>OW026432.1:5002500-10002500 GCA_932274075.1 Diarsia rubi
CTGTTGGCCATACTTGCCACGTGGGCCGAGCCGGGCCGACGTAAAGAAGAGCTGGCCATCACCCCTACGCATCCAGCGTGGCACATCGCTGCGGTCATCGCCACGCCGGCTATCAGGGCAGTACAGCACATCCCACAGGGATGCCTTAGGAGTTTGTGTCCGTAGACCTTCCCACACCCATTTTTTATATTATTATATGTTATGTAGACTGGTTGCGTGGTCTTATTTATAATAACCTGCGCCACGCACCCCTTTTCCGTCACAATAAATAAATACGAGTACCTATTACTACCATGATTTTTTTCACAAACACAACCCGTTTAGGTAGCCTGCACACTTGAGTCCAACAATAATGTGCACTTTAATGCGCCTACCACACGCTCACGCGCGCCTTACGAAAACCATATGTACATAAAACAATGGCTCTTTAATTGCGGCTATAATAAGGCGCTCAATCAGTTAAAACGATCACAATTAGCGGTTAAATATGGTTTTTTAATGTTTTTAGGTTTCAATAAAAAAACGGGGTTTAAACCACATCATTATTTAGCTTTAAAACGGTATAATTACAACCAGGTAATAGAGATAGGAGATAGGATTATGAAGAGGACACAGATTCTTGCCGGCGTATTTTTTCGAGCAGTGCAAATGCTGGTAGGTAGTAATAAGTATGTTAGTATTTTATTTTAAGAAAACTCTTTGCTGTCTCTCTACTCGTTATCTTCGGTGTTAGTTCCATTTGATTGCATCTGTTTCCTCTGCATGCAGTTTTTGAAGTACAGAAGGTTTAGCTTTTGGACGTCTATTGTACTCAGCCCCTGCCAGTGGCCCATTGCCCAACCATCGTTCTATAACAAAAAACAACACACAAACTACAGTGCTGCAAGAGTCTTTTGGCCCTCGACATTGTCAGGAGGACGCTGTACGGCTGTAGTAAAAATTTAGCAAATAAAATTTGGAAATTGTACCTAATACATAATATTGATTATGTATGATTAGGGCCTACTGCCAAGGAACCAGTACGATAAAAAGTACTTAAAGGATTTAGCATACAGCCAAACGAAGTCGGAAACGGTTGGACTTTATTTCATTTTCTTCACATAACTTTCATATAATTTAAATGTTGTTGCTGTTTTGTTTATCAGATTATTTTTACCATGTTCAGGTTTTTAGTTTTTTTTCCAGCTTAGATACTTTTTTTAACAATACTCGCACGTCGTGTATAATTAAGCAAAGTTATAAAATAATTAAATCATGATAACTATTCCTGGTTATACTTACCCAGATAGGGTACATGATATTAGTCTTTCCGTCCTTGATCTGCAGCCAGGGGTAATGCATCACGCTCTGGTAGTCGTAGGGGAAGCCCAGAGACGCAGATGGAGGCAGTTTGTTGGTCATCTCTTTCTTAACGTCTGTTCGAAAAGAATATAATTATATTGTAACAATTTACAACAAACTTAAAGCGTCCATTAGGAAGCCTCGTTACTTTACTGGTCGCAAACGCAACGGTCTTGGGTTCGATTGTCCAGGCCAGGTAAAGTGTTATTGGGTTTTTCTATATGAAATTTCTCTGTAGCAACAATAGCAGTCGCAGAGTTTGGATTTGTGCCCAGTTGATGGCAATAGGCTCGCCTCCCATGGGACTAAAACATAGCTGGTGAAATGTGACTGTTGGACACACATCTGAATACCCTTCGGGGTTTACGGGCCTGTTATGTTTTGTTAATGCCTCCGTTTGCATCACGACTGAATTCTAAGCATCGACTACTCTTTAAGTAGCATTACTAAATATTAATAAAGCATTGAAAAAGTCATTGGTCCCGGTTTTTTTCTTGGTACAAGCTCGCCACGCTATTCCCAAACCACTGTAACTCTTGTAAGCCAGAATCAACAGTGGCGACCACAAGAAAAGCACCGAGACAATGAAGCTCGACGAATAGCGGAGGAGTAGGAAAAACAATTTCCACTTCCCTCCATATCAGCAAGGGACAGAACAGAAAGCAGGAGACAGAACAGAACTCGGCTGTTATTTGTAGATCTTTGACACAGGTAGTCAGTGGTACGAAAGACTAACAATCAGTCTTACCACCCAGGGTATCGTATTACAAAATCGCTCCATGTCAATACTTGTTATTCAGCTGCATCCGGCTAGACTGAATGCTGACCCCAACGTAGTTGGGAAAGTCTAGGCAGATGATGATTGGTCTATAAGCTGTATGGGCCTAAGAAACGGGGCCATCCAAAAGCGCGTTGGATTGGACGTCAAGATTGCGGGAAACGGATGTATCGAATGACGCATAGAACATAGAAGAGTGGCAAAATAAAGGAGAGGCCTATACACATGACCAAGCCGATTATGCTCGCTTATGAAAAGTGATAGGTAGACATCTTCATCACCGAGGAGTTGGAGTACCTTCAGTAAGTTTGTTCCACATGATGTGCAGGTATGAGTCTCGGTCGTGCATATTGTGCTGGTGGTCCAAACCGAGCGTATGCACGAATACATGCAGGAGGTCGTTCACTGAGTTGAAGCAATCCGCGCTTATGATTAAGTTCTGGAAACATACATTATTAAGAGATTTTTAAGAGAACCAAGGTTACCCGACGTAGCCCGAAGATTTACCAGACTTAAGTGGCAATGGGCAGGGCACATTGCTCGCAGAATTAATGGCCGTTGGGGCCGGAAAATTCTGGAGTGGCGACCGTGAACCGGAGGCGTTGCGATGGAAGGCCTCCCACTATGTGGACCCATGACCCGGTGAAGGTTGCGGGGATCCGCTGGATGCGAGACGCACGGGACCGGCCAATGTGGCGCCACTTAGGGGAGGCCTATGTCCAGCAGTGGACGTCTTTCGGCTAAAATGATGATGATAAAAGATTATTCTGAATGAAAATCTGAGAGATGGTCCTAAACAAAGTGAGATTCTATTAGCACTTACGATGAAGTAGGCAAAAAAGGTATCTTAAGGTTGACAATACATCATAATCTCAACCTTTTCTCCCATTGTTCATACTCTTTTCACCTTGTCCTCTTTTGTACGCCTGGGGGCCGGATACAGAGTGTCTAGCGCCATCTCTTTTCCACACCACAGCTCAATATAGAAAATCACGTTAGATGCAGTTTCAAAGCGTCCCGCATTTCTCCATCTAGAAATGCGAGACACTTTGAAACTGCATTGTCACACGTCTAGATCCTCTGGGGAAGTTACGATTGCCGTTGTTATTTTTAAAATATCGCTCGCCTCTAATGTTGAAAGTTTATAGGTTTAGAAAAAAATGGTTAAAATATTTAATTATAATATATTTATTTGCGTCTGTTGCGGCGTAACGCCTCACAAGAGTGGTACTCCACGCGTACCTGTCATATTATTAGTTGCCATGCATATTTTGGTAGGCGCGTGCTGCTCACACGCAGCCACAGATGTTATATTTCTTCCATGTCATTCTACCGACGACATTGGCACTGTACGCAGCATCTCTTTAAACCTTTGTTATATATCGCATAGTTACTATTAAATCGGTTCTATTGAAAATTGGACTTTAATTAGCCCCAGTGTGTACTCTAAATATACATATTGGTGGCCCATGAGGGGAAAAAACCGCGACAAACTAAAAGAAGAAAAAAGTCAAGAAAAAACGTGGCAGAAAAATCTCGTCGAGGCGGAGCCGGCCGGTTGGTGAGCTTCTTCTTGGCGCGATTTGAAGATTGAAGAAAGGGTTCAAGAGCGAAGGTGCAGCCTGGCTGGGTTCACCTACGAATTCAGGCTGAAGCGAGCAGTGATTCAGCAAAAGTATCACATCGCGCATCGGACTTCAACAAAAGCAGATAAGTGCCCTATCCTTCCTATTTTTCCTAATCTTCCAAATAACTCATCCAAATTACCCAGAATTATCCTATTCCTGATTGTTGGGAATCAAATTCATTTGTGCAAAGCGAAAATTTAACGGAAAAAACAATCGTTAAAGCATTTTGTCAACCTACCTCCTGGTTCAAAGAAAATTGTTCTTTTGTGTGCTTTTTACAATACTTCTACATTATTTGGTCTAAATCTATTGCAAAACTAATTACTAGTAGCTCGGTAATTAATAATATAAAATAGTACGCTTAGAAAATAAATAATTTTAATTTCATTTCAGTATAGTTTAAAGAAATTTAATCCTTAATTTCAAGGCTTAGGTTACAATTTACTCTGTTAGATTATTCCTCATTTTGATGATAAATACTTAGATGTGTGCTTCGGTCATTTCAGATTATTATCTACGCCAAGCGCAATCAGCTGTGAGGGCGTAACCGGTTTCCGAGTAACCAGGTGTCGTCGAATCGAGGAGCGTGAGCCTTTCTTTGTTAAATTAACGGATTGCTCATTAGGCATTCTTTAGAATTTGTTTTGATACTTTATTGAACTTAATACACGTACTTGTTTAACTTTATACTCGCAATGCCTAACGAATCGGTAGATAAATTTCGTTTAAAAGATTTAACTACTAAAAGGTCATCTGCAAAGGGGCAGATAACTAAATTCAGGAATTATTTAACTAGTATTGCTGATGTTACAGAGCTGAATAACATACAATTAACTGAGTTAAGTTTGAAACTTGCAAAATTCGAGGCATTGTCAGTTAGGGTTGACGACTTGCAAAATGAGATTGAGGTCTTAAAACCAGATGATTTAGACGCTGAAATTGATGAACGTGATAGCATCGAACGCGATATTATTGTCAACATTGCGACTGCAAAAACTTTGTTGGACAAATTCTCTAAGATTGAATGTGAACATAGACGCGCTTCAATCCATGATACTTCTTGTTGTTCGGATCATCAATCCTTTGGTTTAAAATTACCTCAGATCCAGATAGCCAAGTTCGACGGAGCTTATTTCCGGTGGTTAGAGTTTCGAGACACTTTTGAGAGTTTAATACACAAAAATGAACGCTTAACACCAATCCATAAGTTTCACTACCTTACGTCTTATTTGGAGGGTGATGCCGCAAGAATTATTTCGAATCTTGAGGTATCGTCCGATAATTATTTTGAAGCATGGAATTTACTTTGTAGTCGTTACAATAATAAAAGACTTTTAATCTACCACCACTTATACTCACTATTTTATGTAAAGCAACTTTCACGTGAATCGGAAAGGTCTCTGAGATTTCTAGTCGACCATGTTACGAAAAACTTGCGTGCTTTGGCCAGCTTAGGACAACCCACGGATGGGTGGGAAGTTATAATTGTTTTCTTGCTGACGCCAAAGTTAGACCCCAACACTTTAGCAAAGTGGGAGGAATATCGAAATAGTTTAGACAATGATGCTCCATCATTGGAGCAATTCAATAAGTTCTTGATTGAACGTGCAGGCGTGCTGGAGGCATTAAATCGTAACAAACATGATGGCAATATGCCTAAGGGTCAAGTGGCCACCGCGCGTAATAATTCTAGCACAAATAGTCATAAAACCAGTCAAAATAATTATACAAAATCATTTGCTACTTCTAAGGTCAATAAACCCAATAATCCTCGTAACTATCAATGTGTCATATGTAATGAAAATCACAGGATTTTCGACTGTCCCACTTTCAAAGCAAAGGGGATAGATGATAGGACGAAAGACATTACTAAATACAAATTATGTGTCAACTGTCTTAGGCAGGGACATCACTCAAGCGCATGTCGAATGGGACCTTGCCGTGAATGTAATAAAAGACATCACACTTTGTTGCATCGCCCCGCTGCGTCTTCTGATGTTAATAATATTGCAATGGTAGACGACCCTATTAATAACGGTTACGAAACCATTGCCAGCTTTTCAAAGCGAACTTCAAGTCAAACTCTTTTATCTACGGTCATGATTGAAGTCTCGAATCCACAGACCCAGCAAAAGGCGAAGGTTCGGGCGCTGCTCGATAGTGGCAGCCAATCATCCTTTATTTCTAAAGCTTTAAAGGACAATATAGCATTAAAATCGGTACCAATTGACTCGCTAAAGGTCATAGGAATTGGTAATACTGTTTCTTCTAACATTGCCGAAAGTTGCAATATTAAAATTAATTCTCTAGTTAATAAATATAGCGCAAATTGTTCATGTCTGGTTTTAAAGGAATTAACCGGTGTAATACCTAGGTACCCGGTCAATGTCAATACATTAAATTTACCTAAAAACATTGTTCTTGCTGATCCTACATTTAATCAGCCAGCACCTGTAGACGTTCTAATAGGCGCTGATCTATTTTGGGACATCATGGGTAACGAGCAGCGTTCCCTTGGCCCACAAAACCCATGTTTAATAAATACGCGTTTAGGCTGGATAATATCTGGACCTATATATTCAAATGTTGATCATAAAGTCACACATTGCAATCACACCACGGTAGGTGCCGTGTCAAGCCAAATGAACATTGAAAAATCAATTGCAAAATTCTGGGAACTAGAAGAGGTTCCCACAAAACGGGTAATGAGTGAAAATGAAAAGTTGTGTGAAGAACACTTCAAAACTCACACTCGTAGAGAAACCACTGGTAGGTTTTGTGTAAGACTACCATTAAAGGACACTCCAGACTGTCTGGGGGATACCTATAACTTAGCTAAAAGGCGGTTATATTATTTAGAAAAACGTTTTAAAAAAAATCCATTGCTGAAATGCGAATATACAAAATTCATTAATGAATACGCTGAATTAAGGCATCTTTCATTAGCTAAAGACGAGCGAAACATAATTTATTATCTATGTCATCATGCGGTACTTAAACAAGAAAGTGAGTCAACTAAATTACGTGTAGTTTTTGATGGGTCTGCAGCTTCTACATCAGGATACGCGTTAAACGACATTTTAAGGGTGGGTCCGCCCGTACAGGATTCTCTGTTTGCTATACTCATACGCGCTAGACAGTACAAGTTCCTGTTAACTGGGGACGTTGAAAAAATGTACCGTCAAGTTTTAGTTGACAAAGAAGACCGTGGCTTACAACGAATTATATGGCGAGAGGACGAGTCTCACCCCATTACATCGTTAGAGTTAAATACACTCACGTACGGCACCGCGAGTGCTAGTTATCTTAGTACTCGTTGCCTATGGCAACTGGGGGAGGAACAACGCGACGAACGCATTAAAACTACTATCCAAAAGGATTTTTATGTTGATGACCTCATTACTGGTGCTGATGACGAGCAGGATTTACGTCACATTCAAAAGGGCGTGTCCGAAGCTTTAAAAAGCGGTTGTTTTAATTTAAGGAAGTTCAAAAGTAACCATCCGTCGATATTAAAAGATTTAAACATAAATCAACAGGACAAGTTAACAATCAGTGAATCATCAAGTACTCTTGGCATCGGCTGGATTCCATCAAGTGACACTTTATATTTCCCAATTAAAAACTTTACATTTGATATAGAAGAGGTTATAACAAAACGATTTGTGATGTCAAATTCATTCAAAATATTTGATCCTTTGGGTATCCTTAGTCCTCTTATTATACAACCTAAAATTATGTTACAAAAAATGTGGCAACAAAAAATAAATTGGGACGAACCGGTCGCAAAAGATTTGAAAGACGATTGGTTTAACTTCACAAATAATTTAAATTGGTTAAATAAATTTAATATTCCAAGATTAGTGTTATGCGATAAGCCTATATTTATAGAATTACATTCTTTTAGTGATGCGTCTCAAAGCGCTTATGGTGCATGTATCTACTTAAAATCAGTAAATGATCACGGTCAAATCACTGTCAACTTATTATGCGCCAAATCAAAGGTAGCGCCATTAAAACCGGTTACCATACCACGTCTTGAATTGTGTGCTGCATTATTAGCCGCTAAGCTTTGTAAATCCGTTACAGATTCTCTCCGGTATCGGCCGGGAAGACTGGTACATTGGTGTGATTCTAGTGTAGTGCTGGGTTGGATAAATAGTGATCCAACTAAATTAAAAATGTTCGTTGCTAATCGTGTTTGCGAAATAACTGAAGTTACTAAACCATCTGCATGGCGTTACGTTCCTACTTCAATGAACCCAGCTGATTTGATCACTAGAGGAATGGATGCAAAGAGCTTATTGTCCACGGAGTTATGGTGGTCCGGCCCTAGTTTCTTACGTCACAATGAATCCAACTGGCCAATATTAAAAGAATCCAAGTTAGATGACTTACCTGAAATAAAAACACACACGTCAATAATTAATGATAACTTTATAGATTTTAATAATTTTACATGTTTTAAGAAACTTAGAAACCTTATGACGTTGGTTTTAAGGTTCATATTTAATTTGAGGAATCCTCATAATAAACGAGTAGGTATACTTACCGCGGATGAGTCATCTGAGTCGTTTCTGTCGCTGTGCCGTATCGCCCAGCGTGAGTCATTTCCTATAGAATATGACTTACTTTTAAAAGGTAAAGAATTACCGGCTAGGAGTAAAATTTTATTATTGTCTCCGTTCTTAGATAAAGATAACAAGTTGATTCGCGTCGGTGGTCGCATAGATGCCGCGGCATGCGACTTCGAGAAAAGACATCCAATACTCCTGCATGCTACGCATAAACTAACAAAATTATATTTTGCTAACGAGCATCTTGTAAACTTACATGCAGGCCCGCAGTTGTTGCTCGCAACAGTTAGGGAAACAGTTTGGCCTGTAAACGGCAGACATCTTGCACGACGCACTGTTAATAACTGCGTAAGATGTAGACGTATTAGTGGTAAAACGTTGTGCCCAAAAATGGGTGACTTACCTTCACAGCGCGTGAATCCGGATTTTCCATTCCTGTCCGTTGGGTTGGATTTCGCTGGTCCATTTTTCATTTTAAATCGCAAGGGACGTGGAAGTCGCTTGACAAAGTGTTACATGTGTCTTTTTGTGTGTTTACGTTACAAATGCATTCATTTAGAGGCCGTCAGTGACTTAACTAAAGATGCATTTGTAATGACTCTCAGGCGATTCATTGCACGTCGTGGGAAACCAACGGAAATATTTAGCGATAACGGTCGTAATTTTGTCGCCGCCGCGAAGGAAATTGGCGCTTTTATAAAAGAAACTAAAGAACCTATATCTGATTTTGCAAGTCAACAAGGTATTAAGTTTAAGTTCATACCTACTTACGCTCCTCACTTCGGCGGCATTTGGGAAGCCGGCGTAAAGTCTGCTAAACACCATATAAAACGAGTTATTGCCAATAGTCATTTCACATTCGAGGAAATCTCGACTTTGTTTGCACAAGTGGAGGCGATTCTTAATAGTCGTCCCTTGTGCCCCTTATCATCCTGTCCTAATGACCTCCTCTCCCTATCCCCAGGGCACTTTATCATCGGTCGACCGCTCACTGCGCTACCCTCACCAGCCCTGGAAGATGTTACCAACACAGGCAACACACGAAACCGATATGAACGTCTGGAGAAAACAAGGCGCCACTTCTGGCAAAGATGGCAGAAAGAATATTTATCGGAACTTCAGCAAAGAACGAAATGGCGCAAAGGAAATTCTGCGCGGCTCAATATAGGAGACATGGTGCTCTTGGCAGAAGAAAACGCGCCCCCACTAAACTGGCGTCTCGGTCGAGTTCTGCGGCTATTTCCCGGACCAGATGGAGTGGCACGAGTCGCTGAGATCAAAACTTCACGAGGCTGTGTGCGACGGCCGTTTACCCGTCTCTGTCCGCTACCTACCGCTGAAGAACTGAAGGGTTGAAAGCAGGCTTTCAACGGCCGGGAATATGTTGCGGCGTAACGCCTCACAAGAGTGGTACTCCACGCGTACCTGTCATATTATTAGTTGCCATGCATATTTTGGTAGGCGCGTGCTGCTCACACGCAGCCACAGATGTTATATTTCTTCCATGTCATTCTACCGACGACATTGGCACTGTACGCAGCATCTCTTTAAACCTTTGTTATATATCGCATGGTTACTATTAAATCGGTTCTATTGAAAATTGGACTTTAATTAGCCCCAGTGTGTACTCTAAATATACAGCGTCATTGTGCTTTCTAGTTGCGTTCTGGTCATTTATCCATGACATATCAATGTCAAGGAGTTATTCGCTTTTTCTAAAATATATTTTACTCACGTATAGCACAAATATCTGATTTGATAATTGACCGAATTAAAAATGATTGATGTTTATTTTAAGTTAAAATGTTGTGATTATGATAGTTGATCATATGTACGTATGGCGACCAATCAAGCCAAACAAGTCCAGTTTATGCGGATCTCTCATTGTATTGGAAATTTATACAAAACGAGGCCACGTTATACTGGATAGTGTAGTTTGATGTGTCGCCGTGTGTACCAACTTCATGATTTGAATGAATGAATGATGATGATAGATAAAACAGCGTGGACTTATCGAAAAAAAAAATGGATAAGTGATTTAAAAATATTTATTATGATAAATATTTTTAAATTACGTGAACTCTCAAGGCGTCTAGTATCTGCAAACACTCAAGGCCTTGAGAGTTCACCATCGCTATCAACCGACCTGAAGGTGGTGTGACGCTTTAGTCATGTTCGCAGAGCAAACAGACAGAACTGCGGATGACAGAAACGTTTGGAAGGAGAAAAGGGAGTCCGTCACCGAGTCAGCAGACGGACCCGATAGAGGCTAACAAAAAAATAAAAAAGGTTACGTAGGTGGCATCAGGTTTCCCAGGTATTGGGCAGCGGCAGCCTGGCTTTGGAGATCGGGACAGCTCTAGGACATGGTTCACGTGTCTCCTTGTAGGAGTAGGTGTAGCTGCACTCTTTGTCCGCTGCACTCTTTGTACGCTGGATTGTTTTCCTGCTGAAATTGTCAAAAGATATACCGCGGCCTCGGAAACAAAGGGCTGAGAAGGAACATGGGTGGTTTTTAGTCAGTAAAAGTCTGACACTCCTTACTGCTCTGCCCAGAGCGGGAGGAGTCACTTGATGATTTACCACAAACCAAAAAAAAATAGTGTATCCTCTATACACAATTTTTTTTAGCATTCTAGGCGTCAAACTAACCGACCGTGTACGCAACACAACACTGCGCTCCAAAACACAAATTGCTAACGTTGCTCAAAAAGCCGCTAAGCTTAAGACAGGGCACGTCTGCCGCATGCCCAATGAGCTGTGGGCCGAAATAGCCACTTTCTGGAGCCCTGACACAGTCAAAAGGCGACGCGGTAGACCTCGTAGAAGATGGCGAGATGATCTGGACAAGACCAATGACCAGTGGTCAACATTGGCCTTGGATCGAAATAACTGGAAGTCATGGGGAGCCCTGCAGTGGGATGATACAGGCTAACAGTATCAGTATAGAGGTGGTAAAACAGGAGTTAGACATTGATTGACGGTCTTCGACGTTTTGTCGGTACCCAAAGAGCACCAAATATGGGGCGCACGGTGACCAATCGAGCCATGGAATAACCATGTAAAGTTGGTCTCTCATGTTACAGAAAATATATACGCAGCGAGGCCATGTTATACTGGATTGTAAGCATGTTCCTAACGTTTTTTCTTTGTTATACACACTCATTTGTGGGGTGATTATACGTATATTAGGCCATAAGGGTTGCGTATGCTTGTAATTTTCTTACTAAACGGAGCCTTTGCTTTATATAATGGGACAATTATAGGCTGATCTTATAACAGGGTCAATACTCAAAGAACAACAGAGCGTAAAGGCGTAATATAATCAAATAAAACGCTAACTTTCATTTCATCGCGTGCAGAGCGTTACATCAGATTGCATTTTGTTTCATAACCTTATGTTTCAGCCTATATACACATTTCAAACGCTTTCTTGGCTGAATGGTGAATAAATATGCTGAATTTTTAACTGACTTCAAAAAGGAGGAGGTTATCAATACGTCGGCGATTTTTTTTTTAATAGATAAAATAAAAGCTTTTATCGACGATGTAGAAAAGCAAAACGGAGCTGTCGTCTTCCCTAATTTTGGTAATCATATAACTGATAAATCAAACTCAACCAAAGCATTTATTCCAAGTAGACAATTAAACCTATTTTGAATGTCATTTCCAAAGCGTAGATTTTTGTAAGGAGCAGAATGGATAAGAAACTCCATGGACACGCTTTTAGATCTTGAAAAAGTTTCAAAAATTTTAAAAACTTTTTGTGCAATAAATAAAAAGACTTAGTGTATTTATGAATTCAGAGAACCGCTGTCAGACTCAGATAACAGGAAATTAAAACGCTGTTAAATATTCTATCATTTTGGGAAGGGGTTTAGGCAAAATGAACCCACCAGGCTTGTCTAATGCGGGTAAACCGCCTAACTGGGTCTTTGGGTGCCGCCGGTGACGTACGTGACATTCATCCGCCACTGCCCTAAGTCAAAATCCTGCACTTTTCCGAGCTCATAGATGGTCTAGTGTGGTGGATGATGGATGATGTTGTCGACCACCTACACCATCCCTTAGTCGGCTTTTAAGACACCCACGGGAAGAGAGGGGTTGTCTATTCTAGGCCGGAACCACACAGCCATAAGAAACTCGATACTGCGTTCCAAAACTCAAATTGCCGATGAAGGTCACACGGCTGCCAAGCTCAAATGGAACTGGGCTGGCCGGATCTGCCGCATGCCGGAGGAGCTGTGGGCCAAAGCAACCACGCAATGGGTCCCAAACAGCAGCAAACGACAACGCGGCAAGCCCAGAGATTGCGGGACGAACTGGATTCTTTTTGCAGGGATTGACAAACCGGAGCACTCGATAGGGATAAGTGGAGTAAGGGAAGGGAGGCCTTTGCCCTGCAGTGGGACACAAATGGCTGATAATAATAAACATTCTATAACTTACTTGTAAAATTAGCTTTTCCTTTGATTCCACTGCTACCCTTCCCATTATCACCCTTTCTGATAGCTTTCTTAAGAGGATCTATAATTTCGTTTCCTATCCTTTTTTTTTTTACAATATCCTGAACTTCGACGTTCGTTTCGTTTTCATTAGATCTAGTTACTGCGATCACTCTTTCCTCTTCGTCGTTATTAATATTCTCTACTTTTGAAACCTCCACACTAAACGCATCCGTCTCTAACTTAGTGAGGTCCCGGAACTCGACACACGTCTCTTTTTCTAAGTGACGTATTACTGCCTTTATATTTTCTAGTTCTTCGGTTGCTGAAATGTATAGTAATGACTTTTTATCTGAAATAGTAACACTGAGGTTTGCGTGAGCCCCGTCTTTACCGAGATGTGTTCATATTTACCAATGGTTTCATGCCTTATATGTATCCCAGTAGTTTGTCAAAAAAACGACCACTTTTGCTTACATCGTATCATGTGACAGTAATGATGGTAATGAGCAAAGAAACTTAGAATTAGAATGCACTTTTGATTTAACATGTTCGTACCTACGGACACCCAAACCCTTGTATCGAGGAATGTAGACCATGAATTCACTTACAGAACTCCAACGCATTTTTGAATCTGTAATTAACCACTCCATAGGGCCATAGTCTGTCTTCAAAGTAATCCTCGATGTCCTGCTGGGAGACGTGTGTTGCAGCAGGTTCTTCGGATTTGACCACACTTGGGCAGGTCTTCAGAAGGTACTCTCGATTGCGTTTTATGCACTCGCTTGAGTACGCCACGCCTATTTTTTCCACGTCACCTTCGCTGAGGCCTTGACGTTGGCCGATTTTGATGCCAGTCTTGGAAAGAATGAGTTTAACTAAGAATTGTGGATATCTTAAATAAATGTTGGTGTTTACATATAGATTAGCACCGATCGAGTAAGATAAACGGGTACCTAAGTACTAAGTTCGTAGTTTATTTACCAGACCTACGAAGTTAGCTACACACCGGTTTGGACAATAGTGATGTTTCCTGACTAAAAAAAACATGATACTGTTTAGTCCGTCAGTTAGATTACCGAAAAATATTGGATACATGTAATTGTCAAAGAGCATGCGTTGGGTTTTTGACGTCACTACGTGGTAAAATATGTACTGCGCTGTGACGTCACACGAGTTTTCGAGGCACTGTTTCGTCAACATTTTTATGTTTCCGTTAAAAAAGAAAAAAAAAATATTGTTCAATATTTTTTGGAAATCGATCTGGCGGACAAATTAGATTTTTTTTGTCAACTACTCTATTACCTGTAGAACATAACCTAATACGATTCTCAGGGGAACTAAGATGGGGTGGAGTAAGTAAGGATGGGGTAAGTAAGATGTGAAAGGACTGTAAGCACTAAGAGTAAGTAGACATAATAATTATACATCGGTCGTTATGGTGGGTTGACCATTTTTGGAGAATGCTCGTGGAGGGTAGTGCAGGACGCTGGCGTAGTCGTATGGTAGATCCTCGCCCATTGGCTGGGGTTGAATTTCGAAATATTTCCGGAACCCTGAAAGTAGTTTAAGTATTTATTTAGAAAAGAGAGAATCTTCCAGCCAGACAGGTGTTTTGTCTGGTGGGCTAATGCGACTGTTGTTGTCGGGTTTTTCTATACAAGCGAATTCTAAATAATCGAAAAATCTAATTGACCATTTAAAAAAATTGTATTTCTCGATAAAATACGTTAGTGCTAAAACAGATAAGTTGTTGTTAAATGTTGCGCATTGAGGAATGTTCTATCACAATCTTATATTTATGGCTGGGACTCCACCAAAGTGGAGATGATCAGAGTGGAGAGGAGGCTTGTGGGAATCAACCAATCAGTCTCCGTCAATTGAAGGGAAGGCATAAATTTGAACTAATCACACATTGACATAGGTACATGACACATGCTCACAAACACGCCTAAACCCCAGTCTATCAAACTACCCTAGTCTAGTTCTAATCGATATCAACAAGTTATCTACCAATAAATTCCTTGTAAAGCAAGGAATAATCCTGTCTAAATTACAAATCCATGCGAGACGGGAGCTCTAAACACCTTTAATCCTCTTGCTTAGTCCACAATCCATCAATAAGAAAATACATTTGGTCACATGCACCCTTTAGTGAAATGGAAACGAATACAAAAGAACATGATATATTTTTAAAAATTTTAGTGGTGGTACAACAACAACCCATGCATGCACATAACATTTATTATACCTTCACCTACCTTCATCAAGTAAGGGTTTCTTGCTTGCTTCGTGAGCTTGCCGCATTGTTAGCCTCTAGGCACACCTTCATTACTCTACATTCATACATCTGGACATACACGCACGCCGTTTGCGGATATTACCTGATGTGTTACTCTCTAAAATTGACTAAACTTTAGCCCATTACCTGGTTTAATGTTGGCCCAGTGGATTGTGATGTACTGGTCCCTGTCAGGGCGCACGTGTTCGTGCGTGAATCCCAGCACGTGCATGATCTCGTGGGTTATATCACCAAGGCTCATGCAATCGTAACCCAACACGATCAACTGTAGCAGAGGAAGGGAGCGGTAAGAAGATGTGCGGTATCACTAGTCGAAATTCACATCAGGGCTTTTGCGTATCTTTTTAAATGACAGTAGCTATCATAGTGTCCACCGATTAACTGTTAAATTGGTTATGGTTTAGTACAAAATGGAACCATTTGACAGTTAATTGATAGACACTATGATAGCCACTGACACATAAAAGATACGGAAAGGCCCTGCTGGTATTCCTTGTGATAGTTTCAGTTTTGAAACTGCTACCAGTATTATCGACCAGAGAAGCATGCCACATAACAGAAAAGGCATACTGTCAGACTATTAAACAGTGGATAATACCAGGGCTGTTATTAGGGCTGATGATTATTAAAACATCATATCATATTTGCACAATAGGGGGTCGGACAAAAAAATCAAATTAGTCAACAGAATCATATTTTTTTGAGTTAAAACTAGTATTTTTAAACATTAAGGGATTTTTATAGAACATGATTGGAAAGAGACTGATAAATAGACAGAAACGGTTATTAGAGACCTGTTATTACTGACCCTAAATAAATTTAATATAGGAGTAACAAAATGATTCCAATATAAGGAGTAACATTCATTTGACTATAAGAAATATGAGCATTTCGTTTTTAATATCTACTTGTAAATCGATGCAGCGCTAACCAAAATCTCTTGCTTTTTGGTGTCCTAACACCTTCTTTTCAGTCTAATGTCACTTCCACTATCAGGGCTCTTACCTGAACTCCTTTGAATCTAGCCCTCTCGTTACTATGTACGCACTGACGGATGCCTGCAGGGTTGGAGATGTAGATCCAGTATACATTCTGCAGGGACTGTCGGTCTGTAGGCCTCTCACGGAGACGTTGCAAACGGACGCAGGTCGCCTTCTCAATGTAGTCGAAGGCTTTCATTATTACCTCTGATAGTTCCGAGTCTGGAATATTTTGATTGGGATTATTTTTTTACTGGATAAAACTAAATGAGATGGTGTGTCAATGTATTTGCTTAATCTTTATGCGGCCGCCACACACTCCACGAGTGGCATAATGGGAAGTAGCTTGGAAAGGAGGCAGAGACATAGTGTGACCACTTTACTCGTCATGCCGCACGTCATACTCCTCGTCCTGCCCATCGCTCCCTATGTTGTCGGTTTTCGTTTTTGTAGGAGCGTCGCGATTAATTGCGCGAGTAGAGCAGTGTGGACAGAGCGGGCAACATCGCGGCAAATAGAGGCAGCGCGAGGAGCAGAGCGATGAGCAGCGCGAGGAGCATAATGTGGCCGCATTATAATTAAAGGCGAAAGCAATAACAAGTTATGGGGAGACCTTGTCCAGATGTGGGACATACAGGTTGAATTATCTTTAATTTTGATAAAGTCGATTCATACTATACCATAAGTCTTAGAGTCGATGAAATAGGGCACAATGGCGTTCTCGAATCGAACGCGTGTAGGCAGCAAATGGTACATCTTAGACTTATGAGCTCTTTCAGTGGTGATGGGCCCTGTAAGCTCGAGTGGTGCGAAGGGGAACCGTCTGTTATTGTTTGCTGCCAACTAGAAACATACAAGACGTAAAGTGACCCCCCATGAAGCCGTCAACCAAATAGTCTGTAGATCAAATTAATAAGTAACTCTAGAACATGTAATTTTGATTGCTGGAAAACGTTAAAATCGGGACAAAAAATCATGGTTTGCGATACGACTCAATGTAACGCACTCAACAAATAGGGTAGTTAACAAAAAAAACGAATTAGTCGGTCCTATAGATTTCCAAAAAATATTGGACACGTATTTTTTCTTTTTTCACGTAAACAAACAATGAAGACGATACAGCGCTTTGAAAAATCGTGTGACGTCATTTTCTGAGACATTAGTATGACATTCTTTAGCGGTCAGTGACGTCACAACCCCACTCAAATCTTTAACGCTTTTTATCTTCGTCAATTTTTATTGATTTGATAAAACAAAAAAATACGTATCCAATATTTTTCGAAAATCTAACAGACGGACTATTAGAACCATATTTTCTTAAGTTAGTAAATATCCCTATTATGATGGCACATGCATTGAATAGTACAGGGTCATGAAGGTATTTAAAGTAGCTATGTCGTGTAAAACTTTTTTTTATGAAATAAAATTGAACTTCGCCCTCGAATATCACCGTAATTAGAAGGATTCCAGGTATGGTTCAGAGCAAAAAAAAATCAAAATAATGCCATGACTACGACAATGGTGTTTTCCAACTCAAAAATAAAACATGACTACATGAAAGTAGAGCCGGAATTGCAATACCAGCTTGTATATAAGCTACACGCTGAAGCGACCAGGGTATGACGGGGGAACGGCGCGGTTTTATGAGGCTTACATTCACTAGAAAACACCGCCATGAAACTATAACTGTCGCCTTGTTGGATGGGCCACGAGAACTGCTACGCATGACGTTCGCGACAACTGATAAAAACCTAACCTAACATAACCTGACCAGAAAAATAATTATTATGGACTCACGAAAAGCAAAAAAAAAATTCTAACATAACCTTAACGTGTTGTAAATTCGATAAAAAGGTAATCTCTATTTGTGTGCTTTTTGGTATTTTTTCTGGTATGCATTCAGTTAACTGGAGTTACCTAGTTTGCTGAAAAATTATTCAGATGTACATTTTTAAATATCCCTTATTATTATTGTCACTGCGGCAAATCAATTTCTTAGCATACTACGAGTTACCTCGACGTGACTTAGGGCGCAAGTTGCATCGCCTGAGGTCGTGAAAAAGTGCGTAACAATTTTGCCATACACCCTCTTTCTATTTGACAATCGATCACCCCCTCTCCAACGGGTGGATTGGCGGTAATTTTACATGTTAAACTGAAATAACTAGGGTTCTGTTAGCACAAAAAAAAATGCATACGCACAATTTTTAATATGGACTGGACTGATTCTTGCAGACCAGTGTATAAATCATACAATCTTCTGACAGTTCCTTGTATTTAGGTTTATATATGAAATAGCTAAATTTGTCAAAACTAATTCTTCACTTTTTGAATCTAAAACCAATATCAATAAACGTACAGTAACACAGTATTTATTAACAATGCCAGTACCTAGGATTGAATTATTCAGACGTAATTGTGTTTATATGGCTCCACTTATCTTTAACTCTCTACCAAAGTTTATAACTGATCTTCCGTACAGGAAATTCTGCAGTCTTGAAAAAGTGGCTTATTTCACTTAGTTTTTATTCCGTAGCAGATTTTTTAAAACTATCTAACTGTAAATCGTACCATTACCTACCGGAATGCATTATAAAGTTAGGTACCTTAATTGTTATTTTAAGGATTTTGTTTTTATCAAAATATGTAATATTATGTTATCTTTGTTTTGTTTTTCTCTCTGTTTATGTTAAAATTGTCTTTGTATGTTTATTTTTTATTGTTAAACATTTGGTTTGTGCCGAGTTAAACTGAGAAATGCACTTAGTTACTCGTATTTCTAATTTAATGGCTTTTTCACAGTTACTGTGTTTTGAACTTAGCATCTTATCTTTAATGTTTGCATGCCAACTTAATGGCGAAATGTGTCATTGCACTACATAATTATTACTTTACCATCTTTTGTACCACATTTGTTGCAAATAAATAATTTTGACTTTGACTTTGACTTAGATATCATTGTTATTATCGGTTCATTATGGTTTACTTACGATACCACTTTTAACTTCAGGCTTTTGTGCATCTGGTCTCAAGCCTTTACGTCTATATTGGATTCTTTGTCCCTTCTCTAGCAAGTCATCGTATATTTTATCGACAATTGTTTCAACTCTTTCCTCATCTTCGACGTTTAAGGCTGGGTTCACATTGTTCACCGCTCTTTTGGTCCTGTTCGACTTCTTCTGTAGTTCTTCCTTCTCTTCTTTTAGTTGTAATTCCTTCTTTCTTTTGTCGTATTTGTTGACAAATAGCGCGTCCGCTACAAGGTTTGCTTGCACGGTTTCTGAATTGAAGAGCTTACACATATCGCGGGTATCTTGGCGTTTTTTCTCGATGAGCTTCTTGTCGACTGTAATTTAAATGTTAGTTCAAGCTTTTTGGACTGTAATATCAGTTAGTCGCTAGTGAGTCGACCCCTAGCATGGAGTCTAGATGGGTTCCATAGGCTGGATAGAATATTAGTGAGCTTCTCCTATAGGAATTTCGTCTACATTTGTACCCGTTTTTTTTCTTAATGAAATGAAATGAAATTTATTTCATAGAATTGTAGTACAATATTGATGGTCAGGTTTTGTTACAGTAGCTAACACAATTCGCTAAAACTAGCATGCCTGTCATGTCCTACTGCTGGGCAAAATCCCCGCTTTTCCTTCCAAACTTCCCTGTCTTGTGCGAAACGTAATTTGTGGTGAAATAAAGGTGCACTTTCACTACCGCTTTGGTGATTAATATTTTATGCAGTAAGATTTAAATGATGCCTTAATTTATCTTTTACTTACGTATTTGGACACTCAAGTCCACAGCGTTTGGAACACATAATGTTAAAATAAAATGAAAATTAAATAAAAAATATATCTTTGTCAACCTCAACATTCTTGTAGAAAAAAAAAATGTTTCAGTGTTACTTTTATTGTTTAACTACAAACCATAAAACTGTAACGGAAATTGAAGCAATATATTTTTATCACATAATTAAATTATTCACTTTATATTTTAGGTAGTACCTACTCTATGTGTAAAAAAGTATTACTAACAGAAAAAACTCAAATAAGTCTAAAATAACTTTACTTTGAGAAGTCGGTGACTTAATTAGCTTCATTGACTTTTTGCCACTGACTTAAGAAACTAAAGTTATTTTAGATGTTTTTTGGGCTTCTTTGGAAGTCGGTTCTTTTTTAAAAAACTTATTTACTTTATCGATTTTAGTTGTAGACCACACAAAGTCTTGTCATCATGAATCAACTTTACATTGCAACTAGATTAGTTATGAGGGATACGATGTCAACAAAGGCAAGGAGGATTGTTGTGAAGGATTGTGTGGAAATCGGTTGTCATGGTATTTGATGCGGAGGAATGAGGAAAATGACGTAAGGAAGGTTTTGAGTATGAATTAACTGTGTTAAGAATGATATGGTAAGAAAAGAGATGTCTCATGAGATGCCGAAACAAAGAAGTGTGGGAGAAGAAGACATGCTGCACTGACCACAAATGAATTGGGATAAGGGCAAGCGAATGATGATGTAAGGCCAGGAATAAAAAAGCTGAGGTACAGAACCGATTTTGATGAATTTTCTATGACACCAAACGGAAAGAATAAAATATCCTTTCATATAAATAAATATTTACGGAATCGGTTCATAAATGACGGAGTTATGAGGTAACAGAATAATAAATACTATCGAATTGAAAATCTATCCTTAAAATGCTTTTTACATAATATATTATTTTTGCATTTAACTTCGGTGTCATAATAAAGTACCTGAGCACCGATTGCAAGTACCCACTCAAGGTTTAAAGTACTTGCAATAAATAATAAATTAAAAGGTGCGAGACCTCTGAACTGCGACCTCCATTGTATGAAACTAACAATAAGACCCTTTCTCAGTGGCCGAGTCGAACAGCCGATGGTACCTATGACGTAGCTGCTTGGAACTATTACTCGATAGTTTTCGCCGGTACAGCACTGGCTTCACCTGTCCGATAGATTCGCAAATTCGAATTTAGAAAGTTTACTTTTTATTCCGGCACAAGTTAAACGAGGTTGGAGGTGTGGAGTCGAGTGCCAGTCGCAGTTTGTGTGTCAGTGAGCGACCACGTGTCTCGCTCCCCGCGAAGTGAACGAACTTGTTTGTTACTCTTGTTATTGTTATTATTGCCAAAAAAGGATTTATTAAAGTAAGTCTATTTTTATTCTGATATCAATTTGTGCCATTCATGTTTATTTTATCGTTACGTCATTCGATAACGTGGAATCCGTGTGAATTTATACCGGCGTCGACTTTTTTGAGTTTGTTGACTTGGCAGATTTCGCGTTTCTGTCAGTTAGCGATAGAAAACGTCTGATAAAATTATACGTGTGTGCCGTTATGTTGTCCCTATAATGCTTTAATTGAGGGGCAATGGCGAGGTCGCTAATAATTGAGTCCGTGATCTGTGAACCACAGAGTCTGTAATAACATACCTTTACATCTTCGTGTAGACAACTGTCATTCAGTATCCCGCCAAAAATGTGTAAACGATTATAGTTCTTATTGAAGGTAATGAAGAACTACATTCCTCAGTGCGTGGAATGTAGTACAATCTCACCTGTGCGTAGATGCAGGTTTTTTTGTGAATGCAAGTACGGCGAGCTTCGATCTTGTGTTACTATGTCATTCAGCGTGATAGACTTTCACTGGACGTAAAGTTTTATTCACACGACTTTAGTGTTTAGTAGTAGAGTCTGCATGAGTCTACTACTAAACACTTCAGCAATTCTATTTAAAAAATAATATTTATTTTATATATTAGCGTTAAGTATTTTTACAGGTAGGTATTAGTACATTATGATATAAGTGCGGTAAGTTGAAAATTACAGCCGAGCCGATATTGCTTGCCCGAGCCGTAGGCGAGGGCTAAAAGAAAGCAGAGGCTGTAATTATCAAAGCGCACGTATGTCATACGACGTTTTATAACATATTTGCGAGGAAATAAATAAAACTCGGACTTTCTTAAACGAATAAATCTTTAATTAAAGCAGTTATGAAAATTTGAGCAATTAGTAAAATTGATTATTATTTCTTAACAAATAAGCGATGCGATTTTTTTTCAGGCATAGGCACAAAACAGCCAGTATTATTAATAAAGTAAATTAATATTTTTGTTTTTGCTACAGATATTAATGGTTGTAATTTATTGTCGAAATTAATAAAATTAAAGAATTAAATGTTTATTTATTATATTTTATCTCCCAAAGTTAATTTTGTTCATAAAATGTTGACCACTTTTCTGAAATAAAAACTCTTTGCTAAGATTTAAAAAAGTAGGTACCGTTCGTTTTGACAGAGCATCTTCCTAAACCGTGCGATTTACATTACATTACCGCACAAGTACGTAATGAGATACATTACGATATTGAAATTGGTGAAATAAGAGACCCTTTACGAGCAAATGTGTTATAAACATTATTATATGTTTACTTATATTTAATATTTTTGGATTAAGTTATGCATCTCTTTTCCTGTTTTTAGACACTTAAAAAAATGTAGACAGTATCTACATTTTTTTCATGTTTTCTTTCGCGTTCGTTGTACGATGTTTCCTTATTTTCTCTCTAGTATGTAAAGTCACGAGTCTCAATATGAATACACTTGACGCAGATCAAACGATTATATCAATATAATAATTGCAATGTTGAGATCTGACCTACTTTATGATAAAATGGGTTTTTCAAAATATTAGCTTCGTAACGTAACACGACAATGAAATAAATACAGTTGGCGAAAATTGCTTCCAAACGTTGCTAAGTGTTTACATATTAGTGCTGTTGACTGTACATAAATAATAAAATATATATTTTTTTTTAATTTTAGCAGCGATTTTGGTATTATTTAGTAGAAAAAAAATCGCGTCGAGTTACTATTCATTGATTTGTTAACAATAGAAAGATCATTCCAAAAACAACAATTATTTATGAATAACTAATTAATTATTTTGGCTTCCAAATGTGTGTTACATAATTCAATTATTCGCTACTTTCAGTGATTAGTTGCGGACTTGTGGCGAATTAATTAGTTTTTGTAAAGCTATTGTAATCGTAATCGTAGGCGTGTGGCGGAAGTTTAATGAACGTTTTCCATTTCTATCATCTAACTAACATCACGCCTGTAGTCCCCGAAGGGTTAGGTAGAGCCGCACTTAGGTACCGGTTCTATCAGTCGGTACATAGTTGTCTACTTACGTACGTGAATACTTTTAATTTCAGTATTTTTTTTTGGGGGTTTGGAAATCATCAAGTGACTCCTTCTTCTCTGGATAGAGCAGTAGGGAGTGTCAGACTTCTACTGACTAAAAACCACCAATTTTCCTGTTTACCCCCAGTGTCGAGGCCGCGGTATCTCTTGTGAACAACCCACAGTCCCGATGGGAAGTGATTTCTATTGTAATATTTTTGATGTCATTTTTATTTATTGAAGTTGTAGAATTATGTATTTATTTAAAATCTACTGCTGAGCATGTGTCCATAAGTCATTAAGAACTCGCACGAGTTGTTATTAGGAGTATCTATACCAATTAAAATAACGACGTTATTAGCGTTCTTAATATGGGTAGAATCTGATTGGAATCAACATCGTTTTCCTCAAACTTATGATCTGTGGGGTTACAAAGATTTGAAACAGTCCTGAATGAAGACGTCTTCTTCATTTAGGACTGTTTTAATCTTATTCCAGTTTTGGAAAGCGACAGAGCTATAGCGCCATCTCTTTTTCACACTGGAAAAAGATTCAAACAATCCTGCATTAAGACACCATGGATAGTAAGCCACCTTACTTGGCCTGTTGGTCTGTTGGTTTGATTGGCCTGTTGGTCTAGTGGTTAGTGGCCCTAACTGCTATGCCGGAGGTCGTGGGTTCGATTCCCACCCAGGACAAATGTTTGTGTGATGAGCACGATCATTTGTTCTGTGTCTGGGTGTAATTTATCTATAATATGTATGTATTTATAAATATATAAGTATGTTTATCAGTTGTCTAGTACCCATAACACAAGCTCTGCTTAGCTTGGGACTAGATGGCGTTGTGTGATAGTTGTGGAATATTATTATTATTATTCCCTTTATTTATTTTGTCACAAACTTATTACATTTTTAAATATTCTTTACAAAAAAAAACAATAAAAAAACATTTAAAAATATAAAAAATTGTAGCCCACCGGTATCGGGAACAGGGTCCAAGCTACCGGCGGTCAGGGCTCCAGAGAAAGGAACCTCCTAACAATGCGTGCCGTGTCCAGGAGTACCGCTCTCTGCATCAAGCCCTTGATCCAGCTGCCTAACGAGAGCCTCCTCAGGTGTTGGTCGAGGCTCTTGGCTATTAAGCCATTGGCTGAAACGACTATCGGTACAATGATCGCTGAGTCCACATCCCACATGTCGACAACCTCGCGAGCCAAGTCAAGATACTTGATTTGCTTATCTTTCTCGGCTTTCACGAGGTTCTCGTCATGCGGGACGGTTATGTCAACGATCATTGCGCGCCGCTCTGATCGATCCACCACTATTTATTATTATTATTATTACTTCTTTTTGTTAACTTTTTTTTTTGGGACAACCCTGCCTCGCTATTCCCAAACCACTGTAACTCCTGTAAGCCAGAATCAACAGTGGCGATCACAAGAAAACCGCCGAGACAATGAAGCTCGGAGAAATGATTTAGCTGTCTTGGATCCCGCAACGAAATTAATCAGAAAAGAATAGCGAAGGAGTAGGAAAAACAGAAATTTCTACTTCTTTTGTTTGTGGAAAATCATAAACGATTCCTCCCGTTCTAGTCAGGGCGGAATCAGATTTTTACTGACTAAATTTCACCTATGCTCCTACTTAACCCTTTGTGTCCGGGGCCGCGGTATATCTTTCGACCTGGTAATAACAGTAGCCCCGGCCCCGGCTGGGTAGACCTTTTTTTTTTTTTTTTTTGGTGGGTGTAAAATCATCGAATAACCCCTCCCGCTCTTGGGCAGAGCGAAAGGGAGTGTCAGACTTCTACTGACTAAAAACCACCCATGTTCCTTCTTCGCCCTCTATGTCGAGGCCGCGATAACCAGAGGACTACCCGCAGCCCCGACAGGGCTGGGTAGACCTTTAATGGTAAATGTAGGTTTCTCATACGATATTAAGATTATACGAACAAACACAACGACCTAGTCATATGGTTACACTATGAGAAAATGTTAACAAAGAGTACAAGAATGTAGATTAACTATGCTATTGTTTACATAATTTAACTATAACAGTATTTACTACTATAATATTATGAAAGGCAAAAGTGTATCCGAGTTGTTTATGGTAGAGAAAGGCCAGAACCTATTGTAAAGAACACGGTAGATCCCCGCCGTGTTTTCGTAGCGGCGATCGGCGGAGGCGACCTCTCGCGTTCGGCCCTGGTGCAAGCTATGGTCCGGGGCGAGGAGGAATGGGTCACCGTCGCCTCCTTCTGCGAAGCAAGGATGCTAGCGAAGGAGGTGGCGGAACGCGAGAGGGAAGAACCTCTCGTCCCAGCCGCTGCGGGAGGCGCTCCGGGCGTCGGGGGCCACGTGATGGCTTCCGGCCACCGTAGACGCGGGCCTGTGGACGGAGAGTGATGGGCTAGCTCACCGTCCGTCCGTCTTACGACGACGACAGATGATGAGATGACGACAGACGAAAGAGATGTCAGCAACATGGGAGGGGCCCGCAAGGGCCGACGCCCGTCGGGGCTGTGGGTTGTACACTAGTTATCGCGGCCTCGACATATAGTGCTAAGAAGGAACATGGGTGGTTTTTAGTCAGTAGAAGTCTGACACTCCCTTTCGCTCTGCCCACGAGCGGGAGGGGTTATTTAATGATTTCGCACCACCCAAAAAAAAAAGATATTTTTATCTATGTCAAGACTGCAGGCCCTCTGCCGACTATCGTATGTAATGTATGTATATTTAAATGTCTTTGTTTCTAAGTTCAAAGGGACAAAGTCACTATAAATGGCACACAAAACCGTTGCAATAGTTTGACTGTGGGGTCGATGTGTCTCTTATCATGATATAATACTTAAATGTACTTAAATCTAAATATTGTTTAAAGGCAAGGCCCTTGCTAGCCCCTTCCATGTTGGTGACAGCTTTCTGAGGCGTGCGTAACCTGTCGTCGTCATAAAACGGACGGACGGCGAGCTAGCCCGTTACTCACCGTTCACAGGCCCGCGTCTACGGTGGACGGAAGCCGTCACGTGCCCCCGACGCTCGGAGCGTCTCCCGCGGCGGCTGGGACGAGAGGTTCTCTCTCTCACACGTTCCGCCACCTCCTTTGCTAGCATCACTGCTTCGCAGAAAGAGGCGACGGCTTAATTACATACATTTTTAACTTTGTCGCTAAAGCATTGGATTCAAGGTTGTTTGGTAAAATTTGACAGTTTTGGGTAGGTTGATGTGCTTGCATCAGTTTTGTACCATAAACCGTGTACACTGAATGTGTGACAGATTTCTACGTAGAAATTACGTAGAGCCCCGGGACCTCATGTTCATACCGTCAAGGATCACTAGACCAAGTGGTGATTAAGTGGATTTTATGTTTTTTCTATCCCTCCACTATCCTTTTCTGTTTTTTTTTATATAAATGTGGCCGCAAACTAAGAATTTCTCGTGTATCGTGGGTACAAACTTTTAAACTCACATACACAAACACCCCAACCCGGAACAACCATAGCGACCCAAAGCCATACATACGTTTGTTCCGTGGGGGATCGAACCCGCGATACGCAGCGCAGCAGTCTAACCTCTTAGCCATAACGCTAACCGTGCCGTCGAATTACTTCGAAGGTGAAGGCGACAAGGTAGCCCGTGAAATTCGAATTTTCTTACGTTTTTTGCAATTTCCCGGTCAGTGTCAAGTCGTATCTTAAATAAAATGGGACTCGTGGCAATAACTAATGTATATTTTCTTAAAAATAATTATCAAAATCACCAATACAACCGTCTGTGTTCATATAAGTCTCAAGAATTACTATTTGATAAAAAGGCTCTCTGGGATTTCGTCAAGCTTCATTTTCTCGGCGCTTTCATTGCGGTTGGTTCTGGCTTTCAGGAGATGTTGATGTTGCGGGATTGTCCAAAAAAATCCAAATAAGTAGATACTCTTTACAGCTTTTTACAAATGACAGATCTTTGCACAATAAATAAACACGCCTACTGTGATACTTTTATCAGGTAAATAAACTGGCTCTATAATTTCTGATTTTACGAACCAGAGCAGGTTCTGCCGTAATCATCTTTATAAATCCGATTACGAGTGATGTTGTCTAGAACACGTTTACCGCTAGCGCATCAGTCTTTTACGGTAAACGTGCACGTAACGGTTACGCAGCGATTACGCAGCGAGTGGTCACGCTGCTCGCTAGTGAGCAGGAGAAATTGAAGAAATAATATTGGTTTTAGAGTCTAGTTTTGTTTGATGTCGTGAGTTCGTGATTGAGGAATTCAGGTAGTGTTTACTCTTTTTCTTTGAGGTGTTGTTGTTCTAATATAAACTTTCAATGTCATTGTTTGTTTGTCGTTGTCTACTTTTTCATGGTATTGATAGGCTTTGTGTGGAAATGTCTTTGAATACTCGTAGATTCATCATCATCATAATTTCAACCGAAGGGCGTCCGCTGCGGGTTGTACACTAGTTACCGCGGTCTCGACATATAGGGCTAAGAAGGAACACGGGTGGTTTTTAGTCAGTAGAAGTCTGACACTCCCTTTCACCTCTGCCCAAGAGCGGGAGGGGTTATTTGATGATTTTCCACCAGCCAAAAAAAAAAAAAAATGGGCGTCCACTGCTGGACATAGGCCTCCCCTAGACTTGTAGATTGCCACTACGGTATTGGTATAATCTCATACTTGATTTTATAGAATCATCAACACACTGCGGTCTGATTATCATCTGCCTAGTCTTAACCCAAATATGTTTGGGTCGGCTTCCAGTTCAACCAGTTGTATCTCATGTCTATAACCCTGGTAGTACTGGGTAATACAATACCTGTTGGTAAGACTGGTTGTCAGAATAGGGTGGTTAACAAAAAAAAATCCGACCTAGAGATTGCCAAAAAATATTGGACACGCATTTTTTCTTTTTTCACGTAAAAAAACAATGAAGACGATACAGTGCTTTCAAAACTCGTGTGACGTCATACTCTAAGGCATTAGTATGACATTTTTAGCGGTCAGTGACGTCACCAACCCCCACTCAAATCTTTGATGAGTTTTATCTTCGTAAATTTTGATTGATTTGATAAAACAAAAATACGTAAGTATCCAATATTTTTCGATAATCAAACATCCCTATTGCAATTAACCTGTAACGGCCGCCAAAAATCTACAAATGATATCTGGGATCAACGGCTTAAACTTAACTCTACATTATTGGTATTTAATTTCATGCTTTCATAAAGGCTTCTTTAGACATCATACAACGAAATATGAGGACTACTGCAAATGTAGAATTAATTAATTCTTCTTTTGCTACTCAATTTATGGATCGTAATGTAATGTTAAGAAATAAAAAAAATACTAACTGTCGCACTCAGAGAGCTTTAATGATTACTTAGGCCATCACACAGTAAAGGTTTTGACAGTTTTGTCATACAAAAGTATGTCAAATCTTTACTAAGTGACGGCTTAAGTAATCATACTAATGTTATAAAGGCGAAAGTTTGTAAGTGTGTGTATGTTTATTACTTCTTCACGTAAAAACTACTGAACGGATTTAGATAAAATTTAGTACACAGATAGTTTATAACCTGAATTAACACAGAATAGTTTTTCCCGTGGGATAATTTTCGAGTTGTAGCGGGTGAAGCCGCTGCAACAGCTAGTCATTAAGTATCTCTGAGTACCGCAGTAATCCAGCATTCACTGCAAGTTCAGGAAATCCGAAGAAAACAGTAGTTTGTAGTTTCTAACCCACTTTTCTCTCCACAGTTTCTGTACCCACAATATAAATAGTTATTGTAGGAAGTCAATTGATACAATTACGTTGTCGAGGTGTTCTGAAGCAATTATCCATAATCTGTCGGCTGTTATTAACCGTTATGACGTTCACGGCGCGTTGCTCTGACTGTACCTAAGTACCGCAAGTGTACGAGTAGGTACTGAAGATACTGTGTCAATGTAATTAGGTGGAGGTGGTTTTTTACGTGGGTTTGCCCGTGTGGATGTTGGAAATTATCCTTTTTTTTTGGGTGGTGGAAAATCATCAAATAATCCCTCCCGCTCTTGGGCAGAGCGAAAGGGACTGACAGACTTCTACTGAATAAAAAACCACCCATGTTCCTTCTTAGCCCTTGTGCCGAAGCCGCGGTATCTCTTGCGAACAACCCGCAGCCCCGACGGGGTGAGGATCAACCTTTACTCTCAAGGAACAAATATGGCAATTATCATTACTCATTATCACATCAGATTCCTATTTTCTTGCCATATCATCCTTTTCACAGTCCATAGTTTGTTTAATTACCCTCTGGTTTACTTGTAAACCTAATTTCATCCAAATTCTTTTGGTCGTCGGAATTCGTTTTATATACAATACGTTTTATTGCCTAGATTGCTGGTCTGTGGTTGAGAGAGACCACCCGTTAGATACTGAGTTTCCTCCGTCCAGAAAGCACGTTAAGCTGTTGGTCCCGGCTGCCATTTATAGACCTTCGGCAGTCGTTATAGTTAGTCAGTGACCTGCAAGTCTGACAACCAGTCTTACCAAGGGGTTGTGGAGGTGAGATTGAATAAAGGGTGTAAAAGTACCCATAACACAAACGAAAGGCATTTGTTCTCTCCACCACTGCAATAATTTTTTTGTTCTAGACCATACCTGGGAACCCCCTAGTTACGGAGAAATTGGGGGTCAAACTTCCAAATTTTGCACAGCTGTTTTTGTAAATACTAGTTTTTCAGGTTATAACTTTACTTAAATTACCTCCATGACCCTTTTATTATTCAAATCATTCACTAGCACAATGTTTTAAGAGTGCAACATTGAGTTTTACCGTAAAATGGGGTTTTTAACCCAAAAAAAAAGTCGTTTCCCAGCATACATTTTTGCGTAAGGGTACTTAGTTTGATGTACAGAATGTTTGGTTGACGTATGTGTGAAGGGTTAATTTACAGCCTGTATAGGCAATCACTCCACGTGAAATACTAGTATCCGGCTGCATCCGGTAAGACTGGAAGCCGTCCGTTTTGGGCTGAAAGGTAACCAGACAGAGACAGAGTGGTAAGTAACAGTGGAAGTGGTATCGAGCGTAATAAACGAACAAGACAGATGGTAGACCGTTTTGTCCGCTCATAAACACCCATCTGCAATAACTTCAGTGTTGTCACTTGTCACACACGTGCTCTTAAATACCTGTAACGTGGAAAAATCTCCCAAAAAACGGTATTTAATTTCAGTTTAATTGCTCTGGCTTTGATTCTCAGGTCGTCCTAAGTGATAATCGGGTTTTTCAAGCAGGTCGACTCTTCATGTGACTAGGGGGCTGGCCTATTCTTTGGCCAAAGAATCAGCATTGCCATCCAACGTGGGAATGCTGCCAGCCTTCTGGGCACTTTTCCTGTTGACAGCAATGTGGACGAATTTTTTGACGCCCTGTAATTCTTCTCTTTTTGATATTTGTATATAATTTAATATAATTTTAGTTCTGTAAATTGTAGTTTGTAGATATTGTTAATTAATTAATTGTGATAAGTAGACACGGAGTCTGGATTCGTGCCCCGTTGATGGCAATAGGTTCGTGGAACTTACACAAAACAAAACTGGCAAAATATGGGTGTAGGTACTATTAAGTAGACCTCTGCCTAACCCTTCAGGAATAGGGTATTTCACCAAAAAAATCTCATTAATCTGTCTGTTAGATTAACGAAAAATATTAGATACGTGTTTTTTGTTTTATCAAATTAATAAGAATTTACGAAAATAAAACGTGTCAAAGATCATGAGTGGGGGCTTTTGACGTCACTTTGTGGGTGAAAACGTACTAACCTTGTGACGTCACACGACTTTTCGAAGCACTATATAGTCTTCATCTTTTGTTTAGGTGAAAAAAGAAAAAAAAATGTGTCCATTATATTTTGAAAATCTATCAAACGGACATTAGATTTTTTTTGGGAAATACCCTGTTACAAGCGTGATTTTATGTTATAAAATGCCAAAACCGTTTACCGTCTATGAGATAGCTTTGGTTTTAAACAGCCTTTATCTATGTAAGTTCTAAATAAATACTCGTTTGAAGAAATTATCGCAGACTGCGTTACAGCTTACAATACAAAGTGGGTCTGTTGGTCCATACCAATGTTTTTCCATCGATGCAAATACATTTCCCTCGACTATTTTCCCACACATTGTTAAGACATTGCCGGTAGTTAGTGTAATGTCACAGTCGAAACTGTTAATTAGTCGTACTAAGTTTTACCAGTTAAAACTATTACAATTAGAATTCACATTTACGTATAGTAACCTTATTAGGTGGTTTGTTTTATTTGTCTACTTATTAAAACAATATCAGGAACATCGATAAATAAATACAACGTAAAGCACATTAGGAACCTTAATAGGTTGTTAGGTTTATTTTTGTGACCATTTGGACAACTTTGTGCTAATTATAGCAAACATTTTTAATATAGAAAACGTTTTTCGGGGTTTTGACTGACTCTCTCGGTAAATAGCGATTGCAACTTTGAGATATGACCTACTTCATGTAGGTATATAGGTTAAGTATATAAGTTACTACCATAAATAAGTTAGATAATGATATTGATTCCAAGTGCCCATGTCCGTATTGACTTAGTTGATTGGATATTTATCACTGTACTAAGTTATTTGTAAATTATTTGGTGTAGTCATTAAATCTTATTATTATCTATGAATTAACGGTCATTGAACTTTGACATTCAAAACAAGCTCAACAGTTGCCGTGAGAATGCTCCATGGTCACAAATACTGCATGAATGCGTTAATAGTATACTGACTAGATTTCTAGCTGTCTATGTTTACACTTTTGGTTTTTATAAGTGGACTAGCTTTTAACCGCGGCTTCACCCGCGTGTCTGTTAAACTATAAACTTAAAAACTTTCATATGATAAGGGGATTTATCTCTTTTAGAGATTGAATTTCGAAAATTACTTACTTATTTCTAGTTTACATTATGAAGGGACCTCTTTTTTTTTTTTTTTTAATGGGAGAAGCCCGCCACACTATTCCCAAACCACTGTAACTCCTGTAAGCCAGAATCAACAGTGGCGAACACAAGATAAGCGCCGAGACAATGAAGCCCGACGAAGTCCCAGAGAAACGATTTAACTGTCTTGGATCCCGCAACGAAATTAATCAGAAAAGAATAGCGGAGGAGTAGGAAAAACATAATAAAGGGAACCTCTGTTCAAACTTGACTCTTGACCTCAATCATGCCAGATGGAAAGCGATCGGTAAGGTCTATGATGGATCGAGCGTGTCCAAAAGACCTGCTCACACTTGCTTTGAAAGCAGTCGGGTTGGATGTGGCAGAGAGTTCCACACTTTAGCTGTGCGCATAATAAACGTGGAGAACAAGCCTGTTAAAAGTTCACCAATTAAAAGTCACTATTGAAAGTGAAAGCGCTTTGAACGTACTTTTCGAGACCTTGCCGTGTTGGTCTCTCCTAGCAACATTAAATTAATAAAAAAAAACGTTTTTTTTCTCAAACAAAATGTTGCCCGACATTTGGAAACACTCCTGTATCATGAGTGCGTTCCAAACATTTAAAGTCACATACACAAACATTCAGACTCGGAACAACTTTTTAGACCCTTCAAACATCTAACCCGTGTAGAAATCGACCCCGCGACTCCTAGCGCAGTAGAATCGCTGAAACACTATATCAACCGTGTCGTCAAAAAATGGGTAAATTCAATTAAATACTTATATCACTACATTTTATAAAAGAAAGTCCTCCGCCGAGCGTGTCTGTCTGTCTGTCTGTCTGTTCACGATAAACTCAACTGTTGCACCGATGTTCATGCTATTTTCACCAATGGTCACTCTATCAATTGGTGAATACAGCATGAAAGTCGGTTCTCGAGGAAGGATATAGTATATTTCATTTGATTGACACCCACGCGGGTGAATTCGCGTCCATAAGCTAGTTACTAATAAAAAGTTTTTCTTTTTCCAAAAAAATAACCTACAAAGCTACTTTTCGCAGTAAAACGTGTTTGTTAGTGAATTGGACAGCACTGTTTCCACCTTAGGTCATTGGCACTAGTATGCAGAATGCTGTAGGTCTAACCTGTCACCTAGCCCGGCCTTCGTTTGTCACTGTCAAGGCTTAAAGTCTTTGGCCTGGGGCCATGTGACGTATAGTTTGTGCAACTTTTACCAACCTGTGTGATTGTTACATCGTAGTTCTGAGCGCTTGAAAGACATTGACTGGGGCGGTAGTGGTAAACATTTGTGAAATCGATTGTAATTTTAACAGGCTTTTACTAGCTTTTCCTGTAACTGACAATGTAAAAGAAGCATGAAAGTTTTGTCCAACTGAGCTGTTAGTTTTTGACTCCGATTGAGCTGAAATTTTGTTACTAAACATTAGCTTAGATGACAAACGACGCTTGGTAAGACGTCTTCTCAATCCAATATGGCGGACTCTCAAAGATGGCAGAGTATTTCTTAACATGCATTCCCATGATATGGGGATCAAATGAAAGGGTTTGCTGAGAAGAATATGACAAATGAAATGGCAATCGAACGGATTTCCACTTGACCGATACTTGCTCCGCTAAATTATCTCTAAACCATTGTCCAAACGGACGTCTTTTGCAGCCACATCAACGAGGCACCCGCAATGTACAGTTTTTACACACATAAATAGTAGATTGTTACACTAGGGTCGAAAGGAATTGATGTCTTTCACCCGTGTTAAGCACTCTACTTTTCATTTCGAATATAAGGAAAGTAAAAAATAGTAGTTTTTCTAAAATTTTTATTGAAAATAATAACATCGTACCTATTTAAAATTAATTGAGAAATTTGAACAATTTGTGAAATTTAAAGTTACATTTTCGTTTGGAATATTTACGCTGTTTGATATGTTATGTCTTTCGCTGTGCTGAATTTCTGTAAAAGTAGGAGACTCCATTATTTGATTAGACGGTGGAATCCATGGCGCAGACTCCCTTGAAGTAGTTGGTTGAGGCGAAGTGGGGCGTAAATTTATAGTCTCAGTTAATTTGTTTGAAATTTTAGTTTTATTTTGGACAGAATCCTCAATGTAGCCTTCCGCGACTGTGCTGGATTTCCATCCTCCATGTCTTTTTAACATTGTCAAGTTCGCCCCAGAATCGGCTAATAGTGTCGCTGACGTTCTTCTGTAGCAATGCCCGGTATACTGTTCACAGTTTGGCAAATTCAAATATGTTGCTATTTGCTTCGGCATACCTGAGATTTTATTTTTACCGATCACTTGTTTATAGCATTTTCCCTTTTGGTAGTTGAAAAAAAAGCGATCCGTTTTTATGTCATTAGGTCTGATTTTTTGATATTTCTTTACTATTTGTGTAAACTCTTCTCGTACAACAAACGTACGCTCAATATTTGTTTTTGTTTTAGTTAATTTTACGAGTAATAACTGTCCGTGATTTTCAAAGTCGTTAATTGTTAAATTAGTGAGTTCACTGCTTCTGCAGGCGCCGCTTATACCAAGTATTAATACCACCTGTGAAAAATATAATTTCTTAATTATTACCTATTAATCTTTTAGGTATCTAACTATGTAAATAAAATAACAAGCAGAGATCTTTTACTCCAGAAATGTACGCCTATCTAACTCTTAATTTACCTACGCAATCTGGGTCAGTGTGTTTGAAAGACTCATAGTAATTGCTTCCCTCCCTAGGGAGGGCCCTAGGGAGGGAAGCAATTACTATGAGTCTTTCCCGCCCTAAGGTGGGAAGTAGCATTTGCCACCCGCTACTCGGATCAAACCAACACTACTTTCCGAGTATGAGAAATGAAAATAATATTATGCCTATATTCCCTGAAGAGGACGAATCAGAGTTGTACCTAATAGTACACACATTAGGGATGTTTACTGACTTAAAAAAAAATGATTCGAATTAGTCTGTCTGTTAGATTATCGAAAAATATTGGATACGTATTTTTTATTTTATCAAATCAATAAAAAATGACGAAGATAAAACGCGTCAAAGATTTGAGTGGGTCACTGATCGCTAAAGAATGTAATACTAATGTATCAGAAAATAACGTCACACGAGTTTTCAGCACTGTTTTCATTGTTTGTTTACGTGTAAAAATAAAAAATACGTGTCCAACATTTTTTGGAAATCTATCTGATGGATTAATTAGATTTTTTTTGTTAAGTACCCTATTCCATTCCCTCTCGCCCCGGACCATAGCTTGCACCAGGGCCGAGAACATGGCGGGGCTCCGCCCAAGCGGGGCAGACCTCAACGGTGTCCTCCGGCCGAGCCTCACAATGGTGGCATCCGGGCGTTTCCTCCCGCCTCATTTGGTGTAGGTACCTCGCAAAACATTCGTGTCCGTTGAGGACCTGCGTCAGACGGTACGGTGAAATGTCACCGCCTGAAGACATAAAACAGCTCAGTTTGTGGAGGCATGTATTGTTTGACATTAATAGTTGTATAAAACAGTTTTCTCTGCCTTCGGCTATACTTTTCTCGGAACTCTCACGGCTTTACTGTTAGGTACATTATACACTAATGACTTTAGGTACTCGACGAATAATTTTAAGTAGGGTACTGTGCAAGTAGAGTAGAATAAAGATGTCTTCGTTTTGAGCGATTTTGATTCCCTCGCTGCACTTAGGAGCCTAGCCGTCACTCTCCTGATTTGCTCAAAGTCCTAGAACCCTTGGTTACTTCCGGCGGTAGCGCACGTGCCATAGACACTGCTTCATCCTCGTAGTCAATTTACACTCATTATAATATTGACGATACGGTTTGGCGCAGTGGCGTAGAGATTCGACTGCTGCGCTGCGTGTCGCGGGTTGGATCCCCGCACGGATCCACGGATCAAATATTTGTACGGCCTTTTTTTTATTTTTTGGCGGTTGAAAAATCATCAAATAACCCCTCCCGCTCTTGGGCGGAGCGAAAGTGAGTGTCAGACTTCTACTGACTAAAAACCACCCATGTTCCTTCTTAGCCCTATATGTCGAGGCCGCGGTAACTTGTGAACAACCCGCAGCCCCGACGGGCTAGGCCTACAGATGGTTGTTTCGGGTATGTGAGTGCGTATTTGTGTATACAATGTGAGTTTAAATGTTTGTAAACGCACCCACGATATAGGAGAAATTTCTAGTGTGGGACAATGTTTTTTAAAAAAGGTTAAAAGTTAATGTTAAAGAGGAAATATTTGTAAAAAAAAAATTCAAAAATTCTGGACCGATTTGGAAAATTCTTTAACCATATACATGCGCATACCATATAGACATGCCATATAGACATGCCATATAGACATGCCATATAGACATGCCATATAGACTATATTATTACAAGTTTAAAAATGTCCACCCATGCGAAACTAGGACAGGCCGCTAGTTTAGTATTTTACAACAACTGGGACATTGTTTCTTTAATATAACATTGATAGTGTTATGTCACTGTTAGTTTATCATTAACTATTTATTACTTAAGTACCAATATATATTTAGTATTTTTCCATCCCTAAAGCACCCATAAACATATTATTCTGACATTTATTATTTTGTTTATGTGATTTTTTTGTAAAATACTAGACTTAATTCATCAACTGGTTTTCGTTTCGTTTTTTTTGTGGCGTACCGTTAATAGATTCATGCGTTTTTTTTGTTCTTAACAACATGATTATTTTGTACTTACACGTGTTTTTATGGTTGGTGTGTGGGTGAGTTTGTATAATTGGGCAGTATGTTTACAAGAGATGGAAAGATTTACGCAGATGTGGAAGGGAGAGCAAATGCGGGAAATAAAGTAAATGTTGTTATGCATGCGGTGGTGACCATCCAGTCGATGTCAAAAGAGGCTCGGCTGGCTGTTCACAATGGTGTGCTGGTGCCTACACTTATGTATGGCAGTGAATGTTGGGTGTGGCAAACGAAGCATGTGTGGTGTAACTCTGAATGATAAATTGAGGAATGAAGTTATACGAGAACGTTGCGGTTTAAAAGAAGATGTAGTGACAAAATTGAAAAGAGTATGCTAAGGTGGTTCGGTCATGTGGAGAGGATGAATGAAAATCGATTAACAAAAGGTATACACTGATTTTACTGGTGCTGTGCGTGCGTGTATTACCAGATGTAGGAATGTGGACGAGGAAAAAGGAGTATAAGGATCGCTGCGCCAGGGGGTCACTCCGCTGCCGCGGCAAATTGCTGCGCGGCGGACAGACCTCCGGTGCGATCTCATGGCGACATGGAGACAGCGACTGTCGCAACCCCCTGCAGGGCACGCCACGATAATGGCGGTAAGTCCCCTCTTTGAGGAGTGGCTTGAGAGGCGCCACGGCGCCCTCACCTTCCGTCTGACGCAGGTCCTCACCGGACACGGTTGTTTCGGGAGGTACCTGCACCGAATCAGGCGGGAGGAAACGCCCGGATGCAACCATTGTGAGGATCGGCCGGAGGACACGGTGGAGCACACAGTGGAGGTGTGCCCCGCTTGGGCGGAGCCCCGCCGTGTTCTCGTAGCGGCGAACGGCGGCGGCGACCTCTCGCGCCCGGCCCTGGTGCAAGCCATGGTCCGGGGCGAGGAGGAATGGGACGCCGTCGCCTCCTTCTGCGAAGCAGTGATGCTAGCGAAGGAGGTGGCGGAACGCGAGAGGGAGAGAACCTCTCGTCCCAGCCGCCGCGGGAGGCGCTCCGGGCGTCGGGGGTCTCGCGATGACCTCCGGCCACCGTAGACGCGGGCCTGTGGACGGTGAGTGATGGGCTAACTCGCCGTCCGTCCGTCCTACGACGAAAACATGCCGTGTCGACGGCGCGTTCGTGTTCCACGCGCGCCTCAAAGAGATGTCAGCAACATAGGAGGGGCCCGAAAGGGCCGACGCCCGTCGGGGCCGCGGGTTGTCCACAGGTTATCGCGGCCTCGACATAGAGGGCGAAGAAGGAACATGGGTGGTTTTTAGTCAGTAGAAGTCTGACACTCCCTTTCGCTCTGCCCAAGAGTGGTTATTCGATGATTTTGCACCAGCCAAAAAAAAAAAAGAAAAGGATCGCAGCAAGTGGCGTTCTGGGTTTCTGCATATTCCAAGGGAAAAGGGCGTGAGTTTATGTATGTATTCAATAAAGCTTTACTAGAAGCGCTTATTTGGATTTCAAGCTTAGCAACGAGAGTTGACGTCAGTGCACCATATTAGATGTTCATGATTGTTAGTGAAAACCGGTCTTGGAAGTTTAAACTCATGGCTTAAGATAATAAAAAAAATATGTGATCACAGTGACGAAAAAATTATGACGTCAGGGTTGTTGGTACAAAATGATATATAAGTAATGAAGAATAAAGGGGAAAATATAATGCAACGAATGATTGACAGGTGAGAATCGAAGAAAAAAAAATTGGATAAGGGCAGGAAGATTAAGTGCGGGAACGTAGTTTGGAGCTGATTGATTCGTAATCATATTTAAATCAGAGATTCAGCGTATTTGCCCTTGAGTTAATTTATTTGCAGTATATGGCATAGCACAGATTTCATAATCGCAGAAACTTTCAAAACGAACATTGGCATGGCGAGTTTATAGACATAATTAAAAAGCAATTTTTTGTGTCTCGCGTGGATCTACGTTCTCGGCACACGAAAGGTTAAAACTAGACACCAAAGAAACGGCTTATTTCTCAGGGCATCAAATTTTTTAATTTTTACTAAGTATAGATTCAAGTTGTAAACCAGTTGTAGGCGAAGTAATCCACCACTCCACTCAAAGGGACCTGTCCGAAGCCACTACCAACGCCGTCTATGTGGATGGGTTCCACCATCTTTTTAGAAACAAAAATGTAACTATATAACAATGGGAATTACCCACACATTTGAAAAAGAAGAAGGCGAACAAATCTGGAAAGAGGATATATGTTCAGGGAGCGTATAACGGAACTCCGAAGTAAATATGAGAGATACTCCTTCCTCATACACATAGCGTGTATGAGAAAGGAGCATGTATTTTTAACTATAATTTTGCAAGCTTGTCAGTTTTAATTACTTATACCGAGATGTGCTATTAATTACCGGCTCAAAGTACAAGATGCTGTGCCTAATTAACTAGTTTAGTGACGTGTATTGAATGCACTAGGTCGGGTCTGTAATTTACTAATTATAAACTGATCTGCGTAGTGGAGTAGAGCCCCGTTGGGTGGAACGCAGTAAGTTGGAGGTGGGTTTTTATAGGGATCAGATCAGATGGCATAGACAAGTGGTAATCGGTTCGCAAGCTTTTTGTGATAGTACAACAACTTCGACAAAGATTGATACTTTACGGTAGCTTATGTCTATCCAATACGTTTTTGAGTATTCCATCATCATTGTTGCTGGCAGAATGTTACTTTTCTTAGGACACGGTATTAGAAGAAGGATTTTGACCACATAATTATGTGTAAACAGTGCTAGAAACTTAACCCTTAATTTATTAAAAAAAAACCCAAAGAGCAAAATTATGGTCTTTGACTTTATTTTCTTTGGCTTTATCAACAGGCATACTAAATTGACCATGTTACGGGATACCCGTTATGTTCTGTCCAGATAATATCGTCCTCATATTTAATTACGAAATGGAGTTCCTGCTCTTGACCTCAATCACGCCTGATGGATGCGATGGATCATGGATGTTCTTTTTAGTTCGGCTAATAATAATAAATATTTATTAATTCCTAATACATCCACGGTATAACGAATGAGGTCTATTTCACTTCATTCATTGTTACAAACCAACAATTTTATCGCAAAATCCTGTTAGAAACAACACATTGGTGGTAATTTTGTTGCGTTATAGTAAATATCCATGAGAGACCGACGTAGTCCCAGTACCATACCAGTACCGGCTTTCCATGCGTCACTTTCTACGCTAGAAAGTGAATTTCAAACATTACGAGATTGTGCAAATAATGCCTTAATGTTAATCATAACTCGTAATAAACCGAATAAAAATGCCACACGTCATTGCGATTTTACTAACTGGCAACATTTGAGTGACGTTACATTTTTTATTTGTGACAAAAATTAATTATTTATGTTAAGAAATTGTTTTTACAGCGTGTTTTACAATGGAAATAATTTCACTTTTGACGAGAATGTCCGCCAGTTAATTATTTTCTTTTTAAGACTCTTGTCTAATTGGTTTGTTTGCCCGTAATTAGCTCATAAGAGAGTAATGTACCGCTCTAGTAATAAACGTTGTTTGGTTCAGTTAAACTTAGCTTACAATGCATCCGCTGCAGATTTCAAAAGATGAAAAATTAACATCCGTAGTAGAAAATTATTACTAAATTGAAACGAAACCTTATGAATCCGAACCATCACAGATGAAAAATACTTACATAAGTAAAGCATAAACACTGATCTATTCTGCTACAGAAGCTTCGTGGTAACAGCACCTCTAAATTAAAAAAAAAAACACACACAACTACACACTTTGCAACACAAAGGAAATAAAAGTGGTCGTAACTTTTTCTTGCCAACTTCAGGTACGATTGCATACAGCCAAATTTCACCTAATTAAGTTTGCAATTAGTGAATTCCGTGATAGTTGTTACATCGCTTTCAGCACTGGTAGGCAGGTAGCCGTTCGACCTGATCACCTGACCAACTGAATACGATGCAATAACGAGTTTCGATTGCGTTTCTAACGTACAGACTATTTGTTTTGATTAGATTGTTTGTATGTAAGAAGTACTCGTAATTCAGTGTAGTTGGACGATCTTTCAGAGATTTAAACTGTAGTTAGGCTGCTTTACTTAGGGTGTTTCTCAAGGGACTAACTTTGGACCATTTCTGTTTCTGAAGAAGTAACAAAGTTGGGAGCAGTTCCTCCGAATGTAAATGTAAGCTACAACAACTAATTCGTCAGATTCCACAGCTTTTTTGTTTTGAAACCTCGAACGGACGGTGAACGCAAAAAGATAATTAAATAAGACACGGATGTGTTTTTGTTTTCTGTGCGTAAATCTGGAATTTAAACTTAAGAAATATACAAAAGGATATAAACTATCCATTGCTTACATGAAGCATCATTTTTTTATATCACAAATATGCGAAGGTCGGGTTTCTACATTATAATGACTAGTAATAACTATGTGCTGTATCACTTAACAAATAGTATTTAAATTTCTTATTACCTGTGTAAATAATCGAATCATGCAATGAATGGATAATTAAAATTGAAGATTGATTACAATTTAAATGTCGGATAGGTTGTTGGTGAAGACGAGAAAAGAGTGAAATTCAATCTCATGAAAACTGAATATTTCACTAGTCGCCATTTAAAATACTGGTATTCAACTGCATCCGGTAAGACTGGATACCGACCCCAACATGCTTGGGAAAGCATCCTCAGATGATGGTCGTTACTCGTTACCACAAGTGAAATATATATAGTTTTCACAGTGTGAACGTGTCACAGTGCCGATTGCCGCTAAGTACGTAAGTATGTATATAGAATGTTAGGTTAAACGAGGGACATAATATTGAGGGAAGGTATTCAGCATTCGATTCTCGTTGTAAATATCTAAAACAACTATAACCTTAATTGGAGACGCGAGACTTTTGCGAAATATTTGATATGGTTCTGTCTGTTATTTATCTGTGTTTTTGTTTATATTTTTATTATTATTATGAAGTAAGCATGCATTATTGCGGGATTCAATATGTGTCTCGTTTACATAAACTAACATACCTACTGTATCAATCCACCAAACCTGCATTTAGCCCACGTGCACCCTGTGCCCCAGGAGCAGGAACATAACATGATTGATTTTACATAGTAATGCCACAAAGGCATCTACAGATATTTTTACGTACCTAATTATAATGCAGACATAACGAAGAATAATGATGTGTACGTACTTATGAAAATATGTTTAGCATCAGGATAACAATAATGATTATAATGATATTCTACCGGCTATTAGATGAGATTGATTTATTCATGTTTAATGATGAGTGGCTGTAGTGTATGTATGCAGTTTGTTTCGTTGCGTGATGATTTGGTTTAGATGTGAATACATAAATCTTAATGTTGAGTTAAAGACGTGTATTGATTAGTTAAAAGCATTATTACTGTTTTGGAGGCAGGGATTGGTGGTTAATAGTTTTAATTACAATTTTACGTTTCGTTTCTCATTAGGTTGTGAATGCTATAAACAAAAGATCTTGAATTTTTGACTAAACTTGCTCGACAATTTTGACCCAACTTTTTGCGAATTTTGATTTTAAGATATTAATCTGTCTTAATTACCTGCCTTTTACAATGTCAAGTTTTCATTTTTGTATGCTTATTTTGATATTGTTTGTTTTTGACTCGGTCTCAGATTTAAACTCGTTGTTTTGATAACTTTTCGAAGGACGATTACACGCATATAATTGTATTCTCGTGAATTTTTACTTTTTATGAAGCGTTATATAAATTTTTGTATACCTTATACAAAACCAAGCAGTGCCATAAAGAACGCACTAGAAGAGACAGGAAATACTGTAATGGGGGAGATAATAAATGTAAAGCATGGCCCAGAAAAGAAACCAACATCTACATTCTTCGCCAACCTCCAACCCAGTCCCAATAACAAGGCTATAAAAAGCATAAAATTTATACACCATCAGTCAGTAACTATAGAAGACCCACGAAAACGAACCTCTGTAGTGCAATGTCAAAGATGTCAGCAATATGGACATTCCAAAAACTACTGCATGAGGCCTTACCGATGTGTGAAATGCGCACAATCACACAAAACATCAGAATGCCCAAAAAGGGATCGTAATACCCCCGCAAAATGTGCACTGTGCCTAGGCGACCATCCAGCAAACTTCAAGGGGTGTGAAGTATATAGGGAAATACTAGCAAGAAAATCGAACAAACAACCACACTTAAAGACCAGAGAAAACTTGAAACAAGATCGAAATGAATGGACCCGACAGCCTGCGCCCTACTCAAGGTCGAACAATAATCATAGATCATACGCTGAAGCATTTAAATCTGGTAAAACGACCAAATGCGAGAATGCCCCCACAACAAGCAAATCACTAAGCATAGAAGAGATGCTCGTAAAACAAACAGAAAAGTATGATCTTATCCTACAACAAATGAGTACATTAATCAATCTCATTACAACTCTAGTCACTAAAATGTCGAAATGACTTCCCTTAAGGTAGCAACTTGGAACCCAGCAGGGCTATCTCCAAATAAAGGAGATATAGAAGTTTTGCTACATACTCACGGCATAGACATACTACTTGTGCCGGAATCACACACAACCGCAAATAGCAGTATAAAGATACAGAATTATAGCATTTACTGCACAGATCACCCAGACGGCACCGCACATGCCGGAGCAGCAATAATAGTAAGGTCTAGTATCAAACATTTCGAACAACCGCATTACAAAACTGAGTGCATACAATCAGCAACTATAGCCATAGAGGATCGAAATGGTACGTTTAATGTCTCTGCCGTTTACTGCCCTCCTAAACATAAGTTGAAACAGGAACATTATGATGAATATTTTAAGACCTTAGGCACCCGCTTTATAGCCGGAGGTGATTGGAACGCAAAGAATGTACACTGGGCATCCAGACTCACGAATACAAGGGGTAAAGAGCTCAAAAAGAGCTTAGACAAAAACCACCTCAGAACAATCTCCACAACAGACCCCACTAACTGGCCCACTGATCTAAACAAACTTCCAGATGTCATAGACTTCTTTATTGAGAAGGGCTTATCCGGGCTGTTTTACCACATAGAGACAAGCCTCGATGCGAACTCTAATCACGTCCCTGTAATACTGACTATCGGCACCACGGTTCTAAACACTGAAAGGAACCCCAAGCTGTACAACAAGCGCACAGATTGGGAATCATTCCGCGAACTGATCGAAGACGGTATCAACCTCAGAATACCATTGAAAACTGAGTCAGACATAGACGTTGCTGCTAGAAACTTAACTTCGATTATCCAAGAAAGTTGTTGGAAATCAACACCGGAAATCACCGAACGTCCCTTTCAAAATAAAGTATACTCAGAAAACATACGGTCTCAAATTATGGAGAAAAGAAGATTACGGCGTGTATGGCACACCAGTAGACATCCAACTGACAAAAAGGCACTTAACAAAGCTACCAAAGAACTTAAAACGCTCATAAATGAAGCAAATGGTGTCGCTCTGGATACTTACTTAGAAGGTCTTACAGCTGCAAAAACGTCTGACTATTCATTATGGAGGGCCTGTAAAAACCTAGATCGACCTCTGCACCATAAACCACCGCTTCGCAACCAAAACGGAACTTGGATTAGAACCGAACAAGAAAAAGCTAATGCATTTGCAAACCACCTCAGCAAAGTATTTCAGCCGAATAGCCCGTCACCAAACGCAGATGAATCAGATATTGACCTCGTCCTTAACCAAGATCTCCAATTGGACCTGCCATTGAAACTGGTAACGCCTAAAGAAATATGTAGGAATATCGCTTCAATGGACAACGGCAAGGCCCCAGGCTGTGATCTGATTGATAAAAAGGTACTTCAAGAATTACCTCGTAAAGGAATTGTGTATATCACTATACTTTTTAATGCAATTCAAAGAGTAGGCTACTTCCCAGACGTATGGAAAGTATCACAAATAGTAATGACTCATAAACCTGGAAAACTAATACACGACATCAGCTCATACAGGCCAATCAGCCTCTTACCGATTATTTCTAAACTCTTTGAAAAGTCCTTACTGCAAAGAATGCTACTTGTTCTCAATGAAAAGTCGATTGTACCAGACCACCAATTCGGGTTTAGGAAAGAACATGCTACCATTGAACAAGTACATAGAGTACACAGGAAAATTAGAAAATCGTTCGAGAAGAAAGAGTATTGCTCAGCTGCCTTTCTTGACATACAGCAAGCCTTCGACAGAGTCTGGCATAAAGGTCTGCTTTTTAAAATAAAAACATTACTACCACATACCTTCTATGGTGTACTAAAATCCTACATTACACACAGAATATTCCAAGTCAGAGAAGGCCAATGCACGTCAGGATTTTGCGAAACATCTGCGGGAGTACCACAGGGCTCGGTTCTCGGACCTGTACTGTACACCTTGTTTACTTTCGACTTGCCGCAAAGTCCTGAGGTCACAGTCGCCACGTTTGCAGACGACACAGCCCTACTTGCCTCACACACATGTCCAATACAAGCATCTCACATTCTGCAAAGCAATCTATATGAAACCGAAGAATGGCTGGCAAAATGGAGAATTGCCGCCAGTGTATCCAAATCTGTTCACATCACATTTACCCTCCGCAAAAATAATTGTAACCCGGTCACTTTAAATGGCACCCAACTCCCACATCACGAGTCAGTAAAGTATCTGGGCATGCATCTTGATCGCAGGCTCACATGGAAGAAACATGTCGAAACAAAAAGAAATGAGATTAACTTCAAATACAGAGGCCTATTCTGGCTGCTAGGAAGGAACTCAAAACTGGCCGTAGATAATAAAATGCTTATATACAAAACTATATTAAAGCCAATTTGGACTTATGGCATCCAACTTTGGGGATCAGCCAGTGCCTCCAACATTATGATAGTGCAAAGAGCACAAAACCATATTTTAAGACAAATTTCTAATGCACCGTGGTTCATCAAAACATCAGAAATACATCAATTTCTTAACATTCCTACGGTCAAGGAGGAAATTATAACACACGCCGATAGCTACAAATCTCGGCTACTGAAGCACCCGAATCAGCTTGCGGGCCAGCTCACTATCCCAGAAAGCATCCGCCGATTGAAAAAACGACGGGACATCTTCGACCAGCAGCATAGTCAGCTTGACTGACTGTATACGATAAGGTAGCCTCCACTGGGAGTAGCGCCCTACATGCCAACAGAGCCACCTCATCTGCTCATAGTCTCGAAGACTGATCGCAAGATAATAAGAACAAGAAAAGAAAAAAACCTTATACAAAATAACGAATTTTAATGTAATGGTCATAACTTTTCGGTATTATACCAGTGGATCAAATTGAAAAAAAAATGTTTATTGATAAAGTATTTTATAATCTACATGATGAGTTTTTTGATAAAAAAATACTTTTAGGAGAACCTAATGTCATCCGACTTGGGTAGACTGTCGAAACCAAAAATGTAATGTTTACTAATAAGAACTTAATGTCCACAGTTACGCAATTATATATCTTTATTTTTGTCTCATACATTCATAGTTGTCTCTATTATCATTGCAGATTGCAGACATGTTTGTGATTTCTATATTGAGTATATATATTTAGAATAATTTAATTTTAAAATGTTCAAATTCGTGAATTTTAAGGTCGCATTTATTCTTGATAATCTCACTGGTGTAGTTAACGAGAGATTTAATAATACAAAATAAATAATTGTTGCAGAAGGCGAGCGGCTGCGAGATGTCAGCGACCAAGTATCTGCACCCGTTCCTGCGCGGGTTGAAGCCGCTGCCCGAGGGGCATGAAGACGAGATACAGCAGATAAGGGAGTGGTAAGTACTGCTGTAAACTTTATAGCATGTAGACTAATGTAAGCAATGGTCTAGCTCGCCATCCATCCGTTTTCTGACGGTAGGCCGTCGCGCGCATCAAAGAGATGTCAGCGCAAAGGTTGACGCCTGACGGGTCTGCGGAACGGTTTAAAAGAGTTCCACTCCGCCCAGAGCGAAAACGAATCATCAAACAGCTTTCATATTTTGATGATAGCCCATCCACAACAAAAAAAAATACAAAATAAAGGTAGACTTGATGAAAGTGACTGATGACGGGTGGAAGTTGACGCCAGAGACTATGGTGAAAACAAATGAAAGTAATTGTTTGGAGCATGCAATGAGTCACTGCGATACGACTTGCGGAGGATTGCTCAAGCGAATAAAATAAGTGATACATGGGCTTGTCTCTTGACACAAGACGTGTCTCTAGTCATCGCCTGATGTTATAGCGGGGTTTGTAGGGTCTATGACACAAAAACGACGAAGAAACTTAACAAGCCAAAAGTAGCATGTCTCATGTTCTTTTTTGTGTCAACACTTTATAGTTGAATGGTTGTTGTTGACATAAACCTTCTCACTCCCATAGCGCTTTCGGTGGTAGCGCTGAGTTCACACAGATGAAGGTTATACAAAAATAGTTGCTCCGGAAATTATATTTAAAGTTGCAACTTGTATGCATCTTTAGAATTAATTAAATGCGTAGTGTTATCGCCTTTATAATTTTCTGAAGACTCTCTTTTTATTGTAATTTATGTCAAGGGGATTCTTCAGTAGCATTTTACTTACACACGCAACAGTATGCTGGCACACTAGGCTCGCAACTAACGACCTCACGTTCGCCGTCGTGACTTTACAGTCAGGTTTTTTCCAGTAAAAAAGTAATAACTACGTGTTGCATTTTTGCAGCCTCTGGCTTGAGATAGGCAGTGGGCAGGGCACATTGCTCGCAGAACGGATGGCCGATGGGGCTGGAAAGTTCTGGAGTGGCGACCGCGAACCGGAAGACGTTGCGTTGGAAGGCCGCCCACTAGGTGGACCGATGACCTGATGAAGGTTGCGGGGATCCGCTGGATGCGAGATGCACGGGACCGGTCAATGTGGCGACACTAAGGGGAGGCCTATATCTAGCAGTGGACGTCTTTCGGCTTAAATGATGATGATAATTGTGACTACTTCAGAATTTCGTTAGATATTATTATTATGGTGATTTCTGTCTGTCTAAACACCTAACCCTGTACTGTGCCAGACCCCACACAGATGTTACCCGCGGACCAGTCAGACGATCAACGCTTGTAAAGGAAGGGAAAGTCATTCCTTTCCATCCTATTAATAATCCGTTATAATTTAATAACTGTCATACCACTTTTCAACCTTATTCCTGAGGGCATAAGGGTAAAAGTGGTCGACCGTCAGTGATTTCTCTAGTATTTCTGCTGAGCTTATATCAGTACACAAAACACCTGATTGACCAGTTTCCGAAGTAAAACCTTCGGCCTTGTCGAAGGTAGACCACGTAATAACGTTAGGTAACAAGCTTAGAGTTCAAAATACGCAATAGGTATTATTTAATGAAAGCTCGTCGTGTTTATTACCTACGGGCTTTGCCTGTGGCTCCATCTGTTGGTGTAACTTTCAAGTATTCTTCATAATAGAGACATTCGGGGTGATTCGTATCAGCATTACTTCATCTTGTCGCACTTTCTATAAGTTTTTGACAGCGTTTGGTTATTTCCGCCATAAGCCCATAACACATGAAGACGCTGAGATTGGCTGGGAGACTGAAAAACTTTCAAAGGTTCCAAGTAACTTTTTTTAATTTACATAACATAGATTACCACGAAGGGTTAGGCAGAGCTGTATCTAATAGCTTACCCACATTTCGTGAGTTACTTTAAAGTCTGAATCGGGCCCTGCGGGGGCACACATTCGGACTCCGTGGCTGTTACTTAGAAATTCTTGATGAGAACACCCAACAACACTTTGCCCGTCCTGGGAGTCGAACCGAGGACCCCATGCTCAGCAGTCGCACTTGTGACCACTACACCAACAAGGTAGTTCTTTGATCTATTTTTGTTCATTCGTGATATCACTTTAAACTGGTGGAGATATAGAAATACCTAACTATTTTGATTTATAACGGTCCCATCATAGCATCTGTTTGTAGACCTGCATTTTGTCGCAATCATCATCACAATCATCTCAGCCTTGTCCCATCTTATTTCGTGGTTACAATAATATTTCATAATCTTTGTATCATTTGCAATTCTTCAAGTAGATTTAAGTACAGACAGCCAGTACATCAAGGAACTACATTCTCTCTCCTTAATAGATTTTCAACTTTATCGCGAAAGGTTAGAAATTAGAAATTTGACAGAACAGCTTCTAATAGAGAGGCTATTAAAAGAAATGACATGAAAGTGATCTTATTGGATCTTAGTTACAGTTAGCAGAATGACATATTTGTCAAGTTTGACAAGTAACAGTAGGTATGACCACTTTAAGTGTGCAGTTAAAGTTGCAAGTTGCTATTTTAATGGTTTGGGCGTAGAACGTCAGAAACGCAAAATGACAGATTAGCAAATTGTCAGGTGTTAGATTTTTTTCTCAAATGGTCAGAATCGCCAAATGACAGATTAGCAAAATGACAGGTTCGCGAAAACACAGATTAGCAAAATGTCAGGTTCGCAATATGACAGTCAAAATTTGCGTTTTATATGGCGAAAAGTTATACGAAATGAATTCCTTTGGCAAATAAAAATTGGTTTGGGTTGTTTTGTAAAAACTACGCACATTTTACAATTACAGTCTACGCGTAAAATGTAAAATAAAATAATGAGAGTTCGTATGGCAAAATTACGCGCATTTTAAATGCCTTTGCCTCCATTGCACAATATGTAAATAGAAATGTCTGTAAATAGCAGCGCGTCGTGGCTCCGTGCAGGCTCTCAATAATATGGTAATGGCTGAAATGGCTCGATAAGTCCTTTGTTACCGGAATGTGGCTCGGATGCGGGCTACCAACCTATATTCATGTACCTCCTATGCTAGGTGTGACTTAGTTATAAGAACTTACTGCCGCACTCAGCCACCCATCACTTAGTAAAGGATTTGACAGTTTTGTCATACAAAAGTATATCAAACCTTTACTAAGTGACGGCTTAAGTAATCATTAAATATCTCTGAGAACCGCAGAGTGTAATAAAGAAAAGCCAATAAGCTAATGCTTAAAATTTAATGTTGCTTTCTGACCATAATTTTGAACTTCTCCGAGTTTGGACCATATTATCGGTAGCCTATTCCAATTCAATTAAATTTTGTCTTTTTTATTTTCCTCATAGAATGTACCTTTATTAAGGTCTGAACGGTCTAAGGTCTGAACTTATTCAAATTAGGCTAGCATTGCTGATATCAGCATTTAGTCAAAATGCACAGCAGACAATTCTCAAAACGTCCGCTCGTCCTAGAATATTAAAGCCAATATATTAAGTAGTCAGCATGCTAGACCAAAATATTTTAAAAAGTTATAGCGTAAAATATCAAAATGCATTCCGTTACGGATGACATCACTTCTGATGAGGCTTTAAGGAACCTATTTATGATGTCACAGGCAGCAAATGCTTCTACAGTTTGACCTGTTCTAGAAAATTTTAATGTATACATAAGTTTAAACACTTAAGATTTATTTACAATATTTACAAACTACAATTTACAGAAATAAAATATGTACAAGTATCAAAAAGGGAAGAATTACAATAATTAGTATACATACAAATTCATATAAGTACTTACATGTAAGAATCTGAACTAGTTCACCCCAGTTCACGTATTTCTTGTTACGTTACATTTTTTGCCGTGCGCTGGACGTAAGGAATCGCGTGGCTAGTTAAAGGGAACGGAGTCGTTAGCATGCAATCGCGCTCGCAATGCGAAAGCAATTGAAGCGTGAACTCAAATATTACGTGTGTGCGTCTTAGATTTTTGTGTGGGTTAGTCGGAAATTGGATTTTCTTATGTATACATTACATTAAACATCATTCCTGGAAAGATTCGGCAAGGCAGAGGTGTACCGTCCCTAAGCGGTATATGTATACCAAAGTTTAGAAGCAATTTTTGCCTAAGTACTGCATTGATTAAATATTCATGTTCAGTAACGAAATTAAAATTCGGGAACTCATATTATCATAAATTAGGTCACATATCAAAATTGCAATCGTTATTTTATAAGACATTTAAGCCAAGTGCTAGTGTCATTCCACCATTTTCATTGAAGTCCCCTAAAATAAATTACGAGCATTTGCGATAAAATATACAAAGATTGTCTGATGTTTGTTTATTTACAAACAAATATGATAAAATATACAAACATTAGACAATGTTTGTATATTTTATCGCAAATGCTCGAATTACTAATTCTCATTTATCCTTTGTCCCAATTAAGTGCATCACATCTTATGCTTTCATATTCAGAATTGATCCCCATCTAGTTGTAAAAAGTGAAACCTAAAAAAACCTATTTTCAAAATAAACATCATTTATCAGTAATAGGAGAACAAAAAAAACTAATTAGTCCGTCAGATAGATTTCCAAAAAATATTCGACACGTATTTTTTCTTTTTTCACATAAACAAAAAATGAAGACGATACAGTGCTTCGAAAACTCGTGCACCCCTCGAAAACGTCACATGTTAGTACATTTTTTACCTACAAATGACGTCAAAACCCCCTCCCCCACTTATGATCTTAGACGCATCTTATCTTCGTAAATTTTTATTAATTTGATAAAACAAAAAACGCTGACGGACTAATTAGAATCATATTTTTTTGACTCAGTCCGATCCCCTATTATACTATCGCAGTACTGTCCCTATCCCTATGTTACAGCAAGCTTGTAAAGTCATTATTCAAAACTGCTCTGCATATTTATATTTCAATTAATGAATTAAGTGCATACAATATTGTCTGACTTACGCGTCCCAACGCTACCTAACTTTTAGCCTCAATAGGTCCAAAACTAAACTGGATTTTTTCCTTGCTTGCTTCTTTTGCATGAGTATCTTATCGGCCATCCATCAAGATACTCGTACCATCCCCGGACGGTTTAACATGGATAAAATAAAAACTAAAGTAAGCACTACTAAAATGAGAATATTTGGCATAAATAAGTAAATTTTGACAGCGTGCCAGACTATCGCATGTGCAATAATTATTTACTTGAACAACATTTTCCAACGTTTTCTTATACTCAAAGATGATGTGCGCTAGATTATGAATTTATTTCACAATCTTGCATTCCTTTTTTGAGTTTTTATGAAATTAGAAAATACATGTCAAATGTAACAAGTGCCTATAAAATGTAAGAGTTGCCCTCGATATCCCCTGGGATGCCATCATCAGATCCCGATATGGTGACAATGGGACCAATCTATACTCTTTTGAATTTTTTTTTTAATCTACATAAATATACCGGTATACATCGGTGTAATATTTGATAAATGGCTGAGTCATGCGAAAACAAGCATACAAAGAAAAAACAACATACAGACGAGTTGAGAACCTCCCCCTTTTTGGAAGTCGGTCAAAAATAGCCCTCAAGAGCCATGCTGTGCAACCCAGAGTGAAATTAGAAGGTCTTTCTTTTCAAGACTGCAGTTATGATTTAGAATGCGGAATGTAATTTGTTAAATGGAAGGCGTGACAGCCTTTGGTTTTTTTTTTAGTGTGTGGGAAATCATCAAATAACCCCTCCAGCTCTTGGGCGGAGCGAAAGGGAGTGTCAGACTTCTACCGACCAAAAACCACCCATGTTTCTTCTTAGCCCTTTATGTCGAGGCCACGGTATCTCTTACAACAACCTGCAACCTAGACGGGACCCACAGCCCGGATGGGACCCGCAGCTTCGACGACTAAAAACCACCCATGTTCCTTCTTTGCCCTATATGTCGAGGCCGCGGTAACTTGTGAGCCTCAGCCAAGTCATCGAGGCCTACGATCGGAATACAAACTCTGACACCAGTATAGGCACTAACCATGCGAAACAGAAGATCTGTTGAGTAGGATTAGAAAGAGCTTTGAGCTTATGGAACTTACAGTGTTACGGGAACAAAAAGTGGAGACTTTGGTAAAGTATTTCTGGGTAGGATGTTATAAGAAAACCCTCTACTTCTCCAGTAAGATTGACGCTTTAACTACTCGTCGATATGCGAATACACACTCTTATTTGTCAAGGAAAAGGATGTGTTATGGACTTCATATTATGCCTTTTAGAGTAAGTGCATTAATTCCAAGACTGTATCAATGCACGGCACGGTTGGCGCAGTGGCTGAGCGATTGGACTGCTGAGCTGCGTGCCGCGGGTTCGATCCCCGCACGGAACAAATATTTGTATGGCTTACAGATAGTTGTTTCGGGTCTGGGTATTTGTGAATGTGAGTTTAAATGTTTGTGAACGCACCCGCGATACAGAAGACATTTGACTGGCCTGTTGGTCTAGTGGTTAGTGACCCTAACTGCTATGCTGGAGGTCGTGGGTTCGATTCCCACCCAGGACAAATGTTTGTGTGATGAGCACGATCATTTGTTCTGTGTCTGGGTGTAATTTATCTATAATATGTATGTATTTAGAAATATATAAGTATGTTTATCAGTTGTCTAGTACCCATAACACAAGCTCTGCTTAGCTTGGGACTAGATGGCGTTGTGTGATAGTTGTGGAATATTATTATTATTATTATTATTATATTCATTTTAAAAAAAATGTACACAATATTTATAGATTTGTAAAGATTGTGGGTATGAAACGACTTTACTTACCTCAGATCGCTCAGTCAGCACTTTAAAATATCTTTTGGCAATATCACTCTTACCGGAAATTGTTAAGATAAATATTGGTGGTTTTGAAAACATGGCAGTATTAATATACTTGGTAGAATATCACTTCTAATAACAGGCTGTACGGCTGCATGCCGTTGCCCTCGTGTTTTTTATGACAATGCGGTTACAAAATGGCGGCCTTATTTCACCTGTTTGCTAACAGTTCATGGTTCTTCGTGTATTGTTTATTCATAAAATTACCTTGAGCTTTACGCAGCCAAAACAATTTTACATGAACTTTTGTCATTGAAGTTCATCGTAACTCATAGAACCTCTAACAATTTCAGGATGAAGAGCCAGCCGCACCTGCCTCACATATCAGACGAGTACGTCATCCTGTTCCTACACTCGAACTACTACAAGGTCAAGGAGACGAAGGACACCATCGAGTGCTACTTCACGTTGAGGGCTAACACCCCAGATCTCTTCACCAACCGCGACCCGCTTGCGCCGAAGAACAAGACCATTATGGACATCACGTGAGTACCTCTAATAACGCAAATGAAGAGCACTTGTTCTCACCACCACTGCGATCATTTTTTAGTTCTAGACCATACCTAGTAACCCCCTAGTTTCGGAGATATTAGGTGTCAAAGTTCCAAATTTTGCACAGCTGTTTTTGTTTACACTGGTTTTTCAGGTTTTAACTTTACTTAAATTACCTCCATGACCCTTTTACTGTTCAAAGCATCCACTAGCACAATGTTTTAATAGTGCTACATTGAGTTTTACCGTAAAATGTGATTTTTGACCCCAAAAAAAAACCGTTTCCCAGCAAAAATTTTTGCGTAGGGGTACTTAGTTTGATGTACTGAATGATTGGTTGACGTATGCGTGAAGGGTAAATTTACACCCTGTATATCCTTATTTATTGCACGTGAACAGATCTGAAAGATCATGTAGTACCTACTGTGCAAAACCAAAAAAAAGTTTATTTTAATAGTATCAGATACCTTCAACAAAAACTCATCTCACAAACTAAACCAAATCGCAGTATCTATTTAAAATCATAAAAAACTAATAAACAAGAAAAAAGACAATCCGTAATGTGTATACCAAACTAATATAAATATTTACAAAAGTTCAGTTTTCTTATAACCGGATTTCCTTGAGATATCGCGTTTGCGTTTAGCACAGCAGGGTAATCCTCGCTGGATTAGGTGGAGGTAACACGAACACCCATACTTGACCAGTTTAAGTTTAAAGACACTATTGGTTGGTCAAGTTCTTCGCCAACCGCGACCCAATCGCGGTGAAGATTACGACGTAGATATTACAAAACAATGACCACATAGTATCACATCTGTTATTCCCAAAGGATTAGGCAGAGAAGCCCTACATTTTGCTAGATAATTATGTTTGTAAACATCTTGGGAGCCAACACTCCGAATCTGTTCACACCAGTAATGCCCTTGTGCTTAGGCTTAATTCCTGCCAAAGCATATTCAGCGTAGACGTGCAGGAATTCATCAATCGCATTCGTTGAAATCCACACCGCGTGTCTCAGGATGTCTCTTCATCTCCGCTTTCGCCATGACCACATCAGCCTGCTAGTCATTGTTTTTTTTTAATTATCCCGTATTTATAAACGCCTGAGCAAAGGCCTTCCCTCATTCCCTCCACTTCTCACGATGGTGTACTTCTTCCCGCTAATTTGCAAGGAAGCTTCTCCTCGGTCTGCCGCGACTCCGTATAGCCCGTCTTAGGGCTCCAGTCATGCGATATTTGGGCCTACAGCAATGTCGGGATCTAGCAGACATGGGCTGCCCAGTCCAATTTTAGTCTCGTAGTTTTATTAGCTATATACGTAAGTTTTAATGTTTGCGTTCTGGAGCGCAGTTTGGTGTATTTTATCCGGTTAGTTTTTTTACATTCAGTGCTGTGCTCAGTGGCCCCTCAAGTCATCATATCTTTGCCAAAGTCCACGTGAATTTAAGGTGCATTATCATTAGCAACCCTCCCAGTCACTACTTAGGTACTATTTTAACTAATCATTTAAATTAATGCTGATTATTTAAATGTTCATCACTTTTGTATGACATTTTCTCACGGTGATTCTTATTTTTCGTTGAAACATATTATAAGAATCTAAAATTATACTTGAAACTTAAAAACGTGGAATCCCTACGTTTTTTATGTTATATTTTAAATTAGTTTCGTGCAAAGTACTTGAGTATGATTGATGCATCCTGCACGGTTACTAGTTGAAAAAACTGGTTTTCAGGGATTTGATTGCACCTTTACATAGAGAGCAGCAGTGGCCCAGTGGGGGCGGCCCCGACTTACGAACTTAGGTCGTGGGTCACATTACTTTGTGTAATTTCTTTCATAACCGCTGCTCTCAAAATGGTGGTGGATTATAGCCCATCCCTCTCCTATAGAGAGGAGGCCCGAGTCCCTGCAGTGGGAACATTATCGGCTGATGATGATGATTACCTTTACTAATCGTTCTCTTGCCATTATTCGAAGTGTAATTTTGGAGTCGGCGCAGCATGTCTTCTTCCTCCATACTTCTCTCTTCTCACCTGACTTTCTTGCCGTTATCATCATTAAGATTACAGTCCATCCATCGTTTCTTTGGTCTTCCTCTTATACCTATACACATTCATACTCAAAACTATCCTCGCGCGCGACATGTTACTTATTCCTTCGCATCGATTTAATTATGTCACCGTGATTTTATACTTTGATTGAGAGCAGCGGTGGCCCAGTGGTGGCGGCCCCGACTTATATACGAACAGTAGGTCGTGGGTTCGAACCCAGACAGGCACATTACTTTGTGTAATTTAATTATTTCATCACCGATGTTCTCAAAACGGTGAAGGAAAACGTCGTGAGGAAACTGGCATGTCTTAGAACCAAAAAATTCGAAAACGTGACATCTACCAATCCGCACTAGGCCCGCGTGGTAGATTATAGCCCATTCTCTCTCAAAAAGAGAGAAGGCATGTGTGCCAGCAGTGGGAACATTGCTGGCTGTTGATGATTTTATACTTCACGTGTGTTTGAAAAAGCTAGAAATGTTTTAATAACCTACGAAATATATTTACGCTTGGGATAAACTCGGCCATGAGCCATGTGCCGAGTACATGGCTTATGGCCGAGTTTATGGAAAAATCCCACCCGCCAATGGCCCTTACACGCATATCACGCGTAAGAATACCTAATGGTCATATTAATATACCTAATGGAAATACTTGCGTCAATACATACAATTTACATACAATACAGTACATATTAGCTGCTGTATTCATTGGCTTATTACCTGATTCTGTCAACAAAAGGTAATGTTTGCAAACATTTAGCATTATGTAGGTCAAAATGTTTTATATTTGAATTTTGTAGACAATCAGTTTAATGAAATAAATAAATAATTAATTAATAATAATTAATAACTAACTGCCTCCGTGATCGAGTGGTTTACGCCGGTTCGTTTGCCTTGTGACCCGATGATCGTGGGTTCGATTCCCACGGGAAGCATACTATGTAAAGTTGTTTCCAGTTTGGTTAGGACATTGCAGGCTTGAATCACCTGATTGTCTGATAAAAAGATCGTTCCGTGCTTCGGAAGGCACGTATAAGCCCGGCCGCCAAATGACGGTCGTCAACCATGCCAGAGGCCCTTGCGGCGGCTTAACAGGTTCACTGTCCACAGACCACATACGGTCTGTAGAGAGACTTCCATATCAGTCCACAGACCGTATGTGGTATGTTCGCCCGTACAATTTCTAAGCCATCTGATACTGTGGACGTAAGGAGAAAGTCTCATATTTAATGCGGACTTGGCAGGACACATACAAAAAAAAACATAACTGGACTTATGAACCATTCCCACTCTGGAGCCTGGACAGTGAACCTGTTAAAACTCTGACACTAGGGTGTGTAGGGTCGTTAAAGCTTACTGTCCACACTTTACGAAGAAGAAGATAATTAACTAGAAAACATAAACCAATATTATTATTAGGTAAGACAAGGACATCAGGAATTTCACAGTAGCAGAAACCGAGTCTGGATTTATGCCCTATTGATGGTAACAGGCACGCTCCCTATAAACATAACTGGGAAAATGTTGGTCCACGATGAGGTACACCGCTGCCTAAGGCCTCGAGGATAACAGGCATCATGTTATGAATGCAAGTTATTCGTTCATTAATATAAGTATAAATCGCTGTCGTATCTACGGTCAACTGAATCAAACCCTATTCACTCGTCACATCTGAACTGAAAGCTTCAGTCCACTATACAAGTGTCAAGCATTCTCGTCAAGCCGCTATCTTATTTGCGTATCTCTCATTATATCTCCTTCATTGAATAGTTTCGCTTGTCCCTTAGGGGAACCGCCTTAGGCATTCAAAAGCGTTGTGATATCGTTGTGTATGAGTTTGTATCTTGGTTTGATGTTTGTAATGATTTCTTTTTCTTTTTTATTTCAATTTTCGATTCATACTTTCATAACATATTTTGTGTTTCGATTTGTTAGCGGTGGAGGGCACCGTAGGTTCGCTCCCTATTGCACGGAATTTAAAGTAATTGGTAAAAAGTTTATGTGCTATTAGGTATACTTCTGTCTAATCCTCTGTGAATTACAGGCGTGATAATATGTTAATTTGGTAGATAGTAGAAAAAAGTAATCATAAAAAAAAATTGTGACAATTTTAAGTGTGCACCTCATGGTGGTGTTGCTTGTTAAGAAAATGTCCTTCAATGTGTCAAAATTGGTATATTTATTTAATTTCTGTGTTTTCCCGCCTGTACAGATCCGTTAGTTAAAGTATACCTGCATGATGTTGTGACAGAACCCCGGATTTAAATCTACAACATATTGTATCACTTTTTTACTACTGAAAAAATACTCACCCAAACATTGCCCCATTTTCATTTGCCCCTCTCTCTTTTCCAGGCACATGGTGGGTCTACCACTCAAGACTACGGAAGGCTATCACGTCCTCCTCTACCGGCTGGCAGAGTTCGACTACAGCAAGCTAAACTTCGCTGACGCAGTCCGAATGTTCTGCATGTTCAACGATGTCAAGCTGTCTGAAGACAGCTTGTCCGAGGGCTACATCGTCATCTTCGATATGAAGGGTTGCAGCCTCGGTCATCTGACCAGGGTGACTCTGCCCGCGCTTAGAGCGTTTATGCATTATATTCAGGTTGGTTTAATTTCTTCTTTTGCTACTTTGTTCACTGAGTCATCAATCTCCTACCCTTATCCCAATTTATTTGGGAACGGAGTAGTATGTCTTCATCTTCCATACTTCTCTATTACTTTGTTTTACTAAGTGTAACAAAGTAATAAAGACTAGTTCATTATAAATTGATGTAATTTTGGGACAAAGAAAAATTTTAGGAGGTTCCTTTCTCTGGAGCCCTGACCTGATATTTTTAAATGTTTTTTTTTGTTTTTATAAGATTTTTTTTAAATGTATTAAGTTTGTTTAAAAATATATATATTTTAAAGTTGAATAGCTGTTACAGTGGTGTATGGGACATTTGATTATGTTTTCAGAACATTTGAATCCATGGAGAAAGGTGATCAGTTTGATGGACACATTCTTTAATATGACCACACCTTTCTGGTACATACTGTATTGTTTTGTTGGACTACACTTAATAATTATATTTTCTATCCTCCAGAACGCCCACCCGTGTCGTCTAAAGAAGATCCATGTCGTTCACACCGTCTCCTTCATCAACCAAGTCATGTGCCTCGTAAAGCCGCTCATTCACTCCAATCTCCTCAACCTTCTGAACTTCTCCTCCGAAGGGCCCGAGTCCATCGTCGACAAGGAACTCCTGCCCGAAGACTTTGGTGGACCACTCCCACCCGTCAAGCAACTCCACGAGGAACAGAGAAAAAATATGGAAGATAATTATAGGGAATGGCTGGTTGAGACAGAAATCTTTAAGGCTGATGAGAAAAAGAGAATTAAAAAACCTAGTAAAGGTATGTTTGCTAGCTTCACCAGTAGTTTCAAGAGTTTGGATATTGACTGATGTGCGTTCTTGCCATGTCGCGCTAGGGACCTGACAGTTTCAGTTTCTCGTATACCTGTTACCTCGTTGTTTCATAAAAGTTCTTCAGGATTATAGGTAATTTTATATTTAAATTAAGATCTTTTAGGAGCAACGAGGTGGCATGTAAAGACGCCATTTTCTTAGACTTCTACTTTTACATAATAATATATGGAATTTCTTTCTGAATGAAATTGTTTATTCTAACTAGATAGCTTAACGAAGGTGATGAATTTAATTACTAAGTGTTGATATTGACTTGGTATATCTTGTAATTGTGCACTGTATTTTTGTTTTGATTATGTCTGAAAATTAAGTGCTTATGCACCATTAAACATTTGTATTGTGCTCAGTAGGTACAGACTCTAGCACTTCAAGGTACTATATAATAGGTGTTTGCTTCGTTATAAAGGATATCGTTGTGGTTTTCAAAGTACCTATTCTAAAGTGTGTTGTATTTTTGTTAATTCTTAATTGTTTACCTTCTAAGCAGGTTGTGATTAAAACTTGTAAAATTTAATCAATAGACGCTATTTTAATGAAACTATTTTCATTTTAGATTTAGATCCTTTTTGTGTATAAGCTTTTTGTATATTTACAGTATAATGTTATCAATAATTTTAAAGAAAATAATTAATTTCTATTTGTTTCCATTGCTCAACAACCAATTTATATTTGGACATTTAGTCTTGTTTTTATTTTTATAAAAAAAAATACTCGGTATGGTTCAGGGTTTCTATGTGATCATGTAAATAAAGGTTTTTTATCCCCTATGGCACGTATAACGTGACTTTTTTATTAAAAGTTACCATATATTTTTTTTTTCGGTTAGGCATCTCTTTGTACATATAGGCACTTCTAGTGGTTTTCTATGCTAAGTTTTATACTACGCTTATGTTTTTAAAAAGGTCTAGAACAAAATATATCAAGCATCTTATTGTTGCAGTCTTGTCGAATTTCTATTTTTAAATAATGTTGTATAATATCAATATTATGCTTAAATGTAATGTAACATGCCAAATCGTTATATTTTTATAGGTATACTTACATATTGTAAATAGTCAAATAAATTTATTTTACTATCAAACTTATCTTATTTACCTACTTGTAAAATTTTGGAGATGGAAAGATTGACGCTGATGTAGTGAGCAGAGTAAACGTGGGAAATAAAGTGAATGGTGCTATGCATGCGGTGGTGACAATGTTATGCTGGTGCTTACACTTATGAAGGTTGAATGTGGCCAACGAGGCATGTAAGTAGAATAAATGCTGTGGAAATGCATTCCTTGCGAAGCATTTGTGGAGTAAGTCAGAACGATAAACTGAGAAATGATGTTAAAAGAAGATATAGTGACAAAACATTTAAAAGAAGCTTAGCGGGTTTGGTCATGTGGCGAGGATGAGTGAAAGTTGATTAACAAAAGGTATCTAAAAGGCAGATGTAAACGGCAACGCCGCCGGGAGAGGACGCCCCAGAAAGACATAGACTGACCTTATTGGTGCAGGTTCTTCAGAAAGGACAGTGCATAGCACTTGCAAAGTGCTCCCGTTTGTGTGAGATTTAAATAATTTATGACAAAATAAAAACGTTTTTTGCAAAAGAAGTACCAGGTACAACTAGCTGTAGAGAAACTGAAAATGGATCTTTTAGTACAAGTGATATTTGGTTCTGAACTCCATGAAGGTAACATGTAGTGAAATCATGAATGTTGTTGGTCGTATTCTTTAAAATAATAATTGCCTGGCAGTGCTCGATAATGGGCTTAGCAAAGCTAGGTGGGAGTTTTGCTAAAGCTGCATCAATATTTAGTTTCCCATCACTGGTGATGAAACCGGTTTTTTGTAAGAAGCAATTATTAAATTTTCGGAGGCCTTCGTCTTCAGCAAAATTGCCTTCTGTCTCCTTGTGAAGCACCTCGTCTGTGAATGTGGTTTCCTTGCGGCAGGCATCTACGATCTGCGTGACGTGGTCGGTTTCAGGAAGTACGGTGATGGGTCGACTGTAAGAGGAAATGAAAATAATTAAGAAAGCCTAAGGTGTCCCATCGTGATTAATAAACCAATATAGTAATAAATGTGAAGGAATTCCTTGAAAACCGTAAGAAAGATAGCAATAATAATAGTCGTAACGGCCAATGGCCTTATAGCCAAGAGTTTGGACGACCACCTGTCCAAACTCTCGCTCGGCGGTTGGATCAAGAGCCTGATTCAGAAGGCTCGCATACGGCTCTCCTCGATACGGCTCGCATTGTGAGGAGGTTCCTGTCTCTGGAGCCCTAACCACCGGTAGCTTGGACCCTGCTCCCGTCATCGGTGGACGATTAATATATAATTTTATAATTGATAATTTTTTTTTGTTATTGATTTGTGTCTGTAGTAAATCTTAATTGAACTTACACCTTACTATAGTATCGATTCTGGTTATTATTATTATTATTATTATTACTTCTTCTTTCCAGCTAAACACTAGGAAGTGCCGAAGGGTGGGCGTTTTGGGGGACTGTCTCTTGTAAATAAGTAGAGTAAAGTAAATTTTGACGTTCGAAAAGTGCTGATTATCAGCCTAATTTGAATAAATGACTTCTGATTGATTGTGATTTTGACGACTATTTTTTATATTTCTAAATGTTTTTTTATGAGTTTTATATGAAATATTTAAAAATGTAATTTTTTTGTGAATAAATAAATAAAGGAAATAGCAATAATAAATGTACTTACAATTTAGTAGACCGGAAATACTTCGATACTCCTAAATGGAGACATGCGGAGAGTAAAGGAACGCTATTAGAAATATTCTTTTTTGTAGTTTGTGACTCGCAGAATTCAATAATCTCCGTCACATTACTTTGCGGTAAGTCTGCTAAAGCATCATCGATATCATACTTCTCATCAGCTTCATAACCGGTTTTCTCAAGAAAGCAATTGTTAAATTTTTTGAGTCCTGCGTCGTTCTTTAAATCGCTTTTCTCCTCGTCAGCTATCACCTCGTCTGTGTAACCAGTTTCCGTGCGGCAGGCATCTACGATCTTAGTCAAGTTTTCGGTATGAGAATCTATGACGTACTTACTGTAAGACAGATAAAAACAATAATATTAGTTATTAGAGGGTAAACTGTCAAGGTCGGGGTTAAAGTTTAGAAACGTGCTGCCTTGATAGGGGGAGGGTTGTGTGCCATCCCTCCTCATTCCCTCCGCCAGAAACGTAATGGTTTTTTTTATACTTGTAAAAACAAGTGTATGCAGTCTTTAGTTAGTAACAATAGCGAAACGGGTAAAAAAATTGTATCATTTGACAGAGGAAGGGCGACGGCACCACTCCCATGTAAAGGCGACGCACATTTCTTGAGAAAAACAGATTATTGGAACCTAACGTTCCTACTTCTGGGTGGTTTGAAAAAAAATAACCACGTAGGGGATGGCGAGGTCTATTTGCTCGCTTCGCTCGCTCACTCGACCCCGCTGCCGCTTCTTACCTAACCTGTCCGAGTCGGGGTGCCCCAAGTCCCGAGCCCGATTCGCTCGCTCTTGCATCCAAGTTTTCCTAGTAGCGAATTTGCAGGGTATGTCGGGGGAAACAAAACAGCTCGGAAAACATTCACGAAACCAAGGATGGGCGACAATGCATTTCGTTTCACGTTGTGTTTTTTTTGTAAATATTTTAGCTACCTACCTATTGAAATACGGTTTAGAATTATAATACGATTTACAATATAATTATTAACAAGCATCCTAACTTTTAGGCTGAAAACGCACATTATTTAATTAACAATAATGTGATAAGTATTAAAAAAAAACTGGCCAATCGCAAGTTAGACTTGCACATGAAGGGTTCCAGTTCCGTACCATCGCAGTCGGGAAGCCCCCTTTAATTTGTATTATTTCTTGTGCGCTCTCTTAGTTTAAACGTTAGAGGACACACACACACACACACACACATTTTACCACTTTGGAAGTGTCTTGGGATGTAAAAAAATGTTTTAGGAAACTCAATGTCATTTTTAAAGACCTGTCTAAAGACACCCCGCACTTATAGCATTGATGAAAAAAGTTTTTCATAGTTTCAGTACCCCCCCCCCCCCCCCTTAATATTTTTATTTTTGTACAGAAATCGTAAAACGGTTCACAGAATACATTTATCTGGCTGCGGGTTGTACACTAGTTATCGCGGCCTCGACATATAGGGCTAAGAAGGAACATTGGTGGCAGTAGAAGTCTAAAAAAAAAAGATTACATCTACATACCATGTTTAAACTGTGTGGTCTTAATAGTTTCCGAATAAAGTGGCTGTGACATGCGGACGGACAGACAGACATGACGAATCTATAATTATTCCGTTTTTTGCCATTCGGCTACGGAACCCTAATTAGGATTTTTGCAAGTTTTTTCTTTTAAAACTTCGTCTCCGGCAAGAAAAAAATGTTGCATAAGTATCAGAAAAGCCCTAGAATCCTCACTTTTCGAGAGCGAGGCAGCACGTCTCTAAACCCAACCCAAATAAATCTTTAACAGTAGGGGTTTAAAGTTACAATTAAGTAAGTATCACTGATTAATATTGTGTTTCGAACCGTAGAATAATCAAGAATATTTAGTAAACTACAACAACAATTTTATTTAAAAATCGAATATGGTTTGTATGCCGGAGAGTCCTGGCCCAAAAAGATGAGAAAAGGTATGAAATAGTGTAGGTACTTACAATTCTTTTAGCCGCATATAAGTCGATACTCCCGAGTGGACACATGTGAAGAAAACGCTACGCGGATAAATCTTTTCATGATAATTGCATTCCTCTACTAAATTTTTAAATCCGCTAGGGGTAAGTTTAGTTAAAACATCATCAATATTTAGCTTTCCAGTGGCGAAACCGATTTTTTCTAGACAGCAATAGTTGAATATCCTGAGCCCTGTGTTTTCGGAAAAATAGCTTTCCTCTTCTTGCGCTAGTACCTCGTCAGTGTAACCGGTTTCTTTTCGACAGGCATCTACGACCTCATCATATTCCTTTGGAAAGAATGAGATGAACTGTAAGAGAGAAATATCATAGACTTTTTTTTTTTTTAATATAATATTAATATTGAATTGTGTAATTCTATGCGCATAAGGTAGTGCATGCTGTGCTTCTCTGTAAGTAATGAGGCGCTTAGTCTTACTTAAGTTTGCAATGTACGAGTTATAATTGTAACAGTGTACTCATTGTTGAGAAGCCTAATAAATAAATAAATAAATAAACTTATCGATCGCATGGATTTATCTGTGATGTTTATTTTTTTTTCTTGCCCGAAACTTTCCGCCGAAGGCAAATTGGGATAATGTGATTTTAAATACAGCCCGTGTCTTCATTTTTATTCAGTAGGTACTTATTATGAGCCATAGGCCTCCCACTAGATAGAGCGATGACCTGGGGGTCTAAAATGGCCAATTTAGCAGATTCTAATATGAATTGCGTTAAAAAACTTCAAATGGACTTTTCATACTATAGTAACTGCGTCTGTGACCATTTTCAAATTTTAACGCAATTCATATTATTTTGCTATTAGGATCTATTTTCCTAAATGGTCACAGACGCAGTTAGTACTATTATAAAAAGTCCGTTTACGTTTTTTAACGCAATTCATATTAGGATCTGCTAGCTATTTTATTTTATGGAGCGTCTGCCTATCTGTCCTGCATAAACCAGCAACTAGGTGACTACAGAGTAAATCTCAATTATAGTACTGAATCTGTAATAGGTACTGAAAACTGAAAGCAAAATGGCTTTCAAAAGAACAGTTTGGGAGTACTTTTTAAAATCGAACTAAATTGCTCTCAATCTAGTCACAAATAGTACTCAAAGTAGTTATCATAAGGTTTTTCGTATTTTGGGCTATTTGTACCTACATCTTATAATATATGTAGGTATATTAGTTTATTTCATTCTATCTGTATACAAAGATGATACGACAGAGGCTTTCATTTTCAAGCTCTGTACCAAAAATCAATTACCTAAATAGGAGCAGTAGTTTAGTCGCAAATGATTTTTTTAAGTTTTTGCCCCGTTTGAACACGATGTATCTTTCCTAACAGCTGATTATGTCTATACGCATAGGTCATGCACCTTAAAACGATAAATCTGAGATGCGTTGTTGCCGCTCTGACGCGCAGCCCGACCGCTTTGACGCGACGCGCGCTTGCGACGTTGCCAATTTGTTATCTAAGGTCAGTTAAATTTATTTATATAGGGTGTTTGCGTTTTACTCTGATTTGTAAGCTATTTAGTTTACTTGAAAAAAAAAATTCTCACTTTTGGTGCTTTTTATTTTTGTACCGTATCGAATTAATACTAAACACGTAAAGTATACGTAGTGTAATTTAATGCCCCTCTCTCATATCAACTCTGTATATGTATTAGTATGTACCTATTTTAATAACAACTTAGGTTAACAAAATGGTATTCTTGAAAAATTCATTTGTTGTACTCTATACCACAATATTTGACCCAAAGGTTGACTAGTGGAGACTTCCTTGTGGCATTAAGTACGCCTATGTACTACTCTTGTTAGTTTATATAAATAAATAAGTACTCACCTCGGCATGAATCCCAACTACCAGGACAACACACAATTTAAGAAACTTCTTCATCTTTCTGACACAGACTCAATACTGCTGCTAAGATACGTTAGAAATCTACATTTACATACTTCCTTAGACAAAACCAGTTTACCAGAGTTTTTTTAAACTATGTATGAGGACAACTGTCTTGATAATAAAATACTTCTGTACTGATATTATAAGCAAAGAGTTAAAAGTTTATATGTCGGATTAGTCGCGTGCCCGTATAAAAAATTGTTTGGGGATTTCTCACAAAAGAAAAAAAAATGTTTGCATAAATTAAAAGCAATATTATTTTATTCATCAATTTTATCTGTCACTTTTTCCAATTTTTTTCTTGACTTTTTTCATTTCTGAAATATAAAAAAAAATTGGAAGTTTTTATTGATCTAATGCCTACGCACGTCGGGGGCCCCGTATAATTGATACGGCAGATACGGCGGTAGCTACGCCCCTGTGTCGGAACTACTGTTCGATTGTGAAAATTCTTTCATATTTGGGTAGTTTCATTATTCCTGGTTAACTTAATATATCTATACGTATAGCTTCGCCCGCGTGGATGTCAGAAATACGGTTATTCATACAAATTTTGCCCCCATTTTTCCGACTCTAGGGTTGAATTTTGAAAAATCATTCATTAGTGGATGCCTACGTTTTAAATGGAAAACGTGTGCGAAGTTTTATGTTTCTAGCCTTAAGGTATTGCCTTTTATACAAATATAGTATAATATTATAAATGAATGTCCTGTCCACCCGTGCAAAGGCGGAGCAGGCCGCTGTTATCTATATAAATAAAAAAAAAACATTATATTGAAAGCGTTCTCGTGGCATTTTTTCAACCCATAACACTAACGAAGCCGCTGGTGAAGGCTAGTTATAAAGATTAGGATTGTACGTCATTGACTTTGTCTTTTTTTGTTTAATGTTGATAACCTCGTTATTTAATTCTCGTAAAGCTGTAGTAAAACTTGTGGCTAAATAATAGAGACGTTCGGGTCTTACCTCAGTTGTAGCCGTGCTTACCTGGGGAACCCAACTTTCAGCATTTTCAACGCTAGTGGTCACACTAGCGTTGTAACAAAAAAGTTTAAAAGTTAGTAAGACTACTCTGCAACCAGTCTTACCAAGTCTTACCTTGGTAAGATTGGTTGTTAGACTTGGCAGGTTGATCATATAACCAACATAGATAGTAAAGGGCTCGGTAGATGATGATGGAAAGAGTTAAGCATAAAATATCCTAAGTTAAATAAACTAGTACGTAATTAAAACATGAAAGATTCCCGTTTTTTTCCATTTCATTGAAAAAATACATGACATGGTATAATGGCCAATGTTGCTGACAGTAGCAGTGGTGACCCAGTGGTTGCGGCCCCGACTTAAGAACAGTTGGTCGTGGGTTCGAACCCAGGCAGGCGCATTACTTTGTGTAATTTATTTCATCACCACTGCTCTCAAAACGGTGAAGGAAAACATCGTGAGGAAACCGGCACATCTTAGAACCAAAAAATCGAAGATATGTGACATCTACCAATCCACACTGGGCCCGCGTGGTGGATTATAGCCCATCCCTCTCCTAGAGAGGAGGCCTGAGTCCCTGCATTGGGCACAATATAAGGCTAATGATGATGATGATGTTCCTGACACTTTCGAAAGAAAGATTGAAAAAACAACGGAATAGGGTATTTCACCAAAAAAATCTAATTAGTCCGTCAGATAGATTATCAAAAAATATTAGATACGTGTTTTTTGTTTTATAAAATTAATAAAAATTAGCGAAAATAAAACGTGTTAAAGATCATGAGTGGGGGCTTGTGACGTCACTTTGTGGGTAAAAATGTACTAACTTTGTGACGTCACATGTCTCGACACGACTTTTGGAAGCACTATATCGTCTTCATCTTTTGTTTACGTGAAAAAAAAATATGTGTCCATTATTTTTTGAAAATCTATCTGACGAACTGATTCGATTTTTTTGGTGAAATACCCTATTGGAAAGAAACAAGACTTTTTCTTTTTTTTTTCAACGCTAGTAACCATACTTTACATACTGTCTTCTCTGTAGCTATATTCCGTTTTGGGGTCCCCTATGTTGTTTCAAACGCCGCTGTTACGTCACACGCTGTTGCGAATTATTTTTCCACTGCCTCACAGGTTCGAAAGCTCATGCACTCGAATGAAGTAGTTGCGAAAGACGCTGTTTCGAAAAACATTTTCACTGCCTCATAATACGCTCGAATGATTGAATGATTTCGATTTATTTAGCGGTATCAACATCAACATTTAATATTATTGTTTTACGTTGGTTATTTACATCGTATGAGGCAGTGAAAATGTTTTTCGAAACAGCGTCTTTCGCGACTACTTCATTCAAGTCCATGCGCTTTCGAACCTGTAAGGCCGTGGAAAAATAATTCGCAACAGCGTGTGTCGCAACAGCGGCGTTCGAAACAACATAGGGGACCCTCCGTTTTGTGCCAATCGGCTACGGAACCCTAAAAATGGTTTCAGTAAATCGCTCACATACCTACATCAAATATGTATCTACCAATATAACCAATAAATACAATTAATGACCTGATTTCCGGAAACAACAGCCCGAAACTGGAGTGCTAATTAATTATTAGATATCATTCGATAAGCCGCCATAACTAAATTACTGTCAGTCAATCAAAAACAGTAGACCACAGACAATATGAAACGTTACAACTGGCCATCTATCACAAATACTTTTAGAAATGTCTTCAAAAGAATTTTATCGATATTCCTATGTGCCAAGATATTTACAATTAAAGACATTTCCAATACAAGTACTTTACCTAGCTATTGGAGTGTTAAAAAGGAAAATAATTCAGTATTTGTGAAAACTGAATATGGAATTGACAGCGTGTTTTTCATTGAACTTACTGATAGTGCTAATGTTTTTCATAGTGTTAGAAGAACATGTCTTAGTAATGGAGGAGAAGAGAATGTGGTAAATAATTCAGAAGGAGAGAATGTGATGGATAAGGAAGAAGCTAGTGATGTTAGTAAGAAAAGTGATGTGATTGTAGATGATGATGACGATGGCAGCAATACAACACATTATAGTGATGCGGTGAGTTAGGACAATCCTTTCTGTAATTTTATAGGTACCACTAATTTGGGAGCTTTATCAAAATCATTGTGAACTGTATGATTATTGTTAGAAGGTTCCTCTTGGCTTGCTGTCACAGAAGAATTTGCAAAACCACTGTTACCTTTGTTGTTTGTTATTTACTTAGACTGCGTCGTTGGTCTAGTGGTTGCATGTGCGACAGCTGGGCATGAGTTTCCGGGTTTGATTCCCGGGTCGGGCAAAGTGTTATCGGGCTTTTCCATCAGGAATTTATCAGTAGCAACCACGGTGTGTAGTTTTGTGCCCTCATCATCAAAGTGTTATTGGGCTTTTCCATCAAGAATTTATCAGTAGCAACCGCGGTGTCTAGTTTTGTGCCCTTATCATCAATTGATTCACTTGCAGTTTATTTGAAACCCCCGGTAGTAGGTATCACGGAAAACCATCTTTGTATACATCAAAAATCATTCAATCACAACAACACAAAGATCAAAAAAATTAAATCAACAAAGTCACTTGGAAAGTTGGAAGTCATGGGACGTCTTTGCCCATCAGTGGGACGGTACAGGCTAACAGTGGCAGTAAAATAGGAAAATAAAGTTACCAAGAAACTTGAGACTGTTTCAATTACACGGCTACAGGTAAGTGCCGCCATCTATGGGCGACTTCGGAGTATTTTTACAAACGAGAAAACCTATTTTGATCTAGGCATAGACAATATAAACTACAGTGTACCGAAAAAGACAGATACTTAATTTCTAACATTTTGTTTAAATAAAAGAGAAAAAAAGCTTTTATTAATTTCAATGTTCTTTTCATCGTTCACTGTCGGTCGAAAGTAAAGCCTATACAATTATTTGTGATGCGTGGACTAATTCACCGACACGAATTCAGAATACATCTATGAATAAAGCAGACATTCTGAAAGAGCATGCTATTAGCTAGTCCAGCCACACGTCATAACAGCCCGTGGCATCTGAATCAGAGCGTCTGGCTATATTAATTGGTCGGTGTCACAACCTTCATTACGTTATAGGCAGCGTCCGAGTGACTGATAGCCAAATAATGAACTTGGTTGAGAAGGTCACTACAATGAAATGTACAGAAGGATCATTCGCACAGTGCTACATGACAGTTATGACGTTTGAATGACATTGACAGGTGGGCACACTGTCAGTAACCGTTTGTTAAATTGTATTGTAAACTAAGAAGGTTCGTACCGTAGCAACAACATCAGATTGTAAGTCGTAGTGTGGTATTCGATTTATTAAATTAATTTACAAATATTATGTATTTATTTTCCTTTTTATATATTTTTTTATTAATACTTATCGACAAGTTACACTTTACGTGCAGTTTGTTTTATTTATTTTTCATTATCTAAATTATTTTCTTTTTTAATGCTGTCCACACACGTTTCTCCATTCCACATTTGACATTGGCAGAATTGTCGACATCGGCACAATTGCCATTCATAAAAATAGAATAGAATAGAAGGTTCGTTAGTTCTAACCTGTTTTTTATATTTCTATGGTTTCAACTATGAAATAACCGTGCAGCGCTTCATGTGTTTTAATTACGCTGGCCGCATTCGCCACTCTATAGCGCAATAGAAATGCTTCAATAGTAGGTAAATACAGCTGCAGGACTAAGTCCTACGCTGTTTTAGTTTAAGTTGATATAAATCCTGGTTGCCATATCCACATCATCGGAAAGTAAAGACCTCGATAATTAAAAATAAATAATTACGGGTACCTACATAAAATAATATAAGGAAGATATAACAACAGTACCTACCGTTTTATGTCTTAATAGTCGATATGATTAATTAAGCCTTAAGTCCACTGCGATTCTGGAAAGAAGAAATGACTGCTCGCAATTTGATTGGGTTCACAAAGTAGGGCTGCTGAAGTGGTGGCTGTGTATTGACACTTTGGTGAGGCAGTGGCGACGGCGGCGGCCCTCCATTGAAGCGCGCGGCGGCGCAAGTGCGACGGGAGGCGCGCGCCTCGTCTCGCGCACGCGCCCGACTATCGAGCGGCATGTGCCTCTCGCAGCCGACCGCTCCGCCCGACCGATTCACACTTTTTTATTTTCCCACCGAACGTAACCACCGCTGTGACATCCCCATTTTCACACAAAAGCCCGCTCGAAACGCGAACGCGATCACAGCCCGCGTTCGGCGGGCCTCACCGCCATCTCCGCTTTTCAACCCGTTCCCGTCGATACCAAAATGGCAGGACGAAAGGTCCGGGGCCGCGCGCGAGTCCGCCTCTGACCGAGCGGTGTTGTTCCTCAGCAGTGTCTCGTTATATAAATGTTACGCAAGTTGAGCTCGGAGTGGCCACGACGAGGTGCATCTGTTGTTACACGAACTAAGTCCTGTGCTGTGCCCTGGAGCCCATGTAACCCGCGACACCACACCACTGCACTGTGAGTACCTACCCCTACTGCTCATTACTCGACAGGCTATTACTGCACGAGCTTGTAACGTAATTGTAACAATAATACTTGTAAAGCCAGTACTTGTTAATGGTAATCGCATTCGAGTTTCGCTTTTATCGATCGGATCGTTATCCGGTGCGAGTGGAAATTGTTTTTGTATTTCCTCTCCTAATAATGGGCCGTGGGATATTGCGGGTTAATGGGGAAATAACGAGCCTTGTGGTGTTAGGGAGATGTGAAACATGTCGATAGTTGGTCTGTCAACACCACTGGGCCGCATGTGGGACCACGTATTGATCAATCTCCTTATTGGAAGCTCTCTATATTTGATGAAGTTCGTAATATGAATGGCCTTCTCTTATCGAAATTACACGAACTTTAATATTGACAGAATATTTGATAAGTCTGTGTAATTAGAAATAGATTTACTTGAACGACACAATGTCGACTAAACGTAGGGTCTATGTAGCGGTGTTGTAATTTAACTTGCGAGTAACCGAAACCTAAATACGTCAATAAGTATAAGTTTCAATTGTCTTCATCTTAGACGAGTATCGTAAACTGTTTATTACTTGTGACGCTATCAATACAAAAGCCACCACGTCTTACATTAAAAATTCACAATGCTAAGACGAAACAATACAAAATTGCGTTTTAGTAACTGAAAACATAATCTAAAAGCTATCTGAAGTACGAAACATTCCATCTTGCTTGTAAATTCAGTGGACATAGCCATTTAGGTTGACCCTATACTACTTAAGATATAAGACGCTGAATTTAAAACATAGAATCTAGAAAATCTCACACAGATATAAAAAACTATAAAAAATTATCTGATTTTGAAACGTATCTAGTTATCGACAATATTAATGCCTACTAAGAAGCAGCATCTTTGCGTGACATAGAAACCCCAGACATACCGTCTCATTGGCCACTCAGATATGACTCAGCCTCAAATGGGGCCAATAATATGAAGGCCTGAAGTTGTTTATTCAGCCTCCAGACTCTAGTCTAAGTTGGATCGGTAGTGGTTTCCAGTAAATACGGGTTTGCCACGCCCCCACTGTAGTTGGCATCAGGCCGACCGCTTCCCGCGTCCTCGTTTTTATACCCACATAGTTTTTGTACTGATTTCATATAAAAAATAACCCAGATACGAGTTCGTAATGAACTTCGCGAGCTTTACACTAGTCTTCATCTCTGGTACTGTAATGTCCTTGGATGTAAGGATTAAAGATTATTGTTCTTATCCTTGCTTATGTTGGCTGTTGTTCAAAATGACTCATGTTTCATGTAGTATTTCATATTTCATAACTTTCATAAGGATCGACTGTCGAAGTAGATTTCTGTCAATATATCAATGAACAATAACTATCTCTTATATTCTTCGGATATTAATTTAAAGTTTAACGGAAATCTTAATAGCCACATTTACTTTTAAATTAACATTCATGAGCAAATATTTTTCCAAAACGAATAATAAGTCTTAGAGTGAGGCCACATAATGCGTTAACGGTGCGTTGCGGTGTCGGACCGGTGCCGCGGTGTCGAAACGTCTCCTACATCCAAATCACTATTATGCCATGCCACACGATGCGTTGCGGCGCCGTACCGCACCTTGTGATCTTATTCTCAGAGAGAGAGGGAGAAAAATTCTTGCACAGAACACATTGAGAATTCCACGAATGTAGTCGGGACAGTTAAAAGCCACGTCGAAAAGAGTCCATTCATAAGTACGAGTAGCCTCACCTGTAAGAGTGAGACATTATATTATATACTTCACATACATGATGCATACGATTAAATGTTCATGTCACATTACCACCTAGTTTTGGCAAAGTGTTGTACAGTTCGCTTCTATATCCAATAAGCGATGTTAACTGCAGTTTTACGTTCATCGCTCCGATATTTATTGTACTTACAAAGGCTTCTTCCAAGTTGTGAGTAGAGCGATGGTTTTACATTTTTGTGAGCAAGCGTGTTTCTTAGAGAATTGAAGATAGGTTAACTGAAAAGGGATGCCTTGTTGCATTTATCACCGATTTCAGCCACTGCTGGGTATAAGCCTCTCTTTGCTTGTGCCAAATTCTACATTCTGGTACCAACCTCCAAGTTCTTGTGCCAGCCTCGTCCAGTATATGCCCGCGCTTGCAAAAATATCGTATAATTTACATGAAATTTTACACAAGTACGCAAATGGAGACTTAATAAAAACTTATTTACAAAAAATAAACGAAATCAAACAAAAGCCAGAGACTTCAGAAGCTGATTTTTGCCTCAAAAGATTATTTTTCACTTTTTTGTGTTTTATATTTTGTGGAAGTCGGTTTTATTTTTTGTAAAAAAGTTTTTAGTTTTCACTTTTTAGTGCTAGCTGTGCTTGCCTAGGTTGGTCTGTGGATGGGTGACCGCCCGACATAGGTACCGAGTTTCCTCCGTGCCGCGGAAAGCACGTTAAGCTGTTGGTTGGCTGCTAAATATAGATCTTTGGCAGTCGTTAATTCTGACATCCAGTCTTACCAAAGAGTAGGTATCGTATTGCCTAGTATTAACTGGGTTGTGGAGGTCAGATAAGCAGTCGTTTTATGTAAACTACTGGTATTCAGCTGCATCCGGTTAGGCTGGAAGCCGATCCCAACATACTTGGAAAAAGGCTAGGCAGATGATGAGTGGTTCACATGTACTAATCCTTAAACAGCTTACCGGCGTGATTTTATGTTATGAACTGGTGTACACAATAGACAGACATGAGATTTCAGTAATTCCAGTCCTTTGCTATCATTTATTGAAGAGTTCCGTTGCCTATCTCCGAAGTTCTTCATCAGATCTTCAACAAATTGAAATAGGACCACTCCGAGAAAGCACTTACTCTTCCAAAAACTACCCGAATCACTTCAAGAGTGCCTATAAAATTTGAAGAGTTCTCCAGGATCCCATCATCAGATCCTGACTTGATGATCATGGGACCACCTGGGAAGTATACCCTTTCGTACAAAATAAAAAAATAACTGAATCGGTCGGAACTCGTAAAGCGGTTCACAGAATACATCTACCTACCCAATTTCAACTATGTGGTCTAAAAAGTTTTCGAATAAAATGGTTGTGACATACGGACTTATAGACAGACGGACAGACAGACGGACAGACAGACAGACAGACAAACAGACGGACAGACAGATGGACAGACAGATGGACAGACAGATGGACAGACAGATGGACAGACAGATGGACAGACAGACGGACAGACAGACACAGACAGACGGATGGACAGACAAACGAACAGACAGACGGACAGACAGACATGGCGAATCTTGAAGGTTCCGTTTTTCCTAAAAACCATCGATAACATCCGTCTCGTAATCCCCGATAGGTTAGGCGTATTCAACATAAACCCATTTCACCACATATGTTTAAGTCCTATGTAATAGGCGAGCCTATTGCCAAGAAACCATCGACAACGACGCATAATATAGAAAATGTACAAGCTAACGTTAAACAGTGGCTAAATAAAATCAGAATCAGAGAACAATATACAAAATAAATCCGGTCGTTGTGCCCAGTTCGCTTCAAGTAAAATATTCAGCTGTGAACACGCGACCCGGTCGCCCAGAACGTCAAAAAAACTGTGTCATATCCATAGTTGACAGATTCGTGTTTCAGGCTTAGGAATACGTTTTCGTTTAAAACAAAAACTCAAAATGTTTGGTCTTGTTGTAGGCTTAAATATTCTGCATCAGAATTGAACTAATTCTTTCATTATTTAATCGCCGTTTTTGTCTTTACTGTGCACACTTTTGTCGTGCCTTGCTACATCTTCCAGACATAATGTAACAATATTCTGAATGAAAAGTGTATCCATGGAGTTGGTTCTCTATAGAGATCTACGTTTTGGAATGACCAACTACAGTACTTTGACAGTAATTATTCTATGTGACATTAATGGCCTACTTGAAATAAATGCTTTGATTTTGGACCGACATTTATGTGGGTTATTTATTTGTTTGTATCTGAAATAAATGTTATGTTATAATTAGTTATACTTAGTTTGTTGTTAACTTTTGTAACGTTGTTTTTGTCTTCCGCAAGCTTGTATGAGATTAAAGGATTTGGCATAACTCTTATTTATTTTACAGGATTTTGTAGTGGCATGGCAGTAAATAAATTAAGCACCATCAGTTGGAAACGAACCAAGTCTCCACGCCACCAGACGACCATTTTTTCCATAAATATTTTCTGTAGGCCTGGCTCTACTATGTTGACATATTGTAAATTAATTGACTCGTAAAGTAACATACATTTGAATAGGCTTTTTGAATGAATTGGTTTTTGCATGTGATAATTGAATGTGTAATGTTCAACACAATGTAAATTATTAATGAATAAACATATTACTAGAAACGAATGAAAAATACATCGATGCACGAAAAATACAGATATAACTTCCAAATTATCCTTCTTCAATAACCTTTACATCATCCGCAACACTTTTTTTGACAAGTTTCGTGAACCCTATTCAAATGTGCTTAACAATTTCTTATCCTGAATCTTTTCCGTCTTTGAGCCGACAGTTAGCAAAAAATGCGAGGATCATGATCCCCTCACCCTTCTCTGCCCCCCCCCCCGGCCATTAGCGTCATGGTAGACGTCAGGAAATTGATGGATTGTCGCGAAGACATCTTCAAGGTATTTGCCAGTGAATGCGGTTCGATCTGGCATGGCTGCTACTACTACGAGAATTTCAGCTCTCGGTCGAGATGAAACGTTGTTAATGTTATGTTGAGGTGAGGTGAACTCACCTCAACATTTCAGTACCTATAATTACCTACAGATATTAAAACATTTTTTTTGAAACAAAACAAACAAATGATGTGGTGAGTTCATTTGAGAAGCTCCTGCCTATATCATAACAGGCGCACGTTTGTCAAGGTCGGTCCTTAGAAGGATGACTGGTAGACAATCTGGTCTAAACTAAAAAAAAAAACATTGTGTTGCATTCACTTTACCAAATGTTAGAAGTAGCGAATGTGAGATCTTACCGAATGGAGACAAACTAGAATTCAATAATTAAATAGTTTACAAACTTACCAACGAGTATTGTACCCAGTACTAACTGCGCTGTGGAGGTCAGGGTGTCTAAAATGGCTGCTTTAGCAGAATCGTAATATGAATCATGTTAAAAATTTAAAATTCTTAAAATGAACTTCATAGTTGTAAACATTAAGTAACGTGATTCATACTAAGTTCTGCGTGGATTCTGACAAAGCGGCCATTTTAGACCCGCAGATAGGCAATCGCTCCATATAAAATACTGGTAAGCCGACCCCAACATAGTTGGGAAAATGCTCAGCAATGTTTAACGTGTTGAGTTTATGGCTTTTGTTTAAATAATTAAAAATCTTATATCAGCAGACACAACACAAAAATCAATAATGCCCTTGGCAAATTTGTTTACAAACAGCCCTAATAGTAAAACGATAATTGAATTCGAGTAACCTTGCAAGCACTGGCCGTCCGATCCGATATACCTCTACGTTCGAAAATCAAATCAGTTTGAACACTGCATCCCGGTTCCTGAAATGCCGCGTCGCATGGATATTCCCGGATATGTGTCAAGGGCACGCACTAAGGTAATTAAAGGCCGTGAGGATATTCTCTGTACGACCAGTGTAACGCTTGACTGCTGGACGTTTGAATTTAGAACGGGGTTTAGTGATTTTAAAATATTATGCAAGTGTGGTACGGACTTAATGATTTTATTTTCTACTTGTCTTGAGGTTGGCTGCAGATTGTTGGTTACAAATTTCTATGGTCAGGTCAGGAAAAATGTTAACTACTGTTCTTAAAAATGGTTTCTAATATTCTTTATTGTATTAATTTAGTAAACCTAACAAAATCATAACGCTTATAAATAAGTTCGCCAATTAGTGTTTCACTTCATTTGAGTCCAAATATCTGCGAAGATTTAAAACACGACGCACTTTATCTGTATTAACCGTTCAAAAATCTTTTCTAAACGGTATGATCAGATCCAATACATTTGCAGTGGTCGTCACAGAATCTTTGAGTACCGAACATCGACGAGAACGACTTCGTCTAGACATCTTGAATTACTCGTCCATACATTTGACGACATTTAGTAAAATCTCACTCGTTCACGAAGGTTGACTTTAAAAAGTTTGCTAGTTACCTATCTGGGTATTTGTCTGTGCAAACATATCAAAAAACAATCGTCTTCTTATTCTTAATTTAAATTAGGAAGACGACTGTTTTTTTTAAAGTACTGGTTAGGAGTTGGTTCTTTGATTTAATTATTAATCAGCCATTTATTGACGGCACAATTATAAAACCGAGTATTCATGTAGGTTATATTTCTTTCAAGTTTTATCTTATTACATGCGAATGAATTAGGCATCTTTTTATTTTATAATGTCTATTCTTTTTCACTGCTAGATAAAGTCCACCCACCCCCATTCATTTCCAACTTTCTCGGTGTTTTGCCTTCTCTGACCAATAGGTCGCTAACAATTCCAAATCGCCACCACACACCAGCGTTACTAAGGTCAACTTATTAAAAAAAACTTCAAACTTCCTGCCCAGAAGCATCTTTTGCACAGAAGATGCATATATAGCAAAAGTTTTAAGTACACACAAAGGAATTTTGTAAATTCACACCAAAAAACGATTAAAAAAGGACGCAAGTTTTTATTGGATTGCCTCAATATTGCGGACGGCTAACTCCAACAGACGAGTTGTTACTAAAGAAAACTACATAAGGCCACTATAAAGTAGAACATTTTCTTATTTTACCCCCTCTAATTACCTACCTTCTACACCTCACACTCCATTGCGGCACACAAAAACGCAATATTATGTCGCCTCCCGCCAAGTCACAGCCATACTTGTCCCTTCGCAACTTGGCACGTCCAAGTTTTGCCAAGCCGGCAAGCCGATGGGAAAATTACAAGTTATGGCCGTAGCGTGTACGTTGAGTGCCACTTTGTCGTTTAGATTTAAAATGTTTTGTGCCAGTACGTGTGTCAAGTTTTTAAATTGTGTTTCTGAACTGCAATAATGTATGTTGGGGTTGAGTTGAGTGTTGAAATTTTTTGGAATCGAAAATAGATGGGAATCTTGTTTTAGGGTAAGAATAGGATATCATTATTTCGGAATAGAATTCTTGGTATGCTTAGTTACTTCCTGTTGGTAGCTGGTCGTCGTTCTCACATAGTGTGATCTCAATGTGGATGATGTGACATGATTTTGTAACAATATTTTTATTTGAAAGAGTGTCTATGGATTTTCTAGTCTCTTCTCCATAGTATTGTAGTGGTCCATTCCAAAGTATAGATCTCCGTTTTGTAATGGGTTACTACAATACTTTTACAGGTTACTATGTCTTATTTTGTTATTTTTTTTTGTTACATTCAAAAGTGCCACTTTGCAAAATCAATTTACTTTATGATTTACTGGCGGACGTCACGCGGTTTCACCCGCGTAGTTCCTGTTCCCGTGGGAATACAGCGACAAAAGTAGCCTATGTTACCCAGGGTGAATGTAGCTTTCCAGTGGTGAGAGAATTTTAGAAATAAGCGCAGTAGTTTTTCAGCAAGTTGTAGGTACTTAAAGATATCTTCAAATCGTGTCCTTAAAGCAAAAACCAACTAAAGTCAAAAATGAGTTACAGATACCGTCAGAATCTCCTTTTCAAGATACATACTGGTAAAACCCATTTTCCTAAATGACGCTCCGTTCTGGATTTAGCTTTCAGCTAAAGTAACTTAGCATTAGATTTTTAAAATAAAGAACCGACAAGTCCCAATAAGTGTCGATTAAAGCAATGTTTATTTATTTATTTATGTACACACAAAATACAAAAAAAGGAAAATATATAAAAAATAGAAGAGCACAAAGCACAAGCTTTTTGTTTTTGCTTGATAGGCAACGTTTATCGCAGGGAAAAACATTTAATCGCCATTTAAGTGGTTTTGATATGATTCAAGTTAGATGAACAAGAACAATTTGATGACTGGGTAAAAAGACTAAAAATTTCTACTTAGTTTTAGCAATTACCTTGGACATACAAATGTTAAATTAAATTCGTTAAATACTGCTGTCCAAACTCTTCTTTAAAAGATGAGAAAAACCACTTATCTACATTACTTATCAAGCCAATCCTCAATTTTTCCTACTTGTTTTGAGAAGTTAGTTTTATTTTCTCTTCCACCCGAATAATTAATACAATAAGAAATCAAAAATACACAAACTCTCTTCGTTATCAGTTGTTTTAATTGAAATATCACGGTTCTAACCTTAAACACGATTTTCTCGAAACTATATATTGTGCAGTTAGTTGGGTTTTGCAGTGAGGGGACGATATCATTCTCATTAATTTTGTCCATAATATTTCTTTTATTTGTAGGAAAACCTTATTTGTCATTATTTTTCGATTACAAATACTGTCAACCATATCATGAAAAAATTGGAGAAACCATTAAAATAAAAAGGAAAGAATATGTTTTTTTCATTAGGCATTTTAGTAAAACTTTTAAGGCTTGTAGCCAGCAGTAGTTTTCGACGACAGAGTATTTTATGGCTGTGTTAAAATTGTGCACTTAAAATATGCACAATTTGGGAAAGCTTACTCAAATATATTATGTTTGCCATATAAAATGTTTAAAGTTCACACCGGTTTGAATAACAACGATAAAAGCAAGATTTTGGTCTAGTTTTTTTTTAAACCTAGAATCCTTACGTAAACTGAATTTTGTTTCGCTTTAAAAATTACAATTTTAAAGTAAAACATAAAATATTATGTGTGTGAGCGACTTAAATTTCTTTTAATATTTTCTTCTTACATAATATTAGAACCAGTCTTACCAAATGATATCGTATTACCCAGTATTTACTGGGTTGTGGATGTCAGATAGGCAGTCGCTCCATGTGAAATACCGGTATTCAGCTGCATCCGGTTACACTGGAAGCCGACTCCAACATAGTTGGGAAAAGGCTAGGCAGAATAGGATGATGACTATTTAGATTTTTCAAGGTTTTTATTAACAACAATTATTTTATAAACATTTAAAAAATAACCTAATAACATCAGGAAAAGGGTCCAGTTAGTTTACAGGTGAATGCTTCCGATGTGGGAAAGCCATACGATTCACACCAAAAATGCGACAAATACTGTCGTCTAGCAAACTAAATGAATAAAAAAAAACCAGATCAACTCTCAAATCACAGACAATAAAAACCAATCTTATATAAATCACAAAAAATAACGTTTTCATTGTTTTCCACGGCTAGAACAATATTTATGTTCCCCGAGGCGTTTGGCCTACCCACCTCTAACCTTTGGGACATCAAACGATTTTTCCGCTAGAGTGGTGTTCGGATGATTGATACAGCGAGGGTAATACTCGTAAAGTAGCCGAGCCTTTAGAACACGTGCACTTGCTGATACAAAATGGACGGGTTAGACGTACTGTGCCTATTAGTGTATGTTAATATCAAATCAGTTGGATTATTTTCTTTTATATTGACATGAATTTTCAGATCTAGATTGGTTTTGATCTTTTTCTTCATCTCTTTGAGTGCCCCAAAAAATAAAAAAATATACCGCATATATTTTTTTACCAATGCCCATTGTATTGAAATATAAAATGGCGGGGACGCCAAGCGACCAGAGCACAAATTCAGCACTTGAACTTTGTTCAGTGATGCGCCACGCCAAAGATTTGGCTAATACTCAGCTCACTGATAAAACCATTAGCGCACTTAACCGGCTATTTACTTATCTCCCTTGCCCACTGTGCATTTCCTTAATTATACAATTAGAAGATAAAGTTAATCTGAACGCGGTCTCGTCTATAGATCACAAGAACGAACCACAGACAATCACCACGCCTGGCCGAGAGCCAAGTGTGGGGATTCTGGCAGTTTACACTGTGCGCTACGTTTGCTCACCCGTCTTGGTTTATGGTATGATATTGTCAGTGTATGGCTGTTCCCATGTGTATCTTTCTGATGTATAGTGTGTTCACGACACTGTTTTCGTATTGACAGATTGTAAATAGTATCCATACAAAATACCATACTAAAACACAATAATCTGATCCGAAAGGGAGGGGTTTTAATGGGTGTAGAAATTTCCCTAACAAAGCGGAAAGGCATCATTGCGAGCTTTAATTTGTTCCAGACCGCACCTAGAAATCGGAAATAATGTGGGTCAAAGATTTTTTTAAATCAAATTTTAATGTAGGTAATACTTTATTTTACTAAACACCTCCAAAACCCCTGGTAAAACTCAATGCATCCAGCACAATGTACTGAGTGCGTTACATTGAGTTCTACCGTAGAACAAGATTTTTCACCCCAAAAAGCTGCAGCAATAACTTTTGTGTAGAGTAACTTAGTATGATGTACAGAATGCTTGGTTGACGTCTCCGTCCGCCTCACAAGGTGTAAACGGACCCTCCGTTTACACCTCGGTTCAACGCAACAAACACTGCTTTCGTTGAGATTCAACTTATTTTTTGTCAGAGCTGTGGTTTTTAGTCATTAGAAGTCTGACACTCTTAGTCAAACTTCTAATGACTAAAAACCACACATGTTCTTCTGTCGAGGCCGCGGTATCTCGTTCGAACAACCCCCAGCCCTGACGGGGGGTTATGATTTACCCTAACTAAAGCCTTTCGCTATTCTTTATATAAAACTCTATGAGCATCCTAATCACATCATCTGGATCGGGATCAGCTAGTCAAAATTAAGAGTGAACTTAAAAATGTAGGTAAGTACCTACTGTATGAGCTTTTTTAAACTTTAACATGTTATACATTGAAACACGTGTATTCCATCATTGGTGGATCATCAATTCATTATGATGATGTTGATTTAAATGGAATCAGTATCGTCTAGCAAATTAATCAAGCGACCCGTAAATGCTTAAATGGGTATTTTTCTCACACTACTGGATAAAGTTTTAAACTACTTTTTTTAATTCTACACCATAACCCTCATAATTTTCCTACGTGCGGATTACTCATAGAAATGCCTGTAATTCGTCACGCCAAGTTTTCCTAGGCGTTCTTCGATGAAAATAAGAATAAGTATAATTTATTGTTTTAAAATTACAATCGTTGCGTTGATTCCTGAAACTCACACTAGGATTCCCTGTGTCGTGAGTTCCAGGCTCCTTCGTTCCGTTTACATAATTGTGCCACAAATAGTACATACCTTACATTATGTTATCGGTTACAATTAGTTAAGACTATGAAAATGATTATGATTTTTATCCTACTTTCATGTTTTCAACACATTTTCATGAATAATTAAAAATAAAATAGCATTAATTTTTCCTTAATAATACAAAGTACTTAGGTTGAGTGTTATGTACTTTAGGGTTCGATTTGTTATGGCGAGTAGTTAGCACAAGGAAACAAGCGTCTGTCTTCGAAGGTGTTTATTGGCAACTGACTTAAAAATATTATAACATCATATTGAATGCGGTCGGCGCCGGCGGCCAGCTCCTACTACTATATAGAAACGTGGACTGTATGTTTGTTTGTTCTTCTAACTAGACCTATTGAAATGAGCTTCAACATAAGCCGCCCACCAAAGGACTATATGAGTCCTTTCAAATAAACTATACATATGTAATTAACGTTATACATGCAAAATTATCAAATTGTAAATGATCGAACTATTCCGGGTTACTATCGATTGGCAGGGGACAGAGTTTGGTCACAGTTCTCTTTACAATACTGTCACCGCTTTTGACACTATAAACTCTTGTGCACCCATCTGGTCCTGGATGTTTGCTTACTATACGTCCCAGTAACCACTTCCCTGGTGGAAGGTTCTCCTGCTTGATCAATACAATATTGCCGACTTCAAACTCTTTTCCTCGTTTAAGCCATTTTGGTCGTTGTTGTAATCTAGATAAATATTCCTCTTGCCATCTAGACCAAAAATCATGCAATAACTTTTGGACAAATTGCCATCGTGATAACGTGTTCACCTTTAAGTTTTGTAAATTAGGGCTAGGTATGACAATGGGTGCCTCTCCAATTAAAAAGTGCCCAGGTGTTAATGGCTCGATATTTACATTATCCAAATGATCTTGGGGACACAACGGTCTCGAGTTCAAGCAAGCCTCTATTTCACACAGTACTGTCGACATCTCCTCGAAAGTTAAATTGCTCGTCAGTATCCGTTTTAAGTGATATTTCGTAGATTTTACTCCTGCCTCCCAGAGGCCACCGAAGTTTGGGCTGTATGCAGGAATAAAATGCCATTGCGTGCCATCAGATGCAAGCGTGTCTGCGATTGGTCCAGAGAACTCTAAGCTTGCCTCCTTCCACATGGCTACCAGCTCTTTATTTGCTCCGATGAAGTTCCTCCCCTGGTCACTCCATAAATGTGCGCACTTGCCTCTTCTCGCACAGAATCTTTTATAAGCACCGATGAACGCCTCTGAAGTCATATCTCCAACTAACTCCAAATGGATGGCCTTGGTAGCCATACATATGAAGATAGATATGTACGCCTTGTGTGCCTTGACTCCTCGTCCCTTGCTCCAAAGAACTTGTAATGGTCCAGCAAAGTCTACACCGGAATGCAGAAACGGTCGAGCTGGTGTCACACGTACCTTCGGCAAATCACCCATTACTTGCGTTCTTGCAGTCGCATTCTGTTTAGCACACACTAAGCATCGGTGAACGTATTGTTTGACTTGTCCTTTGGCTCGCGTTATCCAATACTTAGACCGCAAAAAACTCAACATTAGTTGGATTCCTCCGTGTAGGGTTCTTAAATGTGCATCGGCAATAATCAAAGGAGTAAGTTGGTTTCTATGACCCAATATGATTGGGTGCTTACTTTGATCCGCTATGTTAGCGTGTCTAAGGCGTCCGCCAACCCGAAGCATCTGTTTCTCATCCAAGTACGGATCTAAAGTTTTTAGTGTGCTCGTTCTTTTAACCTGTTTACCCTTTCTCAGAGACTCAATTTCTTCTGCATATTCTTCACCTTGTACATTTCTTATGCATATATTTAATGCATCTTCCAATTCTTCCGTTGTCAAAGCAGTATCTATGCCTCCTTTTAACACTTTATGTTTTAAAAATCTCCTACACAATGCAATACTTCTAACTAATTCCTTCAACGAATTGTATTGTTCAAATTGTTCCGTTAATCGTCTCTCATCTTCTTCATTTTTGGTAATCGTTAAAGTTTGTATACTTGTCTTCTTTTCTAGTTCTGTAGATAAAATTTCTGGTTTGGTAAAATAAATATCTCTCTTTGAAAGCCATTCGGGCCCTTTCCACCATAAGTCACATGTTCTCAACTCTAATACTAAAGCACCTCTAGACGCTACATCAGCTGGATTCTCTTGCGATTGTACGTGGTACCATTGTTCTTTCGGGACGTTACCAGTTATTTCGACCGTTCTATTGGCAACAAAGGTCTTCCATTTGCTAGGTTCCTTTTGTAGCCAAGCAATTACTATTGAGGAATCAGTCCAAGCAAAAACATTAGCTAGTGGGATCTTCATTGCTGTTGCAATTTGTTTTAATAGTCGTGACACCAGAACAGCTCCACACAACTCAAGTCGTGGTAACGACACTGTCTTCAACGGAGCGACACGAGTTCTTGCTGCAATCAATGAAGTTTTGACTGTACCATCCGAGTAATGTACGCGACAGTACACAACAGCTGCATATGCTCTCATCGATGCATCACTAAAACCATGAAGTTGTATGCTGTTCTTCGTTAAACTGTACGTGCCCATCCATCGATCTATTTTAATTGAATTGACGTTGGCAATATCGTCTCGTATAGTTTTCCATTCTTCTCTCACAGCTAGACTTATTTCTTGATCCCAATCAACTTTAGTTTGCCAGAGCTTCTGAATCAAAATTTTGGCTTGCACAATGCATGGCGCTATCCAACCGAGCGGGTCAAAAAGCTTTTGAACATCTGACAGTATACTTCGCTTCGTAACAATCGCAGGAAGAGGAACTAGATTTAGGTGGTATTCAAATTGATCGCTTCCTAAGTTCCATTGTACTCCTAAAGCCTTTATGGTACCATCTACATTTAGATCCATATGTGCATTGATAGATCTGTCCTCTGGATCAATAGATTTTAAAAATTCTACGTTATTTGATGACCACTTTTTCAGCTGAAAGCCGCCTCGTTGTAACAAATTCTTCAAGTCTTTGCTTATTTGAATAGCTTGCTCTAAATTGTCACATCCTGACATAACGTCATCAACGTATAAATCTTCTTGTAACACTCTAGCAGCTTCAGGGTAGTCGGCACCTTCATCTTTAGCAAGTTGCATTAGCGTTTTTATTGCTAAATATGGTGCTGATGCTGTGCCGAATGTAACAGTCAGGAGTCTAAAATCTTGAATGATTTCAGACAAGTCATTTCGCCACAGTATTCTCTGGTAATCGGTGTCTTCCTGGGCTACCAATATCATTCGGTACATTTTCTGTATGTCCGAAACAAAACATACTGCGTGTGTTCGCCATCTTATTATTAGGCTTCGCAAGTCATCTTGTAGAACAGGACCTGCCAGTAATTCTTCATTTAGGGAAACTCCATTGTAACCCTTACAGGAAGCGTCAAAAACAACGCGAGTCTGCGTGCTTTCTTTATCGTTCCTGACTACTGCGTGGTGGGGTAAGTAGACAGACCTTTTTGTATTTATTTCTTCTTTAGGTACTTTTTCAATATGTTTTAAGTTTATGTATTCTTCAATAACCCTTTTATATTTTTCTTTCAGGTCGGGATTTTTGTTCAGTCTTTTCTCCAGTTGCAGAAATCGGTTCAATGCTATGTCTCTTGTCTTTCCGTCAGGTGATTTTATGTTGTCGTCTTTAAACGGTAATTTAACTATGTAGCGTCCATCATTGTTTCTAGTATGTGTTTTTTCGTAAATTTCTTCGCATAATATTTCGTCTTTAGTGTAATTTCTCTTTGTATCGGTTTCTAACTCCCACATAGTCTTCAATAGTTCTTTCACATCGACTTGTTCATTTATCGCTATTAAACATTTTTCTTTTGTGTTTGTTTTTATGTTTATTTCTCCAAATATTATCCAGCCGAGGTTGGTTCTCTGAGCTATAGGTGACCCCGGTGGACCTTTGATTAGACCATCTTGTAATATCTTTGCATACCCCTTGACGTCTAGAAGCAGATCAATGTTTCCTGATACTCCATACTTTGGGTCTGCTAAGTCTAGATCAGCCAAGTGTGGCCATTTGCTTGTTGACCATGTATTTGCAGGTAATTGTACTGTCAAGTGCTTGGTCATCACGTAGGCTTGTATACGTAGTGCAAAATTTGATTCCCATCGTGATAAAACTTCTACATTCACTGCATGCTTGACAGCGACCTTCATGGATTCCATTCCAGTAATAGTGCAATTGGTTACCTCCCTTTTGAGTTTTAAGAGTTGTGCCGCTTTCTCACTAATAAAGCAGGCTTGAGATCCTGGATCTATGAGTGCCTTGAGCACGATGGAGTGCCCTTGCTCACTCTTTACTACCACCATTGCGGTTGCCAACATTCCTATTTCTTTTCTGGCATTGTAGTACGACGCAATCATTGTATTGACTTGTACCTTTTCTTCTACATCTGCTTGAGTTGATACTGTTGTCGTCGGCTGTACAATTTCAGATGATGCCGATGTATCCGTCTTCTTTGTTAGATGTATGAGAGTATGATGGCGTCTTTTACACGTACGACAGGACATTGGAACACGGCATTTGAAGACCGAATGTCCTGATGCCAGGCAGTTAAAACAGAGCTTGTTATTCTTCACACATTCAAATCGTTCAGAAGGTTGCATCTTCGCAAACAATTTGCAGTGAGACAGGGTGTGATTTTCCTTACACATGATACAAGTGTTTTCCTTTTCATTCGTTGAAACATGAAAGGTACTGCGTTCCTTTGAAGGTTTTTCACGCGTAGCTGACGTTGAAGAGGGTGTAACTAGTTCTAGTGCACGAAATTTGCCAGTTAGGAATGTCTTTAACTCATTCCACGTAGGTAAATCCTCTGACTCACCCTTGTAGGCGTACTCTTCCCAGTCCTTGTGAGATTCCGGGTCCAGTTTCTGTACGACCAGAAATATGATTATAGGATCCCAGGAGTCGGTGTTCACGTTGGAGTTTTTGAGATTGTCTAAAATTTCAAATGTTGTATCCAAAATTGACTTAAGTTGACTGGACGATTGAGTATTCGCCTTTTTTTGGTAAACTAATCTCTTCAACATTAGGTTAACTATCAATCTTCTATTGCCGTAGCGATTTTTTAATGTTTCCCATGCTTGTAAATAATTATTTTCCGTTACTTGTATATGTTTAAGTAGGGTTGCTGCTTCACCGCTGATGCTAGTCTTCAAATAATGTAATTTTTGAACGTTGCTAAGTGACTTGTTATCATGTACTAACGAAACATATAAATCCTTAAATGCAGGCCAGTCTTCATAGGTTCCAGAGAACGTAGGTATCGTAATACTTGGAAGTCTCACCTGTGTTTGTTGGTTATCTTCGTCCGCGTTATCGATATTCATCATTTGCGATGATTTCGTTATCACCTTTTCTAACATATCGCGTAATTCACCCAACAAACACAAATACAGATCTTCGTAAATAAAAAACTCTTCATTAACGAAATACGATAACAAATTACGTTTATCTCTCGGTGTCAACTTCGCTAAGTCCTGATGCGCACCGTTAAATGTTTTCCAGTATTCTTCGAGGCACTGAATTCTAGATTGAATGTATCCTTTCGTCAAACGTTGTTTAGGACATTTTCGTAAGTTTACTTGTGTTTTCTTCAGTAACTCTGCCGTATCCTCTAAAATACCAAGCGCTTCTTCAGCCGTCTTAGACATATTGCACTGGTAATTAAGTAACTTTTCACTATTATCCACAAATACGGTCCAAAACTTGAAGAAACAACGTTTATATTATTAAAATCACTGCTAATGACTTGTTTACGTAAACGATTCACTCGCCGGGTTCTTATCTCTGATGGAATGTTGTTTTTTCTATATTAACTTTTCTAATGATCCGGCTCGATTATGACCATTATGTTATGTACTTTAGGGTTCGATTTGTTATGGCGAGTAGTTAGCACAAGGAAACAAGCGTCTGTCTTCGAAGGTGTTTATTGGCAACTGACTTAAAAATATTATAACATCATATTGAATGCGGTCGGCGCCGGCGGCCAGCTCCTACTACTATATAGAAACGTGGACTGTATGTTTGTTTGTTCTTCTAACTAGACCTATTGAAATGAGCTTCAACATTGAGTAATTAACCCCTCTTCGAGTAAATTCATCATTGTATCTAATATATTTTTAACCTATTAAATTATTTCGTAAAAAAATATTAAAAATTGAGGTCTCTCAGTATCGGGAGCAGGGTCATTTTAGTTAAAACTTAAAAAGCACGACGTATCAATCAAGCCACCCTCAAAATAGTTACTTTCACGTTTTTCTCAGAAATAGAACCGATTAAGCACTCCACTTAAGACCTTTAACATTCGCTGTTGACCTTGAAGTTGCCACGCACACGTTTCACGGCTCCGAATATAATACTTAATAGTTCGTTTACTCCATTCTTTTTATTCCATTTTCATCGTCTGTCTTATCATTTCCCAACCTTATTAGGGTCTCTAAATACTACTATTTTACATGGAACGGATACTTATCTGACCTCCACAACCCAGTTAGTAGTGGATAAAACGATACCCCTTGGTATGATTGGTTCACACAAACACAGAAACAGAGATGTATGGAAGAAAAACACATGTTGCGCCGACCCCAAATGAATTTGGATACCTAAGAGAAAGAGAATGATGAGAATTATGTTTCTTTCAAAGACTTTTTTTCCACTGCGGATGAATTTAACACCAGACACCTGATATGTACCAAAATCATCAATTACGTTCAAAAGCTAATAAACTACACTAGAGGAGTGATTTGTATTTTTGTGTGTGTGTTTGTAATGAATAAATTTAAAAACTACTGGACCGATTTGAAAAATTCTTTCACCATTGGGAAGCTACACTATCCCCGGGTAACATAGGAAACTTTTTATCCCTGTATTCCCACGGAAACGGGAACTAAGCGGGTGAAACCGCGTGAAGTCCGCTAGTACAATATAAATGTTGACATTTACAGCTTTTGAACAAGGTTAAGACGGGCTGATCACGTTTTTTTTTATCGTTTTATTGGTGACATTGATCATTGACATTGTCGACTGCCAGCATTAATCCCGAACTTTCCTAATCTCTGGTCACCGTAACCATGAACTATGGTTCCAATAAAAAACCATAGACTATAAAAACAATCCATTACTATACAGAGTGCAATAAAAAGCACCAGGCTATGGAATTACCCTGTATAACGACCGCGCGAGCAAGGAGCAAGAGTAATGTGAGACTACGCGCCCAATTTCCCTGCCAAGGAGTCTGGGATCTCGTGGGGGTATAAGCGGGGTTTGGGGGGGTGTTAAATCAGGTCAGCGCACTGCACTGTACCGTCTCATGGCGTAGGAGACAAGGCGGCGGCGACGGTCGAATCTATAGCCTTATATAGGACGATCATACACATTGAGTCCACATGCTCGGGAACACGTCTGTGGGAAACTTCTGTTTTTATATCTGGATGATAAAATTTAGGTTTCGGGATAATGTTTTATTTTATGTACATGCAGACGCCAGGACATCAAGCTACTACAGTTTGCCAAATTGATTTAATACATTTTCAACTTTATCGCTAAAGCATTTTAGGATCAAGGTTGATTGGGATAATTTGACTTGGATTATACTTGGTAGATGTTCTTCTATACAGACCATCTGATAGTTGGAAGTTTTGATACATAGGCATTTTGCTAAGTAGACTTACTGCTCACTACACGTTTCGCGCAGTTGGACATTTAAACTACTTGGACCATCTGATCAGTCTATTGCGTATCTTTTATATGACAGTGGCTATCATATAGTGTCCTTCAATTAACTGTTAAATGGTTCCATTTTGTACTAAACCATAACCAATTTGACAGTTTATCCATGGACAATATGATAGCCACTGACATTTAAAAGATACGCAATAGCCCTGCTGAAGGGATTGTTTATTTACACTTTAAAATCATTTATTAGGAAAAACATCTTGTATTAATAACTACAGCGAATTAGATTAAACGAATGATATAATACTTTATGAAGAGTGTATGCAATAACCACACGATAAAGACAGAATGAGATCTTTTCATTTTTTATCCAATTCCATAAAAAATAAAACTTTGTTCATTTTCAAAGTGTCAACGCTAATATTTTGATCGTGTGTCGCAAAAATTTCAAATAGTTAAAAATGTGTTTTTTTTGGACAACAGTACGTCATGATCATGATACAGGCATGTCTGTACCAATATCCTGAACAGCATACATAGGAAAACAAAATTTGACTTCAAACCTTCAGTGGGAATCGAATACAAGGCCTCACGATCGTCAGAAGCGCTCTCAACCATAACACTAACGAGGCAGTCTAAATAGCATAATACCATCCACCTTCATCCCTAGCTTAATCTATCTTGCATAAACTCGTCCGCCGAGACATGGCCGGGGTCTAGTCATTACGCCACGACCTGGCAAGGTCAACTGAGGGGCTCCTTACAGTCAAATATTTAGTAATTCATCCAGCCTAGTTTGACTAAGGTATTTCGAAGTAATCGATATAGCTGTGACCTTTTTTCTATATCGTTTGAATACATTTTTGATGAGATTGGCTTGAAAGTGCTAGTTTTTAGTTTTTCTCTCGTATCTATTTATAAAACCAGTCACCAGGTCAGTCACCTCGAGAAGAGCCGGTACTCGCCAAGCCGGTGTCTAAATTCAAATTCATTTTTTTTTAAATTTTACTTAGGCCTACATGGTTACTTATAAAATGTGCACGATTCGAGTTGGTCGCGTCCTATAATGGAGAAGGACCAGAACGAAACTCCTCGGTTACTCTTTTAAAATAACCCTCCTTTTGGGCTTCGCAGCAGTCGGGTAATAATTTGGTTTTACAAGATTTTCATGTTACATCATTAGTACTACTTAGGTATGGGGGGACAACGTACGCCCGAGAATAAGTCGTAGGGTCGTCAACATCATCATCATCATCAGCCTATAATGTTCCCACTGCAGGGACTCAAGCCTCCTCTCTAGGAGAGGGATGAGCTATAATCCACCAAGTGGGCCCAGTGCGGATTGGTAGATGTCACAATATCTTCGAATTTTTTGGTTCTTAGACATTTGTTTCCTCACGATGTTTTCCTTCACCGTTTTGAGAGCAGTGGTGATGCAATAACCTATACAAAGCAATGCGCCTGTCTGAGTTCGAAACCACGACTCACTGTTCGTAAGTCGGGGCCGCCACCACTGGGCCACCACTGCTCGTAGGTCCACTGCGGTAACCCCGTAGTCGTACTCCAAAATATATATGAAAGTAAGATAAATTTAAAAAAAAGTTGGCGTTCATTCAGATGTACCTTCATCATCATCGTCAACAGCCTATTAATGTTCCACTGCTGGGACACAGGCCTCCTCTCTTTGAGAGGGAATGGGCTATAATCTACCACGCGGGCCCAGTGCGGATTGGTAAGATGTCACATGCCTTCGAATTGTTTGGTTCTAATACATGCCGATTTCCTCAGATGTACCTTATCTAACAATAACTGCAGCATAACTGTGTATGTCTTCAATTTATGTAAGTATAATATTATGTTTACAAAATGGTATTATCCTTATTTTTATTGTTTTTGTACTCTACCACAGTGCTGTCCTTTTTAGCCCAAAGGTTGACTGGTAGAGAATGCCTTGTGGCATTAAGTCCGCCTATGTACCACTCTTGTACATGAAGTTTAAATAAATAAATAAATGTTTGTATATTAGAGAATGGACACCTTGTCAATACAAACAAACAATAGTGGTACATAGGCAAACCCAATGCTCCAAGGCATTCTCTACCAGTCAACCTTTGGGTTTAATAGAACAACATTATGATAGGGCACAAAATAGATAAAAAATAACCATTATCATTTTTATCTATACGATAAAATATGAGAGGGTGAAATAAAGAGGGTGACCGATTGGCAAGGAGTGTTATTCATATATTCGATTTTACTCATGGCTTCACCTGTGTTGAGTTCGGGTAATACTCATGTCATACGAGAAGACTGCTCGTATTCAATAACCCTCCTTTTAGGCTTCGCCGCAGTCGGGTCAAAAGAGTATTTGTAGTTATTTTTATTTAAACTTTATGTGCAATAGTGGTAAATAGGACTAAATGCTACAAGGGAATGCCTTGTGTCATTTAGTCCTACTTTAGTCTAGTAGTTAATTTACCTACCTATGTGCCACTTTTATTGAATTCGGTTCAGCAGTTGAGTTACAGTTACCCCCTTAAATGCGAATTTATATTACATTAAAGTTAATAATAAATTATACTTACAAACGTGCTAAGAAAACGCGAATTATTATACAATGCAAAATACGAAAATGAATAAAAACAGTTCATATTGATGAGAATAAGACTACTAGCTTTCGCGCGCCTGAAAATGACGATCTTCCATACAAACTTTTATTCCCATAGGGGTTTAATTTAAAAAAAATCCTTTCTTATTCCTTGTCGACATTATAAAGGGAACCTCTGTGCAAAATTTCAGCATTCCACGTCTAAGGGGCGTGGGCGTTAATGAGTCAGTCAGTCAGTTAGGACATTCTTTTTATTTATATAGATAGATAGATTATCACGTATTAAGTACTGGTGACTTACAACTACTCACGCTATTAATATTATGGTATTGTAAGTCGTTGTTAACATGGCTCGCGATAAAATTACCCTATAACTAACGTCTTGTCATAAAACCATGACACTTATATTACCCCTATAATACTACCTATATTATTTCAATAGTTTTACATTCAACATTATTTTATTATTTTTCATTTGGGGTCGGCTTCCAGTCTAACCGAATGCAGCTGAATACCAGTATTTTACATGGAGCGACTGCCTATCTGACCTCCACAACCCAGTTAATACTAGGTAATACGATACCCTTTGGTAAGACTGGATGTCAGACTTTCAGGTCACTGACTACCCGTAACGACTGCCAAAGATCTATATATGGCACCCGGGACCAACAGCTTAACGTGCTTTCCGAGGCACGGAGGAAACTCGGTATGTAATGGGCGGTCACCCATCCACCGATCGACCTAGGCAAGCGCAGCTTAACCTAAAGATCGACCCGAGTGGCAGTTCTTATTAAGCCACGAGCTCCTACCACATATTTAATTATTTGTATTAAACATTATTAGTGACCATTCATTACATAAACAGGGTGTGAACCCTTCACGAAGCAGTCAACCAAGCATTCCTTAATATTTACATCAAACTAAGTAGGTACCTGTTTTTTTTTTGTTTTTGGCGGGTGGAAAATCATCGAATAACCCCTCCCGCTCTTGGGCAGTGCGAAAGGGAGTGTCAGACTTCTACTGCCTAAAAACCACCCATGTTCCTTCTTAACCCTTTATGTCGAAGCCGCGGTATCTCTCACAACATCCCGCAGCCCCGACGGGATACTAAGTACCTCAAAATCACATTTTACGGTAAAACTCATTGTGGCTCTCTTAAAACATTGTGCTAGTGGATTCTTTTAATAGTAAACGGGTCGTGGAAGTAAATTAAGAAAAGTTATAACCTGAAAACCTAGTATTAAAAAAAAACAGCTGTGAAAATTTTGTAACTTTGATCCCCAGAAACTCCGTAACTAAGGGATTTCCGTTTTCCCATATCTGGATATCGAATCGCGCGACCAACGACACAGTACATAAAATGGCACATAGAGTGTACAACCACCAACAAAGGTGAGTCTTATCCAGTTAATGGTTTATGGAGGTCAGATATGCAAATACTGGTATTCAGCTACACCACGTTAAACGGGAAGCCGATCCCAACCATCGCCTCTGCCACTAATTAATACTTATAAGAAAAACTTTGTCTAATGCTCGATGTTCTTGATCTACGACCACGTGCGCAGGACGACCAATTAAACTATATAAATCCAGTGTATGCGGAGCGCTCATTTTACGGGGCACCTATTAATACAAAGTGGAGCCATGATAAACCGGGAATTATAGCTTGATGTGTCGCCGTGTGTACGTACAGTAACGAGCGCAAATATCTATGCACTTACAAAGAAAGATAGAAAAATGATTTTATTTGGCATTAAAAACACCTCAAAATATACAATACAAACAAAACTAATAATGTCAAAAGGGTCTCAGCTCAGCACAATGCCAAATGGCAACACAAGGTGTTTGTACCACCTGACGCTGATTTTCAGCTGCTGCCCAAGTGCCATAAGCTTGAAAACATAAGCACACACAAAAAAAGCTTAGCGAAATTCAAAAAGAATTTTCTTAAGACAATCATTGTTTTTGAAGTAAGAGCTACCTATTTCATAATCTAAGGTTTAGAAACACAATGTTCGCATTAAAATAAAACTACAATCAACTACGCGAAATTAAATTGCCCGCGACTGTACTGTATTATACCTAAACCTACCCATGCTTTCCAAATGTCAGTTTGAAAATACTATTTTACGAAAATTGGTACATCAATGACTAGATAATGCGACGTTAAACTACGCCTTTTTTGTTTGCTGTTTCTTATCATAGATAATATTATAATATTATAAATAAAAGTCGAAGAAACAGAGGTTCTGATATATCAGAACCTCTGTTTCTTCGACTTTTATTTAAGTACGTTAATAGGTACCTCAAAAATATTTAGTCAACACAACAATTCCTTTTTTTATAATAAGAATATTCTGCCGGGGCTGTTAGAAAGAGATACCACGGCCCCAGAACACAAAGGGCTAAGAAGAATGACGGGTGGTTTTTAGTTAGAAAAAAAAAGAATATTCTTTTTAGTAGAGATCACCTACATTTACACGTTCAAGTGTTGTGATCAATGACTGTCCTATCGACCATCGACAGGTAGGTCGCCTTTATCGGATGACGTCAGAGGCCGTGAAGGACAAGCATCGCTATCGACTCGATTTTAACATAAAATCGATAAAATATTCCTATAAGCATTATAGTTGGTCTGATAAAGGTTTTAGTCAATTGTTTTAGGGTGTCTCAGTTTTGGTTCATAGTTTCAGGGTGTTTGGTTTTATATATTCTCGTAAGTGTGACTGCTAGGCCTGAAGTCAATGGGGTGTGTTAATGGGGTTTTCCATCTGTAATTAATTTTCGGTTGAAGTCTGAAGTCAGATTCGGGGTCCAGTTGATGAGAATATTTTGGCCCCTCTTTTATATTTTGTTTTTAGGGTTCTGTAGTCAATATGTAACCCTTATAGTTTCACCATGTCCGTCTGTCTGTCCGTCCGTCCGTCCGTCCTGCACTATATCTCAAAGACGCTTAGTACTAGAAAACTATAATTTGGCATGAATATACAAATGAGTTACGCCGACAAAGTGCTAAAGTAAAATATTGAAAATGATATTTTTTTAGGGTATCTCCAGTACACATAAAAAGTGGAGATGATTTTTTTTCTCCTTCTCGTTGGATAGCTTTTTAAAAAACATTGCGAGTTTGCTCAAACCATTTTTCGATAAAGGGATTCGTTTGTGAAATATTAAGCTTTAAAGTGCAAATTTTTGTGAGACTCAAGTGTGCCAACCTAAACCACCTATACGAGTTGTGTTTGGGCGTGTGAAAAAAATCATGGTAGTAGCATATTTACCGAAAATAAAAGAAAAACTATCACAGCTAAGTAGGCTTTACAAGTTTACGAGTAATAGTCGACCAACATATAAAATGTACTTATATGAAATATTTTCCTTTATTTTTCATTCAGGCATTCCTCATGCCCCCCAAATACATAATGTCTGTCGGGTGCGCAAGATCTCAAAACTGCAAATGTAAGCTTGTTTTATTTTTGCAATAAAAATCATCGTTCAGAGGCAGGTAAGCAGGGTGGTTAATCAGTTTAGTAAGTTTACATATTATAATGGGCAACTGCGGAACCCTACATTGTGCGTGGTACGCCACGTTTTTTTTAATATATTTTTATCGAAAACCAATCGCATTTCTGAAGTTTCTCTAACTAAACTAATATGACATTGTAACCATGCAAATTCATATCCTCTTTATTTTGTTGAAAAATAATGAAGTAACTAAATATTGTGCCAAGAAAAAAAAAACTCAAGAATTAACTTATACCACAGACGCAATAAACCCTTCTATTGGCAAAGGCTCGTTATATACTTCTTAGCGGTCTTTAATGCCTAATTACACACATCAAAAGTGTCTAGGGATCAAGCATTTTTATGCGGATTTCTTGAGATTGAGATGTGGCTTTGTAATAAATTTATGATTTTATAAATTTATATGGATCCTTTTTGGTGCATTTCATAATTTGAATCAGGAACTGTGAATCAAATTCGAGTAAAAGATGAAAATCAGCTGTCAATATTTTCCCTATAAAAACATACAACGCATTGAAGACATTATTAGTGCTACTGTTTCCCTACTACTGATTAAAACCAACGTTATTATGGAGCGGCGACGTCATTTAAGCAGGGAAGAAATGCTCAGAGCCGTGGGAATGATAGAAGCTGGTTCCCGGCAACGTACTGTGGCTTTAGCTCTGAATACAAGTCAGAGTGTTATCAGTCGACTTTGGACACGTTACCGAAGCACTGGTACCGTGGCTGAGCGCCATGGAGGACGGTATCGCTGCACCACACGGAGACAAGACCGATACATTCAAATCTTAACTCGAAGAGCTCCAACAATAACCGCCATGATGTTAGCCGTGAGGCTTCATCACTCTTCAGGGAACTTAATTAGCGACCAAACAGTCAGAAACCGCTTGCATGAAGTGAACCTTCATTCCCGAAGACCGCTACGGGTACCACCTATAGCAATGCACAATCGTAGGATTCGATATCAATGGGCTCTTGAACACAGAAATTGGGCAGAAGAACAATGGCGTTTCGTGTGCTTTTCTGATGAGTCTCGTTTTGGTATGAGACCGGATACAAGACGTATACGACACTGGAGAACCCCTGGACGCCAACAGCGATTAAAATCCTGCCAGGAAGTCCATCCTTATAGTGGTGGAACCATCATGGTATGGGCGGGTATTTGGATCGGCGGAAGAACTGAGTTGATTTGGATCAGAGGCAACCTCAACGCTCAAATTTATGCTGAGACGATTGTATCAGACGTCATCGTTCCTCTACAAGTGCAAATCGGTCCCTTATTTCAGTTAATGCATGATAATGCACGACCGCACACCGCAAGAGTTGTAAGACAGACTCTCGCCGCAGCTAACATCAATGTCCTGCCCTGGCCTGCTCAGTCGCCAGACTTGAACCCGATTGAGCATGCATGGGATATGCTACAGAGAAGAGCTCTGCCGAATATGGAGGGTATCCAGTCGCAAGAAGACCTTTTTTTGTTGTTGCAACGAACATGGGCGGCCATTCCACAGCGTGATTTGGATGAACTCATTTTGAGTATGCCAAACCGATGTTCTTGTGTTGATAATGTTCGCGGTAGAAACACGGATTATTAATTGTTTAAGTTACCCAATAAAATTTTAAAGAAAACTGTTATTTCAGTCTTTTTTTCGAACTTTAATGTTAGTGGTTCAAATGTCAAAAATCCCTTTATTAGGAAAATGGCAAATTTCTTTATTAATGCAAAGGTGACTTGGTTTATCGTTACTGTGACAAACGAAAACACTTTATTTGATGAATCCTTAAAGAAAATTTTAATTAATATCAATCAGGAGAAAAGTTATTGCAAAAATATATGTTGATCCCTAGACACTTTTGATGTGTGTACATTGAGCAGTGCATAAATAAGCCTTTACTCGCGGTGAGAAAGAGATAGCAATATAAAATCAAGCGATAATAAAAAAGAGAGAAAGAAAGCGCTTGATTTCACGACTCGCCCGATAAATTGAGCTTTCGTAGCAGTCGTAAACACTTAGCTACGAATTTGCTACGGACGGCTACGGGCTACGGGCTACGAAGTTATGGCCTACGTGAGGACGTGGCTATGAGTATGTAGGTACACAACTAAATATATTATTTCATCAGTGTTTTTTAAAGAATTTTTTACTTTTTTTGAGATGATGGATTTTATCAAAATATTAAAATTGTGAAATCAAGCGTTACTATGCGGACATACAATTAAAATTTTGTGTTTATTTTGTTTTATGACGATTTTACTGCACGTGTAATATTTTGGCGGGTGGGAGCCCGGTCGTACTTTCTGCATGCAAGTCTGGATCTAGATTTTTCGAAATTAAAACTTGTATTTAATAATATGTTTTAATACAATACCTGGCTACCTGCCCCGAAACGGGCTCTTATTGCACTACTTTTATGCCAGAATACAGTCTATTTCGCACTCACAGTTTTCTTCTTCTAATTATTTAATTAACAAACTAATACATGCTCAGTATGTATCTTAAATTAAATCTCATTACCATATTATTTAGAAAATAGTTAATTCAACAAACAACAACCAACATACCAACCAACAACAAAACCAACCCAACACCAATCCAACCAACATACGTACTATTCATATTTATTCTGTTTGCCACAATGTTCAAAAAAGCTTAAGTACAGCTGAAAACAATATTATGGACACTGCAATATATCAATATTTTATATTAAAATTAACCAGTTCACCAACATTAATTTGATCTTCGCATTGAATTAAACAAAGGTAAAAAACTTCCCTTTCCTCTAGATGTTCGATGGCGGTATACCTTTAAGCAGCTTTTTGTTTTGTTCCATAGACAATGAGCGGGTACGGCACAAGTATGTCGGGTGGCGGAGACACAGACGCGTTGGCGAGACGACTGCGCGACGCGGAGCGGGCGCGGGCCGACGCAGAGCGAGCACACGCGGATGCGCTCGCTCAGCTCCGCGCCGCGCAACGCTCGCCTATCGACCAGCACAATGTAGAACAACTACAGTCCAGAGCAAGGGAGCTCGAGAAGAAGGTAACTAAAACCACAACCTCAGTATTAACAACAAGAACAATACAACAACAATATAATTATTGGTTTGCAACAACATCTACCAAGGTATTTTGACTTCGCGTACATGGCTGTCGACAAGTGGTAGTGAGCTCGACAATCATTGTGCCAATTGTCGTTACGGCCAATGGGCCAAACGAACATCTTTAAAGATTCTCCCTGGGCGGTTGGATCAAGGGCTTGATTCAGAAAGATCCGCGATACGGCTCGCATTGTGAAGACGTTTTTGTCTCAGCAATAAATGTGATACGGGAGAGAGAGAATCAAGGAAATTAACTAAGTATATTGTCCGTAGGCGGCACTAGAAACAGTTCGATGCGAGGAGCTCCAACTGGAACTATCATCAGCGTTGCGCGCGCGGGGGCAAGGCGGCGTCACCACGTGGTCGACGCAGTCAGCACAACCAGCCTCTGAGATCGAGCGCATCATGGCCAAGATCGAGCAGGACAACCGCATCCTTGCTGAGTTAGAACACACGCGGTCCACCACACATGGTAATTCAACACATCGACTTTTATATTACAATTTTCAGTGACGTAGTGTTACTACGATACTTGAAAATACCATCTCCTTTAGAGATGGTAGCTGTGGGAGCATCGTCGTAACTAAAGTCAAATAGTAGAGGTTTAATAGTAATAGTTTAAACAACAGAACAATAATGTTTTAGTAGGTTATGGTTTCTCAGGTCTCCAATCGAGCGGGTCCAACCAGGCGCTAGGCGACCACCACCACGACCACCACCACGATCACCACCACGAGTACCACTCGCCAACGCCGTCGCCGCTGCCGCACTCGTACACCAGCACGGCGGGCCACGCCGCTATCTGCCAGAGCAGCACCATGCCCACGCTGTCCTCGCTCCACGCCACCGGACAGTTTACCGCCCCCTCCTCCAACTCCGTGGCCTACTCCATGAGCGCGCACAACCCCACCTCGTACTCGAACCCCGTGTCCGCGTACTCCAACACGTACGGCCTCTCCAACCAGCATCAAGTCACCTTCACCAACCCCGTCACCGCACCGCTCGTCAACAACATTGGACAAATCTCCAGCACGCTGGCTGGACTGCAGAGCAACCTACAGAACTTAACCGGCAACGTGTCTGCGTTGAACTTGGGCTCGGGCCTCGCTCCCGGCATGACGGGAACCATAGCGGGCACCGGCCTCTCCAGCTGTCTCAACAATCCGCAAAATAATTTATCTGGTGGACTATCGAACACGCTGGGAGGATTACAGTCGACCTTAACGAGCGGGTTAGGAAACGCCCTCTCGAACTTGACCGGAACGCAACTAGGAGGACTAAACACAAGTTTAGGCGGCACAAGCGCTTACGGAACTGGGACAGGGACGTATACAAATCCCCTCCTCTCTAGCGGACTCGGAACAAATCCTATGAATATAAAACTTAAACCTCTAGATGAAATAGACCTCGGACTCGGTAGATATGGGAACACGGGGGGAGTGGGGCGGGTGGCCACGCCGGTCACGCCGCACCAACCCCAGTGGAATTTAGGATTAGATAGCCAATTCGGAACTGATAGACTAGGGGGCTTAGACTCGGGATTCAGCCACGATCGGAACCAAAGAGCTATAGCACGGATTATGCCTAACACCAGCTTGGAAATGGAAGGTGAGTAAAATCCAATTTGCTTCGTTCTCTTTGTTGTAAGAAAATCGTTTCAACAATGCAAATGTTTCAGTTGCGAGGAATGTATCACACTTTATGAATGGTGCCACGGACACGGTTGACATGCTGGACATACCGGGAAAGGGTCGCTGTTGTGTGTACATCGCCCGGTATTCATACGACCCCCCTGAGTAAGTAGACACTTGATCAACAGTTAAATTGCTTTTTGCTTTTATATTAGAAGATTCTGATCGTGTCATTATAAATAGTAATACTTTTAGGATTGAGACTGCAGAAGGTGAATTGGCAATAAGTGCTGGCGATTACTTACTGGTGTGGGGCCCCCCAGACCCCAGCGCACCCATGCTAGATGCGGAACTGTTGGACGGACGTCGTGGATTGGTACCATCAAATTTCGTCACAAGACTGATCGGAGACGATCTGTTGGAGTTCCATCAGGTGATACATAGAATTTTTAAAAAGTTTGGTTTTGGATTAAATGTTTGACGAACACAAGTAGCATGATTAAATAGGCCCCTACAGTTGATGTCTCTTTGCCAGGTTACCTTTCCACGGCAGATTACCTTTTCACGTGTAAATAGTTTCATCTTTCGATTAAATTTGGCACATAAATAGACCACCTGTCTAAAGCCATGGATAATAGTTATCCCGTAAGTAAATACCCGTGCTATAAATTTATTTTGAGACCTCCATAAGGGCAATGCTGTGTTTTAATTTCTTTCTTGAAAGGTTATTAACAACGAGATCATCATTTTAAGATCCACTAATACTGTGTACAAAAACCAATTAAAACAGTTATTAATATGATTCAAAAACTTGGTGGTTCAAGGTCCTATTTTACCCTCAGGCGATTGTTTCAACTTTGAGAGATGTCGATGAGGCCACCACAGCGATAAGCGAACTGTCGATCAGTCGTGATGTCGCTCGCCTCAGCGAAGTTGCAGAACTCAGCGAAGGACCAGAAGACGATGACAATGGTAAGCATTCACACTACAACGCCTATCATAGACTTAACACTAGACAGGCACGAAAAGTAGATCAAACAGTACTTGACAATGTGAACATTATAGCAATGGTTTTTAAATATTTTAATCACTAGACCTTTGATCAAGAGATTTAGACAATCTAGTTTAGAAGTTAAAATCTTAGCATTAAATAAACAGTAAATTTTAAAATTAAGTGAAGTTTAACATTTGGCATGCAACCCAAACGCATCAAGCACTTGGACTACCATACATACTTACATAGTAGTAATACAATCATGACGCTTCGCACAGTGATACAATCAGAACGCCACCACACAAACGACCCGTGACGGTCGTCGTTAACGATCATTTATAGAAATAGTTCTATAGTCGAACGTTTGTCCCTCCCCGTTCCCCTCCCTGGACTTCGCTGCACGCTTCTTCGCATTCTCACGCACTTCGCCTGCCTGGCCGCACTCCTCGATATGCCCTCGGACCTCAACAGCCGGGCTGTTTTTCTCGTCGTTAGTGCCGGCGCCGCGGCAGCTCACCCTGGAGAGGCAGCTCAACAAGTCCGTGCTCATCGGCTGGACAGCCCCCGAAGGTGTACAGCAAGCCAACATCGAGAGCTACCACGTTTACGTCGATGGAGTGCTCAAAACGACCGTCAAGGCCTCAGAACGCACTCGAGCGCTCGTTGAAGGAGTAGACTCTAATCGGGTGAGTTGTTTTGATGTTCAATTAGCTGCTTCTCTTTACGTTTCTACGGTAGACACTTTTACATGTTACCAGTGAGCACAAATTCATTTAGTTGGTCGTCGATGTCATCGTTTGCTTTTAGATGTTATACTTTTGTATTTGTATCCTTGTAATGTTTCGATAAAGTGCGGTTATTTTTATGGTATTTTTGTTCCCGAAGCCGCATCGTATCAGCGTGCGCTCGGTGACAGTGTCGCGACGCACGTCTAGGGACGCAGCTTGCACGATGGTGATCGGTAGAGATACGGGCAACATGGGCCCGACCTGTGTGAGGGCCAGCGGGGTGACCTGCTCGCAGGCCGTGATCTCTTGGCTCCCCGCCAACTCAAACCACCAACACGTCGTCTGTGTAAACAATGTTGAAGTAAGCACTCATTATAGTGAATCGACGTCATTAATCAATAGGATAGACTAGACATGCGTTCATTGATTACAGGTTCGAACGGTGAAGCCGGGAGTTTACCGCCACACAATAACAGGTTTATCACCTAGCACACAGTATCGGGTAACTGTCAGGGCTAAACACTTAAGAGCTGGTCCACCACAACCTGGAGCGCCTGTTCAAGAAGAAGCTCCTGGAGCTTACACAGACTTCAGGACTCTTCCCAAGGGATTGCCAGATCCACCAAACGAAATCATGGTACGTGAAAACTATAAAACCCAGCAATCAGCATGACGTGAATTGAGCATGCTTTTTGGATCCAAACTTATATATCTTACACTCACATTCCTTGCTCGCTGATGTTATATGTATCTACCTATACTTAGTCAGGAATCAGAATTACAATAATCACTCAGTGGATAGTGGAAAATCATAAAATTAAAAAAAAAAATATTGTACAATGCTTTGAAGACAGTAACTGTGAAGCGTTTTTAGCACGCACAAGGTAGCTTTTCCAATGCTCCACGAAAGTGTGATGATACAGTATTAATACTCACAAAGACCGACTGACACACCCCTATTCCTTTCAAATAATTCACAACCTCAAAGCACACAGCACGTCTCGAGGAAGTCGCGTCAATCGCAACCATAAATCCAGTTCCAGGAAAATTATTTTGACGTATCGTAACGCTCACCTCGTTGTTAGCTTAGCGCCCCCATCTGTAATGTCAGCTCCTCCCTCAATGTGGCTTAGTTCAACGTTGGCCCACATGTAATAAAGTTGAAACCCAATTGGCTTGCTCACTATTGTTCGGCTGGATTGTTGGTGGTGATTGGTGCGGTGTCGCAGGTGGAAGCGGGACCTCAGGACGGGACCTTGCTGGTGACTTGGCAGCCAGTCCTGCGTCCGCCCGCCTCGGGCCCGGTCACTGGGTACGCTGTGTACGCCGATGGCAAGAAGGTGACCGACGTGGATTCTCCAACCGGTGACCACGCTCTCATCGACATTGGCAAACTGATCGGCCTCAATCCTAAATGTGTCACCGTAAGTATGGCTGTATGGAGCTTGATTTGGCTATGTGAACGCTATGTTAGCAATACTAGATATATGGTGACGTTTATCTAATTGGTAGAATTTTATTTGTGTTTATTTAAGTTGACGATTTTTATCGCGATTCTTGTGTTTGTTTTCAGGTACGTACAAAGTCGCGGGACAGCCAGTCCAGTGACAGTGCGCCCACTCCGATACCGCCGGCTGTGCTGCGCGGTGTCGTGACACGGATGCCGCGCGGGCCCGGCCCGGGCCCCAACCAGCCGGGACCCGGCGGATACCGGGGCGGGCCCGTACAGCGCCCCCAGCCCTACCAACATCACCAGCAAGTTATAGAGCACGATGAGAATCTCTCCGATAAGGAGATATTCCCATCTGTTAACCGCCATGACCCACACGCTGCTCAGGTGACCAAACACTTTTTATTTATCTTCTATAGTTCCCTTTATAATGTTAACAATCATATCTCGCTATGTCTGATGTAATGAAGTCTTTGTCCCAACAAATTGGCTTAAACTAAACATTTTAAATGCCAAATTTTTACATGGATTGTTTTCTGTACTTTCATTTTATTGGATTTTCATTTGTCAAAATTAAACTTAAGTTAAATGTGTTAAATGTTGATCGGCATAGCACTTGGTTTTTTGTTTTGCAATTCAATGTTGTACATTTGTGTGTTACGTCAACTTTAATTTTGCCAGTTTATTACGTTGACAAGTTGATTCAGTATTTACTATGTGCTTTATATTTTTGATTTTCTCTCTGATTATTTTCTTCGTCTGTGTCTTCTTAGCTATCATTATACGATCAGTGTCATATGCTCTCTTCTTGCGCGACAAACAGTCTGTTGTTACAGTTAGCGTACCTTCATCTCCTTCAGTGGCACGTTTGAGTTGCTCGTCAGTTCTTTGAGTATCGTATACACAGACAGTTTGTCACGTGATATCGGTGTTGCAAACTGCACTCTTTATACTTTCTCCTGTGGTTCTGTCGCTGGCATCTTCTAAATGTCCAGTATTTAGTTCTTTGCCGACGGTTTCACGACACGACCACCGCGCCATCGACTATAGCTATGCACTCGGCTCGATCGTTCAAAATTAAATGCATACTGCTTGCGACTAGATCTGTAGTCTCTAGTGCTATTGGCCGATACCCGACAACGCACGACACCATACAGATACAACTTAGAACAGATAAAGAGCTTGTACTTTGTGACACAGACCTACCCGCCCATGAGTTGTGATCATGCCACTTAGTCTAACCTTACCTCGCTCTCTCACATAACTGTTATACACCTTTCCATAGCCTACGACTGGATTCGGCACAGGCCTCCTAAAGAGTATATTCGACAAAATAACCCCTTCGGTAAGGAATTTTAACACGTCTTTTCATATTTATCATTATTTATTTAATTCTGAAGTTTACACACGACTGATTTTTATTTAGAGTTCTATGAATTTTTATTTTAGTTTTGAAAGCGTTATTTTTGTGTTATTAGTTATGTATAATATTTCTTTTTTATTATTTTCTTTGAATTTTTATGAATACACAGTGTGCCCGTATATATATTATACAAATAGTGTCATATACTATTATATTGTAGCCATATAATCAGCATATGAAGACAATATTTACTTTGAGTATGCTTTTATATTTATCTGAAAGTAGACAAAAATATTATGTAGAGAACAAGTATACTAGCTAAATGCATATATATTTATATAAAGAAAACTAGGTTTTTGGAATCAAACTTCTGTTTAGCAGTTGTACGATTTTAAAGATAAATAGATAGTATAATATTACAATTAAATTATAGCTTGACTAGAAAGGGTTCCTGTTTGATACAGCTATAAAAGCAAACCACTTAATGTACTACTTAGGAGTGGTAAAGTTATTGCGTTTAAACTATTTTTCATAACAGTTCACGACTCATAAACATGAAGACATCACTCATAGACATTAACACTTCATTCATATATACATACAGACCGTTGAAACAAAACAATCGTGCGTTTTTAAAATAGGAACGAATCACGTAAAATAAAAGCCGATCGCTTACACGGCAGTGAACTTCAATCTTTCTACTTCAGCTTTTCTGTACAGGCTTCATTTGCTCTAACGCCTGGTATATTAATATTATGTGAAAGTACCTACATTGTATCTCACTCTTCAACAGCTTCTAAAAAACCGCTTAATAACCTTTTCGTATAGTGTGTACTTCTATTTGCTTTAAAAAGTAATCCAATAGTTTAAAGAGAAAGTACCCCACAGATTATGGAGCAAAGAACACATCCGAAATATTGCGAGCACCATAGTCATCAATATCGCCCATATCAGCACGATCATTACCTCACTATATTTTGTGTCGCTATAAAGAACTGTGTATATGCTAAAATATTGAATGACCATGTGGTATTAGCAATCGGGGATACCGGCCATCGAAATCACTAAAGAGAGCGCGACGGAGCTGGGTAGCGAGGACGAAGAGGCGCCACGCCGCCGCCCACAGGTCTGGGACTCTCCTAGCTGTCATCGATGTGCTCTCCACGTGCTAGCACTTTCACTATGCTCTCTTTCTCTCAATTCTGTACGATCTCCCGATCACGAGTTTCTGAGTTTCACTTCTCGATGTTCTGTGTTGTCATCTTCACTTACTGTACGTCTCGATGTTGCCCACACACGACTCCGGTCCGCTACACGTCATCCGACACCGCACGTCCCTCCCGACGTCCGACAGATAGGCAGAGGAGCTAGGCCACAGAGCACTCGATACAGACAACACTGGAGCATGTTCGCGTGTTTGTATGATTGTTCCTGCATGCTGTCTTGGCTTCGACGCGTATCAATGCCGTACACTCACTCCTCTCACACACCTCCCACACTTCAATGTCTTATGTTATCAGATAAGGTATTCAGTTAACGAGGGGACATCGGTTAATGATACGATTTTTCCGTTATTGTTGAAGTTGAATTTAAATTTTGTTTTGTTAATCTTGTGACAAGCACATTTGGAACCGACTGTTTATGATTATGTCTGCTATGAATGATGTGGTTTCAAGTGTAACGCTGCACGCTAGCTTTCGTTGTGCATGGGGGTTGACTAGAGCTACAACGGAATGTCTTGTTTTTCTTATCGTCCGAGGAGAAGGTAATATTATATCGCTTTGAGACGCAATGCCAATGAGGATAATGGCTATGAGCTTGTTCGATTGCTGTTGGCTTGTTTATGGAAAATCTAACCTTATTAATGTGTTGGTTCGTACGGACGTCAGCAGCAACCGTCCCAACCAACGCAAGCGTCGCAGCAGCCTTCGGGTCAGCCGTACCCGAGTACACAAGCTTACCATGGCACGCAGCAACCCCAATATCCACCAGCCGGTCAGTTCCCAAATAACCCGGCGTACCCCGGGGCGGGCGGGCCCAGCGGGGCGCAGTATACGAACCCGCCTCCCCGGAACCACCACGAGCGAGGCCGCCCCCCTAACCCACACCAAACCGGACATCACAACGAGCAGGTATGCATACTGCTTAACTATAGACGATAACTATTGTAATGAATTTGTTTTAACTCAATGAAAGAAACTCAGGTGTTTCATTCAATGTGATTCAGTTAAACAATAATTACGGATTCAAAAAAATATATTATTCAAGGGTATCCAAAGAATAAAGTAAAAGTAATGAAGATGACATTTTCTAAATCAAAGTAGGTTTTAACAGAACGACCATTTCTCTTGCAGCAGCAGCAGCAGCAGCAACAACAGCAACAGCAGCAACAGCAACAACAACAACAACAGCAGCACCAGCAGAACCAACAAGCCAGCAGTATGCAGTACACCGCGCGCGGGGGCCAACCCCAGGGACCTCGTGGGCCGCAGCCTGGAGCCAGGCACGCGCAAACTCACCCTCAGTCCAAGAGAAGCCGCTACTTTATCGCCCTATTTGACTATGACCCACAAACCATGAGCCCGAATCCTGAAAGTTGTGATGAAGAACTGCCCTTTAGTGAAGGAGACACTATCAAGGTCAGTCATGAATTATCTTATAACAGTTCTCATTATTAAATTCAATTTAGTGATCAACTGATGTATGGAAAATCAGTCATTTCTTGCTATTGATTTACTTCCAAAGATACTCTAAACGATAGAAAGGGCAAATATATGAGAATGAAAATGCTCCTAAAAAAATACGATTACGATCAGCAGCATTGTAGCCGCAGTGAGTTCCTCTCGACACATTTCTTTTGATGAGTTTTTTTCTTTTAACAAGATAATCATCAATGATACTTTGACTCATTTTCATTGTTTCGAGCATTAATAATTATACGGGCCCCCGGGCCATGGGGGCCCCCGACGTACGTGAGCAAAAATTAATAAAAACTAATTAAAAATAATATAATAAATTATTTCGGAAATGACAAAAGTCAAAAAAAACATTTTCTTTTTTCCCCGCGCAATGCGTGCGTTCTTTAGTCATCATCAGCTCTAGATGATTTATTAAATCAGTTTGCCGAAAAAAGGCAAGGACAATGTAAATTTAATTTGAATTGTTTGTAAAATTTTTGGAAAAAGTGACAATAGATAATTATAATGAATAATTAATATTTCTTTAATTTTACTGAAAACATTTAAATTTTCTGTTCTGAGAAATCTTTACACTTATATGGGCCCCCAAACAATTTTTTATGCGGGGTCCCACCAAGGCACGCTACGCCACTGACTAAATATGAAATCTCTCTCAATATCCAGGTTTGGGGCGACAAAGACGGCGACGGATTCTATTGGGGCGAGTGTAGGGGTCGTCGAGGATATGTGCCCCATAACATGGTCGTCGAAGTTTCGGAGCAAGAGATCACGGGCCAGCCGAGCAAGCGAGACCGCTGGGCCGACGCCTACGCCAACCAGCCTGTACGACGCATGGTCGCCCTCTACGACTATGACCCGCAGGAGCTTAGCCCCAACGTGGACGCTGATGTAAGTATCCTCGTCTTCTTCCTTCCTTACTTGAGTAAAATTAAATTTTATTTTCACGAGACTTGTGTCTACTCAGTAACTTTAATTTTGGTCTTGAATGGGGCCAGACGTCAGTGGATGTTACTCATAACAAAGAACGTCATACTTTTTATGTTTTTAATAAAGCAGCGGCAGCTATAGCTTAATTGAAGCTAAATCAGTTCGAAGCTAATGTTATGGCGTGAGATCTATCGTCAGACCAGCTTTGTTTTCATGGTTGACGCAGAGTGCAGTCGTGACAGGTATCATGCGGCTAAGCATCAGCAGTTACACCTTCAACCTGTACTCTTGTTGACCTTCATTGCTGCTATTCTTAATAGTGATGGCTTTGGATGTTTTAAAAAACTTACTACTATCTGCTTAGTGCCTAAGACTGCATTCAATGTTCTATGTATGTCTAAATACGATATATTTGTCCCTAACCTCTTCATGTGCTCTTGTTGGTCTTAAAATTTGAACAGCTTTTTATCTCTCCCTATCTTATCTTATCTTGTATTACTGTCTGAACCCTTGCTTTTACAATTAATATAACTAAGTGTATCGTTTTCCATATTCTTTTCACTTTCCTCTATTCCATATGTTGCTATCACCTCTAACATTTCTTTCACAATTGATTTTTTGTCACTCAGAAACTTTTCCAGGCTGAGCTGAGCTTCCAAACGGGTCAGATCATTCACGTGTACGGAGACATGGATGACGATGGCTTCTACATGGCTGAGATTGAAGGCGTCCGAGGTCTTGTGCCCAGCAACTTCCTCGCCGATGCGAACGAGCAGTACGCCGCACCGCATAGCAACCAAGGTGTGTGCCACTTGATAGCATAATTTCTTAATTGTAGTGTTAGATAGAAATTCATTCAATGTCTTATGCTGTCTATTTTAGAGTAGATTTAGATTTCTGAATGTTCGAGTTAAAACAGGTTAAACATTAAAGTAGGGGTAAATATACCTCTTCAAATTAACCCTTTGCAATAAAAATACCTGGTGAAGGACATAAATTTTCATTTCGTAAAAATTCTTCGTCTACCCATGAAAGTATAGACAGAGTCAAAGTAGTGATCAGTCAGTTTTGGCCCGGAATATCGAGTATTGATGTTGGGTGCAGGGGCCGCGGGCATGTCTTCAGCTGGGCAGGGCGCGGGACGTGGCGGTGGGGGCCGAGGTCGCGGCGCCGCGCCCCTGCCCGGGCCGGCCGGCTGCGGCCCCGGCACGAAGGGCCCGCCGCCGCCGCCGCGCGAGGGCGTCCCGCACCACGCGCAGCACGCTCAGCACGCGCAGCACCCGCAACACGCGCAGCACGCGCAGCTGGCGCAACACGCCGCGCAGCAGGCCCAGCAGCGGAACCACCATCGTCGCGCAGGTACGGCACCCCCCACTACCTCTGCTCCTCCACTTTTTTCCCTGAGCTGCCACCGCTGCTCTTGCCCCTATTTTAATACTAAGCCGGGTCGGTCGGCTCGTCGATGGCGGAAGAGCGATGCACACGCTTTAGACAAAACCCTGTTAGAGTCACCCGTCACTCCATGACACAGTTTGTTCGTCCTGCTTGTCAGTTTCACTTCAATAAAACATCAGAACTTTTAAATTGAAGTCTTAAAAAACATTAACTTTAAAGACCGTACACTGAAAGTTATCATGATCAAATCGCTTTCGTAAGAGATCGCCGAGCCGACCTCCCTTAGGTAAGTTCGGTGAAGACGCGTGTCTTCACCGTTCACCGAGAGCTTTGAGTGTTTCATGTTTGCACCTTGGACTTGCTATGTGACTACTGAAAGACGCTAGCTATTTCGCTCTGAAACCCTCTATCATCTTTCCTGTACACTTGCGATTGCGACGGGACTCGCTCAGCGAGTTTGTGTTCTAGTTTTTCCATTCCGTTTTGCCTCGTTGCCTCCTTGACTGTTTATCTTTCTGAATTTTAAGATTCCTTTCAAAACTTGTTGATTGTGTGCTGATTTCAACTCCGAAATTGAGACTCACGATATCCTTTCCAATCGCTCCTGGTTGTAGCCAAGTGTGTCAGAGATGGTAAAACGGAATGTATGAATGCGAGTCCGGTTGCAATCTACGGAGCACAAAGACTCTTGGTGTACACTTTGCTAATGAACACTCTATCTTGGATTACACAGTCACAAACATCGTTCGAAGAGGTTCCGATTCCTTACAAAGACTTGCTATTACAAGTGTGTCCTTATTACCAATCCACACTACTCAAAGCCACGTCGTTACGACACAAGGATACCTTATTTTATTTTCATCTATCCGACTCTCTATCCTATTATTATGTTTTGTTTGTCACACGGTATACCCTGGCATTTAGACACACAGCGGGTAGGCTGCTCGTACAAATACACGCAACATAATCTCGCTCTGAACCCACGGGGTGTTCGTGAGGTGTGATCCAAGATTCAAGTGGTTGTCTGTGGTCACTATATATGTTGTGTGTATTGTCTGTTTGCTAGATGCCTGCCCTCCTTCCTCTATGTTAGACCACAACACATGCGCCAGTAATCCAGAACAGGCGAATTCTCAGGTAAAAATACCGTTTGTAATCGACCCACAAGAATACTTTCAAATATACTATGCAACGATACTAGACGTTTTTTGTTCGACTGTCACTTCATTATCTTTAGATTTTATTATTTTCACTTTTTCCTTTTCTTCATTTATTTCTTTATCTATATTTACCTTGCGTGTCATTACTACGCTCAGTGTACAGAGGGCATCTGGTATGTGGCCGCCTCGGTCACTCGTCCGCTACCATAGTGGACTGACGGTCATGATTCTATTATATTGTTTACACATCATTAGCTGTCATTGCATACTGGACCAGATCATACAGAGACTAGAACAGAACATACACTGGCGTACTTCACTCACATCAGATACCATAACCCATTCACTATGTTACTACAATCTCTGAGGCCTGTGAATGTGGTCCCTTGCTAAACGATTGCGTTGGTGATGACGTCACGTTACTATAGCAACCTCTTTGACGTTTATATGACGACTCTTGTGCATCATCTCGTAATCGAATAGTTTGTTCTTACTCAAGCTTTTTGTTGTAGTTTACCGAAGCATGACGAATGCATTGAATGTTCTGACCTACCCTAACGAATCTGAGCTTCTATTTACAACCCTGACGATAATTTTCTTCCAAAAATATATAAAATATTGTGACCCCGGTTGACCCAACTTGTCAGCCATTTTCTTTTTAAAATGCCACCTGCTTTGTATATGGCAATGCATGTTTTTTTATTGCACATTTTTATACTATATTGATGTGTGTACTATGGATATTTTTGTAAATAATAATGTTTTGTCTCAATATTGTATAGCATGATACACAGAGTGACTTAGGTATTGATGTAAGTGTATTTTATTTACCTATAAGTAAATATTTTAAGACACGCATAATGAGACCTAATATTCTAATTGTAATATCTATCTCTTCCAATATGTAACTTGAATAATTAATCAGAGTTTTGACAAGATCTTTGAGAAAGCTAGACACCCTGTCCCAGTCATATTAACGATTGTTTGCTTGTTGCATTAAATTCACGCTAATTGAATATGAGTCTTAATTACCTGGCTGTTTTATCTGTTTTTTTAACCGTTTCGGAAATTATTTGAACCTTAAAACACATGATAAGCATTGCGTAAAGTCGATCGGAAACGTTTCGTAAACAGATAAGACGGTAAGTGTAGCTAACAGTGCTGTGTTTGACTTGAGTTTGGCGAACAGGCGAGGGGGAGAGGCGCGGGGAGCGGGCAGGCGGCGAGCACGATCGCACGCACGAGCGCTGGTAACGCCGGGACCCCCACGGTGCAGTCGCCGGGCACGGCCCCCGCCGCGCCGGCGCCGGGCCCGGCCGCGCCCGCGTCCCCCGCGCGCCGCGCTGGCCCTGCCGTCGTGCCTGCGCCGGGTGTGCAGCCGCCCTCTGCCTCCACGCCGGCGCAGCAGCCCAACCTCATGCAGAAGTTCTCCGAGATGACCGCCCCCGGCGGCGACATCCTCAGCAAGGGCAAAGAGCTCATCTTCATGAAGTTCGGCCTCGGCGGCAAATAATGTCGGCGGGGCGGGCGCGCGGGCGCGGGTTCGCGGCTGCTGTGACCTGGCTGATGCTGCAGCGGCTGGCCGTGCTGCTCGGCTCGGTGGTAGAAACTATTCTATTGTAGGCCGCTCGACGCGCCGGTACTTGTGTACCGCACTTATAGGAGATGTTGTACATAGTCAAATTTCAATAAACGCACAGTCTAGTGAATATTCGAGTATTAGTGCTGTCTTATAGCATCCAGGGTTGGAGTTGTAACACCCGAACACCCGGTTAGTCGTGAATTCCGATGCTTTCTATATCTTGGGCTCGTGTCCACCTGTTAGGTTAGAGTATGATATCGAGTGAATTGTTTACACATTATTGGATCCGCATTATTTATTATGTGTAGGAACAGTTCGTAAAGTTATTAAATACCTAGTTATTACTACACGATCCTTATGGCATAGAATTGTTGTGATTTTCTACGTTACGTTTTTGATCGCTAGCTGTGTTACCTGAATGTATCCTAAATGAGTAGTTGAATCTTAAATGTTTATTTCACCATATTTCAATGTAAGAACTAATCCATTATTATACTTAAATGTTATCAATACAAATGTATATTAAATAAAATTCAATAACTCGAGCGATATTGCAGGCACCAGAATGCTGCTGTGACCGTCCCATTGACCAAAAAGTGAATCAAAACTAATGAATTTCTATAAACGAAACTTTAACTATCCTTTAAAGTCCATTCATGTTCAATAACATTGTGAAAAAATCGAAGTTCGTTTACCGTACCGCAGTTGATACATCATCAAGTCATCTATATAGATAAGTCGTTTCCCTATGTAAAAAATACATAATATTAATCTAAAATCCAGTTCACTAAGTTAAATAACTTATATTACAATACTATACGACAGTTGATTACACGTAAATCTTGGGAAAATGTAAGTATAGGTGCCTACTGAGATTTGCAAATACCCGTTTGTAATATCCAACTGCTGTAACTCAATATACTTTACATGATAAAGATATTTTAAATAAGAAAATTTGTGTAAGCGCATTAAATTTATATGCTGGTTCTTTGATTCTCGAAATAATAATATTCTGTGATAGTAGACGTGATACCATCTTTATCATTCTTAATATAATACCTACTTACTATAAACAGTACTGCGTCATTCTATCAGTTGAAGTATCTGAACATTTCTGGAACTACTTGTTTCATCTATGTCAATGTATATTTTGTCAAAGCATTCTTCGCCAGCTTTTTCATTAAGCATATGAGCAAAGGTTTTTAAGAAATGAATTTTATTGTTTAACCAAAACAAACGCTGATCAAAACCCCTGTTTTCTTTACAAACAATTTGGTTTCTGAGTTTACCTTTGCTTATTTCATTTAAGAGAGTTTCATACAGTTTTGATATGGAGTATTTAATAAAAAACAATAATAGAAAGTGAATTAATTCTTATCGTAAAATCTGTTGGAGTGGAAAAATGGCATAACAGCAAAATGTTAGCGTCATTTCCACCTGACACAAGACTGCTTGCATGAAATATTATTACTTTTAGAAAATATATCGAATTCGTTAAAACTAATATACTTCATTGCGACGCGACACAAAGTTGTTAGAGAAACAAAATATAAATTGAAACCACGGACGTTTCATACTTTTGAATAACTAATATTATATTGAATAATTGATGAAACCAATCGACCTAACCTATGTATCGTAGGAACCTACGAGGACGCATACATAGCGACGTTGAAGGATCTAAATAATTTATAAATGTTCTAAAGTTGTTGTTGTACATATTGATCGGTAAGGTCGCTTGGACGTAGGCTACTCGGAGATTGCTCACTTCGTACAAGGGATTCTCTTTAAGTCCTTTATATTGCTTCGTATCTATCCAAACAAAGTTCTCGCTCTCGTGTATTTCAAACTTTTCACGTATAAATCCAGATTTAGCTTGCGATTCCTAGTGTTAATCACTCGTAAAGTATATAACCCCACAGTTTAGACCACTACGATGTATAACTATGTATGTATATTATCTGGTTGTACATAATCATGCGTGCGCCCGCGTTCCAATGTTTTAGCTAAGCACTGCTACATATCTACATTATATTATATATAACCCGTATTTGAAGTTTTTCTATCATTAATAAAGAATATTCTAGTGTTGTTTCCGACACAGTTCGAAGTTGTTCACTTGTTTATATATTGTTAAAAATCTGTATTCATATCTTTTATCACATGTGTAACTAAATGTATGGTTATTTATACCTATGAGATAATATAAATTATGTATATTAATCGTGCATTCATGTGTGCATAATTTAATATAAAGAGTTGTATATTACTTATATACTAATGAATTATGGCAAAATCTCTAACAATGTACCAATGAAATATGCTGGAAGAAATAAATAATACGAATGCCGCTTCTTTATTTATTGTATTTCTATAATACTTAACCACAAACAAATAAATTATATTACATCATAAGGTTTTTATATCGTAGCCGTCATGACAGTCTATGGGGAAACAAAAGTAAGCGTAAGTAAACCTAGCAGATAAGGCCTAGATGAATAAATATAATAAAAATGTTAACCCCGAAAGATGATAAAGTTCATTCTGTAATATCCTCTTATCTATTTACCGTGATTTTATCTACAGTTGGTATTCACTTGCAATAGTAAAGGAAAAAGTGGAAACAAGGAAACTACTTATATAATGTCTATCTATTTATACTCGAACTCTCATAAAAGTGTCACTGTACTCATAATTATGAACAACTTTTAATAAGGGACCAAAGCTGAATCTTAATAAAAAATCAACTGTTCCCTTCAATGGATATAATTGAAGGGAACAGTTGATTTTTTATAACATAACTCATGATGTCTGTTTTTCGCGATTTTAGAGCTGGTCTCAATATTTCCTAAAAGTTGTTCACAATAAGGAGTATAGGAAGCATCCCCTTAAGAAATTTTGTGTATGAATAAATAAACCTTACAATATTCAGGTACACAATTTCAAATATTAAGTTCCTGATTTATTAAACCTTATGTCTAAATATAATCGTCAAAGTATCAGATAATAATCTTGTCCAAAAATATCACTGTTATCAACAAAATAATTCAGGGCCTTTCAACTGGTCCTTCCTTTTCTTAATAGGGCACTACCATTTAAGCTAGTTAATACAAACACAGGCAGATTTATTTATTTTTCAAGCTATTCTTAACTACCCGCTCTTTGGAAAATAGATTAATCATTTTTACAAAACCCGTTGAAAGCTACCAATAACTTATATCAATAAATATTATCATTAACCTTCCACTTAATTTATCATCGACTAGGCTTGAATCTTCTTCAGAAGTCTGGCACATCGAACCATTGATAGACCTTGTCACTGGTTGTGTTGTAGGAATATTCAACACACTTTGTCTTGAACCACCTGTATAAATAGGTACACGGTTGATGAGTGATAAAACGAATGAATATTAAAAAAATAATAAATATTAAGAATCGTTTGAATCGTAATGAAAAATTCTTCATGCAAAAACCTTCACCAAGAACCCGGCAAGTAGAACCCAGAACCTTATTATGAACACTACTATATGCGACCACTAAACCAAATGCGGTCGAACCATAAACACATGTGATTTTTTTAAATATTTCTGTACTTACCCTCCTTTTTTTACACACCCTTCGACGGGATAGTCATCTCTAAAACATTTTGTTTGCAATGTATTGAAGTATATTACTCCTATGTACTTCGCCGTCTTCGTGTTCGCCGCCCTCAGGCATTCGAGGAATTTATTATCGCAAGAACAATTTAATCTGAAAATTAATAATAATGTCAGTAAATGTGTCCTTAAACCTAATTCTTATTTATTTTGTCATTAATAACAAAAAAAGGTATGTTATTTCAATGATGCTAACTTCACGTTGTGAATAATGCTAAATAGCGGTTTCTTTAAGTTTAAAAATGTTAGCGCTTAACGTTTAGCTTCCGAAGTTACGATAAATATGTTGGCATCCAGCTTGGGACTCTACAAATAAAATGGCGCCCAGGGTGGGACCTATGCCATTATGTCAGACCGAGTCAGACGCTTCACTTTCTGATCAATTTTGCATTTCAGTTGGCATCATTAACTCCAAGTCAAACATCTAAACACAAGGGAATCAAAAGTAAAAAAGTACTACTTAATCGATCCACAGATACTAGATTACAGCAGTCGTCATCTTTCTCGTAATTATCAAAATATACGTTTATTATATCTATAATAATTACCAAAATTAGCAGCGACTGTCGTTATTTGACGCATAACTCGAAGAGTCAAATATCGACAGTTACCAATGAAATGGCGCCCAGCGTGGGACTTCAATATTTAAGTCCAATTAACCAACAAGTCTTTTTTTTTTATTTGGACAAGCCCGCCTCACTATTCCCAAACCACTGTAACTCCTGTAAGCCAGAATCAACAGTGGCGACCACAAGAAAAGCGCCGAGACAATGAAGCTCGATGAAGTCCCAGAGAAATGATTTAACTGTCTTGGATCCCGCAACGAAATTAATCAGAATTAGAAAAACAAAAAAAAAAGCAAAAAGTCTACAACAATACCTTGTATAAAAAGCATGGTTGGTGAGGTTGTACTTGGTGCCGCCGCCTTCGATCAAGTCGGGACAATGGTCGTGTTCTCGGCAACAAGTGTCCGCCTCCGCCTCTTCTCCTAGATCGTCATAGTTGTCAGCCACGTTACCAGCTCCACACCATTTTGTACCTGGAATTAGCAAATTTTTGGTCAAAAACAAACCTCCTCGTCTGTAATCTCCGAAGGTTTAGGCAGAGATCAAACCGAATAATACACCCAGATACCACTGTTTATTTTTTTTAAGGTCCATGTATTAGGAGGTAATCAACGGAGCACAAATCCAAACTCCACTACTGCTACTGCCAAATTCCTAATGGAAAAGTTAGTAACAATTAGCTCGAACCGGTTATTGACCCGGTTGTTGCCGGTGTGGACCAGTGTCAGCGTCGTCGACCACTCTAGACCAATATATATTTAAATTTTCAAATTATCCGACTGCGTTTAATAAAATGTGGAGCATTGACTTTAAGGATAAAGCATTAAGGTGAGACTAAATGCCAGCGACCTTGAGCGAGTGGAGCTTGCGTCATTCCCCGCGACCGCTAAACGCATCCCTGCAATGCATGCTCGTAATTTCGTAGGGTAACTAAACGTTTCAAATAGTAAGAACTGTCCAGCCCGGTTTTTTATCATGTTCAGGAATAAGAATATGCGATTCACAAAAAAATATTGATTGGACTAAAAAAACCTGGGTTTAACTTAGACTTGGTTTATCTCGCATGCCGTCACTTTCTTTTGAATATTATCGAAGTGAGTCGGCATGCGAGATAAACCAAGTCTAAGTTAAATCCGGGTTAAACTCAGGAACCACATTTGTAATAAGTCCGTATGACCTTAGTATGTTGCTTGTAGAATTAATTGCTAAATAATCAGAACGATCACAATGTATTTTAATGTGGTTTTAACTCGTTAAAAGTAATTTTTAGAGGTATCTTCGCTATTTTTTTGTATCGAGTAAAATTACTATTAACACACATGCGTCACAAGCGTATATATCCTGAAGAAAAACATATATTTTTCTGATTTTGTTTAGTGCAGTGAATCATATACTTTAATAACTCATTATAAAACTCGCGCTTAGCTCCTGTTGTCCCCTTAAATGTTTATTCTTGCGAATTATTTACCATCCTATTTAATACAAGAAGTGTTATTTACCTTCAATTAACTATAAAGATACGAAAGAAAATAAAAGACGTGATATTTACAAAACTAGACACGCGGGTGTGGATAAAGCCCCACTCCCAGACCAGGTCTGTGTCGCAATGGGACCGTTGGAACTATTGTTGTGTTATGTGATGAGCAAAGACTTGACAAACTCAAGTCGTGACGTCATTTAAAGTTTTAACTAAATATCATGCCTATTTCCCCAGGTATGTATAAATCCCCAGAAACGTGGCTCAAATACTACTCTGAGAAATTCCGAGTCGAAAAACCCAATCACACTTCGCGTGAACTAGGACCTCATGCTTAGCGTTAACTTCTGCGACAACTAAATGCACGAGGCAACAATATTTAATTAACTATAATAGGGAAATGTAGGTATATACCTTATCAAACTGATTACAGTCAGTAGTACTACACTTTATCTTATTTGGTAAACATAAAACAAAACGTGGTAGGAAACGTGTCTTCACGTCAATCACAATATAATCACTAGAACTCGTAAGTAAAGAAAAGGTAAAACAAAACAGTGACCACGGTACCTATTTTGAAGACAAAAATACTACCCCCAACTATTGAATAATTGACCATTATATGACATACGTACGTCCGTGGTTTGAACCCAATCAAGCGCATTACTTCGTGTAATTTATTCACCATCACCAATTTTGTCACCATCACTGCTCTCGAAACGGTGAAGGAAAACATCGTGAGGAAACCGGCATATCTTAGAACCAAAATATTCGGAGATATGTGACATCTACCAACACGCACTGGGCTCGCGTTGTGGATTATATTTAGCCCATGCCTCTCCTAGAGAGGAGGCCTGAGTCTGATGAAGATGATGACGAAATCACATACAAGGTGTAAACGGACCCTTTACGAAGCTGTCAACCAAACATTTTGTAGTGAACTACTGGTAAGAGAATCTCTTCAAATGTAGCAATGAAATATAATAAACTAGCGGCCCTGGCAGACGTCGTACTGCCCGGATAGCAGCGCCACCTACCGGGTCCAAGACAGCAAAATCCCCATTAACAAAATGATCCGCCATTTATTGATTTCATTTGTTACAAAAAATGTGATAAATGATGAACTGCTCTACCGATATTGTGCAAACTTCACATAAACCATCTACTAAATAGTTCGAACAAAGCCTAAACATTTGGTTTGAATAAGTGAGCCCGTTCTTGAGTTATAAAATTACAACGAAAAGTGGCATTGATTTTTATTATATAGATGAAGTCAAAATCTAAAAATTTACCGATAATTACTTATTTAATTAAGTACTCCTTTTGTTAGGTCCACATAAGTTCTAAATCCAACTTAACCGGGTAAATTCGGTGCAGCATTCATCATCTGCCTAGCGACTGCCTACAATCATGACCTCCATAACCCAGTTGGTACTGGTAAGACTGGTTGTCAGACTTTCACGTCATTTCATTTTCACGACCTCTAACGACTGTCAAAGATCTATATGGCAGCCGGTACCAACGGCTTAACGTGGTTTTCGAGGCACAATCGGGTGCAGCTAATAATTTAATCAGGAAATAAAGTTCTAATAAATATAGCTAGTTGCTTAAGTTACTGCAAAGAAGAAACCTTTGTTCAAGTAATGTAATTGTATTCTTTAATTAAATAGGTTACGATTCATCGATTATTTGTCCGTACTTCCTTGTTCTACTACGATGCATTTTTTTTAAGGTTTGTTGGTTCCGGATACGCACAAAAAGTTCTCTATGAGTGAAGAAGCGTCACGGTTGAACTACTTACAATCTATGCTTCGTCCGTATCTCTTAGAGTGAAAGCTCTAGGGTAGACCCCGAAATTCAAATTAGTTTTTTGGAATTTGCAGGTTATCGTCAGGTTGTATGATTTTTTTTAAACTTTGTACCACACTAGGTATTTTTCTAGTATCGTGGGTGCATTTACATACATTTAAACTCACATACGCAAACACCTAGACCCAGATCAACTGTTTTCGGTCAAATAAATATTTGTTCCGTGCCGGGATCGAACCCGCGACACGCAGCGCAGCAGTCTAAAAAAAAACACAATACAGCCCTCTAACTGCCGCACTCAGAGAGCTTTAATGATTACTTAGGCCATCACTTAGTAAAGGTTTAGACAGTTTTGTCATACAAAAGGATGTCAAACCTTTTCTAAGTGACGGCTTAAGTAATCATTAAATATCTCTGAGTATCGCAGTAAGTTCATTAAATCCCATTCAATAACTATTCACACATGCGACAAGATAGCCGGCGAAAATCTAGTTTTCTCACGTTTTTTACAATTTACCGGTCAGTGTCAGGGTGTATCAATACATATATATAAAAATCACTGCCACTTTTCGTTGTAATTTTATAACTCAAGAACGGGCTCACCTACGCAAACCAAATGTTTAGGCTTTGTTCGGACTACCTATTTAGTAGATGGTTAATAATGTAAAGTTTGCACAAACTCGGTCGAGGGGTTCTTCATATATCACATTTCTTGTAACAAATGAATTCAATAAATGGCGGATCATTTTGTTAATGGGGATTTTGTTATTTGTAATTGGACCCGGTAGGTGGCGCTGCTATCCGGGCAGGACGACGTCTGACAGGCCCGGTCAGCCCCGGTCCCAGTGTAACATAAAATAGGATTCACGACCGTTACAAATGTGACTCTATTGAGTAATAATGATTAAAATCACTAATACGACCATCTCAGTTCATATAAGTTGATTCTTGTCTATTTGATGAGATAGGCATTCTAGAGACTTATATGAACAGAGCCTAGCACGAGCGCGCAGTGGTAAAGTAACGTAAATGCGTCGATTTTTGAATCGACAATATAGTTATCCTGTAGCATTTTAGGTGAATGTTCCCACAGCTGGGACACTAGCCTCCTCTTTATGAGAGGGGACCACCATGTAGACCCAGTGTGGGTTGGTAGATGTCACATGCCTTCAACTTTTTGGTTCTAAGACATGCTAATTGCCTCACGATGTTCTCTTTTGTCATTTTGAGAGCAGTGGTGATCAAATTAGTTACACATAGTATTCCACCTAGCTGGGTCGAACCCCCGACTTGCTGCTCGTAAGTTGGGGCCACAGCCACTCGGCCACCGTTGCTCATACACAGAAAATAAAGCACTTACCCGGAAATATTAAATTGATTCGTTTATCGACGGCCGGTGTATCGTTGTCGACTTCATCGTTAGGGCGCAACTCGTTGTAATTGTGAGGACCCTTACTCAACATCTTAGTGTTAATCTCAGTAATCCAACAATAATAGGAATCCACTGTTAGAGAAATTACTGTCAAAAACAATACCACTTTTGACATTTTTGCGAAAAATATAATCGGAATTAACTTCTGAAGAAAAAAAAAGTGCACAAATTGCCCAAGAACTGTGAGATATTTACAATGTTGCTCTAGTAATTAGGTAATTACAGCAAGTAACATGGACTGAATAATAGCAAGGAAGGATCTTTTATGTTTATATACCAAACGTTTCGCCGAGGCTGAGGTTCGTTAGCGAGCGGAGCGGACTGCGTTGTGCGTAACGCTATGGTTGTGTTAGTTCGTCGATCAGCCTCTCGACAGCGTTTGGAGGAGAATAAGTAAGGTCTTTGATTTTGCAATAGAACAAATACCTAGGTAATATTCAGACATTCATTATTATAATTAGTGAAAACGGGCATTCATCTTCAATATATAATTTATAGGTAGGATCGATTGGAATTATTTTAAGTTTTACAATAAATAGGTGCGTCTAGTGCCACGTCTACCGGGGACAATAAATACACTTTCTCATGGTATTCTCACTTAAGCTTCAAAAACGGCTGGTAACTCTCGTCCTCTTGGCAAAGTTATCAGTCATACTCATAAGTGATCAAAAAACAATCTTGCTATAAAAGTAATAAAGTGTTACGGTAAATCAGTCACAAATTGTAAAGAGTACATAATGAAAAACTCACTATAACTAGATACAAAGCCACAGACAAATGGCTGAAAGGTCTCAATGTATAGTCACGACTTCACGAGCAATAATATTTATAAACTTGGCAAAGTTCAAGCGCGATTTTTTCCTGAAATAACGACTGTAACTTTGTAGTATGGCCTACTTTATGATATTATGGATTCCAGAATATTAGTTTCGTTACGTCTCTAGAAAATTAGATCAATACAGTAGTCAAAAATTACTTATAATTGCTGGTAAGTGTATACTGTGCATGCGCGAATTTCTGCGTTGCTGACTGTGCATATCGAGCTGCTGAGAACTTCTTTCTTCAGCCGGGCTTACGACTCGTCATACCGTAGTTTTTGATCTAATACCTACACCACCTTCCATCTTGCGCTGCATACCCTGACACCTGCACACTAAGACTTAGCGGAGTACGCATAGCTGAATTTTGGGCCAAATTTAGTTTATGCCATCGAAACGCTGAGAAGAACAATACCTAGACTCCTCATTACAACAGAACATTATATCATACCTGTGGGTAGCCTAAAGAACTAGGCAGGTACGCAGGAGTACTTACACTGACCTTTCGTTAAGAATAATGACGTGCCCAAATAAATAAGACTTGTCGCAATGCCAATTAAATATCTTCAACGAATAAGAACTAGCACTATATTCACTGCTCTGTTAACACTATTCAGGAATTTTATTTCCTTAGCCTACAGTAGCATAAAATATGTTAATATATTACCTGTTGTTTTAATGCACTGTCCGATGGTTTGGTAACCATCGGACAGTGCATTAAAACAACTTTATAAGTGAGTACGTTTATGCAAACTGTGGTTTCCGCTTACGGTAGGACCACGGATCAACAAATAAAATGTGATAAGCCAAAATTCGAATTCTTACTACTTAAATGGAATTTACCTAAATTTTCAAGTTCATCGCTATTTCCTTTATTGGGAAAAACAAACAGTTACAGAAATACCTTAACAAAACAGGTACCTACTGAAAAATAGAGATAACATTACGTTGTAGCGCTCTTGGCGATTGAGTAGACATAAATAAACAAATACAAATAAGGAAAAGGGATTAAAAGTAAAATGTCGTGCGGAAGCATGTCCCAGAAATAGGGCCTCAGGAAGACGTGGCTGTGATAACCGTCCAACGGTCCGACTCGGACTGCCCCGCGTGCAGGACTCCCAGAGAAGGGTTTTTTTTTGGTTTTTAGGGTTCCGTCAAAAGGAAAAAACAGAACCCTTATAGGATCACTCGTGTGTCTGTCAGAAAAGCAGCCTAAGTACTCGTAATACTTAAAAGTGCTCAGTGCCAGTGAACGGTCATATGCGTAACATTGAGTAAGTAGTATTTTCCCCTAATGATGACGTACTCGTATGTGCGTCTTGTACGTGTGTTAAGTCTAGACATGTGTTTATAATAGGCAAACTCAAGCTCGAGGAATATCCTGAATTCCTCTTACGGTAGATGACGTGGTTACCAAGGTAAGGGTAAAATTCTTGTAGACCTAATGTGGCTAGTTGAACTTTTAAAAAAGTTATTCATGACGTAGTATATTCCCCGTGCGAACTTTCCACATTATGATTAATTTCGTTGCGGAATCCAAGACAGTTAAATTGTTTTTCTAGACTTTGTTTTCATTTTCTCCGCGCATTTCTGGTGGTCGCCACTGTTGATTCTGGCTTTCAGGAGTTACAGTGGGAATAGTGTGCCGGGTCCGTTCGAAAATAAAAAATACCTATGACTATGGCATAGTTTTCCAGTACCTATGAATGAAATATTTACGACCTTATACGACCAGCCTATACATAAATTCTTTTTACCACACAATTTTTATTTTCCCTTTGGAAATCTTCATGAATGTACTCTGCCATGGTAGGCGAAGTAGTTTGCCACACCTGTACTGACTAAAACGTCACAGTAGCTGGAGTAGGTACTTGCGAAGTTCATCAATGATTCCACTCCTGGAATTCACAGGTCTCCGCTCTTTGAATTCTAATTCACCACGCGTATCCAAAGACCAGTAACTAGAACACAGAGACTTCCTCTCTTTGAGTTTAATCCACGATGTCTGACCAATGCGGGCTAGTCGATGTCGCATCTATAGATGTTTTATGACATGCTGGTTTACTTCTTTACTTTGAGATCAGAGGTGGAGCGATGAAACACAAAGTAAATGCCCTGTCCGCGGTTGAACCTTAGACCACCCGTACATCGCTACTGGTTTTACGTTACAACGGCTCTCACAAACATAGATATACCTACAGGATGTAAATTAATCCTTCACACATACGTCAACCAAGCATTTTGTACGTATCAAACTAAGTACACCTGCGCAATATATATTTTTTTGGGGTCTAAAATCATATTTTACGGAAACTCAATGTAGCTCTATTAAAATATTGTGCTAGTGGATGCTCTGAATAGTAAACGGGTCATGGAGGTAATTTAAGTAAAGTTATAACCTGAAAAACTAGTATTTACAAAAACAGCTGTGCAAAATTTGGAACTTTGACCCCCCATATCCGTAACTAGGGGGTTCCCAGGTATATATAGGACAAAAAAAATATCGCAGTGGTGGGGAGAACAAGTGCCTTTCGTTTGCGTTAAGGGTACTTTTACACCCTTTATAAAGATATTATCATATCAATATCTTTATCTTTATAAGATAATAACTCAATTTTCTTTCTTTCTTTATAAACAGAGCTATGTTAGTAAAAGTGCAATGATCATCAACTGCCTAGCATTTTCAACTAAGCTGGGATCGGCTTCCAGACTCACAGGATGCTGCTGAACAACAGTATTTTACACAGACTACTGTCTATCTGACCTTCACAACCAAGTAACTAGGAAGTACAGTCACGAGCACCAATATGTATCATCATCATCCTTAGCCTATAATATTCCCACTGCAGGGACTCAGGCCTCCTCTCTAGGAGAGGGATGGGCTTTAATCCACCACGCGGGCCCAGTGCGGATTGGTAAATGTCACATATCTTCGAATTTTTGGTTCTAAGATATGCCGGTTTCCTCACGATGTTTTCGTTCACCGTTTTGAGAGCAGCGGTGATGAAGTAAATTACACAAAATAATGCTCCTGCCTGGGTTCGAACCCACGACAAACTGTTCGTAAGTCGGGGCCGCAACCACTGAGCTACCACTGCTCTTGTATACATTTAGTAAAGTTTAAAGGCGTATTTTTCTCCTGAAAAATCTATTGCATCTTTGAGATATGACCTAATGGGTTCCAAAATATTTAGTTTCGTTACGTAACATAAAAATGAAACTAATACAGTGGCGAAAATTGCTTTTAAACTTTTCTAAGTGTGTGCTGCTGACTGGACACCATTTTTATTTGGTGGTGGGAAATCATCAAATAACCCCACCCGCTCTTGGGCAGAGCGAAAGGGAGTGTCAGACTTCTACTGATTAAAAACCACCTATGTTCCTTCTTAGCCCTTTATGTCAAGAGAGATACCGCGGGTATCTCTTACAACATCCCGCAGCCCTGACGGGGTGACTGTACACCTCCTTGCTCGCTGTCCGATCAAAACCAGACCCGGGTCGCGTACGGCGCTTTGTGTTCCACGCGCGCCGCAAAGTTTTTAGCAAAAACGCTATTTTGCCGCTATTTTGTTAGAGCCACTAGGGCCAGTGCCTGATAGGGTTATGGAATTTGTTCGAAAGAGTTACCGCGGCCCTGGAACACAAAGGGCATAACAAGAATTTTAGTTTCAGTCAATAAGAGAGCCCATGAGCGGGAGGAGTCATTAATTTGATGATTTCCCATCGTCACCCCCTAATTCAGTGAAATGTAGGTCATAATGTCTGTTATCTGGCAACAAAAAACGGATGCGGTCACAAGCAGCCCAACGTTTTAAGGTTTCCTATAATTCAATTCTCTCTCATATTCTCAAGATCGGAAATCGGAATAGACAGAGTATATTTACCCAACACATCAAGGAACTACCTGATCTATGTGACATTTCGATTATATCTCCGTATACGTATTGTTTTATAAAACAACAGTGAGCTACGGAGCTTCAAAATTATTCCGGAGATTTAGAGAGAGGTGTAGGTATATCACATACAGTAACGTATTTCCTTGAAGAACGTTAAGGCTCAGTAGCTTACATACTCGATCTATCTTATGTACCTACGTATTTATGTGCGTAGGGTTAGTCCATTGTAATAGGGGCCGATTTTAATGCCATCTGAGAAATTCCGGAGAAGAGATCCATATTTTTTGGAAATCTATCTGACGGACTAATTAGTTTTTTTTGTCCGATAACCTATAACAGCTATGTGCGCTTGGCTGTACCTCTACCTACACTCTGTGATACATCAAGTTATACATTTTTGGTTTAATGAGATTCGCATGAACTGATTTTGTATAGGTAGATTGGAAGCCGTGCTTACAGTAACTTTGAGGTTCCTCTTTTGTACGCTATTCACGTTTTAAAACACAGTTAACTTATCATTGAGTTAGTTAAATGTTTCCTGTTAGGATATTCCCCTGTGTGCACTATCAGGTACCGTCAGGTTTCAGTTTTAAAGACCATTACCCGCCAAGCATGACACGAATTAATTTGTTGATAGTATTTAAATACCACTGGCTATCAAAGTATCAACATAAAACACTATTAAAACCTAAAAATAGAACGTAAACAAGTATTTTTTTTATAGTCAGTATAAAGGGTGTAAAAGTACCCTTAACGCAAGCGAAGGGCGCTTCTTCTCCCCACCACTGCGATCATTTTTTTGTTCTAGACCATACCTGGGAACCCCCTAGTTACGGAGATATTAGGAGGTCAAAGTTCCGAGTTTGCACAGCTGTTTTTTGTAAATACTAGGTTTTTAGGTTGTAACTTTACTTAAATGACCTCCATGACCCTTTTACTATTCAAAGCATCCACTAGCACAATATTTTTAGAGTGCTGCATTGAGTTTTAACGTAAAATGAAATTTTTGACCCCAAAAAAAAAGTCGTTTCCCAGCAAACAAAATTGCGTAGCTACTTAGTTTGATGTACAGAAAGCTTGGTTGACGTATGTGTGAAGGGTTGATTTACACCCTGTATTATCACTTTAACCGAAATGTGATCATAAAATTATAGGTCCTTTTGTTTATACTTGTGGCGTCACGTAATGTGCAGTATGAACGCACCATAGATTACGTCGTGGCGTCAAGCTTAAACTTATTTTACCAATAAAATAATTTATAATTTTTTTACTTCTAAGGAAACCTACTCATTTAAATAAGAGTTTTGGTTAGACAAAACCGATTCAGTAAGTTAATCAATTACGTACCTACGTCTTATTATAAATAAAATAAATGAAACCCCTATATAGATTAATCAAGTTAATATTATCTTCAGGTCATTAACGAATGCAGCATTAATTTTATTTAATCAAAATCAAGGACTGTATTAATTTGTTGTTGTTAGTTATGTATAAAACGATTTGTTTTGAAGCCTTGTAGCATCGGTTTAAAGCTCATAAAATAACACCACATGGGTGGCTGCCACCAAGGCCCACCCTCTAGGCCCAGGGGGTCGAGATCCTTTATGATGTATCTTCCTCCGCCTTCACGGAATTTTAAGTAAGAACGGAATTAACTTAATGTAAGTATTGTATTATACCGTACAGTCGTGTAATCATGAGCTGTGTGCTTATACTGCCAATGGCCGGTTGTTGGCAATAGACTTGCCTCCTAGTACATGGAAAGTATGGAAACATTACTGACGTAATTATGGTAAGTATTTCTCTGCTTTACTTGTAGTGATGTTATTTTATGCTTTTTTTTTAGATTTTCACTTAATTTTATAGTCAGGATACAGAACTGAGCAGACACATACGTCGAGAATCATCATCTCAATAATCTGTGCCACATTTATCTGCGTCACAATCACCAGACATTTTAACCAATACCGTAGTTATTCGGGTTTGATAATAGAACAGCCTTAGCTGGGACAAGACTAATATTGATGAGGCCAATGAACTGGTGGTCTCAAATGGCCATTTTAGCAGAATATCATAATATGGAAAAAAAAATAAAGCTTTAAATGGCGGTTACTTTCGAACTACCCGCAGTCCCGGCAGGTGGTTGCTACCCTTACCTCTAGCTAGAGCTAGCAGGATTTTTTCTTTCAAATAAAAAAAGGAACTTATCCTTAAAACAAACTGTAATGAGAATATCAGATTTTAATCGAAGTGGAGCAACTCTACAATTTACTGCCAACCAAACGAAAAACAGAACGTCAAACTGAAAACGCCAAACTGTCAGTGTCAAAAGCCGCAAGTTTTGTTTACGTTACGATTTCTAATTACACTGAATAACGCAATCATTTCTTAAATACCTTGACACACTAATGAGTAATTAAATTGCGGCACTAGTACCTGATAAAGACATAAACAAACTCGTAAAATGGAGAACCTGAAAAATATTTGGAAACCGGAGTGTAAGTTATTAGCAATTACTTGAAACTACTTCTAAGTATGAATATTTGTGTATAATTATTTGTATTTTTTCTAGTATATCGAATACAACTGGAGGCTCCGAAGCCGAAGCGTGTGGTATGTGATAATTTGGACGATAGACCGGAGTTCTATGGGAGGGAATACCATGGTGTCATGAGTCACAAAGAAGCGACTTTGGTACTTGAAAACGAACCCAACGGTGCCTTTCTAATAAGAAAAGGGAGCCAGGGTAACGACTTTTACACATTAACTTTGAAGTAAGTAGTTTCTACTCTAAAGATACACAACTATAAACCACTTATAATTAATTCTGCTATTTCACTACTCACTATTTTCAAAAAAATAATTAAATATTAATTTTTAATCTTTTGTGTGTTTCTTATCCTAATCCTGATGAATCAATAATATAGAATTCAGCTTATGAGTCAAAGTGAATCCTTAAAAAATGGTATCATAATTTTATTTAGATACTTACAGGAAAATTAAATTAAGTACCTATGTATTTTCAATTCAAACTGATTTTATTTACCTATGCAAAAGTTGAAAACAATGTAACATCACACCTGTAATCCCCAAAGATTATGACAGAGGTGTCCCTAATGTGTTTACCCTTTATTTTATTTTTTTTGGGGCTGGGAAATCATCAAATGATCCCTCCCACTCTTGGGTTGAGCGAAAGGGAGTGTCAGACTTCTACTGACTAAAAACCACCCGTGTTCCTTCTTAGCCCTTTATATCGAGGCTGCAGTATCACTTTCAATTCCCGACGGGAATGTGTTCACCCTGTGTAATAGATTACATTTTCTGTACATAAACAACATTTGTGATGACAAAATAAACAGATTTAAAGAAAACCAGCCTCCATGCCTGCTAAAGACAAACTGATGGAAATACCATTGTTATTATGGGGTGAAGGGGTCATTGACGCACAAATGGCACATATTTATCCATTTGTCTGTCAAAGTCCCTTTCACTAGTGGTTATAGGTTCGGCCCACACACAAGGAACTTAAACGTAATATCTGATAGTTTTAGGTACACCTCTGCCTAACCCTTAGGGGATAACAAGTGTGACGTTACAATATGTTATTGAAGTAAATTAAACCAATTAAAATTTCAGATTTGATGATAAAATTCATCACTACAAACTATATTATGATGGAACTCATTACATTGGTCCTAAACGGTATGAGACTATTTATGACCTGGTGGCGGATGGTCTCATCACCTGTCATATGGAACTGAAAGCCCATCACATAGTTGAGATGATCAACTCTAGAGCTAGTTATCCTGAGAGTCCGTATGTTACTCTGAACAAACGCAAACTCAATACATTGTCTAGGATGCAACAGTAAGTTTATTACTTTTTTTAATTTAAATACCTTTTTGTGTGTGAGATTGGTTTTTGCAAGTAATGGAGGAGAGGGAGGAGAGATTTAAAAAAAACGAGGTCCAGTTAGTACTGCAAATTATTGTAAGTCGCGAATTAATATGATGTGATACGAAAGTTATCAGATTCATATGATATGATTTGATGATCTATACTTAAAATATTTCCCAAAAAGCACACACACAGTTGCAATGTGAATGTGTCCATCTTCTAGTCCCAAACAGTATAATACACAGATGTGCTGTTCATATAAAAAGATTACCCAGGTACTCTCCGCGAGATTGTCAGTAATACCAATGGGTTGCTGACCTTTCTCGGGGAGCTGGGGCTGATTAAATAATATTCCCACCCGTTCGCAAAACACGCACTTTAGCCGTGGAGTTGCGGACACTAGCCCGTTAATACTATACTATAAAAAGATTACCTGGTAGCAGTGGCTGATTCTCCTACGAATAAATAGTAACTATACTCACTTTACTATCCAATGTTAATTCCAGAGCTTCCAACAATGCAAGCCCTATATTAATAAAGACTGAAAACAAAAGCGTTACAGAAGTAGACGGCATGAAGAAGCCTCCGTTTGATCTGACACCATCTATAGAAGATAATCCTTTAGTAATGAAGTATTCCAAGTCCCACAGCTTCAAAGTGCATACATTTAAGGGTCTCAACTGGTGTGAACTGTGTGCCAACTTTCTGTGGGGATTCACAGCACAAGGAGTTAAATGTGAAGGTAAAATGTGTTTTTTATTTCAATTGTTTCCAATGATGGAGAGACCAATCTCCTTCAGTTTGATGAGACGCTCACATTTTATATATTTATGTACAAAACTGTATAACGATGTCTTTGTTAAAATGTCTGTTGATTGAGCTGTGAAAAAGTAACATGCTGACAAAAGTCCTTTACGTTTAAAGGGCCCAACCCTTTATCAAGTTCTCTGAATTTGTGGAGTCTGTCACTGTGGAGTCGAAGGGGTTTTACATCAAAAAAATCTTTTTTATTAGCCTTTTCTGCCCCACTGCTGATAAAAGGCCTGCCCCATTCATTTCCAACTCTCCCGGTGTTTTGCCTATATTTCAAATATTTTCTAAAAGTATTGGTAAATGACCCATTTAAAATATCAGTAGGTATGTCTAAGTGATTGTTGTTCGGGAGACAACTTGATTGTAAGTGTTTTGCATTCACAACTAATAATAACCATTAACAATGTAAGAGGAAAATGCAATTGGTACTTCAATTCAGAATATTATTTCAATTGACAAGTATAAAATATTTTACAAAGATATTTCCCTACAGGAAAATTAATATTAGACATGTCCATTATTTATACTATGATTGTTAGTTGTTAGATAAAAGAGTAGCGGAATACCAAAGAAACTATGAATGGACTGTGTTAAGGATGATATGGCAAGAAAATATGAATCTGATATGATGACGATTAATGATAATAGAGTATTTTACCAAAAAAAAATAGTTTTTTTTGGTAAAATACCCTAATAACATTAATCACAAGCAATTGCTTGTGATTAGACCTGGGTAGTTAGACCTGCCAAAACTCAGAATTCTGTTCTCGGACGGTTCTAATTTGATCTCAGGTTGGCACGATATTGTTCAACGGTAAAGAAATCTGGCGGTGCCACTTTTTTGTCGACGTTTTACAAGTGCCCATGTAGGCCTATGTGAAATGAAATAATTTGACTTTGGCGGAATATGATAGAATAAAAAAGTCGATGATGTTATTGTGTCATTCATTAACCCTACAAGCATGACTTTGTGGCGTCTTCATTAATTATTTGTTAATATTATAGGTATTACTTTAGTGAACTTAGTATATAAATAGTGTTTTAAGTTAACTGTAATGTACCGTTAGCTTTAAGTTTCTCATGGCAAGCCTGCACGCATTGTATTCTCCTGTTCCTTAGCTATTCAAGGATTACAATGGTTTATTGTAGGGTAAATGTTCATTGCCCAATTGGTGTATTGTTTATACTAACGTTAAGAATTTAGAGTAATATAGCCATTAATGTTTTGTTGAGATGCCGACGTTTCTTTTGTATGTATTTAACTGTGCTATTTTTATTGTGGAACCTAGCAGTAAATACCTTTGTATAGATTTAGTTTTTAACGTGCCGCTCCCGACCCTCTCCCGAGTTTTCTATAATTGCTAAAATGTACATGCAAGTTAGTATCTTCTCATCTCTGGGATCGGTCGGTCGGCAATCTCCCTCCGTGTAATTTATTTTAATAAACCGACTCCATCACCAAGTAACTTCAGTACTTATTTTGCGATTCCCATAACGCCGACACTAGTTAACCGACAAAAGTGCGCACGAGCGCAAAAACTTGTCCATAACCTACTACTGTTCGTGATGTTAGGGTTTTTGAACAGTTTTCTTGCCTTGTGGGCTTGCCGTTTTGATGGCTCTGATACGCCAACTGGGATTAGGACCCAGCAGTGGGAGCATATAGGCTGGAAGCAAAATCTTTATATATATTTATTCTGTAGGTGTTTGTCACTGAACTCCTCCTTAAAGGCTGGACCGATTTTGATGAAAATTTCCGTATGTGTTCAAATGGATTCGAGAATGGTTTAGATTCACAATTGGACCCGGTAGGTGGCGCTGCTGTCCGGGTAGGACGACGTGTGCCAGGTCCGCTAGTGTAACTATTTATTTTTAAACTGACTTGGTCACTAACACTTTCATTATCTAATGTTTCCGAAGGCTGCTAATGAAATAGCAAACACCAAAAATGAAACAAGAATCATCTTCTTCCAGATTGCGGTTTTATAGCTCACTCAAAATGTTCAGAGCGCGTTCCGAACCACTGCGTTCCCGACTTGAAGAAACTCCGCGGTGTCTTTGGTATAGACTTGACAACGTTACTGAACGCACACTCCAGCACTCTGCCGTTTGTGGTCAAGAAGTGTGTGAACGAGATAGAAGATAGAGGCATGGACTCTGAAGGAATATACAGGGTCTCTGGGTTTGCTGATGAGATTGAGGCGTTGAAAATGGCCTTTGATAGAGGTAGGTTTATTCAAATCTTTGTCACTTGATTTTATTTACATGAGTGTTTTGTTGGTCTATAAAGTCGCAAGCGTGAATGCTGAACACGAGGTAATGGATTGGATTCCCGAGTAGGGTATTTCCGTCAGGAATTTCTCAGTTCGGAGTTTGAATTTGTGCCATGTTGATAAAGGCTAGCCTCTAATAGCCACAAATGACACGAAATGTATAATCTATTAAAATGACATTTCAGACGGCGAAGCGGCAGATCTGAGCGTGTATAGTAATATCAACGTGGTGGCCGGGACTCTGAAGCTGTACCTACGACTTCTGCCGGTGCCACTTATCACGTATGAAGTACACCCGAAGCTGGTGCAGGCGATACGTGAGTCTACAATATACATGACAACAGTTTATACTGTTTATACATATTTATAATGTAACTAGATGATGCCCGCGGCTTTGAACGCGTGGATGTCGGTTATCGCGACCTATGTGGGTTATTTAACTTGCCTTGTTAGTTAGTTACTTAGTAAGTTTTGTTCAAATCTATGAACTGAATTTTAAATTATTTCCCCCTAAGGCCTCATTTACGGAGACGTGGGGCGTCGCGCGGCGCGTTGTGTGTTTTTAAAACGTTAACAATTTCAAACGACGATTTTACGAAAAGCGATTTTTCGTTCGTATAAAATGCAGCGTTCGTTGCGGTGGACCCGCCTCTCAGTAAATTAATAAAATAGCACGGGACGAGCCTTCTGCACGCGCCGCGCGACGCCCCGCGTCTCCGTAAACGGGCCCTAATCATTTGAGTTGATATTTTCCACACACCTTTGGTTCTGATGACAATACATTTATATTTATTTATCTATTAATAGTACACTTACATTACAACAAGTTGGAGCAAACCTAAACTCATTAGAGTTTTACCGTGCACCAAAATCATCGACGACATAATTCAGACAACAATAAAATAAGATAAGGAATACAATAAAATTAACAGCGAGGGTATGCAGCGAAATAGCATGAATATAACAATATGATAAACATGATTGCCCCCTCTTGAGATAAACTCCTCAACAATTAATAGCACGGACACTCAGACCAAATAAAAAGTAAAGACGGAACTCTGCGAACAGCAAAGTGAGGCCGGTCAAACTACGCCTCGCATACACGCACACACGTCTCAGACCAAATAAAAAGTTTAAGACCAAGGCGTAGTTTATGTTGTACGTGTGTGCGTGTATTGTGTATGTACACGGCGAGGCGTAGTTTGACCGGCCTCACTTTGCTGTTCGCAGAGTTCCGTCTTTACTTTTTATTTGTTCTGAGCACGGACACGAAACTTTGTATACAGCTACGCGTTCAACGTTGATAGATAAACCTAATTTTCTTTTAAAACTAGTATAATAATACCTATTATAATTTTATTTCAGAGATGAAGACACAAGCACAACAAATAACATCTCTACGAGAATGCCTGGACTGCCTACCGCCGGCGCACTTCAACTGCCTACAATACATGGTGCAACATCTACACAGGTAACTACAATTAACGACCTTTCAAAGGGAATAGGGATGTTTTCTGAATAAACAAAATATGATTAAATTTAGTCCGTCAGTTAGATTATCGAAAAATATTAGATACTTCTATTTTGTTAAATTAATAAAAATTGAATAAGATAAAACGCATCAAAGATGAGTGGGGATTTTGACGTCACGACGGTCTCTCGTAGCGGCGTGCTTTCGTGCTCGCGGTGCTCGTTGTTGCTGGCATTCGGCGGCGTGTGATTCGGCGTGGTGGCTTTCGGAATGACGTATTGCACTCGGTAGTTTTGTTTTAATGAATTGTTCTTCTGACATTCAAAAGTGCCTATAAAGGTTTAATCGAAATTAATGCTTTGAGTTTGAGTTTGACTACGTGGTAAAAAATGCAATGCGATGTGACGTCACACGACTTTTCGAAGCACTGTATCGTCTTCATTATTTGTTTAAGTAGGTATGTGAAAAAAGGTGTCTGTCTAATATTTTTTGGAAATCTATCTGACGGACTAATTGGATTTTTTTGACAACTACCCTATTATAAAACGAGCGAATGAAAAAAACTTGGCAACTGATGATGAGATACTGTTTTAATAACTTGAGCGGTATGAATTTCCGCGAGAGGCGCTCCGGGCGTCGGAGGTCTCGCGATGACCTCCGGCCACCGTAGACGCGGGCCTGTGGACGGTGAGTGATGGGCTAACTCGCCGTCCGTCCGTCTTACGACGAAAACAGGCCGTGTCGACGGCGCGCTCGTGTTCCACGCGCGCCTCAAAGAGATGTCAGCAACATGGGAGGGGCCCGAAAGGGCCGACGCCCGTCGAGGCCGTGGGTTGTTCACTAGTTATCGCGGCCTCGACATAGAGGGCGAAGAAGGAACATGGGTGGTTTTTAGTCAGTAGAAGTCTGACACTCACTTTTGCTCTGCCCAAGAGCGGAAGGGGTTATTCGATGATTTTCCACCCGCCAAAAAAAAAAAGCGGTATGAATTTGAGTAGGTAAGCAAAAAATTACTTAAGAGGAGGTTTTCTACTCGAAACACTTCATTTAAGATAAAATGCCGCTCAGTATAAATAAATAATTAACCAAATATTGAAAAAAATGCAGGACGTAACGTTGACACTCAAACAAAGAGTCGCTCAAATATTATAAAGCTACTTACTCATGTTGTAAGTTGCTGTTCTGTTGATTTCTCGTCACTCGCAGTCAGTCGCTCAACTAGTAATACTATGACCTAAATTATTATAATTATTATTTTATTTTTGTCACTTAAAACTTTAATTTACAATCAGTCGTTTAAATACTACCCCATTTCAAATGAGGCTCTTAGAGAAACATATTTATATTGTCGTTAATTTGGTCCTCAGAGTGTCCCAACTAGCAGATGTGAACAAGATGAGCGCTCACAACCTTAGCACGGTGTTCGCGCCCACTCTAGTGGCCACCCCGCCCGCCATCAGCGACCTCGCCTTCGAGATCCGCGCCCTACAGGTCCTCATCGAACACTGCCCTCAAATATACTACGGTAATAAGTGAATAGGGGATCGGACAAATAAAACTAATTAGTCCGTCAGATAGATAGGTATCCAAAAAAATTTAAACCATTTTTTTTCTTTTTTCACAAACAAAAAATGAAGACGATACAGTTTTTTGAAAACGCGAGAACTCATCGAAATCGTCGTCACATGTCAGTAGGTACATTTCTTTACCTACAAATGACGTCACAACCACCCACTCATGATCTTTGAGGCGTTTTATCTCCGTCATTTTGTAAATTTGAGAAAACAAAAAATACGTAAGTATCCAATAATAATCTAACTGACGGACTAATTAGAATCATATTTTTTTGACCCAGTCCGATCCCCTAGGCCTATTGTATCGACTTGTTGTAACTTGTTTCGTAAAAAGATGTAGTCAAAAGAATTTGACAGATATTGAATATATTGATGAACGCATTCATTCCATTTTATACCTTACTAGTTGACCGGCGTAAATTCGTCTACGTCACTTATAAGAGAGAAAAATGAGGAGCTCGTGGCTTAATAAGAACTGCCACTCGGGTCGATCTTTAGGTTAAGCTGCGCTTGCCTAGGTCGATCTGCGGATGAATGACCGCCCATTACATACCGAGTTTCCTCCGTGCCTCGGAAAGCACGTTAAGCTGTTGGTCCCGGGTGCCATATATAGATCTTTGGCAGTCGTTACGGGTAGTCAGTGACCTGATTGTCTGACATCCAGTCTTACCAAAGGGTATCGTATTAACTGGGTTGTGGAGGTCAGATAGGCAGTCGCTCCATGTAAAATACTGGTACTCAGCTGCATCCGGTTAGACTGGAAGCCGACCCCAATATAGTTGGGAAAAGGCTAGGCAGATGATGACTTATTTAAAGAGAGAAAAAGTGTGATAAATCCTAAGATATTCACTGAAATTAAATGGTGTAAGGACAAATTTGTTCAAAATTAAGAACTTGTGATCAATAACGTTTTTATTTCGACAAGGTTTATAAAAACACCTTCGTAAATAATGCATTAGGTTTTCATGAATTAACCTTACAAGAAACGCATATATCATTTATTATGGATTACGGAAATTCCGTCATACATGATTGTTTCGTAACTTGAACCGTTTACACAACACACGCGACGGAAACTCTCAAAAGGAACACATTTTCCCCGTTTTTAACAATTTTTATTGATGTTCCGCTCCTATTGGTCTCAGCGGGATAAAAAAAAAAAAAAGAAAAAAAAGCCTTACACAATAAATGGGCTATGAAACACTAAGAATTTTCCATTTCGAACGTTATGTTCCTAAGAAATATTAGCGCGTTCTACCAAACAAAGAAACTGTTCAGCTTTATAATACAAGTAGGTATTGAAGACCGGATTGTTTGTAACAACATAAAGTACCTATGCAAGCTACTATACGCTTGAACAGATTGTAACAAATTATATTATAGTTATGACTTTTAAACATTTCCGGTATAGCACCATAGCATTGTATCAAGACTGCAAAGTCATGACTGTGAGACAGCTCTTTGTGCTAAACACCACCTTGCGCAGGCATGGTTCACTGGAGTACAGTACTGGTCATCTGGCAAAGAGGAGATGTAAATATGTTTGTCCCACAGTGAGTTACAGAACTAAACTGGCAGAAAGACATTTTCGGGTATTAGGTAGTCGAATTTATAACACAATTAACATACAATGCGATATTTATGGTTTAAATATGTTCGATTGCAAAAAGAAAATTAGTCAGTGGCTTGCTGCTCGTGCATATGAGGAAATAGAAAAGTTACTAGGAAAGTTTTTCTAACTATACTGACTATAAACCCACTCGCATATAAACATACGACGCAAGAACGACACATTTACACAACACAAAACACAAACTTACACACACTACATACACACGACACTTACACACATCACATACACAAATCACATTTAATTACAAACTACGAACCAACATACTGCTGAGAGGCTATACTCTTTTTTCTTATATTTTTTATTTATCTTAAAGTTAAAGTTTATTTTAACTGTTTTTGTTTTTCTGTTGTATTTTAACTTTGTTTTGTTTATGCTCAACAATGCATACTATCCAAATGTAACTCCGTACTGGTTTGTGTAACGTAAATAATAGATTAATAGAGAGAGCCCTGGCACCCAAAACACAAGTTTAATCTTAGTTTGGGTGTCAGTGGTACAATTGGAGACTTATGCAATTTAAACTGTCATAATCTGATATGTAATAACCAAAACAATTCTATGTAAATTGCAATTTTTTTTGGAAATAAAGTTATTATAGTTATAGTTATTATATAGCTTATTTTAACTCAACTAGACATTTTTAGTACTGAAGCAGCATGACTCTTCATCAGTTTTCATATTAATATTGATCTATATCAAAATTGGCATAAAGTGCAAAATAGCATACCTACATTAGTCGTTTCACACAGAGTGACTACCTACGCTATTTTCATTTCGTTATTGTAGACTTTATTTAGTTAATTTTATGAGATCTGCTCAAGCATTTTGCTGCTCAAACTGACCGGAACTACACTAGTGCTACTAAAGTAGACTGAATTTGTATACATTATAATATGTTACTCATAAGTATTTTTAATTACCTATCATTATTGTATAGAATATTATTATCTCATTAGCAGCCACAGAGTCTGGATTTGTGCCCGCTCGATAGCAATAGGCTCGACCCTTATTACACGGGACTTTAACATAACATGCAAACTAAGGATGTACAGTTAGGTACAACTCTGCCTAACTCTCCCAGGGTTGTAGATGTTATGTTATGTTTATAGTATTATCTTAAAATACCAGCATTTACTTAGATAAGTAAAATGAGGTACTAAAACTCATTTAAAATAATCTCACAAATTAGTAAATAAGTTAGTTTTATGTACAATTGTATAAATATAGTGAATATTATTATTTATCTCTTTCAAAAATTGTGATATTGGAACATCGGTCTTTTTAAAAGAATATCTTTTCTACCATTCCAGGTTGTGTACTTTTTAATTGTAAGTTCTTAATCTTGTAATTCTTATTATTGTAGTCATTAGAACCTCATTTTTCCTTGTAGAAAGCTTGGACCAAATTTGTAATAAAAAAATCTATTGGTGGACCCCAAATTTGTGTAAAATTTTGTATGTAGCCATATAATATATTCGCTTTTTACATAAATAAAACAGATTTGATCAAGATACTTTCTTTTTATTGCAATAATACTGATCACTTTTTCCGTTTCTTCTTAGGTTTGCTACTGTCATCGCTTTCTGTGTCATTATGTTGGAATTTCTTTAGGTCTGCACAAAAGAGTACCTACCTGTAACAACATAATTATAGAACCTAAATATTTTATGTTATATTTCATAAAATGCTATAATAATATATTTTATATGGCCATGTTAAACAACAAAGCCAAATATTTTACTTTTTACTAGAATTGAGTTTCAAAAACTGATCTCAGTAAATATACTGAGGTCGGTTCATATAGCATCTGTCCTGACAGACGCTATATGCACTGGCAGGCAATGGCAATCATAGTGCTACCAATAGTTCACAGAGTGGTGGTAAGCTTTAGTGGAAGAGCCAAAATGCTTTCCAAAACGATGGGACACTTGATATTGGGTCCTGCCGGGTCTGTTGTTTGTACATACCAGGAGCTGATTGATGCTACTGAAAGTGCCAAACACAACCCCATATTTTGAGCTGAGTCAATTTAAATTGTCATCAACAAGAAGCAATGAAGAATAATATGAGAGTACAAAAGCGAGGGTCTGTTCCTCAATTTAAACGAATGGTAGGTCTGTATTCATTTGGTTTTGCACTAACACTGAACTGTGTCTACCCAGTTGTTAGGCACTGGCCCTGCAGGCTAGGAAATGTAAAGCAAATGGTCCAATTTTGACAGATGTGGCCTGCACAGTTCCATTTTCATTAGCTTGTCTATATTAATTACCAGACCCTGTATAAAATAATTCTTACGGTATGAGCCCATCCTGCCATATCACCGTACAGCTTTCTAAAATGATCTCCAATTTCTATGTACATCTTTTCTGTGACACTCTTCTTGCCCCGTAAGTGTGGGAGGTAGTTCTGTGCAGCTATTTGATACACATGGGTGTCTACAGGAAGGGCTTCTAGGTGATTCAGGGACATCAGGCAAATACAATCAGCTACCTGTACAGAAACATAGTGTCAGGGGGAGGCAACATTAACAAACAAAACACAAACTATTTCAGCATGCATTCATCAAAAAAATATATATTTTTGAGATAACAATTGCGTTACTCGCTTACAAGTCTTTGTCCCACACATAAGCCCCTTTGTTATTCTAGACTTTTTAATGGCAAAAGAGACCTTAAAATGTTTTAACAAGTCAGATTGCCGCATGGGTTTAGTGGGTGTAGGCAAGTGGGGCAGTTGAATATAAAATCCATGCGGCCACAGACTGTTCGTCTTGTGGCCGCAAGAGCAACTGGTCAAGCAAAAAGTGCTAACAGATTGTAGCAACTAGCAACTATGGATATTTAATGGATTTTGCATGAGGAATGTGTAAGATTGAATCATCATCATCATCATCATCTCTGATTGAATTTTGATCAGTCTCGATTTATTCCTAACCACATTTTTTACAAATCATAAGACAAACATAACTTGCAAAATGTGGGTGTACTGATTAAGGTACACATCTGTCTGGCTAACCACAACAACAACATTTTTAAAGACAGCTTTTAAACAAAGTTTTAAAAAATTATGTAAAGTACTGATGGGAAATATTTTTTGATGCTGCAAGTTTGCACTCTCAAGACACTAAACACAAATATCATTTTTAAATAACCTCTAATACATCTACAATTTATCTATTTAAAAAAACATGGTTGTACCTTAGGCCCAATGCCATGTAGCTTCATTAGCTCCAGTCGAGCATCTTTATACTTCATGTCCTGTAAGCTGTGGAACCACTCCTCTCCCCCCCACTCTACTATCTGCGCTGCTGACCTCTGAATGAACTTGGCTCTGTACCCAAAACCCAAGTTTCTCAGTTCTGCTTCTACCTTGAATTGACAAAATAATAATAAACCTTTCATCATCTTCCTGCCTTCATCCTATTCGACTTGCTCATCCCATCACTGCCATAATTTTTTTCTTGTAGAATTGTCTAGAACACTTTTTCTGGAACGTACCTTCTTTGACTATTAGGGGTCAAAGTTCCAACTTTTTCACAAGTTTTTTAGAACAAATTTATTACGAACTATTCAATGCACACTGCTATCAGTGATCCACATTGATTCGTAAAATGTATAACTTCATGGTATGAATATTTAGATGGCATAGAAGACTTCTTAACCGACTGCAAGGAAAAGGTTATTGTTTATTTTCTTACCTCTGGTAATGACAGATTCTCGACTTCTGGGAATGCGTAGTATGTGTCTCCATCATATTCACATATTTTCTCACCATAGTGAGTACATAGTTTTTCTACCATTGTTGATATCCTGTAATAACACAATTTTATTATTTCTAATCTATGTTCAACTTATTGATAGTTTTACAAACAATTTGTTTTCTATATAAAATGTTTTTCAGTCAGTTGCTAGAATATTTTTAAATAAAGTGTTTTTTACCGTGATATATGATTATTTTGACTGCAAATAAAAGAAAACAAATTCTCCACAGGTTCTTGACGTAACATTCGGATACCATAAAACTGTTGGCAAGCATTCGCAAACAGTTTATCTTTCTCTGACCACTCCTTGTAATATTCCCCTAGGTTCAAATCTAGTCTGAAGTAATCTTCAAGTAACTTTTTAAAATCTACATTATTTTTTGTACTTTTGCTTATACTTGATGAATTTTTAATGTTATGTAGTGAGCCTATGACTTGGTATTGCAGATAATCATCATTTTCATGTAACTTCCAAACTGTTTTGGAGAATACCCCAATCCATTCATTGTTTTCTTTGTTGTGTGTCCACCTGAAGCAAATAATAAACAGTGAATATTCTATAATCAGCTTGTCATATTCTAAAGAAATAATATAGTATGTACCTACTGAAGAGGTAAGGACAAGAGGTTCACTGTTTCAACACGATTCTTCATAATTTTCAGTCATGATCGTCAAAGAACCGTTTATATATTTACCACGATAAAGGTAGACAAGTGATTCTTTTTTTTTATTGCTATATGGGTCTGCTCTTGACTTCGATCACGAACGCCTGATGGAAAGCAATGGACGAGGTCTATCATAGAATAAGCATGCCCAAAAGATGCAATCACTGTTTAAAAATCTTTAAACGTAATGATATGGATCATTACGCCTGTGTAAGTATCCCAAAGCTAACTGTGTATAATCAGATATCAATTATTTAGAAAAATCGTACGTACTTACCTAAAACTTTGACCACCAGATAGCGTCCCCACCAGCTGGAGCTCCCGAAAGTTACACGACAATTTATTCCAAGTCATCCTCTTTATTTTATTTTAAGACTTTCGTACCTACTATTTCATTGATAAACTTGGGTTAATAATATTTGCATTTTTCAGATTTCAGCTCTAGGTACGGTACTTACCGCAAATATTGCTAGATTGCTACTGTCAGTCTGACAGAACTGTCACGAACATTGTCATTTCCGAACTAGACTACAAAAGTCAGTGCTTTTGTAGTCTAGTTCGGAAATGACAATGTTTTATTGACATACCACGCACTGAGTCCCCGTTTCGGCCGTACACTCAACACTCGGGCTAGTGACTATCTTTTCAAATGTCAGTAGCTATCAAGCTGCAGTTGTTCACCGAACTATGATTTCAATTTTCAACATTGAGTGGGTATCACGTGATAGTGATTATACGGTTCTCATCATCCCAGCCTCACCTCTATTTTATATCGACTATTATGCGGCTAAGTTAGGCAGATGCTGCTTGAACGTTACAATACTTGATTTAGGCTATATTTTACTATTATATTTCTATTTTTGTATAATTGCAATTAAAGCCGATGTCGACTAATCTGCCAATGTCCGGTGAGTTGGAAAAACAAGTGTGCAAAAAAAGGAAAAAAAAACGTGAATGCAATGTAATTAATTTATGCTACCATCAAGGTTATAAATTAAATTCTTCGACACGGGTAAATTTTATATTTAGCCGCTTAAATGACAACTCAAACTCAATACTTTCATGCTTTTCATGGAATAAAGACAAAAGGAAAACAGTCGTATAATAAAACAATATATTACACTTGAGATTTAATAATTAAGTTTTAATATTAATCTCTATTGCATCTGTAAGTCGATTATATAAGATGAAATAAACGCTAATAAATTGTTACTCTGAAAATGCAGGGCTCGGCACAAAAAGGCCACAATGTTCACGGAATCACAAATAATATTGTACGTAAAAAGAATCTATGCAAAGGTAGGAAAATATTATATTCCCCCGAACCCGAAGGGTTAGAGGTGTACCCATCAATACACTTCACCAACTAAAGAATATTACAGATTGTCTCACAAAGCACTGGAATATTTTCAAATGGAATCAAAAAACACGAAAAGACCTAAGTTTCAAGTTCATAGTTTCCACACAAGATGAGTTATGCGATTATACCATAACAAGGCGATTGACTTTAAACAATGCAAATATAGTTATTAAATAAAATCTTTATTAGTCTCCAACAATAGGCACGGAACTTAAAGAAACTAGAACTTTCAGTATCAACAGTCCTAGCATCATAAAAACACTACCATTGAGCAGCGTCTTTCACTAAATAAACTCTGTGATCAAGAATATAATATAAAGCATAAACAATCGCAATTTTAAAAATATCCTGTCAAAATGAGTTCCAGTGGCCAACAACGACAATAGGCTCCGATGACGTCAGACGTGATGACCACTGGTTGTAGCGTAGCCAATACCAAACAAAACTTTTGACAGACAGACAGCCAAAGTGATTATCAATTAAACTGTCAACAGAAATAGGCATTAGCCCTGCTGGGAATGTTATAAATAATATAGGTGCTACAGTTCCGGGAGTTAGACCTTTTTGTTAGGAAATATCTTCATCTTTTTGAGAAAAAATGTTAAACTGTTTTAGAGATATTTGCGAAAAGCCATTAATTCGTTGGTTTCAGTTAATTGTTCATAACTTTTGCAAATTTTGCAAGCGGCTCTTGTTTTTTTTTCACCTACAAGCTGTTCCAAATCGAATGACAATTAGTATTTGTTCATATTTATCGGAGGCGGAGAAAAAGAATTGAACTTACAGAAGGCACTTGTTGACTAGACTATTAGTAGTTTACTATTAAAAAAGAAAGCGTACGTGGTATAGATACATAGGCATACAAATAATCCGCCTGCTATCTTCAGCTGCATCTAGTGGGTAGATAGAATAACTTTGCATAGTCTTTGTTTAAAAATTGTGAATTTGTGTCACTAAATTCCGTAGTTAGCTTTTTAATTTTTGAGCGCAAAAAGTTTTTAAAAATTGAAAAGGATGTCATCAACAGTAACTCATTACATTAATCTTACTACGGTACTCAGAGATATTTAATGATTACCTAAGCCGTCACATAGTAAGGATTTGATATTCTTTTGTATGACAAAACTGTCAAAACCTTTACTAAGTGATGGCCTAAGTAATCATTAAAGCGCTCTGAGTGCGGCAGTTAAAATGAGACTTTGTTCGAACCGCCTTTTCTTGCAAAACAATCATTGCACTTGTTTTTTTTTTCATAAAATAAGAAGACGTACAAAATTATTATAACGAGGATACGCAATAGCTATCAATTGCGTGTCTTTATAAATGTCACTGGCTATCATGGTGACCATCAATTAACTGTCAAATGGTTCAATTTTGTTTTACATTCCATTTCCACTGACATTAAAAAGAAACGCAATAGCCCGGTAGGGCTATTGCGGTGCACTGCTTTTAAATTGCGTTATTTGAATCGTCAGTTACCAGCTGCTGACGTTGAATTTTCAACAAAAGTGAAGTCGTCGTTGCGGCTGCCAAGCTCAATATGATTTCTAAAGTTTTTTGAACACTATCATAAGATAAATGCGACAAGGTAGCCCGCGAAATTCGAATTTACTTACGTTTTTTGTAATTTGCCGGTCAGTGTCAGGTTGTATATTAAATAAAATAGTATTCGCGGCCGTAAAAAACGTTACTTTACTGAGTAATAATGATTAAAATCACGAATACAACCGTCTCAGTTCATTTATGTCTCTTGAGTGTCTATTTGATAAAAAAGCATTCAAGAAACTGATTGGTAAATTGTAAAAAATGTAAGTAAATTCGAATTTCTCGATGTGTTGATCAAATTCATTTATGTAATACTTCAAGTATTACTAGAAACAACTTGAACCAACTCCATAATTTTTCCGTTTTTTCGTTTATTTATTCACTTTATTAGCACGTTTTTTGTTTTTTCCTAAAACCTTACAAAAACTACTAATTGGAACTTGTCACGAAAAAACTAAGTGAATTTGGTTAAAGAAAAAAAGGCGGGAAACTTCGGTTGCGCGCGGTTGTTTCAAATTCTTGAAATTTAATTTTTGTTGTAAAACGGATCAGTTGAGTCTTATCTTTGTATATAATCTTGTATAATAATTGTATATATATAAAGTAGTGTTCGTAGGTGAATATTTGGTAAGTTTTTTTATTGTATGATTAGTCCCTAAGTCCGGGTCGTATGAACGACCCCCCTAATAACTTGCAGGGGGATTTAGGCGGCGGCCTAAATCCCCCCGAGGATGTCGCAAACTATGTGACTATCATGTCACGAAATGTTAATATTGTAGATAAAAGTGGTATGGACACTGATGGTTCAGTGGCCACTGACAGTAGCGAAAAATCTTCTAGAAAACGCAGGAGAATCTGTAAAACATGTAAAATACGCAAACGCAGCAGAAAAGGTCATGGCCAGAATGAACTCGGTATCACGGATTGTAATTGTAATCACCAAGAGACTGTTCTTGAAAATACCCATGGTAACCAAGCGTCGTCCCAACTTGAGTCACAGTCAAAGCCTACTCAAGCAAGTTTTGAGCCGGTTGGTAGGAAGGAGTACATACATACCGATGTATCTCCTTATTTGATACATGTACAGCGCATCACCGACTTACCTAATAGTGGAACTGTATTACATCCCATTGCATTTGGAAACTTTATGAAACGGGGAGGATTTAAAAATATAATAAATGGAAGCATTAAAAGGATAGGCCGCAATAAGTGTGCAGTTGCATTTTCAACTTTCCATGATGCAAATGATTTTTTAAATTCTAACTTATTAAGTACTAATGGATTCAAAGCCTTTATCCCGACATTCAATGTAACTAGAATAGGTATTGTGCGTGGTGTTCCTTCAGAATGGTCATTTGATGAAATTGAAGCAAATATTTCTACACCTGTTGGGTGTGGAAAGGTCATTAAAATTCGGAGGTTAAATTATAAAGTGCAGATTAACGGTAGTCCAGTTTGGAAACCTTCAGAATCCATTGTTATAACTTTTGATGGACAGATTCTACCAAAGAGAATATTCATGTGCTATAATGCATTAAATGTTGATATATATGTGTACCCCACCATTCAGTGTTTCAGATGCTGTAGGTACGGACATACAAAATTACAATGTAGGGCTGCAGAGCCAAGATGTTTTAAATGCGGACAAAATCATTCAGCTGAATCTTGTAGCATTGAGGAGGATTGTGCATCTTGTATAAATTGTTCTGGTTTTCACTTTGCTATAAATAAAGCATGCCCTGAGTTTAAGAGACAAAGAGATATCAAAAACACTATGGCTCATTCATGTATTTCTTATTTGGAGGCTAGTAAGTTGCATCCATCTTCCTCTATGTCTTATGCAGATAAAGTTGTTTCAGGTAGTAAAATTTCTCAATCAGATTCCAAATCCACATACTTCCACACTAATAATAATGTGAATAATGGTCCTAGGACAACTTCATATAAAAAAGCAGTATTTAAAAAACCACGTTCGCCTCCTAAATCTGCGTCTGGATATGACAGAGCAGCACACAATGCATTAATAAATGAGTTCAGTTTACCAAGTCCCAGTAATGGGTGTGCACTACAGAATAAACCCGAACAAAAAGAAGATCATGAACAGATTATGGATTTAATTAACAGTCTTATTAAGATGTTACAAAATAAAAAATATTTAAAACCGAACAACGCTGACCTGATTTGTAAATTACTGACAGACAAATACGATAATGGATTTGATTATTCAATGGAACGTCAGGTCAGTGACTAATAAAAAAACTGATCTTTTCTATTTAGTTAACAAGTATAAACCACTTATTGTTGCATTGAGTGAAACATGGCTTAAACACGGTCGAATATTTGGTATTCCAGGTTATGTTTGCATTCGTAATGACAGAACTGATGGCTACGGTGGTGTTGCCATCTTAATCAAAAACAATGTTGCATTTTCTCAAATTACATTACCCAATCAGTATTCTTTAGTCGATTTCGTTGCTGTACGTGTAAATAATGTATCTTATGCCTCTGTATATATTCCAAAGCCTTCCTCTGCTGCTCTACAAGAGATGAGTGATATTTTTTGTTCATTGAAAAGCCCTGTCTTGATAATGGGAGATTTTAATTGTCATCATCAGACATGGGGATGCGGTGATAATAAAAGTGATGGTGTACGTTTGCTACAAATATTAGATGACAATAATTTATGTGTATTAAATACTGGGTCACCGACTAGACGTACCAAGCCCAATGAATTGCCGAGTGCTGTGGACTTGTCGATTTGTTCCCCTAGTTTGGCCTTATCACTCACTTGGTCGGTCTTCTCTTCTTCTACACTAGGCAGTGATCATTTTCCCCTAGTTATAGCATCCCCCGACAAATATCCCATCAGTGAAAAGCGTCCCCCTCGACTAAAGTACAGATTAGGTAAAGCTGATTGGGAAAAATTTAAACAGGTCCTTGAAGTTAAAATGTCACAGTTACCTGAAATACTTCATGGAGGAGAAGATGATTGCTCTCGAGCCTTAGCTCTTTGCATGCTTGAAGTAGCGGATGAGATTTTCCCTGTAAAAAGTTCCCGCACAACCAATTTACCTATGCCTCCTTGGTGGAATACTGAATGTTCAAATGCAGTACGAAGAAGAAAGGAAGCGGAAAGAGAGTATAGTGAGGATATGTCGGAAGAAAATTTAAATAAACTGACTGGTATAAATAATGAGACTAGAGATTTTTTGAGGGAAAGGAAATTTGAGGGATGGAGATCATTTTGTGCCTCCCTTTCTCCTAGAACTTGTCCTTCGGAGGTCTGGAGTAACATAAAGCGTTTTAGAAATGCTTTTAATCAAAACCGTTGTGGTGTTCAGTTGTCTCCTGCTTTAGCTGACGATTTTCTTGACAGATTGGCCCCTGCAACTGCTCCTGAAAAAAATTCTTTGATGCCTTGTTGCGCATTATATCCTGGATTAAAAGAATCGGATAGTTTAAACTTGCCTTTTTCTTTATACGAGCTTAAAGGGGTATTGTCGAGTGTTAGAGATTCTTGTCCTGGAGAAGATGGAATACCCTATGCTTTCTTTTCAAATATGGGAGATTCCTCACTTTTATATTATTTAGAAATAATTAATTCCGTAATGATTTCTGGGAACATTCCTACCTCTTGGAGAACTCAAGAAATAGTTCCTTTAATAAAGCCTAAAAAATCTCCAGATGAACCGGCTGCTTATCGACCTATAGCCTTATCTTTGGTTATTGCTAAAATTGCAGAACACCTGGTTAAGAACCGTCTTGAATGGCATATCGAAAGAAATAATTTGCTTTCAATTTCTCAATACGGCTTTCGTAAATCTAAAAGTACCATGGACAGTTTAAGTATCTTTACCACAGACATCAATTTGGCCTTTTCTAATAATTTATCGGTGGTTGCTGCATTTTTAGACGTTTCGGCAGCCTATGACAATGTAATCATATCAGTGCTCAAAAATAAACTAATGAAATTGCAGGTGCCGTCAATTTTAGTTAATTTTATTATTAATATCTTATCTGTTCGCTTTATATTTGTAATAACAAACCAAGGTTCAAGACTTTCACGAACTGTTTATAAGGGATTACCTCAAGGGTCTGTACTTAGCCCGTTACTTTACAATATTTATACACATGATCTTGAGGCGTCCTTATGTGGTATCGTTAATGTTTTACAATACGCTGACGACCTACTTATTTATTCAATAAACATGTCTATCTCAACTGCATGTAATTCATTAACAGAATCCCTCACGCCATTAAAGGTTTGGCTTGATAATAATGGACTGGATTTATCAGCTAACAAAAGTTCTGTAGTAGTTTTTTCTAGAAAACGGGATTTTCCGCCACCTAAAGTTTCTTATTGCAATCATACTCTAAATGTTGGGGAGGAAGCTAAATTCTTGGGTTTAATTTTGGATAAGAAAATGACAGGTAAATCTCACTTATGCTGTATAGTGGATAGATGTGAAAAACAGTTGAATATTATGAGATGCCTCTCGGGTGTGTGGTGGGGTGCTCACCCTTTTAACCAGAAATTGTTATACAATGCTATAATTCGTAGTATTTTGGATTATGGTACCTTTTTATTAGAAGGTGGTAGTAAAAAATGGTTCAAAAAGTTAGACAATATTCAATCTAAAGCCCTCAGAATCATTTCGGGAGCAATGCGTTCGAGTCCTTTAAATGCGTTGCAAGTAGAGTGTGGTGAACCTCCTTTATATTTGAGAAGACAACTGTTAGCTGATAGGTTTGTATTTAAAATCATGCAATTTTCCAACCATCCATTGATCATTAGGCTAGATAATCTAAATTCTTTGATTGAAAGCTCCAACTATTGGAGATGCAAATCTATTCCTTGTTTAATTACTAGTTACAGGAAGTTTAGGCTACTTGAATCGCCTGTGCATAATGCACCAAAGCTAGCAATATTTAATGATAACGTTTTTGACTCTCTACTTTTAGAGCCTGAAATAACATATGATATGGGTATCGTCAAAACTGATTCTGGAGCGAATTCTAAATTTATCAGTAATATTGATGATAAATGGAAAGACTGGCACTTAATATTTACAGATTCTTCTAAAACGCTGGATAGTTGTGTAGGTGTAGGAGTTTATCATACACAGTATAAGCTTATTCAAAAAATAAAACTTCCTCCGGAGTCTTCCGTTTTTACAGGGGAGTGCTTTGGAATATTTAAGGCACTAGAATATGTTTTGTTAGCTAAGTTAAAAAATACTGTTATATTTTCCGACTCTAAGAGTGCGTTACAGGCAATTGAGAAGTTCCCATTTAAAATGAAGGCTTTCTATCCTGTTGTATTTGATATTAAAAATGTATTATATAAACTAAGGTTGAAGGGCCAATCTGTACATTTTGTTTGGATTCCTAGCCACTGTGGCATAAAGGGAAATGACAAGGCGGATGGTTTAGCCAAGGAGGCTGCCAATGATGGAGACACTTTTCCTTATATAAACTTTTCCCATGATATCATGAATTTACCTAAGTCATACCTTCGCGATGCCTGGAATATATCATGGGGAGAGAGTGCACAAACAAAAGGAAAATATTTTTACTTTATTCAACCTCATGTTCCTATTAAGCCGTGGTTTTTCAAGGCTAAGTGCTCCAAATTGGTTGTTAGTCAAATCATTCGTATGCGTTTGGGTCATGTATGTACTCCTTACCATCTTGCCAAGCTCCGTATTGTAGAGGATAACATGTGTGAATGTGGGGAAGATGTTGGTACCTTGGACCATATATTTTTTTCATGTTCTCGTCATGACCGTTCTGATTTCCTTAATTCCCTTATTAGTTTAAAAACCCCTTTCCCCACTCGTATGATTTGTTTATTATATAACCCAATAATTTATTATGATATAATTGCCTCCTTTCTGTATATAAATGATATTAAACTTTAGTTTATTTATTATATTGTACATAATATATTATATTAATGACTTGCCTGATCCATATTTCCTATCATTGTAATCCTTTCCGTTCCGTTTTTTAATTCCCTGTTTCCCAAATTTTTACCTGAAAATGGCACAAAGTATAACTAGTGCCACACCAAAAAAAAAAAAAAAAAAAAAAAAAAACTTGTCAGGCACAGCGACGAAGTGTCATCCGCAAACAACAATAAAACGTGGTTATCCTATAGGAGGTAAGGAATGGAGGAGGTTTTGCACTGTGGGACTCCTTTTTTTTTTGGCGGGTGGAAAATCATCGAATAACCCCTCCCGCTCTTGGGCAGAGCGAAAGGGAGTGTCAGACTTCTACTGACTAAAAACCACCCATGTTCCTTCTTAGCCCTCTATGTCGAGGCCGCGATAACTAGTGTACAACCCGCGGCCCCGACGGGCGTCGGCCCTTTCGGGCCCCTCCCATGTTGCTGACATCTCTTTGAGGCGCGCGTGGAACACGAACGCACTGTCGACACGGCCTGTTTTCGTCGTAGGACGGACGGACGGCGAGTTACCCCATCACTCACCGTCCACAGGCCCGCATCTACGGTGGCCGGAGGTCATCGCGAGACCCCCGACGCCCGGAGCGCCTCCCGCGGCGGCTGGGACGAGAGGTTCTCTCCCTCTCGCGTTCCGCCATCTCCTTCGCTAGCATCACTGCTTCGCAGAAGGAGGCGACGGCGTCCCATTTTTCTTCGCCCCGGACCATGGCCTGCACCAGGGCCGGGCGCGAGACGTCACCGCCGCCGATCACCGCTACGAGAACACGGCGGGGCTCCGCCCAAGCAGGGCACACCTCCACTGTGTGCTCCACCGTGTCCTCCGGCCGATCCTCACAATGGTGGCATCCGGGCGTTTCCTCCCGCCTGATTCGGTGCAGGTACCTCCCGAAACAACCGTGTCCGGTGAGGACCTGCGTCAGACAGAAGGTGAGGGCGCCGTGGCGCCTCTCTAGCCACTCCTCAAAGAGGGGACTTACCGCCACTTTCGTGGGACTCCTCACTTTTCCTTTTGCGTAAACTTTTGAATCCTATAAGTGATAGGATGTGCGAGGTAAGAAGATCCAGAAATCCGCTGTTCTGGACTTCGTAGAGGTTGAGTTTCCTGTAGAACGCAATCGGATGCCTTGGACAAATCGCAAAAAATTGCCCAAAGCATTGAAAACTTCCCATGCACTATAAAATAGTCCCAAAAGTTCAAAATAAACGCCCTATGTCCTCATCAATAGTTAAACGACCTCTCATAACAGCAGGTATTATTTTGTGCCACCTAAAATTATTACTAGGGCCACCACTACGTTACACATAAACGTTTTGGAATAAATTATCTAAGCGATGATTACCATCGTTAAACCGTATAGGATCTATAGCATATTTAAAAAAAAATACTAGTGTCTTGCTCATTAGTTTCTTTTTACAAGAGTGACAAAAAGCGAAGCGAGTTAAGAAAAGCGACAAACAATATTATATCCAAACCTAGCTAAATTTATTAAATTTTATTGCACCTTTTAATTGTTTTAACTGCTCAGTAGCCACAGCCTCAGGATGTCCCACTTTTGGACAAAGCGTTCCACTTAATTTTTAAATACCTATTAATTCTTGTGCCACCTCGGTTGGTTCCTTCGCAGTGCTTGTCTAACTCATCTCGCTCGCCACCTCTTTCTTTCAACGTACATTCTTGGCCACATAGTGCGTGGAGAAATAATACAATTATTTTTTACTACATCTGTATTACCACGACAACGAGAGAATTGATAAGATTAAAAAGATAAAAATACAGAACAGTAACCAATACCGAAGAAGACGTTCAATAGTCGCTATTCACTTCGGGACTGTCCAACTATATTTGTTTCCTTTCTTAGTTGATAGTCTCTGTCCAGATCAGCTTAGAAACGAAATTTTCTTTGGCGTTGCCGTCATAGACTTTATTAAGAAGAATTTTTAGCTTTTCACAGCTTATTTCGTCTATACTAAAATAATGCATGGGCGTTTTCCCTGCAATGTCTGCGGTTTTACAAATTTCCTGAAATTGGTTTTTGTCTAAAAGAGACTCCAGTTTGTCAAAAAATGTGTAAGACTGTTCTAAAGCAGCTATATGCGCTGCTACCTGCTTAGACGAATCGCTTGTACTAAAAATGATCATGAGTTGCTCCCGATTAAATTTTTCTAAAGTTCCATCAAACCATTCAGGGTCTATAAAACCTTTCAACACCGACTTAATCAAAATATGTATTATTTTATTGGATTTTTTTGTAAAGTAGTTTCCAACATCGCTGCAAAATAAATGTACAAGTTCGGAAGGAGTTAAATGTGACAAAAGAATATCTAATAACTCTACATTCTGACGTAGACTTTTTCGAAGTTCTCCTCGAATCACTAATGGATTAGCAGCCGGTAGATCAAAGCATTCGAATATGTCAATTATCCTATTTTCGTCAATATTTCTGATCATCTCAATTATAAAAGAAACAACGTCCTTTGCGTTATTACGGACTGCACTGCATACAATACAGCGATCGTTACTAATGTTGTTGAGCACATACATAAACTCATTAATATTGTTTTTACTTAGCCTATCTTTAACTAATTTGAGTAGGATTATTGCAATATTATCTAGTTTGCTAACAATTGCTTTAATAAGCCATTTGGCCAACTTATCGCACTCCAAAAGCAAAGTTTCGATTTTTGTGTTAAAATCTGCGTTATGTGTTTCATTAAACATGAGTTGATCGTTTTCTAGTTTAGCATAAAAAAACAATCGAGTATTGTTGACTTTAGATTGAAAAAATGTATTAATAAGATACACCCAAAGAGAACTTCTACAACGGAATGAATTCAAATCATCGAAAAGAAACTCAGCAGCAATATATTTAGCAAATGTGTAAAGGTCAAACTTAGATTTATTCTGAATAATTTCTTCGACAAGGCATGATTTTTCTTCCTCAAATTTTATCCCTTCAATAAAATTACGAATTTTGGTAATATCGATAGTGTCATAAGCATGAAATAACTGTATTTCATCAGTTCCACCAAATATTACAAAAGATTGAACATATTTGTAAAACTTTTCTTCCATCAGATCGTGACGAGAAACGAAGTTGTCTGCGGTATTGCCGTCATAGACTTTTTCCAGAAGATTTCTTAGTTTTTCGCGGTTTATTTTGGAGTTAAAATAATGAATCGGAGTTAGCTCTGCTTTGTCTCGAGTCATGCAAATTTCCTTAAATTGATTTCTATCTAAAAGCGATTCTAATATGTCAAACATCCAATAAGACTGCTCCATTGCTGCTCTATGAGCTGCTACCCTGTTCTGCCAATCTCTGGCACTAAAAATTGTCATGAGTTGTTCCCGATTCAGTTTTTTTAAAGTTTTATTAAACCATTCGGTGTCTAAATCACCTTGCAACCACGACTTAGTGAGAATATGTATTATCTTAGTGGATATTTGTTTATCGCTTGGCAAAGTATATGTAATTTCTTGACATAACAAATCTACAAGTACAGAAGGAGTCAAATTTGACAAAAGAGCATTTAACAACGCCATATTTCGACGCAGATCAGGTCTAAGTTCACCATTATCCACCAATGGAGTAAATCTAGGAAAATCAGAGCAAATGAATATGTCAATTATCCTTTCATCATCAATATCATTAATCATCGTCATAATAAAAGTAAGAATATGTTTTGCCTTCTTCACGACTGCCATACACATAATGCAATTAAACATATAGAAAGATTTGTGTATGTCGGTGACCATATCAATAAAAACTTTAAGATTTTTCTTACCCAGCACAGCTTTGACGAATTTCAGTAAAATTATTGCAATATTATATAATTTTCCATAAATAAGGCTATAAAGCGTCTTTTGCAAATTATCACGCTCCAAAAGTACAGACTCAATCATTTCGCTAAAATCTGAAATGTATGTGTCATTAAAAATGTGTTCATGGTTTTCTAGTTTGTGATTCAGAAACCGTAGTGAGCCGTCACGTTCAGACTGCAGAAATGTGTTAATTAAATATAGCCAAAAAGAACTTCTACAGTGGAACGATTTCAGTTTATCGCAAAGAAACTCTGCAGCAAAATATTCAGCAAATGTGTAATGGACGAATTTAGGTTCATTCTGAATGATTCTTTCGACAATGCCTGTTTTCTCTTCCCCGACTTTTATACCTTCAATAAAATTGCGCAATGTGTTCATATCGTTAGTGTCAAATAATTGTATTTCATCCGTTTCACCAAATATTACATGAGCAGCAATTACTTTGTGACCATATAAAAATGTTGTACGCTCAGTTTCTACTAACTTCCTTATATCAGGATCATTGATACACAGCAAGGGTTTTTTTTCTCCGAAACGTATTTTGTGAAATTTGGACTCTACTAATAGTTTATACAGTGTACTTAAATTAACATATTTAGGGTCAAATGAATCATTAAAATATGAATCTTGAAATAACTCTGATGTCAAATACAGATGTAATGGTATTGTAAGAAAATTCCTTTCTAACACTTGTCCAAGCAAATGACGAAATTGTTCAACACAATCTTGTCCTAAGCTATTAGTTTTAATAGGAACGCGGTCAAATGAGCCGAACTTTCTTAGAAACATTTTTTTTAGAAAGCCGTACTGATTTTCAGCAGACAAGGGTTGTATAGTAAAAGAAAATGTTTCCAAAGCATTTTCTAACTGGTGAAGAACGTTGTATAAGCGGCTTGTTACCCACAAATGTATAACTTTTGACTTATTAAAAATATTAACTAATTGAATAACCTCATTTGCGAAATCAGGACATACTTCATCAAACCCATCGAGTAGTAACACAACCCGATTATTATTATAACAATAAATAAATAACTCAATTTCAAATAGGTCGGGTCCAGTAAAATTTAAATTTACCTTGTTCTCAAAAACAATGTTATCACCTTTAACAGAAAGAAGATCAATTATGATCTCGAAATCTGCTCTTCTCTCTCTAAAAGCTTTGAATTCAATAACTTTGAACAAAAATTGCATAGCTTCTTTTAAGTCAAGGGTAGCTTGGTTTTCTTTTATCCTTTTCAATACGTCAGTATGTTCCAGTAAGTTAATTTTTGAAATCCACAGCGCTGGATACTTATGTTTAGTATTTATTGCTAAATGAGTAAGTAAAGAAGATTTACCCATGCCAGGTTCGGCACTTATTATAACAACTTTTTCATTCAAATCTTTCAACGTCTCGGGTTGCAATGTGTTGTTAGAGTGTGTACCCCTGTTAACGTCTTTGAAAATATTCAATAATTTGCCTTGTGATTTTTGCCAAACAAGAGGTTTTGCGTAATCGTAATTGCTTTTGATGTTGAACCAATGCACATTAAAATTTTCATACATTTTGATGAAGTCACAAAATTCTTGTCTGTTATCAGCAACCAAAACAATATCCTTCTTATCAGGCGTAAAATCATCATCCATCTCGTTATATCTTACAACGTTAAACTCATCGTTTGTGTGAACACTCGGATCTAATGTAATGTAACGACATATCTGTTCATTTACATAAACATCTGATATTTCATCATAAGCCGGACTATTAAGAAAATTACCTATCGTTATTTTTTTATTGTTAATTATCATATATAGTATTTGCGAATTAATAAAATAGTACGATTCATCATCAAATAAAATACCAAGTGGTATTTCTTTTCCTTGAAACACAATATATCTGTCTTCTAGCAACGTCGTACGCATTGTATCTGTTAGATCTTTAAAGCCAATTTGATTGTCAACTCTTTCAACGATGACCTCCGTTGCTATTCTTTTGATCTGGGTAGATAAATTGCGATTACAAATAACGATTATTTTTCCAGCAAAGTGTCTTATCAACAAATGGATTTCTGTAACGTCTTTACTTTTACAAACTACAATGAGAGTAGCCAATTTAGATTCTTTTATCTCTGCTTTTACATCAACAAAATAATTTCCGATCCTAACATAATCCAAATCAATAAATGTATAACCGCTCAAATTTCCTTCGTCAAAATATTGCATTAATTTCATACTAGAAAGTGCATTTTCTTCAGTTATTATGCTCAAGATTTTTTCTGGCCCGACAAAAAAACCATCTAATTGTAACAATTTAAGAGCAGTATTTTTAAACTTCAGACTAGGCAATGTGTTTTTTATTGTTTCAGTATATGTGAAATTAAGAATACTCAATAACGGGCTATTAAGTATATCTTGTTCAGCTTCAAGGAAATATTTACAAGATTCAGTCAAGTATGAAGCACTAAAAGGCTGTTGCCACCATTTTTGTACACGATCGTGTATTTTTAAGAAAATCGCGTCAGCCTTTACGATACTTTGCCTTTTTCTACTACCTACAAAACACTTATCGATCTCCTTCTTTAAAATCTTTTCTATGTTGTCCTCTTTTGCCTGATTTGTGTAAAATGTAAGGTTGCACAAAAAGTTTTTCATCAACTTTTTATCATTCTCTTCATGAACCAAAGAAAGGCGGGGGACACGTTGTATGTTTATGTCAAACCTACACTTGTTAACTATTCCAATAAAAACGTCACTTTTTAATTTTTCTAAGAGCTTTAAATTGTCGGCAGATAAAGTGTCAACATCAACATTAAATTTTAAAGTGCTAGTCACGTTATCAAATACTAGCAGGTTACCAACTAAACCACCCAGTCTATGGGATTCAAAATCCGTGCTTTTTAACATTTTGTTTGCGCCAACCATAGTGTCGTCCACTTTCATCAAAATATTTTCTGAGACTGTCTCAGCAGCCTCCACAAATATTTGCTTAAATTTTGAACAGAGGTAATCAAGTTCATTTTCTTGTGTATCCCTGACTCCACTAAAACAAAAATTAAGGTTGCCAAAATTTAGTGGTACTTTAAATGTCTGTGATGTTAAAATGATCTCTGCTTGGTCCGGTTTTTCGGGTGATACGATTTTATAAATTGTGGCTTTAAATGCTAATAACAAATGGTCATCGCTTGAGAAAAATGATTCTCGAAATTTAGCGTATCGGAAATGATTTTGCGATTCACCCTCTTTCATTTCGACTTCCAGAATGTGTCGTGCAAGAAAAACATGATATGTTTTTATTAAATCATCCATCATCATATTACCTTGATTGTCTTTGAAAATAAACTTTGCTAATTGTTTGGCTAAAATCACTGCACGAGATTTGGCTACAGTTTGCATTAGAAGCTCTACATCTCGATCATCATAATCAAACTGAAATACGTGTGGTATTTTGGTTCGAATAGGATTACCGTCATCATTTTCAAGATCGCCCTTGGCTTCACTTGTGTTTAAAAAGCTTGTAGTTTCATTTCGTTCCACTAATTTCTTTTTTGAAAACTTTTCAAAGGCAGGGGTATAAATAATAAATTCGCAGTCCATTTGTTTAAAGTCACCCCTGAACATGTCATCGTAATTTTCGGGCTCGAACATTTGAGTTATTTTGATGTAACTCTCAAAACACTTGTGTAGACTGAAGTCTCCGTTTGATTTCATTATTTCTTCGACAGTAAATTTGTCTTTTTCAGGAGTATCTTTGTGCTTTGCTTGCACGAATATAATTCTTGGTTTATTACCAGTATTTGAATGGAACCTAAACACGATGTCATCGAAAGCATCCATGCTGTCAACGTTTGTTGCAATTAAGAATGATTTAACTTTATAAACATGTAAAGCTCTAAACAAAATCAGACTCAACAGTTTACTTTTGTACAATTGTCCACTAAGTTCCGAAGTTCCAGTTCGCTTTTGATAGTGAAATGTGTCCTTATCCTCTGCTGTTTTTAACTGTTTATTAGGTGGCTGCTGGTTAGACTTATTTTGTTTAGGTTTTTTATTTTTCACTGCACTGTCATTGTTAACATCGGTTGATTGGGTTCGATTTTTAGTATCACATGTAACAGGTTGGGAGTATTTCGGATCATCTCTTTCTTTCGAGCTCTTAAGGCCACTTTTCTGTGTTAAATTTGTATCGAGGTCACTCTGGCTACAAGATGGTTTAAATATATCATTATAAAATGCCTCCAAAATAGTAAAACTGTTTTCTTTTTTACCAGCGGGTTTGTCTGATAAACGAGCAATGTCTAAAGCCGTTTCATTATTACTGTTCTTAATGTTAGCGAGAGCTCCACGTTTCAAGAGAAATCTGACAACTTCCGGTTCTCCCTTAATCGTAGCGACATGCAATGGAGTATTGTTTTTGTAGTTAGCATCTGTTGCATTTATGTCAGCCCCTCGATCTAAATATTTCTTAATCTTTTGAATCTTTTCTTCTGAAGTTTTGTTTTTGCGAATACTACTGAACAGCAAGCTGTTGTTAAGTAGCTTGTCTTGAATTTCTGAATCATTGCAATTGTTTTGCATTCCAATACTCTCATATATTATTTAATATTGTATTCACGTTTCTGTAACAATATTGCATAATTATTGTGAAGAACGTTTTACAGAACACCCCAATCTATAGTCGAGTTAAAGTGATTACTTGAGTTTAAGTAATAGGGCAGTTCACTAAAAAAAACCAAATAGTCTGTCTGTCAGATTATCGAAAAAAAAAATAAGTTTAAAAACTAAAACCCGACTACGAAATCGGTCTTAAAAGTATTAAACAAGAAAAATCGTCTAGTAAGTAGATAATTTGATAATTATTATAGAGGACAGCAGTAGTCGCATGCTACTGATACCTGATCTTCATAGCGTTCTTATTGACACAGAAGTCAGCTGCTAGTTGCCATTAGCAAGGTTTTTAAACTTATTTTTTAATTTGAATTTTATTTTGTGTTTTTCAATTAATACGTAATAATATGCTACTTTCATAATGTAATATTCTACTTAATGTTGTTATTTACATAGTACGAGTAAATAACACAGACTAGACCGCGAGAACTGTTTGATCACAATTTAAACGTTGATGTTGACTTGAACTACATATAATATAATTTACATATTTGAAATGTACTCGGCAAGACCTTTCATTTGATACTAAACATGTTCCGTCTTATTACAAAACGTGGCTTAAAAAAAGTACCGGGTTTAGTACAAGCTTTGATCCATGACCTTGACTAAACCGTATTACAAAACGAAGTTTAACGCTAGTCCTAGAACAATCTATGGTACCAAAATACGTCAAAGTTAAACCATCGTGACCCCTAGTTTAACTATGGTACTAAATTGTCAAAAGATGGTTTTCGTTGATTTATCTTAGTATTTTATCCGAACTGTAGGTTATATTGCATCAACTTTAACTTGTACATAGTTTAGTGCATCAAATATGTCAGTTTTATGCATCACTAACCTTTTCTTCTGACAACCAAATATTTACACTCCTTTTTTCTTTGGTTAATCCATTTTCTTAAAAAAAAAAACATTAATGCACACGCCACACACTATCTCACCACAAAAGAATACTGTTCTTTTACTTGTATTTAATTAATAATCTTGAAGTGACACCGGACATTTTAGTTTACTTTAAGTTGTAACATAAACATTTCGATAACATTACTCGTATTACGCGCGCCGCTCAGTTCACTCCGTTATACGCTCTAGATCGATAGTTGTTACAAAACAGAACAATAATTATTGAATGTGAACATGCATTTAAAAAAATACAAGTCTGAATATTTAAATACCTTTAAATAACAATACGTTATATTTTACCACTACAAATAACAATTTAAACAATATTTTTTCTTTACATTACGTAACAACATTTTGTAAAACGGAACAGCGCATAGAACGAACGAATGAATGAAATCTTTAGTCCAGAGACGATCTTTGGTACTAAATAGTCCTTTGTTGGTCTACGATTTGTAATACGATTTGCTAGTACGGTAACAAACCTAGATCTTTTAGTTCTGGTTTAAACCTTGTACTTATGGAAGTTTTTATAATAAGATGGTATAATTATGATTATATCAATTTTTTTTTCGTGCTTAGAATTTGACATTTAAATTCCGTCATAAAAAGAATTGTTTTATAGCCTATGTCATGTCACCCGGGCTATTCTTACGAATCTATTGACACCTCATTTATAAAATACGTTCAGTAGTCTAAGTGGGTCATACAAACATACATACATAGACTGCCAAAATTATTACCCTTCCTTTTGGTTTCGCCGTAGTCGGGTATAAATATGGGATACATGTTTTTTGTTTTATCAAATTAATAAATATGACGAAATTAAAACGTGTCAAAGGTCATGAGTGGGGGCTTTTGACGTCACTTTGTGGGTAAAAAAGTACGAACCTTGTGACGTCACACGATTTGACACGACTTTTCGAAGCAGTGTATCGTCTTCATATTTTGTTTAAGTAAAAAAAGAAAAAATACGTGTCCATTATTTTTTGGAAATCTATCAGACCAATTAGATTTTTTTGGTGAAATACCCTATTACTAATGTAACTTACACATAGATTAAAATTTTAAAAATTTAGAAATATTTGAGTTTTGCTGGCTACCCTGGCGCTTGCATCTTTAATCAAATTAGAACCGTCCAAGAACAGAATTCCCAGTTTTGGCAGTTCTAACTTCAAGCAGCGTTTTTCACGGAAACAAACAACGAAGACACAATACAGATACAATGCTTTGAAAACTCGTGTGACGTCATTTTCTGAGACATTAGTATGACATTATTTAGTGGTCAGTGACGTCACAACCCCTCACACAAATCATTGACGCGTTATATCTTCGTCAATTTTTATTGTTTTGATAAAACAAAAAATAGGTATCCAATATTTTTCGATAATCTAACAGACGGACTAATTAAAATCAAATTGTCTAAGTCAGTAAACATCCCTATTGTCTGGTTTCGGAAGAAACGGCTTTATTATTAGTCCTTTATTTATTTTATACACATAGGACACATTTTTAATTATTTCTGAAAAAGAATATAAAAACATTACAAAATTTAAAAATAGTGGTCCACCGAAAAAGTGACCAGGGTCTAAGCTACCGGTGGTTAGGGCTCCAGAGACAGGGTACTTTTACATCCTTTATAGAAAGATCCGTTTATATCGATGACCATGCATATCAATAAACAAATCATATTTTTCTTACCAAGCACAGCTTTGACTTTGAGTAAAAATATTGTAATATTCGGTACATAATCTGCCATAAATAAGGCTATAAACCGTCTTATCCAAATTATCACGCTCCAAAATCAAAGACTCAATAATTTGGTTTGTATTGATTATCACAAAAAGACTGAATTTAACTAATACTTATTTAAAACCATTGAAAAAAAAATCCCATTTCGCGATAAAGTCATTTAAATCATTTGATTTTGATTGATATGAATATAAAACTAGTACAAAGTTGTGTTTGTGATGTCTAATAAATATTTTTGTATTTTGTTTTTTTTTTCAGGAAAACTTAAAATAGTGGCGTTCGGCACAATTTAATACAACTGCTGCTACAAAGTACGATAGAAATAAAATTGTGATTCTCACAATAGGGGATCGGACTGAGTCAAAAAACAATGATTCTAATTAGTCCGTCAGTTAGATTATTGAAAAATATTGGATACGTGTTTTTTGTTTTATCAAATTAATCAAAATTGACGAAGATAAGATGTGGTTGTGACGTCATTTGTAGTTAAAAATGTACTATCATATAACGTTTTCGAAGAGTTAACGAGTTTTCGAAGCACTGTATTGACTTCAATTTTTGTTTATGTGAAAAAAGAAAAAATACGTCTCCAATATTTTTGGAGATCTATCTGACGGACTAATTAGTTTTTTTTTTGTCCGATCCCCTATTGCAACGTAGCAAATGAAAGGCCCAGTTTGATAAAATTGTTGGTGAGTGAATTTTCCAAGATGGCGGCGGAAATCTGGAAACATCTAGCAGATTTTTATATAAAAGAGACTGTTTGTCCAAAAAACCTGTAAGACTGTTCTAAAGCCGCTATATGGATTATTTTAAATTTTTCATTGTTGGCTTTCAGATTATTACTGTCTTACCATTGAATAAATGCATGTAAGCCACTGCTTATACCATGCTCATAAGATCTTCTGTGCTTACATTTAGTTCCAACGGTAGTTGTTGTGTTGTGTTCATAGTTGCTATTGCTTGTCCAGATAAGCTGAGAAATGAAATCTTTGGCATTGTCCCATTGCTGTCATAGATTTTGTCAAAAAGCTTCTTGTAGTTTATTTTATCAGAATGAAAATAATACATTGGCGTTTTCCCTGTTATATCTCGAGTCTTACAAATTTCCTGAAATTGATTTTTATCTAAAAGGGACTCCAGTTTTTCGAAAAACATGTAGAACTTTTCTGAAGCAGCTATATGCGCTGCTACCTGCTTATTCGAATTGCTTGCACCAAAAATGATCACGAGTTGCTCTTGACTAAATTTTTCAAACGTTCTATCAAACCATTCAGTGTCTATAAAATGTTTCAACCACGACTTTATCAAAATATGTATTATTTTACTCGAATCATTTCTAACCAAGAAAGGACTTAATTTAAAATATTTATTATATTTTGCAAAGTTGTTTTGAATATCACTGCAAAATAAATGTACAAGTTCGGAAGGAGTTAAATCTGACAAAAGAGCATCTAATAACTCTACATTCTGACGCAAACTTTTTCGAAGTCTTCCTCGAAACACTAATGGATTAGCATCCGGTAGATCAAAGCATTCGAATATGTCAATTATCCTATTTTCGTCAATATTTCTGATCATCTCAATAATACAAGAAACAACATCCTTTGCATTATTACGAATTGCAATGCATACAATACAGCTATCATTACTAGTGTTGTTGAGTACATTCACAAAATCTTCAATATTGTTTTTACTTAGCACATCTTTCACTAATTTGAGTAGAATTATTGCAATATTATCTAGTTTACTAACAATAGCTTTATAAAGCCACTTGGCTAACTTATCGCGCTCCAAAAGCAAAGTTTCAATTTTTTTGTTAAAATCTGCATTATGTATTTCATTAAACAGAAGTTGATGGTTTTCCAGTTTAGCATAGAAAAACCTCCGGGTGTCGTCGACTTCAGATTGAAAAAATGTATTAATAAGATACATCCAAAGAGAACTTCTACAACGGAATGAATTCAAATCATCGAAAAGAAACTCAGCAGAAATATATTTAGCAAATGTGTAAAGGTCAAACTTAGATTTATTCTGAATAATTTCTTCGACAAGGCATGATTTTTCTTCTTCAATTTTTATCCTTTCAATAAAATCACGAATTTTGGTAATATCGATAGTGTCGTAAGCATGAAATAACTGTATTTCATCAGTTCCACCAAATGTTACAAAAGATTGAACATATTTGTTAAACTTTTCCTCCATCAGATGGTGACGAGAAACGAAGTTGTCTGCGGTATTGTCGTCATAGACTTTTTCCAGAAGACTTCTTAGATTTTCGCGGTTTATTTTGGAGTTAAAATAATGAATCGGAGTTAGCTCTGCTTTGTCTCGAGTCATGCAAATTTCCTTAAATTGATTTCTATGTAAAAGCGATTCTAATATGTCAAACATCCAATAAGACTGTTCCATTGCTGCTCTGTGAGCTGCAATCCTGTTCTGCCAATCTCTGGCACTAAAAATTGTCATAAGTTGTTCCCGATTGAATTGTTTTAAAGTTTTAATATACCATTCGGTGTCTATATCACCTTGCAACCACGACTTAGTAAGAATATGTATTATCTTAGTGGATATTTGTTTATCGCATGGCAAAGAATATGTAATTTCTTGACATAACAAATCTTCAAGTACAGAAGGAGACAACTTTGACAAAAGAGCATCTAACAACTCCATATTTCGACGCAGATGAGGTCTAAGTTCACCATTATCCACCAATGGAGTAAATCTAGGAAAATCAGAGCAATTGAATATGTCAACCAACCTTTTATCATCAATATCATTAGTCAGCTTAATAATATACATAAGAATATGTTTTGCCCGCTTCATGACTGCCATACACACAATGCAGCTTTTCATATTGGAAGATATCTTTATAACGGTAACTATATCAATAAAAAAATTAAGATTTTTCTTACCTAGCACAGTTTTGACAAATTTCAGTAAAATTATTGCAATATTATATAATTTGCCATCAATAAGGCTATAAAGCGTCTTTTGCAAGCTATCACGCTTCAAAAGCAAAGACTCAATTATTTCACTTAAATCTGAAATGTATGTTTCATTAAACATGTGTTCATGGTGTTCTAGTTTATGATTCAGAAACCTAAGTGGGCCGTCACGTTTAGACTGTAGAAATGTGCTAATTAAATATAGCCAAAAATAACGTCTATATAAGAACGATTCCAATTTATCGCAAAGAAACTCTGCAGCAAAAAATTCAGCAAATGTGTAATGGACGAATTTAGGTTCATTCTGAATGATTCTTTCGACAATGCCTGTTTTCTCTTCTCCGACTTTTATACCTTCAATAAAATTGTGCAATGTGTTCATATCGTTAGTGTCAAATAATTGTATTCCAGCCGTTTCACCAAATATTACATGAGCAGCAATTACTTTGTGACCATATAAAAATGCTCTACGCTCAGTATCTACCAACTTCCTTATATCAGGATCATTGATACACAACAGGCGTTTTTTTTCTCCAAAACGTATCTTGAAAAATTTGGACTCTACTAATAGTTTATACAGTGTACTTAAATTAACATATTTAGGGTCAAATGAATCATTAAAATATGAATCTTGAAATAACTCTGATGTCAAATACAGATGTAATGGTATTTTAAAAAAATCCTTGTCTAACACTTGTCCAAGCAAATGACGAAATTGTTCAACACAATCTTGTCCTAAACTATTAGTTTTAATGGGGAAGCGGTCAACTGAGCCGAACTTTCTCAGAAACAATTTTTTCAAAAAGTCGTTTTGATTTTCAGCAGACAACGGTTGTATAGTATAAGAGAAAGTTTCCAAGGCATTTTCTAACTGATTCAGAACGTTGTATACGCGACTGGTTATCCACAAATGTATAACTTTTGACTTCTTAAAAATATTAACTAATTGAATAACCACATTTGCGAAATCAGGACATACTTCATCAAACCCATCGAGTAGTAACACAACCCGATTATTATTATAACAATAAATAAGTAACTCAATTTCAAATAGTTCGGGTCCAGTTAAATTTACCTTGTTCTCTAAAACAATGTTATTACCTATAACAGAAAGAAGATCAACTATGATCTCGAAATCTGCTCTTCTCTCTCTAAAAGCTTTGAATTCAATAACTTTGAACAAAAATTGCATAGCTTCTTTTAAGTCAAGGGTAGCTTGGTTTTCTTTTATCCTTTTCAATACATCGGTATGCTCCAGTAAGTTAATTTTTGAAATCCACAGCGCTGGATACTTATGTTTAGTATTTATTGCTAAATGAGTAAGTAAAGAAGATTTACCCATGCCAGGTTCGGCACTTATTATAACAACTTTTTCATTCACATCTTTCAACGTCTCAGGTTGCAATGTGTTGTCAGAGTGTGTGCCCCTGTTAACGTCCATAAAAATGTTCAGTAATTTGCCTCGTGATTTTTGCCAAACAAAAGTGTTAGCGGTCTCGTAATAGGTTGTCATGTGAAACCAATGTACATTAAAGTTTTCATACATTTTGATAAATTCACTAAATTCTTTTTGGTTATTCGCATTCTCGGTTATCAAAATGATATCCTTCTTATCAGGTGTTAAATCATCATCAAACTCGTTATATCTTAACACTTTATACTGATCGTTTGTGTGAACACTCGGATCTAATGTAATGTAACGACATATCTGTTCATTTACATAAACATCTGATATTTCATCATAAGCCGGACTATTAAGAAAATTACCTATCGTTATTTTTTTATTGTTAATTATCATATATAGTATTTGCGAATTAATAAAATAGTACGATTCATCATCAAATAAAATACCAAGTGGTATTTCTTTTCCTTGAAACACAATATATCTGTCTTCTAGCAACGTCGTACGCATTGTATCTGTTAGATCTTTAAAGCCAATTTGATTGTCAACTCTTTCAACGATGACCTCCGTTGCTATTCTTTTGATCTGGGTAGATAAATTGCGATTACAAATAACGATTATTTTTCCAGCAAAGTGTCTTATCAACAAATGGATTTCTGTAACGTCTTTACTTTTACAAACTACAATGAGAGTAGCCAATTTAGATTCTTTTATCTCTGCTTTTACATCAACAAAATAATTTCCGATCCTAACATAATCCAAATCAATAAATGTATAACCGCTCAAATTTCCTTCGTCAAAATATTGCATTAATTTCATACTAGAAAGTGCATTTTCTTCAGTTATTATGCTCAAGATTTTTTCTGGCCCGACAAAAAAACCATCTAATTGTAACAATTTAAGAGCAGTATTTTTAAACTTCAGACTAGGCAATGTGTTTTTTATTGTTTCAGTATATGTGAAATTAAGAATACTCAATAACGGGCTATTAAGTATATCTTGTTCAGCTTCAAGGAAATATTTACAAGATTCAGTCAAGTATGAAGCACTAAAAGGCTGTTGCCACCATTTTTGTACACGATCGTGTATTTTTAAGAAAATCGCGTCAGCCTTTACGATACTTTGCCTTTTTCTACTACCTACAAAACACTTATCGATCTCCTTCTTTAAAATCTTTTCTATGTTGTCCTCTTTTGCCTGATTTGTGTAAAATGTAAGGTTGCACAAAAAGTTTTTCATCAACTTTTTATCATTCTCTTCATGAACCAAAGAAAGGCGGGGGACACGTTGTATGTTTATGTCAAACCTACACTTGTTAACTATTCCAATAAAAACGTCACTTTTTAATTTTTCTAAGAGCTTTAAATTGTCGGCAGATAAAGTGTCAACATCAACATTAAATTTTAAAGTGCTAGTCACGTTATCAAATACTAGCAGGTTACCAACTAAACCACCCAGTCTATGGGATTCAAAATCCGTGCTTTTTAACATTTTGTTTACGCCAACCATAGTGTCGTCCACTTTCATCAAAATATTTTCTGAGACTGTCTCAGCAGCCTCCACAAATATTTGCTTAAATTTTGAACAGAGGTAATCAAGTTCATTTTCTTGTGTATCCCTGACTCCACTAAAACAAAAATTAAGGTTGCCAAAATTTAGTGGTACTTTAAATGTCTGTGATGTTAAAATGATCTCTGCTTGGTCCGGTTTTTCGGGTGATACGATTTTATAAATTGTGGCTTTAAATGCTAATAACAAATGGTCATCGCTTGAGAAAAATGATTCTCGAAATTTAGCGCATCGGAAATGATTTTGCGATTCACCCTCTTTCATTTCGACTTCCAGAATGTGTCGTGCAAGAAAAACATGATATGTTTTTATTAAATCATCCATCATCATATTACCTTGATTGTCTTTGAAAATAAACTTTGCTAATTGTTTGGCTAAAATCACTGCACGAGATTTGGCTACAGTTTGCATTAGAAGCTCTACATCTCGATCATCATAATCAAACTGAAATACGTGTGGTATTTTGGTTCGAATAGGATTACCGTCATCATTTTCAAGATCTCCCTTGGCTTCACTTGTGTTTAAAAAGCTTGTAGTTTCATTTCGTTCCACTAATTTCTTTTTTGAAAACTTTTCAAAGGCAGGGGTATAAATAATAAATTCGCAGTCCATTTGTTTAAAGTCACCCCTGAACATGTCATCGTAATTTTCGGGCTCGAACATTTGAGTTATTTTGATGTAACTCTCAAAACACTTGTGTAGACTGAAGTCTCCGTTTGATTTCATTATTTCTTCGACAGTAAATTTGTCTTTTTCAGGAGTATCTTTGTGCTTTGCTTGCACGAATATAATTCTTGGTTTATTACCAGTATTTGAATGGAACCTAAACACGATGTCATCGAAAGCATCCATGCTGTCAACGTTTGTTGCAATTAAGAATGATTTAACTTTATAAACATGTAAAGCTCTAAACAAAATCAGACTCAACAGTTTACTTTTGTACAATTGTCCACTAAGTTCCGAAGTTCCAGTTCGCTTTTGATAGTGAAATGTGTCCTTATCCTCTGCTGTTTTTAACTGTTTATTAGGTGGCTGCTGGTTAGACTTATTTTGTTTAGGTTTTTTATTTTTCACTGCACTGTCATTGTTAACATCGGTTGATTGGGTTCGATTTTTAGTATCACATGTAACAGGTTGGGAGTATTTCGGATCATCTCTTTCTTTCGAGCTCTTAAGGTCACTTTTCTGTGTTAAATTTGTATCGAGGTCACTCTGGCTACAAGATGGTTTAAATATATCATTATAAAATGCCTCCAAAATAGTAAAACTGTTTTCTTTTTTACCAGCGGGTTTGTCTGATAAACGAGCAATGTCTAAAGCCGTTTCATTATTACTGTTCTTAATGTTAGCGAGAGCTCCACGTTTCAAGAGAAATCTGACAACTTCCGGTTCTCCCTTAATCGTAGCGACATGCAATGGAGTATTGTTTTTGTAGTTAGCATCTGTTGCATTTATGTCAGCCCCTCGATCTAAATATTTCTTAATCTTTTGAATCTTTTCTTCTGAAGTTTTGTTTTTGCGAATACTACTGAACAGCAAGCTGTTGTTAAGTAGCTTGTCTTGAATTTCTGAATCATTGCAATTATTTTGCATTCCAATATTCTTATGGATTTAATATTGTACGGAATATTCTGAAACAATACTGTATATTATGAAGACTGTTTCGTGAAACAATACACTACCACTACCAAGATTACTTGAGTGTACCTACGACACAACAAATGTCTGCGACACAACGATTGCTTACAATAATTGAAAGTTTTACTTTCAAGGATAGAAAGCAAAGAAAAGAATTTTGTTCTCATTTTTGACAGTTTTAACTTCAAGCAAAATCTATACTAATAGTATAAAGCTGAAGAGTTTGTTTGACGCTAAGATCTCAGGATCTACTGGTTGGAATTGAAAAATTCTTTTTGTGTCTGATAGTCCATTAAATCGAGAAAGGCTTTAGGCTATATAACATCACGCTACGCCCAAAAAGAGTGGAGCATAAATGAAAAATGTTGCATAAACGGGAAACGATGTTCCTTATCTAAAGCTTCCCATATGGTATTAATCTATATCTAAATAAATTGGTTTGTTAGAACGGAAATTTAATATAGAATATTTGTGCTTTTTACTCTATATAGTTTAAACAAATATCTTAGAAGATATCGCAATGTAAAAATGTCCGCGTAACAAAATAATTACGCGGTCCGCTGTGCCGGCCCTCGCGTCCCAATGTAGATACGTGGAGATTCTGGCCTCCGGGAAATTCAAATTCAAAATATTTATTGCACCATAATATTTACAAGGTGTTATTGTATATTGTTTTGTGAGCAGTGGTGGCCCAGTGGTGGCGGCCCCGACTTACGAACAGTTGGTCATGGGTTCGAACCCAGGCATTACTTTGTGTAATTTATTTCATCACCACTGCTCCCAAAACGGTGAAGGAAAACATCGTGAGGAAACCTTATCTTAGAACCAAAAATTCGAAGATATGTGACATACGCACTGGGCCCGAGTGGTGAATTATAGCCCATCCCTCTCCTAGAGAGGCCTGAGTCCCTACAGTGGGACCAATATAAGGCTGATGATGATGATGATGATGATATGTACCTATAGTAATTCTCACTTTAATAATATATTGTAAGGTAATCTAAACTAATATTATAGAGAGGAAAGATAAGATTTTTTGTTTGTTACGATTTAACTCAAAAATTAGTCTGACGACTTTGAAAATTCTTTCTACATTAGAAAGCTAATTGAAAAAATATTACTACGTTGGATAGTCGATCTATCGAGGAAGGTTGTAAGCTATATATTATTGTGACGCAGACGAAGTTGCGTGGGTCAGCTAGTTATCTATAAAACAAAAATCTCTATGACATGTCGGAGCACCGTACCCCACAGGGGGTGCCCTTAGCGATTTGTCACTTAGTTTGTAAGCCTTGCCCCTGGCTGGAATCCTTAAACTCAAGGTATCCACAGGGATTGTCCGGTTAAGCAGAAGCCAGTCTCATAGACTGAACTGCGAGATGCAACTACCAAAAAAAAAAAAATACATGTCGGAGCAGAAGCTGACTTGACAACGAGGCGGAAGTACTGCACATAAGTTGATTTTACGCTTTTAGGCGTTCAAAGTAGAAAAAAACAACGATTAATTATTTGATTTGTAAAATAGGTAGGTACTACAATAACAAATGAAATAAGGGTAATAACCCAATTTAATGACTTCTGTCATAATCGGCTTTATCGGTGATTTATTGTGACACGAGTGTACTCGTAATTGCATATTATCTTTCATTAGACATTTAACTTTGTAATAATTAATTGTAAACACAACGTTTACAATTAATTGGTGATGGAATATCGTAATATATATGTTTAAAAGTAATTAATTAAACTATTCAACGATTTGTTGTGTTTACAATTGAATTTGTATTAATTGATTAAGTGATTAGGTAAATAATCATACAATAATTGAGTTAGAGCGAATGAGGCACATTCATGCTTGCAATACGACGCATACGAATGAAAAGACGCATCACACACGTTGCGAGTGCGACAAATTACCTATGTCCGCATTTTTCTAGGAATTTTTGAGTAAGTCTGACCTATATACAACTAGCTGTGCCCCGCGCGTTATCGAGCGCCTCTAACATCCAAGGTATCGATACTGTGGCGACCTTCGTTTGTCTGGGCTGCGTTCCAGAAATAAAACGGCGGATAGCCATGGCTAAAGATGCTACGATAGATATCTTTAGCGGATAGCCATGGCTAAAGATACGCAATAGCCCTGCTGGAGGCGTGTGCCTCCAGCAGGGCTATTGCGTGTCTTCTAAATGACAGTGGCTATCATGTTGTCCATGGATTAACTGTCGAATTGGTTATGGTTTAGTACAAAATGGAACCATTTGACAGTTAATTGATGGAAACTATATGATAGCCACTGTCATTTAAAGATACGTAATAGCCCTGCAGAACATCTGAAAAAATCGTGGTATCTTTTTACATAGTATAAAATAAAGTCATTCCCGCTGTTTGTACGCTTAGATCTTTTAAAAAGGCAACGGATTTTAATGCAGTTTTCAGCAATAGATAGAGTTATTATAGAAGAAGGTTTACATGCAGTTACATTGTACCTGTGTGAAGTCGGGCGGGTAGCTAGTAAGCTATAAAACGAGAGTTTTTCTAAATGGTCGCAGACGCAATTACTTATGAAAGAAAACGTCTTTAAAACACATCTGAAATTACTACCAGCTGTTCAATGCAAACAAATAAATGTCCTTGAACCGATCAGCTGAGCACGCGGGTAGAGTTAACACGGGCGCTCGCATCCATGCGTTGAACTTGAATAATTCGAGGTCGCACGCACATTGGGCACAGCTGATACCGTGGGCTATCTCGTGGCCTTGCCAATATGGGTGCGCGCGATTGTATTTTATTGGATTATTGTAAATTCAAACGAAAAAGTAAGTACGTTTGGAAAAGGAAAGTAGGTAAAGTGTGATAACCTGATAACGCACGGCATGGCATTCGATTTGAAAAAGAAAGGAGTAGAACAAAATAATATAACCTATCATTTCCGAGGTACCTACTCATTATTTCATAAAGCTCTCGCGATTCAGTTTTCTTAAGCCATTCATTTCATTTTATTTTCATAGCAACAATTTAAATTGTTTTTCATGCCTGTGCAACACATTAAGTCAGCTAGAAGATAAAGAAAATCATAAGTAGGTAGGTATGATTAATAATAATACTATAAGACTTTCCTGTTTTTGTTTGGTAACCCAGACTGACTGATTTATATACATATATCTGCCAACATGCAGAATAAACAATGTTTGCCTAATTTCATTATTTTAAGGTAAGTAGGTATTTAAATAATATGAAATATGTACAAAGCTGAATTTTTAAGGGCATTGGTTGTCTCATCTCGTAGTAGGACTCTTATTTCCTTCATAATATGTATACAAAATACTGACCTTTAGTCCTTTGAAGAATAAAAATAAACTTTTTGTTTATATTGAACCTTTGTGGTTGCCAGGCCACGCTCCGTCAACAGCTCTAGTACACAAACAACAAATACAGTGATGTAAAGGCGCAATTGTCAAGTTGACATTAGCACAGAGGAGCCAACTCGTGAAAAACATTTCGTTCAGAAACACAAACTACTTGATTTTAGGCAGAATTGCAAACTTTGCAGTGTGCACCAAAAAACACGTTTCGTATCATGCATGGCATACATTTTGTGCCACAACAAGTACAACAATGGTATGCCAGAGCCCAGAAGGTAATATTGTTAAACCTAATTAGAAAACTAGAATTTAACTAGAAAAACTAACCAGAATGATTACAAAGAGCGTGACTGGCATTTCGATGTGTACTGATACGTAGCTATTGCAACAGATAGCGGGCGTGGCCGCGTAGTGTATGACGTCGCTTTTTTTTTTTTTGGCGGTTGGAAAATCATCAAATCAATTAATTAACCCCTCCCGCTCTTGGGCAGAGCGAAAGGGAGTGTCAGATAGGGATGGCGATCTGAGATCGATTAATCGAAGAATCGATTTTTCGAGCAGAAAATATCGATTTTTTAAATCGATATGAAGTACTGTGTCGATTCACTGAATCGATATATCACCCTTGAAAATCGACATTCGATTTTTTCTGTTTTGGTATAAACCATACAATTATTTGCATTTAGTTGAATGTGCGTGAATTATAAGAGTGCTGCCGGTTAAAGAGTTAACTACTCATAAACTCGCGAGATGGCTGTATGTTTAGTATCCTTTACTCGCCTCTCTTTAATAAAAAAGTTACGTTTGTAGTCTTTGACTTTATGTATCTATAATCTGTGTGACGATTGATATTGCATTATTCATTTGTTGTTGTCGTTTAATGAATATTGTTATTAGCGTAATATAAGTATTTTCATGATTGATTTTCATCAGAGTTTCATGTAGTGTTTGTTGCGAAATAATAACTAATTGAGAGTAGGTAAGTAAATAAGTAAAGCGCTTCTTATTTTTTACTTTTTTGTAATCAATAAAAACATTCAGTATAAAAATACTTATTTTTTTTTTATAGTTTGATACGGTAATAAAAATAATTGTTATTTTTGAATTCCCTGATTTTATTGATAAGATATCGTTAATTGCAATATTTATCTTGTTTTTAGTAAAATTGATACAAATTTACATTGTAAACGCAAACTTGAAAAAAAGATCGATTTTTTAAGAATCGATTTTGTAGGCCTCGATTTTTTCGTGAATCGATTCATTAGACTACGATTCGAATCGATTTAAAAATCGATCTTTTTCGTAAAGAATCGCCATCCCTAGTGTCAGACTTCTACTGACCAAAAATATTTGTATGACCTACAGATAGTTGTTACGAGTCTGAGTGTTTGGTTTATTATTAAATGTTTTTTAGGGAACTACGAATCCTACAATACAGGAGAAAAACCTAATGTGGGGCAAAGTTTAAAAACAGAAAAAAAAACACAACAGTAGTTTATTTAATAATATGTTCTATGAGAGTTATCGGAAACAAAAGTTTAAGAAAAAATAAAAAAAGACGCATTATCATAATTTATATAATGGCGAGTCAGACATTAAATAAACAAGCACATTTGACTGTAAATTATTGTAGGTAAAGTTGTACCTAACTTACATTTTTGATGACTACCTAAATATTTAATTTCAATTTCATTACTTATTTAGATATTATCGCTGTAGACTTTGTTTAGGTATTTAGTTGAAGTTTTTTTTATAAGGTGCGTTGTGGTAATCGGCAAAGGGATAAGAACGTAGAAATCAAAATTTCTCATTTATTTGGCTATATTTTTTAATGATATCTTTAATACATTGCGCGAAACGTCATTGTGTAGGCCGACTGCAAGGAAAGGGTAATGTTTTCTTTCGTAGTATGCTTGTGAATAAAACCAAACTTTGAGAATCGTAATATCTTTCAAATTTGGCATTTGGGGTAAGATCGAACAGTTTAAACCAAAAAAAAGGATTTATTTGGTACATCTATGTTTGTAGTAATAGGTAGATTTTTTCGATATCATGTTGAAGAGCAGGAAAGATCGGACAAAATCTTTTCTTAAACCTTGTGATCCTAGCAATAGAAATAGTTTTAAATTAATGTCCGAACTTACCCCTTCATGGCCAAATCGTCATTACACTCAAAAAAAAGATGTTCTGATTTTACAGGCTTACAAAGCAAAACGTAAGTATTGAGTACCTATTTATAAATAAAATAAATTTGAAATGAAACTAGGTTTCATCATTAACAATTTTCACTATTTTTAAACTTGAGTATAAAATGTTTTTGAAACACCTTTGCAACTATTCGAAAATTCGTCCGGTATTACCCCAACGCACCTTATATGGTCAACCTGCCTACCTAATTTTGGACGGATTCGTATAATGAATTACAACAAAAATTGTCTAGGTTAACAAATAAGCAGATAAACATCGAGTCTTGGTTTGGTGCTTTTATTTCCTTGTCTGGTTTCACTTTATGTAGGTATCCTGGAAACAATTTCGTCCACTGGTACTAGTGTTCTTTCGTGCTAACAAAAGCAAAAACAGTTGAGTGCTTTTACGAAAGAGCTGCCAGCCGCCGTGACGCGGGCAGTGGTGGTTTAAGTACCAGTCGATCATTCTATCAGATCCAAATAAACTTTGCTAACGTTCTCATCGTCTCTTTCTTGCACTTTTGCACAGTGACAAGTACTAGGATTAATAATATACATAATTATTTATTGTTCAATGCTATTATTTCATTAATCCACGGCAAGAACTGTGCAGTATCTGTAAACACAACGTATTCGTTAAGATTGCAGGTGGCGTCTCCGGTTTCGGGGCGCAGGGACACGGACACTATGCCCCGGACTCGCCACTTGCCACCGTCAATCAGGTACAGGCCGCCACCGGAGTCTCCTACGCAAGGGCCCGAGCCCATTCTATCACCTGTCAAAGAGAATGTCATTTTGGGTTATTTTGTACTAAGCAGAAAACTGGTACTTACCTACACAGTTTCTACACTATGAAGAAAATAAAGTTGTGTTTTTATGCACAATTAAAATATACAGGTTACAAACCAAAAAATATTATGGTCGGAAAAATTTCCACACTTCAGAACAAAAAGAACAGGGACAATACCTACTTTAAATTATAATTTGATTTTCAGCTGCAACCCGCGGATTACTTTATATACTATTACAGTCGTGAGTTCAAACTCAGCATAGATTATAGATTTATTACATACCTGCACACATGGTGTTTTCATAGGTGAGTTCGTGGAACTGTGACTTGCTGGCCCTGCAGTCATTAGTGCTGACTATAGGGATGTCCACCTTATGGGGCTCGCCTTGTTTGCCAAAGCCCCCTACGCCTTGTTCACCCCAACCGGCCACCTGCCGATAGAATGCAGTGTTACAAATGTTACAATCTGTAGCAACAACTATTTTACCGTAACACACCAACTTTTTGTTTCCATGTATATCTGCAATCAGCCCTTAGGCTTTAATCAGATTGGTTGTTGCTTCATTGGCAGTTTGAGATTCTTCGCATCCTGCGATGCGTCATCCCGTTAAGTATGTATAGATGGTAATCAGATTGACGCTAGTCGTTTCCTTTTTATACACAACAATGCTTAAAATAAATGCTTTTTATGCTCAAGCGACAAATCTATTTAAATCAGTATTATTAACAACATAACTCAGACCAAACAGCCGTCAGGAGGTCAGGTCGGAGGAGCTTCACATTTCGATTAGGAAAGTATTCGGTTTATTTTATGTACTAAATCAGAAGGACCTGATTGAAGAATAGTAACACTATATGTATCTTTAGGTAAGTACTTACAGTGGCAGACCTTCCCACGACCAACGAGAGGTCGGTGTTGCCATCCCAGAGACAAGCTGGACGGATGATATCGTTGAACTTGACGTGTCTTTGCAGTGTGAGTATCATTATGTCATCTGAAACCAGCACAATAGGTAAGTTTAAATACGTTAATCTGTGCTTGATTGCGTTAGATTTATTAAAAACTATAAATATATTTTAAAAATGATATGAGATATGCTCAGAATTCATCTTGTGTGCGTGATGAAATCCGGAATGAGAAAATTCGCTGAAGAACCAGGGTCACCGACATAGCTCTCAGAATATGCAAGTTGAAGTGGCAGGTCACATCGCTTAAAGAACCGACAACCGATAGAGAAGAAAGGTTCTCGAGTGGCGACCACGAGGTGGATCGACGGCATCGTGACGAGAGTCTCGGGAAATCGATACATGCAAGTGGCAGGTTGCCGTTAGTTATGGCGTTCTATGGCGTCTTTTGTGCAGGAGTGGATGTCTTATGTCCGATAATGATAACAGTTAAGTAGCAGGGAACATCATTGGTATACCTATATGCCTATGTCAGCTCGTACAGTAGGGCTATTGCGTATCTTTTAAATGTCAAATTGGTTAAGGTTTCGTACAAAATGGAACCATTTGACAGTTAATTGATGGACACTATATGATAGCCACTGTCATTTAAAAGATAAGCAATAGCCCTGCTGGTCTTTTTAACATATTGTATAACTACAAGGTTAATTTGAGCAGTCCTATCAAAATTCCAAATAAAAACACTTTTAAAGTGAGACTCCCCCCTAATCCTCCAAAACCATTCATCCTTCATCACTTTTGTATTGCTTTAGGTGGGGAGATTAGTGGTACGAACTCCAAAGCCGTCATTCAGCAAAATGACGTGCAATGAAGTATTGAGAAGGTTGCTATTGTTACGTCGGTCATCTAGAATCTTTGAGAAACTCCGCTAATAACTGTGAAGTATCCACAAGAGACGAGTACATTCTTTTAGGTACCTACTTCCATTCTGTAGGTATAGTTCCTACATTGTATTGCCAAGATCAGTCTACTTTTAAGCGAGACAACGAAAGGTTAAAAGAGATATCTAGTGGGTGGGATAAAGTGTTAAGTAGTGTTTTGCGATTGTGTGTAAGTTTTTTGTGAGTAATAAAGTTAATTCATGTGTTTAATTGGTAGTGTTTTATTTTTCCCATATCCAGCTCGTAACACTATTATTGCTATCCAGGGTAATGATGATGATGATGATGATTTAGAGTAATTTTATAAGAACCATCAATATACTCACTTCGGAGCAAGAACGAATTATAGTCTTTGTGAAAATGGGCATCAAGAAGATTACTGGTGATGGTCGTATCGTCAGTCCAGTTATTCAGGTTGTGCACCCCAAGTTTTACTACGATGTCCGTGGTGGAGGTCAACGTCCTGCGGCGGTGCATGCAATGGGCAGCTGTAAATAAAACGAAATCTTGTACTTTAGGTGTTCCCCTCTGAGTTAGCATCTTTTGACATAGTTTGGCCCTAAAATACAAAGAAGAAGGTTAGGTCTTTGACTCTGTTATCGCAACCAAAGATTTTTATGGTACTTTACTTAAAATGGCGGATAATAGAGGATTGAGCAGAAAAGAAGAACCTCATAAGAATAGGGAATCGGACAAAAAAACACTAATTAGTCCGTCAGATAGATTTCCAAAAAATATTGGACACGTATTTTTTCTTTTTTCACATAGGTAAACGAAAGACACAGTGCTTCGAAAACTCGTGAACTCTTCGAAAACGTCACATGATAGTACATTATTTACCTACATATGACGTCACAACCCCCCACTTATGATCTTTGACGTGTTTTATCTTCATCAATTTTTATTAATTTGATAAAACAAAAAACACGTATCCAATATTTTTCGATAATCTAGCTGACGGACTAATTAGAATCATATTTTTTGACTCCGTCAGATCCCCTATTGCGATAGAATTGAGAAAAATTCGTAGGATCAAGAATTTATAGTTATAAACGCTCAGTCACTGCGCACCGGTAATAACATGACGATGCGACACGAGCGTCCCTCCACAGATAAACCGAAGAGAAGCCTGGTCGTACTTGTAGATAGCCACAAGCCAGGGTAGTTCTCCCCTTTCGTAAGCGTCGCCATTGTAGATCAGCGGAATGTTGTTGCCGCCGTAGATGACACCACATTCAATCGGTGGCTCTGGAGTATTAGCGAGACGGTTCGGACTGGAAAGAGAAAGTAGATACATAATGTCTTCAAGCAAAGTTGAAATAAAAAAAACATGATGTTATAAACGGTGTAAAAGTACCCTTAACGCAAACGAAAGGCACTTGTTCTCACCACCACTGCGATATTTTTTTTGTTCTAGAGTCTAGAACAAAAAAATGATCTAAAATGGTCTAGAATCTAGACCATACCTGGGAACCCCCTAGTTACGGAGATATTGGGGGTCAAAGTTCCAAATTTTGCACAGCTGTTTTTGTAAATTCTTATAGTTTTTCAGGTTGTAACTTTACTTAAATTACCTCCATGACCCTTTAACTATTCAAAGTATCCACAAGCATTATATTTTAAGCTACATTGAGTTTTACCGTAAAATGAAATTTTTGACCCCAAAAAAAAAGTCGTTTCCCAGCAAAATTTTTTTTGTAGAGGTACGTACCTACTTAGTTTGATGTACAGAATCACAGAACAGAAAGAACAGCTTTTCTGTTCTGTGTACAGAATGCTTGGTTGACGTATGTGTGAAGGGTTCATTTACACCCTGTATAAGTCATATCATCATCTGCCGAGTCTTTTTCAAACTATGTTGGAACTGCGGGCTGTCGTAAGAGATACCGCGGCCTCGACACAAAAGTCTAAGAAGGAACATGGGTGGTTTTTAGTCAGTAGAAGTCTGACACTCCTTTCCTGATGATTTCCCACCACCGAAAAAAAAGGTCGACTTCCAGCGACTGCTTATCTGACCTTAAAAACCCAGTCAGTATTGGATAATAGAATTTGTTAAGACTGGTAATCCGAGTTTTTGGGCTAATTAATACCTGTTACGATTATCAAATATCTACAAGTTTATACGCTGTATGAAGTCCTTACCTAGCAGTAACTGAAGATTGTTGGTCAGAAGTGTAGAAATCGTTTTGACTTGGCCTAGTCGGTGGAGCAGCTTCATACACAGGTTTAGTCGGCGCCGCCGGTTCTATTTGTACCGGAGGTTTCACGGGTCTTCGAATCGGGACCTGGGCAAGGGGGTCGTCATAATCGTAAGTTGGCCTGGACTGGAATATTTGCTGCGTTGGTGGCTGATACTGCTGTGTAGGCTGCGTGTATTGGGTATTGCCTGAAATTATATTTTTAGATGTTAAGCTTGACAATCCGGTAGGGCTACCCAAGTTACAACCGCTTCGTATTTATTCTCTTTCTAGTTAACGCTTCGGCGCAAGCGATTGTAAAATGCGCTAAGTTGGTAGACAACTTCACACAACTGAGTCGATCGCTCATTGTCTGACCTAATAAATGTAGAAAAAACCTACACTTTACTCTATGGTGAGCGTTACTACTAACGTCAAACTAATGTCAAAATCACAATTGTTTACTTTATGCGCGGGTTGAAGGTTTGTTTTGAATAACGAAATAAGGTAGGTACAAGTTCTTCTCGTCGGGGCTGCGGGTTGTTCACAAGTTACCGCAACCTCAACATATAGGGCTAAGAAGGAACATGGGTGGTTTTTAGTCAGTAGAAGTCTGACACTCCCTTTCGCTCTGCCCAAGAGCGGGAAGGGTTGATTTGATGAATTTCCACCCTCCAAGAAAAAAATAATGGGACAAGTTCTTCATATAATTTGATTATTATAATACCACAGTGCGGAATGTAATTTTAAACACAGGCAGGCCACATCGCTCGAAGAACCGACAACTGATGCGGAAGGCTGGTTCTCGAGTAGCGACTACGAAGCGGAAGACGCAGCGTTGGTAGACCTCTCACCAGGTGGACCGACGACATCGTGAGAGTTGCGGGATGGTCGCGGACAACCGGTGGATGCAAACGGCAGGCTGCCGTTCATTATGGCGTTCTATGGGGGAGGCCTTTGTCCAGCAGTGGACGTCTTATGGCTGATGATGATGACGATAATGATGGTGAACTGAAGAAACTGAAGAATCTTACCAGTATTCCAAACAGGCTCAATATTGTTGCTGAAGGTATAAATAATAGTACCGTCGTCGTCGTAGTGGACATGGTTCACAGGTTGCCGCTGCGGTTGTTGGTGCTGTTGCTGCTGTGGTCTTATTGTCTGTGGTCTTGATTGTGATTGATGTTGGAAATTGTTATACGCTGGAGAGCCGCCACCTTCTATGAATGAAGTATGCTGCAGACTTAGTGTTGTGACGTATGAGTTCGGCACCGGTATGTCTGCAAAAAATAAATTGTTTTTCTTAATTAACTGTGTGACATGTTAATGGCATTTGAAAACTATTTTTAAAATTTAAATATGTAGGTACTTCAAATATTAGACCATAAAAACAATTTGGTACACTTCATTCATCTTCTAATACCATACCATCTTCAAACCATTTGTTAATTTTTTAGTGTGTTATTGGTAAAACAGAGTGCAGAAAGTGTGCTCAAAGCGCATCGCAAATAATAATATTAATATGCAAAGTATGTACTTTAACACTATATTATGTGTTATTTCATAGTTACAACTTGGCTTGAGCAAAGCACATGATACATTATCATCATCATAGGCCTCCTCTCTTTGAGAAGGAATGGGCTATAATTTACCACGCGGGCCCAGTGCGTAGATATGTCACATGTCTTCGAATTTTTTGGTTCTAAGACATGCCGGTTTCCTCACGATGTTTTCCTTCACCGTTTTGAGAGCAGCGATGATGAAATAAATTACACAAAGTAATGTGCCTGCCTGGGTTCGAACCCACGACCGTTCGTAAGTCAGGGCCGCCACCTCTAGGCCACCGCTGCTCTTATATAATAGGGATGTTCCCTGACTAAACAAAATATGATTAAGTATATTTAGTCCGTCAGTTAGATTATCAAAAAATATTGGATACGTGTGTTTTGTATCTTAAAATTAATAATACGGATCCCTAGAAATTCAATAAGATGAAACGCGTCAAAAATCATGAGTGGGGGCTTTTGACGGGCTCTACGTGGTAAAAAATGCAGTGCGATGTGACGTCACACGAGTTTTTGAAGCACTTTAATATCGTCTTCATTTTTTGTAAAGTGGGAAAAAAAATGTGCTCAATATTTTTTGGAAATCTATCTGACGGACTAATTAGATTTTTTTGTCAATTACCCTATTAGTAAAACTAATATAGTTGCAATTTTTGCTTGAGTAAAGCACAATAATTATATTCTAATAATTAGAATAAAAAAAACACAAAAAAGCACAAAACTGAAGCTACTACTCAACTACTACTACTGCTCAACTGAAGCACAAATAAAACATTAGCATTAATAAAACTATTATTATAATATTTAGGGCACAAAATTAGATGTAAACAAGGTAGATAGAGGTAAATTACGTCATTCGAGCGACAAGCAGTAGTTTCACCTTTTAAATGATATAAGTAAAGAAAAAAATATATGCGTATTCACTAGTGTCTCGATTGAACTGTAACAATAAACAGATTATTTCCTGCGACTTCATCCACATAATTAACCTATCATAATAAAAGATATCTTATGCCATTTGGTTAAGAGCGATATCTTTCAGTGAAAGCATGAAGATTTATGAAATGTACACTAATATTATAGGTATTATAAAGAGGAAATATTTGTTTGTTTGTTTGTCTGTAATGAATAGACTCCGAAACTACTGGACCGATTTGAAAAATTCTTTCACCGTTGGGAAGCTACACTATCCCCGGGTGACATAGGCTACTTTTTATCCCTGTATTCCCACGGGAACGGGAATTACACGGGTGTAACCGCGTGACGTCCTCTAGTAAAGTATACAGTACAAATTAAAACATAACATAACTTGCACACAAATTATGCATAATTACTTAGTTGTATTTCTTCACTTATTTTTATTTCTCTTTCATTTGTATTTTTAATTCTTTGGTTTTTTTTGATCATTGCATCTATGTACTATGTTTGATCTCAGCATCACCCTAAGGTAAATTGGTAGAAAATGCCCAAGGCCGTCTATGTACAGAATTTTTTGTTAGCGAAAATATTATTAGTTTGCCTTATTGTTCTAATTCACGGTTCATGTTTAGTAAACTACTTTTCGTTTATAAATCTTTGGCATGAATTCATTCGACCAGTCGACATAACAGTGGAAACAGACAGTTTGCATATTTTTTCTAGGTTCAGATCAACATGGCATAACGTGGAAATACCCACAGTCCCACAATGTCCGTGTGCCGATTACGTTATGAATTTATGATACTCAAGGAAAAAGGTATCGAAATTGACATAGAACTCTAAGTAACTTAGTACAATGTTAAACTTAACTTGGCAATAAACAGTGCACAGTGCAGTAGTATAGTTTTCTATTTTTGTTCTTATTACCTATCCAGATACAAACACACAAACAGATATCTGAATCACAAAATCTAAAGTTCTAGCAATTCAGAAAAAATTCTATTGAACATTTTTGCGTTCCCAGCATAAAACGACCCCACTGCCAAAACTCAGGAACAGGTATCTGTGATAGGGAGGGGTTTGTTATCTACCCTAGTGCCCAGTGGAGCGGATTTATAGATGACAATGGTCTTCAAAGTTGAGGAAACCGGCCATTCCCATTAACTCGTAAAGCAAATTGGTGAAACACGAAGCAGATGCGAATTCATGAGTACAATAATTATAAGCAAAATACTCATGCTAAGTTTCATCGTTTTGAGATTAATTTACTGATTACTATATTATTATTTGGTATAGCTAGCCCACATTGTCCCTGGCCTTCCAACGGTCATTTTAGGCTACTTCTTTCCAATTATCAAGAAAATACATCTAGTTGTTCCCGCCGTCTCCTTCGTGGTCTGCTGCGTGACCCTGTGTCTTCGTTCCACCAATCCTGAGCTTCCAGGGCGTGACTGATAGCGAAAAAGACTACACTTAATATGAAAAATCCAAGGTTTGTTGATCTGTATAATCTACGTGTTTCACGCACTCGTGACCATCTCATACTTACTACAAAACGCTGGTCTACAGACATCCATAAGCGGTTTCTTATTCTTTTTTACCAACTGTGTATAACAGTTGAGCCCCTTAGGTGGCCCAAGGTTTTAGGTTAAATAGTAGCATTTTTCTACATTAATATTATAAAGAGGAAAGATTGATTTGTTTGTTTGTAACGAATAGGCTCCAAAACTACTGGACCGATTTGAAAAATTCTTTCACCGTTGGGAAGCTACACTATCCCGGGTGACATAGGCTACTTTTTATCCTTGTATTCCCACTGGAACGGGAACTACGTGGAACCGCGCGACGTCCGCTAGTCTATACTAATATTATAAAGCTGAAGAGTTTGTTTGTTTGTTTGAACGCTAAGATCTCAGGATCTACTGGTTGGAATTGAAAAATTCTTTTTGTGTTGAATAGATCATTTAATTTTATTGAGGAAGGCTTTAGGCTATACATCACGCTACGACCAATAGGAGACACTATCCCGGGTGACATAGGCTACTTTTTATCCTTGTATTCCTACGGGAACGGGAACTACGTGGGTGAAACCGCGTGACTTCCGCTAGTATTAAATAAAATAAAAGAAGAAGAAGAAGAAGCTTCATAAAAAACTAAGTGCATAGGTATTTACCTCCAGGCCCATAGCAGACGGTATCACTGTTGGCAGTGATGGAGGTCAACTTGGGCAGCGGCGACGATATCGGAAAGTGCACCAGATAGGTGACAGCCTGCCCTGCGTTGTACTTCTGCAGGAGATGCTGGCTGTCGAGTGCCTCTAACTGACCTGGGTAATTCTGGAAAGTAAGAAGAAAATAACATTTAATAAAAACTGGAAAGTGTAAGTCGGACTTGCACATGATGGGTTCCGTACCATTGTAGTGGAATTGAGAGATTTTCCATGTTATTTAAGCACCTTAAGAGGTTAAAGGTTTTACTGTAATCTATAAGTGTTGAACTAATTTCTGTATTTTTTTTAATTTTCAGGTTAAGTAGTTTCAAAGATAAAGAATGGTCGGACAGACAGACAGACACACGAGTGACCCTATAGGGATTCCACTTGTTCCTTTTGAGGTACGGAACCTTAAAATCAATTTTCGTCCTACCGCCTTTATCCCTAAAGCATTACACCTATAAGTTCAAGGTTGTTTGGGATTTTTTTACAGTTTTGGGTAGCCTATAGTGTGTCAAAATTTCCGCACATAGGTATCAAAATATTGTTAACCCATGATTAAGGCTTTTACCAGCGTTTATTCACACATAAGTATCCCTAATGGTAATTCGCTTTGAATGTTAGAATTATACACTTAATGCCCATTTATGTAACATACATCTTAGAACTTTATTGAATGTGTATTGTATACTGTCTTTTAAGTTTTAATATTACCTACGGCGCAGTTTACCTAAGATGGAGCATAGCAGAAGAATTCAGCTAGACAAGGCAGCGTTTGGGAAGCTTCGGCATCGTCGTATACTTCACACACTCTAAACTTTAGAGTGTGTTAACTGAGTAAGTAGTCTAAAGTCTTCAATCAGTGCGTCCTGTCTGTTATGAATTACGAGGCCAAGCGTGGACACTGGGTACGGCTGGTTCAAAAAGGGTGTAAAAGTACCCTTAACGCAAACGAAAGGCCCTTGTTCTCCCCACGACTGCGATATTTTTTTTGTTCTAGACTATATCTGGGAACCCCCTAGTTACGGAGATATTGGGGGTCAAACTTCCAAATTTTGCACAGCTGTTTTTGTAAATAAGTAAGTACTAGTTTTTCAGGCTATAACTTTACTTAAATTACCTCCATGACCCATTTTCTATTCAAAGCATCGACTAGCACAATGTTTTAAGATTGCTACATTGAGTTTTACCGTAAAATGAGATTTTTGACCCCAAAAAAAAAACGTTTCCCAGCAAAAATGTTTGCGTAGGGGTACTTAGTTTGATGTACAGAATGCTTGGTTGACGTATGCGTGAAGGGTTAATTTACAACCTGTATATTTAAGGTCTCTCAGCGAACTACAGAACGGGCTATGGTTGAAATCTTTCTGTTGGATCGAATCTGGAATGAGTGATGCGACAGAGAGCCAAAGATGTCGACATAGCTCACAGGATAAGCAAGCTGAGCCTGAAGTGGCAAAAGGCAGGCTATATTAGCCGTAGAAATTGGTGTTTTTAAGGTTCTGGAGGGGGTTCTGGGGTAAAGAGATCAGAGAGAGACAGAACACTTTTTTTATGAGTCTCGCAGTAAACCAACTCTCATTTACTACCTCTGAAAACTTACCTTCGATATTGAAAAAATTTACAGTCGGTGGCGATTTGGTGTGAACCTGTGTGAACCCTTGAAGCCTTGGTTGACACACAGTATTTTGTTGAAACTATTGTTTTGTGACCCAGGTTTTGTAGTATTTTTACCTACCTACGACCTATTACGAGCACGCGGTGTAAATTTTATGTCAATAAATAATAATTCTCTACGCTGGCGGAGTTACTTAATAGCCATCGATTATGTAAATGTATAATCATAATTAGTTTTTTTTTAAATAAAAATATATCTTATGTTGCGTAAGTTGGGTATTACGCACGGAATAATTAAAGGTAGGTAAATAACTAAATAATATTCAAGTCAGTGATTAGACCTGTCGTACTGTATGGATCGGAATGCTGGGCTGTGAAGAAGATGGACGAAAAAAGATTGCATGCAAAAATGCTTAAGGTAAGGAACGAGTACATTGGAGGAAGTTCAAAAGTTGTGACAGTTACAGAAAAGTTGAAAGGGAATCATATGTCGTGGTATGGACATGTTATGAGAAGGGAGGAATCGCATGTGACCAAAAAGGTGATGGATTTAAATGTTGAAGTATGGAGAGGGTCCTGAAGAAGGCCAAAGAAAATATGGATAGATTGTGTGAGTAATGTTATGAAAGAAAAAGTAGTGAATGCCACTGTGACGTAAAACATATTTTTTTTTACTTTTTATTTACGTATAACAGGGAAGAATGAAAAATGAAAACGTGATGCACCGACCCCAAATATAATGAGATAAGGTCAGGAAGATGATGCGTAGTTTTGGCGCTAGAATGAAATCTCCAAAATTCCAACAAATGCCAACGTACCTACGTAAGTACCTTCCTACGTCTCTAGCGATGAGCAAATATCAATTTAAATTCAAAATAATTCCGGGTGCTGTCTGACGTCGCGTCTCATCAACTTCAATTATTATTATTTTCAAGGAAACCAGCTACTTATTAATACTTGACTACAAACATACTTCATAGGTTCTTTTCACGGTTCCCTACTTCAAAAGAAAATCGAATCCCTTAAGCTACGATCATTTCGTGGTTGTCCGATTGTCTGACTGCCTGTCAAATGCGTTCAAATGCGTAGTGGTATGAAGATAATATCAAATATTTAGTCGTAGGTCACAATTATAGCTGTAATAAACCAAGCTTAGTGTTCAATACAAAAAAATGCCATATTGAAAGAAAGAAAATTGAGTTTATTTGGCATTAAAAATAAAAACACCGGATTTTTTAAACAAACAAAACTAATGTTAAAAGAGGCCCAGTTAAGCTTATGGCTCAAAAAAGGTACTACTGACACTGATGTTCAGCTGCAGCCCACGAGTGCCTTGTTATCGATTAGTAAGCACTGTTTCACTTCAAAAGGTTATCTACACCTATGGTAGAGGTCTTAAAACACTGTCTTTTGAACGATCGAAAACATAATCTCCTCTCTAATCTAATAAATATTCTAAAACAACAATAAAAAAAGGAAAAAAATAATGTGTCAATTTATTAATCAAAACTTTCCAAAGGACAATGAAAGCAAAAATTATAAAATCGAAAGTTGTTTACAACTGGTAACAATAATAAAATTGATGTTAATTATTTAAAATTAATAAACAACTTTAATAACATTATTAGTTAGTAATAAACATTAATAAAAAGTGGAAATAATAGAATGTAGGTAAAAAATTAATAACATTGTTAATATTGACTATAGTATTTTTATAAAATTTTGAAAAAAATGCTGTTTTTAAGTAATTTCGATGTGGCGTGCCAGTTGCATCATGGGCCTCCCGTGATGTTTGCTTATGACGCGCTTGGCGCATCATGGGCATTGATTCGCATGTCCTGTTATTATTATATTAGACCTACTGTCCATAAGCTTCACGTCATACACATACCTAGCTTATAAGCTTACCCATAATTCTCAAATGCCACCGTTGCGGACGGCGCGCCGTCCGCAACGGTGGCATTTGAGAATTATTTAGATTTTGACTCACCGCGCCGCCGCGGCGGCGCGGTGAGTCAAAATCTAAATGGTTTTGCTAATTGGCCACTTTCATTGTTTACTAATGCGCCAAAAGATGCAGAACAAGCTATTGATGCTGACGATTTTAAGTAGGTACTGTCGGCAAGATTTATCTACCCATATTATGCAAGGATGGCACGCATAATTGTGAGTTAAAATGATAAAGCGTAATTTACAAAAAAAAAACTAAAAATTACATTAATTGTTATTTTTTGTTGCAATTGCAGCCTTGGCGGAATTGGCACCCGTCGGGATATAAAGGGCTTAGAAAGAACATGGGTGGTTTTAGTCAGTAGAAGTCTGACACTCCCTTTTGCTCTACCCAGAGAGGGAGGGGTTATTTGATAATTTCCCAAAACTCAAAAAAAGGCGGAATAGGGTAGTGAACAAAAAAAAAAAATTGTCCGTCAGACACGTATTTTTTCTTTTTTCACGTAAAAAAACAATGAAGACGATACAGTGCTTTGAAAACTCGCGTGACGTCATTTTCTGAGCCATTAGTGTGTCATTATTTAGCGGTTAGTGACGTCCCCCCACTCAAATCTTTGATGCGTTTTATCTTCGCCAATTTTTATTGATTTGATAAAACAAAAAATACGTATCAAATATTTTTCAATAATTTAACAGACGGACTAATTAGAATCATATATTTTTAAGTCAGTAAACATCCCTATTGGTACCCGAGCCGAGAACGAGGGTGTTAGAGAGCCGATAGTTTCAGTGACAAATGCCCATGTTTATGTACCAAAAAATAAATAAGACAATAAACTAAAAACAAAATGGTGACAAACTTGCTCATAACAGACTATGCCAACAATGCCACATCCAGTAACAATCAAACGATGTCCATGTTGTTGTGTTTTGTTAAACTTATGTTCGAGTTAAGGTGTATTAATTATCTGTGTACCCACATAATCTGTGCGCTCTTATTACCTATAAATTTTAATTGTAGTGTGTTTCTCAGTAAGTGAATTATCTATGTAATTCTTATGAGAAATAAAGTTGTTCTTAACCTTATCAAACAGGTTTTTTTTTAATGCACTTATGTACGGAGAAATAAAATAACAGAACGAAAAGTATTTTTTCATTAATGGTTATGAAACTATAATTTATTTTGTTTTTTGTCTTTTCCAGTTGAAGTTACAGCAAAATTATAGCCTGGTAAAATACCATGAGCGTGAAATACACTGCATTCTGAAAGTAAAAGAACTTTATAGCATATTATGTACGTATTTTGCTCTAAACACAAGCAGCTTGTTTTTTTTGTACGTTATAGACAAGTCCGTGCACTTCTACTGCATAAGCCTAGCAGATAGCTTACTCCTGAGTGCTCTATTGACGGACTCGTGCTACCGTTATGACGCCCACATTACAAATACTACCTTATTGATGCATAGACATAGAACAACCAACAAGTTTAGTATGCTATTGAGCTCTACAATCGGCTGGTAATTTATCATATACAGGTTTAACAGCGCTGGCGAGATCAATTCACCCTGTCCCACCCCGCGTGTCCATCTGTACTCCTCAGACACCTCTTTGGCTCATCTTACTTGATGGATTATTGGCTATACTCGTACCAATAATTAAAAATATATTTTACTATGGTGTCTAGCACTCACGTGCAAATTAAACTTACCCATGCCATACCTACCAGGTCAAATGCCCTGGGAAGGTCTAGAAACGTTGCATATACTTCGTATACGTATAGTACCTGACTGTATGCTAGAGGAACAGAAAAGTATACATTTAGCTGTTAACTAAAGCCGCTTTGGGCGTCGGTTATTTTAAGATGTATATTATAGGTTTTTGCGTATCTAAATCTAATCATCTCAATTTTATAAATCTCTTCCTCGTCGTAGTCGCCTTTACCTAACAATTCAATAATTGTGTGTAATTAAGAATGTAGCACGTGATTTCGAAAATACGCGATTAGAGTCACGTTTACTTCTAATCTGAATTAGGTGTTCTATTTTTGTAAGTTAGATAAAGTTTATAACCACAGTCATAATTATGGTTGTCGAGTCAAAATAAGGCTAAAGGTAAATATTTGTTTTTCGTATTTTACTGAACATTAGTATAAAAGGATTATATTACATTATATTGAATGAAATGTAAAAGTCCCCACCACTAAGCGCTGTGAGTGCTTTGAGTGATATTGAGAGTTAAAAGCAATAGTATCTCAAAGCAAAATTGTATTTTTGTTTTTCCCACCCACCCAAAAAGGGGTTGGTTATTCTCAAGACAGTGACCTAGCTAAGATACATAAATAACTTTTTTATGTCTTGAGATCTCAGACCAAATAAAAAGTATAGACGGAACTCTGCGAACAGCAAAGTGAGGCCGGTCAAACTACGCCTCGCATACACGCACACATGTCTCAGACCAAATAAAAAGTTTAAGACCAAGGCGTAGTTTATGTTGTACGTCACGCACACGCGTGTATTGTGTATTACCGAGGCGTAGTTTGACCGGGCTCACTTTGCCGTCTTTACTTTTTATTTGGTCTGAGCTTGAGATATACAAATTATCAGCAAAATCTTTATTAGAATAAAGGAAACAGTTATTTAATTTTGTGAGACAAAAAGATCAAAAAATGTACGCTCGGTAATCTAGTTTGTTGTTTTACGGACTTTAATTCAACAAAGCATACAATTTTGAGTATTTTGGCAACCCTACAAGTTAAAGTTTCCTTTAAAGGGCAAGGTGTCGTCAGGCCATAATTTATGTACTCGCATCCACTCAATCTTCGAAGTTGAACGGTCAAGGAACAGGTTCCAGCGGCCGTTTTTACTTTTTGCTGCGTAATAACTGAAGAAAGCGATGAGGAAAACTATGCATTTATTGCACAGTGGTAACATTGGTCTATGCTAATAGAAGGTCTAGGCATAGACTCCTTTGTCTAACGTATAAGTTATATGAGTAAAGTCCCATTAAAATAGGTGGACAAACTTTTAGAAATCATTCAGACCACCAAAATAAGGACAATGGTAAAAAAGAAAAAAAGCATCATATACTCACAAGAAAATAAACACCTAACGAAAATACACTAAAAATTTTGGATACCCAACATTGTAGGTCACAATAAAATCACTTTAATCAGCGTTTTTTGCTTGGATATCTCTGGTTAGGCCTCATTTACGGAGACGCGGGGCGTCGCGCGTCGTGTCCATCTTTTTTGTTTTTTTTTCGTTATGGCATCTCGCAGTTCAGTCTAGGAGACTGTCTTCTGCTTAACCGGGCAAATCCCTGTGGGTGCCTTGAGTTGTCGCGTCCTTCTATTTTAATGGAAACTTATATAGAGGAAAGTCACCAAATATGAAATAGTATCTTAATATGGAATACCTTCATTTCTCTAAGACTATAAGTATGAAACGCAACACTCGACCATCTTCTGTTCCATTCGGTCTATTGCACCACGTACGTGTTAGTAGACCGAATGGAACAGAAGATGGTCGAGTGTTGCGTTTCATACTTATAGTCTTAGAGAAATGAAGGTATTCCATATTAAGATACTATTTCATATTTGGTGACTTTCCTCTACTATTAGCGACCCGCCCCTACTTTGCATGGGTGCAACAACTCTAAATAAAATCAATGGTAAGATTTCGAATAGTAGACTAGCTGTTGCCCGCGATCTTCGTTCGCGTAAAATAACTATAAAAGTATCGGACATATAAGCTTCGTAATAATTTCATGCATTCAGTAAGAAGCTGTCAATTCGTTAATTTTATTTATTTGTGTAGATGTACCTACATAGAGATGTATCGATGAGATACAGATGTAGAAAATTGTGGTCTCGTGCCCTTATCTCAATTAATTTGGGGTCGACGCTGGATGTGTTCTCTTCTTCCATTATACTTCTCCTTATTTTCTCGTCATCACAATTTCCATTAAGGAAATTCCTTGTTTTTTTTATCTTTTGTTTATTATATCAAAAGCCCTACTACAATACACTGGTGTTACAAATATGGAGATACAAAGGTCTGTGGAATTCAACAATTCATGTGAGGATAACCTGTGTTATGAACTCCTGGCTCCCTTTGCCGAGATTGAAATTATCACAATTGTAAAAACATATTCGCATGTGCGACTTTTGTACGAAAAGTAACAGGGAAAAGTGGTAATAAAATGATAAAGCGTGTGTGTGTATTTGTTAGTGTGTGAGAGAGAGAGAAAGTAGGATAGTCTTGGTGTGTGTGTACGTTTTGTGATGGATGTGTATAAGAATGAGTGCGTGAGAGGTTGGCAGTATCGGTGAGTAATGGGCTAGTTCACCGTCCGTCTGTCTTATGACGATGACAGGCCGTGTCGAGGGCGCGTTCGTGTTTCACGCGCGCCTCAAAGATTGCAGGTGCCCGCTATAGGGCCGACGGCTGCCAGGGCTGCGGGTTGTTCGAAAGAGATACCGCGGCCCCGGACACAAAGGGTTAAGAAGGAACATGGGTGGTTTTTTAGTCAGTAGAGCTCTGACACTCCCGGGATTCCGCTCCGCCCAGAGCGGGAGGAGTCAAAACAAAGGTGTAGTATGTATTTATGAAAACGCTAGACTATGATGAGATACTATGATGCAGTTTTTTCGCTTCTTCCTAATCACACTGAGTGAGCTTTACATTCAACCCTTAACGAGCGGGAGGGGTTATTTGATGTTATCCCACCGCCAAAAAAAAAAAGAGTCGATAGGTCCCCGTCGGGGTTGCGGGTCCCGTCGGGGCTGCCGGTTGTTCGAAAGAAAGGCCATGGTTTTAGTCAGTAGAAGTTTGACACTCCCTACCGCTCTGTCCATAGCAGGAGGAGCCATTTGATGATTTCCCACCCACGAAAAAATAAATAAAAAATAACGCTCAATAGCTCCATAAGAAAGTCATATAATGACGCATAATAATAAACCCTTAACCCATATTCGTGGAATCGACGACGTAATCATCGGGGATATGTCAATGAGTTTCGCCACATTTTCATTGATAAATCTTAACTATAAAGTTTTTTTTTTATTAGTTTTCAATAAGTATGACATCTACGTTAACATTTACGTATCTCTTACAATAAAATTTTCAAACTGAAGGTTTACAAACGGAAACAAATTAAGAATTGCAAGTTTCCATGTTTTTAAAGTATTCATGTACAGTCGAACAAGCTATTTGGTAGACACGCAGTATTATTTATAATTCTAGTACACTGTATGGATTGCAATTGATTTTATAAAGCGTTTAGCACTAAGCTGATGTCTAACGATACATTAGCCTCTAATATGTTATCTATGTAACTTAAAATTAAATGCAAGTTAGCTGATTGTATACTATAATATACTTTGTTCGACCGTACCTCTACTGGTTTACTCGTTACGCCAGTAGCAGCAGTCAAGTTGCTAGTCGGTATGATTTTTTCCGACATCTGAAACAAATATCATCATATTTCAGCTAATTTACACCAAACACTAGTGAAATACACATCTAAACCTATATAGTGAAAACTGTATGGAAATCTTGTTAATAATAGGTCTTTACCTGGTCTATGAAATTGCCGTTTTGTATGAAAAAAATTAAACGATTTTTTTTCATGTATTTTTTATTTGTATTAATCGAAGTAATCACCCATGCAAACAATGCATCTTTGCCAACGCAGTGGCAGTTTATTGATGCCCTTCTTAAAGAAATCAGCTGGTCGAGAGGCAACAAATTCTTCAAAGGCATTTTGTACTGCCTCTCGGGTATTCAATTTTTTTCCCGCCAAGAAGTTATCCAAATTCTGGAAAAAGTAGTAGTCTGTAGGCGCAAGGTCTGGTGAGTAGGGCGGATGACGGAGAGCTTCCAACCCCAGTTCTTGCAACTTGGAGACCGTCTGCTGTGCAGTATGAGGTCGCGCGTTGTCGTGCAGGAGCAGCGGAGACGAGCGATTGACCAATGCTGGTTGGAGATGTGCCAGCTTCTCCATCATTGTGTACAGTTCTTCACAGTACACATCTGCAGTAATGCTCACCCCGTTTGGTAAGAAGCTGTGATGAATCACACCGGCGCTAGACCACCAAACAGTGACCATCACTTTTCTAGGGGTAAGTTTTCGTTTAGGGCATTGTTTAGGTGCTGAACCAGGATCCAACCAACTTGCTGAGCGCTTGCGGTTATCAAACAGAATCCATTTTTCATTGCAGGTAACAATGCGGTTCAAAATTCCTTCATTTGTGTGTCTGTTGAGCAGTGCAAGGCACGTCTCGACGCGTACTTCGCGCTGGCGATCATTGAGTTCGTGGGGCACCCATTTGTCAAGCTTTTTTACCTTGCCAATTTGACGCAAATGGACCAATATTGTTTTGACGCTAACGTCGAAAGCTGCTGCTAATTCAGCCGTAGATTGTGTATCATCAGCTTCCACAATCGCGTTTAATTCGTAATTGTCGACCAAAGTCTTCGGACGACCGCGAGGTTCATTTTTCAGGTCGAAATTTCCAGAACGGAAGCGAGCAAACCAATAACAGGTGGTGCGTTGGTTTGTAGTGTTAGCTCCGTAAACGTCGTTGATGTTGCGTGCCGCTTGTGCCGCGTTGCTGTCACGACGGTACTCATATTCCATAATTACTCGAATTTTTAACGTATCCATGATGACGAAAAAGATTGAAATGCGATGAAAATGTAACACTAATCAATAAACAAATGACTACTTTTGGAAAAAAAAACCATGTTTTTAAAATAAAATTAATTTGAAATTAGAATTCTTAGCCAAACAAAAATTATTTTGATTTGAAATGGCCAGTACTGCAGAACGGCAATTTCATAGGTAAAGACCTAATAGTTTTTGAATAAAGCGCTTACAGATATGTGGCGTGGAGCTCCTCAAGGAGTATCTGTCTAACTTGTCAGATACTATTCTATTCTATTCTATTTTTGTTTAATGGCAATTAGAGCCGATGTCGAGTCAGATACTATTAATTCAGCCTTCAAATGATAGTCATCTGTTGTTTTCAAAATTGGAAACAAAAAAAACAGTGGGGCTAAAATGTATGACAGCACCAGAAACATTATGACTATAAAGCCTGCTTTTAAACCTGTATCAAATTTTTGTAACAACACATTTAAAATAATATGTTTTGGCAATATATCTCTTATACACGAAACAAACAAAAATGGTTTCATCAAAGACGACCTTTTTAGTTTTAAATTGTGTGGTATATTATTGGTCGTTTGTTTTTTTTATGTCATCATGCTCTGGTTTATGAGTGGAAAAACTGGTGGGTATTAGGTACGATTGGATTCTGCATTATTTATTTAAGGTGAATGCGACAAGGTTGCCCGCGAAATTCGAATTTCCTTACGTTTTATTGTGAGAAACCCGTTGTATTGGTGATTTTAATAATTAGTACTCAGTAAATAGACATTTGTTACTGCCGCGAATCCCATTTTATTTAACATAACGACTTGACACTGACCGGAAAATTGCAAAAAACGTATGGAAAAACACCAACTTGTCGCATCAACCTTAAGTATAAATAATTTGCCTCTTTTTTAACCGACTTCCAAAAAGGAGAAGGTTCTCAATTCGTCTGTATGTTTTACTTTAAGACTAAAGTTTTTTTTAATTTACTTTTGTTGTGTGCTGTTGTGACATGTGCCAAATAAATTAATGTTTTCTCTAATTCTTTTATAAATTTTTATGGCATTATACGTCTTGAGATAGCGTGGTGATCAATGCTCGTGCCTTCTCTGTATGAGGATAGGTCTCAGTCCAACAGTGGTACAGGAACAGGCTTATATATCATCATTACCGTTTATTTCTTATAGAAAACGATTCTTATAAAATATGATTATATTATATATATTATGAAACAATTTAAAAATAATTATAGTTTCAGGAACAGGGTTCAAGCTCCTGGTGGTTAGGTCTTCAGCAAGAGGATCGTCCTCACAATGCGGGCCGTATCAAGGAGTACTGTCTTCTGAATCAGGACCTTGATCCAACCCCATATCGCGACTCTCGCTACGGGCGAAGCTCTCGGCCATCAAGTCATTGACCGTAACGACTATCGGCACAATAATAGCCGATCTCACATTTCCACATGACGGATATATTTTTAACCGACTTCAAAAAGGAGGAGGGTATCAACTCGTCGAAATCTTTTTTTTATTATTATTTATTGTTAAAAGCTAAAAGTGAAAGCGTTCATGGAGACTTTTCTTAATTGACAAATGGAAGAAAGTTGATGATTAAAATTGACATTTGGAAATGGTTTATTCTGACAACTGTTACGAGCATACTTAATTATGAACTGCTCGGATAGCAGACAACTTGATGAAGTATTTAAATATTTTTTTTGGTGTTATTGGAATATCACTTAATATCACGGGGATTACACAGGGGGAGGGGGGAATTTCAACACAACGAACTAACGTTTTATAAAGGGTGTAAAAGTACCCTTAACGCAAACGAAGGGCACTTATTCTCCCCACCACTGCGATCATTTTTCTGTTCTAGACCATACCTGGGAATATCTCCGTAACCAGGGGGTGGTTACGATTGGGAGTCAAAGTTTCAAATTCTTCACAGTTGTTTTCGTAAATACCATTTTTTCAGGTTATAACTTTACTTAAATTACTTCCATGGCCCCTTTACTATTCAAAGCATCCACTAGCACAATGTTTCAAGAGTGTAACATATAGTTTTACCATAAAATGTGATTTTTGACCCCACACAATAAAGTCGTTTCCCAGCAAAAATTCTTGCGTAGGGGTACTTAGTTTGATGTACAGAATGCTTGGTTGACGTATGTGTGAAGGGTTGATTTACACCCTGTAATTCAACGTTTTTGTTGCCAGTAGTGCCATCTATCTAAGTGCTCATTTAATATCCAGTTCTGTGAACTTTTATTGTTAAGAATTATTATTCCTCATGGATTTCCTCCTTCTGGGGAAGTTAATCCGTCACATCTTTTTTGTGAGTCGTATTATGAGTTCCTCTACAAATGGAGGAAGGTGGAAGAAAGAATGCGAATGCTGGGCAATCAGGTTATCTTGCCAATCAACCAACAATGACTCGCACAAGATTTTATCGTTGCTTATTCGGATTTCGGGATGAAATGGCGGACTTAAAGACGCGCGCTCGACGTGTACGTGTTTGTTCTGATTTGATTTTAGGAAGAGAATGAGACACAAACATGAGTAAAAGAGACGACTAGTCCGTCGTCTCTCTTACTCGTGTTTGTGTTTTAATTTTTCAAATTCGTGTCAAAGCAGGGGGCCAATTCTCGATTTTAAAACGCTGACTAAGTGACTCTGTTTGGAGCCCTGCAGCGCTTTTCACAAATAATCGAATCGAATTTTGTCGTAGGTAGAGTCTTTCTTTTTTGGCATTACGAGAGCGAGCGAGATTGACGTACGACATATTCGATTCGGTTTCGATTCGATTGTTTGTGAATAGCTCAGATAGGCAGTTACTCCATTTAAAATCTTAGGCTGCATCCGCTTGCTGGAAGACAATAAAAACCATAAGGGATGAATAGTGATTCTTGTCAAGAGACTTTTTGTAAGCTTATTCGCAGGAATAAGTTTATTGGTAGAATGCTTAATAAGTATAATTTTGTTGCTAATTTTTATTGCATAAATATGTTTGTTGCCGATGTAATGAACGAGGTGGAAAGTGATAGAGTCTGTAGATGATTTAGAAATAATAGTAATTTTATTTTGTCACATTTATTTTCCAGTTTCACGCACTGGGCCCGCGTGGTGGATCATAGCTAATCCCTCTCCTAGAGAGGAGGCCTTAGTTCCAGCAGTGGGAACATTACATAGGCTGATGATGATTTTCTAGTTTCCTGTGTTGACCACGACATTCGTTGTAAGTAGACACGATGATCCACGTTAAAGTGTAAAAATGATTTCGGCGTCTTATTTACTACTTAGATATCGACTCGCAGTACTCATCATGACATGAGGTGTGTGTGTTTTTATTCAGTTTACAATTTGTTACCTTCTTGTTATTTTTTTCGAACCTTCCTTATATTGTCAGACGTGATAAAAGAAATCCCGTTAACAATGAAATGATTGTATGTGCGTCAAATACCGTTAGGTCTCCATTTATCAAAATTAGAGACGTCATTTAACAATACGAGGAAACGCACACTCCCATATCTTTTAGTTCAAAGATGGGAGTGTGACGACGTGTGTGTTTCCCCACGTACATAAAGCGTAAACTAAGTGCGAATTCACTTAAACGGAAAAAGTAATTTTAGAAAAAAATCTTCCTAGAACAGACCCCCTAATTTTAATAACTTATTGCCGCACTGAGAGACGTTTTATAGGTTTTGTATGTCAAATCTTAACCTACTAAGTGCAAGCTTAAGTAATCATTAAACATCTCTGAGCGGGTCAGTAAGTCTTTATAGAGACAACCTAATTAGAGTTACGTATTCAAATATGGAACCCTTATAGTTTCGCCATGCCCGTCTGTCTGTCTGTCTGTCTGTCCTTCCGCACTATATCTCAAAGACCCTTAGTACTAGCAAGCTGTAATTTGGCATGAATATTTAAATAAGTTACGCCGACAAAGTGCTAAAGTAAAATATTGAGAGTTATTTTTTTTTAAGGTATCTCCAGAGTCCAATACACATTAAAGTGGGGATGATTTGTTTTCTCTCGCGAAGTCCACATTGTGTGGGATGTTGTTGGATGGGTCTTAAAAAAATATTGCAAGTTTGCTCTAACAGTTTTTTGATTAGGAGATTCGTTTGTGAAATATTACCTAAGCTAATAAAATTTGCACTTTAAAAAGTGCAAATTTTTGTTTGACTCAAGTGTGCCAACCTAAACGGGTTGTGTTTGGGTTGGGCGTGTGAAAAATTTCATAGTAGCATATTATTTAGAACGAAAATAAAAGGAAAACTATCACAGCTAAGTAGGCTTAACAAGTTTACGAGTAATAGTCGACCATGTTGATTCTGGCTTACAGGAGTTACAGTGGTTTGGGAATAGTGTGGCGGGCTTGTCCCAATTTAATAGTCGACCAGCTTATAAAATGTAGTTGTTTGAAATATTTTCCTTTACAAAATGTATGGGAGCGCAGTTCTCAAAACTGCAAATGTAATTTTGTTTTATTCTTACGATAAAAATCATAGTTCCGAGGCAGGTAGGCAGGGTGGTTAATCAGTTTTGTAAGTTCACATATTTTGATGGGTAACTACGGAACCCTACATGCGTGGTCCGACATGCACTTGGTCGGTTTTTCTACTAATGATGATAAATTACAGGTGCTGTTGATAAGTACACTTACGAGCACTTGTATACATTTATTTAGCACTATTACATTTTCATGTTATTTATTAACACTAATGTTATGGAACCAACATTAAAAAAAAGTAAAGTCAAGTATAAAGTAGGTCATGTTATCTTAAAGTTGCAATAGTTATTTAATGAGTAATTTGCTCCCATACTTTACCACACAGTCAGTGATTCCTGACAGTCATTTACAAAAAGAAGGTCCCGGATATTAATCGTGATCGTAATCTTTCGTGTCTAATAGTTGTTGTTCTAAGAATTACGCTATAAACAAATACTTTATTGTTAACATTTATCAATGGTAATGTGGCGAAATTCATTGACACATCCGCGATTCGACGAATATGGGTTTATTATTATACGTATCATTATTATTACCTATAAGTAGGACTTTCTTGGAGCTATTGACGCTCAAGTTAAATTCCATAATGGTCCATGGTCAGAAAATGTTCATTAATTGTCTACCGAAGGCAGGCAGGTCAAATGAATTCAATAAGGTAAGATGCATATTAGGATATCAATAGTTATTTTCCAAAAATCTTAAGTTTTTATATTAAAATTACCAGAGATATACATAAATGAATCATCTTTCATAATATTCATCATCATCAGCCATAAGACGTCCACTGTTGGACAAAGGCCTCCCCCATAGAACGCCAAAACGAACGGCAACCTGCCGTTTGCATCCACCGGTTGCCCGCGCCTCTCACGATGTCGTCGGTCCACCTGGTGGGAGGCCTACCAACGCTGCGTCTTCCGGTTCGTGGTCCGGCACTCGAGAACCTTTCTTCCCCTTCGGTGGTCGGTTCTTCGAGTGATTTGGCCTGCCCATTGCCACTTCAACTTGCATAATTATTCTGAGAGCTATGTCGCTGACCCTGGTTCTTCGGCGAATTTTCTCATTACGGATTTTGTCGCACAAAGAAACTCCGAGCATAGCTCTCTACATGGCTCGTTGCGTGACTCTGAGCTTCTCTAAGAGGCCAGCAGTTATGGACCACGTCTCCGTGCCATAAGTCATCACTGACATAATTATAATAATATTACCTACATATATATAAAGAATAGGAATAAAGGGTGTAAAAGTACCCTTAACGCAAACGAAGGGCACTTGTTTTCCCCACCACTGCAAACATTTTTTTTTCTAGACCATACCTGGGAACCTCCTAGTTTCGGAGATATTGGGGGTCAACGTTCCAAATTTTTCACAGCTATTACGTGTTTTGTAAATACTAGTTTTTCAGACTATAACTTTACTTAAATTACCTCCATGACCAGTTAAAAAATAAACTTGGCACATTGACCTTCGATATCTCCAAACCTAGAAGGTTTGATGTAGAACAAAAAAAATATCGCAATGACGTGGACAACAAGTAAGTATTATTTACACCTACATTCTATACTAGTCGGCTTCGGTAACGGTAATTTTACTCATTATAGGTATTTAGGTAGGTTAGAGAAGTGTGTTTTTGTGTTTACGACCTATATCTGGTGAAATATGAGTGTAGGTACTTACAATATTATTTTGTCATTTTAAACAATATTTGCTGAGGTTTAAGTACCTAAGGAATATCTTTTTCATTTCTTGCATATTTTTTTAATCCTTCGACGATGATTCTTAAATTTTGTTGAAGTAGGCGGGTACATTTTTTGCGAACTGTTTATGTTTTTGTTTCAAAATATTAATTCATCTCGTGTAACTACAACCATTTTAATAATATACAGTAGCTACTGTCTGTAGGTACCTACATTATTATACGTAAGGGATAAGTCAGGTAATGCTGGCCACTGACTGTACATAAGTATCCATATAGCAGTACTTTATGAAGAAGGCCACTAAACCGCAACAAGGAAAACAATTTCGAATAATAAATATTCAAATTACAAATCTGTTTTTGCATAGGTTATTCGTTATTTTTTATGTTTTGTCGGACATTCCGTAGACAATAATTAATTATAATACAACGACAGGAGCAAGATGTTTTGTTTATTTGTGTGATGTTTAGAAATTATCTAATCTATGCAACTTCTGTTCAATACAGAAGCTTGCAAAGGTTTATTTGTAAGTCAAAATCAACTTGACCATAGAGTAAACCTATATACACTATAAATACACGTTGGTTATACATAAGTACCTTAAGTCTACATTACGTACAATATCTTTTTATATAAAACAAATACCTAACTGGGTAGGTGCTTCTTGTAGCAGTCAACCCTTGCACACCGCTTACTAAATAAGTTTAGTTCTGTAATTTAGTGTATTATGAATCGTTATCCAGAGATATAAGATTGAAATTCACTTGCAATGGATTTCGATAAGCGTTTACTAAACGAAAAGGTGCTCAACTCTTAGGCGAGCTATACTACACCATATTTTGTACGATATTGAGTAGACATTTCTTTGAATACCTTTGCGAAATAACACTTCTTGGACATGAATGAGTTTTAGTCAGTAGAAGCCTGACACTCCCTTACCTACGCTCCGCCCAGAGTGGGAATTTGATAATTTTCCACACTCCCATCCAAATAAAAAAAGAGCGATATTTTATTTAAAATGTATGGGCTAAAAAGCAATAAAATAACAGCTAAAACCGACCCTGGTCTTTCTTAGCCCTTTGAGTTCCGGGGTCGAGGAAAAAAATACGTTTTCTTGTCGACTGTACTAGCCGGCGACGACGCCGCGCCGCCCGACGCGCGACGGTGGCGTGTTGGCTACGTTTTCATTTGTCGGCTATACCTTTTTTGGTTAATTGCATTAAGTATTTAAGTGTTACTGTAGTAAGTCTTAAAAATACCTACTAACATTCTGTGAAACTTTCTATTTGTCTACTGCGAAGTATTATTGAACCTCAAGTTTATGTTTATTTGATCAGCATATGATTCAAAGTATTTGCATGATATCGATATAATATTTTATAAAAGACGCTAATGGCGGTTAACTCTAAAAGAGTTAACCGTCATTAATTTATTTAATACTCTAAGGTGTCATTAGTTGACAACTAAGGATTTAGGAAGCCAATAAATGCATGTTAGTCATACATAGGGACCATTGTGCTTACGAAAAGATTATTAAAATACCTACTGTTCTGAGAAAATAAGATTGTAAACATCATCACTTGGAGTGATTTACCTTCAAAGAATCTTTGGACACCCAACTGGGTCGTGGTGCTTTCGGGACCAGGACTGCAGTCACGGATTCTATGTATAAATATAATAATTGATTTGGAGTAGTATTTTAGGATCACAAGAAACACTAAAACAATAACTACATGAGTTTTAGAACGATTTCGTCGTGTTATTCAACAATGGCTCTTCGATAAAATCGAATAATAACACAAATCTATCAACAGAAACCATGTATTTTTTAAGAGCAAAAGCCGAGAAATTTAACGATAATATCGTCATCATATTAAGAAAATAGAAGACTTTAAAAAAAAGTAATGAGATGAAATTTCAGACAAGGATAAAACGGTTATTTTCATCTCGATAGATTTAGCGATTTAGCCTCTGTTGCCTCGCACTGATTGCTGAAAGTGGACTCGGACTTGCGTTGGTCGCGAGAGACCTCTTTTCAACGCCTGATTAGCGCAACAAAAATGAGTTTTATGAACTTAAAAAAATACGTAGTTATCTATCTATATGTATGCATGAGCGGACACAAGGCGACATTACGTATGTGCTACGTTCGTCCCGCTCTCTTTAAAACATTTACTTGAAATCCTCGATGGGATGAAATCACGAAGAAGCTTTTGTCTGGGCAAAAAAATTATGATAGACACGATGTAATACCCAGGATTTTTCAACTCAAAGTTAAGAAAATAATGGCACTTCTGACCAAAGGTAAAAGGCCATAAGCACACATATTCTGGATGGTTAATCGCATTTTGCATAGTGTCTGCCTGTCAATGTCACAAGACTGAAGCCTTAAGAAGAACTAAATTAATAAATATAAGGCTTCATAAGAAAACTAGTTGTACATCCACTCTTAACAGACGTCACGTAAGGGTGGATGCACATTTTGGTCCATCCGGCTCGCATCTAAGGTTACAAATTCCGTAAATATTATATTTAAACGAGCTTGATGCATTTTGGTGACATACAAACTTAGCAACAAATACCTCTTTATTATATTGGTATTGATTTAATGTGGTTTTAATGAAAATGTTGAAAGGATCAGTAAAAGATGACTAACAAAAAGTATTTACAAGGCAAATGTGGCTGGAAACACCAGGAGGGTCGCCTTATCGGGCCTTGACATCTTTTAGAAGACAAAAACCTGAAATTTTTTCATTCTGACTATCACTGCAAGTTGTACTTACTTAGGCATTATGAAGTCTTGTAAGGTGTTTTTTAAAGCTTGTTACGGATTTTTTGCAGAATGGCCTCAAGAGATTTGTGTCGTTTATGACTAAATAAAATAAATACGGCCTGTAGTTTTAATCGTATTCCGAAAAGATGACAGACTGAGGTATCGCGCTTCGTCTCTAGGTAAAAAATATATAGTACCTACTGGTTTTTGTTCGAGGACAATTCCGCCACACTAGGCCCAAACCACTGCAACTCCTAAAAGCGAGAATTGACAGTAGCGACAACCAGAAAAGCGTCGAAATAATTAAGCTCTACGAAGTCCTAGTGGAACAATTTATCCCTGTCTTGGATCCCGTAACGACAGATTAGGAAATACATAATTTCCATTTTCCTCTAAATTCTGGAGATGATAAAATACGGTTTATAGGCACAAATGGACGTTTACAACTGGGATTTACCCCAGTAGCTTAACACCACGAATTAATATTATCATTAATATTGACGAGGCCTAAGTTGTCAGTTGTTGTGATTCCAACAACAGATATTATGGCAAAAACGTTGCTGCGTTGCGTGGCTTGAACGCACGGAAATTTGAACTAGTTTCTACGAGGTCTCAGAATGTAACCAGTGTTACTATTATATTCATTCTTCCGAAGACTATTACACTCCCATTAAAACATAAAAGAGTATAGTTCATACATTGCAGCACCCTGCACATGCACTTCCAGATCGACAGGAAGTACTTATCTAGTAGTCCTATACGCTTTGTTTAAGAATATCAAAATAAAACAGGTTTATCGCTTTTTATTTATATAACCGATTGTTATAATATCTATCCTATTCTCGCTTTCCCTCCCACGTGGTATTTGCGTAACACACTCACAAATCCATTGCTATTCATTTTTATTTCATTTCGGTCATAAATATTAATTACGTTTTAACGGAGACGAATTTTTTAAAAACATAAAAAAAAATGTATAACAGCTGAAGTGCAAGTCAAGCAAGTGGTGCAAGTCACTTTGAGATGCCAGCAATTAAGAAACTTTAGATATTAAATTACCATGCTCTAAGCTGTGAGATGTGAGAATAATAAAGTTCTTGGTAGGTACCTACTCTATCGGTCATCGGATCATAGTAAAATCCATAATACGTGTCTTAAATTTTTGTTGTGACCGGAATGCGGCGAAAATTGTAAAACGTCTGGAATTTTGCAACAAAGAGAAAATGACAAAAAGTTCATACTACAATAAAGTTATTTTGAATTTATAGTTATTAGTTGAAATTTACTGCACAATTTAAAAGAAATGAGACCGAAATTTTCTTCAAATGTCTGAAATTTATTTCCGGAAAGAAAAGTCATAGATCGGGCCACCTTATCGGAGCAGTGTACCAATAACCTAAAAACAATAATATGTCGATTTCGTGGATTTGTCCCTCAGTTGACTTTTAAAAGACAAAAAAATCAATAAAAAAAACCAGCTTATACTTAGCTGTTTTAATTTTATTACTCTCATATGAACTGGTTTAGACGTCTGCAGCCGGTTTAACATATTTGGCAGAATCAAATATTCTCTCGACTCAAGTCATAGAGCAAAATAATATTGCATTGTGTCAAATAAGTATGATTGTGTGACGAAAATGTGGTAAAAGTTATAATATTTGAGGGACAATATTTACGCAAGATTCAGGTGTGCCTAATAAAGAGTAAAATGTCGTAGTTAAAATTTTGACTATGTGGGTATAATTTAGAAGTCCCATGCCAGTTAGATCATACTCCACATCTATAATGAACGGCTGAGAGGCTAAGGAAATAGCACCAGAGCAGGCAGGATTTGTCAAAGGCAATGGAACCCGAGAGCAGATTCTTATTATCCGCCAGATCATCGAAAAGTCTCGGGAGTTCAACAAGCCAAAATACTGGTCAAGTCTGCTTTGTTGACTTTTCAAAAGCATTCGATTCGGTGAAATGGCCAAAACGGTGGGACACCTTATTGCAAATGGGTACACCAGGGGCGTGCGCCCTATATAGGCTCTTAGGCTTAGCCTACCTTACCAACTGAGCATTTCTTATAACTAATTAACGATGCAATAAAATAACACTATGTACAAATTAATCATAAAAAAGTTCAAACTCCTGTTAAAATACTTATAGCAATTGTTCACGTCCCACTAAAACTCATTGACAAGGATTACGATTAGTACGAATCTTATAGACAAACACTCGACTTGTCTAAAACCCATTCATAATTGTATGCACACAGCGTCACATCGGTACGTATGGCCGTGTCTATGAACCGCACACATACATAGATTTTCGCAATTTTAACGCAGCAGCTCCTACGACTGTAGCTGAGTGGGCTGTGATTGGCTGCAACAACACAACCAATCTACAGGGTGTTTGGTAGGGAGCTGTACATACGCCTAGGGTAGAAACTAGGGATAGTCTGCTACCTACCCCCGCCCATTATATTGACCTTGGCCTCAAGGTTTTTTTTTAATTTATTATTATTTTTTATTTGATTTTTTGACTAAAACTACCTGTAGCTCAAAATCTATCCATGGGACCGGTCGGCTAATGGTCTTGTTTTAATCGTTAGAGTCTTAGGGTCCTGCAAAAAATTATTTTACACCAGAAAATTGTGGAGAAGAAAAGTTATGGGGCCTGAAGTACCGTAGTAAGGTAAAGAAATAATTTTAAATTAAAAAAAAACCTTGAGGCCAAGGTCAATATAATGGGCGGGGGTAGGTAGCAGACTATCCCTAGTTTCTACCCTAGGCGTATGTACAGCTCCCTTCCAAACACCCTGTATAACCCGCGAAGTTCAAAATTTGCATTTTTTTGCAATTTGTAGGCCAGTGCTAGGTTGTATGTTGAATAAAATATGACTACATACGTCTTAAAACCGGGAATCATATTTTAATGAACATACAACCTAGCACTGGCCTATAAATTGCAAAAACGTAAGGAAATTTTAATTTCGCGCTTCGCGAACTTCGGGCTTCCGTGCATAGAGCGCAGCACCTGTTTAGTTCGATGTTCGCAATGTTGTCAACTTGTCACCTCATTCATTGGATTTCGTATAATCCTGCAAAAAATGTTGACCGCTGATGTGAACAAACTCGATATGAAAATGATGCAATTTTATTTGCTAGTATTTTTCTATCGACAATAATAACCTAGAAATTATTTTTTACGTAAGAGGAAGACATTACTGTTTCATTGTTGTGACAAGCAATATATAATGCGATTTTGTTTTGAAACCGAAAACGTACAGTTAACGTTATTAACAGTAGTGTAAATATTAATTTTGTTGTGTATTACTTGTTTATTCACGTAACAAATAACAATGGTATTTACTTGTGAAGTTTGTGCTGATAATGTGTGTTTATTACATGTTAAAGGTAATAAGTGTTCTCAATTATCGGTCAGTGGGTCGTCTTAGGGGCGGATCGTATAATGATAAGATTCAAGTTGTATCTAAAGGTAGACATGTACCCGAATTACGAAAATTTATCCAAAATCTTGCAAGTTACGTGTTCTGTAACTATCACCCACTCACTTGGATGAGATATTTGAGGTGGCCGAATCTTTCTTCTGTTTGCATCGTCATTAGAAAATCGTGAGTTAAACCTTGAATAATGTGGTGAGTTTTTGAATGGTAAGTATTTAAAAGTTTTGTTTTTACAGGCTTACTTTTTTTTTTTTTTGCTGTCATTCATTCGTAGCCTACCCATCGTGGAGGACCACTGCACGCCACTGGGGTACACCGAAACATCTTGTGAATTTGCTTAGACGCCTATACGAAGACGGAACTGGGTCAGTAAAAACAGACGAAGTCTTCTCAGACAGCTTTCACTCTAGCGCTGGAGTCAGACAAGGATGCATAATTTCACTGCTTTTGTTCAATACGTACACGGAGATAATTATGCGTATAACCCTTGAAGACATGATGGACGGTGTAACCATAGGTGGATACAAAATCGCAAATTTACGATAAGCAGATGACACTACCATTTTTGCCTCTAGTAATAAAATAAAACATTTTATGTTAAAACTCAATGTAGCACTATCAAAACATTGTGCTAGTGGATGCTTTGAATAGTAAACGGGTCATGGAGGTAATTTAAGTAAAGTTATAACCTGAAAAACTAGTATTTACAAAAAACAGCTGTGCAAAAGTTGGAACTTTGACCCCCAATATCTCCGTAACTAGGGGGTTCCCAGGTATGGTCTAGAACTACAAAATGATCGCAGTGGTGGGAATAACAAGTGCCTTTCGTTTCCATTAAGGGTACTTTTACACCCTTTACATTTTTGAATATAATTTATGCATTTCCAGTATAATATGGCCCCGCTTTGCATAGATTTGCGAGATCCGCATAAACTGGTTTGTATAGCTTGATTAATGATTAGTCGTCAAGTGTACAAGATGTAAGTACCTACAGTGAAATAGGCATGACGAAAGATTTTGAAATCCCCTTCCGTAATGTGGGTACATCTTTTTTATTTACGAAAAAACCTTTATTTCAGTAATAAAGTAAAGTTTAACGAAGATATAAGCCATTTTTGAAAAAAAAAATAAATAGAGCGCGAAAACAGCTCGCAGTGTCATGGCGTCGGGTCTGACGTCACGCCTATGTAAACATGGAAATGTCAAAGCGCAGCTAGAGGAAACTAAAACAAACATTACCATAATTCGTGTGTTAAAAATGAATAACAAAGTTTATAAGTGGTGTGCGGTGCCTCTGTGTAAAAACACATCAATAGCAATAGTTTTAGCATTACATTGAATGCCAAAAATGTTGTCCTCTGGACCTGCATAGCTGACCCGGTGATTATGATAGTAGGTTGTTACTATGAGAAAAGATACTAGTATATGCTTTGTAGTTACAGAAATTTACTCCTTTTGTTGGTTATTAACTCAGTAGCAAACTTTTATTACAAGTTGCGAAGGAGCTAACCTCAAAAATAAACTGACAAGTTTATTGTAAAAATAACTTAGGAAAGTGAAAATAAACTAAACTCCTACAAGCTCAAAACGAGTTTGTTGTATTTTGATAGTGTTAGATACTTACAAAATTTACTTACAGGGAGGTTTTCACATTTCGGAACTCGGACGAGCAAAATTCTTTATTTGACCCAAGGAAATCGCCCAACATCAGTAAATCTATCCTGGGCAAATTTGAACTGTTTGCTTTTACAAAGCCTGATTCCATTGCTAAAGATGTTCACAAAGTATTGTAGTAACAAATGCGTAATCGGCAACAAAACAACACAGTGAGCTAGTGACAGCTAGTGATGTTTACATTGGCGTGACGTAGTGCGCTATGATTGGTGTTTCAATCAAAATGGCCGATATCAGTATTTTAATATTTTATTTAAAAATCTTACTAATCTTAATTTTTTAAATACAACTAAATCAGTGTTTTAAATCCTTCTCGTATGTAATTTCCCCTAATATCATTAAATCATTGATTCTTTGACTATGTCGTCACGCCTATTAAAGTACTTTTGTTTGTGATATAATTATGACAAAAACAAAAGTGGAACGGAGTGGAAAAAAATGAAGTCCGTAAAAATAACGTTATGTTCCACTTTTCTTGAAGTTTTTTTTTTTAATTTGTGATACCTACATAAATATCTGTATCACAAAAAATATTTTAATATGAGAGAAAAAGTACATTATAGAAGCTCCGTTATAAATAGTCAAGAAAAGTTAATAAAAAATATATCTACAACCATAGCATGACCTTTCACTGCCAAATAAAAAAAAGAAAACTGCCTCTATTAAAGACGCCAACACAATTTTAACTTAAAAAAAAGTTGGATGTCACATTATTATTATGTTTAAAATCCACTTCCATAAATGGAAAATACGTAAATCCTACATAACATGTCATCAATAAAATCGAGTTTTCGTAATTAAAAATCGAAACCGGATCATGTGCTATACTGCCTAAGAATGTTGTCTCGTTGTTAATGATATAAACTTGAAAAGCTAGAAGCCATTCTTTTTTATAAAATATTTTCGATAACTTTGGTTCAGAAGGTACCCAAGGTACCACGTCATCAGATCCGAGGAGCTCTAAGTAAATTAACTGTTCTGCCTTCCCTTCACCTATTCAGATCCATTCATTTAGGCTAGAAATGCTTTATTGCAACCTAGGTGAAAAAAAAAAATAGAATAAACTGAAATAAAAGAACTGGGAACAAGCAACAAGGGCGTTCGGCACCCAAGGCCCTTTTTGATACTATCGCATCAAATTAAACATTTATCCACTTATTATCATAAAAATATGGCAAGAGCTCATTTACCAGATACCTAGATATTTTTTGAGAGCATGCCGCACCGTTACGATCAGCAGGCAGTCTGCGATAACTTATTCTTCACACCACCTGTTCGACAATGTCAAATTAGGTATATGTCATGCAAACCTAACCTAAAGTATTATGTCATTTACGACCTGAGGTCTAGCAGGGCATGAGAGGGAGAGAACCTTACGCCCCAGCGGCCGCCGGAGACGCTCCGTCCGGCGTCCGGTACGAGTACCTAGTAGGTATATGTATACTAATTCCATGCATTCACCATTTATGATCTGCACTAGAAAATAAATTGTTCGAAAATCGAACTGGCCACCACGAATTCTAGAAAAATAGAATACAAATTAAAAAATCTAGCAGGCCCCATAAATTTTTTTTATGTCACCCATCTAATAACACTTGGACGAATGAGGTGAATGTAACGATACCCTTTTTTTTTTTTTTGGCGGGTGGAAAATCATCGAATAACCCCTCCCGCTCTTGGGCAGAGCGAAAGGGAGTGTCAGACTTCTACTGACTAAAAACCACCCATGTTCCTTCTTAGCCCTCTATGTCGAGGCCGCGATAACTAGTGTACAACCCGCGACCATCTAACGATACTCTAATTTAAGAAATCCATCAAGTGGTTTGGAAGATATGATGAAATAAAGAATATTACAAGCAAAGATAGTCGCGAAAAACACAACCCTTGCCTTGCAGTCGGGTAAAAAAGGGGCGCGAATACTGAAAATTGCTTTGCTTTGTTCATTCTTTTACAACAAATAACTTAAAATATTGCAACGACGATTTTTACAAGTAGAAAACTACATAGGGCGTCAAATCTGTATCTGAATCAGTGCTTTTAAATAGGTCTACTAACAGACTTTAATTGTTATTTTAATAAATACTTTGATTCTAGTACTTTTGCTTTTATTGTCTCGTAGATGGTGTGAAAAGTAGAGTATTCACCTCGGGGATAATGCCTCCGTCTTGGGCAACCTTGATTTTCACGCTGCACTCAGGATTTTTGAACGCTGGAATCTTTCGTTTTCCTCGGGATTCAATACGGTGCACGCTACGTAAGACACTACTTTATCCCCTTGGTGCATGATCTACTATTAATGTAAAAAATGTCCTAAATCAGTGATTTTGTTTAGTGCAGGTGAAGACTTTTTCTCGAGCGAATTCGGCGAATATTAAAATATACACAAAATAATATGTTTCATTAATAATACCGGGTGTAAATTAACCCTTCACACATACGTCAACCAATCATTCTGTACATCAAACTATGTATAACTCCTACGCAAAATTTTTTGCCGGGAAAAGCCTTTTTTTTGGGTCAAAAATCACATTTTACGGTAAAACTCAATGTAGCACTCTTAAACATTGTGCTAGTGGTGCTTTGAATAGTAAAGGGGTCATGGAGGTAATTTAAGTAAAGTTATATTATAACCTATAAAACTAGTATTTACAAAAACAGCTGTGCAAAATTTGGAACCCCCAATATCTCCGAAACTAGGACCCCTAGAAACCGAAACCTAGAACCTAGGAACCCTCCCAGGTAAGGTCTAGAACCAAAAAATGATCGCATTGGTGGGGAGAACAAGTGCCCTTCATTTGCGTTAAGGGTACTTTTACACCCTTTATACGGACGAGACGCTTTGGATGGCTTTCTCACCAACTGGCAAGAAAAAGCACACCATCGTAAGAAATGAAAGGAAAAATACAGGCTAAATAAAAAAATATATAATAATATTATGTTTTATGAACCATTTATTCTCCACTAATATTATATAGAGGAAAGATTTGTATTTTTGTGTGTATGTTTTTAATGAATAAACTCAAAAAATACTGCGCCGATTTCAAAAATTCTTTCACCATTAGAAAGCTACATTCACCTTCAGTAACATAGGTTACTTTTTATTCCTGTATTCCTACGGTAACGGGAACTACGCGTGTGAAACCGCGTGACGTCCGCTAGTAACTAATAAACCAAATAAGTGCGATCATTTACTTTAAAAAATTATTCTTTTAAACAAACAAACTCTCTTCCAATCAAGATTTTGTTTGAACAAATAAATAAAATTGTCTGTTCTTTTTTCAAAATAAGGGTTTTTTTTATTTATTTTTTTATTTTATTTATTTGGGACAAGCCCGCCTCACTATTCCCAAACCACTGTAACTTCTGTAAGCCAGAATCAACAGTGGCGACCACAAGAAAAGCGCCGAGACAATGAAGCTCGACGAAGTCCCAGAGAAATGATTTGACTGTCTTGGATCCCGCAACGAAATTAATCAGAAAAGAATAGCGGAGGAGTAGAAAAAAAACAGAAATTTCCACTTCCCTCCATATCAGCAGGAGACAGAAAAGAACAAGGCCAATAGGCACACAGGGACGCATACAACTGGGATAAGCCCAGTTGCCTAGCACCACGGATATTGTTGTCATTAATATTACTGGGTCCTAAGTTGTGAGCTGTTATATTTGATTCCAATAATAGGTATGACAAAAATGCTTGAACGCACGGAAATTTGTTCTAGTTTCTACAAGGTCCGTATAGTAAATAACTCCGGATGTAATATATAATATAAAATAATATAAATCCAACATTATATTACGTTCATTCTGCCAAAGACTACACTCCCATAAAATGTGATGTGCAGATTGTTCATATTCGCAGTCAGATGTAGAACATTGACAAAAAGGCGACGCAACAAGCTTGAAGGAAAATAATTTACTCTTAAAGTTACCATGACCTGTGAGAAATTGGGCAACACTGCAGTGATCCACTTCCAGCCATGTCCTGGCCAGCCGCTCACGAACGGATGGAAAGAACTGGTGGAGGTGTCGGCCTTTGATGGAATTATCCCACCTACATTGCCATTCTGACAAAAGATCCTCACAGACGTCAGTCTGTGGTTTAAGTAATCTAGCTATTTTAGTACGGTCACGTTGTGTTAAAAAGTCTGCGTCCGCGGTCTCTCGTGCGCAGTAGTACATTGAAGCACGGCGCTGCACTTCAAGATCGACTGGAAGTACTCCTGCCAGTACCGGTAAGGCTTCAGTACTAACCGTCCTATACGCTTTACACAAGAAAATCAAGGCCAACCGCTGGCTTTGAAGTAATTTACGTCGTGCCGCTCCTATGGTGGCCCTATCAGCCCAAACTGGTGCCCCGTAGCACATACACCCCAAGTAAGTAGCCCCATAGATCGTCTTCAGAGTTACAAATGATAAACCCCACGTAGATTTAGATATTCTCGTTAAGGCATAAAAGTTCTTTTTAGCTTTTTCACCGACGGTTTTTATATGTTCAATGAATGAAAAATTTCTCTCTAAGACAAACCCAAGGTAGCACACGGACTCCTTCTTTTTCACGGGAACGTTATTAAATTTTATACTGGGGCATGATTTAAGATTACCTTTTAATAGAAGTTGATAAGTTTTATGTGGTGCAAAGGTCAGACGGTTACGATCACCCCACTGGGATATTAATTTTAGTCAAGTGTTAGCCAAATTTTCGAGTCCAGCCCGAGTACTTGACTGAATGAGCAGCAGGCCGTCGTCCGCGTAACCGGTTAATGAACAGCCGCATGGAAGTGGAATCGCGAGGAAGTCATCAAAGCCTACGTTCCATACATACGGACCCATAACCGAACCCTGAGGGCATCCCATGGTGAGGGACTTTGACATAGAATGATGTCCGAGTTTGAGTTTCGCGGAACCATTTAAGAAGTACGAGTAAACAAGATTGTATATGTTTTTAGGGCAACCACGAATTTTCAGTTTAAGGAGTAGCATCGGCCACCATGCGTTATCAAAAGCCCCAGAAATATCTAGAAAGATCCCTACTACGTACTTATGTTCGGATGTATTGACAATTTTCCGGACAGAAAGTGCCGCGTCTACGGTAGATTTTCCCACGGTAAAACCGAATTGGTTGTTGTGAAATTTCGGTTATTTTTTTATTTTTATTTTATTATTACGGAAAAAAATAACGGTTATTTACTGATGCTAAGAAAGTTTATAGGTACAGTATTTATATTATAACATTTTTTATATACTATTTGGTCTCTCTGTCGGTTTGTTCCGGCTAATCTCCTAAACAAATGACGGATCTTTTTTGTAAAAAATAAAACCGACTTTTGCCTCTGAGGTCGGTGACTTTTATTTGTTTGATTTAGTTTTGTTACCTCCGGCCTCTGAAGCACGACTGTGTTATGGAAATCGGTTGCATGTAGTTTTTTTCTATTTTAATTTTAATACAAAGCTTTGCATTTATTTTTCATGGTTCACAATACATAATATAATTATCATGGTAAAAGGTTTATCACTAATAAAATATAAGTTAACATACCTACCTAAAAATGACTCTGATGAATTGAAAAACCGAATTCCTGCTCCATTTTTGAAGTCGGTTACAATAGAAAATTACTTAGTTTATACTCAGAGATTATGTGTTCGAAAATGATCTCTATTTAATCATTAAGTACATCAAACGAGTTACGCAATCTTACCTAATGAATTATGGACTTAATAAAATTTTATTTGCATCTATTTAGTTTGACATTCATTTGAGATATTTTTTTAAAAACGTCCGCGTCATTTTTTAGTAGAGATACCTAAACAAAAACCTGATAATAGCTGTGGCTTTTCAAAAAAACTTTGGACCAGTTTTTTTTCACACAGACATTTCCTTAATAATACTTTATCTAGCTTCCGATGCCACAATAACGATCTACTTATTACTTACGAAGTATAATATATTGAAGTCGTTCTGCATTCGCGACAAATTCGCAATTACCTAATGATTCTCGAATCGAATCAATAATTATAATGAGTAGGCATTTTTTACAATTTCGTAGAAACGGAAATCGGTAAGCTTTTTTTTTTTTTTCTTTGGTGGGTGTAAAATCATCGAATAACCCCTCCCGCTCTTGGGCAGAGCGAAAGGGAGTGTCAGACTTCTACTGACTAAAAACCACCCATGTTCCTTCTTCGCCCTCTATGTCGAGGCCGCGATAACCAGAGGACTACCCGCAGCCCCGACAGGCGTCGGCCCTTTCGGGCCCCTCCCATGTTGCTGACATCTCTTTGAGGCGCGTGTGGAACACGAACGCGCCGTCGACACGGCCTGTTTTCGTCGTGAGACGGACGGACGGCGAGTTAGCCCATCACTCACCGTCCACAGGCCCGGAAATCGGTAAGCTTGTGTGTTAATTCTCGCCTTACTGTAACCGCGCTTACACACACACAAACAAACGCAAACGCTTTAAATGCCATAATTTGTTATTCCCTAAAGGCTATGGGATGGAGGTTATTCTGAAACACTGTTGGCTGTTGGCTGTTGTCTGTTGGCTGTGTGGCAGACTAATAAAACCGCGGTCTTAAAAGTAGAAAACAAGAAAAATTGTCAGCTAAGTAGATAATTTGTATATTTCAATTTAACGTATTGTAAGTTAAATTATTATAGAGGTCAGTCGTAGTCGCCCCCTACTACCTGATGCTCCTTTATGGCGTTCTTATTGATACAGGTCAGCTGCTACTTGCAATTAGCAAGGTGGCATGCGACTACGACTGACCTCTATAATATATAACTTACAATATATACAATATATAAGTTAACTTACAATACGTTAAATTGAAATATACAAATTATCTACTTAATAAACGGTTTTTCGTGTTTCTTACTTTTAAGACCGCGGTTTTATTAGTCTGTGAACGATTTTCATTTAGGTATTTTTGTGTGTTATTAAACTTATTGAATAAGTACGTAATAATACAGGGTGTAAATTAACCCTTCACACATACGTAAGTTACTTAAACTTTTTTTTGGCGTCAAAATTTTCATTTTACTTTAATAATCAATGTAGCACGCTTAAAACACTGCTAGTGGATGCCTTGAATAGTAAAAGGGTCATGGAGGTAATTTAAGTAAAGTTATAATCTGAAAAACTAGTATTTACAAAAACAGCTGTTCAAAATTTCGAACTTTGACCCCCAATATCTGCTACGGATGGAGATATCGATACGGAGATATCCCCCTGGTTACGGAGATATTCCCAGGTATGGTCAGAACAAAAAAATTATCGCAGTGGTGGGGAGAACTGTGCCTTTTGTTTGCGTTAAGGGTAGGTACTTTTACACCCTTTATATTACTTTAATAACAATATACCTACTGTTCTACTTAATATTGGTTTATTAATTACATAATATAAGTACCTAAATAACACAGACTATACCGCGAGAACTGTTTGACCGCAATCTAAACTTACATGTTGACTAAAATTATAATATTATAATATACATATTTGTAATGTGCTCGCCGAGACCTTTTATTTGATACCAAACATGTTATGATAATCCAAAAATTTTTTTCGAGGTTAGAATTTCATATTTAAATGGCGTCATAAAAAGAATTGATGAAATCTATATAGCATAAGTCACCCGGGCTATTCTTACGAATCTATTGATACTTCATTTATTAAAATACGTTCAGTAGATTAGGCGCTACGGTGGAACATACATACATACATAAACTGCCAAAATCATTACCCTTCCTTTTGGCTTCGCCGTAGTCGGGTAAAATAACAGCCAACATTAATTATTGACCTGGTACCGTAATTTAAATTGAAAACTCCTGAAATTTGATGCAAAACTGCACCTTTTAAAGTCTTGTCGACACCCAGAATCAATTCGGTGTGCTTTGTCTGTGGTCACATTTTGTTTGCGACATTGCAAACCATCAGTTTGTTCCTTTGTTAGGATTGACTCGAATTTCGTAGTCTAGCTATTTGCAGTGAGTCTGCAAATAGCTAGACTTTCGTAGCCGTCCACGAGTTACCTGCGTAGCCAGTAGTAGGTGAGGTCTACGAGGGACTTCGGAATACGCAGGGTTTGTGATTTGAGCATACGCAGATCTAAACTTTCTCGTATTAGATACCTTTCAATGTATGTTCTGTACTAAGCGTCCAAATAAGGAGCCGTGCGAAGATAACACAATGCTAAATTCAGCTGTTCGTAATAACTGTGACGTCAGTTTGCACTTTACTTGAGTTCTAAGAACCTTTTTCTTTAAGGTATCATGTTTATTTACATAAATTTTTTACGTAAGTTATTAGCTTATTATAATAAAGTCATATTTTCAGTTGACGTATTTTCAACGTTCCAGACAAAGAAGTGGCTATGACAGTGTTTGTCAAACTTAATTTAGTGCACCTGATTTTCTTTACTATTATAAGTTAGGTTCCTTCCGGGGCTGCGGGTTGTTCGAAAGAGATACCGCTGCTCCGGGCTCGAAGGGTTAAGAAGGAACATTGGTGGTTTTTACTTTGTAGTCAGTAGAAGTCTGACACTCTCTTCTGCTCCGCCCAGAGTGGGAGGAGTCCTTTAAGTATTTCCAACTCTTCAAAAAGAAATAGGTTCCTAAGGAGAGATTGTAAGATGAAAACGTGCTGCACCGACCCCAAATAGAACGGGACTAAAGCAGGAAGAATTCAGGGTTTGTTTACGGAGACGCGGGGCGTCGCGCGGCGCGTGCAGAAAGCTTGTCGCGTACTTTTTTATTCATTTACTGAGAGGCGGGTCCACCGCAACGAACGATGCAATTTAAACGAGCGAAAAATCGCTTCTCGTAAAATTGTCGTTTGAAATCGTTTGTGTTTTGATACATCGCCATGTGCTTGTATTAAAAAATCACAACGCGCCCCCGCAAATGACACCTCAGGGTTCATAAAAAATAATTCCTTTAGTTCTCTATAGTTTACGAAATTGTTCTCATAAACTTAGTATCTCCCCGGTCAAAAAAAAATACAAAAAATAAGTGAAATTTTACGGTTACTGGTTTAACTTAAAAAAGAAAACTATAGCATATGTACTTACATTATAAACTTTAGCTGCAATCGTAAAATTAATTCTTAATACTAAGGAAGACACTGGCGCCGTTGGCCGCAAAGTGATTTTCCCATACACTTGCTGGCCATCGTTTACAAAATCAAAAATACCAGGGCAAGGAGTATTCGAGTACTGGCCACAAACAAATTGTAAACTTAAAACTAAAACACACGAAAACACTGACTTCATATCCATCTTTTTAAATTTCGTGTTATGATTCGCATTTTGCGCATTTAAAATGTTTGTAGTTTAGCGACGTGTTTCCGTGCCTCCGTTTGGCAAAGGACTGGCTTTATTTTCAAGATGGATGAGCCATACAAAACAGATACATATTTCGCATAGTCCTTGTGGTTTGTCGACTTTTGAACTTTTTGTTTTATTATGGTATGCCGAGGACCGTTGTACTTGCTTGGTACGCGTATTGGATACGTACGGTGTCAAAAGAGAAAGTAGAGATGGCAGTTAATACAGCAAACTTACTGATTTGATTGGAATTTTTTACACTAATATTCTAAAGAGGAAATATTTGTTTGTTTTGGATGAAGGGGGCTTCTCTGGGGCTGCGGGTTGTTCATAAGTTACCACGGCCTCGAGATATAGAGCTAAGAAGGAACATGGGTGGTTTTTAGTCAGTAGAAGTCTGACACTCCCTTTCGCTCTGCCCAAGAGCGGGGTTTTTTTATTTGATGATTTTCCACCCGCCAAAAAAAAGCTACACGTTACCTCCGGGCGATATAGGATACATCTAAAACATCTCCGTGAGCTTATTTCCGTGCATAAGAATTTCCACAACATTCGCATACACAAACATATTTCTTTAAACAGGTTGTAATAAACAACTAGTCATAATTGCTACTTACATTTAAATCAATATTTTATTATAATCTATCAAAGTTACAGGGGTATTCCTTGTATGTAACGGATCATATATTATTATTGACTTTATTTAAGTTGTTTTTAAATAACGCATAACACAACAGGGTCGTGTCGTTTGTCTCAAGATGTCTCAGTTATTCAAAATTATCTTGTTCGCTATTCTGTGTTTATAGAGACTACCAAGACACGTGCTTAGCATGCAAAAGTCTGACCAGCTCCTTGATACATACTTATTTATTTAGTTATGTATGTACTTACTTGTATTATCTGTCTTGTTTGACAACAGGTACCTATAACTATTGTAATAAACAGGTAAAGTGGATACTTACGACTTTACGAGTAGGCACTAGTTGGAGACACTGGTTGGTATCTCAAAAATCACTATCAGTACATTATAAAACAAAGTCCTCCGCCGCGTCCGTCTGTCACCGACTGTATAGTTAATAGGATATTTCACCAAAAAAATCTAATTAGTTCGTCTGTTAGATTATTTTTAAATTTTGGATACGTGTTTATTGTTTTATCACATTAATGAAAATTGACGAAAATAAAACGTGTCAAAGAAAAGTGGGGGCTTTTGACGTCACTTTGTGGGTAAAAACGTAGGTACTAACCTTGTGACGTCACACGACTTGACGCGACTTTTCGAAGCACTGTATCTTCGGTTGTCTCTTCATCTTTTGTGAAAAAGAAAAAATACGTGTCCATTATTTTTTGAAAATATATCTGACGGACTAATTATTAGTTTTTTTGGGTTGAAATACTTACCCTAAATAAAATCGTCAATTTAATCGCAATCGTTTGCTCTTCATGAAGTTCCTAAATAACAAAAAAATAAACAAATGAACGCCTGACTACCCCTTATACAATTTTGAATGTATGCAATTAACGGCATAGTTTTGACATAATAAGTATACCTATGAAGTAGCGCTATAATTTATTTATTTATTTATTTTTAGGAAAGCTTACAGTCTAATAACTATAATTATAACAACAATATAATTCTAAATTGCTAATAACAAGCTTCCACAGATAACTACAAAAATATATACTTCCAAAATTACAATATATAAAACAATATAAAAACTACCAACTTTTAACACAACAAGATTTATGTGTTAGTAGGTGCCTCCTGTTCAAAAAATGGTTTTGCTAATAGTTTCCTGACTGTGCTTGCTTTGGTGCAGAAAAGATCAATGTCAGGTTCGCAAGAAATTTCGTTAAAGCTGCTAAAATAATGTACTTATTTTTAGTAACTATAAGGTTATCACAGTGATTTTTCATGTAAAATCTATTCGAAAAGACAATGACCAAAACTCGTACCAAGAATTCTCAAGTTTCAAGATCAAAATGTTATAGTAATTTATTTTCATAATTTTTACGAAATTATGCGGCTGGGATTTGATTTTTGAATCGGGAATTTAGTTTAAAGTATGAATATTGTTTTACTCCCCTAGACATGGCGTTCACACAACCAGTTCAAAAGTCGTTCCGTTAGATCGGTCAGTTGATTTTGACAGTTCGGCTGACTTCACATCGTAGAGGTTTCCCTACAATATCAGCTTGCCTGGTTTTGTAGTTATTTTGGATTTTATAAAATTACTCCGAAACTCGGATTTACTTTACAAAAAGAACTTTTGTACGTTAACTCGTACAAAAGTTCTTTTTGTAAAGTAAATCCGAGTTTAAGTATGATAAATGTAAACAATAAAAAACAGTTTGATGTTGATGCAGTTTGGTACGGGATTCCATATATCCATGAACATGATCCTTTCGTATTCGTTCAAACGTCATTTTATTTTCAAACTAGATATTTTTCGTGATTTACTCTTAAATAGGAAAAATAGGAACACGTTTTGCAAATACCAGTTTTGGGCGTCAAGCAGTCATAATATCATCATAGCTAATATCCGTGATCACAACGTGACCAGACGATGTAATAATAAACAAACATAGTTTTAATAAATTCAAAGTACAAGTTATTAATTTTTTGATGTACTACAACATTTCTTTAATGTAGATAGCAGCTAGATTTTGGAATTTTTAGAACTTAAAAAAAATGGGTAATTTATTTCTTGCCTCAGTAGAGGTAGGTAGGTAACGAAACGTACTTATTAACGAATCATTAATTATAAAGGGTGTTAAAGTACCCTTAACGCAAACGAAGGGTTTCTAACCACCACTGCGAGTTTTTTTTGTTCTAGACCATACCTGGGAACCCCCTAGTTACGGAAATATTGGAAGTCGAAGTTCCAAATTTTGTCACAGCTGTAAATACTAGTTTTTCAGGTTATGACTTTACTTAAATTACCTCCATGACCCGTTTACTATATTTTAAAGTTTCCACTAGCACAATGTTTTAAGAGTGCTATATTGAGTTTTACCGTAAATTGTGATTTAAGACCCCAAAAAAAGGTCGTTTCTCATCAAACATTTTTGCGTAGGGGTAAGTACTTAGTTTGATGTACAGAATACTTGATTGACGTTTGCGTGAAGGGTTCATTTACACCATGTATGCTTCATCATCATCACCTCCTGCCGCTGTCCCGAGTTATTTGGGGTCGGCGCAAGACGTTTTTTTGTTTTCCTTTTTTTACTTCATATCATTTCTTACACTCCATCCATATTTTCTTTGGTTTTCCTCTCCCTGTCCATTAATCAATCTTTTAGTCACGTGAGCCTCATCATACCACGACAGTCGATTCCTTTTTAACTTATCTGTAACTGACGCACGCAACTTTAAAAGTTTCTCTAATATGCTCGATTGCTCATTCCTTACTTTATCCTGAATTATTTTTGCATCACACAATAATCATTAGTTTAATATAATTATTTTCAAAGTAATAATGTTTTTATGGATAGTCTAGGTAGGTAGGTACAATACGTCATTTTGTTTTTGGGAGTGGTGGGAAATCGTCATGGCTTGCTTGCAGCAGGGCCGGACGCGAGAGGTCGCCGCTGCCGATCGCTGCTAGTAGAACACGGCGGGGCTCCGGGAATCCTCGCAGGTGAGGGCGCCGTAGCGCCTCTCCAGCCACTCCTGCAAGAGGAGACTTACAGCCACCATCGTGGCGTGCCCTTTCGTACAATACCTTGTAGATTAAACATATTTTATCAATGAGACGGCAGGTTATTTAAATTAAATAAAAGCACCTACCTACTTAATTGAAGTTTTTTTTTTTGTGAATATAACTTCATAACATTTTTTTTAACATACTAATCCACTTCTTAATTGGTTTTGTCTATAGTTAAGGACAGTGCCGGTACAATAAAAATAAAAGAGTACAAAAAAACTAAAATAATCATCAACAACGAACGACTGCGATTATATTTTTTTCAAATCTCGCAAAGCAAGGAGCATAATAATTTATTATTTTATGTTAAGTATCTATGTGTGTGATTAAAATATTCATTTAAAATAAATACACAACGTGCGTTTAAATGTGTGTAAAGTTGTGAAGCGTTTTATGTTTCTTAATAAGTCACGGGGATTTCCCTAACCATTCGGTTTTTTTTTACTTACTGTGACGAAACGGAAAAACTTTCGCTTGAACCGGCTCTCAATGATTATGTCTGTAAAAACCCAAGAATGTGCGCTTTTGGAAAAGTGTGTTTTTTTATATCTTTGAGAACCATTTAAAAAAAATACTTTAAACATTGACGTTTGAAGAATTAGGAGTACTTTACTTTTTTGATTAGTACTTCCTAATCACAACTTACAACGTTTTTTGCAGATAATTTACCGGTAAGGTAACATAAATCTTAAATCAAGGATGGTAAAGGTTACAAGGAACTCACGGTGTACGTACACATGCGCATGGCGAACCGGAGGTATTGCGGAGAGACGTGGGGAACAACGAGCTAAGCAATTGACGTATTCATTCGGACGACAGCACGGACCAAAGAGTATAATAAAACTATAGGAGGTAGGGACGGGTGCGTGCGTGTCTATAAAAGCGTGCCTCTAGCTTGACACGCACGCACTCGGTCTTTACTTTCGGTCGTAACTTTGTCTCACTAGGCTAAAAAATAATTTGGTACTAAGAAATCGTCCGTTTCAATCATCTCCCAAAACGCGGCTAATTAATAACTGCCGCACAGGATCATCATCTACCAAGCCTTTTCTCAGCTGTGTTGGGATTGGCTTCCAGTCTAACCAGATGCAGCTGAATACCAGTATTTTAAATGGAGCGACTGCCTATCTGACCTCCCTAACCCAGTTAACACTAGGTAATACGATACCCTCTGGTAAGACTGGTTGTCAGAATTTCAGGTCACTGACAGAGAGTGTACTGTGCTGACCTGTATCGACTGCCAAAGATCTATTAAGGCAACCGGCCGAACCGTATTTAATTTGGTTAGCACACAAACTATGAAAAATGGTTTTGTATTGTGCAGTTTAGTTGCTATTTTTGACTAACGTCGTGTTAGATTTATCTCTTTAGTCTATAAAAAATGTAACAGATCGCTGTCTGTACAAGGAAGATATTTATATGGGAAGAAAAAATATTATGGGGATCTTTATCAACGCAAATAGCACCAAAACAATGATTGTTACATCCTTGCTACACCGTTCCTACATAAATAAATTATACCATCTCCGCATGAATGATGTAAACAAAGTTTTGTAACAATATTATGATTTAAACTTTAAAGGAATGTCCATGGAGTTTCTTGCCCGTTCTTCTCCAAAGAGATCTACACTAGGGAGTGGGCAACCATAGTACAGTCACAGTTATTGTGCCTTGTGACTCGGACTACAGTTTCTTTTTAATTTGTATTTGTTTCGACTATTCAAAAGTGCCTGTAACTGGCCTACTAGAAATAAATGTTTTGATTTTGATTTTTAGAACTTCAAAAACGATTTAGTACATAGTAGATCTTTATTTTATTTTATTATTTTTGGAAAACTTACATTCGTTACAGGTAGTAATCAGTGGCCAGAAAATGTTGGCATCCAGTATTTCCAAGGGGTATTAGCCAGTAGTTTTAAAAATGGATAAAACTTGTCTATGGATATTCTATTCAGAAATTAGTCTGTTGTTCTTAAGCATAAGTCACTCGCCTTCAAAAATACTTTTAGCAATAATTCTAAGAAGAAAATGTTGAAATGAATTTTATGGATCGAAATGATAAAACGTATTAAATGTTGGAAACATTCATATTGATATTAGTAGGAATGACAGGGTAAAACAAAGTATTATAAAACAAAAGATTGAGAGAAAACCTCCTTCAACATCCTCCTCTTTATTGTATAAGACCCACCATTCCTGAAATTAGATCCAGTTTGGGTTTATGCACAGGCTTAGTCAAAATATGAGCACACTGGTATTCTGTGGGCACATACTTACTTAACTTAAAGTTCTTTTAAGTAACTATCCCTTACATAAAATGTCTAATAGAAATATGTTTTGTCTAATAGAATTATCAACTTGTAAAGTGGGCATTTCTATCAAAGTAGTAATTTTATTGAAAAATCTCTTTAGCCAAACAATCTCACGAGCCGCTTCACTGGCTGCAACAAGTTCTGCTTCGGTGCTTGAGATAGTTACAGAAGTCTGTTTACGACTTGCCCAAGAGATTACTACTCCTCCTGCATACACGCATAAGATTCCAGAAGTAGAGCGTCCTGTATCGAAATCTCCACCATGATCAGAATCACTAAAACATTCCATGATTCCAGTTTTGTATCCTTTTTTGTATACAATTGCTGTATCTAGGGTTCCCTAAATGTAACGAAGTATGCGTTTAACCGTGTTAACATCTTCTAAAGAGGGATTCGTAAGTTTCCTGGATACGACACTAATAGCGTATGATATGTAGGGTCTAGCACCTGTCATTAAATAAGCTAGCGCACCAACGGCTTCGCGATAGGGAAATTTAACATCATCCTCTTATACTAAGCATGGTTGTGCTTCTTTGATGATTGGAGTACTAACGGCTTTACAATCACTCAAACCAAAGCGTTCCAGTAGTCTTTTAGCATAATGTTTTTGAGAGACTTTGATGGAACCATCGTTGTTGTTGTTAAATATTTCCAAACCCAGAAAGTAAGAAGCTGGTTTTGTTATCTTGAACTTCCTTTCAATTCTGCCAAAAACTTTTCAATACCGATTTTCTATGTTTGTTTACTAATTATTTGTTCAAACGAATTTGTTGACTGAGATCGTATGTTCTCTTGTTTCTTGTTCCCGTGCACAGTTTTTCTGGAACGGATCTGGAATAGGTGGGATACTGTTTGTTATCTACTTGGCTGTAGTTGTGGAAAGTCTTCTATTTGAAGGGGGTGTTATTTCTGACATGCTTCATATTTGTTAATGGCGCTTTTTTATGTGTTGGCTGTACCATCTTCTTTGGGCGAATCTCTTTGTATACTTGACACCCCTTGTTGTTGTCAGGGTGATCTCCTAGATATAACGTACAGGTGGCTGATGTATTTAAGTCTTTTTTTAGGCAGTCTATTGTTTTATGTCCTTCTGTGCATTTAACGCACCGGTAGGGGCGCATGCAGTTATTTTTGCGTGTCCATATTGTTGACATCTATCACATTGAGGGATTTCATTTGTTTTACGCGGGTCTTCTATCCTTACTTTTGTATAGTATATGGATTCTATACACTACAATAACCCTAATCTTGGGTTATTTGGGCCAGGTTCGACATTCACGAAAAACATATTAAGTGGTTTTTTCACCTCTGACCTTATTCCCAGTTTTTTGTATTTCCTCTACAATGGCTTCTTTTGGCGTCGTGTGATGCAAATTTATAATTACGATTTTGCATCACTTTTTGTCCTTTTGAGTATGACCTATGAGTCCTTTCTTTCGAATTAGATCAATTATGTCTTTGTACGTTTCGCTCGTCTGCGCCATGACTCTCAGCTGGTCTGTGCCATGACTCTTACCTGGTCTCTATTAACAATGTTATAGCCGTAGCTGTCATTTGGTACAAAACTACACAGGAGATTAGTTAGTTTTGTTTTTGATATATCTGTAATAAAATACCAGATTATTGGTGGCGGTATGCTAGCTTTCTTAGTATAGGTTGTGGGCTATTAGATAGTTTTTTTCTTTTCGGAAGGGTATGTGTGGCGACAGCGCCATCTATCGCAACCGATGCGAACTAACAATAGGCAATTCCTGCATCGCGCTATCAAAGTTATCCGCCACATTAGCGTATATAGAAAATCCCGACTTGCATATGTCGGGCAGTTAGCCCACCAGACACAACACCTGTCTGGTCGGAGGATAATCCCTTTTCTATGGGGGATGAGGAACTTTACACCCTGTTCCTCGTACCCCTTTGCCATGTGGGAGGGCTGCTGTTGTCATCGTCCCCAGTGGTGATTAGCGGTGGTGATAGAGAAGGCGAGTCTTTCTCCTTTGTAATGCTGGTTGTGCCAGGATTATTACCAAGTGAAGAGGAGAGGAGGCTAGGTCTTGGAATAAAAAGGCTCGGATGAAAAGCCTGCTGAATAAAGTTTTGTTTTTGTAGTTTTGGGGTTGCCAGTAGCATCAGCTCCGTAACAGGGCCCTGGTCACCCACCAGACTGGAGACTTCGGTAATAAATTTACCACTTGCAGGCCCGGGTAGCCGGATCGCATGACAAATCAATATCGTTATCATTCATTCTTTCATATTACGAGTTGGGACATACACACAGCACTTTCCCAAGGCGTTGTGGTCCTACTTTTGGAAGGGATTTAATTCGATGTTTTTGAGTGCCTCTGGACAGGTTATTTACCGCCACCCGTTGCTCGGCGTTGTTGCTCATTTTGCACGGGGGACACGTGTAGGGTGGGCCTAGGAAATGTGGTAAATCCTACGGACGCGAGCAGCATTGCCCCCCGATTCCAATAAAGTTGGGAAAAGGCTAGGCAGATGATAATAATGATATCAAATAGAACTTTTTACAACTTTTACTTTTTATGAGGATTTGGTCACTTTTTTTTTGGCGAGTGGAAAATCATCAAATAACCCTTCCCGCTCTTGGGCAGAGCGAAAGGAAGTATCAGACTTCTACTGACTAAAAAGCACCCAGGTTCCTTATTAGCCTTTTATATCGAGGCTGCGGTATCTCTTACAACATCCCGCAGCCCCGACGGGCGTCGGCCCTTGCGGGCCCCTCCCATGTTACTGACACCTCTTTGAGGCAACCTGTCGTCGTCATAAGACGGACGGACGGCGAGCTAGCCCATCACTCACTGTCCACAGGCCCGCGTCTACGGTGGCCGGAAGCCATCACGTAGCTCCAGACGCCCGAAGCGCCTCCCGCGGCGCCGGCGACTGGGACGAGAGGTTGGTATTTATTGTCTTCTAGTTTGGTAAATTGCTTACAAGATTTGATATAATACTACTAAATTGCAGCTAATATGATTGTATAGGGGGCTTGGTACCTTGCTTGGCCGCTATTCTTTTCTACACTGCCATAAGGTGCAGGTAGCCTGTGCTTTTTATGATTTTCTCGTTGGTTTAACACACGACTTGCTGATTCAAAATGTAACCCGTATAGTATAAAGGGCTGGTGTTCGCAACTCCACTTCCAAAGGACGAATTTTGCGTATGAGTGGGAATATTATTCAATCTACCCCAGCTCCCTGAGAAAGGCCAGCAACCCCTTCGTTACTAAAATACAACCCGTTTGGAGGCGCTGCAGAGTCAAGAAGACAGAGATTGCGGAATAAGTACAAACCCCATTAACATCTTATATTATTCTCTGAGCAACAACCTGTAAGTGAGAGCTTGCTCAGACAGTAATAGTGGGCAGTGATAGAAGCAACCCTTTCCATGCTGTTGTATGACAGAATGGGGTGAGCCTCGCAGGATTGAGACCCGGGCCTGTCCTTCCGCAAAATCCGAACCAGGTACCTCCCGAAATAATCGTGTCCAGTCTAGGCAGAAAGTGAGGACGTCGTGGCGCCGCTCTAGCCACTCTTCAAAGAAGGGATCGCAATTTTGACGTGCCTAGCGCTGGCTTCCGACAGTCGCTCTGACCATATCAAAACATCAAAACCGTCGAGCATACCTATCAACTAAAGGTAGTACACGTAGTTTCGGCCATACCTGGCTTTGGTGTGTAGGTTCCTAGGTTCCATTATACTCAACTATGATATGCAGACGGTGTCATGTTTGATATGCATCGCGAATTACCAAGCAGTTGATACAATGAAACAATAATTATAACATTAACTAACTTAGGTCTTCAAATCAGCACTTTAGTACTTATATTAAATTTCAACGTTTTTCCTTTTTTAAGGACAAACTGTAAAGTTAGTAAGCAAAGTGGAATACCATCCTTTATCGCGACATCATCATGTGCCTAGCCTTGACCTGATCATGTTAGGGTGATCTTCCGGTCTGACCGGATCCAGCCAAATACAGTACCTACTTATTTCATATGTAGCGAATGCCCATCTGACCTCCATAGTCAATAACTGGGTACTATGATACCCCATAGTAGGACTGCAGGGTTATTGCGTATCTCTGTTGACAGATTTATTGATTATCACTTTGGCTCTGTGTGCTTTGATTAACTGGTCAAATGGTTCCATTTTGTACTAAACCATAACCAATTTGACAGTTAATCCATGGACAATATTATGATAGCCACTGTCATTTAAAAGATATGCAATAGCCCTGCTGGTTGTCAGCGAATACACGCAACCTTTACCATACACAGCAGCATACTAGAAGTATTGTTGACAGGTCGCTGCGAAACCGGATTGTTAGACTTGCTTTTTGGTGTTCGTACCTGCTGCTGTTGGTTCGAAGACAACTGGCCTGCCGACAGTGTGTCTCTGTAGCGTGACTGCATTGCAGATGACCCTCCCATTCAGTCTTGTCTCCAGCAGTTTTGGGATTATTTACAGAGGATCGTATTGAATAACCCTTAAAGCCTACACATTCCATGAGAAATACTACTACTACCCAGGTGTTTTATGGACCCCAATATACATGTTTTTTTTTTTTAAACGTTGCCCCACACTAGGAATGTCTCCTGTATCGTGGGTGCATTCACAAACATTTAAACTCACATTCACAAATACCCAGACCCGAAACAACTATCTGTAGGCCATACAAATATTTGTTCCGTGCGGGGATCGAACCCGCGGCACGCAGCGCAGCAGTCCAATCGCTCAGCCACTGCGCCAACCGTGCCGTGCGTTCTTATGAAACAAACAAGAATTATTATGTATTGGTATAGACTGCTTATTTGGTAATAGAATAAAATCATTCCATCAAGGGCCAAAACCTCCACCAGTTCTTATCATCCGTTTGTGAGCGGACATGGCTGGAGGTTGATCACTGTGTTGCCCAATTTCTCACAGGTCACTTTAACTTTAAGAGTAATTTATTTTCCTTCAAGTCACGCAGTCAAACCACTACACCACACTGACGTTGCTCGAAGTGTTCTAAATAGCGATTTAATTAAACTCAAAAAATAATATATTATTATTAAAGCAAAAAACCCGACTGCTTAAAATTAATGAACTGAAAAGGAAAAATAAAACAAGTAAAAATTGCAAGTTTTACTTTACATCACATGCAGTCGGATGCATTTTTAATTATAGTTTGTATCTTTGGTCAACAAAACATTGTCAAGCATTGCAAGGGGTGGTTTGAGGTAGGCTGATCGCAATTCCGGTGCATTCAATTGCCGAATGAACTAGCGGGCAGCGAGTGAGCAAGCGGGAGCGGGGTTATGACTCTAGCTAGGTCGAACGGTTTTTTTTTCAAATCTGCAATATGGCCCCCAAAAACCGCAATTTTTCTTTGTTTTTTAATTAAATATAAATAATAATCATTTTGTTGCCTCATAATCCGTTTAGGAGTTATGAGGGAACAAAGAAACAGACATACTTAACATACATCCATAAATACATACACGCCAAACACATAACCCTCCTTTTGGACTTCGCCGCAGTCGGTCAAAAAGAAAAGGTTTTATTTTTCCATTAATTTTTAGTTGTAATATCCTATACAAATAGTTACGATGCATTTAACATTCAACCAAGAAACCTAACCCTTAACCTTCAAGATTTCCTTATACCAGTACCTTCCATAATCATCTCACCTAGATAACCTGAAAAAGAACAACCATATACACGTCCCCATAAAATTTTATTAAAGAATTACCCTCCAACTCCTAACCGTTAAAGAGTTATACCTTCCATAATCAGCCCATCAACATTAGGCGACAATTAACTGACAGATGTGAATACTTAAATAGCTTTAGAAAAAATACTAAACACGTACCTAATACGTGCCTTTTAAATTTGAGGGTTGCCCTCGATTTCGCTAAGATTCCATCATCAGATCCTGACAAGGTAACAATGGAACTACCTCGGGAGTATAATCTTTCGATTAAAAAAAATAACTTTTCAAATCGGTTCATAATATGAGGGCGTTATGCGGAAACAAATATACAAAAAAAAATAAGCAGACGAATTGAGAACCTCCTTCTTGTTGGAAGTCGGTTAAATACTTTTCATTACTCATGCTCTGAAAGTAGGTCTTAACATGCCTACGGAGAGGGTTGAAATTACTACTTTTCAGTCGTAGGGAGAATCGCTTTCAACTGACAGCTGTCAAATTATTAAAAAAAATGATGTCTATTTTCACAAACATTTTAATGAACCATATCCCAACTTTTAATACAGCCACTAAATCACAGCGCGGTTAAAAATTAAAATAACATAAAGTTTAACTTAAGAATATAATTTTATGACTTTAGTATAATTTTGTTTTAACTATTTCTCTAAATTAACATAGATTTCGGCAAAATCTTGGCAATTTTGTTAATGATGATCATAAAACACTGGCTCTATACGCTCGAAGACCAGAAAACAAAAAAAAAAGCGGGACAGCGACAATCCGATCTACACTATTTTTTTCTTTAGCTAATAATTTATGTTCTTATTTTACTTTCCTCGTATTCGTAATGAAAAGCAAGTGTTTAAAGTGTTTACCTCGGGTAAATGCCTTATTTAGTCCCTCGGACTATTAGCGCCCTCACTACGTTACGGGCGCCAAACCCCGTCTCGGGCTCAAAAAGGATTCATCTTAAGATGGAAGCGATCTCATAAGTTTATTTTTTGTTAATAAAAGTACATCTTTTTATACTTTATTGTTTTTTTTACGGAAGTAGTTTTCCCGACAACTTGCAACTTTTTATCGAGGTTGAAAAGACTGCCCTACATAATCTTACTCGTACAAATAATAATATTATTCTACCCTTACAATATTATTCCCAAAATTATAGGAAGAAACTTTAACAAATGGCAACCCTTCGACACACACATAGACAAAAAGTTGGGTCACTAAAGATGTTCGTGGCGCGCCATCTTCGTTTTTTTCTTGGTCTGAGCGTCTCGTGGCTAAATAAGTACCGCGCAATACGCCCGTGTCATTTTAAAAAAGTTTCCGAGATATAAACTTATACATGACCAACTGACAACACGTCTCGGCGCGGCACGCACAACTGAGAGCACTGCGAAGTAGGCCTAAGTGCCCTGTCGATGCGCATGTTTGTGTGAGTGTGCGGTTTCGAGCGTGTAGGTAGTTTCCGTACTGTCCATATTTATACTGTGATCGAACCCTCTGAGAATGTGAAAAAACAAATATTAGGTGTTCATTGGGAGAGATCAAGTTTATAGCCATGAGGAGGAAAATGAAGATTTTAATTCATTGACCTTATCTGAGTTCCGCGGAAAACTGGTTTATTTTAAATAAAAAAAATCTCGATGGCGTCATACGACCATATTGTGTAGCGAGATAACTTAAATCTTGTTTTATTCACTGTATTTAGATTCAAAGACTTAGCTTAAAATTATCTATGAGTATTTATTTATTTATTTATTTATTTATTTATCTATCGTCTATATTATAAAATTTTTCGTAGTCAGTCGACTAAACGATATTGGATAACTATAACTACATACATAAAAATTATGTTAATTCTCGATTGCACTCGAAATAAAACAAGAGTAGGTACTTACATTTTGCTTGACATCTTTCACTCATCATTCTTATTAATTTAATCTGCCAAGCCAGCGGTGGCCCAAGCATATTTGAACAAATATCAAAAAAACCTTAAAAATAACCTGTTTCTTTGACTGTGCCACCTAGATACAACTTGTTCTATTTGAATCGCAATTATAAAAGTATAAAACTGGTATTTTTTGGGGAAAACGAACGCGGGAATCGGCACTAACCCGAACTACCAGTAACACAGTCACACACATAGGTACAGATATATTAAGGTGAAGGCACGAGGTAGCCCGCAAAATTCGAATTTCCTTACGTTTTTTGCAATTTCTCGGTCAGTGTCAAGTCGTATGTTAAAGTTCGTTCAGACAACCGTCTCAGTTAAGTGTCGGTCAGTTCCTGACACTTGTATGAACTGAGACGATTGTTTTGGTGGTTTTAATCATTATTACTCAGTAAATGTTCTCTTAAATGAGAAGAAACAAAAATAACCAAAAACAATAATAATAATATTTATTTACACCACAAAAATTAAACAATAACATATTACATGACTGGATAGGCTTAGTATACATTTTTAATATGGAATCCTCTGTTGCCGAACTAGGACGGATCTTGTATCTCGGCAAGCAGCGCCATTCCCTAACAGATTTCATTACAATGTAAGCCAGACTAGACATACAACTTGCATTAATTTATGATAATTCATTAATTATTCCTGAAATAGACAATTTTTACTGTCGCATGTCATTTTATTTGACATACGCCTTGAATTTCGCGAGCTAACTCGTCGCCTTCACCTTAAAAAAGATTTTGGAACATTCGAGCGGGTAAAATACTTTGCTCGCGACTTCGTCCTCAAAAATTATGATACCTAGCTGAGCTACAAATAGCATCACAACTTTATGTCAGTGAAAGAATTTTTAGAATTGAATTATTTGTTCCGGAGATACATACAAACTTACAAATACCTTTTTACGGTTTAATATATTTATTTCCCAAAAAGAATACATTCACTTACTATGAGAAATACAAGATAAACTTAAAACTAAATAGAAGAATTACATGAAGGTAAATAAACAAGCTAACTAGTAGACAATTTTTATAGTGTTGCGAGTAAAAGGAAAATGTTAGTGCACTATTACATAACGATTCTTGATTCTTGAAGGCAAGTCAATAGCAAATACATTGAACCTAAACTGTTTTGCAAAAAAAACGGGCACTTTAGATTTTTTTTCTACTTCAATGAAGAAGAACAAGAAATAGGTTTTATTAATTTGACACATGTATATGCATGTTATTTGAAGCATCCTGCATGATTAAATACGTTTAATTTTTTTTAAAATTAATAAAAGAAAAATAATGATTATTGTGGATTATTCTAAAATTGCTTTACTAATGGTGCGAATTACTGAAACGATTTTTAACTGATTACGATATTTTAAAACTTTTTGGATATTTTCTGCAAATTAAACAATTTAATCTTTCTCTTTACATTAAATACCACTTTTTGATATGAGTGATAAAGCGATAAGGGCCGGTAAAATTATAGCCCTACTTGAAGAAGGTTGTTCGCAAACTTACGTGTCTCAGCGGCTAAATGTGAGTCGTTCAACTGTCCAGAGGACTTGGCAACGGTATCAAGAAACCGGTTCGGCCAAAAGAAGACCCGGTTCGGGAAGAAAACGATGCACAGAACCAAGAGATGACCGCTTTTTGGTGAGTCAGGCGTTGCGGAATTGCGATAGTCGTAGAGAGGATCCGGCAGCTGGGTCTCGAGGTGGCGCTTCACAAGTCGGAGGCCATGGGCTTCCATGGACGTGGGAATGCGCTGCCGTCGGGATCCCAGTTAATGGTGGGAGGGGTTCCCATCGGCGTCGAGTGTACTTTGAAGTACCTAGGACTCGTCCTCGACAGCCGGTGGAACTTCGTGGAGCATTTCCGACGTTTGGCTCCCAGACTGGAGCGGGCCGGGGCTGCCTTTAGGTGGCTCTTGCCCAAACGCCTCCTGCCGGAGGCTCTACGCGGGGATCGTGCGGTCCATGGCCCTTTACGGGGCCCCGGTGTGGGCGCCTGCTTTGAGGAAGCGGGCCGCCCACTACCTGAACGTGCCCCAAAAGGTCATGGCCGTAAGGATGGTACGGGGGTACTGCACGATCTCCCGCGAAGCGCAGAGCCTTGAACATCGCCGACGTGTTGCCAGTCTGTCGGTTTTCTATCGGTTACATTTCGGGGAGTGTGCGATGGAATTGCACAATCTAATTCCTCCAAGCCCGTTCCATCATCGGACTACAAGACGTACGGCGATGCGCCATCGTTTCATGGTGGACATCCCACCCATTCGCACTAAACGTTTTGGGAACACTTTCATTGTGCGTACAGCTAAGGAGTGGAATTCCCTGCCGGAGTCTGTATTTCCTGATAAGTATAACCTAGGGGTCTTCAAGTCAAGAGTGAATAGGTTACTTCTAGGTCAGCGTGCTACATCTTCGACCACATCGTCACTTAACATCAGGTGAGATGGTGGTCAAACGCGAGCCTATCTGCAATAAAAAAAAAAAAAAAGCGGCGAACCTCCTTGCCGGATTGCCGCCGTGGGATCTGGAGGCGATAGTCCTCGCGCGCCTGCATCAATGGCGCGCGGAGGCGCTGCGCCGGGGGGTCACTCCGCTGCCGCGGCAAATTGCTGCGCGGCGGACAGACCTCCGGTGCGATCTCATGGCGACATGGAGACAGCGACTGTCGCAACCCCGTGCAGGGCACGCCACGATAGTGGCGGTAAGTCCCCTCTTTGAGGAGTGGCTTGAGAGGCGCCACGGCGCCCTCACCTTCCGTCTGACGCAGGTCCTCACCGGACACGGTTGTTTCGGGAGGTATCTGCACCGAATCAGGCGGGAGGAAACGCCCGGATGCCACCATTGTGAGGATCGGCCGGAGGACACGGTGGAGCACACAGTGGAGGTGTGCCCCGCTTGGGCGGAGCCCCGCCGTGTTCTCGTAGCGGCGATCGGCGGCGGCGACCTCTCGCGCCCGGCCCTGGTGCAAACCATGGTCCGGGGCGAGGAGGAATGGGACGCCGTCGCCTCCGCCTCCGGCCACCGTAGACGCGGGCCTGTGGACGGTGAGTGATGGGCTAACTCGCCGTCCGTCCGTCTCACGACGAAAACAGGCCGTGTCGACGGCGCGTTCGTGTTCCACGCGCGCCTCAAAGAGATGTCAGCAACATGGGAGGGGCCCGAAAGGGCCGACGCCTGTCGGGGCCGCGGGTAGTCCACCGGTTATCGCGGCCTCGACATAGAGGGCGAAGAAGGACATGGGTGGTTTTTAGTCAGTAGAAGTCTGACACTCGCTTTCGCTCTGCCCAAGAGCGGGAGGGGTTATTCGATGATTTAACAACCACCAAAAAAAAAAAAAAAAAGGCGTTGCGGAATCGTAAGGCGTCAAGTGTGGACCTGAAGAAGAGCCTTGAAGAAGTAAGAGGAGTAGAAGTTAGCTTGTGGACGGTCAGGAGGAGGCTTTTGGCTGCCAATATCAGGAGTTACCGCCCAGCTCGGGGCCCTAAATTACTCCGTGAGCACCGTGTTGCTCGACTTCAGTTTGCTCGGAACTGTGCTTCATGGACTCTGGAGGACTGGAATAAAGTAGGTATTGTTTTCTGATGAAGCTAGAATCTCTTCGTGTGGAGAGGACCGACGCCGGCGAGTTCTACGATGACCACAGGATCACTATGCGGAAGTGTGTTTCGAAGAAATCACTCCTTATGGCGGAGGCTCCGTTATGTTTTGGGCAGCAATTAATTCGACGGAGCGTACGGAGTTAGTTTTCATAGAAATGCACACCGGTACATAATGGAAGTCCTGATTCCATATATGCACAACCCACATTGACTGCACTTGCGGAAGATTCCATTTTTATGGACGACAATGCTCGCCCGCACCGTTCTGGCGACGTGGAAGCGTACATTCAAGAAGTTGGGATCCGTCGTTTAGATTGGCCAGCTCGAAGTCCTGACCTCAATCCAATTGAGCATGTCTGGGATGTTCTAAAGAGATGGGTAAGATCAGTGCAACCTGCTCCACAAAACATCAGGGAGCTAAAAAGAGTCATTGCAGAAGAGTGGGAATGTATTCCTCAAAACATTATTAAAAACATCGTGGAAAGCATGCCCAGAAGGATTCAAGCTGTGATTTTGGCAAGAGGAGGTCACACTCGTTATTACGTTTTTACATTAATTGTAACTTTATTTAAAAAAAAAAGTCAAAAAAAAATCTCTTCTTTAATGCCGACCACTTCTTATTGTTTGGGCGTGTAGGTACATCGGTTTTAAAGAATCCATCGTTTTTTTTCTTTTAATTGCCCGAATTCACTTCACGCGCATTAATTTACACGATTTTAAACAGACTACGTCAAAGAAATAAATTTCATTTTTAATTAACTCAAATGGACCTTAGAACGTAAATTTCCTTAGGTGCCGTTTTTTTTTGCAAAAGAGTGTAGTTATTACAAAATAAATACAAAGTGATTTAAGTTATTTTTGTACCAAACTAGCGGACGTCACGCTGTTTCAACCGCATAGTTTCCGTTCCCGTGAGACAGGGATAAAAAGTAGCCTATGTCACCCGGGGATAGTGTAGCTTCCTAACGGTGAAAGAATTTTTCAAGTCGGTCCAGTAGTTTCGGAGCCTATTCGTTACAAACAAACAAATTTTTCCTCTTTAGAATATTAGTGTAGTTAGATTAGGAAATAATAATTAATGTAGATGTGAATTAATTGGTGTAGATATTTATTCATTAGGAGTAAAGTAACTATGTACATTAATTAAAAACTATGAGATAAACAAACTATAAAAAGGCATCGAAATACTGCTCCTGAACGCTGTCAGCCGGTAATGTGCCCAAAAGACTGGCGATGGTGGCATTGCCACGTTGTATGGCAACGCTTAGCCTCTGGCCAAGATAAAAGCCAGCCCTTGGATCACGAGAAGCGGCAACTAAGCGTTTAGAAATTTCCTTGAACAAATTGGTGTAGTGGGTTTTTATAACGTAGAGAAATCTTTAAGATGTGGTGCTTTATGGTGTTTTTGTATAAAGTTAAGGACTGTATCTCTTACATATCATTAGGAAGTTTATTATCAGCTCCGCTTCTTCAAATACGATGTTTTTCTTCCGTAGTTAGTTCGTGGTGGTCTTAAGCAAATATTGTTTTTACGTCTAGTACTACGTTTTTGTTTTTGTCCTTTTATTGTTAATGTTATTTTAGAGTGTATGTTTTTATTTAATAGTTTATGTACTAATATGCGTGTATTATGTTTATAATATCAGTAGCTACACATAACTGTCCCACTGACATGGGATTTTCAGCTGAAACTGAGACAGAAACTTCGACCCTGGTTCCCAGCTTTGAAACTGTGGCCGAAAACGAACTTTCGATCGGACACTTTTGTTGTTATTCATAACTGCTACAGTTTTCATTAATTACGGCATGCCCATTGTGACCGAAACTTTTATTTAAAAAAAGAAGAAAAAACGACGCGTAAGTATGCGTTTTTAATGCTTATAGTGCGAAAACTTAATGGAAGTTTAAAATAAAGTAATGAAGCTTACTTTATTTTAAACTTCCATTAAGTTTTCGCACTATAAGCATTAAAAACGCATGACACGTGAATCTGCAAACAAGACAATCATACATAACGCAACACACATCTTATCACACTCGATTGTAATAATTTGTATTGGCTCAGTCAGACTTTTCTAATTAAAAGAATCACTTTCTAACATGCATGACATTAACTTTATTATCTAAACTAATAAAGCTGAAAACTTTGTTTGTTTGTTTGTTTGAACGCTAAGAACTCAGGATCTACTGGTTGAAATTCCAAATAATAGTCCATTTATCGAGGAGGCTTTAGGGTATATAACATCATGCTATGACCAATAGGAGTGGAGCATAAATGAAAACTGTTGCAAAAACGGGAAACGATATTCCTTATTTACAGCTTAAATGCAGCAAGCAGCAAAAATGGTTTAAGTAATGCAAATATCATGTATGAAAGAAATGTTTCTCTTTAAAAGTTCTACAAAAAAATCTGCGACAGTATATATATATCTGTCTATTAAGATTGATTAACTGTAACCATTTTTACTATTGAAATGTTAGGTTAAATAGAATAATTTTTTGCGAAACTTATTTAACCCTTATGGAAGGGCACAGGGAAAAAAGGGGCTCATCGACAATTTATACGAAATCAAACAAATGATCGCACTTGGTAGATTTTGAACAGGCCTTTGATATGACATATTCAAAACTAACTAAAAAGGGCCCATTGCTTTGTAATCCTCAATATTAAAAAACACGTCAAGGAATAAAAAGAGCTCATTTCGTATCGAACTAGCTTAAAAGGTGCTCATTGCATCCCAATCAGAGTTAAAAGGAGCACAGTTTTTTTGCTCTGTACATTTTTGCTCTGTACATTTCTGGCTTAGGTCAGAAAAGTCTGTTTAACTTTTGATTGAATAGGTCAATTAAAACGGAATCCTCAAAAATAGGTAGTTGGACTACGTAATGTCCAAAACATGTAAATAACATCGTTAAAAATGAGTATCCATACACACCATGTAGATTTTTAGTATAAATTAGCGTTTTATTCAATTTGTGTTAATTGTTGATGAGCCCCTTCTTTCCCTGTGCCCTTCATATGGTATTAATCTATATCTAAATATAAATGTGTTTGTTAGAACGGAAATTTAATATAAAATATTTGTTCGTTTTACTCGATATAGTTTAAACAAATATCTTAGAAGATATCACAAAGTTAAAATGTCCGCGCTACAAAATAATTACGCGTGGAGATTCTGGCTTCCGGTAAATTCAAATTCAAATTATTTACTGCACCATAATATTTACAAGGTGTGAGCAGTGGTGGCGGCCCCGACTTAAGAACAGTTGATCGTTTGAACCCAGGCAGGCGCATTACTTTGTGTAATTAATTTCATCACCATCTCCAAAACGGCAAGGAAAACATCGTAAGGAAACCTTAGAACCAAAAAATTCGAAGATATGTGACATCTACCAATCCGCACTGGGCCCTCGTGGTGGATTACAGCCCATTCCACTCCTAGAGAGGAGGCCTGAGTCCCTGCAGTGGGACCAATATAGGCTGATGATGATGATGATGATTGAACCTATATTTAACAGTAAGAGATAGGTAGGTACTTATAGTAATTAGCACTTTAATAATGTAATCTAAGGTTCATTCTAGTATTATAGAGAGGAAAGATTCGATTTTTTGTTTGTGACGATTTAACTCAAAAATTACTCAGACGACTTTGAAAATTCTTTCAACATTAGAAAGCTAATTGAAAAATATTACTATGGATAGTCGATCTATCGAGGAAGGTTGTAAGTTATAAATTATTATGACGCAGACGAAGTTGCGTGGGTCAGCTAGTAATAAATATATTGATTGGTGCCAGAAAAAACAATTATCCTAATCATTATATTTAATTGATATTGTTTCTCTAATCCACGGCAAGAACTGCGCTGTGTCTGTAAACACGACATATTCATAGAGATTGCACTGTAGATATGCATTGCTTTGGAGAGACACTGAGACTACGCCCCGGAGCCTCCACTTGCCGTCTTCTAGTATGTACAGGCCGCCACCAGAGTCCCCCGTACAAGGACCCACGCCTTTTCGATCACCTGCAAAGATATAGCTCAAATAACCACTGCTCAAGATGTTCTATTGTTATCTGAATACTACTTACATACCTGCACATAAGGTATTGTTATTGGTTATACCGCGGAAGTCAGACTTGCTGGCCTTGCACGCGTTGGTGCTGACAATAGGGATGCGCGCCAATTGGGGCTCATCTAGCCCGGTTAAGCCAGTATTCGACACGCCTCGGTCACCCCAGCCGGCCACCTGCGGAAAGGTAATAGGGTTAAAATCAGTAAGAAGTGTGCTTCATCACCTCATCACATGACAAAGTATTTTAACCGACTTCCAAAAAGGAAGGGGTTCCATGTTTTACTGTATGTATTTTTATGCGTGTTCACCCATATCTCATTCAATTGTAAACCGTTTTTTTTTATTATACTTCGGAGGTGGTGGATGGTGATGATGGGATCCCAGGGATATCAAGGGGAAACCCTCAAAGTTTATAGGCATTTGTTACGTTTTTCATATATTTTTTCTAATTTGTATTTGCATCCACAGTTTGCACCTGATAATCATAATTTTATGTGGATGAGCTGATGATGGAAGGTACAACTTCTCAACGGTTAGGAGTTTGCATTGCAAAATATTTTGTATAGGATATTACAAATAAAAATGGAAAAATAAAAAACTATTTGACAAAAAATAAAACCGTCTTCTAAAACACAAAACAAGCTTAGAGTGAGTGACTTTTGTTTGTTCGATTACGTTTTTTTGGCAGCGACTGCTGAATTATTACTGCTTATTTTGTGTTTTAGAAGTCGGTTTTATTTCTTGTTATGATCATGACTTGAAAGGAGCTCGTAGCTTAATAATAACTGCTACTCGGGTTGATCTTTAAGTTAAGCCGCACCTGCCTAGATTGGTCTATAATCAGTCCTGAAAATCTGACAACCAGTCTTATCATAGGGTATTGCATTTTTCAGTATTAACTGGGTTGTGAAGGTCAGATAGACAGTCGCTCTATGTAAAATATTGGTATTCAGCTGCACGGGTTAAACTGGAAGCCTAAAATCTATTTTTAGAATATTGACATTAGCAATGTAAATTGTCATTAGTATTGTAGATTGACAGTAGTATTAATATTGACATTAGTTTTGTAGATTGACATTATTATTGTATAATGACATTAGTATTGGAAATTGACATTAGTTTTTACATAATTGACATTAGTATTATTGATTGATTTCAGTTTTTGCCCTGACATGTATTGTTCTGACATTAATATTATGTGTTTTTTTTTTCTTATTTCTCTTTTATTGCTATTAATTACTAATTCATTTGTATTATGCCATTCTCATACAATTGTTTTTCTAGTGTACAGGATTATTTAATTTAATTATTGTGAGTTGTTTGGCTTGATTTATTACTACTTAAAAACATTTGTACGCTCTCTGGCATAACGCGCTACACTCATTATTAAATTTCTACCACTATTATTGTACTTACCTATGTTAAACAAATGATTAAATGACTTATGACATACGACCCTAATATAGTTGAGAAAATGGGATGATGATGATGTGTGATTTGAAACGCAGGTCGTGTCGTGCGTGAGTGAGCGTTTTACTCTACAAATTTTTACTGGCCGCGGGCTGCCAAATCGTGATCTTAGCATGGCTTACATCAATTCGCGTCTAGACGAACACCTTCATTTTACATCATCGTTGAAGGTCGGCTGCAATAAGGTACTCACAACACCGGTTTCCCCCACAATGCGTAAAAGCTCCGTGTCGCCGCTCCACAAACAAGCTGGACGGATGAACAGGTTGAAAGTGACGCGTTTATCCAGTGTGAGAATCGATATATCATCTGGAACATGTAAAGAAACATGTAGGTATCATTAAGAATAAATTAGTCAGCTCAACCAGCGGGCATGAGAGCGACAAGATAAGTGACGTCACTATGTTAATGCGGCCGCCACACACTCGACGAGTGGCATGGGAAGTAGCGAGGAAAGGAGGCAGAGACATACTGTGGCCACTTTACTCGTCATGCTGCACGTCATGCTCCTCGTCCTGCCCATCGCTCCCTATTTTGTCGGTTTTTGTTTTTGTAGGAGCGTCGCGATTAATAATTGCGCGAGTAGAGCATTGTGGGCAGAGCGGGCAACATCGCGGCAAATAGCGGCAGCGCGAGGAGCATAGCGATGAGCAGCGCAAGGAGCATATACCTGGATTCCCAGTAGACAAAGTTCCAGTCAAATAACTAACGTTTGAAGCTGTGACGAGGGCCTACTTACTTTTAAGCGTATTAGGATCATACTCTTCGTATATTTTTGCATCCATAATCATTCTGTTGACAGTTATTTCGTCACTCCAATAGTGCAACCTGTGTACCCCAAGCCTTATCAATATTTCTGAGATAGGAGTCGTGACACCGGGACGTTTTATGCAGTGGGCAGCTGCAAATAAAATGTTTTGATTTTAGGGTGCAAGTTAGAAGTTAGTATTTTTCGATCGCTAAATAAATATGACATTCCTCCTTCTTTCTGAGGAACAAATAAATAACTTGAAGCGAATCTTTGTTCGGGTAGGGCATACGATTCAAGTGCTTGTTAAACAACTAAGCCGTGATGTGTACCACTACCAATAGCGCCCGACTCACCTTCACAATCACTGTCACACACCTAGGCAATATGCATGCCATTTTTTTCTTCGCATGAATCGAATTAAACTTCTACAATTTCCCTCGACAGTTCAAACATCTGTATCTGTCGTGGCCATGATGTGACGTCATTTAATTCTCTCTCTTGTTTACAGTCATCTAATAATTTAGCTAATCGTGTGTGCTTTATTCAAGCAACATTGAAATACAATCCTTGTGAAACCTCAAGTACTTTTTTAATAAAAGTGTTTATTATATACATAGCTTTTGACATCATTACCGGTTCAGGTGTTTTACCAAAAACGCGGTAAATGAAATAATAAATTGTAAAATAGGTGATGACTGTACTTATTAAAAAATTAAAGAACTTTAAACACGCAGCGACACATCAAACTATTGAGTATGGCGACGCCAGCGATGTTGGAGGGTATTCTCCATCTTGGTTCGGTGGTAGAGGGTTCATTTCGTAGGTGTTGTTGAATTATAACGAAACGTGTAAATATAACCTCACTTTTAATCAGATACTAATAATATAAAACTAACACACTTAATAAACAATACGAAGTGGCAATAATACTACGAGTACCGACGACATACTGACATTATAGGCTACTGTCGTAGTACTCCTCAAATTATTAGTTAATTGCAGACAGAGCCAACCGACAGTTTCGTTTTGGAGAAGTGACTCGGTCCGAGTCTCGATGCGAAGTGCCCGTTCGACAATCCCCACTTACCAAATCGACACGTGCCGCCATTACAATGCGGCGTTTGCCCCTCTACTATAATAATCAATTGAGCAACTTTTATTAAAACAATATCGTTATCCACGGCAAGTAAATTCAGCCTAAATAACTTGATATCACTTCACGTAGCTTTACGTACAATGAGAGATCAGTTTAATTTGGATAGCACTAGTTTACTCAATAAACCAAATTCTAGACAACATAGTAGGAAAGTCTTGATATAGGTGTTATAATATTATAATCTTATATAAGTAGGTGAAGAAGATTTCAAAAGAACACAAAACTACATAGAAATTGTTGTATGGATACACGTAAAAAAAAAATACCCCTAAATTAAACTAAGTTTATACCACTTGTTAAATATGAATAATGTTAATTTATGTTCAACAGCCGAGGTAGGTAACTTTTGCCCTATCGTCCACAATGACAAAGAGGATGTTAGCTGTTGTGATTTAAACTCACCGGTAACAACATGGCGATCTGTCACAAGCGTGCCTCCACAGGTGAAAGCAAGATTTTTCGCTTTGGTCCTATATATAGCAACGAGCCAGGGAATATCTCCTCTGTCATAAGATAGCCCATTGTTGATGAGAGGTACAAACTGGTTGCCACCGGCGACTAAACCGCATTCATCCGTTGTAATAGGAGAATTTACATGGTTACTTAGGCTGAAAAATTAAAAAGAAAATAAGTTCAAAAACAAACATCATTTTTCAGTAGTCGGGCTACTGAAAAATCACGCTCTAAAAAGTATGTAACAATAAATTATAGTAATAGGGTATTAATTTCACCAAAACAATCTAATTAGTCCGTCAGATAGATTTTCAAAAAATAGTGGACACTTTTTTCACTTTAAACAAAAGATAAAGACGATACAGTGCTTCGAAAAGTCGCGTCAAGTCGTGTGAGGTCACAAGGTTAGTACCTTTTTACCCACAAAGTGACGTCAAAAGCCCCCCACTCAAAATCAAAAGTCATTTAATCAAATTAGGCTGTTAATCAGCTCTTTTCGCAGTCCCCCAAAACCCCCACCCTTCGGCACTTTCTAGTATTTCAGCTGGAAAGAAGTAGTGGCGCAACAACAGCAACACTCATGATGAAAGAACAAAAAACACGTATCCAATATTTTTCGATATTCTACAAGACGGACTAATTAGATTTTTTTTTGGTGAAATACCCTTTTATTATGGTGTTCAGAGTGTGTTCAGAGGATAGTCGTACTTATATGCCACTTTTCCGAATTATAACCATCAAAATTATCAATAGGTACAACCCTCCAAGTTCATTTTCATGTCAAGATTGATTTTTGCATGTAAAAGTCATTCTTTAGTAATTTAGTCGTCGTTCTTTAGTAGTTAGTAATTTTGATGGTTATAATTCGGTAACTTCATACGTCTTACAGTCGCAAATCAAATTTTCATAAACATACAACCAAGCACTGGCCTGCAAATTGCCAAAAACGTAAGAAAATTAGAATTTCGCGGGCCAGATGTGAGCTTCCACCTTAAGTAAAATAATCATACCATCATCACCATTTTCTTGTCCTTATCCCGTTCATTGGGGTCGGCGCAGCATGTATTATTCTTCCATACTTCTCAAACCCCTTCTTTTTTGATCATAATATCATCTTTTACATAGTCCATCGATCGTTTCTTTGTACTTCCAATCCACATTCACACTCAAAACGTTCCTCACAACATTTTCCTCATTGCTCCGTATCGACCGGCGCGCGGCGCCACTTATATAGAACTTTGGTTGGCGTCATTATACTGACTACTGAGTCATTATTACAGACAAAAAAGTGAATTTACCTACAGATAATACCTACAGATAATTGTTCCGGGTCTGGGTATTTGTGTATGTGAGTTTAAATGTTTGTGAACGCACCCACGATACAGGAGAAATTCCTAGTGTGGGGCAACGTTAAAAATAAAAATAAAATAGAAAAAAAGAAAAATTGAATTTGGATTTTTCCCAATAGGAATTAAATTCGCGCGAGCAGCCCGGAGTTTGGAAGTTGGTGTTATGGAGCCGGGCAGATTGTTATTACAACTTGTCGAATTTGAAAACCTGACCGTGGAACTTGTAGTTAAAATTTTGTTTTTGCACTTGTCTGTTGCCAGTCGCTCCTTGTAAAATACTGATCCGGTTAGACTGGAGGCCGACCCCAACATAGTTGGGAATAAGGCAATGCAGATGATGATGATGAATATCTTAGTAGATATTACAGTTCTAAAATAACTCTTCAGCAAAAAAATCAGAACCCTTTCTCCCGTTTGCTAACCTATTAAACACTGGCCTAGGCGACAAAGTTGATTCCTGTCTGTGTATCGGTGTGTTTGCCCCCGTCGTCGGCCTCGATTGAAATGATGACGTCCCAAGTTTGTCTACTGAACCCCCGCCTTTAGACTTGTGCCGCAGACTTAAGGCTGAGACGTGTTGTCCGAGTTCGTCTGAAATATCAAGTAGGTATGTACAGACGCCAGCAGATCAATCTACTACAATATGTCTTTTTTTAATAGATTTTTAAATTAATGGGTAAAGCATTTGGTTCAGGGTTGATTGGCAAAATTTAATATTATCGGGTAGTTAGATGTTCTGGCGTCGTTACGATAATGTAGTTTCTCAGGATTTGAAGGTATTAGAAAGATACTGGTCATTATTATGATCCAAATTTAAAAAAGTAAATAAATATCCTTGGACATTTCACACAACGCCATCTAGTCCCAAGCTAAGCAACCTAATGCTTGTGTTATGGTAACGAGATGGCTGATAAACTACTTATATACATTTTTTTTTTTTTTTTGTAAATACATAGGTACATATTAAAGATAGAAAAACACCCAGACTCGGAACAAATACTTGTAGGTCGTACAAATATTTGTTCCGTGCGGGAATCGAACCCGCGACATGCTGCGCAGCAGTCAATCACTCAACCACTGCGCCAACCGTGTCGTCAAAAAAAAGTATATTATTACAAAGTATTACAAAGTATATTATTTTATAAAGAAAAAAGAGTTAAAAGTAGGATTTTTCTTTTGAAAACTCTTAAACTTTTGACCGCCCTGGACGTCTATGGACGTCAATTAAAAACGTGCCCACGACGACGCCTTGGACGGTTTTTACAGTTCAAAATAGACATACAAAAATATGTTTGTAGTGTTTTATTTATCCTAAAATTATTCTATAAACATAATTATTATATAATTACACAAAGATATATAACAATTAGCCACTCTTTATTGGGAAAAGATCACAATTAAGAACATCATGCAAAATGTATCATTTGGCATGCAAATCCACGCCACCGACGCACACAGGTGAAATATTCGTAATTTACCGCCAATATTAAGAAAAAATTAAGCTTTTAAAAAAAAATCCTTATCCACAAGACATAATAGGGTATTTCACCAAAAAAACCTAATTAGTCCGTCTATTAGATTATCGAAAAATATTGGATACGTGTTTTTTGGTTTATCAAATTAATAAAAAATGACGAAAATAAAATATGTCAAAGATCATGAGTCCCCGGGTTTTGACGTCACTTTGTGGGTAAAAAAGTACTAAATTTGTGACGTCACACGACTTGACGCGACTTTTCGAAGCACTGTATCGTCTTCACCTTTTGTTTAAATGACAAAAGAAAAAATACGTGTCCATTATTTTTTGAAAATCTATCCGACGGACTAATTCGATTTTTTTTGGTGAAATAACCTATTAAGAACAATGATATATAAAAACTATAACAATGATAGGTATATAATACGACATTGATTATGAAGTCATTTATTGATTAAAAGATAAACGCTTGAAACTTTTTATTTAATTACCCTCACGTAAAGAAAGTAAACAGTGATTACTTTAGGATTTCTTTCTAATATGGGGTGGCTCCGTGGAATTTAATAGAGTATTCTTGGCTCAAAAACAGTGCTTTCGCGCACTTTGTAATGTTGATTCTTTGACTTCATGCAAACCATTGTTCCAAAAGCTTAATTTACTAACAGCACCATCCATGTATATATTTGAATCATGTAATTTCGTCAAAACACATCAGTATCTATACAAATCCTTTGGTGATTACTGTAATTTTAATACCCGATATCCTAATAGTTTTCCCTTGCCGAACATAAAATCTGATCTTTATAGAAGAAATTGTTACCCGATGTCAATGAAATTATTTAACAAATTGCCTAATGAACTGAAAGAACTTAGATCAACTCCATTATTCCGGAAAAAATTGTACGCCTGGTTAGTCAATAAATGTTTCTACACGACCCAGGAATACCTTAGTTAAAAGAATAGAAAATTAGTGCAGCGCCTTACTATGTTCCTATCAGTGCAATAATAACTAGTTAAGTTAGTATGTAGTCCAAAATGTAATGTGTACTTACCTACCTCTGTAGTTTTAAGTTTTGCATACCAGAAATGGTTAATATGAGGATCTTTACTGTAGTATTATGTAATGCACTATGTACCATCTTTTTACCCATATTATGCGAATAAATTATTTGATTTGATTTGGAGTTTTCGTATAATTTTAAGCAGTGACTGATATTTTTTTTAAATTAATTCAGTGGATATTCAAAGTTTAAACATAATGGCCCTACCCTACGACTCTACTCAACTCTCGCGTATCCCTGCATTTGTTATCTTAATCCCGTAAATGAATAAGTACTAAAAATAATAATATTACTAAAATTTAATTAACAAATTATTAGTACGAAATAGGTACTTCTGCAGAATTGTGAAGGAAACTGTTTTTTTTTTAATATAACTTAATTCAGAAAAAAAATTCAAGGCATTGAACACAATCTTAAAAGTTTCTTTAAAGTTTCTTTCCAGCAAAAACACTAGGCAGTGTCGAAGGGGGGCGTTTTGGGGGACTGTCTCTTGTAAATAAGTAAAGTAAAGTAAATTTTGACGTTCGAAAAGTAAGTCTGATTATCAGCCTAGTTTGAAAAAAAAAAATCGGCTTTTAACTGAAATTGCAATAAAATATGAATCATGTTGGGTAGGATAGCTATTATGTAAAAAAATAATGCAAGTACATTTATGATTGGGCGGAGAAAACTGCACAGAGGAAAGAATACAAGGCTATGGGGGACCTTTGCCCAGCATTGGGACAAATACGTAAAAAAAAACAAATTTGCGAATCTTTATTTGTGGATTAGATGATCCAAAACGGGGCCAATTAACACTAAACTGTTAAAAAAATATTATCCATTTAATTACTTAATTAAGTACTTCTGCTATTGTAGGCATGCACTAATAGAAAGAAAGAAAGAAAGAAAGAAAGAAAACATATTTATTTAGCACATTACCACAAAGTGCACACAACACACAAAGACAGTGTGTTCATCTCACGGCAATACTAATCACGTCAATTAAATCGCACTGGTAGTGACAGCTTAACATCAGTGAATGTCGTCACAAACGAGATTAGTGCTGTGACTTTGGTATTTAAAATATTTTAATTACTTTTTTTATACTATCATCTGCTCTTGTTTAACTCTCTAACTTCTGGGTAATGATTATGTTGGGTAGGATAGCTATTATGTAAAAAAATAATGCAAGTACATTTATGATTGGGCGGAGAAAACTGCACAGAGGAAAGAATACAAGGCTATGGGGGACCTTTGCCCAGCATTGGGACAAATACGTAAAAAAAAACAAATTTGCGAATCTTTATTTGTGGATTAGATGATCCAAAACGGGGCCAATTAACACTAAACTGTTAAAAAAATATTATCCATTTAATTACTTAATTAAGTACTTCTGCTATTGTAGGCATGCACTAATAGAAAGAAAGAAAGAAAGAAAGAAAACATATTTATTTAGCACATTACCACAAAGTGCACACAACACACAAAGACAGTGTGTTCATCTCACGGCAATACTAATCACGTCAATTAAATCGCACTGGTAGTGACAGCTTAACATCAGTGAATGTCGTCACAAACGAGATTAGTGCTGTGACTTTGGTATTTAAAATATTTTAATTACTTTTTTTATACTATCATCTGCTCTTGTTTAACTCTCTAACTTCTGGGTAATGATTACTAAGTTAAGAAAAAGGTAAAACGTAGTTGAAAATTAAATACAATTCAATGGTATTATAAACATTTTTTAATCCTAAACCATGCACACATAAAATTAAAATGTATCGATGTTTCATCGATACTTACTTTTTTCTTGCCTATTATTTGTAGGTATGAAAGAAGGAATTTGTTAATGACGTGGCGGTCAAAATGTTAAAGATTTATGTCGGCCACCCATAAAACAATATTATAAAAACAGTTCATATTTACCTCCAGATCCTTGACAGATGATATCTTTATTGACAATCAGCGCAGTCACTTTCGGCGTCATTTCGGTCGGGGGGAAGAGAACCCGGTACTTGACGGCTTGGCCCTGATTATACTTGCGCACCGGGTTTGAGATGGCGGGTAAAATGTTACCTTTATAACTGTTCTAGTAATTGTGGAAAAAATGACGTTAGTCAGGTAAAGCAAAGTACTCAAAGGAACCATGATGATAGTCAAATTTCGATACAAACTGAACAATTTCTCCAAATGATTTTAAACCATAACTTGTTGTGAATTAAGTTCAAAATGGAATGGTAGCTGTATGCGCTGGCAACTGTGCCTCGACTTTGGTGGAAAATAATAGTATTATATTTTATTTCAAACTTTAACAGTTGGTAATCTATTCAAAAGTTAACACTGCTCTATTACAGTACCTATTTCATTTTAGTATAGTAAATAGCACTTGCAATGTAAATTAAAAATGTGTAGAAGCAGCATATACAAACACTCCTCTCTAGGGTTGAACCTCATATTGATACCTCTGGGCTCAAATATCGTAAGGCACACTTTAGGTATACCTATAAGCTTTTTTACATATTCTTACAGTTTCTGATTCTCTATAAATCTGTGTATTCCACGTGTCTTCCGCCTTAATTGTCAATTTGTATAAACCAATTTCGGCTTAAGGTGGAAGCTCACATCTGGCCCGCGAAATTCTAATTTTCTTACGTTTTTGGCAATTTGCAGGCCAGTGCTTGGTTGTATGTTTATGAAAATTTGATTTGCGACTGTAAGACGTATGAAGTTACCGAATTATAACCATCAAAATTACTAACTACTAAAGAACGACGACTAAATTACTAAAGAATGACTTTTACATGCAAAAATCAATCTTGACATGAAAATGAACTTGGAGGGTTGTATTGATAATTTTGATGGTTATAATTCGGTAACTTCATACGTCTTACAGTCGCAAATCAAATTTTCATAAACATACAACCAAGCACTGGCCTGCAAATTGCCAAAAACGTAAGAAAATTAGAATTTCGCGGGCCAGATGTGAGCTTCCACCTTAAGATTTTGGGTGTAAAGATCGTCATTTTACAAATTGTCTCTTTACACCCATAAAATATGTCAAATGAAAATGTTATTGTCCTTTATGACCTAGATTTTGATAAAAAAAAAATAAGCTAATCTAACTATCCTTTATACACTATAATCTTTAACGTTTCTTATTTATTTTTAATTTTAAATTTTCAATCAAAATGTTTTTAATTTACTCATTTAGTCGTATTTATTCAATTCGAAAACTGGTTATTTTAAAAATGACCGCCATACCGGTGCACTAGCAGTGCCGGGGGGAGGGGTGTGTCTCGAGGCGGCTGGCGATGGCGTGGCGTGGCGGTGTTTTATTCTTGACGCGCAGTAATTAAATTGATGCACAAAATCAGTGTAAATAGAAACATATTTCACTGCTGTTTAAAAAACTAAATGTCAATAATAAGGAAAATAGTGTTGAACACAATGTCTCCAAGAAAATTACTATGTTCTTTTATCTCATGATAAAAAAACAACAAGAGAAGCTCGTGGCTGAATAATAACCTTGGGACGATCTTCAGGCACGCTTGCTTAGGTTGATCCGTGGATGGGTCCACCTATGACATAATTATTAAGTTTCCTCCGTGCCTCGGATAACACGTTAAGCTGTTGAACTCGGCTATCAATGGATCTTTGTCTTAAAAGCTTTTTTTTTTTCTTTTTTTTTGGGTGGTTCGAAATCATCAAATAACTCCTCCCGCTCTTGGGCAGAGCGAAAGGGAGTGTCAGACTTCTACTGACTAAAAACCACCCATGTTCCTTTTTAGCCCTATATGTCTAGGCTGCGGTATCTCTTACAACATCCCGCAGCCCATTGTCTTGAAAGTCTGACAACCAGTCTTACCAGGGGGTATCATAATACCCAGTGCTCTGGGTTGTGGATGTCAGATAGGCAGTTGCTCCATGTAAAATACTGGTATTCAGCTGCATCCAGTTAGACTAGAAGCAACTGAAAAGGCTGAAACCTAATTAGGAAAAGGGGATTGGAAAATGATTGAGCTTCTGAAAGCGGGAGAAAGTCTGCTATTAAGAGAGCTTTGGGAGTTTTTCAACCTGTCCTGTTCCCCGGGAGAACTCCCAAAGCGTGGAGATGGAGAGTGGTTGTTCGCTTCTTTAAAAAGGGTCACTATTTAAGATTTATCGATTTTGTTCCTTAGCCACGTGTGTAAATTTTTTTCAAGATTCACCAATCGTCTAGCGCGAAAACTCGAAACATTCCAGCCACCGGAGCAAGCAGGATTTCGAGGAATCCTCCTTGAAATCCAACTTGCTCCAGTGATACAGCACAATAATCGACATCCCGCAGTGCGGCAGATTATAAAGAAGTGCGAATAGTATATTCGGCTTCTATGTCTTGCATTTGTGAACTATAAAAAGGGTCTTTACTCTACCCTGGATCTAGACCTGGTCATTTCCGTAATCTTTACATCAATGTCAAGTAAACTGGGGGTACATCCAAGTGCTAAGAACTTTATACAAAAACGCCATAATATCCGTCTAGCTCAGAGCCAGCAAACAGCTCATATCCCATTGTGTCGGGCGGTACGCCAAGGGGGCGTAATTACCCTCATCATCATCTGCCTAGCCTTTTTCCCAACTATATTGGGGTCGGCTTCAAGTCTAACCGGATGCAGCTGAATACCAGTATTTTACATGGAGCGACTGCCTATCTGACCTCCACAACCCAGTTAATACTAGGTAATACGATACCCTTTGGTAAGACTGAAAGATCTATATATGGCACCCGGGAACAACAGCTTAACATGCTTTCCGAGGCACGGAGGAAACTCGGTATGTAATGGGCGGTCACCCATCCACAGATCGACCTAGGCAAGCGCAGCTTAACCTAAAGATCGACCCGAGTGGCAGTTCTTATTAAGCCACGAGCTCCTACAATCGTAATTACCCTGAAACTAAAAATTTCACTGGAGGATGTGTATCAGACGCTGTTCTGGTAAGGACGGGGTATTAACATCAACGGTACGGTTGGTCCATAAATTCAAGTTTGCTTAACGAGCTATGAAGCAGGTTATGCTTGAAGTCTTTCTGTGAGAACGCATCCGGTACGAGGTGATCCAAAAGAGAACCAGAGTTGTCGACATAGCTCACAGAATAAGTAAGCTGAAGTGGCAGTGGCAGCATTTTTGCCGCAGATCCCATGACCGTTGGGATAGACCTGTTCTTGAGTGGAGACTGCGAATTGGAAAACGTAAGGTGGGACGCCCTCAGACTCAATGGAGCGGCGATCTATGCAAGGAGGCTGAAAGCAACTGGATGAGAGTTGCCGATATTCGATCTGAGTGGAGGTCTTTAAAGAAGGAATCTAAAATTAAGTCTGAGTAGTGTGTGCACTACTCAGACTTAATTTTAGATTCCTTTTCGACGTTAAACCACAATCCAAATGGTTTCACCTCTGTTTCTTTGCGTTATTTATGAAAAGTTGGAGTTACGCCTTTGTCTACCTGCTCAGAGCGTATTTTTATGGGGTGTGTAGGAAAAATATTAAAAAAATTTGGTCGAAAAAGGAAAAAGGGTGGGAAAAAGTTTGGTCACATGGTATCTCAGTAAATAAGAAACTAGACCCATTTTTTAAAAAACCTTCTTAAAGACATCAAAAATCTAAGAACTTGGTCCCTTGGATGTTTTATGTAGCTTTAAAATTGAGGGAGTTAGACCGAAAAATCGTTTTATTTTTTTGTTTCTTTGCTTCTCCTGAATTTCCTGTTTGTGCTATACGCCATATTGAGCCCAGAGGTATCGATCAGCAGTAATCAGCACGGAATCGCATGGCAAATGACGGTTCTGACCGATTGAAGAGAATAGGACCACGAAAGGCTGCGACTCTGTTCTAGATGAGACGCAAGTCTTATACTTTACTATTGAAGTTTTTAAAAACTCCAGTTCCATCATAAGTTTCTCATTCGTAATTGGTTTGAAACTAGTGACATTCACACGAGTAAGGATTGACTAATTAACATGTTTATATCCTTTATTATGAGTGCAAGTCATGAGGAAATAAGTCATCGTTATCGATTAAGTTATCGTTTTGCCAATTACTATACATAATCTAACCAGTTTAGCTGAATAGTATTCGTGCTTGTTTCCAAGTAACAGTTGTGTTCTGGGCTGACACAATAGGGCGTTTCACCAAAAAAATCTAATTAGTCCGTCAGATAGATTTTCAAAAAATAATGGACACTTATTTTTTTTTCACGTAAACAAAAGATGAAGACCATACAGTCCTTCGAAAAGTCGTGTGACGTCACAAGGCTAGTACGTATTTTTACCCACAAAGTGACTTCACAACTTCACACTCACCTTTGACACGTTTTATGTTGGTATTTTTTTATTAATTTGATAAAACAAAAAATACGTATCCAATATTTTTCGATAATCTAACAGACGGACTAATTAGATTTTTTTGGTGAAATACCCAATTTCTAAGGTTGACACGCTCACAAAAATATATCTATAATCTATAATCGAAAAAAGCAATGGAATACTCACAAGTACCGCACCTACAACCGTAAAATTGATTCTCACTTCTAAGCCAGACACTGCACTCTTGTCAACAGGCTTCAAGAAATTAATATTCCCGTACAGTTTGCTTCCATTATTGCCATCCTTATCAAAGTCAAAAACACCAGGACAAGGAGAAGTTAAGTGCTGACTACGCACTAATTGTAAACTTAAAACTAAAACGCTCAAACACACTGACTTCACGTCCATTTTTGTTGAGATTTCCAGTTTTGTTCTTATTGACGTGTGACCATGCCTATGGTTGGCGAATGACTGGCTTTTTTATCAAAACAACACAGATAATTAATACCACATAGGTATTTCGCATAATTAGTCTGTCCGTGTGGAGTTTAACTCTCGATTTTCATTTGGCTTAAGGGTTTAACTAAACAATGCAGATTCGGTCAATCATAATTATATGAAGTATATTTATTTAGTTTTTATGTCATTCGATAAGCAGCTTGTCTCTACGATAGACAGGGTGCTACATAAAAAACTCTATAAATCAGGTACGGGTTCAGTGTAGTTATTTACACTGAACCCGTACCTGATTTATGGAGAATACATGAAAAATATAATACATGACTGGCCAAAAATCTGCTTACCTCTATCATAATTAATGTACGAAAGTTCGTGAGAATGGATGGATGTACGGATCTTTCTTTCAGACATAAAGTTCTAAATCAATTTGGATATAATTTGCACACAGATAGTTATAACCTGGATTGTCTTATGACAATACATAAGATAGTTTTTAGACCCCGTGGGCCCATATAAACCGGGCACATCATCAATTAGTCAAGCAACAAAATCAAGTCTACTTAATTTACTTATTGGTGTTCCCACATGCAGGACACGGTCCTCCTCTGTGCGAAGTCGTGGGCCGCAATCCACCACGCAGACGGCAGCACAGATGAAATATTGAAAGCGTCCTGTTTTGCATACTGTTTTGGTCCTGGGTCCTTTTGTATACAAAAAAATCATGCATGTATGTTTTTTTTCATTACTCATACTCTGAAAGTAGGTCATAACATGCCTGCGGAGCGGGTTGAAAGTACTGCTTTTTAGCCCTAAGGAGAATCGCTTTCCTGTCGGGGCCGCGGGTAGTCCAACGGTTATCGCGGCCTCGACGAAGGAACATGGGTGGTTTTTAGTCAGTAGAAGTCTGACACTCCCTTTCGCTCTGCCCAAGAGCGGGAGGGGTTATTCGATGATTTTACACCCACCAAAAAAAAAAAAAAAAAAAAAAAAAAAAAGGAGAATCGCTTTCAACTGACAGCTCAAACTCAAACTCAAACTCAAAGCATTTATTTCAATTAAACCATTACTGGCACTTTTGAATGTCATAAGAACAATTCATAAAACAAAACTACGAAAAACTACGAGTGCAATACGTCATTCCGAAAGCCACTACGCCGAATCACACGCCGCCGATTGCCCGCAACGACGAACACTGCAAGCAAAAAAGCACGCAGCGACGCACACCGCAACAACGAATGCACGAGACCTCGAATCACGGAACAACGAATGCACGCCGCAACGCGCAACCGCCGCCCCGTGACCCGGAGCCCCACGCACCCGCCACCACGGCACGCGCCGCCGCCGTGCGCCCCCGCACCGACAGCACTCGCCGCCGGTAACATCCGGCGCCGCGCAACCAAACGCAGCAACCCCCGAAACAACGTATTGCACTCCTAAGCTACAGTCACAGTCACAAGGCATAATAACTTGTGAAAGTACTGTAGTGGCCTGTTCCCTAGCGTAGATCTCTATGGAGAAGAACGGGCAAGAAACTCCATGGACACTCTTTTAAATCAGAATATTGTTACAAAATCTTGGTACATTACATCATTGATCATTAATGATCAGCACCATTCAGCTCAACCATTTTGAAGGGAGCTAAATGATCCAACACACACGCCACCATCAGCGAGACATTTGAGTGAGCATGACATTCTCACAGCCACTAGGGCAAAGTCACTAAAAAAAAATAACTTAATGTAAAAAGTGGCTTTATAGTACCTACATAGTACTCACACATGTGCTATACAATTATATAATATTAAGTTATCGAATCTAAATAACGCAAAGATATGTTTACAATCTTCTCTAGCTTCTACAATTACTTCACATGATAATCGATTTATTTGCCCCTATGGTTGTGGAGCAGGACCAGCATTGAGCCAAGCATTTTTATCATCAATGTAATCCCCCAACTTATAGTATGCTTGATTACATAGTGTGCGTTTTATACAAGATTTAAAATTCGTCTCATTCAAAAGCTTCGCTGTCAAATAAAAAAAAAATGGATTATTTTCACATTTTTATTGAACCATGTTCCAACTTTCTGTACAGCTACTCAATTACAGCGCGACTTAAAATTAAAATAACATACAAGTTCTTATGAATAAAATTATATTATGACTTTAATATAGTTTAGTTTTAACCATTTCTCTAAAATGAATACATTTACATAATAAGAATACATTTCGACAAAATATTTGCCATTTTTTTTAATGATGAACATGAAAAATACTGTCTGTATATACATATAGCTGGACGACCAGAGGACAAAAATAAACAAAATAAGCGGGAAAGCAAATACACACACATACATCCGATCAACACTCATTTTTTCTTTAGCTAATAATTTATGTTCTTATTTTCCTCGTATTCGTAATGAAAAGCACAGTCTTTACCTCGGGTAAATTACTTATTTAGTCCCTCGAACTATTAGCGCCCTCACCATGTTACAGGCGCTAAACCCCGTCTCGGGACTAAATAAGTAACTTTCGCCCCTCGGATAACAATGTGCTATTTTTCGATGGCATTTTGTACTACTACCTATCGGGTACCTATTGCATTTTTTTCTGCCAAGAAGATGGCCTGGAAAATGTAGAAATCGGTCGCACAAAGTCTTGTGATGACGCAGAGCTTCCAACCGTCTTGTGGCTTGGAGATCGTCAATGTATATTGTTGATTCGGGCGTTGTTGTTCAGGAGCAGGAGAAAAGCGATTAAACAAACCTGGCCGGAGAAATCCGAGCTTTTCCATCATTGTGTACAGTTTCCCGAAGTATTACTCTTACCATTCGAGACCGATACCTCTGGCCACAGCTCGTTTAGCACTAATAAGTATTTTAAACGCATTATCATCGATCGCAATGTTTTTTACTTTTCGGATTCGACCTAACGATTCGGTACCGCTGGGTGATTAAGTCGGTATGTAAATAAAATTAGTCCGGCACAATTTAAGTTTACGAAATTATATTTTGGTTTGATGAGCATTAAACTTATTAGATATAGTATAGGTAGTGTCGGTACTAGCTGATGCCCGCGGGCGGCTTCACCCACGTGGATTATATATATAACTAAAACCTTTGTTGAGAACCAACTAACCACTCTATCCATTAGTGAAACCAGCATGAAAATCAGTGTAGTAGTCTTTGACTTTATTGCGAACAGACAGATAGACGCGGCGGATTACTTTGTTTAATAATGTTTGTAGTGAAGTTTAAATCCTACACTAAACGGTATTTATGCTGGTTAAATAAATTACGAGTATGACTTACCAAATAAGTACATTTTGTATTGTTTTTTCATCACGTCATCTAATAATCTAAATTACTAATGACGTGATAAAGAATGAGTTTTTTTAGGTACAGTAGATTTACATTTTATTCATTTATTTATATTTTTACACATTAGAAACTTAGACATAATACGTAGGTATGTACTTACGTGTGTTATGTTTGTGCTAAAAATGGGTTTGGTTATTGCAAATATCTCTAAACCAGTTTGACACTTTTCTAATTTGAAATAAAATAAAGTTTTAAAGCCCACCAAAACATATCCCGAGGTACCCTATCATATGCTATATGGATATTTCAATTAATTAATATGACATGAGGAATCTATAAGAGTTCCGTTTTTTGCCATTCGGCTACGGAACCCTAAAAATGGGTTTGGGTTTTGCAAATATCTCTAAACCAGTTTGACTGCACTTTTCTAATTTGAAAGAAAATAAAGATTTAAGGCTATTACAATGCTGAAATCCCAAAAACACTGTCGGCCTTATTACAAAAGTAGTTAAACCTGGGTTTAACTTAGACTTGGTTTATCTCGCATGCCGTCTCACTTCGATAATATTCAAAAGAAAGTGACAGCATGCGAGACAAACCAATCGGGGCTAGGGAATCCTTCCGTACGACGTATATATATATATGAAAATCGTACGGAAGGATTCCTCAACAAACTTTAACCATACGCGGCCTAATTACAAAAGTGGTTAAACCTTTTTTTTTTTGGCGGGTGGAAAATCAAATAACCTCCCGCTCTTGGGCAGAGCGAGAAGGAGTGTCAGACTTCTACTGACTAAAAACCACCCATGTTCGTTCTTAGCCCTATATGTCGAGGGCGCGGTAACTTCTAAACAACCCGCAGCCCCGATTGGTTTGTCTCGCATTCCCGATTGGTTTGCGTCACTTTCTTTTGAATATTATAAAAGTGAGACGGCATGCGAGATAAACCAAGTCTAAGTTGAACCCAGGTGTAACTACTTTTGTAATAAGGTCGACAATGTTTTTGGGATTTCAGCATTGTAATAGCCTCAAATCTTTATTTTCTTTCAAATTAGAAAAGTGCAGTAAAACTGTTTTAGAGATATTTGCAAAACCCAAACCCATTTTTAGGGTTCCGTAGCCGAATGGCAAAAAACGGAACTCTTATAGATTCCTCATGTCATATTAATTGAAATATCCATATAGCATATGATAGGGTACCTCGGGATATGTTTTGGTGGGCCTTGAAAGAGAAAGGTATACCAGGGTAGTATGTAGAACTAATTCGAGCTATGTACAGTCAATCTTGTACACACCTACGTCCGGTCAGCTGCTGGCAACACCGATGAGTTCAGTGTGGCGATAGGCTTGCACCAAGGGTCGGCTTTAAGGCCTTACCTCTTCTTGTTGATTATGGATGCTCTGACGTCGGACATACAAGAGGCATCCTGTTTGCCGACGACATTGTTCTTGTCGGTGAAGATGGACCTGAGATCCAAAGCAGATTGGAGAAATGGCAACAGAAGCTGGAGAATGTTAGCCTGAACATCAGCAGAAGTAAATTTGAATACATGTTTTGCGCCAGTTCTAGAGCCATAGCGCTACATGGCGTGCTTCTTCCAGTTGGCTCCGACTTTTGGTATCTTGGTTCACCCTTGCAAAGCGATGGCGAAATAGATCATAGTGTAATGCATATAATTAGTACTAGATGAAATGGCGACAGGTCACGGCAACAATATGCGACTCACGCATTCCCCTAATACTCAAGGGGAAGATTTATAAAACCATGGTTAGACTCGCTGTCGTGTGTGGATCAGAATGTTGGGCCACAAAAATGATAAATGAAAGGCAATTTTTTGCATGTGGCTGAGATAAAAATGCTAAGGAGGATGTGCTGTGTGACGTGAATGGCTAAAATTAGGAATGAGAATTTATAGAGGAAGTCTGAAAGTGGCGCCGGTGAATGAAAAGTTGTGTGGTGATCGATTGTCGTGGTATGGACATGTGATGCGAAGGAATTAAGAAAATGTTGTGAGAAAAATATTGAGTATGAATAAAGATGGCTATAAGAGTAGGTAGAGGAAGACCTAAGAAACGATGGATTGACTGTGTGAAGGATGATATGGCTAGGAAGGAGGTGACTGCTGACATGACGAGAAATAGAGAAGTATGGAAGAAGAATACATGTTGCGCCGACCACAAATAAATTGGGATAAGAGCAGCAGAATGACGATGATGACCCTTCAAGTACTTATAAAGTGCTGAGCTCTCAATACCAGGCAGATACATGTCCTTAAACTAAGAAGGTACCTATAATTTAAATGAGTAAGCACAAACATAACACACGTAAGTACATACGTATTCTGTCTATTAAAGTTTATAATGTGTAAAAATATAAATATATGAATTAAATGTAAATCTACTGTACCTAAAAAACTCATTCATTATCACGTCATTAGTAATCTAGATGATTAGATGACGTGATGAGAAAACAATACAAAATGTACTTTTGGTAAGTCATAATTTATCCAGCATAAATACCATTTAGTACAGGATTTAAACTTCACTACAAACATTATTAAACAAAGTCCTCCACCGCGTCTGTCTGTCTGTTCGCAATACTACACTCAAAGACTACTGGACTGATTTTGTCCGTAGCCATTTGCAGTACGCCTCACAAGTGTGGAACCCTAGTTACAATATTTACATAGACAGAATTGATGGTATTCAAAAGCGGTTCTAACGGTTCTTGCAGTTTAAAACTAGAAAATAAACTCCCAATTATGTAACTCGATGCAAGAGGTTTTACCACTGCATGAGCGTAGACGCATTGCTGACATGGTGTACTTATTTAAGATTGCAAATGGTAAACCTAGGTCGCAAACCTAGTTTGTTGCATGTCCGTCACTCCAAGTCCGCGTACAGGCAGAATTAATTTCTGATCCGTGCCAGCAGAAGTTTTAACAAACTGATTAGTGAACATGATTTGGACATATTCAACACCAGTGTGTCTCGGTTTAAGAATGAGTTAATTTTTTTTGCAGAAAAGTAATTGTTGATTAAATGTTTGTGTGGTTCTTAGTGTATATACTTCGATCGTGTTACTTTGTTTTTTTTTGTTGTTTTTTCTTGGTTTTCGTGTTTTAACTGTGGAAACCTGTAATTGGCCTTCAAATGTTTATTGATTAAGCACATAGTCTGTATTAGCTGTAAGTTTCCCAAAGAGAATAAAATAAAATAAAATTTTCATGCTGTTTTTACTAATGGATTGAGTGGTTGGTTAGTTCTCAAGAAAGATTTTAGTATATAATCCAGGTGGGTGAAGTTTAGTGCACATCAAACCAAAATATAATTTCGTAAACTGAAATTGTGCCGGACTAATTTACATACCAACCCATCACCCGGTACCGAACCGTTCGGTCGAATTCGAAAAGTCAAGGATATTGCGTTCGATGATAATGCATTAAAAATACTTATTTGTGCTAAACGAGCGGTGGCCAGAGGTCTCGAATGGTAAGAGTACTTCGGGAAACTGTACAAAATGATGGAGAAGCTCGAATATCTCTGGGTTTGGTTAATCGCTCTTCCCCGCTGCTCAAACTCAAACTCAAAGCATTTATTTCAATTAAACCTTTAGAGGCACTTTTGAATGTCAGAAAAACAATTCAATAAAACAAAACTACGAGTGCAATACGTCATTCCGAAAGCCACCACGCCGAATCACACGCCGCCGAATGCCAGCAACAACGAGCACCGCGAGCACGAAAGCACGCAGCAACGCACACCGCTACAACGAATGCACGAGACTCCGAATCACGGAACGTTGATCGACGAAAAACAAATTCTATTATGCTACAGAACCTTCACAACGCAAATCCGGTTCGCTATTTTGTTTTTTACCCGACTGCGACTGCGAAGTTCAAAAGAAGGGTTATATGTCTGTTAAAATTTTAAGTTACACGGAAAATAAAAAATGAACAGTTCCGCGATCTGTTGTATCAAGTAGGTAGGTATGTTAATTAGTTTTTATTGTGTATTCTTAATATCATGGAATGTTCGTAAAACATGAATAGCTTTATTGTAGGTAAACATTATAAGGAAAGAAGATGATAAAATAAATTCAAGAAAAATGACGAGAATCTCGTGGAAGCTGAGAACGATAAAAGAGTTAAGTATGTTGAATTGAAACGCCCGGGTGTAACCACTGTGAGGATCGGCCGGAGGACACGGTGGAGCACACCGTGGAGGTCTTGGGCTGAGCTCCGCCGTGTTCTCGTAGCGGCGATCGGTGGCGGCGACCTCTCGCGTCCGGCCCTGGTGCAAGCCATGGTCCGGGGCGAGGAGGAATGGGGCGCCGTCGCCTCCTTCTGCGAAGCAGTGATGCTAGCGAAGGAGGTGGCGGAACGTGAGAGGGAGAGAACCTCACGTTTCAGCCGCTGCGGGAGACGCTCCGGGCGTCGGGGGCTACGTGACGGCTTCCGGTTACCGTAGACGCGGGCCTGTGGACGGTGAGTGATGGGCTAGCTCGCCGTCCGTCCGTCTTCTGACGACGACAGGCCGTGTCGACGGCGCGTAAGTGTTCCACGCGCGCCTCAAAGAGATGTCAGCAACATCCCGCAAGAGCCGACGCCCGTCGGGGCTGCGGGATGTTGCAAGAGATACCGGGGCCTTGATATATAGGGCTAAGAAGGAACATGGGTGGTTTTTAGTCAGTAGAAGTCTGACACTCCCTTTCGCTCTGCCTAAGAGCGGAAGGGGTTATTTGATGATTTCCAAACCCAAAAAAGCGTATCTTTTAAATGACAGTGGCTAACCTATAGTGCCTATCAATTACTGTCAAATGGTTCCATTTTGTACTAAACCATAACCAATTTGATAGATAGTTTTCCCATCAAAATTAAAACAGAAGACCTCACAAACTATTTAACTGAGTTGTTAAGGTTGAAGTGTCGGAAAATAATATTGTGTGCTTTTCCATACCTTAAAAAATTGTCAAAAATTGGAAAAATAATTATATTCACATGCTAAAACTGCTGAACATGCCTGAATGTTCATTTCTTAGTTGGTCACTTATATAGTGACAGACTGATAAACTTTGATACCAACAGTTTTGTTGATAGACTTAAGTTGACACAGGGTAATGTGTATCTACCTGTTAGTTGTAGACACAAAATAGCTAGGCTATTAGTTTATAATATTCACTCAGACATAAGTACCTAGTATGTCGATGTATAGTTCTATAATTAACACGGCCAATATTAGTAATTATACTAATAATTGTTTTTACAATGTTTTAAATTTTTCTTTGGACAATCCTCGTGTAACTTTAGACGATTCTCAAGTGGGGTCCAATAGTAGTAAGATTTCATTGCCTGTTAGCATTGGAGTCTTGGCACACACTCCAGATAATTTAAACTAGTTGGTAAGACAACAGAAGATACTAGTACCATTATTGTTATACCAAACCCTAACATTGTACCTACCTTCTGGCTCTCAAAGACTTGCAATGGTTTCATCAAAATATTCAAGGTTTCTCTTCAAAGCAACTGAAATTGAATTGTTTTTAGAAAGAACAAAGTTTGAAATTGTTTGTTTCACTGGCTATGAGACTATGAGATGCTAATTAATTACGCAAACTACAGTGTGTGCAGTTGCTTTAACCGTAAATCTAAGATTCGTGGGGGTTCATTAATGTTAACTAAAAATTGTATTAAATTTAAAACTCGTAGTGATATTGTTGATCTATTGGTTGAATATAATATTGAGCTGTCTTGTATTGAGCTCGATAAGCATATAATATATTGTTAATGCTTAATCAAATGCTCATCCACTTTAACACCAATAAAATCTTACATGAGAAACAGTATTCACTAAAGTACGTTGTACAACTGACGCCGGTGTCACCTTATTTACTGCGTGGGAAGAGTCACAAGATGCCATAGGGATCTTCTGTGACCTCTCAAAAATTAGTTCAGCCAGGTTTCAGGCTAGCTAAAGTAGACTCATCTTTCATGGGGTACTGTTTAAAATGTTACAATAAAATACCCCCTCACATTCTTCAACTGAATGAGACGAAATTTAAATCTTGTTTAAAACGCACACTATGTAGGCAAGCATACTATAAGTTAGGGGATTACATTGATGATAAAAATGCTTGGCTCAAAGCTGGTCCTGCTCCACAACCATAGGGGCAAATAAATCGATTGTCATGTGAAGTTGTTGTGGAAGCTGCAGAAGATTGTAAAAATATCTTTGAACGGAACCCTAAAAATGCCAATACCACAGGAAAAATTGAAAAAAACATAAAAACGATCAACGTTAACGAAACATCGCAAAAGCATCGTTTTTATACATACAGTCATAAGATAAGATATTAGATAAAGTGGTAAAATAAAGTAGAGTTAAAACGAAGTAATAACTTCACACCAATAATAGTATTGGAAGTGATAAGATTTGTGTTTTAGTTTAAGCTTTGACGTTGTTCTAATTATTCTATGTTGTGGGCAGCGCTGTGTGGTTCGCACTTCTTTTTAGGGTTCCGTAGCCGAATGGCAAAAAACCTAACTTTTATAGATCAGATTCGTGAAGTCTGTCCGTCTTCTGTTTGTCCGTGCGTAGATATGTTGCCTTAGTATTCGGAAACTACGAGTATTAAGACTACACAGTTGAAACTTAATGGTATGATGCATTCTGTGAACCGCTTTACGATTTTTATATAAAAATATTTTCAAAAAGATTTAGGGGGTTTCTTCCCATACATGGAACAGAAACTAAAAAAAAAATCAAACCTATTCGTATGGGGTGTCTATAGACAGGTATATGTTTATGCTGTAGATCGCAGCGAAAATTTTAATATTAAATAGTGTTTATATTAAATAGTGTTTTAGATAAAGCACATTTAAAAAACCGCAAATATAACTTTGTCATTCATACAGGGTGTAAACTAACCCTTCGCACAAACGTAAACCAAGCATTCCGTACATCAAACTAAGCACCCCTATGCAATTTTTTTTTGCTGGGTACGACTTTTGTTTTGGATCAAAAATCTCATTTCACGATAAAACTCAATGTAGCATTCTTAAAACATTGTGCTAGTGGATGCTTTGAATAGTAAGCGGGTCATGGACGTAATTTAAGTAAAGTTATAACCTGAAAAACTAGTATTTACAAAAACAGCTGAGAAAAATTTGGAACTTTGACCCTTCAATATCTCCGTAACTATATATAGGGGGTTCCGCTATGCTATGGTTTAAAACAAAAAATGTTCGCATTGGTGGGGAGAACAAGTGCCCTTCATTTGCGTTAAGGTTACTTTTACACCGTTTAGGTATATGTACAAACAATGAAAAACCAACATATCATAAAAACAATTTTCTGTTGCCGCTTTAACAAGAAATAACAAAAATTAAAGGGGACTATATTTCTTGTCACCAAGTTGTATCACCTAATATATAGAAACGTCACCACTAAATATTTTCGTTCTCAGATAAACAAAAAGTGTTTCCAGAAATGAATTATCAAATTAATGTTAATATAATTATGTGTAAAATAAGAGCAACAAAAAGGTAGTGCATTAGATGAATATAAACTTCGTTCTTATAATAATAGTTTTATTACATAAACAATAGTTTTGTGCCCAGAATGGTAGATCTGTCACCAAATAATGCTGAAAGAAACCCTAACCCTAGAGGGTCGACGTCAAGGTCACCCCGAGGTTCGGTTAGTTAGGTTCCTTTAATCCCTGCAGACAGACCACTGAACTATTATAATACATACAAAAACATTTATTTGCTACTAGAGCCTATATCTCCATGATTTTAGGTGATTTATTGTGGAATTGATTTTATACTGTTTGGAGACTACGTTTTGATGACAAACCTACTATTTTGGGGACAAACCCTATTACTTAAGAAACACAATACTTATTAAATTGGCGATAGCTTAAATGATACCCAAAATTAAAGGGGGCTTCCCTACTACGATGGTACGGAACCCTTCATGTGCAAGTCCGACTTTGTCATTAATATAAAGTAAAACAATTCGTTTTTAGTAGCAGAACTAATTTTTATTTTCACTTTTGTAGAACGTAGTCGTAAACAATTCTTTGGCGGTAACCAAAGACCGATATGAAAAACCATAGATATAAAAGAGGTTGTAACATTCCTCCCCGGCGGCCGAAGACATCATTTCGATGAAACGATGCGGCGGGTGTATCGTCCTCTTACTCCGCCTCAACACCGGCGTGTTTTGGTTTGGAGCGTTGGCGACGTGGAGGACGCAGCTTCAACCATCGGCTGACTGAGCGGCGTGGAGCTGGCACGTAGTGCTAGTTCATGTGACGACTGTGACGTCGCCGAGCCAGCAGCTGCGCTTGCGAATGTTGCCATTTCAGTCTCTTGCTCGACGATTGGTGACAGAGCCACATTCACCTGGGACCGTATGTGGTCGACGTGTTTGCGCTTCAAGACTCCTTCTGGAGTTCTCACCACATAAGAGTACCGGTGTTTCCTTTCCTCTATTATAGCCGGTTTCCATTTATTTTCCAATTTAGTCCGGATGTACACTGCTTCCCCCTTCTGAAATTTTGGTGTATTTTGTTCAGATTCGTTATTGGCTTGGATGTTTTTGAATGTTCTTCTCATATTTGGTCTCACATTATCCAACAAGCAGTTTATCTGTCTCCCGAACATCATTTGAGCCGGTGATTTTCCTGTGGTGGTATGTGGTGTGTTTCGATACGTAAAAAGAAAATTTTGAAGTCTTCGCTTTGGATTTGCTCTATCAGCTTCACTTGCAGCCATTCTCATTTTAAAAGTTCGCACCAGTCGCTCCGCCAATCCATTGGTTCTTGGATGGTAAGGTGAAGACGTCATGTGAACTATTCCTTGTGACTTGCAATATCCTCGAAGTCTAGGAAATAAACTGAGGTCCATTGTAGGATACTATAATTTGAGGTAGTCCAAAAATAGTAAAGATACTATCTAACTTCTCGCAACAATGTCTTCGTGGTTATCTTTGTCATAGGTTTAACTTCAATCCATTTTGATAGACCGTCTGCCAGTACTAACCAATACTTGCCCTCAAAGGGGCCGGCAAAATCGACATGAACTCTTTCCCATACCTTTTCTGGGACCGACCAAGAGTATACTGGAAGTTCTAGGTTGTTGGGTCGATTTTCCTGGCATTTCTGGCATTGTTTTACAAAATTGTCGATGTCTTCTTCGAGTGTTGGCCAGCACACATAGAAGCGTGCTAGAGCTCTCATTGCAGAAGTTCCAGGATGACCAATATGTAAATAACGTAGTACTGTCAGTTTTAATTTGTTCGGTATAACCAGTCTACCTTGCCACATGATTATCTTGTTCTCTATCGACAGTTCGCTACGTTTTCTAAGAAACGGTTTCAGGTCAGGCTGTGTGCACTCTCACCAATCGGTTTAAATTAATTGCAGGACTTGCTTCAATGTGGCATCTTTTCCTGTCTCTTCCTTGATCCTCTCTTCACTTAAAGACAAATCGTCTAATTTACTATGCTGTAGTAACTCAGTGATTCTACATATCGATGCTTCAGGGTCATTCGGCTGTGCCATGCTATTTGGCATTCTGGAGAGGTAATCAGCGATAATGTTGTTTTCACCTTTCCGATAAATGATGTCGTAATCATAGTTTCCAATCACGAGTGCCCATCTTACCAATCTATTATTCACAATTTTCGGTAGATTTCGTTGAGGACCCAATATGTGGATAAGTGGTTTGTGGTCAGTAACTTGTGTGAACTTAGTGCCTCTGAGATACTGGTCAAATTTTTGAATGCCGTAGAATATTGCCAATGCCTCACGGTCTATTACAGAGTATTTGCTCTCAGCCGGTTTCAGTTTCCTCGAGCCAAAGGCAATGGGTTGTTCGATGTTTTTATCCTTGTGATATAAGACTGCGCCTACTCCTTTCTCCGAAGCATCACAGGAGAGGAAAAGAGTCCGGTGTTCGTCAAATGCCACCAGCGATTTAGATCTGGCAATAAATTTTTTGTCTTTATGAAGATTTTGTTCTCGTGATCCATTTCCATTTCTGGCGGCCACCTGTTAGTTCATGTAAATCGGCGCATACACTGTGTAAGTGTGGAATACATCGCTCTTAGAAATTTAAGTTAGAGAGTTAGAGTCCTAAGAACGCCCTCAATTCTTTAGTAATTGTAGGCGGTGGTGCCTTCGAGATAGCTTCTATTTTAGACTTTGATGGTCTTACTCCGTTTTTGTCAATAACATGTCCTAAGTGCTCTATTTTAGGTCGTAGGAAAGTGCATTTTTTAATATTTACTTTCAGTCCGGCTTGCTTCAATCTGTTGAACACCTTTGTAACGTCGCACGTTACATTTTGCACAAAACAAAACATATAAACTAAATTAACAATAAAAACAGCAACATTCCAATGTTTACTTTCATCCACCTGTCAAGGAACCGCAGACGTCAAAATATAATAACCATAGAAAATTACAAGTAGTGCGGTAGCAAATAGTAATTACTAAAAGCACAAGATGCATCAACTATCGGGCGCGCGAGTGAGGATTTATCTATGGGCTCGCGTATGTCCCATCTCTATCCAACGCTGCCAACGCGATCTTTTCGTTTGACATTAGGAATTCTGGTTTTTCCCGAAGCGGTCACACGTCTCACCATATCTAAATTATATGTGATTTCACACGTGTCTTAACTCGCCATTATCCGGGCCTAAAACAATTGCCTACCTAATCAACATAATTCTCCGCCATCGAGCAATTAAATTCGGTGTCTTTGAAACCCCCATACTGGGTAAGTGTTGGATAGCATGATATGTGTATATTTTGTGTTCTTTGTCCTTATAGGTTAACTTGGCATGTATGCTTAATTTTATCTATTTTAGTGTACGCTATTTCATGTATTTTATTTCAATCTAATGCCTTCAGCTCAATGCATTTTGATTTTTTCGTGCTTCACACTCAAAATGTGCTATCATGCCGTATTTTCACTCTTCCCACATGTAAACTCCGTCTGATTGTGACAATCCACCAACACCTTCATTAGTGCATTATTATTGCTGTTCGCTCTGCTTGGCTTGGTGTCGCAATCAGCGGAGTTGGCCTTTGGTCATCTCGTGACACGCTGGACGTCATGTTCCAGGGTCCAAGGTTCCGGCTAGAACACCCTCAAGTTCGCGTTAGTTACGCGGCTGGTTCCGTCGTGCGTGATAAAATCGGGCCGGCATCGGACTTCCCACCTGTTGGCCATACTTGCCACGTGGGCCGAGCCGGGCCGACGTAAAGAAGAGCTGGCCATCACCCCTACGCATCCAGCGTGGCACCTCGCTGCGGCCATCGCCACGCCGGCTATCAGGGCAGTACAGCACATCCCACAGGGATGCCTTAGGAGTTTGTGTCCGTAGACCTTCCCACACCCATTTTTTTATTCAATATATTTTATGTAGACTGGTTGCGTGGTCTTATTTATATTAACCTGCGCCACGCACCCCTTTTCCGTAACACCTTCAAGAGAGTCTGTATATGTTCTTTGTCATTTTTCCCCGTAATGGCAATGTCATCAAAAAATACTGCAACGTTTGGTATGCCATCAAATAGCTTGTCCAGAAAATGCTGAAAAATTGAAGGTGCTGTTGCAATACCAAAGGGCATTCTGTTGTATACAAAGTAACCTTTGTGGGTTGATATTGTTAAGAACTTTTTCGATTCCGGGGCTATTTCAAACTGAAGATAAGCGTCCTTCAGGTCAATTTTTGAATATTTATCTCCGTGAGCAAGCTGTTGCCTCAACTGGTCAAATAGAGGTACAGGATGAGTATGCTTGATAAGCACCGGGTTTATGGTTGTTCTATAGTCGCCGCAAATGCGTTCTTGGCCAGTTGGTTTTAAAACATTGACTGTAGGTGTAGCCCATTCTATCGGGGATTTGTTGGGATCATCTTCAGTTATTATCCCCTCGCGCAGAAGCCGTTCTAGTTCTATTTCTATGTTTTTTCGCATGCTAAACTTGATGGGTCGTGCCGGTAGATGTTTTGCTTCGCTGCCTGGTTTGATGTGGATATTAACTTTGTAATGTTTGACCTTTCCTAATTTGTTGTCGAATAGGTCTGCGTTTTTAGATAGCACTTGGTCCAGTGATGTGTCTATGGTGTGTTTGATAGAGTAGACAAATTTTGGAAAAGTCATGTTGTATAATTCGCTCCATTGTAATCCGAAGAGCATAGGTTCTGCTTTGTCCATAACTACAACAGGTAAATATGTTTCTACATTATCTACTTTCACTGTTACATCAGTTATAGCTTTCGGTTTGAGCTTGAAATTGCAATAAGCTTGGAGCTTTGGGCCTTTCGTTAATGCTGGAGCTTCAATCTTTTTCCACATTTTCGTGGAAATTATAGAATAAATCGAGCCTGGATCCTTATCCATTGTACATCTTACCCCATTAATAGTTGCGTCGATTTTCTTACAGCGGGATGTCTTCTTATTGATACTGTGTACTGGGTTGTACTCGCTATCACTCTCTTCCGTTGATGAGTCTGTGTATGAAATAGCCGACGATGAGGTCTCTGATGTGTTTATTCGACTGTTAACCTTCTGTGTTTTGTTGCGTTTACCACTCTTGGCTTTATGTTGAAAGCGTTTCGGTTTATATGTTAAATATGCTCTATCTGATTTGATGCATACACTCTCGTAGTGTCCTGTACTGCCACACGCCTTACAGGGATAGTCTTCAGCTGTGCAGTCGTCGAAGACATGTTTATCACGTTTTCCGCATCGTCTGCATTGATCAGGTCGCAACTTCCTGGTTGCATTATTTATCATTGTATCAGTGTTTTTACCTTGTCTCTTTTGTCTCACCCTGTTAACATTTTTATTGTTATCGAATGCGATGTCGCAGAGAATGACATTCTCTGCGATTTCACGTGACTGGGCAACTGAAAATATTTCTGTGAATGTTATTTCTCTCGTTTTGCCACTTTCTGTTACCTGTCGTAGTTCAGGCCATAATTTTATGTTTTTAATATTGTTGTCTGAGATATGTCACTTCTGAATAAAATGGTTTTTCGGATGTCAATGATTTTTTCAATGTATTTTATTTTAACCGTTTCATTATGTTTTGATAATCATGATCTACAGTCATTAGAGAAACCTCAAGTAACAGGGAACCTCTAACAAGTTATGGGCCCAGAACATGCCCAGAACTGAAACACCAAATAACAATAATATTTTTTGAAAAAGTCGATGGAACTTTGAGAAGAAAGTTCTAGAAAAATCTCTAAAAAATGTCTGCAGCAGGAGATAGCGCGCAGCAATCGACTAGTTCGGGTGGATTACCGTCGATTGAGCGACTCGATGGTAGTTCAAACTATTCAAACTGGAAGTTTGACATGGAGTACGTGTGTGTTGGTTCATGACGAGCTATGGAACTACATCATTGCCGAACCAGACGTAGCAGACGCGAACGCTGTAAAGAGGGATCAAAAGGCAAGAGCGAAAATATGTCTTATGATCAACAAAAGTTGCAAGGTGCACGTGAAAAGTGCGAAAACGTCAAAGCAAGAATGGGATACCCTGAGGTCAGCGTAGCGTAGCGTAGCGTAGCGTAGCGTAGGGAATAAATAACAAATGCAGGTTATTATCTCGCCTTGTGAGCATAAAACTGGAACAGTTTATCTCACTCCGTCCGTCATAAGTCTTCGTCAGTCTTCGTCGTCGTGTGGCGGAGGCCATGAAGGTATCCCAACAGCTTAACGACCTTGGCAAGGAGATTGATGACGAGTTGTTAGCCACCTTAATGCTACAGGGACTAACGGAAGAGTTTATGCCCATGAGACTAGCCCTGGAGAACACAACAACTACACTTACCACAGACTATGTCAAGACGAAGCTGCTTCAATTGACTTCATACCGGAGTGAGTCAAATCAGAGTGAAGCAGCCCTTACCTCCAGATCCAAGAGAAGACCAAATACAACACAGAAGAAGTGTATACCACCGTCACAGAAGACCACAAAATGCTTCATTTGTGATTCTGCGCAGCATAAAGCACGAGACTGCCCTGATAATCCCCGGAAGAAGGCGACGGCGCACGCTACGATGCACACAGCGGTGCATGCAGCGGCGGACACTGTGGACGACGACGGAGCGCTCCACAGTGCCATGGCGACGTCTACCTCTTCAAGCAAATACGAGTTCATCGTGGATACGAGAGCATCAGAACACATGACGTATAATAGGGAGTGGTTGAGAAATTATGTTAAGCATAATAAGATAGAGATTTCATGTGCGGATGGCGGTAAAGTATATGGTATAGGAAAAGGAGATGTGGTAAGTAAAGATGGAAGGAATGTGTGTGTAACAGGAGCTTTGTATGTACCTGACCTAGCAGTGAACTTACTGAGCGTGAGTACATTGGTAAAGAGAGGAAGGGTAGTAGTATTTTCTAAGGCTGGATGCGAGATTTATGACTCGAATGATTGCGTAGTCAAAGGAAAAGTGACTGTAAGGTGTATGGAAGAGAGAGGTATTTACAAACTTAAACATTATCCACAGTGCACGGCACCGAAGGCGGCGCTAGCGACTGACGTACACAACGGTGAGTCACTGGAGTTATGGCATCGGAGGATGGGCCACCTTGGAGTACGCAATCTAAAGCTAATGAGAGATAAGTTAGCAAACCGGGTAAGTTTTCAAGATTCTAATAATAGGTTAGAATGCATTGCTTGTCTGTTAGGACAAACAAACAAGGCAGCCCTTTTCAAAGCAGAAGGCTTCTAGAGCCAAGGATGTACTGGAGCTTGTACATTCTAACATCTGTGGGCCTATGAGTGTTGAATCGTTTACAGGTTTTAAATATTTCATGAGATTCATAGATGATAAAACGCGGAAAACTTCCATGTATGCACTCACGAGAAAGAGTGAGGCCGTAGAGAAACTTAAAGAGTTTAAGGTTCTTGTAGAGACAGAGACCGGCAAGAAACTGAAAGCAATCCGGACAGATAACGGGAATGAGTACGTCAACAAGGAGATGGAACAATTTACCAAAGAGAATGGTATTGTTCACCAGCTAACCGTCGAGTATACTCTTCAGATGAACCCATGCGCGGAAAGAGCGAACAGGACAATTTGCGAGAAAAGCAGGAGTATGTTGCAGGAAGCAGGCTTGGATGAGCGCTTCTGGGCGGAGGCCGTCAGACATGCAGTTTATCTGAAGAACCGCTCACCAACGATCGCTGTCCACAACATGATGCCAGAAGAAGCCTGGACTGGCAAGAAAACTGACGTAAACCACATTAGAGTGTTTGGATGTAAGGCGTACATGCATATTCCTGACCAGAAACGCAAGAAATGGGATCCTAAGAGTAAAGAGTTTGTTCATGTAGGATATAAAGAGAACACTAAGGCGTATCGGTTAGTTGACCCCGTTACACACAACGTGCACAGAGCGCGCGACGTTGTATTTTTTGAAAATACTCCAGCTGGCAACCAAGGTAAGAAGCCTTTGCTTTCATCAGTGGTACCAATTACAGACGTACTTAGTGATGAGGCACCATCTATACAGCCAAGTACTAGTGTAGAACCTGTTGCTGCTACTGGAGTAGAACCGCCGCTTCAAGGACAAGGTGGTGATGGAGAGAGAGGCTCTCCCCAGTCTGAGGACGAAAAGTGGGCTACATCCGATGAAAGAGGACAATCAGATGTTGAAGAAACCTCCCATAATGATGAGATATCAGGTAGAAGATACCCACTACGAGTAAGGAAACCAAATCAATTTCCAGATTTTGTAGCCTATCAAGCGGCTAATGTACTTCAAGATCCTTTAACTGTCCAGGACGCATTATCGAGAGAGGTTATAGCAAAGTGGAAAGTTGCAATTGAGGAGGAGTTAGAGGCTCACAAGAAAAATAAAACATGTCGAAGTCGTTTACATGAAACAACCGGAGGGTTTTCAAGTAAGAGGCAAAGAAGATCATGTGTGTCTTTTACAAAAGGCTTTATATGGTCATAGGCAGGCTCCACGGGCGTGGAACACAAGACTTCATTCTGAGCTTCTGAGGTTGAAGTTCAAGAGATCAGAGAATGAACCGTGTGTCTACATGAGAGCACAGGGTGGTAAATTGATCATCATTGCAATTTATGTAGATGACCTGTTAATATTTTGGAATAATGAGCAGGAGATGCTCTCACTCAAGAAAGAGTTAGAATTGATATTTGAGATGAAAGATCTAGGCAGAGCTGAACTGATGCTAGGAATTCATATAGATCAGGGTCTTAATGGCATTAAGCTACATCAAGAGAAATATGTAGATAAGCATTTAATATGGAAAACTGCAAACCAGTGATGACACCAGCTGTACCAGGACAGAGGCTAGAAAAGGTTCCAAGTGATAAGAAGTTGGATGAGAAAATCCCTTATAGATCTTTAATAGGCTCACTTATGTATTTAGAGCAGTCTGTAGGTGACCTGATATAGCTCACGTGGTCAATTATTTGAGCCAGTTCAATGAATGCTACAGCGAGCAACATTGGATTGCGGCTAAAAGAGTGCTTCGATACCTGAAGGGTATAAAGAAGCTAGGAGTGATGTACTCAAGAGAGAAACGCCAAGAAATGGTAGAAGGCTATGCTGATGCCGATTATGCTGGTGATAGCGATCGACATTCATATTCAGGCATAGTATTCTTAATTCAAGGAGGAGCAGTTTCGTGGTCAAGTACTAAACAGCGCACTGTGGCAATTAGCACTGCAGCGGCAGAGTATGTCTCAATGTCAGAGGCAGATATGGAAGCCGTGTTCCTGGGGCGATTTGTTTTGGAACTGACTGGTAAAGAATACCAACGAGCTTGAACGGTATTTTCAGATAGTCAGTCTGTAATTGGCCATGACTTGATTTTTTTTTTATTCTTTTTTCTTTTTTTTTTTTCAAAATATAGACCATTTCAAGGAACTAATTTGCTTATTTTATTTTTTTAGGGGTTGTACATTTTTTTAGGATTTTATAAATTCGAGGTGCTCTCAATATCACTATGAGGCTGTATGTAGTGCGGTGTTGTGCCACAGACAAATTAAAAAAGAATACAATGTCAATCTAAATCCAGTGACATTTCCTTGACAGTTGAGATTGATACAGTGATTTATGAGGAAGGTTTTTAAGTATATTACATGCATAATATAGTAGAGAAAAACACCTGTGCGAAGCCGGGGCGGGTCGCTAGTATATAATAAGTTCATTGATGACAAGAGATAAACCAATCTTATATAAATCTAAACAATGATATAGAATACTTACATTAGAGCCTTTGCTCCTCGTATTTCCGCTATATTGTGTTGAGTGGACATCATATACTCAACAATTATAGCATTATTGACCGTAGGTATGTTACGGGAATCCGCCTTAGTATAATTTAAAGAAGCCATTACAACAATTCACAATATTATTTCACAAAAACAAACTTCAACAAAGCTGGCTAAACATAACCTACAAAATGTTGACATTGACAGTCCGCAACCGAATGTTTTTTTTTTTCAAGAATGATAGAATGACAAAGGAATGTTCTATTATGCTTTGTTGGAGGGTCTGAAAGGTCAAATGAAAGTCATTCGTTAAAACACCTATAACTTTTGAAATAGTATGTATTTTTCAAATCTGGTAACAGGCATGAATTCACGTAAGCTAACCCTCGAAATGGTTTTAAGACAGCGCTTGAAAAAAAAAATTAGGCATGCCCAATTGCCATTGCATATAATCCAGTTCACCACCAACGCACGAAGCATGTCGATGTGAGATATCACTTTGTGCAAAATGCAGTTGAAGCAGAGGATATAAGGTTAGAGTATCGCGAAACTGAGAGGATGGTTGCGGATATTCTTACCAAGCCTCTCCCCAGAGGCAAGTTTGAGTGGTGTGTTAAAAGTATGGGTTTGTGTGTACGAGAACGCGGTGTATTGAGAGTAGTGTGTGTTGTGTGAGTGTGTATATGTATGAACATGAGTTGTTTGTATGTATGCATGAGATTAAGGAGGAGTGTTGAAGCAAAGAGGTTTTGCTGAAATAATCTCAGGCAGGTTATAATTTTATGTTTTTAATATTGTTGTCTGAGATATGTCACTTCTGAATAAAATGGTTTTTCGGTTGTCAATGATTTTTGCAATGTATTTTATTTTAACCGTTTCATTATGTTTTGATAATCACGATCTACAGTTATTAGAGAAACCTCAAGTAACAGGGAACCTCTAACAAAATCTAATAGCTTTATTTTTATTTCGTCATACGTTGCTGTGTCAAAATCGGGAGTCAAAGCTACCTTCAGTTCGTGGTACATTTCAGGTGTTAAACAGTTTATAATTATAAGTAGGTCTTTTTGAATACTAATAGTTTCTTTAACCCATATTCGGCATTTTGCATCAAATAGATCGATAAAATTTTCTGCAGCTGTTGTGTCTAGGTTAAACTTGTCGCACTTAAAATGTTTTACAATGTTTTGTTTTGATGTTGTGGGTGCTTCGTCATCATCGTAGCTTTTGGTGCTGATGTCTGTTGAGAGGTTTCCCTGGTGTTGTTGCTGTTGTGTGAGCTGTTGTAGTAGGGATGTTAGTACCTTCTGTTGTTCTTGTTGCGCTGTTAGGAATGCCGCGAATTGTTCAGCGTTCATGGTGTTTCCTTACTGAACACACAATTTGTCTCGTCGCCAATAATATAAAGTAAAACAATTCGTTTATAATAGCAGAACTAATTTTTATTTTCACTTTTGTAGAACGTAGTCGTAGACAATTCTTTGCCGGTAACCAAAGACCGATATCATTAACCATTGATATAAAAGAGGTTGTAACAGTCATTTTTAATTAGGGTTCCATAGTCACCAAGGAACGTTCGTAGTTTCGCCATGTCCGCTTGCCTGTTCGCAGTATAGCTCAAAGGCTCTTCTTAGTGCTAGAAAGCTGTAATTTGCCATGAATAAGGTTACGCCGACATAGTGGTAAAATAAAATCTCCACTACACATAAAAGTGGACATAATTTTTAGAGTTCCGTACTCAACAAGGGACCCTTATAGTTTCGCCATGTCACAAGTTTACGAGTAATAGTCGACCAACTTATAAAATGTATTTGTATAAAATGTTTTCTTAAACATACCTAATGTAAATCATCGTTCGGCGGCAGTTTGGCATCTCAATACAATCGGACATGATAGCTAGACAGTTGAAATTTTGTCAGATAATGTATTTCTGTTGCCGTTATAATAAATATTTAGGTGGGGCTTCCATAAAACAATTGTGTTTTTTTTGGTCGCCTGCCACTGATACCTGATGCGCGCCTTCATGGCGTTCTCATTGATACAGAAGTCAGCTGATAGTTGCCATTAGCAAGGTGGCATGCGACTACGACTGTCCTCTATAATTTATCAAATTATCTACCTACTTACTAGACGATTTTTCTTGTTTAATTCTTTTCTGCGTTTTTATTCGTAGTCGGGTTTTAGTTTTTAAACTTATTTTTTTATTTAAATTTTATTTTTGTGTGTTATTCAATAAATACGTAATAATATGTTACTTTCATAATGTAATATTCTACTTAATGTTGGTTTGTTATTTACATACTATGAGTAAATAACATAGACAAGACCACTGTTTGACCGCAATCTAAACGTATTTCTTGACTTGAACTATAATATAATATACGTATTTGTAATGTACTCGCCAAGACCTTTTATTTGATACCAAACATGTTTTATCTCAATTTAATTTTTTTCGACCTTAGAATTAGACATTTACTTATATTCCGTCATAAAAAGAAATATTAAAATTTATATAGCCTATGTCACCCGCGTTATGGGTTATGGGGTCTTAAAATTGCTATAAGCCCCAAAGGATTTGTGATAGATACAGTGTATAATTTGACGAAATACAAGGTTCAAATATATACATGGACGGTGCTTTTATTATAAGCTTTTGGAACAATGGTTTGCATGAAGTCAAAGAATCAACACTACAAAGTGCGCGAATGCACTGTTTTTGAGCCAGGAATAGGTACACTAATAGATTCTAATAAGCCACCCCCATAATAGAATACTTATCATATCGTAGGTTGGAGGCTAGGCACGTATATCCGTCCCGTCGGGCATCGGGGCTGCGGATTGTTCGAAAGAGATACCGCGGCTTCGTCACGAAGGGCTAAGAAGAAATATGGGTGGTTTTTAGTCAGTAGAAGTCTGACACTCCCTACCGCTCTGCCCAGATCGAGCGAGAGGAGTCATTTGATGAGGTCCCCCCAAAAGAAAGGTATATATCCGTGTAAAGTGTAAGACCCCAAAAAGCGTCAACATACTTGTTTATTTTGTTGCAGATTTTATTTAGGTGTTTCCAAATAAAACTCAGATTTGTGTTATTTTTGAGCTATGCAATGCGCTCGACGCTAGTGAGGACACCTCTTTATTTATGACACAGAAAAATCCACGAAAATCTGTGTCATACAGACCCTGCCATAATTATTATTTTTATTATACTCTTTGGACATAAATAAACAAATAAATGAAAACAAACTTGAGAATTATTATAACATATTAAATCAATAAATCAAAATTTTATTTTCAGACGATCTGATTTAAATAATTAGGACTGCCTGCAAAGTTATCTTCTACAAAACACTAGCGGACCTGGCTGACGGCGCCCTGCCTGGACAGCAGTGCCACCTACCGGGTTCAATTCAGCAATTGTAAATCTAAAGCTTTCTGGAACCCACTTGAACACACACAATTTTTTTTATCAAAATCTGTTCCGCCGTTTAGAATTAGTTCAGTGACAAACACACGTACAGAAGAAATATATGTATATTTAAACAAGATAGAAGACAAGTATAAAAAAGACAAACTAGAAAAGATAAAAAGAAAAAAAGATATAAAGAATTCAAAAGAAAGATCAAAAGCGAATTCCCGAAAGGCCGAAATAGCTGAAAAGTAAAATAATATTTTTTTTCTAGCTGGTAACATTAATCATGGACGTCGTCGTTTGAGTTATCGGCGTTTTGTTGAAAAATACAGCAAAAATGTGTAATTAATTTGTAAATCAGGTGTTTTTTAACGTTGTCGTATAACAGAAAATGGTAACGATTGTTGACGATTTAGATTCTTTAACTTTGCAAGAGCCAATTTTCAAGGATGTCAAATATTATGTTTCTGGCGATGTCTCGGAAAGGGTAAGTTTTGTGTTGAAAACTTTATTTTTCATGATTTACGTGGTGTAATTAGTGACCAGCATAATCAAGAAAGTTGTTGTAATTGCAGATTATGCAGTTACTTCAGTCCGGTGGAGCGGAGAGTACAAAATATTTCTCTGACTATGTCACACATCTAATTTGTGGTCAAAATGCTGCGGACAATGACGTCGATGAAGCCCAGGACATCTACCAGATCCCTGCAGTGACCGAGCACTGGGTGCTTGCGTGCGCGCGCCTCAGGAGGTTGGCTGACCCCAAGCCTTACAACCCTCATAAGAATAAGATATTTACTAACATTGTATGTTGCATATCTAAAGTGAGTGTTGGCGACGCTAAATCCTTGTTCGCTGTTATCACGTATCATGGTGGAAAAGTAAAGTTGAACTTGGACTCTCAGTGTACTCACTTGATTTGTGGATCAGCCGCAGGAAATAAATATAGTTCTGCGCTCACACTCCCCTCCTCAAGAATTAAGATTGTGACTCCTGATTGGGTGCTAGAAAGTATTAGGGCTAGAATACAAGCAGTGACTGATATATTTCACCCAAAGCTGTTAGTTGTCCCTCAGCCACCCCCGAAAGCAATGGACCGTATTAGTGCAATCACAGGATTTGACTTTGAGGAAGGTATTGCTAAAAACGAAGTGCCCACACAAAACATGACTGAGACCAAGGATGATAGTACACAGGCTTTGTTAGATAAACTCAAACAAAGGATGCCGTGGAACCATCCTCCTGCTAGTTCAAGTGCATCCGTTACTCCCACAACACCTATCAGTTCAATGGGATACACATCAACGTCTATGTCCACACCCGGTATTATGAGCAAGTCTATACCTCAAGGGATTGTCACACAAAATGTACAGCAAATACAAAGCAGCCAGGCTAACTCACCACTACTGCAGAAGTTTGGACAGCAGAATACAGTAGTATCGCAGGCAAGTATGATCCAGAATCAGCAAATGAGCATGCAGCAGCAACAACAGCAATACAACCAAAGCCAGCAGCAACCGCATGGACTAACAGCAATACAAATACAGCAACAGAAGATGTTGCAGCAACATCAGTTAAAAATGCAAATGCTGCAACAGAACAAACTCAGCAACCAGCAGAATCAGCAAGGGTTTCAGCCGAATGTGTCAGTCTCACAGATGTCTCAGAACTTGCAGGGGCAGCTGCAGCAACATATACAGGGCAACCAGCATCACTTACAGCAGAACATTAATCAGCCACCAACCACTATGAGTTCAGCTCAGCAGCATATTGAGAATATTAGTCAGATGTTGAGCCAGAGTGCTAACAATTTACAACAACAGCAGAACATGGCTATGAAGCAGAGCTTGAGCCTCAGCCAGCAGAGTGCTTCCCAAGCTGTACAAAACATAGCTCAGCAGTTAGCACAATCCACGCAAAATCTTCAAAATGCAAAACTCAATCAAAACCTGGGACAAGGACAAGTAATCAACCAGCAGTTAATATCATCTGGGCAGCAGATGCCACAGCAGAACCAGAATCTAATTCAACAACAAAATGTACAGTCTATAAACAATCAGCAGCAAAATATTAATATGGGAGTTCAGGGTCTTGTGACGTCATCACAGGGGCCTACTGGGCAGGGTGTCCAACTGAACCAACTGGTCAACTCCAACCAGCAAACTGTGTTGAGCCAGCAAATACAATCTGTTCAACAGACAATACAAACTCAACAGAATGCTAATGTGCCAGTCCAAGGGGCATGGAGACAGCAAAACATCCAGATGGTTCAGGGTCAACACCAAATAATAAGGAATCCTTTAGTTCAGTCTCGGGCGCCACAGAATCAGGTTATCCTACAGCAACAGATCATGCAGACGCAGCAGCAGGCTTTGATAAGTAACCAACAATCACAGTTGAGTCCTCAGCACACTATACAACAGAGTCCTCAACAGATTCTTCAACAATCCATTGGTGGTCAAGGCCAACAACTGAACCAGACACATCACCAGATTCTATTCCAAAAACAGCAGCTCTTAAGCAGTTCTGGACAGCAACAGATTGTGCAAGCTCCACAACAAGTTTTAATAAATCAACATACAGGACAACAACAAATACTTGTACATGGGAATCAGCAAGTAACTTTGCAAGGAGGTCAACAAATAGTCTCTCAAAGCCAGATTGTCCACCAAGGAGGTCAGATAGTCAATCAAGGTGGACAGCAGATTATAACGCAAGGAACACAGCAGGTTTTGACGCAAGGAGGTCAACACGTGATCACTCAGCAAGGCCAACCGCAACATGTGGTGATAGCCCAATCATCTCAGCAAATAGTGACTCAAACTGGACAGCAGATTCTTGGTCAGGCTGTGGGTCAGACTCAGCAAGTGTTGACTCAAATGCCGCAGTCTCCTCAGGCTGGCGGAGGGGGCAGTATTCAGCAAATCATCACGCATGGTGGGGCGCAACAGATAGTCTCACCTGGGGGTCAACAGATTGTGCAGGGTGGCCAGAATGTGTCATGGCAACAGCAGCAGTATTTGCAGCAGCGGCAGCAAATTGGTCAACCAGGAACTGTAGGGCCTAGGGTGAGTTTTGAAGAGGTTTTTCTTTAGAAATCTGTCTTGTCAGTGAACTCAATGACTTATAAATTTATTTTTCATGGAGTTCAGTCTTTGAAATGTTTTGTGTTGTTGCAATCTTTTAAGTACATGAATTACAAGTACTCATAATTCTCACAGTAATGAGTTTTCTGTTGAAGGTCTAGTGAAGAGGTTCTTGCCTTGATACTTCATCCGAATCATAATAATAAAATGAGTATGACAACATCCACAGGTATCATGGACAGCTGGCGGCGGAGGACGGCAACTGATTCACTTAGACGCGCAGACGCACGCACAGCTCCAACAGATGAAACCTCAGGAGCGAGCGGTCTTTGTGGCACAGCTGCAAAAACGTCGTCAGCTGTCTCTCCAGCGACAGGCCGCTATAGCTCAGCAACAGGTACGTACCTGTTGTACCTACGTCATGACGACTGCGGCCTGGCATACCGGGCGCCAGCTAACTCCAGGTCATTATTAGACTGAAGTGTCATATATATAAATTATATAAGTGATAGGTGTTAGTGAAAGGTAAGCTCTACCAGTAGTACCTATCACCATAGTTACTGAAGAAAAGTAAAGTGTGGAAACATGATTTTTTTTACCATTCAAATCTGATATCACGAAAAAACCTCAAGTGTTCAGTATGTAAGTTACTTGTCACCTACATAGAAAAAAACCTTTGCCTTTTAAGGCTCATAAAGCCTGACAAAAATGGATCAAACTATTTCTTTCAAAGCTAATGTTAGAACAAGCCCGCCATACTTTTCCCAAACCAGTGTAACTCATGAAAACCAGAAGCACTGGCTACTACCAGAAGAGCACCGAGACAATGAAGCTCGACGGAGTCTCAGAGAAACAATTTAAGGTGAAGGCGACGAGGGAATCCGCGAAATTCGAATTTCCTTACGTTTTTTGCAATTTCCCAATTTTTCAAGTCGTATGTTGAATAAAATGGGATTCGCGGCAGTAACAATTGTCTATTTACTGAGTAATAATTATTAAAACCACCAAAACAACCGTCTCAGTTAATACAACTACCTCTACCTCGACGCCTTCACTATAACTGTCTTCGATCTCGCAACTAAATGAATTAGAAAAGTACAGTGGAGGAATAAGAAAAAAACAATATTGGAACAATTAAAATTGGTTTTTAACTTGCTTCTTTTTACAAAAACTAATAATAATATACTTCCGCAGCAGCCAGGCGTGGTATCAGGTTCCCCGGGCGCCCCCTCCCCGGCCGGCGCCCAGAGCGTCACCTTCATTCGAAGCCAATTGACACCGGGGCTCGCTCAGCAACAACAAGTACCTGTAAGTTTTGACAGTTTCATAAATGTAAAGAGTCTTGGTCTCAAGTGCCGTTGCTGAGCAAGCAAAAGGACATGATTAGATTCCCAGGCACTAGCTTCACGTGCAGTGGTGGCCCAGTGGTGGCGGCCCCGACTTACGAACAGTGAGTCGAGGGTTCGAACCCCGTCAGTTGCATAACTTTGTGTAATTTATTTCATCACCACTGCTCTCAAAACGGTGTAGGAAAACATCGTGAGGAAAATTCGAAGACATGTGACATCTACCAACCCGCACTGGGCCCGCGTGCTGGATTGTAGCCCATCCCTCTCCTAGAAAGGAGGCCTGAGTCCCTGCAGTGGGAACATTATAGGCTGATGATGTTGATGTAACTACACATTCTGTCTGGCTCCATCTTTTTCTCACACTGAAATAATACGGCAGACTTTTATTTCGGAGAACTTTTTTGTGAGTTAACATTTTTGCATTACTTAGTTCGTTTTACAGACTGCCAGGTTGAGGGCTTCGTGCTCGTGTTTACTCATATTCCGTCATTTATGTTTTAATCCTTAATATTTAATGTTTACTTAAGCCGTCACTTAGTAAAGGCTGTCAATACCATTACTAAGTAACGACCTAAGTAATCATTAAAGCTCTCTGAGTGCGGCAGTAAGATGTCAAAAATCCAGGCTCAAAGGAAGAAAATGCTTGATGGTAAAACCCAATGACATTTGGAATTGAACTAAGGACCTCAGCAGCAGTCTGGCTTGCGATCACTAGAGGAACTATGAGACCTGACTGTATGGCATATGCATGATGTGTCTATAACGTATTCACTGCGAGACACGGACCTTCACTCCTGCAAGACAGGGCTGGAACCCACCAGTGCCGGTTTTAAATCTTACAACTATTACAAACTAAAACCTTCCTCGAGAAGCATTATCCATTGATGAAAACAGCATGAAATTCGGTGCAATGGGTTTTTGAGTTTATCGCGAGACAGACAGACGCGGCGGAGGACTTTGTTTTATAATATTATTATTATGTAGTGATACGAAAGTTTATGAGGCCAAATGGATGTTCACTCATTCACGAATAAAACGGATGTAAATAAAATTTTACACAACGTGGTTTTCAACCTGGCTTTAACACATAGGATACACTTTATCCCGGTATGATCCCGCGGAACAATAGGGGATCGGGCAAAAAAAACATTATTTTTTTATTTTTTCACGGAAACAAAAAATGAAGACGAAACAGTGTTTCGAAAACTCGTGTGACGTCACATGTCCGTACATTTTTACCTACAAGTGACGTCACCAGCCCCCACTCATAAATTTGACGCGTTTTTTCTTCGTTAATTTTTATTAATTTGATAGTATTTTTCGATAATCTTACGTACAGACTGAACAGAATCTTTTTTTTTTTAGTTCGTCCGATCCTCTATACCCGAAAACTTCAGGATTATTAAAAATCTAGAGATATACCTATTATATATTAGTAATGTTGTGTCGCAGGTACAATGGCTGCAGCAGCAGGGTGCTAGGGCGTCCTTGCCCGCAGCACAGCCCGCACCGCCGCCGCAATCACCGGGTAAGTACTACCATAGATTCCTCTCACAACTTACTTTACCTATGGACCTGCATCACTGCCAGAAGCCCAGTGACCTCTATCTCGTCAAATCAAGGTTGCAGTTAGGTTGCTCCTGTCCAACAAAAAGTACCTGTGAAACGTACAACCGTTTGCGTTACAAGTACAGTCCTCCGCTATTCTTTTCTGATTAATTTCGTTGCGGGATCCAAGACAGTTAAATCGTTTCTCTGGGACTTCGTCGAGCTTCATTGTCTCGGCGCTTTTCTTGTGGTCGCCACTGTTGATTGTGGCTTACAGGAGTTACAGTGGTTTGGGAATAGTGTGGCGGGCTTGTTTTTAAGAACAGTCGTGCGGAGTACGAGGATGTCACTGATAATTTAATAGATTTTTAACAGTCGTGTAGGTTCCCATTCGATATGGATCTTTTGGCGACCGACTAACTACGCAACGATTTATCAACAGCGCTATCCTGACCAATACTTTAATAGGGATGTTTACTGGCTTCAAAAAATGTGTTTCTAATTAGTCCATCTGTTAGATTATCAAAAAATATTAGATACGTATTTTTTGTTATATCAAATCAATAAAAATTGACGAAGATAAAATGCTTCAAAGATTTAAGTTGGGATCGTAACGTCATTGACCGCAAAAAAATGCCATACTAATGTCTTAGAGTATGACGTCACACGAGTTTTCAAAGCACTGTATCGTCTTCATTGTTTGTTTACGTTAAAAAAGAAAAAATACGTGTCCAAAATTTTTTGGTAATCTATATGACGGACTAATTAGATATTTTTGGTTAACTACCCTATTAGGTACAGTCGGCAACACGAATATGTATAACTATACACTTAGCAACGTTTAAAAGCAATTTTCGCTTAGTGTGTTGTATAAACCCATTAATAAATAAATAAAAAAAGGCATGCTTTCATCGCCGTCGAAGGCTTCCCGTTACTATTATTATTATTACTTCTTTCACACATCGTGTTATTTCTATTAGTTGTTTGAAATAACATAACATTTTCGTGAATTTTTAACAGCAGTCAAGTAGCCAATTGTGTCTGAGAATCCCATTCAACCATGTTTCCAATGGGCACATGTGTTTCGAGTTCGCCAACCCTAATCTAATATTTATTAGACATTGATTTTAAAGCTATGGCCACACGGTACAACTTTGATGTGAACTAGAATGTGACCAAATATCTGTGGAGTTATGGACTAGGTGCCAATGATATTTCTGTTAATTATTTGACTTGAATTCTTTCATCAGAGTCGACGGTATCTCTGATCATTTTATCTGTCTATGAGAGTAAAAGACAAATTAATAGTTATTTTAAATATGAACGTTGCCGCCTTAGTGTCCTATTGCCATCATTGTGTTCAGGATATCGACGGTAAAAACAGTTACCACGTATTTAGATCATTTTGACCACCTCCCACATAAAAAGTTTACACAGGTAAATAAAAAAAAGAACTGCCGTACATTTTGACCGTGTGTTTGTTTCTGTGTGTGTTTTTTATAGTAGTCTGTATCCCTTCTACCATGTAGGTATATTATGTACCTAGTTTAGTCTTGAAAAGTGACCCTATGATTACGCACATGCTTGTGCATTTAAAATATGAAATTACACCTTCTGCGTACTTGACTAGTCGTCTCCCTTGAGATTGACAGCCGCGACAGAGATTATTATGTGAGTTTCAAAAAGTGCAAGACACTTATCCCATATTGTTATTTCTCGAAGATATTAAAGACATTCTTAAACTCAACCAAGTAGGTACCTATGGAAAATCCCAAGAAAACCTTTTTATTTTGATCAACTGTGGAGCGAAACGTTAGAAATTTTGGTATTTAAATGAAATCTTCATACATAATGATGACGCCCGCTGTATCGCCATATCACACATTATAATTTCAAAGCGCTATCTAGCGCTAACCCTCAATATATTTAGTATATTACTTGAACGACGCGGTGGTAACTGCTTGCACCCTTTTGTAAGACGGTTTTATAGTTTAAAAAACTGTTTGTTGTACAGACAGAAGTGTTTGATCAATGTTATGGAAGAACAAAATACAGAGAGTAATCGTAAGTTTTGTCTTTTCGTGATTCTTATACCAACAGCCGATTTTAATTTTAATCTACTTAGTGGTATTTAATTCTACAACATAATAATAATAATACAATTATATACAAATAACTGTATTTAAATTAATGTTTCTAAAATGATTGATTTATTAAAGCGAACAGGAAAAATCACTTATGATATTTTTGAACGTTGTTAATGTATGGAGTTATCTCGAAAACTAATGGAGGAATTTTGGTCTGGTTTCAACATTATTGAATAAATAATCAATGAAAATTAATGATTGTGATGACTTAGTTGTAATTTACCTTGCTTATTTTATTAAAAATGTTCAATTTTAGATTTCGTCCCATTTAATATTGTGAGTAATTTTGCAAGTATCTGCAAAATTAAGAATATCGTCATTCTCTTGCCCTTATACAAATTAATTTGTGGTTGGCGCGGTATGTCTTCATCTTCCATACGTCTATGTTTCTCGTCATCTCATGAGACCCCTTCTTTCTTGCCATATCATCCTTTACACAGTCCCTCCATCGTTTCTTTGGTTAGTTAAGTTTACAAAATTAAGAATTGAATTTGTTAGTAAATTACCAATTATGAAGTGATCAAAATTGTATAGCATTGTCGGGTTGTTACACTCTGGGCTTGGCCTGTTACTCATAACTTTACATGGACTGAATTTTAAAATTCTGATTTAAGTGCTTATAAATCTAAGTTTGGCATACACTGCGAGGTAAATAATTTTGCAGGGTGTCTTGACAACAATACTAGATATAACTTATCCAGTATTAAAAACATCACAAAACGGCAGCATACAAACAAATAGAAAAAAAATAAAATTTTGGAAAAACCGGCATTTCCTATAGTCAAAAGTTTGAGAACATAGTGTCTGATTTACCTACCCGCTCTGGGTGCGCGTGGTATCCTACTAATATTATAAATGTGAAAGTTTGTGAGAATGGATGTGTGGATGTTTGTTACTCTTTCACGCATAAACGGCTGGACCGATTTGGTTGAAATTTGGTATGTAGATAGGTTATATCCTGGATTAACATATACTAATATTATAAATGTGAAAGTTTGTGAGAATGGATGTGTGCATGTTTGTTACTCTTTCACGCATAAACGGCTGGACCGATTTGGTTGAAATTTGGTATGTAGATAGGTTATACCCTGGATTAACATATAGGATAGTTTTTATCCCAATTTTATGATCCGTGGGATAATTTTCGAGTTATAGCGGGTGAAGCCGCTGGCAACAGCTAGTTAGGTATAAATCCAGACCAATCATCATCAGCCTATAATGTTCTCACTGCAGGGACTCCGCGTGGTGGATAGCCCATCCCTCTTCTAGAGAGGAGGCCCTCTCTAGAAGAGGGATGGGCTATCCACCACGCGAGCCCAGTGCAGGTTGGTAAATGACCAATCCAAACCAATATCCACCAAAAAAATCTAATTAGTCCGTCGATAGATTTTCAAAAAATAATGGACACGTATTTTTTGCTTTTTTCTCTTAAACAAAAGATGAAGACGATACAGTGCTTCGAAAAGTCGCATCAAGTCGTGTGACGACACAAGGTTAGTACTTTTTTTACCCACAAAGTGACATCAAATGCCCCCACTCATGATCTTTGAGACGTTTTACTTTCGTCAATTTTTATTAATTTGATAAAACAAAAAACACGTATCCAATATTTTTCGAAAATGTAACAGACGGACTAATTAGATTTTTTTGGTGAAATACCCTATTAGTGCCACCTTTTAACGACTGTACGGACGACTGCACGACCTAGGTAACTAAATAGGATAATTTTAATACCGGTAGTACATTCCCGTATAGGTAACAAAAGCTAGTCTTTCATATCCGTAACCCATAGGTTATTCCACAGGCGTGCCTAGCCCAGTGTCGACGCCAGGCGCGGGCGGGGCAGCCGAGACGCAGCTGCAACAGCTGCAGATGCAGCGGCAGCAGCACTACCAGCGGTTACAGCAGCTGCAAGCACAGAGAGACCATGTAGCTCACCATGCTGCGGTTAAACAGGTATTGCAGGCTTTGGAGAAATTTTAATCAGTATACAAGTTCTTTAACCCTTTTTTTAACGATGGGATATCGTTAAATCACCTCCCCCTCCTCTGGGCGGAGGAAAAGGGAGTGTCAGACTCTTACTGACTAAAACCCACCCGTGTTCCTTCTTATGCCTTTGATTCCGCAACCCAGGTAGGAAGTTCTTTAACCCTAGACACCTAATTCCTGTCGTAATACGTCAATGATTTTTTTAACTTTCATTCCCTTATCTACACTAATATTATAAAGAGGAAAGATTTGTTTGTTTGTTTGTATCTAAAAGGCTCCGAAATTACTGGACCGATTTGAAAAATTCTTTCACCGTTGGGAAGCTACACTATGCCCGGGTGACATAAGCTACTTTTTATCCCTGTATTACCACGGGAACGGGAACTACGCGGGTGAAACCGCGTGACGTCCGCTAGTAACCTATACAGATAGAGATTTCCTCCTACCGTTTCTTACGTCATATTATCAATGGCATGTCTCGTATTGTCGGTACAGGTGTCCCCGGGAGTGACACAACACGTGGTAGGGGGCGCTCCACTCGCCGAACAACCAGTGGACGGAGCCCTACTGACTCCAACAACACCAGACCAGCAACAAGGTAAACTTTATTTATAGAATTTGACGGTAGTTTGTAATAATGTGTGATATCGTGGGTAGTTTGGTGATCTTTGTAGTTCTGAATGCTTGTAGGCTTAACAGTAGAATAATAAAATGGTTACTAATCCATAAAAAGTTTGTAATTGCATGCTAAGGTTCGCATGCCTTTACTTTGCAAAATTATTGCGATAGTAATTGAAAAACGAAGAGTCAATTTAAATATAGCAGGATAGTACCGAAGTTTTGAATAAAGTGTGAGCATGCCAAAGTATTGACTCCAAGTGATATCCCTAAGAACAGGAGACACCAATATCTACCTTCCAGGCAACGCTCTACTAGTAAACCCGAAGACCAAGACTGCTCTCGCTAACATGCTGAGCATTCGTCTGCAAGGTGGCACAGCAACTGAACATGAGCCTTCCGCAGCCGGCACCCTGCGGCTCATGACGGCGGCGCATGCGCGACCTGCGTCCGGCGCGCCTCGCCTGCTGCTGCAGCACCCGCACCACAAGGTACGACACCACACAGCTACTGCACATGAGCGCAGGACCAAGCCGCAACCCGCAGACACTCACACAAGTTTTGGTCGACTCTGGTGATGGAAGAAATCAAAAATAGGCGAAGGTGGTAAGGCGAATAAGTTTTTTTACACGTAATCCAAAAACAATAAACCCATTATAAAATAAGTACAAGACATTTGGAACCCAGTAGGTTCTGGATTGGAGAGGACTTGGCATGGTTCTGGATTGGAGAGGACTTTACATCAACGTCAATGGCGAGTACATCACCATTGACGTTAATGCCAACCTTCGATTTGCCGACGATATAGTGGTCATGGCTGAGACCATGGAATGCTCGATGACCCCAGTGGAGCTTCCGAAAGAGTGGATCTTAAAATGAACATGGACAAAACATATGTTATGTTGAATGTCCATGTAACACCTACTCTATCAAGATCGGAGATCTATACTTGAAGTTGTGGACGATTATGTCTATCTGGGACAAACGGTCTAGTTAGGTAGGTTAGGTTAGGGTATCTTCGAATCCGACTCGGCTGGGGCAGCGTTCGGGAAGTTACGCGGTATCTTCTCGTCCAACTTACCACAGTGTCTCAAGACGTAAGTCTATGACCAGTGATTACAAACGGGACCGAAACCTGGTCGCTCACAATGGGCCTTATCACAAAGCTCAAAGTCACCCAAGGGGCAATGGAGAGGGCTATGCTCGGAGTCGTATGTAATATATACATAGCCCGAAGAATTGCCAAACATACGTGGCAGTGGGCACTGTGGGCAGGGCACATTGCTCGCGGAACGAATGGCCGATGGGGAAGAAAAGTTCTGCAGTGAAGACCGCGAACCGGAAGACGTTGCGTTAGAAGGTCTCCCGCTAGGTGGACCGATGACCTGGTGAAGGTTGCGGGGACCCGCTGGATGCGAGACGCACGGGACTTGTCAATGCGGCGACACCTGGGGGAGGCCTTTGTCTAGCAGTGGACGTCTTTTGACTGAAATGATGATGATGAGATTCAGGTAAGTATGACTAATTTCGGCGAAACATTTATAGCTAATCTCTGGTTTATATCCGGCTCGAAGGACCATAATATAAGTGGCTCGACTAAATGGTTTTTTAAAATAACGTTTAGGCTAAGTTATCGTTATGCAGATGGTTATTAAGGCACCCAGTTGCTGTCCGTTATGCACTGAAGTCGCGGCGCATTTGCGCATCGTGTCGGAAAGTAAGCAAAACTTGGTCCATTGCAAGTTTTGCAACTAATACAAGGTATATCTATTCATACTCGAAAATCTCTTAAGGGTTCACTTTACTCATCATTATACACAACTTAAAAAATGTGACCAACCTTAAAATTGGCAAAAAAGGCTTCCCTTTTTTGGCGAGTTACGCGAGCATAATTGCTTATTTGACTACTGTAAAAAAATCACGAAAATGTTATGTAATTTCAAAGAACTAACAGAAATAACACGATGTGTGAAAAAAGTAATAAAATGCATTAGTTTTAACTGATTTTAAATAATGTGCCAGACAAAGACAGCTCTACAAAAATGTGACGTCACATTTCATACCGCCATAGTTACGTAGTACAAATGGCCGTTTCGTGCGACAAGAATAGAAAATGCCCCCACCAAAAACTTCTACATGTAGCTAGTCCATTTCTTTATCGATTTAATTGCTGTTTTCACACATCGTGTATTTCTGTTTGTTCTTTGAATAGAATAGAATAGTATTTATTTCTGAGTATATGGTAGGTACAAGATCTTAATATAAAATAAATAATATGAAATAACATAACATTTTTGTGAATTTTTAACAGTAGTGAAATAGCCAATTGCAGCGATCAGCAATTTTTTTTAAAGATTTATCATTATGAAAATGTGCAATAATGTCCCCTTATGAGATTTCAATAATGAATGGATAGACTTTATATAAATATTCATGATTGTTCTAGAATTACCAACCAATAGAGTCATTCATTGGGACCGTAAGTATGTTACGCAAAGAATTATAGAACTTGTTAGAACGCACTAACGTCGAGATTCCCGTGCAGGTGTACGCGCCCCCAGCTCGGCCGCCGCCCGCACGCGCCCAGTTCTACGGACACAACCCCAATCTCAAGCTACCACCAGATCTCTTTCTACTAGGCTGCGTGTTTCATATCGTAAGTGACCCCCTTATAACCTAGATGTTCTCTTTGCTTGCTTATTTGTTTTTAGGGTTCCGTACCTCGAAAGGAAAAAACGGAACCAACAACGCAGGACCAACGGCTCAACGTGTACACCGAGGCACGGGACCCCATAATACATGGTACTTAAAGGTAACTGGTGAAATTTTATAGGATCACTTGTTTGTCTGTCTGTCTGTCACAGCCAATTTGCTCCGATTCTAATTGACCGATTAAGTTGAAAGGTCCACATATGTATTTTTTAAATTTGTATATTGTATGCGTAGTTTAGTTTGGGATAGGTTAAGTTATGATGAGGCTGACTTCCCTTTGAGGATAAAGACCTCCAATAAAATATAAGTATAAAAATTTTAAAAAAACTTTCACGTGTCGTGTAAAAACACGCTACAAGCAATACCTCTCTGTCCCTGTCTGTCTATTTGTGATATCAAAATAACAGCTTTTGATGGAATGTATTATCATCATCATCATTAAAACAAAAACAATTATTTTCAAACATTTTGTCTAACTGTTTTGCTCCGGCTAATCTCCAAAACGGGTGGACTGATTTTTACGTGTCTTTTACGGGCAGGTAGCTGATAATATAAAAAAAAACTAATGCTACTTTTATTTTAGAATAAAATAAAATTAAACACGTTTCACGTTTCGTGCAAAGAAAATAATACAAATTCGTAAAAAAGTATTATTTTAATAATCATTTCACACGAACGAACGTCGCAGGAAACAAATAGCTTTTAAATAAGTTTCGGTCCCTACAGAAAAAAATATTTCGGTGGAATACAATAAATAAAATTAATAATTATTAATAGTTAATTAATTAATAATTATTAATAATTAATAATTATTAATAATTAATTAATTAATTTTTAATATTTAATATTTATTTTATATAATTAATATTTTTTTTAAATTGATATTGTTTTTTTTTTAGTTAGTTTGTAGCCTACCACAATGTTGTCTTGTTTGACCCTAAGATTGACTGGTAGAGAATGCCTTGTGGCATTAAGTCCGCCTATGTATCACTATTGTGCATAAAGTTTAAATAAATAAATAATACAAATAATTTTGTACATTCACCTCGACCCCAGGTGGAGTACCAACAGTCGTGGGGTGCCGAGCGAGTGGCGCGCTGGGCCGAAGCCATACAGCGGCGCGGCGGAGAGCTGGAGCCCGTCTACTGCGCCAGAGTCACGCATGTGCTGTGCGAGACGCAGAAACATGGCGTCGTCATGCAGGTACGTACTGATTACCTCACAAGTAAAGGCATATAATAACAAAGACTAGAGTATATATACCGCTTAAAACGATTTTAAAAAACTAGAAAATAATTTTTTGATTAGCAGAGGGTCCCAGTGTTATGCCAATCGATGGTCTTTGAGTTTGAATGTGACGCATTTCTCCAACTGTATGCGCCATGAATTTGGCAGTAATCACGTACTATATTACTTTTATAAACTTGTCAGGCACTACGCGACGCGAAACGCTGCGTGACCGCGTACTGGCTGTCAGACGCCATGCTGCGGCGCGGCGTGGTCCCGCCGTGGCACGCGCTGCACCTGCCCAGCATGTACGCGGCGCGGGACCGGCCCGCACGACATCACCGCGCCGCCATCTCCGGCTGGCGGGACGACGAGCGGGACCGCGTCACCTTCTGTGTCGAGCATATCGGCGCTAAGGTACCGTGCGACACACTTATAGTCACCAGCATGTACGCGGCGCGGGACCGGCCCGCACGACATCACCGCGCCGCCATCTCCGGCTGGCGGGACGACGAGCGGGACCGCGTCACCTTCTGTGTCGAGCATATCGGCGCTAAGGTACCGTGCGACACACTTATAGTCACCAGCATGTACGCGGCGCGGGACCGGCCCGCACGACATCACCGCGCCGCCATCTCCGGCTGGCGGGACGACGAGCGGGACCGCGTCACCTTCTGTGTCGAGCATATCGGCGCTAAGGTACCGTGCGACACACTTATAGTCACCAGCATGTACGCGGCGCGGGACCGGCCCGCACGACATCACCGCGCCGCCATCTCCGGCTGGCGGGACGACGAGCGGGACCGCGTCACCTTCTGTGTCGAGCATATCGGCGCTAAGGTACCGTGCGACACACTTATAGTCACCAGCATGTACGCGGCGCGGGACCGGCCCGCACGACATCACCGCGCCGCCATCTCCGGCTGGCGGGACGACGAGCGGGACCGCGTCACCTTCTGTGTCGAGCATATCGGCGCTAAGGTACCGTGCGACACACTTATAGTCACCAGCATGTACGCGGCGCGGGACCGGCCCGCACGACATCACCGCGCCGCCATCTCCGGCTGGCGGGACGACGAGCGGGACCGCGTCACCTTCTGTGTCGAGCATATCGGCGCTAAGGTACCGTGCGACACACTTATAGTCACCAGCATGTACGCGGCGCGGGACCGGCCCGCACGACATCACCGCGCCGCCATCTCCGGCTGGCGGGACGACGAGCGGGACCGCGTCACCTTCTGTGTCGAGCATATCGGCGCTAAGGTACCGTGCGACACACTTATAGTCACCAGCATGTACGCGGCGCGGGACCGGCCCGCACGACATCACCGCGCCGCCATCTCCGGCTGGCGGGACGACGAGCGGGACCGCGTCACCTTCTGTGTCGAGCATATCGGCGCTAAGGTACCGTGCGACACACTTATAGTCACCAGCATGTACGCGGCGCGGGACCGGCCCGCACGACATCACCGCGCCGCCATCTCCGGCTGGCGGGACGACGAGCGGGACCGCGTCACCTTCTGTGTCGAGCATATCGGCGCTAAGGTACCGTGCGACACACTTATAGTCACCAGCATGTACGCGGCGCGGGACCGGCCCGCACGACATCACCGCGCCGCCATCTCCGGCTGGCGGGACGACGAGCGGGACCGCGTCACCTTCTGTGTCGAGCATATCGGCGCTAAGGTACCGTGCGACACACTTATAGTCACCAGCATGTACGCGGCGCGGGACCGGCCCGCACGACATCTCCGGCTGGCGTCCTCTGGATGCGAGACGCATAAGACTGGTCGAAGGCCTATGTCCAGCAGTAGACGTCTTTGGGCTGAATTTAAAATGGTGATGATGATGAATGTCCAATTTGAAGTCCTTTTTTTTGTGACCCTCAGCTAACACCATACATGACGCGCGACAACACAGTGCTGATCTGCAAGCGCGCGGAAGGCAACAAGTACCGGCGCGCGCGCGAGTGGGGCATCCCCGTGGTCACGGCTGCCTGGCTCACCGACCTACTGCTGGGCAACATGAGTGCGCTGTCACAGGTCAACCACTTACTAATACTTTACACTAGGTCACATTTGATATCTGGCAGTCCTTCAGTTTCAGTCAAAAATTTAACCGCGAAATTACCTTTTTTTCTTCCACAGATAGAGAACGCGAAGTATCAACAGTTCAACCTGACAAGTCCGTTCCGAATGGACTACAGCTTAGTGTCACATTTAATGAGTAAGTTACATTCATACTTTTAAGGGTTCCGTACCCAAAGGGTAAAACCGGGACCCTATTACTAAGACTTCGCTGTCTGTCTGTCTGTCTGTCTGTCACCAGGCTGTATCTCAAGAACCGCGCTAGATAGACAGATGAAATTTTCACAAATGATGTATTACTGTTGCCGCTGTAACAACAAACGACGATTTTTATAGATAATGGTACGGAACTCTTCGTGCGAGAGTACGGCTCGCACTGGTTTTTTTTTTTTGGCTAGCGGGGCTGAAGGGTGTCAGACTTCTACTGACTAAAAACCACCCATGTTTCTTCTTAGCCTATTCTGTTCCGAGACCGTGGACCCTCTTTTTAACAGCCCCACAGCTCTTTACATGTTGATGAACTCTAATCGATCCAGGGCATAAATAAATAAATCCGGAAAGCTGTAAGTGGTTGTGCAGGATGAGTAGGACAGGAGGTGACGCATATCCTGCAGAGGGGCTTCACACTAGCAATTTGTTTGGGGAACAAACATCCGTATTAGCATTCAGCTTCGTCATTTGATTATATTCATGCATATGATATCATATTATATGATTAAAATCGATGGTTCTTGGCAATTTATTACTGAAAACGGCTAATGTGTGGGCCATTTTTATACTTTGCAAGAAGCAAGCCAGTTTTGGTTTATCACAATAGGGATGTTTACTGAATAAAAAAAATATGATTCTAATTAGTCCGTCTTTTAGATTATCGAAAAATATTGGATACGTATTTTTAGGGTTCCGTAGCCAAATGGCAAAAAACGGAACCAAAAAATTGGTTTGAACGAGATCTAGTAAGTATTTTTTTTTAATACGTCATAAATCGTAAATCGCAATTTACCGTTCATTCAATCAACTCAATTATAAAAATTATGTTAACATTATGTTACTTGCTGCTACGGAACCCTTCATGGGCGAGTCTGACTCGCACTTGGCCGGTTTTTGTTTTATCAAATCAATAAAAATTCAAAGATTTGAGTGGGGGGTTGTGACGTCACTCACCAATAAAGAATGTCATACTAATGTCTTAGAAAATGACGTCACACGAGTAAATGGTCATGATGGGTAATGTCTGTATTTGGTGAAGTTCGGTGTGGGGTCGTACAGGGGACTGCCCTTTAGTGGTAATAAAACCAGTAACATCTAGCCTCTCATTCTAAAGGTCAATGACAAAATGTTACCACTGCAGTGCAGTCAACTGTATTAGTATTTATTAATTTTAGTATATGTGCATGTTAAATATTACATTATGGTTGTTAATAATGTAGGTAGCTAACGTTTATGCTAGTTTTACTTTTATTATCTTATTGTGTAAATGCACGATGTTTGTTGACTTATAACAGCTTAGATTAAATTGTATATTAAACATAAATGGTTTTTAGATTCGTTTTTAAATTCTAGCATTAGCAGGCTGTAAATGCTAATAGTTAGAAGATAGGCTAGTGGCATTGATGAAACAACCATTTTTCCATGTTTTCTCTCTATTTTGCAAGGAACAAAACACACTTTTATGTAGGATCAACGCTGCTAAGTTTTCCTTTTAAAAGAACGACTTTTGGGGGTCCATGTCTAAATAGTGAGACTAGACTAGTAGGGCTCCTCTACGCCGCCTTTTTTTTGCGGGTGGGAAATCATCAAACGACTCTTCCCGCTCTAGGCAGAGCGGTAGTCAGATTTCTACCGACTAAAAACCACCCATGCTCCTTCTTAGCTCTTTAGCGAGGCCGCGGTATCTTTTGCAAACAACCCGCAGCCCCGACGGACAGCTTTACATCCTTAAGTACCATTAATACAATTTCCTCATCCACAGACGCGTGGAAAATGCCGATAAACATAACACAAGAGTCGCACGAGCGAGCCAAGCGCGGCGCGGCGGCTGCGTGCGTGGCGGCCGGCAGACGCAAGCGGCCGCGCCTCGCCTCCCCCGCCCCGCACGCCCCGCCCGCGCCCCTCGCGCCCGTGCCGCTGCACCTCGCGCCGCGCGTCGCCTTCTCTGCGCTCGCGCCGAGACTGCAGCACAAGCTGGCGGCTATAGTCAGGTGGGGACACTAATCTGTATACAAGTGTGGATGGGTATAAGAGCAGAGGAAGACCAAATAAACGATGGGTAGACTGTGTGAAGAATGATATGGTAAGCAACAGTGGCGTGCAGTGGTCCCCCACGATGGGTAGGCTACGAATAAACGACAGCAAAAAAAAAAAAAGTGAGCCTGTAAAAACAAAACTTTTAAATACAATTCAAAAACTCACCACATTATTCAAGGTTTAACTCACGATTTTCTAATGACCATGCAAACAGAAGAAAGATTCGGCCACCTCAAATATCTCATCCAAGTGAGTGGGTGATAGTTACAGAACACGTAACTTGCAAGATTTTGGATAAATTTTCGTAATTCGGGTACATGTCTACCTTTAGATACAACTTGAATCATATCATTATACGATCCGCCCCTAAGACGACCCACTGACCGATAATTGAGAACACTTATTCCTTTAACATGTAATAAACACACATTATCAGCACAAACTTCACAAGTAAATACCATTGTTATTTGTTACGTGAATAAACAAGTAATACACAACAAAATTAATATTTACACTACTGTTAATAACGTTAACTGTACGTTTTCGGTTTCAAAACAAAATCGCATTATGTATATTGTTTGTCACAACAATGAAACAGTAATGTCTTCCTCTTCCGTAAAAAATAATTTTTAGTTTATTATTGTCGATAGAAAAATACTAGCAAATAAAATTGCATCATTTTCATATCGAGTTTGTTCACAACAGCGGTTAACATTTTTTGCAGGATTATACGAAATCCAATGAATGAGGTGACAAGTTGACAACATTGCGAACATCGAACTAAACAGGTGCTGCGCTCTATGCACGGAAGCCTGAAGTTCGCGAAGCGCGAAATTAAAATTTCCTTACGTTTTTGCAATTTACAGGCCAGTGCTAAGTTGTATGTTCATTAAAATATGATTCCCGGTTTTAAGACGTATGTAGTCATATTTTATTCAACATACATCCTAGCACTGGCCTACAAATTGCAAAAAAATGCAAATTTTGAACTTCGCGGGTTATAGATTGTTTGTGTTGTTGCAGCCAATTACAGCCCACTCAGCTACAGTCGCAGGAGCTGCTGCGTTAAAATTGCGAAAATCTATGTATGTGTGCGGTTCATAGACACGGCCATACGTACCGATGTGACGCTGTGTGCATACAATTATGAATGGGTTTTAGACAAGTCGAGTGTTTGTCTATAAGATTCGTACTAATCGTAATCCTTGTCAATGAGTTTTAGTGGGACGCGAAAAATTGCTATAAGTATTTTAACAGGAGTTTGAACTTTTTTATGATTAATTTGTACATAGTGTTATTTTATTGCATCGTTAATTAGTTATAAGAAATGCTCAGTTGGTAAGGTAGGCTAAGCCTAAGAGCCTATATAGGGCGCACGCCCCTGGTAAGCAAGGAGGTGTCTCATTAGATTATGAGAAACAGAGAAGTATGGAAGAAGACGACAACTGCACCGACCACAAATGAATTGGGATAAGGGCAAGCGAATGATGATGATGATGAATCTGGATATAACATAACATCATGCGTGTAATACCTGAAGGGTCAGCTAGAAATGTACCTAATGTGAATGTACTACCCACCTTTCGCCAGTTATGTTTTTTAAGTTCCTTGTAATAGAGGGCGTGCCTATCGCCATCAATAGAGCTCAAATCCAGGCTCGTTTACTACTACTGAGAAATTCCTGATGGAAAAACCGAATAACACCCCAACCCAGAAAACGAACCCAAGACTGGATAATTGTCGGGGCTGCGGGTTGTTCAGAAGTTACCGCGCCCTCGACATATAGGGCTAAGAAGGAACATGGGTGGTTTTTAGTCAGTAAGTCTGACACTCCCTTTCGCTCTGCCCAACAGCAGGAGGGGTTATTTGATGATATTCCACCCGCCAAAAAAAAGAGGACTGGACTACTGCATACAGGAATGTAATTATACATTAATAATTTTTCTTTCTCAAACACGAAATTTTGGTTACAGCGCCATTAAAACTGAAATGGAAGAAAACGCGAACCATATTTGTGAAGACAATCAAGTTAATTAATAAATATCCATTTCGAAATATTAGGTTATTATCCTCAATTACTTTAAACAGACACTAATTATAACTTACTGCCGCACTCAGAGAGCTTTAATGATTAGTTAGGCCATCACTTAGTAATGGTTTTGACAGTTTTCTCATACAAAAATATGTCAAACCTTTACTAAGTGACGGCTTAAGTATTCATTAAATATCTCTGAGCACGGCAGTAAATGTAATAACTATTTAGTGGTAAAGGGTTTACGTTTGTTGTAGTTTAGATCCTTTGTTTGTTTGGCGTAATAGTATCTATATATCTTTAGAAATTAATTATTTACTAAGTAATATAAAACTAACTATAAAGGGAAAATATTTGTGATACAGTGACACATCAAGCTATACATCACCAGTATAACATGGCTTGTCTTTCTATAAATTTCTTGTACAATGACAGTTCCGTATCCCGCTCAGATCCAGCCTGTCCCCTTGCTGTCTTCCTCCAGCGACGCTCTAAGCCGGGACTCTTACCCCACAGGGGCTGCCCTTAGCGTGTAGTCGCTTAGTTTATGAGCTTTGTGAGCTCAGGCTGGTGTCCTTACACTAAAGGCATCTACAGGAAATTCCGGTTAAGCAGTCGACAACCTCCTAGGATGCTCCTGCAGTGTGCCATTCCAAAAAAAAAACAGATCCGTATAAACCGGTTTTGTATAGCTGGATTGGTCTTAGTGTGTACTGTGGTAATGAAAGTTGGGAGAAATTACGGCGGTCTTGTATTGAAAACCATAACTAAGAATTGTCACCGTCCAAAATCAAACCAACAGTAATTTTATACTAAAATGTATTTACAGGCAACTAGGCGGTCTCGTAGTCTCGTCAGCCGCCGAAGCGACCCACCTCGTGATGGACAAACTGATCCGCACATGCAAGCTTATTAGCAGTCTCGTCACAGTCAAACATCTGCTCACACCGGACTGGATCCTAGAGAGCCAGCGTCTCAACAAGTTCGCAGACGAAGCCAAGCATGGCCTCCGCGACGACGCCTTCAACAAAATGTTCAAATGCGACATATCAGAAGTACTGCTCTCCGGAGAAATGAGAAAGAAACTCTTCGAAGGAGTCACGTTCTTCCTCACACCATGCGTCAAACCCTCTCGTGGCGCGCTCACAGAAATGATAGAGCTTTGCGGAGGCAAAGTCGAGAAGAACCGGCGATCTTACGTGTCCATACAAGAGATGCATAATCAGAAGAATTACAGCTACTTAGTACTCACTGTACCCAATGATTTGCATCTAGTGTACTATTTGCTCCAGTCGGAAAAAACTTTAAACGTTGTATGTAGTACGGAAGTGGTGCTAACAGGTATTATGAGGCAGAAACTAGAAGTCGAAGAGTTTCTTGTCAAAACTGACTAGAATATACTTCCTAAAGTTTGTTTATAGAATAATTGTTAAGTATACGGATTTTTGTCTATTTACAGTTTTACGTGTATGAGCTATTAAGTATTGACAATATTTAAAGTTTATTAACATGAGGTTCCATAGCAGTAACATATTGGAAAAATGTTCTGAATTCTGAAAGTTTTTATTATTTTTGTGTTATGAACTGTTTGTTTTGACTATTGTCTGCATGAACTGTTAAATAAAATTATATGAATTTATTACGATTTAAATAGACTTCTAAATCGATTTTCTTTTATTTTGGTATCTCTGTTCTTTTTTATATTCATGATCTTGATGAAAGTATGCATTTTAAGTTCAAGCTCTATATTTTGTTAAATTTTTAAAGAAAATGCGCCATGCATGAGTTAACTTTGTAAGGAGAAGTTTTAGAAATATTTTCTGATTTTGTGTAAATAGACGTTTTTAAGGTCTGGACCAAGATGTGTATAAATTTTAAAAAAAAGGAGACTTCAGAAGTATATTAAAGTACGTTTTATAATAATAAAAAAGCATTTTATTTTAAACTAACTATTGACCGCGACTTTCCTTTGAGTGAAATTATTATTACATACTTCCCTTTTATAACCTGATGAATATAAAATTTATGAAAAAAAAAAACAAATAAAATACATAAATTGATCTTTATATTATGTACCTAGTTAGCAGATATCAGAAAAATAAAAACACAAAGTAAACGAAGAAAAAGACTGGCCAAATACGAGGTCGCACTCTCACATGGTTCCGTTCCGCACCACCGTAGTAGTAGGGAAGCCCCTTCAATTTGCATTATTACAACAACAACGGAAATGCTCATTTTCTGTATGAATGACGGAAGTTACATTTGAGGTTTTATAAATGTTTTTTATCTCAAAAACTGCTAACCATATCTCGTCAATCCTTCAATGAAAATGTCATGCGCTTATTCTATGGGCTGTGCTATGGGGCTACAGAGGGAGGACACCCACAACAACCTGACCGCGTACCGTGTTCGAATGATCTCTCTGTTTCAGGTGCTTGAGCCAGCAATCAATCAACAGTCGAATCAGGGCGAGTCCTCCAGCGTAATCGTATGTTGGATGAGACCATACTTGATCGCTTACGGAATGAAATGCAGAGTAGCCATGTCATTGCTACGCCCGTCGCAGGCTGGCACCACAATCTAACACAACACTTATTCACGAAAACGACGTGATTTATGACATGGTTACATGCATAACAGAAATCGGGTGCTAGTGACTGTTCTGGATTCGCAGTCGTCAAGCTATTTTGACAACTGCGAAAATCACAATGATGCTTATTTAATCCTTCCTGTATTGCGCGACTGTAACTTTCATGTCGTGTAGCTCATGTCTAATTTGATCGTACTAGTACAGTGGAACAAGGTAATAAGTCTACTTTACTTTTAATATTATACAGATAGGTACATTTAAGAGATATTATCATATATGTATAAAGGGTGTAAAAGTACCCTTAACGCAAACGAAGGGCACTTGTTCTCCCCACCACTGCGATAATTTTTTTGTTCTAGACCATACTTAGGAACCCCCTAGTTATGGAGATATTGGGGGTCAAAGTTCCAAATTTTGCACGATGTTTTTGTAAATACTAGTTTTTCAGGTTATAACTTTACTTAAATTACCTCCATGACCCTTTTACTATTCAAAGCATCCACTAGCGGGTGCTACATTGAGTTTTACCGTAAAATGAAATTTTTTACCCCAAAAAAAAGTCGAAAAATTTTGCGTAGGGGTACTTAGTTTGATGTACAGAATGCTTGGTTGACGTATGTGTGAAGGGTTAATTTACACCCTGTATTATGATTCCTATCATGATCCGTATTCTGATTCATATTATGATCCGCGATCCGTGCAGCTGAAAAGAGTTTGCTGCTTCCTCTTCAACGACTACCCATCCATAATACTAAAACTCAATGCACATTTGCCAATGAGCCAGTTGACATTTGACGAAATTCCAGAGGAGGCAGAGGAGGCTAGGAGCATATTATGATTCATACTCTGATGCATATTATGATTCATATTGTGATCCATATCATGATTCATATTATGATCCATATCATGATTCATATTATGATTCATATTATGATCCATATTATGATTCTATCAAATTCAATAGCCCAATTGCCAATACCAAGCCCAATACATTGAAGAAACTCGTACCTAAACGCGTAGTTAGTACGGTCTATCAACATTCTGATTCTGATTGCCTTCCAAAAAACCATTTTTCCACCTAGGTATCGTATTACCCAGTATTAACTGGGTTGTGGAGGTCAGGTTGGCAGTCGCTCCATGTGAAATACTGGTATTCAGCTGCATCCGGTTAGACTGGAAGCCGACCCCAACATATTTGGGAAAAGGCTAGGCAGTTTTTTTTTTTTTTCTCTGCTCTTATCTGCAATCAGTATTTTAACTATAAGCAGATGGTTTGTGAGGTTCTTGGCAGGTCGAGTGCTTCCTCCAGCGAGAATAGCTACTCCCATTTACAAAGTAATATTACTTGTTTCCTATATAAAATGTCCCTTCTCTTCAGACGCTTTTGATAGCTGCCCGTGATGAGACTTGCGGCGAGTTTGTTCGGGTGTTTTACAGCCGGTGTTTGTATTTTTCTGTTGAGGCCTGGATTTTCTCTTTCACAGTAGTCACATTAAAATGAGCATGGATTTCATTATTAGTAATATACCTACCATGGAACATGCGCTATTGTTTTTAATATTGCATTTTGCATTCTTTGCAATATTACGATGTTTGAATTACTGGCACTGCCCCAAAGCTGAATCCCATACATCCAAGTTGGTTTTAATATAATATATGTAGACTTGTATATTAAGAGTTTATTGTCAATAGACAATTTGCTGTTTCGACCCAGTATCCAGTAGAGGTTTCTTTGTTTTATGTTGAGCTCTAGTCTCTTGCTTTTAATGTGCTGGTTCCAGGTCAAACGACGATCCAAGTGTAAGCCCAGGTACTTTACACTATCTTGGTGTGGTAATATGGAGTTTTCACAGGTGCACAGGAGGACAGTTTTCTCTCCGGAGTGTGAAAGTGGCATGCACTGACTTTGTGGCGCTACCTTTAATCTTCCATTTTTGAAGCCACGCTATAATAGCATCAAGTCCTTGTTGGAGTCTCTCTGAGGCTATAGCAGCGTTCTTATTACTCGCCATTATTGCTGTGTCATCGGCATATGTAGCGGTCATGACACCCTCCACTACCGGTAGGTCTGATGTGTATAATGTATACAATATTGGTCCCAACACCGAACCTTGTGGCTACCTGCTCTTATTTCATAGAATCTGTAAGTTGAGTCAGACTCCTTCACTTGGAAGATTCTCTCTGTGAGATACGATCTCAATAGAATGTATGCAGCTATGTGGAAGACTTGTCCTTATCTTACAGAGAAGACCCTCATGCCACACCCCATCAAATGCCTGTTGGATGTCCAGGAATGCCGATGAACAATACTCTCTTTCCTCTAGAGACTTTCTTATTTTCTCGACTACTCTATGCACTTGTTCAATAGTAGAGTGTTGCTGTCGAAAGCCAAACTGGTGGTTGGGGATGGTGTTATTGCTTTCTACTATAGGCATGATTCGACGGAGGATCAATTTTTCACAGACCTTTGACAGAATAGGTAGCAGACTAATGGGCCTGTATGAGGTGATTTGATTAGCGGGTTTTCCCATCTTGTGTATCATTAATATTTGAGACACCTTCCAAAGGACTGGGAAGTGTTGAACCCTAAGAATTCCATTACATAGGATCGTTAGTAAAACTAGTGTTTTTCTTGGAAGTTCTCTCAATATTTCCTTAGTAATGAGATCATTATCCTGGTGCTTTTTTATCATTGAGGTTACTAATAGTCTTCCAAACTTCTCGTACTGTAACTGGCACAGGTGGGAGTGACATTTGTAATGGCTGGGTAAGAATATGTTCTACCTCTATTTCAGAATGTACATCGCTGACTTGATTGGGCCTAAATACGTCTGATAAATGTTCTGCGAAGAAGTCTGCCTTTTCCTGCGAGGTGCGAGCCCAGCCATTATTGCTTCTAAGTGGAGGTTTTACTACCTGTGGCCTGTCGTATGACTTTGTAAATTTCCACAGTGAGTACTCTGTTGCTGCAGTGGGCGTAAGGGATTCTAATTGAGCCTCCAGGGTTTTATTATGCCAAGTATTTAACATTTCTCTCAGTTGGAACGCTTGCCGAGCTAGGCAGATGATGAACTATAAAATAAATTATAATTATGTAAATATGATTGATAACTGCAAATTAACAACGTAACTCTAAAAAGCCACACATACACACACTCGTATGTTCCTCCCACACACTACATAGTCCATTGCTACGTAGAAGTTACGTTAATCTGTGGTTACCTTTTTTGTTATCGAGCCCGCTTTGTTATTTTGTACCTTACATTATGCAGTTAGGCTGTGTTCTTAGCTTGTTGCGTAGGCCAGTTAACTTACGGAAAGCGCGACTCAAGACTTGTGAAGACGAGATAAGTGGTAAATATAACTTCTAAAGGTAATTTTTTTCACCAGCATTTTTTTATACAGACTCCAGCACAACATCAAGCTACCAGAAAATTCTGGGTCGCGTTACCACAGTTATATAATTGAATTCGGCAAACAATCCTGAAAACTTTTACAATACCTAGGTAACTTAATTTTATTTTTCCACATTATTCTTTTTTTTTACTTTTTACAACACGTAGGTACGCCCTGAGATGTTCGTCATTTTTTTTACTTTTTTTTCAATTTCCCACATTTTTCGAAGTCGCCACTTAGATTTCTGTTGACGGCTTTTTTTTTTGGGGGGGGTGGGAAATCAACACACTTCCCACTCTGGGTAGGGAGTGCCGGACTTATACTGACAAAAAACCACAAATGTTCCTTCTTAGCCCTTTGTGCCGAGGCTGGCCGCGGTATCTCTAGCGAACAACCCGCAGCCCCGACAGGACCCGCAGCCCCGACGGGAAAAATTGCCTGACAATAAATAAATGTATGACAAACAAAATGATATTCTTCATACCTTTGGAGGTAGGTATATTGTTCTATGTTTTCTGGAAAATTTGTATTTTGTATCCTGCAGCATTTGTAATTTTGTATGCCGTAGTTTGGTGCAGAAACAAAACGTGACATTCGTTCGAAACTTAATAGTATTTTCAGAATTAATTCTTTATCTGATGTATTTGTTTTTTAGGTTTAGCCGTTTTCAGCTTTATTGGTACTTAAATAAAATATTAAAGTGAATTTTCACTACCCACCAACTTTTTTTAAGTTCTTTTAGTTAATTTCTAAACGCGAGTTAAATAGTCTAGTAACTTGATTTTCAGTATCGATTTTAGATCAACTTTGTTTTCGTTCAACATACGTTTGGTTACACTAGTAGCAATATTCGCTATAAAATATGTATAATTGAAATACAGCCGATTTTTAAACCATTTCCTGCTACTCCTGCGAGCAATGTGCCCTACCCACTGTCACATAAGTTTAGCTATTCTTCCGGCTACGACAGTAACCTGGGTTCTCTTGCGGATATCTTTATTCTTGATTCGCCAACGAAAGAAAGCTCTGAGCGTAGCTCTCTCCAATACTCTCCATTGCCTTTTGAGTGATGAGCCCCATTTTAAGCGACCACGTTTCGGTCTCTCAAGTTACATATATCTGGCAACACAAACTGACTTTCATTTTTAGACATTGCGGTAATTTGAACAAAAAGATATTGCGCAACGTAAGTTTACTTACGCAACGTAAACTTACCTAGTTGGACCGTTTGTCCCAGGTAGACATAATAGAAAAGTTTAAAATCGAAGTTGGTATTTAATTGTATCAGTTAATTGTTTTCGAGTAATTGACAACACCACAACATAATCGATTCTGATCGATTCAGCGATTGTGCACACAAGTATCACAGTACTGCACATCCTTAGTATTGTTACGCCCCTTTCGTCGTGTCAAAAGTGCGTTTGCAAGTTTTATTTCATTTTCTTACTGTTTTTCGTGTATTTACGTATTATGTTATTTTGCTCTAAAGAAGGAACATACTAAACATTCCCATAATCTTATACTAATGACTTCTGTGTAAATTTACTTTTGTATGAGTATTCGGTACCGCAAACTGGCTGTCAAATTCATCTGATATTATCGATTTTTTAGATCGGGTGTCACAAATAAATAGATTTTCCTCCATCAGAGAGCAGTAATATTAAAATAAAAAGCTCTAAGGAAGTCAAGATGACCGATTCGAAGTATTTTACGACGACGAAGAAGGGTGAGATATTCGAACTAAAATCAGAGTTGAATAGTGACAAAAAGGAAAAAAAGAAGGAGGCAGTGAAAAAAGTAAGTTGTTTTTAAACATTGTATGTAAAATCACACTTCAAATCGAATTTAGTATACTCTTGGGCCACGGCTAGTCAAAGAATTTTATACTACACAATATTACAGCAGTCCAAATATATATCACAGTTTCATCATGCCCAAATTGATGACAAATCATCTGTCATTGACCATTCACAATAATCAAAAAGATTGGCTATAATTATGTCCTGGCGAGCCCACTTCTATGTTTTTTTCAAGATTAGCCAAAGGGCAGCTTCTAAAAACTGTTTGGTATTGCATAAGACATCTTCTTTATTTTTGTGTTTTCCTGATTATGGTAAAGCCAACAGGAAGGTATGATGAGAATAGTGTGCTACCCTTAAATCTGGGTTTCTTTTATGTGAAGTAATATTATAATCAAGGGGAGTGTGAAGTGCCATAATTTTTTGCCATTGTCCCATTTCTTTTGTGGTCCGTAAAACACACTTTGTGTAGCAGTGACGAAGAGTCAATGATGAATTTGTGGGTTGCCCTCGATTACCCTGAGATTCCATCATCAGATCCTGACATGGGGATAACGAGACCACCTCGGGAGTATATACCTACTATGGAGTAAAAAAAATTGAAAATCAGTTCATAAATAATGGAGTTATAATGTTTCTCCCCTACATAGTCTTGATTCCTGCCTTGTCAAAGTCATACTCAGTATGCCGCTTGCGAGCGACAGAGGTAACGTGAGTGCGCTGATACGCATTTTAGTTCTGAATTCTGACTTGCTGTCTGTTGCTTTCTTTGTTGGCATGAAAAATGTTGGCATTTTTGTAATATGTCTAATTCTATCATGTATATCGAAAGTAGACACTACATAGAGTGTATTTTTCCCGAAGGGAAGCCAGTGGGGATCTAGTTATCGACATGCTACGTCCCTGTTGTGTAGTGGGAGAACCATAGATTGGTATTACCAATGCCCATTGGAGAGGTCGAGTACTCTCCAGCTTCAGCTCCAGCAACTTACATAAACTCATGTGGTTTTCCCATGGAGCTTAGGAGAAACTATAAAACACTACCAAGCGTGATACTTACATGCACCTTTCACCTCCTCCTTGTTCCTCCTTGTTCAACACCAATAATTTCTTTATTAGGTCATTGCCTCAATGACTGTCGGCAAAGACGTGTCAGCACTCTTCCCAGACGTGGTCAACTGCATGCAGACCGACAACTTGGAACTGAAGAAGCTTGTCTACTTGTACTTGATGAACTATGCTAAGTCTCAGCCTGATATGGCTATCATGGCTGTCAATACATTTGTCAAGGTATGTACTGTGCTATAATATATACTTCAATATGGAGTGTGGGTGTGCGGGTTTATTTGGGAAATGTTATGTTTTGACTAGGTGTTTCTAATGTTGTGTTGTTTCATATGATTGTTCAGCTGAACGTCATAGCATCGCAATCCGTTACATAGTAAATTTTACACTGACATCCTGGAGCAATTCGTTTAGAGAGCAGAAGCATTATAGTCAGATTTATTTCCATTTCTAGACAAAAATTCAAGTTGTTTTTATGGTCTTTTTGAAATTTCTGAAATTATTTAAAAAGCCTATAGTAATACTTTTGTTTATTAAGCATAACCTTTTCTGAAAACCCTTCAAAAATGTTTCATGTTACTGTTAACAATTAATTTAAAAAATATTGAATTTTTTATGAAATATCTGAAATAAGGGGAATACAAAACCCTGTCAATGTTACTAAAAGAAGAGTATATTCGTTACAACTTGTCTTAGTGTATTAAAATTATTATCATAATATAATAACTACGATTTTGTAGTTATTTTGTGTGTGTGACATGTATTTTTTATCGTTTTTTAATGTCTACTGTACCTATAATGATGGGTGGAAGGATCTACCAACATACCAGCTTGTTAAGGTAACAAAACGATCCAGAAAAACCAAAATCAATTCATCTTATTGTAGATTTACACATTGATGACAAGAAAATATTGAAATTTTTGAAAGTAAAAAGAAATTAAAGTTTTGGAGAAATTTCTGTCAGACACATTATAGTGCTTTGGTGTAATAAAACGGATTGTAAAACTATATATATTCTAGCTTATTTCAATTGTCATTCTTGCTATTCTAAAGGAGAAAATATTGTTATATTTTGCATATTACATAACATTGAAGAAAAGCTTATCAAAGTAGGTATTTTGTTTAAACCCACAATTATTATTTTCATGATAACTATAATAACCATCTATTGTAGAGATATCCATTTTGATAATTTTTCAGAAGTGGAACAGCAAAAATGTCTAACAGAAATTTTATATTAATATCAATTAAATTAGCACTTAATATCCCGATGAAACCACCTTGCATGCAATAGGAAAATTATACAATTGCATGATAACTTATATCACAATATAAACTAAATATTTTATACTATACAAACTCTATCACCGGCACAAAAATGTGTAAATCTACATTACAATCGACAACAAGTAACAAAAAAAAAACAAATATGTATGAAAATAAAATCCATGCCTCATACTTTATTATGAATAGAAGCACATCGGCTATTATTTTACTATATTATCCCATATTTATTATGCAAGGGAAACCATTTGGTCTGCCATGGGAGTAAAAAGTCATAAATCTTGTCTATAAATTGTGTCTCCTCCTTATTAAACTATTTTGTATTTGAATAAAAAAAAAGAAATACAGTCCCTAGATATTAAAAAAGTAACTACATGGTTGTAACTAACATGGTTGGCATAGCTGCTGAACAATTGACCTCTGCGCTGATTGTGGCGGGTGCGATTCCCGTATGCACCAAATATTTGTATGGCCTAAAGATCCGGGTCTGGGTGTCTGTGTATGTGACTTAAAAATGTTTTTAACGCACCGCACAATTTAATACAGGAGAAATTCTTAGTATGAGGCAACAATAAATAAAAAAAATATAGGTATTGTTTCAGTATTAAAACAATATATTTTAGTTACACTAGGGATATTCCTTTGATTCCATTACCAAAAACCTTACAAACTGAGTATTTAAATACAGAACATATTTCAAAACAAAATGGCACAAGAAACCTTTGGCAGACAAAAACGTTTCCCTTCAAACGCTTCTAGTAAAATTGCTTCAGTATAATTGATGTGTTGCTTCTCTTTTCTTTTTATACACAATACCGACACAAACTACGTTGAAACTGCAGGACTGTGAGGACTCCAACCCTCTGATCAGAGCCCTAGCGGTGAGGACCATGGGCTGTATCCGAGTGGATAAAATCACCGAGTACTTGTGTGAACCACTCCGCAAGTGCTTGAAAGATGAGGACCCATATGTGAGGAAGACTGCTGCCGTCTGTGTTGCTAAGCTCTATGATATCTCTTCAAGTATGGTGGAGGATCAGGTGACCATTTTTGTTTGTTCTAACTTTCTAATTTAGTTTTGTAATAATAGTAGTTTTATTGAGTTAAGTCATCTTACAGGAACATTTGATGACTATTAAACCATTATTATCTAAATATCCATATATTGCAAGATCAAAAAACACAGCACTTGACCAAAAAAATCTCATGAAAAGTGAATTAATTTTTCTTTAGAATGCTCCCAGTATCTCTTTGAGATATCCACAAATTGCTCAGTTAAATTAGATTCAGTATAATTTACTGAACCTTTTATTGACAGGGTTTCTTAGACCAACTGAAAGACCTGCTGAGCGATTCCAATCCGATGGTGGTTGCCAACGCAGTCGCCGCTCTGTCGGAGATCAATGAAGCAAGTGTGTCTGGACATCCTCTTGTGGGTGAGTAGAAAGAGTCAAAAGTCATTTATTTAAATTAGTTTGATAATATCGATGCTCCATGACAAAAAAAAAACATGATTCTAATTAGTCCGTCTGTTAGAATATCGAAAAGTATTAGAGACATATTTTTATTTTATCAAATAAAAATTGACAAAGATAAAACGCGTCAAACATTTGAGTGCATGTGACGTCACTCGCCGGCAAAAAAGTCATACCAATGTCTTACAATATGACGTCACCCGAGTTTTCAAAGCACTGTATGGTCTTCATTTTTGTATACTTGCGTGCAAAAAGAAAAAATATATGTCCAATATTTTTTGGAAATCTATCTGGCGGATTAATTAGATTTTTTTGTCAACTACCTTATTAGCAGCATTCATATTCTAAGCCACTTCATCACATCTTAGCTAATGGTTTCTAGTACTTTCTTTCTACTGGGGACGTGTGTGTGGCAGAACAAACTCCCCAGCTACATTATCTGTTATCAGGTTGACTGTATCCATAGAAACCATTTATGGTCTGTGAAGCATGGCCCAACGACGCACCTTTTTCGGGTTATGAGCCTTAAATAAGTTAAATATTTTTGTTTTTGTATACAACGATCTGTATTTTCAAAACCGTAGCTCGTATGAAGATCTTTTCTGGACAGAAATTATTGCTTTATTCGAAAAACATGATATTATGATGTAAAAAAACAACTATGATGGATAGTCTATTTGGCAACATATTTTGAAAGGAATGCTATCTACCGTAACATAATATTTAACATTTATTGCTGACGGCTGGACCCCATAATTCGCGACGCAGGTCAATCTCGGTATTTACGCGATGTGAATATCATATAAACGCTTTAGTTGATGATGTCTAAATAAAGCGGAGTGACTAACGGTAAACCTATTTGTTATTAGTCAAAAAATTCCAATTATGCAAAAGCATTGGTCTGCTTCCAAAAACGCGATAATTACCACAAAACTTGCCAAAATAAAATGAACAGTGTGCATACGGGTTCCACCAGACTAGAATTTACTCTAATTTTAAAGTTATTACTAGAATGGTTTGTTTTTTTTTTTTAAACTTTGCCCCACACTAGGAATTTCACCTGTATCGTGGGTGCATTCACAAACATTTAAACTCACATACACAAATACCCAGACCCGGAACAACTATCTGTAGGCCATACAAATATTTGTTCCGTGCGGGGATCAAACCTGCGACACGTAGCGCAGTAGTCCAAAGCTTGAGCCATTGCGCCAAATGTTCTATCATCGATTCTAGGTATGACACAATGGGAAATCCTCGCTATCCCAGTAGGTAGAAATATCTTTATTGAATAGCACTTCGCCAGCGTCTTCGTTCACAATGTAAATATAATTTACTAGGCGGCCTGTCCCGGCTCCACGCGGGTGGAAAAACCAATTTCGAATCCACTTGAACACACACAACTTTTTTTAAATTAAAATCGATCCAGCCGTTTAGGAGTAAGTAGAAGATAACCTATGGCACTCTCGAATAATGTATCTATATATGGGTTATTTTTTTTAGAATTGGATTTTTAATTCCGGAGATTACAAACATATAATTTTAGCATAGATTAAATTCACATCTCAACAATGAACCTTAATGATCTCAATTCTTTTTCGCTTATCACACACTATAGTCTACATTTCTTTTTTCATTTCTTCTTTTGCAGGTCTGCTGGCAGAAATTTCTTGAGAAATAAGCAGTACCTTTGTACTCTAATGTTATATTTTGTTATTTACCTGTGTTTCTATAAATAGTAAAATAAATAAATAAATGTTGTCCACAGAAATGAACGCCCCCACCATAAACAAACTGCTGACAGCTCTGAACGAGTGCACGGAGTGGGGACAGGTGTTCATACTGGACGCGCTGTCCAACTACTCGCCGCGAGACGCCAGGGAGGCGCACTCCATATGCGAGAGGATCACGCCTAGGCTCGCTCATGCCAACGCTGCTGTAGTTCTGTCCGCTGTCAAGGTAATCTATAAAATCAAAATCAAAATATTTTTATTTCAAATAGGCCTACATGGGCAGTTATAAAAAGGTGCACGGTTCGGTGCATTGGTCGATTCCTAAGGAGAAGAACCGGCAAGAAACTCCAAAGGTTACTCTTTTAATCTTTTAAAACCGTTTGGGTTAACAATAAGTTTAACAAATATAGGTACTTTAATTACAGCGGGGCGAGCACGGGCGTACCCAAGACGTTGGTGACAAGACGTTATAAATTATGTCATGTCTTAGAATTTGTCTTAAATGCTAGCACGGGTACCACATGTGATATATTTTAAGACGCGACTTGTCTTTCTTGTTGCTGACTTCATAGTGTGACCTAGTATATTAAAAAAATAAAAATGTCTATGACCATCTGAATAGGCGACCAAATAAAATAATACGTATAAAAGAGCACAGTTCATACAGTTAAACAACTTTTTAATTTTCTTGGGTACTAATTCATTTTTGACATAACACGTACGCGGCACGTCTTTCATTTTCTTTTTTATTTATTATTTGATAACTTGCTACTAACTAAAAGTTCTGTTTTTCTTTTAAAAGTTTGATGTGATTTGTTTTGAAATATATTTGTCAGGCGGAAAATCCGTTGGAACTCCCTGTCTGGCAACTCGAACGGATTAGAGGAGTCCCGAATGTTTCTTCGGAATATTTTCCTACTTTGGACCTCTTGCCTTCGGGCAAGAACATAATTATAATAATTTACTGCCATTTGATGCAGTAGTAAGCAGAAAAATATACTTATATTTTTAATTTACTTTTATCACCACCTCCGAACGAACGTGATATAAACGAGCATATTCATCTGTCAAAATGTGACATTTGTTACAAAATGGGTGCGCCCATATTAGCAAATAAGACATAGGAGTCCCAACTAAACGTCAAGAAGTTATATCACATATCAAGAAATTATCTTACGCCGCCGTGCTAGCATTTAAGACAAAACGGTTTTATCGCCCAAACTGTGATAAAATGTGTGACTCATGCCATGTCACTGTAGGCCGTGCTCGCCGGGCTGGTTACACAAGCGATATAATTGCACAGAAGGTAGAGGCAGGCGCTCAGTATACTATTTCTATACATTTTCATAGTCTTATGGCTGGTTAATCAGGCTGGCAAGTCGAAATTTCGTGTGGAAAGTTTTAGACATTTTCCTCTTTTTTCTGCATCACACGCCCGTACCGTGACAAATATGACAACCGATTAATACACAACATTTAGTCTTTTGGAATGTATTGCTAATGGTGTATCGTTCCGCAGGTTCTGATGAAGTTAATGGAGATGGTATCAGACGACACGGAGCTGGTGAGTACGCTGTCCCGGAAGCTGGCCCCTCCGCTGGTGACGCTGCTCTCTGCTGAACCGGAAGTGCAGTATGTGGCCTTGCGGAACATCAACCTGGTTGTGCAGAAACGGCCTGAGATTCTGAAACATGAGATGAAGGTATGTGCCATGAATGTTGGAACGGACAGCCGTGTGAAGATTCTTGATATTATTTTTGCTAAGAATATTCTATAATGCTTATGATAGGGTAGTTGGCAAAAATAAAGTCTGTCAGATAAATTTCCAAAAAATATTGGCTACATATTTTTTCTTTTTGCACGTAAACAAACAATGAAGACGATACAGTGCTTTAAAAACTAGTGTGACGTCATAATGTAAGATTAGTATGATATTTTTTACCGCCGAGTGATGTGACAAGCCCCCACTCAAATCTTTGACGCGTTATATCTTCGTAAATTTTTATTGATTTAATAATAAAAAAATACGTACTTATCCAATGTTTCGATAATCTAACAGACGTACTAATTAGAATCATATTATTTTTTGTCAGGAAACATCTTTATTTGTATTCGGCCTACACGGCTTTGCTTTGAATTTGGTAATCAAATTGGTTGAATCGGTTGGTGCAGTGACGGCACGGTTGGTGCAGTGGCTGAGCGATTGGACTGCTGCTCTGCGTGTCGCGGGTTCGATCCCCGCACGGAACAAATATTTGTATGGCCTACAGATAGTTGTTCCGGGTCTGAATATTTGTGTATGTGAATTTACATGTTTGTGAACGCACCCACGATACAGGAAAAATTCCTAGTGTGAGGCAATGTTTAAAAAAAAAAAATAGAAGTTCGTGGCTAGATAGTAGATAATAACAGCCGCTCGGATCAATCTTCAGGTTAGCCGTGCTTACCTAAGTGGGTATGTGAATGGGGGACCATCCATATTATATACCTAGTTTCCTCAAAGCGAAAACGTGCTTAGGCGTTGGTCCCAGCTGCCATTTGTAGAATCTTTGACAGTCGCAACCGTTTGTCTGAAAGTCTGACAACCGGTCTTACCAAGGGGTATCGTATTATCTTGTATTAACTAACAGACCCACAGCACAGCACTAATATATAGATAACTAGCTTTTGCCCGCGGCTTTCGTCCGCGTGGATGTCGGGGATGATTTTCCATACAAACTTACATCTCCTATTTCACCTCCTTAGAGGTTGAATTTTGAAAAATCCGTCCTTAGTGGATCATCATCATCATCAACAGCCTATTAATGTTCCCACTGCTGGGACACAGGCCTCCTCTCTCTTTGAGAGGGAATGGGCTATAATCTACCACGCGGGCCCAGTCCGGATTGGTAGATGTCACATGTCTTCGAATGTTGGGTTCTAAGCCATGCCGGTTTCCTCACGATGTTTTCCTTCGCCGTTGAGAGCAGCGGTGATGAAATAAATTACACAAAGTAAGTCGGGGCCGCCACCACTGGGCCACCGCTGCTCTCAAGGTCTCGTGAGTATGAATGACCTACAAATTCTGCTACACTGACTCCTTTACTTCCAGGTGTTCTTTGTGAAATACAACGACCCGATCTACGTGAAGCTGGAGAAGTTGGACATCATGATCAGGCTGGCGTCGCAGGCTAACATCGCGCAAGTGCTGGGAGAGCTGAAGGAGTACGCCACGGAAGTGGACGTGGACTTTGTCCGTAAGGCCGTCCGCGCTATTGGCAGGTGTGCCATCAAGGTAGGTGTTGTTTCCCGTCGGGGCTGCGGGGGTTCGAGAGAGATACCGCGGCCTCGACACAAACGGCTAACATGAAACATGTGTTTTATTTAGTCAGTAGCAGTCTTACACTCATTGAGCCATAGAAAAAAAAGGTCAATAGAAAGCCATAGGTAAAAAAGTCATCCGGGGCTGCTGACATGGGTGGTTTAGAGTCAGTAAAAGCCTGATGCTCCCTTCCGCTTCGCTTTAGAGCGGGAGTTGCCATTTGATGATTTCCCAACCTCGAAATAAAAAAGGTGAAGAATCATCGGTTGCTTCGCGAGCTATAGAGTGTTGGTGTGTGTTGAAAATATGTCTCAGAGAAAAGGATAGACAAATGCAAGTTTAGAACGGAATAGACATTTGCAATATTTACCCGTTGGATATTCTATAGCCCGCGGAGCAAGCGAACACGGTAGCGGATATACACTCACTTGCAAGAAAGATTTTTATCTTTTTAATGCCACTTTAAACCCTAATGTTTCATTAAAGCATTGCAGGAAAGAAAATAAGATGCATTTTAAAGCTCCTTTAAATTTTAATTATGGATATGCCAAACTTATCTAATGAAGTGTCAAACCACCCATTAACGGTATTTTGTATTGCACGAAGCGACTTTAGCGCATCAGAGCTCATTAAATAACATTTTAGAGGTTATAATTTTTAATGGGTCGACGACGGGCCATTATACCGATTTTAAGTATTGTTTAATTTTATTTTCGCTGCTGAATATGTCGTTGACCAGCCTATCGTCGCTGTCTGATCCAGAAGATGTTCCTCGCCGCCGCCAGATCCCAGACCGAATAAATTTATTCGAAAAACATGATGGAGAAGAGTTCCGGTTGCGCTATCGAATTTCAAAGGAGGCAGTGCTGCAGCTTCGAGACCGCCTCAATCTGGAGCCACAGACCCTGAGGAGTAAGGCCATTTGTGGTCTTACCCAGCTTCTAATCTGTTTGCGGTTCTTCGCGACGGGGTCCTTCCAGATGGTACTAGCTGATCTGACGAACATAAACAGCTCTACAGTTTGCCGAATCGTACAAAAGGTGTCTCGCAAGATGGCTGCATTAAGCTCCACCTATATCAATATGCCTGAAAGGAACGAGCTCCGAAAAGTAGCTGAAGATTTTTATGCCATTGATGGGTTCCCACGTGTGGCAGGAGCTCTTGACTGCACTCATGTAAAGATCAACAGCATTGGGGGCTCATTAGCTGAAATGTTCCGCTGCAGAAAAGGATATTTTTCTATAAATGTTCAAGTTGTGTGTGATGCATCACTAAAAATAAGGGATATTATAGCTCGCTGGCCTGGCTCGGTGCACGATTGTACCATTTTCAACAACTCACATTTATGTGCAGATTTCGAGAGGGGCAAATATGGAAACTACCATCTCTTGGGGGACAGTGGATATTTTAATAAAAATTATTTACTTGTACCATTTTTGCAACCTCGAACAAACGCAGAAGAGGCTTATAATAAAAGTCAAATCGCGACCCGAAACACCGTGGAGAGATGTTTCGGAGTTTGGAAACGGCGGTGCCCATGTTTGCAGAAGGGAATCACCCTAAAGAAGATTGACACTATTCTCCAAGTAATAGTAGCGACTGCTGTCCTGCATAATATTTGCATCGAATTGGACGAAATACAACCTCCAAATGATTTTTATGTGGACAGGGAAGAGATCTTTCCTTCAATTTCGGCCCCTGGTACATCACATCAAAATGAAACATCTGTGCGATCAGCCCTTGTAAACACAATATTCTCCTAGTATGTAGTTGTTGATCTTTCTTTTATATGTAGGTAATAAAAAAATATATTCAGATATAAGTTTTTAATTTTTATTCTAAGTTTAGGTAAATAGATACATTTACTGCATTTAGGAAAGTTTTTAGAACAATCTTTGGCATACCAAAATACAATCTGTGACTAATTTAACAACTTATAATCACTATCATCATTTCAGCCTATTGCAGTCCACTGCTGGACACAGGCCTCCCCCAAGAAGCGCCACAGCGCACGATCTCCCGCCTTTTTAATAATCCATGTCATAATACATAATTATCTAATCCTTATTCAATATTTCAAATTTCTTTTTTAAAATTAACATTTTCATATTATGTTGCTGTTGTTGTCTTTGGTGGTGCAGTTTTGAATGCAAAATATCCTGCATAATTTTTTTGCGTTCCAGGCATGCATTTTGACACTTTGTTTTGAAGTATGTCCTCTTATAGGCTACTATTGATGTAGGTTTTTTAAGTTTCTTCTGGACCGTGGGCACTGTAATAATAATTGAAATGAGCAATGAGCTATAATGTTTAGACAGGAAGAGTGCCAGCAGTGGAACGGTATATAAAAGTTGGTGGCTACCTTCCTTAGTTTTCCTCACAATTCTTTGACGCTGAGTTAATACTCTTGACGGTGTAGTAACAATGTTATGATTATGTTTATCTTGACCTGAAATATGAAAACAATATTTAATGATCAAGCCTATGCTATGAGTTCCTACTCCAAACATCTCATATGAAACTTTATGACTAAATAACCCATAATTGATGCCTTCATATTACCGGTTTTATTTGTTTCCATGCCATGTTTTGGTGAATCAAATGATGTGGAAGGCTCTAGGTACTTAGGAAAGTTTTCCATGGTAGGAGCCGGTGATGGATACTGTTCAGGTTGGCTGTCATCTGTTTAAAACAAACATAAAGGTGTTATTGGACCTCTCCTAGATACAAAAGTTTTCCCATAACCAACACACTGTCTAAAACCTACCAATTACTATTTCTTGGTAATAATGGTCCAATGTTGGTGATCCTTGAGCCAGGTTGTTGGTTTCTAGTATTTGTTCTGCTTGACTACCTGTATTATCTAATGTAAAAAAAAAAAACAATTTATAAAGAAAGTACATTACCAACTATGCAACAAGACAAAGTACTGGCATGACATACCTTTAAAATAAACTGCACCACTGTCATATGGATTGGTAAGTGGCTCAACCTGATCTTGTATGATGGCTAATATTTTACTATCACTGTCAGTCATCTTTGGTTTCCAGAATCCACCACCAGTTTTGTTCATCTGCACCTAAACACGAAATTCAATATAAAAAATTAACAAACAGACAGATTTTCAAATAAATAATATGAACAGTACATTTCCTGCATGTATTACCTTGTCTTCTTTCACATTTTCCAATGCCTTTTTAAGGTCACCTTCTGTCACTATATTTTCTTGAAATAATTGTGTTTGTTGTAAAATTGTTTGGCTTTTAATGTATTCATTTTTCTGGAATAACATAGAAAAATTATGTTAATATGTTGTGTTAGTATGTAAAAATTACTGAAAAAATGTCTTACTGCTTACGTTACTTTCTCCGACGTTCTTGCGAGTTTTCTGCTTCATGTTATCATATAAAGCTTTTAGCTGATCTGTGCCTCTGTTCCCCGTCGTACAGTTGCTATTGTATTTCCTAGTAATTTCAATCCAGGCCTCTTTCTTTTTGTTTATAAATACTGTCCCCGTTCTTTTATTTTCAATAATATGCTTAAATCTAAAAAACAAAGTAAATAAATAATCAGTACAAAGTACTTACGCATTGAGGAATTAGATATTAATAAAACTCACTGTTTTACGAGATCAACCAATAGTGCTTTTTCTTCTGGAGTATAGTTTGCACCTCGTTCACGTTTTTTATTTTGGTTTTCAGACATTTTCACTCACAATAAAATAAAACCTAAATAATAACACGCGACTTTCACATCCAATAAAATTTGAAAGAATGTTAGTCGTCAAATAAACCGTTTTAAGTGTCAAACGCGTTTTGTGTCGGCCAATTATTACACAAATTGTAAATACTTTTCAAAACAAAACGCACCCTCTCGTTCATTCCATTCAAATTTTAAATTTAATATTGGCAACAATGTTTAATGCTCTCATTAGTTAAAGGATCAAGTTTTTAGCTTAAAGTACTTTGATGCAACAAACTAATGAAATCATTATTTTAATGATTTCATTAGCGATAAAGTGGCATTAACTAAAGAAGATTTAATGTGAAGCTTCTTGCAAGTGAGTGATAGTTAGGAACCTAACATTGTGATACTTGAGATCTCCATGTCTCTAGTTTGATATACAAGCTAGACAAAAAAACAATTATCCCATAGATTTAATTATGTCCACACAAAATGCTAAAACGCAAGGAACACTTGGTATACTGTGGGTATTGAGGGTGCCGTCAAAGTCGCTAAGATTTAGATCAAATAAACTATATAAATAAATAAAGATTTGTCGATTTGTAATTCCAAAAATAGCTCATAAATATTTAAATGGTACTTTTACTACAACAAATAAGACCGTTTCAGACCGTTGAACCGATTTTGACGGAACTTTAACTAGCAGAGAGCTGATGTTATAAGGAGTAGCCTACATATATTTTAGAAAAATAATTAGGGTTCCGTGCAACAAAAATAAGACCCTTGAAAGGAGAATGACCAAATTGGCCCAAAAATTGGTAAAAAAAATCAAGTTGTGCCCCCAGATTCACAACATTTGAAAGATGAGTTCAAATGCAACATTTTCTGTTATCCGTCTCACAGAAACATAAATATTAGCATAAAATAACAAAATGAAAACCTATAAAGACCCATTTTTCCCTCAGGTGGAACCTTCAGCGGAGCGCTGCGTGTCAACCCTCCTAGAGCTGATCCAGACTAAAGTGAACTACGTGGTGCAGGAAGCCATCGTGGTGATCAAGGATATCTTCCGGAAGTACCCCAACAAGTACGAGAGCATCATCAGCACGCTGTGCGAGAACCTCGACACGCTCGATGAACCGGAAGCTAGGGCGTCTATGGTTAGTTGTAGACGTTGTGTCATAACATTTTAGTACTAGTGTACAATTTTGTAACGCACTGTAACACAGATACTTCAGATATATATATGTACAACAGACATATATATACAACAGACATAATATCTCTACTGTACATAATAAATTATATGTACAGTCGCGCAAGCTAATTAGTATACAGGTGTCCATGAAGTTTCTTGCCATTCTTCTCATGAGACCAACGCTTTGGAATCGGCAACTACAGTACACTCACAGTTATTATGCCTTGTGAGTGGACTGTAGCTTAGTTTATTAGCTTATTAAAATTTAGTATTTGTTTGACTATTCAAAAGAGCCTGTAATTGGCCTACTTGAAATAAATGATTTTGATTTGATTTGATTTGAGTTTTTTTATAATTCTAGTACACTGAAACTATTGATTGCAATTTTGTTTTTTATAGCGTTTCACATAAAGCGGCTGACCTCAAATGCTGTATCGTTTGGCATCAGTCTCTAAATTTCTCTATATATGTATAATCTTAAAAGTAAATGCAAGTTAGCTGGCTGTATACTTATTAGCCAGTTCGACTGTACTACAAATATACATGTACTACAGATATATATGAACTACAAATATAAGAGAAGGCGTGAAGGGTTCGTTTACATCCTGTATGTACGGTCGACCAAGAAATAGGTTTACCACTATTGATGACATCTCCCAGTAACATAATTATGCGCTAAGGATTACTGTATTACATTAACGTAATTGGTTAACTGTGAGCCAATCACAGAGCAATGGTTAAAAGAGCATGCAACTTGAACTGTGATGTCAACGCAATAGAGAATATTTTATGTAAACACAAACCAACTTGTCCTTTATAAATCAAGGAGGTTTATGCTAGATACCATACTTAAAAAAAAAACTAATTCATTTTCGAATCGCTTTTGACATTATGATCTGTCAAGTGTCAGTTATTGATCAACTCAATAAATTATGTAAAATAGCCCTTGATGTTTTGTACGTGCAAATGATATTCAACCTTGAGAGTGGTAAACCAATTTCTTGGTCGACTATACCTACATCTGTGGTATTCTTCTTATTTTCGTATCGATATTACTTGTGACTGTTTGGGTCCAGTGGTGTGATATGATGGGTATAAGTTTATGTTAATCTTGTGTTTTCTTTTCTAGGTATGGATCGTAGGCGAGTACGCGGAACGCATAGACAATGCTGATGAGCTGCTAGACTCGTTCCTCGAAGGTTTCCACGATGAAAACGCACAGGTATTGTTTATGTTATATAATTTTTTTTTAACTGTTTTGTACTCATAGTATAGAAAGGGAAGAAAAATATTTATTAGTCCCACACAGGATATCGATGTCCCATACACCCTGTAAATAGCAATGAATTACGAATTTTCAGAATACTTCGGATTCTTTATAGGAACATGCCTGACGCAAATAGTATGCTGGCTTTAATATCAACTGAAATCGACACTATGACATAGAAATCAGAATAATGACACATTTGATTTGTATCTACCATGTTAGTTGCTCACTATGATTACAACATCTTATCAACATCTGTCTAGACCTTTTCCAATAGGTTTTCGAACAAAAAAAAAACTAATTAGTTCGTCAGATTGATTTCCAAAAAAATATTGAACACATATTTTTTTGTTTTTTCATATAAACAAAAAATGAAGATAGTGCTTCGAAAACTCGTAAACTCCTCGAAAACGTCACAGTCATGTCAGTACATTTTTTACCTACAAATGACGTCACCACACCCCACTTATGATCTTTGACGCGTTTTATCTTCGTAATTTTTTATTAATTTGATAAAACAAAAAACACGTATCCAATATTTTTCGATAATCTAACTGACCGACTAACAGTCCGATCCCCTATTATGAGTATTACTTCCTTACCAGTATTTTACATGGAGCGACTTATAATTCGGTAGTCGTTAGTGATTAACAAACTGTCATCATCATCATCATCATCATTTCAGCCGAAAGATGTCCACTGCTGGACATAGGCCTCCTCAAAGTGTCGCCACATTGACCGATACCTTGCATCTCGCATTCTACGTATTGTACGACACTGGTGGCGCAATGGTTTAAGCAATTGACTGCTGCGCTGCGTGTCGCGGGTTCGATCCCCGCACGGAACAAATATTTGTATGGCCTACAGATAGTTGTTCCTGGTCTGTATGAAATTCTTAGTGTGCACACAATTTTTTTTTAAGAATAAACGTTGACCAGGTAAAATAACGTAGTGTAAGTGAGCATATCCCCCACAGGTGCAATTGCAGCTGTTGACGGCTGTGGTGAAGCTGTTCTTGAAGCGACCTGCTGATACACAGGAGCTGGTGCAGCATGTGCTCAGTCTCGCCACGCAGGACTCCGACAACCCTGACCTGAGGTGAGACGCGAACCCGTCGGGGCTGCGGGATGTTGTAAGAGATACCGCGGCCTTGACATATAGGGCTAAGAAGGGACATAAGTCAGTAGAAGTCTGACACTCCCTTTCGCTCTGCCCAAGAGCGGGAGGGGTTATTTAATGATTTCCCACCCCCCCAAAAAAAAGTCCCAACGCCATTCATCTATCGTGTGGATCTAGAAATTAACATTGGTGCCAACGTTGGCACGAGCGTTGAGAGTTGACCGAAGCGTGTCGATTTCATCAAAGAAATCTGCTCCAACGTTCATGATCCGTCTACATATTGGCACATTGCTCAATCATTTGTCTTTTTCTCTGTTGCAACGCGCGACGAGCGATAATGTCATCCTTACCCTCACAAATGCTCAAAAAACAATTATTTTTAATTTTTTGTCTAAATTGACAATTAAAAAAAAAAAGTTTTTTTGCTATTCATCTCGGAAGTATATTTATCTATTAGTAGTTAAGATAGTTATAAGACAATATCTAAACGAAACAAAGATGATCTTTAGAAACCAGTTTTAGCACAGCCGTCACCGGAGATAGTAATTCTCCTTGCTGATATGTTTTTTTTTTATTTTTATTGTTTGTTTACTATACTATAATGTAAAATAGTTTAAGTTATGATGAGGCTGACTTGCCTTTAAGGAAAAAAGCCTCCATTAAAATTAAAGAATAAAAATAAAAAAAATCTTTTAAAACCACTCTTTAACTCAGAGCATTCTCATTGAGCCAGGGACCGCGGCTTCATCTACTGGCGCCTGCTATCCACGGACCCGGCGGCCGCTAAGGAGGTGGTGTTGGCCGACAAGCCGCTGATATCTGAGGAGACAGACCTGCTGGAGCCCACTCTGCTGGACGAGCTCATCTGCCACATCAGCTCACTGGCCTCCGTCTACCATAAGCCGCCCACAGCTTTTGTTGAAGGTAGGACAAATGTTCCCACTGCTGGGATAGGGGGCACTCTGAGAAGAGCGAGCCGGTAATCCTACACGGGTCTAGTAAGAATTGGTACAAGTCTTTGGTTTCAAAATGAAATTATACGAGTATGATGTTTTTTTAACGTTTTTAGAGGCTGATGCTAAACAATACAGCGTTTGACATCAGTCGCTTAATGCAACATGCTTTATAAAACAAAATTGCAATCAATATTTTTAGTGTACTTATAAAAAAGTCTAACTGTATACATAATAGCTTGTTCGACTGTACCTAACCTGCTAACGAAAGGTTTTATACCGTCCATAGGCCTTGGCTTTACACGCCTTAGCGGAATATCTCTTAAGCATACTGGTTTCCTCATGATGTTTTCCACTGAAGCAAGTGATAATTATACAATAGGTACGCAAATAAATTGGGTACTTGACTACTGTTTAAAAATTACGAAAATATTATGTTATTTCAAAGAACTAACAGAAATAGTACGAAAAAAACGTTATAAAAATAATAATAATGATACAGAGAGCGGTACTCCTGGACACGGCTCGCATTGTTAGGAGGTTCCTTTCTCTGGAGCCCTGACCGCCGGTAGCTTGGACCCTGTTCCCGATACCGGTGGGCTATAATTTTTATATTTTTAAATGTTTTTTTATTGTTTTTTTTGTAAAGAATATTTAAAAATGTAATAAGTTTGTGACAAAATAAATAAAGGGAATAATAATAATAATAATTTGTTCCTTTCTCTGGAGCCCTGACTAGCTTTTAAACGTAGCTTGGACCCTGTTCCCGATACCGGTGGGCTACTATTTTTTATATTTCTAAATGTTTTTATATTATTTTGTATAGGAATATTTAAAAATATAATTTATATGTATAAAGTTAAATAATAAAAAAGAAAAAGTGTATGTAGTACCAATAGTAGTCTCCACCACGGGTGTTATGCCCAACCACCTCCACCATAGCCTTAAACTAATAGACCTCAAAGACTCAATTTACCTAACACTTCAAAAAGCCGCTATTTTAAACACCTGCAGAATAGTGAGGAAGTTCATGCAGATTGACGAAAATGAAATATTTCACATCACGCACACACACACGCTACGCTGACTTTGGCTAAGGCCCGTTAGCGATTCTAAACTAGCCAACGAGCTATGAAACAGAACATGTTTTCCCTAAATAATAATAATCATTTTATTTTAGGCAACTAGGGTCCATACTTAAAATACACACAATAACATAAAACAATAATAACAAACTAATACCTAAACAATATTAAATCATACATCTCTATAACTAAACACGTAACGTCGGCGTGTAATAAAATCGATAAAAAAATGGAATAGCTACACGCTTTAGAAGTTTTTAGTGGGGGGATTTTCTATCCTTGTCGCGCGAAACAGCCATTTAATTTTGTACTACGTAACTATGGTGGTATGAGTTATGACGTCATATCTTCATAGCGCTGTCTTTGTCTGGCAAGTCATTTTAAATCGGTTAAAACAAATCCACTTTTTTTAAATATTACACAATATTTTTTTACTTTTGCCTATTTTTTTATTTATTGTTTCCAGATCAATAGTAAAAAAAAAAAAAAAAAGTCAAGTACCTAATTGAAAATTTCGATGTATCTTGGGTTCGAACACTGTCGGGGAGAGATCAGCGCAGGCTCAACATCTGAACTTGCTTTTCGAGGCAGAGGGGTATTGATACCAACCGTAATCATGCAAAACTTCCAAACTTCTGGTTACTACTGAGAAATGGAAAAACTATCAATTTTTGCCTGACCCGGGATTGAACCCAGGACCTCAACATCGGCAGCTGCGCTTGCGACTACGAGACACATAAGGGTACGGGGCTAGGGAACTATGTAATAACATCTGGTGTACGTTACGTAGGTCGCGGTGCAGGAGTACGCAAGTCGCTACCGGCGCGCGGCGGGTCGGCGGCCAGCGATGACGTCACCGCGCCGCAGCCCACCGTCATACCCAACCAGCTGCACAACAACGTATGTATCCTCTTTTTATTTGAATGTAAACGGACCTTTCGCAGTGCCGTCAACCAACTATTCTGTATAAAAAAAATACACTAAAACAAACAAAAATATAATGGCCAAACAACGTGACATTTTTAGGCAACTATACCTATGGACGCTCTGTTTGTTTATGGGTCTTTGAAGAAAAATCAGAAACGGCCAAAGAGGGCTCTCCATTTTTGATTGACGTCGGCTTCCATAGAATAAAGGAATCCCCTCTGTGTTTAAACTTTCCCAAAGCACAATATGTAAGAGTTGTAATTTGTATGTTAGCAGGAGTCTCTCATCGGCGACCTGTTGTCTATGGACATCGGCGGCCCCCCTCCCGCGCCCGCACCCACCTCCAACATAGACCTGCTGGCGGGCGGACTTGACGTACTCGTGAGTTATACTTAATACTGATAGTCACTACTTATTTTAACGCTTTTTATACTATTAACTGTCTGTTAGTCGCTGTGCCCCGCGGTTTTATCCACCTTTGGTCTACTCCTGAGGGTTCTAGTATGTAGTGTATACAGCCAGCTAACTTGCATTTACTTTTAAGATCATACAGATACATTTACAAACTGATGCCTAACGATTCAGCGTTTGACATCAATCGCTTAATGCAAAACGCTTTATAAAACAAAATTTCAATCAATATGTTCGGTGTACTAGAATTATAAATAACTACCTGTATACTTATTATAACTTGTTCGACTGTACAAGTCCTGCCGTGTATCGTTTGACCATTTCGCGCGCAACACGCAGCCGAACGGCCGCGTCCTTCAAATAGTCACTACTTGCGCGTTGCATTATGACGGAAATAGTCCACCGTTACGACTCAGTTTAAATTTTACGGAGTCGCTTTCGTGCGCAAATTCCGCGGTAACGGAGGACGAGGCGAAGTTCTGTTATACCCCTCCCCTCCCGGCCCAGGTAAACCACCTGTGCTCAATCTTTTAGGACACAGTTAAGATTTCTAGTCTGTACAATAAATGTATAAATGATTGTGTTCCCCAGCTGGGTGGAGGCCCCGAGCCCGCGACTACATCGGGCACTACCGGTCTGCTGGGAGACATCTTCGGTGTCACAACGGCCCCCGCCTCCTACGTGCCGCCCAAACAGTGCTGGCTGCCTGCTGACAAAGGAAAAGGTTCGTTAAACATACGCTAGTAAGACTCCGAGTATCACACCAATATATTTTTTTGGTTTATTCTCATCTGCTATCAGTCATGTGTGTGTGACTATGATCAGATGTGTGGAAGGATAGCTGATTCTGCTGCCATTATTTTATACAATGTGGAGCAGGACGATTGACATTCCTCTAAACCACGTAAAGAAAGGCATGCTCTTGACCCGTATACAAAAAATCAATCAAATCCAATGACTACTTTAGCCACAGGAAATTATTTTTCATTTTCTTATTTTTCAACATGATGTAGATCGGAGTCCGTAATAATAGGTAAACATTGTAAGGTCAGGAACCTGTGCAAAAACCTACGATTCTATTCTCAACGTCTCAATACGCTTGAAAGACAGAGAAAGGTGTCATACGATCCCACTCTGACGCGCCCCGCACACTCCCACAAAATACTACAATTATAAAGAAAAAGTAATATTACTTACGCAAATAATGCATTAGTGGTGCATAGAAAATTGCGAGTGTGTGTGTGAGCGGAATTTTTTTCGGCAAAAAGTCCTTGACTCGGTAACTATGTCAGTCAGTGCATAGCGGCGCCCTTTGAGGAGAGCACACGCCTACTTTTTTTATCACAAGACGAGCCGCGCGCGCATTGTCGTGATTTTATGAAAAGTTTGTTGTTATTGTGATTAAAGACGATTTATGATATTTGGATTAGTGCATAGGTTACTGTGACTTATTGGTGTTAGTGTAATATTAGTTATTTAGGCATTTATTAGGTAGCTAGTTTTGTGATTTAGGTTAAGTTAGTAAGTTTTTTAGTTTAATTATGCCTCAAATAAGGTTTTAAGTGATTAATTATTCAATCAGTGATCTTTTATTAATTAACAACTCGCAACTTAGTGAGTTTATGCCGCTGATTTGTTGTTCTCCGATAAAAAGTACCTACGCCCAACATCGCCGCCGCTCGCTGCACCCCGCGCACTAGGTCAGTGACTTTTCGTAGTTAAAGCGTGTTTACTTTTTATGCAGTTGATTCTGCTATTTATTTTGTTTGAAAATTGCAATTTTTAAATTTTCCACTAACTACTAATCTTCGTGTTTTAAAATGTTTCGATGGACTAGTACAGTGCTAGTTTTAATTTAATGTCGTAGTTCCAGATCCACATTGTATATAAATGGCATAATTTTCTCGTGCTAGAGCTAATATCGTCGCTGCGCCTGCAAAATTACATTTATATTATGTGTATTTTTAATTTTTTGCCCTTACACTAAACATGAATCTTTTTTGTAATATTTGAACTAAAAACAAATTCAGCCAATAGGGTAGTTAACTAAAAAAATCGAATTACTCCGTCAGATAGATTTCCATAAAATATTGGACACGTATTTTTTCTTTTTTCACGTAAGCAAACAATGGAAGTCGATACAGTGCTTTGAAAACTCGTCTGACGTCATATTCTAAGACATCAGTATGACATTTTTTAGCGGTTAGTGTCGTCACACACCCCCGCTCAAATCTTTGACGCGTTTTATTTTCGCCAATGCCCAACAAAATATCGATTTGATAAAACAAAAAATACGTTTCTAATTATTTTCGATAATCTAACAGACGGACTAATAAGAATCATATTTTTTTAAGTCAGTAAACATCACTATTATCTATTATCCACATGCATGAATAATTCTGCAGTGTTTCTGTTTATTTATTCAAAAAAATCAAAAATCACAATGAATCATTTCAGGCCACTCAGGCTATTTCAGGCTTTGAATATATTTAATTGTGAATTCTGAAATTTCAATTGTGATGTTATAAATAATTTGTCGTGGTTACACTTGCAGGTCTCGAGATCTGGGGCACGTTCACTCGGCAGAACGGGCAGCCGCGCATGGAGATGACCTTCACCAACAAAGCCATGCAGGCCATGAGCGGGTTCGCCATACAACTCAACAAAAACAGGTTCGTTACTACGTACTAATATTGAACAGTCAGCAACAGAACTAGGTCAACACTACTCAACGTTTCAAAGCGATTTTTTTAATTAAAAATCTTGCTAGATATTACTTGTTACTTGGTATTGAAGAGTAAAGAATATTTTAAAGTACACACACAAAAATTTAGATCGATAATATATTTATATTAAAAAAATAATAATTAATATATATAAATATATATTATATACACCGTTACATTTTGATCGTTTTAATCCCGTGGAGGGTCAATCAGGTGCATGAAGTACTATCGATTTGTAAAGACAAAATAAAATAAAAAAGGTTTTTTTCTTTTAAACTCGAATTAATTCTCGCATTAGTGAAAAAACAATGCGAACCATTAGTAGGCACTATTCGATACTAACAACAATGACGCGTAAGCGCAGTCAACGTGGACTCACAAAAATTAGCCAATGCTAGAGCAAACCCCGCCCCCAAACCTTATTTGATTGGCAATGCAAAAGGCGCGCGCCCCGCGCACCCCGCGCGCTAAGGGCAGCACAAGACCATGTCATTTAAATAATTTAGTTTCTCTAAGACGGTGTGAAACATGACGGATGTCCAGCACATTACGAGCGTAATGTACGTAATCACCTAAATTCCGTGTTTGGAGATCACTGGATTGGACGGGGTGGTCCAGTTGCTTACATTGGACGGGGTGGTCCGTGTACAGAAACCAAAATCAAACTCGTGAACAAATAAAAAGTGCGATAGTGGACGCGTTCGATGTTTTAAAAAATGACATAGACACATTATTGAAATTAAAAAAACAATTTAATTAAACGTGCAAGATTATGTATCGAAAGGAATGGTTTGCATTTTGAACAATTATTACGCTATCGTGAAGTGTAGAAGTGATTAATTATTAGTTTTGTAACAGAACTCTTCTTTTTAATCGTTGTAAGTAATTTTGATTCCACATTTTTAAATACGCCATAACTCTGCGCCTGTTAGAACTTATTTTTACATGTACCTACCGCTTTTAGCATAAGTAATTCTTTTAATTTTATTAGGTATGTTCCGACACCTAGGCACAAAGCAATTATGACGGTCCTAAGCCCGTAAAGGTATGAAGGAAAATTTGGAATCATTTCATTTGTTTACGTGAACACCAGATGAGCGACTCAATAACCTAAGCTGATCGGGTTCATTAACCTAAGCTCGAAGGTAGGTAGTTAGGTACGCACTGACGACGACGCGGCGTACGCGTAGGTAACTAACTCGTGTGCTACTACTGGTTTCATGCATTTTGGCGAATATTACGTTATCACTTCCAATTTTTTTTATTTTAAGAGATAGAATGCTGTGCAAGCTGTTGATGAATAGTATTTTGTAAGTTAAACCACCCGTTCAAGGGATTAAAACGATCAAAATGTAACGGTGTATTAATATATATTATATATATATTTATTATATATTATATATATATTTATATTATATTAATTTTATTTATATATATACAATGTGGATCTGGAACTACGACATTAAATTAAAACTAGCACTGTACTAGTCCATCGAAACATTTTAAAACACGAAGATTAGTAGTTAGTGGAAAATTTAAAAATTGCAATTTTCAAACAAAATAAATAGCAGAATCAACTGCATAAAAAGTAAACACGCTTTAACTACGAAAAGTCACTGACCTAGTGCGCGGGGTGCAGCGAGCGGCGGCGATGTTGGGCGTAGGTACTTTTTATCGGAGAACAACAAATCAGCGGCATAAACTCACTAAGTTGCGAGTTGTTAATTAATAAAAGATCACTGATTGAATAATTAATCACTTAAAACCTTATTTGAGGCATAATTAAACTAAAAAACTTACTAACTTAACCTAAATCACAAAACTAGCTACCTAATAAATGCCTAAATAACTAATATTACACTAACACCAATAAGTCACAGTAACCTATGCACTAATCCAAATATCATAAATCGTCTTTAATCACAATAACAACAAACTTTTCATAAAATCACGACAATGCGCGCGCGGCTCGTCTTGTGATAAAAAAAGTAGGCGTGTGCTCTCCTCAAAGGGCGCCGCTATGCACTGACTGACATAGTTACCGAGTCAAGGACTTTTTGCCGAAAAAAATTCCGCTCACACACACACTCGCAATTTTCTATGCACCACTAATGCATTATTTGCGTAAGTAATATTACTTTTTCTTTATAATTGTAGTATTTTGTGGGAGTGTGCGGGGCGCGTCAGAGTGGGATCGTATGACACCTTTCTCTGTCTTTCAAGCGTATTGAGACGTTGAGAATAGAATCGTAGGTTTTTGCACAGGTTCCTGACCTTACAATGTTTACCTATTATTACGGACTCCGATCTACATCATGTTGAAAAATAAGAAAATGAAAAATAATTTCCTGTGGCTAAAGTAGTCATTGGATTTGATTGATTTTTTGTATACGGGTCAAGAGCATGCCTTTCTTTACGTGGTTTAGAGGAATGTCAATCGTCCTGCTCCACATTGTATATATATATATATATTTTTTTTTTTAATTACTTTTCTAATGTGGAAAGAATTTTCAAAGTCGTCAGAGTAGTTTTTGAGTTGATTCGTAACAAACAAAAAATCTAATCTTTCCTCACTATAATATTAGTTTAGATTACCTTAGAATATATTATTAAAGTGAGAATTACTAAAGGTACAATATCATCATCATCATCATCGGCCTTATATTGGTCCCACTGTAGGGACTCAGGCCTCCTCTCTAGGAGAGGGAAATAATCCACCACGCGTGCCCAGTGCGGATTGGTAGATGTCACATATCTTCAAATTTTTGGTTCTAAGATTTATATTAGTTTGATGTACAGAATCCTTGGTTGACGTATGTGTGAAGGGTTACTTTACAGCCTGTATGTGAGTTTGAATGTTTGTGAGCGCATCCACGATACAGGAGAAATTCCTAGTGTGGTGTAACGTTTAAAAGAATAGTACATTATGATATAAGTGCGGTAAGTTGAAAATTACAGCCGAGGCGATATTGCTTGCCCGAGCCGTAGGCGAGGGCTAAAAGAAAGCAGAGGCTGTAATTATCAAAGCGCACGTATGTCATACCTACGACATTTTATAACATATTTGCGAGGAAATAAATAAAACTCGGACTTTCTTAAACGAATAAATCTTTAATTAAAGCAGTTATGAAAATTTGAGCAATTAGTAAAATTGATTATTATTTCTTAACAAATAAGCGATGCGATTTTTTTTCAGGCATAGGCACAAAACAGCCAGTATTATTAATAAAGTAAATTAGTATTTTTGTTTTTGCTACAGATATTAATGGTTGTAATTATTTGTCGAAATTAATAAAATTAAAGAATTAAATGTTTATTTATTATATTTTATCTCCCAAAGTTAATTTTATTCATAAAATGTTGACCACTTTTCTGAAATAAAAACTCTTTGCTAAGATTTAAAAAAGTAGGTACCGTTCGTTTTGACGGAGCATCTTCCTAAACCGTGCGATTTACATTACATTACCGCACAAGTACGTAATGAGATACATTACGATATTGAAATTGGTGAAATAAGAGACCCTTTACGAGCAAATGTGTTATAAATGTATATTATGTTCCAGTTTCGGCGTGTTCCCGTCCGGCGGGCTCAGTGTGGGCGCGGTGGCTGCGGGCGCGGCGGCAGACGCTCCTCTCGCACTCGCCACGTCCGGCCCCGTGCAACGGATGGAACCACTCAACAACCTGCAGGTAACCACTCTACTACTTCATCACATCATCAGCCAGAAGACGTCCACTGCTGGACAAAGGCCTCCCCCATAGAACGCCATAACGAACGGCAACCTGCCGTTTGCATCCACCTGTTGCCGCGACTCTCACGATGTCGTCGGTCCACCTGGTGGGAGGCCTACCAACGTTGCGTCTTCCGGTTCGTGGTCGCCACCTTTTTTTCCCATCGATTGTCGTTATGTCGGTGACCTGGGACCTCCGGTTCAACTTGCACTTAGTAATAACCTCGATTTCTGTCACTTCCCCCTGCGTTACGTCCCCTCACCCCCCCCCCCCACCCCTATTAGTGTATTTTATTGTACACCAGAATTGTTTCACAGCTCTTTTACAACACTCTTTTATTATCTTGGAGCCTTGGAGATGGCGAAGTTTTTCACCAATAAAATATAAAATGATATTGTGTCAGCGACACGCATAAATATTAAATTCCTTATTTCCCCAACAGGTGGCGATAAAGAACAACGTGGACGTATTCTACTTCGCGTGTCTCATCCCTGTCCACATTCTGTTCACTGAGGACGGACAGCTGGACAAACGGGTCTTCCTCACCACATGGAAGGAGATCCCCGCTGCGAACGAGGTCCAACACACGCTCTCAAACGTCACCGGCAACGCAGACACCATCGCACAGAAAATGACCCTTAACAACATCTACACTATCGCGAAACGAAACGTGGAAGGACAAGACATGCTCTATCAATCCCTTAAACTAACAAACAACATCTGGGTTCTCCTAGAACTTAAACTACAGCCTGGCAATCCCGAAGCAACTCTCAGCCTCAAATCGAGAACTGTCGAGGTCGCGTCCTGCATATTCCAAGCGTACGAAGCTATCATCAAGTCGTAATCTCACAAGTATATGTGTATATGTTGGTCTAAGAAGTTATGAAAGTATTCCTATGTAAGTTATAAAAACTTGTAATATGTAAATTCCATTATTGATGTATGATTATGGGTACGCGGGTTTTTACGAGTCGGGCGAATTAAATATCAAAATAGAAATTAAAGCTACATTATATGTTTATGCAGCTAATTTAATCTGGTTTTTAATTAAATTAATAACTAGAAGCAATAAATGAAATCTTAATATTTACATTTTTTGAGCAGAGATTAAATAAATAAAATTATGTTTGTATAGAATGTTCTGGACTCGGCTGTAAATTTGCGCGTCGTATGTTCATTATTATTATTATAGCTGGCAACGTTTGTGAAGCAAACGTTGTATTGTAAGACGTTATAATAAATTTATGTTATACGCATTGCTTTGTTTTATTATGTCATCAATGCCATCCTTATACTGGACACAAGTCCGGGTACGGGTCTAGACTAGTGATGTTCAATTCCGCTAGGAACGGATGCGTTATAGACTATGACTATATTGTTATACCGTGTTATTCTATACGTTATTATTATAACACGCTATAACAACATGGTAGCAATCTGAACGTGGAGGCGTTATCTAAGTTTGTATTTTTTTTGTGGTGGAAGGTCCTACTATGTACCGTTTCCGAGATAGGGGCGTGCAAGTTTTTTGTACCAAATAAATTGAAATTCAAATTATTCGAAAACGGAGGGCCCTAGGCATCTCGTATAAAGGACCTACATACCCAAAACGTTTTTTTTATGGGGTTGGGAAATAATCAAATAACCGCTCCCGCTCTTGGGCAGAGTGAAAGGGGAGACAGACTTCTACTGTCTAAAAACCACCCATGTTCCTCCTTAGCCCTTTATGTCGAGGCCGCGGTATCTCTTAAAATCCTCCCTCATAGTCTTCCACTCTTCCCTCTGTGTGGTTGTCTTCGTCCAATTTGTTAAAAATGCTTGTAGGTCGTCACGCCAGCGTTTCCAAGGCCTCCCTCGGCGACGACGCCCGTCTTCTGGCACCCACTGCGTGACGACTTTGTTCCATCGGTTCTGATCCATCATACAGACATGAACGAGCGCGCGTGCGCGTGATTGGCTTGAGCGTATTGTGGTATTGCGTATTTTGTGGCAGAGCTTTATACCCAAACGCTTCGTTCCATCGCCCTTTGGCAAACCTTGAGTTTTGACATTCGGGACTCGGTCAAGGACCAAGTTTGAGCAGCGTGGGTTAGGATGGGCATAATGCACATGTGGAGTAGTTTACGCTTCAGGGATAAGGGTAAGTCACCCTTCATCAGCGACTCCACGGACCAGTAACTCTTCCAGGCGGTCTCGACACGCGGCGGTCGATTTCTGTCTTGCCTGTTTTCGAAGGAAACTAGCTGGCCCAAATAAATATATACTTATCGGCGTAGTGGATTTCTTGCCCATCTACCTCAACCCTACTTTTTGTGCTGTTGGTCATGACTTTAGTATTTGACCGGTTCGATCATAAGTCCAACCTCAAGGTTTGCTGTGCTCAAACCTTGGAGCATCTTTTGTAACTCAGTAGCAGTCGGTGAAAATAAGATGAAGGTTAGTGAGTTTTTTGCAACCGGCTATTATACCGTTACTTGAATACTTCCTCAAGGGTGCTAGTAAATAATTTTTGCGAGAGCGGGTCACCTTGTTTCATGACTTGTCTATTTTAAAATGTTGTCTAGGGAAGTTGAGTTTTATGCTTACGTGCGATTGTTGTAAATTATTTTGAGTAGTAAATTAAATCCTATTTCTGATAGTATGCCTGAGTTTAGTATACTACCTCTTAAAACTTTGAAGAGATACGTTGTCAGTGCCACTTCACGCCTAATTTAATTTGTAGTAGCCTACCATACCGAGAGAGAATAGGGTAGGAAACAAAAACAGGTATCCCGGGTGTCTCCTATACAGCTTTCAATACATAAATCTGTCGATATTGTTCTGTATCCCTTCGAGCATATTTTTATAAAGTCGTCGGTCGTACCATCATTTTCTAGAAACAGTTCAGGTCATTTTCGACCTATAACTTCGTTGTGTATAAAACTAGAATTTCATTCTATTGAACCAGAAGTTTAAGATTTATAACTTATCAAAGTTCCTTAGTTTTGTCACTCACTCACTGACTGCCTGACCGATCATCAAAAGTCTAACTAGTTTATGGCACTTCTAGCAGACATACGAGTAGGACCATGGGGGATTTTGTATGAACCGCGTCCCCCCCACCCTCCAACACACACAGGATACATATCAATGTGCTCTAAAAACCCAGGGAAAGTTATTATCTTTCTTAATTGCAAAACCGATGGGATTTTTTTTATAGAAAAAAATATATTATATTGGCGCTTCGAACGACACTAGTACCAAATCTGTTGGACCCCAAAATGTTGCCATTGGAATAGTTAGGTTTGGTGGATATACTCAAGTATTCAAAAATCATTGATGTTTTAAATAAATAGATTGACTTGGCCACTGCATCACATTGACCAATGCGATGGCGATTAGCTATTACAATGGCCTGTTTAATATTAACGAATGCGATGCGATGGCCAAGTCAATCTATTTATTTAAAACATCAAAGATTTTTAAGTAGGGACTGAATATATTAATTGACTTGGTATTACATGGATATCTCACTTCTTTTTACGGTAAAAGAACTGAGTTGCGCGACTTGGCTTTTTTACAAGTTTTGTTTTTAGTGGGATTTTATTTCACTCGGGCTCCAGACGGCAGCATTATACTCCAGCCAGATGGCTCCTCATATGAGCCTCATACAAAGCCCTCAATGCATTGGTGTATGTGGAGGTGGGCGTGTGGTGGTTGGTGGTGTGGTCATTTGCCTGACGCAGCACAAATCCCAGACCTGTAGACCTTTTTACAAACGTGTACAGTCAGCAGCTCCAATATGTATACACTTAACTTTAGAAGTAATTTTCGCCTGCTGTAATGATTTCATTATCATGTTACGAAACGAAACTAATATTTTGGAACCCATATCATCATTAAGTAGTTCATAATTCAAAGTTGCAATCGTTATTTCACCAGAAATTCGCATTTGAACTTGGGCAAGTATACATAAAGGGTGTAAAAGTACTCGTTAACGCAAACGAAGGGCACTTGTTCTCACCATTGCGACCATTTTTTTGTTTTAGACCATATCTGGGAACCCCTAGTTACGGAGATATTGGGGGTCGAAATTCCGAATATTTCACAGCTGTTTTTTGTAAATACTAGTTTTTCAGGTTAGAACTTTACTTAAATTACCTCCATGACCCGTTTACTATACAAAGCATCCACTAGCACAATGGTTTAAGAGTGCTACGTTGAGTTTGACCGTAAAATGTGATTTTTGACCCCAAAAAAAAAGCCATCCCAGCAAAATTATTGCCTAGGAGTACTTAGTTACCCCGTCGGGGCAGCGGGTTGTACACTAGTTATCGCGGCCTCGACATAGAGGGCTAAGAAGGAACATGGGTGGGTTTTAGTCAGTAGAAGTCTGACACTCCCTTTCGCTCTGCCCAAGAGCGGGAGGGGTTTTTCGATGATTTTCCACCCGCCAAAAAAAAAAAAAAGGGGTACTTAGTTTGATGTACAGAATGCTCGGTTGAGGTATGTGTGAAGGGTTAATTTACACCCTGTATTTTTACTCGTGACTACTACAGCATCATCATTCATTGTCTGGCCCTTATCCCAATTTATTTGGGGTCGGCGCAGCATGTCTTTATCTTCCAAACGTGTACTACGTGTTTGTGAAAATATTCAATAGTCTATAAACCCTAAAAAAGAAAGAAGTCTAAAAGTCTATACGCTACTGAGGGCATATGATGAAAATCCCAATAACCGGGGGAGTCAACCTCAGTAGTTTGCGGTTCTGAGAGACAGAAAAGTATAGGACTATTAGGAGCATGGAAAAGCGCCATTGCTGCAATTGCTGATAGATGGGGATCAACCCTTTTTTTTGGGGGGATGGGAAATCATCAATAACCCCCCCTCCCGCTATTGGGCAGAGCGAAAGGGAGTGTCAGACTTCTACTGACTAAAAACCACCCATGGTCCTTCTCATCCCTTTATGTCATGGTATCTCTTAAAACATCCCGCAGCCCCGACGAGATGGGGACAACCCTTGTTCTATTATTATAGATTTCAAGATGGTATTAGTATTTGATTACGGCGTAAAAATAAACCCAGGTACTAATTTCAGTTACTTTATTAAATAATTTCATTTTACAACCAGTATTGAATGCAGTAACGTTTCATCACATTATAGTACATACACATTAATAGAAAATTTGATAATATGGTTACAGACACATAGACATAATACGTATATATAGACTGAGTAATGGAGTACACAATTACAAGATACACTATTAAGGAGTACATTTTAATAATCAGCTAGTGTATAATTATTAAAGTTACTATAAAACAAACCAGTCGTGAAGAAAGTAAAAAAAACATGTTCTATGTACCTATCAGATATGTTTCAAGTCAACTATAAGGCAACAACTCATTTGTAACAAATAAATCATAGTTTAACAGTCTGATCACACGAATATTACAAATTAAATAATAAAAATGTATATGCCATCTAGTTATTTACAAAAGTTAGCTAACTAAATAACAAAGAACTTAATATTATTTTGTAAGTTACACGCCACTAGGCCGTCTAAATACTGACTGGCTGGCAGGTCGCCGCGCGATCTCTAACCGATAATAATTAATTAACTACAAAATTCTACGCTAAATAAATTAAAGTCCAAGCCTGGATAATGGCGCCGATGTAGTACTCAGAAGCTCTTCTTTAAAGATATTTTTTTAATCTGGAATGCATTCATTTTTATAACCTGGCAATACTGCCTAGGACACCGGCGCCATCTGTTACTAAATACACAGAATTACCTAATATATTTATCAAACGCGTTAATAATTTCATATCAAAAGCTTTTCTATGAATACATGAAAGATTCGAATGTATAATCGATAAATGTATGACGTTCAAAAAGTGTAATAATTATTGTTTTACTGAGCAGTCTAATTTAGGAGCCATTGTTACATTTAATTCCAAGCGTCGAGTACTATTGCTACGCTGTATAATTGTAATATAATCATCGCTGGTATGGGGTGCTTGTTTAATTAATAAGAGAACAATATCATTCGCACTGAGGAGTCTCTGATCTCACACATTCACATTTTCTGCCACTTGTTGACACCTGTCATTGACGTACGTTTGACAGCTGTCACTGTTTATCCGTCATGTTTGACAGCTGTCACTGTTTATCCGTCATGTTGGACAGCTGTCACTGTTTATCCGTCATGTTTGTCAGCTGTCACTGTTTATCCGTCATGTTTGTCAGCTGTCACTGTTTATCCGTCATGTTTGACAGCTTTCATTGTCGTTTGGACAGGCGTCAATGTTGAAGTTAGGTTAGTATTTCAGTCGAGCACGACATGCGGCGCGGGCGGGTTGCGGCTGCAGAAGACGGCGCAGAGCGCGGGCAGTGCGCGCGTGAGCAACCCGGCGCCGGCGGGCTGCTGTTATGCGAACGACTCCTTCGTGGGGCTCATCTGCTTACTGGACCCCACGCTCGAGCGGCTCTCGCGACCGCCCGACGAGTGAGATCTGTGGGGAAAAGTTAGACATGAGAAAATCGTTTCAGAATATCTTCAGGCTAGTTTCTACCGCCAACCTAGAGCCTGCTCTGAGCTTCGCTACCAATTTACAAAAAGTTATTATAGATACCAGAAACATCGTTCACTCTCTTTGATAATCCTGGTCCAAACTTTGACGTATACAATAGTAAAAATAAATTAGCTAGAGAAATAGTTCAGAACTGATGGTTCATGTCTTATTTTTTGTTATAAAAAATCACGTATTTCCTGTCAGGAAAGTCTGTCTTATAATATACATATCCTGTAAAAATACAATTCATAATTTTTTATGGTGTTCCGATTTCGATATCCAACGTGTCTGCAGAAATTCCCTCGCTAATTTAATTAGAATATGCCAATTATATTATTATTAGTATGCCTCCCACCAGGTGGACCGACGACAATCGTGAGAGTCGCGGGCAACCGGTGGATGCAAACGGCAGGTTGCCGTTTGTTATGGCGTTCTATGGGGGAGGCCTTTGTCCAGCAGTGGACATCTTATGGCTGATGATGATGATGATGATACCGATTATGTAATTCTGTACATAATTACATGGATCTCATACAAAATGGTGTGTACTCACTTCTGTGTATCTAGTTGCACGCTGTTACGCGAGGGCGCTGACGGGCTCAGCTTGTGATTGGCTAAGAACGTGCCGATCGATTCGTCCGAACTGTAACTGTCGTTGTCGCTGGAGGAAATACAAACTTATTACTTTACTATAATATTATATATAATCATACTTCAGTCAACGCCGAAAGTTTAAACCAATAATTAAATGAACTTGGCAAAAAAGTCAATCTTGAATGGAATTTATTTGGATTATTAATAAGAGCCCATAGTCGAACCTCCCATTTCAAAAGAGGATAAAGAATTTTTCACCCCATTGAGATACTTATAGAAGACATGACTGACTGATGATGAATATGATGATCACATTTTTGGTTTCGTAATTACACATAATGTACTCCTGCTAAATTATTTTCTTCATTGTTTTTAATTAATATTTAGTTTTGATTAGAATTTTTTCTGTTTGCTTCCTGTGCGAGCCTCAATAAATACTTGTTCCTAGTTACCTGTCGGTATCGCGGGAGTCCCCAGGGCTGGAGAGGTCCCCGGCAATGGCCTGCTGCAGCGCGGCGGCGCGGCGAGCGGCCAGGCGCGCCTCGTCCCGCGCTACGGCCGCGTCGGCTGCGGCGGACTGCGCGCACACCTCGGCCGCTACCTTCGCGCGCGCCGCCTCGCTCAGCTTAGCCGTTAGAGCGCTGTTCTCTTCTTTGAGTTCACTGTGGAGGAACATGCGTTTAGCATATTTTCGTTTTTGGCCGAAGATAAGTCACACAGTGGGTGAAGACGGCTGTCGTCAAGCGAAGCCTAGGCCTAGAAAACGCTGCGTGACGATCTGGACCTGATCAGATTGGATTGAATTGGATTCTGAACAGATTGGACGGAGAAGGCAATTCGTGACATTGACCTTTGCCTAGCAGTAGGTCAGTAGCAACGTATATCGATAAATAAAAAATAAAAATTGTACTATTCCTAGATTATTTGGACATTTATCGAGAGCAGATCCGGCGAAAATCCGCCGGCTTACTTAAACGCACCCCAGTAATTACTTTCTATTAGTCCCAACCAATCAAATATATTGAAACAAGCAATGCGCTAGGAAAACCTGACATTGACGTACATTTGGCAGCTGTCAGTTTGAAGTCCCTTTTCCGTAATTTTTGACATCTGTCATTTCTTTGTTGACAGTTTAACTGCCGTACTTAGAGACATTTAATGATTACTTAGAAAAGGTTTGACATATTTTTGTATGAGAAAACTGTCAAAACTATTACTAAGTAAAAAAAAAAAATGAAAACTTTTTTATTTCAAAAAACATTTCATTAATTTTGGTTAAACACACATCGCTTAATCTTAAGTGATGGCCTAAGGAATCATTAAAGCTTTCTGAGTGCGGCAGTCAGTGTATTAATTTTAAATCTAATTGTAACGACAACAACGAGACGTCAAGGGTTCTCAATACATATCTTAACACTATTAATTTCCCTGGTACTCACCGCAGTTGGCGGGTAAACTTGCGCACTTCATCAGCAGTGTGTAGCTCCCTCGCCCGCGCGGTACCTAACTCCGTCGCGAGTTGTTCGTGCGCCTCCCTTAGGCGCGACAGCTGGCCCTCCAGCCGGGCGCGGGCAGTGGCTTCCAGCTCCAGGCTGGATTCTAGTTCCTGAACAGAGATGAGTGGTTCAGATGAGGTTGAATGAAAACTGAGGATTAGGACCGCTAGCTTTTTGGCCCAACGAATTTAATTTGTTCGGTAGAAAAGGAACATGTTCATGGATATATGGAATCCACACTGTGTCAACATCAAACTTAGATTTTTATTGTCTACATTTATTATATTAACTCCTACAAAAGTTTTTTTTGGTAAACTAAATCCGAGTTTCGGAGTAATTTTATAAAAATTGAAAATAACCTCAAACCAGGCAAGTAGGTATGTAGGGAAACCTCTACGATGTGAAGTCAGCCGAACTGTCAAAATCAACTGACAGATCTAACAGAACGACTTTTCAACTGGTTGTGAGGGCGCCATGTATTGGAGTAAAACATAATTCATACATTTATTCTTTAAACTAAATTCCGCATTCACAAATTAAACCCCAGCAGCATAATGTTTTAAAAAGTTATGAAAATAATTACTATAACATTTTGATCTTGAAACATGAGAATTCTTGGTACGAGTTTTGGTCATTCTCTTTTAAATAAACTTTAAAGTGAACCAGACTTCATTCGAAATGATGAAACTTAGTAAAAAATTTATAGTTTTCTATTATTCGATATTTTAATTATTGATAGCCGCATAAATAATGTTCATAGGGCTATATTGAGCAAGGGCCGTCGTGCTGGAATAAGATAATATAATAAGTTTAAGGTAACAACATACCAAAAACAAAAGGCAAACCACCGGGAAAGTTAGAAACGAATAGGCCTTAAGGCCTGAAGTGGAACACAATATGCTAACTCAAAAAAAAAACATACCTTATTCCTAAGCTCAAGTCGTCGTTCGGCCTCGGCGTGTCCATGCGTATGCCCGGCCTCGGCCTGCGCCAGCGCCGCCGTGAGCTCGGCCAGCTTGTCCCGCGCGGCGCGTGCGTCGTCGGCCGCCAGTTGCGCGCGCGCACACGCCTCGCGCGTCTCGCTCTGCGCCGCGCACAGGGCGCTCGTACTTGTGCGGTACTTCTTGAGGAGCTGGCGGGGAGATACAAAGGGTTAGTTTGTTAATGTTGCGCGTCGCTAAATAATAACAGCTGTACTGATCAGTCTTCATTCTAAGGACGGTGGTCGCCACCCGGAATGGCTACAAAACCGACCAGACATGTTAGACCACGCACAGTGTAGGGTTCCGTAGTTGTCCATCAAAATATATGTAAACTTACTAAACTGGGGTGGGTCAATTTTTTTTTTTCGTTTTTCTAGTGTGCTCAGCATTAAAAAGGTGCTAAATGGTACCATTACTTCATATGTAAAGTTTTATTGAATTATTTTAAGGTTTACTGCCTCCGGACTGTCATCGGACTATTAAAAAATTTGTAGATTTTTGACGTTACTTTACTAATATTTAACTCATATTTTTGATATCTGATTCAATGCAAAATACTTTTTTAGTAATGATAAAAACATAATTGTTTTGTTGAGTTCAAGGACAAAGGAGTAAGGAGGGGAGGGGGGCGTGGAAATTTGAGACAAGTGATGCGCGATTCATTGGTAAAACAATCAGTGTCGCGCGTTGCGTAATACAATGCAGTTACTTGTTTTATGTCATTAGAGAAATGGAACGTACTCGAAATAGTTGGAAGTGCCCCTTATTTGGTGATTTATGTGATTTAAAAGACAACCTATTGCCAACTTACGAAGATGTGATGAAGTGTTATGAGTGGACCCGACACAAGTTAAAATTTGAGAGGGAAACGAAAAAAGAGCCGACATATAAAGAAATAGAAGCCGTTTTAGTTTCAAAACTGATACAAATATGGGCAAAATCTTCTATTCCCACAGTAGAACCAAAACGAATGAAGGTAATGTTACAAAGTTATCATTTAAAATGCAAAAACCTTCTTAAGTCTCACCCGAAAATACCTAAAAACAAGTTGGAAGAGTTTCGTCTCGGAAGTAAAGTTTTGTTTGATATTTCGGCTTGCAAGTGTCGAGATTTTCTTAAATGTATTTGCCCTAAGAACAAAAAAATACCTACAAGAGAGCACAACTTTATAATATACCAAAGAACTGTTAGGCAAATGATGATAGGTGGCATAGACGTTGGCACAACAAAACAAATTACAAAAGCATTGAAAAGAAAGTTGTTACGAGAAAAATCTGAGAGCAAACGACAAAAAGTAGCTGAAATATGTACGGAAGAGTTAAGTAGCACCTCTGATTCCGAAAGTGTCCACTTCCAGTCGGATTGTGAAGAACCAACCCAAATTCAGGTGCACTCAAGTACTGATTCGGTGAGTAACACAACCACTGCAGTTGATTATGCTTTGCTATCGAAAACTTGCGACAGATTTGGAGTCTCAGACAGGGCAGGAGCAGCAATTGCATCAGCAGTTCTACATGCGTCGACTTCTCATGTAATAGACAAAAATAAACTTCGCCGAGAACGAAAAAAAACTCGCGAAAATATAATTTCACAACAAACTGTTACACAAATACCAGCACTATACTTCGATAGGAGAAAAGATCAAACTTTCATTATGTGTGAAAAAGAAGGGAAAAAGTACAGACGACGTATACTTGAAGAGCATATTTCTTTGATTAAAGAACCTGACTCGAAGTTTTTAGGTTACATTACACCTGCTTCAGGTACTGCAAAGTGTATAGAAAAAGAAATATCCAACTTTTTCTTGAAAGCTGATGTACCAATGGATCATTTGATTGCAATTGGTTGTGATGGGACAAACGTAAATGTTGGCAAATATGGCGGTATTATACGGATGCTAGAAAAAAGATTGGATAGACCTTTACAGTGGATTATTTGTTTGTTGCATATGAATGCACTGCCATTCAGACATCTCTTTCAACACATTGATGGCAGTACGTCCGGGCCACAAACATTTTCAGGTACAATTGGAAAAGAACTTGAGAACTGCGAAACAAGACCTCTAGCTCAGTTTCAACGTATTCCGGCGAACTTACCGGAGCTTTCCGCTAAAGATATTAGTACAGACCAAAAATATTTATACAGGATAGTCGAAGCAATTTCATCTGGCAATATTTCCTAGTGATTTAGCTAACAAATCACCAGGCAAAATGTCCCATGCCCGATGGCTAACTAGTGCCAACAGGATTCTCCGTCTGTATGTGTCAGTAGAGACTGCCTCTGAAAATCTAAAGACTCTTGCAGCGTATATCGTCAAGGTTTACGCTCCGATTTGGTTTTCCATAAAAACTCACTCTAGCTGTAAAGATGGATCGCGACACTTGTATAAACTCATCGAGCTAACCAGATATTTACCAACAACTTTAAAAGCCGTTATCGACCCAGTAATTCAAATAAACAGCTATTTCGCACACCCCGAAAACTTATTGCTTGCAATGTTGACAGATCCCCAGCCACACGTTCGTGAATTAGCTGCACGGCGAATTTTGAAAGCTAGATCAGAAACACCAAAAAAATTGCGTATGTTTCAGTTACCTAAGATAAACTTTGACGCTTTAACATATTATGACCTTTTAAATTGGCAAGAAAATATCACTGAGCCACCTTTATTAAAATCTGTAACCGAAGAAAATCTCCGTTTGTTTATTCAACAAAAAGGAGAAGGAGACTTGGATTTATTACGGCTTCCGTGTCACACACAAGCAGTAGAAAGAGCAGTTAAAGCTGTGACCGAAGCATCAGCCACCCTATGTAATAAAAGAATGACAGAAGGTTTTATCAAAGCTCAGATAGACTCGAGAAAAGCAATGCCAAAATTCGACAGCAAAAAAGATTTCGCCACAATATAACCCATAACTTTAATAAATAATCTTTTATATTTTTTTAACAGAATTCCAAAACAGGAGGACGTCCTATTGTTGTAAAATTTGTTTGCTCATTAATAAACCTTTATTTACTATCGATTAAAGACTTTTATTTATACATAGAGTGTTCTTTGTATATAATGCTGTTAGGCCTTTTTTACCATATTTGTTGACAATTTCCACATGACTCCGGAGGCAGAAGATAAATTCCGATTGCAATGACACTTCATAATCTGTTTGCACTCATCATTTAGCACCGTTTTGTCGCTGTGCTCATTTAAAAACTAAACTTTTTTTTTTCCCCATACATAAGTGACCCACCCAGCTATCCCGAATGACCTTTCCTTGTATACCGAGTTTCAGTCCTACCAAGGGTCTTAATCGATTTAGAATGAACGACTACAATACTTTCAAGACAAAGTTTACAAGTTATTATGATTTTCTGACATTTAAAAGTGCCTGTAACGGTGTAATTAAAATAAATATGACTTTTCAATCAGCGTGACCTCTGTCTCGACAGTGGAATGGCTGATTATTTATATCAACCTTATCAATACTTGTCTATGTCTAAACATACCGGCAAACTAGCAAGTTGACCGTCAAGAAAGCCTTCAAATATGAAGAGCAATAAGTTACAAGAGCAAGCCAACCTATTGAGTATAAATCTTGTGCAGAGCGAAAGGGAGTGTCAGACTTCTACTGACTAAAAACTACCCATATTGTACTAGTGTACAACCTTCGGCCCCGACGGGGCGACAGGACACCTCATTCTTTCTTTTTGAACTAGTTGAACCTTACGAAGGAAATAACTCGCGACTTCAATAAATTGGATTCGTATGGGTATATGCTCACCTCAGCGGCTTCCTCCTCTGCATCATCGAGCTGTGCCCTGGCGGCTGCAGCATCCCTGGCGGCACTCATGGCTCTCTCGGCGGCATCCCCTCGCGCGCGACTTGCCTCCTCAAGCGCCGCGTTCGCTTCCGCAGCCTCCGCCTCAGCCGTTTGACGGGCTTTTGTGGCAGCTCGGACCGCTAGTTCAAGGTCTTCAACCTAGGGTGGAAAGAGTTTGTTGGTAGAAGATGGTGGTGAGGATGTGTCTTAATAATAATAGGGATGTTTTCTGACTAAAAAAACATGATTCTGTTAAGTCCGACTGTTAGAATAATCGAAACATATTGGACACGTGTTGCTTGTTTTATCAAAAGTGGGGGATTGGGTAAAAAATGTACCAAACTGTGACGTCACACGAGTTTTCGAAAGACTGTATCGTCTTAATTTTTTGTTTACGTGAGAAAAGAAAAAAAATGTGTCCAATATTTTTTTGGAAATCTATCTGACGGACTTATCAGATTTTATTTTGTCAACTGCACTATTATCAAGTGTCACATACCTGGTTCTTAAGTTGTCTGATCTGTGCCTTAGCGCCGCCCTCTTTCTCTTTTTGTTCGAGCATAGTTTGTGCGTCGCGCAACAACGCACGGTATCTCTTCAGGTCTCTGCGAATTAAGACAATCATTATAATCAAACATCATCATCAGCCTATAATGTTCCCACTGCAGGGACTCAGGCCTCCTCTCTAGGAGAGGGATGGGCTATAATCATCACGCGGGCTCAGTGCGGATTGGCAGATGTCTTCAGATGGGGGGGAGGGGGGTTGGAAATCATCAAATAACCCCTCCCACTCTTGGGCAGAGCGAAAGGGAGTGTCAGACTTCTACTGACTAAAAACCACCCATGTTCCTTCTCAGCCCTATATGTCAAGGCCGCGGTATCTCTTACAACATCGCGCAGCCCGTCAGTCATACCCTGGGCAGACAACCCCTACTGGGCTGACTTACTAAGGGATATCGCATTTCCTAGCACTAACTGGGTTGTGGAGGTCAGATAGGCAGTCGCTCCATGTACAAAACCAGTATTCAGATTCACCCGGTTAGAATGGGAGCCGACCCTCACATAGTCGACAGATGATAATAACTATCGCTCATAGAGTGCGCTAGATATTAAGATTAGATGACCCAAACGCTGGTTTTCACCATTTACACATCGTATGTATATATAAAGGGTGTAAAAGTACCCTTAACGCAAACGGTGGGCACTTGTTTTCCCCACCACTGCGATCATTTTTTTGTTCTAGACCATACCTGGGAACCCCCTAGTTACGGAGATATTGGGGGTCAAAGTTCGGAATTTTGCACTGCTGTTTTTGTAAATACTAGTTTTTCTGATTATAACTTTACTTAAATTACCTCCATGACCCGTTTACTATTCAAAGCATCCACAAGCACAATGTTTTAAGAGTGCTACATTGAGTTTTACCGTAAAATATGATTTTTGTCCAAAAAAAAAAATCGTTTCCCAGCAAAAACTTTTGCGTAGGGGTACTTAGTTTGATGTACAGAATGCTTGGTTGACGTATGTGTGAAGGGTTACTTTACACCCTGTATACACAATTAAAGAGGCATTGTCTCGCGTGGATCTACGTTCCTGCACACGAAGGGTTAAGGCAACGCCTACATTAGAAAATGAAGCCCAACATCCCCAAAAAGGCTGCCAAGAGATTTTTTGGCCTTTCAGAAAGCGAGTTTTACCTCTTAAGTCTCTGCACTAACTGCGCCTGTTCATGGTTTTCAGCTCGCGCGGTCTCCTCGAGCGCTGCGAGCCGTCGCTCGAGCTCGTGTCGCTCCCGTAGCAGCAAGCTTCGCTCCGAATGCTCGCCCTCCAGCTGGCTTTCTAGCACTGAAATGGCACAGATTAGGTGAGACGCCTTTTTCGATAAGCTTGACTGCATAGCACGAAGGTTGAACTAATTCTAAAAGATTAAGTTAATAAGGATTCTAGATGGGCATTGCGTATTCTTATTACGGACTTTAACACGTTTAAGAAAAATAAGGGACTGTGGAAATCTTACATGCATGGATGGACGCTCTCACCACGAATCCAAACACCTGGTTTGTTTTATGAGTTACTACCGGACGGCACGCGGTTTCGCCCGCGTAGTTCGCGTTCCCGTGGAAATACAGGGATAAAAAGTAGCCTATGTTACTAAACGTGAATGTAGCTTTGCAATGGTGAGAGAATTTTAGAAATCACATTCACATTACAAACATACATACACACACACAAAAATACAAATCTTTGCTCTTTATAATAATTATTAGTGTAGACAAGCTGTTGCCAGCGGTTTCGCCCGCTACAACTCGAAAATTATCCCCTCAAAAGATAAAATCGGGATAAAAACTATCCTATGTGTTAATCCAGGTTGTAAACTAACTGTGTACCAATTTTATCCAAATCCGTTCAGTAGTTTTTGCGTGAAAGAGTAACAAACATCCATCCATCCATCCATACATCCATACTTACAAACTTTCGCGTTTATAATATTAAGTAGAAAGTAGGACAATTTATAATTTTGATGCGAATCTTACAATTTATCCAGATACAAGGTACAATTATAAGATAAATGTAAGTTTAGTCTTTTATGTCTTAATATAATTATCGTTTGCGTATCCTCTTTTTACAAAGGTATCTGAGTACTTACGCCTAACTTACACATATCAAAGATATAGTTTATAGTTCAATATTTACTACGATTCTAATTAGATTTTTTGTAGGATCATAGTACTGCCGCGGTCGCGTCAGTGGTGTTGATCATATAATGTTGATGTTGATGATTCTATGGATCTAGCTAAAGTACCAAGGCATTTAAATAAATATAACGTCGATGTTGATGATTTTATGAATCTAGCTAAAGTACCAAGGCATTTAAATAAATATAACGTCGATGTTGATGATTTTATGAATCTAGCTAAAGTACCAAGGCATTTAAATAAATATAAAGTCGATGTTGATGATTCTATGAATCTAGCTAAAGTACCAAGACATTTAAATAAATATAAAGTCGATGTTGATGATTCTATGAATCTAGCTAAAGTAACAAGGCATTTAAATAAATATAAAGTCGATGTTGATGATTCTATGAATCTAGCTAAAGTACCAAGACATTTAAATAAATATAAAGTCGATGTTGATGATTCTATGAATCTAGCTAAAGTACCAAGGCATTTAAATAAATATAAAGTCGATGTTGATGATTCTATGGATCTAGCTAAAGTACCAAGGCATTTAAATAAATATAACGTCGATGTTGATGATTTTATGAATCTAGCTAAAGTACCAAGGCATTTAAATAAATATAAAGTCGATGTTGATGATTCTATGAATCTAGCTAAAGTACCAAGACATTTAAATAAATATAAAGTCGATGTTGATGATTCTATGAATCTAGCTAAAGTACCAAGGCATTTAAATAAATATAACGTCGATGTTGATGATTTTATGAATCTAGCTAAAGTACCAAGGCATTTAAATAAATATAAAGTCGATGTTGATGATTCTATGAATCTAGCTAAAGTACCAAGACATTTAAATAAATATAAAGTCGATGTTGATGATTCTATGAATCTAGCTAAAGTAACAAGGCATTTAAATAAATATAAAGTCGATGTTGATGATTCTATGAATCTAGCTAAAGTACCAAGACATTTAAATAAATATAAAGTCGATGTTGATGATTCTATGAATCTAGCTAAAGTACCAAGGCATTTAAATAAATATAAAGTCGATGTTGATGATTCTATGGATCTAGCTAAAGTACCAAGGCATTTAAATAAATATAACGTCGATGTTGATGATTTCATGAATCTAGCTAAAGTACCAAGGCATTTAAATAAATATAAAGTCGATGTTGATGATTCTATGAATCTAGCTAAAGTACCAAGACATTTAAATAAATATAAAGTCGATGTTGATGATTCTATGAATCTAGCTAAAGTACCAAGGCATTTAAATAAATATAAAGTCGATGTTGATGATTCTATGAATCTAGCTAAAGTACCAAGACATTTAAATAAATATAAAGTCGATGTTGATGATTCTATGAATCTAGCTAAAGTAACAAGGCATTTAAATAAATATAAAGTCGATGTTGATGATTCTATGGATCTAGCTAAAGTACCAAGGCATTTAAATAAATATAACGTCGATGTTGATGATTTTATGAATCTAGCTAAAGTACCAAGACATTTAAATAAAAATATAAAGTCGATGTTAATGATTCTATGAATCTAGCTAAAGTACCAAGGCATTTAAATAAATATAAAGTCGATGTTGATGATTCTATGAATCTAGCTAAAGTAACAAGGCATTGATGATTCTATGAATCTTACTAAAGTACCAAGGCATTTAAATAAATAAATGATAAACATCTCCTTACTCTTAAGTTTCTTGGCAGCGTTAGCTCGTGTCTCTTCCATCTCGTCATCTCGTGCGGCCGCCTCCAGCCGCGCCTCCTTGCGTTGCTGCTCTAGTAACATCTCCAGGCGGAGCTTCGAACTTTCCAACAGCTGAAACAATATAATACTTTAAGTCACCTAGTCAAAGTTAACGTATAAGTAACTAGCTGATGCCCGCGGCTTCGTACGCGTGGATATTAGTTATCGCAAACAAGAGTAATGTTAGAATCCAACACTTTTTACGCATCAAAAAGAAGCTTGTGTCCTTTCTTAGGCTCTAGAGTAACTTTGAACCAAATTTCTTTTAAATCGGATCAGTTTTTTTGGCATGAAAGCGTGACAGACAGAGTTACTTTCGCATTTATAATAATAGTAAGGATTAGGATAACACAATTAAAACGTCGAAATAAACAAAATTGATGCAAATGGAGAAGACTCGGGAGTCATCGGCTTCAATAACAGAGCCAAGCTGACGAAGCATTAAACAGGCCATGTTTGGCGAAGGGCCAATGAACTTAAAGAGGTGGATCGGACAGATTGGATGCGGAAGGTTGGGAATCGGGACTGTAGCGCCGTTGGGACAGGCTTATGTTACGTTATCACTGCTTCATCACCGCGGTCCTCGAAACGGTGAAGGAAAACATCGTGAGGAAAACGGCATGTCATAGAATCAAAAAAATCGAAGACATGTGACATCTACCAACCCGCACTGGGCCAGCGTGGTGGATTATAGCCCATGCATCTCCTAGAGAGGAGGCCTGAGTCCCTGCAGTGGGAACATTATATCACTGACAGGTTGTATGTTGTGTGACCAGCAAATTGCAAAAAACATAAGAACATTCTGATTACGCGGGCTTCCTTGGAGCATCAACCTTATTCACAAAACAAGACCCTCATCTGTATCGGTCCGGCCAGTTCAGTCTTGGTTCGTTACACGACACTCGAGGTCTGTCTTCCTAAAGGTAGTGAACTCATCACCCCCCCCCCCTCCTCGTTCTCGGTCACCTTACACACTAAGTTCCTCACCTGTATCTGCCCGGCCAGTTCATCCAGTTCTTCCTCTTGATCGCGTACTCTTCGCTCGAGGTCTGTCTTACTCCTCCTGAGGGCAGTGACCTCGTCGCCTCCCCCGCCTCGTTCCTCCAGTTCGCGGGTCGCTGCTGCCAGTCGCTCTTCTTTCAGCTCCAGTTCTAGACGAGCTTCCTGTGTGTGGAATTATTGTATTAGAAGATATGAATGTAATAACTTGGAATTATTATGTCGGGAATGCACAATTATTTGGTGGTGCAGATCAGATTTTAGGTTCTATTGGTCGCCATTTTCTAAGCAGCCTTCTCAACGGACAATAGGAATGTTTACTGATTTAAAAAAATATGATTCTAATTAGTCCGTCTGTTAGATTCTCGAAAATTATAGGACCACGGCCCCGGACAAAGAAGGAACATGGGTGGTTTTTAGTCAGTAGAAGTCTGACACTCTCTTCTGCTCCGCCTAGAGCGGGAGGGAGGAGAAATTTGATAATTTTCCACACTAAAAAAAAACAAAAATAAAATGCTATACTCACAGAGAGGCTCTGTTCGATGGCATATTTCTCGGCATGTGCCTGGTCTCGTTCACGGGACAGTCGTTCCTTAGCGCTACGTTCACGCTTCAGTTCCTCCTGAGCCGCTTGCAGCTCGCCGTCGAACTTGCGCTGACGCTTCTCTAACAAATTGTTGCGACATGTCTGAAACAAGTGTCGTAGTTTAGATTCCTGTGTGATTAGAATTACTTGTTATAAATATAAGATGATTAGGACAGTACAAATGAACCAAAACACGGAAGGACGAAAAAGTACTTTTTTGAGTAACAAATACTAAGGCCGACCTGTAAAGCCAGACCTGTCAATTTACAGATAAAATATTATCTTCAGAAAAGAGAGCGTGCGTGTATGACCAGATTTGTATAAATGTGGACGAGACAAAAGGAGTATGTAAGGATCGTAGCAGGTCGCGTTCTGTGGTTTCTGCCTTCACCTCTGAAGGAGGAATGAGATCTCTCTACTCAAGTACCAATCATTCTAAGCAATTTTTACTAGGGGACTAACCCAAAAATGTACCCATTTGACGAATATTTGTATTTACTGAACTGTCAAATATTAGTACACGGTTGATTGTTTCTTCGCGATTTCAGGATTCGTCTCATAGTGAAAATAGTTTGTGGCGAGTATAGAACAAAACAAGAGCACCTAAAAAGCGCCGAGACAATGAATCTCGAGGAAGCCTCAGGTAAACTGTCTTGGATCCCGCAACCAGGGGTAGGAACTAGGGTAACATGATTTCTATATCCCTCCATATCAGGAGGAGACAGAACAAAACAAGCCCAATTGGCACAAAGGTTTAATGACGCCTTAAGATGTTTTATGTTTGTTTTGAGAGAGCAGTGGTGGCTCAGTGGTAGCGGCCACGACTCACGAACATTGAGTCGTGAGTTCGAACCGTTTTAGAAACAAAAAAATCGAAGATATGTGACATCTACCAATCCGCACTGGGCCCGCGTGGTGGATCATAGCCCATCCCTCTCCTAGAGAGGAGGCCTGAGTCCCTACAGTGGGAACATTATAGGCTGATGATGATGATGATGAAGATGTTTTGAGGTATTTATTGTCAGGCCTGGGTCACAGATTTTTAAAAGTAGAAGATTTCTTCTCTTACCTGTTCATCCAGTAGTGACCTCAGGTCGGCCATATCGTTGGTCAGCTTCTGCAGCTTACGCTTCCATTGCGCAGCCACCGCTCTCTGCTCCTCCACTTCTTCGTATGCATCTTGTACCTGAGGACGAAGGATAATGGGTATTATTAACAAAGTCATAAGGTTTAACGTTGGTGCGGAAAGATGAGAGTTTATTATGGCAAAATTTTAATCGGCCTTAATCTTTCGAATGCATGGAGTTATACTTCGCGACGCGGATCAGCTTGAACCGATCTCGTATCACATTTCGTTCAATGTAGTGGTCGAGCTCTGTCATCCCAAAAAGAGGTGAATGACTTCTTTTACTTCTAGATTTAAAGCTCTTTCTTTTCTTTGAAGAAAACACAACCGCTGACTTGTTCCGAAAACGATATTGATCTCGTTCATACAGTTTTTCATATTCAAGCGCTCTTCTTACGTTTCTGTTCTACCTTTCTACCATTATGTTCTGAACTAGGCTAACATCGGTATCGAAACTAGAACTCCGAAAGCACACAGTCTGTCAAAAATTCGATTTCCAGACAAGATTCATACGATTAAAACAATAGACAAACAATCTTCACACGCACGAATTTCAGCATTTAAATTAGTTTCTGGTTTTAATCAACAAAGTAATAGAACAAGCACTAATGACATTTGAAAGTCAAGAAAGAAATTAGACAATCTATCTTGTCTATTGTCGCTTTAAGAAAACATCAGTAAAGTCTATTTTATTTACTGTAGTTACTGAAGTTGATAAACACATGCACCTAACAAGTGCTCCACACTTGTACTCGGCCAAAGAGAAGTTTAACATAATATTATCCGAGACTCCGTCACTGTTCTAAAATTATGACGATATTTTGTTCGATAAAACTGTAAAGTTCAAACCTTGAGGAAACCGGCATATCCTAGAACCAATATTTCGAAAACATGTGACTTCTATCAACCCGCACTGGGCCCTCTTGGTGGTTCCTAAGGCATAGAATTATACTGTAAGTGCCAAATGTTGCATGGGATGACTCAATTAGAATCGTAATCGATACGCTAAGAAGAGCACATTCCCTCTCATAGAAATAAGGCCTGTGTCCCAGCAGTGGGAACATTATAGGCTGATTATGTTTTGCAGTTCGGTATTGACGAATCATACCGACACCGGACACAAACACGCATTGTGTGTGTGCGTGTGTGTGTCTAGCACGTAAGGTTGCTGGTTGCAAGATGAGTCATCTGTGTAAAGAGAAATTACTAGCTAGGCAAAATGTGTAGCTAATCTATGAGACTGAATTAAATGCCAATTTGTTAAAAGTAGATCCGACATGTCGCAATCGAGTTGCGAATAATCAGACCAATCAACAAAGTGTAGAGAGCGTTAGCACGTTGAACGTAGCATCGCGCCTATATATCTCAGACGGTTGAGTAGAGGTGTGTGACTGTGTAATTACCAGTATTTTGAGATTGGCCCAGATATATATGCTCAAGTCCAATGTTATTTAAGGCGGCGGCTATCAGCGGGGCACAAAGTCAGACTCCAGGTTAAATCCGAAAAAAAAATTAACAGGCAGACAAGATAATATCGCTTGACAACCCAATACAGAACCTCACGCCATTAAACCAAAGAGGCAGTCACAGTTAAAACCGCTAGACATTCATGGAAAATGGAAAATTATGCTATGACGAAAATAGTTCTCCATTGATGGCTAAAACATAATAGTTGTTGATGTTCCATGCAACCGCAATAATAATAATAATAATTACATTTATTTCGGGCTGCGCCCATAGTGTTAGTAACAATGATCTTAATACTAGTGTTAGTAGACATAATACACAAATTAAACAGTATGGAGTTTCATCCAATGACGCAGCATTGGAGACTCCCATCTATCTGCAAATAAACTCAAGATAGTGTTGGTACTGCCACGAAGACGAGCAAGTAGGGAAGCGCTTCTTTTACGTATGATGGCCGCAAAACCATCAATATGCCTTTCCGCAAACATCCCTGACGCACTACATCGCCATGGCAGCCCCAACAATATCCTGAGCGCGTTATTATACTGGACGCGTAGATCGCTGTATGCACGCAAACTATAACTAGTCCACAGGCTGCACGTGTAAAAAGACGAACAAAAAGATTTGAACAAAGTAATCTTGACCGTCTCTGTACATCGCGCAAACCTGCGGGCCAGCATGTTACAGCGTACCGACAGCGATCTACGCTCCCTGTCGATGTCCATATTATCTCTTAAATCGTCCGTGACCCAATGACCCAAGTATTTAATGCTAGTCACCCTATTTAAGGGTGCTCCGTAAAGAGATATCTCTGGTATGGTTGGGTAACCTAGGGCACCTGCCTTAAAAACCAACCAACCAATAATAACATTTATTTAATAAAGCAATGCGTATTAAAACGCGATGTATTACGAAACGTAACTCGAACTCTGTCCGACGTTGGACCGACGCCAAACGTTACAGATTACGATAAAACAACTAAATGATTGTACCTCCAAAACATTATCTTAATAAAGTGCACTAACCTCGGTTTCTTCCTCCATTTTTTATTCGCGATTTTTTTTTATTGCGAAAATTTTCGCAGTTATGAATTATGAGTTCAGAATGCTAATGCCCTTTGGTATTTCGTTGGATTTTATGAATAATCTTCTTACATATTGGATTACGAAGATTTTAATTCACTTTCATACGCGCACACAGTAATCACATGGACTTCGTTTGAATGTACAGGCACTTTTTAAATTAATTTATTCCAACTTTTAACATTTATTTCTGACGAAACATTCTTTTCGTTTTAACTTTCGACACTTAAAGCGTTTAGGCCCAATATACACTCCACTTTCCTTATAAATCGTCTACACACTAAACGAAATAATGTTTTTCCTTACTGGCCCCAATAATGTAAATGATGACACAAAATAAAATCCAGCTCTATCAGCGGTTGAAAGTATTCACTGCGGCATTAAAATACATTATTATCATTTTTAATGCATAAAGTTAATAAACTACAGACATATCAACTTTTAATAGTAACACTTTACAGTTTATCACACTAATATGTTTCGCCACTTGGCTTTCAACAAAAATATTTACTTATAACATTGTGGGTAACTATTTTTGTTACGAAATATTGTACGATTATGAATCACTTTTCGAGAAAAACACAAATGAAGATCGAATACTTTTTACAATTCGTCGATTTTTTCAAAAAAATAAGGCCGCGATAGAAAATATAAAAAAATATGTATATTCGTGTAACATATCCGATAAGTGACCGAATAATGACGATAAAGCAGATGATATCGGGATCTAAGGTGTGCTATCAGTTCTGAAGAGCGGGCCAAGGATGCTGATATATATCGAGATAAAGACGAATATTGTACGAGCAAACCTAGACGCTGTAGGCCTCTTTATTTACTAACCTAGATCATGAGAACTGACGTAACGTGGAAGGCAGAAAAAAAATATTAGTCATGAAAAACTTCCAATGTTACGAGAGAAATATTTTCGGGAAGAATGATTATGTGCATGGTACTTAAATTAAGTCGAGTTCGACAATAACTGACAAATGCTTGGACTGACTGCGGGTCCACTCAAATCTGTGTGGTGCTTTCTTTAAAAGACCATCTCAGACACTAATCTGCATAGTCTTCATGTGTGTATTATACCAAGATTATGTCTGGACCTTAAATTGATTGTTAACTCAAACCGTTTTAAAAAAGTAACCTTTGGAGTTTCTTGCCGGTTCTTCTCCTTAGGAATCGACCAATGCACCGAACCGTGTCCCTTTTTTGTCGACGTTTTACAAGTGCCCATGTAGGCCTATGTGAAATAAAATATTTTGACTTTGACTTTGACTTTGAAGTAAGTATTATTAAAAACGTTTCAAGTATATTTGCGAAACTATTTCAATGTTATTTTTTCATTCAGTATTTATGTAATGGCGAGATTAAATGCTTAATTTTCACAAAAAAGAGAAATAATATAATATTCTCATAACATAAGTACTAAGGTGAGAAGAATAATATACATATCAAATACACATTTTGATATGTCATTGATGATAACCTAATCGATTAATAAGATTACGTACGATAACGATTTATTTCAGTATGCAGTTACAATCGTTACTGAATTCCGATCAACAGACAAAAGTATAATCAGTCTGTGATGTTCCCACTGCTAGGACACGATGACTTTTCACATAATGAGACGATACAAAACACATAAAATTCCGCTTGAATCCCAGAAGAGTTAGGCAAAGGGGTACAGTCGAACAAGCTAATAAGTATTATACAGGCAGAAATCTGTATAATTCTAGTACACTGAAAATTGCAATCAATATTTGATTGCAATTTTCCTTAATAAAGCGTGTCTCATTAAGCGACTGATGTTAAGCACTGTATCGTTTGACATCAGTTTCTAAATGTATCTGTAAAAACTTAAAAGTAAATGCATTTAGCTGGCTGCATACTTATTAGCTTGATCGACTGTACTAGTTACATTTCGTCACTTATGTCTAAGTGCCATGTAATAGAGTCGAACCTATAATCAACCAGGTGCAAACCCAGACCCTGTGTCTGCTACCGAGAAATAACAGATTAAAAAACCAAATAACTCTTTGCCCGACCAGGTAATCCTCATGCTCCGCAGTCGCATTTGCGGCCACTAGACCAACGAGGATACAAAACACATGTTAGTGCGTAGAGGAAAGTCACCAAATATGAAATAGTATCTTAATATGGAATACCTTCATTTCTCTAAGACTATAAGTATGAAACGCAACACTCGACCATCTTCTGTTCCATTCGGTCTACTAACACGTACGTGGTGCAATAGACCGAATGGAACAGAAGATGGTCGAGTGTTGCGTTTCATACTTATAGTCTTAGAGAAATGAAGGTATTCCATATTAAGATACTATTTCATATTTGGTGACTTTCCTCTATTAATAGAGTACAGTAACAGGTAGGTCAGGTAGCACTTAACATACGTTTGGCAACCCTAGGATGGGTGGCAACGACTGTGTAGCGGTCTAGGTCATGGATAGTCACTAAAAATACTTTGACGGTAGTAACTATTGCGAATTTCGTTTAATTTTACTGTTATTACGTTTTGATGCGACATTTTACAATCGGCTGTAATTCCTGGAGGGTTAGTTAGGGAGTATCAATGGTACGGTACTCAAATTTCACCGTCATATTAAAGTCTTAACTAAGAAGGGCGAGGGTTTAAAGGGTGTATAAGTACCCTTAACGCAAACGAAGTGCATTTGTTCTCCCCACCACTGTGATATTTTTTTGTTCTAGACTATAGTCTATACCTGGGAACCCCCTATTTACGGAGATATTGGGGGTCAAAGTTCCAAATTTTTCACAGCTGTTTTGTAAATACTAGTTTTTCAGGTTATAACTTTACTTAAATTAACTCCATGACCCCTTTACTATTCAAAGCATCCACTAGCACAATGTTTTAAGTTTACCGAAAAAAGTAATTTTTGACCCCAAAAATAAAACTCGTTTCCCAGCAAAAATTGTTAACTTACACCCTGACTCCTGTATAACTGTAATCTGACGAAAAAGAAAGACTGCAGGCTGTTATCGAGAAATTCCTGGTGAAAAAACCTCGAGAACACTTCACTAAATGGTATTCTAACCCAAGACTGCCTCAGCGCTCGCAAGAGTCATTGCTGAGCATTTGTTTACATTTAAAGCATTGAGAGCATTGATGGCCCAGTGGTTGCGAACGCGTTTGAACCCAGGCAGGCGCATTACTTTGTGTAATTTATTTCATCACCACTGCTCTCAAAACGGTGAAGGAATTCGAATTAGAACCAACAAATTCGAAGACATGTGACATCTACCAACACGCACTGGGCACGCGTGGTGGATCCCTGTCCTAGAGAGAGGAGGCCTGAGTCACTGCAGTGGGAACATTATAGGCTGATGATGATGAGAGCATTAAATGCGAGGAAATCGTATTTTCGACAGAACAATATGCCTAATGGCATATTCCCACATATTAGCATTTCATTGAGAGTGGAACATACAAACAAACCGCCCCCGCTCCGCCTACTGTTTGACGTGCGACTACGTGTAATTGCTAAAATTAAGTGTAAAGCTCACTATGTAATATTGTGTTAGAAGGATTATTTGTTTAAAAAGATCATCATCATCATCATCATCATTTCAGCCAAAAGATAGGCCTCCCCCAGGTGTCGCCACATTAGGCGGTCCCGTGCGTCTTGTATCCAGCAAGACAAAAAGAGCTTAAAAAGATAATACTACCTAATGGGCCTACCACACGCACAGGCTTCACGTTCTAGAGTTCTACCAACCACACGCGCTATGTACAGTCAGCATCAGTAGATTACCACTACTCAAAGTTCCAAAGCAGAGTTATTTATGAAAACTTGTTAATTATAACTCGTTCTAACAAGTTATTGAAGAGCAAGGCATATTCCAAACAATAATTTTCTCAAACATTAAAAAAAATAGCTGGAGTCTTGTACATCAACTAATTGAAATTCTGAAATGTTAAGCTACTTCTGCTGCTGACCGTACCATGTGCACTGTGTTATAGCGCAGGCCGAAGTGACCACACTTCGGCCAACCTACACGCTCAAGCTTCACCAGAAGCTTCACCAGAAGCTTGAGCGTGTAGGTTTGCCCATGAGATCCTGTAAACCTGAGGGCAGAATGGTAATAAGGTCTTACAGAGTAGAGACCGCGAATGTTTCTTCTATTCTCCACTGTCAATCGTCACGCTCTCATTTACTCCTATTTCCTCCATTCCTCAAACAAAACCATCTTTTTTTGGTCCTCTTCTCCCTCTAATACCATCAACATTTATATTCATCACTCTTTCAATCACATATGCCTTGCGTCCCTTCTCATCATATGTCCATACCATGACAGTCGATTCCCTTTCAACTTTTCTATAACTGTACTTATTTCTTCCAACACACATACACTTCAAAGAATGAGACCGCGTTAATTGGCACATAATAATGCTCTTTATTCCATACAATCCAGATTCCAGAGAATGAGTTCATAAAGTTATTTCAGTTCCAAAATAATGTATTAATGTTCAGTTTCAATGACACATTCTTTGCGTAAAAATAACGTTTGCACGTAGGCGGGTGTTGATACTGTATTACGGAAACTCTTCATAAAAGTGGAGACTATCATAAAAAAAACATGTTTTGTGATTAGGTAAATGATATTTAAGAAAAATAAACCGTAATAATCAGCTGTTCGGCATATTTGCATTATTCCACTGAAAAAATAAATGGAACAGCTGTTTTTAAAGCAGTTTCATCGTTGACAGATGTCATTATTTTGATAGGTGTATGAAATGTCTATAACACGGTCAATTAACGTGTCAATTAGATTAACAATAATTTCTGATTTAGAACAGAATGGTCAGAATCGTCACGCAGTGGGTGCCTGAAGACGGTCGTTGTCACCTAGGCAGGCCGAACAAACGCCAGCGTCACGATTTGGAGTTCCTTACTGATTAGCCATAGAAGGCTATAACACTGGGATAGTTAGAAAGGAATGGTGGAAGCCTTTTTCCAGCAATGGGAAAATAGGCACACAGCAACTAGTATTTGCAGTTTCGCGCAAATTTTTTCAGAATTTAGACATTATTTCATCATCCTACTTATGCGGCGATTTAATCAGCTGTTTATTGCAAACTATTTAAAGTAGGTTAACTTTAATATTTAAATTCTTTTTCATTCTTGGTTGAACAACACTTTCAAAAAAGTAAAAAAAGTTTGGCGTACGAAATAGCGAATTTTATCTAGACATTTTTAACTCCTAACATTGAGCCAAAATATACTAATCAACTTTTACCTAATATGACCCACAACACAACTAATGTTGAAAACACACTGTAACTCAACCGTATGTTATTGATGTTGCAATAAAGCAAACTGACTTCCTGAGGTCCTGGGTTCAATTGTGGGTTTCTTCATTAGAAATTTTTAGAACGAAGTCTATATTTCTGCCCGGTTGATGGCGATAGGCAGCTCACGAAACTGAAGACCGACGATGGCAGGATCGTATCCGCCAAACCGGAGCTTCTGAGAGAGATCGAGAGTACACGTCAACTAGTCAACCCGTTGAAAATCTAGCGTAATACCCCAGAGCTAGACTGACCCGACACTATACTGAAGACATCCCGGATGTCAACAATGGGCCTCATCAGAAAGCTCAAAGTCACCCAAAGGGCAATAAAGAGGGCTATGCTCGGAGTTTCCTTGCGTGATCGAATCAGAAATGAGGACATCCGCATGAGAACCAAGGTTACCGACGTAGCCCGAAGAATCGCCAGACTTAAGTGGCAATGGGCAGGGCACATTGCTCGCAGAACGGATGGCCGAAGGAGCCGAAAAGTTCTGGAGTGGCGACCGCGAACCGGAAGACGTTGCCTTAGAAGGCCTCCCACTAGGTGGACCGATGACCTGGTGGTGGTTGCGGGGACCCGCTGGATGCGAGACGCACGGAACCGGTCAATGTGGCGACATTCAAGGGAGGCCTATGTCCCGCAGTGGACGTTTTTGGGCTGAAATGATGATGATGACGATGATGATTATGGCGATAGGCTCGCCCCCTATTACGTGCGACATAACTGGTGAAGTGTGGGTGGACTAAAGGGTAGCTATACCTTTGCTTAATCCTTCGGGGATTAGAGGCGTGATGTTATGTTATGTAAAGGAAAAACCGTAACATAAAGTTTGTTTACAATTAAATACATAAACTATGGTGTATATTTATGGTTACACGTCATTGTGCTCTCAGCCTTGGTACAGTTTATCAAAAACTTGCGGGATACGTGCGTATTGTGAGTTTATGATAAATCGTTCTCGATAACTGGCTTATGTGATTTCCAATTTGTGTTGAAGCCCGGGGTATAACTGTAGAGGAAGACCAAAGAAACGATGGATGGACTGTGTAATGAGCGGGTCTTTTGCGGACAGAAAAGTAACTCCTGATTCACCAAGCCTGATCCTCCGCGCGCACAACCACTCCCGCCGCGCGCCGCCGCCGCTGCGCACTCTGAGCTTAATTTACTAAGTATTTTTCATTACAGCTATCTGACCTACGGTAATACAAACGAATGAAAAGTGTACAAAGCATAGTTTAGTTATGCAAACGACTTTTCAGACACAACAGCAGTTATCGATTCTAAGAAATTGCAGTCTAACAACAAAAATTGAGTAAAACCTACACGTCTACCTATCATTAAAGACTCATCAATATAAGTTCACCGCTTCCTGAGATTAGCACAGACAGACAGACAAACAAACATTCTTAATGCAAGAACTGTTGATGTTACTAACGAAAGCAGGCGAGTGTAGAAATAGGATAGTTATTTTAAAACCACGGAAACACTTTCTAGGCTAAACGAAAACAATTATGATTGATTTATCAAAATATGGCGAATTTATAGAAAACACGTCGATGAAAAAGAATGTAGTGAGAAAAGTGTCATTTTTAGAAACAAAAATTTGAAGCTACATTAGGTACTGTAACAGCACATCAAGCTACTGTCACTGTTCTGTCTCTCTGTTAAATTTATCTTATAGATTTTCAACTTTTCGAGCATTGGGTTCAAGGTTGATTGGAAAAATTTGACAGTTTGGGGTAATCCAACCACCGTATGTTACAACCGGTGACAGCCGACTCCCTCTCAGACTGCAAGTCTATAGATGCAAAGTCCCATCAAAAGAAACATAATAGACTGATTACATCATATAAGTAAGTACCTAGTCTGAATGTCTAACCTGACATACAAATAACAAAAAGAGAATAAAATTGAAAGGATAAATCTATTTATATGAAACTGTTGCACAACTGATTGACCGAATGACTAACCATAGACACCGCCCAGTCTAGAAGTTTTGCTTATGGATCGATTAAAGATAAAAAGACCAAAGAAGACCATAATACATAAGAAGGAGATAGGAAATAGTGAAAGAAAATAGTGTATTCAGAAATCTTGGCTTCGGAGGTTGTAAACGAGACGAAGACTTATAAATATATTGTTCTGACTGTACATAAATTGGGATAACTATAGGAAAATGATGAGAAAGTAGACACAGCGATTTTTTATTATGAGTATGGATGGACAGGAAGGCCAATGAAACGATAGATATACTGTACGAGTATGAAAGATGATCTATCTGATTGCTGTATGGGGGATCAGTGGTGACCTAGATGGTCTAGAGCAGTGGTGGCGGCCCCGACTTACGAACAGTGAGTCGTGGGTTTGAACCCCGTCAGGCGCATTACTTTGCGTAATTTATTTCATCACCTTTGCTCTCAAAACGGTGAAGAAAAACATCGTAAGGTGGCCGGCATGTCTTAAAACAAAAAATTTGAAGACATGTGACATTACCAAACCGGACTGGGCCCGCATGGTGGATTATAGCCCATCCCTCTCCTAGAGAGGAGGCCTGAGTCCCTGCAGTGGGAAAATTATAGGCTGTTGATGAAGGGGGATTAAATCTAAGATGTTGAACACTAGAGAAGTTTGGAAAAAGAAGACATAGCGAGCAGTGTGTGTGTGAGTGTCCGACACGAAATAAATAAATGCCGGAGGAATATAAATAACCAGATGAAAGGAGTGCAACCAAATTCAGCAACAGCTACTAGTCAGTTGGATACAAATACGAGATCTAGAATACTAAAACAATAGTAAAGGATGTTATGGCATGTTCCTCGTTAACCTATTTATGTTAACACCGAGCATTCAACGTTTACTACTTCAGTGGATAACAGCAACATTGTCTAGAACTTAGTGGAACTCGTTCAATAATTAATATAAACTTCACCATCTGCCTAGCCTTTTACCAAGTATGTTGGGGTCGGCTTCCAGTCTAACCGGTTGCAGCTGAATACCAGTATTTTACACGGAGCGACTGCCTATCTGACCTCCACAACCCAGTTAATACTAGGTAATACGGATACCCTTTGGTAAGACTGGATGTCAGACTTTTAGGTCACTGACTATCTGTAACGACTGCCAAAGATCTATATATGGCAGCCGGGACCAACAGCTTAACGTGCTTTCCGAGGCACGGAGGAAACTCGGTATGTAATGGGCGGTCACCCATCCACAGATGACAGACAGACCTAGGCAAGCGCAGCTTAACCTAAAGATCGACCCGAGTGGCAGTTCTTATTAGGCCACGAGCTCCTCAATTAATATAAACTTATGCAGTGGAAAAAACATGTCTTCCAGGAAATACTTTGTAGGCATTTATGAAATCAATAGTTTCTAACTAAAAAAGGAGGAAAATGTTGAGTATGAATGTAGATGGGTATAAAAGAAGAGGAAGACGAAAGAAACGATCGATGGAATGTGTGAAGGATGACATGGCTAGAAAGGAGGTTTCTGCCGAGCCCGTCGGGGCTGTGGATTGTTCGAAAGAGATACCGCGGCCTCGACTCGGTCTAAGAAGGAACATGGGAGGTTTTTAGACAGTAGAAGTCTGATAGTGGTAGGGCCACTCGCGCTCTGCCAAGCTGGCACTCTGCGTATCTTTTTAAATGTCAGTGGCTATCATAGTGTTCATCAATTAACTGTCAAAATGGGTCCATTTTGTATTAAACCATAACCAATTTGACAGTTAATCGATCGACTCTATGATAGCCACTGACATTTAGAAAGATACGCAATAGCCCTGTTGAGCGGGACGAGTCATATGATAATTTCTCACACCTCAAAAAAAAGGTTTTTGCTGAGATGACGAGTATTAGAGACGTGTGGAAGAAGAACACATCCCGGGCCGACCCCTATGTAAATTGGGATAAGGGTTGAAAATGATGATTAATAGTAAAAGGGAACTTAATTATGGAAGAAACTAAACTTGGATTAACTTTTACGTATATCTGTAATATTAATTTACTTGGGAACAATACACAGTAATTGATAAATTTTCAACAACCCAGATCTTTGGACTTGTGTAGAGCGAACTTGCATAAATGAGGATCTATTTGTTCCTAAACTATTTGTTTTAAAATAACATTGAATAACTTCTCCGATAAAGACAACATCGAAACAGTAAGTTTCTTCAATTGATCATGGAGCGTTTTTATTCCGACACACGCATCTTTTCATCATTTTCAACCAACTATTTTAAGAAGTGCTGGCTAGACTACTATATAGAGGTTTCGACCCTTACACTGGTCCCTAGACAAATGACGTTAAAGATCATGATCGCATTCCAAACCTTTTCATGTTTTATTTTTATAATAACATTAAATCGTTACGTTTTGCTATAAGACCTTTCGATTTCTGAGTTCAACATCGACATTGCTGTGAGTTTGTATGGTCGGTTCGTCTTGTAGAGGACGTGGCCGTTCTATTTTCTTAATTTATCCATCGAAATATCTATCGCACAGAATCCTTACCTTTTTCTCCAGCTGCTTCTTAACGGTGACGAGCTGTTCCAAGTCATCTTCATGCTGTCTACGCAGTTGAGCCCGTAGCAGCTGTAGTTCTCGATGTGCCCGTTCGAATCTTCGCTTGTACTTGTCGCCGGAGACTCCAGCGTCGGCCTCGGAACCTTCGGAGTCCGAGGGCTCATTGCCGCCGCTGTCTGCGGAGCGCCAGTGGAGGAGCTCGAGCTCCAGGCGTTCGGAGGCCTATGGGAAATTTATGGAGTTAGTGTCTTCAACCAAGATGAGTCATGGTCATAACTATTGGAGGACTGACTGTTAACAGTTTTTAGTGTTTGAAACAGTAAGGAAAATAACTTTGGCATATCCTATAACTAATTCCAAATATCACATGTTACTTAGTTGGATTAAGAATATCAGGTGAAACGTTCTCGTTAAAATAAAGAGTAAACTATTTAAGTCCGACTTAATAGGTTTTTTTTCTACGAGATCCTTTCATCGCCGACTCGATCTCTGACCTCAGGAGAAGATTTAGGTCAAAAGTAGATCCATGTCATATCAAAAGAGCGAGTGATCAAGAATATTAGTTTGTTGTAACAATAACAAAACAACATTATTATAATCAACAGATCAAGGATGGGTTCTCTGAAGCTATCAGATAAGATGAAAATGTCAATCATGTTATCTAAGATTGTTAGTTCAGAACTGCAGTTTGCAACGACTTGGTATTTGACACGATAAAGGATGTAGTGTTTATTTAGAACACAATAATAATTAAAAAATAACAGAGTAAGGGGGCAACTACGTCCCGTCGGGGCTGTGGGTTGTACACTAGTTACCGCGGCCTCGACATATATAAAGGGCTAAGAAGGAACATGGGTGGTTTTTAGTCAGTAGAAGTCTGGCACTCCCTTTCGCTCTGCCCAAGAGCGGGAGGGGATTTTCCACCCGCCAAAAACAAAAAAAAGGGGGGCAATTACGTTACAAGTCGCAAAATGATCACAGACAATTCATAATATTAACTGCATCTGTGACCATTTTAAGAATTTTAACGCGATTCACATTAAATAATCAATTCAGAGCAGTGGTGGCCCAGCAGCATTACTTTGTGTAATTTATTTCATCACCACTGCTCTCAAAGCGGTGAAGGAAAACATCGCGAGGAAACCGGAATATCTTAGAACCAAAAATTCGAAGATATATGATATCTTCCAATCCGCACTGGGAGGAGGCCTGAGTCCCTGCAGTGGGAACAATATTGATGATTCAATTATGATTCTGCTAAAACGGCCAGTTTAGCCCCCAGATCTGATAGTCACTTATAAACACATCAGATTACCACGTCGTCTACTCGGGTAATTGGTGATTCGTGGTTCATTTGGCGTTTGAATGCCATTATCAGGACTGGGCGTGGATTTGTATTGAAAAAACCAGAAGATGTCGTTAGTTTCAAAAAGAATAATTTTATATTATAGTGTCATAATCATGTGGCTTACCAAGGCCTATTCATACTTTAGTGGTTAGAATGTCATGGAGTCCCACACAGGATTTGAGGGACAACCGACCGTTGACTGATGAACTGATTGGAATGAATGAAAAAAAGTTCTAAACAATGAACTCACCTGTTGTAGCCGCTGGTTGTTAGCCAGCAAGTCCCGGTTGTCGCGTTCGACGCGCAGTCGCTCAGCCGCCTCCGCGTCCGCCCGCTCTGTGGCCAGACCTGCCGCTGCCCGCTCCTCCGTGAGCTCGCCACCGACTTCTGATAGCTGGAGACAGAAGAATATATTAGTACGTTTTCAAATTAACATAATCATAAAAAACTAAGTTTAAAAACTAAAACCCGACCACGAATAAAAACGCAGACTAATAAAACCGCGGTCCTAAAGTAGAAAACAAGAAAAATCGTCCAGTAAGTAGATAATTTGATAATTATTATAGAGGACAGCCGTAGTCGCATGCCACCTTGCTAATGGCAACTAGCAGCTGACTTCTGTATCAATGAGAATGCCATGAAGGAGCATCAGGTATCAGTGGCCGTAGTCGGGTAAAAAAATAGGCCTACATGGGCTCTTATAAAACGTCGACAAAATGGTACACGATTTGGGTTGGTCCTATTCAGAATAGTCCTAGTAGTTGCAGTTGATATTCAGCTGCATCCAGACAATTGAGACTGGAAACCAACCCCAGCATAACTGAGAAAACACTAGGCAGATGATAAACTGACTGAAACCCCAAAAATACTTTGAAAACGGAAACCTCAAAACCGGGTCTGCTATTAAGTACACCTGCCTAACCCGTCAGGAAAACTGGCATGATATTATGTTTGGGCTCATCCTTATCAAACAATAAACTTATCTAAGAGTCATACTAATGATTTTTTTTTGTCTTAAATCAATGGATAAAATAAACCCTAGTCGCAACCTGTTAGCTTTATTAGTTAAGTCAAGAAAGTCCAGTAATAAATAAACCCACATAAATAAACTAACTACGTACGAGTACAACCGCCTACTATTGGAACTGACACAAACACTATACAATTAGGTATTTACAGTGAAATTCTATCACGAACTAGCCTTAGCACGTCAAATCATGCAATTATCTATGTAAATTGTCAACACGACAACTGTAGAGAACTGAACATGATTACAATTAATGCAGTTCTGCTAGTGACACATAGGTTTAACGGTGTCATAATACAGGGTGTAAATTAACCCTTCACACATACGTCAACCAAGCATTCTGTACATCAAACTAAGTACCCCTACGCAAAAATGTTTGCTGGGAAACGGTTTTTTTTTGGGGACATTAATTACATTTTACGGTAAAACTCAATTGCAGCACTCTTGAAACATTGTGCTAGTGGATGCTTTGAATAGTGAACGGGTCATGACGCTAATTTAAGTAAAGTTATAACCTGACAAATTAGTATTTACAAAAACAGCTGTGAAAATTTTGGAACTTTGACTATCTCCGTAACTAGGGGGTTCCCAGGTGTGATTTAGAACAAAACAATATCGCAGTGGTGGGGAGAACAAGTGCCCTTCGTTTGCGTTAAGGGTACTTTTACACCCTTTGTAACAACACGCCTGTAATCAAAAATCGAATCGAGGTGTACCAAATAGCGAGTACCAGTGTACCAAACCAACATTGTCATCAGCCGGACACCAGTGTCGGCTCCATGGCAGATACTGAGAAATTCTTAATGCAAAAACCCAATCCCACTATGCGCGACCTGAGAATTTAACCCACAACCTCATGGTCAGCAGTCGCGCTTGTGATCACTAGACCAGCAAGGCAGTCATTAACGGTATGATTATTGTTATTTCAAGTTTCAAACAACACTCATCATGGTTATCGACATATGACTAGTAATTGATGGGTTTCCCTCGAGACCATAAGTTCCGACAAGCTGTCTTGGGGTCAACCGCCAACAGCAGTGAAAGTGTTAACGTTTTCTATTAAACACATTACACATTTAAAATATTATCTTTATATGCTCTTCAGACACAGATTAGACGTAGTATAAATGATTATTAAAGTTTCTGCAATAATCTGGCTGTAAACCAGGCGTGATGGTGGCCAATATTAAGTACCAACATAAATAATAGCAAATAAATGTCAGTTGCTAAGAAAATCTTTAATGATAGTCCATAGACAAGGCTTCCTGTCAAACCACAACACGTACAAGTGTTGAAAATACTCCATAGACTAAGACTAACTCTACAGAGAAAAATGATTTTAACTAGAAAGTTCGTAATTGCAATGTTCCTAGTCGTTAGTAGTTAATTCCTCACTGCCGCGACAAGCACTGTGTGATTATACCATAACAATAAAGTAACAGGTAACACCCAGCTTTTTAATCGCCACAAACGACGGCTCACGATCATTAAAACGTCGATACTACACTTAAGTAATCCATCGTTAGTCTAAGTTATCGACACTATAATCATAATGTTGAATGAAAATTAACTAAGCGACAACATTTCAAACATAACAGGTTAAATTTGGAACGCACTGACGCGAGTAGGTGGACCAACCAACGTATTAACTGTCTGGCGAATTCGCAACGCGAGCAACCTTTAACTCTTGCCAAAAACGCACACAATTCCCACAAAAAATCCACAAACGAACGAAAAAAACAGCACGTTTCCTGTTTTAGTTTGAGTGACAATGTCGTAATACTCCGCTGATGGACAAGGCAGAATCTCGCGAGAGACGTCGCCGTCGAGAAGTCAACAATGAGAAAAAAATGTTTTGGCAAGCGACGCGCGTGCGGTAATAGAAAGCCAACTGCCACAGTTCCAAGCGCCACTAGTAGCCCATGAAACTATCCCAAGCAGCCGACGATAATTTATTACACTGTATTAGCCTTATCTTTACGAGCATCGAACGCTTTGGAACATTTGTACTATGATATCTAGAACTAATCATTAGTATGAGTCACCTCGTCCATTTCGGAGACAGTAGTTCGGTCTTCCGATATTCCGCGACTCGATCGGCAGACACTGCTGGCTCGGCTGCCACTCCGGCTGAATAGCGTGAAACCCTTGATCATGATGTTCGTCGCTGACTTTGATCTTCCAACTCTCTTCTTTCCATTGAACATCATGTCAGAGTCATCTTTGTGTCCCAATCTGCGCCATTCATCCATTACATGGTCAGTTCTCTGAAGGAAACTGTCGATCTTACTGCTCAAGTAATTGGAAGACGTTCCTTCTTCCATGTGAGCTGCCACAGGCTTGAACTTCTGTCTAATGGGTTGCCTATTGCAACCGAGCACGAATGACATGTTAGCATCAAAGACAACAGGAGCCTGTTCTCTAGATCTTAGTTCTTTTAAATCTACGCGTTCAGACATATCACAGGTTTGAGGGTACATTCTTCTAGGAGTAGGCGTCCTGCTGTATAGTGTGGAGTTCATGCTCGATGAGCGAGATAACGGTACATAGGTCCCGTTGCTGCTGCATGTCGAGTACTGGCTGGCTGAGCTGCGGACACTGCTGTACGAGGAAGGGCTCGGAGACCTCGACGTCAATAAACTGACAGGCACATGTCTTTTAGCAAGTTCTGCTATAGAGCCCCTCTCTACTGAAGCAGTAGAAATGCTTCTCCTGTAGGAGGGGCTCGGTGAGCGACTCACTAAGTATCTTCCATTATCACCACTGGGCTCATTAATAGTCCGGACCTCCTTTAGAGGTTTAGTCACAAAAAGTTTTTTGCCATTCAACAGAGAAGATGAAAGTTTCGGCGGTACTTTCTCGTCGAAGTCAATAGGTAGCGTCTTGGACTTCTTCACCGGTAGGATGGGTCTGCTCGGCGGAGCCTTAGGCGGTTTCTTCGGAGTTGTATCCAGTATTGGCGGGGACAGCGGTCCGTTGAAGTTTGGCGGAAGAGATCCATTTCCATTGATCGGCGGAGAGAAGACACCGTTACCGTTGGTTGCACTTATATTTTGTTCTGGTATTTGTAGCTTCAGTGGGTTTGAGCTCGTACCGTTGATGGTGGCCACGGCGACCGGCGCGTGCGGCATTTTCGTTTAGGCTGTTCGCTTGCGTTTCCTGTAGCGGAAGTGTCGCGAACGTTGAAAGTCCAATGCCATTTCACAGTGATCCGATGCAGTATTATTGTCGCGAGCGTTACGGGATGCGTCGGGACATTAGTTGGAAATAGAACCGGCGCGAGAGGGCTCCGCGGACGCACTGCGCCGGCTATCTCGGTCGCCGGGCCGACGACGCGGCCGCTCGACTATTTTAGTTTACTTAGATGTCGAAGTGCACGCGCGGCTGACACGCGCTGGACCTTCAACATTCAATGGACGTTCGAGTACGAAGCCAATGACAACATTCGTTCGTCCGAACGTCCTGTATCAAACGGTCACGACGAGTAAATCAATCGGAGCTAAATGTGTAGTCATATTGTATAGTTATGATCGAAAAGAGCATATGTAGGTTAACCTATATGCATGTCAATAGATCTTAAGTGCAGTCGTCAGGAACTCATGACGTATGGAGCAGCCGACGGGAAACACTGAAAGCCGGGATTTGTTTGTCATACAGTAAGGTTTAAAGCAAGCGCAAATACACATGCGAAAAAAAAATTATTTCACGTTAAACACTGGAGATGCTCGTCATAATATCTCCAAATACAATAAGAACATCAGAAATGCTTAAAACGCAAATAGATACCAAGCAGGACTTTGGAACATGTACTTTAATATTAACCACCCAAAGTTTCAAAACATTTTCATTATAATCATAATAACAGTCGTCTTGACGCACATGCACTGAAACAGTAACTGTTGGCAACTACTAAACTAAACGTTTGGCAAGAAAATTGATAAAATAGCGTAAATGTACATAGCATAGCGCCGAAATATGCATCGTTTGGCAAAAACAAGATGTTCACCAAAGTTGCGCGCACGCAGAAACCAGTAGCGATTTGTTATGTAAACACAAACACTCCGACAGGTGGGGAAATGCCAAACTGTGTCAAAATCTGTTTTATGTAAAAGTGAGAAAAACTTTCAACGTTATGGCGAAGAATAAAGTACGAAAATGAGTCAAATCATCTGATAAGTAAGAAGACGTCATCAGAAGATCCTTATAAAGGGTGTAAAGGTACCCTTAACGCAAACGAAGGAGACTTGTTCTCCCCACCTCTGCGATCTTTTTTTGTTCTAGACCATACCTGGGAACCTCCTAGTTACGGAGATATTGGGGGTCAAAGTTCTAAATTCTTCACTTACTAGTATTTCAGGTTATAACTTTACTTAAATGACCACCATGACCCGTTTACTATTCAAAGCATCCACTAGCAAGATGTTTTAAGAGTGCTACATTGAGTTTTACCGGTAAAAAGTGGTTTTTAACTCCAAAAAAAATTTCGTTTCCCAGCTGAAATTTTTACGTAGGGGTACTAAGTTTGATGTACAGAATACTTGGTTGACGGCTGTGTGGAGGATTAATTTACACCCTGTATAACCATCAAAATAACAAATTATGTATGCAGATATAATTTTATACGAAATACCAATCAGACTAGAAATGAAATGACTCTGACTGCTGAGATGACGATTTATAGAGAAGTATGGAGGAAGAGGACAGGCTACAAAGACCACAAATAAATTGAGATAAAGGTAGGCAAATGATGATGATGAGTTATGAGTTGATGACCAACGAATAAATAATTATACACTTAACAAACAATTGACTGTTATCTAAAAATGAATTTAGCAAGGAAGTAACGTCAACGTGACCCGGCCCGTCAGTTAGTTAAACCCAGGACGTCAAAGCGCTGATTAACTGAATGTGGCATCGACATCCTACACTGTAAACCTAGATTCGTTTCCAGATACTGTAAGCAAAATGGCTAATTATTTACGTACGGTTGTGCCAGATACATTGACACATTACTGTAGTTTAAATCATGTTTTAGCGTTACAAATTGGCAATTCATTTATTTTTGATGTACTATTTTTTTCTGGTTTCTGGTGTATAAGAAAATGTTTATGAATGAAAAGAAATCGTAGTACATTATCTATATTTTACATACCAAACTATCAACAATTTTTAGAGAAAGATTATCACTCTGTGATGAGACAAGCAGACTAAATCAACATTTCAGAAAATATATAGGACAATCCTTTAAAATTTATCTATACTAATATTATAAAGAGGAAAGATTTGTATTTTTGTGTGTGTGTGCTACGCAGGTGAAACCGCGTGACGTCCGCTAGTAACGAATAAAGACTATTGATTGATAATAATATTGTAACTGGAAAAGAACTATAGTGAAAAATGAAAGCCAAAACTAGACTTATTATGAAAAAAAAAATGATTTTATCCCAATAACAAAGCTTTGTATGTGATGCTGTTGGTACACCAAATAAATAAATTAACTGTGTAATTGTGATTTCAAATGTATGTATCCTGAATAAAAAAGCTATTACCAATCAAACCACAGACAACATTTCTTCTTTCAACTCTCCTAAAACCAACACAACTAAAATACTGCCGGACGAAAGCTAAAGGGCTCGAACGAAAGCTGTTCCAATTTCAAACCACAACGCCTATCGGTCAGATGTTCCAATAAGAAATAAATAACCAGCCAGCCACGTCTGCCAATGCGTCCGCTTGATGCAATCCGTTCCGCAGTAACAATGCTGCTGACAATTGCGCAACCATAGACTATAATGGGTTTTTAATCTGCTTGTGAAGAAATTATGGGGAAGGAAATAGATTTTTGGTATTTGCGGTCATCTGTAGAAAGGTAGGTTTGGGTAGAAAATAATTTTTACACCAGTCAAAATGTGAGTTGTAATTTTAAAAGCAACATCTAAAGATAACGAATTAAATTTTTGGAGTCTGTGCAACGATTGATCGATGATTAAACAAAAATAATAGCGGTTCGATGTAGCAATCAAACACATAACTCAAATTGAGCGAGAACAATATCACACTACAGACACTAGCAAATTAAGAAAGTGATTCAGCGAAATCAACAATACGATGTCACACGCTCTCGCAATAAACAAAAAAAACTCGATAGCTACCTATTTAATGAAAAGTGTTTCCAATCAACTTGTACAGAACATTGATCATCTTTTTATTTGTTATAGAAAATCATAATTACTCCATAAGTTTCTAGTCTAATAGCATACATTATTTGCTATAGAATCGTGTAATGCAAATGGCTAATTTGGCGTTATTTATAACGACGTTGACAGGACTGCTGTCAAAATTGTATTTAAAAAGCAAGATGGCGGTGTTAGTTCCGATTACTATCACGCGGTAAAAGAACTACGCAATGCAGCACTATATGGTTCAACGTTTCGATTTCATTCGTTTTCGCGTGCGCTTCGCGACAGTTCGATAAACTGAGCGTTTGGTCTCTGATTTTGAAAATGGAACGTTATTTTAAATTTAGATCGGAACGGGATTTATGGTTCTGATAGACATCCTATAAAAATGTGAAAGCTTTCATCGGTTGAATAAATACGCTGTTTTTATGGGATTTACTTGATATTTCCATGGAAGAACACATACGTTTTTAAATCACTTACACACATTACGTATTTCTCATAAATTCATGATTCCCCATTTGTATGATTTGTGTAGCGTTAAGAGGTTCTCTTCAAGTCCTAATATCTTCTTTATGATAAATTACACTTCTGGACACATCTATTGGCCCACCTTAGAGTTTAGGTTTCGATGGCCCCTACCGAAATGATTGCTAGATTGAACAAAAACTGTTGATGCAGTTTTAAACCTGATACATTTTACCATCTTTTTCGATCGTATTGTTTTAAATTTGAATTCAGAATACCATACGACATGGAGCTACGCCTAACAAGTCGGATATGCGCCTTGTTAAAGGCAATTGATTTTTGAATAAAAACATGTTTTATCAAATAAAGGTTTAATTTAATAACGCGTGTTGCCTCCATGGGCATCTACCACAGCTATCATACGATTAGGCATAGAGTTTATCAAGCGCTCTATGAAATTTTGAGGGATCATCTCCCATTCCTCTTCTATGGCAGTTTTCAACTCCTGCATCGTCTGGGCAACTGGCTGACGAGCCTTAACACGTCTTTTTAGCTCGTCCCACATGTGCTCAATGGGGTTCATGTCTGGGCTTCTGGCTGGCCAGTCCATAACTGTGATGTTCACATCCCGAAGATATTCCCTGACGATGCCGGCCGCATGGGCTCTTTCATTATCATGCATAAAAAGGAAATTTGGGCCCACATAGTCTGCGTATGGTATCACGTGAGGTTCTAAGCACTCACGAATGTACCTTTCAGCATTTAATGTTGGCAGCCGTGGTCCTGTAACAACCTCAAGTTGAGTTTTGCCGCTCGCGGATATACCGCCCCAGACAGTCCATGAGCCACCGCCATAAGCAACCCTCTCTTCAAAGCAGCATTGTGCGAAACGCTCTCCCTTACGTCCGCGTCGGTAGACCTTCTTCCTTCCATCATTGCCATGTAACACAATTTTAGACTCATCAGAAAAGAGTACACGGCTCCAATCTTGCTGTGTCCAATTTAAATGACTGCGTGCGAAATGAAGGCGCGCTGTTCGGTGGGCTCGCGTTAGTTTGGGCCCATTAGCTGGCTTGTGTGGTACCATATCGCGTTCTTTTAACCTTCTCCGAACAGTTCGAGCGCTCACAGATACTCCGTGGAAGTCGCGAAGTTGGTTTTGTATCTCAATGGAGGTAAGGTGACGATTTCTCAAGCTGGTCGTCACGATGAATCGATCCTGCCTTTCAGTTGTGACCCGAGATCGTGGCCTTCCTTGGCGACGAACAAAGCCGCCAGTCTCTAGGTTCCTCCGATAAACATTTCGGACCGCAGATCGACTTAAATTAAGTTGAGCACTCACGTTTCTTTGGCTGTGTCCGGCCTGAATAAGTGCCACAGCTTGGGCGGCGACTTCAGGTGAAGTATCCATAGATTATTGATAGAACCTCACCTTAATGTTAAGAATAAGTAATGTTTGTTGCAAAACCAAAGATATCAATCACTTTTTCAAGAATTAAATCCAAGTAAACCAATAAAACCAAGTTTCCTTAGTATTCGATTGTTTGATATTAACAAACAGGCTCCAAATTGTCTTTTGTTTCTTTAAATTCTGTGTTCGAAATTCAAAAAAAGACTATTGAATGAAATTGTGAATGTGCCAGGTTCAAAACTGCATAAAAACTTTTTGCTCGACCTAATATAAAATTTTAGCTAGGACCAAACGAAACTGAAAATACAAGGTGGGCCAATAGATGTGTCCAGAAGTGTATTTAGATTAAATAGTCATATGTTTTTCAAGAAAAATCATAATTCATCGCGTATAGTATAAATACTGTGCAATTACTTGGAAAAAAATATGTTTCTTCTTCAAAAACTTTCCGGACACACTTCACGGTCAGTCTAGTTTTCGCACAGCATAAACAAAAAACAAATACAACATGAACGCCAAACATTGATTTCAAAAGCTTATTCCTGGACTAGTGTACATAAATCAGGGAAATTAGGTCATTCACGACCGGCAACACTGACGGAGGCGAGTTCAAGCGTGTTTTGTAATGTTCATTAAAAAGTTTACAATGTTATATTAGCATGTTGACGGGAATGACACGGCCTGGTTATCGACGAAAATGTGCGCGATGAGAAATGTAATATTGCCGTAATTTTTAGATAACCTATATTTTTTAACTGTGTTACGTTAGACTAGTTAAACTCAGACGTTGGTATTGTATTTTTAAGCGGCTCGCCAAATCTTGGTATTTTTTCTGTCGTTTACCATCTTTCAACTTTAATAATAAAATATTTAAAATATGTTCTTATCTACCAACTACAACAACCCGAATGACTTTTCTCGTTACTAGAGCTCATAACTTTTACCAGTCTGTAATAAAACCAAGTTATTTAAATGAAACCGTTCATGCATTGACAATTTGACATCTCAATTCAAAACAACAGCTGTAGCTTTAAAAAAAAATCGAACATGGCCGCTTTTAAGATTCTAAATTCAAATTTTTCGCGACTTTCCAAAGACTGAACCTTCCCAGAGAGGTTGATGAACTTTGCAAAGACAACTGATTCTATATTCTCCTTGCGATTATAATATGTTATGATAAACGTCCAGTAAATATGGAAATAAGTCTACTATAACAATGCATGCGAAATTTTTGCAGTTTTATCATGACATCTATCTGATTTCTATCGGCTTACTTGATGAGACCATCAATCTTGGTATTATTGGTAATGAAACTTGTCAAGCTTGAAGTATTATGTGAATTGTCTATTGTGATGTTCGTGATAGGCTTCAGTCAGAGTTAGAAGTTATAGGACAGTAGGTACGTAAAAATTATACTAATTTGAAAAATAATGGGTCAGAACTCAATTTGAAAATATTATTAGAGCAGACAGAATGCGGCTTATATTTATACATCACTTATTTTTAAACTAATAATACTGTTGTTACAAACAGAAAAAAATTGGCGACAAATACTCGTACTAAACATAAATTTTTCATCCATTCCATTCACTGTCCCTTTTCAGAAAGTGCCAACTTTTAATTTTATTCTAACCTTGGCGTTGACATCTACTAATATTTTAATTTCAAATGAAACTTATTTTTTTCATTGTCAAGGAATTCATCGATAAGCTTCATTTGTTTTTTTCTAGTGACATTGGATTATTATCTTTTTATTAGTACGAAATAAATGGTTTCATTGAGTTACTTCGTGAGATTAGTATCGGTATTCACGGTACCTAAACAATAGTGCTGCGTGGTTTTTTTTAGCGTGGTCATAGTTTGAACCAATTCTGCATTTTTGATTGTTCATTATTTAAATTTCTCCAGAAAAAATCACAAATGTTACCAACCTCACCTCCTTGAAAACGTCATAAAAGAGTCAAAACAAACGCACTGCACCTCAAGTAATTCTTAAAACCGTAACTAATGGTTACGCGGGTATATTTATAGCCAGCAATGACACATTTTCTGTTTTAACTGATGATTTACTGGCTATTTTGAAGACAATCAAAGTCTCGCCGGATTTCTCAGATTTTACATTTACGTCACATCACATCATTTTAAATTAAATCGCTAAAAAGCCATTAAGATTTAACTTTAATTCCAAATAATGACTAGAGAAAGGACAGTGTACATTATAAACATGATCATCGAATTATATCTCATTAAAAAGTTCTCGCACAGTTCAGAAATGAGTGGCTTAAAAACTTTATTCTTTTTTCCAGTAGTTGTCTGTGGTTGTGTAATGTCAGTTTGTCAAGCAAATATCGGTGTTCGGCATTTAAAATTGCGAATGTGTTTTTCTTTCAGTTTTTTCGTACTTAGTAGGTTGGTATCTGTGTTCTTTCTGCAGTTTATCTTATCTTTAACCTTTGATGATTTCCATGTAAAATATAATGTTCTTTAATATTCTATGTTGAATTTATTCATATTATCCTTATTATTTTGTAGACAGCTCTTGCATTGGTTTAGAGTTGTGCTGATTGCGTTTAGTGTTACGCCACACCTATAAGGCTGCTTATCCACCAGAGATGTGCTATGCAGCTATACTGCGAGGATGTAATAGCTAAGCTGTGAAACTATGCGACCGATTCCACTGATACTAAGCTATGTAGCGGTGCGAGTAAGATGTGCTATATATAATAATTATATGCGCCGCCGCAAAGTAGCTGCGCTACTCTCAGCGACAAACGCGGGTCTACTGTAAGTACTCTGGTCTGCACGTTGCTACAACCATAGCATGCATTCTTCCAAATAAAAAATATATTATCTTAGTTGAATCCATATCCAGTGCTAAGCTGTGTGCACCAATGGATACGATTGGTGGATATCAAACGCATCCATAGCTACGTAGCATAGCACATCTCTGGTGGAAAAGCACCTAAGTACAGAATTGCTCATCATTTCAAGCTCCAATCCGAGATAGAGTGGGAAAGCTATCGTACATGGCACCATCGACGATGCGCTCGGCATCACTCTCTGTGTCTTGCTTTTGACGGATCTGGGCGAAAGAAAAGTATAGGCGCATGGAAAAATGAGATTCCGTGCTTATAGATATGGCACACCCATAGTTAAATTTGTAAAATTCGCCCTAGCAGGACCAGATATTAAATAGGTACATACATGGGTATAATATCAAGCAGCATCCGTGTAAACCAGGTGTAGACCTATCTCTTGAGTCTGAAAATTACAAAATCAGATCCGAGTTCTTGAATGGCCAGCGGAGTACTGAACTGTCACATAACTAACACATTCGTGTTTCTGACTGCAAAACAGATAGGTATAAGTATATTTTCGTCTCGGTCAAGGAACCATGTGGAATTGTGGAGGCCGAATTTGAATTATTTTTTAAATCTCTAGGTCACCCACAAATTCTTGACATTTGTAACCTTTTTTTCGTTAATAGATTTGTTTTGAATGCGAAAACATTTGTTACAATCCATCAGAGTTACACGATAATAAAAATAAATAAAATATATGGCTAAGGGCTGGGGCAAAATGTCTATGGTAAACAAAAAATGTGGTCACATTAAAACAGTAGAGAAGTCGTACCTATCCATGACAATTTTATTTTAATTTAAAATATCGAAGTGTCAATTAAAATTTAACTTACGTACTTACATGCATTTTACAAGTCCATTAATAATAATATTTGTTATATTTTAAATGAACTTTTATCCTTTACTGCGGCGAGTTTTCCATAAGTATTTTATTTCAGTAAAACTATAAAAGTTATTCTTTAGTTTATGCTTATGCGCATGAGCACCGCGAAAGAGTATTTATTACGGCTATAATGGCTGGAACATTACCAGAGTCTATTTCACCACACATTGCAATAAAAAGTTTTGGAACACATTTGAATTTGGCCAATCAACCTTATTTCCATTAATTGCTGTTTTAATTAACAAACTGTTTTTTAGTGACGAGTATTTTATCTCAGTTATAACAAAGAATGTGTTTTATGATATCAGAAGTATTTCAAACAAATCAATTAATCAAAAGAACACGAAAACACCGCGCCAAAAAAACTGTCACTGTCACAAAAACTGTCATTTACTTTTTTTTTTAATAGCCAGCTGTTGTAGGCAAATGTCACATAGAGACTGCCAGTGGTTAAGCACGCGTATCCTGTCCCAAGGTAAGCAGGACGGGTGCTAGGCCAGTAGGCGTTTCGTTCCTCACCAATGATCTTCATAACAATTACTTTGCATTGTCTTATTTGTCATCAAGCTACCGGTCTTATTGATGCCGAAATAATGAATTTAATTATGGTTTTTGATAATATTTTATAACTTGACAATTGTGAGAAAAGTAGTGAAGGATCATTGTTCGGTAATAAATAAATAAATAACTTTTAGAATGATGTCTGTGTCCATAGATTAATAGAGTTTAAAAACTACTATTGATCGAAGGTTTAAAAGGACTCTTTTACAAAGACTACATCTACAATCACGTAACATTATTTCAAACTACAAAAACTTCTAATGTCATAGTATTATTTTTTCTTTAACACGGGAAAATACCACGGACAATTTGACAAAAAAAGAAGCTAACCAGTGACCAGTTGCACAGATAACATTAAACCTTATTAGTGAGTCTTGGCGTTTGTCGGACAAAGGTAACAAATGCCGATCTGGTCAGGCCGGATACGACCCTTGTCTTTTACTGTGGGAGAGCCGAGCTGATGTAAACATATAAAGGTAGACTCACACGATCGGAGCAAACAGCTTCTACACCGAATTTTGGAAAAAGGATAATAAAATTATTATATGATTTAAAAACTCATTCTCACACATTAGGTTTAAAAAAAAATGCAAAATGGGGTTGCTTGTGACCTCGATCACGCCTGATGAAAAGCGGAGAGAATAGAGGAGATCTATGATGGAACGAACGTGTCCAGAAGTTAGTTAGCGAAACTCGTAAACTTGGTATCACTAACTACACATATTATGAGATCTATCACCAAAATATTACTAAGCATTGACTGTGCAGACTACAAAACTACTTCAGTTTCATCATACCATTAAAGATAAATTCCTATTTGAGAATTTTAACAGAATATTGCTTTTGACAGCTTTTAAACGCCCGTTTAGATGTGCTGATTGCATTGTTTCAATGGTGAAATTCGCCCTTAAATAACGAGTTGATAATATAATCATTTATTGTGCTACTGTAGTGCACAAACTACACATTGGTTGTATTTCGTAAAAGCCCTAATAATAATTTAAATCAAACCCAAGTGGGCCATGGAAATAGATCACATCGTTCGCCAAATACTAAACAGTTATCGTTGACAGTTTACAAGTGGCAGTAAGTCTAATTTAATAAATGGCTGCCTATTGACTAAAAATACTGCAAGGAGTTATAGCAGAATGTAAACAATACTATAGTAATGAAATAAAGATAGATCCATTATGCAAAACAAACTGTTAACAACCTGAACTAAGCGCCGACACCATCAATGAAATTCAAACTAATTAATTCAAGGCGATTTAAAATGATTAATTATCCTAATGTCCAACTGCAGGGAAAAGGCCATATATCAAAACAAAAAAACCACAGACAATAGGGTATTTCACCAAAATAATCTAATTATTCCGTCAGATAGATTTTCAAAAAATAATGAACACGTATTTTTTCTTTTTTTCACTTAAACAAAAGATGAAGACGATACAGTGCTTCGAAAAGTCGCGTCAAGTCGTTTGACGTCACAAGGTTAGTACTTTTTTACCCACAAAGTGACGTCACAAGCCCCCACTCATGATCTTTGACACGTTTTATTTTCGTCAATTTTCATTGATTTGATAAAACAAAAAACACGTATCCAATTTTTATCGATAATCTAACAGACGGACTATAATAATTAGATTTTTTGGGTCTGTTTTAAAAATTGCTTTAAAATATTGTAAATTTAACAGCAAACTCCGTTCAATTAGACACAGATTGTGTTTAGAAACTACACGTGCGCGTAAATTCTACTTTTTAATTTCCTTAATCTCTGTTTTAACTGCTTTTGAACGAAACAGAGCGTCATACAATATCGAAGTAAATTACACGTAATTTGGGTGATCTTGGTCAATTACGAGAAAACAGAGGCACTCCAATTTAAATCTTGTTTATGATGAGTACATTACTGTAGTCAAAAGCGAGAAAGTCTGACAACGAGTTGTTGCGATTGCCAATATCTATTCAGATAAGCAGACTCTTCATGTTTAATACTTGTAAGTCAACTCCAACATAATTAGGCACTGGTCAAGCAGCTAAAAATGAAAAGCATACTACTAATACAAGATACATTCAAATAATTTTGAGAAAATGTATCCAAACTTTTCAGTGTTTATACAATAAGTACTGAAAAGTTTTAAGTGTGTTCAGTATTCATAAGAAACTTTTTAAGCCCTAAAATACGCTTAATCTAGTTTATTCCGTTTTACGAGACTTCACTGACAATATCATTTCATTTTATTGGATTAATCAATGGTATTCGCAATTCCTGCTGAAAATTACTAAATGAGAACTCATATCTAAGTACAAGAATGTTTTGGCGCTTAAATGACATTGACAGGTAAAAAACAAGATGGCGGAATTAGTTCAATGATCCTTTAACAAATGTAATCCCGTGTGAGATCGCCTTTACTCCGATGACTTTTTACAGTAGAATTGAAATGAAACCCGTTCGTGAACAAAAACCCGTAGCTGTCATTACAAGAAGTTTTGTTTTGGCGATTATTCTTTTTATTATTAAGTAGTAACCTGTTGCAGTGCTGATCATTGAAATATTGTCTCGAACACGAAATTGTGCGGTTGATTTTATGTTTTGAGACAAAGATTTTACAGTCAGAAGTGTTTTATTTAAGTTCATTTTTTTTAAAGATATTGGCGCCGCCTAATTCGGCCTAGATACAAGTGGCGAGATGATCTGGACTTATCTACAAATACTCTATCACGTAGGCTGGTTCGATGTGGCAAGGAAGAGTACCTACCTGGATGGCTATGAAAGAGGGGGCTTTGGCCAACAATGGGACATACACGACTACTAAAACCAGATTAAATACCCCGCCCCCCCCTGCTTTAAGTTTTTAATCACACACTAATAATATAAAGGCGAAAGTTTGTGAGTATGTATGTTTGTTACTTCTTCACGCAAAAACTTCTGAACAGATTTATACAAAATTTGGTACACAAATAGTTTATAACCTGGTTTAGCACATAGGATAGTTTTTATCCCGATTTTATCTTCCCGTGGGATAATTTTCGAAGTTGTAGCGGGCGAAGCCGCTGGCAAACAAGCTAGTAACCTTGCTTACCAGATGGATTAGGAAATGCTTTACGGTGTGCGGAATAGGTATATTCGCCTGTTATGTTTACGTTGTCATGCATGTACCCAGTACTCTAGTAGGGGGCGACCCTATCCTCATCAAACAAGACAAAAACCCAGGCTGCTGAGTTTTTTAAAATGAATTGTTCACTATTTATTTTTCTCTAGATTTATGATCATCTTTAAAACCGATGATAATTATGGTCAACCTAGAAACTCATTGACCGCGCCGATCAAAACAAAATGACTTTGTTCTTTTGAGCATGGAAATAAAAAGATGGGTTTTACGGACCTTTGATTTTGTTTAAAAAACTCTTCTTTTTTGACAAGACAAGACTCGTGAAGATCAATTAGTTAAAAAGCATCGTCAAACAACGGAAATAGGTGACCCCGAAAAACCTCAGTAATAGGGTATTTCACCAAAAAATAATAATTAGTCGAGAATAGATTATCGAAAAGTATTGGATACGTGTTTTTTGTTTTATCAAATTAATAAAAAGTTACGAAATTAAAACGTGTCAAAGATTATGAGTGGGGGCTTTTGACGTCACTTTGTTAGTAAAAAAGTACTAACTTTGTGACGTCACACGACTTGACGCGACTTTTCGAAGCATGCTATCGTCTTCATCTTTTGTTTACTTATGTGAAAAAAGAAAAATACGTGTCCATTTTTTTTTTTAATCTATCTGACGGACTAATCAGATTTTTTTTGTTAAATAACCTATTATAATGTTGAAGTTCGAATTAAACGGTTTTATTATTCTGTTTTTAGCCCATTTACAGGACTAGCTGTTGCCCGCACCTTCGTTCGCATGGAAATTTTGACGCTCTGGTCTGGAATCTGGACTGTCTCTGGATCTATGTCAAATCGAATGCCAAATGCCAATCGAAGCGATTATATTCCCTAAGACCAGCCCTGTCGTAAAATCTGTTCTTACCTAGTACATAATTCTATCTCTCTGCAAATTTTTAGGTACAAAAGGCAAGGATTTCATATGAACTTACGGGAACCCTTAGTCCCGGTCGTTCCAAAAAAAAATCTTAGCCTATGTCTCCTACTCATAAGCTCTAGAATATAATAAACTACCTCCCTGCCAAAAAAATATCTTTATCCGTCCATCGGTTTTCGAGATTTCGTGATGAGACCTTTCGCTTTTATAGATATAGGTAGATATAGAAACGGCATCTACAAAATAATTTCTCCGGAAACCGTGTAACAGGCCCTAAAGAAAACAACAAGAAACTTTTCCTAGTAAAAGAGAAAATAAAAAGGGGAAAATCAGCCACTTTTCATACTAACCTTAGATTCGAGCCGTTCCGACTCATTCTTATAATGCGTCCGTTCACTTTCCACCTTGTCCAGTTTTGCCCGTAGGGTTTCCAGCTCATCCTGTAGAAGAAACAGCTCTATTAGTAACAAGATAAGTTTCAATATCGTTCAACTTAGGTTTAAGTGTTAGAAAACATGCACTTTCTGCTTACATTCATCGATTTGTTTGTGATTATGGATGCTGTGACCCGTATGCTTAACTCGTAATTTACTTAACTTGGTAATGTTCCATTATAATATTTACTTGGGTAAAGGATGGCAGATATGTAAGTTTTTAATTGACAGGAGGTTTAATATGTTTTCTTTCCTTTCTTTTCTTTCTATTAGATTGCTTGTAGTAACTGTCAATCTCTTCTTTGAATGCAATTTAATAGTTTATTTAATGGAATAAACAAGTAATTTTGTACGGTTCGTTGATAAATTGATCCCTCTCAGATGGGACCCGCGGGTTGAATCTACCATTTGCATTATTTACATTACTTTTCTTTGCTCGATTGGACCTGCTGTTAAAGATAAATCAAAATTTGCATCGAATTTCAAATTTGCATGGTTGTGAAACACTGGTGACTGTAGTAGGTAGGGAAACACCTGTGTTACAGGGGGTCTAATATAGCCACTTTAGCAGATCGTAAACGCAATTCATATTAATAATATGAATTGCGTTAAAAAGTGTAAAATGGACCTTTCATAATGGTAACTGCGTCAGTGACCATTTAGGAAAGTGGCCATTTTAGACCCCCAGCCAGGTCACCAGGTTGCCACTCATAAATCATTTTGCAGCTATCATCGAAGGTTACAGACGGACATGAGAGTGACTTATAAGGTTTCTTTGAGGTACGGAATCCTAATACGAACAAAACGATTTAATTACAAGTCAAGATTTAGTTTCAAGAATTTAAGTACAAAAAGAGCCGAAGATAAAACGCTTGGTTATCGGGAAACGCTAGATTTGTATTTCGATCTATACAGACTTATAATATGGTAGCATCTAAACATGTAAAACTACTAAAAATCTTCAAAACTGACTTGTTAATGTCATAGCTATCCGTTCCCAGGTACTGTCTGGCCAATTTGACTGACTAACAGGCGTCATGGCTAGTTTTAGCCCATAGGCCATTCGCATAATAATCTTCCTACAACAGACTCTACTTTTTTTCGGATGGGTAATCATTAAATGTCTTCTCCCGCTCGCGGCGGAGCACAAGGAGTGTCAGACTCTTACTGACTCAAACCCATCAGTTTTCCTTCAATGCCCTTTGCATTTCAGGGGTGCAGTGACTTTTTCAAATAAATTCTGCAACCCTGGCAGCCTGTGTCACCACCTACGATTTGACACTTTACGATCGTGAAATAGGCCCTAACTGTCGCACTCAGAGAGCTTAATTGATTACTTAGGCCATCACTTAGTAAAGGTTTGGACAGTTTTGTCGAACAACACAAAAGTACGTCAAATCTTCACTAAGTGAAGTGACGGCTTAAGTAATCATTAAATATCTCTGAGTACCGCAGTAAGAGTCATACTAGGTTCTCCAAAATAAAGTGACTTATACGTCTTAAAAGTCGTCCAACTACCAACATTTCCCCAGGAATGTTAGAATTGAGAACTAAACAACAAACATGGCTTCGAATGTATATGTTTGAGTTCTGCCCCCGTATTTACAAACACTTCGATACGATTTCGATTCAAAAAGCCGTATGTCTATCTCGGTCACTTTCGTAATTCCAAAAAAGATAAGACACCCAACTTGTCGAATCGATATCGAATCTAAGTATTTGTGAATATAAGGGGCCTGCGCACGCGCCGCATCGTTTACGAAGCGCGACAGAGCGGCGCGTCATCGCGTGTCTTTGACGGTAGTCGGAGAAAATTTGGACCAACTGTCACATGCGGGATTTTAAGTGGAACTGATATTGATTACAGTTTTTCTAATGCAGTTTTGATTTTTTTGTGTATATTGCGTAAATTGTAAAATGATTAAATAGAATTTATTCGAAAGTTTTTGTTCTCAAACACTATGTGGCTGTGCTTAAATCGTTGTCAGCATCGTAAGCCAAAAAGTTTCAAGTTTTACAACATTTCATAAACTTTCACAGCACTTTTAAATTTATTTCAAACTATCTATAGCACACTAGAAAATAACCAATAAAAACACCAATAAACACCTATAACATTGTCATAAAAATATAAAACTAAACCTATAAGGGTCAGCCCACACTCGACCGCAAACTTCCGCAGCGTTACGCACGTTACACAACCCACGTTAATCGCACGTTTGATTTCTAATCGCATAATCCGGGCGGCAGATACCATGATTATCGACCAATTAGAGCGAGCCAACGAGTCTGTCATACATACTGTTACACCATGCGGAAATATTCGCTGCTTCTTGTGTGTGAGCATGCGGGTAAAAACGTTGTGGCCGGTGCAATTGAGTGGTAGTGGGGACTTTGTATACTTGTCTGGTCTTTGTACACTTTACGGATTATAAGAGTGAGGATGAGCCCTTGTTTGCAAATCTATTTGTGTAGTACAGAATTTTACGGGTTTTTGCTAGTCTGCGCTCAGATTGGCTACTATAGACGAAAGAGGATTATTTTACCTGACCGTTGAGTTCCCTGTGACGATACATAATCATTAGACAAGGCAATTACAACTTTCTTCATAGGACAAAAACATAGGTTGTTAAAAAATGGTATGCTATGCTATGGGCTAGCAGCAGAGCCAGAAAATGTTGGCGCCATATAGAAAGCTGTTCAAATTGATGGTCTGCACCACAACTTCAAATCCCAATTTTTGGATCCCAATCCCAATTGTGGAGTCGACGCGATATGTCTTGAAATCATCATCTGCATAGGCTTTTCCAACTTAATTGGGGTCGGCTTCCAGTCTTACCGGTTGCCGCTAAATATCAATATTTTACATGGAATGACTGCCAATCCGACTTTCACAATCCAGTCAGTACTGAGCACTACGGTGCTAACGGTACCCCTCAGTAAGACTGGTTGTCAGACTTTCGGGCCATGTCTTTAAATATGACCACATTTATCTGAAACATGAATAGTGTGTACTACCCCTCCCTAACAGTAGAGATTACAATGAATCTTACAAATGAATAATGTATCAGGTGCATTAACTCACGGTACATTATAGTTGCTTGCGAAAGATTACCGTAGAGCGGATGTTGGTTCCGCGTGATTAGATAAGACAATAACATGATCTCTTCGTTCAGTCGAACAAGCTAATACGTAAAAAGACATAAATATTTATAATTCTAGTCCACTGAAAATATTGATTGCAATTTTGTTTTATAAAGCGTTTCGCATTAAGCGACTGATGGCAAACGCTGTATCGTCTGACATCACTCTATAAATGTATCTGTATACTCTTAAAAGTGAGTGCAAATTAGCTGGCTGTATACTTCGACCCAGCTGTAAATTTTGCATCTGCACCACGAATCCACAAACATTAAGGAAGTCGTACTTGAAAATGAAGACCGTCTGAGCGGCAAAAGGTTGGAATCGCGCCACAACATCAGCTTTACATCATGTGGTGCGAGTTCCAACTCACCATTTTCATATTTTCTTACCAGAGGACTTTTGGCCAAAAAGGTATGGTTGGTGCAGTGGTTGAGCGATTGGACTGCTGCGCTGCTTGTCGCAGGTTTCGTTCCCCGCACGGAACAAATATTTGTATGGCCTACACTACAGATATTTGTTTCGGATCTGGGTATTTATGTATGTGAGTTCAAATGTTTGTGAACGCACCCACGATACAGGAGAAATTCCTAGTGTGGAGCAAAGTTTTCAATAAAATAAAATGCATAAATTAGGTAAGTACCAGCTTGTATACTACTCATTTCTTTAGACCCTACCGACCGCAGTCCTACATAGCCATTCTACGGCCAGCCTGAACAATACACTAACATCATGTATTGAACACAACGCGTTGTCCTATTTGTTGTACCGACTAGTTTGCATCACAACTGACTGCAACTGTTCACTGAAATGTTACTGTACTGTGGTTTAGGGTGGGACCGCATTTAACGACGAAGGATCAGCTTGAGTCGATCAGAAATGATTTTGTTGGGCACGAAAACGGGAAAGAAGTCTCTGTCTCTCGTTTCGGTTCGGGGGATTTCGTCGAACTATCCGCTTTTTACCCGACTGCGGCGAAACCCAAAAGGAGGGTTATTGCATAGGCATAATCTGTATGACAGTTAAAATCGAATGTGATGTGTCTTAACATAACATTCTAATCATCTCGCATGTATCTCCTAAGGTTTGGGTTACCCGCATTTTACTAGTTCTATTTTAGTCCCATGAAATAATGCGAGCCTATCACCATCGCCTGGGCACAAATCCAGACAGTCCATCCAGTTATTCAGACATTCTTAATGGAAATCGAACACAGGACGTCATGCTCAACAGCCGCGTTTGCGAGATTTGCACTACTAGACCAATGAGTGAGTGACTATTTGGTTATCAAAATGGCCTTGATGAACCATTAATAAATTACGTATTTAGTAAAGGTTTATTTTAGGTGCCCGTCGGGGTTGCGGGATGTTGTAAGAGATACCGTGGCCTCGACATAAAGGGCTAAGAAGGAACATGGGTGGTTTTTAGTCAGTAGAAGTCTGACACTCCCTTTCGCTCTGTCCAAGAGCGGGATGGGGGTTATTTGATGATTTCCCACTACAAAATAAAAAAAAAATATATCAAAGATTCAACTGAACCTGGTATGTCCTATTAAATCATCCTGCACAACATTTTTCACTCCCATATAAATGCGGAAAGGTCCTGTAGAGACGGAACACTCGATATTTACGACATCACTACGACGCGCCTGTTCCGATCGCGATAAAAACTGCATAGCTATCGTTTATGAGCGGCGTGTACACTTATGAGCACAAGTGTAAATTCACTTAGCAACTATTAAAACTTAAAAGTAATTTTGCCCCACGAAATAATATTTTGGAACTCATCAACTTTTCCAGGCCGTTGTGTTGTGGCAATTTATTTGAGGTTGACATAGCACGTTTTTTTAACCGACTTCCCTAAAAGGAGGAGGTTTCTGAATTCGACGTATTTTTTTTTCCTTCCATTCTTATCATCTCTCTCCTTATTGCATCTATCGCATCTTTGGTCATTTTTGGCTCTAAATAGGCATTCAAATTAATAGTAAACTTGTTCACGACTTTTTTATTCACTCTTTCGCATCACATCATCATTTCAGCCGCAAGACGTCTACTGTTGGACATAGGCCTTCCCCAAGTGTATGAACCGGCCCCGTGTGTTTCGCATCCAGCGGATCCCCGCAACCTTCACCAGGTTCTCGGTCACAAATGTATATAGTGTAAACAATTGTTGGTTAACCTTAATAAATAAATAAATAAATAATAATCATACTACAATGAAATATGCAGGTCTTCCATGCATATTAGTCACCATCGTTACAGTACGTACTACCGTAGTAGTCAATTTTCTTTATTTATTTCAGTAATCCGCACTTCAGACAACCAGTCTTACCAAGAGGTATTGTATTATCCAGTAATATCCAGTACTAGCTGGGTTGTGGAGGTCAGATTGTCAGTCGCTCCAAGTAAAATACTGGTTAGACTGGAAGCCGAAGCCAGCATAGTTAAAAAAGGCTAGGCAGATGATGTATACCTACAATACTAGTGGTCGTGACTGTACTAGTATCAGTTCCGCTACTGAGTACACAAAAAGAACAGTTATTTATTAGTTCCCATGGAACAGTTATGTGTGATGGTGAACTGATTAATGGGATCAGTGTGTGTTGAAGAAAGTTGTAGTGTTGATATTGTTGATAGGTGGGTAGTAAAAAATAAATATTATTATTACGGTTATGTCTGCTTGTGTTAATAATTAGGTCCATAATATACGCTGGGAACTTACAAAAAGGCACTTTTGGACTGACATATTTACTCTAGTGGACTTAACTTGCAAAAGGATTAAAAATTTAGTCTATCCACAAAAAGAGCAGCGTTAGGTTAATATCAATACTGTTCATTTGTAGTAATATCAGTAAAAACGACATGAGTCGTAAATGATCTCGTACTGTTTCTTGTTGAGCTAGCTGTAATTGGAGATCGCGGTGCGTCTGCGCAAGACGTACCCACAGATACGGCTGACGGAATGTTCTACAACAGTAGGCATCTTAATTTGTTTGAAACAATTTCTATTAGGCAGTTAATCTGTTCAGTAGTTTTTGTGTGCAAGAGTAACAAACATCCATCAGTTGTAAATAAGAAGCTGAAATACTAAAATGGGACTAGCCAGGCCATGTCTGCCGGATGCCGGAGGCGCATCTGTAGGCCTGAATATCGCAAGATTGGAGCCTTGAGACAGCTAGGCGGGGTCGCCGGGGCAGACCGAGGAGAAAATGGCGGGTTTTCTTGGATGGTTTCCTCGGCAATTAGCGAGAAGAAGCACAACATCGTGAGAAGTGGAATGAATTAAGGGAAGCCTTTGCACAGGAGTGAGATAATACGGGCTAATTATTACTTCTCCGCTATTCTTTTCTGATTAATTCCTTTGCGGAATCCAAAAACGCTTCATTGTATCGGCGCTATTCTGGTGGTCGCCACTATTGATTCTGGCTTTCAGGAGTTACAGTGGTTTGGTAATAGTATGGCGGGCTAACTAAAATAAAGAAGTGAGATAAACGACATTATTAGCACTAGCTCGCGCGTGCGCATTCGCGTGGAAATCGCAAACTATTACAGTTGACCGCGATCGCCTACATTTTTATGGGGAGCAGGAAATTACTATAGAATAAATTAGCGTTAAAGGTACGCAGGAAATTGCTCGAGCCTTAGTGAAAAACATTAATTGCAGAAGGATAAAGTAAAAGGATTTGACTGTGAGATACTGCAGTAAAGGATGTTACTGCGATACAGAGACGGTAATTTTCTCATTCCGTAATTGCAAATAAAAGCTTCCTACCTAAAGAAAAGGATTTTCTATAATCGAAAGTTATGTTACTTCATCGCAATTACGTAAACAAAATAGTACCTTATTTGAAGATCCACCAATTGAGGTCAAGAAATTCTAGGATTGGTTTGATGGGTGATGTCTACCTGTTGTCATGTCAACGACCGTCGACCCAAGTTCAAATGGACTTGTATCGGCACTAATAAATATGAGTGTAAGTACTCATGTTACGATGTCTCATGTTGTTGTTATGTTGTTATGTTGTTGTTAGTGTATTCATGTTCGTCACACAAGACTAATTTTCGTACAAAAAACAAAAGAGAATCACCGCTAATCTACCTAGTCTATCTGCCGCACTCAGAGACAGACAATGTTTACTTAAGTCGCCAATTAGTAAAGGTTTGACATATTTTTGTATGACAAAATTGTCAAAACCACGCCTGTTAGTAAGTGATGGCCTAAGTAATCATTAAAGCTCTCTGAGTGCGGCAGTAAGAGAAGTTCGAATAATCAAAACGTCGTGCATGACAAAAGCAATAGATCATTCGTCACAGTAAGACCTCACATGACGATAATTACTATCAAGCCAGTAATAAAGAATATCTGATGACCGTGAGATAAGATCTGTTCAGACTGACGCAATAGACATACCCTAGGACAATGTATCGTGTGTTGATACTCTAATGTTCTTTTGCTGTGCCCGAAGCATTTTTTGAAAGTAACAATCATGGACCCTGATTGTTACTTTCAAAAAATGTTTACCACCTAAGCCTACATAGTGAGATGCACTAAAGAATTGAGTATTAAGTATTAAGAAAGTTTTACTATTAGACTGTGTGCAGACTAGATATTTATTTTTAAAAAAATGATAAGAATTATAATGTTATAGTGTTCAGCAAGCTGTTACTCATAAATTATTACCGGAATATTTTTTCCAAAAAAAACTAATTTATTTTGAGTCCAACTTCATCAAAGTGGGTCAAGTTGCTTGGCCATAGGTATGGGGCTACTGAAAGTCAGACTTGATATTTATTAATGATGGAGAAATCACAGAACACATAATTTCACGCCTGTAATCCCCGAACGATACGGCAGAGTTGTACTTAATAGTACACCCATTGTTCTCCACTTATACAGGGTGTAAATTACACATCCACCCATCACACAGCCGTCAACCAAGCATTCTGTACATCAAAGCAATTTTTTTTTGCTGGGAACCAATTATTTTTTTGGGGTTAAAAATCATATTTTACGGTAGAACTCAAAGTAGGACTCTTAAAACAATGTGCTAGTGGATGCTTATAACCTGAAAAACTAGTATATACAAAAACAGCTGTGAAAAATTTGGAACTTTGACCCCAATATCTCCGTAACTAGGGGGTTCCCAGGTATAGTCTATAACAAAAATAATATTGCAGTGGTGGGGAGAACAAGTGTCCTTTTTTTTGTTGTTATTTTTTTTTCTTGGGGTTGGGAAATCATCAAATAATCCTTCCCGCTCTGGGCAGAGCGAAAGGGAGTGTCAGACTTCTACTGACTAAAAACCACCCATGTTCCTTCTTAGCCCTACATGTCAAGGCCGCGGTATCTCTTACAACATCCCGCAACCCCGGCGGGCAGAACAAGTGCCCTTCGTTTGCGTTAAGGGTACTTTTACATCCTTTATTAAGTTCTATGTAATAGGGGACGAACCTATTACCATCAACTGATCACACGTCCTCCAGACTCCGAGCCTGCTAATGAGAAATTCCTGATTGAAAATAACACTTTCGATTTGGTAATTGAACACAGGACTAGGTTATTATGAAATCAGATAAAATATTCATAGTCTCATTAAATCACTGTTTATCAATCATTTGACAGATTAACACTCACTTGCAAGAAGCTTCACATTAAATCTTCTTTAGTTAATGCCACATTATCGCTAATGAAATCATTAAAATAATGATTTCATTAGTTTGTTGCATCAAACTACTTTAAGCTAAAAACTTGATCCTTTAACTAATGAGAGCATTAAACATTGTTGCCAACATTAAATTTAAAATTTGAATGGAATGAACGAGTGGTTGCGTTTTGTTTTGAAAAGTATTCACAATTTGTGTAATAATTGTCCCCCAATAGATGGTAGTTTCCATATTTGCCCCTCTCGAAATCTGCACATAAATGTGAGTTGTTGAAAATGATACAATCGTGCACCGAGCCGGGCCAGCGAGCTATCATCATCATCATCATTTCAGCCGAAAGACGTCCACTGCTGGACATAGGCCTCCCTAAGTGTCGCCACATTGACCGGTCCCGTGCGTCTCGCATCCAGCGGATCCCCGCAACCTTCACCAGGTCATCGGTCCACCTAGTGGGAGGCCTTCCAACGCAACGTCTTCCAGTTCGCGGTCGCCACTCCAGAACTTTTCGACCCCATCGCGAGCTATAATATACCTTATTTTTAATGATGCATCACACACAACTTGAACATTTATGGAAAAATATCCTTTTCTGCGGTGGAACATTTCAGCTGATGAACCCCCAATGCTGTTGATCTTTACATGAGTGCAGTCAAGAGCTCCTGCCACACGTGGGAACCCATCAATGGTATAAAAATCTTAAGCTACTTTTCGGAGCTCGTTCCTTTCAGGCATTTTGATATAGGTGGAGCTTAATGCAGCCATCTTGCGAGACACCTTTTGTACAATCCGGCAAACTGTAGAGCTGTTTATGTTCGACAGATCAGCTAGTACCATCTGGAAGGACCCCGTCGCGAAGAACCACAAACAGATTAGAAGCTGAGTAAGACCACAAATGGCCTTACTCCTCAGAGTCTGTGGCTCCAGATTGAGGCGGTCTCGAAGCTGCAGCACTGCCTCCTTTGAAATTCGGTAGCGCAACCGGAACTCTTCTCCATCATGTTTTTCGAATAAAGTTATTCTGTCTGGGATCTGGCGGCGGCGAGGAACATCTTCTGGATCAGACAGCGACGATAGGCTGGTCAACGACATATTCAGCAGCGAAAATAAAATTAAACACTACGTAAAATCGGTTTAATGGCCCGTCGTCGACCTATTAAAAATTATAACCTCTAAAATGTAATTTAATGAGCTCTATGCGCTAAAGTCGCTTCGTGCAATACAAAATACCTTTAATGGGTGGTTTGACACTTCATTAGATAAGTTTGACATTTCCATAATTAACATTTAAAGGAGCTTTAAAATGTATCTTATTTTCTTTCCTGCAATGCTTTAATGAAACATTAGGATTTAAAGTGGCATTAAAAAGATAAAAATCTTTCTTGCAAGTGAGTGTTTAAGAGATGAAATCAGATTAATATTCATCGAGTTTTTAATCTTTCGTTTTAATGTCATCAATGCGTTCGTTTTTGCGAATAAATTCCATTTGATTATATCGATTTTATTTCGCAATGTCTAAAAATACGGCTACATTTACCAGTCATGTTTTGAAGCTAGTTTAACATGGTAAGATACTAAAAGGTGAAAACTCATTATTTTTCAAACTGCAATAAGATTTCGGGTTAAGTTAAATTCCCGAATCGGGTAAATTGTTATTGGGATTTTCCATCAGTTTTCTCAGTAGCAGCCACGGATTTGTGCCTGGATGACGGTAATAGGCTCAACCCTATTCCATGGGACTTCAACTTAACTGTCGAAATATGGGTATACCTCTGTCTAACCCTTCGGGGATTACAAGCGTGAGGTTATGGTGATATCAATTTGGCTGCTTCCACTAATATCTTCCAATTCAACCGTTGTACCTAATAAATCAAAGGCAATTGATTTCCCTGTACTGCCACTACTTCCAGATGTGTGTTTTGGCAATGCATTTACAACGTGTTCGGAAGACGGAATTTGGACTAAGAATAGAATATGGATTAACGGGAAACGCCGAGAGTGGGGTAAAGTGGCTTAAAGTGGATGACTAATAAAGCTACCAACGGACAACAAAAAGAATAAGAATCAGGACTATTGCGTATCTTTTAATGACATTGGCTATCATATAGTGCCCATCAATTAACTGTCAAATGGTTCCATTTTGTACTAAACCATAACCAATTTGACAGTTAATCCATGGACAATATGAAAGCCACTGACATTTAAAAGATACGCCCTGCTGGTAAGCATTTGTGCCCAATTAATGGCAAGTGGCTCGTCCCTCTTACTACGTGGAACTTAAATAAATATTCCTTATTTTAATAAGGAAATGTGAGTGTCTCCCTAAGCCTTTGTAAATGACAAGCGTGGTCTTATGACGTTACGTTATTAAATTTTATCATTACACAGCCCCAAGATAAGAGAAAGTATGTAAAACTACGAAACTCATTTGACATGAATTTCAGGCGCCTAGTGATATAACAATCAGTGATACGCTTGCTTGCAGCGACTGAAGTATTCAAGTTTTGTTAAGGCGCTTTATCAAAATTACGCTACTTTTTTTGGCGGGTGGAAAATCATCAAATAACCCCTCCAGCTCTTGGGCAGAGCGAAAGGGAGTGTCAGACTTCTACTGACTAAAAACCACCCATGTTCCTTCTTAGCCCTTTATGTCAAGGCCGCGGTATCTCTTGCGAACAACCCGCAGACCCGACGGGCGTCGGCCCTAGCGGGCCATGTTGATGAAATCACTTTGAGGCGCGCGTGGAACACGAACGCGCCGTGCACAGGGCCTGTCGTCGTAAGTCGAGTAAGTCGTAAAAGTAACACCAACTGGAAGAACTACTTTACACTTTGATCTCAGATGATTGATGGTAACTTCACAATGAGACGCCATGTCGTTAAATATGTAGGTATAATGGAAGGTGTTAAGTAAAGGAAGATTTTATGATTGCTTTAAATTTTCAGTTCATGGTATAATTGCTTTTGTTTTTGATAAGTTTATTTTAGTTTTGGTTTAGTACCTGAGTGCTGGAATCGCCGCAGGTTTAATTTTGTTGCTTATTTATAACCATACGGAATATGGCGAAAGGTTTGTACGGAAGAAAGATAATAATCCGCGGAAGGAATAGAATTAAATTCTGCCAGTTTCTTCATCTTCCCGACCTTGTTACATTCTACTTGTGATCTGTGCAATTCGTTTTCGTCATCGATTCTAGCCTTTTTTTTTTCTTTTTTCGATTTTCGATTCTAGCCTGCTAGACGTCACGGCATCGTTTACTTCTTTCTCTTTCATTATATATCATTCCTCGCACAATTCATATATTTCTTTCTTTGTCCTTCCTCTCTCTCTATCTCTCCATCTATCAACGATAATATCCATTGCTTTTTAAGTCACAGGCTTTTTATTCCGCCTCAAAATGTGAAAAACATAACCTTTTCCTTGCAGTTCGTGGCCTCAGCACAGGCTAAGAAGAAACATGGGTGGTTTTTAGTAAGTAGAAGTCTAACACTCCCTTTCGCTCTGCCCAAGAACGGAAGAGAAATCATCAAATAACCCCCCCTGTTATTTGATGATACCCCCTCCCCAAAAAAGGATAAAGGATAATTTTTATTCAAAGGGATTTCTTCGTGTGGGCTTCTGTATAGGCAGTATCTCTAATCTCTTAAGGTAGACATTACAATTAAAAATCTAGATTTAACACCTAACACGTTAATTAAAGTTAGAAGACCAGCATTTACATAAGTATCATTGTAACACCACAAAAGAGTTACAAGTAACAATGTAAGTGTGATGTCATTATCACACTCGTATTACAGCAATCTTTCGAATGTAAATGTAACGCCATCTTGCGATATTATGAGGAACATTGTAGAAAAATATCAGAAGTCCAGCGGGTCTAAAATGGCCGCTTTATCAGAATCCATACAGAATCTTAGTATGAATCTCGTTAAAATTTAAAAAATTTAACATGATTATACTACGATCCTGCTAAAGCGGCCATTTAAGACACCCTGAAGATTCTTCAATCACAAACTTCGAAGACTACGGGACATTTACCCCCTACGTAAGTTATAAGTTTGACGGCCCCATCAATCTCTATAACTGTGTATCTTAATGTGGCATCTAACGAGAAATTCCTGATAGAAAAAGTCAGTATCAGTATAAAGAGAGAATCGAACCCAGGACCGTATGCTCAGCAGTCGCACTTGCGACAACTAAACCATCGTGTAGCAGATACTTGCTTAATAATGTTTTTAAGAATAAAAAAAACAACGGGTTGCTAAAATGCTCAAGTGCCTTCGGGAACGTCGATAGAAGTGAAAACTTGAACAATAACGTTGTGCATTTCTGAATATTTTGCACAAATTGCTTTATTTATCAGCATTAAAGCACTATCATCTGTGTGGGCTATCTTACACAAACAGTACAATTTATATTTTGACATTTGATACACACGCACATTCGCGCAATTTTCGATCAGGTCAAGTGTTCTTTCTGACGCGAGTTTGACAGTTTTGTATCTATCCCAAAAAAAGTGCACAACGCCGCTAAAGAAGTTTTCACTTCAAAAATAATAGGAGACTTAGGTAAATGCCAAATCTTGAAGAAACTTAAACTTCTGTAAACCATCTCTATACTGCCCCAGCAATCTTGTTGGTTCGACGACCCATTTCGTCCAGTAAGATTAGAAGCAGGAAATCTCTGGTTGCCATGCTGTCACATTGTGTAGGTTGCGCTTGCGCATGATAACCTGCGACCGGCTGCGTGGGTTCCGATACACTTTGGAGGGCAAAGTGCATCTGGTTGTTGAGACGGTGATAATGGGTTACGTTGTTTTGGAAGCCAGAGAGAAGACTTTTGTGAGAATAACTCATCAAATGTTTGCCTCCTTGGTCTAGTAATCGAAAGCGCTACTGCTGAGCCTAAGATCCTCGGGAAGCGGAAAATGTTTTTCCTACTCCTCCGCTATTCTTTTCTGATTAATTTTGTTGCGGGATCCAAGGCAGTTAAATCGTTTCTCTGGGACTTCGTCGAGCTTCATTGTCTCGGCGCTTTTCTTGTGGTCGCTACTATTGATTCTGGCTTACAGGAGTTACAGTGGTTTGGGAATACCGTGGCGGGCTTGTCCTATAAAAACCCAAGTGCCCGGTTGATGGCAATGGGCTCTCTCAAATTACATGGGACTTAAACATAAGTGGCGAAACACGTATACTTCTGCCTACGCCCTAAGATCCTCGGTGCGATGCAATATAGGATATTAATTTTATGGCAGTAGGCTGTAATAGAAATGCATTAAACTCCTCAGTTGATTTCTGTTAGTCAGTAAATCTTATTTATGAAGGTAATCAAAATAACTCAAGCTTTTTTGCTCTAACTTAATCACTAACAAACAAACCCTAATAGGTGTCGGTTTCCTTTGATATATTAATTTAATTTCCGCAAATTAACTGTACCAATCAGAATCCAAGCTATCTTCTCACACTTCGATAGCAACAATTTGCACTTTCAAAATGATTCCATTCATCTTCAATTAGTTGAATAGACGTTTTATGATCTAAACGAAACTTTTATCGTAATACCTGTAATAAAAACAATTTCGATAAATTGCTTTTGGAGTTAGCGATGTGAATGAATGGAGTCGGTATAATTTTGGACTGGAACTTTTATATAATTACGTGATCCATGTAGATACCACATCCGTTCCCATTTAATTTGGAGGTGGCAGACAGTTAAATACAATACATTGCATAGGTACGTGGTCACAACAATCAGAATATTTCAGGTTTTGACAATAACAGTGATTTTTACTAATGTAATTGAACGAGGTCTACATAGTTAAACAACGTTCAAGCTGTCATAATTGCTATGAAATTTTCACACTGGCAGCTCATGCTCGCTTAAGATGTGCTGTTGATCGCGTTCAGTTTACATAAAACTCATTTAGCAATTGATTCAACGTTTCATTCAACTAGGTCTGTGTTTTTTCGAAGACTTAAGGTCAACGCAAAGATATAAATACTGCACGACTGCACCATCAACAGCATCTCATTTCGACCATTCGACTGTAATGGTATCGTATTGCATCTGATTTTGCTAAGTTAAGTATTATGAGATAGGTGATCTGGACCCTGTGTGCTTAGAGGTGATTTTCACACGATCGGTACCTAAACTATGAACAAACCTGTGCTTGCTTAAGTCGATGCTCAGTCCGATGTACAGCCAGCAACGGTGTAACCCGCACCAGCAACCGCCACCACGGCCAGTCGCGCACGGCAAGGAACGCGCGCACGTTGCGTTGCACGCAGCGCGCGGCCGTGTGTTGCGTGCGGAGGCGTTGCGCGCGCCGCCTCGCGAGCATGCCACGAGCGCGCGCTTGTAGGCGCACGAGCACCCGCGCGAGTGCGGCGTCGCGACGCGCGTCCAGCTCGCCCACGACGCCGCCCCTGAACATGATCTGTAACAAAGGAGATTGTTGTTAGGTAAATCTGTATATTTAGGTAAAATACGTGCATCACAGAGTGGAACACCAACATTTTATATGGAAACAACTGTCTATCTGACCTCCACAACACAATTAGTATACGCTGGGACCAACGGATTAACGTGCTTTCCGAGGCACGGAGGAAACTCGGTATGTTTATATAATGGGTGCTTACCCATCCACGGATCAAACTAGGCAAGTGCGGCTTAACCTGAATATCGACCTGCGATCGAGGGACTGTTATTAATTAGCCATAGTGATTCATTTATATTCATTTTATTTGTATGACCGTATGCTATCAACATGAACTTTGAATAAATAAACGCATCTCATTATTAACATTCTATTATTATATCTCCGGACTATTATTACAAGACAGTTTCCATTACAAATTACACAATCAAAGTGGACAACAGATAGTAAAATATATATAATAACAATAATGTTATGTCTTAGGTTCCGGTTGCAATTAATAATAATAGTTTGACGAGATTTAGATAGATGTTACTATGTGTAAGAAAATATATTTATTAAACAAGGGATTATTTAAAAAAGTGCGCTATATTAAACCGTCTATGATTTTCCTAGCCTATATGTAAAAGTGCTTCCAGTCTAACTGGATGCGGCTGAATGTCAAACAAATTTTTGGTCCGACTGCTGTGGCTATCTCAACTTTACAAAACAGTACTGGGTAATACGGTTCCCCTTTTTATTTTTTTGGGTTTGGGAAATCATCAAATAACCCCACCCCCTCTTGGGCAGAGCGAAAGGGAGTGTCAGACTTCTACTGACTAAAAACCACCCATGTTTCTTCTTAGGCCTATATGTCAAGGCCGCGGTATCTCTTACAACATCCCGCAGCCCCGACGCGGACGGGCAATACGGTACCCCTTGTAGGACTCTCAGGCCTCTGAATACCTGCAACGACTGTCAAAGATCTACAATTGACAGCCGACCAACGCGGCAACGACTTAACGTGTTTTCAGAGGCACAGAGGAAACTCAGAAGGTCTTAGCACCATACAAACCACGCAAATACCTATTCCATACCAAACTATTACAACAGTCATTACCAAATCTATTATTCTCGCACATTTTCATGTCAAATTCGCTACAGCAGCTGAAAGCCCGCATGTACTCCTCTATAACAGTATAATTGTACCCCGACGCGTTAGAAATGAAAGTCAATTTATTTATGTAACACTTCAGGCCATCACTCTCGATTTTTTTCATCAAAAACATCGCCTGCGCAAGTGTAATTACAATGTTAAGCGATAATGTGTGTAATGGGCATGTTTTTAGGATAACTTTTTCTATGCTTAGGTGTGGAGATTTCGTGTGTTAGAGATTTTCGAGTACCCCAGTACGATTTTAGTTAGGAATAGACTCGTAGTATTTTAAAACATTACCATGGATATGAATTGTTTTTTTTTTACGAACAGAAAAAAATCAGATTTATCTATCAAAAATGACCGCGTTTACAATGTTTTCTTGCCCATGCTATTAACTGTCGAGTTCTCTTGTGAGGAGACGATTCTGGCTGCAGGATTCGATCATGTCTCTCATAAAAATGTAGGTATTGTCACCAGAACCAAAGGGGTGACCAAAATTTCAAGTCATTCAGTTGGGGGAACCTGGTTTAAAATTCACTTGTAAGATTTTACCAAACATACAAATACATACAAACTAAGTAGCAAGGCCAGTTAAATAAAATATCATATCAATGAGAGAGGAATTCTTACACAAACAAGCACACATATTTTTATAAACTCATAAATAACCACATAAATCAATTCCAACTGGTCCACGGATTCCATAGCCCATACCACGCTGTCCCGTCATTAACAATTGACCACAATGTAGTCTATGGCCATTTATAGACGTGGCCTACTTATTGCCCAAGTATAATGGCACCTGTTATTGGAGCAAGTGCATAAGATGGACGTGAATGGCCAGCTACACAGTGGTCGCAATTTATGAAGCCGTTTAGTAGTTCCGGCCTGCGGTTTGTGGGGTAAAAGTTTTACCTTAATTTGAAGTTATATTATAAAATATAAATGAACAAACGATGGAAGGACCATGTAAAGGATGATACGGCAAGATTGGAGGTGTGAAATATGGAAGAAGGCATGCTGCAACGACCCCAATTAGATAGTGATGTATACTGACTTAAAAAAAATATGATTCTAATTAGTCCGTCTGTTAGATTATCGAAAACATTGGATACGTATTTTTTGTTTTATGAAATCAATAAAAATTTACAAAGATAAAACGCGTCAAAGATTTGAGTGGGAGTTTGTGACGTCACTAACCGCTAAAAAATTACATACTAATGTCTTAGAATATGACGTCATACGAGTTTTCAAAGCACTGTATAGTCTTCATTGTTAGCTTACGTGAAAAAAAAAAATACGTGTCCAATATTTTTTGGAAATCTACCTGACGGTCTAATTAGATTTTTTTTGTTAACTGGGTAGTTTTGGTATTGGGATGTTTACTTACTTAAAAAAAATGATTCTAATAAGTCCGTCTGTTAGATTATCGAAAATTATTAAAAACGTATTTTTTGTTTTATCTAATCAATAAAAAATGACGAAGATAAAACGCGTCAAAGATTTAAGTGGGAGTTTGTGACGTCACTAACCGCAAAAAAAAGTCATACTAATGTCTTAGAATATGACGTCACATCACACGTAAGCATCACCATTCACCATAACATTTTGCCTGCTTTCTCCGATGGCTAAGGCGAACAGTTACATATCGCCAGTTATTATTCCTTTATTCCTTTATTTAGCAACTTTCAAAAAGATACAAACTGAACTACGTGATGTTACTACTCCGTATTGGATTTACTACCCGACAAGTTTTAGTTGTGTATCAATGTTTGTCAAAAAAAAAAAAAAAAACAAAAAATCAAAAATGTTTATTTCATAATAACACGTTGTACATTATACAGTTGGTGGCGTCTCCTGGCGTCGTTTGTATGGTTGACAATGAACTGCATCAATGTGTTCATGCCAGAATGGTAGAATGTACAATGATTCTTTAATATTATTGTAAATACCTAAATTCTGAGCAAATAAATAAAGATTCTATTCTTTTCTAGAGTTTACTCCCCGCCAATTCATTATAGCTTCAAGTTCCATTCACTAACGAAACGCATTGCACCATATCAACTGAGACTATCATTGTTTATGAACCTTTTGCTATTGAAGTGTCCGTTTTCATTGACTACTGGTAATGTAATTAGGTCATTTGATAAGTGGCTAGCTTGATAGATCAATTTATTAGAGGTTACTTATTGTTGTGGAGACAATAGTATAGTTATTAACTGGTGACATTAGTTACGATCTTAGACAAACAGTCTGATAAATGTTATAAGACTGTTTGTATCTCTATCTCAGAGGCTTGTGTACAAGTGGACACGTTATTTGCTGATTATATTGTGGTCCCAAAATTAGACGAAGTTTGCAAGTGGCGTCTATTACAGAACAAATAAAAGGAACTTCTCTATCTTGATATTGACATGTAATGAGAAGGGATGATACGTATTTATATGCCCAAAAAAGAATGAATGAATATTTATGTTGATGTGTGGAAAGAGGGATATCAAATCATGGAAAAATAAAACGTGTTGCGCGGACTTCAAGTAGAATGAGACAAGGTCAGGAAGATGCTGATTGTGGTCCCAAAATTATACGTAATTTATTCTCATGAGGCTATAAGATGTTTCAGAACATTATTCATCCCCCGTAGAAAAGGAATAATCCTCCAACGAATAGGAATGTTAACAAAAAAATCTAATTAGTCCGTCATATAGATTACCAAAAAATATTGGACACATATTTTTTGGTAATCTATATTTTTCAATATTTTTCTTTTTTCACGTACTTAAGCAAACAATGAAGACGATACAGTTCTTTGAGAAGTCGTGTGACGTCATACTCTAAGACATTAGTATGACATTTGTTAGCGGTCAGTGACGTCACCTACTCAAATCATTGACGCGTTTTATCTTCGTAATTTTTTATTGATTTGATAAAACAAAGAATTGTATCCAATATTTTTCGATAATCTAACAGACGGACTAATTAGAATCTAATTTTTTTGAAGTCGGTAAACATCCCTATTGCACAAAGTAACGCGCCTTAAACCTAGGCTCGAATTAAGTAGTCAGACGGTGCTATGATAACTAAAATGAAAGTAATTGTAAACAAAACATGTACACATAACATAACATCACAAACAAAGTAATCACCAACCTTTTCCCCACAATCATCAAACAATCTTTCTCTCAGTTATCTCGAACAGTAACAGCAGATTATTTCTGCAGTTATGTCCATATTAGCTACACTGGATAACTGGGTCGCACCGGTGCACTGTGTGCATTTGTGCTTATTTGCACAAGCGATGCAGCTTGTCAGATAATACTATCTCTTATGATGTACCATAGTATCTCGTCCTCAATTAAATGGGACTCAAATGTAACTGCAAAAAGCGAAATGTGGATGTCTACTGTTTGGTTATTTCTGCCTAACCCTCCGGAGATTGCAGGCGTGCTGTTATGCTTGGTACTACATCAATTAAACCGATAACAGACGCTTAAGGTGGAAGCGCCAGGGTAGCTCACGTACCTAATTCATATTTACTTACGTTTATTCGGTGCCAGATTGTATGATGTTGTATATAATTATTATTCGTCCCCTGGCGTATCCTCCTTAATTTATCGTTCATCTTTGCGTTTCATTCGGCATCTTTCAATTCAATAATTATTGAGTTCAGAGCTCAAGATGGAATGGCAAGAAAGGATGTGCCTGGTGAAATGACGAGTACCAGTAGAAAAGTATGAAAAAAACGACATGCTACCCCGACCCCAAATTTATTGAAATGAGAGCAAAAGACAAAATGAATCAAAAACGAAAAACACGAAACTATCTTAATTTAAAGAGCATGCAGTTAAAAAAAATGTTGCTCCCAAATCCAAACACAACAAAATCATTATGTATTTAAAGTAAATAACAGATAATGAAACGAATAAACGGTCATCAAGTGAACGTATATCTCAAAAATCGTGAAGATGAGCCGCTGCATACATTTCGTGAACCATCAGAAGTTCAGGGTCTTCGCGATTTTAATTATAATTGCAGTAAATTAAACCAGTATTCCGACCATGATGAAGAAGACGTATCAAACAAAAAAAGGATGATTACATTATTTTTTGTTTTGTTAAGATAATTATATTTATTTAAAACCTGGAGACGAGGATGTGAATTCAGTTTTTTTACGTTTTAAAAAATGTTGCGAGTTTTTGTATATGTTACCGGAAAAACCCGATTTTAGGACAAACTAGTTTCGCCTAGGCTCAACTAGTTCTTACTATACGCGATAGTGAAGGAAGAACGTGGGCCTGCTGACGGTCGACGTCAGGGGCACCCGGAAGTTCGGTTAGTAAGGTTCCTTTAAGCCCTGCAGACAGAAATAAGAGCCCCGCGCAGCGGGACTCCGTCAACCTGCTGACGGAAACGCTAACTCTGAACGTAAAGCCGCGTAACTAGTTACTAACTTCGTTAACTAGTTTAGCCTAGGCAAAACTAGTTTGTCCGGAAATCGGGTTTGGCCGGTAACATAATTATTATTTATAACTTTATAGGTTTGAGGTCAATTCGTGGCTAAAGAATATTTTGGAACAGAAATATCATCAGTCAGTTTAATATAAAAACTTCGTCCCCATTACAATAGTTATCACGTAACACATTGCCAGTTTTCTTCACAAACCATTTTATTTTCTCTAAGCAAGTGAAATCTCGAAACAATTAATTGAAGTAAATGGGAACATATAACAGTCTCATTTATGCAATTACTATTTGCTTACGATATACATACCATTGAAGAATGCCGCCTCTGAACCGATATAAGGCTTTTACTATCTCAGGTTTTTCACTTTTTAGAGCAAATAAGTATATATATTCAAGAACAAGACATGTAGGTCAATAATAATAATAATAATTGATGCAAAACTTTCAATCCTTGCTGAATTACAGTATGTGCTTGTATTTTTATATAGAAATACTTAAGTCTAAAAATAAATATAAAAAATCTTTATTCTGCAACGTATGAAATAACTTTTGTTGTTGATATTAACATATTATTACTTCTATCAAGCGTCTGCTTCTATTTTCCAAAATCCCATTTCAAAGAGGGCGATTTTATTGCCACAATTTTTTGGTTATAATTGTAGAATCTAGGCTATGGGAACTCCTATAAAAAAGCTCATAGAGTCAGCCCTACTTGGCTGCACACGTGATTACGCAGCGCCCAACTTTCTATGTCGGGAAATGGCACAGGAAAAGTATGAGCCACTCGTTTGTTGTACAAAGCCATCATTTCTGTATGTTCCTACTCGCTTGTTAAAAGGGTACAAGCAGAGAAAACAATATACATCCAATGGGCATCATAAAATCAGTCCAATCGCCCAAAAGGTTAGGTAGAGCTGCTAATGAGTACACCCACACTTCGCCAGCAATGTTTAAGTTCCAAGTTTCATCAACCGGGCACGAATCCAAATTCCGACTTTATTATACTTAGATGAGTTAGTAATAGTTTTCCATATTTTTATTTAAAACTAGCTGTACCTGGCCATGCGTTACAATGCTCTTTTTCCTATCCTACTACCCTGCCTACCTACCTACCACTTTCTCATTTAAACCTTCCCTGGACTTCCACGAATATTTCAAGATTGAAATTAGCCAAATCGGTTCAGCCGTTCTTGAGTTTTAGCGAGACTAACAGAAATTCAATTAATTTTGAAAATGAAATGGATGTGAATGAGCTCAAATAAACCTTTTTTTTTTTTTTTTTTTTTTTTTTTGGTGGGTGTAAAATCATCGAATAACCCCTCCCGCTCTTGGGCAGAGCGAAAGGGAGTGTCAGACTTCTACTGACTAAAAACCACCCATGTTCCTTCTTCGCCCTCTATGTCGAGGCCGCGATAACCGTTGGACTACCCGCGGCCCCGACAGGCGTCGGCCCTTTCGGGCCCCTCCCATGTTGCTGACATCTCTTTGAGGCGCGCGTGGAACACGAACGCGCCGTCGACACGGCCTGTTTTCGTCGTGAGACGGACGGACAGCGAGTTAGCCCATCACTCACCGTCCACAGGCCCGCGTCTACGGTGGCCGGAGGTCATCGCGGGACCCCCGACGCCCGGAGCGCCTCCCGCGGCGGCTGGGACGAGAGGTTCTCTCCCTCTCGCGTTCCGCCACCTCCTTCGCCAGCATCACTGCTTCGCAGAAGGAGGCGACGGCGTCCCATTCCTCCTCGCCCCGGACCATGGCTTGCACCAGGGCCGGGCGCGAGAGGTCGCCGCCGCCGATCGCCGCTACGAGAACACGGCGGGGCTCCGCCCAAGCGGGGCACACCTCCACTGTGTGCTCCACCGTGTCCTCCGGCCGATCCTCGCAATGGTGGCATCCGGGCGTTTCCTCCCGCCTGATTCGGTGCAGATACCTCCCGAAACAACCGTGTCCGGTGAGGACCTGCGTCAGACGGAAGGTGAGGGCGCCGTGGCGCCTCTCAAGCCACTCCTCAAAGAGGGGACTTACCGCCACTATCGTGGCGTGCCCTGCACGGGGTTGCGACAGTCGCTGTCTCCATGCCGCCATGAGATCGCACCGGAGGTCTGTCCGCCGCGCAGCAATTTGCCGCGGCAGCGGAGTGACCCCCCGGCGCAGCGCCTCCGCGCGCCATTGATGCAGGCGCGCGAGGACTATCGCCTCCAGATCCCACGGCGGCAATCCGGCAAGGAGGTTCGCCGCTTCGCGGGAGATCGTGCGGTACCCCCGTACCGTCCTCACGGCCATGACCCTTTGGGGCACGTTCAGGTAGTGGGCGGCCCGCTTCCTCAAAGCAGGCGCCCACACCGGCGCCCCGTAAAGGGCCATGGACCGCACGATCCCCGCGTAGAGCCTCCGGCAGGAGGCGTTTGGCCCCCCCAGATTGGGCAAGAGCCACCTAAAGGCAGCCCCGGCCCGCTCCAGTCTGGGAGCCAAACGTCGGAAGTGCTCCACGAAGTTCCACCGGCTGTCGAGGACGAGTCCTAGGTACTTCAAAGTACACTCGACGCCGATGGGAACCCCTCCCACCATTAACTGGGATCCCGACGGCAGCGCATTCCCACGTCCATGGAAGCCCATGGCCTCCGACTTGTGAAGCGCCACCTCGAGACCCAGCTGCCGGATCCTCTCTACGACTATCGCAACCCCGCGTGTCAAATTGTCGGCCGCCGCCTCGTACGACCCACCCTGAGCTAGCACCAGCGTATCGTCCGCGTAGCAGACCACGCTGACGCCGCTAGGGAGGTCGGCGCGCAGCACCCAGTCGTAACCGATGTTCCACAAGGGCGGCCCCAGAACCGATCCCTGTGGAACACCGCACGACATCTCTCGCCGGTTCCACTGTCCGTCTTGACCAGGGTAGATGACAGCCCTATCTGTCAAATAGTCCCCGACCACACGACGAAGGTAGGTCGGCACCCGGTGATACCGGAGTGCCTCCCTAATGCAGCTCCAGGGCATAGTGTTAAAGGCATTGGCGATGTCGAGAGACACCGCCAAGACCACACCGCCCCGAGAGACCGCAGCCCCCGTCGTGAGGGCTCTCACGCGCATGATGGCGTCCACCGTCGAGCGCCTCTTGCGGAAACCAAACTGGTGTTCCGCAAGATCCGGACCCATTCCCTCCAGGTGCTCGGCGAGGCGGTTTGCAATTACTCTTTCAAAGAGCTTGCCCACCTCGTCGAGCAGCACAATGGGCCGGTATGCGGACGGCGAGTCCGCCGGGCGCCCCGGCTTCTGGATGAGGACCAGCTTCCCCGTCTTCCAACGAAGCGGGAACTGGCCTCTTTCCATGCATGCGCTTAAGAACCCCTCTAGTCGGGGCCCAAGAGCCTCTGAGGCCAGGACCCAGGCTTTGCCAGGCAAGCCATCGGGTCCCGGGGCGGTATTTTTGGCACTCAGCCTACGTACCGCCGCTCTCAGGTCTACCCCAGTCACCTCCGGAATGTCGTCATCGGTTCCTGAATGGTCCGTTTCCGGCATCGCGGATGGCGGAGCCATTGGCGGGGGAGGATGCTCCCCTCGCGAAGGGAACAGAGCGCTCACCACGTCCTCCACGAGCTCAGGCCGGAGACTCTGCGTCAGCGGGGGGGCCCGGGTGCGGAGTTGATTCCGCACCGTCTTGTAAGGGCGCCCCCACGGATCTCTGTTCAGAGTCTCCAGCATCTCCTCGCGGGCCTCGTTCTTGGCCCGCTTACAAGCCTCGCGGAGGGTGGCCTTCGCCGCCCTGTACCCCTCATACAGCTCCGCCTCAATGGCTTCCGCATTCGGAGGCCGAATGCGGCGCCTGCGATGCCTGGTGTACAGGTGCCGCGCCGCCATACACTGTTTACGCAGGTACGACAGCTCTTGCGACCACCAGTACACCTGACGCCGGGCGCTTCCTGGCCGGACTCGGGGCATTGCCATGTCACATATCTCGGACATGGCCTCCTGGAACCAACCCGCCTCGGTGTTTACAAGCTCAAATAAACCTTGGGTACGGTTCAAAAGCCTGATACATGATAAGATAATGATGAAGTAGACGATGGTATATCTCTGGAGGTATTACCACTGTCAATGATGATGAAGATGCAAGCGATTACCAATGCCTATTACAAAAACCACAAAAAACCTACGATTACGCCAGGCAGAATATTAAGAACTGTTAACACACACCCATTACAAAACCTTCTGCCTTAATAAACCAGATACTTGCAAAATCACTACCAGTAATCAGTAATTATCTGTTAACTGTTAAAACCGCATAGTTCTAAACGTACGTAAGCTCATGTACCAACTCGTCTTCAGTCGTAATATGAGGTAAAAGTCGACCGTTTGTAATTAAAACTGTTTGGAAACGAGAATGTTATGGCAGTGATGATAACAGAAATACAATCGCTTACGAATGCTGGCGTAACCGACACTTTATGCTGTACTGATTGTAATAGGATTTGGTTTAAAGAACCAAAGAAGAAACAAAGATAAGTAAGATAAGCAAGATAAGTTTTAAACTGACATGGTCACTCCGTCACTATCATTATCATGAACACTAAATACTAAACGGGATATATGTCTACCAAGTACCAACTGACCATCAGACCAGAAATAGAATATTTCAATAGGAAAGAGGCCGATTTATGATCAGTACTATTTGGTTGACATAATAGTCAGTATTTTAAATAACGACAGTAAGTGTTATACATAGAAAGAAGTTGCACAGAATCGTGACCGTTAGAAAGAATGGAGAGAGGCTCTTGCCCAGCAGTGAAATAATATGGGCCAGCTATAACAAACAAGTAAGTGGTATCGGATGAATTTTAAGAAAAGTCTCTAAGGAAACTCCAAGGTGGACGTGAAGTAATGAATATAATCTCACTAAGTAATAATGAAGAAACTTCAACACCCGATCTGCAAAAGTCTAGCTTTTCTAATCATCTAGTTACCTATCTAGGATCTAACGTTTAGATAAGAAGCGTAACGATATTCTCGGACGCATTACTAGGCGCACATAAGTCGGAGCACGTAAGCCCAACCCGACTAACTAACGATACGATACGGTGTCAGCATATCAACACGTCTGATTCCAAGAAATAATAGCATACGATGGTGGTTTCATGTGTTATAATTATAATTGGTAATTTCGATGTGACACTTTTCTTTGGTTTCATTACAGATTACAGATAAGCTGGGTATGTAAATGTTGACTTGCTTTGGCTTACTCTGACTGTATTTGTAATTTGAATCATGATAGACGTCATCTGAAAGATCGTTCGTTCAGGACGATTACAGACGATTTAAGAATAATTTTGCAGTAGTCTGTCTTTTCCAAGACACACTTACCATCAGCAAAACAAGAAAATACTCGAAATAGATCTCTAGCAACGTATTATTACATTGAAAATCAGAATAAAGATTGGAAATGAGAAGACGAGGATGACACAAATATCTTTAAAGATGCAATTTAAAGGCTTTTTTTTTTCATTTATGGAAGTCCCCATAGTGTCTTGCTACCGCAGATTTTAGTCAGTCATCACTAAATAGAAGAGAATGAAGCTGCAAAATTAAAAATATTCCACACATGACTCAGATTCAACCTCATTCACAAAACATATCCCTGCACCTAATCTGAACACGTCTCCACTCTCTAACACATTAACTATACAATTAATTCGCAGATCAGAAAAGCTAAAGACTCAATAATCTACCTTTATTATTCAAATTAGCAGTTTCAGAGAAAACATTCCGTGGTTACTAGTCGCTAGTCGCCAAGCTGGCTGGGAGATTCGAGTTTCACTTCTGACGCTGCACAAAGAACATCTAAGTTCTAAGAGTCTTATGGAATATTCATTGGATAATGATCATTAAGACCTTTGAGAGCTCTTGTATCGATGAAACTTTTCCTTTGCATATTTTTACTCTTGAGTTAACTTCGAGAAGTATATGACCGTCTTTAGCTATAAGCGTGGTCGTCACTATAATTTAAACTGTTTAGTGCATTTTATTATCGACTGTCGTGGTATAATGAGTAGGAGGGACGCAACGCATGTGACTATAAAAGCGTGATGATTATGATGTTGATGGATGGGGAGGGAGAGGAAGACCAGAGTAAAGATGGATTGATCGCGTGAGGAATAATATGAAGAGGAAAGGAGTAAATGATAGTGGGACGATTGTCAGGAGAAAATGGAAGGAAAAAAAACGTATTGCTCTGACACGAAAATAACATAGGGCGAAGACAGCAAGATGATGGTGTTTAGTGCATTAGCATATAGTTTTGTCTCGTTTACAAGTATTTTATAAAACTATTTTGATATTGTGTCTAATGATAGTAATTCTTTCGAGAGAGGCAGTTCAAAAACTAAATATTTGCCGTTTTTCTCCGAATCAATCAAAACCACTGTAAGCTAAGTATGCACGATATCACACCTTAACTTTATCGTTGTCAATTTTATGTCAGAAGTCGCGCCGTGAGGACAAGTCCGTATGGCATCTCTTAAATGGCTGACTGTAAACCTGTAGGTACATAACTCAGGATTTACGATCTAAGGCTGGCCTTTTAGTTACAAAATTCGTGATGAAGACTAATGATCCTCTTTTAATATTACCGGAGGAAATACTGCGTATATTTCACAGAAAGCGTTTACTGGTCTTTATTAGTTAGACACGCATATACAATAAAAGAAGATTAACAAAGCAATAAAAAAGGTACTGAAGAAAACACAACAAACAGGTGGTTTAAAATTGGAGACCAATATCCAGCTAGCAATTGAAAACAGTGATGATAATGATGATGAGCCACAGTATCAAGTCACTTTTACCGAAAAAAAAACTTTGAAGTACTCATAATATCGAACATGCCTTTACAGTGTTCGGTGATCATTACCAATCTCACGACAGTCAATTGTCAGGAGTCGTCAACCACGCGCGACCACCTGCTGCTCTCAATTACCTGCAGGCTTGTCATTACGGGCATTGTCAGGTGCCGCCAACATTTCGTAACCACGTTTTGAACGAGTTTTTTTATTTAACGTTTTTATGTTGTCGTTTCATTATTCTGGTCGTGACGTGAAAAGTTATCAATTTTTTGGAACTTGGGTCTCTTTTCGTTCGGATGTTTTAACTTTTCCGATTCTTAATTTACTCCTGTTTTTAAAACCACAAGCTTTCGAATTAAGTTTGGTATCGATCATATTATACATAGGCAATTTTTTTTTTTATTTGATTCGAGGAAATATACGGTCAAAGTCTGTCTGTCTTAAGACAATCAACAATCGTCAGTCGACAATCGTCTTAGTATAGTGTAGCCAATTGCATCTAAACATCAATAATACAATATTCAGTAAAGAAAATAGAGTTGCCACCATTCCTATCATCAACAAACCCACATTGAAAACAGCAAAAGAAAGTCTCATAATAACTAGAAATTACTGTGAAATACAACCAAGGTGTTGCTTAGACACGTAGTTACGACTGACAGTTATATTACAAATTGCGTAAGTACTCAGTACTCACGCACATAAATTGACAACTTTTTCTTAAGTCACTAAGCGCCAAAAAAGTTTCTTGAACCACAGACAAACAGAAAAATGACAAACTTTGACACTTCCCTATACGACCTATTTTGTGTTGTGACAAAACTATCTTTAAAAGACAACGGCGTAGCGTTAAAGTAGGATTATGATGTTTAAGTAGAATTTTTACTATGGGAATGTTTTATTAAAAAAATAGTTTGCTATTACTCAAACAATGTCTTGCATGTCAAAAGCTACTTAGAATAGCAGCTACGTAAAACAACAGGTTTAGTTTTTCGTCTAACACAAATTACGTATAATCAAACTTTTTGTCTGAAGATGACAGTTTAGTTTTGGCATAAATGGCCAATCAAAATTCATTACTCCTCCAGTACTTTAAATAAAAACGTAAAAATTGCTCTTGAACTCATTTTTGAGCAAGTAGAGAATTCAAAGGAATCAACAAGATTAAGTTGCCATCTCATTTAGTTGAAATGAATGGTGTATATAAACTAATATTAAAGAATAAAAGCAGCCCAATCAGAATCAGTGTTTCCTTTCATAAACATGGCAGTACATCTGCCTATTCCTTAACAAGAGGTCTCTGACCCAATAACAAGCCTAAATTAATCCTATTTCAAACGCTACCAATGAATCATACGAGTAACTCATACTTTGAAGAACTGACGGAGAAAAAAAAATCAAAAGACTTATACAAGGCAATCGTTGCTGTAGTACCTATCAGCTATTGTATTGATAATAGACTTTCTCGAACGTACGTACAAACCGTACATACTAGCCGACATATTAATTACTTATATTGTAGAAGCCGGTCCGACACAAAACGCAAATATAATTACCAACGGTGATTGATACACTTTTCAAATAATTACAAGACGAGATAAAAAAGTGAAATCGATATACAATTGATACTGTGAGAATGAGTTTCTAAATATAAGTACGTTGTACTATGTGATGCTTTAGAATAGAACGCCCTATAAGTTTCCATCAGGTATCATAATAAGAGTGAGGCAAGGAGGTAAGCTAAGCTAAATGATGAATACGAAAAAAATTACGATATTAACAAAAAAGTAGAAAGAGTAACAGAACTCTTGAGTACCTTAACTTAAATTAATAGTATTTTACGCACCTATACAAGTTCAATTATAACCTTCTTACTTATCGCCAGACTTCGGAGATAAATCGTCTGTGATGCAGTAGATGATATTGTGTTGAGAAGAAATCCTGAACTGACTTTTGTTTCAAAACTTTCAGGCGACCCTAATCAAAATATTTGGATACAGAACTTATGTCATAACCTCATATGACTGAGAAACTGTTTAATGTGAACTTCTGAAGTGACTCAAAAATTAATCAACCTGAATATTGTTTCATTCAATAAATTATTATGTAACACGATTCTCTTATTATTTTTCGCTTTAAGTTTCATAAAACACGGAATCAGAATCATAATGATTCAGGAAGATATGTTTTAATTTACCAATTTGCTCTGTTCATTGCGGAATCATAAGAATTTTAACGGTATTGACGCTTGGCGCATTAGTACCGCTAGAAATCGCATGCTGCATGCAGAGCTAACACGTGAGGGCGACGATCGATCAACTGAACAAGCGAGCAGGGTATTATTGAGAAGACTATGTACAGAAATATACGTGTTATAAATATATGCTTAAGTGAAGCTCAATTTGAAATCGATGAACATATAACATAACACTGAACACAGCTTTAAAACCACAAGAGTATTTAAAAATGAGGTATTTAAGAAACACTTGTATCTCAATCCTTTTGCAGTTACAAGTACAACTAAAGGAAGTCTGTATTAACCACATGTCTAGACACGTAGAATGAAAGAGGCAAAGAAAAAGGTAATAAAAGGTCAAGAAGAAACGGAAAGAACTGATTAACCGCGGAACCGGCACACGTTCGCGAGGGACGCGACACGCGAACACGAAACACGAGTAAATGTAAATATTTGTGAAGCAAATGCGGGTACCGTTGACATGAACTAGTATTAGCAGTTATTATAGGAAATGATGGAGCATGAAACAGTGTAAACACTAGATTTGCCTGCTGTTATAACTGGTGTTTTAAAATATAATAGGATTTGATTGTTTACAGTTGTTTTTTGTTTAACCTTTTGAACAAAACAAACAGCCACAGCAAAGAAAGAAATGTCAATAAAAACACAAGAAACGAAAAGAAAGTAAACCTTTACTCTGTTACGTATTGCGAAGACAGATTGAGCAATACCAGCGACACTATCCAATGTTTTAGTCGTTTTAATAGAAGGACAGGCTTTCCCCCAAGCGAAAGCAGTACGTGAGGAGCATATCCCGGTATCAGATGCCAACGATATGACTCGAACCTAACTTAAAGTCTAATTTGAAAGTAATCTTCGAAATAGAAGACGTGACTAAATAAATCGAATTGCTGAAGTATGGCGATGAATTCGAAGAGATGTGGAAAGTTAAATGGAAAGATCACCCTACGGAAACGTTCGTTTGTACCATGTCACATTCAACTCGTTAGTCTTCAATTGATTAGTAAGTATGTCACATTCTTGACACTTTCAAGTGATAAAGAACACAACAAAAGACTTAAATTGGGTTGACTGAATTTCTGTTGTAAATGAATTAATGTGAAAAATTCAGGTTAAACGAGATGTAAATCTAATTCTATCTAGGTTTATCCATTGATAAATTTAGGTTTTCTATCAATAAATGAAGATCTGTAAAACTTCAAACTAGGTCAGTTGTGCTGTAAAGTAATTGAAATGTTTAGATAACTCGTTTTTCCTCCATAAAGTGAGTCATTCTTACAATTCAGATTAAGATGCTTTAAATTGTTACGATTCGGTTAACTTTGATCTACATTGTTCCCAAAAAAATAAGGTAATCATGAGTATAGAGAAGATATTCTAATGTATCATATTTGACGATTTAAATATGTAGAATATGAAGTTATAGGAGCCGCGTTTATCGGTCATACATAAGTCTGTATCTACCATTGGTAAAACATCTGCACTGCACCAATGAATAAAACAACCGACTCGTTAATTAAGAAGCATTTAAGAGCAAACACAAGGGATTCCGACGATGTATGCTTGTCTTGTTACGCCTATTTGCCTTTCGTGTGAACGGATCTTCAAAGTCTTTTCATACCTAGTAAAAACTATTTATGTGTGTGAAAACCACATTGCCTTGGAGTTCTTGACTCTTGATCTTACAGAGGTCAAGACAAATCAACTGTAGTCTGAGGTTACCGGCTTCATTGAATCATGTTAAGCCTTTGAGTCATCTATTTCAAAGTGTTTTTCTTCAACCAGCTCTAGGTTTTCTTCAGTATCATGGAAAGTGCATAAAATGGACTTGCACGTAATATTTGCTGTCACATTGTGACGCGAGAAAGTCGAAATCGAAAGTGGAGACTTTTTTATTTGCAACACATCACGCCAGGGTGAGGTCTGCATTTAAAACTTGGAAAGCTGTTGTTCATATGGTGCCAAAGTATGGTGATCCGGGTGTCGGAAAATGGTATGCGGTTGCGCAATTAGAATTACTGCACTTTATTAAGTTATTTTTAGAAATCGATAGCAGCCAATAGCAATTTATTATAACGGGCTAAAGAAGAATGTAAAGTGAGTTTTGTCTAAGTGTGTTGTGGTCCAAATCTACTTTGAGCTCAGACTTCAACTTTGTTGACCTCGAAGCAAATTATATGCGAGAAAACATGGTGTCGAATAATATGATAATGTCTAATCTGAATGTAAATGACCGGTGACATATGACTTTTGATATTGAAAAAATGTAGGTAAACAGTTTTGGTCTACTTTAAATGAGAGAACCGAATATAGCAAGTGAGGAATATGGAAATTGTAGCTATTTTAATTTAGCATGGCAAGAAATTTATATTAAATATTCACGGATTTTACTTTGTCATGGCCACACACAGCGTTGTAGTTCGTAACAGGTGTATTTAAAGTATACACTTCAAACCATACGTAATCCACCTTACCAAAAATCTACTCTCTATCCGCATTGCCATAATAAGCGAGACGTGAGCCAAGTACATTATTATATCAGATTAATATACTACACAGCAGCAGACGACATGAAGTAATGAGTAAAAACCGCAAGCATTTGGTGAAAGTAAAAGCGTAAATAAATCTGGCCCCAAAATTGACCCCTGTGGTAGTACACCTGGCGGTTAAGCTGCCAAATAAATCGCCGAAACGTCCAAAATATAATTATTACAGTCCATTTATAGTGCATATTTACGTGTCCTAGAATCCGAATGGGTCTCATTATGTAACCCAAGCATTACGTCGGATTTTCAAAAGAATGCGTTTGTTCTTAGTTAAAGGATTACGCAATAAAATAAACGCAACAAATCATCGCTTTATGGAAATAAAACATTATCATCGAAGAATGTTCAAGCTTACATAATAAGATTTGCTGTGTCTACAAAATACTTTGAATTAGTCGTGTAAGTCGTGTTACTTTCATCTGGACATTAATCAAGAACGAAACAAAACGACACACTGTATATGCATAAATTAATTTATTATGTCGATGGAATAGAGAAATCGGTAGCAATAACATTAAAGACTATACCGGCGGTAGTAATAACATCTCCATCGTTCGCAACCTTAATTCCAATGCCCCAATGAATATTAGATTTATTGAATAAAAATAAAACTAAATGACAATAATTTACAGAAATATGTGAAAGTTCTGGTCATTTAAAAGTCATTCCAATTCGAATCAAACGATGTTGTTTGGGTCATTGGTGCGAATACTAATAACGTGCAATTTCTTCTATAAGTGTAGCCATTGCATTCACAGTTAGTCGTGCGTATTTTACAAATATAGTAAGTTGTTACGTTGACGAAATGGTAAAGAGGTCTTCGACCGTTGCTCGGTATTATTTATGGGAGTGCACCGCGCACAGCTTTCGAGCCTATATCTTGTTAGACTAGTCAGCATGAGTGGTTTAATATCGTTTGCGATCTAACTTGTAGCGTGTTTGCACCGAGGGTGTGCAGATAAACAGCACCTGTAATTTGTTGTTATCGATATGTTAACAGTGTCGTACCTGTTCGTCCACTTTCGGAACGTCGGTGGCGCGGGTACCGCTAGCGACCTCGATGCCGCGCCCGCTTCGCCTTGCGGGCCGCACGGGACACACGCTCTTCGCATTCTCCGGTAAATCTATCCCAAACTGCTTGGGACCATCGAACTCTTTGAAATCCACCTCATCCACGCTACTCACAGGACTCAAGTCGTGCACGTTATCAAACGCTACGTCGTTATCGTGCACAGCGTCGTTGGAGACATGACCCGAGTCGTCACTACAGTCTGAGTGGGTATCAGATATCTTCTCGTCAGTTTGTTTGTGTAAAGCTAGCTTCTCGATCTGCGAGCATGTCTTGGAGTCGTCCCTCGACTCGACGTATTTAACTTGTCGGCCGACGAGTGTGCTCAAGTGGTTGTGGAAAGTAGTGTTTGCTACGCATAGCTCCTTGTGCACCGGTGGTATTACCTTACAGTTTATAAACTGAGATGTTTCTGTTTTCAACTCTTTAGCCGTTTTCAACTCGAGTTTTTTCACAATAGACTTGACAGGTGACAGTGTCGAATCGACTTCCTCCGATTCATTTTCATTTCGTTTGGGCTCAGGCGCAATTACTAAATCTCTTTTGTTAATGGTTCTGTGCTGTAGCTTGGCTCGCACGGCGTTTATTTCATCGGAGTAGTCTTTCAATGTTGTTTTCGATGTCAATACTGTTCTTTTAGTATCAACCGGCTCTTTCTTAGTTTTATCGTTTTGCCTCTTTACGTCGGATTTCAGATTGAGCAGCGACTTTTGTCTTACTTGTTTGCTTCCGTCGGGCTTTTCGTTGTTTTTTCGCGGCGCAAGCGGTTTCTTTTTCTGAGCACACTCTCTGGCCTGGTCTACATTACTTAGATCAACCGGAGTGGGAGAAAAAAGCGCTCTGGTGCTGCTGAACTTGTTGTGCGACATTTGACTCCTTATCACCGGGATCTTACTAGGAGAGCCCGCGATAGAAGTCGTAGACTTGGTTCTCTCTAAGCCGGGTGAAATCACATATTCGTTTCCTATTTCCCACACGCTTTTTGCTTTCTGCATTTGTGATTTTGGGGTCTCTTTACTTTCTAAACTAATCTTTATGTTTAACGATCCATTATCTGTACATGCTTTAGGTTTTGTTTTCTTTGGGTCGCTCACTTTTTTCTCGACTTTTTTCATTACTGGTTTCGTTTTAGATACAACCGGAACGGGTGTCGACGGTGGATTAGATAAAGTTTTCTTGAGTATTCTCGTTTTTACATCAAGTTTTTTTAGATCTTCTGCTTTGAAGCAGTTCGGCCGAGACGTGTTTTTTGATGAAATTTTATACGTAGCATATTTATCAGGATTCATCTTGTCATTGGGTGTTGTCGTAGTCAGCGGCACCAACGGAGCGGTCAACTCTTTTCCCCGCATGTCATCCAGATTCCAAAGACTCGTTGTTTTGTCAATAGAATTGTTCCGAGCTACTTTATTTCTGGTTTTACAGTCACTCTCCGGGTCCGAATTACTTTTCTTCAATATACAACGTGATTCAATGATGCTACAAGTCTTAGACTTTTGTAATTTGGGCGGAATAAAATGATTGTTTGTAGCTTTCACATCGGAAGTAAGTGACGTGCAAGTGAATTCCGATAAGATTTTATCGAAAGATTCCAAAGCCTTGGTTAATTTAGTTTCAGCACTAGTACCCACCGGGGGTAAAGACTCGGCTTTAAGTATAGCTACGTTTTCATAGATCGAGGAATATCCTTTAGTTTCGTCGAGTAAATGATCTCGCACCACATTATTATCGGCGGCAATGTTTACGTTTTCGTACACGTGCTGCCGCGGCGACGCACTCTCAGTCTTGGTATTCACAACAGAGTCGCTAATATTGACTTTAGTAACAAACTTTTGCACGTTATCACTGTTAATTTTCACGGGTTCACTGATCCTGCGCTCGAGGCAGGCGGCGATCGCGGTCACTTTGCTGCCCTTGTTCTCGGGTGCGGGTTCTGGAGCGACTGAAAAAGTCCTGTAGAACTTTTGCAGAGCGCCCTGTTGCGCGGGAGGGGCGGAGGGAGGGTGCTTCTCGGTCGGCTTCTGTCCGCCGAATATGTTGAATACTTTCACTGCGGGCATGTCGCGAGCCCGGCGCGCGGGAGCCGGTCGCGGAGCGTGGATGCGCGCGCGCGTCACGGCGAGCGGCGTGCATGTGCGCGCACCGAGTCGCTCCACCGCGCTATCAGCACAGACAATAAGAAAGTCAATGTCACTTCAGGCGCCCAGCAGACGTGACAAATCATCCATAATGAATGATCGACAATACAGCCCCGATTGATGACCGCTTACGACAACCACTTACATGACTTATTTGCTTTGATTACATTCAATTAAACAACAACAAGCAGTTTGATACAACACTCTTCGAAACAATTTACAGTGTTATTTGCAAGACGTAAATTATCAAAATGGAACGCGTTAGCATTTCTATATTTATGAATAAAATGTTATGATTGATAAATGGCAGATATTTAAGAGGAAAGTAAGCCAAGCGTCTTCGTTAAAAACAACCTGCTATTTTATGTAATGAGCATACTTTCGTGAACAAAACCAGTTATGTAAAATCCATAAATCCCAATAGAAAGTAGGAATGAGGTTGTTTGGACAATGATGTAATTGACCGACAAAAATTTATCGTGGACCCAGGTCGTTTGTAAAAAGAGGTTGCAAAAACATCTGAAATGTGAAATGCTACTGAGAAATGTAATACGGGTAACCTTATTAATTAAGAACCCGGTTACCCTGAAGCAACCAAACATGTGGTTGATGGTTGCTTTAATGTCGCCGAATGCGGGCATCGTCCTAGTAACTGGATATGTGATGTTATTTTTAATAAAGAAATTAGACGAATTATGAAAGACTTGACGTAAATTCAATTAAGATAATGTTTTGACATGTTAGTTGAAAATGCGGCAGATGAAAGGGCAGTTAATGCGTTTGAGCAACAATTAAACTAACAGAGTTTAATTGTTGCTCAAACGCATTAACTGCCCTTTATTTATTTTTATTTAGGATGTGAAATATGATGATTACATTTTTTTACATAGTATAAACTGTCTCGTTTCTATGATCATGAAGACTGTAAAAAAAGGTCCATATGATCAGTTTTGAATGCTCAAGTAAAAAAAACGCTAAGCATAATAGAAGGGCATCTTACATTGTCGGAATGATTATAATGCTGTGAGTAAGGGCAAAGTGTTTAACTTGTACGAATCGAACTCTTCGAGCAATGTATGCACAAACGAATTTTATTAAGCAGATTCTCTTCCGCAAATAACTTCCTCTAATTTGGTATCCGTCTAGGGGGGGTTAGCACTCAGTTCCGCATATTTGATACTAACTAGGATGAAAACAGCCCTAATGTGCTTTACCAGGTCCCAGGATATTAAACCAATAAACTTAGTGGTTTAGACTTAAACTTCAAAATACATGAAAAGGTAACCGACAGAAATACTTTTCATTTTATTAGTATGGTTAGAGAGGCTGCTAAAAAACCGACTAGCTAAGCCTGTTCCCAAAACTAGTCGTTTACGGAAGTCAAGTTTCGCAATTTAACCTGCATCTAGCGGAAACCGTGCTCATATTTTCCATAACCGACAGTTTCTATAGCAGTCTACCGAAGAATTTAGCGATGACTAACCGATCTGATGTAACATTTCAGGTGCAAAGTAGAACTTAAAGTATTAAACACACCCAATATTACGATGTAATACTTATGTAATATATTATGTATGACAGTTTTGTGAGACTGTCTGTCGGCGGCTGAGGTCATTGACAGATGTAGTGGCTACATACTATTTGATCTGAGGCTGAAAGTGGAATCAACGAAATAAATACGAAAAATGACAATTATATTGTTTCATCGCAAGATTGGCAGACCACAAGTGAGGATTAGGCTCTCTTCAAAAAATAAAAATGATCATGATCAGTTCTCAGCCCATCAAAAAGCAACAGCCCTCGGTTAACCAGTCTCATCATGGCATATTCTTTAAACGACGAAGTGCAAGTATGGAATTATTCTACATCATGCACAATTTTAAACCATTAACAATAGAATACAAACCATAAAGTTGACTACATCTCTTAACTAACACATCAAGGAAACCACGCGTAGCTTCAAACCTTCCATATTAAACACTGAAACTGGAATACTAATAGCTATTGCGTAAGATATTATGACAGTGTCCGACTGTTGGTCTTCGAACGAGGTCGTTGACAGATGCGACGAGCTTTGTCTTACAACCAAGTCAATGATCTGTGTTGGAAGACACAAAGGTGAGTACATTTTGGGACAAGTAGAATATTTTGGAATTAAAAAAAAAGGTTTTTATGTACCGAAACAGTTTTATGTTGATGAAGTAGGAAAACAACAAGCAAAAAGACTAAACCAGATAAAATATAAGTGTTGATGAGTTGAGTGATGATTGTGTGAGGAATTATGAAAGTAAATGATAGCGTGGCGGCTGATAGGGAAAATTTGAAAAAAAAACGTCCTGCACCGACCCCAAGCAACATTGGTCAAAAAAGCAATGTTGCTGATAGGGTACGACAAGATAATACGTTTACAAATGTGACAGTCCCAAATATCTATATCATAGATATTTATAAAAAATACCATGGTAATTCGGATAAAATCAACTAGCAACTGAACATTAGGTTCCTCAAACATTGTGTTACAAAAGCTCACCCTGATTTTCTTCACTTTGGTTATGTGTTTCAGCATGTTTAACAATGATTAAAACTACACAAATAACACGATGAAAACACTGTGAATTCGCATTTAAGAATTTATTTTTTAAAAGTGATAATTAATGGCTCACAATGTTATCAGCTTAACCTCATTATAGTAAAAATATACTTGATAAGAACCCCACATCTTTCTAATAAATAATTAATGTAAGTTCAACTGCAAAGCGTTGCATGATAACGTGATTGAGCTGTGTTGTGAAGCGGATGATAAACAAACAAAATGAGACAATTTGGTGGGAATATAAACAGTCATTGTACTGGACCATAAACAACAACGGTCAATTAACTAAGTAAACAACCAGAGACCGGTAAGGATATAGTAACAATCGAAAACAATAATGTTTATGAGAGCTTAGAACACACTTATTACCGATTATTACTGAAAAACCGGCGCAACTGTGGGTACTATGTGTAAACCTAAAACTAAACATATCAGCGAAACATGAGTTGGTATACTATATGTATGGCAACCTAACCCTTCATGAAAAAAAAGGTGCGCTCTAAAACTCTCGCATTTATCATACAAATTGTAGTATGATTAAAACCCACTATTAAAAACGACACACACATCGAAATACAAATCACTCATAACCCAACACAGAAAATAACTAAACCAGACACAAAAAAATACAAACAAGTAAGCGAAGTGGAAAGTGTAATATTTCTCACTCACAGTAGTACAGGAGAGACGCACAATACACGGGTGGTACTTAAAAATGTGTGACATTACAATGACGCGTAATTACCATGAGCCGTGACCGACGGCCGTGGCGAGGATTAGCTCGAGAATCATGTCAAGATGCCTTGAGACCCGTCTACATAGGATGGAGCAAGAAACATTAATATTTATGTTTTCATGGTGGATTCCTCGAATCTCACAGGCCCTGGCTAAGATCATGCATGTAATTTCTTTGTTTTTAACGGTATGCAAGTTTTGGTTACGAATCAGGTCAACGGTGAAGATCCTGTTAGTATAGAATATCTGACTTTTAAGTATGACAATTTATAATTACAAATAGACGAAGCCATGGAAGTGTCGAAGTTCTGGTCTTACAAAAATACTGCCTCGCTACAGTTACTAGAGACAGAAGATGAAGACATTACAGAAACATTAGTGGAGTAAGCAATAGACGAATAAGACAAATTACAAGCACTAGACTGAACTGGACGGGCACAGCACACAACCTTAGGCTAGTTATAAGCTCTCCTTCTGTAATCAATTACCAGAAAATATTGCTAACCATGACCTTTTAACCGATTAATGTGTTCTCAAAACTCAATTTGCCGACTCCATCCTACAAGCCAATCATCTCAATGAAACTCAATCCAGTGTAGACGTCGCCTTGCAAGTAATAAAGACATCTAATAAAGATGGACTGGCTGACTGGTTGACACTTAATTGCTGACAATCGAATCTACAATGACACGTCACACTTTGCAGCGACGAAACGTAATTGAGCAGAATTATGATGGACATTACAATGTTTTGGTTGATTTTGCATGCGCGTAAGTTCATAAAAGACGGGTTTTGGGAACTATTTGTTTATTATCCTGTTCTTAATCATTAGCCACGACATACACGGGTTTTGCAACAATCACTGCGGTGACAACCAATGAAAGAAGTTGTTACAATCAGCATACCGTTTCAAAAGTCTTATCGCTCGAGGCTGTGAAATGGCCATTAGCAACCCGTTTGTTTCCATTTTCGTTAACATTTTCATGAAAAATACTTCTTTCTTCCTTCTCTATTTAATTGATTGATTTAGTAACTATGCTAAACTCTGCGCTATTGGCGTGTCGATACACCCAAGCATAATAATTTATCCAATTTGCTATAATGATACTTAGATTGACGAGGCTAATAAATATGTATCACGATTGAAAGAATCAGGTCAAATCAAGTAAAGAGAAGATATGAGATAATTTTTATACGGTTTTATTTATAGGTCACTACAAATAGGCGCATAATTATGATAAACGTAACAACGAAAGTATGTTTATTACCAGCGTTAGTCAAAATATTGACCTAACATCATTTGTAGAGGATTTTGTTTTCACTAAGGAAATGGAAATGAAACAATTTAATCATGAACAACCTACTATTCACAAATAATTGCAAAACGTTAGCCCTTATTAAGTAGTTACGGGTAGAAAGAACCATGAAAGTCGAACAACTCGTCTTACTAAGAGGTATTTTGTAACCCCTGTATTGAGTTGTGAAGATCAGATTAGAGAGTCACTCTAGTACCTAGTTGGATTAGTTGCCGACTTAAGTATTGTTGGAAAAAGGTGAGGCAGGTAATATAAAATATACTATCGTCGCTAGACAAAGCCGTAAAGTTTTTTTTTGAGGGGTGGGGAATCATCAAATAAGGGGTTATCCCGCTCTTGGGCAGAGCGGAAGGGAATGTCAGACTACTGACTAAAAACCACCCATGTTCCTTCTTAGCCTTTGTGCCGAGGCCGCGGTATCTCTTTCGAACAACCCGCAGCCATTAAACAAAGCCTGACTTCAAACAATGCTGGGTATAGGCCTCGCTTTCCTGGCGACAATCTCTGCGTTGCTAAGTCAACGTTATCCAGGTAATACCCGCGATAGTCACAAATCTGATCTACCCCAAATTAATGTCATGATATGTCTAGCCTGTTCCTGTTTCCTGGTCCGTTTCCAGTCTAAGCGAATGCAGCTGAATACCAATATTTTACAAGGAGCGACTGTCTAACTCCACAACCCAGTTGATACTGGATAATTCAATACCCCTTGGTAAGACTGGTTGTTAACTGTAAAGTATACATCAATTTTGTGCCAATGGTCAGTCCAACGGCCCAAAATTTATTTATACTTTTAAAGAAATGTACTAAAACTGTCACCAAACTAACTTTGCTACTAAATTTAAACTTAAACAAAGCGGTCTAATAACGTCGCCCTGAGCAAACAGAGTGTACTGCACAAATACAGTCCTTGCATCGCCCGGAGTGTTTCCTGCCCCTGTGCCACCGAGGATGCGACCGTTAACAAATATCTGGGGATGGTGCAAGTGATAAGACTAACTTACACTTAATGTGTTGCAGTGAAGTCTGGTCAGTCTAGTCACAAAATTACAAAATTTAAATAAATGATGACTTTTTTCAAACCGTTGTGGTTATTAAATGGAGAATTATAGAGAAAAAAGACTTGGTGCATGCAAATGATGATGTTGTGTATGGGAAAGACTGTTTAGACGAAAATGAAATTGACACTATTAAATAATGATGACAGATTTAACACAACTAGGGTGACTATTGAAGATTAGAACACATAGGATTGGGAAAGCCACGCGAATGAAGGATTCGCACCGCTAAATTTAAATAGAACGAATAAAATTGTATCCGAAACAATAAAATGGAAGACTTCCTTTGATCTTCAAAAAAAAACAGAAATAAATAAAGCCATAAAAATAATCTTACGTCTTAAAGTAAAAGCGAGTACAATTAAAGTATGCAACAAGAAAGGAAGTGATGGAGACAAATATTTGAACACACAAAACAGTCAAATGACATTAACACATACGGTGACGTGGGTCGAAGATTATCTTCTTAAGAATATCACAGTACAACTTTATTATTTCGTGTCTTTCGAGACTGTTAAAGATAATGGTTGAAACTTCTTTTTCAAAACCAGTTCCATTAAAAGCTCAAGCTAATTTGTAGTTTTGAAACCTGTTTCGATATTATTTGTCAATGTAATGCAGTTCATTAAGGCAATGATACTTTCTTTTCGACATGCTGTAATGCTTTTGGATACTGTCTTCAAGTTTAAAGACATTTAAAGAACTTTGTAATTGTTTTTACCCGACAAAGCCCAAAAGGAGGGTTTGATGGGTATGTATGTATATCCGTTCCTTTGTTCCCTAATAACTCCTAATCGGATGAAGGGATTTGAATGAAATATACGTTGTTAGTTTCGTCTTAAAGGCGCGAGTGTCACTGGCTACATTAAAATTAAAAAAAAAAAAACAAAGAAAAATTGTGGATTTTGGGCCCCCAAAATCCACAATTTTTCTTTGTTTTTTTTTCTCGCGGAGTTCAAAAACATTTTTTTATTCATTAGGTACCATCGAGTAGGGTATCAAAATCAACGGTTTTAAAAGGAGATTACAAAAATATATAACACTTAAATATGTTTAAAAGAAATTTCTTTGTGGAATTTTTCGCTTTAATGATATACATGATGACGAATATACATAATAGTTACAGCATAATAGTATTTCTTATCTGTATATTACTCAAGTCATCTTACCCCTAACCTATTCCTGGGGTCGACGTCCAGTCTAACTGGATGCATCAGAATACCAGTATTTACATGTAACGACTGCCTATCTGACCTCCACAACAGTTAGCAATACGATGCCCTTGGTAAGACTGGTTGACAGACTTTTGGACCACTGAAACTGACTACCTGTGATGACTGTAAAATATCTAGAAATAACAGCCAAAACTCGGTATACCCATAAAGGGTGTAAAAGTACCCTTAACGCAAACGAAGGGCACTTGTTCTCTCCACCACTGCGATATTTTTTTTGTTCTAGACCATACCTGGGAACACCTAGTGGGTTCTTAGGGAGATATTGGGGGTGAAAGTTCCAAATTTTTCACAGCTGTTTTTGTAAATACTCGTTTTTCAGATTATTACTTTACTTAAATTACCTCCATGACCCGTTTACTATGTTTTAAGAGTGCTACATTGAGTTTGACCGTAAAATGTGATTTTCAGTCCAAAAAAAAAGTCGTTTCCCAGCAAAAATTATTGCGTATGTACAGAATGCTTGGTTGACGGCTGTGTGAAGGGTTATTTTACACCTTGTATAGTTATTCACTTTTCATATCCCAACTTTCATAGTTCCCATGAAAGTGTTAGTAATTCGTTTCCAAGCCCAGAAAATAATTAAACGTTTTTGCTGCCTCTGAGCACCCGCTTTCGTCAACCAAGTATCCCACGGTTTTCACTGAACGAAAGCGATGCCGTAAAATATAATAGGCCATGAAAAACCATGGTGGAATGCAGCCACGGTAAAATTTACTTTGATGAATGTTCATGTTGTGAATAGATACAACGAATATTTTCAGTTTCAAATAACATCACGCTTGTAATTCCCGAAGGGTAAGGCAAAGGTGAACCCATAGGTGAACCTAATAATACAACCACATTACGCCAATGATATATTAAAACTATAGATACGTTGTCCGCCCTCAAAAATGACAACATGAAATGAAGCCAATTGGCCACATCGAGCTTAGTTACGCACCAACCTCTCGCGCGACGCTACGTTTGTTTTTAATATAAATCGTGTGTGTAAACCTGTGCACAACATAAAAAAACATGCCGTCGTGTGTTTTCTTACGATGTACAAATTATACTCCAAAAGTTATACTTAGATAAAAATGTGTCATTTCATGCGTAAGTTCACAAAACTTCCTATTTTTATTTTATTTTGTTCGACGCCGCCGTGTAATGGCGGCCGGCGCATGAAGTTACGAGTAGTAGTCACGTGCCTATAGGGGAGGTTGGGACACTTCTTTACTAGTGTTTTTTTTTGTTACTAGAATAAGGGAATTATTAGTTATTTTAAGGGAATAATAATAATATATTTTTATTGCAGATCATGTCCATAGATTTTAAATTTAGTGTTACACAATTTGGGCACGTATAAATGTTTTCAGGATGTGTGCCTCCTGTTTATCTGCAATGACCTGTAGGATGCTGTTAGTGCTACCCCGGACTCAGTAAGGAAGCGAGCCGCTTGCGCATGATGGCATGAAAGCCATCTACCCTGGCCTCCATAAACATACCAGATGCACTACAAAACCGGGGCAACCCTAAAAACATCCTAAATCCATTGTTATATTGGACACGTATTTTAAAGATAGAATACTTACAATATTTTAAAGATTAATATTTTTATTACTTTATTCGTAAAGTAGGTCATACGATAAATCAACTATTTTATTAACTCAAGACAATCGAATGTCCTTTTTTCCCCATATGCCTCTGATAGCTACGTCACTCATGCGCTCGACCAATGAGCAAGTAATTAGACTATTACTTATCCTGTGACGTAACTATAGATGTATATTTATCTCTCTCTAGCAACAGGCAACCGCTGTACGGTGTCATATTTTCTTTCCCTTTCTTTACGCGTATAAGTAGTTATCTAATATTTTCGCCGTTTTTAAGCCCCGCGATGTTAGTACGTGACGTGTACGTCATTGCATTACGCCAAATGTTTAACCGTTTAATAGGGGCCAACCTATTCAAGATTTTAAATCAAGACTCCGTGGCCGCTACTGTGAAATTCCTGACGGAAAAACCCAATAACATTTTGCCCGTCCCGGGAATCGAACCCCACCCGTCAGGTTCAGCAGTCGAGCTTGCAACGACTAGACTGACGAGGCAGTTAATCACACTAATATTATAAAGGCGAAAGTTTGTGAGTGTGTGTGTGTTTGTTTGTTACTTCTTCAAGTCTTAACGGCTGGAGCGATTTTAATAAAATTTGTAATAGAGTTAGCTGACACCCTGGATTAACACATAGTTTTTATCCTGATTGTATCTTCGCGTGGGATAATTTTCGAGTGTAGCGTGCGAAGCCGCTGGCAACAGCTAGATTCAAATAAATGCAGAAATTAATGTTAAAAAACTTGTTTGGTAAGTAGACAAGATTCTAGTGATCAGACTAAACGCAAAAAGAGACAGTTTTTTTGTTTGTATAGCTATTGGTAAACTTGTTTAAGATCCTGGAACTAGTTTACAGATCTTCGGCAAGATAGTGTTCACAGCTTAGCAGGTCCTATTATTTTGATAGCTGACAGTTTGCAATAAAGTGTCTTAGATAAAGCGCAGGATCAGTTTGATTGCATGACTTTACTAGAACTGAGGACAGCTGTATTTGTTATCTTTTCCTTATAAAAAAACCCTTAATGTTTCAGTTACATGGTGCATAAACTCTTCTGCAGTGTGGTGAACATAATCGTATTAACGTTCTGTCTCTTCATAAACATTGAAAACTATTATTTCTTCGTTTCCCTACATAGTGTTAACTTTACCAGTTTCGTGGGTGCGTTTAAGAACAATTAACCTCATATGTACAAACAGTTAGACCCGGAACAACTACCTATAGACCACACATATATTGGTCCCGTAAAGGGTATCCGCGACAATCAGCGGAGCATCCCATCGCTGAGCCACTGCTCCAAAAGTACCGTCAAAAGAATTTTTAAAAAAGAAAATCACACCCAATCGCTCAATTGTAATCTCCGCACCATATCTAACAAAGACATCATTTGCTTAGAAAAGCATCACTTAATACGACCCCGGTTCAAGCACAATTTGTGAGCAATTTAGCACAATGGAGATAATCCATTCAAATGATTGTCAATAGAGACTGTACCACGGTTTGTGAGAGCGACCATATCGCTCTGATGGATGTGCATTGCTCGTTGAGACTAACAAGAAAACAAACTGTATTACCTACTTTGAATTATGATTGTAGTATGCATCACACTATCACACTAATATTATAAAGGCGAAAGTTTGTGATTGTGTATGTTTGTTACTTCTTCACGTAAAAACTACTAAACGGATTTCGATAAAATTTGACACACAGATAGTTTATAACCTAGATTAACACATAGGATATTTTTATCCCGATTTTACCTTCCCGTGGGATAATTTTTGAGGTGCAACGGGTGAAACTGCTGGCAACAGCTAGTATTACATAGAGATGAAATAAAATATTGATGAATGGAGGAGGAGATTATACTGAAGGCTGCTTCCGATCTAAACGGATGCAGTTGAATACACCTTAAACCTAGATCCGCCTTATTCTATTAAGTAGAACATGGTAAACGCTTCTGTCTATCCTGTCAAATCAAAGACCTAAAAGTTACCGGGTCCAACGGGGCAAAGTGTACAGAGGAGGATTTTTCGATGCACAGAGGGATCTTGGTATGTAACAGATGATCACCCATCCACGGACCGACCTCCGTAACTAACGCTTAACCTAGAAGAACAACTTAGCTATACGGCTGGAATGATTTAGCTACGCGCTTTTTGTAACGCCTACTGCTAAGTTCACAGCAATGTATTCGAAAGCAACAGTTTGCTCCAAAAACTCGTGGTGCAAGTTTGCTACGATAAATAGCAAGTCTCTCACAGGTTGTTACTATTCAAGAGGCGGACGGCTATCAGATAGATTTATAAGCATTGATATCACAATGCCGGTTAACAATTTGTTTTTAGCATTTGTAGTAATAAGTGTGGGTTCGTTGACACGGTAATAAAAGTGGGGGTTGATTTATCTTGTATCTTGGTTTAGTATTGATTGTTGTTACGGGTTTTTATTATTATTTACATACTAGCTGTTGCCAGCGGCTTCGCCCGCTACATTTCGAAAACTATCCCACAGGAAAATAAAATCGGGATCTGTCCTATGTGTTAATCCAGGTTATAAACTATCAGGTACAAAATTTTATCCAAATCCGTTCAGTAGTTTTTGCGTGAAGAAGTAACAAACATACATACTCACACACTCACAAACTTTCGCCTTTTTAATATTATAGTGTGATTCAAGTGTGAGCCGTTGGTCTAGCAGTGGTCTACTGTTCAGCACGAGACCCGGGGTTTGAATCCGAGGTCTGGCAAAGTGTTTTAATAGCAGCCACGGTGTCTGGCTTTGTGCCCAGTTGATTGCAATAGGTTCGTAAACATAAATGCAGGAATGTGGGTGTTCTATTAGGTACGCTCTGCCTAACCCTTCGGGGGGAGTACAGTAGGTGTAGCGACCAATTTATGATTGATTGAGTTTTTTTCTAGCTAGAATTCCAAAGTAATGGACACGAAGTTTCAATTTGTGCCCGGTTAGTGGCAATGTGCCCCGTATTACGGGGCTTAACAAACATTAGTGAATGTACTGTTAGGGTAAACTTCTAATTAAACCCCCAAGAATTACAGGCTACATGTTATGTAGGTGTTAATAACGGCCGGGAAGTGACGACATTCTCCTCGCCTTAAAAAGGCTTGAACACTCTATAAGTAAATACCCGATGTACCGCTGCTCCTAAGAATCGAGAGACGAGCAGTAGAAAGTTATCGCGTGCGCTCCCGGTTCCGTCTGCGTAACCACTGGTCCGTCCGTAAGACATACTATTGCATAAATTACAGGTTTTTCATACATTGTAGCTCGTATTGCTACCGACAGATGTGTTTATGAATATTTGAGGTGATACGGAAATATCTATTAAGTTTGTGGTTTATGAGAAAAGTACTTATACCTATGTACGAACGTGCACGAGGAGAAAGGAGTGTGTAAAGATTGTAACAGGTGCCGTTCTGTCATCATCATCATCAGCCTATAATGCAGGGTCTCAGGACTCTTCTCTATGAGAGGGATGGGCCTATAATCCACCACGCGGGCCCGGCGGGTTGGTAGATGTCACATGTCTTCGAATTTTTTGATTCTAAGACATGCCGGTTTCCTCACGATGTTTTTCTTCACCGATTTGAGAGCAGCGTTGATGAAATAAATTACACAAAGTAATGCGCCTGCCCGGATTCGAACCCACGACCTTCTGTTCGTAAGTCGGGGCCGACACTGCTGGGCCACCGCTGCTCTCCTGATGGTTTCCGCCAACTCCCATGAAATACTGTTCCAATAGCCTGTCATCCCATTCCTACGATCCTTGGCAAAAGTGGGTTACTGGTCATTCGTTTTGTCTAAATTGTCCTGCCTTTTTCTACGACGTCTGCCGTGACGCTTTCTGACTAATTATGTTTATGACGAATTAATTTGTTCTTTTCCATGCTTGATCTTACTTTGTTGTTGCGGATTATTGTATTTTTGGTTTATAATGTTAATAAATATTTGCACACCATATGTAATAGTAGAATGTAATGAAGCCATTATAGTTTTAAGATCAAACCCTGTTTAAACCTACATTCTGGCAAATAAATGAATTTGATTTGATTTGACTATGTCAGGACTTGCTATAATGGTTTATTTTGATAAAGCATTAACTAAGTTTCGACTTAGTAGGGTTAGGGGGGGGGGGGGTAGGGTTGTTTTGACTGTTGGTAGTTTGGTTTAGTATTCGACTTTGTTGAATGTGGCAGTTAAATGATTGAACGAACAGCCACAGTTCATTCCCTCATACAGAGAGGAGGCCTGTGTCTCAGTAGTGGGAAATATACACGGTGTTTATGAGTATACTTTGTACGCTATTAGAAGTTACCACCACAAGTTACTATAATCTAAGATGTTGATGTTTAGGCAAATACAATTATTAAAGAGTAAACAAGAAAGATGTGATAAGTAAACAACCAATTTACAAGTTTCTATTCATTAATCTATTTAACAACTAATTTATGTTATGTTTATGTATAGGGTTACATACTTAAGTAATGACTGAACATTGTTTGGCTTATTGAACAAAAATACCTCATTAAGTACAGTCACAAAATGACTCACTATCATTATATTGATCACCCTTTTAAGCTCACGAGTGACTCATAATGTTCATGTAAATATGTATAATGACTTGAGTCGAACAAAGGGTATCCACACTTACATACTAATATTCTTGATGCAAACGAGAGTCTGCCTGTCTGTTAGTCTATCTGTCTTCATTAATGGATTTAGATGACATTCGCATAATCGGGGTTCAGGCACAGTTTTTATCCCGTCATCGTTAGAATGACAAGGTACCTAAAGTTTTACCGAAGGATTTATTTGGTGGCTGATAAAAACCTGGATATTTTGATGATTAGACGCTTTAACTCACTCAGATGTGCACTTGAACAGCAACGTCGAGCAAAATTTTATTTTCCATTAAGAATTCTTCAGCAGCAGTGACGTCAGTAAACATCTCTTTTGTGGACTCTGAAGCTGCTTCAGAGCCAACAAAAGAGATGTTTACTGACTTAAAAAAAATATGATTCTAATTAGTCCGTCTGTTAGATTATCGAAAAATATTGGATACGTATTTTTTGTTTTATCAAATCAATAACAATTTACGAAGATAAAACGCGTCAAAGATTTGAGTGGGGGGTTGTGACGTCTCAGAAAATGACGTCACACGAGTTTTCAAAGCATTGTATCGTCTTCATTGTTTGATTACGTGAAAAAAAAAATACGTGTCCAATATTTTTTGGAAATCTATCTGAGGGACTAATTAGATTTTTTTTGTTAACTACCCTATCGTGACCGGTCGATGGCAATAGGCTCGCCCCCAATTACATGGAACCTAAAAATTACTGGCAAACTGTGGGTGTTCTAATGGGTACATCTCTGGCTAACCCTACGGGGATGACACGTGGTATTAAGTTACATCCCCGTGGGATACTTAACTTCTGGCATACACACAGCTGAAGCCGCATGTAAAAGCAAGTGTAGTAATAATGACACTTAAAGTCAAACAAAGGGAATATGTAATGAACAAGAAGTGTCACTAGATGGCGACAGTGTGCAGACGGAGCTAAATATTATGCAACTCACGCGCATCCCCGTTGAAAGATTCTATGGAGGAACTATGGAGCTTTGATTTTGCATGCTACGGTGCAATGCAGAAATGGATGCATAGGAAGTTGTACTTTACGAAGGACTTATTACTAATTTGTTAATTTTTACCCGGCTGCAAGGAAAGGGTTATTATTCTATACATATAGAATTTTAAATATAGGATTTAAAAATTAAACTAAGATAATAACAATAAAAAAGTAGCACATCGTAGCCACATGTTTTACGTCCGTAACCACTCTAATTTTAGGTTCAGTTGAAAACCAGCGTCGGACATCCGCATTAGTTGCCCGGCATTTTGCTGAACTGTGCCTTTTTGGCGCAGCCGTGAGGCACACAGTGGCACGATTTGTTTAGTTTTAAGTTATTTTTTCTTTAATTTTTTTTTTACATTGTGTGTACTTGTTGTATGAGCCAAATAAATGCATTTTCTTTCTTTCTTGAAGAAAAATCATCGTCTTTTAATTTTTCTTTCACCGCACCTGCATGATGAATTACAGATCTGTTCCCATGTCAAAATATAATTAACAATATAGGAATTTACAAATATTGGAGGTACAAAGGTTTGTGGGAGTCAGGAATCTAAACTAGGATAGGTACTCTGTGCTAAGAACTCCTGCCCCCCTCGCCGAGATTGGAATTATTACAATATACGTATATTATACATGTATATTACAATATATGTATATTACATGTAGTTTAGTATTACATGTAGGAGTAATTGTAAGATTATAACCAAAGCCAATCAAGTGATACATCAGATTTGAAAAATATATCAGAAATCCGTGATAAGGCTCTGATCAGTGAATCCAATGCTCCTCTGATGATGACCATCATCAGATAAAGCGTACGAGACCACAAACAGCACTAGCTGCTTGTTTTTTTTTACTTATTATGTTGAGTTTGCATGAAAAAAATTCAGTCTATACAGATTTATGCATGGCACGCACATTCAATAGTTCTACGTGGATGTGACGCATTATGCAGGTATGTGCGAGAAATTGATGGGTGTGATATATGTCTGGTTTCTTTTGTAATTAATGTGGGTGTATCTCAGGTGTTAGCTGTAACAATTAATATATCTATCGTCGTGTCTGTTTTCTGTTCATTGTTAGTATTGTTACAGTTGACATCTAAGATGATGAAAATATTGTCGTCATCTGTCTAGCCTTTTCCCAACTATGTTGGGGTCGGCTTCAAGTCTAACCGGATGCAGCTGAATACCAGTATTTTACATAGAGCGACTGCCTATCTGACCTCCACAACCCAGTTAATACTTAATACTACTACTAATACGATACCCTTTGGTAAGACGGGTGACTTTCGGGTCACTAAAGATGAAAATATTGTGATAGAGTTTAATTTCAGCGCACATAAAAAAAATATTAAGGGCATCGATACAGAGTAACTGGTAATAGTTGGATATTGATGAGAATGGATAGATTTATTAGAGGCTGATGGTGAGTATGGTAATAGATTTTATTGGTTAAATAAACTAGGTGATTACGGTGTGAGTAAGATTCTATGTGAAATGAAAGATTGTGGTGTAACCAATGACGTATTATAGACACGTCATGAACTAACACGGCAGCGCTTCAAAACGGCAAAAATATTATATAACTACTTTTACGCGTAAAGAAAGGGAAAGAAAATATGACACCGTACAGCGGGATGCCTGTTTTCTTTGTTTTGCGCAGGTTTACACACAAGATTTAAATTAAGAACAAACGTAGCGTCGCGCGAGAGGTTGGTGCGTAACTAAGCGCGATGTGGCCAATTGGCTTCATTTCATGTTGTCATTTTTGAGGGCGGACAACGTATCTATAGTTTTAATATATCATTGGGTGCAACCGTATAATCCTACAACAAAATCAGAAGAAGGTATCAGACATTATTGTTTTGTAGTTTTTGCATACCCATCACAAGAAAAAACTAAAATGTTACGCTAATACGGTCACAAACTGCTACAATTTCCTTTACTTAAACTCAACGATATTTCTCAATTTCCAAACATGTCAATATGCCCATAGTAAGTAGTCACTTCTAAAAGTTCTTAAAGACACAAATATATTGACAGTCGAACGGTGTGACTTCAGGTCGAGGCACAAATTGCTTGCTTTACATATGTATGGCAAACGTCTTTGTTTTCGTTTTGCGTTCCTTTTGTTTAAGTTTACTTTGGAATAATGTTTATGGGTTCGGAGACGTAGGTTCGGACTTCTTCCAAGGAATATATTTTTGATTCGGGTTGAGGTCTATATTTACAAGCAGTCGTTACGGGTGGTCCAAAATGCTCACAACCGTAACATTCTACTTAGGTACGTTTTATGTAATAAATCTAGATTTTGGCTGCGTCAGTCAGTCACTTAGACTGGAAACAGACCCCAGTTGGCAAAAGGGTAGACAGATAGATATTCATCATCAGCCTATAATGTTTCCACTGCAGGTACTCAGGCCTCTTCTCTAGGAGAGGGATGGGCTATACTTAATAATCCACCACGCGGGTCCAGTGCGGATTGGTAGATGTCACATGTCTTCGAGTTTTGTGGTTCTAAGACATGCCGCCGGTTTCCTCACGATGTTTTCCTTCAACGTTTTGAGAGCAATGGTGATAAAATAAATTACATAAAGTAATGCGCCTGCAGGTTCGAACCTAGTTCGAACCCACGACTCACTGTTCGTAAGTCGGGGCCGCCACCACTGTAAAGATTCGCTCAAACCACGGCGGACAAATTTCGAACTCGACTCCGGACAGCGGACAAATGTACTAAAGTATTGATCAGTGTTTGTTTTCCGCAACCGGTACGTATCAGTATGATTGAACATCATAATTCAACCTGTCAACAGTAATTAGCTTGCCAGTCTGTCCGTCTTAACAGGTGTTACTGGTAATTTGTAAGCGGTTCGATTCCCGGTGAGAGCAAGCGCCTATCCGGCTGTCCGAGCTATTTTCACTGGCAGAAAGTTGATGCTTGACTTAAGTTTCCTTTGGTTCGAGGACTTCCTCGAACCAAAAGATTACTACTTAGTAATCTTTTGAATTTATCAGTACTGTATTCTCTTTAATGGGGTAGCGCGTATTTTGAGAACGGTTATGAGTAGGACTAGCTACCTAAGTAGTCGGTCAGAGAAAACACGTAGGTATAAATCCTTAAATAATGCAAATATCACACCCGTGTTCGTCGAATGATAGGCAGTGGTGTTTGCACACAAATTCTGAATTCAGGCTGTTACTGGTGGCCGCGGGTTGTACACTAGTTATCGCGGCCTCGACATAGAGGCCTAAGAAGGAACATGGGTGGTTTTTAGTCAGTAGAAGTCTGACACTCCCTTTCGCTCTGCCCAAGAGCGGGACCCTTATTCGATGATTTCCACCCGCCAAAAAAAAAAAGGCTGTTACTGAAAAATATCTGATGACTGGTAGAATATGCATATGTCATGGCATTAGGTCTGCTTCTGTACTTTCTGCTAAATGAATAATTATAACCAAAAAATGCATAAACTTTAAAATACCAGCAGACTTCTGTTATTTATGTTACGCTCTGCTCTATTCTAAGTTTAAAAGCCAGTCTACCAGAATAGGAAACTGGCTTTAGCAATTAATGATTTTAAAATACTAAAACATTGCACCATTGGACCCATTTAGCAGCCCATCAGTAACACAACGATATTTACAAACCAACCACCACATATTTCTAATTTTTCTCACTACAACACCATAAAACTGTCTAATTAAAATTACATGTACGCAACTATCATTCCATAATATAAGAACAAGTAAAATTACTACACACACAACTTTCTTTTTAATTGCTCTTACAAAACAAAGAACGTACAAGCTAACGCCATCTATCGGTAAGCGGTAGAACTATGACGAAAACAATCGAGTTGGCGGGAAAGTCGGCGCGCGTCTATAATTGACAGGTAAGAGCACAGAATAGGACAGACAATGCAGTATTGTGCGAGGTATCGTATTCAGCCTCCTTGCTATTTTGGAATGAGGTTTTAACCTTGGCTCCTGGCCTCTGAGAAGGACAGGAACTTTACATTGTTTACGATTTTATTATAATATGGAAAAGCGTGGAGGTTGGAATTAGACTCGAAATTGTTAAATAATATATACTTCCTATTTTTATCAGGGCCTGAGATATTGTTCTTATGACAGTCATTGTGTTATAATTATTGAACGAATGAAATCTTTATGAGAGATGGTTTTAATTTGATTTGATTAATTGGAAATCAGGAACAATCAGAGCCACAAAACATAGACAAAATTGGTTCATTCGCTCATAGAGAAAGGCTTATGTCCCACAAGACAAGACACAAGACTTCCTTCATGAGAGAGAGAGCACAGTGTGGTAGATATGTCGACGCATTTCTTAGATTTTGGATCTACATTGGCGGTTACCTTATATTTTCCTACACCGTTTTATAATAAATACCGTCCAAGACAGATGCATTTTCACAAAGTAAACAAACTAATCTTTATTAAAGGCAGAACAAGCACTTGAAAATAAATGAATCATCAACCTGTTCCCTCATACATAAAGGAGTAAAGTTACAACTATTGCGCAGCACTAAATCACATGTAATGACATCCTTATAACTACTTTCTAGCGTTCCACGTTGAGAATATTTAGGAGTGGTCAGTTCCTAGCCGTACCATCCCGATTATTTATACACTTTCACAGATATCACAAAACACTCGAATAATATTATAGCTGTGACTTTGTTTGTTTGTTATATCGAATAGCTGAACGAATTTATATGAAAATCGCACAGATAGATCAAAGGGTATCGTTATACCCAGTAACTGGGATATGGAGGCCAAATAGGCTCTCACTTCACGAAATATATTATTATTCAGCTACATTTCATCTAGTTCGACTGGAAGTCAGCATACAACATAAAATATAATAGCTCACAACTTAGGACCCAGTAATATTAATGACAACAATATCCGTGGTGCAAGGCAACTGGGCTTATCCCAGTTGTATACGTCCCTGTGTGCCAATTGGCCTTGTTCTGTTCTGTCTCCTGCTGATATGGAGGGAAGTGGAAATTTTTGTTTTTCCTACTCCTCCGCTATTATTTTCTGATTAATTTCGTTGCGGGATCCAAGACAGTTAAATAATTTCTCTGGGACTTCGTCGAGCTTCATTGTCTCGGCTCTTTTCTTGTGGTCGCCACGTAGATTCTGGCTTACAGGAGTTACAGTGGTTTAGGAATAGTGAGGCGGGTTTGTCCCAATCATAAATAAAAAGTGTCATGTAATAGGAGGCGACCCGATTGCTATCAAGCGGGCACAAATCCAGACTCTGCAGCTGCTACTTAGAATTTCCTGGTGGAGATATTAATAACACTTTGCCCCACCAAGGAATCAAACCTAAGACCTCATGCACAGGACTGCGACCACTAGACCAACGAAACAGTCAACATTCAACTTGGTTGGATAAACAGCAAGGCAACAATGATAAGTCCATCATCTGGGATAGGATACTTTTTATCCAGCTTGTCCATTCCCGTGACATTATTAGCTATTTGACTACTGTCAAAAATTCACGAAAATGTTATGTTATGTTATTTCAAAGAATTATCAGAAATGACACGATGTGTGAAAAAAGTAATATTATCGATCAAAAAATGGCTTAATTATAAGTTTATAACTGATATTAAATGACGTGCTAGACAAAGACAGCAGCGCTACAGAAATGTGACGTCATATTATATACCGCCATAGTTACGATAAAAATGACCGTTTCGCACGACAAGGATATAAAGTACCCCCACTAAAACTTCTAAAGCATGTTGTTACGTCATGTTCATCGATTTTATTTATTTTCTCACACATTGTGTTACTTCTGTTAGTTTTTTGAAATAACATAACATTTTCATGAATTTTTAGCCAATTATTGATTTCCACTCGGGCAAAGCCGGGGGTGAAAGCCAGTAAGCTTACTGTTGAGAAGAAGATATACTTGTTTGTACAGGATGGGAAATTTTAATGAGCCATCTCTCGTACGTGTCACTTTTATGGCACGTTTGTTATTTAAAATTATTTTATCAGTTAATCTTGAGTTTCCTTAGAAAGTAGTTTCGTCTCATAGAAAAGATCTATATGCACACAGTTCTTCAATATCCCGGATAAGAGAATTAATTAGGCAGTTTTACTCGTAATAGGGATGTTTACTGACTTAAAAAATGTGATTCTAATTAGTCCGTCTGCTAGATTATCGAAAAATATCGGATACGTATTTTTTGTTTGATCAAATCAATTAAAATGGACGAAGAAAAATAGCGTCGAAGACCTGAGTGGGGGTCGGTGATGTCACTGACCGCTAAAAATTGTCATACTAATGTCTTAGAGTATTACGTCACACGAGTTTTCAAAGCACTGTATTCATTGTTTGCGTTTACGTGAAAAAAGAAAAATACATTGTCAATATTTTTTGGTAATTTGTATGACGGACTAATTAGTTTTTTTTTTGTTAACTACCCTATTATCTTTGTTGTGTTGTTAGGCACTGACCACACGAACTTTTCATGCTGCGTGGACCTAAAAATTCAAAATAAACCTAGAGTCCTTGACTCGTCGGATTGTTGCTCTAAATTATTATCTTCTTAGAGCTAACCAGAAAAGAAATGTCAATATCAAGCTATCGTTAAGAATATGACGTGTAAAAAATATTCCGATAATCTTTCTTCTTCTTTTAAAAAAACGTTGCCCCACACTAGGAATTTCTCCTGTATCGTGGGTGCGTTTACAAACATTTAAACTTCACATACACAAATACACCCAGACCCAAATATCTGTAGGCCATACAAATATTTGTTCCGTGCGGGAATCGAACCCGCGACACTACTCCTGTTTGTAGAACAAGGATGTAGGACGGATTTCATCAAACAAATTGATAGCGTTTGTGAACTGTCAGTGTCATCATTATTGTGGATTATTAAGCTCCTGAACTCAGTTTAGATGATCTAATCGTGTTCAGGTATCAATGGTAATATAAATTAACAAAGAAATGTATATGTAGAGAAACTTGGCAACAAACATACGGCCACTCCCTTTTGTGGTAAGAAAACCTTATTTATTATACGTATAGGGAATTCCATCAGATACCTGGCTGGTTCCGCGTCTGCCAGTTAGGCTGATAAATTTGTTGTCAGTGCCTCCACCGCTTATAAGGAATGACGGGCGGCCATTTTAGAAAGTCCTCCTTTCTTGAGCTGTTTTATGTTTTGCGAAATTACTTATTGCCGAGATAAAAATGGTAATTAATTTGTGCAATTGTTTGTTTGAACTGAGTCGAGTTTTAATATTGAAGTAGTCGTTTTTACATGGTCGTGTTTTCGTTTCAGTAAATTATTTTGATATCTCGTGGTCTAATATTAATTATGAACTACATAGTGATGTAGTAGCAGTGGTGGCCCAGTGGTGGCGATCCCGACTTACGCACAGTTGGTCGTGGGTTCGAACCCAGGCAGGCGCATAACTTTGTGTAATTTATTTCACCACCACTACTCCCAAAACGGTGAAGTAAAACATCGTGAGGAAACCGGCATATCTTAGAACCAAAAACCGAAGATATGTGACATCTACCAATCCGCACTGGGCGCGCGTGTTGGATTTATAGCCCATCCCGCTCCTAGAGAGGAGGTCTGAGTCCCTGCAGTGGGAGAATTATAGGCTGATGATGATGACATAGATGTAGTTTTAATTTCTCAGTTGCCGCGGCGTCTGGTTCTGTGTCTGGTTGTTGAAAATAGGATCACCTCCTATTATATGAAACTTAAACAAACTGGCGATAAGTGGGTGTATTATTAGGTACATCTCTGCCTTGGGGATTACAGGCGTGATGTTTTGTATTGTGGATATAGTTCCATACCTATTAAAATTTAAAGTGTCCGGGATCCAATATTAATAAAAAATTCAAGCTAAATTATTCGGGAAGAAAGTTTATATGTAAAATTTTTGAGGATCTTCTATCGGACACACGACTTGTATAATAAATAATTATACGTGTGTAGCCGCGTTGGGCTATTAAATATCAAAGATTTTCATAAATCAATCTAAATTATCAAAAAAGTGTCATTTAGCACTTTTATAGCAAAAAGATGAGGCTAATAGCATTGTTTTTATTAAATAAAATGGTGCTTTTAATATTTTTGGAACTTTTAAAACTTTTTTCTTAAACCTCAATGAGTCATGTCTGATATTAATGATAGGTTCACGACCTTTGTCTGTAACTGCTTTCGTACCACAAATTTATGCAAACCTCACAGGATATCACTAACTCTCTGGGGAAGAGAGTAATAATCTCATGCCTTATTATAATAACATACAATATTGAAAAGCGTTTTGACAAACAAAACCGGGAATGTTTTGGAGAACCAATTTTTTTTTTGGGCGGTCGGAATTCATCAAATAACCCCTTTCGCTCTTGGGCAGAGCGAAAGGGAGTGTCAGACATCTACTGACTAAAAACCACCCATGTTCCTTCTTAGCCCCATAAGTATGTCAAAGCCGCGGTATCTCTTACAAAATCCCGCAGTCCTACACATCCCGCAGCCCATGTATTGGAGAACCTCACCCCGTAACTTTTGATCAAAAGTCACGGTCTGAGGTTCTCCAATACGATCGAATTTAAATTCTTGGAGACATTCCATCCATACTTTACGATCGTAAAAGGAGAAGTCTTTTTTATTTGGTAAGTATTTCTCAAAAGGAGTCTGGATCTGCATAACTATGCCTGGTTGAAGGCTCGTCTTACCAAGGGTATCTTATTACCGAGTACTAACTGGGTTGTGGAAGCCAGATAAAGTCACTCCATGTGAAGTACTGCTATTCAGCTCCGCTCAGCATCCGATTAAACTAAAAGCCGACCCCAACATAGTTGGGAAAAGGCTAAGCAGATCGTGGCTATAAGATCCGTCGGGGTTTAAGGACGTTATGTTGTGATAAAATTAAATAACAAATATCAGTGCCCATTTTAAAAGCGTCTTGCCTCGCCTAGAGTCGGCGGGCGACTGACGCTCGATACACGACGCGTGCGCAACTCATCGGTCATTGACTCGGCATTACGAGTTTGTATACAGGTTGCTGTTTTATTTCATGATGATCGTATAACGCGACTAATTTGAGAACTTGCTTTAAATTAATTATTTTTACCTTTTAGAATTTTGAATTTAAAGTAGAACGTAAGGATTGTAGCAGGTGGGCCGCGGGTTGTACACTAGTTATCGCGGCCTCGACATAGAGGGCTAAGAAGGAACATGGGTGATTTTTAGTCAGTAGAAGTCTGACACTCCCTTTCGCTCTGCCCAAGAGCGGGAGGGGTACTTCGATGATTTTCCACCCACCAAAAAAAAAAAGGTATTGTAGCAGGTTATTGTAGTTACGACTTTGTGAGATATTTTTGAAAATCTAAAAAGTCTTTTTACCCGAAAATACGACAAGGGACAATAGTTTTGGTGTGAATTGATTCAACATGAAATACAAAATAGTTGTCTTACCTATTAGTTCGTCCTTTTAGAAAACTCGTTTGGTGTGGTTACCCCAAAACTTGTGCTTCTATTCAGTTAGTATCTTAAATAAGTGCAAAAATAAGCCAGAACAGGAAACGTGTGTTTACGTTGTAGACTTGTAGTCCACTAAATTCTAGACATCTTTCTTTAGTTTCTAAAGCAAGTAAAGTTAGTTCAACAATTGATCTCTATGCGGTCGTGGCGAATTGCCTTCCCATCGGACTGTGGGAGTTGTATAAGAAATGTATGTTATACTATGAGAAAGTGAATCGGTCTGTTCACACATTTGTGCAGTATCATATCGATGGTTAGTCTCCGTTGAGAAAAGCCGCTATATGGCCGAAATTCAGTCACTTTCCAAAGTTAATACTACTCTTAAGTTTTATACCCAAACCAAAAAGCACCATAATACTACGTACACAAGGCTCATGTTGACTCCGACGAATGGACCATGCTCCGTCTTCGTCCGAGGGCGAGCCAGAGCAGAAACATGGCGGCCGTGAAGTAATGCACCCACTCCGGGATCGACAGTTCGACGGCGGCTGTGGTGCATCTGTGTGAACGATGGACAGCCATGATGGGGGATGTTCGCTGTCACATGTTACTTGTGGTATCGTTTGTTGTGTGTATTGTGTGGTAGATGTGAACACATGTTATATTATGGGGTGTGAGATGTTGAAGTAAATACGATTTCGATGGCAAAAATTAGGAATCAAAATTCTGTGAGCAATAATTAATTATCCTAGTTCCTACTAATATTATTAACGAAAGTTTGTAAGTATGGATGGATGTTTGTTACTCTTTCACGCAAAAACGATTGAACGGATTTGGATAAAATTTGGTACTTTTTTTTTATCCCGATTTTATCTTCCCGTGGGCGGGCGAAGCTGCTGGAAATACCTAGTTTATTATAATTTGTTTTCGGAGAGTGGTTATTAGTGTTTCATCTTGATACATTTTTTTTTTTAGAATTATTTCCTGCTTAACACTGTCATTAAAAACGTATACTTCCTGCTTATAATCAAATTTTGAAGATTTCAATAAAAAAAAAACTACTTTAAAAAAGACATCTCATTTTATGCGGCTAACACGTCTGTCGACATAAAACACCAACCTGTAGCCATCAACAGCTGTTATACAAGAGTAGAGGGGAGGGAGAGGGCACTATGAGTAAGTGGGAGGGTGAACTATCAGCTGTTACGTCACCGCCATCTTTCTTTCACTCGGTTTCCGTCAACACTTCGCGACGGACCGTTTTATGACAGGTATCTTTAACGATCAGCACGCAAGTCCCGAACATTGGCAGCACCTTTATTTCGTGGCTATAAGGATGATTTTTGCGTGGCTACTGATGTGTGGTTGAACGTAAACGTAATTGTTGTCAGTTTGCGGTATTATGAATGGTGTAGGAAGTTTGCAGGAAAGTTTGTTTGCGAAATTGTTATGTAGGAATAGTCATGATGGCACGATTAGGTGTTTTACGAATTATGCAATTTCGTATACACGTAAACTAAGGTGCGACTGCCTCGTTGGTCTAGCGTTCGACTCCCGGGTCGGAAAAATTGTGATTCGGTTTTTATAATGATAATCAGGAATATCTCAGTACAAGTCACGGAGTCTGGATTCGTGTCCAGTTAATGGCAACAGGCGGTTAAACATTACTGGTGAATGTGGATGTACAGTCAGCAGCATCAATATGTATACACTTAGCACAATTTAGAAGCAATTTTCTCCTACTGTGTGGATTTTATTTTTATAATACGTAACGAAATAAATATTTTGGAACCCATCTACACTAATATTATAAAGAAGAAAGATTTGTATTTTTGTGTGTGTATGTATGTTTGTAATGAATAAACTCAAAAACTACTACGCCTATTTCTAAAATTCTCTGACCATTGAAAAGTTATATTCACCCTGAGTAACATAAGCTACTTTTTATCCCTGTACTCCCACAGGAACGGGAACTACGGGTGAAACCGCGTGACGTCCGCTAGTATTATCATAAAGTAGGTCTATCTCAAAGTTGCAATCATTATTTCACGAGATATTCGCATTTTATCTTTGCCAAGTGTATACATATTATTGCTCGTACCTACCTACACTTTTGCCTAACCCTACCTGAAAAGCAAAGCCGATATTGCTTGACTCTAAAGATAACAGTATAGTTTTCCAGTAAAGAGCCATTGAAAATACTGGGGATTTACTTAGAAAACAGGTTCATACAGGATGGTTCATAGCAAGTTTTTTCGCTAAGATGACAGCATCACTCCACATAAAAACAAATTCCCAATATCGCGACTAACTCCGCACTATGTTTTTACCCGACTACGGCGAAGCCAAAAGGAAGGGTAATGATTTTGGCAGTCTATGTATGTATGTATGTTTGTATGTTCCACCGTAGCGCCTAGACTACTGAACGTATTTTAATAAATGAGGTGTCAATTGATTCGTAAGAATAGCCCGGGTGATATAGGCAATATAAATTTTAACAATTCTATTAATAACGGAATTTAAATGTCAAATTCTAATTCAATAACGAAACTGCAATCACAGACTCTATTTACGACATATCTTTAATTAAATTATTCATATAAGTACACACAAAATACTTAACAGTAAATAACATTAAGATAAAAGAGCACAAAGGTACTGCTTATTTCATAAGAAATTTCTTCCAGCAGACCTGCGAGAAGCAACTTTTTCTACCGAAAACTAAAAAGTTGACATTACTGGCATATCAAATGATCTCTACGTAAACACTGAATCTTGTTTACAGAGTCAGAGGCATGGTGGACAGAACAACAGGTTTAACAGTGAGACACCATCAAGATAAGAACAGAGAGAAAAGGTAACAGTGTAGCACTAGCAACTTGAATCAAACGTAAAGATAAGAATTTTGTGACCATCTGTGCAAGCTATGTCAAGATGTGCGATTAGACTCGTTAAAAGACGGATTTTAATGATTTTTTTTTGCAGATGTGACAACAGTACTGGAAAGTGTTTTTTTGTTTACATGTGCCTCTTATAAAACGTCGACAAAAAGGTGCACGGTTCGGTGCATTGGTCGATTCCTAAGGAGAAGAACCGGCAAGAAACTCCAAAGGTTATTCTTTTAATCTATTCAAATCGTTTGGGTTAACAATAAGTTTAAGGTCCAGACATAATCTGCAAATTAATACGCAGATTAATGTCTGAGATGGTCTTTTGAAGAAAGCACCACACAGATTTGTTGAAATAAAACCTGGAAGTAACAGGTCTGAAATCGACAAGCAGTGAGAAAGCGCCTTGATCAATGTATTCGTTCTGTATCTGTTTGCGAAGCTGGGAAAGTTAGACGGATGTGGTCACCAGCACGACTGCTGTGCGTGAGGTCCCCGGTTCGATCCCGGCGTCGGGATAAATGTTATGGAAGTTTTCACGGAGTCTGGATTTGTGCCCGGTTGATGGAAATAGGCTCACCCTCTATTACAACTGGCGAATTGTAGGTGCGCTAATGGGTACACCTCTGCATAACCCTTTATGAGTTGCAGGCGTGATGTTATATACATATATAACATCAGATTTTCCCTTTGATAAACATCATACATACATTATGTACGATGTTTATCAAAGGGAAAATCTGCGAATCGTGCTTCTGCAGTAACTTTATCAACATCTGATCTATGATAAATTAAATTAAATTTTAGATACAAATCTGGATGACCCAGATATTTCACTAATACAAAATTTCGGAGGCCTACATCTCAATTAAAGAGAAATCATCATTGTTCTAATCAATCGAAACAATAATCACAGTTATCTTCAAATCGAAGTCCAATGGGATAGCATTAAAGAACGATTAACAACGTAACCATTTGCTAACTAAATGAATAGTCGTTGACTATCTCTTTGGTGTAGTGGTCGCAAGCGCGACTATACTGAGCAAGAGGTTTTGTGATTCTCGGGTCGGAAAAAATGTTATTGGGTTTACCATCAGGAATTTCTCGGTAGTAGCCACTGTGTTCGGAATTAAGTTCGGTGGATGACAATAGGCCTTTCCCCTACTACAAGGGACTTAAAAAATATAACTGGTCAAATATGGGTGTACTATTACATCTTTGCCTAACCCTTCTGGATAAGGATGTTTAAAAAAATATGATTCTAATTAATCCGTCTGTTAGATTATCGAAAAACATTGGATACGTATTTTTTGTTTGATCAAATCAATAAAAAATTACGAAGATAAAACGCGTCAAAGATTTGAGTAGGGGGTTGTCACGTCACTGACCGCTAAAGAATGTCATACTAATGGCTTAGAAAATGACGTCATACGAGTTTTCAAAGCACTGTATCGTCTTCATTGTTTGTTTACGTGAAAAAAGAAAAATACGTGTCCAATATTTTATGGAAATCTATCTGACGGACTTATTTTTTTTTTTTTGTTAATTACCCTATTGCAGGCGTGATTTTATGTAATAGTCGTTCCGATCTGATGGGTTTGAAGGGACGCTGTGTCTTTAGGCTATACATTAAAGTAATTACGTTAAAAAAAATGGAGAAGCAATTAAAATTATGACTACGTCATGCTCACCCATCCAATCTGGGGGCCTAAACGAAGTGTCAATATATCAGCGTTGACGGTAGTGGATATGTCAAAAATGTCTAGACCTGACACAAGCTAACGACAATCTTCTGTCAAAACTTCTCTTCCGGTAAATATGGTAAATAACCGGATATGTCAGTTTAAAACTGATTTCTCTTAAAGTTTAGAGCTTCAAGGACTTTAGTACCATATTTGAGGCAAAGTTATCTTTTAGTTAATTTTATTTATTCGGAGAATTCTTCTACATTCTTGCTTGCCTTCCTATGTCAGACTCTAACTGTTTAAGAACTTACTGTTCCTGCTACTAATCGTCGTTTTTCAGCCAAAGTTACTAGCCAGCTAAGAAAGATGCCAGATGCTAGCCACTTAAGAGCACACGCCATCGAATGCAGTCGCTGTGGCCGAAATCGGCTAGATGGCATCATCATCATAATGTGTCGGGCTCCCAAGATACAAGTATATTCGCGCGCATCCACGAATTCGTGCACCCCCAAGGATAACCGAGCTAGATTACTGCATTCGACAAGATGATGAGTACTCGAGATCTTATCTACAGCTTGACAAGCAATCTACTGCTAGATAAACTCACACGCATGGTAGTGGCAAATAATACCAAGCCATTACATGTCCTAGATTCGGAGAAACCTTGTCAAAAACCGTGACATATTATGCTATGTAACGGTATAGTGGTGGCACGGTAGGCCTTCTCTAAAGAAAATTGTAATATCCGTGACTTAAGTAGAAAAGTAAGCATTAGCAGGCCTTGTGTTCACATACATACATACGTCGAAATGTGACGAGGAAAACTTGGCCGTAAAAAGGTACTTAAGATGTGTTAACATAGCCTGGATATCAGAGGAGCTCGTGGATGAAAAATAACTAACGCACATTTCGATCTTTAGATAAACCTGCGCTTGCCTTGGTTGGTCTGTGGACGAGTAAATAATCACAAAATAGGGATGTTTACTGACTTAAAAAAATATGATTTTAGTTAAGATTTTAGTTACTTAGATTATCGAAATTTTGGATACGTATTTTTTGTTTGATCAAATCAATAAAAATTGACGAAGATAAAACGCGTCAATGATTTGAGTGGGGGGTTGTGACTCATCGCTAAAAAATGTCATACTAATGTCTCAGAAAATAACGTCACACTAGTTTTCAAAGCACTGTATCGTCTTCATTGTTTGTTTAAGTGAAAAAAGAAAAAATACGTGTCCAATATTTTTTGGAAATCTATCTGACGGACTTATTAGATTTTTTTTGTTAACTACCCTATAACATTCTAACGTCCGTGCCTCGAAAAGCACGTTTAACCGTTGGTCCCGGCTGTCAATTCATGATATTTAACATTAGTTACAGTGTATTACTAAGTGGCCCGAATGTCTAACAACCAGTCTTAACAAGGGTTATCATATTATGTACTGGGTTGTGGAGGTCAGATTAACGTATGCTCAAACGTAATTAGGAACATGCTAGGCAGATGATAGCTTGATTATCAGAGACTAGAGGATTCAATTCTGTAGAAGAAGGCGACTAGTTGCACTAGACTCAAATAAATGACAATAACGATGACCACTTGACCAGTCCAAAATCTACTTCGTAGAATTCTTTAATTCATTCATCGAGAGTGGCGTGGCGCTTAAAGCACAAAATTTAGCACAAGATTTCCATAATTTTTATTCAAGCAAATTTTATTGATATTGTTGGTTGCGTTGAAAAAAACGTGTTGCGTCAACCCAAGTAAAATGGGACAAAGGCAGGAATATGATAATAATTGGTACTGTAGTAAATAAGGAACTTATAAAGTATGTATTAATCAGTATTAATACAGTGTGTTAGGTTATACGAGGGACGTATTGAAGGAAAGTATTCAGTGCTCGATTCTCGTTCCAAATATGTAAAAAAACTATAACCCTAATTTGTGACGTAATTGTGCTATGGCTTCGGAGGCTCTCCAGCAGGGCTATTGCGTATCTTTTAAATGACAGTGGCTATAATATAGTCCATGGATTAACTGTCAAATTGGTTATGGTTTAGTACAAAACGGAACCATTTGATAGTTATAAAAAGCACACAGAGCCATAGTGATAATCAATATATTATCTGTCTACAGAGATACGCAATAGCCCTGCTGATCTCACTTTATTAGACGTTTCTTTTAGGCCATTGTCCTAGGCCAGTTTTAAAATATGAAGGGAAAATGAATTATACCTAAAAGTCAACGCACATTTTCTGTGATAAGCGCAAGGGTTGCGAGACTTTTCCGAAGTACTTGTATGCTTCTGTCTGTTATTTATTAGTGTTTATTTTGGTTATTATTTTCATTAGTAACATGTAAGATGATGCGAGTTTAAGTATGTCCCTCGTTTAAACTAACATACTGTTTAATTACATGTTGCCCGTACAACCAATTGCTGGGTGAATCGCTGCTCTCCTGAATAAACGCATTTTTAGGATTCCGTAGCCGAATGGCAAAAAACGGCACCCTTATAGATTCGTCATGTCTGTCTGTCCGTCCGTATGTCACAGCCACTTTATTCGGAAACTATTAAGACCACACAGTTGAAACTTAGTAGTCGATTTTTATACAAAAAAAAAGAAACTAAAAAACATTATTCATGAAACCTATTCGTTCGGTTCGGTGTCTATAGATAATAGGTCTAAAACCATTTTTTCTTAAAGTCAATCGATTGAAAATATAGACACTGCCAAAGTGGTAAAATGTGTGTGTGTTTTCCCCTCTAACTTCTAAACTAAGAGTGAAAAATCCAAAAAATATATATGTTGTAGATCGCAATAAAAACTTATTACGATATTAGTAAATGGTTTGAGATATAGCAAATTTAAAAATCCGCAAATATAACTTTGACATTCATACAAACACTATGAAAAACAAACTTATCACAAAATGTGTGAAAAAAAAATTAAAATTGTAGTTGTCAATGTGTTTTTCTGTTGCCGCTTTTTAACCAGAAATGATGCAAATACAACGATGGAACGGAACCCTTCATGTGCAAGTCCGACTTGCACTTGGCCTTTTTTTTTTAATTCGTTCCCTAAAAGAGTTAAATTGGGGATGAGATTATGTGTACAAGTTCGCCATTGATCCCATCCCACGGTTTGATAAATAATAAAATGGTGGCAAAGCCCTTGAGAATAAAGTTCATCGTGATTCGTGAAGGTAAATTGATTAAGTAACTCGACATTGGGGTTACAACACCAATACTGGTTGTATAATCGCAATCTTTCCGCACTGGGTCAATTGCGTGGAATAAAAGATGTACAGCATGTAATTGCATCATCAATGTCTTTTAGATTATGGCGGCTCATACATTGTGTCATTCAGAGAATGTTGTTTTATTGTATAGATATGACTTGTAACTCAATTTAAACTCCAATGTGTTGTAACTTAATTTCAACTTTGTACTTACTTATCTATTTTTGGCGGTATTTTTTTTAAGTTTTACTTTTTGTTTATTTAGATACAGGTATTATTAACAGACAAAAGAAGTTATAATCCTTTATTTTAATTTACAAGATAAAATCTGTTTTAAAATTATTGTTTTAACTAAACGGATCGTCACCAGCATTTTTTTTAACATCGTCTACTTTTTTTCTATTGAACTGTATTTTTAACAGGTTAGCGAACTATACAGGGTGTAAATTAACCCTTCACACATACGTCAACCAAGCATTCTGTACATCAAACTAAGTACCCCTACGCAAAAAAAATTGCTGGGAAACGAGGTTTTTTTTTGGGGTCAAAAATCTCAATGTAGCACTCTTAACTCTTTGTGCTAATGGATGCTTTGAATAGTAAACGGGTCATGGAGGTAATTTAAGTAAAGTTATAACCTGAAAAACTAGTATTTACAAAAACAGCTGCAACATTTGGAACTTTGACCCTCAACATCACCCGTTACTAGCCCTTTTTCCCAGGTATGGTCTAGAACCAAAAAATGATCGCAGTGGTGGGGAGAACAAGTGCCCTTCGTTTGCGTTAAGGGTACTTTTACAGTTTTATAGTTATTTTTTTGCACTCCCATGATATTGGTAACAAATGAAAGGGTTCGCTGAGAAGAAGTATTTAATTATAGTATGTAGTATGTATAATAATAAAAATGCTGTCACTCGAAAGCGTGTTTTTTAGTTCTTTTTTAAGTATTTTTTGACAAGTCAGTCCGAGTTTTTTTGCCAGTTTGTAGTGGTCATCACCATCATCCACGTACATATTTATAAACACAACGGACTACGGTTGTTTTACGTTCGTTACATCACTATCTCAGGGCCAGTTGAAAACCAGCGGTGGGCACTAGCTGCTCGGCAGTTAGCTGAACTAGTCCTATTTGGCGCAGCCGTGAGATGCATATACTTTTTTTTTGTTAATTTTTATTTTTTATCGCACTTGTGGCATGTTCTAAATAAATATGTTTTCCTTCTTTTTCCTTTATAGCCCTATGCCTCTCCTTGCATGTCAATCAGGAATAGACAGTAAGTAAGGTCAGTTACAATAAGTGACATAATATCTAGCCCACTGCCCCACTGCCAATCGGTTCCATCTGACAGAACGATTCGCGCCTTTTACTTTTTAAAATGGCGCCTAATAATGAGATAATGCTCAACTTATTATGCAAATAGGTTTTGTAGTGAGTTTTATAGACTCATGTAGGTACGCGTATGTATGTAAAAGATTTATAGCTTAGGCTTTTAATTAGAATTATACACGGTAATTTATATAGCAGGAAATTAAGTTAAATGCGGATTAATCTTGTCTAATTAGAGAAAGACAGTTCACACGGCTTAAAATATATTTTTAAATTTCGCTGTCTTTACATCATTAGTTAACTTTACGTGTGTTTAAGAAATTCTGCTGAAATTAATTAAGAGGAAATGCGGGCGGAGAAACTTTGGAAAATTAGGTAGGTTGAAGATAAGTACTATAGCTGCCGCTGTGCGAGCGCGATTTCGACATTTTTGCGGCAGATCCAGAACACTCTATGTAAAAAGTCATCATTCTGGGTTTGGCTCTCGACTATTTTCTTCTTCAATATTGAACCAATTCAAAAGATATTTCATAAATTGAAAAGAAGAATATATACTGGGCCTCTAAGTAGTTTTTACATTTTTTTAATTGCCAAAAAATTCGACGTCATCTACCAACCAGCACTGGGCCCGCGTGGTGGATAATAGCCCATCCCTCTCCTAGAGAGGAGGAATGAATCCCTGCAGTGGGAACATTATAGGCTGATGGTGATGACTAATCCTCTGATGACAGCGATCTTATTTATTTATTTTACTATTTATGTACACACAGTAGACAGAACAGGAAAATAACATAAAATATTATAACACACACATGTAACGTAATTAACGCACACCCTCAAACACCCCAATTAGAATATAAGGTTATAATCATAATACATACACTGAATTTTTAATTTAACATGTATATGCATTGTTATTTACTAAATTAGTTTTACCAATTCTTGGAGAACTTTTTGGTTTAAAGGTTTATTTTCTTTATTTTGTATTGAATGATGGAATTTGTATGTAAAAGTCTTATTACTTTGACTTACGGTCCATTTCAATTTGTTTTGACTGTACAGGGTTAATATGAGAATTTTAATTATTTTTGGGATAAAAAATTACCTAAATTAAAAATGCTATAAATCGATTCAGTAAACGATTCTGAACAAACTATTTTCAGGATGTGCGTTAATAACTTATTACATGTTGTATATGAGTACAAAGGTACTGCTTATTTATCAAGACATTTCTCCATCTCAAATCAATCGATCAAATTGATCGATTTGATCTTAATACTTTTAAGTATTTTGTAAGATAATGTATCATCAAAAACGAAAACAGAGACAGAATAGTTTGATATTTATTTAACTGTACCGTTCGTATGCAGAAAAGACTACCCACATTTCCTCTTAATATAACAAACAAGATGGTATTCATTAAAATATTATCTTAAGATCAATCAAAACTGTAAAACTTATATTTGTACACCAGATAATATGGTATAATGTAAGAAATCTTTTAAACAAACCTAACACCATACAATGTACAACTGCATTCTTACAAATAAATAAATTCTAATTCTAATTCTAAGACATTGATTATTTTCCATCCAGTTGGGAATCCGTTCTCTAGAAAGGTAGGAATTTCTTACGTGGGACACCGACTCGTGGCAGTGGAAAATAATTTTGTTTTTGTTTAAATGCCTGCACTTATTGTGGCATGGCAGCTTGAAACATAGTTTAACAATATTGGGTTCTTTATTTTTAATTTGCTCGTCTTCTTTTCCGCTTCTCACACACTATAGTCTACATTTCTTTTTTCATTTCTCCTTTTGCAGGTCTGCTGGCAGAAATTTCTTGAGAAATAAGCAGTACCTTTGTACTCTAATGTTATATTTTGTTATTTTCCTGTGTTTCCATAAATAGTAAAATAAATAAATACATCCTATTCATTGATTAAATCATACTTTCTTAAAGCCTTTTGCCGATGAGGATAGGCAGAAACTATAGAACACCACCTGCAACGATCCTTACTTACTCCATTCGTCTCCATACAGGGTCATATTATTATCAAGTAATCCAACGTATCTTAAAAATCACACTTTCTTCAGATAGCATATAAAATTATAATTCATAATTAGCACTCTTATCCATTAATTTTCACTATATGATTTATAGTTTTATACCTTCGCTAGTAATTTACTAAAATCGTCACCATCATTATAGTGGGTATAAAATGTTAATATTGAAAAATTGTCGCGTCTGTTTTTAAAGTTTTATTATTACTGAATGACCTATGACTGAATTTAGTTAAAATAAGGACGACTGTAGAAAGTTCTAATAGAGTTTATATTAATACTAGAACCGCTAGATTCTGTAGCTACCTAAAAAAACTAACAAAAAGCTAACATGACATAATTATATTTTGACAAGTGATTAGTAGGTGATATAGGTACCTAGAAACCATTTTGTCAAAATAAGTACTTATTTGACTTTATTGATTCGAAGTAGTTAGGTAGGTACTTGAAAACGGTAAGTAGTTAAGCGGTTTCGAAAATCTTAATCAAATTCAAGTGGTTTTTGAGGCTACGAAACAGTTTGCAATATAACTTAAATCATTTATAGCAAATTATAAGCAATTTTATAAATAAGCCCACAAACGGTATGAGTTCACCCATGATAATAATTTAATAAACACATAACAAGTTAAAGACTCGTTATGTTTTTTATTAATCCCATTAAATCAATAATCCATCTCATTTTCACAAATTATGTAAACAAACGAAGATTTCTGGCAATTTCCAACAACCTATCAAATCTAAAAATATAAAAAATCGTAAAATTATAAGCTAAAACACTTCGAATTTGCATAGCAGATTTTATCACAAAAAATATATAAAATCGAGAATTTTCTGCAAGCCTCGTTGCATATTCATGAGCACTTGACATCCAACTAGCTAGCCAGTAGTTTTGGTCTAGTGGCAAGTTATTCCGTCTATTCGAGAAACTGTACTTATGAAGAGCTTTCTACAAATATAGAAATTTGACGCCCTCAAGATCGATATTTGTACTTTTTAAAATATTTGATCAAACCTAGTGGTACTTTTAAATATTAAGGTCTGAGAAACGCAAAGGTATTTATGATTTTTGAGATGGTCTCTGGTCATACATACAGTGTGATTCTTTATAATGTGCACATATCGAAATGAGGGAATCTATGCTTAATTTTATCGATGGAAAAAATATTTAAAAAAATCTAAATATTTTTTAATATTTTTTATGGAATTTTCAAAAATGTTGTCCGCTGTTGTGACCCCAATGTAAACAAAACGGTGTAACTTTTAAACTAAATTATCTATCGCGATGAAACAATTTTATGTAAAAAGTTATGAAAAAAAAAAGTTTTTTTGATCAAAAAACGTGTTTATTTTCAATTGAGGGTAGTTTTTTTCCACAATTTTCATTTTACGAGGACGCCTAATTGCTTCCAATCATTATGGAGTTTGTTTCATCGCGATAGATAATTTAGTTTAAAAGTTACACCGTTTTGTTTACACTGGGGTCACAGTAGCAGACAAAATTTTTAAAAATTCCATATAAAATATTAAAAAATATTTAGATTTTTTTTAATAATTTTTCCGTCGATAAAATTAAGCATAGATTCCCCCATTTCGATATGTGCACATTATAAAGAATCACACTGTATTTAAGCATATTTACCGGATAAGTAGGCACTTAATTATACGTGTGAAAAAAGTCTGCATTCCAGTACCTACTAAGTATTCACTTGAATTAATTATTAAATTCTTGTATGTAAGACCTCTGTAGAAGGAAGTAGTACCACATAAATGTATACTAGACACTTTACCTATATATGGAGGTTTTGAATACTTAGTTAAACTTTTTGTTAGCTCTCAATAGTCAGTAATTGCAGAATTTAATTAAGGATTCATCATCTAACATTTCTCAGATCTTTAATTTGAATTTATTTCTAAACGTCCGATTCTAATTGCAATTAAGGATAGTAGTGTTATTCGATGCCAGTGGGCGTGCAGTTTGATCAAGCTTTCTTTTTTCTTTTTTATTTATACTAAATCAACTCTGAATTGCATTGCTCTGATCATACTGGGCAGGTTACGGAGTATAAAGAGGCACTTATTCATGGTATTATTAAAATCCAATTCAAATGAAATACTTATCGTCTTTGAGTCATCATTATTTTCAAGTAATAATTTAAATTAATTCCGTAGGCCTTCACCACTCGATAATTTGTGAGCTCTATGAGGTGATTTAAAACAATTCGAAATTGCTATTGATTCTATTTGTCTAAAACATGTTTCTGCTGTTTTTACGCTACTGCAATTTATTTGAATCTATCCTATCATTAATTTAGCGGCACCATGAACTGTATGGAGGAACCGACACTATACCTAGTTCTGGCTTTGAAAAGTTTTAATTATATTTTTTGAGAATGAATCCTTAGATTGTTGATGATCGGTCAGTCAGTCAGTGAGTGAGTGAGTGACAAAACTAAGGAAGTTTGATTATTTATAATTCATAAGCTACTGGTTCAAATCGAATGAACTGAAATATACCGTGAAATTTAAATTTGAAATATACCATGTTTAGACAATGCCTAATTAATTACTAAATCAGGCTTCTAGTTTCATCTACGACGAAGTTAGGTATAGGAAGTAGAAAATGGTCTGAACTGGTTCAAGAAAAGGATGGTACGGCCGTGACGCTTTATTGCTCGACTTGGTGGGGGCACTACCGAGCCCAGATTCTGCACGTACTTATGTAAAAGCAAAAAATAAAATAATTTCAGTGCGCCGTGTTTTTGGTGGCGTTTTGGGGTCTTATTGTAATTTGACGTTAATAAATGACTTTTGTTACAGATTTACATAAATCGCAAAAAAAACACCTTTCACTCTGTCTTTCAGGTCAGATATATCACAAAAAAAAAATAGTCGAAAACCCAACCAAATTGACATTTAGTATAAAATGTTGCCTTGGCAGGATTATTAAAACCGAGAAACTCGTTTTTTCTGTAAAAGTAAAACTAGTTTTTGCAACACGTTAAATTTATAGGGTTATTAGATTATAATAGCGTAGCTAAATTGAGGGTAATGTCTTTTCGTGCCTACTTTGTTTGTTGGCATTTGCATATTATGGTATTGTACCTAGACACAATAGCGAATAGATTATCTAGACTAGTCGAAATATTAATGTACCAGCTGATAGATATATAATACTGTGATTTTGATAAAAATAAATAATTTTAGAATTCTAGTTATGTAAAGTTATGTTATATTAAGCACAAGCATAAGATCAGCGTGAATGGAGAAGAATTGCAATATGTCCATGAATACATCTACTTGGACCAGTAAGTCTCTTTCCAGTCCAGACAAGACAAGGAAGTCACAAGACGAACTGAAAATGCCTGGAAGAGCTACTGGTCCATGCAAGAACTCATGAAAGGAGACCTTCCTTTATCACTAAAACGAAAAATCATGGACATGTGCATTCTTCTCATTCTGACTTATGGATCCCAGACTTGGTCTTTGACAAAGATTCAAAAGTTTAAACTCAAGGTCTGCCAACGTGCAATGGAGCGCAGCATCGGCGTCAAACTAACCGACCGTGTACGCAATACAACACTGCGCTCCAAATCACAAATTGCTGACGTTGCTCGAAAAGCCGCTAAGCTTAAGTGGGACTGGACAGGGCACGTCTGCCGCATGCCCAATGAGCTGTGGGCCGAAATAGCCACTTTCTGGAGCCCTGACACAGTCAGAAAGCGTCGCGGTAGACCTCGTAGAAGATGGCGAGATGATCTGGACAAGACCAACGACCTGTGGTCCACATTGGCCTTGGATGGAAATAACTGGAAGTCATAGGGAGATGCCTTTGCCCTGCAGTGGGATGATACATGCTAACAGTATCAGTAGTTATGTTGCTCTTAAACTTATGTTACTGTCTAATTGGTAAGAAAAATATGTGAAAATTATGAAGGCGGCCTCGTCACAGTCACAGACAGACAAACTACTGAAGTACCTGTTAGTACCCGGTGCTCAGAGCTGGTCCAAAATCTCTGGTACGACCGAATCTTTACCAAGAAAAAATCTAAGAAAACCAACACTCTTGTATCGTTCCTTTTATGATAGTACCTAAACACACGACAAAACTTTTTACTAGAAACGGCGTAAACCAGTAAGTAAACAATTACTAACATTAGCATACCGCCCGCGTCTAACTTGCTCTAGTTTCGGGGTCTAGTTCATGCGACAGTTACTGTAACGTGTAAACGAGGCATGTTTATGTAGGTACACAGTATCGCACACGCGTCTAGTGATTGTGGAATTATTAAGATGATGATGATGAAATTAAACATAATATTATGTGTAGGTATTTATGGTGAAATGTTGACTGTGCGTCTTTTCATATACTTCAATGACTTTCTCGAGTTGTAACTCGGGAAGTAAGTCAAATAAAAATAATTACCACAAGACGCACCCTAAAAACCCAACTTACCAACTTTGATAACTCTTACAAAAGGGGCGGGCCGCCCCAACCCACCATTAAAATAAATTACTTTTTTATAGATACATTTAAATGCACAATTTTAGGACTTTTTATGATAGGTACTCAATAAAAATATATATAACTACGAGGCATAATTATAGCTAGGACATACATTAAATTATTATACCGACACATTGCACAGTTTTTTTAAGTGTTACGCGATTAGGGTTGCCAAAATGCGAAATAAGAAGATTCGCAAGCAGTTGCTCAAATTTTCACTAAAATAGTTCAAGTTGTTTATTTCATAACAAATGTTGTGTCAAAATATTTACACAGTATAGGTACACCAAAAGAAGCAACTTTATAAACAAGGGGATCGGACTGAGTAAATAAATATGATTCTAATTAGTGCGTCAGTTAGATTATCGTAAAATTTTGGATACGTGTTTTTTTGTTAAAAAATTGACGAAGATACAACGCGTCTTAGATCATGAGTCCCCCCACTCATGGTTGTGACGTCATTTGTGGGTAAAAATTGTACTGACATGTGGCGTTTTCGAGAAGTTGACGAGTTTTCGAAGCACCGTATCTTCTTTTGTGAAAAAATAAAAATATATGTGTTCAATATTTTTTGGAAATCTATCTGACGAAATAATTAGTTTTTTTTGTCCGATCCCCTATTAAAATAAATAAGTACTTAGAAAGACGTTTGATGAGATCTCGAGTTATACAGAAGTATGGAAGAGAAAATGCTGCATCGACCCAAAATGGATTGCGACAACGACAAGACAATTATGACCTTAAAATGTCAGTAAATAATTAACATGAAACTTTTAACAACACAGAGACATTATATACAAACAAATAAGACACAATTTTCTTTTAAATTCAAAAATTATTGCCACAACTGCGTGTTTGAATTTTTTAATTCAAACTTTTTCCAATTAAACCGACGTTAATGACAACCCTGAACCATGTTAAGAACTTAATTCTGATAATAAAACTTAAAACTACCTTCTTGCAGGTAATGAAAGCATATTAAGAGAAAAAATCACTACATAACATAATAATATTTAAAATTTAATGTTAGGTCAATGATGAACGGGAGATGCGAGACGCACGGGACCGATTAATGTGGCGACACTTGGGAGAGGCTATGTCCAGCAGTGGACGTTTTTCGGCTTATATGATAATGGTGATATTTGACGACGGCACCAGATGGTAAAATCAACCGTACGTAACACTTGAAATAAAGGCCCTGAAAACGGAAATGTGAAATCGTGACGGTAGCTGACCGGAAGTGTACCAGTTATTTTTAAGTATTTTTAGGTACGTGTCTATGGGCCAAAGTTGCCTGAGAATAAATGGATGATGTTGTAAACTCCAATGTTGGTGTAGGCGAGCCTTTGTCACCAACTGGGCCCAAAACTATGTAGCTACTGAAGAAATCCGGAAACCGAACCTGGGAATTAAATACATGACTACATACGCAGGTACATTTAAAGCGCGGCTATAAAGCTAGGTCAACCCACAAATTTACCCTGCAATTTCGTCAATGGTGTTCTGACATCTGGCCAAAGTTCGATATGCTGGTCACTGCTGCTGCTGCTGGTTATGATGGCACATGAAAGATCAGGACACCAAAGCTCTCAGAAGAAGAACCAAACCACTTGACAATCACCCTAAAAAGCAGTCGATACAGTCGCTGTGGTAAAAATCGGCTAAATGCCAGCATCACAGTCATTTAGCAGCAGCGCCCACTTAATCTTTGGTATGCCGTTAGAACACGGATCTACGACAAAACGACATTTTTTTAAATAGCTTTTATTTACTTCGCGAATCCACGTTCCCCGGTTCTCGGATACCGAAGGTTAATTAACGATGTAGTCTAGAATGAACATATACAAAATTTTTGGTCATCATTAGTCACTGTCGATAACTCGATACCCCGTGGAGCCAGTAATCAATTTATTTTGTCTGATCTGTGTATCATTCAACTCTATTTAACTATGGTGTGAGAAAAGATTAAAATGAGATGGTACAAAGACTGCAACATTAGCACAATGCTTTGCATGTAGGGGCAAGTGCTTTACCTATGGACATTTTCCAAAAAACGAAATAAAACATTTTTTAAATCTTAACTAAATAACTTTTATTATTTTTTAATAAGTCACCAGTCTTACATAATAATCAGCCTTTCTTAAAAATCAACTTAAACCTCGAAATGAATTATACTCATGAAAATAATCAACTTTTCTTAAAAACTACGGTTTTGTCCACAGGTTCATAACTCAATTGTTCCTATGGACAGCAAAGTTGTACCTATGGACTGTGTTGTACCTGGGGACGGAACTCTTTAATATAATAAAATTAAATAAAAGAAAACAAAACAATATACCTACCTCCAATAGTTTTTGTTTTAGCCGATGATAGCTTTATTGATGAATAATATTATTCATAAGCTTTACGACATTCTTCAAATAAATTATTAGTACATTCATCACTAAAGCTATCATCGGCTAATACGAAGCAAGCCATGCATACAAAACTTTCAGTCTCATCGTCAGAATCAAAATTCTGTCTGTATGACTGTGGAACACACTTAATATGAAAATTATGATGGCATATACTACATTTAAGCATTTTTTTACTATCTTTGGCATAAATTTTACATTTCGAACACATAACATAGGATAATTTTTCTTGTTTCAATATTTCAATATTTTTGGTAAAAGACTTTGAGCAACTGGCAACTGAAAGCGGGATTTCCGTTATTGTGGAGGAACTAGTATTAGCTGTAGAAGTACTTGGTTGAGAAATATCTATAGTAGTAGAGGTAATTTTAGTGATTTTCTTGTTAGCTTTCTTCTTAGTGGTCTTTTTTAAAGAGTCATTTAATATAGCATCCTTTTCTGGCGTATCTGTTAAAATTCGTGTTCTTCCAGGTTTTCTTCCTCGTGCAGCAGCTTTTCGCGGATTATTATGAATTTTGTACCTGTGGACAGTCCATAGGTACACACAGTTGTTTGTCCATAGGTACAAATTTCCGCAAAAAAAACATAATAGGTCTATGTCCACCGGTACGTTGGTTAAAGCATTAGTTAAACTCAAGAAAATAAGATAGAAACTACAGAGACCACATTGCACATATAATCTTTCAGTTATGTTCTATAACTTCACTGTAAAACTTAATCAAATACAGCTAAAAAACTTACTTTTTCGGTCCAAAAACTTTCTGCGCCGGCATAACAAAAACAAAACGGAAAAAAAAGATGGCGATACGTCAAATCTGTCAACCATAGACAAATGCTTACGGCTGCGTTCAAATTAGAATTTTAGGGTTGCCCGTTTCTCCAGAATTAACGGTGTCCACAGGTAAAAGCGTCCATAGGTACAGCACTTGCCCCTAGTAATGTAACAATTATAATGACAATATGTAGCGATTTCTCACCAAAAATAAAAGTCGTTTCCCAGCAATAATTTTTGCTCGATGTGACTTGGTTTGAACTACAGAAAACTTGGATAATGGCTGCGTGCTGGGTTTTTATACATCCTGTATGTAAACGAAAAAAGGCAACAAACGTGCCAATATCTCAAACAAATTATTTGAAATCTTGACGTGCTGTATATCTCGTAGAAATACATTCTCGTAAGAAACTAAAGAAAAGATTTAAAAAGAAACAATACCATCAATTTTTTTTTAATAGCCTGTACTGTCCCACTGCTGGGCAAATGCCTCCCCCAAATCCTTCCAAGTGCTCATTTCTATCAACATTACAAACGAATAATTTAAGATTGTCACAATCATAAATAATTATAATATGTCAGTATGGTTTTAAAACTTCGATTTAAAAGTAAAAATCTTATGTCCGGTTTCTCAAGTCCTCCTATTACCAATACGACGATGTTCTCAGAAAGTAATATTTTCCTTTTGAATACAATAGGTTTTAAAATAGACTTCAGTTTTTATTACTTGTAGTGTAGATTTGTGTTGCAGACTAAGTCTATTGTGTCGCCATAATAGACTTTCAATACTACCTAGACATTTTCCCACATGTTAGAAAAAACAATAAATTAGAATATCTTGCATTTAAAATAGACGGTCAAGTGCGAATAGAAATCGAACACGAACGGTTACGTACCACCGTGCAGTATTTAACTATGCCATTTTTAAGATACGGTAAAAACGCCAAAAATGTTTCTTATATGCTTGTTTACTAGTACGTATTTTCTTAAGAAACAAAAAAAAGAAGTTTTAAAACTAAAACCCGACTACAAACCGCGGTCTTAAAAGTAGCAAACAAGAAAACAATTCGCACACCCAGATCAATAAAGACGTAAGTGCTGAAACGTCAATTTTTTTTTATTGCAGTTTTGAATAGTTTAAGTAAAGATACATGCGCTCAATTTTTTTCGTTACATTTCGACTTAAAATGAAGGTTTTATACCAGAAAAACAAATCTTGGCGTTAATTAAGTTCAATATTTTGTCAATTAATGAAGTCGATAAACCAACATAAGCACGTAAAATTTCATATAAAATACACCTAATCATGCTTAGGTTTTTGTTTAATTAAATAAAGCAAAAATGTATAATTGTATCTCGTATTATGCTTTTTAATGCCTAATAAAAAAACGATTTTCTTAAAATAATACCGATTACATCCCATCACAAATAAAAATAATAAAACAAAAAAAGCCGTATTTCCATGTTTACGGGTGCACTCGCACACACTTTCGAAATAATCATGCTTACGCCTTTTTTCCTTTCACGATTTGATCTATTTGGCGGAAGTAATCACGAACTCGTCACATAAACAAGTCGAAAGGTCTGAGTACTTCCCCTTACAACGCATGCGCGGGTGGGGATTGTTTATTTATTTGTCATAACTCACGCGCCGCTCAGGGATAACAGCACGTAACTATTTATATTTCCACGTTAAAAAGACGTTTGAAGAAGAGTTTACAAATAATAAGTCGTAATTATACCTAGTATTGACTATTTTGCTCGTATTGGATTTGATAGTGTTATACCTAATAGTGTTTCGGCGATGTATAAACGATTAAAAAGTAGTCGAGCGAGGAAGATCCTGGATTTTGTATGTAAGTACCTACAGTTTATTCTTTGCAGTGTGTCCTAGTAGTACTTAGTAGGCTTGTGATTGTAAGTCCTATACTTAGTTAATTTATTGCAGTTTGTTTCTTAGGTGTTCAATGTCATAATTATGTATTCTAAATCTAGTGTTGTGGCGGGAAAACGAATGTCTTGATAGCTGACAATAGTGTGCTCTTAGTTTTCCCTGCAATAATATATTATAGGTACCTATTACGGATTGGGTTTATAAAACGTACGCACTCTTCGGATTTATAATATTGATAGGTACCTACTCGTCGGACCGAACGGTTATAAAAATGTGTATTCTGTGGTTCTAGCTTACGCCGTGCGTCCGTCTGTCGGTCGCGTCTGAGATAAGTGATAATGCCAATCCAGCACCACCATTACATGATTTTGTTTTTTCAGGTGGTGGGGATACTCATGAGTCTCTTAACATATCTGGCGAAAGTGAAACACGTCCTTCGAGAACTTCCGCAGCCGCACCCAGATACCGAGAAAGTGCATCATCGAACGAAAATGAAGAACCCTTCTCTCCGGCAGTATCTGAGTATGCACCTAGTTTAAATCCGAGTCGGTCTTCTAGTCCAGTTCGAAGTTTTAATATGACAATGTCGTCTTCATTGGTGCGAGATGTTACGATGGTGCTAACGGATGCATATACTACGCCCCCAACGAGATCAGAAAAACTTTTTCATTTTAGCACTCCCTCTAAACATCACCGTAGTATTGATTTTATTTGTTCTCCTACTATAATTTACAAATCTAATAATAATGATGGTGTTTCAACCAACAATAATAATTCCGAACAGTGTGGATACATTGATGGTATTCACCCAATATTAGCGGGAGATAATTGTAATAGCTTAACAGATTTCTATAATGATAACTTAAACCATCAATCTTTACAATTACCTACTTCTCCAAACAGTTTACCATCAAACCCTATGTGTATACGCCGCGATGAAACCATTTCTATGGCAAATCTAACTGAGACGTACATACCAATAGAACCAGTTGCAATTAACAATGACCTAGCAGAGATTAACAATATTTGTGATGATGATGAACATAGAGTTTATTTAAATTTAACTGTGGCGAATCAAATTGACGACGTAGAAAATAATATTAACCCACAAATATCTACTACCACACAAATTACGCAACCTAGTACTAGTATTGCTTCTGAAATATCCTATTGTAATAATCATAATGCTAATACTAATATTACTGCTGGGTCTTCTCGTGTTTTGCTGTCGTCGGAAAGTAATGTTAAATCTAGAAAGAGAGCAAGAAACATAGATGAATGGGCTAAATGTAAAAATAAAAAATTAAATAACAATGGTCTTGAATATCATAGTGTTAACACAAAGAAATTAAGGCAATGTAGAGAATTAGGTAACCCTTGCGTATGTAAGATGAAATGCTTTGACAAATTTACTCAAGCAGATCGTTCTGAGCTATTTCAATATTATTGGAATATAGCAGACCATGAAAAACAATGGCTTTACATCCTGAACAATACAGAAGTTGAACAGCCTAAAGTTATCAAAGTTCAAAGGAAGCGGGATAGGTCTCGTACACTAATTTACTATCTACCATTAAATAAAGATGCTAAAATTACAAAACTTAGAGTATGCAAAGTAATGTTTTTAAATACTTTAGGTATTAAAGAAAAAACTGTTTACTCTGCTATGAATAAATATACAAATAACTTGCAAATAACGGATTTACGGGGCAAACATGCTAATCGTCCCCACAAAACAAGTGATGAAACTGAGCAAAGTGTAATACAGCACATAAAATCATTCCCATGTATCGAATCACACTATTTAAGAAAGCAAACTAGCCGTCAATATCTCGCCTCTGATTTAAACTTGGCTAAAATGCATCGATTATATGTAGTTTGGATGTCGGAAAATTTAAACACAGTAAAAGTAGCAAGTTTATACCAATATAGTAATATTTTTAATTCCCAATTTAATCTTTCATTTTTTAAACCAAAGAAAGATATGTGTCAAATCTGTAGTCTTTATGAAAATGCTGATGTTGACCGTAAAATTGAACTAAATGACAATTACGAAAGCCATTTGAAAAATGAATCCCTTATACGCAAAATTAAGGATGACGAAAAATCTTCATCAAATCCTGAGACTAAGACTGTCGCTGTGTTTGACTTGGAAAAGGTACTAAACTTGCCACAATCCAATGTGGGTATTTTTCATTATAAAAGGAAATATCCAGTCTATAACTTCACGGTATACAATTTATTATCTTTACAAGGATACTGCTATTTGTGGCACGCACAGATAGCCAAAAGAGGGGCTAACGAAATCTCAAGCTGTCTCTATGACTTCTTCAAAAAAGAAGCTCTTAATGGTGTCAAATCAGTGTCTTTATATTCTGATAATTGTTCGGGCCAGAATAGAAATCGCTATATATTTGCGATGTACATGCACGCTTCTCGTACACTAAATTTGGATATAGTTCATAGATTTTTACAAACAGGTCATACCCAAAATGAAGGGGACTCTATGCATGCCTGCATAGAGAAGAATTTAAAAAATAAAGTCGTTTATACACCTGACCAATTATACGAAATTATTATGAACGCTAAGGTCCATAAGAAATTTGTTATGACTGAGATGTCCCAGAATTTGTTTTATGATTTTAAATCACTAGCGATTTTGAACAAAAATTGGCTGAAAGACACAAGAGGCGAAAAAATATATTTTACGAAATTAAAAGAAGTTAAAATTACTTCTGAAACTCCTGATAAATTATTTTACAAATATGATTTTGAGCAACCTGATTACTTTGTGTTAGATACTATAAATTATAGTTCATCTAGAACGCGCAAATCCAAACCAACACGATCGGATCCTGAGCTCAAAACTGCTTATGACCAATTATTACCAGTGTCAAGTGCACTGTACAAAGATTTAAAAAGTCTTTGTGACTCAAATGCTATTCCGTTACATTATCAAGGTTTTTATAGGAATCTAGTGGCTGAAAACGATACCCGTACCTTTTTGCCAAGCGATGATTCAGATGAAGAGTAATTATACTTTTAAAACTTTGATTTTTATAGTTCTGTGTAGCATGTTGATTGTAATATCGATGATTGTATGTGTGTTTTCAAGCACAAAGTTAGAGAATATCAATTAGGCTCTTTACTTTATTGTACGAGTACTTAAACTTCGGTATTAATTATTATCAGTTATTAATTCAAAAATTTGTTAACCCTGGTTCAAAGGTTTAAACTAATAACTATTATTGGTAGGTACTCAAGTTTTAACAACGAGTTAATTATTTTTAGAGGGATTACTAACCATTTTTACAATAATTAAAAATTCTTGAAAACAATTCATTAGAATAAATATTGCATACTTGATTGACTATAATAAAAGAAGTCATAAAAAATAATCTCATACAAAAAAACAACATTTTAATAACTTTAGTACCTACCTATAAGAAGTACGTAAACACCAATAATTATGATCAATGTAAATGAAGATTAATATTGTTGTTTCAATACTATTATTCTTTTGTATGTTTAGTAATTGGTATAATAAATAATTTTACGATTTTTGTTGATGCCAGATTTTGAGGTATTTCTAAGAATTTGTATTTAGTTACGGTTCTGAGTTAAACTTATCAGAAAGATTATAATTCACTGTTAATTTTATTATCTTTTATCAGGTTCTGTTATGACTATTAAGTATTATAATAAAGTGCAATTTTCTAAAAAAAACCTTTTTTATTACACCACTGAAACATATTTTACCTAGACACTTAATATTACTTACAGTTACGGATTAATTGAACAAACTGTAAAAAAAAGCCCGTATTTAGACTTAACACTATATTTTAGTTTTATGTTTTAAGAAACAAAACTGTAAAAGCGTCATACAATTCGATATGTAAAATAAAATTAAGCAAAAAAGGCCTTAAACTGTACTTAGCCTCTGTATTTTATCATAGTATACAACTGCGTAACAGACGTAAGCATGAGTAGTTACAGTATAAAAAATATTTAGAAAGTGATGATTGGAATAAAAATCATTACATTTGAGGATTTGTCTTAAATAAATAAGGAAAACGTCTGTAAAACATTAAACATTAAATATTGATTACCAAGATAATTTAAGGTGTTTCGAATATAAACAAAATAAAAGGTTGTTTTTTTTACTATTTTTTGATATATAACAAAAGATCATAGAGTTAAAAACAAAATAGATATACCTGGTTATACAGTTTTTTTGCTACCCTGTAAAGTTAGTGAATTCCTCTTACGCCTTTATTGGCCTGGGTGTGCGAATTATTGTCTGATATTTATACATTAAATTTGTATATTTCTATTTAAATATATGAATATCAGACAAGAATTTATTTTCTTGTTTTCTACTTTTAGGACCGCGGTTTGTAGTCGGGTTTTAATTTTTAAACTTTGTTTTTTATTAGTGCTCTAATAATTCAGTTTTTCAATCTGAAATAATTATGTTGTGTTGGGTGTCGCTACGTGTTTGTTTATGTTGTCTGTGTGTGTTTTTATGGTATTGAACATGTTTAATCCATAAGTAAAAGACTAACAAAGTAATAACACATAATTGGTGCATAAATGCATACGCATACCTCACCTATTATTTTGCTATTACTTCACCTTAAATATGATCTTAGATAACGTCTTTAGCACATATAACTATTCATTAGGGGAAAACAGACATGCATGGCAATTCAAGGGTTAAAGGCAATCTTTAAAGATATGTTCACAGTTACTCGAAGATGTGAGACATAAAAAAAGTGCCCTATTTGACTTCAAGTGCCCTTCTTAATCATTATCATCATCATTTCAACGAAAAGAAGTCCACTGCTGGACATAGGGCTTCCCCAGGTGTCGCCAATTTGACGGTCCCGTGCGTCTCGAGTTCAGCAGGTCCCCGCAACCTTCACCAGTTCATCGATCTACCTAGTGGGAGGCCTTCCAACGCAATGTCTTTCGATTCGCCATCGCCACTCCAGAACTTTTCGACTCCTCCGGCCATTCGTTCTGTGAGCAATGTGCCCTGCCCACTGCCACTTTAGTTTGGCAATTCTTCGGGTCTTTTCGACTTACTCATAAGAAATGAAAATATGTGGTTGTATAATATGGAGGCAGCTCATTTACAGAGTGAAATCAGTATGTCTGTCCATCACAGCCCTGTGATAGACGGACAGACTTATATTGAAATCGTGTATAAAAGGTTACACCCTATGACCTGAGCTATAAGATTGAAAAGTGGTCGACCGTCAGTGAGTGCGGTAGTTCATCATTAAACGTCCCAAAACATTCTCTCCCTCCATGAAACTGTATGATGAATGGAAACTCAGTACCTATTGGTAAATTATCTATCATACTCAACATAGTTTGGCTCGTTACACGAATTAGTTTCAATAATTTGCCGATGTATTTAATGTTTAAATGTCTGAGAACACGCTAAGGTAGATCCATCACGCATCATGGGGCATCACGCAATGGATTTGAGAAGATTTGCTCAAGTATCTTGTACTGTTCTATTCTTCGCTTTATAAATGATGTTTATTTTGAAAATAGGTTTAACAGCACTCACAACACAAAACTTTTAAACGATTTTTCTTTTTAAACTGTATAAGGCCGGTGTTTCGTACCTGATTAGTCTGAGAAGAAACCAAATCAGATATCATAGTCTACTTTGAGGTCTAAATATAATCTTGGTATACTCACATGAGGACTAAGTATAAAAAATGACAGAAATGGTCCTTTGAAGAAAAAACCACATAGATTTGACTGGACCTGTCCAGCAGGGCTATTGCGTATCTTTTAAATGACAGTGGCTAACCTATAGTGCCTATCAATTACTGTCAAATGGTTGCATTTTGTACTAAACCATAACCAATTTGACAGTTAATCCATAGACAATATGATAGCCACTGTCATTTAAAAGATACGCAATAGCCCTGCAGTCAGTGCATGTATTTGTCAGTTATCGTGTAAAACACGTCATGTATGAACGTGGACAAAGTAAAAGGTGTATTTAAGGATGATAAGGTTCCCGTTGGAGCTGCGGAATGTTGTAAGAGATACCGCGGCTTCGACATAAAGGGCTAAGAAGGAACATGGATGGTTTTTAGTCAGTAGAAGTCTGACGCTCCTTCTCGCTCTTCACAAGAGCGGGAGGGGTCATTCGATGAATTTCCACTCGCCAAAAAAAAAATACAAAAAAAAAGGATGAAAAGGTTCTATGGAACCTTCATCATCATCATCATCATCATTCTCCTGCCCTTATCCCAATGTATTTGTGGTCGGCGCAACATGTCTTTTTCTTCCATACTTCTCTATTTCTCGTCATGTCAGCAGTCACCTCCTTCCTAGCCATATCATCCTTCACACAGTCCATCCATCCTTTCTTTGATCTTTCTCTACTCTTAAATCCATCTACATTCATACTCAACATTTTCCTCACAACACTATCTTCATTCCTTCGCATCACATGTCCATACCACGCCAATCGATTACCACACAACTTTTCATTCAACGGCGCCACTTTCAGACTACCTCTTAGTACTCATTCCTTATTTTATACATTCGCGTCACACCACACATTCCCCTTAGCATTCTCATCTCAGCCACATGCAATTGCCTTTCATTTATCCCTTTTGTGGCCCAACATTCTGATCCATACACGACAGCAGGTCTAACCATGGTTTTATAAATCTTCCCCTTGAGTTTAAGGGGAATGCGGGAGTCGCATATTGTTCCCGTGACCTGCCGCCATTTTATCCATCCAGTGCTAATTCTAAGCATGGAACCTTATCATCCTTTTTTCTTGTATTTTTTTTAGCCGCGGTATCTTTTACAACATTCCGCAGCTCCGACGGGAACCTTATCATCCTTAAATAGGTACACCTTTTAAAATCATCGAATAACTCCGCGTGTGTGTACTTTATGTCTCCACATCTTTCTTGATTCTTATTACGAGTACTACAAGTATAACAATTTTCTTTTCATCACATATTTAATCAATCAAATTGAAATATGTGTGTGTGTGTGTGTAACAGTGTTGATAACGCTAACCATATAATTAAAACAATTAATCGCATAGTAATTATAAACTGTTATTTATTAATGTCAATTTGATGAATAGCATCAGACTGCGTTTTCGAAGTAATTAAAGAAAAACAGACACGGGCGCAGCTAAAGCACGACGCAGTTAGGAATTTAATTTCTCGGTAATTATTCATATGTTTAGCTAATTTCATTTTAATTTTTTCAAGAAAAAAATATGTCGATTAAGTGAAGTATTGCCCCAATGTAAATGAAAACCGTATTCATTTTTCGAAAGTCGAAAATTTAAGTCGATTAATAAGAAATTGATTCAGTATTTTGAATGTTTGATAAGCCATTATATTTATAGCGCCAAATCTTTGCTACGACAATAATAAATAGTTTAAAATGAAGTCATTACTAACACTCACACAAATACATAATTAAGGGCAAATTTTTCGATAGGCAGATCAGATATCGTTTAGCTGATTAATACATAAATTGTGGCTTGGGATATTATTCTATACAAAACCTGTTAATCTACGTTAATTCCTCAGACGAAAGTTTTATGACAACTGGAAAGGGTACAGTGCACTTCAAGTCGCTGCCTAGCCAGCCAATACCGAAATAACAGTATTGATTTCCTCCAAACAATGATAGAAACTGAGTCTACTTTTTGTCAAGAAAACCACAGCGTTGTTACCAGTACCTTATTACCAGTTTCCTATAATATTACAAGACCCAGTCTACCGTAGAAGGTTATTATTTCGTATAATAGGCCATATGACCTTTATTTGTCACGATGATATGACTTTTCACTGTAGCGAAGAAATCAGCCTTTGTTGCAAAATATGAAATCAGTAATCAAAATTATAGCGCTCCATTTATTTTATTTGAGATTTTTCAATGGTTTACTAGTTTATGCCTTTTTTGGTGGATGGGAAATCATCATATTATTATGAAGCGTCTCGCTCTAGGGAAGGGAGCGTCAAACTTCTACTGACTAAAACCCACCCATGTTCGATGTTCCGAGAAGTAGATAGCGTTCAATTCGTTTTTTTTTTGTAGAAAATTTTGTGCATTATTTGTTACACACGAAATCGTTGTGGTATAAAACCAGGATGTACAGATGCCAGCACACCTACAAGTTACTACAATCTGTCAAATTTCTTTAATAGATTTTCAACTTTATCGCTATAGTATTAGGTTCAAGGTTGTTCGGGCAAATTTGATAGTTTCGGGTAGCTTTAAATGCTGGCGTCTGTACAATAGATATTATCATAGATTCGTGGTACGCCATTCAAACTTCGAAATGTCTATCTCTGTCATAATTATGACGTTTATCGCAATATTCATCCTGACAGGCGACTGGATGTTATGACAGATGATGAGATCAATACCCTGCACTTTTTATTATTATAAGTATTATAGATTTTATGATTTTACAAACATTTCTTGACGGCATTTAAAGTCAAGTCAGAGTCGACGATGGGCAACATAGAAACTCTGCCAACGGGTTAGGTTTTTTTTTTTTTTTTTTTTTAAATAGCTTACTTTGCGAGAAAATTCAAGTGACGAATGAATAGCTTGCTTTGCGAGAAAATTCAAGTGACGAATGAATAGCTTGCTTTGCGAGAAGATTCAAGTGACGAATGAAAAGCTTGCTTTGCGAGAAAATTCAAGTGACCAATGAATAGCTTACTTTGCGAGAAAAATACGTTATATTCTTTCAAGAACCAAGTGAGTACTACCGTTAAAAATGTAACATAAATGTCAACGGCACCGGTTGTATAGGGGATGTGTGGTTCTTTTCTAATCTGGCCCTACCTACGTAGGAACAGAGGCATGGGTACTGATGAAAGCAAGTTAGTGTGTCTAACTTGGCAATGATCTCATTTTGCTTCAAGGCCTCATTGTATCTTTTATTTCTATTTTTTCTGATACTCTATGGTAGGTATTTTCTATATCTTTATAGCAAGGGTGCTCCATTGTTGGTAATGTAACGAACATACGTTTTTTGAAAAATATACCTTTTGAAGTGTGACTGGACGAAACTTTTATTAAAAAAAAATGTAAATAAGTTCATAAATTATTATCTTTTATGAGAGAAGTCTATAATTAATTTAAATTCAAACAGTATAATTTGCAAATAGCAATTTTATTTCAAACTCCATTTTGGATGGGTAAAGTGTGCAATTTAACGCTAAAATGTAATTTTAATGCAGAATTATGATTAATGTCTCAGAACATAGCTATCGTGTATTGCTTGAAATTGGGTTCCGTATCGGTTTTTTCAATTTTTATTTAATACTAAGTCAACTTAGAACCACTCTTACCAAAGGGTACCTATCGTATTACCCAGTATTAACTGGGTTTTGGAAGTCAGATAGACAATCGCTCCATGTAAAATACTGATATTCAGCTGCATACGTGGTTAGACTGGGAGCCGACCTCAACATAGTTGGGAAAAGGCTAGGCAGATGATGACTAATTCAACTTAGACATCACACAATACCTTTACCTTACGTATAATCGACTAGCTTTTGCCCGCGGCTTCGCTCGCGTGTATGTCGATAAATATCCCAACAGACTTTCATCCCCTATTTGACTCTCTTAGGGGTTCATTTCGAAAAATCCTTTCTTATTTCTTGTCTACACTATAAAGGGAACCTCTGTGCAAAATTTCAGCTTTCTAGGTCCAAGGGTTTGGGCTGGGCGTTGATGAGTCAGTCAGTCAGGACTTCTCTTTTTATTTATACATATAGATAGATCGATTTCCCACTGTACTAAAATCAATTAAAGTCACAATATTAGGACTCTGTTGCCAAATGGCAAAAACGCATCCCTAAACAGATTCGTCCTGTCCGTCAATCTGTCCGTCCGTTTTTAATGACATGGAGGAACGTTCTGTGGTTTCTGCGTACCCATGTGTTAATGAATATTACAATTCACAAAACCAAAACCATTCACTACTGACCCCTGAAACGGCAAATCTGGATAGCAACTAACCCACACATCAGGTTCTAATTTTTTTGTAATCATCGTCAGACTCATTATCATTACATGCAGCTAGCATGCACTTGAATGTAGGTAACTGACCGAATAGGTAAACAAACTATGATCTTATTAGATGAAGTCTAGACTTTGAGAAAGTACCTAGCGGTCTGCTGCCTGGGTCTCTATTATTTATATTTTGAATGCAGACTCAAACTCAAAGTCACACCCACCGTTATATGATGAGGTTATTTAGTTTGTCTGGTGCACTAGGTTAAGCTAACTACTTTAATAAAAGATATTATATTGCTGTTAGTGGTGTTTTTATATCGAGTTGTAGGTGCCTAGTCTGGATTGTTTTCACAGGCTTTTATTTAACTTGCCTTGTTTGAGCGTCCATGGAATTGCTTGCAACGGGCAAGCAATTCCATGGACGCTTTTTCGTAGAGATCTACGTTTTAGAATAGGCCACTACAGTGCTTTCGGTTTGTATGCTTTGTGACCGGGGACTGTAGCTACAATTCGTTATTATAATTTTTTCGACTTTGAAAAGTGCCTACTTGAAACAAGTGCTTTGATTTTGAGTGATTGTGATCGAATCGTGTTAGTTAGTTTATATTGGTCAAATCTTGCAACTGAATTTTAACCCTATTTTCGCCTATCCATTGAGTTAAAATTTTAAAATGCCTTTGATTCTGGTGACAATTTATTTTTATAACCGTCATGACCTTATCCTTTTTTTTTTTTTGACGAGTGGAAAATCATCGAATAACCCCTCCCGCTCTTGGGCAGAGCGAAAAGGAGTGTCAGACTTCTACTGACTAAAAACCACCCATGTTCCTTCTTAGCCCTCTATGTCGAGGCCGCGATAACTAGTGTACAACCCGCGGCCCCGACGGGCGTCGGCCCGGGCGAGGAGCCCGAAAGGGCCTTGTATTCGGGCCCCTCCCTTGTGTCATGACCTTATCCTGCCGCCAGAATCATCTCTTCACGAAAACTTCCCTACGGCAATAGCATGAACACGAAACTTTGTAGGCGTTCAATTTTGTTTGAAAAACATGATTTTATTCCGGAGTAAGTACCTACTTTAATAAAAGCTTGTATTTTTAAATTTAATTTATTTTACAGTACTCTCTCAATTATGCAGGATGTTTGGTAGAAGTACCGTCAGACGGATTTTTTGAAGGATTGGGATTTAGAGTTGTCTTTTCGTAGCACAGAAAAGATTTTCTTTTGTTTCAATGATTTTTTGTTCATAAACATTTTTATTAGATTTTGAAAGCACCATACAATGTCTGAGATATCAACAAAAATGCTGCACATTATAACAGTGTCAAAAAAAGTTTGATGATAAGGATTACCATAAAAATGTGTTGGTCCGTCTTCCAAACACCCTGTATATTGATACTATTGAGTTTATCTACGGCACTAGGTTAAGCAGAATGCAAATGTTTTTATTCGGTTTCATCAACAGTAAGTATATAACATAGGTACTCAATCATCAATCAAAATCAGAAACTCAACACTCTAGACTCAATTAATATCGTATGATTACGATCTATGGTATTAGATCTTCACAAAAAAAGATCTAGTCAAAATATAAATCTTACTTCGCAAAAGCACATATGTCCGTTTTTACGAAGAAGGCGGTAACTAAACAAAAGTGCAGCTACTGTTGGTTCCTTGAGAGTGATAGCTTAGTGGCGTGACCGTCAGACTGCCAAGTCATAGGTATCGAGTTCGAACCCAAGGCACGTGTCCCTGATTTTTCAGACTCATGTGCGGATCGTTCAGGTAATTATCACTTACTTTGGTGAAGAAAAACGTCGTGAGGACATCATACAGGTACCTATGCTTTGGGGGGGGGGGGTTATCAAATAACCCCTAAAATCTCTGGAGACTTCTACTGACTAAAAACCTCCCATGTTCCTTCTTAGCTCTTGCGAGGCCGCGGTATCTCCGAACAACCCGCAGCCCCGACGGGGGGTACTTATGCTTGAGAGATATTTCTGGACGGCATGTTAAGCCAAGTCAGAGCCATATGGACGGCATAAAACTCTGACCCCACCATAAGCACTAATCACACAAATAAGAAAAGAAGAATTTCGGTTAACTTTAGTGAAAGCAGACTTTAATCAAGGAATTTAAACGCGGTTTTAATTACTGCATCTAGACAACCTGAATGTGTAGATACTAGAGTATTTAACCTGAATTTGTAGACTCTTCAGTCTGTCTAGACTGTATCAGCCTTATTACAAAAGTGGTTAAACCTGGGTTTAACTTAGACTTGGTTTATCTCGCATGCCGTCACTTTCTTTTGAATATTATTGAAGTAAGACGGCATGAGAGATAAACCAAGTCTAAGTTAAACCTAGGTTTAACCACTTTTGTAATAAGGCCGGTTGAGTTCAGTGATCGTGTTCAACTCGGTCATACATTACGGGCTCAGTCGTGACTATAAGAATGTGATCATTAGACCAGTTGTGTTTGGACAACTTTCAAAATGTCCACCAGCCACCACACACTAGTTTTGTATGACAATAAAGACACAATCTATACCAATATTATAAAAAGGAAAGATTTGTATTTTAGTGTGTAACGAATATACGATACCGCGGCCTCGACATAAAGGGCTAAGACTCTCTCTTTCGCTCTGCCCAAGAGCGGGAGGAGTTATCTGATAATTTTTCACCCGCCAAAAAAAAAAGAGGTGTACCTTGATACACCCATCTTTCGTAATTTATGTTGTAAAAAAAAATGATCTGGATTTATCGAAATATATTCAATGAAAACCTGTGTGCACCATTTCACGCCCACCGCCCAATGTAACCAAAAGTGACGCCTGCGCAACCTATTGACAGTTACCTCTACTTTTGTACACACCGTACCCATTGACCGCGTGTAAGGATAAACGCTGCGTCATGCTACGTTCGAATATGCGCGTGCGCGTCACTTGTCAAACAAACGTTGTCGTAGACAGTGGGTGTGACTGAGACTATGTTGAGGATAGATCAAACCGTGACGTTGGACCTCACGAGTGACGCCGTGAATTGTCATACATACTCTAATATTTTAAGTGTGGATGTAACTGTGTAATAGACGAGGATGACACATGATAACACGTATCGACGTGTGAAATTAGACCTCGATAGTCTAGTGTTCACAAACGTGACTATTTACCAAGGGGTACTGGGTTCCCTTCGGGGCTGCGGGTTGGTCGAAAGAGATGTATGGCTATGAAAGCCGTAGTCGCATGCCACTGACACCTGATGCTCCTTCATGGCGTTATCATTGATACAGAAGTCAGCTGCTAGTTGCCATTAGCAAGTAAGTAAGTAAGTAAGTAAGTAAGTGTTTATTTTGCAAATATGGGTACAGTACATGGTGATATAAACAAATAAGAGGCAGGTTCTGCCATATTTTACCAAAAGGCATGCAAAAATTATAATTTTACGCTAACACAATAAAAGCAATTAATACGTGTTCAGTTCAGTTTCACTGAAGTAGTTTTAAATCACAAGTTATTTATATAATTGCAAAACAATTTAAAGAACCGAATAGAGTGCATTTGTCAAAAATATTGTACAAAGCTGGACTATAATTAATTACATTTAAATTAAATTATTAATCATTAGAATTACAAATAAAATAAATAAATTGAATAATTTGTAAAAGAGATCAATTAATATAAAAACCGAAAAATTCATGTCAAAAAGATTAATAATGGTTTATTGGTAGAAATGTCAAAGATTGAGGCAAATTCATAATACATTGAACAAAAGTCACAGAACAAAAAATTTATGTCAGAATTCAATAATGTCAAAAAGAATAAAATTATGATTTAGTGAATATGTCAAATATTTAAGTTCATTTATCATTCATAAAATCTTTCTCATTGAGGAATTCGCTGACAGTATAATAAGTTTTATGCGTCAAAAAGTTTCAAGGTGGCATGCGACTACGACTGTCCTCTATAATAATTATCAAATTATCTACTTACTAGACGATTTTTCTTGTTTAATACTTTTAATTCGTAGTCGGCGTTTTTATTCGTAGTCGGGTATTAGTTTTTTTTTTATTATTTTAAGTCAGTAAACATCCCTATTGAAATGAAATGAAATGAAATGAAATTTATTTATTTGCCAGAATATAGGTACATACATAATCAGGTGGTAAATATTTATTTAGGTTATAGGATATTTATAAAATAAGAATATAAAAAATACCAGTAGTCTACGTCTACTCTTTTGTGATATAAGCACAGCATAAATGTTTACAGTAGTGAGTAGGACAACACTTTATAACGAGAGTCAGCCTCTCATAGGCAAGGATTGCGCAGCTCAGCCGCTAAAGGTTGATCCGAACAGGTTATCAAATGATTCTACATTAAGTAATGTGCATTCGCAATAGTAGCGAACATGAACACGATCCTATACAAGTTAGGATCGTATTTTGAATAATAATAATAATAAAAAAATCGTTTTCATTTACTCCTATTTAATAATAGGTGTAAAAATATCCTTAACGAAGTCGAAAGCCGTCACTTTAATATTTTATTTATTCATCCAATCATTGAAAGTTCATCCGGCGGACATTGAACATGTAACCTTGCTATCAAACTTGGTTAATCTGTCCACTATTTCGCAACAAACATTGTTGTACGGCTTGTTCACACGCCTAGATAAAAACTGAAAAGCAAAAAAACAAGCATATTTTAAATGAAACAAAACTTGGATGCAGGCAGGCATTTCCAACTTATCAGTTCTTTTAATGTGTTTGTTCTTTCGTTAGCCGCGTAAAATTCTTCGCAGCTGATTTTACTTTTGTTTGTTTATATTATTTGTCACTTTGTATTTTTTTAAACATATAAGTATATATTTTGTAATCTCCTTTTAGAACCCTTCATTTTGATACCCTACTCGATGGTAATAGTTTTTTTTAACTCCGCGATATGGCCCCCAAAACCCGCAATTTTTCTTTGTTTTTTTTTTTTTTTTTAATTTTAATGTAGCCAGTAACACTCGCACTATCAAGACGAATATAACGACGTATATTTTATTCAAATCCCTTCATCTGTTTAGGAGTTATAAGGGAACAAAGAAACGGACATACAAACATACACGTCAAACACATAACCCTCCTTTTGGGCTTCGCCGCAGTCGGGTAAAAAGAGCAAGACATAAACTTTATAGGCAAAACGTGCAAGCTGTAAACTTCTTTTTTGTGCCGTCCTGTTGTATTTTTAAATATGTATTTGTTATGCGTTCTATGTTTATTGTCTTTTTGTAATTTTGTATGCACGTCAAGCATCTGCGACAAATAAATATGTTTTTCTTTTTTCCCATTAAGTTAACTAGGGAAAATACCTTTCGATTTCATATTTTCACATAAATCTGACAAAAAACCAATTTCCATACGCAAACAATTCATTACACTTGGCTATTGTGTCTTACAAAGGGCTCGAATAATAGCTATGCTATAGGTATCATTCGTAGCAGATTAAAAAAGAAAAGCTTGAATAAAGAGGCCACACGTTTGGTTTTTTTATTATTATTACTTCTTCACTTAACACCTTTGGGGCCGGTATTTCAAAAACATCCCTCACTTTTGTTTTAAAACGATAATTTCAAGCTTCTAGACCGTGCGTTTACAGTTAAGTGTTGTGTTACCAATGACGTATTATATATAGACACGTCATGAACTAACATCTACTTTTACGCGTAAAGAAAGGGAAAGAAAATATGACACCGTACAGCGGGTTGCCTGTTGATGCCTGTTGTCTTTATGTTTCGCGCAGGTTTACATACACGATTTAAATTAAGAACAAACGTAGCATCGCGCGAGAGGTTGGTGCGTAACTAAGCGCGATGTGGCCAATTGGCTTCATTTCATGTTGTCATTTTTGAGGGCGGACAACGTATCTCTAGTTTTAATATATCATTGTGTGTTACTATCTAAAACTACACCAACATTTCGCCTGTTATGTTTAAAGCTCCATGCAAAAGGGAGCAAAGCTATTCCATCAACCGAGCACAAAACCAGATAAGAAAAACCAGAACCAGAAAAACAGTATGATAAGGAATACTTAACGTTTTTCATGTGCGCAAGCTTTATACATAGCCACATAACCGTACCGTTGATACCGGCCATTGGTATCAACATTTTATCAGTTGACCGAAATCATGACAAGTTACTGATTGGTTTTCAATGAGTTGACATCATTTCTGTCAGTAGGTACTGGTTTACTAAAAACTTCAGGAACGCTGAAGTAGAGATATGATCAGACTTTCACAGCAGCCGATTTGTATCGATAAAATTGCGGACATCCTTGTCTCATAGCCAAAGTCCGGTGTTGCTCCGTCAGTTTGGCTAACCTACTCGGAAAATCATTAGAATGTCTACAGGTAATCAAAGAACGATGAAGCAAGAGAACGTAACCCATCAATGTATCAATTTCTAATGGCAATGAAATGTAAAAAGAAAACATAAGTAATAATATCAATGCCTTTTGATAGCAATGCCAAGACAGTAGTGCTGATCTAAACTTTTGCGTAACGATCTATAGAAATCAAATTATTGTAGCTGTGTCAAAAAAAAAGTTGAAAATTTTTCGCGATTTTTTTTTTATGAATAGGGATTCGGTGAAAGTTCGTGGTATATAACATAACCCCCGTAATCCCTAAAGGGTTAGGCAGAGGTGTACATAATAGTACACCCACATTTAGAAAGTTGTGTAAGTTCCTATGCTTAACACGGGTGGATAATCATCAAATAACTCCCTCGCTCTTGGGCAGAGCGAAAGGGAGTGCCATGCTTAACCCTTCGGGGATTATAGGCGGGATGTCACGTTATGTCCTACCAGTATGACAGAGCAGTGTGAAGGTTAGTACGGCGCCGATTTTTCTGCAGGAAATAACCAATATGGCGGATTATTCTTCATGAAAATAGAGCTGTAGCGAGTTTACACATACTTTTTTTCGTGGCGAAAGTACTTTTCTAAAGAGCCCTGGCCTAAGTTTAGTATAATGGTACAATAACAGAAAATTAAATATGTGGGTAGGTACATGGTAGTTGCTAAAATAAATAAAAAATGAAGATCCAATATTATTCGACTCACGAATTTCTAAAGTCAAATAAATATATTCTATTCCACAACATATTTACTTCACTCGTTAGAAAGCCACGTAAATCGGATTGCCGGTAAGTACATACGGGGAATTTAATTATTAAGCAAATTGACACCCTACGACAATTAAAGCCATTTCATATAACTAGATGTTAAGATATTACAGTTGTGATTAGATTATACGGACGGTTGTATTACATCCTCATCTCTCGACCAGAAACAATAATAAAATGGGTCAGTTTTTTTTTTCTTTATACTGATATCGGCAAGTGTGAACGAACCAGCCGTGTTAAAACGCGACACGTCTGATTCTCACTCAATTACCGCAATTTCACACAAAAAAACGCAAACGTTTATTCTGAAATACTGTTGAATTTTAAAACTGTAAAAACAACGTTATTTAAATTGATTATTTATGCCTTTTATGATAATTTGAATTTTGACGAAGATGCAAAACTGCACCTTGCATATACAGGTGGGCAATAGGGGATCGGACAAAAAAGACAAATAAGTCCGTCAGATAGATTTTCGAAAAATATTGAACACGTATTTTTTCTTTTTTTTATATAAACAAAAAATGAAAACGTCACATGTCAGTACAATTTTTGCCTACAAATGACGTCACAACCCCCGCTCATGATCTTTGACGCGTTTTATTTTCGTCAATTTCTATTAATTTGATAAAAGAAAAAACACGTATCCAATATTTTTAGATAATCTAACTGATGCGCTAATTAGAATCATATTTTTTGACTCAGTCCGATCGCCTATTTGCTTAACAGCCGATTTCCCTGACTATACATGAGCAAATAGCTCTAGTGAACGGTTCTAATAAATATTTGCTGAACTATTTAGAGATGCGTGTTTCCACTTAGCTGGTTTATAAGTAGACTGCTTATTAGAGAGATTTTGTTTGCTTAGTTATGTGAAAACTTTTAGAACGGATTTTAATAATAATAAAAGTAATACGCCTGTTGCTTTTCTTTTGTGATAGTTTTTTCCCGTGCTTTTGTATTTTTATTTGATACTAGCTGTTGCCAGCGACTTTGCCCGATACAACTCGAAAATTATCCCACGGGAAGATAAAATCGGGATAAAAATCCTATGTGTTAATCCAAGGTGTCAGCTAACTCCATACCAAATTTTATTAAAATCGCTCTAGCCGTTTAGACGTGAAGAAGTAACAAACATACACACTCACAAACTTTCGCCTTTACAATATTAGTGTGATTCGTAAGTGCTTCGTTCGACATCAAAGTCGCGGGAAACCCCTGGATAAGAGACGCACAGGACCAGGACATGTGACGGAAAAAAGGGGAGGCCTATACCCAGCAGTGGGTGATTCAGGGCTGATAATGATGATGATGATGAAGTACTTCGTTCGTGCGTTCAGTACAAAGCGAGGATATGTGATATTGATTCGATTTGAGTAAGTGAAACCGAATTGAAGATGAATCAGCAAAAGTTACTAAACACACAGTGAGTTTTGCTGATTCGCCTTTAGTGCACTCGGCGTCACATCAAGCTATATATCAGTATTACATCGCCTCGCTTTGTATGAATTTACCATAAAATGAGAGATCCGTATAAACTGCCTTGCTCTGTTAACTTGACTGGTGGATCTAGCTATACGATATAAAATCAAGCTACTTATATCCACATGTTATTGTATTGTTCTTCCTAGCGTGACGATGACAACTCGAAATTGAGTCGGCTCAGAAGCTGGCACTTTCAGTAGTGTCCATTAGCTCCTTTGATATGCAAACAACAGGACAGACAGGACACGATATCAAGTGTCCCAACGTTTGAAGGGCAACACTAATTATTGTTTATTATAATGTTGCCTAATTAGATAATGAATAAAACCTCTACAAACAAAAATGATTTAAACAAACCTTTGCATTTGAATATTAACGTAAAATAAACATAATTAAAAATCCATGGTAATTAAAACCTGTTGAATAGGTAGGTACTTAGTGATACCCACGAGAAAAAAAGGTTTGGAGCTATAACAAATAAAGTGTATGTACGACATAAATAATTAAAACCAGTTATTTTTAATTGCCTATTCGTCAAAAAAACGTTAACGCGAGTATCTAAGTAGGTACTATTTATAGAGTTCATTTAGTATGCGTAGGTCACACGGTCACACATCAAGCTATACAAATACAATGCGTTAAAATTTTTAAAATGGTCACAGACACAGTAGGTAACTATTATGAATGGGCCATTTTACGAATTTTATCGCAATCCATATTATGATCCTATTATAATCAGCTAAAGTGGATGGCCACTTTAGCTGATTTTTAGACCCCGGACAATGCTTTGTATTCAGAGCTTTCTGCACAATGAGAGTTTAGCTTAATTTGGTTTTGCATCTCTAGATTGGTAGTCGTAGTGTGTAGGCAGGGGCGTGCACCCTATATAGGCTCTTAGGCTTAGCCTACCTTACCAACTGAGCATTTCTTATAACTAATTCACGATGCAATAAAATAACACTATGTACAAATTAAACATAAAAAAGTTCAAACTCCTGTTAAAATACTTATAGCAATTTTTCGCGTCCCACTAAAACTCATTGACAAGTACTACGATTAGTACGAATCTTATAGACAAACACTCGACTTGTCTAAAACCCATTCATAATTGTATGCACACAGCGTCACATCGGTGCGTATGGCCGTGTCTATGAACCGCACACATACATAGATTTTCGCAATTTTAACGCAGCAGCTCCTGCGACTGTAGCTGAGTGGGCTGTGATTGGCTGCAACAACACAACCAATCTATAACCCGCGAAGTTCAAAACTTGCATTTTTTTGCAATTTGTAGGCCAGTGCTAGGTTGTTTGTTGAATAAAATATGCCTACATACGTCTTAAAACCGGGAATCATATTTTAATGAACATACAACCTAGCACTGGCCTGTAAATTGCAAAAACATAGGGAAATTTTAATTTCGCGCTTCGCGAACTTCGGGCTTCCGTGCATAGAGCGCAGCACCTGTTTAGTTCGATGTTCGCAATGTTGTCAACTTGTCACCTCATTCATTGGATTTGGTATAATCCTGCAAAAAATGTTGACCGCTGTTGTGAACAAACTCGATATGAAAATGATGCAATTTTATTTGCTAGTATTTTTCTATCGACAATAATAACCTAGAAATTATTTTTTACGTAAGAGGAAGACATTACTGTTTCATTGTTATGACAAGCAATATATAGCGCGATTTTGTTTTGAAACCGAAAACGTACAGTTAACATTATTAACAGTAGTGTAAATATTAATTTTGTTGTGTATTACTTGTTTATTCACGTAACAAAAAACAATGGTATTTACTTGTGAAGTTTGTGTTGATAATGTGTGTTTATTACATGTTAAAGGTAATAAGTGTTCTCAATTATCGGTCAGTGGGTCGTCTTAGGGGCGGATCGTATAATGATAAGATTCAAGTTGTATAGAAGGTAGACATGTACCCGAATTACGAAAATTTATCCAAAATCTTGCAAGTTACGTGTTCTGTAACTATCACCCACTCACTTGGATGAGATATTTGAGGTGGCCGAATCTTTCTTCTGTTTGCATCGTCATTAGGAAATCGTGAGTTAAACCTTGAATAATGTGGTGAGTTTTTAAATTGTATTTAAAAGTTTTGTTTTTACAGGCTTACTTTAATTTTTTTTTTTGCTGTCATTTATTCGTAGCCATCGTGCGGGACCACTGCACGCCACTGTGTGTAGGTACCATTAATAAGAAGCCATGCACTTTCTAATTATTTAAACAAAAACTATTTTTCTATACATCGGCGCAAGCACTTCAAATTACAGGAAAATGTCAAAGGATCATGACCAAAATCAGTACCAAGAAGTCTCAGGGTACAAGATCAAAATGTTATAGTCATTATTTTCATATTTTGCGTTAGGGAATTAATTTTTGTTATGGGAATTTAATTTAAAGTATAAAAGTATGAATATTGTTTTAATCCTTATAAATGACATTCACACAAAAGCAGGGCTATTGCGTATCTCTTAAATGACAGTGCCTACCCTATAGTGCCTTTCAATTACTGTCAAATGGTTCCATTTTGTACTAAACCATAACCAATTTGACAGTTAATCCATAGACAATATGATAGCCACTGTCATTTAAAAGATACGCAATAGTCCTGCAGGTCATAGAAATGTAGAATGCATTAGATACTATTTTGATTAATCTACTAAACAGTCATGCCAATTGTTTCTTTTGTATAATAAATAACTATAACATTTGCTTCAAAAACATTTTACGAATTATATGCTATTTTCTTGTTGAATAACAGTAAAATTATGTAAAAACAGTACTTACTTACATCAAATCGATTTAGAATTACTAATTGACACAATCGATTTAATTTTTCACTTTTTAGTGATTCATATGTGCTTACCCCTTCACAACGTACATAACGGCGTGACGTTATGTTATGAACTGTTGTAAACAATAGACAGACATGGGATTTCAGCAATCCCAGATCATTTGCTATCATTTATTGAGGAGTTCCATTGCCTATCACCGAAGTTCTTCATCAGATCTTCACCAAATTGAAATAGGATCACTCCGAGAAAGTACTCTTCCAAAAACTACTCATTTCACTTCATGTGTGCTCTATTTCTCCAGGTTTCCATCATCAGATGCTGACTTGATGATTATGGGACCACCTGGGAAGTATACCCTTTCAAAAACAACAAAAAAATCTAAATCGCTCCAGCCATCTTCGAGTAATCGGGGAACATACATAACAAAAAGATCGCCGTGGAATTAGATAACCTCCTCCTTTTTTATGTCGGTTAAAAATAGCTTTTGTATATGATAGGTGTAGATTATAAAAAACATTGTCCTTTTCCTAATATCTATTTATTTTGAACTAGCTGTTGCTAGCGGCTACACCCGCTACAACCCACGGGAATATAAAATCGGGATAAAAACTATCCTATTTGTTCATCCAGGCTATAAACTATCTGTGTACCAAATTTTTTGCGTGAAGAAGTAACAAACATACACACTCACAAACTTTCGCCTTTATAATATTAGTGTGATAGTGTGTTGACTCATTGTAGTAGATTGATGTCCTGGCGTCTGTACAATCATGATATGTTTTGATGAGCCGCCACAACAGTTGACACTTAGATACTAACGTAGATTTTAAAACAAACTTATAGCAACGAGCGAAAGGTTCATAACTTCATAATAATTATGACAACAATTTAAATTGTATTTTAGTGAGCTTTCATATTTAGTAACGGGAGATGACATTTACAAAAGAGATGAATAACTGAAACCGGTCAAATTCAATGAGCTGTCAAACATTGTATTCGTTGTTGTCATATTTGAAATGTACAAGAAAAGCCAAATAAATCACAGATTTGATGTACTACGAAAATTAAAAAATTACGTAAGTATTGTGAAAAGTGATAAAATGATTAAGAAGTAGAATGTACCCACTGCACGTACAGTTTAAATTTTAATCGCTTCATATTTTGAACAAAATCAAAGTTACTAAGTTTGAAACTGTGGCGACAGCGTCATCCATCGCAACACACGAGAACTAATTGACAAATCCTATATCAAAGTTATCCGCGAAATTAGCTCATTTAGAAAATCCCGACTTACATTATGTCGGGCAGTTAGCCCACTAGACACAACACCCGTATGGTCGGAGGATCCTCCCTTTTCTATGGGGGATGAGGAACTTTACACCCTGTTCCTCATTCCCCTAACAACAAAACAATAACAACAATAAAAAGGTCTTGCAGATTAAATTAAATAGAATTGTCGTGCAAATTACATACAACTCCTAGAATGGTTTAAAAGCAAACAAGTTCGACTAGCTAAACTATACCCAAAACTATATTGTATTTTTGTATGTATTTTTTTTTCCTCTGGCGACTAATATTTGCGAAAGAATGCCAACATTCTTCACAGGTAATTAAGACGAGGTCAATAATTTCATAACGTTTTTATAACAGCATTTCGCTGAGAAAAACAAACACCCGTTCGTATCTAAATGAAATCGGTAAAAAGCCCTACAATCAAAGAGTCCTTAGTGTCTCTTATAAATTGTGAATTAATATTACTATTAAAATGTCTTGAACGTAAAAGGGTTAAAAAGCGGTCTACATTCTCTACGAGACAACCAATGGCGGAACAGACAAGATGGCAGCGCAGATGCTCTGTTTGAGAATAAAAAAATAACAATAACATCAAGGGCTGCGGCAATGGAGACACATTTGGCTAATAGGGATGTTTACGGACTTAAAAAATATGATTCTAATTAGTCCGTCTGTTAGATTATCGAAAAATACTGGATGTGTATTTTTTGTTTTCTCAAATCAATCAAAATTGACGAAGATAAAACGCGTCAAAGATTTGAGTCCGGGGTTGTGACGTCACTAACCGCAAAAAAATGTCATACTAACGTCTTAGAATAGGTTCGTTGTTTGCTTACGTGAAAAAAGAAAAATACGTGTCCAATATTTTTTGGAAATCTATCTGACGGACTAATTAGAATTTTTTAGATAATTACCCTATTAAAGCATTCCGCGTTTTGTCATCAGCGAAACACAAGACTAGGCGACTTCCACAGAGAAAACAAATGGTGGAAAAACCCAATAGCACGCTTGTGACCACAAGAGCAACAAGGAATGCTGGCACTATACCTACAAATATTATCTTAATATATTTTATTCTTATGTACGTGTGTATGGCACTGAACTCCTCCTAAACGGCTGGTCAAATTTTGATGAAAATTTTTGTATGTGTTCAAGTGGATTCGGAAACGGTTTGGTTTTTGGACGACGACGTCTGCCAGTTCCGCCAGTATTAATATATAAATATTTGTGGGTATATTATAGTCGAACTCGTATTTTTGTAAATATTATGTAGATAAACATTCGACGGAGTCAAAATGTCAATGAATAAAAAAGAAGGCAAGGTTAAAAATTAATAAACTGAATAAAAATAACAACAAAAATATTATTCAATGTGGCAACTGAACTATAAAAAACATTAAGTAACAATTTATGATTATACTTTTTGCCAATTAGAATTGTTATGCATTTTTTTGTGTTTCAATGTCATATCAACAAAAAAGATAATCCCAACCTATTAGTATTTTTGCTTATAAAACTTCGTATTTCTACACTTATCTGACTTATAGTATTATAAAGAGATATTTGTTTGTAAGTTTGTATGTTTCGAGTAATGTCCGGAACTACTGACCCGATTACGAAAGAAAAGATGGAAAGCCAAGGGCTATTTTTTTAAATAGAATCCCGTAAATCTTCCCAGTAATCTGGGAGTTGCCAAAGTATATAATGGAAAAAAAGAAGATGTTGGTGACATACATAACCTTCCCCGGTTTTAGGAAGTCAGTTAAAATAATGGCGTTATTTGTTTTAGTTAGAACAGAAGATCTAGCCGGGGATCGTGGTAGGCGCACAAGTTTCTAAGATGCCCGGTAGGTACAAGTGTTGGAAGAGAACACTGGGAGGTTTTTGGTCAGTTGCGAGTCTGACTGACCCGTCCACTCGACCCAAGGCGGTGGATATTCATGAGAATTTGCTACCCCGGAACAAAAAAAAACGACGCCAAAAGAACAACATTCATCTAGCAGTTTAAACAAAAGTCAATCAATAAAACTATCAGCAAATTGATCTTCGCATTGCTATTAATGCTAATTGAATGTTTTCAATTAGGTACCTATCACTGTAAATTGATGTTTCAATTAATAGCTCGTTAATAACTGTATTTGTAGTTCTAACAGGTGTTGAATAACGTGTAGTACTGCATAAATCTTGACAGAAGCTTCCTAAGTTTGGGCCGGGGGTTGTACACTAGTTATCGCGGCCTCGACATAGAGGGCGAAGAAGGAACATGGGTGGTTTTTAGTCAGTAGAAGTCTGACACTCCCTTTCGCTCTGCCCAAGAGCGGAAGGGGTTATTCGATGATTTTACACCCGCCAAAAAAAAAAAAAAAGCTTCCTAAGTTTTTTTTTCGTTAAAAAAAAAGTCATCGTGGTTTACAGTCGCTTGGATCAATCTTCAGGTTAAGCGGCGCTTGCTTAGGTTGATTTGTGGATGAGTAAACATCCATTACCTACATACCGTGTTTCCTCCGTGCCTCGGAAAGCAAGTAAAGCCGTTGGCTTGTTGGTTGGTTGTCATAAGTAATTCTTAGACAATCGTAACAGCTCGTCAGTGGGTTAAAAATCTGACAACCAGTCTTACTCAGTGATAACGTATTATCCAGTATTAACTGGGTTGTGGAGGTCAGATAAGCACCCGCTCAATGTAAAATACTGATATTCAGCTGTATTCAGTCTGAATGGGAGCTGAACCCAACATAGTTGGGAAAAGACGGGGCAGACGCTGATATATTAAAAAAAATATGGCGGCCGACTCAAAAGATCCATAGTGTTGTGTGTTTAGTGTAACATACCACAAGTAACATGTGTAGCTGTACATATGTAACAACTTAAATAAATACAGTTTTCCTTCACTATTCATGGATTATTTACTAGAAAAAGTAACACTAGATACGTTCATTGACATTATTTGGCCGTTGACTTTGCAAAACTATCGAGACTGATTGTGAGTTTCAAACACAGAAATAAAAGTAATTTTTGCGTACATTATTCGTCTTTAAAGCAAAAACTCTTTGTTCATAGAAAAAAAAGAACCTTTCGTTTTACTCTAACCCCTTTTTAGTCAAAAAATATACCCGTAAATAGCGAAGGAAATGTCTTTGTATTTGAAAAAACTTTAACAGATTAAGATCATTATATAGCTAAAGAAAATATCTTAACTATGCCTGGTCACTTTACCAAACCTTGCCGAAAAGAACATGGCGTAACAATCATACTAAAAATAATTTAAATCAATTCATTCATGCAAAAAAAATTAACATCGAAAATATCTTTCACTTTATAGATGAGCTTTAAAATACTTGTAAAAACGCTAATTGATATAAAAAATTTTCAGGGATTAGGATTTTTGAACTAGGATACTGACTTATAAAAACAAAATCAGACAAGGTCTAGTAAAAAGTATGATTTATGATCTGTCAAAGTTTTCAATGTAAGTGTATATCTTCTAGGAAAGAAAATGCATACTTCCTTGTATAGCACTCGTCGGCGAGTGCCCGTCCACTTTGCCTGGACACATGTAAAGCGAATCTCACGCCAATAAACGCCAATATCACCAACATAGTACCCTCACACTTCACTGAGACACAGAGACGTTTTGCACAAATGTTTGTCACCAATATCGAACTCAAGTTACTGCAGCACTAATTTTAGCTAATGTAGCACTATAATTAAGTTACTATAACACTTAGTTTTGGCACCGTGACACTATATTCAGGCACTTTTGACCAATTTTAGTCACTGTCGCGACTAAATTCACTTAGATTCCGTCCAAGGCCTCACTTTGACTTATTGTTGACCCAAAAAGGTTTTATATAAGTCTGTTGAGCAATCCAAGTATTACGTACTCTGTGTATGGTACTACTTAATGCTTGAACTTTTAAAGTAAGCTTGTGTAAGTCACAAAAACATTGGCACTTGATAATAATAATCTTAGACCAGAAACTAGCGTCACTTTTTTAAAATAACATAACAGTCACAAACTCCACAGATTTTTAGACTTGACAGTCACTTTATTTCGAAAATGGTTCAGTCTAACACGACACGAAATAATTAATCTTTGTTTGGTGTAGTTTGTTGTGTTTATATTCGCGATCCAGTTCTAAATATAAACCAAAACAGTTTATTTTAATAAAAAATCTTGTCTACTAAAACCTCCTTAAAAACTTATTACTTCCCTATTCAAAAAAATATGAGGAAAAAAAGTAGGATGTGTACTGATAAGCCTAGTTTCCGTATTCAAGGGAAGCGGGCTATCGCGGAAGCGTAGAGCGAGAGCGAAAGTGCGCGTGATTCGTTTGCGCTGCGGTTCGAGACTGCGGCGCGCGCGCAGGTCGAGCCCGCGTAACAGTCGGCGTTCACGTAACATCGCCATTATAAATGCATAAGGCTGTGATGCTTAGGCTTTTTTTTTTTTTTTGTGGGTGTAAAATCATCGAATAACCCCTCCCGCTCTTGGGCAGAGCGAAATAGTGTCAGACTTCTACTGACTAAAAACCACCCATGTTCCTTCTTCGCCCCCTATGTCGAGGCCGCGATAACCGGTGGACTACCCGCGGCCCCGACAGGATGCTTAGGCTTAATGTAGGGATGTTGGTTAATCTGCAAGATTGGTAATCATTTGATGATAGAGCAAACAAAATATTTATATGTCAATGTTTATTTTTGATGTTAAATAGATTTTGACGATGATTCATGGAAAAGGTCGATATTCAAATAAAAGCGTAAGTATCAGTTTTGTTACGCCAACGGCTACTCTTGAATAGTTTGGCATGTTCATCATGAAATGGACTAAATGCCGCACTCAGAGAGCTTTAATGATTACTTAGGCCATCACTTAGTAATGGTTTTGACAGTTTTCTCATACAAAAATACTTCAAACCTTTACTAAGTGACGGCTTAAGTAATCATTAAATGTCTCTGTGATGAATGATAGAGAGGTTTGGTAGAAGATCCTTTTGCCCAGTAGTGAGACATATGACAGTAATCATTACATTTAATTAGATTTTGAGATATCTTTAATGCCCTGCGTCAGTTCTTACGGAATTTCTGAACTGTTTTTTTTTGTAGGACAGAATAAAAAGACGAAAAAGAACAGGTATTTACAGTAAAAGACAGAACGGAGAAGAATCGTCACGAAGGGACGCTCTAAATTCCTAAAAAAGACAAACACTCACCTTTTCGTAACTTTCTTCAGAAAGGTCAGGTCCTGAACCAGATCAGTACTAAAGTAGGTGAACCAAAGGACCAACTAGTATCGTAGCCAGTGGCGTTCTGCTATCACTGCCCAGCCCACGCGAACGAGGCGTGAAACAATGATGTAAGGTAAGAGTCTGTGTTTCAGTTATGACGTAATTAGCAAATTTCTTATCGCTTCGACTATTATCAGGAATTCAGAAGTCGATGTTAATTAGTTTGACTGCAATGCAGACAAAACAATACGTAATATGCATTTAGGTATTAAATACGTATTTACCAGACGGTGTTAATTAATCAAAAAATTTCACACACCTTTCCTTGAAATGGTCATTCAATGGGATAAATGGAGTAACAGGGTTGTATTCCCCGTCGGGGTTTCGGGATGTTCGAAAGAGATACCGCGGGCTCGACACAAAAGGCTAATAAGGAACATGGGTGGTTTTTATTTAGTCAGTAGAAGTCTGACACTCCCCACCGCTCTACCCAGAGCGGAAGGAGTCATTTGATGATTTCCCACCCTCCGAAAAAAAGGGTTGTAAGTATTGATGATTTGAATGATTATAATTCTGGTCGGTAGCAGAGCATATTATACTCGTATTTTGTTCAACACACAGTCTCACACAGGACTGCAAAATCAAAAAAAAAACTAACCTAAATTTTAATTTCGCAGGCTGATCTTTCCTCTAAAGGTAATCCTCAATTCACGAAACAAAAACTGCTTGTCTCAACATTTTTACCTTTTATTACCAGTTCGTTAGGTACCAAGAAAATGATGTTCAGGATATACCAGAACTAAGCTTGAATTTTTTTGTTTATAGAATGACTTTTCACTTTTATTTGACACTGTCAAAAGATTCAATGCTGTGACATAACATCAATCTGAAAGTTAGCTATTCGATTAACAATTATTTTTCAGCACCAATTTATTACCGAGACATTGATTTTAGGCACAATGGCAGTAACCAATTTGTAAAAAATCTGATTCTAATATAAAAAAAACAAGTGTTAGACTGAGTCATAATCAGGCATTGTGTAAAAAATAGAAGCATGATTATATTTTCTTTAATTCACAAAAGAAAACCAGCAAAAAATCATAACCTTTGTCCAATGTAGTGGTCAGTTAAAAATAGAAAAGAATTGCACCTAATACCGATCTAGTCTAATTTCGTTTTTAATCTAGATTTTTTTTGTAAAAATTCAGAAAGTCTAGCTTTCGCCACACTGCGTAACATCGTCACGGGGTGTAAGTGTTAGGCGCATTTGACACTATCAACAAAACTGCCAGTCACTTCAACCTGAATAAGTTTCATTAATGTCTAGAAAACATTTACACTAATATTATAAAGAGAAAGATTTGTTTGTTTGTTTGTAACGAATAGGCTCCGAAACGACTGGACCGATTAGATTTTTATTTTCACAGTTAGGAAGCTACACTATCCCTGGGTGACATAGGCTACTTTTTATCCCTGTATTTACACGGGAACGGGATCTACGCGGGTGAAACCGCGTGAGGTAATAAAAAGAGCCTGAGAATCTGAGAATAAGTAGTATTTATCTCTTGAACGTATCATTTCAGTTGAAGACGTCTATGGTCGGCTTTCGCCACCTTTTGAATTGAATCTGATTGTGTTACCGTATTTTATTTCATTATAAGTATTAACCTTATTAATTTCAGTGATAAACTTCCGCGGCAGAATGGCCAATATCCTTTAAGAAATGGCATCATGTAGTTTTTTGATTATTTTTAAGAAAAAAAAAATCGATGCATTTAGGTCGAATGCACTTATTCAGATCTAGACTTTATAGCACATTTACAAAAAAAAACAGCTTTAATTATCATCTGATAACAGCAAATGAGCCAATACACAAAAAAAAACATACCAAAAGTACGGGTTAAAACAACAAACACTCTCGCTAATAATGCAAGCCAACTGAGCAAAGCTTTTAGAGCAATTTAGTAAAAAAGGTTCCGAAGGTTAGTGTCCCATTCACATCCTGTGACCTTCACAAAAGGAAGGTAGCATTATTGCAAATAACATCATATTCGTTAGATACATAGGTACAAAACAACGGAAACATTAAAGTCACGGTTGATTTAAAATAGAAATAAAACCTGTTAAGCAAAATAGACTTAAAACAAGACAGGGGTCGTTCTTTAATCATGTGAGGTTCTAATATCGGGCCTGGAGGTCAGACAAAAATCACGACTAATTATGGTGGGAGGGAGGGGGTACAATCACGTGTATCAACATGTTGATGTTTAATTTTTTTTTGCCGATACTGAATTAAACAAACGAATTTATTTTTTTCAACTTAAAATTATCTGATTTTTAAATAATAAAAATACACGCAACAAGAGGAGGAGAAAGGGTAAACAAATCATAATGTATCGCCAAAGAGGAGGTGGGCCTAAGAAATCTCACATAACTCAAGGATGGCCCCCCTAACGTGCAACTATGAGAGTCATTAGGCGAGTTTTAACGTGTTTTTAATTTTGGAATGTTGTTGTGATTTTTATTTATTGTTGACATTTTATAGATGTTTAATGTGTGCGAGCTTTTTGATGATGTTTAAAATAATGTTTTCTGTGCTATTTTAATTTAATTTATTTGTATTATTTTCGTGAGCATATTCACAAGAAGTTGGCAGATTCGTCTCAAGACTAAGTTGTTGTAGTTTTTCTTGTTGATCTCTCTTAAGTTTATATATATTGTTATATGTATGTATATATGTATTTATTCTTATATGTTTTATTTATAAATATTTCTTGTCTTTTTTTCTACCTACTGAATATTGTCTCTGCATCACCCTAAGGTAGACCGGTAGAAAATGCCCAAGGCATTAGGTCCGCCTTTGTACAGTTGTTTGCTTGTGCATAAAGTTTAATAAATAAATAAAAAAAAAAAAATTTCTCAGTATGGGTATTTTGCCTGAAATAAAACACAATTTATTTATTTTTTTATTAGACGGCGCGCTGGATGTACTAGATTGCATTTCTTTTTATTCATGTCAAAATATCATAATCATCAGCAGCCTTTTCACAACTATGTTGGGGCCGGCCAGTCTCTTCATCAGCCTATAATGTTCACATTGCAGGGACTCAGGCCTCCTCTCTCGGAGAGAAATGGGCAATAATCTACCACGCGGGCCCAGTGCGGATTGGTAGATGTCACATGTCTTCGAATTTTTTTGGTTCTAAGCCATGTCGGTTTCCTCACGATGTTTTCCTTCACCGTTTTGAGAGCAGTGGTGATGAAATAAATTACACAAAGTAATTCGCCTGACGGGGTTCGGACCCACGACTCACTGTTCGTAAGTCGGGACCGCCACTACTGGGCCACCACTGCTCTCAGGCCGGCCAATCTATCCGAATGCAACTGAATACATATATGTTATATGGAGCTACGCCTCTCTGATTTTTACAATCTAGTTACTGGGTACCTATCCTGATAACCAGAAACTAGATCCCCCTGAAGATACAAGTAAAAAAAAAATAAGTAGGTATTTCTAGAGGCTATTCTCATACATTACAAAGATAATCAGCCATCCTGTATGCACAGGCATCGTTTGCTATTGAAATAAGACATTTAAAAAAAAACTATGTTTAATGTCAACTAGACACACTTAGTCTTCTTCTTCTTCAACCCTTCACTACCCAATGCTGAGTGTAGGTCTCTTCTAGTACACGACATTCAGTCTACCGTTCCTTAATCTTTTTTTTTGCTATGCAATAATTTGACACCTAAATTACTCACCCATCTTTGCATAGATACGAATGGACTTTGGCATAGAATTTTGACTTTTCACAATGACTAACTAAGTATTCAGTATGCAAAATAATGTAAAAAAAAACAAACAAAAATGGACAGTGTAGTATCTATGTACTAAGTTGTATTTTATATCTGGCCACTAGAAATTGTTTTTTTTTTCATGTCATTTAATGGTGTGATCCTGAATTCTGATTGGCTGAGAGTTGTAGACCATTAGTTAGAAAACTTGCAAACTACAGTTACTTAAATTAAAATGTAAATAGAAGAAGCAGGCTTTTAACTGTTTGTTATTCATAACATCTGGCAATAATAACTTCAAGATTCCATTACTTCGGTCTTTTATTTTTAATGTCAGTAAAACGTGTTACATTGTGAATATTTTTTGTAGCCGACTGTACCAAATTAACAGTGAAGACTTTCGTGAATGTTAAGTTCTTTGTTCGTCTATTTTACTAGCTTTAAGTTCCTTCAGGGGGCTTATCACCGTCTTTTATCGCAATATTTTTATGGTAATACTTTAATGCAAGAAAGAAGTCATGTAAAACTCATTCCTTCACTTAATTAAGATCAAAACAATACTTTTACAGCATATTATATCAGAAACGTAGCACACGTTATTATAATATTTTAAGTGATGAGATAGCGAAACACTTTTTTTTTCAGTGATGTTGGTCCCATGGTGAAAATTGATCACTTAGATAGTCTGAATAAAACCCTTTAAGCCATCGCATGACTAGTTTTCGAGACGATGCGTTGGTAGGCCTCCCACTAGGTGGACCGATGACCAGGTGAAGGTAGCAGGGATCCGCTGGATGCGAGACGCACGGGACCGGTCAATGTGGCGACACTTAGGGGAGGCCTATGTCCAGCAGTGGACGTCTTTCGGCTGAAATGATGATGATGTCTAGTTTATAGAATCAATTAAAAAAGCCATTTTTTCATGTACATATTCTGTACTTTTGACACGCGAGAGATTAATAAGACAATACCTTCCTGATACACGCTGTTTACGAAACAACGGCGGTGGTACAAACAATAATAGATACAAAGCAAATATTATAGACACCGGTTACAAAACGAGTAAAACAAAAGAAATCTGACAAGCTAATCAAAACACCGAATATCGATCCATAGAATTATTACTGAGGAAAGCAATTACAATGACAACAAACTGACAGTTGTATTGACAACAGACTAATTAGAAAGAAGAGAGAATTAGTTGTTCATTAGCCAAACCTGACGTTTGAAACGGTAAGCGATTGAGCGATAGGTGGTCATTAAATTGTAATCATAGTAATAAACAATGGCTTTGGTTAACCCTAAAATAGGGGACAGCAATTTCGATCTTGCGACATTTCGATTTATTCTTATGTCATTTTTTTATTGCTAAATGGGCCTCGTCTTGACCTCGATCATGCCTAATGGAAAGCGTTGGGTGAGGTATATGATGGAAGGCGCGTGCCCAGAAGATACCTGTTCACAATTGTTTTGAAGACAGACAGGTTAAATGTGGATGGAAACGCAAAGACCTCCACACCTTGGCTGTGTGCACAGTAAATGCTGAAACTAGATGTTTTCTTCAGTGTCAATTTCGACTCGAGATTGCATGTTCTTCTCTAGAAATACTTTCTAAGACATGAGCATAAGCCACCATCGCTCCCAAACAAGGCCCGTACAGATGACATTATTATCTAATCAATCAATTCAACGTACTGCGGTATACCCGGTTCTCAAACTTTCGCATCAGTCTATCTCAGATTGACAAGGTTGTCAATCCACAAGGGTCGCAGCCACGACCACAACTTTGGTCGTAGAAGCTTCGACCCGGAAGAAAGTGCCCGCACAGTCGTCCGACCAGTTTAATTGTAGAAAACGCTTGATAAAAAGTCTTGGTGGCTGCCACATAGTGCGCCTAGTCCGTATAGTTGCCTTCTAGGTATACGTTGCCCAATTCAAAATGGCAATAATTTATAGGTACAGCTTAGACCTAAGCGTTCCAAACAAGTTAGTGAACCTAAGTCGTGAGAGTTGCGCTTGGGCAACTCATCTTGCCACTTTGCATAGTTCTGCAGCCCATTGCCCCGGAGAGGACTTAAACCGTTGGTCCTGCATATAATCTCTGTCAGAGGAACTGACGTTTCTTTTTTAATGTGCAATACTGACAATGTAAAAATGTGTACATGGTAAACATCTATAAATGCTTCGATGTCTCTTCCATCCAGTCCATTGAAAAATCAACCTTCGGAACAGGCAAAAGACTTTTTCTATGCTGGATGAGAAACTATACACCCTGTTCCTAATACTTCTCCTGGCTGATAATTCATCTGCAACATTTTAACATCGACCATATTGCTAAGGATATAAGTACCCTTATTTGCAATTCTAAATAGTCAATCTTAGAAGTCCTTGAGCGAATATTATTTTAAGCCAATTTAATAACACGCGAGATTAGCTAGAGTAATATTAGTTTTACCTTGGTTTGTAGATTGAATACAGCTGGTGCATGAGTAATTACCTGAAAATAAACAGAATTAAATATTATTAAGTGTCATAAAATGCAACATTGTAAGGTTAACGGCGGATTTCATCGTTGAATTACGTTACATATCTAAACCGCATTGTCAGTGTCATAATTGGCATTTAAAATAGAAGGCTAGACAAAATGTCAAAGGTCATTACACACTGAATAAATTACGATCGATAGCTGACAGTAAAATAACAGGTATAGTTTTTTTTTTCATAGACTAGTGCCCCACGGCTGGCCAAAGGGTTTCCTTTATTCTTCCATGCCTCTCTATTTTGAGCAATTTCTGTTCTCGCTTGCCAAGAAAATAGAGATACACATTAACTATCATAGTCTTCATTTCACAATGATTTCTAGGTTACAGGGTAAGACAGATTGAAAACTACTGACCTGAACATCGAAAGAGTAAATCAGCACAACTTCAAAGCATAATAGACTTGTTGCAATTATCCAATTGTACCGTTAGCAAAAACACATTAGTGTGTGAATAAAATTAGTTACGCTATCAACTCTGCAGATAGCAAAATATCACGAAAAATTTTATGATATTTGTAAGTAATGATTGACGTGATTGACGAAATCCAAAGACTAAGAAATACAGAAAATTCTATTTAGCATATTTAACTGGAAATTACGTACCTATTTCAATAGTGTTAAAAATACGTACTAAAAATAAATAAAAACTAAATAAAAAAAAAAACGCGTAAATTAATTACTATAGAAAGTTTTAGCTTTAGTTTTTTATCGGTTAAAACCCAAGACAATTAAGAAAACAAAAAATATAATATAGAACAAATTATTCTGCAGACCATACACTCGCAAAGAAATTTGAAAAAAGGAGGACCTGCTAACACAAAGCAGGGGTCACCAAAGCGGTCAGACATCCATTCATAATTTCATCTGCAGATTTAATTATTGTAGATAATGACTGGAAGTTGAAGACCTCTGCCCTTGATGATTAGGAAATGATGATCGTTCAGCAATTAAAGTGTAGGAGAAAGCATTAGTTTTTAATGTCAGTCATTTCTAACAGCCGTCATTCATACATGAGCTTTCATAATTTGACTCTACTTGTTGAAAGACTACTTGTTAGAATTTATTTGGGTTTCGTAGCATAACATCTAAACCTTCAAAGTGGCGGTACCAGGGACGTCCTTACCCTGTCAGGGCTGCGGGTTGTCGCTGGTCGAAAGAGATACCCCGGCCTCGGCACAAAAGATTAAGAAGGAACATGGGTGGTTTTTAGTCAGTAGAAGTCTGACACTCCCTTCCGCTCTCAGAGCGGTAGGACTCATTTGATGATACTCAATACTCAATACTCAAACTTTATTTGCATTCCACAATGTGTACTTAGGTGGTAAATTAAAAAAATTAGATCATTATGGACCCTGTCGGGCACAGCAAAAGATTTCTCACCCTCGAATAAAAAAGGGTCGTCTTGACATACTTCCTTAGGTTTTGGGGTACGAATGTCGTGTTAGTCGCAAAATACGCGCTTCGGACGTGAAGATGCAGACACTAACCCGTTATATAATACAATAAAAATGTGCTGTTTAGGGCACAAATACTAAATATGCAGTACAAACACATTAATGTTAAATTGGGGACTTGATCTCATCATCTTGATGTTCACCGTTCAAGAGCTATCGCTTTCAATATTCCGTACAATGATGGCAATGAAAGCTCCTGACGTTGCTTAGCCGTGCTGACTACGTTCAGACTAAATGGTGTTTCCTCACGATGTTTTCCTTCATCACTTGCTTGCAAAAAAACCCAACCAGCCTGAGAGATATTTATCGACGACGGCATGTATAGCCAAGAAAACGCAGTCCCGGGTGCTCACAACATTAAAGACTGATTTAACTTAGGTCAAGAAGTCTCATAACCAAATAGTGGTATATCCAACAAAAAAAAAAAACAAATGCAAATTGACCACAAATAGTTCTTGTTACAGCCTCTGACATTAACACGTACACTAACTTTTACCACCCACAGTTACACACTCGAGACGAAGGAGAGTATATAATTACCAAGGTAACTTCGTGCGCCGTGGTCCTTAGGTAACTGAATAATTAATCAGCCAATTGCTTTCCCAAGGCTGGGACAAAGGGAAGATCTTTATTTATTTATTTATTACTAGTTGTTGCCAGCGGTTTTACCCGCTGCAACTCGATAATTATCCCACGGGATGATTAAATCGGGATAAAAATCTAATCAATATATCCTTTGTGTTAATCCAGGTTATAAACTATCTGTGTACCAAATTTTATCCAAATCCGTTCAGTAGTTTTTACGTGAAGATGCAACAAACATACACACTCACACACTTTCGCCTTTATAATATTAGTGTGATTTATTTATTAAAACTTCATGTACAAGAGTGGTACATAGGCGGACTTCGGGGTTCTTTAGAGTAATCTGCACTTGCCCAGGTTGTTCCGTGGAAGGGTGGCTACTCATTACATACAAGCTTCCCCCGTGCTTCAGAAAGCACGTTTAGCCGTTGATATCAGCTATTTATAGATCTTTGACAGTCGTAACAGGTTGTCAGTGGCCAGGAAGTCTAACCAGTGTTGCCAAGGGGTATCGCATTACCCAGTTCTAACTGGGTTGTGGAGGTAGGATAGACAAATGGAAGCTGGGACACAGACCTCCCTGCGAAAGGATTAGTGGTTGGTGGAAGTCTCATGTCTTCGAATATTTGGTTTCGGACATGAACGCTTCCTCTCAATGACTTACTTCTTTCATCATTTTGAGAGCAGTGGTTACATTAATTTAACCGCTACTTCCACTATTTCTATCAGGTTTACAAGTTATGCTATCCTCACTTACCATGCCTGTAAAGACCCAACACTTGCATTTTTAATAAACCGTGAGTAATTACAATTAATTAATGTTGCTCTATTTGAGTCACTCAGATTATGTAAACAGATAAAGTCTGTCTAGACGATGAATGGATTATTCAGAGCCGAGACGATGCCGTTACTAAGTTTACGAGACCCTGAGCAGACGATGCACTATTTGTTCGCCAGACAAGAAATACAGTTGACATTATTGGTTGCCGCGTTTTCTTTCATATTTTGGTTGACATCTATCGTTTCAAGAAATGATGGATGAATTATAAGAGGATTGAAGGATATGATGGGAAAAGGAGTACCGTACATGATAGCGTGACGAGGAGAGAATGATAGAAAAAAACGTGTTGCGCCGACCAGAAATAATATAGGATAAGAGTAGGAAAATTATGATGATAGTTAACGTCTATTTATTCGCGTCTGACGGTTGACAAATAGTACCATCGTCCCCTCATTGCGTAAGTGTAATGCGGTGCAATATAGAGTTTCGTAGAAAGAATCCAAAACTGCTCGAGTTGATCGAGACTAAGTTAATCTTATCATCATCACCATCATCATCAGCCTATAATGTTCCCACTGCAGGGCCTCAGGCCTCCTAGGAGAGGAATGGGCTATAATCCACCACGCGGGCCCAGTGCGGATTGGTAGATGTCACAGATATTCGAAGTTTTAGTTCTAAGACATGCCGGTATCCTCACGATGTTTTCCTTCACCGTTTTGAGAGGAGCGGTGATGAAATAAATTACACAAAGTAATGCGCCTGCCTGGGTTCGAACCACACCACTGGGCCAACGCTGCTCCAGTTAATCCTATGCTGTGCTTTTACTCTTTGGGGTTTGGAATTTTTTTTTTTCGTCTTGTTATTGCGTAGGTACATAACTGATGAAAGAAAATTGTATGATGCCCATGGGGCTTTTATTTATTTTCATTTTTTTCCTCAAATAAATGCGGACATGATTCCGAAAAAAAGAGGCGTTTATCTTGGGTCCTAACACAAGACCTATGACTAGGAATTCCGACGGTACCACCACGTCACCACCAGGCTAACATGGTGTACTGTAGACTCAACTTCATAGGTGGCCCACGTTTACGTTGATTTTAATAGGTTAACATAGTTGCTTAAAATAAATAATTGACCGTTCTTAACTTTCTTAAACGTAACAATCAATCATCTTCAAAGCTAACAACTCGGTAATCTATTTAACTGATAACCAACAAGCAGATGAGATAGGGAACCTGTCAAATATAAAAAATAAATGCATGCCGAAACACTTACTCAAATTTCTATAAATACAGGTGTACATGTACACTCATCGTTCTTAGCATTTATTACAGTATGGCATGGCCGTCAAATGGGTTTAAGAAAAGCTCGACTTAAAAGAGATGCGACGTCTGACAAGACTCCAACGAGTCCGAAATTTTAAGATTAGATAATGTACTAAAGTATTTGTCATTGTCCGAACGAGTTTAACCAAACCTTCACTCATACCTGCTAAAATGTCAGTTTGCCTGTTAAAATGCCCGCAGAAGACTCAGTACTTTGGTTTGGTCTAATGACTATATATAAGAACTTTGACCAAGGGTTTCAACTGTCGAGAGCCTGAAATCCAGTGGTTCAACTGTGTAATAAAATAATCGAAAAATTGGCGAAAAAAGTTCTGAGTCGTGTGTCAGGAACATTATCGAGTTTTGAGTGACCGCAAAGGCGGTTACGAGCACAAAAAAAAACGAACAAGAAAGAGGATATACCGATTTGTCTGCTCATACACACCCACCCGCAATAACTTCAGTTAATCCGTGATCATGGTGCAATAGCACCGAAATATCGGGAACTTAAAACAAATAGAAGGTTACCGACATAGCTCGAAGAATTGCCAAACTTAAGTGGTAGTGGGCACATTGCTCGCAGAACGGATGGCCGATGGGGCCGGAAAGTTCTGGAGTGGCGACCGCGAACCGGAAGACGTAGCGTTGGAAGGCCTCCCACTAGGTGGACCGATGACCTGGTGAAGGTTGCGGGGACCCGCTGGATGCGAGACGCACGGGACCGGTCAATGTGGCGACACTTATAAGGGGAGGCCTATGTCCAGCAGTGGACGTCTTTTGGCTGAAATGATGATGATGAAAACAAATAGAAATATGGTACATATCCCGATTGCTGTGTGAATGGTAATGTTAGTAACCACGTCAGTTTAAAAACTGATAATACTATACTTCTAAGAAGATCTTCGTGAAGATAATCGTTTAGTTTTGCGTGTAACACGCTCAGTTAAAACCGCGAAAGCTTGTTGTGCCTGACATACAAACTGTGTAAAACGGGTCTTACTTGCTTCAAGTTACTTCAAAATCCAGTTAGGAAGAGTTGTGGGTCTAGGTTATTGCCCATTTTTAACAACAGTAGGTGATATACGTGTAAAGACTACAACGTCTATGGTTAAAATAGAAATTTTGACGTTGTTTTAGAGAGTATATGTTATGTTATTTCATTATTTTAAGAAATAAAGAATTGTGAATAAGAGAATGATAAAGTTTATCCCACCAAAAACAAAACTTGTAAAAAAGGCCAAGCCGCGCAACTCAGTTCTTTTACCGTAAAAAGTAGTGAGATCCATGTAATACCGAGTCAGTTAATACATTTAATTCCTACTACCTTTGAAGTTTTAAATAAAAGTTTGACTTGCCCATCGCATCGCATCGAATGAAAGGAACATAAAGATAAATAGACTTCAAACGCATGGTTCATCGACGAGAGTTACAGCAGAACAGTAATTTAAGTATCCATTCATTTACCTATTTTTGTTTTCCTTCAAAAGGCGACCAGTCTTAGGGCAGAAGACCGGAGGGTGAGAAATTTTAACCTCAAAAACCACCCCGGTGGTCACAATCCGCACATGACAGGAGACAACGTTTCCTCTTAACATACCTGATGTGGGAATTGACATATTATTATGGTGACGACTAAGGGTTCTTTTGAGAGGAGACTTCAAGTCCTACTGGGTAAGGAACTTTTAGTTTTTATTGTTATTTTGCTTAATCGTTGAAAAAAAATATCCATCTTGATCGTCCATTGGCTTAGCCAGCATTCGGAGAGTAACAGATTTTTTAACAGACATTTCACTTAAACGAAATTGTACTAAATGAAAAGAATAGTCGTGTAATTTACGGAAAGAGATCACAAACAGCGATAAGATTTTATTGCACAAAAATGTGTAGGATACAACTTTACCGTATACCTATTACAACTTAGACTGTACTAATTACTGCAGTAATTCTAGACTAGTTTTTAGACGGTATAAAAAGCTAACGACCCAGAGACCCATTACCAAAAGTATTCTATAGACTAATAATAATAAAAGATTATTTTCTTACTGAAGGCACATATTTATTATTACACTAGCTTTTATCTGCAGATTCGCTGTCACAATTTCAGACCTAGCCAAAATTGTGCTACTTTATGCACGATTATTGATTAAGTATTAAGTATATCTTTTATTGATAGTCAAAGTCAGAGTCATGCCGTTTGAAAGTCAAAGGACAACTTTGGGCAACGTTTGATGTTTTTGATAGTAAAGAAATCACCGACTTGATTAACGATTAATTAAGAATTTTGTCTTTATTTATTGCTTAACTTTAGGCAGGCGAATTCCAGCTCTTTCGATCCAGGACTGGTTGCACATTAGCCTGAATCGAAAGATCTGGAAGTCACGAGCGTTGGCTAGCAATGGGATGATATAGTAAGTTAACAGTAATAGGATAGTTGACAAAAAAATCAAATTAGTTCGTCACATAGATTTTCAAAAAATTTTGGACACATTTTTTTTTCTTTTTTCACGTAAACAAATTATGAAGACAATACAGTGCTTCGAAAAGTAAATATCCTTGGACATTTCACACAACGCCATCTAGTCCCAAGCTAAGCAACCTAATGCTTGTGTTATGGTAACGAGATGGCTGATAAACTACTTATATACATTTTTTTTTGTTAATACATACATATTATAGATAGAAAAACACCCAGACTCGGAACAAATACTTGTAGGTCGTACAAATATTTGTTCCGTGCGGGAATCGAACCCGCGACATGCTGCGCAGCAGTCAATCGCTCAACCATTGCGCCAACCGTGTCGTCGAAGTCGTGCGACGTCACAGTTTGGAACATTTTCTTACCAGAAAGTGACGTCACAAGTCCCCACTTCTGATCTTTGACACGTGTTATTTTCGTCAATTATTATAAATTTGATAAAACAAAAAACACGTATCCAATATTATTCGATAATCTAACAGACGGACTAAACAGAATCATTCTTTTTAAGTCAGTCAACTACCATAATGTGTAACTGAGACCAGTCTTAGCCTGGCGGCGTGACCGACAGATTGTCAAGTACGGTCTCGAATACCCTTGAATTCTTGGATTTATGTGCGTACTGTATAATTTAGCCATTATTAACTGCAACATGTAACCGTATGTTTTAACTGTTTAAAACTCTTTTCAGTTTTTATGTTAGAATTGATCCAAAAATTAACTTAGAAGTTAGTGCACCGAAACAGAATCACTGTTATTTTTTTGGAGAGCTGTAAGCCGTACAGTAATTTTATAACAAACTGCAAAAGCCAGTGCTAATGTATGATTAATTCTTTAATAAAAAAATGAGCACACTTGGTACCTATAAGATATGTTTAAAACGTTTCACTTAAAGCTGGTCATACACGATCAGCTTTTACGAGGTGTCAGAGACCCCGAAAAACTGCCAAGTGACAGCCAGTCTTACCAAAGGATATGGTGTTGGGATGTCGATTCATGTTAAATTAGTAGTCTGTACCTTGCATTAGTTGACCCTTCTCACAGCACTTACCTATCTACACTAATAATAAAAGGAGGAAAGATTTGTTTGTTTGTTTGTAACGAATAGGCTCTGAAACTACTGGACCGATTTGAAAAATTCTTTCACCGATAGCTACACTATTCCCGGGTGACATAGGCTACTTTTTATCCCTGTATTCCCACGGGAACGGGAACTACGCGGGTGAAACGCGTGACGTCCGCTAGATCTTTATACGAGGGATCAGATAATGGCCGCGGGTTGTACACTAGTTATCGCGGCCTCGACATAGAGGGCTAAGAAGGAACATGGGTGGTTTTTAGTCAGTAGAAGTCTGACACTCCCTTTCGCTCTGCCCAAGAGCGGGAGGGGTTATTCGATGATTTTTCACCCGCAAAAAAAAAAAAAGGGATCAGATAATGCTGGGCACTGGCTGTAGGTACTAAGAGATGTACTTCTAAAAATAAGGTAGGTATTTGAAGAAACCATCGCTTAATGTTTTGAGTGCCTATGAATGTGGGTGGGTTAAGAGTAGAGGAAGATCAAAGAAACGATTGTTGGACTGTGGCAAGAAATGAGATGTCTGATGAATGATGATAATAATATTCCACAACTATCACAACGCCATCTAGTCCCAAGCTAAGCAGAGCTTGTGTTATGGGTACTAGACAACTGATAAACATACTTATACAATGTGGAGCAGGACGATTGACATTCCTCTAAACCACGTAAAGAAAGGCATGCTCTTGACCCGTATACAAAAAATCAATCAAATCCAATGACTACTTTAGCCACAGGAAATTATTTTTCATTTTCTTATTTTTCAACATGATGTAGATCGGAGTCCGTAATAATAGGTAAACATTGTAAGGTCAGGAACCTGTGCAAAAACCTACGATTCTATTCTCAACGTCTCAATACGCTTGAAAGACAGAGAAAGGTGTCATACGATCCCACTCTGACGCGCCCCGCACACTCCCACAAAATACTACAATTATAAAGAAAAAGTAATATTACTTACGCAAATAATGCATTAGTGGTGCATAGAAAATTGCGAGTGTGTGTGTGAGCGGAATTTTTTTCGGCAAAAAGTCCTTGACTCGGTAACTATGTCAGTCAGTGCATAGCGGCGCCCTTTGAGGAGAGCACACGCCTACTTTTTTTATCACAAGACGAGCCGCGCGCGCATTGTCGTGATTTTATGAAAAGTTTGTTGTTATTGTGATTAAAGACGATTTATGATATTTGGATTAGTGCATAGGTTACTGTGACTTATTGGTGTTAGTGTAATATTAGTTATTTAGGCATTTATTAGGTAGCTAGTTTTGTGATTTAGGTTAAGTTAGTAAGTTTTTTAGTTTAATTATGCCTCAAATAAGGTACACAGCTGCCGAGTACACCGACATGGTACTTATGTACGGAGAATGTCAACAAAATGCGGCTTTAGCATTGCGTAGATATCGGGAGAGATATGGTAACACAAGAACGTGCCCTACCAACAGCCGTGTTTTTACCCTGGCCGTTCAGAGGTTACGAGAGAATCGGCCTTTGGTTCCTCAAGGAGAGGGCGTGTCTTCAAATTCAAGTATCGAGGACCGGGTATTACAACATTTTGAAAACAACCCGACTTGTAGCCTCCGGAGAGCAGCGCGGCGGTTTCAAGTGAGTCACAGAACTGTCCATAGAATTTTGAAACGGCATGCACGGCGACCTTACAAGTTCAGAAAAGTTCAACAACTGTTATCCAGAGATATGCCAGTCAGAGTGTTATTTTGCCGATGGCTTCTCGACAAAATATCAGACGACCCTGACTTCCTATTCAATATTATGTGGACAGATGAGAGCACTTTTACAAGAAATGGAGTTTGGAATAGACAAAACCTAAGATATTGGAGTAACGAAAACCCGCGCCTAAGTCGAGAGTCTTCATTCCAGTACCGGTTTTCACTAAACGTCTGGGCTGGAATTCATAGGAACAAAATAATAGGTCCAGTGTTTATTGATGGAACATTAAATGCAGAGAAATTTTTAGAACTTCTTAGTGGCCCAGTGTCAGACTATACGGACGATTTACCTTTGGACGTGTATGAACGACTGTGGTACCAATTGGACGGTGCGCCCGCCCATTCCGTAATGCCTGTTAGACAGCGACTAACGGATATGTTTGCGAGTCAGTGGATTGGCCGTTTTGGACCTATTCGATGGCCAGCACGGTCACCGGACCTGACGCCACTGGATTTCTTTTTGTGGGGGCCGTAAAAAACAAGGTGTATGCACGAGAAGTGAACACTGTGGACGAGTTAAAAATTAAAATAATTAATGCCTTCGACGAACTTAAAAGAATGGCAGATGGGGACTTGTTAAGACGAGTCCGTGAAAATTTAATAAGACGATGTCGCTTGTGCATAATGAAAAACGGGGGACACTTTGAAAATTTAAAAATTTGACTGTTGATGATTTAAAATTCTGATTGTAATGTGATTTTAAGTGATTAATTATTCAATCAGTGATCTTTTATTAATTAACAACTCGCAACTTAGTGAGTTTATGCCGCTGATTTGTTGTTCTCCGATAAAAAGTACCTACGCCCAACATCGCCGCCGCTCGCTGCACCCCGCGCACTAGGTCAGTGACTTTTCGTAGTTAAAGCGTGTTTACTTTTTATGCAGTTGATTCTGCTATTTATTTTGTTTGAAAATTGCAATTTTTAAATTTTCCACTAACTACTAATCTTCGTGTTTTAAAATGTTTCGATGGACTAGTACAGTGCTAGTTTTAATTTAATGTCGTAGTTCCAGATCCACATTGTATATTTCTAAATACATACATATTATAGATAAATTACACCCAGACACAGAAAAAATTATCGTGCTCATCACACAAACATTTGTCCTGGGTGGGAATCGAACCCACGACCTCCGGCATAGCAGTTAGGGTCACTAACCACTAGACCAACAGGCCAGTCGAAGATAAGTGATAAGTGTTAGAGAAGTATGGAAGAATAAGAAATGCGATGACCTTAACTGAAATGGGCTTTTGAATTAAAACAAAAACGATTTTTTAACTAACTATTTAATAGTATTTTAAAACATGAACACAAATTGTGTAAAAAGTCCATGTGAAGAACTCTTAAATTTTATTTTCACTGAATAATTCTCCAATTAATTTTGTTAAAAGAACCACATGAGTTCGAACGCGCAACGATTGGTTGTGAGGTCATAATGTTAAGGCAATTTTACGCTATTACATTGACTAAAAAATCCGAAAACAAAACACTGCAGCACCTGTTTGCTACTATGAAAAATTTAATATTGTGTCGTCACACGCGCTCGGGTTTATTCGGGAACCGTCGGCATGTTTCGGTACTGGATTTAAAGACTTATTTTCAATTTGATATAACTTTTAAATTAAAGCGAAAAAATAAAATCTTATGAAAGTGAAAGTGTGACTAAAGTATGATCATCTCATAAATAAAATAAAAAAAAATGGTTCAAAGGCTAATTGGGATAAAAGCAATGGAATGATGACGATTTTTCTCCTTAGCAACATTTAATTAGTCGAGTTTAGCCGCGTTAGCGATTCGTGTGTTACGAGCCTAACATTTCAGCACACATTTTGCATTGAAAACATCAATACATGTAAATATGTAAGCTTTCGTGAAAGATAACGGAAGCGAAACGAAACGGCAGTAAAAGTTTGTCTTGAAGTAGAGATTAGCATCTAAATAATTATTTGCTGTAAATACGCAAAATCTAACGCAGTTTTAAGGCATTATACAGAAACAGTTGCTGTTTTTTTACACGACTTCATTTAAAAGATACAAAATGGTTAGACCACGAAATTTAAAATTTAAAATAAAGACTGATATATTAGGTCTAAGCGTTTTCAATCCGGAAATTTTGATGTCAAAGATGCACGTCGCTCTGGTCGCCCTATTACGGATAAAATGGATGCCATTTTTGAAAAAGTGGAGCAGTATCGGCATATCAGTAGTTACGACTTAGCTGAAGAACTAGGAATTGAACACAAAACAGTTCTGGCGCATTTGACAAAAACTGGGTACACAAAATAGCTCGATATTTAGGTACCTCACGAGCTCACTGAAAGAAAACTAATGAACCGTGTACTCATTTGTGATTCTTTATTACGACGTAATGAAACCTAACTATTTTTTAAGAAGCTGATAACTGGTGATGAAAAGTGGAACACGTACGACAAGAACGTGCGAAAAAGGTCGTGGTCAAAGGCCGGTCAGGCTTCACAGACTGGCGAAACCCGGGTTAACTCGCAACAAGGTGATGCTGTGTGTGTGGTGGGATTGGAAGGGCATTATTAATTATGAGCTTTTACCACCAGGCAGGACCATCGATTCTGAACTCTACTGCGAACAACTGATGAGATTAAAGCAAGAAGTTGAGAGAAAGCGGCCGGAATTAATAAACAGAAGGGGTGTGGTTTTTCATCATGATAACGCTAGACCTCACACATCTTTAGCCACTCAGCAAAAATTAAGAGAGTTTGTCTGGGAGGTGTTAATGCATCCGCCGTATAGTCCTGACCTTGCACCTTCAGATTTCCACCTGTTTCGGTCTCAAAGTCTTTCGTCAGTAGAAGTCTGACACTCCCTTCCGCTCTGCCCAAGAGTGGGAGGGGTTATTTGATCCCCCCCCCCCCCAAAAGGATAATTTTATTTTGTCCGTGATCAAGATAAGTCGAAAGAATCTCACCACTAGTGTCTACTACTAAGAAATTGATACATTTCGTGCCGGCCTTTAAGTGACCAGTTTAGCGTGGCATAACGCTAAACTAGTCACTTTGATCGTATCTACCAACAGTACCAACATGACGTACATTTATCATTACCATTTGCAATGACAGTAAGCCAACATTCGGCATGAACATGATTCGGCAACATGAGCTCTCGATTTTGAACTCTCAGCTTAGGGCCGAGAGCTCTAGCGCTTTTGAAAGCTTCCTGTTGCATTTTCAATTCTAATAAGTAAGCGGTACGTGTGAAATCCCATAAGCAAATTACGTAGCATAAAAAACGTTTAGATGATAAATATCTATTGAGTATTAACTGTTAACAGTCGAAGTTTAAATCTTTATAAAAGTACTATGAATGATGATTAAATTGGCGATTTTGTATTGCGAATTATCATCATTAATTTTTTTTTAATTGAGTCTTAGAACTAATCTTTGTATGTACCTATTTTGACAACCACACTGCAATACGCGCCATTAACTCAATGATTAAGATGCTGTTCGAAAGCAAAATAATTATAAAAACTGTTTAAGCTCGATTAGCGAAATAATACAGAATGCTGTTTCTAAAAATTAGTATCGATTCTTAGTTGCGGCAGAAGCTCTTGAAAAAATTTAGTACGCCTTTTAATCTACTCGAAAGTTATGATTAAGTATGAACCTTTGACCAATTTGGTCTAATATTACTATAGTTTTGAAAATCAACCTGATTAAACTGATTTAACTCAGTCCGAGCTTTCAGAGCTTTTACAAATTCTGTTTGTTACGCTTTTGTTCTCCTTAATCCTAGTCGGCACGAGAAAAAAAACCTTTATAACCAATCGTCTTTTTGCAATGTGCACCCAACACAGTATAAATAGATTTTAAACGGACTATTAGTTACGACAAAAAAAATTAGAGGTTCTTCTAAATATTCCATAAAAAGTGTCCCTCTTTCGTTATAATCGTTCGTATATTTATTAGCCGACTGCGGCGAAGCCCAAAAGGAGGGTTATGTGTTTGGCGTGTATGTATGTATGTATGTCCGTTTCTTTGTTCCCTTATAACTCCTAAACGGATGAAGGGATTTGAATAAAATATACGTCGTTAGATTCATCTTGATAGCGCGAGTGTCATTGTCTACATTAAAATTAAAAAAAAAAAACAAATCAATTAGCTGATTTGGGGGGCCATAACATGGATTTCAAAAATCATTTTTTTCCATTACCAGTAAGGTATCAAAATAAAGGGTTTAAAAGGAGATTATAAAAATATATGACACTTCTATGTTTAAAATAAATGCAAAGTCACAAATCCAACAAAACATAAAAGTTAATAAAAAAGCTGCGAAGAATTTTACGCGACCAACGAAAGAACAAACACAACAGAACTAAAAAGTTGTAAATAAAAAAAGTAGTTAAAAAACTAAAAAACCCGACTGAAAAAACTGAAAAGTAAAAAAACAAGCACATTTTAAATTTAAAAAAGGTTTCAGTTTTTTCAGTCGGGTTTTTTAGTTTTTTTTTTAATTACACTATAGCTACTTCATATTATATTCATATTTATCTACTGTTAGATCGTAATTTTAGTACGAGCACAAAAAAAAGATAACTTCTGACATCTGACCTTTGCGTGGAACGAAGAATATTTTTTTACTGACGAGAATGAAGGAGAGAGTATATCTAAATAGAAATTTGGGTTAAAATCTTCGCTGCTAAAACAATTTCGTGTGTAAAATTCAATGATCCGAAACATGGGCTAGAACCGAAATAAAACCGGACAGTCTGCATACAGGTATAACAACACCAGCAATTTGAATCAGGTAATATAAAGAAAAAGGTTATTTACCCCACTCATCATTATAAACAACTTTTACTTCGGGACAATCGGGACTGACCCTGAACTCGCAAAAAAAGACGATTTATGTAAACGACATAATAAGTTAATTTTAGATGAATGCAACCAAAAATAACCATGAAACAAGTGAAACATTAAATTATATAAGTAAGTAAATATATAAATTGTCAGCATTATATTTTTCTCCAAATTAATCTGCAATCAGCCCAGCGGCTTTAATCAGATGGGATGTTGTTTCTTAGACTTTTAGATGCACATACTATGATGTGTAATCTCTTTCTGGTTAAATTGTCAGAATGAGATAAATCATCTTGTGTTCAGTAACTCATTCGGACAGAAAACTAAACATCCACAACGATTTAGATATGTAGATGTATAATACGACGCTGGTATGTACTATGCTAAATATAATTAAGAAATCTCTGTTTGGTTAACTCGTCAAAACCTTCGCACGGTTTGTTTTGACACAAGAATTAAATTATTAATTATTTCATCAACTCGGAAAACAAACTAATTATTATAAATAGGTAAGTTATGTAAGTAGGCACTTACCAAATACCTAGTTTTTTTTTAATAATTATTTTTATCCTTAAATTGCTAACAAAAAAAAAATTGCGAAACATCTGCTCTGAGTGGGTAAGGCTAGAAGTAACTAAGTATTATTTTTTTCAAGACCACTTAACTGCACCAAGTACCTACATAATTTTAATTTTCGTAAGCTTGACTGTAAGCAATTTCCTTAGCCATTTTATTTCAAGGAAACATTATAACCAAGATAAAAATAAAGGTCAAATACCAGTCTAAATAGTGGCCAACCTTGGTCGCCATTGTTTCGCATTTTGCCACGCATCAGTAGACCGCGTGGCTAACTGGGCATACAAAGTAACACTTTTCTTATTTATGAGCAAACATTATCTGAACTAATATTATAAAGATGAAGCGACTGCCTATCTGACCTCCATAACTCAGTTAGTACTAGCTAGATAATACGATAACCCTTGGTAAGACTGTCGTTAAACTTTCGGGTCGCTCACTACCTGTAATGAATGTTAAAGATCTACAAAAGATAGTCGAACAAACCGGGTTAACGTGCTTTCCGAAGGAAGTATGAAGGCTGCAGACAAACAAAAGATGCCGTTCAGGACGTGTCAATGAAGTTTACTCGCAATCTCATCAAACTTAAAAGGGACAAAAACCGTAAAATCATAGGAATTTTAAAAATAACATAGGTGTAACAGATAGCCCACTGTGCAGAGGATGCATGGAGGCGGAAGAAACGCCACGGCACATATTCCTAGAGTGCAGGAGCGTGGCCGATCACCGGGCACAAACTCTATGATCCCTATTAACTCTCCCGGAAGCCTGCAGTAGTTTGGAAAGGCTGCTACAATTCTGGGACGACCTATGTTGGTTGGAGTAGGTATTCTCTAAACATCACGCACAATGGCCCAATCGAGAGGCTAAGTGCGGATAAAAGCCGAGTTAAACTAAACTACTAAACTAAACGTGCTTTCCGAGGCACGGAGGAAACTTCGTATGTCATGAACCCATCCACACTATTCGCCACGAGATCCTCCGAGCATCACAGTTTTTGGGGCTCATTTAATTAATGTAACTGGATACGACTTTTTTTTTCTTTTTACTAGCACAAAACTGCACACAAAAGTTGTCAGTGTCTTTATTGCTAAGAAATCTAGACACAGTGACAGATCTTACGCAGCTTAGATGTGCTGATCACGTTCAATTAAATTGTTCAAATTTGCTTCTAAAATAATGTGGTCTACGCCCTCTAGCTATAAATCTTAAGAAGAGGAGCCGATTGATGGATAATAATTTACGAATGACACATTGAGATCCGACGAAGATTAATAGTATTGCAATATAATATTCTCATCAAATTACATGTGTTTGAAAGTCATCATGACTGGTTGGTTCCAGGAATAGGTAGAAGATACTCTTTGGTGCACCCTAAGAGCCCGTATTCGAAATATCCACACATTTAAAATTACAGGAATACATATAGAAATTACAAAGTTTGTCTAGAAAACCTTATGCGATCATCATTGGCTTTCTCACTTGCACCCAAATAGGCACAAAAACGTCACCCGGAATCTATTCTTCAATATTGGAGGAATTTTTTTTCCAAGATTTTCCGCACAATTTTTTCAGTGCGTTAAATTGAGTCCCACTGTAAAACGTAATTCTTTTACCCAAAAAATGTTGTTACCGAGCAAATAGACTTGGCATCTTTTTTACCCAAATAAAGAAAAGCCTCTAATAGATTTACTTAGTATGATGCACAGCATGCTTGATTGACAGCTTAGTGACGTGAATAAACCCTTTTTTTTGGCGGGCGGAAAATCATCGAATAACCGAAAGGCGAAAGGGAGTGTCAGTCTTCTACTGACTAAAAACCACCCATGTTCCTACTTAGCCCTCTATGTCCGTTTACAAATCGTATAATTCGATTCACTGTATGTTTTCTAATGAAAACAAACGTAAGTTATTCATGATGACAATAGACTAACATTAATGTATTGTCATTGTCAATTTAAAATTGTAATCACATTATATCGTTCACAGAGTCATCATGAGTGTCAGGGTTCCGAATAAATTATAAAGTACAATAAGGTAAGCTAAGTACAAACCGGTACGGATAATTTACAGACGCTGCTTCGAATACCGTTCCTTCATTATACAATGTAGGTGCTGAAGCACCGATCCAGCAGTCGTCATTAGTTAAATTCCTTTAATTCAACTAGGTTCAATGGTCCCCTGGAACTTATTGCTCGAACAATCTATACCCGCCATTAAATACACACATCAAAAGTGTCTAGGGATCAACATATATTTTTGTAATAACTTTTCTCCTGATTGATATTAATTAAATTTTTTTTTAAGGATTCATCAAATAAAGTGTTTTCGTTTGTCACAGTAACGATAAACCAAGTCACCTTTGCATTAATAAAGAAATTTGCCATTTTCCTAATAAAGGGATTTTTGACATTTGAACCACTAACATTAAAGTTCGAAAAAAAGACTGAAATAACAGTTTTCTTTAAAATTTTATTGGGTAACTTAAACAATTAATAATCCGTGTTTCTACCGCGAACACTAACAACACAAGAACATCGGTTTGGCATACTCAAAATGAGTTCATCTAAATCACGCTGTGGAATGGCCGCCCATGTTCGTTGCAACAACAAAAAAAGGTCTTCTTGCGACTGGATACCCTCCATATTCGGCAGAGCTCTTCTCTGTAGCATATCCCATGCATGCTCAATCGGGTTCAAGTCTGGCGACTGAGCAGGCCAGGGCAGGACATTGATGTTAGCTGCGGCGAGAGTCTGTCTTACAACTCTTGCGGTGTGCGGTCGTGCATTATCATGCATTAACTGAAATAAGGGACCGATTTGCACTTGTAGAGGAACGATGACGTCTGATACAATCGTCTCAGCATAAATTTGAGCGTTGAGGTTGCCTCTGATCCAAATCAACTCAGTTCTTCCGCCGATCGAAATACCCGCCCATACCATGATGGTTCCACCACTATAAGGATGGACTTCCTGGCAGGATTTTAATCGCTGTTGGCGTCCAGGGGTTCTCCAGTGTCGTATACGTCTTGTATCCGGTCTCATACCAAAACGAGACTCATCAGAAAAGCACACGAAACGCCATTGTTCTTCTGCCCAATTTCTGTGTTCAAGAGCCCATTGATATCGAATCCTACGATTGTGCATTGCTATAGGTGGTACCCGTAGCGGTCTTCGGGAATGAAGGTTCACTTCATGCAAGCGGTTTCTGACTGTTTGGTCGCTAATTAAGTTCCCTGAAGAGTGATGAAGCCTCACGGCTAACATCATGGCGGTTATTGTTGGAGCTCTTCGAGTTAAGATTTGAATGTATCGGTCTTGTCTCCGTGTGGTGCAGCGATACCGTCCTCCATGGCGCTCAGCCACGGTACCAGTGCTTCGGTAACGTGTCCAAAGTCGACTGATAACACTCTGACTTGTATTCAGAGCTAAAGCCACAGTACGTTGCCGGGAACCAGCTTCTATCATTCCCACGGCTCTGAGCATTTCTTCCCTGCTTAAATGACGTCGCCGCTCCATAATAACGTTGGTTTTAATCAGTAGTAGGGAAACAGTAGCACTAATAATGTCTTCAATGCGTTGTATGTTTTTATAGGGAAAATATTGACAGCTGATTTTCATCCTTTACTCGAATTTGATTCACAGTTCCTGATTCAAATTATGAAATGCACCAAAAAGGATCCATATAAATTTATAAAATCATAAATTTATTACAAAGCCACATCTCAATCTCAAGAAATCCGCATAAAAATGCTTGATCCCTAGACACTTTTGATGTGTGTAGGTACAGGCGTGGTCTTGTAATGTTGTAGAAGACAGACGTGGATAAACACGAAAATTAACGTATTCGTTTTCAAAATGTATATCTCTTTCTTCGAGAACTGGTTAGTCAAGATAAGTTCTCTTTTTTAATAAACCAAGATCGTTACAGATTCGTTCAAGGAGGTCTTAAGACCAGGCACTCTAAAATAATTTCCACGCAAGCTCCGCCCCATTCACCCCGCCACTCCGCGCGATGTGCTAGACGCTAGCACATCAGTAATAAAGTCGAATACCGCGTGCGCTCTTTGATCGCGTTCGAGCACGAAACTAAATGTCGTAAGTCTCAATTCTTATTTCGTTTATAACTAAAGTAGTAATTGATCTGGAGAAAAAATATCTTGTGGCTGGATAGTAAACTATATTTTCTTACAGTGAACATTTATTTTAGACATAAAGGCGGAGCAATCTTGAGGAAAAATGTAATAATCGTTAAAAAAGACATGATTTTCGAATAAAAAATGAATCGAGCGAATATGCTACAATTACGTAACTGTCTTGTACATGGAAAGAAAAAGATCCAATAAATCATATACTAAAGTTCCATTTTGATTGCATGTACGACTGTTTCAGAATATTAATGCAAATTAACATAAATTTAGGGAGCCTCCTCTTAATGCGATCGTCTTATGCTTAAGTCCCCTAAATCAAAATAGGAACACATCATTTATTGTATAAATTCTGTACCGAGCATCATACATTTGATTCAATTTCTAATTTCAAATGAAAACAAGTGCCAATTATTACGAACTAATCCACTGAGAAGGTACAAGAATAGAGTTGTAAATCAAACATTTATCTAATCAATCGAATCCAATCGTATTGAGTTTGGAAAGTTCTGATTTTAATTAAGAGATGTACAAGATGAAGGCGATAAGATCGACATTTAAAGTATTGATCGATAAGTTTGTACGGCTTCTGAATAGAATATCTCTATTATAATATGGAATGCTGATTAAATATATGTTTCCAATAGACATTTCATTTAAATCAAATCAATGATGAATTGTGATATCCAACTATAGATTGCAGTAGCTGACAACTACTGTTTGTTTAAAACGAAAACGATACCTAATAATTGTGTTCGCAATTGATGAATATGAACTCTGTTACACTATCATTAAATTAACACTGAAACCGGAATGTTCGTTTTTTTTTATTTATGAACTTATTTTATTCCAACTTGTGCTCAACAAAACACTAAAGTCATAAATAACTTTAGTTTCGGAAGTCGGTGACTCTGCTGGTTTCATTGACTTTTTTATCACAGGAATCCGAAAGTAAAGTTATTTGAGACATTTTTAGTTTTTTTTGGAAGTCGTTTAATTTTTTTGGCACAATGTTTTATCCTTTTTAGTTGTAGGCCATAAACAGTCTTGTCATCATGAATCAATTTTACATTGTAACTCGGAGTTATTAAGGACATCATGTCAACAAAGGTCAGGAGAAGAAAAAGAAGAAATTGCTATGGGACTGATCGGAAAGCATATTCCTTTCATAAAAAAGGGGTTTTGAAATCGGCTCATAAATGACGGATTTATGAGCCGATTTAAAAACCCCTTTTCGCTTTTTGCTCACGGAGTTATGAGGTAATAACTAAGTAACTCAATTCGACTCTTTTAAAAAAGAATACTGTCGAATTGACAACCTCGTCCTTTTTTTAAGTCGGTGAAAAACGATACCCAATAACAGTGTTCGAAATTGAAAAACTTTATAAAGTACCATTTCGAGCGTCTTTGGCGATTATACTCGTAATTGAAATTCGCGAACACGCGATAATTTAACTTTGAACCAAAAAAACTAGCTTCAGATAGTGTTGCTTATTAACCGAGCTTATTTTTTGGCAAGATATAATTAACTAAATTCTGATCTGTGAATTAGATGCCTATATAACAAAAAACAAATTACAAGTTTTGTAGCTCTTCGGTGTTGGTAAGTTTTTATTACAAACTATTTCTTCTTTATATGTATTTGGTTGTTAGGCATACCCCGCAAACAATTATTTTTAAATAACCATGTAATTTTTAAATTCCATATTTTTGGGCCTGTCCTGGACAGATTTCCTGAGATGATGGTGATGGATAAAAAGTATCAGTAACTTTTTAATATAAAAAATAAACAAATTTAAAAAATCTAAAACCCGACTACGCAAAAAATCGCAGACTAATAAAACCACGGTCTTACACCTTAAATTAATTTAGTAAATAACTTAATCATAAGTAAAATTATAATAGAGGACAGCCGAAGTCGCCATTGATACTTGATGTTCTTTCATGGCGTTCTCATTGACACAGAAATCAGCTGCTAGTTGCCATTAACAAGGTGGCGTGCGACTACGACTGTCCTCTATAATAATGTTACTTATTATGAAGTTATTTACTAAAATATTAATTGTACCTATGTATATTATTATTTTATGTCTTGTCTTTTCTTTTAAGACCGCGGTTTTATTAGTCTGAGATTTTTTGCGTAGTCGGGTTATAGTTTTTTTAAACTTGTTTTTTTTATTTGAAATGTATTTTGTGTTATTAATAAATACGTAATAATATATTACTTTCATAATGTAAAATTCTACTGAATGTTGGCTCGTTACTTACATAATACGAGTAAATAAGAATATTATATAATAAATAATAAAAGAAAAGCACACTAGTCCGCGAGAACTGTATGACCACAATCTAAACATATAAGTTGACTAAAACTATAATATGTATTATATAAATGTTTGTAATGTGCTTGCCAAGACCCTTCATTTAATACCAAACATGTTATGATTATCTCAATTTAATTTTTTTCGATGTTAGAATCTGACATTTAATTTCCGTTAAATTTTTGTTTTTTATAAAATGTATAGGTATAGCCTATGTCACACGGGCTATTCTTACGAATCAATTGACACCACATTTATTAAAATCCGTTCAGTAGATTAGGCGCTACGGTGCAACATACATCCATACATACATAGACTGCCAAAATCATTACGCATCCTTTTGGCTTCGCCGTAGTTGGGTAATAAAAACACTAGTTACAAAACTAAAAAACCCGACTGAAAAGCAAAAAACAAGCACATTTTAAATTAAACAAAACTTGGAAGCAGACGGGGTCCATTCTATTTTCATTTCATAATTTAATATTCAAATAAAACCCACCTGCTTCCAAGTTTTGTTTCAGTCGGGTTTTTTAGTTTTGTAACTAGTTTTTTTATTTCTAACTTTTTAGTTCTTTTGTGTTTACTCTTTCGTTGGTCGCGTAAAATACTTCGCAGATAATTTTACTTTTGTGTTTGTTATAGAATTTGTGACTATGAATTTATTTTAAACATATAAGTGTCATATATATTTGTAATCTCCTTTTAAAACCCTTCATTTTGATACCCTACTCGATGGTAATGGATTTTTTTTATTTTTTCAAATCCACGATATGGCCCCCAAAACCAGCAATTTTTCTTTGCTTTTTTAAATTTTAATGTAGCCAGTGACACTCGCGCCATCAAGACGAATCTAACGACGTACATTTCATTCAAATCCCTTCATCCGTTTAGGAGTTATGAGGGAACAAAGAAACGGACATACATACATACATACACGTCAAACACATAACCCTCCTTTTGGGCTTCGCCGCAGTCGGGTAAAAAGGCCAATTGCTGCCATTTATGCAGCATTTCAAACAAGACCTAGCTTTGAAATTTCTAGCCAACCCAATAACCTAGCATGTACTAGATTGAAAAAGTTTCTAAAAATAATATCAATAGATACTCGAGCAAAAGCAATCTAACGGGGTCTAGGCAATTTCAGTTTCTTTCGACTGAACAATTGACAACTGTGGGCGGGCTACAAGTTCGACAAATACAAGAGTAGGTAGGTAGACTGGAATGATCACTCAGGCCCAATTTCACTGCTTGATCGTTTGGTTCCTAACCAGGTGTCAGTCTTGTCTCGTTTAGTTTTTTTTTTGTTGGCTTTATATGTCGGCAAGAAATATCTCTCAGGCGTGATGGTTTTTTCATCTTTTCCTTCACTGAAGAAAGTGACTAACTAAACAATACGCACGAATCATAAAAATCGTAGGTGCAAGCCATTTTTGTTTGGGGGGTGGGATCATCAAATGACCCCTCCCGCTCTGGGCAGAGCAGAAGGGAGTGTCAGACTTCTACTGACTAAAAACCACCCATGTTCCTTACTAGCCCTTGTGCCGAGGCCCCGGTATCTCTTTCGAATAACCCGCAGCCCCGGCGGGAGAGGGAGCAAGCCTTAGGTTCAAACCAATTACAAAAATAGAACGCAAGCGCTGCACCTAAACTGCGTTCACATACAGTATCATGATTGCTATAGACTATTGACAGTAACAGTTCGGAAACGTGGTTTAGATGTGCTGATCGCGTTTTGCTTCGTTGAAACTTATAGTAACCTTGAGACGAGGACTGTTTTTGCAATACCTATTTGGATGACATTGAATGGAGTCAAGGAGCTTGTTCGGGAAATCACAATACTTAAGTTTATTTAATTAGACGTTAGTAGCAATTAGCATTATAGTCTATACATAGAGTGAAATGTGATGGTTTAGTACACGTTATATTTAATTGTGCTGTTGTTATGTATTCCTGTGCAAGTACATGATTGAAATCGAATCGAAACGAAATTTCACATTACTGTATATATAGATAATTTTCTACAGAAAGTTTGGCAATAAGGAAGCACCTACTTATTAAAATAAAGAAGCGTAGGTAAATCGAGGTTCGGATAACCGGAATAGGGATGTTTATTGTTTTGAAAAAATATGATTCTAATTAAGTAGTCCGTCTGTTAGATTATCGAAAAATATTGGATACGTATTTTTTGTTTTATCAAATCAATAAACATTGACGAAGATAAAACGCGTCAAAGATTTGAGTGGAGGTTTGTGACGTCACTAACCGCTAAAAAATGTCATACTAATGTCTTATATGGAATATGACGTCACACGAGTTTTTAAAGCACTGTATCGTCTTCATTGTTTACTTACGTGAAAAAAGAAAAATACGTGTCCAATATTTTTTGAAAATCCATCTGACGGACTAATTAGATTTTTTTAGTTTACTACCCTATTCTACTGTATAGTCTGTCCGTGTATAGTGTTCACAGCCACACCGCAATTTGTACGACCGAACCTCGCCTACCTTGACTTTGCTAAGTTTGTCGCATTCAGCAATAAGCTCATCAATTTGTACCTGTCTCGTATATTAGTGTATGAGTTATGTATGACATTCGGAATGCAATAATAAACAGCATATATTTATTCTCCGATTACAATAATAAGGAAATCTAGTACAAAAATAAATCATCGTTAACATAATTTTTTGCGTCAAAAATCTTTTAAGACAGCTTACTTGAGTATTTGTATTTCCAACTATGTTTTACAACTTTGTCGTATATTTATGAAAAGTACCTACATACTAACGTTGCTTTCACATTCTGGATTCAGTCATTAATGTATTTCTACTATAATAACTGCTTTATGTAACAATAAGACTACTGCAATTTTATGAATATTTTATTTTTATAACATCTAAGTATCGTGAATGTTTGGTCGTAATTGTTTCATATAGGTATTTTTATTTGAATATTTCGGTTTATGATGTCATAAAATAAATTGACTGTCTCTTTGGTCTAGTGGTCGAAAGCGCGACTCATTCATTCCCAGTCACCCCCGCGGGGATTGCCACCGGAGGCAAATGGGAATAAAAATTCCCAGTCGCCACCGGCGGTGACTGGGAAGTCATTGCCCCCACTTCAGTTTCGCTGTACATTGCTTTACCCATAGTAGAACATAAAATATGAGGCAAAATATTCTATACCTGCCTTTATTTCGTTACTTATGGATAAACTTATTTAAATTGAACATTTAAACTGGTATTTTGTATCACAGATAATTAGACTATTAAAGACAGTAATTAAATTACGAAAGTCATAGCAATATTTTTTTAATAAATACGTATTATAAACAAGACTACAAATATTCATATTGAAAGATAACAAAGTTTTCAAACACGCACTGTACTTATATGTTTTAATAAAAATAAGTTTATTCATAAAATATACATTATTTATATTATATTTCCGTTATACATTAAAAAGTAAAATAACAAAGTCTTGGAAACTTTTTTTTTATTCCCATTTGCCTCCGGTGACAATCCCCGCTGGGCCGACTTTGAATGAATGGCGCGACTGCTGAGCAAAGAGTCCCGGGTCAGGCAAAGTGTTGTTGGGTTTTTCCATATGGATATTCTCAGAAGCAGCCACGAAGCCTGGATTTGTGTCCGTTTGACGGCAATAAGCTTGCCCCTTTTAAATACGACTGTCGAAATGTGGGTGTAATATTAGGACGCGGGCGTGATGTTATGATATGTTTATGCAAAACAATGATTAAACTCGGGCTACGTAGTTACGCATCTAATGATACTTTAACAACGCGGTCATTAGCAATAATAAGTAAATTTTAGTATATATATATATATATATATATATTATATAATATGTTGGTTATATAACTTTAGTTCACGTGCATTATAACGTGGTTAGGCTAATTGTTGTTACAGCACAAGTTTGTAAAAGTTAGCGTTTCCATTCACTAAGCATGTTTTTTTAATTGTTGTGCGCTCGTTTTGTTTTTTGTACAAAGTACGTAAATTCTTCTCTTTGCATTTTAATTAAAAGTGAACAATTAATTTTAGGGGTTAAGGTTATTTTTTCTAGTGCAGTTCATATAAAATCTTTAAATTATTGGCAGAAATAGAAGTTGATTTATATACTTTTAGAGTCAACGCGTTTCGTGATTTGTGGTGCAAACGGCCCATAGTAACGCTAAATTAGATTTTTGGATAAACTCTGCTTTAACATTGCTTAGATAAAGTTTTATTTTCTCTAAACTTACTGGATAAAACCAAACGACCAGTGGATAGCGTTGGCCCTGGGTCGAAACAACTGGAAATCTTGTTGCCCAGCGGTGGAATGACTTATTCTAACAGTATCCGTATCTGAGAAAGTATTTCCATTAACAGTCTTCCATTCTATTCAATCACCACGACACGAATTTACTGAACTCGGTTGAGTTAGTTGATAAATTGATTATTTATTCGTATAGGAACAATATTCGTTCTAAACATCTATTGGCTGTAGAAAACACAAAATTCTCAAGAAATTGTTCTTGAGAATTTCAGTCCAAAAGCGTTGCCAATAAGCAATTATATGTAGCCGTGAAATTCCGTAGAAAAAAACTATAAATCAATAGTTTTAAAAGTCAATGTTATGAGAACGTGAGCATTTTGTAGGAAAGCCTTGGTTAAGCATTCATGGTGCGACCGTGTGTGTACAAATCGATTCTACCGTGTAGGCCGTAACCTTTCCTATCTATTTTACGAGTATAATATTATTATAGAGAGATAAAGTTTTACAAACTCGTTTGTCGACTTGGAAATCTCTAAATAGACTCCGACACCACAGATATAGATATACCTAGACTTCGCGTGCCTAGCTTACGTACAAAAAACGTAAGTGGCCACTTTCGCTCTCAGTCTGCATCGGTGTAAAGCGCTAGTCGGATGTGGCCGCAGGTGCAAAATGCGGGGGTTGGGGCGAAGGGGGCGCCGTACGCGGCAGCGTCTTTGAATCGATTTGATTTTCCGAGTTTCCATTACTAAATAGTTCTTGTGACGTCATAATAGGTAGTCAAAAATGGCACACTTTGTTTTCGTACAGATCGTGATACTTGCGTTATTAAGGTCTATCTATATCTGTGCCGACTCCGAACACAAGGCGGCCGTAGCAAAGACAATTTCTTCAGACGGGAGTTCATGGACGGTTCAGATCTCAAGTGTGTATGTGGCGTATCTCCTCAAACAATGGCCCACCTTCCATCTTGCATTGCATACGCCTGACACCTGGCAAACTTAACGATCTTATGACTGCATCAGCGAAGAGAGTACGCATAACTGAATATTGGGTAACATTTATTTAATTAATTAGTGAGATTAGAAGAAGATTGCTATCGACACGCTAAGAAGAAGGCTCGCTGGTTTAGTGGTCGTAAACGGCGACCAAAAGATCCGATCAGCATAGCTATTCACAAACAATCGAATCGAACATATAATTTCACTATCTCACTCACATTCATAATGCCAAAATAAAGATAGACATACGACTTGTCGAAATAGAAACCTAATCGAAAATCCAATTCGAATAGAGATGTAATATTTTCATCATAACTTCAAGTGGACGGTGTTGGAGCTGTCAGTCAGCCACAACTCTCGGCCAACCAGTGGCGTCCCTAGGGGCCAACCAAACGACAAGCCTCTAGCGTAAGCAGGCTGTTCAGAATAAATCCAAGCATTTAGGCTTGTATGAAAGTTCTGCTACTACAACCAACACACACCACCGAGACCAACTGTAATCCTCGTAGATTTATTCAGAGGTGTACTTAAGGGTACTTATATTTGGGCCGCGGGTTGTACACTGGTTATCGCGGCCTCGACATAGAGGGCGAAGAAGGAACATGGGTGGTTTTTAGTCAGTAGAAGTCTAACACTCCCTTTCGCTCTGCCCAAGAGCGGATGGGGTTATTCGATGATTTTACACCCGCAAAAAGAAAAAAAAAAAGGGTACCTATATTTCACCAGTTATGTTTGAGCCTCGTGTAATAGGTGGCGAGCCATTTCTCATCAAACGGGCCCAAATCTTGACTACAGGCTGCTGAAAAATCTAATAACACTGTCTAAGCTGGAAATAGAACCCGGACCGCATAGTCAGCAAAAGTGAACTCTACGAGTAATGAGACACCCTCTACTTCGTACGCTACGTTCAAATTTAAAAGAAGACGTAGGCAGTGCCAGACTCGCCTGGCTGCTGTTTCCTCTACAATTACCTCTTTTTTCCAGTATTTCCAATACTACTTACAGACAAAAAGCCGTGTCACTAATAAAAAAATCACTGAAACCATATGATATACAGGGTGTTTGGAAGGGAGCTGTACATACGCCTAGGGTAGAAACTAGGGATAGTCTGCTACCTACCCCCGCCCATTATATTGACCTTGGCCCAACCCCATAGAAAGTTGCCCTTAAAATTATTTCTTTACCTTACTACGGTACTTCAGGCCCCATAACTTTTCTTCTCCACAATTTTCTGGTGTAAAATAATTTTTTGCAGGACCCTAAGACTCTAACGATTAAAACAAGACCATTAGCCGACCGGTCCCATGGATAGATTTTGAGCTACAGGTAGTTTTAGTCAAAAAATCATAAAAAAGTCAAATAAAAAATAATAATAAATTAAAAAAAAACCTTGAGGCCAAGGTCAATATAATGGGCGGGGGTAGGTAGCAGACTATCCCTAGTTTCTACCCTAGGCGTATGTACAGCTCCCTTCCAAACACCCTGTATATGATGGTTATAATTCGGTAACTTCATACGTCTTACAGTCGCAAATCAAATTTTCATAAACATACAACCAAGCACTGGCCTGCAAATTGCCAAAAACGTAAGAAAATTAGAATTTCGCGGGCCAGATGTGAGCTTCCACCTTAAAACGACAAATACATACATTGAAACCTGAAAAACAATCTTGAAAGAGGACTGCAAAATTGGTAGGTACCAAAACTAGGTAGTCTATCTTTTTGAGCTCTAGGCATCAATAAATTTTAATAATATAGTAACCGCAGGCAGGTCAGAAGGCCGGGCGTCCGCCATGGTTCGTTTCTCAATTTGAATTTAAATATCGATTATTCGGCCAGTGGCATCTGTCGATTTCGCTCCATAGATAAAATTAGACGTAATAATCGCGCAAACTATCGAATGAGATAGAAACTTTTTGTTGTGCCCTTTGACAAGTTAACTGTCATAATGTCACTTGAAAGTTCTTGTGAGCAGTAGCACTGACTTTTAAGTTAATGGACGATCAAAGCTCGACTTTTTGATTATATTTGTAAAACTACTCGTATTTAAGAAACGATAGAGTGGTTACCGGGAAAACTTTTTAGAAAGTCTCAGTGCTTAGTTAAAACAGAAAAGAATAAATGACAAAAAATATTATTTAATTATATAATATAGTAATGATAATAACACAATGCTAAAATAAAAAGCAACCTACATGAAACTACACAAGGAATCTACATAAAACATCAAGAATCAATTTGCCATGATAATAAAACCAAATAGGCTGTAACAAGGCATTTGAATGGACCAGTAAAAGTTTTTACAAAAAGGTAGTCGACCGTTAAAATTGTATAAGACATAATTGAAACAAGCAAGAAGAAACTACTTTTTTCTATCTTGAGAAGGCTTCTACTGAAGCGACTATGTAGTAAGATAAATTGATGACTAAGTGTCGTGACATAAAGTGAATGTCTGCGTTGAACACGATCTTCAGCAAGCAAGAAAAAAAGGACAACAATAGCACAACGACAAAACATTCTGGTTTAAAAAAAAATGTTACGTAGGTATAGAGTTTTGTTTTAAATACACGAAGTCACGATCACGGTTTTTCATAGTGTCTAACTGCGGTACTCAGACATATTTAATGATTACTTAAGCCGTCACTTAGTAAAGGTTTGACATACTGTTGTATAACAAAACTGTCAAAACCTTTACTAAGTAATGGCCTAAGTGATCATTAAAGCTCTCTGAGTGCGGCAGTGACTCTCATTACAAATAATTAAACAGATTCGATATTTATTGCGCAAGACGGAACAGCAGGAATAAACTCATACTCTAATTAGTGGTGGTTAATATATCATATAGCAAAATAAAGCACCGTGCTTAATACACATAACATAAAGCAAATGCTATCATGGCTCTCACAAGTTGCTATTTGCTTATTGCTTTTCATCCCACTCATGCATGCTGCCACTCACCGCGCTTGCTTTAAGTCACTTGACTTAAAGCAAGCGCGGTGAGTGGCATCATGATATGCCTACGCGTTTAAAAATCACGTGCTTAATATATAAATCATTAAGCATTAAGCAAGTGATTGCCTTAAAGCAACTTTGAACACCACTAACTCTAATGACAACACAAACTGGTTGCTGTCTGTACCAGTAACACATGTCAACTTTGACGTAATGTCATGTTACTACGACACTGAGAAATGAGAGCACATACTCGTATTATTGGTAAGATTTCATTGGGTAGCCTATCTTAGTCTAAGTTGTGATTTTGCTCTGACCCGACCATCTCGATGTAAGTAACGTAATAGTAAAACTTTCGTTAGGCATCATACAAAACATCAGCTAACATGCTAACACGCCTATAATCCCCGAGGGGTAACGCAGAGGCCAGTTATGTTTAAGTGTTATAGTAGGTGGGTAATAGGGGGCTATCCTTTTGTGTGTGGCTGCTAAGTACTGAGAAATTGCTAAACAAAAATCCCAATAACACTCTGCCCGACCCCGCAATCGAATCCAAGACCTCATGCTCAGCAGTCAACGCTTGCGACCACTACACCACTGAAGCAGTCTTTAAAAGCATAGTCATAAGTTCGTCAACATATATATTAACATGGCGTAAATGGCCACCTATGAGCTCTTTTATAGATACGGGTCCATACAGAACTAAGAATAAACAATTTAAGTACTCGACGTTTACAGTTTCTTAACAAACTATTCAAAATAACAACATAACCATTGAAAGTGACTCTCTCCAATAGAAACAAAGTCATTTTGGAATAAACCTACTATTTCGTGTAGCTTACTATTATACAGACAGAACAACACAGTAATTGCTTGTCTAAAAATAGAATAATAATAAAAAACACGGAAGATGTGTATCGTTCAACATTTCTGATATGTAACTACAAATTTTACGATTTCATGTTTCACGGTTAGGACTTTGCCACAGTTGGCATTTTTTTTGTATTAACGTACAGTATGTCAACTACGAATATTCGGAATCGGTTCACACAAATGCAAAGCATTTACAGGAGTTTTAAGAGCATGTTCATGGACCAGGACCAGGTGCTCGCGATTATGACGTTAACAACCGCGTTGGTTTCCACAAAAAGGGCCTAGTTGGTTTACTGATATCTTATCTTTCTACTGTGCCTTTGCATCGAGTGTGCCAAATAGCATAAACAAAAAAAAAATTACATACATAGTTTTGAAGATCAGCCATACATTCTATGTAATTCATTGATTGATATGTAATTATTTATATTTAAATTATCTATACCATGCATTTTGTGCGTCCCTGTATCGTAGCAATACAAAACAGTTTTGAGTTTCAGTGACTGACTAACTTAAAAATGGCCCACCTGTATTTGTCTTCATGGAAGAAATAATATTTCAAATAAAAGTATGATATTTTTATTTACAAAACTTGGTAAATTCCACGGTAATCAAATCTATTACTTTAGCCATTCCGGAAACATACCGGTTAACCTATAATCACTGTAATTCAAAATGAAAGACTGCAATACAAATATTATCTCTATTTTCAAGAACATAACGTTCAAAATGGTTTGGGTCATAAGCTAATAGGCTGTGTAAGTGTGTATGTCATAGTTGAAAGAATCTCGTGAGTACATTTTTTGTTCTTTCTGGATATTGAATGATGGTAGTACCTACAAGTCTCGTTATTTATATGTAGATCAGATAATCTATACAAATAAGTTTAATTGAAGTGTCCGTTTTTAATTATAAAATAACAGCTCTTTATATACGTATGCATATGCAAGTGTAAACGGTCACAAAAAATACATGTTTTTTTATCTGTCTGTCTGTCCGATAGTTGCGGCCAATCGCCGAACCATCTGGGTTGATTTTGACAGTTCCCAAGACAGAGTTCAAGTTCCCTTTGTTGCCGTATATCAAGAAACAATGTTTCTATATTGTTGAAATACTATTTTCCTTCACGTAGGCGTATTACGAAATTAGCGAGATTAACAAAAACAATCATGAATGTGATTGCTACGATTAGAGGAAATTTTCAATTGGACAATCGTGACGCATGAGCAAGCCCTTGGATAAATTACTCTATTATTTTACTTAAATTGGTTCTTCCACTTCGCTGGGTAGAAACCCAATTGTATGATTATGATGATATGGTAAGAAAAGAGTTCCCTACTAAGATGACCAGTAAAAGAAGAGTATGGAAGAAAATATCTCACTAATATTGTAAAGGCGAAAGTTTGTAAGTGTGTGAGTGTGTGAGGGTTTATGTTTGATACTTCTTCACGCAAAAACTACTGAACGGATTGGGATAAAATTTGATACACATATAGTTTAGAACCTGGATTAACGCATAGGATAGTTTTTATCCCGATTTTATCTTCCCATGGGATAATTTTCGAGTTGTAGCGGGCGAAGCCGCTGGCAACAGCTAGTATAATAATATAATGTTGTGCCGACCCCAAATAAATTGGGATAAGGGTAGGAGAATTATGATGATGGACAGAGACCGTATTATCTTGGCCAGTAATGAGTAATAGGTTCACAATTTCTATACATTGGTGGATAGATTATTGCCAGGCAAACCTTCGAAGATGTTCATACATTTCAAATTATTCAGATTTTCAACCCGAAGGAACCGTAAAAATTCAAAACGTTATAAAATAAGGTAAGCTATCTCCTCTTGGTCAGGTCTTAGATTAATTCGAAATAACATAACAGTTACCATGTATAAGTACTATTTGTTTTGAGTTCGTGATTTTTACCGATGTGTCAGTTAAAAACTTACTTCGAAATAAAAAAAATTGGAACACTGTTTAGAAAATCCGTTGACTTTTGTATTCCGTGTAAGAAAATAATTAGTATTCGCTTTCCTTTTTCTTATAACATGGTGTTAATTTAATAAATAAACATAGCTAGTACTTTGTCTATTATTTGCACCAAAGATATCGGTAAGATGTACCTACTTATGTATAAGTTATCTGCTAATCATATAAGCTATTCTATTGTGTCATGAATTTCAAAGGGTACCTATTTAGAAAAAAGCGTAAATATTCGCGTTTTGTTGTGAAGGATGTATTAAGTGAAGATATTGTGTAAACTTCCGCATCTCCGTTTCCGGATTTCCGCAGTCGAAAGCAAATCGACTCGAGTCAGGTGGTGGCGGCACAGACCTGGCCGAACGCAATACTCAGCGGTTTTCACTGTCACACATAATAATCATTTAGGCTGTATACACATAAGGTGGAAGAGGTTTTAACCCCATATTTTTGATCTACAAATTTTTTATCGATTATTTAAACCGAAAGAAACGATGGATGGACTGTGTTCAAAATGATATGGTAAGAAAGGAGGTGTCTCATGAGATGATGAGAAACAGAGAAGTATGAAAGAAGACGACATTTGCGCCTACCCCAAATGACTAGGGTAATTCACCAAAAAAAATTAACTAATCCGTCAGATAGATTTTCAAAAGATAATGGACACGTATTTTTTCTTTTTTCACGTAAACAAAAGATGAAGACGATACAGTGCTTCGAAAAATCGTGTGACGTCACAAGGTTAGTACTTTTTTACCCACAAAGTGACGTCAGCGAATTATGATGATTTAAAATCAAACAGCTTTTTTCTACAAAAGTGCAATTTGATACGTTTATAATGACGTACTGAATACGTGGTAGCGTTTCGTACATGTTTTCTTACTTTCTTAGTGTCGCGCGTCAGTGTACCACCCTGTTTAATTATGCTTTTCCCGATTTGCACACCACAGATTCACCAGCTAGTTAGACAGGTGACTAGTGAACACTCAATGTGTTTTAATGCAAATACATTTGCTATAGTTACTTGAAGAGAATTCGCAATCAATCCTTAGGAAGTTATTTTTTCATTGCGCAAAGATAAACATAGTGCAGCGACATAGTTGCAGCACTTTATTAGTTTGTTCTACACTACAAAAATCACTAAAAACGAGATACGACTTAAGAGGCATAACTATCGGATATATTTAAATACTGACCGACCGGAATTAAAGTATAATAAGTGGAGCAGAAATATCATTACGTCATCAATTTATGATTCATAAAGGTATTATGTAAATTTGGAGTAAACTGTTACAATTGCATAATTTATAATTATTATAACAGGTTTCGCATTGGTCTATACCATGTTTAAAACTTTAAACACATATGTAAACGGACCGCTTGAGGTATGATAAGGGAGAGTAAAAATAAATATTCTGTCGACCATAGGTTACACGGGACACGGGCCGAGAATTATGAATTCGTAAGTAGCAACAGGTGAATAAATCTAAACCCTACAAAAACCAACTCGAACTGCCAAAGTCAAACACTCATCGGCATTCCCTTCCGTCAATCAAAATGAAGTCATTTAAAATCCGAACGCCCTATAACCAGCCAGTGAAATCGTAAGCACTGACGTAACACCACCAAGAAAAGAAACAAAACTTGACAAGTAGGCCAGCATCATTCCACATGACACTGAACAAAAGGTAGAGGCGAGTGAAAGAAGGCCGAGAGGCAATGGCATCGACACACAGAGCCAATTCGGAACATGTTCGGAAGTATGACAGTGATGTAATCGAACTGTTACGTTGTTATTATGTAATGACAGCGGTTTGTGAATGGAATGAGTCGATTAGGTGCAGTTTTTGTGATTGTTTTGGTGAAATTGTTGACTATTTGTGCAGCATGTCATTTGTCGATTTTATTGATTAGATGTACAAACAGATTGCCTTGGTAATTATTAGGTAAGTGTAAGTTCATAGAACTCGTTGAAGTTTTTAGTCTGTAAGTATTGCTGATAATGAAAGCCTACAAAAATCAAACTATTTCAAGGCTGTTATTTCACTTGGCATAATTAATTATTCAGCCTAAAATAACATAACGCCACACCTGCAAACCCCGCAGAGTAAAGCGTGAAAACGTTTAAAAAAGTTGGATTTTAAACTACACATAACGTCACGCCTGTAGCTAATGCCCGAAGGGATAGGCAGCCACTTATGTTTAAGTACTATGTAATAGGGGGCGACCTTATTGCCATCAACCACGCACAAATCAGCAAACTCCGTTGCTGCTACTGAGAAATTCTTTATGTAAAAACCCGATAACACTGCCCGAACCGGGAATCGAACCCAGGCCCTTAAGCTCAGAGGTCGCACTTGTGACCACTCGACCAACATAACGAGGCTAATTGCCTCGTTGGTCAACCTACCTTCTATCTCATTATATCTATTAGAGGCAACATCTCCGTAGTGCCTGTCCAGCCATCTTTCAAGTACACATACCAACCATCGTCTCAAGCTACTTTTATGCGGCCGCCACACTATGCTCCTCGCGCTGCCGCTATTTGCCGCGATGTTGCCCGCTCTGCCCACACTGCACTACTCGCGCTATTAATCGCGACGCTCCTACAAAATCAAAAACCGACAACATAGGGAGCGATGGGCAGGACGAGGAGCATGACTTGCGGCATGACGAGTACAGTGGCCACACGATGTGGCCTCGTTTCCTGCCTCCTTTCCTCGCTACTTCCCATGCCACTCGTCCAGTGTGTGGCGGCCGCATTACAGTCATCAAAAGAGTTCAACTTAAGTGAACGTTGAACTAAAGGACCACCTACATTCTGAAGTACCCTAACCACTCGACGTATCTAAGTCCGATCGATGTCACGCTCACTTCCCAGTGCAACGCAATGGGCTATAGATCGCGCGGTAACTTGCGCAATGGCAGCTTTCACTGGCGCGTGCGCAGAGGCAGCGGCGCTCGGCAGATAATAGAAATTGTAGCGTGCGAATTGTTACGACATACGATTGAAATTAGGTAGTGTTTTTATGGTAAAGAAGGCTGTTTTCATCTTGTTTGAGGGTTCAGTTTTGGGCAGTACCTTTTAAGGATCCTTCATTTTCAATCGTGAGGGTAGTGTCTTTTTTTTTTGGGGGGTGGGAAATCATCAAATAACCCCTCCCGCTCTTGGGCAGAGCGAAAGGGAGTGTCAGACTTCTACTGACTAAAAACCAACCATGTTCCTTCTTAGCCCTTTATGTCGAGGCTGCGGTATCTCTTAAAAAACCACGCAGCCAAAGGCTAGTGCCTACCCTTTTTTTTTTGTATCAGGTTGTGTAGGCCATGGGCCTCAGCCTTTGTCTTTACATGCCCTTGAGAAATATCTCTCTGGAAAGCTGACTAGGTTTCGTGATGAGTGATAATTTTAATTATACAATACACATATGAATCCGAAAAATCAGCTGTGCGTATCTTGGGTTCAAAATCGAGTCCTATGACTTGGCAGTCTCACGGTCACACCACTAAGCTTTCACTGCAGGTTCATTTATATCCTTGGACACTTAGCAAAAACGAAACCACATAATTTTAAGTCTGTTCTTCTCTTCTCGCATGTCTAGTACGAAAAATATCTATTAACTAGCGGACCTGGCAGACGACGTCCTGCCCGGACAGCAGCGCAACCTACCGGGTCTTATTGTAAATCTAAAAATCTGAACCATTCTCGAAACCACATGAACAAAATTAAATGACATAACAACAAGCTTGTACTGTAAACACTGGAAAAAGTTTAAATTTGACAGCAAAATCCCCATGAACAAAATGATCCACCGTTTATTGAATTCATTTGTTAAAAAAAAATGTGACAAATGAAGAACCACTCGACCGATTTTGTTCAAACTTCACATAAACCATCTACTATATAGTCCGAATAAAGCCTTAACATTTGGTTTGTGGCATTGATTTTTATGTAGATAGATAATAAAGTACTTAATAGGTAAAATATTTGCCAGACAGGTAAGACAACAAACAGACAGCGAAAGTAGGTTTAGTATTACTAAGTCGAAATGTATAATATGTATATACGAGATACCTACGTATTACTTAATTTTTGCCAGTTTTTTTATAAACTTTGTTTAATAATGGTCGTAGGACAAACACATTTAATTTAAAAATAAACGTGTTTACTTCAAACATTGTAGACAGCGTGATCAAAGACGTCAAATACTTGCAAGAGCCAAATCACCATTGCTCGCCTGTCTAAATTGGTCACAATTGGAAAAAAAACACATGTTGCTACAAGGCCAAACCTCTCTATGGCATCTTACACTTTATTGCTCAAGGGCCTTATTTAAAAAATTACGCCCGTATTATAATTAAGCTATTAAAGTAACAAATTACTGCATAATTATATCGTTAACATCTAACACAGCTGCCAGGAATTGTATTCAACATAACTTATTATGAACATCAGTCAAAGCATTACACTGCCGTGCTAAGCACAAAAGCGGTATCTCAAAGAAAGCCAGTTACGAGAAAATTTAAGTTTTCTGAATATACTTTTCTCTGCTCTTATTGCACAACGATTAGATTCGACATGCAATGTATTAAGCACGCGTGCGTTTTATTTATTTTTTCACAACCAAGGGCGGATAAGAAAATTACAACAGATAACTATAGGTACCCAAAACAAATCATAGTCTCCTAATAATTGATGCCGAAAATATTTATCAGTTAATTATTTTATTTCATCGAAAAACTATTAAAAACCGTCGTTTGATACACGTGGGAATATGTTATTGCACTTCTCGACCTAATAACAATAATAACACACCGCCTCGAACGCAATACCAAACCGCACTTGAATCAAAATGTACTATTGTTATTTGTTAGACACAGTATCGGATTGATTTTAGTTTGCATAATTATTATGTTTTAAAATAGACTGCTAGCTCTAGATTCTATAATTATGTGCATTTTTTAATTGTTTGAACACAATATTTTTTTTTTTTTATTATTTTATTGAACATAATTATCTCCGTTTCTTTCTCGATGCGTTGATAAATCCTTTCTGAAATATCAGAACTAGAAACAAGTTGAACTAATTCCATACACATTAATAATTTTGAAATGTTTTCGTTTATTTATTTAATAACTCGTTTTTTGTTGGTTCCCAAAACATTACAAAAATCAGATATGTAATTTGTCAAGCGGAGCGACAGTTTTTTTTCGAGATACCGCTTTTATGCTATGCACGTCAGTACACACTCTTACAAAAGTACACAGGCGTTACATAAAGATATACCAAAGGGTTATTAGCATGTAATGTGTATGATTGCATGGTGTACAGTGAAGAAAAGCAGCGCCATTACGCTAATGGATGTATGGATGCGTGATGCGTCACTCTCACTTCGAATTAGTGATCTTTTATTTGTCGAAACAGAGTTTGATATAGTTTTCACTATGATTAGAGGAAATAGATGATGGAGGAATGATATGTTTTGGTTAACAACATACCGAGTGAAAGCAGATTATCAATTGTTTGTTCAGCTTCAGAGAATCCCGAAAAAGTGACGTTTGATTCTAGTAATATCAAAAAAAAAACTAGCGGACCTGGCAGACGTCTTCCTGTCCAGGCAGAAGCGCCACCTACCGGGTCCAATTGTAAATCTAAACCATACTCGAATCCACTTGAAAGTTTTCATCAAAATCGGTCCACCCGTTTAGGAGAAGTTCAGTGACAGACACAAGTACAGTAGAATTATATATATTTAAAAATATACTGTCTTGTTGGTCTAGCGGTCGCAATTCTGACTGCTGATCATAAGGTTCTGGGGTTCCATTACCGGGTCTAGAAAATTGTTATTGGATTTTTCTTTCAGTAAATTCTCATTAGGCTCACCTTTTAAGTATTACATGAAACTTTGACATACCTGGCGAAATGTCGGTGGACAATAGTACGTAGGGTACTAGGAATACAGGCGTGATGTTATGTGTAGTTAAAAAATATGGGACTGCTTTTCAAAGCACGTTTTGCTTGAGAACAGCATCCATGTCATAAAAGCAGATTTCTAAAAAATATTACGTTACGTTTCTTACGACAGAATAAGCTGGCCATTTTACCGACATGTGACATGCATGGATTAGTTTTAGAAATAAAACCTGTCAAGATAAACACCTACTGTGGTAGGCTGAGCAAAAAATTCTCGCGTCAACGGCCATACCGACTGTTTCATTGAAAGCAACTTCAGCGGTTATTTAGTTACTACTAATTTTAAAAACTAGAGAATCTATTTCAAAAAGAAAATTTGGAGGTACTCCCTTACTTTCGCTGATCGCACTTATCGACAGATGTCAAGAGAATTTAATTCCACAGTCAATTTTAAATTCGCGGGTTACCCTTGCGCTTCGCCTATTTTTTGTTTTGGTGTTTGGGAAATCATTATGACTCCTCTCCCTCTGGGTGGAGTGGAAGGGAGTGTCCGACTTCTGATTAAAAACCATCCATGTTCCTTCTTAGCCCTTTGTGTACGGGGCCATGGTATCGCTTTCGAACAACCCGCAGCCCCCGCAGGTTGCGCTTCCCCTTAAGTATTGAATGTATAAAGTTCCGGTACACCATAAAGTGTCGTGCGTGTTGCGTCAGAAGCATAATTTTAACATGGCCAGAAAAACATTATACACACGCACAATAAACAGTGATAATTTGTAAACCTTTAGGCACTATTTTCACGCAGCTGTCATGGGCCTTTAATTGGCTACTGCATTAGAAGGTAATTACACATTCTAGTTCTAATTATATTGCACTCACTTTGTTGTGATTGATACGACATGAGGTATGCCTATTTTGGAACTATGGCGTAACTTATATTATAGAAAGTTTAGTTATTATTGTATGATTGATAGACTAATTACTTACTCTTATTGTTCCGTATAACGCGTTGTACGTTCTGAGAATCGACAAAGTGTTTTTGTAAGTAACATCCTGGTTGATGGATAATGTAGATACTGAATCCACCAGACCCGGTATTCAATAACGGTTCGATTCGATTTCGACTCGGAAAGTTATCGGTCTATGTCACCCACTTTCGCAATGTCAGATAAGTAGACAACTTTTCAAACCGAAGAGTTAGTGAATACGGGGGAAGACAGACTGTATAGACCGAGACAAATAAAAGGGTCGTGAAATATCACAGAAAGACATCTCTTTCTGACATGGCGCGCACCTTTATGATGGCAATACTGACGCCGCGGCGTCAGTATTGCCATCATAAAGGTGCCGTCAATTTAGTGCAGACAGATTGCAGATCGGCAACGAAAATCGGATACAAAAATATCAGTAGATTATCTATCCGGGTACGGTCTCCAACGCCACTCCGTAAGTTGCCCGTACGGTTACATTAAACCTTTATTGTTAGTTTTATTAAAGGGGGTTAAGTATCCGCGTTTTTTTTGGGTTTGGAAAATCATCAAATATTCCCTCCCGCTCTTGGGTCGACCTTAATGATGTTTTCTATTTCATTATACACTTGTAATATGCAGATTAGCTTTTGACAGTCATAAAACATAGCTGACGGAAATAAAAAAGTACCGGGAGGGCTCTCGGTTAAAAAGAGGTAATTTACATACCTACATGCAAGCTCATATAATTAATTGGTGATAAAATACTTAGCACAGTAATAAAAGGAGAAAATGTGAGAGATAAAATGTATTTCCTGTGTTAACTAAGACAAAGATATATGTCAGTATGTGATGAGAACTTGTGAAGGTTTATTGTATGTTTGGGTCAACTCTCTTTTACAGCACCTCATCGATTTTATTATGATTAGTACCTACCTATAATAAAACTCTTCGGTAGTTGGATACAAAGAAAACGCCGCTTTTTCCCAATTGTTAGGAAACTTAAGGTTCAATTAGAAAAAATGCAAAGATTTAAATCTAGAGAAAGGTTCTCACTCTGAAGATCCGGGATATGCGGCCGTTTACGAAACGAACATTTATAAGACCACATCAGGCAAGTCGCGGTCAAACGCATGGCCTATTAGGTATTTAAAAAAACATTTGACAAAGTCAGTCAATAATGCAAGACAGAGGTAATAAAATACTACAGTTAAAACTAGGCTTCTCCTTTTATCTCAGAACCTTTAAATCAAACGCTTTTCATGACAGACAGCATAAAAAAACATAGTCCGCCATATAGGATTTAGAATGAGATCACTTAGCTAATCATGCATTGTCATCCAAACTGAACTTAGCTGCAAAATTTTAGCCAATCGGAAACCGGAAGAGGGGTGAAATATAACATCTAAGATTTTTTTACATAGTAAGTTACAGGTGAAGCTAATAAGCTCGTTAACTCATAACAGTAGGTCACTGATACGCCAAAACAACTGTCAAAATAAATGTCAACAAATAATTTTACGTCAAAATAATGTTGCAACTGGACGCTCAAGCAATACATCAATAAAGGCAATGAATGAAGGTGTTGAAGCTATAAGCTATTAATATGGCACGCAATATTGCTCGCCGTCATTACACTTAATGATCTGTGAATTTTATATCGTTAGGTTACGTTAGGTAACCGGTGAGCATGTATGACCAGATGTATGAACGAAGGAAAAGGGATTTATAAGGATGCTGAAGTTTATATCAACCTTCGAATTGATTAAAAAGTTCAACGATGTATGAGTATATTAGAGCTGTGACCCGAGTAAAAGAAATATGATTTAGTGCGTCAGTCAGATAATCGAAAAATATTGGATACGTGTTTTTTGTTTTATCAAATTTATTTAAAAAATTGACGAAGATAAAACGCGTCAAAGATCATAAATGGGGGCTTTTGACGTCACTACGTGGTAAAAAATGTAATTCGATGTGATATCATACGAGTTTTCGTAGCACTGTATCGTCTTCATTTTTGGATTACGTGCAAAAAGAAAAAATATGTGTCCAATAATTTTTGGAAATCTATCTGGCGGACTAATTAGATTGTTTTTTGTCACCCACCCTATTATCTGCCTAGCCTTTTCTCAAATATGTTGAAGTGGTCTTACAGTGAAACTGATGCGAGAGAGGTACTAGTATTTTGTCTAAGGCGGTGAAGGACCCATGGTCCGGGGCGAGGAATGGGACTCCGTCGCCTCCTTCTGCGAAGCAGTGATGCTAGCGAAGGAGGTGGCGGAATGTGAGAGGGAGAGAACCTCTCGTCCCAGGCGACGCGGGAGGCGCTCCGGGCGTCGGGGGCCTCGACATAGAGGGCTAAGAAGGAACATGGGTGGTTTTTAGTCAGTAGAAGTCCGACACTCCCTTTCGCTCTGCCTAAGAGCGGGAGGGGTTATTTGATTTTCCACCCGCCAAAAAAAAAAAAGGCGGTGAAGGACTAACATCAAAATCTTTAATTGCACAAGTTATTCGCGACTTAAAATACTATATAGGATACGCGTATGGTCGGAAAATACTATATAGGATACGCGTATGGTCGGAAAATACTATAAAGGATACGCGTATAGTCGGAAAATCCTCCCGTTTTTATGGGGATGAGGACCATTACACCCTTTACATAAATCCGCTTAAAATGATTTCATGATGCTCTATGGCTTTAGTAGAATACTGAATGCTTAAAAGGGCCTTTTCTCGCACACTATTGTCTACATTTCTTCTTCATTTCTCCTTTAGCAGGACTGCTGGCAGAAATATCGTGAGAAATAAGCAGTACCTTTGTACTCATATATTATTTTATGTTATTTTCCTGTGCTGTCTACTGTGTGTACATAAATAGTAAATAAATAAATTAGTGCTAAAACAGACTCACTATCCACCTGCTTCACCAATCTCAACTTTACAGTATTGTGGCGTATACTAAAGATGTTTCTCACGAATATTCAGTTTCAATGCAGCTACTATAAAATGATGCACCGGTTTGAGCTTGATTGAGGTGCCACTTTTGACACCAAACCGTTACCTATTACGATACAACTATGTAACATTAAATAACTGCGAAAGCGAATAAAGGATACGAACAAATTATTTGCAGTTACTGGATTCGAATCTAGGTCCGACAAAGAGTTATTGGGTGTTTTCGTCAAGAAACTGACAGCTACCTAAGCCTATTGCGAAATATAAAGGGTGTAAAAGTACCCCTAACGCAAACGAAGGGCATTTGTTATCCCCACCACTGCGATCATTTTTTGGTTCTAGACCATACCTTGGAACCCCCTAGTTACGGAGATATTGGGGGTCAAAGTTCCAAATTTTGCACAGCTGTTTTTGTAAATACTAGTTTTTCAGGTTATAATTACCTCCATGACCCGTTTACTATTCAAAGCATCCACTAGCACAATGTTTTAATAGTGCTACATTGAGTTTTACAGTAAAACGTGATTTTTGAATAAAAAAATAAAAAATTGCGTAGGGGTACCTAGTTTGATGTACAGAATACTTGGTTGAATGAACGTATGTGTGAAGGGTTCGTTGACACTCTGTTTGTCAATAGGCTTGCCCTTTTTACATAGGACTTAAAATAATAATAAAAACACCATAGAATGCCCATAGATGAATGAAGTACTTGGTAGGTCTACCTAGCCTCTCCTAACTATGTGAGGGTCGGCTTCCAGCCTGCTAAATACCAATACTTTACACGGTTCTGCCTATTTGACCTCCACAACCAATAAGTTAGTACTGTGACGGCACGGTTGGCGCAGTGGCTCAAGCAATGGACTGCTGCACTACGTGTCGCGGGTTCGATCCCCGCACGGAACAAATAATTGTATGACCTACAGATAGTAGCTCCGGGTCTGGGTATTTGTGTATGTAAGTTTAAATGTTTGTAAACGCATCCACGATACAGGAGAAATTCCTAGTGTGAAGCAACGTTTTTTTTAAAAAAAAAAGTACCAGGCAATAAGATGAAAAATAAAATACGATCCATGATATGATTTTAGCAAAACAATTGCTAATAAACGTCACTATAGCAAATGCGGGTGGTACACCACTGCCTTACACTTAGGCGATTACAGGTGTGATATTACGTTAGTTGTAGTGCGAATCCAGTTCATCGCGAATTATTTAACGGGCGCAATTAAAACGTAAATGAAGAAGTAATTACTTTTTAAATAATTTAACTTATATAGGCACATAACTTTGTGTACATGTAATATTTACGGTTTCATAATTATTTAATACTAGCTGTTGCCATTGGCTTCACCCGCTACAATTCGAAATGTATCCCACGGGAAATAAAATCGGGACGAAAACTATCCTATGTGTTAATCCAGGTTATAACCTATCTCTGTTGTACTAAATTTTATCCAAATCCGTTCAGTAGTTTTTACGTGAAGAAGTAACAAACATACACACTCACACAAACACAAACTTTCGCCTTTATAATATTAGTGTGATGTACGGATTGTACTCAAAATCATTCTTATCATATTTGGCAAGTGGTATTTGCCTTACCCGAATGATCCGCATATTAAACGAGTTTCATGAAAGAATCGATATTTTTTGGTGCAAATTAAGTAAATTCGCAATAGTTCATAAACGAAATATGTTTCAAACTATTTCTATCTTAATACGATATACTAAAAACCATTCCGAATTTGTCTAAAATTCGTATTTAAATAAATACACAAAACTGTTCTATATTAGTGCCACTATGAATATTTTTTGCACAAAATTAATGATAAAATAAAATTCACAGCAAATAAAGATTATTCTATATACTAGGACATACCTGAGTGAGTCCTAGCCTGTAGCTGGTGACGTCCAAATCGAGAGTCAACAGCATATCGTCCACAACCTGCCGGTCGGACAGCGCGGGCTGCTGCACCGAGTCACAGTCCTCGCTCTCTGATGTGGCTAGCAGGCGGTACCTGGCCAACAATAGCTGATGTTAGGGAGTCACCAGTAGAAACCATTTTAATTCATGGAAAGCTCTTTTTGTTCAACTCAAGCAGATACCGAAGCACGTTTTGTATATAGGTCTTACCTGCGCGCGAATTCTGAAAGAGGCATGTGCTCCGGGAAGCCCTGCTTATACAATCTTGCCGCATCCAGTAGTTGGAAACCACGGAACTGGGGACAAACGCATTTTATTACTTAATTATACTAAAATTCTTCTGTTGTAATACTGAAGGGTCTCCGTGACGTATTACGAAGTCAGTGGACGGCACGGTTGGCGCAGTGGCTCAAACAATGGACTGCTGCCGCGCTGCGTGTCGCGGGTTCGATCCCCGCACGGAACAAATATTTGTATGACCTACAGATAGTTGTTCCGGGTCTGGGTATTTGGGTATTTGTGTATGTGAGTTTAATGTTTGTGAACGCACCCACGATACAGGAGAAATTCCTAGTGTGGGGCAACGTTTATTCTAAAAAGAAAAGAAGAGAAAAGAGTGGGTAGTGAAAGTCAAGCAGAAGCAGACGCTCCATGTAAAATCATTCAGTTGTTTGAATTCGGTTAGACTGGAACTCGGCTCCAAAACCCGTGTATAATCATCACTTTACTGTAGGAAAACATCGTAAGGAAACGAAACATGAATGACAGATATTATTTGACGAAAACCTTGTGTCCATGTCAGTTGTATGTATACGTCTCTTTGTGCCTATTGGCCTTGTTCTATTATGTCTTCTGCTGATATGGAGGGGAATTATTTTTTTTTATATATCTATCTCCTCTATTTTTTAATCATTAAATAACCCCTCCCGCTCCTGGGCAGAGCGAAAGGGAGTGTCAGACTTCTACTGACTAAAAACCACCAATATTCCTTCTTACCCCTTTACGTTGAGAACGCAGTATATCTTGCGAACAACCCGCAGCCCCGACGGGATCTATCTACTCCTTCGCTATTTTTTTCTGATTCAGTTCCAAGACAGTTAAATTGTTTGTGGGACTTCGTCGAGTTTCATTATCTCGTCGCTTTCATGGTGGTATTGATTCTGGCTTTTAGAAAATACCAGTGGTTTAGGAATAGTATAGCGGGCTTGTCACACTAAAAAAAAGGTGATGAACTATGTCCAGCAGTGGCCTCTGTAGGTTACCTGTGATCGTAACAGCGGCACGTTGACGTCATCAACGACATCAGTGGGCTGGTTTGTCAGCAGACAGCACACGAAGTGTACGCCCGCAGTGCCGCAGCGACGGAGAGTGTCCACTATGCCGTCCGCGACGAACTTGGCTTGTAACGCTGTGGAGCGACGTTTCATGCCGGCTGTGCCTGCGGGATACATAGAAACATTATTACAAAGGTTATACAATGTTGTACACCAAACCATCAAATAACCGCTCCCGCTATGGGCAGAGCAAAAGGGAGTGTCAGAATTCTACTGACCAAAAACCACTCATGTTCCTTCTTGGCCCTTTGTGTCAAAGCCGCAGTATCGCTTTCGAACAACCCGCAGCCCCGATGGGGTACACAAAACCCTTGACACAGTTTTCTTTAAATATATGAAAAAATACGCAAGAATGGATAGGTGCGTAGTACTCGCAGCCGGAGTGCGTTTATGACCACAATCCAGATGAACGTGGACCAGGCAAAAAGATGTAAAGATCGAAGCAGGTGTCGTTCTGAGGTTTCTGCCTTCCCTCATAGGAAAGAGGTGCAAGTTTTTGTATGTACATAAATACGCCAGGTAGGGCGTAGTATCACACTACATACTAATATTATAAAGGTGAAAGTTTGTGAGTGTGTATGTTTGTTACTTCTTCACGCAAAAACTACTGAACGGTTTTGGATAAAATCCAGTACAAAGATAGTTTATAATCTGGATTAACACATAAGAAAGTTTTTATCCCGAATTTATCTTCCCGTGGGATAATTTACGAGTTGTAGCGGGTGAAGCCGCTGGCAATAGTTAGTTATTGAATATTTCCATCAGAAACTTCACAGTTGCATCCACGATTTGAGCCCGATTGGAAGCAATGGGCTCGGCCCCTGTGCAGCTTGTATGCTGTATATTAGGATGGTGTGAAATTAAAACTAATTTGGACTTGTAACTGTAGTGGAGATTTATTTTAAACTTTGTGATTAACAACTTATAACCAGAGAGAGAGTTACGGTCGACTGCGTGCGCGCATTGCCGGGGCATCCTTTTATAAGCACCGATTCGCGAGATTCGTGAGCCGACATGTTTTCTGGTGCTTGTGCCCACCGGCCAATGGCAACGCGCGAAGCGACGGAGCGGCGTCTTCAGGTTTTGACATGTCCGCGGACCTGTCGTCGCAAGACCGCGGCTCCGTCGCTGTCAGCCTATCACAGTGTTGTTTACCTTTAAGACTCGACGGAGTGGCGTAAACAGGTTTGGACTTGTCGCCCTGGCACGCGGCTCCGTCGTTTTACATTACCTATAACACCTTAATACTAACTTAAATACTAACAATTTATAGGTACTAAACATAACTTATACTATGCTAGAAAATCTTATCCTAAACAGTGGCGGCGGCGCCGCTAGGTTATGTCGCTGTCGTGCACATTTCTCCCGCCGTCGCCATCAGGCGACTCCGTGGGGAGCACGACAATCCGCTTCGTTGGTCTTCGTAGTACATGTCCTTTGGTCATCACGTCTACCACTCGTACCTCTCCGTCTGCGCCTGGCAACACCTTCGTCACCCTTCCCTTAGGCCAAGTGTTGCGTGGGAGGTTAGGGTCGCAGATTACAACGACGTCTCCGACCTTGGGTGGGGTGCCGCTGCCGTAGGGCTCCCGCCGGTTTTGTAGGAGCGGTAGGTATTCACGTACCCATCTTCGCCAGAAGACGTCTGCGAGTGCCTGAGCGCGCCGCCATTGGTGCCGTGCTGTGACGTCTGCTTCGGTGAAATTACCCGGTGAGGGTACATGTGAGTTAGGGCCTATCAGTATGTGGTTAGGCGTTAGGGCTTCGGGCTCGTCTGGTGTCACGTTGACATGTGTGAGTGGCCTCGAGTTCACCGTATTTTCTACTTCGACGAGTAGCGTAGCGAGGGTTTCGTCTGATGGGTGAACTTCTTTCAGTGTGACGTACAGTGCTTCCTTGACTGCCCTCACCATCCTCTCCCATGCTCCACCCATGAATGGCGACGCGGGAGGTATGTATCTCCAGCTTATGGACCGCGCATTGGACTCACTACCTAAAGCACATAAGGCGCTTTCTCCTAGTTCCCTATCAGCCGCTTTGAAACAAGTAGCGTTGTCACTCCATATTTCTTTTGGACAACCTCTCCTACCTATAAATCGCCTGAGAGCGGCGATAGCTGAGTCTGCACTAAGCGAATTTGCTATCTCTATACGTATAGCTCTACAAGTTAAACATGTAAACAAAGCTCCGTACCTTTTTTCTTTATGTCTACCTACAGTAACAGATATGGGGCCAAAATAATCTAAACCAGTGAAAGTAAAAGGTCGTGCATGATGAGCTAAACGGGGGTACGGTAGATTTCCCGTAGAGGGATTGGCTGGCTTTGCCTTCTTTATTCTACAATATAAACAGCTCTTTACAACAGTTTTGACAGACGTACGTAGTCTCGTTATCCAAACACGCTGTCTTAACTCGTTAACCGTTATCTCAGTACCGCCATGATGTAAACTTTCATGTACATATGAAATATATAGCTTCGTATATCTGTGCTTACCCTCAAGTATAATTGGGTTTTTAATTTCTTCATTTACGTCTTGTACCGCTGTGATTCTCCCGCGCAAACGTAAAACACCTGCGTTGTCTATGTATGTACTTAATACCGATAACGGGCTATTGCCGGGCGCCGCTTTGTTATCATTTATGGCGGCGATTTCTTTTGTAAAGCTTTCGGCTTGTGCGCCCTTGATCCATTGTTCCTCGGCGCGTAGAGTATAAGCAGCAGGTATAGGTATGTAGTTTACAGTTTTATTCCTTGTTATTTTTGCGTAACTTTTTTAACGGACTTGTTTTTGTTTATTCTTTTCCACGTTGGATCTTGTGATGCATTTTTCTTTGTACACTTATATTCGACAGTGTGTTTATTTGGTCTACAAAGGTCAATGAACTGAAGTACTCTTGCGGTTGTTCTTATCAGCCGCGTCCATTTGGAAAAACGTGTAATATTTGGGAGTTGATCGCTCACTTTTGTGTCGTTGATCACATGACATTTGACGCGTTCTTCACCTGTGTTCATGGGGGCAATGACCCTTTTGTCCTGTGGCCATTCATCTCTGCCTTTTCTGAGGAACTCGGGACCCTTAAACCATCTGTGTTCCGAGTTAAAATGTTCCGGCGTGTTGCGTGTCGCGTCGTCTGCCACATTATCTTTCGAGGATAACCTCTTCCATTCGTTTTTCTTGGTGAGTTCCTCTATTGGTTCCACAGCTTCTTTACTTTTGATGTGGCTGCAAAACGTAGCATTAACTTTATTTACAGAGTACTGACATCCATGCAATACCCATCCAAGTTTTGTGTATGATGCTACCGGTTGATCACGCGCACCTGTCCGTGTTTCTGTAGCCACTAATAAATGCCAGTTGTCTTGGCCTATTAAAATCATTGGTCGCGCGTTTTCATAAACAAGAGAGCTATGAATGTCATTTAAATGCTTACAGTTGTTTATGTCCTCTGTTTGTACAGTTTGCGCCATAATTTCAAGCCTGTTTACGGTGCGCGCCGCCTCTATCTTCTGTGGGTCGCTATGGTGCTTGCCTTGTATGTGGAAGCTCACGGTTCGGCTCTGCTCATGCTTGACCTCCGTGCCTATGCCTTGTATCCACATAGGTCTGGCTGGTCCATCTGCACCTAGGACATCTGCTACTGACGCGTCTAACAAGGTAACTGTACTCCCATCGTCTAACAAGGCATATGTGTCTACACTGGTGTGTGGTCCGCTCAATGTGACAGGTACTATTTTTAAATAGGCGCGGCGATTCTGCGGCGAAGTGGTTGTTATTGTTTCCCGCGCTGACGTGACGGTTTCGTGTACGATAACGGGCACTACGTTGTTGGTCGCTTCAACTTTACGCTCTTTATGCAACAGTTTGTGATGTTTCATGTTGCATTCTTTTATGTCACAAATAGGTGCTTTACACATGAACCTTCTATGCTTGTTTCGTAGGCATCTAAAACACATGTTGGAGTTTTTAGCGATTTCCCATCGTGCGTCTATGTCCAGCTGTTTAAATTTATGACAGTCTGGTAGTTTGTGGACGTGTTGCTTGCACGCCGGGCATTGTTCGTTTGATGTCTCTTTATTTATGTTGAACGTGTGCTCTACTCTGCGCCGTTGGCGTACACCGTTGGAGTCGTCAATGCCGCGTTCTGGATGTGCGTACGCGCCACTCTTATCGGCCTCTTCATTCATAAACATAGATAAGCGCTTTAACTCGGGAATGTCCTCATACTTTTTATTTGCCGCGTAATCATACCATTTATTTCGTAGTATGGGCGTTAATTTGTCTACGATGCTACGCGACATTTCGGGGCTATGTAGATATTGTATTCTTTTAAGTGCTTCTACCGTACCCACCGTGTTTGCTATACGGCTAGCGAAAATGCATATATCCCTAGGGTTATCATTTAATTTAGGTAATGATTTTACCTGATCTAACTCGGCTAAAATCAAGGCCTCAGGCCTACCGAAACGCCTTTCAAGTGCGTCTAGAATGACCTGCGGGTCAGATTGACTGAACAATAAACACCCTACAGCTTCCTTTGCGGTGCCTCTGAGGCTCATTCTAATCCTAGCTACATTTTCTATACATGAAAAATAAGTGTGTGAGTCACAATACGCGGCCTTATAAGCTATCCACTCACCGGATTTTCCGTCGAAGATTGGTAGCTGCTGGATGTACCTGGGGGGCTCTCTGGAACTGCGCGCGGCTTGTGCTAGGGCCGCGGCGAGTGTCCCCACGTCTATCACTTTATCACTGACTTCACTCGCGATATTGACTCTGTTTACTTTCGCACACACACTTTCGTGGTCGTCCCGCAGCGGTTGAGCGCCTGCCGTGGCGCCGGTGTCCTTCGCTGCGTCCCTGCCGTTCTTCCCGTCGCTGATGTCGTGTGGCGGTGGTCGAGCCTCACCTCCGGGTGGCGGCGCCGGTCGCGCTAGCCACGTTCCAATCCTTACGGAAGCGAGGTCGTCCTCCATGTCGTCGTCTCCACTCGAGTCAGCTTCGGCTCTGACGCGCTGCAGCTGTATTTCTTGCAGCTCTAGTTCTGCCTTCGCCTGCCTGATTTTCACTTCAGCCAGCCGCTCTCTGGCCTCCAGCTCTGCGAGGCGCTTCTTTTTCGAAATTGTAGAGCGGCGTGACCTGGTGTCACCGGGCTTGAGCGTACCTTGTGTACTTGTCTGCGTGGCGTCGGTGTTGGGAGTTGCCGTAGATCCGCTGCCTGTGTCCGTCAAAGCGACCGGGCTCATGCTCGATTCTGGTGCCGGCTTGCGGGCCCCTGGGCCGGCGGTCACTGACGGCTCTTGCTGGGTCTGCTCTCTCCTGGACTCTGCACTACGGCTGCGTGTTAGCACCATCCTGCTGTTTCTTAAATATTCGGCTTTCGAAGGACCAGAATGTGCAGCTTGTATGCTGTATATTAGGATGGTGTGAAATTAAAACTAATTTGGACTTGTAACTGTAGTGGAGATTTATTTTAAACTTTGTGATTAACAACTTATAACCAGAGAGAGAGTTACGGTCGACTGCGTGCGCGCATTGCCGGGGCATCCTTTTATAAGCACCGATTCGCGAGATTCGTGAGCCGACATGTTTTCTGGTGCTTGTGCCCACCGGCCAATGGCAACGCGCGAAGCGACGGAGCGGCGTCTTCAGGTTTTGACATGTCCGCGTACCTGTCGTCGCAAGACCGCGGCTCCGTCGCTGTCAGCCTATCACAGTGTTGTTTACCTTTAAGACTCGACGGAGTGGCGTAAACAGGTTTGGACTTGTCGCCCTGGCACGCGGCTCCGTCGTTTTACATTACCTATAACACCTTAATACTAACTTAAATACTAACAATTTATAGGTACTAAACATAACTTATACTATGCTAGAAAATCTTATCCTAAACAGTGGCGGCGGCGCCGCTAGGTTATGTCGCTGTCGTGCACAGCCCCATTACTTGGGACTTAAACATAGCTGGCGAAATCTGAGTGTGCCATATAAAGGGTGTAAAACTACCCTTAACGCAAACGAAGGGCACTTGCACAGCTGTTTTTTGTAAATACTACCATGACCCTTTTACTATTCTAAGCATCCACTAGCACAATGTTTTAAGAGTGTTTCTCAGCCAAAATTTTTGCGTAGGTGTACTAAGTTTGATGTACAGATTGCTTGGTTGACATATGTGTGAAGGGTTAATTTACACCCTGTAGGCAGGTTCACCTCCGCCTAACCCTTCGGGTGTTACAGGCATAATCTCTAATATACCAGAATAAACAAACATAGTAGTTACCTGAAGTAAGAGTACGTCGTATAGAGCTGGCACGTCGCAGCGTGGAGGCGTCGCCGATAGTAGCCGACCATGCGCTCACACCGCACGCACCGCGCGCCCAGGACGACAGACGACCTATCTCTTCACTGCAGAGGAAAGAGTAAATATTATTTACATAAAAATTATAAATAATTCTGTGCACTATACTGTGTACTGTCTTTCACATAAAGTGAAACTCCAATAGCAGGACGATCAAAATCATCAATACAACCTAGAGGGGTATATCTACACTAATAATAAAAAGAGGAAATATTTGTTTGTTTGTAACGAATAGGCTCCAAAACTACTGGACCGATTTGAAATTTTTTTTCACCGTTGGGAAGCTACACTATCCCCGGGTGACATAGGCTACTTTTATCCCTGTATTTCCACGGGAATAGGAACTACACGGGTGAAACCGCGTGACGTCAGCTGGTTGATGATATTTTTATATTAATTGGGCCTTCTTTTAACTTCAATCTTGTCTGAGGACGACTATGGAACGAACTAACCCAAAAAAAAGCCTATTAACTCGCGATTTAAATACATTGGGATCTTATGAGCTTGGGGCACGGGCACAGGCCAGGAATTTTATTCCTTGGCTGTGGGCATAATAATAGATGTAGCAAAGCGATTCTTTAATCCTATTGAATGACTATCTCATGAAAAAGTTCAGATTAGCCACTTCAGGTGATCCCTAGATGGACGATTAATATAATGAGGAAGAGACGAAGGTCTATTAAATTTAAATGGTTTAATAAGGATAGAAATATCTAGAAAGATTAACCAGCATTTAGATATGGCAAGGAAAAACGTTAAACTTACTTTTGGCTCTCTTGTAGTAAAGTCAAAGACTTCTTGGTGACAGGGTTTTCTCGACTCGCCTTCACCCAGCCAGTGACGTCATACAGAACTGGGTTGGTGCCCTGGAAATAAATTTATACAGGTTAGAATTTATTTACAAAAATAATATTTTCGGAAAGTAACACAAACACATGAACACAGGTAAAAAACACAGGTACAGGAACACTTTCAAATGGTAAAAATTATAAAAAATACAGGGACACCGACGTTAAAACGGTTACCACGTATTCAGTACATCATTCTGAATAATACAAATTCTTCGTTGGTTATATAAAAATCTGCTGTTTCCTACAGAAATGCAATACACGGGTCAAAATGCCGCTTGGCTTAATCAAAATAAATTCCGTTATTCTGTATGCGCCTAGACTGGAAGCCGACCCCAACATAGTTAAAAAAAGGCTTCGCAAATGATCACTCGCTCTAGGAATGTCGTATGACGAGCATCTTCGTGTAGCAGCCATTGTAAAAAGAAGCTTATTGCTCAACAAATAGAGTGCAATCTCACCTGTAGATGCTGCAGCACGAACTGCCTGGCGTGGGGCGCCTTCTTGATGAGGTAGTGCGTGTGATTGGGTGCGCCGTAGTGCGTCATCACTCGCTCTAGGAACGTGTCGTCTGACGAGCCGGGGTACATGGACTCTTCGTCTAGAAGCCTGTTGGATACAAATAAATCGATGGTTTAGTCTAAGAAGACATTTTTAGACGCTTTGTAAACTGTTTATCGTTAAAAACACCTCGAATCAAAGATTTTTTCTAGGAAATTGCTCTGGAATACAAAACCAAAAACATATAAATCCTCATCGTTGTTTATTTTAATCAGTTTTTCTTATCACATTGACCATGAAGGTCAAACTTTGGTAGAAACCAATAGATTTAAAAAAAAACAACCATTCTCTTAGACAGGAAGCCGAACCGAAGATATATGAAAACGGCTGATGATGTATAAATTATAAAGGGATTATATAGAATCGTTATTTCGTTATATTTTATTCCGAGTTCATCAAGCATACCAACAACATATTTAACAATCTTCAGTATGTAACATTTTTCTTTTAAAAATAAGTGGAAATAAATAGTTCATATCATGTTTGTGCTTACCATAGTAATCCACGTCGGTCGCACTCCCGCAGATCAGCCTGCGAGCTTCGTACAATCGTGTTCTGTGGCGCTTTGTCTAGCAGCTCCACCATCGGGCCGGGGTTCACTGTCTCTGATAACCAGTCTGAAATAATATTAAATCTTTCACTATACTAAGTCGCCCTGGATTCAAAACTTCGGAAGTAATGGGGGAAACCTTTGCCCAGCTGTGGGATGATACAGGATAACAGTAACAGTAACTATACCAAGGAATGAGTAAAAAGGGTGTAAAAGTACCCTTAACGCAAACGAAGGGCTCTTGTTCTCCCCACCACTGCGATAATTTTTTTATTCTAGACCATACCTGGGAACCCCCTAGTTACGGAGATATTGGGGGTCAAAGTTCCAAATTTTGCACAGCTGTGTTTGTAATTAATACTAGTTTTTCAGGTTGTAACTTTACTTAAATTACCTCCATGACCCTTTTACTATTCAAAGCATCCACTAGCACAATATTTTAAGAGTGCTACATTGAGTCATACCGTAAAATGTGAATTTTGACCCCAAAACAAAAACTCCCAGCAAACATTTTTGCGTAGGGGTTCTTAGTTTGATGTACAGAATGCTTGGTTGACGTATGTGTGAAGGGTTAATTTACACCCTGTATGTATTAGATTAGAAAGTCGTATATCTTGGTATGAACAATAAATGAAAAGAGATGAAACGCATGTGACGAAACTAATGATGGATATTAATGTTGTTGGATGGAGAGGGAGAGGAAGACCAAAGAAAAGACGGATGGATTTTGTGTGGAATTATGTGAAAGTCAAAGGAGTAAATGATGGCGTTACGTCTAACAGTGGACAAAAAAAAAGTAGAATGGGACAAGGTCAGGAAGATTATATGGGTATACGAGTACATGTTGCCAATAAATGTGAAGTAGGTACCTTCTTCGGCTCCATCATCTAAGGTGATGCCTTCCTGTGCGTAACGTTCCCGTGGCGCCACCAACAGCGCTTCATGGAACATCGCTTGCAAACGCTCCTGGAAAATACGATTTTTAAATGTAACTAACTGGTACGAGGAAACACGGGAAAAGAGCATATGGAAGCAATTGGTCAATTGGAAGACCTTTGTTAAAAAAACAAAAATTACTAACTCACTTTTTAGTTTTTTCGGAACCGACATTTAAATTAGCTAACGATACTAAAAATATATAAACATGTTAAGACATAGATTTGATGATTATATTGTGAGAAGTATTAGTTCAGAATATGCAAAGTAATAGAGACAAGAGTCCAAAGATATCAATAGTCAGTCCGTAAACTTAAAGTTTCAAGTAACCTGCTAGCTATGATTGACCTCAAAAAAATATACTATTTTTTTATTTTATCCATCACGTTATGCTAGCTTATTTTATTTTGGCTCTTGACTTAATCTTTACATAGTACACAAACAAAGTCTGCCGCTGATTTTATAGCTAGTCGCTAGTTTCCTTTATTATTCTCATGACAAAATAACCAACAGTAACACGTATATATCTGCCTAGCCTTTTCCCAACTATATTGGGGTCGGCTTTTCAGTCTAACCGGATGCAGCTGAATACCAGTATTTTACATGGAGCCACTGCCTATCTGACCTCCACAACCCAGTTAATACTAGGTAATACGATACCCTTTGGTAAGACTGGATGTCAGACTTTCAGGTCACTGACTACCCGTAACGACTGCCAAAGATCTATATATGGCAGCCGGGACCAACAGCTTAACGTGCTTTCCGAGGCACGGAGGAAACTCGGTATGTAATGGGCGGTCACCTATCCACAGATCGACCTAGGCAAGCGCAGCTTAACCTAAAGATCGACCCGAGTGGCAGTTCTTATTAAGCCACGAGCTCCTCACCAACAGAAAGAAATAAAAACAAGGAGAGAAAACAACAGTAATACGTACTTGTAAGTAATTAGAAAGTAGCTTGGAGAGTGGAGCGCCGCTCTGCTGTCCGGCACACATTGGGTTGTCAGCTCCCGGCGTGTCCAGCAATAAGATGGATGCTGAGGTCCGAGCTGAGGTCGATAGACTCCTGAAATGGTGCAAGAGATTTTGTGATTATTATTGTAATAGGAGTTGACAAAAAGAATCTTAAGTCTGTCAAATAGTTTCCAAAAAAATTTTGGACAAATATTTTTTCTTTTTCACGTAAACAAAAAAATGAAGACGATACAGTGCTTCGAAAAGTCGTATGACGTCAAAAGGCCCCACTCATGATATTTGAAATGTTTTATTTTCGTCAATGTTTATTAATTTGATAAAACAAAAATCATTTTCGATCAAATCTGACAGACGGACTAAACAAGTACGGGGTAATCCCAGTACAAACCGGGTTGTAGAGGTCAGATAGATACGATACCCTTTGGTAAGACTGGTTGTCAGACTTTCAGGCCCCTGACTGCCTGTAACTGTATGACAACCGGGACCAACGGCCTAACGAGTTTTAAGAAGCATGGAGGAAACTCGGTATGAAATTGGTCATCACCATGGAAGCACGGCTTAACCCGAAGTTTGCCTGGCTTTTATTACTTAGGCACGATACTCCTACTCTTCAACAAGTACTATAAGCAATGGTGGAGAACTTACCTGTTGACCAGCGCAGCGATAATATTGAATGTCTCGTTGTATAGTCCGGTGACGAATGCGTCCACGGCTTCAGTACCCGACATCTCACGCTCGTTCGACGGAGATGGCGTTCTGAAAATAAGAACACATTCTATAGGGTTACTGGTAATTAGTGACTGATATTACTCATGATAACAAACAATTCTTACCAAGAAGCCTAACATGAAATCGCGAAAAAAAATCCAGATCTTCAGTACATTTATGTTCGCCTAACTGATCAAAACGGCAGGAAAAGAATGGCAAATAAAAGCAAGGGACAGAGAAAAATGGAGTAAACTGGAGGAGGCCTTTACCCAGTTCGGGGTTCCAGCACCAAATAACTCAAATTAATATTAAAATAATCTACATTGAAATTATTATTATTAATAACTGATCAAAATTTGGCATCCTTAAGAGTTTTCGACTTAACAACTGCGAACGGCGCGAAAGAGCCCTGCATCCTGCATCCAAGCCTCGGTGTTTTCAGGGGAATTTAAACTTTTAAGATGTTCAAATAGCCACTACTTACCGAATTAAAAAATAGAACAGAATTTGTATCAAATTGCCTGCCAAGTTAACGGAAACTTAATCGCAGGTAATGAAGCAGGCCCTTAAGGCCATACATTCTCTCATAGTAACGCTAAATTCTGTAACTTATAACAAAATGTAGGTATTGATATAAGCTATTATACTGTCATGGTCACCAACACTATCATTAACACTGAATACTGATTTTTACTATGTTTAATTTTTGTTTAGAGCTCCCGATATTTTGGCGCTTTTACAAGCACCATGGTCATGAAAGGAAAAAATATAATATTTTAGTAAAATATACTGAATTAGAGCTGTCATATTGTTTGTTATTTTATTCTCCAATTACAGGTTTCCACAGATAAAACACGAAAACAAAGAAAAAACAACAAAAAAAAGGTAACAAAAAACAAACAAAGTAACACGATCAAACAGTTAATCAACATTACTTTTTCTGCAAAAAAATTTTTCACCAACACATTCTTAAGCCGAGACACACTGGTGTTGAATATGTCCAAATCATGAGCACTAATCAGTTTGTTAAAACTTCTGCTGGCACGGATCAGAAATTAATTCTGCCTATAAGCGGACTTTGAGTGAGGGACATGCAACAAACTAGGTTCGCGAAACATTTTGCAGTGCGTAACCAATCCCAAACTACTCAACAGCTCTGGGCAATCGATGGTACCATTTGCAATCTTAACCATAAAGTTCGGTACGGCCCCCTTGAGGGGTTCAAAATCTTGTCGTGCATAGTGGTTAAATAAGTACACCAAATCAGCAATGCTTCTACGCTCATGCAGTGGTAAAATAAGAAACTTCTCGAGTTACATAATTGGGAGTGTATTTTCTAGTTTTAAACTGCAAGAAGCGTAAGAACCGCTTTTGAATACCCTCAAGTCTGTCAATGTAAATATTGTAACTTGGGTTCCATACTTGTGAGCCGTACTCCAAATGGCTACGGACAAAAGCACAAAAAAGGATTTTGTATATTTTTACGTTTTTAAAATCAGCTGACAACCTTAAAATAAATCCAAGTGCTTTAGAAGCTTTGCTAACAATGTTCTCAACGAGTGCATCAAAGTGCAGCTTCGAGTCAAATGTGACACCCAGGTCCCTAATAACGCTTATTCTGTTAATATTTGTGTTACGAAATTTATACTGAAACGTAATTGCATGTGGCTTGCGTGTGTAAGTACTAACAAAACAATTTAAAACATTAAGTTCGAGTTTGTTAAGGAGGCAATAATTTTGAAGGCTGTCTAAATCTCGTTGTAAACTAAAACAGTCGGAGAGTTCTGATATCGGGCATAAAAATTTCATATCATCAGCGTAAAGAATTATTTTATTTATTTATTAAAACTTTATGCACAAGTAATAAAACCGTACAAAGGCGGACTTAATGCCTTGGGCATTTTCTACCAGTCTACCTTAGGGTGATGCACAGACAATACACAGTAGATGCAAAACAGAAACAAAAATTAGAAAAAATATATATCTAACATATAAGAATAAATACATACATACGCATTTACATAAAATATATAAAATTTTGAAAGATAACAAGAAAAACTTTAACAACTTAGTTGTGAGACGAAGCTGCCAACTTCTTGCGGATGTGCTCGCGAGCTTTCATTTTGAATGTGAACTGACCGTTTACTGTCCTGATCTCCTGAGGGAGTTTATTCCAGAGGAAGACCGCCTGGACAAAGAAGGACGATTTTATAAAGCCAGAGCTATGAGAAGGACAACGTAGAAGACGATTATTAGCGGAGCGGAGTCTTGCTGTGAGCAGTGCATAAATATTGACAAAGGGAAGTGAGGTAAGAAAGGGAACTGGGCTTGTGAAGAAGAGCAAATAGGTTTGTCAAAGCCCTCAAAGCTCTGCGCTCTCGGATAGGTAACCACTTTAATAGCGATCGCTGTTCAGACACATGATCGCACTTGCGAAGATTGAAGACGAATCGAATGCAGTTATTTAGAAGTCGGTCAAGTTTATTAAGGAGATGTGCATTCAGGTCATAGTAGCATATATCAAAATAGTCAATAATGGGGAAGATTAGGGACTGTACAAGCATTGCCTTGATGTGAGCTGGGAGCTTTATTTTTCAACCGGTAGAGACCGCAACGTTCCGGTGACTTTCTTGCTCACAATCGCGAGCTGTTTACGCCAGTCAAGACAGGTGTCAACATGCAAACCCAGATCCTTGACATCAGAGCTAAACGGTAACCGGTGGCACCGTTAAGCCATTTAGCCTCCTCAAGCTATGGGGGCTCCCAACAATGAACTAAAACAACTAAAACTAAAATTTACTATGATGTTTTGGAACGGGCCCGGTAAAGCACGAACCAATGTCATTTATAAAAATAATAAAAAGCAAAGGACCCAGAAGGGATCCTTGTGGTATTCCCTGGTGTTCTGTGGTGTTACCTGAGGTTAGAGTTGGGTTGCGGCGAGGTGGGCACGGTGTGCAGCACGGCGCGCAGCAGCTCGTCCGCGCCCGCGCCCAGCAGCCGCGCCGCGCGCTGCCCGCAGCCCGCGCTCACCCACTGGTACTTCATACCGGAGCCCGAGTTCGCTGGGAAACGTTACAACTTTTATCATCACTTGTTCGATTATGTGGAGCTAACTTCCCTTGAAGAAGTCATGATTGGCTTCAGACCAGAATGCTGAGTGCAGGGGTAGCCTGTCTTCGGCAGCGGCGACCTCTCGCGCCCGGCCCTGGTGCAAGCCATGGTCCGGGGCGAGGAGGAATGGGACGCCGTCGCCTCCTTCTGCGAAGCAGTAATGCTAGCGAAGGAGGTGGCGGAACGCGACAGGGAGAGAACCTCTCGTCCCAGCCGCCGCGGGAGGCGCTCCGGGCGTCGGGGGTCTCGCGATGACCACCGGCCACCGTAGACGCGGGCCTGTGGACGGTGAATGATGGGCTAACTCGCCGTCCGTCCGTCTTACGACGAAAACAGGCCGTGTCGACGGTGCGTTCGTGTTCCACGCGCGCCTCAAAGAGATGTCAGCAACATGGGAGGGGCCCGAAAGGGCCGACGCCCGTCGGGGCCGCGGGTTGTCCACAGGTTATCGCGGCCTCGACATAGAGGGCGAAGAAGGAACATGGGTGGTTTTTAGTCAGTAGAAGTCTGACACTCCCTTTCGCTCTGCCCAAGAGCGGAAGGGGTTATTCGATGATTTTACACCCGCCAAAAAAAAAAAAGGGGAAGCCTGTCTTCGTTTTGTACACATTTAAACATACATCATTCATGCCTTTTTCCCATGGGGTAGTTTCTGCTACGATCCTTACATACTCTTTTTGACTTGTCCGCGCTCATACATCTAGTCATACACGCACGATTGGAAGTACTACGCACCTGCCCGTTCTGAAGAACCTCACCATTATGGGCACTGTATGTATGGTCCCATCCATATGTTGCGACTCACATTTGCCACACACACACACTCTTCAGTTTTTGTCATTAAATCCCAAGCACACAGGAATCTAATTTTAAATGTCCCGTTTTGCTCAGGTGTTACAAATTTGTCCAAAATTCACTCGTTAAAGTCGGAATATTTTACTGCCAATAATTTTAATGATATTTTGAGAAACGGTCATAATCATGAGTTATCTATTTAGGATAGTCTATGCACTAAAAACTCACCTTTAACAGCCCCCGCCCACCCCAGATGACAGATAGCAGCCATTATCTTCCATATAGCCATCTGTTCGTTCTCAGTGACAGCCAACAGCTGCAGCGCTTCCTTCAGCGCAGAGAACTCAGCGGGCGTCTCCGCTTTATCAGCGGAAGACATGAAGGGGTTCGGGGTGTTGATCGGTGACTGGTCGAAGAGCAGCTCGCGACGTAGACGGCCGTCGCAGCCGTGGTATAGACTGGAAATAAAATAAAATAGAGTTTTAGTTTTAAATATCGTCTTAGAGGTGCTAAGTGCTAGTATTGGAATCCCAAATCCTTCTATCCTCGTAAACAAATATACATATTTAGCAGGGTAAAAAAAATTAAGTACACAACAAGTAGCACAATTCGACAGACGAAGATATCAATATCTCAACAAGATAAAATAAAAACCATTCAAGTTAGTAGGAGTCGCGCATGAAGGGTTCCGTACCAACGTAGTCGGAAAGCCTCTATTAATTAATATTTATTGCCTCTTTTAGTTTTTAAATACACACTGCTATCTATTACGCTCCACTGTCTATCTATTACGGATCATGAGAAATAGCACGCTGACAGACAGACAAGACGGACAGCGGAGGCTTAGTAAGCTAGTTAGGGGCCCTAAGAATTCGTAACCCTAAAAAGCTGTGATGTTTTATTTGAGGTCTAAGACCGCAGGTTATATGAAATAACAGTTTAAAATATAAATCATAACGAACAAAATGTACGATAGCTACAGTACTCACGTATGCAGAGCCCTGAGAGGCGCTTGCCCGGGCCTCAGGTCCGGCAGCAGTATCTGTACCGAAGCCGCCGCTAGGGCGCCGCCCCCGTCGAAGTCCAAAGACGTGAGGGATACGAAGCGAGATGCGTGCGCGTTCGATCCGGTGCTGAACAGAAGAAAGTAATGATTAGGCTGAATATTTCAAATTAATATAACATTATTTAGTAGCTGACTTTGTTTCACTCGTCATTTGTCTAGCATTTCCCCATCATTGCTGGATACGAGTATCTATCTGTATAAATAAAAAGAGAAGTCATGACTGACTGACTGACTCATCAACGCCCAGCCAAACCCTTGGACCTAGAAAGCTGAATTTTTGCACAGAGGTTCCCTTTATAATGTAGACAAGAAATAAGGAAGGATATTTCGAAATTCAACCCCTAAGGGAGTTAAAGGGATGAAAGTTTGTATGAAAAATCTTATTCTTGAAACTTGGCACAAATAAATTATAAAGTAAATTGGTTTGTCACTTTTATTAAAACATATTTACGTAACTATTTTTTTCTAATTCTCACAGGATAGAGAATAAAAAGGAGAAGAAGCTAGATTAACAAATAGGGTACTTTTAATTACGGTAGTACGTTCCCGTGAGATATTTTCCAACATCCACGCGGGCATAAGGTAGTTTTACATAAAGTAAATGTCTATCTGCCCTCCACCTAAGTTTCTGGGTATACAAACCCGCCACACTATTCCCAAACCACTGTAACTCCTGTAAACCAGAATCAACAGTGGCGATCACAAGAAAAGGGCCGAGACAATGAAGCTCGACGAAGTCCCAGAAAAACGATTTAACTGTTAGCGCGAAATTAATCAGAAAAGAATAGTGGAGGAGTAGGTAAAAACATCATTCCACTTCCCTCCATATCAGCAGAAGACAGAACAGAACAAGGCCAATAGGCACACAGGGACGTATGCAACTGGGATAAGCCCAGTTGCTTAGCATCACGGATATTATTGTCATTAATAATATTACTGGGTAGTTAGTTATGAGCTGTTATTTTTGATTCCAATAATAGGTATGACAAAAATGCTCGAACGCACGGAAATTTGTTCCAGTTTCTACAAAGTTCGTATAGTAAATAACTCCAGATGTAACCTGTACACTATCCAACATAATATTACGTTCATTCTGCCAAAGACTACACTCCCATAAAATGTTACTGGGTAGTATGTTACATCTTGCTAAGACTGGTTGTCAGACTTTCGAGCTTCTGACCACCCGGATTGACTGTCAAAGATTTACGTATGACAGCCGGCACTAACGGCTTATTGTGCGTTCAGAGGCACGGTAGTGTTTGTAATGGATTATCATCCATCCACATTCAGACCTACGAGGAGGTACGTGCGCCAGAGACTGAAGTCGCCAAGAGTCCAGCTGCTGGAGTCGAGCCGTAACGTGACTTTCAAATCGTTTGTGGTGTGCATACTTACGTTGTACTCCAATCGGTGATGGAAGAAAGTTTATAGCCGCAGGATGCGGTGTTCCGTCGCATCATCGGAAAAATTCCACAAGATCGCACAAAGTATCGTGCAAGCAGTGAAGTACTAGGTACTAACATATTTTTAAGTTAAGTACTAACACTAACACTAATTTAATGTTATTAGAAAATTTAGGTTAAGGTATTTTAAAGGGTCTTTGTTACCTGAAAATAAATGTATTCTATGTATTCTATTCTATTCTATTCTATTCTATTGCCTAACCTTGAAGAGTCACCCGTTCAACTGTTACTTAAGTCAAAAACTTCCAGAATCGTTTATGTTATTTTTTTTTACTTACCGCGTAGATCCAAACAGGTGCAGCACATCGAAGGCGGCATCTAATCGTTCGGGAGTCAACTTCGATCCCTGTGCGGGATATGCGCTAGCGAGGTACCAGACACAGTGGCGCATCGCCGATGTTTTGCCGGAACCGGATCTGTGGATAGGTGGAATATTAGAAGTTTATTGGGAACATGAATCGCATGTGACTAAAAGAGTGATGAATTTAAATGTGGATGGAGGGAGAGGAAAACCAATGAAAAGATGGATTTGTGACATAGTAAATATAATATCACGCCTGTAATCCGTGTAGAACTTAGCAGAGTAGTAAATCATCATTGAAACTTGGAACCTCGATTCTAGCATATCTTAATTATTAAAATTATCTCAGAAAATAATTTATGAAAGTTTTAATTTAAAACCTCGAGACAATCTTAATTAAAACAAATGTCTAGACCATTTGTCTTTATTTCGAGTTTTTCCCACGCATCTATAATAATATTAAAAACGTGTAAAAAGTGATTAGTTTTATAATTAATTAGCCAATAAAATATTTAAATCCAATTACAAAGCGACACTATTCGACCTTCGATGTCCTTATTACGTATTCAAATAGCGACCGTTAATTCCTATTGCCATACGACTCTTAATTCAAATACCGAAAAAAAATTAAATCTATTCGACATTTACATAACGTTGCGCTAATTACTCGTATTTTCTGTTTTAAAGGTAATTTTATGGTATTTGATACAGGATTATCTATATATGTTAGAACATTATTTGACCTATATTTTTAATAGTTTAAGATTCATATTGTTATTTTACCATTCTAGAATTCTGAATAAAGTTTTATTATTATTTAAAGTAGTTCAGACTGCCTCGTTGGTGGTGCATGAGGTCCTTGGTTCGATTCGGGTCGGGCATAGTCCCATTTGGTTTTCCTTCAGGAATTTCTTAGCACAGCCACGGAGTATAAATTTATAACCGGTTGGTAGTAATAGGGTCGCCCCTATCACATGGGACTTAACTGGCGAAATTTGGTTGTACCATTTCGAGTAATAGTATATTTCACCAAAAAAATATAACTAGTCCATCAGATAGATTTTCAAAAACTAATGGACACGTTATTTTTCTTTTTTCACTAGGAACTTTTTTTTTTTTTTTTTTAGGATGATCACAAAAGATGAAGACGATACAGTGCTTCGAAAAGTCGCGTCAAGTCGTGTGATGTCACATGGTTAGTACTTTTTTACGCACAAAGTTACGTCAAAAACCCTCAAAAACTCATGATCTTTGACACGTTTTATTTTCGTCTTTATTAATTTGATAAAACAAAAAAACACGTAGGTATTCAATATTATATTTTTCTTGGTGAAACACTCTATTGTACACCTCTGCTCATGCTATGTAAAAGTAGCTCCAAAGAAAAATCTATCTTGTTTCCGAGACGATAAAGTTCAAACGCTGTGACAGATAATAATCATTATTGATCTTGAAAATTAACTTCCAACTGAACTGTTATAATTAACAATCCATATAAGAACGAATTAGTTATCTACACTAATATTATAAAGAAGAAAAATTTGTTTGTTTGTTTGTAACAAATAGGCTCCGAAACTACTGGACCGATTTGAAAAATTCTTTCACCGTTAGGAAGCTACACTATTCCCGGGTGACTTTTTATCCCTGTATTCCCACGGGAAAGGGAACTTCGCGCGTGAAACCGCGTGACGTCCGCGAGTATATAATAAATGGCGCCAAACGATAATTTGTCAAAGGAGGTTTTGACACGATAAATACTCCAACGAAAACTGTTATGAATAGCCAGTGATTAGCAACGTTTATTTATTGTTTGTTGATGTTGTTAATTATGGGTTGGAAGGAAGTTTAATATTATTTTCTGTGGTTTTGTGGTCTGATAAAGCGACGAAAGGTCGGTTGTAAGGTAATAAAACTCAGATGACGCAAATGCAGCAAAAATACTCAGTTCACGGGTTTATATTATATTTTTGGTGGCCAGTGTATTAACAACAAATCAAAAGAAAATTAACGAAAACCCTTTAAATCTACAGTAATATTATAAAGAGGAAAGACTTGTTTGTTTGTTTGTAACGAATAAGTAGGCTCCGAAACTACTGGACCGATTTGTAAAATTCTTTCACCGTTGGGAAGCTACACTATCTCCGGGTGACATAGGCTACTTTTATCCCTGTGTTCCCACGGGAACGGGAACTACGCGGGTGCAACCGCGTGACGTCCGCTAGTATTTAATACGCGTATAACAATGACTAAATCCACTTATATGTAATAACTAATAACAAATCAAAATAGTTTAACAAATAAACACATATAAAAACTATAACTGAAGCACTTGTGAGGACAAACCATAGTTCTTCAAAATAAAATTCGAATGAAATCTGTACTACTGAAATTACCTAATTCAATTAATCTGTGGCCTTGTCTGTTATTGAATTAACTCAATACCTGAGAAAACTACTTTATTTCTTACTGGCAGACAACTGGTGTTATAAGGTCTAAAATAGGCTACTTTTATTGGGATATTATTAAAAGGGGGATATAATTAATGTTTTTCGCGCGTATCTTTGTTTGCAATATGCTTTATTCCTTCATATCTTCCAAACCACTTGATGGATTTCTGTCATTATTTTGGAATAAGAATTAGAGTGCCGTGTCAAAAAAATAAACTCTTGAAATTGGTTACACACCGATTCAAAACGAGAAATCATATTATACAATAAATTCACATAAAACGGAAGTTGTGGGCATCTTGTACAAAGAATACGAACCTGCCAAGGAAGACGATGGCTCTATCCCTCCTGGAAGCCAGCATACAGCGATGCGTAGATTGGGCTGCTGCAAACACGTGGGGCGGCATGTCATCAGCTCGACAGCCTCGGAACATCGCTGCCACCTGGAGACCAACCATGGAAGGAATTAGGGGGGAACTTAAATTATCATAATCATCTGCTTTGCCTTTTGCTAAGTAAGGATCGCCTCACTTTGTAAACGGATGCAGTTCAAAACCAGAATTTTCCCAAGAAAATACCTATCTGAGTTTCACAACCCACCTTTAGGTATCACGATACTCTTTGGTAGACTGGTTTTCAGAGTGTCCGTCTTTTTACTGTCGGTAAAAGATCTACGAATAACAGCTGATACAAACGTGATTCTCGAGGCACAGAGAAATCTCGATAACTTAAATGAATGGTCACCCATCCACGTACTTAACCTTGCGGCTGTTAGTATTTACCATGACTATTAAATTATTGATTAAAATTGTTGTTTTACCTTCTCAGTATAAATAGGCGAGGTGCGCTTCGGCGGGCCAAGTACCAGGAGCGCATGACCGGCACGGGCGTGGGGTAGTCCAGCAGCGTAACGGGAGCGCAGCACGTTCAGCGCACCGCACTCATTCAGGCAGCGTAGGGAGGCTGTGTCCTCGCAGCGTTCTAGTTGCGGCGGGTTTGCCTGGAAGATAAGAGGGTGAACATATAGGGATCGGTTGCAGAGACTGGCTTTTCTTAATTCATCTATTTCATATATTTTCTTGGGTGGAATCGTGGTGATCGAGTTCTGAGGACTCATCTACGTAGAACACTAAGTTAGGTTTTACTCCTGTTGTCTAACTGTTCGAGACGAAGCGCGACGATGCGATCACCGTGAACTTTGAAGGACGAAGCGCACTACGCGGCCACGACCACGACTTTAAGCCGCAAGAGCTTCGACCAGACAGAAAGTTCGGCCGCACAATAGGCCATCCAATTAGTGTCGTTTTCTTGAAGATATAACGAGCAGTAATGCGACATGCCATGACCGTAGCCGTATACTGAATGAGGTCCTTAAAGACGCTTCATACACACAGTGTGCATGAAGCCCCTTCAGCACTTTATTCCATTTCTTGCAGCGAATTTGCTGTAATAATGTAAAGTAAATTGCAGTGCAGTCCGGTCCATCGATATTCTTAGTAATTCGGGAGACTTTTTTGTACTCAGTTGGTACTTTAGTCCCTCTTGTGCTTATCCAATCAAGACAAAAAACTTACCACGACAAGTTTTCGTCTGCGCAGTCCCACAAAGAGGCTAGATTATATTGCCTACCTTCTCCAAATCATCTTCATCAACGGTAAGCATCTCGCCAGTTTGCAGCACCCGGACCTTGGCCCTGCCGGCGTCTGCCTCTCCATCCCGGACCACCGCTGTGAAGCCTCCGCGGTGTGCCAGCCACATGTGACCAGCTTGCAGCCATTCCTTCTCGCATGCCAGTTGCTCTTCGGATTTAGCCTGTGGAGAACAAAGGAAGTTGGTTAATATATTGCTGCAAGTAAGAAATGGAGACACACCGAACGGAGATGGCAGAATAAGCTGAACTCCTATAATAAATATTTATAATAGTGGCCCTTTTTTTCTTCTTTTTTTGGCGTAAGGAAAATCATCGTATAATCCCTCCCGCTCTTGGGCAGAGCGAAAGGGAGTGTCAGACTTCTACTGACTAAAAACCACCATGTTCCTTCTTAGCCCTTTATGACGAGGCCACGGTATCTCTAACAACATCAAGCAGCCCCAACGGCATAATAGTGGCCCTTGGAAGCCTTTTGTCAAGAGATAAAAAACACGCTCTAGTTCGAGAGACAGCAGCTCCTTTATTTTCAGAAACTCAAGCGTTCCAAAGCCGCCGTGAGTCTTTCGAACCAATTCCGCAATTATAACCCCCTCCCTACTGTCTGACTTGTATCGGTATAAAACAGTCATGGGTAAGGAAAACAGCGAAAAAGAAGTCATTGTTTCGTTATGGTTCGATCGGCGCGACTCGACACCTCGCCCAACTATTACTCGTACAAATTTCTTTCTGATCGCCTCAAGTGTTCGTATTTTCGATTTAGCGTCGATTCGTGTGGTCATTCTCTTAAACCGCCACGTTCGGTTACGTCATGAGTGCGCCGAAGGAACCAATCTATTACATGTAGCGGATAACAGCTTTTACGACAAACTATGCTCCAGTGCCGGGCACGTAATCACTCACTTAACTGGTCGAGATCATAGGTGTGTCTGGTGGACAAGTGTATACTAGTTAAACTAGGAGGGAATATAAGTTAAGCTGAGAAATGTCTTAAAAGAAGAATCATCATCTGCCTAGTATACAAATATGTTAGGGTCGGCTTACAGTCTAATGGGCCTACCACACGTACATGCTTCACCAGTCTTGCCCTGCGCGATTACACGGTGCACACGATACATCGCGCGTGTGGTTGGTAAAACTATATTACCATTACCAACCACACGCGCGATGTACTGCGTGCACCGTGTAATCGCGCAGGCAAAAGTGTGGTGAAGCTTGAGCGTGTAGTAGGCCCATTAGACTGTAAGCCGACCCTAACATATTTGTATACTAGGCGGTTGATGATTCTTCTTTTAAGACATTTCTCAGCTTAACTTAAGCGGGAACAGTTGAATACATAGAGCGACTGCTTATCTGACTTCCAAAACCTAGTTAGTTTTGAGTACCTAATACAATACCCAGTGGTAAGACTGGTTCTCAGACTTCAGGCCATTGACTGTTACGAATGTCCAAGCTATCTTCAAATGACAGTCGGGACCAACGGCTGATAGACGATAGACTTTGGATTTTTGGCTCCAAGACGTGCCAATTTCCTCACGATATTAAATATTTCAATGTTTTGATGGCAGTAGTAATAAAATAAACTACACAAAGCATCATAGCCTCGACATGGCATAGACACGCTCACTTAGGGGTCCAAATCTTTTACTTTGTGTTGGTGGGAAATCATCAAATAACACCTCCCGCTCTCGGGCAGAGCGAAAGGGAGTGTCAGACTTCTACCGACTAAAAACCACCCATGTTCCTTCTTAGCCCTTGTGCCGAGGCCGCAGTATCGCTTTCGAACAACCCGCAGCCCCAACGGGACCTAACCAAATCCTCAAACCACGAAAGAAAAGCACTGAAACCTCCGTCGTACATTACTCAGGTACATAGGGAAGTGTTGTCGGCATCAGTTAGCACGAAAGCTTGTAATTTTCCCCATTAGATTGTTAACGCCGACTAGAAACTAGCAGGGACAGTTATTGTGGGGCCCAAGTGTCAGTGATGGCCGATAATGGGCTATATGGCCTATAGCAGAGGGTTTTTATTGACATTTAAGTTTAAAGTGTGCTTGTTTCAAGAGGAGTTATGGATTTCGTTATAGAATAGATTAGTTGGACAATGGACTCGTTCAGGAAAATGGGTTTTAAAATTGTTGGTTAAATGGGGTGAAGGAGTTAGGACATATTCAGAAATGATCTCTTTTATGCACTTACAAACCAACAGACATACAGACGAAAAAAACATACAGACGAATAGGGTAGTTAACAAAAAAAAAATCTAATTAGTCCGTCATATAGATTAGCAAAAAATATTGGATACCTACTTAATCTTTATTTTTTCACGTAAACAAGCAATGAAGACGATACAGTGCTTTGAAAACTCGTGTGACGTCATACTCTAAGACATTAGTATGACATTATTTAGCGGTCAGTGAGGTCACCAACCCCTCCTCAAATTTTTGACGCGTTTTATCTTCGACAATTTTTATTGATTTGATAAAACAAAAAATATGCAACCAATATTTTTCGATAATCTAACAGACGGACTAATTAGAATCACATTTTTTGAAGTCAGTAAACATCCCTATTGAGAATCTCCTCTTTTTTGGAAGTCGGTTAAAAAACCCAATAAGGTACCCGAAACTGTATTTTTTTTCCAATCAACCTTGAACCGAATGTTTTAGTGATTAAGTTAAAAATCTTTTAAAGTTTGACAGATTAAAGTACCTTGACGTACTGGCGTCAGTTAAATACAATTATTTTGAACCTATACAACCGTCACCCACACTACAAAATGTACTAGGAAGTCATAAGCTCAGCCTACACTACGGCAGGTGTATTTCCGTAATTAAATGTGCAATTGATCGGCGGCTATTGCTACGTACAATTGGGAATGTAAACAATTAAGTTACGACCAAAAGATTTGGGATTTCTTCGAAAGTTTTTGCCCCCTGTCGAAACGTTGTCCGACCTTGTCATGATAAAATTGTAAAGCCAAATCATTTTAAGAAGAGTACTCATGTAGTTTCTTGCCGGTTCTTCTCCATAGGAAACGACCAAACCGATCCGTGCACCCTATTCTCGACGTTTTTTAAGTGCCCGCCCGTCTAGGTGCGTGAAATATTATGTATTTGTTTTTTTTTTGTCAATAAAACAAAAAATTTTTCGTTTTTTAGGACTTTTTCAATTTCGAAATGGTAACCGTAATTACAGCAATCATGTAAAAAGATTTTAAAAGGACCACCCAGCGATTCATTTGACATTTCGCGCGCCTGTCATTTCGTAATTGACGATTAAGTACATCATAATGTTCAAACATAGCATTTGATGGGAGTGGCAGCGTTCTGTCAAATGTCATGTTTGCTATTGGACAATTATTTGTTTTTATTACTAAGTGCAGTGCGCACGAGTCACTTGGTTTGGGCATATCTGGAGAGATGACCTAATTATTCAATGCAAGAATTAGTAATGCTTAAAAAATAGTACAGTCGCCAGCGCATGAAGACCACAAACTGTCAGTTTGCTCATTCGATTTTGAACTTAGTCATCAACAATTTCTGGTTTAGAATCATTTGGAGTAGACAGTTTGAACAGTTTTAACTTAATGCGCTGGCGACTGTAGATACAGAAATACAATAACAAAAAACCATGAATTTAAATGAATCAATGAATGAATCCATATATTTTCGTTTGTTAGCTTAATTTTTTTACAATTACGAGGATAATAGGTATGCTACAGATCAAGTATTCTACTGAGACACGAATAAAGCCCCATTCGATGTTGACGCAAGTTACATCCCAACAGTTAATTCCCACGATCAAATATTCGCTCTATCAAATAATATTCCTTACTTACAGCACAACACAAACCAACTTATTAAGTTATGACAAAATCATAACTTAACAAATACCTACCTTATTACAGAGCGATAAATCTGAAATTACGTTACAAAAACAATTTGAATTTCATTGCGAACTACAAGCTAGTGCTAATAAAATAATGGGTTATAAACTTTAAAAGCCAATAAACAATATACTAATATGTACCTATACTATAATAATATATATTTTAGTCCAGGGAACTGCCAAAGATATTTACAAATCGAGCCCTGCGGACCTTCCACCTCCGCTTACAAAAACCGATATTATTAAAACCGATGGCTACGACATAGTCAATTTAGAAGCTCAAGACTCAATGGAAATGAGAATCTTTTTAGAAGTTATCAGAAGCATCCTGGTTCGATTCAATGTCACCCACATTGAATCGAACCAGGATGCTTCAACTCAATAAATTGTTCAGTCTCCGTGAAAAAAATACCCGTGATTGTCGGATTAGCTCTCCCCCCCCATAGTGATTATTCGAGGTCTTGGTCGTCTCTTTCCAATCGTTATAATAATAATAATCGTTTATTGTATCAATTAAAATATAGCCTAATACAGTTACATCATCGGGAATTCTATAATAAAAACGCTGCAGAAAACTTCGAAACTACGATAATACGCTGTAGAGACTTAAGACCTTGGTCACACCTTTTTTTTTTTGGCGGGTGTAAAATCATCGAATAACCCCTTCCGCTCTTGGGCAGAGCGAAAGGGAGTGTCAGACTTCTACTGACTAAAAACCACCCATGTTCCTTCTTCGCCCTCTATGTCGAGGCCGCGATAACCTGTGGACAACCCGCGGCACCGACGGGCGTCGGCCCTTTCGGGCCCCTCCCATATTGCTGACATCTCTTTGAGGCGCGCGTGGGACACGAACGCGCCGTCGACACGGCCTGTTTTCGTCGTAAGACGGACGGACGGCGAGTTAACCCATCACTCACCGTCCACAGGCCCGCGTCTACGGTGGCCGTAGGTCATCCCGAGACCCCCGACGCCCGGAGCGCCTCCCGCGGCGGCTGGGACGAGAGGTTCTCTCCCTCTCGCGTTCCGCCGCCTCCTTCGCTAGCATCACTGCTTTGCAGAAGGAGGCGACGGCGTCCCATTCCTCCTCGCCCCGGACCATGGCTTGCACCAGGGCCGGGCGCGAGAGGTCGCCGCCGCCAATCGCCGCTACGAGAACACGGCGGGGCTCCGCCCAAGCGGGGCACACCTCCACTGTGTGCTCCACCGTGTCCTCCGGCCGATCCTCACAATGGTGGCATCCGGGCGTTTCCTCCCGCCTGATTCGGTGCAGGTACCTCCCGAAACAACCGTGTCCGGTGAGGACCTGCGTCAGACGGAAGGTGAGGGCGCCGTGGCGCCTCTCTAGCCACTCCTCAAAGAGGGGACTTACCGCCACTATCGACCTTGGTCACACCTCACGTGGTTATAGGACGCAAAAAACGCCCTTTAAAGTATTTTTGGGTATTTTGCGTATGAGAATTCCCTAACATATCTTGATATCTACTTAGTTTTTTGGCGGACGCAGACGCAGACGGAAATGGGCGAGGTTAATAAACGAAAAATTTGAGGCATCGAAAAGCTTGTCCTTCACTAAGTACAAACTACAACAAGAAAACCCAACATACATCCTCATCCTACATCGTAAGTTATTAAAATGTCGTAAAATCTAACATATTCAACAAAAACTGTAGCGTGACTCGTTTTAACATATTCAAAATTAACAAAAACATGTCCAAGCAAAGGAAAACTGCTTGAATACTTGGTACATAATATTTATGTACAGGTAATTGTTTGTTTACTCCTGAAGGTTACTAAAGTCAGGTATTATTATTAGTTCCTTTTGGTACAGTCAACCGTACATCAGTGCTGTCATGTTGTCCTAGCATAACCTGCATGTGATTTAAGTAGGTATATGCTTGGGTGACAAAATAGCAAGATGTTCAGAACTCTCCCGAAGATTTGAAAACAAACCATAGATCCCGGAGATGTCGTTTTTGCATCTATAGTACGTTCGATAAAGAACCTATAATATGATTTACTGGCACACCTTTCAAAATGTTTTCTTTTGTTCAAGCTAGAATAAAGAATTTAACACATATTTATATTTGCAATACAAAGATGTCGTTTTTGTCCAAGCTCATAAAAACATCGATTATACTTCATTAGTTGTAGCTAAACTCATAAATTAAACCACATTAATAAATAAGAACTCAAGAACTCCTAAAATAAATAAATTTTAAACTAATAAGAAAGGCGTATATCATGTAATATTGGAAAGAACTCCACTAAAGTATCATAAACATAATGAGAAACATTGGTTTGTTTGATTTTGCATTCAATATAAGAAATAAGAACAGTTTTATTTATTGCATATCCATGTATACTACCTAATATTATAAAGAGGTGGAACTTTGTTTGTTTGTTTGTATGTAGGGGTAATCTCCGGAACCGACGATCCAATTCTAAAATATTTTTTACTGGTAGAAAGCTACATTTTTCGTGGGAGCGTTTAGGCTGTTAATTATAATTATTTCATGCTTAGTAGCCGAGTAAGCACAATTTTCTCCGACTTCATAGAGGAGGAGGTTATCAATTAGTCGGAACAATTTTTTTTTTAAAGGGTTTATTTCCCAGGTGGTCCTATGATCATCAAGTCTGATGATGGGATCCTGGAGAAATAGTGAGAACTTCAAATTTTATAGGCACTCTTGAAGCGATTTGGGTAGTTTTTAGAAGATTACTTTCTCGGAGTGGTCCCATTTCAATTTGGTGAAGATCTGATGAAGAACTTTGTAAGTTAGGCAACAGAAGTTTTCAATAAATATATATATTTATTTTATAGCATCGGTTTAGGTACTCTGTAATGTTGCTATAATTAATATTAAATAAATAAATAAGTTAATTAATTATAGCAAATGGAGAAATCTCATGTCTGTCTATTGTTTACACCAGTTTATAACATAACATCACGCCGCTACGCTTTAAAGAGGTAAGCACATGTGAACCATTAAAAACGAAAATTAAGAACTTTATAATTAAAAATAAAACCGACTTCAACAAAAAAGTGAACAATAAACTTTAGAAGCTAAAATCTGCTTCTGAAATCAAACAAAAGTCACCGACTTCAGAAGCTAATGTGGGTAATAAAAAAAAAATTGCGGACGGAGTTGTGGGCGAAGTGCTAGTTTATTATAGATCGTATGTACATGTTTTATATGAGACAACTTAAGTGTGAATTCATTATAATATTTGATTACACTTAATTTCATTTCATTTAAACGATAATACTTTTAAATGTGTTGTTTTATTTTAATGAAATTGCTGTTTAAATATTTAGAAATAGATCTGCTTTCTTGCGACGAATTATCATCATCATCATCATTTCAGCCGAAAGACGTCCACTGCTGGACATGGGCCTCCTCTAAGTGTCGCCACATTGACCAGTCCCGTGCGTCTCGCATCCAGCGGATCCCCGCAACCTTCACCAGGTCATCAGTCCACCTAGTGGGAGGCCTTCCAACGCAACGTCTTCCAGTTCGCTGTCGCCACTCCAGAACTTTTCGACCCCATCGGCCATCCGTTCTGCGAGCAATGTGCCCTGCCCACTGCCACTTAAGTTTGGCAATTCTTCGGGCTATGTCGGTAACCTTGGTTCTCATGCGGATGTCCTCATTTTTGATTCGATCACGCAAAATAACTCCGAGCATAGCTCTCTCCATTGCCCTTTGGGTGACTTTGAGCTTTCTGATGAGGCCCATTGTGAGCGACCACGTTTCGGTCCCGTATGTAATCACTGGCAACACATACTGGTCATAGACTTTCGCCTTGAGACACTGTGGTAAGTTGGACGAGAAGATACTACTCAGCTTCCCAAACGCTGCCCAGCCGAGTCGGATTCGACGATTGACCTCTTTCTCAAAGTTGGACCTACCTAACTGGACCGTTTTGTCCCAGGTAGACATAATCGTCTACAACTTCGAGTGTAGTGTCTCCGATCTTGATAGGAGTGGGTGTTACATGGGCATTCAACATGACCTTGGTTTTGTCCATGTTCATTTTAAGACCCACTCTTTCGGAAGCTCTACTGAGGTCATCGAGCATCTTACTGAGGTCCTCCATGGTCTCAGCCATGACCACTATATTATTATTGCGACGAATATCTGCGTCAAATTCTTCATGTGTCGACGGCTTTTTTCCGACCGGGCCAAACGATTGCAGTGTTTCAATCTCAAATGAATTCAAATAAAAAAAAAACAGGATTTGGTGCTACAACAAGTGGTGGTATGCACCTAGTCGCATAAACCTATAGCTGCTGCATTAGGTTAAAGATTGATTGCCAAAAATTACAGACGAATAAGGTCAAATAATCATATCTTTCTTCTGTACTGCACAGAAGATCAAAGAAGATGAGTGATAAACTTTAAAGTGAAATAAAATATAGTAAATTCAAATGGTTACAATGTAAAGTTATGACCAAGGAGTGCTTCGATTTAATTTTAGCCTCCGGAAACTTGAGCGTTCCAGTTGGCGGGTGAAGCATTGCTTCACCCACGTGGTACAGGGCTGATGCTTGATTTATGAAAAGAAATGAGAGCTTGGAAATGTGCACGTTTGAGGAATCTTTATGAAACTACTAGCTGATGCCCGCGGTTTCGCCCGCGTGTAGTTCGGTTGTCGCGATCGATTTCGGTTATCGCGACCAAAAGTAATCGTTACCCAACTCCAACACCTTTTTCGTATTAAAAAGTAGCCGAAGTCCTTTCTCAGGCTCTAGACTATCTGTGAACCAAATTTCATTCAGATCGGTTCAGTAGTTTTGGCGTGAAAGCGCGATAGACAGACAGAGTTACTTTCGTATTTATTATATTAATAAAAAATCAAATAAATTAATAAGTAAGGACTACTGCTGTTTTAGGCGGTCCTCGCGTATTTGGCGCAGTTTCTGGCCAACAAATATTAAATACTGTCATTGCAGAGGCAGAAAAAGTAGATCACTTTTGGGAAATTTAGTTGAAGAGAATAAGTGGGATCCCGAGGGCAGTGAAAGATTATCGATCCTGAGCGGAGCGAGGAAAATGAAACAACATCACCTGTTAACCTATTTCCTCTTCCTTTTCTACCTACACAGCATCAGCATGGTGATGCTGACAAGGTAATCTTATCTCCTTCCTCATTGAATAAATCTGGTCATACATCCACGCTAACCACAAACATCACCGAAGAACTCCAAAGCCACATTCCCAATCCGCCTTTCCCAAACACTCCGTGGGCGGGCAGCCCTATGGCCTATATGGCCACGATTTAACGACCATTTTATTGCATCGCAGGTGTCCGTATAAACACTGTTTACGTTTAAGGGTGACCTACTGAGCACATCTGTCGGTACACGGAACAACATTGGGAGTTACGACACGTTAGGAGTTGTTTGACGCAGATGTGGCGATAGAGGAACCGAATTACCGAAATAGATTTATTGGCTTCAAATGGATAGGTTTTGTAGTAGCTGTAGTGAAAGATTGTAAGTTTGTATGACCTTAATATCTATCACACTATATATCACACTAATATTATAAAGGCGAAAGTTTGTGAGTGTGTGAGTGTGTATGTTTGTTACTTCTTCACGTCTAAACGGCTGGAGCGATTTTAATGGTATGGAGTTAGCTGACACCTTGGATTAACACATAGGATAATTTTTATCCCGATTTTTCCTTCCCGTGGGATAGTTTTCGAGTTGTAGCGGGCAAGCCGCTGGCAACAGCTAGTTTATGATAAATGTTCAATAAGATGGAACAATGCAAGTGGCATTGGTGACTGAAAAGTTGGGATGTCGTGGTAATAGCATGATTGTGCGGCCGAGGATTGGGGAAAATATCGTAAATAAATGGCTATAAAAGTAGAGGAAGCAAAAGTAACAAGAAAAGATAGTCTAGAGACTAGTCTAGACTGCCAGGTACATAATATCAATCACTAGTTTCGGCGGGAAATCATCGCGAGGAAACCAGCAAACCAAACCAAGTCAGAAGCCTTGGAGCTGGGCCAGAGAGGACTATGGGACTGCAGATAGATTTCACTGTTGCTTTTGTTTAGTCAATTTAAAAGTGCCTGTAACTGGCCTTCTTCAAATAAATTCTTTGATTCTTTGACCACAAGTAAAAAGAAAACGAGATAAATGAGAAAGATACATTTTGCTACCAGTACACATTTTGCGAAAGAGTCATTTTGCGACTGAGCCTTCAAATGCCTTCAATACTAAACTAAATAAGCGAAACAGTCCTCAAAATCTTGGTCCAAGGTAGGTATAATATGAATCAAGCAGACACATTAATCTTTCATGTTTCAATACGAACAAACAAGACAAATCATTTCATCAACGCACAATTATCCTATTTAGATTCTCGGTAGCCAGACAGAGGTTATGACTTGACTGGCTATTGTCACAAGCCGGATAACGGTAATGGCGAAATTAACGGCAAATACACTGTTGAAGCTTAAACACAAGAACAGCAAACAAATAAAAATGATGAACACACAATCATAAATGAGATGGCTGCTTCCTTGGTCTAATGATCGCACAACACGACTAACGTGGCCCAGGCCGGGCAAATCGTTATTGGGTTTTGTCAGGAATTTCTCACTAGAAGCCACTGAGTCTCGATTTGTGCCAGATTGATGGCAATAGGATCGCCCCCTATTACTTAAACAAAACTGGCGAAAATGGTGTACCTTCTAATGGGTTCACCTCTGCCTAACTCTTCGGGAATTCCAAGGCGTGTTGTTATGTTATGTAAACTGTTGAAACTTAAATACAAGCCAAGCTTAAGATGATGAACACACAATCATAAATGATATGGCTGCTGGACTCCAAGCAAAATACAAACATGACATGACTTAGATATATAATACAACATAAGTACTTGTAATCCACGTACGCCAGATAGATAATAACAGACGCTCGGATCAATCTTGAGGTGAACCCGTGTCCCCGTCGGGGCTGCGGGTTATTGTAAGAGATACCGCGGCCTCGCCATAAAAGGCTAAGAAGGAACATGGGTGGTTTTTTAGTCAGTAGAAGTCTGACACTCCCTTTCGCTCTGCCCAAGAGCAGGACCCCTCCTGCTCTTGGGCAGAGCGAAAGGTCGCGGTATCTCTTACAATAACCCGCAGCCCCGACGGGGACACGGGTTCACCTCAAGATTGATCCGAGCGTCTGTTATTATCTATCTGGCGTACGTGGATTACAAGTACTTATGTTGTATTATATATCTAAGTCATGTCATGTTTGTATTTTGCTTGGAGTCCAGCAGCCATATCATTTATGATTGTGTGTTCATCATCTTAAGCTTGGCTTGTATTTAAGTTTCAACAGTTTACATAACATAACACCTCCCAAAAAGAATAAGGCGAACCCGCGTTTGCCTAGGTGGGTATGTTAATTGGGGGCCAACCATTACATAACTACCGAGTTTCCTCCGTGCCTTGGATATCACGTTAAGCCGTTGATCCTGATCTGACTGTCATTTGTAGATCGTTAGCAGTCCTTAGAGGTAGTGAGTGGCCTGAAAGTTTGACAAACAGTTTTAAATGTACGACCTAACAAAACAGAACCGGCCCGGACGCTCCCTGGATACCCTCTAAACTAGGACAAATCCGGGGAAACCCGGACGGATGGCAACTCTACCTACAGTGCACGTACATTTCTCCAATAAGTAATCTGTGGTTTAAGTACGCGTAAGCATGTTCAGCCAATGAAGCCGTTACGTCACTAGTCTATACGAATAATCTATACATACATACAAATACTAAAATTAAAGTGTCTGTTCGTTATTTCAAAATATCAGCTTTTTACTAAATGCATATGGAAGTAATACGGAACCTATCTCTCTTCTTACTGATATATACCTACTTTGTCTGTCTCTTTGTTCCGGGCAATCTTCGAAACGGCTAGACCGATTTTGACAGGACTTTTACTGGCAGATAACTGATGTAATGAGGAGTAATTAAGCTATTATTTAGAATAAGGGTTTCGTTTAAAAAAATAATACTTTTGTAATTGGTAACAAAACCCGAATCAAAAACGGGAAGTAAGTAATATTTTCAAAATAATTTCACGCTAACGTAGGTCGCAGGCAAGAGCTAGTTGTATAACATAATATCAGAAATATACACAAAACACGTCTTTTTATGGCGCCTCACGAGACAGTCGTTAGGGCACGAGTCAGGAGTCAGGGCCGCACAACAATAGCTGTTGATTTCGACGCCAGCCATGTATTTTGTCTATACTTTGGTGCTCATTAGGAGATGCAATCAATATTTGTTAGATAAGAGTAGGTGTGTTCAATCGAATAATATGTGGTTAGAATGCAAATTTAATGCGTTCTATTCGAGAAATACTCGAAATGTGTACACTATTACAAAACGCCTTCTAGTACGATCCTTACATGGCATACTATATAAGTATAAAAAGCCTATAATTTTCCCACTGCTTAAACCCTGCATCTAAAGCCTTCTTTCTATGAGAAGGAATGGGCTGGTGATTGTCACATGTATTCGAATTTTTCTTCACCGTTTTGAGAGCAGTGGTGAAAATGTAATGCCCATTCGTGGTGGTAATGTTTAACCAAGTAGTTTCGTATTACTCAATACTGTGGAGGTTAGATAGGCAGTCACTCCTTGTAAAATTCTAGGATTCAGCTGCAACCAGCAAGACTGGAAGAAGACCCCAACATAGTTGGGAAAAGGCCATGTATGCTTGGCGGGTTCGAATCCGTGACATTCAAATTGTAAGTTGATCCTTACATACTCATATTAAAATACTAATCGGGACAAGAGTTTAATGTAACCTCATATTTTTCCATGCAATAAAGCGATAACTCTTCTAAGCTTGGAATAAAATATCTCAAACGGAATAATAATATGAAAACCTTGTTTGGACTGCATCCAAAACTGAAGAGTTGTTACGATAACAACGAAAAAGTGCAGTTATTTAACCAGAAGAGACTCAAGAAATGGGCAGAGTTCCAATACAATTATGGTGATGTCTAAAGTGCTTCCATACTTATTTGCGAGATAATGATAAACATAGAATATGTTTCTAAGGGTCGTTTTACTCACAGGACATAGAATGAATGAAACAATGTTACCAAACCGTTTGACATTTTCCACAATCGTAAAACCAGTCATTTTATTGACTCCAAACTGCTAATGGTAATAGTGGTAGAGATTCAAACGTCATCGAATATCTTCGTTTACAAATCTTATAAAACTTCTACTAGTAAACACACCTTGACAAAAAAAAAAATCTTTTAACAGAAATACTTCAGAAATCTCACATACTACATCTAAAACTTCTTTAAAAGTCGGATGCCAGTATTGTCTGAACTAGTGACAGCAACATCATCACCTGCGTAACCTTTTTCCAACTGAGATGCGTTCGGCTAGAAGTCGACCGCATCTCAGTTGGGGTTTAACTGGATGCTGCTGAATGTCAGTATTTTACATAGGCAACAGGGCTCGTTTAAAAAAAATAATAAATGATAAAAAGGAGAAAAATACAGATTCAGATTCAAAACAGAGCCCAAAGAGACATTTCCAAGACAAGACATTATAATCAGTAGTAAATATTAGTTTTGATCTAGTCTATCAAATGCCTTACTAAAATCCGAAACCGACTTATGTCCGCTACTGTTCACCATCCAATCCAATATTTCACCTAATTCGGAATTCCAAATACGCAAAGTTAAGTTAAGCCCGCTGTCTAATTTAGTACAGTCAAAGACAAAAGGCTTGCAGTATCAACTAAAGTTAACACTAGTTACGCCAAACAACCGGATTCTGGGCTAAAGCGCACATTTCAGGAATTCCAAGTAATCTACTAAAATGCCCGCAGTCCAGATAGATTTATAATTGAACAATAGGAATTTGAGACAAATGTGCGAAAGTATTTAGGTACCGATGCATGTGACAATTGGTCACATATGAATTTATCTTAAGGATAAGTATTATGAAAAAATAAAAAAAAAAACATAAGCATTGATTTGAGCTCCGCTTATATTTTGTCGACGTAATCTATTAAAGAATTCTTCTGTAACGTGTGGTTAGTGCCTGGCTTACTGCCGCACTCAGACAGCTTTAATCATTACTTAGGCCATCACTTAGTAAAGGTTTTGACAATTCTGTCATACAAAAGTATGTCAAACCTTTACTAAGTGACGGTTTAAGTAATCATTAAATATCTCTGAGTACCACAGTTAGTGTCAGTTTTTATGACTCCCGTGGGCCTCGGACTTAGCTTTAGATGCCGTCGAGAAATATCTATCAGGCACGCTCGGAAGATTAAAGAATAGGGATGTTTACTGACAAAAAAATGTGATTCTAATTAGTCCGTCTGTTAGATTATAGAAAAATATGTGATACGTATTTTCTGTTTTATCAAATCAATAAAAATTGACGAAGATAAAACACGTCAAAGATTGGAGTCCCCGTTTGTAACGTCACTGACCGGTAAAAAATGCCATACTAATGTCTTAGAATTTGACGTTACACGAGTTTTCAAAGCACTGTATCGTCTTCATTGTTAGTTTACATGAAAAAAGAAAAAATACGTGTCCAATATTTTTTGGAAATCTATCTGACTGACTAATAAGATTTTTTTGTTAACTTTAATTACCACTTATCACACAATAGGGTTATTGTGTGATGAGTGGTAATATAATGTTTCATAAGACGACTAATAGATAAACTAGTGACGACGGTAAAGACGCTTTTTGTGCCAGCTTCGAGTCAGAATAGGTGCAGATTAAATATAATTACAGCCAGCATTCAAAAATAACGCATTTCAAACATCGTTTCACATAAGAACGACATACACTACAAGCAAAGACAGGCACTTGATGTTGTATCCTGCCTGTCCTGTTGATGGCACATCACAAGAGCTGATGACCGCTACTGAAAGAGTCAAACTCTTCACCGAGCTGACTTAATTAAAATTATCATCAACACACTAAGAAGAACTAATCTAGTTAGCAAAGTAATTTTGAATTATCGTAAACGTTGCTTTACATTTTTTTAATTGTCCTCTTCACTTCATGTATTTACAATAGTGGGTTTATTATAAGTGGTTTCGACGGACTTAATGCATAATAAAATTAATCATCCAAGCATTTTTTGTCTATTACGTAGATATCGACTTTGTAACTTCATCAAAAGCTGTTAACCTATTTCGTAATAATGTTATTGAATATTCATGGTTTAAAGTGCCGCTCACTAGGAATTTTGTTCATCGAAAGCACAATAATATGCCTTGAAGCTATAAAACCAGTACTGCAAACAGATTTATTATTATTATCTACGCCTATTTACTATCAATCGTTATCTATGACTTTTGAGTTAATTAATAAATACTGTTTACTGTTTCCCGTAAAATTATATTGCCAATTGAGCACGATTTAACAAATTTCTAACTAAAAGGCTTTGTGTCCCTTTAGGGGCTGTTCCGAACATGGTTGATGGCAGCGACACGAATATTAATTTAAGTCAAAAATGTATTTAAGTACATTAAATCATGAGAAGAGAAAAGAGTTAATATATAATATATACGTTCTGACAGTATTTTAGACACAATATGAAGAACAAATTAATGAACGAATATGAGTGCAGGACGCGATATTTATTTCAAGAAGTAATGAAACAAGGTTAGACCGAACGTTACACCGTGATTGGGAACTAGATGATAAAGAGAACAAATGTCAGTTAAAGTTCAAGAATTAAAGCAGTATTATTCGGCAGACTGACAAAGAGACGACGTGATTGATAAATTGAACAAAACAAGAAACATCTTAAGTATAAAGCAACTCGAAATCTGTGATACTCGAAATAATTGAAAGTACCAATCAAGTTTTCACTTTAAAAAAACATTATCTACATCTGATAGTAACCGCAGCAGTAATTGACCGGGTAGAAATGACAAGATACCCTCAGTAATTGACGAGCCACGCATGAATGATACCACAAATAAAGTTCTTACAACCAAAGCACCGACAACTCACCACTTTCAAGAAAGTCTTCAAACTTGTCAGGGTGTTATTACCGGTAATGGCGGTGACAGTAATCATCTTAATAATCTGAATGTGGCACAGGAAACTGATAGTTATCGATCTGTTCATGCTACTAGTGATATTGGAGCGGGTGAGGCTACGGTTGGTAATTATGACGATGATTAGTAGGTTAATGCTAAGTGTTAGGAAAGTTGGTATGGTTGTGAAGTGATGAATGAAGTTCAAGGGCGAAAAGATATTCAGCTATATATTTATTTATATTTGTTAAGATAAGCAGGCTTGAGGTGACGCATGATAAAAGCATTAAGTAAGATTGTCACTTGTTTCGACGTTCCCAACGGATAAAGAGAAAACGTCGGTACACGAAAATTGAAATGTATTCAAAATAGAAAATAAATATACCACACAGACTAAAATAAGGGTAATATAATTTTTAAACTGACATGGTCACTACGTTTACTATGTTAATAAAAATACAATCGGAATAATTACGGGAACTCAAAGCAAATATCCAGTTTTCTGTAAAAAATGAGGGCTAAAGCAGTGCATCGAAAATGGCCCACGTAATTCTTACAAAACCTTTGATGCCATAACTCAAAATAACACATGATAAAACATCATTCTAAGTATCAAACCTTTTCCAATAGACTTTATGACCTTGAGCACAATAAAGAGACAAATTATCACATACCACGAAACTCATGATGTAACAATGAAAGCGATGGAGACGTTACAAAAGTGCCAATGTTCACACATGGCAATACTGGCGAGACTGGCCACAGTCGTGATTCGGGAACAAATGGTGAATTAACATGGCCATGTGATAGATATATGAAATGTTTGTTGATGGAGTATCAATTTCGAGTGTATCGAGTGAATATAGAGATAAAATGATAAGGCATTGTTACTCTGCCCTTTAAGCCTTTTGTAGCTTCTTTTATACTGTAATTGTGGAACGCAAACAAATAAATATGAGTCGCATATATTGTTGTTAGAGAGTTATAAGATTGTTAGAGATTTTTATAGAGATCGTCATTTCAGAAATATTTCTAATATTTAGTACTGCCTTTCTCTATCACATTCAATAATACCAAAAAGGTAGCTATAGTAGTGTTTTAAAAATAAATATCGTTACAGACAAGCAAAGACCCCTAAACAGTTACATCATTCCGTATTTCGGCCGATCTTCTGTCGCACATTTTCTGTGCATGGTTGTGTTCATGCTTCTCCTTCGTTTCGATGATTCCCATAGTTATATAATTAAATTAAATTTGTTTAGATCTTAACTCGGCCACATCGACGGGGTAGATATTGGCTTGGGCCAGGTCCATTAAAGTGTAAGTGGAGTTGTACAAAGAACAGATCAGGAGATGGGCCATAGTTTTGGAAGAGTTTATCGGAATACCCTCGGAACGAGTTGTATTTGCAGCGGTCCACCTAGCTTGTTATACTGAAAAACTGATTTTCAAAAAACCTCGTATCTTCGATTGCTTGACATACTATGTCCCACCGCAATACGCTATAGAAAAATAAGAAAATTGCGCACATCAACCGTATCTACGTTTCTATCTGACTTAGCCAACAGTTGTACAATTTAACAATTTTATCCCCATTAGAAAATCGTTTACAGTCAGTTAACTGGCCGCGGCAAGCTATAAATCTTAGTGAGTCGACAGCCGATGGCATTTAATTCCCCCATTTAATGGTGGATTTATATAAACGTTTACATTATTATGTTATTACGTGTGTCCTTTGCGATTATTGAATTCTAGTGCATGGCTTTATTAACATAAAGTATTTATCAAGTGGTTAAATAAAATAAAACTAACTGTGTTACTGCATTCATATTTTTACACAAGTGGAAGAAAACTTCGCGTGGAATCAGGTATCGTCATCATAATCATTTCAGCCGAAAGAAAGCCACTGCTGGACGTAGGCGTCCCCAAGTGTCCTAAAACAAAAAACGTGAATACCTGTGACATCCGTATTCCTTCTCATAGAGCGGAGACCTTTTTCTCAGCAGTGGGATCGTTATAGGCTGTTCATCATGATAGCAGAGATAACTATTATAATTTAATAGCCAACAAGCATGTCACGCATGTCAGCCACCAATGTAAATAAGTCGCATATTTTAGCAGTTGCGCCATGATTGTAAAATGATTACCTTGCAAAAGTCACTAAAAGACGTTTATCAATGACGCAAATGTAATCAAAACGACTGTGTATCATGACCATGACGTTAAGATAATACAATCAGACATCTACAGATGATAGTGATACTAAGCAGCCTTTATGACGACAAACGTCACTCAAGTGATGCAGATGATCACACTACGAAATAAATTAGCAGTCACTCAGAATTATCAAGTGCAAATACTTTTAAATTACCGCCAAGTTAAAAACAGATTGTGGAACGTAACAGATGATTGAACATGGTCACTAACTAAATTATTATTAACACTGAAAACGTGATCACGGTGCTTGCAACATCACAGAAATATGGAGAACTCGAAACAAACAGTAAAAATGGTAAAAATATCCCGTTTAGTGTTAATGCTAATTTAAAGGAGACTATGAATGCTACTGAACATGCTAAACTAATCGCCAAATTTTAGACCGACTCAATTAATTTTGCAATCGATACGCTAAGAAGGAGGGACAATGATGGTTTTGTTCTTATACTAACACCTAGTGGATTCCAATGTCACACAATTTTTTTATTACAATTCATGACTTACCCAAAGCCACTCATTACACCTTTATCACCATTCAAAAACCCACTATGCGTACCTCAACGCTTAGATTCCATCACGTGTCATAACGTCTCCATGACACACGACGCCCAAAATGGCGCCTGTTTTGATCGATACTACATCGGATTGAAGATGATGTGCCTGACTATAATCCGTGATAGGTTTTGAATAGTAATTATTTATGTTATGGCCCCCAAATATATCTAGTTCAGTTGCAGGCGCTACAGTTAGTTTGTTGGGGCCTAGTGCAAATCATGAAAATCCTAAAATGTGACATCACACACACATCACATATACACACCGACACATTTTAGAATTTTCAAGGCGTGGAACAGTAGATAATGAGCGCACATGATAGTGGGCCTCCCAAAGAGAGAAGGGGTGTCCAAGTAATGGGAACTGTACAGGATTATTAAGCTTATACTATTGCAAAATTGCAACCGTCAATTTCGTTATTCGATTAGCCTGCAGACTGCAACTAAAGAAAACGTCCATATCTTCAATCTCATGCATTTCTTCATTCTGCCACAGAAAAGTCTTCTGATCTCAAGTAGTAAAATATTTAAAGAAACATTCTATCAAAACTTCAACGTCATATTTGATTTCGCTAAATGGTTCAGTTTTGGAACGAACAAACAATCATAAAAATCCCAAATCCGATTTAGCACCGGACAGTAAATCAAGCGATTTGTAAAAACATAGCAGCACTTACAAAAATAAAGTATCTAATAAATTAGATGAGATCCTTCTTAATGGTACAATATTGTGCTCCATTTTTCTTACAAATACATTAAATAATGTTTTTAGAATTTTGCTTAGTACTTGTACTATTATGGCCGAGACCTGTAGGGTCTGTAGGGGCCTCGGCCATAATGCCATTCATCCACAAAGCCACAACATCATCTGAACAAAGCTTCAAAGATGTCCGATAACGAAAGAAAACGTAAACAAGTCAGAGATCATTTACTGAATGAAGTCAATCAATTGCCGCAGTCCATAAGCGCAGTAAGAGCATGCCATAAACGGAATAATTATAGAATTTCTCTTCAACACAAGGTCGTTGCTGCATTATGGTGGGTAACGCACTGGGTAACTTAACTGCGGCAGTTACTGCACCATGAAGAAACATTATTTTAAAGCCATGTCAGCCAGACAAGTGACATTTGTCGAAGTAGGTACAGTACACGTCTGGTCGTCACAATATATCGCAATGAAGTTAAATCATTTAGGTCCCGTGTACTTTTTCGTGGACATGCTCCTACTTTTGTGCGGTCCGTCCTGCCGATACTGTTGGTAAAGTATAAGTTTGAGATTTCTTTAGAATTCTAGATAATTCTATGGTCGCAGTCTGAGTATGAGGAGCTCGTGGCTTAAGCCATGCTTTCTTAGGTTTGCCGACTTTCCTTCAAACCACGTAAAGATCTTTGAGAGCCGTAACAGATAGACAGTGATCCAAAAGTCCGACAACAGGTTTTAGCAAAGGGCATCGTAGTACGCAGTACTGATAGTCAGATAGGCAGTCGCTCCACGTAAATGACTGGTATTCAGCTGCATCCGGTTAGACTGGAAGCCGACCCCAATACAGTTGGGAAAAGGATGAATTCTATGGTCACCACACCATAAGCAAAAAAGTTAACGCAAGCAAATTGCCGCGGCAGTTTATCCGCTCAGTGTGGTACTTAAACAAGGATTTAGAAACGCTCAGTGCTGATCAGAATGGAAATCCACCGCGACAGAAAAGGCACCGGCTGACTCATTAGTTACGTCAAATGCTATCATAGTTTATTTTAGAAACTAGCTTTATTAAATAGGATACAATATGTTATGTGTATTGCTATGAAATTTGCGACTTTTTTAATTATTATCTCGACTGTCGCGTTTCGCCAGTTAATTTAATTTGAGTCTATATAAAAAAAACTGTTGTTTTAAGTTCTAAGAACTTCTAGATACTTAAATGTTCTTGACTCCAGCAGGGCTATTGCGTATCTTTTAAATGTCAGTGGCTATATTGTCTATGGATTAACTGTCTAATTGGTTATGGTTTAGTACAATATGGTACCATTTGGCAGTTAATTAATGGACACTATATGATAGCCACTGTCATTTGAAAGATACGCAATAGCCCTGCAGAACATGGCGGTGATTTACGTAGTTTAACTGTCAATGAATTGACTTGTCATGAGGAGGGACGAGTCGCATGTGACTAAAAGAGTGTTAAATATAAATCTTGATAGATGGAGAGGGAGAAGAAGACCAAAGATATTATAGATGGATTGTGTGAGGAATACGATGAAAACAAGGAGTAAAAGCGTGGCGGTTGCAACCGCCACGCTTTTACTCCTTTTATCATGATAGAAGAGAATGGAAGATGAGACATAAAACAATGGCAGGAATATAATAACAGGTAAAAGACTAACATCGATTAAATATGATAATGTAAAGACCGTAGATGAAGACTTTAGACAGCCGAACTGTCACAATCAACTGCCAGATAAAACAGAAGAACCTTTTTTTGAAACAGCTCTGCGGACGGGCACATAAATTTCGTATCGTATAAAAAGCATAAGCTTTTGTGTAAGAAAACCAAAAACCAACAATCAATACGATAATGTTTTATTTTGTTAGTTGAATATTGTTTTATTTGCTTTCTTCAAACCAAAATACAACCACAGATTAACAAAAAAACCAGAGGCGTCAGACTATTATTTAATCCCACCTACGCGTTCAGAATACATATTAGGAAGACAGGAAGCTTGCTTGGCATTCCACGCACGTCACGGCGGCCATTTTAAGAACTTTATCCGTAGAGAACGTAAAGTGCATTGCTTATAGCATATAGGTCGGAGCGCATCGGAAATATTATGGTAAGTACGATGCAGGCAAATGCGGAAATCTGACATGCAGGTTGAATAGCTAAATAGATGTGGAATGTCTGTTTATGTTTTAATTAAAGGTATTTGAATAAAGGTTCTGACGTCTATGATCGGCGGGTAGTTACGTTACACACGTATTCCCAATACTTAGTAATTTTGACAACTCAACGATATTCATTGCATGATTTAGGATTTCGAGTAGATCACGTTTTCACACATATGAAGCAATGAATTCCAAATGTTCAAAATGATTCCGAGTATGATATAGGAAAGTGTGCAATTAAAGTGTCATGGTCACTGGTCAAAGTCGTTACTTAGATGTTGCGATGACAATCGATACAGTTGATTCTGTTATATCTGAACTGCTTTTAGTTTTTTTTTTGCGTTTAGCCGCAATTGGCCTAATGTAAAGAGATGATGCGGCCTAGGGGGGGCACACTTGCTTAAAAGAAACCGATTTCTTTCGTAACGTAAAAGTTATCAGCCAAATTAGGAGTTCTAAGGTTAGTTATTAGTTTCTCAACTGTAATAAACAAAATCAAAAGCAGCTTCATAAATAAAATGCCAAGAATTAAACAACTGATTACAATTTTTTGTAGTTGTGCAATAAAATTGTAATACCGACACATGATTAAAATACCTACATACTTATACTTACAATGCGGTTGTAATTTCATAATGTGATTTAGTGCCAACAGTTCATTCAATGATTGATTCATGATTAATGAAGTATAGTAAGTATCTACCGAACTAATGTTTGCAATTCGTATAATGGTTATCGACATTCATTGATGTTTCTAGGGTACGTACGTATACGTATTCAAGATTTAGACTAATTAAGACTGCTTTGATCTAGTGGTAAACAAACAGTAATGGCGAAATTAACGACCAATACATTGTTGAAGCTTAAACACAAGACCAGCAAACAAATAAAGATGATACACACACAATCATATGAGATGACTGCTCCGTTGATCATGTGGTCGCAAGTGCACTGGTGTGAAATCCTGCAATTCCCCGGTCGGGTAACTTGTTATTGGGTTTTTCTATCAGGACTTTCAGGGTCGCCACTCCAGAACTTTTCGACCCCAACGGATGGCCGATGGGGTCGAAACGTTCTGGAGTGGCGATCGCGAACTGGAAGACGTTGCGTTGGAAGGCCTCCCACTAGGTGGACCGATGACCTGGTGAAGGTTGCAGGGATCCGCTGGATGCGAGACGCACGGGACCGGTCAATGTGGCGACACTTAGGGGAGGCCTATGTCCAGCAGTGGACGTCTTTCGGCTGAAATGATGATGATGATGATCAGGACTTTCTCGGTAACCGCTACGGAGTCTGCATTTGAGCCCGATTGATGGCAATTGGCTCGCCCCCTATAAACTGGAACTTAAACATAACTGTCGATACGTGGATGTAATATTTTTTTTTTTTAAAACGTTTCCCCACACGGAATTTCTCCTGTATCGTGGGTGCGTTCACAAACATTTAAACTTACATACACAAATACTCAGACCCGAAACAACTATCTGTAGGCCATACAAATATTTGTTCCGTGCGGGGATCGAACCCGCGACACGCAGCGCAGCAGTCCATTGCCTGAGCCACTGCGCCAACCGTGTCGTCTATATTCTAGTATAAGTCTATAATATTAGGTAAGTACTCCTCTGCCAATTTTTTCTAGGTTGACAGGCGTGATGTTTTGTATCCTAGATTTAGAGGGGTAATTATTTTTTATTTTATTTTATTATCTTATGGAAAATTACTGCTAATACTGACAATTTACTTAATCAATAAACATTTGAAGGCCAATTACAGGATTCCACAATTAAAACAAAACATTACATGACATATTCGCATCCCCAACGCCAGTCATTTTGACAGTTGAACATCATTCATCGCGTTTACATTGTCGAAGTAATGTATTACAGAATACATCTAAAACTAGACAACATATCCATTTACCGTGTCACAGTTTCTCACATCAATCATGTAAAACTTCGTACACTGTAGTGCACATTGTGCGCACTTTACACTGTATTGCATTGAAACTGAATACAAATGGGACGTCACCGTATCTCCAGCTCGTATCTCGTGTAGACTCATTGCACGCCAGTGTATTTGTCTATCGCTTGGAGGAAGTTATTGTGTCTACCGGAAAATTAATATAGCGAAAATTTAGACTGGTTTGTTCTGAAAAGGACTGGGTTTTTCAGCAGATTTTTGTGTGACTACTTTTTTATTTCAGTGTTTATTGAAGTCATTTTAGGAACACAATTCTATGGAGAGGAGAGTAGCACATAGGCAGTCAGTGCCCATTATTATAAAACTACTATTTCCTTATATTTCTTGTAAGAGAAGTGCAGTAATACAGGGCAGTTATTTTGGTCATGGCAGTCAAGTTTATCGGAGACTACCCATAAACGCGCGGGAGATATACCATAACCAATAAATATGAGCCCATCGTGGTATACTTAATCACACAACAATCATTATAACAACAGTAACAAACAAGCCTAGCATTTTCTGTACCTAACACTCTCATAGTTCACATTTCATCAGTAACAGCATCTGGATAAGTATACTAAGTTTTCATTCACAATGGGTATTGGCAGCAAAATTATAAAAGTCGACAACGGTATGTCTTGGCATAGACATTGCTGTCAGTTCAGACCTTCAACTACCGGTGGATCGTGCTCATTAAGTGCCAATTATAATCTAGCGACGAATATGCGATAGTTTACCACTTGGCCATGACTTGGCTACGCTCTCTAGATATACAGGGTGTAAATTAACCCTTCACACATACGTCAACCAAGCATTCTGTACATCAAAGTACCCCTACGCAAAAATGTTTGCTGGGAAACGACTTTTTCTTTTGGGGTCCAAAATCACATTTTACGGTGAAACTTAATGTAGCACGCATAAAATATGTGATGCTTTGAATAGTAAACGGGTCATGGAGGTAATTTAAGTAAAGTTATAACCTGAAAAACTAGTATTTACAAAAAACAGCTGTGCAAAATTTGGAAGTTTGACCCCCAATAAGTATCTCATAACTAGGGGGACTCCCAGGTATGGTCGAAAGACTTTATGCTCATCAGTCGGGCTTGCGACCACTCGACCATCGACGCAGTAGGCGCTCTCTGAATAAACTAAAATAACTGAAAGGAACCATCAATTAGGTAACATAATACAGTTGTAACTATTAAATCTTCGAATCCTAATACAAATACAATAATCACTATACATCAAGCACTTACGAGTACAAGCAGTACAGTCACAAGTATTACGAGGTTTACACGTTGTACGTCAACCACTTTTTTTTAGGGGGGGGGGGGATTAACCAAATAACCCCTCCCGCTCTTAGGCAGAGTGAAAGGGAGTGTCAGACTTCTACTGACTAAAAACCACCCATGTTCCTTCTTAGCCCTTGTGCCGAGGCCGCGGTATCTCTTTCGAACAACCCCCTACTGAATTAAAGTTTTCACGAACATAGTATTTCTGTCTTTGCCATGGTACTTGGGGTTTGCGCAACACTTTGCTTTCTTTCCTGGTCCTCTGTCAACCGCCACGTTACTTCTATAACTTTCATACTTACACACACAATCCACACAAATTAACGAAATAATTAGGTGGACAGACCTAATTATTTTATATTAAATTATGTGTTGCCAGCGGCTTCGCCCGCTACAACTCGAAAATTATCCCACGGGAAGATAAAAATCGGGATAAAAACTATCCTATGTGTTTGTCGAATCCGTTCAGTAGTTTTTGCGTGAAAGAGTAACAAACACCCATCCATTCATGTATCAAACTTCGCATTTATAATATGAGTAGGACATTTTGTTTACCAAAAAATCCCTTTTACACTTTGCAAAGTGTAAATACATTAGTAATCGTAGTATAGTAATATCATAAATGCTCGTGATGTACAGAGTAACATAGCGGAACAGAAGCATGTTAGTATGTAGTTGTCTTATCGAAGCATTTATTTATAGTAAGACTGATTAATGAACGAGTTCAACAAACGGAAAGTGAATGCAATTGAGTGAATGAATGGTTGGTGTAACATTGTAAGTGTTCAGTTGTAGCTACGATAGATGTAATGATTGAAATATTGGTTTGTGAGGTTTTTAATGGCAAATGCATTTTATGTTGAGAAGGAGGCAGGGACGTAGCGTGCCCATAACTCGATTCCCACCGGCTTCTCTTCGGGCAAATTACACTCTACGTAGGTGTCTACTTTAGTAAAAATATTGAATACATCATAGAATTAAAAATATTACAAAAATGCCAACATTTGTCATGTCAACAAATAAAGCAACAGACAGCGCCAAATAAGCCGGTGCTCGGGTGTCAGAATTCAGAACTAAAATTCGTATCAGCTCACTCACGTGACCTTTGTCGCTTGCAAACCGTTTAGTAGGGAACTCAGTAAGCCGAATATTATCGGGTTATGACAAGGCAAAAATCGAGACTAAGTAGGGGGGAGAAACGTTGTAACTCCCATCATTTATGAACCGATTTTCAAAATTCTTTTTTTTATTCGAAAGAATATACTCCCGGGGTGGTCCCATTATCCCCATGTCAGGATCTGATGATGGAATCTTAGGGTAATCGAGGGCAAGCCTCAAATGTTATAGCAGGTATTAGGTACGTGTTTCGTGTTGTTTATAAAGTTTTTCAATTATTAGCATCTGACAGTCATCCATCACCTCATGTTGGTAAGCTAATGATGATGAAAGGTATAACTCCTTAACGGTTAGGAGTAGGAAAATAATTCTTGAACAAAATATTATGCGGACGTATATAATAATATATAACTCTTTCGGGTTACCTAGGTGAGATGATTACGAAATTCTCAACGGTCAAAAATATAAAAAAAATGTTTTTTGGATTATTCGACACGAGTGTCAATTTCGTGGTTTTAGGAGTCGCTAATATCGAAAGTGAGGTTAAAACCAACAGAAAAATAAAACTAAAATATATACAAAATAAATATCTAATAGAAAAAAAATCTTCGGCTTACCTTTTTGTATTATTGACGCTTCGTCATTGGAAGGAGGTTTCGATGAAATTTTCGAGGGAAGATTTAATCTCTAATTTAAGTCACTATTGACTTATGCTCTTAATATTTGGTTTCTTCGTAATGGAAGTAATAGGCTCTAGTGAAATAGGGTATAATTCCTTTTCAGAAGTCTAACTTATTTGTTTTTAGACTTTTAATATCTTCCTCAATCAATCGTTAAACATTCTAACTGTGACACCTCTTTCAATCAAATTCTACTTCATAGCAACGACAAAAATAACCTCATTCACCCCCACATCACGTAGCTAAATAATAAATAAAACAAAAACACAATACATACAAACAATAGAGACATTTCTTGGAACGGTCGTTAGCCCGGCAGCTAGCGTGGCAGCTGATCGACAAATCCGGCGAATTCATAATACTCGAACAACGACAACGCAGCGGGACTGCCTAATACGAGTAAGGGGACTGCTAGAATGGCTGTAGTTTCTGTGTTCGATTTCCAAATGTTTTTGGATTTCACTAATACAGATTTGCAGGAGTAAATTACTGTTATTCAACTGCATCCAGCTACATTAAAAAGCCGACTCCTATATTTGGGAAAAGCTCGACGTAAGGCGGCGGACGGATCTTGTTATATCACAAAGGATGTTTAGTCAATTTTGGTGTCCATGCTGAGGTGTGTCTCATCGTCTACCCTGCCATATATGCCTAAAACATACAGTTAAAGTGACCTCTTTTATACAGACGTAGCCGTGGAGGTGTCGGAGTTTAGAGCCAACAAGAGACTCGAATAAGATGAAGTAGCAAAGAACACTTACTATTTCCCTACCTACCCACCCCTATCAACAATTTACAAATACAACAACATTAAAACAATAGCCGAAATTTCTTGGAACGCTCGCTTAGTGGCATGCTGGCAGCTGATCGACAAATCCGTCGCGCACTTGGTTTGCGCAACGCACGCGTGGGCGACGGTTACTTACTGTGAACCGGCCGGTGTGTCGCGCGCAAGCTGATAGGGTAGGTTATGTCAGAAGTTTGAGTAAAGGAAAGAAGTTATTTGCATAGATTCATGCACATTGCACACGGTAAATATGCAAAGACATATGACAGGTTCAGGAGCGTGTTAGTTTGAAGATACCTTCAAAATCGCCTGGATGACAGACGCACAGAATCGGAGAGTATGGCAATAGAAAAGTCGAGCTTAAATTGGAGGTGATATCGGGTTAAAATGATGATGACGCGTTATGGAATTCATCTGTGAACGAGAACATAGTTGTTGGCGGATACCATGATAACAGAAATGAAGGGGATGTTGAATGATGACCCAGTAGGTGCAGTACTGCAGTAATTTGCATTTGAAAAGCAGTGATAGTCTAATGGTGTGACAGTGGCTGTCGGAGTGTGAAGTCACAGGTCACAATTTTTTCGGTTTCATGTACATATTTTTAATTGTATCACTAGTTTTGACGAAGTCAAACATTATGAGGAAACCTAACATGCCTGATCGAAAGAGACAACTAAGTTCGAGAAGAGGCCCAAGGGTGGCATTGAAACTCACCACAAGTTAGGCACTAACCACATGTGACATAAACAATAAAGAGTATTTAAATATTTCTAATAATTTTAATGTGACTATCATAAAAAAAGCCAAAAGCAAAGGTTATACACAGGAGCGGTACTCGCAAATCGTTGCATATTCAAAGAAAATCTCTAGACAGAACTACTAACTCCACTGCACAATGACATGCGTCTAGCACATTTTAGTAACTTGTAATCGTTGCAATACCAAATCTGTTATGGTTAATATAACAAGCGACTGTTACAGATTCATTGACTAATTCCTTCTACATAAATCTTGTCATTCAACTTAGTTAATTAAACACAATTTTAGTTAACTGTATGCGTTTTGACAAGATTAAGTACGTTGTTGGTCTGACAATGACGGCAGTTTGTACTGTTACAAGTGAACTATATTCTATGACTACATGTGCTGTTAAATCTTAAGCTAGTTTTTCTTATTATGCGGTTATGAATATATGCAGTATATTATGTAGCAGTTGACAGATAAGTGATTGTAAGAGTTCATTATCATCGTCATTTCATCCTCGTATCGCACTGCTGGGTATACTGTTTTTATTACTCCTCCGCTTTTATTTTCTAATTTGCTTCGATCCGGGATCCAAGAAAGTTAAATTGTTTCTTCATTGAGCTTCATAATCTCGGCGCTTTGTATGGTGGTCGCTACTGTTGACTTTGGCGTTCAGGATTTGCAATGGAATGGGAATAATTTGGCGGGCTTGCTGGATTTATATTAAGAGCACCCCTTTCTTCTGCCGTCTGGGTTCTATGCATCCCTATTGTCAACCCAACGCGATTTTAGAGTTCGGTTTACTAGAAGTTAATAAGGGATGGTTTAAACGGGCCACTGAACTGGAAATAATCAACCTAACATCTCCTTCGTGGTCTGCTGCGATCCCGTGTTAGAGGTTCAGGGCACCAATCCTGAGCTTCTCGCGCCCATATCTATTTCAACATGCAACAGACATGTTCCGCCCAGTCACATTTAAGTCGAACATCAGAATAAAGTATTCTAAACCATTAACAGACAGACAAACAGAGCATAACACGACACAATCATAAATTGATATTATGTCGATATTATATCATGCATATGCGTCACTTCGTAAGGAAATCGTTATGTGTAGGCGCACGCGCAGCTTAGCGCCGCCAATGTCATATTTGTGTGAAATATGTTCGATTATTGCTACAGATTGGATATTGGTCTTTTTGTGGACATTGCTAAGATATATTGGTTGAGTCAGGTAAAATAGATTCAAGACATCTCTCAAGCGTTCAAGAGCTGCATTTTCACACATGTTCTCATTGCATTCAGTGTCATTGCTGAATAATGGCATCAATATTAAAAAAGTGAAGGTTCAGAAGCAGAGAATCACAAAAAAACTCGTTGATAGTACTGCAAACTGATTCTCAATGATGATGAATTAAACTATCAATATTTCATTGCTGAACTGTCACACCTCCATATCATGACAGGATAATCATATCCTTAATCAAACTAACATTCCGTACAAAAACACCTGCTCACCAGCCACTGCTACACATTCCGCACTCTTCCGCAAACAGCGATCCCGTCTATCCAGTTGCACGTTAAGACATCAATACTGAACCAAGTCCTCATAGCTGTTGACATGCAATTATAACTGACGAGAACCATGTAGGGGGTCCCATCACAGATAGCCTCACAAACAAAGATACACTACCTGTACGAAGAGCAATCGCACAGGCACAAGCTTATGAATCAAGCGTTCGAAATTTAACGGGGAATAGCGGGGCATCATTCGGAATATCTTCGTAAAACTTCATAGCAATGAGGTTTGTATGTGTGAGTATATCAGTCGGTGCAGTTAAGGGAGTAGTGCAGCTTGCTATCTCTGGTCCCGTTGAAATCTTGTGGATTCCTGTCCACTCCCTAAAAGGGGTGATACGGATTATGGTCGTGATTAAACGGATGGAATGAAGAATTGATCCTATGTTAATTAATTAATTTCTTTAATGGGAGAACGGAGTTTACTGGATTCTTGAAGACACTTTGAAGGTATCGTTGACGGAAGAATCTTTGAGACCGCTTCTCGTTTTGTGCCTAAAAACTGGTCTACATACGTCCACGGGTTTTAGAAAAAGAAAGGTAGTAATCTAATTCTACGATCTCCGCTAAGACTCCTTTTTACGCGACTACGGCGAAGCCAAAAGGAAGGGTAATAATTTTGGCAGTCTATGTATGTATGTAAGTATGTATGTATGTTCCACCGTAGCGCCTAGACCACTGAAGGTATTTTAATAAATGAGGTGTCAATAGATTCGTAAGAATAGCGCGGGAGACATAGGCTTTATAAATTTTAACAATTCTTTCTAAGACAGAATTTAAATGTCAAATTCTGAGCTCGAAAAAAATTAAATTGAGATAATCATAACATGTTTGGTATCAAATGAAAGGTCTTGACGAGTACATCACCTATATGTATATTATATTATAGTTCGAGTCAACATATAACGTTTAGATAGCGGTCAAACAGTTCTCGCGGTCTAGTCTGTTTTATTTACTCGTATTATGTAAATAATAATAATACCGCGGTTTTATTAGTCTGCGTTTTTATTCGTAGTCGGGTTTTAGTTTTTAAACTTATTTTTTTATTGACAGGATGTCATTGCCATGAAAGAATGATGAGAAATTGACAAGTATGGAAGAAGAAGACATTTTGGGTCAACCCCAAATTAATTGGAATAAGGGCAGGAGAAAATGACTACCAATATCCTCATACTAATAATAAATAAGTAAAGTCTTAAATTAAACTTGTCATCGATCAATAAACTATTTCGCTGATGGAAATTCTCAACATTTCCGAGTGACATAAGATATGTTTATTCGATAGAAAGTAATTAACTATTAATTATAGTAATAACCAGTAAGTTATTTCTGTGTTCAGGCGCAGGCAAATAGATAGCCGAACAAGAGGTTCAGATATCGATCTTAATTTGGACAAATTGAGTGATTAATATGAATCGGAATAGTCTAACGTAAACAGGCCTACAATTTTAGACATCATAAGAACACTTCCTTCTACCAGTTCTACCAAAATAGAGCTTCTTGATTGCTTTCGTGTGTTACCATTTCACAGTTGAGCGCTTATTCATGCATGTATTTATATGGAGAAGGAAGGGTCGTAATATTTTAACTTACGAGATTTATAACATGAGAATATCATGCCTAACTATTTCAATTGAATTTCAGAAGCCACCATTCAAGCTCTGGTATTTTTGGTTTAATTAAAACAAAATATGAATTCAAGAATTCATTGTGAACCAAAATTGTTGCTAGCTTCCAAAGTAATATTTGATCTAATACTAATCATACCTGTTTTAGGATTATTTTGAACGTTGAGGTGGTGAAATTAAAAACAGCATGCTTACCTGTAACAAAGACAAAAAAATATATTATTAAGAAAGTCAACATTATTTGTTAAAGTAGTGCATGGATTGTTGTTGTTCGTTGGTGTTGTTAGTTGAATGGTGTATATAATAAATAATATATATTCTATCTTACTTGACACGTGGCCATAACCGTAGAAACGTCTGTATCTTACTCTTTCGACGCAATATTCATACACAATTTTAGAAATGTTTACCAACAGTGCCATTTTAAAGAAGTCTGTCAAGCACCAAAAGATCCGTATAGTAATTATACAGACAGTACATCAATTATCTACTTTATTGCCGAAACAGAAGATTTAAGGTTGATTGGGAATGTTTGACGGTTTCGGATAGGTTGATGTGCTGTGCTGTGTGTTGATTAGGAATATCTAATCTACGAGTATCTTTTGGGAGCGCTAACAACATGCTGGCTGCGCTCGCTTGAAGGCTTGATTGCGCCATTATCTTCCACTGTTGTAAGCGACATGTGGCAGGTTGATGGGATTGACGTAAGCTATATTTTATAGACTGACTATACTTTAATTTAATGAGGTGAGTGAAAATGTTTTATTGTATTTAATTTTATTTTGTGTATGTAATGTAATGTGACTTTTTAAATGGGACAAGCCCGCAACACTATTCCCAAACCACTGTAACTCCTGTAAGCCAGAATCAACAGTGGCGACCACAAGAAAAGCGCCGAGACAATGAAGCCCGACGAAGTCCCAGAGAAACGATTTAACTGTCTTGGATCCCGCAACGAAATTAATCAGAAAAGAATAGCGGAGGAGTAGGAAAATCATAATTTTCACTTCCTTCCATATCAGCAGGAGACAGAACTGAACAAGGCCAATAGGCACACAGGGACGTATACAACTGGGATAAGCCCAGTTGCCTAGCACCACGGATATTATTGTCATTAATATTACTGGGTCCTAAGTTGTGAGCTGTTATATTTGATTCCAATAATAGGTATGACAAAAATGCTTGAACGCACGGAAATTTGTTCTAGTTTCTACAAGGTCCGTGTAATAAATAACTCCGGAAGTAACCTGTACACTATTTAACATAATATTACGTTCATTCTCCCAAAGACTACACTCCCATAAGATGTGATGTGCAGATTGTTCATATTCGCAGTCAGATGTAGAACATTGACAGAAAGGCGAGGCAACAAGCTTGAAGGAAAATAATTTACTCTTAAAGTTACCATGACCTGTGAGAAATTGGGCAACACAGTGATCCACCTCCAGCCATGTCCTGGCCAGCCGCTAACGAACGGATGGAAAGAACTGGTGGAGGTGTCGGCCTTTGATGGAATTATCCCACCTACATTGCCATTCAGACAAAAGTTCCTCCCAGACGTCAGTCTGTGGTTTAAGTAATCTAGCTACTTTAGCACGGTCACGATGCAATAAAAAGTCTGCGTCCGCGGTCTCTCGTGTGCAGTTAGTACATTGAAGCACGGCGCTGCACTTTAAGATCGACTGGAAGTACCTCTGCCAGTACCGGTAAGGCTTCAGTACTAACCGTCCTATACGCTTTACACAAGAAAATCAAGGCCAACCGCTGGCTTTGAAGTAATTTACGTCGTGCCGCTCCTATGGTGGCCCTATCGGCCCAAACTGGTGCCCCATAGCACATACACCCCAAGTAAGTAGCCCCATAGATCGTCTTTAGAGTTAAAAATGATAAACCCCACGTAGATTTAGATATTCTCGTTAAGGCATAAAAGTTCTTTTTAGCCTTTTCACCGACGGTTTTTATGTGTTCAACGAATGAAAAATTTCTCTCTAAGACAAACCCAAGGTAACACACGGACTGCTTCCTTTTCACGGGAACGTTATTTAATTTAATACTAGGACATGATTTAAGATTACCTTTTAAAATAAGTTGAAACGTTTTGTGTGGTGCAAAGGTCAAACGGTTACGAGCGCCCCACTGGGATATTAATTTTAGGCAAGTGTCAGCCAAATTTTCGAGTCCAGCCCGAGTACTTGACTGAACGAGCAGCAGGCCGTCATCCGCGTAACCGGTTAATGAACCACATGGAAGCGGAATCGCGAGGAATTCATCGAAGCCTACGTTCCATACATACGGACCCATAACCGAATGTAATGTGACTGTTCAATGTGTTTGAATTATGATGTGAGTCAGTGATACTCGAATTAAATGATTTTATTTTTATAATACAAAATTACACCCAGCTCCCAACAAACTCGAAGCCTTGGTTGCTTCCAATAGATCAATGAATCAAAAAATATCTACACAGTAACGACTGAATTTAATATTCAAATACACAAACAAACATTTAAATAAAATCTCGCATTTAAGAAATGTCAATCGTTATTCTCACAAATAACACAAGTTACAAAACATGTTAAATACACAAAAACTTGTAGTAATGTCTTATTTTTTCTAACGTTTAATCGTTGTTTCAAAACGGAGTCAAGGAAATCTAGCTCCATTACATATATCATGAATAATAATATTACTATTGGTACACAAGCTTACATCTTCAAAAGTGCCGACAAGATAAGATCTGCTCAGGCGCAGGTCAGATCACCTACTTTCGCCAAACATGTCTGTAGTTTGAGGCCTTACATGATAGTATCGATCTCTCGAACATAATCAAAATTATGATCATCCATCAATTAACATCGTGAAATGAATATTAATTTGAACAAAGATATTTGAAAATATCTGAGCAAGTAACGACTAAACCACTGACGTCTTTTGAAAAACAGTTTTACAAAATATTAAATCTAAGACGCAAGAATCCATGACAGACAACTTGCAAGATGACTGTTAGGATCAGACATTACTGGTATCATTATTAACAATAAAGTTGAAACTAGTAATAAGCACAGAGAAAAATACACCATCGTAAATAAAAGAACCAACACACGTCCTAACAGAACACAGACAGACTAACTATCATACACTACAGAACATACACACACAGAAGTAAAACAAGGAGCTGTTCAACAGCGTTAAAACAATCGGCAAAATATTTCGGACACGCATCACAATTACAATAATTTACATATCCTATGAGTTTCACAATAGGCCTCAGCCGTGTAGGAGACAAAATTATGCTTGACATTAGCGTGCCCTTGCAAACTCCCTTCTAATTGCTGAGGAACATCAGTGCGATGAAGTTGTTTAAATATTACATCAATTGTCTCGACCAGAGATGCTTTGGACGAGTCGTATTGGGAAATCTCATTGATTTTAATCATAAAATCGAAGTTAAACTTTACTAGAAGGATTTCTGTTTACTTTGCTGTACTGTTATATATTATATTTAATTAATATAAAAGATGCATGTTTCATATTATGAATGATATTACTAGTGAGAAAGTAAGCAATGATATTATGATGCCTAAAAAATGCAGGTATAAAAAGTGCATAACATAGTACCCCAAATAAATTAAGATATAAGAGCAGGAGCATGATAACAGCAACTTCAGAAGGATTACGTGTTTTCTTAAAGCCAGGTGTTGTTATTGCAATGAGCGACATAAGGTCAGATGCAGAGGCAATGTCAGATGTGATAATTTTTCGCAAAGAAATATTAATGATAGTAATTTACATGAATTCACTATTAGATACACGATTAAGAGAAATGATGATGAAGATAAGGATAATAACATATATTAAACAGTGTTTATAAATCTTCATATTGCTAAATGTGACATTTATTTAGATAGGACTCGAATTTTTTGAAAGCGAGTCCGTAAAATTTAATTACACTAAGTGTAAAAAGTTCTCAAATATTTCACGGCAATCTCTTCTTTGATGTCCTTGCCACCAAAACAAGATCATTAATATAATATTTGCATGTCACGTAGCATAACATCATGCCTGTTTCCCGAAATGTTAGACAGAGGTGTACCTAATATTACACCGCCTACGTTTCGCCAGTTTAAGTTAAGTCTTATGTATGTAATGTAATGGTAGCGAGGCTATTGGCAGCAATGGCAAAAATCCGAACTTATTGGCTGCTACTGAGAATTTCCTGATTGAGAAACCTGATAAAACTTTACCTAACCTGGGAATTGAAAATAGACATCATTCCCAGACGGCGACTTCTAGACGAACCAAACATGCAAGGCACATTTTAATTATGGTAATGGTGGTTTTAATGGTGGTTGCTGCCTAAGCTTGAGCGCAAACAGCAGTCAAATCATTGTAGGCTAAAAGTTATCGCAAACAAATTCATTTGAAGCCATCCAATCCACGTTTCGCAACCAAGTGTAGGAGACAAATTATTCAGCAGATTAACAATGAATCTAAAGACGTTGCGACATGCTATTGTTTGCTGATACAAATATCGCTGCTGCTCTAGCATTTGCATAAGACATGGCGCGCATATGCGACTTTTAATGAGACACTTTATTTATTATGATTTATAATGAGACTAGTGCTTTCTCCTTTGATTTATTTGCAAGGCATGCTGTGTTGACCCCAAATATATTAGGACAGAGCCCGGGAAATGATAATGACGGTAATGATGATCGCCATGATTTGAAAAATTTAAGAAATAAATTAGCCAATAATAAGCCGCTAAATTGTAAACACAAATCAGTTCTACTTAATTATTTGACTTTCACATAAATGTCTGTTTCTACTAAGTTATTGCTTTCTCATTTTATTAGCAATAAACCATCCAAGCAATACAAATAATTGCAGCCTACTAAAATGAAATATAAACGTCAAAGACTCAATAAACCCAACAATAATGAAACAGAATTTGATCGCAAAGTCCTTTCACACAGCAATGATGAATCGTCTAATGCAAATATTGTAAATATTGACCGACACAATGGTACTGACAAATCGATTCATAGAGATCATTTATCGAGTTATATCGATACATGATTGGAAGTCAATTTCTATGACCTATTGCGATTGATGGGGCTTGGCTGGAGATTGGATAAGATTAAAGTGTAGATACTGTAGAAAGGCATGAACGGGGTAATTTTATTGAAAATGAATTAGTAAAAGGTGAAGGCAACAAAACCAAAGCAATTAAAACATTTTATCGGTTAATGCTAGGTTTGATCGCACAGAGGAGGTAGCAAATTAAGATTATTTAAAAAGTAACATGAAATATTAAATAAATTGGATCATCATCATCATAATATTATTGCTCTTGTCGCGGTTCCCGGTTCGGCGCAACACATTTTTTTCCTTACATTCTTCTCTGTCAACCGTTACGCTATCATTATATTCTTTTTCTTTCATATCATTCACACGATGGAAAGTTTTATTAACTTCCAGTTTTAGTAGTATTAACATATTGTGGATAAGTTAGTAAAAGGTACTAAAAATGGAAGCTAATAAAAGTTTGCATTTCGGTGTTAAAATCTCACGCTATGCGAAAAAGATTTGCCAACAGATTGAACATGACTGGTTTTTTATTGCTTTAGATTCTTTAAATAACACTTAAATAAATAATACTTAGATTTTTGCACTGATATTATAAAATACTATCTGAGCGATTTGACGATGGAAAATATGTTGTTTATGTACGGATATTTGTAGAGTAAACCAAATTAGGAACAATAGGGAAGTTAACAAAAAACATCTAATTAGTCCGTCAGATAGATTTCCAAAAAATATTTTACACGTATTTTTCTTTTTTCACATAAACAAACAATGAAGACCATACAGTGCTTGAAAACTCGTGTGACGTCATTTTCCGAGACATCGGCATGACATTCTTTAGCTGCCAGTGACGTCACAACCCCCCACTCAAAACTTTGACGCGTTTTATCTTCGTAAAATTTTGTTGATTTGATAAAACAAAAAATACGTATCCAATATTTTCGATAATCTAACAGACGGACTAATTAGAATCATATTTTTTAAGTCGGTAAACATCCCTATTCATGAACACGAAAAGAGAGCCACTTTGTATAATTTTGAATAACTCAGTTAAAATCAATTAATTGTGGTTGGGCCGGCCTCCTCTAATGAAATCATCCCTTTCAGTATGCTTCAAACTTCTTTTCGGTAATGTCTTCTTTCCGAATCTACCGATTATTTTTTTATCGTATAACAAAAGAGTCAGAAAGTGAATTATTATACAATTTTATTCTTAATACACACATCAACACGGTCTAGGGATATTTTTAAAAAAGCGAATTATTATCAATGTGTTAATTATTTATATGACATGTATATATTTAAAAGATACGTTATTTAATATTCTACCATTTTTTAATAATGGTTAAGGTACTTCGATTAAAATTTCAGGATTTTATGGAAAAAAAATGAAGCACAGACGGAAACCGTATATGAATTAACTTTTAATTTGTGAGTAAAAACTGAAAAAAAATAGAAAAATCATTTAATTTGTGTTTATAAACTTGAAGTTAGTAGTCTGAGAAAGCGCCTATGATGTTCATAACACATCGGCAACGATTCGGCATGCTCAGAACAAGGTTGTCAATGTCTTGCTGCGGAATATTGTCCCATGTCCCTCTGAGGTGCGCAAAAAGTTTATCTTCTGTAGCCAGATTTTCAGGAACTTCCTTCAGAGCTCTTCTTTGCAGCATATCCTGCATGCTCAATGGGATTTAGATCTGGCGATTGAGCAGGCCAGTCTAAGGCTCTAACATTGTGTGTATGTAACTAAGCTGCTACCGTTCTCGCCGTGTGTGCCCGGGCATTGTCGTGCATGAGCAGAAAATCTTGCCCCATTTGTGTTCTGTGGGGCAAGATTACGGGCCCCGTATCGTTCTGACGTCATATTACCCCGCCCAAACGAGATCCGTCCCTCCTCCAAGACGAATTCCTGGCCAAACCATAATTGTTCCTCCTTGGTATGGGTGAACTTCCTGAGGGTTCTGAAGACGGCTCCATCGTCCAGGAACTCGCCAAACACGCGTCCTTCGTGAATCTGGATGGAAGCCGAACCTGGATTCATCCGTGAACAGCACATTGGACCATTGCTCACGGCCCCAGTCCACGTGGTTCCGAACCCATTGTAATTGTCGTCCACGATTGCCTCTCCGTAAAGGTGGGACCCGGAGTGGTCTACGAGAGCGTAGATTGCTTTTATGCAGTCGCCTTCTTACAGTTTGGTCACTCACAAGCACTTGGTGTTCCACTCGCGGCCTTTGGACCAATTGAGTCGCCGTTGCATTTGGTTGAGCTCGCGCAGTAATTTGCAAAAATCGGTCTTGTCTGGGGGTAGTGATGCGACTTGGCCCCCGGTGCCTCTCCGCTACTTCACCTGTGGCACGATAGCGTGTCCACAATCTTGAAATTACATTTTGGTGGGTCCCTATGGCCTCAGCAACATTACGCTGAACAGACCCAGCTTCCAGCATTCCCACAGCTCGTAACATCTCCACCCTCGTCAAATGTTGGCGTTGCATGGCTACAATACCTCAATTTTAACTTTATCTTTCGTTTAAAAATGAAAAAAAACTGTAACTAAACGTAATTCGTATTGTTTTCTAAATTGCGCACAAATGAAAATTCCCTCCTACACATCAAGACATTTTTATGCCACCGAAACAAAAGAATTCAATCAAAAATTTGAATTTGGAATTAGTCTGAGATAATTTACAAACAAATCGGTGTAAAAAAGATTCCAATGCGGCCAGTACTTTGCCAGTTATTTAATTGAGTATGAAATATCCCTAGACCGTGTTGATGTGTGTATTACAAACTGTTGCCACTAAAGAGTATCAGCAGTTCGGTGCTATATTTCAACCGAACTACTGCAACTAGCTCGCGGGATCGATCTTGGATGCAGAACGCCAAGAACGGGATGTATGGTAAAGGGGAAACCCCCATGCCCAGCAGTGGGTGATGATAAGATTACGGGTTAAAATGATGATAATGATGATGGATTCAACTCCAAAGGCACACAAATCCAAAATTATAGCTTTTACAGTAATCTATACTATTACATCAGCCGTAATGGACTTATGACCTTGAAACCATAATTTCAAAAAAATAACGGACGGAGGCGTACGTAATTGCTATTTGTTTAACAACAAGGAAACCGAACTGATTTGCATTGACTTTGCATTAGCTAACGAGCTCTGTATAATCTTCAATGGTAACGTCATGTGTGCTATAGAAGTATAGATTATTGTAATAAAGGTGTTTATGAGACACTATGAAGGAGACACAGTATTCTTAGTTCTCGGTAATGTTGCTAATTGGTATGCAGTCACGACTGAAGTTATATTGGTTGAAGGTTGCACTAATGATGAAGAAAATAATGGAAAATAGGCAGCTTTTATTCTAGAGGACAAAGAAAATTGCGACAAGTCAACAAAGGCAGGAAAGTAAACATGAATATCGTTACTATGACAAAGGTGTAAACCAAAGTCCAAAAAAAAAGTCTCTTTTTCTGTTTGAGCTCACACACAGAGATGCCTGTGTCCTAGCAGTGGGCTAAATTCTTTTCAGGGGCTTCTACTTCTAGACTACTTTGTTATCATTCAGAAAAGCTATATCAGTAAGCGCCGCTTCATTATATGAAACATTGCTGCTTCTGCATTTCTTCTTCTTTCTGCTTTCTATCTGCATGAATTGCTGCTTTTTTTCTGATGCATTATTGCTTGTCTGTACATTCAACATTTTCCAGCCCTTGTCTAATACATTTGAGGTCAATGCAGCCCGTCTTCCTCCTTCATTCTTTCTTTTCACCCGTCTTTCAAAAGGTTCATTCATAGTTTCTTTGGACTACCCCTACTAGCCATCTAAATTCAATTTTACGCCATTATCTTTAGTCCTCAGCACCATGGCCATACTAAGACAGCTGATTACCACACAACTTTTCTACAATACAATGCTTGATACTCCGTATGATATAAATCAAGCAAGGACTTATCCTGGACTTCTACATTGTCATACAATGTCGCAACGCGGTACCCACGCTCCGTTTCTTACTGACAACACGATATACCGATCTGTACTTAATTTGTATTCTCATGTCTCCCTACGTTTTATTATGTAAGCTACGTTGCAAATCAACGACATTGGTGATTTGCATTTAGTCCTTGTTGTTTTGTTTACTCGTATCCTGCTAGACTTTGTGGAAACTTTGAGGTAAGGTTAGCGCGAAAATAGGAAAAAAGCGAAATCGGACGTGATTTTTGATGAAGGCTCTAATTTTGCACGTACTTTTCATTGCATGACGGGACTTCAACGCCTTTGCTCCTCCTACTACAATGCTTTCCAAGAATTAAGATCTGAACATCTTCATTTAAGAGCATTTTGCGAGCATTTGGGGGAAATAATCCTTCCAACAGAATTACTCCTACTTCAACACGGAAAATTATAGACTGATCTAGTCTAAAACCTAACACCACAAAATCAATTCAATCAACCCATATGCTAGTAAATCACAGAGCGGCTCTCGCCGGCGGCGTCCAGTCCGCCACGGTACGGACGGATTAGTCCGTTACGTGTCCGGTTCGTGACCTGATCGTGATCAAATCGAAAGTGTGCGCGATATGGCAGTAATAACTGTGTGAACTCTAGAAATATGGTCAAATGTAATTGACTTATTGGATTTGACCGTACTTTCGATCTTTGATGTCTGTTTTCAGGATTGAGTTGATTTCGTCTAGGTGAAAGTAGATTTAAGATTGTGCACGACTTAAACAGAAAATACGTATTTACAATAAAGATTTTTCGCTGAAACCTATATTGGTTGTTTTCGTACTTTCGAAACAATTCACCTGCAATAAGAACTTAAATTGGACCGTGAAAGTTTGATCCTGATCGATTCTTATAAATCCTTGTGTATTATTACTACAACAATAATACCCAATCGACACAAAATAGCGTTCAGCGATAACATCGACCCTATCTCCCTTATCCACACTTCTTAAGGAACTACATTTATCTTCTATAGCTAGCAAATATGTGGAAGACCATTTGCGCTTAACTGTGTCACCTGTGGGCAAACAGTTTGTTTGACCGAGATAAGATTCAATGCATTTATTTATACTCTACAAATAAGATCATGGAAGTCTTAATCCGTGAAGCCCTAAAGGTTTGTTCATTTCCCAAAGACTAAAGGCAATTGGTAGTATCGACGTTAATTTGAAGTACACCATAGAAACTAATACTGAGTTGAGGCAAAAAGTTACAGAAGAAGTTGTCATCTTCGATAGCCATATACCTATTTCCAACAAATTATTTTATTGTATCAAGAAGAAGTAATCCTACAAAGTAAAATACAAAGAGAATCATATAAGGATATCGTTGAAGGCTTTGGAAGACACTTTCCCAGCAATAGGACAATACAGGCTGAATGCAAAAGAACGAAAAAGTCCATAGCTACGTACTTACTACGTGTACTCTATGGAACTAGATCCAACAATTCCTCTAACTGCCTTCGTGACCCCTTCGTAATGACCCGTCGAATCATCGACAGTAACTGAACAATCTACCTGCCAAATACAAGTGAGCTATCAAAGATCAGTGGGCGCCTCAGGCTTGATGATTGACGGCTGTCTGGCTTTCGAGAGAGCTACTTAAGTTAGCTGATATGGAGTGTTTACATCATCATTGCTGGGTATATGATAGTATTTTTGTAGTTATTAATAGCGGGGGCGTGTAGCAGCACACTGAAGATTAATGTATTGTATGTTTAATAAATTCTCGAGAAGAGTGGTGACCGCACCACTAAAATCAATAACGCCATTTCTAAAACTTTGAATTTAAAAGCGAAAGCGCCTGGATGACTTCAAATTACATTATTTTGAGAAAATTTTATACACAATACTCGTATAATTAGTTGTATTCGTTCAGACTGAATCATAAGATTAAGAACTACTTACCGATAACAATGGTGGCTCCTGCTGAGTAGACAGTTCACTCCAAGGTCTCAGCAAAGCCCTTTCAGCATCAGCTCCAGCCAAGGCGAAGCTCACGCCATATCTTCGCCAAAGCGAGAGCTCAAAAAGCTTCTTCCAAGGTATTCCATCGTTCTTTGGAGTTTTCTTTCTGATGCTGCCTCTAAACGACAGAGTTCTTACGAAAGGCTCAGCTGGTATGCCTTTCTTGGTCGCACCCCTCCATGGAGGTTTAGTACCATTTACAATCGGTTTCCCGTTACTTGCAGTGCTTCCTGATGAGCCTTTACGTTGCAATCCAGGTTTCGTTTGAGTCGGAGTTTTTCTCTTTTCATCAAAAAGAACAGCGTTGGCTAGCTCTTCGTCATGGTTAGAACCATCTGATTTTACTTCTTCGATAGTTACGACACCAGATTTTCGGTCTCTGTAACTCACTCGAAGTGGAGTTCTACTGAAGGGTTGTTTGACTTTCTCTCCATCTACTTCGTCTTGGAGAGCAGATATGACGCTGTCATCAGCGTATCTCATCCGAGCTGTTTTCATCAGGGATGCTTTAGTGTTCTGTGCGAACAAACGCTCGCAAGGATCTGTCAGTTTGTTTTGATCAGAACGAGACTTGAATGTGTTCTCCGAATCAGTGTCGCTATGACCTTCGTAAGAGCTAGTACTGTTGCTGAAGCTTTTGCTATACAGTCCGTCATGATTTTTCGAACCGTTGTGATTATTTTTATCAGCTTCCTTGATCTCAATTATGCATTCGTTGCGGAAGGATTTACGAGATTGTAGACTTGTATTAGAATCTGACTTCGTCAACGGATTATGTTTGTGGTCAGCGCATCCATTTGCATGTGCTTTGCCAGTACAATGTTTGTGGATTTTTGCCAAAGCGGCCAATGTTTTGTTACCGTTAGGCGACACTTCGTCGCCGCAGCGAAGCGACTGCTCGAAGGATCCTTGCACGTGAAACATTCTTCACTTATTCCCTTTGCACTGTCTCAGGCGGACATAGACCCACCACGCTTGGCATTTTAAGAGGTCATAGTTCTGTAGATCGGATCATATCGAATGTCACTGCACAATGAGAGCATTTACTTGAGTTATAGGTTTTACGGTGCAGATCGGCGCGATAAAATCGATCATAAGGTATATCAGCGGCGCGTGATCACAACGAATCGTGAGCATGCGCTATGTGGCGCTAAATGTAACAAAATATTGTTAAACGAATTATGGGCGTTTTGACGTTTTGGCATTTGCGTCGTGGTAATTATTTAGGGCATAAAGATATATTTGACGTTAGGCAAAATTAGATTGGTATCAATGTGTTCGGTTTTTAGAACTATCGAACAAAACGTTAATACTTCTGAGGTATGACAGACATCATCCTGATTAACCTGATACAGATAATTTAATTACATTGTGCATTAAAAGCCTTTAATAAAAAAACCTTTCACCTAGCTCCACTATCACGTGGCGTGACCCGAACATAATAACATTTAAGCCCCAGCCGTTTCCATGTCTTTACCAGCGACGCGTGGCGAAGCCGCACGCACTCAACGTTCGCGCAAATTGCCATACGATTAGTTAAACACTTAAATTACAGTACTAGGGTTTAAAGAGAAATGTCGGGTCGGTTAAGTTGAGAGTTAAGTAGAATTGTGGGAGGTGGAAACAGGAATGATATGGAACATACGTCTTTAGCAAAACCATATAATAGTTCAGCTGAAAGTGTGTACTTCATTTACCTTCTTGCCATAGCAAGAAAGGAGGTGTCTGATGGGATGACGAGTATTAGCGAAGTATGGAAGAGAAAGACATGCTGCGCCGACCCCAAATTAATTGGGATAAGGGCCAGATAATGATAATGAATTACTAGAAATAATGTTTCAGATGGCTTCCTAATAATCCAACATATTCAAAGAATCTAATTTGACAGGTCGTGAAAAAATGCCCTAAGGGTCAGCTTAGTGCCCGTCGGGGCTGCGGGATGTTAATCGATCTAAGAGATACCGCGGCCTCGAGATACAGGGCTAAGAAGGAACACGACTGGTTTTTAGTCCGTAGAAGTCTGACACTCCCTTTTGCTCTGCCCAAGAGCGGAAGGGGTTATTTGAAGATTTCCCATCCCCCAAAACCAAAAAAAAAAGGGCCAGGTTAGTAGGGGAAATATTTTAAGATATTCCACAATGCAAATCGCGATAATCTTTTTAAATAATACAGGGACAAGAAAGGCAAGGATTAACCTTACCAAGAACCTTATTAGAAGATATTAATCAAACAAAATAAAAAAAAGAAAGGATTCGGTTTGAATAAATACCAGCCGATAATATTGAGGCCAACATATTATATTAGGTGCAGTTTATGAAATTAGGTACAAGTATACACAATTATTGATTCAGCTGGTTGTTACGCCATTTTGGACCAATGTACTGGGTGTGTACAAAATTATGACTGCTAAGGAACCGAGTTTTATCAAGCTAAATTGAAAGATTCTAATCTCAAGTCGGCAACACGCTTCATATTTGACCATTCGCGAATCAAACATTGAATTTTAATTTGATTTCGTGATTTTTAGTCGGGCTGCTCATTCAGAATTATTTAGGAATCTAAATGCTTTTTAATCTGCTTTTAATTTAGATGATACTAATGAAACCAGACACATCGTACAAACATTCCTTGTCATGGTCATAAAAAAGTAAAACAAATTTAAATGCTCCATAACTTCGAAATCTGTCAGCAAGTTGCGATTTCAAAGAACCACCATCAAAAATCACAAAACTAGAAACCAACAAACAGCTTTCATTAAACCAGAATTATTGAGATTTTGGCTATGCAATAAAAGCCTACGCATTATGATGTAAGATCACTTGAGTCAGTGTTAACATAATGCTATTTATCATCTATCTTACACATTACTGCTTCGTTTTCCTTAGTAGAAAGTTAAGGCCAACCGTTTGTATCATTGCTGTCCATTTCGACTGATTGGTGATAAATTTTCGGTGATCAATGAGTAAGACCTCCCACGGGTCGTTCTTGATATATGTTAAGTTACTCTGTTAAAATTATGTGGGTAGCTGCATTGTTTTTTTAGCTTCGTGTTTAAGTATCACCTACGTTATTTAATGTTGTTTAAATAGAAAGTTTATGTATTTTCTCTCAAAAAATTTGCGCGAATTATTAAATTTTGTGATACTGTTGACAAATATTGTGGTTATTTATAATTCCTTTGAAAGTACTCTAGAGTACTTTCTAGAAAATGCAAAATGCACTGCACCCACTTACTTACGAGAAACATAAATATTGCTATATTTATGTTTCTCGCCTTTAATTTCCGAATGGTTAGGCAGCAGTGTACCTAATAGTGCAGTCACATGTAATAGGGGCGAACATATTGCCATCAGCCGGGCACAAATCCAGACATGGCTGCTATTGAGAAGTTTCTGATGAGAGAAGTCAACAACATTTTGTACGACCCTGAAATCGAATGTCATCCTCAACAGTCGCGCTTGAACCACAAAACCAGCGATGCAGTAATTAAAAAGAAATGCCAAAAATAATTAAAAAATCCGGAAAACATGCTAAACACGTGTAATCTACTACAAAAATAAAACGTTAAGAAATCACTATCTCGTATCAATATTTGAACAACTCGTATCTAGGTTCCGCAGTGTTCCGTGCACCTGATCGTGGGAACTAAGTCCACTTTCGTTTTTTATTTATCATTTTAGCGCATTTGGGTTAGGTTTACACTTCGACTTAAATGTGTTAACCTGACCAATATCTTTTTCTGTATTGTGGTCGTTTTTAATGGTTGTTTCGTTTTAGTGTCTGTCGCTGCTTTTGTGACCATAATGGTTTAAAATTTGCGTTTTTGTTAGGTTCTAGTCGCTGTTGTTAGTTACAATTACTTTTGAGCATATTGAATTATTGGTGAATATCTTGACTTTGTTGTGTTATCTCGGCTAACTGTTTTTTTTTTGTTCCGAGCTTTGTAGGAAAAGGTTCATTACCATTAGCATTACCTGCGTGGCCTTTTCTGAATTAAGTCGGCTTCCAATCTATCCTGATGCAGCTGAATACCAGTGTTTTACATAGCGCGACTGCTTATCTGAGGTTCTTACGAATGTCTGAAGTAATTATGATGATGTTCATTATCAAATAAGGTGAGTGTTTTATGGCACCGACCACCGTTACTAAACACAAAATTAGGGTCAACGGTTTTTCTCAGATTATCTTGTGATTAAAACCTGTTCTTACTTCCTACTCGTTAAACATAGTTATCGGCAATTAAGCAGGAAAACTGATAAAATATCTTGTTTCTGATGGGAACTGTTAAGGTCGAAAATGTTATCTTAATATGTCATAATCTAGTTATATTAACATTTAAATTAATTCACTGCTGTTACTCTGACCATTTACAACATAAGTGCAGATGAAGATTAATAATAGGGTGGGCGAACTGACTGGTCTTTTACGTAACTTTCGAAAACTGTGTCTTATCCTATAAAGATAACACTAAAACGATGTGTATATTTCGGTATTTACATTATAAGATTTTAACACATTTTCATTATAAGCCCAAAACTTATTTCCAGAGTCCTCACTACAAAAATTGATTGATTGTCGGAACTTAAACATAATTGGCGAAATATAGATGTAATAATCGGTACATTTCTCCCTAACCCCTCGGAGATTACAGGCGTGGTGTCATGTCACCACAAAAAATATAATTCCTGAGCAAAAAGTCACAACCCATCCCAAAGATAACAAATAACAAAAATCTTAAACAAACTTCTTTAAGTAATAAAATAAATAGGAACCAACACAATACTACAGAGAAACGCACTCAGCCACCTGATAAGCATAGTAAACACATTGTAAAGAAACGAAACTAAAGTCAGTATTGGTCAACGGTTTCATGCAAATCGGACTAGCGACACAGATCCCACCTATTCGATAATATCGAAATTGGTCTTGCATCATTTCGCGTATACCAGTATCACACGGGATCTTTAGGTGTTTCCAAGGCTTTTTGTGGAGTAAACTTGGCCGTCTACACTGATTTTTTTTCATGTTTAGCAATATTTGTTTACTGTAAAAGAGATAACTGTAAGGTGAAAATATTATCACCAGGAAATATAAACTATGACTGTTTAAAAAGACTTAGTCTCAGATAATGATAATTTTAACTTGGATTTCACAAGGTATATTACTTGGTCCACATTTAATTTTAAATTTATCGTTAAGATATGATTTTACTGCATCATGCTAATACTAAAGTACATTTTATCGTGAGACAATGGACAATGTGTGAACATAAACTCGCTAGTTAGTCAATGTCTCTGATCGCTCGTGACTGCCAACTTACTCTTCGACTGATTCGCTGATAACGATTGCTGAGCCTGGACTGAATATAAAATAATACTGTTTACAGACTTAACGCAATTCCTCTTGATTTATTTTGGATCTTATGTTCACAATAAATCACTTAAGAGGAAATGCGGGAGTCTTTTCTCCATAGAAACGCTCTCGCCTGTTTTCTTTCTTTTTAGTGAACATAAAGCTATGATTTTAACAGAATAATAAATATTAACTACTTGTACGCCCCTATGTTTTTCTTTTTGATGATACATTATTGTTCTAAGCACTAGAACCCTTTTTTTTTTTTTTGGTGGGTGTAAAATCATCGAATAACCCCCTCCCGCTCTTGGGCAGAGCGAAAGGGAGTGTCAGACTTCTACTGACTAAAAACCACCCATGTTCCTTCTTCGCCCTCTATGTCGAGGCCGCGATAACCAGTGGACTACCCGCGGCCAAACCCTCAAAAAATTATCAAAATTGCTTATTTAGATCGCTGTCAACAGAGGCCTAGTGTACAAATTTAATAACTATTATCGAAAAAAGAAAAACACAGGGGCACATAATACATCCTTCATAATTAGTGTCTAAAATATCTAATAAATTGGTAGAATATTGGAGGAGGAAATAGGCGAGAAACCTAGAAATATGACTTTTTACTAAAGCTATTGAGTCGGATCTGCAGTTGTCCTTATCAGCCGCCCGGGCGCCTAGATCTCGCAGAGCGACAGCGATAGTTTCTTCAAATACCTAATTTTCAAAAGTCTCTCAGCCCGTATTTCCTCTTAAGTTCTGTAGGGACAATGGTTGTAGGCACCGTACACTATCACTTTTGTTGATGTTGGTTTAGTTGCGGAGTACACAGATAGAACCACAAGTATAGTTTCAAAGTTATATTAAAGTTGAAGTTAACAAGTTAAGAGTGGTGGTGATTCTTTCTCTTGACAGTGGTTAGTTCCACAGTTGTTATCTGACTCGCTCTTCCTAGCGTAAAAAGTTATAATTAAAGCGTTTTTATTTGTGACGCACGCCATCACAGTAGGTTTACAAAGTAAATGTACGGTTTGAGACCGTACAAGTTCATTGAGATTATAGCGATCAGGGTTATTACTGAATTGTAAATATGGTTATAATGTTACATTAATTTCAGTACTTGTACTCAGTGTCCTAAGCTCAATTTCATGATTTTGATACATTTTATTTTACAATTATGCTGGTTATGTTAAGAGTCCAAGTCGAGATAACCACAAGATTAGAATATTTTTCTGTCGAATGTATAATTTCTTTTAATTACATTACCTATGTATAAAAATCTTAGCAACATTTTTATGAGTAACTAACCCAAATATAATTTAAACATCTGCAAAATAGACCTCTTGCTATTATAAACCTTAATGCTATGATAAAACAGATAACTTCTCGATGAAATTCTTAACGAGATTAATATGATTTAAGTCAACCACTTCGTCAATAAATAAGTTGTAGTAAAATGTGGATATATCAAAAATGACAAATGATTATGGCTAGTGACACTGCGGCCATTTTGGGTTATATATATTATAATTAGCAATAAAAATGTTGAGGATGTGAATATTAACAGTCTCAATTTACACGTGCAAGCATCATAAAAAAGACGTCTCATATTAAATCGTTCTGTGATGGACAGACAAACCACTGTAGACAGAACAAGTTTAGAAGATATTTTCATCTGAGATGCAATAAGAAAGAAGCTAAGAAATATCACAACTACGAAAGTTTTAATGGAAAAGTTGAACCAAGACAGATATAAACCAAGATAATAACACACACGATGATAACAACAAACAAGAAACCTCATTCAACCATACGAAAACTGCACTTTAGCCAGAACTAAAAAAATACGCAAAAAAAACCTGTCTACTAGCTACAAAAGTCAAACGCTACAAGATCAAGGTTAAATGAGAAGCTGCCTATTCTTGCAGCAAGTTGTATACCTAATCATTAATGATAAGATTAATCAGCAACGCTAGCATCTTATCACTAACAGGCGTGATAATGATGATGACAAAATAACGTAGGCATCTACGTGCAAATCATCATGCAAAACCTCTCGCAAAGATTTGGGGAAAAATACGTCACAGAAGCATCAAATCATCGTTATCGTCGCGTAGAACCCAAGTCACTAAGCAATGACGTGTTAAAAATAAACAGCCGTATCTTGAATGGTGCAGACAAAAAAAAAAGGAATTGGTTTAAACCAAAAAATTATCACCAGAAAAAACGTAGTGTTCGTCAAAAGAGATAAAAACAGAGCGATGATTAAAAACAACAAAAACGACGATTAGAGCCCTCGTAAAAATACAAAAAGAATCTTAAACCACCGAAAACATCGTGAGGAAACCAGCATGTCTTAGAACCAAATAAATCGAAGACATGTGACATCTGCCAACCCGTACTGGGCCCGCGTGGTGGCCCATCCTTCTCCTAGAGAGGAGGCCTGAGTCCCTGCAGTGGGAACAATATAGGCAGATGATGATGATGATCTCAAACCACAAACATTCTGAGAAATCTTTAGGTAACGAAATATCGATCACCGATAACATACAGAGTATAGACATAAATAAAAACTAATGAAGATACTCTAATCCACCAGCAGTCTAAAAAACTAACAATAAATTACAATCTGCTAATCCAATTCAAAAATTGTAGATTATAAATCCTAAATAAGGCTATCAAAACATTTAACAAAAAACGAGCACCAGATTAAAATAGATGAGACTAAAAGACCAGTATTTAAAGAAAAAAAGTACATAACTCAAGGAACGTCTGAAATGAGACAGAAACAGTAATTTATTCAACAACTCGTCTAGCGCCGGGTCCACAGAGCTTAGTATCGCCACACCAGTTACTGCTAGAGTCTGCAGTTCTAATAAATTGTGTGGCGCCAGTGAACGCACATAGATAACACGGACTGGCTAAAAAACTGTCACTGTGTCTACAGAAGTACAGACACCAGCTGCAGATCAAGCTACAATAATCTATCAAATTACTTTAATAGATTTTCAACTTTATCGCTTTAAGGTTCAAGGTTGATTGGGAAAATGAAGTTTCCGGTAGGTTCACGCCTGTACAATACTGTACATCATTAGTGCCATACTGCCATAGACCAACGCTTAGTTTGTGCGGCAAGTGTTGAAAATGGCCGGCTCTAGCAGCGGCCGCCAAATCATAGTCTATAACTGTATCTAATATTAAAATGCTCCTTTTTATAAAGACTTCTCAGAATATTATACTTATGTATGTTTCAAGCATTGCGGGTGTGTTCGACGAATCATGTTATATGTTGAGGTGTTAATGTGCCTTATGGATTCTAAAAAGTCATATCGAAGTGGCAATGACGGTTTCCGGAAAACAACTTGCGAGGGATTTCAATAATAACTTTATTTCCCAGGCTTCTCAGCCAATAGTCAGTTAAGACGATCAAGTTCAAAGAAAAACTGTACTAATAGTAACATTAATAAAAGTAATTAACGAAAGCCCGTTAATAAGCACGAGTCAAAACACAAAATATACGCTCACAATTCGACAGCGTAAATATTGAATGAATAAAATATTATGCATAAAATATTTGTAGAACGTAACATAAATATCTGACCCCCAAAAATATTTCGTCTAAGCATAATCAATTTCAAATGAGCTTTCAAAAACGCCGCACAAAAAAAACCTAAAGTCGTTACATTCTTCAAGAATGTTATCAACCATTCGTTAATTCTGTAAATTATTAGCATTCTACGAAATCAGGTGAATATTGGTTCAAAGTTAACACGCACTTGACCGGTTTATCAATGCAAAATTACTAATTCGAATACCTAACATCCAGTTTTACTATATCCATATTGAAATTTAGCATTATGTCTTTGAATAGTTAACGAGAAACGGCATTTGAAGGTCGTAAACGCGGATGTCTTTTAAAAGAAAAATAATTATATTAAAGAATTATCTAAGTAAGGCGCCAGACTCCTTATAATGGATTACCTTTATTATTTTATCTTCTATGGCGTCATTAAAGGCGATTTAAGAACATCCTTTGTATGGCAGATTGCAGCCTCTATCCGTTGGTTACATCGAGTTGATAAGAACTAAAATAACTTTCAAGTGTTTTGCTAGGATAAGCAGCCTATAACGTTCTCACTGCTGGGACACTCCCTACTGAGACTCGGCCATACCATAATCTACCAAGTCAGCTCCATGGGGGTTGGTGGAACCTTACTATAAGCTTGGGCGAAAACTTAAAGATAGGCCATAACTATAAAGAAGTGGATGAGATAAAATCTGGAAATATTAAATTAAATAAGTTACCTGACACAAGCGATGTACTTCGAACTAGACAAAATACTACACAACTGCAAAATAAAAAAGACTACAAACATCTAACAGAAGATTTTGATACAAATAAAGCTGAACAAAACGAAAAAAGAAACAGTTATAGCGAACCGCATACCCAAACGCATTAAATAAATTCAACTTTGCAAAAAATGTTTGACACTTTTATACTTCTTCGAATAAAATACAACTTGGCAAAAAACCTTTTTATGACATTTCGTTGTTCATCAATCAAGTTATGGTTTTGTTTTTATTAATTTAACAGTTTAGCATAATAAATTTATCTGGAGTTTTAATAATAATGTCTGGCCTCTTTCAATCATCATCATTATTCTCATATTCCGATTCATTTGTGGTCGACACAACTTCTTCTTCCATACGTCTCTATTACTCGTGAACTCAACAGACACCTCCTTTTGTTGACATATCATCCTTTACGCAGTCTTCCTCTACTGTTATACCCATTCACATTTAAACTCAAATCTTTCTTCACGACAAATTCCAATCAATATTACATGTTACATTACGTTTATCATCTCCGAAGGGTTATGCCAAGATGTTACTACAGTGCACTCGCATTGAAACGTTTATGTAGTAGAAGACACTACGACAGTAGAATTCCGTCTCTCACAAAATCTGTGAAACAGATAATCTAGATCGATGGATAAAGGACCTTGAACAGACGGTAAGGAAAGGCTAGATGACCAAAGCGCATTTTAGGAGAGGTATTGCGATGATAGACACGGCCTAAGGCTGATTGATAGCGTAAAGCACCAACAAATACTTAATAACGCAGTTACCTAACTCCAAAACCCTCGTAAGACGTAAGTTATTTTATAAGACAAATCGTCTATTAATCTTGCCGATAATAATCATATTTTGTGGCTAAATATTAAACAGGTTCGACATAATCTTTCAACACGATCTTTGGATACTGCATCGCGAGTCGCGAGTCACGGCTTCTTGGAAATGAATCAACGAATATGTAAGCAAATGGGTGCATTAACACTACTTTGGTCATCATATTTTTATGAGTTTATAACGACACGTGCCGAAGATTACGAAATAGTTTGACCTTTGATGTTTTTAATTTAGTCTGCTCCACAAATTCCCGTAAAATAGTTGGATAACTTGGGTTACAATAATGTAAAGGTAAGGCCAAAGTTTGAAATACTACTGACATTTTTCGATTTACTACTCATTTTACGATAAAATGCACATTCCATAGTCCCTTTGAATGGCACTTTAAAACGTAACAATGATGATGAAAAGGAAGCATATTCACATAAGAACGTTGGTCCTGCGAAACAAAATTATGGAAAGCACAACATGCTTTTACAACAGCACATTTGTCGAATACGAAATGCATGTTATCATGGCTGTACAATAGACATGCGAAATGTAGCTCACTGAAAAGAAAAGAGAGATACAGCTCTTTTGATCAAAAGAGCTGTATCACTCTTTTAGCTCTTTAGCTCACCGAATAACTCTTTTAACTCTTGAGTGAGCTCATTGATTTGATTTACTTGAGAGCTACAGATCAAATTGAGCCGCGCTACTTTACGCAAGTCAAACGAGACAACTAGCTCAGTGGCTCTATAAAATCTTTGAAGTTCTTTTTATTTAACTTAGTAGCGAGCTATAGATAAAATTAGATTCATTGGGTTGTTTTGTTCTTATTACAAATAAATAAAATTATTAAAGCCAATGATTTTCCTTCATACTTGAACAGGCTTAGGACTGTCAATCTAGATAAATAAATATTTGAAAAGCTAATTAATTGACAGTATAATGTAATGAATGGACGTATATCCTTTAGATTGGCGTATTTAAAAATCAGCGGTTTTTTACAATAATTGTGCATGAACAACGGGCCGCTGTCGGCGTTTCGTCGGTATCACTATATCACTCGTAACTCGCAAAGCCACAGAGTAGAGTCAATGAGCCGCTGAGCTAAATGAACTAGTGAGCTATTCCGTGAACGACTGAGCGACTGAGAGCTAGATTGTAATTAAAGAGCTAGTTCAATTTTATCTCTCATTCGCGAGCTACCCATGTCTACTGTACAACATTTCAAGCTTCTAGCTAGATCAAGCAGTTAGCTTTACGTTATGCCACAGAGTCTTAGTTTTAACTAAGTAAATCGTGGTAAATTTTAAGCGACTACCTAAGAGATAATGAATTATCATAATAAAAACACACTAAACGACTTGAACAGTAAACAACAAAACGCAATACCAAAACTAAAACACCACTTAACGATGTTTTCATTCTCAAATATATATAAAGATTAAGGTACTCTGAAGTTCTAAAAATACATCGTCTTAAGTTGACTCAAATGCTTGTTTCCAATTTATGTTAAGAATATCAACTTTATGGTAGCATTTACTAAGTTGATTTCAGAATGAGTGGTAATATGTAGGTATAAATACAAAGATGCTGAAAATGCTAGTACCTACAGAGCTAAATGAACTTTATGTGTGGGATTTACAGTTGTTTTTCCAAAAACAACACATTATTTATATTTCAGGAAGTTAAATTGCGAACGCCGAGTGCTCAGTGCAATATTTCCAATTAAGATAAAAAGAAAGCCGTCAAGTGGACATTCCTTTGGGTTATAATAACAACGTTTAAACGACCAAACACGGCTCAATTACCAAGGTACCAGAAATGTCAGGTGACGTTGGTTTCACTAATATTATGCAGAATTGGACTAATCAGGGACTGATCTTTGAAACGTTGGTCCTTTATTTCATCGTAGTATTTAAGAAGAAAATCTGAGTCGGAATGGTGGAATCTCAGACCAAGAAAAAAAGATAGACGGCGCGCCGTGTATACCAAAAGTGAAGCCACAAAAACCACTCTACTACAAGTAAAAATGTGTATAAAAAACATGTTACTTCGTCTATCTTTTTTTCTTGGTCTGAGGGCGGAATTTAATAATAATCGAATAAACATCTCAATAAAAGCTCAATATTTGATTGGGCGCCATGAATTTAAAACTTCGTATGGGCGTCGATTTTTGTGAGAGAAAACTAGCATCAAACCATTTTCTAGTAGAATTTGTCTGAATTAAACCTTGACTTTCACTAACAAGCTGAACAGAACTTGTAGAAACGATTGCTCCTAAGATTGCAAGAATGCAGCAACAATTAGAAATGCAAGGAATGTCGGAAACGTTCTATCGCACATACATAATCGACTCCTGTTCGTCTACTACTGTTATAGGCATTCTACATATTTATAAAACGGCTTTTAAGTCTTTGAAAATCATCCTATAATTTCTTTTATTTATTTAGATTAGTTTTATTAGGCAGATATGTTTTTGCTCATGTTTTCATACAGGGTGTAAATTAACCCTTCACACATACGTCAACCAAGTATTCTGTACATCAAACTAAGTAGGTAAGTAGTTTTTTTTTGGGGTCAAAAATGACATTTTACGGTAAAACTCAATGTAGTACACTCTTAAAACATTGTGCTAGTAGATGCTTTGAATAGTAAACGGGTCATGGAGGTAATTTAAGTAAAGTTATAACCTAAAAAACTAGTATTTACAAAAACAGCTGTGCAAAATTTGGAACTTTGACCCCCAATATCTCCGTAACTAGGTATGGTCTAGAACAAAAAAATGTTCGCAGTGGTGGGGAGAACAAGTGCCCTTCGTTTGCGTTAAGGGTACTTTTACACCCTTTTTTACATGTCAGTTTGGCTAGCTAGTTTAAGTGGCAAAATCAACTTAAATTATATTATCCGCGCCAGTGGTAAAATCGGGTACAGAACAATTTCATTTCAAAATTCGACCAAGTACTCAAATTGTACATAAGTGCAATGGCACAATGCACAAGTCTACTAGAAAAACTGCATTCTATCTTTTGACAAAATCGAATATCGGTTTCATGCATTTCACTTTTGTTTCAGACCACACAGAAGATGGCCGGACGAACTGGACCTAATCAACAACCAGAGGTCCACCTAAGCTCTGAATCGAAAGAACTGGCATTTGTTAGTAGATACCACAACCCAACACTGAGATAATGATACAACAGAGGAACTGTTGTAGTTCCTAGTTAGAGATTTGGTATGAAACCAAATCTCACTTAGTATTTAAAGTGAACTATTGTATGTGAGCCATAGCGTCCGTAACTACATTACACATCCGGAAGAAGATAAAACTTCCCAGTTTTCTGAGGACATCCGCAAGGGATCTTGGTGTTCCAACAATTTCCTTGACGATATTGTCACATCTGTTTCAAAGTTCTACATTGAAACGAACAGTACTCGTTACGACACACGAATACATAATAGAAATACATATGTACCACAAAGTATTTACCATGCAATTCGTCTCGCGGTACATAATATGCAAATCTTGGCAACACCTGTGAGCATTTGCATATGGCATTTCTGACGGTAAATAGGCGGTTAGATTAGCACTGTAGTGTTTAAAGTATTGATGAAGAGAGTTTATTTCTTGTGATGATCTTGTTAGACTGTCACGCTCCAGCAGGGCTATTGCGTATCTTTTAAATGTCAGTTAGCTATCATATTGTCCTTAGATTAACTTTCATATTGGTTATGGTTTAGTACAAAATGGAACCATTTGACAGTTAATTGATGGACACTAAATGATAGCCACTGTCATTTAAAAGATACGCAATAGCCCTGCAGATCTGGGAAAATGAGGGTGTACTAATATGCACACCATAGGTACACCTTTGCCGAAATCTTCGGAGATTACAGGATATATTGCTATCGACTGGCAAGAAATCCAGACTCCGCAACAATCTACTAAGAAATTCCAGATGAAAAATCCTTTACATTTTACCCGACCTGGATATGGAACCGAGGACCTGATGATCAGCAGTCGCGCTTGCAACCACTAGACCAATGAGTCAGTACTTATAATGATATTTATATTTAAGTATAGTTAAATCATCCAATTACCTAAGGACCACACATAAAGCCGATTTCAGTTCCCCATTGCGCAACACAAACTGAATACCTCCCAAAATTCGACACAGTACTTAATATTAGATCTAGATTCTAGACTAGACTGCTTTATTAGCTAACCCCGCCTCTTAATTAAAGAGCGGGCTAAAATACGAACGCCTATTTTTACTAACATTAAGTAACACTTAACTTTAATACCTAAATACTAGAGCACCGTTGGAATTTAAACTCTAACTGATGAGAAGAACGTTGAAAATTCAAGAAGTCTTTGTCTGAACTCTCAAGTCCCGTAGTCAAAGCTGTTTCGTTGCATACATAATAATAGAGTACAGAAATCAATGCAAAACAATAAGTATTTGTAACCGGTTATCCTTCACATGAGTCTGAGGTGCAAATGTCAATTGTATTATTATTTAACTGCTACCATACTTGCGTGTTGGTGGATGGAAACATCCAATTTTATATCTTATCGTTGTAACGTCGCACGTTACATTTTGCACAAAACAAAACATAAAAACTAAATTAACAATAAAAACACAGCAACATTCCGATGTTTACTTTCATCCAACTGTCAAGGAACCGCAGACGTCAAAATATAATAACCATAGAAAATTACAAGTAGTGCGGTAGCAAATAGTAATTACTAAAAGCACAAGATGCATCAACTATCGGGCGCGCGAGTGAGGATTTATCTATGGGCTCGCGTATGTCCTATCTCTATCCAACGCTGCCAACGCGATCTTTTCGTTTGACATTAGGAATTTTGGATTTTCCCGAAGCGGTCCACACGTCTCACCAGATCTTAATTATATGTGATTTCACACGTGTCTTAACTCGCCATTATCCGGGCCTAAAACAATTACCTAATCAACGTAATTCGTGGTCTTATTTATTAAATAACCTGCGCCACGCATCCCTTTTCCGTCACATCGTAAACAAAAAAGAATGTGGAGTTTAGTCCAGCAGTTTACGTTCTACCTTGCCTATTCCAAACTATGTTAGTTCTTTCAATAGATAAAGTTGATTTCCTAACGGTCCAATAGTATTTAGGCATTATAATTAGATGTTGCTTAATATTAGTGAAAACAAGCACCGTATTCTAAGCCCGCTCTTTAATTAAACTATACGGGGTGTTAATTAACCCTCCACACATACGTCAACCAAGCATTCTGTACATCAAACTACGTACCCCTACGCAATTTTTTGCTGGGAAACGACTTTTTTTTTAATCAAATATCTCATTTTACGCTAAAACTTAATGTAGCATCCTTAAAACATTGTGGTAATGAATGCTTTGAATAGTAAAAGGGTCATGGAGGTAATTTAAGCAAAGTTACAACCTGAAAAACTAGTATTTACAAAAACAGCTGTGCAAAACTTGGAACTTTGACCCCCAATATCTCCGTAACTAGGGGGTTCCCAGGTATTGTCTAGAACAATAAAATGATCGTGTGAGGTGGGTAGAACAAGTGCCCTTCGTTTGCGTTAAGGGTACTTTTACACCCTTTATTGAGATCGGCTTCCAGTCAAAATGGATGCGGAACACCAGTATTTTACATGGAGCGACTACCTACATATCTAATCATAATACGACACACCTTGGTAAGACTGGTTGTCAAATTTTCTAGCCAATGACTACCTGATAAAAGTGTCAAAGATCTACATATGACAGTTGCGGCAATAAGTCACCCATCCACGGTACAACCTAAGCAAGCCGGGCTTAACATAACTCTGTGCGGAAGATATTATTTGGCAGCAAAGCTCCTCTGGCAGAGGAGCTATTATTATATGCACCAATATTTAATAAGAAACTGGCCGTCATGGGCACCCGGCAGATGTGAAACATCGATGTTAATTATTAGAATTCATAATTAATATAAAATTTTGAGGTCGCTGTTTTTGGCAGAACTAGACAATAAAGAATATCCAATATTTGACAAAACTTTGGCCAATGCGTTGGCTCCTAAATTGATGTCCTGACTCAAACTATTTTAGTGCTATTGTACGAGACAAATAACAAAACAAACGATTAAATGAAACATGGTTATAAAGCGGCCCTTTGGAGAATAACATTGTGGTAGTAAACATAATAATTATGTTTAGACTTACTGAGCCTTAGATTGTAACCTCGCGAGAAGTTACTTGGAAATCGTTATGAGACGCGAAATACATTTAACTTCGTGTATTCGATGAAATACTAAGTTTAGCGCAAAGTATGACATAATAAAAATTAAGCTTATCAATATAATATTTGGCAGCCTTGTTCTATCTACTGCAGATAAAGCTCCCTTTAGTAAAAAATACAATATAAGTACTTCGAATGTGTATGTTATAACTTAATAAGAGTATGTATGTGTTCTGTCTCCATACTTCTCTATTACGCGTCAACTCATTAGACGACACCTCCTTTCTTGCAATATCATCCTTTTTTTTGTTTTCTTCACGTCATTTTGCTCAATCCCATACATGCCCATTTTCACATGCCCATTTCACGACAATTGATTAGGTACACATTTCAGCCACCAATACCACTTTCAGACTTGCTGAAAATTAATCGCTATAAAAATCTATCCCCCAGCGATTTAAATACAAAAACAAACAAAAAAAAACTTCTAAAAGACAGATATCGTCAACAAGGAGTTTCTATTCAAGTCTCTACACACAGAAAACTAACAAATAAAGAAATAACACTGGCCACTGCAACTAGCGACGTAGAAGCAATACAGTATAGAACATAAATACAACCTATTTACATGAAAATAACCCGCTTTGCTGTACTGATTTTGCAGCCAGTACAGTGACCTTTATTCAAACTAGCATAAGGTTTATTTCAGAAGTAAAATAACCCACTTCACCGTACGTTCCGTAAATGCTAGCAAACAATCTGACATACTGTCACTTTTGTATGGAAAAACGAGAATAATAAACAGGGAAAACTTTAGAAACCATAATGTTTGCAGGTGTTCTGTTACAATATATACCTTGTTGGATTTAAAATGGTATTACTTATAAGGAATATGTCCAAAGTGTGTATTTTGGATTTTGCATACGGTAAGGAATATGTGGAGATAACCAAGGAAACTAGACATCAACACAATATCTAAACGGAATTCAAGAGCTGTCGTTATCCACACTGACAGCCCTTGAACGCGGTTCCTGATCGCGATCACCCTTAATATCAATAAACTTTGACATCGCTTGTTTGACTCATAGTCGACTTGAAGAAGATAAGCGAGATGGTTTTAAAAACCATAAACCTATTTAAGCCATGGAACCTTGGCACCATAAGTACTAAAGATTTGGTGTAAACGAGAGAGAGATAACGGTGTAGGCACATTTATAGCTTATACACCATGATCCTACAAAATATTTTATCGCAGCAGATTGGGCCTCTTTGTATTCTAAATGATCATCAGCTTAAATGAAGACCATAATATTTTGATAGGCCATCTATAAAATTAAGCGCTGAAGTTATTCCATTTTTATTAAAAAATAAACCTGGATCATATGAACAAGGTGATGAACATGTGGAGAGATGTTCAGAACTTGAGTGTTATACAATAGTCTTCCATACCGAAATTCGGTCATCAGGACAATCCCACTAGCCAGACATTGCCGTGGCAGATATTTTAGTCTCTACTGCAAGTGTGTGTGCAGATACAGGAGTTCCGTTTCTTCTCCTACTCTCATAGCCCTACGGGACGGCAAACCGAAGAATTCTGGCAGTGATAGGACAGCTATTAAATTAAGAAAATAATGATGATGGAAATAATGATGGTGAACTGCGCCAAAACTGAATTAACACGACTAGAACTTAAAAAGCTTGATTAAGCGTAAAGCTAAGTGACAACAAGCTCACGACAAAATAATTGTTAGACTTGCAGAAGCCCTTTGACATTATTCAAATCATTAATACTCGAGAACGAACGAACGTACTAAATATTTTAATTTTTCCTTGTAGACATGTTTACTTTTTTAAATCGGTTGAAAAATAAATAAAAATTGAGAATTATGCTGGAACATTAAAAGCACATCGCAATCTCATTAAGACCCTAATATTCTGACTAATAAAAGCCGAACATTTGCATGTATCTCACGTAAAAAAACTTAAAAAAAAGTATAAAGTTCGTTTGAAGACTTAATTAAATCGTATACATTTACAATTCAGCACCAATAAAGTGTATAATTGAGTGTACACTCGACGTTTTACTGCCTATCACCAGATCAGCGAGATCAACTAAATGCAGCTGAAGTGCCGGATATAAAAAACGGTTAACTCTGCGGTTTTATTGACTGGTTAAGTTAAGAGGTGGTCATACGGGTAGCGATTAGAAGGCACAAGCACCGGCTATTGATTATGATCATTTTTTTATTACGGCAACAAGATAATGAACATAATTATAATGGGTAAACCCCCTTATTAGAGAATACTTTTACAACACTGGAAATTAAGCTTTTTTTTTCTTAAATTCACCGGAGCATAAGATTTAATTCAATACAAAATAGATTGAATACGTTCTAGAGCTATCAGAAAATGTCATAGACAAAATGTGATACTAAATCTCAGTGAACACATTTACTAAATTGATACAGCATACTGGCAAAAACACTAATAAGATAACATAGGATAACATGGGCTAAGATAAACATAAACGTAAAAAGTCTTTAACTTAGTAAAATTAAGCTTTAATCCCCTACCGAATAGAACCCCAAACTTTGATCGTACTGCTATAACTTCACCGACCCCATCAAACGCGCTCATTCGGACCGTAGCCTTACCCTCTATCAACTTTACACTAGTGAAAACAAAACCGCCCCCGCACAGCCCACACTTTCGCCCGTACGGTCGACAAAAGAGATCGTTATGTTTACACGCGAGAGATAAACAAAACATAATATTTGCATTACGCACACAAAATATTCATTTCGATGTTAACGCGTTTCGCCAAACTGTCTCTCAAGATGGGACACGATAAAACACCAAAAACGTAAGTCTTCTTAGTGTTGGTGGCACCACAAATTGAATCAGCCCAAAATTTGGAGCAAATATAGATCCAAAGAAAATCACGCCAAAATGCACTGATGTCTTACTTCAGAGTTGTTGATAGTTCGAAGTATGAGAACACTGAGTTCTGTCTCTAATTCTATATCCAACCTTCTGAGATAGACTACTGATACTGAGAAACACAGACTTCGACTAAAATCGCCATAACACCACGCCTGCAATCCCGAATACGAAGAGTAAAACAGAGGTGTACCCAATGATATATTAAAACTATAGATACGTTGTCTGCCCTCAAAAATGCCAACATGAAATGAAGTCAATTGGCCACATCGCGCTTAGTTTGGCACCAACCTCTCGCGCGACGTTACGTTTGTTCTTAATTTAAATCGTGTGTGTAATCCTGCGCGAACCATAAAGACAACAGGCATCCCGCTGTGCGGTGTCATATTTTCTTTCCCTTTCTTTACGCGCAAAAGTAGTTATATAATATTTTCGCCGTTTTGAAGCGTCGCCATGTTAGTTCATGACGTGTCTATATATAATACGTCATTGGGTGTACATAATAGGACACCCACATTTCGCCAGCTGTGCATAAGTTCCATGTAGTAGGGAGCGAGCCTATTGCCATCAACCGAGCACAAATCCAGAATCCGTGACTGCTACTGAGAAATTCCTGATGGAAAAATACAATTTGCCCGAACCGGGAATCGAATCCAGGAATCCAGGCTCAGGAGTCGCGATATCGTCCTGTAGACCAACGAGGCATTCAAAATCACCACTTCTTACAGAATAACAGTGTTCCTCCAACCGGGCTTATTTAGTGGATTATATAAAAGGGTGTAAAAGTACCTTTAAAGCAAACGAAGGGTACTTGTTCCACCACTGAGTTTTTTTTTGTTCTAGACCATACCTGGGAACCCCCTAGTTACGGAGATATTGGGGGTCAAAGTTCCAAATTTTGGACAGCTGTTTTTGTAAATACTAGTTTTTCAGGTTATAACTTTACTTAAATTACCTCCATGACCCTTTTACCATTCAAAGCATCCACTAGCACAATGTTTTAAGAGTGCTACATTGAGTTTTACCGTAAAATGAGATTTTGAACCCCAAAAAAAAAGTCGTTTCCCAGCAAAAATTTTAGCGTAGGGGTACTTAGTTTGATGTACAGAAAGCTTGGTTGACGTATGTGTGAAGGGTTAATTTACACTCTGTATAGCCCACTCCCTACCACAGATACCTATATCCCACCAATGGGAACATACTAAACGGATAATGACACTGCTGACCATACATTCAATTTCGCGCTACACGCTCCGTCCGTTTAGTGACAAGTCTCACTCGATTTCACTAAACACTACTCGATTAGCGTGACCAACTAATTGGTCGTACGTTACGTGACGAAAACAAGAATTCGAGAAGATTAATGAAGCGGTAATGATTGTACAATTATGGGCAAAAAATGTAGGTATGGGTTAATTGATCAAGGCCAGTGGTAGAAAAAATATCGGTTGTACGATAGTATGGGTTTGGGTTTCCCCGCGCTCTCAAAGAAAACACGTACAGCCGTTGGTCCCGAACTGGGGGGCCAAAAATGGGCGCTTTAGCAGAATCATAATAGAATCATGAATTCATAAAGCGATCCTAAAGTGACAATTCATAATATTAACTGCGTCTGTGAACATTTTAACGTAATCGCAACATTATACTTTACTGATCACTCTCCGATTTTGTTAGATTGCCGTGACATAGGACTATGGCAGAGAGGGCCCTCTCTCTTCCGGAAGAAACAGTGCACCTATGTCTGCACACAAGACTTTTATCCGCTATAACATTTTCTGTATCTATGTTTGGTCACCATGACTGAAAACGGCCTGGAGGACATTGAGCGTGGGACATTGTTGGTTTGCTTGAAGTTGTATTGGAACGTGCATTTCAAGTTAAATAAAAGCTTTAAAAAAATTATGACGGCTTTACTACCAATTTTAATCACGCGCCAAAAGATAGAAGAAAGTTATTGCATTTATTTTTAAACAATATATGAGCAAATAGGTGGCTAGTTTCTATTTCAAAGTACCATATCACCAACGGGCTTGATTATAAAGTGATCAATTAATATGCAGAATGTCTATGGGGCCACCATTATACCTGGCGTTTAATTGTTATTTTAATTACAACGGGTCCCAATCAAACGTGCTTTGATTTAATTAATAATTTAGTTCAATAAAGTGTAGACCGTGTAATAAACTTACTATTTCGACAGACTCAATGGCTACTGGACTATTGGCTATGTTGTTATGGGGTGCCTTAATTGCCGTCATAGGGTTTTAGTTAACTTTATTCTCATTATAGTACATAAATTCTCTTTTATTGTAGCCTACGGGTAAATTATATGTTTAATTTTTTATTATCTGATTTAGGGTCAACATTGAACGTTAAATATTATGAACTCAGTTACAATTACGACCTTTGCGCATAAAACAGAATAAAACTTAATTGCAAACTCCATGGGTACTTAAGATTATTTTAGAAATTTACTATCAGGGAGTGTCGGAAGTTTATAGTACACAAAAACATTGGCGCGCGAGTCCCGGAATCGAGCCTTTATGTATTAGTAGTAGTACATAGGTACTTTAAGAAAGGAACCTATTGAACCTACCTACCTAAAATACCATAATAGGGGATCGGACTGAGTCAAAAAAATATGATTCTTATTAGCCCGTCAGTTAGATTTTCGTAAAATACCTATTGGATACGTGTTTTTCTTTTATCAAATTAATAAAAAAATACGTTTGTGACGAAATTGGGGTTGTGACGTCATTTGTAGGCAAAAATTGTACTGACATGTAGAGTTTTCGAAGAGTTCACGAGTTTTCGAAGGATTGTATCGTCGTCATTTTTTGTCTATGTGAAAAAAGAAAAAATACGTATTCAATATTTTTTGAAAATCTATCTGACGGACTTATTAGTTTTTTTTTTGTCCGATCCCCTATTCTGGACTTGCTGCGGACACTGACATATATCAAGAATACTGTCCGAGTCTGGTGTCCGGAACTCCGGAGCCGCTTCCCTAACTTTTCCCGGCCAGGTTGTACAGGCCTTATGACAGTGTAAATTCACATAAACTTGTTGCCAAATTGTATACCATCGAACGAAAACGCTCATTTCGTACTTACGACCTCTAAACTAAGAAGATATACTTATAGAAAAAATACTACATTCTCCTGTCAAAATACCCATCATTCAAACTCGGTAGCCCTCACCGCAGAAGGCGCATTTTGTTTACCGGTAGTCAGCGCGTGGGCAGGTCTCGAGTTCAGTGAAATTTTTGTGCACACAACGAGTGAGCGTAACTTACACATATTTTACTTTACAAGTTAATAATCGTGTTGTTATATTTTGAAATGGCTACCCGCTTCGCAATGAATAGCGCTTAGTTCAACTTTTACTGACAGGCTGCACGTCTTATTTTTGATATTAGCACTTGGTGAAATAAACAGGGCAAGTGTCTGTCAAACGGGCAGGCCGAAATTATATAGGTTTTTGGGTACCAAATTCAATTAATGAATTTGGAAAACCCCATCATGACTTTCCTAAATATCGTAGGGACATCGCTCAGTGCCTTATTTTGGAGCGCAAGGACCTGAGTTCGAGCCTTTAAATAAAAATCAAGGTAGGCGCCACTTTCCTTCAAATGACATTAAGACTGTGGTCAACACTAAAACTAAAGCCATCCAATAACCTAAAATACAAAGCACTGATTTAGTAAGAAAACTAAACACACGTTTATTCAATCACTTTGAATCTGCTTCTCCTCAACTTCAAAAACAGCTAATCCCACGATACCCGCAATACGAAACACATTTCATATAAAAATAAAACAAGCCACATTCATTCCTCACACGGGGACTTAACGTTCATCGTACGAAAATAATCTAGCCACGAGCCACCGATGTATCCCCAATTAGGGCTGACACTTGCCGCCTGAGCATTTTATGATTGTCATCATTTAATAGGATTTATGTGTCGTCACTGTGCGGACGTCCGGCGTAATTAAATGGCGTTATTAGAGTGTATTATATAGAAATTCGTGTATTTTATTAGTGTATGAAGTACTAGCGTTGCCCGTGGCTTCACATGCTTGGCACCCGGAAATTATGGCATTGAAAAATAATATCGCGAAATTAAAAATCCTATGTCCTATTCAGACGCTGAGGACTGTCCGCGTGCTATTGTGACAAAAACTAGGTATTCTATGCCCTAACACAGTTCATGGAGGAGGTGTCTGATAAGATGACGAGTAATAGACTTATTAAAAAAGAAGACATGCTGCCCAAAGGCAAGCGTAATAGTCAGACTGACAAATATACTGTGTTACATTCGCAGTTTTATAGTAATATTAATTAAATCGGCATCGCTGTTTATAATTCCGCGCATGGTGGAACTTAGCTGGGTAATAAACTTATAGTGCGGCGAGCTGTCACAATATTACTGCTATACCGAGGTCTTTAGACCCATCAAGTGCCTCTAGAAGTTGCCGATGCATATAAATTAGGATGTGCCTTGAACTAAAATTTGTATCTGTCTTTGTCCACTGTCCGCAACCGCTAGCTTGTCCGTAATTTGTCCTTAACTGCGGTCCTCAGAGATATTTAATGATTACTTAAGCCGTCACTTAGTAAAAATTTGACATACTTTTGTATGACAAAACTCTCAAAACCTTTACTAAGTGATGTCCTAAGTAATCGTTAAAGTTCTCTGAGTGCGGCAGTAAGAGTCTGACTATATCAAAAACCAGACAGAGACTAGATCACAATTTGTGCATACAACAAAAGTTCTTCTTCGCCTTTCTTTATAGTGTGGTTAGTGCCTTAACCTGGTGTCAGAGTTTTTATATCGCCTATGGAACTCTGACTTGGCTGTACATGCCAATCGAGAAATATCTCTAAGGCATGCTGGTTTCCTCATGGTGTTTCCCTTCATCGAAGGAGGTGATAATTATACAATACGCATATGAATCCAAAAGTGCAAGTCTTGGGTTCGAACTTATTGAGACCTATGACTTGGCAGTCCGACGGTAACACCACCAGAAAAGTATAGTAGGAACGTAGATCACAATTTCACAACAGTACCTTAAGCGAACAGTTTTAGTGTTTAGCAGAACCGTAGCCAAATCGCAAAAACGGAGTCCGGATTTGCCAACCCTGGATCCCTCTTTCCTTTTACAGCGAGACAGTTACATGGAGCACATACCACGACTTCCGAAGGATCCGATGGCACATTCATTGTCTTTTTGCGTGAGCACTGCACATAAATATGTGTCAACTTGATGGCTACATAGTGTGCTGTTAGTCTGCTAAATACTGTTTCAGGAAATACCAAATTTTTGATAGCAGCCAAAATGCAACTTTTCGAAGTGCTGGTTAGGTTAGAGCGGATTTCAGAGGACATTGAACGGCGTTTACGAGCTGTCAGTGTGAATATTTCGTTCCGATTGTGAAACTAACAACACTTGAACGTGGTTTAGATCTGATCGCGTTATAATTATATCGAGAAATATGTTACATATGTAAAATTCGCCATTATTATGATGGCACCTCGAACACAAATTTCTCAAGTGCTAGCCTGGTAAACGCTAGTGTTAATACTGTGACGATTGCATTAGAATGAAGCTGTTGAATTATAGGCAGGATATATCAAGGAGTTAGTGAGGTCCAAGGTCGACCTCCCCCTCTTTCTGTGCTTGTTCAAGAGTGTCCGAATGACTACTGATATACTATCTAAGTATTTGTAGTAGAAACTACATTTGCTTGCCAATTTCTTAGCCATAAGTGAGGTACCAAGCTCTAACATTTCACACTCACTGCGGTACTCAGAGGTATTTAATGATTACTTAAGCCGTAGCTTAGTAAAGATTTGACATACTTAGGTATGACAAAACTGTCAAAATCTTTACAAGTGATGGCTTAAGCTAAGTAATCATTAAAGCTCTCTGAGTGCGGCAGTCAGACTAATACGTAAACAGTATGCCTAAAAGGGTCATGCCGAGCGAGACAATTTTAGTCTCGGCCACTTCTCTCTTTGCTACTCCAATTTTACATCTTAAACATTCTTCGCCGTCTCCCTAAGAATATGTGTGAAGAATCCGTTCATTCGCATTCCGTTAAGTCATTAGCTTTGTAGCTTTGATGTTTCTGTAAAGATTCCGCCGCTTCTTACACCGGACTTGGACAGACTAAAATATCAGTGTCTAGTGTCCGTAGACGGTACACAATTTTTCCGTATCGGTTTAGCTGAACATTTATTAAATCACAAAATACCGGCCACCTACATGAAACCATAGACATTTCGTAATTTTAACTGACATAAGATTCTATCGTTTACGGTAAAATGTTCGATAGGTACGGTTTTTTGATTTTCATTCACATTGATTTTTGGGAACAGTTTTTTTTTTACACTAGTAAGTTATGTTATGATGTTTCCTTATGTTCTCTCGATAAAATAGATAAATAAGATGGTCAATCAAAACGATCCTTACAAAAGACCTAACGTCCATCTTGTGTTCCTAGTCACTGGCACGTTCGGATAGCTTTTCTATCGTCAGTTTTCCTTTTCCCGACTGCCAAAAAAGGGTTAATGACAGTTTTATTTAAAAAAATAATAGAGTATGGCTCTCTTTAAAGCTCTCTTCTGAAGGGTTAAACTATATTTATAATATCTAGGAAATGTGATTAAACTGAACTGATTATGGCTTATTCATTCCATAATCATCATAGGATTAGAAAATGATTCTTACGTAAAAGCCCTTAATAACTTTTCGATGTTTGTTCCTAAACCGAAGGATTACGAAGGTGCCAACAACACAGTAAAATACCTATTTAATACGTTACGTTAACACATAAAACCCATATTATTACTACCTAGTTACATTAAATCACAGTTATTATCTCAGTAATATCTAACACACGTCTGTCAATTACAGCATCTAGTTACAAACCGCAGTTAAACCCGTCCATTACTTAATCAATTAACCAAGACGAGAATACATTAAATTACAATGTCAAAACGACTTTGTGCAACCGCATTACAAGCGTGAAACAGTTGACAGACGTCATGTTGACAACTGTCAAAAAAAATGTTCCTGTTGTATTGGTTATGACATGTATTGCTTAACGAACACTTTGTATTTACGCCGATATGCACCGTTAAAACCACACTCGAAATTCGAAAAATCAAAACACCACACTGAAAACCACTGAAAAAATAAAACGAAATTCAAATCAAATTTCGAATCATAAACAATAACAAAACTTCACAAAAAATTACCGATTTCAAATATATTTCAGCGTCGAATTCTAAGTTCGATATTCGTACTCGTATCGTAACGGACAGCGACGCGTGCGCAGCGTTCGCGGCGCAGATTTTAACTGTTTAGTCGAGGAGCTTAGTTCGGTTCGGCGTGTATCTCTGTATCTATGACAAACATTGTGTATCTTGATAAGTAGAGCCTTTAGGATATTATGTTGTTGTTAGCATGGTGTATGGTATAGTATGTTTTATATAGTGACTAATAATGAGCTACACTAGCAAGGAATTAGGTGTTTGAGATACAAGTGGTGTTGGATGGTGTATGATTAGTTAATATTAAGTATTACTTCGATAACTTTGGCGACGCTTTGCTTATTAACTCGTGTATTTTCGTTACAAACTTTTCTAATCAAACAGTGATAACAATGAATAGGTACCTATATCTATAGTTAATTGCTGAAAGTTTTCAGTGAAAACAACTGATGCGTCGAGTATATGGATGGCGTTTTCCATTTTTTCATCGAATATTGCTTTTATCATCCATTAGAGTCATTGGTAATTAGATACATTTCTTGAAATCATTTAAAATTAGGTCAAGTACCACTCACCCATTTCAAGAAATGCACCCAAATCACCCTGTATATTCTTAATCAATTAGATATTGAAAATAAACTTTAATTATTTTATTTTTGACATTGGTTGTTTCAGAGTCCACATTGGCAGGCTTTGCAGGCCGCTCCATTATAAAGAACTGAGAGTCATGGAGAGAGAGGCCTCCTCGGTCCAGCAATGGGATAAAGCAGGCTTTAGTTGCCGTACGGTACCTACTTGTATACCTACTAACAGTCATCATTTATCGGAAGTTCTTTTCATATAAATAAACAGTAATTATATAATTAGTAACTTAATTACTCGAAACATAATTACTTGCCCAAACTCCGATTGAAATGGGTAATTCATATTTTTTTTTTTTTTTTTTATTAGCCTGCTCTGTCCCACTCCAGGGCAAAGGCCTCCCTCCACTCTTTCCACTTCTCTCGAACCCGCGCGTCCTCCTTCCAGTTTTGACGGAACCGATCCAGTTCATCCCGCCATCTCCTTCGTGGCCTGCCACGACCCCGTCTCACTGTGTCAGGGCACCAGTTTCCTGCTATTTTAGCCCACAGATTTTCCAGATTTTTTTTATTATTTTTTATATTAATAAAATATACGTCGTACAAATACATAACTTCCATAGTACAGAAATAACTATAAAAGGACATTAGTTGTATAATGTTAGACGGAAACACACTTCATCGGCTACCCTATGTAGGTGTATTATATCAGTATGTGAAGCGTGACATTTTGATTATTTCAATTTTAGATTTAATGACTTATACCCGGTTTCAAAATTGGGAATGCAAAGTTGAATGAACAATACTACACGCAATGATAATGTTTATGAATGGAGAGGGAGAGGAAGGCTAAAGCAAAGATGGATGGATTGTGTGAGGAATGATATGAAGAAGAAAGGAGTAAACGATGCCGTGGGGGGGGGGGGGGGGGTGAGAAAATGAAAAAAGAAAACGTGTTGCGAACCCAAAGTACGCATCTCTGATTTTTCAGATTCATGTGCGTAAGTATAGTATTATCACTTGCTTTGATGAAGCAAAACATCGTCAGGAAATCAAACATGCTTGAGAGATATTTCTCGACGGCATGTCAAGCTAGCTCAGAGGCGCATGCATGGGCTGCATAAAAGCTCTTACACCAGGTAGGCACTAACCACACGAAAAAGAAAAACTGGCCAAGAGCAAGTCGGACTTGCACATTACCTAAAGGTTCCGTACCAACGTAGTAGAAAGTTTTCATTGCACTTACTTTTTTTCTGATTTTTCACTCTTTTAGTTTAAAAGTTAGAGGGGGGGCACATTTTACCACTTTGGAAGTGACTATCTTTCGAACGATTGACTGATTGACTTTGAAAAAAATGGTTTTAGGAAGCTCAACGTAATTTTGAGACCCATCTATAGACACCCCACACGAATAGTTTTGCTGAAAACGAATGTCTACAAATTTTTTTTTGGTTTCTGTTCCATGTATATTATAAAAAAAAAAAACAAAGATAAGGGTACTCCCCTTATCTTTGTTTTTTTTTTTATAAAAATCGTGATGCGGTTCACAGAATACATCTACCTTCCAAGTTTCAACTGTGTAGTCTTAATAGTTCCCGAATAAAAGGGCTGTGACATACGGACGGACAGACAGACATGACGAATCTGCCATTCGGCTACGGAACCCTAAAAAGACTGACTTCATGATTGAAGTCAGTCTTTTTCTAAAAAAACTACAACCGAATTGAGAACCTCTTCGTTTTTGGGAAGTCGGTTAACAAAGCTAGACTTCTACAGACTAGAATCGGGTCACGAATATCTAGAAACCCAAATAGAAATTCCAATAACCAAGCTAAGCCCCGAGCACTGGATAGATTGCGGTACCAAACTCCTATAAATTGTGCTTTCACGGAATTGGGTCGAATTCTATTAATTTTGGCTGGAATTGAGGCAGATCCGGGCGTTGCTTGCATTGTCGCGAACTTATTTGGCAGTTTCAAGTTTCTTGCTAAGAAAGCTAGAATATGCGTCTTAGATTATAATGCTCGACAATAATTAGCACCTCGGATAGATTAGGTTATTTTTGTACATTCATTGTACATAGGAAATAATAGAAATAGAACTAAATCTATCAACGACACTTAATTGCACGGTTGGCGCAATGGCTCAAGCTGCTGTGTGTCGCGGGCTCGCACGAAACAAATATTTGTATGGCCTACAGATAGTTGTTTTGGGTCTGGGTATTTGTGAATGTGAGTTTAAATGTTTGTGAACGCACCCACGATACAGGAGAAATTCCTAGTATGGGGCAACATTTTATTTAAACTAATAATAATAATATCACGCCTGTAATTCCTGAAGGGTTAGGTTGTACCCATGTTGTACCTAACAGTACACTCACATTTCGCCAGCTATAGGGCGAGTCTATTGCTGATACTGTAAAATTCCTGATAGAAAAACACAATGACACTTGCCCGAATCGAAACCAGGACATCTTTTTTATGAGGTTACCCCCCATAAAAAAAGATGTCCTGGTTTCGATGAAAAATCATCAAATAACCCCTCCTGCTCTTGGGCAGAGCGAAAGGGAGTGTCCGACTTCTACTGACTGAAAACCATCCATGTTCCTTCTTAACCCTTTATGTCGATGCCGCGGTATCTCTTACAACAACCCGCAGCCCCGACGGGAACCCAGGACATCTTGCTCAATATAAGTTGCGCTTAAGACCACTACGCGGATCAAAGGACGCAGACCAGATCATCATAGGTTTTTATCATGGGGTTTTTACTATGAATTTTGCAATAGTAGCCCATGGAGTCTGGATTTGTGGCCGGTTCATGGCAATAGGCACTGGCCAAATGTGTGTGGGTGTACTTGTTAGGTACTTACACCTCTGCCTAAAACTTCGGGGATAACAAGTACACACACACAGGTACAGTTATGTCCTTTCATTCTTATCCCATCAGTTTATCAACCCACAGTATCATGTGTGATTCAAATTAGAGTGACTTTCAAACGATGCTTGAGCTTCACGTCAAAAAGTTCACGGTTCAAAAAACTTCATAATACAACTGAGACAGTACAGACGCTAGCATATCAAACTACCACAATCTGACAATTTCTTTTAATAGATTTTCAACTTTATACGCAAAAGCGTTAGGTTCAAGGTTGATTAGGAAAATCTGGGTAACTTGATGTGCTGGCATCTGTACATCGTTATCGCTATCTTATCTAGGCCAGATAATGCACAAACCAAACAAGGAAAAGAGATTATGAGATTCTTATGAACTTTTATGAAATTAACTGATTATAACTTCATGTCGGTAGTTAAAGTAAATCTTAGGGATGCTTAGAACAAGGGTGGCATGTCATGCGGGCCTCATAAGGCAAATATCTGGAGAAAAGTTTTGAGGTATTAATGTGGATGGCTTTATGAGTAGAGGAAAACCAAATACACGGTGAATTCTGTGAAAAATTATGATAATGATGATTAAATTAGAACAAGGAATTTTTAGTTTATCAAGAAACGGCTGTCTAGCGTGCAGTCAGCGGTTTGATGGTACGGCAGAAATGTGTTTTAGTAGTAACTAGCTTACGTGGTGGTCGGGAAGTAGGTATTCAACGGAAACGTAGTCAGTAGTTCGTCGACCGTTTTTCAATCTTATTTCTAAGGACTTAAGGGTGAGACCGTCGCTTAAAGCTTTTTTAAGGTGGCTTCCAGTCTAACTGGATGCAGCTGAATAAAAGTATTTTACATAGTGTGACTGCCTATTTGACCCTGGTAGAACTACTACCGCGATAAAAAGTATTTCCAAACCCATGATTTACATAAGTTACCCAAAAACATCCAAATCCATTCGACCGTACCGTTCCGCATAATATGTAAGTTTTCCTACCCTTACTATGATGGAAATAGATGAAATAGGAAATTAACAGTAAAATGGTATAAAAGAGCCAAAAGAGGACAAGTCCAACTTCCGAGCCGAGCTAAATGAAGATGTTACAGTCAGGAAACGGTAAACGGAAGCTGCCATCCGGCGGAGACTACGGTAAAGGATCAAAGAAAACGACAAGATCAAATTGGTTCGACGGACAGTCCATCAACATTTTATAATAAACACGTATTTTCTAACGTACCAATTTATAATAAACAAGTTTCCTTTTGTTGAAAAAACATTTTGGTTCTGAAACAATACTTATATTCACGCCATCTTGCGTCGAGTTACCGTACCACAAAGTTCTTATAAACTTCATAGAGGGCGCTAACACACTAAATCGTGTACATGTATTTACTACTCGCCCCTAGGTGGCGTAACTATAGCGGTGTTTACAATCCTACGTCACACGAACGACCAATGAGAACGACGTAATGCACAAACAAAAGAGCTACATCGTTGGGTTGTGACGTCGTGCTGCGCAGCGCGGCTATTTTCGTTACTCTGATAGGCAGCCGACATTTTGTTTTGATCGTCTGACGCAAGCTAAAACGGAGAGTAGGAAATGCCTTTGAACGCGGTTGGCTGGTCCTCAGAGGAAGACGAAAAGCTTGTGGATTTAGTGCAGCCTCATAGTTTTTTGTACAATGTGTACGATCCGTCTCGAAAAAACATATTAGCGAGGGAATCTACATGGAAAGAAATAGCGGAGCAACTGACAAAGCCAGGTAAGCGTCCATTCGTTATTTTTTTGCTGTGAATCCGTGCTGCAGAGAACAACCGCAAGGTTTTATTTGAATAGAATTTGATTAAAATATGTGTAAATACGTTCGTAATTCATCAATTTTTGCTTAGATTTTGATCTATAACCCCAGTATAGTAAAGGGTGACCTGATTTGGTATCACTGACGACGCATTGTCTACGTATTGCTCAATACTTTTAGTATTTTTAGACTCGTAATAAAATCAGCTGATTGATGTTGTCATCGAATATAAACAATCTTGACCTGTCGAACAGGAGTAGTAAAGTAAATGTTTGGCCTTGTGGGCTTTTGTAATCAAAATTCTTTGGCTAAAGAACGACTCTTTGGTGCGTAAGTTACATATTTATTAGAAAATTAAATAACTGGTGAGAAAATAACCTAAAATAAATCAGTTCTAATGTGGCTGTTACTAATGAGTGGCAATTACTTTAAAAGGCAACTGAAGTAAAACACAATTTGTGATTCAAATTAAGGGGCTACGGGATGTTCGTAAGAGATACCGCGACCTCGACAAAAAGGGCTAAGAGGGAACATGGGTGGTTTTTAGTCAGTAGAAGTCTGATACTCCCTTTCACTTTCCCCAAGAGCGGGAGGGGTTATAATATGATGATTTGACATTTTACATAACTACCAATTCTTTTCATAAATATTCTAGAATGTAACAATACAGACATGACGAGAAAAACAGTAAAAAACTAGGCTGTAAGTTGTGCATAATATAATACACACACACATTGGGAACACAAAATCAGACCACAGTAAATAGATTGGGGAAGACAGATGGAAGTCATTCGATGTAAAATACTTCAACTAGGTACCTACATCCAGTTAATTTACAGTTAGGCTATAAGCTGACCTCAATATAGATAGGAAATACAAGGCAGAATATCATCTGCATAGCTTTTTCCCAACTATTTTGGGGTCAGCTTCCAGTCTGGTTACACTGGAAGCTGACTGCTCCATGAAAAATATTGTTATTCAGCTGCATCTGGTCAATATTTTTCATGTAGCGACTGCCTATCTGACTAGGAAAGAAAAGACTCGGCAGATGATAGCCACAAATGTAACAACATAGAATTAACATACTATTCTAAAATTTTCAGTTGAGGAATGCAAGAAACGCTGGCGAGGTCTCCGAGATGGCTACTCAAGGATCAAGCGCTTAGGGACAATGCATCGCACGAAGGTCAACATTTATGAGAAGCTACAGTTCCTGGATGCAACATTAGATGGTATAGAGGAGACAGTACAGATGGAGGAGACATTAGAAGAACAACCAGTTCAGGATGAGATAGTTGGCACTGAGCAGCAGGTTATTACAGATAACCAGGAGTATTATGAGGTGATTAGTCTAAAAGCATAAAAGTTACACTGCTTGTAGAGTCGTACACTGGAAATATTGATTGCAATTTTTTTTATAAAGCGATTCATATTAAGCAACTACTGTCAAACGATTCAGCATTTGACATCGGTCTCTAAATGCATCTGTTTAATCTTAAAAGTGAATGCAAGTTAGCTAGCTGTATACTTATTAGCTTGTTCCACTGTACAAACTAATTTCTGAAACCCCCCACTGAACTCAATCCAGTGAAATATTGGTTTTGGAGGATTGGTTTCAGATTGAAAGTTGGGTTGTAGTTGTTATGCTCTTACGCTGTGCTGGGACAACAAAATATAATTCCTGTAATCCCAGAAGTACCTAATAGTACACCCATATATTGCCAGTTATCTTAAAAGTCCCATGTAATACGAGGCGAGCCTATATTGCCTTCTACTGGCCACAAATCCAGACTCCATTGGAGACATACCTGATGGAAAAACTAGCTTAACATGGGAAATGCATCCAGAACCTCATACTCTGCATTTGTGCTTGTAACCTGTAAACCAACAAGGCATTCAAAAAGATGAATTTATTGGTATTCAATATGAAATTACACGAAGTTAATATGTTTCTTAATGAATCGTCTTATTCTATTGATATGGCCCAGATTTACATGAGTTCTTTAAAATAATGATATTTGTGATAAAGTATTAACATTGTCATAATAAATTTTCAGATCACCGTGGTGGATGGGCCTCAAGTACCTCTAAAGCCTTACATCAAAATTCTGCCAAAACAGGAGATGTCAGAACCTCCAAAGAAAATATGCAGAAAGAACGCAGGCAGAAAGAAAGCAATACCTGTGCCTAAAAACATACCACCTATAAAAATACTACCTAAACCTATACTCATGAATGGACCAAAGATAGTCCAGTATATAGAAGACCCGAAGCAACCTGAACAGAGGTCACAGACCATAGACAAACTTATAGAAAAGATATTGAAAGAAAATACCAATGAAATAGATGTGTTTTTTCGTAGTATGGCTGCTAGTGTCAAAAAGTTACAGCCTAACCTAATACCTAAAGTTAAGATGGAAGTGTGCAATGTTATTGCTAAATATGAAATGCAAAGTTTTGATAAAAACCTCAACTTTTAGCAAATCATTTTAGATGCTGATGGATTCATGAGAAAAATCCTAAAATATGTGTTCTATGTCTACATGTAAAAGTTCATTATTGGCTGCACTGTTAGAAGCCAAAAAATTAACTACGGAAATGCAATACTGAGATTTTCAGCGGTACTCAGAGATATTTAATGATTACTTATGCTGTCACTTAGTAAAGGTTAGACATAGTTTTGTAACCTTTACTAAGTGATGGCCTAAGTAATCATTAAAGGTCCCTGAGTGCGGCAGTTAGTGATACTGTTTAAGGTGGAAAGCCAGAACGATTTTTTTCTGATAATAAACTGGTCAAAGATATAACCATGATCGCTAGTCACTATATAACACCCACCTGATAGAAGCCGGATTTAAATGGAGATTGGATATACATGCTTGTTGAATCCATAAAGATCAGGTCAAAAGTTTCCAACATAAATCCTAGGCTGTATAAAACATTAACAAATAATATAATACCTATAATAAGTCCTTTTGAATTTCGAATCTCCATTCAAACTAGCGCCATGTATGTATAATGGCAACTTTTGTAACTAACATTTTTGTTCTCGTTTACGCAAATATAAAATGGATAAAATATTTACTTGTGATAAAGACTTCTAGTGTAGAAATATTACTTTTGACATACTGAGTATGAAAACAATTGTTATAAAATAATGTTTTATTGAACAGATACGGTATTACTGATCTTATTGTAATAATAAAAAAATACTTTAAGTAATGCTGATTTTTTATTGAATACCTACACTATTTCAAATTTTCATTAGTGGAACTAGTGATAGGTACTACAAATTGTAGTACATTTTTAAGAATTCCGTGGCCGAATGGCAACAAATGGAACCCTTATATTTATTTCGACAGTTCACAGTAGATACCGATAAAGAAAAAACACTAACTTAGACTTTTTTTCATTTCATTGACGAGACACATTTCATATTCACGAGGTTATGGCAGGAACCGTTAGGGTTAGATTTTATATCTAGGTAATAATTATTACTACTATGATTTTCTGTCTTCAAAAAGGTACTGTGCAGGACTCAAACGATATGCGTGTTTTACCAGATGTATGAAGGTGGACGAAGCAAAATGAGTATGTAAGGAGCGTAACAGATGACGTTCCATTTATTCTGCCTACCACCATGCCAAAAGACTAGAGTTTATTTATGTGCACAATCAACATTAATATCCATAAATGTTTTACTCTCATTCGTTTCATCCCTCTTAATTACATGTCGACAGCATGGTTGGTGCAGTGACTGAGCGATTGGATTGGACGTATTTGTTGACGAATATTTGTATGGCCTACAGACAGTTGTTTCGTTCGGGTCTGGGTATTTGTGTTTGCGAGTTGATATTTTTGTGAACGCACCACGATGCAGGAGAAATTACCTACTAGCAGGGCAACGTTTTTAAAAATAAAATATCAACCCCGAAACTTTTAAAATTTCCTCTAATATTACCTATTGCTATTTCTTTCAATTACAGTAATATTATTTTTCCAAATCCTACATTTCCAAACAGACGCAAAGCTAAAAAGTAATAGAAAAAAAAAACCTCAGTCACATAACTGCCAAGCGAGGCGGATAATTGCATTTCCTTGCTCCCATCGCCTTTTCAATTATTTTACGGAGTAACGAGTCGCATTCGTTAAAGGGCCAGTCTTTGACTTCCTCATGAACTGAACTGTGTAAACTTACAATTTAGATTTACTATTTCTGAAAAGGTTAATACTTAATAGTGTTGCCATTAAAGATTAACCTGTTCAACTGACCGGATCTGCATAGCTATTCACAAACAATCGAATCGAACAAATCCTATGTCTATCTCGCTCACTTTCATTATGCCGAAAAAAGATATATAGACATACGAATTGACGAAATCGAAACCGAATCGAAGCGTTGTGAATAAGGGGCCTGGTTAAATACATAGAAGACGCAATCTGTGTGCGAACGAGGCAAAAGAAGTATTTACGGATTAGCAGGTGGTGTTCTGGAGTTAGCTAATATTAACAGGGTTGTGGAGGTCAGAAAGGCAGTCGCTCCTTGTAAAGTACTAGTATTCAGCTGTATCTGTTTAGACTGGAAATCAACCGATGCTGGTGGATGGATCACTAACCGATTCCTAGACAAAGTACACCGTCTTTTTAAATATCACTAAAGTTCTTCAAGATTACAAGTCAGCCGTGAGTACAGATCTAGTCCTGAAAACAAAACATATCTACGTAGAAATTCTATGTCAGTAAATTGTGTAGTCCTGTAGGACCGCGTAGTGCCTACTCGTGAAATCGTAACTGTGAGTTGTATAGGACTGTCTAGACGAGCTAGCTACCGCGGGTAACCTGTAGGGTTGCTATCCATCCGGATTTGTTCAGCTTTTTGAACCCTACGAACGAACTTTGCCAACGGGTTTTACTAAAATATATTTATTTCAAAATAGTCGCAACTATAAGTAACGAAAAACGAAATCATCATCATCATCATCATTAAACATTTCATTGAAAATGTTCAGCCGAAAGACGTCCACTGCTGGACGTATCGGCCTGTCGCAAGTGTCGCCAAATTGCCCGGTCCTGTGCGTCTCGAATCCAGCGGATCCCCGTAACCTTGTGGGAGGCCTTCCAACGCAACCTCTTCCAGTTCGCGGACGCCACTCCAGAACTTTTCGGTGGAGAAAATAAAACGTAAAAATGACCATACTTTTATAAGCCACCTATTTGTAAGGACTTGTCAAGCTTTGAAATGGTAACCCTAACGACGCGACGGTTCGCTGCCATGCCTGTAAAATTAATGAACGGTTTCACTGTTACCAGCTGGGGTTTGGTTGAATGCTCATCGGATGGCTTCAGTGTTACATAGTAGAAGTGGCTGTGATTGGACCAATTAGCTGGCTAGAAATATTAGAACAGACTGGATCGATTTAGAAAATAGGACCCAGACTTATTTATCGGTGGATTTTAAGTATGTCTTTTAGGGCGATTGGTAATTAGGAGCTTTCGCTAAAATGGGTAATACTAGACTTAATTTACAAAAATTTTGATCCCTAGAACTTGTTGTCCAAACTGAGTTGTTTTGGAGAAATTAAGTTATTTTGGAAATCTTCAACCTTTTCACCATAAACGGCTTATTGGGGGAAATGAACCCCGTTATATGTGTTAACTCTACTTTTCTGATAGCTTATGTTCATCAAGTTATCGGGTCATAATTATTTTTAAATTAGGCTAGACCCCGGAACAAGGAATGCTCCCAATAACTAATCACCCTGGCGCATAGCATTAGGTATCAGACCTACATCTATGCGCCATTTCACCAGTGAGAAAAACGTTATGATCAAAATGGTAAAATCATAATATAAAAATACTTCCGTAAACTACTTTCTTATTTTTGTAAGTGTACTTGGACTCTAGTAAACCCGCATTTTAGTGCTGTCCAGCATACCCACAAAAAATTGATGAACGCAGAGTGCATGGGTATCGATCACGCATAGATGCGGTCTACTAACAAATTCACCTTTTAAATAATCAAAGACCAGCCAAATTCATGCAGTATTTGGACTAGTCCTATTTCTCTCTCGGTCATACTCGGTTATTTCACAAACGCGTTATTCACAGGTTTTCCATGCTGCAATATCAATCACAATCCGAATATTCGGAATATCAGAATATTCCATAAAAAAGTTGGAAGTCTCTCCACCCGACGGACGTAGCCCTCTACGTTAAGTGCCATCAACATACTCGTATGTGCGAGCAAACCGTATGTTTTGCAGGACTTTGAGTATGTTTATTTAGTGGGAAACCAACTGACATGGACAACTTACATCCGTGGACGGATGGTCAATATTACTTCGTCCATTAATTGTCACTTCATGAATGATGTTACCAAGATTTCTATAACAATATTTCTGTTAAAAAGGGTGCCTGTTTCTGTATGGATAAGAATGGTTCTCCATAGAGATCTATGCTTTGGAATGTAGGGCAACTACAGTACTTTTACGGGTTATTATGTCTTGTGATGGGGACTGTAGCTTCAAAGGTGCCTGAAATGGTCTTATTAAAATAAATTATTTCAGTTTTATAGTTGTGATTTTCATTTGACAAATTGTTATAGCCCGTAGTAGCACTCTACTGGACCAGAATTACTGAGCGGGTTAATTGTCAGTACCATTTTCATTGTCACTCCAACTGCACAGCTATTTTTAAAGTGACATTTTCTGTGTAATTCTCACTTCAATTATGGCCTAAGACAATCTATGTATATTCAGTAGAAGATGATATGATTAACTATCTGCATGCTACTTCGAATAAAACAACTCCTAGAATGATTACACAACCTGTGGTAAAACCTACAATAGGTCGAATTGAAGCTGTAGCTGCAACAATTTAAAATGTACCACGAAAAGCGTTATTTGAATGGAAATCAGCTAAGCAACGCAACATTCTTTTTCTAAACCCACAACAGCTTCAGGCGAGGACAAAGTCTAGAAAAACAAATCCCTGTCTAGGTATTACGAGCCCCCTCGTTGCCAACCACATCAAAGGGACGCGGACGCGGCCCTTGAAATACCATGAGCATACAAACTGCGTAGAGTGGCTGTATTGAATGCACTAGTGTTATGAAATAACGGTAAGGCGGGGGTGTGGATGTGTGCGAGTCTTCGCATGTGTGAGAGACGAGGTAAGTAAAGTAAATATTGTAATACGAATATCGTGTTTGTAAATTAAATATTAAATTCCAAATTGTGATCCTCTGGGAAGTATGCAGCTAGATTAGTAATAGTTAGGAGATTAAGTTTGCGAGTAGACTAGAATAGTTCTCCTATGCCAGCAGTCAAATGTCAATTATTTTCAGATGTATCGAAACGGAGTAGTAGGTTGCTTTCAGGTTTTAGAAAACATTTCCAACAATTGATAACGCAAAGAACCATTTCCCTTGCTTTCGGGGAATTAACGAGATCCCAATTAACAAAGTACTCGATGAGTATTCTAACATGAAAGCAAATACCAATGTAAAGCTCACATTTTTGCAACTGATAATTCACTGCAACGTCACCCAAAATAAATTCGGAACGCTATTTTCAACCCCAAACTACTGCAGTGTACTGCATCCCAAATGGAAAATCAATATCTTTCTCAATAACTAACCTTTGGCTGTCCACTTCCACTATATCTTAATTATCACAAATAGGTCGAAATGACCCCGATGTACCCAATATAAGCAACCCTCCGTAGTTCGGTGTCATTGTTATGTATTTATGCTAGGGGTCCGAAAATTACCGAGTAATTTTTGGAGCTATTTGGTGATTCGATACGGCTGTTAAGACTGAATAAATTGTTTTTGAAGATGTGGGACTTGCTTGTTTCTTTCTTAAATGTTTGTTTTTTTCATCTCTGACTTATAATAAATTACTCGAATGCGGCGGGACGGGGATCGACAAAGAGGTCACCCGAAGAATCCAACTCAGATGACTGCGACATATTTCCGTCTAAAATTTCGCAGTGTTTTAAGATGAGGGTCTATAACCAGTGTGTGTTGCCAGTGATATCTTATGACACAGAGACATGATCCTTAACTGCTGGCCTCTTAGAGAAGCTCAGAGTCACGCAACGAGCCATGGAAAGAGCTATGCTCGGAGTTTCTTTCTGCGATAAAATCCGAAATTAGGAAATTCGCCGAAGAACCTGGGTCACCAGCATAGCTCCCAGAATATGCAGGTTGAAGTGGCAATGGGCAGACTACATCGCTCGAAGAACCGACAACCGATGGGGAAGGACGGTTTTTGAGTGGCGACCACGAACTGGAAGACTCAGCGTTGGTAGGCCTCCCACCAGGTGGACCAACGACATCGTGAGAGTTGCGGGCAACCGGTGGATGCTAACGGCAGGCTGCCGTTCTTTATGGCTTTCTATGGGGGAGGCCATTGTCCAGCAGTGGACGTCTTATGGCTGATGATGATAAATCAATTACATTAATAGAACTGCAAAAGCAGCTCTGGCTGTTTGTTCAATGCGGTAATTTTCATAACATTTGACAGATAGGTTTAATAACCTGGGTGAACCGCCTGGGTTAGAACATCGAATATTGTTGTCCTAATAATACTTACGTTCCCGTGGGATAATTTCAGACTCCCATGCGGGTAAAGCCGCGGTTACAATCTAGTGGTTAATATTGCAACACAGTTAATTGCCTACTCCTTACTAAGTTTTTATTATACTCAGTGTTACCAATTCACTTCTCATTTTATTAATTGCTATAAAAAATTTGGAGGCGTAACGTTCGTGTTCGGATACAGTACATCAAGTTATTACAAATTCTTACAATATTGATTAAGTAAGACTTTGCACTCAATAAGTATCATTTACTTACATTTTAATGATGTAATGTTACTTATTGAAACATGGTTGGTAGTGAATGGCAAAGACACACGCATAGGAGAAAAAAATAATTACTATATGCTACACGTAAAACGTTCAAAGAAGATTATGAGACGAGTTGGATAAACGATCAGTGGTCCACCTTTTTTTTTCGTCGGGTGGAAAATCATCGAATAACCCCTCCCGCTCTTGGGCTGAGCGAAAGGGAGTGTCAGACTTCTACTGACTAAAAACCACCCATGTTCCTTCTTAGCCCTGTATGTTGAGGCCGCGATATCTTTGTGAACAACCCGCAGCCCCGACGGGCGTCTGCCCCTCCAATGTTGCTGACATCTCTTTGAGGCGCGCGTGGAATACGAACGCGCCGTCGAGACGGCCTGTCGTCGTCATAAGACGGACGGACGGCGAGCTAGCCCATCACTCACCGTCCACAGGCCCGCGTCTACGGTGGCCGGAAGCCGTCACGTGGCCCCCGACGCCCGGAGCGTCTTCCGCGGCCGCTGGGACGAGAGGTTCTCTCCTTCTCGCGTTCCGCCACCTCCTTCGCTAGCATCACTGCTTCGCAGAAGGAGGCGACGGCGTCACATTCCTCCTCGCCCTGGACCATGGCTTGCACCAGGGCTGGACGCGAGATGTCGCCGCCGCCGAATCAGTGGTCCACCTTAATCCTGACTCAAGATTAAGGTGGACCACCTTTGCCCAGCAGTGGGGTAACGCGGGCTAACAGAAATATAGCAAGTGGCTTTATTATATCATTTCTGCCTACCCCCATGAGAAAAGACATAGGTTTATGTCATGTTAACAGCAATGGTTTATTGGTCCCTGCTTAGCTTACGTTATAAAGATTATTTTTGTATGACTGAAATGTTACGATTACGACGAAATAAGCCCTATTAGACCTTTGACCTTCATAGTGTCAAATCAGTTAAAAGACAACAATTTAAACACAAACCACAGTGACGGTTAAATAAGATTGCGAGTTTCAGTTACGTTTCAATGACAGCATGTCACAATGTTGCCAGCCGCCCGAGATCAGGGTTGCCAGATAAAATCATTCCGAATAAAATATTATTCGAAAGCGGGTGCTTTGTAGGTCAGTGAACTGTCTTTGGCGTTTCGCTGATAAGCTGCTATGTTTCGTTTGTGGACTTTGGAAATCTTGAGAAGTATAATCTCCCATTTTGGAAATATCTGAATTTCGTAGTGATTAAGATGTTAATGATACCGTCTGCTAAGCCTTTTCTAAACCATGTTGGGGTCGGGTTCCAGTATAACCGGGTGCAGCTGAATACCAGTATTTTACAAGGAGCGACTGCCTATCTCACCTCCACAAATATTTTATTGATCAAATCAAAGAAAAATGTACAATGACAGCCAGGACCAACGGCTTAACGTAGGTACTTTCCGAGGCACGGAGGAAACTCGGTATATGTTGGGTGGTCACCCATCCATAGGTAAGCGTGGCTTAACCTGAAGATTGTTCCGAACCGCAGATATTATCTAGCCAGCACGAGCTCTTCATGTTAATGAGAGAGATGACAAACAAATTCTAAAATTAAGAAGCTCAAAAGTCAATTAAACCGTCGCCAATGATTAACAATTAAAAATAAATTGGTCATTTATCCTACGTTTTTGCTTGCGACGCCATTGGCTTTCAGTAATCACTCTTAATAATGAAGCATTTAAAAATCAATGGACCGATTAAAGCCAGATTCGAGATTTTTATACATGTGTCCAATAATGTCTTTATTTAATTTGAAAACGAACCTCAATATGCCAATTTGAAAGCAGCTTGCAAAATCAAAGTGGTGCACCTGCATTTATTGAAACAAAAACATTAAATGGATGTTTCCGCTGTAACGGCTGAACGGATTTGGATTATAGAACGCAGACCAGGTGCAACCCTGGAAAGATACACAGAGGGTTGAAATAAATTACTTATTAAATTTGATAGACGTGATGAGTTTCAATATCTAAAATTTAAAAAAAATATGTGTTGTTTGAGACTCGTTGTAGGTACTACCCATAGAATTCCCAATATTCTTCTACAATTTAAATTGATTCGGCCCGAAATATGGCGACGAGTTAGACGCGATCAGTAGCACCTGTGATGTGCCAAAAACAGGTCAGGTAGGACACCATATCAAGTGTCCTATCGTTGTGGAACAACACCTCATCTGCGGAGTTTTACTAATGAATTTCACCTTGTTTAAAACACATTTTATCCCATAAATGTTTTCCTAAGGATCAGAAAACTCTTTCTAGTGTATACAATAAGAACTAGCAAGTAAGCCTATATTTCCTTAACAAAACCTGCAATAAACTCTCAACTTCTCTGCAAGCTACTAGCACAATACAAAAAGCGGCTTTATAAAACTGCATTCAAAACCCAGCGGTCACAATGCAGCGCTATACATTAGAATCCTCCCCCATTCCGGTAGCAAGGAACAATCGGGAAACAAAACTATAGTGGGAGGAAAAGTACTAGTACAGAGTATAACTACTTCCAGTAGTTCAACGTAATTTGATAGGAAACGTCAAATTTTTGACATAATTTCAGTCAACCTAAGCCGAAGCTGCTACAGCGGTAACACTTAGGTATGTATTAATGCTGTAGCAGCTTCGGTCAGCCGTTGGTCCTAAAATCACTCTGCTGGATTGTCGTACCTTCTGTTTTGACAGTAAACGCTTAATAAAGAATGCATCGGTGATTATGTTCACACATTGTGCTCCAAATTACTTCTTGCGTGATAATATCTGTTGTTTCGAAACGTTGTCTTTAAAACTTATTCGGCCATACCGGTCGTTGGGTTAGTACCACTTACTTACCCCCCTTAAGGCTGCTACACACGTTACGATAAATCGTTACGAATAGACGGTAAAGTTCAAATTGTAACGATAAATCTACATGTGTGTATGAGAAAAACTGTACGTTTGTTCGATTTTAGCACTACGAAAATTGTGCAGTTTAAACTGACGTGCGTAGCAGGCATTACCGTCCACGCATTTGCTCTGTGAAAATGATCCCGTTGAACCACTGTAAGAAGCTACACTGTGATACGAACTAGGAATACGGGAATCTGTGTTCACAGGATAGAGTACTATTGAGTTAATTAAGTTAAGTTCTTGTGAGCACTGTTGGATAATGAGATGATCTGATGTAAATATATCCTGTAACTACTAATTAAAGATTAGGAAAATGGTGTGAGTTCTGTTCTTTAGTATTATTTACCTATGACTAAATGAGAAGAAAATATTTACAAACAATGGGTGGGTTTAGAAATCGAACACAGCAGTAAATGTTCGTTAGATTCGCGCTACCCGCATCAAAAAGTGACTACTTTCTATGTAAAGCTTAGGTACCTACCTACGTATAGTTCTAACAAAATCTAAAACCACGGTAATCTAAAACTGTTCTGGGTAGTTAGTAAAAGCTTTTCAGTTAATAGTTTACAAGAACCAAAACAACATTAACAAGACAGCCCATTTCCTTGGCACATGTTTTTCATTCATTCTCACTTAGGCGCAACTCGATAGAAATTTCTTTCCACCAAAACTCTTTGAAAGGAACCAGTCTGTTATTTTTCTTTTTGTCCATGGGCCTTTTGCTAACCCTATCCACTCAGGATTATTCGTGCTAGTACTTTGTTGCAAGATAAAATAATGAGCGAAGTAATTTTTGAAATTGGTATTATTTAAATTATTGATATTTATTCGGTTTGCAACCCTATTTGAGATCATTGGCGCCAATAGCTCGGATACACATTGTTTTGACACGTGCGACCATGATGTAACTTTAGACTGTGCACAATGGCTGCGGGATGTTGTAAGAGATACCGCGGCCTCGACATAAAGGGCTAAGAAGGAATATGGGTGGTTTTTAGTCAGTAGAAGTCTGAAACTCCCTTTCGCTCTGCCCAAGAGCTGAGGGGTTATTTGATGATTTCCCAACTCCCAAAAAAAAAAAGAGACTGTGCACAATGCACTCTGGTATGAAAAATGATAATGTAGGTACGACATGTTTTTTGATATTGTTCATCACTGAAACATTATAATATCGAAACAGGTTATTTAAAATATGTGTCTTATAAATAGAAAGGTTATAGCCAGTAAAGCTGTGGGCTCGCATATCACAAAATTAAAGCCCTGAGATAGCTCTACGGCGCGCGGCGTCGCAGCCAACCGATAAGAAGAAAAAATGGCAGGACACCTTGAATGCCTTTCTCGTTAATTGGCGATAAGAGGTGCCACACCGAGGAAAGTGGGAGGAACCAAGGGTGGCCTTTGCTCAGCCCGCGTACATGGCTTTCAGTATGAAATGCTTCCTATGCGTTTCCGGTACGACAAAACTTAAAAAATCTTGTGACACTGCATGGGAAACCAAGATCAGAACACAAAAATCATAAAATTAAAACAAAAATTAAAGAAAAAAAGGTGTAACGAATTATAAAGTACCAAGACCAGATAAGAACACGAGAACGTGTGTTACTTGCTATAGCTGTATTATTGTCAAGTCTATGTACAAATAAGGTCACTTATGTTGCTAGAACCCAATGAAAGGAACAAGCTTGTCGCTTTGTATAAGACTCAGTTGTAAAGGCCTCTAACAGACTTGTAACAAGCCACGCGAGTACGCACGACGCGTGCTCATTAGTCATATTTCATTTCAAGATAATGGCAAACGTTTTAAGGCACGCGCGGTGTCAGCACGGGTGTTAAAAGTGTGGCAGCGGTAGGTAGATAATGCCCCGTTCACGACCTTACGCCATGCGTCTAGCATCATGAGCGTAAGTCATTTGTTTCATATGCGGGAGTAATGTCGCGTCGCAAATCGCGGTGACTTGGTTATGTGTTTGGCGAAGTAGACAGTGGAAACCACCACCCCTTATGGCTTCACCAACATCATATCATATGAACCAAAATACCAAGATGACGACTGCGGACATGACCCGCCTAAAAGACGTGCTATCACCGCAGCCGCTTCTTGACTTTCTCTACAAGTGGAATAAACCGATCAGTTAGCAGCGAGTCAGCAATTACTGTCTTGCTTGTCGTCATTAGATAGGTACTTTTATGAAGTTGCAGTCGCTACTCGCTACCGTGCTGAACCAATGTAAATCGGGTATTAGTCCTTTCTTTCATTTTCCCTGTGGCCACAATCGCTTCAGCGCGTAGCATGTGGCCAAGCGGTAAGATGGGGTTCTTAGCTTCAGTGCTTGTCGTATTAGTGCAGACAGGCTGCAGACAACTGATTAGCGAATAACTTCCGCAGTAGTCGAGACAGGCCGCTGGTACTTAAGTTTAAAGTCGATGCGGAAAATGGTTTAAAAAAAGAAAGAAAAAGAATTGAAAGATAAGATACGATAAGTAAAGAAAGAAGAAAAGATAAGTTAAGATATGTTTGAGGAAAGCTGGTTCGCTTATCGATCTAAATAAAGAGTCAGTCTGAATTCGAATAGAAGTTCTAAACTCAAAGCTGTATTCGCTGTATTATATCCATACATAAATTAAACATAAAATGCATCATTCAGAAACGACGTAACTGCTGTACAATTTAAACAAAATCAAATTATTTATTTCAAGCAGTCCAGATAAAGACATCCTTAAATTGTCACCCTATATTGCATTGCATCCCAATCACGTGCAATGGTCCACTTTAAGGACGCTAAATCCCTAACGTAACACATACCATAGAACTCCAAACCCAATATTTCCGAAGACAATAACACTATCTATTAAGACACCTTATTAAAGAAATAGATCATCCAACAGCTACATCGATGTAACATCCATTACTTTGCCAACACGCGAATCAAAGTGATACTGCAAACAACACACAACATCGCATGACAACACGAAACTAACGAATAAACTTGTCGGCGTTTTACTACAAGTAATTAGTGCAGATTACTGCAGATACAAACGCTTGTCGACAGTTTGTTTTTGATAGTTATTGTGTAATAGTTTGTAGACAATTATTTAGCTGTCAATCAAATTGGTTGTGTAAATATTGGAGAAACAGAAAATTAATTTGAAGGTGAATGTAAAGTAGGTGTTTGAAAGGTTAGACTTTGGTATTACAAGCAAGTAATTGATTTTAACACAGAAATAAGTACATGAAAAGACATCTGTAAAAGAAGCCTTTACCTTTATTAAAGCAACAAATAGTAAGAATGAGTGAAAATATTCAAATTAGGACAGAATTTTTAATGACTCTAATTGAGATACTACAGAAGATGACAATAGAAGAAATCAATTAATTGTTAATTAATCTAATCTGATATCTGATAAAAAATGACAAAGTAGAAATCAGTATTGCAAATGCAATTCATCCATCTAATTAAGTCTCATAGCAGCACATTTAGAAGCCCATGAGCGGATTAAAACTCAGAAAACAGATAGGCACTGACCACGCTATAAAGAAAGAAAGACATGTTAGCACCAAACGATTCAGCATGACTATTACTTAAAACAAACAAAACACTCATCCGATATAATGAAACACAAATACCATTCAAAATACCAATATTCTAGACACAGTATCAACAAACACAAACCATTTGTTAGTAAGATTTGCGTACATTGCAGCATTCAATTGTGAAATAAAACAGAGATAATCTCATATAAATGAACGAGAAAGTAATTGTGTAATAGCTATGTTTTTCTTGACGACGATTATAATACTTTTCAACTTGAAATGGCTTTACTGAATAAAGGAAGAACGAAAGAATCAGGAAGATCAATTTTACCCGACTACGACGGGGACAGTAAGATGTTGCTGTTTTCTAACATCTGATATGCAACTGATGCAGTATTTGATAACATTCGATTAACGAAAGTATGGCACCTATTACTGTCCGCTGAAATAACAATCACATACATTCTAAGTTAATGTTGATGAAAGATTTAAAACTTAAATGGTTTAGAATTCTCTACCTTGAAATATTAAAGGACTTATGGTAAGCCCTTACGAAGTCAAGTAGACGGCTGACACAACTTGAGATAAACCCTTGAAATAAACGTAGAAAGTAGAAACTTCAGAAAGATAAAAAGTTCAAAACTTGTTAAAACAGAGTCGTCTTTGTTCCCGTGTATTTTGTTCTTGCAAAGATTATTTTCGAATTCTTACAGGCTTTCCACAGCATCAGTAATATACAATGTTCTCTATTCAGTTTAAGTATGTATTGTCTTTTTTAAACATAAAATTATGAGGAGAAGAGGTTTTCAGTAACGTTCCGACTATTAAAGAATGTGAAGGATTACGATACGAGAAATAATGAATAACACAACTTGTGTGGTGGCCATTGCATTCGGCGTTCCTCAAGGAACTATCCTAGGCCTAAACAACACATTCTAAACTTTAGAATCTAAAGAGAGAATTTCATTCGAAAATGATATAATAACCGCTCCTAGATAAAATTAACATGATGAAATTCCAGCACAAAATTGCAGAATTTCTTATGCCGATTGACAAATACTCATATAATGTAGGAATTCTCTAAATTTATGGACACTACTGTTATACAAATTATATTCACGTTCGTACGTCAAACATGAATCTTGTCATAAGTGTGATACTGTCTGATGCATTGGTGTGACTCTTGCAGCATCAGCAACATATAAGAGCGTCTTAAACTCAAGTGTCGTAGGAGAATTTACATGACCTATTAGTTCCCAAACGACACTTGATGACTACGTCGCCGTCGGTACTTACAACTAAAATTCATTTAAAATTAGGCACTTTGAATCAAAATTACACAACATATGCCCCCAAAACGTAAGAAGATGCGAAGGGCAGCTCCGCCACTTCTTACTTTTCCAGCTGGTGAAAAGAAACGACAGAACAAACTCCCCAGTAACACATCCGTCTGCAAGGTTTATGAAAGCTCCACATACCTGTGAGTTAGTGAACCGTCGACTGCCGGACCTGCTCAGCGTGCCGCCTCTGACGTTGCTATCAGACAGGTCCACATCTCCGCCGCCATCTGCCGCCTTCCGACGAGACAGCTCGCACAGCTCCGCTATCGGTTGCACCTGTTCATATACATTTGCATTTGGGGTAAGAACGTTTAAGAAAGTTTTGAAGGGGGATAGCATAATTCAATCAAGGATGATAGTAGGGTCGATACTTAAGTTTATAACATGTGAACATCTGCAGGGGTATTCTACTTGAGAGGATTCAGGGTCCCGTCAATTTCGTGGTAGATTTGATATGCGTGTTGACTTAAGCAATCGGTTTCTATGAGCTAGACAATGATTTAACGTGAGCCTATGCAACCGTTCTTAGTTACATTTGTCCAAATCCAAGTGTCTAAAATCACTGGCATGTATAAGTATACTAAGAGCTAATACCTCAAAAACAGAATAACCTAATACATTTTCTAAATTCAAATTAACACTATCTGCTCTAACATAAATACAAATATGCTTCCAAATTAACACAAGTTTAAAAACAGAACCTTTACTTTTACTGCGGTACTGAGTCATAAAGAGGCACAAGAAAGAAATATTGATCATTTAGCCAATGAAGACATTTACAGTGTCGAAACCTAAATAAATAGTGGTGTACCACTGTATACAAATTGAACTGGAAAGTGTTTTTTCTTGTAAACACCGGTGCGCGGAGAAAGTAATGTCGGGTATGTGTTGTAAGATGAGATGCAGGGTTAAAGGGAGATATGATTTGAATGCCTGAGCCTTTAGCACGAGCCCGCGGTGTAAACGTTACGTTTACGTCGATTTTTAATTCGAAAATACAACTATCCTATAGCATTTTAGTCAAAATTGCAACAAGCACAATCAGAGAATTTATAAAATGATTGTGAAACGAGTATTTTTTAATTGTTTGGATCTCTGGGCTGAAATCAATTTAAATGTTCATACGATAGACGGAAATAACAATACAATAAACCTCCTTTTGGGCTTCGCCGCAGTCGGGTAAAAAGATCAATGTCGTTATTTACTGGCAATGGTAGGTACTTCGATCAGTAAAAGTGTAATGAGTCAAACTAGGAAACGTGTCATTTTGCTAATTACCTCACCGAGTATTTGGATAAAAAACCTCTTTGCCTTGGCTGTAAGTAAATTGTTTGATAAAACAAGTGTAGCTGGTCGTTTCTGACACAAACGGTAACCGTATACCTAAAGATAAAAATAACCTAAGTATTCATAATTTGATAGAGTTTCAGGATTTTTTCAACTGCATCGTTTCTTGTGTTTCTACTTTAATAAAGCCTCACTGACATCCCGGAACAAAGGCACTACTTTATCAGAACTGTAACGCCTTTTGCGTGTGTAAAGTACGTTAAGAATCGGTGCAGTATTTTCTGAGTTATTGAAATTATGAGGTAACAGACCGACACACTTTTGCTTTGTGTTGATAAGAATCTGTTTTATTTTACTGAGCATTACTATTGAAATTTTGTCGTATTGATGAGATTGCTTTATATCGTAGTCATAGGGTGACTACTTCCTTCGATTGAGATTAAGACTACTTAGATGGTCTAGTGAGCATGAGTTCCGGCCCATATTATTAAGGTATTCTATCAGGAATTACACAAAAAATAGCCTTGAGACAGGACTTGTGCCCAAATGATGATAATAGGTTCTCTCCTTATTTAATGGCAAAGCACGTAGCTACTCTCAAAACGGTGAAGGAAAACATCGTGAGGAAACCGGCATGTCTTAACACCAAAAAAAAATATGACATGCGACATCTACCAACCCGCACTGGGCCCGCATGGTGGTTTATAGCCCATTCTCTCTCATAGAGAGGAGGCCTGAAGCCCTGTGCTTGAGGATCGGCCGGAGGACACGGTGGAGCACACAGTGGAGGTGTGCCCCGCTTGGGCGGAGCCCCGTCGTGTTCTCGTAGCGGCGATCGGCGGCGGCGACCTCTCGCGCCCGGCCCTGGTGCAAGCCATGGTCCGGGGCGAGGAGGAATGGGACGCCGTCGCCTCCTTCTGCGAAGCAGTGATGCTGGCGAAGGAGGTGGCGGAACGCGAGAGGGAGAGAACCTCTCGTCCCAGCCGCCGCGGGAGGCGCTCCGGGCGTCGGGGGTCCCGCGATGACCTCCGGCCACCGTAGACGCGGGCCTGTGGACGGTGAGTGATGGGCTAACTCGCCGTCCGTCCGTCTCACGACGAAAACAGGCCGTGTCGACGGCGCGTTCGTGTTCCACGCGCGCCTCAAAGAGATGTCAGCAACATGGGAGGGGCCCGAAAGGGCCGACGCCTGTCGGGGCCGCGGGTAGTCCAACGGTTATTGCGGCCTCGACATAGAGGGCGAATAAGGAACATGGGTGGTTTTTAGTCAGTAGAAGTCTGACACTCCCTTTCGCTCTGCCCAAGAGCGGGAGGGGTTATTCGATGATTTTACACCCACCAAAAAAAAAAAAAAAAAAGCCCTGTGGTAGTAACATTATAGGCTGATAATGATGATGAATGATGAGTTGATGACACACAGCTGACGAAATGCAGGTGTACAACTGGTAAAACTAGTGCCTAATCTTTCGGGGATGTCACGTTTATTGAAAGGATTTTAGTTAAAAGGTTCTACTGCTCTAATGTCAGTGCAAAATCGTGACTTTTACAAACTAGTTATCATATCGGCTCTATACCAGGGTTAGGTCTTGCAACAGGTTATGAGAATTAAACAAATATCTGCCAGTCGTGTCCACTTTCTCTTGGGTTAAATGACAAAATTATCTTTTAATATAGCCATTACCACAGACCTTGCGTTTTGTTGGCCTCTTTTAAATGACAACTTTGTGTCACTAAATAAAAAATGTAGTGAGACAAATTGTTAATTTATGTGGTATACCGTCTGGATTAGGTACTTGTGAAACCAGTTGACTGTTGAAATTTAAACAACTGTCACAAAATTACAGATATGATAGGAATTTACGACGAGTACTTTTTTTTAAGTTGGTAATCAATTTGCTTCGCACATTATTTTCTCACTGGAAGAACAGAGTACCTAAAAGTACCTACCTATTATATTTAAACGTTTAAAGGATTTGAATGTTTTAAAAGTCTGTCGGATTATTAACGTAATTATTCAAATTACTAGGTACCAAGGTCGAACAACATGGAGGAGCATTTTTATCATTTTTCAAGAAATTATGTATGTACAATTGTACATGTATAAACAAAGATTCTTCTAACTGGAATGGATAAAAAATAATGGAGGGAAAATGAGCTATGCAAAGCACAGAAACGAAAAATAAAACTAGGAAAAAGAAAAAGCTGAAATTGCTTTCAAAGAGTTTCAGGTTGGCCGCAGCAAGGAATACCTGCTCAAGTCAGAGATTCATTGACAACTCATTCAAGGCTAATTTTACATGGCACGAGTCGGTTTTATTGCCTATGCCTGGGCATATAGATGTTTCGCATCCAGATTGATCCTATGTCTCTGTGATTCTTTAAAGCAGAATGACATAAATGCCAAGTTTGACAAGTTATACTGGTACCGAAAACAACCAGTTGATTCTTGCATGTAAATAACAATTTTGCTCGCGCTGTATTGTCTATCGAAATCAGCAACCAGTTGACTCTAGCAAATAAATAATTTTGTTCGCGTTGCAAGGTTTATCCAAATATATTTTGTCTTTGGTACTAGCTAATCATAATAAAATCAGCAGTGATCACAAGCAATTCGTAAGTCACGAAAGTCTTAAACTTTCAACAGAAATAACAACTTTACTGTTTGTAGGTAACGGTCTAAAAGCCGTTTCGAAAGCATTATCACATTTCCTAGTTTTTTGTCTAATTCAAGGTGAATAACACAAAAAACAGTCTGAGTAAAACCTTGAAAATATCCCGTTACAAAAACGCGGATAAAAAGGAATACAATACAAAAGTCATGATACGGCAAATATTTGACATGATTTCTGTAAAAATTACAAAAAAAAAATATAATCGCAGACGTTTGCAACACAGTCGCAAAATTAAAATGGAAGTGGGCGGGCAACATCTGCCGTCTCAGAATTGGGCCAAAGTGGCTTCCGATTGGGCACTAAAAACTGTTGTTTAGTGCTGTTGTTGAGACCCAAGCAATGCAGTAAGCCTAGAAGGAGACTGGATCTGGACTAAAAGGATTAGGCTCAAACATCCAAAGACAGAGATGGAAATGAAAGAGAGAAGGGAGGCCAGCAGTGAGACTGATCAGGCTAAGAATAATAATCTATAGACCAATAGGATTTCGATCCAGTAGAGGGAACTAATATTTAACTACACTACTCTATCTACTAATTTTATTAAAAACTAGCGGACCTGGCAGACGTCTTCCTGCCCGGACAGCAGCGCCACCTACCGGGTCCAATTGTAAATCTAAACCATTCTCGAATCCACTCGAACACATACGAAAGTTTTCATTAAAATCGGTCCAGACTCCAGCCGTGTAGGAGGAGTTCAGTGACAAACACACGTACAGAAGAAATATAAAGATAAAGATAGGGAAGACGACCGATAGGAATTAAGTCATGTACCTCAATGCAATATTTTTTAAACATCATTCTACGTGCATCAAGCCACGAATCATAATAATATGTACATGAAAACTATATTTTATTACTGTTTTGAATTACATTAATTATCTTTATGCAAAACGATAAAGTAATCGCAAATTATTTTATATGTTTTGTTTTTGATACGTTATTTAAAATGCATATCCATCTCATGAAACATGATCATACAATCAAGTGAAATGTGATTCCTAATTATTTCCTCGAAATATCATAAACACAGAACATTGACATACTTAACTAATGTTAATGAATACTTTGAAACTCACCTTAATAGTGACCGAGTCGTTACTTCCTTTGATGAGGTCGATGACCTCCTCTCGGCTCTTCTCTTCAACGTTAACACCATTTACTTCTAAGAGTCTATCACCAGGTAACAATCCAGTCTCACTAGCTCCAGGGTATGACCCAGGTTCAGCCAAAATAACTGCCTTGAACGTCAATTTGCTGACCATTCCGATATTATTACATTTATTGTCACCATTCAAAAGAGCATTGTCATGTCCGTTGATATCTCCAATGAAGATTCGTTCCTGAACCATTGCTCTACGAAGGCTGAAGCCGAAGTCATTTCTAGGAGCCTTCTGCCGTTGAATAGTAAGGTATCTAGGCTTCGTTAACCGCACAGGAGACAATGACGGCAATGGCAAGTACACATCATCGAAGTTGCTAGTCCTGGACCATCGATGGAACCCTTGAGACTCGCCAACAGGTGAGGTAGAAAACGGAGGAGTAGCGAAAGAAGAATTCGTTGTCGTATCAGTAAGAGAATCAGCGCTTGGAGACGTGGACGTCACTCCAAGGTAGCTGTTCCCATTCGTCTTTGGTGCCTCGTCAACATCCTGGGTTGTAATCGACGGGTTCGAATTATTCTTATAGTTTTTGTACTGCGTCTCCACAGGGCTATGAATTACTTTTTTGGTAAAGTTCTGTACATGCTGCATATCATCGCTAGACGAGGTGCTTTTGGAAGGCGGTATGCTACCGTATACCATCAGCTCATTCTGCTGAGTGTTTCTTGCCAGTAAGTTGGTGTCCTGACCATTGACATTATCAACTGCATCGTTGCTTTGCACATTGTTTTCTACAGAATTTGAACTAGTATTGCTGAGTCGTGGACCCTTGAGGATTCCACGTTTTGGAGGACGCGGTGGTATAGGAGGTAGATTTGGCGGTTGTCTAGGGCTGGTGTTGGCATTATTCGGATTATTTAATGAATTTAGTGATGTCTCCGAGCTATCAGATTGCAGGACTCCTTCCTTCTTGCTCCAAGTGTGCGTAGTGGGGTATCCAGGCGATACGTGGTTATTTTCGTCACTCAGATTGGAGTTGGACCCCGAGGTAGGTATGAGCGGATAATTGGAATAATTTGAATCATGTTCCAGGTGAGCGAACAGCGATGCGGTGTAGTCAGCTGTTATGCCCGACGGTAGTTTTTCCTTTTCCTTGCGTCTGCCCCGCAATTTCAGCGATCGGCGGACCTGTGAACGATAAAAGTAATTTTAGTGACTTGTTGGTAAAATCTGTTCGCTACGCCTCAGTGAGCATGAAGGTTAAACGTAACAGTTAATAGAATGACCAAATAGAATCGAGAGAACATGACAGGATATTTGAATAGAATAGTAAATAGTAACACTAAAACTAATCTGATAGCTTAAAACGAGCAAGTCACTCGCAAATGGGAAACTGATGAAGTGGACAAAACAGTGGCCGAAGTAATTTGTCAAACAGCTGACGCTTGGGGAAATAATCTTAATATCGGCTAAGGAGAGATCGCAGACGAAACTGATCTTTAAGATGACGTGAGGGATAATTTTTGTTGGGTTAAAGGCTCAAGATTTTGCAATTGGTCTGATGACTCTCAGTTTCACGAAGACGGGACTTATAGCAGTATTGTGAACGGCGAAAAAGCCTGACGAGTTCTTGTAATTTGGGAGCGACATTCTTCAAAATAAAGACTCATGAATATCGCCAATGAAAGTGTATCAGAAAACCTGTTTTCTTCCGAATCGAATTAACTCAAGATTCTGTTCGACATGTCTTTATATTTTATTTTAATATTGTATATCAGTAGGTTAACGCCGCTACTAAGATACTGTTAAGCAAATAAGATAATCATCTTGATTGTAATTTAACAAGAAAGTTCAGAGAAGTAATTTAATAAGATGACTTGGATAGATTGTGAGCGATGCATGTTTATCTATGATATAAAAAAATATCGCTAAATGTGTTGCTAAGCGCAAATCTCCCATGCAGTGGGAACACTATGGGCTGATGATGATGATGACTCTCCTCTATTACTTTATTTATGGACGTTGGCAAAATATAGGTCACATAACTTTTTTGTTACATTATATTATTTTATCATCTTATTCATTTCATCTTAAAATAAGTAGCCACTGTAATACATCTATGAATCCTCTTAGTTGCAATTAAGGCTTTTTATAAAAACAATTTTAATATCCTATCGAGTAGGTAATAGAGAAGTGTGAAAGAAGAGATGTGGCGCCGACCCCAAATAAATTAGGATGAGGGCAGGAGAACAATGATTACTTAAATGTGTCATGTTAACTTTATTTCTGTATAACTTACTGCCGTACTCAGAAATATTTAATGATTTCTTAAACCGTCACTTAGAAAAGGTTTGACATATTTTTGTATGAGAAAACTGTCAAAACCATTACTAAGTGATGGCCTAAGTAATCATTAAAGCTCTCTGAGTGTGGCAGTTAGACAATAAACCAGCAAATATTTTGATTTCCAAAAACACAATCTAACAAATCAAATGTCACAATTAACAATACAATCGCCACCTCACACAGCGGAACACAGTCTTCCCTAGGTACTATAATTGGATGAAATCGTACAACCTATCAAGGCTGGAGTATTGATTAGGATCTTCCTAACAGCGTCGTAATTGTGGCAGACCTGACGGGTCCATCCAACCGTCTGATGCGGTCTGATAGTCCCAAACAACAAAGTCTCGTGGAGAAAGGCCAACTGTTTATGTTCAATTAAAAAACTATTAATGCTGTAGAAGATGGAGGAAAGTCATTGGGTTTTGTTCCTTTTGCGATATTGGATAGTTAAAGTGTGATTAGTGATTTCAGTGATGCATTAAAGTAATATTACATTGTCCGTTTATGTGTGTTCTTGTAAGAATCTTACAATTTTGATCACATTGTCAGATTGCCTATCTGACCTCCACAACCTAGTAAGTACTGGGTTTTTAGACTAGTCAACTATCAAAGCACGGCACGGTTGGCGCAGTGGCTCAAGCAATGGACTGCTGCGCTGCGTGTCGCGGGTTCGATCCCCGCACGGAACAAATATTTGTATGACCTACAGATAGTTGTTCCGGGTCTGGGTATTTGTGTATGTGAGTTTAAATGTTTGCGAACGCACTCACGATACAGGAGAAATACCTAGTGTGGGGCAACGTTTAAAAAAAAAAAAAAGCTATAAATGACATTACGGTAGCTACTTATGTAATGGATGGATACCGATCCACAGACCAAACTAGGCAAGCGGGCCTTAACCTGAAGTTCAACTTAAACGGCTGTTATCATTTAGGCATAAGCTTGGTCCATGGGTCTAGCATATTAACGACTTTTAGGGCATGCTTTTCACCATTTAAGGAGAGCCAAAAATAACACCATGGTCAATGTTCGCAACACAATACCATAACGAAACAAATTACAACAGGGACAATAACTCTTGTGAATCATCATTGGGATATTCAATTGATCTTTGACTTTTCAGAAATTTAGTCAATTTCAATGTGATACACAGGTTTTTCCAAGCATTAAAAAACGACTCAATAATGATAAACCCGAAACGACACTAAATGCAAGTTGTAAACGGACCCTTCGCGAAGGGCCTTTCTACATCCAAAAAGACCCTTAACATTAAAACCGTAGAGATCACATGACGGGCTTATAAATTATAATAAACTGATTTATTAAATCCACTTTTAGTTCCAACGGCTTCTAATAAAAAAGCGTGTAAAGAATAGTGCTATTAATTGACTGAAATCGATGCTCCATTGTTCCAGCAAAGATCTCCGTGATAAACTTTACTACGCTCTTAAAATATCGCACGGAGTATTTTTTCACAATGCTTCTTTAAGAAAAGATACTACTTAACATATGTATATCACTATAACATAGTCAAAGTCCGATTCTAGAAGACCAGCAGACGAAATACTGTATTAGTTACTATTACTAGTATAATTATTATGTAAGTCGGCAATACTTTAAATATAACAACCCATTACAAATGAGAATTTAACAATTGTAGTGCTAATCTTTACACTGATGAAAGTCAAGAAGCATGCAGAATTCAAAAGGAGTCTTTTCACAGCTGCCCTATTAATTTAGCTAAACTGAGGTTAGTGTTATGCCATTCAAATTTCAGATCACCCATCTTTATAGGTAAGGGTAACTATGGTGGTGAACCCAAGACCGGGAGTATTCTCTATATCTCTCACGAGATGGCTTGAAAATAACATAATAGACGGACAGTAAGCGAGGAACACTAAGTTTAGAAGAAGCAAACTATACAACGTAGAAAGAACACCGACGCCAAAGCGGTTACCACGTATTCAGTACGTACATAATTCTGAACCTTCTCTCATATAAGTAAATGTCCTTTCCACGCTGTATACACTCTCGCACTTGCCCTGCCTCGAAGATTCAAGAGAGTAAAGCCACAATAAAAGTACAGTAGTTAGAGCTTCATCCACAATTACAGAACATAAAAACAAAAGAACACACGCACTTACAGTAAACAAAATAATTAATACCAGAGCTGTCAAAGCAAATCCCATCATCTTCAATCCAGTAGCGTCCATATTAAACCTCGCGTCCATTTCACTAGATTACTTCTAAACGACTGGACTATAAAACGAATCATAAATGAGAACAATAGCTCAGTGTTGATGCTGTTGACAAATCCTTTGATAAACATTTTTGGGTTGGATAAATATGTGACGAATTTTGCTGTGCAATTTACAATCTATCATCAACATCATCATCTGCTTAGCCGGATGTAGCTGAATACCAGTATTTAAGAAGATGTAGCGACTGCCTATCTGAACTCTATTTACATCTTCCTGTTCTTCTCCCGTGTTATTTGGTCGGTATAAGCCGTTTCGTATACTCTCCCCTGTTATTCGTCACGCTTTCATTTACACCTTTTTCCTTCACATCATTTCTCACACAATCCAATTCATTCTTTAGTCTTCCTCTCCCTCTCCATCCATAAAAAATTATATATCTCTGACGTCCACAACCCAGTAAATACTAGGTAATATACGATACCCCTTGTAAGACTCGCCGTCAGATTTTCGGGACACTCACTACCTGTAAAAGGCTATCCAATCCATCCATTATGAAAAGATCTCTTTCAGACCCCAAACTAAGCCGCCACGCCTTTCCTCATGATCTAGAAAGAAACTCAATCATCGTGATTCTCCTCACTTTACCCTAATTTATTTGAAATCGCAGCCAGTCCTTTCTAGCCATACCGTCCAGGCAGACACGAATAGACGAGAATATAAACGACAAATGAGAATATTGAAAACAAAATGGAATATTTAAACCATTTTAGCGCAAAATAAAGTTTCACACTATCCATCTAACACCACCTGCTAAGATCCTTACAAGTTATGATGAGGCTGACTTGCCTTTAAGGATAAAAGCCTCCATTAAAATTAAAGAATAAAAAAAAATAAAGATCCTTACAAACAGTCCTCTGTATTTTCTTTACATCCAAACCTCGGTTGTACAGAGCCAATTTATATTGTGTTTTGATAATAGTATTTAATATCGCTCGACTTCAATCGGTTGGACTGGAAGCAGTCCCTAACATACTTAGGAAAAGGCTAGGTGATACGTGTGGTAATTCTTTTACGATCAGAGGTTATGTAGAAAAAACCTATAAAGCTGATGTAGAAAAAAAAACAAAAGATAGGCTTTTTGTTTTTTTTTATACATCAGCTATGGTGGTTTTGGTTTTCTATTTTTAAAGTGTGCCGGCAAAGTCCTGTCTAGGCAGTGTCTGTAAGCCGGAGAATTTGGGCCCCGTCCAAATGCTCCGCTAACGAATGGCCGGCTAGCACTTTCGGTAGAGAATCGTCGGAACGTGCCACCTAAGCCACACGCATAGATGAAGAGTTGTTACATTGTTATTGATGATTTAAATTGTTTGTTTGTATTTTTTGTGATAATGCTTTGGGAGTGAATTTAACGTTTTCAGGTGATGTTCATTCACGACTGTACGTAAAGTTTTATTTAATTCTGTTAGAGCAATGGTAACTTAATGGAAATGGTGACGACTTGCAGCCATATTACTGCTTTGAAAACTTTGGAATAAAAAATACATGAGGACAGCACCATGTCACAAAACCATACATTCTAAGACATGTAGGTAGCATCCACCAACCCTTACTGATTCAAAGACGTCGATTACGTTCAACTCCCTCTTATATGGACAAAGCTAATATGTACCAGCAATGGAAGCATTATAGGCGTTATGCTATGCTCCTACAGTTCCCTAAGAAAACTACAGAAAAATCAATTCTTTCGGAGATTGATTAGGAACAAATTGGATTTACATTTGGTAGGTACCGAGTTGATTGTACTCAATACTTTTATTCCATTGCACACGCTGGTGCTCGTTTCCTTACTAGTTCGCATATACATATTTTTGTACATAATTATAAAAGCAGTTAACTGTTAAAGTCAATCATATTCCTCAATTTACTCCCGTCCTAATGAAATTCTCGTTCCGCAGGTAAGTACACAAGTGTAGCAACCGTAACGTCCATATAATGTGGAAACTTGAAGATGAATCTCTCAGAACCGTTAGATGTGAAGTGACCGTCTTATGTACTTAAAGTAAACAACGCAGACTTGAATTAAATAATTATTGTAAGTCTAACGAAGTTAATGTGTTTTGTAATGATTTTGTACGTGGACGCTGGAGGAATCCGTCGTGGACCTTATTTACGGTGACGCGCGGCATCGCGCGGCGCGTTTTGCGTTTTTACCCGAAGCTTCACTCTTCTCTCTTCACTTCTATCTTCTATCTTCACGATTTTAACCATTTCAAACGACGATTTTAAAAAAAGGGGTTTTTCGCTCGTTAGTTTAAAATGCGGCGTTCTTTTTTTTTTTAAACATTGCCCCAGGAATTTCTTCTGTATCGTGGGTGCGCTAACAAGCATTTAAACTTCCCATACACAAATACACCCAGACCCGAAACAAATATATGTAGGCCATACAAATATATGTTACGTGCGGGAATCGAACCCGCGACACTCAGGGCAACAGTCCAATCGCTCAGCCACTGCGCCAACCGTGCCGCGCGACGTCCCGCGTTTCCTAAAGATTGATGCATAGAGACAAGAAAAACGATCGATGGATTGTGTGAAGAACGATTTGAAAGATAAAGGAGTACATGAGAGAATAAGAAGAGAATAGAAGAATAAAACGTGTTGTGCCGAACCCAAGCAACATGGAACAAGAGCAGACAGATCATGATTTATAAATGGACGGCGGGACTTCTGAATTAGGCTGGCTTTATTGTTTGGTTTTTTCATGTTATGTACTTACAAGCCGTATTGGGATTTTCTATCGGCAAAATACACAAACTCCTATTTTTTATTTAACTCTTTTGCATGATAAAAATGCAATAGCACAAGAAAGGCATATGCGTTACGCAAGTATCCCATAGATCACATCTTTCAAATTGGGCACATTACAATTGACTACTCGGACACTACTCATTGATGTGCCGTCTTAATGTACAAAATGTAATGTAATGTACAAAATGTAAGCCTTTTCTTTGGCACACACTTTCTACAATAAACATTACACATTTCGATGACACCTCTATATTATGGTAATTTTCATCATCATCATCATTCTGTTGCCCTTATAGCAATTTATTTAGAAGTGGCGCAGCATGGTCTTCGTCCATACGCGTTATCTCAACAGGCGCTTCAGCCGCGTTCCCGTGTCCATTATTTTTTGGAAATCTATCTGACGGACTAATTAGATTTTTTGGTGAAATAACCTATTGCCAAAAGAAACTATTTGTTCCTCTACATAAAAGACATCGAAAAAATTCAAATTCGATCCCGGGAATAATTACCTATGAGGAAGTCTGAAAGTGGCGCCGGAGACTGAAAAGTTGTCTGGTAATCGGTGATCGTGGTATAGACATATAATGCGGAAAAAATGGTTAGCAAAAGTTTGACTATAAATGTAGATGGCTATTAGAGTCGAGGAAACCAAAGAAACGATGGATGGACTGTGTGAAGGATGACATGGCTTCAAAGGCTGCTGACTGCTGAGATGACGAGTAATATACTGATAATGGAAGAAGAACACAATATGCTGCGCCGGCCTTAACTAAATTAGGATAAAGTCAGGAGAATGATAATGATTCAAATCGATTCTCACACTTTCACAGATACGTTCAAGCACAATTTGCATCGAACACTCTAACGGAACTTCGGGCAAAGATCGAATTTGTCTGCCTTTCCTATTGTGTTCCGGATTTGATTTATATTCTGCTAGCTAGGAAAGGTCCCCTCTTTGTTTGGACAGTGCAATGGATTTCCGTAGGATATTACTTAATTCAATAAATAACATCAAGACGTTTGTTCCGTATTTCTGATCAGATAGTTTCCGAGTTCCGACGTTGATGTTTATTTATGTGTTCTTTATTTTTACAGTTTCATGTGTAGGTATAGCAAAGGCACTGAGGAAAACAGTTCAAAGAAAGTAAAAATAAATACCACGAAAACATACGTCTGTTTGTCCCTCAATCGTTTGACGACGACGGAGTTATGATTTGAATATATTTAGCAAATAAGTCTTATCTACTATTGATTGGCGCGTAATCGAAAGCCTTAACTACTTAGCCAGGCAACTTGAATTTTAGTTCCAAGTTCTATCATTAACTAAATATTTGAAGGCATTAATACAGCGGTGGTGCAGTGCCAACATTGAGAACTCCGCAATCACGTCCCAAGCACAGGCTTGGGATGTGAATTCGGTTCTAGTGCTCTGTTTCAGCTCTTTTTGGCACCGTTTCTGCACTACACTCGATGCATTTAATCAAGGTATAATTTCGCCCCTGCTGAACTACTTAACGCCCCCCTTTATTGCATAATTCATTTCGGTCTCCTCGTAATTCAGTTCAAAAGTGAATATTTCATGCTACTACTGGAACCCCATCCCAGCGGAACTTTTTAACAGGAGTATAAAATAGTGTCGCTTTCTCAATGCAAACTTATACAATCCTCTCGAGAATAATTGTATAATAGACTTTCCAGTTATAAAACGATACCTCCAGGCTCGCGGTGCAAGGAAATGGAAATTAAAGATGTAATATGCAAGTCGAGTTAAACAGTTTATAATATTTCTTGTCTCGCCTTCTAAACATAACGCAGGACAAGTAAGTTTAATTAGGTTTTTCGATTATTAATTTCTTAGTGGGAACCCAACAATATTATGCTCGCCTGTGGGGGAACACCTATCACAAATAAAATGGTACTGTAGTGCCTAACTCCTAGATTGTCAAGACTAATCAGTCTGTGGCCTTTGAGTTCTTTACATTATAAAATTATGCCATGTCTTGTAACTGCTCCTTCATCATCTGCCCATCGGCTTCGAGTCTCAGCAGCAGCAGTATTTTATATGGAGCCACTGCCTATCTGACCTCCATAACCCAGTTAGTACTCGGTAATACGATACCTCTGGATACCGATAAAGGGCTTCTTTAAATTTATATTAAACTAAAATGTCGTGTATTTTCATTTTATCATGTACGTAATAGGCGTGGCAGTTTCAAGCGATTAGCGGCTGTTTATTTGCAAAAGATAACGACTTTGACAGGGAAAATGGCGTTGTCCCGCAAGAGGTGGCTACAAAAATTGATAAGTAACAGCTTAGATATTTCTATCACTTGGTGTTTTGATCCAAATATGAATATAAATTAATAAAATAAAAAACCATCCACAATTTTTTTTTTATGGATGTCCAAAGAAAAGATGGATTACGTAAATAATGGTGGGAAATTGGTGGAGCGTGACCGTTACAAGAAGGTAATGTAAGGAAACATCGTGTTACGCGAATGCCTAGCAACGTGACACAAGAAGCATTGATGATGGATGTGGTGATAGTCCAGCTTTCACAATCGCAAAACATGCTTCTGGCAAACGTAATTAATAAAGTCACTGGTTCGTATAGATAGACCATTTACTAGTGACTACAAAACAATACAGCGTGTACCAAAAAAGTGTCCTCATATTTCAGCGTGTGATTCAGATCATCAAACTGAACAACTCTCTCGATGAGACCACAATCGAAATCGCGAAAATAAAAAGTGCTGTTTCATAGAAAACTTCAACATTATTATTACTCTACTTAATTGTATGGGACCGCTGATTACAGCTGTACAGCTCTCCCAAGGAAGTAAAGAAGTAACGCAATCTGTAAGTATGTACCCCATTAAAATGCTCTCTTTATCTTAAAGCACATTTCTAGGATTATTCCCCACTTTGTAAACAAAACTAGATGTTAGACGTACATAAACATAAATTAAAACATACACAAAACCAACCAGAATCCCAGCTCCTACGATCCCTAAATACTCTTTTTGTCTCGTTGTTAGACGCAATTCATTGGAATTCCACCGTGTTGTTCCTCTGACGCACCTAGAACAAACGGACTAATCCTGTACAAACCGAGTCAACAAATAAAGACGCTTTTAAGTATTTGTTCGAACGATAAAACTGTACTTGTACTGATTGGAGAGTACTTTGTTTTTACTGAGCTGTATTTTAACGGCTCATTGGTTGGTTCGGAAGATATTTAATTTACTATGGAGAAGCAATCAAAATAAATACGATACCACCGTCTCAGACGTAAATGGAAGTAAATTACGATTTAGTTCGCATTGCCGCATTAGCGTTTATTATTTCAAAAATTGTTTAATCATTGTGTAATTATTTCATTTATTTATTATTGTGGCCTTTTTGTTGTTGTTGTTGTTGTATGTAGGTACTAACAATAGTTTTATAAGGTTTTTTGTGTTACTAATAGTATATGGACCTACGTCTGAAATAAATCTCTTATTATTAATCTGATAAATCTCTAGTATATTGACAAATAAGTCAAATAATATGGGGTTGGCGTATCCATGTGGATAAAAACCCTGTGTTAAATTAATAGAATAAAAAAAAAAAAAAAAAAAGTCAAATAAATGCTAATAATGCGAGTAATGCTTTTAATACCGTTGATCACGACATTCTTCTGGCCATTCTGTCGCAAATTGGGGTCTCATCGTTGTCACGGGATTGGTTTTCAACTTATCTTCGTGGTCGCCAGCAGGCAGTACGTGCTGATCAGAATTGCTCTGATTGGTGCGACCTGGTAGCTGGTGTACCACAAGGCGGTATACTCTCTCCTCTCTTATTTTCTTTATTTATAAACTCTCTTACTGCTATCCTCAAATGCTCTTACCATCTGTACGCTGATGACTTGCAACTGTACGCTCAATCAGACATTGCCAACCTTGATAATTGCATTACAACACTCAATGCTGATCTTCGTACTATCAAGGAATGGTCTGACAAATTTGGGGTGTCTGTTAACGTCGAAAAATGCCAGGCCATCCTCATTGGTAGCTCGTACTATTTGAGGAATGTGAGCACTAGCCAACTTGTGCCACTGATGTACGAGAACTCCGTCATTTCTCTTTCGCCCCACGTAAAGGACTTGGGTCTGTACATTGACAGCAGTTTGAGTTGGGATAAACACGTTGCTCAGGTAAGTCAGAAAGTCACGTTCTCACTGCGGTCTCTCTATAGATTCAAGCATTTTCTCCCATCCAGCACGAAACTCACTTTGGTTCAGTCCCTTGTGCTCCCCATTATTGACTATGCTGATGTTTGTTATTCTGATATTTCCCAAGAACTTCTAAATAAACTGGATCGACTTCTCAATAATTGTATTCGTTTTGTTTTTGGCCTTCGTAAATACGATCACATTTCTTCCTTCCGTTCTCAGCTTAAATGGCTGCCTATCCGACTCAGGAGGTCCCTCAGATCTCTCTGCATGCTTTTTTCGATTATGAACGATCCACGAGCTCCCGATTATTTAAAAAGTTATTTCAAAGTGTTGGGCAGTTGTCATAGTCGTAATCTTCGAGCTTCCAAAAATCTTATTCTCCAAATTCCTTCACACCACACCTGTTTTTTGTCAAATTCTTACACTATCTCATCTATTAAACTCTGGAACACGCTACCCCTGGGAATTAAAAAAGCTGAAAGCAAATTCACTTTTAAAAGGAAAGTACGTTCCCACTATTTAAATCAGACCAAATAGCTATTTTACAGGTTAGTCATGGTAATTACCAGTTATGTTTTATTTTGGTATTTGTTGCAATATTTATTAGTTTATGTTATTTTTATATGTGTATTAGTATTAATATAAGTATACAGGGTGTTTGGTAGGGAGCTGTACATACGCCTAGGGTAGAAACTAGGGATAGTCTGCTACCTACCCCCGCCCATTATATTGACCTTGGCCTCAAGGTTTTTTTTTAATTTATTATTATTTTTTATTTGATTTTTTGACTAAAACTACCTGTAGCTCAAAATCTATCCATGGGACCGGTCGGCTAATGGTCTTGTTTTAATCGTTAGAGTCTTAGGGTCCTGCAAAAAATTATTTTACACCAGAAAATTGTGGAGAAGAAAAGTTATGGGGCCTGAAGTACCGTAGTAAGGTAAAGAAATAATTTTAAATTAAAAAAAAACCTTGAGGCCAAGGTCAATATAATGGGCGGGGGTAGGTAGCAGACTATCCCTAGTTTCTACCCTAGGCGTATGTACAGCTCCCTTCCAAACACCCTGTATATATATTTTAATTGATATTGTTTTTTTTTTCTAGTTAGTTTGTAGCCTACCACAATGTTGTCTTGTTTGACCCTAAGGTTGACTGGTAGAGAATGCCTTGTGGCATTAAGTCCGCCTATGTATCACTATTATGCATAAAGTTTAAATAAATATATAAATAAGTAACTAGCCAGTCTAGTGGAAATCTCATTTATTGTTATTTCATCATCCCACATCATCACCCTTAATCATTTGGGATGTTTAGTGGAATCATCATCAGCATCATCATTTCAGCTGAAAGACGTCCACTGCTGGACATGGTCTCCCCAAGTGTCGCCACATTGACCGGTCGCGTGCGTTTCGCAACCAGCGGAATTTTTAATATTTTTTCTTACACTGTTTTTTTTTTACATCTTGCGGGCATACAGATTTGTAGTTGTTGCTTCAATTACTTACACGCTTTGTCTTTTACTAAGTCTAAAATTACAATATCAAATCAAGTCAATTCCATACAAGATAATAATTGTACAACAACTTCAAGGGAGGCCATCACTTTCAAATAAATCGCTTTTCACATCACTGTCAAAAGGTATCGATAACGATAAACCCACTCGATGAAAGCAAATCCGTGATATCATCGATAAAGCGAACAATCGATTCTCATTAAAATGATTGACGTATATTGTTCGATGCGTGCTTATTGATCTGAGCTTGGACAGTCTGCTAATCTAGGTCAATATGAATGAGATGTCAGTCATTTTGTTCCAGAGCTGGAAGCGGGCTCTTTGGTAAAATGATCCCACTCAGATGGGACCCGCGGGATGAATCTGTAGTTTAAGTAGCTGCGTCATGTCACTATTAATCTTTCTCCGAAGATTTTGTATATACATGGTGTAAATCAACCCTTCACATATACGTCAACAAAGCATTCTGTACATCAAACTAAGTACTTACCCTACGCAAATTTTTTTGCTGGGAAACTAAATTTTTTTTTGGGGCAAAAATTTCATTTTACCCAATATAGCATAACACTCAATGTAGCACTCTTAAAACATTGTGCTAGTGGATGCTTTGAATAGTAAAAGGGTCATGGAGGTAATTTAAGTAAAGTTACAACCTGAAAAACTAGTACTTATTTACAAAAATAGCTGTGAAAAATTTGGAACTTTGACCCCCAATACCTCCGTAACTAGGGGGTTCCCAGGTCTGTTCCTGGTCTTGACAAAAATGATCGCAGTGGTGGGGAGAACAAGTGCCCTTCGTTTGCGTTAAGGGTACTTTTACACCCTTTATGATCTAATTAAGCCTCGTTGGTCTAGTGATTGCAAGCGCGACTGCTGAGCACGAGGTTCAGGGTTCGATTCTCAGGTCTGGCAGTGTCATTAGGTTTTCCTACTAGGAATTTGGCAGCAGCCACACAGTCTAGATTTGTGCCCGGTTGATTGCAATTGGCTCGCCGCCTCGCCACCACCACATGGCGAAAATCAGGGTATACTATTCTTCCAGTCTAACCTGTAGTATTAATACACACATCAAAAGTGTCTAGGGATCAAGCATTTTTATGCGGATTTCTTGAGATTGAGATGTGGCTTTGTAATAAATTTATGATTTTATAAATTTATATGGATCCTTTTTGGTGCATTTCATAATTTGAATCAGGAACTGTGAATCAAATTCGAGTAAAAGATGAAAATCAGCTGTCAATATTTTCTTTATAAAAACATACAACGCATTGAAGACATTATTAGTGCTACTGTTTCCCTACTACTGATTAAAACCAACGTTATTATGGAGCGGCGACGTCATTTAAGCAGGGAAGAAATGCTCAGAGCCGTGGGAATGATAGAAGCTGGTTCCCGGCAACGTACTGTGGCTTTAGCTCTGAATACAAGTCAGAGTGTTATCAGTCGACTTTGGACACGTTACCGAAGTACTGGTACCGTGGCTGAGCGCCACGGAGGACGGTATCGCTGCACCACACGGAGACAAGACCGATACATTCAAATCTTAACTCGAAGAGCTCCAACAATAACCGCCATGATGTTAGCCGTGAGGCTTCATCACTCTTCAGGGAACTTAATTAGCGACCAAACAGTCAGAAACCGCTTGCATGAAGTTAACCTTCATTCCCGAAGACCGCTACGGGTACCACCTATAGCAATGCACAATCGTAGGATTCGATATCAATGGGCTCTAGAACACAGAAATTGGGCAGAAGAACAATGGCGTTTCGTGTGCTTTTCTGATGAGTCTCGTTTTGGTATGAGACCGGATACAAGACGTATACGACACTGGAGAACCTCTGGACGCCAACAGCGATTAAAATCCTGCCAGGAAGTCCATCCTTATAGTGGTGGAACCATCATGGTATGGGCGGGTAATTGGATCGGCGGAAGAACTGAGTTGATTTGGATCAGAGGCAACCTCAACGCTCAAATTTATGCTGAGACGATTGTATCAGACGTCATCGTTCCTCTACAAGTGCAAATCGGTCCCTTATTTCAGTTAATGCATGATAATGCACGACCGCACACCGCAAGAGTTGTAAGACAGACTCTCGCCGCAGCTAACATCAATGTCCTGCCCTGGCCTGCTCAGTCGCCAGACTTGAACCCGATTGAGCATGCATGGGATATGCTACAGAGAAGAGCTCTGCTGAATATGGAGGGTATCCAGTCGCAAGAAGACCTTTTTTTGTTGTTGCAACGAACATGGGCGGCCATTCCACAGCGTGATTTGGATGAACTCATTTTGAGTATGCCAAACCGATGTTCTTGTGTTGTTAGTGTTCGCGGTAGAAACACGGATTATTAATTGTTTAAGTTACCCAATAAAATTTTAAAGAAAACTGTTATTTCAGTCTTTTTTTCGAACTTTAATGTTAGTGGTTCAAATGTCAAAAATCCCTTTATTAGGAAAATGGCAAATTTCTTTATGAATGCAAAGGTGACTTGGTTTATCGTTACTGTGACAAACGAAAACACTTTATTTGATGAATCCTTAAAGAAAATTTTAATTAATATCAATCAGGAGAAAAGTTATTGCAAAAATATATGTTGATCCCTAGACACTTTTGATGTGTGTATGTAATACTAGCGGGTGTCAAGCGGTTTCACCCGCGTAGTTCCCGTTCCCGTGGGAATACAGGGATAAAAAGTAGCCTATGTCACCTGGGGATAGTGTAGTTTCCCAACAGTAAAAGAATTTTTCAAAGCGATCCAGTAGTTTCGGAGCCTATTCGTTACAAACAAACAAACAAATCTTTCCTCTTTATAATTTTATATTATAATGTAGATGTAGATTTACGTGATGCAAAACTGCCCCGACCACCACCGCGATAGTCAAACAGATCAGAGAACAAAAAGAGATCAGTAAGTGAACTAGATGACGCATAATTAAATAGTATGAAAACTCCATTGACGGACGATTTAGTACATTTGCAGTACACTATTTCTAAGTCAGAAATATGACACCACAGAACAAGACATCGCTTATGTCAAGCTGAAATATTACCAAGTCCTTTACTCAATTGCTTATTCGTGTAAAATGTGGCAACTAAACAGATGTGAGGCATAAAGCATTGCAATATATTAGATATCTATTGCTCCATTCACTCGGATTGAACGAGAACACGTTTCTCAATTCATTCAACAATTTAAACGGTTTTATAATATCTACAAACTTCACTGGCATCGTCATAAATCGTCATTGTGGGCGTACTAATGGGTACACTTCTGCCTAAGCCTTCGGGGATTACTGGCGTGATGTTATGTTATGTACAACATTTACACCCACATTTAACGCTCATCAGCATCAGTCTCACTTTTTCCTAACTAACTGCGGTACTCAGAGATATTTAATGATTACTTAAGCCGTCACTTAGAAAAGATTTGATATACCTATACTTTTGTATGGCAAAACTGTCAAAACCTTTACTAAGTGATGGCCTAAGTAATCATTAAAGCTCTCTGAGTGCGGCAGAAAGTCTGTGTTAGCTTCCAGATTAACAGGATACTGGATGCAGCTGGATACCAGTAGTTTATTTAAAACGGCTGCTAATCTAGCTACCACCACTAAATGTGTTCCACAAACAATGGGTCACTTAATATCGTACCCTACGGGTCATGTTATTTGTTGACTACAGGAACTGATGGACGCTACTGAAGGCGCCAAACTAATAGCTCAGTTCTGGGGGTCTACTCTCTAAGCACGAAACCGTTTTTTTTTTTGGTGGGTGTAAAATCATCGAATAACCCCTCCCGTTCTTGGGCAGAGCGAAAGGGAGTGTCAGACTTCTACTGACTAAAAACCAACCATGTTCCTTCTTCGCCCTCTATGTCGAGGCCGCGATAACCGGTAGACTACCCGCGGCAAGCACGAAACCCTTAGTTTAGGTCAAAGATACGGGCGTTTTCTAAGCACGAAACCCGTAGTTTAGGTCAAAGATACGGGCGTTTTCTAAGCACGAAACCCGTAGTTTAGGTCAAAGATACAGGCGTTTCCTAATCTGTGTCACTAACGAACATAGATTTAGTTAGGCACCCGAACTAAAAAAAGAAAGTCAACGCTGGAAGATCTGACCACCATACCTAGTCTGTGGGTAAGTCAATACCCTTTCGAATCTCCCTGCTTGTTGTATTTTACTTTTTTTTTGTGTATTGTCTTATTTCCTGTATGCATGTATGTTTCTGTGACAAATAAACATTTTTTCTTTCTTTCTTTTCTTTCTTTTTTCACGATTGCCAAAAACTACAAAATGGAACCTCGTTTTAACAAGTTTTGCTTAACATTGCGACACCAATCTACATTGAAACATTACACTACAGGTCATTATCAAAAAACAAATAGCCCATAAAATGTACAATTCTTATTAGTACATTTAAGTAATAATAAGAATCGTACATTTTATGGGTCCAAATACCATTCATTTTGAAGTACAGGGCAAAGAACAAGTGAATGCAGGCAACCTCGCACTTTTGACCTATTGCGACACACCCTCACTGAGGATTTGGAAAGATCACAACTATGGTAAGGCTTGGTCTGTATTGCCAATCTGCTACTTTATTTGCGTTATAGCAAAGGCTGGATAGTGTTCATTTTGGGATCAAAGAACGGACGGATAGTAAAACAAACTAGATTCTTATTTCTAGTATGTACATAAATTAAAGTTTTCAGAACAATATTCTTTTCATAATATAATAAGATCCAAAATAACAAGCATATTCGTCGTTAACTACTGACAACTGAAATAGAAAACGTTTCGAGAACAAATTTTGTGAGACAGGCACCGTTTCAAATTTTCACAATTTTTGGCCTTTAGTGGATAATCAAGGAAAATATCCCGTACGTGACACTATTCAAAACAGTTTAAAGGCACGCTTTTCCTACCTTCCTAGTGTTTTTGCTGGGCAGAAAAAGTGGCGGAACAAACTCTCTATACCTGCTCATTCCTTCAAAAAACTCCCAAACTTTGGTCCTCCGATCTGGATATCAGTACAAACAAAGCATAAAAGAATACAAAGCTTGAGGTCAGCCTTAGATGAAGCGATGGAAATCTCTGACATTTCACAGTCGTGAAGTTGAACAATCCTACAAATGCCACAATATGTTTGTTTTGATCAATAAATCTTGATCATGCGAAATCCGGCCATGCGCAGGAATTTGATGCGTTAAGTTAGTGCTGGCGTTTCTATTTATTCATTTTAATTAATTATGTGTGGGATAGTTCTGGATGGTCTCAACTGTAACTTAGTTAACTCCTTTAGGTCCACATTCTGTAAAGTAAAGCTAGTAAGTTAGTACTCGTATATTATTATCTAAGTTTACTTTACTCAAAAATGCATGTAATGTTGTCATTATTTTGACAAACTTGTTTGAGCAAAGTCGACCTTGCCGGTCTGTTTCAAGGAGCGGCCGGCAAAGTTTTGCTGGCCGCTCTAACAGGCCGGCAATGTTTTGCCGGCCGCTATTTTGACGTTTCAACGTTTTAAAAAATCAATTCCAAAAAGATTTTATTTAAAACACAGCTGTTTGTACGTCTAAAGGTAAAAAAAAAAAAGATTTAAATGAAGTAATAAATGAAGAAATAATCCAGCAGTCAAACACCGCATTAGAATTATCGCAAACTATCAGTAATATCAAACCGGGAAAGTCGGTGTTGAATTTTAGTAACTGTACTTTTCATAATTGTCATTTTAATTAAAAGTCTAGTTAATTAATATAGTTTTTATTTAAATTACTTGCTGGTTTTATTTAGATTAGGTACTTGCATTTTTGAGTAAAGCACTATACAAACCTTGGCCCACAATGACTGCTTCGCTGGTCACGCTATGATTGCCTCGAGCTAGCCTAGCTACGCTCTAGGCCTTTCAGCTTGGCCATCATTGCAGCCCTTGCTGTCCTCGCTGTAAAGGCCTCGGCCTACGGTCTCGGCCTTTATCTCAGCTCGTCCATCAAGTGCTGCACGCTGACCGCGCTGTGTCGGCCTGGAGCTGCGCTACGCTGCGCTGTCGGCCATCATCAGCGCGACCAGCAAAGTAGTCATTATAGACCGCGGCAGTAATGTACTATAATCAGCTCTTTATAGCTTAAAACAGTGATAGCCCCGTGGTGTGACCGTCAGACTGCCAAGTCATAGATCTCGTGTTCGAGCCTATGACACAGGCACCTTTGCCTTTTCGGATTCATCTTGCTTCGGTGAAGAAAATATATCGTGTTCAAACCAGCATGCCTTTTTTTTTTTTTGGCGGGTGGAAAATCATCGAATAACCCCTCCCGCTCTTGGGCAGAGCGAAAGGGAGTGTCAGACTTCTACTGACTAAACACCACCCATGTTCCTTCTTAGCCCTCTATGTCGAGGCCGCGATAACTAGTGTACAACCCGCGGCCAAACCAGCATGCCTGAGAGATATTTCTCGACGGCATGTTAAAACAAGTCAGAGGTACCTACATGATAACTCTGACACCAGGTTAGGCAATAAACAGAAAGCATTTGTATCGGAATGTAGGAGATTTTGTAGCACTATAAATAACGAATTTCCATTTTCCAGTAACACTAAAAGACTATATCCAATGAATACCTAACTAAAAGCTATTAAATTCGCAACTCCCAACTTGTATCACAGAACTTCAGGCGTACTGGCATGATCGATCGTATGATGATCACGACAATAAAATGTTTACTTTATTTTCTTACTAGCTGTTGCCAGCGGCTTCACCCGCTACAACTCGTAAATTATCCCAAGGGAAGATAAAATCGGGATAAAAACTATCCTATGTGTTAATCCAGGGTATAACCTATCTACATACCAAATTTCAACCAAATCGGTCCAGCCGTTTATGCGTGAAAGAGTAATAAACATCCACACATTTATTCTCACAAACTTTCACATTTATAATATTATATATAATAATTATATAAAGATGTAAAAAACACTATAAAGTTTGGAATCACCTTAATCAGTAGGTAACAGGTAGTGTGGCTAAATTTGGCTTGATAAAGCCAGCCAAAATGTAAAAGCAAAAATTGTCACTAACCGAAGCTATTGATGAAGTCCCGATTGACAAAAGTGTCGTGACTATCAGAAAAAGTACAAGTGAAGAAAATCTAGAAAAAACTCAAGCACGGTCTAGATGGCTAACCGTTTTTAGTGTATTTTCTAGAAAAACGTCTGCCGTTCGAATTTTCGACGTAGACAGATGATGCTTAGCGACCATACTTTTAGGGATCATAAAAACTAATCGGCGGCAGCTCGGCTTTGGCTGGTTTTATCCGCTAAATAATTATGACGCTTTTTTGTAATCATTAGTAACCATTGGAAGCCTCACAAAGTTAAAAAAAAGCTGGGACTAAATTGTGTTTGGACTTAAACGGTGAATGACCTTTTAATTAACACTATATCAGTTAACTGTTTAATAGGATTAACTAAATACTCCTCGACTTTTCATTATCCTGCCTAATTTTAAATTCCGAAATCTGTTTGTAGGGTTCACTCCCACATCCACTTTCAACTTTTCAATCTGCAGTTTAAGGATAGGCTGACACTATCACCGAATGTCGTCCAAGAATTTTCAAAAGGCAAGTGGGTCGTCAGGCGGCGAGATTGGGCAGACGACATAGTTGCCAGCATGGAAAAAAGCTGAATGAGGCTGGCACAGAACCGTGGTGATGGAGTGGTGAATGGTGACGCCTAGTCCCAGCAATGGATGAATTCGGGCTGTGGATGATGATGATGAGACACAGTTTCAAAACTTATCCATATACATAAGTAAAGTTAAAGCTTTTGACAACAACTTACTCTTACTAAATCCACAGGAAGATACAAACACAGATCTATTATTAAGCCAAGACCACACAGCGCTAATTACAAACGGAAACAAAAGAATGACCCCATCAAAGTCGGACAAACAAGACGAATTAATAAACGTTCCGCTGTCCCAATTAATTGCACAAAACAAAACCTTGACACGTCACCCGAGTCCCAATTTATAAAGATACCGTTGTATAAACAGCGTACAAACCGGAAGATCTTGTTTACGAATTGAAAGACGAAGCGACCATAACCACAGACAACAGATTTATTCTATAAACGTATCTCTTATTCTTCCCAGCTGATTCCCAATTATATTACGTACGGTTGGATACCAGAGGCTTGAAGAGTAGGAGGAGACCAAATAAACGATGGATAGACAGTGTGAAAGACGACGAAATGTGGCTCATGAGATGCTGCGGGTTGTTCAAAAGTTACCACGGCCTCGACATATAGGCCTAAGTAGGAACATGGGTGGTTTTTAGCCAGTAGAAGTCTGACACTCCGTTTCGCTCTGCCCAAAAGCGGGAAGGGTTATTTGATGATTTTCCACACGCCAAAAAAAAAGGTGACCACGGAGTAGAAAGAAGAAACCTGCACCGATTACAAATACATGAGCTAAGGGCAGTACACGTATAATGACGTCAGGGTCGGTTTCCAGTTTGGTATGCAGCTGAATGCCAGTAATATAACTTAGAGGGACTGCTTATCTTACCTCCACCAGCCAGTTACTGGATAGCACGATACTCTCCTTTACAATTGCCAAATTCTGTCTTTAAAATTGCTATAACCACTTTTTGATAGGCAAGTTATCATAGGCATATTTGCTTAGATTTATATTTGATAAGAAATACGTCTCATGTGATTATCAGAGCTGTGAAGGACCATCATCAACGGCTCTTAGACCATAACCTGGTGTCAGAGTGTGATACAGTCCACTCATGACTTGGCACCCCCGGTCACACCACTAGACCATCACTTATTTAACACGATACTTCATCCAGCCAATGTGCGCCTGATTTTGATTTCGATTTTGATTTTGATTTCGACTTTTACTCATCTTTCAACAGTTAATAGAAATTGTAGCTTGATTAAATACGTAGGCATTTTTATGAATTGGAGTTTCTGAATTTGCATGATTTTGAAGTCCAGTTATTTGAATTTATTATGGGCGTGTGTGAGTTTTCTCCAAGCCGAGCCGGGCTCGTTTATTAGTTTATAATTGCGTATATATATTATTATGTCAGCCTACATTTACTATGATGATGATGTGAAACTGTTTATTTCATAGTATCAAAATGGTGTGATCTTATGTGAACTGGCGCTATTTTCAGATGTCACTTGGTCATGGAAACACTGTTGTTGGCCTTATGGTAATTTGCTTTATTGTTTCGATCTTTTTCCAACATGTTGTCAAGTTTTATTTGAATACTAGCTGTTGCCAGCGGTTTCACCCGCTACAACTCGAAAATTATCCCACGGAAAGATAAAATCGGGATAAAAACTATCCTATGTGTTAATCCAGTAATTCATAAACTATCTGTGGTCCAAATTTTATCCAAATCCGCTCAGTAGTTTTTGCGTGAACAAGTAACAAACATACACACTCACAAAATTTCGCCTTTATGATATTAGTGTGATAAGATTTGTAATATTTGTATTAGTCTAGCCCAATACACATAATTTTAATGAATGTTCTCGATATATTTACAGCTAAAATACTTGTTCCAAATTAAGGCCAATACAATCAAATCTCTCCACACTGAAAAAATACTTTTGTTGAATATACTAAATTCTCAGTATTTTTTACAAAAGCCAAGTGTTAATATAGGTCCTACACACATTTTTGTTGATTTTACTAAACCCAAATAGTTAAACATTTACAAAACTGGTATGGTATTAATAACTCATTAGAATTGTAATAACGTTATTTTTACTACGTATCCGAATCGGTTAGACTTACAAACAAGTTTCGTAAAATCGATCGATTATACGAAACGAGTCATGTAATATTCACCGTCATTATTTAATATAATTTAAGGATATTTTTGTATTTTTTATCAAACCTGTCTCGTATATTTTACCCTCTAATTAATTAAACATACGATACTAGTCTTGCAAAATTTACTCATTCTATATCGTAGACTTAGTATTTTATTGCTAAATCGGCTTCGTATATTTTACCCTTCAGCTTTTGTAGACTTTAAGATACTAGTCTTGTAATATTCAAAAATTCTCTTTCGTATAATTTACGTGTCATATTTAGTATTATTCAGTAAAGTTGTTTAGTATATTTTACAACATTATTTACCTAAAATGTACGACACTAGTCTTGCAATATTTACTCATTCTGTTTCGTAAACTTAACGAGTTAACTTTAGTGTTTTTTTGCAAAATCGGCTTGGTATATTTTACCCTTCAGCTTTTGTAGACTATGCGATACTAGTCATGTAATATTCACTCATTCCGTTTCGTATAATTTAAGGGTTTTTTTTAGTATTTTTGAATAAACCTGTTTTGTATACTTTACTGGTCATGTTATGTATTTTTACTAAATAAGTATCGTTTATATTATCATTATTGTATAGTACGTTCTACGAAACTGGCTTTGCTAGGTTTACTCATTTACTTTCGTATATTGTGCAACTTTACTTCGGTTGAATCTACAAACAAATTTTAACAATATTGCTTTCGCAATATTTTCCTACACACAAAATTGTCATGATACTTACTTTCATGTTTTAGTTGTTTTTAAATTTCTTAGAATAACGTCATGTGAAACAAAATCGTTTCGTAGGAAGGTTACTCTAAAAGATTTAGAGACAACTTAAACCTGTAAGTAAATCAATCATGAAAACAAATACATGAAGCTTTTATAGAAGTAGTAAAATATTATGTAAAATACAATATAAATCCAGATAAGTGCAATATTACTGGGTAAACACAAAAACAAAATACCGAGTAGAACGTTCCAAAGTAAAGTCGTAAACGAAAGTAGATGCTAGGTCAAAATAAATATAGCAAATATATAACACAGGACCCCTTAAAAGTACACAAAAAATAATAAAATTTGGTGAAATTATCATAATTATACAAAAGAATGAATGTTTAAATATTACAATTCCAAGATTTGGTCAGAAAGGGGACTAACATAATAACAGAATGTAAAAAAAATAAGAACATTTTATTTAAAAAACAGGAACAATCGACATAGTTACTTATCTAAGTTGTGTTATGTAAGTACCAACTTAATTTTACAATTCACATTTTAATAAAAAAATATAAATTTCTTAAAATTCGAAAACACTGTTTATTAGGATGCATTATTCCTAAGTTAATCTTAAACTATGATATATTTGTAAATGTAAACAATACAAAAACAGTTTATTTAAACAAACAACAGGAACAATTATTGATACTTATCTAAGTTATAAAATGTAAGTAGCTACCTACCAACTTAGTTCTACAGTTCACATTAAGTATAATAAATAAATTACAAAACAATAAATTTCTTAATTCGAAAACGCTGTCTATAGTCTAGTGCAATTGGAGAAAAAATACTCAAAACGTAGAACAAAATTTTCATGGGACTTTTTTTAGTGAGTTCCTAGAGTGGAGAAGAAAGTTTAAAAAAAAAATTTCCGCCCGCGACTTTTTTTTTATTTTCTATGGATTTTTTTTGTTTTCGTTTACGAATAACGAATACATATTGTTGCGTAATATTGTGACCTGCGTGCATCCATTAAACGCTGATTTGGTCCGTTTCTTTGTATATTGTTGTTGACGTAATGTATATTTCAAGTAATTTTTTTTTTGAAAATTTCCTTTTTCTGCAAATATTTCTAAATATAAATATTTCTAAATGTTAATATTTTCTTGTCCAGCTATCTGTGAAAAAGCATCAGTTACCAATTCTTTTTACCAAAAGGAATCTTAAAATTCTACATTTTTAGAAATATTTGCAGAAAAAGGAAATTTTCAAAAAAAAAATTACTTGAAATATGCATTACGTCAACAACAATATACAAAGAAACGGACCAAATCAGCGTTTAATGGATGCACGCAGGTCACAATATTACGCAACAATATGTATTCGTTATTCGTAAACGAAAACAAAAAAAAATCCAAAGAAAATAAAAAAAAAGTCGCGGGCGGAATTTTTTTTTTAACTTTCTTCTCCACTCCTAGAACTCAATAAAAAAAGTCCCATGAAAGTTTGACCACTATCAACTTCGCTCCATCTTTATGTCTAATTGCACTCGACTATATTATTAGGACATAGAATGCATTCTTCCCAAGTCAATAAATATTGAAAATTGGTCTTAAATTCCGACCAATAGAGGGTCCCAAACGATCATTACACAAACATACATTGGTACATGAATGAGCATTCACTTTTAAATTATTACACAAAATATGGCGAGAACATATTTGCCCATTACCCTTTACACTATGACAAAAGAAATTGCAAGAACATTTTTGAGCATTCTCTTTTAAATTATCAAAATAGGCATTACCCTTTATTTTAACACATACTTTTGGAAGACACTTATTACTAGAATTAGGAAATAAAGATTGTGGAGTAATATTATTATTAGCCCTTCGTATGGGACACGAAACACGGTTATCACTTTCACACGCACTATTATTGTTATTGTTTTGAATAGAGTAAATAGAGTCAGACTCGCGAGATTGACACAAAAACTTTGACCACTAGAATGTTTATTATTCTCACCTGGACCAGGACTCTGCAACGCCTGTACCTAACTTACGGCAATGCTCCTTGGAGTGGCCGAACTTCCTGCAGTAAGCGCAGGTAGGCCATAGCCTCCTTGTGGAGTCCTACTTGGGTGGAAAAGGCGCGGGGGACGCCGCTGGAACAAGCGCGAGCGGAGCGGGCGGGACCTGCACCGCGGCGCGGGCAGCTGGCGCACCGTAGATATGCGTACGTGCGAGGCCGCTAACGTGCGCGCGTACCCGGCTGTTGTCACGACCGTTATCACTCGAGGCGGTTTGTGTAGCCGGCGGCGGCGTTGATGTTGGCGGCGGTTGTGTTCGTCGCTCACTCGCCGTGTGCTTCATGACAGTTTTCTCGCCGACGAATCTTCTACTATTCGTGCCAGGCGGAGTAAACCATAGAAGTTATTGCACTCTTCTCGTCGTAAACTTTTCCTAATTGTACTATGTAGGAGACCGTAGGTCTACTTGAACTGACTCTGTTAAGTCACCCTTAGGCAAGCGTGCGAAAAGGGCGCGAACGCGAATAAATCGGTGTTTTCAATGTCCTGCAGCGTGGCAAATATATCCGATGAGGCGGTCGGCTATAATCACTTATCAAGTTATCCTCGGCTTCTCGCCATGAAGACACGGAGTATTTTATGCTTTGGAAGGAAGGTCTTAGATTGGAAGTAAAAAATATTCACGTATTGACACGATCACAATAAATTATTGTTGTCTAGATGCGTGGCGTCGCGAATACACTTGCGCGGGAAACTAGAGATTATGCGCACGCGGTACAATACAAGTGCTTTGCGCATAGGCAGCAGCGTACTGGCGAGCGCCGCGCACCGCTCGCAACGGCCACGTGGGAAAGAGATAGAGCGATACAAGTTATCCGGTGTATAGCTCGGGCACGCGACTGCGGGACGCTCTAATTGGTCGCGTCGTTGGGCTTTGGGTTGCTACAACTTTTAATAAAATGTTCCTGTTTAGTTTTTCTACATCTGTCATTTAAATCGTTACCCCTATAGTCAAATAATTGTATTCGGTCATGAAGTGTATTTAAATTAAACAATTTTATAGTTTCAGTGTAATGCAAAATAATATGAGCAAGGCCATAGTGAAAAACACCTTCGAAAATGTGATGCATAATATCGACACATAAGTTATCCAGTACGTGGTAAAACCGATGTTATTAAATACACATGCTCTTTTAATCCTGTCATTGTTGTTACATTATTAAGTCACGAATCACGGGCATAATTTTCTTGATTTCTCAGCTTGATTTGCTTGATCTTGTTTGCATTGTTTTCTCAGTAATATTTTATTACCTTTACGATATGTAAAGGTACGATAAAAACTGCTAGAATATGATTTGGCAAAACCTAGAACAGTGTTATTAAGTCCCAAATAATCACCAATGACCATTGCAAGTATAAATATATTCTGAATGTTCCTTCTGGTGTTTCTATTTCAATAACACTTTCTTCTAAATATTTTAACTCTGTAATAAGTTTGTGAAATACTTCGTAGTTCTACGTACGTTTTTTTAAGACATGAAGATGTGAATGTGAAAGTGTATAAAACGAATGTTTTGCTATACAATTTATTTAAATTATTCATTATCATCAGGCATATTAAATTTATACATACTGGGTGGAAGGTTCACTGACGCGAAAACGAAAACGGTTACCATGTATTCAGTACATCATTCTGAAGTAAACATTATATTACACTTACGGGATATCTTCCGTGATCATTATTTGTTTTGAGCTCTAGATATTTCGACGTTGTTGCTAACGCCATGATCGCGGGCTGACTGGAGAATGCGGGAATATAACTAAAAACATATTGATGTTCGAAAAAGCGATACAAAATATCGAAAAAGTATTAAATTATACGTAAAATAGGATTTGAATCTGGTCACCCCGGGAGAGAGTTTACTGCCTACACGCATCGCGTTCCGTCCCTTCCCCTTACACCCCGCGTCCGACAAAACAAGCGTTGGTAAAACTGACAATAGTACGGTTTGATTTTACGAAATAAGTTTTGTAAAAGTACTTTGTACGTATTATGTATTTCATTCATTTATTTTGCGTTCCATATGGTTAGAGGTTGGACCCTGTAAGGGCACAGCAACGTAGGAGAGATCAATGATAGACCATTCTGACACTATTGAATAGCAGACTCGAGGCCCAGGTTATTTGACTTAATAGTTTTTTTGTCGTTGGGGAACCTTGCCCTAAAAGGTAGGTACAGTAGGTTGTTAGATTTTTTTTGTTTTGATGCCTATCCATACCCTACTGGTAAGACTACTACTACCCTTGCTCACGAGGTCTACAGCTCACAGAGCCACTTAAATAGTTAAATAGCGTCGCAATCGCAAAAACTTATCGCAAAAAAAATTATGAAGTGGGTCAACTCAACCCGAACCGTTAGAGAGAGACAAAATACCTTTGCTGACTTCTCAAAAATCAGAAGAGCTACAATTCTTAGATCATTTTTAAAAGTAGGTACCTACCTACTCACAATTATGGTTTAGGCCCCGTAAGCCATGTAAATTTGTTTTTCGGGGACTTGGCTGCTTAATAGGTAGTGTAGTGTCGCCACATTGACCGGTCCCGTGCGTCTCGCATCCAGCGGATCCCCGCAATCTTCACCAGGTCATCGGTCCATCTAGTGGGAGGCCTTCCAACGCAACGAATTTTTTTTCAGTTATGTAGGTACATGAAAACTTAATTAGGTTCTATTTTGCTAAAAATTCGTGAAAAATTACTTAGTTAATGGTACAAACCGCATCAAAATCCATTGCGTGATTTAGGAGTTAGTTGATTTAGAAACATCGTCAATGTTCAGATGTTCAGAGCTCTCAACCAGTGAACGAAAACATCACGAGGAAATGTTACCTACCTACCTATTCTAACTGCGACGATGTGCCCGCAACCTGTGACGTATGGAATACCAACTACTGCAAAATGTATGTAGTTGGACGTACTTCTGACAACCACTACAGCCTCAAATAATCTTGAGTTGGTACTTGGCCTTGGTACTAAGTAAGAGACCTGTTTGGATTAGGATGGCTACTTTTTATCCCGAAGAACGAGCCCAAAACGTTAAAACGCCTAAAATGCTGATGTTAGCAGACAAAACTAACACGTATGCGCAGCCGCGGGAAGCCGCTAGGTCTGCAATAGTTATACATAGATTAACATCCAAATCATGTAGGTATAGTAAATTGCCTTTGGCAAAATCAACATACAAGATCATTAATTGTACATAGCACTTTAATAGCGAAGCATGTGCCATCTAATGTTACTTTTAGGAACCGTCTTACAAAACTAGAAAGTGTTTTTTACGGAAGTATAATGTCAATTTGTTTATTAATTCGACATCAAGTTATAGTTCATTATACTAAATCGTGGATGTTGAATTGCGTATACCAAAATCAACACCCAAGATCGTTAATTGTACATAGAACTTTATTAGCGAAGCATGAGCCATCTAATGTTACTTTCAGGAACCTTCTTACAAGACTAGAAAGTGTTTTTTACGAAAGTAAAATGTCAAATTGTTTAATAATTGAACATCAAGTTATTGTTGAATATACTAAATCGTGGACGTTAAATTGCATTTAACAAAAACAACATCCAAGATCGTTAATTTTACATAGAACTTTAGTAGCGAAGCATGCGCCATCTAATGTTACTTTTAGGAAGCTTCTTATAAAACGAGAATGTGTTTTTAACGAAAGTAAAATGTCAAATTGTTTAACAATTCAACATCAAATTATAGTTGAATATACTAAATCGTGAATGTTGAATTGCGTATAGTAAAATAAACATCCAAGATCATTAATTTTACATGGAACTATAGTAGCGAAGCATACTTTTCTTGACAATGCTCCTGGCAACCATTTTACAAAACATAATTTTGTGTATTTAACACATAAATCTCTTAATTTTACTAAACAATAGATAGGTAAATGTTAACCTTTGATAGTTTAGTGAAATGAACAACGAATATTTGTGAAATCAACAAGGAATTAGGTTGATTTTACTAGTTGAAGCCTCAAACTACTCTTCTTTCGTAAATTTAACAATTCCATTTTTTCAGTGCAAACTCACCTCCTCTAGCCTTAACGGTTCTTCCAGCCCGGCTGCTATCCGCTCACGTTTCTCTCTCTCTTTTCGTTCCTTCTTCTCTCGTTTTCGCCTCTCTTTCTCTCCGTCCCGCTCCTCACCGCCCCCTACATCACCGCCGCCAGTCAACACCGCGGTCTTTTTCATGAAGTTAAACATGGCGGTTTGGCTCTGAAACAAAATTGCATTTGATTAGTTCTTTGTTGATGTAAAATGTCTGTCTAGCATTTCCCTGACTATGTTGGAGTTGGCTTACCCTAACCAATTGTAGCTTTTAGAACCTGACACCTTTAAGGGACTGCATACTGGCCTGCGCCACTCTTTTTGAAGTGTACTTCATTAGAGGTAAAATAAACAATTTTTTTTGATTAAAGATTTAAACTTATTTTACAATAATTGTACCTTAAATTAGGCTTAAGTGGCAAGATACAAAACATATATTATACAACTGAGCTTAAACTAGGAAGATTACTTTGCTGTAAGCACCAGTTTCTCAAAGCTAAAACGACTAAGAGATTGTGCACCATTCCGTTATTGTAGATTCGGATAAGAGTTAAAAGTTATGCTATCAACAGACATTAACATGTCCATTGTTATTCTAACTTAAGTTTGTGTCTACTTAGGACTTGGAACTGGAACTCAATAAAGTAGGTACTTAATTGTTTTTATCAATGGTTTAATTATCGTTTTCCGAGCAAAAAGGACCAGTGTCCTAATTGTGCAATATTCGTAACCGCATGCAATAGCTATTACTTCTGTAATTCATCAAAGTTCATTGCACTTGCATGTGTGATTTATCTTTTGTTATTAGTACCTACCTAGTACCTACATTATTGAGATTTTTTTTTCAAGCATAGTATTTGAAATTTCAATGACGTCTTGATGAAAAGGCACTTAATAAAACAAGACTGAACCCATAGCCAAAAAGTAACACAAATAAGACAACTAAAAAACCTATCTAATTTCCAACAATCCGAAACGCAGCGATAACGAATCAATTAAAGAGCGATAATGCTTTTTTTAACAACTGCGATATTAATGCGTAGATTGGCGCAAGGACAATTGATTTAGTCATGCCTGAAGAATACAAATTCATCCGTTAGCTGAGAAAATGATAGATCATTGCTAGAGTCATGGCCCGTTTTATTTACCAGTAAGCGGGAGTAATGGAATGGTAATAAATAATGTTATAATATTTATTTCTTTTTTTGTGTGCCAAATAGCCTGATAGGACACATGGCAAGACATAGCAGGGCTATTCAGTTTAACCAGAGCGTTGATTTTATAGCCAATCAGGAAAAACGATTATATAAGTATGAATAAAAGAAAAAATTTAAAAAAAATGTATGGAGTTTTCTGAACAGTTGCTAATTCTAAGGATGGAATGGCATCTTCTCACGAATACAGATATCTTCTAAAAATCAATTACAACTAGAAAACTAACTGTTAACGAAAATGTCCTATAGGACCAAAATATCTCTCAGAACACCCTTTTTTTGTGGCGGGTGGAAAATCATCAAATAAGGGGTTATTTGATGATTTTCCACCCGCCAAATTCCGCTCTTGGGCAGAGCGAAAGGGAGTGTCAGACTTTTACTGACTAAAAACCATGTTCCTTCTTAGCCCTATGTGTCGAAGCCGCGGTAACACAACTTGTGTACAACCCGCAGCCATGACGGGCGTCGGCCCTTGCGGGCCCCTCCCATGTTGCTGACATCTCTTTGAGGCGCGCGTGGAACACGAACGCGCCGTCGACACGGCCTGTCGTCGTCGTAAGACAGACGGACGGCGAGCTAGTCCATCACTCTCCGTCCACAGGCCCGCGACTACGGTGGCCAGAAGCCATCACGTGGCCCCCGACGCCCGGAGCGCCTCTCGTGGCTGGGACGAGAGGTACACAACACCCTAAAAGACCAATAAACATATACGCCCCGCAATAATACCTATACCATACCACTTTGTTTAAGAGAACTGTCGGCACCATACATGCAATAATACATCATACAGACAGACTGTATGCCAGAGAGTAGATATGAATCAGAGCCAAAGCTTCCAACAGTTGTGCTTGGAAAGGAAATAAGGCTAGGTGGAGTGACGGCCTTGGCGCATAAAGAGTGGAACGTGTTTAATGATGTGCAAAAAGAAAGGCCTATGTCCAGCTGCTGCTATTGACTGTCAAGATTTTGGATGATGTACCTATGTGTGCGATAAGATCCTAACGCTTCAGTGCCTACACTAGTTGTGTATGTAATATATGTTTGTCCTTTTTTGTACAATCTAGTCGATGAGATGCACAATAATAGGTAGGATAACATTGTCTAACCAGCCCATTAGCCAAATGACAACGTTGCATCACACAATGCACGCGTATAAAATATTTGTAAAACTCTTTTCACTAGATTCTTTTTATAGCCAGCACTCTGATGTATATTATATTCCATGTCACAGCCCCACATCTCTTCCCTTTGATTTAGTTAAAGTGCGCTGGATATCCGAGCAACACAATCTTTGACTGTGCGGCAGCCGACCCATAAAATTGATTGACGCAGGCTCAGTCGCATTTATTTAAAGCTCAAATATTTTCATACTTTGTTGCGGATTTCAAGACGAGAAAGGTTAAGGTGAGTAAGCGTGGTGTTAATAAATATGATGTATGGGTTTTTAGAAGCTAGACTTGAGATCAAAGTATTTGTAGATTGGACTAAAAATTAATGACAACAAAGCCTAGCCTTCTAAAGACTAGCATATTGACATTAGCATTTTATTAGCAGTATTTGGGTTATGGAAGTCAGATATGCAATCGATCCATGTAAAATACTGGAATTCAACTGCAAACGTCTACGAAATCGTATACGAAGTCCAAAGAAAAAGGTAGTCTAAAGTAAAAAAGTATAGGTAACAAATTCCTGTGGCTAGGATAGGGGTAATACGATCGCATGTGAGACAACCACAAGACAAACAGACTATACTCAATATGTCATGATGGAAAACTATGCGATGAGCGCAACCTTCTTTGAAAATGAAAAGAATGAAGTTTTGAGAGCAAAAATAATGAAATAAATTAACACGAAGTAACGGGCGGCGGGTCGTAACGACAGAGTCAAAACGTCTCCCATCTAAGATACAAACCAAAACATTTACTAATAAAAAATATTTCTTTAAATTATTTCAAACTCGTACACCAAAGATCTCTAATGATGTGACAGTTAATTTGTAGCCAACACTACATGGAGATTACCCTAGGACACGCGTAGTTAGGAATAATAAGAACTAAGAAAGTGGACAAAACCCTTATCAAATATACAGTGGCTTTAGTCACTACAGCTATTTGGTATTCTCTTCGCAAACTACTGACTAAAGGTAAGACAAAAATGAAACGTAGTGTATACTTAGTTATGTTCGGTCCGTCAATTTTTTTTTTGTAAGATCGATTCTAAATTTAAGATAAATCAGAATCGGAATGAACCGGTCAAAAATAGCGTGACTGCGGTAAATGCGATTGTTCCTTATCACTCCCTATGTTACCAGACGGCTCTAAGCATTTTAAGGAACCCCGCACTGCGCCTTTCGAGGGCAGAAACTATACGACCGGGAAAAAAATTTTCGTCGCACAACCAACCATACGAGTTTTGTTCTACACAGCGGTCTGCCATGCGACAAGTCGTGGTCGAGTCCGCGTACTGCGATGTCCCTTGATGGTTTTAACTTCGTGTCATTAGAAGCAACAAAACAACATTATCTTATCTAGTACGCAATTATGTATTTAACAAATAGTTGCTAGTAAACAAGAGTAATTAGGTTTCATACTGATTAAGGGTATGGCAGGTGCTATGGTATACGTTTGTTTGTTTTTAGGCCAAGTGTTCAGTTTTTTGAAGCACGAATTTTTCTGGGAGGTGCGAAACAATTTGTTACTCGTTGAAACTGACATTTAAAAGTTAGGTATAAAATAGGTAATTTCAGACTGCCAAAGTTGTACTGCTTGGCATAGACCTCTTCTCATGCAGAGAAGGCAGAAGGCATGCAGCTCTGCCGCTTGCAAGCGGGATGAGAGATAGAAAACTTTAAAATAGAGGTGGACATGTAATAATTATGCTAAGAGATACGAATGAGAAATTGACAAACATAATAAGTGGTATCCCAGGAAGGGAATAAGAAGGAAGGGGCTACAAACAAAACGATGGCAGGATGACCTCAAAAAGTAGCTGTTCCAGAGTGGACGAGTACAGCGAGAGAATTAGACATGGAAACTTTATTAGAGGAAGCTTGTCGAAGGGAAAGCTGTTGATTGAAACCGATCGTCTAAGATAAATAAACAATATGTGTATTATAAACATTATAAAACCGTAATAAAGGCTCATTTTATTTTAATAACAATATGTTTCTAGTTTTCTACGCAATGTTATTCAGAAGCGATAACCACTTTTCGCGACGGGTTTCGACAGTTTGTAAGTAATAGAGTATTACACCAAAAAAATAAAAACTAAATAACCCTCGTTTTGGGCTTCGCCGCAGTCGGGTAATAAGTACGTCGGTTTATCGAAAAATATTGGATACGAGTTTTTTGTTTTATCAAATTAATAAAAATTGACAAAAATAAAACGTGTCAAAGATCATGAGTGGGGGCTTTTGACGTCACTTTGTGTGTAAAACAGTACTAACCTTGTGACGTCACACGACTTGACGCGACCCTTCGAAAAACTGTATCGTCTTCATCTTTTATTCAAGTGAAAAAAGATGTTTTTTTTGGAAATCTATCTGACGGACTAATTAGATTTTTTTGGTGACCTACCCTATTGTTAATGATAAGAAAATTCTACTAATTTGTAATTCATCCATAACAAACATATCGTTCGTAAGATAATAACCGTTAAAATATACTACATAACATAACCTACTTTCTACACAATACTCTTATCAACAGTCATTCAATAAATTATTGTTTGCTTATCCAGTACTAACGACATTTATTGCTTCTAATTACTATTAATTGTTAGTAGGCGAATAGGTTAAAGTTGAAAACGTTGGTAAACGGTGGTAAACGTTGATACCTTAGGGCGACGAGGCGCTAGATGAGTGGCAATCGCTTTCAAAGTCATTCGTATTGCTAAAACGACTTTCAACAGGATTAACATCTACAGAAAATCTTCCTACTACAAGTCTACAATATTCATGTTAGACAAAAGCACTTTCCACCTGCTGCATCTTTTGACTCAGATAAAAAAGACATGGAGCTGCACTAGTAAGTATCTACTTTCCTATTGTATCCTGGACAGCCACCAACTTCGACACCATCACCAGCTATGCTGAAAAAAATTCATCGCACCAGCTGTTCTTGTCTATAACGTATTAATTATAACAGTACAACCACCTGTATTTCCCGATGGGATCATTTCGGGGGTTATTTCATCAGTAAAGTCCATCATCAAGTAATATGGATGTTAATTATGGACAGTTTAATAAATAATCAACTATTTGAACCCTCCCCAGAACAATGTAGGTCACACAAACGGAACTAACTACTATACTTATTTTTAAAAAAAAACGCAACACACGATACCGGTTTTGGTTTAGGAGATATTGATGTTCGCCGCACTTGCCCCGTAGAGGCACTTGCCCCAACTGACCTTATTTATTTATCGTGTGGTTTTTGCAAAACCTTGCGTCATAGTTTTTATGACTTGGCTTTACATACCGTCGAAAGATATATTATCTCAGGCTGTTCAGGCATACTGGTTTCCTCACGATGCTTTCCGCACAAGAATTCGACAAATTAAAGGAGTCAGACCACTACACTGCAGCAGCACTAGAGACGCAGAAAACGCAGGTTAAAGTTACATAGTATGTGTTAAGCTGACGTCAGTAAAAATAACAACAATAGTAACACGTACGGTACCGTTACAACAACGATGGTATCTCTAAATAACTGTCAACGCATTCTGTGTGTTATGTGCGGGCTAAGGAGAGCATACAAATTGAGGTGGCATTGTCAGGGTTAGTGTTTTCTGAAGTGACAAGTTTTTTGTACCGAAAGTGCTAGATTTGTTAAGTGGTAAGAACATTTAATAGATCTATGGACAGGAGGACGAGGAGGATGGTTTATAGGAATAAGGGTTTTAAAAAAGACTTAGAATTGAAATCATGCCAGGTGAACCAACGATCATGTATGTTAGACTATGCTTGGTAGGCACGAAAGCATTATTATCAGTGATGAATTGATGAGAGGGAGATTTTGTGGGCGCGTATTTTACTTAAATAAGTAAACACTTTGATATGAAAAGCCGAATTTAAAGTTATTCATCCCCCATAGCAAAGTAATGCACACAAAATAACATAACACATTTCTAATCAAGTTCTCGAAAACGACTCTAACGATTTCGATTATAGTTGCAATTTGGTTTGGAGCGAATAATAGATCTAGCAATCTGGGTTTCTCTATTTTCACCTAAGCAGAGGTTGATCGCTCAAGTACTGTCAATAACTCTAATTAAATATTCTGTTCACCTGCTTTTGACCCATCCTTGTTATTTAAGTTAAACCAGAATCACTAATGTACAGAAGCCATCACATTGAAATACCCAATTGATTTGACCCAATCAACCTTGAACCTAATGCTTTAGTGATAAACTTGAACATCTAATTATTTATGATAATTATTTTATCCATCACTCACAACACCGCACTGTATTCCAGTCCAGACTAATGACAAAACGCGAACACACCGAGGGAAAATGTCTACCTACCGTTGTATTACGAAAATAACTAATGAGGTGACCAACGATCCCTAAATAAAGCAGCTAATCTACTCTTATCTAACCGCGGTGCAATGATGCTGTTTATAAATATCTGTAATTTTGTATTTAAAACATCTAAAAAACTTTAAGGAAAATCAGACGCCATATCCTGGCTACTGGCATCACAACAACTCATTGTGTTAACGAATTAGACGATGTCGTCATTGGCGGGGAACACCTGGATGTGGAAAGTACGGGACTTGGAAGCTTGGCCGAAAAAAGGGTAGGTCCAGCCGTAGGTGATTCCATCCTAAAATTAATACTGGTCAGCATCCACTTGGTTTCTCAGCCACTAGTCTAGTAAGGACAAAACGCATTTAAATCTACCGTATCAGCAGAAGTTGATACAAGTGCCACCATTACACGTGGAGAATGGTCCCAAGACATGTACTTAACGATCTTCAAATCGTACTAGTTCCGAAGCTTCATTGACTTGAACTTCTGCACAGATTAAACCAATTTTATCTTCATAAATTATTTAAGTTTAGCACATAGATGAAAATTTTTTGACAAGCAACGCCTCCTTGAACTGCATGATTATACTGTACCTCGACGACGCACAGGATATTGGCAATCATTCAAATGTGCTGCTTTCGATATTCACCATTGGAATGACGCATCAACGAATTTCTTTAATGTTATGTTGATATTTTATGGTCAAGTCCTTTACCTATGTGAATAATGAATTAAGACTTGGTTGGCATCGCAGTCACCTGGCAAATTTAATATAATACAAAAAGGTTTGGTAAATTGCGGAAAGGAAAAGGGACTGCCAACTAAAAACAACACTTAACATAAAGAAGGTTCGTTGTACTATTAGTGACACCTCTGGCTGACCCTTCGGGGATTCGCAGAAAAATCAATAAGAGATGATAGCTAAGTAACTATAAGAGTAAAGGAAGACCAAAGAATCCATGGAAGGGCTGTGTGAAGGTGAACCCATCAGGCCTGCAGGTTCTTCGAAAGAGATACCGAGGCCTCAACACGACACAAACATCACATGGGTGGTTTTTAGTCAGTCAGTCTAACACTTCCTACCGGTCTGCCCAGAGCGGGAGGAGTCATTTGATGATATCCCACCCACCAGCAATAAAAAAAGGGCTGTGTGAAGGATGATATTGCAAAAAAAGTGGTGACTGCTGAGATGACGATGTATGAAGTAGAATGGCAGAAGAAGACAAGGCAGCTGTGCCAACCCCACCCCAAATAAATTTGGAACAAGGGCCGGAGAATGATGATATGAAAGAAAATTTCAGTTTTCAAATGAATCAGAATTTTTTAGCTTTTTGTTTTAGGCGAAATCTCAGGCACCAAAATCAATTTACCGTTTAAAAACAGCCAGCAGAATTCCAACGATGTCCCGTTTTAGTTTAGCCTGTTCTAAAAAGAGCAATATTTACGCAGTACCTTGCTAAACATCGGCCTCTTTAGATGCGAAGTAAGTGTTTGCTCTTCAACGGTAGGATGAAGTCGAAATTCTTCGACAACGTTTCGAACATTACTAACATTGTTGGTGATAACTGTACATTTCATTTACGTAGATGTGTTCTAGAATTCCTTATTCATTTACATATCTGAATGAAGTAACCATGTTACAGACTTAATTGGTACCTAATACAAAAAAAAATGGGGTAATTATGGACGTAATACTTTTTACTTTTCATTTCATCTTCATTTGCCAAGTCTTCCAGTCTAACCGAATGCAGCTGAATATAAATTAGTATAACTCAGTTAGGAGGTATTCCATGAAGCAAACCCAAACGAAGCACACTCAGCCGAAGCACACCTAAAGTATTCCACTTAGCACACCCATAGGTGGGCTTCAAATAAAAAAATAAAAGAATTTATTTCCTAGTCCACGAAGCACACCTACGAATATCACTCGCATAGTGCGGAGGGTCTAAGAAATAAAAATGTCGACTAACATAAATTTCTAACATCATTCAGTTTCATTATAATAATGTGACACACGCATCATGTATAATACGTCTTATCTATGGGATTTATATGAACATTATGAAAATTACAAGTATTGTATCACATTATTATAATGAAACTGAAAGATGTTAGATATTATGTTAGTCTTTAAATATTTTCTTCTATCGACATTATTATTTTTTAGTCCCCGCACTATGATAATGATATTCGTAGGTGTGCAGCGTGGAATAGGAAATTAATTATTTAAAATTTTTATTTGAAGCTCACCTATCGGTGTGATACTAGTGGAATACTTTAGGTGTGCTTCGTCTGGGTGTACTTCGTTTGGGTGTGCTTGATGGAGTACCTCTCAGTTAGAACTGAGTAACCCTTGGTAAGACTGGTTGTCAGACTTTCAGTCTACTGACTACCTGTTCTGTTACACATGGTATATAACACGGAGGCACGGAGGAAACTCGGTATGTAATGTGTGGTCACCCATCCAAGCCAAGATCAACCGCAGCTTAACCCGAAGATTGATCCGAGCGGCTGTTATTATCTGCATACGAGCACCTCATGTTATAATGTCATCAAAATCCTAAAAATCTTCACTTGTTGTCATAACATAAGTACATTACAGTCATAATTTATATATCTTTGTGATGTCATGGTAAGTGGTAAGAAAACTAGAAAATGCATCCCACCTGATCATGCAATTGTAATAATAAAAAAAAGATGATGTTATTATAACTGCGTGGTGTACTCCAAATGAGAAATAAGTAGAGGAGAAAATTCGGGCGCCTGGAGTACACACAAAACTATGCCAAATATAGACTTACCTGCGGGAGCTTGAGACTTTTAATCTTCAAGCGGGAAGGTATCAATAAAAATCTATCATGTACCTACACCTTTTCTTCAAGAACCAAGTAAGAATATCCTAAGGTGATGACTGCATGATGCATCGCATCACCAATAATAATATAACACAAATCCTACTAAAAGATTGTAAATTCACACATTATGCCAACGAAGATAATAAATTCGATTTTAATAAAACATGGTGTCTAACAAGAAACATAAAAACTCTAAACAACTGGTCTTTTGATACGAGTTTTTGCATAAAAAGTAACGTTATAATGGTCTAGGTTTCGGTATAAAATAATAAGTAAAAAAATAATTAACATAGATAATTCCAAGACCTGTTATAATAATAACGGGCTGATATGAGTCATAGGGCAAGCTGGCAAGGTTGTCTGATTGACTAACTTGCCACTCGGGTTGATCTTTAGGTAAGCCGCGCTTGCCTAGGTTAGTCTGTGGATGGGTTACCACACGTTGCATACCGAGTTTCCTCCGTGCCTCGGAAAGCACGTTAAGCTGTTGGTCGCGGCTGCCATATATATGTAGGTTGTCAGACTTTCAGGTCACTGACTACCTAATGAATATAATTCTGATAGATCGACATTGGTCAAACAGTTCAGTCAAACAGTATGAGTTCATAGTTGAATATAAACTGCTTGGCGTCTTGCTTGCGACCTTGTATTTTCTGATAGTGAGGGATATAGGTGTTTGTTTTTTCCAGATGTAAGCCTGCGTAACAGTTTTTAGTCAGTAGAAGTCTGACACTCCCATGACACTCCCAATCATCAAATGATTGCTCTCCGGAGTCATTTGATGATTTCCCGTCACCAACAAAAAAAATGCCTAGTACTTGATCCAATTAAAATAATACGTCAGAACAAATATTTCTTTATAGGTACTTATAGTTACGCACCCACGCCGCATACGGGGAAATTTCTGTTGTGTGTGCGCCAACATTTTCAAAAATACGTTTGAACGGCTTAGTTATAAGTACTATCTTGGTATTTTGGTCAAATTAATACCCATTTAAATGCTGCAAAGATCCTCAAACAAACTACCTACCAAAAAAAACGAGAAAATCCGCTCGATCTAAATCAAGAATTCCAAGCATTCCTATTAAAGCCCAGAGAAAGGACATGACATATCCTGCCCGGGTTATAAAAAGCATCATATTCGTAATTATTAAGGTCAGTGGGCGTTGACCCCTCTGTCTGGTCCAGAGTGCCAGTGGGCCAGACTAAGAGACGCCGCGTCACGGGACGAGGCTGATTATGATGCGTACACTTTTATGTTCGAATCAATTGGTGTAAGTACCTACTTGAAGAAATGTAGGAGTGTTTGATGGCTTATGAATGCTTTGATGGGGGATCAAATCTATCAAAGAGTTGAGCTTTAGTTTGTTATGTTTGTAGGTCAAATGCGTAAGTATCATTTCTTTCTTCTTTACGGTTGGATTTTATAATTAGTTGGACCAAATTCGCTATTACTTCGGCATCATGGACGTCACAGAGATCACTTGTCACTGTGCTTTCTGGGGTTCATAGGGCCGGATGAGCAATAAATTTATTTTGAAACAATGCTAAGCATTCTGTTGGTCTTTTCAATTCGAAAACCTATTTAGGTGTAGATTCATAGATAATTCTGCCCTGGAGTGTAAGTGTGGTGTTGCCCCACGAACGGTGGGACACCTGATATCGCGTCCTGCCTGTCCTGTTATATAACATCACAGGAGCTGATAGATGCTACGTTTCTAAAACTGCCAAACTGGTCGCCAAATTTTGGGATGACTCAATTTACATTGTCATCAAGAGGAAGAATTCGAAAGTGTGTCTCATAACACCAAAAAGACAGAGTGTTTAACTTATCAACAATAACCGTATTTTATCGAGTACCTACCAGCAATGTCGTGTCTACAATCACTAGGCGAACGGCAATGTCGTGTCTACAATCACTAGGCGAACGGCAGTAATGCGTGCATTAAGATTACACTAGTGTAATAGAAACCTAATAAAAGCTGTTTTGTTCCGGTCAATGAACAAATAGTTGATTCGGACAATACCTATCCGACGACGGCGCGTGCGCTATTGAAAGGACCAAGGAGGCCGATAAATAAATGCTGTCACTTTTATAATAAACTGAAGAGTTTTAAACACTGCTAAGACAGAGTGTAGCTTATAAAAGGCACCCCAAATATGGTTAACGGGCAAAGACCCGTAAAATTTTCAACTCAATTAGGCCTCAAAAGACCAGAAAGGGATGAACCTGACCTATCATTATGAGTCACTGCTTTAATATAAGCAATTGACTACTAGACTGGAAGGCTATCAGAAATCCTAATTTTGATTAGCTAATAAATCGATTAAAATCAGATTACAGTGTACTAGCAACCCGCCCGGTTCATAGCCCAGGGACGCAACGTAACGAGATGTTGGTGCTTTTTTTTAATATAAATTGTTATGCGCCTCGGATACCTTCGATACTTTCCATAAGAAATTCTCCAGTTGGGTGAAAATCTATTGTGTGGAATAGCAGAACGAATCAAAACATCGTGATTTTATTCTGTGTAGGTACTTGTACAAATTAGTATATCAGTAACTAATACATCAGATAAAGATGTAAAACAGGTAAAAGAATTTGAAAAATATCGTGAAGGAAAAGCAATGATTTAAAAATACCAGTAGGTACAAAGTGACTCAAACTACATAACTTACAGTTACGTGAATGGAAGACTAATACTACGTGAAAGAATTTAGGTTACAGGTATAATACTCGAACACTGACTACTGACTAACTTGCAACGTGGACGGTAAAAGATATGAACACAAAAGTTACAAAACTTTATGAACAGAAAGGTAATTGAGGGCGGTTCAAAATATTGACAAGACTATTTGAACGAAATTATGATAAGCGATAGCTAGAGGAGAAGAAGGTTAAGGATAGGAAAGAGTACAAGGCAATGACTATGCTATTACGAGCTACATTAAAGTGCACTTCTAAAATGATGAGTCAAGTCATAACAGATTTTCATCAAGCAACATTTTTAATTAAAACTTCCATCTTAATCCAATCAAAGTCTAAACTATCGCCAATTCCATTACCATGAAAGCTCAATAAAGAAACAATAACACTAGAAATGAAATGAAAATAAAATAAATCGTAAACGAGCAAGCCGATAATGCGACAATTCAATTAGTTAGACAGTGGAAATGCGTCAGAACTTAATGGCCACCCCTAATGATATTAGCCGACATAAAAGGAGTTTACCTCAGCTGTAAGCCTGTAAATCATAGTAATTGATGTGGTTAATGAGGGTCTACAACTAAAGACTACGAAGGGAAAGGGAGATGAGAATGATGACTTTAGCAGAATACGTTACGTGATAGTAAGAAAAGTTCAAATTCGAGTCGAAGGACCACGCATTATGTTTGGTCTTTCGGACTATCCTTCGACTTGTGCTGGCTTCCGACGAACGGCAGGACAAATCTGCGAGGTAGTTGTATAACACACACATATTTTTTTTGTGTATTTTGTGAAATCAAAACCAATAATTGCGTTGCTTATGTTGTCTAGCGGACAAATTTTTTAAACATGAATTTCATTGTACTTCCTTCAGGTGATTTATTGTTAAGGGAGCATACTTTTGTTGATAATTTAAAACTTATAACTGTTAAAATTATTATAAACACTTCAGTTAACAAAATACCACGCTGTAGAACCTAATTTAGAATACAAAAACATTAACATCAACATGTGCTATTGTGTCTTCAAACTTTTTAGTATATTCCACACACGTTACGAACCACGGCATAGCGGTAACTCAAGTCACCATCGGCATAAATTTCCGTATAGACATACATAGTAAAAAATGGTGCCAATCAGTTAAATGCTTTTACGATTTCACGTACTATGGAAAATGTGTGGGGGTTACGTTTAGCTTTAATGGCTCGTAAAATTATATTGCAATGAAAATAAACCTGATAGTCTTGACATTCCATAAATCAGTCTTTCTCCTCAGACTTGACCGTTGACTCTGAATCAAATCAATCATAGGGTTGTTCACATTGATTGATTTGAAATAAAAACCATGCTAGCAAATACAGTAACATTGGAAGAACACTACTATTTCGCAAGTTCTTCACGATGGGTCAGATTTTAATCCGCTAATGATAAAAAACGTAAACGTTCTTGATCAAAATAACAATAAAAACAAATGTGGAACGTTTTTAATAAAGTGAAAACAATTATTAAATTATCGATAAGACAGAAAACACAATATAACACTTTCATTATAGGAAGACAGAAGAATTAACGCAGTCATCCAACTTAGCAAAAAACACAATCTTGGCACGGGATAGTAAAAAACCTAGCATCAAAGAAAGAGTAGGTACTTGCTTTTTATTGTAATCGATGCACTATAAATAGATGTAACAGAGATGAATCATTCAACATTGAACTGCTCATTCAATTAGATGAATCTTTTTTATTGAGACCAGTAATGAGCGACCATTGTGCAGGAAAGTATGACACAAGAATGAATGTAATGCGTGGTGGAACAAAAAATTGTTTGCTTCTAAAATTGCGGATTCACGCTCACTCACTCACTCACTCAGAACTTAGAGAGCAGAAGAATTCCACATCTCTACTCCTGGTTAGGTTTTAAGCTACTAGTATAAGTTCTATGAAAGAATTTAATTTTGGTAATGACATAAGACAAATAGTGGTAGATACCACTTCCAATCTCAAAAGTTTAATAAAAATAGAAGTTTAAAAACTAAAACCCGACTACAAACCGCGGTCTTAAAAGTAGAAAAGAAGAAAATAATTCTTGACTGATATTCATACATTGAATTTGTATATTTCTATTTAAATATAAGTAAAATTATTGTAGAGGACCGCCCGTAGTCGCATGCCACGGATACCTGATGCTCCTTCATGGCGTTTTCATTGATACAGAAGTCAGCTGCTGTTGCCGTTAGCAAGGGGGCATACATACATAGACTGCCAAAATCATTTCCCTTCCTTTTGGCTTTGCCGTATTCGGGTAAAAAGCGTAGAAAGACTTAATAAAAATGAGAGCCCCCTGCTTAAAGTTTAGATTATTACATCTATTTGTGATCAAGGAGGCACAACAAAAAGTACAAAATGAAAGCTCAAGACATGAAGGACTATGAAATATGAATTCCTGCAAATCTGACCGACTCAGAGACTCTTTATGTAAGTGGTACTTATAGATTACTTGTACTTATGTACATGTACCCTAGATTACTAAGTAGGTACTTGAAAGATTACAATATTGCTGTTATATTTATTTTAAGATTATTTAGGCTCTTGCAAAAACCCCGAAGGGTTATTCAGTGTATCCATTAGTACATCCTTATTTTGCCAGTTATATTTAAGTACCATGTTCTACCGCGATTTTCTTATGATTATTTTCGTGTATTTTTAATTTTATATTGCCTGATGGGACGGTTAATACCGGGCACAAATCCAAATAATATGGCACATTTTGGCCGACCTGAAAATCGAGGCTTATTAATTTATTATACCAACGAGGTATTTTATGTGCATATTTATTTACTCAGCCATATAAAATGTATGAGTCATAAATTAGCTATAGAACAGTTTTTCTGTGGCTTGAAAATCAAGAATGTAAACGAGAATCATCATTTTTGGTTTCAAGGTGTGGTCCTTGAGACTTTATTGTTGTATCTCGCCGTTACTTTGGTCTTGTATAGACCACTTTCCAACTAATAATGAAAAGAAAATAATTTATTTAGCAATAGAAATCATGAATGCATAATTTATACTAACCCACTTAGAAAGCCAATAAAACCGTTGAATGTTTTTTGTATTGTAGTCCATTTTTACAAGCACTTATCACTATCACTCATCATTACATTGTTCTATTTGTACTACATACATTGGACAATTTTCACTTACTTCACTGAGACGATTCACACTATAAACTTAGACTGAGGTCGAAAAATCTTCAACTCGGTCTTTTCATAAGCCACTCATTTCCTCTTCTCAAAAAAAAAAGAGAATCCATACGCAATCCTTACTACGGTATGCACTACAAATTACACAGCTTCATCAACATTCACAATTCGAACACCAAAACATCTCTTGTTTATATTTTTTCTTCAAATATTTAAGAATTCGAACAAGTTTCGTACACTCGATTCTCCAAGTGCATAAAACCACTTTTTTCTTCACTCTGAACATGTACACAGGACACAAAGCCACATTGATCGAGGTACAGCGACTTGAAACGACGCGTGCGCAGGCCACAACAATACCTTGGAATGCGACGCAACCCGCTGTGTATTAATTACTGCAGTTATGTCATTGTTACCGGTAAGTGAATGTAGTGTTAGTGTAGGCAGGTAGGTCAATTCGTAGGACTGAATGAGGGTAGCTACGAACTAAATTACTTCCTGAAGTTCTAAATTGTGCGTTGTCTTCTTTGATATCTGTACGACGTTTTAGATAAGATACTATCATAATTATTCCACAAAATCCAAATCTTTTCATTAGTGTGTGAAAGATCCGGCTCGAAGGACCGGAAACTGATGATTTGAGGAAAAATACCGATTTATTGAATCTAATAGCACGTTTTACAATAAAATTAAAAATAGAACAACGTAAAACTAACAATAAAGTAGAAGCAAGTTCATTAGCAGTTAAAACAGACTAATGTTGTTGTAATTACTTACATAATAGGTACACTTTAACTTTACACAATTTACACGTGTACACGCGACGTTTTTGTATGACATTATCACAATTTAAAAAATGGAGAATGTTTTATAACTATCAACCATACAAGACCATCAGAACAGGTGTAAAATGAGTCAGCATAGGAAAATATGCTTGAACTTGAAAATACGGCTGAAACACGTTGTCACACGTTCATAACAGTGGTGAGTAGGATACACGAGGTGTAAGAGGCACCTATGTTTGCAAAGTTGTATAATAAGACAGCAGTTGTATAATCAAACAACTAACCGTATGCCTGGCTGTGTGACTATGGTGATACCTAATATAGTGCTGATGTTATAAGCCCGAAAGACTGTCAACTAGTCTTGTCAAGGAGTATAGTGTTCGCATCTATGTTGGTTTTGGGACGATATAGATCTATAACTTGAAAATTACCGCTTTTAGGACATGAGCCATCTGCATGGTATTAAGGTAAAACCTTCGACACAGAAGCGACAATCCTGAAAATTTTCGATTTTCGAATCCCATCAAGCATCTATTAAACCTAACTTTTACTGGTAAGGTTAAAAAATCTCAAAACCGCAAAAGCAATAGAACAATCATAAGAAAGCCATTGATTGGCCTGGATGCTACAATCCCGAAGAACATTTAGGACCTCCGATGGTCTTCTATTTAGATTACCACTATATCACTAACCAAAGGGGATGCTGAATGTCCCAACAAACAAGCTGCAATCCCGAACCATCAATAGAAAGTAATTACCTAGTATTTTATTATGTATTTAATTTTTTATTTTATTTTTTTATTTAGGATTTTGAAATATTTACTTCAAAATCTTGCCAACGGACATCAGCATGAACAAACCACATGGTAGAGGCTCCACCACTGTCAGTACAATCACACACAATTTGATTCGCACGCACGCCAGAGTTCAACCACCTCGTTACGCAATCAAAGCCACGGTAATGCTTTTTCATCTGTTTCTCTATTCGTTTGTAGTTAGGGCTGTCACTCTGCCTGTATTTGCAAGGGAGAGTTTTTTTTGTATTGCGAGAGTAATGTTTGTTTTTTACTGGCATGCAGAGTAATGGTACAGAACTTATTCGTCGCTACGATACGCACCGAAGAAGTCATTCATATTCGCGAGAAAAGTATTAATAATATAGAAAAACAAGATTCCAGAAAAAATAATGAATTGTGTTAGAAGAAACAAAGCCATTCATGTAATTTTGCTCTTGGGCTAAGTATGTAACTGTTTAAACGATTTTCATCAACAAATTAGGTCCCCAAACATTTCCTTGCAATACCCAATTTCTATACTATTATAGAATAGTATATTAAATTATGCTTTTAAATTGGTAGCCCTATTAGTTGCGTTACGAGCCAGAGTGTTGATCCACAACAGCTGAGTCAGACGAAACAAGTGTGCGTCACTAAAACAACGAATTTAATTAGCCAATTATCATAATTTCACGCTTAGCATCACATATATGCTAGATAACAATTAGTCTTAAAACAACGTTAGTGATAATGTGTCTAAAGAGTTCTCTTTAGATATTTTCGCCGCGAAAGTCGATAATGTTGGCGTTTGATGGTAAGTACTTTATTTTATTTCGGCTTTACTAAAAATATTTGGTCAGACGACATAGTTGCCATCGAGGGAAAAACTGGACTAAGGCCCAATCTGTTTTGCCTTTCATCATCATCATCAGCCTATAATGTTCCCACTGCAGGGACTCAGGCCTCCACTCTCTCTCTGCAGAGCTATAATCCACCACGCGGGCCCAGTGCGGATTGGTAGATCTTACGATGTTTTCCTTCACCGTTTTGGGAGCGGTGGTGATGAAATAAATTACACAAAATAATGCGCCTGACTGGGTTCGAACCCACATCCAACTGTTCGTAAGTCGGTCTATTGTCTTTACATGAATAGTAAACAAGTCCTCACAAAGATTCTATATATCCCAATTTTCGTATGCGGCATTCAAATCCTTTTACATGGACTGAATAACCAGTTTTAAATATTTCAATTTTATTTTCGCGTGCCAACCCTTACGCATCCATACGCTGTGGGATGATGAGAGTAACAACGTGAACGGACGAGAACGCACACAAATAACTTGAGAATAAAAACAAACAGTTTGGTAGTGTAAACTTTTATCTCTTCATTGTAGTTGCGGAGACGCAATGATACAGATGTAACATATTACAAACACAGTACCCAGTCTCCTGTATTGTTCTTGTTATATGAATTAGGAGGATATCACATCACTCATCAACCCATACTGGGTTAGCGTGGTGGATTACGGCCCTCAGTCACAGACTGCCCCAGAAATGGGTACGTTATTAGGCTTATTACCTTTGTATCGATGTTGATGTAAGTGACCAGATTTGAAGGACCATCTATTTATTTATATTATTAATTTGTGAAAATATTCCGAGTAAAGCAAACCATTTAGAAGACAATGAATCTCTCATATATTTTGCGAAGCGAATCTTTAGGAAAAACACTAGTGAGGATCTACCAAAACCACTCATAATGCTAATGACGGCCGATTCTTGGCTCAAATCAATTAAAGCATACCGTCATCGTCAAAGTAGATCGTCTTTCATCAATACTCAAGAACAAAATGACTACAAATATTATAAGAAAGCTCCATCCTCCATTACTCTCACGGGTCGTCTGTCGCGACAGTACCTACCTACCTACCCTACTCAGTGAAGGCTCCACCAGGAAGTATCAGGCTGTCGCATACCTCAGCGCTATTGAGCGAAAACTTAGGGCTCGAGAATTAATCGGATAAATAAGGGAATAACTTCCGTACTCAGAGATATTTAATGATTACTTAAGCCGTACCTGAGTAAAGGTTTGACATATTTTTGTATGACAAAACTGTCAAAACCATTGCTAAGTAATGGCCTAAGTAATCATTAAAGCTCTCTGAGTGCGGCAGTAAGTAATTAATAGTCTGAAGACGCATTGCGGGACGTAAGAATGAATTTTGTTGAAAGGGATTTGGTTAGTACTGTTATTAATGCATCATTGTGTGGAGCTGAGTTAGAGGATAATGCGTTTAAAGGAGCTGAATTGATAATATCACTATACATGAGTACATACGAAATAAAAAACAGTTTAAGTACAACTGACCTACAAAAATTGTTAAAATGATCAGCTACCAGTCTAACTGCCGCACTCAGAGAGCTTTAATGATTACTTAGGCCATCACTTAGTAATGGTTTTGACAGTTTTGTCATACAAAAATATGTCAAACCTTTACTAAGTGACGGCTTAGGTAAGTAATCATTAAATATCTCTGAGTGCGGCAGTAAAATTGGTCTTTTGCTTTATGAGAAGTGCCTTGTATGGTTATGGATACTGTACATCAACCTAAATACTGTTTTAATGAAAGAAAATATATTAAAGGAAGTAAAACAATGAGCGGACGTTGTACAAGGAGTATAATATAAAGAAAGATATTAAAATAAAAGAATAGGGGACAATCAAAACCTTAGCTGGTGCGCCAGTGGAACAATGTACGAAATTAAAATTCTGCCAGCTAACTTTTCATTTTTTAATATCCGTGTCTATTGAAGAACACAATACTAGTTACTATTGCTACGACTGAACCACGTTCAAGGACCGTCAGTATCATCATCGATACGAAATAATGACACTCCTTGATCGCGTTCAGTTTCAAGAATTTCCACTTTTATCGTTTTGAATATCTTTCAAGGTAATGGCTATCATCTGGAAACTGTTTGATAGAAACGCCATACGGAGTGCGTTCGACTTGGATGAAACAAGGAAGTATCAGTGTATCGAAGCGGTTAACGCCGCTACCGCATGCCAGGCAGTCAGGCAATGAGAACATAATATGTATGCTGTAAAGAATCATGACTTCAGATAAGGAGTACATCCCATCGGGGCTGCGGGTTGTTGTAAGAGATACCGCGGCCTCGACATAAAGAGCTAAGAAGGAACATGGGGGGTTTTTAGTCAGTAGAAGCATAGGTAGAAGTCTGACACTCCCTTTCGCTCTGCCTAAGAGCGGGAGTGGAGGTTATTTGATGATCTCCCGCGCCTCAAAAAAAAAAGATAAGGAGTACGTGAGTTGAATGTTGTTTGAGAATATAAGCAAGAAGCGCGAGGTAACCGGCATGTCCTGGAACCAAAAATTGGAAAAGACGCGTCGTCCAGTTTTCACGTCACGACGTGGTTCATCTACCAACCAACACGAAGCCTATGTGGTGGATAATGATGGGGATCCTTTCATTGAGAGAAGGCTGATGTTTCTGAGTCTTGAATTACTGATTGATATTACACCTAGCTTAGGCAAGTCATATTATTTCAGAAAAGTAACAGAATTCATATCATAACTATAACACTATGACTGTAGTCACAGAAGGGTTAGGCAGAGGTGTACCCAATTAGTACAACCACATATCGCCAGTTATGTTTTAAGTCTCATGTGATAGAGGGAGAGCCTATTACCACCATGCTCAAATCCAGACACCAATAATGCTACTGAGAAGTTCCTGATGGGAATACCTTTAAACACTTTGCCTTACCTGGGAATTTAACTCAGGACTTCATGATGAGCAGTGGCGCTTGCCAGTCAGAATAGGGTAGTTGACTGACTAAAAAAAAACCGTTCCGTTTAGTCTGTCAGTTAGATTCTCGAAAAATATTGTAAACGTATTTTTTGTTTAACTAAATTAATAAAATTTACGTAAATAAAACAAAGATCATGAGTGGGGGCTTGTGACGTCATTTTCTGGTAAATATGCACAAAACTGTGATGTTGCAAGACTTTTCAAAGCATTGTATTGTCTTTATTTTTTGTTTAAGTGAAAAAAGAAAAAATACGTGTCCAATATTTTTTGGAAATCTATCTAAAGGACTAATTAGACTTCTTTGGTGGTCAACTACCCTATTCATCTATGTTCACTTTGTCTGTCTTAAATAAAGGTCAATAATAACGTCCCTGGTCAATTCATAAGAGGAAAATTACATCTACATTGAGTTCATTTTATATTATTATTCTCAACCATTGAATATTTTTTTATTTATAGGTTACTGGGTTAAGTCGATGATTTATCCTCCGTATAATAAATATTCATGAACTTCCTTATGAATAATAATTGGTATTTTGAATCAAAGTTAAGTAAACAGGAATAACTTGCTGGGATTTCATCCGTTTTGATAAATTTATGGAATACTTGTTGTCTTTTTGTACTTATGCTTACTAAATCATACAAAATTGATGATTGATGTTATTTTGGAAGCTATGACATGTGAACTGGGTAAGAACTGCCAAGTTAATAATTATAAGGCACTTTAAAAGCATTCATTATTATTTTTTCATTTTTACAATATAAATTAAATAATAAGTTTTAAAACTAAAACCCGACTACGAATTTAAACGCAGACTAATATAACCGTGGTCTTAAAAGTATTAAACAAGAAAAATCGTCTAGTAAGTAGATAAAAGGCACTTTATAAGCTTCATTATTATTTTTTCATTTTTCCAATATAAAAAATTAAACGAAGGAAGAACCGTCAAAGAAAACAGTTCTAACTTAAAAAAAGAGACTTTTGCTTAAGTAATCACTTTGACTAGTGCACAAAGATACACACGTACGTAAATCTACCGTAGGAGTTGTCATAAATTATAAAAATACAAAACAAAACGTGGAAACGTTTTAATTTCCCCGACATTCATTTCCCGAACGTAATAACGAACTGTTTACAGCAGCCTGCAATAGTGAATGAATGAGTGAGAGAGTGATTACAGACTCTTTTGTGGTTATCAGCCTCTATAGTCTATGATCATGGGAAAACTGTAGCTGTTTCCATTTGTATGGAAACAACACTATCGGTTATAAAATAGAGATCGGAAGTTTTCAAGTGGACTACATGAGTGATTTGATTTACGCAATATGGCTACTTTAGCAGATCATAATCTGAATTGCGTTAAAAAACGTAAAATGGACCCTCCATAATAGTAACTGTGTCTGTGAACATTAGGAAAATAGATAGGAAAATAAAATTAATTGCGCTAAATTCGTAAAATGTTCACAGACTCGCAGTTACTATTATGATAGGTCCATTTTATTATGATCTGCTCAAGTCCTCCCAGATCACGCTTCTACAATCTGCCAAGAGTCTAACAGATTGTCAACTTTATCGCTAATGTTTTAGGTTCAAGGTTGATTGGGAAAACATTAAAGTTTTGGGTAGTTTCATGTGCTGGCGACGCATACGAAAAAAACGATAAAACATTTTTTTCCTCTTCAAGTGCCAATATTGTATTTATAAGCAAGTGTCAATTGGGCATGCCTAATTTTTTTTTTCAAGTGCTGTCTTAAAACCATTTCGAGGGTTAGCTTAGGTGAATTCATGCCTGTTACCAGATTTGAAAAATACATACTATTTCAAAAGTTATAGGTGTTTTAACGAATGACCTTCATTTGACCTTTCAGACCCTCCAACAAAGCATAATAAAACATTCCTTTGTCATTCTATCATTCTTGAAAAAAAAAACATTCGGTTGCGAGGCTGTCAATGTCAACATTTTGTAAGTTATGTTTAGCCAGCTTTGTTGAAGTTTGTTTTTGTGAAATATTGTGAATTGTTGTAATGGCTTCTTTAAATTACACTAAGGCGGTTTCCCGTAACATACCTACGGTCAATAATGCTATGATTGTTGAGTATATGATGTTGTCCACTCAACACAATATAGCGGAAATACGAGGAGCAAAGGCTCTAATGTAAGTATTCTATATCATTGTTTTGATTTATATAAGATTGGTTTATCTCTTGTCATCAATGAACTTATTATATACTAGCGACCCGCCCCGGCTTCGCACAGGTGTTTTTCTCTACTATATTATGCATGTATTATACTTAAAAACCTTCCTCTTATATCACTGTATCAATCTCAACTGTCAAGGATATGTCACTGGATTCAGACTTCTACTGACTAAAAACCACCCATGTTCCTTCTTCGCCCTCTATGTCGAGGCCGCGATAACCAGAGGACTACCCGCGGCCCCGACAGGCGTCGGCCCTTTCGGGCCCCTCCCATGTTGCTGACATCTCTTTGAGGCGCGCGTGGAACACGAACGCGCCGTCGACACGGCCTGTTTTCGTCGTGAGACGGACGGACGGCGAGTTAGCCCATCACTCACCGTCCACAGGCCCGCGTCTACGGTGGCCGGAGGTCATCGCGGGACCCCCGACGCCCGGAGCGCCTCCCGCGGCGGCTGGGACGAGAGGTTCTCTCCCTCTCGCGTTCCGCCACCTCCTTCGCCAGCATCACTGCTTCGCAGAAGGAGGCGACGGCGTCCCATTCCTCCTCGCCCCGGACCATGGCTTGCACCAGGGCCGGGCGCGAGAGGTCGCCGCCGCCGATCGCCACTACGAGAACACGGCGGGGCTCCGCCCAAGCGGGGCACACCTCCACTGTGTGCTCCACCGTGTCCTCCGGCCGATCCTCGCAATGGTGGCATCCGGGCGTTTCCTCCCGCCTGATTCGGTGCAGGTACCTCCCGAAACAACCGTGTCCGGTGAGGACCTGCGTCAGACGGAAGGTGAGGGCGCCGTGGCGCCTCTCAAGCCACTCCTCAAAGAGGGGACTTACCGCCACTATCGTGGCGTGCCCTGCACGGGGTTGCGACAGTCGCTGTCTCCATGCCGCCATGAGATCGCACCGGAGGTCTGTCCGCCGCGCAGCAATTTGCCGCGGCAGCGGAGTGACCCCCCGGCGCAGCGCCTCCGCGCGCCATTGATGCAGGCGCGCGAGGACTATCGCCTCCAGATCCCACGGCGGCAATCCGGCAAGGAGGTTCGCCGCTTCGCGGGAGATCGTGCGGTACCCCCGTACCGTCCTCACGGCCAACTACATACAGCCTCATAGTGATATTGAGAGCACCTCGAATTTAAAAAATCCTAAAAAAATGTACAACCCCTAAAAAAATAAAATAAGCAAATTAGTTCTTTGAAATGGTCTATATTTTATAAAAAAAAAATCAAGTCATGGCCAATTGCGTTTTATTACCTACCTGCTTACAGCTTCGTAAGCAGGCACCTACCTACTTCATCCGTCTTCAAAACAATCTTCTTAAAATCGTCTAAAAAACGCATGATCTGATCGCAGCGTAAATTAAGCAATACATGGTCCACTGGGCATAGGGCATTGATCTTTGCGTACGGAAATGACCATTTTCGTCAAACTTGATGCAAGCAGTAGGTAATCAACGTTGTGGTGAAATGTCTATTTTCACGAAAACTGAACTTCAGGTAAAAGCAATAAAAGTTATAAATATTTACGTAACGCCAGTAATTAACAACGGAATAGCCAGAGGTGCACCCACATTTGGCCATTTCAAGTCCCATATTATTATATTTAAATGCAAAATGTAGAAGAAAAAATAATAATAAAACATAAAATATATATATACTTATATAAATAAACATCCGAATTGAGAACCTCCTTCTTTTTTAAGAAGTCGGTTAAAAACCAAACAAACTCATTATAATAATTCTTTAATCACACAAGTTTCAACACCACATTCCACAAAAGTCAAGGACATCAAAACAAACAGTTCATTTCTCACAGAATTCGCCGAAAAAAAAAACGTTTTACGCATCGAACTCTCATCAAGTCACTACTGGGGGGCCCGTTAGGTATCTGTTGTACAATTTACATCCGAAAGTCCGTCCATCCGGTCGTACGTCTCGGTCAACGTACCCGATTGTCACGGAACGGAACACAGGAAGCATAGACAATATTTCGGGGAGAGGGGAGGACGGATGATTTTTTTTTGACAGTGACATTTAAGACTAAATAAAAGCATATCATTGCCTTTTATTATACTTTTTGGCCATTTATAGTTTCTAAAAGACGTTCCTTCACCTTTTTGAAACTAGAGATCCTTGTATGGAACAGTTAAATGGATTTCTTATGCTAAGCAGCTCTGTTTTAGGAGAGTCGTGGCGATTATGTTTAGTAGTGTGTTTTTAATGTTAGTCTGCTTCCGACATTCCAGTCGCAGAGGAAGTATTGGCCATATTGACTTGTAAACTGCTGTATTCAATTTAAAAGCTTTTAGCCAACCCATAAAGTAATTTAGTTGAAGGGGCAACAAGATTTAAGGATATTATATTACATGAAGGGTATGAATTGAAGACATAAATGTGCCTAATATTTCCTCAAAATACAGAGATACCCTTGGACATTCGAGTACCGTCATATATTGAATGACCTGTAATATAAAATTGGTACTTAAACAGATGTAAAATAAGCCACCCGAATTTCTTTCACAAATGCAGTGATAGCGCTTTCACCTTGTCGCCTAATAATAAATAATCCCAGTACTGGAGCTGGTTAAGATTTGCTGTAAAGTGGTTCCATATCTTCTTAACAACGCCATCCTTTGCCCAAATATCGATATCGCTAGTAAATAGCCATTACTTTTAGATTACAAGCATATTTGACCGAACCCATAGTACGACTCTTTATGGCAACACTAAAATCCATGAAAAATTTAGTAGTCGTGTAATTTATTTAGGCTTTTTGTGCCAGGTAAGTATTTCCAAGTCAGTCAGCAATAATAACAAGAATCAAAACGTCACGCCTGTTCCGGGCATAAATCCAGACTCCAGGCATTCAATGTTCCCCGCCGTGTTCTCGTAGCGGCGATCGGCGGCGGCGACCTCTCGCGCCCGGCCCTGGTGCAAGCCATGGTCCGGGGCGAGGAGGAATGGGACGCCGTCGCCTCCTTCTGCGAAGCAGTGATGCTGGCGAAGGAGGTGGCGGAACGCGAGAGGGAGAGAACCTCTCGTCCCAGCCGCCGCGGGAGGCGCTCCGGGCGTCGGGGGTCCCGCGATGACCTCCGGCCACCGTAGACGCGGGCCTGTGGACGGTGAGTGATGGGCTAACTCGCCGTCCGTCCGTCTCACGACGAAAACAGGCCGTGTCGATGGCGCGTTCGTGTTCCACGCGCGCCTCAAAGAGATGTCAGCAACATGGGAGGGGCCCGAAAGGGCCGACGCCTGTCGGGGCCGCGGGTAGTCCTCTGGTTATCGCGGCCTCGACATAGAGGGCGAAGAAGGAACATGGGTGGTTTTTAGTCAGTAGAAGTCTGACACTCCCTTTCGCTCTGCCCAAGAGCGGGAGGGGTTATTCGATGATTTTACACCCACCAAAAAAAAAAAAAAAAAAGGCATTCAATGTTAAATTCTTTATGGAAAAGCCTAAAATAATTACATGCATTCAAAGAAATTTGGCTGTGATCTCCGAAGGTGATCAAGTTGTTAAGATACTATATCTTGGCTAACTTGTTGCTTTGCTACTATAAAGGAGGTTTTATTACGAGTAACTGTTTACGACTGTACTTTGTCAGTTCGCACGTTTATAACTGTCTATTAAAACGAACAGTTTGAACAAGTATTTGTACAAAAATGTACGTACATTATTTTTATATTTTCATAGACTGTCTTACATTTTATTTTAGTTCTCTTTTCACCCAGCTATTTCCAAAATTGCTGACTTTCAATGAGTGAACTAATGTACTCTTCGCGACCTTGATTTATTTATTCATATTATACATTTATTTATAGGAAAGAGCCACTAGCTGCAGTTTCTTTGTATTAATCCTAATCCAATTAATTTTCGAAAAATGTAGATTTTTTAAGTTTTCAGTTGCGTGTTAAACGAAAAAGGAAGCGAAAAACCGTTTCGAGAGTATTGATCCTTCCGACTAAAGCGCCCCAGCATGCCAGTAATTTATAGCAGTTTTCCTTGAATATATTACGTGGTGTGCTTTCTCACCAACGAGTAACTAATACTGTTAGCATTGGGTATTATTACAAAAGAAAAATGATTAATATCTCTCTCTTTGGCACGCAATTCGAGTTTCCTGATCTGACAAGTTTTGAAATTGTATTTGGAATTCCTGCCTTTTCAAGTCGAAAATTAATTATTTTTGCGTTCAACTGTGTCCAGACCATCGTAAATGTCATTCACGTAAATAAGGCTCTGAATCATCGAGCATTCCAAAGACAAATTATAAACAACTGCCAATCAACATCAAAGTGACCGGGTGACCCAAGTCGGATATGGTCGGATATTTCCGCACTATGTCGGTAATGTTTCTTACCGCACATTGGATAGTAGTAGTGAATGTTATTTCAAGACTAGAAGGTCAATGTCTGCGGTTTGCGACCATATATTATTATGTAAAGATTATATCTAATAATTATAATATTGTGAACTCAGACCAAGAAAAAAAGATAGACGGCGCGCCGCGAACACCAACAGTGAAGCCACAAAAACCACGCTACTACAAGTAAAAATGTGTATGTTTGAGATTGTGAATAAGGACAGAGAGGCGGCGGGAATGTGGATATCGGAGTTACCGATAAAAGTGGCAATAGAGTAGATGCAAAAATAAATATGGACTTTATTGCTATTTTTGGTAGATTAAAAATCAATTTAAATCCTCGCTCGCCTTACGAACACCATCTTTACATAAAACAACGGCTTTTTAATTGTGTCTACATATCTATATACATAAAATTATTCGTCCAGAATGACTGACGCATCAACGCACAGCCTAAACCGCTTATTGTATAGACTTGAAACTTGGAGGGTGTGTTCTTTGTATGGCGTAAGCATCCGATAAGAAAGGATTTACCGAAATTCTACCCCTTTTTTTTTTTTTTTTTTTTTTGGTGGGTGTAAAATCATCGAATAGCCCCTCCCGCTCTTGGGCAGAGCGAAAGGGAGTGTCAGACTTCTACTGACTAAAAACCACCCATGTTCCTTCTTCGCCCTCTATGTCGAGGCCGCGATAACCGTTGGACTACCCGCGGCCCCGACAGGCGTCGGCCCTTTCGGGCCCCTCCCATGTTGCTGACATCTCTTTGAGGCGCGCGTGGAACACGAACGCGCCGTCGACACGGCCTGTTTTCGTCGTGAGACGGACGGACGGCGAGTTAGCCCATCACTCACCGTCCACAGGCCCGCGTCTACGGTGGCCGGAGGTCATCGCGGGACCCCCGACGCCCGGAGCGCCTCCCGCGGCGGCTGGGACGAGAGGTTCTCTCCCTCTCGCGTTCCGCCACCTTCGCCAGCATCACTGCTTCGCAGAAGGAGGCGACGGCGTCCCATTCCTCCTCGCCCCGGACCATGGCTTGCACCAGGGCCGGGCGCGAGAGGTCGCCGCCGCCGATCGCCGCTACGAGAACACGGCGGGGCTCCGCCCAAGCGGGGCACACCTCCACTGTGTGCTCCACCGTGTCCTCAGCGACAGTCGCTGTCTCCATGCTGCCATGAGATCGCACCGGAGGTCTGTCCGCCGCGCAGCAATTTGCCGCGGCAGTGGAGTGACCCCCCGGCGCAGCGCCTCCGCGCGCCATTGATGCAGGCGCGCGAGGACTATCGCCTCCAAATCCCACGGCGGCAATCCGGCAAGGAGGTTCGCCGCTTCGCGGGAGATCGTGCGGTACCCCCGTACCGTCCTCACGGCCATGACCTTTTGGGGCACGTTCAGGTAGTGGGCGGCCCGCTTCCTCAAAGCAGGCGCCCACACCGGCGCCCCGTAAAGGGCCATGGACCGCACGATCCCCGCGTAGAGCCTCCGGCAGGAGGCATTTGGCCCCCCCAGATTGGGCAAGAGCCACCTAAAGGCAGCCCCGGCCCGCTCCAGTCTGGGAGCCAAACGTCGGAAATGCTCCGAAATTCTACCCCTAAAGGAGTAAAATAGAGGGGCAAAGTTTGTATGGGACAACGTGATTCCTTGGTCCAATCTACTTCAAATTTTGCAAAAACCTTTTTAACAGTATTGACGGAGGACGTGTTTCGTAATTTATTGATGTTTACCCCCTAACGGGGTTAAAAAGATGTAGAAAGTTATTTTGGGGGTGATTTGCTTCGAAGTTGATATCAATACTCCTTAGTGCTTTTGATTTAAAAGGCATTTTATTTTGACACAAGTTTGAAAACTCAATCAACCTACGTCAAATGAAGTTGTTTTATTATTGTTTTACAGCAATTTTCTAAGCTGGGTACACGCGGGATATTATATTAAAATTGGGAGCCATGATAACATATTGCATCGAAGTGAAATCCATTGCTCATACGATGCATTACAGTGAGTACACACTTTTTTTTTGGATAAGTACTACATTTCTAACCCCAGTGCGATCCTAATGCCAAACAACCGCTTAAAAAAATGGTATCTGCTGCAAGTTTTTATTCTTACCGTATTTAAATGATTAGGAAAGAGAAGACAATAATCTGTGATATTATCGGTCCCTGTTTAGGCCGTTTTTTAGGCAACATTTTTGCGAATGTTATCTTTTGAGTTTGCGAAAATCAAGACGAAAAGGTTGAGTTATATTAGGACAATCGGGCGCAGCTTAGTGCGGACAGGTTTTACACTTGCAATCCTCGATGGGATGAAATCACGGAGAATCTTTTGTCTGGGCAAAAAAAATATGATAGACACGACATAATACCCAAGATTTTTCACCTCAGAGTTAAGAAAATAATGGCACTTCTAACCGAAAGTAAAATGCCTTGCCGGAGGACATGGATCACACAGTGGAGGTGTGCCCCGCTTGGGCGGAGCCCCGCCGTGTTCTCGTAGCGACGATCGGCGGCGGCGACCTCTCGCGTCCGGCCCTGGTGCAAGCCATGGTCCGGGGCGAAGAGGAATGGGACGCCGTCGCCTCCTTCTACGATGCAGTGATGCTAGTGAAGGAGGTGGCGGAACGCGAGAGGGAGAGAACTTCTCGTCCCAGCCACCGCGGGAGGCGCTCCGGGCGTCGGGGGCCACGTGATGGCTTCCGGCCACCGTAGACGCGGACCTGTGGACGGTGAGTGATGGGGTAGCTCGCCGTCTGTCCGTCTTACGACGACGACAGGCCGTGTCGGCGGCGCGTTCGCTTTTAAAAGTTCACTGAGCAGGTACGCGTGGGCCTTATGTTACAATATTATGAGCAACGCTCGAATATTGTTTCCTAAAAGCAATCGAATGTAAGAAAAATGTAACTCTTTGCGGAAAAGAGTATCAAATTGACTGACGAAATGGTGTCTGAAGTGAACAACCTGCCGAATTACAGGGTGCAAGAGGGGTGAATTTACGAAATATAGGGGTGTAAATAATTCAAGTGCTCTCCAAGAAAACCCCAAGTTTGAATTACTCAGAACCCTTTTGAAGGGAGGCTTTGCACCTAAAATAGTATCAAGAGTTACAAAACAGAGGGTTTACAAAAATCTTTGCTTAGCTTTTTGTTGAACTCTTTGGTCGGAGACCCAAGCACTATAGTATTACATGAATCTTATTCATGTATGTGCTCCAGAACCAGGATTATCTTTATTCTATAGTTAAGGACTACATCCTAAAATAAATTACTTTACTCAAAAATGCATGTAATGTTGTCATTATTTTGACAAACTTGTTTGAGCAAAGTCGACCTTGCCGGTCTGTTTCAAGGAGCGGCCGGCAAAGTTTTGCTGGCCGCTCTAACAGGCCGGCAATGTTTTGCCGGCCGCTATTTTGACGTTTCAACGTTTTAAAAAATCAATTCCAAAAAGATTTTATTTAAAACACAGCTGTTTGTACGTCTAAAGGTAAAAAAAAAAAAGATTTAAATGAAGTAATAAATGAAGAAATAATCCAGCAGTCAAACACCGCATTAGAATTATCGCAAACTATCAGTAATATCAAACCGGGAAAGTCGGTGTTGAATTTTAGTAACTGTACTTTTCATAATTGTCATTTTAATTAAAAGTCTAGTTAATTAATATATTTTTTATTTAAATTACTTGCTGGTTTTATTTGATTTAGGTACTTGCATTTTTGAGTAAAGCACTATACAAACCTTGGCCCACAATGACTGCTTCGCTGGTCACGCTATGATTGCCTCGAGCTAGCCTAGCTACGCTCTAGGCCTTTCAGCTTGGCCATCATTGCAGCCCTTGCTGTCCTCGCTGTAAAGGCCTCGGCCTACGGTCTCGGCCTTTATCTCAGCTCGTCCATCAAGTGCTGCACGCTGACCGCGCTGTGTCGGCCTGGAGCTGCGCTACGCTGCGCTGTCGGCCATCATCAGCGCGACCAGCAAAGTAGTCATTATAGACCGCGGCAGTAATGTACTATATCAATACACTTGCTCATAACATGGCTATAATTTCACCGCAAATAGGCACATAATGACACCTGTAATCAAACTGTGGCTTTTTCATTGCTATTATTCACTAATGAGTTATAGGGGTTTTTTTTATTTTATTGGTTGAGTTGCTTTGTTCTCAAAAAAGATTCGATACCAAAAAAAAATCGTGTTCAATAGTACAAATAAATTAATGTACAGGACCTAGTGCTCGCTCTTTTTAAGCAACTTTGAATTTAAATAGATAATTTCAACTTGTACGTTTCTAATAAATAAAACGTTCACTCAATTAATATAACTTTTGTTTTCTATGTAATAAAGAGAACTTTGAATTCCCCATTGTATGTGGCTAAAACGCTATTCGCGAAAAACCAAAAAAAAGGAACCTCATTCTTTTAGTCTATGGCCGATCGCCATTGTAAGATGCACGCGCATAGGAAAACTGATTAGTTGTGATTTTTTTCTCGCCATTGCGAAATAAAAATCACAACTCGTTTTAACTAAACGTCGTATGATACACGTGTTTTGATGATTACCGTCCTCGGCTCTCTGAAGAATAGTTAAGACCTAACGACTCGGGTCTCAATGGCGCCTCAGCGGTAATCACCAATATTTCACACTTGTACAATAATGTACTATTTTGTATTCATTTTACAGATTTTGCATTCTGATGCTGTCAGTTTTATTGCATTACAGAACAGGAATACTTATTCTCTGCAAATAGGAAATAAATTAAGTGCCATGTCTCCAGCTGTTTTTATGGCCCAAAGTCAGTACAACGCTATACCTACTCCCAATTTAGCACCATGATTCACAGATGTTATAATAACTACCCACATTAACGCGGAAACTGTATTTAGAACGTGCTATTCAGAAAGTTCGTGGCTTCATTCACGAAAATTAGATTTGTTTATTGCGAAAATAGCTTTTTAGCGGATATTAGCGCTATTTTTACATACGCTTCAATGACTTTGTTAGAAAGGAGACCGCTGTGGATTAAAATTGTCTCTGGAAATTTTATTCTTTTCTTTGTGTTGATGGCAAAAACGTTCAAATATGTCTGGTCCAAAATTCAGCTACGCAAATTCCGCTCTCTAATACTACCATAAGGCTTTCAAATTGAATATCCCAAGAAAAAATATGATGCCAAGGTCAGTTCTTTCTTATTACAGCCATGATTCAAAATATCACTGTACAACTCTATTGACTTGAAGAATTCGTGTTGTGATTGTTAAAACAATGGAACGTAAACATTAGTATTTAGACTTACTCATGTACAAACGATTTTATAGCAAGCATCTGTCAGTTCAGTACATAGATGGAACACGTGACTTCAATGGCATTGTGTTATTTCTAAGATGAAAATAGTTTATCGGCTATGATGGAAGTTAAAATTAGAATGTTTACAATACCGGACATGTCGACAGATCATAGAGTCGAGCGTCTAAGAGGAAGTCTAGGACGTCGTTTAATATCCGGAATGCTATGGAATTGATTGAAGTAATTTCCTATTTGAATCAGTATTATAAAAAAAGAGTTGATCAATTTTATATCGTCCGGATCGTAATAGTGATTTGTGTAGTACTACTCGTAACACATGATATAGAAGTAATATCTATGCTACAAGAAGAAGATAAGAAATAATATAACATCATCAATAAGAGAAGCTTCAACACAGGATATGCCACACCTCTTCTCTTGTCCGTCGTGCACAACTAACTGCACCCTCCAGGACTTCAATGAAGCAAACGACAGAGCTGTCCAGGTTGCTACGTACTGGTCGGACAAAATCTGACTCCACGATTCGAGAAGATCATCAATATAGGAGCAAAACTATAACGATACACGAAACATCAACAGAATTTTCAGAAATATCCCTGAAACCAAATTGAAAAATTTCATGAGAAAAATCTTTCCATATTCGCAGAGAAAAATCTGTAATCTCCAAGAAATCTCAAAGATAGCACTATACGGAATAAATTCGAAGAAAAAATGCAATATCGAAGATATGAAAGGACTTTAATATCGGAGGGCGAATAGCAAGAGAGCTGACTTCATTACTAGGTCATCTTAGTTCATTCTATGAGCTATGTAGACTACGCAACTACAGAATGAATAGTAGTCCACTACGACAAGATATCAATTGATGCCAATAATAGTTTCGACGATCATTCATGGATCAATTGTGACATCAAATTGTGTGTCACGCGATTCTCATCTATCAATTTTGTCATAGCAAAGAAAAGATGACTAATGGGGCTGGACACAGTGGACACATCAATGAATGGGCTTGGCCTTTGGTCCTTAAAGTAGGTACGAGTTACGTGGGCCATGAATTACCTAGATTATTTCACGTTCATACATACGCGTAGATTGCCGATAGAATAAGACTGACTGAAGGGTCAAAGAAAAGTAGAAGTCCGAAAATGGGTTCCGTTAAGTAGAAGATTTTATCAGTGTTGGGAAACACTTGGATGAGGAATAGGTCCGTAGGCAATGGCAGGCAAAAAAGGCGTTGATAACAAACTTGGAGTTTATGGGCTAAAATAGCGAAAATGACACCTACTATTCAAAAAATTAAAGATAGGAGGTCTTATGTAAAAAAAAGACCCCTTCGCAAATATACGCCTGATTCCATAATTAGTCTTAAAATGGTAGGTATAGCTAAGCAGGCAAAGTGCACATCAAGTTAACGTAGTCTAATCTTGCTAGTAAGACCGCTTTCCACTAAATTCCTATTCGAAAGTCGTTTGATCGATGCTTCCACTATGTTATAATTTCAGTTTTTCTTTTATCTACCTATCAACTAAAGCTTATAATGTGTATCGTAAGAACTTATAGGTTTATTTGCATCCAAACGATCACACGTCAGATGATCGATTGCCGCAAATTGCTTACAGATGCGCATAACTAACGTTAGATAGCAATTTGCTATTAGAAATCGTTTTATGAAATGTTTCTTAAAGAGCTTTACGAAATAAACGATGTCCCACGTTCTTAGGTGAAGAAGTTTTTACTTTAGGCTACTAAAAGTCAGCACTTTTTGAACGTCCAAATGTACGTTAAGCTAGTACGGCTTCCAAAATATTCGAACTTTATCACATCCTAGTGTTTTACCAGGAGAAAAGAAGTGGCAGATCCAACTCCCCAGCAAAACACACCTGTCATATTAAAATTTAAGGACTAATACTACCAGAGAGTACGAGGATATGGTGATGTATCCACATCACATATCCTCGTACTCTCTGGTAGTATTAGTCCTTAAATTTTAATATGACAGGTGTGTTTTGCTGGGGAGTTGGATCTGCCACTTCTTTTCTGAATGAGTAAAATGTGGCTATAAAAGTAGAGGAAGACCAACCAAACGATGGATGGACTGAGTGAAGTATGATATGGCTAGAAAGGTTGGTTGATGAGATGACGAGTATTATAGAAGTATGAAAGAAGAAGGCATGCTGAACCGACCAGAAATGAACGATGACTACGAGCGAGAACGAGAAACAAAACGCTTAAATTTTCATTACAACTTCTCCCATATTCCTTTCTTTCAGTTCTCTCCAGACTCCCAGTTATCCGTGTTATTAAAATAGCCCATCCTATAGACTCGTTATAAACGCAGCCCGGGATAGCGGTAGGTTAGTGGAACAACGAACGTTTACACGAAACGGTAGCAGCGAATGAAGTGGTAATTAACATCATCCTGTGTTATTAGCCAAATTAAGCCGTAGCTGTTCAATTTTGAACAAAGCGAGTGTCCTAATTCGTTTGAGAGTAGATGATGGATATTTTTGAGATCCTGAGAGAATTGGGAGCTCCCAATTACAAAACATTTTTATTAAAGGAAAACTGTAAAATCAGGGAAAATAGCCATTGCTCCTGTTTCGGTCCTTTACAGTCTTTTAAATATTAAAACTGCTTTTCTTGTTGGCATATGAAATAGAGTAGGAATCAATTAACCAATGAACTTCAAAAAACTGTCTACTCTATTTTTTCACTGCAAATTGCCGGAAAACTCCAGTCTACCAAAGTAGTTTCTTTTCATCCTTTACTCAGTACAGTAACCTTATTATGCAAAAACAACCAACCTAGAATACCTACCTAATGAGAAAACTCGTCAACCAACAAAACTGGCAAAGTAAAGGAACACAGACAACGTTTCTGAATGCCTTGCCGTTTCAAAGCGACGTAACTAGACGTAATGAAAGGTATGCAAAGTGACGCAAACGCAATGCCAGTCCTGCAAATATTACCAAATGTATTGGCAACACTCAAAGTCACGTAGCACTTAGCAGTAACCAGTCTCCTTGGGTTAAAGATCACAGTCTTGCTTTTTAAGGAACAGGTGGTAAACAGATAATACCACAATTTACCTATAAACCGCTTACAGACTATTAAAGCGAGCGTTTTAGTAGATCATGCAGTTTGGGCCTGGTTAATGAATTCGACGTAGACATTCAACTTAGTGATATTTTGACAGTCCTGACGTCCTGTCTCAAGGCTGCGTTAAAAACCAGTATGGCACTGGTTCAAAAGAACCTTAAGAAGAAGCTGAACTGTGATTATTGTAAGAAGACAAACGCTCTACAGGCTAGAATTAAGAGAGGAAACATCCGGTAGTGATTTTTAAATAACTTTTTTATAGCTTCGCTTAACTATAAATTTTAAAGTATTTTCAGTGTTGCTTATTTTACTTACAATAAACCGAGTTTTATTACAGTGAGTAATTCTGCAAAATAGGGTAATAAACTTCATTTTTGACTTTCCTGCCGGCTGCTGCAGTAATAATGCCTTTTAGTCCGGCATAGTTTTCATAACTGCTTGTGCCTGAAGTATTTTATCTCGTACAATCATAACTGTTCCAACTCGTATAGTACTGGAATGTCTTACAACAGACTTTCTATTACCATGCAATATATGACAATATCTTATTATGATATTAGAGTGCATTTTTAAGGTGGGGTCGGCATTTACCGTCGTAGCTACAGGAAAAGGTTTTAGGAGTTCTTAACTTTTTGAGAAATTGTTAATATGATTTTGATTAATCTTAAAGCCAGTCAGAAAAACGACAATCACGCAGTATTATTAATGCCAACATTGCCAACTGATACAGTTTCGAATAAGGATTAAAAGACTCGTTTGGGCCAACTAGTGTTAAAGTGCCGACTGAAAAAAAAACCACAACACGTACTAGAAAAACTAAATGTGATTGTCTAAAAGCACTATCGCTCTCAGAAAACACGACCAACGGTCTCACAAAAACGACAACTGCAGCTAGCTAACAAGCCGTGGAAAAGCCGGAAAAGAAAGCAGTGAACAGAACAAACCTTTTAATACCCTCGCACAAAAGGAGTAAAGCACACAGTTGACACAGTGTAACAAAGAGCTTCACTGGAAGTAGGTCAATGAAGCAGCTGAACAACGCTATACGAGCTAATACGACCCACCTATGTTAGAGCGAGCTAGAGCTACCGTGTGTTTTGCAAGCTCTGTGATATTCGATGTCACTGGTATTATATTGTCGACTTCGGCATGCAATTTGTGGAGTTATAGTCTAAACATAGGTGAATAACCTGAGCATTGACAATTATGAAACGAAATAATAAACTGATTATTTTTCGACAACTACGTGGATTAAGGAAACAGCAGAAGATGAAGTGTCGGTCGTAGAGTAATGTGAGAAGCAAGATGCGAGATGATAGATGATAGGAGAAAGAACCTTTTCTTTAAAGAATTAATGTTCGATACTTACGATGGATAGCCGATAATAAATAAAATAATGGTATACAGCTGCATCCTGTAAGAGTACCTTAGGGTATAGCTTTGGGGTCGGGTTCCGGACCCGACCCCAAAGCTATTGGAAATAAATAAACAGCTAGCTAGGCAGAAGATGAATATTATTCTATTATGCGAAGAAATACTAACAGAAGCATATTCAATACCTTAGTAGACTCAATTTCAGCAACTACGAACAGAAGTTATTTTCATTTGCAGACCTCGTAATGTTATTCCTCAAATGCAGCAAAAGCAATTTTGGTATAATTTACCTAGACTACACGCTTTAATAATACGGTTGAACTTTTTGCAGATCGTAATCAAATGTTTTAAGCGTCTAGACCGAAAGGTAGACTTATTTAAATAAAATTGGGGTTCGTGGCAACGCGCAACGGTACCAAGTAAACTACATCTTTAGTTATGTAGTATGTGCGCTAAAGCACGCTGCTGAATATAAAATACGGCCTCTTTTTAACACTGGGTTCTATCGGGGATATCATGTGCATAATTTCAGATTACTGGATTAGTAATCGGAACATGAAACAATGCACATATTCCTAGAACTTGATTCAAATCGTTTTGTCGCCTCTTTGGAATTGTGTCAGGCGTTCGATACGATGTAGCAGCAAAATATTTATTTTTCATCATCTGCCTAGCCTTTTCCCAACTATATTGGGGTCGGCTTCCAGTCTAACCGGATGCAGCTGAATACCAGCATTTAACATGGAGCGACTGCCTATCTGACCTCCACAACCCAGTTAATACTAGGTAATACGATACCCTTTGGTAAGACTGAATGTCAGACTTTCAGGTCATTGACTACCCAAAAAAAAAAATCAAATATAATAATATAATATCAAAATATTTATTTTTATGATGAAATAATAATGGTGTATGTACCTACTTTTGATCTTGTAAGGATTTTCTTTAGACGTCCTCTTTTTTTGTGAAATTGAAATGGTTGTCTCATCTAGAATTTCCTTAATTTCTTTCCCTTCAGGCAAATTCATTTAAAAAATATACTTACGATTACGATAGTCGCGACAACGCGAACTCTACTTGCAAAAGCCAACTGGGTGCTGTCGGCACAAGTATATTTAACGTCTTACTGCCGCACTCAGAGTTAATGATTACTTAGGCCATCACTTAGTAATGGTTTTGTCATACAAAAATTTGTCAACCCTTTACTAAGTGACGGTTAAGTAATCATTAAATATCTCTGAGTACGGCATTTAAACTCGCTACAGTGTGATAAACTGTGTTAAAGTATCACGATGACGACATTTCTTCTGATAGCATCTTAAATCTGCCTTCAGAAAAAGATACCCGATCTTTCACGCAAACAAACAAAACCTATCCAGCTTCGCATTCTCACAATGAACACGAGACACGAGTACATTCACAAAGCGCTGCGATCCCAATGTCAACCGGTACATGTGCATTGCACATTGCGGACTAAATGACGTCATTATGCGCCAGTGCCATGTAATGCACCAACTACAAGTACCTAAGCTAAGTGGATCAGTATTGTGGGATAGCGTGATGTAGGTTAGGGTTTGCACTTCCGTAAGTGATAATTTGTAATGAGACTGGCCGTGTATGTTGAATGGCAGATGATTGTTCGGCAAAATTGACATCTGAACGGACGTTATGCTCACGAAGCACCTACCTACCTTGTATCTTGTTTAATATACTATACTCACATTAAACCCAAGCCCTATACTAACGTGGGGGTGAGGAGGGCGCATGGTTGCCAGATAACAAGAAGTGGTAACTTGGCAGACCCAAGTGAAAATGGCGAGACAAACTGAACGCCTTCATGATAAATAACCGCTAAGAGCTTAGAGAAATGAAAGGAGTGGAGGTCTTTGCCCAGCAGTGTGGCAATATGGGCTGATACAATGATAAAGTGATAATTATAATTTTCGTGAAGGTAGTGATAAATTCAAAGACAGGATTTCTGTTTTCTCTGCAAGCGTCGTCACATTGATGCAACAACAGTTTTGGAACCCACAACAAAGGCCAACGTAAACAAAAATGATAATTATTTTATGTAGCATGTATCCATTTTATTACCTTTCAATAACTAATAATAACTACTTAGTCACAATAAACCAATAAGTTAAATAATAATAAAATTGACAATCATGCTTTTGCAATCGTGACGTTGTATTTAATTTATTCACCACAAGGTTATACAGGGTGTTTGGTAGGGAGCTGTACATACGCCTAGGGTAGAAACTAGGGATAGTCTGCTACCTACCCCCGCCCATTATATTGACCTTGGCCTCAAGGTTTTTTTTTAATTTATTATTATTTTTTATTTGATTTTTTGACTAAAACTACCTGTAGCTCAAAATCTATCCATGGGACCGGTCGGCTAATGGTCTTGTTTTAATCGTTAGAGTCTTAGGGTCCTGCAAAAAATTATTTTACACCAGAAAATTGTGGAGAAGAAAAGTTATGGGGCCTGAAGTACCGTAGTAAGGTAAAGAAATAATTTTAAATTAAAAAAAAACCTTGAGGCCAAGGTCAATATAATGGGCGGGGGTAGGTAGCAGACTATCCCTAGTTTCTACCCTAGGCGTATGTACAGCTCCCTTCCAAACACCCTGTATTATTATATTGCACGTGTAGAAAAAAGAAAGGTGTTGTCGGTCCAAAGTTCCCCTCTTTCCCCTTAAGAGGAGGCTCCCTAAATTTTATGTCAATTTGCATTAATATTCTGAAACAGTCGTACATACAATCAAAATGGAACTTTAGTACCTATATGATTTATTGGATCTTTTTCTTTCCATGTACAAGACAGTTACGTAATTGTAGCATATTCGCTCGGTTCATTTTTTATTCGAAAATCATGTCTTTTTTAACGATTATTAAATTTTTCCTCAAGATTGCTCCGCCTTTATGTCTAAAATAAATGTTCACTGTAAGAAAATATAGTTTACTATCCAGCCACAAGACATTTTTTCTCCAGATCAATTACTAATTTAGTTATAAACGAAATAAGAATTGAGACTTACGACATTTAGTTTCGTGCTCGAACGCGATCAAAGAGCGCGCGCGGTATTCGACTTTATTACTGATGTGCTAGCGTCTAGCACATCGCGCGGAGTGGCGGGGTGAATGGGGCGGAGCTTGCGTGGAAATTATTTTAGAGTGCCTGGTCTTTAAAGCAAAAATCTAGTTACGTTTGACAATATTCATAAATCTTCTCTTTAAAGGGGCATAAGGTAGAAGAGGGCAAAATGGAATAGTAGAGACAGCTTTAATACTGCGGACGCAAACAAAAAAAAATGCTAAACATAGTTATTTATGGGTAAACATGGAGCAGAAAACTACGAAACTTTGATCAAAAGAGGGGAAGTTTAACTGAATTTATTAGGATCAGACGAGACTGCATATTTTGGCGTTTATTATCAAGGAAAAGGCACGGTACTAAACCATTAAGAACACAAGTGCAAAAGCACTTTGATCATCAAAGAAAAACTGTTTAGTAGTATGTACAGTAAGGCAAGACAAGTGCATGGGCACGCTAAGGATTGTATTTCTGTGAGCGCACGGGCGAGCGTTCATGCGTTTGTATGTGTAAGTGGTCTTGCTCTATACAGTAAGCACACCACAGCCACAGAGATTGCCCGCTATCGTATCATGTCGTCGGCGTAGTCGCGTCGGGTGTCGCACTCCACGAAATAGCACAACAAAATATATTTCCGTCTCTTTCGTTATAATCGCAGCAAACGCATTATTTAAAGAATTGCTAAAATTCGCGTTTAACTTACAAGTGTCGATAGCTGTTTGGGTTAAGCAGTGGATCTACGATCAATGAGGTCCGAGTTCAAATCTCACACACCACAAGATATTGCTTTTTATTTCTTTGTAATCATTTTTATCTTTTTGTCATTGTAAACCCATTAGAATACTTATTTTATATAAGAAGTTAAATATATAGGATATAAACCCAACGTATTATTATTTACTATTTATGTGGTTGTGATTATGTTATCACTTCGGGTGTTTGTTGGGTGGTAAGGTAGAAAAAAAGTCGTGTTTAATGACAAGACAATGTTTTATTCTTCATAATTATTTATAAAATTAACTAATTAACAATCATGAGAATTGTGACGTCAAATCCTACCTAAATAAAAACAGTTCTCTTGTAATCGTTCATAAATCATAACATTTTGATTGTATACCCACTAAGTCAATTCTTAACAAGGAAAAGATAATTTTATCACAGAAATATAATTGATTATACCCACTTATTATAGATAGAGTTTTTTGACAAATAATATGATTTAGACTTTATGAACCTGTTTTTTTTTGTAACGTCACAATGAATGTCGTATTGAGGTTTTAGCTTAATTGATCATTTTCTTGAAGAAAAGAAGATTGAAACAACCTCAACTTAAGATTGGTAAATAATTACGGATAAGTTATTATCATCAAATATGTTATTACACGTTCACTATTAAAAACAAAACAATTCCGCATTTTTACATTTTGTAGAACCCCCATTATTTTCAATGCAGTCATGTAAACGTTTGCGCATAGACCTCATAATATTATAATATTATTTGACTTGATTTAAAAGTCTTGTCATCTGAAAATATGGTAGTATTCCAGTAAAATTCTAAATAATCACGTGCGAAACGTAATCATTCTTGATTTTATCTATTTGTCAGGAAGGGCTTTTTAGCTGGTCTTCTATGATGCAAGCCTTTAGCTTGGAGGGCACGGAGAACAGTTTGAGATGAGGTGTCGAATAATTCCGCGAAGCGTCCCGTAGGTGTGCAACCATATTTTATTTGACCATAATTATATTATTATGTCGTCACCGCCGCCGCTGCGTTTCACTTATAAGCGACGGCCTTCCACTTCGCTGTCGATTAGCAAGGCGACCCTCTTCCTCGTATCTTTTGATTCAGAGACTAACAGTATTCTTCTAAAACAAAACAAAAGTGATATGAGGCGGTTATAATAAAATACTAAAGACTTCATTCGCTCTGCATATGAATCCAATAATAAACACTAATTATTTATCTTTTAAGCCTCATGATGAATTTAAAAAACAATTAATGAATTCATTATGTCACCAAACGATATTATCTTTATTTCTACTAACAGTTTAAGTTACAATTCTTAAATATAATACTCACATTTATTCCGGTTTTTTCTGATAATTGTAATCTAATAACATCACTTTTATGCGGAGCAATAATAGTCGCCCTCGCCTCAATATTAATCTGTGCCTGCATTTTGAGAAATATCAACAACAATACTGCTATCTATTAAACCACACGTCACTTATCAACAACTATAACCCAATCGACAACGTTCATCCAGTAACATATTCATAAAACTCATGTCTACCTCACAGAAATTATAATTCTTGACTTATTTTTCTATGATCTACCTTTCAAACTTTACGAAATGGGTGAACAAAGCGAACAAGTAAGAAGTTCGTAAAGAAATATTATTATAAATAGAAATAAAAGAAATATTATGTTCTTTATCTTGATAAAGAGTATAATATTTCTGTCTCATTACCTCCAATCAAGTAAATACTTACAAAAAGTGTAAAACTTTCTGCGTGAGATTAGAACGCACGACTTACTGATTCACGATAGATCTATCCGAACGCGCTAAACCGCTAGGCCATCGTGACTTTTATTAAAATGTTGAAATTATGAACCACAATCAGTTGGTGACGACAATTTCTGTCGTGAAAGTAAAAGGTCGTAAGTCCAGACTAAACGTCAAGCTATTGCTTTGTGCAGTCGCTTATCCACTTTAGTAACCGACCGTACCTACTTAATATTTTTTTCTATTAAAAAAAAAACAAAATAGCGTAGTTTAAGAAAGTTAACCGGCTATCAAAAGAATGCATTAAATTCAATAAATAACCAATTACTGTTTCGCTTTCTATTACAAGACGGCAAAATAATTCTTTCATAACACCTAAGTGGGGGCTAAGAAAGATTGTGTCGGTGATAAAATGTTTCTTTCACATTGAGTTCAAGGACGACGACCTAAGTGGCATTCAAGCTTTTTTTATTACGATAAAAGGCTTAGGTAATAGTACCTAAGCCTTTTATCGTAATAAAAAAGCTTGAAGTACCAAATACTATTAATAAGTAATAGTACTTATTAATAGTATTTGGTACTTGTCGTTATTTGAGTAAGTAAAGTTGTGGTAGGTACCTATTTGAGTTTGTTTCTACTTCTACATAAACTTTAAGGGTTTTCTGCAAAATATATTAGGAGTTAATTGCACCCGAAATACTCGTAAGACGGGTCCATTAAAGGCCATCCTAACTCAGTCAGAAATTCAGCAGTGGAATCAGAGGAAAATTACCGGGCATGGATTTTCTTTTTTTTCTGTGATTGCAACTTGATTTTGTTCTTGTTTGCAAGTCTTCGAGAGCCAAATAGTTTCAATAACACAAAATAGAAACTGAAAGAAAGACTTACTTAATTTAACTATACCTCGTATTTCTGATCTAGTACAAGTAAACGGTGGGTACTTATTGCCTAGTCAAATATCTGTAAGCTATGTAGACTATTCTGGCCGCGGGTAGTCCAACGGTTATCGCGGCCTCGACATAGAGGGCGAAGAAGGAACATGGGTGGTTTTTAGTCAGTAGAAGTCTGACACTCCCTTTCGCTCTGCCCAAGAGCGGGAGGGGTTATTCGATGATTTTACACCCACCAAAAAAAAAAAAAAAAAGCTATGTAGACTAGGACAACACAGCAAAACTGCGACAGTTACAATGCGAACTGATGGTGTACCGTGTTTAACAGCTAATAACTCAGCTCCGACACTGAGTAGGAATAGGTATTATAGTAACTAGAATTCGGTCTGTATTTTGCAATTCACGATGACAACGATGAAAGAAACGAGACATTTTTACTACGATGACGTTATTTTTAAGTATTACTTTCGATTGGTTCAAATATTTTTTGCTATTGGGTAGATTTACACATTTCGACACGATGCCTAAAACTAGCAAAACATTCCAAATAAATGTACTTAAGTAGTGCTTAAGTTTTAATTTGGCCGAAATAAACTGATACTAAATAAATTAACATTAAGCTGACTGTATTATGTCAAAACATGTCTGAATGAGTTATTGTCCAAGTTTGGTCATCATTTGTTTGCAAACATAGGTAGGTACGCCTACACTTTATAGAGTGAGCTCACGATATCGGCAAGTTGATTTTATTTCATTTTATAAACAAACCCAGTCAATATGAGAATTGCATTGTATTGAAGATTTCTTGGTTCTGAATATCAAAATAAATAAAACAGCTATTAGCTATCATGATCATAATAGGGATGTTAACTAAAAAAATCTAATTAGTCCGTCTAATAGATTTCCTAAAAATATTGGACACGTATTTATTATTTTTTCACGTAAACAAACAATGAAGAAGATACAATGCTTGAAAACTCGTGTGACGTCATTTTCTGAGACATTAGTATGACATTCTTTAGCGGTCAGTGACGTCACAAGCCCCCACTCAAATCTTTGACGCGTTTTATCTTCGTACATTTTTACTGATTTGATAAAACAAAAAATACGTATCCAATATTTTTCGATAATCTAACAGACGGACTAATTAAAATCAAATTGTTTTAAGTCAGTAAACATCCATATTATTATTGGCAGATGCCATAAGTCTTCGAATTTTTGGTTCTAAGACGGAGGCCGGTTTCCTCACGATGTTTTCCTTTTCCGTTTTTTAGAGCAGTGGTAATGAAATAAATTACACAAAGTAATGCGCCTGCTTGGGTTCGAACACTTCGAACCCACGAGTTACTGTTCGCAATTGGGGACCGCCATCACTGGGCCACCACTGGTCTCTGTGCGATATCTTCTCTATCTTTATTAATGAAAATAAAATGATACAATAATACCGAGAACGAGATAAAAAAATGCACGTAATTTAATCCATTATCAAAGTTAGAAGTGTTAAAGCGTGACAAGATCTAATCTTTTAATAAAGAGCTTCAACACGTCTCAGTCAATGACGTCCGAGCCAGACTGTGTCAACAGCCAGAGCCAGGGTATAAGGGGTCACAGACTCGCAGCCCAGCTGACAGGCGGCCGGGCGAGGTATCGATTCACCCCTCTCACCCCCCGCCCTCGCCCGGCGCGTCCCCCTAAATTACGCTCACTCCTCCGGAACTCTTAAAAGAAATTAGGGGTTAAGGTATAATGTTTAATTTGAGCTATACTGGTGCTCTGGTAGTGTTATTGGAGTCTAATGAAAGGCGAAAAAAAATTGGGGTTCAAAACTATTTTTAGCACCTACGTAATTTTTTACTATTGTAGGTATTAGGTACGCGTATCGTTTTCATATATATTTTTTAATAATTATGTACAGATTATGATCGAAATAATATTTAATTAGAAGTTGGTTTACTATTTATATTTTCTGAAGGGTTAAGCAGAGATGTACTATCTACCTATAGCTCAAGGTTACCAGTGTCAATTTATCCCCAACCTACCCTTTGCATCACAATTACATTTACGTTTGTTTCTGCCACACATCATGTGATAATTAAAGCCACATACATCATTATGTTGCCTTCAATATTAATAGTTGCGACATATTGCTAATTGATTGCCCTGACCACCATAATGTACATAAAAACTAGGTGTTCTGTTACCTTGATTTATTGCAGTGACTAATTCATTAAATATTTTAAAATGTAGTAAATATATTATAATAGTACTACTATTATTCTATTAAACTAAAAGATCTCAACCCTTTAAAGCAATTTTATGTAAAAATATGGAATTTATGACAGGCGTCTGTAATCATTCCGGGAGAGTTAGGTGTAAAGATTATACTTCGTATATTAAATATCTTACAGATTACAATTAGGACAATTCAATACTCTGTGGTAGTATGGCTGAAAGATTCTTGATGGCAAAACCCAAAACTATTGTTCCCAACCTGGGAATCTTTAGCGAACCCACAACCACTTGCCACTGCTAGCCTAAGAGGCATTCAATGTAATTAAATAATGGTCATGTTAACCCTCACTAAGTGCTGAACCATAATAAATTATTAGAATAATGTTATATGGAGAGGAGCTCGTGGCTTAATAAGAACTGCCACTCGGGTCGATCTTTAGGTTAAGCTGCGCTTGCCTAGGTCGATCTGTGGATGGGTGACCGCCCATTACATACCGAGTTTCCTCCGTGCCTCGGAAAGCACGTTAAGCTGTTGGTCTCGGGTGCCATATATAGATCTTTAGCAGTCGTTACGGGTAGTCAGTGACCTGAAAGTCTGACATCCAGTCTTACCAAAGGGTGTTGTATTACCTAGTATTAACTGGGTTGTGGAGGTCAGATAGGCAGTCGCTCCATGTAAAATACTGGTATTCAGCTGCATCCGGTTAGACTGGAAGCCGACCCCAATATAGTTAGGAAAAGGCTAGGCAGATGATGATGATGTAAATTATATGGCATTTTATTCTGTATTCCCTAAGACATTTAGAGTAGTCTAACAGGTGGAAGTGACACTGATTCTTAAATTGTTACCATATAATGAACAGTACATCATCCTGTTAAAAACTGCAATATCTAAATGATCAAATGTAAGGAACAGCAAAAATTCCATGTGGGTATTTAGAGGGATGTACTGAATAAATGTGGTAATTGTTTTAGCATTGGTGTCCCATCAGCTTATGAAAAAATACTATTCTACAGAAACTATTTATTTATTTATAGGTTGATTAACTCAAACAAACAACGGGTGCATGTCAAAATAAATTGAATTTCTAGAATAAAAATCGGACTAGTATGAAATGATAACAATTTGGTACACTTGTCTTTATCATGTGAGCTTTCTATTAAGCTTAATGTTGTTATTACCAAGGGTGGGCAAGACTTAGGAAATCAAACCATCAGGGACAGGATTATCATAGGAAGTCTGGAAGGTCAGTCAAGTCTTGATATCAAGGGCAACGACCTTTGACATTGACAACAGGCTGTTAATAAAGGTAAATTCACATTACTTTGTAATTTATTCCTTGTTGTGAAGTTAAAACTTAAAGCACTCATTCTGGCAGATGATGAATGAGGAATATTTTTCAGCCATAGGTAAGGTTTTACTTAAACATTTTTTTAAAACATTTAAAATACTTATAGTATTATTTTATTTTGCAGTTACTCCACCAGATTTTTAGTATGGTCTAATTTGTAAGTTATAAGTCTTTCATGAGACAATGTCTTCATAATATTTTTTACACAGGAAATTTTGTAGGCAGTAAATTTTTTTTATTCATTGGAATTCTAGTAAGAATACAACAGGCAAAATCCAAAAATACAGTATTTGTTTAAGTACCTAATAAGTACTTTTATTATCCAATAGCAGATGCTACATGCCTTAATATGTACAGTTTTAATTTCAATATACAGACCTGTATTATTAAATTTTATTTGAGAAGTATGGTAAAACTATGAACTTTTTTGCACCTACCATGAATTTTTAAAATATTGAACTGTAATAATTATGTACTTACCGGTAAGTGTTTTGTATTTGGTGAAGTTCCCAAATAACGTTAGATGCTACAGTCTACCTACATGCTCTGTAAATACATTTTTTTGTTCGTAAAAGTAACCAGGACTTTATCAGTTAGACATTAGCTGAGCGTATTATTTCGTAAGCAGTTAGTGTAAATATTTACTCACTTGTGCGTATTTTTAATCCAAATAGGCAACTGTGTAATCCTCACACACCAAACTGTGGTTACACACAATACACATCACAAATTCCACGCATTATATCCACATACATATAACAATAAACGAAAAAGGACACTTTATCACACCGGCATTATAATTTTGTTGTTTTAGAATAAAAATATTACACGAAACTCATCGTTTACACAGAATTCCGGAATAGTTTACTTTGACAGACGTCGTTTAATTATCGATAATTGTTAAAATCGCGTTCCGTACACCGCAAAATGCGAACGTATCCACTTTTATCACGGTACGGATAAACTAAACACGATCTACACGCAGCGGGACGCGTCGAGCAACGCCCGCAAAACCTCTATAGGCCGAATAAATTGAAAAGCTACGGTAACAGTGCGATCTTCAGAGGTGTCCGTGGCTATAGAATTTTGTAGTTTTTAACCTGTCATGCGAGAATAGTGATTGTACCGCGATGTTGTCAAAGTGAGAAAAATGTGGATATAACTTTGACAAGAGTGCAGGAGGTTAAGGAGGATTGTAAATAAATAAAAAAATATTCTAGGTAGGTAGGTATTTTTACTACGATTAAAATTATTTAACCCTGATGGCATAGAATCTCAAATCACAAATGTCATGACAAAATTTACGAAGTAAATCTCTCGGATTACTGAATAAATAAATACCTGCAATGTGTAAACCAAATTATTTTTGAGACAGTTGGTTTATTATCATCATTTGAAAACCTAGGAAATCTTTTGAAAGTTTTAGTGACATCTAGCGTCGAGTAGTTTTACAATTTAGAACACCAGTTTACAAAATGCTTTTACAGATTCCAACTAGATGTCGCTTATTTAAGAAATTTGAAAGTATACTAAACACTACTCCTCAATAGATGTCTCTATTCTATGAAGGTTAACTGTCGTATTCTAAAACGAAAAAAAAATATTAATATGTTTTCTGGTTTACTTGTAATTAAATAAATAACAAGTAAATAAATATCCTAAACAAATATTTACTACGCATTTATTTTACATTGGTAAATACCACAGAACTGAAAGAACAGAAAGAAAAAAAAAGAAAGAACGTCCCTGTTTTTTTTTCTGTTCTGTGGTTTTTCACTACATTATACTTTTTACTACAACACCGTAAAATGTGATTTTTGACCCCAAAAAAAAGTCGTTTCCCAGCAAATTTTTTTGTGTAGGGGTACTTACTTTGATGTACAGAATGCTTAGTTGACGTATGTGTGAAGGGTTCATTTACACCCTGTATAAAATAGATAGATCTAAGATAAGATTCCGATAAATTGAGAACCTCCTTTTTAAAGTCGGATACTGAGATTTACCACTATCATCAGGTCAACCTAATAGCCAGAAAGAGTATCTACCTACAACTATCGCTCCAGAACTTACGTGTATTTTTGAAAGAATTTTCTTTCAACTCCTTACCGTTGAGTAGGTGTACCTTCTATCGTTAGCGTAGCATCCACATGACATTATATTATGTAATTAAGGCACATTTATCGCGTTACCATGTAATGGTAGACGTAGGTAAGTTGATAAACAAATAATAAATTATAATTTACATACGCGAATACTTGAACAGCTTTATGGAAAACGTAGGTAGTGCCTATAAAGGGGGGTTGGCCTCGGTTGCTTTGGGATTTCATCATCATAGTATAAAAGGAACCTTGAACTTAGATCTACAATTGACGGAGCTACCGGTGAACATAAATGAAAAAAAATACAAACACAGGAATAGAGAACCTCCTCCTATTTGTAAATATGTAGTTAAGTAGCAAAGATAGCTATCCCCACAGGGGCGGCCGTATTTACCCTAGGGCCATCCGGACCACGGCCCGGCCCTGGTCGATTGAATTTTGTTTTGGTTTTGGCGTCATTCATTCCACTTTTACTTCTCAACTTTATTAGATTTTCATTACAATCTCAAGTTAACCTAACAACCTCAGGTCATGGTTATCACATCTACTAATATTGTCATCTGAACTGCGTTGTAAAAATAAGGACCAATACAGTAGAGTCGTATTTTCCTAATTAGCCCGTCTGTTAGATTATCGAAAAATATTAATAAATCAATAAAAATTGACGAAGATAAAACGCGTCAAAGATTTGAGTGGGGGTTGGTGACGTCACTGACCGCTAAAAAATGTCGTACTAATGTCTTAGAGTATAACGTCACACGAGTTTTCAAAGCACTGTATCGTCTTCATTGTTTGTTTACGTGAAAAAAGAAAAAATACGTGTCTAATATTTTTTGTCAATCTATAAGACGGACTAATTAGATTTTTTTTTGTTAAGTACCCTATTGCTCGTCATCTCGTCATCAGTGTGACGTGTGGTGTGAGTCCATTCATTTAACTTCATACTCAACTCTTTCCTCAATTCTCATGTCCATTCCACCGTTACCGTTTTTTTACAGGTCTACAATAAAATTGATTAAATGTTATTAGTACCTAACGTTGGGACAGTGTTAGTTTTTTTTAGTTTACTTGGTGTCATGTGATTGTCACTTAAAATATCACGGGCGTAATATAGGGGGGTTGAAATTTTGGTAATTTTTTGCCTAGGAAACTCCGTTTTCGAGATATTTCAATATTGAAGTTTTTATTTTCAAAAATTTGAACGTTTATTACTCGGAAACGGTGCATCGTAAGACCATGCTTCTCAGGACCGAAATGGCTGCGCTAAGTCTGAAGCTGAACATTGGCTGATTGTTAGAGTAGGTGTTACCTATCATATAGCACAATGGCTGATTAGTAGATGTGAGTTATCTTTTACTCAGCACAAACTACAGACGTGGATCTTTTTAAAGCTTCGTGGCAATATTATTCTAATGCTGTTGAATGCTTGAAGGGTGCGTTCCGAATACCTTTATCTTTACTACTTTTTATTGATGCAACGTTTCTTTATTTTATTTCTTGTATTCACTGTCTGTAATGATGATGTTAGCTGGCGGGTGGTGCAGAGATGCAAACGTCCTACTAGTATTTCGTGTAGTTCTCTTTTTATTATTTATTTATAATAATTTTTATTTAGTATTTAGATCTGTTTTTATTGTATTTATAATCTATTTGTATCTATGACAACATCTTATGATAACGAATCTTTTTTCTCTGCTAACGAATCTACTGCCTCTTCTGGTGATGATAGCTTTTGTTCTGTTACGGAAACCCTTGGGGAACTTTTGCGTCTTAGATTCAACCAAAATACTGGCCGGCTGTTTAACGTTTGTCATATAAATGCTCAAAGCATTCCAAGCCACTATAATGAGCTGTATGAAACTTTCTCGAACCACGACGTCCACGCCGTCCTGATATCTGAAACTTGGCTAAAACCTGAACTTCTATCCACCACCTACCCTCTCCCAGGATTCGTCCTGTTACGGAATGACCGAGTCGGTAAGAGAGGGGGTGGTGTAGCTATATATCTCCGTTCTGACTTTCCTTTTAAAATTCTCTCTTCTTCCTGTAATGATTCGGCTGAGTTTCTTTTTCTAGAGGTTTGTGTCAAAGGAGCAAAAACCGTTCTTGGTGTTGTGTATTGTCCCCCCTCTCTTGATTACTTCATCGAATTCGAATCGGTCCTAGAATCTTTAGGTTCGGAGTATGCACATCACATCGTCATGGGGGATTTCAACACCAATCTCCTTGCCCACAACTCCCATCGAACCCGTAAACTTCTCCATCTGGTCGAGTCAGCTAGTCTGCATGTGTTGCCTCTCCAACCAACTCACCACAACACTTCCGGTGATGATACTTGGCTCGACTTGATCCTCACCTCCAATCCCTCCCTTGTCTCCTCACATGGTCAACTTGACGCTCCTGGTTTTTCCCATCACGATCTTATTTTCCTGTCCTACGTCCTTAAACCTCCTAAACCCAAACCTACATTCCAGTACAGGCGTGCCTTTGCGCGGATGAATCGTGAAAAGCTTACTCAAGATGCATCAAGTATTGACTGGACACCCCTGGAGGAAGCCGCTACAGTTGACGAGAAAGTAAGCTTGTTCAATACTTTTGTAGTTAAGCTGTACGACACCCACGCTCCTATCAGGAGAGTCAAGCTGAAGCGCCCACCTGCGCCATGGATGAACAGAGGAGTTCGGATGGCGATGCGACGGAGGGACCGCGCGTTTCGGAGGTTTAAGAAGGATCGGTCTGATGATAATTGGACCCTCTTCAAAACTGCTCGCAATCGTTGTAATCAGATGATACGCAACGCTAAACGCCGCCACATTCTTGATAATATCACTTCTGCTTCTCCTGCCGATATCTGGAAATTCCTTGGAACTCTCGGTATTGGCAGATCGCGGCATTCAGACCTTCCTAAAACATTTGGCTTAGACGATCTAAATCGTCATTTCTCTACTGTTCCCACCCTTGATAGTCTAACCAAATGTCAAACCCTTGACTACCTTGCTGGTCTGACGCGACTCAATATTACTTCCTTTGCCTTCACCCCAGTTGATCTGGGAGAGATCAAAAAGATTATCCTATCCATTAAATCCAAAGCCGTTGGCTGTGATAACATCAGTCGACACATGATCGTGACAGTTGTTGATCAGCTCCTTCCTGCAATTTCCCATATAGTTAACTTCTCCCTTTTCTCCGGTGTTTTCCCTTCCCTGTGGCGGAAAGCCCATGTTCGACCACTACCTAAAATTCCTAATCCCACACTCCCCAGTCACTTTCGTCCAATTTCCATCCTTCCCTTTTTATCCAAAGTACTCGAAGCCTGTGTACACAAGCAATTCTCCCACTTTATTCACAATAACTCCCTCATCAGTCCATTCCAATCCGGGTTCAGGCCCGAGCACAGTACCGTTTCTGCTCTCCTTAAAGTGACTGACGATATGAGGCGGGGAATGGAAGACACTAAAGTTACGGTTTTAGTGTTGATCGATTTCTCGAATGCTTTCAATACCGTCAGTCACGAAGTCCTGTTATCCATCCTCTCCAATCTCATGGTCTCTCCCGAGGTCCTGGAATGGTTTTCTTCCTATCTTCGGGGGCGTCAGCAGTCAGTTCTTGCTAGTGACTCTAACTCCAGCTGGCGTAATCTTGAAACTGGCGTCCCACAAGGCGGTATTTTATCTCCACTTTTGTTCTCTGTTTTTATAGATCTCATAACTACCGAGCTTCAATGTGCGTATCATCTTTACGCTGATGACTTACAGCTCTACTGTCAGGCGGGTGTTGACAGCTTATCCGGTGCGATTGAGGAGCTAAACCGGGATTTACGTGCAGTTAAAAACTGGTCTGATCGTTTCGGTGTGGCGGTTAACCCAACCAAGTGCCAGGCTATTATTGTTGGGAGCCCTCATAGTTTAAGAAGGCTGAATGGGTTGACGCTGCCACCGGTTACCTTTGACGGCACAGTGATTCCGTTTAGCTCTGACGTCAAGGACCTGGGTTTGCATGTTGACACTTGCCTCGACTGGCGTAAGCAGGTCGCGATTGTGAGCAGGAAGGTCACCGGAACGTTGCGATCGCTCTATCGGCTGAAAAATATTCTCCCATCACACATTAAGGCAATGCTTGTACAGTCCCTAATCTTCCCCATAATTGACTATGGTGATGTGTGCTACTATGACCTGAATGCAGATCTCCTCAATAAACTTGACCGACTTCTTAACAACTGCATTCGATTCGTCTTCAATCTCCGCAAGTATGATCATGTATCTGCACATCGATCGCTTTTATGGTGGTTACCCATCCGGCAGAGCAGAGCATTGAGAGCCTTGACAACCCTGTTTTCTCTTCTTCACAAACCCACTTCTCCTTCTTATCTCACTTCCAATTGTCAATACTTATGCTCTGCGCACAGCAAGAATCTTCGTTCCGCCAATAACTGTCTTCTACGATGTCCTTCTCACCGCTCTGGTTTTGTAAAATCCTCTTTCTTTGTCCAGGCGGTCTTCCTTTGGAATGCGCTCCCTCAGAGTATCAGGACGGTGACCAGTCGGTTCACTTTCAAAGTGAAAGCTCGTGAGCATATTCACAAGAAGTTGGCAGATTCGTCTCAAGACTAAGTTGTTGTAGTTTTTCTTGTTGATCTCTCTTAAGTTTATATATTTTGTTATATGTATGTATATATGTATTTATTCTTATATGTTTTATTTATAAATATTCTTGTCTTTTTTTCTGTTGTTGCACCTACTGAATATTGTCTCTGCATCACCCTAAGGTAGACCGGTAGAAAATGCCCAAGGCATTAGGTCCGCCTTTGTATAGTTTTTTGCTTGTGCATAAAGTTTAATAAATAAATAATTAAAATATTGTGTAAAAAAAATATTTATTATTTTGGTGTTGTTTGTTCGCGAACCATTTTGTGATCATGGTTTCTGGTAAAATATTAGTTTTCGGTAATCAAAACCTTGGTTTTTTATTTAACATGCTTAAAATGTGATTGGGCACGCAAGTTTAATGTCAAATATCGTATGACTATAGGCGAAAATTTTCACGCTCTCTCAAAATATGAAATTTATAGAATAAAATAAGTTGATGGTACAAAATAAAAGCTGGAAATCTCTTATTAAATGACATGTAATTTGACAATAAGCTGTTTACTTATAAATAATTGGTAACCCATTCGAATCTAAGGCTGCAGGCTCAGTCACGCGGGCTGGATCGGGTGAGGGTCGGGGAGAGAGCATGAAGCGGGGTTTTGCGACGGGCCTCGTCTACAAGGACGGAATGTTGATCCCGTCAGTCATTTGCACATCTTTGTCAGTCGTTACAGGTACTACCAGTACTTAGTTGTTATTTTCGTTGACTAAACCAAAATAAATTGCTAGTATTATTCTTATTAAACAGTCTAAAACCTGAAAAATGGCGGACATCCAATGTGCACCGCATTAATCACAATTAAAATGCCATGTCCTGTATAAGAATTCACTCGTGGTACATAAATGCGTAACAAGCTGACACGGGTAGTTTTTGTGTCGAACAAGTCAGTCACAGATTCTATGTAGGTAAAGCTTAATAGTAGGTATCACGTACCTACACAAATATTGTACCCAACGAACCAACGCTCTATAGGTACGAATTAGTTTTTAGGGATCGGTGGAAACAGCGTAATAAATATCCTCACATTTTACAGAATGCAACGTCTGTCTATCCGTTTATTTATTAACATCAACTCATTCGATCAGTGTTTCATCGTAATTTTTTGGATAGGGACTTAGGTTAGGTTACTGGTATAAAAAAAAAACACGATAAGAATAAATCTTTCAGGATCTTATTTATCAGCATTAGTAGATTAATTGCCCATGCTAGTATAAGACTGTATTCAGCTCTAAACAGGATCAAAGGTGACAATTTATTGACACAATTTATAGCAGTTTGCTGTAATTTAGCATCATTGAAATTCACCCATAGTAATCATGTGGGCTAGATACTTATCTAGCCCCGTGATTACTATGGGTGAATTTCACGCAATCTTATAATAGCACTTGCTATTATAAGATTGCGTGTAGCAAGCTGATTAATACTGTAAAAGTTCAAGCAGGTATGTTCAGCAAGATGCAATATTTCACTGTTAATAGAAGTCACAGAATAATTGATTGCATTAAAGCAGTTCACATGTTCTTTTTTAAAATGCAATCATTTTATGGGTACGTTTGTGGCCTTCTATTCGGAATATAGCTACTTTCAGGTTCACAAAAATGTTATATTGCAGCTGACAGTACTATTGATTGCCAAATGCTTGATTAACACAGACCCAGGGCTATTGCGTATCTTTTAAATGACAGTGGCTAACCTATAGTGCCCATCAATTACTGTCAAATGGTTCCATTTTGTACTAAACCATAACCAATTTGACAGTTAATCCATAGACAAAATGATAGCCACTATATTAACGCTCGAAACATTACAATGTTACTTCCGTGGTTGTTGATATAGGCAATAAACAGACGGAAGCTTAATATTCAGCTTTTGCAGTTCGAGTGAACTGTTATAAGTCTTCATAAATGCTAAAGTTACCGATGTGGACTCTATGTGACATCTTATAATGCAGTTTGGTGCTACTTGTTAACTTCATAACACATTTTTACGTAAAAATAAAACACAATAAGTTACAAAAAAACCGTTTTATTTAAATATGCACTGAAAAACTTATACAACAGTAAGTTGAAAACATGAAGACGATACGCGACAGCGTAAGAAAACTTTGGCAAATACAATGAAAATACAAAAATAACTTTTATTAATTCATGACATTACGAACCAAATTCGAACGTATACGATGACACTAGTAGCCTAAAGACATAATTTATAGAGTAACGATAGTTGTGCAGTATAGACACAGGTAGGGCTCTGCCCTGCAGTCTTGAGAAGCAGTTTATTGGACCTTGTAGACCCTGGTGCAGGTTACGTCCTTAGCGGTCATCACCTGGGAAAGCGGAATTTCATATTAATATCTGTAGGTATTTCACATCATTTTCACCTCAGTATCTCATAAGGGGTTACAGAGATACATCAACAATAAGTCAGCTTTGTTGAAGGACTTCTTCCTAGCGTGTCTATAGCAATTTAAATTGTGTCAGCCATGAACTGAGCTACTTAAATTTGTCGCTTTCGGTTTCGTCTATTAGTTCCTGTAATAAACAAACACGCAGGACACGATAATATTAAGTGCCCCATCGTTTGTGGAACAGCACTTCATTTACACTCCAGGGAGAGAGTCAGTGGCTGCGGGATATTGTAAGAGATACCGCGGTCTCAACATAAAGGGCTAAGAAGGATTAGGGTGGTTTTTAGTCAGTAGAACCTTTAACCTTAGCAGTATTTTCCTACTGTAGGTAATAAAGCTGGGTCCGGCGTCCATTTAAGGTCTTCCAGGTCGACCACGGCAACTCAAGTCCAGGTAGCAGATTTTCAGCAGGTGGAACGAATGGATTAAGTAAGGATATGAATGGGACTAAACTGAGACTATTCCCACTTTACCCAGTGGATGGCAATAGGCTTTGCTCAGTAGTTGGTGTATAAATTCACAATGGAGGCTGTTGGCTGTGGGTTGTTGTAAGAGATACCGCAGCCTCAAAGGGACTAAGAAGGAACATGGGTGGTTTTTAGTCAGTAGAAGTCTGACACTCCCTTTCGCTCTGCCCAAGAGCGAGAGGGCTTATTTGATGACTTTTCACCCGCCTAAAAAAAAAGGCTGCTGCACTTTGTCCAAGTCGGGATTCGAACCACTGATCCCAATAGACAAATATGGGAATCTCGATTAGGCTTTCTAATTCCAGGGACATAATCGTTTGTGTAATCCATAACAATCAATAGGGAACACCTGGCAAACTCAATAACATAGAATCAAGGGCTTATGTATGTGATAAACATTTTATTAATATGTTTATAGGCTTAGAGTCCTATTGTCTACCATAATGGGATGAGCTTAGATGATGCACCGTTGCATTTTAATATCATAAAGGTGCACTTGACATTAATACGTGATCACAGTTACTAAATGCATATCTCTGGTTTAGATGGTGCTTTTACGACTTACTTTGTGTAAAATAATGTCATAACAACACGCCTATCTTCCAAAATCAGTACCTACTCTAAGTTCATACTTAGAACCTCCTCAGAATACCGGGCGCTGTGACTTTTTTTCTTAAATACGATACAGCATCATGCTAAGATAGGGCCTTTTGGCCTCGAACAGGACCAATATACAGGGTTATTTGTAAAACACCGTTAACCTCTCAGGACTAAGTTGCTAACATCATCAACAACTTGTGTTGTGATAGTTAGATAGGACAACGAAAACTTGAACTTTTGTTTTTGGTAAATGTATTATGTTTTGTAAAAAGTCATAGAGCAAAAGTTGTTGTTTATGATGATAGTAATACAGTCTTGCTAGGTTAACGGTGTTTTAGAAATAACCCTGTAGACACAAACACTTTTTCTTTCTTTCTTTACTTTCACCTACTTTTCGCTAGTTATTTAATACTTAATAAGGTGCGAGTCTGCGAACACATTATTATCAACCAGCACAAACCCAAGTTTCAGGACTGATAAAGAATCTCTGACAGAACAACTCAATATAACCCACACTTGACAACACCGATTATTTCGTTGAAGTAACGGAATATTAATTACGATAACATCAAAACAAACAAAAAAGTTTTCAATAATCCGTGAAATCGATTTGATATCGATCAAGCTTGCCCAATTTTACAACACTTGTATAGTTTACGAGTTTATGGTACAATTAGATGATAACAATGTACTATTTGGTTTATGGACAGTAAAATTAATTTGTTGTTCAAAATATTTGTTGTAAAATCATTTTGGAATTGCGTTTTGTAGTGATAGCGTGACCATCGGACTGCCAAGTCATAGGTCTCGAGTTCGAACCCTACGCACTTCAGGTTTTTCGGATTCTTGTGTGTATTATATAATTCACATGTACTTCGGTAACAGAAACATCGTGAGGAAACAAAACCAGCATGCCGGAGTAGGTGGCGCGCGGCGCGGCGTTGAGGTGTAACGTACACCCAATTTTAATATATTTAAGCCCCGTTAAGGCGATTAATTTGCTATTAACCGGCCAGGTGTCAAGGACTAACCGACTAAGGACAAGGAGCGGGCTACTACTGAATTTTTAAACGGTAAAACCCAATTAAACTTAACCCGATAAATCGAATGTAAGGCCGTATACAGATAGAAAGCTGGTAGCCGTCGACTTGTCAGCGGCGTTCTGCGCTTATCGGCGCTTGTTCATAAATGCCTGCATGGACCGGTTCCTATAAGCGTTGGTAGGCTGCCAGCTTTATTTCTGTCTAAACGGCCTTAAGACTTAAACAGCCCTCAACTGTGGCGCTTGCCACTAGCTAGACTAGACTATCTAGCTGGGTAGTCGGTACAAGGTTTTTTGGTTGTCTTTTTACACTTACAGCCTTCATCTCCTCGGGTCCGAACTCTCTGATGTAGCTGATCTCAACGCCGTCAGCAGACTTCTGGATCTGCTTGAGTGTGTTGCCCTCGAACGTGACCACCGACTTCACCTGCAATTTTTAAAATAAGATTAATATAATGGTTACTACTTTACTACGCCTTGAATATATCAGTATCTTTATTTTAGGGAGACCATAACAGCTAAGTATCAACGTGTAGTTTACCACATTAATCGCATTTACTCGTGTAGCGGTGACAAGGCCGCTGTAAACCATAACGAATGACGTATTTGGCGTATTTATTTGATTTTTATTGTGTTTGTCAAGTCATGTGTTTATTGTGTAAGGGCTTCTTCCCTTGCCCCATTATATTGGGAGCAGCGCAACTCGTTTTTAACTTCTCTCTATTGTCAGACGTCAAGGCATCATTTAAATCGAACGATGAAGGCGACTTACGGCCGAATACTGAAACGCTACTCAATTTTAAGTTGCCCTTAAATCTCGTTGTCTCTGTTACTTCAGCATAGAGCGACCGAGACAGCACTAGATTTGAGGGTTACTTATATTTGAGTGGCGTTTTAGTATTCGGCCGTCACTCTTTAATCGAGAAGATCAGAAGAAGAGAGATGCATAAATTACGATAATGGCAGAAGAATGATGATTATTCTCGTATGGAAAATTTACCTTGGCGCCATCAGCCCTCTCCTCATCGAACTCTTCACCGGGCTTGAACTTGCATTCCGTGGTCTTGAAGGTGGAGGATGTGACCAGGTTGAAGGTGTCTCCGTCCTTGCGGAGCTCCACCGTCGGGGTTACGGCGTTGGCGGCCTTGCGGGTGATCAGACCCACACCTGGAGAAAGATAAGAAGGTCGGTTTAGATTTTTACCAATGACAACGTTTTTAGAGTCGTGGTTTCTGGTGGACTTCTGCCCACGGTTCATGTTTTCGTTTCAGTCAAGTCAGTGCAGTGTGTAGGATGCGCTAGTTTAGTTGGGAGTGCATAGTTAAGCAATATGGACGCCGCCGCTGTTTCTTGTTCAACATTCGTACGAAACCAAAGCTCATGTCGTAGTCTGTATGTAGCCTAATTTAAAGTGCTGATCAGCTAGAGTCAACATACATACCGCTCTAGTCCCTATGATATGATTAGACAATATAAAATGATTCATTGACACCAGAAGAAGGTGAATCACTATGTGGCTGGTAACGAAATGAGGAACTAGAATGAACTATACTGGATATGATTTAATGTTGACATTTGCCATGGAAAGTCGCCATTGAGTGACAAGTTACACTGGACAATTATAGCCTAGCTAGATCATACGGGTGTTATTTCCACCTGTTGTAAAGTGGCTTTATTTGATTTATCAGTCTGTAGATTTCAACGAACTTTTTGAACGTCATAAATTACAAAAGAAAAAAAAAGCAACACATCAGAAGTGGGATCTAATTCATCTTATGGCCAAGAGTTGGATGAGGGGTGTCGAGTTTCACACCATGCAAGACCACTTGTAGTTGAAACCCTGTTCTTAGCAAACAACTATTTGTAGGCTTCTGAAGTGCCCAGGGTCTCCAATTGGTTAAAGACGGTCCTGACCCTACGGGACCACTTGTAGTTTGAGTCCTATTGTTGACAAACAGACATTTTTAGGATTCTGCAGTCAAATGGCAGCCACATAACCCTTATAATTAACCGTGTCCTTGTGTATGTTACTGTGATTTCGTCAATAATTTGATTACTAAATATCCATCCTGTTATCAGTACCCAGCTCTTTGTCTATTATTGTTTTTTACTTACATTAATTGATGTAAACGATCTTTCAAACAAAACCCGAATTTCGTACACTAGACGTCTGAAGCTGCTACTGTCAATTTTTCCAATCAACCTTTTTTTTTTTTTTAAATCGTTGCCCCACTCTAGGAATTTCTCCTGTATCGTGGGTGCGTTCACAAACATTTAAACTCACATACACAATTACCCAGACCCGAAACAACTATCTGTAGGTCATACAAATATTTGTTCCGTGCAGGGATCGAACCCGCGACACGCAGCGCAGCAGTCCATTGCTCAAGCACTGCGCCAACCGTGCCGTCGAACCTTTAACCTGATACTGTACCGATGATGTTGAATATCAAAATATTATAACAAAACAAAGTTTCGGACTTTAGATTGAGGGCATTTATGCATCGTATTGTAATTTATAGCACATGAGTTCACACGACGTGCAAGGTCAGTTATTTTTCAAGTTAGGTTAGGTTAGGTTAAATAAAGGTTAAATTAAAGGTTAGGAAAAATAACTGACCTTCAGTTATTTTTCAAGTTAGGTATAAAGGTTAATGTAAATAGACTAGTTAATTTGTTTAATAGGCATGATTGAAATACGTAAGAACAAATAAATTGGGACAAGGGCGGATACAGGTTTTTTTTCTGGGGGAAAAAAAAACCTGTAGACGCCCTTGGAGCATGCCAGCAAAAATAAATAAAAAAATTACACCTGTTATGCCCTACACCTCTGCCTACCCAAGGCAGAGGTGTCACCCCAGAACAGAAAGAACAGTGGTGTATGTATGTAACCATTGGTACACCCAGTTATGTTTAAGTCCCATGTACCTAATAGGGGGCGAGCCTATTGCCATCAACCGAGCACAAATCCAGACTCCGTGAGTGCTAATAAGAAATGCCTATTTAGGTATTTGATTAATTCAAAGTAATCTAGTCAGAAAACAATCGGAATTTTGCCATGGGTTTGAAAGAAACTCTTTAAATTTATCTGTAAATGTAAAATCTAGCCGCTGTATGAACACGAGCGAAACTGATAGTTTAATTAATTTTAGTCAAAAAATCAAAATCATTTATTTCAAGTAGGCCAGTTACAGGCTCTTTTGAATAGTCGGACAATTAATACTAAATATTAATAAGCTAATAAACTAGACTACAGTCCCACTCACAAGGCAGTCTTTTAGTCATTCATTCATTAATATCAGCTGATCAGACTTGTCTGTAGACGGTTGTGGAAATTCATTGGCTAACACGCTTGGAAAACTTATTGGTTATTGAATGGTACCTACAAGTGATTTCATTTTATTTCTCGAATTCTTCCAAAATCCATCGAGAAGAGGGGAGGCCTGTGTCCATAAGATGCTGTGGGGACTTAAGAGGCTGATACTGCTAATATAATACCAATATCATGAGAATTCATACAAAATATGTATTGGCATCCAAACTAAACATGTAATTGCAAAATTTCAGCTCAATCGGACACCGGGAAGGCTTCTAAGATTTTTTTACTTGAATCTCATGTCCAGCAGTCGTGGCTCGTGGCAGAGTGTTATTTTTTTTATGTGTATTATTTTACGGTAATCGTAATAAATTGGGCCTAAGACTAAACCAATTTATACACGTTCTGTAGTTAAATCACTCGATAGATGACTTTCATTGCAGCTATCACACTATGTATGTGTGTATGTTTGTTACTTCTTCACGCCTAAATGGCTGGAGCGATTTTAATAAAATTTGGTATGGAGTTAGCTGACACCTTGGATTAACACATAGGATAGTTCTTCTCCCGATTTTATCTTCTTGTGGGATAATTTTCGAGTTGTAGCGGGCAAAGCCGCTGGCAGCAGCTAGTTATAGAATAATACTCAATTTAGTTTTGTAATTTTGTTCGACTCTAGCGGGTCTTAGATCCATTCATTATTTATAGATGAACTAGTATCTATACCTTTTTGTCTTACGGCCAGAACTGACCATTCACAGAATTATGCAATTAACGGCTAATCCATATAGAGTCTATATTTCTTTGTGCTTAGTAATAAACTTGCATTAGTATGGAAGACATGCATGCGATTCGCAGGCGGCTACTGATCGGAAATCGTTAGCCATAGACGGTAGTGCTGATCCATTTATGAATTGTTTACAGGATTTTGAGCCTTAGCTGTAGGAAATAAAGACTTTCTTCCTTCGTTTAGTGAACAATTATAAAAATAGTTGTGGTTTCTTCATATTTTTGTAGAAAAAGTTCCGTTTTGTGGTCGGAGAGTGGAAATTATTTTTAATTGATCGACAGAGTAGGTATCACTGGACCGGTTTATACTCAAGCCATTTTCTTCCAACTAGGTATGTAGGGGTCGGCTTTAAAATAAACCGGATGCAGCTAGTGTATCAATACATACAATCAATGACATCTACACAGTTACAATAAAAAAAAGTTGTTAAAAAACCAAAAACCCCGACTGTAAAACTGAAAAGTAATAAACAAGCACATTTTAAATTAAACAAAACTTGGAAGCAGGCGGGGTCCATTCTATTTTCATTTCATAATTTAATATTCGCACAATCAAGACGAATCTAACGACGTATATTTTATTCAAATCCCTTCATCCGTTTAGGAGTTTTGAAGGAACAAAGAAACGGACATACACACATACATACACGCCAAACACATAACCCTTTTTTTTTTGGTGGGTGTAAAATCATCGAATAACCCCTCCCGCTCTTGGGCAGAGCGAAAGGGAGTGTCAGACTTCTACTGACTAAAAACCACCCATGTTCCTTCTTCGCCCTCTATGTCGAGGCCGCGATAACCGGTGGACTACCCGCGGCCCAAACACATAACCCTCCTTTTGGGCTTCGCCGCAGTCGGGTAAAAATGAATTCGATGATTTGTTAGTGTAATTTTGATGAAGATTAAAACATTTGTTTTAAATGTAGGGCTTACTACATGCCTGTTTTTTACTAACTGCATCTACATGAATGCCTTATCAAAGTTATCATGTCAATGAGCAACGACCCGTAGAAATAGCCGAGTTTATCACATCACCTCATGTTTTGTGAGTCACGGAGAGAGGCCGGAGGGTCAACGTTTTCCTCGTACCTACCTACATAATTATAGATAACATTGATTGCAAAGAAAACAAAAAATGGACGCCAGCGTCGCCAGCACATCAAACTGTCCCGAGACTGTCATATTTTTAACCTACTTCCAAAAAGGAGGAGGTTTTCATCAAACAAACAATGTCCGGACTTCTGATTCTTCTTAAGTTTATTTTTCACTTTTTTGTGTTTTGGAAGCCCGTTTTCTTGTTTCCCAATAAGCTTTGAACCTAATGCTTTTCTAATAAAGTTAATCTTCCCTCGCCTCGCAGCTAGCTCAGAGCCGCCATAAAGTTTGAACAGAACTACCGATGGTTCCTTTGAGCTTAGGACAGTTTTACGTTAGTATTAGTTTAGTATTTTTACAATAATCCTTTTAACATCATATCGATGGTTTAGCATAAGGATATCAAAATCAGCCCAGCGGGTTTTGGTAGATATCACATGTCTTCGAATCTGCTGTTCTAAGTAATGCCGGTTTTGTCCCGATGTTTTCCGTCACCATTTGCGGTGATTAAATGAATAATACAAAGTAAAGTGCCTGCTTGGGTTCGATCCCACGCCCCGGTTCACTGACGCCACTGGACCATCAATGCTCTATGTCGACGGTGTTTCGTGACTAATTAACTTTTTGATTGTTTGATTATGTATGTTACGCCAAGTAGCGGTAGTCTGCGGGAAACGGTCATACCAAAATGTTGGTTGTTTTTATGCAATGGGAATTCTGATGTAGGAGCTAGAGCCATCATAACTTGAAGAAACTAGCGGACCTGACAGACGTCGTCGTCCTGCCCAGACAGCAGCGCCACCTATTGGGTCTAATTGTAAATCTAAACCATTCTCGAATTCACTTAAACACAAATGATCCGCCATTTATTGAATTCATTTGTTAAAAAAAATGTCCCGCTCGACCGATTATGTGCAAACTTCACATAAACCATCTACCAAATAGTCCGAAAAAAACCTTAACATTTGGTTTTGATAGGTGAGCCCGTTCTTGAGTTAAAAAATTACAACGAAATGTGGCATTGATTTTTATATGTATAGACTAGCGGACCTGGCAGATATTGGTGATAAGGTTGGCGATTGAAAATTTATCAAAATTTGCTCTGTCTCAGCCGCTGTAAAGTCTCGTCTAGTCAGTACATTATACAGGGTGTTTGGAAGGGAGCTGTACATACGCCTAGGGTAGAAACTAGGGATAGTCTGCTACCTACCCCCGCCCATTATATTGACCTTGGCCTCAAGGTTTTTTTTTAATTTATTATTATTTTTTTGACTAAAACTACCTGTAGCTCAAAATCTATCCATGGGACCGGTCGGCTAATGGTCTTGTTTTAATCGTTAGAGTCTTAGGGTCCTGCAAAAAATTATTTTACACCAGAAAATTGTGGAGAAGAAAAGTTATGGGGCCTGAAGTACCGTAGTAAGGTAAAGAAATAATTTTAAATTAAAAAAAAACCTTGAGGCCAAGGTCAATATAATGGGCGGGGGTAGGTAGCAGACTATCCCTAGTTTCTACCCTAGGCGTATGTACAGCTCCCTTCCAAACACCCTGTATGTAGTTTCTATAAAAAATTGTAGCTTTTGTCCATGCCTTAAAACCTCCTCACTCACTCATCATAATGCATCGTTTCCATCTAATCCAACAGTTACTTGGAAAGAAGTATGTTTTCACACCAAAGCGGCGTCGGCCCGTAGAAAACCATTGTTAGAGACTGATAAACATCCTCCTCGCTATCACAATATTGATGTAACCACTTACTTTTTTTTTTATTTAAAAGTCATAACTTACTTCCAAAAACTTTGATCTTTACTTAACAATGATTAATTATTTATCTGGATAGATAATGAAATCAAAATCTAAGGGCGATTCGCAAGGGCCGACCGACGTCTGTCGGGGGCTCGGGGCTGCGGGTTTTTCGAAAGAGATACCGCGTCAAACACAAAGAGCTAAGAAGGACCATGGGTAGTTTTATTCAGTAGAACTCTGACACTCATTTGAGGAGGTTTGTGAGGATTCATTTGATGATTTCTGACCCTCCAAAAAAAGCGCGATTCTCAACAATAGACTAATTGCATGTGACTCAAAGATTGATAAATATAAATATTGATGTATGGAGAGTTTGGAGAGCCCAAGATGATGGCTGGATTGTGTAAGGAATTTTATGAAAGAAAAATAAAGGTTGCGCCGACCCCAAGAAACATGGAGTGACAGGACCAAGGTCAGAAAAATGACACAAATCATTTGAAAAAAGTAATCGTGGCGTTTATTGCCTGTTCTTCTTCATAGGGAACGATCAACCCGAACTGTGCACCTTTTGTCGACGTTTTATAAGTGCCCATGTAGGTAGGTGCGCTTCTTTATTTTATTTTAACTATATAAACAGCTTCTGATTTTATTGACAGATAGCTGTGTCTACGTCTGTAAGTCTATGACTAAACACTAAATCCTATTGTCTGTGCTCTCAGGATAATATTACTGATAAGAATAATACATTTGAAGTTCACATGACTCATCTCTCGAGGTCACCCCTGCCTATCTGTTATTTTAATAATGTTTTATTTGCATAACGAATTTTATCTAAAGTCTGGCTCGTTTGATTAAAAAGGTAATACTGTCTGAACCATCAGTAATATCAGATCTATGTAACAGAAAGGTACCTTACCTTATAGTACCTACACCAACTTTTCGCCAGTTAGGTTTAAGTCCCATCCCATGTAATAGAATAGCCTAGGCCAACGAGACAGTGTTATAGCATTATTATTATATTCACCTACCTACTTAATTATTTATTTATATTAAAGTTCATACAGGGTGTAAATTAACCCTTCACACATACGTCAACCAAGTATTCTGAAGATCAGATTAAGTACCCCCACGCAAAATTTTTTGCTGGAAAACGACTTTTTTTTTATTTCATAAATCTTATTTTACGGTAAAACTCAATGTAGCACTCTTAAAACATTGTGCTAGTGGATGCTTTGAATAGTAAAAGGGTCAAGGAGGTAATTTAAGTAAAGTTATAACCTGAAAAACTAGTATTTACAAAAACAGCTGTGCAAATTTTGGAACTTTGAACCCCAATATTTCCGTAACTAGGGGGTTCCCAGGTATGGTCTAGAACAAAAAAAATATCGCAGTGGTGGGGAGAACAAGTGCCCTTCGTTTGCGTTAAGGGTACTTTTACACCCTTTATACAAGAGTTACTTGCTTGAGATGTTTAAGTATGATTCCAGATACTGAATGTGTGCATCGCATAATACAGAGTCTACAGAATAGATAAAAAGTCACACTAGTTAATGTAATAAGAAACTTCACCTTTTATTCTTGGGCAAAGTCTCGCACTGCTGTTCGGTCGATGCGGGAAAAACTACAGGAAAATATTTCTTACACAGAATTTTACTTAAGATTTATGTAGCCGTGATGGGTTTCCTACTTACCAACATAATACATATATTTTTGCTCATAACCATTTGCTAATTAAATAATTATCATCGCGTTAGCTTAATAATCATGCCGTTAATTTACTTAACATCAACTATGCATTGTTCAACGTTTTCAATATGGCGGTATTAAACTATATCACTACTTATAACCGTGTGTGTAACGCATCTGCAGTGTTAAAATTAGTTTACTTGGCTCTGGAATTACATTAGGGGGCGCTGTTGGTAGACATTTTCAAAAAATTGTGTTTATAGAAAAGATGGCGACGGCCTTAGTTCCGTTCACGCGCTAAAACATCCATGAGCATATAAAGTATAAGAACAGCATCTATTCACAAACAATCAAATCGAAGTCGAATCGAACTTTACCTACACTTTTTCGAGTATCAGATTTTTGGATCGAGCGATTGGCAAATGCTATTCACAGATTCGATTGACATGGTAGTAGGTATAAACAGTCGTGGTGAAATATTTTGTGTAGCCAATATCTTTAATGAGTATAATTCTATCCATCCTATGTATTTCATCAAGAGACAGTTGTAGTTTGAATTGTGAAAACATCTTGGTCAGTACTCCTACTAGATGGTGGTCCCCAAGAGTTATGGTCAAACGTTGAAGGCTCATATTATTAGGCGGACTGGAAAAATGTAGCAAATAAGTTGGAAGTAGTATTTATTTATTTGTGTAATGGGATCATTGGATGAAATTTAATTGTAATGAACCGTGTATGGGATTTCATTTGACGTTTTACAATTTGCAACGTACGTCCAAAATGCTTTAGTATTGGTAGCTACACTTTCTTCAATTGCATTAATATAATATATTTACTATAGCAAATGTCAGCTAAGACTTTTAATTTTTTTTCTGTTACTCGAGAATATCTCATAGTCATGTAAATTCCCATACTTCTTACACTTAAACCGTCGAATATCCGTCGAGTAACTAAAAATATAATTAAAAACAATTTTAATTTTAAATGGATACTTAGGCAGCGACTCTTGCGTACGGTATAGTACAAAATGGCGTCCAACTCTAAGGTAATTCTGAATTGGATTTCCGACAGCAAATAGCTGAAGGTAGGATTGAAATCTTCATCTTGAATCACAATCGAAACTTCGGTTTTGTGAATAATCGCTTATTGATAGTACGATGGATCGATCGTATAAGACGGACAATCGAGTGGTTGTGAATAGCTATGCTGAAGTATCGATATGAACCTAGGTACGGAACTACGGACCTACGTACTTATAAGGCAAGTCCCGGTCCCAGTGGACCAACGCAACGCCTCAGTGCAGGAATGCATGCGCAAGAATGCGGCTCCTCAAGTGCATTCTACAGTTAGACACTAGTCTAGTCTGTCTATCCAAACCACGACGACGCCACCACCCACGACGATTATGACTAACTTCCCGCCAATTCTGGCTACTATTACGAATTCCGAAGATTCGTGTTACAATTTCAGTCAAATGAGCATCCGTATGTACCAAATACGGGAAGAGACAAAACAAAACGCATATTTACATAGATAAGAATCAGATTTCCGTATAACAAACCATAATATCATAGTGAAAATCGTTCACTGTAAAAATCAGTAGCAAGTTCTCTCATCTCATGCCTTCAATTATTAACAACACGCACAGATGAATCGATAAACAATTCTGCGCCCCCATTGGGTGAATAGTGGGTGCGGCGCGTCGCCATTGGTCGGTGCCGCCTGTAGTGTCGCATGGCGTGACGACAAGGCCGATGACCTTTAAATTGGCGCAATTTTTCAATTTAGAACGCGTAGCGGAGGAAAGTTTTTGTCAATCAAATAACAATTTGTTTGAATTATAGAGTGGCACTTATCGATCATAGATATAAAGTACTTGAGCTGGAATGAATAAATATGATTCCTTTGCCCTTGATTTTTTTTAAAAGGGGCGCCTAGCCCGTAGTTAGGCAGAAATATTTTAAGCTCATTGTTTTTAAGACAGCGCCTCCTGGTTCAATGGGGTTACACCTGCCCTGCCTAACCTGCCTTTGACAGGAAAAATCTTTATAGGTACTGGTAATAATCTGACTACCAAACGTAGGTCCTGTTACCTGTATACTTAATTTTTTATAGAGATTTATAACTTAATAAATTGCCCTTATCCCAATTCATTTGAGGTCGGCGCAGAATGTCTTCTTCTATCATACTTCTGTTTCTCGTCTGCTCATGAGACACCTCCTTTCTTACCATTCTTAACACAGTCCATCCATCGTTTCTTTGGTCATCCTTGGTAAGTTTTAATAAATGCCATAAAAATGGCAAAATTTAATAACATGCCATATCTATCATATTAGGAAATGTTCGTTTTACGAGTAGGTATCAGATATAAGTTATCTTACCAAATATTCTTATTTATTTAAATTATCGCTTTAACAAGTCGGGCCCTTTGATATTTTACCTTTATCATAAGCAGATAGTTCTGAAAAATGTTTCCATTATTATTTGTGGTGTCATAGACAAGTAGAAGTGGATAAGTAAATAAAAGAGGTGTGACCAAAAATACTTGATTAGATTAGGTTATCTGTATACTTACTCAGAACAATTCTGATAACTTTAGTTAGTGTTAGTCAGTACCCTAACGTACAGTCAGGATTGAAAATCAGGTAGGCAGTCGCTTCATGTAAAATACTGGTATTAATACCGCACGGGACCGGTCAATGTGACACGACACCTGGGGGAGGCCTACCTATGTCCAGCAGTGGACGTCTTTTGGCTAAAATGATGACGATGATGATACCATTTTATGGATGGGAAACGGGCGATTCTTGAATCTTAAATCGTTGTTATTAAATTCATTGCATAATAACAGTAACAGCTACAGAATTTACAGAACTTCAAAGCAGTGGGTCAAGTATAGATCAAGTTAATTAAGAATTTTAGATAATTTTAAATAAAAAGTGGTCCACATTCGATACTATAGAAAGAACTAATGAATGATGTTATGATATTTGAAACAGAAAGCGAAAACTTTTCATAAATTCTTTCTATGACCGATTTGTATCAAGGTACGAATTTCACATTTCAGGTTTATCTACAAATACATACGAGTAAGTAGGTAAGCAAGTATATCAAAGTAAAGTTCCGCCTTTGTACAGTTTTTTGCTTGTGCATAAAGTTTAATAAATAAATAAATAAAGTTAAATTCTTTTATTCCCTAAAACCGTAACCACTATACATAAAATATTTAAGTGTAACCTAATTCATGTGATAATATGTAAAAGGAAAATCCGAAATACAACATACATTTTCAAGCAAAGTATGTTCCTACCTACCATCTATTTAAATAAGTAAGCGAGATGTTTACTACACCACTTGACACCTCTGATCTCTAATAAATATTTGATTAACACCGTCTGCTGCTTATCAACATAACATGACAAATTGATCTTGATGCAACTTGGCTGACTCAAGTAAGAGAAACGTTGTAGTTTGAATAGTTTCGTTGTCAATATTTATTTCACGAGTACAATAGGAAAACGGCTACGAAACCGAATGCTATTTTTAAAAGATTTTCGAGTAGGACCAAAAACGTACAAACATGGACGAAACAAATTGAGTAGGTAGGTAAGCTACTTATGCGAGAATATTATCACGTAGCATTCTTCTTTAACATCATTTTTAATTTTTATCACTTCTTTCAGCAAAGGAAAACATCTACCAGCATGCCTGAGAGAGATATTTCTTGCATTTAGCATTATTGCACTAGGTATTCAGAGCCCATGGGCACCTAAAAACTGTTACATCATGCAGGGTGTCTAAAATGGCCGCTTTAGCGGAATCGTAATATGAATCATGATAAAAATTTAAAGTGACTTTATAGTTGTAGACATTAACTGCGGTACTCAGAGATATTTAATGATTACTTAAGCCATCACTTAGTAAAGATTTGACATACTTTTGTATGACAAAACCGTCAAGACCTTTACTAAGTGATGCCCTAAGTAATCATTAAAGCTCTCTGAGTGCGGCAGAAAGACCATTTTAACGTGTATCATACCTACTAAGATTCTGCGTGGATTCTGATAAAGCGGACCCGCAGGTTAGGCACTAACCCTACGATAAAGAAGGTTTGTTAGAGAAAAAATATAATATTTAGAATTTTGAATTTACATAGCTTCCAAATGTAAGTACATATATTTTGTATGTGTAACTCAGGACTCAGTGTAATCCTATACTTAATAATATGTTCTATTTTATTTAAGTCGAAAAAAAATACAAAACAAACACATTCACTAGTGTAGTGACACACTCATCACCATCTAGCAACCCGAAAATAGGTCTTCCGTTCACTCGTTCATCATTCGCGCTTAAAAATAAATACGGCGCCAAGATTGAATGCCAGCGAGATAAATACAGAGGTTCAATGTCCATTTACCTACCGTATCAGCGTTGCAGCTTTGTGCACAAGATAAAAAAATGGTCGACGCACTGATAATGGATATTATTATATTTATGCACTTATCATGGATACTTATTATGTTTATATAATCTTCAGTAAGTAGGTAATGTAAGTGGGCAATAAATTGTAAATTCATGTTCACTGAAATTAAGAAGATTGCTGTACTTGTTTCAAATTATCGTTGATTGTGTTTTTTTTTCAATGAAGGCTTTTCACACGTGCCTTCTAGTCATGGTAGGTCACATCACATGCCAAATTAATGACATCAATTTACTCCCGAGCCTCGGACGAAAGCACGCCAAGTCGTCTTGCGGTCTGATCTCTCTCCGGTCGTGTCCGATTGCTGTTCCATCTCCATCGGTCTTTGAAAGTCCCTCACTTTCAAAGTCCTCACGACACCTCCTCCTCACAAGAACCCACGAAGAGACGCAGTTTCAGAGTGCACCTGTGTTCCTGTGTACTATAATATCTCCCGCAGCGATGGCTTAATTACCGCCAAAATTGGCCGCCAAGACCGAAAACGTTCAGGAGGACTAATATTATTATGATTAATGATTTGTCAGTTTTCAGGATTATCTGGTGTAAACTGGAAACGCCGCTGAGGTAATTATAAGATTATTAATAATAACGATAAAGATAAATAATTTTAGCGCCGAAAGCGGACATTAAGGTTGTGTGTGGGGGGACATTTATTATTATAAAGATTGTCACTATCTATTGTGGGTAATCTATCAAACGATAATAAATAAAAGGCTTTAAATAAGTTTTACCATGTCAAGATTAACTCAGTGATTATATTTTTTGATTGAACCATGCTTAAATATAGCAATATAAATTACCTAATCGTACGAATGTACTAGGTAACGAATTGATAATAGTTTTATGAGAGTAGCAAAGTCTAGACCTTTATCGTCCTAAGTATTTGTCATAATTTACTTTAATTTATCTTAATTATTTAGGTTTTCGGTGTATAAAACGATTAAGTGCACTGTTACCATTTTTTTCTCTCATGATAATGTAGGAAGGCTGTGCCAAGGTCATACAGCCTTCGTCTGATATTAGTAGAAATAAGAAAAACATTGTATATGTTCGTGAATTCTGTCAAACTGTGGACTTTACTACGTAGCGTCGGAGTAGACACCATATTTGCATACAATGTGGTTCGGAATAAAATTATAGAAAGTTTAACGTTAGAATGGAATTCTCTGACCTAAAATCTTTACAAGATTTTTTTTTAGTCACCGTCCAAACTGTGATATATTTATTAATCTTTGGCAAAAAATATTGAATACGTGTTCTTTTTTTAGTATCACGCAATACAAAAATATTGAGTTATCACATCACAAAGTTTTAACTTTTCATGGAGAACGGATAATTCTTTCGAGAAAATGATTTAATGTGAAAATTTTACGTATCGTATAAATCATCAAATAAGCAAAAAACGTATAATTATAACGATAAGTATCTGCTCTAAATACCTATGTATACAACTTTATGAATAATAATCGATTTGATTTTGAAATCTTAAAGTTTTACGGATTACGATATTATGTACATAAAAGACATTTTTTTTCTAAAAAGTTTATTCACTAACTGTAATAATATGAATTAATAAATACGAATGAAAAAAATATTGCATTTAAAGTACCTACCACTGTGAAATTAAGTAATCCACTAAGTAGCAAGCAGTACCTATAAAACAGTAAAGCTAAGTGCTTTACTGTAACAGTAACTTGTACAGTAAAAAAATGGCAAATAAAACATATTTTATTACAAAAGACTGCACTAGAAACCAGTGCACCGGTCATTAATTAAAAACTTTTTGATAAGCAATAATGCAAAATGGCCCACAAAAAATATTTTTCCTGTTTTTGTTAATGGTCTACTGAAAGTCTAAAAATACTTTGGTTAATTAAGTTACAGATTAATGAATTATTTGAGGTATCACTTGATTTTTGTAGAATCTTATTTTGTTTTAAACATTAATTAATTCTGTTTGCAATGTTGGAATTGGAAACAGAAATGAAGAAAATTGTTGTCGTAAATGACTATCTTTAAACCATGTGCAAGAATTAGTCTACATTTAACTACAATCTTTCAAATCAAACACCATTCAATAAATCTTCGTAAGGCAAACGCTACACAATGTCAAGTTCAAATGACAGATCGGATTTTAAAATGGCAGCGTAGGCTTACACCGACCTTATCCGCTGCTCTGACTCAAGCAAAGGAAACGGCTGACTGTTCAGCCTATTGCCATCAATTGATCTTTAAATCGGTTAAGATGATAATCTGTGTCTATCCTGACTCATCCGATCACATGTCTGAGAGGATATTCGTATTCAAAAGCTCAATTTACTGCAAGCTATTCATGTATTCAAATGTCACGAAGTGATCAATATGTCCTGGGAACATTGTATAGGGCAGTAAAGGACACTCAAGTGTTCAACTATTTGTCTCCAAAGCGTTTCATTTCCATATTTTTCCCTACAAAACGACCGTCAATTATTAATAAAACTGCCCTTTTCATGAATAAATAGATGCCACAACTAATACAATGTTAAGACTGCCTCATTGCCAAACGGACAATCTTCCGAGATCTATTTCTAGACAAGGGTGACTGACTTATTTATCAATGTTCTTCCTATGCAATCGACTAGAAATATTGGTTGATACTCTAGAACTACAATTTTCCATCCGAGAAAGGAAACTGGCTTTGGTGGCGTTCATTCAATATTGCGTCGACTACTCTGTGTAAGTGTGTACGCCCCGCAAATCAATAAAATCTCGAGTGCTAGAAGCTTCTAAACAAAAAAATCATACGACGTAGCCTCTGACCGTGGGTCCAATAAACGCATGCAAATCACACATCCACGCAAATAGAAAACGGAACTCGCGATCAGTATTGTTATAGAAAATGGTCGTCTCTCAACAAACCGTCTCGGTATCTTATTGACGGCAATTGAAGCTGATTGTCGTCCATTTTACGACAATTGTCCAACAGTCGGCCGCGTCCAATAGCAGCTTAATCGCTAAACTATGTCGGGATATTCTCGTGCGATTCTTCCTAATTAATTGAAAGGATATTCCGTTGTGGTAGGTCTGAAGGAGATAAATCTCCCGTATTGTTGGTTGCCCGCATGTTTTAACAAGTTGATTGAGTAATCAATGCCCGAGATTTTACATAAATGGAACGAGTTGTTTATTTCTGAGGTCGCTGACACTTTTAAATTATGTAGAGGGACTTTGAAAGGCTATTTTCTAAAATTGGCTCCCTATTTTAATAAAATATGCCCCCGTTTTCTGAGTGAAATAATGGCAAGGAAAGCACTAAAAATTACGCAAGAATCATAATCTGTGCAAATACCGACGCCAGTTTCAATTTTGCAAAGAACTCCAGCGTGCATTGACATAATTCTCCTATGTAACGTAATATTAACCACAAGGATATTCATATCTCCACCAATATTGATTTGCACGTAATATCAATTGACAGTCTAAGTACTTATGGCCGTTGCCATGCAAACATACAGCCAAATGTGTCATTTTAAGCAGAGGTCGTTCAAAAAAGAAATGAGTCAGAGTGCAGATTGAGTGTGAATTAGGTATATCTGCCATAATGTTTTTCATATATAAATTATAGAGAATCCGTTGTGGTAGGTCTGAAGGAGATAAATCTCCCGTATTGTTGGTTGCCCGCATGTTTTAACAAGTTGATTGAGTAATCAATGCCCGAGATTTTACATAAATGGAACGAGTTGTTTATTTCTGAGGTCGCTGACACTTTTAAATTATGTAGAGGGACTTTGAAAGGCTATTTTCTAAAATTGGCTCCCTATTTTAATAAAATATGCCCCCGTTTTCTGAGTGAAATAATGGCAAGGAAAGCACTAAAAATTACGCAAGAATCATAATCTGTGCAAATACCGACGCCAGTTTCAATTTTGCAAAGAACTCCAGCGTGCATTGACATAATTCTCCTATGTAACGTAATATTAACCACAAGGATATTCATATCTCCACCAATATTGATTTGCACGTAATATCAATTGACAGTCTAAGTACTTATGGCCGTTGCCATGCAAACATACAGCCAAATGTGTCATTTTAAGCAGAGGTCGTTCAAAAAAGAAATGAGTCAGAGTGCAGATTGAGTGTGAATTAGGTATATCTGCCATAATGTTTTTCATATATAAATTATAGAGAAGTATTATCATGGTATTAACTGGTAGTCATAAATATAAAACCACATACTAAAAACTTTCTGCATTTTTACCCGACTGCAAGGAAAGCGTAATGTTTTTTCGACGAAATCGGCTTACTGATTTTTTTTCGATGTTTTGGTTACAATTTGTTATGGGCATAAAATCAAACAATGCTTACTGCTTACTAGGGACTTGTATACGTTATTTAAATTATTTTTTATTGTTATAAAAAAAGTGGGACTGTTAACACAGCAAACATATTATTTATTACCGTTCTAAATAAATATACGTTAGGTGTGTAAATAGATTACCTACTATGCTATGGTATGAAGACATAAAATTTTCCACTACCATATTTTATTGCAACTATTGATAGGACGTCAAGTGTGATTTATTTTCAAAAGTAAAGCCAGTCGTTTAAAATGGGTTAGCTAAGAATGACTTCGAAAAAAGAAACAGAAACGAGACAACAATATACCTATTTATTTTAAATTGATATAATAACTGAAATAATAATATATGATATTGATATAATAATATTGAAAACCGCATAAATATTATGTATGAAATTAGAATAACAAAAATATTAAACCATTTCTAAATAATGATTGCATGATGTGATAATCTTATGTAAAAGCAGATCGTCGACCTTTGTATTCTTATGATTCATAAGTAAAGGTAAACTGCACGAAGTATTTGTCACAAAATACATTTTGTCGTAGTGTAAATAGTGTTGGCAGGTTTCCGAGTCGAGTCTCGAGTCAAAGTCCGCGCTAAGTCCAAGGTCTGAAGGAATCTAACTCCGTATTGTCTGGTTTTGTTATTTTTTTTGTTGTCCACTGTTTCGTTGAATGATATTAATCGCATGAGTGGTATGATTGTTTTTCGCAGTTAACTAAAGGATTTTTAAAAAGAACATAGCAATGGCGACATGACAGATCATGAAGAATTTGTATTTTTTTGAATGCTTGTTTTAATAAACCCTTTTTTTTGGGGTGGGAAATCATCAAATACTACAAACACAAGGGAGTGTCAGACTTCTACTGACTAAAAACCACCCATGTTATTCCTTCTTAGCCCTTTATGTCGAGGCCGCGGTATCTCTTACAACAACCCGCAGCCCCGACGGGCGTTTTAATTAACCCTTAAATTAGACATGTAATGTGTAGTACCGGTAACCTAACAAATTAATTGAGCTTTTTCTTCTGTTATCTTATTTAAATTCTGTAATTAAATTAATACAAAAACACAGATATTGTCTCTTAGCTACATTTTCCTGTCGTTTTTTAGTAATTTTATTCTTATCTTACTGAAGTTCAAAGTTCAGCCGTTTTATCCATCAACCATGCTAATTTTCTTCAGACATTGCCACATAAATTACTTGAATCTAGCAAAAACGAGTCAAGTGAAAAACTTGTCTGTTTTTTTGCGCCATTATCCAATGAAGGAAGTGAATAATTTGCGAGGCACCTAATATGCAACCAAGCTGAAAGATTTTTTACCTCTAAATGTTGCTTCATTAAATCATGAGATAGGAAAAAACGAACAATTGGTTTGTATCTTTGTATATTGTTGAGAACAATATACAAAGATAGAAGAACAGTTAATTATATCATAATAGAGAATGAATAAAGTCAATTCATAATGAAAACTGAGAAGTGGAATAATTTCCAATCACAACGATGAAAATGTAAGGCAGGTTCAAGAAATCCTTCATTATTTGGCGTAATATTCATTGAAAAATATGATATTCAAGGAACTTATAGCATCACGTATAATGAATGAATTGCCCGAATGTGTAGTTGTGAAAAACCATGTGAGCTTTGAACAAACCACTGGATAGAACCCAAAGAATTAAAAAAGAGTGAATACAACCAAATTAAAATAAAATAATGCCTACAAATTCTTCGCAGTCAATCGACTATCTGACCTAATCGGAGTTGATGACTGACCCAACATTGAAGCACTCATCAAGAAAGAATGTATCAATTTAACCCATTACCGATGAACAAGAGACTCATTCAATACAAGTTATCATTTAAATCGCCATGACTACAAGGGGGCCTATTGTGCCCCCATTGAGGCCCGATAAGATGAATAATCGGCACACTCATTGCAGGTGGTCAATATGGTCATATCAGTTTTAGTAAAAGTGAATAACGTTATTTTTCTTTATCAGCGGTAAAATTTTATGAGCAATTTAGATTATCTCTTAGTTACTAGAAATTCATGACAGTATCTTCAGGAAATTCTTGTTATAAAATGATACCTACCTTTTTGAAGTCGGTATTTTTTCGCTTTAGTTTTACCGTCTAGCTGTTTTCTCAATTAATTTTAGGTCGAGAGCTAATTTGTGTGTAGTTCAGTACACATTTCCCCTATTAAGTACTTACCAATGCTTTCGTAAACATAACTTTAGGTACTGATCATACGTGTAAGGAAAGGACTTAAAGGAAGGCTTTACATTTTCCTCCTATTCCTTTTTTATTTTTCTTATAATTTGTGACAATTCCCGAGAAATGGGTGCATTAGTCCCGCGGACGTCACTTAAAAACTCTTTTTAATTAACAACGCGGCAACGCTGTGGTCATCTCGAATAAAAAAGTCTTGATTAAACAGACCAGAGACACGTCTAAACTTTTTTAATTAATAAAAGCAGCACTAACCACGTACATTAAACATTTTTCTGACATAAAAACTCACTCGTGGGTAGTAATGAACAAGCGTTTAATAAAACCGGTTTTACTTCTGCAATGCGGTAATATGTATGTTTTATGTGCATTACTTAGTTACATAGGTAATGTATTATAGTTTTTTTTTCAATCTAATATTGAGTAAGGGACTGAAGCTTTCTAGCAAGATTTTAAAAAATGTAAGCTGAAGTTGAAATAAATGCATTAGCCGTAATTTTTGTAGCCAGTTGACATTTTGGTAGGTATTCACGTTAAGTGGTACCAAAATATTTTTTTATCTGTTAAGTTTATCAGAAATTTCCATAGAAACAATATTGATATTGTTGATATTTGTTTAAACTTTTTGCAAAAAAATGAATTTTTTACGATAAGCCGGATTATTGTATTATCTATCTTTCGTATCTGTAGTTATAATTTTATAATGCAACGGATTACCGATAGGTAATCCGTTGCATTATAATAAGTACACGTGTGGTATAGTTATTATTACTCAGCAAAGGTCGAGTTGTGACCACCGACTAATTTTATATGAAAAAATATTCTGGTTACATAACATCAAACAGGTCGTCCACGAATAATTGGGCAAAGGCGTACTTAATTGCATACCCACATGACGCCATGTGTACGAAATGTGTTTGACTTATAAGGTCTATCACCTATGTCACCCTTCGCGATAACCATCTAAAAAAAACTGCTACTTATTATAGTTCGACCTCTTTCTCCAAATCGTTATGGGAAAGCCTAAAATGTAACTAAAAGACACGAAAAGAATCAACAGGTTGCTTCTGTGCAACAATCTTGGCGTAGGGTAGATATCAATAAAGTATTTTCTATCATTTTAACTAATCTACATTAATTAAAGAAAACATTAACGTTTTGCAGTAAAGCTCAGTAAAACGCAGTACTTGCTGCTAATGAACCTAGAACGGCTGCGCTACGAGCTAGGTCAATCGATTGCTGGTGACCTAAATACGGGACATAAAACGCAATAAAGGACACAGGTAACAACCTACCTACACACAATAGGACATAAAAATACAGCAGAACCTTAAATATTTTATACGCCTGAAATCCCATTGTTAGCCCAAGGTTTTCAGTACAATATGCACAACTAATGTGTTAGTCTACACGTGTATACCTATTACATACTAGTATATAATATCAGGTGGTGGGTAGATTGGTTACATTTGTAAGAAATGATCTACTCGTGATATCTTGAAGCAACAGATGGGGTGGGTGGGATAGTTTTTTGATCGTGAACGACATTTTAATAATTCATCGATCCCGATGATTCACGAATCGCATCTATCTAGTTACGAACAGGGGAGATATTTTTATGGAAAAAACTCCAATTGAACTTACATGTGTACCTTGTAAAAAATCACGAGAAAACATCTACCTACATGATTTCTTTAAAAAAAAAATAATTCGCGGAAAAATATTGATTTTTGTCTTAGGTATCTCATTTATAGTTTGGTGTAAAAGATAATATACAAAATGTTTTTAAAAAATGTAAAAAAGCTAAACGAAGTGAAAAAAGAAGTGAAAGAATCTAAAAATGGGGCCAAGTAGGTAGACGATATTTTATCGATTTACATAAACGAGCTATATTTTTCAAATGAATATTAAAAGAACCTAATATAAATAGAAGATAACATCTTTATAACAGCGAAAATAGAGAAACATGCAAGTAAAATAAGTGCAATAAGGTGTCGGCCCGACCGACCGGCGCGGCGGCGTGGTAGCTCGTCGAACCGGCCGGCATCCAGCATTGATTTTTTTCTTTGAAGTATAACTATGATAATACAGCACAAATAAACTCACCGATAGCCTTCATGAACTCGTCGAAGTTCTCCGAGGAGACCATCTTGTATTTCTTGCCGACGAATTCCATTTTTTAATATAAATATGCTTTTTAGTAAATCGAAGGAGTATGTGAGTCCGTACTACCGGTCGGAACTGGAATGAATAAACGCGGCAAACGGTACAACTGCTCGCCTCTGCGCATGCGTCCACGAGCGAATGAGCGAGATGAACGGAACGAATGAAGTTATTGAACTGAATTGACCTTGACATCGCCCGGCGAATTTATACTCTGTAGCGGCAGCGTCGGAGAGATGAGGGCGGGGCTGCTGTGTTATCGGCTATTTAGCATTGAGCGAGATTCTGTGCAGGCTACGATTTTGTTTGCTCAGTAAATTGGATGGCACCTATTTTATGATATGATTATGTGCCGTTTGTGGCTTAATCAGAGGATATTGACAAAGGTTGATATTATATTTAGGTCGTGTTTGCGGATTAACAACAAAGCGCATGACCGACTCAATTTTCTTTGTTACCCCTTGAGTTTCGGTCCACCCCTCGCTCGCCATTTCGACCATTGCAATAACACAAATTCTCTCTTTCCTTCATCGCAGTATTCGCAGGATGAATATTGCCATCTCTTTTCAGCATTTCTTTTCAAAAGCCCCTATATCTTTAGTGGCCGGATGAAGCTATTTCGAGCACAATGATTTTGATTGTTAAGTAGGTACTTTAATTCTTTTTTTGTCAAATCAAATTGAGCTTATTGTGATTGAAAAAGAAAAATGAACTTTAAATAGTTCCCATAAGTAAGTGTATGGGAAAGTTTTTGGACGTTATAGACTAATGTCGATATAGATATGACTTTCGAATTACATAGATTTGAAAATTCATTATTAAAACGGTTAGCGGTTGTATCCAGCATTAAATTACTAACAAGTTTATTTATTTTCTGTCGATCCCTATCTTCGAAAGAAATTAAAAAAATAGACTTGACAGAAAAAAACGTGCAAGACTAAGTTCTTAACAATGGTCTGCGAAGCGCCTGATTTTATAACCAGGGCATGGTTACACGCTATAATGAACTTGGATTCGAGACTTCGAAGGCGCTAACGTTCACAACCGTATAATTTAGGGATCCATAGCGATTTATTATGATAGAAATATGTACGAAATATCACACATAAAAGTATGCCGTTTTGATATTAAATTCAAATAAATAAGCCTCTAGAATGACTTTTAAATATCTCTGAACGCGCTGTCAGGGGGATCACAGGTTATCGCAGCCTCGACATAGAGGGCGAAGAAGAAACATGTGTGGTTTTTAGTCAGTAGAAGTCTGACACTCCCTTTCGCTCTGCCCAAGAGCGGAAGGGGTTATTCGATGATTTTACACCCGCCAAAAAAAAAAAAAGGGGGTCTAATATCCCGTCGGGGCTGCGGGTGGTTCGCAAGAGATACTACGGCCTCGACACAAAGGGCTAAGTTAAGGAACATGGTTGGATTTTAGTCAGTAGAAGTCTGACACTCCCTTCCGTTCTGCCCAGAGCGGGACCCTTATTTGATGATTTCTCACCCCCCAAAAACAAAAGAGGGTCTAAAATGGACACTTTAGCAGATCATAATTGGATCATATTCATATTATGACTTGCGTTATAATTCGTAAAATGGTTACGGATGCAGTTACGATTATGAATGGTCTATTTCAGGCACCCAGTCCTCCGGTATCAATTTGTTTTTTTTACATAGCTATCTATGAAATTAGTCTACACTAATATTATAAAGAGGAAATATTTGTTTGTTTGTTTGTAACGAATAGGCTCCGAAACTACTGGACCGATTTAAAAAAAAAATGTCACCGTTGGGAAGCTACACTATCACATACACTACTAGGCTACTTGACATAGGCTACTTTTTATCCCTGTATTCCCACGGGAACGGAAATTACAAGGGTGAAACCGCGTGACGTCCGCTAGTGTATAGTATTAACTGCCGTACTCAGAAATATTTAATGAGTACTTAAACCGTCACTTAGTAAAGGTTTGACATTTTTGTATGAGAAAACTGTCAAAACCATTACTAAGTGATGGCCTAAGTAATCATTAAAGCTCTCTGAGTGTGGCAGTATGATACAGAAGCTAGTATTATATTAGAGACATGTTATGACGTGTATGGGCAGAGCGAAAGTGCGTTATGTTATTGTGGTTCAGTGTTGTTTGTTCCCTAAATACAAATGCAACCTATTTTTACCCGATTGCGGCGAAGCCCAAAAGGACGGGTATGTGTTTGGCGTGTATGTATGTATGTATGTATGAATGAATGTCCTTTTCTTTGTTCACTTATATCTCGTAAACGGATGAAGGGATTTGAATAAAATATACGTCGTTAGATTCGTCTTGATGGCGCGAGTATCACTGGCTACATTAAAATTAAAAAACAAAGAAGTTTCGGATTTTGGGAGCCAAATCGCAGATTTGAAAAAAACCATTACCATCGAGTAGGGTATCAAAATAAAGGGCTTTAAATGGAGATTACAAAAATATATGACACTTATATGTTTAAAATAAATTCAAAGGCATAAATTCTATAAACAAACACAAAAGTTGTAAAGAATTTTACGCGACCAACGAAAGAACAAACACAAAAGAACTAAAAAGTTGGAAATAAAAAAAGTAGTTTAAAAACTAAAAAAACCCGACTGAAAAAACTGTAAAGCAAAAAATAAGCACATTTTAAATTAAACTAAACTTGGAAGCAGGCGGGGTCCATTTTATTATCATTTCATAAAACCCCCGCCTGCTGCTGCTGTTTTTTAGTTTTTTATCTACTTTTTTTTATTAAAGATGTTCATTGATGAAAGACCTTTTATTTCTTTCAGTAACTTCTAAAGCTTCGCTCGATAATACTTTATTTTTTGGTGTGAAAAGTCACGGATAATTTTAAAGGGTGTAAAAGTACCCTTAACGCAAACGAAGGGCACTTGTTCTCCCCACCACTGCGATATTTTTTTTTCAAGACCATACCTGGGAACTAGGCCCTAGTTACGTAGATATTGGGGGTGTAAGTTCCAAATTTTGCACCTACAGCTGTTTTTATAAATACTCGTTTTTCAGGTTATAACTTTACTTAAATTACCTCCTTGACCCTTTTACTATTCAAAGCATCCAGTAACACAATGTTTTAAAGTGCTACATTGAGTTACCGTAAAATGAGATTTTTGATCCCAAAAAAAAGTCGTTTCCCAGCAAAAAATTTTGCGTAGGGGTACTTAGTTTGATGTACAGAATGCTTGGTTGACGTATGTGTGAAGGGTTAATTTACACCCTGTTTAAGCGCTCAATGTAACGCACTCAAAAGAAAACATAGTGCTGATGGAGGCTTTTTAAATATTACGGGGGCCATGCAGGTATTTAAAGTAGTCATTAAGTCATCTAAAACTTTTTATTCTAAAAAATGTATAATATAAAACAGGTGGAACCTATAGACTTTCAATATCACGCACGATCATTTGTTCTGTGTCTGGGTGTAATTTATCTATAATATGTATGTATTTAGAAATATATAAGTATGTTTATCAGTTGTCTAGTACCCATAACACAAGCTCTGCTTAGCTTGGGACTAGATGGCGTTGTGTGATAGTTGTGGAATATTATTATTATTATTATTATTATTAATATCTTGTAACAAAGTATAAGGTTTACAGGAATGGTTCACAACAAGAAAAATATCGCAACCTTCTATATAAATATTTAAGAACAGCGGACATTTAAGAAAATTCAGGACGTTCTTTTCATTGTTTCAGAACATGGCCGGGTGCTTGAAACATAATAAATCATACATAGTACTCCCCCCCCCTCGCTACCTAGTTGATCATCATCATCATCATCCGATTAATGTTTCCACTGGTAGGAGACAGGCCTCCTCACTTTGAGGGAATGGGCTATTACCAAGCGGGCTCAGTGCAGTAGATATCACCAGTCTCCGAATTTTTACCCGACTGCAAGGAAAGGGTAATGTTTTTGGGTCTAGATCTAGGACATGCCGGTTGCCTCACGAAAACATCCTTCACCGTTTTTCAGAGTAGTGGTGATGAAATAAATTGCAAAAAGTGCGCCTGCCTGGGGTCGGGCCACCACCTCGGGGCCACCGCTGCTCTCAGCCTACCCAGTTACATGTTTGTTAAGGTTTTTTTTTAAATCAGCTTGTACCCAGGGTTTCGGTCGTGGTATGTTCGGAAATCATCCCATGAGAACGTTTTGAATAAAGCCTAATTATGACGCTTGATGATAATGAAGCTTCACATACCGAAAGAATTTCTGAGGAATTCTTTTTCCATTCTTCCCTGTTAGACGTTACGGTGGATTTTACTTCTTTCTCTTTCATATCATTCCTCATACAATCCATTCATTAGTATACTCAAATCAATCTAGGAAATGATTATTTCACAAGAAATATCTTACAATACACTCTTTTGCAAAAAAAACGGGCACCTAAGGAAATTTACGTGAAATTTACGTTCTAAGGTCGATTTGAGTTAATTAAATGAAATTTATTTCTTTGACGTAGTCTGTATACTTATGATCGTGTAAATTAATGCGCGAGAAGTGAATTCGGGCAATTCAAAGAAAAAAAACGATGTATTCTTTAAAACCGATGTACACGCCCAAACAGAAGTGGTCGGCAATAAAGACAAGATTTTTTTTTACTTTTTTTAAGTAAATAAAGTTACAAATGTAAAAACCTAATAACGAGTGTGACCTCCTCTTGCCAAAATCACAGCTTGAATCCTTCTGGGCTTGCTTTCCACGTTGTTTTTAATAACGTTTTAAGGAATACGTTCCCACTCTTCTTCAATAACTCTTTTTAGCTCCCTGATATTTTGTGGAGCAGGTTGCACTGATCTTACCCGTCTCTTTAGAACATCCCAGACATGCTCAATTGGATTGAGGTCAGGACTTCAAGCTGGCCAATCAAAACGACGGATCCCAACTTCTTGCATGTACGCTTCCACAATGTACGTCAATGTGGGTTGTGTATATGGAATTAGGACTTCCATTATGTACTGGTGTGCATTTAATGTTCCATGTTCTTTAAATACTAACTCCGTACGCTCCGTCGAATTAATTGCTGCCCAAAACATAACGGAGCCTCCGCCATAAGTAGTGATTTCTTCGAAACACACTTCCGCATAGCGTTCCCGTGGTCTTCGCAGCACTTGCCGGCGTCGGTCCTCTCCATACAAAGAGATTCTGGCTTCATCAGAAAACAATACTTTATTCCAGTCCTCCAGAGTCCATGAAGCACAGTTCCGAGCAAACTGAAGTCGAGCAACACGATGCTCACGGAGTAATTTAGGGCCCCGAGCTGGGCGGTAACTCCTGATATTGGCAGCCAAAAGCCTCCTCCTGACCGTCCACAAGCTAACTTCTACTCCTCTTACTTCTTCAGGTCCACACTTGACGCCTTACGATTCCGCAACGCCTGACTTACCAAAAAGCGGTCATCTCTTGGTTCTGTGCATCGTTTTCTTCCCGAACCGGGTCTTGTTTTGACCGAACCGGTTTCTTGAAACCGTTGCCAAGTCCTCTGGACAGTTGAACGACTCACATTTAGCCGCTGAGACACGTAAGTTTGCGAACAACCTTCTTCAAGTAGGGCTATAATTTTACCGGCCTTTATCGCTTTATCACTCATAACAAAAAGTCGTATTAGATGTAAACAGAAAGATTAAATTGTTTAATTTGCAGAAAATATCCAAAAAGTTTTAAAATATCGTAATCAATTAAAAATCGTTTTAGAATAATCCACAATAATCATTATTTTTCTTTTATTAATTTCAAATTTTAAATTTGAAATCATGCCAGGATGCTTCAAATTACATGCCAATACATCGTCAAATAAATAAAACCTATTTCTTGTTCTTCTTTATTAAAGTAAAGAAAAAACTCTAAAGTGCCCGTTTTTTTTGCAAAAGAGTTTATAATGTTTCAATAATATCTTTTTTTAGAAACGACCGGGACGATTCGGAATTCCCTCCCGTATTCCGACACTGAGCTAAAAATCCAGACTTGTAAAAACAACAACTCCCTGTATCATCAACATTCTGCATTCAATTCACTGAAATAATTTGGACGCTGGACAACTTGACCAATACATAATGCCTCCAGCCTTACCCTGTGCACAATGTGGACAAGTCCAGTTGCTAAAAAGCAAAATAGTGCACTGCCGATACCGGAAAAATTACAATTTGTTTGGGTTCAAAAAATAATAATACGCATGTTCCGACGACGTGAGCCTGGCAAAAGCCCGGATTACCGTTTGCGGAAAATACAAATCCCTTAGCGACAAAAAGGATAGGATAGGATCAATTCCAGCCTCTTTGTAAAATCTTATCTGATCTTTTGATTTGGCTATGTGGGTTTTGCAAAAAAAAGTTTACACACACCTAGCTTTCTAATTGTAAAAATAAAGGGGATAGAACCGATGTGGCATATCAGCCTGCCCGCCGTTTTGTTTCTTATTCGAAATCGCGGCCCACGATGAAAGTGGTATGTATAGATAGAGGACATTTAGACGAACAAAAAATGTCATGAAATATGGTACTCCAAAGTGTCACGTTATCGAGATATTTGAAGGTAAAGATCGACATATGAGTTGTACTCATTAATTGTCCAAACTCAGATAACCAAACATACAACTTTCATCGTGTGCCGCGATTTCGAAAAAAAAACAAAATGGCGTTGGGTCAGCTTCCATACAAAGTGTTCAAACCCCTTTCAAAATTGGAAATGCAAAATCTTAGCTGGTAGTTATGTGTTTATGGCATCAGAAACACATTAATTCGCTCCAAAACTCAAATTGAAATGGAACTGGGTTTGGTCACATCTGCCGCATGTCGGCTGTCGGAGGTGCAATGGGTAAAAATGATCATTCAGTGGATATCAAAACGCAGTAAACGACAACGCGACATGCCCGGAAGGAGATGGCGGGATGAGCTGGATTCTTTCTCAAAGGATTGGCCTACAGCGGCATTAGATCGCGAACAGTGGAAGGAGCCCTGCAGTGGTACAATATAGGCTTATAATAAACTAGCTGTTGCCAGCGGCTTCGCCCGCTATAACTAGAAAATTATCCCATGGGAAAATTAAATCGGGATAAATAATATCCTATGTTTTAATTCAGGTTATAAACTATCTGCGTACCAAATTTTGTCCAAATCCATTCAGTAGTTTTGGTAGTTTTTGCGTGAATGAGTAACAAACATACAGACTCACCACACTCACAAAATTTCGCCTTTATAATATTAGTGTGAAGTGTGATATGTGTTTGACCCGTTTGGAGTTGAAACAATAGGGCCGAGGGTCCGAGTGCCCACCTAGTCTCCCTGGACAGATTCAGATGGTTGGTCGACTCTTCACGTGACATTTAGGCCAAATAATGAGCATTACTTTCCAACGTGGAAATGCTGCTAGCCTTCTGCCCACATTTCCCGTTGACAGCGATGCGTATGAATTTATTTAAGCTCTGAAATTAAATATTTTTCCCTTTTGATTCTTTTACCTACATATTTTTATTAATTTTATTTATTTGACTTACTTCTTCAACTACTTACCTTTCACGTTATGGTACATCAATGTTTTTTTTTACATTTAATAAATATAAATTTAATAAATGTACTACCTACATCTTGTCCTAGATTTATTAAAACAGCTTATTATTTATTAAAACTATATAATGTGCAGGAGAATTATGATGATGTTTAGGTATATCTTCATATTACTAATAAAAGCTTTAAAATATATCGGGGTTGCTACCCTATTAACTAAATTACCCGCTTACAGCATGTTGAGCTCTGCATACGTATAAGATTGCAAGTTGTTAATCTTAAATAAATGGAGTTTTCACTGTTGCGACACGTGGTAGAGGAAAAGCATACCGAAAACTAGACGCACCGATTTATTTACCTGCTATATTTACTTCGTGGTACAAACATATAAACATGTTTTTTTTAGATATATTTGAGGAAAATATGATTTCTTAATTTAACTTTATGCATAATAAACCTGTACAAAGGCGGACTTAATGCCTTGGGCATTTTAACGGTCTCTTTTACACAGTAGGTTTAGAACAAAAACAAATGAGAAAATATATATACTTAAAATATAAGAATAAATACATTTACACGTAGGTACATAAAACGAAATATTTATTTTATTTTAATTATTAGAGATAACAAACAACTGCAACTGCATTATCCGCAAATATACATATTTAAGGATCAGTGGTAGCGACTAGACGACATGACCACAATTTAAGAATTAATAAAAATATAAAATAATAATATATATAATGGTTTATTAAATACACTTCTCATCAAAAAAATCGAAACACTTTCGTTTTTATTGTTTTTGTCGTAATTTTTTACAAAAGAGAATTAATTCCATGAAAAAAAAACATTATTGTGTAGCTGGCAGTTTGGTCATTGTTACAGTAAGAAGAAAAAAATCAAAATTCGAAATTAGAATTTCATTTGTTTATCCTATAAATGAAATTAATCACTGTTTTGAGACAATGTGTATTTAGGGTTGGAGTACGTTTCTCGTTTAAAAACTAAAAATTAGCGCTTGTCTTTAAACTTTTTGTTTCTTATTTCATTTACTGTGACTTTGGGACGTCTGAAAAAACTTTTTTTCTAAAACATAATATGGATACTTCGCCCGCAGAAGCCGCCCAAGTGGTGGCATTGCTGGATTCTGGACTTAGTCAGCGTGTTGTGGCTGCAAGATTGCATCTAAGCTTATCATCTGTTCATAGAGTCTACAAACGCTATCGGGAGACTGGTTCGTTCACGCGCCGTTCAGGATCTGGCAGGAATCGGGTCACTTCTGAGCGAGATGATCGATTTATTGTTGTAACAACTTCTTTACGAAATCGACGCCTTAACGCTTTTCAACTGCAGCAGCAGCTTCGCGTTGTACGAAGAGTAGCTGTAAGTGACTCTACAATAAGAAGAAGGTTGAAGGAACGCGGATTGGCACCGCATAAGCCAGCGAATGGGCCGAAATTAACTACAGACCATCGAAGAGCGCGCCTTAACTTTGCACGCGAGCACCTAACTTGGTCATACCTTCAGTGGAGCAAAGTACTGTTTTCTGATGAGTGTAAAATTATGCTGTATGGTAACGACGGAAGGAACAAGGTCTACAGAAGAGATGGAGAACGCTTTGCACAATGCTGCATTGAAGAAAAGGTCAGCTATGGTGGCGGTTCGTGGACGGTTTGGGGAGGAATCAGCGCCGACGGTAAGACAGAACTTGCCTTTGTGTCTGGGCCACGGCTGCCTGCACTAAACTCTCATCGGTACATCGAACAGTGTCTTGAACCTCATGTGATGCCCTATGCACATTTTATTGGCAACGACTTCATATTCATGCACGACAATGCTAGAGCTCACACCGCGGGCGTCGTACGAGATTATCTTACCGAAGTCGGTATCTCCATTATGGTATGGCCAGCAAGAAGCCCGGACATGAATCCCATTGAACATCTATGGGATGAATTAAAGAGACGAGCAAGAGATCCAGCCCCAGAAACACTTAGCCAGCTGCAAAATGCAATCCAAGAGGAATGGGATAATATACCACAACATGTGATCGTGACTCTCATCCGATCGATGAAGAACCGTATGGAAGCAGTAATAAGAGCTCGCGGAGGGAATACAAGTTATTAAATAAACGTTTCTTACATTTTTTTTTCATTTACGCGTGTTGTTTTACCCATTTCCTTCATATTCCATACAGGGTAAAAATTACTCATTATATACAAAATACGAAACCTATGAAGACTTCATTTGAATTTAGAACATTAACATTAGGATTTAAAAACCTCATACTACTCACTATTAAATGACATTTTACATTTATTCCTAAATATACACATTTTTCTGATAATCCTTATCAAATCATAAACTGCGAGGTGTTTCGATTTTTTTGATGAGAAGTGTATCTAAAATTATGAGAATTTAACAAGCAAAACTACAACATCTAAATCTGAGACTTATCTGACAACTTCTTCTCATTATTTAAAATATTAGAATTGTCTAAAAATGAAAATATGTTTATTTAAAATCCTGTGTGTGTTCTTAAGCCTGTAAATTACATCCCAAAAATGAAACTTTTGTGATAAAACAAACGGTGCTTTTTCTGTTTATCCGAATAAGAATAAATCAAAAGCTCAGAAATCAATAGTCAGGATAAAAAAAAACCACGCGTTTTAGTTGCTAAAGTCGAATTGGTAGAAAATTTAAAAGCAACATAATATTTGAGAAAAGTTGGTGTCATTTCACCAGAGAATTTAACTATGGTAATTGTGATTATCAGTAGCATGCTAAACGTTCTACAATTTTAATCAATTAAGAATTACTAAATACCTAACTGATTTAAGAGAGATATTCTCCAAGACTCGATGTCCTCCATCCTTTTAGTACGGCAACCACCTAGCTAGACGCTTACCACGCTGAAATCCCGCCTGCTGCATCACTAACGTTAGAGCAGGGCCCCGAGTCCCAGGTGGGACTTTGGGGTCACGGGCTTTCGAAGTGGGGAAGAGGTCACGAGCACAATGGCATAGGAAGGCTCAAGAGAGACCTCTGTATACTCGCTCCGACCAGCTGATATAAGAGAAAACGGTGCCTGGTCTCATGTGCGGATTGTGACCACCGACCGGTCTAGTTTTATTAAAATAAAAATCCTACACGCTGCTGCACGCTGCTTGTTGTATTTTTTGTTACTTTTTTTTTTTAATATCTGTTAAGCGTTGTTTGTGTATTGTTTTATTTCCTGTATGCATGTATGTTTCTGTGACAAATAAACATTTTTTCTTTCTTTCTTTTCTTTCTTCGGTCTCCTCCCAAAAAACCGTTCGACTTTTGAAGGTGGCCCCCCCGAAAACAAAAAAGGCAGAGCATTACACATAACGTACCACTACTAACAAATAAAATACCTCGCCATAATAGGAAAAATAGTGTAAAAAAAAGTTTACTTGAATGATGACGTCCGCATTGCTCCAAACTGGAAGTAATTATAAATTCATACTGCTCGGACTAGACGAAATAAATCGAAACAAACTTGTTTTGAAAGCCATTAAACATCAAAATGAAGCCTAAGGTCACACGATTTGCGTTTTCAAACAACAAAATTATAAGTTTTATACTGGTTACAATAAAAAATACAGAAAACAAGTTAGTAAGAATTTATTTAACTGGTTTTATTCGATACCGTCATCTTTACATTTTAAAATCAGACCTCGCAACAACAACACGCATTACATTTCATTTGTTTTTTTTTTTTCAATAGGTTTTTAAAAAAAGAATACGCGAACTGATTTTCAGTTGTTTTTTTTTGTCTTGGCAATGGAACGCCCCTTTAAAATGGGTTCGAACAGCGCGTGCGCGAACATTTTGACATAGGGCAGTTCTCAGCATCTTTCAGTTTCAGTGTAGCCGTTGTCGTTCTACAAACACCCGCGTTTCGCCGTTCCACGTGCTCAAACTGAAAAACAACAAAATCATCACACGATTTTTTTTTCAAGGTGAGTTTTTATTTGTAATCTGTATTAAATTATAAGAAAATAATTTAAATCCACCGTTTTATTCATATAGTGTTACTTATTTTAATTTTGAAGCCAAATGTATATAGGTGTACGGCAATGCTTTATTTCAGTACAATTTCTATGAAAACTCATGTATTTTACTACTAAATTGCGTGAAAATCTTACACATTTTCAAGTCACAAAGGACAATGACTATTCAGGATATCTGTTAAAATTTTAATGTATTGTTGCCGTTGGTGACCTAGTTATCAGTTCGTTCCCCTACAGGACGATTTCATCATTATTGTTATCACGGCGGTATAAATTTAATCAATTATTTTAATAATGAATTTGTACAGATTTAATAAGCTCGTATTATTAGGGAAAACGTTGGTGGTTATAGTTTGGTAGGTATATTCTGATACAGCATATCTGTATCAGAATCGATTTATATTTGTTTTTAAAATAGTTTTCTGGTACAGCTTGAAACTATATTTTCCTACCCCTCCGCTATTCGGTATACAAGACTTAAATTGTCTCTCTACGACTTCGTCGAGCGTCATTGTATCGACGGTTTTCTGGTGGTCGCCACTGTTGATTCTAGCTTTCAGGAGTTGCAAATTGGTGTGGGAATAGGGTGGCGAGCTTGTTCCAAAAACAAATATATTTTGAACAAACCTTTTTGGCCGAGAAATAGAGCTTTGATTAGATTGTTGTTGTGTAAGAAGCGAAAACATCTACTTTAAAAAAAAAACGAGCAAATCTTGGATCAAATCAATACTATTTAGTAAGGAATTAAAAAACAAGTCGAATTAAAGGATTACGACACGTCTTCGCAGGTTAGCGAAGCGTTCATTTGCATAAACTGCTGACCTTTTAGACGTTTTTTACTTATTTTGATCAGCTTTACTTGCTTGGATAAAACCAGAAAGAAATCTATAAGATTAGTTAAGTTTTTGTATCAATACAACTTATCAATTCTAGTCATCGTTTCTTAAAAAAGATATACCATGAAATGCGCCAAGCTTTTCTAAAACAAGATTTGGAATGATTTAACGATTCTGAAAGTCCCATTCATATCTGTCCAGCAATTTTCAGAGTCGAACTGGGTCGAATGGAGGCTGTCATTTATCTGATACAAATACGAATTTGTTTTTAATTTCAACATATCAACTTTTCACTAAATTAAATGCATATGAAAGTAGGTACATATTTTTTTTTGTGTCTGTCTGAATGTTTATTCCGGCAAATCTCCGAAATGACAGAACCAATTTTGACGGGACTTTAACTGTTTGATATTATAATATATAAGGCGTAACTTAGGCTACTTTTATATGAGAGTGCCGAGCAAAAATTAGAAACCTTGAAATTGGTCACAAAATCCATTAAAAAAAAAAGGGAAGTAACTTTATACCAACTTCACGCGAACAAAGGTCGCGGTTAACGGAGCAGCTAGCTAGCTCAATAATACTAACTGCGGTTCTCAGAGATATTTAATGATTACTTAAGCTGTCACTTAGTAAAGATTTGACATAGTTTTGTGTGACAAAACTGTCAAAACCTTTACTTAGTGATGGCCTAAGTAATCATTAAAGCTCTCTGAGTGCAGCAGTAAATCTTCATAACAACATTTACACGTTGAATTTCACTGCATTGTTTAGTTGAAGCTAGCGTATATAGTCAAGCAATAAAATGACTTTAGCCATCTTGAATATTGAGTGGACGAATCATAAGAAGCAGTTATTGGGATAAACGGTCAAAATGTATGGAATAGATGCTTTTATTTTAAAAATGATTGATGACACCTTTATATATATATGTACTATCTAATTGTATCCTTATTATTTCATGACGTTCACCTATTTAAATAACAAATGATGGACATATTATGATGAACATGTTAAAATTGATATTTTCGTAAATTTTTGGTTATTATGTGACACTCCTTAAATTAAACTAGTATATTGCTGTGCCCTAGCAGGGTTCATGTATGAATCCTAATAAGTACCCTGTAACAACCTGTAACTACATGAATGCAATAAATGATGATTATGATTATGATTATGATTATGTCAGCGGTCCAGAATCCCGTAGGGGCTGCGGGTTGTTCGAAAACACAAACACAAAGGACTAAGAAGGAACATGGGTGATTTTTAGTCAGTAGAAGTCTGACACTCCCTACCGCTCCACCCAGAACGAGAATATCCACAAAAAAGGGGTCTAGAATGATGTAATAAATACGTCATCGCGTCAGTGTTCCTACCACCACCACGTAGGTATACGGAGTTTTATAATTTACTAAAACATCTAAATTTCTGTGTAGGTAAGTTTAATATGAATGTTGGTATAATATGTACACATAAAAGCAAATAAATAAGTAGATAACGGAATAAATTTGTGCAACAGCAGACCGCATCAAAATTCATTGCTTGGGTTCCAAGGTAACTGCAAAATGTGATCGCATAGATATATACCTAGACGAAAAACCACTTTTATTCATAAATACATAAGATAGTAAAGTATTGGGCAATGATAAAAACAATGGGACTCATCGATACGTAGAAGAAGAAGATCTCGGAGCTCATTCTCTGAGTATTTTTAACGGTATGACTGCACTGAACATTGAGAATTATTTCATACTGATTACAGTGTCACTAACAGTACGTAATAACAAACGAAGAACACAATGATGCTTTCAGTTCATCATAACATTTTATTACGAGCATCATTTAAATTGGAAAAGTACGTGACAATTTCGAAATACAAACCTATTTAGTACAAATATAGAGTTAGTGCCTACATAGAAAAAGACAACGGCGGAAACATAATGGCATCTGTACCTTTAGCTAAGTCATTGTGGCCAGTATCTTATTTAACATTGTAGGAATAAGTAGCAACCTCACCACAAGTCTGTTCTTTCCGGCAGTCTCGATACCTAGTCATCTAAACATTTAATCTCGCGTAGTGTAGTCTAATTTAGAGTAAGTGGTTTTAGAATCAGTATGTATTTACTCAGATCGTAGACAGATGGGAGCTTGTTTCTGCATACAGGTAGGTGTTATAATACTTCGTGTTCAGTTTGTGGTTAAACTCCGAATCTTTTAGGAGCGCTGTGCTAAAATGCGGTGTCCTCGTTTTATTAGTGCTGCAAAATGAATTTAGCTTTGTGTTGTGTATAATTTGGAAAGACCGGTTACTGTGCAGCTTTTTTTTTTCCAAAAAAAAAGTAGATAATTGGGGCTGCTTTTTCGCGCTCGGTCAGTTTACAGTTTTTAACAGAGTTATTCAGTATTCAGTAAGTGATTACCATTCCTGTATTATTTTTTAAGTCGAGTATTGTCTGGCTTCTGCTACTAAATAAAATAATAAAACGTTCAAGTCTTTCCCTCTGTTGCTTTGCCCCTTTGGAACGAAAAACAGAAGAATGCACCTCCATGACTAAAGTAAAATACTCTATGGGCTAGAGGTTCATTTTATCAAGTGACAAAAAGTTTTTCTAACTCAGCCTCCGTGGGCATAGACTGAAGTTTGCAAGCAAATTAACGAACAACAGCAAGACTTCCCATAACGCATGAGCAAAACCAATCAGTTTCCAATAATTGCAGATGTGGCAAACTCCCAAAAACTAGAATAAATAAAGATGGTTCAGTAGTAGTACATTATCTGTGCCCCAAGACTTCGGTTGTGTACTGGCCAGCACAGATACATCAACAGTTTTATGTTTGAATTTCCAACCGCGGAGCTTTGAGTGATCGGTGGAGGCATCTGGTACAATGATTAATCTTTTGCAGTGTTGGATTGCGCCTCCTGTAAGTTTTAATTTTGTTTGTTTTATTGGGTTTGCCTTCTTTGTTTTTAATTCGGTTAGGTCCGGTTTAAATTCGTAGAATAAACTAGTAAATTCCCGGATAGATTAAATCGTTTTATCGTTTTGAATTCCGAAATAAGCTGCTTCGGATTTGTGCATTCGAAAGTCGAAATTGTTCTTCGTGTATATGGGTTTATTTCTTTTGGAGCTGAAGCTACAACCACTCGAATATAGGACATCTAAATTCTGGCTGTTATCTGTAAAATACAGATCTCAAGGTCATTGGCCTAAATATCATGAAAACAAAAAATTACAGTTACTTACGTAAACATCACAATTTTAAAAATAATACCGGGCCCACATGTGCCTTTGTATCCGGTCCCAAAAATATTGAGGTCAGCCCAAGTTCCAACACAAAGTATTTTTCATGTAAGTAAACTTTTATACCCGTTATACCTACAGGGTGTCTCTGTCTACAGAAAGGGCCTTTAAATTGAGGATTTTATGAAACAAGTTTTTATCATGTAGCCACTTTTAGGAATTATTTCTTGTTTCTGTGCTTATTATCTGTTACTTAGATGACAGTGTGAAAGTTTCAGGCGTAACGAAAACCAAGACACATTTACGTGTTACTACGTTTTTTTGTTATAATTGCGAATCACAAAAGGAACCAGTCAAGGGTAACGTTGTTCCATAAAACAGATTTTTACCCTTTTTCTAAACAAACAAAATGAAAAGAGGCCGAAACAGTTAAATTAAACGTCAACACGCCACGTTCTAACCCCCATGACATACAAAAAAAAAACAAAGTGACAGCTGTCAAAGAAATCGTTTGAAAGATTACGCAGTCCCTACGCGAGGATCCCGTGAAACACTTTACGGTAATATGGCGCGATTTACGCACTCTTGAGCACGAAGCAAGATGGCGGGTTTAAATTGTTTATGGCGATATTTGCGTACATTTGCTGGAATAATTGAGGGTTATTTTGAAATATCCCGGTTGTGAAAATGTGCATTTTTACAATCTAAAAAGATAAATAACCTAACAGTTATAATTTTTCTTTTTCTGGAACGTGTGCGAGGTCTACGAAAATATCTGTTGTTGGTTCTAAGGGACTTTAGATTTTCTGGGGCATAGATAAATGTGGTACTTTTGGCAAAGGTTTAAATAAGTTGATAGGTATGTGGTTAGTGCAGTGCACATCTGTTTTGCATAATAGGGCAGTTAACAAAAAAAATATTGTTAGTCCGTCAGATAGATTTCCAAAAAATATTGGACACGTATTTTTTCTTTTTTCACGTATACAAGCAATGAAGACGATACAGTGCTTTGAAAACTTGTGTGACGTAATTTTTTGAGACATTAGTATTGCATTCTTTAGCGGTCAGTGACGTCACAACCCCCCAATCAATCTTTGACGCGTTTTATTTTCGTCAATTTTAATTGATTTGATAAAACAAAAAATACGTATCTAATATTTTTCAATAATCTAACATACGGACTAATTAGAATCATATTTTTTTAAAGTAAACACCCCTATTATGTTGATTAGAAGGTTATAGCTGCAGTTTTCGGTTAGCGGTTAGTCTTACTCAAACAAAAGGACGGATTTATGATGGGCGCAATCGATAGGCACTTGTTCTCCCCATCATTGTGAATTTATTTTAGTTCTGCAACATTTATCTGAGAGTTTCTCGATACAGAAATAAGGTCAAAGTTGCAGACTGCGGGTTGTACACTAGTTATCGCGGCCTCGACATAGAGGGCTAAGAAGGAACATGGGTCGTTTTTAGTCAGTAGAAGTCTGACACTCCCTTTCGCTCTGCCCAAGAGCGGGACCCCTTATTCGATGATTTTCCACCAACCAAAAAAAAAAAATTCAAAGTTGCAACGTTTTTTACAAGTTATTTAAATAGGTACTTACTATTATTTAGTAGGGTTATTTAAACTTTACTTTAAATTCCTTTATGACGATCAGTATTAAATAGTAAACAATAAACATTGAGTTTTAACACGATCTTTCCCCCAAAAAAATGTCTGTTTCCCTGCAATATTTTTTTCCTGAGGATAATTTCTTTAGTTTGAATGTACGTAGTGCTTGGTTAAGGGCTTCATGAAAGGTGCGTTTAAACCCTGTCACCATTATAATGTTCAACTTTTCAGACAATGTGTAAAAGTATTACAAGGCTTCTTTTTACCCGACTGCGGCGAAGTCCAAAAGGAGGGTTATGTATTTAACGTGTATGTATGTTTGTTTCTTTGTTCTCTCATAACTCTTGAACGGATAAAGGGATTTCAATAAAATATACATCGTTGCATTCGTCTTGATGGCGCGAGTGTCACTGGCTATTTTAAAGAACAACAAAAATTGCAGATTTTGGGGGCCATTTTTACATTACCGCTAGTGCCTACAAAATTAAGTTCCAACATAAATAAATTAGAAACACTTCAGGATTTTCACATAAATATTTTTTTTAACAAGATAAGAACATTGAATGTCTAGGTAAGTGTATCCTGCAAAAAGTGAAAGGTCCAGACTCAACGCCGCGTGAACCTATTTACGTCAAAATTAATGGCCGGTTGGAAAATATAGGTCTGTCCGGTCTACCACCTTTGGTAAATGTGGGCCAAACATTGTGGGCTGTCTGGGAATTTTCTTTAACAATTGAACATCGATTTTCTTTGAGTACTAATTCTGAACCCTGACTTACCAAAACTAAAATAAAAGGAGTTATTTCATTTTGTTGGTATTTAGGTACTTAATTTATTCCATACCGATGTTAAAGAAAATAATTGTAAAGGAAGATTGTAGTTTTAACAGTAACTGGGTTCTGAAAGTTAGTAATACGATACCCGATACTAGGTAAAACTGGTTGTCAGACTTATTAATTAAAACAACACAACGAAAGTGGCAGTCCAGTGGATTACTGACCGTTGCTGACAGTGATAAATATCCCAAAACTACTCTTGAAACTTGCAGATTCATGTTCTTTTATTGCAACATGAGTGCAACCTAAGTCTGTGTAAAAAAAAAACAGTTTTTTATTAAATACATTATGTATGTAAGTCTTGTACCTATGGTACTTTTAATATTTAGGTGTACATTTTCTTTGCCTGCTTCTTGTGTCAGCTAATCTCCGCATTGTCTGGGCCGATTTGGGGCTGAAACTTTAACTGGCGTTTCTTACCAAGAGTAAATTAAACTTCTTAATCTTCGAAAAAAAAACAGTTCTGTGCCAAAAAAATAAAACCTTTGAAAAAGGTCTCGGGCAGCGCTAAAATCATATCCAAATAGCGAATTTTCAAAGTGCACAATAGTTATTCCATTAACTCCATAGACGGTGACCTTCCTTCCATCCCGTTGATACAACTTGCGGCGGTCGATAGGTAGCCGTATTGTTGTGTTTTCCTTTCAATCCCAACTTATGTTGGACTTTATGGCATTTTATAACAATAACTTGGTTTCTTGTTGTTAGTTATTTAGTAGTCATCATCAGCCTATAATGTTCCCACTGCAGGGACTCAGGCGAGAGAGACGGGCTATAAATCTACCACGCGGGCCCAGTGCGGATTGGTATATGTCACATGTCTTCGAATTTTAGGTTCTAAGACATGCCGGTTTCCTCACGATGTTTTCTTTCACCGTTTTGAGAGCAGTGGTGATGAAATAAATTACACAAAGTAATGCACCTGACTGGGTTCGAACCCACGACTTTTAGTACTATTACTACTATTACTATTTAGTAGTAGATACATATTATTATTTGACCAGAAAGATACAAATAAATGTACATGAGAATGTTTCAAAATTACCATAGGCTGATAAAATTTGCGTTTTTAATAATACATCTTTGCAAAATAGATCTGTAAAAAAAATATAATGGTACAAGTCTTTGCAAAAGACAATGACCGAAACTCGTACCAAGAATTCTCGAGTTTCAAGATCAAAATGTTATACCTAGTAATAACTTTCATATTTTTTTACGACATTATGCGGCTGGGATTTGATTCATGAAGAAGGAATTTAATTTAAAGTATAAAAGTATGAATATTGTTTTACTCCCTGTACATGGTGTTCACATAACCAGTCCAAAAGTCGTTCTGTTAGATCTGTCAGTTCATTTTGACAGTTCGACTGACTTCGCATCGTAGAGGTTTCCCTACAATACCTATACTTGCCTGGTTTTGAGGTTATTTTCGATTTTATAAAATAACTCCGAAACTCGGATGTTTACAAAAAGAACTTTTGTAGGAGTCAATATGATAAATGTAGACAATAAAAAACAAAATTTGATGTTGACACAGTTTGGTACGGGATTCCATATATCCATGAACAAGATCTTTTCGAGTTAATACGTTCATCGCCTTCAAGTTTAAAAACCGTCGGGGCCGTCGGAATACAAATTGGTCCTATGAGCCGAATCTGATCTTCTCGGAAGAAAATTTAACAATAAGTGTAAGTCATGATGGCCGCAATTTCGCCCCTAATGCATGAATTTTAAACATAACTAGCAAAACCACTGCCTCATCCTTCAAGAGTTACAGTCGTGATGATATTAAATAGGTTGATAGAGGTTATAAAAACTTTTTGGATATCTTAAAATTAACGAAAATTGATATGCAACCGCCGCCAGCAACATTTATCAGCTCTTGTTACCTCCAAAAATCTGAGATATCAGATTTCTCGTAGCCGTGACATTTTTATGCGTTCTATTACTTATTTTTCATAACAAATGGCTGCAGTTTATCGTTCTAACTCGCCAGTAACAGGACGACCCGTTTCGCTCGGATGAATCTTAACAGCCTCCGCAGAATGATAAGCGGCTTTTAATACTTTGTTTTACTTCTTATTTATGAGCAGAACTGTTTGAAGTTGCTGGTTTATTTTGCATTAATATGTTACTTTAACCGTATATAAATGTTGATCGATTAAGAGGGAGAGGAAACTTAGGAAATGATGGATGTATTGTGTGAGGAATGATACGAAAGGAAAGGCATAAATGATAGTGTGACGGTTGAAAGCGAAGAATGGAAAAACTACACAAGGGCAAAAAGATGATGATGTTACTTTAACCAATGATAATTATATTAAAACTATAGATACGTTGTCCGCCCTCAAAAATTACAACATGAAATGAAGCTAATTGGCCACATCGCGCTTAGTTACGCACCAACCTCTCGCGGGACGCTACGTTTGTTCTTTATTTAAATCGTGTGTGTAAACCTGCGCGAAACATAAAGAAAACAGGCATCAACAGGCATCCCGATGTACGGTGTCATATTTTCTTTCCCTTTCCTTACGCGTAAAAGTAGTTATCTAATATTTTCGTCGTTTTGAAGCGCCGCCATGTTAGGTCATGACGTGTCTATATATAACACGTCATTGACTTTAACCGTAATTGTCTCAATTGCTGGCCTGCCAAATTACGGATGACTTCGGGAAGTCGGTGTGTTTTTTTGCCACTGACTTTCGAAACTTAAATTCCAGTCAAATGTTCATTATTCTGCATTGTAACTAAAAGATATTACGAGACCACCATAAACATAGACGAAAAAAACCGGCCAAGTGCATGTCGGACCACGCACATGGGTTCCGTAGTGGCTCATCAAAATATGTAAACTTACTAAACTGATTAACCACCCTGCCTCCGAACGATGATTTATTGTAAAAATAAAACAAACTTACATAAAATTTGCAGTTTTGAGACAAGATATTCATTCCAAATTAAAGCTTAGTAGTACTTAAAGTCTTTGAGATATAGTGCGGACGGACAGACAGACAGACAGACGGACATAGCGAAAATATAAAGGTTCCATATTGACTACGGAACCCTAAAAAGAATTTGTACGTGTAACGTGTGTATTATAGAAAATAACTATAATAGAACCGAGGCAAAGTTAATACCTACAGTTCAAGATCAATGTGTGTGTTTCTTTTACGAAATTAAACATATAAATCGGATCAGTAAACAATTTCTTTAATTGATGCACTGTAGGTAGGTACACGAAAAAACGGCGACAGTCGGTTTTTAAAGGAGCTTGCTTTTTCCGTCCCGGGTAGACTCTTAGTATCTAAGTACTGAGCGAGGCTAAAAGTCTTCTCCATTCGTTAGCAATTGATTTCCTTCGGAGAAATTTTTCCTTCTTAAATTGCCTCTAACGAGAGGACTACATAGACATTGAACAAACTAATATCATCTCATCTTCTCAAAAATAAAAACTCGATTCTTACTTTCAAATTTATTTAAAAATAAATTATTCGAACTAATGCCCTATATTTGTTATTGAAGCGCTTTCAGTGGATGTGTTGAAGCTCAAGAGCCGGCCTACGTCAGGGATACACAGATATGTTTTAGCAGTCAAAACTGTTCATGAATCTTGCCAAAACAGTTTACAATAGGTAATTGCGTTTTAGTTATAGAAAACATGAGGTAATAGCGTGTTCAATATTGTATAGACACGAGCAAATACAGCAAGCTTCTACAATCTGTCAAATTAAATTTCTTTAATTGAGTTTCAACTTTAATGCCTGAGTGTTCATGGTTGATTGGGAAAATGTGGCAGTTGCGGGTAGATTGATGTGCTGCTGTCTGTACGCCCTTATAATATCCTACTATAATTTGGCAAAACGTGTAAAACCATGATTATCGTGTAAGTAGGATGCTTTTTATCCCGGTAGTAGGATCCCGTCAGCCAATGAGCGAACTCCGCGTGAGTAAAGTCGCAGATAAAAGCTAGAATTGCAATAATTTTTGCACAAAAAACAAAACAAAATCCTATGAGCGCTAAAACTCATTATTATAAATTCATAATGATCTTTAGTCACATCTTTCTATCGCTGTTTTTTTCTAACAATCGGCAGAAACAGAATACTATGTGAAAACAAACGACCTGTCAGTTTAGAGCTGTTAGATGCTAAATTACGATGAAAACCTTCCAAGTTCCAATCAAATATGTAATGGTTTATCTTCATTACAATAAAATGAGAACCTAATCTGAACGGCAGTATTACTCATTTTTATGATTATTACTTTTGTAGAATTTGCTGTAGGAGTATTAAATTAGGCACATTATGGATGACGCAAACCAAGTAGACGTAATTGACCAAGTGAAAGCAGCGAGGTACTAAAAAGAAAGAAATTATGATAAAAAATTGCAAAAACAAACTTTGCTGGAGCTACAGAATTTAAATTGATCTAATTTAGCTTGCTAAGGTATTTATTTCCTTTTTACGAACGCTGGAGAAACGAATCTGAAGGCAATAATAAAACAATGCGCAGTCACGTTTCCCGCGCAATTAAACGTTTGACAGGTGCCAAGCCGTTGATTTTGTAGCTGTTAAAACGACTTTCAAAATGGCGACTAGAATTCGAAATGATGTACCTACGTATCAGGCTAAGTTACCGGTAATGGTCCTTAGAGATTTGGTGGGAAACTGATAACTCTGATTTACTAGAAGATTTTTGTACACGATAATATTTATAGATTTTTCTTTCAATAACCCGCAAAATTGACTCGTTTCTCGATTGAGTCGAAGCTAAAATTCTTCCTCTGATCCGTAAAGAGAAAAGATCCTTCACCTTCACAGATCAAAGGATCGAATCAAAGGCCATTGGGCCGACATCGGCGTTGCCCTTAAGCAGGTATATAGTTAAAATAGCACCTAACCTAACATTTCACTCTCATTTCGCCATGTTTTAGTTCCGTGGAAGAGAAGAACCAGGGGCCAACCTCGTACAAATTCAGACTCCGTGACTGCCTTTGAGAAATTCCTGTTGAAACCCGGGAAAACCTTTAGTTTTTATTGAATGTGTAGGTGAATTGACAAAGCCTGCAAACGCTGTTATCAGACCGATCAATATCTCTCACTCCCTCTAGACATTGCGACTCTAAAAATTCTGTAAACAGCTCCCGATCAGTCCAACACCATCAAGTGTACTTCATCGGAAATCGATGTCATCAGGGCTATGTACCACGTGATGTGTTGCTTCCCAACCACAAATATTCGTGAATCATCCGACATCCACATATTTGTGGATCATATAAACAGATCTACAATAAGTGTAATCATTCCAGTTTAACGTAACAGTAGCATTTAGATAGATTGCTGACACAAACCATAGCTGTGTGAATTCGCAAATAGTTTTGATTGCAAGGTGAAACTCCTTGCCTACCTATATTTTGTTTATGTTCTTTGGGATTTCGTAAACAGTGCTCGTTTGGGAAGTGATGTGTTTATTCCTAGTTAGGGAGAAGTGTATTTTTTTTTGTTTTATATCGTTCTATAAAAAATCGTGGAAAATTTTGGGCTAATTTAGGAAATTGAGATGGAAAGGGAGTGCAGTAGGGCTATTGCGTATCTTTTAAATGTCAGTGGCTATCATATTGTCCATGGATAAACTATCAAATTGGTTATGGATCAGTACAAAATGGAACCATTTGACAGTATTTGATAGGCACTGTAGGTTAGCCACTGTCATTTAAAAGATACGCAATAGCCCTACAGAGCGTTGTTCACGGGCAGCCTATGGGTTTAAAAGCAAGCGCACAGTACAATGCATTTACGGTACTGATGAGCTGCCCCGTCGGGGCTGCGGGTTATTCGAAAGAGATACCGTGGCCCCGGGTACAAAGGGCTAAGAAGGAACATGGGTGGTTTTTAGTCAGTAGAAGTCTGACACTGGGAAGAGTCATTTGATGACTCAACATTAATTTCCCACCTTCCAAAATAATAACGATGCCGATAAGGCTGCCTGATTTTGTAGCGCATCAGGGATGTTCGCCGAGTCGATAGTAGATTGTTTCTACACGACTACGAGGTGGCGTTTTTAAGTTCGCGGAATGGAGGGCAAGGAGTGAAAATAAAAATACTAAATTATTTTTCTTTTTCAATATATTCACCTGCTACCCTAATAAATTTTTTAGATCTTTCAATTAGCTTATGTATACCTTCATAAAAAAATATTTTGTCTTTGTCCGAAAAATAAGCTGAAACCGCGTCCTTCACTTCTTCATCAGTTGAAAATTTCTTTCCACGAAGTTCTTTTTTCAGATTTGGAAAGAGGTAATAATCGCTGGGAGCCAGGTCTGGGCTGTAGGGTAGATGGTCTAAAATATCGAAGCCCACCTTATGCAGGGCAGCCAACGCAACACGGCTCTTGTGAACAGGCGCGTTGTCGTGAAGAAGAAGGACACCTTTGGTCAATTTTCCCCTCCTTTTTTCTTTAATACTTTCTTTCAACCTCTCGAGGATAGAAGCATAGTATTCTCCGGTTATAGAAACGCCTTTATCTTTATAATCGGTCAACAGAATCCCTTCCGAATCCCAAAACACTGTTGCCATGATTTTCCCAGCCGATTGTGACACTTTAAACTTCTTGGGTGGTGGTGTGTACCTTTTTTGTGCCACTGCATAGAGTCCTGTTTTGACTCAGGCTCATAATGATGAACCCAAGTTTCATCTCCAGTAACAATTCGACTCAATAGTCCATCCTTATCTTCGTTACAGAGGTCCAAAAACGTGCGAGAACACTCCACGAGGCGTTGTTTCTGAGGCGGCGTGAACATTCTTGGCACCCATCTTGCACTGACCTTTGTCATGACAAGATGATCGTGTAGAATTTTGAAAATTGTTGTATCCGATACTCCAACCATTTCTGCAAGCTGTTTCTTCTTTAGTCTGGCATCTTCCAATATTATTTTTTCGACATTTTTAATGATTTCCGGAGTAGTCACCTCGATCGCCCGTCCGGGCCGCGGGTCGTCTTCAAGTGAGGTCCTGCCTTGTTTAAAAAGACAATGCCACTTGTAAACCATGGTTTTACCCGGGCAAGAGTCCCCGTAAACGGATTCCATCTCTTCCAGAATGTTTTGAACTGACTTTCCTTGCTTGGTAAGGAACTTTATTACGGCGCGGTACTCGATTTTTTCCATAATGCACACTTTCTTCCCGATTGAGTTGTTTGCTTGACGATAGTTCAAAGACTAATGACCCAATTAAGACAAAACCTGGTATTTATACTAATATTGAGTGGCTGAAGTCGTGGCCACCTCGATAATGACCTATTTTTATCATCTACCCTCCCATTCCGCGAACTTAAAAACGCACCCTCGTATATGCGAAATCAATGCACATTCCTGGTCCACAGGGCCAGCTTCAGCGGTGTCTTGAGGGCATCCGCGCAGAGGTTTGGTTGCCAATACCTCATGATTGAGGTACTGGCAAATACCGAAACATGCTAAATATCCCAGTTTCAGTATTAATAGCTAGTTTACAGGGTGTAAATAAACCCTTCACACATACGTCAACCAAGCATTCTGTACATCAAACTAAGTACCCCTACGCAAAATTTTTTGCTGGGAAAGGATTTTTTTTTTGGGGTCAAAAATTTCATTTTACGGTAAAACTCAATGTAGCGCTCTTAAAACATTGTGCTAGTGGATGCTTTGAATAGTAAAAGGTTCATGGAGGTAATTTAAGTAAAGTTACAACCTGAAAAACTATATTTACAAAAACAGCTGTGCAAAATTTGGAACTTTGACCCCCAATATCTCCGTAACTAGGGGGTTCCCAGGTATGGTCTAGAACAAAAAAATTATCGCAGTGGTGGGGAGAACAAGTGCCCTTCGTTTACGTTAAGGGTACTTTTACACCCTTTATACATACATAATTGATTTGTTGATTTGTTGTATGGTTCATTTGCCGAGTAATATAAAATGTTTAGTGTTAGGTTACTTGTAGGTTAAATTGTGTCATTTAATGTTGAACTTTATGATCTTTTGTTGTTTAAAACAAAAGATTCTATTCTATTACGAAGTAAGTACCGGAAAAAATCATTTCAGTCTTACATAGTAAGTAATAAATAAAAATATAAGTAAACGAAATACTCGTTCGAAATACTCGTTTTTTCCAACAGCAGAAAGATCTTAATGTTACGTGCGTCTATTCCATGCATCTGTCAACTTCACTTTTAATTAAAAACTAACCAACTACTAGCCAAGGCTTTGGGCTGCGGGATGTTGTAAGAGATCGCGACCTTGACATATAGGGCTAAAAAGGAACATGGGTGGTTTTTAGTCCGTAGAAGTCTGATACTCCCTTTCGCTCTGTCCAAGAGCGGGGGGGTTATTTGATGATTTCCCACCCCCCAAAAAAAGAAAAAAATACTTCAGGCTTTATCACTACTTGGAATATTTAATTAAGTTATTGCGAATAGTTACCTTCATTTGACTGAAACTGATTTAACCTGTTATAGCTGAAACTACTTTGATACACATTTCATTAATCTCTCTGAGCTGTCAAAACTTCGTCTTTGTTGAAAGTTTTGCTGCTCCTGCATTCTGTTTGCCTAACAATATGCGGGTTTTCTTAAAAAAAAAACATTGTAAACGGTTTAGTAATAGGCTATGTCACGATTTTCAAAAAAATATGGACACGCATTTTTCCTTTTTTCGCGAAAACAAATGATGAAGACGATACAGTCTCTCGAAGAGTAACGAACGTGTCGTCTCAAGGTTAGTACTTTTTTTATCCACAAAATGACATCACAAGCCCCCACATCTTTGACACGTTTTATTTTCGTCAATTTTTATTAATTTCCTAAAACAAAAAACACGTATCCAATATTATTCGATAATCTAACAGACTTAGACCGTACTAATTAGATTTTTTTGATGAATTAATTTATGTGTCATTCGATTTATGCTCTATTTGTAGGTGATAGGGATATAAACTTTGCAATATTCGTCGGCTGTCGGGCGCCTAAGTGAGCGGACGTGCGCGTCTACCGCTAAATACTTACGTTAAAATTACACTGTGATTAATTGTGATTGGTCTAAAACCAATTTTAAAATTCTCGTTTCTTCCTAAAGCGTTCTTACGAGTAAGCCACTCCCCGCGAAAGTGACAACAATATTACTGTCGTTGTCCTTCACAAACAAAGTTGAGAAGGCCGCCGTGATTGGAAGTTTGCGTCGGGTTTGAACCGCCTACCTAACGCACGGGAATCGGTAGCGTACACCGCCACGCCGAGCTGCGCTGACGCATCACCGCCAAATTTCGGATCCCTACCGACCGTGCTACGCAAGCGGGCTACGTGCAGAGCGACTACGAGTGCTACACGGCTCACAGCTACGAGTGCAGAGTGCTACGCAACGCCGACGTCACATCATATCACTGTGCTACGTGCCTATTGACTGCGACGAGGTCACTGTTGTGCTGGAATATTTATTTACCATGCCTAAAACACTACGGTCGCCGCCAAAAGAAATCCAACATTCGGCTTCTAACCCTGATATTACTAACACCTCACAAGACACGGATTTTTTAAATATTACTTCTCGTGCAAAAAAGCCACGCGTTGAGCTGCCTTCCAGCGAGCTGCAAGAATTTAAGGATGAAGTTATGGGAATGTTATCATCGTGGAAAAATGATCAAGAACAAATCCTACATAAACTTAGTTCGGATGTAGCTGAAGTGAAGTTGCAAAATGAAAAAATCCACAATTGCTATTTGGAAATGGAAAAAAGTATTATATTTACAAATGCAAAATACGAGGAAATTAAGTCCAGTGTCGAGGATCTTGGTAAGGAACGCTTAAATCTATTCAATCATATCGATGATCTGGAGCGTAAAGTTATGGACTTGCAGATGGGCTCCCGTAGCTCAACTATTGAAATAAGAAACCTATTACCAGCTGAGAAAAATTCACCACCATTGCCTTCTCTTATTGTTGATACATGCAAGGCTCTGAAAATAGACATCGTTCCATCCGACGTACGTGATGTCTATAGCATTCCCAATAAGGAAGGCGACAAGAGGTCTATCATTGCTGAACTCCAGACTGTCACTCTCAAAAATGATGTCCTCACTGCAGTCCGAAAATTTAATAAGAACCGAGCAAACTCTGAAAAATTGAATAGTGAGCACATAGGTCTCCCTGGAACTCGAACACCGATATACATTTCGGATCGACTGTCTGGCACCACTAGAAAACTCTTTTTTGAATCTCGCACGTTTGCTAATGCAAATGGCTTCAAGTTCTGCTGGACAAGTAATGGTAAAGTCCTACTACGCAAGGAAGAGGGACAGAAAACCATCACCATAAAATCCAAGCATTGCCTAGAAAAACTTTGTGTTCAAAAGTGACTATCCAGTAGAAATCATTCTTTAGTCATAAGTAAGCTTTCAATTTTGTATTCCCTTAATCCATATTTATCCCTTCTCATTATTATTATTTTTCCTTTAAATAAGTTAGATCATATTGTAATTCTGGCACTTAAAATGTACACTCACTCCCATACACTCCACACACAAAAACACATCTCTTATACAACTCACACTATAACAATAAATACAGTCTACACATACATTTTCACAAGAGTAAGATGTGTATTGATAATGTATTATCAATACACATTTTATACAAAAATAGGCAAAACAATCTTCCTGTTCCTGGGACTCAATTTGCATACTCTTACAAATATTACGCTATCAGGTCCCGTCTTGAGAACTTATGTCCTTTTCAAATGGCTATAATAAATAATATTAACTCTGAACTAGACTCAATAAACGTGGGCAATTCACTGACTTGTAACCCAGAAGACTGCCTTAAGTTTGTCAAGAATTCCGATGACACTTTGAAAATCCTACATATAAATATACGAAGTATAAACAAAAACTTTGAACAATTGCGAGTACTCTTGCACCAAATAAACATTAGCGTCGATATCATCGTTCTGACCGAGTGTTGGCTAAGTAAGGCCATTAACTTACCTATATTACAGGGCTTCCAATCATATCGTACAGAGATAAATTCAAACCAGAACGATGGAATCGTAATATATGCGAGACAGACTCTGCAAGTGTCAGTGTGGGAGCCTACGTTCATGGGCGGAAACTGCCTAGTCTGTCAAATAGATGATAAAAAAATTGCTGTAGTGGCAGTCTATCGGTCCCCATCGCACAGCTCTAGGGAGAGTTTTGATTTGTTCCTAGATAGTTTAAATAATATTTACACTAAACTTTCCACATGGCAAAACATTGCGCTAATTGGTGACTTGAATATCGATATTAGCATGAGTAGTAGAAATGATCGAAGTCTGGATTACCTCATACTAAATTCATCGCATGGCCTACTACCATCCCACCTTTTACCTACTAGGCTTGAAAATTGTCTAGACCACGTGTTCATTAAATCTACCTTGCCTATCACCACACTGGTCCTTGAATCACATATCACAGACCATAAACCTCTTGTCCTTACCATCGCCAGCGCAAGTCCCACTCGCAAAACTTGTCACTTTTCTACTTCCGTAAATTATGAGAAAATTAAATTAGACCTAGAAAACCTAAATTTTACGGTTATCTATCAACTTGACAACCCAAACACAATGATGGACACTTTTATAAGTTTGGTAACATCGGTGATTGCTAAACACACCAAATACGTCAAGATTCCAAGTAAAAAAAGGACTATCAAACCCTGGATAAACGCTGGCCTATTAAGGTGTATCCAAAATCGAGACAAAATGCATCTTCGATCAAATAAAGAACCGGATAATTTAATTCTTAAAAAAACTTATATACGCTACCGCAATTTTTGTAATGACTTACTTAGAAAACTAAAAATTACCCACGAAAGGAATGAATTCGATAAAGCAAAAAATAACCCTAAAGCCCTTTGGAATACTATTAAAAATGTTACAAATACTGCTAAAATAAAAACAAGCCCGGTGGAACTACTGAAAATATGTGACAGTCCGGAAGCGTCCCTAAATGAAGTAGGTAAATTTTTCTGTAATATAGGGAAAAACTTAGCAGATAAAATTTCTTCACAATATCAGTGTCCCGCGAATACTCAGGTTTTGAGTATCGGTCATAATACCCCTCTTTCTCCGGCTAACTCCCTCGTGTTGCTAGATGTAGACGAATCTGAAGTGGAGTCTCTTGTTTCGCAGCTACGAAATGAATGTGCGCAGGGTTGGGATGGTATATCACCTATAGTGTTAAAAATGAGCCGTCAGACACTAATAAAACCCTTGACGTACATCTTCAACAGCTGTCTCCGGGCGGGTATTTTCCCGGATGCACTTAAAAAGGCAATTGTGCACCCAATTCATAAGGGTGGAAGCAGAAGCTGTGTCAACAACTATAGACCCATCTCGGTTTTAACTGCTCTTTCTAAGGTTCTGGAAAGAATTCTTAGTAAGCGGCTTAAGAACTTCTTAGATAGATACAATATCATAGCAGACAATCAGTATGGTTTCCGTCCCGGTATCTCGACTGAAGATGCAGTACTTGATTTGACGCAGTTGGTTGCTGGGAATCTCGATAGGAAAACCAAATGTCTGGGAATATTTCTTGATCTTTCGAAGGCATTCGACACAGTTTCTGTTTCCATACTTATTGCCAAATTGGAGGTACTTGGTGTTAGAGGTATAGCATTGCAAATTTTCAAAGATTATCTGAACAACCGAACCCAAAGAATCAAAATTGATAATCACTTCAGTGATGAAGAAACGTTATCTTACGGAGTGCCGCAAGGTAGCATTTTGGGTCCAATTTTGTTTCAAATTTATATAAATGACTTATGCAGAATGTCCCTCCCCAACTCGACGATCTTTGTATATGCCGATGACACCGTAGTTGTAGTTGACGGGTCAACATGGGATAGTGTTAAACGTAACGCGGAATTGGCACTACGTGAAATAATAAAATGGCTTAAAGTAAATCTACTTACCCTCAACTGTAAAAAAACATTATATATTCCATTCGCAATCCGTCAGAACACTGCACCGGACCACACCTTTGCGATAATAGCGCACACTTGCTCACAAATATCATCATCATGCCAATGTCCAACACTCATGCGTACAGATCACGTCAAATACCTCGGTGTTCAAATAGATTTTGGGTTACGCTGGAATAAACACATTGATGCCTTAACCTCGAGAACGCTGAGATTGATACATATCTTTAAGACACTGAGAGCCTCTGCAAACCTTGATACCTTAAAAATGGTGTTCTATGCTCTGTGTCAGTCCGTTCTTGGGTACTGCATCAGTGTATGGGGCGGTGCAGCCAAAACAACTTTTCTTAGAGTGGAGAGAGCTCAAAGAGCAATATTAAAAGTGATGCTACGTAAACCTTATCGCTATCGAACCACTCAACTCTACTTAGATAGTAAGGTTCTAACAGTTCGTCAGCTCTTCGTGTTGCAATCTGTTCTGAGGAGACACTCCAGTGTCCCACCATCTGATCCCAACAAACGAACCAATATTCCTCCAGGTACACAACACAAAACCGCTTTTGCCAAACACCAATTCTTTACATTAAGCTCACAAATCTATAAGAAAATTCATAAACAACTGAATATTCTAGATTGCAATAAATTTAAATTAAAAACTAAGGTGACAGAATGGCTACTTCAACAAGACTACACACAAACTGAATCACTACTAATATTCATTGCCTAATATTGCCTTATTTTTGCTCTTATTGCCTAACATACACCACACACTCGCTATTATCATACAACAACTCACCTCACACACACACACACACACCAATTACACAATCCCACACACATTCACCTATATACATACATAGTTTTTAAATTGTTATTTTAAAATAACGTTCCTTTCCTTTTCTTTTCCTTTTTTTGTAAAAAATATTATGTTTAAAAGTAAATCTTCATAGTTAACACAAACAATAAGTTAGCACAGTCCGCAGTTGCATAATCCATATTTTTTAAGTAACCTTACAGCTGAACACTGTCTCTTAAGATACAGGTTATCCTAGTTTGAGAGGCAGGGCTCACAATATCTGTATACAGACTTCTGCAGCGTTAAAAAAAAAAAAAAAAAAAAAAAAAAAAAAAAATATGTGAAACAACTGCGGTTGGAACTACCTTCGCGCAAAGATTCTTCCCTTTCCGTGGAGGTGAATTGTATAATAAAGTAAACAAACTTACAAATATAGCAAATTGCAGTAAAGTTGAATGTAAAAGGAAAATTATCAAATGGTTGATGAAGTTAAAATATACGGAAACCGAAAAATTATTAGAGGTTGCTAAGGAAGTGGGATAGGTAGTTCATATTTACGCACATATACTTGTAGGTAAGATTATAGTCCTATTTTTAAAAGTATTCCTAAAATGGTTCGTGCAATTAATGAATATATACTTATATTATAAATACACACATACATCCACACACACATGCACACGTCCACACACACACACACATACATGCATGTACACACCGTTACCAATTTCGCATTATTTTCATGTTGACAATAACTATTTATGATGTGATGGGGGCCTGGAGTTCTATAATACAGGCCTAGGCTTAGTTTAGAGTCCAGATCTCCCACAAATTACAACTTTCTGCCAGACTACTTGTCAACTTATAAATCAATCATAACTGTAATTTGTGGAGATGAATAAACGTTTTTATTATTTATTGTTATTATTTATAGGTAACTTTGAACGGGTGTGTACTTACTATCATACGTCTGCGTAACTTTCTGGTGATTACAGATGTCATGTTGTGTCTTGTTGATAATTAATGATAAAGCTCTCTGAGTACGGCAGTAGGACATTTTTAAACATATGGGTGGAGGTCTGACAAACAGTCTTACTAAAGGGTATCGCATTACCCAGTACATGCTGGGTTGTGGAAGTCAGATAGGCAGTCACTCCATATAAAATACCGGTATTTAGCTGTATCTGGATTGACTGAAAGTTCTCCTCAACATAATTGGGAAACGGCGAGGAGATCAATTCTGGTCTGGATCTAGATCTTTCTCATTTAGATAAAATCGTAAACTTCACGTTATCATAGAGCGTCAACAAATATTATCGACACTCAATATGAATAACTCTGTAACTTTAGTTACACGTTGTACAACTTTGTGTCATACATTTATTCATATTGGGTGTCGAAATGGCATAAAGTTGTACAAAATTTAAGTTCCTAACAAAAATTACAATGAATTCATATTGGGTGTCGTTGTGAACCTATTCCGGTAATTGATTCTGTATTTATTTAGTTTTGCTGTGTCCTATAGGGTCCGTAATTGTAGCTTTGCCTATGATAAGGTCACACATTATATCATGCAAATTAAGCTCAGACTGCTGAATTTCTGGAACCTGTTTCCTCATCCCCACACATGTGAGCTAAATCAGCTGGATATCAGCATCCATCTGTTTGTGTACTGTATCCTAAAGTGTATGTTTGTTTGTGTAGCGCAAGCTGAGCGGGCGTGGGAACGCCTGCTGCGCCGCGACGAACAAACGCACAAACATATTCTCCGCGGTCAACAACTTCTTCGCTGATTCGCCGCTGGTGAATCAGCTCAAAGGGATCATGGTGAGTTTTTTTTTAACCTATATTAAAATCCTATTGTTGTACCATGTTTCATCCGTAGCGCAAAAGGACGAAGGAAAGGACGCTAAGCCGTTGGTCCGGTCTGTCATTTGAAAAAAAGAAAAAGTATTTATTGATCATTTGTAGACCTTTGACAGCGTTTACAGGTATTCAGTGGCCTGAAAGTCAAGCAACAAATGTTATATCGTATCACCCAACGCTGACTGGGTTTTGATGGTCACATTATCACATAAGTAGTCGCTCAATAGAAAATACTAATATTTAACTGCAGTCGGTCAGACTGCAAGCTGAACCCAATATAGTTGAGAAAATGCTGGGCAGATAATGAATGTATGTTAAGGGTCCCCTATGTTGTTTCGAACGCCGCTGTTGCGACACACGCTGTTGCGAATTATTTTTCCACTGCCTCACAGGTTCGAAAGCTCATGGACTCGAATGAAGTAGTCGCGAAAGACGCTGTTTCGAAAAACATTTTCACTGCCACATACGATGTAAACAACAAACGTAAAACAGTACTTTAAAAATAATATTAAATGTGGATGTTGACACCCCCCCCCCTCCCAATCACCAAAGGGGAAAAGAAAACAAACGGCTCTTGGGTCGCTATTTGTATCCAAGGACCATTAATATCCCCCCCGTCGGGGCTGCGGGTTTTTCGAAAGAGATACCGCGGCCTCGGTACAAAGGGCTACGAAGGAACATGGGTGGTTTTTAGTGAGCAGAAGTCTGACACTCCCAACCGCTCTGCCCAGAGCGGGAGCAGTCATTTGATGATTTCCCACCCCTCCCCAAAAAAGGGGACCATTAATATTGTAAAGCTGTCGGATGTGGTGAAGTTCTGTTTAGCCTACAATCGATTTTGTAACAAAAACACAATTTGCTGTTGTGGTTCGCTTGATTGCTTGAAACTAGTAATTTAAACTACATCAACGTCACGCAGTACAAAAAAAACTCGTTAATGTTATCGCCATAAACATTGTAATCCATTGTTAGCAGTATGATAGCCTAGAGATGACCGTCACACTGAACTTAAGTTCAAACCCTACACACGTTACCTCTGATTCGTGTGCCTATTGTAGAGGCCCAGTGGTGGCGGCCCCGTCTTACGAACTGGTCGTGCGTTCGAATCCAGTCAGACGCAAAAATTTGTGAAATTTATTTCATCACCACTACTCTCAGGAAAACAGCGTGAGGAAATAAGCATGTCTTTTTTCCGACGAGTGGTTCTCTACCTCTTACGTTCCGCCACCTCCTTCGCTAGCATTACTGCTTCGCAGAAGAAGGCGATGGCGTCCCATTCCTCTTCGCCCCGGACCATGGCTTGCACCAGGGCCAAAAACAAAAACTTTTCTCAGAACCAAAAACTTCGAAGACGTGTCACATCTACCAACACGCACTGGGCCCGCGTGGTAGATTATAGCTCATCCTTCTCTTAGAGAGGAGGCCCTACATTATAGGCCGATGATGATGATGATGAAGCCAAGTCAGTGGCCCATGGGCGGTTTTCTGACATCAAATTAGGCACTAACTACAAGAGAAGGAAGATTGTAATCCATTCAAAATAATACAAATAGATTTTTCAATATTGTTGTTCAATGTTCCTACAAAATGTTAAAATATCCGGAATATATATTCCTTTAGCGCGCAGAACAAAGTATCGGAAAGAAGCGGATTTCGTGTGAAAATCTCAGTAAAGCGTCGGCTTAGGTTGAACTGAATGGAAATTGATCGGATCGGTCCAGCAAATTGGCATTGAATGTGTTACGAGTTCAAGTGTACCTACTGGAGTAGACGGAATAGGCATGTTTATTGAGTTAAAAAAATATTATTCTAATTACCGTCTGTTAGATTATCGAAAAATATTGGATACGTATTTTTTATTTTATCAAATCAGACGTTACCGCGGCCTCGACATAAGGGCTAAGAAGGAACATGGGTGGTTTTTAGTCAGTAGAAGTCTGACACTCCCTTTAGCTCTGCTCAAGAGCGGGTTAAGTTATATTTGATGATTTCCACCCGCAAAAAAAAAAGTGTGTAAATAAGTAGTGAAGATATCGGAAATCTACTCCAATCTACTCTAACCTACGTAAAGTCGTAGGTTTGGGTTTTGAATTATGAATTTGTACAGCATTTTGAGCACCTCTCTAACGTACTCTAGCCACCGGAAACGAAGAACATACTTGAAAAAATTCAGTAGTTTTCAGCGAGTTTTCACGAGCTTAGTGTTGGTTGGTAGATGTCATATGCCATAGATTTTTTGGTTCTAACACATCCTGGTTTCTTCACGATAATTGCTTCACCGTTTTGAGAGCACTGGGAATTATTAAATTACACAAAATGTAATGCGTCTGCCTGGGTTAGAACCTCTATGGTTAGAATCCACGACTTACTGATCCTAAGTCGAGGCCACCTCTGGGGCACCGCTGCTCTTGATCAAGACTAGACTATTTTTCTAATACAATATCAGCAAAGGTTGGGTTAACTAATACACTATACATTTACTTTGTACTATGTATAAATATCGATCAGCTAAACGTTGTTGCATGTCACACAATGTTATAGTTATAACCTCATTGTAATAAAATATGAAAAAGTTGTTTCGTATCGAGACTGACACAATAAATAGATATGTACATACATAAGTGCATGTCGGACCACGCACAATGTAGGGTTCCGTAGTTGCCCATCAAAATATGTGAACTTACTAAACTGATTAACCACCCCGCCTACCTGCCTCCGAACTATGATTTTTATAAATTCAGGGTTAGAATACGATGAAGACTGAAACAACTAAAACTAGCCACAGCTTTGTCAGTGAAAGCTTTTCTTAGATTCTTAGTAGCTGTACTGCTCGACGTAAAGAAAGGTATTCTGTAAATAAGCCTATGTATAAGTACCTATCATAAACAACTATATACATTATCTATTATCTAATTTAAAACTATTTAATAAACTAACAAGAATCTATAGAAGCCCTTCTATAGATTCATAAATTTCTCCTCAACGCTGCCGCGCTGGTAATATGCCCAAGAGGCTGCCACACTGTATGCCACATTGTATGGCAACACTTCTAAGCCTCTCTGTGTATTATACCATAGGTAAAAGTCAGCCCTTGGGTCACTGGAAGCGTGAACTAAGCATTTCGAAATAGGGATTTGAAACTTATCTCAAGGTTTCTGATTTCATTTTTCATTTCAAATGATCATTCATCCATCTTTATCGATTACCTATCGATTTTCATCAATTTATAACGTGTTTAAGTCGGTTTTTTAAACGATAACTCGAGTCGAATAAGTGTTAGTGTAATACAAGAACGACGTGATAATGTCCTGCTTTTTTCCAGACGAGACAAACAAACAGCAGCGGTGGCGAGCCAGGTCCACCGGATGAATCCACTCTTCCTGACAGCAGAGGTCCACCAGCTGTGGCCGTCAGCCCTTCTGACAGGTCAGTTTAATCAACATTTCTTGACTTTGGAGACAAAGAAGGTTCCTTTTTCGCTACGGTTTGGTAGAAAAGGAGCAAGGTAACTTCATTGCCTGAACTGCATACCTAAGGCAGATTGTTTTCAGATTCTTAATGAGAAAGAAGGTTATTAACAAACTTATCTGCTTATGTTTTAATCTACCTTTTACTTTCATAATAATTCAAATTTCCATCGACACGCTAACAATAAAAAATTCATTTAAAATTCATAAACTCACACCTTCAATCAATGAGGTTATCTAATGAGGTTTTGTCCAGAAACGGTCGCCTGCGACAATCTTCATACACTTTTAGCCTTGTCCAGATTCATACATCTGCAGGGCTATTGCGTATCTTTTAAATGACAGTGGCTAACCTATAGTGCCTTTCAATTACTGTCAAATGGTTCAATTTTGTACTAAACCATAACCAATTTGACAGTTAATCCATAGACAATAAGATAGCCACTGTGATTTAAAAGATACGCAATAGCCCTGCTGCAGGGCTATTGCGTATCTTTTAAATGACAGTGGCTAACCTATAGTGCCTATCAATTACTGTCAAATGGTTCAATTTTGTACTAAACCATAACCAATTTGACAGTTAATCCATAGACAATATGATAGCCACTGTCATTTAGAAGATACGCAATAGCCCTGCAGGACATACACCCACGCCCGGTTCTTTTAAAATCGTGGCCCTTTTACAAGTAAAGGTATTGTATTTTAATACCCTCTTCAGCCCTCTTGCTCATAAGTTCTTTTCCCTCGAATAACAAAGGCGTGTCTGTAAAGAAAAGCATTTACTTCTAAGCCGTCGCTTCAGAAGTAAATACTTTTCCGAGAAAAATATAGGAAAGTGTAGATTCTGTAACGTCGCAAGTGTAATCCGATTTCCAGCTATATTTCTAGGGTCCCTCGTTTTATAAGTATATTTAAAAACGTAGACTGCTGCATTTGCGCAGTCCTTTTATATCGTTTCAGCGGTTTCAGATTCGCAACTTTGTATTTGTAACGATGAAGTTAGATTAATTCATTAGATTGAGAAGGCGGTACCTATTGCACAACGCATAACGGTTATGCAATTATTTCGAAGGTTTACTGATCTAATCGTTAAGTCCCGATCACGTGACGTCTATTCTTTTGTTTTGGAGGTTGGAATTTCGGAACGATAAGGAGTCTCAGACTTCTACTGACTAAAACCACCTATGTAACTGCATAACGCTTTGTGTCCGAGGCCGCGGTATGTCTTTCGAACAACCCGCAGCCTCGACGGGCGTCGGCCCTTGCAATGTTGCTGACATCTCTTTGAGGCGCGCGTGGAACACGAACGCGCCTATCTGATTAAAAACTAACCCAGGCTAGTTTCTGTAATACTTCTAGTTACAGCCCTAACCAATACTAAGCGTGCACTTAATCTTCTTCCGTACCTATTGACTTAATCCGTTCAATTTATTATCTGATATAGCATGGAAACATTTTAATAGCATTTTACTTTTCCATTAGCGCTCGGCCAAACGATATAAAAACACCGCTTTTATTCAATCGCAGTTCAATGAAAAAACTTGTCAAAGGCGAAACAGTTTTTCATAGCTTTTCAATTTCCGTGAAAAGAAATAAGTAGTTAGCGGAAAAGTCATTAGAGTCAATCGTCGTTGAAGTTCTAACACTACGTAAGTCTATTTTTGGCAGTTTTGGTGCTACGGGTTTAGTCGGGTAAATACAGTCGGGTAATTTCTCTAGCATACGTGCTAGAGAAATTACCCGACTGTATTTACCCGACTGCGGCGAAGCCCAAAGGAGGGTTATGTGTTTGGCGTGTATGTATGTATGTCCTTTTCTTTGTTCCCTCATAACTCCTAAACGGATGAACGGATTTGAATAAAATATACGTCGTTAGATTCGTCTTGATGGCGCGAGTGTCACTGGCTGCATTAAAATAATAAAAACATTGCGGATTTTTGGGGCCATAACGCGGATTTCAAAAAACAAAAAAAAAACCATTGCCATCGAGTAGGGTATCAAAATGAAGGGTTCTAAAAGAAGATTACAAAAATATACAGGGTGTAAATAAACCCTTCACACATACGTCAACCAAGCATTCTGTACACCAAACTAAGTATCCCTACGCAAAAATGTTTGATGTGAAACGACTTTTTTTTGGGGTCAAAAATCTCATTTTATGGTAAAACTCAATGTAGCACTCTTAAAACTTTGTGCTAGTGGTGTAGAACAATAAAATTATCGCAGTGGTGGGGAGAACAAGTGCCTTTTTTTTTTTTTTTTTTTTTGGGGGGTGGGAAATCATCAAATAACCCCTCCCGCTCTTCGGCAGAGCGAAAGGGAGTGTCAGACTTCTACTGACTAAAACCACCCATGTTCCTTCTTAGCCCTATATGTCAAGGGTGCGGGATCTCTTACAACATTCCGCAGCCCCGACGGGCGTCGGCCATTGCGGGCCCCTTCCATGTTGCTGACATAGATTTGAGGCGCGCGTGGAACACGAACGCTCCGTCTACACGGCCTGTTGTCGTCATAAGACGACCGGACAGCGAGCTAGAGAACAAGTGCCATTCGTTTGCGTTAAGAATACTTTTACACCCTTTATGACACTTATAATAATATGTTTAACAGAAATATTCAAAGTCCCAAAACCTATAAACAAACACAAAAGTTAAATCCTCTGCGAAAAATTTTACGCGACGAACGAAATAACAAGCAAAAAATAACTAAAAAGTTGGAAATAAAAAAAAAATTGTTAAAAAACTAAAAAAAAAATCTATTTTCATTTCATAATTTAATATTCAAATGAACCCCGCTTGCTTCCAAGTTTTGTTTAATTAAAAATGTGCTTGTTATTTGCTTTTCATTTTTTTCAGTCGGGTTTTTTAGTTTTTTAAATACTTTTTTCTAGTATTAATAAAGCAGGTTTTTTACTCACCTGATAAGTTGCTATTATTGACTTACGTGGTGTTAGAACTACAGCGAGGCAATGAAGCTTCCAAATTGTTTTTGGACGTCCGCTTAGTTACACTAGTTATGCAAGAATGAATCGATCAAACAACGTTTGTACGTGATACTATAGATAGAAGTTTAAAGTAAGAAAACGAGCAAGTGAGGACACAAAAAACTGTGACAAATTAAAGTAATTAAGGTGTTATGCGAGGAAACCAGCATGTATAACCAAATAATTCGAAGACATGTGACATCTACCAACCCGCACTGGGCCCGCGTGGCGAACTAAAGCCCATCCCTCTCCCAGAGAGGGGCCTGAGTCCCTGCAGTGGGAACATTATAGGCTATAAATAAGATGATGATGTGTTAAAAATTTAAAAATACATTTAGCTAGAAAAAATCTAGAAAAGTATCTCTCAGTCTTTTACCAACAATGCTAGCTGTTTGGTTCCGCTGTCAGTCTCACCAGATAGGATAAATACCAGTATTTTACTTGGAACTACTATATATTCGACCTCCATAACTCGGTTACTAGGTGAAACGATTCCCCCTGGTAACGTTACAAAGGTATCTTTCTAAACAAATACATTCTACCCTTGACAGTATCTACCGGAGACGGTCGATCGATCGGTCTGTGCAGCTGGTTACGGTACGGATAGCTTTAACGTCTCTTTTATCGCTAATCTCCAGCTAAACTACCGTTTGGCTGGTTAGATGCCAATCTCGGTTTAATGATGGTGTTCAAGATTTTAAAAGGGATATTGTTAAGTGGGGTTCGGGATATGATGCATTTTTAAGGTTGAATTAAAATCTGATTTGTAAAAATCTTGAGTTCTTCCATTTACTGATGAGTTTTTTTCTATTCTGTACGTAGTTTACGCACAGAATAAAAAAAACTATAACTGACTGGTATTAGCTACATTTGATTAGACTAGACCAATCCACACTGGGCACGCGTGGTGGATTATAGCCTATCCCTTTTCTAGAGAAGAGGCCTGAGTCCCTGCAGTGGGAACATTATAGGCTGATGATGATGATGATGATGATGATTAGACTGGAAATTGAGCCCAATATACTTAAGTACACACTAGGCAGGTTATGTCGAAGGAAATGCTCATCGGGCACAGGACTTAGTTTGTAGAATGCACTAAAACTTTATTCCAAATTACCTTTAACTTCTTCCTGATGAAAATTTCAATAAAAATCCCAACACAGAAACAGAAGTTCAAATTCTAATCTAACCAGACGAAAGCGCTTAAATATTGAACGAGGCTTTCAAGCATTAATTTCATGAAACATGAAGATTCTGGCAATTTGAGTATCCCTCTTGTTTCGTACTGTTTTCATTACAAGTAACTCGGCACCCGTTGCGTAACTGGGGCTCATTAAATTTTTATTGGCCGTGTTTTAGGAAGTACCTACTTGGATTGTTTATCTACCTACAAGCATACAAAATAATAAAAAGTGGAATGAAAAAGTGAATTTTAAATGCATGCTTCTGTGTCGCAAATGCGGCTGTGGATCATGGAGTCTTGGGTTTTCTCCCCTGATCAGGCCACTTCTCAGTAACCGTCTGGACTTGGTCATCATCATAATGACATGCAATATATTGCATTTTATTTGGTGTCGGCCGTGTCGGCACAACACATTTTCTGTTTATGTTCTCACTGTCTCACGTTACGACATCATTTCCTTTATATAGCTAGCCTATGTTGTCCCACTGCTGAGCAAAGGCCTCCTTCCATTCCTTCCAACGGTCACGATTCAATGCAACGTCTCGCCAATTCTTAAGGTAGACATCCAGTTCGTCCCGCCATCTCCTTCGTGGTCTGCCACGACCTCGCGTCACTGTTTTAGGGCACCAATCCTGAGCTTTACGGGCCCACAGCTCGTTCGGCATGCGACAGACATGTCCTGCCCAGTCCCATTTAAGTATGGAAACCTTTTGAGCCACGTCAACAATTTGCGTTTTGGAGCGCAGTGTAGTGTTTCGAACCCGATCGGTAATTTTTTACTCCTTTCTTTTTAATATATTTCAATCCATCCATAACTTTTTTAACTTAAATCGTGCAATATTTCCAATTCGTTTTGGAATGGTTTTTCGGATTAGGGTGTGGTAGTATTTATGTAACACGAACCTACTAGAAAATACTCAGTCACAGATTCAGTGACGTCTCTAGCCAACATATCATATTAGTGTTCTAGAATAATTACCAAGGAAATACCAAGTTTAAATATTGAAACCTAAATGTCAATTTCTCGACTCGGCAATTCTTGAACAAGATCAATGAATTGTTGACCCAAGACATTTGCCTCAAGACTCAACTATGCGTAGAACAAGTTTAGGTACCGAAGAGGTCCATTGTTAGAACAAACTTGTGAAATATCTAAGAACATCGGTCAATTCTTGGGATACTTTAGTTTATTGAAAAGTACCTACTTTCATTATTGAAAGGAGTGCCATTTTGTTCTCAGGTATTTGTAAAGAATTAAAGAAAAGGCTACTTCTTGACCTCAAAGTTTGTTTAACTTGATAGGTACTGAAGGTCTGGCAGACAGTCATACTGACAGTTTGTCAGATTGCCTTGCAAGCGCGTCTGCTGTGCGCAACGAGGTATTGGGTGCGATTCAAGGGTCGACAAAAGTGTTATTGGGTTTTTTGATCAAAATTCTCTCAATAGCAACTACGGAGTTTGGATTTGTGCACGGTTGATGGTAATAGGCTGGCGTCCTATTACATGATGGGTGTGTGTACTAATGAGTACCCTCTTTCTGCACCTTCGTGAAATACAGGTGTGATGTTATGTTATGTACTGAAATGTTTTAAAGCTTGTTTAATCCTTGCATAGGTTGAATTTACGTTTAATCTCTCTGCCCGCGGCTATCGTAAAGGTTTGAGTTACGCGAGTGTAAGCTGCTGCAAACTGCGTTATTCTATAAATAGCATATCTTGGGTTTACCAAGGAGCACGAGGCTAAATAAAAATAGCTGCTAGGGTTGATCTTCAGGTTAAGCCTCCCTTGCCGAGGTTGTTTCGTGGATGTGTGACTAGCCATTTTTTTTTTGGCGGGTGGAAAATCATAAAATAACCCCTCTCGCTTTTGGGCAGAGCGAAAGGGAGTGACAGACTTTTACTGACTAAAAACCACCCATTGTTCCTTCTTAGCCCTATACGTCGAGGCCGCGGTAACTAGTGTACAACCCACAGCCCCGACGGCCATTACATACCGAATGTCCTCTGTCGATGCCTTAGAGAGAAAACCTCGTAAGTGTAAAAGAAGTACCTAATTCTGTTCAGGAGGAAGAAAAACAAATTTTGTATGATGTCTTTTATTAATTAATATATGCAATAATATCGAATGAAGAAATTAGTCAGATCAGGATTTACGTTGCGAGCAAAAATGCATTCCCAAGGTTTTCACCTAAGGCTACGACGCTGTGCCTAGAAAGCACTGTCATTTGTAAATCTTTGATCAATGGGTATTGTATTGAGCTGCGGGTTGTTCAGAAGTTACAGCGGCCTCACCATGTAGGGCTAAGAAGGAACATGGGTGGTTTTTAGTTAGTAGAAGTCTGACATTCCCTTTCGCTCTGCCCAAGAGCGGAAGGGGTTATTTGATGATTTTGCACCCGCCAAAAAAAAAGAGGTACCTATTGTATTACTATCCAGCACTTACTGGGTTGTAAGAGTCAGATACTTAGACAGTTGCTTTATACTGGGCCTGGTATTCAACTGCATCTGGTTAGATTGGAAGTCGAACCCAACATAATTGTAAAAAAGCTAGGCAGGTGATGATCATAGGTTCACTATCTCACAATCAGCCAAATTCATTGCTTATCCCTTCTTTCATCCATCATCATCAGCCTATAGTGTTCCCACTGCAGGGACTCGGGCCTTCTCTCTAAAAGAGGGATGGGCTATAATCCACCACGCAGGCCCAGTGCGGATTGGTAGATGTCACATATCTTCGAATTTTTGGGTTAAAGATAGGTATGCCGCTTTCCTCACGATGTTATCCTTCACCTTTTTGAGAGCAGTTGTGTTGAAATAAATTACACAAAGTAATGCGCCTGCCTGGGTCCGAACTTACGACCAGCTGTTCGTAAGTCGGGGCCGCTACCACTGGGCCACCACTGCGTTCCTTTTAACCTCCTTTCATCCATAAAACGTTTAAAAAATCACGAAGTTCGAAACCCAGCGCCCGACTTCTAACGATCCAATTTAAAAATTCTATTTGCTACCCCGGGGCCAGTATTGCAAGGCTTGTTCAAACATTGTTGGGTCGCCCCATCACCCGAGGAATTATCCTATTAAGTATGTACAACTAATGTTTACCCGGGTCTATGTATTTGCTTTATGTACCTACGTATGTCTAAAATATATCAAAGTGAATTCGTTTGCTGTTTTGTTAAGCTGAAATTTGTGGTTCAAAAATGTTTTTGCCATCGGAACGCTGAATGAGAATGACTGGTGTTGAGTCTAGTTTGAGTTTTTTTTTTCTTATCCTATATTATTGTCACACTGTTGGGCACAAAAGCCTCCCTCATAGCCTTCCACCCTTCAATTCATGTGGTTTTCTCCAGCCTATCTCCCAAAAACGCCACTTACGACCACACCTACTCTCGTCTGTCACCCACCGCGTGACGACTCTGGCCCTAATGCCTGTCTATTCCACTTTAGGGTTCTGTTTCTGTACCTATCTCATAAGGAAAAAACGGAACTCTTATCGGATCACTCGAGTGTCCGTCTGTCTGTCCGTCTATCACAGCCAATTTGCTCCGAATCTAATGGACCGATTAAGTTGAAATTTGGTAGACAATTATTTATTTTTATGACCCAAACACGGACGTATAACGTATAATAATAAATGAATTTTGAATATAGGTGTCCTTTTGGGGAGCTTAACAGTTTTTTTAAGGTTTGCAAACATGTGACATATCAAATGAAAAGGCATACTTATTGTGAGGATTGCAAATGTATTTTTAAAGATATAGATGAAAATTGACCACCCTTTATCTCCGAAACTACTGAGCCTAAAACTGTTGGAATGTATGGGCAACCATACATCGCAACTACAAATGTAAGTTTTGTTTATCACAACGTTAAGTTTGGTCGATGGTACGGAACCCTTTATGTGCAAGTCCGACTTGTACTTGGCCAGTTCTTTTTATTTGCTATTACTTGAGATATTCCTCTCTTCTCCTTCCATTTTCCTTTATACTTAATAGCCTTTTTTTTTTGCTGGTGGCAAATCATTAAATAACCCCTCCCGCTTTCGCTTTATGTTTCTGGTCTGCGCAAAAAATATCCCAACCTTTTTCACCTTGATTTCAGCCAGCAGCTCTCAGAGCAGACGTCTCCGTCGAAGCCCCCGCGTCAGGTGACGTTCCTGAAGCCAGCAGCCGATACAACCCTGGACCGCAAGGCCTCCATCGTTGACGAGACGTCCGGGATAACCAGGACGCAGATGAAAGGTAACTGGACACTCAATCATACTGCCAAAAGCTGGTCAAAATTACACCAATTCCCCACCAACAAAAAGCATTTACCAATAAATTGTACCTAACTGCTGTATTCAGAGATATTTAATGATTACTTAAGCCGTTTAGTTAGTAAAGATATGACATAATTTTGTATGACAACACTCTCAAAACCTTTACTAAGTGATGGCTTAAGTAATCATTAAACTTCTCTGAGTGCGGCAGCAAGGCGTACAAAAAAATTAAAATGGATGTCAATTTTGAATGCAAATTGAGATATGATAATGATCCCGTCGGGGCTGCGTATTGTTCGAAAGAGATACCGCGGTCTCGGCACAAGGGCTAAGAAGGAACATGGGTGGTTTTTAGTCAGTAGAAGTCTGACACTCCCATTCGCTCTGTCCAAGAGCGGGACACCGTTATTTGAAGATCCCCCCCCCCCCCCCAAAGGCGTACTGAGTAAGATGGGCGCGGGAGGTTGCGAGAAGTGGAAGGAGGCTTTTGCCCAGGAGTGGGAGATAACAGGCCTAAAACAAAAAGCATACCTACTGCTAGTTAACTATTCCTACCTAAGTATATCCATGAACCCCGTCGGGGCCGCGGGTTGTCCACAGGTTATCGCGGCCTCGACATAGAGGGCGAAGAAGGAACATGGGTGGTTTTTAGTCAGTAGAAGTCTGACACTCCCTTTCGCTCTGCCCAAGAACGGAAGGGGTTATTCGATGATTTTACTTTGTAAAAATTAAGTTTAATCAAATTCAATGCCTTTGTCCCCAGAATTCCGCGAGGCATTCCGCCTGTTCGACAAGGACGGCGATGGCACCATCACCAAAGAGGAGCTCGGCAGGGTGATGCGCAGCCTGGGGCAGTTCGCCAGGGTCGAGGAGTTGCAGGACATGCTGCAGGAGGTGGACAGTGACGGTGAGTGACTGTGGTTAAAGATATTCTTCAGAAGTTCGGAGTTTGAATCATTGTGGTTAAAGACTGCGCAATTGAGTGCTAGCTGTCAAATACGATTCTAGGCCATTCCATCTCGTTTCATGCAAAGAAAATTTTACATTAGCTACACGACAACCAGGTAACGTTAAAAGTTACGAAATTGTAGATACTACATGTTAGATAACTTTTTTTGGCTTACTTGAGTAATTTGTTTTGGCACCACTTGAATTACACTGCTACGAGCGCCTTGTGGCTACTGTTGGTAAAAATATGTGTATTTGTATTGATAATATAAGGCGCGGCGGGTCAAAAACTTATGGCGTATGGCGTATGGCGGTGGCGCGGCGCGGGCGAGGTGAACAGTAGCCTCACAGAAATAAAGCACAATTTAGGATACACGGAATGTCGTGGCTCGGGCGTGGATATGACGCGCCATTTCGGCGCCCGCGTATCCTAAATTGCGCTTTATGTCTATGCACTTGGTATAAAATTTGAATGGAATAGGAAGCCTCCCGCGCCATGTCCGCGCATGACGCCATTTATGTGTGGCCTGCGCCTAACACTTCACGAGTCAAAAGATCCGTGTACAACTATATCAACGTGGGTTTAGAACACTTTTCATGATCAGCATCAATGACCTTCAACATGTTCCTGTCCATAATATTCTACTTAGGGTCGTTTCAGCACGTTTTCTTGTTACATTCTGCCCTGCCAGATGTCACGGCATCATCTACTCCTTTCACTTTCATATCATTCCTCACACAACCCATCCATATTTGGCCTTCTTCTACCTCTTCATCCATCAACATTAATATCCGTCACTTTGATATGTTGAAATTGTAAACGAAAATAAGGTACCACGACTAGAAAAATAATTAAAGCCAAATTCCCTCCCACCTTACCTTCTTTTTGAGAGGAGTGGTGGCTCAATGGTAGTGCAACCCCAACTTACGAACAGTGAGTCATGGCCCGGGTTCAAACCCAGTCAGGCGCATTACTTTGTGTAATTTATTTCATCAACCCTGCTCTCAAAAACGGTGAAGGAAAACATCGTGAGGAAACCGGCATGTCTTAGAACCAAAAAATTCGAAGACAGCGACATCTACCAATCATCTACCAATGCGCACTGGGCCCGCGTGGTAGATTATAGCCCATCCTTCTCATAGAGAGGAGGCCTGAGTCCTAGCAGTGGGAACATTATAGGCTGATGATGATGATGATGACCCTTCCCACCGTAGGCGACGGCAACGTCAGCTTCGAAGAGTTCGTGAGCATCCTCTCCAAGTCGATGTGTGGTGCTGGAGGTGGCACCAGTTCTGCTGAACAAGAAGAGAGGGAGCTCCGCGATGCCTTCAGGGTGTTCGACAAGCATAACAGAGGCTACATCTGTGCTTCTGATCTGAGAGCTGTGCTGCAGTGCTTGGGAGAAGACTTGTCTGAGGAGGAGAGTGAGTAGTGTCTTTTTTTTGCGTCAGCCATATATGGTCAGAGGATTAATAATTTAGAGTTGATAATTTTTCACTCACTGTGCGCAACTAATACGCAATAGATGCCCTATTGCGTATTAGTTGGAATTGCACACAATGTGGGTCAGAAACCCTTCTCGAGAACAAGTTTTCGAGTTGATGCCATGAAAGTAGGTAGACTAATGAGTCCAAGTGCTGTATTGTTCTTTTTTTACTTTATCTCTTAGGTAACAAGTAGGGCAGCGATCAATGTTCGAGCTTACCGTAGACACGAGGTCACCTTCCATCTTGCACCGCATGCCTAATCACCCGCGCTTGATGACTTTTTGACTGCGTTAATGAATAAAGTCCGCGTAGTTGCGTTTTGGCCAAAGATAGTTAAATTGTACGACCTGTTGGATTTTTTTTATTAAAAAACAAAACGTTGCCCCACACTAGGTATTCTCCCGTATCGTGGGTTTACAAACATTTAAACTCACATACACAAACACATTCAGACCCGAAACAACTATCTGTAGGCCATACAAATATTTGTTCCGTGCGGGGATCGAACCCGCGACGCGCAGCGCAGCAGTCCAATCTCTCAAGCCACTGCGCCAACCTTGCCGTCAAACGTCAAACTTGGATACACTACCAAAGAATTATTATTTACTAGCTGATGTCCGCGGCTTCGCCCGCGTTGATCATACACCAAATCCTTCCTCGAAAACCACTCTATCCCTTGGTGACAACAGCACGAAAATCGGTGCAGTCCTTTTTGAGTTTATCGTAAACAAACAGTCAGACTGACAGACGCGGCGGAGGACTTTGTTTTATTAGATGTAATGATGATGATTTGTTACCACTACTCTCTATATTTCAGTTGAGGACATGATCAAAGAAGTAGACGCAGACGGTGATGGCCGCATTGATTTCTTAGGTGAGTAACACATTTTTACAGTCGACGTGTATGTTCAAAAGTTGTTCAGTTTCGTGGCCACACAACGGACCTTGCATTTATTATGTTACAACCCTGTATACTTACCTATCAAACTATAAAGGAGCCAATCTATTTAACAGAATTTGTCCGCGCCCTGGGCGAACCAGAAGACGCCTGTGACGATGAAGATGAGGACGACACGACTGAAGGGCCAGACCTGCTGCTGCCGCGACCAGTCGTCGCCAACTGAACCACTGAACACACGCGAGGACGTAGCCAGGATTAGGAAGAAAGAACTTTGTGGCACACTTCATAAAATACATATTGCGGAAATAAGTTAGGCAAAATCAGAAAGCTTGATTTTGAAGGTAATGAGATACTGCTGGTGGAAAGCATAGCTAGTTTTATTAGATATGTTACTATGAAAACGCCTTAAGCTACCATATCGGCATCTCTTAGCATCTATAGAAGCATTTTCATAAAATACCTTTGTGATGGCTTTGGAGCCTCGAATAGCGATCCTACAGTCATGTAGGTATATAGTGTCTTTATCAAGTAGTGAGTAGACCAACTCACAATATGCCCTGGAATAAATGCATAGGGACTATCCAGCGTGACAAGACTGACAAGTCAGAAACTCGCCCGGCTTGCATTCCAATACAAGTTACCTAACCAAACGTGTCGCAATCTTCAAGAAAATTTGACTTATTGCAGTTGAAAGGTATCCCCAACTAGGCCCATCCATAGCACAACCAAGCTAAATTAAACCTTAGCTTTATTGATATAGTAGGTAGGTACCTTATCCTGGCTACGTACCTACATCGACCGCTTTATGCTAACGCTGGCTTTAATTATTTATTACGTTGTTTATACTAAAATATTGAGGATACGGAGTTTGAACGCGCCTAAAGAAAAAATTCAAAAATATTTGAAGAACATTCTTCAACTATTTTAGGCTCTTGAGAATAAACACTCGTAAGAATATTTTAGACTAGCGCTTCATTTGAATTGCGGCCCATTGTGTCTCAATGCGGCCCACTGAGCAATAATGCGGCCCGCTAAACTCGTGAATGAATCTCATAACAAATGTAGCTGTTTTTGTGTTTGAAAATATAATAAGTGGCTTATTAATTAAGTCTTGTAAAATGCTAACAGGCTTCCACACCATGTACCTACAGATTCTAGCACATGTCATATTTTTTTCCAAATCAACCTTGAACCTAATATTTCAGCAATAAAATTGAAAAATCTATTGAATAAATTGACAGATTGTGTCTCTATTTATTGTGGGCTGTTCAAGATGATAATGGTTTCTAAACAGTCTGCTAGCCTTATGTCCGTATTGTTAGCTCATATGGACACCACTTTATCAATATTCAACACCGCACCTTATTCTAAAATAGTAGGATTGAGCCATATCTATAAATTATAAAAACCTACAACGAATTCTTTCCTAAGGCGTTCCACCTTCAGATTGAAAAAAATGTTTAGACCCCTTAATTATGACAAAACTAACAAAGGATTCATAAAATTAGTTTTTACTTATTTAATAAATACTTCAATCATATCGTCAAAATAGTGTAAGTATTGAGAAAATAATTGAACAATTCGCGCGTTGTCGAAATTCATTAGCTAGCTGATAGGAAAATTATTATTAATAAACATAATTACTTCTTTAACATAACTACTACCTTATTATAAACTAAAGGTTTTCTCCAAATTATTCGTATTATCAACCATAAAAACGGCCTTTATCTATAAACACACAACCAGTTTAGGAGGCATTTGCTTCGCTATATGAAATTTTAAGCAGTTTGATGCGCGAAACGCATGATTATCTCTATGGCAGTGTCGACAATGGCAGTTGCTGATACAGGCTGATAAATTTCTAATACACTATCTAAAATATAATCATGTACTACCCAAAATAGGTGAACAAAGTCGTCTCTAACACGGATAGTGTTAAAGACGAAAGGCCTATCTGTGCCGATGACCGCACGGCCAAAAACTCCATATTAAATAAGTGATTTTTCCACAAAACACCAATTTTTACTAAATAATAATATTGTAAATATTTCGTCATTTTAACTATCTTTCAGGTAATTGTAATCAAGAGTGAGATAGTTGCAACGTAAATCTTACCTTGCTTGTGACTATTCTAAGGATACTATTTACCTACATTTAGTAATACTTTTACTGGCTTAATGTTTATGCCTCTCGTTAGAAGTAATAAAATTCGAAAGAAATAAAAATCTAGTGCTGGGCAAGATTAGTTAAAAAAAATTACGACCATCAACAACGATTTTCCGACTCGATCTAAAATTATTGAAATGCAAATCATGTTTTTTATATTATGTTTAGTTTCTAAATTATAAGTTCATGTGACTAGCCTAGATCAGATAATATAATTAAGTACCTATAAGCTATTAACAAGTTAAAGTCTAAATTATCATAAAATATATTATTATTATATTATTTCTTTCACTGTATTGCTGTTTTGCCCAGCACTGTTGAACTCAATTATTTTTTGTAATAACTCCTTTAAGATTTTATCAATAAAATAATTAACTATTTTTACCTCAACTTTTCAACATATCCTAACAAGAATTTATATAATCAGAGCTTTTATTTGTCTATAAGTAATAAAATGCATGAATAGGCGTAATGATTAATTGATATTTCGCAGATATTGATGTTGTACATTAATCATACAGAACCAATATACAAATAAAAATGTTCTTGAACACATGTTTCGTTTTCTTTGTTTCATGACCCCACCACACATTTTTGTTGTATCACAACCCAGTTAGCCTACAGACCTGGATCTTGATACGATACCACTTGGTAAAACTGGTTGACAGACTTTCTGGTCACTGACGCTTGTCACCTGTGATTGACACGATTGTCGTAAGCAGGAAACTCAGTGTGCAAGGTCACCCATCCACGGACTAACTTAGGCATGTGCGGCTTAACCTAAAGATGAACCCCAGTATACAGAACGCAGTATTTTATTAATCAGATCTGTGGTTCATGAAATCAGTGTTGTTTAAAGACAATAATTAGTACCTATATTTTACCTGTCCCCAACGACAGTCGAGATGACCCTATTGGATAATAAATAATCACATCAATTGCATTTGGATACAACTCTCCTTTTATTTTGTTTTTAGTAGCCTACCCACCTACAATCAAAAATCTTTTTTTTGTGGAAATGAATAAAGGTAGCTACGAAACACACTAGTGTTTTATTCAATGTAGCTGATGCAGACAGGAGGCCTCTAGAGATTATTGGTTTGAAAGCAGCTTTATGAGAACACTCTCTTGTAGACAAGACACTTCAAGTTAAAAGTTATGCCATTTATGGCGAATTCGATAATAATAATAATGATGTTTATTTTGAAAATAGGTTTTACATCTTTACAAGACAATTTTTAAAAGCTAGATATATATATGTTATAGGTAGGTAGGTACTTACCTAGTAGGTTTTATTCTACGAATAATTTTGGTATTTCGGGTTATTTTCAAATGATCTTTATGTAGAAAAAGCTATCGTCTTCAGTACTTACCTAAATAAATCACTCCCGCTGCTAATACTAACGTTAGACATCAGAACGAAAATACATGAATTAACCAATACTGATGTTTACTGACTTAAAAAAACGTGATTCTAATTAGTCCGTCTGTTAGATTAATGAAAAATATTGGATACGTATTTTTTGTCTTATCAAATCAATAAAAAATTATAACGAAGATAAAATGCGTCAAAGATTTGAGTGAGGGTTGGTGACGTCACTGACAGCTAAAAAATGTCATACTAATGTCTTAGAGTATGATGTCACACGAGTTTTCAAAGCACTGTATCGTCTATATTGTTTGTTTACGTGAAAAAAGAAAAAATACGTGTCCAATATTTTTTGGCAATCTATATGACGGACTAATTAGATTTTTTTGTTAACTATCCTATCCTCAACTCTTTTTCGTCACATGTGGGTGATATAACGAGGTTCCATATAACCAGATTCTGATAGGGAGCGCAGTATCACGTTGCCGTTCGGCAATATCGATATTTGGGTGATGGACGCGTGATTGAGTGACATCCGCAGCCAACCTTCAGGTGGGAACTGAAGAGCTCTGGAAAACAGAAAGCACGAGGTTACGTCTTCATTCCCAGAAAGATTTTCCAGAGAGCTGATAAGGAATTATTGATGAACTCGATGACATTGTGCCTTCTTTTTTTTTTAGATATTTCTTCTTAGCCCTATATGTCAAGGCCGCAGTAACTTGTGAACAACGGTACCCGCAGCCGTGCCATTGCACCTGCCTCAACAATCGGAGCTCAGTTCAAACCATAAAGATATTATTCAAACCATGAAGACATACATTCTGATGTCGAGGTTGTCGACCAGCTCCTCACCAAACATATCACATTGCAGGTCTATGAGGCCCGCCCCCACCATCAGACGGTCCATTCGCGCGGCCCTCAACCTCCACGTTCCCCGCCCCCGTACCCAGCCCCGGCGGCCTCCGCGTCCCCCGCGCCCGCTTAACAGCAGCATATCTTATACTATTTGTGAGTGCTAACTAGTGAATCAGCCCTTTTCCCATTTTCTTTGGGTTTGGTGCAAGATTTCTATTATACTTCTTTTTCCATACTTCTCTGTTAGTCGCCATTATCATCTCTCACACAGCTGACACAGCTCACGCTACGCTATCAAATACCTATCGGTACCGGTGCTATATTTTTAGCGTTCCGTAACCGAATGGTAACCAAAGGGACCTCATTACCAAGCCTTCACTGCCCGTCCGTCTGACTGATTATAGCCAGAAAAAAAAAATTAAAGGGGCGCTCTTCCTCTCACTTCGATGGTAAGTACGGTACGGAATACTTAATGCACGAGTCCAAGTCGTACTTGGCCTATTTTTTGTAAACCTTGATAAAAAGAAAAACGATCCTATCCTACTCTCTGTCCCACACCTGGGCAAATCCTTCCCTATTCCTGTCCAACTCTCCCGCTCTGGGTGGAGCAAAAGGGAGTGTCAGACTTTCACTGTCTAAAAACCAGCCATGTTCCTTCATCTTAGCCCTTTGTGTCCGGGGCCGCGGTACCTTCTCTATCAAACAACCCGCAGCCCCGACAGGCGTCGGTACCTGCATTGTTGCACTGTCTTTGAGGCGAAAATAAAATAATATCTTACTTGCAAACAAAGAACCGTATAACATTGGCGTGGGCGACGAGAAGGGTATAAGAATCTTCTTCTTGATCCGGTGGCGCTCTATAAAAATAACGCCTGAAGCCAGATTCTATCCGCGCGCTGTCTTCATAGAACTGCTGTTCGTGGCAAAAAGGTTGAATATCAGTTCTTTACAAATATACTCGTATTACAGTGTGGAAGAAACAACGACAATGACGGTCCAAAGGTTTCACGTATTCAAGCTCATCAATCCACGTATTCAAACCAAAATCGTCACCAAAATAAAGAAACTGCGATCCCTAACATTTTGACTGCACTACTACAGGAAACGGCAGTTTTTTAAATAACAGATCACAAATAAAGGGTGTACACAAGTTATCGCGGCCTCGACATAGAGGGCTAAGGAACATGGGTGGTTTTTAGTCAGTAGAAGTCTGACACTTGCCCAAGAGCGACCTATTCGATGATTTTTCACCCGCCAAAAAAAAAAAAAGGATGTCAAAGTACCCTTAACGCAAACGAAGGGCACTTGTTCTCCCCACCACTGCGATAAATTTTTTGGTGCTAGACCATACCTGGGAACCCCCTGGTTACGGAGATAATGGGGTCAAAGGTACAAATTTTGCACAGCTGTTTTGTAAATACTAGTTTTTCATGTTATAACTTTACTTAAATTACCTCCATGACCTGTTTACTATTCAAAGCATCCACTAGCACAATGTGTTCTAAGATAGCACTCTTGAGTTTTACCGTAAAATGTGATTTTTGACCCAAAAAAAAAGTCGTTTCTCAGCAAAAAATTTTGCGTAGGGGTACTTACTTTGATGTACAGAATGCTTGGTTGACGTATGTGTGAAGGGTTAATTTACACCCTGTATGCATGTGTGTGTGCTTGGTATGATGTACTGAACATGTGCCACTGGTTGTACGTCGATGACCTTTCCACCCAGTGAGCCTGGGTCCAGTGTCTTTTTTTTTTTATGGGACAAGCCCGCCACACTATTCCCAAACCACTGTAACTCCTGTAAGCCAGAATCAACAGTGACGACCACAAGAAAAGCGCCGAGACAATGAAGCCTGACGAAGTCCCAGAGAAACGATTTAACTGTCTTGGATCCCGCAACGAAATTTAATCAGAAAAGAATAGCGGGCGGAAAATAAAACCCATATTGAATTGGTAACAGGCAGGGTCAGAAAACTTATATATATTTTTTAAACTCTTCGTCACGTCGCAAAGCAGTCTGTTATTCGCAATGTATATTATGCCTTAGGTCAATCAATAATCACTTATTGTATTGGCTGCTGGGGTGGCGCCACAAAAACCGCCCCCTTAAACCTTTGGAAGTGTCCCACAGGGCTATACTGAAGGTTGCAACGTATCGACCTATTCTGTTTAAAACCGTAGAACTTTACAAAAATTGTGGGGTCCTCAACGTAAGGCAACATTTCATTCTGCAAACTATTCTTCTCCAACATTTAAAAACCTCTCTTATTAATATTTCCAAGCGACGGAAAGATATGATTTGTACTGTCCCACAAACTCGGTTTAAATACCTACACAAAGAGATTTTTCTATTATCTTGGCCCTTGCTTGTACAATAAAATTAACGCGTCATTATACATCTATAATTTACCATGCAGCAAATGCAAAGTTGCCCTCCGTGAATTCCTCCTGAATATATTCTACGAGACTGAGAAGTACTTAGTGACACTTACAAGAATGTAACCTGGAGTAGGTTACCACCTTCTCCACCCCTTTTATTCAAATGTACACACAAATTCACTAACACACACACACACTCACATACACAAGCATATACACACTCACTCGACTCACCACACCAGCACTACTCTTTCTCATTTGTTTTATATAATTTTAGTTTTAAGATTTAGATTTTTGGTTTTGTGTTTTGCTTTATATTATAAGCGCTAAAAGTTTAGTACATGATTATTGTGATACTCAAATAGGGAGTCGTAACGGTCTCTTCTAAATACAGATTACTCAGCAATCTAGCTAGGAGAGCAGTGATTCACCCAGCTGTTGTAGTTAAACATGTTTGATTATTTTCATAATGTAAATGGGGACTATATTTCTTGTCACCAAGTTGTATCACCTAATATATAGAAACGTCACCACTAAATATTTTCGTTCTCAGATAAACAAAAAGTGTTTCCAGAAATGAATTATCAAATTAATGTTAATATAATTATGTGTACCTAAAATAAGAGCAACAAAAAGGTAGTGCATTAGATGAATATAAACTTCGTTCTTATAATAATAGTTTTATTACATAAACAATAGTTTTGTGCCCAGAATGGTAGATCTGTCACCAAATAATGCTGAAAGAAACCCTAACCCTAGAGGGTCGACGTCAAGGTCACCCCGAGGTTCGGTTAGTTAGGTTCCTTTAATCCCTGCAGACAGACCACTGAACTATTATAATACATACAAAAACATTTATTTGCTACTAGAGCCTATATCTCCATGATTTTAGGTGATTTATTGTGGAATTGATTTTATACTGTTTGGAGACTACGTTTTGATGACAAACCTACTATTTTGGGGACAAACCCTATTACTTAAGAAACACAATACTTATTAAATTGGCGATAGCTTAAATGATACCCAATGTAAATTCCTCATGTACTTACTGCAATTTTTTTTTTATGAACGTAAATAAAAAAATAAAAAAAATTATAAAGGACAGCCGTAGTCGCATGCCACTGATACCTGATGCGCCTTCATGGCGTTCTCATTGATACAGAAGTCAGCTGATAGTTGCCATTAGCAAGGTAGCATGCGACTACGACTGTCCTCTTTAATTTATCAAATTATCTACTTACTAGAGGATTTTTCTTGTTTAATACTTTTAAGACCGTCTGCGTTTTTATTCGTAGTCGGGTTTTAGTTTTTAAACTTATTTTTTATTTGAATTTTTTTTTGTGCGTTATTCAATAAATACATAATAATATATTACTTTCATAATGTAATATTCTACTTAATGTTGGTTTGTTATTTACATAATAGGTACTAGTAAATAACACAGACTAGACCACGAGTACTGTTTGGCCGCAATCTAAACGTATATGTTGACTTGAGCTATAATATACATATTTTGATATTTGTGATGTACTCGTCAAGACCTTTCATTTGATACCTAACATGTTATGATTATCTCAATTTAATTTTTTTCGTCCTTAGAATTTGACATATAACATCCGTCTTAAAAAGAATTATTAAAATTTATATAGCCTATGTCACCCGCGTTATTCTTACGAATCTATTGACACCTCATTTATTAAAATACCTTCAGTAGTCTAGGCGCTACGGTGGAACATACAAACATACATACATACATAAACTGCCAAAATCATTACCCTTCCTTTTTGCTTCGCCGTAGTCGGGTAAAAAGACAACAAAAGAGGTCTTAGTTAAATCCCCTACGATTATTTTTGGTATTCCTGTTAATCATGTATAGTCAGAATTTATTAAAGGTTAGGTGTGTGAAATAAAATAAGCCATAAAATATATATATTTCATACATGATATTTTATTTAACATTACAAAATATTTACATCTAGTCTTTATATATTTTAGCTAATATTAATACATGATACAAATTCACTGTAATAAGTTGCTAGAGGTAATTTGGCAAGTACAATATACGGTACGAAACTTGATACAAAGTTGCTGTTACAAATGTCATTTTACAGGCTATAAACGACATAGACGCGCAAACCATCATTTCAGCAGTATGTTTCTAGACCATAGAGGTTCTACGTAATTATTAAAAAAAATTGCACGTCTATGTCCCAGTTTACAATCTGTTGAGCCCAGCTTCGTACGGAATACTATAAGGCACCTTGATTAAACAAAGTAAATAACTAGTAAGTTGAAATGAAATTTGTTGTAAAGGTTTTTTTAGTTAATATACTTGTACAGATGGCGACACATCAACCTATACATTTCCAGTATAACAATGGCGTCGTTTTGTATAGATTTCCCGTACCTTAGGAGATTCGCATGAACTGGTTTTGTATAGATTGAATGGTCGTCGTGCTTATTTGCATTATTATTTAGTTTTATCTAGCACTAATGAAAGAAAAAGGGTTTACAATTAAAGGTTTATTGCTCTTAACTTTACTAAACGAGTAGGCATTGATTTTCCAAAAAAAATGGCTGGGTGTAACTGCCGCACTCAGAGAGCTTTAACGATTACTTAGGCCATCACTTAGTTAAGGTTTTGACAGTTTTGTCATACAAAAGTATGTCAAATCTTTACTAAGTAACGGCTTAAGTGATCATTAAATATCTCTGAGTACCGCAGTTGGTCACAGTTTAAAATTTTTGTTAGTTGTTTTTTATCGGTTTCCATCAGCCATTTTTTATGTCAAGATAACGTATTGATAAACAAATTGACTTCTCAGTTTTGTTTAAGCTGATATTTAAATCTTTCTTCTTTTTTGATTGATAATGCGTCAATTAGTTGTAGTGTTAATTTGCTTAACGACACCCGCGCCCTATACCCCTAAGTACAGTTTTAACAATGTATGTGATCATAATATGTCACTAAACTTGACAAGAATTAGTGGCCATTGAAATGAAAACATACATTCAACAACCCTAGATTATGCAACATATTTATAAAATATTGAAGGTATATATTTGGATTACGAGAATATTTAGACATCATGTGTGTCATAATGGGAGCTATCGCACATGAATCCGCCGCTGGAGGTGTTCATTAAAAGTAAGGTCTTCAGATATGATCATATGACAGATGTCTTATGCGTTGCGCTTTTTAACCGACTTATAGAAAGGAGGAGGTTCTCTATTCGTGTATATGTATTTTTTTAGCACGTATATTTACTAATTTTCACGATTGAACCATTCTTGATCAATCATGACTTGAATCTAATTTGTTAGTACTTGGAGGAAGAATTGTTTTTTAGATCAATATTGTAAATATTAATTAAAATTATACATTTATACTACTACTTTTTTTGAAGTTATTGGTACATTACATTACATAATTAATGACAGAAACAAGCGAGTGGCGCCACCTAGTAACCTCAGACCCGATACCCGTCATTCGACCGGGGTTAATTGGTCTGTGAAACTTAACAAGTCCGAAAATAAATTCTATTAACAATCTATGATATCATTACATTCTTAAATAAAAATCAAAACCTTCAAGTGTTCTTGAAAACACTGTAACCAGAGAAAATATTACGCTAAATAAACAAGACAGTTTTGTACTGACAAATAATAAGTATAACATCTTATGAAGAAACTTTAAAGTACATTGATCTAATTTACTCTTAAAATAATAAAAAAATACACATTTGATATGATACAAAAACTATACAACCGAATACATGGCTTTCAACAACGATTTAGAATTACGGCCTTTTCACAACTCAAAGTTCGATTTTTTTTTAATTTTTATTATAAGGTTTTTTTTCTCACAGGAACATAGGGCCACACATCAAGCTATACATTTCCAGTATAGCATGACCTCCCATACAATGAGAGATCCGCAAAAACTGATTTTGTCTAGTTTGATTTGACGCCGTGAGTACAATAAATGCATGTGTGAATTGGAAAAAGTTAGTGACAGGTCTGATTTTGCTACCTAGCCTATAAAAAATGACGTATAAATATGGTCGGTTGTAGTAACTATGGCAGTACATTTAAGGCATATTTAATAATTAATAATATTTAAATTGACATGCTTACATTTTATTGAATAACTTCTTCCTATTTTCTGACTGCTGTTATATCATTATGTTAAATATTACTAAAAGCGTGCTGTTCCACTGTCACAAACTGAGCTTGTTCTAAACATTCATATGACTTTAATTTATTTTACATAATACAATTTTCAAGGATATCTTGATATGCATGCTTAAACATAATTAACGCAAGACCTCACGTGTGGTGTCTCAGACTATGAAACTGAACAAATTTTGTTCTATATTTTTAGAGTTCTCAACTTTAGTTGAGTACCTCAAAACGAAAAAAAAAAAAACAGAACCCTTATAGGATCACTCATACGTCTGTCTGTCTATCCGCCCATCCCCACCTTATCTCCAAAACTACCGAGCCTAAAATTTTGAAAATAATACGGAAATTAGTTCCAACACTTTTAAATAAATAAATAAATAATAATAATATTCCACAACTATCACACAACGCCATCTAGTCCATTTATAGGTTACAAGAAAACCTGTAAGAATTCTATGGTGCTAAAATAACATGGAAAATCTCTCAATATCTACTACAATGGTACGGAACCCTTCATGTACAAGTCGGACTTGCACTTGGCCAGTTTTTTTAATGAAATTCATAACTTTTCAGTTTCACTCTACATGTTGATCAGCTGGTCGCATTCGTACCTATAGAAAGCTCTATTCTTTTTGTGACGTTCAAGTTCTCGTAGAATCAAAAGTGTTGTTCAGTTTCATGGTCCAAGAGACCCCATATTATGTTACATAACTGAACAACTTTACTAACTGCCGCACACAGACCTTTAATGGTTACTTAAGCCTTCACTAACTGCCGCACTCAGATACCTTTAATGATTGCTTAGGCCATCACTTAGTAAGGGTTTTGACAGTTTTGTCATACAAATGTATGTCAAATCTTTACTAAGTGACGGTTAAAGTAATAATTTAATATCTCTGAGTATCACAGTTAGTAAAGCTTTTGACACTTTAGTGATGGTTTTGTATGTCAAAACTTTACTAAGTGCCGACTTAAGTAATCATTAAATATCTCTGAGTACGACAGTAAGCGTATCTTGTTACTACTATGATAATAGTGATAATGGTTTAGTAGAACAATAATACTTAATTATACTTAGGTTTGCTCCATCATACTTCATACATTGTTCTTTTAATCGCGAATCAGGTAAGTAATAATTGTCCAATTTCGATGAAAATGGACACATAAAAATTTAAATGCAGTTAATCCTGACTTTGTGATTAGTAATCAAAGAGTTCATTTTCGAATGAAGTAGAGTTGATCTTAAACAGCGATTACAATGTGCGGTAAGAATAACTTATAAGTTTCTTACCCGTTCTGCTCCTTACAAGCTTGAATCTTGTCATTTCGTTTTAAACTGCTATTACTGTAATCAAAAGATTTTTGACTTGAAAAGTAAACTTGACAACTGTATTTTAAATAACCATCATCTGCCTAGCTTATTCCCAACTATGTTGGGGTCGGCTTCCAGTCTAACCGGATGCAGCTGAATATCAGTATTTAAATTATTAATTATTTAACTGCCTATTCGACCTCCACAACACAGTTAGAACTGGCTATACCACAATACCCCTTGGTAAGACTGGTTTGGTCTGACTCTCAAGCCACTACAACAGGTATTCAGTGGCTTGAGAGTCAGACTATTGATAAAAATCTACAAATGACAACCGGGGCTTAAAGTGCTTTCATGAAAAAAGTGGTCACCCATCCTCGGACCAACCTGGGCAAGCACGGTTTAACCTAAAGATCGACCCGTGCGCTGGTCGAGCTCCTGTAGCTGTATTTAAGTATTACATCACAAAGGCACACAAAGAAAACTAAGGTTAGTAACGTGAAATAGTTTTACGTCAACAAGACATCTCGGATTTTTAAAACGAGGCCATAGAAATTAGCCCGCCAGGCCGCATGTTCTAAATCAATATTTACGTGCATTTACAAGCATTGAAAGCATGAAAATAGGGTAGTTGCCAAAAAAAATCTAATGAGTCCGTCAGATTTTATTAATTTGATAAACAAAAAACACGTACTTATCCAATTTTTCGATAATCTAACTGACGGTCTAAACAGATTCATATTTTTTGAAGTCAGGAAACATCCCTATTTAACATACATCGCCCGAGTTCGTGTACACTGTCTAGTATCTAGCAGTAACTGCCGAACTCAGAGAGCTTTAATGATTACTTAGGCCATCACTTAGTAAAGGTTTTGACAGTTTTGTCATACAAAAGTATGTCAAACCTTTACTAAGTGACGGCTTAAGTAATCACTAAATATCTCTGAGTACCGCAGTAAGTGTTAGAAATTAGTCAAACAAAACTACAATAAGGGTTAGCGTCTACGTTTCTCTAGCTAGTGGTTATTAGAAAACCCCTTTAAAACCAAATAAACATACCTGATATTGTTGTTGTACTTGGATATTCTGATGGCTCGTTGTCATAAACGAAACAAACGTTTCATTTTATTTGACAATGTACAAACAGAGAATTTGTTTCAAATATTTTTAGAACTCATTTCTGTGAATACAATGTACTTATATTTTTTCATTTCATCCTGTTTAAAGCGTTTTAACAATACAATTTACTACCAGGGGCGTAGCTACCGCCGTATCTACCGTATCAATTATACGGGCCCCCGGGCCATGCGGGCCCGGACGTGCGTAAGCAGAAAATAATAAAAACTTATCATTTTTTTATTTTATTTCAGAAATTATAAAAGTCAAAAAAAACATCTACTTTTTATCCCGCGCAATGCGTGCTTAAGTCATCATCAGCTCTAGATGATTTATTGAATCAGTTTGCCGAAAAAAGGCAAGGACGGTGTATAGGTATTAAATTTGAATTGTTAGTCTTTTTTTGGAAATAGTGACAATAGATAATTAATGATAAATAATTAATATTTCTCTTAATTTTCTGAAAGCATTTATTTTTCTGTTCTGAGAAATCTTTACCCTTATAGGTATGGGCCCCCAAACAAATTTTTATGCGGGGTCCCGCCAAGGCACGCTACGCCACTGTTGACTACATATATTGAAATTCTTTACCTTATTTTAGGACAACATTGACCCCTTTAAATTATTCACATGGGCGACATTAAGCCGTTTATATGATTGGTTGCCATGGTGATCTTAAATTCTTACACCTGTATCAATAAACAAATCAAAGTGATTACTCGAGTAGAAGTAACAAAAGAAGAAGAATTCTTAGCTTTGCTTGGTTCTTACTTCGTTCAAATTCGTAACTTAATAACTAAATACTTTAACTCAAGTAATTAACTTGACTATAGTTACTAGTCATACGAGTTAGTAAATGCTTCCCACATTAATCAATCCTTTCTAACATTTACATATTATTGTCTACAGACAAATGCTTTTAAGTGACATACCGATCCCAGTGCTCATTTTTCTAATAAAGATTTAATTAAGTAAAGAACACACTATTATAAACCATTTAAAATGTTCATTCAGCCTCCGTATTAACAAACGCTTCGATTCGATAACTCGTGTGTATAAGTGAGCAAGATAGACAATGACTTTCCGAATCGATATCAAATTGAAGCGTATGTGAAATTTCCGGAAAATCGTGTGTTATAATGTGGCCTTTACTTATGTCAATACTGTCTAACTCTTATCTTAGTTATACTAGCGCTAGTGGCCATAACCATCGAACTACTCAGCATATTGTGTTGTGTAAAGGCAAAAAGCGGTATCTTAAAAAAAAAACAGCTTTTGTTGTGCATCTAACACCTTTTCAGTAAAGGCAACCTACAAAATTGTAGGCAAATAATTGGTGATGGCATTAGTTTGGTCCAGAACATAATTATTGCTATTTTATCATCTTCATCTATGTAATTTAAATAGTGATAGCATTCGACGGATACAAAAAAAAACATCTGAAGCATTTCATTCACGATTAAACAAGGGTTGTTTTAAAAACGTACCCCAAGTGTATAGTTACAGTATACAGTAATCTATTTGCGCTCATCAATAATTATTCGAAAGCTGTTCTAGGATAAAAAAAATCTCGTGAAGGGAACCTGTTTTGCCAATAAAAAGTGTAAAGAAACCAATTTACATACAAACTGCTCAGATTCCTAGTAAGGTGCATCCACACAAGTTGAGCAACATGATAACACCTTTAGGAACTCTCTACTTTTACTATTATATTTTGCTAAAAACTTGCAAACGCTGCTCCAAAAACCAACTTCAGTTTAGTTAGATGCACCTTAAGGAATAAACAGCAATCGGCATTTCAAGACAAGCCAGTACAAAAAATCTACTGGCATGCCAGTAACACTAGCGCTAGCAACTAAACCCGTATAAACCACTCGTAAACACCTGTTTTACCGGCTAGTGACGAACTTAGGCTCCATGTAGCCGGTATCCGACAGTGATCGGAGGACGACGTTGCCGTTCGGCATTATTGAGACCCAGGTTATAGACGCGTGGTTCAGAGATATCCGTAACCAAGCTTCAGGTGGGAACTGGAGTGCTCTGAAAGACAAGGCGATGAAAATATGAGAAGAAATAAAGTATTTTAGTTTAAATGAGGGACATAATACATATTGAAAACCGCAATGCTGATGAATAACAGACCATACCAAAAATATGTATTTCGAAACAGTCTCGCAACCGTTGCGCTAATAACAGATAAGGTGCGCGGTTTCAATGACTTTTAGGTATAATCCATTATTCCTTCATATTTTAAAACTGGCGTAGGACAATGTCGAAAAAGAAACGTCTTATTAAGTAAGATCTGGGGAGCGTGTGGGGGGGGGGGCATGACACAATTAAGGTTCAAGTTTTTTTAATATTTGGGAAGGGAATCGAATACTGAACCCTTCCTGAATTTCTGAATCCTCCTGAAAGAGGGTGCTTCGCGAGAGGGTTCTTAGGTGTATCTACAGTACTGTGTTAGGTTAACCTACTTCGCGTAAATGTTCTATGCATGATCTCAATTTACGAGACTTCGACAAAAATTTAAAAAAATAAACCTCCCCAATTTATTTTTAAAAGACATTTTGGCGTTTCTTTTCATCCTGCATTTTCTCGTATAATACTGAGGTTTTCCTTCAATTAGGCGGCTGCGTCAAGGAATACAATATGGGAAATATTATTATAAATGCAGATCAGAGAACGCGGTTGCGATACCACCATAAAATTACATTGCACAGACACCGAAGCTACTACAATCTGTCAAAATTGAATAGATTTTCGATTTTCTCACTAAACTAAGCATTAGGTTCAAGGTTGATAGACAAAATTTAACAGATTTGGGTAACTTTACGTGCTGGCGTGTGTAACTGTGTACAGTGAGCGCTCAGCATTACCTGGCCCCTCTTTTCACACCACAATGACTCTTTTTCTTTTTACGAGGGGTCAGGTAACACTGACTTTACATCAATAAACGAGTGGTTTATTGTTAATTTAAAACTCAAGAAATACACAAAAAAATACTTACTTGCAGACAAAATACCGTATCACATTAGCATGGCACACCAACAGGGTATAAGTGTCATCAGTCTGATCCGGGGGCGCCCTGTGGAAATAGCGCCTGAAACCAGCTTCGATTCTCGCGCTATCCTGAAAGAACTGCTGTACATGGCAAAAATGAGGTTATTATAAACGACAGTTGCATTATCAAATAAAACTTTGGCGTTGAGGGATAGAGTGGAGTTTCGATTGGAGGTTTTCATCATCATCATCATCATCATTTCAGCCTAAAGACGTCCGCCGCTGGACATAGGCGACACCTGGGGGGTCCCAGGTGTGGTCACATTGACCAGTTCAATGCGTCTCGCATCCAACGGGTCCCCGGAACGTTTACCAGGTCATAGGAGTTTTTTTTTTTTTTTTTAATTAAACAAATATAGTAAATACTATTGGGACTAACAGTGCACAGATCATCCATAAACCTTTTTCCATGATATATTTTCTTCGAGTCCAACGAGTTGCGACTGAACATTAGATTTGAGTCAAAAGTGTCAAAGTCAAAATATTTTATTTCACATTGGCCTACATGAGCACTTGTAAAACGTCGACAAAAAGGGGCACGGTTCAGTGCATTGATTTTTTGTGAACGGAAATTAAACTTAAAACACATCAGTCATCGTCGCATCGCAATATAAGTTCTACACTTGACTTATGCTCCCGATAAGTGAGCTACTTTTGATGCATGCCACGTCTCGGATTTTTTAAATTATTGAGATGCATTTATTAAACCGGAAAAGTTTTCTAGATTTTTTGTAACACTTACAAAAGAGTCCAGTTCAATATCAAGTTATATATTATATGTTAATCAAAATATAAGTATAGGTAAGTAAAGTTAAAGGTATAGGATAAAATAAATGGTATGTCGTGCGTAGTGATGATCATTAAATTAAGGTTGATTTTCAACAAATCAGAGAAACTTTTTTTTTTAATATCTTAACTGCCCAGCCTAATTTCTTTCATACTTTTATTTTTGAAAGTTTACATTCATAATGCAACAGCACAAGACAATATGCTACACAACGCATTTTCCATTTATAAACGTTATCCACCCCAAGAGTACATCTACTGATTTAAATATGGAATTCAACTGAATTGTAAAAGTCACTCCTGTTACATTGCTCATTCCTCTCCATAGAGCTCTACGTTTTGGAATGGGCAACTACAGTACTTTTACAGTTATTTTACCTTGAAATTAAATTTATTTATTTGCCAGAATATAGGTACATACATAATAAGATGGTAAAATAATTTTAGTGTCAATATATTCGACTTATCAGTCGTGCAAATAGTATAATACTTATCAATCCTTGTGACTATAGCATCGCTTTCTTTGTTTTTCTGACATTAAAAAGTGCTTGTAATGGCCCAATTGAAATAAATGCTTTGTGTTTGGTAAAAGAAATAAAGGATTCTTTATATTGTTTGAACAGTCCGCCAATGTACTACTATTGTACATGAAGTTCAACTAAATAAACAGTGAAGATGTTACAACTGAAATGCATTTCTGGATGCTTGTATGCTTACGCAAGAATTGTTAGGTTATCTAGAGGTGATCTGATAATTTGAATTTCCAAACAGTTTCTTACAGCCTGATAAATTATAATTTACAATACATTGGATATAGAAAACTGCAGCGGTTGTAAACTAAGTCTAAGAAATTTTTGTAGCAACTAAAATCGTTGAAAATACAGTTCCAATATCACAACGAATAAAACTTGATAGATTTAAAAATTAAAATAAGAAAAACTGGCTTTTTCTTTGCAAAACAGAACATAAATATTATTATCCATAATGGTGATGATAAGTTGATATGCATTTCAAGCCTTGTCTTTGCAGCACATAGATCTGTTGGGCTAGATCTTAATCAAATTACAGACAAATCACGCACTTTTATCGAAGGATTTTAAAACCAAAATGCATTGAGACATGACTGAATCATGCTCACATCTTTGCACAGGATAGGCAGCAAGATCAGATAAATGATAAATATTAAAAATACTTATTTTCGTTTATGTGGCAAAGTTCCAGGGCTGCATTTATTAATGCACCAATATAATATTAAATAAAATTGGCAAAATTTGACCTTAACAAAAATCTAACAGGGTTAGCTAAATAAGACCGGTTGAATTTCAACTGTTCCCATGTGGATTAGAATAAAATACCATGTTCAAATTTTTTTCTGCTAAACAGCAATATCAGATTTGATTTGCCTTTCAACACCTGACTCACCACAGACAATTTTTCGAAAGCGAGTAGAAATAACAACTACTTAACTTCTTTGTTGTAGTGAGTGATCAAGCACAATGGCCCAATCAAGAGGCTGAGTGTGGATAAAGCCCAGTTAAACTAAACTTAACATTTTAGTGAGTTCTCGCTCGGGCAGTGTGTGCAGTCAGAAATGAGATATTTGAGGAATAGAAAATATATTATAGTGCCTTAGACCCCTATAAATCTTAATCAAGAATATCTTACTTTTGGTTCCGGCCTCCAATGTCCGACAGGTGGTTCTGGAGGAATCGGAGCTCCTTCTTCAATCAGCTGGCAGTTCTTCACCTCTATATTCTTGTCCAAATGCTTGGCTATGATCTGCCCTGTCTCTTGGGCTCTGGTCATGGTAGACTGGACTAGGCAGTCCCATTTGATGTTCAGAAGAGCCAGTCTTTGGCCAGTGAAATCTGCCTGCAGTCTGCCTGTGGGGTAGATTTTGACTGTGATAATATATCTAAATCTATACATATATAATAAATCTGTAGAAAAAATATTATTGTACATCGAAAATATTTAAAAAAAGTATCGTCAGGGTGTTAAACTTCCAGTCGGGACTGCGGGATGTTGTAAGAGATACCGCGGCCTCGACATAAAGGGCTAAGAAGAAACATGGGGTGGTTTTTAGTCAGTAGAAGTCTGACACTCCCTTTTGCTCTGCCCAAGAGTGGGAGGGGTTATAAAAAAATATCATAACCTTTCTTTTATGCTTACCGGAGGCACCATAAAAAAAAATTTATACAGTATCTTAATCAATATACAAAATTGTAATTTTTGACGGTTTATCTTTGCATTGAAAACTTACAAAGACAAATGATTAACTGAATATTACAGATAAAACATTGTTTGTTGATGTTTGTGTTGTTCTGTTATATTCAACACAGTTTATTATCATCAGTTTATTATTCGTTCTAGAGGTTATTCATACATTTTAAATTTTCTTTTTTGCATAGGGTATACTGTCCCACAGCTGGGCAAAAGCCTCCCCCAATTCCTTCCAAGTATTCTTTTCCTGCGCCAAATCAAACCAGCCTTTGTGGTGCGCATCCAAATCATCTTGCCACACCACCTCTTTCGTCTTCCGCGCTGTTCGTCTTCCGGCATCCATTGTGTGGAGTCATCCATCATTATAACATTACTATTTAATAATATGAATGAAAATCCCACCCAATTCCGTGAGAGTCCTGTCCTTATCCTTGACTCCATCAATATTGTACTGTCCATGTCTGATCAGGAACAGATGCCTTACGGCTCTGCCCTTTGCTTTCTCTAACTTCTCATTGTATTTGTTGTCTTCCTCGGGGCTCCCTATATTCTTTATTGGTTTCACTATGGATTCTGGTTCTCGGCTAAAATTATCACAGATTATGTTTTTTTAAATTACAGATTATGTACATAATTGGATTTGAGTGACCACTAGCAGGGTTAACCCAGACACAAAGGTCTGAATAATTAATGTTCTTGTTTCGGGGGAATTCCCTCCAAATATACTCTTATTGGAATAACTTGACGACAAAATACCTTTCTTCAATATGTAGGTTGTGTGGTTTTGATCAGGGAAATTCCCTTATACTACTTTATTCAGAACGCAAATAATGACAAATTATCTTACTTGTAAAGTTTTATGCCTAGGCTAAAGTAGTTTGGGCAGGGGAACTTCCCTAAGATTCATTAAGGAGGACCACAAAAGGACGAACCATACATAGACAATGTTTTTTCAAACATCATTTTTAAACCTAATATGCATTGCTTTTTTTAAACCAGAAGAATCAAACAGAAATGACAATTAGTCTTGATTTAAATCAAAGCCAATATTTACAATAAATCTCCCAAGTATTTTGCGAATCACTAGACATTGAAGGCCAGGACAAGGTAAACGAACTTAAAAAAAAACACGCGTTTTATATTTATCCACCTTCCATCCACATTTAGCATCAAAACATCGATGTCATAAATTGGGTCATCATGACCCCTGCATGCAGAACTCTGTTTCCATGAATCAGCCTTTATTTAGTTCTACGATAAGATAGCCATTTGAATGCTAAAGACAAATAAAACGGTTTGATTTACTTCAGACACGCTATTTACACGCAAACAATAACGGCTCTTTTGTTGTCAAAATTACTTGATAAAAGATTTCTAATTATATGTGAAGAAGGTACTTACTGGTCCCAATTCCTATCCCATGGGACGCTAGGTGTAAAATTCGTTGTCCAGGAGTTGAGAGCATTGTATCTTCTCTCAGTTTTATCATTATTTATGCGGTAATAGGCCAAGCCGCCTCCGACTGCACCCAAACTAAGGAGCGCGATCTTCTGAAACCTCGATAGCGATGACATATTGATTTTATTAAGTGCTAATATGGCAATGGATAACCATTTGCTTCGGAATTTTGTGACGTAATGCTATTTTAAGGAAATGAATTCGAAAATTCAATCGGTGGCGAAAATAACCTCCCGAGTTCCACGACCTTCGCAAAGACGCACAAGTAACACTGACTGACAGGAGTGACAGCCGACAGGCGACAGCACCACTGACAGGACAGCCAGCAATATGGCAATAAATAGGGATGTACCAGTTGTCAAAATATGTGTCAAACTGTTACATTCGTAGGGCAGCACCTTCCATGTGATTGAATTCGACTAATATGTAATTATGAGTACGTTTTGATAAGAAATATAAATATTTTTTGATAATGTTACGTGTACATCTGTCACCATCCTCAGCAAACAACCCGGTTATACGACGCAGGGAGGTAAACTATATTCGCTATCCCTGGAAGCCATAGAGTGTGGCCTGGCCTGGGGTTAACAGAATTGGGGAACTTGTTGCCGGAGTAGACACTTTCCCGAGACGGGCGAGACGGAGGCATGGTGTGTTCAGCGCGCATCTTTTAATAAAGTTGGGGGGGGGGGGGGGCGTTCAGTACTAATTGCAAAACTTCAGCTATAGCATTTCTACGCTATTAACTTAACTTACAGTGCGCTTGTACTGAGGGAATATTCAAATAAAAAACTGGCCCAGTGCAAGTTGGACTTGTACATGAAGGGTGCCCTACCATTGTATTAGATATTGAGAGCTTTCCTTTGTTATTTTAGTATGTTTTGTTATAGGTTCTTCTCCTGATAAAGACCAGCAGTGCTATTGCGTATCTTTTAATTAAATGTCAGTGGTTATCATATTGTCCGTGGATTAACTGTCAAATTAAATGGAACCATTTGACAGTTATTTCATGGACACTATAATGATAGCCACTGTCTTACAAAATATACGCAATAGCCATGCCAAGAGCCATGCAGATCATTCACAGAACACTTTACTTTTATTACTTGTGCATAAAGTTGAATAAATAAATAATAATACATAGTGAAAGGTGCACCGACGCACAAACGTATATCACGTATTCTGTTCATTGTTTATATTCTGACCTTGTAGACATTGCACTATTATAAAAAAAATGGCCAAGTGCAAGTCGGACTTGCACATGGTTCCGTACCATCGTAGTAGGGATAAAGAATAACAAGAAATAATACAAATTAAAGGGGGGCTCCCCTTTAATTTGTATTATTTCTTGTTATTAAGGAGCAACAGAAAACATATTTGATTGGCCTGTTGGTCTAGTGGTTAGTGACCCTAACTGCTATGCCGGAGGTCGTGGGTTCGATTCCCACCCAGGACAAATGTTTGTGTGATGAGCACGATCATTTGTTCTGTTTCTGGGTGTAATTTATCTATGATAAGTATGTATTTAAAAATATATAAGTATGTTTATCAGTTGTCTAGTACCCATAACACAAGCTCTGCTTAGCTTGGGACTAGATGGCGTTGTGTGATAGTTGTGGAATATTATTATTAGTATATTTTGTGCGGCAAAACGAAAAATAGTGCAAAGTGTTACATATATAGACATAGTGTAAAGTGCTGTAAAGACTGATAGGAAAGTACATAATGTGATGGTGATACATAGATACTTATCTAAAGTGAAAAAGTGAATATAAACTTAATTTTTTGGTAATTTGTTCTCAAGTGCATAGTAGACTTAGTGTTTAGATAAATAAGTTTTATCATGTTATGTTTTTGTTGATGTTATATTTTTATATGATAGGTAGTTCGTTTCAGATAGATCTCATAATTACATAGTTAATTAAATAAGTTTACATAGAAAAAGTTAATTAAAATCGCAAATATTGTTACGCGGTTCCCATTACGGTAAAGTTTCGCCGTACCTATCTAAGTAATGTGCACAATGTTTTCGCGCCTTTTTGCCTTGTTCTGATTGGATTTTAGTTTTTTCCGTATCTTTTGTAAATTCAAACTAGATTCTGATTGGTTAATCGCTTAGCAATCGAATCGATTTGGACTTAGTCTAAATAAAGTAGTTATCTGTGGTATTTATCTTAGCCCCTCCCCACCCAGCCCCTCCCCACCCACTTCGAACATCTGATGACGCAGCGAAAGCGGCTACGCAAGCGGTGGCAGGATACCGGTTGCCCGACCATGAAGCGGGACATAAACCGTCTCGCGGAGAGAGTCAGGGCCAAGCTACAGGAGCACAACTTCGTGAGCTGGGAGGACGGTATCGATACACAGGCTCAGCAGGCAGCATGCAAACACACCGGCTCCAGTGCGTCCACTTTGCCACAGCGACGGGGCGCTACGGTACGCCGCACAGGACCGCGTAGAGATCTTTGCCGATCATCTGGAGCGTCAATTTACACCAAACCCAGTTGTTGATCACGAGCACATCGCAGCAGTCGAGAGGCACCTTGGGGAATACTTTGCCACGCCGATAGCTCCCGACGAGGCACCAATACACTTCTCTCCTGGGGCAGTCAGACGCCATCCTAAGGACAAAGCTGAGGAAGGTCTCCGGCGCGGTCGGCGTGCCCAACGCAGCGCTGCGCCACCTAGCCACCTCGCCAAGTGTCGGACAGCAAGATACCTGCTGCATCCAGTGCTCCGATCCCGCATCCCGCTGCGTCCCAAGCTGGGCGTGTACATAACGTACCTGTGCCCGCTACTCACATACGCCGCCCCAGCCTGGCTCGCCCTCACTAGCGAGTCAAACAATGTATAACAGTAGTAGTAATACTCAGTGCGCAACAAAATATCACGTAGCGCAACATCTTAGGTGCACCTCGCTATGTGAGGAACCCAGCCACCAGCCACTTAAGACACCAACACACAGGCAGGTGACATGACACACACCTGCCGCAGTTCAATGCCCATGTAGGCCGCCCCAGAAGAGAGGTATGTCCGCTGTGACGGACACATGTGACACCTCGGGGAAGACCGTACCCCCTGGCGGGGTAAGCAGAGATTGCTATGAAGGTATTTTTCTTTTCTTCCCTTGGTTGAGTTAAATCAAAAAAGTCGAAGGACAGCTTCACCTCCAATGGACTAAATACAATAAAAGTATTAGCAAGAGAGCAGCGGTGGCCCAGGGGTGATGGCCCCGACTTTCGAGCAATAAGTAGTGGGTTCGAACCCAGGCAGGCGCATTACTTTGTGCAATTTATTCCAACACCACTGATCTTAGAAACGGTAAAGGAAAACGTCGTGAGGAAACCGGTAAATCCTAGAACCCAAAAGTTAGAGATATGTGACATCTACCAACCCGCACTGGGCCCGCGTGGAGGATTATCGCCCATTCCCTCATATTATAGAGAGGAGGCCTGGGTCCTCGCAGTGGGAACATTATAGGCTGATGATGAATAGCAGGCAGATGTTATTTGGTCCCCAAGCACCAAATGACTGTTTGGGGATTTCGTGACTGTTTGATTTGGCCTTTCTTACCTACGCAGTATTCTCAGTAATGTACACTATAATTAGAAATTTATTTAAAAAAAAAAAATTACAGTTTTGTGATGGAGTGTCTGTGTGAGACAGGGGGACGTCATATCTCCGAAACTGTTCACCGCTGTACTGGAGGATGTTTTAAGGTTCTGAACTGGAGAGGACTAGGCATCAACATCAATGGCGAGTACATCACTCCCCTTCGGTTTGCCGATGATATAGTGGTCATGGCTGAGACCATGGAGGACCTCAGTAAGATGCTCGATGACCTCAGTAGAGCTTCCGAAAGAGTGGGTCTTAAAATGAACATGGACCAAACCAAGGTCATGTTGAATGCCCATGTAACACCCACTCCTATCAAGATCGAAGACTCTACACTCGAAGGTGTAGACGATAATTATGTCTACTTGGGACAAACGGTCCAGTTAGGTAGGACCATTTTTAAGAAAGAGGTCAATCGTCGAATCCGACTCGGCTGGGCAGCGTTTGGGAAGCTGAGTAGTATCTTCTCGTCCAACTTACCACAGTGTCTCAAGACGAAAGTCTATGACCAGTGTGTGTTGCCAGTGATTACATACGGGACCGGTCAATGTGGCGACACTTAAGGAAGGCCTATGTCCAGCAGTGGAAGTCTTTCGGCTGAAAGGATGATGATGATGATGATGATGTAGTGTCAAATCGATAATTCATTAATAACAATATTGCATTATCAATAATTAAAAAAGATAAAAATAAAAAAATAAAAAATGATTTAAAATTATGGCAAATCGCATAGGTTTATTGTAGTACTAGCTGACCCAATCCAACATAGTAATATTTTTTCAATTAGCTTTCGAATGTTGAAAGAATTTTCCAAGGCGTCTGAGTTTTGAGTCAATTCGTAACAAACAAAAAAGCTAATCTTTCCTCTCTATAATATTTGATAGAACCTTAGATTACATTATTAAATTGAGAATGACTATAGGTACCTACCTATCTCTACCTGTTAAATATACAATCATCATCATCATCAGCCTATATTGTTCCCACTGAAGGGACTCAGGCCTCCTCTCTAGGAGTGGGATTTTTGGTTCTAAGATATACCGGTTTCCTTACGATGTTTACCTTCACCGTTTTGAGAGCAGTGGTGATGAAATAAATTACACAAAGTAATGCGCCTGTCTGGGTTCGAACCCACGACTAACTGTTCGTAAGTCGGAGCCGCCACCACTGGGCCACTACTGCTCACAAAACAATATTCAATAACACCTTGTAAATATTATGGTGCATTAAATATTTTGAATTTGAATTTCCCGGAGGCCAGAATCTCCACGTATCTACATCGGGACGCGAGGGCCGGCGGACCGCGTAATTATTTTGTCGCGCGCACATTTTAACATTGCGATATCTTATATGATGTTTGTTTAAACTTTATAGAGTAAAAAGAACAAATATTCTATATTAAATTTCCTTTCTAACAAACATATTTATTTAGATATAGATTTATACCATATGGGTTAAATAAGCTTCGCAAAAAATAATTCTATTTAACCTAACATTTCGATAGTAAAAAATGGTTTCAGTGAGTCAATTTTAGTAGATAGATATATGCTGTCGCGGACTTATTTGTAGAAATTTTAAAAAGGAACATTTCTTTGCTACATAATATTTGCATAACTTAAACCATTTTCGCAGCGCACGCAACGGAAGCTCTCAATAAGGAATATCGTTTCCCGTTTTTGCAACATTTTTCATTTATGCTCCACTCCTATTGATTGTAGCGTGATGTTATATAGCCTAAAGCCTTTCTCGATAAATGGACTTTCTAACACAAAATGATTTTTTAAATTCCAACCAGTAAATCCTGAGATCTTAGCGTTCAAACAAACAAACTCTTCAGCTTTATAATATTAGTATAGATTCGTTTCGCAGCGCTGTAAAACCTAATGAATATAATTTATAAAGTTCGTTCAAATTTTCATGGAAATTTCACTCATAACTTTCTTTTTATGGGTCTACGCCGACAAGTGATGATGATGATGATGATGATGATGATGGAGTGTCAAATCAATAATTCATTAATAACAATATTGCATTATCAATATTTAAAAAAGATTATAATAAAAAAATTAAAAAAAAATTAAAATTATGGCAAATCGCATAGGTATATTGTAGTATTCGTTTCGCAGCGCTGTAAAACCTTAATTAGATGAATATAAATTAAAAAGTTCGTTCAAATTTTCATGGAAATTTCACTCATAACTTCTTTTTATAAATGGGTCTACGCCTACAAGTACCTTGACAAAAGTTGTAGATAATCTAACTAGCAACCAAACATGGTATTTTTATTTTTTGAGAGACCTATAGTTTGTCAGATAAAACATAAAAACCATTTCAAGATTGTTTGGGTCAATCACCGAACAAATGAACATGTCAGCGTAATCGTGACACCGCGCTATTATGCATTGAATATTTTATGTTTTACCTAAGTAAATTTTTTTTTTTTCGGCTAATATATCGGGCGTGACTCAAACTCATCCTATTCGCCTCATTAGTTCTATTAGTTTGATTATCTTCAATCTTAGTTTATCTTAATCTCACCCCAATCCAGAACAAAGATGTTTCACCCCTTTTTCCAAGATGGTGGCCGGGAGACAAGTGTTGTAACCCCACAAACTTGAATTTAGCTTTAAACTGACCCGGGGGGGCCCCTTCACATCTAGTAAATAAAATTGCGTCCTCTAACAAATACACGCTCAATGTAACATTTCAATTTACTATTCATCATCCATCACCTTATTTAGTCATATGATTAGCTCATAGACACAGATAGAGGAAAACAAGTTAAGATTACTGTAGATAAAATCTTAAACTTCTGTTTCCAGAACAGCATAGGTACGTGAGTGACATTACTACGAGCGTAAATGAATGCCGTGGTTACTCAAACGGAGAGTATCGTTATGGTTCGGTAGGTACTTGAATTAAGTTTTCAAAAGGGCGCTGATGCACACTACGGCCTCATTTACGGAGACGCGCGGCGCGTTGTGCGTTTTTTGGAGTTTCCTTGCGTGATCGAACAAAAAAAAAAGACATCCGCAAGAGAACCAAGGTTACCGATGTAGCCCGAAGAATAGCACTAACAAACCATACATAAGTGCCAAAACGGGTGATCGATGAAATAGAAAATTTCTAGAGTGGCAACCGTGAACCGGAAGACGCTGCTTTGTAAGGCCTCTCCCCAGGTGGACTTGTGACATGGTGAAGGTTGCGGGGATCCGCAGGATGCGAGACGCATGGGACCGGTCAATATGGCGGCACTGTGGAAAGCGTATGTCCAACAGTCGACGTCTTTGGGCTGAAAGGATGATTATGATGATAAATTAGACAAGAAACGTGTAAAGTGCAACCTTTAACCTAAATCGATTTCGGTTTGGGGCAAAGACCGTCACGGGTTAAGTGAAAAATTCAATCGTTTTCAGAGCCCTGGATTGTATTCCTATAGAATTTGGATGAGTCACTGGCTGCCCTTATGTCAAAGCCACTATAGGCTGTTAGCAGTTGACACCACACAATTCATTCTTCTATGAGTTGCGGAATTTGTTCGAAAGAGTCACCGCGGCTCTGAAACGCGAAAAGCATTAGGAGAAACCCGGATAGGTATTAGTCCGTAAGAGTCTGACACTCCCTGATTTCTATCCTTTTAAAAAAGTTGTCTTTTATGAATAGGTACCAATAAAAATAAAAATACCATAATTTTTCACAACACTGCTGTGTTGTGAAAATTTTAAATAATTGGTATGGCCAAATGATTGTTTGGCCCTACGGAACCCTTTGTGAACTAGTCCAAATCGCGCTTGGATGGTAAAGCCTACTATTATCCATATTAAACGCATTTTATGCCTACTAATGCGTAGATATTCTAGTAAGATTGACCTTATACCACAGTTTGCTCACATAAGCCTACATACATAATATAGGTACATAAACTTAAAGTAAACGTGCTGTATCAAGTACAACTATTTACCAGTTGATTGAGATCTTCTAGTGAAGTGATACCTACATTTGTTCTAAGTGCGTACAAGTCTATTTCTAATTATAGGTAAAGAGGTACGTACGACCATAGTTTTGTTAAAATGTTACTAATCCTCATCAAAATTTCTCTTTGTTTGCGATTTTTAGGGTTCCGTACCTCAAAAGGTAAAAACGGAACCCTTATAGGATCACTTTGTTGTCCGTCTGTCTGTCTGTCTGTCTGTCTGTCTGTCAAGACCTTTTTTCTCAGGAACGCGTGGAGGTATCAAGTTGAAATTCATATCAAATACTCAAGTCTATGGTCTCTTGGAGCTGTGAAAAAATCAAACTTCTAAGTCAACGCGATCAAAAGATACTCCCGTTTATGCCGCAAATTTTCGACACTCGCAAGGGAATCAAAACCTACAGGGTACTTCCCGTGAACTCAGAATCTTGAAATTTGGTACGAAGCAACGTCTTATAACACAGATAAAGGAAAAATTGCGAAAAGCATAAATTTTTAGTTACATCATATAATAAAAATATTTTTAATAATTTTACACGACTCGACTCCCCTACTACGATGGTACGGAACCCTTCATGTGCGAGTAGGACTCGCACTTGGCCGGTTTTTAATAGTTGCTGAATAATTTTATAGGTACTTAGGTACATACATGGGATTGATTTTGACTTAAGCATAAGTAAAACAGATTACTCTATAATTATTACATATTTATGCGTAAAAAAAAAACAAATGACATAAATTTTATGATACAATACTTATCGTAAAGTTACAATACAATACTTATTAGTAGGTACCTATTTTTTATGTATAGAAATTTATTGTAGGTATTTGAACAATAGATTAAAGGATAAGAAAGTAAAACGTAGCTTCAGGAAAGACATTAGAAATTATAAAAACAATACACAATGCATTACAAAATAACCGTTCTCTCAAAACAGCCAAGCAAGGAATACAAATTATTAAATCATGGATAACAAAACTAAATGATAGTAACGGAAACAAACAAGTTATTAGAGACAAAATTACAGAAAATACACAACTTTTTACAAATCAAGCAACAATAAAAAATTATTGCACAGAAAGCTAAAGGTGGGTTTTCAAGAACTTGAATGGATCCCTTTTACGACTAGTCATTGCTTTCTTGGCTTTTTTTTTCTTTGTCTCATGAATTTGAAAAAGCAAGTTTTTGGTCTACGGGTGCCGAAAATTTTTTTTTTTTTTTTTTTTGCTTAACCACTTTTTTTTTATAAGGATCGGATACTTTGTTAATTTATAGCTTTAGTTTCATTTATTTATAAACCTTGATAGGTTCACTTCTCGCCGAGATATCGGTCTTCAAATGGAAAAGAATACTTTTGTCTTTGATATCGATATTTCAGCAACCAATGACCAGGAACCTTTAATTTTTTTTCAAAAATTCGATCGATTGAGGGTGAATCTTGAGAGGCTCAATTTATGATGTCCGGAGGTATAAAGTACCCGCAACATTGAAATAAAGACCCAAAGTATTTTTTTTACGTCTTAACACTATAGTATCTAATTGATGCACAATAGTTACGCTTTTTAATTTGGGTGTAATTATCGAAAAAAAAAACGAAACGTCACAAAAATTGATAACCCTGGCGCGTCCTTTACACATTTTATAATGAAAGAAACCCGAAGTCGCCAATTTATAATTGTAAAATGATCAATTTCTGTAGCTTTTCAATAACTAGATTAGTATGTGTTGAAAATAAAAATATACAGTTTTTATTTTATCCCATAGTTTTACATAGAAATAGATTTAAAGTTTTGTCCAGAGCTAAACAGTGATTCCTGTGGCGCGCTACATAACTAGACATAGATCGCTAGTGGAGCGGTCGCGAAGCGCAGTTATTCGTTCTCGTGCTAGCTCTAGTCGCGCTTAAAACGCCGTGGTGGAAGTTCGCGTCTCACTTTGCCTGTGGACGAAATTACGAAGGCAAATATTTGATTCCCCTGGTTTTGTTTCACTAGGTCATTGATTACCCTGACGTCGTAAAGAATTGTATAAGTTTTTTCTCGGATATATCTTTACTAATCTTTTTTATTATTATTACTAATCTTGTTATTATTGATTTACTAATCTTATTATTATTGCTTAGAACTTTAAACTTTTTACGTAATCGATAAAAAACATACTTTTATTGATTACCTTGGTGTTGATTCCCTTGGCGTTTTTGCCAGGGTAATCAATATTTTCTAGTTCTTCTAGTACATTAATTTGTTCATTCCAAATTGCACGATCTGCTCAGACAGTATTGAGTGTTTTGTTTTGCCGGGTTATCTAAGTATTTATTCAAATAAGTTATAATCCGTTTGTATCGCATCTTTATGCGATTTATACCTATTGCATGCAGAGATTACCAAAAAGGACATACGTGTGCCGTGGTCCCAGATTTCCTGCTAATAAGAACATTTGATGACCTCACTTTGTGGTCTAGTGGTTCGAGTACCGGACTGCTGATCACGTATATATTTTTTAAATTGTGCCAACCAAAGAAAGGTTCCTAATTTTTGTTAAATTTTTTATTATGTTTAAAAAGAAAAGTTTTGTTTTCAATTTTTATTATTTAGTACTTAGGTAATTTTTATTTTATCATTATTACATACTTGTGAATAAAGTGATTGATAATTAGGTGAAAAAGTGCCAATAACTGAGAACAAGAGACTGATTATTAAATAAATAGTATGTTTTATTACTTACCTTTGATTTAATTTTGATTCCCTTGTCATCGTATTTTGATTCCCCTGGCCCAAAAAATATGTTTTTAAATATCTTTGTAATGCGTCGTTCAAAACTGACCCCTATTTGATAAATGTATTTATAATTCCGCTAAAAATCATACCAAACTATAAAAGGAAAAAATTAATAATAATAAAAATGCGCCACGGGAATCAACTGAATATTCTCAATCTCAAGATTTACCCTTGATACAAAAAAACTAGCTGGATTAATTTAGCTCTTTGTAGGGTTTTGTGGACATTTAAACTGTAAAAAACACACTTAACATTATTGGTTTCTTTAATATTTTCGATCCAGCGCTAGATTTTCCAAAAAAACCACCAAAACCCCTTTTTTTGTTGCATTTTCAAATTCATGTAACATAAAAAAAACCGAGAAAGCAATGGCTAGTCGTAAAAGGGATCCATTTAAGTTCTTAAAACCCACCTTTAACTTTCTGTGCGATCAATTTTTTTTGTTGCTGGTTTTTCCAAGATTACTCAAAAATCGATAACCCTAAAAAAATTTAAGACCCAATTCATAAAGGAGATATACCTACACTTGGAGCTACGATTTCCTTTTTTTTTTGTACGACCATTTTTCTACGGCTTGTTAAAAAAATTACCAAATACTAGGTTTTTTTTTATCCTTTAATTTTTTCTAGTAGTGTATTACTGCATAAGAAGTCGGTCATTCATAATTATAGACCCATCAGTCTGATATCCTATGTCTATAAAATCTTGATAACATTTAATCAATTTTATTGTAGACACCCACCCTATATTGTGTAGTTTTGAAACATGAAAGATTTCCGTTTCTTTAGAATCTTTCAGTATTTTTCGAAAAATATGTGGTAAAAAATTGGCGTGGTCGGTGGTGGCGAATAGTACATAATATCTAGGTACGTCTTTAATCCATCCATTTGATTATTCATAAAAATAAACAAACAAACAAGCAATTAACTGTTTTTATGCAGCCTTATTCCAAAACATATTTATATTACCTACTACATTTTACATGTTTATTTTATTGCAAAATAAAAGTTCGTTAAACTTAAATAATCGGTTTAGTGTCTAATGTTCACCTGGGAGATATCACCCAAAATAATGGTTTATCAGTAGTTTTAACAACTCGATTGCAGCGATCAAACTTACAACTACCTAATGTAGTTTGATTTTGTTTTTTTTTTTTTTTAAAAACGTTGCCGCACACTAGGAATTTCTCCTGTATCGTGGGTGCGTTCACAAACATTTAAACTCACATACACAAATACCCAGACCAGGAACAACTATCTGTAGGTCATACAAATATTTGTTCCGTGCGGGAATCGAACCCGCGACACGCAGCGCAGCAGTCCGTTGCCTGACCAACTGCGCCAACCGTGCCGTCAAGATTAAAAGTAGTAAGTAGGTAACCAGATTACAAAATTGTAGTTAGGCGTAGTTAACTACAATTTACACTGCGGACAGATGGACAGAAAGACATAACGAATATATGTATAAGGGTTCGGATTTTTGTCTTTTGGCTACGGAACCCTAAAAAGTAGTGTAAAACTGAACCTATCTACCAATATCACCAACTTCTGGCTACATAATTCATCAGTAAAGTCGCTCAGTAGTACCCCGGAGTCAGTGGGGAGACACAAACGTTCATCACTTTTAACGATAAAAAATCGAGGTAAGATTTTCTTTGAATATTTTCAAGGAGCCTTGGCCAAGAAACTTTCATGCGCATCGGGATTTTTAATTAAGGAATGAGATAGATCTTCGAGGTTATTCCGAATACTTTTTTAGTTAATTTAGTAATTCTGAAAAATGAGAAATTTCCGTAACTTTCGTGGTTATTTGAACACGAAAGTCAGATACCGTAGACCGTGACAAAAAAACCGTTCCCCTGCTCGAACGTTAGTACCTACGTAGTTCGAGGTTGGCGGTTTCGTGAAGATTCTGCTTACACTTTTCGTTTTGTACGTGAGAATTTGTCAAATGACCCACGAAGCACCCGTTAATACGATAAATAAGCACCCTCTCTGGTCGGAGCTGAAGGGAATGGCAGAGTAATGACTAAAACCCACCCATACACAAAGGCCCAAGAAGAAATTCTTGGGCCTTTGTGTTCCGGGGCTGCGGTATCTCTTCCGAACAACGCGCAGCCCTGGCAGGCGTCGGTCCTAGCGAACCCCTTCCAATTTGCTAACATCCCTTTGAGGCGCGCGTGGAACACAACGCGGCTTCAACACAAGCCTGGTACTGATCGGACGGAGAGCCACCCAATGGGCAACGATTGCAGACCGCAGCCCCTGCGGTGGCCAGAACTCGCCCTGCGACTCTTGACACCCGGGGCGTCTTCGCTGTTATAGCGTGGCTGCGGGATGTTGTAAGAGATCCCGCGGCCTCAACATAAAGGGCTAAGAAGGAACATGGGTGGTTTTTAGTCAGTAGAAGTCTGACACTTCCTTTCGCTCTGCCCAAGAGCGGAAAGGGTTATTCGATGATTTTTCACCCGCAAAAAAAAAAGAAAAAACGCCTTGCCTTGTGGCATTAAGTCCGCCTATGTATCACTATTGTGCATAAAGTTTAAATAAATAAATAAAAAACGGCGGCTATAGCGCGAGGTTTCCCTCTCCTCCTACTTCGTCCGTATACACCCTGTGTTAATATGTTACAGTGTTAACGCCTAGCATGTGTGCACACAAACGTCTCACGCACACACGCAAACGACGTAGACTCAACAGTCGCGCGCGACCCCGCCGCGCGCGCCACTCTTGTAAACGTTATTAAACGTATGGAAAAGTCGTACATCTCGCTTCTTTCTTCCACCCCGACCAAAATCCACAAAAAAGCAAAGTACCGGCGTTCACAATTTTGGTCCTACGAGCCTGGATAACCTCAATCACACCCAGCCAACAAGAACAAAGGAAATACTGCGCTGCGTGGATGGCGGCCATTATTGTACGAAGATTCCAACAACGTGTTCACCAAGCTTTCAACGAGTCGAGTCATACAACATCATAAAATTTCTACAACAAGGAATCTCATCATTGGAGAAAAATAACGTGGACATCGAGCTTGAAATAAATTACCTATTCGGAGTAGCGATGGGTCGTTGAAGGTTTTTCCGTCAACGAAACGTTAACGTTGAATTGCGTTTGTCAACTAGTTGATCAACTAGTTAATTTCGTCAACGAGTTAACGTGTTACGAACGTCAACTTGCATGAACGATAAACGCCTAAACGCTTTTATTAACGTATGCTGTTGTAATGTTAATTTCCGAACAATTTGATGCAGTTTACCTAATGAAATTGGATAACATTTTATGATGACTTTACTTACTTCCTACCTAGGGTTCTAGATGATCTTTCCTTCACACTTCTTTCAGGCTTAGGACCGACTGATTAATTTGCTATAAAACACTCAGGCGTATTTAACCTGTTTATCACGGCCAGGGCGCGCGAGTCGAACGAGGTGTCCCTGTCCACTGTCCGGCCAATCAGCCGCTTCAACCAGACACAGGCCCGCCGGCGCCGAAACGTTGATTGATTTTTGCGTTGCGGCGTCGCATCGCAAAAATCAACGACGCCGCACAACGCATCGTGGAAATTTCCGATGCGCTGCCGCAGCGTACAAATCTGCGATGCGACAACGCTTTGCCGTTTAGTCGGTGTCCATACTTTGAACGACCTGCACGTGTTTTTTAAGCGATATGGCGCAGTACGATGTCGACCACCTGATATCTTTAATTTACGAACGTCCCGTCCTTTGGGACAAAACTATATCACAATTCAAAGACAAATTTTTAAAAACAGAAGCATGGAGGGAAGTGTGTACAAGTTTATATTCAAATTTTGAGGAGTTAAATAGTGTTGAAAAAACAAAACTCGGTAAGTACTTATAAACATTTATATTTTTGTTAACTGCCAACTAAGGGCGAAGTTCACCGAAAAGATAACAGTCTGATTATCTAAAAACAGCTGTTTATAACACATTTTCATGTTCACCAAAGCAAATCAACCGATCAAACACGCTAATCAACTGTTTTCTCTAACCGAGGTGGGAGAGGTTGTTTAAAGTCCGGTTAGTAGTTAATCGGTGTATTTTGACGTATGTAAATTGCAAATATAACAAATTTTAAGGTTACATCCAGATATTATTGTGAGAATTTAACATGCAGTCTGCTTTGAATTATATTTTGGAAGAGGATGACGTTTTGGACGAGTTTGAAAGTTATAAAGAAGAAGTTATAAAGAACTGTCATCTCAGGTTTAATGCAACCATTTTAAGATGTTTCGCATTTTTAGGGTTTTTTACGTGTTATGTAACCCACCCTATTTGACTGTATTATAATCATTCAGTCTTTCATTCCTAAAACGCTTGTTTATATAACCGAGCTAGAATAAGTTGTGGTGAACACCAAAATTCCCACTTCATATTCAAACAACTGTTTACGTTTAGTGGGCCGATTACGAAACAGTCGGTTATTTTACTGTTGGTGAACATCGCCCTAAGACCTCCAATGTTACTATTAAAATAATTACAAAATTCGTTTCTGATTATGTTAGCTCCTGTTCTACTTTCATGTGTTGTTTCGTGTAAAATTTGCAAAGAATCGTCAATAATCATTTCTTCAAACGCGCCATCTCGATTCAATACAAAGTTGTGTAATACACAGCATGCTTTTATAATGTCTATTGTGAAATCGTAAGAAACATTAAGGGTCGATGAAATATGCGCCATTTATTTGCGAGTATGCCAAAAGCGCTCTCAACATATCGTCTGGCTCGGCTCAAACGATAATTAAAAACTCGTTTTTCTATCGATAAAAACTTCCCAGAATATGGGCGCATTATATTATTTGTCAGTGGTAATCCTTCATCCGCCACGAAGACAAAAGGAATTTCTTTTTGAAAGCCAGGTAACGGTTTTGGCGGAGGTATAGATAATTGACCTTTTTTTAATAAGTCGTATAGATTTGAGTTCTGAAAAACAGTGGAGTCACATTCCTTACCATATGCACCTATATCGACATATATAAATTTGTAATTCGTATCAACAAGTGCTAATAGAACAATGGAATTATAATTTTTATAATTGAAAAATAGGGATCCACTGTGATCCGGGCTCAATATACGAATGTGTTTTCCATCTAGCGCTCCTATACAATTAGGAAAGTTGGTCTTTTTTTCATACTCTTGAGCAATTTGTTCCATCAGCTCTGTTGTAATTTTTGGTAATTCCAACCTTTTAAGAATGTTCCATACAATACGACAAACAAATTTTATTATTCCTGTTATTGTAGATTTTCCACGATAATATGTGAAATGCATATCTTTAAAAGTATTTCCCGTCGCCAGGTACCTGAAAGAAAACAAAATAAATCATTATTCGTCATATTTTTTTAGGTAACGATGTCATAAAGAAATGGAGAGGAATCAAGGATAATTTTACAAAATACGAAAAAAAATTAAACGAGCAATGTAAATCCGGAGCTGGGGCCAAAAAAATTAAACAATATCATCTATACGACCAGCTCCTATTTCTGAAAAAGAATTCTCAAAATAAAACAACATCAAGTCTTGACGATGAAGAAATAAGACCAAGCACCTCAACCCAACAAAGCCAGCAACCTGTCATGCCACGTTACCAGCCTGCATCGCGTAAAAGAAAAAATGACGAAGACGAATTTGAGAAGAATATTATAGCTACTTTAAAAACACCTGAAAGTAGACATTTATCTTTTTTTAAAGGAATTTTGCCATCATTGGAAAAATTGAATGATAATCAAACAATAATTTTCCAAAGTCGTGTCCTACAGATATTAAGTGATTTACACCAACCATCATACTATCCCAGCCACTATCAAACTTCACAAACATCCGTCCAAGCAAACTATCAAACATCTCAAACAACTGTTCAGACTGGCTATCAAACAGCTCAAATGTCTATGCAGAGTGGCTACCAATCAGCTCAAATGCCTATGCAGAGTGGCTATCAAACATCCATTCAACGCAGTGCCTTCCAAAGCGGATGCGAAACATCACCGGCACCTATGCAATCGTCTCCACAAACGCCAAGGAATGATGATGTAAATGAGCCAGAACAAATTGATTTCGATGAGGAACTAACAAATTTGACGAATGACACACAATCGGAATACGAGTTTTGAATAACACTAAATTATGAAAATGATTAAACAGTATGATTATAGTAAAAATAGTTTATTTTTTTCTTACCTTACAGTTAATCCCAGCATCTCCAGAGGTTCGATGGGTTTTCTAAATATGTATTTCTTTTGTAAATGAGGCTTTATCAAACTAAGAAGTTCTTCAAAACTTACTACACTCATCCTAAAGTAATCGAAAAATTTAACCTCGTCCACTTTTAGCGCCTCATATTTCCTTTTGAAGTGGTTTCCATCTTTATTCATAATTGTCAGTAATGGGTGCACCCAGTACTTTCTTTTCTGTTTCTTTTTCTTAATACGCCTTAACGCAAGCAGAAGTAGAACACGCGCAGTGCGGTCCATGTCTCACTAGAAACTGAACTGACGGTTAGCGTCTTGTCGTACGATGTCGTATCCGATGAAATTTTTGCGTTGCGACATCGCATCGCATAGCTGTGCAATGTTGTTTTTGCGATGCGACGCCGCAACGCACTGTTGTGGCCTGGCCCTTTCATTCCGCGCACGAATATACAATAATGTCATCGTTTACTTTCTTTAAAAAATAATGACATTAATTTATCAAATGATTAAATTAATATAAAATCTTGTATTCGTTATTTAGAGTTCAAATTCTTGTCATGACTATCGCGTCGTAGCGGGAGTTTTATTCTTAAAGAAATACAATTTACGTACGTTGAAAGTAACAAAACCTTGACCGTGTACAAATCAACTCGTTAAATTCGTCAACCGATGAAACGAGTTGAATTCATAAACGGTGTTGTTTCGTAACTCGTTGACGAATTCAACGAGTTGATTTGTACACGGTCAACGTTAATTCCGTTGAAGAGACATCAACCTTGATTCAACGCCCATCGCTAATTCAGAGTTATAGCTGAGACAAAGAGGACTACAGACCTACATCTACAAGGAAGGTCACACGTGAGTCCTGAGGGAAGGTTTACTGTGAGTTCGTTCCAATTTGTCTTATTTGCCCCGTAAATCTGTTAATTACCCAGTCGAGTCCCTCATTATACGAGCTTTGATCATATTCACAAAATAAGTATCTCATTTGTGAGCCCATCTCACAGTCACAAATCCATCATTTTGTGATTCTCATACCAATTCTCATTAAAACAATCACTAATCCTTCATTTAGTGATAAATTAATCATTGAATATTCACAAATCCTTCATTTTGTGAACCATTTCGTAGGTACTTTAAAGATCCGTCATTCTTTTAACAAGCCACTCAATACAGTACTCATTAATGCATTGCGCAATAAACATCCCGTTGCTCATAACTATTCTTATTACTCATTTATTCGGTACCTACCTACCTACGCTCAGTAAAATCTCACTTATGTTTAAACTTACTTCGTAATTTAATAAGTTACTGGAGTTTATTTGTAACCTATCGTCAGTTTCATTTTAGAGGTTCTAGGCATTTCAGATTCCATTGGTGTGTACGGGAACTGTACTTATACTATCGCTTAATTAACCAATTCTATTTTGCATGTTCTAGTGCTTTCGATTTCGCCTTTAGTTAGAAACCAGCAAGTTGCGCTGTTGTTGGCTTGCTGCTTGCGCACCACCCGCTCCTTGATTTTTGCACATTTTACGCGTACCCTCACTCTGCTTCACATATTTAAGTAATCGTTCCATTTCTTACCTACATTATTAACTGCATTGCAATTTTGTTTGTGAATCTTTCTAGCAACTCATTTCATCGCATTGTTTGGTGTATTATACATACAATCTGTTCTCAGTTTGGCTTAGACTCGGCTTTCATTGTCATAAATAGTTGCCTCTAAACATTAATTTCAATTCTTACTTTAAAATATTCTTATACCTACTTCACCATTGACTGGCCTGTTGGTCTAGTGGTTAGTGACCCTAACTGCTATGCCGGAGGTCGTGGGTTCGATTCCCACCCAGGACAAATGTTTGTGTGATGAGCACGATCATTTGTTCTGTGTCTGGGTGTAATTTATCTATAATATGTATGTATTTAGAAATATATAAGTATGTTTATCAGTTGTCTAGTACCCATAACACAAGCTCTGCTTAGCTTGGGACTAGATGGCGTTGTGTGATAGTTGTGGAATATTATTATTATTATTATTATTATTTCCTTTATTCACTTTCTAACATATTTAATATTATTATTATTATTACCATGGAAGATAAAACTTTAGTTAAAAGGCGTGCATCATGCAAAGCTAAGCTTACAATATTTGAAAATTACTTGGTAACTGTTGAGAGTTGTGACAATTTAAGTAAATTACAAATAAATGAATTGAACATCCGTTTATCAAAAATTGAAGAAATCTATACCGAGTTTGATTCAATTCAGTGTGATATAGAAAATTGCATGGATATTCCAGATGAGCAGTACAAAGAACGCGAGGCTTTCGAGACCAAGTACTTCGGGACAATTGCACGCGCTCGTGGTCTGCTGGCTCCAGCTGGCCCTGCGGGCAGCGACAGGTCCGTGATGGGTTCTTGTTGTACTGCGCACGAAGGTGGGCCAAAACTTGCACTTCCTACTATTCATTTGCCTAGTTTTTCGGGTCAGTATCATGACTGGTTGGAATTCCGTGACACGTTTGGCAGTCTCATTCACACAGACAAGTCAATACCTAATATTAATAAATTTCATTATTTACGGGCTGCATTGAAAGACAGTGCCGCTGTAATTATTCAGTCTTTAGATTTCTCAAGTAGTAATTATGAAGTAGCTTGGGAACTACTTTGTGACCGCTACAATAATGAAAGGTCATTGGTCAACAATCACTCTCAAGCCATTGTTAATTTGGAACCGTTGGCAAAAGAATCACCCAAAGCATTACATGGCTTAATCGATACAGTCAATAGGAACCTCAGAGCACTCAAAACACTAAACCTCCCAACTGAACACTGGGATGTACTCTTAATTCAAATCCTGTCAAACAAGCTTGACATAGTCACAGGCAGTAAGTGGGAATCTTATCGTAATAAGGTGAAAGAGTTCCCCACACTTAAAATGTTTAATAACTTTCTAAAAGATCGTGCTGATTTTTTGGAAACGATGGAGAATACTCATAAAAAACGTAGGTCAAGTGATCCTACACATGTTCGTCACAAAACATTTGTGGCCAAATCAGAAGCTAACCCTGCTCGCAGGTACCCTTGTCCACATTGCAAAGGCAACCATGCACTTTATGTTTGTCAAAAATTCAAATCATTACCCTTAGCAACCAGAGTTGAAAAGGCTAAGGCACTCAAATTATGTTTAAATTGTTTACGTCAAAGTCATGCTGACAATGTATGCAAGTTAGGGCCATGTCGCTTGTGCGGCCTACGGTGCAATAGCTTATTACATGAGCATGAAGCTCCTGCACCATCTGCGCCTTTACCTTCAACAAATAATGTCATGTTACACTCTTTGCCACACCCTGAGGGTCAAGGACAACCTCCTAGTCCTCCTCAGGACATTGCTTTGTCAGCCACTCAAAACAACTGTGTTCTACTATCCACGGCCTTGGTCCATGTGACAGACAATAATGGTAAATGCCATAAAGTGCGTGCCATACTTGACAGTGGAAGTACCTCCAGTTTTATAACTCAAAGCCTATGTGCCAAACTCAACTTACCCACATTTTCCACTTCAACTGTAGTTGAAGGGTTAAATTCTCAAATATCTTGCTTGTCAAAGCGTTGTGACGTACTCATATCGTCATTATTTAATAACTATAGCGAAAGCGTCTATTGTTATGTTGTTCCTCGCATCACTCAGTTACTGCCAACTACAAAGGTTGACCGTACAACATTAAACATACCGCCTCACATAACGTTGGCGGACCCCAAATTCCACATACCTGCTCCAATCGATATGCTACTTGGCGCTGATATTTTCTGGACCATACTAGGTTCCCAAAATGATATATTTTGGGAACCTAGTATGGTTATGGATGGATTAGGTAAAAATAAACCAACACTAAACAAATCTAAACTGGGTTACTTAATTTCAGGCCCAGTGCCAACACAACATACAAAATTCATTAATACAGTCCACTGCAATCATATTTCCTTACAAAACAACGACGATCAATTATTACATAATAAATTATCTCAATTCTTTGAATTAGAAACGGTAGCTACACGTAAACAAATATCTAGGGAAGAGCTTGAATGTGAACAAAGTTTTATAAATAATACCACTCGGTTGCCTGATGGGCGATTCGAAGTGACGATTCCATTAAAGGATTCACCTGATAAGCTGGGCGACTCTTATGAACAAGCTTTGTCCAGATTCTTATCCTTAGAACGCAGATTCAAGCGCGAACCACATTTTAAAGAGCAATATTGTAATTTCATCAAAGAGTACATTTCATTAAATCATATGTCATTAAATGAAAATCCTGAATATGATCCTCTCACTTATATTTTACCACACCACGGTGTATTACGTGACTCAAGCTTATCGACGAAATTACGCGTAGTATATGACGCGTCTGCAGTGACAACCTCTGGTGTCTCGTTGTTCTCAGTACTCGAACTTGTTATTCTCAGTCAATATTGACGAAAACAAAACTCTAACTAAACGTACAATACTATCTCTTATGTCACAAATATTTGACCCACTAGGTCTAATAAGCCCATGTATACTACTAGCAAAGAATATTTTACAAAAACTATGGTCTTCACAGATAACTTGGGATGAATTTGTGCCTTTGGATATAGTAGACATGTGATCTAAATTTAAAACGTCACTCGCTCACATAAATAATATTCGAATCCCAAGGTATATTTTGGTTGATAATCCTATCTCAATCGAACTTCATGTATTTAGTGATGCAAGTACACAAGCTTATGCCGCGTGCGTATATATAAAAAGTGTCAATAATAACAATAATCGTGTGTCCGTTCATTTAGTGACTGCAAAGGGCAGAGTGGCTCCCCTGAAGCCCATGACAGTGCCCCGATTAGAGCTGTGCGGTGCTCTTCTCGCTGTCCGCTTGGCAGATAAAGTGAAATCATCACTCAGATTAAACATTAATAGGTGTGTCTACTGGTGTGACTCCACTATTGTCCTCAGTTGGATAAATTCACCTAAAGCACACCTGCTTAAACCGTTTGTATTTAACAGAATCAGTGAAATATCTGAGAAAACTGAATCATGCAAATGGCATTATGTGCCCACTAAAAATAACCCAGCTGATATTGGATCACGTGGGGCAGATGCCAAACAGTTACAAACCTGTAGTTTATGGTGGTCAGGGCCGCCATTCCTTCTACACGACGAACAGTCATGGCCTAACCAACCGTCACACCTTCAAGAGCCTGACTTACCAGAATTCAAGGTTAAATGTAATTTGACCGCTGACTGTACCGATTATGTTACTCATTACTCTGCCTTCATAAAGAGTTTCTCTAATTTTAGTAAATTACAACGTGTGATTGCATATGTGCATCGGTTCATTCACAATTGTTTACACCCACAACACAAACGTATTAGATTCATAAAAATCCATGAATTAAATTCATCATTAACTTCACTGTGCAGATTTGTACAACTTGAAATTTTCAACTCGGAATACAACTTATTGAAAAACAATAAACAACTATCAGTTAAAAATAAACTACTTCAATTGAATCCATTTTATAACGAAAATGACACATTATTACGAGTAGGTGGTCGACTTAAAAATTCATTTTATGATTTTGACACAAAACACCCCATACTGCTTGATTCACGGCATCATTTGGCCACATTAATATTTAGGCATTATCATATAATTTTATTGCATGCGCCTCCACAATTATTACTTTTCACACTTCGTCATAAATTCTGGTTTATCAATGGCCGAAACCTTGCCAGACAGATCGTTCAAAAATGCATTAAATGTTGTCGCTTTGCAGGAAAAAGCATTCAACCGATCATGGGCAACCTTCCTTCCAGTCGCCTGCATACAGAGTATGTGTTTGCCAACACAGCGGTCGACTATGCCGGTCCCGTCATGATACTGAACCGAAAGGGCAGAGGAGGCACACTCATAAAGTCCTATCTATGTATATTTGTTTGTCTGGCCATTAAAGCAGTACATATAGAACTTGTCACTGATTTGAGCAGCTCAACATTTCTAGCTGCATTAGACCGGTTCGTTGCCCGTAGAGGACGACCGCGAACCATTTACTCAGAGAATGGTACTTGTTTTGTCGGCGCATGTAATGAGTTGTCTAGATTTTTAAAAACAAATTCTAAAGAAATTTGCTCTCAAGCGTCTAATTCGCATATCAACTTCAAATTCTCACCAGCTTATAGCCCACATTTTAACGGATTAGCAGAGGGTTCCGTAAAGTCTGTAAAATATCATTTAAAGAGGGTTTTAGGTTTAGCTAACTTAACTTACGAAGAGATGAATACAGTTCTTGTACAGATCGAGGGTGAATTCTAGGCCTCTCACTCCGTTATCATCAGACCCTTCTGATCTCACGGCGCTTACCCCATCACATTTCTTAATTGGACGACCACTCACAGCTATGCCTTCTCCTCAGGACATTGACCCTGCGGCGATACCTTCTCTCTCACGATACATGAGAATTCAGCAACTGAAAGCCCATTTCTGGAAACGTTATTATATATATATAGAATACATTACAGAACTACAGAAACGACAGAAATGGCGCAAACAAGGAGATCAACTCCAGCTTGGAGAAATGGTGCTGGTGAAAGATGACCGGCTGCCTCCCACCCGGTGGCTGCTAGGGCGCGTAGTTCGCCTAGCTGTACCCCGGCTCCGACGGCGTGACCCGCGTGGCCGACGTGCTCACCACTTCGGGGACTCTTCGACGAGCCTTCAACCGATTGTGCCCGCTGCCAGTCATGGACCAGAACTGCGTTCCTGGGGCGGCAACATGTTAACGCCTAGCATGTGTGCACACAAACGTCTCACGCACACACGCAAACGACGTAGACTCAACAGTCGCGCGCGACCCCGCCGCGCGCGCCACTCGCCCATATACAGCGTCAGAGTCACTACACGCTCATTTATTTTATATTGTAAACGTTATTAAACGTATGGAAAAGTCGTACATCTCGCTTCTTTCTTCCACCCCGACCAAAATCCACAAAAAAGCAAAGTACCGGCGTTCACAACAGCCATCACAATGTTGTGGGCCATAGTGCTGTCAGTGGCCGCGGCAACAGGGCTCATGTATTGGCAGTACTGGAGGTGGACCCACAGGCGTATGCTGGAGCTGGCAGCTAAAGTACCTGGTCCACCAGCATTGCCTATACTCGGTAACGCGCTCCTCTTCATGTTTAATCCTGGAGGTAAGTTGCTTTTCTTATGGCTTTTCTATTTTACTTAGTTTGCGTTTTGGTCGGAATTTATCCCACTATTAAGAAAAAAAATGTATAAACGTAAGTGTACACTTTTTTTTTTTTTTTTTTTTTTTGGTGGGTGTAAAATCATCGAATAACCCCTCCCGCTCTTGGGCAGAGCGAAAGGGAGTGTCAGACTTCTACTGACTAAAAACCACCCATGTTCCTTCTTCGCCCTCTATGTCGAGGCCGCGATAACCGTTGGACTACCCGCGGCCCCGACAGGCGTCGGCCCTTTCGGGCCCCTCCCATGTTGCTGACATCTCTTTGAGGCGCGCGTGGAACACGAACGCGCCGTCGACACGGCCTGTTTTCGTCGTGAGACGGACGGACGGCGAGTTAGCCCATCACTCACCGTCCACAGACCCGCGTCTACGGTGGCCGGAGGTCATCGCGGGACCCCCGACGCCCGGAGCGCCTCCCGCGACGGCTGGGACGAGAGGTTCTCTCCCTCTCGCGTTCCGCCACCTCCTTCGCCAGCATCACTGCTTCGCAGAAGGAGGCGACGGCGTCCCATTCCTCCTCGCCCCGGACCATGGCTTGCACCAGGGCCGGGCGCGAGAGGTCGCCGCCGATCGCCGCTACGAGAACACGGCGGGGCTCCGCCCAAGCGGGGCACACCTCCACTGTGTGCTCCACCGTGTCCTCCGGCCGATCCTCGCAATGGTGGCATCCGGGCGTTTCCTCCCGCCTGATTCGGTGCAGGTACCTCCCGAAACATCCGTGTCCGGTGAGGACCTGCGTCAGACGGAAGGTGAGGGCGCCGTGGCGCCTCTCAAGCCACTCCTCAAAGAGGGGACTTACCGCCACTATCGTGGCGTGCCCTGCACGGGGTTGCGACAGTCGCTGTCTCCATGCCGCCATGAGATCGCACCGGAGGTCTGTCCGCCGCGCAGCAATTTGCCGCGGCAGCGGAGTGACCTTCCGGCGCAGCGCCTCCGCGCGCCATTGATGCAGGCGCGCGAGGACTATCGCCTCCAGATCCCACGGCGGCAATCCGGCAAGGAGGTTCGCCGCTTCGCGGGAGATCGTGCGGTACCCCCGTACCGTCCTCACGGCCATGACCTTTTGGGGCACGTTCAGGTAGTGGGCGGCCCGCTTCCTCAGAGCAGGCGCCCACACCGGTGCCCCGTAAAGGGCCATGGACCGCACGATCCCAACGTAAGTGTACACTTACGTTCTAATTCATACTTTTTATTATACCTAAATAATTTTAATCTAAAAAGCATCGGATCGGCTATAATTATTAAAAAAGTGTCAAAGGAGTAAACAGCATAGCGGATGTGTGACCGGCGGCGTAACCGCTCTGTTATCTGTTTGTCCCAAGTTCGAACGTCCATACTGGTTTCACTTTTTGTGATTTGTTTGTATATTTTTTTAATGAGACTACTGAGATTTCCATTTTTGTGTATTGACATTCTTTGCATTTTCTTCTTCTTTGAATACCTATTTCCTACAAAACGAATCCATACATTTAATTTTCTACACGTCACGTTTCTGTACATTGACAATATTTAGAAAAAAATGTAGAAATGTTAAAAGATCACAAAAGAACCGACTTCTACATTTTTTTTCTATCGTCTGTAGTCTTGCAGTCAGTCTATAATACAGTGTGATTCTTTATAATGTGCACATATCGAAATGGGGGTTAATTCTATCGACGGAAAAATTATTAAAAAAAATCTTAATATTTTTTAATATTTTATATGGAATTTTTAAAAAATTTGTCTGCTACTGTGACCCCAGTGTAATCAAAACGGTGTAACTTTTAAACTAAATTATCTATCGCGATTAAACAAACTCCATAATGATTGGAAGCAATTAGGCGTCCTCGTAAAATAAAAATTGTGGAAAAAAACTACCCTCAATTGAAAATAATCACGTTTTTTGATCAAAAATAGTTTTTCATAACTTTTTACATAAAATTGTTTCATCGTAAAACTTGTAGTACAATAATTATTTAGATTAAAGTTGATTATGACTATCATTAACCTGAGCTATGGTGATATTGTCTCAGTACCCCGTGTATAACCATAAAAGTTATTTTAGGTAAATTGAGTCAAATAACTAAATGTAAGTACATAACAAAAATAGTGAAAAAAAATAGTCATGCAAATATAGCTATAATACTATCGTTCTTTATTTATTTAAATCGTACTTATTCTATGTCAACATGTGATTATAAAGCATGACTAAATTTATAATAAATAGGTACCTACTGTAATTATATAACTAATGAATTGTATAGTATGAGTAATCACTACATAGTATAAAACAAAGTCGCTTTCTCTGTCCCTATATCCCTATGTATGCTTAAATCTTCAAAACTACGCAACGGATTTTGATGCGGTTTTTTTTAATGGATAGACTCGGATAGAGTGATTCAAGAGGAAGGTTTTAGTATCTATTTTGCACCCGTGCGAAGCTGGGGCGGGTCACTAGTTATATTATAAAAAATTGTAATTCATACATAAAATGCGTATTAGTATTCATTTATTTAATTCAAACTTATAAAGAACTATGGTAGCATATTATTATTGGGTGCTAATTAAACAGGCTTCTTTTTAATAGCATTATTCTCCTCTAAAAATCTACATTGCCTTCTAAATTACTAAGTCAGCCACAATAATAATTATTGAGCGTCTTAATTTTACTAACTTAGCCACTAGTTATCTTCTATTTTAGTCACTGTAAATAAAACTCAGCATGGTGGTTATTTTTTTAGCATCTACTTTGTAACATGCATTCAAGCAGTTAACTTCTAAAATGTTAATACCTATTTGGCACCGGAAATTATTTATTTTAACTCAGTTTGTTTAAAATGTAACTCACCCGAAATTAATTCAAAATTGTCATCAAATAGTAAATGATGGCCATTAATAGAACGTAGAAAAGAAAAAGTTGTTTCCGACCAATATTTTTTGCGTAGAGTTACTTAGTTTCATGTTTTTTTTTTTTTTTTTTTTTTTTTTTTTTTTTTTTTTTTAATTGGGACAAGCCCGCCTCACTATTCCCAAACCACTGTAACTTCTGTAAGCCAGAATCAACAGTGGCGACCACAAGAAAAGCGTCGAGACAATGAAGCTCGACGAAGTCCCAGAGAAATGATTTGACTGTCTTGGATCCCGCAACGAAATTAATCAGAAAAGAATAGCGGAGGAGTAGGAAAAGCAGAAATTTCCACTTCCCTCCATATCAGCAGGAGACAGAAAAGAACAAGGCCAATAGGCACACAGGGACGCATACAACTGGGATAAGCCCAGTTGCCTAGCACCACGGATATTGTTGTCATTAATATTACTGGGTCCTAAGTTGTGAGCTGTTATATCTGATTCCAATAATAGGTATGACAAAAATGCTTGAACGCACGGAAATTTGTTCTAGTTTCTACAAGGTCCGTATAGTAAATAACTCCGGATGTAACCTGTACACTATCCAACATAATATTGCGTTCATTCTGCCAAAGACTACACTCCCATAAAATGTGATGTACAGATTGTTCATATTCGCAGTCAGATGTAGAACATTGACAAAAAGGCGACGCAACAAGCTTGAAGGAAAATAATTTACTCTTAAAGTTACCATGACCAGTGAGAAATTGGGCAACACAGTGATCCACCTCCAGCCATGTCCTGGCCAGCCGCTCACGAACGGATGGAAAGAACTGGTGGAGGTGTCGGCCTTTGATGGAATTATCCCACCTACATTGCCATTCTGACAAAAGATCCTCCCAGACGTCAGTCTGTGGTTTAAGTAATCTAGCTATTTTAGTACGGTCACGTTGTGTTAAAAAGTCTGCGTCCGCGGTCTCTCGTGCGCAATAGTACATTGAAGCACGGCGCTGCACTTCGAGATCGACTGGACTCTCAAAAATTGTGTAATGTTATCTAATAACTTTAATACAGCAGTTTCTACATATTGCGTTAGTTGTGCCCATAAACAGTTTGAGAACCGCAGGCCACTCTGTGCTACCTGCGTTTTCCTAATGGTTCTGTGTCATTGCACGACGCTAATTAGTAGGTTACTTTTAATAATCACGTATACGAAATTATTGTGTCAATGTAACTACAACTTAGTTACGTTTCTCTTTTGGTCTTATTTCGAGTACTGTCTTGTGTCTGTTATTACCGTTTTGTCCTGTATGCGATCCTTATCTTGCTACCGTTTGTTACCTTTTGTATCTTACCTTTTTATATTAGCCTATTCAGTTTATGTTCTTCAAAGTTATTTACTTTTAGACACTGTGCTTTGCTGTGCCTAATATATTATTGTAAGTTATTTCCTTCTACCTCCTTAGTAATGGTTTATCGGGAATTCGAATACTGCTTATATTTTTTGGTGCGTAACGAAATTTTACTAGCCTTTTTTAGTTATTTATGTTATTCTGCTATAGTTTTTTGTTAGTGATGGCTACTCTTAATGTGTATTATCAAAATGTGCGTGGTCTGCGTACGAAGACGAACGATATATTTCGTAAAATATCACTTAGTACGTATGATGTCATTGTGTTTACGGAGACATGGCTTGTGGATGATATCTTTAGTAGTGAGATTTTTGATGGTCGCTATTTGGTGTGGAGGCGTGATCGTGATTACTCTCGAACCTCTCAAAAGCGGGGCGGTGGTGTTTTGATTGCGGTGAGAAGTGAGCTTACTGTTGTAGAACGACATGATTGGCGAAGTTCTGCCGAAGACATTTGGGTATCACTTATTTTAAAACGATCTAAGCCTGCGATAAATTATAATTTACACATTTGCGCTTTATACCTTTGTAAAGAAAACCTTGGCAATTCATATTATAATCAGTTAAATAATTTTAGTATAAATACAAATCACTTAATCTTGGCCCACCCATTAGATAAATTCATTATTATGGGTGATTTTAATTTTGGTAGCAATGTTGACTGGATAAATTCTGACGGTAATGAACTGACGCCGCAAAATGTATCATGTAATTACTTAATCGAATTTTTTGATGGTGTCCTCACTTCTAACCTGTCTCAATATAACGGTGAGAGAAACAACAACGGTAGATTGTTAGACTTGGTTTTTTCTAATGACTCGGTCAGTGTTACTGAATGTCACGATCCTTTAGCATTACCTGTAGATCTACATCATAAGCCATTGAGGATAACTGCCGACTTTGTTGAGATTCACAAATTGACTGATAAATTGACTAGGAAGTATATGTTTTCTAGGGGCGATTACACCGCAATTAAATCTGAACTCGACCTGATCAATTGGAATAAATTTCTACTTGCTGATTCGTTAGATCGTGCTGTGAAAATCTTTTATAATAAATTATATGAGCTTAGGGACAAATATGTTCCAATGAAATCGGTAAGACAATCATCTTATCCTCTTTGGTATAATTCTGCTTTGATCAAAGTACTGAAAGAGAAATATAAATATCATCGCAAGTTTAAGACGTACGGCAACATGTCCGACTTTCACTCTTTTTCCCTTTTACGGAATAGAGCAGTTAACTTGGAAAAAACTTGTTTTATTACATATATGGATAAAATTGAATCCTCAATCATTGAGAACCCAAAATCCTTTTGGACATATGTTAAGAGCAAAAGAAACTCTGGCTCTTTTCCAAAAGTAATGCATTATGGTGATAGCACTGCGAGTACAGGTGAAGAAATCAGTAACTTATTCGCAACCTATTTCCACTCAACTTTCCAGGAGCCGGACCCTGCGCTCACCACTTCCGGTGGCATTATCGTTGAAGATAGTGTGTCATGCATCGGTGCGATTAGTGTATCTCCTTCTCAGGTTTTAAATTTATTAAAGACCTTGGACCTCTCGAAGTCTGGCGGTCCTGACCTTATGCCTCCAGTATTTATTGTTAATTGTGCCGACAGCCTTGTTGTACCACTGTGTATTTTATTCAGGCGGTCGCTTTATGAAGGTATAGTTCCAAAAATTTGGAAATCGGCCTTCGTTACTCCAGTCTTTAAAAAAGGTAATAAGTCTGATGTCTCTAATTATCGACCAATATCCAAGATATGTCTGTTCTCCAAAATCCTGGAACGCATTGTATTTACTGACGTGTACGCTGCTATGAAATGTAACTTTGGTGATGAACAGCACGGCTTTCTTAGGCAGCGTTCCACTACATCTAATTTAATCCTATCCCATGAATTTATATCCGAAGGTATGGAACAGCGTACACAAGTTGACGTTATTTATACTGATTACAGTAAATGCTTTGATCGTATTGACCATAGACTGCTCTTAGAGAAGCTATTAAAAGCCGGAATACATGGAGATCTGTATCGTTGGTTCTCGTCTTATATTGATAATAGAACGCAGGCTGTGGTGCTTCAGGGGTACACATCTGGATGGAATTCTGTCCCCTCTGGAGTTCCTCAAGGTTCAATTTTGGGATCCCTTTTATTTACTCTCTTTATTGCTGACGTAAAACACTGTTTTGAGAATTCTTATATATTACTTTATGCTGACGATATGAAAGTTCATAAAATCATCCGAAACGTATCTGATACAAACCTGTTACAAAGTGATTTGAATAGATTTGAAGAATACTGTAGGCGTAACAGGCTTGAGCTGAATGTCACAAAATGTTTCCACATGACTTTTACTCGTCAGAAGTCTATAATTGATTCCACATACAAGCTTTACAATATTAATATTAGCAAAGTCAATAGCATTAGAGATCTTGGTATTATACAAGACAGCAAGTTACTCTTTGATCATCATATTGAGAGTATAGTGAATAAGGCGTCAAGAGCGCTAGGTTTCATAATGAGAACCTCAGCATGTTTCCGATCACTAAAACCGATCAAAGTGTTATATTGTTCGTTCGTACGCAGCCACCTTGAGTATGCATCACAAGTCTGGAACCCTCAATACGTGATCTACAAGTCTCGTATTGAGGGCATCCAGAGAAAATTTTTAAGGTATCTTGATTATAGGGCAAAGCAGGTATCAGTCAATTATACTCACCGCTGCCGAAGGTATCATTTTCTACCACTTGACCGTAGACGCCATATTAATGACGTATGCTACTTGGTTAATGTCGCTAATAATACTATCGACTGTCCTGAACTTGTCTCGAAATTAACGTTACGTACTAACCAGATGGGATTGCGTCAGCGACCACTTCTACATATTCCTTATGCAATCACAAATTACAGGCGTAATGCATACTTTTCGAGGGCCAGTCGCAGCTTTAACGAAATTTCTTGCGAACCTGACATTGATCTTTTCTGCACCAAAGCAAGCACAGTCAGGAAACTATTAGCAAAGCCATTTTTTGAACAGGAGGCACCTACTAACACATAAATCTTGTTGTGTTAAAAGTTGGTAGTTTTTATATTGTTTATATTGTTTTATATATTGTAATTTTGGAAGTATATATTTTTGTAGTTATCTGTGGAAGCTTGTTATTAGCAATTTAGAATTATATTGTTGTTATAATTATAGTTATTAGACTGTAAGCTTTCCTAAAAATAAATAAATAAATAAATAAATAAATAAAGTACCCCTGCCAGTACCGGTAAGGCTTCAGTACTAACCGTCCTATACGCTTTACACAAGAAAATCAAGGCCAACCGCTGGCTTTGAAGTAATTTACGTCGTGCCGCTCCTATGGTGGCCCTATCGGCCCAAACTGGTGCCCCGTAGCACATACACCCCAAGTAAGTAGCCCCATAGATCGTCTTCAGAGTTACAAATGATAAACCCCACGTAGATTTAGATATTCTCGTTAAGGCATAAAAGTTCTTTTTAGCTTTTTCACCGACGGTTTTTATATGTTCAATGAATGAAAAATTCCTCTCTAAGACAAACCCAAGGTAGCACACGGACTCCTTCTTTTTCACGGGAACGTTATTAAATTTTATACTGGGGCATGATTTAAGATTACCTTTTAAAAGAAGTTGATAAGTTTTATGAGGTGCAAAGGTCAGACGGTTACGATCACCCCACTGGGATATTAATTTTAGGCAAGTGTCAGCCAAATTTTCGAGTCCAGCCCGAGTACTTGACTGAATGAGCAGCAGGCCGTCGTCCGCGTAACCGGTTAATGAACAGCCGCATGGAAGTGGAATCGCGAGGAAGTCATCAAAGCCTACGTTCCATACATACGGACCCATAACCGAACCCTGAGGGCATCCCATGGTAAGGGACTTTGACATAGAATGATGTCCGAGTTTGAGTTTCGCGGAACCATTTAAGAAGTACGAGTAAACAAGATTGTATATGTTTTTAGGGCAACCACGAATTTTCAGTTTAAGGAGTAGCATCGGCCACCATGCGTTATCAAAAGCCCCAGAAATATCTAGAAAGATCCCAACTACGTACTTATGTTCGGATGTATTGACAATTTTCCGGACAGAAAGTGCCGCGTCTACGGTAGATTTTCCCACGGTAAAACCGAATTGGTTGTTGTGAAATTTCGGTCCGTCTGGTAGTAAACGTGGAACGATAAGACGCTCCAGGAGTTTCCCCAAAGATGGTAGTAGTGTTATAGGGCGGTAAGACTTAGGGTCGTCCGGTGGCTTGTCGCCACTTTTCGGAATTATTCGTATAAAGCCGCGTCGCCATATACGAGGAAAAACGCCTTCTGCAATGCAACGGTTGTAAACACTTAAAATTGCGTCGGCCGCTGTTTTACATGCTTCTATTATCATCCGATTAGATATTTTATCTTCACCTGACGATTTGTTAAGTGGGAGTTTCTTGACAACTTTAATTAATTCGTCAATGGTTGGAAGGTCTGACGCTGGTGATTCAGGTGGCACAGCCGCCCACGCCCTGATCTGCTTGTGGTAATCATTGTCATTATCAGGCAAATCATCAGGTATCAAAGTATTTAATAGAGCTTCGGTTGTCTCCTCAATACCGGTGGTGTGTTTGTTGTTTACTTTAATGTTTTCGACGAACGCAAGATCCACTGATCGGTTTGCTTTGAACTCGTGATACAATGGAGACCACGGACCTTCTTTATCTAACTTTTCTACTATTTTCCGCAGCAAGTTACCTTTAGATTTTTCTACCGATGCTCTGTAGCGGGACTTGGCAACTCTAAACGCATTTAAAGCAGAGATAAGGGGGTCTCCGGTGACCTTTCGTTTTTTAAGCTTGTTTAAATGTCTACGCGCTCGGCGATAACTTTTACGTTGTTCAATTAAGTAGTCACACCACCAATCACATCTACGAATATTGGTCATAGATCCGCGACCAATGGCGATGTCAGCACAGTAAGTGAAGGTGTCTGACATAATTTCAGCACTTTCTTCAGCTGACAGCCCGTCTCGAGTGAAGTCTTTGGTGTGAGACGCAAAAAGCTAGCTAAAGAATTCCCAATTCGCGCCTTTACTTTTATACCTAAAGTTACCAATGATATGTGACGGACCTTGAGTAAACATCGGAACAAATTCGTACACGATAAGCCGATGATCGCTACATGACGCATCCGGAAGGACACGCCACCTATCCAAACGAACGTCTGCACTAGAAAGTGTGACGTCAATACAAGATTCGCCCATTTGGCTGCAAAAAGTAGGTGGTGCATCTGGGGTATTATGAATCGATAGGTTCATTTCAGCAATGAAATCTTCAACAGCGGAACGTCGGTCGGAATCCGTACACCGAACCTTGCCATACCACAGAGACGAGGACGCGTTAACATCCGCGGCAACGATAACTTTACAGCCAGCGAGTGACCGCAAGACATGACGGAGGTTATGTATGTGAGGACCAACAGGGTCTGAATATTGAAAGTAACAGCTCACAACGTAAACTTTATAGGAAGCCGAAGAGACTTCCGCAACGGCACAGTGCGGCGTCATGAGGTTACGCAAAGACGTTACTGTAAAGTTAGAAGAACGCGCTACGTAAATTCCGGCTCGTGACTTTGAATCCAGCTGAACTACTCTATGTCGTAAGTGTGAGTTTTGATATTGCTCTTGAACAAGCACTATGTCCAAGCTGTAATCGATAATTAATTTGTCTAGTTCAGAAGTCGCTACCCTGTCGTTGCGAAGATTTAATTGTCCTATATTTAAACTATCCATTATTTTAGTGGTTTGTGTTGAGGATTAACTGTTCGAGCTTAAGTTTGTAGGTTGTACACTCTGATGACCTATCGATATCTTAGTTTCATGTACAGAAACCTTGTTTTACAGCTACGTTAAGATTCTGTTTACACCTTGAAAATTTTCCCGACGGCAGACAGCAGTGTCAAAGCTACCCAACAGCCCTTTTTACCGCAGACATAAGACTGCTTTTTATGCAATCAGCGCTCTATTGGTATTTAGAACACTGACGCAAAACAGGTTACCACGTATTCAGTAGGTACAGTCGAACAAGCTAATAAGTAAATAGGCAGAAATCAGCTGCAGCCGATTACCAGTAAGCCAACCAGTCTGAAAGTCGACCCCAACATAGTTGAGAAAGGGCTAGGCAGAAATTGAACGAAAAAGACATCGCGTCGGCAAACATACCCGAGGCGCTGCAAAATCGAGGCAGTCTCACCAAAATCTTAGAGGCGTAACTGCACTCTAAGCGCTCATTTACGGAGATGCGGGGCGTCGCGTGGCGCGTGCAGAAGACTCGTCGCGTGCTTTTTTATTAATTTACTGCGGGTCCACCGCAACGAACGCTGCATTTTAAACTAACGAGCGAAAAGTCGCGTCTCGTAAAATCGTCGTTTGGAATCGTTAACGTTTTCATACATCGCCATGTGCTTGAATTAGAAACGCACAACGCACCGCGCGACGCCCCGCGTCTCCGTAAATGAGGCCCAGAGCATTGTAGATTCGCTGCGCTTAGTTGGCCCATAGGACGCTGGTGTAAAAGCTTTGACAGTGTGGTCTGAACAAAGTCACCATTAAGCCCGTCACAGACGTAGCTATAATATATATTAATATTATATATATCGAGTTAAATATTATAGCAAGCTATCAGACACGGGTGCTATATATTTTGCCCTCACTCGGTCTGCGGTCGTCCTTGCAACACACTGTTCAATAGCTAATTTTATGTACAGGATGTTTAAATGTTGAAACACCACTACAATCAATCTTGCCCGTCGTCGTGCTCAACTTATTGCACGTTCAAAGACTTATACGAGGCAAACGAAAGAGCTGTCCAGGTTGCTATGTACTGGGTGCTTACTCTGGAATATAATTCTGATAGATCGACATTGGTCAAACGTCAGGGATTGGCTAAACTCAGTGAGTCTAGCCAATCCCTGACGTTTGAATGACAATTTCAATGTCGATCTATCGGAATTATATTCGAGAGTAAGCACCCTGGTCGGACAAAATTTGAGTTGTCGAATCGAATGAAGAAGAAGAATAAACAAGAGAACTATATTTAGATATAATTGAAAGTTCCTCAGTGGGTGATTCCAATGCAGAATTAGAACTGCATGTTGCCTTGTAAAAAAAAAAAAAAACAAAAAATTTAACCATCTGCGTAGAGTCGCCAATAACACAAAAGAGAACTCGTAGCGAATTTAATTTGTGTCATGATTTATCATCGAATACATTTGCACAGTATTTTAGAAGTTCAAGATCTGCATTTATCGATCATTATGAATTGAAAAAAAACACCAACTTCAAAAATACAAAAAGTGAAAAAAGCTAAATCACAAAAGTTAAAAAAAAAACCTCAGAAGAAAAATCAGCTTCTGAAGTCGGTGACCGTTTTTTGTTTGATTTCATTTTGTTGCAACCGACTGATTGACTGATATTTTTTCTGAGGTTTATTTTTAACTTTTTTAATTTTTTTGTAGTCATAGTTTTTATCCTGATTTTATCTTCCAGTGGGATTAGTTTCGTGTTGTAGCGGGTGAAGCCGCTGGCAACAGCTAGTATTTAATAAAACGTGATACGGTTATGCGCAAAAGCATAAAGCAAAAATATAAGCAAAAACAAAAGCAATAGCTACGTCTGTGACGGGCTTTACCTATGCTAGTCACCAGCACAAATAATAAAATTATGTATACTCGCAGCAACTTTTAGAAGTGATTTTCACGTAGTACTTTTAATAATTAATTTTTAAAATGTTTTACGATTTCATGGAGTTGGTATTTTGAATTACGAACTAACTGCGGCACTCAGAGATATTTAATGATTACTTAAGCCGTCACTTGGTAAAGATTTGACATATTTTTGTATGACAAAACTGTCAAAATCTTTACTAAGTGATGACCTAAGTAGTCAAGTAATCATTAAAGCTCTCTGAGTGCGGCAGTTAGTCTTATTTCAAAGTAGAAACTATTACTAGTTATTTATCGACAAAATCGCTTTTGAATTGACTGTGCCTAGTTTGGGACCCGCTGCTTAGTTTTCTGTTGTGTTTGCTACATATTTTTTAAATTAATTTTGATTTTTTTAACCTCGAAATGCCCTGAACTTACTTGTTGCTTAGGTCGGTGTTTTAATTGTAACATAATATTAGCGGACGTCACGTGGTTTCACCCGCGTAGTTCCCGTTCCCGTGGGAACATAGAAGTAAAAAAATAGCCTATGTTACTCAAGGTGAATGTAGCTTTCTAATGGTGAAAGTATTTTGGAAATCGGCGTAGTAGTTTTTGAGTTTATTCATTACAAACATACACACAAAAAAACAAATCTTTCTTCTTTATAATATTAGTGTAGAGGTAGATAAGTGTCGTTAAACAAATATAACATTAATAGCCACCTGTACTGTAACAACGGAAAATCTATAGATTTTTAAAAAACCTGTTATTAAATAACGCTAGCAATAAATGCATATAGTTATGATTCGCCGCAGTGTTCTTGTAATTTATCTGTTTAATTACTGTTATGAGTCGTTTAATTACTGTTATGTGTCGTTTAGTTACCGTTAGGTATGTGTCGTTTAATTACTGTTATGTCTCAAGGAAATTGTTTCATTTACCTATGTGCAAGTTGGAAGGGACACCGACCCTAAAACGGTGACCACATATTCATGTATCATTCCTAACCTCCTCCTTCTGAGAAGCAGTGATGCTAGCGAAGGAGGTGGCGGAACGTGAGAGAGAGAGAACCTCTCGTCCCAGCCGTCCTGTCCGTCCGTCTTATGACGACGACGACGAAAGAGTATCGGCAACATGGAAGGGGCAAGGTTCGACGCCCGTCGGGGCTGAGGGTTGTTCGAAAGAGATACCGCGGCCTCGACACAAAGGGCTAAGAAGGAACATGGGTGGTTTTTAGTCAGTAGAAGTCTGACACTCCCTTCCGCTCAACAGACAACCGTCGAATTTTATAGGTTTTCCATTTATTTTTTTAGCTGTTCAAGTATTTGCGTCTGATAATCATAATTGCATGTGACTACGCTGATGATCGAAGGTACGACTTCTCAACGGTTTGGAGTTGAAAGAAAATTCCCAAAATTATACGTACCACTTATGGATCAATAGTTGTATTCTTTCAGGTTATTAGGTTGACCTGATGATAGAAGGTAAATCTCATTAACCAACTCCAAAAAAAGAGGTTCTTTTTTTGGAAATTGATTTATACATAAAAAAGATACCCACAAGGGTATCTTTTTTATGTATAAATCAATTATCATCACTCATCATCTATCATCACACACGTATCACCAATTACTCGAAGACGCCTAAATCGATATATGTATGTAGAAAATTCTTTCTTTTGTTGCAAAGGAGATATCCCAAGGTTGGTACCATGATAAGGAAATCAGGATCTGATGAAGGCATCCCTTAGAAATCGAGAGCAACCTTCAAATTTTATAGGCACTTTATTACGTGTTTCGTGCGTTTCTAAAGCTTTTCAAGTATTCGAATCTAGCAGTCATCATTTCATGTTGATGAGCTGATGATGGAAGGTATAACTCCTCAACGGTTAGGAGTTGAAAGCAATAATAAGGGAATCTTGAAGGTTAAGGGTTAAGTTTCTTGGTTGAATGTTAAATGTATAGTAAAATGTTTTTAAGTGATATTACAACTAAAACGGAAAAATAAAAAAAGTTTTTGCAAAAAAAAGCGACTTCAAAAACACAAAAAGCAACAAAAGAAAACATCCCACATGAGAAGGTTTGATGAACAAAAACACAAAAAGTGAAAAAACAATATAACAAAAAAGTGAAAACATAACTTCAGAAGAAAAATCAGCTTCTGAAGTCGTTGGAAAATAAAAACGAAATCAAACCAAAGTATTACCACCGACTTCAGAAGCTGATTTTATGTGGGCTGATTTTCAGTGTGTGATTTTGTGCATGTGTATGCACCTGAGTTTCAAAATTACATTGAGGTTTTTAAAACCATTTTTTTTTCTCAAAGTTAATCGTTTGAAAGATAGAAATTTCCAAAGTGGTAAAATAAAAAGTGTTAAAGTGTTCCAGCGTGTAAATGTGAAAAAAAATATGCTGTAGATTGCAATTTGGAATTTGGAACCCTGTACTAAGTCAGTTGTAGAGTCCAGATAGGCAGTCGCTTCTATAAAATACTGGTATGCAGCTGCATCCTGTTAGTTAGACCGAAAGCCGACCCTGTCATAGCTTAGCAAAGGCTAGACAGGTAATGATGATATCATTGGTGGGATTAGGTATTCAGTTCCTCCGCGACACACATTCTAAGTGCTTGAGATCATCGGAAAATCTAAAATTAAGTACCTACTTTAAATTCACGTCTGTCTCTACTAAATCCTTTTGCTATATTAGAATGAGACGTACCTACCTACCTTTATGTTGAATTAAAGGTACTATAATACGTATTTATGTCATGATCGTTCAACATGAAAAGCTAAACTTAACAGACAAATAGAGAAAATCTGCCTAGCCTTAAGAAGCTAAATACACAGTACTGGATAATACGATACACTTTAGTAAGGCTGTCTGTCCACTGAGGCGTAGCGAGGCTGTGAAGCGGAGAAACAGAGAAATATTGACCAATAGGATTGCATAAAGTCGGCCCGCCTCGGTCCGCTTCAGTGGACAGGCATACTTAGGCTGGTTGTCAGACGTTCGGGTCATTAACTACCTGTAACCTGTGTACCTATAACCTCCTGACAATGCGCGCCGTGTCCAGAAGTACTGCCTTCTGAATCAAGCCCTTGATCCAGCTACCAAGCGAGAGCCTCCTTAGATGTTCGTCGAGGCTCTTGGCTATTAAGCCATTGGCAGACACGACTATCGGCACAATGACTGCTGTATTCACGTGCCACATGTCGACAACCTCGCGAGCCAGATCCAGATACTTAAATTGCTTATCTTTCTCTGCTTTCACGAGGTTCTCGTCATGCGGGACTGTTATATCAACAATCATTGCGCGACGCTCCGATCGATCTATCACCACAATGTCAGGCTTATTGGCAACAATAGTCCTGTCAGTGACGATAGGTCGATCCCAATACAACGAAATATTACCATTATCGAGAACTGGGTCGGGCGCATACCTATAGTATGGCACTTCTGTTTCCACAAGGTTGTATTTCAAAGCAAGTTGCTGGTGGATAATCCTGGCAACGAGGTTGTGTCTATGCAAATATTCTCCATTAGCCAGACGAGAACACCCAGAAATAATGTGACGGATCGATTCTCCAGGACGGTGGCATGCCCGACATATGTCAACCGTGCCATCCTTCACAATGTATTTCCGGTAGTTGTTCGTCATCATAACTTCGTCCATTATTGCACAGACAAAACCTTCGGTTTCCCCGAAAAGGTCACCGAAACGTAGCCAGGATACGGACGCTAAGAAATCTACATCGGTTCCATGTAAGGCCCGGTAAAAGCGTCCGTGTAGCTCCTTGCTTTGCCATACCTCCTTGCGGTCATTAGTGTCTAATACTTTAGGTATGCGCCAGTTCTCGTTAGCCAAGGAGAGCGGGGTAAGGCTCTTGTCCACTGAGACCACATCTCGGTGCATCCCCACGTCGGCTTCTAGGAAGTATTCCCAGAGACTGCATACCTCACGGTTGTGTAGGGTCTTAGCATTTAAAAAACCACGACCCCCACACTTCCGTGGGATATACAGTCTCATCACCGACGACCGTGGGTGATGCATCCGATTTGCAGTTAATAGTGAGCGGACCCTCCTATCAAGGGCATCAAGTTCTGTCTGAGTCCATTTGAGTATGCCGAAAGAATACATCAAAACCGGCATGACCCAACTGTTGAAGGCGCGCACCTTGTTTCCACCTGACAAAAGACAGCTCAGCACCTTGTTCAGGCGGCCAAAGAAGCGCTCCTTCAACGATTGTTTCATGTCGGTAATATTGATTCCTAATGCTTCCGACATAACCAAATACTTGTAGGTTTCTGTTGACGAGAGTGATCTAAGTTGTATGGAATCCGAGAGTTGCATTCCCACGGATTCCATAATCTCCCCTCGCTTCACATGCATGACTGCACATTTGTCCACACCAAATTCCATTCTGATGCCACTACTGAACATTTCTGTTATCTTCAGTAGCTTCATTAGTTGCAAATTGTTGGGGGCAAAGAGTTTCAGATCATCCATGTAAAGAAGGTGAGATATAACCTGACCACCTCTCCTCAACCGATAGCCTAGACCTGAACCCTCCAGCAGTGTGCTAAGAGGGTTCAAGGCTAGACAAAACCACAATGGACTCAGACTGTTGACTGTTGACTGGCCTGTTGGTCTAGTGGTTAGTGACCCTAACTGCTATGCCGGAGGTCGTGGGTTCGATTCCCACCCAGGACAAATGTTTGTGTGATGAGCACGATCATTTGTTCTGTGTCTGGGTGTAATTTATCTATAATATGTATGTATTTAGAAATATATAAGTATGTTTATCAGTTGCCTAGTACCCATAACACAAGCTCTGCTTAGCTTGGGACTAGATGGCGTTGTGTGATAGTTGTGGAATATTATTATTATTATTATTACTGTCACCCTGGAATATACCACGCTCGATCCTTATCGGTTCACTGTTTACTCCGATCGGTCGACATCCTGGATAGCGAAGGACCGTTCTCCAGTTCCCCATACATGACATCAGGAAGGTACGCAGAGTTGCATCTACTTTGTACAATTCCAGCACCCTCGTGAGTCATGTATGAGGCACCGAGTCATAGGCCTTCTTATAATCTATCCAACATGCAGACAGATCCTTTCGGGAGCGGCGAACCTGTTGGCTAATGGTCATATCAATGAGGAGCAGCTCCTTACTACCACGGGACCCGTTCCTACATCCATTTTGAGAGGCAGACATGATAGAGTTACTTTCGACATGTTGGTTGATTTTAATTCTCAAAATGGATGTAAGAACTTTATAGACCGTTGGTAAACAAGTGATTGGTCTATAATTTTTGGGTTCCGCAGTACTACCTGATTTATGGAGCAGGTGGGTAATTCCTGTTGTCAAGAACTGTGGCAGCGATCCTGACTCTAAGGCTGATTGAAACTGGGACGCCAAGCGAGCGTGCGATCCCATGAACCATTTGATCCAGAAATTGTGCAGCCCGTCCGGCCCTGGCGATTTCCAGTTAGGCAACGGACGGACTGCACGAGCTACGTCTTGGGGGCTGATGAAAATTGCCCCCATTTCTGTTATAGGATCACACGCTCGTTCAACCTCCCGGGTCCAATCGCCCTCAGTGTGACTGACAGGCACCGACCAGATGTTGCGCCAGAACGACGTCATGGCGTCATCATCCGGCAGACGCGTGTCAATCACACCTTGGTCTGGTCGTTCCCAAGTCCTATATACCCACCTTTCATCACTTTGGAAATTGCGGTTCTGTGTGTACCGCTCCAGTCGCCGCTTATAACGACGAATACGGCTCGCCCATGCACAGATTTTCTGCTTCAGGACGTCAATGCGCTCTGTGACGCGGGACAAATAATCAGGAAAACTAATATCTGTTAATTATTATTATATTATAGAACAAAAAAAATAAAGAACAACGTGTAGCAGGGTTTTTTGAAAATCGACCCCAATCGAATCTTCAAAAATGGATAGTCATTTTTACAGGTGAGGTTTTTATCGCGGGGCGGGGATTTTGCCTCGAAAATTGGCATATGAGTCAAGTTATGGAAGCATCTCAAATGATTTTTAACACCCCTGTGGGCAGCCCCACAGGCAATACAGTTTATATAAAAAAATCTTATTTGAAACTTGACACAAATATGGTATGCGTTATAATAAGCAATGTGAGAAGATATTGTTTACCTAGATTAACAAATGGGATACTTTTAATCACGATAGTACGTTCCCGTGGGATATTTCCCGACAACCACGCGCAAAAGCGGCAAAAGCTAGTAAATGAATAATAATAATCAATGTATTTTCAAATTTCAGAAATTCTGAACAAAATTGAGGCACTGTATGAAACTTATGGCGAGTACTTCAAGTTCTGGCTTGGACCCGATCTCAATATCTGCGTGAAGAATCCGACCGACATAAGAGTAAGTATCTTATTGTTGAAAGTCAGTTTCAAGAGTTTCAAGACATTAAGACATTTTAGTATCATCAACAGCTACCTAGCCTTTTCCCAACTTAGTTGGGGACGGTTTCTAGTTCAAACGGATGCAGCTAAATACCTACCAGTATTTTACATCGACGAGGGACTTGATAAAATATATCAAATATAATCCTATTCTTAATACTACTAGCGCCAGTGTCTTAATGCAGTTTGTTCTATGTTAGTTGTCTCTGCATTTTATCTATGTAATTTAACCAAATAATAAAGTTAGTCTGTGGCAACAGCTATCGTGTTTCTATTAGGACTGACTATCTGACCTCCACAGCTAGAACTGGGTAATACTATATCCCTTGGTGACACTGGTTGTCAGACTTTGGGGCCACGGGCGCCACTGACCTACCTAAACGACTGTCACAGATCTTCAAATGATAGCCGGGACACAAAGTATACAACTACAATTAAATATGGACGTGACAAAGCGAACGATTTCGAAGGTGATTCGAAGTCTCTAAAACAATCTAGTCTAAGTTTTCCAGACATATTCCGACTTCGTGAACGGCTTTAAATTCACTCACTTGCAAAAACGACCTATAATAGAGCAGGGTAGATAATTATTGAAAACAAACAAAATTATAGTAGAATGAAGCTCATTGGAAAAGGAAGAGAATAATTATAACAAAAATTAAAGGAAAAATTAATTACGGATCTGATCATCTGAGGTCGGGAAGTGGGGGTTGAAGGGAGGGAGTTGAAGTGTGAAAAACGGTAAAAAATTGTGTATTTGGGACATCAAAAGGTAAGTTACACTAAATTTCGTGAAAAAAAAAGTGTTTTTTGTAAAAGATAAAGATCAAAAACCAGAAACTTGGTTAGGTATTTGAATTTTTCAAAAAGTGTAAATCCATTGTTGTAGATCTAAGTATTACCTACAACTTTGCCATTTAACTTTTATCCATAGGACTAGTAGTTTTGCCGGAAATCGAGATAAATCGTTTTTAACCCTTCAAACCACACCCCCACTTCCCGACCTCAGATCGACCGTAATTTATTTTTCCATTATTTTTTGTTATATTCTCTCTTTCCATTGGGTTTCATGCTACAATAATTTTCTTGACTTTTTACCTTTTTTGAAGGCTTCGGCACTGGTCTAGAATGCCGTGTCTCATTTATGGCATGCTTGAACAAACAAGACGGCTGGAGCTGCAAAGGTTTTATTATCCATGCAGTGCATTCTCGCGTAATTAAAGCGACATAGTTTATCTAGGCCAAATACATTACTATTATAATTATAGCAATATAACGAGACTTTATTTATGATGGCAAACATGTTATCTCAGTTGGTAAAGAACCTGTTTCACCACCTACGATTAAGTTCCCGTTAACTTTGCCAGATATAATAGGGGATCGGACAAAAAAAACGAATTAGTCGTCAGATAGATTTCGAAAAAATATTGAACATATATTTTTTATTTTTTCAAATAAACAAAAACTGAAGACAGTGCTTCGAAAACTCGCGAACTCCTCGAAAACGTCACATGTCAGTACATGTTTTACCTACAAAAGACGTCACAACCCTCCACTCATGATCTTTGACGCGTTGTATCTTCGTCAATTTTTATTAATTTGATAAAACAAAAACATGTATCCAATACTTTTCGATAATCTACTGACGGACTAATTAGAATCATATTTTTTTGACTCAGTCCGATCCCCTATTTCATACAAAATTCTGTTCTATTTCTGTGTTTATTCAGTAAGTTGTGGTTTTTTAGACATCGTAAAATAGGCCCTAATATATTTAGAGCGGATATTGGGCATATTTTAAAACGATGGCACCTTTGCTTGAAGTCTACTCGTATACCTATTGTAATTTTTCATTCCGTTAACCTGTTATTCCTGATCAATTCCAGGCATTGCTGACCAGCAACAAAGTGAACCAGAAAGGACCGTCGTACGACATTCTTGTACCATTCATTGGGCAAGGCATTCTTGCGGGAGGTAAGCAGGATTCGCTTTTAATATGACTGCTTTAAAGCTCAGGAAATAGGGTAGTTGACAAAAAAACTCTTTTTAGTCCGACAGATAGATTTCCAAATAACCTTTTGGGCTTCACCGCAGTCGGGTAAAGATATTTATACACATATTTTTCACGTAAACAAAAATTGAAGAAGAAAAGAAAACTATACAGTGCTTCAAAAACTCATGTGACGTCACATCGTACTATATTTTTAACCACGAAGTAACTACAAAAGCCCCCCACTCTTGATCTTTCACGCGTTTTATCTTCGTGAATTTTCAAAAAACACATATCCAATATTTTTCGACCAGACGAGTGTTGTGTCTGGTGGGCTAACTGCCTGACACATGTAAGTCAGGATTTTCTCTAAACGTTAATGTCGCGGATAACTTTGATAGCGCGATGTAGGCATTGCCAATTAATTCGCATGTGTTGCGATAGATGCCGCTGTCGCAAACCCTGAAACTAAAAAATTCGAAGACTGACATCGACTAACTGAGCACAGTCATGTTGTTCCTTAACGAAAAGACGCTGTGCCCCAGCTGTGGGAACAGTATGGACTGCCTATCTCAATAAAAGGTTTCCAGGTCCAACCTGGCGCAGCCACAGGAAGATAGCAACTCCTTCGTACAACAAGAAGTCAGTAGAGCACTTCACGCCTATCTTCAATACAGAGGCTGAGCAGCTGGCCAGGATCATCAGCCATAAGGAGCCGAATGTGTCCTTTGATGTATATAAAGATACTGTTAAGTGTACCACGCAAAGTGTTAACCGTAAGTGTTTAGTATATGTACTGTGAGGGACATCGACTCTTAGTATTACTATTAATTCAGTAATAGTACACTATGATATAAGTGCGGTAAGTTGAAAATTACAGCCGAGGCGATATTGCTAGCCCGAGCCGTAGGCGAGGGCTACAAGAAAGCAGAGGCTGTAATTATCAAAGCGCACGTATGTCATACGACGTTTTATAACACATTTGCGAGGAAATAAATAAAACTCGGACTTTCTTAAACGAATAAATCTTTAATCACTTGTTAAAGCAGTTAGAAAAATTTGAACAATTTGTGAAATTGATTATTACGTTGCCAGTTGGCATTTTTAATGTTGTCAAGTTATTATTATTAGTTACAATTTCACCAGTCTCTCTCTCACTCTCTTGAGTGAAAGTAGGAGAAACGAGACCACAGAGTTCTGCAGTCGGTGGCGGCGACGGAGGCGGCTGCGGCGGCGGCGACGATGGTGGAATGTACGCGTGTGTGCTCGTTGATGGTCGAGAGTCAACACTTGGCTCCAAATTTATATTCCTTGTAATGCGGGAGCTAATTTCTTCTTTATTTCTCATCGAGTCATCTATGTAGCCCTCGGCTACACTGTTCGTCCGCCACCCTCCTCCTAAGTTCGCACCTGAATCGGCGAGCAATGTAGCCGAGGACCTTCTAAAACTGTGCCCTGTGTATTCATTTGGATCATCTAAATTTAAGAAAGTGGCAATTTGTTTCGGCATTGCTCCAAATTCATTTATGCCAATGGGTTGGCTAGTGAATTTTCCATTTTGGTAATTTTGAAAAAATCTCGTTAGACATCGCTTTTGTTGAACGAAGCGCTTCGTATTTCTTCACTATGTCGTGAAAAGGCCCCTGTATTGTGAACGACCTTGGAATTTTATTTTTTGTGTTTTTGACCTGGACAAGAAGAACCCGCCCATGGTTCTCGACATCATTAGTTGTGATGTTTGCCAACTCTTGACGTCTACATGCGCCATTTATGCCGAATATTAAAACAACCTGAAAAGAGATAAAAACAGCGTACAAAACACCTATATTGTAAAGAAATACGAAAGTGAAAGAAGTTAATAACAATAATTTAGTTTCAACTGACCTTTGTTGCCAAATATCGGCAATCTGGAGCTTCTTTTAGGAACTTCTTGACATTGTCAGCCGAAAATACTTTCGACTTTTTACTCACATGGCCACTTGAGCGTCTTTTTAGAAATGCCAGCAAGTTGGAATATGACTTGATATCAATACCATGTTTTGTTTTCACAGTGCTTTTTAGCATTGAATAGTAGCACCACAATGAGCTTGACTTATATTTTTGTGAAAGTTCCATGAAATAGGCTAAAAACACACTTTCTGAAAATGAATTTGCATCTTTGCTTGTTTTCCATAACATGAAATTTTGATACGCTTGTAAGTATCTATCGGTCGATTTTTCGGGCAATAGGCTTAGAGTAGCCTTTTTCGCGGCCTCTGAGACATCTGGCGGTGTCGAATTAATAAATTCATCATTACTTGACGACATTTTCAAATAAAAACAATACAGCGAAAAGAAAAAGCGCGCGGAATAATTTTAATTTGTTCACAAATTAGCGATGCGATCAGTGCTTTTTTTTTTAAGGCAACGGTACAAAAACAGCCAGTATTACTAATAAAGTAAATTAATATTTTTTTGTTTCTGTTACAGATGTAATTTACTGTCAAAATTAATTAAATTAAAGAATTAAATGTTTATTTTTTATATTTTATCTCCCAAAGTTAATTTTATTCATAAAATATTGACCACTTTTCTGACATAAAAACTTTTTGATTTGCTTTCTTTGCTTTTTTTTTTCTTAAGATTTAAAAAAGTACCGTTGGTTTTAGACGGAGCATGATAAACCGTACGTGTTACCTTATTAGAAAGAAACTCGTGCGTTTTACTTTACGATTACGCACAAGTACGTAATGACATACATTACGATATTGAAATTGGTGAAATAAGAGGCCCTTTACGAGCAAATGTGTTATAAATATGATTACAGGTCTAGACATATTTCTATGGTCACATTAAAGTTCTGGGGGCCAAAAATTGCCACTTTAACAGATCATAATATGAATTGCATTTAAAAGCGTAAAATAGACCTATCAGAATAGTAATGCGTCTGTGAACATTTAGGAAAATAGATCATAGTAGGAAAATAATATGAATTGCGTTTTAATTCGTAAAATATTCACAGACGCAGTTTATATGATAAAAAGTCCATTTTACGATTTTTAACGCAATTCATATTATGATCTGTTAAAGTGGCCATTTTAGACCCCCTGTTCAAACTTTGTCTAGCAAGACGACGTGTTACCTAAGGTCAGCTGGTACCAAAAACTGTGTTCTCTGCAGCTTTTTACATTGCATGTCCAGCCGCAATAAAGTTTGAATATAATATGAATGTTAAAATTTTCGGCGGTATACGGATACAAACCATCTGTTTCATACATTTTGATAAAAGGTTTTTGTTGCATGTTGTTTTTTTTACTCTGCCGTGTGGAATTATTGTTAAGATATATGGTTTATAACTGTTTGCGTGAATATCTCTGACAGCAATTTTGCACAGTTTTATTTCTAGAATCGAATCGAAAGACAAACATTTCCTATTGAATTTTAGTTGTCTCTATCTCAACAGATCAGGGTGTCTAAAATGGCCGCTTTAGCAGAAACGTAATATGAAACATGTTAAAAATTTAAAATTCTTAATATGGACTTTATAGCTATAGACATTAAGCCCATTTTAAGAATTTGAAATTTTAACGTGATTTATACTAAGATTCTGCGTGGATTCTGATAAAGCGGCCATTTTAGACCCGCAGGATTCAATTTAATTCATAGAATGCTTTGTTTTCAGAGACGCTTATGGGATTATCTAAAGAAGATTCTCAAAATCTATACAGAATGGAGGAGATGGTTACCAAAACACGAGAGTGAGTTTTATTAGCTTCTTTATAACATATTTTAAACGCAAGTCTATCGTGATTCGTTAGAAAAATGCTGCGTTTCAATTCAAAATTAGTTGCGATAAAGGGCTTTTACTCTTACAAATAAATGATTTAAAATGTACGTACAAGTATACTGTACAAAGGCGTAGGTACTTAATGTCTTAAGGTGCGTACAGATCATAATTTAAAAAGTTATATAACAAGTTATAAAACGTTGTTATATAACATGATTCAGTAATGTGAAACTTGAATGTCATATTACGAATATCGTTTAACCTAACAGCCTGTATACAGGTTAAACGAGAGACATATTGAAGGAAGTGGAGGTATTCAGTATTCGATTTTCGTCCGAAGTATTTGGTTGGTTGGTCGGTTGGTTGGTTCTGTCTGTTATTTATAAGTGTTTTTTGTTCATATTTTTATTAGTTTAATATTAGCATGCATGAGGTTTCAATATGTCCCTCGTTCATACTAACATACTATATAACTTGTTATAAAACACAAGTTATAATAACATGTTTTATATTTAATATGTAAACCTTTAGGCCATTACCATTGTGACTGGTCTCAATTTAAGGACCACGCATGTAATATTAAATTCAATTCGCGCAGGTTGTATGAACTGATCTTCGCCAAAATGACAAGATGGTGGCTTCAGATACCTATCATTTACTGGTTTTTTGGTAAGAAGAGGCTTGAAGACTATTTTATCAAACTGGTCGATGACTTCTCAGCTGACATCGTGAGGAAGAGAAGAAAAGCCTTGGAGGTGTCCACCCCTGATGAAGAATGTATGGGCATTGTGGACAGATTCATACTGTCTGGGGCAATGAGTGAAAGAGACATTAAGTGGGACACTACGACCTTGTTTACTACGGTAAGTATTTTTTTTGGTAGAAATATAAAACAGAAACCACTGCTTCGAGTAGGCCCAGTTAAGCCAACTGACGCCTAGCTAAGTTATTGATATTATATTTCAACTGTATGAAAAACATCTTGACCCTTGAGTTCGTTAGATTCAGTCTTCTTAGAAATAGCCAGATTGGAATTGTAACATTCTAAACAAATTAAAAATTCAAAAAACATTAAAAATTCAAAATAACAAAAATGTGAAAAATAAACATCAGAAGAAAAATCAGCTTCAGAAATCGGTGGCAAAAAAAAAAAACGAAATTAAACAATGCCACTTCACTTTTGTGTTTTTTTTAAGTCAGTTTTATTTTGTTAAAAACTTTTTATTTTTCGTTTTTAGTTGTGAGATCTTAAACAAATATTTACTATGCATTTAACATTCAACCAAGATACCAAACCCTTAACCTTCAAGATTCCCATATTTTTGCTTTTAACTCCTAACCGCTGAGGAGTAGAACCTTCCATAATCAGTTCACCTAGATAATCTGAAAGAATACAACCATATACGTCCCCATAATACTATGTTAAGGAATTATCCTCCAACTCCTAACCGTTAAGGAGTTGGACCTTCCATCACAAGCCCAACGACATGAATTGATGGATGCTACACTATTCGACAACCGATCTTAACCAAGTGGTTACGCAAATAGTAGAGAAAGTCAAGGAATACAACAAGACTCTATACTTATGCTTTATTGACTATACCAAGGCATTCGACTCTCTGGAACAAAGCGCGATATGGCGATCACTAGTGGAGCAAGGAGTAGACATCTAATATGTGGAGTTACTTTATAGCATTTATTCTAGAAATTCCGCAAAGATAAAATTGGAATTGGAAGGACCAGCATTTGCCATAAGAAAAGGCGTCAGGCAGGGTGACCCGCTTTCACCTAAAATATTTTCGTCGGTTCTAGAGACCATATTTAGAAAACTAGACTGGGAAGAAAAAGGCGTAAAGATCGACGGCGAATATTTGAGTCACCTACGTTTCGCAGATGACATCGTTGTGTTCACGGAGGATCCCGTACAACTAGGGAACATGTTGCAAGAGCTTGCGAAGGAAAGCGGGAAGGTTGGTTTGACAATGAATGCGGCCAAAACCAAAATTCTAACAAACGGTTCGGAAACACAAATAATTGTGGATGGCCAAAGCATAGAATATGTTAACGAATACATATATTTAGGACAATCCATTTCATTTCTAGACCAAACCGAAAAGGAGATCAATAGGAGAGTAGCAATATCATGGAAAAAGTACTGGAGTTTGAAAGAAATTATGAAGAACACTCACATAAATATAAAGTTAAAATGCAAGTTGTACGAAATAGCGATCCTTCCATGCCTCACATATGGATGTCAAACATGGTCACTACGGAAGGCAGATGAGCACAAACTCGGTGTCATGCAAAGGAAAATGGAGAGAAGCATGTTGGGCATAAGATTGTCAGACAGGATAAGTAATGAAGAAATAAGGAAAAAAACTAGAATAACGGACATAGTAGAAAGAATAAGAAGTCTGAAGTGGAAATGGGCAGGACATATTTGCAGAATGGATAACGAGAGATGGACTAAGAAAGTCGTGGAATGGGTACCTAGAGACGGAAAAAGAAATCAAGGAAGACCACGGAAACGCTGGGAAGATATATTTAAGGATAGATGTGGACCGGACTGGAGGAGACAGGCTAGAGATACGGAAAAATGGAGAAAACTGGGGGAGGCCTACGCCGCAGAGGCGACTTCCATAAAGGAACAAAAATAATGGAATATATAAATGTATTTTAATTAATGCTATGGAAAGTATTTTAATTGGTCAAATATGCAATGCTATTGAATGATAAAATTGTATTTAAGTAATAATTTAACAAATTCTATAAAATGTTGATAATTTAATGTTATGAATGTATGTGTTGATAATTGAATGTTGATATTAAGATGCTTTATGTAATGTTGATAAGGTAAAGATGAAAATATATACATAGATAAATAATGAATTGTTAATTTGAATATTATGTGTTAGTAAAGTAGTGTTGATGATTTTTAATACGATTTGTTGTATCCACGTCGAATCAAGTTTATATGTTCTTTGAATCAAATTTGTAATATTTTTTTGATTTATGGTAGAATAAAAGGCTTTTTATTTTTATTTATTTATTACATGCGAATACTTGAAAAGTTTTAGAAAAATCACGAAACACGTAATACGTGCTTATAAAATTTGAGGATTGCCCTCGATTTCTCTAGGATGCCATCATCATCAAGTTAACATTTTAGCCTGAAAGAACTATCAGTGCATAAGTACGTAAAATTTTGAAAAAATCTTCTTTCAACTCCTAACCGTTGAGGAGATAACCTTCCATCATCAGCGCATCCACATGAGATTATGAATATCAGACGCAAATACATGAACAGCTTTAGAAAATACACGTAAAACGTAACAAGTGCCTACTTATACAATTTGAGGATTGCCCTAGATTTCTCTGGGATCTCAGCATTAGATCCTAACTTGGTGTAACAATGGGACCACCTTAGAAGTATACTCTTTCAAATACAAGAAGAATTTTAAAAATCGGTACAATAACGACGGAGATAGGTATAAGATAACAACAAACAAAAAATAAATACAGACGAATTGAGAACCTCGTCCTTTTTGGAAGTCGGTCAAAATAATTAGAAAATTCCGATATAAACTTATCGGGTGACCATTAAAAACAAGCGATGTACTGTCATAGACCAGCATCATGCAGAGTAGGTTTCGGGGTGGTTTTCGGGTGCGCTGATAACGAAAATTGGATCAAAATTGGCGCCGGCGATTTCCGTTTTTTTGCCATGGGTATAATTTTCATAGTTTTTAGGATGGTGCTCATGAAAATGAGTTCAAAAAGAAATAAGAAGATGGTGTTGATGAAAATTACCCGAGTTTTGGTCATGGATGTCTTTTTTATGGTTTTCTAGGACACGGATAACGAAAGTACAAAAGAAAATCGAAAAAAAACTCACTGTTTTCTTCGATTTTCACAAATAAACAGATCCTTCGCCACTAATCGATTGTTTAAACTTTTCAGAGTCAAGAAGCGGCTGCTAAGATAGCGTCGGGGGTTCTCATGATTCTCGCCCACTTACCCGAGTGGCAGGTACGAGAATAGACATTTGAAATATCAATAATTTGCACAGAGCTGAAAATTGGTGGAGACGTCTTAAATAATCATCATCATCATCATTATCGGCCTATAATGTTCCCACTGCAGGGACTCTCTCACGCGGGCCCAGTGCGGGTTGGTAGATGTCACTTGTCTTCGATTTTTTTGGTACTAAGACAGCCGTCACACATTTCAAATAAAATGTCAAAGTCCCCACCAAACATTAGAACGATACAACAACGCTAAAAAAAAAATATAACTTAAGTAGCTGTTGCCAGCGGCTTCGCCCGATACAACTCGAAAATTATCCCACGGGAAGATAAAATAGGGATAAAAACTATCCTATGTGTTCACCTAGGTTAAAAACTATAGCGAAGCTGCAGGCATAAGCTAATAGTTTATAATAAAGAGGAAGATTTGTTGCAATATATTTCTAGGTGCTTAATAAAACCAGAAAGATATTGTTGTCTCGCGAAAATTGCTTAAACATTAATGTAAACATATTGGCGATCGCGACTGTAAAAGTTACTGTTGATTCCTACGTTCATTTGAATTATCACTACATAATATAAAACAAACTCCCCCGCCATGTCTGTCTGTCTGTTCGCAATAAACTGAAAAACTTATGCACCGATTTTCATGTTGTTTTCACCAATAGTAGAGTGGTTCTCGAGGAAGGTTTTATATAATTTGTTAAGTTTTTGTGGCGATAACCGACATCCACGATGGCTGACGATGGCGAAGCCACGAGCATCAGCTAGTACTATATTTAACTGGATTTCTCCGGAAAATTCCATGCGTACGGCAACCCTTATTACGTGTAATTTTGCGGTTCTCTCGCCAATTTGTCATATTTTATCATTATTTATATTCTTCTCGTAATTTAAATAATTATTATAATTGCTTGTCTGTTTTCATATCTGATGCAATTTTAATGATCTGTGTAATGCGTAACTTAGAACTAGTTTTTATATGTGTAGCGTCAGTGGGTAAAGTGATATTTTATGATTTAGAATAAATTAGGTAGGTAATATGATGTGGTTTTCTTGGAGTCGACTTCATAGACTGATATAGAGGTCGATTTCGAGTCCTAATGAATTCAGCTGAATACCTGTATTTTAAATGGAACGACTGCCATCTGACCTCCAAAACCCACTTAGTACTGGGTAAAACGATACCGCTAGGTAAGACTGGTGGTCAGACTTTGAGGTCACTGATGACCTGTAATGAATAATACCAAAAATCTGAAAATGACAACCAGGACCAACGGCTAAACGTACTATCCAAAGTAAGGAGGAAGCTCGGTATGTAATAGTTAGTTACCCATCCACGAACCAACCTAGGTAAGCGAGGTTTAATATAAAGATTAGCACGATACTAAGCTTCATTTCAGAACAATTATTCATTTTCAGAACAAGGTGTTCAATGAAATCATGGAAGTGATAGGAGAACATGGCCCAGTTACCAGTGAACAGTTGAAGCAGCTCCATTGCCTAGACATGGTGTATAAGGAGACACTGCGGTACTTTTCCATCGCTGCGATGATACAGAGGACCGTGGAGGAGGAGATCACAATCAATGAAGGTAGGGTGTGTGAGTCCAAACGTAAGTATAACGATCTGTATGAAAAACAGCGTGTTATTTTTTTAATACCTATTATGACGACACAAGCACTATTTAGTGATCGAAAATCGGAAAAACGCGCAGCGCCCCCTTCGTCCCAACCAGGCCTTTGCACCAGCGCCGACGTCCGATAAGCACTATACACTGATGCAGACTGAGCGTGAAAGTGGCCACTTACGATTTTTGTACGTAAGCTAGGCACGCGAAGTGTTGCTCTTGCGTTGTCTAGGTCTACCTATATCTGTGGTCATAATATTTTACAAATCGACCGAAATAGTTTAAGCTCACAGAATAAACCTACGACAAGGTTAAAATAATCCACCACACTATTCCCTACTCACTGAAACTCTTGAAAACCAGAATCAACAGTGGCGACCAGAATAGCCCCGAGACAATAAAGTTCCACGAAGTCCCAGGGAAACAAATTAACTGTCTTGGATCCTGCAATGATATTAATCAGAAAAGATTAGATGGAACAATGTCGACGTCGAAGGGTGGCTTAGAAACCTGTCTCTTGTAAACTTTTATGTCCAAAAATTGCTGATTATTAGCCTAATTCGAATAAATGACGTTTGATTTTGATGATCTTTGTGACTAGCCCTTTGTCTCCAGTAGAGGAACAGGCACTGTAGCCAGACAATGACGATTTTATAAAGCATTTCCTTATTACGGTTGTTGTAAATATTCATCACCATTTTCTCAATCCTCAGGGAAGATCACCCTCCCAGCTGGTACGTCTCTGGTGCTTCCGATGCACCACCTCCACCGGGACCCTCGTTACTGGGAGGATCCTTACAAGGTGATGCCGGAGCGATTCCTGCCTGAAAATGTGAAGAAACGGGACCCTAACGCTTTTGTACCGTTCAGTTTGGGACCTATGGACTGTTTAGGTAAGGGAAATAATAAGTCGAGCCACAGATTTTTTATTGGCTACGTGTTGAAACTTCTCATTTTATAACCAAGTCACGGGAAAATGAGATATACTAATCCGTCTTTTTTACAAGGCCAACTAAATGTCTTACAGAAAGCGTCAAGTAAATATCATTAAATATCTTAACTTATCCTTCTTAAATTGGTGGTATTTATAGTTAGTAGGAGATGAGAAACAAAGATAGTAGTCTCACAAGCTACCAAAAGCGCAATAAAATAAGTGGATAAAATCGGAAGGGATCAACTCGGGCGCACGCGCGTGTTTCACACTCACCAGTTGATGAACAAGCCGTTCACTAATTACCAGGCAACATATATTTTCATTTTATTGAGGAGGTGCAAAAATTATAGTATAACCACGAGGTCATACTGGTATGACATTACCCTCTTTTTGGGCTTCGCCGCAGCCGGGTAAAAATAGTATGACCACGAGGAAACACCCGTTATTAGGCCTTTTAACTTATTCTTCTGATATAGCCGTTGGTTCTCCTGTACTAAATTGACGTTATGCTTAGCGATTCTGGCCCATCCAACAAGGCGACAGTAGGTCTGTTCAGGACGGCGCTTTTTAGTGGGGGCAAGCCCCTCATAACCGCGCCGTCTTCCCGGACGGTGTGTTATGCGTTTGGCATTTGTCTTCGCTCAACAAAAAAAAATGTCTTCACAATTGTAGCGAAAAACAAACAACGCGGCAACGGGAGCTTCTGGCCGCTTTGCTGAACAACCAGCAATATACATTGTTCTGTTTCCAGGTCGAGTCTACGCCACAGCCCTGATCAAGACGATAGTAGTGTGGGTGCTGCGGTACGCACACTTAGAGCCTGCGGGCTCCTTGGACAACATCAAGTTGAACGTGGCCATATCCGTGTCCGCTGCTGATGGGTACATTGTTAAAACGAGGCCCAGGAAGCGGGAGAATGGGAAAATAAATGGTTTTATTTGAGAAAATTGTGTTTTATTTTCATTATAACATACAGAAATACATAAAGTCACGCCCTGTTCCCATGGGACTAGAAAGAAACCACAGAACAGAACGCCATCGCCACCAGCTACGATCCTTATGTGTCTTTGTTTATATTATTTTATACTTATTTGTTATTGATTTGTGTCTGAAGTCAATCGTAATATTAACTTACACCCCATCGATCTGGTTCTTATAACCCAACAGATAGATGTGTTGCTGGGGAGTTTGTTCCGCCACTTCTTCTTCCACTAGGAAGTGGCGAAGGGCAGTCTCTTGTAAATAAGTAAAGTAAAGTAAATTTTGGCGTTCGAAAAGTGATGATTATCAGCCTAGGTTGAATAAATAACTTTTGATTTTGATTTTATTACACTCCTTTGGTCTGCTCCAAATTCATACACCAGGTCATATACGCACATTTAAATATCACGCGTATTTCTGCTATAAATGAAACTCCAAAATTGTTAAGTGATGTTTATTTTGCATATAAGTTCTTACAAGGCACTTATTTATTTTAACGGGGTTGATACCTGATTTATACTCCGAGAAGAAACAGCCGAAGCAAACTGAGAGGTTCATGTTCCACGCTCGCCTCAAAGAGGTGTCAGTAACACGGAAGCCGCAACGGCCGTCGCCCGTCGGAGCTGCAGGATGTTGTAAGAGATACCGCGGCCTCGACATAAAGGGCTAAGAAGAAACATGGGTGGTTTTTAGTCAGTAGAAGTCTGAAACTCCCTTTCGCTCTGCCCAAGAGCGGGAGGGGTTATTTGATGAGGTCCCATCACCACAAAAAAAATGAGGACATAGCCACATTTTAAGGTCCATATTATAATCTTGGTACATACTCACTTGAGTACTATGTCTGATAGTCTTTTGAAGAAAGAACCACACACAGATTTGAGTGGAACTGTCCAGTCAGTGCGAAATTTTGTCAATTATCGTGTAGCTCGACTTCTAGTCAAAGGAGCTCAACGTCATCATCATCATCATCATCAGCCATAAAACGTCCACTGCTAGACAAAGGCCTCCCCCATAGAACGCCATACAGAACGGCAGCCTGCCGTTTGCATACAACGGTTGCCCGCCACTCTCACGATGTCGTCGGTCCACTAGGTGGCAGGCCTACCAACGCTGCGTCTTCCGGTTCGTGGTCGCCACTCGAGAACCTTCCTTCTATCTGTTGTCAGTTCTTCGAGCGATGTGGCCGGCGGTCTTTTAAAACGCAACGTTCTCGTATAACCTCATTCCTCAATTTATCATTCAGAGTTACACTACAATGCTTCGCAAAGAACACGCGTTGTGTTAAATGAATAAATAAAATAAATAAATCGTTATTCATAACTAAACCTCCACCCTAATCATAGACCTGAACAGCCGCCAACAGAGAACAAAAGCAAATTTTTTTTTTTGATGTTGATGCATTTTGATTGTATTTATTTCATAAATATATTTTTCATATATTTAAATTACAGAGAAAACAAAAGTTATATTTTAGTGGAGGCCGCACTGCTCTCCTAGAGAGGTTACAAAGAAACCTGTGTTTAGGAGAAACAGTTGTGATTCCCGTCATAGATGGATGTTCAATATAACAGCAAGTTCCTCTCATATTTAATTTAATCGACTTTCACTCATCCTCTCTACGTGACCAAACCACTAACCTCGTTCTTCAATTTATCATACAGAGTTACACCACACATGCTCATATTTTTTTTCTTCTTTCATCTCTCAAGATAACCTTTGAAACAAATTCTCGAAACAGATGTAGTCAGATTTCCCACAAGCAATCAAGTTGCAAACATTTGTCAGTTATCGTGTAGCTCGACTTATTACCCAAGGAGCTTAACGTTACGACGATCAATACGTAGTTGACTCCACAGAGTTGTGTGTACTTACATTTATGAATACTCAAAGTAAAAAATACTACTGATTTTTGTAAGACTGGACAGCAACAGAACTTTATCGTTACACTACCCAATCGTAATATAAAAGGATAACTTCTTCGCAATGGGAAGTCAAAATCACCAATCAATCACTTAATTAAAAAAATAAATGAATCAATCAATTAATTTCGTTGATCCTGCGCGTAGCGTCGCTACGGCGTAGCGAGTGCTACGCCGTAGCAAATGTTTGACCAACAGGAATATATCGATATTCATTTCGATGTCATCATCTGCTTAACCTTTTCCCAACTATGTTGGGCTGGGCTTTTATTCTAACCGGAAGCAACTGAATACCACTATTTTACATAGAGCGACTGCCCATCTGACCTTCACAACCCAGTTAATACTGGGTAATACGATACCCTTTGGTAAGACTGGTTGTCAGACTTTCAGGTCACTGACTACCTGTAACGATGGCCAAAGATCTATATATGGCAGCCGTCACTAATATCTAGCTTTGATAGTATGGTCAACTTTGCTCTAAAGATAGGGTAAGAAGTAAAAAGAGAGGGGTAAGGTTACAATAATTCCCGTCGGGGCTGCGGGTTGTTCACAAGTTACCGCGGCCTCGACATATAGGGTTAAGTGCGGGCAGACAGACAGACGGACATGCCGAAATGACATGGGAAATGAACATGCATGAACATGGGTGGTTTTTAGTAAGTAGAAGTCTGACACTCCCTTTCGCTCTGCCCAAGAGCGGGAGGGGTTATTTGATGATTTCAACCAGCCAAAAAATAAAGGTTACTCTAATTTGCAAAATGCTGAGAATAGGGTAGTTAGCTAAAAAAACTAATTAGTCCGTCAGATAGATTTGGACACGTATTTTTTATTTTTTCACGTAAGTAAATAATGAAGACGATACAGCGCTTTGGAAACTCGTGTGACGTCATATTCTAAGACATTTGTATGCGGTGTATATTTTTTAGCGGTTAGTGACATCACAAACGGCACTCAAATGTTTGACGAACTTTGTCTTCGTAAATTTTTATTCATTTGATAAAATACGTATCCAATATTTTTCGATAATCTAACAGACGGACTAATTAAAATCATATTGTTTTAAGTCATTAAACATCCCTATTGATAATGTAGAAAACACTAATGAAATAAAAAAAAAACAGCTTAAATAAACATTCGAAGTTCAAAAAGCGTTTTTTTCACTTTTAGCCAAATAGTAATTTTAATTAAAAAAAAACAACTTTGGAGCCTGACTGGCCTGGACAACTGGTACTATAATAAGTTAATCAACAAAACAATTTAATTCTTTTGCAGTCGCATCTAGCATTACTTACACCATTTTTACATAAAAAAAAATCCATTAAATAAAAAAAATATTGAGGTGTTTTTTCGTTGCAGGTAGGAGTTGACTGTATTAGTTCCATTATATTATCAAAAAGTAGCCTATGTCACCGGGGGATAGGGTAGCTTCCCAACAGTGAAAGATTTTTTTAATCGGTCCAGCAGTTTTTAAGTTTATTCGTTACCTACATACAAAAATACAAATCTTTCCTTTATAATATCACTAGCTGATGCCCGCGGCTTCGCCCGCGAGGTTGTCGGTCAACTATTTCTGGAAATAAATATAGCCAATAATACTCGGTGAAGATGTAGCTTTCTAAAGGTGAAATAGTTTTGAAAATCGGTCAAGTAGTTTTTGAGTTAAATCTTTCCTCTTTACACTATTTAGATTTTAAAATATAATCACAATTTCTATGGGACAAATTGGAAAGATAATTTGAAAACATAGTTTTCATCAATCCTTTCATATTAATACCTACTAGCGGACGTCACGCGGTTTCACCCGCGTAGTTCCCGTTCCCGTTTCGGAGCCGTTTCGGGAGTTTCGTTTCGTTTACAAACAAACTAATCTTTCCTCTTTATAAATATATTATTAGTGTAGATTATTAGTAACTTAGTTACCAATTTTAACTTTAACAAACCCATATTAGTCCTGTTTAAATAAATAAAGGTCACATGATCTCAATGAACAGGAAAACATTGTTTTTGTTATTCTAGCCACACAAGTTCTACGTATTTACCTACCTAAATTATTAGCAGTCTACACGGAGTTTGTTGCCGAAATAATGTAATAGCAAGGTCAAGTAATAAACCTTGCAAATGTACAAATATAGGCTTTTTAATGTTTTTGTTTGTGTCAAAGTGTTTTGTTTAATCTTTTATGTCATCACTTTATGAAGAAAAACTGTGAATTTTGATGTGTAATTGGACCATTTTGAACGTGGTTATATATTGTACGAAATTACTTTAACTTTGTAACCTCTTAGTGTTTTTTTACCCAACATTTAAAACTGACTTTATTGCCAAAAAAAACGTGGAATTATGTCAAGTTGTTAGGTACATAAGTGAGGAGAAATAAAAGATTGAAGTTATTTTGGTGTATATTCTTGATCGCATAACTTAGAGGGAGTGGTCATCTTTCGAGGAACGAGTGCGGATAGGTGAATGTCATACGTCATCATCATTGCCAATTGACAGACATTTTCTGAATCTTGACATTGTATTTTTTGACATTATTTAATAACTACTGCCGCACTCAGAGCTTTGATGATTGCTTAGGCCGTCGCCTGGTAAAGGTTTTGACAGTTTTGCCATACAAAAGTACCGCAGTAAGTATTATTGTATTTAATCTAAAGTATTTTAATATTGAGAGCAGTGGTGGCTCAGTGGTAGCGGCCCCGACTTACGAACAGTGAGTCGTGGGTTCGAACCCAGTCAGAACGAAAACCGGTATGTCCTGGAGCCAAAAAATCGAAGACACGTCTCATTTTCAGCCGTTTTTACATCTGCGAGTCACAACCAGTTGCGAATCTAGAAAACTTATTCCTTAACCGCAACTAAGCATCCCGATGATAAAGTTTCGTAACCAGTTACGTCAAAGATTTTTTTCTTTATTTGGTTCGGAATCGTGCGTCGTTGGAGCTTGTGGCTTAATAAGAACTGCCACTCGGGTCGATCTTTAGGTAAAGCTCTGCTTGCCTAGGTCGGTCTGTGGATGGGTGACCGCCCAACATACCGAGTTTCCTCCGTGCCTCGAAAAGCGCGTTAAGCAGTTGGTCTCAGCTGCTATATATAGATCTTTGGCAGTCGTTACAGGTAGTCAGTGACCTGGAATTCTGACATCAGTCTTACCAAAGAGTATCGTATTACCTAGTATTAATGAACTGGGTTGTGGAGGTCAGATAGGCAGTCGCTCCATGTAAAATACTGGTCTTCAACTGCATCTGGTTAGACTGGACAGGCTAATAGACAGATGACGATGATGGTTCCGAATCGTCTTTGTCTGCCAGCGTCATCTACCAGCCAGTCCCGCTTGGTGAATTGTGTCCCAAGAGTAGGAATCTTATAGCTTTATTATGCGTATCCAGCATTTTTTCCATACGTAACTTGACATTAGGTCGCAAATAGTCGCTATAAACGGGGTGTCTTTATGCACAATTACTACGGGATCGTAAAGTAGTACAAAATACTTGATTGTTTGATAGACCTAGCCTTCTGCCTAGCCTACAATTAGCATGTAGGTAATAATAAAACTTTATAGGAATCAATAGTACACCTACATTATTAACAATCCTTAGCAGTTTACTTTTATAGCTGGTAGGTAGTTATTAATCTTTTATTATGGTCTTTATTGAGACTCATTATCATCATTTGCCTAGCTTTTTCTAATTATGTTAAGGTCTACCTCCAGTCTAACCAGATGCAGCACACTTGGCTACCTATAACAAAATAAATAAAATTCATTTAATTCAGATACGAGTAACTTGATCCATATAAAAAAAAAAAAAATTGAACTCCGGATAAAAAATTAAATTGACATTAAAATCGTAGTATTAAAATAAAATTAAAATTCTCATTAATTAAAAAAGTAAATTAAAACATTCTAACTCAAATTATATAAATTATCATCAATTATAAGAAATTTCATTCAAATTAAAAGAAATTAAAACATTGAGATTACAAATAAAGATAAAAGCATTCAAATTACCCGCCTAATAAAGGACACCCATATCAGAGAAGAGATCCTGTCAGATACAGTCATCAGAAACGGCTGGGACGAGAGGTTCTCTCCCTCTCACGGTTCGGCACCTCCTTCGCTAGCATCACTGCGTCGCAGATGGACCCATTCTATCTCACCCCGGACCATGGCTTGCACCAGGGCCGGACGCGAGAGGTCGCCACCGCCCATCGCCACTACGAGAACACGGCGGGGGTCCGTCCAAGCGGGGCAGACTTCCAGGGTGTGTTTCACCGTGTCCTCCAGCCGATCCGAGCCGTGACATCTGGGATTATTTTAATATCTAAATCTAGGTGCACGTTACTACTGAAAAAAACTTGATGGAAAAACCCAGTCACATGTTTCCCGATCCGGGAACCGAATGCAGTACCTCATGCTAAGCAATAGCGCTCGACTTCCAGACCAAAGAGGCAAAGGCAAGAACGCTAAATTATTTTGTTCAACTTATAGAATCATCACGCCTGTATCTCCGAAAGGTTATGCAGAGGTGTACCCAATAGTGCACTCACCTATTGAGATTAAGTCCTCAACATCATTTTCTTGCGCTTATCCCAATAGGGCAGTCATTAACAAAAAAAAAACTAATTAGTCCGTCATATAGATTACCAAAAAATATTGGACACGTATTTTTTCTTTTTTCACGTAAACAAACAATGAAGAAGATACAGTGCTTTGAAAACTCGTGTAACGTCATACTCTAAGACATTAGTATAAAATTTTTTAGTGGTCGGTGACGTCACCAACCAACATGTCAAATCTTTGACACGTTTTATCTTCGTAAATTTTTATTGATTTGATAAAATAAAAAATACGTATCCAATATTTTTTGATAATCTAACAGAAGGACTAATTAGAATCACATTTTTAAAAGTCAGTAAACATCCCTATTCCCTAGGGACCGGTGCAGCATCTCTCCGTCTTCTATACTTCTCTGTTTCTCGTCATCTCATGAGACAGCTCCTTTCTTACGAGTACCATAACATATTTCTTAAAAAAGTCCATCAATCGTTTCTTTGGTCTTCCTCTACTTATCCACAGTTTTAGTCCTAGCATGCATAAATAAAAGCCGAGGTAATTGTTGTACATTGCTTTGTTTACTAGCTGTAACTATAATAGGTAAATACCTAACAGTAACAACTAACAAGTTCAAGTAAGGCATTTAACCGAAGAATGATTTAATTAGTAAAATCATAGGCTTAAGTGCTGACCGAGGAAAATACAAGAAGCTGTTGGCACTTGTTGTAATTATGCATATTACTCGATACAATTGTAGAGCAACCGTTTTATATGTATCTATCGATATTCTATAGAGTTACGGTTTTTTCGTGATTATTCTAGCAGTTACGTTTTCCCTTCGGCATGTTTAGAAAATTAAGGTCTGACTATTTTTGCAAAAAAAAAAAACTTCCAAAAAACACAATAAATTTTCTGAATTAACTTTACTTTCTAGCGAACAAAAAAACGATCGCATTGAGAACCCACTTGCAAAAATCTTCCTGTTTTCAGTAGCCATAACATTTTGTTTTAACTGATAAAAATCCTCATAATTGAGTAGTCCGGATTAAGGTTTAAGTTTCGATGATCTGGCCGAAAAACCGGATTTGTTCGGATTTAGTTGACGGTCTTCTTTCCACAAGACCATTATTTTTTTACTAACTTAAGCATAAAGCATTTTGGAAAAATAATTTCAGCCATAAAATCAAGAAATATAGTTTTTTTATTCCACTGTACTTTCTGTAAGCTTGTAAATCACAGACACTCGACACGGTCTCTGTCTTAGTAAATAATTCCACAATAAGTGTGCCTATTTGTTCCATCATTTGATTATGCTTCACACGTATATTTTATTGAGTACATTTTTATTCACAATTACTGTCATGTAGTCACGTATTACTGTCATGTAGTCACGTACCCGGGGTAGTTACCTGTTGATACTGTGTGTGGTAGGACGTTTTACTTTTAAACGTAAGTAATATAAACAGCCTTTTATAGAACCTCTTTAGTTTGGAGTGGCGTGACAATATTATTTTTCATTACTCATACTCTGAAAGTAGGTCATAACATGCCTGCGAAGAGGATTGAAAGTAACTTTTCAGCCCTAGTTAGTATCGCTTTCAACTGACAGCTGTCAAATTATTTAAAAAAACTTGGTCTATTTTCACATTTTTATTGAAACATGTTCCAACTTTTTATACAGCCACTAAATTACAGCGCGATTTAAAATTAAAATAACGTAAAGTTAAGAATATAATAATATTATGACTTTAGTATAAATAGTTTAAACTATTTCTCTAAAATAACATAGATTTCGGCAAATTATTTGCCATTTTTTTAAATGATGAACTTGAAAACTACTGGCGGCACGACCAGACGACAAAAAAAAACAAAATAAGCGGGAAAGTCCCTCGAACTATTAACTTCCTCAAACTATTAGCCCCGTCTCAGAACTAAGTAAGTAACTTTCGCCCCTTCGCTATGGTGTCAAAATTTGCGCGGGAAATGAAAATATTTGAGAATAGGGTAGTTAACCAAAAAACACTCGTGTGACGTCATTTTCTAAGACATTTGTATGTCATTTTTTACCGGTGAGTGACGTTACAACCCCACAGTCAAATCTTTAACGTCAAAGACAAAGCCAAAATATTTTATTTTACATACGCCTATATATATGGGCACTTGTAATACGTCGACAAAAAAAGGGGCACAATGGGGGGAATTAATGTAACCTTACCCCTATTTTTTGGTCCAATTTGACCGGACCACTGTACTGTGTTTTTTTTCTGTACTGCTTTGTAATTTTTTTTGTACTCTTATATGGGTGTCTCTAACGTGTTTTTTTATAATAATAATACTTTGAAAAAGATGACAGAGAAGGACTGTTCAGCGAAAACCTGATATTTTGCACAGGGAGCAACAGTTTCTTTTTATTGTAATGTAGACTGGATTTACAAATGTTTTGGGAAAAAGGCAGAAATTTTCGAAGCTTCCTCGCAATGAGGTAACTGGGAATTGGGAATTGGTGACTACTTCAACATGTACTAATACGTAAGTATTACGAACAGTTTTACTAAATAACGAATTGTTGTTGAATATTAATAATTAATTATTTTATTTATTCCGGTTAGCCATCAATAGGGTAGTTAACAAAAATCGAATTAGTCCGTCAGATAGATTTCCAAAAAATATTGAACACATTTATTTCCTTTTTTTAACGTTAACAAAAATGAAGACGATACCACTAAATTTACCGTGACGATACAGTGGGTCGAAAAGTCGTGTGACGTCACAGCGTGGTGAATTTTTACCACGAAGTGACGTCACGAGCCCGTTCATGATTTTTGACACGTTTCATTTTCGTCAATTTTGAATAATTAGATAAAACAAAAACACGTATGCGATATTTTTCGATAATCTAACTGACGCAGACGGACGAAGGAAAGGAGAATCATATTTTTATTAGTCAGGAACCATTCTGTATTCATAATGTTTACACAAAACGTTTACAACCCAATCCTTTATTAACACTTTTAAAAGCGCGATAAGCAGGCTAACAACACATGCAACATTGATTTATTCTTCTAGTAGCAATAAAAGTTTATTGGTGGAACATAAATATTGAAGTTAAATGGACAATTTATTGATTGTTGTATTTGAATGGGCAGGATTAATAACTAAGATAAGTGCAGTAGTATTAATTATGACTTTATAACTAGTAGTACTCTAACTACAAGGTCTTTCATGGTATCCTCACCTTCCGTCTGACGCGGGTTCTCACTAGACACGGTTGTTTCGGGAGGTACCTGCATCGAATCAGGTGGGAGGAAACGCCCGGATGTCACCCAGGTGGCTGGAGGACACGGTGGAGCACACCGTGGAGGTCTGCCCCGCTTGGGCTGAGCCCCGCCGTGTTTTCATAGCGGCGATCGGTGGCGGTGACATCTCGCGGCCCTGGTGCAAGCCATGGTCCGGGGCGAGGAGAAATAGGACGCCGTCGCCTCCTTCTGCGAAGCAATGATGCTAGCAAAGGAGGTGGCGGAAAGTAAGAGGGAGCGAACTTTTGGTCCTAGCCGCCGCGGGAGACGCTCCGGGCGTCGGGGGCCACGTGACGGCTTCTGGCCACCGTAGACGCGCGCCGCAAAGATATGTCAGCAACATGCAAGGGCAGGCACCCGTCGGGGCTACGGTTTGTTGAAAGAGATACGGCGTTCTCGACATAAAGGGCTAAGGGAACATGGGTGGTCTTTAGTCAGTAGAAGTCTGACACTATGCGCAAGACGCTCTGCCCAAGAGCGGAAGGGGTTATTTGATGGTTTCCCAACCCCGGGTTGGCAGAAGATGTCACATATATTATATATCTTCGATTTTCTTGGTTTAAAAATAAAAATGAAAATGGCTGAACTGGCATGCAAGACATGCCAGTTCAGCCATTTTTAACCGACTTCTAAAAAAAGAAGGTTCTCAATTCGGATGTTTAATTTTTTTTTTATTATGTTTGTTCGGGCATAACTCCGTCGCTTGCTAACCGATTTGAAAAACTCTTTCTTTGTTGGAAACGGTTTTTGTCCCAAATGGTCCCATAATTTTTTTATGGAAATCGGACTAGCGGTTTTAGAAAAATCAACAAAACTCAAAGAAAAACTATATTGTCCACATTAACGATCTTTTCGTCTCCGTCGTTTACAAACCGATTTGGAAAATTCTTCTTTTATTCGAAAGCCTATGCTTTCCTATTGGTCTCATATTCACCAGGTCGGGATCAGATGATGGAATCTTGGCGAAATCGAGAGAACTCAGAAAAATGTACAGCGATTTTGGTATTTTCTCTCTAACAAGCTGATCTGATGGTAGATGGTTCTTATGTAACCGACATCAATACGACCACGCAAACTTCGGGGATTACAGGCGTGATGTTTTGTTATTCTACTAATAAATACAAAACTTTGCGAGGTCGTATTGATGTCTAAATGATAGCAAATGGATTGGGATTGTTAAAATCACCAGTTCATAACATGACATCACGCCGGTACGTTCTGATGGGGTAAGCACATGTGAATCACTAAAAAGAGAAAAATAAAAACTTTTTAACAAAAAATAAAACCGACTTCGACAAAAAATAAAACACGAAAAAGTGTGTTTTATTTTTTGTCGAAGTCGGTTTTATTTTATGTTAAAAAGTATTTATTTTGTAAAACATCGTAAGTGAACTACTCACGATGTTTTACAAAAAAAAGACTTAAGTACCTACTGACTGAACCGATTTTGACTATCGGACCAATCGGAAAGCTCTTCATTATTAAGAAATAATTTATCAAATCGGTCCTTCTAGAGGAGTTAAATGCGTAACATAGCACAAAAAAAGAACATAGTTTTAAAACTAAAACCCGACTACGAATAAAAACGCAGACTAATAAAACCGCGGACTACTTGTAAGTAAATAATTATTATGGAGGACAGTCGTAATCGCATGCCACTTTGCTAAAGCAACTAGCAGCAGCTATTATTACGAATCTATTGACACCTCATTTATTCAAATACGTTCAGTAGTCTAGGCGCTACGGTGGAACATACAAACATACATACATACATAGACTGCCAAAATCATTACCCTTCCTTTTGGATTCGCCGTAGTCGGGTAAAAAAGATACAATCGAATTGAGAACCTTTTTTGAAGTGTGTTAAAAACTTGGAACTTGGATCTTTGACCTCAATATCTTCGGAATTAGATGGTAGGTATGGTCCTGAAAAAAAAACCTTGTGATTGGGAAACTAACTGCCTTTCGACTTCGTTATGGATATTTTATCGGGCGAAGTCACGGGCAGACGCTTACCAAGAATATTTTTTGTTACAGAATGAACTGGCCGCTGTACCTCATAGCAGGCGCATTCAGCATTGCAGCCTTTTGGTTGCTATGGAGATACAAGAACAGGAGAATGATAGAAATGGCTGAGAAGTTGCCAGGACCTCGGGGACTGCCGCTCCTAGGGAATGCTCTGCTGTTCATGGGACAGCCTGAAGGTAGGTGGTGGTAACTATTTATAAGGATTTTATTTGTTTAAATCATCATCATCTCCTGATTTTGTCCCATTTTATTTGGGGTCAAGGCGAAACGCAGACGCATTCCTGTATCATTCTCCTCTGTCAGACGTCATGGTCACGGTGTCACTTTAATCCGTGACCGTGATGTTAGCCCTTGGTGTCGAGGCCGCGGTACCTCTTTCTAACAACCCGCAGCCCCTACAGGACCCACAGCGTGTCGTCGTCGCCTTGTATTATATTTTCATGTTATAATTATGTTTGAAAAACTCTTATATATCTATCACAATGCAATTACCAACAATGATTAACTACGATTAAAGAAAAGCATATAAAAAACATAATTGATATATTACACGACAATAAATTATTTGCTATAAAGGGTGTAAAAGTAACCCTTAACGCAAACGGAGGGCACTTATTCTACCCTCCACTGCGATATTTTTTTGGTTCTAGGCCATACCTGGGAACCTTACAGAAATATTGGGGGTCAAAGTTCCAAATTTTGCACAGCTTTTGTTTTTGTAAATACTAGTTTTTCAGGTTATAACTATACTTAAATTACCTCCATGACTCGTTTACTATTCAAAGCATCCACTAGCACAATGTTTTAAGAGTGCTACTTTGAGTTTTACCGTAAAATATGATTTTTGACCCCAAAAAAAAAAGTCGTTTCCCAGCAAAAAAATTTGCGTAGGGGTACTCAGTTTGATGTACAGAATGCTTGGTTGACGTATGTGTGAAGGGTTAATTTACAGCCTGTATGTAGGGTTATTTTTAAAATATCAAATAAATTCTAACACAGAGATCTAAAAAAAACGAAACAAATTAAACTGTGTAACTTAACTGTGTAACTTAAGGATATATACAGTATTTCTAAGGAATGTTAATGGTAAAGGTTTTTGCAGTAGCGTGTTTGTAGCAGTTATTTAGTGTTTGCTTTGATACGGGGGTCGCATCGGTGAACTTATTAAGGTGAATGCGACCAGCGGGTCTAAAATGGCCACTTTATCAGAATCCACGCAGAATCTTAGTATGAATCACGTTAAAATTTCAAATTCAAATGGATTTAATGTCTATTAATAGGTATAAAGTCCATTTTAAGAATTTTAAATTTTTAACATGATTCAAAGTACGATTCTGCTAAAGCGGCCATTTTAGATGGTAGTCCGCAAAATTTTATTACATTTTTTGCAATTTGCTGATCAGTGTTAGGTTGTATTTTAAATAAAATAGGATTTTCGACCGTAACAAATGTTACTTTACACGGCTTCAATCAAAGGTATGGACATGTAGAGGAGGGATAAAACGCACATGAATGTAGATGGATGGAGAGGGAGAGGAAGACCAAAGAAAAGATAAAGGGGTTTTTTTGTGTGAGGAATAATATGAAAGAGGAAGGATTAAGTGATGCCGTGATCGTGACGTCAGACAGGGGAGATAATATATATAGAATATAATGCGTTTTGCGTCGACCCCATGGCCGATGGGGCCGGAAAGTTCTGGAGTGGCGACCGCGAACCGGAAGACTTTGTGTTGGAAGGCCTCCCACTAAGTGGACCGATGACCTGGACCTGACCTGGGACGCAGGGATCCGCTGGATGCGAGACGCACGGGACCGGTCAATGTGGCGACACTTAGGGGAGGCCTATGTCCAGCAGTGGAAAAATGATGATGTGTTACCTTACAAAGGGTATAAATCGCGGCCCATGATGAAAGTGGTATGTATGGATAGAGGACATAAATAGACGAACAAAAAATGTCCAGTAACACGGTACCCCAAAGTGTCACGTTACCGAGATATTTGAAGGTAAAGATCGACAAATGAGTATAACGACAAACATTAAATATTTTTTGAAATAGCCTTATTAAATGACTTTTGAACGGTAGTGGGAATGCCATATAAAGGGAGTAAAACAATATTAATACTTTTATACTTTAAATTAAATTCCCCACTCAAAAATCAAATCCCAGCCGCATAATTTCGTAAAAAAATTATGAAAATAATTACTATATCATTCTTGGTACGAGTTTTGGTCACTGTGTTTTTAACTTATATGATGGCCGATTTCCGCACACCTCTCGTCTCCGCTCCTCTCCGCTTTGGTGGAAAACCGGGCCTTTTTATTTTCCTCATTAAAAATCAAAAATCAAAACTCATTTATTCAAACTAGGCTGATAATCAGCACTTTTCGAACGTCAAAATTTACTTTACTTTACTTATTTACAAGAGACAGTCCCCCAAAACGCCCCCCCTTCGACACTTCCTAGTGTTTTTGCTGGAAAGAAGAAGTGGCGGAACAAACTTCCCAGCAACACATCTGTCTGTTAGGTTGGTTAGAAGAACCAGACTCGATACAATAGTAAGGCAAGTATAAAAAAGTATATAATAATAATAAAAAAGACATAACATATCAGTAAACTAATCTTGGAGAAAGAACATAAATAACAAACATTGTCTTGTGTTCAACTCAGCGACCAACTATTCTTATCATTTAAGTAGTCGTTAATGGAATAGTAAGCTTTTAAACAAAGGTTAGATTTTACTTTGGCTTCAAACGCATTAAATGGCAAGTCTAGAAAAGAAGATGGCAGTTTGTTATATAATGTTATACCAAGCGTTAGCATTAGCGTAGAGAACCATAATAACTCGCACATGCTCGTAGCTAGAAAATAGAATGAGACAATTACACATGATAATATAGCAATTAAACATACTGTCGTCTTAATCACCCATTTTCCTTGTCACGTAATCCGACCCGGCAGGTGAATTATACCATTATTATAACTGTAATAGACTATTATTTTATCCAACCTTTGCTCCATTCTTAGCTAATTGATAGAGTGTTTAGTTTTTTATAAAATAATTATGATGGCTGGAACGTTAATTGTCTGGGGTGGGTTAGTAGGTAAGGCAGTTGGGTGCAGAAAATTGTGTATAATTAAGCAGAATTCTCAGAACGCCACCTGCTAAGATCCTTACATTTTTATTTTGCCTCGTCCACATTGACGCATGGTGGTAACGAGTACAGCTGAGCTCAGCAGCATACGCAGTTAGACGAATTCGTAATTTAACCGATGTAGAGACAGCCCGTTTAGTGTACTTTAGTTATTTTCATAGCGTAATGTCGTACGGCATTCTATTGTGGGGGATGCCGCTGATATTCAGACCATTTTTGTTTTGCAAAAACGGGCGGTTAGATCTATTTATAAATTGAGTCCGAGACACTCCCTGAGAGAAAAAATTAAGGAAATTAATGTAATGACTGTTCCCTCTCAGTATATTTATGAAAATCTTTTGTATGCTCACAAAAATATAAAGCTGTTTATGAAATATAAACAAATAATATATACAATATTGTATATATTAAAAAATAACAATAAATCAACAAATCAATATTCAATATTGTTTATTGTTGTGTTGTTGTATATTGTTTATATTCACAATATAAATACTAGAAATAGACATATATATTGTACCCACAACAAGGCTTAAGAAAATAGGTGGATCATTTAGATGCCAATGTATTCGCTTTTATAATAAACTACCAAGCCACATTCAAAATTTAAGCCTTAATAAATTCAAATCCTTTATAAAACGTAAACTTTGCCAGAAAGGATTTTATACTGTTAAAGATTATAAAGAGGACAAAAAAGCTGGGGATTAAACTGCTCCAATTTGAATTGACTTTATACATATTAATTTTATTTTTCTTACTATTTGACATTTTATGATTTTTTTTATACACTGACATTATTTACTTTTCCAAGTATGATATTTTTTTTTATAATATTTACTTGTGAAATATTTTATTTTATATTTTTTTTGTGTGTGTGTGCTTATAATAATGTAAAATGATTATTTAATATAATAAATATTTTAAAAATTGATATTGTGAATGTGAGGACCATGTGGGTCTGTCTGGCTGTTTGAGTACTTTAGGTGATACCCAAATGTCCTTTCTTTGGTATTGTTCGTGCTCCTTGAGTTATAAGTCGAGCTTCACGATAACTGACAAATGCTGGCACTGACTGGACGGGTCCACTCAAATCTGTGTTGTGCTTTCTTCAAAAGACCATCTCAGACATTAATATGCATGGTCTTCATGTGTGTATTAAGTATACCTTATTGTTAACCTAAACGATTTTAAAAGATTAAAAGAGTAACCTTTGGAGTTTCTTGCCGGTTCTTCTCCTTAGGAATAGACCAATGCACCGAACCGTGCCCCTTTTTACCGACGTTTTATAAATGCCCATGTAGGACTATGTGAAATAAAAATATTTTGACTGAATTCCAGGAGTAGAAACGGTCTTCTCGAAGCAGAATATTATGCATCGCTAATTAAAAATACTGCAAACATTTCGGATAAATTCGACAACTCAAAGAAGATCAACCGATCGATTGTAAAAAAACAATTAGGAATGGATCATAGCTGCTATTCATGTGATACTTAGTAATCGAAGGATTAGCAGAAAAACCCCGACACAAACAACCACAAAAATTAAAGATAATAGATGATTTAAATATTGTCCGTTTACGATTAATAAAATGCAGTATTCAATCGTATAATCTTAATCGTACGCGCCGGGAGAACGCTAAGTAGCTATGAGATTCGCACAGAAAGTTATAATAATATAGTCAGGATTTGGCGCATGAGAATAAGATTTTCATTTTTAAAACTTTATGTCGCCTGAGGGCAACTCGGTGCCATATTGCTTAACCAATCATAATTCTTCTGTCCTCCCAACTCATTTGAAGTCGGCGCAGCCAATTGTTTTATTCTTCCTTAATTCTCTGTTTCTCGTCATCTCATACATGAGACACCTCCTTTGTCGAACATTAAAACCGACACGAAATATTTACTATTCACAAATCGGCTACCAGCATACTACTCGTACCGATCGGAAAACATCGTTCGATTCGAAACCCATATGCGGCATCCTAATTGGCAACGGTCATACGATCAAACGATGCGTTCCCGTCGTACGACGATGATGACGAGATTAAACTCACTAGTTTCTTCAGTGTGTCCTAATAGAGCTTGCGAGTGATCGTACGATCACAGTGAAATGCTTAAAACGATCGTACGCTTCCGATTGGTCACGCGTCACCGTGCGAAGCAGAACGCGGGCTGCGAAGAGCACAGGTTAGTTGAGATGAAAGAGAACGCATCGTTTGCCAGTAGCCAGTTAGGACACCACTTAAACCATCGTACGATAATTTTCATCGCACGACGATGAACGGATCGTACGACCGTTGCCAATTAGGACGCCGCATAGCTATTCTACCTGTAGATAATTTGTATATTTCAATTTAATTTCTAATACGTTTACATATTAGAAAATAAATTATTATAGGGACAGCTGTAGTCGCATGCCACTGATACCTGATGCTCCTTCATGGCGTTCTTATTGATACAGAAGTCAAGGTGGCATGCAATTACGCTCGCCGTAGTCGGGTAAAAAGAGCAGACAATACATCTGTGTTTGCAAACACTTTGAGCATTGTATTATCTCCTGTATGGGTACTCCTACTAACTACTACCGGTTAATCTGGTTAGACTAGGTAGATGATTTACGTAGAATCGTAGCAGCTGGATCTATAGTTTATTTTCTACCTGAGAGAAAGACGTATGTAGGTACGTTAAAACATTTGACTTGTATTTTTGTTTGCAGAATTCACAAACGTACTGAAAGACCTGATCGGCGAGTTTGGCGGTCTGTTCAAATTCTGGCTCGGTCCTGACTTGAATATTGCTGTGAGCAATCCTGATGATGTGAAGGTACATAAAATAGTCATAACATAACATAACGCCTGTAATCTCTAAAGGGTTATGCAGCTGTGTACCTAATAGTACACCCACATCGTGAGAAATGTTTAAGTCCCATGGGTAAGTCTAATGCCATCAAGCGGGTTCAAATCCAGACTCTGTAGCTCCTCAGAAATATCTCCGTCATTAGTGAACCGATTTTCAAAATTCTTCTTGTACTCGGAAGAGTATACTACTGAAGTGGTCTGATTGTCACCAAGTCAGGATCTGATGATGGATCCCAGGAAAATCGGGTAAGTCTAATGCCATCAAGCGGGTACAAATCCAGACTGTAGCTCCTGAGAAATTTCTGATATAAAAGCCTAATAACACCTTGCCCGTCCAGAGAATCGAATAGTCGCGCTTACGACCACTGGTTCAACGAGGCAGTCAAAATGTTTTTGTCGTTCACAAAAAGCTTGCAGAAGGCTGTGGAGTTCCTAGCATTCAATTCGATCTTGTAGGTTTTATCTCTGATTGACCCTTCAAGGATTATATGCATGACGAACAGATGGTATCCTCACAACTTTGGAGTTTTGCTAGCTAATTTAAATATGGCGCGATTGTCGCAGTGGCTGTGCGACTGGCTGCTGCTGCTTTGTGTCACAGGTTTTATTCCCTCACGGAACAAATATTGCCGGTTCCGGGTCTGGTTTGTGACTTCAAAATGTTTTTACGCATCCACGATTCAGAAGATATATGTAGTATAGTATAGTGTAGTGTGATATAGTATAGTATAGGATAGTATAGTCGAACAAATTAATAAGTTGTATAAGCGCAGTTGTGTCGGGCAACAGGGGCGTGCGCCCTATATAGGCTCTTAGGCTTAGCCTACCTTACCAACTGAGCATTTCTTATAACTAATTAACGATGCAATAAAATAACACTATGTACAAATTAATCATAAAAAAGTTCAAACTCCTGTTAAAATACTTATAGCAATTTTTTGCGTCCCACTAAAACTCATTGACAAGGATTACGATTAGTACGAATCTTATAGACAAACACTCGACTTGTCTAAAACCCATTCATAATTGTATGCACACAGCGTCACATCGGTACGTATGGCCGTGTCTATGAACCGCACACATACATAGATTTTCGCAATTTTAACGCAGCAGCTCCTACGACTGTAGCTGAGTGGGCTGTGATTGGCTGCAACAACACAACCAATCTATAACCCGCGAAGTTCAAAATTTGCAATTTGTAGGCCAGTGCTAGGTTGTATGTTGAATAAAATATGACTACATACGTCTTAAAACCGGGAATCATATTTTAATGAACATACAACCTAGCACTGGCCTGTAAATTGCAAAAACGTAAGGAAATTTTAATTTCGCGCTTCGCGAACTTCGGGCTTCCGTGCATAGAGCGCAGCACCTGTTTAGTTCGATGTTCGCAATGTTGTCAACTTAACTTGTCACCTCATTCATTGGATTTCGTATAATCCTGCAAAAAATGTTGACCGCTGTTGTGAACAAACTCGATATGAAAATGATGCAATTTTATTTGCTAGTATTTTTCTATCACAATTAGAGAAATTATTTTTTACGTAAGAGGAAGACATTACTGTTTCATTGTTGTGACAAGCAATATAAATGCGATTTTGTTTTGAAACCGAAAACGTACAGTTAACGTTATTAACAGTAGTGTAAATATTAATTTTGTTGTGTATTACTTGTTTATTCACGTAACAAATAACAATGGTATTTACTTGTGAAGTTTGTGCTGATAATGTGTGTTTATTACATGTTAAAGGTAATAAGTGTTCTCAATTATCGGTCAGTGGGTCGTCTTAGGGGCGGATCGTATAATGATAAGATTCAAGTTGTATCTAAAGGTAGACATGTACCCGAATTACGAAAATTTATCCAAAATCTTGCAAGTTACGTGTTCTGTAACTATCACCCACTCACTTGGATGAGATATTTGAGGTGGCCGAATCTTTCTTCTGTTTGCATCGTCATTAGAAAATCGTGAGTTAAACCTTGAATAATGTGGTGAGTTTTTGAATGGTATTTAAAAGTTTTGTTTTTACAGGCCTACTTTTTTTTTTTTTTTTTGCTGTCATTTATTCGTAGCCTACCCATCGTGGGGGACCACTGCACGCCACTGTCGGGCAAAGACAAGATAGAATTCGAAACACCACGCTGCGCTCCAAAACGGGCATAGTGGACGTTGGCAAGAAGGCTGCTAGGCTATCTTATATTTATGGGGTTCAGGTTTCCGCACTTAGTCCTTGAAATGGACCATTGTGCGTGAGCCATGGTGGCCGATTACTCCAACCAGCCCACCTCCCTCCAGAAGCAGATCAGACTTCCCGGTCTCCTCAGGGCATCCGCAAGGGATCTTGTGTTCCAAGGGTCTCCTCACGAATCTTGGTAACGCCTGTACACTCAAGGAGCACATGCGCCACCGTTTCCTCCGCCTCCATGCATGCTCTGCACAGGGGGCTGTCAGTGAAACCTAGGTTGTGGAAGTGTTTATTCAGTGAACAGTGTCCAGTAATGGTCCCCGCGACCTGACGCAGGCTGTCTCTGTCCAGGCGCAGAAGGCGCCTGGTCAGCTTTAGCCTGGGCTGCTAGGCTAAAATGGGATTGGGCGGGTCACGTCAGCCGCATGCACGATGACCGCTGGGCAAAAGCCTCAACACGGTGTTTGCCAGAAGACGGATCCGGCCCAGAAAGAGGTGGCGAGACGATCTGGACGCGCACCACGAGGGCTGCGTTCGAAGTGGCTCAGGAAAAGAGCACTTGGAAGGAGTTGGGGAGGCCTTTGCCCAGCAGTAGGCTGTCCTACATGCTAAAAAAAATACAGACATTAAAATCTTTATAATTCTAGTACCTACACTGAAAGAATTGATTGCAATTTTGTTTTATGAAGTTAGCTGTCTATACAGGGTGTAAATTAACCCTTCACACATACGTCAACCAAGCATTCTCTACATCAAACTAAGTACCCCTACGCAAAAATGTGTGCTGGGAAACGACTTTTTTTTTGGGGTTAAAAATCACATTTTACGGTAAAATTCAATGTAGCACTCTTAAAACATTGTGCTAATGGATGCTTTGAATAGTAAACGGGTCATGGAGGTAATTTAAGTAAAGTTAAAACCTGAAAAACTAGTATTGACAAAAACAGCTGTGCAAAATTAAGAACTTTGACCCCCAATATCTCCGTAACTAGGGAGTTCCCAGGTATGGTATAGAACCAAAAAATGATCGCAGTGGTGGGGAGAACAAGTGCCCTTCGTTTGCGTTAAGGGTACTTTTACACCCTATAAACCTACTTATTAGCTTTTTCGACTGTATCTAAGGAACAAGTTTTTTTAAAGAAAGAAATAGTATATGCTGACATCCTTTTGGATATTTCAGTTACTGCTGACAAACTCGAAGACCAGTGTAAAAGGACCTCAGTACAAGTACATGGCTGATGTAATCGGAGGTGGAATACTGAGCGGATCGGGTAAGAGCGGACACCTTTCTTGAATATATGATGTAAGCTAGAGACATACACGAGGAAACTCTTGCCTTAAACTCAATAGACACCTGAAGCTGAACGGAAGCAAACAACAAGGAAAAACCGGCCAAGTGCGAGTCAGACTCGCCCATGAAGGGTTCCGTAGCAGCAAGTAACATAATATAAAAGTTATTGTAGTTCGTTGTAACTTTGACGATGTTTTAGTAACAGCGTATTTTTTTAAATCAAGTTAGTTATTTATTACGTTGACGTTTTATAGTAGGTAAGTGTTTACCTATTTCAAGGCAGTGAATGAGTTTAAAAGAATAATTTCGATGTAAGTAATTAAAATTAATTTTATCCAACGAAAACAGTATCAAATCGTAAACGTACATTATTAAGCATTCGCAAATGTATCGAAAAATTCGCTCCGCGCGCACGAGTGTCAACGACGCCTGCCCTCACGTATCTGCTTGTTCGGGTTAGCGGAGCGCAGTCGGAAACCTGCCCCCGCAATCCGCACCGATCAAGCCACGCCCCGCGCGAAGTATAATTATTATTTACTCAGGCACCTATTACAGATTTATTATTAGATTATTAGAAAATAATGGTTCACGGTTTATGCATAAGGTTTAAGTTTATGAAATTAAAAGTTTTTAAATAATTTTTAAAATTGAGTTGATTGAATGAACGGTAAATTGCGATTTACGATTTATGACGTATTAAAAAAAAATACTAGATCTCGTTCAAACCAATTTTGGTTGGTAGTTTTTGTTGAGATCTACATTATATATATTTTTTTAGAATTGTCACTCTCTTACTTTAAAAGTTAGAGGGGGGGGGGACACATGTTACCACTTTGGATTTGTCTATCTTTGAAACGATTGACTTTGAGAAAAAATGATTTTAAGAACCTCAATGTCATTTTTGAAGACCTATCCATAGATACCCCTCATGTGTATTGATGAAAAAAAGTTTTTTTAGTTTCAATTCCATGTATGGAGACCCCCCTCTTAATCTTAAATTTTTTTATTTTTATATAAAAATCATAAAGCGGTTTACAGAATACATCTACCTGCCAAATTTCAACTGTGTAATCCTTATAGTCTCGGAATAAAATGGCTGTGACATGCGGAGGGACAGACGGACAGACGCACAGACAGACAGACAGACATGACGAATCTATAAGGGTTCCGTTTTTTGCCATTTGGCTACGGAACCCTAAAAAACAACTCTTAACCCATATATACAGGGTGTTTGGAAGGGAGCTGTACATACGCCTAGGGTAGAAACTAGGGATAGTCTGCTACCTACCCCCGCCCATTATATTGACCTTGGCCTCAAGGTTTTTATTTAATTTAAAATTATTTCTTTACCTTACTACGGTACTTCAGGCCCCATAACTTTTCTTCTCCACAATTTTCTGGTGTAAAATAATTTTTTGCAGGACCCTAAGACTCTAACGATTAAAACAAGACCATTAGCCGACCGGTCCCATGGATAGATTTTGAGCTACAGGTAGTTTTAGTCAAAAAATCATAAAAAAGTCAAATAAAAAATAATAATAAATTAAAAAAAAACCTTGAGGCCAAGGTCAATATAATGGGCGGGGGTAGGTAGCAGACTATCCCTAGTTTCTACCCTAGGCGTATGTACAGCTCCCTTCCAAACACCCTGTATACTGCTACACACTATCAGCTCTAGAAATTAGCTAAGCATATGCCTAATTTTAGGGTTCCGTAGTAAATATGGAAGCCTTATAGTTTCGCCATGTCCGTCTGTCTGTCTGTTGTGTGGAATTTCATTGGATAGGTCTTTAGAAAACATTGCGAGTTTGCTCAAACAGTTTTGCTCAAAAAATGTTTATTTTTCGCAGAAACATACATGCATACAGGAAATAAAACAATACACAAAAAACACTAATTATATTATGACTCTTCCCTCTATGAGCAGAGCGCTAGGGAGTGTCAGACTTCTACTAACTAAAAACCACCCATGTTCCTTCTTAGACCTTTGTGTCGAGGCCGCGGTATCTCTTTCTAAAAACCCGCAGCCCCAACGGGTCTATAAAAGAACCCAGCATCTTCGTTGAAAATATGAGTTCCCCAGGTCCAACATGGCGCAAGCACAGAAAGATAGCCAGCCCGAACTACGGTAAGCGAGCCATCGAGAACTACGGCGAGATATTCAACCTAGAGGTGGATGACCTGATGAAGAAGTTCAGGAGTATGGGGAAGGACCAGTTCAATGTATACAAGCACGTTGTGCGGACCACTAGCATTGCTGTTTGTCGTGAGTATATAATTATGTCTCTTTATCATTTCATGAGCTTTATTAAGAATAAGTGTATTTGTGACAGTTTTTGAAAAAGCAAATGACATGCCACGTGCTACCACGACGCGAACATGTTGAGTGACAGCGACCGGCCGGTTGATGCCGTTTAAAGTCGACGTCAGGACTCACGGTCACGTCACACATTGTCCGACGTTGTGAAATGCGTCGTATACAGGATGTAAGGGCGAGGCCATAACACTTCGTTGCGGCCAGTGGTGGCGTCGCATCTAGGCATTTGTGCGTCGGTGTCTCTGCCACCCTGTATAATGTTTAATGTCGTAGCGAAGTGCTTTCGTAGGTTTGATTAATGATGGATGGCCGTCCGGGGCTCACTAAGGCCAGTGCCTCTCAGGATTGCAATTTTTTTTCGAAAGAGTTACGCAGCCCTGGAACGCAAAGGGCATTAAAAGGAACACGGATCGAAATGGAGTGTCAGACTCTTACTGGCGCAAGAGTCTGACACTCCAGGAGGAATCATTCGATAACTTGACCTCCAAAAAAAGGGGCGTGTCAGTTTAAAGATAAATCCAAGTTTGTGGGGTTGCAAGCCTTGTCCCACAGCCGCCATCTTGGAAAAAAGGGGTAATTCAAATGGTTTTTATGGTTTATCTGACTAAAACAAAAATTTGTTAACAGTTATTGTTGCAAATAATATTATTTTCAACTTTTGTTCAGTAACTAGACTTTTTTCTGGCCTATCTTGTGTCCCACTGCTGAGCAAAGGCCTCCCCTGTCTCCCTCTAAACCTTTCTATCACGTGCGATCTCTGGCCATGTTTTTAGCCCCGCAAAGATTATCAGATCGTCAAGCCACCTTCGCCGCGGTCGACCTTGACGGCGCTGTCCTGTCTCAAGCGTCCAGTCTCCAGTGTGTGACGATTTTTGTCCATCTCTCCGGGTGCGTGGCCTGCCCACTCCCACTTCAGCCTGGCTGTTTTTTCGCCGACATCAGCTATTTGAGTTATAGAGCACAGGGTGGTGTTTCTAACGCCACCCTGGTATGTATTTTATATGAATGTAAAGGTATTGTTTATTTACTATTGCGGTTTTTCTTAGTTTTTTTTTTTTTTTAGTTTTTAAAAAATATTTATGTAAGTATTTTATAAACATATACACACAACACACACACACACACACACATACATATTATTATTATTATTAAACATTACACTTACCCACACATATTTTTACAATTATACAATTTATTTTTATTTTTTCTATTAATTGTTACGTAACCTATAATTTCGGTTTTAAAAAAAAATGTCACCTCCAAATGATCCGTCATTAGTCCCTGAAATGGTTCATTTGAAAACCAGCGTCAGACTGCACCAGCCAGTCTGACATTATCGCTGAAATGGACCTTTTTAGCGCAGCCGTGAGGCACACACTTTGCTTCATGTTAAGTATGCCTACCTTATTTTTATTGTGTAATTTATTTGTATTGTGCGTGTTTCATGTACTGTGGCTAAATAAATTTTATTCTTTCTTTCTTTCTTTCTAACGCGGTATGTTCGCCTAGCACCTATTATGCTATACGCTCCATTGCTCGATGGCAAATCTTGAGTTTGGACTTCTATTATGACCTTTATTTACGAGTAGGTACATAGCGTAAAATACTGACTGCCTAAATTTAAGTACATTTGTTCTTTCACTTCTTTATTTCGACCAAAGCTAGTCCCTTTAGTTCGACCACTGTAATTTTAATAAAGTTAGATTTTATGGACTATTCCTTGATCAGTAGGTACTTAAATATTTATGCATTACAATTATTCAATCGTAGCGAGTGATTGCTGGAAAATTTATACGCTGTGTGAAATACCGGGAAAAATTATAGATTCAAGTACAGTAGTTAAATTCTTAGATCTAGTGAGTGATTGACGATGACTGATGACGTCATAATAATATAATAATATTCCACAACTATCACACAACGACATCTTGTCCCAAGCTAAGCAGAGCTTGTGTTATGGGTACTAGACAACTGATAAACATACTTATTTAATTCTAAATACATACATATTATAGATAAATTACACCCAGACACAGAACAAATGATCATGCTCATCACACAAACATTTGTCCTGGGTGGGAATCGAACCCACGACCTCCGGCATAGCAGTTAGGGTCACTAACCCACTAGACCAACAGGCCAATCAATATAATCTTGACTGTATGCTGACGACAACTAGCCGAGAAGCGAATCCTGTCTGTCAGCTACGTAACTAAGTAAAAAGTTATTTAAGAATGACAAACCAACATGAATTTGAGACAAGTGGTAAATCTTCAAATAATCCCTCCCGCTCTTTGGCAGAGCGAAAGGGAGTGTCAGACGTCTACTGACTAAAAACCACCCATGTTCCTTCTTAGCCTTCTATGTCGAGGCCGTAGTATCTCTTGTGAACAACCCGCAGCCCCGACGAGCGTCGGCCCTTGTGGTTGACCGTCTCCCATGTTGCTGACATCTCTTTGAGGCGCACGTGGAACACGAACGCGCCTTCGACACGGTGAGTCGTCGTCATAAGACGGACAGACGGCGAGCTAGCCCATTACTCACCGTCCAGCCATCGCGTGGCCCCCGACGCCCGGAGCGTCTCACGCGGCGGCGGGGACGAGAGGTTCTCTCCCTCTCACGTTCCGCCGGCTCCTTCGCTAACATCACTGCTTCGCAGAAGGAGGCGACGACGTCCCATTCCTGCTCACCCCGGACCATGGCTTGCACTAGGACCGGACGCGAGAGGTCGCCGCCGACGCCGAACTGACCCCTCCTTGACATCTGAAAAATAAAATTGTGTCCTCTAACAAATGCTTGCTAAATGTAACATTTCAATGGACTATAGCTGCAGGATCTACGCAATTTAGATCTATTTATGGTTTTTATTTCCATTTCAGAAACACTTATGGGGTTGACAAAAGAGCAGACCTTGAAAATACCACATTTTGAGAAAGTGATAGATGATAGTCCCGGGTAAAAAAACATTTCTTTGCTTCTTTCAAATAAAAGTCTTTTCTCCATACTCAATTCTTTATTGAGAGTAGATTGAGCTACTGACCGAACGTTTTGGCTGTAGTTTTTACTGCAACATAATTGACGAGAGATTTAAATGGAGATTTTAAATATTAGTTGTAAGTCAATCATATTGCAATGGCAAGATATCTAGCTTGTGCTAAAATTACTATTGAAGCATGAAACAGAAAAAGCCGAGTACCTACTTTTGATAAAAACTTAATTACCTGATCTCTTATTAAAACCCCTTTTCCATTTACAGTATGTATGACATAGTATTCAGAAGAATGACAAAATGGTACTTACAAATCGACCCAGTCTTCTGGGTGTCCAGTGACAACTATAATTTTAAAAAATTCATGAAAATCATGAAGGAGTTCAGTGAAGGTATTTTGCTTCCTCTAAACGAAAGATTGAAGACTTTAGAGGGCAGCACGAAGGATCTTATGAATCCAGAGGGTGACACTGGTGATAACACTCAACTGAGCGTTATAGAAAGGTTCATACTGGCCCAAGAGTTGGATAAGGAAGATATGTTGAAGGAGACTTTTACTATATTTACGTCGGTAAGTTTTAACACAAAAAAACACCTTTGGCTTAGATTTGATCTCGTTAGTCGAGTCCTACGCATGACGCCAGTTATCTATGGCTACTTACGTATAAAACCGACTCGGGAGGCGGGTTGTGGGCACATGAGCGGGTTATTATTCTACTCTATTACTGGGTGCTTGGTACCGAAAGTGTTAAAAATGATTTTTTTTTCTTGTCGATGGCACTTTAAAAAAGTTGAGTCCAGTAGAGCTCTCAGTGAGGTGTTTTAGTTCCACAAAGCTGCAGTTTAACTATCGTTTCAAAACAAATATTTTAGAACCCACAGAATTTTTGTCATGTTATAACAAATAAATCAAAAGCGCCTGTTACTGGCGTATTGGAAATAAATGCTTTGATTTTAATTTAACATCTAGCAGTCGGTTAAGAAATCATGTATATAAATTATAGGTATATTACAGAGTCAAGAAGCTTCAGCAAAGATTTCGTCGTACGTCCTGTTAATGATGGCTTATCACCCCAAATGCCAGGTAAATGTTTTGTCACTATTTACAATAGTTGCAGCCACTTATGATGTCAATAATTAGGGGTCAATCTCTTCGTACGCACCAAAACAAATGAACCATTATCGTTTTTCATTAGAAAATATGTTGAAGATCACGATAGATGACGTTTCAAGACACGAACTGGCTTATTTCTGAATTTCAAAGTGAAGAACTTTAATAATTTTAGGTAGGTCAATGACCGATATTAATATCTTAACTGGCAGTAACTATAGCTAGATAATATATAACCCACTAAAAACAAAGCTTGTAAAAAAAGCAAAGTCGCGCAACTCAGTTCTTTTACCGTAAAAAGTAGTGAGATCCATGTAATACCAAGTCAATTAATATATTTAGTCCCTACTTAAAAACCTTTGATGTTTTAAATAAATAGATTGACTTGGCCACTGCATCATATTGGCCAAAGCGATGGCGATTAGCTATTACAATGGCCTGTTTAACATGAATGCGATGCGATGGTCGAAAATGGCCTGAACTGATGGTTCGAGAAAAGGATGGTACGGCCGTGCCGCTTTACTGCTTGACTTGGCGGGAGCACTGCCGTGCCCCCAGATACGGAAACCACGAGTCAGTAGAATGAGACTTGTATTACTGAAATTCTACGAAATAAACTCAACATCATTTTTGTTTCATCATTGTGATGGACGGAGCTCTTGGTTCAATAATAACTACCACTCGGGTCCATCTTTAGGTTAAGCCGCGATTGCCTATGATAATAATTATTATGATGTCGTCAAAAATATATTAAAATTGAATTGAATTTTTTATTTTGTTTTTATTTGCGCACCATATGTTTTTCTTTCATACTTCTCCAGAAGTCGTCATTTTAGAAGTCACCTCCTCAACCAAACGACCTGCAGCTTGCTTAAAAGTAACACTCCATATTTTCAGGAGAAACTCTACGCAGAAATCAGGAGCGTGATCGGCGATGAGGACAAACACGTCACTGATGATGACTTTAAACAGATGCCATACCTGGAGATGGTGTTTAAAGAAGTGCTGCGACTGTTCCCCATAGGAGCCGCGCTGCAGAGGACTATCAATGAAGATATTGCTATTAGTAAGTGATTACCCCGACAAGTCGTAATCAGCGCTTATGGCAATCTGTGTTCCCGTCAGCTTTCAAAGCAGGAGTGAACAGGCATCTCCTGGGCACGCTCGTTCCATTATAGACCTCATCAATCGCTTTCCATCAGCCGTGATCGAGGTCAAGAGCAGGCCCATTTTGTAATTTAAAGAAAACTGTCTGTTTGACTGCTTGTGACCGTCTCGTAGGTCTAGTGGTGGTGAGCTTGACTGTTGTGAATGAGTGCCTTCGGTTCCATTCCTAAACAAGTATAAAAAACCGACTACGCAAAAAATCGCAGACTTTTAAAACCGTGGTCTTAAAAGAAGAAAACAAGAATATACACCTTAAAATAATTTTAGTAAATAAATAGTTAATAATAAGTAAAATTAAGTGCCATACTATAGGTATGCGCCCGACCCAGTTCCCGATAATGGTAATATTTCGTTGTATTGGGATCGACCTATCGTCACTAACAGGACTATTGTTGCCAATAAGCCTTTTTTTTTTTTTTTTGGTGGGTGTAAAATCATCGAATAACCCCTCCCGCTCTTGGGCAGAGCGAAAGGGAGTGTCAGACCAGATCACTCACCGTCCACAGGCCCGCGTCTACGGTGGCCGGAGGTCATCGCGGGTTGCCAATAAGCCTGACATTGTGGTGATAGATCGATCGGAACGTCGCGCAATGATTGTTGATATAACAGTCCCGCATGACGAGAACCTCGTGAAAGCAGAGAAAGATAAGCAATTCAAGTATCTGGATCTGGCTCGCGAGGTTGTCGACATGTGGCACGTGAATACAGCAGTCATTGTGCCGATAGTCGTGTCTGCCAATGGCTTAATAGCCAAGAGCCTCGACGAACATCTAAGGAGGCTCTCGCTTGGTAGCTGGATCAAGGGCTTAATTCAGAAGGCAGTACTTCTGGACTCGGCGCGCATTGTCAGGAGGTTCCTCTCTCAAGAGCCCTGACCACCGGTAGTTCGGACTCTGTTCCCAATGCTAGTGGACCACTATTTTTTATATTTTTAAATGTTTTTTAAATACCCTTTTTGTAATTAATTTTTATGAATAAAGGAAGTAAAATTATAATAGAGGACAGCCGAAGTCGCATGCCACTGATACTTGATTCTCCTCCATGGCGTTCTCATCGATACAGCAAGCAGCAGTTGCCATCAGCAAGGTGGCATGCGACTACGAATTTTATTATTAACGACGATTTAATCAATTTGTAATAATACATTACTTTCTTAATGTAAAATTCTACTTAATGTTGCCTCGTTGTTTACATAATACAAGTAAAAGGCACAGACTAGACCGCGAGAACTGTTTAACCACATTCTAAACGTATTATGTTGACTAAAACTATAATATAAAATACATATTTGTTATGTACTCGCCAAGACTGATTATCTCAATTTAATTTTTTTCGTCCTTAATTTTTGACATTTAAATTCCGTCATAAAAAGAATTATTAAAATTTATATAGCCTATGTCACCCGTGTTATTCTTACGAATCTATTGACACCTCATTTATTAAGTTACCTTCAGTAGTCTAGGCCCTATCGCTACGGTGGAACATACATACATACATACATAGATACATAGACTGCCAAAATCATTACCCTTCCTTTTGGCTTCGCCGTAGTCGAGTAAAAAAGAAAAAATACGTGTCCATTATTGTTTGAAAATCTATCTGACGGACCAATTAGATTTTTGTGAAATACTCTATTCCGAATCGATCAGTGGGGTCCTCCATAAACAGTTTATGAATGCCTTATAGTGTTTGCCGAGAATAGATCTTGTAACATTATTTTTCTACATAATAATATGGTGTTTTTTTAGTAAGCACAAGTACTACGCCCCTGACTTTTCTTAAACACGTCACGGTCTATGTTCTTGTAAGGATTAGCTCTTCCACTCCTTGATGTCGCGTACCTCTTATACCCATATAATTAACCTATTTCTATACGTTTCAGGCACCCACACTCTCCCAGCAGGTTGTTCAATACTGGTTCCTGTCTACCACATCCACCGCAACCCTCGGTTCTGGTCCGACCCAGACAGTTTCGACCCAGAGCGCTTTAGCCCTGAGAACGTGAAAAAACGCAATCCCAACTGTTACGTACCGTTCAGTTTGGGACCTATGGACTGCTTGGGTAAGCTTATTCTTCTTTACATACCAGTTATTAGTTAAAATCAACATTTTCCCTTTAAAATAAAGTTCTTTTTTGAGTCTGTACAGTTACATACAGGGTGTAAAGTAACCCTTCACACAAACGTCAACCAAGCATTCTGCACATTAAACTTAGTACCCCTACGCAAAAATTTTTTTGGAGACAAAAATCACATTTTACGGTAAAACTCAATGAAGCATTCTAAAAATATGAATTCTTTGAATAGTAAACGGGACATGGAGGTAACTTAAGTAAAGTTTTAACCTGAAAAACTAGTATTTAGAAAAACAGCTGTGCAAAATTTGGAATTTTGACCCCCAATATCTCCGTAACTAGGGGGATCCCAGGTATGGTCTAGAACCAAAAGTTGATCGCAGTGGTGGGGAGAACAAGTGCCCTTCGTTTGCGTTAAGGGTACTTTTACACCCTTTATACACCGTGTTCCGGACGATATACATAAACTTCGACCTCATATTCAGACCACGGAAATAAGCATTTATCATTATGGACACATTAATGAATTCTTATTTTTTATTTTTTGTTAATTTTCATACAAACTAAATACCGTGACGTAAATCACCCGATATGCATGCCTCATAATCCGAATTGGCAACGTCGTATTTTTAAACGATTTTATTTAGCTCACCCCGTTTGTTTTATTTATTATTCTTGGGTCAAATTTAGTAATTCAAATTTCACCCTCTTCCTGTCAACCGATTAATCTGAAATTTTGTATACACTTTGGATTTTGGTGACAATACAATTATGTTTATTCATTATCATTATAAATTCAAGATGGCCGCTGCTACAAAATGGCGGATAATTTATGTTTTATTAATCCCATCAATATGGGTATCAAATGAAAGGGCTCAACAAGCAGAATACAATATACTATAAAAAATTGAAATCCAAGATGGCAGCCGCTACAAAATGGCGGATAACGTAGGTTTTATCAATCCCATCAATATGGGTATCAAATGAAAGGGCTCAACAAGCAGAATACAATATACTATAAAAAATTGAAATACAAGATGGCGGCCGCTACAAAATGGCGGAAATTTTTTAACTACTTAAAGAGGAGTTGGACTGCAATAAACCAACGGGCAAGAAACCTTGCAATAATGAAGCACTAAATGAATTAAACAGAATGCGAAATAAAAACTAAAAACTAGAAAATAAAAATAGGTAAAAAGACTTTTTAAGTTAAACGGTTTTATGTTAAACATACATTGCAATGTATAAGATAAAATAATGTACTAAAAACCAAAATATAATAAAATAGATACAGTCGTGGGAATTATAAACATATGCATAGACTAGACTAAAATAAAACCGTGGGGCACGTCAACAAATACTGTTGTCTACAAATTATCGACTTAATGTGCGATAGAAGAATCGTTTAATTCGTCGTTAAAATAGGCAGTTGGCCCGCAGACGGTGAGGAAATTACTTACTATTTTCTTGCTCATGGAAATTCCAATAGTTATACACTCCATGTAAATAAAAGAGACGTGCCCCACGGTTTTATTTTAGTCTAGTCTATGCATATGTTTATAATTCCCACGACTGTATCTATTTTATTATTTTTTGGTTTTTAGTACATTTTACTTAAACATTGCAATGTATGTTTAACATAAAACCGTTTAACTTAAAAAGTTTTTTTACCTATTTTTATCATTCATAACATTTGGCGGGCTGAAACTTATCAAAACTAAGTTTTTTGTTTTTTTTTATTCCCCTCAGACTTCAGATTAGTAGTACTGTCAATCAAATGCCCTACCTATATAGAGAGAACGTATAAGGCTACCAAGCAGGTAGGTACGTATTTCGAATTGTGAAGGTTTAATTTAAAAAAAAAAACCTATCCAGATCATGATAACCTCTGTCCACGATATGCAGCCTTCGCAAAACGTTTCTGTAGTCCTTATTTTTTATTGTAGGTTTAGAGCAACGCAGGACCTCCGACGACGGAAAGGCGAGTAGGCTACCACAATTACCCTAACCCACTCTACCGTTTCGGCGTAAGGTGGAAGCGTCGTGGTAGCTCGCGAAATTCAAATTTTCTTACGTTTATTTGCAATTTGTAGGTCAGTGTCAGGTTGTATTGTTGATTGTACAATTATCTCAAAACTATTGAATAAAAGAAGGGCAGTTCACCTCGCAATCTGGCGACCACAATTGAGGTCGCGTACATTCTTAAAAATACTCTCAAAAGATAGGTTTCGATCAAATTAAGATAAAAGGTAATCACAGCATATTTTTTTATATTGCATTTGGCTAGAATAACATAATTTATGACCACACTTGTCGCGCGGGCAACATCAGAACTAACGCCGCCATCCTATTTTTCAATACATTTCACAAATGTAATGTTTACCAACAGCGCTCTTCTGTCAACCTCAATGGACGTCAGCCGTAATGTCATTCAAAAATATTTTCACTATTTACATTGTATACAATCCAATAAACCTTATGTTTTATTACATGTATTTAAAAACTGTCTACGTAGCCTACGGAACCCGCACTTGCACAACCCATCACATTGTCTTATGATTTTGGTCGGCTTATTAATGACATAATTACACTAGTCATCGCAATGGAATACATATAAGCTTACAATATTGCGAAAAAAACAAACTTTAAAGCTGGACGAGTTTGAAGACGGGCTTACTCGACCGCGTTCATTTACACTCGGTCGTTTGAGGAATTCCATAGGCAATCGGATTCGGGCGAACGACCATGTGTAATTGCGCCATGGAATAGGCAAAAATGAAACATTAATTACGAAGTTGAATAAAACATTTATTTTAAGCAGCACAACATTATAATCTCATGAGAACTTGTTTAAATAACTGACCGTGGGCATGCCATCATCATCGGCATTACTATAATCGTATGGTGAATATTCACCAAACGATGCTCCTGACACATGCTAGCAATATTGCTAGCATGTGTCAGGAGCTGAAGAAGAAAAGAAGAAGAAGACTGGTAAACAAATAAAATATTCACAACAAAACCCCACATCAAGATTTATAAATCAATATTGATTAGGCAGGGAAGTGAAACTCACAATATTTATAACAATTATGACATCTTCTGTTTTGTTTGATACATGACTTAGTTTTGAATATTGCCATTTAAATTAAATTCTCCAAAAAACGTTCCATACGTCCTTTACGTTTTTAATAACAGCAGTCACATATTTATTTAATAGTATGATTATTTAGTAACAAAAACATGTTGCGAAGGGAATAAGATTAATCAAGGAGTATATGATACCTACGTATGTATGGTTACGTTAAAAAAAAAACTCTAAAAAGCAAAAATAAATAAATTTAATGTAAAAAGTTTTCGAAATGACCACCTTCTTTTTCGACACAAATATTCAAACGAGTCCTAATTTGGCCATTTAAATTCACAGACATTTGTCTCATTTGTTCAGCAGCCCGAGATATTCTTTCTAACAGCTGTTCACGGTTATCAATTTGTACGGAGTACACCTTCTCCTTTAAGGTTCCCCAGACATAAAAATCTAAAGGAGTCAGGTCTGGGGACCTAGCTGGCCATGCGATATTTGGGCTACCTCGACCAATCCAGCGGCCAGGAAAGGTTGCATTTAAATATTGACGTACTTGTGTGCCATAATGTGCAGGAGCCCCATCATGTTGGAGCCACATGGTTCGCAGAGTTTGAAGATCCACTTCTTCGAAAAATTCCAAGCTAGTGACGTTTCTTAGAAACTCTAAGTAATTTTCAGCATTTAGGCGGTGGGGAATCTCAATAGGGCCGATCAGCTGATTGTTAAAAACACCAGCCCACATGTTTACAGAGAATTCAGTTTGATGTGACGCCTGCCAATGTAAATGCGGGTTGCTCTCATGCCACTGAACTTGATTTTTGGAATTGAATACTCCCGCCCTTGTAAATTGAGCTTCATCCATCCAAAGAATTTTTTGAAGCAGTATAGGATTATTTATTAGTTCTTGGTTCATTCTCTGGCAAAAAACAATTCTTGAGAAGTGATCAGGTGGTATAATGCCTTGGGATTTTCTGTAGTGGTAGGCATGTAAACCATATCTCTTCCACAGTTTCCACACTAGCTTATGGGATACACCCACGATTCTCCCAAAGCGTCTAGTCGAGAGTGTAGGATCATGAATAATATGGTTCATTATTCTGTTTTCTTGAGCGACGCTCAAATTGATTGATCGTTCAGAGCGGCGTGGTCTAATTCCGATCTCACAAAATCTCCTGTGTATGCTGATAAATGTTCGTATATCAGGAACGCGCCGACCAGGGAATCGCCGTTGGTACTCTCGTACAGCCGCTGTAGCATTTCCGTCACAGAAACCGTAGACGAAGTGAATATCAGCTTGGTGTTGAGCCGAATACTCGTACGGCATAGTGAATGTTGAAATTATAATGATTGATTAAATTATTCGTAAACCCAAAAGCAAATTACAATAAACAACTAATCTGACAGTTAAAATCATGCATGACAAACAACTTGTGTATCCATAGAGACCAGTTTAATCTCTTTGATAGATTTGTTATCAAAAATGATCGTACTTCTTCGCTATCTCTCGGGTTCCTCTCGTACGTGCAAATGAAATGCAAGTAGTATTTGATAGATTTGTCATTTTAATTGCACTGAGCGGCAACATAGGCCAAATTAAGACCCTTTCATACTGCATAGCTCGATTAAACTTCATTAAATGAAATTACAAATATCTTTGTAACGAAGCCTTTTTAAGTACTACTTCCTTTGTTAGATTTGATTTGTTGAAGCTATAGAAGCGTTTGCTAAAGTTTATGGATAACGTGAAGAACACGGTGTATACAGACTTTATTTTATAATGTTTTGACTCAATAAGAGGCCACGTAGATTGCGGCATCAAAGGCCTTTTAGAAGTCCCCAAGGGCATATAAAATAAGCCAAGAGACATTTGGAACACTCCGGCAGATCTAGTCTGCTATAACAGCAGTGCTCCTGGCACTGCACTGACGTTTGATGTTGGAAGAATTGCTAATGTCTTATTTCATCAGCTTATGTTTGCTGGGTCAGCTTTTGAGAGGTTCTTGGTTATACATACGCGTACGTATTAGTAACAAAAGATTACGGAAGGCAATCCAAGGAGGACATGTTATTAAATACGATGTTTAGAAAGCCGCAAATGAAGAATTTCCAAACTTAGTGAACGGATGAAACTGAAAAGATCTAGAGAGGCGACCGCAAACCGGAAGACGTTGCGTTGGAAGGCCTCCCACTAGGTAGACCGATGACCCGGTGAAGGTTACAAAGATACGCTGGATGCGCGACCTACGAGTATATCCAGCAGTGGTCGTCTTTCGGCTGAAATTATAATGAAAAGATGCGTTTTATGTCTAACTGTATTTTTTCTATCTTTTTCAGGAAGATACTTTGGGACAAAGCTAATAAAGACCATTTGTACGAGGGTACTAAGAGAATTCCGACTCACCTCGACGGAGACTTATGACGATCTGCGAGTGATTATTTCAATTTCTGTAAAATCAAAGAACGGTTTTCCTATCATGTTGAATCCAAGAAAGACAGAGTCGGACGAGTAGAGCGCTATTGATTATTTTCACGTTTTATAAAAGTGCAATAGATTTAGGCTTATCAACTGGGCCGTCTGGTCTGCGGGTTGTTCAGAAGAGATACCGCGGCCTCGACTTTTGTGTCTAAGAATAATCATGGCTTTTGGTCAGTAGAAGTTTAACACTCCCTACCGCTCTGCCCTGAGCGGAAAAAGTCATTTGATGATTCCCCACCCTTAATAGAAAAAAAAGGCTTAGGAGCTGAAGGGATCACAGAGGTACTTTTGTCCGTTTTGCACTGTTGTAACTTTTAAGATACATTAGTAACTCCATAAAGCTTGAACTATAAGGTAGTGTGATGTTATGTTATAATGTATTCTGTGTCATAAGGCTGCGGTTCCACTGAGGCGGAGTGGAGCGGTGCGGAGCGGGGCTGAGCTGCGATTCAAAAATCACAAGCGGAGTGGAGAAGAGAAATGTGAATTTCAAGCCATGTGATTGGTGAATCGCGGCATAGCTCGTCTCCGCTTTGCCTCGCTCCGCAATTCACAGCTAACTTCCGAACCGCCTTAAAGTTTGAACAGAACTATTGTTACTACTCACTTTTTCGTCGGCGGTGAGACAGGTGTTTATTGAATCTATTTGTTATTATTGTAACTTAGTTATAGACATTTTATTTTTAAAGTCTGCAAACTGATAATAAATATATTTTATTACGGGTTTCATTATATTTACGTGGAATTATTACCTATTTTCTTTCCCCTTGTTTTTTTTACTCGACTACGACAAAGTGAAAGGGCTTCACTTGTACATTTCCAAGATATTGCTCAAATTTAAAGTGACGCCCTCTAGCGGACAAAAGTCATGTGTTAAAAAAATCTTGAATCTTGAAAATCTTGTTTCATACTTTTTCAGCGTCATTTCATTTTGTCGTTGTCGGGTTTTCGTCTTTTTATAAATCGATGAACGCCAGGCACGAAAAAGTGTCACGTTCCGCCTGAGCTGAAGCCCGAGTGTGCAAGCGAGAGCGCAGAACAAGCAATAGAGAGTCACGATCGGCTTGTGAAGTTGTGACGCCAATAATTTTTCAACAATGTTTTCATAAGACGTTATCAAGTCAAATATCGTCCGTAAACGGTAAGGAATGACGTGATATTCATCCATTGAAAAGGAATTAATATACACACATATAAAGGCGGACTTAATGCCACAAGGATTTCTTTAACAACGACAACGTTTGGTTTAAATTCTTATCTAAGTAGTCAACCTCCAACATTGTAAATGGAATAAAGAAAGTACCCACATACAATATAAAATAACATATCATTCATAACATCACGCCTATAATCCGCAAAGAGTTAGGCAGGGGTGTACCTAATAGCACAGATTATGTTAGGTACGTTCGAACAAATTATCTTGGCATGTCCGAACTTCGTGCAGAACGCTGCGCACTCTGCGCAGTGACATTTATTAGGAAAATAGGAACCAAATGGTGACATGAGGCGAAGTTCGGGGGGCGGTAGTCTAGGCTAGAGATGCACCTTACATAAACACAAATAATCCTTTATACGATCAAATATCGTAATCGATTAGTTTTATTTGGAATACGTTATTATTAGTGTTTAGAAGATATATTATATAGGTAAGTGAATACCTACATTAACTAATAAAGTGAATTTAATCATTAATAATTGAGATTTCGTCTTTATTACAAAAAAAATGTATAGTAACATTATGTTTCCTCTGTTTGATGTAACTTATGTTTTAGAAATCTATTACAGACTTCTTGAATAACGAATGTTTACGAACATTTAAAACCTCAATATAAAATTGAATAGAAACATCTTTTTATTACTTAATTTCAATCGATTCGAAGAATAATCGATTAAACGACACCCATTGCACATGTGCACATGCCCATCTCTTTTTGTTAACTTCGTGACCTTCGTGCAAGTTCGACAATATTCGCGTATTGTATCTCAGTCACACGATAGCATTTGTTTGGTATTTGTGTTACTATCTCTTTCTTGAGCACATTCGATTAGAAAAGTTTTCGTTGTGTTTTTGTTTGTTGTTTTTAATATTACTGTTATTTGTTATTATTAGTTAGAAAAGTTAGTGGGCACTTATATCGTCAAATATGCCACCAAAGCATAGTAGTGTTTTAAATCGCCAGGCGAGAAAAATTATTTACGATTTAACTCAGTATATATGAAAGGGGAAAAAGAAAATGGAGTTAAACATGTAGACTAGGTACTTATCTAAAAGTATTTCGATATTTATTTCATTTGTATTTTCTAACTGGATTAGATAGGTATTTTCTGATCGTATATTGTTTATCTGGCAATAACAGTTTTCTTCGCGAGTATACATGCGTAGAAGTTCGCAGAGCCTATGTTCTGACCTGTCATGATAATTTGATCGTAGGTACCTACACTACCTAATGTAAACACACGTACATTTCCTTAATTTAATTTTCGTGCCCGTGTGCTATTAACTGGCCCATGTAATAGGGGTGATACTATTGCCATCAACCGAGCACAAATTCTGTCTCCGTATCTACTACGGAGAAATTCCTGATGAAAAACCCAAAAACACTGACCCAGGAATCGAAACCAGAACCTCGTTTTTTTTTTTTTTTTGGGTGTAAAATCATCGAATAACCCCTCCCGCTCTTGGGCAGAGCGAAAGGGAGTGTCAGACTTCTACTGACTAAAAACCAACCATGTTCCTTCTTCGCCCTCTATGTCGAGGCCGCGATAACCGGTGGACTACCCGCGGCCCCGACAGGCGTCAGCCCTTTCGAGCCCCTCCCATGTTGCTGACATCTCTTTGAGGCGCGCGTGGAACACGAACGCGTCGTCGACACGGCCGTCCCATTCCTCCTCGCCCCGGACCGTGGCTTGCACCAGGGCCGGACGCGAGAGGTCGCCGCCGCCGATCGCCGCTACGAGAAACCAGAACCTCTTGCTCAGCAATCGCGCTTGCAACCACCACACCAACGAGACAGTCAACATTAACAAAATATCTAAAAATGTACAACTACGTTCTTTCCCCATTTGGGTGGCTTTGGGTAAAAAACTGTAGCGTGGAACAAAAATGGAGAAGCTGTTTAAATATCGTATGCGTGAGTACCTATATCTTAGATAGCTGCGTTCTTTCCCATTTGGGTGGCTTGGCTAGACCTAGACATACAAACATGTGCAAAAATTGTAGCGTGGAGCAAATGGAGAAGCTGTTTAAATATCGTATGCGTGAGTAACTATATCTTAGATAGCTGCACAGAGCTACAGCTGAAATTATCCGTTCATACTCAGATCTTGCTGCACTTTCGCTGGATTTCTCATAGTTTAGGTCCTTTGTCTGTCAAACGTTTTCTTCTCTTCAAGACACAGTAACCCCTGTCTTTGGGTCTAAAATTGCGATGCGACAAAAGATTCGTACTTATTTATACGTCAAGAACTTTCAGTTTCATATCAATAACTGCAGCAGGGCTATTGCGTATCTTTTAAATTTTAATGTTAGTGGCTATCTGCTGGTCTACAGAGGGAAATAATTATTATAGTCTTGATGCCTGACAAGTCAAACTGGACGATATAGACTATGGGTGACCACGTCCTTTAAATATTTATAATGATTTAAATTGCTTTGTCTTAACTATGGTCTTAACCGGAAACTAGGTTCTAAGAAAGAACCTTCCTACTTTTAACATCTTCTAAATTCTCAATAAAGAATTTGAACTTGAATGTAGGTCGTAGAACGGAATGTTGCCAAAAAGCATAGTGAACCAAAAAGAAAAAGACACAGAAAGCCAAACTATCAAAGTTAAAAGTTGTCAAACTTGTCAAACCAAACAGTTGTCAAACAAAGTGACAACCAGCAGTTTGAATTTTCAAAAGTTTTGTGTCTGTCTAGCGGTTGAAAACTGTTTAAAAGCAAAGCAAATCATCGCAACTGAATAGAAGAACGGAGAAATACAGTATTCCAAATAATAATAAGGAACTACACAGTAAAATGTAAGCTAATTGGACAATATAATGTCAATTACGTTAAAGTTTATCTTTACAGATAGATGAGTCATTTCACCGGTTATATTTTGAAAGCGTGTTTATATAATAACCATCTAAGTACGTAAATAATGGCTTATAATTGTTTAAATTACACCAGTTTCATAAATTTTATAGTATTGTAATGCCACTATTGGCTTTTTCCATGATATACAATAGTTTTTTCAGTAAGTTTCTTGCAATTTTTTATATCGCCTTAACAGATCAAATAATGTACATAATAAACATGATGTTATGCCTCTAAGTACATTCAAGTCTGGGAATCCTTTATAGTTTATGCATTTTAATGTTTTTAAATGAGTACCCAACCCTTGGCGCAGAAATAGTTGATCACAATTTTGTAGCAAAAGTGTAAGTATCAAGAACAATAGACAGCTTTCGTAGACCATTTCGTAAAATATTATATTTAGGTGTACCTCCACAGCAATGTAAGCACAAAGGCCTTCAAAATTCTAGATACATAATACAGACTTATGTTCTTTTAGATAGCTTGCTGGTAATTTATTTTAAGTTTCCCAAAGAATAGTATTAGTTAGCTACAATCAGCTGTCCTTTTAGTTATGATGTTCTGAAAAGTACCATCACCATCACTTTGTGACATATCAAATTGAAAACTGATTAAATATCATGCAAAACATTTGTAAAGAGAAGAAATTGCCAAATTAATGTTTTAATGTAGTGTTTTGCATAATAAGTGGTTTGAGAAATAAATAGTACTTAATATTGGAAATGTTGGTTAAAGACTAAAAAATTTACTCATTAAAATTGATTTCCTTAACACAAGTTTTGGTAGAATATGAGTGAACCAAATATTTCATTTTCATTTACAATTTTCGAAAACCTTCTTCTGTGCTATCCTCAGTACAAATAATATCTGTTCCAGATGCCTTCAGTGTACACATTCTCTCGTAGTGACAATGAGATCATGCAGGAGTTACTGCGGGTCTTCAGCTCGGGCCGCGGGACGGCTCGGGAGCAGTGGAGCATGCAGGCAGAGTTACTTGTGGAACCTGTCGGCTGGGACGCACTGTGGAAGCTATCTAAAGATTTCTGTAAGAAATTTGGTGAGTTCTGTGTTTGTATATTTTGTTATTTCAAACAAAGATATTTGATTATGGCTGAATGGGGTCAAGTGACTCGAGGTCTAGGTTTGATTCCCTGGTTACACAAAGAGCTATTTGGTTTTCCTTCAGGAATTTATCTCTGTCTGAGTCTTTGTCTGGTTAAACATAACTAGTGCAATGTAGGTGTAATATTGGGTACCACCCTGCCTTACCCATCTGGGAATACACGCATGATGTTATGTACACAGTGAAGAAAAAGTTAAATATTGTGAAATGGGCAATCTATTCATCTTGAGCAAGAAAACTTGGTATGTAAAAGGTAGTTTTGTTGATTTTATTGTATTTTATATGTTACAGACGTAAGATTCCCTTGCATCGCCTACGTATCAGTCACTACGGTAGACTTTGAGAACCTGTCTGCATGCGTAGATGTGCTCAGTGTACAACATGAGTCGGTGTCTCTACCGGAGAACATTGTTGATGTACCCCTGATTGAGCTCTGGCCGACTATGAAACAACGAGAACAGTGCATCAACGTCGCTACAACTGCAGAATTCATTGATTTATTAAGGTAAATCTTCCTTATTTAAAGAATATTTATTTGTCTCAGGACATGAAATGCATACAGCAATGCATTACAATTATTCATAAATAAATTAGGATGCTTCTGAACACCACATGTTACTATCCTTATTACTGCTTTTGTATTGTCCATTGATACATTTGCCACACTCACACAACTCATATTATTGACTGCCTTGTTGGCCATTATTGAGTGTTTGCAAATGTGACAGCTAAAGTTAAGATCCTAGCAGCCACAGTGTCTGGATTTGTCGGACACCTTAATGCACCTATATACATGAGACTTAAAGTAACAAAATGTGGATGTAACATTTAGTATACCTGTGATTAACTCTCCGAGGAAAACAGCGACAGTGAACAGTGTTACGTGTCGCGCGGCTTGTTGTGCATTTTTAATTCAAGCACGTGGCGATGTATGAAAATGTTAACGATTTTAAACGACGATTTTACGCTCGTTAGTTTAAAATGCAGCGTTAGTTGCAGGATCCGCCTCTCGGTAAATTAATAAATAGGCAACGACGAGCCTTCTGCACGCGCCGCTCGACGCCCCGAGTCTCCGTAAATGAGCCCTTAGGCTTTATTATGTAAGTTATATTTACTTTCAGATTCTACTACAACGACATCTGGATGCCATGGGACGATGCTGACGATAAAATCCTCCTACCAAACACAATAGAAGAACGCATGCAACTTTGGTCTGAAATGCATAACGGCACCATACCGCACTATGTGTCTCGTTCCATTACATTGCTCAGGAATAGTGCTATTGATGCCCATGAGAAGCTGAGGCAACTGGACTCCTCGCTGTGTGAAGGGGACTTGGCGAATGATGATGGTAAGTGTAAGTTTGCAGTAATAATAATAATTTGATGTATAATAGAGGATACTCTATCTAGCTCACAGAAGATGGCGGGACAATCTAGACTATGATGAATCAATCAGCTTATCCTTAAGATATTACAGGTGTGATGTTATGTTAAATATGTTTGTCTTGAAAGTCCTGTTACCCTATCACCTGAGAGCTTCTCTGTCATAGCCATAGCATTATTTCAGTGCAACAGACACTTAAAAATATAAAACTTTTTTTTCAGATTCCCTTCTCCCCGCAAACTACATATCCCTGTGTGCGGAAATGAACGCTCGTTTGGACGGCTTGATGTCCAAGTGGACGCTGTACGAGAACTCGCTCATCAGGGAGCAGTACCTCGCTAGAGAACGAGCCAAGTGGCAGAAGAATAAGAGTAAGAAAAATGTAAGTATCCATGTAAAAAAGGTGGAAGTGCCAGGTTTGCCTGGGGACTTAAATTTTTCTATTTTTCTGCTTTTTTCTGTTCTGATTTTACCTTTAAATATGATGAAAACCAACTAATAAAACATGTATAAAAAAATGTTGCTTATTTATGGTACGTTCACAAGAAGCTGCCACGAACTCGGCCGAAGTTAGCTGAACGGCGCACGGCGATAATTCATGGATACTAAATTTCGCGCCCCTCCGCAAACGATACCCTCCCAGCAGCTGTCATCTCTGCAGTAGATGACAGTCCTACCGAATTCAAACGCACTCACAATAGGACCAGCTGCGTGCGTCATCATCATCATTTCAGCGAGACGTCCACTGCTGGACATAGGCCTCCCCCAGGTGACGCCACATTGACCGTAGTGGGAGGCCTTTCAACGCAACGTCTTCTGGTTCACGGTCGCCACTCCAGAAATTTCCGGCCCCATCGGCCATCCGTTCTGCGAGCAATGTGCCCTGCCCACTGCCACATAAGGTTGACAATTCGTCGGGCTATGTCGGAAACCTTGGTTCTCTTGCCTTGGCTTGGCCTAAATCACCCACCTAACAATCACACACCTAGTCAAGTCGCAAGGGAACACGGCCTTTGGTCCCGCAGTCAAGTACAACGGTACTTGACTGCGGGACCAAAGGCCGTGTTCCCTTGCAGGGACCCAACGGTATTCCAACACGGTCCTCCATTGCGAATGAACTTTATTGCCGAATAGGGTTTTTACCAAAAAAATCTAATTAGTCCGTCTGTTAGATTATCGAAAAATATTGAATACGTGTTTTTTGTTTTATCAAATTAATAAAAATTGACGAAAATAAAACGTGCCAAAGGTCATGAGGGCTTTAGACGTCACTTTGTGGGTAAAAAAGTACTAACCTTGTGTCTTCACACGACTTGACGCGACTTTTCGAAGCACTGTATCGTCTTCATCTTTTGTTTAAGTGAAAAAAGAAAAAATACGTGTCCATTATTTTTTGAAAATCTATCTAAAATATATTTTTGATGAAATACCCTATTGTTTGTGGTAACCTATGGGATGTTACCCTCAAGATTTTCTAAAACTATTATTTTCCTATTTCAGGTTGTAGCCCTCTGGGAAGGCGGTTCAATATTCGAGTTCGGCGAGATATCAAAGTTCTTAGCCTCGCATCTGACGAGCGACTACCACCTCAGCATGATGACGTCTGCCGAGGATGCCCTGGCGCTGGAGCCTGAAGAGCTCGTGGTCTGCAGCCGGAGCCATGAAATGCCAGATGTGCCGCTGTCCAATATCAACATTACTAGTTTCAATGGTATAGTACTAAAGGCATATGTATAGACTAACATTTTATGAACCAAACTTAAACATAATGCCTTAGCTGTAAAGTTGAAAATCTAGATCAGGGAACAGAGAAGTCGGTAGTGTATTCCACTCAGGCTGGCGGTTCGCACATGAATGTAGATTTTTTTAATTAAGGTTCAGAATCCTTTCTCAGTATTATATTGACGCTGGTTTTTTATGTTTTCCCTGCATATACTGTAAAGTACCTGACAAAAAAATAAAAAAATCCTCCCATGCGTTTCATTTCAGACGCTTCCCTAGAAGCCTCAGACATGCGCTCCTGCCTGCTTATGCTATCAGACGAGTGTCGGCTACGCAAACTAAGGCTACTCTGCTCCGCCGTCAACACCGTCATCGTGATGAGGAGTGGCACTCTGCATGTCGTGGGCTGCGTTATACAGGACCAGTCCAGTAGTTCACAGGTAATTGATACTTGCTATGTATAACGAAAGGCAGCGGTGGCCCTAAGTCGTGGGTTCGAACCCAGGCAGGCGAATTACTTTGTGTAATATATTTCATCACAGCTGCTCTCAAAACGGTGAAGCCAAACATGGTGAGGAAACTAGCATGTCTTGGAACCAAAAAATTCTAAGACATGTGACATTACCAATCATTAACTCCCTCGCTTTTCTCGGGAGTTAACCCTGGAATCCTTCGCTTTGCTCGGGATTCAATACGGTGCCCGCTACACGATGGGGGGAAGAGAAAAACGAGTGTGTAACGTAAAACTGTTTTATAAACGTGCATTGATTAAAATAAAGATCATATCAAATTATAGAATTAAAGTGATTAAAAACTATTATAATTTTATTTATGTTCACGCCACGAACATAAATTGACACTACTTTATCTCCTTGGTGCATAATCTACTATTATTTGGAGTCGTTGTAACATGTCTTCTTCTATACTTGTCATTATATGAGGCACTAGCGGACGTCACACGGTTTCACCTGCGTAGTTTTAGAAATCGGCGTAATAGTTTTTGAGTTTATTCATTACAAAAATACATACACACACACAAAAAAACAAATCTTTCCTCTTTATAATATTAGTGTAGATTCCGTTTGTAGCAATATCATTTGACAGTCATCCTAAATTATTTCTTTAGCCATTTCTTACTCTTACTTCATTCTTAATACTTTTTTCATGACATTTCCCTCATTCCATACAATTTCGACCGATTACCATACGGATTCCGCACGAAGTTGTCTTCACACCGTTTTGAGGGTTGGTGATGAAATAATCTTCGAACCCACGTTATAATTCATGTCTTAAATCCTTAGTTATCTGACTTTGTTGTTAGTCAGAAGGAAGGTAAAGTATAAATATTGTTTCAGAGCGATTTCGCACAAGGTATTGTCGCGATGTCAGGTGCGAAGATCCTTCTAGAAGACTGCACGTTGGACAACTTCTATTCTGGAATCGTCGTGCACAAAGGAGCACAGGTAAATTTATAAATAAGTTCAAATGTTGAATCATTATTATTTGAATCGGATTTTATTTTCAATTTTAGTATACCTTGAGTTATCTGCTAGTAAAAGATGCGTCGAAATCGGTCCTGACATTTTGGAGATTAGCCGAAACAAACAGACAGACAAAAATAATATAGTACTAGGTGTACACTTTCTTACACATTCAGTAAAATTCTGTAATTGTAAAATTAGAAAGAGCCACTGCAATTTTATTTATTTGTATGGACTAGCGAAAATAGGTATTAAGCAATATCCTTGTATTCCCAAAGGCCTGATTTCCCTATTAATTGATAGACACATACATAAAATCACTGCTGGCTAAAACAACACACCTGGAGGTCTACTCTCTAAGCACGAAACCCGTAGTGTCGGTCGAAGATACGTGCGTTTTCTAATCTGTATCACTAATGAAAATATATTATTTAGGGGTCCAAAAGACCCGTTGGGGCTGCGGGTTGTACACTAGTTACCGCGGCCCCGACATATAGGGCTAAGAAGGAATATGGGTGGTTTTTAATCAGTAGAAGTCTGACACTCCCTTTCGCTCTGTCCAAGAGCGGGAGGGGTTATTTGATTTTATTTGATTATCTACCTGCCAAAAAAAGGGGTTCAAAAGAAAAATGAATGTCAGCACGATTAGTTGTCTCTACTCCGTATATATTTTTTAAACTCAAAAATCCGAAAATAATAGGGAGAAGCAAGTTTCGAGCTACTTTCGGACGAGCCCGCGTCTTCGTTGACGGAATTACAGAGTAGACCACCTGGATATATTTCTTTTTGCTACGTCTATGCAAGACGAGACATTACTGCGGATTGTTCGAAACAGATACACGGAATATGGTTGGGTTGTCGTCAGTAAAAGTATGATATTCCGTTCCGCCCCGCCGAGAGCTCCAGGAGTCATTTGATGACTTCCCTCACAGCAAAAAAAGGCAAGACGTTACTCATATTTTTCTTATCTAAAATTCAACATCGTCTTAAAAACTTCCAGGTGGAATTAAGAAACTGTACAATCCGGAACTGTGGTGTCGGCATACAGATGTACTCCGGGTCGCAAGTTGAACTGAGCGAGACGACTATAGAGAAATGTAGCGAACAGTGCATTCGGTGTGATATCGACATGTCATTGGATACAGGCGCTGGCAAACATGGCAGTGTCAATGGGTAAGAATTTCATACATATAGTAAATTCAACGTCAATTTTTATTGATTTGATAAAACAAAAAATACTAATCCAATATTTTTCGATAATCTAAAAGACGGACTAATTAGAATCTTATTTTTTTAAGTCAGTAAACATCCCTTTTCAATCGTAAATTCCTTGTTTCAGAGTGGAAGGCTTATTAGTAAATAACAACTGCAAGATCGGCACCGGCAACCTACAGAAAGAAGTACTAGTGGTTCAACAAGATATCAGTATATGAAGTTATATACACAAGCAGACGAGTAATGGTATTATATCTCTGTCAGTCATAATAATATAAAATAAATTTGTTTTATACGTTATTTTAATGTTTTGTGAATATGTTTTTTAGTACCGAACTTAATATTATACAACATATCTTTTGCTCGCGGCTTCGCCCGCGTGGATGTCGAATAATATCCCAACATACTTTCATCCCCTATTTAAGTCCCTTAGGGGTAGAATTTAGATAAAGATTTAAACACTAAAACCTTCCTTGAGAATCACTATCCATTGGTGAAAACAGCATGAAAATGGGTTCAGTAGTTGAGTTCATCGCGAACAGACAGACGCGGCGGAGGACTTATAATATTATTGTGACTAGTTTTAGTGCATCCGAAACACGTGTCTAGTTTTTTATGTAAAGAATCTATACAGGGTGTAAATTAACCCTTCACACAAACATCAAACTAAGTACCCCTACGCAAAAATTTTAGCTGGAAAATGCCTTTTTTTGGGGTAATCAAAAATCACATTTTAGGGTAAAACTTAATTGAGCACTCTTAAAACATTGTGCTAGTGGATGCGTGGAATAGTAAACGGGTCATGGAGGTAATTTAAGTAAAGTTATAACCTGAAATACTAGTATTTTAAAAAACAGCTCTGGATATTTTGGGCCTTTGTCCTGTATACTAATAACTCCGTAACTAGGGGGTTCCCAGGTATGGTCTAGAACAATAAAATGATCGCAGTGGTGGGGAGAACAAGTGCCCTTTGTTTGCGTTAAGGGTACTTTTACATCCTTTATAAAGAATTTCAAAACTATTTACCCCGAACCAGAAGACGTTGAGTTGGAAGGTCTAAGTAGACCGATGATCTGGTGAAGGTCCCGCTGGATGCGAGACGCACAGGACCGGTCAATGTGGCGACACCTGGGGAGGCCTATGTCCAGCAGTGGACGTCTTTCGGCTGAAATGATGATGATGTATCATGAAAAGTCACAAAGTTAAAAGCATGTTCACTCCCGAGCTGCCTGCGGTTCTAGCGTCGTCTGGGGCTCATCACTACATATTGTAAAACAAATTCCCCCGCCGAGCCTGTCTCTCGGTCTGTTCGCGGTAAACTCAAAAACTATTGCACCGATTTTCATGCTGTTTTCACCAATGCATAGAGTGGTTCCCGAGGAAGGTTTCAGTTTAAAATTTATCCAACATCCACGCGCGCGAAGTTGCGGGCATCAGCTAGTTGATAATAAGTTGACAGTAAGTACCACGGCGATTGTATTGTAATTCATTTTGCTGCAATTTCGATAGGTATTTAGTCGCGCAGTGTCCAACTTGTAACCTTTTATAAATATTTTTAGGACAAAATATGACGGTGAAAATTTATTAGAATCGATTCTGTTACTTATTCCTAACAAACATATTATATACTAGCGGACGTCACGCGGTTGCACCCGCGTAGTTCCCGTTCCCGTGAGAATACAGGTATAAAAAGTGTCACCCGGGGATAGTGTAGCTTCCCAACGGTGAAAGAATTTTTTCAAATCGGTCCAATAGTTTCGGAGCCTATTCGTTACAAACAAACAAACAAATCTTTCCTCATTATAATATTAGATTCAGGTGTCGAATAAACTAAAAATAATGTTGTAGAAGCCTGTTTGGTTTTACCTTGACTCTTTACGAATTATTAATAGGATGGAATCTCATTTTTTTAATATTTTATCCTTACTTTTTATTTAACCAAAGGTTTACTTTAATATCTTCTTTTTTGCACGCTTTATTTATTACAAGTTTTTGTTTGCGCATTCGCTCTCGTGCATAAGTACGGAAATTAACCTCGTTGAGAATTTAAATATATAAGTGAACGATTTATCAGGGCCACAGCTGCCGGAGGCGAATATATTGACGGCAGCACTGATTAATCAATATCTGAAAAATAAAAATTTGTGAGGGGTGATGGAGACACGATGGAAATCCATTGTTTGTCCGGCGGTGGGCAAACGGAGGGTAAATAATTATGTAAAGTAGGGAATTATAATTATGTATTTTTATCGTGTGTTATATTCGTACTGATTTGTTATTTTACTAGGGCAACTTATCTCTGTGGACAACAAATGTACTCCATAGATTTTTTTTCTATACATTTATGTTTGTATGAATAAAAGCGCACTGGGAGCATTCACCTGTAAAGTATCGGGTGAAGGACTCGCAGGGGAGAATCGAAACAACACTTTAAGAGGGTTAAAATCCCGTTGAATTAATATGGTGTGTTGCCAAAAACGTATATTAAATTAGACAGTCAAATTAAGGTTGATGCGATAAGGTAGCCCGCGGAATTTCAAATTTTCTTAAGTTTTTTTTGCAATTTACCGGTCAGTGTCAAGTCGTATGTTAAATAAAATGGGATTCGCGGCAGAACTGAGACGTTACGGTTGTATTGGTGATTTTAATTATTATTACATAGTAAACAGACGAAAAAAATGGTGAAGGAAAACATCGTGAGGAAACCGGCATGTCTTAGAACCAAAAATTAGACTACCAATCCGCACTGGGCCCGCGTGGTGGATTATAGCCCATCCCTCTCCTAGAGAGGAGGCCTGAGTCCCTGCAGTGGGAACATTATAGGCTGATGATGATAGTAAACAGACATTTGTTACTGCCGCGAATCCCATTACTGCCGTGAATCCCATTTAACGTTTGTTATTGTCGCGAATCCCGTTTTATTTAAGGACTTGGCACTGACTGGGAAATTGCAAAAAACGTAAGAAAATTCGATTTTCGCGGGCTACGAGTACCTTGTCGCCTTCACCATAGGCAAATAAAAGGACTATTTGTCGATAACCTATTAAATGAATTCAATGTTAAAATCCCTTTCAAACTTTTGTCTCTATTCACCCCTGCGTTTATATTCACCCCGTTTTACCCGGTAGATTTTAACTACAGATCAGATTCACTTGTTTATGAACAAAATCTAGTCTTGGATTGATACTACAGGAACGAATTTTGAATGCTCGCAGTAAGGGAGAATGATATCGGCTAAAATTTTCATAATAAATTGTTATTTTGTGAAGAGTTCGGAAGAGTAATTTTTGATGGTATAACCTTTTGATGATGTACTACTAAGTTCACTGAATTTTAAATCTTATTCCTTAGAGCAAAAGAGTCAAACATGGCACCGACAGTGGACTTGGTAGTACAAATTTTAATATCCCTACATTAAAATATTAAGCAATAATTATAGGTTTTATATTAATTGTGTAGTTGATTGAGCAGCTTTAACTAACTCGGGTAAACAGTGCCTTTTATGTTATCTTAGAATGTATTTAGTTTAGTTGGAATCTCCAATTTTATGTTTTTTATGTTCAATAAAATATTTTAGTAATGATTTGTATTTAATTTTGATTTGTTAGACAGCCGGAGCATGGATTCGTGCCAAGTTGATAGCAATACGATCTCTCATATCCAGCCGTGACCAAGGCTAAGGTCGACATCAGGGGCGGCATTGAAGGCAGGGGTGTCATCTCGCAGAAGTAGGCGATGGAATGCGTCAGGGAGGGAGACTCCCTCGCTGACGTAATCCGTCGAAGGTGGACGGCGCTGGAGGAGGCGCCAGCTGGTGATAGACCAGGGAGTCGTATGTTGATGTCTCGGGAACCCTTTTTTTTGTAGAGTGGGAAATCATCAAATTACTCCTACCACTGTGAAGTGTCAGACTTCTGCTGACTAAAAACCACCCCTGTTTTAGGCCTGCAGTGGTCTACAAAACAGAGGACAATAACACGATGTTACGTATACACCGCGCGCTCGTGCTAAGCCTGGAATACCCTGAAGTTTGGCAGACGCTGTACCTACACTCACACCCACAACAGTCATTGTGTAAGTCACATCTCCAAAAAAAATGCCTAACAGGGTTAGGTATTCATTACAAATCGAGATGAAGCGTGACTCGTCTCGGATGTCACTTGTAAATCTTCAAGCAGCAGATGCAGTCAGTGCAGTGGCTTGCTTGAAAGTCTGACGGGTTGTGGAGGTCAGATAGGCTGTCGCTCGCTGTAAAATACTGGTATATCGGTAAGACTGGAAGCCGACCAACAACAACAACAAACAGCATTGTTAAGCCCAGTATTTAAATCGCCTTAATAAAAAGAAGTTTTGACACAAACACATTTTTGTTGTAAAACGTGATTCTTACCGTAATATTTACCAGTACCATGTCGAGTTTATTAACACGTAATCTCTAAATTAATTGGTAGTCAATTTGAAAGGTCATCTAAAGATAGGTTCCCACGGTGCGTGATTCTGCGGATCAACACGCACAGCCGACGTCCACGGACGGCAACGCACACAGGTCAGGGATCTAAAATGGCCACTTTAGCAAATCATAATATGAATTGCGTTAAAAACCTTAAAAAGGACTTTTTATCATAGTAACTGCACAGTGTACATTTTACGAATTTAAACACAATTAATATTATTTTCCTTTTATGATCCATTTTTCTAAATGTTCACAGACGCATTACTATTATGATAGATCTATTTTACGCTTTTAAGCGCAATTCATATTATGATCTGCTAAAGTGGCCATTTTAGACCCCTAGGGCTCTTTCAACGGTGCGTGTTGGTCTGTGTACATCTTTTGATAGCTTTATTTCAAAATGCAAAGAGTAAGAGAACGTATCATTGCTCTCTTTCACTTTGCACAGCACCTTTGAAGATACCGCCTCGCGACGGATACCGGTGCACCGCCACAGACGTCCTGTGCTACCACGGACGAGACCCTTCCCAAGGTGTGTCGTGCGAGCTAGTCCGCGTCCGTCCGCGATATCACGGACCGTGGGAAGCTAACTTAAAACAACAAAGGATACAGACCGTTTCTTTGTAAAAAAACTGGCCGAACCACAACACAACAAAATATCACCTTCATGGTATTTGCGATACCTACACATTATAAATGTACAAGTTTTTATGTTTCATATTCGACCACAGAAACTAACTGATATGCGAAATTCGCTATACATACTCGTAGATTATAACCTGGAATCTGGATTAAGTATCACATAGTATTCCAGCACATTAAATTGCCGAACGACTTTTGTGTCGCAGACGAAGGCGGGACATAAGCTAGTATTAATAATAATATAATAATTCTTTTGTTTAAACTCACATTCAAATGTATGGAAGGCCACATCTTTTTCATAATTTCATATATTAGTTGTCTGTAGCTGCTCATAGAAGACACCTGATCTCCTTTAATCTCATGTGGTGCCGACTGTCATGGAGTAAAGCGGCTGTTACACTTACGGACGGACAGACAGACCATTGGCAACGTAACCCTAATAACGCTTTACCCCGCGTCCTGATTAAAGCGATCACTCGCGAGAGTACGCAATCGTCGCGTTCATCATTCGTTACGAAAACCAAATTCGCCCTTTGTCAGTGCTATTTCAGAACTTCAGATTCACCGGACAAACAGCGACGAGCAGTTCACTTCGGTTAGAACTTGGCCTTTTTTTAGTGGTGAGAAATCATCAAATAACCCCTCCCGCTCTAGACAGAGCGGAAGGGAGTGTCAGACTATTGACTAAAAACCACCCATGTTCTTTCTTAGCCCTTTGCGTGGAAGCCGCGGTATCTCTTAAGTATAAGTATTAGTACAACAGCCTGGTGTCCGCAACTCCATGCCTTATGCGCGTATTTTGCGTACGGGTGGGAATTTCACTCGATCCACCTCAGCTCCCCGAGAAAAGCCAGCAACCCCTTGGTGTTACTGGCAATCTCGCGGAGAGTACCTGGGTCACCGAAGTACTTGGCTCGTAAGAGGAAACCCCCGGACAGTACAGGAGCACGTGGGCTGCTGTTTCGTAATGATTTGTTCCTCCTCCATGCAGGCTCGACACAGAGAACTATCTGTGACTCCTATAACAAAGAGGTGCTTGTTTAAAAGTACCGCGTCCAATGATGGCAGCCGTCACTGTGCGTAGCTGCAGTTTAGTTAACCGGAGCGCTTGTTTGGTGAGGTGGGCGTCGATGGTGGGAAGCCCCTCTATGGCCTGCCTACACTCGCCGTGGTCTAGCCACAGCTTGGCATGAAGTTCTTTGGTACGCTTCCTTATAACCAACGTGCGAAGATAGCCGAAAGGGAGCGGCACTATGTGTTCTGGTCCCACCGCCGCCATGCTCGAGCCCCTTCGAGTGAGCTCGTCCGCTTCATCGTTGCATCGGGAGTCGATATGTGCTTTAATACATTGAATGGTTATATTCATATATCGCGGTAGAACGTGGCCTGTTGTCCTAGATAGGAAGGGATCAAAGAGCAGTAGGTATTAGTCTCATTATCAAGTCCAAAGTCTGTGTTTTATGATACTTATGTACCAAATGAGGACAATAACACGACCGAACTTTGGACTCTGAACATGGTAAGTATAATAAAAACTATGATTAGTTTTTTTTATAGTTGGCAAAAATAGCCTGATTATTTTCACCTAGTCATTGCTTGTAGTGGCAATTACTACAGACTTATCTATTGTTATCTTATTACTTGAAACACACATTCATAACTTTTTTAACCGACTCCCAAAAGTAGGAGGTTATTAATTCATCCGACTTTTTGTTTGTTTGTATGCTCGAAACGATTCGATGATTTTTTTTTATCTGAACAATAATATTCCGCAGACTAACCCGCTAACAGGGATTATTTACGTAACTATTGTTTTCTAATATTCACAGGATAGAGAATAAAGAGGATTTTCTCATTGTTTACCTAGATTAACAAATGGGGTACTTTTAACCACGGTAGTACGTTCCCGTGTGATATTTTCCGACATCTACGCAGGCGAAAGCTATTAACTTATTAATTGAGGGTGTGAAAGCCCAATACCTAAACCTTCTGGGATCACTTTCACGAACATTTTTAGAACCCTAAAAACTGCATCCGTTACTCGTAAAGAATAAACGGAACCATCTCTCATGTCTGTCTGTCCGACCGAACCTTATCTCCGAAATTACTAAGCCTAAAATTTAAAAAAATACTGAAATTGGAATAATAACAACACTTATAAGGTTACAGGAACACTGTAAGAAGTCCATGGTGCTAAAATAACATGGAAAATCTCTCAATATCTACTACAATGGTACGGAACCCTTCATGTGCAAGTCTGACTTGTACCACCAGACCAGTTTTTTTTTTGTCATTATCACGCGACAAAGCAGACAAATATTATCTTTATATTGGGGTATGTGCACCTACTTAATTTAGTCCTATCAGCGATCTATATTGTCTCATGTTTCATAATTACAGACTTTGGTCGTATTATTAGATTTTATCTTGTCCAGCTGTCTGCAAATATTTTTTTTTCACTACGTGATCTTTGAACACGCAAAGCAATTATTATACTTAATCATTATCATGACGCCGATTTTTTTTTGGGACAAACCCGCCACACTATTCCCAAATCATCACGCTGTTTGGCAGAGGTACCTACCTAATAGCACACACATATTTCGCCAGTTATGGTTAGGTCCCAAGATCCTATTTCAATCAATAGGGCACAAATTCAGACTCCGTGGCTGTTATTGGTAAATCCAATAGCACTCATAAAAATAATGACTTAGTAGGTACCTACGGTGGATGACAAGTTGACAACACGTACCTAATAATCAAGGACATTTTTCCTTGTAAAAACTATTAAAAATGTCGCAGTAAACTTTATTCTATACGTCTGCATCGTTGTAGTGAGACAGGGTACCTAATTAATTACTCGTATTTATGTACCTGTTGTCGCCACTTACGAGCAGTAGGTATTAGATTCAAACTCAGGCAGGTATTGGGCAGGTACCTAGGTAATTTATTTCATCACCCTCTAAAAACATGTATAAAGTAACTGCAAGTCTAAAACTCGTCATCATATTCGTTAGTCAAAATTCGTAGAATGGACTAAGTTGTCATTATTCGAACTTGTAGGTAAAGACTGCGTCTGTGACCATTTTACGAATTTTAACGTTATGATGTGTTAAAGTGGCAATTTTAACCTGGAACAAAACACTCGAAGAAGTCGGAAAATGTCCTAGAGCTTAAAATTGGGAGTGTAGTGGAGTATGATTACAGCTTATTACGCTCCCAGAGAGGATCCCTGTGCCCTAGCAGTGTGTACGGATATCGGGGGTTTGCTGGAAGAATACTCAATAGTAAGACTTATTTTTCAATTTGGGACAAGCCCGCCACACTATTCCCAAACCACTGTAACTCCTGTAAGCCAAAATCAACAGTGGCGACCACAAGAAAGGCGCCGAGACAATGAAGTCCGATGAAGTCCCAGATAAACGAGTAACTGTCTCGGACCCCGCAACGAAATTAATCAGAAAAGAATAGCGGAGGAGTAGGAATAACATAATTTTCACTTTCCTACATACCAGCAGGAAACAGAACAGAACATAGCCAATATGTACACAGGAACGCGACGTATACAACAGGGATAATAAGCCCAGTTGCCTAGCACCACGGATATTATTTTATTACTGGGTCATAAGTTTAGAGCTGTTGTCATTGATTCCAATTATAGGTTTGACAAAAATGCTTGATCGCACGGAAATTTCAACAGCAAGATTATGAAATAATACTTAATGCTAATTTGATCGGGTTATTGCCATGCTATATTGGGCAGGCGCTCCAACACAGTGGGCATAGGAACTACCCAGGTGTCGAGGCCGCGGTATCTCTTACAACATCCCGCATCCTCGACGGGGCGTTGGTGTGCCTGAGTTCGTATGACCGAAAATAGACTTCTTCTGGATTAGCTCGTTCAATCGTCGACTTCATCTCTGTCCTAAGAGTAGAGAGTAGGCCCATTACTAAATAAGAAAATGATTAGTTTTCCGATTTTTCGGAATCCATATTTAAAGAGTACTCAGCGTTTGTTTAACTGTCAAGCTGTTGTTATCTGTTCTGTGGTTCCTCAAATACTGTCTAGGGCTGTCTACATGGGCCGCGGGTAGTACACTAGTTATCGCGGCCTCGACATAGAGGGCGAAGAAGGAACATGGGTGGTTTTTAGTCAGTAGAAGTCTGACAGTCCCTTTCGCTCTGCCCAAGAACGGAAGGGGTTATTCGATGATTATCCACCCGCAAAAAAAAAGGGCTGTCTACATTAATAATTATTATGTATTAAGTATATAGGCCAGGCATCAAAGATTATATTAATTACTTAATGAGACTTGTTTGGTGTGATTTCCTGATGGAAAACCCCATACCTGGGAATAGAACCCCGGACCTCGTGCTCAGCTGTCGTGCTTCTAGCCACTGTACCAAAAAGGCATTTATTGATACTTACATAATAAATTTACCTAATGATAACAGCTAGTCAGTCAAGATTATGTTACCTAATTGGTGCAGAGACTGAGTAGTGACGAAACTAACAGTCGATGTTACGTAAAAACAGGTTACAAAAAAACTGTTATCAGAACGTGAATCGCGCCAAAACAAACTCAAAGGTCGACTGAAGTCTAAAGTCCATGGACTTTGAATATCAGGTTTATGTGTACAAAGAGAGTTCAAAGTCCATTCGATGGACTTTAGACGCAACGCAATGGAATAATGGATATAAACTTGGTATCATAATATGAATTGCGTTAAAAATCGTAAAATGGACTTTTTCCAGACGCATTCCTATTAGGATAGGTCTATTTTACGCTTTTTAACGCAATTATTATTATTATCTGCTAAAGTGGTCATTTTAGACCCCCTGGGTCGTGTAGAAACATTTGACTAACCAGGCGTGAAAATTAGTGTAGTGCCTTACTATCATAGACTAAATTACTAGTGGACCTGGCAGTCGTCGTCCTGCCCGGATTGTAGCGCCACCTACCGGGTTCAATTGTGAATCTAAACCATTCTCGAATCCACTTGAACACACACAAAATGATCCGCCATTTATTGAATTAATTTGTTACAAAAAATCCGCGTACAGGCAGAATTCATTTCTGATCCGTGCCAGCAGAAGTTTATATTAGTGAACATGATTTTTGGACTTATTCAACACCAGTTGTCTCGGCTTAAGAATGTGTTGGTGAAATCATTTTTTGCGGACAAGTGATTATTGATAGAAAGAACTGTGGCGAGTTTACACATACTTTTTTTCGTGGCGAATTTACTTTGTGGCGAATGTACATTAACCCGTTGTTAGTTTATATTCTTCGATCGTGTTTGTTTATTTTTACCCTTTTTTTGATGTTACCTTTTTTTTGTTGTTATTTCTTTGTTTTCGTGTTTTAACAGTGGAAGCCTGTAATTGGCCTTGAAATGCTTATTGTTTAAGTACATTGTCTGTATTAAATGTAATTTTCCCAAAAGGAATAAAATAAAATAAATAACTGGCATAATGTGTGTCCCACAGGTAAACCTCAGACTAACCCTTCGAGCAAAACTGGCGTGATGTCATGAAGTACCTACGTAATTTTAGTGTCACCTATAATTTATAATTAAAACAGCTAGTAATAACATCATCTTCCTGACCTTATCCCATGTTATTTGGGGACGGCGCAACACAGTCGTCACGTTATTATTTATCCCTTTTTTCTTCATATCACACCTCATACACTCCATCCATCTTTTCTTTGGTTTCCCTCTCCCTCTCCATCCATTCACGCATTTTACATATTGACGGCACGGTTGGCGCAGTGACTCAAGCAATGGACTGCTGCGACGCGTGTTGTGGGTTCGATTCCCTCACGGAACAAATATTTGTATGACCTACATATAGTTGTTCCGGGTCTGGGTATTTGTGTTTGTGAGTTTAAATGTTTGTGAACGCACCCACGATACAGGAGAAATTCCTAATGTGGGGCAAAGTTTAAAAAAAAAAAAAAAAATTCATCACGTTTTTAGTCACATACGATTCATGCCTCCTCATCATAATTATGCCCATAGCACGACGGTCGATTCCCTTTTAAGTTTTCTGTAATAGGCGCAATTTCTCTTCTTTCCCAAAGATAATAAAATAAAATAAAATAAACGTTTAAACTTCCTCTGATATACTCGTTTCTTCTGGTCACACCCCACATCAAATCAAATCAAATCAAATAATTGATAAATAGATGGTACATAACGCATTACATAAATACAACAGTAAAGATCCTTATATTAACCATTTCTGGTTTGCAAAACTTAAAATAAAAGTTTATAAAAAAGTGAATTAAGTACGTCTAACAAATACAGAGGTAGGTGCACATTTACATTTTGGACTACATACTTACTTAACTACTTAGTTAAGTATTATTGCACTGATAGGAACATAGTAAGTCTCATTATATCTATCTATATATTTTAAAATCAATGCCACTCTTCGTTGTAATTTTATAACGGGCTCACCTATCCACGTAAACAAAGAAAAAACAACAAAAAAAAGGTAACATCAAAAAAGGGTAAAAATAAACAAACACGATCGAAGAATATAAACTAACAACGGGTTAATGTACATTCGCCACAAAGTAAATTCGCCACGAAAAAAAGTACGTGTAAACTCGCCACAGTTGAACTTTCTATCAACAATCACTTGTCCGCAAAAAATTATTTCACCAACACATTCTTAAGCCGAGACACACTGGTGTTGAATAAGTCCAAAAATCATGTTTACTAATATAAACTTCTGCTGGCACGGATCAGAAATGAATTCTGCCTGTACGCGGATGCAACAAACTAGGTTTGCGAAACATTTTCCAGAGCTTAACTAATCCTATACTATTACTCAACAGCTCGGGCTCTGGGATTTTAGATTCCATGTAATAGGCGCGCCTGTTGCCATCAACCGGATACTAATTCAGACATCAGGCATTTAACATATTGCTGACCTGGGGGTCTAAAATGGCCACTTTAGCAGATCATAATATGAATTGCGTTAAATATTATTATATTTAACGCAAGACATATTATGATCTGCTAAAAAAGAATATATAAAAAATAGACGTTGCGAATGCGTAAAATGGAGTTTGTATTGCAGTAACTGCCATTTAAGAAAATAGATCATAATAGTAAAATAATATGAATTGGGTATAATTGATAAAATGGTCACAGGCTGTTACTAAAGCTAAAATGGCCATTTTAGACCCCCAGATCATAATATAAATTGTGTTAAAGAGCGTAAATTGGACCATTCATAATAGTAACTGAGTCTGTGACCATTTTACGAATTTTAACGCAATTGATTTTGGTTATTTTCCTATTTTGATCTATTTTCCTAAATGGTCACAGACGCAGTTACTATTTTGATCTGCTAAAGTGGCCATTTTAGACCCCCTGGGAATTAAACCGAGGACCTCATGCTCAGCTGCAGCGCTTGGGACCACTAGTCTTAAACACTTAGACAATGTCTGAATGAAAGTGCTGGATTTTTAACCTTCAGCTTGGATTCGATGGTTGAAAATTGTACGGATTGTCTCGACGTAGAATCAAGGAACAATTTAATAACAGGAACAGAACCGTGCGTGTGAGACTGAGAACATCACAGAACAAAAATAAAAGAGGTATCTTGAGACAGAGAGATATAAAAGAGACCTCTTTTATCTGTTCTGTGGAGTACATAATATCTACATTGAGAACAAATGTATGTCCTAATGAATTAAATAAATAAATAAACATTAGCCCTTTTAAAAGGTATTAATATGGTTCTTCGATTGACATAATTTAAGACTTTTTTTAAATTTTATTATGTATTAATATGGTTTTAACTTCGATTGACATAATTTATTAAGATTTTTTATATGATACTAGCTGAACCCGCATGCCTTGCAATGCCCTTTTATACTACACCTGCTTGGAAAGTACCTTGATACTTTATCAAATTTACGGTAGAAAGTACGTCATTGCATATCGAACAAATATGCGGGGAGAAAACGCATCTGAGCGGGAGAGAAAAGTGTATGAAAATCCATTTCTTACGTGGTTTTTTTTTTTTTAATTTTGGGTAAGACTATGCGCCGGTAACCTAAATATCAAAAGCCAAAAAGTATTTACAGTGAGTTTTTATCTCCAAGTTCGCAAAATGGCACTGGCCACTAGCTGTGTGTTGGATGGGGTCGGGCTGGCAGTGCGACCCTGCGGCGTAAACAATTTGAAAAAAGAACATGTAAAAATTGCAGACGCCATTGGCGCCATTTTCAATTTGTGTGTTGTTTGAGGATTCAGTTTTCGTAGAAAGTAAAATAAAACTATCAAAATGATAAGTAGTGATAGTGATGATGAAGATTTTTCAACTCCGCCGCAGTTGAAGGAAACAGCAAAAATGCTGATTGATAACCTTTTACCACAGAAATCAATTAAAAAATATAATAAAACTTATAACGATTTTTTGCAATGGAAAAGTGAAAAAAATGCGGCATCTTTTTCTGAAACAGTTTTGCTAGCTTATTTCAGTGAAAAAGCGCAAAAATACAAACCAAGTACGTTATGGTCTATGTACTCAATGTTGAAAAGTACTATATTGACAAGAAACGACATAAATATTCAAGAATACAAAAAACTTACAGCATTTCTGAAAAGAAAGTCGGAGGGATTCCGTAGTAAGAAATCAAAAGTGCTTACTACAAAGGATGTTTATTCCTTTTTGCAGAATGCTCCAGATGACAAATATTTGTTGATGAAGGTAAGTTTATGAACAAAATGCACTGGTTTATGATTTATTACGTACCTATTTATGAGTAGAAATCTAATAGGTTTTCATGTTTGATATTTTTGTTTACAGGTTATTTTGATTTTAGGAGTAAATGGGGCCTGTCGTTCGCAAGAACTTGTGGATATGACAACAGACGATATCGAAATCCTCGAAAATGGAATAATTGTCAATATTCCTAACACAAAAACCAAAATTCAGCGATCATTTGTTATATCAGGCTTATTTTATGAGATAATGAAGAAATATAACGAAATTCGCCCCAGTGACCCCAAAACCAATCGGGTTTTACTACAATATAAAAACAAAAAATGTACGAAACAAGTAATTGGGAAAAACAAAATAAGTACTGTGCCAAGAGAAATAGCTTCCTACCTTAATTTACTCAACCCACTAGAATACACTGGCCACTGCTTTCGCAGAACTTCAGCGACTATTCTTGCCGATACTGGTGCTGATTTAACCACAATAAAACGCCACGGTGGTTGGAAATCGTCCGCTGTTGCAGAAGGTTACATAGAGAATTCCGTAGGAAACAAAACACGAATAAATAACCAAATATCGGGATCGATTAATGTGCATCAAGACTCATCTCCTCAACCATCAACGAGCGCGGCGATGCCAAATGCTCCTCAGCAGCCAGTTGCCCCTTTGGCACCACAGCCTTCTACGAGCGCAGTGCCAACAGCACAGCCAGTTATTCCTCCTACATTGTCGCAAACATCTCAAACAATCATTAATGGAAAAAGTGTTACATTAAGCTTCACTAACTGCAACAATTTCAATATAAATTTCAATTAGTAAAGATTTAGTTTTTTATTTTCCTCGTAGGTGTAGTATAAAGCACTATGTATCACTCGAGAGAAAGCGCGATTCCCGATCTCGGGTGTTTTAAAGCCCTCCCCTACGGCTCGGGCTTCAAACGACACCCTCGACGGTAATCGGTCACTTTCTCCTCTCGGTGAACAATGTACTATTTCCTACCTACTACCTGCCTACTACCTACCTACTACTTACCTACCTACCTACTAAATACATACCTACCTACCTACCTACTACCTACCTACTACCTACCTACTACCTACCTACTACCTACCTACTACCTACCTACTACCTACCTACTACCTACCTACTACCTACCTACTACCTACCTACTACCTACCTACTACCTACCTACTACCTACCTACTACCTACCTACTACCTACCTACTACCTACCTACTACCTACCTACTACCTACCTACTACCTACCTACTACCTACCTACTACCTACCTACTACCTACCTACTACCTACCTACTACCTACCTACTACCTACCTACTACCTACCTACTACCTACCTACTACCTACCTACTACCTACCTACTACCTACCTACTACCTACCTACTACCTACCTACTACCTACCTACTACCTACCTACTACCTACCTACTACCTACCTACTACCTACCTACTACCTACCTACTACCTACCTACTACCTACCTACTACCTACCTACTACCTACCTACTACCTACCTACTACCTACCTACTACCTACCTACTACCTACCTACTACCTACCTACTACCTACCTACTACCTACCTACTACCTACCTACTACCTACCTACTACCTACCTACTACCTACCTACTACCTACCTACTACCTACCTACTACCTACCTACTACCTACCTACTACCTACCTACTACCTACCTACTACCTACCTACTACCTACCTACTACCTACCTACTACCTACCTACTACCTACCTACTACCTACCTACTACCTACCTACTACCTACCTACTACCTACCTACTACCTACCTACTACCTACCTACTACCTACCTACTACCTACCTACTACCTACCTACTACCTACCTACTACCTACCTACTACCTACCTACTACCTACCTACTACCTACCTACTACCTACCTACTACCTACCTACTACCTACCTACTACCTACCTACTACCTACCTACTACCTACCTACTACCTACCTACTACCTACCTACTACCTACCTACTACCTACCTACTACCTACCTACTACCTACCTACTACCTACCTACTACCTACCTACTACCTACCTACTACCTACCTACTACCTACCTACTACCTACCTACTACCTACCTACTACCTACCTAAATACTACCTACCTACCTATCTACCTACCTACAACCTAACTATCTACTTACCCAAAAAAAAAAGAACAAAAACTATCCTATGTCCTTCTCCTGGCTCTAAACTACCTCCCTGCCAATTTTCAGCTAAATCGGTTCAGCCGTTCTTGAGTTTTAAGTGAAGTAACTAACACGACTTTCTTTTATATATATAGATTTTAACATGTTTTTATTGACATTTCTATGAAATTAACATGTTTTTTTTATATTTCTTATTAATGTGGTTTTACTGTAGCTCTCGTTTATATGATTTTCGATTTTCTATTATTGGAATGTTTTTTTTTTTCGTCAAGTTCATGTACCGAATGTTGATTGTTTAATTGAATTTTATTTTATTTTCCGTGTTGTGTTAGTTTTAATGATTTTTCGATACAATTTAAAAATTGATTGTGAAATAAATGATATGATATGATATTATTATTTGGGTCTGCGCAACACGTTTTTTTCTTCCATTCTTCTCAATCTTTACGTTATAATTTACTCTTCTTGCCTACAAATTATTCCTCATACAATCCATCCATCATTTCAATGGTCTTCCTCTGCCTCTTCTACATCAATATATAATATTCATTACTCTGTTAGTTTTTTTTTTCCAAAAACAATGAATAATATAGCCCACAAATAATGACCCGATAAAACATTTGACCTTGACAGAATCATTATCTGTGAATTATTATTATAATCCCACTAGTAAAGCCGCAATTATCAAACCACTGTAATTATCATCTCCTGATGTCAGTCCATTGAACTTAGATATATAAGTATCAAGGAAATCTCGTTGAACGCCAAACCGTGTCTGACTGCCGCGAAATAAAGACGTGTTCTTTGATAGTGTGTGACAAAAAAGATATAATGAAGTTAGCACCTTTTGACTTTACCAATCCCAACTATAATTTGGGACACTTGTGTATGGATAGCCTTAGGACCCGCCCTAATGCTGTGTGCCAGGTTAGTCATCATCATCATCATCATCATCCACAGCTTAAATCTACCTACAGCTGGGTATTGGCTTTTTTTATTGTATCAATGATTTAAATATGGATTGCATGTATGATTTTAGTGTATATTTAGATAAAGAAATTCAGACACAATGTAAAAATTGTTAGTGAATTGAATTGAATTGAAATTGAATTATCAGGTTAGTTGCTGATTTTAATGTTTTTTTTTTTTTTTTTTTTTTTAACAAATTAAAAATCTAGCAAGAACATAATAACTAATTAAAAGAAACTGCTATTTAATAAAATACAAGTAAGCCGGTTTCAAACAGGGTTTTTGTAACAATAAAACGAAACATGTTGTCACATAGCTAGTATGAAATAATTAATTGTCAAATAAACACACTACATTAATATGTTAGTTACATTACCAATAATACGTATGTGTAGGTACAATAAGGCGGTAAAAAAAAAAATATATTTTTTTTTTTCGATATGGCATCTCGCAGTTCAGTCTAGGAAACTGTCTTCTGCTTAACCGGGCGAATCCCTGTGGTGCCTTGAGTTTAAGGCCTCCAGCCGGGGCAAAACTTACAAACTAAGTGACAAAGCGCTACGGGCACCCCCTGTGGGGTACGGACCTCGGCTTAAGACGTCACTGGGGGAGGGCAGCAAGGGGACAGGCTGGATCTGAGTGAAAAAAAAAATTAATTGAGTAATATTTTATTTAAGCTTTATTTTCACATGTTACACACAATTAAGTACTTAGGTAAAACATGGTATCATCGTTTTCTTACTCTTATCCCAAATTCTTATTGTTTTTGTCATACCTATTATTGGAATCAAATATAACAGCTCACAACTTAGCTAAGACCCAGTAATATTAATGACAATAATATCCGTGGTGCTAGGCAATTGGGCTTATCCCAGTTGTATACGATACGTCCCTGTGTGCCTATTGGCCTTGTTCTGTTCTGTCTCCTGCTGATATGGAGGGAAGTGGAAATTATGTTTTTCCTACTCCTCCGCTATTCTTTTCTGATTAATATCGTTGCGGGATCCAAGACAGTTCAATCGTTCTCTGGGACTTCGTCGAGGTTCATTGTATCGGCGCTTTTCTTGTGGTTGGCGCCACTGTTGATTCTGGCTTTCAGGAGTTACAGTGGTTTGTAAATAGTGTGGCGGGAATGTCCCAAATTAAAAAAGGGTTACTTTGGTTTAAGTAAAACATGTAACATAGATAAATTAAAACCAAAAGTCAGTCTACCTCACAGTATATACAGATTTCGATGAAATCTTACTTTTACACACGCACTTCATTCCAGGTGTGGTATTTTACGACATTTACACTTTGCTTTATAATTTTCTTATCATGTAAAAGTGTTTGTAAAAAACCCATTTGTAAAATAAGCATCATCATCATCTTGAGCGTTTAGTGCCTATTCTGTGTCACGGTATTTATTAGGTCTCTAACAGGTTTATACATCATGTCGAAAAATATCTTTCAGGCATGCAGTTTAAGTCTGCGGGTTGTGCGAAAGAGATACCACGGCCTCGAGACAAAGGGCTAAGAAAGAACATGGGTGGTTTTTAGTCAGCAGAAGTCTAAATATTTGATGATTTCCCACCACCAAAAAAAAAGTTTTTTTTTTATTTCCATCTTTTTAGTTTGTAACGTAAAATACTTCGCAGACGATTTGCCTTTTTTATACGATTTGTCACTATGAATTACTTATAATCATATAATAAGTTCATTATTGTTATCCTTCATTTTGATACCCTACTCGATGGTAACGGATTATTTTTATTTTTTAACTCCGCGATATTGCCACCAAAATTCGCTATTTTTTTTTCTTTGTTTTTAATTTTAATGTAGCAGAAGCACATCAAGACGAATCTAACGACGTATATTTTATTCAAATCAGTTCATCCGTTTAGGAGTTATGACATACATACAGGGCAAACACATAACCCGCCATTTGGGCTTCGCCGCAGTCGGGTAAAAAGGCATGCAGGCCTAGTTACTGTGCTGCTAATGCTTGTAACAAGGCAGATATATATACCTACTTACATGTGTTATGATTACTTTATCAATTGCATAGTCAGTGCAACAAAGATATTATCTATAGGTAAATATAAATATACATTATCTTAGATAATTATTCGATATCGGTGTTTTACTGGGGTGTTTGTTCCGCCAATTCTTATCTACAATACAATAACTGATTAGCTGAACCCTGCGACCAATGCCCGCGTGAACTTATAATAAAAATAATTTGATAAATAAAAAAATAAAAAAAAATATTGGTACTAAGTATTTATTTAATATATTTTTTTATTAAAATTCAATCATGATTCGATAATTAAATGGTATTGTTGTAGCCTCGGGAACATTACTTTTTTCGGGATATTATCTGTAATTTTGCGTTTCTGACGTTCTGCGCCCAAACCGACCTACGCTTGTTTCTGTACATCTGACAACTTAAGTACCTATAAGCACAATTTCAGTATGATTTGTTCCGTGATTTCGGCATTAAAAGGTAACAAACAAACTACCTTTCGTATTATGTACCTAGGACGTATTCTAAGCGCATTTTGGTGAACAGTCTCAAAAACTATTGGCAATATTGGCATTAAAGAAGTGTTTATCCTTAGCCGTGCTATCAGATTTTAATAATTAAAGATCTAAAGTGATACGTAGTTGAATTCGATATTACATGTACCAACCTGTACTGTATTTTTGCAAAACTTTTATTTAAATCTTTTGCAATTATTTTAAACATGTCATTTAAAATTTAAGTTCACTGCAGACTGTACTGTTATTTTTGTCATTTGAAATATCGAGGTCGGTCAGTAAACTCATACTATTTAAATAAGTAGGTGTCTAACTAAAAATACTTTTAGTATTTAGGTTAAGGTGGAAGCTCACATCTGGCCCGCGAAATTCTAATTTTCTTACGTTTTTGGCAATTTGCAGGCCAGTGCTTGGTTGTATGTTTATGAAAATTTGATTTGCGACTGTAAGACGTATGAAGTTACCGAATTATAACCATCAAAATTACTAACTACTAAAGAACGACGACTAAATTACTAAAGAATGACTTTTACATGCAAAAATCAATCTTGACATGAAAATGAACTTGGAGGGTTGTATTGATAATTTTGATGGTTATATTTCGGTAACTTCATACGTCTTACAGTCGCAAATCAAATTTTCATAAACATACAACCAAGCACTGGCCTGCAAATTGCCAAAAACGTAAGAAAATTAGAATTTCGCGGGCCAGATGTGAGCTTCCACCTTAACTCCAACGTCTAAAAATAATATTCGCCGGTGACAAGGTGATGGTTGTCGGTTGGAGCAGTAGGTAACTATAACTGAGCAATAGTCCGTCTGTTAGATTATCGAATAATATTGGATACGTGTTTTTTGTTTTATTAAATAAATAAAAATTGATGAAAGTAAAACGTATCAAAGATCATGAGTTCCCGGGGCTTTTGACGTCACTTTGTGGGTAAAAATGTACCTAATATCTTTGTGACGTCTTCATCTTTTGTTTACGTGAAAAAAGAAACAATATTTGCGTCCATTATTTTTAGAAAATCTATCTGACGGACTAATTAGATTTTTTTGGTGAAATACCTCAAATACATGTCATGTTGTTTGCTGTTGCGTGTCATAGGTTCGATTCCCGCACGGAACAATCCATACTAATATTATAAATGCGAAAGTAACTCTGTCTGTCTGTCTGTCTGTCTGTTACTCTTTCACGCCTAAACGGCTGAACGGATTTTGATGAAATTTGGTATGGTGATAGATAATAACCTAGAAATGGTCATAGGCTATAAATAATCACGCCATCGTTCTTAGGGGGTAGGCAGTAGGCAGATAACTAAATTGAGTTAGTGATTTTTTTATGGTTTTTGCTGGGAGTTTTGCTCTATCATGCCTAAACGGCTGAACGGATTTTGATGAAATTTAGTTAGGTGATAGATAGTAACCTAGAAAAGGATATGGGCTATTAATATTCATGCTATCGTACTTAAGGCGTAGGCAGTAGGCAGAAAACTAATTAAGTTAGTGATTTTTAATCGGTTGTTTTAAAAGTTTACCTCATTCACGCCTTAACGTCTGAACGGATTTTTATAAGACTTGGTTAATATAAAGATAGGATCCTAGGCACGGACACAGGCAACTTTTTACGGCGGGAAAATACCTCATTCCCGCGGAAATCTAGCGTGATCGTGTCAAGAAGCGCATGACGCCATAGCTACTGAAATGATTTTGATGTTTTTTTTTTAACTGAGTGTTACTAAGACTTCAAGTTAGTATTTGATCACTTTTCTAACTTAGAGGGTCGGTAGGCGCCATAATTTAGGGAATTTATGATAAAATTTTGATGCAGGTGGTTTGTTATTTTTGGAGGCTCCCGGAGGCACGGGAAAAACCTTTCTTTTAAACTTGCTTTTAGCGCAAATCCGAAAAGATAAAGGAATTGCTGTAGCAGTTGCCTCTTCCGGAATAGCCGCCACTCTGCTCAATGGTGGTCGAACGGCACATTCGGTGCTTAAACTGTCATTAAACTTAGCCCATGAAGAAATGCCAGTCTGTAATATAAGTAAAAACAGCGAGCGTGGACGTATGTTGCAGCAATGTAAATTATTAGTTTGGGATGAGTGTACTATGTCCCATAAAAGAGCAATTGAAGCTCTAGATCGGACTTTGAAAGACATCAAGAGTAATCCAAATATTATGGGGGGGATGGTGGTACTTTTAGCGGGCGATTTTAGACAGACTTTGCCGGTTATCACTAAAGGCACCACTGCAGATGAAATAAATGCGTGTTTAAAAGCGTCAACGTTATAGGTGCACGTAAAAACGTTTAGTCTGTCTACAAATATGAGAGTGCAACTACACAATGATGTACAATCTGGACAATATGCTGCTGCTCTTCTTAAAATTGGAGAAGATCGTATGGCAAAGGATGGTAATGGCATGATTACATTGGATCGTGAATTCTGCAATGTTGTGCATAATCCAGATGATCTAAATAACTTCGTCTATAGCGAACTGCTAACTAATATGAGGAATAGAGAATGGTTATGTGAAAGAGCAATTTTAGCGCCGACGAATGAAATGGTGGAATTGTTGGAAGGTGATATTGTTGAGTTTCTCTCTGTAGACACTGTAATGGATACTGAACAAGTAACATCATACCCTGTAGAATTTCTTAATTCTTTAGAACTGTCGGGAGTACCTTCACACAAACTGAGGCTGAAAGTAGGCGTTCCTGTCCTTTTGATGCGGAATTTAGATGCACCAAGACTGTGTAATGGCACACGGTTGCAAGTAACACACCTCGGTCGCAATATGGATGGATCATTGTGAAGAGAGAATAAATTAAATGAATTGAATTGAATTGAATGGCAAAAGGAGAGAACGTTTTAATCCCCCGTATACCCATAATTCCGACAGATTTGCCATTCCAGTTTAAGAGATTGCAGTTTCCGCTGAAAATCGCATTCGCAATGACGATAAATAAAGCTCAGGGGCAAACATTAAAAGTAGCCGGCATTAATTTAGAAAAGAGTTGTTTTTCTCACGGACAATTATACGTGGCTTGCTCACGTGTTTCAAGTCCACAGAATCTCCATGTGTTGGCCAGAGAGGGAAAAACAAAGAACATAGTTTACAAAAATGTACTACAGTAATAAGGCCTCTTATTTTTAGCTTCCTACATTATTATACTACTTACATTAAGTTAGTACTTCCTACGCAGACGATGTTGCGGATGTCACACTGTCTAACATCGGGGGTTGGCAGGTAGGTAGTTAGTAGTATTTTAAACCGATTTACATTATTTACTTTTTATATTTACTAAGGAAACATTCGGAGCTATCCATTATGTAGCTTAGGTTGCTTTTGAACAAATTTTGATGTGAAGTTGAGGACTGGAACACGATAGTGGGACATTGTTGCAGGGGGGACTTACAGCCGGGAGAAAACAAAATAACTCATGCGGACGAACTCGCGGGTAAAAGCTTTTTTTTATTTTTTATTTATTTATTCATTAACACATACATTTGTTTTAACAGGTAAGACCCAAGCTAACAAAAGTAGTTTTAAATTGTTAAAAGTCTAGTCCCAAGTAGCGGGTCTGTGTAGGAATACAGCTATACAGTGGACAACATACTAAGTGTCACCCTCTGGAATTCCGCCAAAGAACAAGAAAATATGTCCAAACGCCGAGACACACTATTCAGTGTTCGCATTGCTCGAATCACTGGTGCGAACTTTAATAAGTTAGTACGCGATGCCGGAACTTTAAAAAGCCCCTCCCTCGGTCCCAACCGTAACCTCCTGTCTGAAACAAGTAATCCCAACGATTCTAATATTTGTGGATTATTTAACATACCACGAAAAACCATAAAAACATATTTTACGAGACCGAGGTTGCGCCTTACTTCCAACTTATAGTACCCAACCATCCCTATTACAAAGAGAGTTGGATACATAAGCGGGTAGAAAGGGTAGACCCCAAACTGCCTCAAGTACAGATATCGGGTAAATTTATTTTGCATTTTTTCTAGCATCTGAGAATACTTCACCTCATAAGGATTCCAGATGATAGCACTAGTTTCCATGTTGCTTCGCACCAACGCATTGTAAAGTGCTTTCACTGCTGCCATATTAGTGAAGTCACGGGTTTCACGCATCACAAAACCAAGATTTCTAAACGCTTTTTTGCAGACCTGCATTACGTGAGCCCGAAACGAAAGATCCCCAGTGAAAGTAACCCCGAGATCTCGCACTGACTCCACCCGCGATATGACGTGACCGTTCATACGATAATCATGGCGTCGTGGTACCACGGCCCGCGTGAATGACATTACATTACACTTCGTCACATTGAAGTGTAGTTTATTCACTTCACTCCAAGCTACCACCCTATCAATGTCCCGCTGGAGCCTTTCGCAGCTCGACTCGTCAGTGATACGCAAGAAAAGCTTGAGATCGTCAGCAAATAATAAACAGCTAGCTTCTTTAATTATTTCTGGAAGATCATTAATCATGATTATGAATTCTAAAGGCCCTAAATTTGTCCCTTGGCTAACTCCTGTAAGGGTTAAATACGAGTCCGAGATGTAACCTGCGTATTCTACTATTTGCTTGCGGTTGCCCAAGTAGCTAGCAAAGAACTTCAAGAGAGCTGGGGTAAAACCCATCCCCGCAAATTTACTTAAAAGTATGTCATTATCGACACTATCAAATGCCTTCCTGAAGTCGAAGTAAGCGACATCCAGTTGGGCACCAGCCTCCGAGTCCAGCACTGTGGTGACTTGATTTAAAAAACACATTAAATTAGAATTAGTGCTACGGCCCGCCCGGAAACCATGCTGCGCATCGTTGAGCTGAGAGGCTACTTGCGAGTGGATAGTTGAACACAACGCGGACTCGAAGACTTTAGCAAAAGCTGACAGTACTGCTACTGGCCTATATTCGTTAACATCTGAGCTTGGGGCCCCCTTTGGTACTGGAGTAACCCTAGTTAATTTCCAGCCGTCCGGGTACGAGCATTCTCGTAGGAAACTATTAAATAAATGCATGAGCGGCCGGGCCAGTACTGACCGACAATCCCTAACCACGAAGGGTGGCACCCCGTCTGGCCCAACCGACCGCTTGGGCTTGAGCTAGTTATTTATATATGGCTTAGACAATATGTATCAATGAGATAAGAGTAGAAGAAGATCAAAGGAACGATGAATGTTTTGTGTGAAGGGTCATAGGCTAGGAGATACCTACAGGTCGCGCCACGTAAGATGAATGCTGCGGGACAAGCTGCGCATTAGGCGATTTATCGATCTATTTGGTGCTATGAGGTAGGGGCAGGGGCAGACGGACCCATAGCGTACCGGAAAAATGCGATGCATTTTTGGCGGTACGCTATTGTACCGTCGTTCTCAAAATACTATCGCGCACAAAAGTGTTACGAAATGGTTTTACACGACAATTGAAAAAAATGATTTATGACGTAAATTGTTTCATGAAGATATATTATTGATAATTTAAAACAATGCAGTAAGAAAAATTGAGTTTTTATTTGAACACATTTACAACACACACACAAAACGTATTTTAATTCCATTTATTTCAATTTTATTTATTATATTTTATTTCTTACTTTATTAGTAGGTTGACATCGTAATCTTATTATACAAAGCCGCAAACGAAAAGCTAGTTCGAAAATGAAACAATAGGCCTAGTAGTTTCGTGCGCGAGTGTACCTATGCGCGAACAGCTTTCCCCTCATCGTTCCTCATAGAGAAATATGGAATAAGATATGTTGCGTCGTCCCCAAATAATAAAGAGGTAAAATATTAATAATTTTTACTCAAATAAGTAGGTACTTAGGTAGTGTAGACAGACGATCGAACTCCCACAAACTTAGCAATAAGTAATGTTAATGGTAGACCACAGTCACTAACACTATTATTATTAGCAAATCACCCAATAATCGCCCTCCTTTTGGGCTTCGCTGCAGTCGGGTAAAAAGGGATAATAATAATAATAATAATAATAAGTTTATTAATGCTTCAGTTTTTACATAATTAAGTTGTGTTTGGAGCCTCCTTTTAAGCAAATAATGCCTGTGTTAGGAGACTCCGCTCTTCCATAACATATCAATAATTACACGTAATAATGCTAGAATTGAATTACAATTTAAACACTTAAAAATAAAAAAGAAAAAAAAAAGTATAATAATAATAACGGCGGTGTTGAGAGTATATCTCGAGTATGGATAGTAGTGGGAGTGGGTGTGTGTGTGAGTGTGTGTGTGTGTGAGTGTGTGTGTGTATGAGTGCGTGAGGGTGGATGTAGTTGTATAGGTGAGGGTGTGTGTGCACGTGAGTGTTAGAGTGTATATGGAGTGTTGGTGTTATTGCTAGTGTATATGCTCCAGAAGTGCCTCCGTGTCATCATAGGTAAGTGTCTTCATATACTTGGTTAAGATTTTTTTACATTCAAAACTTGTTTTATTGTATAGCTCAATTTTTTTGTTTAATTTGTTATAAAGTTTCGCTGACCTTTTACTAAATTGCCTGGTGGCAAATATAGTTTTAGTATGTGGGATTTGTGCAACGATATCAGCCCTTCTTTTCTGCTTAAACACTGGGTCTTAAGGTAGGGTTTTATGTTTTTTTATGACTATTTGGACAATGTACAGCTTTCTTACGGAAAGAAGATCACTCATTTTGTACAAGATCTCGGTGGGGTATCTTTTCCTTTTAAAGAGCATGATCTTAGGATATTCACGATGTTTACTTTTTGTTTCGAGTTCCCGATATGGAAAATCGTAGGCATTGTAATAGCATTACCATTGTTATTTATTTTCTAAATCCCGCGTCGGTCTAGTCTTAATCTACACAACTGATAACAGCATGATTCATTCACGGTTCGACACTGATCTGTGAATAAAAAGAAATAATCGTTATCAGCCTTACTAATCACCTGCCGGAAATCGCATTCATTCATTAAGTTCGCTACTAGTAAACAGAAGTAGTATAAAAAAATTATCGGTACGGTTCAATTGTACTTTCTACCACGTATAGAAGAAAGACATCTGCCTAGCATTTCCCAGCTGCATCCGGTAAGACTAGAAGCCGATAGTAAAAAGATAGGTATTAACAGAGTTATGTTAGGGTCGGTTCCTAGTGGCTCGCGTCCGATCAGAACCAGGCGCAGGTCGACAGCGGCACCGTGCAGCGCTTTGTTTTAAGCGCGCCTCTAAGAGTTCTCAGCATAGTAGATGAGGCTCACTAGCATCCCGTCGGTGCTGCGGCCCGTCGGGGCTGCGGGTCGTTCGCAAGAGATACCGCGGCCTCGGCACAACGGCTAAGAAGGAACATGTATGTTTTTTAGTCAGTAGAAGTCTACAACACTCCCTTTCGCTCTGCCCAAGAGCGGGAGGGGTTATTTGATGATTTCTCAACCACAAAAAAGTGCCTGCCAGAGTTGCGGAATTTGTTCGAAACAGTTGCTGATGCCCTGAAATGCAAGGGGCATTCGAAAGAACACGGATGGGTTTATTCAACTGCGTAGGCGTAGCGTGACCGGCCTCACTTTGCTGTTCGCAGAGTTCCGTCTTTACTTTTTATTTGGTCTGAGACTGCAGCCGGTTAGACTGGAAGCCAACTCCAACATAGTTGGGAAAAGGCTGGGCAGGTTTTGTTAAACTTCAAAACAGGTCATTCCTACTCATCGGCTTCTAAACGGCACAAAACACGACTTCTTCTTTAACCCAATTTTTGTTTCCGTCCCACAGATAGACGCAGCCACAGGAGAGAGCGAGACAAATGCTTCTGTCCTTGCTCGTTCAATCCAGTTGGCCAGATGCTTCCGTAAGCTAGGTGCGAAGCCTGGAGATGTCCTCGCTTTGGGGGGAAAGAATCACCTGGATCTACATATACCGTACTATGCAGCAATCATGAATGGCATGCCTATTGCTGGAGTGGATCCACTCTTTAAAAAGAGTAAGTATTCAGCTCATTATTTCAGCGAAAAGACGTCCACTGCTGGACATAGGGCTCCCTCAAGTGTCAAGATTGCGGGGATCTTTATCAGGTCATCGGTCCGCCTAGCGAGAGACCTTCCAACGTGACGTGTTACGGTTTGCAGTCATCACTCTAGGACTTTTCGGCCTCATCGGTCATCCGTTCTATGAACAATGTGCCTAGCCCTCTGTCACGCAAATCTTCGTGATGATAAAGAATGTAAGAAAAAATATTCATTTGTCGCAGATGTACATGCCATTTAAAATGACAAGACAAAAATAAATACACGTTGTATATTTTTTTATTGTGACGTTTATTTTGATGAGCCCGGAGGAAAAGAGTATTGTGAGAAAAGCCACGGTTTTCTTTGCAGAATAAAAAATACATCTAAATTCAATTTACTACCTAATGTACAGAATAATAATACTTACCTATTCGCCATGGTATGAAGCATCTGCGTATAATTATGTAATAGAACGTGACTGTGTATATTTTTAACCTTGAGTTTGTTCGCATGATTTAGTTATTTTTTGTCAACAGTTCTCTTCAAATAGGTTTTTTTCGCTTCAAATAGTCATGTTCAAATCTTTATTTACGTACCAGTGGAAATATTACTCGCAAGTAGGTACACCCGTACCTACATGATTAATTTCAACAGTAGGTAACCTCCAAACTAGACTTTTTTCTGCAACTATGATCTTATCCGAGAAGAGGTATAAAAAGTCGGACAGGTAACTAAACAATTTTTGCTTGAATAAAATCCACTGAATTCGGAAAAATCCAGACAAATGTTAAGACCTAACCTGTCCGGAACGGACGGCCAAAAAGCCGGGCTAGTGAGCCACAAATCCACGTTATTCTAAGAAACTTTTTTCTAGAAAGTACAAGCTCACCGTACGATTTCGCAATCATATACAGGGTGTAAATTAACCCTTTACACATACGTCAACCAAGCATTCTGTAGGTACATCAAACTAAGTACCCCTACGCAAAAATGTTTGCTGGGAAACTACTTTTTTTTTTGGGTCAATAACAATAATTTTACAGTAAAACTTAATTAAGCACTCATATAACATTGTGCTAGTGGAAACTTTGAATAGTAAAAGGGTCATGGAGGTAATTTAAGTAAAGTTATTACCTGAAAAACTAGTAAGTATTTACAAAAACAGCTGTGCAAAATTTGGAACTTTGACCCCCAATATCTCCGTAACTAGGGAGTTCCCAGGTATGGTCTAGAACAAAAAAAATATCGCAGTGGTGGGGAAAACAAGTGCCTTTCGTTTGCGTTAAGGGTACTTTTACACCCTTTATTATTATGAACTTGTACAGGAATTCAGGAAGCGGCTACGGTGGTAGCACCTCCATCTCGGTAGGCTATGTTCGCATTAAAGTATATGACATGATGTCGATCCTATGTCTAATACCTTAAGGATGTGTCATCATTTTGCAAAGCCTTTTCCCAAATATGTTAGGGTCCCCTTCTGTGGAGCTGAATCCCAGTCCGACTGTCTATCTGACCTCCACAACCCAGTTAGTACTGGGTAATACGATACTCTTTGGTAGGACTGGTTGTCCGACTTTCAGACCACTGACTCCCTGTTACGATCACCAAAGATGTAGGTAGGTACCTAGACATATGGCAGCCGAGATCAACGGCCTAACGTACTTTCTGAGGCAAGGAAGAAACTCGGAAGGTACTTAGTAATGTTTTCGTGCCCCGGAAACCACGTTAATCTCTTTTGCCTATTAAATTTAAAATATTGTTCACAGCCGAAATACGAACTTTGTTCAAAATATGCTCTCCAAGAGTAGCGTTTTGTCAGAAGGAGCTCCTGGATACCTACAATGCCGTGAAAGAAGAACTGGGTCTGAACACAGAAGTCATCTGTTTCGACGAAGGAAAGCACTCTCTGGCCAGCTTCATCGAAAAATATGACGATAAAGAGGACCAAGAGGATTTTCAGTAAGAATTTAATTTTGTTAACTACTTGATTCTTGTCGAATGTCGACCATTATCTGAGGATGTCTGAGGATTAGCTACTCGGTATTGATTGAAATCAAAGCCTTTTTTTGGTTCACGTTCATCGTCATCTTTTTCCAATAAAAATAGAGGCCATAGTATTTCTTCACTTACTGCAGCACTCAAATCTAAGTAATCATTAAATATCACTGAGAACGGCAATAAGTCGTATTGCTAAGCAGTGCCAATAATAAAAGACTCTAGAATTACTTTAACATATCTGGCTAATAATGTACCCTACACAACTCCCAAGTATTAAAAAGAAATTAACACATACAGGATGTAAAAACCCTTCACACATACCTATACGTCAGCCAAGCATTCTGTAAGTGCATCAAACCTTAAAATCAAATTTTTGCTGGGAAACGACTTTTTTACCCGACTGCGGCGAAGCTCAAAAGGAGGGTTATTTCTTGAAGTAAAAAATATCATTTTACGGTAAAACTCAATGTAGCACTCCTAAAACATTGTGCTAGTGGATGCTTTGAATAGTAATAGGATCAAGGAGGTAATTTTAGTAAAGTTATAACCTGAAAAACTAGTATTTATAAAAACAGCTGTGCAAAATTTGGAACTTTGGCGCCCAATATCCCTCGCCTTTTAACTCGCCTTTGACGCCTAATAATAGTAACTGGGGGGTTCCCAGGTATGGTCTAGAACAAAAAAGTGATCGCAGTGGTGGGGAGAACAAGTGCCCTTTGTTTGCGTTAGGGGTACTTTTACACCCTTTATAAACCCAGAAGGGTTAGACATAAGTGTTCCTAATGATGGGAGTGAGCCTATTGCCGTTAGACCGGAAAAATCCATACTTCGTGGCTGCTATTGAGTAAATCTTGATGGAAAAACCAAATTTCACTTTGCCCGAGTCGAACCCGCGAACCAGCGAGGCAGTTGAAGCAGAAATTAACCTATTTCTAATGAAATTTTCTTTTCAGGCCAGTGATCATTGACCAGAACAAACACTTTGTCTGGTTGATCAGCACGGGAGGCACTACTGGCGTTGTCAAACTTGCTGCGTTCACTCACAGATCATTTCTGAAGAAACTAGAAGTATTGAAAATTATTTTCTCATCGAGTTCACATCTGTAAGTAACAACCTATTTAATTTCTTCTTTACTTAATACCGGATGCAGCAGTATAGATATTCACCAGCATCCGGTTAGACTGGAAGCTGACCCCAGTTGTTACCGATGCAGATTCATGTAGCAGATTTCTGCTAAGCAACCAGAAATCCTGCTTTTGGATGCTGTTCTCTCACTATGGAGTTTCTTTCCATTTCTTCGCCATACAAAATTACAATTGCGAATCGGAAATATTTTTTTTTCTTTAAAAGTGCAGTGCAGTGGCTTTATGAAAAATAATTTTCTTTCTTGCAGACCAAACGGTGAAAACAAGATGGGTCTAAATATATCCCCAGTACAATGGGTTTCGGGTATCTTCAGTGCGATATCTGCTCCTCTGTTGCGGCAGACAAAGCTGCAGACCTCAGCTCCACCAACCCCAGAACACATTGTCGAACTTATTAATAAGTATAAGGTATGCCATTTACACTAAGTAATTAGAACTTAAGTGGTAGTGGGCAGAGCACATTGGTCGCAGAACGGATGGCCGACGGGTCCGGAAATTCTGGAGTGGTGACTGCGAACCGGAAGACGGTGCGTTGGACAGCCTCTCAAATAGCAAGGTGAACCGATGACTTGGCGAAGGTTACGGAGATCCGTTGGATGCGAGACGAACGGAACTGACCAATGTGGCGACACTTGAGGTAGGCTTACGTCGAGCAGTAGATCTCTTTCAGCTGAAATGATGATGATGCCATTTACTTTAGAAGTGCTCTGTAATAAGAATAAAAGAAAGAAAAAATATTTATTTATCGCAGAAACAAGAACATACAAGGAGAGAAAAAAAGAGCAATACAACGCATAACAAAAAGTAAGAAATAAAATAAGCTCTGGCCCCAACAAAAACGTGCCGCTGACCAGTTCTGCTGGTATGACAAGGATTTCAAATCTACTTTGGGCTTTGCTAGTCATCAGATAGTTAAAGCCACGGACACCGTTTATGGAGTACAGGACTATTTCTCTATAAATGCGCTAGTTGGAAGCGAAGGTCGAGGGAATACTTATTTCAAACTCGCCTGATTCAGTTAGCCCGTGTCATCCCACTTTTTGGCAAAAGCCTCTCCCAGAAACCTTCAAATCTTTCGTTACTGGTGTCACTGATCGTTAAATTGGTTCTGTCTAGCTCGTCCCGCCACCTCCTGTGAGGTCTACCGCATCGCCTTCTGGCTATGTTAGGGTTCCACAACGTGATTATTTTGGCCCGCAGCTCGCCTAGAGTCTCAGCTTTGTTTATCTCTTTTTCAGCCCATAAGTGCCTTCCTGAGTCCTACTTTAGCGACTTCCTTGATCAAGAGTGAGAAGAAATGTGACTTCACCTGCTTTGAGACCGTCATGCTGTCAGGAGGGAAAATACACAGTGATATTCATCTTGAAATGAGGGTAAGTGTTAACTGCCTTTATATTTTCAATTTTCTAAAATAAACAGAAATAAAACCCCTCATGTTCATTAGAACAACTCACAGACAAAGAAAAGCTTCCTTCTTAGCCGTGTGGGTATCAGAAAAGATAATATTCAAGGGTATAACAGACCATCAAACAATGTTCTTATTGGGACCAACGTCGTTATCGCGATCAAATAATCAACTGATCCATACGATAAAGTACAGAATAAATACTAAGTAAAAGTGTGATGCGTTAAATATTAACTATTATTAATCCTTTTTACAGAGGAGAGTGCGGCCAAATACCCCCGTGGTGGAAATGTATGGACAAACTGAGAATTTGGGCCCAATCTTCGTAGCGGGTCCAGAAGGACCCATTGGTAACTGTGGCAGGACTGCGCCTGGATTACCAGAAATCAAGGTTTGTGACTTACATTACAATACTTTTAGTTTATTGCATTCATTGCATTCAAAACTGGCCAAGTGCAAGTCGGACTTGCACATGAAGGGTTCCGTACCATCGTACTAGGAAAGCCCCCTTTAATTAGTATTAATAGTTTCCGAATAAAATGGCTATGACATACAGACGGACAGGCGCACAGACGGACAGACAGAAATGACGAATCTATAAGGGTTCCGTTTTTTGCCATTTGGCTACGGAACCCTAAAAAGTATCCTGTGTCCTTTCTCAGGCTCTAAACTATCTGTGCACCAGATTTCATTTAAATCGGTTAAGTCGTTTTGGCGTGAAAATGCGACAGGCAGAGTTACTTTCGCATTTATAATATTAGTAAGGACTAGTAAGGAAGTAAGGATAACTTCAAATGTCTGTGACCAATTAGTGGTAGAATCAAATTCGTAGCTTGAGGGTCAATTAAGCTGTCAAAACCAGTTTATGTGGACGTCTTATTGTACGGGATATTTTTACAAGGCGAGACCATGTTATTCTGGTAATGTATAGCTTGATGTGTTGCCTTGTGCATATAACAATACTGACAATACCATCATGCCTGTAATCCCCGAAGAGTTTGGCAGAGGTGCACCTAGCTGTAGTATTTACACCCTTCTATGTCTGTGGTACACCATTATTTCGCCACAAAAGGAACAAAATATAGAGTATTTACCTCTTTTGTTTGTTTTTCAGATAATTGATGTAGAGACGGGCAAAGAAATAACAGAACCTAACGTGCCTGGAGAAATATGGACGAAGGGAGCCTCCTTTACTGTGAGTTGTTTATTCATTTATTAACACTTTCACCACCAGCCTTCGCGGTACGCGTCCAGACTGTCAAGAAAACTCTCTCCGGGCCGGTCAAAAAGGCAATTATCTTTTATTTGTATACTTACTCATCATTATTACTATATAGCAGTCCGCTGCTGGAAATGGTCTAGTGCAAATCAGTTAAAAGTTGTGTCGGACATCCATCAAAATGTCAAAAATAAGCTGTTTCAAAAAGTTTCTGTGGTATAGCTGGAGAAAATATTACACTCAAGGCACCCGACGATACAGGGTGTAAATCAACCCATCACACAGCCGTCAACCAAACATTCTGTACATCAAACTACGAGTAAGCCCCTACGCAATTTTTTTGCTGGGAAACGACTTTTTTTTGGGGTCAAAAATCACATTTTACGGTAAAACTTAATGTAGTACTCCTTAAAAATTGTGCTAGTGGATGCTTTGGATAATAAACGGGTCATGGAGGTAATTTAAGTAAAGGTATGAAAAACTAGTTATTACAAAAACAGCTGTGAACAAATTTTGTAACTTTGACCCCCAATATCTCCGTAACTAAGGGGTTTCCAAGTATAGTTTGTAACAAAAAAAATATCGAACAAGTGCCCTTCGTTTGCGTTAAGGGTACTTTTACACCCTTTATAGTTTAGCTAAGCAGGAGCCAGCGTCATAGGTTGATCTGCGAGATGCCATTACAAACAAAAAGTGTAATTTTGCTTTACTATAACTCGCGAAGTCGCAGGCAAGAACAATACTATACCCACTCGTCTGTCGAGGGTGAATTTTTACAAAATGGCCATCTGTCACGGGCCATCTGGATGTCGTCATGTGATAACGGCGCGTGTGATTAAAACGCCGTTATCTCTTAAGTTATGTACGGGAACCCTATATTTCGTATGTTGTTGGAATCTTTATGAAATAAGCTATCAGCGATTAAATGGGTTTGTCCACTTTAGCCTCATTATATATTTTTAATTCTACTTTGAAATCAGCGTGTGCAAAATTTTCCCAGTTTGTTGTACAAAACTAGATAGAAATAAAAAAATAAACCATTATTTCAAAAAGCTTTTATTTTATTTACATGAATATACCCTATTTCACAAAAAACAATTAAAATAACACACCTCTCCATACATATTTTAAATACTGCAAGCTAAACAAAAACTCGGCTCAACTAGTCGACCCGTACGTCGAACAAAAAAAAAGGGTATGTTTACTCATTCATTCTGAGAAGTCCGTAAGCCAAGTGGCTGTTTGTAGTATTTTATTTCATAGTTTGGTACACAATCTTATCGCAGACAAAGTTTTAGCTGTTTGAATCGTATTGTTTACGAACAACGAGTCACAATGTAAACACTTGAAAAAGAGCGATAAAAAAGACCTGTTCATTATTTGTATCACGGAGCAAGTACTGTTGCATTTATTTGAAATCTTAGTTCACAATACACATGATGATGATATTTACTAATGGAAAAACACAAAACAAAGGCATGTTGCCTAACAAAAACATTGCAGAAATCAACCAACAAAGTGAACAATTTCACTAGAAAACACACGGGTACATGTTGGAAAAGTATGGATAGGACTCAATATTGTCACATCTGAACTTGAATGAACTTAATAAAAATGACTACATGACTGACTCTAAATGAATACTGGCAAAATAGAATATTGCAATAGACGAGAATTTCTTGAATAAAAAAAAATGTAAAATAAAAAAAAAAAAAAATAATGCTGCTAACAAAGGCATCACACCCAACCACCGCGTCAGAAAACCACTAGATCAAGCTGTACCGTCACTATTTACTTTGAACTTGTTAAAAAATGGGAAAATAAAAAGAAAGTTAGAGTCTAGATGAAAAAAAAAATGAATGAATGAGGCACCGGCGCGGCCGGCTACGGCGCGGCCAGCTCCGGCCCGGCCAGCTCCAGCGCGGCCGGCTTGGCGTCCGCGCCCTCCACGCCCGCTAGCACCACCACCACCACCACGGTCCGTTTGCGCCGGTACCAGCACGACATTCTCCAGTATGATCACACGTGGTGACGCAGGTCGTGGTACTGGAGAATTTGGTGGCGGTGGTGATGGTGATGGTGGTGATGGTGATGGTGGTGGTGGTGATGGTGGTGGTGGTGCTGTTGCGAGCAGAACTCGCACACCCCCACCACGTCCACCGCGCGTCGTGGACGTCTTGTTCTTGGTCTAAATCATGCAAAAAAAGCAAATACAAGATGCGCACAGGAACAGGCAAAGAAGGAACATGCTTGACAAAAAAACAGTCACCACAAAAAAATCATTTTGAGAATCGGTTCACAAATGGGGGAGAAATCGGTGTAAAAAGAAAAAATGCATCCTCCCTTTTTCTCAAGTCGGTTAAATCCATACTTTTCCAACACTCGACCAAAACATACAAATGACCGTTATGACGTCACGAATCGCCGTCTGTCAAGCCATCAAAATAAGATGAGTTTGGCTCGCGTGTTTTGTTTTCAATTAAATTCAAATTTCTGACGATATTACTTGATTAGAATGCATTATAGTCGTTGCTAATGAACTAAGAATTGTTAATAACGACAGTTTGATAAACATTAGGCATATTTTCTAGTCATACGACGTGAAAAAAAAACGGTCACTACGAAGAAATGGAGGACGATGTTCGTTGAACTAAGTATTTCTGCCGGAATTCATGCCGAATACACAATCAAGCTATTAAAAACAGTTCAGTACTTACCGGTTCATGATTATTTCGTGGTTTCCACACCTTTTATTCTACTTTTCACTATTTAATTTTAATTTAGTTTACGCTGTGCACGGCTCGCCGCTCGGAACAGTTTGACTGAGTTTGACACTTTCCACACTCGCGGTGGAAGGGCTCAGAGACGTTCTGAGTGACTTGAAGCCATCCTTGTCTCTTCTACTACACGTTGGGCAAATGTGAGCTAGACAGGCATACTTTTCATAGCATTTTAACGGCTTTTATGAAGCGCGGGAACACTCGACTTATTTTGATGGCTTGACAGATGCGCATTTTTTGAACTCGACTTATTTTGATGGCTTGACAGACGAGTGGATACATATAGTATAATAGGTACTTTTATATCCTCAGGAATACTACAACAATCCAGAAGAGACTGCAGCCTCCTTCACAGAAGACGGCTGGTACAGAACAGGAGACATTCTGTACAGAGATGAGAACGGATACTTCTTCTTCGTTGAAAGGCTCAAGATGTTGATCAAGTACAGGAGCTACCATGTAAGTGATGATGAACAGTATTTGAATGTCTTTTCAATGCTTTGGTTATAATTGACGGTACGGTTGGCGCAGTGGCTGAGCGATTAGACTACTGAGCTGCATGTCGCGGGTTCGATCCCCGCACGGAACAAATATTTGTATGGTCTACAGATAGTTGTACCGGGTCTAGGTGTTTGTGTGGGAGTTTAAATGTTTGTAAACGCACCCCACGATATATGATAAATTCCTAGAGTGGGTTAACGACTTATTTAAGTCACACGGGTCTAAATGGGCACTTCTATACTATAACGTCGAGAAAAGGTGCACGGTTTAGGTTTATCGTTTCCTATGGAGAATAACCAGCAAGAAACTACATGGTTACTCTTTTAAAACGATTCTACAGTATTACATGATACAGCGTATTTTGAGCGAGATAACCCTTCGGGGATAACAGGCGTGGTGTTATGTTATGTACCTCTTGTATTTTTAAATAATAATAGACCACCAATAAAATAAACAAACCTCGATTGTAATCTATTTGTTACTAGAGTTTATACAACAAATGCATGTTGCAATTTATTGATTGTACTACTTGTACGGTCATCAACAGAAGTAGCTTATCATTTCGGTTTTTTTTTAAACGTTGCCCCACGCTAGGAATTTTTCCTGTATCGTAGGTGCGTTTACAAACATTTCAACTCAGTAACACAGACACCCAAAAACGAAACAACTATCTGTAGGCCTTACAAATATATTGTTCCGTGCGGGGATTGAACCTGCGACACGCAACGCAGCAGTCCAATCACTCAGCCACTGCGCCAAACGTGTCGTCACAACACGTCGTTGTGTTGTATTCATTTAAGGTGGAAGCTCACATCTGGCCCGCGAAATTCTAATTTTCTTACGTTTTTGGCAATTTGCAGGCCAGTGCTTGGTTGTATGTTTATGAAAATTTGATTTGCGACTGTAAGACGTATGAAGTTACCGAATTATAACCATCAAAATTATCAATACAACCCTCCAAGTTCATTTTCATGTCAAGATTGATTTTTGCATGTAAAAGTCATTCTTTAGTAATTTAGTCGTCGTTCTTTAGTAGTTAGTAATTTTGATGGTTATAATTCGGTAACTTCATACGTCTTACAGTCGCAAATAAAATTTTCATAAACATACAACCAAGCACTGGCCTGCAAATTGCCATAAACGTAAGAAAATTAGAATTTCGCGGGCCAGATGTGAGCTTCCACCTTAATGTACAGGACTCCAGCTGTTATTTTTGATGTTTTAGAAGATTATTCTTTTAAAATTCCAATAATGTGTTGGTAACGAGTTTATCTAACAAGTTTTTACAAAAAAACTTGCTTTGAAACTTTAACTAGTTCTGTTGCTGACCGCACAAATCGTCTGATTACCTACTTACTTACCGACTCTTCAAAAAGTCTATCACAATGATGTTTTGTGTTGTTTTTACTTTATGTGTCAAGTATGTTGTTTACGAACTGTATTTACCGCACTGTCCATGTCATTATTTCGCAACGGTACAACGGTACGGTACTGCTTTTAAACCGTAATGGTCTTGCATTACGGTTTAAAAGCAGTACCGTTTTATTCCAGAGCGAGAAAGAGATAGAGGTAGACAGCAGTATAGCTCTATCTCTTTCTCTCCAAAAGAAAAAGAAATAAAATTGTGTTTTTTTTTTATTAATTACTTAATTAGGTACTGAATAATAACATTACTAAACATTATCATTACTAAACATAATTATTACTAAACATTATCATTAATAAACTGAGGCCCGTACGTACATGAGAAGCACTTTGTTGTCGATAGAGGCAAGTCAGACTTCTACTGATTAAAAACCTCTCATATTCCTTCATAGCCCTTTGTGTCGAGGCCGCGATATCTCTTTCGAACAACCCGCAGCCCCGATGGGGACAGAGGCAACTGGGTTTACCATCGACAGCAAACGCCAGCCAAGGTGCCACCGACAGCTGAAGTTGCCTCTGTCGACAGTTAATGTTGCCTCTGCCGACAGTTAAAGTTGCTCTGTCGACAGCTGAAGTTGGTTCAGTTGACAGTAAAGTGATGCTCGTCTGTTTGACGCCTTACTATAGGTAAAAATGTTTGCGGTGCGCTACAGCAATACTGTTGACATGGTGCTCAGCATTCGGCGTGTCGACATTAGCAGTTGCTTTTGTCGATAGAAACAGTCGCTTTTGTCGTCAGTAACAGTTGCTTTTGTCGACAGTAACAGTTGCTTTTGTCGACAGTAGCAGATTGCCTCTGTCGACAGCGCAGTTGGCTTTGTTGGCGCAAAGTGCTGCTCATCCGTATGACGCCGCATTGATTTTAAGTTTCAATCTTCATACTCCGCATTTTTTCTTTCCAGATTATTCCTCCCGAGATCGAGACAGTGATTAGAGAGCTCCCGGGCGTATATGACGTCAGCGTCACCAGCGTGCCCCATGAGGATGATGGAGAGCATCCCGTCGCCTGTGTTATGAGGAATCCAGGGTCTAACGTCACGGCTGAGGAGATTAAGGAGATTGTTGCTAGTACGTATTGTTTTTGTATTTAGTTTTCAGTGAAACTGCTGGGCAAAAGCCGAATACTTTTTGAAACTTTCTTATATTCCACCTGCTCAGGCCAATTTTTACGTCATCATTTGCATAGTCATTTCCTAACTACTTTGAAGTAGACTTCCAGTCTTACCGATGAATACCAGTTTTTTACATAGAGCGACTACCTACCAAAAAACCTCTTACCACCCACTAAGTGCTGTGACATATGATACCCTTTGGTGAGACTGGTTGTCAGGCTTTCGGGACTGCCTGTTAAGACTATCAAAGATCTACAAATGACAGCAGGTATCAACGGCTTAACGTGCTTTCCGAGGCACGGATGTAACTCGGTGCCTATGTAATGGGTGGTCACACTGGTCACCCATTCTCGAAACAGCGTAGGCAGCTATCGTTCCGAATTCATAATCGATGATGGATAACTCATAAAAATTCGCTCGTGAATACCTCATTCAGGAAACTTATTTCTGGTACCAAAGGTCAACAAGCATAAATTTATTCTGCAGCAAGGCTGTTACACCAGAAACCGCTTAACACGTGTTTTTCTTCTTCCAGATAAACTGTCAGACTCTCAAAGATTACGAGGCGGTGTGATCTTCATGGACCAGATACCTATGACCTCGTCAGGGAAGCACGCACGTGGTGAACTGAGGAAATTGGTGTTAACACTGAAGAGTGAATAGAACCCTGAGATCACGTTAGACCCGCATTATGCCAGTTATGTTAAAGTCTTTAATCATTATCATCAGCCCAGCCTTTTCTGAAGTGTGTTTGGGTCGGCTTCGATTTTACATGCAGTGACTGCCTATCTGTTTTCAACAACTCAGTTAGTAGGTACAGTTAGTTGAGACTAGATGTCAGACTTTAAGGCCAGACTTTCAAAATAAAATCAAAATATTTTTATTTCACATTACATGGGCACTTATAAAACGTCGATAAAAAGGGCCACGGTTCGGTGCATTGGTCGATAATCCAAACTCCAAACTCCAAAACAATAAAATACACACATGAAGACCATGCAGATTAATGTCTGAGATGGTCTTTTGCAGAAAGCATCACACAGATTTGAGTGGACCCGTTCAGTCAGTACAAGCATTTGTCAGTTATCGTGGAGCTCGACTTATAACTCAAGGAGCTCAACGTCACGACGAACAATACCAAAGAAAGGACATTTGAGTGGGTCACATTATAGTACCTACTCAAATTGACAGCCAATCGTTAAAATTTAAGAAAGACCCACATGGTCCTCACACCTTTATTTAAGTTCCATGTAAAAGAGCGATCGTACTACTACAGTTCTGGTTCGCACAACGACCAATCAGGCTATGTAATACCAAATTAAGTTGATATCTCATTCTACGGAAGCTCGTTTATAGCGGGGTCATGTTATACTGGATTTGTCGTCGTGTGTACAGTTTCAGTTGGAGATAGCCGAGACCTCATACGCAGTGCTTGTCCTCATGTAGAATAACCGATGACATTACCAAATATGGCAATACTTAGTTATTCTCTTGAGTGTTATGGCTTGACCTTTAAAAGTAATTTACAGAAACTAGATTCGATTCAAATCAGATTTTTAAAATAATTAGTAAACAAAAAAACTGAAAACAGTTGCGAAGGAGACTATAGTAGTTTATTCAAAATATGTAAAATTTTACCAGTTAGCCTTCAACATAAATACCTATTATAAGTTAACAACCATGGCAGTCGAGGTAGTAACTCACTAGTTTCTAACAAATACTGTCTACTTCTGTCGGGTTCCAAACTAACTTATTAATTATTATAGCTAAAACCATCACATTGAATCGTTTGGGTCTTTTTAAACGTGGGGTGCTTGTTTAATCTTTTTTTTTTATTTCATGGCAGTATGTTAGTTCCTTTTGTGCCTGTGTGTATGTAAGAAAATGTGTATATTTAGTATGTTATGTTACTATTTCATGAACGATGAATTGATTCTAATTAAAGGTACAATACCTTTAATTAGAATCAATCCTGCCATATAAATTTTAGCTAAATCATTAATTCAGTATTGATCTTATTTAAAATTGACGACACGGTTAGCGCAGTTGTTCAAGCAATGGACTGCTGCGCTGCGTGTCGCGGGTTCGATTCCCGCACGGAACAAATATTTGTATGACCTACAGATAGTTGTTCTGGGTCTGGGTATTTGTGTATGTGAGTTTAAATGTTTGTGAACGCACCCACGTTACAGGAGAAATCCTAGTGTGGGGCAACGTTTAAAAAAAAAAAAAAAAAAAAATCCTGCCATATAAATTTTAGCTAAATCATTAATTCAGTATTGATCTTATTTAAAATTGATAATCTTTATACCAAATGTGTTACATTATTTTTTATTTGTGTAAATAAATGAATTAAGTATTAAATATATTTCTTTTAATTTTATTAGTCCTAAAAAGTTATAATGTCATAGTTAGTTACTTTAGCCAGGCCCCGAACACTGTACGAGGACGCGCCAGGCGCGTCATGGGCCTGCAGCAAGAGTGACGCACCTAGAGGGTCATTGACCCGCTGTAATGTTTTATGCGTATATTTCACCGTTATCTTGCCTAGATCTACTAAGGAAAAAAATTACTGTTTTAAGTAATTTCGATGTGACGCGCCAGGTGCGTCATCAGGCGCGTCATGGGCATTGAATCGGTAAATAATCCAAATGTTTTAATCTTTCTTAGGTGTAATAGGCAATAACTTGATATTAGGAATTAATTACCATATTTAGGTAGGTTCCCACCTAATTTTTCATAAATATTATTTCTTGAATAAAAAAAGTGTTAAGTAAAACTAAAAAAACCCGACTGAAAAGACTGAAAAGCAAAAAACAAGCACATTTTAAATTAAACAAAACTTGGAAGCAGGCGGGGTTCCATTCTATTTTCATTTCATAATTTAATATTCAAATGAACCCCGCCTGCTTCCAAGTTTTGTTTAATTTAAAATGTGCTTGTTTTTTTGCTTTTCAGTCTTTTCAGTCGGGTTTTTTAGTTTTTAACTACTTTTTTTATTTCTAACTTTTTAGTTCTTTTGTGTTTGTTCTTTCGTTGGTCGTGTAAAATACTTCGCACTTTCGCAGATAATTTTACTTTTGTGTTTGTTATAGAATTTGTGACTATGAATTTATTTTAAACATATAAGTGTCATATATTTTTGTAATCTCCTTTTAAAACCCTTCATTTTGATACACTACTCGATGGTAATGGATTTTTTTTATTTTTTCAAATCCACGATATGGCCCCCAAAAACAGCAATTTTTCTTTGTTTTTTTTTTTAATTTTAATGTAGCCAGTGACACTCACGCCATCAAGACGAATCTAACGACGTATATTTCATTCAAATCCCTTCATCCGTTTAGGAGTTATGAGGGAACAAAGAAACGGACATACATACATACATACATACATACACGTCAAACACATAACCCTCCTTTTGGGCTTCGCCGCAGTCGGGTAAAAAAATGGAGAACTGAATAAATAGTAAGTAGGTACCTATATTTTACTTAAATGTATTTTTGTTTATTTACTAACAAAATTAGCCAGTTGAACGTCATGTACTTAACACAAATTAATAATAGGTACACAATCAAATCAAAGGTAATAACCCTCCTTTTGGGCTTCGCCGCAGTCGGGTAAAAACAAAGAAGTAGGTAAGTAATGTCAAGCGTGACGCAAGCATTTAATTTAAAACAAAAATATTAGCAATAAAAACAAATTATTTAATAAAAAAAACTAGGCCGCAACAAATAAATACCTAAATACATAATATGATAGGTACACATAAAATAAACAAAAAAATGAGTAAACAAAAACTTAATTCAATTCTGCATGCAGTTACTCAACTGTAAGTAGGTATTAAATGGATTCTAATTTGGTAACAAATAATTGTTAAATTTTTTTGTGTCATCATACATAATCTACTACAATTCAGGACTTACCTACCATAGGTACTAACTTTAATTTTATTTTTTTATTTTATTTGTTACGGACAAAAAACAGTTACAGCTTCACTAAAGATTCTTAAATTAGCACAACTTAGAAATACATTTATACACAATCATATACTTATTTATGGTAGTACATATCGACGGTTAAAAGGAAATAGGGTATAAGTGACAAATAAGGAAATGTTTAGGAGAGCCGTTTAAAGTTTTAAATTTTAGAAAAACTGACGTATTTTTGTCATTTATTAAAATATCGTGAAAACTAAAACACTTATAAAATCAGAAAAAAATGTGGCAGTTACCGGTATTTTTAGTTTTAATCATTTGACGCTATTTAAAGTGGTTTTTGTCGCTTATAACAATTATTGCTTTTAATTTTCCAATGGGGAAATATGGCATAAGATACAAATGACAAAATAAAATATTAAAGGTTATGAAGCCTAAGCAACATACCGATTTCTCAGAACGCAAGGTAAAAGGGTATAAGAGACTAGACAGTTCAATAAGTGTTATAGGAAAAGAAGGATAAGGTACTTTTCACAGTGGTTGTATAAAAGATAATAGAGCACAAGAAACAGTCAGCTTTCAAAACAAGAAAGGTTAAAAGACATTAGTGACAAACAATGTCGCTTGAAAGCAAAGGAAAAGAAGAATAATCAACATTTGGCATTGCGTGAGTCTACGGAAATATGGATGAAAAGACACCCCAAAAATAATGAAGACAACCAACCAATACGATCCTTCATAAGTATAGTAGGATGTTTTTAAATAAAAAAGACATTTTTGTTAATAATATTTTTTAATCAAGAAAAATCAAAGCTACTTAAAAAGAGTGGGTAGGTATCAACCTGCTAATCATTTTTGGAAACAATAATACTGCAGTTAGTAGGTAGGTAACTTAAGAATCAATTACGAAAACTTGGTATGTATCCGTAATATTAAACATTTAAAAAAGTAACAAACATTTAAAAAAATAATAAAAAGCATCGAAACTTAAGACTTATTTGGCATTGTTAAACATAACATGGTATCTATGTCAAACAACAACGTTCAAAGAAACATAGGAATAAAGAAATAAAAAAAAATAAAAAAATTGTTTTTACTTACAACTAAGTACTTACGTTTAAATTTTTAAACATTAATGATTCGTTCCAAATAAAAAGACAAAGTCGTAGAACGACGAACAACAACAACGAACGAAGTCGTAGACAAATTGTAGAACGTGGAAATAGGTTATAATCGACACCATGATATCTAATTTAATTTAAGTAATAAGGTATTAGCGACAAAACTGTATAATTTATATTGTAAACGGAAGTAAGGTATAACCAACAGTGTGATATTAAAATAAATTTAGGTAATAACCGACATAGCTGTCATAAAGTACTGAATGATAATAGGGTATAACCAACAGAGTAATATGAAAATGAATTTTGTAAATAGGGTACTTAAATTACGAAATGGAAGTAAGCTATAAACAACGTTTGTACTTTTTAAGGGAAAAGCTTAAAAGGCATAAACAACCGAAAGCTCGACACCCTTTTTTTTTTTTTTTTTTTTTTTTTTGGTGGGTGTAAAATCATCGAATAACCCCTCCCGCTCTTGGGCAGAGCGAAAGGGAGTGTCAGACTTCTACTGACTAAAAACCACCCATGTTCCTTCTTCGCCCTCTATGTCGAGGCCGCGATAACCGTTGGACTACCCGCGGCCCCGACAGGCGTCGGCCCTTTCGGGCCCCTCCCATGTTGCTGACATCTCTTTGAGGCGCGCGTGGAACACGAACGCGCCGTCGACACGGCCTGTTTTCGTCGTGAGACGGACGGACGGCGAGTTAGCCCATCACTCACCGTCCACAGGCCCGCGTCTACGGTGGCCGGAGGTCATCGCGGGACCCCCGACGCCCGGAGCGCCTCCCGCGGCGGCTGGGACGAGAGGTTCTCTCCCTCTCGCGTTCCGCCACCTCCTTCGCCAGCATCACTGCTTCGCAGAAGGAGGCGACGGCGTCCCATTCCTCCTCGCCCCGGACCATGGCTTGCACCAGGGCCGGGCGCGAGAGGTCGCCGCCGCCGATCGCCGCCACGAGAACACGGCGGGGCTCCGCCCAAGCGGGGCACACCTCCACTGTGTGCTCCACCGTGTCCTCCGGCCGATCCTCGCAATGGTGGCATCCGGGCGTTTCCTCCCGCCTGATTCGGTGCAGGTACCTCCCGAAACAACCGTGTCCGGTGAGGACCTGCGTCAGACGGAAGGTGAGGGCGCCGTGGCGCCTCTCAAGCCACTCCTCAAAGAGGGGACTTACCGCCACTATCGTGGCGTGCCCTGCACGGGGTTGCGACAGTCGCTGTCTCCATGCCGCCATGAGATCGCACCGGAGGTCTGTCCGCCGCGCAGCAATTTGCCGCGGCAGCGGAGTGACCCCCCGGCGCAGCGCCTCCGCGCGCCATTGATGCAGGCGCGCGAGGACTATCGCCTCCAGATCCCACGGCGGCAATCCGGCAAGGAGGTTCGCCGCTTCGCGGGAGATCGTGCGGTACCCCCGTACCGTCCTCACGGCCATGACCTTTTGGGGCACGTTCAGGTAGTGGGCGGCCCGCTTCCTCAAAGCAGGCGCCCACACCGGCGCCCCGTAAAGGGCCATGGACCGCACGATCCCCGCGTAGAGCCTCCGGCAGGAGGCATTTGGCCCCCCCAGATTGGGCAAGAGCCACCTAAAGGCAGCCCCGGCCCGCTCCAGTCTGGGAGCCAAACGTCGGAAATGCTCCACGAAGTTCCACCGGCTGTCGAGGACGAGTCCTAGGTACTTCAAAGTACACTCGACGCCGATGGGAACCCCTCCCACCATTAACTGGGATCCCGACGGCAGCGCATTCCCACGTCCATGGAAGCCCATGGCCTCCGACTTGTGAAGCGCCACCTCGAGACCCAGCTGCCGGATCCTCTCTACGACTATCGCAACCCCGCGTGTCAAGTTGTCGGCCGCCGCCTCGTACGACCCACCCTGAGCTAGCACCAGCGTATCGTCCGCGTAGCAGACTACGCTGACGCCGCTAGGGAGGAAGCTCGACACCCTTATGAAGTAAAAAAGCATTATCGACAACAAACCCAAAATAAATCATTTTTGGAGGGGCACAAGCACCTTTATAGCAAAAAAGACCTGAATTTTTGTCGGTTACGAAAAAGAATACTAGGAAAATGTTTTTTTTTGCTAGGGCATAAACGCCAAAAAAGTCATCGTAGAGCCATGGGAGTAAACGTGAACGGTGAGTAACGGGCTAGCTAATCGTCCGTCCGTTCTATGACAATGACAGGCCGCGTCAACGGCGCGTTCGTGTTCCACGCGCGCTTCAAAGAGATGTCGGGGCTGCGGGTTGTTTGAAAGAGATACCGCGGCTTCGACACAAAGGTCTAACACCACACCACATCTATATGACGGTATGGTTAGGGCAGTGGCTGAACGATTGACAGTAGCACTGCATCTCGCAAGTTCGATTCCCACACTAAACAAAAAAAAATATGTTAGGTTTTATCTAATTTTAATTTAGTTTTCAAAACCAACCAAGTGCATGACGGACCACGCATAATGAAGGGTTCCGTAGTTGCCGATCAGAAACATGTGAATCTACTAAACATTTGGAGGCAGGTGGGCAGGGTGGGATTACCCACCCTGCCCACCTGCCTCCAAATGATGATTTTTATTATAAAAATAAAATAAACTTACATTTGCAGATTTAAGACCTGTGCTCATACATTATGTTGACGAAAATATTTTTTGCAGGTACATTTTTAAGTTGGTCGACTATAATTACTCGTTAACTTGTAAAGCCTAAACTGTGATAGTATTGCTTTTCATTTCATAATATGTTAATACTACCAGCATTTTTTTCACACGCCCAAAAACAACCCATATAGGTGGTTTAGGAAGCCAGACTTGAGCCGAATAAAAATTTGCACTTTATAGCTTAATATTTCACAAACGAATCCCTGAATTAAAAAAGTGTTCAAGCTAACTCCCAATCTTTTTCAAAGACCTATCCAACGACACCCCACACTATGTGTACTGGAAATACCCAAAAAATATATTTTACGACATTTTATTTTACCACTTTGTTGGCGTAACTCATCTGTATGTTCGTGCCAAATTACAGCATTCTAATACTATAAGTGCCTGAGCAATAATTAATAGACAGACAGACAGACGGACATGCCGAAACTGTAAGGGTTCCTTGTTGACTACGGAAAGCAATTTTATACTGTGTAATTGGTAAATTTTTATTTGATGACTATTCACGGAACATATTTTTACTTAATACTTCAGCAAATGGCATCAACGCCATCTATCGCAAACGAAGGCAAACTACTAAAAGTTCATGCATGGAAAGCGATCAAACACTATAGTGTTTAGGCTATGTAGATTTTAAAAGCAGCGTCATTTAGTCTAATACCTACCCCGCCCCGCCCCTGCCCCGGCCCTGGTGCAAGCCATGGTCCGGCACGAGGAGGAATGGGACGCCGTGTTCTCCTTCTGCGAAGCAGTGATGCTAGCGAAGGAGGTGGCGGAACGTGAGAGAGAGAGAACCTCTCATCCCAGCCCCCGCGGGAGACGCTCCGGGCGTCGGAGGCCAGGTGATGGCTTCCGGCCACCGTAGACGCGGGCCTGTGGACGGTGAGTGATGGGCTAGCTCACCGTCCGTCCGTCTTATGACGACGACAGGCAGTGTCGACGGCGCGTTCGTGTTCCACGCGCGCCTCAAAGAGATGTCAGCAACATGGGAGGGGCCTGTAAGGGCCGACGCCGGTCGGGGCTGCGGGATGTTGTAAGGGATACCGCGGCCTCGACATAAAGGGCTGACATGGGTGAGCTTTAGTCAGTAGAAGTCTGACACTCCCTTTCGCTCTGCCCAAGAGCGGGAGGGGTTATTTGATGATTTCCCAACATGCAAAACAATAAAAAATATATTTGAATAGATATATTTGTCTGTCTGTCAGTACGTTTTGCTATCACAACTTTTTTAAAGTTATCTTAATTATTAAGGCATTTATTTAATAGGTACCATATTCGTTTAATAGATGTCGTTGTATGTCTCATTCTTGATGAATGATTGAGATTGGTTCTTCTCGAAAACTATAAATTCAAATATCTTTTGATAGAGAGCACTGATTACGATGAAACAAAGCCTAAGTAATACCCCAAGTTGCGCACAATATTTATGTATAAAAGTTACCTACATTCATTTCGTAAATTTTACGTGATGCTTAGTCATAGAAACAGACAAACAGACAAAAATTCAAACTCTGACGATGCCTTTTTTAAATATTTTCAATATACAAAAAAAAATCTACAGATTTATTATATCGTCGGCTAAGGGTGTAAACCTGCTAACTCACTTTAACCCAAATTTACAGGAGAAAAATAAAACTGAATAAATTTGAATTTTACAATTTTAGGTTAAAACCAAAAATACAGTTGGTGTATTTTTGGAAATTTTACATTACTAGAAACTAATAAAATAATTAAATTTGTTCGTTAAAAAGTTATGAGTGTTTTAATGACTTAGCAAGTTTTTTTGGTAGCAAATGCTTTATTTTGTGGACATAGCAGGTTTTTCGAAAGATTTCAAGGAAAGGTAAAATAAATTTAATTGTTTAGTTAATCAGTCTATTTATTTCTTAGTAATCATCAGTTATATTTTTGGCTAATACTTAAAGATCAGTCTTTTAATCAAAAATTTTTGACAAAATAAAATATGGAACAACAAAACTTAAATAATCTGGAATCTTCTTTTTTTCTTTTCTTCTTCGAGATTTATCTTTGCATCGTTTTAAAACGTTGTTCTTCCAATTTAAGACCGTCCATCTTCCAATGCCAAGAGTATGTAAAAACATTGTTCTACAAACTCGTAGTCGTTGATCTTGTAGTTTTAGATAATAGATCAAAGACTGAGCTCTTCTAGACTCCTCAGCATTTTTTCTACCTCGTTGTCTTTGTACTGGTGCAGATATCACAAGACTGTCGACATAAATCTGTTTTTCAGGCCAACTCATACTCCAGAAGGTTTTAAAGATATATTTTCTGTCCTCTTCTGTCAAATTGGTACACTTAAGTACACCTGCTACAGTTTCTTTACAATTGCATCTAGCTTTAATTTTCCGTGACTCTCTTGGAACCTCATAATTCCAGGATTCTTCTCTTTTCCTTCCATAATATTTTTTGCCTGCCTCTCGTAGTTTTCGGTTTTTTTCTGCAAACCAATTAGATTTCTTAACCTGTGCTCGTTTTTTTCGCTTAGTATTTCTTTCTGGATAGTTATCATCAGAACCAGAGTCTGACTCAGAATTTATGTCATAAGGTACTAACTGTACCAAGGCTTCTTGGTCACTTTCATCGGATATGCAGTCTTCAATCTGATTTGATAGATGTACCTACTGAGCTAGAACCGATACTAACAGTGCAGTTATCGTTAACTATGACCACATCAGCAGAACCGGTCTCAATAGCATCGGAAGTCAAAACTGAACATGCTCTGGTATCATAATCATTTGGAGCATCGGTTATTTGGACTTGACTTGTAGAATTTTCGCTAATGTCATTAGTTTCATTTGTCAACATATTCCCGTCGTCATTATACAACACCGTTAAAGTAGAATCATCGTCATTTCCCTTCGTCATCAGCACACTAAGTGTGCAGTCATCAGATCCAAGAACATCTATATTTGCTGCAGTTTGCGTGCAATGGCTGACATCAGAAGCTAAGACTATTGGTAGGTTATTAATATATTCAAAATTAACATTTTCCATCAAATTATCTTCATTTAAAAGAGACGGTGATTCAGGGATGACTCTGTTGTAAGTTTCATCATTATTATTGTACACTAACTCAATAATTTTTTTACTACGCCAAAGTTGATTTGAAGACATCTAAAACAAAAACAAAAAATACACCCATATGAGTTATTTACCTGATAACAATAAAAATTAATAATATAATTATTTATTTGTTTTTTAGTTGAAAAAAAAGCAACGTTTTTACCTCGGGTAAATTACTTATTTTGTCCCTCGAACTATTAGCGTCCTCACTACGTAACGGGCGCCAAACCCCGTTTCGGAACTAAATAAGTAACTTTCACCCCTTTGATAACAATCCACTATTTCAATTTATTACGATAAGTAAACAGTTTTATTTTAATAGTTAAAAGCAATTCAAAATAACTGCTATCTCCCAAATCATAAAAAAACGACTTTAAGAAAAACTGCTAACTCCTGCATTAAAAATTCTATAGAGGTTACCAAGTTGAAATAAAAAAAAAACTTATTTATTGAATACTAGACGTAAAACGAAAAGTTAATAGTAATAATAAAGGCTTACCTCTGCTATATTTCAACCATGAAATCTTGGAACAATTGAGTTATTTGACCGAAAACTATTTTTTATTGCACGGAACGTTGTAACGCCGAAGACTCAATACAAAATGGCGTCAATCATGGAGTTAGCCGCGCAATTTGAATAAAATGGATTTGGCTGTTTTACGCATCCCACTTTTTTGCCGATTTTACGTTGAGAGTGAGTTTAGCTGGTTTTACAGTCCGTGTGGCTTAACTTTCTCTTACAGATTGTATAAAAATGTCATTTTGGTCAAAAGTGGAGTTAGCAGGTTTACACTCTTAGCCGACGATATGTAGGTTTAGATAGATATAGAAGATATAGATAATTACACCAATAAATACCGAACAAAAATATTAACAGTCAATGGTCATTTTGTAGTAACTCTTTTACTATTTATTCTGTAGGTACTGTAAACAAAAATAAGCATGTCTTATCTTTAAGATATATATGGCATGCTTATTTTCCTCTTTCTTCGTTATTTAGCTCAAAATACTTACAGCAATAGCGTGCCGTTTTCGAGTTTAAATTTTGTTTTAAATCTATGCAGTTCTTTTTGAGTTCTGTTTGTTATTACATACAGGCAAACTCGATGAATTTTATAAGACATAGATGAAAAGAAGCTTAAAACTTATATAAACACAATTTTTTTAATTGTCTTGCTCATCTCTGAAACGAATTAACGATACAATATTTAAGAAGCACAAATCCACAACAACTACACAACTCCATCTATGAGTTTAATAAACAACTATTAACCTCGCTAACATGATCAAATTTAAATTATTTTTCCAAAAAGTGCTTACACATGTAATTCGACATGATGTTTCTGAAATCTCATAGATGACGCTGACAATTCATTTAATTTTAATTATATTTTTCGTGCGTGATTTTTATAGTGTGAAGCTAGCTTTTAGCATGGTTAACATAATAACACCATTCAAATATGCGTCGTTAGATTACACGTTGTAACAGAATGCGTTGAAGAAATAAAGGTTCACTGCTCGTTCCCCTTAGGTGATAGCGTGATAATATGTAGCCTGGTACTTTTATAGATATCGAAGGAGCCTTCGATAAAACAAACTTCTCCAGCATCAGCGCCGCCCTCTCCCGTCACGGGGTGGAACAGGTACTGACAGACTGGATTACTAATATGCTTAGCAAAAGAGTAGTCCGCCTTGGAGTAGAGCAGCAGATGGCAGTGATAGCCAAGGGTTGTCCCCAAGGAGGAGTGCTCTCGCCCCTCCTCTGGAATCTAGTGATTAATAACCTCATCGCGAAGCTCAATGCTAACCACTTTTACACAATTGGGTATGCCGACGATCTAGCCATCCTCATCTCAGGTAAGGTGACAGGGACAATCTGCAACCTCGCTCAGCAGGCGCTACGCATAGTTGAGCGATGGTGTGCTGAGTTCGATCTCTCAGTGAACCCCACGAAAACTGAACTAGTCATGTTTACCCAAAAACGAACGCTAGGCCCTCATCGCCTACCTAAGCTATTCGATACTGAGCTCCAGGTAACCAACGAGGTCAAATACCTGGGAGTTACCCTGGACAGTAAGTTAAACTGGAGCAGTCATCTTGACAGCAAGCTAGACAGGGCCTGCATCACCTTTTGGCAATGCAGGAAGATGATAGGTAAGAAGTGGGGCCTATCCCCCAAAATTATACTTTGGCTTTACAGTGCGGTAATCCGACCCATGATCACCTACGGGGCAGTGGTCTGGTGGCCCCGCACAAAATTAATAACAGCCATTAACAAGCTTCAACGTATGCAAAGGCTCGCATGCATGGCGATCACAGGCTGCATGAGGACAACTCCGACCGCAGCCCTCGAAGCCATACTGGGGCTTCCGCCGCTCCACCTGTTCATTCAGCAGGAAGCAACGATGACGGCGGTGCGCCTCAATACGCTACAACTTTGGGGTAAGAAGTACACGCAACATACTGCGGCACTAGAGGGACTCCAAAGCGAGTTCCCCCTGGTGAAAGCTGTTAACGATCGAGTACCCAAACAGTACGTATTCGACAAAAAATACAAAATCCAACTCCATGAGGACCACCGCTGCGAGGGACTCAGCCCTGCAGAATTGCGAATCTTCACGGATGGATCTAAAACAGGTACTGGCACCGGAGCCGGAGTCTTCTCGGAGGATCTCAATATCCACTTAGCCGTACCTTTGGGGGTCCACAACACTGTCTTTCAGGCAGAATGCATGGGAATTTCCCTGGCGGCATCAGCCATCTTGGCTAGGGAGGTAAAGGAGCAATCGATCCGCATACTCTCTGACAGCATGGCGGTGCTACTGGCATTAAGGAGCCACACGGTCAATTCCGGGCTAATATACGAGTGCCACCAACGCCTGAACCAGGTGGGTAACCTCAATAATATAACCATTCAATGGATTAAAGGACATAGCGACTCCCGAGGCAACGATGCAGCAGACGAGCTCGCTCGAAGGGGCTCAAGCATGGCGGCGGTGGGACCAGAACCCATCGTGCCGCTCCCTTTTGGTCATCTTCGCACGTTGGTAAGGAAACGTACTAGGGAACTTCATGCCAAGCTGTGGCAAGACCACGGCGAGTGCAGGCAGGCCAAGGAGGCGCTTCCCGCCATCGACGTCCGCCTCACCAAACAAGCGCTCCGGCTGACTAAGCTGCAGCTACGCACAGTGACGGCCGCCATCACTGGACACGGTACTTTTAATAAGCACCTCTTTGTTATAGGTGTCACAGATAGTCCTCTGTGTCGAGCCTGCATGGAGGAAGAAGAAACAGCAGCCCACGTGCTCCTGCACTGTTCGGGGGTTGCCCCATACAGGACCAGGTACTTCGGTAACGCAGGTACTCTCCGCGAGATTGCCGGTAACACCAAAGGATTGCTGGCCTTTCTCGGGGAGTTGGGATGGATCGAATAAATTTCCCACCCGTACGCAAAATACTCGCTTTAGGCGCGGAGTTGCGGACACTAGCCCGTTGTATCTATCTATCTATCTATGTAGCCTTTATGTTGACCCGACTGCTTAGCAATATTCGTGCCAAATTTGAAGTAAATCCATGCAGTACTTTTTGAGTTTTTCCCGGACATACATACAGACAAACAGACAAAAATTCTAAAAAATATATTTTTGGCTTCGGTATCGATTGTAGATCACATCCCAAGTATTCTTTTAAAATAATATTCAATGTACAGTTTTGACTTTCCTACGATTTTATTATAAGTATAGATTATTTAGCAAGTGGGAAAACCATTTGAGCCGTCAAGTTTCCGTGACACAAGCTATATGTATTATCAAAGTTATATTCTTCGCTTCGCCATCAGCACAACTTTGTATTTAATTATTCCGGAAAAGTGTCACTTTAGAAGATTTGTTTGTCTCATACAAAACATGTTGGTATTAATACCAGCTTAATAGCTGTTATCTGAGTGACCTAAATTCAGGTAGGTACACACACGTTTCGCCAGTTATGATCAAGTCTCCTGTAATAGGGTCCTATTACAGGTCCTACACCCACAGTCAAACCATTGCAACGGTTTTGTCGGGCTTAGCTTATAAGTTACTTACCTTTCTGGAAAAAAGATAATTAAATAGATAAAAATATTACCACCAACTGGGAACAAATCTAAACCACGTGGCTGCTACTGAGGGCCAATTGGGAAATCAAACCTAGGACCAAATGGGCAGCAGTCGCGTTTGCAACTACTAAGTAAACCTGACAATTTAAATAATAAAATGATTTAAAATCAATTCAATTCAAATTCATTCTAAACAAAACCTATTGAATTAATTTTATTACTTTAAAATCTTACTATAATACAATTTGTGTGAGAGTATGTGTGAATGTATTTTTTTTGTAAATAAACATCTGTCATATGAAACTGCTGAACGGGTTTAGATGAAATTTGGTACGTATACGGATAGCTATGTTCGATGACGAAATATTAGCGATCAGACAATAATATTATTAGCAACGACAGGCACGCGGGTAAAGCCGGGGGCATTAGCTAGTAAAAACAAATAAGAATAAAAATTTCGTTTGAACAGGTACAGTTCGATCCTATCAGTTGGACAATATAATCGTCTTCTCCACGAGCACGTTACATTAGTCCTCCTCTTTTCGTTTATTCAAATTATTATAACAGTGTAAAGGTATATTTCATTATTTAAAAATGACTATCAGCGGTGACAACGAACATCTTGGACATCTGATTAAAGACTCATTGCTGAAGTGGCCCGAGGCGATATGTCAGGTAACTTTCTTATTAGACCAGTGCCTTCAAAAAAAGTAAAGAAAATTATAAAGTAAATTATAAAGTAAAAAAGTAAATAAAATTAGAGTATTCTTGGCTAAAAACACAGTGCATTCGCGCACTTGTAATGTTGATTCTTAGACTTCATGCAAACCATTGTTTCAAAAGCTTAATTTACTAACAGCACCGTCCATGTATATTTTTGAATCTTGTAATTTCGTCGAAACACATCAGTAGGTATCTATACAAATCCTTTGGTGATTAATGAAATTTTAATACCCTTAAAACCCCCTTGCCGAACATAAAATCTGATCTTTATAGAAGAAATTTCTACCCGATGTCAATTAAATTATTTAACAAATTGCCTAATGAACTGAAATACCTTAGATCTATTCCAATATTCCGGAAAAAATTGTACGCCTGGTTAGTCAATAAATGTTTCTACACGACCCAGGAATACCCTTTTTTTTTTTTTTGGCGGGTGGAAAATCTTCGAATAACCCCTCCCGCTCTTGGGCAGAGCGAAAGGGAGTGTCAGACTTCTACTGACTAAAAACCACCCATGTTCCTTCTCCGCCCTCTATGTCGAGGACGCGATAACTTTTTTTTTTTCAATAAATTCTTTTAAACTATAGAAATTGTATTCATTTATCCACTTGTGTAATTTAATCTTTAATAATCTTGAATTTAATATTTTAAAGTGGGTTGGTATCTTGTTATAAATCCGTACGCACATTGCTAAGCAGTTTTTATTATATTTTGTAAGTCTTGGCAAATCATTTATTACGAACATAAAAGGGTCTGTTGCGAGGATTTACATCGTTTGCTTTCTTAAATAGTTCTTTATTCCTTGCTACGAACTTACATATTTCATAAATATACAAAGATGGTAACGGTAACAAACCAAATTTTTTGAACATTGGTCGATATGAGTCATCAGGTTGAAGTCCACATATTGCTCTGATGCACTTCTTTTGAGCGATAAATGCTCTATTCATATCGGTGCTATTGCCCCACATTACTAGACCATAGCGCAGTAGTGATTCTACGTATGCGTGGTAAGACATAATAGCAGTTTTTACGTTAGTTACATTTTTAACTTGTTTCAGAGCATATAATAATAATATCTTTATTGGCATAAACAAGTAAATTACAAGGTTGTGAATCACTGGTGCCTGTGGTAGGTAGTAAAACACCTGTATTACACAGGTCACCAGGTTTCCACTCGGAGAGCGTTTTTATATACAAATTTTATTAATTCTAGTGCATGCATAATTTATCTATGTGGTCTTTCCAGTTTATATCCTTATCTATTACTACGCCTAAAAACCTTGTATGTGTTTACCTCTTTGATTTTATTTAAATTGAGTTTGATGTTATTTTTATTATTACTTGACCGGATTTGTCTAAGTTTATTTTTAAATGGTTCATATCAAGCCACTGCAGCAATGTATCTGTTGTGTTATTAATGTCGGACTCATGATCTGAAACGACATTTTTCTTTTTATCAGATGTTACTATGATAGATATATCGTCGGCAAACAGTATACATTTGTGTTTGGTTATTTTTATAATATCATTGATGTAAATAAGAAACAATATGGGGCCTAGAACGCTTCCTTGTGGAACACCATATCTATTATGTTTATATTTTGATGAGTAGGGAGTCATATCTTTATTATTGTTGATTTTATTGATAATGACACGTTGCTGTCTTTTACTTAAATATGATGATATCCACTGAAGTTACACTAGTTAAGTTGGTACGTAGTCCAAAATGTAAATGTGAACCTACCTCTGTATTTGTTAGACGTACCCAATTCACTTTCCTTTTATTTTAAATTTTAAGTTTTGCATACCAGGAATGGCTTTGCTGTTGTATTATGTAATGCACTATGTACCGTCTATTTACCCATATTATGCGAATAAATTATTTGATTTGATTTGATTGTAGGATAAAACTCAATGGAAATGGTAGACAATACAATAAAAAATAATGGAAAAATAAATTACGGTCTATCTGAGGTCGAAAAGTGAGGGCGTGGTTGGTGGTGAAAAACGGTTTATCTCGATTTCCGTGAAAACTATAAGTCCTATGAAAAAAGTTAAATAACAAAGTTGTAGGTAATACTAAGAACTACAACTTTGGATTTACACTTTTTACAACTTTGGATTTTTCCTCAAAATGTATGTGAAAAATTCAAATAACCAAGGTTCTGGTTTTTTTATCTTTTACAAAAAAACATTTTAATTTCACGAAATTTAGTGAAAACTTACCTTTTTATGTCCCAAACATACTGTAATTTTTTAATTAAAAATATTTATTTTTCACCTTATTATTGAACTAGCTGACCCACGCAACTTCGTCTGCGTCACAATAATATATAACTTACAACCTTCCTCGATAGATCGACTATCCAACATAGTAATATTTTTTCAATTAGCTTTCTAATGTTTAAAGAATATTCAAAATCGTCTGATTGCCGCACTCAGAGAGCTTTAATGATTACTTAGGCCATCACTTAGTAATGGTTTTGACAGTTTTGTCATTCAAAAATATGTCAAACATTTACTAGGTGACGGCTTAAATAATCATTTAATATTTCTGAGTACGGCAGTGAGTAATTTTTGCGTCAGTTAGTATTCGATATTGTAGTCCTGCTCTGACAAAGATGCATGTACCTCCTCGTTTCGTATTTCTTGAATAGTAAGCAGCTAGATAGAAGTTGGGTATATACATAAGATCCTCATTGCCTGATTCCATAAAATGTTCTGTAATGCATATAACGTCTATAATAGTTCCCTTATTAAATAATTCCTCTAGTTTAACTAAAAGTATCTCAGATTTGTTCGCTAGACCTGCTATATTTTGATGGAGAATATTGAGACATTTATAGAAAAAACTGAGAGTCATTTGTTGTCTGTGTGCCTAGTAAAGCATTCATTTCATTTTTCTGAGAGCAATCAACCTCTAAGGGTACATCATTCAGGGTACTATCTAAGACGAGATCTTGAAGATCTGATATGACAGTATTTAAGCCCTTATTGTTCAAAGTGCCATAACGATAGCTGTATGTGTCGGGAGTATAGGGCAAATTTAAATTTTAGTCCAAGATATATGCGTAATTATACATTATATCACTGTTTATCATAAATTTAAACGTAGGTAAACATATTATAAAGTTTGTGTGTTTCAAAGTACTTAATTAACTTTTCGCGTATAAGCGATACAAGTTCAATATAATTAAACGTTTTCCTGAAATGTACTTCGCCAATATAAATAATACCTAAAATGTACTTCGCCAATATAAATAATACAATGGTCATTACATGTAAAGTTTCGTACTTTTTTGTCAATAATTCTAATAAAAGGTGCAGACTACAGTTAGGCTTGCGGTAATGGCATATTTCAAAATTACATAATTGTGTTCTCTGAGTGATCTTATATAGTCTGTTGGAAGTTTCACAACTAAGAAGACATATTTTATGTTTTAAAGATGAAACAGTTTGATTTCTATGACGTATTCTTTCTTGAGAAGTGCTTGATAGACATGGGTTGTTATCTTCGCTTTTGTTCCTCAATATTGCGTCTGTAGATGTACAGTCTGTGCTCATGTTTTCCACAGTTTGTGTCTGCTTTGTTTTTGTACAATTATTGTTTTGTACAAGTATTGTTGTCCAAGTTACACTACTAAGGACCGAATTTTCAATCGCCAGTTAACTTTTATCTGACGAATATGATTTTGATGTTTGTAGGTATAGGCAATCTGTCAAAACATCACATTTATTCATCAGGTAAATACTAACGATTAACTAACGACTAGAACTAGCGATTGGAAAAACGGCCCTAAGTGAAATAGAAAAACCTGAGACTAACGATTTTCAATTCAAAAAAATCAAAAACTCATTTATTCAAACTAGGCTGATAATCAGCACTTTTCGAACGTCAAAATTTACTTTACTTTAAAATAAATAAAATAAAATTGTTTATTTGTCTCAAAGTTAAAATTAACACATGTGAATGAAACAGCCCCAGTAAGTAATAAAAAATACTTGTGTTGGGATCGTTTCGCTCCTTCCCTTATTACATTTAACAATATTGAGACTTAAAATTAAAATAACTACTCATTAAAACAAATCAATATAAAGAAGTAATAAAAACAAATTAAATCTAAAAACTAGTTAAATTAAACTAATTAAGTTAAACTAATTAAAACAAATCAAAATAAAGCAGCAATAAAACAACTTAAAAATTAAAACTAATAGGCTCAATAAATAAATTCGCGGCTGTGTAATAATAATTGTTAGCATGTGTGACTGTAGTGATAGATGAGTGTGAGTATGTGTGAATGTGTAAATATGTCTGTGTGTGAGTGCGTGTGACTGTGTTTGTGTGTGTTTATTAGAGTTTTTTTTTTTTTTTTTTTTTTAATTTAATTCTGACTAGGATATCCTCTGTTTCTTCATATGTTAGAGTTTTTAACCACTCCGTTATTATTTTTTTGCATTGATACGAGACCTCGTGGTGGAACTTTAATTTTGCGTTAATTTTGTTGTATACGTAGGCTGATTGGCATACACATTGACGCCTTGCAAAAACTGTACGTACCCGTGGAGAGTAAGCCACAATATCTTTTCTTCTCCTAGCCTGGGTTTCTTGGTTAATTGGAATGTATTTGTGTAAATATAGAGTTATGTTTAAGAGGTATAGTTTTCTGACTGATAATAGGCCACTTATTCTATATAGATCGACTGTATGATATCTATATGGCTTGAAATACATAACCTTTAAAAGTGATCTTTGGGCTCTCTCTATCTCTAGAAATTTTGTTTTTGTGGCTCCTCCCCAAACTGGTAAGCAGTATGTGATTACCGACTGCGCGAGTGCAACATAAATGTTGTTTAGTATGCCTTGAGGCATCACATGTCGAAGATTTTTAAAGACCCAAATAAATTTTCTAACACGTGACATAATAACTTCGACATGCGAGTGCCATGCTAGGCGCTCGTCGACAATCACTCCTAAGTATCTTGTTGACGGTACTTGTTTGATGGGTTTACAGTCACAGTTTTGCTCCAATCTGCTTGTGCACGAATGAATACGCATATTGAATTCAGTACATGCTTTAGACCTTGCACTTGGCGAGAAACAAATGTAATTTGTCTTTGCAATATTAAGGGTCAACAGGTTTTCTTTGAGCCATCTATCAATAATAACTAGCCCCCGCTCGGCCTTATCATGTACCGCTTCCCATGTGTCGCCAATGTAGACTATGGCCGTATCGTCCGCATATGAGAAGATTTTCCCGCCACTGTTTTGTAGTTTGCAAAGCTCGTTAATATACACTAGAAAAAGCGGCGGGCCGAGCACGGAGCCCTGGGGAACACCGAAAACTACGCTTTCCTCATTGCTGTACGATTCACCTATTTTAACCTGTTGTCTCCTACCCCGAAGATAACTATCAAAAAGAGAAAGAGCCTTACCCCTAATCCCTATAGCCTCAAGTCTCCGCACAAGGATGGGAACAGACACGGTGTCAAATGCTTTTTTGAGGTCTAGAAACACCGTAACGCATTTAAACCCCTTATCTACTTTATCTGTAATTTCTGACGTTAAAGCTATAACCGCGTCCTGAGTTGACCGCCCCTGTCTAAAACCATATTGTGAGTCGGAAAGAATGTTATATTTATTTAAGTAATTTGTAAGCCTTTTATTTAATATTTTCTCTACAATTTTTGAAAGTGACGGTAAGACGGAAATCGGTCGGTAGTTATTGACATCGCTCTTATCCCCATCCTTGTGCACAGGCGTGATGATAGATCGTTTCAACGCATTACAGAATATACCCGTTTCGAAACACAGATTGGTTAATCTGCAAATGAGGGGAACTACAAAGTCTCGTGCCAACTTAAGGAAACTCACTGGTATACCATCCCACCCCGAAGCACTTGCTGAGTCAAGTGCCATGAGTGTACTATCCACTTCAGCCGGATCTGTATCCAGGAGCACAAATGAGTTGGCTTGAGCTGGTATATTTGGAGTGCCAACATCAGGATTATTTAGTTGTCCAGTTAGGGTCATGATTTCTTCCGCCAATGTGCTACCAATAGTCACGAAAAAGTGATTTACGCAGTTTAGTGAGTCGAGTGGATGTGGTGTGATTTTAAGTAGGTGTATGCTAGATGTCCTGGGTTTCTTATAATGTGTTAAGTCGTTAATTTTAGTCCAGAGTAGCTTGGGATTTCTGGTAGAAGTTAAAATTTGGTTCTTATAATACTGTCTTTTTAGTTTCTTAATAAGATTTGAGCAAAATGTGCGATAACGCTTAAACGTTATGATTAAGATAAGGTTAAAAGGGTCTCTCCTCGACTGTAGTTGCATTTTATTTCTAAGCCTAATACATCTTAGGACCCCCGGGGATATCCAGGGCTTTAGAGTACGCTTAGAGCTAGAGATTGAGATAACCTTCGTGTTTTGGAGGAGAGATGACCTAATCATATGTATCAACGCATCTGCAAATATGTTTGGGTCTCTATATGCATTTAGAATAGATGTTTCTGTATTTATAAGGTGTTTGTAGGCATTCCCCAAGTTAGTCACGGTCTTAGATTTGACATAAGACTTGGAAATTAAATTAAAAACTTTCAAATATTTTTTTACCCGACTGCGGCGAAGCCCAAAAGGAGCGGTATGTGTTTGACCTGTATGTTGGTATGTCCATTTCTTTGTTCACTCATAACCCCTGTTTTATGAAAATTAAGGGTTTTAAAAGCAGATTACAATGAAAAGTAAATTTAAAAAAATGTATTCATTACCATAGTAACCACTGAGCATTCACAGCTGAATATAGGCTATAGCTTGCACTACTTACCAGATAATCTTTATAGATATATTTAAGTCTTTTGTGCGTGTGTTTGTAAATAAACTAAACGGCTAAACCGATTTTAATGATTAGGACGTGCCGCTTGTGCTTATAATATAAATGTTAGTGCCGCAAAGGCTGAAAAGCCGCAACAGCTTCTTGAAGTGTGTACCCCCCCCCCCCCACCCCGCTCACTGGCGAACGCTCTAAGGAAAGCTGTGACGAGATAGGTAGGAAAAGGTCCCTACCCAACCCAATTGTGTCACTTACCGAAAATCTTCCTCTGGACACGAGTTGCCATGGCTGACCTGGAAGTCTCTAAAAAGTCTAAATAGATTTTGGATACAGGTAGGCCGAAGCAAGGAATATCTGTTCAGGGGGAGATCCATAGACGACTCTACCCTATAGTGTAAATGTGGTCTTGCCCCACAAACTATGGGGCACCTTGCTATCGAGTGCCAAACTCGTCGCCAATTTTGGGCCGACTCAATTAAAATTGTCTTCAAAACGCAAAAAAGAAGAATCATCATCACCTGCCTAGCCTTTTCCCAACTATGTTGGGGTCGGCTTCCAGTCGAAGAAGAAGAATATAAATACTATATAATTCCATTTCTATTAGTTTTATTATTTTAACTAAGAAATGAAAACCCTTTGTATATAATATGAAAAAGTCGTTTCTGCATCATAGGGTGATGCAGAAACGACTTTTTGACAGTTTGACTGGTAGAAAATTCCTCAGGAATTAAGTTCGATTTTTTTTGAGATTTATATTCTATCATCAGATCAACCTAATAGCCTCAAACCTATGAAGGAATTCTCTTTCAACTCCTAACCGTTGAGGAGTAGTACCTTCCATCATCAGCGCATCCTCATGAGATTATAATCATTAGACGCAAATACTTAAACACATTTAGAAAGTATCTATATGGAAAACGTAATCATTGCCTATAAAATTTAAGGTTTGTCCTCGACTTCTCAGGGATCCCACCATCAGCGGCGATCGGCGGCGGCGACCTCTCGCGCCCGGCCCTGGTGCAAGCCATGGTCCGGGGCGAGGAGGAATGGGACGCCGTCGCCTCCTTCTGCGAAGCAGTGATGCTGGCGAAGGAGGTGGCGGAACGCGAGAGGGAGAGAACCTCTCGTCCCAGCCGCCGCGGGAGGCGATCCCCGCGTCGGGGGTCCCGCGATGACCTCCGGCCACCGTAGACGCGGGCCTGTGGACGGTGAGTGATGGGCTAACTCGCCGTCCGTCCGTCTCACGACGAAAACAGGCCGTGTCGACGGCGCGTTCGTGTTCCACGCGCGCCTCAAAGAGATGTCAGCAACATGGGAGGGGCCCGAAAGGGCCGACGCCTGTCGGGGCCGCGGGTAGTCCAACGGTTATCGCAGCCTCGACATAGAGGGCGAAGAAGGAACTTGGGTGGTTTTTAGTCAGTAGAAGTCTGACACTCACTTTCGCTCTGCCCAAGAGCGGGAGGGGTTATTCGATGATTTTACACCCACCAAAAAAAAAAAAAATCCCATCATCAAATCTTTATTTGGTGATCTTTATTTGGTGGTTTTGGTTCTCCTTTTTGGAAGCCCGTTAAAAAGTAGAAAAATCTGAACAGTCTGTAAACGCCGCCGATCAGCAGATCGACTTTAGTAGAATCTAAAGGTACTGCACTAGCAATATCGTATACATGTTGTGGAAAAACCAGTGGTGTGACAATCGAGAAAAAAAATCCTGTTTGTCATACTGGTGTGATAATCTGGTGTGACTACGAGTCAGTAACGACATTTCAATAGTAAAAAATGGTTACAGTGAGTCAATCTTTATAGATAGATTATGTGCTGTCGCGGACTTTTTGTAGAACTTTTAAAGAGAAACATTTCTTTTATACATAATATTTGCATAACTTAAACCATTTTGAAGCTCTCAAAAAGGATTATCGTTTCCCGTGTTTGCAACATTTTTTGTGCTCCACTCCTATTAGTTGTAGCGTGATGTTATATAGCCTAAAGACTTCCTCGATAAATGGACTATCCAACACAAAAAGAATTTTTCAATTTTAATCAGTAGACCCTGAGATCTTAGCGTTCAAACAAACAAACTCTTCAGCTTTATAATATTAGTATAGATTAATAGCGAAAATTCACCCGTCAATATATTTGTTTTTTTTTTAAAGTCGGTGGTCATTTTGTTCTTTAAAATCTCAACTTTCTGATGATGTAAACAAAATATACATAGCAATAGAAAATTTTCTCAGAAAATGCAAAATCAGCTGCTACGAAATATCAGGTAGTAAGGGCCAGACCCTCCTAGCCCCTTCCCACTTCTCTGTGAAATACCTTTTGATGGGCTAAAATTTTCCGTAGGTCATCGCGGTAAATAAATTATCGTAGAATAGCAATAAATGCGCTTATAATAACAATAAATATGCATTTCTTGTCTGGGCTATATTATTATTTCGTAGCAGCTGAATTTGCATTTTCTTCATACTTAAATATTGATTTGTGTCTGTTGTAAATCGTAATATTAACATAAACATTACTATTGTATTGAGTCCGTTTTCGGGATATTTCATTTTTTATTTTTGTTTTTAAAAATTTAATTTTTCAAGTCATTTTATTCGTTGCAAACACTTAATCGCCTTTTAAGATAGTCGCGTCGAAAGTAATAAGCATATTCATATTACATTCAAATGTAACCAGAATCTTGAAATCATATTTAATAATAGGGATGTTTACTGACTAAACAAAATATGATTCTAAGTAGTCCGTCTGTTAGATTATCGAAAAATATTGGATACGTATTTTTTGTTTAATCAAATCAATAAAATTGACGAAGATAAAACGCATTGAATCAAAGATTTGTGTGGGGGTTTGTGACTCACCGGTAAAAAATTACATAATGTCTTAGAATATAACGTCACACGAGTTTTCAAAGCACTACATCGTCTTCATTGTTTGTTTACGTGAAAAAAGAAAACAATCGTATGTGTCCAATATTTTTTGGAAATCTATCTGAGGGACTCATCTGCCTAGCCATTTCCAACTATATTGGGGTCGGCTTCCCGTCTAACCGGATGCAGCTGAATACCAGTATTTTACATGGAGCGACTGCCTATCTGACCTCCACAACCCAGTTAATACTAGGTAATACGATACCCTTTGGTAAGACTGGATGTCAGACTTTCAGGTCACTGACTACCCGTAACGACTGCCAAAGATCTATAAATGGCACCCGGGACCAACAGCTTAACGTGCTTTCCAAGGCACGGAGGAAACTCGGTATGTAATGGGCGGTCACCCATCCACAGATCGACCTAGGCAAGCGCAGCTTAACCTAAAGATCGACCCGAGTGGCAGTTCTTATTAAGCCACGAGCTCCTCATCTATCTATCTATCTGAGGGACTAATAAGTTTTTTTTTGTTATCTACCGATATTTAGACATAAAGGGTGCAAAAGTACCCTTAACGAAGCCGACAGGCACTTGTTCTCCCCGTCATGCCCTTGCGTCATTGCCCTATGTCATTTGACAAGGATAGGGCGAGAGAATAGGGACGTTTTTAACGTTTCCAAAAAAAAATACGGCTCCCTGTCGTAGTATTATACCCAATGGTTTATTATTATACAGGGTGTAAATTAACCCTTCACACATACGTCAACCAAGCATTTTGTACATCAAACTAAGTACCCCTATGCAAAAATGTTTGCTAGGAAACGAATTTTTTTTTGGGGTCAAAAATCACATTTTACGAAAAAACAAAATGTAGCTTTCCTCAAACATTGTGCTAGTGGATGCTTTGAATAGTAAACGTGTCATGGAGGTAATTTAAGTAAAGTTATAACCTGAAAAACTAGTATTTACAAAAACAGCTGTGCTAAGATTTGGAACTTTGACCCCCAATATCTCTGTAACTAGGAGGTTCCCAGGTATGGTTTAGAATCAAAAAATTATCGCAGTGGAGGGGAGAACAAGTGCCCTTTTTTTTTTTTGGTGGGTGTAAAATCATCTAATAACCCCTTCCGCTCTTGGGCAGAGCGAAAGGGAGTGTCAGACTTCTATTGACTAAAAACCACCCATGTTCCTTCTTCGCCCTCTATAATAATAATAATAAGCTTTATTTGTTCTCACAGTATAAAACCTTAAGATTAGTTGGTTACAATAATTAACAGTGATCGTGGCTTTATACTTAGTCACAGTACGGATCGCAACTAACATCTTAGCTAGGTTACAGAGTAACCTGTGTTAAAGATACCAGTCCCATTCCCCTATAAATATTACAACAATGTGAGAAAAACTAAGTAAATAAAATAAAATAGAAATTAAAAACTAAAGGAAAATTTTCTTTGTATGCATGCGCGTGTGAGTGAGTTTTGAGATTTGTAAGTGTGGGTGTAATTGGATATGTGTATGTGTATGTGTGTGTGGGTGGCTGTGTGTATTTGTATATGGAAATTATACTATATCATTGTACTTAAGAGGTTTTCCGTCTCTTGGTAGGTCAGCCCCTGAAGCCATTTAGTTATTCGATTTTTGCAATCGCAGCTAGATAGTTGGTAGATAAGGAGTATTTTATTCAATTTATTGTACAGTGCTGGTGCAAGAAAATAACTGAACCTACTGGAATGGGTAAGGTTACTCTTCCTAGTTACACACACTATGTCTTTACGCCTTTTTGAGATTTTTTTGTATGGGGTCGCAGAATGCTGAATTAGGACAGTATTTGCTATGAAGAGTTTGCCTTACCGTCAACACTTGACAAATTTTGTAAAGTTCGGCAGTAGGAAACATATAATGTTTGAAGGTGCTCACTTTTAGGATAGCTCTCTGAGCTCTTTCTACTTTTAACAACCTTGTTTTTGGCGCACCGCCCCAGGTCGATATGCAATATCTCAGTAACGATTGACAAAGTGCAAAATAGACCTGTTTTAACAATCGTGCATCAGCTACGTGACGTAGGGTTTTAAAAATATAAATTAGTTTTCTAACTCTGTTTTGTAATAACTCAATGTGGAGTGAGAAAGAAAGACCACTGTCAAGAGTCACGCCAAGATATTTGGTATTGGTCACTTGAGCTAATTTGGGACAGCTACAGCTCTGGTCGTCGGGAACAGAGCACGAATGTGCGACGAGGTATAGGGAGGGTGGGGGTTGGGTAGTTTGACGAAGTGAGAAAGTCATATAATTGGTTTTGTCAATATTGACTGTCAATGAGTTTCTAGCCAACCATTCCTTAATTATATTAAAGCCATATTGGGCTTTGGTATAGACTTCTGGCCATGTGTCGCCACTAAATGAGAGCGCAGTGTCGTCTGCGAACGCCGTTATCTTGGTGTCATTTAACTTAATCTGGCAAAGGTCGTTTAGGTATACGAGGAAGAGTGTCGGCCCGATCACACTCCCCTGCGGAACTCCGTATGTTATTGGCAGCTCATCACTCACATAGTTGTTAATATTTACACATTGGGTTCGGTTACGTAGATAGTCCTTTAGAATAGATTCACCTCTCACGCCCATTTTTTCCAGCTTATGAAGTACTCTATGTCGAGACCGCGATAACCTGTGGACAACCCGCGGCCCAGAACAAGTGCCCTTCGTTTGCGTTAAGGTCACTTTTACACCCTTTATGGGTTCTTTTTTTGAACTTCTCTCCCCCGCTTCTGCATTTTGTTATTATCAAGAGTGGATTCAGGGGTTCCGCCTTGGAACCTAATCCTTTCGAGGGCCGGCTTGCTCCACTCGCTCTTGTGTTGTCTTCATCTTGACATTTGAAATTCTAACTCATCTCAGGGAACCTCCTCACCTTCCCCCGAAATCGAAGCGATCAACCTATCCGAGGCGGAATGCTAAAAAAATTCTCGCTCGTGGCGCTCGCTAATACATCCTGTCTCGTTTCTGCAAAGATTGTCAGAGTGCCTTCTATTCTCAATCCTGTATGAATAAAAAGAATCTAATTTGTCTGAGGACGTAGTAAATTTTCGAGCTCGCTCCGCTCACTCTCGCAATTATTTTGCATTGGCTGTCTTAGTAACTCCTGACAAGACACAATTTCAGACACTAATTAATCTTCTTAAAATCTGAGGTTTAACTTTTAGGAGGTTACTACGGTTTTTCTTGAATCCTGCTATATCTCGACACACAAAACTAGGTTCTAGGACTCAAAGGTTTCCTTACGATGTTTCCCGCCACCGTAAGCGCAGACGCATTACGGTGCAGGGGTACGCACCCTCGACTTACTGCTTCGTAAGGTGGTCGCCGCTACTGTTTTCAGCTTAATTTAGAAAAAAAAACTTCCTTCTCTTTCCCACAGATAGACGCGGCTACAGGAGAAAGCGAGACGAACGCATCAGTTTTAGCCCGTTCAATTCAGCTAGCCAGATGCTTGCAGAAAGTCGGAGCAAAACCTGGAGATGTGCTGGCTTTGGGTGGGAAGAATCACTTGGATGTACACATTCCGTTCTACGCAGCAGCGCTGATTGGCATGCCTGTTGCTGGAGTGGATCCGTTGTTTAAAGAACGTGAGTACAAGCCAAAGGGCACGTGTCATTCCCGTCATTGTGATCTATTTTTAACCGACTTCAAAAAGGAGGACGTTATTTTCAACACACTTGCTCATAAAATGGCTCTAATTTCACTGCAATTAGGCACATAATGATACCTGTGACTTTTTCATTTTTCTTTTTTCACAAGTGAGTTATAAGTTTTTTTTTATTGGTTGAGTTGCTTTCTAAAAAGTTCAGTTCTTAAAAAAGTTTCGATACAAAAAAGATCGTGTTCAATAGTACAAATAAATTAATGTATCTATTGCTTGCTCATTTCATGCGACTTCGTATTTAAATAGATAATTTCAAATTGCACGATTTTAATAAATAAAACTTTCACTCAAATATTATAACTTTTATTTTCTCTGTAATAAAGAAAACTGTCCCCATTTTGTACGTGGCAGAAACGCTATCCGCGAAAAGCCAAAAAAAGAAACCTCATTATTTTAGTTTATAGCCGATTGCCATTGTTAGATGCGCGCGCATAGGAAAACTGATTGATTTTTCCCGCCATTGCGAAAATTTTTCGTAAACTCCTTTTTACTGTTAAAAATGTTCTGTTAGTATTATTTTCTTCACAAGTGTGTTGAAATCGTATGATAAACGTGTGTATTGATGATTACCGTCGTAATCACCAACATTACACACTTGTACCATAATATACTATTATGTATATATAAAATAAGTGTCCAGTTTGTGGTGTCGCGTCGCCTGATTTTTCTTTTCTTGTCTGTTCGCTGCAGCTAATCTCCGAAACGGCTGAGACACTTTCGGACTCTCTCGTAAACGGGACTTTACTAGCAAATAGCCGATTCTTTAGAAAATACAAATTTTATTTTAGAAAATCAATTCGAGTTCCGGGCAAAAAAAAGAATCCTTGAAATTGTTAAGAAAATCCGATTAAAATCTATTTTTATATTAATAAGTTTACGCAGACGAATGCAACAGCTAAGTCAGTTATTAATAGTACATAGTTAGGCAAGTAAACTTTAATGTAGATGCAGAATAATGTAGAATGCAGAACACAACCGGTTAGGATAAAAAACCAGTACGCCTTGTTATAGAATCATTAAATTGTGTATTATACTAAAGGTCGTTAGGAGTGGCGAAACAAAGTGTCAAATAATAAATAATACCTAGGTTAAGGGTAATTAACATTGCAAAATCACCTGTTTGTCATAATTATAATTAGTTTAAACCAAAAACTGATTATAATATAACAATATCACGCCTGTGATCCCCGAAGGACTAGGCAGAGGTGTACTCACGCTGGTACACCCTTATACAGGATGTAAATTTACCCTTCACACATACGTCAACCAAGCATTCTGTACATCAAACTAAGTACCCCTACGCAATTTTTTTTGCTGGGAAACGACTTTTTTTTTGGGGTCTTAAATCACATTTTACGGTAAAACTCAATGTAGCACTCTTAAAACATTGTGCTAGTGGAAGCTTTGAATAGTAAACGGGTCATGGAGGTAATTTAAGTAAAGTTATAACCTAAAAACTAGTATTAACATCCTGTATTCACGCGGGCCGCCGCACGTAACATGCTACGCACGGTTCCTGCAAAAATCTCCTACGGCGAGCGGATATCTTCTTACCTAGTTCCTCGGTTTTAATTAACAACCTACCTTCCAATTTGCGCAGTGACATTACGCCAAGAAATATAAAATCAAAACTTAAATCCCACTACCTACAACACACTGAATGTTTCACGTTTAGTTCATCTATCACGTAAGATGAAGTTACCAAGTTCCTAAATAGGGTGTCATTTTAAATTATATTTTAGAACTAGCTGTGCCCGCGACTTCGTTCGCGTGGTTGTCGGAAACTGGAATGCGTCGCTTAGACGAAAGTACATTAAATCATTGCCCTGCGTTAACTTACTGACGCTGTAGCAAATAAGAAGAGGGTAGGGACTATAATCGCAAGAGATACCGCGGCCTCAGAAGGCTAAGGGCTAAGAAGGAACATGGGTTGTCTTTTAGTCAGTAGAAGTATAATCGGCCACTTTTAAAAACAGAATGACATTATAGACATCTTTAATAATTGATTAAAACTATGGGTTTGACAAGGATGGCTGATGTAGGAAGCAACGTACAGATACAGAGAAAGTACCTTTTTTTTGGTGGCTGGGAAATCATCAAATGACTCCTCCCGCTCTGGGCAGAGCAGTAGGGAGTGTCTGACTTCTACTGACTAAAAGCCACCCATGTTCCTTCTCAGCCCATGTGTTGAGGCTGCGGTATCTTTTTCGAACAACCCGCAGCCCAGACGGGCGTCGGCCAATGCGGGCCCTTCCATGTTGCTGACATCTCTTTGAGGCGTGCGTGGAACGAAATTTAGAATTGATTTATTGGGAGATGTCTCCCTCTTGACATTACAACGACAGTCGACCCATGTTCTAAAATGGACTTAAGTTTACTATAAAATTGAAGTTATGTAATATTATAAAAATGTATTTGCAGGAGAAATAAAGCATCTGTTCCAAATCTGCTCTCCAAGGATAGCATTTTGCCAGAAGGAACTCTTGGACACCTATAAAGCCGTTGTGGAAGAGCTGCGTCTCAATACTGAAGTGATCTGCTTTGACGAAGGAAAATATTATCTTGCCAGCTTCATCGAACAATATGATGAGAAAAATAACCAAGAGGAATTTCAGTAAGTTTAGTTATTTTTTAACATCGTAATCCTCAATTAAAGTAATATAGGACCTTGTGCCTAAATAATAATAATCGCTCGGGTCGAACCTAAGATTAAACCACGCTGGGGCTGCGGGATGTAAATAAAGGGCCAAGAAGGAACATGGGTGGTTTTTAGTCAGTAGAAGTCTGACACTCCCTTTCGCTCTGCCCAAGAGCGGGAGGGGTTATTTGATGATTTCCCACCCACCCCAAAAACAAGGTTAAACCACGCTTGCCCAGGTTGGGCCGCGGATGGGTGACCTGACCACCCACTACATACAGAGTTTCTTCGTGCCTCGAAAAGCTTGTTAAGCCAGCTATCATTTGTAGATTTTTAACAGTCGTCACTGTCCTAAAAGTCTGACAACCAGTCTTACCAAGGGATATCGTTTTACCCGTGTTTATTATTCTACTGCTTTATGATATACAATAGTTGTTACACGTTCCGGGACACTTGACTATTTGCAAATGTAATGATATGACACTTCAAAATCCCATACATTTTGTCATACCGTCTACAGCCGTACTACCTCATTACATATATTTTTAATTTTTTGATATGACACTAAATATCAACATCATTGTACTTGTATGGCTCAGTCTACGCCTGTCGGCGGTGTGCATGTGTTGTTTTGGTGCATAAGCACTGCGTATGTGTGTGTTGAAAAATGACTCGAAAAGAGTTTGCCGTGACACCCACGAACAAATGAAGTCGCGTGATGTGACACTAGATCATGTGCTTCTTAGGAATACTATGGGCAAACAACGGCCATCGACGGTTTGCCAAATTACATGAAATAAAGTTCACCGCCCTTAGCCGTACTGTCACGTAACGATATACCGACATAACGTCAAGAGGCGGTCTGTCCCGGAAAGTGTTAATTTGGTTAACCCGACAGACGTTGTCCTGTAATTAAAAAAGTGTGTTTATTATTCTAATGCTTTATGATATACAATATTCTTAGTTGACCCGACAGACGAATTGGTATAATTGTCGTGGCGATCAATGGGTGATTGGCCAAGAAATAATTTGTCAAATTTTGAACGCAATTGCATGTGAACGTTATAAACAAATCTGGTGTGCCATAATGACGTAGGTACATACGATATCATCTTGAGCGTATCATGCTTAGTATGTCGCGGACTTCTGACGTATGTTGCTGGGAAAATAGTTGTTCTGCGTACATTCTGTGCATTTCCATCATTATTGATAGCATCCCGTAGGTAGATGAATAAATTCCTCAGAACGCAGTTTTTCTTGGTTCAACCTGATAAATGTCAATCGCTCAGTTTCAACTTTCACGTACATATCCACAGCATATTGGTGGAAGAGACGCCGACATTTTAAGATATGATTGTCCTCATTTTCCCGAACCATCAGTCTGTATGAATATAAGTAATTCATTGAACTAACTTTTTTGAGAGTTTCGGAACCTGTAACTGGATTTATCATCTTCATTAAAAATGATATCCATCTTCACCTTGCCAAAATAAGATAGGATATTGTGACGCATCATATGATCGATGGTGTTTCGAACATACGCTCCAGTTGATTGCTACGCCTATGTAAAACAATATCTCGGTTTTCAAAATTTACACCCACGACAACAACAGCGTCTTCGTCAATTGTTGGCGCATTAAAACGTCTCGCGTGTTGTCCTGCAGGCGTCTTATCAGCTTTGATGACAATTTTTTTGACCAATTCGTTATGTTGATAAAAAAACGTTTGGAGTTGTTCCACAATTGGTCTTTTCACCGAATTATTGTGTACACAACGCTAATCGACTTCTCTTGCTGAATCGCCCATAAAATAAATTTGCAAGAATTTGTATTTACTATTCGGCGTCTGCAATAAGGAACCTGTTAAATGATATATTTGACCCTGAATCTTAAACGTAAGTTGGCATAACATTTTCTTGAATAACTTTTGTTGCACCAAATGACGTCATTTGAAAACAATTAATGTATTGCTAAAGGTTATTTTTTTTTTTAATGTTTAGAATCTGGCCCATTTCCGGAAACCAATGAATTTGACTTGACCGCTCACCACAATCCAGGCCTTGCGGTCTGTTAGGACTGATTTCTATATTGTACTGATCTCATAATGAACAAAATATTATCAAAATAACCTTTTCCCAAAATGATTTTCTAAATGTCTTTGTTTTAGAATGTCGCAAACTCTTATCGTCTGACAGAAAAGGTACATTCGTAATAATAAATCAAAAATAATGTTTAAACAAAAACCAAAACTGTTGATTTTATTTTATTTTTATTTTAAAAAAAACCTTCTTACCTGTTATTTCTGGATTTTTCCTTCACCGTTTGCGTTTGAATAGGTATATCGGTAAAGTGCACATAGAGTTTAGAAAAAGCCTGTGTGACTCGAACCCGCGACCTTAGGCGGAGCACGCACTACTGCGCCAGCAGGCGGGGTCCATTTGAATGTAAAATGATTAAAATGACGGCACGGTTGGCGCATTGCAAGCAATGGACTGCTGCGCTGCGTGTCGCGGGTTCGATCCCCGCACGGATCAAATATTTGTATGACCTACAGATAGTTGTTCCGGGTCTGGGTATTTGTGTATGTGACTTTAAATGTCTGTGAACGCACCCACGATACAGGAGTAGTTGCTAGTATGGGGCAACGTTTTTTTTAAAAAAGAAAGATTTAACTTCTTTGCATTAAATACGATTATTTCCTTTTTATACGATTAGTCATGTTCAATTTCTTTTAAACATATAAGTTATATCTATTATTAAAATTTCTTTTTAAAACCCTTCATTTTGATACCCTACTCGATGGAAATGTAAGATTTTTTTTCCATCTCCACGTTATGGCACCCAAAATCCTCAATTTTTCTTGGTTTTTCAATTTTAATGTAGCCAGTAACACTCGCGCCACCAAGACAAATCTAACAACGTTTATTTTTTTCCAAATCCGTTTATATTCGTTTAGGAGTTATGAGGGAATGAAGAAACGGACGTACAAACATATATACAGGTCATACACGTAACCCTCCTTTTGGGCTTCGCCGTAGTCGGGTAAAAACAGTTGAATGAATTACAACCGATGGAAATCAGTTTCTTTAAAAATATTGCAACTATAAAAAAAATACATTAATCATAGATCTATTGACCTTATTTAAGAATAATATTGTTTGGTTTTTAGAAGAGAACAGTACTTTCGTTATTTAATTTTAAAAATAAAGTGTTACTGACTGTACATGAATTTGACAGTTTTATTTCCGACATTCTGAAAATTTAGAAAATCAGTCATTATGGGAAAAGGTTATATTGATATTTGTTCATTATGAGATCCGTACAATATAGGAATCAGTCCTAACAGACCGCAAGGACGCAACATTTCTATGTTGTTGATTTCGATTCCATGGATTCCGTTTGACTTGCTTTGTATAATTATCTTTGACTCGCAGCATTGCGAGTTCTACGACTTAAGTTTGTACGTCTAATTGCTGGCATTTTCAAAAACGAAAATTTAACTGTAAATCAAAGAAAACTGTTGAATTCTTCTTTATAACCGAGTATATCACTTGTTATGTTAGTAACGTTCATGTTATTCTATCCAAACTTACCAAAACTCCATATTTAATTGAACTTTTAATATTAGGCGTAATGGCTCTGAACTAACCGTGGTGTACACTAAGAAATTCAGTTCTTCTTTCATCTTTTTTGTGGGAAATAATAAATTACTTATTTTATAAATACCTATTTTCTATCAATTAAATACCTTCGATAGAAGCATTTGTTTTAAACGATATTTAGCTTTTTTAGATCCTCTTTGATGATATTTGCAGCACGCATTCTGTCAATTCTATGTCAAATGTCCCATTAATTGTTACATTAAAAAAGTTTATATTGTCCAAAGCGCTAAGGTTAGATTGGAAATAATACTATAATATGGTTGTTAAGTTTTCTTAAATAAGGATTCTTAAATTTCCTAATTTTTTTTTCTGTCATAAGACTTCTCCTGACAATAAAAAACACATCAAAAAAATAGTGAAATCGGTCCAGCCGTTCACGCGTGATGGCGTGACCAAGGGATATTGGATTCATTTTTATATACAAAGTTGATACGACAGAGAGGCTTTCTTTTATACAGCATAAACTAGGTACCATTTTCAAGCTCTGTACCAAAAATCAATTAAATAGGAGCTGTAGTTTAGTTGCAAATGATTTTTTAAGTTTTTGCCCCGTTTGAACACGATGTATCTTTCCTAACAGCTGATTATGTCTATACGCATAGGTCATGCACCTTAAAATGATAAATCTGAGATGCGTTGTTGCCGCTCTGACACAACTCACAAGTAGGCACAACCAAATATTTTCGCTAAAAGATGGCAATGCAAAAAAGGAAACAAAATAAATACACGTGCACTTTCACTACGACAGTGACAATCATACAAAAACATCCCGCGCGTAAAAGGAATAGAAATAGGCCACTGTGTTGCGCCGCCCGATCGCTTTGACGCGACGCGCGCGTGTAACGTTGCCAATTTGTTACCTAGGTATCTAAGGTCAGTTAAATTTATTTGTAAAGGGTGTTTGCGTTTTACTCTGATTTGTAAGATATTTAGTTTATTTGAAAAAATAAAAGTAAAACTAAAAGTACCTATTTACTTTTAATTTGTGCTGCTTTTTATTTTTGTACCGTATCGAATTAAAACTAAACACGTATAGTATACGTAGTGTAATTTAATGCCCCTCTCTCATATCAACTCTGTGTTTAGATAGATTAAAATTTTAAACAGAATCTGATTTGTAGGTATTATTTATGAATGCCCATTTTCTACTTTCAACCAACTTCCAAAAAAGAGTAGGTTCTCTATTCGTGTGTATGTTTTTATGCACGGACATACTTATATAAAAAAAAATAAAAAATACACACGAATAGACAACCTCCTCCTTTTTGGAAATCGCTTAAAAAAACATACACACGAATAGAAAACCTAAGTAGGTACTCTTTTTTGGAAGTCGGTTATGAACCGATTTTCAAAATTCTTTTTGTTTTCGAAAGGGTATCCCGAGAAATCGACGGCCACCCTCAGATAGGCACTGATTACGTTTTCCATATATTTTCTGAAGATATTTAAGTATTTACGTCTGATAATCATAATCTCTTATATTGTATGGGCTGATGATGGAAGGTACAACTCCTCAACGGTTCGGATCATAATTCTTTTATAAAATATTATGGGGGCGTGTTGTATTCTTTCAGGTTATCTAGGTGAGCTGATTATGGAAGGTTCTACTCCTGAACGGTTAGAATTGAAAGCAATAATAAGGGAATCTTGAAGGTTAAAGGTTTCTTGGTTGAAAGCTTAAATGAATATTTGAATATGATATTACAACTAAAAAAAATATTTATATTTTTAACCCTACTATGATGTCCTGCAAGGAATACGTCGAGTTACCAGTAACCCTGTACCTACATAATTCTTCTGTACGTAATACGTATGTACTATGTCGCTGCTAAACTCCTAAACGGCTGGACCGATTTTGATGAAAATTTTTGTACTTATGTGTTCAAGTGGATTCGAGAATAGTTTAGATTTACAATTGGACCCGGTAGGTGGCGCCGCTGTCCGGACATTACGACGTCTGCCAAGTCCGCTAGTAAAGTTATTTAATGATGTTTATTTAGCAAATATATTTTTACAAACACTTTCACAAGTCACATTTTTTTTTAACTAGATGGTTCCGGTGTTTTGTTCCTGACTATTCTTAGAAGAAACATCCGAAACAAACTCAGAGGTCATAATAATCTCTTTTAGGGTCCAGACATAATCTTGGTATATCATATGTTTACTTAATGAGGAGGATGATACATGGTCTTCAAGTCTATTCCTAATCATTTCAGGCCAGTGTCAATAGACCCAAGCAAGCACTATGCATGGCTGATCGGTACAGGCGGCACAACCGGCGACATTAAGCTCGCTGCGTTCACTCACAAGGCGATTCTAAAAAAAATAGAAATGCTCAAGACCATATCCCCAATATATTCACTACCGTAAGTACCTACTTACCCACCTATTGCAGTTATCCCCGAACGGTTAAGCTGAGGTGTACCGAATAGAACAGTCGAACAAGCTAATAAGTAAGTATACAGCCAGCTAATTTGTATTTACTTTTAAGATTACACAGACACATCAGTCGCGTAATGCGAAACACTTTATAAAACAAAATTGCAATCAGTATTTTCAGTGTTCTAGAATGATAAAGATCTCTTGTTACCTGTATACCAACTTATTAGCTTGTTCGACTGTACATCCAGATTACGCCAGTTATGTTTTAATCACATGTTTTAAGACACGAGCTTATTGTCATCAATTGAAGACTTTTTAAATGATTATGTTAATTAATATTGAAATTCACTGTAAACCAACTATTTAATTCATTATGTTAATTTTCTTTTTCCTTAATAATTGACTACGCATGTTTCCTCTAAAAATATTTGTATGTCAAAATTGACAAGACATTAGCACTATAGAGTTCTTAAGATCCATCTATCATCTATCCTATGTTTCAAAAATAAATTGATTTGATTTGATCAACTGGGCAGCAATCCAGATTCTGCCGTAGCTGATACTGAAAAGTTTCCGCTGGAAAAACTCAAGAAGAGTTTGCACGACCTTGAAATCGAACGGTAGACTGCAGACGTGATGTTTTGATACGTCCTGTGCAAAATTGCGAACTTTCTTCCTGGTCGAAGCTTCTGTGCCCAAATGTCGTCGTCCCTAGATCCCTTAGGCTTAGGCTTCCAAGTGATATTGATTTGCATTATTTATTTTTTTGCAGCCCAAAAGGCGAAATCGTGTTCCTAAATTTGTCTTCAGTCCATTGGGTGTCAGCTTTCGTCCGTGCACTACTAGCTCCACTATTACGCCAGACGAAGCTTCAAACCTCAAACCCCCAAACCGTGGAACACATCATAGATATTATAAATCAGTATAAGGTATCTTCTTATCATGGGGTTTAGGTTTCCGCTCTTAGTCCTTGAAGTGGACCATTGTACGTGAGCCATGGTGGCCGATTACTCCAACCAGCCCACCTCCCTCCAGAAGCAGATCAGACTTCCCGGTCTCCTCAGGGCATCTGCAAGGGATCTTGGTGTTCCAAGCGTCTCCTCACGAATGACCAGAGACCAAATGACCCATTCTTTTCCCACTTATCATTCAGTTCAGGACTTCACATGGAGCAATGATTGTGTGATCTCCACGACCCGTAAATTATACCACTTGACACCTAAGACTTTTGTAAGTTGCTACGGAAAGCACGTTAAGCGGTTGATTGTTATTGAAGCACATCTGCTTCCTTGGCACGGAGAGGTGTAGAATTTCGGTATGTAAATGAAAAGTCTTCATTCATTGATCGAACTTAGCAAATCCGGCAGACTAGCCCCAAACTACTGCAACCCCTGAAAGCTAGAATCAACAGCGGTGACCACCAGAAAAGCGCAGAGACAATGAAGCTCATAAAGTTCAAGAGAAACAATTGAACTGTCTTGAATACCGCAAGGAGAAGTAGGAAAAACATAATTTCCGCTGCACGACTTCAGCAAATGTTTCTTAACCTTGAGAATAGATCCGTGCGGCTTTTATTCTTTACAACCACTCGTAACTAGTCGTAACGTCAGGAAATAGCCTGTCAAAGAATCCACTGTGTTGGCTCTTGATTCTATTAAGTTTCAGTTACCTACCTTTTCAAGTTGCCTTTCTTCAATAATTAACTTTATAAGAGAGAAAGATTTTTCATTATTTTTTACCTTCTAGCCACCATTCGCGATTCTGGGACCAATTTTATCGAATGCCATCATCAAAAGCAGCAAGAAATGTGATTTCTCTCACTTTGAGCGCATATTACTGACAGCAGGGAAGATACCTATAAATTTACATCATGAGATACGGGTAAGTGGTACTTAGTGGCTAGTTTTTGTTTTCTAATCCTAAGTTGGGTCAAGGATTGTAGCGGACAGTACAAGAAGTACTACAACAATGTTGTCCAGTCAGTACCCATTATTATCTGAACCCTCGTATAAAGAAGAAGAGGACAAGTGGTGTGGGAAGAGGGGTCAGGTAATGCTGTGTACTAACTGTAGGTACAGAATGTATTATAACGCCATCTATTGTTGTAAATTAATAAAAACTTTTTTTTTGCTGTGTCGACGACTGAAGTTTAGGAAGAGTGAAATCGCAGTGATCGCATTGCCGCGTCTGTGGCTTTGAGTTTGATGGATCTTAGAGAAATTTTAATAGTTGTCTTTCAACAGGAGAGTGGCCTTCCATGGTTCACCCACCTTATTTTGTTTTTTTTTTTACAGAAAAGGGTGCGCCCAGGAGTAGCCGTTGTAGAACTATACGGGCAGACTGAGAACTTGGGCCCAACGTTAATTGAGGCCCCAGAACCCATTGGTAACTGTGGCACGACTTCGCCTGCACTACCAGCAGTCAAGGTAAGAGGAATTATAATATACCTATTTTGGTACAGTAACCTATGTGTACGGAATAGAGTCTGGCTGATACATGGTCAGTTTTCAATGACCGGCCTAATTTTCAGAGATGGTTCATCAACATCGTCTTATATTGTTCTCACTGCAGGGATTCAGGCCGCCTCTGTACGAGAGGGATGGGCTATAATCAACCACGCGTGCCCAGTGCGGGTTGATACCTACATGTCACATGTCTTCTAATTTTTGATCATGAGATGATTCTGAATGTGATAAATTATTATTTTTGATATAATAAATAAAACTATTTTTTATTCTATAAGTAAATAAGATTTAATTCCTTATAATTATATGTATTTAGGTAGCAGTTATAAATTTGGTGGAGCACGCACGCACACAAGTGCATTAATTCCCACTAGGCGGTCGCTTGCACGGTTGCACCGAGAATTTTTCAAATGATCTTAATTTGGTGGTAGGTCGGGAAACTGTTAAAATATAATACCAACTTATGGTCGCGGCTGCGCCCGCGTGGCTTTCAATTATTGTCCCATAGGATCGTACTAACAGGATATAAATGTATCCTGTGTTAGGTTGTCCTTCTCCAATCCTATTCAGGTTTTGAATTACCTATGTGCTAAAGTTTATTCAAATCCATTGAGCAGTATTGCGCGAGCAACAAACATCCATTCATCCAATAGGAGGAATTGTAATAGAATGCTGATTTTTCAGATTGTAGATCCAAAGACCGGCAAAGAAATAACAGAACCAAACGTGCCAGGAGAGTTATGGACAAAAGAAGCCATATTTTCTGTGAGTTAAATGCTTTCTGCTTTCATCATCATCTTTGCTTAACCTTTTTTCAACTTTGTTTGGGCCAGCTTCCAGTCAAAGCGAATACCAGTTTTTATGTTGTTTGTTTTCATGAAGCGACTGCCTATCTGCAGTTCTGCACGGCTATTGAAAAAGATATTGAAAAAGATATTTTTAAATGTCTGTGGCTATCATAGTGTCCATCGATTAACTGTCAAGTTGGTTATGGTTTAGTACAAAATGGAACCATTTGACAGTTAATTTATGTTTGGACACTATGATAGCCACTGACATTTAAAAAGATACGCAATAGCCCTGCTGACTTCTACAATCCAGTTAATATTGGGTGATACGATACCCTTTAGTAAGACTAATTGTCAGACTTTCAGGTCACTGACTACCTACCTGTAACGACTGCCAAAGACTTAATGTCGTGTCTTGAGTGTCCTGTTGTTTGGTCAATAAAGGAACTGATGGACGCTACGGAAATCGCCAAATTATGTAGTAGCTCGTTTTGCGCTGACATAATTAAGATTACCATCGTAGCAGGGTGTTCACATGATGCTTAGCTTTTTGAAAGTCATGATACGTCATCTATCAGTCACAAGTTCAAAACATTCCTCCTACAACGCATAGCTGCCTCTAGCTCTTCCTCAAGCATGGATTAGACAGTTATTTTACGTTCCGTACCCAAAGGGTTAAACGGGACCCTATTACTAAGACTTCGCTGTCTGTCCGTGCGTCTGTCTGTCACCAGGCTGTATCTCAAGCCTGTTGAAATTTTCACAAATTATGTATTTCTGTTGCCGCTATGCCAACAAATACTTAAAACAAAATAAAATAAATATTTAAGGGGATCTCCGGCACAAGAAACGCGATTTTTATAGATAATGGTACGGAACCTTTCGCGTGTGACTCGCACTTGGCCAGTTTTTTTTGAAGCAACCTTATTTTAGGCTCTGATCTCATTTGTTTGAATTTGTTTCTGATCAGGAATACTACAATGATCCTGAAGAAACTGCGGCGACTTTCGCAGAGGACGGCTGGTATAAAACAGGAGACATTATGTACAGAGACAAGAACGGATACTTCTTCTTTGTCGAGAGGCTCAAGATGATGATCAAATACAGGATAAGCTATGTAAGTTTAATAAGGCATTTCACCAAAAACATCTAATTAGTCCGTCTGTTAGATTATCGAAAAATATTAGATAGGTACGTGTTTTTTGTTTTATCAAATTAATAAAAATTGACGAAAATAAAACGTGTCAAATATCATGAGTCGGGGCTTTTGACGTCACTTTGTGGGTAAAAAAGTACTAACCTTGTGACGTCACACGACTTGACGCGACTATTCGAAGCACTATATCGTCTTTATCTTTTGTTTAAGTGAAAAAAAAAAATTCGTGACTATTATTTTTTGAAAATCTATCTGAGGGACTTATTAGATTTTTTTTGTTGAAATACCCTATTGATTAGAGGCTCGGACAAAAAAAAACTAATTTGTCCGAAAACTCGTGAACTCGAAAACGTCACATGTCAGTACATTTTTACCTACAAATGACGTCACAACCCACCACTCGTAATCTTTGACGGGTTTTATCTTCGTATTTTTTTATTAATTTGGTAAAACAAAAAATACGTATCCAATATTTTTCGATAATCTATCAGACTGACTAACTGGTAACAAGATGGCTGATAAACTACTTATATACATTTTTTTTTTGTAAATACATACATATTATAGATAGAAAAACACCCAGACTCGGAACAAATACTTGTAGGTCGTACAAATATTTGTTCCGTGCGGGAATCGAACCCGCGACATGCTGCGCAGCAGTCAATCGCTCAACCACTGCGCCAACCGTGTCGTCAAAATTGCTCATGATGTGACTGTTCCTTAATTACCTTCGGTCGATAGCATCTTAGTTTGTATTATTGATTATATGTTAATAAAGAAGAATACCTATTAATAGTTTGTTTATATTAATATACCTACTTCTTCTTTTTTTATTTGAGCGTGTGCGGCAGGTTGCCTGCACAGCTCTCAGTTGATTTCTATTTTAATAACAAGTGTGTTGCCGGCGCTGCCACTCCTGCAAATGAGCCAATCGTCAGGCTTGCTGTGCGTATGTGACTAGGAACTGAGTTTTGCATGCACATGCACAACCGTCATGCATAAGCATGACCTGTAGTCTATGGCCGGCTTAAGCGAGCTTCTCTCGCTAGACGCGTGTTATATGAGCGAGTAATTATTCGATATAGTCAAGCAGTGGATATTTTTTTGATCCCTAATCCCCAAAACATCTCCTCAGGTATCTCCTCTGCAGATCGAAGCAGTGATACATGAGCACCCGGGCGTGCAAGACGTCTGCGTCACCTGTGTGCCCCATGAAGATGATGGAGAGCATCCTGTCGCCTGCGTCGTAAGGAGTCCAGGGTCCACCGTCACGGCCGAGGAGATCAAAGACATTACTGATAGTAAGTTTTTTTTGGGACTGTCACGTCTGCTGCTTGCAGGAGACCTAATTGGGCTAAAACTACCTAATGGAACGTGGCAGATGGCGGATGAAATTGACTCGTGGGTTCTGGTAACAGAACCACATAATAATATGGATCACGTATTACCTTTTTTTTTTTCGCGGGTGTAAAATCATCGAATAACCCCTTCCGCTCTTGGGCAGAGCGAAAGGGAGTGTCAGACTTCTACTGACTAAAAACCACCCATGTTCCTTCTTCGCCCTCTATGTCGAGGCCGCGATAACCTGTGGACAACCCGCGGCCCACGTAAGTATTACCTTAAACTACATTCAAGCTACTCGATTGGTAGGAATTATACTTAAATCAAATATTTGAGTGGGAGTTGGTGACGTCACTGACCACTAAAATGTCATAAATGTCTTAGAGTATGGCGTCACACGAGTTTCCAAATCACTGTATCGTCTTTTTTGCTTGTTTACGAGAAAAAAGAAAAAATACGTGTACAATATTTTTTGGTAATCTATGACAAACTAATTAGATGTTTTTTTTAACAAAATTTTAATTGAAGTCTTACGGGCAGGTTTTCTTTGACAGGTATCACACTAGGAATGCTCCTGTATCGTGGGTGCTTTTACAAACATTTAAACTCACATACACAAACACACCGCCAGACCCAAAACAACTATTTGTAGGTCATACAAATATTTGTTCCGTGCGGGGATCGAACCCGCGACACGCAGCGCGGCAGTCCAGTCTCTCAGCCACTGCGCCAACCGTGCCGTCATTACATTAACAATTGCCCGCAAAACTTCAAATTAAAATTGTTCCACTTGTTCGTTAAAGTTTCCACTTGTTTCCACTTGTTCGTTAAAGTTTCACTTCTACTAAGAGTCCCAGCACACATTTATATTTTTTCGCAGGTTTACTGCAAATTATGTTTTGGTTAGGTTATGTAGGTACATTTTAATAAATGCATTTTGTCCCTAGAGGTCATTAGCAGTCTCCCGCAGACTGATCAGTCTTTTTCCCGTTTTTGTAACATTTTTCAATTATGCTCCGCTCCTATTGGTTGCAGTGTGATATTAACTTTTATCTTTCCTCGATATAACGCTTTTTGTGCGCGTAATTATTTTGTCGCGCGGATATTTTTACATTGCGATAATTACTTAACTTCTAAGATATTTGTTTAAACTGTAAAGAGTAAAGAGCACAAATATTCTATATTATATTTCCGTTCTGAAAAACTCATTTATTTACAAATAGATTAATACCATATGGGTTAAATAAGCTTCGCAAAAATTCATTCTTTAATCTAAAATTTTAAAAGTAAAAGTACTTATTGTGAGATATACGCTAGTGACATAGTGTGTTGAAAACATAATACAACAAGTTTTACTCGATAGTTCTAGAAACATATTGCGAAGGTACCTCAAAAAAATTCTTATATCGAGTCAAAACCATACTAAAATACATGTGATCGTTCTGATTTTTTGGCAAATAATTCTACCAGCAACATACTAAGGTCATAGTGTTTTATTTTTTTTTGTCCAATCAATAGATTTTTTTTTGTAATTCGCATATATTGTGACGGAAAAGGGGTGCGTGGCGCAGGTTATTGTAAATAAGAGCATGCAACCAGTCTACATAAAAATATATTTGAAAATTAAAAATGGGTGTGGGAAGGTCTACGGACACAAACTCCTAAGGCCCCCTTGTGGGATGTGCTGTACTGCCCTGATGGCCGGCGTGGCAATAACCGCAGCGAGGTGCCACGCTGGATGCGTAGGGGTGATGGCCAGCTCTTCTTCACGTCGCCGTCGCACACTGGTCCCAAATTAAAAAAAAGTGGACATTGGTAGTAGACCGCTGATATTTTTTTTTATTGTTGATATAATGATAACAGATAAGGCAAAAAAATATTATTGTCCTACTTCAAATACTTTTCTCTAAAAAAAATATTTCTTTTTTTTTGTATGGGAGTGATTACATTTTACTCAATTTCTCAAAAACCTTAAGCGATGTCGAGATGGCATTCACATATGTTAGAAAACTAATAATTCTGAGTATTTGGGCTTATTCCACTTTTCCCCGTTGGATGATCCCCATTGATGGGGATTAGTGAACTTTTTGTTCACTATTCCCCGTTGACCCAAAATTTTTATTTAATGGGGATAAGTGAACTAAAAAGTTCAATAATCCCCATTAGGTAGGTACGTTAAAAAAATAAAATATATGAATCATGTTACATTTATTAATTTAAAATAAAAAATATAACTTTCTTATACCTAATAAAGTCACAGATTGTTACAATCATTAATTTAAAATTGTAGCATGAAAATATTTCTTTCTTATACCTTGTAAAATCAAAGATTACAATCACTTAAGTTTTTCTAATTAGGTACGTTAAATAAAAACAATATAAAAATAAAATATATGAGTCATGTACTTTTATTTTTATAAGGTAAGAACAAAATTTTAAATTACCTACATACCTACTTTACGATTTTATTAGAACGAAAAACAGATTGTTGCCCCAACGAAATTGTTCTAACGATGTTTGGGAATAAGACCTTATATCTATCTATCTAATAAGATACACAATACTGTAAAAGATGCTCATTTTCTAGAGGCGCGCGCGCAAGGCGGTGGCGGAGCGGGGTGCGAGTTAGCTCGTATGTGATTGGTCGACCCATCTTTTGTTTTTGTTTCGTAGTCGTTAAGGGTTAGTAGTGTGTAGTGTAGTTCAAGCGTGCAGTTCTTATCAGTTCGCAGTTATTAGTTTAATATAGGAATAAATAAAGGAAATGGCTGGTAGTTCAACTGACGTTTGTTTAGAGTACGTTAAAAAAGGTAAAGCTACCATACTTCTCCGGGCCGGACATCAATACAGTAAAAAATGCAAATATAAAAATGGTGGAGTTTTGTGGGAGTGTACCACAAGAAAACAAAGTAAATGTGCCGGATCCATCACTGTCATGGTAAGTTACTTATTATATTTTGTGATTAATAATGACAATAATAACTCAGGTTATGTGTGTTATCAATATCACGTTTATCAATATCAAAATTTAAAAATCAACGTTAAAGTTTAAACACTGTTTCTGTCATGGCGGCACGTGTGACGTCATTCTTTTGTCAAACAAGTCTATTACACCTAGTGTAAAAGAGTGTAGCTGAAGTGAATTGTATATATTTAATTATTATTACATATTTTAGTTAAGCATAAAGTGAAATATGTTTTGTTGAACTATTCTGATAGGATAACAACAATTTGTTATAAGTTTTAAAGGTTGTTAAATAGCCTATTTAATTTTGTATTCTATGTAAGTGCAATATTGTTTACTTAAAAAATAATGTAAAGTAATTAATTATTATTACTTAATTTTACAGGACAATCAAGTTGTAGCTGAGAAACGACACAATGTTTGTGAACCTGATTTTGCGCGGAATGAAGTTACCTTGAGGTTATTCAAACTAAAAACTACACTTGCGGATCCAGAAGCACCTGCTATTCCCACTGCTTACAACGCGGCTGTGAGCTCACTAAAAGATACCGGAATTGACAAAATAAAAGAATTCCCTGCCCTGAAGTCTATTAAAACAACATTATATAAACACAGAAATGCAGCATTTGAAGTAAGTAAAATTGAGTTCAAAAATGTTGAAGAAGTTAAAGTACCTCCAGCTCATCAGGAATTTATTTTAGCAGACTACAATGACAGTGGTATCCGTGTAATAGCTTTTTGCTCTGAATTTGCCCGACATCAAATGAAAAATTTGAAGATGTTCTTGGGTGATGGAACGTTTTGGATCTGTCCATCTCCCTTTTACCAACTCTACACCATTCATGGGGATTTGGGCAGTACAGAAAAACACATAAACATTGTGCCACTTGTTTATACCCTCATGAGCCATAAAAATCAACAAACATATGAAATTTTATTTAGTATGCTAAAATCTGCATTACCTGATTGGAATCCAGAAATATTTAAATGTGACTATGAAGTGGCTCCGATGAACGCAATGCGAAATGTTTTTGTAAATATATCTATTAGCGGCTGTTATTTCCATTTCACCCAGGCAATATGGAAGAAAGGAAAACAACTCAAACTAACAAAAGATAAATTAACCAGAAGACAAGTTGCACTTAGCACTGCTTTGGCTTTGTTACCATCAGATAAAATCATTGCGGGTTGGTTTTATGTTGCCTCTCAAAGCCCTGATGATGATAATAGCAAGGAGTTTAGAAATTACATGCTCAGACAATGGCTACAAGATGATTTTATTAAAACGTGGTGTGTATTTGGACAGACTCATCGCACTACGAATTTAGTCGAAGCATGGAATAATAAAATAAAAAAGCGTGTGAAAATAAAGAAACCCAACATTATGAAGCTCCTCACAGCGTTGGCTGAAGATGCATCGTATTACGAAGTTCTTGCATTGGGGGTTTCTGAAAATAAAGGTATAGCGGAAAAAACAAAAAAAAGCATCAATCGCGATAATTATATACAGGAGGTCCAAATGGAACTCATTAATAATGAAATTACGATTGGGCACTGTTTAGAAAAACTTAAGTGAGTGTAATCTTTGATTTTACAAGGTATAAGAAAGAAATATTTTCATGCTACAATTTTAAATTAATGATTGTAACAATCTGTGACTTTATTAGGTATAAGAAAGTTATATTTTTTATTTTAAATTAATAATTGTACAATCTGTGATTTTACTAGGTATAAGAAAGTTATATTTTTTATTTTAAATTAATAATTGTACAATCTGTGATTTTACTAGGTATAAGAAAGTTAAATTTTTTATTTTAAATTAATAATTGTACAATCTGTGATTTTACAAGGTATAAGAAAGAAATATTTTCATGCTACAATTTTAAATTAATGATTGTAACAATCTGTGACTTTATTAGGTATAAGAAAGTTATATTTTTTATTTTAAATTAATAATTGTACAATCTGTGATTTTACTAGGTATAAGAAAGTTATATTTTTTATTTTAAATTAATAATTGTACAATCTGTGATTTTATTAGGTATAAGAAAGTTATATTTTTAATTAATAAATGTAACATGATTCATATATTTTATTTTTTTAACGTACCTACCTAATGGGGATTATTGAACTTTTTAGTTCACTTATCCCCATTAAATAAAAATTTTGGGTCAACGGGGAATAGTGAACAAAAAGTTCACTAATCCCCATCAATGGGGATCATCCAACGGGGAAAAGTGGAATAAGCCAGTATTTGGCTCGAAGAAACTTATTGCTTATCTCTGCGTACTTTCGAGATAATAGTGACAGAAAATAACATTTTTTTTTAATGTTAATTGTTCGCTTTTTTTTAATCATAGCCTTACTCATATCACAATAGGTCCGCTGGCCAGCAAAATGGAGCTTCGACGCGAGTTTGCCGGGATAACAAGATGGCCGCCTCTCATGACGTAACGTAATACTAATACGGTCACGAATCGCGCGCGTTCACCTCAGTGTACAGCTAAATGTGGTTGCGATAAGACGTGTCCTTATTTTTTCTGTGCGCTTGAAGAAATGCTTGTTGTTTGTTTGTTTTGTTATTGTTGTATTTTGAATCTTTGGATTTTAAATTCAAATAATTTTTGTTTGTCTTTCTTTCGTCGAATTTGTTTTCGTAATTTTTTTTTGTTAAAATCAAAGTCACTTTGTCTTTGATATCTTTGATTCTAATTTGTTTTCAATTTTCCTTAAAATTATAATATGTCCGCATTTGTCACCAACTTAGACTTATACGTTGTTCTTAAATCAGGAGGTGGTTTTAAAAATGTCGATTTTTTATTTAATGCCCTTATTGAACGTATTGGTGTTGAATTGTCTTCCGAAGATTTGAGTAATATTAAATTATTTTGTCGTAATTTTTCAAGTAATATCTCAAAAAGATGGTCTGCTTCCAGTAGAGCTCAAAAGACCTTTCTTAACAAAAATTCAGACTGGTTACAATCCCAAATAGTTTGGCCAAAATGTCAAAATATCGATTTAAGCAGCATTTTTAAAGTTGCCGAGGAAGTAATTCCAAATTTCGAAACGCAAGTGGATACTCATCAATTAAGTTGTGGTACAAGTAAAAAACCATTTGTTGATATATCTGATAAACAGAAGAAAAGGCGTTCTCTAACACCTCTAGATCACACAGAGGAGGAATTAGTTTATGCTTTATGTGCCAAATTAAAAGAGTCTAAAAAACAAAATTAGCAGCTATATTAAACGAACTCAGCCAAAACAAGGAAAAATGTGAGATGGTACATGATGTACTATTCGCTAAAAAGACTGACAAACCGTGTTTACCAGATGATAAAACGTTAGCGCTTTACACCTCAACAAATTTGTCAAAATGGCAATATCGAAATTTAAGAACTATTCTTGCTTCAGAGAAAATGTATGGTCTTCCATCCTATCAAAAGCTCCTGGAAGCTAAAAAAACTTGTTATCCTCCAGAGTCAGACATAACTGTAACTGAATCTGATGCTAAGATAAGACTTCAATCGCTTCTAGATTTGACAACCAATAGGATATTAAAAACAATTCAGCACAACTCTGCCGACAAAAAATCGCTAAAACTAATAAGCAAATGGGGTTTTGACGGGTCATCTTCTCAAAGTAATTATAAACAAAAGTCACACTCCGACACTAAAATTGACGATTCTTCAGTTTTCATGATTAGTTTGGTTCCGCTTCGTTTGGAAGAAGAGAGTGGTACTATCTTGTGGCAAAATCCTGCTCCCTCTTCAACAAACTATTGTCGTCCAATTGGCTTTATATTTGCAAAAGAAACAAATGAATTGATAAAGAAGGAAAGTGCATCCTTAGAGGAAGAAATTCGTAATCTTGTTCCCACAATTGTAGATAATTTTGATATTAAACATGTTTTGTACATGACTATGATTGATGGGAAAATTTCTACTGTGATTTCCAATACTTCTTCTGCAGCTGTTTGTAATATTTGCAATACCCTACCTAGCAAAATGAATGACTTGGACTTTGTATCCAAAAGACTCATCAGAGAAGATATGTATAAATATGGTCTGTCTTCGCTTCATATGTGGATAAGATGTATGAAAATGTATTTTACACATTTCGTACAACTTAGACTTCAAAAAGTGGGCTGCACGAAAAGAAGATAAATTGTTAAAAGAAATTAAAAAGAATTTGACACAAGAAGAATTCCGGGAAAGAACTGGTTTGTTAATTGACATAGTAAAACAGGGATTTGGTACAACCAATGACGGTAACACGGCAAGAAGGTTTTTTGAAAATTATGAAGTATCTGCTGAAATAACGGGAATCCACCCTGATTTAATCAAGAGATTTGCAGTCATTTTACAAACAATTTCATCTGGTCAACTTATTAATACCAACTTGTTTAGGGAATATTGTAAAGAAACAGCAATGCTGTATGTAAACTTATATCCATGGTATTACATGCCTTCAAGTGTCCATAAATTGTTGATACACGGTGCTGATATTTGTGAAAATTTCTCCTTTATTCCGATAGGCATGCTTTCCGAAGAAGCTTCCGAAGCGAGGAATAAAGATTTCCGGAATGTTAGAATGGCACGTACAAGAAAAATCGGTAGAGTTCAGACTAATTTAGACATTATCCACAGCTTTCTAATTAGCTCAGATCCTTACATCAGCCATATCAAACCAAAGTTTGCTCGTTTACATAAACAGTTGTTTCCAGAGGCTAGTGCTTTGATCTTGAACAATGAATTGCTTTCGTTGGAAAACGAGGAAATATAGATTTCTCAAGAGAATATAGACCCAAATATTAATCTTTCACCATAATATTTTTTCAGAATCGTTTGTGAACATATTCAACTTTATGTTTGCAGCTTTATTTGTCTTCATTTTGATTGTTTTTTAGAACTGATGAAAGTACTCCTTCAGAAAGGTCATAGCTTTTCAGTCATTAGTGAGCCCCCATAACCTCTTTTACAGAGAAGTCTCTTTTTATTTATTTGACATTACGCATACATTATAATAATGTGCTAAAGTAAGGCTATGATTAAAAAAAAGCAAACAATTAACATTAAAAAAAAATTGTTATTTTCTGTCACTATTATCTCGAAAGTACGCAGAGATAAGCAATAAGTTTCTTCGAGCCAAATACTCAGAATTATTAGTTTTCTAATATGTGTGATTGCCATCTCGACATCGCTTAAAGTTTTTGAGAAATTGAGTAAAATGAAATCGCTCCCATACAAAAAAAAAAAAAAAAATTTTTTTACAGAAAGGTTTTGAAGTAGGACAATAATATTTTTTTGCCTTATCTGTTAACATTGTATCAACAATAAAAAAAAATATCAGCGGTCTACTATCAATGTCCACTTTTTTTTAATTTGGGACCAGTGTGCGTCGGCCCGGCTCGGCCCACGTGGCAAGTATGGCCAACAGGTGGGAAGTCCGATGCCGGCCCGTTATACGCACGCACGACGGAACCAGCCGCGTGGTGTAGCGGAAGTGCTGCCGTAAACTTGAGGGTGTTCTAACCGGAACTTTGGAGTTAAAAGTGTTCCTCCAGCAGGAACCTGGGACCCTGGAACGTAACGTCTAGCGTGTCACGAGGTGGACAAAAGGTCACCACCGCTGATTGCGACACCAAGCTAAGCAGAGCGAGTAGCAAAAAATAGTGCACTAATGAAGGTGTTGGTGGATTGTCACAATCAGACGGAGTTTACATATGGGAAGAGTGAAAATAAGGCATGATAGCACATTTTGGGTGTGAAGCACGAAAAGTCCAAAATGTATTGAGCTGAAGGCGATTACATTGACATACATGAATTAGCCTAGAATATAGACAGAGAAAATAAGCATACATGCCAAGTTAACCTATAAATTATGAACACAAAATACACACATGTTTATGCTGTTCAAAACTTACCCAGTATGGGGGTTATGGTGACACTGAGTTTAAATGCTCGATGGCAGAGTAAAATTAAGATTGATGGTAAAACATAAAGCCCGAATGATGGCGAGAGGTAGGCTCGTAATGGGCGCAGGCGCGCGCCCGCTAGGAACGCACGCCTACGCCGGAGACCGAATTTGCAGTGTGCTGTGTCACCGACGCACGCCGTAATGACATCTCTGCGGAACGAACGGCTATTGGTCGCTCTGCTCAAATGTAGTGATGCGCGCGCGCAATATACGTCGTTCACGCATTTTAGTAAGGCCACAGCACTACAACTTATTATCTGTGGTTATTATATTTTGGAGTCTGCGGTTCCTTGAACTTCCTTGACAGTTGGATGAAGTAAACAATGGAATGTTGCAGTGTTTTTATAATTAAATTAGTTATTATGTTTTGATTTGTGCAAAATGTAACTACTACGTTACAATATTCTTATTCCCGAACATAATTTTGTATGGTGATAAAAAATCGGGCTGGACAGTCCTCACTGTTTGAAACGTGTAGTTACCCTACAAAGTTACGAGGGTGCAGTGCGCGGATGCGTTTCGCGGTCGCTGGGAGTGACGCAAGCTCCGGTCGCGTGCATTTATTGTCACCTTAATCTGCGTAACGTGTTCTTTTCTTCCAGATAATCTACCAGATTATCAAAGAATTCGAGGAGGTGTGATCTTCATGGACCAGCTTCCTATCACCTCTGCGGGGAAGATCGCACGAGGCAAGCTGCGAAACATGGTGCTGACTATGAAGAGAGAATAGATAACATCACGCCTGGAATCCCCTAAGACTTCGCAACAGCTCTGCGTAACTATATTAACCTCACATTTATGTAAAAGTTCCATGTCGTTGGCTTGCTTGTAATCTCATTAAAAAACTTTGGTCGTGGGTAGATCCTAAAGAGTCCAGCGGTTTGGAGGCTGAAGATATTGATGATTTGATGGTATAAGCTTCTTTGAAGAGTCAAAGAAAATCTACCTACATTTAATGCGCAAAGCTAGTTTTAGCCCAGACCGTGTGTAATTCGCAATAAATGATGTCTGTAATTTTTTGTTTCCATTTTAGCATTATCTACAATTACTGATGATTGACGAAAAAAACCATTACCATCCAGTAGGGTATCAAAATGAAGGGTTACTTATATGTTTAAAATAAATGCAAAGTTACAAATCGTATAAACAAACACAAAAGTTAAATCATCTGCGAAGAATTTTACGCCACTAATTAAAGAACAAACACAAAAGAACTAAAAAGTTGTAAATAAAACAAAGTAGTTAAAAAACTAAAAAACCCGACTGAAAAAACTGAAAAGGCGGGAACCCCGCCTGCTTCCAAGTTTTGTTTAATTTAAAAAGGGCTTGTTTTTTTCTTTTCAGTAAAAAACTGAAAAGAAAAAAACAAGCCCTTTTCAGTCAGGTTTTTTAGTTTTTTAACTATTTTTTTAATAATTTCAATGAATACTTTGTGACTTATGATCTCATGTTTTTTGCCAAAAATACTGGGTGTTTTCCAAAATTATAATAATAGAAAGTTACAAACAAATAAACTGTACAAAAATATTTTATGTTATTTAAAAATATCCACTCAAACTAATTATTTAACACTAAACTATAAAAAACTTAAAGATTTTTAAATATTAGAACTTGTATTATGTAAGAGCCTCTGCGGCACCCACGTCAGTGTTACGTGAAAAGAAATCCACCTCAGGAAAGGTTAAAACAACACTGCTATTTCAGGTTAAGGTATAGGTTACCATTTTTCTTAACAAACTATAAAGTTTGGCTTTGAGTGAAATGGTTTGGTTGTACTTAAATTCAACCAACACTAACAAAAAAGTATTCTGTTTTTTTTTTTTAATACAGTCATAGATTATCACGACTGTTATTACGCCGTTAGTTGTTACGATACACCGGTCGTTTTTATAACTGGTAATCGTGCTGGTGGAATTTTTTTCACAAGCAAAGTGGTTAATAATCCAGACTTTTGTATTGTCGTTGAGCAACAGACCAGTTTCTGTCTGTATGTAGTTTGACTCTGACTATTTCTTTTGGAAGAAGTGGCTTATCACCAAAATGAGTATCACTAGACCTAAATTGAGTGTTTGGCCAACTAGTTCTTGGTCCTCTTGAACCATTAAGGTCTTGCCTATCTGCTGGTTCTTGAGTAAACTGCATCCACTACATTGGACTTGTTTTCTGTGGGTGCCAGTGGACCAGCTTTGGCTTGATCCATATGGAAGAGCCAGCATGTCACCAGGACGACCTGCAGCAGTGCTGACTGGTATTGGTGGTTTGTAGTTCCACTAGATCTTTGCTCATAAAAACAAGAAAAATCGTCTTGTAAGTAGATAATTTGATAATAATTATTATAGAGGACAGCCGTAGTCGCATGCCACTGATACCTGATGCTCCTTCATGGCGTTCTCATTGATACAGAAGTCAGCTGCTAGTTGTCATTAGCAAGGTGGCATGCGACTACGACTGTCCTCTATAATAATAATAAAATTATCTACTTACTGGACGATTTTTCTTGTTTTCTACTTTTATGACCACGGTTTTATTAGTCTGCGTTTTTATTCGTAGTCGGGTTTTAGTTTTCAAACTCAATTTTTTATTTTGATTTTATTTTTGTGTTTTATTCAATAAATACCTACATAATAATATGTTACTTTCATAATGTAATATTGTACTTAATATTGATTTGTTATTTACATAATACGAGTAAATAACACAGACTAGACCGCGAGAACTGTTTGCCCCAAATTTAAACGTATAAGTTGACTTGAACTATAATAGAAGGCTAATGATTTTGGCAGTCGATGTACCTATGTATGTATGTACCTATGTATGTATGTACCTATGTATGTATGTTCCACCATGGAGCCTAATCTATTGAACGGTATTTAATAAATGGGGTGGCAATCCCGGGTGACATAGGCTATACAGGGTGTAAATTAACCCTTCACACATACGTCAACCAAGCATTCTGTACATAAAACTAAGTACCCCTACGCAAAAATTTTTGCTGGCAAACGACTTTTTTTTTGGGGTCAAAAATCTCATTTTACGGTAAAACTCAATGTACACTCTTTAAACATTGTGCTAGTGGATGCTTTGAATAGTAAAAGGGTCATGGAGGTAATTTAAGTAAAGTTATAACCTGAAAAACTAGTATTTACAAAAACAGCTGTGCAAAATTTGGAACTTTGACCCCCAATATCTCCGCAACTAGGGGGTTCTCAGGTATGGTCTAGAACAAAAAAATGATTGCAGTGGTGGGGAGAACAAGTGCCCTTCGTTTGCGTTAAGGGTACTTTTACACCCTTTATACATTTTATAAAAAAAATAATAACGGAAATTAAATGTCAGATTCTAACATCGAAAAAAATTAAATTTAGATACTTAAACATAACTTGTTTGGTATCAAATGAAAAGTCTTGGCGAGCACATTACAAATATGTATTTTATATTATTATAGTTTTAGTCAACATATACGTTTAGAATGTGGTCAAACAGATAACGCGGTCTAGTCTGTGCTATTTACTCGTATTATGTAAATAACGGTAGAATTTTACATTATGAAACTACATAATACGTATTTAACGACTTATTACTTTACGTATTTATTTAATAACACACAAATAAAGTTGAAATAAAAAAAAAAGTTTTAAAAACTAAAACCCGACTACACAAAACATTGCAAACTAATAAAAGGTAGAAAACGGTCTTAAAAGTAGAAAACAAGTAAATAGGTACAACTTGTATGTACACTGGTGACTACCCATTTTATATCGAGTTTCCTCCGTGCCTCGGAAAGCACGTTAAGCTGTTGGCCCCGGCTGCCATATAAAGGGTGTAAAAGTACCCTTAACGCAAACGAAGGGCACTAACTTGTTCTGCCCATCACTGCGGTATTTTTTTGTTCTAGACTATACCTGGGAATCCCCTAGTTAGGCACATAATAAGGGTTCAAAGTTCTAAATTTTACACAGCCGTATTTGTAAATACTAGTTTTTCAGGTTATAACTTTACTTAAATTACCTCCAAGACCAAAATGTTTTGATCCAAAAAAAAAGTCGTTTCCCAGCAAAAAAATTTGCGTGGGGTACTTAGTTTGACGTACAGAATGCTTGGTTGACGGCTGTGTGAAGGGTTAATTTACACCGTGTATAGATCTTTGGCAGTCGTAACAGATAGTCAGTGACCTGAAAGTAGACAATACTGGTATTTACCTGCATCTGGTTGAACTGGAAGCTGACCCTAATATGATTTTCATTCAAGCAAATAGTGGCTAAAAAATATTCAAGTATATTCGAAAGACCAAAATATTAATTGAATCATTTTCTGCGAAATGAAATACTATCTATTGGTAGGTACTACAACTATAGCCCAACTTTTGTTTGTACTTAGATATTAAATACGGCGAGGTATTGCCACTAGACCTCCAATTTACAATTAGGTACCTTAAATTAGATGAACGGCCTTCCATCCAAAATAGGTAAGACCCTAGAAGGTGCGGCTTAACCTCGCAAATGTCGTATCGACACTACAACTTCCTCTTATAAAACTTACCTACATAGTTACCTACATACTTATAAGCCATTTGAAAGATATCGGTAGTTCTAATTAATTAATTTTCGGCCAATAAGAACAAAACGTTGAGATTTTACGAGTATTTTTGTTTTAATAAAACTCTTTAATTAGACCGAGACAGCAGTTTCGGTTGACTACAGGCCGTTGACTAACCAAATAACCTCCTACGTAAGTAACTAAGACAGACAGATAATTACCTAAATCCTAATTCTCTTAAAAAACATTCAAGGTCCACTAAACTACACATTCAAGGAAAAAAGAGACCACACCAGTACCTACTGTCAGTTTCTTCAAACCTGATGAACAAGTTCCATAAATTGCAATAATATTTGTGATAACCGGATTCGTAGATTATTATTTTGGCAGTTTAGTGAGCGAAAGTTTATGGAGTTAATTTTAATACGTAACAGTGCCTCGTTTATTAGAGTCAAAATATTGTGGACTTGTGAAGTTACTTAGATTTTGTGATGGCTGGGAGTGAAAACCGTCATCTTGGCCATATGTTTTTGGAACATATGCTGATTCGGCCGAATGCCTTGTGTCAGGTAGGTGTAGTACTTACTTATTTTATTATTTATGAACACATAGAACAGAACATAAGGAAACTTCGTAACAAAACGTAGAGAACAAATGCACAGTTTATTTCAAAATAAATTTCTGCCGGAAGACTTGCGAAAAAAATCATGAAGAATGAAATGTAGACAGTATTTTGTGACTATTGTCATTCGACTGGACTACGGCCAGGTTGCCGTAGGCATGCAAGTGACCATACGTCGTTCTCCCGTTATAGATAGATGCAGCCACCGGAAAATCGGAGACAAACGCTTCGGTCCTGGCCCGCTCCATTCGTCTCGCGAAATGTCTGCGCCGCTTCGGAGCCAAGCCAGGAGATGTGCTGGCCTTGCATGGAAAGAACCACCTAGATCTCCACATACCGTACTATGCGGCGCTACTGAATGGGATGCCCATTGTTGGAGTGGATCCTATGTTTAAGTTTGGTAAGCAGAAGTGTAAGAGTAAGAAGGTAGGTCGTGGTTAGTACTTTTTAACTGCGCTACGCAAAGGAGAGTAATGTGTTTATCAGTGTATGTATTATGGTATAGTATGTACGTATGTTTGTTGAGGATGCAAATTTTGATGATTCTTTCTTACGTCACTCGATGGGGCTCAATCTTGCGAGTGTCATTAAAGACTTGCCAGTAAATGTGACTACACGCTTGGCGCAGTGGCTGAGTGATTGACAGCTGCGCTGTGTTTCGCGGGTTCATTTTCTGCTCGCAACTAATGGTATACAAAATATACTTGTTCCGGGTCCAGACCCGGAACAAGTATACACTTCATACACTTTTAAACTTAAATACACAAACCAAACAAAAGTCAAAAGCTCAAAAGTTGAAAGTTCTGGAGAAATTCCAAGAGAAATGTAGTCGAAAAACAATATTAAGTGGGAGACCATTGTGTATAGGAACCTATTAGAAAATTTTAAGAGGAAACGCAGGCGGAGAGACTTGAAAATTAGGTACCTATTTGAAGAAACTATCGCTGTCGCTCTGCGAGAGCTAGACGCCTGCATGGGGCGGCAGATAAAGACAACTGCAGATCCGACTCAATAGCTTAAGTAAAAAGTCATATTTCTAGGTTTGGCTCTCGCCTATTTCCTCCTCCAATATTATTTATATATTTATTATTTATTTACTTTATTTTACAGAAAGCTTACAGACTAATTACAAAGTTGAATATTTTTTTATGCTTGTGGACATTTGCTAATTATAAGCTTCCACATATATACCTATGTTAGCAATTAGGAAATCTCAACATATATTTGATGAGCATAAAGTTACATAAACAGAGAAAAAAAAACAAACAAGAAAAGAAACATGACAAAAAAAAACAGAGTAGGGCATTAAAATAGAACTATTGCCTATCATCACCAAAATAGCCCTTTTTTTTTTTTTTTTGGTGGGTGTAAAATCATCGAACAACCCCTCCCGCTCTTGGGCAGAGCGAAAGGTAGTGTCAGACTTCTACTGACTAAAAACCACCCATGTTCCTTCTTCGCCCTCTATGTCGAGGCCGCGATAACCGTTGGACTACCCGCGGCCCCGACAGGCGTCGGCCCTTTCGGGCCCCTCCCATGTTGCTGACATCTCTTTGAGGCGCGCGTGGAACACGAACGCGCCGTCGACACGGCCTGTTTTCGTCGTGAGACGGACGGACGGCGAGTTAGCCCATCACTCTTTTCTAGACTTGCCATTTAATGCGTTTAAAGCCAAAGTAAAATCTAATCTTTGTTTAAAAGCGTACTATTCCATTAACGACTACTTAAATGATAAGAACAGTTGGTCGCTGAGTTGAACACAAGACAATGTTTGTTATTTATTTATGTTCTTTCTCCAAGATTAGTTTACTGATATGTTATGTCTTTTTTTTATTATTATTATATACTTTTTTATACTTGCCTTGTACTATTGTATCGAGTCTGGTTCTTCTAACCAACCTAACAGACAGATGTGTGCTGGGGAGTTTGTTCCGCCACTTCTTCTTTCCAGCAAAAACACTAGGAAGTGTCGAAGGGGGGGCGTTTTGGGGGACTGTCTCTTGTAAATAAGTAAAGTAAAGTAAATTTTGACGTTCGAAAAGTGCTGATTAACAGCCTAGTTTGAATAAATGAGTTTTGATTTTGATTTTGATTTTTGACTCACCGTCCACAGGCCCGCGTCTACGGTGGCCGGAGGTCATCGCGGGACCAAAATAGTTACTTAGGATGTCTCTAATTTTACGTGCTCCAATTTATAAGATATTTTAGACACTAAATATGGATGTATTCTGTGCCCCTATATGTTTTTCTTTTTCCGTTAATAGTTGTCTAAGTAGGTACGCTCGGCCTCTGTTGATTGCGATCTAAATAAGCAATTTTGAGCACTTTCTGAGGGTTCTAATGCTAAAAATAATGTATCATCAAAAATAAAAAAACTGGGGTACTTAGTTAATATTTATTATTTTGTAAAAAGTCATAGCTTTATAGTCATTAACAAGAAGGAAAACAGGCGATAGCGTTTCTATGGAGAAACGACCTCCCGCATTTCCTCATAATAATATGGTCTCTCTTAGCAAAAATGCTATTGACTTTGCTAATGACCAAAGGTATAATATAGGTACATTATTATACATAGACCGGTAAGTTCTACGAACGTCTGCCTTTGTTTGTTCTGATTTTTTTATTATATGTCTCTCGGGCATGCTGGTTCCTCACGATGTTTTCCTATTTATCGAAACAAGTTATTATTATGCAAAATGCACATGAATCCGAAATCTCAGAGTTCGAACTCGAGATCTGTGACTTGGCAGTCCGATGGTCACATCACTAGGCTATCAATGCAAACCATATGCAAACAAAGCCAAAGTGTAATGTCTGTAGTATTCAGTTCCTTCCGAATGACTACAGCGAAGTCGAAATTATTTCTCAGCAGGTCATTCCGCTGTTTGATGGTCTTCAGACCCATTTTGAAATAGTCTCGTTAGTGGTGTAGTACCTCACAAATCCCTTAATATTAAATTATTTTTATTTTATCATGTCAGGACCCTGTTTTGTTGTGACGCTTTCCTCGACAGTCTCCAAATACGCATCACAATATATATACACTAACAATATAAAGAGGAAAGATTTGTATTTTTGTTGCGTGTATATATTTGTAATTAATAAACTCAAAAACTATGGCCGATTTCAAAATTCGTTCTTCATTAGACAGCTACATTCACCCTGAGTAACATACTTAGGCTACTTTTTATCCCTGTGTTCCCACGGGAACGCGAACTACGCGGGTGAAACCGCGTAACGTCCGCTAGTCATAAATACGAACGGTTTTCTTTTTCAACTTTCAGAGGAAATTAAGAAACTATTTAAGATAACAACACCGAAGATAGCATTTTGTCAGTGCGAGCATTTTACGGACGCTGTCGCAGAACTGGGTTTGGACACCAGGATCGTGACGTTCTCTGATGGCAGATATTCCATGCAGAACTTCATCCGGGAGTATGACGAAGAAGATTGGAAGGAATTTCGGTAAGCGATAGGTACTTGAACCTGGCGGTCTTTATGTAGACTCCGGACACAGGTAAGCCTAAGCAAGGAAAGCTATTCAGCATAGCTATTCACTAACAATCGAAAATAAACCGAATCGAATATGTCTCTATCTTCCTTGGGATTACAAGAGCGAGCGCACAGAACAGAAAGAACAGGAGTGAGCGGGACGACATACGACATATTCGATTCGGTTTCGATTCGATTTGTGAACAGCGGTGCAGAACTGGAGACTCATAAGATTTTTATAATTCTAAACCCAGCTGTGTATAGTAGGTAACCAACTAAAACTAATTACTCTTCTTCTCCAGTCCAGCAGAATTCGACATTACAACGATCTACCTCTGGTTGATCAGCACGGGCGGTACGACCGGTGAGCTAAAGGTAGCTGCTTTCAAACACAAGCCCTGGATCGATAAGATAATGCAACAAACGAAGCAGTTCGAAGTTAATAAGTGAGTTTTGATGTGAAACATCTATGACCGCGGGTAAAACCGATTGTTGTCGTGGCAACGCATGCCGTGGCGACTCGTCTTCAAACTATGCGATGGTTTAAAAGGTGTACAAGAACCCTTAACGAAACCCAAAGGCACGTCTTCTCCCAATCAGATTTTTTTTTGTGGACGACCATACAGTGGGAACCCTCTAAACTAACAGAAATACATTTGACGTCAACCTAAAAAACTTCATTATCCGTAATCATACTAATCATGGTGCTTGCAACTGCATCGAAATCAGGAGCTCGAAACAGTTTCTAGTGTTATCTAACGATAAAACGCTTAACTGTTACGGTGGAGTTTATACGAATTATTTACCAAATACCTAAATCTATTTTATAATTTAAATTGCAAGACGACGCACTCTTTTGCGACTGTGACATCAGATAGCGAGACAACAACTTTAGGTGTACTGACTGCTGTTAATCCATCAATAAATACATACCTAATAGCATTTTGTCATTTTACAGTAATTCCAGAAACCCTACAGCATTACACCTTTCTCCGGTGCAGTGGATAGCAGGCTTCTTCAACGCGATAGCTATGCCCCTGTACAACCTCTGCAAGGTTCAGACTTCCCTGCCTCCTACGGCAGACCACGTTATCGATATTATCAAGGAGTATCGGGTAAGCTTGCTTGGTTGAAGTTTGGATAATCCCTCACAATCATAATATCTGTCTGGTCTGAACTCGACTTACTCAATAATTACCGTGCAGATTTTACACTTTTTCACCAGTGGACGGAGTAATTTGTGAGGGAATTATTCATTTAGCTTTAGATAATGAACCTTTGATGATTGTTGTTGATGATGAATGGTTTGCGTCGTGTAAACTAATAACATAGATTTATAATACAGGGCGAAAGGGGGACATCGACGCAGAAACGATTGTCTTATTTTAGATTATAATCAGCCTTTTCAGCGGTGTATATTATTCTCGTATTACTTACTTACAATACGATCTCCAGGGCTCCCTACTTCGTCAACAGATCACCATCATCTGCTTAGCCTTTTTCCAACCATGTTGAGGTCCACTTCCAGTCTTACCAGATGCAGCTGAATACCAGTATTTTACATTCGGTGACTACCTATCTGTAAGATACCTCTTTTTTGAGACTGTTAGATGTTCGGGTTAGGTATAGACTAGACTACCAAAAACTACCTACATATATGACAGCCAGGACCAACGACTTAAAAACGTGCTTACTTCATCCAAAGATGCCACTCCTTATAAACCCACTGACCAACAGTTTTCTTTGCAGCCAGTCCATGCACTACTGGGGCCGTCCATGTTAAATTCTTTATTGAAACACGAAAAAGAGTGCGACTTCACTTCTTTTGATCTAGTCATGGTAGCAGGCGGTAAGGTGCATAAGGACCTCATTTGTGAGTTAAAGGTACCGATGTCAGTCATGTTTATTATGTTAGAACGCCCGATTTATACTGGTCTCGTATTTAGCGATATATTTAAGGACTGTGGTGTAAACGGATCAGTTAGAAGCAAGTCAATTAAACTTGGCTTAGTTGCTTGTCAGCCCTGAAAGCGTTGCGGAATTTCGAAAGAGTTACCACGGCCCTGGCCCACGCAAAGGGCATTAGAAGAAACACGAATGGGTTTCTTTCAGTAAGAATATGACAGTCCCTTTTGCTTCGCCTAGAGCGGGAGGACTGATTTAATGACATCCCATAATAAGGATGATTTAAATGGTCATTGCCAGTGTTTACTCGTCACAGTCCTTTTACCGATGTCAATCGGTCTTACACGTCAACTCTTGATGTAGTGGGTACCAGGACCAGCTGTCTACTATACCTATTTATTAACCCAATAAGTGGCAGGAAATTAAACTTACAGATAATATGGAAAATAATATGGATAATATGGAAAGGAGACGATCCTATTCTTAGACAATTTGTCACCGCTCTAAGTAATATTAGAATTTTATAAACAATAAAAAAAAAACTCACATTTGAAGTTATATGATAGAGTAACGAGTAAATGATGTCGTAACGTCTGCCAGGGAGAATGCTTCCACTTTCCCTGGCAGACGTTACGACCTCAAGAAACAAATATAATAGAGTAAGCGCTAAGTAGAAGATGATAATCTAAAGTTCCATTTTCGAAACAATTTCTTTTTTCAAAAGAAATCGACAAGATAACGTTCGAAATTGTATAAAAACAAATGTCTGTTATTGTACGCGAGTTGTTGCAGAAGTGCTAGGAATTTTGAATATCAACGTAGTTCATACTTTAAACCCAAACTGAATTTTTGTATTTATAAGTGAAAATACTTTCTTCTATTGAATTACCAACAATTTAACAAGTTAATACCCTAGGGCACCTTGTTTAATTGTTCATCTATTTTAGTTATTTTTGTAGTACTTATGTTCCGCAGAAAAGAATACGAAAAGACGCAATTGCGGCAGAGGTGTATGGACAAACAGAAACTCTCGGTCAAGTCTTCTCGCTTGAAACGAATGGACCGCTGGGCAGTTGCGGGAAGCCTACAGAAACACATAAAATAATGGTGAGAGTAATAATGGTATTATGGTAGTAGTGGTTCGCTATTGACTGTAGAATTGAATCAGACCTTAGGCTCATGCTCAGTGGAAATTATGTTTTTCCTACTCTCCGCTATTCTTTTCTGATTTCGTTACGGGACCCAAGACAGTTATATCGTTTCTCTGCGACTTCGTCGAGCTTCATTGTCTCGGCGGAATCGGCAGGGTGTGGCATCGGCAGAATCAAGTTCTGTTCAAACTTTATAATAATAATTGACGAGCCATTTAATAGAACCTGAAAAATTGCATCTACTTCCATCTGACCAATTCATGTTAGCTGTAAACTGATTTCATTTTGTTATGAGACTCTTCGTTCGTTGTCCTTGACCTCTCTTAGACACAGAGGGGAACATTACAAGAAACTGTTATTTTTTATTTGTTTGTCTTTTTTGTTTACAGCTAATGGATCCTGACACGGAGATAGAAATAACGAAGCCAAACACGCCAGGAGAACTGTGGGTCAAAGGGCCCATGTTCACAGTAAGTAGCAATGAACCATCCATAACAAAAAGTAGGTACCTACCTCGAAGAACACAGTTGTGTCTTTAAAAATAACAACTTAGAATGCGCACGGCAATAGGAAGGGAGGATTATATCGTCCTACATTTTTAAAGCCCTTAATTTTCAGTTATACTGAGCGACACATTTATGGATGCCCAAATATGATTGCACAGTGAAAAGTGGGCATTTTAATTATAGGGGTACCTACAGGTAGCGTGCAGGTGGAGGGGGAGCCGACCCTGGCCGCGGGCAGTGCCTTTCAGGGTGTGGCAGAAAGCTGAGCCAGGAGGCTGCTAGCAGATCACATAATGGCTCATCATCTGCCTAGCCTTTTCCCAACTATATTGGGGTCGGCTTCCAGTCTAACCGGATGCAGCTGAATACCAGTATTTTACATGGAGCGACTGCCTATCTGACCTCCACAACCCTGTTAATACTAGGTAATACGATACCCTTTGGTAAGACTGGATGTCAGACTTTCAGGTCACTGACTACCCGTAACGACTGCCAAAGATCTATACAAGGTGTTGATTTGCATCCTCGTCAAATTTCAGGAGGTTGTCATAAAAGACATAAATAATCAATTGAAGTACGGTAGCGGCTAATAACTAATAAGCGCTGCTTTTTTTTGTTGTTGAAATTTAACAGTATTTCAGAATTAAACCCTTAATTCAATACAAATAAAACAGAATCACCCGACTACGCACACAGCTACAATGCAGCTGAGCTGTGTGGGTGTGCGTGAGTGTCGACGTCTTACCTACGAAATGCAAGCCGCGTGCGCTCGAGCGCGACCGAGCCATGACCGGTAGCAATCATTTTACCTAATTTTATTTCGAAAACCACCTACATTATTGTCATAAATTTCGCTTAATAACTAACTCATTTTTGAGCATCATTGGAATACGGATTAATCTTACTAATGACAGTAATACTAGTCGCCAAAGAAAAGTTCACTGACCTGATATCAGATGATTAATAAAATGTTAGTTTTGCTTTATCCTTCAACCTAAAGTTTTCGTAGGTAGTGATTTTGTTTTTATTTGTGGATTAACTCATTTTTGAGCATCATTGGAATACGGAAATCTTACTAATGACAGTAATACTAGTGCGCCAAAGAAAAGTTCACTGACCTGATATCAGATGATTAATAAAATGTTAGTTTTGCTTTATCCTTCAACCTAAAGTTTTCGTAGTGATTTTGTTTTTATTTGTGGATTAAATTGGTTGATTTGAAATTTTCTTTCCTACTTAACGGGCTTAGGACCGGCAATAATACCTACCTTAGTTGGTGTACGTGTACCGATCCACTAAGTCTAAAAATGTTTTCTACGTTTGATGGAAATGGAAAGACGTGCTAATTAAGTGTATGTACCTACGTGGTGATACTTTCGACTCTTAGGTATTATTGGCGTAGTTAAAAATTTGAAATCAACTTATTTACACTAATAAAATTGATTAAGCTAACAACGTATTTACAAAATGTACAAATAAATAAATTACCTACTTAAGTTACCCGGAGGTATTGTTCAAAGTGGCCACCATCACACTCCTCGCACAATCGAGCACGACGTAGCTGGTTTTCCTTCACCTTACGTAACACTAACACATTCGTTTTTAAAGTGTCGAAAGCACTAATGATCCTTGCACGTAATTCTGTTACACTTGTCACTTCCTCCGTGTAAACCCAACATAACCTCGACAACGTGACGCAACAGCTCCAGGTATTTGGCACTGTTGAGGTACCCATCAATGAAGTAGGGTCCAAGCACATGTTCCCCTATTATGCCAGCCCACACATTCAGTCCAAACCGCACTTGGAACGCATGCTGTTTGGTTACGTGCGGGTTATGGTAGCGGTGAGCCCACCAATGTTCGTTATGAACATTGTAGACGCCAACTCGAGTAACACTCGTCCGTCCACAGGATGTTGGCGTCTTGGTGTTCCAGCAACCAGCGACAAAATGTAATCCGCACGGCATTATCACCTGGGTGAATGTCTTGTGCCTTGCGGTAGTGGAACGGGTGTTGCAGTTCACGCTTCAGTAGGCGCCACACTGTGGTGTGATGCACTCCAAAGTGTTGACCAGCCTCCCGCGTGCTTGCCCGTGGGTCTCGCTGGAAGTACTCCAGGATATCTTCTTGCAAGGCAACAGGCAGGCCTACGCTGCCGCGAGCTTAAGCATGCCGGGGAACGTCAAACTGCCGATGATCCCGCAGTCTTTGCGTAGCAGCCAGCATGACGCTCTGTGATGGGGGTTCCCGATCGGGAAACATTTCGGTGAACATCTGGATGGCTCGTCGTAGGCTGTCTCCACTGATGGCATACAGACGGACCATCTCCACCAACTCGACATTTGAATAGTTGTCCGTCATCTTGCACTTTGTACCTACGTCTCAACGATGTACCGAGAAGCGAAATTCGCAAAGCACCCGCACGCTTCGGCGACATCAAAAACACTGTTAGTTCCAGAGCCGCGGGGGCGCGGCTAGGAGCGTGCGCGCACCGTGATTGGGGTAGGATTGATTACCTACGAATTTATTGAATGAACGTTGCGTATGCGTTGTGTATGTATTGTTTGCTTTTGTTTGTGTGTAAAAGCGCGGTTATAGGGCTAGTAACAGACAGGCCGCGTTTAAATACGGCTGGTTTACACTTACGGACTTCCGCAAATAAGAAAAATAAATAAAAAAATACCTACCCATTTTATTGTTGATTTGGGTCGAGAATCATTAGCATAATAAAATTACGTCCTTGAATTTGACTAGGATGCAAATCAACACCTTGATATGGCACCCGGGACCAACAGCTTTACGTGCTTTCCGAGGCACGGAGGAAACTCGGTATGTAATGGGCGGTCACCCATCCACCGATCGACCTAGGCAAGCGCAGCTTAACCTAAAGATCGACCCGAGTGGCAGTTCTTATTAAGCCACGAGCTCCTCCAGATCACATAATGGCTATGGAGGAAAAACAGAAATAGTTAAAACTCCTTGTTTTGATTATTCTCACGCACCCTTCGGAGCTGCGGGTTATTCGAAAGAGATACCGTGGCCTCAATACAAAAGGCTAGGAGAAAGAATATGGGTGGTTTTTAGTCAGTAGAAGTCTGACTCTCCGTACCGCTCTTAGCCCAGCGGAGGAGCCATTTGATGATTTCCCATCCACAAAAAAAGGACCATGAAGCAGTGATGTATTTTCCTAACTACCCATTTCTGGGTGACGAATTTCCGGTCTGCAGAGAGTGACAAAAACCCACACCCATCTTTGAAAAACCAACACAAATTTTACTCTGAATGCAATGAGTTGAAGTTGACACTATTCAAGTTAATCAAACTCCTCAATATTGTCTCCAGTGGTCGAATAAGGAGAAAAATCAAGATCTTTTCTTTATTAATTGCTGATGCTGTAAAATTGTTCCAGGAATACTACAACAGCCCACAACAGACCGCCGCAGTATTCTCAGAGGATGGTTGGTTCAAAACAGGAGACCTGTTATACAGAGACAAAAATGACAACTATTACTTTGTGGAACGTCTTGGCATGCTCATCAAATACAGGAATTATCATGTAAGACTGATTTTAAGCTAAGAAATTTACGATAGTGCTTAGGAAAATTGCTTGAAACCAGGATAAAATTGACCTCGTTAGACTTCATAAATGTGAGGCTTTCTCTGGACGGATTATGAATTAGCAATAATATCTCTTGTAAAGCCGTTGTGGTCAGCTGATTATAAATCTTTCTTTATTTTCTAGCAGTCATTCGGTTCGTCCTTTCCCCTCTAATAATTGAAAAGACCCTTTCGTGATCCTTAGTTCTAGCAAACCTACACTAGTTCCTATTCCTATCATCTCAAGAACGTGACACTTTTATTTTTCTTGTTTGTTCCGGGGTTATGGATGTCCTCCATCCTCGCATAAGGTAGGGCGCAAAAGCTTATCCCAACTACTCCCAATTCTCCCGCTGCATCGGTTTTAGGGGTAGGAGGAACAGGGCGTAAGTCGCCGACCAATGACACTTGTCCCGTCCACTGTAACTTCTGAAAACTAAAATTGCCATGGCCACCAGGAGTCTAATCAGAAATACTTTTTCAGATAGCTCCGCTGGAGTTAGTGGAAGTGATCCGGCAGCATCCCGGTGTCCTGGATGTCAGTGTAACCAGCGTCTCCAATGTCTTCGATGGAGAGCATCCAGTCGCCTGCGTCGTACGACGACCTGGCTTCAATGTTACTGCACATGAGATCAAGGAGCTGGTTGCTAGTGAGTAGATATTAGAAATATTTCGCATAACTTAGCCTTATAATTATCACGCCTGTAGGTAGGTAACTACCTAAATCCCCTGATAAAGTAGAACTTTTGTGGAAACAAGAGCTTTTGTGAAATGTATACTTACCTACAATATTTTTTTAATAAATGTTTTAATTTTTTTATTTTGCAGACAAACTTTCCTACAGTAAGCGTTTGCGGGGAGGAGTCATCTTCATGGAGAGGTTACCCCGAACGTCTACAGGCAAAGTAACCCGAGCTAAACTGAAACAAATTGCTGCAATTGCCTATAGAGAATAAAATACATTTCAAATATAATGTTTGTTGTTTATTGAAATTCAAGATAGTGGCGTTAGTTCCGACTATGGCCACTCGCCATAAGAACCAAGATAGGATAATAGTGGCAGAAACACGCAAAAAGATCTTTTTGCACATGACCAATACAAGAACTAACAACACCGTTTTGTTTTCAGAATATTTTCCCAAAATAAATGTAACTTATCCGTTTGGTATAAGTACTAATTCTAATCTGGAGTAATCGCATTGTGGGACGGCTAGAAAGCTCGTAATAATTGTTCAGAAAGTTCCTGACAGGAACGTTTGGAACAATTAATTTAAATCTATCCTATGTCCCATTATTAAAAAAACTTCACTTTAGATTGGAACGTCTTCGATGTAACGTTCCGTTGTAAACCTAATGACGAGTTTCAAGACTAATAGTTTACTAAGCCTCATATCAGGACATAGCTTTGCAGTAATAGTAATAAAATAAAAATGCGAGACTAGTGCTTTTGCAATGCATGGCATTTAAATTACTTGAAAAACCCAACCAATAGTCTTTTGTTAAGTTTGTACTATAGAACGTGGAACAGAGCGTTACTTTGACATCTTCACATTCATACGAATGTGAAGATGTCAAAGTAACGCTCGCGTCAAACTGTCAATGTCAAATTACGATCGGCTGATAAAGTTGATCGTAATCGTATAAATTAATAAAATGTATTTAAGCGAATAATATAAACAAAGCCATGGATGAAAACGAATTCTTTAGACAGACCGTGCAACATTTGGCTCGATGTTTGTCGAGTATAAACCCGACGCCATGGGAGAAGGTAAAACTTACGACACGTATTTTGCAATATTGTAAATTTTTTAATGGTGTTGTTTTCCTGAAAAATCCTCCTTATACGAAAAACCTCAATGTTCTTGTTTTTACAGTGCATTAAACCATTTATATTCTGCCTTCAGCGACATTTTCTAAGTATTTCTTTTTCTAACTTTGAAAATATGTGCATGACCTCACCCAAACAGTATCAAAGGTGTAAAACAGAAAACCGTAGTGATTCATCATTGTATTGTTGCTATATCGATGTCTAATTTAACATAGCACTATCATGACATAAGCAATATGTTTACAGGGTGCCTAGCTCAAATGTTATGTGATTTCTTCCCATTCTTAACTTTTAAATTAATCTTGTGAATGGCGATGACATTGGTATTTAGAGACAGATTTTTATTCGTGGATTAGCATTAAGGATCCTGAATAAAGAATATTGTATAGAACGTTAGGGTTTTGGATTCTTGCGTAAATAAGTAGGTACCAATAACTAGTATGGATTCCATTCTCCTTACTAGCATATTTCTCTATGACATGTAAATCCAAATTATTATTATTATTAAATTATCATAAAAAAATCCAGGCTCAGTAGGGTTAATCTCTGGAACTAATCATCCATTTTTTTTATTTATTACTTTCGGTGCCAAGCACCAGCATTTTGTGTCCACCCATTCCACCTCTGAGTCGTCGCTGTATGTAGCTAAAGATGACTTGAGTTCACAGGCATACCTACTGTTAAAAATGTATAATTTGAACTTGGCAGTGAAAATGTTAAAAGCTAATTTATTAGCTTTAGCTTTTTTATTTATATATATTATGCACTAGAGCTATCATAATTTATGCAGGCAAAGGCACAGGCAAAAACAGTTTAATTTTAGTTAAGAATCAGGAGACTGCATGGCTGCTACGTTAAGCCAAAATTGTTTAAATTTACTGCTTCTTCTGCATGCCCATTGCAATCTGATTCTGGACAAAATTTTAAACTTTTAGTTTTTCTTTCTGATACTGGTAGACACACTGACAAATTCAAATGTTGGATTCCAGGTAAACACCTTGTTCATGCTGTGCCCCCAAGCCAGTTCCACATTGATTGTGACACCTCGGAGCCAAGAGGCATCCATAGCCCTCGGACTATACTTCCTCCAGAGTAACTTGCAACACCAAGACAAGCTTCTGCCGTATTTCCTGAAGGTCCTGAAGTGCCTAACTACAGCACAATTTGAGGAGCCCCTGTGCCGTGTTAAAAATGGAGACCGTAAGTACTTGTGTTTTTATTACTATTGTAAGGTTTAATTGTTAAGTGTGAGATAATGTGTAAGACTAACTTCTTCATGAAACTATGAACTTATGTGAATAGTTAGCATAGACTTTGTCGATGAAGTAAGAAAAAAATCGTATTTGCCTGCCTTTTTATAGAATCAGAAGTCTTTTTATGAAGACCTTTAATTGTAATTTGCAAGTTTAGAAAACCTGTTGTACAAAATGGTCTGTAGGTCAAAGAAATAAAACAATTTTGATAAACAAAAATAAAGGTAAACTAATTATATTTAGTAATACATAATTTCCTTCTTAGAGGAATGTTTTCTTTGTAAATCTGCCTTCTGCAACAAATAATATAAAATAAATAATACAATTTTGGTAAGAAAAATATTATCTTATATTATTATGTGACATTAATATATTTTTCAAAGCCAAGTTTGACTCAAATTCAGGAAAGGATTAAACTACCAAAAGCTTACAGTAAAATGGATTAAAATACTACAGCCAGACACTACTATTCCTCAATATTCCATGGATAGTTTCTCTGGCAAAGTTCCTATCGAAGCCAAAATTATATTATTTGAATTGATCATAAAAAATGATAAACAAGTCTAAAGTCTCTAAATATTAAAATATTTACCGTAAGTGTTAATCTAATCCAACTGTTGGCAATTCGCTTTAAGTGAACTTACTCTATTTGCCCCAATTGCCCCTGAATTGGCCACCAGTGGAAGGTGCTCCTACCCCAGCAATATTTTTTGCGGTGTCAACAGGATTTACTCCACCATTAGCACCGTTACCAATAACGCCACTAACAGGACTACCTAAAGAAACGTAAAAGAAACAAAAGTGCATTTATTAGTATTAAAAACAGCAAAAACCTTTAGCAAAAAAAGCGACTTGTAAAAAGCAAAAACGTTTAAAATACCTTTCAGAAGTCGGTGAATTTTGTTTATTTCATTGACTTCGCCACCGAATTTTTCATGGTATCACGGGGTGAATGAAGTCTTTGACTAGCAGTAGAATTGAATAAATATTATTGTGAACTACTTCACCGCAAATTCGAAGTAGCGTTTCTTGCAACGAATACCGGGCGTCATATGGGCAGTTCCATTATTCTAAATGCACGCTGATAGAAACGCTTTTTCCGATTTCCGGCGATGTGTACAGGTTGTCCTTGCCTTGCCTAACTAGGAATTACAGGCATGATATTATGGGATGACAGGAGTAAATAACTACTATACCTGCATCTCCAACTGCTCCAAGTCCTCCAGTGTTGCTGCCGCCACCGCCGTTTAAGCTTCCACGTTGTTGCATGCTCTGGAATGATAAAATTAAATATATACACGATCAAATCCCATTAAAATAGATACACAAACTTTTAGAAATCATTTAGATGAACAAAAAAAAAAAACTTGGTAAAAAAAAGTTAGTAAGATATTTGATTACTTTTCTAATGCAAAACGCATTAGATACTTACAAGCAAAATAATCAGATAATGAAAAAATCGGTCCACAATTGACGGAGATATGCGCGAACAAACATAAAAATATATATTTCTATACACAGTCGAATTGAGAAACCTCCTCCTTTTTTGAAGATGTCGGTTAAATTAAAAATAGTTTTTTTAAATAAATTATTAAAAAAAAAAGATTAAATAAATATGTATGTTTCCATGGTGTTACCTACCTACCATATTACATCAAAATAACATCGCTTTGAACAATGTTTTTACCCGACTACGGCGAAGCCAAAAGGAAGGGTAAGGATTTTGGCAGTCTATGTATGTATGTATGTATGTTTGTATGTTCTACCGTAGCGCCTAGACTACTGAACGTATTTTAATAAATGAGGTTTCAATAGATTCGTAAGAATAGTCCGCGTGACATAGGCTATATAAATTTTAACAATTCTTTCTATGACGGAATTAAAATGTCAAATTCTAAGCCCGAAAAAAAATTAAATTGAGATAATCATAACATGTTTGGTATTAAATGAAAGGTCTTGGCGAGCACATCACAAATATGTATATTATATTATAGTTCAAGCCAACATATACGTTTAGATTGCAGTTAAACAGTTCTACTACTATTAAAATAGCAAACCAACATTCAGTAGAATTTCACATCATGAAAGTAACAAACTTTAAAGGATTTATTAAATAACACTAAAAGAAAATTCAAATAAAAAAATAAGTTTAAAAACTAAAACCCGACTACAAAACCGCGGTCTTAAAAATAGGAAACAAGAAAATTATTCTTGTCTGATATTGATATACAGTGTGTCCGGACATGGACTAGCGATATTCTAAATACTTAAATATAAGCTATTTTAAAGTACTATTACACTATAGGCTTGGGTCCAATACACTTCCCCGCTATGTGGCAGCCATTTTGTTTTTTTTGTTGAAATATGCTCTATGCGAGTACAAAAAAAATCATATATCTCAAAGTTTTAGTCATACTGAGATAAAAATAGGCTTATTCGGAAGGCAATAATATTGTCTACCGTCTGCATTACAAAGCAATGTGTTCACAATTCCATAACTTTTGAAAAAAAATGTGAAAGTCGAAAAAAAAAAACAAAAAATTATGCAATTCAACCAATAATGGTTAATTACTACAAAAACAACCCCGAGAACTTTTTTATTTTTTATACTAGATCGACAGTTTTTGAGCTAAGCTACAATGCAACATAAAATTCACAACACAAAACAATCTTCATTTAATATTGGAAAAAACATTAAATAAAATTCAATATGAATGTTATGTTTTTTTAATGATTTCCTGTTTAGGGTTCCGACAAAGGCCTTTTGTGCTTGCGCATACGCTATGTTCATACAACAATAACTCTTAAAGTATTAGACATACAGTTGTGAATTTTATGTTGTATTGTAGCTTAGCTCAAAAACTGTCGATCTAGTATAAAAAATAAAAAAGCTCTCGGGGTTGTTTTTGTAGTAATTAACCATTATTGGTTGAATTGCATAATTTTTTGTTTTTTTTTTCGACTTTCACATTTTTTTTCAAAAGTTATGGAATTGTGAACATATTGCTTTGTAGTGCAGACGGTAGACAATATTATTGCCTTTCGAATAAGCCTATTTTTATCTCAGTATGACTAAAACTTTGAGATATATGATTTTTTTTGTACTCGCATAGAGCATACTTCAACAAAAAAAACAAAATGGCTGCCACATAGCGGGGAAGTATATTGGACCTAAGCCTATAGTGTAATTGTACTTTAAAATAGCTTATATTTAAGTATTTAGAATATCGCTAGTCCATGTCCGGACACACTGTATATTGAATTTGTATTTTTCTATTTAAATGCGACTACGGCGGTCCTCTATAATAATTTTACTTGTATTTAAATAGAAAAATACAAATTCAATAAATCAATATCAGACAAGAATTATTTTTTTGTTTCCTATTTTTAAGACCGCGGTTTTGTAGTCGGGTTTTAGTTTTTAACTTATTTTTTTATTTCTACTAATCTTTGGTTAGACGTACTGAACGCTATGTAAAAATTTGTCTAAGCCATATCATTATCTTACTCCTAGCCTTTTGGCTTCTTGACTAGTCACAGCGTTACAGGTGTATCGAATGTCAAATGCCAGCCGGCGCCTAACGACTTAACGTGGTTGCCGAGGCACTAAGGAAAATCGATATGTATTGGGTTGTCACCCATCCGCGGATCGACCTAAGCAAGCGCGGCTTTATCTGAATTTGTCCCGCGTGCCTGTTATTATTTGGCCACCAGCTCCTACTATGAAAGCCATGTCATATTCAAAAATCCGAAATGAAAGTACGGACACGTATCTACACGAGTTTCGTAGCGAAAGGTCTTTAAAATGCCAGGGAGACCTAATTCCTTGACCGATACGGGTGAGAAATTCGTCGAGGCTGCGGAACTGTTTAAAAATAGGAACCGCGGCCCCGGAAAACAAAAGGCTAAGGGAACATGGGTGGTTTTTAGTCAGTAGAAGTCTGACACTCCCGAAAATAAATGTCGGCAGTCATACAATTATAAAATAATGGCAATGAATACTCACACTTCCGAACATCATGACGACGAGGAATAATACAAATAATTGCTTGAACATTGTGCTTCGGTATCTGCTGTACTGTTTTAAAAGTGGTAGTAGAGTAATACCAAATGAGTACTGTAGCTATTACCAAAGACAACTGGAGTATTTATAGGCCTACTGTACGGCAATGTTGTTATGATGTGCTGATTTTAGGGTTCCGTGGCATAATTACAAAATTAAGATTTAGTTGCGACGTTGGTCTTATGGTCACAAGCGCGACTGCTCTGATTAATGACTGCATGATTGTGATCTATAATAATTTAAATAAATTAAAAATGTTTAACTTTTATATTTGCACGCCGAAATTAAAGGCAGATTATGAGAAACAATTTTATATATTTAACCAACTTTCTGTACATTAATTACGCATAATATTTTTTTTATTTGAGATCCTATGTTCAATTCCCACCCGAAGGGGTTGCGGGTCCCGTCGGGGCTGCGGGTTGTTCAAAAGAGATACCGCGGCCTCGGCACAAGGGCTAAGAAGTTACATGGGTGGTTTTTAGTCAGTAGAAGTGACATCTGGGCAGAGCGGTAGGAGGAGATATTTGATGATGTCCCACTCACCCAAAAAAAATTAAGATTGCCAGGTCGAGTAAAGTGTTATTGAGTTATTTCATCAAGACTTTCTCAGTTGCAGCCACGGCATCCGGATTTGTATCAAGTAATGCATTACTTTTAATATTAGGTTGAAGTCTAATTTAAAAATAGATGTATTTTTTTTCATATTGAAATTAAGTGTCTGTTTATTTTTTTTTATTGAAATTTAATTTCATATAATATATCTTTTAATTAAATTGTAAGAGTAAAAATGTATTGAAAATATGAACCTAATATGAAAAAGAAATAAACTAAAAATTTATGTAACAGCTTTTGTAAATTAATTGTATTTCAAAGAGTTTGTATTACTTTTCCTTCAACGCATGAAATAAAAGGCTTTTTTATTTTATTTTATTTATTAATGCATTACTTGGGTTGTAAATGTGGCTGAACTATTAGGTAAACGTTTCTGCCTAACTCGTCGGAGATTACAGGCGTGTGATAGTGTTATGTTAATTTTCATTCTACAAAAAAAAACCTACCAAGTGAGTGTCTCGACTCCCGCTTGACAGATTTTTAACACATGAGATAACATGCGTAATAGTCATGGAAAATTGACGAAGGCTTTAGACAAATATCGATTTTTTGAATAAATCAGTATAAGTACAAAAGTTCCTAAGCCTGGAAAAATCCACGAAAAATAACTATTGTGTATCTTAATACCTATATCTACATACCTACATACACATAAATAAAATTGAAGTCTCTTTGTAATATCAAATAACAGCTTCTAACGAAAGAGGTACCGCAACCTTGGTACAAAGGGCTAAGAAGGAACATGGGTGGTTTTAGTCAGTAGAAGTCTGACACTCCCTAACGCTCAGCCGAGAGCGGGAGGAGTCATTTGTTTAATTTAGATTATTACCAACATTAAAAAAAAAATGTGGAAGCTTCACTACTGGGGCTGCGCGACTGATGAAAAGGGGACCGATTTGATTTAACACGGATCCCGGGATCCGTTTCTGCCTAAAAATAATTATTTTTTGTCTCCACGGATCCCGGGATCCGTTTTTGCTTAAAAAATTATTATATTAAATTTTGTCTCCACGTATCCCGGGATCCGTTTCTGCCAAAAAAATAATTAAATTTTGTCTCCACGGATCCCGGGATCCGTGGCTACAAACGATACCGCGGCCCCGGAACACAAAGGATTAGATGGTGCATGGGTGGGGCCAGAGCGGGAGAGGTCATTCGAGGGTTTCCGATCCACAAAAAGAAAATAAATGTTCCATAACCCGTGCGAAGTGGCGGTGGTAGCTAGTCTTATTAAATTAGCTTGGTAAACAAGGCCAAGCTATATTTAGGCAGTTTGTAGATCTATTGCTTATAATATATTGTTTCAGGTGTTTTTGTCTATGCCTATTAATTTTAAGGCTCTTGGCATATTATTATTCATCGAAATATTGGTATTATTCAGCCAACGCAAATTGTACCTTATGTCGGTTAATACTGAGTTTGTTTTGTAAAAACGGATTGACGCGCATTGTTTAAAAAAATATTTCAGCTGTAAACATTTTCTATGTTTGGTATTTGCTCATACAATATTATAAATGCGGCCTCGTATGACGTAATCTTATTCGGTTTTATTTTGAAAATATGAGCTAGTCAACCAGAAAGGTTTATTAAAATTATGTTTTAGAATTTTAACCTTCATTGATATATATTATTCTCAGATTGAAAAAAATCTTCTTTCCTTATCTAAATATACTGTTTGTCCATTATAAAATTTTGCTCTGCTCGCTGGGGTTTCTAATTATTTCATAACATTTTAAGTTAGGTTAGATTATGTGATTACCTGTAAAGCTTTTAATCAACTTATTGTTTGTCTATTTTTGGGGGTTCAGAATGTTGTACAGTAGAATCCCGATTATTAGAAACTCGATTATACGGATATCCGATTATCTGGACTCATTATTCACGGCTCTAGGTAATTGGGCATGCCTAATTTTTTTTTTCAAGCGCTGTCTTAAAACCGTTTCGAGGGTTAGCTTAGGTGAATTCATGCCTGTTACCAGATTTGAAAAATACATACTATTTCAAAAGTTATAGGTGTTTTAACGAATGACTTTCATTTGACCTTTCAGACCCTCCAACAAAACATAATAGAAAATTCCTTTGTCATTCTATCATTCTTGAAAAAAAAACATTCGAATGCAAGACTGTCAATGTCAACATTTTGTAGGTTATGTTTAGCCAGCTTTGTTGAAGTTTGTTTTTGTGAAATGTTGTGAATTGTTGTAATAGCTTCTTTAAATTATACTAAGACGGATTCCCGTAACATACCCACGGTCAATAATGCTATGATTGTTGAGTATAAGATGTTGTCCACTCAACACAATATAGCGGAAATACGAGGAGCAAAGGCTCTAATGTAAGTATTCTATATCATTGTTTTGATTTTATATAAGATTGGTTTATCTCTTGTCATCAATGAACTTATTATATACTAGCGACCCGCCCCGGCTTCGCACAGGTGTTTTTCTCTACTATATTATGCATGTATTATACTTAGAAACCTTCCTCTTGAATCACTGTATCAATCTCAACTGTCAAGGATATGTCACTGGATTTAGATTGATATTGTATTCTTTTTTAATTTGTCTGTGGCACAACACCGCACTACATACAGCCTCATAGTGATATTGAGAGCACCTCGAATTTAAAAAATCCTAAAAAAATGTACAACCCCTAAAAAAATAAAATAAGCAAATTAGTTCCTTAAAATGGTCTATATTTTGTAAAAAAAAAATAAAAAAAAAATAAAAAAAAATCAAGTCATGGCCAATTACCGTATTTTTATATCATTTTGTTTAAATGTATAAAAATAATGTCATGTAAAACACTATTTATAATAAAAGTTATTATTATTGTTTGATTTTACTTAGGAATCGATTATCTGGGATACCCCTGGTTGAAATTGATCCGGATAATCGGGATTCTACTGTACTGAATACGTTTCAACCGTCTCCTAGTAATACTCCTTAAGGGTGAGGCCAAACGAGCGTAATTTTGTGAGTCGTGAGTCGCAGAATTTCGGTCGCTGAAATTGTGTGTGTTGTGTTGTGTGAGTCAGCAGCTCATTTTGCGTCGCCGTGTAAATCAAATAGGACTTTTGTATGAAACCTATTGCAGCCACTGAGGTATAATGTAAAAACATGATGTTTAAGTAATTTCTGACATTATCTGCCTGGGCTAAGTATGTAGTAGGCTCCAGTACGCCCGCATGCATCTAAATACCAGTATTTCACGTAGAGCACCTGCCTCTATGAACTCCACACCAGAAGTACTAGACAATGCGAAAATCATTAAATGGTTTTAACACAAATATACTTAAAAGATAACGACTATGTTTGCAGCAGAATTTCTGCGACTCACGACTCACAAAATTACGCTCGTTTTACCTCACCTTTAGATTACACTTACAAATAGACAGCAGACGCACTCACTGCGGTACTCAGAGATATTTAATGATTACTTAAGCCGTCACTTAGTAATCACTAAGTAAAGGTTTTGACAACTTTTTCATACAAAATGTGTGTGTGACATCTTGTATATGTATCTGACATCTTTATTAAGTGACGGCTTAAGTAATCATTAAATATCTCTGGAGTACCGCAGTTAGACAGACAGAAACAAATGAAACAATTTTGGTACTTTCCACTTTATACTCGACTGCGGCGAACCTCAAAAGGAGGGTTATGTGTTTGTTTATTTATATTAATAAGAATATAGGTTTTACCTAGTAGTTACCTAATATTATAAGATGACGTGGTAAAGAAATAAATAAAAGAAAGTTTTATTAAGTGGCACAATCTCATTTATTTTATTTGCCACCGCCGGCACCACCACCGGCCCCTGCGTTTGCGCCCATGTTAAAACCAAATCCAGCTCCAGCACGGCCATCAGCGCCACCTTCGCCTGAAAATAAAATGAATATAGCACACATATTAATATACCCTTGCTGCAATGGGCATCATGGCTAAAAATCGCACAGGATACAAAAAATCTTGTAATCACAAAAGGGTCAAGCAGAGGTGCCAATATGAAGGAAAGAAAATTGTGTTTATTTGGCAAACAAACTTAAAAATAAACAAAATCAAAATGATTAAAACTAATAATGCCAAAAGGGCCTCAGCTCGGCATAATGCCAGATGGCAACACAAAGTGCACCCCTGACGCTGATTTTCAGCTGCTACCCACGAGTGCCATACGCTTGAAGTTATAAACACATTTAAAAATTCTAAAATATTTTGCAAAAAATAAAAATCTACTAAAATCAAATGTTGCGACTCTTATATCTTAAAACAACAAGAGCATGAGAACAGTAAAAAAAAAAGAAATATATTAAAGCCTCATTTGGTTTAAGTTTCAGTAAAGGGGCTAGCTAATTGCCAGCAACTGGGCACAAGTCTACAGCTGCCACTTAGATATTTCTGGCCGACCGTATCGTATTCAAAACCACAAGACCAACGAGATCAACCTTGTTGGCTTCTTGGAGGACGATAGAAGGGTTTTTAATGGGTGCTATTAGGTCATATCACCTCCTGCTCCACCACCGACGTTAGCACCAAAACCAAAACCAGCCCCTCCTGAAAATATAAACAGAGCCTATTTAATTATTTATTTGTCTACACTAATATTATAAAGAGGAAAGATTTGTTTGTTTGTTTGTAACGGATAGGCTCCGAAACTACCGGACCGATTTGAAAAATTCTTTCACCGTTAGGAAGCTACACTATCCCCGGGTGAAATAGGCAAATTTTTATCCCTGTATTCCCACGGGAACGGGAACTACACGGGTGAAACCGCATGACGTCCGCTAGTCGTCTATATAATCAAGATATTCCTTGACATGCAACCTCAAGAAGTGGTCTTTAAAAACGAAATAGTCTTTTGTCAAGAGTCACTAATTTAGTTAATTTTTATAACACCTGAGGAAGTGAGGAGACTCTCGTTAGGCAGATTGATCAAGAGCTTGATACAGAAAACGGTACTCTTGGACACGGCTCGTGTTGTAAGGAAATTCCTTTCGCTTGAGCCCTGATTGCCAGTAGCTTGGAGTTTGGAGCCTGTTCCCAATACCGGTGGGCTATAATAATATGTTTTTAAATATTTTAAAATGATTTTTGTAAGGCAATTATTTCATAATTTAAAAAAAATGTACTACTCAAATAGTTTCATGAGTACCTATGTCTTCCCGGCTCCACATGCAATTAATGAAAAACACTTTCTTACCTTCAAAACCACCGCCGCCGCCTCCGCCTTGTTGCATGCTCTAAAATGTTTAAACAAGAGTGTGAGCATAAAAAATATTAAAGCAACATATCTTTTTGCTATCCAAAAAACGATGGGGGGCGTGTAAAGATATTTCCAGAAAATACGTGACTGATGAGACGACGGACATGCTGCACCCAAAAGAATTGGGAAAGAGCAAAATAATGATGAAAAGTTTTTGTTGAATAGTTCAGTAGAAGCGCATTTTCAAGCTTAAAAAAAACAAGGAAAAGACGGGTTGCATAGTGAATCTATGCAATTGTAATATCATTACAAAATATTTATGCTCAAATAAATACTGGTTAGCAGCCGTGACGAAGTTCCACTTATGGAGCATTAAAATGCCGTTATGCATAAAAAATCACGGAAAATAACTTACATTTCCAAACATCATTGCAAGAAGAAAAACTACAAATAATTTCTTAAACATTTTGGTTGAGCTCGTTTGCGACACAGTGAAAATTACACGTTGACAGCTGTATTTATATCGCGTTATTAGTAGTTATTATAACACACTGTGTCATACTGTGTAAAGCTTGCGATTTTATCTTTTAAATTATTATAACAAAAACATAATTATTACGTATGAAATGGTTATGGTGGTTCATTCGAAAAAAAAAAATATTTTCTTGGCTATTTCTTCCTCCACACGCACATTCGAACTTACAGTTTAGTGCCTCTGACATCAGGGAGTCTACTCTAAGCACGAAACCCGTAAATACGGCCGTATAAACGGGCGTTTCCTACTATATAACACAGTGGTACCGAACCTGCGGGTAATTACCCCCGCGGGGGTAAAACAGCTATTTTCTGGGGGTAGCAAAGAATCAAACAAAAAACCCACGCTACGCTATTGCTTAAATTATGAACCATTTTTTTATCAGTTCTTAATTCAGAAACATTTGAATTTTCCATAATTCATGTTAGGCTGTTTAGCGGCTTCATACCTTGAAACAGGTCAAAGCAAAGCGCGGAATAATACTATTTTTTTATCATGTTATTTCTATGAAAGTGTATTGAAAAACTTCGTTCGATACAACTGGGCATTTGACACAGCAGTTTTTTGATAATTTAATAAATTATTTTGCTAACACAATTTCTGCACAAGAGAAAGTAATCATTCCTAGGCAGGATGCAAAAAAAAACTGAGCTCGCTTCGTTCGCTCTACAAATCTCTTGTTTGTTCAGATTTTTTTCCATTGGCTGTCAATGTCTAAGTAGGTATTTACATAACGCCTGTCTGAACCTCCAACCTCTTTCTTGGGTGACTCCCCCAAAATCATAGACTAAAAACACGCCTGCCACTGATATGAGTATGCACTATTTTTTGCGTAATCCTCACTACTTCATGGGTTTTTTTTAACAAATTAGGGACTTCCACAACGATCTCCTTGTGCACATTCTTACTAATAACGGGAAAAAGCTGATGTAATGTGGACGATAATACACAAATCAAAAAAATATATATAATAGTAAAAAATAAAATGACAGTGTACTAGGGTATCGATTTGTCGGGTATCGTCAGCCAGTAGGGGCGATAAATAACTTTCACTAAACTTGGTGCCATGGCAAAAGGACATAATAATGAGTTCAATACGGATGTTTCCTGACTACACAAAATATGTTTCTGTTTAGTCCGTCATTTAGATTAACGTTAAATATTGGTTACGAGTTTTTTGTTTTATTAAATTAATCGAAATGGAATAAGATAAAACGCTTCAAAGATCATGGGTGGGGGCTTTTGACGTCACTACGTGGTTAAAAATGCAGTGCGATGTGACGTCACACGAGTTTTCGTAGCACTGTATCGTCTTCATTTTTTGTTTATGTGAAAATAGAAAAAATATGTGGCTAATATTTTTTAGAAATCGTTCTGACGGACTAATTAAAATTAGATTTTTTTGTCAACTACCCTTTTGTATTCATCTTAGTTAAAGGTACTTCAAATAAATTACTTCATTTGCACCTTGTCAATAAGTACGTGATGGTGATTATGCCCAAGGCATTAAGTCCGCCTTTGTACGGTTTTATTACTTGTGCATAAAGTTTTAATAAAAATAAATAAATAAATTATGAGCCACGTCAAGTTAGTGCATTTTTTTTTTTTTTTTTTTTTTTTAATATTCCACAACTATCACACAACGCCATCTAGTCCCAAGCTAAGCAGAGCTTGTGTTATGGGTACTAGACAACTGATAAACATACTTATATATTTCTAAATACATACATATTATAGATAAATTACACCCAGACACAGAACAAATGATCGTGCTCATCACACAAACATTTGTCCTGGGTGGGAATCGAACCCACGACCTCCGGCATAGCAGTTAGGGTCACTAACCACTAGACCAACAGGCCAGTCAGATGGCCAGGCAGATTAAACAATTGTTAATGCTACTGAAACATATTATTACAAAGGGATTATGATTTTAATTGCAATGACTCCGTATTTCTTAATATGACGAGAGATTAATTAAGTGATTGTAGGCCTAGTCATCAAAGTGCCATTTTAGCACTCGTGACTGTTTTATTCACACACTTCGCCTGATACTCCATTAAAAAGTTACATATTTTGGGTTACAATTTTTTTAAATATCGAGGAACTTGAACTTGAATTTAAGTTTAAACTGACCCAGTTTAAACTTAAATTCAAGTTTGTAGGGTTGTAATTGGGCATGCCTAATTTTTTTTTTTAAGCGCTGTCTTAAAACCATTTCGAGGGTTAGCTTAGGTGAATTCATGCCTGTTACCAGATTTGAAAAATACATACTATTTCAAAAGTTATAGGTGTTTTAACGAATGACTTTCATTTGACCTTTCAGACCCTCCAACAAAGCATACCTAATAGAACATTCCTTTGTCATTCTACATTCTTGAAAAAAAAAACATTCGGTTGCGAGGCTGTGAATGTCAACATTTTGTAAGTTATGTTTAGCCAGCTTTGTTGAAGTTTGTTTTTGTGAAATATTGTGAATTGTTGTAATGGCTTCTTTAAATTATACTAATGCGGATTCCCGTAACATACCTACGGTCAATAATGCTATGATTGTTGAGTATATGATGTTGTCCACTCAACACAATATAGCGGAAATACAAGGAGCAAAGGCTCTAATGTAAGTATTCTATATCATTGTTTTGATTTATATAAGATTGGTTTATCTCTTGTCATAAATGAACTTATTATATACTAGCGACCCGCCCCGGCTTCGCACAGGTGTTTTTCTCTACTATATTATGCATGTATTATACTTAAAAACCTTCCTCTTGAATCACTGTATCAATCTCAACTGTCAAGGATATGTCACTGGATTTAGATTGACATTGTATTCTTTTTTAATTTGTCTGTGGCACAACACCGCACTACATACAGCCTCATAGTGATATTGAGAGCACCTCGAATTTAAAAAATCCTAAAAAAATGTACAACCCCTAAAAAAATAAAATAAGCAAATTAGTTCCTTGAAATGGTCTATATTTTGTAAAAAAAAAATAAAAAAAAATTTAAAAAAAATCAAGTCATGGCCAATTGCAACCCTTGTCCCACGGCCGTCTTGGAAAAAAAGATGGTCCAAATGGTTCATTTGACGGACACAAATAAAATTGTTAACATTTTTGTTGCAAATAAGATTATCTACAACTTTTGTTTCGCAGCGCTGCTAAACAATTTTTTTTTCGTGGGGCGTGCGAAATCATCAAATGACTGATGACCTACTGACTAAAAACCACCCATGTTCCTTGTTAACCCTTTCTGTCGAGGCCGTGGTATCTCTTTCGAACAACTCGCAGCACCGACGGGAGCGCTGTTAAACCTTATTATGCATTTTGTTTAAATATTATTATTGGAGTGTTTTGAAACGTATTGGAAACGGGTGGTTTTAATTAGAACTATTTCAATAACTGTGCATTTGGGTGAGTATAAAATTAAACAGTTTAAATATAAATATATTTTTAAATTATTTCAACACATAAATAATATGGAAGTGCAGGAAGGCTTCCTTTGATACTTCGGCATCTGAAACATACATAGTACATATTGCTTTAGTCTTGAAACGTGAGCTATTAAGAATTTCTTTGGAGTAGGTAATTCTGTGGAAGAAAATTCATTCACGAAATATAAATAAAATATATTAAATATTATATTTTATAATATATTTTTATTCATTTACGAGTTGGGGGAGGGCTTTGTCCAGCAGTGGGACAGTACTGGCTATTAAAAAAACAAAATATAGCTTTACCTCTATCGCATGCACGGTAACCAAATGCGTGCTGCCGCGATCTGCGATTCCTGCAGGCGAGCGGGCGCGTATTTTGAACTATGCCTACGCGCCTCGCGAATAATAAATGTTCGTGCAGCACGTCTCACTCCGCGCTCTGGGTTCGGTCGAGATGATATGGCCATAAAATTATGTACTTATACCATTATTTATTCCGTAAGTTAAGTAAATTATGAGATGTCCATTCGTCTGTAAAGTGTGAATTGGGCCGCGCTCTGAACTTGCCGCCCGGGGAATAGGCCCCGGGCCATACACTTCTCCCTAACCGATAAAGATGGCTGGCAGGAGTCATGTAAAATATATGATTTTTCTTAATCATGATTCAAATAGGTTTATGATTTTGCTAAATCATGAGTCAATGTAATCACTTTTGGCATTAATGCGCTTCACACCATAATTTACTTTCAAATAAAAAGATTGTATAGTTACCAAGAGCGTGTCCTACTCGCACTTGGCTTATTTTAAAAATAATATTCTGCTATATCAACTGCATGCCTGCAGGTTATGTTAATAGTACGTGTTATTGTAATGTAGTTTAAGTCTAATTAAAGCCGCGTATCAATTTATTTCTCTTTTATTGCCTAGAAAGATCCATGAAATTATTTTATTCTAATGTACTCTTATGTTATCTATCACTTTCGCCTTTAAAACAATATGGCGTCACGTCGGTCTCCCTGAAGAGTAAGACCTTGGTATAATGAGTACAAAAATACCATTAACTAAGCCAAAATACGCTTGTGCTTCCCGTCATAGCGATAATTTTAGTGTTCAGCAGGGCTATTGCGTATCTTTTAAATGACAGTGGCTATCATATTGTCTATGGATTAACTGTCAAATTGGTTATGGTTTAGTACAAAATGGAACCATTTGACAGTAATTGATAGACACTATAGGTTAGCCACTGTCATTTAAAAGATACGCAATAGCCTTGCTGGACTCTACTGAGTTATAATCATCAATACAACCCCTCTAGGTTCGTTTATTTATATTTCACGGGACCGGTAAATGTGGAGACACTTAGATAAAGCTCAACCAATTCAAAAAAAAAACCCTATAACTCACTTGTGAATGATAGCAAAAGTCACAGTTTGATTACAGGTGTCATTATGTACCTAACTGCGGTGAAATTAGAGCCATTTTATGAGCAAGTATTTTGATAAATAAATTATGTTTTATTTGAGGCTTAGCCTATAATAGTCTTAATTTGTATTCAAAAGTATGTACCTATCTACGAGTATCACATTTGCCTTTCAAACTAGGCCAGGTTATAATTAGACAATTTCTGTAATAATTGATTAAGTACTTTTAAACCTATTAGTATTATAATTTTGAAATTAAAAGCCGTTTTGAGTACCTCATATTTTAATTTTATAAATATAAGTAAGTAAATTTTATAAAAAATAAACAATTTTGATACATTCATTATTTATTTATAATAATAGGTTTCAGTAAATAAGGTGTGTTGGTACTCGGTAATATTACAAGTTATTTTATATTTCGTGTGTTGATTTCACCATCTGAAAAAAAAAACATATTGATATAATTATTATCATTTACATAATAGTACATTATGATATAAGTGCGGTAAGTTGAAAATTACAGCCGAGGCGATATTGCTTGCCCGAGCCGTAGGCGAGGGCTAAAAGAAAGCAGAGGCTGTAATTATCAAAGCGCACGTATGTCATACGACGTTTTATAACATATTTGCGAGGAAATAAATAAAACTCGGACTTTCTTAAACGAATAAATCTTTTATTAAAGCAGTTATGAAAATTTGAGCAATGAGTAAAATTGATTATTATTTCTTAACAAATAAGCGATGCGATTTTTTTTCAGGCATAGGCACAAAACAGCCATTATTATTAATAAAAGTAAATTAATATTTTTGTTTTTGCTACAGATATTAATGGTTGTAATTTACTGTCGAAATTAATTAAATTAAAGAATTAAATGTTTATTTATTATATTTTGATCTCCCAAAGTTAATTTTATTCATAAAATGTTGACCACTTTTCTGAAATAAAAACTCTTTGCTAAGATTTAAAAAAGTAGGTACCGTTCGTTTTGACGGAGCATCTTTCTAAACCGTGCGATTTACATTACATTACCGCACAAGTACGTAATGAGATACATTACGATATTGAAATTGGTGAAATAAGAGACCCTTTACGAGCAAATGTGTTATAAATACCTTTACCTACCTTTACCTTCTCAGAACCTCTACAGACTGTTATAAATTGTCTTACATGTAACCGAAAAAGTTTAGAAAACACAAGTCCAGTGGTTTACATAGTTCGGAGTTGGAATTTATAAATATTAAAAAAAAAACACTACCTCCATCTCTGCCTAACTGGTCGCGGAAACATGCGTGATTTTCTAACGACCCTACAAGGTCTTCAGGACACGAAATGATAAAATGTGTTATTTTTGTCATAACCCATACCTAACGGCTAGTCAAATCAAAATATTTTATTTCACATCGACACAAAGAGCACCTGAAAACATCGAGATGCTCGGTTCGGGTTGATCGTTTCCTATGGAGACAAAAATAGTAGTTAAAACTAAAAAACCCGACTAAAAAAACTTTTTTATTTCCAACTTTTTAGTTCTTTTGTGTTTGTTCGTTCGTTGGTCGCGTAAAATTCTTAGCAGATGATTTAACTTTTGTGTTTGTTTATAGGATTTGTCACTTTGATATATAAGTGGTATATAATTTTGTAATCTCCTTTTAAAACCCCTAATTTTAATACCCTACTCGGTGGTACTGGAATAGCCAGTGACACTTGCGCCATCAAGACGAATCTAAAGACGTATATTTTATTCAAATCCCTTCATCCGTTCTGGAGTTATAAGGAACAAAGAAACAGACATACCTACATACATACACGTTAAACACATAACCCTCATTTTGGACTTCGCCGCAGTCGGGCAAAAACTATGGTTGTGTACATTGTGCATTAAATAAACAAATCTCCGCCTAGTCCTTGGAGAACCGGTAAGAAACTCTGTGGTGAGCTCGTATAAAACGCGGAGTCGTTTAGGAGACGAGGAAAAGATTCTGCCTCCGTATACTCTACCTCATTTGCCACCGCCGCCGCCGCCGTTGGCACCTCCGCCAACGTTAAAGCCAGCCCCTGCCCCAGCACCGCCATCAGGGCCACCATCGCCTTAGCATATGGAATAAAATATTATTTGCCAAGTATAATAATACTGCCTCGTTGGTGTAGTGATCGCAATCACGACTGCTGAGCATGAGGTCCTGCAGGGCTATTGCGTATCTTTTAAATGTCAGTGGCTATCATATAGTGTCCATCAATTAACTGTCAAATTAGTTATAGTTTAGCACAAAATGGAACCATTTGACAGTTAATTGATGGACACTATATGATAGCCACTGACATTTAAAAGATACGCAATCGCACTGCTGGTCGATACCCGGGTCGGGGAACGCGTTAGTAGGGTTTTCCACGAAGTTTCGATTTGTGCCCGGTTGATGTCCATAGGCGACCTTACATGGGCCTTTAACATGATGGGAAAAATTTGGGTGTACATTACGTACAGGTTTAGCCCAAGGGGGGTGGGGGTGGGTGTAAGGGTAAGGCCCTTTGGGGATTACCAAAAGGCGTGTTATGTTATTTTCCAAGTGAAAAACCACGTCCAAGTCACTTAGATGTTTCGATGCCAATATTGAATCTGACCGTTTTTTTTGTGTTGTGCTTAACCTGGTAACAGAGGTTTAAGCCGCCCAAAGGCTTCTGGCTTGGCTTAATCTGACAGTTATAGTCGGAAAGCAGCCGAGCAGACAACACCAGTTTGGACGGAGAATCCGCCATTGCTCTTGGGACAATGTGATAACTTTTATGTTTTCTTTACATGAACTGTCCCACTTCTGGACAAAGGCCTTCCCCCATTCCTTCATTAACAAAAAGTTTTAATTAATTAAAATAAATATAACCACCTCCGCCTCCTGCTCCACCACCCATGCTAAATCCAGCGCCAGCTGAAACAGTAAAACCATCAGAATAAGGACACAGAATGCAAAAGAAATATTTGCCTACATAATTGCTAGACAACACAATGTCATGAGTTTTCATGTCGAAACATTAAAATACTGAGCTTTTATCCATTAGTAACTGGGTCGTGGAAATCAGCAGGGCTATTGCGTATCTTTTAAATGTCAGTGGCTATCATAATATAGTGTCCATCAATTAACTGTCAAATGGTTCCATTTTGTACTAAACCATAACCAATTTGACAGTTAATCCATGGACAATATAATAGCCACTGACATTTAAATGATACGCAATAGCCCTGCGGATATAATATTCGCTCTATGTAAAATATTGGTATTCAGATGCATACGCTTAAACTGGAATCCGACGCTAACTAAGTCGGGAAAAGGTGAGACATCAGCGTTGGCGACCACATAATACTTCTCATCATCATTTCTGCCCGGTACCACCCACTGTTGGGTAGGCCCCTGTTTTCTGGCACTCTTTTCTGTGCTGTGCGTCCATCATCCATCCGTTTCCCGCGATTTTGACGATTTCGTAAACCCAACGTGCTTTTAGACGGCCCTGGTTTCTTAGGCCTAACCTTGGCCACCATTCGATCAGAATCTTACTCCATCGACCAACATGATAAAACGGCTTATCAAATGTAAATTAATTAAAAAAAACATAGAACCTCCAGCTTCACCGCCGCCGCCTCCACCTTGTTGCATGCTCTGGAATGATACAATTATATTAAGCATTATTACAAAGCGAAAGGGAGTGTCAGACTTCTACTGACTAAAAACCACCCATGTTCCTTCTTCGCCCTCTATGTCGAGGCTGCGATAACCGTTGGACTACCCGCGGCCCCGACAGGCGTCGGCCCTTTCGGGCCCCTCCCATGTTGCTGACATCTCTTTGAGGCGCGCGTGGAACACGAACGCGCCGTCGACACGGCCTGTTTTCGTCGTGAGACGGACGGACGGCGAGTTAGCCCATCACTCACCGTCCACAGGCCCGCGTCTACGGTGGCCGGAGGTCATCGCGGGACCCCCGACGCCCGGAGCGCCTCCCGCGGCGGCTGGGACGAGAGGTTCTCTCCCTCTCGCGTTCCGCCACCTCCTTCGCCAGCATCACTGCTTCGCAGAAGGAGGCGACGGCGTCCCATTCCTCCTCGCCCCGGACCATGGCTTGCACCAGGGCCGGGCGCGAGAGGTCGCCGCCGCCGATCGCCGCTACGAGAACACGGCGGGGCTCCGCCCAAGCGGGGCACACCTCCACTGTGTGCTCCACCGTGTCCTCCGGCCGATCCTCACAATGGTGGCATCCGGGCGTTTCCTCCCGCCTGATTCGGTGCAGGTACCTCCCGAAACAACCGTGTCCGGTGAAGACCTGCGTCAGACGGAAGGTGAGGGCGCCGTGGCGCCTCTCAAGCCACTCCTCAAAGAGGGGACTTACCGCCACTATCGTGGCGTGCCTTTGAATAAGGGGCCTTAGTTACTAGTGTGGATCTTTTGGTAGCGTCCATCAGTTCCTATAGTGAACAATAAACAGGATAGGCAGGACACAATATTAAGGGCCCATCGTTTGTAGAATAGAAGCGTATTAAACACGAAGCACGAGACAATTTGAATATTGACATCGACACGCTAAGATAAAGACGGTAACACAGATATTGCTACTTCCGGCGGTAGCATACAGTCTACCAAGTACTCGTAGAATAAAACAAGGAATTTAGGTTCTGTCATTTTAGGTGTCATCTTAAATAGCGTGAGAACATAATTTGTACAAGAGATTTATCACCACAAAGTAGTATCGAGAAGTAACAAAATTATAGGTCTAAGAGATGTCAACTTGCCAGTGTAGAAGAAGGTTCTGTCATATAATTAGTTCCGATTACTTCCGATGCAACGCTAGGTCACACGGTATTTGTTAATCGTGGCTCAGAACTCTATTAAAGTGGGCCACCTCGCGAACCCAGTGCGGGTTGGCGGATTTGCTATCGTTAACACCATGAAATACATAATCATCATCAGCCTATAATGTTCCCACTGCAGGGACTCAGGCCTCCTCTCTAGGAGAGGGATGGGCTATAATCCACCACGCGTGCCCAGTGCGGGTTGGTAGATGTCACATGTCTTCGATTTTTTTTTATTCTAAGACATGCCGGTTTCCTCACGATGTTTTCCTTCACCGTTTTGTGAGAGAAATACATAATATAATAAATATTATCTATGGGATGGGGATGGGTTTGTTATGTAAGGATCGTAGCAAGTGGCGTTCTGTGGTTTCTGCCTACCCCCATGGGTAAAGGGCGTGAGTTTACGTATGTATGTATTATTTATTTATTTATTTAAACTTCATGCACAAACATGGTACATAGGCGGACTTAATGCCACAAGGCATTCTCTACCAGTCAACCTTGGTCAAATAGGACAGCGTTGTGGTAGAGTACAAAAATAAATAAATTAGGAGAATACTATTTTCTAAACGTAAATTAATATACCTACATAAAGGGTGCATACTAATACATTGATATATAAATATGGCATTAAATAAACTAATATATATTATAATACATAGAAATAGCTCTTAAAACGAAAAACCAAACAACAATTAACTCAGTCCGATTTTAAAAAGTGCTTCCGCACAGCTCTTTTGAAGGCCATTTTGCGTTCCAGAGTTTTATGGCTGAGACAGCGTAAGAAGATGACATGAAACCAGTACGGTGTGAGGGAATTTCAAGGAGTAGGTTGTTAGAAGCTCGAAGGATCGAGCTTGGGCTCGGGCCCGATCTTTTCATTTTCATGAACTCTACTTGACTCCGGTCTTGTGGGGCTACCATGACGTCCTAAAGCAAGATTGTTATAGTCTTATTCCAGTGTGGAAAAGAGATGGCGCTAGACACCTTGGATAGCTCTGTCGGCCACTTGATCATATCATTAACTGGCTCAACTCTGGCCTTAAAACCCTTTACGGGCCATTAAAATGCCGTTAAACAAAATAAAATCACTTACGTTTCCAAACATCATCACAACCAGGAAAACAAGGAATAGTTTCTTGAACATTTTGAGAGTTTGATTGAGTTCCTCTTACTTTGCAATACTGAGTAAATTCTATGTGTTGACAGTAGTATTTATATCGTTATAACGCATGCTCGCGATTCTATCTCACAAATTATGATGGAAAAATAATTGTTTTATTAAAAATAGATATGGCAGTTTTAAAACAATGTGTTTTTCCATGCAATATTAATACTGATGCAGTGTTGCTATTCTAGGCGACATGGAGCAGATTTTTAGTAAATTCTAGTCAAGACAATAAACATTTATTTAGTATTCATAACTTTTGTGTATCTACGCTTCTTACTGGCAATAATTTAAAGTCTAATTAGCTTCGAACAGACTCTGCTACTTCGACCAAAGTACCTTTCAGTGCCAACACAACAGAATTCCACCAAAGTGCCGCTAAAAGTTCTGTTCCTAAAACTTTAAATCAAAATAATGCAGAACCAGCTCATGCGCATTTTGGGTTGTGGATAAGGTCTCTTATTCAACCCTAAAAAGTACAAAATCACACAATATTACAACTTTTTTTTTTGGCAGGTGGAAAATCATCAAATAACCCCTCCCGCTCTTGGGCAGAGTGAAAGAGAGTGTCAGACTTCTACTGACTAAAAACCACTCATGTTCCTTCTTAGCCCTATATACGGTAACTTGTGAACAACCCGCAGCCCCGATGGGCACAATATTACACCTTAGATTCATCTATCAACATCTCTTCTTTTTGCTTTATCGTGTGGTTAGTGCCTAACCTGGTTTCGAGAGTTTTTATGCCTCTGACTTGTCTAATAATGCCTCTAAGGCATGCTGGTTTCCTGCATGAATGGCACACGGAGGCGCTACATCGGGGGTCACACCGTTGCCGCGGCAAATTTCTGCGCAGCGGACAGACCTCCGGTGCGATCTCCGTGCAGAGCTCTTTGAGGAGTGGCTAGACAGGCGCCACGGCGCCTTCACATTCCGTCTGACGCAGATCCTCACCGGACACGGTTGTTACGGGAGGTACCTGCACCGAATCAGGCGGGAGGAAACGCCCGGATGGCAAAATTGTGAGGATCGGCCGGAGGACACGGTGGAGCACACAGTGGAGGTGCGATCGGCGGCGGCGACCTCTCGCGTCCGGCCCTGGTGCAAGCCATGGTCCGGGGCGAGGAGGAATGGGACGCCGTCGCCTCCTTCTGCGAAGCAGTGATGCTAGAGAAGAAGGTGGCGGAACGCGAGAGGGAGGAGATGGAGGTAATCTCTCGTCCCAGCCGCCGCGGGAGGCGCTCCGGGTGTCGGGAGCTACGTGATGGCTTCGGCCACCGTAGACGCGGGCCTGTGGACGGTGAGTGATGGGCTAGCTCGCCGTCCGTCCGTCTTACGACGACGACAGTCGTATATTAATTAACAAAGTGAGCAGCGATGGTGAGAGCCCAGTGGTGGCGGCCCCGACTTACAAACAGTATGTCGTGAGTTCGAACCCAGGCAGGCGCAAGTTGTTTTTTTAGCCTGCACTGCTGCAGCTGGGCAAAGGCCTCCCCAATTCCTTCCAAGAGCTCTTTTCCTGTGCCACCTCGAACTATTACCAAGCACATTACTTTGTGTAATTTATTTCATCACCACTGCTCTCAAAACGGTGCAGGAAGACATCGTGACGAAACCTTCATGTCTTAGAACAAAAACTAAAAAAACAAGTTTAAAAACTAAAACCCGCCGCGACTACGAATAAAACCGCGGTCTTAAAAGTATTAAACAAGAAAAATCGTCTAGTAAGTAGATAATTTGATAAATTATAGAGGACAGCCGTAATCGCTACGGTGGAACATACATACATAGACTGCCAAAATCATTACCCTTCCTTTTGGCTTCGCCGTAGTCGGGTAAAAAAACGAAGATATGTGACAACTACCAATCCGCACTAAGCCCGCGTGTTGGGTTATTTATTATAGCCCATCCCTCTCCTAGAGAGGAGGCCTAGGTCCCTGCAGTGGGAACATTATAGACTGATGATGATAATGATGATAATGATGAACAAACATACTGAAAAAAAAAACAAAAACAGAAGCCAACTGTTTTTATTTTTTACCTAATCCTTCGTCGGTTCACACATCGATGTTGTATTGGTTAATATACTAGTAAGTGATGATTCTGCGTCACGGGCTGTCACGCGATGCATTTAAAGCATTGTTAGTACTTGTACAAACATACTTTTATGTGAGGATGAATTTTCTATTATGTGTGTTTAATTGCGATGACTATTTATTTTAAATGACGTAGTACTCATTTTGATGAGGGACAAGCTGTGATTAAATTCAAGGTGTTGAGTTAAACAAACAAGCGCAATTTTAGCGCCCCGGCTAGCTAATTCTTTTAGGATAAAAAAAAAATCTACTGTTATACGTGTATGTTTTTAAACTGACTTGGTCACTAACATTATTATCATATTTACACTAGAAACGGAATATTTAACATAGTAAATAATTATCCCGTTTCAAGTGTTAATAATAATTTTCTGCTGTGTTTGCCCTGGAAGAATGAATTTAGGAATGTAGCTTTAGTGAAACATGTATAATTATGTCATAATGGCTGTATTCTCTAAAGGAAGTGACAGAGGTGCACAGTAAACCTATATTTCGTCAGTTATGTTTTAGCCCGATGGGTGTAACCTATTGTCATAAATCGGCCACAAGTCCTGCCTAGCAGCAGCTATTTTGGAAAGTTATGGAAAGGCACAAATTAGGCACTTATTGCCCGAATTGGTCACCTAACCCAGGACTGCACCTTTTACGCTTACGACCACTTGGCCAATCAGTCAAGTTTATAAAAAATATTATAAAGAATTGAGTTTCATGCGTTTAAAGAATTTTTGCATTCAACCATTGTTTTGTGACATATTTTTTTACATCGTGAGAATGTTAAAGCAAAAAATAAATGTTCGCATAGGCCTCTTGAATTCACTATAAACCGTGACCTCAATGTTTTAGGAACAAAACTGATTATAATCAAAATGAGTTGACATTAGAACTTCAAAATATACAAAACCAGTTAATACGGATTTCTCATTGCACTAGAAATCTATACAAAGCGAGGCCATGTTAAACTGGAAATGTATAGCTCGATGTGTCGCTGATGAGCGGTACCTGGTATTAAAATTGATCATTCTATTGTTTCAGGTATACCAATGTCGGAAAAATTCAGCTTCTGTCTCAACACTCTCCTCTCCGACATCGCAACAAAACAACCTTCACTCCGAGAGGAAATCATCACAGCCCAAATTGAGCTTATGTCCAACCTAACAAAGCTCATAATGACTTGTAACGAAAGCAAGGACTATACTAGTACCGTCTCTAAACTACAGCTCTGCAAGAGCACGGTTCCCATTCTGATAGGTCTAGCGCGTTCTATGGGTCGCTATTCGACGGTAGACCCGCCTCTTCTCTGCCGTCTTTTCCCACAACCTCCAAGTCCCGTCAAAACTAAAGAACCTGAACCGAACTTTGAATATTCAACGTTAGACAAAAAGAGGAAGTTCAACCAATTCCGACCGATCATACCGAGGTCTTTATCCGGTAATCTAAACTTACCTCATAACGAGGGTATTTTAGATCATGGAAACGATACTGTGGACAGTACCGGAGGTACCTTAAAAAGGGGATCCCTACATAGTTACAATTCCGTTCCGTATGACCCTACGACGTATTTCTTCCACAAATTCGGGTCCAGTTTCAACCAGTTCCCGTATATGAGGTTCTCGGAGTCGCCTGAAAAGAGGATCAATGTGCAGTTTTATGTTACGTATCTGCAATCGATCTTGTCGTTGGCGAAGAAGTTGCTTACCAAAGATTTGTTGGCGTTTTTGGATGAAGAAGCAGAAGATATTTACGCTTCGGGACAGATCCAGGTAATTCACTATTAGGTATACAAATTAATAGTAATAAACCCTATTAGGAATTTAGTGGCGTGTTTTTGAGCAGGACTCAACGGATCCGAAATCCTGAAAGAATATGGTTAACATTCACTGCATGTTCTATCTTTATCCTGCATTACTCATTAACTAACGTGGGGTTGTCCTTGAGTGCACTCTTAAGTCTGCAGACACGAAACTTGCGATGGCGGCAGCGGGGCGACCGCGACGGCGATGTATACAAAAGCATTGCACCAATATAGCGACGGGCATGAAACGGGCGACGACGGAACGGGGCGATCGAGCGATGCACGGGCGACGGAGGAGCAACGGCGACGCGAAAGCGACTAGAACAAAATAGTTTGATTATGTCGTTTGCGCGGGTGTACGACTTATTATTTTACGGTTTGTTTCGTACCCGCACAAGATATCGCTGCCTGATCGCGTCGCCCCGCTGCCGCCATCGCTCGGCCGTCGCAAGTTTCGCGCCCGCAGACGTAGTGCATACGGGAATCTGTTGGTTACCATTCAAAGGTCCGAGACGCCGAAAACTCTAGAAATTTCATAGATAAGTACAATAAGTCCAAATGTATTAAATAAATTAATCTTACTGTTTCAAAATCAACTGCATCACGTCATATCTACTTAATCCCCGAAGGTTTAGGCAGATGTTTTCCTAATAGTATACCAAAATTGCGTCAGTTATGTTTAAAACCCTGAGAGGGCGCGAGCCTATCAACCGGGCACAAAACCACAATCCATCGCTGCTACTGAAGAATTCCTGATGGAAAAACCAATATAAAATACCGTTAATTTAACAGTTAGCGCCTATCCAGAATCTTAACTGCGCAATAACCCCTTATTATGTATGCACAGGTGTTTCCGTACAAATCCTTCTCGGAAACCTTAAACCTAGTGATGGTGACGCTTCTGAGGGAACTGTTGCAGCATCAGAAAGATTTACCCGGACCCTTCACCAAAGATGTTCAGGTAAGATTCGACATCACCATTCTCTTGCTCTTCTTTTTATAGAATAGGGATGTTTTCTGACATAAAAAATAAAAATAAAAATCTGTTTAGTCCGTCAGTTAGATCATTGAAAAATATTAGAAACGTATTCCGTTTTTTTTATAGAAAAAAAATCATCTTTTTTGTTGGGGGTCGGAAATCATCAAATAACCCCTCCCGCTCTTGGGCAGAGCGAAAGGGAATGTCAGACTTCTACTGACTAAAAACCACCCATATTCCTACTTGGCCCTTTAAACCAACGTTAAAGCAACGTTAAACCCTTCAAAATTAAAAACTATACACTGGAACTGTGCGTAGGTTTGTGAAAAAATGAGGTTTCATCCTTCACATACCTTCCAAGTTTATAGACGATCTTTTTCTTTCACACTATCCGGCTTATATGTTACCTGTCGGGTTAACCTTGCTTAATAAGATAATATGCATACTTCAATTGCACTAAGACTGCCCTAAAACTGTCAAGGATAACTGTAAAGGGCAAGCAAAGCACTTCGTGCGAATGTGTGAAATATCGACAAGGTATAGGTGTTAACCTGCAGTAGGTTAGGACTCCCGATGGAAAAAATGGGATAGTAAATGCTTGTATTCCCACGATGTTTTTCTTCACCGTTTTGGGAGCATTAGAAATGAGACAGCATAATTGTTAGAAACTTTTTGACTTTGCAGCCTTGATCAGCCTTCCAATCTAAACAAACTCAACTTCTCTTTACAGGAATTCGTGAAAAGCCTCTTTCTTAGTGGGCAGACAGAACTTCAGAGTCGTCACCACGATGCGTCAGAGAGGGAAGATCGGGAGAGTAACTTTGCTACCGTCAACAAATTTAAAGCCAATGTGATGGCCAATTCGGCCTGTGTTGATCTCTTGGTCTGGGCTATTGGAGATGAGACAGGTGATTCTGGACCTTCTGTGATTTAGGCTTAAGATTAAATTTTTATTGGGGGAAGTGGGTATGTAGAAAGGGTGTTTTAGTTAATACTTTGTGGTCGTTTTTCAGTGTCGTATTATTTCCTTTATTTAAGTATTTATTATTTGTTGTTGTATTATTTCTGCCTCTGTTGTATTGTACCTTTCTATGTAAATCTTTTTGCTTATCTATTTATTAATTTATATTTTTTATTGTCAGGTTTCTAAAGAATAGATACCAACTTCTTACTCACTTCTTTAACTTACTACCCAAAATATTAAAAGTAGATTTAAACTGCTTTTTGATACCTTAAAATTACAAATTAAATTACATAGTTGGTATACAGGGTATAAACCCTTCATGAAGCCGTTAACCGAAGATTCAGTACATCAAACCAATATTTGTACGCAAAAATGATTGCTCTGAAATTTTTATTTTTTTTGGTCTAAATAATCCCTTGTTACGGTAGGGCTTAATGTAACACACCAAAATCATTGTGCTGGTAGATGCATTGAATAGTAGTGTTTAAAGTTATTACATAAAGCCATTGTGCGCCGACCCCAAATAAATTGGGATAAGAGCAGGGGAATGACGATGATGAACTTTAATTACCTCCGTGACCCCTGTAATATTCAAAGCTCATTTGGCCCCCAGAATGAGCTTTGAATGCATGAGGAACAGGGTGTAAAGATCCTCATCCCCCATAGAAAAGGAAGGATAATCCAACCAGACGGGTGTTGGGTCTGGTGGGCTAACTGCCCGACATATGTAAGTCAGGATTTTCTATATAGGCTAATATCGCGGATAACTTTGATAGCGCGATGCAGGATTTGGCCGATTTAGTTCGCATGGGTTGCAATAGATGTCGCTGTCGCCACACTCACATCAGAACTATGTTTTGAGTGCTTTAAATTGGGTTCTACCGTATACTATGACTTTCAGACCAAAAAAAATCGTTTCACAGGACGAATTTTTGCGTAGAGTTTTTTTTTACTTTAGTTTGATCTACAGAATGCTTTGTTGACGGCTTCGTAATGGACTCGTTTACACCCTGTATGAATTACTTTTGTGTTGATATATTTTTTGTTTTTTTTTTCTAGAGATTTCTTTAGAAACTTGACACATTCTTATAATTTATGTATTGTATTATGGTGTTACAGTGGACGGGGACTATCATGTACCGGCTCTCATAAACGCTCTAACAATATTAATAGGTACACAGCGAGTGCGTGTTGAGTTACCCCCTGTGCTAATTAACCTGGAGCGTACTAATTACACTAATAGGGGATCGGACAAAAAAATTATAATAAGTCCGTCAGATAGATTTTCAAAAAATATTGGACATGTTGTTTTCTTTTTTCACATAAACAAAAAATTAAGACGATACAATGCTTCGAAAACTCGTGTTCCTCGAAAACTTCACATGGTAGTACATTTTTCACCAACAAATGACGTCACAACCCCCCACTCATGATCTTTGACGCGTCTTATCTTCGTCAATTTTTATTAATTTGATAAAACAAAAAACACGTATCCAATATTTTTCGAAAATCTAACTGACGGACTATTTAGAATCATATTTTTTTGACCCAGTCCGATCCCCTATTGCTGATTCTTCGTCTGTATCAAATACATGGAAATAAGTAGCGGTACCTTTATGCAAGCCTATAAACTTGGCTTACCTTATAACCGACTTCTCTTCATAATTTAAGGGTTTCTGAACAGTTTGCTCGCTTTATGGGTTTGCTGTATTATTGACGCTACTGGTCGGGCATAGAGCAATTACGAGTGCTTTCACGAGCAGCAACTGTAGGAAGTGACCACACTCATCGGCGTAGAATTGGCTTGTGCTGGAGATAAAAGGCTTTAAGTCCTAACAATCATCCCTCCCAGTTATGAATATTTATTCATAACTCATTGAAGTCGTAGCATCGCGGGCAACCGGTGGATGCAATCATGGAAGCGGTAGGTTGCCGTTCGTTATGGAACGTCAGGATCAACATCAGGATGGACTATTCCCTTTTATAGCGTAAACATAAAGCAGCGTCCTACTGGTCCAAGTTAATTCTATGTCAATAAGTGTGGCGAGTTCTTTAGGGTGCGTTTTCACTTAGAGTGCCTTCAAACTAGCGTTTGTCTAGCGTAGGAGTTCGATAAACGTATGCGCAGCGCAGACGCCGCGACTACGCGGCGCAGGCGTCGCGTAGACACGGCGTCAGTGCAAGGGTAAATGCATACGCTGCGTTAGTGCCGGAAGTGCGCAACTCATGCGCCGCGTTAATGCGGAGTCATGTACAAGCGATAGAAGCAATCGTAATTGTGTGACGTCTGCGCTGCGCATTCGTTTATCGAACGCGTACGCTAGTGTGAAGGCGCTCTTAGGCAGAGATGTGCGGAGCGGAAACGTTAAAATCCTGATCTCGTATTTATTATTTTCTGTCGTCTGAAGAAGGGAAGACAGAAAAGTTATTTGACTCGCACAGGACCCAATACAAAAAGCTAACTAATATTATAAATGCGAAAGCAACTCTGTCTGTCTGTTTGTAGCACTTTCACACCAAAATTGCTGAACCGTTTTTAAACAAAATTTGGTACACAGATAGTCTAGAGCCTGAAAAAGGACAGATGCTACTTTTTAATGCAAAAAAGGTTGTAGGGGATTAACTGACATCCACGCGGACGAAGCCGCGGGCATCAGCTAGTTAACATTAAAACAAAATGATATAAAAAAGTGTACATAATTAATTTGGTCTTGTACGAGGTCAAAAGCCTTCTGTCGCCACGCCTCGTTGTGGAAATGCATCCTTAGCCTTAATTTATTGTAAACTGAAATCTTATTTTATTTATTTATTAACTAATCTCTACCTATCTATTATGTACGTATGTGTTCATAGCTTCCTATATATTCCTTAAATACTAATTGAAATAACCATCTTTGTAAATAATATTTAATATATTTGTGTATGTTTATTACTTAATAATTATAAATTCAAATGGTATTGTATAATGCATAGCTACTCCAGAGGAGCCAAAACTTTGGGCTTTTTTTGTGGAACTAGTCGATTTTACTGCTGTTTTATGAAACAGTAAAGAGTATAGTTTTGATCAAACGAAACTACTGTTCTTATTGGGTGTTTGGAAACTGAATGTTTTCAATTCCCCGATTACTCGAAGATGGCTAAATCGTTTTGGATTTTTTTGTTTTTAAATCTTAAATTCTGATCTTATCTCAACACTTTTGACGGCCCAGTTGGCGCAGTGGCTCAAGCAGTTGACTGCTGCGCTACATAACGCAGGTTCGATCCCCGCACGGAACAAATATTTGTATAGTCTACAGATAGTTGTTTCCGGTCTGGGTATTTGTGAATGTGAGTTTAAATGTCTGTAAACGCACCCACGACATAAGAGAAATTCCTAGTGTAGGGCAACGTATTAAACGTGTTAAAAAGACGTTGTCGTGGCAGACCGAGAACAAAATGGCGGGACGCTTTCACTAGCTTTCACGTTATTTGTCGAGAAGAAGAGCAACATCGAGAAAAGTGGATGGAATGGGGAAGGGCTTTGCTCAGGAGTGGGACAAGCAAAACAAAAGTTTTACAAAAGAGATGGCGATAGACACCGTTTATAGCTCTGTCACTTTCTCACACTGAAATAAGATTAAAACAATCGTGCTTTAAAACGGCATGGTAGTCCCACAGATAGTGTAAAAGCTTACAGTATTAAGGAGGTTGTTTCTGTATTTCTCTAATTTTATAAATAAGGTAAATTAATATTGATTGTTAATTTGTAGGTGCGGACTCGTTATGTGGACGTTTAACTGAGAAGATAAATTCCAATCATAACCACAAGCTGATACTTGCACACATGCCCCTGCTGATGGTTTGTCTTGAGGTAAGTAGCACATACAAAATATTGTTTCTTTGTTAATTTTAATCTAAAAAACATAAAACATTTAAAAGGATCATGTTCATGGATATATGGAATCCCGTACCAAACCGCATCAACATCAAACTTTGGTTTTTATTGTCTACATTTAACATATTAACTCCTACAGAAGTTCTTTTTGTAAACTAACTAAAAATCCGAGTTACGGATTAGTTTTATAAAATCGAAAATAACCACTCTACGATGTAAAGCCAGTCGAACTGACAAAATCAAGTGACAGATCTAACAGAACGACTTTTGAACTGGTTGTGTGAACGCCATGTATACGGAGTAAAACAATATTCATACTTTTATACTTTAAATTAAATTCCCCATTCAAAAATCAAATCCCAGCCGCATAATGTCGTAAAAAATTATGAAAATAATTACTATAACATTTGATCTTGAAACTTGAGAATTCTTGGTATGAGTTTTGGTTGTCTTTTAGAAAATAGTAGCCTGGTCAGGCTCTTGAGGTCTACCTCCTAACAAGACGCGTCCTGTCGATAAATACTGCTTTCTTAATCAAACCTTTGATCTAGATGCTTATTAAGCCATTGGCCGACTATGGGCTCATTGATGGCTGTATACGCATCTCCCGCCTCGCGAGACAGATTTAGTTATTTTGATTGCTTATCTTGCTTTGCTTTCACGATCAGGCTTATCAATAGTCTTGTCAGTGACGATAGGTCGATCCCAATACAACGTGACAATACATCATCGTCTTTGTCGTACATGCAATTCTTCCTATCACTGTCTAATCAAACTTAATCTCTAACTATCTAACCATACCGTCCACTTTCCCAGGGCCTCGGCAAACTAGCGACAAAGTTCCCAACGATAGCGAACACATCGATCTACTGTCTACGTGACTTCCTCGTGACTCCGTCGCCCATACTCTTCAAACTTCACAAGTTGGAGCTCGAGAAGACTGGCAAGGAACATATGAAAGTAACACGTGAGTCTATGGACATTAATGTAGATAACTAGCGGACGTCTCGCGGTTTTATCCGCGTAGATCCCGTTCCCGTGGGAATACAGGGATAAAAAGTAACCTATGTCACCTGGGAATAGTGTAGGTTCCCAACAGTGAAAGAATTTTTCAAATCGGCCCAGTAGTTTCGGAGCCTATTCGTTACAAACAAACCAAATCCTCTTTATAATATTAGTGTAGATGTATCGTCCGTACCGTGTAGTGTCTGAGTGAGTGTCATGACGCTCGCTATTTCATTGCAATCACCATTTTTTTTTTTTTGGTGGGTGTAAAATCATCGAATAACCCCTCCCGCTCTTGGGCAGAGCGAAAGGGAGTGTCAGACTTCTACTGACTAAAAACCACCCATGTTCCTTCTTCGCCCTCTATGTCGAGGCCGCGATAACCATTGGACTACCCGCGGCCCCGACAGGCGTCGGCCCTTTCGGGCTCATTGCAATCACCATCACTAAATATTATAAAACAAAGTCCCCTGCCGCGTCTGCCTGTCTGTTCGCGATAATATCAAAAACTATTGCACCGATTTCATACTGTTTTCACCAGTGGATAGAGTGGTTCTCGAGAAAAGTTTTAGTATATAACTTGTCCACGCAGGCGAATCCGAGGGCATCAGCTAGTAAAGTGTAATTTAGAATGACAGAAGCGGGTACTTGTAATATTAAAAAATGTTTCTAGTACCTCGTTCGCTTAAATAATACCGAAAGTAATACGTACCTAAGTGCGTGGCATGTTTATAAGGTACATAGTAATCTTTAGGATCAGGAGCTTACATTAATGCAAGCGTACCTACAGAACAGAGGGCGTGTAGGCAAGTGTCAACCGATTCCAAAACATCTGGCATTACTACAACGTTTTGCAACAAAATTGACAAAAGCTTTTCTATAGCTTATGTCAATCGAATGATACGGCTAGACAGGAGGTGACTGCTGACGTGACGAGAAATAGAGAAGTATGGAAGATTTGCTGCGCCGACACCAAATAAATTGGGATAAGGGCAGGATAATGATGTTGTTGTTGATGTTGTTGTTGTGTTGTTGTGTGATGATGTGTGTGTGTGTGGTGATGATGTGATGTGTGTATGTGGTGGAGAGTAAGTTGTTAGAGTTAGGACGGATTGGATTGACATAATCATCAGATTATATCAATCCAAACCGTCTAAACTCTAACGACTTACTCTTAGACTTGGTTTATCACGCATGCCGTCACTTTCTTTAGAATATTATCGAAGTGAGACGGCATGCGAGATAAACCAAGTCTAAGTTAAAACCAGGTTTAACCACATTTATAATAAGGCCTTTAGGGTTGATTATTGCTAAAGTGAGAAACAGTGGGAATGCTATCGTACGCGGCTGCATCGATAAGGTGATTGGTAGGACGCTCTGCATTTCGATGTAGCAAATTACCGGTTCCAAGCGACAAAAAGGGATAGGAGCATTGTAAAGTGCGATTCCGTGCTGCCAGATGATGTTCAACCATAAAAGGGTAGTTAACAAAAAAAATCTAATTAGTCCGTCAGATAGATTTCCAAAAAATATTTGACATATTTTTTCTTTTTTCACGTTAACAAACAATGAAGAGGATACAGTGCTTCGAAAACTCATGTGACGTCATATTCTAAGACATTAGTATGACATTTTTTAGCAGCGAGTGATGTCACAAACACCTACTCAAATCTTTAATGCGTTCTATCTTCGTCAATTTTTATTGATTTGCTAAAACAAGAAATATGTATCCAATATTTTTCGATAATCAAACAGACGAACTAATTAGAATCGCAATTTTTTTGTCAGTAAACATCCCTATTTTCCATAATTGATACCGCTGATAGTGTCACTTCGTCTAGCCCTTATTTTTATTTAAACTTTATGCACAATAGTGATACATAGGCGGACTTAATGCCACAAGGCATTCTCTACCAGTCAGCCTTATATCGCAGGGAAACAAACTCAAACTCAAAGCATTTATTTCAATTAGACCATTGCAGGCAGTTTTGAATGGCAGAAAAACAAAGAAAGCGAAGCAACAGGTTACAGTCACAAGGCATAATAGCTTGTTAAACTACTTCATTTACCCCACTTACCCATTCCAAAGCGCAGATCTCTATAAAGAAGAACAGGCAAGAAACTCCATGGACACTCTTTTATAACATGGGAAAGGCCCCTTGTCCAGCAGTGGCGGCTAAACATCAACAATTATTCACCACATTTAATTCAGTGAACCTTGTTCCAGTTCAAGGCAAGGAGCTCCAAGGGCTCACAGAATCTGGGGTTCCAGTGAAGTCTACGCCCTTCGAGAAGCTTCGAGACGCTGCCATAGAAAACCTTTGCGTTGCACTGGAAGCGGCGCTAACGGTAGACCCGTACTGTGTGCCTGCTCTTGTGGGCTCCGTCAGTAATCGGCTGTTTACTGCTGAGACTAGTGACAGGTGAGAATGGACGTTATTGCTTCTTGTTTTTAGGGTAGATGCTAGCTTGGCAAGTCGCATCCCGGCCGCCTATGTTAATTAAGGAAATGTGCACTATGCTTGCGTTTAAATAAAGTTGAATTTGGTTGATATTCTCCACGTTCTTCTGACCGCATTCGAGAAGCGTTGAGACGGTGCTAAAATTTTTACGTTGCACTGGAAGCGGCGCTAACTGTAGACCCATATTGTGTCCCTGCGCTTGTGGGCACCGACTGTAAGCGGCTGTTTACGGCTGAGACTAGTTACAGGTGAGAATGGACATGATTGCTTCTTCATATAGGGTACATGTTGGCTTAGCAAGTCGCATCCCGGCCGCCTATGTTAAGCAAATGTCTAGTTTGAGTACGTTTAAATAAAGTCGAATTTGTTAATACCAGCGAATCACGAGATTGATACACCTTGGTCTTTATCTTTGTGCAAAGACGATTTGCGCTTGATTTTGACGCTTCAATTGAGTGTACCGGTCATTCGAGACACCTGGGTAAACTTATAATTTGGTGTAGGCAAAAATAAACTAAAAATAAAACATCTGATTTCGGTTGTTAAACTATATTTAAGAAATAATCAAAGTTAGCTATCAAACTAGGAGATCGCATAGTATATTAAAATTTCCGCTACTGGACCAATTTTAGGATAACTTATATCGGCTTAGTAAAACTTCTGAATGAAATAAAAAATATTCTTTAAATTATTTTCTGCAATAGACTATTTTGTCAAAACTCACTGTCTACTAACTTATTGTTTAAGACAGTCAAATCATTTCTCTGGGACTTCGTCGAGCTTCATTGTCTCGGCGCTTTTCTTGTGGTCGCCACTGTTGATTCTGGCTTACAGAAGTTACAGTGGTTTGGAAATAGTGAGGCGGGCTTGTCCCATTTAAAAAAAAATATAAAAAAATAACTTATTGTTTTAGCGAATCGTCCCTCATCAGCACGAACATAGTGATTATGTTGGGTCACGTCGCCGTTGCCCTCAAAGACACGCCCAAGACCACTGATACCATCCTGCAGTTCTTTCAACAAAGGTAAGATATAATATTTTGACTGACCTGTTGGTCTAGTGGTTAGTGACCCTAACTGCTATGCCGGAGGTCGTGGGTTCGATTTCCACCCAGGACAAATGTTTGTGTGATGAGCACGATCATTTTTTCTGTGTCTGGGTGTAATTTATCTATAATATGTATGTATTTAGAAATATATAAGTATGTTTATCAGTTGTCTAGTACCCATAACACAAGCTCTGCTTAGCTTGGGACTAGATGGCGTTGTGTGATAGTTGTGGAATATTATTATTATTATTATATTATAATGTTTGCTACTTATTGCTCTTTGTCATAACAGCTATACCTGCGCTTTGACTAGGGTAGGCCTGTATATTAGAGAGAACGATTATTGATATTCACAATGTTTGCCTTCGACGTATCATAAGTGGTGCCTCACTAGCTTGGCAGGTTCCGTTCGTAATATGTTTAGATCAACTTTGTTACGAGAAATGGGCTTACTCTTGACTTCAATATTGTCCCGTGGATAGAGATGAGGTCGGCGATAGAACGAGCTTATCCAGAAAAAGCCTATTAACTCGCGAGCACTGACGCAGGTAGCTTAATACAATTCGAGCCTAACTGCATTACTTTTTCATGAATACATAATACTAGTCCACAAGTAAACTTTGATCGAAGTCTAGTTGATGAGATGACGCGAGTTGAGTAGTCAAAAATAAAAAAAACAACCAAGTTTTGTATTTTTAAATAAAATCCCACTTCTGACACCATGTTTTGGTCTATTTATTATTTATACAATAAATACTGTATTTTAATTAAACTTGGTTTATTAACAGAGAAAGACGTTTTTACATCTTATAGAGTTCTGGTCGTTCGGGCGCCATGTTGGCTCTCTTGTTGGTTGGCTAGTGATGTGCCATTACACTAGTGACGGAACATCATAACAATACGTTATTGTTATAAATTTTACCAACGTACGTTGATAAGTAATGCATATATTTTTGTTGGAAGATCATTTAAAGACGTTAATTTACCAATTTTATGTATCGAGAAAACTTTTCAAAAACGTTTTTTGAATACAACATGGTTCTCAGAAAGAAAGGGTGTTAAAGTACCCTTAACGCAAACGAAGGGCACTTGTTCTCCCTACCACTGCGATATTTTTTTTGTTCTAGAGGTATGGACCTGGGAACCCCCTAGTTACGGAGATATTGGGGGTCAAAGTTCCAAATTTTGCACAGCTGTTTTTGTAAATACTAGTTTTCAGGTTGTCACTTTACTTAAATTACCTCAATGATCCTTTTACTATTCAAAGCATCCACTAGCACCATGTTTTAAGAGTGCTACATTGAGTTAGACCGTAAAATTAAATTTATGACCCCAAAAAAAAAGTCGTTTCCCAGCAAAAAAATTGCGTAGGTGTACTTAGTTTGATGTACGGAATGCTTGGTTGACGTATGTGTGAAGGGTTGATTTACACCCTGTATGTTCAAGATTAACATTTTTTTTTTGCCGTGTCAAACTATATAGATTTGGCAAAAAAAAATTGTTGTGTCAGCGACTTAAAACGTAAAATATGTTGTCTAAATTACATCGCCTGCAGCCGTGGCCTGGCTCCTTAAACCCTCAATTAAAATTAAAACTAATACCTGCCCAGGTTATGCCGTGCCCCCTCATCTCTCGACACCCTGATAGTAGACCAGCTTGGCTGCATGGCGCTGGCCAGCCCCGAGGGTCCCGCGCACGATGAGATCATGCGGATGTTCACTGTCATCACTGTGGAGGCTGCGAGTGCTGCTTATCACACCACTGATGATAAGAAGCAGTACAGGTTAGTAGGACCTTGGAAAACTTGTTTTTTTTTTAACCTTGCTAGGAATTTCCTGTATTGTGGGTGCGTTTACAACCATTCAAACTCATATATACAAACCAAACACCCTGACTCGGAACAACTATCTGTAGGCCATACAAATACTTGTTCCGTGCGGGGATCCAACACGCGACACGCAGCGCATCAGTCTATTCGCTCAGCCACTGTGCCAAACGTGTCGCAGTATGTAAACGTGTCGTACTAACTATGGGACACTTCATATCGTGCTCCACTGTTCCTTTTGTCTGCATACCGCAGGAAGTAACTTATGACAAATTGAATTTCGCGGACTACTTAGTAGAAGTCCGCGAAATTCAAATTTTTTTTTGCAATGTGCAGTTCACTAGGCTTCAGGTAGGCTATAATAATATGTTTTGACCAAGATAATTATCTCGCCTTTAAAAGGAATGAACTACTAACTAACGATTTTAAGAAGACTGGCGAAATATTGATGTACCGTGTGTGGGACACATTAAGCCCTTTTTTTAAAAAACGTTGCCGCAAAATCTTCTATATCGTGGGTGGTTAAAGTTTACTATGTTTAGAGTTAATGTTAACAACCGTAATGTTTCTTTTAACTCATTCAAGAACACAGGTATAACAAAACGTTATCTTTGTTACTTCTTTTTCCACAGACACGTCTCTGGCGCAGTACTGAACGCGCTCGCGAACATAGCGGCCAACGTTCGCGGTACAACAGCTCGACTCGAGCTGTTGACTCGTCTGCTCGAGCTATTCGTACAGCTCGGGTTAGGTGGGGAACGAGCCACTGACAGGTCTCCTGCACCTGTGTTGAAGGCTTCTGGCAGCGCTGGGAACTTGGGTGTGCTTATACCTGTTATTGCAGTAAGTTTTATGAGATCTTTATATATTTTCAGTAGTTTGTGTTGTAAGCATAACAACACAATCTCCTGAAAAATAATTTAAATTAGGGTGCTTAATCAATAATTAATATACGCTGTTATTTTTTTTTTTCAGTATTTTAGAATTTCTTATTTCCTTAAACCGTGGCGCAGGGGTTCCGTGCCGTGGTTTAGGGAATAAGAACTTAAAAACAAAAACAAAAAAAAAACGTTTTTACGTTTTTTTTTTTGTTTTTGGAACGGACGGAAAATAACGTTTCCGTATGTTTGTGTGTGAGTGAAAGCGCGGCTGTAAGACGAGAATCAGACGGTCCGCGTTTTAACACGGGTAGTTCACACTTTGGGGAAGTGTGAACTACCCGTGTTAAAACGTCGTTTGCGTTTATTATAATAAAAAATATATCTACATATTTTATTATTGATTCAGGTCGAGAATCATTACTCATTAGTACAGTTAAGTCAGATTGGTCAGTACGACATCAACTAGGTGCTCTCAACTTCAGCAGTCAGCTTATCAAAGCTAACTTCAACACAAATTAGACTGACAATAGCATTTTATTTAATATAGGGAAACAATCAATAAGATCCCTATTTATGACATGTATAAGTTCACCTTATGTCGAAGATAGTACAGAAATACACACAATCAAAACTGTTAAAATGTAAAATGGCCAAATTTTTACAGGTCTTGGTGAAGCGATTGCCACCGATCAGAAACCCGAAGCCCCGTCTCCACAAGCTGTTCAAAGACTTCTGGCTGTACTGTGTAGTCATGGGTTTCACTGCCGCCGAATCAGGTACTTATCTTTTTATTAAAATTAAAGTTTTCTCGATTCTTTATTTATTTATAACTTCTTTGACTTACCCACGAATAAAATTTATTCTAAGTAATAACTTACTGATAGATTATGGTGTGCGAGTGCGGATAGATAAATTTTTGCATTTTTATAGACAGTGTTACATAATAAAAAAAGTGTCAGCACCATGCAAGGGCCGACACCAGCCAGGGCTGCTGGTTGTTTAAAAGACGTACCGCAACCCCGGAACAAAAAGGGTTAAGGAACATTTGTGTGGTTTTTAGTCAGTAGAAGTCTTTCATTCGCTCCGCCCAGAGCGGGAGAGGTCATTTGATGATTTAACAGACACCAAAAAAAAAAAAAATAACCCTAATATCGACCCGAGAGGCTGGTATTATTTAACGACGACCTCCAACTTTACACAAACTTATCCACATTCGCGCACAAAATCCAAAAAAAAACTGAACTAATAAAATAGAATAAAAATTTCAAAACCTAGCACTATTCTGTCTCTCTATCAAATTGTATATAATATTATAAAGTGTGATGTTTACATAGATATATTTATATTTAAACATCTTGTCTCTTCTTCTATGGCGACGCGTTTAGCAATGCGAAAGCGTGAGTAACCATGCTTTTAGAAGTATCTAGATTTATGTTGTATAGTTTTGATAAATGAAATTTGCTGTTGGGGTGGTGCTGTATTTACTGGTATAAATAGAAAAGAGAGAAATCACATCACACTAATATTATAAAGGCGAAAGTTTGTGAGTGTGTATGTTTGTTAATTCTTCACGTAAAATCTATACTGAACGTATTTGAATAAAATTTTGTACACAGATAGTTTATAACCTGGATTAACACATAGGATAGTTTTTATCTCGATTTTATCTTCCCGTGGGATAATTTTCGAGTTGTAGCGGGTGAAGCCCATGGCAGCTAGTAATAAATATTTATTGGTCGTGGGCCACATGACGTGCCCACAAAATGACTTAAAAAAATACGGTAAACGTACAACACAACAAGTATTGCAATTGCATTGTTGGTATGTGCAGTTATTTGGATCATCATCATGCCAGCCGCATGGCTATTCTATGCATGGTATTCATGGCATCATGAATACCAGTATTTTACATAGAGCGACTGCCTATCTGACCTCCACAACCCAGTTAATACTAGGTAACACGATATCACTTGGTGAGACTGGTTGTCAGACTATCAGGTCAAAGACTACCTGTAACGACAGCCAAAGATCATATATGGCAGCCGGTACCAACAGCTTAACGTGCTTTCCGAGGCACGGAGGAAACTCGGTATGTAATGGGCGGTCAGCCATCCTAGATCAACCTAGATAAGCGCGGCTTAACCCAAAGATCGACTCGAGTGGCAGTTATTTAGATGATAGTAAGAAAGTTGACTGGTAGAGAATGCCTTTTGGCATCAAGTCCGCCTATGTAGGTACGCAAGACGACCAATCAAGATTAGCAACACTAATATAAGTTGATCTCATAATATGTTACACTGGATGGAATGTATAGCTTGATGTGTCACCCTGTGAACGACTATTAGTAAGTGCAGAAATATTAAATTCAAATTATTAGATTTTTTCTGAGAAAACTTCACAGTCTGGCAAAATGTGGCAGTACTTTATTGATTATTGGACAACTATGCAAAAGATGTTTTATACGATGCAAAGTTCACAACGAAAAAATGAGCACAATTTTGCAGAAAAATGGAATTAAAAAAACTCAAGTGGATTTGGGCCCATCATTTTAAAACTTCCCTGTGTTGCTTATTTTAATAATGAATTGCAAATATCTGATTAAACGAGATATATTTAAAAATAATTTTCTCTATGATTTAAAAAAATAACAGGATAAACTTAAATCCCGTACCCCGAAATAATAATAATAACTCAAACAAAATTTTAAAATAAATATTTTTTTACAAAACAGGGCATGGTAAGTAGGAGCCACATTATTGGTAAATATAGCACCACCAACATTTGCAGTATCACAGAAGCAACGATGTTTGATCAAACCTTTGGTCCAAGATTTTGTACAAAAGTTTGTAGTGTGTGTATTCATTTATTTTTGTTTTGAACCGTGTGTGCTTAGGTTGATTAGAGAGCATTGTTAGACGTAATTTATTTTCGTAGGTACTATTATAGATGACGCTTTGAGTGAGGAGTGATTTTTGTTCCGCCATTATTCTTATTATATCAATCCGTGTGAAATAGTTTTTAATTCAATATAAATATCCTTTGCAAGATCTTAATTTAATTGTTTGAAAAGTGTGAGATTTCACTTTCATTAATTTGTACAGTAAATTCACTCATGAATAATATTTTTCAATTAAAACCAAATTAACCTCTACCCAGAACAACCTAAAGCAAAACATCGCTTAAAAACAGTAATAAAACAAACTTAAATTCCACAGGCTTATGGCCACAAGAATGGTACGCGGGAGTAAAAGAGATAGCAGTGAAATCTCCCTTCCTTGTCTCGCAAACGTCACTGCGTTCTGAAATGCGCGAGCTCCAATACACGTCCGCTGTACGCAACGACTCCGTGTCGATTAACGAACTTCAAGAGTTGAAGACTCAAATATCGAACTTGTTAGATCATCCGCCGGAAGTGACGGTGTTTGTTAATAAGTTGACGTTTGCGCCGTGTATGTATTTGCTGAGCGTGTATTGGTTGGAGACTTTGAGGTGGGTGTGATATCTTTATTTTTTATATTATAAGATTGGCTGCTAATCTTACGAGTCAGTAGAGGCCCAGAATAAGATCACCTGTTAAAATCGAAAATAGGTTTGATTTTTTTCTATGAGATCTGGCGTACCCTGGTATGATCCAGTTTAAGAATTTAATTAAGTTTAAGTAATTACATATTATTATACGTATAACGTGTTGCGCCGACCCCAAATAGAATGGAATGCGAATAGGACCCGCTCTTGAACAGATGATGATGATGAAGTAAATAAGAATGCAACCATTTTTATGCAACAGACATACATTTTAACGAAGTTTAAGCTTACTTTGACAGTTCTAACTTCAGACAAGTCTACTTTCTAAAGTTACGAATTTCGACAAAGATTTAATTCTAAAATTGTATAATACTCCATTAAAAAAACGGTATAATATAATTACTCAATCGTCGAGGTACAATATAAATGTTTATTTTTGTATTTCAGAGTAAGTAACTCGCCTGAGCCAAGCTTACAACCCATCATAGAGTATTTGAGTGACTCAGCGTTACAAAAAGACAAGACTGGTATGTGGCAATGTGTTGCCAGGTATGTTGAACATTGTTATATTTTTGTTGACCTATTGTATTTTTTTGTACAGATTTCGAAGCGTTTTGAAGATTTCATGCATCCTACAAGTTTATAATAAACAGGACCCTTAATGGTCATCTACACTAATATTATAAAGAAAGATTTGTATTTTTGTGTATATGTGTGTTTGTAATTAATAAATTTAAAAACTACTGAACCGATTTAAAAAAAATCTTTCACCGTTGGGAAGCTACACTATCCCGGGGTGACACGGGAACGGGATCTACGCGGGTGAAAGCGCGTGACGTCCGCTAGTTGAAAATATTTATTTTATATATATATATAATATACACACAGTAGACAAAACAGGAAAATAACAAAATATAACATTAGAGTACAAAGGTACTGTTTATTTCTCAAGAAATTTCTGCCAGCAGACCTGCAAAAGGAGAAATGAAAAAAGAAATGTAGACTTTAGTGTGTGAGAAGCTTAAAAAAATTCCAAAAATAAATGAATATTTGTAAAGACGTAAACGTATGTTGACGAATCCTTCGCTGGTCTAGTGTTCGACAAGAGCGACTGCTAAGCGCGGAGTCCCAGGTTCGATTTCCAGATCGGGCAAAGTGTTATTAGGTTTTCCATCAGGAACTACTCAGTAGCAGTCACGGAGTCTGGATTCGTGCCCACTTGATGGCAATAGGCTCGCTTCCTATGACATGGGCAAAAAGCATAAAATTTACTGCGTCTGTGACCATTTAGGATAATAGATTATAATAGGATAATAATATGAATTGCGTTAAAATTCGTAAAATGGTCACAAACGCAGTAACTATTATGAATGGTCCAATTTACGTGTTTTAGGGCCATTCACATTATGATCTGCCAAAATGGCCATTTTAGACCCCCTGACCTAACCCTTTTTGGATTGCAGGCATGTAATAATCTGAAAATAACGTCACGCGGGCGAAGCTCGCGGGCAACAACTAGCCTTATATAAACTAAAACCTTTCAAAATTCCAGCGTCGGCGACAAAGTGTTCCAGAAGTTTCTAGATGTGATGTCAGACAAAGTGAAGGACGAATCCCGTGAAAGGGAACTAGAAGGCCACGCTCAGTTCCTATTGGTCAACTTCAATCACATACACAAGCAAATCCGTAGGGTCGCTGACAAGTGGCTCGCGGGATTGGTCGATAGATTCCCGCATTTGTTGTGGAACTGTCGGGTAAGTAGTTCTGGAATATTCTAGGTTTTTCTAAAATCTCGGTAATGAATGAGCTACATAAAATATTAATATCGGAAGCAAATCCGGAGGGTCGCTGACAAGTAGCTCGCGGCATTGGTCGATAGATTCCCGCATTTATTGCGGAACTGTCGGGTGAGTAGTTCTAGAATATTCTAGGTTTTTCTAGAGACTCGGGAATGTATGAGCCATGTAAAACAGACTGGTGAATTAGAGGAGATATTCTTCGCACTGATCGAAAGCCCAAGTAAGCCTTGAAGTTATCTAACGCGACTCTAAATATGCGTTGCACAGCGAAGCATTCGCATGAAACATGTTCGTTCTCTAAGAGAAAAAATAAATAAAAATAGGCAAGGGGGAAAGAGACGGAGAGAACTTTTCTGTCTCCGTCTCTTTCTCCATTTAAAAAAAAAATTAGGTTGTTTTGCAGTGTTCAGTAGTGGAAACTGCTGTGCAAAGGCCTGCCCCATTCCTTTCCATCTCTCCCGATGTTTTACCTTCTCTGACCAAACAGTAAGGAATGAGTCCCAACCGTCACGCCAGCGTTTCATGGACCTGCTTCGGCGACGACGACCATCTTCAGACACCCACTGTGTGACGATTCTGGCTCATCTGTCCTGACCCACCCTGGAAATGTGACCCGCCCAGTCTCATTTCAACCTCGCAGGCTTATCGCCAACATCGGCGATGCCTATCTTGGAGCGTATTGTGGTGTTATTATAGTATTCGATCGTTGATTTTGATCTTTAAAATGCTACGCTCCATCCCTCTTTGGCAAACCTTGTCTTAGTTGAATTATTTTATCTCCTCAGACTACATATTTTAAAGTAAACGTATCGAAAGTTTTCATTGAAAGTGGCGTTCGTACTGTCTATTCTGATACTATCAAAACTCTTACGCCAGATGTGTCCTTTAAGTTTTTAAATACAGATTGGAACTCAAGTATTTGTTTGAATTGTGAATAGGGTATTTCACCAAAAAAAAACTAATTAGTCCGTCAGATAGATTTTCAAAAAATAATGGACACGTATTTTTTCTTGTTTCACTTAAACAAACGATGAAGACGATACAGTGCTTCGAAAAGTCGCGTCAACTCGTGTGACGTCACAAACTTAGTACGTTTTTACCCACAAAGTGACGTCAAAAGCCCTACTCATGATCTTTGACACGTTTTATTTTCGTAAATTTTTATTAATTTGATAAAATAAAAGACGTATCCAATATGTTTCCATAATCTAACGGACGGACTAATTAGATTTTTTTTTGTTATACCCTATTAATAATCCTCAACATTTTTTCGATTTCTTTAATTGAGATTATTGTAAGATTAACCTTACTTTCCAGGTCCTATGGTCAATGTTAGACATTCTGCAAGTCTTAAGCTTTAGTTTAGAGCTAGATGCGAACCAAGAAACACCATTACTTAAAGTACCTGGCACTGACTTCACATTACAACTGCAAGACACTTTAGAAGGCAGAGAGGTAAGTGAAAATCTCCGTTAAAATCTACTGCTGAAGATTTAATATTGTTTGTAACGTCATCTACGTTACAAACAATATTAATTGTAAGTGAAAATCTCCGTTAAAATCTACTGCTAAAGATTTAATATTGTTTGTAACGTAGATGTTTTAGCATCAATTAATTTAAAGGTGATAGAATTATGAAAAGAAAATCAGCCTTATTGCAGGTTTGCTAAAGTTTAGTATTGATTGATTGAGTTCCTCAGCAATAGCCATGGTGGATTTGTGCCCGGTTGATGGCAATAGGCTTCCCTATTAAATGGAACTTAAACATAACTGGCAAAATGTTGGTGTACTTATGGGTAACCTAACCCTTCGGGAACTACAGGCGCGATGTTGTGATTGGAACATAATGGAATTGTTCACAGTGCATCGTCAAAGATTTTGCGGACCGCTGTCATGGGATAGTACAAGAAGCTATGAAATGGGCGCCTCAGTCTACACGATCTCATTTGCAGGAATATTTAAACCAGGTAAGATGTTGATAGATGGTTGAACGAACTGGACAGGTTTCGTCAGAAATGAGAAGAGTGTAGTGGGGGAGGTCTTAGACCAGGGGGCCTAAAATGGACACTTTTGCAGATCATGCATTCAGAAGCGTAAAATGGGTATTTCTTAATAGTAACTGCTTTTTGCTTTTTTTTCATACTCCGCTATTCTTTTCTGATTAATTTCGTTGCGGGATCCAAGACAGTTAAATCATTTCTCTGGGACTTCGTCGAGCTTCATTGTCTCGGCTCTTTTCTTGTGGTCGCCACTGTTGATTCTAGCTTACAGGAGTTACAGTGGTTTGGGAATGTGAGGCGGACTTGTCCCGTTTAAAAAAAAAAAAAAAAAATAGTATCTGCGTTTGTGACGATTTTACGAATTTTAACGCAATTCATATTATTTTCCTATTATGATCTATTTTCCTAAATAGTCACAGATGCACAGTGACTATTATGAAAGGTCCATTTTACGCTTTTCAACGCAATTCATATTATGATCTGCTAAAGTGGCCATTTTAGACCCACAGGAGTGGAACAGACAAGAGTCGAAATAAAAATACTAGTAGAATTTAATCCAGTTAAACCCAATACTTTTCGCGATAGTTGTCAATATTGTGAGGGTTGAAAATCAGCTGCGGGTTGTACGAAAGAGATACCGCGGCTCCGGACACAACGGGCTAAGAAGGAACATGGGTGGATTTTAGTCAGTAGTCTGGCACTCCCTTCCGCCTCTCCCAGATCGTAAGAAGTCATTCAAAAAGAGTGAAATATTAAAATCTCAGAATTAAAATAAACTAGGTGTTGCCAGCGGCTTCGCCTGCTACAACTCGAAAATTATCCCACAGGAACAATTTGGTTCCTGTTGGATAATTTTCGAGTTGTGTACCAAATTATATCGAAATTTGTTCAGTAGTTTTAGCGTGAAAGAGTGACAAACATCCTCACAAACTTTCGCATTTATTATATTATTAGTAGTATTAATAAACTTAAAACATAAACGGACTTTTGCTAATAACCAAAAATATGTTCTTAGTTTTTGTTTCCCATAAACCACAAAGATTTACCTGAAGACAAATGTGAGGATAATCTCATTAATTTTTTTCCGATTTCAGGGTTACTCAAAAAACGCAAATCAGTAGTGGTTTATCATATTTATTATGTAATAGTTTTTTTAAGGTGTCATTGTTATTATCATTATGAGAACAAGAACCCTTTAAAAAGTTTATGGTGAACAAAAACGTAGCTTGTGCTTACTGAATAGGGTACACTTTCCATTGTTAAAATAAAAAAATGTTACTGTTTTTTATCTCAACAGAACTATTCCTACAAAGCGGTGAGACAATAATTATTACCTATCTATTAAAAATCTTCCTTTACAAGTTTGTTGATTGTTGTCTGTTCGTCAATTTTGGTGTACTTACAGTAAAGTGTATTTACCTTCTTTGTGTAGTGGCTGCAAACTCACACAACTCAGCAAAAGCCGAATGGCTTTGGTTGGGTTCGATTACCAGCTCGAGCAAAAATTTATTGGGATATTCCACTAGACGTTTCTGAGTAACATACCGGAGCCTGGATTTATTTCCGATTGAAAGCAATAAGATCGTCGCGTATAACATGAGAATCTGCTTCTTTGGCCCCTCCCAATTTAAGGGTCTCTGACTTCGCACCACATGCCGTCGAGAAATATCTCTCAGGCATTTTGATTTTCTCACGATACACTGGAATTATATTTACAGACAACAGCACATCAATGTACCCGAAACTGTCCAATTTACCCAATAAACCTTGATTCATGAACCTAATACAGTAGCGATAAAGTTGAAAATCTATTATTGTAATTTGATGTGCTGGGTTCTGTACTTATTACTAGCGATTTGTATTATACACGATATACCTCTCACACACATTATCCTAATGTTGTGTACTTAAGTAAAGTGTTTTTCTTTTAACTAATCTTAATTCCGCATGAAGACTCATTAGTTTTAACGATTGTCCGACAGTTTCAGTACCATAAGCGATCCACCCAAATGTATTTTCTTTGGTATTGTTCGTCGTGACGTTGAGCTCCTTGAGTTATAAGTCGAGCTTCACGATAGCTGACAAATGCTTGCACTGACTGGACGGGTCCACTCAAATCTGTGTGGTACTTTCTTCAAAAGACCATCTCAGACACTAATCTGCATAGTCTTCATGTGTGTATACCAAGATTATGTCTGAACCTTAGAGGAGACTATGATCTTTGTTTCGGATGTTACTTCTCAGAGTATTCGTACGAAACACAGGCCCCATCTAGTTTAAAAAAAAAGTGACTTGTGAAAGTGTTTGTAAAACCTATTTGCAAAATAAACAACATAATTTATCACGACTACATTTCATTGCATTCTCTGTACACAGGTTCCAAACTCAACACTCTGGCATCACTGTGGCCTAGCACTTGCTACTGGAGCCTTGCTGGGTGCAGCCGGACTAAACCGGATGTCCGCTCCATTACCGCGCAGTGCGCTGGACAAGCGGCCTCCTTGTGTGACGCAGGACTCGGCTGCGTTGCTTGCTGTTGTGTCGCAGAGGAGCAGATATGCTGGCGAGGTCAGTAGTCACATAGAATACTGTTATATAACTTAAGTCGTGTATAACGTTTACTACCTGCCATCGTCTAACCATAATTTTGAAGTATGGAAAATCACCATTTTCTCCTCGACTCTTACTGACTAAAACCCAAAGTTTTAGTAAGAGTCCTGGAACGCAAAGGGCATTACAAAACCTAATGCCCTTTGCGTTCCAGGGCCGCGGTGACTTTTTTAAACAAATTCCGCAACCGTGATAGGCATTGGCCTTAGCGGGCCCAGTCTACTATGCTGACATCTTTTTGAGGCGCGCGTGAAACGCAACTCGCCGTCAACTCGGATCATGTATCCACCTGGCCTTATCCCAACTGTGCTGGGACTGGCTTCTACCAACGGTGTAGGGACCGGCTTTCATCAAATGTGCTGGGACCGGCTTTTAGTCTAACCGATGTCAGCTGAATATCAACATTTAACATAGAAGGCTGTCCTAGTTACTGAGTAACATGATACGACGATTGGTTGTGGATTGGTCCTCGAAGATTAACGAGGATTCAGTACCAAAGAGTACCGGTACAAAATATGGAGTTAACTCATCAACGGACCGTTCAGTGGCTAACGTAATATAACCTTGATCCATCATTCGATACCGCTGCTTGTTGGCCCTTCAAATTTGAAATTTTCAAGGTCTTTATTACTTTATATGGTTTAAAAATAATGTATTAATATTTTAAATAAAATTATACGTTAATTGATTGCTTTCTTGCAGATCGCTGGCGCCGTAAGCGCTGAAGGCGGCGGAGAGGCAGCGCTATGGCGCGTAGGGGCTCGTTTACACACCGCGTTACGTGACGCATGCAGCAGCGGCAGCGAGACCTCACACCGCGCAGCTCTGTGGAGAGCTACAGCACTATTGGTGCACGCCAGGCATCACTCACCGCATGCGGCTCATTCACATACCGCGCCCACGGCAAGGGGGTTGTTGCACTCTGTCGGTAAGTCAATAACACCAGTATTGCTCAAATATCTGTTCACATTCCCAGAGATTTCAACCCTTGTGGGATTGACCTTTAAGATTAAGCGGTGCTTTCTGAGGTTGGACCGTAGATGGGTGACCGTCATTACATACCGAGTTTCTTCCGTGCCTCGGTAATCAAGTTAAATTAGAATTTAAAAAAACCCAATCACTGGGTTGTAGGGGCCAGACAGTTTAAAATTTTCAATAAAAAATAAGAATTTATGACATTCGTGCTGCGAGAAATCGCACTAAGAAGCCATTGAGTCATCGCGCAAACCAACTTTGATCTTGTGTTTTTTATTTTTACCTGACTGTGTCGGAGAGAGGGTTATATTATGTCCCGTCGGGGCAGCGGGTTGTTCGCAAGAGATACCGCGGCCTCGGCACAAGGGCTAAGAAGGAACATGAGTGGTTTTTAATCAGTAGAAGTCTGACACTCCCTCGCTCTGCCCAAGAGCGCACCCCCGCCTCAAAAAACGGCTTATGTTATGTTAAATCTAATTCTCCATCAATCCTCCACAGCATGGTCCCAAGTAGAGATCTTCACGGAAGACGCAGTGACGACAGCAGTGGAGTGCTGGCAATGGCTGACGACGTCCCGCCCCGACCTGGAGATCAGACTCATGCAGGAGATATTCTCCGCGTGGCAGAGTACTGTGGATCGCAAGATGGGGCTGTTCTCTAAGCAGTATGATGAAACCAGTCCGTTGGCTGCTCATGAAGGTTAGTAACAGATGTTTTTTTGCAGCAAAAAAAAACAGGAGAAACGTGGTTGAACTTGGTAGGTCCACTTTGGCCCTTTGATGTGCTGCAAATAGAGTTTTCTAGGATAGACCACCATAATGAACCAAAAGAAAATTTATAAAAAAATGTTAATTAAATAAATTAGAAAAATATCTGTTTTTAAATGTTTCACTTATGATTGGGAATTATACTGTTTTATAGTTTCGTTTTCGTATTGTAAAACAGTTTTAATTGACTTTACTGTTCCAAATTTTAGGAGTGCAACTAGGTACAGTGCAACTAGGTACAGTTCTTTTACAAGCTATTATGCCTTGTGATTGTATGTATGATATTTTCTGACATTAAAATTGCCTGTAATGGTCTAATTCAAATAAATGCTTTAATTTTGAATTTGTAATTTATTATAACAGGTGCAAAACTAGAACCTCGTCCACCCTTCGTGGCTCCTCACGCGGTGTGGGTTCGATACCTGTGCGAGGTAGCCGAGACCGCCAAATACAACAGCTTGGAAAAAGTGGAGATGCTGGCCAGTTTGCTGCATAGGTACGTATTTTGTTAAGTTGGAAATAAAACTTTATGATTAACACCTTTTTTTTTTTTTTTTTTTTTGGTGGGTGTAAAATCATCGAATAACCCCTCCCGCTCTTGGGCAGAGCGAAAGGGAGTGTCAGACTTCTACTGACTAAAAACCACCCATGTTCCTTCTTCGCCCTCTATGTCGAGGCCGCGATAACCGTTGGACTACCCGCGGCCTCGACAGGCGTCGGCCCTTTCGGGCCCCTCCCATGTTGCTGACATCTCTTTGAGGCGCGCGTGGAACACGAACGCGCCGTCGACACGGCCTGTTTTCGTCGTGAGACGGACGGACGGCGAGTTAGCCCATCACTCACCGTCCACAGGCCCGCGTCTACGGTGGCCGGAGGTCATCGCGGGACCCCCGACGCCCGGAGCGCCTCCCGCGGCGGCTGGGACGAGAGGTTCTCTCCCTCTCGCGTTCCGCCACCTCCTTCGCTAGCATCACTGCTTCGCAGAAGGAGGCGACGGCGTCCCATTCCTCCTCGCCCCGGACCATGGCTTGCACCAGGGCCGGGCGCGAGAGGTCGCCGCCGCCGATCGCCGCTACGAGAACACGGCGGGGCTCCGCCCAAGCGGGGCACACCTCCACTGTGTGCTCCACCGTGTCCTCCGGCCGATCCTCGCAATGGTGGCATCCGGGCGTTTCCTCCCGCCTGATTCGGTGCAGGTACCTCCCGAAACAACCGTGTCCGGTGAGGACCTGCGTCAGACGGAAGGTGAGAGCGCCGTGGCGCCTCTCAAGCCACTCCTCAAAGAGGGGACTTACCGCCACTATCGTGGCGTGCCCTGATGATTAACACCTTAAAGTATAATTTGTGGAGTCGATAAGTGAAAGTCGATTAACGAAAAGTATTTAAAAGGCAGAGGAACGCAGGAGGAGACACCCTAGAAAGACATACACTGACCTTATTCGTGATGTTCTTCAGAAAGGACAGGTACTCGTAACCGCCGTGTGTATATGATCAGATGTATGAATGTTTACGAGGCAAAAGAGGTAAGTATACAGCAGGGTCGTCGCGTGCCCATAACTCGATTCCTACCGGCTTCCCTTCGGGAAAATTACACTCTACGTAGTGTCTACTATAGTAAAAGTATTTAATACATCATAGAAAATAAAAAATCAAATCAAAAGTCTCTCAAAACGGTGAAGGAAAACATCGTGAGGAAACCGGCATGGCTTAGAACCAAACATTCGAAGACATGTGACATCTACAAATCCGCACTGGGCCCGCGTGGTAGATTATAGCCCATTCATCCTCAAGAGAGAGGAGGCCTGTGTCCCAGCAGTCGGAACATTAATAGGCTGTTGACGATTCAAGTATTCGCATCTGGCAGTTATCACCTTGTGTTGATGAGCTGATGATGAAAGGTATAACTCCTTAACGGTTAGGAGTAGGAAATTAATTCATAAACAAAATATTATGCGGACGTACCTGTATATAGTTTTATTCTTTCGGGTTATCTAGGTGAGCTGATTACGAACTCCTCAACGGTCAAAAATTCAAATTTAATATGGCATAGCATCGATTTTTTTTGGATTATTCGACATGAGTATCAATTTCGTGGTTTTAGAAGTCGCTGATATCGAAAATGAGGATAAAGCAAACAGAAAAAGAACTAAAATATATACTAAATAAATAATTGAAAAAAAAAACATATTTTTCTTCTTTTTCTTTATTATTGACGCTTCGTCACTGGTATACAGTAATGATCGAAGCAGATGGCGTTCTGTGTTTCTGCCTACCCTCTATGGGAAAAGGGTTTAAGTTTATGTTTGTTAAACAATTTTCGTTTTACTTTTAGGTCACTGCCGATAACTGTGGGCGACATACGCGACCATATAAACAGACACGTTGAAGCTGTTGGAGTACGATTCAGGTATGTTCATAAAAAATAAATCAAATATCTATAACTAGCTGATGCCCCGTGGATTATTATGCTCGGTCTCCAAAATCGCTTTATTTCATTTTGTGAACTACAACTACCCCGTGTGCTGGGCGTGTGGTATCGGGTTCGATTACCAAGTCAAGCAGTGTTATTTTTTGTATTAACTGAATCTACTCTTATCATCAATCTCGTCCTGGGCCTCAATTCCGGGCTCGAGCTAGATATCACGACCATGGAGATAGATCTCTGTTTCAAATCTCCGCATTAATGTCCGGTTCAAATCTCGATACTATCAAAAAATCGTATTCTCGTTGACCATGGAGAAAGATTTACAACGGAGACAATAATCTCTGCTAAGAGACGTTCCATTTTTATCGATTCACTTTGATTATAATCGATTACGTCACGTTTTTCTTTTTTTAGTAATAATGATAATGATAATTTATCAAATATGCTTGTATTTGATAAATTAAACATAACATATGAGAAAGGGTTATTTTAGTATATTGTGTTTCTGTAACTGTTTTTTATTTTTATAATTACTGAAAATAGTAATTGCAAAGTAGCGTAATCCGAAACGCATTATTTGTGTTCTTTTTCTGACGTATCGTACTGTAATCACTGCTTGGTTTAAAACAAAGTCGCTTCCCGCTGTCTGTCTGTCCATATAAAGGCTTAGATCTTTAAAACGCAACGGATTTTGATGCGGTTTTGCTTGCAAAAGCTAGTAATAAATAAAAAAAGTGCCGGGGATTTTACAAAAAGTTTCCCCAAAGTGAATATGGAACCGCGCGCGGAGAAGCAGAAACGGCAATACCCTTCGCAAGCACAAAAAACAAGGCTGGCGCAGCTACTAGAAGCTGACGCTGAACTTCGAAGTGGGAAGTTCACTTCTTCATTTACCAAAAAGTCCGCAACGGCAAGGTGGGACAAAATTGCTGTAGAAGTAAACTCCATCACTGGAGCGAAAAAGTCGGGCAAAGACTGGCGTAGTGTAAGTACAAATCTGCTTTTCTAGCTACCACAACAGCCAAGAGATCATTGGTGTGTCCAAGTTTATTGCTATCTGACCTTACAGAATGAAGAAGTAAATCTTAAATCGGTTGAGGTGTAGATGGAAATAAGTCTTGAAACATTTCTGCAACCTAGAATTCTTTCAGCGCAAGCCAGTAGATTAGAAATTTAGAAGGTCAGGTACAGCGAGTCTCTGAATGTAGTGAAGGGACGGCCCTATTATAACCTTGATGGTAATTTTTTATGACCAAGTACCCACAAATCATTCAGTTGTTCCCCCTTAATGACATGGCTTTAAATCAATTCCCTGACATAATGCTAATTCTAAAATCCAGAAACTGTTTTCACAATAGGTGCGGGCACATTCTATAACTAATCTAACATTCTAGGATTATCTCCATCATTAAGATTTTTATTATATTATTAAATTTTTAAGCATTTGGTACAATTGCTTTGTATTTTTCAGACATGGATTGATATGAAATCATATGTAAAAAAAAAAAATGCAGGCCAAAAGAGGTCCATTGCAAAAACAGGTGGCGGCCCTCCAGATGACTCCACATTTCAAAACTCTGATGATATTATTTTGGGCACAATCAGTGAATCAGCCTTGGCCGGCCACTCAGACAGCCAAGAGTCAATGGTTAGTCTCATAGGTATGTAAAACTTACATTAATAGAGTGTTGCAAAAGCAGAGACTTATTAAAACTTGTAATAATAATTGTTGCAATAACTATTTTCAGACTTTCAATCGGGTATTCCTGAGATTGAAGTGTTACAGGAAGATATGGGGTTCGAGCCAAATGTTGTTGTTGATGAAACTGAAGCAATGGAAAGTGAAGCAATACAAAATGAAACCAAACCACAACTGTCTATGTCATCACATAAAAGTACCTAATTGTTTTTTATTAAATAATATATATCAAGTCTACAACAACAATGTTCTGCCTGCACTCTGCAGCCTCTAAATCATGGGACATGAGAAATAGATAATTTAGAAATAGAAATTATTTATTTCCCAGTACATGTATAATTTTAAGTTGAGAGTAACTTGTAAGTCAATCATAAAAATTCATTTTCTGCAGGACCATACCAAGCAAAAAAAACAAAGAGGACGGTAGCACAAAAAAGGCTGCAAAATAGTTTGGATACGGCACAGGCACTGCACTTTCAAATAACAGAAAAAAATAAAATAAAGAAAGAGTTCAACGCTGCTTATCTCCAAGAAATGCATCGACAAACAGATGCAATTTTAGAATTAGCTAGTAGTGTAAGATCCCTTAGAGATATATAAAAATTGTCTTATTTGTTGATTGTTTATGTTGATATTATGGTTCTTTTGTTTTAGTTGATTCAGTCTGTGATAATTATGTGTACTTAATATTTTTGTGTTTAAGCCAAACAGATAGTCATAGACATACTTACTGCCAGTACGTAAAGTTTTTATAAGTCTATGTGTGATTAGTAGTCTTCAAGAAATAAAAGATTTTTACAATTTTTAATACTTATAGTTTTATTTTCTATGATGTATTTAAATATCAAATATTTAAATTGGAGCGCAGAACGAAACCGGGGCTAAGGCACGTATTACAGAACGTTACTCAATACTCTCTCAATAACTCGAGCATTACTTTCAACTAGTTTCAACCAATCAAAAGACTTGAATCTAGTTTTAAGTAATGCTTGGTTATTGACATTCTGTAATACGAGCCATAAGACAGTTTAGTACTTTAGACCTACATTAGACTACAAATTCTACATTGCAATCTTGTTGTTGCCATACAATACACCAAGGTATTTAACATCTTCAACAAAAATAATTATTAACAATGCTGCTCTGCTTATTCCTTGCTCTCAAAAGCAGAAAATTATTACGCATCTGCTCTCCTGCCGGCGGCGGTGGTGGCAGCCCTTCAATTATACCAAGTTCTTCGTTGGTCAGATGCCTTGTAAGCTCCGGGTCATCTTCGTTCCTTGAAATGCACATATTGTGTAGTACAGCACAAGCATTAATAATTTTTGTGGCCTTGTTTGGGGTGTAGTGGAGAACACGGTCTTTCAGGAGGCACCTAAATCGTCCTTTTAAAACCCCATTGCATCTTTCAATGGTGCACCTTGCTCTAACAAATGCCTCATTGTAGCGGTGTTCAGGAGTGTTCTCATCTGGGTTTGATATGGGTGTCATCATCCAAGGTCTGAGAGCATACCCACTGTCACCTTGAAAATAAGGGTAGTGAGTTAAAATTTTTTAAACATTGAAAAGAAGCGTAATATACTGAGGTACTTATCTAATCCTACTAGGTACCTAATTACATATTGTTATCAACTTGTCCTTCAAATGTAGGTTCATGCTTTGTACATAATGGGCAGATCCCATCTATATCAATTAATACATGCTTTACTTAAAACTTACCTACCTATTAAATGATAGTTTGTATGGTGTTGATTGTGCAGGTGCTCCATGTACGGCAATGAGTTTGAGGTGTTCCAGATGTAGGAGTCATGAGTGGAACCAGGGAAAAGAGCGTTGATATTAAGTATTTTTAACTTTTCATCACAAATCTGAAACAACAAATTATATTTACCTACATGAATTTTAGTAAGTATCCTTGAACAATGAATACAATCAATGTATCCAATATATAGGTATCTAGATACCTACTTAGTAACCCACAAGTATGATAAAGACTATTTCTTGTGTGTGACTTGTGCTTATTAGGTACTTATGTGTTTATAGCAAAGAGAATATGCTGCTAGCTGTTAAAGGTAGGTAGGTACATACCAATTGTGTGTTTATAGAATGATACAATTTTCTGTTCACATAACTCCTCTCGTCAAATACTGTTGCTGCTGGTGGCACAATTGAAACATGTGTACAATCAATAGCACCAACCACTCCTGGGAAACCGAATTCCCTGTAAAATCTAAAAAAAAAATGCTCAGTGTATAAAATAGCTTAGGCTCATCATCCTACATAAAGATTTATTGACATAAAATACCTTTATTAAAATATTTTATGCGGCCATAACTAAGTAACCAAACTATCTAGGTACCTACATCATAAGTTAGGTAAGTACCTACTTACCCTGTTACTGTTAGGTTTATTTCTTGGAGAGATTGAGGCATATGGATCCATCTATTAAAAATGGACGGGTGGTTTAATGCATCCACCACCTCTGAAATACACCTTGAAACTGTTGGTTGTGAAAGATTTATGTAAACACTCTTTGCTACGGGGGTTTGATAACTTCCTGTAGCAAAAAAATTCAATGTACACAACACCTGCAAAAAAAAAAGGAAATAACATATAATTTTTTGTATTAGGGTAGGTAGGTATGTTGTCCGTGCATACAATATGTACACTTCATAAAAAATATGACAGAGACACTATAGGTACCTACCTAGCTACCTTTTATAATGAGGCCGTCAACAAGTGTGTTAGTATATCTGATTTTAAATTAAGTACCTTGGTTTTTATATCAATGGCATGGGTTGTTGTAAGCGGTTCAACCATGGTCATTACTGCCATCGCTAATTCCTTGGATAGGCGAAAATTCTTTTTGAATTCTGCATCACTCGTCTCAAACGGTTCGACTCGCCATGGAGCTCGAGTTCGAGGTGCAGCAACAGCAGCTTCAGCTTCTTCCACAAGCTCTGGGATTAAATTAGCCAAGAATTCATCCATATTATCACTTTAACAAATCGTCGGTACATAAGTTACATACGTTTTACGATAATTTGTTTGTTGTTAATATCAATTTTGACAGATGTTCCAACGGAGATTTCATATCTCCATACCTTAGGACCAGCCGTAATATCTCGCTGGTTTGCGATCGAAAAAATTATGAATGGAGATCGTTAGAATAGCAATTTTTCGTTTTCGACGGAGATAAGCAGTTTTTCGACTGATATTTCGACCATGGGGATAATTTCCATGTCACCGGAATTGGCCTCCTGAGGACAGATGAGTGCGACGATTTGGTTTTCCAAAAATAAATTTTCTAGTATCAGGTCGCATTTTTAACCGGTTGCTGGCAATAACTTCGCTCTTGGTACATAGTGCTCATGTATAGTTGGCGCCACATAAAATTAACGATGAGGGGAATGCGGGGGGGGGGGATCGCGCATAGGTATACTCGCGCACGAAACTAAATAAATTTGTAAATGTGTTCAATTAAAAACACAATTCTTCTCACTAGACTCGCAACATTTTCTTGCCTCTGCGGTTCGTTTCATGCATTGTTTTATATTATCAATAATAAGAATACCTATTATTATCAGCCTCTCTCTTCATAAAACAATCTACGTCATAAATCATTTTTCTCAATTGTAATGTAAAACCATTTCGTAAAACGTTTTGTGCTCTATATTATTTTTAGAACGACGGACAAAAATGCATCGCATTTCTTCCGGTAAGCTATTGGTCCGTCTGCTGAGCCCCCTACCTCATACCACCAAATAGCCCGATAAATCGCCTAATGCGCAGCTTGACCCCCTGCGTTCATCTTACGTGGCGCGACCTGTACATGGATCTTAAACATAACTCTCTAAATATGAAAACTACTAAACACCTCCACCCACCTTTAAACAATCGCGTAATTTTATGATAATCACTTTCTTCTTTCAGACTTCTGTCCTGCGGCATTTCCCTCCTCCAAGGCGACATTCTCCCTCGCTCCATCGCCCGCAACATCCTTCGTGAGCGCGTCTACGCAGTTTGCCTAGACTACTTCTGTCGAGGTCTCATGGCTCCTGCCAAGAGTTCTGGCGCTCTGAGAGAGGATATCATATCGCTCATCAAGTTCTGGCAGCTCATGCACTCGGATAAGAAGTATTTGAAGAGCAGTGATATTGGAGGTATTAATTTTTTGTGAAGGTCAAAAATTATCCCACGAAAACTGGGAATTGGGATAAAAAATATCCTATATTCTAAACTAGGTAATGGTCTACCCTGTGTGAAAATTTCACCGAATGCGTTCAACCGTTTAGACGTCAACTAGTCACAAACAAACAACGGACAGATCGACAGAGTTACTTTCGATTTAATAATATTAGTAGCGATTATTGCGGGGACCCGCTGGATGCGAGACGCATGGGACCGATCAATGTGGCGACACTTAGGGGAGGCATTTGTCCAGCAGTGGACGTCTTTCGGCTGAAATGATGATGATGATGAGGAGTAGCGATTAGGCGATAGTATGTATGTATGTGTGCCTCGACTACTTCTTTCGAGGTCTCATGGCTACTGCCAAGAGCTCTGGCGCTCATCAAGTTTTGGCAGCTCATGCACTCGGATACGAAATATTTGAAGAGCAGTGAAATCGGAGATATTTTTTACGAAGGTCAAAAATTATCCCACGAAATTGGGAATTGGGATAAAATATATCCTTTGTTCTAATCCAAGCCGTGGACTACCCTGTGTGCCAAAGTGCACCGAAATCCGTTCAACCATTTAGACGTCAACTAGTAACAAGCACACAACAACCAGATCGACAAACAGTTACTTTCGAACTCATGATACGAGTATTATTAGGGATAGTAAGTCTGTACATACGAAGAAAACCTGAATTCGCTAATATCTCATTGTATCGGACGCGTCAATAACCCTTTGCTCATACGGCTAAACACAAATGCAGCATGACCTGCCATGTGATCCCAAAATTTTACTGCAAAATATTGGTAAAATGTCGATAAGTTTACGCGTGCGACGCAAAATGCCAGAAAATTCAAAATGGCGATGAAGCCATTACTACTAGCTATGCCATTACACACTACACCACAAGTCACCAAATGGCGGACCGCGGTCCGGATTCGGACCCGACCTATTTTGTGCGGACCTTGTAACACTAACTTTTATTGCTGAGTAAGAAAGTTGTTAAAATGTATCTCGCGCTTTGTTTGTCAATAGGGTATTACACCACAAAAATCCAATTAGTACGTCAGATAGATTTTCAAAATAATAATGGACACTGTTTTCGTATTTGCACGTAAACAAAAGATGAAGACGATACAGTGCTTCGAAAAGTTGTGTCAAGTCGTGTGACGTCACAAGGTCAGTACTTTTTTACCCACAAAGTGACGTCAAAAGACCCCACTCATGATCTTGGACACGTTTTATTTTCGTCAATTCTTATTCATTTGATAAAACAAAAAAACACGTTTCCAATAATATTTTTCGATAATGTAATAGACGGATATTTTTTTTTTTTGGTGAAATACCCTATTTGACAACAGACAAAAAGTTTAAGGCAAATAAATGTAATCTTACATAGTGATATTTAAAGAAAAAACCTTGTTATTCTGTACATTACATTTGCTCATTTAATAAACTCAAGTAGAAACTGACCGCGATGGGAATTTATTTAAAAACCTGGAACTCTGAAGAAACAAATTTGTGATCCCTGCACTACACTATGCCACTCCAGCACTTCTAATATCAACGTCTGTTCCAGGTGATTTTGAGCTAATGGGTCCGAGCAGTAACCAAAGTATCTACACATCAAACTCTCCGATCGATAACCGATCATCTGTGAACAGTGATATAGGTAGTCGACAGACAACTGGCTGGATAAACACGGTAAGTTCTAGCAGTTCATAGACAATGCCTCGCAATAATGGCTGGCCTGTTGGTCTAGTGGTTAGTGACCCTAACTGCTATGCCGGAGGTCGTGGGTTCGATTCCCACCCAGGACAAATGTTTGTGTGATGAGCACGATCATTTGTTCTGTGTCTGGGTGTAATTTATCTATAATATGTATGTATTTAGAAATATATAAGTAGGTTTATCAGTTGTCTAGTGCCCATAACACAAGCTCTGCTTAGCTTGGGACTAGATGGCGTTGTGTGATAGTTGTGGAATATTATTATTATTATTATTATTATTATAATGAGTGGTGACTTGTAAAATAAGCAACAGTTTTATTTTTATTTTCGCAATAGATACATCAGAAGCTTATTTTTGTCAGGAATTGTGTTTTGTTAGGAAGTTTAAAAATTAAGCCAGTCACAAAAAAGTTAGAAGGCAATCGACTGTCGTACATATTGTGATGAGGAAGTATGAATCGCATGTTACTAGGAGTTTCGCCTGTATCGTGGGTGGGCAAGATTGTTTTAATCTTATTCCAGTGTGAGAAAGTGACAGAGCTATAAACGGTGTCTATCGCCATCTCTTTTGTAAAACTTCTGTTTTGCTTGTCCTACTCCTGAGCAAAGCCCTTCCGCATTCCTTCCACTTTTCTCGATGTTGCTCTTCTTCTCGACAAATAACGTGAAAGCTAGTGAAAGTATCCCGCCATTTTGTTCTCGGTCTGCCACGACAACGTCTTTTTAACACGTTTAATACGTTGCCCTACACTAGGAATTTCTCTTCGGTGCATTTACAGACATTTAAACTCACATTCACAAATACCCAGACCGGAAACAACTATCTGTAGGCTATACAAATATTTGTTCCGTGCGGAGATCGAACCTGCGTCATGTAGCGCAGCAGTCAACTGCTTGAGCCACTGCGCCAACCATGCCGTCAAATATGGTGAAATGAGGTTAACGCATCTCTTGTGTTAAACACAGGTGCCAATGTCAACAACAACGCTAAGCAGTGGAGGTGCAGGCAGTATCGCAGGCAAGCGTTCCAACCGCAGCGTGAAACCGCCCGCCAAGCCGCAGGACACGTTCGTGAAAGACTACGTGAGGAAGAGGAACCTTATATTGGAACTTATGGTGAGTGCATTAAGATAGGGTTTCCAGTGCCAACAAGTATTGCTGGTAAATATTCCAAGGCATCATAAAAGAAAAAACCAATGAAATAGAGAGCCTCCGTAATAATTTCAGGCAGAGCGTTTTTGATTATAATCTCAATAATTTTCTACAAAGAGCGGTCTGGTTGTCAAAACAGACGACTTATCTTGCGTCAATGTTTGTACGAGTTTGCGTACAAAAACGTTGGCGACAATAACGAGGTTATTACACGCTATATTTTTTAATCGTTTTAACCCACACTTGTACGTCTGTTTGTTAGCGTATAAGCGAGTGGATAGAACGCTGATTACCTTTTCAGTTTGCGACTTTCTTTCAAGAACGAAAATATTATTATTAATATTTTGTGTATGATGCTTATAAACCCCTCTATTTCCTCCACAGGCTGTAGAAATAGAATTCCTAGTAACCTGGCACAACCCTCACGGTCGGCCAGAGCAAGCCGTCCCGGGAGAAGATAACATCAACACGTGGCGCTCCAAGCCAAACCTGGAGCGAACGTGGCGCGACTACGCTAAGCTGGCCTGGGATATAAGCCCTACACTGGCCGTGTTCCTGCCTGAGAGGTAAGCTAATTATCCTAGCTTTACCCAACTATCCAATCACCAATTATCCAAACTAACTATCCAATCACCAACTATCCAAACTAACTATCCAATCACCAACTATCCAAACTAACTATCCAATCACCAACTATACAATCACTAACATATCCAGTCACCAACTATCCAATAAACACTAAGTGGTGCTTCAAGCCCAACATGAAGCGAATGTGTCATGACTACGCCAAGCTGGCTTGGGATATAAGTCCCCCTTTCGCTGTGTTCCTACCTGAGAGGTAAGCAAATTATCCTAGATTTTACCCAACTGTCCCATCAACAACTATCCCATCAACAAATACTTTGATACCTGATGATTTGCCTGATAATGACAATGATTACCACAAGCAGATCAGGGCGTGGGCGGCTGTGCCACCTGAATCACCAGCGTCAGACCTTCCAACCATTGACGAATTAATTAAAGTTGTCAGGAAACTCCCACTTAACAAATCGTCAGGTGAAGATAAAATATCTAATCGGATGATAATAGAAGCATGTAAAACAGCGGCCGACGCAATTTTAAGTGTTTACAAGCGTTGCATTGCAGAAGGCGTTTTTCCTCGTATATGGCGACGCGGCTTTATACGAATAATTCCGAAAAGTGGCGACAAGCCACCGGACGACCCTAAGTCTTACCGCCCTATAACACTACTACCATCTTTGGGGAAACTCCTGGAGCGTCTTATCGTTCCACGTTTACTACCAGACGGACCGAAATTTCACAACAAACAATTCGGTTTTACCGTGGGAAAATCTACCGTAGACGCGGCACTTTCTGTCCGGAAAATTGTCAATACATCCGAACATAAGTACCTAGTTGGGATCTTTCTAGATATTTCTGGGGCTTTTAATAACGCATGGTGGCCGATGCTACTCCTTAAACTGAAAATTCGTGGTTGCCCTAAAAACATAATTATACAATCTTGTTTACTCGTACTTCTTATATGGTTCCGCGAAATTCAAACTCGGACATCATTCTATGTCAAAGTCCGTCACCATGGGACGCCCTCAGGGTTCGGTTATGGGTCCGTATGTATGGAACGTAGGCTTCGATGACTTCCTCGCCATTCCACTTCCATGCGGCTGTTCATTAACCGGTTACGCGGACGACGGCCTGCTGCTCATTCAGTCAAGTACTCGGGCTGGACTCGAAAATTTGGCTGACACTTGCCTAAAATTAATATCCCAGTGGGGTGATCGTAACCGTCTGACCTTTGCACCACAAAACTTATCAACTTCTTTTAAAAAGTAATCTTAAATCATGCCCCAGTATAAAATTTAATAACGTTCCCGTGAAAAAGAAGGAGTCCGTGTGCTACCTTGGGTTTGTCTTAGAGAGAAATTTTTCATTCATTAAACATATAAAAACCGTCGGTGAAAAAGCTAAAAAGAACTTTTATGCCTTAAGGTGGAAGCTCACATCTGGCCCGCGAAATTCTAATTTTCTTACGTTTTTGGCAATTTGCAGGCCAGTGCTTGGTTGTATGTTTATGAAAATTTGATTTGCGACTGTAAGACGTATGAAGTTACCGAATTATAACCATCAAAATTATCAATACAACCCTCCAAGTTCATTTTCTTGTCAAGATTGATTTTTGCATGTAAAAGTCATTCTTTAGTAATTTAGTCGTCGTTCTTTAGTAGTTAGTAATTTTGATGGTTATAATTCGGTAACTTCATACGTCTTACAGTCGCAAATCAAATTTTCATAAACATACAACCAAGCACTGGCCTGCAAATTGCCAAAAACGTAAGAAAATTAGAATTTCGCGGGCCAGATGTGAGCTTCCACCTTAACGAGAATATCTAAATCTACGTGGGGTTTATCATTTGTAACTCTGAAGACGATCTATGGGGCTACTTACTTGGGGTGTATGTGCTACGGGGCACCAGTTTGGGCCGATAGGGCCACCATAGGAGCGGCACGACGTAAATTACTTCAAAGCCAGCGGTTGGCCTTGATTTTCTTGTGTAAAGCGTATAGGACGGATAGTACTGAAGCCTTACCGGTACTGGCAGGAGTACTTCCAGTCGATCTTGAAGTGCAGCGCCGTGCATGTACTACTGCGCACGAGAGACCGCGGACGCAGACTTTTTAACACAACGTGACCGTACTAAAATAGCTAGATTACTTAAACCACAGACTGACGTCTGGGAGGATCTTTTGTCAGAATGGCAATGTAGGTGGGATAATTCCATCAAAGGCCGACACCTCCACCAGTTCTTTCCATCCGTTCGTGAGCGGCTGGCCAGGACATGGCTGGAAGTGGATCACTGTGTTGCCCAATTTCTCACAGGTCATGGTAACTTTAAGAGTAAATTATTTTCCTTCAAGCTTGTTGCGTCGCCTTTAATATGAACAATCTGCACATCACATTTTATGGGAGTGTAGTCTTTGGCAGAATTAACGTAATATTATGTTGGATAGTGTACACTCAGGTTACATCCGGAGTTATTTACTATACGGACCTTGTTGAAACTAGAACAAATTTCCGTGCGTTCAAGCATTTTTGTCATACCTATTATTGGAATCAAATATAACAGCTCACAACTTAGGACCCAGTAATATTAATGACAACAATATCCGTGGTGCTAGGCAACTGGGCTTATCCCAGTTGTATGCGTCCCTGTGTGCCTATTGGCCTTGTTCTTTTCTGTCTCCTGCTGATATGGAGGGAAGTGGAAATTTCTGTTTTTCCTACTCCTCCGCTATTCTTTTCAGATTAATTTCGTTGCGGGATCCAAGACAGTCAAATCATTTCTCTGGGACTTCGTCGAGCTTCATTGTCTCGGCGCTTTTCTTGTGGTTGCCACTGTTGATTCTGGCTTACAGAAGTTACAGTGGTTTGGGAATAGTGAGGCGGGCTTGTCCCAATAAAAAAAATCCCATCAACAACTATCCAATCACCAACTATCGAATCATCATCTATCCAATATTCAACACATGGCGCTCTAACCCCAACTTCGCTCTGACCTAGGATATCAGTCCTACTCTTACTTAGTTCCTGCCTGAGAGGTAAGTTAATCATCATCTGCCTAACCTTTACCCAACTATCCAATCAGCAACTATCCAATCACCCAATTATCCAGACACCTACCATCCAATCACCCAAATATCCAATCACTAACTATCCAATCACCACCTATCCAATCACCAACTATCCATTCACTAACTATCCAATCACTAACTATCCAATCACTAACTATCCAATCACCACCTATACAATCACTAACTAACCAATCACCAACTATCCACTCACCAACTGTACAATCACTAACTATCGAATTACCCAATGATCCAATCACCAACTATTCAATTACTTACTGTCCAGTTACTGACTATCCAATCACCAACTATCCAATCACCAACTATAATATAACACGTGGCGCTCTAGTCCAACCTGGAGCGAACGTGGTGCGACTATACTAAACTGGCCTGGGATATTAGTCTTACACCTGCTGTGTTCCTGCCTGAGAAATCATCATCTGCCTAGCTGGCATCTATTCTAACCGGATGTAGTTTAAAACCAGTATTATACATGGAGCGACTGCCTATCTGACCTCCACAACCCAGTTACTACTGAGTAATATGATTCACCTTGGTAAGACAGGTTGTCAATCTTCCCGAGGCACGGAAAAATCTCGATATCTCGATTATACAGGGTGTAAATTACCCTTCACACATACGTCAACCAAGCATTCTGTACATCAAACTAAGTACGCAAAAATTTTTGCTGGGAAATATTTTTTTTTTGGGGTCGAAAATCTCATTTTATGGTAAAACTCAATGACTCTTAAAACATTGTGCTAGTGGATGCTTTGAATAGTAAACGGGTCATTCGGGAGGTAATTTAAGTAAAGTTATAACCTGAAAAACTAGTATTTACAAAAACAGCTGTGCAAAATTTGGAACTTTGACCCCCAATATCTCCCTAGGGGGTGCCCAGGTATGGTTTAGAACAAAAAAAAATTTCGCAGTGGTAAGGGTACTTTTACACCCTTTATACGTAAATACAAAATTCCACTTTCAGGTTAAAACACGACGGCATTACATTAGAGATACGTCGAAAGGTGCAAGCGCAGCCCACAGCGGTGTCTCATGTACCTCAGGCGCTGAAGTACCTTGTTACTACTGAGACACTGCTCAATGATGCTCATGAGGTTTGTGCCTTATTACTATGGATGTAGGATTGTTTTTAGCTTGTCATATGTAGGTATGACATTTACTTAACCGTACTTACAATACAACATCGAAGAAAAGAGCGTGAAAATAAAATTAACTACCATATATAAAGAGAGGGACAAAAAATATTTCAATTGCCTTATTCATAGGTCAGAAGGAGAAAGAAAAGAATCGACAACCTTTCACACGAAGAGAGAGAGGGATAGAGATAAAGAGATTTCAACTACCTTATCAAAAATGTTTAACTTTAAATTATTCTTCAATAATAGGGGATCGGACTGAGTCATAAAAATAAGATTCTAATTAGTACGTTACCTAGATTATCGAAAAATATTGGATAAGTACGTGCTTTTTGTTTTAACAAATTAATACAAATTTACGAAGATAAAACGCGTCAAAGATCATGAGTGTGACATGTGACGGTTTCGAGGAGTCCACGAGTTTTCGAAGCACTGTATCGTCTTTATTTTTTGTGTATGTGAAAAAAGAAAAAATATGTGTTCAATATTTTTTAGAAATCTATCAGACTGACTAATTAGATTTTTTTTTCTGATATGTGTTCAATAATTGTTCAATATTTTTTGGAAATCTATCTGACGGACTAATTAGATTTGTTTTGTCCGATATGTGTTCAATATTTTTTAGAAGTCTACCTGACGGACTAATTAGATTTGATTTGTCCGATATGTGTTCAACATTTGTAAAATTTTTTTTAGAAATCTATCTGACGGACTAGTTAGATTTTTTTTTGTCCGATCCCCTATTACTACTGCCTCGTCGATCTAGCGTTCGCAAGCTCGACTGCTGATCATGTGGATCTGGGTTTAAATCCCAGGTCGGGCAAATTGTTATTAGGATTTTCTTACAGGATTTTTTCAGTATAGTATAGGTTATATTTGGTACTACACCTCTGTCTTACTTCGTGGATTACAAGCGAGGTGTTATATTTTGTTATTCATATTCTAGCTAGTCCACATGATCACCTGGGCTCGCGTGTCGCCAGTTGAAGCCCTCTCGTACTTCAGCCGACAGTACCCGCCACACCCGTTGTCTGCGCAGGCGGCCGTCAGCACTCTGACGTCATATCCGTCTTCCGCTGTGCTGTTGTACATACCGCAGCTGGTGCAGGCTTTGAGGCACGATACTGTGAGTACTGCTGTTTTTGAGACGCTAAGGGTGTATCTTTTTTTTTTAATGTAGGAAATTATCAAATGACTCCTCCCGACCTGGGCACAGCGGTAGGGAGTCTTAGCCCTTTGTGTCGAGGCCGCGGTATCTCTTTCGAACAACCCGCAGTTCGGACGGGCGTCGTCCTCTGCAATGTTGCTGACATCATGCAAAACTGCACCTTGTACAGTCACGACTTCACGAGCAATAGTATGTATACAATCGGTAAAGTTCAAACGCGAATTTCTCGTAAAATAACGAGTGCAACTGAGATATGACCTACTTTACGATAATAATATGGGTTCCAAAAATATTAGTTTAATTACGAAACATTAATATTTAATCAATACAGCAAGCGAAAATTGGTTCTAAACTGAAGTGCGCTGAGTGTATACATATTCGTGCTGCTGACTATACATCAATGCATTTATTTGTATAGACTGTCTTTAAGACACTGAATACGTATCTTTGGTTTTTGTATGTATCACTAGGTGTTGCCAGCGGCTTCACCCGCTACAACTCGAAAATTATCCCACGGCAAGATAAAATCGGGATAAAAATTTATCCTATGTGTTATGTGAGGTTATAAACTATCTGTGTACCAAATTTTATCCAAATCCGTACAGTAGTTTTTACGTGAAGAAGTAACAAACATACACACTCACAGACTTTCGCCTTTATAATATTAGTGTCATAAGCATTGAATGCATGTAATTTTATTTTCTATCCAGATGGGCTATGTAGCCGAACTAATAAAATCACTATCGAAGAAATCTCAAGTCGTGGCTCATCAACTGATATGGAACATGCACACCAATATGTACACTGATGAGGAAATGCAGAACAAAGATCGTAAGTCTTTTAAGATATTGTATACTAGCGGACGGCACGCGGTTTCACGCGCGTAGTTTCCGTTCCCGTGGGAATACAGGGATACAAAGCAACCTATGTCACCCGGGGATAGTGTAGCTTTCCAAAGGTAAAAGAATTTTTCAAATCGGTCCTCGGAGCCTATTTGTTACAAACAAACACTTTAACGGTTTGTCTCTCGCCTATTTCCTCCTCCAATATTGTACCAATGTATAAGATATTTTAGACACTAAATAAGAAAGATGTATTGTGTGCCCCTATGTTTGTCTTTTTTCGTTAATAGTTGTCAAAGTACACTAGGCCTCTGTTGACAGCGATCTAAATAAGCATATTTGAGCATTTTTAAGGGTTCTAGTCCTAAGAAAAATAATGTATCATCAAAAAGAAAAACATAGCGGCATACAAGTAGTTAATAATTATTATTCTGTAGAAAATCATAGCGTTATAGTCATTAACAAGAAAGAAAACAGGCGATAGCGTTTCTATGGAGAAATGACCTCCCGCATTTCCTCTTAAACATAACTGGAAATGTGGGTGTACCCTGCGGTACACCTCTCTGCCTAATCCTTTAGGGATTATATGCATGATTTCGTGTTTCTGGGACTGTCAGTTTGGGATTTTATATGTATAGATATTATGTTTGTTATTTTTTCCAGCTGCTCTCTTCGATATACTGGAAAGCTTAACAAAGAACATAGTGGACCACCTATCGGGGCCCGCGAAGGCGTTCTACGAGAGGGAGTTCGACTTCTTCAGCCAGATCACGAACATCAGCGGCACTATCCGACCGTTCCCGAAAGGGGCCGAGAGGAAACGAGCTTGCTTGGAGGCGCTGAAAACTGTTAAGGTACCTAAGAAAAGTTAATGATTTTTGGTGGTAACTTAAATAATTACGCTACAAAGATGAGTTTATAATTATCCCTAATTAAAAAAGTCAAAAAATATAAAACCGACTTCAAAAACACAAAAAGAAAAAATCACTTTTGCTTCTGAAGTCGGTGATTTTTGTCTATTTAATTAAGTTTTGTTGCCTCCTTTTAGGAAGTCTATTTCAAGCTATATTGTATGTTAATGTTGCTCCTCTCCTTTGTGCAGGTTCAGCCCGGTTGCTATCTACCATCAAACCCTGATTCAATGGTTGTTGACATCGATTACAAGAGCGGTAAGTCATTACGTATAGTTAGGCGCACTATTACACGAATGTTGATTAACATCTATCTATAGCCTCCATCTCCTATTCTATCCACGCAATTTCGTTCAGCCAAAACGGGCTGGGTCTAAACCCAAGCAAGTGGATGGGACTCCAGGCCCAACGGGATCATTATATACTCGATTATACGATCAAATCCAGACTATAAACGAGAATCTCTTCCTGCCAAATTAGTTTGAATCAAGCCTATGAAAGTCATATTATTTGATGGGTTTTTTTTTATTTATTAGGACAAGCCCCCCACACTATTCCCAAACCACTGTAACTTCTGTAAGCCAGAATCAACAGTGGCGACCACAAGAAAAGCGCTGAGACAATGAAGCTCGACGAAGTCTCAAAAAAAAATGTTAAAATGGGTTTACTGTTTGTTTCGAGTTCTTATGCAAACATGGTAAATACCCACGTTAGTGATCATGTCAGTTTAAAAACGTATAAAATATATTTATTCAGGCACCCCCATGCAGAGTGCAGCGAAAGCCCCTTACCTGGCGAGGTTCAGGGTGCGGAAGTACGGCATCGATGAGATGGAATCCGTCGCCATGGCTATCTCCGCGGGAGAGGATCCACCCTCGGTAAGTATCAAGATATATGTCCAATAAAAAAAAAAAAAAACACAGCATACAAGCTTACAACCTTGTCTTGCTCTTGTAACCTATTCAGAACATAAAATGGTAAATATCCCGTTTTCACTGTTAATTTTCAGACTTGCCTAGTTTTTATTTGAACGTATGTTCAAATAAAACTCAATTTTGTAATGATAATTTTGACACACACTTTTCTTTATTGACGATTTGATTTATCTATTGACGAAATAGAATTATGGTTTAGTCAAAGTAAAGTCTTCTTCAACTTATTCCTTTAAAACAGAGTCTTCTAAAATATTTTAACGTCGGTCACCGCCGCTCTACAGCTGAACTTGTACTCGTAAGTCTCTGTGTGAACAATGGCTTGCTGTATGAATTCCCGTCCATTACAAACTTAGCCCAAGTCCAGTGCAGGTGGACTAGGTCTTAAAGCAGTAATAATTTAATCTTAATCCAGAGTGGGAAAGAGATAGCGCCAGACGTCCTGCATAGGTCCATCTCTTTCCCACACTGAAGTGACATTAAAATAGTACTACTCTAACTGCCGCACTCAGAGACCTTTAATGATTACTTAGACCATCACTTAGTAATAGTTTTGACAGTTTTCTCATACAAAGATATGTCAAACCTTTACTAAGTAAAGGCTTAAGTAATAATTAAACATCTCTGAGTACGGCAGTAAGACATCGTAACCTCTCTGGACATAAACCTCCCCGTACCATTCGTAAACAATTAGCAAGAAAACTTACGGAATGTTCCAATCTATACCTTATTAAAATGGCATATAAGTTATTAAAGTCCATACACACATTAATAAAAAGAATAAAACATACGAGTTTGGCGAATCCTGCACGGATCAGCAGGGTTATTGCGTATCTTATAAATGACAGTGGCTATCATATAGTGCGCATCAAGTACCTGTCAAAAGGTTCCATTTTGTACCAAACCCTAACCAATTTGACAGTTAATCCATGGACAATATGATAGCTACTGACATTTAAGGTGGAAGCTCACATCTGGCCCGCGAAATTCTAATTTTCTTACGTTTTTGGCAATTTGCAGGCCAGTGCTTGGTTGTATGTTTATGAAAATTTGATTTGCGACTGTAAGACGTATGAAGTTACCGAATTATAACCATCAAAATTATCAATACAACCCTCCAAGTTCATTTTCATGTCAAGATTGATTTTTGCATGTAAAAGTCATTCTTTAGTAATTTAGTCGTCGTTCTTTAGTAGTTAGTAATTTTGATGGTTATAATTCGGTAACTTCATACGTCGTAACAGTCGCAAATCAAATTTTCATAAACATACAACCAAGCACTGGCCTGCAAATTGCCAAAAACGTAAGAAAATTAGAATTTCGCGGGCCAGATGTGAGCTTCCACCTTAAAAGATACACAATAGCCCGCCAGATACTTGTGTTGTTTGAAGGTTGCTGCGAGTGGCGGTCAACGCAGATATAACGGTTCAAACTTTATGGCCACTCGACACATGTAACGTAAAGCTTCGTAGAACACAATAGGGTAGTTGACTGACTAAACAAATATGATTCTCTTAAGTCCGTCAGTTAGATTATCGAACTATATTGGATACGTGTTTTTTGTTTCATAAAATTAATAAAAGTTGACGAAAATAAAACGCGTCAAAGATCTGGGGGCTGGTGACGTCAGTTTCTTGTAAAAAATGTACCATCAGACTGTGACGCCGCGCAACTTTTCGAAGCACTGTATCGTCTTCATTTATTATTTACGTGAAATAATAAAAAAATACGTGTCCAATATTTTTTGGAAATCTATCTGACGGATTAATTCGATTTTTTTTTGTCAACTACCCTATTTTAAGTACCAGCGAGGCACCGCAGAGTACGCATCGTCTTGACTGTATAATGCGCAGACCGTCACCCGCAGCTAAGTTCCGAGCCGTCATAAAGTTTGAATTATACTACCACTTCCCGGTTTCTGAGTGAGCTGAAATTTTGCATACATGTTTGGATGACAATGCATGGTTAGTAGTGACGTCATTCTGAATCCAACATGTCTGGACTACCATAGGTTGCGGACTAGTTATTTTTATACATTTCCATGATATGGGTACCAAATGATAGGGTTTGCTGAAAAGACTTCGAGAAAGCGCGTTTTTAAGTTTTTTTTTAAACTACAATAGTTATGTGACATAGAAAAGATCTTGTTCATGGATATATGGAATCCCGTACCAAACTGTGTCAACATCAAACTTTTTTTTTTATTGTCTACATTTATCATATTAACTCCTACAAAAGTTCTTTTTGTAAAATAAATCCGAGTTTCGGAGTAATTTTGTAAAATCGAAAATAATCTCAAAACCAGGCAAGTAGGTATTGTAGGGAAACCTCTACGATGCGAAGTCAGTCCAACTGTCAAAATCAACCGACAGATCTAACAGAACGACTTTTGAACTGGTTGTGTGAACGCCATGTATAGGGAGTAAAACAATATTCATACTTTTATACTTTAAATTAAATTCCTTCTTCATAAATCAAATCCCAGCCGTATAATGTCGTAAAAAAATATGAAAATAATTACTATAACATTTTGATGTTGAAACTCGAGAATTCATGGTTCGAGTTTCGGTCATTGTCTTTTACGATTTTTTATGTATTTTTTCACATTTCCACTTTTCTACCAAACAGGAAGAAGGCAAAGACCGGTTCACCGGTATAGCATCAGAAGTGTGGCAGGCAGCCATCTTCAAAGTAGGAGATGACGTCAGACAAGACATGTTGGCGCTTCAAGTCATATCGCTGTTCAAAAACATCTTCCAACAAGTTGGGCTAGACTTGTACCTGTTCCCGTATAAAGTCGTCGCTACTGCGCCTGGAGTAAATATTTAGTAAACTTATATTAACTGCTTCAACTTTGTGTAATTTATTTCATCACCTCTGCTCTCAAGACGGTGAAGGAAAACATCGCGAGGAAACCGGCATGTCGTAGAACCAAAAAATTCGAAGACATGTGACATCTACCAACCCGCACTGGGCCCGCGTGGTGGATTATAGCCCATCCCTCCCCTAGAGAGGAGGCCTGAGTCCCTGCAGTGGGAACATTATAGGCTGATGATGATCTCAAGCGCGACTGCTGAGCATGTGGGTTCAATTCCCGAGTCGGGTAAAGTGTTATTGGGTTTTTCCATCAGAAATTTCTCAGTAACAATCTTAGAGTCTGGATTTGTGACACGTTGGTGGCAATAGGCTCACCCCCTATTAAAAGGAACTTAAACTTAACTGCCGAAATGTGGGTGTATTTGTTAATTACACCTTTGCCTAATCCTGTGACGATTACAGGCGTGATGTTATATTATGTGTTTATATTAAGCGACTTCCATTCTGTCATCCTTTTTTTGCAAAAAGATTCTCTAAATTACTAGTCATAAAGTTGTTATTCTTCTGTACATCATTTCAGTGCGGCGTGATAGAATGCGTGCCAAACGCGAAGTCTCGCGACCAGCTCGGAAGACAAACCGACATTGGCATGTATGAGTATTTCATCAAGAAATATGGAGATGAGACCACTAGAGAATTTCAGGTATGTATTGACGGCCATATTTTGTGGTATGCAGCATTCGGGGTCTGCCAGCCATGGCACACAGTACCACAAAGTCAACATAACCGTCAGTATAAGAAACAGTTTCATTCGATCAAAGACTTAAATCGCAGACGTTTGCAATACAGCCGCCAAATTAAAATGGAACTGGGCAGGCCACATCTGCCCCATGTCACGTCAAAATGGCTTCGAAAGGGTTCCGAACAACAGAACCAGGAGAATCGGTAGGAGATGGCGTGACGAGCTGGACTCTTACCAAAATGATTGGGCCAAACCGCTATACAGGGTGTAAGTTAACCCTTCACACAAACGTAAACCAAGCATTCTGTACCTCAAACTAAGTACCCCCACGCAAAAATTTTTGAGAATGGAAAATAGCAGAGAGACATTTACTCTGTTTGTCTTTGTTCGACTATACAGAAGAGCCTGTAATTGGCCTACTTGAAATAAATGAATTTGATATGATTTGATTTGATCTGCAGTGGGACACAGGCTCATAAAATACAGTATACCTATTAATTTTTACAAAAAATGGTGTAAAGTTGAGAATCTCCAACATTTTCCAGTAAACTGATACTTGTACATAACTTAATTCAACGAAATAGTCAAACGAAAATTTGGTCTTTGATTCGATGATTTTACCACTACTCTCCAAACGGTTTAGAAATACATCGTGAGGCAACTCGAAATCCCGTCGGGGCTGCGGGATATTGTAAGAGATACCGTGGCCTCGACATAAAGGTCTAAGAAGTAAGATAGGTTTTTAGTCAATATAAGTCTGACACTCCCTTTCGCTCTGCCCAAGAGCGGGTGAGGTTATTCGATGATTTCGAGTTGGTTTTGGTTGGTTGGTTTTTGGCGGGTGGAACCCGCCAAAAAAAAGGCAACTCGATTTTAAAGAAGATCTGAGATCTATCAGGGTAAGGGTAATGAGACATCGTTGAAGGTTGTATCTCAGAACTGGGAACGTAATATACGTTTATATCCGCTAAAACGATCTTTTCAACTTACCTCTTTATTTAATGTAAATACAATGCATTCCAGGCCGCCCGCCGTTGTTTCGTGACGTCAATGGCGGCGTACAGCGTAATAGGGTTCCTGCTGCAGATCAAGGACAGACACAACGGCAACATCATGCTGGATACAGACGGACATATCATACATATAGGTTTGTATACACTAATAATCGCTAAGCTCGAGAAAGCGAAGGCCCGTGAGCTCGCGCAGAAACAAGGCTAAGCCTAATAAAGTTTAAGACCTAACGTAAAAAAAAAAAAAAAAAAAAAAAAAAAAAAAAAAAAAAAAAAACTACAGTTATTTGTTTACTATGTCATCATAACTATCAATGGCCACGTACAACATGATCATTATACACAATATGAAAAGGAAAAGACTTGACTACTTATTCACTGCAGAAATAGTGGAAAATAATGTGGGAAGGCCTTTTATTAGCTGTGGAATAGGGTATTTCACCAAAAAAATCTCATTAGTCCGTCTGTTAGCTTGTCGAAAAATATTGGATACGTATTTTTAGTTTTTTTTTCAAATTAATAGAAATTGACGAAAATAAAACGTGTCTAAGATCATGAGTGGGGGTTTTTGACGTCACTTTGTTGGTAAAAAAGTACTAACCTTGTGACGTCACACGACTTGACACGTCTTTTCGAAGCACTGTATCGTCTTCATCTTTTGTTTAAGTGAAAAAAGAAAAAATACGTGTCCATTATTTTTTTTTAATCTATCTGACGGACTAATTAGTTTTTTTTTGGTAAAATACCCTATTACTGTACCTACATATTTATGCCATGTTGTTGCTCTTTTTTTTTAAATAATTCTTAGTTCCAGTTTTTTTGTTGCAAAATGATTCAACTCTTGATCTCGGTCACTCCTGATTGAAAGCGATGGAAAGGCATGGAACGAGTGTACCCGGAAGATGCCTTTTCACTCTTGCTTTGAAAGTAGACGGGTTAAACACAACTGCCAGCAGAGTTTCACGCTTTGGTTGTGCGCATAATAAACGTGGAGTAGAAGCGCTGAGTACGAATCGTCGAGATATCGAACAAATGTGGTTTGGTGTGAATAGTGAGGCGGGCTTGTCCCATATAAAAAAAAAAATATAACGAACAAATGTGGTTTCCGAGCTCAAAAAATCATTAAAATCTAATTCATCAATGACAATGTTACTTTCCAGATTTCGGCTTCATGTTCGAGTCATCGCCGGGTGGTAACCTAGGATTCGAACCCGACATCAAACTGACTGATGAGATGGTGATGGTGATGGGTGGCAAAATGGAAGCCCCACCATTCAGGTGGTTCTGCGAACTTTGCGTGCAAGCTTTCCTGGCTGTCAGGTAAATAATTATTTATTCAGAAATTAGAGACAACCATACAGAGTAAGATAATAATAGACACAAAATGTGTGTGTGTGTGTGTGTGTGTGTGTGTGTGTGAGAGAGTGTGTGTGTGTGTGCGTGTAAATATGGAGCTTGTTTTGTAGCCTTTAGGTATATTAATGTCTGGTAAGATTTTGATGGCTATGGGTGCCAGATGGAAACTCCTCCATTCTATCGGCCGAACACTGAAACGCCACTCGAATATAAGTAACGCTCAAATCTAGTGCTGTCTCGGTCGCTCTATGCTGAAGTAACAGAGACAGAACGAGACTTAAGGGCAACTTAAAATTGAGTAGCGTTTCAGTATTCAGCCGTTAGTTAGTTAATTCACAGAAAAGTTATTCAATCACAAAATAACTGGGTGATATTTCGGGGTTGAATAATTTCTCGGTGAACTGGCCAAACAAACAACTTTGAAAATAACCCAAAAATGTATGGAGCCTGGTTGACATGCTTTATGCCTTTTTTTTTGGTGGTCTAAAATCATCAAATAACCCCTGCCGCTCTTGGGCAGAGCGAGAGGGAGTGTCAGACTTCTACTGACTAAAAACCACCCATGTTCCTTATTAGCCCTATATGTCGCGGCCGCGGTAACTTCTGAACAACCCGCAGTCCCGACGGGACATGCTTTATGCCTGATGATTACATTTTGCTACCTAGTAATCTGCCTTCTTAACTCCACCTTCTCTCATTGCAGGCCCTACCAAGAAGCAATAATATCAATGGTGTCCCTAATGCTGGACACAGGTCTCCCCTGCTTCCGAGGCCAAACGATCCGCCTGCTGCGTTCAAGGTTCGCCCCTAACTCCACCGAGAAGGAAGCCGCAGCCTACATGCTGTCCGTTATTAGGAACTCGTTCCTGAACTTTAGAACTAGGACCTACGATATGATACAGTATTATCAGAATCAAATACCTTATTAGTTCGGGTTTTTTGTTGTTAGGAGTTTAATTTTGAAGGGGGTTTTGTGTTATATGTGATTGGAATTGCTGGAAGCCTTGAAGGGATCCTTGTCAGTCAAGATATACAAGACCAGTTTATGCGGGTCTCTCATTATACGGAACATATACATAACTAGCTGTTGCCAGCGGCTTCACTCGCTGCAACTCGAAAATTATACCACGGGATGATAAAATCGGGATAAAAACTATACTATGTGTTAATTCAGGTTATCAACTATATGTGTACCAAATTTTAACCAAATCCGTTCAGTAGTTTTGACGTGAAGAAGTAACAAACATACACACTCACACACTCACAAACTTTCGCCTTTATAATATTAGTGTGATGACGAGATCAAAGAGCCTTTTCTGGTTTACAGTTATTTTTATAAAACACCTTTTTACCTGCAATTACCATTTATAATCTGGTGGGACGTCGACAAATCAGTCAGTCATTTATACTACGAGTGTATTAACACTTAAGAAAACTTTTTTCGATTTTGTTTTTGTTCTTATAATTTCCTTCTTTTAAAAACTTGCAATACATTTATCTTAGATTATTCCAAGTTTAAGGTTTATTTTTTCAAATTAAAAAATATAAATGTTTAATCTACTGTATATAAAAGTACCAATCGCGTGCGTGTTGTTTGACCGAAGTCGCATCTCTTGAGACGTTAGCCACATTCGGGAGCAGTCTATGTAAAAATGGCTTCGGATCGGCGTTGTTGTTCAGAAAATACTATCGAATCTTATGTAAGCTATATAAACGAGGGTGTGTCACTAATGTAGGCAATTTTGGTGATGGATTTTGGTGACTTTTTCTATAATCACCACTCTTATTATTATTTAGGAGAATACTACTACGTGGGACATCGACGCACAAACGAACACCACGTATCTATTGTTACTGTTAGCCTGTTTGATCCCACTGCTGGCCATTACTGGGCAAAAGTCTCTCCCCATGACTTCCAATAGAGTAGTTAACAAAAAAAATCTAATTAGTCCGTCAGGTAGATTTCCAAAAAATATTGGACACGTATTTTTTCTTTTTTCACGTAAACAAACAATAAAGACGATTGTGTGTTGTGCTTTAAAAACTCGTGTAACGTCATATTCTAAGACATTACTATGGGATTTTTTACCCGTCAGTGACGTCATGAAACCCCACTCAAATCTTTGACGCGTTTTATCTTCATCTACGTAGATACGTATTTTTTGTTTCATCAAATCAATAAAAATATTATTCGATAATCTAACAGACGAACTAATTACAATCACTTTTTTTTGTCAGTAAACATCCATATTACTTCGCAATTACATCCAGAATCAATGTGGACCACTGGTCGTTGATTCTGTCCAGCTCGTCACGCCATCTCGTGTGAGGTCTACCGCGGTGCCTTCTGGCGTATCAGGGCTCCCTATGATGTGAAATTTTTGGCCCACTACCAATGACGTATTATATATAGACACGTCATGAACTAACATGGCGGCGCTTCAAAACGGCGAAAATATTATATAACTACTTTTACGCGTAAAGAAAGGGAAAGAAAATATGACACCGTACAGCGGGATGCCTGTTGTCTTTATGTTTTGCGCAGGTTTACACACACGATTTAAATTAAGAACAAACGTAGCATCGCGCGAGAGGTTGGTGCGTAACTAAGCGCGATGTGGCCAATTGGCTTCATTTCATGTTGTCATTTTTGAGGGCGGACAACGTATCTATAGTTTTAATATATCATTGCCCACTACACATCGAGCGCACGGCAAACATGTTCGCAATAGAGAAGGTAGTTGACAAAAAAAAATATCGAATTTGTCCGTCAGATAGATTTCCAAAAAATATTGGACTGTAATAAGTCTTTTGAAAACTCGTGTGACGTTACATTGCAGTACATTTTTACCGGCCAGTGACGTCAAAAACTCATGAATTTTGATGCGTTTTAACTTCGTTAATTTTTATTAATTTGATAAAAAAAAACACGTATGCAATGTTTTTCGATAATCTAACTGACGGACTAAACAGATTTTTCATTTTTTGTCAGAAAACATCTCTATTAGGTACTGAACACGTAATAACAGGTTGTTCGTCAGTGTCACTTCCACCCTGTAATATATTTGTTATAAAAGTACTTAGCCTTCAATTGTTTTTGTTACATTTCGGCTTTGTAGAGTTTGGTTTTGTGAAAATCATCAGCTCATCAGTGGTCATTTTCCTAGTTCAAGTGTTACCTCTGATTGTACTTTTAATAATTTATTTGAGGATCTTTAAAATAAAACACCATCTTACAACATCAATATTTTATTAAGCACACCTATTTTTATCCTGTTAATTAAAAGCATTTTATATTTTTTTGTGAATGATTACTACGGAATACCTACAAGCATCTTAGTTTCTAATTATTAAACCAAAACCACAAAAGTTTTTCATTAAAATGTTTAGCCAAAATATCTTCGATAAAATTAAAGTCTCTTATCTTAAAAATATAATCGTCTGTTAAATATAACAATTAACTTCCAGTTCAACATGTAAAAGAGTGAAGTTCTTTAAAAAGTGTTTAAAATTCCTAAAATCTTATTAATTCTTTAATAAACATTTTTTTAATAGAACATCGAATTACATTATTTTTGAACACCTTGTTCCACAAAACCTTAAAGCTATGGTTATTATTCACTGCGCATAATATTGGCAGAAATCTCACAACGATAAAAAAATTCTTAAAATGTAAGGTAGACGCGTTTGGCAGACATTTTTGAAAGTTTTATAAATACTAAAATAATAAAAAGCACGCAAATGCCTTTTAATTATAAAAAGATAACAAGTTCCTTGCTATAACTATGTGCACATTTAATAACATTTTCTAAAATGTACGTGTTTCTAAGTGGACAGCTTTTTTGGTGAACTTATAGGATGTTTTGAGCAAACTTAGGTTTTGACACTATTGATCGCCCAATCATTCAGATGCCCGTTCTCACTTGCATCATAATTCTCCTACATTTGTCCCAATGTATTCGGGGTCGGCGCAGCATGTTTTATTCTTTCATACTAATTCTCTAATACTCGTCACTCCTCACACAGTTAGTGTAATGCGTAAATACAACAGTTGCCTAGCGACAAAATCAAACAAAAAAAAAATATTATAGGTCACAGAATCCCTGTTTCATTGCCTACTGACAAAGGAATATTTAAAAACAACCTCATAGAAACTAAAAACATTTTTAAAAGCAAGCTTTTAAATATAAGTGTGTCGTAATTACAACTTAATGTTAGTGTAATCGGGTACACAGTCAAGCAACCATACATTCTATCTTTATTTTCGAAGGTTTATTTTACCCTGCGTTCCAAGCATTCCAAAAGTTTTACCAAGGTATCTCACCCTAACTTTTGGCCCAAAACTTACTAACTATAAAAATAAACCTTCAACTTCTTACTGGCCGTCAAATAGTGTCATATCTTAAGAAAGTAATGAGTACGAAAGAAAGTGGGTAGGTAAACTTATGACAAACGATGTTTAGCATCAGCTAGCACTGGGAATAGGTACAGGTTTTTTCATTCAATTCAATTGCAATTATTACATAATTTTAAACTATCCTAAATGAGTTGAAAAAGTAAACAGAAATTCGACATTATCTGTCTGAACTAAATAAATTAATATCTGTAAGTAATGTTTTTTTTTAACATAGGGCTTATACTCGTATAACATTTTAAATGTTTGGCGAAAGTTGTCTACCTAGCGCGTTATGTAACACACACATAGTAAATAAAACAACTAATTGACACATAGAATTACGTTTCAAAACACAGTCGGTATTTTCTTATCTATCAAGATTCGTATATATAGACACAAATTTTCTTAATGTCAAAAAAGTTTTTCTTATTCATATTAAATAGACATATACTACTACATATTTTTGAAAAAACCCTTCGAAAACCCGCTTGTTATAATTTAAATTGTGCCACTTATAGAGGGAAAAAGCAGTAAAAGTTTTTTAAACTTAAGCCAGAAGTGTTGCATTTTATACAAATATTAACTTTGAATCCACCAAAATACCATCACACAATTTCAATTGCAATTGAAAACGAACTATATGCACTTTACCCAAAGGACATAACTATTATGAAATCGTTTTTAATCATTACCCTTCCTTTTGGCTTCACCGTATTCGGGTAAGGAGGAAAAAAAATGATTTGCAAAAGGAAGGCTTTTTGTTGACAATTTAGGACAACGAAAGGGTGATAGGACTTATTTTATATCATGGGTTTTAAGGAAAAAGGAGTATTTTAATTAATTTTATTGTATTCCACACTGTTTCAGTGTGGTACTACAGTTTGGTGAGTCTTATAACCATTTTTTAATTTTATAATATTCTTGTGATTTGTTTGTGGTTAAAGTGTTTAGTTTCAATTTACCTAATCGTACTTACTTTAGCCAAAAGTTAATTAAAAAGTAGGGATTTTTTTTAAAGAGGTATGAGGACGGATTAGGACAAAACCCAATGGGTGACGGAGATTTTTTTAAGGTATGAATATGATCGGGGTTGCTTGAAGTAAATATAACTCTTGCCCAATAAGTAGAGATTAAAAAAAAACTATGTGTATTCTGAAATTGAGGTAATAATTAAGTCTAAAAATTTGATAGTTTCGTGGTCTTTTTCCTCGTGATTTTTAGGATTTTACCATGATATATAGAAACTTATGTACTATAAATATCTACTGAATATATAATTATCAAACCTAACTCGGCTAAACCTGGCTAAGAATCTTCGCTAACTACAGCGTTCATTTTCAATGATCAGCCAAAATTTTAAATTAAGATTTAGATATCAAACCGACCGTGCATTTTAAATATGATTTTCAAATAAAATAATACCATTCATTTGAAAATGTCTCGTGGGGGGCAAGCGACCGCCTAGTGGGAATCAACGAAAATGCAAAAAGCCTCGTTAATATTTCATTATATCGAAAGTATTATCGAATTAATAAAAAAAAAAAATAAAAATAAAATTAGTAAATTATTATCGATTCTGAACGATCTCTGAAAATTTGTCCGGTCATTGAAGACTAAGCCTGTATAAATACAATGAAAAATTCAATTTAAGATATCCGTTCAACATAGAAGCATTAAGTTATTTTTTAACTTACTAAATATATTGTACAGGGTCAAAAACTAAACTAATAGCGGTCTCTGACCCAAAAACCGTTTTTTTTTGTTTTATCATGCTCAAGAATCAGTCAGGTTCTTATAAAAAAATATGTAAATTTATTTATACATTATTGACCCTGTATATTAATTATATAACCGAAATTATATATAACTAACTTCTGATACTTCTGAAAGTATGTAGTACTATAATTTGTTAAAATTTAATTAATAATAGCCATTTTTTAAACTAAATTATAACAGTCTGTCATGTTACCATAATAGTTCTAATAATATATCAATAATTTATAAAAAATATGTATATCAAATTATATATTAGTCTAGCCGTTTATAATGTTTATGTATCTAAGTAAAATAAAAAAGACCTATTTATTGTACGACTAGTACTTAGAAGATTTTTAGCCCAATTTCTAGTTTAGCTGTCTCTGTTAATGTTATTAATCGTAATATGTAAGCAAGGATTAAAATGTTCGTATTTATTCATTTTTACTTTTATTTTAGCAAGTTTTAAGTATGGTCATTTCCACAAGCACTCAGTGACAACTGAATGTCTGGAGTTTAAACTCAACAGAGTGGTTAGTTCAGGTATACATCTAAGTTTTACAGAGTGCTTCTGGAGTGGACATAAGTCCTAATTATTTCTAGTTAAAATCCATGACAAATAAAACACTAGTTGTTATCAATATTACAAAAAAAACCTAAGATTCGTAAACGCACACCCCGTTTTTACTTTAAATATTTAAAACTAAATTGTATTTTTATACAAATTTTCGAGTTTTTATTGTTAACTTAAGCATATTTTATCCTTGCTTATGTGAACTGTATCTTAATAATATTATTGTGAGCAAAGTGTGTTTTTTATTGTCTGGTAAAGTAAATAAATATGGTGACAAACCATATAATTTTTTTTTAGAATTTTATGTTAAATTCGAAACAATTGTTTACGTACTTACTTATTCCAAAGAAAAAAATAAATACTTATGAAAAACAACGTTCATATTATTGTTAATTTGTTAGAGAGGGCAAAACGTATTTTTTTCGAGTCCGTGCACTATTTGTTTACCAAATGAGATTTATAAGGTAAAACACACTTTATAAGTTAAGTGTTGTGTTATAAAATTGTGTATATTATATTATTGTTGATGGTACTTTTCTGACATTCCTCTGGATTATTCATGTTTGAACGAATATATCTCGTTAAGGTGTCTGATGTGTTTTATTTACCGACTTTAAAGAGGAGCATCTTTTTTTTATTCTAATTTTGTTTTCAGAAAATATTTAAAGGGTAGAATTTGTCGTTCAACTACTAGCATATCTCGAAACTAAGTCTAACTGCCGCACTCAGAGAGCTTCAATGATTACTTAGGCCATCACTTAGTAATGGTTTTGACAGTTTTGTCATAGAAAAATATGTCAAACCTCATTAAATATCTCTGAGTACGGCAGTAAGGCGCATTTACAGTGGCTTTATAATGAATAATGAAAGTCAGCTGCCGCATCTGCATGTGTGCCCCCGCGCTCCTGATGATGTAACTACTATTTGATATGATTTTCAGCTGACATAAAAATTAGATTATGTCAGATTGTCGGTACCTCGCGTACCTACTACAAGGTATTCAGGTGTCGGCTAATAGGCTAGTATACGACAACCTACATTCAATGCTTAATTTTTTTTTCATAAGACTTCCTGTTTACAAAAGCTCGGAAATATTTTTGCTAGACTACGAAAGTGTGAAGTGCTGAAATATACTTACGACATAGTAAATACTTTAACATTCAGGTAACAGTGTAATTTTTGAAAACAGTACCCACATTCGGCTTTGCCGCAGTCGGGCAAATAAATATCACACCGACAGTCTTTAAATTGGGTAATCACGACTAACTATCTTTTAGCTGCCTAGACATTCGCATAGGACTTCGAAAAACACTGATATTCAAATAATAACAGACCTAATGCACTATGTGGCCACGAGCACGACTTTTGGCCGCAGAAGCGCAGACCAAACTCCGACGTCCGACCAGTGTTATTTGGTCGGCCATGCGACAAGTCTTGGACGCCATCGCCTAGTACACAGATCCTTTAAACTAAGACGAGAAAATGAAGAAGAAAAATAAAAGTAGAAGCTTTAAATTTTATAGATGGTTACCAAAAAAATGCAAAGTCTGGATTGTAAAATCTGTGAGCGCCTTCTTACATCGGAGGAACTTGTCGAAATACTTCTATCAATATACGGTCTGTCGAACCAGTTACTCTCTGAACAATCCAGGTCCCGTTGCCACCGATGTCTTCCTCTTCCTCATCAGACACCCGATTGGAACGGACCTCTTGCTCGCCAATCTCGACGGTGATCAGAGGCTCAGGTTCGTGGGGCGGTTCAAGTAAATGGGACGCGGCTTCCAGGGGCGGAGGAGTTTCCTCGACTGACACAGGCTCCTGAAGTTCTTCCGGAAAACCATGAGGAGGAGCCAGCCATCCCACAGGTATGGGTGGGTGCTGGCGCTGCTGCTGTTGATGGAGGTGGTATGGCAAAGGTATTTGTGGGTGGTGAGGGTATGGTAAATTTATGGGTGAGTGGTGGTGATCGTGATGGTATGGTAAATGTATGGGTGGTGCAAACTGCTGGTGAATAGCAGGAGCCGGCACCTGCATCATAATCGCCGGAGGATCTTGTGGTAGGTACATCCTAACATCTACATTTGTCCTGAACACTGCTATTGCACGGTGTGTCTGGTGTTGATGATCCATTTCGATCATACCTGGCGGTGGCGTTGAAGGAAAGTGGGCGTCGCCATAACCATGATTAGCATTGTGCGTATTATGGATCCACTGATGTCCTTCCATGGGTTACGATATTTACTAATAAGTATCTTAATACTTGCGAAATATATCCGACAGGTGGAAATTTAGATATCCAAGACATGAAACAATGCCAGTATAAGGAAGCATAAGACAGGAAGCTGTGTTGCAGATATCACCGCCTGTAGCTTTGTTCTTGGTGGCTGGCTTGGCAGACTCGTCTGTCTGCGTCCCCTTTTCAAAAAAGCTTTCAAGCCACTTTGATTATTTAACACTAAAATACGAATTTTCCAAATAGTTCGATAGGTAGCTTTTTGTCCGTATTTCGCAACACTATTTTAAAAAACGAAAATTGGCACCACACACTAGTTTTTTTGGAAAAAGTAAATTGTTTAATGTTTGTGTTCTATATTCGTCGATAGATTAGAAATAGTTTTTCAATCAGCAAAAGGTCTTTGTCGCAAACTAGGTAGGCTCTTAAACGTATTTTGCCTTCACAAACGTATTTTGTTTAACACACTACGCCTGATCAGTAGAACGCTACCGTTTCTCATGATTAGGTACCGCACTAGCTTATCCAAGTCCATGCAAGATCTTTAAATATTTTAGGACTGACTAGTGAGCCTGATGCAATGAAGGGCGATTCCGGAAACTATTGATTTATAAATATTGCACCTAAAAGCTTCGGAGAAAGGGAAGGGTTTTGACAACCAATCAAAGCTCGCCGCGAACTTTGAATTTCGGCAGAAATCAACGAATAATAATACTTCATAATCTGACAGGTTCATATTACTTTTAACTGTAGATCAAGGCACTTGTTGAAGCACCCTTTTTATCACAATACTTTTTAAACTTAATGTTCTACATTTTAATAAACTACCTGCACTTATATGGCTAAGGGCTGACCTTTCAAGGTCATCTGCGCACAGGGGATGAATTTTAGATCTCTTTGGTGGGTGCAAGGGGTAAGATATGGGACCAGTATGTCACGTGACTGAAAGGACCGTTTTGATTGGCCAGTCAATAGGGGATTAGACAGAGGCAATAAAATGATTCTAATTAGTACGTCTGTTAGATTATAAAAAAATATTGGTAAGTATATACGTGTTTTCTGTTGCCAGCGGCTTCCCCCGCTAAAACTCGAAAATTATCCCACGAGAAGATAAAATCGGGATAAAAATGTGTGTTAATCCAGGTTATAGACTATCTGTGCACCAAATTATATTCAAATCCGTTCAGTAGTTTTTACGTGAAGAAGTAACAAACATACACACTCACAAACTTTCGCCTTTATAATATTAGTGTGAAGTGTGATTCGTGTGATAAAAATTGGCGAAGGTAAGACTGTAAGACGCGTCAAATAATAATAATATAATAATATTCCACAACTATCACACAACGCCATCTAGTCCCAAGCTAAGCAGAGCTTGTGTTATGGGTACTAGACAACTGATAAACATACTTATATATTTCTAAATACATACATATTATAGATAAATTACACCCAGACACAGAACAAATGATCGTGCTCATCACACAAACATTTGTCCTGGGTGGGAATCGAACCCACGAGCTCCGGCATAGCAGTTAGGGTCACTAACCACTAGACCAACAGGCCATTCGAAGTCAAAGATTATGAGTGGTGGGTTGTGACGTCATTTGTAGGTAAAAAATGTACTAACATATTGTGATGTTTTCCAGGAGTTCACGAGTTTTCGAAGCACTGTATCGTCTTCATTTTTTGTTTATGTGAAAAAAGAAAAAATACGTGTCCAATATTTTTTGGAAATCTATCTGACGGAATAATTAGTTTTTTTTTGTCCGTTCCCCTATTATGTTTTAGTTATGAAAACACTGTGATGCAATAGCGATCGGAATCGGTAGAGTTTACTTGTCCAAACTATATAATGTACTAGCGGACGTCACGCGGTTTCAACCGCGTAGTTCCCGTTGTCATGGGAATACAGGGATAAAAGTAGCCTATGTCACCCAGGGATAGTGTAGCTTCGCACGGTGAAAGAATTTTTCAAATCGGTCCAGTAGATTCGGAGCCTATTCGTTACAAACAAATCTTTCCTCTTTATAATATTACTAGCTTTTGCCTGCGACTTCGTCTGCGTAGAAGTCGAAATAGTTCTAATAGGATTTTTAATTTATTTTTTACGTTATTCATTTTGTTCAACCATATGAATTATTTTGTTAAATTGTTTGAGTTCTTAAAAAAAATTAACAATCTTTATTATAATTTAAAGGTCCTTCCCAAGCCTTCACTACTTGACACCACTTCTACTAAGGAATTGACATCGTGCCTTGTTTTGGGGTAGTCTCGCCGGTTATTGTGTAAGCCTTCAGACTTTTGCGGCTAAGGCAACCCTTACTGCTGTAGTCATTGTCCTCCTAATGCAGGTTCTCCTATTGTGACCACACATTTACTGTAGATTTCATCTGCTAGATGTTCATCTATAATGCTAGACAACCTTTCCACTTGTCGCTTGTAATCTTCTGATAGACTGTTCCTCTGTATATTACAGAAGGAATTAGTGCGTCAGTAATCTGACAGAATAGTTACCAGCATTACAGAAAAAGTTCACAAAAAAGTTGCACTTTAAATGACGAATGAAAAAGGATCTTCATTTGGATTTGGTATCTCGGCACATTTATGTTCATCCACCATGTCAAGCGAAATGCGGTTAACCATCCAGAATATGTGTGCATTAGGCCTTTTACCTTTGGTTAGAAGTGCCTTCGGCGTGCATTCGTTGTTAAGTGTTTCGAATAGCTGAATTAGAGATTTATAATAGTTATTCGAGATCGCTTGGCTACGGTGTTCAGTTTTTCGAGGTAGCGTGCATTCATTGTTCAGTTTTTTGAGGTAGCGTGCATTCGTTGTTCAGTTTTTCAAGGTAACGTGCATTCGTTGTAAAGTGTTTCGAATTCATAAACTTACGGGGACGTGTTATTCAGTGTTAGGTACACTTTTCTAAGGGCCGGTTTTTCAATCGCCAGTTAACTTTTATCTGACGAATAAGTTTGTCATTTTGAAAGTTTTTGTTTAGACAATCTGTCAAAACATCACATTTATTCTTCAGGTAAAAGTTAACTGGCTATTGAAAAACCGGCCCTTACTGTCGCACTCAGAGAGCTTTAATAATTACTTAGGCCATCACTTAGTAATGGTTTTGACAGTTTAGTCATACAAAATTATGTCAAACCTTTACTAAGTGGCGGCTTAAGTAACCATTAAAGCTCTCTGAGTGCGGCAGTTAGTCACGTAACGCACTAGTTAGTATAATTTTAAGAGCAATGGCGTTTTAAAACGAGTTAAAGACTTGGTAGTGTACGCACGACGACCAATCAAGCTGTACTTAGCTGTCCTTTTGGCTTCGCCGTGGTCGGGTTAAACGTAATTTGACACCGTCTCTCTACAAATCCTTGTGAACAAACTGGAAACATTGGTATAAGAGGAACTTCACTCAATATTCTTAAACATTATGTATTAAACAGGATGCAAAGGGTTTAGTTGGTGCAATGTGTCATCGATGACGCAGAAGTATTATATCGCGTGCCTCAGGGTAGTGTTTTGGGTCCCACACTTTTCTTGTCATAGGTACATTAACGACCTCTGTAATATGACAATTCATAACACCAAAGACTTCCCTTATGCATGCAGGCGACACGTGGCTGTTGTTTTCTCTGGAAGATCCTGGGATGACGTAGAGCAAAGTGCTTCATGTGGCATGTCCCAAATTGCTAAATGGCTAAATAATAACTTACTGATACTGAACACCTCTAAAACAAATTATTTATGATTTAGTATAAAGGTAATCGCACAAGCATGCTGTGGTGACCAACCAGTCGATGTCAAAAGAAGCTCGGCTGGCTGTCCACAATGGTGTGATGAACGCGTTCTTAATTGATGGCAATGAGTTTAAGCAGCCTTCATACGCTATTGCGTCTATGCCTGGACCGCTGAGCCTACTTTTAATTAATTAATTTAATACATTTAAATGCTGGATGTGCCGATCTGCCGCGGAAGTAGAGTAATTTAAGATTATATTATTAATTTATTATTACTATTGCATATTATCTTAACATTGAATCTGCTATTATTTTGTAAGGTTTTAGGTCGCTACATAATATGAAATTTGCGTTTTGTACGGGAGGAATATAAAGTTTTTTTTTTGTTGTAAAATATTATTTAATTAATCAAAATAGGTAATATGCACCGTTGTTATCTATGCACGTTTGCCATCTCATAGGTAGCTATTTCATTTCCAGAAATAAAACGTTGACACCAAACCGGGTTTTCTTTTGCGATACCAGCACCGTACACATCATTAATCATTCGAGCTGTTTGTGCAGCACTGGTGCCAGGGTAGAACTCGTACTTGTAAATATACCGATATTTCATGTTTTCCATTGTGCGGTAAAAAGCCAAGCCAAAGAAAAAAAATATCAGCAAAAAACAAATGAATGACTGTTTCCAAAATTCAAATGTACCAGCTAAATTAATTTATAAATTTTAATTTGGAATTCTTAACCAAAGAGAAGATAGCTCAGATCAAAGTGGTCAGTACGATAAAACGCTATAATTTCATACCTATATGTAAGGACCACAGTTAGCATCATAATCGCTGAGTGACATTATTTTTCTGTGGCTTGACTTGCTGCCTAGTGGCACTTGACGCAAAATAATAGTGGTCTCAATTCATACACTTGGAATGTATTCGTGAAATATTTACGCTATTTATTATAACTCTATGAAAAAGTGAAAAAATGTTTGTAAATAATAATTGCACGTATATTGAACCCGTATTAATATATTTATTTTCAGCTTGCAATCCTTAAAAATAAAACGTCTTTACAATAACAAATGCATTCTAAAGCACCTATTAAACGACCGATGATTAGCAAAAAGCGAGTAGAACAATGGTTCTGTTCAAACTCTATGGTGGCTCGGAAGTAGTCGGAAGTTAGCTGCGAGTCACGGTCTATGCAGTTTTTTTTTTTATATTCATTTACTCCCCCATTATACATATTGCATCTCGCAAGTTCACTCACGAGGCTGGCTTCTGCTTTAGGTAGCGGTCTAGCGGACAATCCTATGGATGCGCTGAATGTAAAGTCTCCAGTCTGGGCATAAAAACTTAGAGACTAAATAAATAACAGCGCAGCAAGACCCCGCACCCCGTCCGTGGGGTAAACTGGGACCTTGGCTTATGACGTCACTGGGAAGAGTAGTAAAGGGACAGGCTGGATCTGAGAAAGGGTCACCGCAGGTATAACGGTTCGAAATGTATGGATTCTCGGAACCTCTAAACTTTAGCTAGGTACGCAGAATACAAATTTTAGGGATCAGTGGGGCGCAGAGCACGCGTCGTCTTGACCGTAGGTATAATTCGTGAACCGTCACTCGCAGCTACTAGTCAATATACTAAAGGTATCAAAATTAAATATTCTTTCTTATCAACTATGTTAGCTAATCTTCTTTCTTGGGTTCAACATGACAGGAAACCCGTTCTTTGAGGTTACAGAAATTGATATAATCACTTGCAGATCTTCGTAAGTCTCCGTCGAGGTGAGTTGGAATTCTCTTAGTACCCTCGTACAAATGGTCTTTACTAGCTTTATACCGAAGTATCTTCCTGAAAAAGATAGGAATAAAAATCAGTTAGAAATAAAATGCATTTCAGCATCGTAACTTTGGCCGAAATACGTCCATTGCTGGACATAGGCCTTTTCTAAGCTCAGGGAACATAACACGTCGAAATGGAACGTTATCGATTCGTTCAACATCAAATGTCAGTGCAGTGCTCCTGATCAGACCATGTTTGAGCTGCTTGGGGGTTTCAAATGCCTTTTGACTTTTACCCTTCTCCGCAGCCGCAATCAACGTGGTCCCTTATTGTGTCAAAGCAGTAAAATCAAGTCTGTATTTTACTGTACAGAGACGGAGAAAACCTTTATTTTAATGGGATAAGGTTGATTTTAACCACTAACTAATACGTGCAGAAGAAGAAGCTTACCCAAGCAGTCCATAGATCCCAAACTAAACGGTATGTAGCAGTTGGGATTGCGTTTTTTCACGTTCTCAGGGCTAAAGCGCTCTGGGTCGAAACTGTCTGGGTCGGACCAGAACCGAGGGTCGCGGTGGATGTGGTAGACAGGAACCAGTAGTGAACAACCTGCTGGGAGAGTGTGGGTACCTGAAACGTATAGACACTGTTAAACAAGTCTTGAAGGCGTGGGGGAGTCAATTCCTAACTTTAATGTCAGTCTATGTCCTTATAATCCTTACAAGAACATAGACCGTGATGTGCTTTAAAAAGGTCAGGGACGAAGGTACTTGTGCTTACTAAAAAAACACCTTTAAAAGAAAAAAATGTTCTAATATACAATATATAACAGGACTATTCTAGGCAAAAAAATATATGGCATGCAGCAACGGTTAATGGAGGAACACACTCATCGATTCCGAATTTTCTTTAGCCGATTACGTGGTCTCCGTTTTTGTCGCATTTGTTTTCGTCTGAATCAAAACCCAGGGATCGAAGTCTTTTTTTTTGTAATGGAACCGAAGGATCTCATACACAACAGTCACGCTCACTACCAGACCTACGAGACGGTCACAAGCAGTCAAACAGGCAGTTTTCTTTAATTAACAAAATGGGCCTGCTCTTGACCTCGATCACGGATGATGGAAAGCAATTGATGAGGTCTATAATGGAACGAGTGTGCCCAGGAGATGCCTGTTCACTCCTGCTTTGAAAGCAGATGGGAACACAGATTGCCAGCAGAGAGTTCCACATTTTGGCTGTGCGCTTAAGCGCTGAAAACGATTTGTCGGATTAATCACTTACTTATAGCAATATCTTCATTGATAGTCCTCTGCAGCGCGGCTCCTATGGGGAAAAGTCGCAGCACTTCTTTAAACACCATCTCCAGGTATGGCATCTGTTTAAAGTCATCATCAGTGACGTGTCTGTCCTCATCGCCGATCACGCTCCTAATTTCTGCGTAGAGTTTCTCCTGAAAATATGGAGTGTTACTTGTAGAGAAGCCGATCTTTGGGTTGAAGAGGTTTCTTCTAAAATGACGACTGCTGGAGAAGTTCGGAAGAACAAGATATATTTCGTAAATAAAAACAAAACAAAACAAAAAATTCAATTCAATTTTCATATCTTTTTTAAGACATCATCTCATCATCTGCCTAGCCTTTTCCCAACAAAGTTGGGGTAGTTGTGGAATATTAACTCTGTAGCGACTGCCACAGAATCACAGATCTAAATGTGGCAGCCGGGACCAACAGCTTAACGTGCTTTCCAGGCACGAGCTACTTATAGGTGGTCACCCATCCACAAACCAACCAAGGCAAGCGCGGCTTAACCTAAAAACCGACCCGAGTTGCAGTTATTATTGAGCCACGAGTTCCGTTGATGACAATGATGAAATATAATGAAGATGAGTTTATTTCGTTGAAATTCAGAAATTTAAGTGTAGTTCTAGTGACTTGGTTACTGTATATTTCTAGCTAGAAAATTGCGAAATAGTACATTTTGATACAAGTGCGGAAAGTTTGCATTCGAGGCGGAATGAACACCCGAGCCGTACGGTAGTGGGTAGTGTTCATGGGGTCGAGAAGTGCAATAACAAATTCCCACGTGTATCAAACGACTTTTTTCAAAACACTTTCGAAGAAATAAACTAATAAAACGATAAGTGTTTTTGTCATAAATTTTTAGGAGACTAAGATTTAATTGTTTGTTATTGTTCCGCGGTTTGATATCGCGAGGATGAACGAGAAGCAAATGTATGAAGCCGCTAAACAGCCTCACAGGGAAAATATAAAATTCAAATATTTTTAATTAAGAACACAAATAAATGTCAACTTGTTCATAAAAGTAAATATTTTTTTAAATAATCATGTTTAATTATAGTAGGTAAGTATTCTTTTTATAAACACAATTTAAATACTTATTCAAAAAATATTTGCGCTGTAAAGACGAAAATAACTATGCCGAGATTTAAAAAAAAAACTGTCGACTCTGTACCATGTGGTTATTTTTTTCTAAAGTGATATATTTTAGTCACGGGTTTTTATCGATTTGGTATATCTGTGGTTATTATAACTTTCCCGCCCTTGGCGTGTGAAATACATATAGTCTACATTGTACGAGGGCGGTCCCATAAATAACCAACCTTACTTACTTGCTGGCAGTTTTTATTTTTTATTAAATACTCTTTTTAGGAAGCGTGAACATTAAGAAATTTAAATTTAGAATTCGAACGCGTTAGTTCATTTATTTAGCATTAATTTGTTGTGAAGCATATTTAGTGTAAGTTTTCATCAATTTTTTCGACTAAGTATGGTTATAATTGGTGTTCGTTACGTAATTCTAATTTACGGTCTCAGCCCAACTAATATCAAAGTGGAGCTATAGATTCTTACTTTGGGGAAGTCTGCTCCTTCATTTACAACAATAAAATATTAGGTGGCAGAGTTCAAGCGCGGTCGCTCGAGCTGCCAAGATGAACATCGCAGTGGACGACCAAATGAGGTGACTTATCCAGAAATAGTATAAAAAATCCACAAAACGGTACTGGATAACCGTCGACTGAAAGTGCGCAAGATAGCAGATATGGTAGGCATTTCAAAAAGTGCAGTCCATCGTATTTTATCAGAAAAATTGGACATGAGAAAGCTGTGCGCAATATGGGTGCCGCGATTACTCACAGTAGAACAAAAACAGCGTCGTGAGGATGTGTCAGTCGAATGTTTGGCAAAATTTCGCAGCAACAAAGCCGAGTTTTTGCGCCGATATTTTTCACCATGGATGAAACATGGGTTCATCACTTTACACCTGAGACTAAGGAGCAGTCAAACAATGGACTGAAAGAGGAGAATCAGCTTCCAAGAAGGCAAAAACAGTTCCATCCGCAGGAAAAGTTACGGCTTCAGTTTTCTGGGACGCGCGTGATGGCATAATTTTTATAGATTATCTTCCAAAAGGAAAAACCATTAATAGCGAGTATTATGCGAACTTATTGCAGCGTTTGAGAGAAGAAATAAAGAAAAAACGGCCTCACTTGTCAAAGAAAAAGTTTTGTTTCATCATGACAACGCTCCAGTCCACAAATACGGCATTGCAAAGGCTAAAATCGAAGAATTAAAATTTGAATTGCTTCCCCATGCACCTTATTCACCAAATTTGGCCCCGTCAGATTATTTTCTGTTCCCAAACCTAAAAAAATGGATTGGCGGGAAAAGATTTTCAAGCAACATAGAGGTTGAGTCTTTGGTTAATGGGTATTTTGAAGAGTTCGTCGATTCCTACATAGACGTGGCATTGAAGCTATAGAGCACCGCTGGGAAAAGTGTATCGAGCTACAAGGAAGCTATGTAGAGACAAATGTATTTTATACTATTTATTTTGATTTTTCTTGGTTAGGTCGGCTTTTTCTGGGACCACCCTCGTATGTCGAACCTAATCGTAGTGCAATAAGAGCCAGCTTTCGAGGAAGTGTATTAAAAAAACATTTACCTGACATTTGGGGTGATAAGCCATCATTAACAGGACGTACGATGAAATCTTTCCTGAAGTTTCTTGACTCTGAAATATTAAATCTATACATGACTTTTAACCGACTGCTAGATATTAAACTGATTTTTTTCCCAAAAAAGAGAATTCTCTATTCGTTAATATGTCACGCATATCTCCGTCAATATACCTTCTATCTTCATCAGCGAATCCACATGATAATATGATGATCAGGCGCAAATACTTGAGCAGCTCTTCAAAATATATGAAAACATCATACAGGGTGTAAATTAACCCTTCACACATAAGTACGTCAACCAAGCATTCTGTACATCAAATTAAGTACCCCTACGCAAAAAAATTTGCTGGGAAACGACTTTTTTTTTGTGGTCAAAAATCACATTTTACGGTGAAACTCAATGTAGGACTCTTAAAACATTGTGCTAGTTGATGCTTTGAATACTAAACGGGTCATGGAGGTAATTTATGTAAAGTTTTACTTAACCTGAAAAACTAGTATTTACAAAAACAGCTGTGCAAAATTTGGAACTTTGACCCCCAATATCTCCGTAACTAGGGGGTTCCCAGGTATGGTCTAGAACCAAAAAAATGATCGCAGTGGTGGGGAGAACAAGTGCCTTTCATTTGCGTTAAGGGTACTTTTACACCCTTTATATGACTGGTGGCCATGCCAAGACGACTTAGATTACTATGATGATGATTATGACTTAGATTTGGTTTTGTGGTTTGGTGGTGGGTGGTTGGTTTGGTGTTTGGTCTTTAATTGTAGTCGAAAGTATACCTACTGTACTAATCAAAAGTTTATTTTTTGTGTTAAAACTTACCGTCGTAAATATAGTAAAAGTCTCCTTCAACATTTCATCCTTATTCAACTCTTGGGACAGCAGGAACCTTTCTATAACACTCAGTTGAGTATTATCACCACTGTCACCCTCTGGATTCATAAGATCCTTCTTGCTGCCTTCTGTCTTTAATCTTTCAGTTATAGGAAACAAGATACCCTCACTGAACTCCGTCATGATTTTCACGAAACTCTTTAGTTTATAGTTGTCATTGGACACCCAGAAGACTGGGTCAATTTGCAGGTACCATCGTGTCATTCTTCTGAACACGACGTCGTATATACTGTAAATGGAAAAGAGGTTTTATTAAGTTAGAATGATAGTTTTTTTCGAAAGTACTGGGCTTTTCCTGTTACAAGACCCAATAGTAATTTTAACACTAGATAGATATTCTACCATTGCATTGTGATAGACTTGGCACAACCACTAATATTTAAAATCTTAATTCATATCTCTCGTCAATTATGTTACAATAACCAGCAAACATTCGAAGACATGTGACATATAACAATCCGCACTAGGCCTGCGTGATAGATTATAGCCTATTCCCTCTCAAAGAGAGAGGCCTGTGTCCCAGCAGTGGGAACATTAATAGGCTGTAGATGATGAATAACCAGCCAAAGCGTGAGGTGCTAGGTCAATCTACTATTTTATAGAAAAGAGGTCTTGTATTTGAAAGAAAAAAAGAAATGTTTTTTTTTTACCTTGGACTATCATCTATCACTTTCTCAAAATGTGGTATTTTCAAGGTCTGCTCCTTTGTCAATCCTATAAGTGTTTCTGAAAAAGAAATCAATACCTTATAAAATCTAAATTGCGTAGATCCGTTAAAGAAAAAATGAGAAAGAGACAATCAGAATGATATGTACTAAATACGCGATAACCGTTTGTGCATTGTCGGTGTTCTTTCTACCCTGTTTACGACTCCTTTCATGACCTCGGGCGATGCTGACACGTTCATTTGCGTTTTCAAAAAAGTATGCTTGTTCGTAGAGTCCATGGCCATACGATCAAGAGATATATACTCACGACAAACAACAATGCTGGCGGTCCGCAAAACGTGGTCGTTTACATTGAACTGGTCCTTCCCCATACTCCTGAACTTCTTCATCAGGTCATCCACCTCTTGGTTGAATATCTCGCCGTAGTTCTCGATGGCTCGCTTACCGTAGTTCGGGCTTGCTATCTTTCTGTGCTTACGCCATGTTGGACCTGGGGAACTCATATTTTCAACGAAGATGCAGGGTAGTTTACAGAGAATATTATGTCACTTGCATGAATTTGTCAAGGGGATAATAATTCTATTCGTCTCATAAAGATAATGATAAGATAAGATAAGATAATGGTATCCATCGTATTAAAGTAAGTTTTTGCATTAGCATTGTTCGCGTCGGCTGCTAACTCAGTACCCCAGTACTGAGTTAGCAGCCGACGCATCGCATTATGTACAAAATATATGCTTGTTGTTTCCTTCCTTTCAGCTTCAGATGTCTATTGAGTTTAAGGCAAGAGCTTCCTCGTGTATGTCTCTTACATCATATATTATACTAGCTGTTGCCAGCGGCTTCACCCGCTACAGCTCGAAAATTACCAAATTTGATCTAAATCTGTTTCATTAGTTTTTGCGTGAAGAAGTAACAAAAATACACACTCACACACTCGCGAACTTTCGCCTTTATAATATTAGTGTGATGTGATGTGATTCAAGAAAGGTGTGCGCTCTTACCCGATCCGCTCAGTATTCCACCTCCGATTACATCAGCCATATACTTGTACTGAGGTCCTTTTACACTGGTCTTCGAGTTTGTCAGCAGTAACTGAAATATCCAAAAGGATGTCAGCATATACTATTTCTTTGAAAATCGGTTCATTAATGACAGATATTTCTCAGGAGCTACAGAGTCTGGATTTGTACCCGCTTGATGGCATTAGACTTACCCATGGGACTAAAACATAACTGATGATGTGGGTATACTATTATTAGGTACACCTCTGCCTATCCCTTCAGAGATTACAGGCGTGATGTAATGTTAGGACTATTATAAGTACCTTGACATCATCAGGATTGCTCACAACAATATTCAAGTCAGGACCGAGCCAGAATTTGAACATACCGCCAAACTCGCCTATCAGATCTTTCAGTACGTTTGTGAATTCTGCAAACAAAAATACGAGGCAAATTAATTAACATCTGTTTCTCAGGTAGAAAATAAACTATAGATCCACCTGCTACGATTCTACGTACATCTTCATAGTCTAACCGGATTAACCGGCAGTAGTTGGTAGGAGTAAACAAAATACAATTTATATAGCCTATGTCACCGGGGGCTATTCTTACGAATCGATTGACACCTCATTTATTAAAATACGTTCAGTAGTCTAGGCGTTACGGTGGAACATACAAACATACATACATACATACATACATACGTAGACTGCCAAAATCATTACCCTTCCTTTTGGCTTCGCCGTAGTCGGGTAAAAATAAAGACGATGTACAGTACTTCGAAAACTCTTGTCACATTGCAGTACATTTTTTACCACGTCGCGTCGCGTTACATGCCCTCATGAATCTTTGAAGCGTTTTATCTTCGCAAATTTTTATTAATTTGATAAAACTAAAACACTTATCCAATAATTTCTTGATAGTCTATCTGACGGACAGAATCATACTATTTTTAGTCACGAAAAATCCCTATTCAATACATTTTCCACTTTTTCATCAACATTTCTGCGTATCACTTTGTTTAGGCTCTCCTCTCAACTTTGGGTCATGGAGATTGATTAAAAGCGTATGTTTTATTTTTTTTTTTGCAGGCTTTCAAAGCTTTATTGGTCCCTTAAAGGACAACGTCTTCATAGCTGGTTGTACCACACAGCCGTGTAGACTGTAACAGGAACGAGATACTGTCATCGAGATCATATTCAGAGCACGTATGTATTATGTTTTTTCCTTGAACGGCAAGTTCATTCCCGCACTGCGCAATTACAAGCAGAACGTCTTTTGTTCACTGGCCCAGTATGATGGAGGTTCCAGTAAGGAACCTGTATATCTTAGGAACCCTCAACTTTATTTCCTTGAAATCATTTTTTTGTCATGAAACAGCCAGTTGAGACAACTGATAGCTTAAGTATCCTGTTCCCCATAAGAACTTCTTGATTTTGACCAAAATAGTGTTTCGATTAAAAATGCCCACCTCTACTTCGCACTGGGTCAATATCCGGCAAGCAATCAGTTGGAGGTTTTATTGAGGCCTTAATAAGAAGAATGACCTGACCTTCTAGTGATCCTCTGTTTATCACGATTTAAAACCATAACACATTTATAGTGTGGGAACATTGAAGTGGAAGAAAATTTATTTTGAAGGTTCCATAATTATTTTTCAACCAACTTATTACTTTTTAGCCTACGATATACCTACTCCGAATGAGGACTATGGCTTGTGCTTACTTAGCCCCAATATCTTTCCCGTTTGGCCTCCTCGAGATGGCAGAGACCTATGACTTCCTGAGTGATAGATACTGACCTGTGTTGGAAGGCGAGGTCATCATACTTGAAAAGCTTTAAAAAAAGCACGAAACACGTATTACGAGCCTATAAAATTTGCCATCATCATTAGGTTTACATAATAGCCTGGAAGGATACAACTATTATCGGTCCTGGACCTTCCACCATCAGCGCATTCACATGAGAATATTATTATCAGACGCAAATACATGAACAGCTTTAGGAAATATATGGAAAACGTAACAATTGCCTATCAAGTTTGAGAGTTGCCCTCGATATCCCTGGGATCCCATCATCAGATCCTGACTTGGTGACAATGGGACCACTTAAGTAGTAGGTATACTTTTGCGAATACAAAAATAATTTTGAAATCCGTTCATTAGTGACGAAGATATCTGATAAAAACACACAAAAAAACCTCCAGACGAATTGAGAACCTTTTTGGAAGTCGGTTAAAAAGAGAAACACCCTACTTTATTTTTTTTAAGGTGTTGCCCCCACTAAGAATTTCTTCTGTAGGTATCGTGGGTGCGTACACACGCTCTTGGCCGGTTTTTTTTTTTTTTTTTTTTTTCATCGGTTGTTGTGTCCATAATTATAGCATAATTAACACGTTCATTAGGTGACATAATAATTTATCTAAGACACAATAGTGTAATTAATAATGTTTTTCACAAGTTCTTCTTAATTAAAGTTAACTACTGTTGGTATTTGCACAGTGATAGCATTTCCAAGGATTTTTATTTAACGAGTAAATTAATTATAGGATTATTCTCAAGTAATCAAATAAAAATTAACACAGATTAAAAAAAAAAAAAAACTGTTAACTACATAGACCTAACATAAGCAAATTTAATTTACCTCAATTTGTATCTGGAAATATTTAAGTTAAAGTATCTGACTTTGCCAAGCTGTTTTGAAGTAGGTACCAAGTAGTTACTGTTTAATTTATATTGATGCGGGGTCTGTGAAGCCATTTTTTACATCATGTAAAAAATGCTCCCAAAGCCACCAATACTGAGGACTGGCTTTTTTCAAACATAGCACAGCTATAATGAATCCCGTCGGGGCTGCGGGTTGTTTGAAAGAGATACCGCGGTCTTGGCACAAGGGCTAAGAAGGAACATGGGTGGTTTTAGTCAGTAGAAGTCTGACACTCCCTTCCGCTCTGCCGAGAGCGGGACGCCGGTTATTTGATGATTTCCTACACCCCAAAAAAAAAACTAGTATTGAATAAATATGAATCATTGTAGGTAATTCTTTTAATAATCTGAATTTATAAAGTATTTATGAAAACTGATACCAGATGGCAATACAATATGAAGTTAAAATAGGCTAATATGCCAGAAACACTAAAAAAAAAAAATTGAATTTAGACTCCGCCTTTATCCGAAATTATTAGAAACATTTAGGTAAGTATATCGGTTACGGTTACGGATACTTTTTTTTGTAGGATATCTGATAGTTTCGGAGCTCCATAACATCCCTGGTAAAAAGATTCTCTCCGCCACCACAGAGATCATTTACTTTTTCTGGACCATACCTGGGAACCTTCTAGTTATGGAGATGGGACAGGCTCGCCATACTATTCCGTAAGCCAGAATCAATAGTGGCGACCACAAGAAAAGCGCCGAGACAATGAATCTCGACGAAGTCCCAGAGAAACGATTTAACAACGAAATTAATCTGAAAAGAATAGCGGAGGAGCAGAACGGAACCAGGTCAATAGGCACACAGGGAACGGAGATATTGAAGATAAAAATTCTAACGTTTGAACATTGTTTTATTTATGTAGGTATCAGTTTTTATAAGGCTATAATTTTACTGTTGATTACCTACCTCATGACCCCTTTACAATAAAAAAAAAGAAAATTAGGTCAAAACCATGAAATTTCAATCCAAATAAAACATCTGCTTAGCTTTTTCCCAACTATGTTGGGTTCCGCTTCCAGTCGAACCACGTACAGATGATTAGTAGGTACTGGTATTTACATGAAACCACTGCCTATCTGACCTCCATAATCCAGTATGACCTTGTACCTACCCTTAACTCAATCAACAGTGTCTAATATTGTTAGAGAGGATAATTATGTATAGTTTGATGTGTCGCTCTGTGTGTGTACCTCGTAACATGCTCTATGCAATTTCTTTCTTGTAATTTCTAAGTTACTTATTGTGGAGCAATACTTTGCAACATGATAATATAATAACTTTCGCAATTGTTACTACTTATTCTTTCTTCCCTAACAGCTACAAATATTAGTACCTATCCCTATAGATATACGGTCTTCATTGAAACAAATAAAGGAAGTCGTCTGGCTTGGTATGCACATGTAGAGGAGGAATGAAACGCATGTGACTAAAAAAGTTATAAAGAGGAAGAGAAAAGAAGGAGGGGTTTTTTGTGTGAGGAATAAAATGAAAGAGAAAGGAATGCTGTTACGTCTAACAGGGGAGAATGGAATAATCAAACGTGTCACCGACCCAAAGTACAATGGGACAAAGACAGGAGATGATGATGATTCTGACAAATAAAAATCCTTACAAATAGTAACCACCACCTACTTTCAGGCTGTCCCATGAACAGCAGAGCATTCCCTAGGAGCGGCAGTCCCCGAGGTCCTGGCATCTTCTCAGCCATCTCAAGCATCCTCCTGTTCTTGTATCTCCATAGCAACCAGAAGACTGCAAAGCTGAATACGCCTGCTATGAGATACAGCGGCCAATTCATCCTGTAACAGAAATTATTCTTGATTAACGTCTGCCCGCGACTTTGTTTGAAAAAGATCCTTAACGAAGCCGAAATGCACTTGTTTTCCCCGTCATTGTGATTGTTTTTTTGTTTTGGCATCCTGTCGGTAGTGATACCCTCGCTGGCCTTCATCGGCAAAATCTTAAAGGAAACCCAGATAATTATATTCCCGGTAAAAGAAGGTCTGGCACACATTCAAACTATAGACTACTAGCTGTTGCCAGCGGCTTCACCCGCTACAACTCGAAAATTATCCCACGGATCATAAAATTGGGATAAAAACTATCCTATATGTTAATCCAGGGTATAACCTATCTACATACCAAATTTCAACCAAATCGGTCCAGCCGTTTATGCGTGAAAGAGTAACAAACATCCACACATCCATTCTCACAAACTTTCACATTTAGGTATAATATTAGTAGGAAGTAGGATAGTTAAGGCTTGAGTCTTTTGATATTGACAGTCTGTCGAAAAATTCGCACTGGTTTACAATGTTTTTTTGACTAAAGTTGTTAATGAATTGCAATTATTTTTAGTGCAACATAATACTGGTTATATGCGTACTGCGTATTTTTTTAAGTTCATAAAACACTCTCTTGTTGCGTAAATCAGGCGTTGAAAAGAGGTCTCTTGCGCCCAAAGCAAGTCATAGTCCACTTTCAGCAATCAGTGCAAGGCTAAAAGGAAAATTCTATCGAGCACAAAAAAAAAACATTATATCCTTGCCTTCAAATTCTGCTCACAACTTTTTTTAAGTCTTTTATTTTATTAATCTGACGTTATTATCGTCAAATTTCACAACGTTTGCTCTAAAAAAATACATAGTTTCTGTTGATAGATTTTTGTTATTATTCGATGAAGGGCCATTGTTGAATGACACGACAAAAGCTATCTAAAAAACTATCGTAAACTGCAAATTATGAGAATTTCAAAACACCCTTAAAATAACAGTTTATATACAGAAAAGTGTCCCATATTTTTGCAGTGACCGCCCAGCGGTCGAGGTAGACAGACGTGGGAATATTGTCTAGCACACAATTCCTATCATCTATAAAACAAGCTATATAGCATATCTTCGTCAAGTTACATTACACTATGTTACAGTAACAGTAATTTTTCCCGATCGTCTTTTGTTTTACGGGTGAAAAGCCACGCCCACAATCGTCTTCATCGCTCACGTTATGACATGTTATATATAACGTGAGCAGGCTGCTCTACTTAATTATTTTAAACAACTGCAAAGAAAAGAAGGGTTAGGTGTTTTTCCAATGATTTTTGTTTTTTTTTTTACATGCACCTGCGCGAAAGAAATAAGCGCAAAAGGATACCTATGGAAAATAAGATTCCTTACGATGAAACGAATTCAAAACTAAAGATGGCGGCTATGACGCCTTTTTAATTTTTTTGACTTGGGTGACATTTTCATATTAATCGAGGGCGCATTAAACGAATATGGGGTCAAAACCAAAGATGGTGGCTGCGAAAATTAGCGAATCTTTCGTCATTGGTGTCATTTCCGTGGTTTCCAGAGTCGACCGTAACGAAAATGACTTAAAACTGGATTTTTTGGTTTTAAGGGTTCCGTATCTAAGCAAAAAACGTAAACCTTATAGGATCACTCGTGTCTGTCTGTCCGTCTGTCACAGCCAATTTGCTCCGAATCTAATAGACCGATTATGTTGGGATTTGGTACACATATATGTATTTCTATGACCCGAACACGAACGTGTTGAGTAAATAAATGAATTTTGAATATGGGGGGGGGGAGCTAGACAATTTTTTTTTAAGTTTGGCAACCTGTACCGTGTGATATTATTTTAATTGAAAAGGCATATTGTGAGGATTTCAAATATTTATTTATTTATTAAAAATGTATGCACTAGTTAACAAACTGTACAAAGACGGACTTAATGCCTTGGGCATTTTCTACCAATTTTAAGATAAACACTTTTCTAGATATTTAAGAAAAATGATGAAAATTGACCATCCCCCTTGCCTGCCAAAAATTTGGAATAAAATACAGAAATTAGTTCAATACTTAAAGATTACAGGAGAACCTATTAGAAGTCTATGGTGCTAAAATAACATGGAAAATCACTCGATGTTATGCGTACAAACTTACATTTTGTACTTGCAATGTATGGATACCCATACATTCCAACAGTAAATGCAAGTTTGTCAATTACAATGTTAAGTTTGGTTGATGGTACGGAATCCTTCATCTGCAAGTACGACTTGCACTTGGCCAGTTTTTGTTGTCATGGGTATAATTTTGTGTTTCCGCCATGTGCCAGTTAGTATTATGTTGCGTAACAACACAAAGGAATAAGAATAATAAATATGAATTAAGGATAATAAAAGCACACCCTGTTTACTGAAAAAATGTGTTTCATGGATTATATTTTTGATGTTAAAAAATGTATAGAGCTAAATGACAGCTAAAAATAAAACATGAGAACACGCTTAGTTATAAGATTTTTCACTGAGAACGTGGCGACGAGCGACGTCTTGAATTCTGTACCAAAAAACGGTTACCCACATATGATATAATCATCACAGAATATTTTAACGCTCACCACCGCAGCTTCACCTCAGCTGCGGCGGTGGGCCTTTAAACCATCTAAGGGTTTAAAAACGAGCTTCTCTCAAAGATTTTATACTTACCTAGGTTCACATCTGTATAATAGGATCAATGAGCGTACCACAATTTATCACCTGACAAAAAAAGCTTGTAAAAATGCTACAATGGAGTGGCTCCTTAAACTGGATTATGCGTCTACTGAGGAATTACTTTCCCATCCTAAATAATTCCGGCCTGCAACCCTCTCCACTCTTAAAGATTTTTTAGTGATACCCACCTGGTTTCCTCCTTTGTTTTGAGTTGGTTTATTTTGTTATTCCTTGTTTTACCATTGTTTTTTTTTTAATTCCCATTGTCCCACTAGCCTAGTTGCACGTGAATGCCACTCTCTCTAAATCAAGTGTAGTTAATATGGAAGGAATCAGTTTAGACAAAGGGAAATTTATGGTATTTTCGTTCAAACATAGTGAAGTGATCGAAAGTGTTTTGAATAAAAGGAAAGACTTTTACTTCAGTGTTTTTTTTTTAAAGACCTGTTTGTTTGTACCGATTTAACTCAAAAACTACTTGACTGATTTTGAAAATTCTTTCATCGTTAGAAGCTACATCTTTACCAAGTAACATGGGTTATATTTACTTCCAGAAATAATTAGAGATCTCTAAGAAAACTTGAACAATGTTACCCAAAGTGTATTTTTTTTTCGTAAAACGTCTTTCATCGCATGTGCTGCGAAAAGTATTGATGATAACGCAAAAAAATGTACTACAATATTAAAGAGCACATCAAAATGTATAAATAAAAACTGTCACAGCAAACGCCTATCTCCAACGGATAACTCACAATTACTGCTTTTACTATTGAAATTTAAACTAATTACTATCACTATACTGACTGACCTGTTGGTCTAGTGGTTAGTGACCCTAACTGCTATGCCGGAGGTCGTGGGTTCGATTCCCACCCAGGACAAATGTTTGTGTGATGAGCACGATCATTTGTTCTGATCATTTAGAAATATATAAGTATGTTTATCAGTTGTCTAGTAACCCATAACACAAGCTCTGCTTAGCTTGGGACTAGATGGCGTTGTGTGATAGTTGTGGAATATTATTATTATTTTTATTATTACTATAGGTACAGATTATAAAACAAAGTCTTCCGCCGCGTCGTCGTCGGTCTGTCGGTCACCAGTGACTGGTTATCGAGTAAGGTTTCATATAATTTTAAGAATTCTTTTGGTCGCGATAATTGAGATCCACGCGGGCGAAGTGCTAGTAATGTTTTATTAAAATTATACTGCTGTGATAACAATATAGATGAAATCGTCCTGTAATGCTCATTAAAATCGAAGAAGTTATTTATACTCTATTGCACTGTTTTAGGTTCCTGCCGTTATCTATGGGCCGATGCATTAATAACGACTTGGCATTTCCTTGGACATTAAGATCGTTTGTGTAATGTGACTGACCCAGCATACCTTTTTGGACTCATATATTATTACGATTTGGATGTGTAACACCATGAATGTAATTAATAGTGCATTTTGTATTTGTTGCCAGCCAAGTCTGAATCGTGTTGGCGGGAATCGTATTGGACATTCATCTAGACGGACATTACGTGTACATTCTTGTAGAAAGTGCTACACAAGGGCTGTATGCAATATTGGGCCAATATTGCTTATGTAAGTCTAGGTTTCTGCTGTTCGCGTGTAATGTCCATTATAAATATATGATACATGGGGTCGGGCTGATATCAAAATAATCTGACTTCGAAAGCACAATTTTAGAAACGATTATTCAACATGACATTGAGAATGAAATGGAAGAAGAGAGTTAAAAGATGAGTTTTTATTTATCATGTAATGAAATGCAATCAAGTATAGCAATGTGTCTTTATTATTTCCCTAAACCCACAATACTAACTTCACATTGACAGACAATTGTAAAACAGTAAAGCCCGCTCTAATATCATGATATACCAAGCCTTTTCCCAATTATGTTGGGGTCGGCTTCCAGTGTAACCGGATTCAGCAAATGCCAGTATTTTACATGGAGCGATATATATATTTTATTTTTTTGGGGGTGGAAATCATATGTCATAAATTAATCATATGGGTAGGAATACCTTGGGTAAGACTGGTTGTCACTGACTACCAAAGAAATATATATGGACCAACAGCTTAACATGCTTTCCAAGGCACAGAGAAAACTCAGTGTGTAATGGGGCGGCATCTACAAACCATCCTAGGCAAGCGTGGCTTAACGTAAAGAATCGACCCGAGTTGCAGTTATAAGCCAGCTCTAATATCAACCTTCTAAACACATAACTAAGATTTCTTCACGCAGGTCAGTAATTGAAGTATTTATAATGGCCGCGGGTTGTACACTAGTTATCGCGGCCTCGACATAGAGGGCTAAGAAGGAACATGGGTGGTTTTTAGTCAGTAGAAGTCTGACACTCCCTTTCGCTCTGCCCAAGAGCGGGAGGGGTTATTTGATGATTTTCCACCCACCAAAAAAAAAAAAACATAGTACAAAAATAATTGAACATAATATATGTGTATGTGACAAAGCACAACAAAATAACACGAAAATTAAAAGGGGCCGCTGAAAAAAATATGACGCCACTAGCCCATACAAAGTTACGCAAACCCCTTAAACAAGATAATATCCTGAAAAGTGTCTTTTGTGGCTCCAAAATGTGTAAGATTTTCACGTAATTTTGTAGAAAAATGTAGGCACGAGTTTAAATAAAAAATGTGCTGAAATAAAGCCTTGTCATACTTACATGCACTTGGCTCCAAAATTAAATAATACTATACTTTTGAACTTTATAAACGGATCATTTAACTCATATTTTTAATAATTTACCACAGATTACAAAATAAAACTCACCTTGGAAAAAAAATCGTGTTATGATTTTATTGTTTTTCACGTGGAACGGCGAAACGCGGGCGTTTGTTGAACGATAACGGCTACACAGAAACTGAAAGACGCTGAGAAACTGCTCTACTTATGTCAAAATGTTGTTTTGTTTTGTTCTGGCTAATCTCCGAAACGACCATACGACGATAGCAATAATAAAACACCTTAAACGTAACAATAAAATCTAACATAGACTACTTTATTTTAGAAAAAGTATGAGCGTTCAGTGCAAAATAAAGAATAGTACATTGTTACCTTACCTTATAGGGTGAAAATAAAGTCTCTCGAACTACTGACACCAAACAAAATGTCAAAAATCAGTTCACGAATTCTTTTTTTTAATATTTAAAGAAACAAATGTAATGCGTGTTGATGTTGCGAGTTGTAATTTTAAAACGTAAAGATGACGGAAAAAATTAAGCCAGCCTTATAAATGCCTGTATTTATTATTGAAGCTCGTCTAAAAATAACATGAAGTATTATTAATAGGTATAGTAAATAGTTGCTTGAAAACCACAACTAAGCAAGGCAAGTCGGACTTACACATGAAGGATTCCGTACCATCGTAGTAGGGGGCTTCCTCTACTTTGTTTTATTTTTGTATAAGTAACATATTTTGTGATAAGTTTGTTTTTTATAGTAGGTAATTGTATAAATGATAAAGTTATATTTGCGGTTTCTTAAATGTGCTATAGGTATCTCAAAAACTGCTGACTAAAAAGGGTGTAAAAGTAAACAACCCTTAATGCAAACAAAGTGAAATTGTTCTTCCCACTACTGCGATCATTTTTTGGTTGTAAATCATACCTGGGAACTCCCTAGTTACGGAGATATTGGGGGTCAAAGTTCCAAATTTTTCACAGCTATTTTTGTAATTATCAGCTGAAGTGGCTGGAATCATACCTCGCTAACCGTGAATTTTATGTTGTGGTAAATGGTTTTCGCTCTTCCAACACCTATCGCATGACTTCCGGTGCCCCTCAGGGTTCCCACTTGGCCCCCGTATTATTCATCATTTTTATAAATGATCTTCCCCACTGCCTTCACTTTTCAGAGTGTTTTCTGTACGCAGATGACTTAAAGTTTGCCAGGAAGGTCGAGTCATCAAATGATATAGAGCTACTGCAGGATGGTCTGAATAGGTTAATTAAATGGTGTAAAAGTAACTTAATGGAATTGAACATCAATAAATGTTACCACATGTCATTTTCTAGGAAAGTTCACCCCATCCACTCGAACTACTTCATAGACCAACAAAAAGTTCATGAAGTGGAAACAATGAGGGATCTGGGAGTACTGTTTGACAAGAAAGTTACTTTTATCCCCCATATTGAAAACACTGTTAAAAGCTTGCAGAATGTTGGGATTTGTGATACGAAATACCAAGGGTTTTAAGCAGGTTAAAACTAAAATATTGCTATATAATAGCTTTGTCCAGAGCATACTGGAGTATTGTAGTGTCGTATGGAGACCTCATTACGCCACTCATAAACTTCTTTTAGAAAGGGTCCAGAAACGATTCTTATGGCACCTTGCTTTTTCTAAAGGGAAAAGCAAGCAGCTGCCTTCCTATGTGTCTCGTCTACAAACATTTAAAATGCTCTCGCTATCGACCCGAAGAGAAGTTATGGATGCACTGTTTCTGTACAAACTCCTCAGAGGGCAAATTGACAGTCCACAGTTACTGGGTCTCCTCAAGTTTCGTGCGCCAGCACGCTATCCTCGAAATCCTATTTTGGGGGGCATGAGGAACAGGGTGTAAAGTTCCTCATCCCCCATAGAAAAGGGAGGATCCTCCGACCAGACGGGTGTTGTGTCTGGTGGGCTAACTGCCCGACATCTGTAAGTCGGGATTTTCTATATACGCTAATGTGGCGGATTATTTTGATAGCGCGATGCAGAATTTACAATGTTAGTTCGCATCTGTTGCGATAGATGGCGCTGTCGCCACATCACTCCCCTCCGAGACCGGAGGTCGATTGCAGGCTGAGTCTTGATGCTTGCCAGGCCAGTAGAGGGTTCCAGTGAGTCGGAACCGGATGCCGCATAGTTCGCGGTGAGTCGGAACTGTCTGCGGTGATGCCCCAGTGAGTCGGGGTGATGCTGCGTGTGCTCCAGTGAGTCGGAGTGTGCAGTGCTGCGTAGTGGCTGGCTGCTGCGTCGATCAGGAGAGAAGAGCGTCTCTGCTAGTTGACCGGCCGAAGTGCAGTGTGCTGTGCCAAGGTCGCTGATGAGGCTGAGGGTGATGACCAGGAATGCGCTTCCGCTGCATGCTGGTGGTCAGGATACCCGGTGAAGCCGTAGTTGCTGGCTGACGGTATGACTCGCTGCTCGAAGGCTCGAGGAAGTGATGATGAAGTAGTTGCACGAAGGCTGCGCTGATGTTCATGCTCGATGTTCATGCTCGGGGTCACCAGTTTGGGGGGCATGAGGAACAGGGTGTAAAGTTCCTCATCCCCCATAGAAAAGGGAGGATCCTCCGACCAGACGGGTGTTGTGTCTGGTGGGCTAACTGCCCGACATCTGTAAGTCGGGATTTTCTATTTAAGCTAATGTGGCGGATAACTTTGATAGCGCGATGCAGAATTTACAATGTTAGTTCGCATCTGTTGCGATAGATGGCGCTGTCGCCACACTATCACTCCGCTTTACCCGCCCTTGCGTAGAACTGTTCTGGGTGCTAACTCTCCAATATCACGAATGTGTAAAATCGTAAACAGCTGCAGTGACGTGATCGACGTTCACCATGATAACATAGGGAAATTTCGAAAATTAATTATTGAATACTATTCACACAATTTTAGGACTTAATAGCAATTGCCAATTTGTTAATTTATAATTAGCCTTAAGTTATTAAATTTTCATTTTATTAGTATTATCCAATGTTTACCCAATTAATCTTAGTTTAATTTATTTATTTCTGTTATTCGGTTAATTTCCATATATTCATTATTATCATTATAATCCGTGTAATTTTATTTTATTATGTTGATTTGTTTGTAAAATTGATTTTAATTGTTTGTTTTTTTAATTTAATTTTTAAATTTTTTATTCATACTTATTGCTATATTAATAATGTATAGTTTTATAAAATTGTGCATGTGGTGTTAGCCTATAAATAATTGTTGCGCTCATAAATGTATATTGTGTAATTTTAAATGAAATCCAACGTGTAAACAATTGTAGGCTAACCTTAATAAATAAATAAATAAATAAATATTTGTATAAGTAACATATTTTGTGATAAGTTTGTTTTTTATAGTAGGTAATTGTATAAATGATAAAGTTAAATTTGCGGTTTCTTAAATGTGCTATAGGTATCTCAAGAACTGCTGACTAAAAAGGGTGTAAAAGTAAACAACCCTTAATGCAAACAAAGTGAAATTGTTCTTCCCACTACTGCGATCATTTTTTGGTTCTAGATCATACCTGGGAACTCCCTAGTTACGGAGATATTGGGGGTCAAAGTTCCAAATTTTTCACAGCTATTTTTGTAATTACCAGTTTTTCAGGTTATAACTTTACTGAAATTACTTCCATGACCCCTTTACTATTCAAAGCACTCAGCTCTTATGGCGACGCCAGGTCGTGTCGACGGCGCGTTCGTGTTATACCGCGACCTTGACAAAAATATTTTGTATTCTTTTATATTTGTCTGCTCCATACTTACTGTATACTAATATTTCAAGGATTTCAAGTAGTGTAACGTTAACTTGTAGCGTTAACTTGCGTTACTGCATTCCAAATGCAGTACGCAAGTTAACGCGGTTGACCTTGGCACGCACTAGCGCGGGGGCGCTGGGGAAATCATGCCCATCGAGCTATGATTTATTTGTGTGCGTTTCGACCGCGCGGCCACGACGTTTTTTTAAAAAAAAAACTGTACCAAGTTTATGTAAAAGTTTGTAAAAGTTGATTCCCAAAACCATAAATTTGTCAAAGTTATGGTTACAAAGTTATAAGGGTTTGAACGTGGCCGCGCCATCGAAACGCGGAGAACCGCGCGACCACGGAGATCTTTAAAACTAAGCGTTGCAGAGACCTGCAATTTAGGTAAATAACAGATTCCAGATGTAAAAAATTTGTAAAAATATAGAAAAAAATCCTAGGTTTATATTTTAGGAGCTGTAACACTAAAACCCCATGGCCGCGCCATTGAAACGGGGAAAACCACGTTATCGCCAATATCTCGCTGAAAAAGCATCGTAGTGGTCTGGAGTTTCTTGTGATTCATAGATTTGAATTTGTCAAATCATGTAAAAATACAAAAACAAAACCCTAGGTTTATATTTTAGGTGCTATAAGACTAAAACGCCATGGCCGCGCCATTGAAACAGTGAAAAATACGTTATCGCCGATATCTCGCTGAAAAAGCGTCGTAGAGGTCTGAATTTTCTTGTAAAACATAGATTTGAATTTGTCAAATCATGTAAAAATACAAAAAAAAAACCATAGGTTAATATTTTAGGTGCTATAAGACTAAAACGCCATGGCCGCGCCATTGAAACGGTGAAAAATACGTTATCGCCGATATCTCGCTGAAAAAGCATCGTAGAGGTCTGAAGTTTCTTGTAAAACCTAGATTTAAATATGTCAAAACTTTTGGAAATACCCAAAAAGGACCTAGGTTTATATTTTAGGAGCTGTAAGACTAAAACCCCATGGCCGCGCCATTGAAACGGTAAAAAACCACGTTATCGCCGATATCTCGCTGAAAAAGCATCGCAGAGGGCTGAAGTTGTTTGTAAAACAATGATTTGAATTTGTCAAAAATTGGAAAAATACACATGTAACGACAGTGGTAAAAAATAGACAGGAACTGATTCATTATTTTATTCGGACAGAGTCTCGACTTACAGGTTTCACAATCGAGCGCGACAAGACCTCGAAACTGAGCTTACAGGGTATTATATAGACTGATAACCCCACCGGAGGCATCCGGTAGTTATGGCGGTGTCTTCGCTTGACTGTGATTGGCTCGCGAGTCGTTGCCCGTCATTGGCTGGCTAGAGTGGCATGGCTATGGTATGCTAGAGTGGCATGGCTATGGTTTGCTAGAGTGGCATAGTTATGGTTAGCTGTCATTGGCTGGCTAGGGTGCCACGCTGTGAGCAGGCTGTTGTAACATTCGGCCGTCCTGGAACAATTGCTCCCGCAATGGAAACAAGAAAACAGTGATTACAAGTCAGCTCAGAAAAACCAAGTTAAAATGGGGCAATAGACCTCTCAGGAGATTTATGAAAACTTCGGTTTTCAATTGTTCGTTCACACTACTGGTGCTATCAGACAAAAGCACTGCTACGATATGTTACAGCGGATACTAAACCTGTTAACCCGTTGTATCATATAATATGACCTTTCACACTTCTTAGTTTTTGTCAATCATTACCTAACTCCTCAATATCACTTAATGTGGGCCAGAAAACCAATCTTCTAACAAACAAGAGTTAACTTGGCTCGCCCCTATAGCATGGGACTAGTAGTCTGCATCCTACATGATGAATTTAAGGGTTAAGCTGAAGTAAAAGGAATAAATGCATAAGAAGATTTGTAGTAGGTACCCACTTGTACCTACTAATTATTATGGACAAAGATGTAGGAAATGCTTAGTACCAACAATTTTTAACGACATTTTTAGTCCCCACATCCATCTCGACATCCTCATCTTCGCTAAATGCAATCGATTCTTTTCCATCTTTTTCAAAGCCCAGCATTCTGATCCATACAGTACGACAGGTCTAATCACGGACTTGTATATTTTTCCCTTTCTCTTGAGACCACTCAAGTGGATCACAAGTTGTTCCAGTGACCTGTCGCCATTTTATCGATCCTGAATTGATCCGTTGCCATACGTCTCAGTCTACTTAGCCATCCCCTTAGACAAGCAAAGCGACCCGAGGTACTGGAAGTTGGAGCATATCGGTATGGGCGTTCCAGAAAGTGTTATAGGCACAGGACTGGAGAGACCGCCAAACAAGTATTCCGTTTTGGTTCTACTTAATTTCAATTTTTTTTTCCAGCTCCAAGCTCCTTTGGCGCTGTTCGGGCTCACCTGAGACATCGTCACCACTCGAGGTTCACACTGAGGGCCGTGCTAAGCGACGACAATAGACTCCCCGGTCAATCACCCGCTTGCACCTCCTTGCTCGCTTGTCCTGGCCTCCTGCGACGGATCGCGTCAGCGTGGAAGTCTTCCATCCTGACGCGCTCTGCCGCCTCCATCTGCGAGATGAAATCCTCGCAAAAAAAAAATTGAAATTAAGTAGAACCAAAACGGAATACTTGTTTGGCGGTCTCTCCAGTCCTGTGCCTATAACACTTTCTGGAACGCCCATACCGATCTGCTCCAACTTCCGGTACCTCGGGTCGCTTTGCTTGTCTAAGGGGATGGCGAAGTAGACTGAGACGTATGGCAACGGATCAATTCAGGATCGATAAAATGGCGACAGGTCACTGGAACAACTTGTGACCCACTTGAGGGGTCTCAAGTGAAAGGGAAAAATATACAAGTCCGTGATTAGACCTGTCGTACTGTATGGATCAGAATGCTGGGCTTTGAAAAAGATGGAAAAGAATCGATTGCATTTAGCGAAGATGAGGATGTTGAGATGGATGTGGGGACTAACAACATTGGATAAAATAAGGAATGAGTATATTAGAGGATATAAATGGTGAAATAAATTACAGTCATCGTACAAGAATATATTTTATTTAATATCGTAACTAAGTAAACATGAATGTCACAACCATAGAGGTAGGTATATAACATTCGTCCATTCGAACGAAGCTACGACATCTCCTCGACAAGACGTCGTGGCTTCGTGGTGGTGCGCCCACTGCGCCTTGCTGGTGCTCCCTGCAAGACAGCCGTGGCCAGCGGGACACCAGGTGTCTCAGCGCTGGCTTGTCGTGGAGTGCCCGCTTGATTCTGTGTGCCTGATGAACTTGGAACGATGTGCTCCATCACATTTGGATTTATATCAGGCGAGTCTTAAGTAGCCTGGCAGGAGGACCAAATTGATGGTTGGGTTAGTTGAGGCGTTGGGTGAGGTGACTCTGGCTGATTGCTAAATGTGAATGATGGTGAACGCTGTCTGATAGGTGTGGAAAAAGTTAGTGAATGAGGCGTAGGTGTGGATCGAGGCGAAGGGCGAGAATGAGGTGTGGACGGAGGTGTTAGTGGGTGTCCAACAGGTGTTGACGCACACATGATCTGCATGATATCTCCTCTCTACACCGTCTGAAGTTTTCACAGCGTAAGAAAATCTGTGCGTACGCTTTGAAATTGTAGCAGGTAGCCATCGCGATCCGTCTCGGGCGCGAACAAAAACACTGTCACCTGCTTTAAAAGATGGGATTCGTTTCTCAGACTCAATGTTTGCAGAGTTCTTTTAGGGTTAGGCCGCGCGTTATCCAGAGCACAATGCAACCGACGCCCAAACAAAATTTCACCTGGGCTCTTCCCGGTGGCACTATGAGGTGTTATACGGTAGGAAAATAGGAAGTTTTCTAGCCTCCTTCTCAGGGTCATGCCATCGCTCGCACTTGAAGACATTCTAGTTTTGAAAGTACGAACCAGGCGTTCTGCCAGGCCATTAGTCCTCGGGTGATATGGAGATGACTTAATATGTAGAATACCCTTGTCTCTGCAATAATTTTGGAATTCCCGGGAGGTAAACTGTGTCCCGTTATCAGACACCAAAAATTGTGGCAAACCAAACGTTGTAAATATAGAGTCTAATTCTTCACACAGTTTGTTTGTAGTTATTTGGTTCATGGGCTTGATCTCAATCCATTTTGAGAGTGCATCTGCTAGAACAAACCAGTATTTTCCTTCAAATGGTCCCGCAAAATCGACATGAAGTCTTTCCCATGGGTTGTCAGGAACGGACCAGGAGTACACAGGCAATTCAGAGTTATTTGGCCGGTTTTCTTGGCATTTACGACAATTTTTGATGTACTCTTCAATATCATCGTCGATCGATGGCCACCATACGTAAAAACGTGCGAGTGCTTTCATTGCACAAGTTCCTGGGTGTCCTGTGTGCAGGTATTTCAATGTAGTCTTCCTGAGCGTATTCGGAACGACTATTCGACCCTGCCACATCATAATCTTATTTTCGATGGACAATTCGTTGCGTTTCCGAGTATAAGGTTTTAAGATATCTGAATATGAATTTTCCCGCCAACCTGTCTTAATGTTCTCCGAAATTTGTTTGAAAATAGGATCATTCCTTGACGCATCCCTTATTATTTCTTCTGTCAACGCTAAATCTGAAAAACTGTTATGATTTAGCTGAGCTATGATTCTGTGTACTGTCAATTCTGCACGGGACGGTTTCTCATCAGGATTGGGCATCCTGGAAAGATAATCAGCTATAAAATTAAGTTGTCCTTTTGTGAAGACGATGTCGTAGTCATAGCTACCAATGATCAAAGCCCAACGTATTAAGCGATTATTAACAAGCTTCGGTAAATTGCGCTGTGGGCCTAAAACGTGAATCAAGGGTTTATGATCAGTGACGAGTGTGAATTTTGTGCCACGTAAGTATTGGTCAAACTTTTTGATGCCGAAAAATATGGCTAATGCTTCTCGATCAATAACTGAATATTTAGATTCCGCTGATCTCGGCTTTCTTGACGCAAAAACGATAGGTTGAATATTTTGATCATTCGCTTTATGAAATAATACGGCACCCACGCCCTTTTCCGAGGCGTCACACGCTAAAAACAACGGACGCTTCTCGTCAAAAGCCACAAGTGGTTTTGATTCACAAATCAGCATTTTAGTATTTTCAAACGCTGTGTTTTCTTTATCTGTCCATCGCCACTTTTGGCGCGCGCCAGTTAGTGCATGCAGGTCCGCACAGAAACTGTGCAGATGAGGTATGAATCTTTCGTAGAAATTTACGAGGCCAAGAAATGACCGTTGTTCTTGAGCTTTAGTAGGCGGTGTCGCTTTTGTTATTGCTTCAATCTTCGATTTAGTTGGTCGTATTCCTTCCTTGCTGATTGTGTGACCCAGGTACTCGATATCTGTTTGGAAGAATGAACATTTTGTTAAGTTGACTTTTAAGCCAGCTCGTTGTAATTTGTCAAACACAGTAGACAGTGTTTCGAGATGTTCAGCGTCATCCTTCCCTGTTAAGGCGATGTCATCGAAATAAATCGCTACGTTTGGTATACCACCGAGTAGTTCATCAAGGTAGTGTTGAAAAATCGAGGGTGCTGTTGATATTCCAAAAGGCATCCTATTGTATTGGTAATATTCTTTGTGAGTAGATATTGTCAGGTACTTTTTCGACTCTCGAGAGATCTCGAATTGTAAGTACGCATCTTTTAAGTCAATTTTCGAAAACTTAACTCCGTTTGCAAGGTTTTGACGTAATTGGTCAAATAGCGGGACTGGATGAGCGTGTGTTACCATGGCAGGGTTAATAGTGCTGCGAAAATCACCGCAAATTCTGATTTGGCCATTTGTTTTGACCACGTTGACTGTGGGTGTTGCCCATTCCAAGGGCGTCATATTTGGATCAACTTTGGTAACTATTCCCTCGTCCACTAAACGCTGAAGTTCTCTTTCTATGTTTTTGCACAAAGCGAACTTAACGGGTCGGGCAGGAACGTGTTTCGGTACGGTACCATGTCTAATATGGATGTTAACTGCGTAATTTTTAACTTTTCCTAATTTGTTGTCAAAAAGAGGTGAGAAAGTGTCTAATACCTGTTTAAGTGTTCTGGTATCTCGTTGAGTAGGTTTAATCGAATAGACGGGTTCTGGAAAAGTCATGTCGTACATCTCGCTCCACTGGAGACCAAAAAGCATGGGGTTGGCGTCTTCCATAACTACAACTTGTAAAATTTTCTGTCTTCCAAGGATTTCAACTGTTACGTCCGTAAGTCCTTTTGGTTTGAGTTTGAGGTTCCCATAGGCACGTAGTTTCGGTGCCTTTGTTTAAAGGGGGTGCTCCAATACGTTTCCAAAACTCTGTGCTAATGATGGAGTATACCGATCCCGGGTCCCAGTCCAACGTACATTTGACACCATTGAGTGTGACGTCAATGCGCTTGCTGTCCTTGTTCCTTTTGCGTTCAATCTTGTAGACATCTTCACTATCGTATGAGCATGTAGAAGATTCTGATAAACACTCGTCGCTGTCAGTGTTCCTAATTTTATGTAATTTGTTTTCGTTTTTGATTGCTCGTTTCTTCCCTGACTTGGTGTTCGTTAAATATGCTCTTCCAGTCTTGATACAGCAATCTTCAAAATGTCCTAGCGTTTGACATTCATTGCATATATGGTCTTTTGCCTTACAACCGCCCACCTTATGTCTATCATATGCACCGCATCGACGGCATTGATCTAGAGTCTAGATCAATCCTGCGTAAAAACGTACTCTGTTTGTTGTGATGCGCCATGTTGGTTTTTGCTCTGACTTTGTTTGTGGCAGCAGGTAAAACGACGTTGTAGCATAAATTAGTCGATTCACTAAAAACCGACTAATTCTAAAAAGTTGTCACCTCACTAAATTATAGGTACAACCCTAAATGTTCTGTAATGTCACAATGGAGGGAGAACGTCGCTCAGGACCTCCTTTAAAAACGGCTGCACGCATAGGTTCTGCCCTTTTACATCAAGCGAGCAGCCTACTAGATAAGTCCCCAGTTATTGGGTAAGTGAACTCCGCCATTGTGTTCTTTTGCTGCTAAATTTATGTCCCGGCAAGCCATATCTATTTGTAATCTTTGTGTCTATTTAACATGGCTGCCGGCAATGTATTCTGTATTTAATATTAATTAGCACCTAGCTATTCACTATGCACATGTGCTCTAATTAGTTATATGGTTCTCCGCATGGCATGCATCCTATTCTATTCTCTATAAACTAAATCATGCTCATCCATGCTGTATCATAAACCGGCGACGCGAGTCAACGGTCAATGAGAACCACGTGGCGATGTGACGCCACGCCTTGCCTTTAGTCTATCAACTATTCACCTATCAACTAATCACTGTAAGCCACTGCGATGTGTGAGTACCCATCTTCCATCTTCTTCACTGCCTTGAGCTTGCCGCATCTAACGCATGGCTGGGACACACACATCGTAGGGGCTTGCAGGAACCATCTTGGAGCTCAAGCGTCCCCTTGGCGCTGTTTCAGGGTTCCTAGCGCTGGCTAACCTACTAGGGCTGCTTCGCTCACGCTGCACTGTTCTGCTGCTCTGCTGTGCTCCCGCGCATCTACCAACGCGGTGAGAAGCACGCATCTGCACGGCCGCCCTGTCACGAGCCGCCTTTAAACTGTGACGCCTACGCGTCCGGCACCAGACGACGGCGTGGCCGTGTAGACAGTGGCCTGCCGCCACTACCTACTGGCCGTCTGCGCTGCCGCTACCTGCCTACCACCAACGCTGCCTAGGGCTAGTTGCCCTGAGCCCGCTGCCCACCTGGTCGACCGCCCTGCCGCGCGTCCCTACCGACGCGTGAGGTCGCCTGACCCGGCCTACCTACCGTGCGTGGCGATCGACGTCTTCTGGTTGCTCAGGGCAGTACCGTTTTCCTACCTTCAGTGACAGTGCGTGACCTTAGACCCTAGAACCTTAGACCCTAGAACCCCTATTTTGTTTGTGTAAGTGCTAAAGTAAATGTATAACTAAGTCTTACTTGTCTCATTTTACCTACCACAAAAAGCACTACGCCACAGTGGCGCCCAACGTGGGGCTCCAAACCAGGTGTTTTCTAACTATGAGCGGATTGCAACTCAATAAACAAGCCCTAACAGCTACCTAAATACATATCTAATATATCAAAAAACTAATACTCGCTGTAATCTAAACACTAGTTACAACTACATACACACTGTTAATCTTTATATGTCTTGTATACAAACTAACTTCAGTAAATAAATGCCATTTGATTGTTGATAAACACATTCTGTAAACCTCTCATAAATGTCACGTAATCCTTACACACAATTGATAACTAAACTTTAGACCATAACGTTAACGACTTCTACAACTTAACGCTTAATTCTTAACCAAGCATGATAAACAAATAAATTTAACCTATAATGCTGATAAATGTCATATCTAACCTAACTTGACAAGTGTCATCGACTTATAAAATTTTATTCAACTTTGACGTTTGACACTTACCTTGGATATTAGCCTTTTTGCTTGTCAATATTTTATCGTTCAGAAATTATAAATTCTTCACTATGGACTCTGACTAAAAATTATACAACAATAAAATGTGTCATAGACATAGAACATAGACAAAACATAAATCAATTAAAGATTTTAAAACTTTAACAATTCTTTTTAAATGCATGTTTTTAATATAAACTATTACTATTTAAATTGCATGTTTTCTTTTTCTTGATATTAAATCATGAATATGAAGACTTTACATCTTCATGTTCGGATTACACACTTATACAAGGTACATCACTCACTTGACAGTGTTGTACTCTAACTTCTACACTTCATAATAGTATTCAGCAATCAATGGTGATCTCTAATTTTGTTTCTAAATATAACAGAACCTACACTATACACATTACCCTGCAATTTAACACCTCAGTGACCTGACCCCAAGGAGATACACTTGCTCTATCTTGTGTTTTTCCGACTGACCGTCTTGAGTTAAGCTACTCTAAATTAGTTTACCTCTTGTGTGTTTAGTAAGTCACTGACTTAGGACTACATTCAAGTCAGTGACGGACTTTGATTGATGGATGTTTGACGATGAATATTTGATAGATGGGATGGAAGCACACGAATGAGATGTATGTACGTACAGGTAGTCAGTCTAAGTGGTTTAGGCCTTCTAGCGGATTTCCCCTAGGGAAAATCCTTTCTTTGCAGGCGGGGTACTGTAGCATAAATTAGTCGATTCACTAAAAACCGACTAATTCTAAAAAGTTGTCACCTCACTAAATTATAGGTACAACCCTAAATGTTCTGTAATGTCACAATGGAGGGAGAACGTCGCTCAGGACCTCCTTTAAAAACGGCTGCACGCATAGGTTCTGCCCTTTTACATCAAGCGAGCAGCCTACTAGATAAGTCCCCAGTTATTGGGTAAGTGAACTCCGCCATTGTGTTCTTTTGCTGCTAAATTTATGTCCCGGCAAGCCATATCTATTTGTAATCTTTGTGTCTATTTAACATGGCTGCCGGCAATGTATTCTGTATTTAATATTAATTAGCACCTAGCTATTCACTATGCACATGTGCTCTAATTAGTTATATGGTTCTCCGCATGGCATGCATCCTATTCTATTCTCTATAAACTAAAACATGCTCATCCATGCTGTATCATAAACCGGCGACGCGAGTCAACGGTCAATGAGAACCACGTGGCGATGTGACGCCACGCCTTGCCTTTAGTCTATCAACTATTCACCTATCAACTAATCACTGTAAGCCACTGCGATGTGTGAGTACCCATCTTCCATCTTCTTCACTGCCTTGAGCTTGCCGCATCTAACGCATGGCTGGGACACACACATCGTAGGGGCTTGCAGGAACCATCTTGGAGCTCAAGCGTCCCCTTGGCGCTGTTTCAGGGTTCCTAGCGCTGGCTAACCTACTAGGGCTGCTTCGCTCACGCTGCACTGTTCTGCTGCTCTGCTGTGCTCCCGCGCATCTACCAACGCGGTGAGAAGCACGCATCTGCACGGCCGCCCTGTCACGAGCCGCCTTTAAACTGTGACGCCTACGCGTCCGGCACCAGACGACGGCGTGGCCGTGTAGACAGTGGCCTGCCGCCACTACCTACTGGCCGTCTGCGCTGCCGCTACCTGCCTACCACCAACGCTGCCTAGGGCTAGTTGCCCTGAGCCCGCTGCCCACCTGGTCGACCGCCCTGCCGCGCGTCCCTACCGACGCGTGAGGCCGCCTGACCCGGCCTACCTACCGTGCGTGGCGATCGACGTCTTCTGGTTGCTCAGGGCAGTACCGTTTTCCTACCTTCAGTGACAGTGCGTGACCTTAGACCCTAGAACCTTAGACCCTAGAACCCCTATTTTGTTTGTGTAAGTGCTAAAGTAAATGTATAACTAAGTCTTACTTGTCTCATTTTACCTACCACAAAAAGCACTACGCCACAACGTGAATGTCACCTTCAGCAAGCTCTCTAGACTGAGTTACTGCAAAGAATTTGGCAAATGTAACTTCCACAGTCTTTCCATCGTAATGTTCTTGTAAATCGGGCCATTTCTGTTTCAGATCCACTTCTAGCTGCGGGTGGTTTATGCCGGTCGCAAATCGATCACGCAGCAGACGCTCGAACAAGACGTCCTTGTAGCCACAGTTGGTGGCGAGTTTTTTGAGCCTGTTAGCGTAGTGTTCCATAGTCTCATTGCAGTCTCTTACGCAATTCCAAAACTCAGTCAAAGCTTTGAATTTCGTTGTCTTAGGTCGATGTAAGTCGAGTAGTTTAGACTTTACGTCTTTGTATAGACTTTTTTCAAAAACGGGTATGAGTGCTACTTTCAGATCGTGAAAGACTTCTGGAGTTAAGCAAGAAAATAATAGTTCTTTCCTGATGTCGTCTTCGCTTACGTCCCAGATATCGCATTTTTTTTTCAAAAAAATCTAAAAAATATTCTACCGACGTAGTAGAAGGGTTAAACGTATCGCACTTGAAATTTTTAATAATTGTGAGTTTATTACAGTTGTTGTTGGTGTTCGCCGAGCTGGTAGACTCCGTACCAGGTGTTGCTGGTGTGGGGGCCGCCGCTGTCGGTTGCTGTTGTTGTAACACGAGTTGCTGCAAAACGTCTGTTATTTGCTGTTGTTGTTCCCGTTGAATTTGTATAAATTCTTTAAATTGTTCCGCGTCCATTTTATCACTTAATCCTCGTCGCCAATGAAATAAATTACAATCATCGTACAAGAATATATTTTATTTAATATCGTAACTAAGTAAACATGAATGTCACAACCATAGAGGTTGGTATAGAACAAATGGGATAAGGGCAGAAAAATTATGAACTTCGAGTGTAGAGTATCCAATCCTGAAAGGAGTGGGTGTTACATAGGCAGTCAACATGCTCTTGATTATTTCTCTATTCATTTTAAGATCCATTCTTTTGGAAGATCTACTGAGGTGATTGAGCATTGTGATATACTCGCCATTGACATTGATGCCTAGTCCTCTCCAGTTTAGAACTTTGAAGACATCCTCCTGTACAGCGGTGAACAGTTTTGGAGTTATGACGTCTCCCTATCTCACACCTTGCTGCAGAAGAATAGGTTCCGATTCCGAGGTTTGAAAATTCCGAAAAACATCATTCCACAGTAATAACTACAAAAAGTTTCCGACGAATTGATAACCTCCTTTTTTTTCCGGGGGTGTGATATCATTAAATAGCCCCTCCCGCTCTTGGGAAGAGCGGCAGGAGTGTCAGACTTCTACTGACTAAAAATCACCCATGTTCCTTCTTAGCCCTTGTGCTGACGCCGCACAAGGGCTAAGAAGGAACATGGGTGGTTTGTGGTGAGATTAATTATAAAGATAAAAATTCAAAAACGGAAGAATTCTAAGATGCCTGTCGATATATTTTTACATCTTGCGATGACTAACAGGAGCAGCATAATATGTCCTGTGATATGGACCACAAGACATATTATGCTGCTCCTGTTAGTCATCGCAAGATGTGAAAATATATCGACAGGCATTTTAGAATTCTTCCGTTTTTAAATTTTTGTCTTAATCAAGACAAAAACAGAACGATGTTGCTGCCTTGTGCCCGTAATACAACGTACACGGCCTGTGCCGTCTCCCGGTGGCAGCTAACCATTTAGCCTATAATTCTACAATGGTTGGGCAAACCTTCATTCAAATATGCCCATTCTCCTTTGTACGTGGTACCTACAATATTCTTTAATAATTTATGGCTCGTTAAAATGAACTTTAACCCAAGAAATATTGCGTGATTTGAAAGTATTAAATAGGTATAAAATATTTATCCTTCGAAGATGCTTCGAAGATATAAATTAAACCATCCGTTTACCTGTTGCACTAAATAATTGAATCGTCAAGATGGAGGGACCAACTTATATAATCGATATTTTTAAAACGAAATATGTTTCGGGCAGCCAAAATCAATAATATTGAGGTAGATTAAAGGTATTATGACACTAAGTAGGTGGAACATTCCAGGGAGTACTCCATCAGTTTGGTCCCTCCATCTTGACGTCAAGATGGAGGGACCAAGCATTTTGTTAAAATATTATTTATTTGATGAGGTAGCTAAAATTATAGTAAAGGTAGGAAATAGTAGATTAATGGTATTATTTTTTCATATACGTATGACAGACATTGGAGTCTTGGTCCCTTCATCTTGACGCTAACTATTTTTGGAAATCAGAAATTTTGTTGATATACAGGGTGTTTGGAAGGGAGCTGTACATACGCCTAGGGTAGAAACTAGGGATAGTCTGCTACCTACCCCCGCCCATTATATTGACCTTGGCCTCAAGGGTTTTTTTTAATTTATTATTATTTTTTATTTGACTTTTTGACTAAAACTACCTGTAGCTCAAAATCTATCCATGGGACCGGTCGGCTAATGGTCTTGTTTTAATCGTTAGAGTCTTAGGGTCCTGCAAAAAATTATTTTACACCAGAAAATTGTGGAGAAGAAAAGTTATGGGGCCTGAAGTACCGTAGTAAGGTAAAGAAATAATTTTAAATTAAAAAAAAACCTTGAGGCCAAGGTCAATATAATGGGCGGGGGTAGGTAGCAGACTATCCCTAGTTTCTACCCTAGGCGTATGTACAGCTCCCTTCCAAACACCCTGTATATAAAATTCAGAACTTCGTTTTACTCCTTGTTATTGTCATGATGCATTTTGTAATATTTTCCATCGCGCGAAGTTTGACACAACTCACACAACTAATCTGGTACCCTAAAGGTTTGTTTACGTTATAGCCTACCATCAACGATTACACAATTACTCACTATAGGTATCTGTACATCCACTTCGCAGTAAAACAATACTACTTTTCGGCTTTTCATCTTGTCATTGCACAGTACTGAACAAATCGTTCACGTCTAAATAGTACACAATAAACGGCATCTATCGAACGATCTACTTACCTAAGATAGGCATAGACTTTGACTTTGGCTTTGGCTCATCGGTCACCATAGTGAAAAGTAATGTTACGCTGGGTATGGGATAAATAAAAGCACTACCAATTGAACACACGAAATAACTTTATTACTAGCAAAACACTTATAAACAATCGCAAATCACAACTGAACACTTTAGCGCACGTGATATCTTTTCGAACCTTTCGTTGTCTCGCATAAAAGTAGACTGTCCCGCTGCGACCTCTCTCGGTCCTTTTATACCACTAACAAACAAAAGATATTCGAGAAAATTCGCTACTATTCCATAAAGCATCCAGAAAAATACATTAACAAAAAAATAAACTTAAAGATAAATTAACCAACAAAGAAGAAGTTACTTTACGCCGTAGGCATACGATCGAAATTAAAATGCAAGTACCGCGACGACGGGCGGCGGACTAACTACCTACAGAATAGAATTAGGTACCTACTAGAATTCACGCGTACTTCTCAGTTATTAAGCGAGGTTTCTTGAAGATTCTAGATGCCCGGCGTAACACTGCCCCCTCCTTAGACATGCTCGTCCCGAGCATCATTAGTCCCGTGATATCGCGCTAATCGGTCTACATGCACAACCTTAGGCGCACCTCGTGGACCCTTCTGTATTCGGTAGGTGACATCGTTGATCCTGGTCACAACTCGGTATGGTCCATCCCATTTTGCTTGCAATTTCGGGGACTTTCCCTTGCTCCGCACTGGGTTATGCAACCACACCAGAGAACTTTCATCGAAACCCCTACTGTTTGCCTTCCGATCATAACGGGTCTTCATCTTCTCAGACATCTGTTGTCCGGATTGTCTGATATGCTCATACACATCATTTAACTTGTTACGCAGGTCATTTGCGTAATCCGTTACACTGCGTGGGACATCAGGGGGAGTTCCGGTGATTAAATCTGCAGGCAACCGTAATTCTCTTCCAAAGTTCGCGAAGGCTGGAGTTACAGTCGTACTTTCGTGAACTGCACTCCGATAGGACAGAAGAAACGGCTGTATGTGCTTGTCCCAATCCTTTTGCCTGCTTTCCACAACTTTTGCCAGATATCTCTCCAACGTCTGGTTGAATCGTTCCACCATTCCATCAGATTGTGGGTGGTAAGAGGTGGTTCTGGTTTTGTGTGTACCCATCAATCGACAAGTCTCCTGAAAAACTTGCGATTCAAAATTCCTCCCTTGATCGCTGTGAATTTCTAAGGGTACTCCAAAACGACAGAAGACTTCCTGAACCAATTTATCTGCGACTGTTGTGGCTTCATGGTTGGGAATGGCGAAGACTTCTGGCCACTTTGTGAAGTAGTCCATGACAACCATGAAGTACTTGTTTCCGCTGTCACTTTCTGGAAATGGTCCCGCAACGTCCAGTGCTATCCGCTCCCAGGGGGCTCCAACGTTGTACACTTTTAACGCACCTCTGCTTCGTGTGTGGGGTCCCTTCACAGCCACACAGCTGGTACATTTGCGACACCAGTCCTCCACATCATCTCGACAGTGGATCCAGTAAAAGCGCTCTCTGATCTTTAGTAGAGTCCTTTTTACCCCCATATGTCCTCCTGAGCATCCATCATGGTACAACCGTAAAATATCCGGTACCTTAGCTTTAGGCACAACCATTTGCAGATGACAGCTGTCTCCTCGAGCGTTTTCCCATTTACGGCACAAGACTCCATCCTGGATCTCCAAACTGTTCCATTGTGCCCAATAACTCTTTGTGATGGAACTCATCGCAGCCACATCACTCCACTTGGGCTTCGGAGCACCAGCTTTGATCCACTCGAAGATTGGCTTGATGTCCGAGTCATTTTCTTGTGCCTGTTGTATGGTTTCCTTCCATTCGTCGCTGAAATCTGTTCTCAGCCTTCTCACAGACAGAACTCCCTTAGTTTCTTGCCTGGAACTCTGCATACAGTCTTCACGCCAAGGTCTTGCCAGTACGTCTTCGTTATCGCGAGTTCTCCACTGTTGCTGGGCTGTCATCTCAGCCACCTTTCTCTGCTGTGATTGATCATGTTCATCTCTCGTCGAGCGTCGCTTTTTACAGTTTGACCGCAGATGACCACTTTCTCCACAAGTGTAGCACTTCGGGCTGTACTTTTGCGGGCGGTCGCGTACAGGTGACGCGACAACCTCCCTGACGCGGTGCGTACGGTGGTCCTGTCTCACTGCATCTACTTCTAGAGCATGTGCTAAGGCGTTCTTCAGCGTCTCATGATGTCCAAGTCTCACGGCGGCTCTCACTTCCAAGTCGCGTATTCCGTCGATGAACACCTGTACCAAATTTACGTCTATGAGTGCAGGAGCAGACCGATATGCTTTCCGAACTATCTTTTCAACTTCCAGTGCCCACTGTTGTAAGTTCTCGGCACTACGTTGAACGCGATCCCTTAACTTAGCACGAAAAACGTGCTCCAGGTGCGCGTCGCCGTATCTAGACTCCAAAGCCTCCAGCAGCTGTTCGTAGGTCACATCCTTGCCGAGTGCCTCAAGAATGGTAAGGGCCTGGTCTCGGAGACCCAAGGTGAGCGCTGTCATGGCTTGCGCTTTGGTCCACCCATTCGCCTTCATAACGGCCTCAAATTGGATTTTATAGGCCGACCACGATGATGTTCCGTCAAATAGCGTCACTTTAAACCCGCGCACCGAAGGTGCAGCAATCACTGACGTCACAACCCCATCTCCAACCTTAATTTCACATAAGGCCTTCTTCACATCGGTGATCTGAATTTCGGCCTTTGCGATACGGTTGTCGTGCTGCTGTACCTGCTCCTTCATCACGCTCAGCTCTTTGCCCACTGATGCGTGAAGATCCTTTATCAGGAGCATCTGTTCTTCTTGACGGCGAGCCTGCTCGTCCTTATCACGTTGCAGCTGTTCCTGTAACTGGCGAGCCTGCTCCTCTTGACGACGAGCCTGCTCCTCTTGACGACGAGCCTGCTCCTCTTGACGACGAGCCTGCTCTTCTTGACGACGAGCCTGTTCCTCCTTATCCCGTTGCATCTGCTCCGTTAACTGACGAGCCTGCTCCTCTTGACGACGAGCCTGCTCCTCCTGACGTCGAGCCTGCTCCTCCTGACGTCGAGCCTGCTCCTCCTGCCGACGTGCCTGGTCCTGCAGCAGCGCCATTAAGGCAGACAAGTCAGGCACTGCTGGTGCTGGAGAAACGCCAGATGAGCCAGCGACTGGCTCTGACGTAGGCTGGACACCGCCCGGAGTCTGTGTTGGGGAGTCTCCAAATCGCCTTTGGTCCATGCCTTGTTGTCGCTAAATCCTAGTACGGATACTATCCGTGTCGTCCTTGGGTAGAATCGGCATTATTTATCCCCCACTTCTGACACCAAATTGTTACGCTGGGTATGGGATAAATAAAAGCACTACCAATTGAACACACGAAATAACTTTATTACTAGCAAAACACTTATAAACAATCGCAAATCACAACAGAACTGAACACTTTAGCGCACGTGATATCTTTTCGAACCTTTCGTTGTCTCGCATAAAAGTAGACTGTCCCGCTGCGACCTCTCTCGGTCCTTTTATACCACTAACAAACAAAAGATATTCGAGAAAATTCGCTACTATTCCATAAAGCATCCAGAAAAATACATTAACAAAAAAATAAACTTAAAGATAAATTAACCAACAAAGAAGAAGTTACTTTACGCCGTAGGCATACGATCGAAATTAAAATGCAAGTACCGCGACGACGGGCGGCGGACTAACTACCTACAGAATAGAATTAGGTACCTACTAGAATTCACGCGTACTTCTCAGTTATTAAGCGAGGTTTCTTGAAGATTCTAGATGCCCGGCGTAACAGTAATATCGGGCAACACATGGCATAAGATCATGATTAGTCATTGTATCGCGTACTGCAGTACAGTCCGAATTACATGGACATTTTTACATAACACGTCATAATACGAAATCTTGGCAACAATTTTATCACTGCAAGGGATTCAAGCCCAAAATCATGATAAACACTCTATCTGACTTGTAACGCGACTGAACTAAAAGACAGGGCGCAAACTACCGTCAATCTACTTTATAAAAGATACGTGCAATACCTGCAATACGTGTGAATTTCTGTTGGAAAACTAGGATCGTACCTACATAATCACTAATACCGAGCTATAACATTTTTTTTTTCCATAACAAGATTTATGTGACTTGCCTCATACCCACATCGTACTTTTTTTTTTGTAAGTTTGTTATACGGGCGAGCTATTATTGCTAAGTTATGAATGGACTTTCTTTAGTAACTAGATAGAACTAGATAGAATAAACTGACGCACTTCGTTTACATTACTCGGGATGAGAAATTAAGACGATCAACTTAAATTCACCTGGTTGAATGCCATCACGTCATGATGTTTTATACCCTAATTAAGAAATATGTAAAAATTAGCAGTTCCTCATATTTAATTTTAAGTTCCTCGTTTTCAATTTGTCAAGAACTTTATCCAATAAGTCTAAAACTTTTTGAATATCGGCTGGCGGTAGCAAGAGATCGCCAAGGAATGCTATCTATATCTCTGATAATAGTTTAATAAAATTATTGTAGCTATTTATAAGTATCTGATCTACATGATTTACTTTGGAATTGTTATTGTTGGATAATCTAATGCGCACTTGAACTAAATATGTACATCCTAAGTTCTTAACTCCTTAGTACACAAGTAGTACCTACTGGTAAAACATTTTTTGTACCGGGATAATATTATACAGATTAACTGACTATGATTAGATTTACTTATCGGGCTTACCAAATTATTTTGTCTACGATTCGCATAATTATCAACTCATGGGGCACTCCATGGTAAAACACATTTGGCTTATATATTTAGCTAATGGCATTTGGCTAATTTGGCAAATATTGGCATGTATACTGACCTTGTTATTTATGCAAGGTTCCTGGCAGCTCTCAGCGTGAAGTAGGACGGCTCCTTCCTTCCATGTCCTTGGTTGCTGTTGACAATCTTTAGGTAGTCTTAATTTACCGTAGACCGTTGCTGGCAGAGAGATGGATACTTCTTGTAACTCAAAGTGTCTCACAGGGGTTACTGGCCGCAGTCTTCGTTTTCAAGGTCAAATTATGGAATGAACTATGCGATACTGAGGGTAGGTGCTTCCTTCCTTCCATGTCCTTGGTTGCTGTTGACAATCTTTAGGTAGTCTTAATTTACCGTAGAACCGTTGCTGCCAGAGAGATGGATACTTCTTGTAACTCAAAGTGTCTCACAGGTGGTTACTGGCCGCAGTCTTCGTTTTCAAGGTCAAATTATGGAATGAACGATGCGATACTGAAGGTAGGCGCTTCGTGTTCCATCCAGATTGTCGCCCGCTTTTTCAATTTGTGCCTTGTGATACTGGGATGGGAGACAATATTTTCCTTGCAGGCGGTGTGCATCGACGTTCTTCGTTTGAATTTTCAGACCTCGTCCTCCACAGTAGGTGACCGTTGACTTTTAAATGTAGCAGAGCGTCGTTTTATCGTAGGTTTTTTATTCGATCCCACTTCTGAGTGTAACGACAGTGGTAAAAAATAGACAGGAACTGATTCATTATTTTATTCGGACAGAGTCTCGACTTACAGGTTTCACAATCGAGCGCGATAAGACCTCGAAACTGAGCTTACAGGGCATTATATAGACTAATATCCCCACCGGAGGCATCCGGTAGTTATGGCGGTGTCTTCGCTTGACTGTGATTGGCTCGCGAGTCGTTGCCCGTCATTGGCTGGCTAGGGTGGCATGGCTATGGTATGCTAGAGTGGCATGGCTATGGTTTGCTAGAGTGGCATGGTTATGGTTAGCTGTCATTGGCTGGCTAGGGTGGCACGCTGTGAGCAGGCTGTTGTAACACACAATAAATTTCTAGGTTTATATTTTAGGAGCAGTAAGGCTAAAACCCCATGGCCGAAACGGTAAAAATCACGTTATCGCCGATATCTCGCTGAAAAAGCATCGTAGAGGTCTGAAGTTTCTTGTAAAACCTAGATTTGAATTTATCAAATTTTTTAAAAATACACAAAATAATCCTAGCTTTGTATATCAGGAGCTGTAGTACGATATCGTTTAGAACCTTTGTTGTTTCGATAGGGTGACCATGACTTTGTGTTTACAGAAAACTTTCCACCTATTGCATTTCCCTAGAAATTCCAAAACTAGGTTTACTAAATAATGAAAAAGTATTACGACAGTAACTAGTATGTATTACTTACCTTGGTTATGAAGCATTAATTTGAAATCCAATCGTAAGGCGTAACAAAGTCGGGCCGCGGGTAGTCCAACGGTTATCGCGGACTCGACATAGAGGGCGAAGAAGGAACATGGGTGGTTTTTAGTCAGTAGAAGACTGACACTCCCTTTCGCTCTGCCCAAGAGCGGGAGGGGTTATTCGATGATTTTACACCCACCAAAAAAATAAAAAAATAAAATTGGATTCCTCTGCGATGCTTTTTCAGCGAGATATCGGCGATAACGTGGTTTTTTACCGTTTCAATGGCGCGGCCATGGGGTTTTAGTCTTACAGCTCCTAAAATATAAACCTAGGTCCTTTTTGGGTATTTCCAAAAGTTTTGACATATTTAAATCTAGGTTTTACAAGAAACTTCAGACCTCTACGATGCTTTTTCAGCGAGATATCGGCGATAACGTATTTCTCACCGTTTCAATGGCGCGGCCATGGCGTTTTAGTCTTATAGCACCTAAAATATTAACCTATGGTTTTTTTTTGTATTTTTAAATGATTTGACAAATTCAAATCTATGTTTTACAAGAAAATTCAGACCTCTACGACGCTTTTTCAGCGAGATATCGGCGATAACGTATTTTTCACCGTTTCAATGGCGCGGCCATGGCGTTTTAGTCTTATAGCTCCTAAAATATAAACCTAGGGTTTTGTTTTTGTATTTTTACATGATTTGACAAATTCAAATCTATGAATCACAAGAAACTCCAGACCACTACGATGCTTTTTCAGCGAGATATTGGCGATAACGTGGTTTTCCCCGTTTCAATGGCGCGGCCATGGGGTTTTAGTGTTACAGCTCCTAAAATATAAACCTAGGATTTTTTTCTATATTTTTACAAATTTTTTACATCTGGAATCTGTTATTTACCTAAATTGCAGGTCTCTGCAACGCTTAGTTTTAAAGATCTCCGTGGCCGCGCGGTTCTCCGCGTTTCGATGGCGCGGCCACGTTCAAACCCTTATAACTTTGTAACCATAACTTTGACAAATTTATGGTTTTGGGAATCAACTTTTACAAACTTTTACATAAACTTGGTACAGTTTTTTTTTTTTAAAAATGTCGTGGCCACTCGGTCGAAACGCACACATTTATTTTCGGCATATTATATCCCGTTAATAGTTTCCGTATAAAGTGGCTGCGATATACAGACGGATAGACGGACGTACAGACGGACGGACGGACAGACATGACGAATCTTTAAGGGTTCCGTTGGGTAACAGAACCCTATCGGATGTCATTAACGCAAAGATATATAAATCTGCAGGATGACTGTTCTTTAAGTATCGCCAATTAGTAATGTGTCGTCAGATAGCGTGCTTTGGTCAATTATTCTTCATCATCAGACTCGGCAAAGGGGTCTTGTGGTAAGTCAGACATACTAATTTCCTGTTCAAAGATAAATTTAAGGTTTCGTTATAGAATAAATCAGAACATTTTTATTTTAAACTGTACCACACCGGCGGCGCGGCGGCGTGCCTTGCGAACAATACCTAAGTGACTCACCTTTAAATTGCACCTCTTTCTGTTACAATAAAATTAGGTACCTCCTACTGCAAATTATGAACCTATTAAACTCTCAATTACGTATATTTTATACATTTTGTGTGGCATTAATATTATAGTTTTAATATTAACCCGACTGCGGCGAAGCCCAAAAGGAGGGTCATATGTTGGCTGAGTCAATCTCATTATTACGATACGTGAGAATTAGTTGGGTTGCAGCTGAGACGGGATCGCACGGCAAAAACACTGAACTAAAGTACTTTGTAAAAGAATTTGCTGCTTCCTCTCCAACCACGACACCCGTTCATCGGCACGTTTGCCAATGAGCCTTTGACAAAATTTCAAAAAGCTTCTAGGAGCTTCATTATGATCCATATTAGAATTAATATTATAACCCAAATTCTGATTCATATTATGAACCATATTCTGATTCATATTATGATCCATATTCTGATTCATATTATGATCCATATTCTGTCCATATTTTAATTCATATTATGATCTCCATATTTTGATCCATATTAAGGTTCTTTTTGAAATTTTCTGGTAGCTGGCGTCTGTACAAAAAGATGCTGGCTGGAATTTTCCACATAAGTCATAACTCGGCTTCACACGTCTTGACTCTTTTTTTGCTTTTCGCCTTTTTTTGTGTTGCAACCCAAGGCCCCAGTGTTTCAACCCCAAATGGCTCAAACACATAACTGCCAATTAAGTTGTTGTATTTGCGCCGTTTGAGGTTATCAGCACCTGCAGCAGCCGCCCCAGCACAACTCACCGTGCTAGGAAGATGGGATGGCGTAAGGCGTTCCAACACCAAAGGCCTACCTAACTTCCATGGCATTATGGTCATACCATCTGGTCTCTTCCCATCGACACGTGCCAACCCATTGGGTTCCAAAACAGCAGGCACACCGGCGGTGGCCAGAGCACGTCGGATGAGATCATTAATGCTGGCGTGTCGTGCAATCCGACCTGCGCTCTTACTACAGGAAAGGCCATGGTGTCCGAGGCTGTCGACTACTTCACCACATTGACAGCACCCAATCGCAAACATGTAATAGCGAGCCGGAAGGTTGTGTCACCTAACATAGTGCCTATATTAGGTGACAATAGTGCCTGAAGCCAGAGGCCCGACTCCCACTCACCCACAGCCAGCAGGCGGGCACGCTCAGCAGTATTGGTAGACGCATTAATAAGGTTATTCCGTACCAACCTGCAGAGCGGCTCATCCCACTGTCTCTGGGAAAATGGGTTCTCGGGCCGATCCGTGTTCAGGCAAGCCATTTTCCAGGCGTTCTCTGCATCAGACAAGCACGGCACTTCCGAGTCAACCAGGGAGAGGGTTAAAACTGTCCTTGGTTAGCTTTTCAGTGCTGTGGACAGAAGACAGGAACGCGAAATAATACAGTAATTTTTTTAAAGTAATCAAAAAATATTTAATATTTTTTGATTATATTTTTATTTTTTTTTATAAATGTTTGAGTAAGTATGCCTAAGGTACAACTGGCAAAAAAAGAGATCTATCTTAGTAACTACAATAAATATTTATTTTAATTAAAAATAATAAATCTGAATTCGCCATATACCTATGGGTCAAACCGGATAGGCATTTTTTTTCCGGACCAAGGGCCGATGCCCGTCGGGGCTGCGGGTTGTTGTAAGCTTACCGCGGCCTCGACATAAAGGGCTAAGAAGAAACATGGGTGGTTTTTAGTCAGTAAAATCAAAATATTTTTATTTCACATAGGCCTACATGGGCACTTATAAAACGTCGGTAAAAAGGGTTCACGGTTCGGTGCATTGGTCGATTCCTAAGGAGAAGAACCGGCAAGAAACTCCAAAGGTTACTCTTTTAATCTTTTAAAATCGTTTGGGTTAACAATAAGGTATAATACACACATGAAGATCATGCAGATTAATGTCTGAGATGGTCTTTTGAAGAAAGCACTACACAGATTTGAGTGGACCCGTCCAGTTAGTGCAAGCATTTGTCAGTTATCGTGGAGCTCGAATTATAACTCAAGGAGCTCAACGTCACGACGAACAATACCAAAGAAAGGACGTTTGGGTGGGTCACATAAAGTACTCAAAGTGCCAGACAATCGTTAAAATTTAAGAAAGACCCACATGGTCCTCACATTCACAATATCAATTTTTAAAATATTTATCATATTAAATAATCATTTTACATTCTTAAATGTCAAAAAAAAAACGCATAACAGGACAGGCAAAAGAATGATGATGATGACACACAAAAAAAAAAATATAAAATAAAATATTTAGCTAGTAAATATTGGTCAAAAAATAAATATCATACTTGTAGTAGAAGTCTGACACTCCCTTTCGCTCTGCCCAAGAGCGGGAGGGGTTATTTAATGATTTCCCAAGCCAAAAAAAAGGCGTACCTAAAGCAAATAACAGTCAAGACGTCTGAAGCCGAGTTATGACTTATGTGGAAAATTCCAGCCAGCATCTTTTTGTACAGACGCCAGCTACTTGAAAATTTCAAAATGAACCTTATTAAGGATCATAATAAAATTATGAATCAAAATATGGAGATCTTAATATGAATTTAAATATGGACAGAATATGGATCATAATATGAATTATAATATGGATCATAATCCCACTAATGTTATTAAGGCGAAAGTTTGTGAGTGTGTGAGGATGTATGTTTGTTACTTCTTCACGCAAAAACGACTGAACGGATTTAGATAAAATTTGGTACACAGATAGTTGATAACCTGGATTGACTTGATTTAACTACTTGGATATGCCCTGGCGATTGAGTGTGTCATGCTCACTTAAATGTCTCGCTGATGGTGGCGGGTGTGTCGGGTCATTTCGTTCCCTTTAAAATGGTTGAGTGGAATGGTACTGATCCATGCGTCATGCTGCCACGGCTTGTTTGAATTATTATTTACTAGCTGTACCCGCGCGGTTTCACTCGCTTGTTTCATACGTTGGTGTTTATGAGATTTAGTTTGAAAGTTAATGTTCCAAGAATACAGACCAAGCGCACTTCGGAAATCTTGCATTTAGAACCCTAAATCGTACCAAATGCAGAAGTTATAAATTGTACCTATAGGCTTAGTTAATCCATACTCAAAATGAAGTTTGTTGTAATATAAAAATGAGAAAATTCTCAATGTGTTTCTAATTTTCTAAAATTTTATTATTTTTTGGTAAACGTTAATATAAAGAATAAAATAAAGAATAATGTGTATCAGGGTTTTTCGAAAATCAGAGTTTATTAAACGGGGTGGAAACGGGCCTTCAATTTTACAGCGTGGCTTGTTTTTTCAAATTAATTCGAAAATTGGTATACGTAATCTTCGAGGCAAAGTTTGGAAACGTCCTAAGAAGCGATAATGAGCTCTAAAAAATATTCCACATACATTTTACACTCAGTATAAATATGAAGGCTGTAGCTTCCTTCAAAGGTTTAGCCGCTAGAGTATAATGTGACAGAGGGACCGACGTCTATGAGCGAAAGGAGCGAAAGCAACGGGTCTCAATTTGGAGCCTTTGTATACGGAAAAATAAAAAACAGACTATTGAACAGATTTAGTGATCGCTTTAAGAGAAGCAAGGAATGATTACAGAAAAGGAATCGATCGGCTATATACCAATAAATTATTGTATTATAAATCTGCAACCCTAAACTTGGGCTCGTTTTTACATCCGGTTATTATAAGTCTGCAAGACCTCCTTGTAAACTACATTTCGTGTTTTATTTGTTGGTTGCAGTATTATGAGGTTTTCAGGTGAACTGACTCTAGAACACGCCACATATAACTGCCCATGTGAGAAACAATCCTTTCTCAGGTCCACCCCAGCTACTTTTAATGTTTGGCCCTGTGCTTTGTTGATAGTCATTGCGTAGCAAACTTTCACTGGAAATTGTAGTCTTTTGAATTCAAAATGATAATCTGAAGGGATAAGTGGAATTCGGGGGATAAAAACTGTTTCTCCTTGATTAACGCCTGTAAAAATAGTTGCTTCAATCACGTTCTTTTGAAGTTGGCGGACCTGCAGCCTTGTCCCGTTGCATAGTTTGGGCGGTAGCAGATTACGCAGTAACATGATTGGTGCACCAACTTTTAGGTGGAGTACATGTGGTGGTAATCCTGGTGGGTCGAAACTATTTAAGAACTCCACAGGGTAGTGAACAGCATCTTCAACCTCCAGTACCTCATCCACAGATTTATATGATACTTCTTCAGTTACAAGTTTCTCCAACAAATAGTTGTTAATGTTGTTAGCAGAATCGTTTCTTGGAGTGAGAATGGCTCTTTCTCTTAAAAAAGTTACATTAGCCTGATTAATGTTGGAATATATTCTGTTAGTGAGACTGTCCAGATCCTCCACAACATCACAAAGGGTGCTCGGAATGGTTATTCGCCCATCTTCTTCAAAAATATTGCCATCACCAATATCTAGTAATAATTCTGAAAATTCTTCTGCCCAAGGCTCTCGGTATAGGTGCACGCGCATATTTACTCTCAAGGACAGAACTTTGACGTGATGCCACAGTATCGAGGATTTAAGACAGGCCTTAACTTCGTCACCACGTGTGCCTCGTGGTATAACAGGCAAGGTCTGTCTAAAGTCACCAGCCAAAAGGACCGTCAACCCACCCATTAGACGGTTTTGAGCTCTAATGTCCTGCAGAGTTCTGTCAAGAGCCTCTACGCCGCCTTTGTGAGCCATAGTGCACTCATCCCATACAATTAATTTTGCTTCTTTTAACACCCGAGCCATGTTACTTTGTTTGGGAATATTACAAAGTGTAGACTCACAAGAGTTTAGGTTTAGAGGCAACTTGAAAGCAGAATGAGCAGTCTTGCCTCCGTCGAGTAAGGTAGCGGCAATACCCGAAGAAGCAACGGCAACTGCAATATTCTTGACGCGTCTTACTGTGGCCAACAGCAGATTTAATAAGAAAGTTTTTCCTGTTCCACCAGGCGCGTCGAGGAAAAACAACTTTCCACAATTACAATCAATGCTGTGAATGATCTCATCGTAAGCATCCCTCTGTTCTTGATTTAATTTTGGAACGTTTACAGCTACTGATTCAGTTAGTTGAACGGCATCGAAAGTAATCTCATTGAGGTATTGCCGATTAGCTAAATCAGACTCTATTTCACGGGAAGGTGCTGGAAGTTCGAACTGATACAGTGCCTTACCCGACATCTTAAGCACAAGATCCTCCAGATCAATAAGACATCGATTGTAAGCATCGTTCACATCGATGACCGGTTGGGCATCCCCGAACTCTCTCTCCATGTGGCGTATATAGTCTTCTGAAAGACTGTATCGGTGTTTTTCCCACAGAATAAGGGGGTTTCCAACTTGGCAGAACACCAACATGGTAGCGAATACATTCAGTCAAAAAAGTATCGGGAATGGATGATTTGTTTATGGTTCCAAATTCAAATATTTGTTTTTTTGAAGTTGTTAGATTGGCACAACTGTTTTCCATTTTGGCGCGGAGTTTGAGTTGCATCTGTTATTTATAATAAATACAGTGCTGGTTTTAGTAATATCATATATAGTGTGTATTGCGAATTTCATAATGGACAAAAATATCGGACAAAGAGTTTGTCTTAAATTTTGCATCGCCAATGGAATTTCGTGTTCGGAGTCACTGAAAATGTTACAGAAGGCTTACGGTGAATCGACTTTATCAAAAACTCGTGCTTATGAGTGGTTCAAAGCGTTCAAAAGCGGTCGAGATGTGATGGAAGATTTGCCTCGCTCTGGTAGGCCGTCAACGTCTGCAACTTAAGTTAACATCGCAAAAGTGAAGAAAATAGTGACTGAAAATCCCCATTCAACTCTGAGAGAGATAGCCGCCGAACTTTCTGTATCTCACGAGTCGATCCGTACCATTTTAACTAATTATTTGGGTATGAAACATGTTGCTGCTCGGCTAGTCCCAAAAGATCTGAATTTTCTCCAAAAACTCAATCGCATGAAAGTCGCTGAGGACATGCTAGAACGAGTCAGTTCGGACCCAACATTCATGAAACGCATTGTTACTGGTGACGAGACGTGGGTTTACGAGTTTGACATGCAAACTAGTCAACAAGCTTCGGAGTGGCGCCTTCCAACTGAACCGAAACCGAAAAAACCACGCCAAAGTCGATCAAAAGTCAAAGTCATGTTGACTGTTTCCTTTGACTATCGCGGTGTTGTGCACTCTGAATTCTTACCGGAAGGTCTAACGGTAAATAAAGAATATTATTTGAGCGTTATGCGGCGTTTAAGAGAGCAAATTCGACAAAAAGGCCAGATTTGTGGAAAGAAAATTCTTGGATTTTGCACCACGACAATGCGCCTTCGCACAAGGCTATCATTGTGAACGAATTTTTGACCAAACACTCAACAAATACCATCCAGCAACCACCATATTCACCAGATATGGCTCCTGCTGACTTTTTTCTTTTTCCTAAACTCAAATTACCACTTCGTGGCACCCGTTTTCAATCGATAGAAGACATAAAGGAGAATTCGCGGCGAGAACTGAACTCAATTCCGGAAGCAGCGTTTAAAAAATGTTTTGATGAATGGATTATTCGTTGGCGCAAGTGTATCGTTTCTAAAGGAGCATACTTTGAAGGTGATAAAATAAATTTGGATGAATAACAGACATTTTGTGTATTATTGATCTTTTCCCGGTACTTTCTTGACAGAGTAGTAACTCTCTTATTTTGCTAGGAGAGTCTGAAACAGAGGCTTCGCTTAGTGTGTGGTCCCAGTGAAAATCGTCCGCCAGTAAGCCAAGTTTCCTGCACGCTGCCTGATATGTCAGCTGAACAACGCCTTCAACAGTTTTTAAGGCAGTAAATGATGTTGGGCCGCGGATCTTGTGTAAAAGGAGGCGTAAGTAAAAGCATTCTGAATTGCTAGGGTGGAATGTGTACACTCGACCTAATACCTTATCTTTCTTGACACCTGGGTAACCACTTACAGGAATCCTTCTTTTCCTTCTGAAAAATTTATTGTTTTTCCATATGTAATATGTTGGGACTTCACAGTATAAAAGAGTTCTAGCAAAATTATCTTCTCGGCATAGCTCAAAAAAGGCCAGAAGTGTAGTTTTTGGTGGATTGTTTATCCTATCATTGACATTGCTTTCCAAAAAATATATTCTCTGACCATTTTCGAGGTGAACAGCCAGGTGCATAACTGAGGGGAACCTGTCATGGATAGAAAAACAAAGAATGCGTCAAGCTGCTTCGGAGCTGCTAATATATCGTCCTACCTCATATTTCTTTACCTCATCTCGATCTTCAACGGTAAAGGCAGCTTGGTCTGACCCTTTGTTCACGTATTTACAGATGTATTTAATTGATTTTACAGAATTACAATATTCTACATTAATGTGAGCCGCAAAAGTGCGGGAAAGGACTGGGTTATATGGCACAACCCACCGATTGTCCAGTTCAACCCCACGGACTTCGACAGTAAAGCCACCGTCTGCCTGGGATCGCCTTCGGTACTTCGGATATCCATCTTCTCCGGTTTGGGTTTCTCGCACAAAAGGCCGGGGATACTTCTTGGTACAGGCGCCATTCTTCATACACGGTGATTTACTATTTAAAGAACCACATGGTCCGTGTACCATAGTTGTTTTGACTATTTGATAAAGGGCTTGGTCTTGGTTGGGATCAGGGAATTCAGCAATTATTAGTTTGTCGATAGACTCTGGTCTTAACTTGTGTTCCAACCACAGTAGAATATGAACGTGGGGAAGTCCACGTTTCTGCCACTCTATACTATACATGTGACACCTGGTTGCACCGAAGATAGACCCTTTAATGAGAAGCTTCATCATTTGTTTTACTTTTAATTGGAAAACCCTTGCAGTTAAATCGGGTCTGTCTTGAGACTTTTGGCCTTCTTTTAAGAGGACTAAAATATCGCCCCATTTTGGATTGCATGTAAAGGTAATAAAAAGGTCTGGTCGTCCAAAAAGCCGCACGTACGTCATTGCATCTTGCGTCCTTTCGTGCATGTATCTTGGTCCTCCAGTAAAAGAGGACGGCAAAATAACCATTTTTCCCAGATCAGTTAAGTTTCCGTCGGATCTAGACATAGCGTCTTTCAAGTGAACATACTCCTCACTTCTCAGCCGTGTTTGATTGTGACGTAAAAAGTTTAACCTCTCTGTTTCTATTTTGGCATACATGTCATCCAAATATTGATTGAAAAGGTTACGGAACAGCAACAGGTAGCATTCTTCGTCATCACGCTCCATTATTCGATAGCTATAAAAGTCAGCCGCAGACACGGTCTTATTTAGAGGGGCTTTAGTTACTGCATCTTGCTGTGATATTCTAATATAGTAGCCATCCTCTCCTCGGCAGAAAATTAGAGGATACTGTAGGGCGTCATAAGCACGGTGGGTTTCACTGATTCTAATCAATTTGTTGTTTCTGCTATGGAGGATAATATCTCTTTTTTCAAAATCTTGACCAACGATGACAACTGCAACTTCTTTGGGGGCATTAAAACGACCGCGATGCTCACTGGGAGGCTTTCTATCTGCGTTAATCACGACTTGAAAATCATTTTGACTCGGAGGAACAGATTCAACAGCTGCTTTAAAGTCAATAATATACGAATTGTGTTCATGTAGCAATTTCTGCAACTGGCCTACCAGTTCTGGCTTAACACCAGGTAAGATACCACACCGGATCTCCCTCTCATAATCATCATCGCCAACAAAGTATATTTGAAGAAAGGACGGTTGCTGCTGGGGCCCAGCCATAAGACATCCTATCCTGTGATAGACTTGCCCCTGAACCTTGAAAGTTGGCATATAATTACCCTCATTCACCTCTTTAGCTCCAAATGATGTCATCTGAAAACATGCATTGTATTTCCTGGAAGACATAAGAAAATGTTCTGACATTGGATGTTGGTGTGTGAGGAGACTATGGAGAGGCTCAGGGTAGGTTTCTAATGTAGGAAGCTGGACTTTACCACTACTGCAGCACATTCCGGGAGGCTCATCTTTCCACTTTAGGGCACGACACCAGGTGCAGGGATGACGACATCCAAGTTCAACCACCTTATCCTTGGAATAATCAATTTCAGGCTCATATTTAAAACCAGATAAATGCTTATTTGTCCAAGGTAATAATTTATTTGCGTAATATTTTGCTGCTGCTTTCTGGTTAATGTGAGGATTAGTAGATGCATAATGTTTCACAGCTTCTCTATTTACTTCAGGATGACTTTGCGAGTACTTACTTACAGCTTCACGGTGTACTTCAGGATGACTTTGCGAGTACCTGCTAACAGCCCCACGGTGAGCTTCGATATGAGCATCCGTATATTTTTTTACAGCTGACTTATTAACGTTGGGTTTATTTTTTGCATACTTTGAAGCAGATTTTCTTAATTGTTTTTTCCTAATCAAATCTGTGAATCTTTTCCTGCGTTTTTTCCCAATTTTTTCCTTTACTGGCTTTACAATAACCGATTCGTGTGGGCTTAGTTCAGGAGTTTGTTGGGTTGGCGACTTTAAATCAGTCAAATCAGGGTCATCATTGTCTGGCTCAGTAAAGGTTGGCGATTGTTCGGAACCAAAAGAAGGGATTTGGTTATGGGACACGTCAGAAAATGGTGCAATCTGTGTGTAAGTCGGTGATTCGTCAACAAAGACACTAATTTGGTGCTGGCGTTGTATGCCAGAAAAAAATGACTCGCATTCCGTTTGGTCACTATTATAGGTAAGCGACTTCTCGACAAAATCAATAGTAGTGAATTGGGACTGGGATTGTGAATTCAACTGCACATTCACCGTTGAGTCGGTGAAAGTCGGTGATTCTTCAATTATGCCGGCGTGAGGGGTCAATAGATCTTTTTTATTATTTAAATTAACTAACGGAATTAAAACATTAAAATGACCTTCATTAAATTTTCCTGAGAATCTGATTATTTTGACTCCCTGCCGTGCTTCCCCAAAACCAGCAATAAAAGTACCATCCTGAAACACCTGGAACTCAAATAGGAATAGTTCTCCCGCTGCCATGAGTTCACTGGTGGTTCCGTAGGTGCCATGGCAAGACATTTAAGTAACGTATTTACGCTTCGAACAATAAACAGCTCCTGACCGCTCCTGGGTGAAAGGTTGAAACCTTTCCCAGTTGTTAGACACGTGGCGCACAATGCTGGCTCGAATTTGATTAGCCATGACCACGTTACCATTCACCAAATAGGATAGGGATGAAAATAAGCATGCACCATCGCCAGGGATATTTACTATTTGGCAAAGAATTGGCACTCCATTAGAAGTGATAATAGTTTGATTTTCCATTTTAATTTAACAATGCTTAAGACCAGAAAATAAAGTGAAAAATATTACTTGAACGTAATTTTCTTTACTTATAGCTACTATATTTTACAACACCAGCCTAAACCAAAGATACTATACACTAAAATTAAAATACGAACGTAGGTAATTCAATGACACTTTTTCTACTAAGAACGACTACTTAATATAGCTACTATTTTACAACACCAGCCTAAACCAAATATACTAAACACTAAAATTAAAATTAGGTTCGTTTTTTGAAACGTGTTTTTCTTACCTTTCAGCAGAATTTCTATGTGGCCAGTATTTTTCAGTATGCCGCCTGCATACTGAAAAATACTGGCCACATAGAAATTGGCATAAAAACTTTAGAACGGAACATTACCTTTCAGCAGACGCCTGCATAATAATGAAACATACTGGCCACTTAGAAATTTGCCTATAAACTGAAGATAAAGAACCTCAAGAAATTTCTTATTTCAATGTAAAATATGCATTAACACATTGTCGTAAAATTCAATTTGGATCTTTATTGGCTTCCGAATTCTAATTTCAATGTAAAGTATGCAATAACGCGTTGCCGTAAGATTCAATTTGGATCTTTAACTTTTTTCATACTAACATTAAACACCCTTATTTATACCCTTAAGGGCCGAATTTCGTAAAACCTTTTCTTAGTGAGCACCTAGAGGCCGAAAGGAACATTCAGCAGGGCTATTGCGTATCTTTTAAATGACAGTGGCTAACTTATAGTGCCTATCAATTACTGTCAAATGGTTCCATTTTGTACTAAACCATAACCAATGTGACAGTTAATCCATAGACAATATGATAGCCACTGTCATTTAAAAGATACGCAATAGCCCTGCTGGCCCACATTCATGTCTCTAACTTTAAAAACGTAGGACTTTCATACAAACTTTGACACCCCTTTTCAACCCCTTGGGGTGCGAATTTTAAAAAATCCTTTCTTAGTGCGCGCCTGCACCCCATAGAGAGTGCTTGTGCCAAATTTTAGACCTCACGGCCCAGTAGTTTCCGAGATTTCGTGATGAGTGGTCAGTCAGTGAGTGGACTTCTCTTTTATATATATAGAAGATAGAGGAGTAAAGTGCAAGAGTTACATTATCGAAAAATGCAAAACGTGATGTTTTCATGATTGGGGATCAAGGTTCGTTGCGCACGCGAGATCAGAACTGCATCAAAATGAGTGAGATAAAAAAAATACTTCACTTTAATGAAAAATAAATTAATAAATTTATATATTTAATAAATTAATAAATTAAATAATTTAATAAATTCGTCAGTTTACTGATGTAGATACCGCTAGGCTGGTCTATTTTAGTTACTTTCATAGCCTAATGTCTTATGGCATTTTGTTATGGGGACGAGCTGCAGACATTGAATCTATTTTTATTCAGCAAAAACGAGCCATCAGAGCAATATATGGTCTTCGTAGGCGCGATTCTCTGAGAGAACTAATAGGTCTTTTGTTGTAGAATAGTTAAATAACTAAATAAACTGTATAGGTATTAGGTTTGTGAAATCTTTATTTTTACTACATTATATTGACAACATACTTCACAGTACAGAGTGTTGTTCCATGAAGATAAATTCAAATTCTTAAGGCATCATAAACTGCCAGTATTACAACACGCCCCCTTAATCTACATTGTAACAACAAATAAGAAAAAACATTAAATAATAACACAAATAGAAAAACTTAATCCAAAAAACCTAAACTACTTAAACATCTCTTAAATTTAACTTTCTGCAGAGGTTTAGTAAAAACATCTGCAGGTAAATGTGCAGTCGGCATAAAATTAAGTTTAATAGTGTTATCAGATATTTTTTCTCTGATAAAATGATATTTGGTATCAATGTGTTTTGTCCGACCGTGATGGATAGGGTTCAATGCAATATTTTGTTCACTCTGACTGTCTCCCGATAAAACCACAACGTCTAACAAACCACTCACCTCAAACAGAAAACGTCTCAGAAATACAGCCACTTTGCTTGCCGAACAAAGGGCCATGTACTCCGCCTCCGTTGAATAAAGGGCCACAGTGGGTTGCTTTTTGGATTCCCATGAAATCGGGCCACCGCCAAACAAGAACAAAAAACCTGTGTAGGAACGCCGATCTATAATATCATTTGCCCAATCGGCATCTACAGAACCTAGCAAATAACTTCCAGTTTTCTTATACCTAATAGCAAAATGGATTGTACCTTTTAGGTATCTTAGAATTCTTTTTGCTGCCAACCAGTGAACCTTTGTAGGTTTTGAGTTCCACTGGCTTAAATATGATACTGCAAACGATTTAGCAGGTCTTGTATTTATAGCCACGAACAACAAACAACCTATCAACGTTTGATATTCATTTTGATCACACAATTCAGTAGAATCTTCAAGTTTCTTTACCAACGGAATATCTGCAGATTTACAATCATGTAAATAGTACCTTTTAAGTAAATTCTCGATGTAACTCCGTTGCGATAAGCAAACTTCTCCATTTTCTACTGAAATATTCATACCTAAATAGTATTTTAGTAATCCCAAATTTTTTATTTCAAAATATCTTTCCATGTCTGACTTGACTGAGTCGAAGTGACAAACATCTTTATAAAATAAAATAATGTCATCGACAAAACATGCCAGTATGACGGTTTCATTACCAAACTTTTTGGTGTATACACAAGGCTCAGAAGGAGTTCGAATAAAACCTATGGAAATTAATGTTTCATTTAGTTTGATATTCCACGATCTTGGGGCTTGTTTCAGGCCATACAGCGACTTCTTCAGTAGACAAACCTTATTTTCTTGACCTTTGCTGACAAAACCTTGGGGCTGCTCCATATACACTTCCTCTTCCAGAACACCGTTAAGGAAAGCTGTATCCACATCAAGATGATGCATTTTCAAATCATATTCAGCTGCTAGAGCAAACAAAGTACGCAGTGAAGAATTTCGAACAACAGGTGAAAAAGTTTCTTTATAATCGATTCCAGCCACTTGAGTGTATCCCTTTGCCACTAACCTGGCCTTGTACCTTATGACATTGCCATCGGCATCTCTCTTCATCTTATACACCCACTTACAAGGAACAATTCTTTTATTTGGTCGATTAACAAGAACCCAAGTCTCTTTTGATTTTAAACACTGAAACTCTTCTTCCATAGCTGAAATCCATTTACTGCTGTCGTCAGAATTCATTGCTTCTGCATAAGTCTTAGGATCATCCGAAATGACTTCAAGTGATTCTGCTATCCAAGAATCAAAATTTAGGTAGTCAGGCTTACTTCTCACTCGTTTTGGATATCTTCTAATATCCACTTCTCTGTGAGAATTAGAATAATTACTTGGTTGAGCATCATCTGAAGTTAAGACCAAAGGAACTAAATTATCATCTTCCTTTTTTATTTTCAAGTCAGTAAAACAATCCTCAAAAAATGTAATATCTCTCGCCTTGATCAATCTTCTAGGATTTTGATATTCGCGAAGGAGATAACTGTGTGGATCTTCTGTATATCAAACAAAAATATGTTGAGTTGCTTTGACTTCTAGCTTGGTACGTAACTGTGTAGGCACATGTACAAGTGCTCGACACCCAAAGACTTTCAAATGACTGAGGTCAGGTTTCTTATCGTACCACATCTCAAATGATGTTATTCCATCCAAGGCACGATGAGGAGACCTATTCTTCAGGTAAACTGAACATTCAACAGCATCTTGCCAGTACGCCTTCGGCAGTGAAGATTGAGAAAGTAAAGGCTTTATCGCGGCCTCGACATAGAGGGCGAAGAAGGAACATGGGTGGTTTTTAGTCAGTAGAAGTCTGACACTCCCTTTCGCTCTGCCCAAGAGCGGGAGGGGTTATTCGATGATTTTACACCCACCAAAAAAAAAAAAAAGGCACGAGCCTTTTCCATGACAGAACGACCTGTTCTTTCTGCTACTCCATTTTGCTGTTGACAATATGGTACAATAGTTTGATGAACAATACCTCTAGAAGACAAATAATCAGAGAGTCTTATTCACAAATTCTGTACCATTATCAGTACGTAAAGTTTTTACCTGCTTCCTAGTCTGTCTTTCAACCAAAGCTATAAAATCACAAATCTTACGTTTTACTTCCGCCTTTGTTTTAACAAAATAAATAAAAACAAATCTCGAAAAATCATCAATAAGGTATAAAACGTAATCATTGCCTTGAAAAGAGGTTGTAGACATTGGACCGCTCAAGTCACAATGTATCAATTCTAAAATCGACGTAGCTTTCTTGTACAAAAGTGGTCTAAAAGGTTTCCTAGCTTGTTTACCTTCTATACACGCAACACAAGGTTCCTTATCGACATCTCCAAGAGTAATACTTGTAGCAAGACCATCTAACAATTTACTCATACCTATTCGACATAAGTGTCCTAAACGCCTATGCCATAGCTTATACTGAGAGACGTCAAAGTGCACATCAAACGCTGATTGATTCTTAGGCATGCTAGTACAGTTTAGATTGTACAATCCACCACAATCAGATGCACAAAGTACCGGAACACCTGTACAAGAAAAATCAATATTATTATAAAATTTACAACCATCTTTGTTAAAAACTACAGTTAATTCTTTTTGAACAGCCTTTTTAACAGAGAGTAAATTAGATTTTAAATTCGGTACAAAAACTACATCTTTAATAACTTTAACAGTTTGTAGATCAGTCAAAATACACACATCAAAAGTGTCTAGGGATCAAGCATTTTTATGCGGATTTCTTGAGATTGAGATGTGGCTTTGTAATAAATTTATGATTTTATAAATTTATATGGATCCTTTTTGGTGCATTTCATAATTTGAATCAGGAACTGTGAATCAAATTCGAGTAAAAGATGAAAATCAGCTGTCAATATTTTCCCTGTAAAAACATACAACGCATTGAAGACATTATTAGTGCTACTGTTTCCCTACTACTGATTAAAACCAACGTTATTATGGAGCGGCGACGTCATTTAAGCAGGGAAGAAATGCTCAGAGCCGTGGGAATGATAGAAGCTGGTTCCCGGCAACGTACTGTGGCTTTAGCTCTGAATACAAGTCAGAGTGTTATCAGTCGACTTTGGACACGTTACCGAAGCACTGGTACCGTGGCTGAGCGCCATGGAGGACGGTATCGCTGCACCACACGGAGACAAGACCGATACATTCAAATCTTAACTCGAAGAGCTCCAACAATAACCGCCATGATGTTAGCCGTGAGGCTTCATCACTCTTCAGGGAACTTAATTAGCGACCAAACAGTCAGAAACCGCTTGCATGAAGTGAACCTTCATTCCCGAAGACCGCTACGGGTACCACCTATAGCAATGCACAATCGTAGGATTCGATATCAATGGGCTCTTGAACACAGAAATTGGGCAGAAGAACAATGGCGTTTCGTGTGCTTTTCTGATGAGTCTCGTTTTGGTATGAGACCGGATACAAGACGTATACGACACTGGAGAACCCCTGGACGCCAACAGCGATTAAAATCCTGCCAGGAAGTCCATCCTTATAGTGGTGGAACCATCATGGTATGGGCGGGTATTTGGATCGGCGGAAGAACTGAGTTGATTTGGATCAGAGGCAACCTCAACGCTCAAATTTATGCTGAGACGATTGTATCAGACGTCATCGTTCCTCTACAAGTGCAAATCGGTCCCTTATTTCAGTTAATGCATGATAATGCACGACCGCACACCGCAAGAGTTGTAAGACAGACTCTCGCCGCAGCTAACATCAATGTCCTGCCCTGGCCTGCTCAGTCGCCAGACTTGAACCCGATTGAGCATGCATGGGATATGCTACAGAGAAGAGCTCTGCCGAATATGGAGGGTATCCAGTCGCAAGAAGACCTTTTTTTGTTGTTGCAACGAACATGGGCGGCCATTCCACAGCGTGATTTGGATGAACTCATTTTGAGTATGCCAAACCGATGTTCTTGTGTTGTTAGTGTTCGCGGTAGAAACACGGATTATTAATTGTTTAAGTTACCCAATAAAATTTTAAAGAAAACTGTTATTTCAGTCTTTTTTTCGAACTTTAATGTTAGTGGTTCAAATGTCAAAAATCCCTTTATTAGGAAAATGGCAAATTTCTTTATTAATGCAAAGGTGACTTGGTTTATCGTTACTGTGACAAACGAAAACACTTTATTTGATGAATCCTTAAAGAAAATTTTAATTAATATATATACGATACACCAATGAAGGCACTTGTTTCAATCATCTTCCCGAACCGACAACCTTACAATATCAATCAGGAGAAAAGTTATTGCAAAAATATATGTTGATCCCTAGACACTTTTGATGTGTGTAGAAACATCACCAATACACTCACTCTGTAGCTTATCACCATTTGCGATAGTTACCTTACCAGTGGTAAAAGGTTTTATATTGTCCATCCAATCCAATCTTGAACTCATATGAGTTGATGCTCCTGAATCAACAATCCACTTGTCCCTTGAAATAGAATTATGTATACTATCATCAGCGTTCAGAGCTCCCAAATGTGTCGATTCACTAGCGGATACCTTCTGGGTTTTCTTTCTGTGTGGACAATCCGGACGCTTGTGACCTGGTTCATTGCAACCATAGCATACAACAGTTTTTGGTTTCTGTTTATACTTAGTACGTAGAGCAGTTTCTGGTTCATTTGTGGTAACACTTTTCGTAAACTCGTTCAGAAGTTTAGTTTTTATCATATGCCATAACCAACGGATCATAATATGAGGTCAGTCCTCCTAATAAAATAGCTGCTATAGTGGAGTCTTCCAGCTCTTTGCCAATATCAGATAGATCCTGAGCAGTGCTCAGTACAGCAGTAATATACTTTTCGATAGAATCGAAATCGGATAAAGAATATCTATATATTCTTCTTTCCAAAGCTAGACGACGTCCAAGACCTTTGTCTTCGTAGGCTAATGCTAATAAATCCCATGCTTCCTTGGCATTTCTGGCCTTCCTTACATGAGTTATGGCAGCATCATCTAAAGCCAGACATATTTTAGAGAGGGCTTTAACATCACGCTTCTCTTTTATGTTTCAAGCAGTCGTATCTCCTTCTTGATAGCCTGTGATGGCCTCCCACAAATCCTCGTGTAGAAGATACATCCTCATTTTAAATTTCCACGTTACATACATCACATACATCACTTCTCTGCTGCTTAGTGGCTTAAACACAGTGGATCTCATATTATCTCCAGAGCCTGAATACATTATTTGAATAAATGACAATTGCTCACCGAGAGAAAAATATTCCAAAAAAGTACCTGGAACTTTTATATTTTTTCCTTCTGAAAACCAAACTAAGCACTACGCAATACAGATTTCGTGCTGATAACGTGTTGTAGAATAGTTAAATAACTAAATAAACTGTATAGGTATTAGGTTTGTGACATCTTTATTTTTACTACATTATATTGACAACATACTTTACAGTACAGAGTGTTGTTCCATGTAGATAAATTCAAATACTTAAGGCATCATAAACTGCCAGTATTACAACATCTTTACCTATGAAATTGCTGTTTTGTATGAAAAAATTTAAACGATTTTTTTTCATGTAGGTATTTTTTATTTGTATTAATCGAAGTAATCACCCATGCAATCAATGCATCTTTGCCAACGCAGTGGCAGTTTATTGATGCCCTTCTTAAAGAAATCAGCTGGTCGGGAGGCAACAAATTCTTCAAAGGCATTTTGTACTGCCTCTCGGGTATTGAATTTTTTTCCCGCCAAGAAGTTATCCAAATTCTGGAAAAAGTAGTAGTCTGTAGGCGCAAGGTCTGGTGAGTAGGGCGGATGACGGAGAGCTTCCAACCCCAGTTCTTGCAACTTGGAGACCATCTGCTGTGCAGTATGAGGTCGCGCGTTGTCGTGCAGGAGCAGCGGAGACGAGCGATTGACCAATGCTGGTTGGAGATGTGCCAGCTTCTCCATCATTGTGTTCAGTTCTTCACAGTACACATCTGCAGTAATGCTCACCCCGTTTGGTAAGAAGCTGTGATGAATCACACCGGCGCTAGACCACCAAACAGTGACCATCACTTTTCTAGGGGTAAGTTTTCGTTTAGGGCATTGTTTAGGTGCTGAACCAGGATCCAACCAACTTGCTGAGCGCTTGCGGTTATCAAACAGAATCCATTTTTCATCGCAGGTAACAATGCGTTCAAAATTCCTTCATTTGTGTGTCTGTTGAGCAGTGCAAGGCACGTCTCGACGCGTACTTCGCGCTGGCGGTCATTGAGTTCGTGGGGCACCCATTTGTCAAGCTATTTTACCTTGCCAATTTGACGCAAATGGACCAATATTGTTTTGACGCTAACGTCGAAAGCTGCTGCTAATTCAGCTGTAGATTGTGTATCATCAGCGTCCACAATCGCCTTTAATTCGTAATTGTCGACTAAAGTCTTCGGACGACCGCGAGGTACAATTTTCAGGTCGAAATTTCCAGAACGGAAGCGAGCAAACCAATAACCAGGTGGTGCGTTGGTTTGTAGTGTTAGCTCCGTAAACGTCGTTGATGTTGCGTGCCGCTTGTGCCGCATTGCTGCCACGACGGTACTTATATTTCATAATTACTCGAATTTTTAACGTATCCATGATGACGAAAAAGATTGAAATGCGATGAAAATGTAACACTAATCAATAAACAAATGACTACTTTTGGAAAAAATAAAACATGTTTTTAAAATAAAATTAATTTGAAATTAGAATTCTTAGCCAAACAAAAATTATTTTGATTTCAAATGGTAGGTAAAGACCAATATTTAAGAACATTAACATTATGACGGTGCATTGTCAGTACATCTACGAAAACATAATGTATGTGAGAAAAAATCTGCATCTTTTTAGTAAAAGAGGTGACAGACACAATTATATTACTAGGAATAGGGACCAGTTGTGCACGATAAGTGCGTTCTCACATGATTATATACCAATCTCGATATGAATGATGTAACCAAAGTTTTGTAACAATATTATGATTTAAAAGAGTATCCATGAAGTTTCTTGCCATTCTTCTCATGAGACCAACGCTTTGGAATCGGCAACTACAGTACACTGACAGTTATTATGCCTTGTGAGTGGTCCCACTCACAAGGCTTAGTTTATTAGCTTATTAAAATTTAGTATTTGTTCGACTATTCAAAAGAGCCTGTAACTGGCCAACTTGAAATAAATGATTTTGATTTGATTGGTTCGATTTAGAGCTCACGGTGTCACATTTTTTGTGAGCTACTCGTATATCAAGTTGTGGTGGCTACAATGAAGATTTTCGCAAAACAATGGCAAATTTCAGACTCAAAAAAAGTACTGTTTTTAAGTTCACATGTTTTTCTTGTTTTTAGTATTTGTATTCCTATACCATCGGAGGAAAATCTCAACACCGCGAAATCGTTTAAATCGCAGCGCCACTTAGTTACAAATAGTATTCTTGCAAAAATAAAAATTTACTGACGTAAGTCGACGAAAAATTTAAATAACTGGTCAGCCGTCTTAGGGACTGAGTTTTAAGAGTTGGAGTATTTGCTTAGGAATCAATAAACTCACCAAATCAACTAATAGTAAACGATTTATTCAAAATCCATATTGTAACTTTCTATATAAGACAAGTAGAATTCTACTTTCTTTAAACACTTCTTCACTTTGCTTACATCTAAATTAGGTAAATGTTCCTGTTCATGCTCGGGGAATTTTCTAGAAAACTCTGCTTTTTCTTTTACAGCCTTTTCTTCAGGTTTCTCTTGTTTCCCTATAGATTTGGCCTTAGTAAGTATTTGGTGTAAATGTGATAGGGCTGCTTGGCAATAATATTTCTCGTTTTCTTCACTGGGTCCTCTGATAATTAGGAATGTGTCCTTTTTCATGACTGTGAGACTAGCTTCGTCTGTCTGAATGAGTTCACTCTGAAATTATCAAGAAAATAAATTTATAAATTAATATAACTTCACACCTGTAATTCCCGAAGGGTAAGGCAGAGGTGTACCTATTAATACACCCGGTTTCGCCAGTTATGTTTAGATCGTACGTAATAGAGGGCAAGTCTAGTGTCATCAACGGGGCACAAATTCAGACTTAATGACTGCTACTGAAATTTCCTAATGGGAAAACTCGACCCAGGAATTGGCCAATAGACTAACAAGGCAGTCTTTCTACCTGAATGTGGCACAGGTCCTAACTGCTGGCCTCTCAGAGAAGCTCAGAGTCACGCAACGAGCCATGGAGAGAGCTATGCTTGGAGTTTCTTTGTGCGATAGGATTCGAGATGAGGAAAACCGCCGAAGAACCAGGGTCACCGACATAGCTCTCAGAGTATGCAAGTTGAAGTGGCAAGGCGCAGGCCACATCGCTCGAAGAACCAACTACCGATGGGGACGAATGGTTATCGAGTGGCGACCACGAACCGGAAGACGCAGAGTTGGTAGGCCTCCCACCAGGTGGACCTTCGTTCATTATTTATCTTTATTCCAGAAAGGTTAGTAACTTATAAGCTAAGCCCCAGAAAACTGTTGCAATGGTTTGACTGTAGGGTCGATGAGTCTCTAGACATACTTAAATGTACTTAAAACTTAATATTATTTAAACTTACACTAAACTTATTTATAACTTAAAACATTTCTAAATAATATAATTAAAATTTACGTCTAAATCTAATTGTGTTTGTTTCACTCCTTATGTCTGCCTTATGTCTGTCTGTTCTGTTCTCTTATCGTGTGAGCAGTAAGGCCTAATGACCCCACAAACCCTAATGTCAGACTTTCTAAACCGCCTAAAGGGCCTCTGACGTAGTTTCATCATCATCATCAGCCTATTGCAATCCACTGCTGGATATAGGCCTTTTTACCCGACTGCGGCGAAGCCCAAAAGGAGGGTTATGTGTTTGGCGTGTATGTGTGTATTTATGTGTGTATGTATGTCCGTTTCTTTGTTCCTTCATAACTCCTAAACGGATTAAGGGATTTGAATAAAATATACGTCGTAAGATTCGTCTTGATGGCGCGAGTGTCACTGGCTACATTAAAATTAAAAAAAAAAAAACAAATAAATTTGCTGATTTGGGGGGCCATTTCAAAAAACAATTTTTTTCCATTACCATCGATCGGTATCAAAATGAAGGGTTTTAAAAGGAGATTACAAAAATATAATTATGACACTTATATGTTTAAAATAAATGCAAAGTTACAAATCCTATAAACAAACACGTTAAAGTTATCAAGTTAAATCATCTGCGAAGAATTTTCCGCGACCAACGAAAGAACAAACACAACATAATAACTAAAAAGTTGGAAATAAAAAAGTACTTAGTTAAAAACTAAAAACTTGGAATTCTAAATTCATTTGAATATTTAATTATGAAATGAAAATAGAATGGACCCCGCCTGCTTTCAAGTTTTGTTTAATTTAAAATATACTTGTTTTAGGTTTTTCAGTTTTTTCAGTTGGGTTTTTTAGTTTTTAACTACTTTTTTTATCTTGCGCCACTCAGCTCGATTTAACCTGACGTGATTTGACGACAGCCATTTGGCGGCCGGGACCACCGGCTTATAAGTGCCTTCGGAAGCACAGAATCATATATTTATCAGAAAATCTGTTGATTTAAGCCTGCAATGTCTTGGTCAAACTGGAAACAACTTTTCATAGTATGCTTCTCGTGGGAATCGAACCCACCACCACCGAGTCACAAGGCCTAATCCACTTAACCACGGAGGCAGTTCTGTAATGAGAATAGGTATGTCGCCTACAAAAAAAAATATGGTTCTGTTTAGTCTGCTAGTTAGATTATCGAAAAATATTGGATAAGGATGTGTATTTTATTATAACAAATGAATAAAAATTTTTTTTTTTTTTTTTTTTTTTTTTTTTTTTAATCTGCAATCAGCCCAGTAGCTTTAATCAGATGGGATGTTGTTTCTTCGACTTTAAGAAAGTGCACATCCTGTGATGTGTCATCTCTATCTGTTTTTCAATGAATTTTATATGGAAGCTAATCGCATTCTTTTCAGCCGAAATAGGCAGTTGTTGGTATTTATGAGCTGTGTAGCCAGATGGTTGCTGTGTCGCTCAAGGCGTTGTTTGTATGTTACAGAGGAACTCTCTATTTCCTCCCTGACTGTCGGAATTTCCAAGTAATCATGCACTTCCGTGTTCCGCGTGAACCATGGCGCATTGGTGAGGATCTTTAACACTTTGTTCTGGTAACGCTGGAGAATTTCAACATTTGAGTGGCTCGCTGATCCCCAGAGTTGTATACCATATGTCCAAATCGGTTTCAGGATACACTTGTAAATAAGGACTTTATTTTCCAAGCTTAGCGTTGACTGTCTGCCTATCAGCCAGCACATATCTCCAAACTTTCTATTTGCCTGTTCTCTTTTGGCCTTTATATGGGCTCGCCAAGTGAGTCTCCTATCCAGGTGCATGCCTAAGTATTTTACTGTCGTGCCTGTTGGCAAGACAGCACCGTCTAGTGTAACTGGTGAACAGTCCCCTCTCTTTAGTGTGAACGTTATGTGGAGTGATTTTGCGGGGCTTGCTCGGATTCTCCACTTTTGTAGCCATTGTCCAATTTCGTCCAGGCATTCTTGCAGTTTTGCGGATGCTGTGTTTGCATCCCTACTACAGGCGAGGACTGCAGTGTCATCTGCATAGGTTGCAGTCACAACATTATCTGTGGTGGGTAGATCAGCGGTATATATTGTGTATAGGATGGGACCCAGCACCGAACCCTGGGGCACTCCTGCTTCTATTTGACAGATTGATGACAGAGAGTTCCCGCATTTGACCTGGAATAATCGGTTTTGCAGATAGGACTTCAGTAACATGTACGCAGTATTTGGTAGATGGAGCTTAAGCTTATACAACAGGCCCTTGTGCCACACGCGGTCAAAGGCCTGCTGTATATCAAGGAAGACAGCTGAGCAGTATTCTTTTCTCTCCAGTGCTTGCCGTATTGTCTGGGCTACTCGGTGTATTTGTTCTGTCGTCCCATGGTGTGCGCGGAAGCCGAATTGGTGGTCCGGTATAACTTTTTGTTCTTGTAGTACTGGAAGGAGGCGTTTTAGGAACAACTTCTCAAAGACTTTCGAAAGCAAGGGTAGAAGGCTTATGGGTCTATATGATGTAACCTCTGTAGGAGGCTTTCCCGGTTTGGCTATCATGTTGATGATGGATATTTTCCATAGCTCTGGGAAATATTGTAGTCTCAGTATTGCATTAAAAAGGATTGTCAGCAGAACGATGCCTTTTCTTGGTAGTTGTTTAAGAACTTCTGCCGTTATTAGATCAAAACCTGGTGCCTTTTTTTGTTTTAAATGCATGATAGTTTTTTTTACTTCCATCGTTGTCACCAGTCTCAATAGTGGAGACAGTTGTTGATCGCTGTTCAAGACTTCATCAATGTCCTGCTCGGTGTGCGTATTATCAGGTTCATTGGGTTTGAATACATTCTTAAGGTAATTGGCAAATAACTCAGCTTTTTGTTGAGGCTTCCGTGACCAGTTTCCGTTAGCTTGTCTTAGTGGATGCATGTGTTCTATTGGCCTTTTCAATGAGCTGGTCATTTTCCAAAGTGTATAATCCTCTGCTTTGAATGGCGATAGAGTCTTGAGTTTGTCTTGGAGGGTATTGTTCTCATTTTCTCTAAGCATTTCCTTCAGTTCCTTTTGTATTTTGTTGAGAGCTTTTTTGTCTTGACGATTCCTGCTGGTGTGCCACTGATGTCGCAGTCTTCTCTTTGCAGCTATCATCTCTCGTATTTCCAGAGTAGTGTCATGGCTTTGCGGTTTAGTTGCTATGAATGGAGTTGATAGCCATGCCGCCTTTTGTATTAAGTTAGTGGTACACCACGCAGCGTCATCTATGTCGTCTATCGTTTTAAGAGGTATGCTCAGATTAATATTTTCATCGATATAATCTCGAAAAGACTCCCAGTCGGTTCTATGGTTATACAGGGTCTCTCGTGGTTCTTTCCAGATGACTGTGGTACTTAAGGTGCATATCACGGGTGTATGGTCTGAGGACCCATCTAGACATGATTCTACTTTTGTATAGAGCCCCGACATCTTTTTACTGATAAAGAAGTCGATGAGATCCGGAGTTTTATTAGGATCCGACGGCCAGTAAGTTGGTTCTCCTGCTGATATTACATTGAGGTTATTGTTATCAATTGCCTTTTTTAGTTCTCGACCCTTTGTCGTTGTCAATCGAGAGCCCCAGAACGTGTTTTTTGAATTCCAGTCTCCCCCTACAATGTATCTGTCGCCAAGCATGCGGAAGAAATCGGAAAACATTTGTTCATCTATGCGATGTCGTGGGGGACAGTACACTGCAGCCACATTCAGTGATCCCTGCCAGTCATCTATGGATATTATGGCGGCTTGTATGTGTGCATGTGCAAAATTTGGTATGACGTGGTGTCTTATGTGTTCTTTAATTATCACAGCGGCCCCAGCATGTGATGTGCCATCAGGATGATTGGCATAGTATATATTGCATCCTTTAATTTTTATAACTTTTTGATTGGTCATGTGTGTTTCAGAAACTAATAATATATCTAATTTGTTGTAGTTTATGAATAGCTCTACTTCTTGCTTATTCGGGGCTAAGCCATTTATGTTCCATGCACCAATTCTGAGGAATTTCATTTTTTCTGCTGGGCTATTAGTGTCGTTAGGAGCCCCATTAAGGTTCCTATTTGTTGAATAAGGATATCTATCTTCTCCGACTGTTTAATTATGATTTGTTCTAACGAGCTTGTTGACTGAACTTGTTCATTCTCTATTTTTCTGTTCCAGTTGCCAGTACTTGCAGTGTTGGCTACGTTTTCACTTGCGCGCATATTGGTTATTTCCTGGTTATTTCTGGACTGTTGTGTAGTGTGTCTTGGGAGTTTTAATGGTGGGAAGTCTTCTATTCGAGACGTGAACGTATCCGTGGCTTTTACCTTATCTAGTGGGGCTTTTCTATTACCAGCATAAACCATTTTGCGTGAACGAATCTCCTTATAGACTTGGCAGCCCTTGTAGTTGGCTGGGTGATCACCTTGGCAGAGGGCACAGGTGGCTGGCGAGTTCCTAGCCTTTTTTACGCAGTCTGTAGTTTTGTGTCCTTGTGCGCATTTGACACACCTGTATGGGCGCATGCAATTGTTTTTCGTGTGCCCATATTGTTGGCACCTAGTACACTGTGGTATTTCAGTTGATTTCCTTGGATCTTCAATAGTGACTCTTGTGTGAAATATAGTTTCTAAACTTTTTATTTCTGGGTTTTTGGGGCTAGGTTCAATGTTTACGAAGAACATGTTTAAGGGCTTTTTGTTTTTTCTTGATATTGCACAGATGATTTCACCTCGTACCCTGTTCCCTGTGTTTTCTATTGCTTCTATTATAGCTGATTTAGGGGTGGTGTGATGTAAGTTTTTAATTACAATTCGGTAACATTTATTTTGCTTCTGTGTAAATGTATGACCGATGAGGCCATTATTCCGGATGAGTTCTATTAGGTCCTTGTATATTTCAGTTGACTGGGTCATGACTCTTAGCTGATCTCTGTTAATTATTTTATAAGAGTAGCTGTCACTAGGCATAGTATTATTTAACAGCTCTGTTAATTTTGATAGGTCTTCTATGCCATATAGTATGACCGGTGGTGGTTTGCTAATTTTTTTGGCATGAGTGGATGGATTTTCTGGTGTGTCGTCGGTTAGATCTATAGGAAGTCCACTGTATCTGTTAGAAGTTGCAATTCCTATCTGTGCACTGTAGCTGAGCTTCTCAGCCTGTGGCGGGCTGTTCGGTCTCTTCCTTTTGGGGTAGCGGTCTGTAGGTACTCTTTGCCAAGAAGGAGGGCAAGGTTTGTTGGCACCATCATCTGTGGCATTTATCACTTGGGACGTAGTAGGCAAGTTCACTGAGTCAGTAGTCTTGAGGTTTCCATCTGAAGACGATCTCGGTCTTGTGATGAATAGGCTTGGATGGAAGGCTTGTTGCACAAATTTTTTGTTACTGCTGTTGCCAGAAGTATTCACCAACACAGGAGACTGGTCACCTACTCCTGTGCGGTCTTCGGTAATATTATCCATAATTTCGGTAGGGGTAATTTAAGATTTTATGTGGTAACACTGAATTGAATATGGCAGCCCTTTTGACAATGACATTTTACTAAAGATTTGAAAGTGTCAAAAAATTATTAATCCAAATGTGGGTATAAGCTTTTCACTGATAGAATTTACAAACGTTTTAACAGGGTTTTTGGCTTTTTTAGGATAAAAAAATCACTAGATAACGATTACACAGTTTCCGAAACACTTCAACTACACTTTAACAATGTTTTGGGGCACAACTTCACAGTATTTATCACAAATCGCAAAACGCTACTGAAATGTGATGTCACACTAGTTTTAATTTTTGTCTTAATTTTTTGAGAAAAATATGTGTCCAATATTTTTGGGAATCTATCTGATGAAATAATTAGTTTTTTTTTATTGTCTACCTTATGTGTATTAAAAAACTACCTGAAGACACTTCTGTGCAACCAACTCCAAAGCAATGGCTGGATCGTCAAAGTTTGCATTGCTATCCAAATTGTCGCATATATTGAGCAGACATATCACTGCCTCTCTCGGTTCTATCTCTCCGTTGAAGTAGCGCAATACAAAGGCATACGATGCTAGGACATTTGTGATGTTGTTTTTGATTGCTGGTGATGGTTTTACTGCCTGAAATAAGAATACAGGATATTAGTTTCACTACTGTACAGGTGTATTTACTAAAACTAAAAATGTATGACAAGATTTACGACTGTAGGAAAAAAAATAATAGGAGAGAAACATGGGTGTCTCCCGTGTCTCAGGGAAATTACAAAAACTCAGGCAAGTTTTTAATTTTTTTTAGTTCATACGGAAGATTTATAGGTTTACATTTTAAGAAAGGATGTTAGTGTGACTGTTGCGCATGACAAACATCATTAATTAATAAACGTAGGTGGGTTAACTGGCAGCAACTGTAGAAAGAGGAAAAGATGTTTGTCATGCACAACTTCAAATGTAAGCCGATAAGTACAAAAATAATAAAAAAAAACAAAAAAAAAACCAAAAATAAGCCTCTTCATGTCATGAATCGTTATCTATCATGATCTTCAACATTTTTTCTAATGAAAACTACATATACTATGGTTCATTTGTTTTAGTTCATTATGCAAGTTATATTAGGCAAAGGGTAATGACCGCTATTGGCATCTTGGTCAGTCTTAGGGGATCACTGGCAGCAACTTAATTATGTTCTTTCTCCAAGATTAGTTTACTGATATGTTGTCTTTTTTATTATTATATACTTTTTAATTATTGCTTAAAATTTGTGTCTGTAGTCATTAACTTGCACCATAGTATTATATTGAGTCTGGCTCTCCTAACCAACCTAACAGACAGATGTGTTGTTGGGGTTTTGTTTCGCCGCTTTTTCTTTCCAGCTAAAACACTAAGAAGTGTCGAAGGGTGGGCGTTTTAAGGGACTATTGCTTGTAAATAAGTAAAGTACCTTTTGACGTTCGAAAAGTGCTGATTATTTGCCTAGTTTGAATAAATGAGTTTTGATTTTGAACTATATTATACTGTGAAAATTAGGATAAATCTACACTTACAGTCAGAGTCTCAAACTTAGGAACAGCTTTCAACTCCGGACATAGCTTCAAAGCTTCTCCATCATCCACATTAACACCAACATCCTCCACCAGTTTCTTATCCCTTCTATATGCCCACCATGGATCCCACTGCGGCATAATAGACCCTACATCCCCTTGATTTAAGAGCGCTTCAAATTCGTTCCTCTCATCTTCAGTCAAGGCATTCCATACTGCATCTGCATCATCAAGGTTCAAGTCTTTTATACGTTCTTCAAGGTCTATTGCAGGTTCATCATCAGAATCAGCGGGTTCATCATCATATTCTATTAAATTGTCTATGTCAATGTTGTCTACATCCTCATTCTGCATTCGTTTTAAGATCTCCATCATTTTATCTCTGGATTCATCATCAGCGTGGTGTGACGTCAGTTCATCGTTCACGCATTCTCTGTAGAAACTTTCCGAGCATTGCTGGTGTTTCTCTGATTTGTAGCAGTCTAAGGAACAGTAGAAAATTTCGCAGCGAGGGCAGCAGTATCTGCTCTGTTTGTCGTTGCAACTGAAAGTTTAGATAATGAAGTTATTTATTTGTGCTTAAATATATAGTTTACAGAAATATATATTAACAAGGGACCCTGCAGCAATTCAAAACATTACAAGGAGGTTTAGATATACTCACAGTCCACAAACATTTTGGATTATTTTGGAAGCTTTACTTTCAGCCATTATAACCTGTTATTGTAAAATATAAGTTCAGACAAATTAAACTTATACAGGAAATCTCCAGATCACAAATACACTGTTTATTTCCTGTTGTAGTGTAGTAATATTATTAGGATACCTTCTTGTTTCCCAGTAATTGCCGATGCCGGCATCGCAAAGAGCATACAAAGAGCACGCACTACGGACTTTCTATATAGTATAATGTACTCTGTGCCACAGACTATATAGAGAACAGGTTCTCTGTGCTACGGACGGATACGGACTGATTTATGTCAGTAACTTAACTCTGTACCTGTCTACCTGTAGACAGTAGTGGTGTTCAAAGTAGCTTTAAGGCAATCACTTGCTTAATGCTTAATGATTTATATATTAAGCACGTGATTTTATTTATATATTCAGCACGTGATTTTATTTATGTGCTTTAAGCGCGTAGCGCGTGCGTGTTTTAAGTCAAGTGACTTAAAGCAAGCGCGGTGAGTGGCAGCATGCTATAAAAGAATATTACATCGTGTTTATGAATTACGATAAAACAGAACCGTTAAAAATACAGTGAACTTTCCTTCATACTTTTCAGGCTTAGGACTGTCTATAATTGAGCAAATGTTATTATGAAATAAAATAAGTTAGTATTTAAAGCAATTATAGGCGTATTTACACTTAAAATGCACGAAGCAAAACTGTAACTATATTACGTATTTATTTATGTGAGCCGCCAGAGATCGCAAAATCGTCCGCGGTGCTTATAACGATTACGCACACAACGTTGCTTTTCGCGCGACCGACAGAGACAGAGAGTGCGATGTAAAAGCAATAAGCAAATAGCAACTTGAGGGAGCCACGATAGCATTTGCTTTATGATATGTGTATTAAGCACGGTGCTATATTTAGCTATATGATAAATTAACCACCACTAGTAGACAGTACAATTGACATTGTTGACAATGACATACAGAAGTTGAGTGAGTGACAGAAGGTAAGACCAAAGAATTTATATAAAAACCAAGGCAAAGACTTTATATAAATAACTAGACAGCACACGTGCGTGCCACTCAAAAGCGTTCCGAGCGATATTACCTCGAAAGTGGATCTCATCTCTTTCTATTAGGGTGTCCCAAAATTTTGAACTTGGTTTTGGGACAGTTATTATTATTTTTCAACTTTTACACTAAAAAACAAACTGCAATGGTATCCCATTAGCCTTTTTCATCATAAACCTATCGGATGAAAAAGACAAATAAAATTGGTAGGATACGGTAGGCACATGGTATAATAACTTGATACTAAACTAAGAACATTTTAATTTAGTATTTAGTACTTTAGTTATTTTTGTATGCACATGTACCCAACCCTAACTTACACATACTAATAAAACTTACATTCTAATAAAACTAAAATGTGCAAACTCCATAAAGGCTCTATTACACAGCTCTATAATCTATAACACAACATTACCAATAGACATAATATTAAAGTATTAGAAAGCTTTTTCAATTTTTTACGGGTCTAGGAAAACTTAGATGCAACAGCGAGCAAATCGAGCTCAGCATAGCTATTCACAAACAATCGAATCTAAGTCGAATCGATCGTGACACGTTTTCGAGTACTTATCAGATTTTTGGATCGAACAATTGTCAAATGCTATTCACAGATTCGATCGACATGGTAGTACTTCAACACACGTGATGAAATTTTTTATGTAGCCTTTAAATTATCTTTAATGAGTATTGTTTATGTTTTACTGTAAATTGACAACATTTCATATTTTTAACTTGTGAGTATTATTAAGTAATATAAAAGCAAATCCAAAACTAGGACACCCATATTTTTTTGTTTTCCGAAATTATGTACTTTTCATTCATAATTTTAATTTTCAAATTCGGCGCGTTCTAAAAAGACGTAAGCGCCAAATGACGTCATTCTTACGGTGGAATGGCGATATAACCTTTGCTTTACTGTGACACGACAAAAAAAAATGAAAAGTGTCACACTTATCTATTCGTTGTCACTTTGGCAGCTTGTCATACTCGTTGGCGCAGGCTGGTACAAAACAATATTTTGGTTCCTTTATTGGCGTATATGTTTCTTTGGGATCCATTTTATTGGGGAAATAAATCAAAAGTTGATAATACTAACAGTAAGCGTGTCGAGTTTGAAATAAATTGTTCAATTTTATGAAAAATGTAAACTTCAGTGACATTCAACATTGACAAATTGACGTATTGTTTGACATTATTGTTTTCATAAAAAATATTGAATGCTTAGGCAAAGATAACTACATCATTCTGCCGTATATATGACGTCATCACATGTTTTTTGGTTTTCATTTTTTTTCTCAGAAATAAAGGAATCAAAAAATAAATAAAATACATGTATGAACTCAGGATACGAAAATAAAGAAATGGTATTTTTATTTTAAGGTGGTGTCAGTTTTGAAATGTTGTGAATGAATATTCGTCGAAAATCTAAAAATATTTTGATTAAACAATTTAAAAAAGATTTTTATTTTAAATGGATATGTCACGACTATTGCTTATGGTATGGTAGAAAATGGCATCGTAATTAATTCTGATTAGATAGCGCTCTATGGCAAATATATATTAATATCTTCATCTCGAATCACAATCGAATTCATTACTCGGCTTCGGTTTTGTGAATGCGATTTTCGATAATTCGATGGACCCATTGGATACGACTGACAATCGAACGGTTGCTAATAACTATGCAGGTCTTACTTTTTTATAAACCACTCAATAGTAGAAGCTCTCACTCAAGAGTAGGCTCCATCGACCGGATCTCCTTCGCCTTATTTTGAGCTGTTACAATATTGTGTTTTTCTCAAGAATGGTGCGTCGCCTTCATAATTATGGAAGTGGTGCCAGAGCACAGGGGGCAGGCCCCTCTCCCTTCTCCTGCCTAACGATACTATATTTTTACACGTTTAATTGTATTAGCGTTATTTGATTTGAGACATTTTTGATTGGAAATAATAGATAAGAATAATTAGGGCGTATTCTTTACAATAATTTCATGATTCCCGTTTACAGATCTAGAACATGGTCACCCTAGTCGTTGATTGTAAAACAAAGTTAAAAGAACTAACATGAAAAAAGAAATTCCACATCCAGGAAACCCCTCACTATTACACCTCTTCACGAAACACAATTCTACCATAATATTTTTGGATAAATATTTCACGTAAAAACAATAAATTGCACTCGAGAAAGCAAAAATACGAGTTCATCACGAAAATTACTCCGCTATGTTTTTTTGTTTTTTTTTTTTTAATATGTCTATACTTACAGTTTTTATGAAATTTGGCCATAATAACACCGCTACATTTTATGTGTTACTTTAGCTGTTTTGTGATTTTCGATTACTATGATTTTTTCTTTTTTTTCGCACTGGACAACACAAGACAAGGACAGAATACCCCTTGATTTTTGTCTCGCCCTGTACCTCTACCATGAGTTTACACAGCCAAATCTCGCAAGCGTCTACGTAAATTATTTGTATGAAATATCGTACAGCGCCTCTAGCGGTCACGGAAAGAATTACAATCCGTAACATGAGCACTATAGATGACAATAGGTTAAAAACCTAACGTAATCTATTCTACAGTTACTAACGTTTTTCAGCTGTCACCATACAAAACGGTACCATGAGTCACTAATTTCAATGAACCTATCGAATAATTCGCTTACTATAGTGGTTACGTAGCTCACTAGCATTTTGGCGTGTGAAACATATGTTTACAACAAAATTATGTACGTTTTTGAGTCTAATGCAGTCAAAATAATGTCTGCAAAGCTTATTTGGTATGAAATATGTTAGTGGCCGCTGAATTTGAAGACCAACGACGTGAATAACGTGAATTTCGAGAAATGATTTTCCAAAATGAGAATTCGTGTTAGACACCAATTGCAAAATATAAATGAATGAAAGTTTATTAAACATTATAGACTCTTTAAAGAATACCTTGGTATGGTACTTTAAAGGTTTGTCCAAATGTATGAATAATGTTACGCATTTGATGTCAACACAACGAGTTTCATTAGAACTAAAGTATCTACCATACAGTTCTCTCAAAACAAAACAATAATTTTGAAGAAAGTTGAAACCTTCCTTTCCATGAACTCTACCAACAATTGAAACTGAGGCACAGGGTCCTCATTGTTTAAAATAATCTGTTTGAATCTACTAATGTAAGCTGTTAAACAACACAACACAGCTCTGTGACACAAGGTCAACAAACAAAATTACAAATTGAATACAGGACAGTGACATATTATAAGGAATAAAAATTCAAAAACCACTAAATACTATAAGTAGTCTAATAACCGTCAACTTTTCTATTTTGTCGGTTTATTTGTGTATATATCGATCTCTCCTCTTATTAGTGGGAAAGAAAGAAACAAAACATGAGTAGAGTGAAGTTAGCTAGACGACACAATCTATCGAGCTTACATTAGCGCCTGTGTAAGACTCCGTAAATCTCATGGTGCAAGCATTATCGAAATCTATTTGATACACGTTAGCACGCTAGCGAGTTCAACGTTAGCGAGTAAGTTTTCTATGACAACTCATGGTAGAGCTACTGTAGCTCTACCATGAATTTTTATTCCTTATAATATGTCACTGTCGTGTATTCAATTTGTAATTTTGTTTGTTGACCTTTGTGTCACAGAGCTGTGTTGTGTTGTTTAACAGTTTACATTAGTAGATTCAAAAAGATTATTTAAAACAATGAGGACCCTGTGCCTCAGTTTCAATTATTGGTAGAGTTCATAGAAAGGTATATTTCAACTTTCTTCAAAATTATTGTGTTTTGTTTTGAGAGAACTGCATGGTACCTTTAGTTCTAATGAAACTCGTTGTGTTGACATCAAATCCGTAACATTATTCATACATATGCACAAACCTTTAAAGTAAAGAATACTTTAAAGGTTTGTGCATGTGTTGCAAGCGAGTCTATAAAGTTTAATAAACTTTCATTCATTTATATTTTGCAATTGGTGTCTAACACGAATTCTCATTTTGGAAAATCATTTCTCGAAATTCACGTTATTCACGTCGTTGGTCTTCAAATTCAGCGGCCACTAACATATTTCATACCAAATAAGCTTTGCAGACATTATTTTGACTGCATTAGACTCAAAAACGTACATAATTTTGTTGTAAACATATGTTTCACACGCCAAAATGCTAGTGAGCTACGTAACCACTATAGTAAGCGAATTATTCGATAGGTTCATTGAAATTAGTGACTCATGGTACCGTTTTGTATGGTGACAGCTGAAAAACGTTAGTAACTGTAGAATAGATTACGTTAGGTTTTTAACCTATTGTCATCTATAGTGCTCATGTTACGGATTGTAATTCTTTCCGTGACCGCTAGAGGCGCTGTACGATATTTCATACAAATAATTTACGTAGACGCTTGCGAGATTTGGCTGTGTAAACTCATGGTAGAGGTACTGAAGTATTTTGTCCCCCTTCGATAAGACGTCTGGAAAGTAAAGTAATACAAACTCTATTGGTTTGAGATAAAGTTTATTTTTAAACGGCATTTTCATATCAAGATTTCCTTCGTTGTACCGTTGTACCTGCCTTGACCAAGTTATGACTGACGACGGTGAATTTTCATTTAGTTCCTGCTTGCGTAAATGCAAAGGATTTATATCATATTTTGTCATAGGTCCATAATATTTTATTCTATTTTTTGATTGCATTTGTAATTAAAACAAAAAAAGCTATGTAAACAGTATAAACATGATAACGATTAACTAGCTGTCTATTCTAGAAAGAATATCAAACACTCTTTTAACTATGCAAGTATTGTACATTTTGCAATTACAAAACGTAGCTGTCAAACCGAATAAAAATAAAACTTAAAAACTGACGAAGCTGCCCGAGTAGGGCGAAGGGAAAAAAAAAACTGACGAAACGAAAATCAAAACAGCAGATAAACAAACAAACAATAAAATAGTATGTATGTATTGTTAAGTTTCTACAAGATTCTGAAATACACTTGTGAACATGTCAGAGCCAGAACTAGTGGAGGACTTCTTCGGGGTCTACTTATTGTACTGCATCAATCCTAAATACAAAGGGCGCACATACATTGGTTATACACGGGACCCAAATAGAAGAATAATGCAACATAACAGAGGAACATGGGCTGGAGGGGCTTACAGAACTAATAATAAGGGACCCTGGTACGTATCAATGTTTATTTCCAACTACGTATTGGGAACAGAAAAAAACTTTACCCTTTTTCTTTAAAATTAAGTGTCTTTTTAGGAAGATGGTGATGATAGTGCATGGATTCCCAAATAATATTTCTGCTCTAAGGGTAAGAATTTGTATATCCTAAGCTTTCAGAAAATATTAAATATGTATTTATTGATATTTAAATTAAACTAATGTTTCTATTAGCAAAGTCACAATATAACCACACATTTATAAAACAGTGTCTTGTATGAATGTCTCTTTTTCAGTTTGAATGGGCCTGGCAGAACCCAGCAAAGACAATAAGGTTGCAGCACCTAAACTTAAAGAAGATCCCAAGAAAGGAGACTGAATTCTTATTTAAACTGAGGGTTCTTAGTGAAATGCTCCGTGTAGGACCATGGTGTCGTCTGCCTCTGATCATAAGATGGCTGGAGTTGGACTATCGTGAAGAATTTCCTGTAAGAACTCTTTTATTTTTTACATATAATATACATGATCGTAGCACCACCCAGCTCAAATTGAGATTGACCAATAACCTTAAAATGGTGGCTGGATCAGACTGGATGCAGAAGGTGGAGAACTGGGTGTTGTGGCACGTATTGCGAAAAGTCTATGTCCTACGAGGACCGCATTAGACTAGACTAATCTAAATGATTTAAAAAATCTGCCTATTTTAGATAATTTGCTATATTGATGAACATTTTCCTGCCATTAGCCCAATTTCTTTGGGGTTGGCGCAGCATGTCTTGTTCTTCCATACTTCTCTAATACTTGTCGTGTCAGCAATGACCTCCTTTCTTACCATATCATCATTCACAAAGTCTGTTCATCTGACGTTTTTATGGTCTTCTTCTAAAACTTGCTCCATTATGTCCAATCTATACTAATCTATACTAAGTATAAGTATAAGTATAAGTATAACGGGCTGGTGTCCGCAACTCCACGCTCAATGCGCGTATATTACGTGCGGGTGGGAATATCACTCGATCCACCCCAGCTCCCCGAGGAAAGCCAGCAACCCCTTGGTGTTACTGGCAATCTCGCGGAGAGTACCTGGGTCACCGAAGTATTTGGCCCTGTATGGGGCAACCCCCGGACAATGCAGGAGCACGTGGGCTGCTGTTTCTTCTTCCTCCATGCAGGCTCGACACAGAGGACTATCTGTGACTCCTATAACAAAGAGGTGCTTGTTAAAAGTACCGTGTCCAGTGATGGCAGCCGTTACTGTGCGTAGCTGCAGTTTAGTTAGCCGGAGCGCTTGTTTGGTGAGGCGAGCGTCGATGGCGGGAAGCGCCTTCTTGGCCTGCCTACACTCGCCGTGGTCTAGCCACAGCTTGGCGTGAAGTTCTTTGGTACGTTTCCTTACCAGCGTGCGAAGATAGCCGAAAGGTAGCGGCACGATGGGTTCTGGACCCACCGCCGCCATGCTCGAGCCCCTTCGAGCGAGTTCGTCCGCTGCATCGTTGCCTCGGGAGTCGCTATGTCCTTTGATCCATTGAATGGTTATATAACCATTCAATGGATGTTGGTAACCTCAATAATATTATTGAGGTTACCAACCTGGTTCAGGCGTTGGTGGCACTCGTGTATTAGCCCGGAATTCACCGTGTGGCTCCTTAATGCCAGCAGCACTGCCATGCTGTCTGAGAGTATGCGGATGGAGTGATCCTTTACCTCCCGAGCCAAGACGGCAGATGCCGCCAGGGAGATGCCCATGCATTCTGCCTGAAAGACAGTGTTGTGGGCCCCCAAAGGTACGGCTATGTGGATGTTGAGGTCCTCCGAGAAGACCCCGGCTCCAGTACCAGTACCTGTTTTAGATCCGTCCGAGAAGATCCTTAATTCTGCAGGGTTAAGTCCCTCGCAGCGGTGGTCCTCATGGAGTTGGATTTTGTATTTCTTATCGAATACGTACTGTTTGGGTACTCGATCGTTAACAGCTTTCACCAGGGGGAACTCACTTTGGATTCCCTCTAGTGCCGCAGTATGCTGCGTGCTCTTCTTACCCCAGAGTTGTAGCGTATTGAGGCGCAACGCCGTCATCGTTGCTTCCTGCTGAATGAACAGGTGGAGCGGCGGAAGCCCCAGTATCGCTTCGAGAGCTGCGGTCGGAGTTGTCCTCATGCAGCCTGTGATCGCCATGCAGGCGAGCCTTTGCATACGTTGCAGCTTGCTTATCGCTGTGATTAATTTGGTTCGGGGCCACCAGACCACTGCCCCGTAGGTGATCATGGGTCGGATTACCGCGCAGTAAAGCCAAAGTATAATTTTAGGGGATAGGCCCCACTTCTTACCTATCATCCTCCTGCATTGTCAAAAGGTGATGCAGGCCCTGTTAAGCTTGTTGTCAAGATGACTGCTCCAATTTAACTTACTGTCCAGGATAACTCCCAGGTATTTGACCTCGTTGGTTACCTGGAGCTCAGTATCGAATAGCTTAGGTAGGCGATGAGGGCCTAGCGTTCGTTTTTGGGTAAACATGACAAGTTAATCTATACTAATATTTATAAAGCTAAAGAGTTTGTTTGTTTGTTTGGTTGAACGCTATAAACTCAGGATCTACTGGTTGGAATTGAAAAAATCTTTTTGTGTTGGATAGTCCATTTATCGAGGAAGACTTAAGGGTATATAACATCAAGCTATGAATAATAGGGAGTGGAGCACACATGAAAAATGTTGCAAAAACGGGAAACGATATTCCTTATTGAGAGCTTCCGTTGCGTGCGCTGCGAAAATGGTTTAAGTTATGCAAATATACAAAAAAGTCTGCGACAGCATAAATCTATCTATTAAGATTGACTCACTGTAACCATTTTTTACTATTGAAATGTTAGGTTAAATAGAATTATTTTTTGCGAAGCTTATTTAACCCATGTGGTATTAATCTATATAAATGAGTTTGTTAGAACGGAAATTTAATATAGAATATTTGTGCATTTTACTCTATGTAGTTTAAACAAATAGCTCAGAAGACATCGCAATGTAAAAATGTCCGGACGACAAAATAATTACGCGGTCCGCCGGCCCTCGCGTCCCAATGTAGATACGTGGAGATTCTGGCCTCAGGGAAATTCAAATTCAAAATATTTATTTACAAGGGGTAATTGTATATTGTTTTGTGAGCAGTGGTGGCCCAGTGGTGGCGGCCCTACTTACGAACAGTTGGTCGTGGGTTCGAACCCAGACAGGCGCATTACTTTGTGTAATTTATTTTATCACCACTGCTCTCAAAACGGCGAAGGAAAACTTCGTGAGGAAACCGGCATATCTTAGAACCAAAAATTCGAAGATATGTGACATCTACCAATCCGAACTGGGCCTGCGTGGTGGATTATAGCCCAGCCCACTCCTAGAGAAGAGGCCTGAGTCCCTTGTATTGATTGTATATTTGACTGTAAGAGATAGGTAGGGACCTATAGTAAATCTTACTTTAATAATAGAATCTAAGGTAATCTAAACTAATGTTATAGAGAGGAAAGATTAGATTTTTTGTTTGTTACGATTTAACTCAAAAATTACTCTGACGACCTTGAAAATTCTTTGAACATTAGAAAGCTAATTGAAAAAATATTACTATGTTGGATAGTCGATCTATCGAGGAAGATTGGAAGCTATAAAGGGTGTAAAAAGTACCCTTAACGCAAACGAAGGGCACTTGTTCTCCCCGCCACTGCGATCATTTTTTTGATCTAGACCATACCTGGGAACCCCCCTAGTTACGGAGATATTGGGGGTCGAAGTTCGAAATTTTTCACATCTGTTTTGGTAAATACTAATTTTTCAGGTTATAACTTTACTTAAATTACCTCCATGACCCGTTTACTATTCAAAGCATCCAATGTTTTAAGAGAACTACATTGAGTTTTACCGTAAATTGTGATTTTTGACCCCAAAAAAAAAGTCATTTCCCAGCAAAAAAATTGTGTAAGGGTACTTAGTTTGATGTACAGAATACTTGGTCGACGTTTGCGTGAAGGGTTCATTTACACCCTGTATATAATAATATTATTGAGACGCAGACGAAGTTGCTTGAATCAGCTAGTATTATATAAAAACCTTGTTAATTTTTTCCAGCCTGAAAAAATACCACCAGAACACATGACAATCTGCCAAGGCCCAGTCAAAAGCAGGAACTTACAATCCAAAACCTCGAGCATCATACTACCTGACGAAGAATGCCTTTTATGCTCAACCAACATATCCAACGGCCAAGCAAAGATCACATGTTTGAATCCCAGTTGTGAACTTTCATGTCACATGACTTGTTTAGCTGACCTATTTCTAGTACCAGGAGAGTATGTGCCTATAGAGGGTAGCTGCCCATTCTGCAGTGTTAAGTTAAAATGGGGAGATTTGATTAGGAAAATGAAGGGATGTTCGCAAAAGAGTAATGGGGAACTTGGTGAAGAATGCAGTGACGGTGAAGAATGTAGTGATGAAGTAATTCCAGAAGATAGAGGATTTGCCGAAAATTCTTCTTGGATGCTTGATTGTAATGAGGTTTTATGACGAATTTTTAATATAGTGACATTTGATAAAAGATATATTTTTTTATTTCCTGCTTTCATCTGAGCAAACCTCGTGGCTTAATAATAAATGCCACTCGGGTCGATATTTAGGTTAAGCCGCGCTTGCTTAGTTTGGCCTGTGGATGGGTGACCACCCATTAAATACCGAGTTTCCTCTGTGCCTCGGAAAGCACGTTAAGTTGTGTGTCCTTGCTGACCTAAATCGATCTTAGGGGAGTTATTACAGGTAGTCAGTGACCTGAAAGTCTGGCAGCTATTTTTTTTTTAAACACTAGGAATTTCTCTTGTATCGTGGGTGCGTTCACAAACACCCAGACCCGAAACAACTATCTGTAGGCCACCCAAATATTTGTTCCGTGCGGGGATCGAACCTGCGACACGCAGTGCAGCAGTCCAATTGCTCAGCCACTGCGCCAACCGTGCCGTCAATTGGATTTCAAGCCAATCCGGCAGGCGTCGGCCCTTGCCCCTGCAATGTTGCTGACATCTCTTGGCGCGCGTTGAACACGAATGCGCGGTCGACACGGCTTGTCGTCGTCATAAGTCGGGACGGACGCGTCCGTCCCGACTTATGGACGGTGAGCCAGGCCTTTACTCACCGTCCACAGGCTCGCGCCTACTGTGGCCGGAAGCCATATGAGAGATCAGCTTAATTTGGTTTTGCTTAGCCTGAATCCTGATGGATCGTCGTGGGTATGTAAGGTGGGTGGACCATGGAAGGCCACTCTAACGAATAAACAGTTTTTATTAGTTCATTTACTGGATAAATAAAAGAAACTAATCAATTATTAACACTTTGTTTTATTGTGTATCATACAAACTTCTTTTTTTTTACTCTAGATGTAATCGCTGTTTCTTAAACTTAACTTTTATAAAGCTCTTCTAAACGGCCTTGTAAGGAACAAGGCTACATACAAGGCCAATATTATAAATCTGTCGTTCAACTTAAAACTACAATTGTAATAATCAAAATATCCGCTTTTACTAAAACCACAGAAAAAGTTCTTTCATTTAAAAAAAAAATTAAATGCCTAGCACATTATAATCTTCTTTAAAAAACTCAACGAACATTCATTGAACACCATCATATAACTAAGGATATATTAATGGAAGTTATATAAAAATTATAGTAATACGTATTATATTGATAACAAATAAAGTTTCCAATGCGTTTTACAATGAAATTATAAATATTATTTTTTTTTACCAATAATGGCCTTATGGGTCTGTTCTTTGTAAGGCAATTCTTTTTCTTCACCTCCTGCACTTTTCTTATCTTTCATACTTTTGCTTTCTTTTTTCAGTCTTTTGCCTTCTTTTTTCACTCTTTTGCTGGTCTGTTGTTGTGCTTTTCTTTGTTGTTGTGTTCATATTTTCAGTAGTAAATGTTCCTAGTAAAGCCCATGTACCCTAGCAAGGCCAACCGTCAAATTTTTGATTGGCCTTTTAAGGAACCACTGGCTTTCATAGGAACACTACCGATATTTTAACTAAAATCGAAGCAAAATTATTATATTTTTTCTTTAGTACCACAAAAAATCCTTATAACAATTTACAGTAAAAAGAAAACGATAGTTTTGTTTGAGTGGAAGGAATTTGTCATCATGTGACTATAAATATGACTTTTTTATAGTCGGCCTTCAAAGGAGCATGGCCTTCCATGGTCTACCCACCTTACATACATTAATTGAACTGTCTCGGCGGACACCGTTTCCGTTTTTACAGAAATTAAGCGTGACTGCATTATTGGTTTAGTGAACACATGTGTGACTTCTGAGCATGACGTCCTGGATTCCATTCCCACATAGGGAAACGTGTAATTGCTTTAGGGAAACGTGTAATTGCTTTATTATTCGATCAGAAATTTCATTCAGTTGTGATTGATGCGCGATAGTGGGCATTAGGTCGCCCCATATTAAATGGGACTCAAAAATGACTGACGAAATGTGTGTGTGTGCTATTAGACCAGGTACACATCTGTTTTAAACTTCAGGGGTTACAGCCAGTATTTACTTCTTCTTGAATTGATGACTCATATTTTGTGCGACCAGTACCTACACACGGCGACACAGTCATCAAGGTATACATTAATTTGTAAAGTAGTACAGATTTCCTGTACAATTCTTCTTCTCATCGTATGGGCAGTAAGGCCTAACGACCCCACGCACCCTAGTGTCAGAGTTTCTAAACCGCCTCAAGGGCCTCTGACATGTTTTGCCGGCCGCTATTTGCCTTCCGAAGCATGTAATCATCTTTTTTCAAGCCTGCAATGTCCTAACCAAACTAGAAACAACTTTACAAAGTATGCTTCTCGTGGGAATCGAACCCACAAGCACCGGGTCATAAGGCATACCTAGGTACGCCTTCTTTTTTTTTTGACGGGTAGGCAATCGTCAAATAACCCCTCCCGCTCTTGGGAAAAGCGAAAGGGAGTGTCAGACTTCTACTGACTAAAACCACCCATGTTCCTTCTTAACCCTTTATGTCGAGGCCTCGGTGTCTCTTGCGAACAACCTAAAGCCCCGACGGGCGTCAGCCCTTGCGGGCCCTTTCCATGTTGCTGACATCTCTTTGAGACGCGCGTGGAACACGAACGCGCCGTCGACACGGCCTGTCGTCGTCATAAGACAGACGTACGGCGAGCTATGCCATTACTTAGTTAGCTAGCCCATTACTCACCGTCCACAGGCCCGCGTCTATGGTGGCCGGAAGCCACCACGTGGCCCCCGACGTCCGGAGCGTCTCCCGCTGCGGCTGGGACGATAGGCCTCGACCACGGAGGTAGTAATTGTCCAGTGTAATGAATGAGAAATCCGCATGAAATAGGTATGTGTGTGTCCGTACGTAGTTACTTGGGTAGTTTTGTTGTTCTAAGGGCATGAAGGCACCCCGTCGGGGCCGCGGGTTGTACACTAGTTATCGCGGCCTCGACATAGAGGGCTAAGAAGGAACATGGGTGGTTTTTAGTCAGTAGAAGTCAGGCACTCCCTTTCGCTCTGCCCAAGAGCGGGAGGGGTTATTCGATGATTATCCACCCACCAAAAAAAAAAAAAAACAAAGGGCATGAAGGCATCTACCTACTTAATTGTCATTACTGTTAATAGGTACGTTTAGCCTGAATTTTCTATTAAATTGTTCGTAAGCAATTCTTTGGAATTTGTGAATAGAAATTGTATTAGGTATCGGAGATCATCAGAAACTATCGAAATATATTAAGAACATGTTGCAAATGTTAGTAAAGGTTGCAGTAATTTATGCATCATCTAAAGGAAGTCAATTTATGAGTTATGGCAATGACAGTACCTACTCTACTTACCCCAGAATAGTCTGAAAGCAAATCCTAAGAATGTAGGTAGTTCCAGTTAACTTATCTGAGTTACCTACAAATCCTACAATACCTAAATTACCATTATATTACCTACGCATTTTAAGTGGATTATTTTAGTCTTAGTGTGGATTTACTTATACCTAAGTATATGTATAAAAACAAAATAAAACACGTGATAAATATTAAAATAAATTATAATTATTTACAATTAACATAAAAAACGTACGTAAGTGTACAATTGAGCTGAAATAAATAAGCTAGACGCTACCAGGTACAACGTTAATAGGATTAAACTAACTACGTAAAAACAACACTCTTTTTTTGGGCAGTTGTCTAAAAACACAACTAAATACTAAAATGAAAAATAAGCAAAAAAAAAAATCTCTACAACCAGTTGACAAAAAAAAAATCTTGGATCAGGTTTATAATTCTGCGACGGAAGCTTTAAAAACAATGAAAAATTTAAATGGTTTTCAGCCATTAAGCCACCTAATTTTTTGAATTATGGTTAGCACGTGGAACATGATTCTAAATAGAGGAGACACGTGCCTTTTTTTCAAAGATGTTGGCTGAAACTAGAACGTCACATCCCTAAAATAAGTAGGTGTATATCTCATAAATAGCTCTTTTTGCGATAAGAGAGAATAAATACAGCAAACCTTTCATTATTTAGTCAGAAACCATCAAAGCACTGCTCTCCTACAATGCCATTTTTTTCGAGTTCGTCACAAGCAAGCTGTTGATAAGAGGTTTTAATATTCATCCAAGGTCCAAGACACAATAATGATGAATAGTGTAACAACATTTTGTGATCGTGTATGTACCTATCGACAAAACTAACCAACATTAAATCGAGAACTTACATGATAAAAGAAAACTATAGAATTGCCCAAGAAAAAAGTCTAACAAGTGGTACTTTATATTCTAAGACTAAAATAAATTATTAAGTATCTATTTTACTGCGCAATAAATAATTTAGGTAAACAAGTCAATAAATATTTTACATCAAGACATAACTGGGTAAATGCGAGTTATTTGGTATCGAAAACATGCAAGTTTACACTCTTAAAATTAATAATCGTCAAAGAAGTCTTCACCATCATCATCATCAAAATCATCATCATCGTCCGCCCCTGGGGGTACGAAAGCACCGTTCATCACTTCACCGATTGGCTCTTCAAAGCCAAGAACTTTAGCGAAACCATACACCATTCTCATCACCACAAGTCTTGTGAAATCCACAGGCGTAGTCTCTTTCCTCTGCAAAGTCAGCTGCTTATCCGTGGGATAATCCTTAATCTTCCTTCTCTTCATCTCACATGGAGACAACACCAGAATCAGTGCGAAAATCACGAAAAATACTCGCGCCATTTTATTTTAAACTCCCGCCAAATTAAACGTCAAATTAGGATGCGTTCACTTAGAATAGTCCGAATTAGGTTTGATTAAAAACTGTTTTGCATTATTTAGAATTGTTTTTGACCGAGTTGCGTGGAAAAGTGAAGAGACTTGCTAGCTGCTAACGGAATGTTGGCGCACGGGCGAATGACGGCGGCCGCGCACTGCGAGCCCGACACTATTGTGTGTCATGCCAGTGACTATATGGATAACTGTCTTAAAACCCGCGACGACCGCTCGCGAAGAAATATTTTACAGTTAAGCATATTGGGCCGGTGAAAAGGAATCTGATTTCATGTTAATTTTCCTGCATTTATGCGCGGTGACGTGATTATCACACTTATTTTGCTGCAATGTCAGTAATGAAAGCGGGACAGGTACTTCGAATAAGGCAGTGTTAATGTCTTGCCTTATAGAAAGATGAAAGTGATACTTCTATTCTGATGTCTAGTTTGTATAATTTATTACTTCTGTCTGCCATGTGTGCCTTTCGACGTATCCTTTTATGTAGAGACTTTCCTTTGCTTGGTATTTGTTGAAAATTAATTTATCATCTTCTTGCCATTTATTTTGGGTCAATTATGATTTATCCGACCCCAAATAAATTGGGATAAGGGCAGGAGAATGATGATGATGATATGATTTATCCTGCAAAAGATATTTATTCTCTAATGCCCCTTTTTAGACCATATCTCACAACGACTACACCGATCTATCATATATCTTCCCTTTACACGGTTGGTGCAGTGACTCAGTGATTGGCTGCTGCGCTGCGTGTCGTTGGTTCGTTTCCCGCACGGAACAAATATTTGCATGGTCTACATGTGGTTCTTTTGGGTCTGGCTGTTTGTGTATGTGAGTTTAAATGTTTGCAAATGCACTCACACTCGAGATGAAGGGCAACGATTTAAAAAACAGAAAACTTCCGAAAATGTAATGCCAACTTATCTTTAAAAAAGTTCCAGGTAGTAGGTGCCTATATAACCTACTTAGTTTTTGTCGAAACCCAACTTGACACCAAAAACTTCAACAAAAAATATCGTACAACCAACTCAAGAAGTCGTTTCATCAACATCTCACATTTCGCGAACACCATACTAAGTACGTACTTACATAGTCTGCATGTAGGTCTGTTGGTGCAAAGATCATGACACGACTCAAAGATCTCACCGCCTAGATATCTACAAGCCTTGCACGCATTCTAGACACCGCGAAAGCCGATTTACACGTTACGTTACGGGATACGATAATCCAATCAAATAAAAAAATAATCAAAATCAAATTGAAACAATCAATCAAAAAAAATAAATAAAGAAAGAACAAATCATAAATAAAAAAAGACGTCAAATAATCAATCGATTCGTATTCAAATTCAATCGTCTACGTACTACGTCTACGTATTTTGGCTGTGATTAAATTCGGAACGATTCTCGCCATCTTGGGACTCTTCTCACGGAACATCTCTGATTTCTTCTCACGGAAGAATTTAGCAAATGTTTACCAACAAGGCATCCCTGGCATTGTCATTCAAACCTCAACAGATTTTTGGAGCACTGTTCAAATTAGGTCAGTAATTCAAGTCAACAGTGAATCACGCTAATATTATAAAGACAGTGTGAGTGTGTATATGTTTGTTACTTCTTCACGCAAAATCCACTGAATGGATTTAGATAAAATTTGGTACACATATAGTTTATAACCTGGATTAACACATAAAATAGTATTTATCCCGATTTTATCTTCCCGTGGTATTATTTTCGAGTTGTAGCGGGCGAAACCGCTTGCAACAACTAGGAAAGAAATATTCTCAAATCTTGCGCGAAATGTCCAATATAACCGCTACATAAATGATGATTATTTTATTTATTTACAACTGTTTCACGAGGAGAAAACTTTCAAATCTCATCAAGCATACCCAATTTAATGGCAACACAAATTGCTTTTGACGTTGCACTCGATTTCGACTCGTTTATGATATGGTTCTTTCGTTTAACGTCTGTCTGACACTTAAGAGCTAAGGATCTAAAAAAAAAACAAAAAATGACAGCATATTGGAAGATAACCTGGAAGGGCCGATGCCTGCCGGGGCTGCGGGACTATCCGAAAGAGGGGCTGTGAACCTGGAACATGAGTGGCTATGAAGCAACATGAGTGGCTTTTAGTCGGCATAAGTCTGAAACTTCCTTGCGCCCCCTCCATAGTGGGACCGGTTTGATGATATGATAAAAAAGTTGTACCTCTGTGGACCAACAGACAATGTGTAAAGTTTTTCAGCCCCCATAGTAATTGTAGGAATAACTATGAACGTAACGTAGTCGCATACTCCGTGGGTATCTCAGTGGGTGTGTTGTTCCTTCCTGGTGGGCTACGGCCCGACAGTAGTTTTCGGAGTTTCTCTTCGTCGAGTCGCGGATAACTTAATTCAAAATTTGGATGTTAGTTAAAAAAATAAAAATGTGTTTATTATCTTAAATCTATACAGTTAAGTTGCCGGGGCTTCCCAGAAAGTAATACGTTCGTTATTCCTTTGCACCACAGATGGCGTACCATGGTGCATAAAGTAAATAGCAACTTAGTGCAAAAGTACTGCAGCGCCATCTATTCATAGTCCATCTACCTAATCGAAAGTGGAGGTAGGGATCTACATAGAACAAAACATCGTACCGTGTAAATGGGCTTTCCAATCGAAAAAACCTTGTTCATTGATTTTAAAGTTGAAAGGTGACACATAACCATAACCACTAAGCTCTACTTGGGTACATGAGTTCGTTCTAGTTACAGCAATAGCTAGCAATTTTAATAACTCTAGTAATATGTACAGTTAAGAAATTAAGATCGATTTTTTATTGGAACCTACCTTAAAAATTGTGACATGTTTCTTGACGCACGGCAACACACTGCAAGCACATCAGGTATCACGTGGCATCCCTTTGTATGAGTTTCTTGTACGATGAGAGATCAGCTTAAGGTGGAAGCTCACATCTGGCCCGCGAAATTCTAATTTTCTTACGTTTTTGGCAATTTGCAGGCTAGTGCTTGGTTGTATGTTTATGAAAATTTGATTTGCGACTGTAAGACGTATGAAGTTACCGAATTATAACCATCAAAATTACTAACTACTAAAGAACGACGACTAAATTACTAAAGAATGACTTTTACATGCAAAAATCAATCTTGACATGAAAATGAACTTGGAGGGTTGTATTGATAATTTTGATGGTTATAATTCGGTAACTTCATACGTCTTACAGTCGCAAATCAAATTTTCATAAACATACAACCAAGCACTGGCCTGCAAATTGCCAAAAACGAAAGAAAATTAGAATTTCGCGGGCCAGATGTGAGCTTCCACCTTAATATGGTTTTGTCTAGCTTAATAGAGGATCGGATAAAAATATCATTTTTCACATAAAACAAAAAAATTAAGACGATACAGTGCTTCGAAAACTCGTGAACTCCTCAAAAACGTCACATGTCAGTACATTTTTTAGCTACAAATGACGTCACAACCCCCTACTCTTGTTCTTTAACGCGTTTTATCTTCGTCAATTTTTATTAATTTGATAAAACAAAAAAAACACGTATCCAACATTTTTCGATAATCTCACTGACGGACTTAATAGAATCATATTTTTTGACTCAGTCCGATCCCCTATACTAACTTGTTTTCCTGTCGATACAGATAAGGAAATAAAAAAAATGCCAATCGTACAAGAAGTGTATTTATCGTGTTATTAAAGTGTAGTTATTAATCATTCCACGAAAATGTATAAACTTCTTTGTTCCGTGATAAACACGCACACGACGGAATTTGACTACATTTCCTAAACGGAAATACGGTGACCACGCACTTTCTTGACCAGTACTTTTCTTTCTTTCTTTGTCAGGAAATGATAAAGAAATAAAGAAAAATACACGGTCAAATGCAAGTCTACATCCGCTTGTAATGTAGTTTTTCGTAGTGTCTGGTAAAAACTGCTAAATGTTTGTCACACATTAGGTACAATAGGGATGTGTCCTGAGTAAAAAAAATATGATTCCGTTTAGTCCGTCTGTTAGATTATCGAAAAATATTGGATACGTGTTTTTTGTTTTATCAAATTAATAAAAATTGACGAAACCTGTCATCGGGCCCCTGACTACCTATCTGTAACTACTGTCATCGGGCCCCTGACTATCTACCTGTAACTACTGTCCTCGGGCCCTTGACTACCTACTTGTAACTACTGTCATCGGGCCCCTGAATACCTACCTGTAACTACTGTCATCGGGCCCCTGACTACCTACGTGTAACTACTGTCAAATACATATATGACAGCCGTCCGCGGTTACCCATCAACGAACCAACTTGGGCAAGCACGGATTATCACACATTTTAATGTTTTAATTTTTTTTATATTTTTATTATTATATACTTTTTTATTATTGATCAAAATTTGTGTCTGTAGTCATTAGATTGCACCTTACTATTATTGTATAGAGTCTGGTTCTTCTAACCAACCTAACAGACAGATGTGTTGCTGGGGAGTTTGTTCCGCCACTTCTTCTTTCCAGCTAAAATATTAGGAAGTGTCGAAGGGGGGGGGGGGGGCATTTTGGCCGATTGTCTCTTGTAAATAAGTAAAATAAAGTAAATTTTTACGTTCGAAAAGTGCTAATTATCAGCCTAGTTTGATTAGATGAGTTTTGATTTAATTTGATTTGACCCGAGTACCTGTCATATTTAGCCACTAGCCACAAGTTCTCTTTCCTTTCCTTCAAACAACTCATGATAATAATAAAGTTTCACTGAGCAAGTGTCTTAATTTTTCTGTCAAACAATTTAAAAAATATATAGAATCTATGCCTCTTTCTTTTTAGCCGACTTCTTGTACTTATGTATGTCAGTTTCCAATAATGTAATTTTTTTTATAACGTTTCTCCACTCAAGGAATTTCTCCTGTATCGTGGATGCGTTCACAAACATTTAAACTCACATACACAAATATCCAGACCCGAAAAAACCATCTGTAGGCCATACAAATATTTGTTCCGTGCGGGGATCGCACCCGCGAGAGCAAGCCCAGCAGTCCATAGCCTGAGCCACTGCGCCAACCGTGTCGTCAAATAATAAATACTAATTGCACGAAACCTGTCGTTCAAAGTTAATTGACTGGAAGAAAAAAATATTAACGCTTACAATGACTTGAATATACATAGTTAAAGCAGAGACACACGTTAACGGTGGAAATAAATTGACGGTAGTTGACGGTTGTCAAAGCTCTGGTTAAAATCTAATTTGACAATTATTTTTTTTGACATTTGTAATAAGTTTTACAGCTATGGGGATTCGGATTTAATTACAAGAAATGTTTTCCTGTAAAAATAGGCATTATATTGAAAGTGTCGTGAGAATTTTGAAGATACAGTATTCGTTTCACAACAACCCTCTCAATAAAAGTTACTTAAATAAATATTAGTACTATATTTTATTGTCTAATTTCCTAATTCAGTCCATGGTATTTTTATTTTAATTAAGCTATTCTGACCTATATCTGAGTAAAGGCCTCCTCCATATTCCTTTCCAACTCTTCCGGTGTTTTACCTTCTCTGGCCAATCTTGTGTCAATCTGGCCAATAAGTCCTTAGTATAACCAACCTAAAATTCAAATTCAAACTCAACTTCACTGACTGTTTTTGGCTTTTACAACTACTTATCATTCAGGAGGTCACTCATAAAAGATCATTAACTTCGATTTTTATGTCACGTAGAATATAATAATGTCTAAGATGAGTAGCTATCAATTGAAATCCAGGCCTCACGTACGATAGTTTTGTGGTTGACCGTAATGTAAAAGTAGAAAAAAACGTAAATGATACATGTGCCCAGGCTGTTGTGAAGATGACTAAGTATAGGTTATACTTGGAGATTGATAATTCGATGCATTTCTTCAAATGCGTAGGTACCTGCAGGGCTATTGCGTATCTTTTAAATGACAGTGGCTATCATATTGTCTATGGATTAACGGTCAAATTGGTTATGGTTTAGTACAAAATGGAACCATTTGACAGTAATTGAAAGGCACTATAGGTTAGCCACTGTCATTTAAAAGATAAGTACGCAATTAGCCCTGCAGGTCTACATACCTAATTTATAAAATTGTGCCATAACTTGTAGGTACTATTTTGGGGAAATTTATACTGCATTTATAAATTTATGTTTATTTATATCTTTAACTATTTAGTTTAAGATATAAACATAAATTTATAAATGCTTAAAAACTTCGATTTCCCCGATATAGTTGCAAGTCTTCACTTCACTTCGACCAAATATTCTCTTTTAAGTAATTTATTTAGGTATTTCTCAAGCAAACCTGCTGCTCTTGGCCCATTTACGTGGAGTTTAAGTTTACGTGGACATATTTTATATCTGTGGGTTATCCTAACTCAGACCCCATGTAAGAAGGTCAAAAGCGCTACAATAGATACATCTATTGTACCTCTACTTAGCTATATTTATGGATTCTTTTAAACATATGGGTACTTGTTGCACTTGCAGCTTTGGTTCTTTGTCTTCTTTGTTAAATACATCTTAATCAATCAAAATAATTAGATCCACCTCGTCCCTAAACTTATTCTTCCATAACTCTTGACCCTTTTTTTAGAGTTCATTAGTTTTAGGCAAAACCCTTAAGAAGTCGTACCATCGACACGAAAGAAGAAGAAAACATAGATAAATCCGTAGTTATCTGATGACATTGATAACGATTTTATAATTATTTAGTCCGTCAGTCTGTAGTGAAATACTATAATGGTTAACAACTACACTTCAGCCAACTTATCTGTGCAAATGAGAAAAAAAAATACAAAAAAAAATGTACCCATTGATATGTCAATATCAATGCATTTTTCGTTGACAAGCAGCGCCACCTTTAACTGCACACATAAAGTGGTCATAAGGTAAAATATTATTAATCTGTCATCTGTCCGTCTGTACTCAATCCAAAGACAATTTCGAATAAATCAACGAATATTTATCGCTATAATAAATAATCGCAGATGTGTGAATTCACTCTTATAGTAAACACTTTCCTCCGTCACGCACGTATTCCTAGTTTGCGTGTTTCAGGTGAAACATTGTGTTACATTTTAAGAACAATGTTGTTCGATGATTGTAACACAGTGTGACACGGTGTCGGTTGCCGAGCGACTTGTGAAGTGCTGTTAAATAATCGAAAGTGTTGAAAACGCGTGTTAACAAAAAGTAAATATTTATCGTACGATATCTTGTTCATCTTAGCTTTTTCCTATTTATCCCGGCAGGTTTATCATGTAGGATGTAACATTGTTTTAACAAAATATTTATAAATTAGCATTGAAGAATTTTAAGAAATTTATGTCTGTGACTGGAAGAGCTCGTGGCTTAATTTTACCAGCCGCTCTTGTCGATCTTTGGGTTAACCCATGTTTGTCTAGTTTAGTAGGTACCTACGTTAAATGGGTGATCATGATCACCCATTAGTATACCGAGTTCCCTTCGTGCCTCGGAAAGCACGTTCAGTCGTTGATCCCAAGCCCAAGCTGTAGTTTATAGAACTTGGAACATTCTTTGTCAGAAAAACAGTTTAACTGCGGTACTCAGAGATTTTTAATGATTATCTAAGCCTTCACTTAGTTTTCTTCTTAGCGTATCGATGGCAATCTAAATTGTGTCGGCCCAGAATTGACAACATTTCAAAACTGACACCACCTTATAATAAAAATACCATTTCTTTATTTTCGTATGCTGAGTTCATACATGTATTTTATTTATTTTTTGATTCCTTTATTTCTGAGAAAAAAAATGAAAACCAAAAAACATGTGATGACGTCATATATACGGCAGAATGATGTAGTTATCTTTGCCTAAGCATTCAATATTTTTATGAAAACAATAATGTCAAACAAGACGTCAATTTGTCAATGTTGAATGTCACTGAAGTTTACATTTTTCATAAAATTGAACAATTAATTTTTCAAACTCGACGCTCTAAGCTTACTGTTAGTATTATCAACTTTTGATTGATATTTCCCCAATAAAATGGATCCCAAAGAAACATATACGCCAATAAAGGAACGAAAATATTGTTTTGTACCAGCCTGCGCCAACGAGTATGACAAGCTGCCAAAGTGACAACGACAAGACAAGTGTGACAATTTTCAATTTTTTTTGTCGTGTCACAGTAAAGCAAAGGTTATATCGCCATTCCACCGTAAGAATGACGTCATTTGGCGCCTACGTCTTTTTAGAACGCGCCGAATTTGAAACTTAAAATTATGAATGAAAAGTACATAATTTCGAAAAACAAAAAAATATGGGTGTCCTAGTTTTGGATTTGCTTTTATATTACTTAATAATACTCACAAGTTGAAAATATGAAATGTTGTCAATTGGGCTAGTAAAGATTTGACATACTTTTGCATGTCAAAACTGTCAAAATCTTTACTAAGTGATGGCCTAAGTAATCATTAAAGCTCTCTGAGTGCTGCAGTAAGCAAGAGAAGAGGTATCGTATTAGGTGGAGGTGAGACAGGCAGTCGCTACCGGGTAGACTGAAAGTCAACCCCAACATAATTTGGAAAAGGGTTGGCAGAGGCATACTGGTTTATTTATGGATCATTATTAAGATTGTAATCGATATTATTAATATTTAATACTTACAGCCAATAATACTAAATTAAGTTGATCCCATCACACTGTCTTCTCACTGAACCGCAACGCTATTAAAGACCTAAAGAATAAAATGAATAGCCCACAAAATGTTTTAATTTGTTTGTTTCGATTCGTTCAAGTAATAGGGTACTTAACAAAAAAAACTAATGAGACCGTCACGTCAGATAGATTTCCAGAAAATATTGGACACGTATTTTTTCTTTTTTCACGTAAACAAACAATGAAGACGATACAGTGCTTTGAAAATTCGTGTGAAGTCATATTCTAAGACATTAGTATGATATTTTTTTGCGGTTAGTGACGTCCCAAACCCCCACTCAAATCTTGGACGTGTTTTATTATCGTCATTTTTTATTGATTTGATAAAACAAAAAATACGTATATAATATTTTTCGATAATCCAACAGACGGACTAATTAGAATCACATTTTTTTAAGCCAGTAAACATCCCTATTACTTATTCACGATCACGATAGGCCACCTATCGTGAAACCGACAATATTTTTTTTTATTACACTGGTAAAAAAAAAATTATCGCCGGTTTAATCCATGAATAAAATAGGTAGCTACCGCCGTGTTACATAATAAATTTAATTAAGATTTATGCTAATTTAATAGAGAATGCTAATTGGCTACGCAAGCTCGCTAACCACAAATAATAAGTTGAAGTACTTAACTTTAATGATATAATTTTGAAAAAACAATCCGAAAAAAAAACCTAGTCTTTTTGCAACTAAATGCCGTACTCAGATATATTTAATAATTACTTGCTGTCACTTAGTAAAGATTTGACATAGAAAACCTTCAGTAAAATGTTAAAATCTTTACTAACTGCCGCACTCAGAGAGATTTAATGATTACTTAGGCCCTCATTTAGTACAGATTTTGACGGTTATGTCATACAAAAGTATGTCAAATCTTGCAAATTTCATTGCTCTTACTGAAACTAGAAAGGATTGGTGTCAGGGGCTTGCAGTTGGATCTTTTCCGAAACTATCTATCGGATCGCGCTCAAATAGTTACTATAGATACCCATAAAAGTGAAGAGCTTCCCATCTATTACGGAGTACCCCAAGGAAGCATATTGGGTCCGACGCTTTTTCTAGTTTTTATAAACGACCTGTGCAACCTGAACATTACAAATGCTAAGATAGTAACATTTGCAGATGACACTGCTATAACCTTTGTTGCTGACACCTGGTCAGAACTTCAGCATATTGCACAGTCTGGTTTCAACAAAACCTTAAATTGGCTCTATTCTCACTCACTTACACTCAACACTTCCAAAACTAACTTTATTACCTATTCAATAAGTCCCGCCACTCAGCCAAGATCTCCTGTCTCTATTAAAGCCCACAAACACAAGTGTCTACAAGGTAATGTCTCTTGTCTCTGCCCATCCCTAAGTGTAGTCGATCATGTCAAATACTTAGGAGTTTATCTAGACAAAAATCTTAATTTTAAAACTCAAATTAACCAACTTACTTGTAGAGTCCGCAAGTTAATTTATATATTTAAAACCCTCCGAAGTATTGCGAACCCAAATATTATACGTTTAATTTATTTTTCCCTGTGTTTATCTATTGTTACGTACTGTATCACATGCTGGGGTGGTGCTGCAAGAACTATACTAAAACCACTCGAGATCGCACACAGAGCAGTACTGAAAGTAGCTACCTCAAGACCTTTCATGTTCCCTACTGATCTATTGTATAGTAGGTAATTGTAATGTGCTTAACGTTCGACAACATTTTATCCTCCAAACAGTTCTGCTTCAACACCGTAAAACCCCTTATAAAACAACAACAAAGCGTAGGAAAGACTTAGTTTGCACTCCTCCACAAGTTCGCACCTCATTTGCAAGTAGATTTTGCTACTGCTTAGGCCCGAGTCTGTACAATAAATTTAACAAAATCTGCTTGATCTATGGATTATCTAACTATAAGTGTAAAAAAAAATTCTACGTTCATTTCTTCAAAATAAATCCTATGATGAAACAGAAAATTATCTAATTAAGCTACAGTGACAGTAATCAAATATTACCTCACTCGAGTTCATTCAAATCAAACACACATTCTCTATTTCACTCCATCGCACACTCAGTCGTACACACGCACATACCACTTATTACTCACGTATAATTACACACACAACACACACAGACTCTCACACGAACTTTTTCAATTATAAACCTTGTTGTAGTATAGAAAAATGTACTTTTTATTTTAATTTTTTTAAAGGGACAGGGACTGTTATTCCTTAATACAGGTTACTATATAACCTAGCTAGGAATAGCAGAACTTCACCCACTAGATTGTGTTTCACATGGCACAAACTTAGATGTTACATAACTTGTGTATGCCTTGTGTACTACAATCTCCTTTTTATGAAATAAATTTATTATTTTATTATATTATATTATTAAATCTTTACTAAGTGAAGGCTTAAGTAATCATTAAATATATCTGAGTACCGCAGTTAGTGATGGCTTAAGGAATCATTAAACATCTCTGAGTGCGGCAGTAACACTTATAAATCGTTTTTTTGTGGAAGCAACTTTAGCCTTTTAAATCTTTCTACAACCAGTTCACTCTAAACTAAACAAGAATATTGTACTGTAGCGAAAAAAGTATGTCAGAAGGGTATTAATACACGCAAGCTGTCACCTAGCAAATACTCAGATAATGTGGTGTGGTCAACCGCAGAAAGCTAGCCTGTGGTGCTTGACTAGGCAAAACTCTCTACCGGGATTGTACCGTTAGCCAAAGGCCTCTAGAATAACTTTTAAGTGTACCTACTGTTGTACTTACGTTCTGTCCAAATATCTATTTCCAGCTATGTTTTGGCTGATTCAAAATGATGATGATGAGCTGCTTCAAAATCTAAAGTGCTGATTTCATTAGCCTAATGGCTGGCCATCTAAATTAAACTATTTAAATTAGCATTTTTTTACCCTAAACAATAACATGAAACAGTCCCCCTAACTGAACCCCCAAAGTGGCAACCCACTTCGGTGTTTTAACTGGGAGGAAAGATTAAGAATAGGCTAGTTAACAAAAAAAACTAATTAGTCCGTCAGATAGATTGCCAAAAAATATTGAAAACAATTTTTTTTGTCTTTTTTCACGTAAACAAACAATGAAGACAGTGTTTTGAAAATTCGTGTGACGTCATATTCTAAGGCGGCGTCCTAATTGGCAAGGGTCGTACGATCAAACGATGCGTTCAAGTTGCACGACGAGATTAAACACACTACGTTTCTTCAGTGTGTCCTAATGCGGCCGCCACACACTCGATGAGTGGTATGGGAAGTAGCGAGAAAAGTCGGCGGAGACATAGTGTGGCCACTTGACTCGTCATGCCGCACGACCGCACGTCACGCTCCTCGTCCTTCCCATCGCTCCCTATTTTGTTGGTTTTTGTTTTAGTAGGAGCGTCGCCATTAATTGCGCGAGTAGAGCAATGTGGGCAGAGCGGGCAACATCGCGGAAAATATCGGCAGCGCGAGGAGCATAGCGATAAGCAGCGCAATGAGCATAGTGTGGCGGCCGCATAATAGAGCTTGCGAGTGATCGTGCGATCAAAGTGAACTGCATAAAAGCTATCGTACGATCGTCCAATCAAAGCTACACGTACGATCGCCCAATCAAAGCTACAAATCTCTTCTGATTGATCACTCGTCATCGCGCGAGCAGAACGCGGGGTGCGTGCGACGGGAACGCATCGTTTGATCGTACGACCCTTGCCAATTAGGACGCCGCCTTAGAATATGACGTCACACGAATTTTTAAAACACTGTCTTCATTGTTTGTTTACGTGAAAAAAGAAAAAATACGTGTCCAATATTTTTTGGAAATCTATCTGACGGACTAATTAGATTGTTTTGTTAACTGCCCTATTAAGACGCCGCATAATGACCAAAGAAACGATGGATAGTCTGTGTGAAGGATGATATGACAAGAAAAGGTGTGTCTCTCTCGACATTTACCATGGCGTTCAAGCAATGTCGTCTTTTATGATAACACTGGCCGATTTTAAATAACGCCTACTCATTTCTTTTTAAAAAAAGTTAATAATAAAAATAAGGTTTACATCACCGAGTGGGGTCCACGTACGAAAATGTCGATCGAAACCAGGTTGCGGTCCGGCCCACTTAACTTTCACCAAATGTGACACGCCATTCCTAATCGGTAGAATCGGGTTCATTGTTTAGAAATCGTTCGTTATTAATCCTTATTTTATCGAGTACTTAGTATCATTTATATACTATTTATATGCGTCTCCTGGTGGGTAATTTTTGATTTTATTGATCGATATTTTTTTTTTGTAGAAGTGGTAGTCGGTTTAGTTTATCTAAGTTGTATAATTATGTATAATACAAATCTTGGTATTTTGTATTCCTGTAGGTTCCCCACTTTAATTTTTCCGTAATGTACTTTGATTTTTGTTGTCACGGTTTTATTAGTTTTATCTGTTACTTACTAAACTTAGAAGTTAACTTTGACCCGCTTTCCCTACATGAAAGAATACGGCTACCTATCCTACCTAACCTACACTTATCTAAGCAAGGCTGTATTTTGGCCCTTGGGTTACAATGATTCTATAGAGCCATCGAATGCAGTCACTTTGGTCAAAATCTGCTAGATTGTCAAAGTCAAAGTCAAAGTATTTATTTGTATGTTTTTTGGTTATACATGTGTAGTCTTACAGAAATGTTACGTTTCTCAAAAAACAACCCATTAGAGATCAAATCAAATCTGCTAGATTTAAATTTCTTATTTGTTTAATTGCATATACAATTAAACAAATAAGAAATTTAAAATCATAAGTTAACAATCGTTTCAATGTTTGGTGTACAACCAGTAATTTAAAAAAAAATAATAGGGTTACAATTAATTAAATAGGTACACAAAAAAATAAAAAAAACAGATTACAATTAGATACCTAGTCACTTCAAGTTTTGAATTATCAAGAATAAATACACACATAATTGTCAGTTTAGTTTATTACATTTTGTCCTAATGATGATCATGCACCTTGCATGATCATCATTAGGATCGCTATAGATAAACGTTAAATTGTAAGAGCCATTGTGGTCTCATCAGTGTCTAGAAAAACGCAATTTTGTTCATATCATTGTTCACGATCAAAGTGAAAAAAATATTAATTTCCGCTTTTCGTACGGCAGAATATAGTAATTTTTATGTCTTTAAGGCCAGCGGGATACGCAATTTATAATGCACTGTATTTAGGTGTGATAAAGTTCGAAATGCATCTAAAACAGTGTGAAAGATTGATATTTTCTTAGAACGAAAGCGCACTACTTTTATTGACGGTGTAAACAATGGAATCATTGTTTTTTTGTAAAGCTTACTCATCATGAGAGATTAAAGAAAGGTTGCTAATAATAATAATATAATAATATTCCACAACTATCACACAACGCCATCTAGTCCCAAGCTAAGCAGAGCTTGTGTTATGGGTACTAGACAACTGATAAACATACTTATATATTTCTAAATACATACATATTATAGATAAATTACACCCAATGGACGCATGAACATTATAATCTCTGCCAAAAAATCTAGAATTATAATTGGCACAGATCAATCTGTGCTATTAGCGCCAATGTGTTTGGAATCAATTTGAATGTAGCATAAAAGCTAAAAATCAATCAATCAAAAAAATCAAAATCATTTATTTCAAGTAGGCCAGTTACAGGCTCTTTTGAATAGTCGAACAAATACTAAATTTTAATAAGCTAATAAACTAAGCTACAGTCCCACTCACAAGGCATAATAACTGTCAGTGTACTGTAGTTGCCGATTCCAAAGCGTTGGTCTCATGAGAAGAATGGCAAGAAACTTCATGGACACTCTTTTAAATCATAATATTGTTACAAAACTTTGGTTACATCATTCATATCGAATGTAAGTAGCTTGCTAGCAATGTAGCTTAATAGCTAATTGGACCTATTCCTTCTATACTTACCTAAATAATTCTTGACCTACCCGACCTTCATTTGGGCTTATCTTTGTGAGAATTAGGTATTCCCATCTGAGCACCTATTTTTAGAGCACCAAAGGTATTCCTGGGACGTAACCCGCCACGGTGAGATTTTATGTTATGTGGACGTCAAATTGCTTCCTAATTTTATGATTGAATTTATTCTTATTTTTTAAATTAATGGCAGGTGTCATTTTAAAGCCCTAATAATGAGGTTAATTGAGATGTGCTTAAAAATAACGGCTGCTCTATATAAATATATTTATTTCTGCTCCGAAAAAAAAATTAGAGCATTGGGTTTCTGGGTTTTTTCATAGTGTAGTAAGTACTACAGTAGTTGATAATGATGACGTACAGTGACTCCTATCAGGTTTCCAGATAGTCCAATTAGAACTTGTAGGATAGGTAAGTACGTAATCGTTCATGGTAATTCCCCAGCCATTTATATAAAGTTATTACAAAAACACGTCATACTTGATGGTGAGGTTTCTTAAGCAAACATAATCACATATGTCATTATTTAAACAGAGCACGTACATAAAGTTCATTCAATCTATGAAGCCAATGACCGCAACGGCCATTATCTATGCCTACGGCTGTCTATTGAGAATAACGTGTTATTGCAAATCTGACTTGTATTGGTAATGTTAGGTTCCGTAGTAAAAGGGACAATGTACCTACCAATTGCTGTTTTTTTTTTTTTTTTTTTTTTATTGCAGATAGGCTCGCGTTTGACCACTATCTCACCTGATGTTAAGTGACGATGTGGTCGAAGATGTAGCACGCTGACCTAGAAGTAACCTATTCACTCTTGACTTGAAGACCCCTAGGTTATACTTATCAGGAAATACAGACTCCGGCAGCGAATTCCACTCCTTAGATGTACGCACAATGAAAGTGTTCCCAAAACGTTTAGTGCGAATGGGTGGGATGTCGACCATGAAACGATGGCGCATCGCGGTACGTCTTGTAGTCCGATGATGGAACGGGCTTGGAGGAATTAGATTGTGCAATTCCATCGCACACTCCCCGAAATGTAACCGATAGAAAACCGACAGACTGGCAACACGTCGGCGATGTTCAAGGCTTTGTTATATTTCAGTGTCTGAATGTGATCCGGACTAAGCATGGGGCAAGTTTAAAATTAACATAGGTAACGTACCTACATAACAAGTATCTATATACCCAAATTACGCTATGTTTATGGCGACAATAAACGCCAGCGACCTTTAAGCGAGTGGGTGGAGCTTGCATCACTCTCCGCGACCGCGAAACGCATCCCCGCAATGCACGCTCGTAATTTCGTAGGGTACGTTTCAAGTAGTAAGGACTGTCCAGCTCGATTTTTAATCACCATACAAAATTATGTTCGGGAATAAGATAAGCGATTTACAAAAAAACTATTGATTGGACTAAACAAATAAAACACTATGCCCTTAGGATGTTGCTTGTAGAATTATTTGCCAAAAAATCAGAGCGATCACATGTACATATATTAGTACCTATGGTTTTTAATCGTTAAAATAAATTTTTAGAGGTATTTTCGCGATATTTTTCTATCGAGTAAAATTTCTTGTAAGTATTATGTTACCAACACATTACGTCACTACCGTATATCTTGAAAAAAAATCATAAATTTTTCTGTATTTGTTTACTGCAGTGAATCACATACTTTAAGGCATTATAAAACTTGCGTTTACCTCCGGACAACAGTTGCGGTAATCGAGTTTTATAATGCGTTAAGTCCCATGAAATAGAATAGGGCTGAGCCTTTTGCTATTAACCGGGTACGTATCCAGAATTCGTGACTGCTATTGAAAAATATCTGGTGGAAAAACGTGAAATAACACCTTGGTATTCTTCTTAATGTCCTCAGACCGCAATGTTGTTGATCGATAACTTACATGTTTTGGAGTACAGGGATACGATCAGATGTGGGATTCAGCTCCATAAAATCAAAATCAAAAGTCATTTATTCAAATTAGGCTGATAATCAGCACTTTCGAACGCCAAAATTTACTACTTATCTACAAGAGACAGTCCCCCAAAACGCCCACCCTTCGGCACTTCCTAGTGTTTTAGCTGGAAAGAAGAAGTGACGGAACAAACTCCCCAGCAACACATTCTGTCTGTTATGTTGGTTAGAAGAACCAGACTCGATACAATAGTAAGGTGTAAGTTCAATTTAGATTTACTACAGACACAAACAAATCAATAATAAAAAATTCTATAATTATAAACAATGTAAAAATAAATGCATCCGCACCCTGCGGCTGTGCCATTGAGGTAGCTATGAAGGTTGAAATATGAATGAGGATAGCCACAAGCAAGGAGACTGACAAAACAAACAAATACTTAGGATACAAATAGACCAAACAAAGTACGGGTGGATTGTGTAAAATTTGATAATTAGGGCTAGGTAGAATCCCGTCGGGGCTGTGGGATGTTATAAGAGATACCGCGACCTCGACATAAAGGGGCTAAGAAGGAACAAGGGTGGTTTTTATAGTAGTCAGTAGAAGTCCGACACTCCCTTTTGCTCTGCCCAAGAGCGGGAGGGGTTATTTGATGATTTACCACCCGCCAAAATAGAAGGCTAGGTAGAAAGTGATCACTGACAGTGACTCTTTTGGCCTGTATCATCCCACTGCAGGGCAAATACCTCTCCCTACGACTTCATTTCTTCGTCATTCCTTCATATTTTTTTGCTATTAATTTGTGGTCAGGGCAGCGGTTATGGACACGTGGGCCGACCGCATAGTCCGATCAATCGGACTACATGATTTTTTTTCCAGTTGGTTCGATTTTAGAACCTTGCCATTAGTTCGACACTAATAAATCTTAGGACCGTGTGGTCCGACTTTGGAGTCCCACTACGCGATCGAACCAGGTGAAGGATTACCAGTTCACTTGGTCCGATTCATCGAACTATCAGAAATCTCAATAATTCGTGGTCCGATTAATCGAACCACCTGGGAAAAATGTTCACGTGGTCCGATTGAACGAACTATCAGGAATTTCAAAAAGGCTTGGTCCGATTAATCGAACCAACTGGAAAAAAAAGTTCACGTAGTCCTATTGATCGAACCATGCAGTCGGACCACGAGTCCATAACCAGCGCAGCATGTGTTCTTCCATAATTCTCTATTTCTCGTCATATCAGCAGTCACCTCCTTTCTATCCACAGAAAGTAACCACTTAGATAAAAAAATATATTCAATCTGTAGTGATGGCCCAGAGGTTAAGGCCTCGCCGCTCACACACGAGGCTGTGGGTTCAAAGTCGGACAAACACCAATGTGACTATTACAATTCTGATATAATTTCAAATTTTTTCTTTGCCATCACTGACATCATCGGTGAATTTATAAATTAAATTAGAATTAGTCTGAAATCGCCAACCCGTTTTGAGAAAGGCTGGTGATTAATGCTGCAGGGTTATTGCGTATCTTTTAAATGACAGCAGCTATATATTCTATTTTTATTTAATGGCAATTAAAGCCGATGTCGGCAATGTCCAGTGAATTGGAAAAACAAGTGTGCAAAGTAAAAATAAATACATGAATGTAGTTTTAGTTATATCAAGATCGCAAATTAAATTCTTCGATACCAACAGTAGCTATCTTAGAGTGGCCATCAATTAACTGTCAAATGGTTCCGTTTTGTACTAAACCATAACCAATTTGACAGTTAATCCATGGACAATATGATAGCCACTGACATTTAAAAGATACGCAATGGCCCTGCTAGTGCCTTCTATGTATAAATAAATAGAGACTTGCACATCAGTGGGGCAGTAATAGGCTTGTAATACTATGGGCAGTCTGTCTACGTATAGTGCTGCATGATTCTTCCGGCACTTGTATGACATTTAAGTTATATTTCCCCAAAAACTCTAATTACTAACTACTCGACTATAAAAAGAGTAAACGGAGTCTCCACAAAGCCCTCTACCAAGCATTCTGTACTATTGCTGGAAAACGATGTTTTTGGGGTAAAGAATCACGATTTACGACACAATGTAATGCACTCAAAACATTATGCTAATGAAAGCATTGAATAATACGGGAGCCGTGGAGGTATTTAAAATAAAATTATGAGTTTATAACATTAAAAACGTGTAAACCACAAGGTTCCCGGTTATGGTCTAGGGAAGAAAAGTGCCTGCCAAAAGGCACTTTTCTTAATCTTCAAATACCCAAATTGGTATAGATAAATTGATAATTATGCACTTTTCTTAAACTTGGATATTATTACTAACAGTAGTCAATGATACAGACCTCGTTATTTTTTATGAATTAACTTTCAATCAAGCATGACCTTTTTAGGAACTACATGAGCAGATGACCACAGTAGCAGACGCTACGGAACCCTGAGAACCGGTTATTGTAAGTACCGGTTTTTCATCACGCTAAGGCTAAGGCCACTGGACTAGCACCAGAATATGAAATTAGTCAAAAAAAGACAATTACTATGTTAAAATGTAAATACTTTACAAAGATTTAATGTTTCCTTAAAGGTTTGTTTTAGTAATTAAATTAAAGTTTAATACTTACTGATTTTATTACATCATGGCTTCTTCTATAAGTCAGGGTTTAGATAATTCCTTGGAATGGGACGAACACGACCCAAAAATCGTATTAAAATAAGCTTTATTTTAATACGATTTTTTTGGGTCTCACTTGTTAATTTGTTTTTGATAACACTAAATATATTTTATCTTTTTATTTTTATATATTTTTTGTATTCTGTGTTTATTATTATTATAAAGGTGAAAGTTTGTGAGTGTGTATGTTTGTTACTTCTTCACGTAAAAACTACTGAACGGATTTGGATAAAATTTAGTACACAGATAGTTTATAACCTGGATTAACACATAGGATAATTTTTATCCCGATCTTATCTTCCCGTGAGATAATTTTCGAGTTGTAGCGGGTGAAGCTGCTGGCAACAGCTAGTATATAAATAAATAAAACGGCAGGCCGACGACGTCACAGACGCAGTTATTATTATGAAAGGTCTATTTTACGCTTATTCACGCAATTCATAATTATTATTATCTGTCAATGTGGTAATTTGAGACCCCCAGTTTCCGCACAACAATCTCCGAGATCCTAGAACTTTTTAGTCTTGGTTTGTTTTGGAAGTCGTTTTTTTTCACAAATTTATTATTTTATTTTATAGTTTTTGGATATCATAAACTCAATACAATAACCACAAATATTTCTGAAAGGTACTATGGAACTTACTCTACCAATTAAGGAACAGTTTCCCCACACCAATTTCCAAGATTGAACTCGACTCGACCCCTTCACCTCACGATCCGAACTCGAAAGCTGTGAGAACCTGATGACTTCTGCACTCCTAGTACTTGATTCTATTGATCAGTTGACTTACATGTTGTGTAACATGGTATATGAGCATAAACTTCTTAACGAAGAGGTCAGTGTATTCGTTGCTTTACGATGAGAAACATGATTCTTGTGCTCTGCTTATTTTATTTTGGATTTAATGTGAGTACAATTTAATTAATTGTAGATTAACTCGTTAAGCTTATTTAAGATACACTTTCTGATAAATTTTAAATTTTTGTCTTGTTTTGACTTCGCAATGTTTTAATATATATTTTTTTTTATAATGTGTAGATAAACAATTTAACATAAAACACTTCTTTATTTGCCAAATCAAAATTACAACCGCGCACAGTTCAGTAGGGAAGGGTTTTATTAGACAGTTCTGACACTCCCATATCTGTTTCGCCCAGAGCGGGAGTAGTAATTTATTTTGATGATTTGCCATAATTAGAAAAAAGATCAGTGAGTTACAAAAAAGGGTATTCCACCAAAAAAATCTAATTAGTCTGTCTGTTAGATTATCGAAAAATATTGGATACCTACGTGTTTTTTGTTTTATCAAACTAATAAAAATTTACGATAACAAAACATGTCAAAGATCATGAGTGGGGGCTTTTGACGTCACTTTGTGGGTTAAAAAGTACTAATCTTGTGACGTCACACGACTTGCAGCGACTTTTCGAAGCACTGTATCGTCTTCATCTTTTGTAAAAGTAAAAAAAAAATAAAAATGTGTCCATTCTTTTTTGAAAATCTATCTGACGGACTAATTAGATTTTTTTGGTGACTTCTATTTTATAACCGGTAGATTTCGAAAAAGTTTTTTTTTTTTAAGTTTTTTTATTGTTAGATGTTACTTAGTATGGTTGTTGCAGAACAAGCACTGTTAGTATTTAAATGTAACTGGGTGGTGTTTATAAGATGCCAGTGTCACAATGAGGCGTTTATCATGGCTAGCAGCAATAACTTTCAAAAGGCTGTTACCACTGATCTTTTTAGTAAGATTTTTATCGTAAGAAACTTCTGTCCGTAATTGAAAGCTCGTAAGAAACCGCTCTCATTTATTTTTAGTGTCAATTTATTCTTGTTTCTTGAGCCGCTGCAGCCGATATAATTTCAACTTGAAAATATGAAAGTTTTCTGTGTTTTACATTTTTTTTTGAGAATTCGCTCTATCCTCAAATAAATGGGTTTGTGAACAAAACTTTGTCTTTTGTCAATGTATTTCCCCGGCTGCTGAAAAAGTTTTTCTATGGATTGAGCACATGATTCCGGACTCTGAACTTCGTTTTTTTTTTAACTGTTATTATATAATTTAAATAAATCAGCAGTTTCATTCGTTTTGACCACTTCTGAACTTTAATTTCTTAACTACGGAACAACTAAATTACTTGCTTTTGCCTTTATTGTCCTCCTGCGGGGCATAGGCCTCCCTATAGTTTTTGTTTTCTCCGACCAATCTTGCACAAAAGCCTCTAAGTCGCCACACCAATAGGCCAATCTTGCACAAAAGCCTCTAAGTCGCCACACCAATAGGCCAATCTTGCACAAAAGCCTCTAAGTCGCCACACCAATAGGCCAATATTTCCCAAAAGCCTCTAAGTCGCCACACCAATAGGCCGATCTCGCACAAAAGCCTCTAAGTCGCCACACGAACCTTTTCTATTGTTTTGTATTTCAGTGTCTTCTATGTTTTCATAACTGACTAAAGGTTAAATGCATCAGGATCAAGTTTCAGGGACATCAATGTCATATTATACGTAGGTACTAAATCCATAGTAAAACCTATGTATACGTCAGCTAACCTTGGAAAATCTTCAGAGTCATTGATAAAACAAGATGGGATCGTACTGTTGGTGGAACTAGTTGTAATTATGTCCACAGTTTTCCTGTAATGGACAGCAAAACAGTCTGTTATCGATCTTCTTGAATCTTATTTCTTCCTAAATATAAACGTATAACTAGATTTTGTCTCGACAAACACGAATATCAATTTAATATTCTCTGTGTCTGCAATTAAGAATGAATCGTTATTAGGTAACTTATTAATTTCAAGAGGTTTTCCTGCTCTATTTTTTATAGTAGCAACCTTGTACTAATTTATATAAAGTGGGGTTTCCCTGTGGCTTTTTATTGTACCTGGATATTCAGGTGCATAACATCACGCTTTTTAATCCTCGAAAGGTTAAGCAGAGGTGTACCGATCGAAAACCCACTTTTTGCCAATTATTTTTAAGTCCCATGTAATAGGCGAGCTTATTGGCATCAACCGAGCTCAAATCCAGAGTCCGTTTCATCATCATCATCAGCTTATATTGTTCCCACTGCAGGTACTCAAGCCTCCTCTCTAGGAGAGGGATGGGCTATATCTATGGCTATAATCCACCACGCGGGTCCAGTGCGGATTGGTAGATGTCACATAATTATCATCGAATTTTTGGTTCTAAGATATTTCCTCACGATGTTTTCCTTCACCGTTTTGAGAGCAGAGGTGATGAAATAAATTACACAAAGTAATGCGCCTGCCTGTGTTCGAACCCACGACCAACTGTTCGTAAGTCGGGGCGGCCACCACTGGGCCACCACTGCTCTCTTGAGTCCGTTCCAGCTACTGAGAATTATTTTGTTGTTAAAAAATGTTTCTGTTGGCAAAAGCATTCAACATTAGGCCTCCCCTTTTCTTCATCCTTGCTTCACGGTTCTCTGAGCCTCATCCAAATGGCGACATCAGCTCTTCGATTTTGTACGGCCCTGGTTTTATTCAACGAAGATAAAATAAGAATCTGAACATTATGATTCAGGAAAGATATTTGTAGCTCTAAAAGTTCAGGGTTCTTGTTACCAATGTTTTCGAATAGCGTTATTATGTGGTATCTAATTTAGATTAACTAACTTTTAAACTCTGTAGAAAATTGTTTAATTAATAGGAGCTGGATATCTCCCACTGCAGTGCAAAGGCGTCCCTTCCCTCTTTACATTTATCTCTGTCTTTGTCTATTTGGGTCTCAATCCTTTTGATAAGAGTCCTGCTCGTCACGCCATCTTCTTCTGGGCTAGTAGTACATAAGAGGAAAATAGACAGCAATCCTTACTTGTTAAAGTCGTTTTTCGTTTGTGTCTGTTTGTCCGGCTTTTGCTTTTAAACTCCGTAAAGGATTTGGATGCGGTATCACAACGATTTGGAGAATTTACTCCGGAGGATTAATACCTATGTTCATAAAATTTTATAATATGCTCGATGTTTTATCAAGTCTGCTGGGGCGAGTCACTATAATGAATTTATAATGTCACGCCTGTAAACCCTGAAATGTTAGGCAGAGTCGTTACTATGGTTTAAAACTCTTTCATTCCGAACTTCTAGAGGTCCACTGCTGGACATAGCCCCTAAGTCGCCACATGATCAGTCCCGTGCAATCCCCGCAACCTACACTATGTCGTCGGTACACCTAGTGGGAGGCCTTTCAACGCAACGTCTCCCGCCGTCGCTACTGCAGAACTTTTCGGCTCCATCGGCCATCCATTCTGCGAGCAATGTGTCCTGCGCATTGCCACTTTAATCTGGCAATTCTTCAGGCTATTTCGGCAACCTTGGTTCTCATGTGGATGTCTTGAACTCCGCTTGTTAAAATTTAAACCCTTAGTCACGTAGACTTACAAAATAGAAAGTGGAACAGTGTCACTGGCGTCAAAGATGCCTCCATTAGATTATCAAATGGTAAGGTTAAGAAATACAGCTGCAGGCGTTTGACAAATGCTTAATTAATTATAAGAAGGACTTCTGTGACAATTATGTAACCGACATATTGGTAATACTAGAGAATTTTTCTAGAAAAAGTACACTGTCGCAATGGTTTAGATCTCGTATTAAAATTGTGACATTGATGTTAAAATGGCCGTGTGTATCGTAGACAGACTGGCATACGAATATATAAACTGTATATTTGATTAATTCATGTAGTTTGATAATGATGAAGATAATAAATAATGCTTAATATTATGACAGAAGTATTATAATTGTGTAACGAATATGATTGAAGAAGTTTACACACGTAAACGTAAATTAAGTAATAAGTGTTATACTGATATACTGATACTGTTAGCCTGTATCATCCCACTGCAGAGCAAAGGCCACTCCCCATAACTTCCAGTTATTTCGATCTAAGGCCAACGTGGACCACTGGTCGTTGGTCTTGTCTAGATCATCTCGCCATCTTCTACGAGGTCTACCGTGACGCCTTCTGACAGTGTCAGGGCTCCAGAAAGTGGCTATTTTGGCCCACAGCTCATTGGGCATGCGGCAGACGTGCCCTGTCCAGTCCAACTTAAGCTTAGTGGCTTTTTGAGCAACGTCAGCAATTTGTGTTTTGGAGCGCAGTGTTGTGTTGCGTACACGGTGTGTCCATGAATACATCTACTTGGGCCAGTTACTCTCTTTCCAGTCCAGACAGGACAAGGAAGCCACAAGACAAACTGAAAATGTCTGGAAGACCTACTGCGGGTCTAAAATGGCCACTTTAGCAGATCATAATCGAAAAAAAATCGTAAAATAGGCTTTTTATCATAGTAACTGCGTCTGTGAACACTTTACGAATTGAATCGCAATTGATATTATTTTCCTACTACGATCTATTTTCCTAAATGTTTACAGACGCATTTCTATTATGATAGGTCTATTTTACACTTTTTAACGCAATTCATATTATGATCTGCTGCTGGGTTTTAGACCCCCTGGTCTATGAAATAACTCATGAAAGGAGTCTGGGATTCTTTTTCACTAAAACGAACAATCATGGACAGAATGTGCATTCTTCACATTCTGACTTATGGATCCAAGACTTGGTCTTTGACAAAGATTCAGAAGTCCAAACTCAAGGTCTGCCAACGTGCATGTTTCGCTGACCCCAAATGGAATGGGTTAAGGGCAGAATAATGTCGATGATGATGTAATAGAAAACAGTGATGATAATGTTTGAAGCACTGAATAGGGTATTTCACCAAAAATATATAATTAAGCCGTCTGGTAGACTATCGAAAAACATTGGATACGTGTTTTTTTGTTTTATCAAAGGATTGAAAATTTACGAAAATAAAACGAGTCAAAGTTCATGAGTGGGGGTTTTTGACGTCACTTTGTTGGTAAAAAAGTACTAACCTTGACGTCACACGACTTGACACGACTTTTCGAAGCACTGTATCGTTTTCATCTATTGTTTATGTAAAAAAAGAAAAAATACGTGTCCATTATTTTTTGGAAATCTATCTAACGGACTAATTAGATTGTTTTGGTATAGTAGGGTTATTGAAGCTTTAAACTAGATCTTAGGTTACTTACTTCAAACTTCGGTAGAAATAATTTTAAATGCTTACATACGTAGTTCGACAAAATGTATGGAACAGACATTTATTTTCGCGTTTTTAAGTTTGGTAATGGAGTAAAAGTCGTTTATTATGAAGACAATGACCCCAAGATTTTTAAATATCTGCCTTGTCCATGTATTTAATTTTAAGCTATTTTAAACACCTGGTTTTCCACGTCCAGCATCTAAGCTGTACAATGTCCCGGTCACTTGTTAAGGTTATTAGTCCAGACTTGTGTTGCTATGTCACCACTTAAGGGACTACGACATCCCGTCGGGGCCGCAGGTTGTACACTGGTTATCGCGGCCTCGACATAGAGGGCGAAGAAGGAACATGGGTGGTTTTTAGTCAGTAGAAGTCTGACACTCCCTTTCGCTCTGCCCAAGAGCGGGAGGGGTTATTCAATGATTTTCCATCCGCCAAAAAAAAAAAAAAGGGACTACGACATTGTTAAAAAGAAGGGTTATGATTTTAGCAGTCTTAAAAGATCCATAATGTTTGTTACGAAAACCGAAAAAAAAACACATTAACTTGTTAATAATTTTTTATAGGCGTTTCTGTCGTAGTTTTGGATTATCTATAATTTTATTGAGTTCGACCTCTAGTTAAGCTTATGTATTCGGAATTTGACTGAAAACTAGTCTGTTCCAATGGTATCTTTCAACAGACCGTTTAGGCTCAGCATGGCCATTTCCCAAAATGCGCCATTCCCGAAATGTCCCTTTTAAAAATAGCTCTTTTACGAAATTTTCCTTTCTCAAATTAATGTCTTCTTCCTTTAGAACTACGCTTTTAAAAGACACCCAGTAAAAGTATTGTTTGATTACTTATGTAAGTAGGTACCTACCTAATTAATAATATTATTTAAATTTTTAGGTAGCAGCTGCACAGGTGCCCTGCATAGAGCTGAACGATGGAAACAAAATACCCATGCTTGCCTTGGGGACTGGAAGAGGCACTGCTACAGAGGTTTGTGTTACTAAACTTTAATGAGAATCTTGGTCAGCAAAAGGGGTTTGAACTTTTTTGTACGGAAGCTGGCATATCGACCCACCGCCATTTTGAGTTTTTTTTTCGAAATCGCGGCCCACGATGAAAGTGGTATGTATGTATGGATAGAGGATTTAAAGGCGAACAAAAAATGTCATGAAATATGGTACCCCAAAGTGTCACGTTATCGAGATATTTGAAGGTAAAGATCAAAAATGGCGGTCAGGTTGATATGCCACATCGGTTCTATCGCCTTTGATTTCATCCCAATTTTTTTTAAATATTAATATACATATATTTTTATGTATTTATATGTATCGTAACCTCAAGACTAGTCAAGACGTTCCTAATTCGTTGTGCAATTAAGTTCTACGTATATAATGCAGTCAGAATCTTGATTGTTGAAATATTCTGCAATGTGTGGCACACCACAGCATATAGACTAGCTTCAATTGCCCTTCTGCGGTTGAACCTCGATTTGATTGTATGACTTTTGACCCTAAACTTGCGATGTGATTTTGGTGCCTGATTGATTTTTCTCGATGGTATAAGCAAAGTCAGAGACCCACGAGTAGTATAAAAACTCTGGCAACTGTAACAACACTATCAGCAAACAAAACGAAAATCAATTAAAATATAAACAATTGCTTGACTGTAACCAATTCTTAATCACGTCTTGCATTCGTCGTTTCTCTTCAGTTGTTGCTTAATAAATATTTATTAATTGTTGTTTGTGTTTATTTAATCAGGTTAAACCTCTTTTAATTGTTTACCTTCACTTTGTAGTGTGCTACTTCAAATACACTGTGGTGATAGATGTTATAATAAATCATCATTGCGTCATCAATTCTGTTAACACGTAACGGAATTTGCAGAATAGAGTAGTTAACCAAAAAAAATCTAATTAGTCAGATAGATTTCCAAAAAATATTGGACACGTATTTTTTCTTTTTTCACGTAAGCAAACAATAAAGACGATACAGTGCTTTGAAAACTCGTGTGACGTCATTTTCTGAGGCATTAGTATGACATTCTTTAGCGGTCAGTGGCGTCACAACCTCCCACTCAAATCTTTGACGCGTTTTATCTTCGTCAATTTTCATTGATTTGATAAAACAAAAAATACGTATCCAATATTTTTCGATAATCTTACAGACGGACTAATTAGAATCATTTTTTTTAAGTCAGTAAACATCCCTATTAAATAATCTTCTATGTAATAGTAATTTAGTTTAATAATTCCCTTGTATTTCAGTCAGAGACGCTAGACTACGTCCGCAACGCAGTCTTCTGGGCTTTAGAGGCTGGTTACAGGCACATCGACACAGCTGCAGTCTACGGTGATGAGGAGCAGGTCGGCCAAGGTATAAGAGACGCTATTGACAAGGGAATTGTGACCAGGGAAAACGTGTTTGTTACTACTAAGGTTAGTACTTTTTGTGTTGAATCATAAATACAATTAAAGAGCTACTAGCCGATCTTCAGGTTAAGCAACGTTTGCCTAGGTTGGTACGTGGATGGGTGACCACAAATTATACAGGGTGTAAATAAACCCTTCACACATACGTCAACCAAGCATTCTGTATATCAAACTAAGTACCCCTACGCAAAAATGTTTGCTAGGAAACACCTTTTTTTTTGGGGTCAAAAATCACATTTTAAGGTAAAACTCTGTCTCTTAAAACGTGCTAGTAGATGCTTTGAATAGTGAACGGGTCATGGAGGTAATTTAACTAAAGTTGCTAACTGATAATATAGTATATTATTTACTAAAACAGCTGTGATTTTTTTTTAACTTTGACCCCCAATATCTCCGTGACTAGGGGGTTTCCAGGTATGGTCTAGAACAAAAAAATGATTGCAGTGGCGGGGTCAACAAGTGTCCTTCGTTTGCGTTAAGGGTACTTTTACGCCCTTTATACAAAGTTTCCCCCGTGCAAAGTACGCCGTGGAAAGCACGTTAAGCCATTGGTCCCGGCTGTAACTTGTAGATGTTTGACAGTCTGACAATCAGTCTTACCAAGGGGTATCGTATTACCTTAGTACTAACTGGGTTGTGGAGGTCAGATACGCAGTCGCTCCATGTAAAATACTGGTTCTTCAGCTGCATCCGGGTAGACTGGAAGCTGACCCCAACATAGTTGGGAAAAAGGCTAGTCAGATGATGACAAAACCTTATAATTTTTTGAACATCGATACCCATTCCGTCTATCCTAATAATCCTAATAATATTATACTTAAAAGCAAAAGTTTGTAAGCATGGATGTTTTTTACTCTTTTACGCAAAAACTACTGAACAGATTGGGATAAAATTTGGTACACAGATACTTTATAACCTGGATTAACATATAGGATAGTTTTTATTTAAATTTTATCTTCCCGTGGGATAATTTTCGAGTTGTAGCTGGCAAAGTCGCTTGCAACAGATAGTATTTCTATAAAGTATCGCTAGCTAATTTAACTCGAACTTGTATAAACGAATCTTCTATTTCTTTCTTTCAGCTGTGGAACGACAGGCATGCTCGCGACCAGGTGGTGCCTGCTCTAAAGGAGTCCCTCACCAGGCTAGGACTTGATTACGTCGACCTGTTTCTTATACACTTCCCTATTGCTATTAAGGTAAGAACTATTGTCAAACAGCTCCTTTAGTTTTGAGTCTAGCTACACGATGACTGGCATATTCTTGGACTGGCTGGACAGGTCCAATTAAACCTGTGTAATTCCTTTACACTTCCCTATTGCTGTTAAGGTAAAAACTAGTGTCGGAGCATTTGTTTTTTTTTTTGGCGGTGGGATACCATCAAATAACCCCTCCTGCTCTTGGGCAGAGCGAAAGGGAGTGTCAGACTTCTACTAACTAAAAACCACCCATGTTCCTTCTTAGCCAAATATGTCGGTATCTCTTGCGAACAACCCGCAGCCCCAACGGGCGTCGTTGAGCTCCTTGAGTTATGAGTCGAGCTGCACGATGGCTGACAAATGTATGACACTGGCTGGATAGGCGCCCTCTGATCTGTGTGGTTCTTTCTTCAAAAGACACTTATATGCATAGTCCTCAGTGAGTGGATCAAGATCACAGATGTAGATATACCTAATTAATGCAAGTATCACGATCTGTACGAAAACCAAGCGTGCCATTTTTTGATTACATAATAAGACGTCACAAGAACTATTTAGTGATGGAAACTTGCAAAATCAAATCGATTAAGACGCCACCGCATACGGCGCCCCCTTCGCCCCAACCCCCCGCCGTTTGCACCAGCGTTGACGTCCGACTAGCGCTATACACCGATGCAGACTGAGCGAAAGTGGCTACTTACGATTTTTGTACGTAAGCTAGGCACGAGAAATGGCATGCGAAGTGTTGCTCATATGAATGCGTTATCTAGGTCTATCTAAATCTGTGATCAAGATTATGTCTAGACATTAAAAGAGACTATGACCTCTGAGTTTGTTTCGGCTGTTTCACCTCATAGTAGACAGTTTTAAAAGATGACGACGTGTAAAAGTGACTAGGTCAGATAGGCAGTCGTTCCCTATCAAATAGTGGTATTCTACTGCATGCAGTTAGATTAACTTACCTTGACATAGTCAGGAAACAGTTAGGTAGACGATGAACCTCATAATAAAAAGATATATGTATAAAAATATATAATTATCTTTTTTGGCCTTACCAGCGTGTGATAGATGTAAGAAAAATAGTTTTGTTTACATTGTGACTAGAAAAAGCAGTGAGAAATTCGGTTACCTACCTTAAATTCAATTGCATCTCGTTAGTAAAACATTCCTCGACCGTATCGGGAGTCGGGACAAAGCTACGACTAACATCAGATAAATCGGAATAACTTTTAATTAAAATTGCAATCTTTTAATCATTCATCGTTATGAGTTATCATATCGTATGAATAAAATGTCTTTGTTAGACAGTGTGAGACAACAGATAACTCTGAGACAAAGAAAACGAAAAATTATCAGTAATCCTGTTTTAAGAAGTGATGGTAACTTTACAGGTCAGTAAGTTAGTCATGGTAGGCCACCTGCACTGTATGCCAAAGATTTCGCTACATACAATTACGAAAGGTGAAACTCGTTTCGTCGTATGATAGTTTAGTTACAGTCATTCACATTTTCCGCAGGAGAAAGGGTACACTATTATTTGGAAGTTCAGGGAATGTTTAGTAATTTAGCCCTTTAGGCTCATTTTTATTATGTTAAAAGACCGAAAGGCAGTCAAGCCCATTAGTTTAGTTATAAACCACCAGCATTGAGATTTGGGGCAACAGCTGCAAATACAATATCCAGTCAGCATTTGTTATTCAAAAGGGAGCTTTAAAGACAATGCTTCGCATGAGACAGATAGAGTCTTGCAAGGAACACTTCATAAGACTAAAAATTCCCTTGTCTCCATATTCTTGTGTTGCTAACCAACTTTGTTAAGAATTTACACAAATACGAAACTGAAGAGCAAAGACTGGCGAGGGTGAATACGGGTGCTGTCAGTTGTGACTGGTCACCTCTTAGTTGCCACGGCTTGTTTGAATTATTATATTATTTTTAAATCGTCGTTTTGGCTTTACTGTCGACACTTATCGTGCACAACTTGCTAAATCGTTCTCACATGATAATAATATACCAATCTCGATATGAATGATGTAACCAAAGTTTTGTAACAATATTATGATTTAAAAGAGTATCCATGAAGTTTCTAGCCATTCTTCTCATGAGACCAACGCTTTGGAATCGGCAACTACAGTACACTGACAGTTATTATGCCTTGTGAGTGGGACTGTAGCTTAGTTTATTAGCTTATTAAAATTTAGTATTCGAATATTCAAAAGAGCCTGTAACTGGCCTACTTGAAATAAATAATTTTGATTTTGATTTTTGACTCGTAGGAAGGACTTTACCCTACCACACAATTCAACCAAAATTTAAAGTGGTTCAGCATAGTCCCAGATACCAATCTGTGTGGTTATTCAATAAGTTGTCAATAGAATTTAAAAGCATGACCAGCGTAAATTTATTTAAAAACAAATTAAGGAGATATTTATTGAAGAAGAGCTACTACAGTATAGAGAGTTTAGTATGGACAAAATAATGTTGACAAATGTACCTTTATTTACTTATTTTCATCTTTTTACCCGACTAAGGCGAAGCCAAAAGGAAGGGTAATGATTTTGGCAGTCTATGTATGTATGTATGTATGTATGTTTGTATGTTCCACCGTAGCGCCTAGACTCCTGAAGGTATTTTATTAAATGAGGTGTCAATAGATTCGTAAGAATAACGCGGTTGACATAGGCTATATAAATTTTGATATTTCTTTTTATGACGGAATTTAAATGTCAAATTCTAAGGTCTAAATAATTAAATTGAGATAATCATAACATGTTTGGTATCAAATGAAAGGTCTTGGCGAGTACATTACAAATGTGTATATTGTATTATAGTTCAAGTCAAGATATACGTTTAGATTGCGGTCAAACAGTAGTCGTGGTCTAGTCTGTGTTATTTACTCGTATTATGTTAATAACAAACCAACATTAAGTAGAATATTACATTGTGAAAGTAACATATTATTACGTATTTATTGAATAACACACAATAATAAAATTTAAATAAAAAAATAAGTTTAAAAACTAAAACCAGACTACGAATAAAAACGCAGAAAAGAATTAAACAAGAAAAATCGTCTAGTAAGTAGATAATTTGATAAATTATAGAGGACAGTCGTAGTCGTTTTTAAACTTATTTTTTTTTTTAAATTATTATTATTTTTCTTCATATAAGTTTCCAATGTAATCTAATTTATTGTTTGAAATGAATTATTTTTAATTTAATACATTTTTTATGACTATCTAATATAAATCTTATTTTAATTTATATACTACACAATGTATTTTGTTATGAAATAAATGACTATGTCTATCACAGCCGTACCATACAGGGTAGGGTATGCTAGTGTGGAATCCAAGGAATGTGGTAATCAAGCGCATAAGACGCATTTGTATTTTGTAAAAAGCTTTTTAATATTGTAGTGTTCTGTTCTTTTATTTTGTTTAGGTATAATAAAAAATAAAATAAATATATTATTCAGGGAGTAAATTAACCCATCACACAGTCGTCAACCAAGCATTCTGTACATCAAACTAAGTACCCCTACGCTTTTATTTTTGTCAGGAAGCGGTTTTTTTTTGTGGCCATTAGGTCACAAATTTACGGTAAAACTCAATGTAGCACTCTTAAAACATTGTGCTAGTGAATGCTTTGAATAGTAAACTGGTCATGGAGGTAATTTCAATAAAGTTGTAACCTGAAAAACTAGTATTTACAAAAACAGCTGTGAAAAATTTGGAACGTTGACCCCCAATATCTCCGTTGCTTCTAGGTCAGCGTGCTACATCTTCGACCACATCGTCACTTAACATCAGGTGAGATAGTGGTCAAACGCGAGCCTTTCTGCAATAAAAAAAAAAAAAAAACTAGGGTGTTCCCAGGTAAAGTCTAGAACAAAAAAAATATCATAGTGGTGGGAAGCACAAGTGCCTTTCGTTTGCGCCCTTACACCATATATAGGTGCTTGAGTTTATCTAAAGTTATATTTTATTTACAGAGCGACGGATCTCCTGACAACATCGACTACATAGAAACCTGGTATGGCATGCAGGATGCACAGTACCAGGGCCTGGCCAGGTCCATAGGAGTCTCCAACTTTAATGCCTCGCAGATCGACAGGATCGTGGCCCACAGTCCTGTCAAGCCGGCAGTCAATGAGATTGAGGTAGGGACATCTTGAAAAGGAGCTCACCCGGTTTATGTGTTACTGGTGTATGAATTGCTGGTTTCATTTGACACCCTTTTGCTATTTATTTGCACACGTGTGGGCACACATGCACCATACAACTACACAAGATTAAAAGCATTGATAGATTAAATGTATGGTGTTTGTTACCAACGTGGTCTTTTCAAAAGCATGCTTCCATGAAATAAATTCATTTTCAAAGTCGCTATTCTACGAGTCATCGAGTTCATCGCAACTGTAGGTATTTTAATCTCCAATGACCCAAAAAATAAAGATCATTACATCAAAAACAAACGTACCTAAATAAAATGTTTGTAACAATGTTTTGATTTGAAAGAGTGTCCATGGATTTTCTTGTCCATCCTTTTATGAATAGATCTACGTTTTGGAATGTAATACTACAGTACTTTCTCAAATCATTATGCCCTGTGACTGTCTATCTGTCTTTTCTGGAGAGTGCCTAATTGTCTAATGAAAATTCAAAGCACTGTAACTTTTGAATAGTTTAATTATCATTTAAATGGATTATTTAGCATTCCAATGTTTTTGAATAGTCATTGCATCATTGCTGGCTCTTGTTGTGTTAGTGTTACTAAAAATTAACAAAACATCTACTTAAGAGTTACAAATTTCTTTAACCCTTTATAAGATTAACAGAATAGATATTCACTCATAATATATTCAAAAAACACAAAAAACTACAACACTAATTATCGAGTATCTATGCCTATTTGCCCTTATCTTCCGATTGCCAGATCGTTATGCCTTTTAGAGGGTTAAAAAATGGCACAAAATCTTTATTTGGCACACCATTTAATCAAGTTTTTTCCATCCAGGTAAATCCGACCCTGACTCAAGAACCTCTGGTGTACCACTGCCTATCCCAAGGCATAGCAGTAATGTCTTTCAGCCCCTTTGGGTTCCTGGTCTCCCGTGACCGCCCAGATGCCCCCCCTCCACGGTACGATGACCCCATCCTAGGCGCCATGGCTGCTAAGTACGGGAAGACTCCTGGACAGATCGTTCTTAGATATTTGGTAAGTATTAGCGTGATTTATATCATTTTAAAAATGTTTGTTTGAGAGAGCAGCGGTGGCCCAGTGGTTGCGGCCCCGACTTTCGTGCAGTAAACCTCAGCAGGCACTGGCACGCACAGGCTCTGTGTAATTTATTTTTATCACCACTGCTCCCATAAACGGTGAAGGAACACATCGTGAGGAAACCGACATGTCCTACAACCAAAAATTCGAAGACATGTGACATCTACCAACCTGCATTGGGCCTGCGTGGTGGATTATAGCTCACTCCCTTTCATAGAGAGGAGAACTGTGTCTCAGCAGAGGCTGATGATGATGATGTTGAGTGGGATTTATATAATTTTAGAAGCCTTTATTTAACTTACAATGTTTGTATGTTTGTTTAGGCATAATTTTGCTACTGAATTGTGACTTTCTGAGTGGAGTAGCATCATATTTCATGGGTCTATAATTGTGTTGCAAAACCGGGGTATACTATAAGTATACTTCCAGGCTCGACATAATCCTTTTGCAATCATCGGCGTAATGAAATGTCATGCATTCAATGAGGTAGAGTCAGTCGGTTAGTCACGAAGTTGATATATAAATGTTAAGTAGTTTTTTCTTTATTAATTTAATCGACAAAAAAAACGATTTGCATTTTAAGCTCTAAATCAAAATACATATGAAATGTTTCAAAACTTTAAGGTCATACAAAGAATAATAATCAAAATAAACCGCAATTGCACGTCATTAAAATGTCAAGAACGTTTTATTTTCAAATGATATTTGCACTAGTGGTTTATTATTTCATTTTAATCTTTTATAATAGATTAATGGACAGCAATTTGTTGCATCCGCCTCGCCTGACGTTGTATAATCTACATTAATATTATTAAGAGGAAAGATTTGTTTGTTTGTTTATTTGTAACGAATAGGCTCCGAAAACTACTGGACCGATTTGAAAAATTCTTTCACCGTTGGAAAGCTACACTATCCCCTGGTGACATAGGCTACTTTTTATCCCTATATTCCCACGGGAACGGGTACTACGCAGGTGAAACCGCGTGACGTCCGCAAGTGTATAATAAAACTGCATGAGTGTTTGACCAAAGATGTTCATCATATTATCTTTGGTTATACACTCATACAGTTACGTCGACAAGCCGAAGGGAGAATGTAAGTATCGAAGCAGGTGTTTTCCGTCGTCACTGCTTACCTCCATGAATCGTAACATCACACCTATAAGTCCCGAGGGGTTAGGCTAACGTGTACACTTAATGATACCCCCACATTTTGCTCCCACCCAGTCAGTCAGTTTATTATTAGCTTTTTTTTGGGGGCTGGGATATCTTCAAATGATTCCTTCCGCTCTGGGTGGAGCGGAAGGGAGTGTCAGACTTCTACTGACTAAAAACCACACAAGTTACTTCTTAGCCCTTTGTGTCCTGAGCCTCGGTATTTCTTTCGAACAACCAGCAGGCCCGATAGGAAATTTTAAACTTTTTTTTTTTTGGCGTGTGGAAAATCATCAAATAACCCCTCCCGCTCTTGAGCAGAGCGAAAGGGAGTGTCAGACTTCTACTGACTAAAAACCACCCATGTTCCTTCTTAGCCCTCTATGTCGAGGCCGCGATAACTGGTGCACAACCCGCGGGCCCGACGAGGAAATTTTACACTTAGATCATTATTATACTTGAATCATTAATACCTACATTTGGATCATTCGTTCTGGAGATAACCCCCTACATACAAACTTACAAACAAATTTCTCGTCTTTATAATAATAGTTTGTATGTAATAAAAACTCTAATTTCGTCCACAGCTTGAACGCGGCTTAATCCCGATCCCGAAGTCGACCAACAAGAAGCGTTTAGCCGAGAACATCAACGTTTTCGACTTCCAACTGACAGCCGATGAAATAGCCGCTATCAGCAGGTTTAACAAAAACGAAAGGGTCATTGACATCTCAGATATGAAGGATTATCCTAACTATCCTCATGTGTCCTTTTAATTAATTTAACAGTGTCTTTACCACTTGTAATAAAGTCGAAGCATTCTGAAAGAGGTTGATAGATTTTCGTATGAACTCCTAATTTCCGCCGTTTTATTTTATTATTGAGTGAATGACGTCGTCTCATAAAATCTATAATCAATGGCGGTCATCAATATAAGCAAGTGATGTATTAGACAAAATATTCTAAAGTGTCACGTTTTCGAGATAAACCTATGTCCTATCAAACTTGTAGTGAAGAAGCTGTCAGTGATGGACTTAAACTTTGATCGCTGAACGTGACACTTTAGAACATTTAGTCTCATGCAAAACTTTCTGACGTTCGTAATTTTTAGAATGCACTAGGTACCTTTAAGGCGTAAAACATCATCTGGGGGTCTAAAATGGCCACTTTACTAGATCATAATATAAATTGCGTTAAAAAGCATAGAATTGACCTTTCATAATAGTAACGGACTGCGTCTGAGACCATTTAGGAAAATTGATCATAATCAGAAAATAATATGAATTGCATTAAAATTCTTCGCTTTTTAATGCAGTTCATTATTATGATGTGCTAAAGTGGCCATCGTCCAGGTCATCACATAAAATAAATGTGTTGTCATTTGAATTTAATTAGTATTTAAAGTCATTATTGTGAAAAATGGAAACAAAAAACTTGGTGATGTTGATTGTTCATTAAAAAAAACTGTAATTTATGTTATAAATATCTGTTGTCATTTGTGATTGGTTGAATAAATTAACTACTGAAAGTAGTTAATTTCCGTAAAAAACTGCTAATGTCAGATTTGGCAACTCATTTATTTGAATGGCCTTCTACAAAACCTTTGTAGTATACTTAAATATTTTCAAGACTATTTTTGTAAATGAACATCAGATTAATAGCGTAACACACTTGCACACATTTTGATAGTATAGCAACATTCATTGCTTTGTATACTTTGTCGAGCATCGGAACTTGACAAACACATGAAGCAATGTATTTTGAATTTGCTTTAAAATCCTTCGGATTGTTATTGAAAGTGTGTTACGGAATTTAAGTGCAGTTTTTATTCTTGAATAAAACACTTAAGAAAAATAAACAAATGATTTTAATTGCCTATCAAAATCGAAATTCATTTATTCAAATTAGGGTGATAATCAGCACTTTTCGAACGTTTTACATACTTTACTATACTTATTTACAAGAGACAGTCCCCCAAAACGCCCACCCTTCGACACTTCCTAGTGTTTTAGCTGGAAAGAAGAAGTGGCGGAACAAACTCCCCAGCAATACATCTGTCTGTTCATCGATTGGTTAGATAAACCAGACTCAATACAATAGTAAGGTGCAAGTTAAATTTAGATTTACTACAGACACAAATCAATAATAAAAAAAGTGTATAATAATAAACAATGTAAAAATATAAAGTACATAACATATCGGTAAACTAATTTGGCAATGTAAGGCACAAATGTTGTTATCAGTGCTATAACTATCTATACCAAATATATATATATATATATATACCAAAGGGCGTATGGATGATTAAATCCCACTGTAAAAGAGCGTTAAAAAGATAAAAAAAATTGAGAATAGTTTGAGACATCCACAAATTTGTGCCGTCTAAGGGCTCGTTTACACATCGCAGTCATCACCTGTCTAGCTTTTCCGGGCTAGCTTTTTACTATGTTAGGGTTCCAGTTTAACCGAATTCAGCTTATAAGTTACAAAACAAAAAGGCTCGACAAATAAAAAATATATTAAAATCATACTTCACCGCTGGAATGTATGTATACTGTAAAACAGGGGAATATGTGATCCCGTCGGGGCTGCGGATTGTTCACAAGTTACCGCGGCCTCGACATATAGGGCTCAGAAAGAACATGGGTGGTTTTTAGTTAGTAGAAGTTTGACACTCCCTTTCGCTCTGTCCAAGAGCGGGATCCCGATTATTTGATAATATTACACCCGCCAAAAAAAAAAGGGCATACGTGTGGACTCCCTTCCTGACAAAGACTATTAGCGAGTAATAAAAAGTAGAGTAAGAGAGAGAGAAAGAGAGGGAGAGTAAGTGTAGTTTAATATACAGGGTGTTTGGAAGGGAGCTGTACATACGCCTAGGGTAGAAACTAGGGATAGTCTGCTACCTACCCCCGCCCATTATATTGACCTTGGCCTCAAGGTTTTTTTTTACTTTATTATTATTTTTTATTTGACTTTTTGACTAAAACTACCTGTAGCTCAAAATCTATCCATGGGACCGGTCGGCTAATGGTCTTGTTTTAATCGTTAGAGTCTTAGGGTCCTGCAAAAAATTATTTTACACCAGAAAATTGTGGAGAAGAAAAGTTATGGGGCCTGAAGTACCGTAGTAAGGTAAAGAAATAATTTTAAATTAAAAAAAAACCTTGAGGCCAAGGTCAATATAATGGGCGGGGGTAGGTAGCAGACTATCCCTAGTTTCTACCCTAGGCGTATGTACAGCTCCCTTCCAAACACCCTGTATAATCGATAGCGCACATAATCTTGAATGATAGATTGAGCGTTATTGTTACTGTATTTTTTAATCTAGGAATGTATGATGTAATAAATAGTTTCAATTTTTTTTTAGCTGGATTCCAGTATTTAACGACTGCCTATCTAACCTCCACTACGCAGTTAGTACAAATTATTCTAATATAATCTTGTGCCTTAAACAAGCTGTTGCTGGGGTGCGATTCGTCATTTCGAAGTTTGCTACGTCGAATTACACGGTGCCGAATGATGAGATAATGATAAAAGGTTGATATGATAATGTAGTTTTTTTCAGATCAACAGGTCCGAAGATAACACACCCACACACTCTAACACCCCCACACTACACACAAATCCACACTTACACGCACGCACACACACTCCAACACACCCCTTCGATCGTCTCCTTCGTTTTCTTTTAAAGTTTACCCAAAAATGTTTTGTTTTTTAAGTACTTTGTATAGCTTAACTCTGGAACAAAAATTGTCCTCCTGTTTGAATCTGCGTTAATAGCTGCGACACAGGTAGCTATTATCGTTTTATTTGTAAATGTGCCAACTAAGTACTTATTTTCCAAATAAAAACTAATTACATTTTTTATTTTATTTTACCCCCTACGTATAATTTTTACCTCTGTGTAATATTACTATAAATATACCTACCTAAGTTCCATGTGCGTACACCTACTAGATACTAAGTAGGTAGGTACGTATTTTGCATGTGATTATCATAATTAATGAGTATATTGATAAACAGGTCTTTATGTAATATAAAATAATAATTTAATAAGGAAAATTATTTTTGTAACATGCAAAAAGTCTCAGCCTGGCCTCTTGTGATGATAGCCAAAACCGGTTCCAGTTGGTTAGATCATAGTCGTCGGCGATCGTCGGATATCTCAGGTATATGTAGTGGCCAGCAGCATAATTATTATTTTTATTAAAGAAAAACTTTTTTTGCTTAATGATTTTTTTCAAAGTTTTGGACATTTTATAACTTAAAATTACCAACAAAGTTCTGCTCATCACCTATAAATGTATGGCGCAAAAAATGTGACATGTAGTTTTGTGTTGTGTTTTGTTTTTCTGGTTTTTTAATTGAATGTATGCTATCATATGATCTACTTAGGGCTGATTTTTCAATACTCAGATAAGTTTTATCTAAGGAATAAAAGTGGCGGTTTGACAGCTTATCTATAGAAAATATGTCAAACCGCTATTTTGATTCTTCAGATAAAAGTTATCTGACTATTAAAAAATCAGCCCTTAGTGATTGAAATACTTAAAAGAATTATTATTATAAAAAAAATGACCATACCAAAAAAATGATAATTTATCAGTTATCTTAAAAAAGTATAAAACGTAACATAAATTCATGAACTACATTACGAAAATCGTTTGTGATTTAGTACAGTAGTTAATCTGGGACGATTTCTCTTTAGAAAAATCGAAATAACTCAAAAAGTACTGAATTTCGGGGGAACAATTGGAGGCTTAAATTATTACATTTTAACACTACTATGGTGTCATGCAAGGAATACGTCGAGTTACCAGTAACCCTGTATAACATTATTATTCCTTGCATTTTTTTTGGGGGGTGGGAAATCATCAAATAACCCCTCCCGCTCTTGGGCAGAGCGGAAGGGAGTGTCAGACTTCTGCTGACTAAAAACCAGCCATGTTCCTTCTTAGCCCTTTATGACGAGGTCGCGGTATCTCGTACAAAAACCCCCAGCTCCGACGGAATCATTCTCTTCAATCAAAGTAATCAATCAAAGTATGCACCGTTGTTATCTATACACTTTTGCCATCTCATGGGTAGTTAATTGATCCCTTTACTAAAAAAACCATGGGGGGTAACAAGTATAAGTATAAGTATAAGTATATCGGGCTAGTGTCCGCAACTCCACGCTCAATGCGCGTATTTTACGTGCGGGTGGGAATATCACTAGATCCACCCCAGCTCCCCGAGAATCATTCTCTTACCCTTATCCTAATACATTAGGGGTCGGCGGACATTGCCGTCTTGTTCCATACTTCTCTGTACCTCGTCATTTCATTGGACAAACAATCTTTCCATCATTACTTAGGTGTTCCTCTAATCTTAATTTTTTTTTTCTAAAAACGCCGCCCCACTCTTGGGATTTCTCCTGTGTTGTGGGTGCGCTTACAAACATTTAAACTCACATTCACAAACACCCAGACCCGAAACAACTATCTGTAGGCCATACAAATATTTGTTCCGTGCGGGGATCGAACCCGCGACACGTAGCGCAGTGGTCGAATCGCTCCGCCGCTGCGCCAACCGTGTCGTCAAATTTTATCCACATTCATACTCAAAAGTTTCCTCGGGTTTTAGTTTTTTTTAACTATTTTTTTTATTTGAATATTTTTTTTGTATTATTTCATAAATACGTAATAATATATTACTTTCAAGATGTACTCGTAAATTTCGACTTAATGTTGGTTTGTTATTTACGTGATACGAGTAAATAACAACCCAAAAGACTAGACCGCGAGAACTGTTAGACCGCATTCGAAACGTATATGTTGACTGAAACTATAATATAATATACATATTTGTAATGTGCTCGCCAAGACCTTCCATTTGATACCAAATATGATAAGATTATCTCAATTTAATTTTTATCGAGCTTAGAATTTGACATTTAAATACCGTCATAAAAAGAATTGTTAAAATTTATATAGCCTATGTCACCCGGGCTATGTTTACGAATCTATTGACACATAATTTATTAAAATCCGTTCCATAGTTTAGGCGCTATGGTGGAACATACAAACATACACACATAGACTGCCAAAATCATTACCCTTCTTTTTGGCTTCGCCGTAGTCGGGTAAAAAACAAACAGAGAACATAACACGTTAGGGTCAATGAAGATTAGCAATATCACGTCCAATTAGCTATTACTCATAAATCATCTTCTCTCGTTGTTTTTTTTGCGAAAAAACAGTACCTAAGTAGTTGCTAGTCTTCATTGATCAGGCGCTCTAACTTTACGAGCTTTAAGGCGACAATAAATGCCAGCGTCCTTGAGCGAGTGGGTGGAGCTTAAAACACTCCCCGCGACCGCGAAACGCATTCCCGCAATGCACGCTCGTAATTTCGTAGGGTAACTAAACGTCAAGGACTGTTCAGCCCGATTTTTATCACCATACAAAATTATATTCGGGAATAAGATTATGCGATTTACAAAAACACTATTGATTGGACTTAAAAATAAAACACTATACCATAATATGTTGCTTAAAGAATTATTTGCCAAAAAATCAGAACGATCACAATATGTAGGTATTTAAGTATGGTTTTTACTCGTTAAAAGAAATTTTTGGAGGTATCTTCGCGATTTTTTCTGTCGAGTAAAATCAGTTGTATTATAATAATATAATAATAAAATAATATTCCACAACTATCACACAACGCCATCTAGTCCCAAGCTAAGCAGAGCTTGTGTTATGGGTACTAGACAACTGATAAACATACTTATATATTTCTAAATACATACATATTATAGATAAATTACACCCAGACACAGAACAAATGATCGTGCTCATCACACAAACATTTTTCCTGGGTGGGAATCGAACCCACGACCTCCGGCATAGCAGTTAGGGTCACTAACCACTAGACCAACAGGCCAGTCTAAGTCTTTTATGTTTTCAACACATTATGTCACTAGCGTGTATATATCCTGAAGAATATCACATATTTTTCTGATTTTGTTTAAAGCAGTGAATCATATATTTTAACGCATTATAAAACTAGCGCTTAGCTCCTTTTGTCCCCTTAAAGCGTCAGCCGGAAGTTAAGGCTTTTAATACACGTAAAACACTACTCGAAGTCTACATTTTGTCGTTTAGAAAAATAGACTGTCAAAATCGTCGCCGTCGCTTTGCCGTAGTCGGGTAATAAGTAATGTCTGGCGGCTCTGGGCTCTTGGAATATTAAGCAAGCAGCAAAAAACTGATATTTTTTAATTATAAACTAATATATTCTGTGTAGATAATCGCTATGACAACAAATCATAAAATAAGCCTCCTTTTGAACTTCGCCGCAGTCGAGTAAAAACGAAGTTATAGTTATTAAAGGGAACCCTCGTTTTTATAATTTTTTTGTCGGTAATAATATAAAATTATATTAAACCTTTATTACTCGTTATTAAACCTTGGCAAAGTTCCTTGCTGCGAGACTTTAATATTTTATATTTTCCTCTAAAGCTATTATAATTTTTTTGCGCTCATTTTATTGAAATCCCCGCTAGTTCAGTTGTGTAGTTTGCAAGATGAAGTTGTTTTTGACAACAGTTGTGCTGTTTGCTCTGTTTAATGTAAGTAGTCTTGTCTTATTCAAATGTGATAAGGTTTATTTAATTATTGAAACTTCATACAATAGTGGCATATATTGGCAGCCTTAATGCGACAAAGCATTCTCTACCAGTCAACCTTTGGGTTAAATAGAGCAACATTAGCTATATACATAATACCAATACAAGTTAAAATTATAACTTGTATTCGTATTTTTATTTTAATTTATTATAATATATTATATTCTCAATTTTTCCACTTGAACAGGCAGTGTTTTTTTTTTTACCGTAACAGCCTGCCATTTCTAGGTGTGTATTATAAATAAACACTATTCATTGTATTGTATTTTCCATACTAACAAATCGTACTATAACGTTCCCACGTATTTTTTACAAGTATAATCTCATCGTGAATGATTTAACCAAGTTTTACAATAACATTTGGTTTTAAAATTAAAACAAGCCTTTTTTTAAGTTGGTTGTTTTTCTGTTCAAATAAAGTTTTTATTTTATCCTTTTTAACCGATTTCCAAAAAGGAGAAGGTTCTCTATTCTTGACTACCTATGTATTTTTAGTTGAAGCATTCCTCACAAATTCTTGTCATGAGTTCGATTTGTATTGCAACTAGATGATACTAGGAAATCGATAGACGAAGAAGATAAATTAATAGGTACTTATGATAATCTAACTACTTAAATCATAATTTATAATTATTTATTTCCGTAAATTGGTTTTCCACAACACACACACACACTTTTACAAGTCACATCATGTTATGTTTTAAAACTAGATGGGGCCGGTGTTTCATATCTGAGTACTCTAAGGGCTCGTTTACGGAGACGCGGGGCGTCGCGCGTGTAGAAGGCTCGTCGCGTGCTTTTTTATTAATTTACTGAGAGGCGGGTCCACCGCAACGAACGCTGCATTTTAAACTAATGAGCGAAAAATAACTTCTCGTAAAATCGTCGTTTGAAATCGTTAACGTTTTCATACATCGCCATGAGCTTGAATTAAAAAGGCAGAACATGCCGCGCGACGCCCCGTGTCTCTGTAAATGAGGCCTAACAGTTGAAACAAACTCGGAGGTCACGGTCTCTTTTAAAGTCTTGAACATTGGTCAAGTTAATTATGAGGCCTATGCAAATAAGTGTCTGAGATGATCTTTTGAAGAAAGAGCCACATAGATTTTAGTGGATCTGTCATAGCTGTTGCACGCATTTGTCAGTAATCATCTAGCTCGACTCATAGGTAACCTATAGAGCTCAATGACAACACTCATAGTAAACAACCCAAACAAAGATAAATGATAAAAGAATGTCGTAGAGCCTTTCTCGATAAATGGACTATGCAACACTCAAATAATTTATAATTAAAATTAGTATAGATTGGAAATTCAAATATGATGTTGCTTTTCTGCATTGAATCCAGTACCTACTCTTTGACGTCTTTTTTTTCAATTATTGAATAAATAAAATCAGATGGCTAATATTATTCAGGTAGACGGAATTTTAGCATCAAGTGAGCGTGTCTGGGCTCCAGCGCTCTGTTTTTTGCTTTCAATTAAAATAAAACAAAAAAGCAAGCAGTGCAGAATGCTGTCCTCATTAAATTTGGTTTAGTGTCCTGTTGTACATACTTAACACTGGCCCAACACTGGCTTAATACTTAACACTGGCTGGTCTGGCTGGACTGTATTTTAAAACATATCATAATGTGACGTGTAGGTAAACGTGTTTTGTAAAGCGAATATACAGAAATACTAATTTACATTCGTTTAAACCATGTTCTACAAATAAAATATTTGAATTTGAATTTTATGATGTCTCTAACACAGTACTGACATAAGCAACATTAAGGGTGTAAAATTACCCTTAACGCAAACGAAGGGCATTTGTTCTCCCTACCACTGCGATCATTTTTTTGTCTAGACCATACCTGAGAACCCCCTAGTTAAGAAGATATTGGGGGTCAAAGTTCCAAATTTTGCACAGCTGTTTTTGTGAGTACTAGTTTTTCAGGTTATAACTTTACTTCAATTACCTCCAGAACCCTTTTACTATTCAAAGCATCCACTAGCACAATGTTTTAAGAGTGCTACATTAAGTTTTACCGTAACATGAGATTTTTGACCCCAAAAAAAAAGTCGTTTCCCAGCAAAAAAAATTGCGTATATGTGAAGGGTTCATTTACACCCTGTATTATTTAAAATGGCTCAATTTCTGTTCTCCAGCGACCTAGGTACTGTTTTATTTCTCAGATTCAAGCGGAATTCTAATAATGATATTATGCTTGTATCTGAGTTTCATTTCAATTATGCTGGTCTTTGGCTCAGAATTTATAGAAAATTAAATGGACATGATCCTTTGATAAAGACTATAATTTTTTTTGCAGATTAATACTTCGGGTGCCTTTGGAGCTGTGAGTATTAAGTTTTATTCAGAAATAGTGTGTGACCCAGACCCTAGAATTTTGGGCCACCTGCACTGATACCTAAATAGCAATCTCGGTATTACCACAAACTGCTTTTGTCCACCAAGTTGAATGAATCTATTCTAAAGAGATATTTATCATGATTTCAGTCCGAATGCGGAAAGGTGTTACTGAACAAGGGTAGGAACCATGGGGTGGCTGGAAGTACATTGGAAGGTCAGTGGCCCTGGGAAGTAGCAATCTACCGTCTAGTAAGTACCTGTCTATTTATACTAGTAACTTTAAAATACTACCATTAAAGATTTTTAAACTACACAAGACAAAGAGCACACATTAATACTTTAATTAAAAAAACAAATATTGACGTACTGAAACAGAGTAGTTTAACTTGTGTAAGAATACTCGTAGTTGAGTGACCTAAGGAAAGATCTCTGTGAAAAATGAAAACGAAAGCGAAAATTAAAAAATACACGAGACAGACTCTTTACCGCTACAATTTCCTGCATTCTTAAAAATTCTACAGCTTCACGTCTTCCAGCTCTCTTACACTACATTTGTACTTTTCCAGATCCCAGAACACAGATATATTTGTGGAGGAACACTGGTTTCTAACAGCCATATCATCACGGCAGCTCACTGTGCCTTTAGGAAACAGAAGCTCGTCGATAGGGACAGCTTTGTGGTCTACTTGGGACAGCATAACATTAAGAAGTTTGGAGAACAAATCCAAGTCAGGGCTGTGAGTATGTTATTCCTTTATTTACTTCTTACTTTTTTTACTACTATAAAGGGTGTAAAAGTACCCTTAACGCAAACCAAGAGCACTTATTCTCCCCACCACTGCGATATTTTTTTTGTTCTAGACCATACCTGGGAACCCCCTAGTTACCGAGATATTGAGCGTCAAACTTTCAAATTTTTCACAGCTGTTTTTGTAAATACCAGTTTTTCAGGTTTTTACTTGCATTACTTCCATGGCCCCTTTACTATTCAAAGCATTCACTAGAACAATGTTTCAAGAGAGTAACATTGAGTTCTACCGTAAAATGTGATTTTCGACCCCAAAAAAAAAGTCGTTTCCCAGCAAAAATTTTAGTGTTACTTAGTTTGATGTACAAAACGCTTGGTTCACGGATGTGTGAAGGGTGTATTTACACCCTGTAATAATACATTTTTGGAGAAAAAGGAAAAGATGAGGTTCACACGAGTCTTAATGGATTGACATGAAAATGGAGATGAATAACACCACGGAAAGCTTCTTTTATCATAATTTTCTATTATCTTTTTATTCATGTTGACTGCGTCTTCCGGTTCGCGGTCGCCACTCCTGAACTTTTCGGCCCCACCGCCTTGATTTTTATACACCTAATAGGGCCTATAGACTTAAGTTTCTGATATAAATTTCAACTTGCTAGATACACCCGTTCCTGTGAAAATCGGTGGTGACATTCGGTCAGACAGACGGACAGATGAGAGAGTGATCTTATAAGGGTTCCTTTTTTACCTTTTGAGGCACGGAATACTGAATAGACCCGTTTGGATAAGTCAGTGGCAAAAAAAGACGTCAACTGTTTTGTTCAAATCCCGAATGAAGCTGGGGCGGGTTATTTGCATAATAAGTATCTTAAGAAAAATTTAATTGCTTCTCAAAGTAACTATTCCACGCGGATAAAGTGGCGGGCAGGCTAGTGTGTACATATTTAAGACCGTTTGTTTTCTTTCAGATTAAGGACATCAGCATCCATCCAGAGCATGACGCCTCCAACTTTAAAATAGACCTGGCTATCTTCGAGCTTCATAAGCCTGTCACGTTCTCCAATTGGGTACAACCAGCCTGTCTCTGGCCTGACTCCGACATTGACCTCAATGACCTAGTTGGGCAAACGGGTACTGTAAGTAAAGTTTATTTTCACTATCATTAAAACTGGAAACGGGATATTTACCATCTTTACTGTTTGTGTCGAGTCCCTGATATTTCGTCGCTGTTGCAAGGACAATGACGACGGATAAACTGAAGTTATTGCGGATAGCTGTTTATTAGCAGACAAATGGTCTACCCTCTTCGTTAATTTTTGCTCTCGATGCTGCTATCACTAACGCTCACAACTCGATTTTGTTCCCGATACTCGAAACTTACTGTCCACCGCTTGGCATAAATAATCCTTGTATAATCACTTTGACACATCGATTGTTTTTCGTGTCATCTCAAAAAGACGATTACTTAGTATGAAATCAAAATTAGAATTATTTGGGGATTTGTTAATAAATGCACTTCGTTTCTTATTTAGGAATGTCAATCCCGGTCATGATCCGCGGTTTGACGTTTGATTTTGTTTCGCCCTCTCAAACTCAGCCGTTGATTAGTAACAGATACAAATTGGGATTCTTGTAAAAAAAGTGTGACGATGACAAATCAAATTGAGTCGGTACAAAACTTGGCGATGAGTTTGACACTTACAGTAGCTTCCATCAGCTCTTGTGATGTGCAAATTCCAGGCCAGGAAGGTCACGATATCAAGTGCTCCATAGTTTATGGGGCAATACCGCATTTACACTCCAGGGCAGAGTCTGAACGGGTTTCCTTGCTTCGGCCGACCTGTGTCTGGAGTCGATAAAGACTTCCAGGTCAGCCAACTCGTGTCCAAAGATTGTAATTTAGATAAGTAATGATTAAATTCGAGCATAAGTGAAAAGTACCTATATCTTACTTAACCGTGTCATAATTTCCACAGTTGGTGGGCTGGCCTAACGATGACGAAATAGATGGACTAAAACTACTGGAGATGCCTGTGGTATCCCAAGAGACGTGCATCAGATCGAGTCCAGCATTCTATGGAACGTTCACTTCCGAGACAACGTATTGTGCTGGATCGGGTGAAGGTGAGAGCTTTTATATTTTATACCATTAGGTGTCTAAAAGTGTCGCCGATGACTGAAAACTTACGTGATGATCAGTTGTCGTGGTGTGGTATGGGAAGCAGAGGAATGCAGAAAGTTTTGAGTATGAATGTTGAGGAGTTGAATGAAATGTTTTTTGAAATAAAAAAGTTTAATTTTTTTTTATTAGTTGTTGATGAGTTGCTTGGTACCGAGAAGTATGGTAGCTGAAAGGATGATGAAGTGCCCAGTTGCCCTCTCGCAAAATTAAATAAGCAAATATGACCTTTGGCTTGAAGAGGCTTAGGACTAATAAATATATTTTTCTAGGTTGTATCGCAGGCGGACATGGAATGGTTTTCGAGAAAGGTGACAGCTGGTACCTCCGAGGAGTAGTTTCCTTAGCATTGGCAAAAAAGATGGACTATCGCTGTGACCCTACACAATTTACTATATTCGCCGACGTTGCTAAATCCTTGCCCTGGATAAAAGAAAATGTTCAATATGATTAGTTTAAGCTCCGGTTTTAATAAAGTGTTAGTAGCTTTAGTTTTTTTGTAACTTCTACGGTGTCCCAGTGCCAAGCAAATGCTCGTTTTTAGGGTTCCGTACCTCAAAAGGTAAAAACGGAACCCTTATAGGATCACTTTGTTGTCCGTCTGTCTGTCTGTCTGTCTGTCTGTCTGTCAAGACCTTTTTTCTCAGGAACGCGTGGAGGTATCAAGCTGAAATTCATATCAAATACTCAAGTCTATGGTCTCTTGGAGCTGTGAAAAAATCAAACTTCTAAGTCAACGCGATCAAAAGATACTCCCGTTTATGCCGCAAATTTTCGACACTCGCAAGGGAATCAAAACCTACAGGGTACTTCCCGTGAACTCAGAATCTTGAAATTTGGTACGAAGCAACGTCTTATAACACAGATAAAGGAAAAATTGCGAAAGGCATAAATTTTTAGTTACATCATATAATAAAAATATTTTTAAGTTGAAATTTTCACTGAATGTGTCTCTCTGTTGCTGCTATAACAAAAAATAAAATAAAAAGCGACTCCCCTACTACGATGGTACGGAACCCTTCATGTGCGAGTAGGACTCGCACTTGGCCGGTTTTTTATGTACACAGCGGTGCTAAACATGACGTCATTCGGAACCCCGAAGCAGATTTTTTTTCAACAAATCTGTTGTTTTGTACAAAACTGCAATACCTGTTTTTTTTGAGATAAACTAAATACGTGGTAACAATTTTTTGCTGTATCTTCCTTCTTTTGTGGTTTCTTCATATTTCAATCTAATCTGAATCGTTACACATCATCTTCATTTCTTCCACTGTAGACGATCGTTAAGGCGATGTCCTCTTTTGGACATCCAAAAAACTAATCTAGTGAGTTGCTTTCAGGCCAGGATAGAACATCGGAAGAATGTTCTGTCCTTGTCTGCGCATACTTTTTTTTTGAAGCGTGAAAGGATAATAATAATAATAATAATAATAATCGTTTATTGGTCTCAATTAAAATATAGCCTAATACAAATTTCATCATCGGGGATTCTATACAAAAAAGGCTGCAGAAAACTACATGAACGCCTGACTTCCAAACTAGGTAAAGAACCTGTATCTTGGAAATCAGTTCACTTCCATGGACAAAATAAAATGGAGAAAGTAGGTTACCGAAAGAAAAATATTTATATAAATATTACAATTCCAACGCTGCCGCTGGTAGTAATTAGATTATTAGACTATAGATTTTAGACCTTATACAAAACAAATAATAAAACAGGTTACAGGAACAAAGCATGCGAATAAATTAACTATGTATCCAAGTATGGGAGTATAATAATGTGTTTGGTGTGGTGTATGATAGTGTGTCGTGTGTGATAGTGAGTAGTGTGTGATAGTGAGTAGTAGTGTGTGATAGTGTGTATGGGTGCTTTTGTGAACGAGTTATTAGTGAAATATGTATATCTTTGGTGTGTACGCAATTTCTGATTACGTTGCATTACTGTGAAATTTTTATAACTTTTTCTGTTTGAGAATAATCAAGGTCAAGGAGCCATCGTGTGACAGTTCGTTTGCATTTTGCTTTAGTTTGAGGATAAATTGATAGTGTCTGATTAATTTTATTATAAATATGGCCACCCAAAAAAGAGAAAAACCTCTGCGCAAATTGAGTACGGCAGGCTCTGGACTCGCAGACTGTGTGTTTCCTCCGTTTATTTAACAGAGCAATGGGATCGTAAGGCAGACGACCATGCATTTTAATGACAGATGATAGAACGAACAGTTGCCGCACTGTTAAAACCTCCCAGTGTCGATAAACGCTGGAAGTGGGATGATAAAAGGGAAAAAATGCACCAACTTTAAGTAAGGCTCTTTGAGCACGCTCGAGCTTCAGGATGATGGTTTTACACGCTCCACCCCAACACGTTATACAATAAACTAAAAGAGATTGACATAAGGCGAAGTAGATTGTTCTTAATACTTTAGCGTTTGCTATGTGTCTAAGATTTTTAAATATATATATTAATTTACGAACTCTAGACGACACGAGGTCGATGTGTGGTGCAAAATTTAACCTGTTATCGAGCAGGATGCCTAGATACTTCATTGTATTCACCTGCTGAAGTGGAGAACAATTACACAGCGACAGGCCCCCACATATGTGTGAGTGTGCTATAATTTGCGATTTAGCATTAAAACCCGACTGCGGGACACTTCTTAGAGAAAACGTTAAATATTTAGTTTTATCGACATTCAAGGTAAGGAGATTTGATCTCAGCCAATGGGCAACAATGTTGAAACCATTCTGCGCATGCTGAAATGCCTTTTCCCATGAACTGTCGCTAAAAATGAGGGCTGTGTCGTCTGCAAATGCAACAATCTTTCCGTTCAGAAGTTCAAGGTCGCAGTGGTCATTGATATAAATGAGAAACAAGGTAGGTCCGAGGATGCTTCCTTGAGGAACTCCATAGGAAATGGGAAGATCGCCACTTATCCATTCGCCCACCCTCACACACTGAGACCTGTCACTGAGATAATCTGCGAAGAGTTTAAGCGGCAAGTCCCTGACTCCCAGTCTCTGAAGTTTATCTATCAGTCTGGGAACAGAGACCGTGTCAAATGCCTTGGCTAAATCAAGAAATATTGCCAAGACTTTCTTTTTCCTATCAATATTATCCACAATAAAGTCCGTAACCTCATGAACTGCATCACTAGTTGCTTTGTTACATCTAAAACCAAATTGAGTGTCAGAAAGTAGTTTATTCTTTTCCAAATAGTGTTTCAGTCTTTTGTTCATAAGTTTCTCCAGGACTTTGGATAATGTAGGCAATATCGAAATTGGTCTATAATTATTGACACAGGCTCTGTCACCAGACTTAAATATAGGTATGATTTGTGATTTTTTAAAGTCTCGTGGGAAGGACCCCGTTTGAAATGCCAAATTACAAATGTAAGCCAGAGGAGAGAGTAACATAGGTCTATATCTAGACAGAAAACTGGCCGATATACCATCGCGTCCAACCGCACAGTTGACTCTAAGATTGAGGATAATGCTGTTTATCTCGTTTTCATCTGTTGGTAACATTACGAAGGAGTAAGAACAGGCCGATTTGGGAGGCAAAGGTACAGGTAGGTCAAGCGACGGATCATGAGATGCATGCTTTTCTGCTAGAGATTTGCCCATGTTTGCAAAATAAGCATTTACGGTGTCAGTAGAAAGTTGGGGGTTAGAAGGAGATATTAATTCAGAGGCAACCTCTGCGGATCGAGTAGTGTAAGTTATTGATTTTATAGCGGTCCATAGCTTTTTGGAATTATTACCTGCCTTGTCGATTTCGTGCCTTTCATGTTGTCTTTTAAGTTTTTTTAATAATCCGTTACAAAAGTTTCTGTATCTGGTATAGGTTATTTTTAGAATTGTATTATTAGGAGAATTTTTCGAGTTCAGATGCAGTTTATCTCTGTTTCTCATGCATCTCAAGAATGAATAAATGAAAAAAGAATGAAAAAAAATGTGAATAATCAAAATTAACCTCAGAGGAACTCTCAATACAACTGCTGCTCGGCTTCTTCATCATGAACATCATCGTTTTTCCAACTATATTGGGATAGACTTCCATTGTAACTGGATGCATCTGAATACCTGTACTTTACATGGAATAACGGCCTATCTGACCTCCACAGCCCAGTTAGTAGTGCGTATTACAACACCTTTTGGTAAGACTGTAATCTCTGACTGATTTGGTAAACTCTATATCATTCATACGTGGCATGAATGACATATGCAGAGGACATCCCCGCGATATTGTTAACAACTACCTAAATAAATAATAGAAGAGAACAAATTGAAGGGAATTGGAGAAGCAAATAACATTACGAATCCTTCACAAAGCTGTTGACCAATCATCAAACTAAGTACCCCTGCGCAAAAATTATAGTTGGGAAACGACTTTTTATTTGGGGTGTAAAATCACATTTTACAGTAAAACGCAAAGTGACACTCTTAAAACATTGTGCTTGAATAGTAAACGGGTCACGCAGGTAATTCAAGTGAAGTAGACGGTGGAACTTTGACCCCCTGGCCCAAATATCTCCCAGGGTTCCCAGGTATGGTCTAAAACAAAATAAAAATCGCAATGACGGGGAGAAAATGTACTTTTCGAATGACTTTTTTTTTGGGGTCAAAAATCACATTTTACGGTAAAACTCAATGTTGCACTCTTGAAACGTAGTGCTTTGAATAGCAAGGGGGCTATGGAAGTAATTTAAGTAAAGTTATAACCTGAAAAACTGGTATTTACAAAAACAGCTGTGCAAAATATGAAACTTTGACCCCCAATATCTCCGTAACTAGGGAATTCCCAGGTATGGTCTAGAACCAAAAAATGATTGCAGTGGTGGGGAGAACAAGTGCCCTTCGCCCCGTTTCCCTTGTTCCCTTTATAATATAAAGGGTGTAAAAGTACCCTTAACGCAAACGAAGGATATTATGAACAGTTATTCTCAATAATCCAGTAGTGGGAAATATAAGTATACTTTTAGTGAAAATCAAAGCTCAAACTAATCTTCTTTAATATTTTCCTTAACCCAGGGCAAGGCTTGAGCGACATCGGCCATTACAGTGTAATGAGCAGGATCACAGCGATAGTCGATTTGATTGGCGACTGTTACGGAGACAACACCTCGAAGGTACCAGCTGCCATTTTTCTGGAAGACCATTCCATGTCCGCTGTTGACACAACCTAGAAAAATTATATTTGTTATTAATTAAGGGACCGTAAGTAAATGTTAATCTACTAATCGACAGTGTAGTAACATTAATATGCTTAAGGTGAAGGCGACAAGGCAGCCCTTGAAATTCGAATTTTCGAAAAGGTCTCTTGGGTGTCTATTTGATGAAAACGGCATTCTGGAGACCTTTATCAACTGAGACGGTTGTATTGGTGATTTTAATCATTTTAATTAGCAAAAAAACATTTTTGATTGCCGCGAATCCCATTTTATTTAACACTAGCGGACCTGGCAGATCTCGTCCTACCTGGACAGCAGTGCCACCTACCGGGTCCCATTTATTGAATTTATTTGTTACAAAAAATGTGATAAATGAAGAACCGCTGGACCGATTTTGTGCAAACTTTACATAAACCATCTACTAAATAGTTCAAACAAAGCCTAAACATTTGGTTTGGATAGGTGAGCCCGTTCTTGATTTATAAAATAAGAGAAGAAGATAGAAGATGAAGAAGATACGACAAAAAACGTAAGAACATTCGAATTTTGCGGGCTACTTTGTCACCTTCACCTTAAATTCAACCCTGGCCATCTACTGACTTTAGAAAGCCTTCATTATCTTTCTGTCGTTGTATCATGTTACTTGGAGTCCCCTCTTCGTTTTTTCTTTGATTCTCCTCTATCATACGACACGTTATCATTTACTCTCTTTTCATCATCATCATCAGCCTATAATGTTCCCACTGCAGGGACTCAGGCCTCCTCTTCAGGAGGGATGAGCTTTAATCCACCACGCGGGCCCAGTGCGGGTTGGTAGATGTCACATGTCTTCGTTTTTTTTGGTTCTAAGACAGTTTCCTCACGATGTTTTCCTTCACCGTTTTGAAAGAGCAGCGGTGATGAAATAAATTACACACTTAATTACTCTCTTTTCCTTTTATATATTTCCTTATACAATCCATCCATTGTGTTTTTGGTCGTTTGCTCCTTCTTCATTCATTAAAAAAATATTCATCACTTTTTAGTCAGATGCGATTAGTCCCTCTTCACCACATTATGTCCATACCAAGATAGCTTATTTTGCTTAATACACTAAAATACACTTGAGGAAGCCTTACCATTCCATAATCCAGCGCAAAACGTCGAGTCAGAAAGAGCTTGTGCAAAGAATGAAAACGATTTGATGCACATCTCTTGGGAAATCACTGGTGCCTCCAGAAGCTTCCGTTCTTCTACCTCGTCAGCGTAATACGAGCTTATTACCTGTGGAAATTATACAATACTTTTTTTCTATTATTATAATTTGACTGGGCAAAGGCATCCCTAAATCCCTTCCAACAGTCTCGATTCTGTGCTTCTTCTTACAATTCTCAAGGATGACATTCAGTTCGTCCCACAACGCGTTCCTTGGTCTACCGCCAGCCCATGTCATTGCTCGTTTGGTATACCACAGACATGTCCTGCCCAGTCCCATTTAAGTTAGGGAGCCTTTTAAGCCTCGTCAACGATTTGCGTTTTGGAACGCAGTGTTGTGTTTCGAACACGATCTGTTTATTTTACACCTAAGATACTGTGCTGCTGTGTGTATAATGAATATTTTCGGGAAATTGTTCCTGATAGTTTCCTATGTATATCAGGGTAAAATAATAAAGAATGATTGCTTCTGCCTATGCTATTATTTTAGCTAATGCGATTAGATTGCAGTTATTTTATGTTTTGTACTTTAAGGTGTATGCTCTCCCCCGTCGGAACTGCAGGATGTTGTCGTGGTGTGTGTGACCGCGGCTTGACATATAGGGCTAAGAAGAAACATGGGTGGTTTTAAGTTAGTAGAAGTCCGACACTCCCTTTCGCTCTGCCCAAAAGCGGGACGGGTTATTTGATGATTTCCCAACCCCCCACAAAAAAAAAATTACTGCGCTCCATAGCATGATTACAAACCTTAAGTTTGGTATTTTGGATGTTGATTAAAGACCAAATTTTAACACCGTGATGACTATTAGATATAGCTTCAAAGACATGGGCAGAGTGCCCCTTTTTTTTCTAACGATTTATTTTGGCGAAATAAAAATTTCTTCAATCCCAATGCTTCAGGATCCTTTACTATGCGCATTCACATTCCTCGAGCAAAATTCAAGACCAGGACTATTAAACTAGACTTTACTTACAGTGCCGGATTGTCCAACAATGTTCTTGAGTTCAATGTCGGAGTCAGGCCAGAGACAGGCTGGTTGAATCCAATCGGAGAACGTGACGGGATCCTGAAGCTCCAAGATTGCCAAGTCTCTGTTGAAGATGGTTGCGTTGTACTCTGGATGGAGTCGGATTTCCTTAATCTGTAATTGATTAACATTTTGTTTATTAAAAAGCTGCCTCGTTGGTCTGGTGGTTGCAACCGTGACTGCTGAGTATGAGGTTCTAGGTTCGATTACTGAGCCGGGTAAATTGTTATTGGGTTTATCCACTAGGAGTTTCTTAGCAGCAGTTATAGTATCTGGATTTCTGCCCGGTTGATGGATTTAGACTCGCCCCCACACAATAGGTGAAATGTGGCTATATTAATCAGTACGCCTCTGTTCAATCCTTCAAATATACAAAGTCCAATGTACGTATTTCCGTTGATGAACGGTAGGCCGCACGTCAGTGACGGAGTAAAGACTATAATGTGGTTTTTGGCTATATTGAGAAATGTCATAATCTAAAAGATCCACCTCAAGGACAAAAAGTATTTTAGTTGCACATTATAAATAAACAAGTACTAATATTAAGGTTCCTTATAGTTTCTTTGCATTTGGAACGAAAATCGAATACTGAATACCCTCCTTCAATATAGCCCTCGTTTAACCTAACACTGTGAATTGGCTTGTAGTTCCAACCTGGACTTTTTCTCCGGAGTCCTTAACATTGTACTTCCCCAGGTAGAGCTCCGGGCTGCTTTTGTCGAGCTGACCTTGACGTGTTGTGACGCAGTGAGCTGCCGTGATGACGTGACGGTTCGAAACCAGTGTACCTCCACAAACGTATCTGTTTTTGGGCACCTAGAAAAGTAGATGTAGGTATAATTTAAGTACCATCAGACAAAAAGGTTTTGGCGCCAGTAAAAATAAAAATCTGTAGGGTATTGCATCCTTAGCTCCACGAACCAAAAAATATACACTTCTTACTTGTCCTCCAACATAATATTATGTTTTTGTTCACCCAAAAGTACAGTTATTTTCCGCTTTGTGGTGTTTTTTTGGGAAGTTGGTCTTTTTATTTAAATAACGTGCGTTTTTATCCTATCACTATCATCATCAGCCTATATTGTTCCCACTGTAGGGACTCAGGCCTCCTCTCTATGAGTGGGATGGGCTATTATCTACCACGCGGGCCTATCTTCTTCGAATCGGTCTTCGATTTTTTTGGTTCTAAGACATGCCGGCTTCCTCACGATGTTTTCCTATACCGTTTTGAGAGCAGTATTGATGAAAAAAAATGCGCCTGACAGGGTTCGAACCCACGACTCACTGTTCATAAGTCGGGGCTGCCACCACTGGGCCACCACTGCTCCCCTGTACTTTTTCTTGTACTTTAATTTATTTTTCAATAATCCTAAAGATCGTGTATTTTAGAGTTGGCCGGAATTTAATAGTTAGTTAATTTAATACTTACTGTTTGGTATACTGCTACTTGCCAAGGCCACTGACCCTCCAATGTACTTCCAGTCTCCCCATTGCCATTACCTTTGTTCAGTAATATCTTGCCACATTCGGACTGAAAGCATGATGATTTCTTTTGTAAAGGTCACCATGATCGACAAGAGGGGTTATTGTACATTCGTCAAGTTAAGTAAATTTGCCACGAGAAAAAGTATGTGTAAACTCGCCACAGCTCTATTTTCATATAGAAAAATCCGCCATATTGGTTATTACCGTACAGACAGCACAAAAAACCAAACAATAAGTAGAATAAAACCGAAATGACACAGTATTTTTTTAGAATATATTTAATGGGCAAGGACAAGTAGGAAGAAAAATGGATAGTAAAGTCCCACTAAGTACCGAGAGTAAATTTTATTTTGGGGATGAAAAAAAGGATATCAAACTACCAGGAGAACAGAAGTAGGAAGGAGGTATTGTTTTATTGGAAATAGGAATCTTATAATCAAATCTATATAGGTACCTTTCTAATACCATGCAATATTATTGGTGGAGATGAGAAATAATAACATACACTATGTGACTCGATTATTCGAAAATCGAGTTCGAGAAAAATATCGAAGATTTACCAATAAAAACGTGTTTGATTTTGATAAATTAATCAATATTAAAGCACTTGATGGTGACTCTAACATTTCACAATTTTTGCCTCCTGTTAGTTTGTAGGACTTTACTATCCTGGTTTCCTATCTACCTCCAACAAAAAAAGTGCATGGTATTAGAAAGTGCTGGTGGTTTGTGGGACTTTACTATCGACCGCCCGAAAGAAATGATTAAATCTCCTATTAACTTATGATACCCTAGTACTACATAATACATTATATTACTCCTGTATTTGGAGACATTCCGAAAGAAATGATTAATCTCCTATTTACTTTTGATACCCTAGTACTTCATACAATAGAAACCATTCTTTAATTATATTTTGCATTTCGGACCCTGGTTTTCCTATAATAACTTTAAAACGTAATTTGTTATCACTACTTCATGCAAAAATTATGTACCTATGAAGACTTGTGACGAATTTACACATATTTTTTATGCATGTGACAAATTTATTTTCAATGATACGGAGTTGTGTGTCAATGGGTCAAATCTACAATAACCCGACAAGAGTAGAAATAGGGTCGTTGACAAAACAAATCTAATTAGTCCGTCAGATAGATTTCCAAAAATATTGGACACGTATTTTTTCTTTTTTTACGTTAACAATGAAGACGATACAGTGCTTCGAAAAGTCGCGCGACGTCACACTTTGATACATTATTTATCAGAAAGTGACTCCCGATCTTTTACACGTAATTATTCGTCAATTTTTATTAATTTGATAAAACAAAAAATGCGTATCCAATATTTTCCAATAATCTCACAGACGAACTGAACATAATCATATTTTTTAGTCAGTCAATTATAATATATAATATAATACCGAGGTTGTAAATGTATAGAGCAGTGTTAGCTGCTCTATAAGCATCTGCCATGACCTCTGGGTCACCCCAATCTAATACTTACAGCTCCAAAGGCACCCGAAGTATTTACCTGCCAAAAAAAGATCGTTGTTTAAATATTATTGCGATTATGTCGCTCTTACGCGTTACTACGCGCGCGGCGTATTCTTTTTGTTACAAAAATTAAACAAATAAAAACTTTTATAATTACAAGTAATTAATATTTCGCATGTAACACCCGAAGGGTTAGTCAGAGGTGTACGATGTAAAAGAACACCTTCTGGCTGTTATGACTGTCCATAAATATTTTTTTTTTCATTTGTTTACAAATAAAAAAACAATAAAGTACATTTGCTCAACCAGAATGGCCCTATAAAATCACCGAGGTTTGTACTGAATGCTACATGTAAGTGTGCTCGCTTTACCGCCGAGAGTGGGATTATGGTATTACACCAAAAAATCTTTAGTTAGTCCGTCAAATAGATTTCCAAAAAATAGTTGAAATATATATATTTTTTCACTTTGGTAAAGAAAAGATGAAGACAGAGACACAGTGCTCCGACAAGTCGTGTCAAGTCGTATGACGTCACACATCTAGTACGTTTTTTTACCCAGAAAGTGACGTAACGAGCCCCCACTCATGATCTTTGCCGCGTTTTATCTTCGTCAACTTTTATTAATTTGATAAAATAAAAAACACGTCCAATATTTTTCGACAATCTAACAGACGGACTAATTACATTTTTATGGTGAAATACCTAATCATATTGAACAGTGTCATAACATTTAGGCAACACATTTACATGTGTCTAGGATTTGTTAAAACCAGTTTAATTGATACAGAGCAAATTACTCTATTGTTCAAACAAATTAAGTTCCATAGTCTTGAGCCTGATATAGCTTAATACTTTTAAGTAATCCTGATAAAGTGATTAATTTATTAAGATTATTGTAATATCAAAATATTAGCAACTTATTATTTAGCAACTTACAGCGAACAGCGCAACTGTTGTCAAAAGCAGCTTCATCTTGCAAACTGCAAACTGGACTGGCGGTAAAATACAACCGCTTAAAAACGAAAAAAAAAACGAGTTGTTGAGGAAAAAAACAAATATACTTGCTACAAGGAACTACCTTGCATACGAGTATAAGGTGAATCTCGAGACAAGCTATATATTGTGTGATGACTGATGACGTTATAAGTTGATAGGTAAAGTTTTAAATGAAAAGTATACTTTATTCTTTTTAGGATTGCATAAAATCGCCAAATTCGAATAAGTGGCCGGGAGCCATCGCGTGGCCCGGACGGCCGGAGCGTCTCCCGCGGCGTCCCATTCCCTCTCGCCCCGGACTATGGCTTGCACTAGGGCCGGACGCGACAGGTCGCCGCCGCCGATCGCCGCTACGAGAATTATTTTACAAACTGATTTTATTGTTTTTCCGCAACCAAGGACGGAAAAGAAAATGACCACAGATAACTATACCTTATACTAAGTCCAAATCCACTTTTAAAAAAAAACACTACCGTCTATGTAGTGTCCGCTGTGAATTTAATCTCTTCGTAGTGAATTACGTCTTTGAAGCGTAAATATTTTGCTAAGCTGTGAAACTATGTGACCGTTTCCACTGATACTAAGCTATGTAGCTGTGCGAGTAAGATGTGCTATGAAGATGCGCCGCCACAAAGTAACTGCGCGAGAAATATGCGCAGCTCGAGCTATGCGATGTATCGATAGTAGGGAAGCGACGAGGGTGGACTTACTCCAGGTACTTTGTTTTACACATAGCTACACCACTCGCGACGACCCATAGCAGCACATCCATAGCACGCATCCTTCCATGTAAAACACTAGCGTCACGCGGTCTCACCCGCGTAGTACCCGTTCCCGTGGGAATACAGGGATAAATAGTAACCTATGTTACTCAGGGTAAATGTAGCTTTCCAATGGTGAGAGAATTTTAGAAATCGGCGCAGTAGTTTTTGAGTTTATTCATTACAAACACACAACATACACATCTTTCCTTTTTATAGTGTAGATATCTTAGTTGAATCCGTTACCACCAATGCTAAGCTATGTGCATCAATGAATATGATTGGTGGATATCAAACGCATCCATAGCAACGTAGTAAGCAAAGATTTCCGTGCTCGCACCAAGAAACTGTCCACACCATACATAAATAGAGTTGACCACAGCTCTTCCCTCTACACACTGTCATAAGCCTTCTCCAAGTCTACGAAGGCACAGTAGCCCCCCTTGTGCTTTGCCAGATGTTTCTCAGCTATGCACCTTAAGGAAAAAATCTAATTCGTACAGCCCATCCCCACTCATCTCAAATCTTCTCATCTGTCTCTATTGTCCCCGTACCAAGACTTTTATTTATTTATTTAAACTTTATGCACAATAGTGATACATAGGCGGACTTAATGCTACAAGGCATTTTCTACCAGTCAACCTTAGGGTCAAACAACATATAAAAATACACATATAAAAATAACATAAACTAATACATATTGCAACAAATACCAAAATAAAACATAACTGGTAATTACCATGACTAACTTGTAATAGCTATTTTGTCTGATTTAAATAGTGGGAACTTACTTTCCTTTTAAAAGTGAATTTGCTTTCAGCTTTTTTAATTCCCAGGGGTAGCGTGTTCCAGAGTTTAATAGATGAGATAGTGTAAGAATTTGACAAAAAACAGGTGCGGTGTGAAGGAATTTGGAGAATAAGATTTTTGGAAGTTCGAAGATTACGACTATGACAACTGCCCAATACTTTGAAATAACTTTTTAAATAATCGGGAGCTCGTGGATCGTTCATAATCGAGAAGAGCATGCAGAGAGATCTGAAGGACCTCCTGAGTCGGATAGGCAGCCATTTAAGCTGAGAACGGAAGGAAGAAATATGATCGTATTTACGAAGGCCAAAAACAAAACGAATACAATTATTGAGAAGTCGATCCAATTTATTTAGAAGTTCTTGGGAAATATCAGAATAACAAACATCAGCATAGTCAATAATGGGGAGCACAAGGGACTGAACCAAAGTGAGTTTCGTGCTAGATGGGAGAAAATGCTTGAATCTTTAGAGAGACCGCAGTGAGAACGTGACTTTCTGACTTACCTGAGCGACGTGTTTATCCCAACTCAAACTGCTGTCAATGTACAGACCCAAGTCCTTTACGTGGGGTGAAAGAGAAATGACGGAATTCTCGTACATCAGTGGCACAAGTTGGCTAGTGCTCACATTCCTTAAATAGTACGAGCTACCAATGAGGATGGCCTGGCATTTTTCGACGTTAACAGACACCCCACATTGTCAGACCATTTCTTGATAGTACGAAGATCAGCATTGAGTGTTGTAATGCAATTATCAAGGTTGGTAATGTCTGATTGAGCGTACTTTTGCGTAAAATTTCCCGACAACGCTCAAAAGACTAAAACCGCTGTAGTTTTTACACTCCTGCTGTGATCCCCTTCCCGTATGCAGGGTGTAAATCAACTCTTCACACATACGTCAACCAAGCATTCTGTACATCAAACTAAGTAACCCTACGCATTTTTTTTTGCTGGGAAACGACTTTTTTTGTGGTCTTATATTTCATTTTACGGTAAAACTCAATGTAGCACTCTTAAAACATTGTGCTAGTGGATGCTTTGAATAGTAAAAGGGTGATGGAGGTAATTTAAGTAAAGTTACAACCTGAAAAATTAGTATTTATAAAAACAGTTGCGCAAAATTTGGAACTTTGACCCCCAATATCACCGTAACTAAAGGGGTTCCCAGGTATGGTCTAGAACAAAACAAATATCGCAGTAATGCCCTTCGTTTGCGTTAAGGGTACTCTTACAGCCTTTATAGTGATAAAATTACAGCCATGACCCATGTCAGTCATCCCGCACGCAACCATATCTCCAAAATAAACTGAAGATCCCGGCACAACAGGCTTGCTAGGTACCACCCCGTCACCGTTTTATGAACAAATTATCATCTAATTGTGTTCTTATTTAAATAACATTTGATTTTTTTTATATTTTTCCTGTGAAGCTGTTTAGCGGCTTCATACCTTTGCATCTCTTTCTACCTGGCGAAATCAAACTTCTCCTAATAAAAGGGATGCTTACTTACTTAAAAAAACATGATTCTAATTAGTCCGTCTGTTAGGATATCGAAAAATATTGGATACGTATTTTTTGTTTTATCAAATCTGTAAAAAATAACAAAGATAAAACGCGTCAAAGATTTGAGTGGGGGGTTGTGATGTCACTCACCGGTAAAGAATGTCACAATATGTCTTAGTAAATGAAGTCACACGAGTTTTCAAAGCACTCGTCTTCATTGTTTGTTTACGTGAAAAAAGAAAAAATACGTGTGCAATATTTTTTGAAAATCTATCTGACGGACTAATTAGATTTTTTTGTTAACTACCCTATTGATGAAAAAATATTTTTCGTTTTATTATTGAACTCTCTATGAGAAGGAATCGGCTGTAATCCAATACGCGGGCCCAGTGCTGGTAGGTAGAGGTCACAAGTTATCGAACTTTTGGTTCTAGGACATTTGATTTGGTTTTCTCGCGATATTTTCCTTAACCGTTTTGAGAGCAGTGGTGATGAAATAAATTACACAAAGTAATGTTTGGCTGGTTCAAACCATGAAGGTATAGATAAAAATGGAGACCACACTTCGAATACCTACTTGAAGCTTAACTTATGCATCGCTATCTCGCTCACTGTGGTCTGACCCTCTCTTTCTAAGTAGGGTAACCTTTATTTTATTTTACCTAGGACATTACGTAGTTCCTTTTCATACCTAGTGTTTTATTAACATAAAATATATCCACATCTCTGTTCACTTTTAGACTTAGCCTTTTTCTTAGCCCCAAAAGAAGGGTTATTAAAGATTGGTGAAAGATGTGTATAATAAATTAAGAAAGATGTTGTTTGTTTAGTGTAAAAGTTTCTGTTTTTTTTTTTCATATTTGTCATTTTTTAAGCAAAAAAGGCCGAGTACTTACATAATTTCGCATGGAAATAGAGTATAGACCATGACCAGGACAAAAGTTTAGTTCCTGTAGCAATACGAAATTAATGATAGATAATAATGACGCCGCCGAGGCCGACCCAGGAAGAGGTGGTGACACGACCCGGACGCCTACCGCAAAGGCTGGTTCGAGGGGGCTCAAGATAAGGATATCTGGAAAGATTTAGGAGAGGTCTTTGCCCAGCAGTGAGACAGCGCTGGCTAATAAAATAAAATGTGCGGGAGGTTTAAAACTAGTTGTTGTGTGTGTAGCATATAAACGAAAAGGGGTTGTTGGCCAATCCAACTAGCTTATTTTGTTCCACAGCTGGGAAAAACCCACCCTCTCCCTTTTCCACGCCAGTCCTTTCGGGTGGTTGTACTCATAATTTTACTAACATCAACACTTACTATGAAACCAAGAAATCGCAAATAAGAAACAAAATGTTTCATTTATTTTGTAGATTAATGAAATATAATAAAATTATACATGAATGAGTTTTTTAAAGGTTTCTGGGTATGTGCTCAGGTATTTTACCGCTGTGAAATTTTTTATATTATGTATTTTCATCTAAATACGAAGCTATAACAAGAACGGTAATATGTATAAAACCTCAAAAAAGAAACAAAAACACTTTTTAAAGTAAAATCATTTATTAAGTTTTCTATTAAACAATTTATACATGCTCAATATCATTGCTCTGTGTAGTTTCTGTCACAATATTTTACTATTTTGTAAGCTCCTACCGAAGGAAAATAAAGTTTGCTTCGGTTCACAAAAGTAGTGAATGAATTGAATTTATTTATAATTAAAGAATATGAATGATCTGCTGGCAGACATTTAGGTGCTACTAACGCATTATAGCAATGTTCACATGAAATGCTGGTAATAATTTGTTTTATAATGTAACCAGTTACATAATATAATATATTTTTCTGGTATGGGCTAGTATGAATTGCATCTAAAATTTGGAACACATTTTCAACGTCCTGTTGGCAGACAGGTTCTTCCCGAGGTTGAAACAAACTTTTCGGTTTATTGAAATCGAAGATGTGTGAAGTCTCAAAGCCATTTTCAATGCAGTTGGCATTGATGGACGGCTGGACAGAATGTCTCTCCTCAACTTGTTATCTGAAAATGATAATATAATCATTTGACAAAATATTGCCTAGTCAAATATTTGAACAATTTGAAAATGTTTCTAAAAACATAATAATAATTAAGTAATATAGATAATCAAAATTTTACCTTGCAAGACGATACTACTTCTTTATTTATTATTATAGAAGGAACTGCTGTTTGTTTTAAGCGCCTTGCTGAATCATAATTTGATTCATGAACATGCAAATTGCAAATCCTTGCACGATCATAAAACTTTCTTTTCAGTGGTACAATGGACAACCATAATTCCCTCTGATTACTAGATTTGGGAAATCTAAAAAAAAAAAAATACTTTAATGTTATAAATAATGAGAAACAAAAACTAAATACCAAAGAAAAGAAGTCTGCGAGTATGATAATGACTGTATAATTAATGAAGGTCCCACGAAAAGTCCCAGATATATCCCCAATATGGTCACACTACTTCAGTATGACTTTCTTTAGACAAAAACAAATAAAATTGCAATAATTCCAAGAAATTCAGTGTAAAACTGTTTGGTCTTTACATAGTTATCTAAGTTATCATTGACTAATATGTTAAAATCATAGGTCAAGCGTTTTATGATGTTATTAATTGAAAATACAAAGAACTAAGATTACAGTTATTCAGTGTCAAAAATCACGATTTAAACACTTACGCGTGAAATCTTATTTCACCTCCTGGGACACTACGTACTACCACAACCACGCACTACACAACTTTGCACCATTTTTTCAATTATATCATTGATTACAGACAAATCTCTCCAACGAAATTGTGAACCGCAAAGTAAACAACCGCCATATTGGTACGATTTATGTTGACATGTAGGGCCAATGTTGCCACATTACCAAATCCTTAGGAAATGGGAAAATAATTCACTGATTCGCCAACCTTGTTAGGCATTTTGAGACGTACTATTTTGAAATTTTCATTTCAGTAATCTTACTTTAGCTTTTTATTTATTGTCACATTATTTGACTGTATTTAACTTCTGCTGCGTTTGTGTGGTGAATCTTTTTTAAAATGTATTACGAGATTTTAATAACGAGATAGCAATACTATTGTCCACCCTAAAGAGAGAGGTCAGACCACAGAGAGTGAGATCGAGAAACGTAGGTATTTGACTCAAGCTGTTGTTCCAAGTGTGGCCTCCATTTTTATCTATACCTTCATGGTTCAAACCCTCGACTTACTGCTCGTAGTCGTAAGTCGAGGCCGCCACGACTGGGCCACCACTGCTCTAGGCCATCACTGCTTTCGGCCACTACTCTCATTATTTCATCATGATTTATTTTGTATTTTACCTATTTAAATATAATTGCCTCATCCATCTTATCAAAAAATAATAACATATATTTCATGAACACAAAAAACACTTTATTTAAAATTTGAGCTTAATTCAATCAATTTCCTTTAATAAACTGTCTTTAATCCAGGGCAAGGCTTGAGCGACATCAGCATATACGGTGTAATGGGTAGGGTCACAGCGATAGCGAGGGTCTTCTCCTACGATCGCTAAGGAAACAACACCTCGAAGGTACCAGTTGCCATCTTTCTGGAAGACCATCCCATGTCCGCTGGTAAGACAACCTGGAATAATTTTTTTGTAGTTGTAGAGGACTTCGACTGAAAATCACAGCACACAAAAGCACTCTCAGCACCTCAGAGTGCAGGTCCTGTCATTAAAAAAGTCATTAGGTATCAAGCGTTGCACCCATAGATGCAGCGCTGGCTAACTTATGACCATGATTCTTCCGCTACATATTATTTATAATAAATGTTTGAGGTAAGGAACTTTCTCAGAATAAATCTGGTGCAAAACATGAAATTAAGAAATACCGTCCTATTTCCATTATGTCGATCTGGTCAAATGTTTTCAAGTTACTGCCTACTAAGTTACTACCGTTACTTCTTTGTCAGGTACAGTACATCAATGTTTTATCAGGCCATGCCTCTAGACTCGATACTAGGCCCTTTATTCATTATAAATTCTTACTCTACGCAGAAGATGACCATAATTAGAATATGCAGTACCTGTGTGGGACCCCTTCTACTATGTATATGTCGCGGTATCAACACCGAGGCGCAATAAATTAGAGTTGTTATTAATTATTGTTAATTTAGGATAACGCCATCTATCATCGTTTGTCGGAAACGTCAAGCAGTGTGCTTGGGTGAGGTCGATGCAGAGAGTGGCATCCGGTTTAACAGCTGTCAGTTGACAGATGTCAGATGTCAGTTGTCAGCTGTCAGTGGTCGGTTGTCGTTGACATTAGATGCGTTGGACTTTGAGGCGGTCGTTCAGCCCGCGTTTCCGTACTAAATCCATTTCCATCGGCTTGATTGTTTGAGATTTTGTTAACTTGTTATCGGAAGTGAATAAATAGGCGGTTGTAATCAGTGTTGAGACTATTATTTCGTACCTCCATGTCGAACTTGGACTGACAACTATGTACCCGAAATACTTGAACTACCTTCGTCATATATTTATTTGTTTGAGTAAACTATGCTTAAATACACACTCAATATATTCATTGCTGTTAATACATACATTTTTCAAGTCTAGGCGTCATCGTTGTTTAAAAAGTTGTTTCTCTCTTATAGTGAGTGAGTTACTTAAAAAATAACAATCTGCTTGATTTCACATTTTTGTATCATTTTTATACCCTATCTTTTTGTTATTTTAACATGTAATTGTTTATTTTTCCCACTAAATAAAATTAAAAAATACTTACCCCTTGAATCAGCGCAATAGGTCGAGTCCGAAGTGTATGTTGCAAAGAATTCTGGTTTCGATCTGATACACGTCTCTTGGGACACCACTGGTGCTTCCAGAAGCTTTAGCTCTCCTACGGTGTCACCAAAATACCATCCTACTACCTGTTAAAATGACAAGATGAAATCTATTTATCACATAAGTCCGAAATTAATAAAGCACTTCAATCCCGTCCCATTCGACTTTGATACACAATACTTTCAAGTTCGCAATAGGGGATCGGGCTAAGTCAAAAAATTATGATTGCAATTAGTCCGTCATGTAGATTATCGAAAAATATTGGATACGTCTTTTTTGTTTTATCACATTAATAAAAATTGACGGAGATAAAACATCTCAAAGATCATGAGTGGGGGTTGTGACGTCATTTGTAGGTAAAAATGTACTAATATGTGACGTTTTCGAGGAGTTCACGAGTTTTTGAAGCACTGTATCGTTGTAATTTTTTTTTGTGAAAAATTAAAAAATATGATTGTGTTCATTACTTTCTGGAATATCTGACGGACTAATTAGTTTTATTTTGTCCGATCCCCTGAACAGTAGGAAGGTGTTTCTTTTTTTTTGCCTTTGCTATCAGTACCTACGAATTTTTAAACAAAATCATACATTCAACCCACTGACTACCTGTTACAACGGTCAAAGATACTAATGTCAACCAGGAATAACGGTTTAACATGCTTTCCGAGGCATGTAGGAAACGGGGTATGTAATCCACAGACCATCCCAGGAAACCGCGGCTTAACCTAAAAATTAAGCCAAGCGAGTTATTTAAATCAAACCAATACAGGGTGTAAATTAACCCTTCACACATACGTCAACCAAGCATTCTGTACATCAAACTAAGACTAACCCCTACGCAAAAATTTTTGCTGGGATACAACCTTTTTTTTTTGGGGTCTAAAATCACATTTTACGGTAAAACTCAATGTAGCACTCTAAAAACATTGTGCTAGTGGATGCTTTGAATAGTAAACGGGTCATGGAGGTAATTTAAGTAAAGTTAAAACCTGAAAAACTAGTATTTACAAAAACAGCTGTGCAAAATTTGGATTTTTGAACCCCAATATCTCCGTAGCTAGGGGGTTCCCAGGTATGGTCTAAAACCAAAAAATGATTGCAGTAGTGGGGAGAACAAGTGCCCTTAGTTTGTGTTAAGGGTACTTTTACACCCTTTATTATAAATAAACATGGACTTCACTTACGGTACCCGTCTGCCCAACAATGTTCTTGAGTTCAATGTCGGAGTCAGGCCAGAGCCAAACTGGTTGAACCCATTTGGAGAACATGACGGGATCCTGAAGCACCAAGATTGCCAGGTCTCTTTTGTAGAAGGTTGCGTCATGTTCCGGATGGAGCAGTATTTCCTTAATCTGTAATTGTCAATTATTTGTTAATTTAATGTAGGTATATTTAGAAGAGTCTCATAAAATGCACCTACTCTGCAAATTTCATCTGTGTCCTATGAAAGGTCTCGTAGGTAGTACATACGAACGGACAGACAGGTACCGTCTACCTGTCTGTCCGTTCGTATGGTAAACTTTTTAGGGGTTTTTAAATGGAACGATTATAGACTCGTCCTGTACGGACAGGACGAGTCTATAATCGTTCCATTTGGCAATGGAACCATTGGAACCCTAAAAAGTTTATTTAAAAATTAAAATAAAATCAATACTAACAGTTCCAACTTGAACTTTTTCTCCGGAGTCAGTCAAGTTGTGTTTACCCAGGTAGACCTCCCGACTGTGCGTGCTGAGGCTTCCTGTACGTGTTGTGACGCAGTGAGCTGCCGTTATGACGTGACGCCTCGAAACCAATGAACCTCCGCAAATGTATCTTTTTTCAGGCACCTGGAAAAGTAGATGTATACTATCTAAGAACCATAAATCATAAAGCCATGGGCGCTGATGGGAGTTAATATTTTTAAGGAATTACACCTAGAGAACCACGTGGCAAAAAATATACTCTTTTCGTCCGGCTTTCATTGTATATAATTTAGTAGACTTCTGCAAAAAAACAGGCAAAGTTTTGCTTAAAAAGACGTGGATTTTCCTTATACTTTTCTGTATTGTTTGAAAAATAAGAAATATTGTACAATTGAGTTAATTAGAATAGATTCTTACTGTTTTGTAGACTGCTACTTGCCAGGCCTGCTGTCCCTCCAATGTACTTCCACCCTCCCCATTGCTCTTATCTTTGTTCAGTAATACCTTGCCGCATTCGGACTGAAAACACGTTATCTCTTTAGAATAGGTTCACTCAACGTGGTCGACAAGAGAAGCAATTAGTGGCTACACCGAGATTGAATAGATACAGAGATTTGGAAAACGGAGCGAAGAGGTGATGCGTACGAGCTAAGGTATGTCCACCGAAGCTCTGCGGAGATGTACAAAACTGCGAGGAGATTAGTTTCGCAAAGTGGCATACCAACCCATCGGCCATCCGTTCTGCGAGCAATGTGCCCTGCCCATTGCCACTTAAGTCTGGCGATTCTTCGGGCCACGTCGGTAGCCTTGGTTCTTATGCGGATGTCCTTATTTCTGGTTCGATCATGGAAAGAAACTCTGAACATAGCCCTCTCCATGCCCTTTGGGTGACTTTGAGCTTTCTGATGAGGCACATTGTGAGCGACCACGTTTCGGTCCCGTATGTAATCACTGGCAACACACACTGGTCATAGACTTTCGTCTTAAGACACTGTAGTAAGTTGGACGAGAAGATACCGCTCTACTTCCCGAACGCTGCCCAGCCGAGTTGGATTCGAAGATTGACCTCTTTCTCGAAGTTAGACCTACCCAACTGGACCGTTTGTCCCAGGTAGACATAATCGTTCACAACTTCGAGTGTAGAGTCTCGGATCTTGATAGGAGTGGGGGTGGGTATTTAAGTAATTCAGTAAAGTAATCAACCAGTCAAGACAGGTTGGGGTTTTGTTTTTGTTTAGGGCCTCAGAAATGAGAATAGAAGTTTTTAGATTAGTCTGTGAAGTTACTTTGGTTAGAGAAAGCGCAGCGAAATTTTGTTTGTATGCTTTTTTATATAATAGATTGAGGGGTGAAATGAAGGCAAAATTATTCCTTGCCTTGCATTACAAATATTATATTTGCTATGTAGTTTGTTACTGAATTCGTTGGGCATAGTAAAAATTAGACTGTTCTGTCTTATTCTGAATCTAAACGTTCATTAACAATTGACATTGAAATGGATATATACATGCAATTTGCCTACAATTATATGAACCATGGATTATTTGTAAATATTCTATGAAATTCAATTTAAGTGCCAACCAGTTTCAAGTATAGTACCAAAATGCTTGTACGGAACCCTCGGTGCGCGGGTCCAACTTGCACTAGTCCGTTTTTAGGGTTCCGTAGTCAATATGGAACCCTTATAGTTTCGCCATGTCCGTCTGTCTGTCTGTCTGCACGTCCGTCCGTCCGCACTACTCCTCAAAGACTCTTAGTACTAGAAAGCTGTAACTTGGCATGAATATACAAATGAGTTATGACGAGAAAGTGCTAAAGTAAAATATAGAACTTGTGTAATAATATTTTAAAAGGTTTTTTTTTTGTGTTACTAACAGTTTTTTTGTGTTCTAACAGTATATGGACCTACGTCTGAAATAAATGTCTTATAAATTATTATTATTTTAAAAGGATTCGTTTGTGTAATATTAAGCATTAAAGTGCAAATTCTTGTTAGACTCAAGTGTGCCAACCTAAACCACCTATACGGGTTATGTTTGGGCGTGTGAAAAATTCATGGTAGTAGCATCTAAAGAAAATAAAAGGAAAACTATCATAGCTAAGTCGATCAATTTATAAATTTTCTTGTATGAAATATTTTACTATTCAAAATGTATGGGAGCGCAGGTCTCAAAACTGCAAATGTAAGTTTGTTTTTTTTTTACAATAAAAATCATCGTTCGGAGGCAGGTAGGCAGAGTGGTTAATCAGGTTAGTAAGTTCACATATGTTGTTGGGTAACTACGGAACCCTACATTGTGCGTGATCCGACATGCACTTTGCCGTTTTTTTTAAACCAATTGTTTTGTTTCACACGAAATGCTTTATTTATTTGTGTTATGAATGAGTTTCAAGTCGATTACATCTCACATTAAAATTATTACATACAAAATTAATTTCTGGGGTAATTTTAAAAAAATATAGTGGAAAATATTAGAATTTCCTTAAATTAATATTCTTGCCAATTTTCAAGTACCTAAATAGGGTATTACACCAAAAAAAAATTATTAGTCCGTCTGTTAGATTATCGAAAAATATTGGATACATGTTTTTTGTTTGATCAAATTAATAAAAAAATACGAAAATAAAACGTGTCAAAGATCATGAGCCGGCTTTTGAAGTCACATTGTGCGTAAAAATGTATTAACCTTGTTGACGTCACACGACTTGCCGCGACTTTTCGAAGCACTGTATCGTCTTCATCTTTTGCTTAAGTGTAAAAAAATACGTGTCCATTAGTTTTTGAAAATCTATCTGACGGACTTATTAGATTCTTTTGGTGAAATACCGTATTGATTCAAGCAAATTAATTCTTCATACAAACTTTAAAAAGCCATGGATGGATTGGGAGTTGTAACCTGGCCAGTTTTATTGTTTTCATTACATGAAAACTATTAATATGTGGTTTGTTGAGTAGTATTACTAGTAAACAATAACTTTTGAATGACTACTATTGTGATACATTTTTGTGATCTTCTTCTAAAACCCTTCATTTTGATAAGTTACTTGATGGTAATGGAAGAAATTTTTTTTTTTCACCTTAAACAATGAAATCTAGCAGCCCCCATATTACTATTTTTTTACGTCACTTATCTAAGAACATTTGTAGTCATAGGCAATTCTAACAATACCTTAATTAAAGAAATCCATCGAGTGGTTTGTTGAATAAAGAATATTACAAAAAAAGATAGTAAAACATTAACCTTTTTTTGGGGGTTGAAAATTCATCAAATAACCCCTCCCGCTCTTGGGCAGAGTGAAAGGGAGTGTCAGTCTTCCACTGACTAAAAGCCACCCACATTTTGCTAGATACGTTCAAGTCCTAAGAATAGGGGGCGAAAGTTGTCCTATATTATATTATTAAGTTTAAAACAACTTACATCAATAAATAGAGCGAACAGTGCCACTGTGCTCAAAAGCAGCTTCATCTTGCAAACTAACGAACTAGACTGATGACAAACATAATAATAAATGTTTGCTTGAAAGAAAAATAGTTGAAGAGGAAAAACGTTATAATAAATACTACAAGAAGGTTATAAATTTGTAGGTGCTAGGAATATAATTATATTTTACCGGCCAAACCCGATTCTAGGATAAACTACACTCGCGAGCAAAAGTGTGGAATCACTTATTCGGAATTGATTCCGCGCGGTCTTGAGTACTTAATAACTAGTTAAGAATAACAAAAATGGTACCATTTTAAAGGTTAAATTGTTAACTTTAAATTGATACCAAATTCATTTAAAGCACGCCAGGATGTAAAGAGCTATCCCGGTTAGAGCGAAGAAGTAAGGAAAACATAAGGATAATGGAAAAATAATATTTATATAAATGAAGAAAACAACAAAAATTAAGTGATAAAAAATTTAATTGGCCTTAAAATTAATTTTCAATATTTTGTGTTCCCTCCCCTCGCCCTAATTACTGCTCGAAGACGGTTCTTCATTGACCTAATCAGCTTCTGAACCGATTCTTGCGGGATGCCTTCCCACTCTTCTATCAAAGCCAATTTTAGCTCATTTACACTTGAAGGAGCAGGATTTCTGGAACGAACCCTCCTCTTCTGTTCATTCCACACGTGCTCAATGGGATTCAAGTCCGGGCTGAGCGCTGGCCAGTCCAATGTGGCGATACCGACTTCTCCGAGGTATTCAGTTGTGGCACGGGAAGTGTGACAACGAACGTTATCGTGCATAAGGAGGAAGTCATCACCGATATATCCCGCATAAGGAACGACATGTTCCAGCAGAATATCGGAAATGTAGCGGTCTGAAGTTAGACCGCCTCCTCGTCCCCCGCCAGGCACGAAAACAAGCTCCGTTTTACCGTCGAAGGAAATGCCAGCCCACATCATACAAGAACCGCCCCCATAAGCCACTGTCTCATCGAAACAGCACTGCGCAAATCGCTCCCCAGGCCGCCTGTAGACCCGACCCCTTCGATCGCTGCCGTGCAAACACATTCTGCACTCGTCGGAAAACAGAACTCGCCTCCATTGCTCAACCTCCCAATCAAGATGGAAGCGAGAAAATTGAAGGCGTGCTTGTCGGTGACCTGCCGTCAGTTTCGGGCCTGTGACAGGCCTTTTTGGAGTCAAATTAGCTTGCTTAAGTCTTCGACGAACTGTCCACTCGCTGGCAGCTACCCCACGAACATTTCGGAGCTCCTGTTGGACGTCGACACCAGTCATATGTCGATTTCGGAGAGAGGTTGACACGATATAACGGTCATCCCTCTCCGATGTGCACCGGCGCCGTCCAGATCTTGGTCTCGGGATAAAGCCACCAGTCTCCCGAAAGCGTTTATAAACTTTCAAAATACAGGACTGGCTTATGTGGAGCTGACGTGCGACAGCCCGCTGGCTGAGCCCTTCTTGCAACAGGGCGACGATTTGTGCTGCTTCTGTAGGTGTAGCATCCATTGTCTTCCAAGTTCAGAAGTAGCGGAGATGTGTACCGGTCAACGTGTGAAAGCCGACTGATAAAAAAAAAACCGATAACACGTGCTTTTATAGGGGGTCAATAGGGTGCAACTCGCGGCGTATCAAACAATTGAAACATATCTTTTTCCTTACTTCTTCACGTATTCCGGGATAGCTTCTTAAATAATGGCGTGATGTGGATGAATTTGGTATTAATTTAAAGTTAACAGTTAAACCTTTAAAATGGTATATTTTTTATTATTCTTAACTAGTTATTAAGTACTCAAGATCGCGCGGAATCAAGTCCAAGTAAGTGATTCCATACTTTTGCTCGCGAGTGCAGTTTCGCTTGAGCCAAACCAGTTATCCCTACATGACGTGGTAGGGACACACCAGTATTATATATTGGTAACAGGATGAAATAGTTTAACCTAGGCTGGTTAAACTATTTCATCCTGTTACCAATAGGATTTCATTTCTTTGCTTTCATTCGCCCGTCATGTAGTTTTACTTCCGCGAAAAAGATTTAGGCCTCCAAGTACATTTCATCATTGCTTAACACCTCATTCTATAACTTGACTCATGCATAGACTATGCTTCTATCCAGGAGAACCGGTTTATTATTATTGTTTACCAACTGGTCCCACTTGTCAACGTAATATCAGGAAACCTGTTACTATAAAAACACGAGTTTGCAAAACACTGCAAGGTTGCAAGGTTAAACAATATCTAGTCCTATTCAACAGACTCCTTAAAAAGGAGGAGGTTCTCAATTCGTCTGTACTTATGTTTTTTTTGTACATTTGTTTCCGGATATCTCCGTCATTAATTAACCGATTTTCAAAATTATTTTTGTATTCGAAATATTCGTATACTTCCGAGGTGGTCCTAAGTCACGATCTGATGATGGAATTCCAGAGAAATCGAGGACAACCCTCAATTTTTTTAGGCCCATGTTACGTTTTATAATAGTTTCTAAAGCTGTTCATGTACGAGTTTTGCGTCTGATAATCATAATCTCATGTGGATGCGCCTATGATGAAAAGTCCCTACAATTCTTCAACTCCTAACGAGTGAAAAGAAAATCCTTACAAAATTAGACGTACTTATGTACTTATGATTAGGGTCCCGTACACATGGATGTGAATGGAGATACGGAACTTGATAGGGTCACTGGTGTCGACTCGTGTGTTCTGTCTGGCCATCACAGCATCTTCTTTTCCCAAATATATTGAAGTCGGCTACCGGAAGCCGACGACTTCTAAGCGGATGCAAATGAATACCAGTATTTTACTTGAAGCGACTATCTATCAAACCCAATAAGGTATTGGTTTATCTAATACGCCTTGGTAAGACTGGGACAGCTAGGACCAACGGCTTAACTTGCTTTCCAAGAGACGGAGGAGACTGGGCATGTAATGAATCAACCTAGACAAGTGCGGCTTAACCGCAAGATTGACCCCAGAGTCTGTTATAATTTAGCCACCAGTTGGAGACTGTGGAGAAAAAATGTTGTTTGGTGCGGAACCCTTTGTGCCCGGGTCCAACTGGCTGGCTGGTTTTTATGTCTGCCCACGCATTAGTTGTTACACCTTTAATAGTAGTGTTTTCGATTGTGTAAGCTTTTTTAGTAAGGGTTTTTGTATTTCATTACACTGTTCATCATGACTAGCACAAATACGTGGGTACGATACGTCATATGTTGAAAGGACCATAAATCTTTAACGGGGAATTTTCCATACAATTTGTGAGTAAAACTAACAGAATTATTACTCCGCCAGGGTTAAGTTATTAGTTATACAGCCTAAACAGTCTGTACTCGATTCTAGGACTTAGATTAATTATTGTATAAGTACTTAGTTTTATCAAAGTGTTTTCAACATATTGTAATGCGGCGGAATGTGGAAAATGAAATTAGTGAGAAAAATGTTGAGTATGAATGTAGGCAAAAATAATAATATAATAATTAAAATGTTGGCTTAATTGCCAAGAGCCTCGACCAACATCTGAAGAGGCCCTCGTTTGGCAGCTGGATCAGGGGCTCAAGCTCCTGATCCAGCTGCCAGCTGCCAGCCAGGAGGACAGAAAGCGGTACTCCTGGACACGGCTCGCATTATTAGGAGGTTCCTTTCTTTGGAGCCCTGACGTGGACCCTGTTCCCGATACCGTTGGGCTACTATTTTTTATATTTTTATTTTTTTATATTATTTTGTATAGGAATATTTAAAAATATAATGTATATGTATAAAGTTGAATAAAGATAATAATAAAAAAAAATACAATAATTTGGTTTTCCCAAAAACCAAATTATTTATATATTATTATATCTAGCCCATATTGTCCCACTGCTGAGCAAAGTCTTCCCTCCATTCATTCCAACGGTCACGATTCTGTGCGACGTCTCTCCAATTCTCAAATAAGACATCAAGTTCGCCCTGCCATCTCCTTCGTGGTCTGCCGCGACCCCGTGTCGCTATTTCAGGGCACCAATCCTAATCTTTACGAGACGACAGGTCGTTCGGCATGTCCAGACAGACATGTCCTGCCCAGCCAAAATCAAATAAATTATGGATGATTATCCATCGTTTCTTTGGTTTTCCTCTCTGTGTGACGAATGATGTGGCTACAAAGGAATGATATCCTGAAAAGACGAAAAGAGTCTGCAATGTTGCGGCGGTGGGCCAGGATATATAGTTTGGCAACCAGTTTATCGTCACCAATTAGCCTCCTGGCTCTGCGCTCTACAGATTCAAGTGTGGCAAGTGGGTATTTGACTGCGCCATCTCAAAGGTGGCAGCAATACTCCAAGCCAGACCAGGCTTGAGCTTTATATAATATTAAGAACTGTCCAGGCTGGAGGTACCGCTTAACCCTCTAGGATATTTTGAGCTTTCGACTCAATGTAGGCGCCGAAGTTCAGATTCGAGCTCAACTTCGTGCCAAGAAGCTCGAGACTGTCGGTAACTTGTACAGACGCACTCCGGATAGTAGGGGCCAGATTAAACGGACTCCTTTTGGCGGCGAACAGACAAACTTGCGTTTTGGTGGCATTGAAATCAATCAGATTCTCATCACCCCACTTGGAGACAAGACTTAAGGTTGAATTCGTCCGCTCTACCATGGCCTCAATAAATTAACGTACTTCATCACCAGCTTTTGCCCTGGATGTATAACTCTCCATGACAGTTCTGGCATCTGCGTATCCAACAATACCAGTAGAAAGGAGGTCATTGATGTGCAACAGAAAAAGTGTCGCGGAGAGAACAGGTCTCTGAGGAACTCCAACACTTGGATCGACCGTTCACTCAGGAAGTCAGATATCCAGCAGCAAAAGTCGGCGGGAATGCTGAATGCCTCAAGTTTGCTGAACAAACTTGCGTGCCATACCCTGTCAAAAGCCTTCGAGATGTTTCTCGATGGCCTTCCCCAAGCAGTAAGTAGCAAACACCAGAAGATCCTCAGTTGACCGTCCTCGGCGAAAGCCATACTGACGGTCGCTGAGTAGGTCGTTCGCTTAAAGGTGCACCAGCAACTTACCGTTAAGTACCCTTTCCATTACTTTACAAAGTATGGAGGTGATGGTGATCCTGTCGGGGCTGCGGGTTGTTCACAAGTTACCGTGGCCTCGACATATAGGGCTAAGAAGGAACATGGGTGGTTTTTAGTCAGTAGAAGTCTGACACTCCCTTTTGCTCTGCCCAAGAGCGGGAGGGGTTATTTGCTGATTTTCCAACCGCCAAAAAAAAATGGTGATTGCTCGATAGTTACTGGGATCGGCACGACTACCTTTCTTCGGTTCTGGTTGTACATTAGCAACCTTCCAGGAGTTCGGCACCGTTCTGGTTTTGAGAGAGATTCGGTGCAAGCTTGTCAACACAGGATGCTGGTCTGCAGTCCGACCGCTAGCTTTATTCACGTCTAGGCCTTATAATACTTTACGAATCAGTTTCATGTGCATTGTGATCTCCGGTAAACTCGCCGCTCGACTTTAGGGCTATCATCTGGAGGGGAGCTGATAGATACGGACATCACCGGACAGTGGTCAGATGTTTCCAGTGGGGCTGATACTGATACTGAGTGTCTATCTGGGTCAGTAGTCGGCAGCAATTCCAAACAATTGGGTGTGTATCCGTCAACATCTGGCACCCACGTAGCCTCATTCACCAGCTGAGTAAGATCTAGCGATAATGCAAATCTGCACCCCTATCTCCCAGCATGATCAGTTTTCTGGAACGGGAACAACCTCTCATCGTGGTGGGCATTAAAGTCCCCCAGAAAAAGAAGCTCCGCCGTTGGGTACCGTTGCTGGGCACAATCCACCTTTTCCATCAGGTGTTCAAAACGCATGGCTGTCTCCAGGTCAATGCTGTGCGACCGGCAGACACTGACGTAGAGAGATTTCTAGACTCCGGTGTCCACCAGTATCCAAATGGAGATAACTCTGAATCCTCAAAGCAACGAAGACACTGAAAGCAAATGTCATTGCGGACGTTACACACAGACCCCAGCTCGATTTACGAATTTATGTTCAAGCGAGTAACCTGGGTGGTACGCCACGTCTACAGGAGTCACAATCTGCGTCTCCCTTAAAAATAATAGGTGCGGCTTTTCGGACTCGAGGTGGTGGTGGACCTGATCAAGATTTGAGCGCAACCCCCCGATGTTGGATAGGTTCACTTTAAGTGGGAGGAAGTGCAGCCGCTTTAAAACCGATTTCTAGTCGATGGTTTTATATTATAATATCTTCCCCTTGAGCTGCGGGAGTCGTATATTGTTCCCGTGACCTGCCGCCATTTCATAATGCTAATTCTGTCTAATAAACTTCGATCTATTCCGCTTTGTCGAAAATCGGAGCAAACTGAAAGAAGCACGCCTTCTAGCGCCATGGTTCCAGAACTGGAGAGACCGCTGACAGAATACATTATTTGTAGGTGCTATATTATATTATAAGCTATAAATTACAGTTATAACATACAAATTAGCCGACGCAGCCCAGCTTAAACGGAAAAATAGCGGGCGAAGTACTAGTCTTCAATATGTATAAAAAACCCGTATTTTAAACAAAGTTTAAGCTAACTAGTAATCTTTTCTGCGTCGTCATCTTGACTCATGTAATTATTTATTGGCAATAAGACAACCGGTTTTACTAGATCGGAGCATCGTGTCATGATTGCAGTTTTATACTCAACGATTTTCTTGCTATTTTGTTTATCAATATGTTAGTTTAAAAACGAGGGACATAATTTAAACCTGGATAGAGATAAGAGACTAACAAAAATATGAACATAGAAACACTGATAAATAAGAGACAGATACCAAATACATATTTCGAAAAAGTCTCGCAATCCTTGCGCACATCGCCGAACATGTGACCGGGTCTATTTTCCCTTTATATTTTAAAACTTTCGTAGGACAACGGCAAAAAAGAAAAATCTAATAAAGTGTGATCTGGAGAGCGGGCTGGCCATGGCACAATTACGTCACAAATTAAGGTTATAGCTTTTTTACGTCTTTGGGACGAGAATTGAAAACTGAATAGCTTCCTTCAATAAGTCCCTGGTCACAAAAATTTGCAGAGAAGGCGGTGATGACGATTTTCAGACTAATATTGGCAGACCTATTATAAAACTAGCGGACGTCACGCGGTTTCCCCGAGTAGTTCCTGTTCCCGTGGGAATACAGGGATAAAAAGTAGCCTATGTTACTCAGGGTGAATGTAGCTTTCCAATGGTGAATGTTTTTTGGCGTACGGGTCAGAATTCTAGAAATCGGCGCATCACATTTTAGAGTTTTTTTTATAGCAAACACACATACACACACACACAAAAATACAAAAATCTTTCCTTTTTATAATATGAGTGTAGATGTAGATTATTGTTCTCAACTTCTAACAGTTGAGGAGATGTTCCGTCCATTATCAGCTGCCTTAAATAACCTGAAAGCAGCTATATTATTCCCATAATATTTTACATTTATGTCCCCATAATATTTTATAAAAAAATTATGGTTATTTTAATCGTCAGTTTATCAACATGAGGTCATGAATGCCAGATGCAATTACTTGAATACCTTAGAGGAAACACGAAATACGTGCGTATAAAATTTGAGGTTTGCCCTCGATTGCCCTGAGATTCCATCATCAAATCCTGACATGGTGACCATTGGATCACTTCGGAAGTATACTCTTTTGAATAAAAATTGAATTTTGAAAATAGGACTACCTACATGCATTAGATATCAGTGAATCATCTATATCTTTACTTTGCCAGCTGACAGTCTTTCCACCGCTATCCGGGCATCGGACGATTTTTTTTCAGTTCAGTACTATGATGTAATCTATTTATGATAAAAGTTTCAGCCACCATGGTATTAGCTTTTATTTAAAAAAAAACAACGCTTAAAGGCAAAAATTAAAAAGCGACATTGTCGGGGCAAGAGAGTTATGACAAGAATCCTGAGTGCACACAATGACGCTTGGTAATTTTTGCCTTTTAAATAAAATCGTGTCGCCATCGTGTCGTACGCACTAAACTACTGTTTGTAGCTACTGCTTTAAAGCTCAAAGCATCCAATTGTTGTGTTTACTGTCAGTCTGCCGCTGTCGTTTGCAAGATGAAGTTGCTTTTGTTCACCGTTGCGCTTTTCGCTCTTCATGTAAGTTGGTTTCTATTTTATATTCGTACAATAAGTATTTAAAACACTAACAATAAACTCCTGAGTAGGCTCTCGTTAGACAGCTCCATCAAGGGTTTGACAAAAAGCGCTACTCTTTTCTCTGGATTTCTCTGATTTGCCTACTCAAGCCCTGTTTCTGATACCGGTGGGCTACAAAAAGGTAAGGAATATAAAAAAAAAATTTAAATAAATGAATCAAGAAGAAAAACCAAACATGTACAAACTATAAATGTCACAAGGTAATCTCTATCAGTCAACCTTCGGGTTAAAATATGTATATGAAACATTTTGTTGTCATAAATTGATATACCTACCCATATACATTCGAATACTTACTTATATTAGTATGCTAAAAGGACATATTTTATGGACGTATTTTATATTAAATAATTATATTAAAATTATTATGCGAAGATGATCTTTGCACTTTAGATAACCGTGCACGTTTGTGCAGGATGGAAAGGTCAATGCACACAATGCAATCAAATGTCTTTTAAACTATACAATCTATGTCTAAACAACTAAATAACTTGTTAGTGTCTGTTAGCTCAGCAAAAAAGTGTCGTATACACTTCCATCTATACTTTTTATATTATAAAGCCAAAGAGTTTGTTTGCTTGGTTGAACACGCTAATCTCAGGAACTTCTGGTTCGAATTGAAACAAACTTTAAGTGTTGGATAGTCTATTTATTGAGGAGGGTTATAAGCTATATTAGATAACTCAGACGAAGTTGCGCGGGTAGTGCTATGAAAGTACAGTACAGTTTGCGCTTCAATCAACATTCAAATATAAACAAAATATAAATTTCGTAAACACATTAGTGCATTGCTAATGTCTTAAGAACTCCAGTTTTGATACAATATATTTTTGTCTTATTTTAAAATCTACGAATTTTCTACCACTAACAAAATTGAATAGAATTGCCGAATCGAAGGAATTGCCAAATTATGGAAACTGTCGAGTTGATGTAACTTTCGAATTTACAAAAACTGAGCAAAAAAAAAAAAACAAAAAAAATCAGATCAACAAAACTGATCTACTCGTTAATAAACTGAGTGAGGGAAACTGACCAGTGGTACGCGAGCTAGTCGAGATCTGTGATCGAAGTTAGTATTGATTCGATGGATGAAACAGAAGATAATAGAAGTTTTTTTGCGTACGGGTTAGAATTAATAAAAATCTAGAACGAAATATGAGGTAAAATTAATTTAAGAATTAGTATAACATTAAAGTGTTGTCGTTAACATGTATCAATAAACAGAAATGGGCGAATATGGTAGGAGCAAGCAGAGGCCCGGTGGTGGCGGCCCAGACTTACGAACAGTGAGTCGTGGGTTCGAACCCAGTCGCAGGCGCATTACTTTGTGTAATTTATTTCACCACCACTGCTCTCAAAACGGTGACGGAAAACATGGTGAGGAAACCGGCATGTCTTATGCGGCCGCCACACTATGCTCATCGCTATGCACCTCGCGCTGCTGCTATTTGCCGCGATGTTGCCCACTCTGCCCACACTGCTCTACTCGCGCAATTAATCGCGACGCTCCTACAAAAACAAAAACCGACAGCATAAGCAGCGATGGGTAGGTCGAGGAGCATGTCGTGCAGCATGACGAGTAAAGGGGCTACACTATGTCTCTGCCTCCGTTCCTCGCTACTTCCCATGCCACTCGTCGAGTGTGTGGCGGTCGCATTAGAACCAAAAAAATCGAAGACATGTGACATCTACTAATCAGCGTGTTAGATAATAGCCCAACCCTTTCCTAGAGAGGAGGCCTGAGTCCCTGCAGTGGGAATATTATTATGATTATGATGAAGTAGAGAAAATAAAATTAATCAAATAAATTATTTTTCCCTGTACTGTTCTTTGTTAATATTATCCAGTTGGGCTGCGGGTTGTTTGAAAGAGATACCGCTGCCTCGACACAACGCTACGAATTAACATGGGTGGTGTTTAGCCAGTAGAAGTTTGACACTCCCTACCGCTCTGCCCAGAGCGGGAGGAGTCATTTGATGATTTCCGACACTTCAGAAAAAAAAATTGGTTAAAATTATATGGCTAAGTTGAGGGGACTGTCAATAATTTTTTTCGACTGAAGCCAATGTCCTGCCGTTTCCATCATGGCGTACGACCCGGTATTACCGTCTTGGCGCGTATACAGGGTGTAAATTAACCCTTCACAATACGTCAACCAAGCATTCTGTACATCAAACTAAGTACCCCTACGCAAAAATTTTTGCTGGGAAACGACTTTTTTTTTGGGGACAGAAATCACATTTTACGGTAAAACTCAATGTAGCACTATTAAAACTTTGTGCTAGTGGATGCTTTGAATAGTAAAAGGGCCATGGAGGTAATTTAAGTTAAGTAATAACCTAAAAAACTAGTATTTTCAAAAACAGCAGTGCAAAATTTGGATCTTTGACCCCCAATGTCTCCGTAACTAGGGGTTCCCAGTTATGGTCTAGAACTAAAAAATGATCGCAGTGGTGAGGAGAACAAGTGTCCTTCATTTGCGTTAAGGGTACTTTACACCCATTATACATAGATGCATATCAAAAAACACTTCACGTTCGCTGACTTTAAACTTATGTAAATGCAACACAATTAATTTAAACTATTAACTTTTGTATGTCATAAAACTTAATTTTGTCGTCCTTGCCAATGTCAAATATTTGTTTTGCATCAAGACTAGCGGCTAGGAATTCCACAGAATTCTGAGCTCAGTTTTGTCTAAAGAATAATTATCTTAGTTAGGTACCTATTTCTGTTTGCCTGATTAAAATAAAAAAAAAAAACAAGGATAAAACAGAATTAATGTGATAATCATCTCGTGTCAAGTTGGTTCAAGGCAAGAGCTTATCAAAGTATAAGTACCTATTATGATTTTTAACATTCATCATCTGCCTATTATAGCCTTTTCCCAACTATATTGGGGTCGGCTTCCAGTCTAACCGGATGCAGCTGAATACCAGTATTTTACATGGAGCCACTGCCTATCTGACCTCCACAACCCAGTTAATACTAGGTAATACGATACCCTTTGGTAAGACTGGATGTCAGACTTTCAGGTCACTGACTACCCGTAACGACTGCCAAAGATCTATATATATGGCACCCGGGACCAACAGCTTAACGTGCTTTCCGAGGCACGGAGGAAACTCGGTATGTAATGGGCGGTCACCCATCCACAGATCGACCTAGGCAAGCGCAGCTTGACCTAAAGATCGACCCGAGTGGCAGTTCTTATTAAGCCACGAGCTCCTCCTCCGAGATTTTTAACATTATGAATGGAAATTTACCTACTAGGTTTTGTTTGTTAACTTTTTTAAACCGATCATCCTGAAATTTTGTATAATATAATATGTTGTCAGGTGTACAGAAACAGTCTTATGGTACCTTCTATCACGAAAAATAGTACTGTTCCTGAGGAAAACAACATTAATGTTCTTATGACAACAGGTGACAGACAAATATATTTTAACGCGACGAAGATCAGCAGGCTCAGCTAGTTATCAATAAATTTACGAATGTGATGAATGTCGAAAGGAAAAAAGGAATAAATAAAACTGTTTTTTTTTTGGGATCAGCGACCGCATATTTTTATTATTATACTCGTACACTGTAATAACTTGAGATACCAGTCTTAAAACAGTTAATTTCTTATATAAGCTTTTTACACCTGATGATATCTATAGACGATGAAACACAAAAAAAACTGATCCTTTAAGTAATAAAACAAGATCACCGGTCGTTAATCCACCTCCAACAAAAAACTATTTCTTTTTTATCCTGTTATGATATTGTAGGCAGTACGTGTATTAAGTAAGCTACAACACAATTAATGTTTTGTATTCGATCTTCATAGAAATAATATGTTATCTCATTTCAGGTCATAACGGGGCATGCAGCATATCTAGGGAAAGGGACTACTCCCACAATACAGCTGAACGATGGCAATCAAATGCCAACAATTGGTTTAGGCACCTTTGGATTTGTAAGTTTAAAATCTATTACTAAATTATTTAGGGTTACCACTCCAGGATTAACAGGCATTAATGAGACATAATGTAGCTAAAGATTAGTAGGGAAATAATTCTAGGTATAGTATTTGAAATTTTTCCTAGAATACGGGTATGTCAATACTGTACATTTAAGACGTTTTCATGTTTACTGACGTAATGAAACTTTATCTAGGTCTTGATCTGATACTTTAAGCTCTTACTAAACCTTTAAGTCAGGTCTAGCCTCTTTTCCGCAACAAAAAAAGGTTAATTCATTATGTGTTTCCTCAGGGGGACATCCCTAAAATTCGGCAAGCCATCAACTGGGCAGTCGAGGCTGGATACCGCCACGTTGACACTGCAACTCTCTATGACAATGAAGCGGAGATCGGGAAGGGCATTGATGATGTCGTGAAGAAAGGACTTGTAAAGAGGGAAGATATCTTTGTTACTACTAAGGTAAGTGTTTCAATTATTTTCAAGATCCGGGAACTTCTAGGATAAGTGGTTCTAAAAACTTGTTTCAGAATTTCAAAATTGAATAGTAGGTACCTACCTATAACTATACCGGGTCGAAGGTACCTAATTAATACTTGGCAATTGAAGTCACGGGCGTTCAGAGTGGGAACTCTGTGCGCTCACCGAGTGATGTCAAAAATGAACAGCAGCACAGTGCCAATGAACGACTGCAATTGTATGGCTAGGCTCAAACGAGACATATAGTCGCCCCAGGGATATGCCTTAATAGGCGTTGCACAGAGGGGGCTCTGGACAAGTTTTTTAAGCGAAAACGGTGCTTCCCATCATGCGCGGACTGTGACACTAAAAGTGAGGTATTCCATACTCCCCAGTTTTCTCCCCAAATACCGGTCCCAAATTAAATGTTTTCGCAAAAAAAGGAACCTTGAAGAATAATAATTGTGTAAACAACAACGACTACTTTAATAGTCTCAATCCATAGGTGGAATGGCAATAACAATTGCTAATTGAAGATGACGTCAACCTGAGTCGTGATAATCCATTATTCAATCGGTCTACTACGAGTAGATACAGTTTTTTCATAGGATGGCATAAATTAATGTTGCAAAGGCTTTGTAATAACAATGTTATTATTATTGGTCGTATCTTTTAAACTAGCCAATTTGGATTATGGACGCCCAAACATAACCTTATAATTTTCGCACTCTTGCTCACAGGCAAGTAGGTATGGTGCTCCATGGTGTCGTGCCTAGGTGCCACCAATATGGCAAGCCCTGAAGTAAGGAGACTGTTCAGAAACCCGTACATCATGCAGAGTAGTTATAGGAGCAAGCCAAAGTTATGAAGCTGGTATTGAAAAAAAGAGAAAAATGCCACTAGTGTTTCATTCTTGATTCCTCTACCACATCTTCAAACAGAAAACCTATACTAATAAGAGAGTGGCACTGTTATTTAGTACTCAACATCTACCTAGCCTTTTCCCAACTATTTGGGGTCGGCTTCTAGTCTTACCGGATGCAGCTGAATATCAGTATTTTACACGGAGCGACTGCATATCAGACCTCCACAACCCAGTTAGTACTAAGTAATTTGGTAAGACTGGTTGTCAGACTTTCAGGTCACTGACTTCCTGTAACGACTGCCAAAGATCTATATATGGCAGCCGGGACCTACAGCTTAACGTGATTTCCGAGGCACGGAGGAAACTCGATATGTAATGGCGGTCACCCATCCACAGACCAACCTAGGTAGGCGCGGCTTAACCTAAAGATCGACCTGAGTGGCAGTTAATATTAAGCCCTCGTGGCTCGTCACTGTCATTTAGTACTATAATACTTTAATTGTCCTCTATATCAAACCGTTGCTCACACTCACACATTCTGTCTTCTGCACTTTTTTTATACCAGCCTAAAAATTCCGAACGCAGCCTGATTGAAGGATTACGGTCGATTCCCTTTGACAGAATCGAGTCCTGCGCTCCAGGGACTGGGGACATTATCTACTGATGATCTATCTCTTTTCAGCTCTGGAACGACAAGCACGAACGCAACCAAGTCGTGCCGGCCCTCAATGAGTCTCTCGCCAAGTTGGGACTTCAGTATGTCGATTTGTACCTCGTGCACTCGCCTATGGCATGGTGGGTGAGTTTTACAACTTAAAAGCATTTAACTAGACATAACAGTTTGATCTATGTATATATTTTATTTCATCACTACTTCGCCCTTATCATCGTGATATAGATGCACCTCACATGGTACAAAATTTGATAAACTGTGATTTTTGCATAGGCTAGGAATGGATATAAAATTAATCATCTTGATTTTAGAAATAATAATTCTAAGTCATACGCAGATGATAGGCATGTTTACTGACTTAAAAAAATGTGATTCTTTGTGTCCGTCAGTTAGATCGAAAAATATTGGTTACGTATTTTTTGTTTTATCGAATCAATTAAAATTGACAAAGATACAACGCGTCAAAGATTTGAGTGGGGGGTTGTGACGTCACTCACCGGTAAAGAAAGTTATACTAATGTCTTGGAAAATGATGTCACACAAGTTTTCAAAGCATTGTATCGTCTTCATTTTTTGTTTACGTGAAAAAAGGAAAAATACGTGTCCAATATTTTTTAGTAATCTATAAGACGGACTAATTAATTTTTTTTTTGTTAACATCCCTATTATACTGACTTTGTTTGTAATATGCATATACCTAGTAACTGTCAAATCTGGTAAGCAGTTCCAAAGAAGACCGGGTTTAAAAACAAACCCTTCATCATCATTTTCCATTTTCGTCTGTCTGCCATCACGCTATCATTTACTACATTTATTTTTATACCATGTCTCACACAATACATCCATCGATGCCTTGGTCTTCCCCTTTCCCTCTGTATCTATGAACGATGTATTTAGTTACATGCGATTCACGCCTCCTCATAACATGTCCATTCCAAGACAGTCGATTCCTTTGCAATTGTCTAGGTTTGGACATGTTATGCAACCTCTTCAACTTCATTAAATTACTCTAAACACAATTAAAAAAAAAATCCAACTTGTTTTCAGGCCGACGGTTCAGCCGCCGATATTGACATCTTAGAGACTTGGCAAGGCATGGAGGAGGCCAAGGAACTTGGTCTGGCCAAGTCAATCGGTGTGTCGAACTTCAACACGGAGCAAATTGACAGGATCATTGCCAATAGTAAAGTTACTCCTGCTGTCAACCAGATTGAGGTAAGCCCTTTGGCAGGAGATAGCACATTAAGCTACCTGAAAATGTAAAATGTTCCCAAGTTCAAGGTTGATTGGGAAAATTTGTCAGTCCCTTAATAGGGTAAAGGGAATATATTTCCCACCATATTTTTCACTACAAAAATTTTATATGTTGTTCCTGTTAATATTCTATGATTGTACAGAAATTATTTAAAGATTTATTAATCACTCATTAAATATACAAAAAACACAAAAAAGTAAAAAAATACTGAAAATATGTTTTCTACCAATTATACCTATGCCAAATTGCCCTTATTTTTCGATTGTCTGATCGTTATGCCTTTATAAAAGCACTAGTGCTTTAGCGATAAAGTTGAAATTCTGTTAAAGAAATTTGATTCTGCTTAATTGTTGTTATACTTGGATTTTTTTTTTATATATTTTTTACAGGATTTAAGTTACTATATATTTCTTTATAATTTTATATAATTAAGTTCTGTGTTGAGGGGGACTTTGGCCGACTGTTTTACGTAGTTTGGACGTCAAAGAGATACTGATACATTATTTGATTTGGTTTTGTTTCACTGATTTTCAGGATCATTTTTGTCATCTGTTTGTATGTTTAACGTATCTTTTGAAAATATCATGACGTGAGATAATAATATTGTGGTGGTTTTAAAATTACAGAAATGATGTTGGTTAATCTTTTCTGTAATTTATAATTCAAAACTAACCTGTTTGCAGAACTTGTTATTCTAAATAGCAGAGTTGTATGCATAATTAACGAATATTTGTTTTGCAATTTATTATAATTATACACTGGGATTTTCGGAAAAGCTGGTTAAAAATAATTTCGATGATCCCCAGAAAAACAATACTGCTTGATTGTTACTAGGTGAAAAAAAGGCAGGTACTCGTAATAATAAAAGTCGTTAAGCTAGCCAGAGCAAAAAAGTGCTAGTACTTTTTAGGGTACCTCAGTCAGTAAAAACCGAACCCTTAAAGGTCACTTTGTTGTCCGTCTGTCAAGACCCATATTTCTCAGGAACTCGAGAAAATAAAATATTCAGGTCTGCTACCCTTTGCAGCGGTAAAAAATAAAGCTTCTCTTCTTAGATGTACCTAAGTCAAACGATGAACAGTTATGACCGTTTATGTCGCAAATCTTGCAAAGCAATGTTTCACAGCACATGTAAGGTATAAATCTGAAAACCGTAAATTATTGGTTATATAACGATACGGAACCCTGGGTGTTTTAATAACAGGTTTTGTGATTGGCTATATTTTTTTGTTTTTTTTTTCCTCAATGGCTACATTAAAGGTGTCATAATTTCAAGGATATGCTCTTATTATAATTTGATCTCAAATTTTTAACTTGTCTTAGGAACTTACCTTATCGATTTTTAATGCGATTAGCCTGCCACGCTATTCCCCACAAAACAAATAAAAGAACTCTTTTATCTGTTCTGTGCTATTCCCAAACTTCTCGAGTTATCTAACACTTATCGTCTTTCATATTTGTAGCTTAAGAACATTACATTTAATTTACTTTGATTTATTTATTTTGTTCAGACCATAGCTCCATAAAGTGTTAGAATAAACTTAACCTATTGTTAGTAAATAATAAATTACAAAATTACATATTATGTTAATTGGCAACATGCACGTCTGCGCGCACATGTCGGTGCCCAATGCCTAATATTGTAGCTAGAATATTGTTAGGGCTGCCCCTGAATCACTGTATCATAGATGCACATCGCTTGCGCATGATGGCATTAAAGTAATCAAGCTTCGCCTCACCAAACATGCCTGATGCGTTGCAAAAACGAGGCAGCCCCACGACACATTCTTATGTTGCACGCGCAGAGCATTGTAAGCCTTCTGTGTACACCTCACCCACAGGCTGCACGAGTAAAAATACTGGCAGTAGGCCCATTTATGTAAGTTGTGTTTAGTCTAAAGTGCAGGCATGAAGAGAAGAAAGGTATGGAAGAAGGAGACATGCTGCGCCAACTCCAAACTAATTGGAATATGGACAAGAGGATATTGATGATTTTTCCTAAATAATGCTTTTATTCCTACCCTCTCCAGGTCCATCCCTCAAGGACTGAAGAGAAACTGATCCAGGACTGCTTTGACCGCAAGATTGCCGTCACGGCGTACAGCCCCTTCGGCTTCTTCGTGAACAGGGGTGAGGGAGCCAGCAAGGATGACCCTAAGGTCTCGGATATTGCCAAGAAGTACAAGAAGAGCGTCAATCAAGTCTTACTGCGTTTCTCGGTAAGTTGCTAAAAGTATTTTTTTCTTTTAATTCTAATTGAAAATCTTTGTTTCGAGCTCATAACTATTCTTTAAAATTAATTGACTGACGCCAGTGAACTACATAAAGACAGACCACACTACCAGCAAGGGACGAAAATTACTCGTTTAGTCCCGAGACGGTGTTTGGCGCCCGTAACGTAGTGAGGGCGCCAATAGTTCGAGGGACTAAATAAGTAATTTACCCGAGGTAACTGTGCTTTTCATTACGAATACGAGGAAAATAAGAACATAAATTATTAACTAGAGAAAAAACGAGTGTTGATCGGATGTTGTCGTTTCTCCGCTTATTTTTTTTTTGTCCTCTGGTCGTCCAGCTATACAGTCAGTATTTTTCATGTTCATCATTAAAAAAAATGTCAAAGATTTTGTCGGAATCTATGCTATTTTAGAGAAATAGTTAAAACTAAATATATTAAAGTCTTAATTATAATTATATTATAAAGTTAACTTTGTTATTTTAATTTTAAATCGCGCTGTAATTTAGTGACTGCTTAAAAAGTTGGAACATGGTTCAATAAACCGAGCGCACGCATTCGCATCTTCTACGATCAATCTATTGATTAATTTTAATATTGGTTTTATCCGTGGCTTATAAGATTCTCAAAGTTGTACTGGGATAGTGCCATTTCTATTGAATAGATTTTAAAATAAACCTCAGTCATCATAATCATTTATATCTCGGAAACGTGACGCTTTAGAAGATTTTGACTCGAACAAAAGTATTTTGTTACATCAGTTATTGACGTATTCAAGTTTAATCTGTTTTCGCTGTTTAGAAAATAAAATTGAACCGTCTGTTTGTCTGACATTCATGAAAATATAATCAAAACTACACACGGAACTGCAAAAAGCCACCTGCTATGATCCTTACATAGCTACTGTCTATATAAGACATCCCTGCGGCGGACTGGAGGTGCGCGGCAGGTGAGGCGGCGCGCGCGGGTGGTGCGCCGGCGGCGCGTCCGAATATAACAGCATTAACATGATCATATTCGATAGCTAAGCGGGAGGAGTCTAATCAAACTCGTGGAGTGATTACAATAGTGTATTACGTTAAACAATAAAGTAAATAACATATAAAAGAAAACGCGGTATCTCCGCCGGAGTAAAATGTGAAGTGAAATCGCGGGCCGCGGTGCAAGCGAGGTCTCGTCCGCGCCGCTCCCGCGCGGCCCCCTCCTCCGCGCGGACCCGCCGCTGGCGCACCACTCGCGCGCGGCGCCTCTCCTGCCGCGCACCTCCAGTCCGCCGCAGGGATGTCTTATATAGACAGCTACACCTTTTGCTTCATCCACGGTTAGTGTTGTAAAAAACTCGAGTCATTTAGTCTTTATTTTGAGACTTGCGTCGATTTTCAAGACTAGGACTTGTTAGTCACATGAGTCCCGAGTCCTTTGAGTCTTTTAAGTAGTTTGAGCTAGACTGAGTCATGAACTTGTGTTGGTGTATTATAATAGGTAATACTGGGTGATATATATCGTCATCCATATTTATTTACTGATTGAAAATAAATCGCACAATAAAAAATGTTACAATTAAATTGCATTAAACGTGAATAACCTTCGAGTTCTTTTTGGCAGCACTCAAGTCTTTTTACAAGACTCCAAATTCTGAAGAACTTGAGCTCTAAAGTTTTATTATAAGACTCGAGTCTTCGAAAATAGCTCAAGTTTTATTAAATAAGACTCCAAGACTCGAGTTTCTCCCAACACTATCCATGGTTATACATTTCATCATACAGAACACGTTTCGAGTACCTACTACGCACCTGATCTCTCTGAGGATCCTTTATTTTATTACTATTCTCATCTATTTTCTCTCCCTCTTTCAGCTCGACAGAAACCTGACCGTGATCCCCAAATCTACCAACGAAGGCCGTATCAAGGAAAACATCGATGTCTTCGACTTCCACCTCACTCCTGAAGAAATCGCCACCCTCAGCAGCTTCAACACCAACACCAGTATCTTTAGTTGGAATAATTAGTTCTTCCAAACTGAGCTATCACCATCATAATAATTAAGAAAAAAGAAGATCATGAACATCCAAACTAAATGCAAAACAAACAAAAATGTGCAATATTCAAGAGAAAAAACCACTATTTTAATGTGACAGCTGGTTTGACATGGACCGACTTTCGAATAAATGTCGAAATACTAGTTGTTGTTTTTATTTATATTCAAATTACATAACATTACGCCTGTAATCTTTTAAGGGTTAGGAACAGGTGTACCTAATAGGTAGTATAGTCCAACATTTCGCCATTATGTTTAACTCCCAGGGCACCATGCACGGGCTGCGGGATGTTGTAAGAGATAACGCGGCCTTGAAATATAGGGCTAAAGAGGAACATGGGTGGTTTTTTTTCAGTAGAAGTCTGACATTCCCTTTCGCTCTGCCCAAGAGCGGGAGGGGTTATTTGAGGATTTCCCATCCCCAAAAAAGGCCATTTAAATACATAGATCCCGTGCTACTGAAAAAATATTCATTGAAAATCCCATTAACAAGGTTTTGTGCCCGACCGAGGAGTCGACCTCAGGGCATCATACATTATTTGTGGGTGCAAGGCTAAAATTATAATAATGTAAATCATGCCACACAATGATGTGAAGTGTAGGCACATTCCACAAAATCCTGGCTCAACCAAATGGTGATGATGCGAAGAGTCTGTTTAGGTTCATGGCCCACATATGACAAATGTATATTTAGGATATGATGGGACTGACATACGCATTGCGATTATAAATGTCCCTAAATAAATAAATAAAGAAAAAAAAAATGATGTGAAGTGCCTGTGTGCAAACAAAACTGTAGGGCATAAGTTCACTATAGGAGGTAAGAATAAATAAATCAGTAGCTTGGAAAATTTTGGACGTAAACAATTATAGATAAGTAGATTCTTTGGCATAAAGTTTAAGTTCTCATTAGGAAGACGAAGTAAAATAAACAAATTATAATAAAATTGAAGTAATTATATTTAATATACCACAGTTATTTGCAATTTGATTGCTAGCTTCATAAATCATTTCTCTTATTTTTTATCTTACAATACGATGAAGCATTTGTTTAATTAATATTCCTAATTGTCACATTTAATATTTAATTTTTATATCCATTCACAGGTTGTTTATTTAAAAAAAACCATTAAAAAAGCAAAGTGAAGTTCATTATTATTATTGTTTACAAGACACTTGCACCACAAAACTCATAATAATTTAAATGCATTTAACGATAAACATTTAAAAAAAATCTTTGTCTTTGTCATCCATAAATAAACGATTAACAGAAACATCGATGTTTTATAATCGTTTCACGCTTACGCATTAAGTAATTTGTGAAATACAGATATTACTGTGACTATAACAGCTATTTTAGAGGCTAATATACAAAATACAAATCTATACTTATAGTTACCCTCATAGTTTAACATGGTCCAAAGTATTGTGTAAACAAAGCAAGTTTTGCAATGATACAAAGTTGACCTCATCAGAAACTTAGTTTTTAAACTTACTTCTCCTTGATCATTAGCTTCGAGTCTAACATAATTTTTAGTCGAACTAAATAGGTATTTTTTTTCGCTAATTGGGTTCTGACTTTTATCGCCTTCGTTTCAAAGAAAAACTGTCTCATAAAAATAGACATCTCAAAATATATTTTTATCACACCCTGTACATACACAACCTCATGTCACAGAAAAACCTAACACCTAATTTCAATCCTACGAAATGACATTTCTACACTATTACATTACGTCAGTTTGACAACCTAACGTCAATATTATATGACGTTGACATTTGAGCAAAATAGTGACGAAACGTTGTCAAACTTTTTTGATTGATTCTACTTCAATCGATTGATAGTTGTCTGAAGGATCCATCGATTCCGAATAGCTCATCGTAGTTAGTTGGTCTACCTGGCCGGAGAGATTCGTTGGCGATGATGCTGTCCTGACGCTTAAACCACTCGCGGTACTCTTGGAGTTTCAGCTTCCATTGTTCTGTTGAAGAAAAATGTTTAACTTAAGAAATATTTTAAAAGATACATTATATAATTTTCATCATCTGTCAATCCTTTTCACAACTATATAGAGGTCCAATCTGACTGGATGTGGCTGAATATCAGAATTTAAAAGGCCTCCACAACCCAGTTATTTCTACGTAATAATATTACTCCTTGATCAGACTCGTTGTTAGACTTTCGGGTCACTGACTACCTCACTGTAACGACTGTCAGGGAAAAAAAATTAAAACCGAATTTGCTAAAAAAAAAACCGATTCAACTAAGGAATTAATATTTTACTAATAATTTTCCACGGACGAAAGTCGCGGGCAACTGTTAATTCTACCTAATTTTAATTACAACAAAGTGGTGTATTCACGTTATCATGTAAGTATGTAGGTAGGAACTACAACACAAGTAGATTCTCACCTTGAAGTGATGCCATGCTGCCGCACTGACCGCCATACTCCGTGGGTAACATCTCTTGTGGGATGTACTTGTAGAGGTCCTTCACCTCCTTGTGGATGTAGATCTGAAAAGGAAAGGCCAGATTAAAAACGAATGATCACAATACATTCCATGCATGTTTCAAGATTGCTATTACAACCATCCCGATTGTTTTTATTCCAGTTTTCTAACATAGGATGCACCCTAAAATCAAACATTGCTTATACAGAGAAAAAATCACCTCTCAGGAATGTTTTCTTTTACCGTTTCAGAGCACATTGGTTATGATGTAAATTGCACAAAGTAATGCATCTGTCTGATTTTACACCAATAAGTTACTGCTTCTAAGGCCCGATTTCCACCAGAGCGTAGACGAGCGGAGCGGAGACGAGTAAAATGGAGAGAAGATGTGCCAAATTGACTAATCACATTAGTTAAATTTTACTACATCTGGTCTTTCGACCTTACTGTGGTCGAATTAGTCACATCTCCTTGAAAACCACATCTCTCCAGACAGATGTAGATTAAATTTCAAGCCATGTGATTGGCACAGCTCGTCTCCGCTCTGCTCCGCTCCGCCTCAGTGAAACTGCAGCCTAAGTCAGGGCCGCCACCACTGTACCACGGTTGCCTGCAGTTACCACATTACCTAAAGAAAACTAAAAAAACATGAATTTGTATTCTTACCCGTTTCCTGATCTTCTCCTTGAGGAAAGGTTTGACGAAGTTAACAAATCGCTCGACCAGCGGCGACGTGTTTATGATGTGGACTTCCTTCAACTTGATAGGATAGGCCTCCTGTAAACAGAAAGAAAAACGTTTATAAAACACAGCGACTAATCGAATTGTATTAAAATCGTAGTCGTCAGCGTTACTTTTTTGACCAAAACTTAAAGTATTCATAATTTTCAAAAAGTTGACTACTACCCCGATAGTTGCTGTCAGGTTTTTCTATAATAACGCAATTAAAAATTTTGATGTTAGCTCTTTTTTACCCGACTGCAGCCAAGCCCAAAACGAGGGTTATTTGTGGCATAGATGACCCTGTAGAACATTTAATACTTTTTGTAATAATACTCTACTCGTCGTATACTCGCTTAACTACAGAACGGTCCTAATAGCATTTCTTTTTAACAACCATTTATTATTTTTTTTAAACCAAATTCCTTCTTACTTTACTGAAAACTTGCAGACCTTACATATTATAAATAGCCAACGACTACACATATTAATAATCAGGTGAGTTGAATAAACATTGTTGCTGTAGTTCAATAGTTAGCAGTAAACGTCTTTAAGCTTATATTATTAAGCTACAAACCTGAACACAAATCATGAACTTCTTGATTGTAGCAGCAGACAGCTTAGCAAGCATGCTAGGTCCTAAAATAGCTGCGTCCAGCACATAGATGTCTCCAGCCACTCCTTCTCTCTCTTCAGTTAAACGCACATCTCCAATCATAAGAGCCAGCTTCAACGTGTCTGTGATCTGCTGGGTGTTCAAGTCGGGATGGACTCCTGGAAAACGTTTTCGGAAATAAAATGTGTTTCTTATTAGAGTAAACTAATTGTGTACATTAATTTAAAATTAAACTAACAAGAAACTATAAAATGCCATCAAAAAAGTGCTCCTCAACGCTGTCAGCTGGCAATGTGACCAAAAGACTGGCTGCATTGCCACGTTGTGTGGTAACACTTAGCCTCTAGGCCAGCCCTCACGGCACGTCAGGCCAGGGTCACGAGAAACGTCAACTAAACGTTTTGAGATTTCTTTGAACAGGCTATAAGCACTCAGACCCCACGGCCCCAGAGTTTCAACCCAAAAAGGCTCAAAAATATAGTTTCCACAATTAATTTCGTAATAATTTCGACATAGCCCGAAGAATTGCCAAACTTAAGTGGCAGTGGGTAAGGCACATTGCTCGCAGAACGGATGGCCAATGGGGCCGGAAAGTTCTGAAGTGGTGACCGCAAACCGGAATACGTTGCGTTGGAAGGCCTTTCACTAGGTCGACCGATGACCTGGTGAAGGTTGCTGGGATCAAATCAAATCAAATCAAATCAAAATCATTTATTTCAAGAAGGCCAATTACAGGCTCTTTTGAATAGTCGAACAAATACTAAATTTTAATAAGCTAATAAACTAAGCTACAGTCCCACTCACAAGGCATAATAACTGTCAGTGTACTGTAGTTGCCAATTCCAAAGCGTTGATCTCATGAGAAGAATGGCAAGAAACTTCATGAACACTCTTTTAGATCATAATATTGTTACAAAACTTTGGTTACATCATTCATATTGAGATTGGTATATTATCATGTGAGAACGATGTAGCAAGATGTGCACGATAAGTGTCGACAGTACAGCCAAAACGACGATTCAAAAATAATATAATAATTCAAACAAGCCGTGGCAGCTAAGAGGTGACCAGTCACAACTGACAGCACCCGTTCACGAGCATGACGCATGGATCAGCACCATTCCACTCAACCATTTTAAAGGGAACGAAATGACCCGACACACCCGCCACCATCAGCGAGACATTTAAGTGAGCATGACACACTCTCAATCGCCAGGGCATATCCAAGTCAAATAAAAAATAAATGTAGGTTTCCAGAGAATGACAGCTCTCAGCTATCTGCTGGATGCGAGACGCACGGGACTGATCAATGTGGCGACACTTACGTTGCCCCACACTAGGAATTTCTCCTGTATCGTAGGTGCGTTCACAACATTTAAACTCACATCACAAACAACTATTTGTAGCTAGGCCATACAATTATTTGTTCTTAAGGGAGGCCTATGTCCAGCGGTGGACGTCTTTCGGCTGAAATGATGATAATGATGAAACATATGATGAGATGTTATAGAGAAATATGGAAGTACAAGACAATGTTATGCCGACTCCAAAAGAATTGGGATGAAAGCAAGAAAATGTTGATGATTTTATTGAGGCACCAAGGCAAAACTGTGTGAGAACTATGAATCTTCGGTAATGTCTAATAAAAATATACGATTTGCTTTTTTGCCATTCATCATCATCATTTGCCTAGTTTTTTTTCAACAATATAAGGGTCGGTTACCAGTCTCACCGGATGCGGCTTTAGATGGAGAGACTGCCTATCTTACCTCCACAACCCAGTTTACACTGGGTAATACAATACCCTTTGGTAAGACTGGTTGTAAGACTTTCAGGTCACTGACTACCTGCAACGAGTGCCAAACATCTGAATTGGCAGCCGGAACTAACAGCCATGGTCTCATACATACTCTTATATAAAAAAACACCTTGTATGGTATGTATAGCCACAAAAAGAAATGGCTAGTTAGCGAGACTAATATATAAGGTTGCTTATAAAGTTTTTTTGGTTGTTTTTCTGTATTTGTTATCATAAAAGGTCTTTAATCCAGTCATTTTGAATATAATGTACGTGTTAAAGTTCATATTCTTACCTCTGCATACAGTTACTCTTCTGCCATTCGGTGTGACGCCTGGAAGCGGTGGCCCTTGACTGAAAGAAAACAAAATAAGGTCATCATTCTCTAAGAAAAAGTAACCCGAATGCAGTTATTATTAGTTAGGTAAAAACCCTACGGTAATAGTTAACACAGCATTTTTGGACACATTGCAGGGTTGATCAGTCTATGATAACGAAAGGAGTTCGTAGTTAGCTCACAGTCAGTGCTTAAACACTTTAATTCTGGTTCATCATCATCATCATCAGCCTTTAATGTTCCCACTGCAGGGACTCAGGCTTCCTCTCTAGGAGAGGGATGGGCTATAATCCACCACGCGGGGTCAGTGCGGATTGGTAGATGTCACATCTACGAATTTTTTGGTTCTAAGACATGCTGGTTTCTTCACGATGTTTCCTTCACCGTTTTGAGATTCTGGTTATCAGCAATATTTAACTAGTTAACCCATATTATATTTGAAAGGTTAACCCGAATAATGGTTAATCAAAAAATATGGGTCTTACCTAAGTCCTGCAACCCCAGAAGGGTTAGGCAGAGTTGTTACCCATTAGTACCTACATCCACATTTCGCCAGTAATGTTTAAATCCCATGTAAAAGGGGGCGAGCCTATTGCCATTAATCAGACACAAATCCAAACTCCGTAGCCGCTACTGAGAAATTCCTGATAGAAAACCCCAACAACACTTTACCCAAGCCGGGAATCGAATCCAGGATCATGTTCAACAGTCGTGATTGGGACCACTAGACAAACGAGGCAGTCACCAGTACTTGTAGTCCGGTCAATTTAGACATCCAAGGTTACACTAATTCCCACCCGGCTGAAAATTAATAGAATTGTTCAAAATATCATCATAAATGAAATGTAAAAAGTCGGCGGGGTCAACGAAGTATGTCTTCCTCTTTGCCCTTATCCCAATTCATTTGGGGTCGGTGAAGGATGTCTTTCTCTTCGCCCTTATCCCAATTCATTTGGGGTCGGCGAAGCATGTCTTCCTCTTCGCCCTTATCCAAATTCATTTGGGGTCGGCGAAGCATGTCTTCCTCTTCGCCCTTATCCCAATTCATTTGGGGTCGGCGAAGCATGTCTTCCTCTTCGCCCTTATCCAATTCATTTGTGGTCAGCGAAGCCTTTCTTTCTCTTCGCTCTTATCCCAATTCATTTGGGGTCGGTGAAGCCTTTCTTCCTCTTCGCCCTTATTCCAATTCATTTGGGGTCGGCGGCTCTTCCATGCTTCACTGTTTCACGTCACCTCATGAGATACCTCCTTTTTTACCCGTACTTGATACTACTTACATTTTATGGCTCATAATTTCATCAAGCTCGGGTCTGCTTGCATCTCGCTTTGTAAAGAACTCGGGGCAGGCTGCCCTCATCGTGAAGTACATATCCAGCTTCCTTTTGCATTTCTCTAAGGAGAAGCTGCTACCTCGTAGAAATGTCATTATTGTAGGGGTCTCTGTAAATAAAAGATGTCTTGTTAGTTTTTTTTATATTTTTTACTTTTCTGTAAATGGGTGTTAAAGTTCCCTTAGCAAAACCTAAAAACACTTGTTTTCGCCATTAATGCAATATTTTATATTTATAATGTTATAATTCTACTTTAAATGTCACCACGACCTTCAAAATATTCAATATATCAGCACAATTTTTTGATTGCGTTACTAATAAAACCTTGAATTAAAAAGTAAGTTTAAAAACTAAAACCCGACTACGAATAAAATCGCAGTCGAACAAAACCGCGGTCTTAAAAGTAGATAAATTAATTGATTATTTATCGTCTAGTAAGTACCTAGATAATTTGTATATTTGAATTTAACGTATTATAAGTAAAGTTATTATAGAGACAGACAGCCGTAGTCGCATGCCACTGATACCTGATGATCCTTCATGGTGTTCTCATTAATATAGAAGTCAGCCGGTAACTGCAAGGTGGCATGCGACTTGTGAAAAATTTGGAACCCTATCTTCCAACTACAAAGTTCCTATAGATGGTCTAGTTACTAGTAGAACAAAATTTCTCAATGAAGGAGAAAATAATAATAAGAAGAGTGGCTTACCCCAATCATCCGGCAAATGCGGCTGCTTCTTAAGCCACTCCCTGATGGCAGCGAGGTCCCTGTCTCTCGTCGTCACATCCTCCTTCAGCTCCACTCGGATGCTCTTCCACAGCTCGCCAGAAGGCTGCTCCAGGAGTTCTTGTTTTAACTTCATTGCTTATTCTGGAATTAAAGAGAACTTAGATTTTAGTATCTCATTTATTTTTATAATTATCATCTTCCTTTCATGTTTTCTTATTCTGTTTTTTTTTTTTTTTTTTTTAATTATTACGCTATCATTCACTTCCCTTTCTGTCATATCATTTGTGTCACTACCCATCTTTTTCTTGGCCTTTCACTTTATTTTCATTCAACAAAATTTGGATCGCAAGACACTCAAACTTAAAACACAATTGCCACAGTCACTTTTGAACCGAATTTAATATGCAAAGTTTTGTACGAAAATAAAACATTTTCCTATAAACAATAGTAATTCGAACACTATTCGATACGTATATATCGTAGGTTAATGGGAGTAAAACCCAGTTTTGTACAAACACCCTAGGAGCCGTGGCCTCTGTAGTTCCAGTTTGTAAGAATTATGTAAAGTCTAGTAAATATTACTGTTGCTAATTGCATACATGGACATGATTTGTGTATACAGGATGCACCTGCAATACAACTAAATCCAACAACTAATTTGCAAACGATCGCACAGCACGCTCACATATCCGTGTAAGTTTGTCTGAGTTGCCCAACATCGCGTGTTGGAAAGTATTGAAATCTTTTGCAGATAGTTACTTATCAGGAGCCTGAAGGTCTTGAGTGCCTTAGTTATCGTGTTACCAAGAATTTGAGGGTTTAGAGATCATACAGGCCGCCGCTCCATGTGAGCTACTGGTATTCAGCTGGATTCGTTTAAACTAGAAGCTGACCTTAACAGAAAAAGCTAGAAAGAATGATGGCGATCATGATTTCAACTAATTCGCAATCAATCGCAAAGCAACCTCACATATCCGTGTAAATTCGTCTGTTTCCCAACACCGCGTTCGAAAGGCTCTAAGGTCAGTGGCAATGTTTACTGTCGACCATCGCGCTACCGACACGTTATGTTGAAACTAACCAGCAACTGCTGTTGCAATTCCGCTACAACTACGACTGGTTTCCGAAGTTTTTAGCGAATAGAGACAGCGGTGTCGGAAGTTTCAAACACTTTATTTAAATATAGACTTTGTTGCAAGATGCATTACTATACACATGATCGTATTAGATGCCATTTTTAGCTTCAGATGTAACATTGTATTCACGTATGTATCATTGTATGTACAATGCATTCATTGTATGTTACTGGAGCACAAACTTTTTTTTTTGGGACAAACCTGCCTCACTACACCCAAACCACTGTTAGCCAGAATCAACAGTGGCGGGCACAAGAAAAGAGCGAAGACAATTAAGCTCGCCGAAGTCCCAGAGAAACGATTTAACTGTCTTGGATCCCGCAAAGAAATTAATCAGAAAAGAATAGCGGAGGATTAAGAAAAACATAATTTCCACTTCCCTCCAGGAGATAGAACAGAACAAGGCCAATAGGCACGCAGGGATGTTATACAATGGGGATAAGCCCAATATAAGCCCAGCTGGGCTTATCCCCATTGTATAACATCCGTGGTGCAAGGCAACTGCCTAGCACCACGGATTTGATTGTTATTAATATTACTGGATCCTAAGTTGTGAGCTGACATTATATTCCGTTCCAATAATAGGTACGGTTTGTTTCTAGTTTCTACAAGGTCCGTATAGTAAATAACTCCGGATGTAACCTGTACACTATTTAACATAATATAAGTTCATTCTGCTAAAGAATACATTCCTATAAAATTTAATATGCAGATTGTTCAAATTCGCAGTCAGATGTAGAACATTGAGCACCTACTTATGGAGATGCGTAGGTTATCATTGGATATGTGGTTCTTCAACAAGCTTTACCCCGTAGCTTCGCCCAAGAATGGAAGACAAAATCGTTTTGTGCAGACCCCAAAATGACATAACAGCAAGATGATGTTGATGAAGTCACTAGTGGGATATGTGTGCCAACTACGATCACACTCTGGTAAGCCATTAAAGCATTGTTATGTTTAAAAACAGGTGAACTAACATTTATACGGATTTACGAGACATAATTCAAACAGTCAGGGAAGCTGACGTGTGGTTTATAAAATGCACAATAACATTACTAATAAGAATATATGGAGTCTTTGTTCTATTTTCTAATAGTTAGCAATCATACCTAGGTATAACCTTAAGCGTTTTTGCAATAGCTCACAACTTAGGACCCAGTAATAGGGTATTTAACCAAAAAAACTAATTAGTTCGTCAGATAGATTTCCAAAGAATAATGGACACGTATTTTTTTCTTTTTTCACGTAAACAAAAGATGAAGACGATACAGTGCTTCGAAAAGTCGTGTCAAGTCGTGTGACGTCACAAGGTTAGTACTTTTTTACCCACAAAGTGACGTTAAAACTCATGATCTTTGACACGTTTTATTTTCGTAAATTTTTATTAATTTGCACATAATAACAATTATGTTATGCAACTGGGCTTATTTTAGTTGTATACGTCCTCTATACGTGGTGTCCCCCCATGTGTCTATTGGCCTTGTTCTGATCTGTCTCCTGCTGATATGAAGGGGAGTGGAAATTATGTTTTTCCTACTCATCCGCTATTATTTTCTAAGTTTAATTCTGACTGGCCTGTTGGTCTAGTGGTTAGTGACCCTAACTGCTATGCCGGAGGTCGTGGGTTCGATTCCCAACCAGGACAAATGTTTGTGTGATGAGCACGATCATTTGTTCTGTGTCTGGGTGTAATTTATCTATAAAATGTATGTATTTAGAAATATATAAGTATGTTTATCAGTTGTCTAGTACCCATAACACAAGCTCTGCTTAGCTTGGGACTAGATGGCGTTGTGTGATAGTTGTGGAATATTATATTATATTTTATATTATTATAATTGTTTCCCTGGGGTTTCGTCGATCTTCATTATCTCAGCGCTTTTCTGGTGGTCTCCACCGTTGATTCCGGCTTTCAAGAGTTACAATCAGTGGTTTGAGAATAGAGTGGCGGTCTTGTCCCAAATAAAATATAAGTAGCTACTCACTAAGGATTTAAAAATAGAGCAGAATAACAGATCTTACATTAAATGCGTATAATAGTACTTAATAATAATTATATGCGTTTATAATAACTAGGGTTTTTTACACCTCTTATTGACGTCCGTCGTTAGTTCCATTTGACATTGTTTATCGGAATCTTTTACGAAGTATTAATAGATATGGGGAAACCCGCTGCATAATAACATAACGTCTTTTTTATAAAATTCCCCCACAAGTCAAGAGCAAAAACAATCCGGCTCGATGGACTTATTTTCATTTTGTTTGCTAATGAATACACGTTCGTACGACATTGGTCACAAAGGTGATATGAAACGGTATCTTCTGGTATTGTCTGCAATTCCGTTAGTACTTTATTACAGTTAACACAGTTAAAGTAAATTGGAATGCCTTATTCGTTACTGATCATCTCAAAATTTGGACTGAGGAAGACAGAATATCGACATTAACGTAGCAAATTTCGTCCGTACCTCGGAAAGCACGTTAAGCTGTCTTGGCTGTAATTTTTAGATATTTGACAGTAATTGTTACAAGACGTCAGTGGCCTGAAACTCTAACAGTTTCATCAAGAAGTATCGTATAACCAACTAACTGGGTGACTAACTGGGTGTAGTCAGATATCATCTCCATGTAAAATCATGGACTACGTTGCAGATATAACCTTACTAGGCAATATAGAACTACCCTCTTTGGGAAAAGTATGTTTGCTATGGCCACAAAGATCTACAATAAGATTCCGAATGACATAAAGGGATGTAGCAATATTCATGTCTTTAAAAATAAATTGTTCAAATTTCTTATAGCAAAATCGTATTACTATGTTGATGATTTTTTATCGACTAAGATATTTTAATTGTTTCATGTCCGCTTGACGATATCCTAAGGTTGTTTATTGTATTGTCTGTCTGAATTTTAATGATAATTATGTACCTAATTTATGTAATTTTTTTATAACTTAGGATTATTTAATCATTTGTATGCCCAAGTGGCTGATCATGGTATTGAACCTTAGAAATTTAAAATGAATGTAATGAACACCTGCATGTAACCCATGTATCACAAATAAAGGATTTGATTTGATTTGACAAAAAGTTTGGCTTTAGCTCCTTCTACACATGCCGCATGAGTGTGTCTCTGTGTGTGTGTGTGGCATGAGTGGTAACTCATAAACGGAAACGGGATGACGTTTTGCAAATGCCAAAGATGTATGCTTAAGTGAAATAAAATATTTGGATTTTACTTTTTAAAAATACTGTTATTTAACTGCATTCTCATAATATACTTGGTATGAATATTTTTTAAATAGACGAATTGAAAGCCTCCTCCTTTTTAGATGTCGATGAAAATAGAGTTTCATAAAAAAGATGTGAAGAATGAACTTGTACCTATAAGATTGTGACGACACTGCCATCTATCGCAAGAGATGCGAACTAACATTGACAATTCCTGCATCGCGCTATCAAAGTTATCCGCCCCATTAGCCTATCCACCCGACCACCTTACCACTCCGACTCACTGGAGCAAATGTGCAGCATCACCCCGACTCACTGAGGTATCACCGCAGACAGTTCCGACTCACCGTGAACTATGCGGCATTCGGTTCCGACTCACTGGAACCTTCCACTGGCGTGGCAAGCATCAAGACTCAACCTGCTATCGACCTTCGGTCTCGGAGGGTAGTGATGTGGCGACTGCGCCATCTATCGCAAGAGATGCGAACTAACATTGACAATTCCTGCATCGTGCTATCAAAGTTATCCGCCATATTAGCGTATATAGGAAATCCCGACTTACATAATGTCGGGCAGTTAGCCCACCAGACACAACACCCGTCTGGTCAGAGGATCCTCCCTTTTCTATGGGGGATGACGAACTTTACACCCTGTTCCACAAATACCCCTAAAAGATTGTAAACCATTGACGATTATCATGAATCAAATGTTGCGTACTCCTGACCTTGTACCTATAAACGTCACGGTTTTATGATGGTCACTAATAAAATTAATGATTGCAAAACACTTACGTAGGTACTTGTGTTCTAAGGACGTAGTTAATTTAATATTGTGTGCTATTATTTTACCTTAGTCTTGAATTGAATACTATGTAATACTTGACGACGCTCGAGGATGTCTTAATTCATTTCAAGTAATTCGTGAAGGCATGAGGAAAGTTTTGACTATGAATGCTACTTACTGCTTGATTGATGTCAAATAGATTTTCGTCAGTTTTACGGTTTAAGATATATATTTCTCAAAAGAATACATTCACTTAATATGAGAAATACAAGATAAACTTAGAACTAAATATAAGAATTACATGAAGGTAGGTACTAGTAAATAAATAAGTTAACTTGTAGACACAATTTTTACAATGTTGCGAGTAAAGGCAAAAAGTTAGTGTACTTGAAAGCAAGTCAATAGCAATTATACATTGAACTAATAATTAATTAAAATTAAATTAATCAAAATTGAGGTGGATTAAAATTATCTTCAAATAAGCTATCATAATGCCGTTGAAAGTTGCAACAGATATACGTAACGCTTTAAAAGCAGATACAACTCCAACCAACTTATATGTCCAAGTGGGAAAACACTGAACTAAAATAAATATGCTAAGTTTGACGTATCGATGCAAATTTTCTTGACAAGCAACGTAATCTTGTACTGAGTCATCGATTTTATTAGTGATCGATGTTTCAAGTGGTCAAAATATAATATACCGATCTTCCGTAGTTCCGTAGTTAGTAACAGCACTAGGAACCACGGACTCTAGACTTGTGCCCGGTTGATATCAATAGACACACCATCTGTGGGACTTTAACAAAACTATCGAACTAAATACAGGGTGTAAATTAATCCTTCTCACATAAGTCAATCAAGCATTCTGAACATCAAACTAAGTACCCCTACGCAAACATTTATCCTGGGAAAAGACTTTTCTTTTTTGGGTCTAAAATCTCATTTTACGGTAAAACTCAATGTAGCACTATTAAAACATTGTGCTAGTGGATGCTTTGAATAGTAAACGGGTCATGAGGGTAATTTAAGTAAAGTTATAACCTAAAATCTAGGACAAAAACAGGTGTGCAATATTTGGAACTATGACCCCCAATATCTCCGTAACTAGGGGGTTCCCAGGTATGGTCTAGAACAAAAAAATATATCGCAGTGGTGTGGAGAGCAAGTGCCTTTCGTTTGCGTTAAGGGTACTTTTACACCCTTTATGTTTACCATTGGGTATACCTCTGCTTAACGCTTCGGGGATTACTGGCGTGATGTTATGTCATATAATAATATAATTATACGTACTACCTATTTGACTGGCCTCAGGTTATATTCTACACAGCTCTGTCGATATCGTGATTAATAAGAAGTTCGAATGTATTTATGTTTATCATCCTTGATTATCAAATTTATTTTTTGCTTAGACATGGAAAAATACTTACTAACATAAATATCTTTAAACCTACTATATGTCAGTAAAACGCAATGTTGAATGAATATTAATTATAAGTATAGATGGTACTTTTGTATCTGCGTACCTAGACATAATTTACATAATACATTGACTAGTAGTGCAATCTTTAGTAATTATTTTAATGGTTTTTGTAATCACGTAATCATAGGTTTGCAACATTGTTTTATTTTTTTGCTCTTTGGCTTCTTCATGCGCGTGTTTTTTTTTATTTTCCCATTTAAACCTTATCATAATAATAAGGTAAGTATTTCACCAAAAATATTAAAAAGTTCGAAATAAGTCCAAAAATATTAAAAGATTTAAAAAAAAAATGTAAGTACAAAGATGATGACGATACACTGAAAAAGTAAACGAAAGATAAAGTGCTTCGAAAAGTCGTGTAAAGTCGTGTGACGTCACAAGGTTAGTACTTTTTTACCTACAAAGTGACGTCGAAAGCCCCCACTCATGATCTTTGACACGTATTATTTTCGATTTTTTTTATGAATTTGATAAAACAAAAAACACGTATCCAATATTTTTCGATAATCTAACAGACAAACTATTTTTTTTTGGTGAAATACCCTATTGAGATGGTAAGAGATAATGATGTAGATAAGATAATGATTTATTTATTACTTATCATCTTATTAGTCCGTCTGTTAGATTATCGAAAAATATTGGATACGTATTTTATGTTTTAACAAATTAATAATAATTAACGAAAATAAAACGTGTCAAAGATCATGAGACGTCACTTTGTGGGTAAAAAAGTACTAACCTTGTGACGTCACACGACTTGTCGCGACTTTTCGAAGCATTGTATCGTCAGATCTTTCGTATGTGAAAAAAGAAAAAAATACGTGTCCATTATTTTTTGAAAATCTATCTGACGGACTAATTCGATTGCGTAGCATATCTTCTTCTTTCGTACATTCTGTTACTCGTAATCTCATCAGAGACCTCCTTTCTTGCCATTTCATTCTTTACACAATCAATCCATCGTTTGTTTGGCCTTCCACACGTTTTATATACATCCTTATTCACACCTTTAAATTTTTAGATTTTAAATTAAATCTTAGGTAAATTAACACCTGTACGAACCGAGATACAGAGAACATCACAATTAGTATTCATATGCTATATTTTTTAATAACACCACTTCATTTTTAAAATACATTATGAATGAAACATCACTAAAACAGTTTCAAAAGATAGTCTCAACGAAAGATATGGATCATTTAACCCAATTACCCCACTTTTTTCAGACACGTTTTTCGCTGACGCGTGAGAGCCAGTCAGCCAGTTAGGCTGGTATTCGATGCAGTAGGGTAAATGCACCTAACTGTTCTTCGGCAGAGTGCAACGTAACAGTTTAACCCACAGAGTATGGAATAGCCTCGGTGGTGGAAGTGGAAATTATGTTTTTTTCCTACTCCTCCGCTATTCTTGTCTGATAAATTTCGTTGCGGGATCCAAGACAGTTAAATCGTTCCTCTGGGTCTTCGTCGAGCTTCGTGGTCGCTACTGTTAATTCTGGCTGACATGAATCACAGTGGTTTGGAAATAGTGTGGCGGGCTTGTCCCATAAAAAAAAAAACCTCGGTGGCTACTGCACGGGTATCTCTATTTATAGTACGCTTTAACTAGCTTTATCCGAAACTATGTAATAAAATCTTAGAAGTTAATTTTGACCTACTTCCCGGATTCCGATTGAGCTGAAATGTTGCATAGATGTTTAGTTTGGATGACAATGTGTGGTTATTTAAGTCAAGTCATTCTAAATCTAATATGGTGGACCACTAGTTATAATTTATGTATTCCCGTGACGCGGGCCAAGCAGCTGGTCATAAATATTGGAATCGTAACTCGATTCACTTGATGTTTCCGTGCTCTATGGCTACATAAAGGAAGCAATACAGATCTAAATATGAGTGATAATATCATGATCCAGTTAGGTCTATATTTAGATGACGATGAAATACGGGTTTAGTATAGATATTATTATTATTATTGTTGGTAAACATGTCTGACCTCGAAGAATGATGTCTGTGACCGACAAACGACCCTGCTGACTTCATAATTTTTGCTTTTAGCATATTTTTTATGTCGTTTGATTAAATCGTTGAGGTAGGTAATGTTATACTTTCTTAATTATCGTGCGGTTAGTGACTAACCTGGTGTGAGAGTTTTTATGTAATTGATGAATTTACAACATTTTTATTGACATATTTTTTGTCAGTTTTTCATTATAAGTTTTTAACCTTTATTTTTCATTATTGTAACAATTTTTGTAATCTTCTGGCTGTTCCAAAATAGGAACTTACGCTTTCAAATTGTTTTAACCCTACCGCGCGGCCATTGTTTTCTCGAAGCATCGTGACGGTGCAAGATTGACCATCCCCAAAGTTAGATTTAAGCCACCACTTTCATAAGCTGTTGTTGCCCGCAATATTCTCTAGCGTGACATTATTGTTATACATGTAAATATTAGGTACCTACTGTAAGGAATTAAGGATTCCGGTAAGCGCAGCGCGTGCCCTGTGACCTACGATCTCTGTGCTCGGACCTCATCGGAGACACATGCGTTTTTAAAAACTTATTCTTACTCTATGGCTTTTTCGTTGTTCGATCGAATTATAAATAAATTACATGTCAATTAGTCTGCATTGTTCCCAAGTAAATTAATATTACAAATATACTTAAAAGTGAATCCAAGTTTAGTTTTTCCCATAATTAAGTTCCCTTTTACTACCTACTTCCACATTTGAATCGGATTTCAAGGGTTAATTTTTTTCAAACGTCCGAGATTATAAGGACACAGTTATTTTATTTAATGTGCACACCGTACCTAGAAACTTGCACATGTCATACAGTTGACAGAACCGAGACTTCAATTTTATTTAATTGTACAGTAATTTCCTTGTTAGAATCAATCAAGCGCAATAGCATGGCATACTAAGGCATCTAACACACAAACATTTTCTTACCCAATCGGCTCAACCTCGACTAAAACCTAGGAAGACCTTGTCCACATCCATAACTTTCATCTTATTGGTCTACAACTTTTCAACATCATACGATACGAGAAGTCTTTCGAAACCTGCAGATCCGTATTGACCCATACCGTGGTTATATTAGCTAAATGTAAATGTCTATGGACAGATGAGGCAATAGTCTATTGGCCTTGACTTCTTGTGTCGCTTTGGCATTGGAGTTTGCCCTTGTGGTCTATGGAAGGGGGTCCGAACTATGTGTTTGTTTAGTTTCTGATTAGGTTTTTTTGGATGTTAATAATGTTTTAAAGTGAGATAAAGTTGGGAGAAAAACCTTTGCAAGAAGAAATAAATAAAAGTTTAATAATATAAAAGTTTAATATTTTTTTTTAGTTTAATTTTTTTCTTCACCAAATAGTGACAAGTTAACTTTAGGTACTCCACAAGTCGGTGGAAAAAAATACTAAAACAAACAAACAAGTCTCTGACTTTACAAAAGTTATACAAGATGATTTTTTAAGTCACCGCCTAAATTCTAATATCTTTGTATTTTCTTTTAATATCACTCAATACAAAAATATTGAGACATCACATCACAAATTTTTAACGTTTCACGGAGAGCGGATAATTCTTAATTTTTTTTTTTCAAAAATGGTGCTATTGAATGGTGACAAAAAAATCATCTTGTATATATTTTTTTACTTTTTTCGAGTATTTGAAGCCGGTTGTAATTTTCGCAAACAACTTTTTTTATACTCATTGTCATGACTTATTCAGGTCTTTGTCAGAATATACGTAAAACAAAGTGCAGTGAAAAATGGTTGTTCTATCCTTTCATATAATTATGTCCTTTGCCTTGTTTTGGAACAGCCCTCTAACTTCGAAAGCAATTAATTTAAACTATGTCAAGTGACGAAAACTAGTTACTCAGTAAATTTTTGTGGTGAGTAAGTCCTAGGTGTAGAGCAACTTTTGGGACTTAAGTGTTTAATGAGTTTTCTTACTTAAAACTATGACTGATTGTTTGTTACTTGGAAAAAAAAAGCAGAAAGAAAATTGACTGAATACTTGATACCTACTCTAAAACGCGACAGACAAATAAGCTGTCCAACTAAACAAATGAACGTTTAATCGTTTTAGTAAATAACTCAACTTGAACTTTTGAATTGCAACACTTATCTTTAAACCGTGCATCGTATTTTTCTCAGGTTGTGTAAGTGTAAAGCTGTAAGCAATTACACTGTGAAGTGGTAGCGATTAAGATAAAACAAAGTCTTTTCATCTTCAAAAAGGATTACATACTAAGTAAAGGCGTGTAGGAGCTTATGAAGTAGTTCAACCCGCTCATCGCTACAGCTTATCAAAATTACCGTAGCCTTAACTCACGAGTAAAAGACGAGTTACCAAATTATTAAGAAATAATGGTTTTAGACAATAAAATGAGTGACCTTGTCTTTTATAATGATCATTATTTAGACGTAACATGAAAGATTTTTATGATTGTCATTATTTTCTGTATCATTGTATAAAATAACGAGGTCAGATTTTGAGGTTTCTTTTGTAGACATTTTGGTGGAAGTCATCAAAAGACATTGCTTCATTCAAACGTAGGTACGATGGCATTGGAGTTGATTTTGAAAATAATATTTAGCGTACTACTTATTCCAAAAGATTTTAGAAATATGAAGAATTAATCATCATCATTTTGAGCCAAGCCTTTTCCAAACTATTGGAGTTGGTTTCCAGTCTAACCCGGTGCAAAGGGTAGTTAGTTAACAAAAAAAAATCTAATTAGTCCGTCATATAGATTACCAAAAAATATTGGACACGTATTTTTTCTTTTTTCACGTAGACAAACAATGAAGACGATACAGTGCTTTGAAAACTCGGTCGCGGTCAGTGACGTCTCCAACCCCCACTCAAATCTTTGACTCGTTTTCTCGATCTTCGTAAATTTTTATTGATTTGATGAAACAAAAAATACGTAATATGCATATTTTTCGCTATTCTAACAGACGGACTAATTAGAATCACATTTTTTGAAGTCAGTAAACATCCCTATTACAGGAGCATGTTATTAAGTAATCATTTCAATATCATCATCAGCCTATAATGTTCCCACTGAGGGAATCAGGCCTTCTCTCTAGGATACAGTTGGGCTAAAACTATAATCCACCACGCGGGTCCAGTGCGGGTTGATAGATGTCACATTTCTTCGAATTCTTTGGTTCTACGACATGCCAGTTTCCACACGATGTTTTCCTTCAGAGTTTTGAGAGCAGTGGTGATGAAATAATCTCTCGATAATTTCAATATGATCAATTACACTAAATTACATTAGATATTCGTCATACATCACGTCCGTACCGCTTGTATGTAGGTATATAAGGTTATACGTTTATTGTTTTATCTTTATCGGATCGCTTGTACGTAATACATGGATGAACTAAGCTATTGACATAGACGTGTCATTTACATCAATATGTACTGGTTACGACGTCATAATTTGCTGACTGTTTGATCGGAACTATGATTATTATCGCGGATTCTTAGGATTTGAGATAAGATATGATGTTTAATTGATATATTAGACTTCTGGATTATTAGATTTTGATATATATCATGTCTGAGAAGAAAAAGAAACATTAATCATAGGGAAGTAAACTAATATTATCCTTTCTTTTGAAGTAAAATTTTCCAATATTTTTTGCGTAATCCGGCTTTACACCTGTGCCTAATCCTTCGCGGATTACAGGCGCGATGTTATGATATTTTTTTTTTTTAATTCGAAAGATAAAGACGGATATGTATGAAAAGATGTGTAGCTGTTATTTGTATAGCTGTTGTTTGTGTTGTTTTTTGTCAATTTGTTCTGTCCTGTGTAAAACCAATAAATATAATTTCTTTCTTTCTTTCTTTATAGATCTTTGACAGTCGATACAAGTAGGTACTGACCTGAAAGTCAGGGAACCAGTCTTACTAAAAGATATCGTATTACCTAGTAATTATTAGGTTGCGGAGGTCAGATAGACAGTTCAGTTGCTTCATGGAAAATACTGTTTTTCAGCCGCATCAGGTTAGACTGGAAGCTAGCCCCAACAGAGTTGGGAAAACGCTAGGCAGATGAGGATAATAATTATGTAATTATATTCAATACAGAATAAATTATGAAGGCAACCCAAGGAGGTCAAAGTGTCATCCTACGCAGGTCACGACCTGTGTCGCTCACAAAAACTAAATCACGAAGTTCTGAAGTTTTTTCTCCATGAAAAAAGGTGGTTTTGTGTAGAATCGAGTATTTTACCCGTAGTTTGACCCGCGGGGTGATTCATTTCGTAATACAATGGCTTAACCAATGCTATTCAGTTTGGCAGTTAGAAACATTAATTGCTTCTTACTTTGCCAAAGTATTTAGGTACTCTAAATTCCACGGATTGCTACAGAATAGCCATCATCAGCCTAGCCTTTTCCTAATTATGTTTAGGGTTGGTTTTAAGTCTAGCCAGATGCAGCTGAAAACCAGATTGAATGCAATAGAAGAATACAAATATTGCACAATAGTATGTTTCACCAAAAAAATCGAATCGTTAGTACCTAGGTACTTTTTTACCCACAAAGTGACGTCAAAAGCCCCCCCCCACTCATGATCTTTGACAAGTTTTATTTTCTTCAATTTCTATTAATTTGATAAAACAAAAAAAACATGTATCCAATATTTTTCGATAATCGAACAGAGGGATTTTTTTTGGTGAAATACCGTATTGGGGTGCTGAGCAAATTACTTATTACATTCTATTTACGAGCGATAGTCGAGTTATCACACTATCACACTAATATTTTAAAGGCGAAAGTTTGTGAGTGTGTGAGTGGGTATGTTTGTTACTTCTTCACGTAAAAACTACTGGACGGATTTGGATAAAAATTGGTACACAGATAGTTTATTACCTGGATTAACACATAGAATAGTTTTTATCCCGATTTTATCTTCCCGTGGAATAATTTTCGAGTTGTAGCGGGTGAAGCCGCCGGCAACAGCTAGTGACGAATAAAGTCGTTCGGTCTGTCTAGTGTCAGACGCCCACTTGTCAGGTAGCATTGTGTAACAAAATCGGAAATGTTAGGGATCAAAATGTTTGAATGCCAATATTATCAATCTCCGATGGCAACAAATAGCCCAAGACCGAGAGAAATGGAAAGCTTTGGAGGAGGCCTTTTCCTGAGGGGGGTTCCAGTGCAATAAAATGCCTACCAACTGATTTAGTAATAATTAGATATTAAATATATAATATTAAGTTAAGTTATATAGCTATATTAAATTAAGTTCTTGTTAAAAGTGTAGGTAGATACAATATATTTTTCATTATATTTTTAAGTTAATTTGTAAAACTGGAAATATAAGGCTTTTTTATTTTTTTTATTTATTTATTTATTATCAATCTCCGCTCAATAAGATTTTTAAATATTTAAGTTAGAGTTTCTTTTAATTATCATGATTTCAAGATGATGTTAGATAATTATGGTGTGTGACGTATGTGTTGATTCTCGTTTATTTACCGCCTACACTAGTCCTACATACGTGATGTCTTCTAAACTGTTAGTAACCATTACTCAATCCACAAGTTTTGCAAGAATCTTAAGAGACTAAAGTGCTTTAAGTTTGAAACATAATGAAAAATAAAAGAGAGAGATAAGGTTACCTTGACCGGGATCTTAGTTCATTAGGATAGCTCACCTATGATGTTTTCTAAGTATTTATTACTAGCTGTGCCCTGCGGTTTCACATATAGCGTGCTGTTAATTCTTCCTAATGAATGGGGCTATTTGTGTACAAAATAATCTAGTTCCATAAAAATAAGCACTTTTAAACAAACAAAATCTTCTTCTCCTTAATGTAATATATTATCATTTGTTCCGCCACTACTTCTTTCTAGCTAGAACACTACCAAGTTTCGAAGGATGGGCGCTGGGAACCCGTTTTGGGAGACTGTCTTATAAAATTTGACCTACCTACAAAAATTCCTTATTATTGTCAGCATCATTTTAATAAATGGCTTTTGATTTTGATTTTAGTTTTATGATAACTAAGGGAGACTTATTTCAATTAATACAAGTACGTAATATTTCTGTGCAAATGATTTATAAAGCTATATTTTTATAGTACTGTAATAATTTGGATAAACGTCATTCATGAAAAATCGAGAGCCACTGATCCAATTACAATACAAAAAATATAATGGAAGGCTTTAATTACTTAACTGGACTACTTTAATTACCTTTTTCTCAAAAACAGAGCTAACGAACGGTTTCAAGATTGCTTTTGGCAAAATTAATGGTTATTAAAGCATAAATGTGTGACTAATTTACAAACACCAGTACATCCAATGATATATTAAAACTATAGATACGTTGTCCGCCCTCAAAAATGACAACATGAAATGAAGCCAATTGGCCACATCGCGCTTAGTTACGCACCAACCTCTCGCGCGATGCTACGTTTGTTCTTAATTTAAATCGTGTGTGTAAACCTGCGCGAAACATAAAGAAAACAGGCATCAACAGGCATCCCGCTGTACGGTGTCATATTTTTTTTCACTTTCTTTACGCGTAAAAGTAGTTATATAATATTTTCGCCGTTTTGAAGCGCCGCCATGTTAGTTCATGACGTGATTATAATTACGTCATTGAGTACATCCCTGTCCCGAAACTGTCAAATTTTCTCAATCAACCTTGATCCTTATGATTTAGTGCTATAGTTGAAGATCTATAAAAGATATTTGACAGATTGTAAGTAGCTTGATGTGGCTGGCGTTTGTAAGTGAGGAAAATGAGTATTTTTTCTCCGAAAAATAAATTGCATTAAACTTTCGACCACAGGCTGCCATGAACAAGGAGTCTAAAATAAACACTTTAACTGAATGATCAAAATATGAATTGCGATGAAATTCGTAAAAAGGACCATAATTTATAATAGTGACTGCGTCTGTGACCATTTTAAGAATTTTAACGCAATTCGTATTATGATCCTATTATGATCTGCTAAAGTGGCATGTTAGATCCTCTGTGGTGGAGGCAAAAGAAAGTGTGCCAAAAATGTGTCAGGAGTTTTGACATCAATGTTTTTTATAAAAAAAAAAAAATAGTTAGTACCTACTTAACTACTACTTATATTTCATTGCGAATAATAATTACTTACCTACTTTGTTTGTTATGACTTTTTACTTAGAACCAAGTTCAATAGTTAGGTACTACAGAACTAAATCGAAGGTAGCTAAACATTTTAACTGTCGCATACAGTCCACTAATACCACATCGTGTCGAAACAACGACAACACAAAAAGCTTTCACATTGAAAAAAAAACAAAAAGGTTAACACACAAATAAAATAAAAAATCAAAATGTCATGCTTTAAAAAAAGAACCTCGCTTACTTTTTAAAATTAGAACAAAACTCAAACTCACATGTCAAGTTCCACACAGCTACCGAGATCACTGTTTCGCAACTTTTTTTATGGCAATGGTATGTATGTCGCGTCAGCCAAGGTACAAGGCTTGGCCGTTACTGAGAGGAACTAACCTCTTGCAATCGTGTTGAGAAATGCATTCAGCGTGTGTGTGAAGATACGGGTGAATAGTTGAACCGATATTGTTGTGGCCATGATTTTATTTATATTAATGAATTGATTTTTGTAGATTGAAGGAGTAATTCGATTGAGTGTGTGTAAAGATATTGTTTACATAAAAAGGTTTGGAAAACGGTCGGACTTATCGACACTAATATTATAAAGAGGACAGATTTGTTTGTTTGTTTGTAACGAATAGGCTCCGGAACTACTAGACCCATTTGAAAAATTCCTTCACCGTTGGGAAGCTACACTATCCCTGGGTGACATAGGCTACTTTTTATCCCTGTATTCCCACGGGAACGGGAACCACGCGGGTGACACCGCGTGACGTCCGCTAGTAGATTATAAAGAAAGATACACCCACATTCCGCCAGTTATGTTTAAGTCCCAAGTGATAGGGGGCGGGCCTATTGACCGGGCACAAATCCTCTTGAAGGAAAAACCCAATAACACGATACAATAATTTTGCAGAGCAATCACGCTTGCGACCACTAGACTAATTAACCAGTCCAGCAGTTTTTATTTCCAAGGCATGAAATGTGTCTCAAAATAAGGACAATCCAAAGGCTTTTAAAAAAATAACATCATCATCAGCCTATAATGATCCCACTGCAGGGACTCAGGCCTCCTTTCTAAGAGAGGTATTAGCTATAATACACTACGCTGGCCCAGTGCGGGTTGGTAGATGTCACACATCTTCGAATTTTTGAGTCCTCACGATGTTCACCTTCACCGTTTTGAGAGCAGTGATGATGAAATACATTACCTACACAAAGTAATGCAAATGCACAAACAGTTTGTTGTTTAGTTTGTTTGTTTGTTTTTTCAGACCTGTTTGTAAGTCGGGGCCGCAACCACTGGGCCACCACAAAAAAATGCTCATAACTTATTTTTATTGAAAAGGTAAGAAATACCATTTACCAAATAACTTTATTTAATCGTTGAATTACTGAAAATAATTCAGCTAAAATTATTTAAAAACTTTGTTGATCCTATCAGTTGAAATATCGACTCGTATGTTTCAGCGTAGGTCCTACGGATCGAAAGTTCTTTACACGAGGGTTAACTGTAAACCATTGCATTATTGGAGCTACCTTCGTAATTATCATGTCAGTTCACATTCCAATATTTTACAGAACATTACATAACTTCACTCCTGTAATGCCCGATTGGCTAGGCAGAGGCGTATTAGTACACCTTTCTCAGGATCTAACCAACTGATCAAGTGGATTTTTGTTTTTACTTGAGGTACTTTAAAGGTACATTTTTTTGCTGTAATAATATTTTATGAATAATTGTTAAATAATAAAATATTACAGAACACCCGCCATCTTGATGTCAATATGGCGGTGTATCTTAATTTTGGAATAACCCCGTTCTGAAGGAGGTACAGATTTTTTTGAACTTAGTATAGAATAGGATATTTAAGGTAAATTTTTATGGTTAATAACTGTCATTGTCTTGTCATTAACTGTCAAATGGTTGTGACCATTTGACAGTTAATCGATGGACACTAGCCACTGACATTTAAAAAGATTCGCAATAGCCCTGCAGAGTAGACCCAGCGAGGTAGTCAGGTATTTACCAGAAATCTGGCAAGAGTGGTGTGTATTTTACCCTTATCCGTCCTCTATTTAATACTAGCTGTTGCCAGCGGTTTTTCCCGCTACAACTCGAAAATTATCCCACGGAAAGATAAAATCGGGATAAAAACTATGCTATGTGTTAATCCAGGTTATAAATACACTATCTGTGTACCAAATTTTATCCAAATCCGTTCATTCTTTTTTGCGTGAAGAAGTAACGAGCATACACACTCACAAACTTTCGCCTTTATAATATTAGTGTGATTATGTCGTGCTCTTTTAAAAAATTCTAAGCATGATTTTTTCTTAGCAAAACAAAAGGTACTTACCTAAATAAAAAGTTACCCGAATCGAGAAAAGTCAAAGTCAAAACCACTTACTTAGTTAGAGTGTACATTGTTTAGGTCATGATATGTTAGTACTTACCTAAAACAGAAAACTAGTTCTTGTGGATTTTCAACTAGAAACCGGGAAAACTAAAATGCACACTAACAGTGTAGCAATAACTTACTATAGTAGCTGGTCGAGGCTGCGGGATGTTGTAAGAGATACCGCTAATGAAAGGCCAAGAAGGAACATGGGTGGTTTTTAGTAAGTAGAAGTCTGACACTCCCTTTCGCTCTGCCCAAGAGCGGGAGGGGTTATTCGATGATTTTTCACTCGCAAAAAAAAGGTATAAACAGCTGCTTATCTTCATACTGTATGAGCATAGTACCCTAACATATTTAAATAAAAGGCCTTTGGTTGTAATAAGGTGATTATTGAAAAGTAATCATATTTGTACATTTCACAGTTTCGAAATTATGAAAAAAAAAAAAAAAAAAATTTTTATGTGTCTGCGTACCCCCATTGAAAAGGGCGTGTGTTTATGTAAGTATGTGTATGTTTGAAATACACTTAGCAAAAGCTTCTTATTGTTTTGAATGCTATCAACACCTCAAGAAAAAAAAGAGAACGTCTTTCCAAAATACTTTTCTATTTGTTTTTGTGAAAATCGTTATCTGCTAATGATATAATCATTACCTACATATTAGTTTGTTCTTATATCAGTTTGATACTTCGTTATATTAGTTTGATAGCAGATGATGATTTTCACATATTTAGTTAAAACTAGGGGTATTCCTAAGTCATTACCTGCCTGTCATTTTTACAACTTCGCAATTAGTGTTGACTTCCAGTCTGACCGAATACCCGTATTTTACAAGAAGGAAATGGCTATCTGACATCTACAACGCAGTGAGTAATACAATACTTTGAGCAAGAGTGGTTGTCCTGCTGGCCACTGTGTGCTGCTTCTTTGTTTAGTGAGTAAATAAATATTTATAATCTTTTCATTATTCTATTCACGTATGTCCTTGAGAATCATTTTATAATTTGAGAGGCCTCAAATAGTGTCCCATACTAAACGATAGTAAGTTTTGTTTGTACCTAGTACACCCTGTTATAAATTATACAATTTAAAAAAGTTCGTAACTTATACATACATTATAATACATATTGGATGTGTTATTTTCAAAATCTTCAGGCTTAATAGGGGATCGGACTGAGTCAAAAAACAATGATTCTAGGTCAGCGTGCTACATCTTCGACCACATCGTCACTTAACATCAGGTGAGATAGTGGTCAAACGCGAGCCTATCTGCAATAAAAAAAAAAAAAGTCCGTCAGTTAAATTATCGAATAATATGGATACGTGTTTTTTGTTTTATCAAATTAATCAAAATTGACGAAGATAAGATGTGGTTGTGACGTCATTTGTTGGTAAAAAATGTACTATCATATGACGTTTTCGAAGAGTTCACGAGTTTTCGAAGCACTGTATTGACTTCATTTTTTGTTTATGTGAAAAAAGAAAAAATACGTCTCCAATATTTTTTGGAAATCTATCTGACTAATTAGTTTTTTTTTGTCCGATCCCCTATTCCTGTTCGAAATTTTTAATTTACACAAAATCGAGGCATCGAGATTCCGTGTAGTTTTTGCTAGTCGTCGTAGTTTCGTATTTTACCCAACCCTTCCTCTTGAAAAACTGACCCTGTATTTCACTGAAAACAACAAATACATTCGTATTATTTCTTATGACAGTGCTAGTGTTTGTTAAACAAAAAAAAATATACACTTTGACTTGTTAACCACACAATCTTTCTCTTTTTTCTTACGTTACAAAAAATATTCATAATATTTTCACTAACCAGAGTCATGAGCTTCTAGGATTTTTCTAGACATACTCGTTTTTACCCTAGGTATGGCTAAGCCCTTTCCGAAGGCATGCAATTGCACAAACAGGATCCTTAGGGTTAACGTAACGTTGAAGAGCCTCGAAAGGGCATTTACCTAGCTTGGTAGCACAAGAAATTACACATTAATTGTATATGTAATTATTATTTCTTGTGTTTGCCCATGTTTTTCTATGTATAGGGAAGTGTTGCTAAACTTTGGTTGGTTAGGTCACCCATCTGTTTGCTGTGTGTCTTAAGATAATCTTTTTCATCCTCACATACTTATTATGATTATGTGTAAATTTAATTTAAAACAATTTCCGACTTGTATAAATTTACAAAGCCCTAAGACATATAAGAAGAAAATGAAGTATAAATATTGCCAGTATCTATTGATTTTTCCACACAATAAAGAAATATTGACATTCCACTGGACGGTTATAGTAAAAGTAAACATAAGTATAGAGCAGGATTGCTTAGTAAATATCCTTTAAGTGATTGTTTACTTATGGTGTGTGACAAGACCAGACCCTTGTCTCTTGAAGCTTTGAGTGTGTTGTGAAAAGTTTGACCTTGATCCACGTGAAAAAAATACGAAAAAAATGCTGTTCTTTTTTTTTCGCATATAACTCTAATCCCTTTTATAAATCCTAATCCAAATTACTCTTTTTAACATAGATCTGTTATCTGTCAGTAAAAGTCCCGTCAAAATCAATTAATCAAATAATAGTACCGTATTCCGTACCCGCCGAAGCATTAAATTCTTACTCTTCCTGGCTACTCAGGTGCTTTCGACTAGAAGCCTTTTTTTTTTGGGGTGGAAAATCATCAAATAATCCCTCCCGCTCTTGGGCAGAGCGAAGGGGAGTGTCATACTTCTACTGACTAAAAACCACCCATGTTCCTTCGTAGCCCTTGTGTCGAGGCAGGGGTATCTCTTTCGAACACCCCGCAGGCCCGATGGGCGTCAGCCCTTGCATGGCCCTTTCATGTTGCTGACATCTCTTTGAGGCGCGCGTGGTACACGAACGCGCCGTCGACACAGCCTGTCGTCGTCATAAGACGGACGGATGGCGAGCTAGCCCATTACTCACTGTCCATGCCTCTGGCAACGAAAACTCAAGCAATACCAGAAGGCCTTTAATGGTTTTTCTGGTCTAAAATAAATTAAGTCCAGTCCAGCAGACGTCGTTCAGCTGCAATGATGACGACGACGCGTCCCCATCCTTAATAAATAAGGATTCCTTGTGAAGGATGATAAGATGAATATAGGTGGGCTAAGAGAGAAAGTATAAAAGTTCTTATTGATCACTTTACTATCAATCTGCTATACAGATCTTCACATGATATAAGTTATTGTACTACTAACAAATTGTATCTCAGTTAATTTTACTTGTTTGAGTATGTCATTGTGATATTTGTGCCTACTAACATAGTTTATAAGTTCCAATTGTTACTAACTATTATGGATCTTTGTTATCCGAAAATAAATAAATTATTATTATTATTATTAAAAACCGCTGACTCCAAAGCATTGTTTTAACTTTTCGAACACAGCACATTATGTGCAAGACGTGGGTAGTTCCTAACAGAGTCACGTATCTTGCGTCTTTGTACTGATAACATTATGTATTCAAGTCTCGTGTGTGAGCGGTTAGATGAGCGAGGAATGAGCGGACATGGGCATTAGCGGCAGCGGACAGCGAATTTGTGCAAATATTTGCACAAATTCGCTTCATCTAATTTGTATGTCCGGCTGCTAGTCAAAGGCTTCCCTCTACCGTTTTCCGTACACTTCTCACCAGGTCTTATCGTCTGTCTAGTATTTTTCCTAATTTTTGTTGGGATCGGCTACTAATTTGACTTCAATACGTCTGTTGGTACTGGGTAAGATACGATACCCATTGGTAACACTGGTTGTCAGATTTTTGGGTCACAAACTATCTCTAATGACTGTCAAAGACCTACTAATGGCAGCGGCGGTGGGACCAAAGGGTTTGTATAGGATATAACAAAAAAATTAAAAAATGCAAAATAAAACCGACTTTAAAAACACGTAAACGTGTAAAATAAGTTCAGTTATAGAAGTCGGAGGAAAAAATCGAAATCAAACAAAAGCCAACGAATTCAGAAGCTATTTCTATTGTGTTTAATTTTTATTTAATAAGTGTTTTTATTATTGAGCAAAATAAAAAATAGGTATTTTCTTCCGTTTTTTTGTTTCTATGAGAGATTTTAGTAGGTAATCATTTGCAATCATTTAATTTTTATTTAACAGGTCTGTTAATGTACCCTCACCTTTATATGTACGTCGTATAAGGAAACGCAGTTCAAGTACATACAATATAATATCTATACGTAATGTGTACTTATGTATCATTTAAGCAATTGTTATATTTCAAAGTTCAATGCGGAGGTCAGATGACAAGCTGCTGAGTTACCAGTTTTTGCTTGGGTATTAAATGCTTTTAAAATTTCTGATTAGTTTTTTTATACTGATAACTATAAATTATATAGATGCGAATAAAACAATGAATACATAACAAAACTATCCACCTATATTTATAAATTAAAAGGACGTAATAAAAACCTTTGCCTTTCTTAATTTTAAGATTCGATCTCTATCTGACTCGAGAGCTAAAAGCAATATGAATCTCTGCGTTGATGTGTGTACATTTTCATATAGGCATTTGTTTACGTATATTAATTTATATGTACCTACATAGGTTAGGTGCAAAGTTTGGGCGGTTATTTTTTGTAGTTTGGACGAACAAAGACACAATCTTACTTAAATTATTGAGACTCGATCTCTTTTTACTTAAGTTAGTATTAAGTCTTAAAAAATCTGTTGAAAAGAACCTATAACTCACTTGTGAATAATAAATGTGTCTAATTGCGTTGAAATTATTATGGGCTAAGATTTATATTGTATTTTACCAATAATATTTTTGAATAAAATTTATTTTATTTTTATAAAGTAGAATGCCGAGCCTAAGTATTTTAGTGGATGGGTGGCCACCTTTTTTTTTTCGGGCTGGGAAATCATCAAATATCCCCCCTCCCGCTCTTGGGAAGAGCGAAAGGGAGTGTCAGACTTCTACTGACTAAATATCACCCATGTTCCTTATTAGCCCTTTATGTCAAGGCCGCGGTATCTCTTACAACATCCCGCAGCCCATGGGTGGCCACCTTACATGCCGAGTTTCCTTCTTGCCTCACAAAGCACGTTAGGCCTTTGGTTGCGGTTGTCATTAAATTTTGTACACCTATAACAGGGGTTGCAATTTGTCAGTGCCCCGAATGTCTGACCCAGTGAGTTAGTTCTGGATTGTGGAGGTCAGATAGGCAGTCATCATTATCATCACCATAATTTCAGACAAAAGACGTCCACTGCTGGACATAGGCCTCCCCCAGGTGTCGCCACATTGACCCCCGCATTGGTCCCCGCAACCTTCACCAGGTCATCGGTCCACCTAGTGGGAGTCCTTCCAACGCAACGTCTTCCAGTTCGCTGTTGCTACTGTAGAATTTTCGGCCCCATCGGCCATCCGTTCTGAGAGCAATGTGCCCTGCCCATAGCCACTCAAGTCTGGCGATTCTTCGGGCTACGTCGGTAACCTTGGTTCTCATGCGGATGTCCTCATTTCTGATTCGATCACGCAAGGAAACTCCGAGCATAGCCCTCTCCATTGCCCTTTGGGTGACTTTGAGCTTTCTGATGAGGCCCATTGTGAGCGACCACGTTTCGGCCCCGTATGTAATCACTGGCAACACACACTGGTCATAGACTTTCGTCTTGAGAAACTGTGGTAAGTTGGAGGAGAAAATACCGCGCAACTTCCCGAACGCTGCCCAGACGAGTCGTATTCGACGATTGACCTCTTTCTCGGAGTTAGACTTACCTAACTGGACCGTTCCCTAATTTTTTGAGAAAAGGCTAGGCAGATGATGTTGAAAATAAATGGTGGTAATTAAACAGTTTCAAATGCTAATAGCTATCGAAACTACGCAGGCAACTACGAAATCAACAGTGGTTATAGACCTCATCGCTTCGCACCAATCGATTTGATGGGGATAGGCAACAGGAAACTTTATGCCTAGTCTCGGCTTTCAGTCTGTGACGCCACCCATACATTTAAAGAAATAAGTTTATTACTGAACGCAACCGCATAGCCTGCTGTCACCTGCTTCTGAAACTTCAATTTATTGGTTTTACAACATAGGGTCCATGCTCATATGACTATACAAGGTTATTTCTAAAACACCGTTAACCTTGCAAGACTGTATTACTATCATCATAAACAACAACTTTTGTTCTATGACTTTTTACAAAACATAATACATTTACCAAAAACAAAAGTTCAAGATTTCGTTGTCCTATCTAATACATTTCAACTCTGTATTTTGCTATACCTACCTACGCCTGTCGCGCACTGTCGTAACTCGCTACGCTACGATTACCCCGCCGCCCTTACCCCGCTCCCCTCGCTATTGTACTATCGTTTTCTTTTGCTTCGCAGACTTGGTAACATTTAGAGCGTACAATTTAAATATTTTTATTTTTGTAAGTAAATCTGATGAACTAAAATATGATGAATTTTTAAAAGTCATAGAACAAAAGTTGTTGATTATGATGTTAGCAACTTAGTCCTTAGAGGTTAACGGTGTTTTACAAATAACCCTGTAAAGAGTGTAAAAGTACCCTTAACGCAAATGAAAGTCACTTGTTCTCCCCACCACTGCGATAATTTTTTTGTTCTAGACCATACCTGAGAACCCCCTAGTTACGGAGATATTGAGGGTCAAAGTTCCAAATTTTGCACAGCTGTTTTAATTTTAATTTTAGATTACTTCCATGGTCCCTTTACTACTCAAAGCACCCACTAGCACAATGTTTTAAGAGTGATACATTGAGTTTTACAGTAAAATGAAATTTTTGACCCCAAAAGAAAAAAGTCGTTTCCCAGCAAAAATTTTTGCGTAGGGGTACTTAGTTTGATGTACAGAATACTAGGTTGACTTATGTGTGAAGGGTTGATTTACACCCTGTATAGCATGGACATTCTAGGTCGGGCGGGACTAATCATCTTCGGACAATACAACAAATATAATTAGCATAGTTTTATTTGTAGAACTGCGTAAAAAATAACAAATTCTGTATAATGCATTTTAAATAAGAATAGGAACGTCAACGACCGAAACTACCACTTTTTTATTATGTTTATTATTTTGTACGAGAAGTTCGTTTTGCAGAAATACGAAAAATAAAAAAAGAGATTTATTCAAAAAATTCATATAATTTATCACAGACAAACACCATCAATATAATATTTTTACATAATAATTCACTGTAAATAAGAACAACTGTTAAGAGCAACTAATTTTAATACAACTTGTTCGTTTTCATATTTTATAAAAATGTAGCACTATGAAATGACATGAGCATACATACGATTATTAACATGTAGTTAAAGTTTTTTATTTCACAATAATTTTTGACATACTTTATAAAGTTCATTTTTATGATAATTTGCATAACCCTTGTGGGAAATTGAGGAGAGACATTATTCAAATACATAGTGTAATGATTAAAAATTTACTAAACTACAGAAGTACTGCAGTAGCTGCCAGTTAAGATCGCAATAGCGGTCATTGACCCACCTACAATTATTAAAGTTCTGAACTTTGAAATTCAAAAACAAGCCTGTTCAATCGTAATCTATCTTGAGCTTTAACATGTTTTCCAATGAAAATCGATACATTGTGGTTTAATTTGTTTTGGTTCGTACGAAGAGATATTAGGGAAAAGGCAATGACCTTTATTGCGATCTTAATTGGTAACAACTATAGACAGGCTTTAATCCATAAATGAATTAGTTATTTATATCTGACTTATTTCAAAATAAGGGTAAAAACTTTTTTAACTGTAATCTACAGGACTGTAGAACTGATTCAGGAAAATGCTCTAAATTATCACTGGATAATTAGAGCACAGACTGTTAATCTAATTCGAGCATTCAACCTAAAGTACTCAAAGGCGAGTGGTATTGAAATTTTATTTGGAACATCTGATTATTTTTTCGTGAGTAGCCGTCCCAACCCCGTATTTTAATGATACTGACGTTTCATGAATGCAGTTTAGTTATGCTTTATATTTTTTTCAGTCGCTTTAGTGTTTACACTTAATCTTTTATAGAGAGTTCTGGTTCTTATCTTAAAAGCAAGTAAAGTCGGCAGTTTTTTTTATCGTATTACCAACCAAGCAAATATTATCTAAACCTAATCTAATCAATAGAGAGCTGTCTAAAGGAGCCATCCATTCCGAACAGCTGATCGTAGTTGGTGGGTTTGCCAGGCCTGAGGGACTCATCAGCTTTAAGGGACTCCTGTTTCTTGAACCACTCACTGTATTCTCCTATTTTCATTATCCAGGCATCTGAAAACATTAATCACACGAATATTATAAACGCAAAAGTTTGTGAGTGTGCATGTTTGTTACTCTTTCACGCAAAAACTACTGAACAGATTTGAATAAAATTTGGGACACAGATAGTTTATAACTTGGATTAACACATAGGATAGTTTTTATTCCGATTTTATGTTCCAGTGAGATAATTTTCGAGTTGTAGCTAAGGCTTAGGCAGAGGTGTACCTAATGTATACCCACATTTCACCAGTAATGTTAAGTCCCATACAATGAAGGGCGAGCCTATTGACATTGAGCATAAATCCAGACTCCGTGGGTGCTACTGAGAAATTTTTGTTGGAAAAACCCATAAGGGCTCGTTTACGGAGACGCCGGGCGTCGCGCGGCGCGCGCAGAAGGCTCGTCGCGTGCTTTTTTATTCATTTACTGAGAGGCGAGTCCACCGCAACGAACGCTGCATTTTAAAGTAACGAGTGAAAAATCGCTTCGCGTAAAATCGTCGTTTAAAATCGGTAACGCTTTCATACATCGCTATGTGCTTGAAATAAAATCGTGCAACGCGCCGCGCGACGCCCCGTGTCTCCGTAAATGAGGCCTTACACTTTGCCCGACTCGGAAATCGAACTCGAAATCGACACAAGTTTGGTTATTTTAAAACCAACATGGCGGACTAATTATTTTAAGGACCCATTCCCATGATTGGGTATCGAATTAAACGATGCATCCCTGCCTTTACTCGTATGGATGCTGGAAGGTTAGGCTCATTATTTGGATTTAAGTCCGCCTATGTACCACGTTGGTGCATGAAGTTTAAATAAATAAAAAATAGTAAAAAAATCATACTTTGGACTTCTTCGAGTGAAGGTCCTGTGCCTCCATATTCTGCAGGCAGCAACTCTTTAGGCACGTGTTTGTGAAGGGCGTTGTAGTTGCTGTGAAAGTGCACCTGAAAGGAAAATAAATTGATATACTGCCGCACTCAGAGAGCTTTAATGATTACTTAGGCCATCACTTAGTAAAGTTTTTGACAGTTTTGTCATACAAAAGTATGTCAAACCTTTACTAAGTGACGGCCTAAGTAATCATTAAAGCTCTCTGAGTGCGGCAGTAAGAGGTTTAAATGACTCATTCGGCATTAATCTGCATAGCAAATGACTCATTGAGCATTAATCTGCATAATCTTCATCTGTGTTTTATACCAAGATTATGTCTGGACCTAATTGTTATTAATTGTTAACCCAAACGATTTTAAAAGATTAAAAGAGTAACCTTTGGAGTTTCTTGCCGGTTCTTCTCCTTAGGAATCGACCAATGCACCGAACCGTGCACCTTTTTGTCGACGTTTTATAAGTAGGTACCCATGTAGGACTATGTGAAATAAAAATATTTTGATTTTGTTTTTTTTTGAGCCGACATTTTAATATTTTTTTTGTCTCAAACATCCACTCTTATCTGACCACTCTCACAAAGCCTTATTTAGACTACATAACCGTATTATTCAACGTATTGTAAAATGCAATCATAAAATATAAATCCTCCAAGCCAGGTCCACATAAATCTGTGTGGACAGAGAGTCAGGGACGAAACACCGGCCCTGACGCTAACAGCATCATCATCTGCCAAGCCTTATCCCAACTATGTTGGGGTCGGCTTCCAGTCTAACCGGATGCCACTGAATACCAGTATTTTCCTCGGAGCGACTGCCTATCTGACCTCCACAACCCAGTTAATTGAGTATTAATAAATAGTAATACGATACCCTTTGGTAAGACTGGTTGTCAGATTTTCAGGTCACTGACTGTAACGACTGCCAAAGATCTATATATGGCAGCCGCGACCAACAGCTTAACGTGCTTTCTGAAGCACGGAGGAAACCCGGTATGTAATGGGTGGTCACCCATCCATAGACCAACCTAGGCAAGCGCGGCTTAACCTCAAGATTGACTCGAGTGGCATTTATTATTGGGCCACGAGCAGCAGCAACAGCATTGCAATTAGTATAAATCTTGAAAATCAATACTTACTCTTTGCCTCATCTTTTCCTTGAGAAAGGGTTTGAGAATACTGAAGAGAGCGTCTATGAGAGCCGTGGTGTTTACAACGTGAACTTCCTTCAGTTTTACTGGATACGCCTCCTGTAATGGAATGCAATGACTTTTATTAGAATTAATAATAAGCGGAATCGGCGGAAAAAGATGTAAAAGCGGTTGAAGTGAGAAGATGGGGAGAAATTCAGAAATGGTGTTTGGTGCATCGTGTGCCAAATTGCAATGGTCGACTGGAGGGATCATCTACTATCCTTTCAGACCCCTCCCGTCGACCATCTTAATTTGCTACACGATGCACCCAACATCCTGTATACGCGGCAAGGCCCAACCGCAGCTGTAGTTTTTTTTTTTTTGGCGTGTGGAATATCATCAAATAATCCCGCTCTTGAGCACAGCAAAAGGGAGTCACAGACTTCTACTGACAAAAAAATATTTCTTAGCCCTTTATGTCGAGGCCGCGGTATCTCTTTCGAAAAACCCGCAGCCCCGACGGGAGCTGTAAAGTCTCAGATGATGATGTCAGAGTCTGTAGCGGAATGTTATAATGTACAACGGCCTACGTCGCGCGTCGCTCGATAAACCAATTTCAACTGCGGTGCCTGAAAGTAATCGTATAGCAACTTCTTTGTTTAAACAGATTTGCGGTTAATTTTTTCGCCATATTAACAAACGAACCTCTATGAATTTGAGTATTTCATGTACTCAAATGTTACAGTAGGGATGTTTACTCACTAAAAAAAAGTGATTCTAACTAGTCCGTCTGTTAGATTGTCAAAAGCTATTGGATACGTATTTTTTGTTTTATCAAATCAATCAAAATTGACGAAGATAAAACGCGTCAAAGATTTGAGTGGGGGGTTGTGGCGACACTGACCGCTAAAGAATGTCATACTAATGTCGTAGAAAATGACGTCACACGAGTTTTCAAAGCACTGTATCGTCTTCATTGTTTGTTAACGTGAAAAAAGAAAAAAAACATGTCCAATATTTTTTGGAAATCTATCTGACGAACTAATTTGATTTGTTTAGTTAACTACTCTGTTGGAGGATAGACAGTCTTCAATAATTTCACCAGACAATCCAGTTTTGTTAAATTCCCGTGTAGTACGGGGCAGCCTATTGCCATCAAACGGGCACGCACGAGACACAGAGTTACTGCCAGTAAAGCCCTATAGCATTTTGTTGAATCGTAACAAGCAACACATGCTCAGTGGTTTTCCAGGTGACTGGGTGCCATTAGCATGATAGAAGCATCTAGAATTTACACGTCTCCCATTACTCATTAAATTTCCTTCATCAGTGTGATGTCACCGATCACCTGGGTGTGTTTGAAGTTCTGACCAACCACACATAATTATGTATTACCTGAATACAAATGAAGAACTTCTTCAACGCCGATGGCGATAGCTTCCCCAGATGACTGGGCGCCACGATGGAAGCGTCTAGAATGAATATGTCTCCCGCCACTCCTTCCACCTCCTCCATCAGTCTGACGTCTCCGATCATCATGACCAGCTTGAACGCGTCGTTCAGCTGGTGCGTATCGAGGTTCTTATCAAGGCCTGCAAATTAAACATCAACAGTTATGAGTTGGTCCTAAATGAAATAATGGATCGAAAACCTTTACTGCAAAAAATATTGGACACGTATTTTTTCTTTTTTCACGTGAACAAACAATGAAGACGATACAGTGCTTTGAAATCTCGTGTGACGTAATTGTTTAAGTCATTTGTATGACATTCTTTAGCGGTCAGTGACGTCACAACCTCCCACTCAAATCTTTGACGCGTTTTATCTTCGTAAATTTTTATTGATTTGATAAAACAAAAAATACGTATCCAATATTTTTCGATTATCTAACAGACGGGCTAATTAGAATCATATTTTTCTAAGTCATTAAACATCCCTATTCCGCAAAATTATCAAGAGCATCACATTACTGATAATATTGTAACAAAATTATCATAATAATTGTAGCCACTTGCTATTACTAGCGCCATCTATGCTTGTCTTCCTAAACTGTATGTCATGTCAATAAATTAGTTTGTTGAACGAATCACTGCGTATTACTTACAGGTTATGGGCTTACGTGAAATAAATTCGTTATAATAAACTCGAGTTGTTCAGTACTGTGTGGTTTTGTATAAAAATGACGACGAACTATTTAGCTAACATTCCGAAATTAAAAGGGCGCGAGAACTATGAAGAGTGGTGTTTTGCGGTGCAAAATGTGTTGGTGCTTGAAAATATGGCGTCCGCCATTACGCAGAGGTTAGCGGCTTCATCTACTGAAACCCAAATAAGCGATGATGCGAAAGCTAAAGCGAAATTAGTGCTTACTATTGATCCATCATTGTATGTGCACATAAAACACGCCGCAACAACATACGATCTATGGGAAAAGTTGAAGAATCTGTTTGATGATACCGGCTATACAAGAAAAATTGGTTTGCTGCGTAAACTCATCAACATTCGACTTGAAAATTGCGACTCGATGACCCAGTACGTAACTCAGATAGTTGAAACAAGCCAGCGACTACAAGGTACAGGTTTCAAAATATCAGATGAGTGGATCGGTGCATTAATGTTGGCAGGATTACCTGAAAAATATGGTCCTATGCTTATGGCCATAGAACATTCGGGCATAGACATAAGTGCTGATGTTATAAAAACGAAGCTGATGGACATGTGTAGTGAAGTTGGATCTGTTAACGTTTCCCACTCGGAGACTGCTTTTGCTGTGAATAATCGTCAGGGAAAAGGTAAATATAATGGCAACACTAAATATGACCAAAGACAGACAGCAACGTTTAAACAAAGTCCTGTCAAAGTCATTAAATGTTATAAATGTAAACAAACAGGTCACTATAAAAACCAGTGTCCGACAAATTCCGAAACAAGCAAAAAAAAACAATCCAATGCCTTCAGCGCTATCTTTTTGAGTGGAAAATTCAATTGTGATAATTGGTACATCGATAGCGGGGCCAGTAAACACATGACAGCAAGAAAAGAATACGTTGTGAATCCATCTTATGAACATAAAACCAAGGAGATCATAGTTGCGAACAAAACGTGTGTTCCGGTGCTGTGTTCGGGTGATGTGAACATAATTACAGTCGTGAAGGATGTAGAATACGACATCACAGTTTCCGATGTATTGTGCATACCCAGTTTAACGACAAACTTGCTTTCCGTGAGTAGATTGATTGAGAACGGAAATAATGTAATTTTCAAAGAGAAATTTTGCTACATTTACAATCAACAAGGTACTCTAGTCGGAAAGGCAGAACAAGTTGATGGTGTGTACAGATTATACACTAAGAATGTGGAACAGATATTGGCAGCGACAGCCAAAACATCCAGTGAAACTTGGCATCGACGTTTGGGGCACATCAACAGTACTAGTATGAACAAAATGAAAAATGGAGCTGCAGAAGGTATCTCATACACAGATATGGCAAACATAAACAAATCTAAGTGTACAGTGTGTTGTAAGGGGAAGCAGACGAGGCAACCTTTTCAGCCTAGCTCATCCAACACAGAAAATGTACTAGATTTGATACACTCAGACGTGTGCGGTCCTATGGAGAATGTATCCATTGGAGGATCCAGATACTATGTATTGTTCGTGGATGACTACAGCAAAATGGCTTTCATTTATTTCATGAAGAGAAAGTCTGAGGTATTTAAGTATTTTAAAGAATTTCAGTCCATGGTTGAGAACCAGAAAAACAGGAAAATTAAAGTTTTTCGGACAGATAACGGCGGTGAGTACTGCAATCAAGACTTTGATAGATATCTGAAACAGCAAGGCATAATTCATCAAAGGACTAACCCTTACACACCAGAACAAAACGGTGTATGCGAGAGAATGAATAGATCTTTGGTGGAAAAGGCTAGATGTCTAATTTTCGATGCGAGTTTAGACAAAAAGTTTTGGGCAGAAGCCGTGCATACCTCTGTTTATTTAAGAAATCGGTCAGTTGTTACCGGGTTGAATAATATGACTCCATATGAAGTTTGGACAGGGAACAAGCCCAACTTAAGTCATGTTCGTATTTTCGGAAGTAAAGCTATGATCCATATACCCAAAGAGAAGAGGTTGAAATGGGATGAGAAGGCCAAGGAACTCATTTTGGTCGGTTACTCAGAGAATGTGAAGGGCTATAGGGTTTATGACCCAGAAAATAACTCAGTCACAACAAGCAGAGATATCATAATTATGGAGAAAGCTGAGAATACAGTTGACATTCCCATTGAATGCAAGGATTCAGCGGAGGATCAGGAACATGAGGAAGGAGAGGAGGAAAGTAGTATCAATGACACAGATATTGATAATGAGAAGGATACCACGTATGTACCAGATGCTTCTTTGATAAATGACACATACGATAGCTGTGATACTTTTAGTACAGCATCAGAATCAGATGAGTCAATCATAAACATGAATCAAGAAGTTGGAATCACAAACAAACGAGTGAGAAAAATACCTGATAGATTTGGCTATAACCATTTGTGTATTACAGAGCCAGAAGATCACAATGTAACGGATATTACACTCGAGGAAGCCTTAAATGGACCTGAAAGCAAACATTGGAGAAAGAGCATGGAGGAGGAGTTGGAATCTTTCAGGGAGAATGATGCGTGGGAACTCGTTGATAAACCTCATGACTCTACAGTAGTGCAGTGCAAGTGGGTATTTAAAAGGAAATATGATAGTGTTGGTGAAGTACGTTACCGTGCGAGACTTGTGGCAAAAGGTTTTTCACAAAAGGCGGGAATCGACTACCATGAGACTTTTTCCCCAGTGCTACGTTATACTACTTTAAGATTGTTGTTTTCATTGTCAGTAAAATTAAATTTAGATATACGTCATCTCGATGTAACTACAGCTTTTCTCAACGGTTACTTAAATGAATGTGTGTATATGGAAAAACCTATAAATTATAGAGATAGTAATGATAAGAATAAAGTGTTAAAGCTTAAACGTGCCATTTATGGACTCAAACAATCATCGAGAGCTTGGTATCAAAGAGTAAATGATTATTTGATGACTTTAGGGTATTCAAAGTCTAAATATGAACCTTGTTTGTTTACAAAATTTGATGGAAATGTTAAAGTAATAATTGCTCTATTTGTGGATGATTTTTTTGTTTTTTCTAACTGTAAAATTGCAACTAATGTATTAGTTCAGGATTTGAGTTGCAAATTTAAAATAAAAGATTTGGGTCAAATAAAGCAATGCTTAGGTTTAAGAGTAAACTTGTATAAAAATGTAATAACAGTTGATCAGGAAAAATATGTAGAAACTTTGTTAAAAAAATACAATATGTCACATTGTAAGACTGCTGAAACTCCTATGGAGATTAATTTAAGTTTAGAGAAAACTCAGAATAAAAGTTGTAATAAAAATATTCCGTATAGGCAACTGATAGGCAATTTAATGTACTTAGCTGTGCTAACCAGGCCAGATATTGCTTATAGCGTTTGTTACCTTAGCCAATTTAACAATTCATATGATGAAAACCATTGGAAGCACTTAAAAAGAATTTTAAGATATTTAAAAGGAACTAAAAATCTTGGTCTTGTATTTTCTAAAGATGAATCTTGTATCGAAGGCTTTGTTGATGCAGATTGGGGTTCAGATGTAAATGATAGAAAATCTTTTTCAGGGTTTTGTTTTAAATTGTCAGGATCTGTTATATCTTTTGAATGTCGGAAGCAAAGAAATATTGCATTGTCCTCAACAGAGGCAGAATACATTGCCATGTCAGAAGCTAGCAAAGAAGCTATTTATTTAAAGAATATTTTGTTTGAAATTTTAGGCGATTCAGAAATTATCACTTTGTATAATGATAGCCAAAGCGCACAAAAGTTAATTTCGAATCCAGTGTACCATAGAAGGTCAAAACACATAGATATAAGATATCATTTTATTAGGGAGGCAGTTGCAAACATGTTTATAAAGGTAGACTATTTGGAAACAAACAATATGCCAGCTGATATTTTTACAAAGAGCTTGGGTTCTGTAAAGCATAAATATTTCACTAAAATGCTTGGTGTATTGCCTGTTAATAATATGTAATTATGTATACATGATTTTGTTAAGCGGAGGTGATAATATTGTAACAAAATTATCATAATAATTGTAGCCACTTGCTATTACTAGCGCCATCTATGCTTGTCTTCCTAAACTGTATGTCATGTCAATAAATTAGTTTGTTGAACGAATCACTGCGTATTACTTACAATTACTAAGATTAGCGGTAAGATTGAAATGCTTACAGGAGACTATTATTAGTATACATAAAAAGCTTTTATAGTTCTAAAAACAAGCTGTGTAGTGACGTCATTGTACTTCTCGTATTATCCCCAGCAAGACCCGTTTACTTTACACCTATTTCGTAATTTGATTTCTAATAACGTCACTTATCTTACCATGCATTGTCATCTATACAAAGGATTTAACATAGATAATTTCAGATTCAGCTAATAAAACTGTGATAAAAATATTATCACAGTTTTATTAGATTATTATGTTCGTTTGATTTAGTTTTTTTGTTTTTCGACTTCAGAAGCTGTTTTTTTTTCATGATTTAGAAGATTTTTTTATTTAATTTTTTTATTTTTAGTAGTAATTTCCTATACAAATATTTACTATGCATCTAACATTCAACCAAGAAACCTAACCTTTAACATTCAAGATTCCCTTATACCTAGAACCTTTGAGGAGTAGTAAGTACCTTCCATCATCAGCTCATCAACATGAAGTGATGACTACTAGATGTGAATACTTGAATAGCCTCAGAAAAAGCACGAAACCCTCAAATTTCATAGGCACGTATTACGTGACGTGCCTATGAAATTTGAGGGTTGCCCTCGACTATCTGTGATCCCATCATCAGGTCCTGGTTTCCATATTATGGTACCACCCTTGACATATCTCCTTTCCAATAAAAAAGATCATCATCAAAATTGGTTCATAAACCACGAAGTAATTCGCGAACACACAGAAACAAGAAATTGTTCATAATATAAAAAAAAACATAAAATGAAAAGTACTGGGCCAGACTATGTTAATTTTTATGGGACCAAATGAATCACGTAAATCGGATCATAAATCTCAGCGTAATTGGTGTAAATACTTAGAATAAAAAATACTAATCGAATTGAGAACCTCATCTTTTTTGGGATGTCGGTTAAAAAGGCAAAGCCAACTGACTGAGAATCAACGCATATGCCAAACCATAAGGGCAATTTTTTTTTCAAATTTCATCCCTTATGGCGGTGACATTCCCTTTCACTCTTCCCGAGAGCGGGAGGGGTCATTTGATGATATCCCAACCCAAAAAAAACAGGTGGTGAAAAAGGGGATGAAAATTTGTATGAAAAATGGTTATTTTTGATATCCCCGACAACACGCGGGCGAAGCCCCGGGCAAAAGCTAGTTCGTTTTAAATTACAAAGGAAATCAGCTATAACAAGAACAAGTTCAACAGGTTTGTTCACATAGGATTTTCTACGTACTATTGTTGCAATATACGCCGGGAAACATAAAAAGTAAACACTATCGCGAAGTGACTCAGTTTCACTGAGTCAAGCGGTATTGACTGTAAATTACTTCTGTCATGCGATCAATGCTATTGCATTGATAAGAAAAATAATTTTAAAAATGATTATTATAACGAAGGTAAAGGTCGATAGGAATCTTTCCCGGTCCGGTTTTCGTGCGCCACTTCGAGTATCATTCACGAAGCCATCAACCAAGTACTTCATATATCAAACTAAGCATTTTATACATCAAACTAAACAGTACCTTACGCAAAAAATATTGCTGGAAAATGACTTTATTTGAGGTGAAAAATCCCGTTTTACGAAGCGTTGAATGGCAAACGGGTCATGCATGCAGGTAATTAAAGTAAAGTTGTATTTATCAACATCATCATCATTTGAACCAAAAGACGTCCACTGCTGGACGTGCGTCACAACCAGCAGATTTTCGTAATATTTACCAGGTCATCGGTCCACCTAATCAGAGGCGCGCGAACGCAATATGCGGGAGGCCTTTTCTCCATAGAAACGCTCTCGCCTGTTTTCTTTCTTGTTAATGACTTTAAAGCTATGATTTTTTACAGAATAATAAATATTAACTGCTTGTACACCCCTATGTTTTCCTTTTTGATAGTACATTACTTTTTATAAGCACTATATAGAACCCTCAAAAAATGCTCAAAATTGCTTATTTAGATCGCTGTCAACAGAGGCCTGTGTACTTGGCAACTATTAACGAAAAAAGAAAAACATATTGGCACAGAATACACCCTTCTTATTTAGTGTCTAAAATATCTTATAAATTGGTACAATATTGGAGGAGGAAATAGGTGAGAGCCAAACCTAGAAATATGGCTTTTTACTTAAGCTATTGAGTCGGATTTGCAGTTGTCCTTATCAGCCGCCCAGGCGATTAGCTCTTGCAGAGCGACAGCGATAGTTTCTTCAAATACCTAATTTTCAAAAGTCTCTCCGCCCGCATTTCCTCTTATGGATACTTTTACACCTATTATTTCTATATTATCCATCTTACTGTATTACTTTGATGTCGCTTGAAAGGAGTATATGACGCCGTGACGTCTGGCAGGGGACAACAGAAGAGGAATCCGTGTGAAGAAGAATGGAACAAGCAATATGACGTGTATGAGAATGGGATGGCGCTATAAGCCCTATAAAGCTCCATATTCATCATCATCAGCCATAATACGTCCACTGCTGGACAAAGGCCTCCCCCATAGAACGCCATACAGAACGGCAGCCTGCCGTTTGCAATTACCAGTTGCCCGCAACTCTCACGACAAGCTCCATATTGCCGACACTTAATTAAGATTAAATATTTAAACTAAGGCGCCCATTGCGTAGAGATTTTTGCTCAACGGTTTTATATTACGTGTCACACGTGGATCATTAGCATAGAAAATTGATCAAAATTCTGTTCTATTCCAGTTAACATTTTAAAATTTAATCTTCAATGTCAACCACTTTGGTCATTAAAATTCAAATCTCACATTCGCCGTGGATTGATAGAGGATTTGATGGGGAATGTTTGAACATATTTGATACATATATAAAAAAGGCGATTTAGTAAAGGTTTCGCTTGATTTATTTGCCGTAACCGGCTGGACATACGAAGATTTTTTCCACGATGTTGGCGTTGGCGCCTTGTTTCATAAATTACAGCTACCATTATTATACATCTTTTACTTAAACTTAATTGTCAAACTCAATACTCCGAAATTGTTACAGTAACATTAGTAGCATTATGTGACCTTTACGTCATGACTATATTATATTATATTATTTATATTATCATGATACATTGGGGGACCGAACTGCATCTCCATAATTATCACAAGATTTCATAACCTAGCTAGGAGAGCAGTGCTAACCCAAACTATTGTAGAAATAGAACTTACCTATTTTGTAAAACTATATTTTTAACGTGTACTCAATGCCTTGTTTTGAGAAAATAACATATTATTACTTATTATTATTTAAATGGGTCCTATCAATGAATACATTATTTTTAATGAGGCCTATCTGACCTCCACAACCCATGAACCCTATTGGTAAGTGTAAATATACGATATTGTTTGGCAAGACTGCAGGTTATTAGAAATTGTTAATACACGGAGGAAACTCGGTATACAATGGGTGGTCACCCATCCACGGACCAACCTAGGTAATCACGATTTAGCCTCAAGATTGACCCGAGGGTCACAGACCCTCGGGTCATCAATCGGTTTTTAAAAATCTTACCTTTGCAAATGGTGACTCTTCTTCCGGAGGGTGTCAAACCGGGCATTGTGGGTCCTTGCCTGAAATAGGTGATATTCAGGTCATTTTAGTCTTTGTTTCAAAACCTTATTTAATTATTTTGAGTTGCATAACGTGTAACAAAAATTGCTCGTTATTGCATAAACGTGTGGATCTACAGAATCAGCGTAATTACCAACGCAAAATATGATCAGCAATTTTCTTCGATAAAAATAGTTTATTGCAACATGTTTACATGGTCAGTCTAGTATCTTCTTGACTTGTCACGATAGTAAGTATGAATTTCCTTTTTCGTCTTCTCGAATAAGTACTTTTTCTGAGCATTGAGATACCCTGACGAAGAGAAGAAAGAGCAGAAAGAGAGAGAGAAGAAAGAGTTCATGAAAGAACTTATGTGCTCGTATGCAATGGAGCGCAACATACTAGGCGTCAAACTAACCGGTCGTGTTTGTTGTAGTACGGAGTATCGTGCACAAAGCCGCTAAGCTGAAGTGCGACTAGATCAGCGACCAGTAAATCACACTGGCTTTTGATCGAAAAACCAACAAGCAGCTTTTGGCCATGAAAACAATCCATTATATTTTGTTTTAATCTAATTCTCATCATCATCGTCGTCATTTTAGCCTAAAGACGTCCACTGCTGGACATAGGCCTCTCATAAGTGTCGCCACATTGAGAGGTCTCGCATCTAGCAGATCCCCGCAAAGGTACCAGGTCGTCGGTCCACCTAGTGGGAGGCCTTCCAACGTCTCCGGTTCGCGGTCGCCACTCCAGAATTTTTTTGTCTCCATCGGCAATCCGTTCTGCGAGTAATTTGACCTGCCCATTGCCATTTTCTATAATTTTAATCAAATAAAAATGACACTTACGCTCTAGATATAAGGTCCAGCAGTTCTGGCCTCGTGATGTCCCTGTTGGTAAAGAACTCGGGGCAAGCTGTCCTCATCGTGAAGTACATGTCTAGCTTCTTCTTGCACTTCTCCAGGGAGAAGTTGGCTCCTCGTAAGAAGGTCATCAGGGCACGGTCCTCTAGAGAGAAATGTAAAGACAACATTACAGTTAAGGTTAAGTAGAGGCGTACCTAACCTACAAAAGAGCAGTTAACAAAAAAATCTTAGGTATTAGTTCGATAAAATAAAAAGATAGATAGAAAAAAAAATAGATTAAAAAAATATATACTATACATATAAATAAAAAATAAATATATTTCATTTCATATTTAAATATATATATATATTTTATTATTGATTTTAAAAAGTTTTTTTTATACATTTTTGTAGATTTCCAAAAAAAAAAGTTTTAAAACTAAAAGCCGACTACGTTTAAATAGAAATATACAAATTCAAAATATGAATATAACATAAGTATTATTTTCTTGTTTTTTCTTTTAAGACCGTGGTTTGTAGTCGGGTTTTAGTTTTTAAACTTATTTTTTAAACAATTTTGGTGCTAAATATTTTTTTAACGCATGACTTTTTGTCCGCTAGAGGATGTCACTTTAAATTTGAGCATGTTTTGGAAATGTACAAGTGAAGCCCTTTCAAATGATACCAAACACGGCGTATTTATCTCCATTTTTATTTTTACACATGACGTTTCGTCCGGTAGAGGGCGCCATATCGATTTTTGTGACACGTACCTAGCATATGTTCACCGGACAATTAAGACGGTTTTAATGATACCTCACGTGTCGAGTTCCGATAAGTAGATTAGGAGCTGTGAGGGAACAGATGAACATACTCACATACACATACATAGCCAGTCAAAATCATAACCCTCCTTTGGCTTTACCGCAGTCGGGTAAAAACCACCCATGTTCTTTCTTAGCCCTTTGTATCGAGGCTGCGGTATCTCTTTCAAACAACCCGCAGCCACCGACGAGACTCCTTAACTTTTTGTATAATTTTCCACACAATTCAACTATCGTTGCTTTGGCATCCCTCTCCTTCTATCAACATACATATTCATCACCTAAAAACACTTAATTATCGTCTTCACCAAACTCACCCCATTCACTCGGCAGATGCGGCTGCTGCCTTAGCCATTCTTTGATGGCTGCCAAGTCCTGGTCTCTGGTGTTCACGTTCTCGTTGAGCTCCACCTTGATCCTCTCCCACAACTCACCTTCGGGCTGCACCAGCATCACTGAAGCTGACGCCATATTAAGTTCTGGAAATGAAGAAAAAATATTTTTCAGTTCAGTTTCAGTAGCGTTTCGTATTCATTCATCAAGGAGGATTTTCGAAATTTTTTTACATGAGTTCAGTCCCCCCCCCCCTATGTAGATTCTCTCAGGGAGGTAAAGTGAAATAACACAAATGCCAAGGGTTTTCTGAACTTTTTTACATCCGAGTTCAGTTTTTAACCCTGTTTACGCGTTGGGAAATTAAATTAATTTAACTGTTAGATGAGCATACAAACAGCCCGATGGGTTAAAATCCGCTTATCAGGGAAACATGACATGGGACTGTTATTTTAAGAAGTGTTGGCAAAATAAAAACAAATATTATTCAGTCAGGTTAGTCACATTGGTGGCTAATCAGGGTGTGACGTTACCCGATCAACTAGTCCCGAACAAGTGGCGAACGTGAGGACATCAAGGTTTCGTAAAGTATTCGCCTTCCTAAAGTATGTGAGTTTAAATGTGCACCCACGATACAGGAGATATTCCTAGTGTGGGGCAACGCTTTACTAAAATATAATAATAATAACGATATTTAATGATTACTTAAGCCGTCACTTAAATATTTGACATACTTTTGTATGACAAAACTGTCAAAACCTTTACTTAGTGATGGCCTAAGTAATCATTAAAGCTCTCTGAGTGCGGCAGTAAGAGATTATTGCTTTGAAACACAATTTTTTGCTTACCAGTAGACCCCCAAAACACACTCTTTGCTTAATAACTTAATACTGATCTGCCGTATCTACACTCAAATCCACCGACAATACACGTTATCAATGATATTCATACTTTTACAATACTTATTAAGTATTGCCATAATCTAGACGATAAGTGTAATGGAAACGATGTGTCACTTCCGAAATGACTAATGTCTTTTCACAGTTCTACTACCATAAATAGTTGCAGTCTAACATCAACTTAAAAACACTGAAAATAAAGATCACTATAATTTGATAGACTTATTTTTTACAGCAACGTATACAAACTTTCAGTAAGAGTAAAGGTCACTTTGATTTTACTGGGCAAAAATCCGGCACACTGGTTGCCAAAACATAGACGCCGTCACCGAGGCCGGCCTATAAAGAAGTGGCGAGACCATGAGTTACGTAAGGGCTGGTTCCAGGTGGCAAGGAATGAAAACTCATGCAAGTTGACAGTACATCGTAGTGAAAAATATATTGACAACATTGCTAGGTTGGACGTAATTTAATTATGAACAGAGTGTAATGTACTACCGCGCTAACTGACAGTCGACCACATATCAACCTTATTGCTTAGGACATAAGGGTGAAAACTAGTGGACCATTCGTAAAATATACCTAAATAGTTGTAATATTCTGGAGGTGGTCAAGTGCTTATGCATGCTCCTGTTAGAAGGTAGCACATATAGTGAGAATACAGATACATGGTAGATATGTGGATATGTTAGTAATTTTTCAAATTTGATTGGGGACATTTTTATATTTTACGTTTTGACTTGTTTGACATTGACTTTTATACTTTGACATGAGCTTTGCCTTTTAATTATTTATTTTGGTTATAACATTATTTTTAAGTACGTATACTTACTAACAAAATTTTGGATCATTGTTGTCTGAGTTTTAAATAAATTATTATTATTATTTAAATTTACCGGCTCAGATTACTAAGTCTAGGTACTTTTTTCATTGCCATGAGTCGTAAAATTACCAACTGCTTAGACTTTTTTCAACTATGTTGGGGTCGGCTTCCAGTCTATCCGGATGCATCTGAATACCAGTATTTTACATGGAGCGACTGTCTATTTGACCTCCTCAACTCAGTTAGTAGGTACTAGATTACACGATACCCCTTGATAAAACAAATTTTTCTTCTTCTTTTTTTTGACACTAAAGGTAAGTTCTTGCCTTTTGAAATGGTAAAGGAAAACATCGTGAAGCCGGCTTTTGACTATGAGATGTAATATACATATATTACATCTTGAGCTACGAGTATATATTACATCCCGCGTTTGAGATGATATATTATATTATAGCACAGTGTGAGTGGTCGCGTACAAAATGTATGACGAGCGATAAAATATTATATCTCAAGATGAAATATAATATATCCTATAGTCAAAAGCCGGCTTTAGAATGTCCCTTGAGGTCTGTCTTTTGAGGTCAGCTTCCACTCTATACAGGAGCAGCTGAATATCAATATTGTACTCGGAGAAACTGATTAAGTAAATGATGCCGTGACATCTGACAGGCCAGGATAGTAGATGATGAAGACACGGAGCAACTGACTATCTGGCATCCAAGACCAGTTATTGAATAATGCGATATCCCTGCAATACTCTTGGGTTTCTGACAACCCGTAATAACTGTGAAAGATCTACAAATTACATCTCGGCTAGATGTATGTCATGAATCTCTAAGTGCTATAAAAATACGCGTCTATTTTGTAGATATGTAGGTTGATCTTGCGTTATGCTCAATGTGGTGTATACTTTGTCCTTCTATTTCTTAGTGGTTATATATAAAACAAAGCAAAGCTAAACTTATTCCATCTGTTTCGCGCACGTGTAATTCGGAAAATGTCTCACGTTTTTTGTACCTACTACCATATCTATCAGCCAGGTTACAATTAATGGCTGAGGGTTGTTCCGGCTGCGGGATGTTCGCAAGAGATACCGCGACCTCGACATAAAGGGCTAAGAAGGAATATGGGTGATTTTTAGTCATTAGAAGTCTGACACTCCCTTTTGCTCTGCGAGTGGGAAGGGATATTTGATGATGTCCAATCCCCCCCAAAAAAATGGTTTTAAAGGTTATCTACGAGTTAAATTTCATTAAAATGCGTTCAGTAGTATAATTTGTGTCTAGTTAATTATTAAGTTCGATGAACTGTTTGGTTGATAGTAGTAAAATGTTATAACCTGTTTAATTTAATTTATTCTTCTTTCTTCTTCATGTGTTTAATGATTAATCTGGTGTCAGAAGTTTATATCTCATATATTTTAATTAATTGGTTATTCAAAAATTTATCCTTTAACGCAAACGTCGTCATAAAAAGCAATAAATAACAAAATCTTGTACCTATCTGGTAACACTAATGCCGGACTCGAGTGACCTTTTCATGGCACCAGTCTAAGCACAATTGAAATTAATTTAATTATCACAATAATTATATAATACCAGTCTGTTATTATCCCGCTGCCAAAGGCCTTTTAAATACGGAGAAGAAACTAGCACGCATATTAAAAACACGTCTTTGTTTGTGAATTTCAGTCAGTGTAAAAATACTGCCATTGAATAATGTGTTGAGGTTCTGTGTTTGATTACCAAGTAGAGCAAAGTGCTATTGGGTTTCTTCATCAGGAATTTCTCAGTATTAGCTACGGAGTTCGATTTTTGCACAATTTATGGTAATAGGCTCTTCCCCTATTACATGGGACTAAACACTATCTAAATGCCTATGGCTAATGGCCTATTTTTTACAAGACTACGGCGAAGCCAAAAGGAAGAGTATGAATGATTATGGCAGTCTATGTATGTATAATAATAATATAATAATAATATTCCACAACTATCACACAACGCCATCTAGTCCCAAGCTAAGCAGAGCTTGTGTTATGGGTACTAGACAACTGATAAACATACTTATATATTTCTAAATACATACATATTATAGATAAATTACACCCAGACACAGAACAAATGATCGTGCTCATCACACAAACATTTGTCCTGGGTGGGAATCGAACCCACGACCTCCGGCATAGCAGTTAGGGTCACTAACCACTAGACCAACAGGCCAGTCGGTCATTTTATTTATGTAGTCTGGTTGCTATTTAATATTATATTAGTTTCATGTTTTTATGATACAAAATAAATCCTATTCCAAACTGAAATACAGTTAAATTACATTTTAGTATCACACATACGTAATTAATCATTTCAATTAATATTTATACTATTTGTCGCAGTAGTTTATGTATTCCTGAAATTTGACGGAGATGCAAAACTGCACCTTGTGGAACTTCCCAACTGTTTTAATTTTCAATTCACTCTACGAACACCTTTTGAATGTGTTTCATAAGTGAACTGCCTAACTAGCCATTAAGGAGTACGCAACACGACAAAGATCTATGTCTGTTTAGAACAAATAATGTCTATTCACAGCATTTCCTAGTACTCATAGGTGATCAATATACTTCATAGTTTTCGCAACTGGTTAACGAAGTGAGCGGAACTAGTATTCTGGTTGCGAAACCCGATTTAACAGGTCGCCATATCTAACAGGTTGGTCTATATTTTTTTTTATGTCTGTGGAAATGTCGCAAGCGGTAAATTCCTTAGTCTAAATGTGTAAGTTAGGTACTCAATTTTATGAGCCTTAATTATATGTGTTAATATTTAAGTTCTCGAAGGAAATGTTAATGACCTCTTTTGACTGAGGTTGACGTATTGAAAAATAAATGTTGTTTCATTTCTACCCTCAAATTAAGTACCCTACTCAAATTAAAACGAATAATCTTTGATCACGCTACTGATTTGATATCTTGCATGAACAAAAAATCGGTTAGGTACACCCTTTTTACCGACTTTAAATCGGTTTTCTGTACTTATTTTATGTGTGTTTTTTGTATGGTATCATAAATATATTTATATGATTTTTATTTAGAAGCAGTGGTGGCACTGTGGTGGCGGCCCTGACTTACGACCCAGCCAGGCGCATTACCTTGTGTAATGCGCCTGCACATTACCTACATAACATTTTTCCTACACCGTTTTCCTTTTTCAAAACGGTGAAGGAAAACATCGTGAGGAAACCCATGTGTGTCTTAAAATCAAAAATTCGAAGATATGTGTCATCTAACACCCCGCACTGGGCCCGCGTGGTGGACTATAGCCCATTCCTCTCCTAGAGAGGAGGCCCGAGTCCCTGCAGTGGGAACATTATAGGCTGATGATGGTCATGATGATAGGATTTTTATGAAATGATTCCCACATATTAGCCCTTTTAGCTCAACCCACTGCTAACCACAAAGGTGGGCCGGTGAGGGTTAGCAGTCATCGATTGTTTTATTCTAATACATGTTGATTCTAGCATGAGGTATTCGTTAGCGGTTAATGGTTTCTTTGCCGCAAACATGGCTACTGGGAATCTTAAGAGAATTTGAATTAAGTGCCTCTGGTTTGATTTCTTGATTTTTTTTTTTTGAAGCTTGGGGACTTTCTCTTGAACTCAACCATGTCCTGAGAACAAAGATGAGGTTGATGATGGAACGACCCAAAAGAAGCCTATTAACTCGCGCCTTACATAGATTGGGGTTATTGGGGTTATATGAGCTAGGAAACACAGACGCAGGCAGGGAATTTCACTCCGTGGCTGTACGCATAGTAAAATCTAAACAGTTGAATTTATGTTAATGAAGTTTGCGCCAATAGGACCTTACATTCAAAACGTGACGGATTGCTTATCTGAAAATCAATTCGAGGAAAAAGACATGACGGCCTGTACTATACTATCTAGCTCCTTATCGATCAGGTTTTGTGATAGATAACATTCTTGTACCTACATAGAATGACGTATTATAATATAGACACGTCATGAACTAACATGGCGGCGCTTCAAAACGGCGAAAATATTATATAACTACTTTTACGCGTAAAGAAAGGGAAAGAAAATATGACACCGTACAGCGGGATGCCTGTTGATGCCTGTTGTCTTTATGTTTCGCGCAGGTTTACACACAACGATTTAAATTAAGAACAAACGTAGCTTCGCGCGAGAGGTTGGTGCGTAACTAGGCGCGATGTGGCCAATTGGCTTCATTTCATGTTGTCATTGTTGAGGGCGGACAACGTATCTATAGTTTTAATATATCATTGCCTGCATAGATATCTACGAGTATTGCATGTTACCTGAAAGGATGACATTTACATCATTTAGATAAAAGCAGTACAATATTAGTGATAACAATAACATAGATATGACAATTCAATAACAGCGCGTCGTATTAGATTTATAGATTAGATTTACTGTCAATAGAACCTTAATCAAATTATTGGAACGAAGTTCCTTATCGCGCGTTGTGAAAGTTGTCACGACACTTTTTGCTATAGTAAGCTATTGTAAGCTGTGTGTATTATTATTAGTAAGGATGGGAGGGATGTTTTTTACATTACTTTATGTCTTGGTAGTATGATCCCGTGAAACAATTATCGAACTCCACATGGGTGAAGCCGCTGGTACATGCTAGTTCACTTTAAACAGCTAAAATTGATAATTTTAGAATGTATGACGGACTAATAGAAAATCACAAACAATGCCCGGCCTCATACGTTTCCGTTGATTAATCTTATCACCACGAGTTAGTAAACCGCGTGTTTTTACATGTAAATGTATGTATTATATTTATTTAAACTAATCATGTGTTAATAATCAGTATTCGATAATGATAACTATTCAGGAGAACAGTCGTGACTGTGGCAATAGTAATGGATGTGGTATGTTTTGTCATTCATTTTATCTCCTTGTTTTTTGGAGGTTGTGAAATCCAATCAATCCCGCTCTGGGCGGAGCGGAAGACAGTGTCAGACTTCTACTAATTAAAAACCACTCACGTTCCTTCTTAGCCCTTTGTGTCCAGGGCCGCGGTATATCTTTCGAACAACCCGCAGCCCCGGCAGGCGTTCGGTCTCTGCAATGTTCCGAAAACCCGAAAATTCTAACACACTATTGTAAATATCCCGCTGGAAGCGAGAGGCACAGGACCGGTCAAAGTGGGCCACCTGGGGAAGGCCTATGTCGAGCAGTGGACGTCTTTTGGCTGAAATGATGGTGATGATGATGGTATATATTCTTCAAACCTAAAATACTGCTTTGTTGTAGGTAACCATTAGGTAACGGAAGTGTCAAATAGCGGGTGTTTTGGGCGACTATTGCTTGTCCACAAACTTTGACGTTTAAAAAGTGCCTTAATTGTCATCCTAGTTTGAATAAATGACGTTTGATTTTGATTTATGTTTTATAGAAAAAACTCAAACTATGTGACATCCACCTAATTGTGGTACTTTCATACAAGGCCATCTAGCCTACAGCTTTTAAGTGCTCTTACGGTTTACAGCTGTCTATAAGACTATTCAGAAACCCTAGGTCTCTGGACAGTCTTATTGCCTTATGGATTTGCCAAAAAGGGATGTTTACTGACCTAAAAAAAAATGTTTCTAATAATTTTGTCTGTTAGATTTATCGAAAAATATTGAAAACGTATTTTTGGTATGAAATCAATAAAAATTGACGAAGATAAAACGCGTCAAAGATTTGAGTGGGAGGTTGTGACGTCACTCACCGGTAAGAAATTACATATTAATGTTGTAAACTATAATCTTCATTGTTTGTTTACTTACGTAAGAAAAAATATGTTCGGCATTATTTTCAAATTTATCTGACGGACTAATTATATTCTTTTTACCCGACTGCGGCGAAGACCAAAAGGAGGGTTATGTGTTTGGCGTGTATGTATGTATGTCCGTTTCTTTATTCCCTCATAACTCCTAAAAGGATTAAGGGATTTGAATAAAATATACGTTAGATTCGTCTTGAAGGCGCGAGTATCAATGGCTACATTAAAATTAAAAAATTAAAAATATGAGGGATTGACGGACTAATTATATTCTTTTTACCCGACTGCGGCGAAGACCAAAAGGAGGGTTATGTGTTTGGCGTGTATGTATGTATGTCCGTTTCTTTATTCCCTCATAACTCCTAAAAGGATTAAGGGATTTGAATAAAATATACGTTAGATTCGTCTTGAAGGCGCGAGTATCAATGGCTACATTAAAATAAAAAAATAAAAAATATGAGGGATTTGGGGGCCATATCGCAGTTTTGAAAAAAAAAATTGTATTACCATCGAGTAGGGTATACGAGGAGCAGTGGTGGCCCAGTGGTTGCGGCCCCGACTTACGAACAGTTGGTCGTGGGTTCGAACCCAGGTAGGCGCACTGCTTTGTGTAATTAATTTCATCACCACTGCTCTCAAAACGGTGAAGGAAAACATCGCGTGAGGAAACCGGCATTTCTTAGAACCAAAAATTCAAAGACGTGACATCTACCAATCCGCACTCGACCCGCGTGGTGGATTATAGCCCATCCTTCTCCTAGAGAAGAAGCCTGAGTCCCTGCAGTGGGAACAATATAGGCTGATGATGATGATGATGAGGGTATACAAATGAAGGGTTTTAAAGGAGATTACAAAAATATATGACACTTACCAGTATATGTTTAAAATAAATCCAAAGTCATAAATCCTTTAAACAAACACAAAAGTTAAATCATCTGCGAAGAATTTTACGCGACCAACGAAAGAACAAACACAAACGAACTAAAAAGTTGGAAATAAAAAAAAGTTGACAATAAAAAGTAAAAAACCCGACTGAAAAAACTGAAAAGCAAAAAACAAGCACATTTTAAATTAAACAAAACTTGGAAGCAGGTGGAGTTCATATGAATATTAAATTCATCATCATCTGCCTAGCCTTTTCCCAACTATATTGGGGTCGGCTTCCAGTTCAACCGGATGCAGCTGAATACCAGTATTTTACATGGAGCGACTGCCTATCTGACCTCCACAACCCAATTAATACTAGGTAATACGATACCCTTTGGTAAGGCTGGATGTCAGACTTTCAGGTCACTGACTACCCATAACGACTGCCAAAGATCTATATATGGCACCCGGGACCAACAGCTTAACGTGCTTTCCGAGGCACGGAGGAAACTCTGTATGTAATGGGCGGTCACCTATCCACAGATCGACCTAGGCAAGCGCAGCTTTACCTAAATATCGACCTGAGTGGCAGTTCTTATTAAGCCGCGAGCTCCTCTTCATATGAATATTAAATTATGAAATGAAAAAAGAATGGACCCCGCCTGCTTCCAAGTTTTGTTTAATTTAAAATGTGCTTGTTTTTTGCTTTTCAGTTTTTTCAGTCGGGTTTTTTAGTTTTTTTTTACTGCTTTTTTTTTGTTAACTACGTTAATGTTGGCCTCGAAGCACGGCACTGTCTTCACCAACCCGCAGTGGGCCCACGTGTGGATTATCTTATTAGATAATCCACAAGAGTAGTATTAAAAAAAAAACAAGTAGGATATCAAAATAAAGGGTTTTAAAAGGAGGTTACATAAATTTATGACATTTACATGTTTAAAAAAAATTCAAATTCACAAATCCTATACGAACACAAAAGTGAAATCGTCTGCGAAGAATTTTACGCGACCAACGAAAGGATAAACACAGAATAACTAAAAAGTTGAAATAAAAAAAAGTAGTTAAAAACTAAAAAACCCGACTGAAAAAACTGAATAGCAAAAAACAAGCACTTGGTTTTTGTTTTTCAGTTTTTTCAGTCGGGGTTTTTTAGTTTTTTAACTACTTTTTTTTAGGTAGATGTTTATCTAGCGTAAAATAAAAACTGTAATTGATCTGTTTTATTGGTCAAGTTCATGTATGTTAATTTCAATCATTATAATTTCGGAAAGTAATAATCTAACTCTATTAAATAACAGTTTGACGTTATACTTCAAAAAACAAGTCTTTCTTGTTTTCCAAAAATTAATAACAAGTTAGGTTCAAGTTAAAACTTCTTTCGTGTGCCATTAGTCTCGTACAAGACCAATTGGTTTAAATGTATGTATTAGTTTTAAATTTATTTTTGGTTGTTTTATTTTATTGTGAGTTAGAGTGAGTTAATATTTTTTTCACATCAATAAATGGGAATTTAACCATGTAAGGTTTTGTGAATAATTAGTTATTTTATTTATGTAGTCTGGTTGCTAATATAATATTATATTAGTTTCATGTTTTTATGATACAAAATAAATCCTATTCAAGACTGAAATACAGTTAAATTACATTTTAGTATCACACATACGTAATTAATCATTTCAATTAATATTTATACTATTTGTCGCAATATTTTTTTTTCTTCATTTATTATTTCAAAATCTATTTGTAATTTGTAAATAATGTACTTTTATCAGTATTATTAAAAAAAAAAAACAATAATATTAACAAAAAAATACTCACAGTTTAAGAAAAATCCTTGTACAAAAAAAATATCACTGAATAAACTGCTTTCGCAAGGAGCGGCGCGCGAGCACTGTCCCACGTCACGATTGACAATGAGTCTTTGACTGACGAGGACGAGAGTAAATCTCGTGGCAAAGATCTCGTTCATGGATCACGTCATTAGGAGTGAGTAGTTACGAGGGCAAGGGTAGTCTTGAAATAAAGATTTCCTCAAAGCGAGGCATAAATAAATTAGTGTGCTGTAAGCAAACTATCATTCTATTAGTATTTTCTTTACTAAATTCTCAAAGGAAAAATAACAACCATTCGGATCAATCTTCAGGTTAAGCCACGCTTGCATAGTTTGGTATGTAGATGGGTGACCACATACCGAGATTCCTCCGTGCCTCGGAACGCACGTTAAGCCATTGGTGGTCTGGAAGTCTGACAACCATTCTTTCCAAAAGGTATTGTATTGCCCAGTGCTAACGGGATTGTGGGGGTCAAATAGGAAGTTGCGCCATGTAAAACACTGATATTTAGCTGCATACGGTTTTACTGGAAGCTGCCCTCAATATGGCGGCTCAGAGGTAGAGAGAGATACAATACAAAAATGTTTTATTCACAAAAAATTGTTACAAAAATGGGTGCTTGTGTTTGGGGAATCCTTTTAAGCAAGTTTTGCCTGTGTTAGGAGACCCCGCTCTTCAATAGCACAATAATTACAGCAGTAAAAAATGTGTGGGTTATTAAACTTATGTTTAATGATAACTAAATTGTCAAAAGCAAAATATGATTTTATTTGTTTATAAAGGTGTAAGCTTTAGGATCAAGGTTGGAAATAGTAACAAACCCCTCCCGCTCTTGAGTGTCAGATTTCTACTGACTAAAAACCACCCATGTTCCTTCTTAGCCCTGTGTGTCGAGGCCGCGGTATCTTTTGTGAACAACCCGCAACCCCGACGGGCGTCGGCCCTTGCGGGACCCTCCCATGTTGTTGACATTTCTTTGAGGCGCGCGTGAAACACTAACGCGCCGTCGACACGGCCTGTCGTCGTCATAAGACGGATGGACGGCGAGGTAGCGGACGGACAGCGAGCTAGCTTATTAGTGATATTGAATTATTGATACAGGAAAATCGATGTGTGTTTGTCAAAGATGTTATAATGTATCGTCGAACTGGCGGACATAATCCGTCATTTCGATTATCGAAAAATATTGAATACGTGTTTTTTGTTTTATCAAATGTTACAACAGCCTGCTCACAGCGTGCCACCCTAGCCAGCCAATGACAGCTAACCATAACCATGCCACTCTAGCAAACCATAGCCATGCCACTCTAGCATACCATAGCCATGCCACTCTAGCCAGCCAATGACGGGCAACGACTCGCGAGCCAATCACAGTCAAGCGAAGACACCGCCATAACTACCGGATGCCTCCGGTGGGGATATCAGTCTATATAATGCCCTGTAAGCTCAGTTTCGAGGTCTTGTCGCGCTCGATTGTGAAACCTGTAAGTCGAGACTCTGTCCGAATAAAATAATGAATCAGTTCCTGTCTATTTTTTACCACTGTCGTTACACTCAGAAGTGGGATCGAATAAAAAACCTACGATAAAACGACGCTCTGCTACATTTAAAAGTCAACGGTCACCTACTGTGGAGGACGAGGTCTGAAAATTCAAAAGAAGAACGTCGATGCACACCGCCTGCAAGGAAAATATTGTCTCCCATCCCAGTATCACAAGGCACAAATTGAAAAAGCGGGCGACAATCTGGATCGCCTACCCTCAGTATCGCATCGTTCATTCCATAATTTGACCTTAAAAACGAAGACTGCGGCCAGTAAGCACCTGTGAGACACTTTGAGTTACAAGAAGTATCCATCTCTCTGCCAGCAACGGTTCTACGGTAAATTAAGACTGCCTAAAGGTTGTCAACAGTGGGCCCAAGGACATGGAAGGAAGGAACCGTCCTACTTCACGCTGAGAGCTGCCAGGAACCATGCATAAATAACAAGGTCAGTCAACATGCCAATATTTGCAAAATTAGCCAAATATATAAGCCAAATGTGTTTTACACTGGAGTGCCCCATGAGTTGATAATTATGCGAATCGTAGACAAAATAATTTGGTAAGCCCGTTAAGAAAATCTAATCATAGTCAGTTAATCAGTATAATATTATCTCGGTACAGAAATTGTTTTACGAGTACTGTTAAGAACTTACGATGTACATATTTAGTTCAAGTGCGCATTAGATTATCCAACAATAACAATTCCAAAGTAAATCATGTAGATCAGATTTAAATAGCTACAATAATTTTATTAAACTATTATCAGAGGTATAGATAGCATTCCTTGGCGATCTCTTTCTACCGTCAGCCGATATTCAAACAGTTTTAGACTTATTGGATAAAGTTCTTGACAAATTGAAAACGAGAAACTTAAAATTAAACATGAGGAACTGCAAATTTTTACATATTTCTTAATTAGGGTATAAAACATCATGACGTGATGGCATTCAACCAGGTGAATTTAAGTTGATCGTCTTAATTTCTCATCCCGAGTAATGTAAACGAAGTGCGTCAGTTTATTCTATCTAGTTACTAAAGAAAGTTCATTCATAACTTAGCAATAATAGCTCGCCCGTATAACAAACTTACAAATAAAAAAAGTACGATGTGGGTGTGAGGCAAGTCACATAAATCTTGTTATAGAAAAAAAAATGTTATAGGTCGGTATTAGTGATTATGCAGGTACGATCCTAGTTTTCCAACAGAAATTCACACGTATTGCAGGTATTGCACGTATCTTATATAAAGTAGATTGACGGTAGTTTGCGCCCTGTCTTTTAGTTTAGTCGCGTTACAAGTCAGATAGAGTGTTTATCATGATTTTGGGCTTGAATCCCTTGCAGTCATAAAATTGTTGCTAAGATTTCGTATTATGACGTGTTATGTAAAAATGTCCATGTAATTCGGACTGTACTGCAGTACGCGATACAATGACTAATCATGATCTTATGCCATGTATTGCCCGATATTACTTTTCACTATGGTGACCGATGAGCCAAAGCCCAAGCAAGCTAAAACGAAAAGCCAAAGTCAAAGTCTATGCCTATCTTAGGTAAGTAGATCGTTCGATAGATGCCGTTTATTGTGTACCATTTAGACGTGAACGATTTGTTCAGTACTGTGCAATGACAAGATGAAAAGCCGAAAAGTAGTATTGTTTTACTGCGAAGTGGATGTACAGATACCTATAGTGAGTAATTGTGTAATCGTTGATGGTAGGCTATAACGTAAACAAACCTTTACGGTACCAGATTGGTTGTGTGAGTTGTGTCAAACTTCGCGCGATGGAAAATATTACAAAATGCATCATTACAATAACAAGGAGTAAAACGAAGTTCTGAATTTTATAAATATCAACAAAATTTCTGATTTCCAAAAATAACCCGATTTATAAGTAAATATTATTATGTGACGTCATGTTTACATTGTGCGTACTGTAAAGGGGATAATGTAGGAAAGAGGGTTAATGACATCCAATTCTAAATCTAACTTAGCTCTGATAATACATGACAGTAGCAAGCTAAATTTTAATTTTAAAATGGTGATAAAACTGATGTCCTGAAACGAGGCTGCGCCTGTGGGTATCTTGGGGGCCAGAGTTGCATTAACTTAACATTAGTACTTAATAGCTTTAAACACATAAAATTATATTGGAAAAATAGAAAAACGTATTCTTGTGTAGTGTTAGTGTGTATAAGTAATGAAGTTTTGCCATCGACACGCTAAGAATTATGTGTGTGAGTATGTACATGTATGTGTGCGTGCGTCTTAATGGTATGATGTAATTAACTTAAATTGTTTCTTCCGTTTCTTCAAACGATAGTTTGGCAAAACAGTTTATTTATATTTTCTTACATGAAAAGTGTTTCATGTTTTTAATGTCGCAGATAATATGGAGTTCTTATAATACTGTTAATATTACAACCGGGTACCTATAAGCCTTACGATTTATCCCAGATCGGGTTGCTCCAGGCAACCAGGGCAATCTAGGCCCGGTAGGGTTATCTCAGAAATGGGACGTAACTTAGATACAAGGTGAAAAATGATAATTCAAATTCAAACTCTTTAATTCAGACAAGTGTCCATAGTTTTAGTAACAACAAAATAACTTAACGACTAGGGTTAGTAAACTTAGTGATAAGGCAAAAAAAAAGGAAAGGAAATATGTTAATATTGTGATTTACAAAAAAAAAACTATGATTATGTAACTTTGGCGCCAGGCGATGACTACTGGCGGCAACAAGGTTTAATGCTTTTAACATCACGCATGTAATACCCAATGGGTTAGGCAGAGGTACTTATACTCATGAGTAGGTACACACACATTTCGCCAGTAAATTGAAATGAATTAAAAAGTGTTTATTCATGGTTACATCCGTGTTACATGGTATATTACTTCTGTCATACTGTAACACAGTTAAATAACAACGTCACTTTTACCTACAACTAAACACATTTATTGAACACAAAAGTTGACTATAACGTAATGCTATAACATTTAAGTTGCGTTAAAACACTTTAATTAATAGCGGTGAAGCCGAAAACATAAGCTAGTATGACATAAATATATACTTATACAACAATAAATAATCATAAATGGAATCTACACATCTCTTGTAATGAGGTTTTTACAAAGGTGTTAAAAACAAACTTCCCTAAATTATTTTAAAAGACATTTTCGTGGTACAGCTATTTTCTAAATCGTAAGGTATGTCGTTAAAAATTGTTGGTACTAAGCATTTCCTACATCTTTGTCCATAATAATTAGTACAAGTGGGTACCTACTACAAATCTTCTTATGCATTTATTCCTTTTACTTCAGCTTAAAGTCCCATGCTATAGGGAGCGAGCCAGGTTAACTCTTGTTTGTTAGAAGATTGGTTTTCTGGCCCATATTAAGTGATATTGAGGAGTTAGGTAATGATTGACATAAACTAAGAAGTGTGAAAGGTCATATTATATGATACAACGGGTTTACAGGTTTAGTATCCGCTGTAACATATCGTAGCAGCTCAATGCTTTTGTCTGATAGCACCAGTAGTGTGAACGAACAATTGAAAACCGAAGATTTCATAAGTCTCCAGGGCCTGCAGTCTGTACAAAAATAGCGATCGCTTTACGACAAAATTCGGTCGCAAAGCTATAACGATGCGGATTTAAGTTGGTAGCTAATACCGGCGGGTCGCGTCCGGCTCACGTCCACCTTAAATCCGCATCGTTATAGCTTTGCGACCGAATTTTGTCGTAAAGCGATCGCTATCTTTGTACAGACTGCAGGCCCTGAGAGGTCTATTGCCCCATTTTAACTTGGTTTTTCTGAGCTAACTTGTAATCACTGTTTTCTTGTTTCCATTGCGGGAGCAATTGTTCCAGGACGGCCGAATGTTACAACAGCCTGCTCACAGCGTGCCACCCTAGCCAGCCAATGACAGCTAACCATAACCATGCCACTCTAGCAAACCATAGCCATGCCACTCTAGCATACCATAGCCATGCCACTCTAGCCAGCCAATGACGGGCAACGACTCGCGAGCCAATCACAGTCAAGCGAAGACACCGCCATAACTACCGGATGCCTCCGGTGGGGATATCAGTCTATATAATGCCCTGTAAGCTCAGTTTCGAGGTCTTGTCGCGCTCGATTGTGAAACCTGTAAGTCGAGACTCTGTCCGAATAAAATAATGAATCAGTTCCTGTCTATTTTTTACCACTGTCGTTACACAAATGAATAAAAATTGACGAAAATAAAACGGGTCAAAGATTATGATCTTTGACCCGTTTTATTTTCGTCAATTCAACCACTCATGAGTGGGGGGGGGGGGAATTCACTACGTGGTAAGAAATGTAGTGCGTTGTGACGTCACACGAGTTTTCGAAGCACTTTATCGTCTTCATTATTGGTTTACGTGCAAAAAGAAAAAATAAGTACCAATGTGTCCAATATTTTTTGAAAATCTATCATCATCATCATCATCATCAGCCGATATTGTTCACACTGCAGGGACTCAGGTCCTCTCTAGGAGAGGGATGGGCTATAATCTTCCACGCGGGCCCAGTGCGGATTGGTAGATGTCACATGTCTGCGAATTTTTTGGTTAAATAGGATATATTTTGGTTAATATAATCTTCATCCAGCTTTTTAAGACTAAAAGGATTTTGTCTGTAAGTTATAGTTAGTTTCTGTTTTTCTAGGTTTATTATTTTTGATAATAAAAGATTTTGCGACAAGCGTAATTTGTAGATATTGAATACATTTCTAAAATTAAGAAATGCGTATGTGAAACTCATGTTTTCAATTAAAATTAAAAAAAATATTTACATATTATTCATATCGTGCGTTCGTGTTAGAGCACTGTAATCAATAAATTATTGACAAATAGCTTATTAACTAGACTGATCTGAATTCATTTAATAAAAATCGGTTATTTTGATGCAATTTATACTTAATACCAGACAGCTCCTTGAACTTTTAATTACCAAGCTTTCGCCCGAAGTCAAATAAAATAAAGATAATTATTATTTGATCGCTGATACGTGACGTGCAGAGAAAATGAAAAAAATCATTACCCTTTTTTGGGCGGGTGGGTCCCGCTCTTGGGCAGAGCGAAGAGTGTCCGACTTCTACTGACTAAAAACCACCCATGTTCCTTCTGAGCCCTGAAACAAAAAAAAAATCCAAATTTTTTTTTTGTTTTCATTCTTTTAATTAACACGTTAGAGGGGCGGGCACGTTCTGCCCTTTTGGAAGTGACTTGACTTGAAAAAAAGTGATTTCAGGAACCTGAATGTTTCTTTTAAAAACCACTATAGGCAAAATACACAAAAAAAAAATGCTCCTTTCACTTTTTTACACAGAAATCGTAAAGTGGTTCATAGAATACACCTACTCACCAAGTTGCAACTGTGTAATCTTAATACTTTTCTGATAAAGAGGCTCTGACATATTATTATGAATAGACAGGACATGCATCTATAAGCCTTCCATTTTTGGTTACGGAACTCTAATAAAGCTAGATAAATGGTGACCTAGTTCCACTAAGAGATCACGTTTCCGCATATTTTTTTAGTTTAGTTTTTCCAAAGGTCATTCGCCAACTGTATCTAGAGTTACCATCTCAAAAATTTTATAACCAGGACAAGACGCGTGACAACCCGGGATTTTAGAGCCCTAAACCCAGACATGTCATCACTTTATCATTCAAAATTTTGTAGCGATTCGGTTCGTCGGTTAATCGCAGTGTGCGGCTACAGTTCGTGTGTCGCAGGTGGCCCAAGAAGTTAATTTTTTAAACCCGGACAAATGAAACCCCGCCTGGACGTTCCCCGGACGCCCTCTAAACTAGGACAAATCCGGAGAAACTACAGAAAGAAGGATCGTTAAGTCTTCGAAACTACTAGGAGACCAATCGTCATCAAAAAGCTGTATGGTATTAAAAGTAGGTAAATTTAATTAACAATATATAATAACTCATGCATGTTTCTGACCTCCTGGTAGTTTGTGCCACTTTACTACACGTTTTCGTTTGAAAAGTAGATCTATGAAAAACTATTTCGAAAAATATTATACTTGATTCTTAACTCTACAATTTTATTTTCTATTTCTTGTTTTATATTGTCATATTGGAAACGTGTTATATATAATGTAATATGAGGACTATGTGGGTCTTTCTTTAATTTTAACGATTGTCTGGCAGTTTGAGTACTAGCGACCTACCCAAATGTCCTTTCCTTGGTATTGTTCGTCGTGACGTCGAGCTCCTTGAGTTAAAAGTCGAGCTCGACAATAACTGACAAATGCTTGCACTGACTGGACGGGTCCACTCAAATCTGTGTGGTGCTTTCTTCAAAAGACCATCTCAGACACTAATCTGCATAGCCCTCATGTGTGTTCCAAGATTATGTCTGGACCTTAAACTTATTGTTAACCATTTAAAACCATTTTAAAAGATTAAAAGAGTAACCTTTGGAGTTTCTTGTCGGTTCTTCTCCTTAGGAATCGACCAATGCACCGAACCGTGCCCCCTTTTTTTATGTCGACAAGTGCCCATGTAGGCCTATGTGAAATAAAATATTTTGACTTTGACTTTGACGTCGCTTTCTAGTAAAATATGTAGAAGCACTGTCTTGTCTTAATTTTTTGTTTAAGTACGTGAAAAATAAAAAATAAATGTGTCTAATGTTTTTCGAAAATCTAACTGATGGACTAAACAGCACGTGAGATTGTCCAATAAAAAAAAAATAAACAAGTTCCTAAGTAACATTTTTTTTTCGTTTGACAAAGAACTTATAAAAATATTATAGTCTATCAATATTGTTGTTATCAAATATGAAATCGATTTTGTAGGTACCTACACGCATCTTCGGTTTAAACGCGACGTTTTATTTTTAGAATATTTTACACAAACACTGACTCTCCGATTTTTTACACAAGTTCCCTCGTATAATGAATTATCGCTAATTGCATCTTTCAAGTTTTTTTCTTGACTTCGCTGTCATTCAGTTTCAATGAAAATAAAACAATGTATGGATATTTTATCGCAAGCTTCCTTGTCCCATACAAAGCGGCTGAAATGAGTTACATCATTTCAGCAGTTTTATATTTTCATCATTTAAACTCAAAAAAAAAATACAAAAAATAGCTTTGTAAATGCGATGCATTTTTTTTCCTTCATTTACACAGAAACAGAGCACTTTATTGACTTAAATGGTAATACATATAATTATAATGTAGTATATGGGCCAGAAAGAACATCACTATTATCACTACATAATATTATAAAACAAAGACCTTCAACGCGTCTGTCTGTTTGTTTGCTCACGATAATCTCAAAAACTCCTACACAGATTTTCATACTGTTTACACCAACGCATAGAGTATTTCTTGATTCCTCAAGAAGGGTTTAGAATATAATTTGACAAGTTTTTATTTATAATAATTGTATTTTTCTACCCGAAAATCTAAAGAACGAAGAAAGAAAGAAAAAACTTTTTTTTTATATTAGTAAAAAACTGGTCAAGTGCAAGTCGGACTTGCACATAAAGGGTACCATCGTAGTAGAGAAGCCCCCTTTAATTTGTATTATTTATTGTTAAAGCGGCAACAGAAAAACATATTTTGTGATAAGTTTGTTTTTCATAGTGTTTGTATGAATGACAAAGTTATATTTGCGGTTTCATAAATGCGTTAAAGCTTGAAAACCATTTCCCATATATCGTTCAAATCAATTTTGTTGAAAGTTTTCATTACGATCTACAGCATATACCTATATTTTTTTTAGATTTTTCACTCTCTTAGTTTTAAATTTAGAGGGTCGGGGGGCGCACACTCATTTTACTAGTGTCCTATCTTTCAAACGAATGACTTTGAGAAAAATAAATTTAAGATCCTTTTTATGTCATTTCATTTTTAGAGACCTACTTGTAGACACTAGGGTGTCTACAAGTAGTCACGATTAGGTATGATAAAAAAGTTTTATGTTTGTTTCAATTCCATGTATGGGGAGCCCCCTCTTAATCTTCTATTTTTTTATACAAAAATCGTAAAGCAGTTCATAGAATACATCTACCCACCAAGTTTCAACAGTGTAGTCTTAATAGTTCCAAATAAAGTGGCTGTGACATACGGACGGACTGGCAGACAGACGGAGAGACAGACATGACGAATCTATAAGGGTTCTCTTTTTGCCATTCGGCTACGGAATCCTAAAAATGTGTAATAGAAAAATCTTAAATTTAAACCAACCACGGCTCGCGGCTGTGCCTAATCGGCCCAGTTCAGCAAAACTTTGGGCAACGGAATGTTGACGTTGGTTTTCAATTGCACTTGGCGGTTACGGATGTGAACGGTTTTATATTTTGTGCCAATGGTGGTGGTTGTTGGGTTGCAGTGGATAGAAAGAACACGCTCACAAAGTTTGTAACTAACCAAATACGAACAATACAGACAGCTATCAAAACAAGTAAAACACATACAAATAAGGCCAGTGCCAGTAGCATCAAGCATGGAGGTGATTATCATCAACACACCCCCTTCAACTCAGGACTTAATGCTACATAACCCTAATGCAGCTGTCAGTAGCTCGTGCCTTACACGAGGCACAGGTTTGGTGAGAATATCTGCCAACATTTTATCGGTTGCCAAATATTCCAAAGTTATGCATTTATTATCACGCAGCACATCTCTAACGAAGAAATTTCTAATATCAATGTGCTTACTCTTAGCATGATACAGACCATGATCTTCAGCAAGACAGATAGCACTTAAGTTATCAGCATGCATTCGTAAGTTAGCAAATTGGTGTAGACTTAGTTCCTTCAACAGACTATTCAGGTATACTGCCTCTTTCATACCTTCTGCCAAACTTACAAATTCAGCCTCACATGTCGAAGTCGCTACGATTCTTTGTTTCTGTGAAGTCCATGAAATAGCTGCACCACCTAACACAAACACATAGCCAGTAAATGATCTTCCATCAATCGAACAAGTACCCCAATCCGCGTCTGCATACCCTTGAATACATAACCCCGTTAACTTATATGTATAGTAAACCATAAGTAATCGTACCTTTTAAGTATCGAAGTATCCGCTTTGCAGCTTTCCAGTGTATTTCTTGTGGATTTTCTGCAAACTGTGCGAGTTTTGTTGTTGCGTTGGCAATCTCGGGTCTAGTCGCTACACTTAAGTGCTCACTACACATTAGTGCTCCTATGAGTTCTCTGTAGGGAAAAAGTTTTTCTTCTACGTTCTTCTCTGCACTCATCACTGTATATCCTACCTCCATCGGTGTCTTTACAGGATTACAGTCCTCCATGGCAAATCTTTTCAAAATATCAATGATGTATTTTTCCTGGGATAAGTGATATGAATTCCCATTTCTCCTTATATCAATTCCAAGGCAATAAGTCACTGGACCAAAATCTTTCAGTTCAAACTTCTTTGCCAGCTCCTGTTTGAACTTATCTATGACATCCCTCTGCTACGATGCAATCAAGATGTCATCTACATAGATAGCTATAAAAAGATCCATTCTTACCTTTTATTTGCTTGTGGTACAAGCAAGGTTCGTTCACTGTAGGATTCAACCCCATTTCTTTCAGCTTTGAATCGAGTTTAATATTCCATTGTCGGCCAGCTTGCTTGAGGCCATAAATGGATTTCTTTAAAAGACAGGTATCACCACCTTCTTTTATGTTCTCAAGCATCTTCACCGCTTTTGTTCCGACTGCGCTTTTGGCACCATCTAGTTTGATAAGTTCGTTTAAACTATCTTGCAACAGCTCTGGCATCTTCATGTAAACTTTTTCGTTTAAATCTCCATTTATATATGCCGTATTAATGTCAACTTGATCGATTTCCATGCCTATTTCAATAGATCCAAAAAAAAAAAAAAAAAAGCGATCAAGCGATCAACAATCGTATAGTTGCTTTTCTCACCACCGGAGAAAAAGTTTTATGGTAATCCACGCCTTGTTGTTGACTGTATCCTTTCGCGACTAGTCTCGCCTTCTTTTTCTCAGTTTTATCAACGTTTAACTTTGTGGTTAACACATATCGACTTCCAACAACATTTCGATCGAACGGTTTTTTTACTATCTCCCATGTACCATTTTTCACTAGGCTCCTGATTTCTGATAAAATGGCATCCTCCCATTGTGCCTTTTCATCACTTCTCAAGGCTTGTTTTAATGTAGTCTCAATTACACCAGCAACATCTTCAGCGTCGACGTACTCATCAGTTGACGTCTCGTTACTATCGATGTCGGTATCTCTTACCTCGACCATATCATAAACCTTACGAGGACGTCTGACGGGCACGTCAGACGTCCTCGTAAGGACCGTAAGGAAGTAATCCTTGGTCTTCCAGGACCTCTTTTGACAGTAATATTCCTCTCAACATTCGTGTTGCCACCGCTGTCGTTACTAAAACTAGAAATGTCTGCCGGAGAATGGGTTGTACCTGACTCGTTATTTATTGGCACATTCGGTTGTGTCTCATCAATGTTCCAATGTCTATCCATCAATGAGTCAGTCGGATTCTCCTCTGTCTGAAAAAATTCAACAGTATTTTTAACAATAGGACTACTACTTGACTCACACTGCGGCTCGGCAAACGACTTCAAGAAAGTATCACTATCACCTTCAGATATCTTACCTTCCTGAAATCTAACGTCCCTTGACATTACTACTTTTCGACTTTCTGGTACCTATCCATACTTTATAGCCACTAGACTCAGCTGAATAACCCACGAAAATGCCAGGTGAACTTCGTGCCGCAAACTTATCCTTTCCTGGTTCTTTATTTAATACGTGAACTTTTGCACCAAATGTTTTTAAATATTCGATATTCACCTATTTCTTGAACCATTTTTCATACGGGATATCGCCATTCAAGCTGCTCGTGGAACTTCTGTTCCGCAAATAACATGCAGTAGAGCAGCTACAGCTTCACCCCAAAAACTTGCTGACAATCCTGAGGATAACAGTAAACATCTCGCCTTCTCAAGAATTGACCGATTCATCCGTTCCGCAATTCCGTTACTTTGCGGAGTATACGCAGTAGTTAACCTTCTTTTTATACCACAACTGTTCAAAAAAGAACTAAATTCATTGTTTACAAATTCTTTTCCGTTATCACAATGAAAATACTTAATTTTCTTTCCTAAAATTTGGCAAATACGTCACTTTTATTTCTCAGCATGAAGACTTCACACCAACGAGTACTGTCGTCAATAAAAGTAACAAAATATTTATTTGCTCCGTTCGATTGAACTCTCATGGGTCCTACCACATCAGAATAAATGATTCGTAACTTCTCATTACACGGACCACTGGACTTCACAAAAGGCAACGAAACCATCTTACCCTTAGCACAAACATCACAATCACGCAAGTCAGAATCAGCATTTAGTGAACTAATACCTGATTTCTTCAGTACTTTCATAAGATCTCTAGCATTCAGGTGACCCATACGCTCATGCCATCTATACATATCCACATTCTTTGATGATACCACAGACGCAGACGCATCCATTTCCCTTAACTAATACAAATCGCCTTGCCGATCAGCAGTCAGCTGTACTTCATTACCCTTGACTGCATAGGCTATGTCACGTTTAAAAGTGACAACACAGCCTCGCTCAGTGAGCTTGGCGATCGAAATTAAATTGCTTCGTAAATCGGGAACTAATAAGGTATCTTCAAATTTAATAAAACGTGTACGGCTGTCATTGCATGCTAATAACTTAACTGTACCCTTACCTTGCACGGTTGTTAAAGACTCTGTAGCTAACTTTAATTTTTGATTTGAAGGCAGAACCTCATAAAACCTCGCCACGTCATTGCACATGTGAGCACTGCACCCGCTATCAATTTATTTATTTATTTTTATTTATCTCTTCTAGTCTATCAACAGCTCCAAAGAAAAAATCAAGATGTTCGCTTACACCTTCTTTTTCGCCCATTTTTCGCAATATAAGGCTCTTCAAGAGGGTTGCCTTCTTCGCAGGACCTCTTGACGCAAACATACTCTCCAACTTCAACCAAACTCCTCGTGCTGTTTCCTCCTTCTTAACAAGATGCTCAACACTTGGATCTAGCGCCAGGATGATTTCTGCTCTTGCTTTCCTATCAGTTCTTCTCCACGCTGATACTGTATATTGTCCACCATGCTTGGAAAAAGTCCTCTTGTTTTAGGGAATACAAAGCATTTTCTGATTTAAGAGCAAACCTTAAGCACCGCATTAATATTGCATACAATTGACATTTACATCATGTAGAGCGTAATATTAGAAACAACCCGCGACAGTTTTGGCAACACATATCCACCCTCCGATGCAAAGGAGGATTTGAGCCTACAATCAACTCTCAGGGTCAATCACTCTCGGGTATCGATGCGGCTAATGCTTTTGCTGATTTCTTTGCCAGTGTTTTCTTACCTGAAACACCTGATTTAAATGCCTCACAAATATCTACTCTTGATATCTGCAGCAATAGTAACTCCATCAGTTTAACAAAATTTTCTATTAATGATGTAGAACGTGGTATCAGTAAATTAAAACTCAGTAGTTCTGTTGGGCCGGATAACATTCCAGCCAATATTCTTAAAGAGTCTAAAGCTTCCATAGCCATACCTCTATGTCATATATTTAATTTATCTCTAAGCACCGGAAAATATCCAACTCAATGGAAACTCTCTAGAGTAACGCCTATACCGAAAACAGGGATAAAATCATCAGTTGAAGACTACAGGCCTATTGCTATATTGTCAACCCCTGCTAAAGTATTCGAACACATTTTATATAAAGAAATTCAAAGACAAGTCGATATTTATATGTGTGATGAACAACATGGTTTTCGTAACAAAAAATCAGTTAACACGAATTTGCTGACATTAGTAGATTTTATTTCTTCTCAAATGGACCGCGGACAGCAAGTGGATGTGCTGTACTTCGATTTCCGTAAGGCCTTTGATAGAATTAATAACGACATCTTGTTACGCAAGTTAAGTGCCATAGGATTTACACCCAGTCTTCTTCTTTTGATTTCTGACTATCTCCGAGACTGTCAGCAATTTGTTCGCCTTGGCTCATACAACTCACATGCATATCATACGCGATCAGGTGTGAGTCAGGGTTCTATTTTAGGTCCCTTGCTTTTTTTAATTATGGTGAACGATCTGCCACAAATTATAAAACATGCAAAATGTCTACTTTACACCGACGACCTGAAAATATATGCAACTGTTAACTCTTTGTCTGATTGTATAGCTCTCCAGCGTGATATCGATGCCTTGAGTGAATGGGCTGCCACTAACAAAATGGAATTTAACACATCTAAATGTCAAATTATGAGCTTTGGCCGCAAGCGGAGTCCTATACAATACGACTACGGAGTGAACAGTGAGTCTATAGCCAGAGTGTCCATAGTCAAAGACCTCGGTGTAACGTTTGATAGCAAACTGACGTTCCATACACACATTATAGGTTTGGCTAAAGAATCTTTCCGACGCTTAGGTTTTGTTTTACGTAACTGTCAAGGTTTTAATAATCAGGCAGTTATTAGGCTTTTGTTCAACGCTTTAGTTCGGTGCAAGCTTGAAACCAGCGCTTGTGTGTGGAATCCTCACGAGGTTACCTATATGCTCATGTTGGAAAAGGTACAAAAAGCTTTCCTCAGGTACCTCTACAAACATGTGTTTGGATACTATCCTTATATGTATCCTACTAAATTCCTTTTAGGATGTTTAAATTTTAATTCCCTTCAAGTTAGGCGGGCTGTTGACCAAATAACAACAGCGTATAAAATCATACATGGTCATACCGACGCCTCAGATTTACATGCGGAGCTGTGTCAATTATTTGTTCCAAATAATTATAATCGCTCCAGAAAACATAAATTGTTTAATGTCCCATTTTGTCGCACTGTAGCTCGGTTCACCTCTCCTATACCACGTATGCTAACTATGCTCAACGCACTCGTGGAGACCAACCCTGGATTGGATTTGTTTGCTGATGAATGGAAGACGATAATGTTAGAATGCTTGTGGTTCTGCGAGAAGACCGAGTAAAAGGTTTACTTAATTAATTTAGTGTTAATGGCTTTTGCTGTACTAAATGTAATAATAAATAAATAAATAAATAAATTGTCGCAGCATCATCACTTGGCTTTGAATTTTCGCCATTGGCATACTCCCAGTAATCATTTTTGATTAATAACGCCTCTACTTGTATTTTCCAGCTGTCGTAGTTATCTTTTGTTAATAATTGTATACGTACGCTCGAAGACATATTGTTAACGATTGTAATCTTTCACCCTACAAATTATTTTACGATGACTACTTCACAATATTATATTTACGGCTTCTGATTTCCTGGTTTCCTGGATTTCCTGGGTATCCTGGGTCCTGGGCCCATAACCCTTGTTGGGTTGCATGGTAGATAGAAAGAAAACGCTCAGAATATAATAATACTGTAATGGAAAAAGCAACAGAATATGGTTGTACAGTTGACGAGAGTATAAACAAAGTTTGTAACTAACCAAATACGAACAATACAGACAGCTATCAAAACAAGTAAAACACATACAAATAAGGCCAGTGCCAGTAGCATCAAGCATGGAGGTGATTATCATCAATAGTGGTAATGAATGATACTTAAATAATTATGTGTTGTCTAAAGTAGATAATGTGTAACAAACAAGGTCCTTTAGCCAAAGTAAAGGGAAGATTCAGAAAAATTTAAAATGTTGGAAATTCAATTTTGGTACATACAAGTTTCCGCGAAAATCTAAATTTTACCAATTTTTTTTCTTCTTTTTTTATCTTTTTTGGTATCTGGTATAAATTTTAACTTGTAAGGTTAAGTTAGGTTAACTGGTGGACCAGTTCCTGAGAAATTCAGTGGTGACACGCGGACAGACAGACGGACAAGAGAGTGTTCCTATAAGGGTCCTTTTTTACCTTTTGAGGTACGGAACCCTAATGACAAAAATAAATAAACACACACAACCTCTAGAGGTAAAACCAAGTATGACATACCTTTATTTCAACCAAGATACTTGTACATGTTTTATGTTTGAAAATTTTAACTCATAATATTTTTTGCGAGTTTTAAACCTAACTGATCCTAATCTTTTTTATAAAAATATTTTAAAAACTTTTGGCTCCTGCGAAAATTACAAAGAATGCATTTAACTGGCCGTAACGATACGGAAACGGGGGCCAAAAATACGAAGTTCACAATATAATGGCTTCCATACCTGCGTCAGGGATTGCGAATCCCTGACGTAGGTATGAAAAACAAAGGAACATTGGTGGTTGTTAGTCAGTAGAAGTCTGACACTCCCTTTCGATCTGCCCCAGAGTGGGAGGGGTTATTTGATGATTTGCAACCCGCCAAAAAAAAGGGATTGCGAATCAAAGTAGACCACTGAAAACGTAATCGGGCAAAGTTATCTCAACAACGCCGCTGTCGTGCAATAAAAAAGGCCACTCAGTGAGTTGAAACCGTAAAACCAACATCAACAGACTGTAGATCAAGTCATCAATCTTGATCTTGTGATTTAAACCTCACAAAATCTATCGAAATAGTATTTTTTTTAAATAAGACTGATAAATTAGTACTTTTCAAAGCCACTTTCATCATTCTTCTGGTCTTACTCTTTTTGGGGTCTTTGTGACTTTTGGGGTCTCCTTCTTTCATACCTTCTCTGCTACTAGCCATTTCAGGAGTAACCTCCTTTCTAGCAATATCACCCTTTACACGGTCCATCCATGGTCCATCCAAACTAAGGAAGATTTCAAATGAAAGAAAAAAATGTTGCTTTTAATATAATATTTTTATAAACATCATCTTTAAATTTTTTAAGCAAGGAGTTGTTTGTGTTAGAAGATTATAGTCTATCGAGATTAATCGAATATGCGAATTGAATGGCGATTATCTTGCCTGTGTTTATTTTTGGCGGTTCAAGGCCTCCGATTTTATTTATTTAAACACACACACTATCATTACAGGTTAACCTAATACAACAGTGTTTTTAGTTAAAGCTAACAAAATGAGACTTAGAATTAACAATATACACAATCGAGACTAATTATCAACCTTAACATCAATAATAACCATATTAATTAACAATCTAGACTAACATTTCAAAATACGGCCCGTGTAAATTCACTCAGAGTAAAATGTACAAAGCAGTGAATTTGTTGCGACACCATATTGAGCGCACGCAACGCGCGCATCAGCGGGGCGTGCTGCAGCAGGTTGGTACGAGCGGGCGGCACCCACAGCAGCGGCGGCGGCCGCCTCCATCACCCCACGTAATCATCAGGTACACACAACCCAACCGTGCTTAGAACGCCTGGGTTGTGTATTTTACCTCACAAAATCCTAAATAGGTAAGTGGCGAGAGCTACTTCCCTTCTTACTCCCAGTTTATAATAATCCTACCATGCCCAGGACAAATAGAGTAGAATACAGCAAAGGGTACCGTGGATACACCCTATAAGTACCTATAGCCTTAAGTACAGGAATCTTAGAAACTTGTTCTGGATACGTTTTAGCATCAGTTTGTACTTGGCTTCATGTGGCGACCAGATGACAACATTGCACTCCAAATGACTTTTTACCAGTGCTACATACAACGATCTCAGAGCACTGATGTGCGTGAACTGTTTTCCGTAAGACCGGCCCTAAATTGCGGTATGCTGTTTTACAAAAATCCTTGGTATGCTTAAACTCTAATCATTTGTATGGCGCACGCCTAAGTGAGTAACCTCTGAGACACGTGGCATTCTGATTCCGTCCAAGCAATATTGATAATGCCTTAGGTCGCGGGCACGGGAAAATGTGTCCAACGCCGAATACTTGGCCATATTTAAATACAATTTATTGCTACGGCTCCACTCTACTACGCTATTTATATCCTGCTGCAGTATGTCATGATCAGCTTCATGTCCTATTTCTCGAATCAATTTTAAGTCATCGGCGAACCAAAATAGTTTGGATTTACTGACTACTTTCGGCAGGTCGATCTGGTCAAACAACCAATATAGGAGTGAATGAGAAGATCGTACCATAGTGTGCCGCTAAAGTAAAGGGGACGATGGGACTCATTTTCCTAACTACCCCTTTGAAGAGACAGTTATATAGGGGTGGATGGGAAAGTCCGAACTCGCAGGCAACGCATACTATTTTTCGCACAAACAAACTCACAGATCATTTACATAACTTCGTCACAAATCTATTCAGCAATTAACTCAGTCATAAATAATTAACAGTAGTCACGGTTTTGCTTGAGTAGAGCTATGCAACTAAACTAACCCAGATTACAGTCTTCCTATTGCGAGTTTGGTAAGTAGAACGGAACGTGGCGAAGACTGATGCTTGTCGGTCAACGTAACCGTTCGATGTAGTGACCAATTTCTGGTAGAGATGTCACTTGATCGTGACTTGAAGGTTCTATGAAACTAAAAGCTTGACAAAGACGTACGCGGCTTACAAAAAACAATGTTAGAAACAAAAATTAAAGACAAAGTTAGAATAAACCCACAAATATAAATATCCTAGATAACGCAAGAGCACCTACTTTGCGTGCTAATTAGCTAATTTGTTTAAAACAACAACGTTACATCATTACTACTCTAGAACTTAATTTTAGACGTTCAAAGCACAAAAAACGTAGCCGGAAGATGTAGCGTTGGAAAGCCTCCCACTAGGTGGACCGATGACCTTGTAAAGGTTGCGTGGACCCGCTGGATGTGAGACGCACAGAACCGGTCAATTTGGCGATACCTGGGGGGGAGGCTTATGTCCAGCTGTGGACGTCTTTTGGGTGAAATGATGATGGTGAGAACTCATTTGCATAGTAATGAAATAGTGTTTATGACGCTCATCATAATAGGTAGGTATAAATGACGGGCTGGGTTTACATACGGATCGTGTTACTTGTGTTATCTAGTTATTACTACATCTGTGGGTACATTCCAATAGCCTACTGTGCAGAGGATGTATGGAGGTGGAAGAAACGCCACGGCACGGACACCTTGAGCGCAGAAGCGTGTCAAATCACCGGGCACAAACTCTAGGATCCCCATTAATTATCCCGGAAGCCTGCCGCAGTCTGGAAAGGTTGCTACAATCATAGGAAGACCTATGTTGGTTGGAGTAGATAATATTTAAACATCACGAACAATGACCGAATCAAAAGGCTAAATGCAGATAAAAGTCCAGTTAAACTAAACTAATCTGTGGGTACATACGCCCCTGATGTTTAACAAAGCATATTCATCCAAAAACAAAATTACAGATGTAGAAAAATTTCTACAGCATGATGTCAGTGAAGAAAAGAAATGTATTTTTAACTCTCTAGAGATATTTAGCTACACAAAGAGACACTAAGTTATTCCTCTAAACGACATAATTGTTACTAATCGTTGTGTTTTCGAGACTATTCAGCGGTTAAAGGTTTTCTACGAGAATTATATTGTTTCATTTAACAGTTGTGATCACTATTCAGTGTCGTTGTCAAGGTTTTCTCAACAGGATATTATTTTTAACCAACTTCCAAAAGGAGGAGGTTCTCAATTATTTTTTCATTTTTTTTATTATGTATGTTTCCCGATTACTCGAAAATGGCTAGACCAATTACGTTTTTTTTTGTCTTGTTTGAAAGGGTAAACTTTCCAGGTGGTCCCATCAAGGGTCCCATTAGGGTCTGATTATGGGGATCCTGGAGAAGTAGAGAGAACTCTTCAAATATTATATGCACACTAGAAGTGATTTGAGTATATTTTGGAAGAATACCTTCTCGTAGTGATCCCATTTCACTTTGTTAAAGATCTCATGAAGAACTTCGGAGATAGGCAACGGAACTCCTCAATAAATGATAGCAAATGGACTGGGCTGAAATCTCAAGTCTGTCTATTGTTTACACCAGTTCATAACATAACATCACGCCGGTACGCTTTGAAGGGGTAAGGACATATGAACCACAGAAAAGTGAAAAATAATAAAGATTTTTTTTTGTTAAAAAGTTTTTATAGCTTGTTTTGTGATGCATTTTTAGAGGGTGTAGAAAACAGGGTGTATTATAATTTCTGCAGGGGTTCGGAAAAATCCTGGCGCTTGTTTTTGACCGATCATTCTCTCTTATCCCATTTCATTGGAGTCGGTGCAGCATGTCTTCTTCATCCATACTTCTCTATTACTAGACAACTCGTCAGACACCTCCTTTTTAAGGTTCCGTACCTCAAAAGGAAAGAAACGGAATTTGGGGGGTAGGAAATCATCAAATAACACCTCCCCCTCTTGGGCAGAGCGAAAGGGAGTGTCAGACTTCAACTGACTAATAACCACCCATGTCCCTTCTTAGCCCTTTATGTCGAGGCCGCGGTATCTCTTACAACATTCCGCAGCCCCGACCCTTTGCACACCCTCATAGGATCACTCGTGTGTCTGTCTGTACGACCATTCGCCCCCCCCCCCCCTCTTGTCTCCGAAACTACCGAGCCGAAAAAAAAGCAGAAATTAGTTCAACACTTATTATACATTACAAGAAAACCTATAAGAAGTCTATGGTGCTAAAAAAACTTGAAAATCTCTCAATACCTACTACAATGTTACGGAACCCTGGCCAGTGTTTTCGATATCAGCTTGCACACAGTGGTTTAGACATTGTAAAAGTTTATTAGAATTTTCTCTATGTAAGATAATGAACTTACCTATGTAAACTTAATTTAAATCAATAAATTATGTTGCAAATATTGATTATGGAAGCAAGGTCATTTATTTATCTGAAATCGTTATGGACGGCTAACACAATTTCATTCGCTTCTAAAAATAATCTTGCATATCATTATGGACGTAATAAAAAATACTTTCGACATAAATATCTCCTAAGGAACTCCTAGTACAGAAGCCAGGGCTACACTGATCTTTGTGAATAATTATTATTTGTCAGTAAAGACTCTAGACTCTATCCATTTATAGAATTATGATATATGTAGATTACCACCCGGATTGTTTATCCATTATCATGGTGCTTGCGGCAGCGCCGAAATATCGGAAAGTCAATACAAATAATAAAAATGGTAAATATCATGTTTTCAGTGCATTTAACATTCATTTAAAATGATTTCGTTAGGATACGGTAATTCTGAAAGAACCAAAAAACTTTAGTTCACTTTCGCAATTCATGAAACTCATTACAAATACTGGCCGATATTGTAAAAAAAAAATTATCTTGATGGAATAAAATTAGTAAGCTCTGAGTGGCCACTTACATAATATCCCATAGTTAGTATTTACTTATCATCGAACTTCCTGTCAAAACATAACTTTGTTGTTTAAAGGTCTCATAAATGGAACTTTTATATCTGGTAACAGAGGAGAAGAAATATTAAAAATAAAACCACATTGCTTTAAAGAAAATGTTTATAATCAAATACCTAAAATTAAAGACGCTATACACACGCCATAATAACAAAGATACGACAAATTGAGCAAAACTTTGGTTGACAAACAAAACATATACCTCAAGAGAATGCAAACTGAACTCAAACAAACAATTCCATACCTTAACCCAAACGGAGTAGATTCAAAAATTGCACAAGCTGTTCAGCAAGCAGTCGCCAGAAACAATCATATCGTCAATATATGCTAAAATTTAAAATTGGTAACTGAAACAAGCGACAGTAGAGAGACGCTGATACCCGATCAAGTTAAAAAGGCCGCCAAACACGATGGCTTATAGTAGAACAAAGGTCTTTTAAACTTGACGGGGTAATTACTGGAGAAAGTAGCTTAGTCTATAACTAGCTGACGGAAGGAGCCATCAATACCGAAGAGCTCATCATAGTTGGTTGGTTTGCCAGGTCTGAGGGCCTCGTTGGCTTTAAGGTTCTCCTGCTCCGCGAACCAGTCTTTGTATTCATCTAGCTTCTTGACCCACGAATCTGGAAGAAATTTAATGATTGTTAAGGTTAGAGCATCGAAAATAATATTGACCTCGAAAGGACTTGTTCGTTAATTTCTAACTCTGATAGTTTTATGTTAAATCTAGTGTGATCCGCTAGGCGAAGATGGAAGAGGAAATATTTTACCGTACCAACACCAAGGTAACGTGAAATTGGTTCCATTTATTTAGTATTTCTGATAACTGAAGCCGCATTTCCACGCAAGGTGAGCAAGAAGAGCGTAGCGGGGAATGGGTGTAATATTAACCAAGTTAAAGCTTTTTTTTAAATTTTGAGGCGAGCTGGCTATGTGGTTTATTAGTTTCATGCACATCTCTGGTAGAAACGCAGCCTTAATCTGGTTAAAGATACTTACTGTGAAGGTCATTCATGGGGCCAGCGTTACCACCGTATTCTTGAGGAAGCATTTCCTTAGGAATGTATTTGTAGAGATCATTGGTGTCAGTGTGCAGGAAGATCTGAAAATAATATATAACACTATGAAGAACAATAATTACCTATGCACTTAATAATAATATAATTGAATGGCATTGAACAACTTAACAAAGCAATTAGTTGGACTGCATCCAGTCCTCGTAATTAATGTTTGTTTTGATGTAACTTTATTGTGATCCAATAATGCATTGTCTAAGTGTAAAATAAAACACTGATGCATTTAAAATTAATCTTGCTTCTTGCAAAACTAAATGACGGAATGTAGCTTACTCTTTCTTTGATCTTGTCCTTGATGAAAGGTTTGACGAAGTTGACGATCTTGTCAACAAGAGGTGACACGTTGATGACATGGACTTCCTTCAGCTTTACGGGGTAGGCTTCCTGCATAAACACATTAAGATTAAATGAATGAACCGAAAACATAAATAATACTTGAAAACAATAATTTAAAAGAAGTTAATCGATTGATAAGGCTAGAATGGGGGGTAACTGCTGAGAAATAGAGAAGTATGGAAGAGAAAGACATGCTACGCCCACCCTAAATGAATTGGGATAGGGGCAGGAGAATTATGTTGCTCGTATTGCAATCTGATAAGTAAGCAATCTAATAAATTAAGGGAGAAACATTCTAATCCTTACTAACCTGTACACAGACAAGGAATTTCTTCACAAGTGTTGGTGTGAACTTGGCGAAGTGCGTCGGGGTTGCCACAGAAGCGTCCAGGACATACACGTCTCCGGCCACTCCCTCTTTCTCTTCTGCGAGTCTCACGTCACCCAGCATGAGAGCCAGCTTGAAGGCATCCGCTACATTGGGTGTCTGGATGTCTTTGTCGAGTCCTGTAGAAGAATAGGGGACCTTGAGAAAATATTCCTAATTTCCTATAATGCTCACACAAGAATGCTAGCTGTTACTTAAACATTATGTAGATCAATTCTGCGAATTCCGAAGTGTTTTTATGCTCATAACAGTTTTGCAAAAAAAAAATGTTAACGTTCAAAATAACCTCTAATGTTAAATGTCAAACATGACTAAAATGTAAGAATAATAAAAGGTAGGAAATATCACACGCCTATTTAAAATTCATCACACTGGAATGATATCAAAGTTTTGGTCAATTGTGATTTTTTTGTTACTGACCTCTCATAACGATCACACGTCTTCCTTCAGGTGTGAGGCCTGGCAGCGGCGGCATTTGCCTGTAAATAAACAAGATTAACAATGTTATGCACAATATATTTCGGATGGCATAAAATTTACACTGATGCATCTAAAAGTGCTCAGGGACAAGGAGCGGGGTTATTTGACCAGACTTTAGGAAACAATCTTGGATATAAAATTAATTGTGATATATCAATTATGTCGCTGGAGCTCATAGCAATTTACAAAGCAATTAATTACGTCCTAAATCATAATTTAAATAAAGTAATAATTTTTTCAGACAGCAAAAGCGCACTCCAGCATATCGCTCTGCGCTTGCTCTGCTATGCGCCTCTGGATACAGCAGAGGTAAATCGATAGCGTATGATATTTTAAAACTGTTTATTATACTTAAAAACAATAATATAGAATGTAGATTGCAATGGGTTCCAGCGCATATTGGACTAAGAGGTAACGAGGAGGCTGACCGTATATCCAAACAAGTGGTAAAAGACGGATGTGTAATTAATTATGTACCTGATTACTGGGAATATACAGCTAAATTTAAATCTGCATGCCTTAATTCCTGGAAAGAACATTTTCTCAAAATATCTATGGATAAAGGCATTTGGTACAAAAGCATCCAAAGCCAACCACCTCGTGTTCCCTGGTTCGAGAATACTAAATTTGACAGAAATTATGTAAAATTGATATTAAGACTCCGTTCTGGGCACTATCCATCGGCAAAATTCGCATTTCTTATGAAAAAGACTGACTCTCCTAATTGCATAGTTTGCAATCAAATCGAAGACGTACAACATTTGCTGATGGAGTGTGCTCGGAATAGAGTAGAACGAGAGTTATTCTTGAATGATTTCAAAATAAATAAATTTGATGTAGGCATAATCCAATCCATCTTGTCTGTACCATCTTCGGATATTATTAAAAAGTTGTGCCATTTGATTACTGTCCTCCACGAATGACTCTTATTCATTAGCTTCTAAGCAATATTATAAACTAATTTTATTCATGTTAGCCAACTAATGTAAAAAGGTACGATGGGGCTGACATATCTTTGATAAAAGCCCCTAAACAAAAGTAGAATAAAAAAAAAAAAAAAACAATGTTTTTTTCGTTATTCGATTACCAATGGTGGACAGTTTCAACACTTTTCAACATGACTATTCTCGTTCCCTACCAATAACGGACAGTGACTTAACTTTCACTTTATCGTTGACCACCACTGGTGGTTAAGCCGGTGGTGGACGATGGGAATAATTGTTATTTTTAGGGAAATATCAATGATACAAATGGGCTTATTAACAGAGAATCTGGTTATATGGAAGGTACGAAGGAAGAAATCATTTCGAGACGATACCAAACGAAAAAATCGCACTTGGGCAAGTTTTTTTTAAATTCTGATTTTCTATCTTAACTGTGTGGTTAATGCCTACCCTTTTTTGGAGGTTGGGATAATTATCATCAATGACTCCTCCCGCTCTGGGCGGAACGGAAAGGAGTGTCAGACTTCTGCTGACTCTTTGTGTCCAGGCCGTGGTATCCCATTCGAATAACCCGCAGCCCCGTTTTCCTTAATCGAAGCAAGTGATATTACACGATATGCTGTTTGTATCCAAAAACCAGACCTGCATTTTCGAGTTCGAGTTTCAGACCTATATTTTGGCAGTCCAGCGGTCACTCAATTATATTATAACTAATGTAATAAAAATGCCAGAATTATAAGTTTATAGTTATTTTTTTATTTATTTGTTTTTTTTTTAACAACTTAGACACTGGTATTAAAACGATATTTCTATGGAACATGATTACATCACACTAAGACTTCAATTTCATTATGTTATAACTTGTTTTTTTTTGGCTTAATAAAAGTGAACAGTGAAAAACAAAACCAAGGTCAGAGCATGTTTTATAATAGGTTATTAAGATTTTATGGCTTTTACGGTACCTAAGAAGCTCCTAATGATTTTAATCGTTGTTTTGTTAAGGTTTACTTCCGGACTTTTTTCATAAAAAGTACAATTGTATTTCGAGCGAGGGTAAAACCCGTCAATTTCCCACAAGGCACTTAGGTATAAACTTATACGTAATTTTATGTAATAACGTCATGAATGAAATAATTAGACCTACGTCTTTTCATTGTTGTTTTCCACACTTGTATGTAGCAGATATAATAATTATTATGTTTATTACTGCAATTTCTGTAAAATGGCTGCTAATTATAAAGATAGGTTCGCGCTGGGTTGTAACATTGCTGTAGTTAGATTAGTCATTCGGGACTATTACCAAAATAACTGCATGACACGTAGTTTATACAGTATGTTAACTAACAGAGGGCGTTCCCGTTAACCCGCAATAGTATAGCATCCATACATGTTAAAAAAAAATTACCAACCTGGAAACCCCTTGGTTACGGAGATATTAGGGGTCAAATTCCAAATTTTTCACAGCTGTTTTCGTAAATTCTAGTTTTTCAGGCTATAACGTTACTTAAATTACCTCCATGACCCATTAATTATTTAAAGCATCCACTAGCACAATGTTTTAAGAGTGGTACTTTGAGTTTTACCGTAAAATGTGATTTTTGACACCAAAAAAAAAAGTTGTTTCCCAGCAAAAAATTTCGAGTAGGGGTACTTAGTTTGATGTACAGAATGCTTGGTTGACGGGAACGCCCTCTGTTAGTTAACATACTGTATATAAATAGTCACACGTTACCGATACGCTATGAAGAAATAGCCTACAGATTTACTTTATCTCTTTTCATAGGACAAAGGTAATCTTGTGCCTTTACCCAAGCTGACAAAAGGGACAAACATAAAAGGAACTTAGAAGAACAGGAATTAGAATTCAATCTACGATATCGATGTTTCTGGTTTACTAAACGGACATAGGATATCGAAAAAACCAGACAACCTCATTGAAAATCTTTGTAGACACACGCTTGAAAGCCACTTTTCTAGATTCTCAAAAAACGACAGCGTTGAAGCAGACCAGTGCGTAATTCGCATTAAACGTGATGCATGAAGATGAAACAAATTATAAGTTTTCAGTAGTTAGTTATACCTACTGTGATTATAAGTCCTCGTTTTATTCAAATTAGTGAATAATTTGCGAGTTTCCACTTGAGTGCCTGGAGATAACCTCGGGGTTAAGGATCTTGAAGAAAAATTTGATGTTATGGCCAGTTAATAAATTATGTATGAATGTAGCTTTGGAGACAGTGAAGGTTCAAGGTCAAGTCAATAAGCCATTAATTTTTACCAAAAACTGAAGAAATCTCTCGAATACGGCTTGATATTTCTAAAAATAAATATAACATGGATAAAAAGTAATTTGGAAAAAACGTTATATCTACCAATCCACACTGTGCCAGCATGGTGGATTACGGAACATTTCTGTACAGAAAGTCATGAGTCATGTGTCTCAGCGTTGGAAACATTATTCGAAATAAAACTTTGCCCGACCCGGGAACCGGAAACCTCATTCGGAGCAGCAGGGATGTTATGGAGCTCCGTAACCGTAACATAAACTATCGGATATCCGAAATTTAAAAATATACGTCACCGTAACAAAAACCGATTTAAAAGTTACGGATAGTTTCGGATAAAGGCGGAATGTAAATTATTATCTTTTATTTATACAAAATATAAATAATAATAAAGTATTTTAGGGGTTTATGATTTTAGCTTTAAGTATAAATATTTTTGAGAGTTGGAATCAATATGGTTTGTTTTGACTGGTCGAGCAGACACTCGTCAGTTGTCAGATTGTGTTGTAAGATTATAATATCCGTAACCAAAATTATCTGAAACTGGTGGATAATCTGAAATATTTTTTAATTCGTAACCGTATCCGAAACCAGTATAATAATAATATGATTCCTAGTTCCGATATTTCATAGCCATTAATCCAGAATGGTTAACACTTACACAATATTTAAAATCTCCTGCAACTCGGGGCGGTTGACATCACGGTCGTTGAAGAACTCAGGGACTGCAGCACGCATGGTGAAGTACATGTCCAGCTTACGTTTGGTCTTCTCCAAGGAGAACTTGCAACCACGGAGGAAGGTCATGATGCGCTGGTCATCTGTTGAAAGGTTTGAAGGAAGTTAAGAGTTGTCGATGACAAGGTTTTGGTAAATGAATTGATAGCAATGTCTTTGCTATCAATTCATTTACCATGAATTGATAGCAAAGACATTGCTATCAATCATGTCTGCGCTAACCGTGCCGTCATATAATAGACACATATTTTTCCTTTTTTCACGTACACAAAAGATAAAGACGATACAGTGCTTCGAAAAGTCGTGTGACTTTTTGGGTAAAAAAAGTACTAACCCTCTGAGGTTAGTACTTTTTTTACCCAAAAAGTGTCGTCAAAAGTTTATTTTCGTAAATTTTATTATTTTGATAAAACATAAAACTCGTACTTATCTAATATTTTTCGATAATCTAATAGACGGACCAATAAGATTTTGGTGTATCTTATTCTGTGTGAAGACTAATTGAACTACTAACGAAGCAAGGCTTACCAAACTCATCAGGTAGATGAGGTTCCTTCTTCAGCCACTCCTTGATGTGCGCCAGGTCAGCCTCCTTACAGTCAGGCTTCTCATTCAACTCCTCGCGGATCTTCTGCCACATCTCTCCTGCTGGCTGTTCAAGCGTCATCTTGGCAGCTTCGACTGGTCCTGGGAATAAAGATTTTTTCAGCATTAGTCTCACATTCAAAATCTAGTTTAAAACTTAAACCTGAAACAGAAAGATACCACCGGCCCCAGACGTAAAGAGCTAAGAAGAAACATGGGTGATATAATACTACATAAAACAGGACGATTATGTACTTAAGCATAAAGGGACGTTCACGACAGGATAAACGCAGTTTAGGTAACTGCGTGTACCCTGTTATCGTAATCTTCTAAAATAATTTCACGCGGATAAAGGGACTTCTGCTCTCAAAGAAAGACGGTGAAAGACAATGTCGTGAAGAAACAATAAAAACGCGTCTTGGAATTAAAAATTTCTAATGACATCTACCAACCCGCGTGGTGGATTATAGTCCATCCCTCTCCTAGAAAGGAGGCCTGAGTCCCTGCAGTAGGAACATTTTAGGCTGATGATGATCATGATGAAGGGCGCGAGCAACAGCTAGTCATCAATATTAATGGGTCCTTAAATTATGATCTGTTAGTTATTTGCAAGTTAGCAAGAATCGAATTATATTTAAGTTAAACTTAAACTCATCAGCTAACAACGTATACATATTCATTAGGACCAATTTTAGAACCTGTCACTCATTAGAAATTCAAATAGTTCATTAATCTGTACGCGCAGGTATCATAAATGACGCTGTCAATCCTGATTTGGGAGTTAATTTGTAATTAAATTGATAGAACTGTTGTTATTTATTCCTAGTGTGACGCATTTCTATTACATCATATTTTTTCTGTTTGGCTGTCATAATAGGCAGCCTGTAGAAATTGACAAACTATGATTTTGATCTAGAATAAAATGTTTCTTCAAGATTACGGCTGGTTTTGTCGGTAAAATTCTTTTCGCAATACTGCTGAGGACGCTAGGGTGATTCTGAGAATAGGAATGTTTACTGACCAAAAAAAAATGTGGTTCTAATAAGTCCGTCTGTTAGATTATTGAAATATATTGGATACCTACGTATTTTTACCCAACTACGGCGAAGCCAAAAGGAAGGGTAATGGTTGTTTTATCAAATCAACAAAAAATTTACAAAGATAAAACGCGCCAAAGATTTAAGTGGGGGTTGGGGACGTCACTGACCGCTAGAAATGTCATACTAATGTCTTAGAGTATGACATCACACGAGTTTTCAAAGCACTGTAACGTCTTTATTGTTTATTTACGTGAAAAAAGACAAACAAAAAGTGTGCAATATTTTTTGGTAATCTATATGACGAACTAATCAGATTTGTTTTATTGACTACCCTAATATCTACTGCATATTAACAGCTAAGCTCTTGGGGTCATCGCCATAATTGCCCAATAGAATGAACAATAAGTCTGTTGGTATGGTATGGTGGCAAGGTCTTGCCCCTACTTAGTTGTGTAGGTACAAGGTCTAAGTTTTGCAATTAGCAAGTACAATATTGTCTGGCTCGTTAGTGTAATATCACTATTACTACATAATCAAAAACACAGTCCTCCAACGCACGTCTGTCTGTCTGTCTGTCTGCGATAAACTCAAAAACTCCTTCACCGATTTTCATGCTGTTTTTAACAATGGTTCGAGTGATTCTCGAAGAAAGTTCAAGTATATAATTTGTTGCGGACATCAGCTAGTATGAACTAATGAGAGGAATATGACTGTAATTTTCTGGAATGGGAACTTCTTTTGTGATGGTTTTCTAAATTTGGCTGTTGCTTTTTCACTCCAATCTTAAAACATGTCAAACTGATTACTTGAGAAAAAGTCATTAAATAAAATTTGTCTTCGTTTACCTACCTAAATTGTTGTCTTTTGACTAAAACAGTAACTTCTTAAACTCAAGTATTTAGTTAAACTTGACTACAAATAAAATCAATGGAATATATTTACGCATTTTTTTTATTGATAATTCCTAAATAATTTGTCTTAGTCTCACTCGGGCCAAAACAAAATCATGTTTTGGCCCGAGTGAGACTAAGACAAATTATTTCTTTCTTGAATTGGGACAATTCAAGAAAGAAATAATTTATTTAATAATTTTGTTGTTAATTTGAAATATGTAAATCTACACTAATATTATAAAGAGGAAAGATATGTATTTTTGTGTGTGTATATGTAGGTATGTTTGTAATGAATACACCCAAAAACTACTGCGCCGATCTCTAAAAGTCTCTCATCTTTGGGTGTTAAATTTACCCTGAGTAACATAGGCTACTTTTGCCCGCGGTTACGCGCCACGCGGTTGAAACCGCGTGAAGTCCGCTAAGTAATTTATAATGCACTTCAAAATGCTTAACAGTTTGAGTATTTAGAGAGCGACCGCAGAAATGTGTCTAGACAATGTGCTAAAATGCCGATCACAGCTACTCATAAAAACCAACCACAGTCTCATAAAAAAGAAATCAAGAATAATATGAAAAATAAAACCTCTAACGAAATTCAACACCGCAACGTAAAAAACTCTAAACGCGTTTTCGTGAAAATAAAATAGGTAAAGTACGACTTTTACTTTATAAAAAGAGTCTTAAAGTGTTTTGTAACTGTGTTATATGTACCGTAACGGTTTTCATGTAACGAAAAAAGCAATTTAATGAGTTTTTAACAAACTTTCACCATTTGGTTGAGCAATGCCCCCGCGTCTCGTGTGGTCACGATGTGCCGCTCTGTTTCTTCTTCGTAATTGGTAATTAGCATGCACATACTGACATGCAACCTTAATTTATGAATAAAAAGTGCATTTTATTTCGCCAAATTGATTTTGCTGACAGCGCCATCTATCTTAAATAATAAAAACTAAGTACAAATACTCTTTTTCTGAATTTGGTACTCTCGAGAGATGTTGATGGTTGTCGTTCTACATATTCAACACAGATGGCGCTGTATTAAAATTTAGCTAATCAATAAATTCAATTTCTATGACACAGGGATATTTCTAAGGTGACAAAATATTACGACCATAGCATATTAATATTGACTGGTAGAAAGTCATACACACGCGCAAAGATTTAATTGCATCAGCTCCTAAAAAAGTACCGAACCAAATAACGTTACAGGCTAATACGTAAGGTAGTTGACAACTAGACAGATTTAATTTTAAGAACCACTTATAGAATGAGGAGCATAGAGGAGTGATTGATCAGCGAAACGTTTAAAAAAAATATACTCTTTAATAAAATAGGCTCCACGATTAGCAAGAACGATTGAGATTTTTTTGAATAAGATTTGATATAATTTTATACAAATTCTTTTATATTTTTATCATTTGAATAAATTGAATATAAAAGATAGACGAACGATAAAATTCTATTGATTCCTATTCTAAAAATCTCAACCATTCATGCAAAGGTAGGTCCAGCTTTTTTATTAACTGACTGGAAGACCATGTTTTGTAAAAACATACAGCTCCTGTTTTTAACCGAAATAAAAATATAAAAGTCACCATTTCTTAAATCAGAATTAATATGAACTATCATAATAGAGTATAGCTACTCTTAAATGATAACAAAACCATTTCAATTGAACTTGGCTTATTGCCAAGTTCAATTGAAATGGTTTTGTTATCATTTTTTTTTTTTTTTTTTTCACAAAAAGCTATCAATTTATTATTGATGGCTTTTTGTTAAAGTTTACTGAACTTTTAACGTCTTGGTCATTTATCTTAATTGGTTAACTAGGTAGTTTTTACTGATAAACAGTTTAATTAATGATATTTAGTACCTAAGTACACAAGGTTTAGATGAAAGCAATGAGGAGGCTCGGTAGGCTATATGTGGAAATAAAAAAAACTAAAAAGGCCTTTTTATTTTTTGGAGTGTGGGAAGAAATCAAATTTGATTTTTGATTTGTTTTTTTTTTTTTTTTTTTTAATGTGTGTGTTAATGAATAAATAAATAAATAAATAACTTCGCTCATTGACTAAAACCACCTATGTTCCTTCTAAGCCCTATAAGCCAAGTACCTACTTGCACAAAGCAAGCTTGCTTGTTGCTTGTGCTTTGTGTGAACTTGAATGATATATGTATAAATAAGTCAGTATCGGTAATATCGAAATCCGAAGACGTACAAAGGTTTTTGATAGTGGAAATCACGTTACGTAATTCAAATGGACTTGGGCATGACACCTAGCAAGGTGCAGTGATGACAGGTGGACTAAGGCTGTCACACGTCCAAGAACTTTCAAAAGATATGTAAGTCATCCAGCGGCGTATGGTTGGCAGAGAACCGTGGAGATTGTTACAAGAAATGAGAGGCCTTATGGCCTTAGGGTGAGCTCAGGCTGTGGATGATAATGATAATAAATAAACATAATATACTAAGAAAGAATTTCTATATTATATTTCTAGCGGACGTCACGTCGTTTCACGCGGTGGGAATATAGGAATAAAAGGTGTAGCTTCCCAACGGTGAAAGAATTTTTCAAATCGGTCCTGTAGTTTCGGAGCCTATTCCTTACAAAAATACAAACAAATAAATCTTTCCTCTTTATAATAATTATTATGTGTAGACAAACCACACACACAAAAATACAAATCTTTATAATATTGGTGCAGATTTTGGAAATACCGAAGTGTACAAAATAATAGACAAAGAGCTATAAACGCATAGTGTTACCGCTAGGTATGCCTTTCAGATGGTCTCTTTCAATCTCTTCGACTTTCAAAATAATTGCATCTATCCAGTAACGGTGTAAGTACCGTTGGCAACACAATTTTAGACTAGTGCCTGTGGTTAGGGTTGCTACGTGGTTTTATTAGTTTATTGTTAACTTGATGTGTCTAGTTTGAAGACCTTTGTATTGTAAACGTGATTTGTGTCAAGCCTGTACCTATTTTGTTTTTATGTTTTGGCAATGTTTTTTTAAGTATCTACTTATTTAGCATTTTGTCTAGTTATTATTTGGTAAACTGTGACCAATCAAGTTTAATGCTGCAGCTATAATATTCTGTTGGAAAGCGATCAAGATAATAATATGACATGCCCGTTCTTCTCCATAGAGCTTATTGGCGCGTTTTAAGATTAAATTAGCGCTCAATCATTTCAATGGCAAGGTGTAAATTACCTGAATAAACGAATTAATCATTCATTATTATCATTGTCTTGACCTTATCCTAATTCGAATTCATTATTATTAATTGTTGTGTTTGGGTCGAAAATTCAAAAGTAAATGGCATATTTGAAATAAATACTATGTTTTTTTTTTATTCGAGCTAATGAGTTCACAAGTTCACAACTCGTAGGTATCAATTATCTCTTCTTTATTGATCAACATTTTCAACTTACTCCTTCTGGTTTCAACTTCATTTCCAGTGGCAGCCCTAACTCAAGCAACAATGGCACCTATTCCAACGGCGGGATGCGCGGAAACCACGTGCGCTTCGCTTCATTCGTTTAGTTTTTATTGGAAGCGTGATGATTGGGTGATGAATTCAGCGCCCAGCTATTATACGAGTCCACAGTGGTAATAGTTGGGGGCTTGTGGTTTATTTTTTTGTTAAAAGTTGGAACGGTAAAAGGTTGTTTTGGTAACCGTACTTTGTAGTTTGGTTATGATTTTTTACAAAGTATTTTTGCTCTGATTTTGGTATGATTAGATATCCGATTGCAATCAGAATTCAGCATCAACGTAGACTGTATTATAATGGATGCAGAGAAGTGAAATATTTAGATTTACGGTGTACGTTACAATGCGCTCTTTAAAAAGGGTGGCACGTTCTCCCCCTGGTATAAATAACTTTTGATAAAAGCTGGTTAAGTTTAACTTGTGTTCGATAGATGGCGTTGTGCATTGACGTCACGTTCCTGAATCGCGGTGTTAAGATTCTCCGCCGTTTGGTTGGGTCTCTTGTTCTGAGTAAAATCGGCAATCTCTGGTTTCCCTTCAAAACGCATAAATCTTTCGCCTTTTACTAAAGATTTCCGTGGAGGGGAACACTCAAATGAGTCTTAAGTATTTTTGAAATACTCTGCTTCGGCAGAGTTTATAAACTTTAACAAAAAATCTACTTCTGAAATCATTCAGTATTGATTTGACTGCCTCGAATCCTCGATGGGCGAGAGATCGCGAATTCGCAAACGCAATTAATTATTGAACATGAGATCCTAGGTTTGACATTATTATTTAATGTAATTTAGTTTTTCATTCAGTTTGTCACCATGATATGTATATTAGCCATGGAATCTGGAGTTCTGTCCGTTGTGTTGATAGGAGTTCATAGGAGTATTACTTGAGACTTTTTAACATAATATCTGGCCTTTGGGTGTACTATTAACACCGTTACCTTAACACTTCGGGGACAACTTACAAGCGTGATGTTAGTAATGTAACTTATTCGAAGGTAGCAAGATTATTTAATTGGACTTTAGGTTTTGAATGAGATCTTAAATACGTATCGTTTATTTATCTGGATAACAGTGGCTCAAATAATATCGATATCATAACGTAACGTCACACCTTTAATCCCCGTTGGATTAGGTAACAGTGTACCTAACTATTAGGTACAGCCACATTTTCGCCAGTTATAATTAAGTCTATTAAGGGCAAAATTCTACTCCATGGCTGCTACTGAACACTTTCTGGTCCTTTTTTTTTTTTTTTTTTTTTTTTGGTGGGTGTAAAATCATCGAATAACCCCTCCCGCTCTTGGGCAGAGCGAAAGGGAGTGTCAGACTTCTACTGACTAAAAACCACCCATGTTCCTTCTTCGCCCTCTATGTCGAGGCCGCGATAACCGTTGGACTACCCGCGGCCCCGACAGGCGTCGGCCCTTTCGGGCCCCTCCCATGTTGCTGACATCTCTTTGAGGCGCGCGTGGAACACGAACGCGCCGTCGACACGGCCTGTTTTCGTCGTGAGACGGACGGACGGCGAGTTAGCCCATCACTCACCGTCCACAGGCCCGCGTCTACGGTGGCCGGAGGTCATCGCGGGACCCCCGACGCCCGGAGCGCCTCCCGCGGCGGCTGGGACGAGAGGTTCTCTCCCTCTCGCGTTCCGCCACCTCCTTCGCCAGCATCACTGCTTCGCAGAAGGAGGCGACGGCGTCCCATTCCTCCTCGCCCCGGACCATGGCTTGCACCAGGGCCGGGCGCGAGAGGTCGCCGCCGCCGATCGCCGCTACGAGAACACGGCGGGGCTCCGCCCAAGCGGGGCACACCTCCACTGTGTGCTCCACCGTGTCCTCCGGCCGATCCTCGCAATGGTGGCATCCGGGCGTTTCCTCCCGCCTGATTCGGTGCAGGTACCTCCCGAAACAACCGTGTCCGGTGAGGACCTGCGTCAGACGGAAGGTGAGGGCGCCGTGGCGCCTCTCAAGCCACTCCTCAAAGAGGGGACTTACCGCCACTATCGTGGCGTGCCCTGCACGGGGTTGCGACAGTCGCTGTTTCCATGCCGCCATGAGATCGCACCGGAGGTCTGTCCGCCGCGCAGCAATTTGCCGCGGCAGCGGAGTGACCCCCCGGCGCAGCGCCTCCGCGCGCCATTGATGCAGGCGCGCGAGGACTATCGCCTCCAGATCCCACGGCGGCAATCCGGCAAGGAGGTTCGCCGCTTCGCGGGAGATCGTGCGGTACCCCCGTACCGTCCTCACGGCCATGACCTTTTGGGGCACGTTCAGGTAGTGGGCGGCCCGCTTCCTCAAAGCAGGCGCCCACACCGGCGCCCCGTAAAGGGCCATGGACCGCACGATCCCCGCGTAGAGCCTCCGGCAGGAGGCGTTTGGCCCCCCCAGATTGGGCAAGAGCCACCTAAAGGCAGCCCCGGCCCGCTCCAGTCTGGGAGCCAAACGTCGGAAGTGCTCCACGAAGTTCCACCGGCTGTCGAGGACGAGTCCTAGGTACTTCAAAGTACACTCGACGCCGATGGGAACCCCTCCCACCATTAACTGGGATCCCGACGGCAGCGCATTCCCACGTCCATGGAAGCCCATGGCCTCCGACTTGTGAAGCGCCACCTCGAGACCCAGCTGCCGGATCCTCTCTACGACTATCGCAACCCCGCGTGTCAAATTGTCGGCCGCCGCCTCGTACGACCCACCCTGAGCTAGCACCAGCGTATCGTCCGCGTAGCAGACCACGCTGACGCCGCTAGGGAGGTCGGCGCGCAGCACCCAGTCGTAACCGATGTTCCACAAGGGCGGCCCCAGAACCGATCCCTGTGGAACACCGCACGACATCTCTCGCCGGTTCCACTGTCCGTCTTGACCAGGGTAGATGACAGCCCTGTCTGTCAAATAGTCCCCGACCACACGACGAAGGTAGGTCGGCACCCGGTGATACCGGAGTGCCTCCCTAATGCAGCTCCAGGGCATAGTGTTAAAGGCGTTGGCGATGTCGAGAGACACCGCCAAGACCACACCGCCCCGAGAGACCGCAGCCCCCGTCGTGAGGGCTCTCACGCGCATGATGGCGTCCACCGTCGAGCGCCTCTTGCGGAAACCAAACTGGTGTTCCGCAAGATCCGGACCCATTCCCTCCAGGTGCTCGGCGAGGCGGTTTGCAATTACTCTTTCAAAGAGCTTGCCCACCTCGTCGAGCAGCACAATGGGCCGGTATGCGGACGGCGAGTCCGCCGGGCGCCCCGGCTTCTGGATGAGGACCAGCTTCCCCGTCTTCCAACGAAGCGGGAACTGGCCTCTCTCCATGCATGCGCTAAAGAACCCCTCCAGTCGGGGCCCAAGAGCCTCTGAGGCCAGGACCCAGGCTTTGCCAGGCAAGCCATCGGGTCCCGGGGCGGTATTTTTGGCACTCAGCCTACGTACCGCCGCTCTCAGGTCTACCCCAGTCACCTCCGGAATGTCGTCATCGGTTCCTGAACGGTCCGCTTCCGGCATCGCGGATGGCGGAGCCATTGGCGGGGGAGGATGCTCCCCTCGCGAAGGGAACAGAGCGCTCACCACGTCCTCCACGAGCTCAGGCCGGAGACTCTGCGTCAGCGGGGGGGCCCGGGTGCGGAGTTGATTCCGCACCGTCTTGTAAGGGCGCCCCCACGGATCTCTGTTCAGAGTCTCCAGCATCTCCTCGCGGGCCTCGTTCTTGGCCCGCTTACAAGCCTCGCGGAACACTTTCTGGTCCTTGGTTTGATTCCCGGGCCGTGAATGGTGTTATTGTATTTTCTATAAAAAAAAAAACGTGCTTTACATTCATACCGATTGCTCGTGCTCGACTCTTTAAAGCTATGTTATTTGCCTAACTTGAGATTCAAACGGCCTTATTACAAAAGTGGTTAAACCTGGGCTTAACTTAGATTTGATTTATTTGGCATGTCGTTACTTTCTTTTGAATATAATCGAAGTGATGCGATATAAACCAAGTCTAAGTTAAACCACTTTTGTACCTAATAAGGCCGTCTAAATCTTATTCCATTGCTTCATTATCTACGTACTACAAAACTCTTCCGAAATAACATATCTACACATATTGTATGAGCGTGAAAGTAAGCTAATTGCTACAGAACGATAGTAATCTTGTAGCCTACTTTTATTTACAATAATATTTTAACACTTTACAGTGTAATTATTATCTAACTACTTATATTTTTTTATTGCCTACCTAATAGGGTAGTAAACAAAAAAAATCTAATAAGTCCATCTTATTATAGAGTACCAAAAAATATTGGACACGCATTTTTTTCTTTTTTCACGTAAGCAAACAATGCGGCCAGTGACGTCACCAAACAAATCTTTGACGCGTTTTATCTTCGTCAATTTTTATTGATTAAATAAAACAATAAATACGTATCCAATATTTTTCGATAATCTAACAGACCGACTAATTAGAATCACATTTTTTTAAGTCAGTTAACATAGTACAATTGTACAGGCAAAAATATCAAAATGTAATACCGAGATCACTGACTTTTCACCCTTATGTCCTAGGTGATAAGGTTGACAAGTGGTCGACCATCAGTGAACTCGGTGGTACATAGCAAAGATTTTGACAATGGTGCGGTCATGCAAGGCATAACAAATATACCTGATTTTTGGAATGAAAGTTATTTCGTCTTGTCGGCTATTTGACGGCGCGTATCATGGTAGAAACAATTTAGTTTGTAAATGTCAATAATTATTGAATTCTACGCCTCTTACTGCCGCACTCAGAGAGCTTTAATGATTACTTAGGCCATCACTTAGTAATGGTTTTGACAGTTTCGTCATACAAAAATATGTCAAACCTTTACTAAGTGACGGCTTAAGTAATCATTAAACATCTCTGAATACGGCAGTTAGCTGTTTACCTACATTAAAACAACAATTATAAGTAGTTTACAAGGTTTATCGCTCATAAAGATCGCATTTAGCGTGGTCCTGTCTATGTTTCTCGGTTTGAAAAGGACATAAGGGGGTAGTCATTCTATTAGACACTAAAACCGGTTTTTGACTATGGGATTAATATATATTACATCTTAAACTATATATTACATCCCGCGTTTCAGATGTAATATATATTATAGCACAGTGTGAACGGTCGCGTACAAAATGATAAAATATTATATCTCCATAGTCAAAAGCCGGCTTTAATTGACAATATTGTGATCAGTTTTCCAATAGAGTAGATTTTTTTTTATCTCTTGTTACGTTGGTATAAACAGAGTAATAGTGAATGATACGTAATACTCCTTTTGTGCGCTGTCGGGTAAAAAAATGATTCCGTTTAGTCTGCTAGTTAGACGATCGAAACTTAATGGATACGTGGTTTTTTGTTTTGTCAAATGAGTAAAAATTGACGAAGATAAAACGCGTCAAAGATCATGAGTGGGGGCTTCTGACGTCACTACGTGGTAAAAAATGTAGTGCGATGTGACGTCACACGAGTTTTTGAAGCACTGTATCGCCTTCATTTTTGGCTTACGTGCAAAAAGAAAAAATATGTGTCCAATATTTTTTGGAAATCTATCTGACGGACTAATTAGTTTTTTTTTGTTAACTACCCTATTTTATTATATAAGAGCTAATCGGAATAATTATTATTGTAATGTGTAATGAGTAGAGGAAGATCAAAGTAACGAACGATGGACTGTGTAAACTGTATAGGGTGAGATTGTCAAAAAGGAGATGTTTGATGGGACCTTAAACAAAATTGGGTTAAGGGCAGCTGAATGATGATAAGTTTGATTAACTGTAATCTTGATGATAACTTGGGGTTTTGGCTCATCACGTTTTTCGGGTTCCGTAGCCGAATGGCAAAAAAACAGTACCCTTACCGGTTCATCATGTCTGTCTGTCCGTCCGTATGTCACAGCCCTTTTATTCGGAAACTAATAAGAGTACACAAAAGGTAGAATGTTTATTCTATAAACCGCATCACGATTTTATACAAAAAAAACAAAGACAAGCCTCTCTATAGATAAGCCTTTCAAAATGACGAGGAAGTTCCTAAAATCATTTGTTCTCAAAGTCAATAGTTTGAAAGATAGACACTTCCAAAGTGGTAAAATGTGTGCGCCCCCCCCATCCCCCCATCCCCCATCTTTTAAACTAAGAGAGTGAAAAATCTAAAAAAAACATATGCAGTAGATTGCAATAAAAACTTTTAAATAAAATTAGTTTGAACAATATGTAGTACATAGTTTGATATATAGTACATTTAAAAAACTGCAAATATACGTTTATCATTCATACAAACACTATGAAAAACAAACTTATCACAAAATATGTTTTTCATTACTCGTACTCTGATAGTAGGTCATAATATGCCTGCGGAGCGGGTTTAAAGTACTATATTGTAGGCCCTAGGGAGAATTGCTTTCAACTGACAGGTGTCAAATTATTTTAAAAAACTTTGTCTATTTTCACAACTTTTAACTATTTCTTTGTATAGCTGTGGACGACCAAAGGACAAAAAAATAAATAAGCGACTTTGATTCCATCAACACTCATTTTTTCTTTAGCTAAGAATTTATGTTCATACATTCCTCGTATTCGTAATGAAAAGCACAGTGTTTACCTCGGGTAACTTACTTGTTTAGTCCCTCGAACTATTAGCACCCTCACTGCGTTACGGGCACCAAACCCCGTATCGGGACTAAATAAGGAATTTTCACCCCTTGGCTAACAATGTCCTATTTCTGTTGCCGCTTTTACAAGAAATAATGCAAATTTAATGGGGCTTCCCTACTACGATGGTACGGAACTCTTCATGTGTAAGTCCGACTTGAACTTGGCCAGTTTTTGAATTCTCCCCTATCAACCGTCACGCTATCATCCACTGTATTTACTTTAGCTACTAAAGAGCTCTGTTCACTCTATAGCGACAAAGCGTGTTTGTTACACAAAGACAATCGTATTTACATTATGTCATGTTTGATTGGTATGTAATGTATGTATGATTGTGTAGACATTTGAGAAAGCCAATAATATCTTGTGCATTTCATTTCTCTTTGCTGTCTTAAAGCTTGGTTTATATGGTTTGCTCTAATTGTTTTATATAATTGGAGCATACTTGTTTAAATAAATATATAAAATATTATTATGAGCCTGTGTGTTCCACTATTAAACATTTTAACATTTTTTTTTCTCTAGAGCTAGCTCAATTTTTTGATAACATATTATTTTGTTCAAATGTAAAAACAAGTAAATAATAAAAAAAGAAGATTAGACAACTTTTTTTTATGCTAAGTGAAGATCTATTTTGAGTTGAAATTCTTTTTTTTTTATAGTGAGTTTAGGAGTAACATGACAAATTTATCTAATTGTAATGGTAACATAGAGAAATGCAAAAAGTGTACAAAACAAAAATACTCCAATCAAAACATAAAAATTTACATTCAACTGAACATTTACGTACTATCTACTGTCACTTATTAAATAAAAGACACCGTTACTGTAAAATCTAAAGGCAATAAAGCATGTAAAGCAACCAATAAATAAATAACAGTTAATCCAGTGTAAGCCCAGCTTTAATGCAATTTCTCCGCGAAGTCATTGACCGCGAAGTAAGAAGTAAGTACCGGTAACAGTGCGATTTTCATCTCCGTTTACTAAAAACTGGATAAGTGTTTGTTTTAGCCGCAGTTTTAAGCTTAAATGCTAAGTTAGGAATTTATGATATTATTCACTGAATGGCTTGACCACAAACTTGTTTTTTTGGGAATCTGGACGGAAACCCCATTCTGGTAATAATTGAGTTTTTAGTAGAACTTGCGTGATTTTTTTGCATGTAAAAACTTTTTTGCTGTTTGTGTAAAATTTGATATATTAAAAAGTTAATCTTCGGTGTTGATTGAATTTAAGTGTTCACGACGCTGTTTATTTTCTCGTAATTATGTAATAAGCTGTAATTTATTCAGTTTGCTAAGTACATAGCAAATCATTTAAAAATTCGGAGTTGACTTAATTTAAATAAAAAGTCATTATAAGTAACAACTCACATTGACTAACTTGTTATTAAAAAAAGTCAATAGAATTACTTTTTTGTTGTTACTCCCAACTACAAAACTTTCTTAAACCACAGACCACCTTACCAAAACCACATCCAGACACAAAAAATCACGACACACTCCAGAAACAAAAACATCTAGATTTTTTTGAAAAACAAAGAACCCAAGTTTATTTTTATAATATTTCAAAAATACCTTGGAACTGGAAAATTAAGTCACAAGCCAAAGTCTCTACTATAAACACACTGGCACTTTGTCGTAACGTGTTGATGAGTTTCGTGTCACTTTTGGTACCAAAAAGTCTGTACTTGCTAGCGCGTTACTCGCGCTGACCGGAATGGAGCGGGATTTGCGCGGGCGCAGGTTTTATCATTTCGTTACGGGGCGTGAGCAAGGTGGTGTGGAGGGATGGGTGGTTGTGATTCGATGGTGAGGAGTCGGTGGCTGTGGTAGCGGGTGATGTTCATGTGACAATAAAAAACATCATCATCATTTCAGCCAAAAGACGTAAACTGCTGGACATAGTCCCTAAGTGTCGCCACCAGGGACAGGGAGAAAAAAAACAACTTATAGTTAAAAGAGTTTTAGAAAACCCGACAGCATCATACATATTTTAAAAATTAAACATAACTTGGAAGCAGGCGGGACCGATTCTATTTTCATAATTTTATATTTAAACGCCTGCTTCTATGTTAATTTGGCCAAATGCGTACAATAGGGTAGTTATCAATTATCAAATTAACAAAAAAATATTGGAAAAATATTTTTCTTTTTTCACGTAAGCAAACAATGAAGACAATACAGTCCTTTGAAAACTCGTGTGACGTCATACTCTAAGTCATTAGTATGACATTTTTTAGCGGTCAGTGCCGTCACCTACCCCCTCTCAAATCTTTGACGCTTTGTATCTTCGTCAATTTTTATTGATTTGATAAAACAAAAAATAGGTATCCAACATTTTTCGATAATCTAACAGACGGACTAATTAGAATCAATTTTTTTAAAGTCAGTTATCATCCCTATTGCTTCCAAACGTTGCTAAGTGTGGCTATACAATATTTTTGCTGCTGACTGTACTTGTTAATTGAAAATGTTCCTTCCTACCTGTATATAGAATACGTTCTCAAAAAATCAAACAATGACAAAACACTCCTCCTCCATGCGTCGTTTTTCCCCAATGCTGAGAGTCGTGGCCTCTTTGGATCACTTTCTCCCGGACTGTCTTGCGCCAGTTCACTCTGTCTTTGGCAGCATATAAGGCATCGCAGACAGAAGTGTTTGGGGCAGAGCGGAACTGGTCTGACCAGCGCGTTGGGCTTCTGCTTCTTAGCCTTCTCCTGCCAACCTTTCCCGCAAAAAAAAACACTAGACTGGTTAATTTTGGTAATGTGCCTTAAGATCCTAATGTGAGTTTCTATAAAATCTGCGGGATGTTGTAAGAGATACCGCGGCCTCGACATAAAGGGCTAAGAAGGAACATGGGTGGTTTTTAGTCAGTAGAACTCTGACACTCCCTTTCGCTTTGCCCAACAAAAAAAAAGTTTCTATAACATTGAAAGATATAAAAGAGAAAGGAGTAAATGATCCCGTGACGACTGACAGGGGAGAATAGGGTAATTAACAAAAAAAAATCTAATTAGTCCGTCAGATAGATTTCCAAAAAATATTGGATACGTATTTTTTCTCCTTTAACGTAAACAAACAATGAAGAAGATACACTGCTTTGAAATCTCGTGTGACGTAATTTTCTGAGACATTAAAATTTGTATTACATTATTTAGCGGTCAGTGACGTCACAAATAAATCTTTGACGCGTTTTATCTTCGGCAATTTATATTCATTTGATAAAACAAAAAATATGTATCCAATGTTTTTCGATAATCTAACTGACGGACTAATTAGAATCATATTTTTCTAAGGCAGAAAACATCCCTATTGAAGAAGGAAACGTGTTGCGCCACTGAAAGTAGAATAGGACAAGGTTAGGAAGATGATGATGATAAGCTTTTATAAAATCGCTATCAGTCAGACCGCAGCTCAACGAGGGTGACCAAGAAACTATGAGTCATCGCTTCGCAGATACTCAAAAGAAAAGTAAATCAGTCGCGTGATTTTTATCTCAGAGTCGGGTTACAATAAGTTGTAGTTTTATACATTCTATTGTAGTAACGTTACACGCTACTGGCTAAATATAAGAAGTAGGTAGCCACGTGGAGGAACTCGTGGCCTAATATTAGCAGCCGATCGAGTCGATCTTTGTGTACCTCGGGGCCTTACTGGAACTGACAAGTACATGTAAAACATCCTCTAACGTTACATTCTGTAGAGCGTGAGATAGGTAGGTCCGTGTTTTATAGATATTCCTGTATTTTCTACCCCTTATCTATTTATTTATTACTGTATTTTCTACCTCTTATCCCTTTATTAAATTCAATTGTTAAATTACTTACCCTTTTTTACTTCTTAGGGATAAGTAATACGACAGTTTAGTTGCTTATTTGTTACTGTTATTAATTACCATTTTATCTAAAAAGATACGTTTTACTGTTGGTTGACACATTGCATAGTCTTAAAACATGTTGTGTTGCCTTTGTTCCTCGGAAAGTTAAGTTTTTGGTTCCAACTGTCGACTGAGGATCTTTGGCAGTCGCAACAGATAATCAGTGGGCCGTAAGTCTGATAATTATCAGTCTTACAAAAGGTTATCGTATTACGTACTAACTGGGTTGTGAAGGTCAGATCGCTCTATGTAAAATACCCGCAACCAGTTGCATTTCATTTCGTTCCATTTTTATTTTGACTGGAAGCTATCCTCGAAATAGTTGGGAGAAAAGAGCTGATCTCTCTTCTCACACCATCTAGCATACCTGATCTCGTTTCCTACACCTACGAAGGGTCAGGTAATAGGGGATCGGACAAAAAAAAAACTAATTAGTCCGTCAGATAGATTTCCAAAAACTATTAAACACATATTTTATTCTTTTTCCACTTAAACAAAAAATGAAGACGATACAGTGCTTCGAAAACTCGTGAACTCCTTGAAAACGTCACATTTCAGTACATTTTATACCTACAAATGGCGTCACAACCCAATCGATCATGGTCGTCTCATGATCTTTGAGGCGTTTTATCTCCGTCATTTTTTAATTACTATTAATTTAATAAAACAAAAAACACGTATCCAGTATTTTTCGATAATCTTACTGACGAACTAATTAAAATCATATTTTTTTGACCCAGTCCGATCCCCTTTCTGGGCACTGACCATTCCTGTCTGCGACGTTCAGACCGTATTTTTTTTATATATGCTATGCGGTACAATTAAAATTTTGACAAAAAACACTCATTAATTTAAAAACCTAAACGTGCTCTTAACAGGCGCGACGCGCAACCAGATGCGTTTAGAGACCCCAAACAAAATTATAATAATATCTTCTGCAGAACTTCTGTTTTTAAAAAGAGTATTAATATTATTATATTTATTTTTTTACACGTTTGTAGCAAATATTATATTAGTTTTGATCCGTAACTAATACGGACATAGCGTATTAATCACTAAACATCAAAATCGACCTCTATGTGCCTTGAATCATCAAAAAAATAAATTTATTAATCAGTTGTTACTAAACCGAGTAATGATTCTTACCTACACTGAACACGCGAACTTATAAATATTCAGTTTCGAATCGTTTTCGTTACATAAAATATTTCAGTCAATATTTTGCCAATTCATGCACACAACTTCAAATGTTTGACTGGAAAATTTTAGATATTTTATTTGTCACGCAGTTAGCAGTTTTTGCTCTGCTAAAAACAACTGTGTGGGTTTTTTCAGTATCCAATTGCTTAACACAGTTTGTAAAAAACTTTTTATCTATCTATTGAAACAAATAATGGAAGTATATCCGTTTATAATTTCAAAGTAACATGTTTTTACTGATTTCATAATTATATGAAAGTATAATACGGTATAACAGAATAACCCGCCTTTCGGGCTTCGCCGCAGTCGGGTAATAACAATATTTTAATTTTTTATAATTAACACTGAAAATTTTAGTTGATCCTTGATCTTGGTGTTTGAAACAGCGATTACTTCCTTGAATGCCTTTTACATCAAATAGTCACTTGTATTGGTGATTTATTATTACTCAGTAAAGTCACATTTGTAACGGTCGCGAATGTTATTTTATTTACAAGCTGAAACCGACCAACGAATTGCAAGAAACGTAAGAAAATTCGAATTTCGCGGGCTACCCTGAAGCATCCGCTTTTTTTTTGGCGGGTGGAAAATCATCAAATAACCCCTCCCGCTCTTAGGCAGAGCGAAAGGGAGTGTCAGACTTCTACTGACTAAAAACCACCCATGTTCCTTCTGAGCCCTGTATGTCGAGGCCGCGGTAAATTGTGAACAACCTGCAGCCCCGACGCACGGGCTGAAACCATCCACCTTAAGTGCCTCTCTTAAGGGACAGCTGAGTATGACGACCTGGATTCTATTCTCGTTTCGGGCAAAATGTCATTGAGTTCTATTATCACGAATTTCTCAGACGCAGCCATGAAGTCTGGATTTGTGTTCGGTTGATTCCAATAGGCTCGCCCCATTAAACATACCTAACTGGCGAAATACATCTCTGCTATAGATACGACTCTGCCTCACCTACGGAGAATTGTCGGCGTAATGTTATGATTTAAAAATAACCATGTGTTGAATTGTTTCTAAATTAAATTTGATTGTTCAGCGTGCAATAAAAAAGACATCAACGCGTTTCTTTGTAAAAACATAGGTACCTACTTGAAAAAAGTTGATGTAATGTTGAAAATATTAACCAATGTTTTTTACCTGTCTAGTATATTCCTCTTTTGTGAAATATACTAGGATGCTGTCAAAAATAACTAAATAAAGTCTTTAAATCGTTCGGGGGATCTTTATGAGTAAAATGTAGGGACCGGGTGTAGGATCAAAAGGTTGACCCGTTATATCTATCAGCCGTATGTTTGATTAAATATTATTCACCTTTATAATACGTCCCACCACTGACGATGAACGGGAAAAAATCTCGAATGTAGCTTCTGGCGACTAACAGTTATAGGTTAACCATTTGCTGAAAATCAGCGTCAGGTGGTGCACTTTGTGTTGCCTTAAGGCATTATGCTGAGCTGAGGCCCTTTTGGCATTATTATTTTTAATCTTTTTGAATTTGTTTTGTTTATTTTTAAGGTTTTTTTTGCCAAATAAACACAATTTTCTTTCTTTCTTTCTTTCTAAATATTGCCCATTTACATGTGGCTAAGATGCTTAGGGGGATGTTACGCAAATGGATAAAATAAGAAATAAGTACTATGAGGAAGTCTGAAAGTGTCGCTGGTGACTGAAAAGTTGTGTTGAAATCGGTTGTCGTGGTATGGACATGTGATGCGGAGGAATGAGGAAAATGTCGTGAGAAAGGTTTTGAATATGAATGTGGATGGGTATAAGAGAAGAGGAAGACCAAAGAAACGATGGATGGACTGTGTTAAGTATGATATGGTAAGAAAGGAGGTGTCTCATGAGATGACGAGAAACAGAGAGGTATGGAAGAGGAAGAAATGTTGCGCTGACCCCAAATGAATTAGGATAAAGGTAAGCGAATGCTGATTTAAATGTAAAGGAAATGCGAGAGGTCTTTTCTCTACAGAAACGCTCTTGCCTGATTTCTTTCTTCTTAATGACTGTAAATAATAATAATAATATTTTTTTCATTTCAGATAACATGGATCCATAATATTGCACTTAAAAAATAAAGTTATAAATTTAGTAAAAAATAAAATGCAGACATGCAGACTAACTATTCAAAGTTTAGCAACAAAATTCAACTACTATGATCTAATATAATAAAGTTTAGATTTTTTACAGAAAAATAAATATTAACTACTTACTTGTACGCTCCTATGTTTTTCTTTTTGATGATACATTATTTTTCTAAGCACTTATTTAGATCGCTGTCAACAGAGGCCTAGTGTACTTTGACAGCTCTTAACGAAAAATGAAAAACATAGGGGCACAGAATACATCCTTCTTTTTTAGTGTCTGAAATGTCTTTTATATTGGTACAATATTGGAGGAGGAAATAGGTGAGAGACAAACCTAGAAATATGACTTTTACAAGCTATTGAGTCGGATCTGCAGTTGTCTTTATCAGCCGCCCGGGCGTCTAGCTCTCGCAGAGCGACAGCGATAGTTTCTTCAAATACCTAATTTTCAAAATTCTCTCCCCCCGTATTTCCTCTTAACCAGTGCGCACCAAAAAATTCTGAGTGCGAGCTTACTAACTTTTTTGCAGATTTTTGTGCACAAATAAATATGTACTCTTTAATAGCTGGTCAACTCTAAAATATGGATTAACGTATACTCTAGAGTACTGATAAAATTATGTTTCAAAGGTTGTCAACATACAATTAAAATTTTTATTCGTAAACGCTGCTTTATAAGTTTTATTAAGGACTTTCATTGTTAACTGCGGTGCTCAGAGATATTTAATGATTACTTAAGCTGTCACTTAGTAAACTGTCAGAACCATTACTAAGTGATAGCCTAAGTAATATAGTTTACCAATAATATTTTGTTAGTTAATTATGCAAGGTACACACAATGAACATTCAAGCTACACAGACTAAATTTAGCAGATCTTTCATAGTACGAGAAGCTGATACAAAGTGAAGTCTGGTTAAACTGGTTATGTTTATCATAATGGATCACTGTGTGTACTCGAAACTGCATAGGTGTATGTACGGGGACGCGCCTAAAGGAGTAGGTTTGTTTTTTTAAAAACGTTGTCCCACATCAGGAATTTCTCCTGTACCGTGAGTGCGTTTACAAACATTTAAACTCAAATAAATGCCCAGACCCGGAACAGCTATCTGTAGGTTATATTTGAACACAATTATTGGTTAGTTGAACACAAGACAATGTTTGTTATTTATTTATGTTCTTTCTCCAAGATTAGTTTACTGATATGTTATGTCTTTTTTTTATTATTATTATATACTTTTTTATACTTGCCTTACTATTGTATCGAGTCTGGTTCTTCTAACCAACCTAACAGACAGATGTGTGCTGGGGAGTTTGTTCCGCCACTTCTTCTTTCCAGCAAAAACACTAGGAAGTGTCGAAGGGGGGGCGTTTTGGGGGACTGTCTCTTGTAAATAAGTAAAGTAAAGTAAATTTTGACGTTCGAAAAGTGCTGACTATCAGCCTAGTTTGAATAAATGAGTTTTGATTTTGATTTGATTTTGATTTTGATATAAATATTTATTCCGTACGGGGCTCGAACCCGCAACTCGCAACCTGCGCAAACCATGCCGTCAAAGCCGTTGTAAGCGTAGCAGGTGACGTCCTGTGGTTTCTGCCTACTGCCATGGGACAAAAGGGTGAGTTTATGTATATATCTAGGGTAGGTACTGTTTTTACACTCTACATAATGATTTAACTGTTCCCTTGTCGTGAAAGTTAAAAAAATATTTATAAAGTCATGTTTGTATAATTCAGGCTGCTATGCTTTATAATATTTTAAATAACAAAGCAGCGTAACGCATAAAAATAGTGAAAGCGTATTTTTTATTATTTTAAATTACTGTCCGTGCAAACTGCAAATATTGCATAATGACTTGGCTGTAAATTATATACTTGTCAAACTTTATCTATTTTTAATGAGAAGAGTTTTTTCAAAGCTAAACTGAAAGACTAACCGACCAGGCATTATATACGAGAGTGTCATATAGGAAGATTCATTCATGAAGTTAATGATTACTGACTTGGTTCTTTAATCATTTATTTATTTTTGTATTCGGTATTATTATTATTTTTTTAATTTATGATTATTTTGTGTATGCTTGTTGAAATGAATATCGTGTGTTATTATTTTTATTCATAACATGACATGTCATCATCATCTGCCCCTAGCCTTTTCCCAACTATATTGGGGTCGGCTTCCAGTCTAACCGGATGCAGCTGAATACCAGTATTTTACATGGAGCGACTGCCTATCTGACCTCCACAACCCAGTTAATACTAGGTAATACGATACCCTTTGGTAAGACTGGATGTTAGACTTTCAGGTCACTGACTACCCGTAACGACTGCCAAAGATCTATATATGGCACCCGGGACCAACAGCTTAACGTGCTTTCCGAGTCACGGAGGAAACTCGGTATGTAATGGGCGGTCACCCATCCACAGATCGACCTAGGCAAGCGCAGCTTAACCTAAAGATCGACCCGAGTGGCAGTTCTTATTAAGCCACGAGCTCTCCCATAACATGACATGTAATTTTTATAATTATTAATAAACAAACTAAACTAAACTAAATTCTATTTTCATAGCTTCTTCCTGAACGTGTCGATGAACTCCAACACGGAATTTCACCAAAAAAATCTAATTAATCCGTCAAATAGATTATCAAAAAATAATGGACATATATTTTTTTATTTTTTCACGTAAACAAAAGATGAAGACGATACAGTGCTTCGAAAAGTCGTGTCAAGAAGTGTGACGTCACAAAGTTAGTACGTTTTTACCCACAAAGTGACGTCAAAAACCCCCACTCATGATCTTTGACACGTTTTATTTAAGTATTTTTTTATTAATTTGATAAAACAACAAACACCTATCCAATATTTTACGATAATCTAACAGACGGTTTTCTTTTTGTGATACACCCTTTTGTGTTGCACCAGAATGTAGTCACCTGCACATCTCTAACATTTGCTTCGAGACAATCTTGAAAGGTGCGATTGGTTGTGCAGGATGGGAAATGGCACAATTTGGAATGATCGAGGATACCCTAGTTGGCCAATGAATGAAAACAGTGGCTAAACCCGGGCTTGCAAGCCTGGGCGTCAAAGGATTTTCAGATCGGCCACTGCAGTTCGTACCCTGGTGCCAGGTGTTCTTCCAGGTTGATGAAATGAGTAGGGATGGGATGTTTGTTCGTCCACAGATCAGCTCAGTTTTGTTTTAGATCTAAGTTATGTTATGTTAAGTTATAATATGATATGTAAGTTATGATATGTTAAGTTTTAGATCAAAATACAGGGCTAACTGAATTAAGATTGTCATCAATACACTAAGAATAAGATTGATTAAAGAAATTTAATTAATTAACGGAGATACACTTTTACTGGTCAGTCATTGTGTTGTTCATAAAGTAGTGTATTTAAGACAAGATGCAATATAACATGACATCAAACCCGTGATTCCCAAAAGGTTAGGCAGATGTGTACCCTATATGTCACCAGTTATGTCTCAAATCCCATGCAATAGTCGGGCGACCCTTTTGTCAACAACCGGGCACAAATCCAGTCTCCGTGCCTGCTACTAAGAAATTAATCAAAGAAAAACTCAATAACAATTTGTTCGACTCGGAAATCGAAACCATAGACCGCGAAAGCAACCAAAATACCAATAAAGCAGTTACTATTTATTTACACCAGCAAAATGCAGAGGCTACTTTATCAAAAACAAAATAACGGACCAGTAATTTTCATTTCGCCATGAACCCAATAAAACAAGTGGTACATTCCGTAACCGTAATGCTCAGAAAGTGTCTAATAGCGGTGACTCACAGTGGTGCGATATCCCCCCTCTATTTGCGAGAGATGGTGTGCATTGATATACTGGATTCATCATAAGTCTATTAATGTTCCCACTGCAGGGACTCAGGCCTCCTCTCTAGGAGAGGGATGGGCTATAATCTACCACGCGGGCCCATTCCGGTTTCCTCAAGATGTTTTTCTACACCGTTTTGAGAGCAGCGGTGATGAAATAAATTCCAAAAGTAATACGCCAGCCTGGGTTCGAACCTTCGACTTACTGTTCGTAAGTTGGGGCCGCCACCACGCTGCTCACTGGCTGTGAAGAATTTCTTGCTGTAAAGGGAACAGGACAGAAAAGTAGGTATTTGGAGAAACTATTGCTGTCGTGCTGGTCAAGCCTACCCCCGTAGAGTGCGAAAGGGACATTTGCAGTCTAGTTCGATTTAGCCATATTTTTTTATTTAAAAAAAGAGTAACTATTGTTTTTTATTTTCCTTTACTGGCCAACAATTGTTTACACTAATAACATTTAAAGTAAGTTTATAATATCTAAAGTTAGTTTAACAATTAGTTACAGGTTAGTACAGCACGCCCCATAAACAAATAAGATTTGCCACAAACACTGAACTGTAATTAAAGATTAAAATTTTGACTACTCGTAACTGCGGTACCAGAGATATTTAATGATTATTTAAGCCGTCACTTAGTAAAGATTTGATATACTTTTGTATGACAAAACTGTCAAAAACTTTACTAAGTGATGGCCTAAGTAATCATTAAAGCTCTCTGAGTGCGGCAGTAAGAATTAAAATTAATAGGAGTATGTCTATGTTCCCACAAATTACTGTTATGTTAGAAACTTTTCGCATTTGTTCGGTAGTCCTAAAACCCTGACGCTTTCATCATCACTGAGCGCTAAGATGAAAGCTTGTTTCGAAGTATGCGAAGAGGTCGTAGTTATGCAGTGAAACAATTAATTCGTATAAGCGGCCATTTATTTCATAGTTTTCCTGCCGGGGCTGCGGGACTGTACGAAAGACACACACAAAAGACTAAAAAGGAACATGGGTGGGTTTTAGTCAGTATAAGTCTGACACAACCTTCCGCTGCGCCCAGAGCGGGAACCCCTCCCGCTCTGGGCGCAGCATTTGACGATTTCCAATAGGGATGTTTACTAACTTAAAAAAAAACATGATTCTAATTAGTCCGTCTGTTAGATTATCAAAAAATATTGGATACGTATTTTTTGTTTTATCAAATCAATAAAAATTGAAGAAGATAAAACGCGTCAAAGATTTGAGTGGGGGGTTGTGACGTTACTCACCGGTAAATGTAATACTAATGTCTTAGAAAATGACGTCACACGAGTTTTCAAAGCACTGTATCGTCTGCATTGTTTGTTTACGTGAAAAAAGAAAAAATACGTGTCCAATATTTTTTAGAAATCTATCTGACGGACTAATTAGTTTTTTTTTGTTAACTACCCTAATAAAAGGTCTACCATTTTACTGTGCTCACAGTATCGTGTCGTATGTCAGTGGAAACAGTACCACCAAACGATTATAGTCTGTCGAAATATCGTTGGCCACTAATATTAGATTCGCGTTGCGTACGACGAACTTGCCCCGCATCGAAGCGCACCAAAACCGCATCAAGGATTATTGCGGTTCCGTAATGTGGATATTTGGAGAATTGCCATTATTATGGAATGGGACTGAAGTTCAGGGGAATGGAATGAGACCGTTATAGAGATATGTAGGTAGGTGATAATGGACGGGTTAGTGTAGAGATGGAAGACAGTTTGTTTTAATGATTATTGTTATAGATTGGTGCCTAGAGAAGGTTGCGGAGATCCAGAAAGAAAGAAAATCTTTACTAATTTAGAAATACTGAAACTGCTTTGTCTGTTTTTTACGAAAATGCTAAAGGTTATTGGAATTTGTGCAAAAAAGAGGACTTTTACTTTCTTCTGTATATCATAAACTTTTAAGTAAAAATTAATGCATTAGATGGTCTTTTTAATTAGTGAAATATGTGTTTAATTCCGTAATTATCTAGTAAGAGTAAATTGCCTGTAACATCTACGCCCATGCATTCTCTAGTTTTAACTGTTATACACTTTTAATTATTTCCTTTTTACCCGCCTGCGGCGAAGCACGAAAGGCGGGTTATGTGTTTAACGTGCATGTATGTATGTATGTCTGTTTATTTGTTCCCTCATAACTCCTGAACGGATGAAATCGTGTAAAATGAAATTAAACAAAACTTGGAAGCAGGCGGGGTCCATTCTATTTCCATTTCATTTTATAATTTAATGTTCAAATGAACCCCGCCTGCTTCCAAGTTTTGTTTAATTTAAAATGTGCTTGTTGTTTGCTTTTCAGTTTTTTCATTCGGGTTTTATTGTTTTTTAACTACTTTTTTTCCCCAGTTTTTAGTACTTTTGTGTTTGTTTTTTACTAAGCCGTAGCGTATGGTTATAGTATGCCTGAGATTTATGTCTAAGATTCAATTTACACTATTGCATTCGAACTAAATGAGTTTTTATATGGATTAGATACAAAGTTTATGTTTTTTTTTTGTAATTTCCCCACTAAACTAAAATCCCCGAAGGGTTAGGCAGAGAAGTACCTAATAATAAACTAACAATTCGCCAGTAAGTTAAAGTAGCATGTAACCGGTGCCTGCCTCTTGCCATCAAACGGAAACAAATCCAGACTTCGTGGCTAATACTGAGGAACTCCTGATGGGAAAATCCAAAAACATTTTGCAAGACCTGCGATTTGAACCCAGAAACCCATCCACAGCAGTCACAAGACCAACGAAGCAGTTTACTTACTAAACACGTGGTAACCGTATAAGTCGCTGTTCCTCCACCTGGTATTAACATTAATTTCTTAATAGTTATAACAAAGCTTGGTATCGCGATTTCTAATGCGTCGGCTTATGAGTACGTGTGTACAAGACGGATGCACGTGACGCAATCGTTGCTAAATTTGGCGGCGCCGCAATATACTATGGAATACAGTTTTTCATTTGGGTGGCCATGAGTTTGGTGTTAGTGGTATAATCTTGGTTTAGCCGGGAGGCCTATGGCTTATTTTATTGAGACTTGACATACTGCACAAGTGTGTACGCAGATACAAGCGCACTCTCTGTTCCTTTTCTCTCATAGTCCAATGGGGCGGCAATAGAGTAGTTAACAAAAAAAATCAAATTAGTCCGTCAGATAGATTTTCAAAAAATATTGGACACGTATTTTTTCTTTTTTCACGTAAACAAACAATGAAGACGATACAGTGCTTTCAAAACTCGTGTGACGTCATTTTCTGAGACATTAGTATGATATTCTTTAGCGGTCAGTGACGTCACAATCCCCCACTCAAATTTTTGACGCATTTTATCTTCGTCAATTTTTATTGATTTGATGAAACAAAAAATACATATCCAGTATTTTACGATAATCTAACAGACGGTTTCCTCATGATGTTTTCCTTCACCGTTTTGAGAGCAGCGGTGATGAAATAAATTACAGAAAGTAATGCACGCCTTTTTTTTTTTTTTTGGTGGGTGTAAAATCATCGAATAACCCCTCCCGCTCTTGGGCAGAGCGAAAGGGAGTTGTTAGACTTCTACTGACTAAAAACCACCCATCTTCCTTCTTCGCCCTCTATGTCGAGGCCGCGATAACCAGAGGACTACCCGCAGCCCCGACAGGCAAGTAATGCACGCCTGGGTTCGAATCCACGACTTACTGTTCGTAGGTCGGGGCTGCCACCACTGGGCCACCGGTGCTCTCCTGATTGTACTCTTAATTAATTGCTACTCGTACCTACTGAAGATTGAAGACGTCATGCTCTTTGCTGAATAATACATAAAATCCCATTAATTTTTTTCGACGGGACAAATATGTAAGCCCATAATAAAACGCCACAATATCGACTTAAATTATTAGACTTGTCAGTCTTTTTCAGTACGTAAAATATCCCACAATCCAAATGCGTATCACCACCTGGTCACCCTACATCTCTTTACTAGTGCGTGAAGCATTGCGTGCGCAACATTTACCGATTTGCTGCTTGTTTATACTTCTGCTTGTCTATTTACCCTTAAAACCTATTTGCCATAAGAATATCAACCTTACACCATTGATAATAAAAACTTCAGAAAATACACCAGGTATGAATTTTGAAAAGTTCTTGCTAAGCGATTTAGAGCTTTATTACGTAGTAATAAGAACTATAGAAGAAAGGGTAAGATGTCATCATATAGTTTGCCGAGTCGGTAAGATACCCACTGTTATCTATTTACGATTGTGTAATGATATAGTTACCGTTTTTTAGTTATTTTTAATTAATTTAGTAATGATCTTAGTAAACGTGATCGTTTGATAGTATATAATTGGTATTAGTAATTTAATTAGTAGATTACGTACATTTGTAATTTTGAAAAAGTATCATGATTGTGCGTATTTCTATTGCGTGGCACAGTCGAAGCAATTATATTTTTACGCTTCCAAAGATCAGATGATTTGCTGAAAAAAACAGTTTTGAGAATGCTACTTAGGCTTATTTTTCGTAATTATGTAGACTTTTAATCAAAACTAATTAGCAACTCAGATTTCTTTAGTTTATGCATTTAATCTTACATTCGGAGTGCGTCATTCATTTAGTTGATAGGACGCCTACAGGTAGACATAACCTCGCGAAAGTGTCAACTTATTTGGGGGTCTAAAATGGCTGCTTTAGCAGAATCATTCATCATCACCATCATCAGCCTATAATGTTCCCACTGCAGGCACTCAGGCCTCCTTTCTATGATGTTGGGCAGTATCCACCACGCGGGGTTGGTAGATGTCACATGTTTCCTCATGATATTTTCCTGCAGTGGGAACTTTATAGGCTGATGATGATGATGATATATATGTATATATATATTTAAAACGTTCCCCCACACTAAGAATGTCTCCCGTATCGTGGGTGCGTTCACAAACATTTAAACTCACAATTACACAAATACCCAGACCCGAAACAACTATCTGTAGGCCATACAAATATTTGTTCCGTGCGGGGATCGAACATGCGACACGCAGCGCAGCAGTCCATTGCCTGAGCCACTGCGCCAACCGTTTCGTCAAAATACACATCTGTTTATCAAGTCTAGATAGTTTCTAGCGCAGCATTTTATAGACGTTTCCATCTATTAAATGTTGCAAACGCCAGACAAATCAGAGCGGTGAATGTTCTAACGAGATTATGGCACTGTGAGACGCAAAAGTGCTTGATATGTTTTTAATTATCTATTGTCAAAAGGCGAAATGGATACGAATAGACGTAAATGGCTATCTGTTGATATAAGCTTCAGATTATGTGGATCGCGTATAGAGTATGTTAGTTTAAACGAGGGACATATTGAAACCCACAATACATGCAGCTAACAATGAAAATATCTGACGACAAAGTGGCGAAGCGCATCTTCTACTCAGAACTGCAGGATGGCAAGCGAAATCAAGGCGGCCAATTCCTTCGGTACAAAGATGTGCTTAAGCGCCACATGAAACAATGTGACCTAGACACGTCATAATGGGAAGCAATGGCAGCGGACCGGTCACTGTGGAGGCATACCGTGAGCACTAAGGTGTTTGAGTTTGAAAGGCGGCGGAAAGAAGAGCTCGGTGCTAAACGAGACGAGCTTAAGGCCCGACCACCCGTGGCCATCCAATACAATTTTGTCGGAGGAGTGCTGACTTGCAGTGAATGTGGACGCACTTTCACGGCAAAAATTGGCTATGTCAGTCACCTGAGGGAACACAAGCGATTCTCTTAATAGGCAGATCCAAGTCGCTGTGCCCGAAATCGGTCGGGATCATATTCATATATATATATACTAATGAAAATATGTACGTATCTTATTAAATAATCTAATTTGTATTGTTCCTTTGTTAGAAGTTTATCAATATATATTTTACTAATAGACAGATTGCGATTTCAGGGTACGTCGCGTTCGTGTTCTACGCGCGCCTCAAAGAGATGTCAGCAACGCGATGCCCGTCGGTGCTGTGGGATATTGTGAGAGATACCGCGGCCTTGACATGTAGGGCTAACAAGGAACATGTTTGGTTTTTAGTCAGTAGAAGTCTGACACTCCCTTTCGCTCTGCCCAAGAGCGGGAGGGGTTATTTGATGATTTTCCACCCCCAAAAAAAAAGAAAAAAAGGGTACTCGCTTATCTCCGTCCCGACTACATGATTAGTAAATCAACAGACCGAACAACACCAAAACCACAAGCACTATATATTTTTTTTTTAATCGCAACCGTGACGGCTAAGTATGAATTGTACAACGTTAGCATTGTTGTTAGTGCCTCTACTCTCAGATTAGAAAGTACGCGAACGCGCTTGTCTCGTGGATCAGCGCTCATTACCCCAACTGTTACTTTTTATAAACGATGAATTTGTGGTTGGGAGGCTTTAGACGATACGACTGTGAAGCTACTGGCTGTTATATCGGGACCTTTAAATCTACACTTCAACATTGATAATGTCTTCGAAATTAATGATATATAAAGGGTGTAAAAGTACCCTTAAAGCAAACGAAGGGCACTTGTTCTCTCCATCACTGCAATATTCTTTTTGTTCTAGAGAATACCTGGGAACCCCCTAGTTACGGAGATATTGAGGGTCAAAGTTCCTAATTTTGCACAGCTGTTTTTGTAAATACTAGTTTTTCAGGTTATAACTTTTCTTAAATTATCTCCATGACCATTTTACTATTCAAAGCATCCACTAGCACAATGTTTTAAGAGTGCTACATTGAGTTTTACCGTAAAATGAGATTTTTGACCCCAAAAAAAAGTCGTTTCCCAGCAAAAAATTTTGCGTAGGGGTACTTAGATTGATGTACAGAATGCTTGGTTGACCTATGTGTGAAGGGTTAATTTACACCCTGTATAGTTCATTTTGGTTAAACCTGAGCATAATCTTCCGTGCTTAAAGACGGTCGTTGTAACAGCGTCGCGTCGGCCCAAGAAACCCTTGCGTGACGATCTGGACTCATTCTAAATGGATGGACGGAGAAGGCACAAAAAAACCTTAGTACCCGACACAGTTACTACTGAAAAAAAAACCTTTCCCCTGATTCAAAATTCGTAAAAATAAACAAGAGCTCATTTATTTTAATTTCCACTTTACTTTAACCTATACCACTACTATCATAGTTACAAAAAAAATTGATGGTTGCCCTCGATTTCTTTGGGATCATCAAATTCTGATTACCTTATCGTGGTATCACCCTTGAAAAATGTATCGGTTCAGGTGTCTTCGAGTAATCGGTGATTATACATAAAAAAGATTCCGACGAATTGAGCCTCTTTTTTTTTTAATGTCGGTTAATTAGATTTACCGTCTATTGTCAGGTTAACTTAATAAATAATGCAACTATCGATCCATTAGTACGTATGATTTTGAAGGAATTTTCTTTCAACTCTGAACCGTTGAGGTGTTGTACTTTCCGTCATCAGCGCAGCCACAAAAGATTATAATTATCAGACGCAAATACTTAAACGACTTCAGAAAATATATTAAAAACGTAATGTGTGCCTATAAAATCCTAAGGTTGCCCACGATATCTCAGGTTTTCCATTGATTTAGTGACATTGGGACCACACCTCAGGTATACTCTTTTGACAACACGGTTGGCGCAGTGGCTCAGGCAATAGACTGCTGCGCTGCGTGTCGCGGGTTCGATCCCCGCACGGATCAAATATTTGTATGGCCTACAGATAGTTGACCCGGGTCTGGGTGTTTGTGTATGTGGCTTTAAACGTTTGTGAACGCACCCACGATACAGGAGAAATTCCCAGTGTGGGGCAACGTTTTATGAAAAAAGAAAAGAACAAGAATACAAAAATAATTTTGAAGTTCGTTTCATTAATGACGGAGATATCCGAAAACATACATACAAAAAAAAACAAACGGACGAATTAAGAACCTCCTCCTTTTTGAAAGTCGGTTAAAAATCACAAATGACATCATAATTCTAATACGGGAAACAACATTCTCGTTGTTTTAATTTTATGTAGCCCCCAAAACTAACGTATATCCATTTAAAATTTACGAAGTCGCGTTTCTTTCCAATGCCGTTTTATTTTTCAGTGTAACTTTCAAGAGATTCAAGAATATTGGCCAGTGTAAATTTCATGTATTTTTCAATAAAACGGAAAAACGGAAAGAAAAAAAAAAAACGTTTCTTTCGTATTTTTCCGGAAAATAACATAATGTAACTTTCGGCATTTTAAACGCTAGTTGGGAAAGAGGAGTTTTGATTTACACTTTACGACCAAGCAACAGCATCGCGAAGTCGAATCGTATCCTATAAACCAGCTTCTCAAACATTTGCAGCACTTTACAGCGCTTGATGCTCGTCCGACGTCTCCTTTCACCAGACATAATGAGATGCACTCATACAAATTGCAGGCATTTTGCTTTATTTTACACTGGAAGGTTACCGTTAAAAATGAATGGTATTTTTGTAGCGAAATAGCCGGGTTTGCAGATAGAAAAAAAATGGTTTAGCATACCGAATTAAAATATAACCTTACGTTATAAGGTTACGAGTAAATATAATCATTTGTGAACAACACAAAGGATTGGATAGGTGTATTTTAAGCACATATTATTATGTTATTTTTAGTGTCATTTTATAAGGGGCCACCAGAAGGAAACCACCATGTATGAGAGATATTTCTCGGTGGCTTGTAAAGCCAAATCGAAGGCCCACGAGTGGCATAAAAACTCTGACACCGAGTAAGGTACTAACCACACCATGATGAAGAAGAATAGAGGGCTTACCTATAATAATCCACCATTACTAGATTATGTGCTATTACTTAGAATTTCCTGATGGGTAAACCTAAATTCATTGTGCTCGATTTTTTTTTGGGGTTGGGAAATCATCAAATAACCCCTCCCGCTCTTGGGCAGAGCGAAAGGGAGTGTCAGACTTCTACTGACTAAAAACCACCCATGTTCCTTCTTAGCCCCGAGGCCGCGGTATCTCTTTCGAACAACCCGCAGCCCCGACGGGCATCGGCCCTTGCGTCGTCGTAAGACGGAAGCCGTCACGTGGCCTCCGACGACGCCCGGAGCGTCTCGAGCGGGACGAGAAGTTATTGTGCTCGACCTGGCAATCGGACCGTGCACTTAGGACCCTCGCGACCACTAAACTATTAGCCAAACAGCCTCTATCTATTTAGTTATTACAATAGGTCAAAATACTTGGGTCATGGGCCCGAGGGAGCGTCTCCCTTTTACGGAAATTTCTCGCTGACTGGTCGACACTACCCATGAATAAAGGGCAAAACCAGCATTGCCATTCAGCGTGGCAATGCTTTTATGGGATGTTTCCGGGTTACATCAATCTGTATCTTCAACCCACGGGAATAAAAAATCGGGATAAAAACTATCATATGTGCTAATCCAGGTTATAAACTATCTGTGTACCAAGGGCTACCCTCGAATGGTGTAGGGAAAGGGGACTGAACCTCAACCCCACTAAAACGAAGTTAGTCCTTTTTACAAAAAGAAAGAAATACACGGAGTTATCACCAATATACATAGACGGTGAACGGATAGAAGTAACTAAGGAAATAAAATACTTAGGAGTGATCTTAGACAAAACCATGTCATACAAGACGCATATAAAAGAAACATGTGAGAAAGCAAAAATTGCATTACTACAATGCAGAAGAGCTATAGGTCGAACCTGGGGAATGAAACCGGCCATAGTAGCCTGGATATACAATGCCATCATCATACCCAGAGTTATACACGGAGCAATAGTATGGTGGCACAGAACACAAATCAAGAGTAACAGCACAGAGCTAGTAAAAGTTCAAAGAATGGCCGGGTTAATGATCTCTGGGGCAATGAGGACGACTCCCTCAGCGGCCCTGGATGTCATACTAGGAATGATACCGCTTAGTCTACAAGTCAAGAAAAGAGCCTTGGAGCAGTGGTTCAAACTGAAAAGCTTGAACCTCTGGAAAGGCAATTTTATGGACAAAGGTCACTCGGAGATAGCAAATCTGTACGAAGACAATCTATCAATGATTATGGCCAACAATGACTTAATCAAAAAAGAGAAGATCTTCGACAAAAAGTATAGAATACATATAGGCTCAAGAGAAGAATGGACAATCGAGAGTGATCCATCTATAGCGGTCTGCTATACAGATGGATCAAGGAAAGAATCAACTAAGCTATCCGGCTCTGGGATACACATACCAAGACTGGAAATAAATAGATCATTCTCACTAGGAACAGGCGCAAGTGTGTTCCAGACAGAAATACATGCCATTATGGAATGTACCAGAATAATTGGAAACGCCCTTACAGGTGATCTTTCCAAAATAGTTATATACAGTGATAGTCAAGCAGCACTCAAAGCACTGAACAAAGTGGAAGTCACATCTGCACTGGTTAAAGAGTGCAAGGAAGCACTCAACCAACTAGCGGAAAAAGCAGAAGTAACAGTCGCATGGGTCCCTGGTCATCAAGGACACGAAGGGAATGAGATAGCAGATGAATTAGCCAGAAAAGGAGCAGATGAAACCTTTGTGGGACCAGAGCCCAGGTTACCGATCCCACATAATATAACAAAAGGAATCATCCATAGAATAACTACAAGAGAGTCAAATAGAAGATGGAACGCAACAGAAGGTTGTCGACAATCAAAAATCTTCTTAAAGTCATATGATGAAAAGAAATCCCACAAGTTACTCAGAATGAGCAGGGGAAACATAAGACTAGTAGTAGGGGTCGCAACAGGACACTGTGGACTCAATAGACATCTGACGATTATGAAAGTAAAGGAAGATCCCATATGCCCAGCATGTGGAGAAGCAGAAGAAACAAGTTTCCACCTTGTGGCGGAATGCACAATGTATGGGCCACTCAGATGGGAAATCCTAGGAACAGATGAGATTAATGAAGAGAAGCTCGCAGAAATCTCCACCGAACAACTGGTGAGCTTCTGCAAGGCAACAGGAAGATTCGCGATGCCGACCACCAGTAACCCATGAAGGGGATCCACCAAAATGGGGAACTGGGCGAAATAATCCACAACGAAAGGACTGATCGCCCGTCTGGTGTCTGCCGGCGTCCCCGAAGATAAATAGAATCTGTGTACCAAATTATATCTAAAACCGATCAGTAGTTTTCGCGTGAAGAAGTAACAAACATACACACTCACACACTCACAAACTTTCGCCTTTATAATATTTGTGTGAAGTGTGATAGTGTGATATATAGTGGGAAAACGATCACACTCAGGCTATAGAGACTGACCATTTATATAATGAATTAGTAAATAAAAATTCTAACCCTCATTCCATCATTACAATTGACCTTACAGAAGATTCCATATTGAATCATAATTGCCATAAAATAAGTAACAAAAAAATTAAGAAATATGCACGACTAAATAGAATCATTAAAAAAATTAATAAATTTAAGAAAAACCAAAAACATTATTCCAAAAATGTTCAATTAAGGAAAGAACGTGTTTCTCTTGTTAATACTTTAAATAACTATCAGATTAAATTAGAAGATAGTATAAATATTTATGAAATGGATACTCAGCGCTTACAATCAGAAATACAGGCCCTGAATATGTCATTAAACTCTATATCTTTTAAATATGATCGCTCAAAAAACCAAATTAAAGAGCATATTCTTGCTACAAATGAATTAGTTGACAAAGTGGACTTGCTGACTGTCAGTAATACTCTCTGTACTTGTCAGAGGACATGTAGCCCTGATGCCCTCCAGCCAGTGGGAACGGAGGACTTGTCCCTGGCTGTACGCACTCAGGACTGTATCATCAGCCAAGAGGCACAAGTAGCGCACCCTCAGATTGGTAGTTTTGTATTTCCTAATAGTTATGATTGTAATCATTCAGTTTTGTTTTCTGATGGTTTAGGTAGAGGGCTAGGAAAATTAATTAGTAATAACTTGAGTTATTGTACACAAAATTATTGTATGCCGGGGTCAACCTTCAAACAGATTATGGCATCAGCTTCAAAAACTGTTTGTGGTCCTGATACAACCATTACTATATGTGTTGGTAACAGTTCTAAAATTAAAAAGGAAGACATCACTGACTGTGTATCAGAGTTGTTAAAGTTAGATTGTAGTAAAATTATATTGTGTGCTTTTCCCTATTTTGAAAGACTTTGTGATAGGAAAAACAATTATATACACATGTTAAACAAACATGTGCATTTCTTAGTAGGTCACTATTGTGACAAGCTTGTATATCTGGATACCAACACTTTTGTTGATAAGCTTAAGTCGACACCAGGTAATGTGTATCTACCTCTTAGATTTAGACACAAAATAGCTAGGCTATTAGCTTTTAATATTCACACAGACATATGTAGTATGTCAAAGTTTTCTTACATTGTTAACACTGCGACTATTAGTCATGGTACTTATGTACAGGAGGTGACTTCAAATAAATATAGCACTAGTGCTATAAATGTTTACAAACATTGTACGGAGGAGGTTCCATATGTCACCGTGGAAAATTCTCAATTAGGAGTTTTTAGTGATAGAATCTTGTTATCTGGTGATAGCACAGGAGACTCTGGGCTCACTCCAGATATTAGTTTAAACTAGGAAGTAAGACAACAGAAGGTACCATTAACAATATTGTTAAACCTACCAACAGAAAGGTATCTTCTTGCACTAAATTAGTTAGTAAAAAAGGGCCTCAGCAGAACACTTTGAATTTATTCCACCAAAATATCCAAGGCATTTCTTCCAAATTATTAGAAATAGAATTGTTTTTAGAGAAAAGTATGTTTGACATTATTTGTTTTACTGAACATTGGCTCAAAGATTACCAAATGCTTATTAATTATGAAAACTATACGGTGGGTAGCTGTTTTAACCGTAAATCAATGCTGCGTGGAGGTTCCCTAATTTTATTAAAAAATTGTGTTAAATATAAACAACGTAATGACATTGTAGGTCTTTCGGTTGAACATTGCGTCGAACTGTCCTGTGTTGAGCTAGATAAGCATGTAATTGTGTGTGTGTACAGACCCCCAAACAATCAAAACTTTTCCTTGTTTGAATCAATAGTAGAAGATGTCCTGGCAAAACTTGCTGCCAGTAATAAATCTGTAATTATTTGTGGCGATTTCAATGTCAATATTTTAGAAGAAAATTCAATTAGCAGTAGGTTATTAAATCTTTTTAAGTCATTTAATTTAACCAACATTTTTATAGAACCTACTAGGGTCACCTCATATTCTGCTACATGTATAGACAATGTTTTCTGCGATTGTGATTACATAGATAAAGCCATAGTAAATTGCCTGCCGTCTGATCATAGCGGACAAACCGTAACTTTTAAGTGTAACACACCATTACAAAAAGTTCAAATTACATTTAGACCTTTAACAACTAGCAAATTAAATAAATATAATATTTTCCTACAGAACAAGTTATGTGAAATGAACCATCATGTGGATGATATTAATATAAATAAATTGTACGATAACTTCTTTTCAATAGTTCACACAGAATTCAATAAAACTTTTGAGAAGAAGATTAAAAGTGTTAGCCCTAAATTTATATTTAGTGATTGGGCAACTAGAGGTATCAGAAAAAGTAGGGAAAGACTTTTTGAACTATATGGCCTTAAGCCTTACATAAACACTGAAACTTTTAACAAGTATGTTGCAAAGTATTCAAAAATATTTCGAAATACTTGCAAGGTTGCTAAAGCCCTTCACATTAGCAAAAAGATCAAAACAGCAGAAAATAAAATAAAAACAGTTTGGAAAGTCATAAATAACGAGACTAACCGGAAAAAAATACGTACCACTAGCTACACATTAAATACAGCATGTGGTCCTAAAAGCGATAATCAGGAAGTAGCTCAAGAATTTGTAAATTTCTTTACTGATATTCCTTTAAAAACAACGGAGGCTCTTAATTCCTCACCTGAAGTCTCAATTGGTTTATTGAAGGCGAACGTGCCTGGTTGCCTGGCTGAATTTAAATTTAAACATATAAACCCTACGGAGGTAATTAAAGCTTTCCGGCAAATAAAAATTAAACTGACCGAAGATCTATGGGGAATGTCTATCAAAGTTTGTACATCCATAGTTGAGACTATTGCACCATACTTAGCTTCAATATTTAATTTGTGTGTAGACCAAGGGGTTTTCCCAGATTTAATGAAACACAGTAAGGTCATACCTCTTTTCAAATCTGGTGACAGTAAAGATACTAATAATTATAGACCTGTATCGGTGTTGCCAGCTTTTAGCAAGGTTTTTGAAAAAGTTATGCTTAACCAAATGCTCAATCATTTTAACACCAACAGAATCTTACACGATCAACAGTACGGTTTCACTAAAGGACGTTGCACAACTGACGCCGGTGTAACTTTATTAAAGCACATATTTAATGCGTGGGAACAGTCTCAAGATGCTGTAGGAATATTTTGTGACCTCTCAAAAGCATTTGATTGCGTGAATCACGACACATTGCTTTTGAAACTTGAGCATTATGGACTAGGTAAACTTGCACTTAGTTTAGTAAAATCTTATTTGAGTGAAAGGCAACAACATGTTCAAATAAATGGTGTTAATTCACAGGGTTTAAAAGTAAAAATGGGGGTTCCGCAAGGCTCAATATTGGGCCCTTTTCTTTTTCTGGTATATATTAATGATCTACCCTATTTATTGAAAAACCAACCTCAGAATATGGTGTTATTTGCTGATGACACTTCCCTAATTTTTAAGATAAATAGACGGGCTCAAAAGCTAGATGACGTGAATAAAGCCCTACTTCAGATTCATAATTGGTTCACAGCAAACAATTTAGTATTAAATGAAAAAAAGACAAAATGCATAAGATTTGCTTTACCGAATGTTAAAAGTAGTGATTGTGATATTCTATTAAATAACGAGAAACTAGAATTCGTAGATGAAACGGTTTTCTTGGGGATTACGCTTGATTCACGGCTACAATGGGGTGCTCATTTAACATCTCTTGCAGGGCGGCTAAGTTCAGCAGCATATGCCATTAGAAAAATTCGTCAGTTTACTGATGTAGATACCGCTAGGCTGGTCTATTTTAGTTACTTTCATAGCCTAATGTCTTATGGCATTTTGTTATGGGGACGAGCTGCAGACATTGAATCTATTTTTATTCTGCAAAAACGAGCCATCAGAGCAATATATGGTCTTCGTAGGCGCGATTCTCTGAGAGAACTATTTAAGAACATTAACATTATGACGGTGCATTGTCAGTACATCTACGAAAACATAATGTATGTGAGAAAAAATCTGCATCTTTTTAGTAAAAGAGGTGACAGACACAATTATATTACTAGGAATAGGGACCAGTTAGTGCAGCCAGGCTTCAGACTCGCTAAGGTAGACTCATCTTTCATGGGGTACTGTTTGAGATGCTATAACAAAATTCCACAAAGCATTCTTGAACTGAATGAGACGAAATTTAAAACATGTATCAAACGCACACTATGCAAGCAAGCATATTACAAGTTAGACGATTATATCGCTGATAAAAATGCTTGGCTCAATGCCGGTCCTGCTCCACAAGGACAGGACGCTTAAATGAATAGCATTTAATAGGAAGAAGAAAGAAGAAGAAGAAGATTGTACAACTATCTTTGCAATGTATAAATTCAATCTCTTTAGTATTATATAGTCGCATAGCACATATTGTGTGAGTACTATGTACTAGAAAGCTGTCATTCTCTGGAAACCTACATTTATTTTTCTATTTTTTATTTGACTTGGATATGCCCTGGCGATTGAGAGTGTGTCATGCTCACTTAAATGTCTCGCTGATGGTGGCGGGTGTGTCGGGTCATTTCGTTCCCTTTAAAATGGTTGAGTGGAATGGTGGCTGATCCATGCGTCATGCTCGTGAACGGGTGCTGTCAGTTGTGACTGGTCACCTCTTAGTTGCCACGGCTTGTTTGAATTATTATATTATTTTTAAATCGTCGTTTTGGCTTTACTTACTGTCGACACTTATCGTGCACAACTTGCTACATCGTTCTCACATGATAATATACCAATCTCGATATGAATGATGTAACCAAAGTTTTGTAACAATATTATGATTGAAAAGAGTATCCATGAAGTTTCTTGCCATTCTTCTCATGAGACCAACGCTTTGGAATCGGCAACTACAGTACACTGACAGTTATTATGCCTTGTGAGTGGGACTGTAGCTTAGTTTATTAGCTTATTAAAATTTAGTATTTGTTCGACTATTCAAAAGAGCCTGTAACTGGCCAACTTGAAATAAATGATTTTGATTTTGATTTTGATTTGAGTGTGATATCTGTAATAGGGAGCAATTGCCATCAACTGTGCCGAAATCCATGCTCCGTGGCTGCTACTGAAAAAATCCTGATGGAAAAACCCAGTAAGTATTTATGCAATAAGTCTATACGTGTAGTCTATACGTGTGGCTTTCTGGTGACTATGGTTTCTTCTTTTTGTTTGTTTTTATTAGCTGTAAGTCCTCCGTAGTCCTCTTAACAAATAAATAACAATTAACACCTAGAACAACAACAAACCGTAAATTAATCGTCTTGTACGAAAGACATTACAGCTACATTCCACTCACATGATTACTGTAACTTTGGAACATCCCTTTCACTGTCTGTAATCAGAGAAGTACTCACCCGAATAGCAGCCATCTTGGTTTTATTTTGTTTCAGCTGCTGTATGTCTTTAGCTGCTTGATTTTTTGTGAAACTGCTGTTTCTTAACTGATGTCCTGAAAGTTGTATGTGTATAACGTGCCTAAAAATTCTAGGATCTACTTAATAAACCCATCAGCCGAAAAATGACAGGGATGATGGTGAATAATTATCATTTTTTCTACATGAATCCCCGAAAAAAAAGAGTGTTGTTACTTCTTCTTTCAACCACTCTGCTGTCGTGAAAATGCTGTGTAGACAATTATTATTTAAACTTGCTGAGCCCCGCGACCTACGTCCTCGTGATATTATTATTAAAATAATACTGTACTTTCTATAATAGTATAAGTTAGTCATGATTGGGAAGATGTGGCGCCGTTATCATATTTTTGTTGAGTTTTTGCATTTGGAAATTATGAAAATCAGCCAATAGTCGAAAAACAATAGTATTATAATCTTGCATCATATAACAATATAACATGGGACGTATAAATCTCCTCCAACTTTCTAAGCGAAATCAAAACCAATGTTGTTGTTCCACGAATTCAAAAAGCAAGAATAATAATACAATAGGTACAACAACAAGGTGCATAATAAATTGTAACGGCATGCGGCTTCCTAGCCACTAACATACGTCTACATTTCACCCCAAAGGCAAAGCGGTCCGGGGTGTGAAATTATTAAACCCCTCAAGCCCCAGCATTCGTTCGGGTACAAATGAATCTAGGAGGGGTTCTAAATTGCTTGTGGCTTTGTAGTCGTGTGCACTTTGCGGTGTGAAAGCTTTGTATATGACTATGAATGGCATTTCTAATTATTCTTGCACTTCGGGTTCCGGAAGGATTGTGTTATTTTGAAAATAGTTTGGCCACAAAATAAATGAATGAAGATGTTAAAAGCTAGCCGAACTTGGTATGCAATAACTAGGATACAATGTTGTTGAGAGTCTTTCAATCATGAACCTCAAGTGAATGAAAAAAGCAAAGGGAGTCCTTTCACTAGTTCATATTAATTATGTTAGTTATATAATGTATAGCTTACCTACAGTCTGTAATGTTCCCACTGCTGGGACGCAACCACGGTCTTATTAATGTTTTGTCTGACCCCCAAAACGAAATAAATGAGTAATCAATAGCGGAGGAGTAGGAAAAATATAATTTCCTTTTGGCTAATGTAAATTGGGCCTTACTGTACTTACGTCAAATGCCAAACTTGATGTTATAAAGTATGAAAACTCCATTAGACTTGACTCAATTTGCTCTTAAAAATCCTAAAATAAACTTTAAAATAAATGAAACCCGAACAAAAGGTATGGCTTTTTACGTAAAAATATTTTCATACACGACTGATCATGAAAAATGGCGGATATTTTTTATTGAAAACCTGGTTTTAAGATAACAATGAGAGATTTTCGTTTCGTTGAAAGTTTGAATTTATTCTATTTTGGTAGATACGAAGACTTTGCTCACACCTTAAATATTTCAGGCTAGTTTTCGTCCAAAACCAACCTGTATTTTTAAGGTAAATTCTTAATCTTTTATTACTAAAACAAAAGATTAAGATTTTGTTGTTTTTTTTATAATAGAACTGGTCCACTAACCCAAGAAAATGTAGTATAAAACGGCGATAAAAGGTTATAAAAGAACATACAAAGTGAAACCAAGCAAGGATTCTGTCTTATCGCCTCTCTTCTTTACGCTATTCACTTGCGATATCCCCAAGAACAAAAAAGCTCAGTTATCCCTTTATGCGGATAACACGGCCATCTACTACACCAGCCGTTTTAGGTGAATAAATAATAATAATAATAATTCTTTATTTCACCAAAAGCCATCACAGTACAATAACAAAAAAAAAAGATCAAAATAAGGCTTATAAACTAGGTCACAATAATTTTAATTCTCTGACTCCTAAACTAGGTGTATGTGCCTGTGTCTCAGGAGTCAGTGATTCACCGTAAGAAACAATACAAAGCCAGAGTATAAGAAATCGGGTCGTTGCAACAATAAGCAAATGGTGTATAAAAAAAACAGGATATAATCTATGTAAAAGGAACACAAAAAGAAAAACATTTAATTTAACTGTGGTGAGGTGAGTAAGTGTAGGTGTGTGTAGGTGTGTGTGTGTGTGTGTGTGTTTGTAGTGAGAAAGTGTATGATGTGTGTGAGTGCGTGTGTGGTGTGTGTGTCGAGAGAAAGAATGGGGTACCCAGTACACATATGTTTATGGTTAGATTTAGACGTTTATTTGTATATAAACGTCATTATCATTGTAAAATACCGAATGTTTAAGGAAGTGGAGGATCAAGGTTGTTATGCAGAGAAGTGGTTCTATTTTCAAAGACGCGGCATCTAGAATAGACTGATAGTCAGACTAACGAAACCAGCTACTGATTTCTTATCTTATGATAATAAAACCACCGATAACAGGGGCAAGCGCCCTATCCCTTGTCACTAAGTGGGTACGAATTTCGACTTGGTTTTGACTAACGATGCATGTCAATATTAAATCCATTCATTCAGTACTTCTTAGGGCTGGGTCTAAAATTAATAAGCTGCTAAGTTACCACTGCTAAATTTTTTTAGTGTCAACACCTGTTAAATAAATTCTATGATAACTGCTAGATATAGCAGTCACAACTGACAAGTTGACAACAAAACAATAATAGCGAGTTATTTAGCAATTAGCAACAAATTAACTACTAATTTTGTATTTAGTGTTCAGTGACAGTTAGATTGTTAAGGTCGAGCGAGTTGATTTAATTAACTGCTAAGTGCTAACTGGTAAATATTACATTTAACTAGTGTTAAATAAAGACTGATCTTCTCTACGAAGGTTTACGCGAGTTTGTTTGTGGTAGTGTAGTGAGTGAAACAATTGTTTGACTGTTTGTGTAGTGTTGTTTACGTTTGAAAAAGAATACTTATAAATTGGAAGAAAACAACTAAAATGGATAAACAGCGCCAAAAAAAATAATTGAAATATGGAACTTTAAGCCTGTGAAAAGTATGAAGGAAATGAGAATTATTATGTTAAAAATCTGTCTGTGACTAAATTTAATAGTTGCTAAAAATAACTACTGATTTTAAGTGTTAATTATTATTAGCATTAGCATTTAGCAGTGTTATTATTTTTTAACGTTTAAGTTAAGCCCACCTCTACCCTCCCTACTCCTACTACCCCTACCCCTCCCTACTCCTCTCTCTCTCCTACTTCTCTTCTAACAAATTTTATAAACTCTGCCGAAGCAGAGCATTTCAAAAATACGTAAGACTCATTTGAGTGTTCTCCTCCACGGAAATCTTTAGTAAAAGGCGAAAGATTTATGCGTTTTGAAGGGAAACCAGAGATTGCTGTTATTAGTCAGAGTAAGAGACCCAACCAAACGGCGGAGAATCTTAACACCGCGATTCAGAAACGTGACGTCACTGCACAGCGCCATCTAGCGAGACAACGTGACCGTGACAGAGTTGCAAAAACAAACTTATAACAGGGGGACAATGTAGTACTCTTTTAAAGGGCGCAGTGTAACAAAATCTTAAGAATAATCAAACTTTATTGAAGATCATTTTTGGTATTATTTTTTGTCATTATCGATAAAATTACGATTTTTTTATTAAATTGCTCGACAGCAGGAATCCCTCCTGTATCGTGGGTGCGTTCAAAAACATTTAAATGCACAATACAAATTGTTGGGGTTGTTCGCAAAAGATACCGTGGCCGCGACTTTGTGTCGCGGCCACGGTATCTTTTCGGCTAAGAAGAAACATGGGTGGTTTTTAGTCGGTAGAAATCTGACACTCCCTAACGCTCCCATGATTTCCCACGCTCCAAAAAAAAAGGGCGTGTATCTCTGGCCATACAAAGATCTAAGATTTTACCCCTTATCAATTAGATAAGGGGTAAAAATGAAATTAAATTAGTTCTACATAATTAGATCATTAAACGGGATAAACATAGAGTGGCCAGTTTCCATACATTTTTACCCATCGTCCTTTTTATATTTGTGTATTTCATGGATTTTCTTGTTTAAATATTGCAGAGGTAGAATAGTTTTTCTTCGACGATTTGCGGGTAAAAGTGTAAAAAGTGTAGGTATAGTACCTACCACATGAGTAGAAATGGTACTTATTGCGTGTAAAATCGAATAAAACTATACAAAGTAAACAAAATTGTGTTTTTATTTCAATTGTCACTGTAAGTATCAAAACTCTTTATAATTAACTAAAATAATAAATTTACACGGTCGTATATTTGAGTATTAAAAATATTGTAACTAAACTTATTAAAATGTTATTTTTAAAGTTTTTCGACATTGAATACAAAATGCTCAAATCTAAATAACTTCATTGATTAACTTTAACGATTGTAATAACAATATTGTTGCTCATTATGGTTTTCACGACTTGATAATACACTGACGGACGTACAGACAGACACAGTGTGATTGTAACTGAAATTTTAGATAACAAAATATCACGCCTGTAAATTCTGAAGGGTTAGGTTGAGATGTTCTCAAAATTACACCAACATTTCGTAAGTAATGTTTAAGTTCTATGTTATAGCAGGCGAGCCTATAGCCATCAAACGGGCGCATAACCAGCACCGCTCCACGGTTGCTACTGAGAATTTTCTGATGGGAAAACCCAATAAGAACTTGCCGACCCGGGAATCGAATCGAAGACCTGATGCTCAGCAGTTGCTAGACCAACCAGCCACGCATACTTATTGAAATACTTAGTGTTCTTAGTTATTTTACGTTTCAACTTTACTCTAACAACTTCTCACGGTCCAAGCTTTAAAATATTTACTGCCGTACTCAGAGAGCTTTAATGATTACTTAGGCCATCACTAAGTAAAGGTTTTGACAGTATTGTCATACAACAGTATGTCAAATCTCTACTAAGTAACGTCTTAAGTAATCATTAAAAATATCTGAGTACCGCAGTAAGTTTCACTTTAGGCCCCTAGCACACGGCGTATTTTAAACGCGCAGAGGGCACGCAGATCAAGCGCGTATACGCGTTTCAAACGTGATTTGAACGCGACCTTGGTACTCGAGCACACAAGCTGACCGAGAAACGCACGACGCGCTTGCAACTGCCAACTACTTGCAACCTCTTGAATACGCTTGCCACGAGTTTCGAACGCGCTTCACACGCACGTTTTTATCTATAAAACGCAAAAAGCGGCATCTAGATCTAGAAAATACGCCGTGTCCTAGGTGCCTTAAGGGTAGGTAATCTGTACTCTTATTAAGATCTATGTTTGTTTTAGGTTATACAATAATTATTATTTTACACACACACATAGTAATTATTAAAACAAATCCACTTTACAACTTCGATCACTGCTCACTTTTAATGTCCTATAAGCACCATGGATGCCATCATCCAAGTCGTCATGCCGATGCAAGGATCTACACGAGTGCGTTCTGGATACAGTATCGTAAGACCCGTTGCGTCCGCGCAGGATTCGGACTGCGCTTCGATGGCGCATGCGCGCACGCACCTCCGGCTTGAGATCTGTTTCGTAGAATTTGCGTTCTTCTGCTTGGAGCCATTTTGAGTTCAATAGGAGTTTCTTTGTCCATTCGTCTGTGGGAAGAGATTAATTTCAGATAGATGTTAATTGTTTTTTTTTTTTTTCGTGTGTCTTTCTTGGTGTCAGGGTTTTTACGCCGCGTGTGGGAATCTGACTTGTTCATTGTAAGCAATCCCTTCGTCTTTGCTGCTGTGGAATGCGATGGAGTAGAGGTTAAGGCCTAGCTTGGGAACGGAGTTCTTATACTACTCGAAACAGCGAAAAAACCTTATGAATGTGGGATTAAATTCATAATGCCGTAACCTAGTTGTGTGACTGTCAGACTGCCAAGTGATAGGTCATAAGTAGGATTTTTAGGATTCATTTTATGCGTATTATATAAGAGTCACTTGACTTGACGGAAAACATCGAACAATCTACCATAGGCGTAAAAACTCTGTTCCCAGGTTGGCACCGAACCGGCTCATATTATTTAGTCACATGGCAAGCTCCCCTGGAGTTATTTACTATACGGAGCTTGTAGAATCTAGAACAGATTTCCGTGCGTTCAAGCATTTTTTGTCATATATATTATTGGAATCAAATAATAGCTCACAACTTAGGATCCACTAATATTAATGACAATAATATCCGTGGTACTAGGAAACTCTCAGTTATATACGTCCCTGTGTGCCTATTGGCCTTGATCTGTGCTGTCTCCTGCTGATATGGAGGGAAGTGGAAATTATGTTTTTCTTACTCCTCCTTCCTACTCTTTTCTGATTAATTTCGTTGCGAGATCCAAGACAGTTAAATCGTTTCTCTGGGACTTCTTCTAGCTTCATTGTCTCGGCGCTTTTCTTGTGGTCGCCACTGTTGATTCTAGCTAACAGGAGTTACAGCTGTTTGGGAATAGTGTGGCGGGCTTGTCCCAATAATAAAAAAGCTCCTCCCAGTCTGTAATGAATTAAAATATACATTTCCTGAAGAACATTACCGTTAAGATCTTTCATCATTCCAGCTCTCCCGCCATATTCATGTGGCAGCCCATCTACTGGCAACCGGTCTGAACCCAGTGCATCCTCAATGCTGTCTGATGTTCCATGCAGCTGGACCACCTTGCGTCTCCATGTGTACAGGCCTATGTGGAGTAGCAGGAGAGACATCGTCTTCAGACGTTGCGTGTTGATTATGTGGACCTCGGATATACGCAGAGGGTAGGCTGACTGAAAAAGAAATGAATATAAGTTAACTGGCTTTCTGATGCTTTCCTCGTCAATCCTCATTCCTTTCTTTTATTCCTAATTTAAATCTGCCGCCACACGAAATCTACAACGTTGCGAGTGCAAAAAGACTGCGTGTCACGGACAACGCATCTTCGGATCGCTCCCGACGCAAGAAAAACTAAACAAATCAGTTCGAATACAACCACCCGTGGCCGGCCGGCTGCAATTATCTTCCGCGCGAAGACTATACTCAAAAATACCGTTATAATACGACTGCTCGTGAACAGTGTGGTGGTCTCCTGGCTCCCAGTATCCCGTGAGTACATGACCTTCCTTTTTTTGTATCTCTTAGCCTGGTTCCAACTCTAGTTGGCGACCTTCAAAAACGCGTGGTTGGCTGTACGCGAAACTCAATTTAACAAGGTTTATGTAACTGCAAATATTCCATGAAAACGATGCAAAATTATAGTAAAGAATAGAGATGGCAATACACGATTGTGCTGGAGATGGTTAAGATAGATATTGGTTTTCATCTTTCGGCACATAATCAGACATGAACATCACGTCTGTAATCTCCGAAGAGTTAGGCAGAGGGTACTCCTACCTTAGACGGCACGGTTGGCGCAGTGGCTCAAGCAGTTGACTGCTGCGCTACGTGTTGCGGGTTCGATCCCCGCACGGAACAAATATTCGTATGGCCTGATAGTTGATTCGGGTCTGGGTATTTGTGTATGTGAGTTTGAATAACACAGGAGAAATTCCTAGTGTCCTGTGCATCGTAGTAAAAAAAAAAGAGAAAAAAAAATCGTTACTTCGAAGGCCTTTTTCCATGCGGACGAATGATTTAGTGGAGCGATAATCTTAACATTCAAAACAACCCAAAATATTTTAATTTACATGGGCACTTATAAAACGCCGACAAAAATTGCACGGTTTGGGTTGGTCGTTTCCTTTGAAGATCCGGCAAGAAACTCAGTAATCTTATAAATTAATGTGGTTTAACAATATTTTCACCATCGTCATCAGCCTATTAATGTTCCTAGTCCTCCGCTATTCCTTTCTGATTAATTTCGTTGCGGGATCCAAGACAGTTAAATCGTTTCTCTGGGACTTCGTCGGGCTTCATTGTCTCGGCGCTTTTCTTGTGGTCGCCACTGTTGATTCTGGCTTACAGGAGTTACAGTGGTTTGGGAATAGTGTGGCGGGCTTGTCCCAAATTTAAGCCTATTAATGTTCCCACTGCTGGGACACAGGCCTCCTCTCTTTGAAAGGGAATGGGCCACCACCACGCGGGCCAAGTGCGGATTGGTAGAGTCACAAGACTTTGAATTTTTAGTTCTAGGACATGCCAGTTCCTTCACGATGTTTTCCATCACCGTTTTTGAGATTACGATATTTTCATGTTACATGGTTCTACTCAAAAACGTTTTTTTTTTTAATATGGATGAAAAAAAATAAACAAGCAACTAGGAATCTATTATACCTTCATGCACCAAACAAAATCTTTCCAGTAGGTGCCTCTGAAATGGTTCTTGACGTGCGCTGGTTGGAGATCGCTGACGTCTATGAAGATAACTTCTTCCCCAGGAGTTGGGTCTTCGCGGAGTCTGGAATAGGTAAACAAACATACTCATAAACACAGGCCTTTTATCAGGGCTACGGGATGTTGTAAGAGATACCGCGGCCTCGACATAAAGGGCTAAGAAGGAACATGGGTGGTTTTAAATCAGTAGAAGTCTGACACTCCCTTTCGCTCTGCCCAAGAACGGGAGAGTTGGGTTATTCGATGATTTCAAACCCCCTAAAAAAAGGCATTTTATCAGGGGCTCCAGGACTGTTCGAAAAAGATAACGCGGCCCAGGACCACGAAGAAAGAAGAAGGTGGGTTTTCCTTCTGCTCCTCCAGACCAGCTGGGCTATTGCGTATCTTTTAAATGACAGTGGCTAACCCATAGTGCCTATCAATTACTGTTAAATGGTTCCATTTTGTACTAAACCATAACCAATTTGACAGTTAATCCATAGACAATATGATAGCCACTGTCATTAAAAAGATACGCAATAGCCCTGCAGGTGGGGTCATTTCATGATTTGTCATCCACAAAAAAAGCTTTCATGGTACAACCTCATTTGGTCTGTTGTGATAAAACACGACTTTGTACCCGGTGAATAGCAAAAGACTCGCCTCCTGTTGCATTGGACTTAAACAAAAATGGCGAAATTTGGGTGTTCTAAGGTATAACTCTAGACTGGCCTGTTGGTCTAGTGGTTAGTGACCCTAACTGCTATGCCGGAGGTCGTGGGTTCGATTCCCACCCAGGACAAATGTTTGTGTGATGAGTACGATCATTTGTTCTGTGTCTGGGGGTAATTTATCTATAATATGTATGTATTTAGAAATATATAAGTATGTTTATCAGTTGTCTAGTACCCATAACACAAGCTCTGCTTAGCTTGGGACTAGATGGCGTTGTGTGATAGTTGTGGAATATTATTATTATTACCTCTGCCTAACCCTTCGGGAATTACAGGCATGTTGTTATGCTAAACTTGAACGAACTGTTATACGGGATCTCGCAATAAGGTTTAAAAAAAAACACTTTAAGTTAAACTTCCAAAATAAACTTTTAATTAGGGCTTTGGCCTTGATTTGGCCACTGGCAGACACAAGAGGTGGTAATGGTTCGGCGATTGAGACGAGACTGGCGCTCCTCTAGCGCACCGGGCAGTGATGCCCTTTAAATGCTGACACCACAATTTAGATAAAACTCGCAATCACTTTATAGTGATTATTAAGCGTTTTCCCTAACATTGTGAATCTATAACAGAACGTTCTAAAGGTCTACTATGACGAGACGAAACGATATGCAAACAGTCTGGTGCCAAACAAAAGGCTCCATTGTAGTTGCCACAGTCTTTGTTAGAGTATACACTGGGTCTTTGTTTCTATAAACTGATTATATTCCAATATTCTGTAGAATTTATTTATCAGTATTTACTTAGTTGTGACTTTGTTAGACATGTCGATAGGTTTGTAAATGTGAGGCACTTGTTTGAAAATAATATTTGTAATTTTGGGAGCTCGTGACTAAATATAATAGGGGATCGGACTGAGTCAAAAAAATATGATTCTAATTAGTCCGTCAGTTAGATTATCGAAAAATTTTGGATACGTGTTTTTTTTTAATTTATCAAATTAATATAAAAAATGACGTAGATGAAACTCGTCAATGATCATTAGTGGGGGGTTGTGACGTCATTTGTAGGTAAAAAAAATTACTGACATGTAACGTTTTCGAGGAGTTTTCGAAGCACTGTATCGTCTTCGTTTTTTGTTTAAGTGAAAAAAGAAAAAAAATATGTGTTCAATATTTTTTGGATATCTAACTGACGGACCAATTAGTTTTTTTTTCGTCCCCTTTTATAATAACTGCCACTCGGGTCGATCTTATCTTAGGGTTCAGCCCTGCTTGTATGATTTGGTTCGTGGATTGGTGATCACCCATTACATACCAAGATTCCTATCGTGCCTCGGAATACACGTTAAACCGTTGTCCGACTGCCATATTCAGATCATTGACAGTCTTTACAGCTAGTCAGTGGCCTGATAGTCTAAGAATCAGTCTAAGTAAGGGCTGCCAAGGGGTTTCGCATTATGCAGTACTAACTGGGTTTTGGTGTGGAGGTTAGACAGGCAGTATTGAGCTGCATCCAGTTAGACTGAAAGCCGACCCCAAAATAGTTGGCTCGTATCATAGTCATCTGCTTAGCTGGAAAGGAGGGCGATGATGAAGCAGTACGAGCCAAATCAGAAGCAGAACTGGCAAGTAGAACTGTTAGGTCTTGTCGCGCGGCGCGTGCAGAAGGCTCGTCGCGTGCTATTTTATTAATTTACTGAGAGGCGGATCCACAGCAACAAACGCTGCATTTTAAACTAACGAGCAAAAAATCGCTTCTCGTAAAATCAAACTCAAAGCATTTATTTCAATTAAACCATTACTGACACTTTGAATGTCATAAGAACAATTCATAAAACAAAACTACGAGAAACTGCGAGTACAATACGTCATTCCGAAAGCCACCACGCCGAACCACACGCCGCCGAATGCCCGCAACGACGAACACTGCAAGCAAAAAAGCACGCAACGACGCACACCACAACAACGAATGCACGAGACCTCGAATCACGGAACAACGAATGCACGCCGCAACGCGCAACCGCCACCCCGTGACCCGGAGCCCCGCGCAAATCGTCTTTTGAAATCATTACCATTTTCATTTTCACACATCGCCAGGTGCTTGAACTAAAAACGCACAACGCGCCGAGCGACGCCCCGCGTCTCCGTAAATGAGGCCTTAGTAGTAGTAACTATCCAAAAGTTATAGGTTATGTACCTGATGTCCAATATCATCAACCATCTTGCAAGTAACGCCTTTGCTGATAGAGGTCTGTTCAGGACTGATGGAGCTGGCAGTCTCACCAGGGTCACTCGCCTGCCTCCGATGCTGCGACAACGCAGTGGCACGATGTATCTGGAAACAGTTTTATGGTTGATATTAGGAAATAATGGTTGAACATGGTTGTCGTGGATACAATATATCTGTATATCGCATTCAGGTACATCGGACGTTAGTCAGTAAGTAATAAATGACATACATAGTGTCAAACAGTTGTGGGCACAGAAAGGGATACAGGTAAATGAGAGAAATAGATCCTTTTCTTTGTTCATTCACAGCTTATTGCACAGTCAATAGGGGATCGGACAAAATACACAATACATGATACAGTGCTTCGAAAACTCGTGAACACCTCGAAAACGTCACATGTTAGTACATTTTTTACCTACAAATGACGTCACAACCTCCCACTCATGAGTCTTTGACGCGTCTTATCTTCGTCAACTTTTATTAATTTGATAAAACAAAAAATACGTATCCGATATTTTTCGATAATCTAACTGACGGACTAATTAGAATCATATTTTTTGACTCAGTCCGATCCCCTATTACTAATACTACAGTACTAACTAAAACTCTGAACTTAAAAGGAAAACACTGAGCAGTTCCTAACACTGGCGATTCAGCCATCATGGGACTGAGGTCCATATCCGAGTAGAGTCCGCACAACGCCAAACAAAGGCGCTTGTGTTTAATTTTAACTGCATACTCATCAGAATCCGACATGTATATGACTGTGTATACTAATATTATAAATGCAAAATTATGGATGTATGTTTGTTACATAATCACGTCCGAACGGTTGAACAGCTTTGAATAAAATTTGGCACAAAGAGCAATAAGCCCATGCATCTAGCATGGGCTTATTCCAAAAGTACTCCAAAAAGAGTTCCCAAACTACTCTATTAAAAAATATAATATTTTTAAATAGGTTTCATTCTATTGACAGTTCCCAAAGTACTCCAAGACATTTTAACCCTCTGCAACTGACGTGGTAGTCATCGCGAAATACTCTTTTTAAGTCCAAAAAACTACACGAGTTTTTTTTTCTAACGCGTAGGTACTAGTCACGCGAAGTCTCGGGTAACATGTGAATAAGCTGGTAAGATATGAATTCGAGAGTTATTTTTTTTTTTTTTAATGGATTTTGAATGGATGTTTGTAACTTTTTCATGCAAAACTAGTGAACAAATTCAAATGAAAAGCACACAATAGATTATAATATTAATATGATATTTTTATCACTGAGGCATGATTACATTTATTCTTTAGGATTCAAGAGCCAATCGAATCGACCTGTTAGATAGTTTGATTCTAGTCACTGATAAGGATAATTTACTAAACCATTTAACATAAATTACTTAGTAAAGTTTTCCTGTTCATCACCGTCAAATCAAATCCCCTGAGGAATACTTATTAGTGGCGGAAATGCTTAATAAATCTAACACTGAATGCGTTTGTCATAAAGTGAATAATTCATTATTTTATTGATGTCCTTTCCAGGTGTAAGGTGTAATGGTAAGGGCCGCGGGTAGTCCAACGGTTATCGCGGCCTCGACATAAAGGGCGAAGAAGGAACATGGGTGGTTTTTAGTCAGTAGAAGTCTGACACTCCCTTTCGCTCTGCCCAAGAGCGGGAGGGGTTATTCGATGATTTTACACCCCCCAAAAAAAAAAAAATGTGTAATGGTAAGGCCTTCTTGTTTGGTTGTAGTCCAACTGCGGGTTTATACAGACTGTTGTTTTGAATCGTCGTCAAATTGGCTACTTTCCTGACTAAAATAAATATGATTTTGTTTAGTTCGTCAGATTTAGATTATCGTAAAATATAGAAAAATGTGTTTTTTTTTCTTAATAAAAATTGACGAAAAAAAATCGCGTCAGTGATTATGAGTGGGGGCTTGTGACGTCTCAGAGTGTTGTAGAAACCCCAATTTGGTTATATGCCTTTTTATTGCAAAAATCATTAGTGTATGTCTTTTCAACTACATTGAAATTCCGTCATCGGTACGACCTTTGGTTTTTATGGAAAAAAATCGGAAGTTTGCGAAAAAACCGGGTCGTGAAAATCGAAAAAATATTATATAAATTGGTCTTAGCTATTTACTTGACATTTGATTAAATGTGATGTTTACAAACAATAAAAAACATTGTAGGCCCTTTTGAATTTTCTAATGTGAATGGGTGACGAAATAAAGCCATAATTATCATTTTTTTATTTTTTTTATCGTGTTCAATGCTGTATTAGCAAAAAAAATCCATACAGTATATTCTTCATAGACACATCTATCGATAGTCTTAAAATGACAAGCTAATTCCACATTTATCAGAAGTTATTAGTAAAAGCACCTCAACAACACACAGACTATAAAAATAAAAAATAAAATTACTCACACATCCTGACAGCTAGACAGAATCTCCTCATCATCCGGATGCCTCTTATGCCACAACTCCGTCAGCCCTCCCGGCCCTCTCGCCGTGTAATATCTCCTCGCCCTCTTGGCAGCTTCGACTTCATTCCCCTCACAAGTGATAGGGAAGAGTCCTAGCACTACCAGCTCCTCGGGAGATGGTTCCCTGGTCAGGTTGTCACGGGCCCATCGTTGAGCGAACGACGCTGCTGGTGACATCCTTAACCTGGAAGATAAGAGCAGAATTATGTTAGAGTAGGCACTCATTATGAAGGAGTTGAGGAAGGTCATCAATAATAGTTTGACAGGTGATGATTGAAACAGTGCTCTCGTACTATGTATGTACCTTACACATGGTTGCAAAAAGCTTATCAAAAATAGGGTATTTCACCAAAAAAATCTAATAATCCGTCAGATAGATTTCCAAAAAATAATGGACACGTATTTTCTCTTTTTTTACGTAAACAAATGACGAAGACGATACAGTGCTTCGAAAAGTCGTGTCAAGTAGTATGACGTCACAAGGTAAGTACTTTTATACCAACAAAAAGACGTCAAAGGCGGCTCATGATCTTTGACATGTTTTATTTTCGACAATTTTTATCAATTTGATAAAACAAAAACCACGTATCCAATATTTTTCGATAATCTAACAGAACAGACTTATTAGATTTTTTAGGTGAAATACCCTATTGTTTAATATTATGTTTAACACCACAAATTATTTAGCGGTGTGACAAAATTAAACACTGGAATTATTAAACAATCAAAGTAAACGAAGATAACAGATATTAAACAATGACTTAATATTGTGACTGACAGACTGAGATTAGTGTCTGCTTGAAGCTTTGGCTACCTTCAGCCAAACCTTCGACTTAAGTCTAGTAAGATTTTTCCGAAGCCGACGATTTCTAGCAAGCGCCGACATTCAGCGAACTGATATGCGAGACCACGATGGCAGGGGTGACGCCTGGGGGAAGGCTTAACAAATTTCATTACGTTATTTTTTATGAGAACATGTATGCTACTTTGAATCATCTCGTAAAGTAAGAGATGTTAAGGTCTGTATTTAAACGTTAAAAAAAATCCTTCGCTTTTAGATAATCTAGAGCTAAATTTCATAAAGCTATCAAACCCGGCTTCAGCCGAATTTTGTGGCGATAGCATACTGGCATACTTTTCGAGGGCCAGTCGCAGTTTTAACGAAATTTCTTGCGAACCTGACATTGATCTTTTCTGCACCAAGCAAGCACAGTCAGGAAACTTTTAGCAAAGCCATTTTTTGTACAGGAGGCACCTAACCTAACACATAAATCTTGGTGTGTTAAAAGTTGATAGTTTTAGATTGTTTTATATATATTGTAATTTTGGAAGTATATATTTCTGTAGTTATCTGTGGAAGCTTGTTATAATTAGAATTATATTGTTGTTAAAATTATAGTTATTGGACTGTAAGCTTTCCAAAAAATAAATAAATAATAAATAGTCACTAAAACTCATTTCAACGACTTTTCCATGTCGTTGACCCAGAACATTACAATACGCAACTGCCCACGACATTGTCCTTGCTTTGTCATACAAAAAACAATGTAAAAAAATAAGTTACAATCAAGGGCGGAGTTTTAACCTCGCTAAGTGTTCTCAGAAAAAATATATCGTTTAGAAGTACACTCTGATGCCTCTATAGAAACAAATAAGGTAAATTGGTGTAAATTATTTGACTTTTTTTTATAAAAGGCATATGAGTAATGTTGCTGTTTAAAGTACTTTTGGTTATTTTTTGCTGACAATGGATCATCTTACGTATGTCGACGTCATATTTTTTTTGTATTTTAAGATTTTTTTGAATAAGTAGTTCGTCATCTTTGAAAGTTCACCATATTGGATTTAAAATCATGTCAATTTGCTAACTAAACGTGTATGCAAAACAGCTCAATTGAAAATCAGGAAGCAGGTCAAAATCTTTTAAGATTTATTTACCTACTAAGCTTACATTAAGCATTTATTTTAGATATAAAAATCCATAAAAAATTAAAAAATCGAACGTCTTAAAAAAATCCGTTTTAAAAAGAGCATAGTGTGTTTCGTTCGTTCAAGTGTAGGTTCGTGTCTACTACTGAAAATCTCTGATAGGAAAAACCCACGACCTACGTTATGAAAATATTGAATGGATCAACTGTCTTGCTATGGGCATGTGTTGAGAAGGGACGAATCACATGTGACATGAACGGAGCAAGAGAGGAACAACCAAGGCAACGGTAAATAAGAGATGGCGGAACGTGAGAGGGAGAGAACCTCACGTCCCAACCGCCGCGGGAGACACTCCGGGCGTCGAAGGCCACGTGATGGCTTCCGGCCACCGTAGACGCGGGCCTGTGGACGGTGAGTGATGGGCTAGCCAGCTAGCTGGATGATTTAACTAACTGACTAACTAATTAAAGTTTGCACCAGTAATTCGTGCAATGAGAATACTAAATAGTGTCTCTCGGTATTTAGATAAATAAATTTTCTTGCTTTTTGGCGGAATTCCAGAGGGTGACACTTAGGAAGGTAGGAAAAGTGCTGATTATCAGCCTAGTTTCAATAAATGAGTCTTCATTTTGATTTTGATTTTAGTATGTTGACCACTGTGTAACTTGTTTAATATAAGTTTAATTACCATTAAATGATTACTTTTATTAACATGAGTCTTGTTTGTTAAAATTGTATGTGTTTATGGATAAATAAATAAATAACTCCAAATTAGACGTAGCCAACAACTCAAATAGAAATACACTGTTCCATAAAATCTAGTCAAATAAATCAAAGCATGTTAACTGAACATAATACACACAGTTAACACAAATGTTAGTTACCTAGTTTTGAATGACCATACAAATGGCTAACTCAACAATTCAAAGGCCACTTATTAACTACTAAAGAACTTATTGTTGTGTTTTTTAGGGTTCCGTACCTCAAAAGGAAAAAACGGAACCCTTATAGGATCACTCGTGTGTCTGTCTGTCTGTCTGTCCGTCTGTCACAGCCAATTTGCTCCGAATCTAATGGACCGATTAAGTTGGAATTTGGTATACACATGGATTTTTGTGACCCAAACATGTACGGCTAAAGTAAATAAATGAATTTTGAATATGGGGGTCGCTTTTACGGGGCAAATAAGAAAATTAAAAAAAAGCTTTGCAAACTGTACCATGTGACACATCAAATGAAAGGGCTTACTATGAGGGTCTCAAATATATTTTTTTAATAATTTTAAAATAAATAGTTTTAAAGTTATTTAAGAAAATAGACGAAAATTGACCGTTCCCCCCCCCCTTATCTCCGAAACTACTGAGCCTAAAATTTTGAAAAAAATACAGAAAATAGTTCTATACCTGTAGATTACAGGAAAACCTATAAGAAGTCCATGGTCTAAAAATTACATGGTGAATTTATATATATAAAATTCAAAGTCTTGACTGACTCAATGACTGATATGACTGAACGCACAGCCCTAACCGCTGGACCTAGAGACTTGAAATTTTGCACATATATACCTTATATAGTGTAAATACCCACTAAGGAAGATTGTTTGGAAATTCCATCCCTAGGGGGGTAAGATAGGGGATAAAAAAATTCATCGTACGGAACCCTCTTCACGCGAGTTCAACTCGCACTTGACCGGTTTTTTTTTTTAACATACACTTAACGGTTTTAGAGACAAGAACAATGCCGGTTACATGGTTTCAAGTATATAATAGGATATTGAAAGAACATTGACCTTATGCGTCAGAGATGGGCTAAAAAATGGTTTTACAATCGTGGCTTTTAAGAAATACATTGCTTTAATTGTTTAGAAGGTAGAAGAGTGTATAAACCGTATGAAGCAGACTATGCTTCAGGGTTAGGCAACGCATGGAAGGAGCCCGCAAGGTCCCATGCCCGTCGGGCCTGCGGGATGTAGTAAGAGATACCGCGGCCTTGACATGTAGGGCTAAGAAGCAACGTGGGTGGTTCTTAGTCAGTAGAAGTCTGACACTCCCTTTAGCTCTGCTCAAGAGTGGGAGGGGTTATTTGATGATTTCCCAGCTCCCAAAAAAAAGGGTTAGGCAACGCTTAACTAGGTGGGACTGTGAATGTGTGACCGATCACAACAACATCAGGCTTGTAATCTCCGAAGGGTTAGGTACAGGTGTACCTGATAGTATACCCACTTTTCGCCAATCAGGTTTAAGTCTCATGTATTAGGGAGGAGCCTATTGCCATTAATCAGACACAAATCCGACAGGATAGAGACACATCGCAGACTCTGTGGCTGCTACTAAATCATTCTTGGTGGAAAATTGCCTGACCTGGGATCGAACTCAGGACCTAGGGGCGTGCGCCCTATATAGGCTCTTAGGCTTAGCCTACCTTACCAACTGAGCATTTCTTATAACTAATTAACTATGTAATAAAATAACACTATGTACAAAATAATAATAAAAAGTTCAAACTCCTGTTAAAATACTTATAGCAATTTTTCGCGTCCGACTAACTCACTGGCAAGCTCTACGAATCTTATCGTCTTACAGGCTAACGCTCGACTTGCCGAAAACCCATTCATAATTTTACGCACAAAGCGTCACATCGGTGCATATTTACGTAACTATGAACCGAACAGATACACAGATTTTCGCAATTTGACGGCCGCAGCTCCTGCGAGTGTAGCTCAGCAGTGGGCTGTCATTGGCTGCAACAACACAAGCCAATCTATAGCCCGCGAAGTTCAAAACTTACGTTTTTTTGCAATTTGCAGCCCAGTGCTGGGTTGTATGTTGAATAAAATAATTATGACTACATACGTCTTGAAACCGCGAATAATATTTTAATGAACATACAAACTAGCAATTTGCAGGCCAGTGCCTGCAAATTGCAAAAACATAAGGAAATATTAATTTTGCGCTTCGCGAGCTGCGGGCTTCCGGCTTCCGTGCACAAAGCGCAGCACCTGTTTAGTTCGATGTTCGATGATGAAATGCTGTCAACTTGTGATCCCATTGATTGATTTCGTATAATCCTGCAAAATTTGTTGACCGCTGTTGTGAACAATCCCGATATGAAAACGATGCAATTCTATTTGGTAGTATTTTTCTATCGACAAATTAGATATTATATTTTACGTAAGAGGAAGCCATTATTGTTTCATCGTTGTGACAAGCAATTTATAGCGCGAATTTGTTTTAAAACCGAAAACGTACAGTTAACATTATTAACAGTAGTGTAAATATTAATTTTGTTGTGTATTAATTGTTTACTCACCGCAAAAATAACAATGGTATTTACTTCTCAAGTTTGTGCTGATATTGTGTGTTTGTTGGATGTTAAAGGTTATAAGTTTTCTCAATTATCGTATGATAAGATTCAAGTTACATCTAAAGGTGGTTAGGTATCCGAATTACGAAAATTTATCCTAAAACTTGCAAGTGGCGTGTTCTGCAACTATCACCCACTCGAATCACTTGGATGAGATATTTAAGGTGGCCGAATCTTTCTTCTGTTTGCATCGCCGTTAGAAAATGTGAGCTGAACCTTGAATAATGTGGTGAGTTTTTAATGTATTTTATATCTGTCGTTTTTACAGGCTTATTTTCAAATTGGACCATAAATATTTATACATGGGACAAGCCCGCCACACTATTCCCAAACCGCGAATTTTAAGATACCAATTTCCAATACCTCTTAATGTTTATGTTCTTCTGGTAGTTTGTGGAACTTTACAAACATTATTATCGATTACTTTTATTATACACCCCATCACTAGCAGCTACCAAATCTTAGGTGCTCAGATGGGAATAAATTTAAATATTTTTTATTGTTTCCATTAGCGGACCACGTCAAAATATTGATTGGTGCTCAGATGGGAATAGCTTTGGTGCTCTAAGCTTAGGTGGTCTAAAAATCGGTGCTCAGATGGGAATACCTCCACTGTTTATGTAACGCTGTGTTGCTATCAGAACAAAATATAATATAATTTAATTGCTTACCTACACTATTAAAACATCAAGTATTTCCTTGACCATCTTTTACGTAACAAGGGAAACCCGCTATAACCTTTTTCACCGGAAAAGCGCAACATTCTCTGCGACCTTCTCCTAAATATTTTACATAGTTATCTTTATAAGTATCCCTTCATCCTCCACCTACTTTATAGGTGAAAACTAGAGACCGTAAAACCAAAATGACGATATATTTTTGACGACACGGTTGGCGCAGTGGTTCAGGCAATGGACTGCTGCGCCGCGTGTCGCGGGTTCGATCCCCGCACGGACAAATATTTGTATGGCCTACAGCTAGTTGTTCTGAGTCTGGGTATTGGTGTTTGTGTCTTTAAATGTCTGCGAACGCACCCACGATACAGGAGTAGTTCCTAGTGTAGGGCAAGGCTTAAAAAAAAAAATTGCCATTAATCGGGTACAATTTTTTTCCAGATTCCGTCACTGATACTGAGATAACTTATACCTGAACTGAGAATCGAATACAGGACCTCATGCTTAGCGCTTTCGACCATTACATCAATTAAGCAGAGTATCATTTATATAGACGCACAAAGGCCGTAGGTTTCGGCTGGCATTTTTAGATCAAAACCGCAGTAAGGTCATAGCATGTCCTTCAACGCCCCCTACAGCGTTTCCACAAATCCAATCACTATCAAATTCCTATAAAAGTCAAATCGAATTTCAAAACTATTATTTATACCTAGTATAAGAAACATTTGAAGAACAATAGTCTAAAATACCAGCGTATCCTATCACGTAGTTCCCTTGACATTACACGATAGACTATTCGATTTGCTTGATCACCTCTCTAATGTCAAATTGGGTGGGTGACATTCGTGACATATTTGTTTAAATTGACGTTAGGTCGATGTGTCATTGTTTATGGTATAATTAAAGAAAAATGGTGGGTGTAGACGTGGTATTAGGTTGTAATTATTTTAATTACACGAAAAACTCAACACGCGAACTCTTTTTTTCACTTTGTGTGTATAATTTGGCATAGCTTTTGTTTTTTAATTTCCCGTTAATGTTAGAGTCTAGCATCCGTATAGACTGTTAAACCAAATCAATTTCAAATATGAAGTTTCAAACAAATTTATCGGTTAATCAAGTATTGGTACAATTTTGATCTTAACATAAATAAACCATAATACGTCCCTAATACGAATTAGTCATAATAATGTGACATGCAAACTTTTGGGTTTATAATCTTTAAACAACTCAAAGTGATAACTTGTGTGCGTCACTATTTAATATACAATTTTATTCAGGACTTTTCTAAAAACTTGTTTAAATTCTTGTCCATTGCTTAGAATGTTTGCATATATGTATTACCTTAAACTCAACCAAATACTATAACTTGACTATAGATACGGATGTGAGTTTGAGTTCAATAGTGAAGCAGCTGGGACTCGAACCTTCGACCTACGATATCCAATCGGTATCGAAACTACGAAAGAACTCTCAACAGTTAATACTTCTAAGACACCTCAAGAATCTTTGTGTTTAAATAAAACACGATTATGTTAATCATTAGCATGTGCCAATAACAATAATGCTTTAAAAAGAGCAATACATCATAATATTAACACAAGCAAAATGTTTTCAATACATTAGTCTGTTGCAGACCACATCTGCGACTTTCCGATCCATCAATAATTTCGTTACTTATTTTGACATAATGGCAGTCTGTCGTCAGTTCAATGTTTGCTTAGGAACTGCCGCACAAACACCAGAAAATATTGTGAATTTCGACAATCGTAGTATGGGAAACGCCCCAGTTTACTGGACCGTCAACCTTAAACTAAGCTGATTATGCATTTTTAGGGGGAAAAACTGGACATGAAAGGCTAACAACCGGGTGTTATGGCCTACGTTGCGTGGTTTACTATAACTGTCAAAATGAAAGCTTACAGATATCGAAGGCTGCTAGTCTTGCAAGACAGTTTCAAAGCAGTTACCGGGTAATAAAGCACCATTACAAGTTACGTTATTTTGTCACGCACGAGAATTTATGTAATTTTTCTCATGAATCATAAAACAGATTGCGTGTGAATGACACTGAAAAAGATACAATGTTTTCTGTTATAATTTGAATATCAAAGTTTTACTTTTTTAAAGTCAGATCAAGAGAATCTCCATCAAATTCCAAGATTGATTTGCTATAGGTGTTTTGAGCTGGCATCAGGTGACACATTTTATTTTTCCTAATCTGTATTATCTCATTAATAGGCAAAGGCCTCCCCCCTAACCATACAATTTTCTTTCTATGGGGTTTGCTGCGGCAGATTTGTTGTCACAAACGCTTTTAAATCGTCACACCATCATTTTCGGGGCCTCCCGAATAAACTATTGTTCTTATAATACTATTTCCCATTACCCATTCAGGCAATACTGATAAATGAGCTTGATGACATTGAAGTAGGTATAAGTAAGAATTTATGCGCAAAATGTAAAAGTTCACAATCACAGTCTTCCGAAGGTTTCTCACGCCTACCTAACCTACGCCTACCTTTGTGCCACCGATATTGAAATGGTTCAGGTCGCGGTTTTAGTATCATACGAAAGGCGAAATCTGGCTGAATATTTATATGCGGGTAAAAAAGGAATGTGTGTGGTAGTTATAGTGCAGTCATAGCGGGAAAGCGGCTTCATTTTGTCTTAGAAAGTCTGACTAACATAGTTTTAAGATAATATTACTAACGAATTATGGATATATTAACTAAACTAACCTAAAAACAAACTAACTATAAAAGGGCATCGAAAAACTCCTCCTCAACGCTGTCAGCAGGTAAAGTGCCCATGAGACTGGCAGCGTTGACGCGTTGTATGGCAACTGGCCAAAGAAAAAGCCAGCCCTTGGGTCAGAGAAAGCTTCAACAAGGCGTTTAGAAGAGTTTCAATCCCAAACGGCTCGAAAATATCATCATCATCAGCCTATATTGTTCCCACTGCAGGGACTCAGGCCTCCTCTCTAGGAGAGGGATGGGCTATAATCCACCACGCGGGCCCAGTGCGGGTTGGTAGATGTCACATATCTTCGAATTTTTGATTCTAAGATATGCCGGTTTCCTCACGATGTTTTCCTTCACAGTTTTGAGAGCAGTGGTGATGAAAATAAATTACACAAAGTGATGCGCCTGCCCGGGTTCGAACCCACGACCAACTGTTCGTAAGTCGGGGCCGCAACCATTGGGCCACCACTGCTCTTAAAATATAGTTTGTAATAAATATTGTTTTGAGGTTGGTTTAGTTTATATATTTAGTATAGACTTACTTATACCAATAAATAAAATTTACGTTATGGATAACTTTCTTTATTTTAATTTTTTTTATTTTATTTATTTTAATTTTTTTTTATTATTATTTATTTTTTATAGATTTTCTGTTTCGGACATCTGAAAATCTTCTGTGTTTTGAAAGGTTACTACTGTTGTAATGCATTTAGACATAGTTTTACGACTATCAATCATTTGAAGCCTCCTACTGGGCAGCTGATAGGTAATTTATAATTTTTACCAAAATTGTAGTTAGCAAGCCTAAATAGAGTATCGTAGCGTTAAATCCGCTATATCTTATGCACCATATCCCTACCTGAAGTCGAAGTCACGGAACTTCCCATAGCGCCTTGACAAAGGTCACACTCAACCGATGCAAACCTATTTGTAATTTTATCGATTCTATCACGGTTAAACTAATAACAATTTATGCATGGTACTGTCATTTGTTTTTATTTATATTCTATAGCTGCTTTGCCACACATGCAATGTTAAAAATCAAGATTCTGTACCTACAGTATGTTAGTTTATACAAGGGAAATATTAAAACTCGCAATACATACACAAAAAAGTTTAACAAAAAAAAACACTTAATAATAGACAGCACCATACCGAGTACTTCGGAAAAGTGTGTCTGAAGTGTCAGAAAATGTGCATGGGTCAATGATTATTAGGTATAATCCATTTTCCTTTCATATTTTTAAACTGGCTTAGGGCAGTAGCGAAAAAGGAAAGTCTAATAAAGTGAGACCTTGAGAGCGAGCGGGCCTTGGCACAATTACGTCGCGATAGGGGATCGGACTGGGTCAAAAAATGTGATTCTAATGAGTCCGTCAGTTAGATTATCGAAAAATATTGGATACGTGTTTTTTGTTTTATCAAATTAATAAAAATTTACGAAGATAAAATGCGTCAAAGATCATGGATGGGGGGTTGTGACGTCATTTGTTGGTGAAAAATGTACTACCATGTGACGTTTTCGAGGAATTCACGAGTTTTCGAAGCATTGTATCTGTCTTCATTTTTTGTTTATGTGAAAAAAGAAAAAAACGTGTCAAATATTTTTTGAAAATCTATCTGACGGACTAATTATAATTTTTTGTCCGATGCCCTATTTAAGGTTGTAGTTTTTTTTTACATATTTGGGACGAGAATCGAATACTGAATAGTACCCGCTCCTTCAATATGTCCCTCCTTTAACCTAACACACTGTATCATCATCATCATCAACAGCCTATTAATGTTCCCACTGCTGGGACACAGGCCTCCTCTCTCTTTGAGAGGGAATGGGCTATAATCTACCACGCGGGCCCAGTGCGGATTGATAGATGTCACATGTCTTCGAATGTTTGGTTCTAAGCCATGCCGGTTTCCTCACGATGTTTTCCTTCACCGTTTTAAGAGCAGCGATACACAAAGTAATGTGCTTGCCTGGGTTCGAACCCACGATCTACTGTTCGTAAGTCGGGGCTGCCACCACTGGACCACCGCTGCTGTCTGTATACATCTATGCAATGTATGTTTAATACAAATTAGGTAATAAGTAGTTAGCAAATTAGGTAGTAAGTAACAAGTTAATCTAGTAGGTCACCAGCTCGACTACGAGCAAAGAGGTCCTGGATTCAAATCCTATCAAGAATTTCTGAATAGCAGCTATGAAGTATGGATGTGTGCCCTTTTGATGGCAATAGGCTAGCCCCCTATTACATGGAATCGAACCGAAAACGGGCAAAATGTGGGTGTATAATTAAGCAGCCAACCAATCCTGCCTAACCTTTCGGGAGTTCAGAATCAAAATATTTTTTTTCACATAGGCACTTGTAAAACGACAAAAAGGTGCACGAAAAGAACCGGCAAGAAACTCAATGGTTACCACCACCACCACCACACAAACGCCACCACCAAACCACACCACCCACACCAACGAACACAAATCACTCAAACGTCCGAGTAGAGGCATGATGTTATGAAGATGACATTCAAGTTGGTTGCTTAAAATGGGCAGAGCGAGAGGGAGTGTCAGACTTTCACTGACTAAAAACCATCCATGTTCCTTCTTCGCCCTATATGTCGAGGCCACGGTAACTTCTGAACAACCGGCAGCCCCGACGGGCGTAATCTTATATTTATTTTCAAACCTATCTTTGGTCGCAGCTTCCTAAAAATTAACTAAATGATTTATGTTAGAAAACCTCATGAAAACCGTGAAAAGAATATTGCAGGTTCTCCGTACACAGTTACAAAAAACGATGACCATATCACTATCACTACATATTGTAAAACAAAGTCCTCCGCCGCGTCTGTCTGTCTGTATATTCGCGATAAACTCAAAAAATACTGCACCGATTTTTGTACTTATGGAGTACAAGTACTTTTGTAGTAAAACCTTCCTCCAGAACCAACCACTCTGGTTGGTTCTCGAGGAAGGTTTTACTATAAAAATTTGACATCCGACATACACGCACATAATTAAAAATTTATTTACAGGGATTCGTTTATAAATACTGATACCCTGAACACTAAATTGAATTAGCTACTCATTTTCTATAATCTATCTAAAGGGTGTAAAAGCACCCTTAACGCAAACGAAGGGCACTTGTTCTCCCCATCACTGCGATAATTGTATTGTTCTAGACCATACCTGGGAACCCCCTAGTTACGGAGATATTGGGGGTCAAAATTTTTTACAGCTGTTTTTGTAAATACTAGTTTTTCAGGTTATAACTTTACTTAAATGACCTCCATGACCCGTTTACTATTCAAAGCATTCACTAGCGTAAATTGTGATTTTTGACACCAAAAAAAAAGTCGTTTTCCAGCAAAATGTTTGCGTAGGGGTACTTACGAGTAGTTTGATGTACAGAATACTTGGTTGACGTTTGCGTGAAGGGTTCATTTACACCCTGTATATGGCAGCCGGGATCAACAGCTGGACGTGCTTTCAGAGTCACGGAGGAAGCGCGGTATGTAATGACCGGTCACCCAACCACAGACCATCCTAGGCAAACGCGGATTAATTTAAAGATCGACCCGAGTGGCAGTTGTTATTAAGACACAAGCTCCTGTCTTTTTACAACAAATTTATACAAATAATTTTTAAAGGCTTACGTATCATGTTGCACCTGTTATGTTAAATGCACATTAATTGTTATTAATGTTAATTAACCATAATAAAATAAAAACAAACAATAATGCTATTATACGAAGTAATTTTACATTTTGACATCTGTTTTTGAGGTCAAAACACTAGATACGTTTTACAATTTTTACATTGTTATTACATGTGCTTTAATAAAATAACAATGCAATAATAAATGACTATATATTTTGTAATGGGCTGTAATATTATATGATATACTTGTACGCCTGAACTAACGGAATGTCATCCGAATGAAATTGTGCTACTCCCTCAATGGTTTAGTGGACGCAAATGCGGCTGCTGAGCATGGGGTCTTGAGTTCGATTCCCTAGTTGGGCAAAGTGTTTTTGGGGTTTTTAGTGCTTTCTTAGTAGCAACCAAGGAGCCTGGAATTATGCTTGGCTAATGGCAATAGGCTTGCGACCAATTACATGGGACCTACACCTGGCGAAATGTGGATGTGTCATAAGGTACATCTCTATCTAACCCTTCGGGATTACAGGCGTGCTGTTGTGTTATGTAAATTGAGTACTGTAAAATGAGTGTACAACTAAATACAACAAAACACAACAATTAAATAGGGATGTTTACTGACTTAAAAAAACATGATTAGATTATCGAAAAATATTGGATCCGTATTTTTTGTTTGATCAAATCAATAAAAATTGACGAAGATAAAACGCGTCAAAGATTTGAGTGGGGCGTTGTGACGTCACTGACCGCTAAAGAATGTCAAACTAATGTCTCAGAAAATGACGTCACACGAGTTTTCAAAGCACTGTATAGTCTTCATTGTTTGTTTACGTGAAAAAATAAAAAATACGTGTACAATATTTTTTGGAAATCTATCTGATGAACTAATTAGATTTTTTTTGTTAAGTACCCTATTAATACAATGTCAATAGTCTTGCTCTTACTACACGAGTTTTTAATACATCTAGTGAAACGTACCTAGGTACCAAACCTTCGTAAATTTATGGTGTGATGTTATGTTAGTAATAATCAAACTAAAATTGTAAAGCCATTTGTATTTTTGTATTTAACGAATAAACTTAAAAACGACTACACTGATTTGAAAAATTCTTTCACAGTTGGGAAGCTACACTATACCCGGGTGACATAGACTACTTTTCATCCCTGTATTCCCACGGAAACGGGAACTTTGTGTGTGAAACCGCGTGACGTCCACTAGTATATTAATGTTGACAGTTGGTCGAAAAACGTAATACGTTTTCTGACAGCTGACTCTATCATGATAAACTGATGCGGTTTATTCCACTTAAAATTACCAGCTTCCTCCCACAAATGAGGGGAGACTTGACCTAGCCTTATCTTTGAGCTAGATCTCACGGTTATCTGATAGCTCAGCTAATAGGGAAGTCAGGGCTTATGTACTACATATATAGTTTATACACATTCCATTTACGAGTATAATTGCCGATCGTTTTATGTTAAAGGGGTTTTCTTTGTGAACGATTGAGAGATTTTGGAAAAGAGGTTCGTGGTAGTAGCTGTATAAGTAAACTAAGATATTATAAAAATCTTAACATCACGCCTGTAATCCCTGAACGGTAAGGCAGAGGTGTACCTAAAAAAACACCCATATTTCGTTGATGTACATAATGGTTGATTTACAGCTTCGTGAAGGGTTCGAACAGGTTTACACACTGTAGTACAGGGTGTAAACCGAACGAACCGAAATATAGGTGTTCTTTTAGGTACACTTCTGCCTTACTGTTCAGAGATTACAGGCGTGATGTTATGATTTACACTGATAGGGTAGTTGACTGACTAAAGAAAAATATGATTCTGTTTACTCCGTCTGTTAGAATATCGAAAAATATTGGATACGTGTTTTTTGTTTTATCAAAATAAAATAAAAAATACGAAAATAAAACGTGTCAAGGATCGTGAGTGGGGGCTGGTGACGTTACTTCCTGGTAAACAATGTACCAAACTGTGACGTCGCGCGACTTTTCGAAGCACTATACAGTGTTTCACGTTAGCAATAAATGAACACACACAGCGTCTTCATTTATTGCTTACGTGAAAAAATAAAAAATACGTATCCAAAATTTTTTGGAAATCAACTGACGGACTAATTAGATTATTTAGTCAACTACCCTATTACCCACATCAAAATTAAAGGCGCCAAAGAATACGTAGATAATTACTCTGTCTCTACTCCCAGTATATTTGTAATAATTATATTCCTAGTTAAGTATAGTAACGTAATTGAATTCCGCTCTGAATAGAGCTCTGTAAGTTGACGAACAAACAGATGACTTAATTTAAAGTACTAAAAGGGTTTAATTGAAGGACGCGCCTAAGCCTTAATTTGTTAGGACATGGTTGGAAACACAGATATAGAGATACCATTTTGTTTTTTGGCGGGTGGAAAATCATCAAATACGGAGTGTATTTGATGATTTTCCACCCGCTCTTTAGCAGACAGTGCGCAGAGCGAAAGGGAGTGTCAGACTTCTACTGACTAAAAACCATCCATGTTCCTTCTTAGCCCTCTATGTCGAGGCCGCGATAACTAGTGTAGGTACAACCCGCGGCCCATAAAGAGATACCTGGATAGCGCAAGAACACCAAGTTTGCGTGCCCGGGTTAAGTATTGTATGGTTAACGTTGCAAGATCTTAAGGCGACAATAAATGCCAGCGACCTTGAGCGAGTGGATGGAGCTTGCATCACTCCCCGCGACCGCGAAACGCATCCCCGCAATGCACGCTCGTAATTTCGAAGGGTATAACTATGCGTTCCAGCCTGATTTTTTATCACCATACAAAGTTATGTTCGGTAATAAGAATATGCGATTTACAAAAAAAAATTTGTTTGGACTAAAAAAGTCCTTAGTATGTTGCTTGTACAATTATTTGTGAACGATCACATGTATTTTTTACCCGACTGCGGCGAAGCTCAAAAGGAGAGTAAGGGTTTTTAATCGTTTAAAGAAATTTTTAGAAGTATCTTCGCGATTTCCTTCTATCAAGTAAAGAACAATGTTCACGGATATATGGAATCCCGTACCAAGCAGTTTCAAAATCAAACTTTGTTTTCTTATTGTCTACATTTATCATATTAACTTCTACAAAAGCTATTTCAGTAAACAGCCGCCGAGTTTCGAAATAATTCCATCATAAACTCAAAACCAGGCGATACGTATATTTTATTGACATACCTGAAATTATTGCTCTAAAAACAGAGTAATCCACTTATATTAGTATGAATTACGAGTTCACAAAATACCAATAAGATCTACTTCTCAACACACATTACAATAATATTAATTAATCTCAAAACTGAAAACACAGACTGACTGACGGTAATCAATTAATGTCAGCAGGGATTTAGGGATGTGCTCGATAAATTGAAATCTTTAGTAAGAAAATCGATTGTGTCAATTAGTAATACTAAATCGATTTGATGTACTGGTTTTACTTAATGTTACTGTTATTCAACAAGAAAATAGCAAAAGTAATACATTTAATTCGTAGAATGTTTTTTAAGCAAATGTTATAGTTATTTATTACACAACAGAAACAATTGGCATGACTTTAGTAGATTCATCAAAAAAGTATCAAGTGCATTCTACATCTTTATGACTAGTTGTGTAAATGTCATATTGGGAGTAAAACATATTCATACTTTTACACTTTAAATTAAACTTCCAAGCGCGAAATCAAATCCCTGACGCATAATGTCGTAAAAAAATATGAAAATAATTATAACATTTTGATCTTGCAACTCGAAAATTCTTGGTACGAGTTTCGGTCATGATCTTTTAGTTGTTTTATGTTTTCAACACACTATGTCACTAGCGTATATCTTGAATAATATCCCTTTTTTTTTATTTGGTTTATACACACTCTTTTTCGTGTTTAGCTCTTAGTATTTTTTTTTGTTGTGTGCACTTGTGGCATGTGCTAAATAAATACGCTTTTTTTCTCTCTTCCTTTTTCATATTTAGGTGATCAAGAAATGGCACGTTATGTTTTAAATTTTTATACGGATTATGATATTTGCATCATCTAGCAATCCTTTATCTGTGTTTAAAACTATAAAGTCTAGGATGGTAAACAAACGAGGGACTACAAACAGCTGATGAGTAATATTTTACGTAGATTACGTGATAGAGATTAACTCTGGGTTTACGGTAATCGAAATCTTTATGACAGACTGATCTTTACTTGATCTAGGTTTAATGACTACGGGTCATTATTTAACAGTTTTGTTTACAAAATGATTAACCCGTATCCTTGAATTTCTGATAATACGCTTAAATCTTTTGTATTTCGGCACATCATAGATATTTAAATCAAAATATAATCTAGCTAGTTTGGTCGAACAAGCTATTTAGTATACACGCACAAATCTGTATAGCTAGCTTGTGCCAGTGGCTTCAGCCGCTACAACTCGAAAATTATCCCACGGGAAGATAAAATCAGGATAAAGACTAAGTGTTAATCCAGGTTATAAACCAACCACCAAATTTTATCCAAATCCGTTCAGTAGTTTTAGCGTGAAACTCGACTCTTTTTGCAGGGATTGGCAAACAACTTCACTGGGTAGAGATAAGTGGAAGGAGGGAAGGGAGGCCTTTGCCCTGCAGTGGGACACAAATGGCTAATAAAAAAAAAAAAAAGTAGTATTCTAATACACTAACAATATTGATTTTGTTTTACAAAGCATTTGACATTTTCAGTAAGAGACTGATGTTATTGTTGTTGTTTAATGAGCTCTAAGAAAACGAATATTGTAATTTTGAGTCCGACATCGACGTCGCTATCACCATCATCTCGCCTCAAACTATGTTGGGGCCGATCTGACCTCTACACAAAATTGCTAGGTATTTCATACTGCATCTACGAAATTCGTAAATAAAAAAAAAAATCTTTTCAATCAAATTTTAATCAAATCTTTTTTTAAATTCAAGCTAATGATGACCCAAATAACAAACTTAAAACCCTGCTGACCCCATAACTCGAAACGACATCCATCAACTCACTCGCATACATTTAAAATACAGGTCCACCTAAATCGTAAGTCCGCCATACTATTGCGGAAGTATGGCTTAAGCGAGGTGACTTCCTGTAGCTAGTGCTGGGAAAAGATTTATCGATAACTGTTACGATGATTGCTGTTTTGATATTATTATGTCGATAATGATGTATTTGAGTTTAGTGGCATATTATTATCATTATTGGACACCATTATAATTTATTTCACAAATAATATTTACGCGTTCGATTAAGCTTGAACCGTCGAATAATTATTTGTATATTAATAGTAAACATTTAAAACAGCTGTTTATTGGTATTTTAAGATTGTGGATATAAATAATTTGACAAATAACTAATATTACATACATCACAAAAAAAAATAGTAACTATTATCCATATTCATGTGAAAGTAACGTTTTTAATCTTTTTGAGACTTAACGGCTGAACAGATTTCGAGGGGCTGAAAACACAGGTTGACCACGGACTGGGTTACTCTACTAAGTTAAGTTTAACCTGACGTCATGGTCACTAAAATTATTATTATCACTGAAAACGGGATGTATACCATTTCTAATATACAGTTCGAGTTTCCGATAATTCAGCGCGGTTGCAAGCACCATACTCACGGAGAAACTAAAGGTACATCGTTTTCAGTGATAATATTATACAAATGATCATGCTCTTATCTATGTACCTATTATCTTTATAACATTTTCTCTGTGTAACAATTTCCGAATAAAACGCGAGCAGAACCGTGAAAAAAACCTAGAACTTGATAAAATTGTGCAATAGAAAATTCGAAATATCTAAGTCGTTTGTCGGATTAGTCACAGTATCTAAATTCAAGCAACTGAAACTAAGATATCGAATCACGTTACATCATGCTATCATTCGTTCACAAAAAATAGACCTTGATATTTTTGGGATTTAGAATGTAAGTGCAAGGAACAATGGAGTTAGAAATGTACGTTCGAACAAGGTATTATGTTTAGAGAAAGCTAACTTGCATTTACTTTTAAAATTACACACATACATTTAGATACTGATATCAAACGATAAAGCGTTTGACAGGAGTTGCTTAATGCCAAACGCTTTATAAATCAAAATTGCTATCAACATTGTCAGTGTACTAAAATCATGAAGATTTCTGCGTGTATACTTAATAGCTTGTTCGACTGTACGAGAAATTAGCATCTTTGTTGCACTATGAAAGGAAATAGTTAATTTAAACCTATTCGTCCTGGCTGTTTTTGGTCACGACCGCTACGAGTGCCATAGCGGAGATTAGCCATTGTCGAGGGAGATGTTATGGTGCACAAGTGTGTGCGCTGGTACATGTGCACTCTGGTTCTTTTCTCTCCTATTCCAATGGAACGGCAACCAGCCACGACCAGCGGATGCAGCTGATTACCAACTTATTTTAAATGGTCAGGTAACTTCCACAACTCTATAAGTACTGACTCATACGACAATGATTGACTGACAACAGGAAACCCGCTATGTTTGTTGGTTACCCATCCACGGCCTAATCTATTCAAGTGCGGCTTAACCTGAAGATTGACCCGAACGGCGGTTATTGTTTATTGTCTTATCACAACGAGTTTTTCTGATTCCATTGTCTAAACTTAAACTTATCGCAATACTACTATTGTGCTTACCTGCCTGCATAATTATATTTGTTTTGCCACCAATGACCTATTTCTTGAGAAATTACTGAAAATATCATGTAAAACCTACTCCTAAAGGTTACGGGGGTCAATAAGTGTTAGTCACGTTAGCAATTACCTCGTTACGGTCAGAGGTTAGCACACTGATAACAATGTTATCTTGCTTAAATAGTAACCCTGAGAAAGTGGATGACCAATGTGCAATCAAATTGTGCATCAAATGAATAATTATAGTGTAATTATTCTCATCATACTAATCATTCATGTTTTATGAAACCAGTAAAATAGGTATAGCGAGCATTCAAATTATACTTTGACATTTGGATAACCTGATGGCAACAAAAAGCGTTTAAAGTAAGTTGCAAAGAAAATAATTAACATAGGCGTTTTGTCTGATTAAAAAATATCAATATGTTTGGGATAATTTGGACCACAGAGGGCAATCCAAAAATCAATAAAAAGAAAGTATCGATATAATATGCTTACATCGTCAAATACAACAATTTATTGCCTTTGGGATTTTCTTTAAAATAAATCTGTTTGCGATAATTTTGACATTAAGGCACAATTCTAAAATCAATAGACCACAGACATGGATATATGTTTACAATCGTCAGTTTAATTTCAATGTCTGTTGCAGAAGAGTGTCTAAGAAAGACTTAAGTTTCCAAGCAACTGTCTTGTAAGTTAAAATAACCACATTCTCAACACCATAGCAAACAAAGATTCCATTCCAAAGTAATGTGTATTTTGGCACCAATTAGCTTAAAACACCCCTAACTAGTTTAGCATTCATTAGTAACTGTTAAACAGCATCGATCACTGGGCATCTGTTATGATACTGAATACGTAATGATTAACATTATTAAGTCACTCAAACTCAAAACAGTGTGGGAAAACATCATCAGGAATTTTTACGATTTCCTCACGATGTTTCTTTTTACTGAGTTCCTAACACCGAATATACTAGAGATGGTTCCATGCACCAAGCTGCGGTCTGCACTGGGCCCGCGTGTTAGATCTTGGTTTAGTTCTTCCCACTGAGAGTATGACTGTGTCCAAGCAGTTCCAACAATAAAGCAATGCTACATAAATATAAACCGTTCTTTTGACGGTCTATTTCACGATGTCTGAGCACTACATCTATCTGTCTATATCTATTTATATAAAAATCAATGCCACTTTTCGTTGTAATTTTACAACTCAAGAACGGGCTCACCTATCCAAACCAAATGTTTAGACTTTGTTCGGACTATTTAGTAGACAGTTTATGTGAAGTTTGCACAAAATCGGTCGAGCGGTTCTTCCTTTATCACATTTTTTGGAACAAATGAATAAAAAGAATATCATTTTGTGTGTGTTCAAGTGGAATCTAGAATGGTTTAGATTCACAATTGGACCCTGTAGGTGGCGCTACTGTCCGGGCAGGACGACGTCTGCTAAGTCCGCTAGTACTGAATAAATTCGAAAATAATACAGTTTTTCTATGAAATTATCTGATAAGTAAGTTAACGGGAACATAATCATAGTTGGCGAAACAGGTCCTAACTGTTCTATTCAACTTAGTAACATGTGTCACAAATAACTATGTATAACTAACTAGAGCTTCTCTGTTTCCTGTGGTTAGTGCCTAAGAGTTTTAGGCCGCTCACAGGGCTCTGATTTGGTTTAACATCATATCACACATGCTGGTTTTTGGGTTATTTTGGGTTCCAGGTGATAATTATACACGTCATATAAAGTGCTGTATGAAATAGCAAAACTAAAATCGGCCACTTCACAGGTCAATATTAAAATTTTGATTTGATTGTTACGTAATAAATTGGTTGAGCATTGGGCATTACTCGATTTCCTCGCTTAACACGAGTTTGTGATGCTATATTGAGTTTACTTTCACTTGAAGCTGAAACTAAACGTTTTATTTTAATTCTTGTAATTAAAAAAAAACGAATGCTTGTCTGTAACACTGTTTTAGCAGCAGTGGACCAGTGGTGGCGGCCCCGACTAATTCTAAAATGTGTTCGAACCCAGGCAGGCACTACATTGTGTAATTTATTTCATCACCACTGCTCTGAATACGGCGAAGAAAACCAGCATGTCTTAGAACCAAAAATTTGAAAACATGTGACATCTATCAATCCGCACTGGGCCCGCGTGGTAGGTTATAGCCCATTCCCTCTCAAAGAGAGGAGGCCTGTGTCCCAGCACAGGGAACATTAATAGGCTGTTGATGATGAACACTATTTTAAGATTGGGTACACGGGTTATAACCGACATTTCTATCCGCCTTCTCCAGTCATTCTTCGATCATGGAGCTTCCTTGTTGCAAGCGCCATGGTCAAAATATTGGGTGCTCATAATAATAATCACGAAAGATATCTCGTAAGTGACAGAATAAGTTTGGCTAGTCTCTAGTTCACTATAATTGGACGGCATGAATCTTTTAGATCGAGTGCAGCACACCGAAATCCGCCGTCGGATGAAAATCTACGATGTGGGACACCGGGCGGTGCACCTCAAGTGGCAAGGCTTCGACTGGCTGGTGGTTAGGCTACATTAACCAGGGCCGTCCTATAGCTCGTTGGGTTGGCGATATTGTCAAAGTCGCCGGAGACACGTGGATAAGGTATGCACAGAACCGGGAAGTGTGTTGGAAAAAAGGGGAGGCTTATACTCAGCAGTGGGTGATATTGGGCTCATATGATGATGATGAACATTCGGTTAAAAAAAAACTGTTTAGGATGATAGTTGTTGATGTTTACGTAAAGTCTCCTGTCGGGGCTGCGGGCCTCGACATACACACAGCGCTGCAGAAAATAGGGCTGTTAAGTCGGCTGCAGGTTCTTCGAGAGAGATACCGTTACGTCGCGTCGGCACAAGGGCTAAGAAGGAACATGGGTGGTTTTTAGTCAGTAGAAGTCTAACACTCCCTTCCGATCCGCCCAGAGCGCTAGGAGCCATTTGATAGTTTCCCGTATTCTAATAAAAAAAAGACTAGGTAAGATTAAGTTTTGGCTTTTGGAAAAATCAACACCTACGTGAAATAAAGGGATGAAAGTTTGTATGAAAATCCGTTACAGCACAAAACAGGTGTGCTAAAATACTACTATTTTTTACAAAAATTTGAAAGAGGTGTTTAATTTGTTGGTTTATAGGGAGTATAATTTGTTCAGAACTGCTGATGCGATTCCAAAAATTATTTTACTAACAGAAAGCGACATTATTCTGAAGTGCAGTCCTACATTTAAAGCGTTCCTTTAAGTTAATATCCGTACATGGAGGGAGCAACCACGAGCAAAAACTAGTACACTATATTTTCCTACTAAGAAAACTTCTATTGACCACACATCACAGTTAACAGATGGTTTGTGCTTAAGTATGTTGTGGTAATAATGTTTTATAACTTAAACCGCGTTTTATAAGTACATGACTGTTTATTACTTTGATAGACCACTAAACTATCGTACTTTATCGTCATCGCTACAATTTATGATGTCACTTCACTATGAATTATTATAGTTTGCGCACATTCACACAGTTTTGACATTGATTTTATTATTTCTTAAATATTTAATGAGTAAATACTTCATTATAATTTTATTCACAGATATTTAATATCCTTAGGCAAAAAATGTTTGTTTAGTTCAGTCTAAAAGTGTTTTGAACAACGGTAAACAGGTACGAGTAACATAACATTCATTCATATTATCACCCACAAAAAACTACATACTACTGATCAATAAAAATCACAGACAAATAAACCACTCATAACAAAAAACAGCTGTCACCGCCAAAAAAAATAAACAAAGAAGGTCGCATTCGTAATTAAAAAAAAAAGATTTAATAAAAATAAATCGTACCCAGTAGGCAGCAAGCGACTGTGGCCGTTGGCACTACACTGACAGAACGCAGTCTTCCTTGCGATTGCCTTGACCCTTACGTTCGAATGTTTATGTGTTATCGCGCCAAAAGCTACCAGCAGTCTCACTTCGAACCAATATGGTGCGTGCGGACAATAAAATTGATTACGTCAAAAGAATGCGTAGGTACGAGCCTAAATAAATTGACGACACGTCTTTTGTTTTAGGAATAACTATGTTTTTTAATTAATTTAAAAAATCGAATAGCATTTTCTGGACTTCCACTATCATAGACTACTTCTAACAAATTCTATTCTTTCTAAGGCTTTTAGACGTTAGAAAGAAAAAATGGTCTTTATAGCAATCTTTTAATATTCAAAGAAACTATAGTATGGGAAAGCCCATGTTTGCACAGAAGTTATTAATGATTAGATTAGCGACCCTTTTTTGTTAACGTGACGTAAAGTAAAATAAATATTTATTTACATAATATATTGTAGGTAGGTACATGAAATAAGATGGTATACATTAAGGATGAGCCTTGTACAATCTACTTAATACACACATCAAAAGTGTCTAGGGATCAACATATATTTTTGCAATAACTTTTCTCCTGATTGATATTAATTAAAATTTTCTTTAAGGATTCATCAAATAAAGTGTTTTCGTTTGTCAAAGTAACGATAAACCAAGTCACCTTTGCATTAATAAAGAAATTTGCCATTTTACTAATAAAGGGATTTTTGACATTTGAACCACTAACATTAAAGTTCGAAAAAAAGACTGAAATAACAGTTTTCTTTAAAATTTTATTGGGTAACTTAAACAATTAATAATCCGTGTTTCTACCGCGAACACTAACAACACAAGAACATCGGTTTGGCATACTCAAAATGAGTTCATCCAAATCACGCTGTGGAATGGCCGCCCATGTTCGTTGCAACAACAAAAAAAGGTCTTCTTGCGACTGGATACCCTCCATATTCGGCAGAGCTCTTCTCTGTAGCATATCCCATGCATGCTCAATCGGGTTCAAGTCTGGCGACTGAGCAGGCCAGGGCAGGACATTGATGTTAGCTGCGGCGAGAGTCTGTCTTACAACTCTTGCGGTGTGCGGTCGTGCATTATCATGCATTAACTGAAATAAGGGACCGATTTGCACTTGTAGAGGAACGATGACGTCTGATACAATCGTCTCAGCATAAATTTGAGCGTTGAGGTTGCCTCTGATCCAAATCAACTCAGTTCTTCCGCCGATCCAAATACCCGCCCATACCATGATGGTTCCACCACTATATGGATGGACTTCCTGGCAGGATTTTAATCGCTGTTGGCGTCCAGGGGTTCTCCAGTGTCGTATACGTCTTGTATCCGGTCTCATACCAAAACGAGACTCATCAGAAAAGCACACGAAACACCATTGTTCTTCTGCCCAATTTCTGTGTTCAAGAGCCCATTGATATCGAATCCTACGATTGTGCATTGCTATAGGTGGTACCCGTAGCATGAAGAATGAAGGTTCACTTCATGCAAGCGGTTTCTGACTGTTTGGTCGCTAATTAAGTTCCCTGAAGAGTGATGAAGCCTCACGGCTAACATCATGGCGGTTATTGTTGGAGCTCTTCGAGTTAAGATTTGAATGTATCGGTCTTGTCTCCGTGTGGTGCAGCGATACCGTCCTCCATGGCGCTCAGCCACGGTACCAGTGCTTCGGTAACGTGTCCAAAGTCGACTGATAACACTCTGACTTGTATTCAGAGCTAAAGCCACAGTACGTTGCCGGGAACCAGCTTCTATCATTCCCACGGCTCTGAGCATTTCTTCCCTGCTTAAATGACGTCGCCGCTCCATAATAACGTTGGTTTTAATCAGTAGTAGGGAAACAGTAGCACTAATAATGTCTTCAATGCGTTGTATGTTTTTATAGGGAAAATATTGACAGCTGATTTTCATCTTTTACTCGAATTTGATTCACAGTTCCTGATTCAAATTATGAAATGCACCAAAAAGGATCCATATAAATTTATAAAATCATAAATTTATTACAAAGCCACATCTCAATCTCAAGAAATCCGCATAAAAATGCTTGATCCCTAGACACTTTTGATGTGTGTATTATGCATGGAAATTTTAAAATGTTAACTAAAATTATACAAACCATAGATTCAACTAAAATTAAAATTTAATGGTATCTAAACGTGCATTGTACTTTTAGTAGCATCTGTTGATCCCGTGATTCTGGGTTTGATTCACAGAACAGGCACTTATAGGATTTTTCTATAAGGAATTTCTTAGTAGCAGCCACGGAGTCTCAATTTAAGCGCGATTGATGGCAATAGGTTTGCCCACACATGGGACTTAAGAATTATTTCGGTACAACTCTTGCTTTCTATATGTAATGTAATGTGTCCTAATATTACATTAAAAAAATCTTTCTCTCTCTTTTTCGATGCTTAAGGTGCATCCCTTTTTTTTTTTTTGGTGGGTGTAAAATCATCGAATAACCCCTCCCGCTCTTGGGCAGAGCGAATGGGAGTTTTTTTTTTTATTGGGACAAGCCCGCCACACTATTCCCAAACCACTGTAACTCCTGTAAGCCAGAATCAACAGTGGCGACCACAAGAAAAGCGCCGAGACAATGAAGCCCGACGAAGTCCCAGGGAAACGATTTAACTGTCTTGGATCCCGCAACGAAATTAATCAGAAAAGAATAGCGGAGGAGTAGGAAAAACATAATTTTCACTTCTCTCCATATCAGCAGAAGACAGAACTGAACAAGGCCAATAGGCACACAGGGACGTATACAACTGGGATAAGCCCAGTTGCCTAGCACCACGGATATTATTGTCATTAATATAACTGGGTCCTAAGTTGTGAGCTGTTATATTTGATTCCAATAATAGGTATGACAAAAATGCTTGAACGCACGGAAATTTGTTCTAGTTTGTACAAGGTCCGTGTAATAAATAACTCCGGAAGTAACCTGTACACTATTTAACATAATATTACGTTCATTCTCCCAAAGACTACACTCCCATAAGATGTGATGTGCAGATTGTTCATATTCGCAGTCAGATGTAGAACATTGACAGAAAGGCGAGGCAACAAGCTTGAAGGAAAATAATTTACTCTTAAAGTTACCATGACCTGTGAGAAATTGGGCAACACAGTGATCCACCTCCAGCCATGTCCTGGCCAGCCGCTCACGAACGGATGGAAAGAACTGGTGGAGGTGTCGGCCTTTGATGGAATTATCCCACCTACATTGCCATTCAGACAAAAGTTCCTCCCACACGTCAGTCTGTGGTTTAAGTAATCTAGCTACTTTAGCACGGTCACGTTGCAATAAAAAGTCTGCGTCCGCGGTCTCTCGTGCGCAGTAGTACATTGAAGCACGGCGCTGCACTTCAAGATCGACTGGAAGTACCCCTGCCAGTACCGGTAAGGCTTCAGTACTAACCGTCCTATACGCTTTACACAAGAAAATCGAAGCCAACCCGCTGGCTTTGAAGTAATTTACGTCGTGCCGCTCCCATGGTGGCCCTATCGGCCCAAACTGGTGCCCCATAGCACATACACCCCAAGTAAGTAGCCCCATAGATCGTCTTTAGAGTTAAAAATGATAAACCCCACGTAGATTTAGATATTCTCGTTAAGGCATAAAAGTTCTTTTTAGCTTTTTCACCGACGGTTTTTATGTGTTCAATGAATGAAAAATTCCTCTCTAAGACAAACCCAAGGTAACACACGGACTGCTTCCTTTTCACGGGAACGTTATTAAATTTAAAACTAGGACATGATTTCAGATTCCCTTTTAAAAGAAGTTGATACGTTTTGTGTGGTGCAAAGGTCAAACGGTTACGAGCGCCCCACTGGGATATTAATTTTAGGCAAGTGTCAGCCAAATTTTCGAGTCCAGCCCGAGTACTTGACTGAATGAGCAGCAGGCCGTCATCCGCGTAACCGGTTAATGAACAGCCACATGGAAGCGGAATCGCGAGGAAGTCATCGAAGCCTACGTTCCATACATACGGACCCATAACCGAACCCTGAGGGCATCCCATGGTGAGGGACTTTGACATAGAATGATGTCCGAGCTTGAGTTTCGCGGAACCATTCAAGAAGTACGAGTAAACAAGATTGTATATGTTTTTAGGGCATCCACGAATTTTCAGTTTTAGGAGTAGCATCGGCCACCATGCGTTATCAAAGCGAATGGGAGTGTCAGACTTCTACTGACTAAAAACCACCCATGTTCCTTCTTCGCCCTCTATGTCGAGGCCGCGATAACCGTTGGACTACCCGCGGCCCAAGGTGCATCCCTTAAGCATCGAAAAAGAGAGAGAAAGATTTTTTTTAAGACTTAGTAGGATTACTTAGCTAGTCTATTCATTAATAATTCTAAAATGTGCTCGAAATAGTGTAATATTCGTATTTTGTTTGATATAGGCCTTCTGACTTGCTTATTTTTATTTTGTTGTATCAGCTGGTGTCATTGACGTATTGTGTTCCAGTCAAAAAGTTATTAACTACTCAGTAAGAACAATAATTATTTAAAATGTACTACAATCTGTTTTATATAAATAAAGATTATTATTATTATTATTATTATTAAACATTTTTCGTAAGATTTATGCGAAATCGAATAATTCCATAGTTAAACTGTCCCGCAAAAAAAAAAAAAAATATTTTCATACAGAGAAGGCACGAGCGTTGATCTCCATGTTTTCTGAACGCAAATTGACGATTTCAGATAATATTTATTTATTTATTTCACAATGTGCACAGCATAGTTAGCATAGCCGACATTAAACATAACATCACGCCTGTGATCCACGAAGGATTCGGCAGAGGTCTACTTAATAGTAAATTCACATATTAATAGTACATTCACATATTAATAGTACATTCACATTCGCAGTTACATTTAAATCCCAAGTAATATGGAGCAAGCCTATTACTTTCCAAAATTCCTGATCGAAAATTCAATAATGCATTGCCTGACCGGGGAATTAAAGCTAGTTCCTCATGATCAACAGTCGCTCTTGCAACCACTACACCGACGAAGTAGCCGACACTAAATATTCTCTTTTAAGTATTCGACCATTATTATTATTCAGCCATTGAATATTCTGACTCTAGTTTAGATATCACATTTTAATGAGGAAATTCATAATTATTCCTATTTTCCTTCCTTTGAGTGTACTTATCTACATAATCATTTAATCTAAAAATAATTATTTTATTTATAACTAGCGGTTAGCGTCACGCGGTCTCACCCGCGTAGTTCCCGTTCCCGTGGGAATACAAGGATAAAAAGTAGCCTATGTCACCCGGGGATAGTGTAGCTTCCCAACGGTGAAAGAATTTTTCAAATCGGTCCAGTAGTTTCGGAGCCTATTTGTTAAAAACAAACAAACAAATCTTTCCTCTTTAGAATATTAGTGTAGATTGGTCGTTTTTTGTGCGAGTTCTACCAGGATAATAAGTTGACGCTCTGACGAAGTAGTGGCTACAAATGGAAAGTCCGACAACCCTCGGAGTGCTATCGTTATTGTGCGAATTCTAAAACGTCTAGAATTTCTATCCATCACATCTGCCTAGGCTTTTCCCGACAATGCTTATGTCGAACTCCAGTGCAATAGGGTATTTAACTAAACAAATCTAATTAGTCTGTCAGATAGAATCCAAAAAATTATGGACACGTATTTTTTCACTTAAACAAAAGATAAAGACGATACAGTGCTTCGAAAAGTCGTGTCAAGTCGTGTGACGTCACAAGCTTAGTACTTTTCTACCCACCAAGTGACGTCAAAAGCCTCCACTCATGATCTTTGACACGTTTAATTTTCGTATTTTTTAATTAATTTAATAAAACTACTATAATAGTTTGTTTTTCAATCATTACCGGTTCGCAGCCGCGATAACGTGCTTTCCGAGACACGGAGGAAACTCTGCATGTAATGATTGTCACTTATCCACGGATCAAACCAGGCTAGCATGGCTGAACCCGAGCTCCCCTTGCCAAGGGGTGCCGTGTGCTTATTGTTTAGTTACACTGCGCCCTTTGAAAAGGGTAATACCCTTATGGTCTCCCCTTGTTAAAAGTTTGAACTTGTCTCGATAGATAGCTCTGTACATTGACGTCATGTTTCTGAATCGCGGTGTTAAGATTCCCCGTGGTTCTGTTGGGTCAATTAGACTTAGCGAATAGGCTATCGCTGGGGCAGTGCGAATAAACACTATGCAATCCCTGCTAAGATCGACCCCAAGACAAATCTACTGCACGGGCTATATTTCAACAAACAAGGAGTTCAATAAAAACTGACGAATGAAGGAAAGAGTCTCATAGAGAAACTGGACTGGAACGTCAACGACATCAAGCACAACACAGCTACCTCTGGTTTCCCGTCAAAACGGATAAATCTTTCGCCTTTTACTAAAGATTTCCGTGAAGGGGAACACTCGATTGAGTCTTACGTATCTTTCAAATACTCGGCAGAGTTTATAGACTCAATGAAAGTAAAATTGAACAGATTGAGTAGCTCGGGAGACAGTAACTGGTTTGTGGAGGTCAGATAAACAGCTCCATGTTAAGCACTGGTATTTAGCTGAATCTGTTAGCTTCCAGTCTGATGACTGGAAGCTAAATCCAACATAGTTATTAGATGGATGATGCGTCTCAGTGTCGTAAGGTCAATGAATCAATCAAAGACTGACATTTCCTCATGTTTTTTTTTTATAATCGTCGGAGTAATTATAATAGAGACAGACTCGAGATCTTATTTAATTAAAACAATAGCCTTAAGACCCATTATTAGTATTCTATTATTGACAAGGAAAAGTGATAGATGTTATAATTGTTTGAGTAACAAATGCAACAGAGAAACACAAACCGTGTTTCTCTGCTATTTATAGGTTATCTCTGGGTGCAATAGCGGCCAAGTGCATGTTGGACCACGCACACTGTAGGGTTCTAAAGACTTAACATTTCCAATATACGGCACGGTTGGCGCAGTGGCTCAAGCAATGGACTGCTGCGCTGCGTGTCGCAGGTTTGATTCCCGCCCGGAACATATATATGTATGACCTACAGATAGTTGTTCCGGGTCTGGGTATTTGTGTATGTGAGTTTAAATGTTTGTGAACGCACCCACGATACAGGAGAAATTCCTAGTGTGGGGCAACGTTTTAAAAAAAAAAAATTAGATACTTTCGCAAAAACGATATAACAAACAATCCCAAGCGGCCACGCATTGTTTTATATAGGAAATATTTAATCAGTAGTTTCCCATCAAAATATGTGAACTTACTGATTAACCACCCTGACTACCTGCCTCCGAACGAGGAATTTTACTTCATCATCATTATCATCAGCAAATTTCCAATTAAAAATAGCAAATTTTAATATTTCACAATCGCATCCCTTCATCGAAAAAACATTTGAGAAAACTCGCAATATTTTTTAATGGCCTATCTAACCAGTCTCACACAATGGCCTTAGCGTCAAAAAATGCATCCCTACCTTTATGACTGGAGATACCTACCCTAAAAACCCTAGAAGTCTAACATTTTACATAATTATTATTATCTTACTTCAAGCAATTAGTAAATTCCAGAATAAAAATCGTGTTTCAAGTTGTTACCTTTACACAAGTAATGACTTTCGACTTGTTTATAATTACGGATGCTAGTTTACTACATTGTAATACTATTCTAAGTATTATTAAACCACCATTGATTTGCTGTTAGTAGGTAATCAATTTTACAGTACCTATCGTTAATTTATAATGATCGAATGACAAGCGTTGGTATTGTGTAAGGACGTTGACTTGCGTACGCGTTATGTACACGGTTTAAGTCTATTCAAACTAGCGCTAGGCTAGGCTAATGGAAAAAAAATCCAACTTTTGATTTTTTTTTCTTTCGTTCCTGAGCTAACGTGGGAATTAAAACAGCGCACATTCGTCAGGCAATCAGTTAGGTAGAACAAATACAATTTTTGAAAGTACAATACCTAGCTTTAGAGAGAATGGCTCACCAAGTAATACTAGATTTTTTGGTGAGCCAGCTGTCACTGCCATACCGAATACAGTTTGGTTCGTTATTATCGAAAGATATTGGATACGTATTTTTTGTTTTATCAAATCAATAAAAATTGACAAAGATAAAACGCGTCAAAGATTTGAGTGAGGGTTTGTGATGTCACTGACCGGTAAAAAATGCCATACTAATGTCTTAGAATATGTCTTCAGTCGTCACACGAGTTTTCAAACCGCTGTATCGTTTTAATTGTGTCCAACATTTTTTGGAAATCTATCTGTCGGTCTAATTAGATTTTTTTTGCTATCTACCCTATTGCGTTCATAAACTCTGCCGAAGCAGAGCATTTCAAAAATACGTAAGACTCATTTGAGTGTTCCCCTCCACGGAAATCTTTAGTAAAAGGCGAAAGATTTATGCGTTTTGAAGGGAAACCAGAGATAATAAAAATTATGAGTCCGAATGACCCAACCAAGCCGCGGAGAATCTTAACACCGCGATTCAGAAACGTGACGTCAATGTACAGCGCCATCTATCGAAACAAAGATGACAAAACTGGATTAATACCGACTTGTAACAGGGGGGGGAATGCAGCACCCTTTTGAAAGGGTCCAGTGTAGCAAAACAATAAGCACGATACCCCTCGGCAAGAGTCATGATTGCATAGGTTGTTTCGTGGATGGATGACCTCCTATTACATACCGGGTTAACCTACCGTCTTTGTGCCTCGGTAAGCATGATAACCTCATTCTTGTAGTCTATGACCGTTCGCGACTGTTAGATGCGCGATTAATTTTTCCCGCCATTACGTTAAAATTTTCACAACTCGTTGTCACTGTTGATATTAGTTTATTTATTCATTTATTTAAAAAAACGTTTTTATCGTGGGTGCGTTCACAAACATTTAAACTCACATAAACAAATACCTAGACCCGAAACAACTATCTGTAGGCCATACAAATATTTGTTCCGTGCGGGGATCGAACCCGCGACACGCAGCGCAGCAGTCCATTGCCTGAGCCACTGCGTCGTCTGTGTCGTCAGTTTGTTAGTTAATTTTTTTTTCACAATTGTGTTGTAAACTGTGTATGATACACGTGTGTATTGATGATTACCATCCTCGGCTCTCTTAAGACCCTCATCTAACGGCTCGGGTCTCCATCGCGCCTCAGCGGTAATCACCAACATTACACACTTGTACCATAATGTTGGTGCCTCAGCGGTAATCGCCAACATTACACACTTGTACCATAATGTCACTATTGATTGAGCTACGGGTAGTCAGTGGCGCGAAACTCTGGTAACATGGATAACCAACGGATATTGTATTACCCAGTACTAACTGGGTTAGCTAATTAGACAAAAATCCGACTCTAGAATAGTTGGGAAGAAGCAATAGAGATGATGAGGCTAGAACTTCTTAAAATATTCTGATTTAGAATGGAGACAAGAGATTAGGCTGAGGTGTATCTAATAATCCACTTATATTTCGCCAAATAAGTTTAGATACAAACTCCGTGGCTTCTAATGAGAACTTCCTGATGATGAAACCCAATAATGTTTTGCTTAAACCAAGGACTTTTTGTGGTACCCGCGTTTGTGACCACACATTTATGACACAACATACTTATTTCTGCTAAGCATTAACTATGCTTGGGTTTAAAAGGTGTTCTGATGACATTGCGGGTTGATGTTAGGTCGTGAGATTTTTCTACAATGTAATTGCGTGATAAGTACAATACCAATGTCACATCATGTCAGCAAAGGGCACGACCTATGATGCATCTGTAGCAATTTTGTTTTCCCGGTTGCAGAAACTCTTTCTGCGATGGCCTTTGTGAAGTCTTCTGTCTCTCCTGGCGTGGAGCATCTTTCTACCGATTAAACAAATAAACAGCAACTCCATACGTTGTGGATGCGTTTATAACATTAATACTCACAATAAACACACCCGAAACCACTACCAAAAGGACAAACAAAATATTCGGGGTGGGAACTAAACCTCTGAAAAGCAAGCTGCAGCCAATCGCTCATCCACAGGGCCAATCGTGCCGCCATCATAATCCTTCTTTCACAATACCTGAGAAACAAGAGATAAGCAAGGCTATTGCGTATCTTTTAAATGTCAGTGGCTATCATATTGTCCATGGATTAACTGTCAAATTGGTTATGGTTTTGTACAAAATGGAACTATTTGACAGTTAATTGATGGACACTTTATGATAGCCACTGTCATCTAAAAGATACGCAATAGCCCAGCTGTCGGGTTATTGCGTATCTTATGTCAGTGGCTATCATATTTTCCATGGATTAACTGTCAAATTGGTTATGGTTTAGTACAAAATGGAACCATTTGACAGTTAAGTAATTGATAGACACTTTAGGATAGCCACTGTCATTTAAAAGATACGCAATAGCCCTACTGGTCCGTATTCACACTTAATGAACCAATTATAAACACACCCTTAACTCTAACTAACTTCTAATGTCCGAAATAGTTCACAAGGGTCAGTTCCTTACTATTTAGAGAGGTCCGTTGTTCCTACAAAAGTTAACTGTCATCAATCTTAGAAAGGGTTGAAAGTTGAAAGAAACTTTAAGGATATCAAGAACAGGGTTTAAAATTCTGTATCGCCAGAGGAAAAGGATCCTTCGACTAGGTGGGTGTTGTGTTGGTGCCTTTGGGCTTCGTCAAGTGTACTTTTACACCCTTAAAGTCTTTAATTGTGTCATATAAGGCGTCGTAGTACTTTTTTGTGCCGCATCAAAACTATTCTAAGTTTTACCTACAATTATTTCCTAGACACGGCGTGATGTGCGGAAAAAAATCATGTTTTACATACATCAGTTTGGTGGCGGATCATTTCGTTTCCCTCAAAATGGTCGAGTGGCATGGTGCTGATCCATGCGTCATGCTAGTGAACGAGTGCTGTCAGTTGTGACTGGTCACCTGTTAGCTGCCACTGGCTTGTTTGGATTATTACTTTATTTTTGAATCGTCGTTTTTTACTTTACTATGGACACTTTTATCGTGCACATCTTGCTACATCGTTGTCACATAGTATACCATCTCAACATGAAAGATGTAAATAAAGTTCTGGTTTAAGAACTTTATTATTCCTCATCATCAATAATTCACTTTCTGAGAAACTAAATTTAAATAATATGTTTGAAAGTTTTGTAACAATATTCTGATTTAAAAGAGTGTTCATGGAGTTTCTTGCCCGTTCTTCTTCATGGAACCGCAACTACAGTACTTTCACAAGTTATTATGTATTGTGACTGTGACTGTAGCTTCGTTTTTTTGACATTCAAAGGTGCCTGTTATGGTCTAATTAAAATAAATGCATTGATTTTGACCTTGTCAGTTACTTATTATTTTATTTATTGCTAAAAAAAGCAATAAATAAAATACAGTGGACCTCGTGTCATAGCCTGTAGCCTTTTATTTTTTTTCCTACAAATTACCTTCAAATTGATCCAGTCCTGTAAAAAAAAAGAAACAAAAACTACCACTTCAGTTGGAAAATGCTGCAAAGTTATTTAGGTAAATTCTCAATTTAACTAAAAATATTTTCGCCCCGTTGCCAACTCAAGCCAGCTTTCACGATAGTCGACAGCTAATAAAAAACAGGCGGCTAATAAAAAACACTAGGAAACAAACGCCCTAGTTCTAAATATAAACTGTGCCGCCAACGCTTCTAGACAAACTATCCAGCCGGTCTAAACTACACGAGTTCAAAGGTTTCCCGGCATGGATAGCAAAGAGAACTGTTGCGATATAGGGTCAATCTATCATAGGTAATGATGCTCGTATTACGAAGCCACGCAGATCAATAAAACTACCAAAACTCAGGAACATCTGGCGCGAACCCGGGGAAATGGCGCGCATGCGTGGGTGTGTATTGCCATGTTGAAGGTGAGGCTTTTCCGCGGTATTGGGGAAAATTATATTTTGTGTTCTTGGCGCACAGTTTGAGTATTGTGAGTTTATTCATATTTTACGTTGGGAAAATTTTACTTTGGTTGGTGTTCTGACTGACAGCATTTAAATATAAATGATTTGTCAGTGCATGCAGAGTTTACAAATTAATTTTTAACACCGTTGTCCCCAAAAATAATGCTTAAATTTTGAAGTTTATGAAAACATTACTTGTACGTTGGCAGATTTAGATTCAGTTGGTGGCAACCCCATCTAAAACGTCAAACCAAAAAATCTGGAGCGAAACTATGGTCAAATTAACGTTTTTACCAATAATAATGAATGAAAATGTGAAAATTATAAATTAAAAACAGTTTTTACGGACATATTAAATGTTTTTATTACATTTTTGAGGTTAAAACCCAGTTTTTTAGTGAAACAATAATGCGTGTAGAATCTTGAATGTGTTCAGATAATAAATTAATGATAAAATGTTGTTGATGTTTAAGATTTGTTGTTGAAATAGTCTTCCCTATAGTTATAACTGTACATATCGTTAGTTTGTAGTCAAATAGTTGTGGACCTGGTTGTGTTAAATAAGATTGAAGATCTCACTGATACGGTGAAAGGTAAGGTTAAGGAATAATTACTTTACAATCTTTGATATTTTTAAAATAATGTTATATTATGTAAAGCGTATTTCTAATAGGGTGGTATTGATGTATCTCTACTATCTTTAATAGAGTAAAATAGCCCTAAGCTATATCAACATAACGTGGATAGTTTATTACGATCACGTGGGAATTTTTGGGTGGGTTGAAAGTGGGCGTTTATTGACACACAAAGGGGTATTAATTTCAATGTAATTTAACTAATAACTCTTTGAACTATTATTATTTGCGGGAGCGGTTATTAACCCCTCCCGCTCTTGTGCAGAGAGTCAGACTTCTATTGACTAAAAACTACCCATATTCCTTCTTAGCCTTGGTGCCGAGGCCGCGGTATCTCTTTCGAACACCCCGCAGTCCCGACGGGTATAGAGTAGCCCTCAGCCTTAAAATAAGGCATCTTAAAATAAAGGGTTTAAAAGTAATCTTAACGCAAACAAAGGGCATTTGTTCTCCCCACCACTGCGATCACTTTTTGGTTCTAGATAATACCTAGGAACCCCCTAGTTACGGAGATATTGGGGGTCGACTTTCCAAATTTTGCGCAGCTGTTTTTGTAAATACTACTTTTTCAGGTTATAACTTTACTTAGATTACCTCCATGACCCGTTTACTATTCAAAGCATCCACTAGCACAATGTTTTAATAGTGCAACATTGAGTTTTACCGTAAAATGTGATTTTTGACCCCAAAAAAAAAAAGTCAAACCCAAAAAAAGCAACTGCCTGTCCGACCATCACAACCCACTTGATATTAAGTAATTTATACCCTTTGGTAAGACTGGTTGTCAGGCTTTCCGGCCACAAGCATGGGCCTATGGATGGTGAGTAATTGGACTTGCTCACCGTCAGTCCGTCCTATGACGATGACAGGCTTCGTTGACGGCGCGTCCGTTTTCCACGTGCGCCTCAAAGATATATCAGCAACATTGCAGGGGCCTACAAGGGCCTAGGCCTGTCGGGCTGCGTGTTGTTCGAAAGAGATACTGCGGCTTCGGACACAAACTCCTTCTGCTCCTCCCGGAGGGGGAGGAGTCATTTGAGGATTTTACACCACCAAGGTCCGCGGGGATCCGCTGGATGCGAGACGCACGGGACCTTTCAATGTGGCGACACTTAGGGGAGGCCTATGTCCAGCAGTGGACGTCTTTCGACTGAAATGATGATGATGATGACATCATCCAAAACAAAAAGGTTTTTGAGTCACGAAATATTTCAAAGCAATTCTGCTTTGGTAATTTTTATGGGTAATTGATGTAGACTGAGAGAAACTTGACCAGTGCAACTGGGTGCAGTATAAAGTAGCATTACCTATTGAAGCCAATGTTGTCCTACTGTGGGGTCCTGTCCCCTTTCTAATCTTCTCCATCTAATACAAAAGTGTAGACCAATCGTTTAAATATGAGCAAGCGAGACTCCTTTTCTAAAGGAGGGTGGGAAATCATCAAATGACTCCTCCTGCTCTGGGCAGAGCGGTAGAAAATGTTAGACTTCTACTGACTAAAATCACCACGGTATCTCTTTCAAACAACCCACAGCCCCGACGGGGCTGACGGAGCTCGAGTTCCAAAGTTCGATTTACAGGACGGCAAAGTGTTATTGGAGTTTTTCATCAGGATTTTCATTAGCAGCAATGGAGTCTAGATAAGTGCCTGGTTGATGACAAAAGGCTTGCTCTGTATTATTAACCGTCTCTAACATAACTGGCGATATGTGCGTGTCCTTTTAAAAACACCTCTGGTATAACAGGCCATTCCTGTTCTGTTAAATAATAAAAAAATACATTGATGAAAGCATGTAATATTTTATTTTAAGTGACAATCATAATATCAACAGTATCCCAGCAACCAGATGTACTATATAATAGACATATTATATCTGGTCTACCTAGGTACTTCGTTGTAATGACTTTTATCAAACTCCGAAAACCATAACCAAATCAAAAGTTAGCAAGAAACAAAATCCTCATTAATTCCAGCTCAGTAATTTACGAGAAAAACATACCAAACATACATTCCAACTCCGTAACTACCTTTCAACTTCAAGATAATAAATCTGCCATGTCTCTCTTTGGTAATGGCTCGTTGCCATGGCAACGTCTAGTTAGAATATCTTTGAGAATTTGATGCCATTTTTTGATACTGTTTGTACTTTGAGCTTCAGATATTGTTTGAGAAAACGTTGCTGACGTTTACCTGCGGGTATGCCTGTTAAAATAAATGATCGAAGTTTAAGAAAATGTATAAGAAAAACGGGAGTCTAATTTTGCTGTGCTGTTTTTGTTAACTCGTTACCATTTATAAACAACTACACAGGAGGTAAACGAATCCTTCACGAAGCTGTCTACCAAGCATTATGAGCATCAAACTAAGTACCCCTACGCAAAAATTTTTGGTGGGAAATTACTTTTTTTTTGGTGAAAAATGTCATTTTACGGTAAACCTAAACGTAGCACTCTTAAAAAATTGTGCTAATGGACGCTTTGAAAAGTAAACGGGTCATGGAGGTAATTTAAGTAAAGTTATAACCTGGAATACTACAATAAAAAAAAACAGTTCTGAAAAATTTGGAACTTTGAGTCCCTATATCTCCGTAACTATAGAGGGTCCCAGGTATGGTCTAGAATAAGAAAAAATATCACAGTGACGGGGAGAACAAATGCATTTCGGCTTTGTTAAGATTACTTTTACACCTTTTATAACAACATTTTTAAACTCGAATAGTTAGCCAGTTTTATTTTATAGCATAGCCATTATTTTACTTAAAATATTCGGTAAATTTTAATAGTAGTAGCTTATTTGCTAACAACCGAGCACAAATCTAGATTTCGGGTAGTTACTGATATATTACTGGTAATCAACACTCATTTAATAGTTTGCTCGGCCTGTGAATCGAACTTAGAGCTGTTTTTTATGGGGGGTGGGAAATCACCCGCTCTTGGGCAGAGCGAAAGGGAGTGTCCGACTTCTACTGACTAAAAACCACCATGTTCCTTCTTAGCCCTATATGTCAAGGCCGCGGTATCTCTTACAACATCCCGCAGCCCCGACGGGCGTCGGCCCTTGCGGGCCCTTCCATGTTGCTGACATCTCTTTCAAGCGCGAGTGGAACATGAACTCGCCGTCGACATGGCCTGTCGTCGTCGTAAGACGGACGGACGGTGAGCTAGCCCATCACTCACCGTCGGTTTCGGCCGTCTACGAAACCGTAGTTTCGTAACTGGTTCGATGAAGGAATGATTTGTCCTTGTACGTAACTAGTTTCGATGGAGGATATATTTGTCTTTGTACGAAACCACGGTTATGTACAATGGTTACGTACAAAGAATTTACTGTTAAGGTTTCGATGAAGGAATGATTTGTCCTTGTACGTAACTAGTTTCCATGGAGGGATTTTGGGGATTGAGGTAGCTCAGTAGAGCGGTGGCTGTATACTGAACTGACCTTCATCTTGTAATTATTGAAACTAGGTAAGTCTGTATTAAAATAAAAATAAAAAAATCATTGTTTTTTTTAAGTACATGGCACCAGTGCACTGACCGATTACCCAGAGCCACACAGCTTTCTTTGAAGTAGACCGACAACCGTCCCACACTCACGGGGCACGGCCGCGTGGCTCGGTCTCGAGTAGCCGCGTGGCCCTAGTGGGAACGCGGATTATACTCTGTCGAATAATAAAAGAATTTTTAAAATCGGTTCAAAATTGACAGAGTTATGATCTTATTACTCATACTTGTAGCTACACTTTGTGTGTGTCTGGGAAGATGATTGGCCTCTCCGATTGGTCTGGATGCTTCCAATTTTTTTTACCCTAAAATGTTATTTTTAGCCCAAAAGAAATGTCGTATCCCAGCAATAATTTTTCGTAGGGGTACTCAGTATGATGCTCATAATGACACCTTCGTAAAGGGTCGGTTTACATCCTGTATATATTTTTAGGAAATTTGCAGATTGGCATTTCCGGCTATGGAATCTTGGACCAATTAAGACATACATCGCTAGTTTCGATAAAAGAATTATTGTCCTTGTTCGTAACTAGTAAAATTTAACCGTGGTTTCGTACAAAGACAAATATAATATCCTCCATCGAAACTAGTTACGTACAGGGACAAATAATTCCTTCATCGAAACCAGTTACGAAACTACGGTTTCGTAGACGGCCGAAACCTCACCGTCTACAGGCCCGTGTCTACGGTGGCCGGAAGCCATCACGTGGCCTCCGACGCCCGGAACGTCTCCCGCGGTGGCTGGGACGTGAGGTTCTCTCCCTCTCACGTACCGCCACCTCCTTCGCTAGCATCACTGCTTTGCAGAAGGAGGCGACGGTGTCCCATTCATCCTCGCCCCATGGACCATGGCTTATACCAGGGCCGGACGCGAGAGGTCGCTGCCGCCGATCGCCGCTACGAATACACGGCGGAGCTCAGCCCAAGCGGGGCAAACCTCCACGGTATGCTTACCGTTCCCTCCGGCCGATCCTTACAATGGTGACACCCGGGCGTTTACTCACGCCTGATTCGGTGCAGGTACCTCCCGAAACAACCGCGTCCGATGAGGACCTGCGTCAAACGAAAGGTGAGGGCGCCATGGCGCCTCTCCAGCCACTCCTCAAAGAGGGGCCTTACCGCCGCTATCGTGACGTGCCCTGCACGGGGTTGCGACAGTCGCTCCCTCCATATCGCCATGAGATCACACCGGAGGTCTGTCCGCCGCGCAGCAATTTGCCGTGATGACAACGGAGTGACTCCCTGGTGCAGCGCCTCCGCGCGCCATTGATGCAGGCGCGCGAGGACTATCGCCTCCAGATCCCATAGTGGCAATCCGGCAAGGAGGTTCGCCGCCTCGCGGGAGATCGTGCGGTACCCGCGGACTAGCCTTACGGCCATCACCTTTTGGGGCGCGTTCAGGTAGTAGGCGGCCCGATTTCTCAAAGCTTGCCCCCACACTGGGGCCCCGTAAAGGGCCATGGACCGCACGATCCCCACATAGAGCCTCCTATCGAACTTAGAGCCTCTGTTCAGCACCGTCACTTAGTAACACAAAATCTAGAAGCATTTCCCCTATTTTGTCAGTCATATAAATGTACTATTGCACGGCAAATAGCCTGTTCTCATGGTTGTAGAAAAGGAGGATCGAACATTGATTACTATAATGTCATCTCTGTGGCTAATCTTCTTCTTAAGGTGTCGATAAAAATTAAATTTGACAACGGGATTTAGCTAATTCAGTAGCATCCATTAGCTCCTGTGACACGATATCAAGTGTCCCATCGTTTGTGGGGCAACACCAATACAGTGGGTAATAATTTGTCTTTATCGAACCTTTATTTGGAAACCCATACGTGCACTTAGGCACGCCTTTTGGTTTTCAAAACTCACCTGATTAATTGACGTACAATTTCGTATGCACTAAAAGTACAGGAATCCTGATGAGAAAGGCTCTTGTTAAATTGCAATATCTTTTGTTCTTGACCTCAAAAGAAAGTGATGTTTAAAGTTTCAACATTATTTTTAATACAAATTTTTAATTATAGGATTTTCAGAGAACTTTTACTGGCAGTTAGCTGATGTTTTAAAGACTAACTTAGACAACTTTTATTTTAGAATTATACAAAACGCGGGCAAAGTCGCGGGTAACATCAAGCATCTATCTATCTATACAAATAAAAAGAAAAGCCCTGACTGACTGTTTGACTCGTCAACGCCCAGCCCAAACCCTTGAACCTGGAAAGCTGAAATTTTGCGAAGAGGTTCCTTTTATAATATATACAAGTTACAAGGAAGGGTTTATTAAAATTTAACCCCAAAGGGAGTTAACTAGGGGATGAAAGTTTGTATAGAAATGGTAATTTTTTGTTGTTTAGCCGACATACACGCGGGCGAATCCGCAGGCAAAAGATATATGTAAAGTGTATGTACTCAATGCAACCCAGTGCACTCACAAAATTTTATCGTACCTATCTTGTTTGAGTGGCGCACAAAATTTTACTGTTATACCACACGTCTTACTAAAAGGTCGAATTTGTGTCTCAATAGAAATGTTGTTGAAAGAATTTGAACTCTACTCTACTGTAGAATGTCGAAACTTCTACAGTAAATAAAATTTTACAGGAATGTTTCCATTTGCATTTCTAGGAATTTGGACTTAGTCTTCCACAATGATTGGCAAGCAACCTGAGAAACTCCTGGCTAGATAATAACAACCTAGGCTTGCCTAGGTTAGAAGAGCAACCATTACTTACCGAGTTTCCTCCTTGCCTCAAAAAGCACGTTCAGCCGTTGGTACTGGGCTCCTGGCTACCAATAGGGATGTTAAGAAAAAAAATGTAATTAGTCCGTCATATACAGGGTGTAAATTAACCCTTCACACATAATTACGTCAACCAAGCATTATGTACATCAAACTAAGTACCCCTACGTAATTTTTGAACGGACTTTGTAGGTAAAATAGTACTAACCCTGTGACGTCACACGACTTGCCACGACTTTTCGAAACACTTCTTCATCTTTTGTTTACGTGAAAAAAGACGTGTCCATTATTTTTTGTTTAATTGTCTATTCTATAAAAGCTATTAATTAATCGTTTTCGTCCACAGACTACATAATGCGCTACAAAAGGCGTACGTCGCAAACCACGAGAACTTCTCGCCACTCTGACAAGAAATATACTATTCGTAAGTACCCAACATTTAAGTTTATCAATTCTGTTTTAAACTGACCCGGTTTGTTATTAAACTTACACTGTCACGAGATATATTACTTGATTTAAAAAAAATATAAAATAAACTAACAAGAATCTATAAAAGGGCATCGAAATACTGCTCCTCAACGCTGTCAGCCGGTAATGTGCCCAAAAGACTGGCGGCATTGCTACGTTGTCTATGTCAACGCTTAGCCTCTGGCCAAGATAAATTTGGGTCACGAGAAGCGTAAACTAAGCGTTTAGAAATTTCCTTAAAATATTATTATTGAGTCATCTCGGCGTTGGCAACAGTTTTAAAATATCGGGAGATCAAAATAATTTTAAGTTAAGACTTAAGTTTAAATCTATTAATAGCCCAAAACCTTGTGATTATAATATAACTGAAATTCAACCCTATAAATTCACCAAGTTTCTAACCAGTATTCGTAGTAAAGTAAACGAGATCGTCAGAGTAAAATTAATCTGGTTTTGTATTTATTTGTAAGGAAAGTTTTCGGAATTAAGAGCTTACTCTCGATACTACATCACTTAGGTACACACGCGGATAAAACGAATTATACATTTCCAGTCAAACATGACCTCGCTTTCGTATAGATTTTTCGTACAATGAGAGATCCGCGTAAAGCTTGGCTAATAGTCGTAAGTATTTAAGGTACGTCCCTAATAAATCTTGACCATTGCGTGTTGTGACAATACAAAATCTATCTAAACCTTTTCTCACTAAGAATGGCCTAACGTTTCCACAACATTTCTCCAAAGAAAAAGGAAAGCAGTTCTTTGTGAACGTTAAATTGAATTCAACGAACAAATCCCTAGGTATTTCTTAGTACTTACTTACTTTAGATACAGTGAGTGCTTCCACAATTTCTAGGATTTAGTTACCTAAAAGCTTTTTGTACATAAATCATTTTAAATATCTTTGGAAGTTGTAAGATATTACCACCTGCCTAGTCTTTACCTAACTATGTTGGGGTGCAGCTGAATACCAGTATTTGACGAGGAGTGACTGCCTTTCTGACCACTCTAACACTGACTATTAACGACTAATGAATTTCTACAGTTCACAACCAAGATCAATGGCTTAACGTGCTTTCCAAGTCACAGAGGAAACTTGGTACGTAATGGGTGATCAACCATTCACAAACCAACCTAAGCAATCTCAGCTTAGCCTGAAGATCGACTCTGTGTATTTAGCCACGAGCTATTCAGGGAATGATGACAGTTAACCAGGATGTCTCTTAGTCTGTCTGTACTTCTAAAAACACATGATATAGCTCTACCTATTTTTTTAACTGCGCATACGTTTTTTCTTTTAAAATGCCTGGAAGAGCTACTGGTCCATGAAAGAACTCATGAAGGGAGACCTTCCTTCATCACTAAAACGAAAAATCATGGACATGTGCATTCTTCCCATTCTGACTTATGGATCCCAGACTTGGTCTTTGACAAAGATTCACAAGTTTAAACTCAAGGTCTGCCAACGTGCAATGGAGCGCAGTATTCTAGGCGTCAAACTAACCGACCGTGTACGCAACAAAACACAAATTGCAGACGTTGCCGCGTTGTCCAAAAAGCCACTAAGCTTAAGTGGGACTGGACAGGGCACGTTTGCCGCATGCCCAATGGGCTGTGGGCCAAAATAGCCACTTTCTGGAGCCCTGACACAGTCAGAAGGCGTCGCGGTAGACCTCGTAGAAGATGGCGAGATGATCTGGACAAGACCAAAGACCATGTAGTCCACATTGGCCTTAGATCGAAATAACTGGAAGTCATGGAGAGAGGCCTTTGCCCTGCAGTGGGATGATACAGGCTGATACTAGTATCAGTATCAGTATACGTTCTTTCATAAGAGCTTGACCAAGCCGAAATAAAAAGGCTTGGCATAGGTCTTTTCCACTGGTTTTCACGTCTACTTTCTATTTAGTCACAGCTTTAGTGTATACTAGCACCAAACATCTTTTCAGTCTGAGTGCCCATGGGTACTAATTGTCCCGTAATGTTTGTGCTTTAAATTGCTCCTGGGAACTACTTGTACGTAGTTTTTAAATTCTATCCTTATATCCTTTTCCATTTACTAGAGATGAGCAAAGAAACACAAGTGTAGATATAACATAGAGAGTGCCTTATAAATATTCAACTATTACACATTTGTTTAAACCATAATAAGGCACTCAACCAGCTATCGTTATACCTGATTAGGTGATAATTAATTGACGAATCACTAACGTAGTTTTTATATCAACTGCGCTAAGCTTCGATTTATCATAACTTCAATTTATAGCACGAATTTGAAAAGCCGTGAGTGAAACTTTGATAAACTTCAGTAGCAAAATTTAAACTCGAGTCAAGGTATTGTGGAGTCAAAGGAAGTCGATTGATTACACTTCGCTCAATGTTCTGTTCTTTACTTTTGTATTCATATTATTTGCATTTTATTAGAATTTGGTGTAGAGAGAAAAGTAATAGTATTGAATATTTGTCCAGTTCTTGAAAGGGAAATAAACGTAAAAATTAAGTAGTTTACAATTAATTGTAAGCGGCCGTTATTTAGTTATTATTTGAGAAATCAATACAACTTAGCAGTCAAATCCAAGCTATTGCATAGATAAAATAATATTTTCGTGCCAAAACCAACTAAAGTCACATAAGAGTTAGAATCTCCTTTTTAAGATCTACTTACCGGTAAAACCCGTTTTAGCTTTTAGCTAAAGTAACATAACATGAGATTTTGGAAATAAAAAGCAAGAATAAGTGTCAGTTAAAGCTATGTTTTTGCACTGTCAGCAATGTTTTTCGCCAGGAAAAACATTTTATCGGCATTTAGGTGGTTTTGGCATGGTTCGATTTAGATGAACAATAACAATTTGATAACTGAGTAAAGAGACTAAACATTTCTTCTTTCACTTTACTTTCTACTTTTTTTTTTGGTGGGTTGTAAATCATCGAATAACCTCTCCCGCAAAGTCTTGGGCAAAGCGAAATCGAATGTCAGACTTCTACGGACTAAAAACCGCCCATGTTCCTTCTTAACCCTCTATGTCGAGGCCACGATAACTAGTGTACAACCCGCGGCCGCGACGGGCTTAGCAATTACCCTTAAGTGAACATACAAATTTCGTTTAATTAAATTAATAAAAAAACTGCTGTCCAAAGTCTTTTCTTCAAAAGATAAGAAAACATTGCGACTACTGGAAAAACCACTAATCTGCGGCACTTATCCAGCCAATTCTTAAAATTATCAGGTGTTTTAATAGAAATTTTACGGTTCGAACCTTTAAACACGATTGTCTCGAAACTACATTTTGTGAAGTTAGTTGGGTTTTGCAGTAAGGGGATGATATTTGCTTTTAAAACGGTGAAGGAAAACATCGTGAGGAAACGTATCTTAGAAACAATAATTCGAAGATATGTGACAATACCTATCCGCACTGGGCCCGCGTGGTGGATATCCCTCATCCCTCTCCTAGAGAGGAGGCCCTGCATTGGGAACAATATAAGCCAATGATGGTGATGAAGAATAATCGCAAAACTAGACTATGTTCATTTACATTTGTTTAAAAATTTAATTTCGTTACAGAACCAAAGGGAAACCCCTAGGTTTTGGAGTTAAAATTCGATATGCAATCTCGAATTATCGAATACCAAGATCCCGTAATATCGAGATCTCGTACTAATTTTGAAAGATTAATCTCGCCCCCAAAATCACGCGTGACTCCGCAAGATTTGCAAGATTGCACAGCGACTCATCCCGACACATTCTTGGAATACAGAAGCGCTCAAATATACATAATTTTGAATGTACTTACATTGTTTTGTGTTGGTTTACAAACGGATACAATTTCACAATGAAAATCTAGGGTTGTGGATTTAGTTGAACTATAAAAAAAAATGTTAAAGGCTCATATTCAACTGCATTTTAAAATCCTGATAATTATGCGTATAATAGTATACACACATAAAACTAAAAATATACAAAAGGAAAAGAAGTAATATTTTTACTTTATTTTATGTCTTATTTTTAAGCTTATCTTATGTTTCTTCTTTTATATGTTTTTAATCCTATAGCCAATGATATATTAAAACTATAGATACGTTGTCCGCCCTCAAAAATGACAACATGAAATGAAGCCAATTGACAACATCGCGCTCAGTTACGCACCAACCTCTCGCGCGATGCTACGTTTGTTCTTAATTTAAATCGTGTGTTTACCTGCGCGAAACATAAAGACAACAGGCATCAACAGGCATCCCGCTGTACGGTGTCATATTTTCTTTCCCTTTCTTTACGCGTAAAAGTAGTTATATAATATTTTCGCCGTTTTGAAGCGCCGCCATGTTAGTTCATGACGTGTCTATATATAATACGTCATTGTCTATAGCCCTATGGTCTGGTATAAGAATTAGTAGAATTATTTTAGTTGTTTGCGAATTATATTAAACTGTCGTGTGGTTTACCAACAACTGGTTGCACATGCAACCTGCACAAATGGACAAACAAACGCTAGGACGTGTGTTTGATTGTTAATTTGTGTATGTTTGTTCCACTAACATCAGGAATGAAATTATCAAGTTAATTAAGTGAACCAATGCTACTGTATTCATATCCACAAAGGGCCATATCTAGTGTACAAAGATATAAAAAAAGAAAAAGTCAATTTTACGAGAAAATCCGTGGAAATTTTCTCAAGGGAAATAAGGAAAAACTTTTACCATGATTTCCCTTTGGTAACTTTCATGAATTCTTATTACGAAGTCAATAAATCTATCGGCGTCTCTTCGAAAACAATTTAATCAAAGAATTGAATGAAACCTCTTCAGGAGAAAGGTATAAAAAAAGAAACGTAGATTCAAATAAATTAAACAGAAGGAGAAGTTTTATTTCTTTGAAACTTAAATGGCTTTTATGAACTATTTTATTTTGATTCATTCTAAGGGTAATAAAAAATTGGAAGTATAGGTAAGTTTTTTTTTATATTGCCTAAGAAACACACAAGATTATTAAAATACATGATTTCTTAATTTGGAAAATTTGTCATCCAGTTTTATCAAGTACTTAAAGGGTTGTGAACGTCAGATAAGCAGTTGCACTATGTAAAATATGGTAGGTATTCAGTTTCACCTGTAAGGACTGGTAGCCGACCTTAGGCCCTAACTAAGTTGGGCCGCGGGTTGTACACTAGTTATCGCGGCCTCGACATAGAGGGCTAAGAAGGAACATGGGTGGTTTTTAGTCAGTAGAAGTCTGACACTCCCTTTCGCTCTGCCCAAGAGCGGGAGGGGTTATTTGATTTTTTCCACCCGCCAAAAAAAAAGGCCTTAACTAAGTTTGAAAAAGGCCAGGCAGATAACGTTTTTTATTAGGTATTTTAAGTTGCTGTAGTGTTTAATATCTATTTAATAGATATTATGTAAACACTGTCTCACAGCCACAAGTAGTCAGTTAACTGTGACTATTGACATCTGTCAGTCACCTGAATGGCGGGTATTTGAGGTGAAGCGTGCCCTAGACAGGACCTTTGTGGTGATGGTGAGCCTGTGATATAATTAGTTAATTGTGTTTTCAACCAATTAGCTCTGCTAGTAGGATATACTACAGTTGCTATACCAGAGACATTGTTACTGTTGTTATTTTTCAGGTTGTATGCCACCTATAGACAAAGCATTTACGTGCATTCAGTTAAAAGCGGTTATATTGAAATAACAAACAGACTCTTCAGTTTTATTTATTTACAGTGCTACACATTTTAATCCGTACATTTTATAAAAGCAATACTGCCTGCCGGTTGAAATAAAACAAAATCTGGCCAAGTGCAAGTCGGACTTGCACATAAAGGGTTTCGTACCATCGTAGTAGGAAAGGCAGCAACAAAAAAACATACTTTGTAATAAGTTTGTTTTTCTTAGTGTTTGTATGAATTGCTAACTTATATTTGCGGTTTTTTAAATGTGCCTCAAAAACTGTAAATGTATCTCAAAAACTATTTACTATATATTGTTCAAACCAATTTTGATTGAAAGTTTCTATTGCGATCTACATCATATATTTTATTTAGATTTTTTAATCTCTTAGTTTAAAAGTTTGAGGGCACATTTTACCACTTTGGAAGTGCATATCTTTTAAACTATTCACTTTGAGAAAATATTGTACTTATTAGGAACCAATTTTTTAAGTCGGTTCTATAGACACCCCCACACGTATAGGTTTGATGAAAATAGTTTTTTTAGTTTCCTTAATATTTAATTTTTTAAATTTTTATATGAAAATCGGTTCACACAACACACACAAGTTTCAACTGTGTAGTCTTAATAGTTTCCAAATAAAGTGGCTGTGACATACGGACGGACAGACAGACATGACGAATCTATAAGGGTTCCTTTTTTTGCCATTCGGCTACGGAACCCTAATGATGCTACCATCATGCTTATTATTTGCCGCCACAATTCCTTCCCTAATGAGTTTCATCATACCAAGCACTAACAGCTTTTACTGAATTCATATTTAACCATTTCCTTTTATGCTAACATCTAAAGATTTGAATACATCATTTATATTTTCTGGAGATTAATTATTAACACCGTTAATAGGTTGGAAATCTTGAGCAAGAAAACCTTGATTTCTACTTACTTTGATAGATAGAACGTAAGGTTTTGGGATTTCCTAAATGTATGTTTTTCTATTTTCTACAACATTAGTATCAAGATATTTCGTTAATTAGTTAACAGTGGTAATTAATAGTCAAAGTCACTTTACTTTTATTCTCATATACAAAAAAAACAGTTAACACAAGACATTAGTTAAACATCCAACTACATAATTTCCAATTGATGAGGTACCCGAATGAAATCTCAAAGTAATCATTGATTTTTTATTTTTGTTGCGTATAAAATTAATGAATAAGTAAATAAATAATTCTGATAATATGTTTTCAATAAGCGGTTATTTAAGTATCGTTAATCACGATTCTAAGTTATTGTATAAGTTAAGTATATTGATAATTATTCATATCTATTCATAAGCTTGGTTTGTCCTTGACCCATTTGTGTTCCAAATGTGACTCACTTGATCTATATGACACGTATAAGGTCAGACGAAGATGCGGTATTTAAACCAATATTATGACAACGATAATACCTAATTATCATTATAGAAGCTGATTTGAAATTGAAGTGACAGCTTCAATAATCATTTTATATTTTCAATTCATAAGGTAATTTTTGTTAATATTTACTTAATGCTTTGCAATAAAAAATACTTAGTTAGTTTCTCCTTGAGGGTTATTCTTCGAATACAACAATCCCCACGGAAAAAATGTTGGCTATAAAATTATAACAACCACACTTGCCCACTTCACATAATTTTTCATGACAACAGATCCCATGAAAAATTATGTAAAGAAGGCCATTCTTTACCGCTATATAATACTAGCGGACCTGGCAGACGTACTGCCCGGACAGCAGCGCCACCTACCGGGTCCAAGACAGCAAAATCCCCATTAACAAAATGATCCGCAATTTATTGAATTCATTTGTTAAAAAAAATGTGATAAATGAAGAACCGCTCGACCGATTTAGTGCAAACTTCATAATAAACCATCTACTAAATAGTCCGAACAGAGCCTAAACATTTGGTTTGGATATGTGAGCCCGTTCTTGAGTTATAAAATTACAACGAAAAGTGTGATTAATTTTTATATTTATATATTATATGACAGAAATCTTCCGCACTTGGTCCTCTATTATTAAATAATATGTATTTACTGAAGGAAAGGATCTCGTGACTAAATAGTAACAGATGCTCGGATTGATTTTCAGGCTAAGTCACGCTTACCTATGTCCGTAGATGGGTGACCACCCATTATACACCGAGTTTTTCCGGTGTATGTCACTTGAAAATATGACAGTCGTTACACGTAGACAGTGGCCCCAATGTCTAGCAATTAGGCTAACTAAGTATCATAATTATTATTGTTTACTAGCGGACGTCACGCGGTATCACCCGCGTAGTTCCTGTTTCCGTGGGAATACAGAGATAAAAAGTAGCCTATGTCACCCGGGGATAGTGTAGCCTCCCAACGGTGAAAGAATTTTTCAAATCGGTCCAGTTGTTTTGGAGCCTATTCGTTACAGACAAACAAATCTTTTCTCTTTATAATATTAGAGTGTAGACTACTCGGGTTGTAGTAAATAGGCACTCGCTCCATATCAAATACTGGTATTCAGCTGCATCCAGTTTGACTAAAATCCGACCCCAACAAGTTACAAGGCATAATAACTGCGGGCCGCGGGTTGTACACTAGTTATCGCGGCCTCGACATAGAGGGCTAAGAAGGAACATGGGTGGTTTTTAGTCAGTAGAAGTCTGACACTCCCTTTCGCTCTGCCCAAGAGCGGGAGGGGTTATTCGATGATTTTCCACCCGCCAAAAAAAAAAGGCATAAAAACTGTGAATGTACTGTAGTTGCCCATTTCCAAGCGTAATGACACTCTTTTAAATCAGAATATTGTTACAAAGTTGGGAACAGACTAGGCAAGGCACGATTTAGCCACGATCTCCTCTTAAAAAAATAAACTGATTTTAAAATACAATTTTAAAGTCACAATTTACTACGAACACACAGACACATTGAATACAAAACTCTGCAAACACACAGACACATACAAAACTATTTCTAAAAGAACACTTAAACGGTTTAACTGCAAGCCATAAAACAGTTTGTATTCGGTAGCTTTTGATGCAACGTGGTCATTACAAGCCTTTATAGCTCTTTATGTACGATTTAATACATCTCATGTTTCACGGGAGATTGTATTACAGAGTACAGCAGGGCTATTGCGTATCTTTTAAATTACAGTGGCTATCATTATACAGGGTGTAAATTAACCCTTCACACATACGTCAACCAAGCATTCTGTACATCAAACTAAGTACCCCTACGCAAAAATTGTTGCTGGGAAACGACTTTGTTTAGGGGTCAAAATTCACATTTTACGGTAAAACTCAATGTAGCACTATTAAAACATTGTGCTAGTGGATGCTTTGAATAGTAGACGGGTCATGGAGGTAATTTAAGTTAAGTTATAACCTGAAAAACTAGTATTTACAAAAACAGCTGTGAAAAATTAGGAATTTTGACCCCCAATATCTCCGTTACTAGGAGGTTCCCAGGTATGGTCTAGAACAAAAAAATGTTCGCTGTGGTGGGGAAAACAAGTGCCCTTCGATTGCGTTAAGGGTACTTTTACACCCTTTAGTGCCAAAAGGTTCCATTTTGTACTAAACCATAACCAATTTGACAGTTAATCCATGGACAATATGATAGCCACTGACATTTAAAGGATACGCAATTGCCCTGCAGAATTAAGTTGCTAAATTGATACTTTGTTTTAGTTTAGTTTTCCGGTATTTCAGACTAACAGTTTGTGAGCAACAACGGGAAAAAACGGGATGGGTTCAGGCTTTTCTCAAATATGTTAAGATTGGCTTCCACTACTTGGGTGCAAATAAAAACTTATTTTGCACTGGAGTCTCTGGGGGGTTCAAACAGGACCAGCGCCTGTATTTGCAAATGCTTAGATTCGGGAAGACGTATGACTATGTCACTTTCGCTTTCATTGCTTAAAAAAAGATAGGTAAACGACTTGTGGCAAGAGTATAAAGACGTCACTGGATCAATAATCACGTCAAATTTTTTATTGTTTCGTAAGGAATATTTAAAAAAATACAAAAAATTGTTGAAATAGTAAATAAAGGTCGTAATTATTTAAATGAATGCTGTAGGATACTTGGGAGATCTGAGGCTCTACAAGAACGTGGATTATACGTTTCTAAAATTTCTAATCGTTTCTAAGAAGAGGAATGGAAATGATAATTATATGAAATACGTTTTGTTTTATGTTTTTTATAACTAAGGAAGTTCCCGCATCTCACCCGGTAAAAGCCTATTGGGATGATATCCGTTAAATAAAACTAAAAGTAGGTATGTTTGCATATAACCGCTTTTTATCGTATTAAAAGCTTTCATATTATAAGTATATCCCAATCCCTAATGGCTTTGATCGTTAAGCGGCTGCAAAGCCTTCAATACCAACACGAGAAGGGCGGGAACACGTCCCTTTGAGTCGTATTCTATCAAAAAATTTCATGACCTAATTTGAATAATAAAAAATTGAATATCAGTAAATTGTGGTGCAAGTTAGGGCATAGTGTTAGTGGGTCTTTCGATCACGATTTTTTCAGTAGCATCCATGGAGTCTGCAGTTCTGCTCAGTTGATAGCAATAGGGTCGTCCCTAATTACATGGGACTAAAAAATAACTGGCGAAATGTGCGTGTTCTAGTAGGTACTGCCTAAGTCTTCGAGGATAATAGGCGTGATGTTATGATGTATGTTCTGGTATTTTCAGTTAACCATAGAAATGTAAGAAAAGTATCTATCAGTTATACAGTGTATCATCATCATCATTTCAGCCAAAAGACGTCCACTGCTGGACATAGGCCTCCCCCAGGTGTCACAGTGTGTATACAGTGAATGATTGTTGGCAATGCACATAATGTGCAAAAATAATGTTCTTTACTTATTATTTTTGTTCATCTGCCCTGAATTGGTTACTAGTTTGAGTCCATCAGTGCCTGTAAACAACAGGCCACGTAAGACACGACAATATTAAGTGCCCTATCGTTTGTGGAACAACACCACATTTACACTCCAAGGCAGAGCGATTAATGAACCTCCACCTCTGCAGGTTTTACTTCTTGTGGCCGATCTAGTTAATACGAGTGGAAGGAGTAGGTATATTAGCAGGGGCTGCGGGATGTTGGGGCTGCGAGATGTTGTAAGAGATACCGCGGCCTTGACATATAGGGCTTAGAAGGAACATGGGTGGTTTTTAGTTAGTAGAAGTCTGACTCGCCCTTTTGCTCTGCCAAAGAGCGGGACCCCGGTTATTTGATGATTTTCCACACCCCAAAAAAAAGGAGTATATTAGCAGTATTTTTGTAAAGGAAGAAAAAGTATTTATAAATTGGTCTGACAAAGGACTAATAAATAAATATAAGAAAAGCTTGAAAATAACTAGAATTGGTCCTACACGAGGCCAAAAGGCAGCTACATCTCAGCATGCATTGTGCTATAAATTTTAAGACAAAATGTCACTCGCAAAATGTAAAATATTATGCGAACGCCACTTATTATTTACAGTAATAAATCGTATAACATAATATCTAAGCTACAAGGACAAATCTTCACCCAGGTCATAATTAATCACTAACCCAGCACAGGTGCTCATCCATATTTAACTCCGTGATTTATGATCATAGATTAGTTCTGTTTAATCCGTATTTACTGTAGATGGATGTACGGCCTAAAAATTCAGCCATTCAGCATGTTTTGTATCAGGCTTATCGGATTTACTTCAGCGGAAAATATTGAGGCCGTGAAAATATGGAATTGAGGTCATATTTTTTTAGTTTACGGATGGATGGGGCTTCGTAGTTAAATTTTTTATTTTGTTCGGTTTGATATTTTACTTTTTATAAAATACTAGTTCTCACCCCGCGGATTTACCTTTGTTTGATTATCCCACCGGACGTAGATACTACCGAAATAGAAAATTGTGATGATGAGGCCATCTAGCCGTATTTGGCCATATTAAAGGCATACGATGGTTGTCAAAAACGTCATAAAGCTACGAGCACAACTCTTAGGAAGAAGAGTTATTCAACTCTGACCACCTCCTCTGCAAAGATTATCGTCTCGTCGATATCAAACATACAATACATAAATAACCTACAGAATGAATAAATACGTGTACTTTCCAATAGTACTTTTACTAGAATGCCCAATTACCTATCCGATTGATAGTGTTTCGAGTACTGGACGCTCTGAGAATCGATAGTTCCCAGAAAAGAGAATATTGAAACCATTGAAACTATTGGCTACATAAATAACCTACAGAGTGAATAAATACGTCTACTTTTCAATAGTTCCATTCTAGCACGCCCAAATATCTATCCGATAGACAATGTTTCAAGTATTGGACGAATCCGGGACTCGATAGTTCCCAGAAAAGAGAATATTGAAACTATTGACAATTTGGCTTCGTATGAAATTCGGAGTCCTAGGAAGCCATGAAAGCGTTAGTTATTGAGCGTAAGTCTTTGAGGTTATTTAGTTTACCAGGTAATTTTGTACAGCTTGGCGGTATTTAAAATGTACGTTGAAATGTACGTGGTTATTTCAGTTTATTACAAGTTGTTATACCTAAGTATAACTACTCACACTGTCAAAACCATATACATTATACATTAGTTGTTAAAAGCATTTGTTCATGAGGCCAAAAAGTTTTCTTTATTTTTTTAATTATATTCTAGACAATACTGGTAATTTTCTAGTTATTTGGATAAATTTTTTAACGTTTAAAAAGCATGGTATAATGTGTCCATACACAAGCATGCATGAAATCGGTGAATGTAAAGGGAACATTAAATTAATATTCCTTTTATTTTTTAATAACACGCTCACTTAACCTATTTACATCCATTCAATATTTGCCCAAAAAAGGTACCCATACCAAAATATCGGCGAGCCTAACTCCCCAAGTCTCAGTTCAATTCTCTCAAAGCAATCCTATATTGTCGCGTCCCGACAATTGGCTACTTTAGAGATATTTCAAGATAGTTGATTTCTGCTGGACGGGGTCCAAACTGCCGTTTGCAGACTCCGAGACGCCGGATTATAGAGAGCCTGTGAGATAACTGTTGCTAAGATTATTTATTGTTATTAGTTTGTTATCGTGGAGACCAGAGGTTTAGTAGGTCTAGTCAAGTAAGTAATGGATTAAACTGGATTTGCCAAAATATATTTTCTTACTGTAAACAGAGGAAAATGAGCATGTAAGGATCGTAGCAGGTCCCGTCGGGGCTGCGGGTTGTTCACAAGTTACCGTGGCCTCGACATATAGGGCTAAGTAGGAACATGGGCGGTTTTTAGTCAGTACAAGTCTGACACTCCCTTTCGCTCGGAACGGTAATTTGATGATTTTCCACCCAAAAAAAAAAAAAAGAGCAAGTCGCGTCGGGGCTGTGGGATGTTGTAAGAAATACCGCGGCCTTGACATAGAGGGCTAAGAAGGAACATGGGTGGTTTTAGTCAGTAGAAGTCTGACACTCCCTTTCGCTCCTCCCAAGAGTGGGAGGGGTTTTTGAGGACTCCCCCCCCCCAAAGATCGTAGCAGGTGACGTTTTGTGGTATCTACACACATCAAAAGTGTCTAGGGATCAAGCATTTTTATGCGGATTTCTTGAGATTGAGATGTGGCTTTGTAATAAATTTATGATTTTATAAATTTATATGGATCCTTTTTGGTGCATTTCATAATTTGAATCAGGAACTGTGAATCAAATTCGAGTAAAAGATGAAAATCAGCTGTCAATATTTTCCCTATAAAAACATACAACGCATTGAAGACATTATTAGTGCTACTGTTTCCCTACTACTGATTAAAACCAACGTTATTATGGAGCGGCGACGTCATTTAAGCAGGGAAGAAATGCTCAGAGCCGTGGGAATGATAGAAGCTGGTTCCCGGCAACGTACTGTGGCTTTAGCTCTGAATACAAGTCAGAGTGTTATCAGTCGACTTTGGACACGTTACCGAAGCACTGGTACCGTGGCTGAGCGCCATGGAGGACGGTATCGCTACACCACACGGAGACAAGACCGATACATTCAAATCTTAACTCGAAGAGCTCCAACAATAACCGCCATGATGTTAGCCGTGAGGCTTCATCACTCTTCAGGGAACTTAATTAGCGACCAAACAGTCAGAAACCGCTTGCATGAAGTGAACCTTCATTCTTCATGCTACGGGTACCACCTATAGCAATGCACAATCGTAGGATTCGATATCAATGGGCTCTTGAACACAGAAATTGGGCAGAAGAACAATGGTGTTTCGTGTGCTTTTCTGATGAGTCTCGTTTTGGTATGAGACCGGATACAAGACGTATACGACACTGGAGAACCCCTGGACGCCAACAGCGATTAAAATCCTGCCAGGAAGTCCATCCATATAGTGGTGGAACCATCATGGTATGGGCGGGTATTTGGATCGGCGGAAGAACTGAGTTGATTTGGATCAGAGGCAACCTCAACGCTCAAATTTATGCTGAGACGATTGTATCAGACGTCATCGTTCCTCTACAAGTGCAAATCGGTCCCTTATTTCAGTTAATGCATGATAATGCACGACCGCACACCGCAAGAGTTGTAAGACAGACTCTCGCCGCAGCTAACATCAATGTCCTGCCCTGGCCTGCTCAGTCGCCAGACTTGAACCCGATTGAGCATGCATGGGATATGCTACAGAGAAGAGCTCTGCCGAATATGGAGGGTATCCAGTCGCAAGAAGACCTTTTTTTGTTGTTGCAACGAACATGGGCGGCCATTCCACAGCGTGATTTGGATGAACTCATTTTGAGTATGCCAAACCCATGTTCTTGTGTTGTTAGTGTTCGCGGTAGAAACACGGATTATTAATTGTTTAAGTTACCCAATAAAATTTTAAAGAAAACTGTTATTTCAGTCTTTTTTTCGAACTTTAATGTTAGTGGTTCAAATGTCAAAAATCCCTTTATTAGGAAAATGGCAAATTTCTTTATTAATGCAAAGGTGACTTGGTTTATCGTTACTGTGACAAACGAAAACACTTTATTTGATGAATCCTTAAAGAAAATTTTAATTAATATCAATCAGGAGAAAAGTTATTGCAAAAATATATGTTGATCCCTAGACACTTTTGATGTGTGTATTATTGTAGTTTTAGAACCTACCCCCCTACTACTCTGCCCAGAGCGGGAGGAGTCATTAAATGTTCTCCAAAAATCCAAAAAAAAGAAAGGGTAAAAAAAAAAGAAAGACAAGATACAAATCAAGAGGATGCGCTGTCTCCGCCTACTGTACGAAAATATTTTACTCATTTGTTTACAGCAAATGCTAATAAAGGAACATGGGCACTTTAATTAACGTCTGTATCGCGAAGCGTGAAGGCTCGTGACATCGTGCATCGGGACATTTAGTAAATTATCTATGTGAGTGTCAGTTACAGCTGCTTGAACGTTGAATACAACAGTTTAATAATAATAATAATAATAATAATAAATAACTTTATTTCACAATAGCAGATTTAACATGTTTTATATACACACAGTTTACATGAGCCTTGGTAGTAACACAATGGAGCACAATCTAAGAACTGAAATCTGCACACAATTTGAAAAACCCTGCCTCTCAAACTAGGTAACCTGTATCTTGAGAGACAGTGATTCAGCTTACATAGTGATGCTAAAAGTTCAGTAGTAGACTGTGTCGATCTACCTAAGCGGTTACGAATATAAAGCTAATTTAAGTAAAAGTAAATATTTAAACGTGATGTGTGTGTGTGATTGCGTGGGTGTGTATGCATGTATGTGTGTGTGTGTGTGTGAGTGTGTTGTGTGTGATTCGGGATATAAAGGTAGTTAGAAGACGTACTTAAGTAAGGATTCTGTTTGTATGTAGTTCTGTTCCAGTAGCCATTTCGTTAATTTAGATTTTATTTCATGTTTATTTAGATCGACGATGTTTAGGTTTTTGTGAATTTGTTTATATATGTATGTACTTAATGTGTAGTATTGGTGTTGAGCGAAGGCGGTTTTGTGAGGAGTACTTAAGGGTAGTTTTTTCCTTTTTTTAGGGTCAGATGGGGGAACGCTGGCGTGTTTTCTAAGAGTAGACTGCAATACAAAAAGCTGGCGCACTGAAAGTACTTTTGAATCAGCGTATAGTTGCGTAGTGGGATAGCGATAGGGTTTGCGTGACATCACCTTCAGTACGGCTCTCTGTGCTCTTTCAACCTTCAGCAGACTGGTTTTATTAGCGCCACCCCAGACTGTGATGCAATAACCAATGACGGATTGGCATAATGCATAGTACACCATCTTCAGGGTATCAGGCGGAGCCGAGTCTCTAAGGGATTTGAAAATATGTAAGAGCTTTAAACACCTAGTGTAGTGGCGTCAACCTGTTTGTCCCATCGTAATCCTTCGTCTATTTGGATACCCAGATATCTTACGTTATCAGTTCTTACAAGCGTCGGACATAAGCATTGTGGGGACTGTTTGGAGCAGGTGTGCGCTTTTATGCAGAAGGATTTGTCGGGCAAGGTGTTACGCCGAATAGCGAAGGGAATGTACGATGTTTTGTCGCAGTTTAGGGTGAGCAAGTTTAGGTTGAGCCATTTCATTATAGTTGTCATTGCCGCTTCTGCGTAGCATTTAACGCTATCCCAGGTTGGTCCGTGAACTATGACTGCGGTGTCGTCTGCATACGCAAAGATCTTGGAGTTGGGGATGGTCATTCTGCACAACTCATTGACGTATATAAGGAAGAGGGTGGGGCCTAGAATGCTTCCCTGAGGTACGCCGTAAGTGGTAGAAGCTTCTTCACTCATGTACTCTCCAATTTTAACTCTTTGGGTTCTATTCTTAAGGTAGTCCTTGAAAATTTCGAGGGTGTTTCCTCGTACCCCTAGGAGTTCCAATTTAGTTATAAGTTTGGGAACAGAGACTGTGTCAAATGCTTTAGAAAGGTCTAAAAAGATCCCTACACTTTTAACTCCACTGTCAAGATTCCTAGCAGCCAATTGTGTCAGCTCAAGAACTGCATCCTCAGTAGAGATTCCTGTGCGAAAACCATACTGATTATCAGTTATGAGCTGGTGTTTGTTGAGGAATTTATTTAAACTATTATGCAGGATCCTTTCCAATATCTTAGAGAGTGCTGATAGGACCGATATGGGTCTGTAATTGTTGACACAGTTTCTGTTCCCTCCCTTATGAATTGGATGGATGATAGCCTTCTTTAGAGCATCAGGAAAAATACCTTTCTTAAGGCAACAGTTAAGGATGTACGTCAAAGGCGGCGTCAAGGTCTCGCGGCAATTCTTTAGCACTAAGGAGGATATGCCATCCCAGCCTATTGCGCAATCGTTACGCAGTTGCAGAATAAGAGATTCAACTTCGTTTTCATCAACCTCAAGTATCACAAGAGAGTTGGCGGGGCTGGGTGAAATGTTTAGACATGATCTAGGTGGGTTTATGGGTTGGTGAGATTGGGACAAGATTTCCTGAGCCAAGTTAGTGCCTACATTACTGAAAAATCTACAGACTTCGTTCACGGATGAAGTAGCGTTATCACGGATTTCCAGCAGTTCTACTGGGCTAGTTTTCTTTTTGGTGTTATTGGTGATCTGTTTGATCGTTTTCCAAAGGGCTTTCGGGTTGTTACGAGATTTTTCAAGTTCGCGTTTTTCATGGGCTATTTTTAGTTTCCGGAGCAGGTCGTTACAAAAATTCCGGTACCGCATATAGGTGATTTTCAGTATAAGATTATTAGGATCTTTTCTTGATCTGCTGTGCAGCCGGTCTCGGTTTTGTATACACTTTAATAGGCCGGTGGTTATCCATGGTTTAATTATTCTTTTTTTCCTTGGAATCTTAGTTTGTTTAGTGTGTTTCTCAATTAATGAAGAAATTATAGCTATGAACATGTTCATGGATATATTGGGGTCAACGATTCTGTATAATGGGGTAAAGTCCGAGTTTTCTAAATCTAACTTAACTGCATCGTAGTCTATGCGGGTAGATATGTGGAGTGGTTTATTATCTGGGCTCGTGTTAGCAATATTAAGTAGCACCGGTTTGTGGTCCGTAATGTGTGAGTCTAGTACAAGGGTTGTAATAGGAAGGGTAGTTTTAACAAGTGCATGATCTAGACAATTATCCAGGCGAGTGTTGTACCTGTGGGATGGGAGAAGACCGTGAGAGGCATTAAGAATGAGGTAGTTCAAATAGCGGTCATCTGTACTAGTGGGTTTGAGGTCTATATTAATATCACCTATTAGGACTATATTTTTGTAGGAGGAGAGGCTTACGTAGACACTATTTAAACTATCCAAAAAACTTTCGGTACTTTCCTTGGAACTGTATGACGGGGATCGGTACACTGCTACAATAGCGAGATTTTGATATGGTATATGACAAACCAAGCAATTTCCACCCACAAATTGAGGTTCCCACTCAGAGGTTCGGAGGGCCTGTTTTGTAAAGATAACAATTCCATCATTTTGGTTACTATTTGTTCCAGTAAAATAGGAATCATATCCAGTCAAAATCGGTATATTACTGACTTTACTAAGCCAACATTCAGTAAGAATTACCACGTCTAAGTCAAGTTTTATTGAATGCATTAGTACCTGGAGTTGGTCAAAGTTTTTATTTAAGCTGCGGATGTTTAGGTGTAATATTTTTATGCTGGTATTAGTAGTGCTGACATATTCAGTACATTTTTCTGGGGCACAGTTAAATGAGTCTCCCACTGTTAGCGAGTCCAACTCGCCGCATATACTGTATATGCTAGTCATTGGGAGAGTGTATAAATAACGTGAGGTGACTCAATTTTACGACTTCTGTTAATAGGATTTGTTTAGTATAGAATATTATGTCGTTTATTATTTGCCTTTTAGTGTAAATGTAGTTCTTCAACCAGGTGTTTTTGTGGGGATGAGTTGTGAATGTGTTTTTGTATAGAGTGCGAATGTCATTATGAGTTTTTATTTGCGTGGTTATGTAAGTGTTTAACAAATTGTATATCCTTTTAAATTGAGAAACAAATAAAATATCGAAAAACAATAACTGAAGACAGATTCGTGTAAATATAAAGATATTAACCGTACGGATTATTAGTCACAAGCCAGTGTAGTCTATATCCTGTAGACATTTTTCAGAGCTAATTAACAGTTGTTTGTCTCCTTCCTTTTTGCGCAAAAATATGTTACCGTTGGATACCCAGCAGAATTTGAACTTGTGGCTTTTCGCAAACTCTCTTGATTGGTAGAACAGTTTTTTGGTGTTACCTGGAAGCTGGTCTGTGACAAATACCGGCTGACAAGAACCCGGAATGCCAATGACACTAGTGTTTAATTTATCTTCCTTGACCTTGGCTTTGTTGAACGTTCGGACTGCAGATATGAGTGTATCCTTTAACATAACAGAAGTAAATTCAGCTATTATCGGTCGTGTAGTGGTAGTAGTACCCAACGGTTTCCCAGGCAAGCGGTAAATATCCCTCAGCTCAAGTTCTTTTATCGATACTCCAACAGCTTCGCCAATGCTGCATACCGTTTTTGCAAGAGTGGCATTGGTTTCAGTGTCATATTGCGGTATATTACGGATTTCAATACCTGAGGACCTAGATTTGTGTTGAAGATCCTGTATTCTTTTCTCTAAAGTTTCTATGTATTGTCTCTGCTCCCGGCGTTCCTTTCTTAGGTGTTCCACCTCATTTTTCAGCTCCTCAAATTGTTGGTTTATGAAGAACATAGATTTGACTATCTCCTCGTTTGACTTGTGTATTTCCGTATTAGATGCCTGAATCTGAGTGTTCTGGGATTTTATTTCTGTAATATCAGACGCCAATTTAGCCATCATAGCGGTTTGCGGAGCAAGTAGCTTTGCAATTGAAGAGTCTTGTTCTTCCTTCCAATCGTCGAATTGAGTTTGAAGGTCGCGCGTAGCAGCGCCTTGCGGCGAGTTTGCCTTACGGGCTCTTTTATTTCGGTTCGTATTTACGTAATCACTCACCACCGCATTGGCTATATCCGATTCTGATTTGGTCTGGGACTGGCAAAGGTTGTTTAATTGCGTTTTCGGCGTGTTCGGGGGAGTGCGGTTCATAGCGGACATGCTTCCAATCAGTTGTAATAAAGTTGCTAGCAGATCTCATACACTTGGTCACAATCGGTAAGCGCGCGAGAAAGGTCGCGTGCGAGCGGAGTCGTAGCGCATCGGCCACGAGTGCTTATGTTCGTAGCCACGTAGCAATCCGTAGCATCGACGTCAGCGGTTACGGCGCCGCGGGCCGCGTAGCAGATAGCGAGTAGCTTATTCAAGTTTCTACGTCACTAGCACCGTGGCGTAGAGGTCGGAGAGTCGGACCGCAACACTACACAGCACCGTGGGAGTGGGTTCGAATCCAGCAAATCACAATCACTTTTCGAGAGTCAGGATTTAAAGTAGGTGACAAAATTGTTTGTATCTCACTCTAGGACCGCCCAGTGGGCGTTGATTACTTGTAAGAAACAGGTAAGAGTGACAAGGAATTCACAATCACTTAACTTAACCAATCACAAAATTCGAAAGCAAAAATTCCGAGGACAATCGACACGCGTCCACTCGGTATAACGTACGGGCGCCGAACGAGTTTCTGTTGTTGTTATTTTATTTAAAACTACAAAGCTGTTGCCTGCGATTATTGCCCGCGTGAAATTATTTACCATTGACCATCTTGTCGCTGACATCGGTGAGAAGACCGAGGCAATTTTGGGTATTTCGCCTCAAAAATTCTAATAAGTCAGTCAGTTAGGTTATCGAGAAATATTGGATACGTGTTTTTTGTTTTATCAAATTAATAAACACCAGGTGTTTCCAGCGGCTTCGCCCGCTACAACTCGAAAATTATGTGTTAATCCATGGTTATAAACTATCTGCGCACAAAATTTTATCCAAATACGTTCAGTAGTTTTTGCGTAAAGAGTAACAAACATCCATCCAACTTTCTCGTTTATAATATTAGTAAGATTTACGTAAATAAAACGTGTCAAAGATCATGAGTCACTTTGTGGGTAAAAAATTACTATCCTTGTGACATCACACGACTTTTCGAAGCACTGTATCGTCTTCATCTTTTGTTTACGTGAAAAAAGAAAAAATACGTGTTCATTATTTTGTGGAAATATATGTGACGGACGAATTCGATTTTTTTGGTGAAATACCCAATTGGTACAGCATAAACTGTAGGTAACGACAACCCAATAACAAACCCACTATATAACCAAGTTATGTAGCACACGTTACAAACTGTAGGCACCTACGTTACAACAGCGTTAACTGCCTACTTCACTTTTACGATCACGTTTACGTATTCATTTTAATGTAGAGAGTAACAAAATGGAAACAGAAGGCTCATAAATTTCATAACACGACTGACGCTTGCAATCCCCGAAGGGTTAGGCAGAGTTGTAGGCATCTAATACCAACACCAAAAAAAAACCAACCACCAATAAACCAACCTACCAACACCAAAAAATACTTTTTCTTTCTTTCTTTCACCCATATTTCTACCGTTATGTTTTCCAATAATAAGGGGCGTGCCTTTTGCCATAAGCTGAGCTGAAATCCAGATCTCCGTGGCTCATTCTGAGAAATTCCTGATCCAAAAATAAAAACACTTTTCCCGATGACAAGTGGAAATAAAAACCGGGACCTCTTGCACTCTCATTCATAACCACTAGATCAACATAATTGCATTTTCAATTCAAAATACGACCTATTTACTTTATGTTTACGCCGATTTAAAATATCTGACAAAGTAGAGTATAGGCTGCGGGATGTTGTAAGAGATACCGCGGCCTCGACATAAAGAGCTAAGAAGGAACATAGGTGTTTTTTTGTCAGTAGAAGTCTGACGCTCTCTTTCGCTTTGCACAAGAGCGGGTTACTTGATGGTTTCCCACACCCCAAAAAATAAACAAAGTATGATAGTATGCTTTGAACCTTTTTCTAGCAGAAACTACATAACCAATATAGAGTGAATATTGGGAACAAACCTTCTGTAATCCTGTATCCCATGATTCTGTATGACAATCGTCTATACGAGTATTGGGGGAATTTCACGAACATTATATCTATTGGATTCGCGCCAGAATGGACTAGTCTCTGTGGCGCCTGGAGGCAACATTTGAGCAATGTTACGTAGTGGCGATACGTTGCTCTGCGGATTTGAGTAGAAAATCGGTTTGCACTTGCAGAATGAGGGTTTTGTAAATAAAGTTTCAGTTTTAGGGAATAGAAAGTTCAAGAGTAGAAAGTAGATTTTACTTTCATAAAATTGCGTTGTACCTATCTATTTTTCGAACATATTTTCACGTAGGTAGGTATCATTACCATTAAAAACGGAATGTTTACTTTTTGTTCCGACGTCTCGATATTTCGCTAGTACATTTGACGGTTTGTTTTCTGAGGAAACCAGGGGGTAACGAAAATAAAAAAATCCTATTTAAGTTCTTTCCGTCCTCATGATATTTAGTTAGAGTTTACTAGAGTATTATAATAAAGCAGATTGTTTTTGACTTTGAATGATTTACTGATTAACATAAAAAATGTACCCTAGAGCTCTGTTCAACAAATCAAAATTCTGATTAACATAAAAAATGTACCCTAGAGCTCTGTTCAACAAATCAAAATTCGCGCAAACTTTGTTCTTTTCAACCAAGGGCGTGAGTAGCAAAAATCTGTGCCTACCCACCCAAATTTATTTTTCAGGCGAAAATTCAATAAAAAAAGTTCGCTGTAAAGAGCCGCCTTTTGTTTTTCACGCACAAGTTAAAGTTTTTCCAGTGTAAGTAACAATTCATTAGGTTTGTTTACTTTGTTCCTGATTTATTACAGTTGTTTACAAAGTTTGTTAAAAACGCTCTAAGCAATTCAAACTAAACTTTTTTTCCGATAATATATTGTTTGAAGTTCCGCTTTTATGTTTTACGAAGTTATTGAGGCCCCCTTGTTTTTTTTTTGCTTTTCTCATGGTTTATGTTTTCCTAGTTTAAATATTTATTAACAGTCGAAGAATACACATTTTAAATGACTACGTCCTGTCTGTGTGTAATATTATAAAATGAAAAACTAAAGGAAAAAAATGGCAAGTTAGTTTTCAAGGTAACAAATTAATGTCACAGAGCTTTTTGTCCGTGAGTGTAATTACCTACATTACCTGTAATAAATTTTATTTGCGTGTTATCTTATTATTAGAATACCAGATACTTACTATTATAATGAACTCGTTTATAATAATATTTATATGATAGATAAATTGAAATACTTATTCCTCAACGACATGGAATTCTATATTTTATTTTAACATTATACAGAAAATAATGTTGCATATTAGCTTGCATGTTTTGATTTCATAACGAAGAATATTGAAGAGAACTTTTTAGTTATTTCCAATATACTAAACATACGAGTACCCAGAGAGCAGCACTGAAAGGAGTTTTAAACAAGTTTTCCAAGAAAGAAGTTGTCAAGTTTTCTTTTTACCTTTGCGTAACGAAGGTTTGCTCTTTAGATATACCTTTTAATATCAACTTAGAATGTACTAATGGTCGTTCACAAGTAAATTCCAAATTGGTATTGTTTATGCCAATTCGGAATTTCTAATCCTACTTCCTTCTAAAATTATAAATGCGAAAATTTGTGACGATGTATGGATGTTTGTTACTGTTTGTTTTTGCGTGAAAGATCACGCAAAAACTACTGACCGGTTTTGTCGCCTACCAGAGCGCTGCTTTATTGGTTCACGTAGTATCAGGAACGGTGTACCAGGAACGCAGTTCAGAGAAGAGCTTTCTGCAAAAGTTTTCCGAGAAAGAGTATTCATTGTTGTTTTTATTTTCACCGTTGCGTTACAGAGCTTTGTTTTTTATACCTAGTCTTCAGAGTACGATACTGTGTTACGCTTCAGTTAGGAACGAACTTGAAAATAAAGTAGAGGGACAAAGTATCTGCGTAGTTGTAGCGCAGATAGGACGTGTAGATACAAACTGTGATAGAATGTGTAGATATAAACTGTTATTACTTAGAGTTGCTTGTACTTTGTTTTTCTTTTTTTTTAGTTAGATCCATCATTTATAGATGTTTGAAAGTTTTAGTAGGTCGACGGTCTAAATTAAAGAAAGAGTCTAACAACCAGTCTTGCGAAAGGGTAAAGGTACCCAGACACCCAAATTGTGATTACCCAGTACTAAGTTTTGGAAGTCAGATGCAATCACTCTATGTAAAATACTGGTATTCAGCAGCATTTGGTTACCTTGAAAACCGACCCCACCTTAGTTGAAAGAAGGCTAGGCAGATGATTACGACATAGTAAGTAGTCAAAAAAAAGGGGAGTTAAAAAACTAAAAAACCCGACTGAGATATCTGAAAAGCAAAAAACAAGCACATTTTAAATTAAACAAAACTTGGAAGCAGGCGGGGTCCATTCTATTTTCATTTCATAATTTAATATTCAAATATATTTTTGTAATGTCCTTTTAAAACCCTTCATTTTGATACCCTTTTCTTTATTAAAAGAGTAACCTTTGGAGTTTCTTGCCGGTTCTTCTCCTTAGGAATCGACCAATGCCGACACGGTTGGCGCAGGTGCTCAGGCAATGGACTGCTGCGCTACGTGACGCGGGTTCGATCCCCGCACGGAACAAATATTTGTATGGCCTACAGATAGTTGTTTCGGGTCTGGGCATTTGTGTATGTGAGTTTAAAGGTTTGTGAACGCACCCACGATACAGGAGAAATTCCTAGAGTGGGGCAACGTTTTTTTTTTTTTTTTTAAATAGAAAAAAAAATGCACCGTACCCTGCACCTTTTTTTCGACGTTTTATAAGTGCCCGTAAAGGCCTATGTGGAATAAAAATATATTGATTTTGATTTTGCGGTTTTAGGTACACAACTTATCAAAAGAGTGCCAAACTTAACCTAACTAAACCCCAACCAATTAATCATTAAAACCCTCATCTCAATAATCCTCTGATGAAAATTCCATTTTGCATGTTAGCCGCAAAATCTGACACACACAGCTAAAAGCTAAGTTGATGCCAAGCTCCTACAATTAATTTCCTATTGTTTACGAACTTGAGCAGTCTGTGAAAGTTATTAAAAGTTTTCTTCTTGTCGCACTGAGCTTGGCAACTCGATAATAAGTGCTGACGAAGAAATATTGGCGGTGTTAGTACGGTTTTAGAAAGATAAACTAATGATTGTTTTTTAGTCTTGGTGACTTGAAAAGGAACCCGATAAGTTGGTTCTAGAAGAGCAGTGACCGTCTGACTGCCAAGTCGAAGATCTCGAATTCTTACCCAAGACATGCACCTTTCCCATCGGGGCTGCGGGTTCCGTCGGGGGAGCTCGGCACAAGAGCTAATAAGGAATATGAGTGGTTTTTAGTCAGTAGTAATCTGACACTCCGTATGTCTCCTCCCGTTGGGGTGTGGGAAGTCATAATTATCATTTGCTTCGGTGATAGACAACATTGTAAGGCAACTAATGCTGATTTTATGACCTGAGAGATATTTTTCGACGGCATAATACATTAAGCCTTGACGAATGCCCATGCTCAGATGCTAAAAACTCTGACACCAGCACGGTTATTGCGTATCTTTTTAAATGTCAGTGGCAGTCATGGTGTACATCTATTAAGTGTCTAATGGTTCCATTTTGTACCAAACCATAGCCATTTGACAGTTAATCCATGGACACTACATTTAAAAAGATACGCAATAGCCTTGCAGGTTAGGTGAGATACCATGACCATACCACGATACGAGTAGATGACCTGCGAGATGCCATAAAAAAAACTTGAACACGTTGTGCATTTTTGAATATTTTGGAATGGTTAGGGAATAATTTCGCACGAATTACATATTTAATAGCATAAAAGTACTATAATATTTATGTGGCTAATTTTCATTTCTTGTCATTTCACATTTTTGACATTTGACACACGCACAATCGTGCTTACACCCTGCGCCATCTTACGAATTAACGATCAGATCACGTTTTTATCACGATCTCGTGACTCCTGACGCGAGTTTAATTTATTTTACCCATTCCAACAAAAAGTGTGCAACGCCACTAAAGCATACTTACTTTAAAAAAAAAACACCATGGGTCATCGCGACGCAGCTCGCAGAGCGACAGATTCGCGCCGTAGCATCGCCTGAGGCGTGAGCCTGCATCCTTTGTAAAATAACGTAGCTTTAGTCTTCAGAGGTAAGAAAATAAAGTGAACATAATGACAAAGAACTTGACAAGACAGTTCAGGCGCTTCATAGACGTAGCGGGAAGTTTCAAACAACTAACTTGGTCTAACTTCTGAAAGATGGAATGGTTGGTCTGAACTTTTACCTGTTACTTTTTTTTAAATAAATACTCGTACCTTTTAGTATCGATATTTTCTGAAGTAGTTGAAATTCCCTTTTTTTTTAAGATACGTTCCAGAAAATTGAACACTTATTTAAAAATAGGAGAACCACCAATTATAACAAATGTTTAACTGCCGCACTCAGAGAGCTTTAATGACTACTTAGGCCATCACTTAGTAATGGTTTTGACAGTTTTGTCATACAAAAGTATGTCAAACCTTTGCTAAGTGACGGGTTAAGTAATCATTAAAGCTCTCTGAGTGCGGCAGTAAGACATATAAATCGGAGTCTTTCGATTACAAACAGAAAACAATAAATATAAATCTATATCTATATCGGACGCCAGGTTGGTTAATCAAGCCACGAAAAAAAAAGGCACGTTTTCATTTAAAAAAAGTTTGTTGTACGCACTCGAAAGAGTGCGTACAGAATAGATTTTGGTAATGAGTACTTTTTACAAGGAATAGTGAAAGTTCGGTTTTGAATATCTAAGCAGTCTTTGTAATTTTTAATTTGGACATGCCACAAGGAAAGAAAAGCTTCTTCCCAGCAGTGGGTGAATTAGGGCTTTGGATGATGATGATGTATTAATTGACCCAGTAGTTTTAAAGTCGAGAATCAAACAATCGTTTGCCTTTATTGGTAGGCAAAATGGACTAATTGACTCCGTCTAAATCCGAAATATAGGTCAGGCCATTTTATTTCAGCCCATACATTGTGATTGCCTTCGACCGGTCTATAAATGTTTAAATAAGAAAATAGTACCAAATACCAGTAGAGTTACACCAGCTGAATTTAACCAAATAACATTTTTCGAAAAAACATAGGAAGGTATCGGTAGTACATAAAATGCCTTGCAAAATGGCAATTGTCAAAATTTTTGTTTTGCCAGAAAACTGACGATGTTGTAACAAGCAAAAATAAAAATAAGTAGGTATTTGAAACTTTTTCGTCTAGGCAATGGATAGCAAAGCTACAGTCCAGCAGGGCTATTGCGTATCTTTTAAATGACAGTGGCTATCATATAGTGTACATCAAATAATGTCAAATGGTTCCATTTTGTACTAAACCATAACCAATTTGACAGTTAATCCATGGACAATATGATAGCCACTGTCATTTAAAAGATACGCAATAGCCCTGCTGTACAGGCCAATCTAGATAAGTGCTCGAAATTCAGGTTCGTTGCCAACTTTCAAATTCTGCAAATTGAAATTTTCTGGCCAGCGATGTGTTTTTAATTTTTTGTCTGCAAGCTGGCATATCTTTTCAAAATGTTTTTAAAGAAAAATAGAAATGCGGGAGGTTATCTAAACAAAATGCAGTTTGAAAAGAGTTCCGCACGATTTACAGAATTACCCTTGCTTGCACGATATAATTGGTTATTTGACTACTATTGGAGGAACAGGCGTGTAAATAGCCGTGTATCTCTGCGGTTTGAGGACTTGTTACAATCTAACACCTGGATTGCGTGCTGATTCAAATGCCTATATTTGTCTGTATAATTTCAAGTTGGGAGTGGCGGCAGCAGACGGCGTATGGTGGCCTAACTCTAGCATGTAAAGAAAAGCGGTACCTGCTTCTTCCTTCTTCAGTCTCGAAGATCTTCGCAGGTGGTACCACCTGTCTCTCCTGCCTGGTCTTGCGTGCTGATCACCTTCGTTTGCTTGATCACAAATTACACAGACGCGGTAAAATGGGGTTATTATTAATCTCGGTAAATCCCTAATGCTTACGGGATGATACTCAGGATTATAAGGTTTGCGGGTGGATGATGTCTTAAGATTTAAGACACGCGGTGAGACGTGTGCGTACGGCGCGAGAGCACAATGACATCTAGTTCATCATGGCCACTGATTCTTCAAAAAATGGCGGTCCCATACGCTATATCAATACATGCCTATAGCCAGGCACATACACACCCCGTGCTACGTACTACGCACCAACCAACTTGAAATTGAGGGGCGATACTCGCCGCACCAACTATTAAAAAATCACAAAAATGTTATGTGTGTTATTTCAAAGAACTAACAGAAATAACACGATGTGTGAAAAAGTAATAAAATCGAATAACAAGTACATTTTAAATTAAACAAAACTTGGAATCAGGCGGGGTCCATTCTATTTTCATTTCATAATTTAATATTCAAATAAACCCCGCCTGCTTCCAAGTTTTGTTTAATTTAAAATGTGCTTGTTTTTTGCTTTTCAGTTTTTCAGTCGGGTTTTTTTAGCCCTTTTTGACCACTTTTTTTTCGATAATCTAACTGACGGACTTATCAGAATCATAGTTTTTTGACTCAGACCGATCCCCTATTATATCGTTCAAGGCTAATTCTGTATACCATTCAGAACTTAAGCTTTTAGGATTTAGATTTTTTGTACTATTGTCATCACCACTTCAAAATCAATCAAAATCATTTATTTCAAGTTGGCCAGTTACAGGCTCTTTTGAATAGTCGAACAAATACTAAATTTTAATAAGCTAATAAACTAAGCTACAGTCCCACTCACAAGGCATAATAACTGTCAGTGTACTGTAGTTGCCGATTCCATCATCACTATCATCATTATCGCCTTGCTCTTGTCCCATATTGCTTGACCCTGATCCTCATTATTAAAACCAGTTATCTGTATCCCACTACAGGTCAAAGACCTCCCTTCTCTCTCATCCCTATACAGTGCTCTTGATCGCCAATATCTGCAGCTAGAGTCGTGTTGGTCCCACCACGTTCTGAACCTGCCTCGTTACCTGCTCCTCATGCCTTTATAATTAGTTTATATAAACTTCATGCATAACCGTACAAAGACGAAATGCCTTGATAATTTTCTACTAGTCTATTTTAAGGTGATACAGAGACTAAACCGAAATTGAACACAGGCTTACTTTGTTAGAATTTCATGAAAAATATCATAAATCTAGAATATCCTCAGTCTAGACAGTTGGCGTTCCAGACAGACTAGGTAATAACTTGCATTGGATAATTTTACAATTTCTAGACAGCTGCTTTATGAATTTGTAATACTTATAAGAAAGATATATGAATTGCTTTCACAGTCAAGACTTTGTGCTCTTGACGGGTAACAGCAAAATTATGAGCACAAACGTCTGTGTAATCTTGTTCATAATATAAAGTATCGAGTCGATTTTGTAATTGGGTCTTTGAATAAATGATTATTATTAAATAACACAAGTTTTTATTTCTTTGCTTTAATTCAAAAGTTATATCAAATTGATAATAAGTTTTTAAATCCAGTACTGAAAACATGCGGACGGTTCCCGAAAAAACCCGACCGCGTGTGACGTCACAATATTAATTTCTTCATAGGAGCAAACAGGTGCTGCAGTGTTTTGTTTTCGGATATTTTTACTCAATGTGTAGGTACTAGTATCGTAAAATTGCTTTATCATTATGACGTCACAATCAATCGTGGCGCGTTCGATGTCGTGTTCTTAAAAAAAAAAGAATTGGAGAACTATTCATTGAGAATAAAATTTTAAAGTTTTCACATCGACTATTTAAACAATTCGAGTTGAAGTTTTAAAATACATAAAAATCTTATTTTTTAATTCAAAACCCCAAATGAGACTATACTTATCTCTTACAAGCTGTGTAAAAAAAATTACGTAAAACACATGTTATATGGGACAAATTTCTTTATAAATTGCATGTATCTCGAGGCACGTCCAGAACCCATCGGTTTAGAGAGTGCATTTGTCTAGTAAATGAATGTTTTCAAGTTTTTATTAGGTAGATTTCATCTGTTGAGGTGAGACTGTATATGATCAGGTAAATACCTACTGGTTCAAACTCTTGAAGCGAGTTTGTATCCTCCTGACAATTTCAGCTGATAGTTATATACTACTAACATGAATAAAATTGTGGTCAGTCAAACTTCTGACTATGCTCGCAGAGGTGTCCACCGTAGTTTAAACGTTCGATGTGCTTTTTATTTGCTTTTAGAACGCTCTGCGCGAATCGCACATCGATTTCTCGCTTTTCATTTTTATAAAACGGCACAGAAAAACAAATAAAAACTGTTGCTATTGTCGTACGTAACAAACCACAAGCGGCTTTTAGAGGTTTTTAGGCTTAATATTGGCTCCTAGATTTTTTCCGTGATTCTTAAAAAAAGTCATTGAATGTTTATAATCATTGTTTGTTAACCACCATCTTTGCTGTCTAGCATATGGCGATTGACCTAACTATTCATCAAACTGCATTCTTGAGAACTTTATAAACGCCACTGACTTAATTGGCCACCTAGGCATTAGGCCTAGCCCGTCGGGGCTGTGGGTTGTTTGAAAGAGATACCGCATCCTCGTCACAAGGGCTAAGGAGGAACATGGATGGCTTTTAATCGGTAGAAGTCCGACACTCCCTTTCCCTCTGCCCTCCCACTCGGAGGAGTTATTTGATGATTTCCCAACCCACAAAAAAAAGCCATTAAGCCTAGTAGGACCAGCTGGTCAGAGAAGCAATAATCCACTAGAAAATAATAGTAAGAATTATTTTTATTGTTAGACGTTAGGCAGAAGTGTACCCATTATTATTACATCCTAATTTCGCCAGATAAGTTTAAGTCCCGCGTAATAGAAGACGAGTCTAAAACCGGGCACTAATCCAGATTCCGCGGCTACGACTGAGAGATTCGTCGCGCTTGAGTTCTCAAGCGCGACGAATCTCTCAGTCGCTGCCTCAGTGGCTGCCTCGGGTCTTGTACGTGTTCACGTACAAGACCCGAGGCAGCCATTATCTATACCTGTACTAATATTACAAAACTAAAGAGTTTGTTTGTTTGAACGCAGTAAACTCAGGGACTACTGGTTGGAATAGAAAAACTGTTTCTGTGTTGGATAGTCCATTCATCGAGGAAGGTTATAGGCTATTTAACATCACGCCACAACCAAAAGGAGCGGAGCATAAATGAAAAATGTTGGATAAATTATTTCCTGCATGTCGTAGAACCAAAGAATTCGAAGGCATGTGACATCAACCAATCTGTACTGGGCCTGCGTGATAGATTATAGCCCATTCATTCTCAAAAGAGAGGAGGCATGTGTCCCAGCAGTGGGAACATTAATAGGCTGTTGATGATGATGAAACTAATATTATAAAGAGGAAAGATTAGTAAGATTTGTTATATGCTATATTATGTGACGTAGACGAAGTTGCATGGTTCAGCTAGTTAGTAATAACAGTGATTTTTCAATATTCTAGTACTAAAAAAAGCTCCAATGCATTTATTTCCGATCAGAAAGCCTGAAACCATTTGAAGTTCTTTTCAACTTTGCACTCTAACAAAATAGCCTCACAATTTCACAATTTTCGTTTTGTAGATACTTTTTCTACGCTGAATAAAATTTTGATTGGGTTTTTCTAAAACATGTCTGCATTCACTTAGGGGGGAAATTGAAAATGCTCACTTGTTTTTCTTTGTGTTCACCGCTGCAAAAACATGAATGTTTTCGCAGTTTCTCGCAATTTTAGCTTCTAACCTTTATCGGTTCCTTTTAAATTTTGTTGTGACTGGTACCTAGATCCCAGCGATGGTCAGGAATGTTAAAAATGTAACCTGCATAGTTATTTATCTGATTTATTCATCAATGTTCACCTGAGTGAATTCACCCAGATGAAATGAGGACACCACCTTAAGTCGCCTATGTTCACCTGGGTATATCACCCAGTTATTATTATTATTACTTATTATAATTGATTAATGAAACTACTAGGTACGTCGATATGTATGATTATAAATTGGCAAGGACAAGCAGGAGATGAGAAACAAGGACAGTGAAGTCTTACAAGCTACCAGGAGGCCTCGTAGGGCGGGAGGCAATAGTGTCCTCATCTCTGTGAACGGGGGGTACCAATGTAGGTTGGTAGATGTCGTAACAATGATGAATAGAGATATAGATTAATAGAGTATAATTATAAGGTATAATTATAATTATAATAAAATAAACCAACCGCTCTTTCGCTCTCTATTTATACAAACATTTGCTGTGCCCGACAGGGTCCATTAATGTGTCTAGAATTAATTTCCTTAACTCCTGTTAATGTACATTATGGATTGCAATAAATAATTTGAATTTGAATGTAAATTTTTTTTAGTCTTGTAAACATACGAAGTTTTTTGCTTTATTTCTTTAAGAAAAAAACCTCACCTTCACGTTTTTTTAACAAAAACTCTAGCGTTTCCTAGAAAAGCTGCTACAAAACTTGCCAAACTAAAACTTGCTATTTTCAATAGAATTTCCTTAAAAAACAAAGTTTGCTCTCGCCGACACTGTAAATTAAAAATGCTCGTGGCGTTTACTTTGCGCTCGTCCAGAAAAACATTATTATTTTTATTCGTTGATTGAACGGTACGTTCCCCTTCAATTTGTCGCACTTGGCCAGCCATTTTGTTTCGATTGCACATCTGTTATTGGTCCACCATTTTTGTTTGATTTGAAGCGTTGGTTTTTTAAAGGGTTTGTTAGTGTCGTGAATCGTTGTCACAATTGTTTTGTTATTGTCGTTTTTGGATATAAAAGGCTTTCACGTGGTTAAAATGCGAACGAATTTTATTGAATGTTTTACCCAGTTTTTTTATTCCGTACGATAAACTTGATATTGGTGAAGATTTTGTTGTGTACAAGCTTAATTTTATTTTAGTCATAACGTCATGATAATAAATTCCAATTATCTAATTTAGTTAAGTAAGCGAACAAGTAAATTGGCAGTCCTGTGGCGTGCTTTCAGACCAACAATACAGCCAGCCGGTCCTATAAGGCAAGCAGATTGTTCATCCTGTGTGTTTGTATCCTTACATCATGACTAGTTGAAGGTTAAAGGCAAGCCTAGCTTTTAAGCTAGTATGAAAGTACCGCCATTCATACCACGTGCACTAGCTAACCGAGTTACTAGTATAAAGTATAAAGCTTCAGCGTTGAGCGTATCTTCAGAAGTTTACCTAATTCTCCTTCTTCTATCACACTCTAATCGAATGAAATATCTTCCATATACTATCAAAACTGAATTAGAAATTTCCATCAATTTCTTTCAGCTTGGAAAACTTTTTAATAAAACTTGAAAAGACCGGGCAGTAAGTTAGTGGAAGCTAGATTGCCTTATCGTACACCTGGTGCCAAGAGAAAAAGGAATATTTTGTGGGTACCCTTTTTTGGTAAATGTAGGGTAGGTTTCATCAAGGTTAAGATCCCTGTTTTGGGTAGCAGTTTTGTTTCGATCAGCATTTTCTGAAGTATGTTGAGCTCGGTTCTGAGACGGACCAGATGTGACTGGATATTTAATATTGGATGGATGGAATTTGACTTTCTGAATCAAAATTGTTGAGATATATTGCTAAGCTAAAGTTTGAACAGCTGTTGGATTTCTGCCCACTTGATAAAATAATGCGTTTGATTAGATCATTCGTTACTAATAATAAATAATAATTTATACATTTCAGTTAACATAGATGCATTATTTTGTTAGTACTTAAAAAATTAAGTCCTAATCCAGCAAAATAAAAAACACCACAGCAACATAATACAAAAGTGAACTGACATCATATCTTGATTCTTGTAGTTGCAGTCAAGTTATCCGTGACTGAAGACTAAATCCGTCAATAACCATAGAGCAGTAGCTTACCAGATAAATAACATCCGTCTGGTCAGAGGATCCTCCGTTTGAGGTACCGCGGCCTCGACACAAAGGGCTAAGAAAGAACATGGGTGGTTTTTATTCAGTCAAAATCTGACACTCCCTACCGCTCTCACGGTAATATTATCATATATTACCGTGCCGCTGCCCAGAGCGGGACGAGTCATTTGATGAATTCCAAAGCTCAAAAAAAAAAAAGGATTCTCCTTTTTCCTCGCGAGATGAAGATACACCCTGTTCTTTACACTCCCTATATGATTACCCTTAAACTAACGTTATAAATAAATGAGAAAGCAATCTTGTCTAACTGTGAAAATGTTACATTTTCATAATTCTTTCATTTATTTAATCAAATTATTTTTTTTTATCCCGGTAGTATCCCTCGAGACTAAATATATCAAGTCCAATCACGGTCTAGCGTATATTCAAGTTATTTTGAAATGAATTAGATCTATTAGACACTTACATAACATACATTCATCTTCTATTGTTTCATACCTTATGAGAAAGTCAGTCTTTGTGTCACATACATTGTAGATACATGTACAGCGGTTTTCTATTTAAATGAATAATATAACTGAAAAGCAAAATATTTCAAGCAAAATGCACGAGTTCCTACTCTGCAATTTGCAGATTTCAGCAGCGGTTTGTAACAAATTGAAATATTATGTTACTCATTTTATGTGAATTTTAAACTGGGAATTTTCAGTTCTTGCTGAAAATAGAGCTCATTAATTTTTTTAAGGGTTGCACTTCAAAATGTTGCACGTGGAGTGGAGTTATCTGTTTAAAAAAATGTTTGCTATGCTATTGCTAATTTATTACATCATAATTTGCCTAGTCTTTTCCCAACTGACAGTGGCTAAGCTATAAGACATATAAGCAATATTTAAATAATTAAATGTTTGTTATCGCACACACGATACTGGATAAATTTCTAGTGTGGGGCAAGGTCTTAAAAAAAAGGTATTTGGTCTGACAGCAAGAACTAAGAGCTTAAGAGGAAACTCGCATGGGTGATCACTTATCCATTGACCAACCTCGGCAACCGCGGCTTAACCTAAAGATATACTCGAGCAGCTGTTATTATTCGTCACACGGTCCTCAGCTTTTAAGCTTGGAGCACGCATTTGTCATGTTGCACACACGACCCGAGGAACCCGCGCTATGTGCATATATAAAAGAATTTGATCAGTATCTTCAAATACCGTTACAGTTAAAAGATCTTATTTGAAGGGTATAACATCCTTTAAATCTGATCATGCAACAAAAGTCTATTATTTATTACAAAATAATGGCCATTTACGGTCGCGATCTATAAAACATGGCATCCATTTCGCCACTAGTTAGATCATAAAACAGCATTCGGTTACCATGCATCAAAATAAAAATATGGCTGATAAAACCCGAACATTATTTATACGATACGTTTCGAATAATGATAAAATACGACTCGATTCGGGATAAACATTGAATATAGCTTAGTATGAGGAAAATTGAGTAAGTAGATAGGGTATACTCGTATATTATGAAAATATATTTGATGATGGTGTTGACAGTTATTTCGGTTTACATAAGAAATATTTTATGCCATTATAGGTACCTGAAGATAATCTCCATATTTTCCTTGTCGGGTTTATAGACTTCCGGGAAACGTAATACAAAGGTAAGTACGTACCTTACCTCAAAACCTGGAAGTCACTTAAGTACGGTTTATCTCAGTAACGTTCACATATCGATAACCTCGACACGAAAAGGGTTCTTAGGGATAGTGGCTTTGCCTAGTGTGTGCGTGGACAGCTTACCTCTTCTGCTTTTTTCATATATGTTTACTGCCTAAATACATAAACTCACGGGTTTTTCACATAGGATAAAGCAGATTGTACAGTCGAACAAACTAATAAGTATACAGGTAGAGTTTTATATAATTCTATTACACTGAAAATATTGATTGCAATTTTGTTTTATGAAGTGTTTTGCATTAAGAGGAGGCTCCCTAAATTTATGTTAATTTGCATTAATATTCTGAAACAGTCGTACATACAATCAAAATGGAACTTTAGTATATGATTTATTGGATCTTTTTCTTTCCATGTACAAGACAGTTACGTAATTGTAGCATATTCGCTCGATTCATTTTTTATTCGAAAATCATGTCTTTTTTAACGATTATTACATTTTTCCTCAAGATTGCTCCGCCTTTATGTCTAAAATAAATGTTCACTGTTAGAGAATATAGTTTACTATTCAGCCACAAGATATTTTTTCTCCAGATCAATTACTACTTTAGTTATAAACGAAATAAGAATTGAGACTTACGACATTTAGTTTCGTGCTCGAACGCGATCAAAGAGCGCACGCGGTATTCGACTTTATTACTGATGTGCTAGCGTCTAGCACATCGCGCGGAGTGGCGGGGTGAATGGGGCGGAGCTTGCGTGGAAATTATTTTAGAGTGCCTGGTCTTAAGCGACTGATATCAAACACTGTATCGTTTGGCATCAGTCTCTAAACGTATTTGTATAATCTCAAAAGTAAATACAAGTTGGCTGGCTGCATACTTATTAGCTTGTCCGACTGTACATACCGTCCCCTAGCGATCTTTTCATATTCATTTCGCCTCGTCCATGTTCATTTGTAGTCATACTGCCACTAGGGTCCATCTATAGGTTAAGCAGCGCTTGCGTGGGTTGGTCTGTGGATGGGTGACCACCATACTGAGTTACCTCCGTGCCTCGGAAAACACGTACCTAAAGCTGTTGGTCCTGGTTGCTATTTAAAGATTTTTGGCCGTCGTTCCAGGTAGTCAGATACCTAAAAGTCTGATAACCAGTCTTACCAAAGGTAATCAGTGTTACCCAGTATTAACTGGGTTGTGGAGGTCAGAAAGGCAAACTCAAACTCGAAGCATTTATTTCAATTTAACTGTTATTGGCACTATTGAATGTCTTAAGAACAATTCATAAAACAAAACTACGAAAAACTACGAGTGCAATACGTCATTCCGAAAGCCACCACACTCGGCAGTCGCTCCAAATAAAATACTGATGTTCAGCTGCATCTAGGAAGACTGGAAGCCGACCCCAACAAAGATGGGAAAAGGCGAGGCAGATGATGATGACTGTTGATGTATGCTGCTTCCGAGTACTAGGCGTCAGGCGTCTGTCTTTATTGAAGAACCTAACCAATAAGGTCAGTGACAGCCTTCGAGAATGTTTGGACGTAACTGCAGTGTTAAAAAAAACTAAATTCTTGGCAAAAATATAGGTAAGACTCCTCATACAATACACGTTATATTTTCATCAAAAACTAGCGAAAATACTCCTAAAAAAATGTCACGTCCGCGCTCCTATTCATAAAAAGTATGTTTCATAAAAACTCCTTTCATTCCTAACTTTTTACACAGCAAACTTCGCAACGACCGATTCTTTTTTTATCTATGCTCTGCTGTCTACAGTCCTTTCTTTTTACAGTTACCTTCCGCACTGTCGATATAACTGTGTTTTAACTTGAGAAAACATTGTGCAATATAATAGACACATCAAAAGTATTGCGCAGATAAAATAAACAACAAGAAAAGTCATATTTCCTCGTTCTCTTTTTTTATCCGACTGCGGCGAAGCCCAAAAGGAGGGTTATTTATTCTCTTCTCTTATTTTTCTTGTCCTCGCAGAACAAGCACAATGAACAGTTTCATCTTTCGTTCATCCTCTCACAGAAACTCATCCATTTTATACATCGACCCATCTTTAAGTAAATAAATCACACTCCGGTGTCGATGTCAGTGGAGTGTTCACCATTGTCAGTAGGTCTTCGCGACCTGGCAATGCTGAATGTTCTCTAGTAAACACCCAACAATCTTTATAATAATATTCGTAGCAAGAAAGCTGTTGTTAGTTGCTGACAAGGCTTTCCAAATAATAACGATCTGTATGTTCCTGAAAACAAGGTTGCATTTGAACTACAGCTTTCAAAGGTAAAAAACTATTAATGGACTGCAGCACCGCTGTGGGATGAATACTTAATTGTCTGTGCACCGTAATTATACGCCATTTTTTTTTCTATTTGTCTATGCTTCACTTTGCAAAACTGTTGGTAATTTCGTTTTTAAAATGTGGTCTGGCTACCAACGAGGTTTATTTTATTATGGTTTTCCACTGCAGTTTTGGCATTTAATATTCGTTCGTTCCTCTTATGTTTCCGTTTTTCGTATATTTTTAGGGAGGACAATTTTTTTTGTAGTTGATGCGAAATGATCGCATTTATTTTAAAAATGTTCGCGTGCATGAAGTTTGGTAACTAACACCGTTATTTTTGTGCTGAAATTGATACTTTAAAAATGAAATTAAGCTTAAAATCGAATAGAACATTTTTTACATGAATACATTTTTGATATTGCAAGGGTTGGTAATAGGTGTATTAGTGCGTTAAAATTTTACCAAAATATTGTATCAGTAACATTTTTATGTTTTCCTCCATAAAGAGGAAAGATTAGTTTGTTTGTTTGTGTGTTTGTAACGAATAAGCTCCGAAACCACTTTACCGATTTGAAAAATTCTTTCACCGTTGGGAAGCTACACTATCCCTGGGTGACATAGGCTACTTTTTATCCCTATATTCCTACGGGAACGGGAACTACGCGGGTAAAACCGCGTGACGTCCGCTAGTCAATAATAATTATTTATAATGGCACCTACGCATACAAATAATATAATATTTCTATCCACAAATGAAATATCTCCAAATCACATAATAAAATTCCACCCACACGCTTACTAACAAGAACTTATTACCACAATCAACCAAATGCCACCAAAATAAGAGTTGTTCCAAGATTTGCCGAGCTTCACCGAGTTTTGCCGATCGGAACCATCATTTGCCAAGTTTGTACTCAGTGCCCAGCATTACCTGACCCCTTTTCTCATACCGCTAGCCCTCTTCTTCTATATGTATATGAGGGGCCAAGTAATGATGGGCACAGATTGTACCAGGGACTCTGTGACGTGGTTCGCTGAGCTTCTCCGATGTCAGCCGATCTTAGCCGAAGTACCAGCCTCACTTCACGTGATTGGCTCGTTAATTAGGGCTGTGACTGAGCTGTTTGTACGTGATCTCCGTGTCTGATTAGCATGTTCGTGTCTCGTGTCTGATGACACGAAAATATGATGAGGGCTATGTCTGTAATAGTGTAGAAAGGAGGTCGGTGATTTGATTGGTTCGTCGGTGAAATAATCTTTATTCTCTTTAGTGTTAGGTTGATGTTGGACTGCAGCTGTATAATAACTTTGAAAGGGCTTCATGATTTCATCTATAGTCGGATACTCTATTACTATTTGCTATCGCATTAGGTAACCCTGTAATGATAATCATGATGGAGAAAATAAATAATCATATTGTAAACATATAATTCAGGTGATTTTTTTACTATGTAGATTAAAGTTTTACATTTGCACGAACATGGTGACTCGTGGAGACCAACCCTGGATTGGATTTGTTTGCTGATGAATGGAAGACGATAATGTTAGAATGCTTGTGGTTCTGCGAGAAGACCGAGTAAAAGGTTTACTTAATTAATTTAGTGTTAATGGCTTTTGCTGTACTAAATGTAATAATAAATAAATAAATAAATAAATGGTATATATTTTGAAAGTACTATGACGAAAAAGGCCTTGTTTTTTTGTCCCACAAAAAAAAACCACCCATGTTCCTTCTTAGCCCTTTATGTCGAGGCCGCGGTATGTCTTGCGAACAACCCGCAGCCCCGACGGGAAAAAGGCCTTATCTCAAAGCAGAAACCGTACTGTTGTTGTATTAACTGTATATATTTTTATTATTACTGTACATCTCTTTGTAGTTTGTAAATAATCAACCATTTAAATGGTATCATTATTTTAATTATTAACAGCATCATCTGTATTTATATAAAATCATGTTCGTATATAGTCACAGTAAATAAAATAATAAACATAAATCCTTTCTCTGGAGCCTTGGCCGCCGGTAGCTTGGACCCTGTTATTTTTTAAAATATTTTTAAATGTTTTTTTTTTAATTATTAAGTATGAAAAGAAAATTTCAAAATGTACAAAGTTTGTGAAAAAGTTATTATATGAAATAAACATGTATTCATCACTAAATACGTCAAAGTAATAGACTCGAATAAAATAGCAATTTTAGAAAGCAGACATAATAAAAACTTCAAAAGATAATAAAATATGAAAACTCGAATAGCTAGAATAATGTTCGAATACTATAAGGTTGAGCCGTAAAAATGAAAAATTACGTGGTTGTATTGCCAAGTTTTTGTCATAAATATTTAAGAGCCTGGGCACGTAATGCTGAGTGACGATTGCGAATTTTAAAAGAAAAAGCAATGTTCATGAGTTTTTAAAAGGAATAAAACTAGCGAAGTGCGAGTTGAACTCGCGCACCGAGCGTTCCGTACAAAGTTGTAGGCATTCTGTTATTGCTTCTTGCCAATTCCATGGTTTTAGGTCAACGGGGTATTATTTAAATAGGGTAAAATAAATAGGGTACTTACCCTATAAACTTTATTTCCCTTGAAAGTGTCTAAATATACGTTTTGACTTACTTTGACTTATTGTCCTATGTCCTAGATGGGGCAAAAGGCGTCCACAGATGTCCTTAATCTTGCTACGGCGTAGCACACAATGACATGACGATTGCTACGCCGGCGTAGCATAAGTGCTACGATAAGTGTGTCCAAGGAAGTATTTTTTGGAACCTTCTTCATCATCATCATCAGCCTATAATGTTCTCACTGCAGGGTCGCAGGCCTCCTCTGTAAGAGAGGGATGCGCTATAATACACCACGAGGGCCTAGCAGTCCGGGTTGGTAGAAGTCACATGTCTTCGAATTAATTGGTTCTAAGACATGCCAGTTTCCTCACGATGTTTTTGCTTCACCATTTTGAGAGCAGCGATGATAAAATAAATTACACAAAGTAATGAGCTTGCTTGGGTTCGAATAAACGACTTACTGACCGTATGTCGGGGCAGTCACCACTGGGCCAGCGCTGATCCCTTCTAATTTTTAACCGACTTTTAAAAAAAGAAGGAGGTTCTCAATTTTTTTTTTATGTTTGTTCGGGCATAACTCCGTCGCTTGCCGATTTAAAAAAATATTTTTGTTTTCGATAGGGTATACTTCCCAAGACTGGATTGATTCCGGCTAACACCCCCCCCCCCCTTCTCGAACCACGAACCCCCGAAGTCCACCACAAATTCCGCGACAAATGTTATTACAGAAACTATCTACCACGTTTATTGACCCACTTCGATATTTCGCAGAAATTCGACGGCATAACTTAGTGGTCCCATTGTCACCAAATGATGATCTGATGATGGGATCCCGAAGAAATTGAGGGCAACCCTCAATTAATTTTATAGGCACAATATGATGTTTTTCATATAAATTTTCAAAAGCTATTTTAAGAATTTGCATCTGATCTGCATAATGTCATGTAGATTCGCTGATGAAGATGGAAGGTGTGACTCCTCAACGGTTAGGAGTTGAAAGACAATTCTTTCATAACTACACGTACTTATGGAGTGTTCATTGTATTCTTTCAGGGTGTTAGGTTGACACGAGGCTGTCCCATTGTCACCAAGTCAATAATCTGATGATGGGATCCCAGGAAAATCAAGGCCAGCCCTCAAATTTTATAGGCACTTATGACTTTTCCATACAGTTTTTAAAGTTTTTTAAGTATCTGCGTCTGATCATCATAATATCATGTGGATTCACTGATTATGATGGAAGGTACAACTCCTCAACGGTTAGGAATTGAAAGAAAATTCTTTTAAATTATACGTACTTATGGAGCGATAATTGTTTTCTTTTAGGGTATTAGGTTATCCCTTCATGTTAATGAGCTGATGATGGAAAGTATAGGTAGCTCCTTAACGGTTAGGAGTTGGAGGATAATTCTTTCAGTAACATATCATGGGGACGCATATATGGTTGTATTCTTTTAGGTTATCTAGGTGAGCTGAATACCTGACTATGGAAGGTACTGTTCCTCAACGGTTAGTAGTTGAAAGCAATAATAAGGGAATCTTGAATGTTAAGGGTTAGGTTTCTTGGTTGAATGTTAAATGTATAGTAAATATTTGTATAGGATTACAACTAAAAATAGAACAATAAAAAACTTTTTTGCAAAAAAAAAACTGATTTCAAAATTACAAAAAAGTGAAAAATAAACTTAAAAAAAAAATCAGCTTCTGAAGTCGGTGGCAGAAAAAAAACGGTATCAAACAAACAATTGTCACCGACTTAAGAAACTGATTTTTTTCTGAAGTTTTTTTCTCGTTTTTGAAGTCGGTATTTTTTTAGCAAAAAGTTTTTTATCTCAACTTTAAACATTATACAAGATGATTTTTTAATCGCCGTCCAAATTCTGATATATTAATCTTTGGCGAAAATAATTAAATACGTGTTTTTTTCTTTTAGTATCACTCAATATAAAATATTGAGATATCACATTACAAAGTTTCAACGTTTCAAGGAGAGCGGACAATTCTTTCGAGAAAATGATTTTATACGAAAATTGTACAAAATGATTCTTTTTCAAAAATGGTGTTAGTGAATGCCTAATGCCTAGAAAAAAATTGGACGGTGACAAAAAAAAACATCTTGTGTAATCTACACTAATATTATAAAGAGGAAAGTTTGTTTGTTTGTTTATAACGAATAGGCTCCGAAACTGCGGGACCGATTTGAAAAATTCTTTCACCGTTGGGAAGCTACACTATCCCCGGGTGACATAGGCTACTTTTTCCCTGAATTCTACTGGGAACTACGCGGGTGAAACCGCGTGTAACCGCTAGTCTTGTATAAACCACAACAATGAACAACTAGATTACCCTTAACCCCAGTAACTCCGCAAAAGACGTGATACCCAAAGTATTTTTCTAAAAGATAACGGTATCTTTCCTTAGAATCTAAATTAGGCGCTCCTTCCTTAAACTTTTGCGACATGTTCAAGTTTACCCGAAAGTAAAGTAAAGTAAAAAAGACATTAAGGAGTGGTGACGAGTAAGTCACGTAGACGCCACGTAGAGAGTACGTAGACGGAACGTAATGATATTCGTTTGAAACCGAAACCTTGTTTTATAGCAGTTAGTGAACTTTATGATGTAAAATAATACGGCATTTTATGCTCTTCGTTTTTATTATTGATATTGAGTAAAACATATTGTGTATGGGAATTTGAAAAAGGGTGTATGAATAAGAAGGTTTTTCTCTGTCGAGTCGTTGATTCTTATACATTTCTTCGAGTAAAATTACCTTTTAATAAAATTTCGCTGCTGTAACAGCAAATTTAAAGCATCCATAGCGCTAGTAATGTTATCAGATAGATCCCAGGAATCTGGATTTATGCTCGGTTGACGGTCGCCCCCTGTTACATGAGACTTCAAACATAACTGTCGAAACGTGAGTGTAATGGAATAGCCCCCCCCCCCCCCTCCTCCCTCTCTTATCAATCTGTGACGAAATGTGAGAGTATAAGCGGCAGCTCTGACTTGCCAATTTTACGGTGGCAAGTCAGATCTGCCCATAATAATACTCTCACATTTCGACAGCCATTGCCATCAACAGTGCATAATTTTAGTTCTAACTGAGTAAATTCTTGATGGAAGAACCATATACTCACTATGCCCGACCGTGGAAGATGAACCCACGACCTCAAGCTATTGTGACCACTTCACCAACGAGGTAGACAAAAGCAATTTCAATTTCAAACCTAATTACAGCCAAAAACAATATCAATTCTGAGAAACACGGGCCACCAATCCGAGACCCGTAAATAACCATAAATTGTCAAATCATTGCGACTACTCTCTTATAGATTTTACTGGTTGTTGGCAGCGGCTTCCCCCGCTATAACTAGAAAATTTTCCCACGGGAAGATAACATCGGGATAAAAACTAACTAATGTGTTAATACAGGTTATAAACTATCTGTGTCCCAAATTTTATCCTATTTAGTTCAGTAGTTTTGCGTGAAAGAGTAACAAACGTGACAAGCTTTCGCCTTTATAATATTAGTGTGATATAAAAGGAAGGTTTTCCAAGTATTTTTTATTGCAGAGCTAATTAAGAGCTAATTAACTTAATGACTTGCTAATTTTATTCACTCTCGGGGTGCTTGCTGTTAGAGATTTAAAATTCCAGGAATTCGTAGGTTTTACTACTTAAATATAAACTAAGTTATATCACAGTATAAATATGGACAGTACCGAAACTCAACTAGGCTTCTAGTTGATGCAAAAAGTACCTACGCTCCATTGAACCCATAGGGTTGTCCCTTGAATGTCTGGTTGCTTCAATAAAGTTAACTTGAAGAACTAGATCTTTAACTTTGTCATTGCATCGCGCGCGGCGTAATATTTTACAAGTTTTGGCGGGAGCTAGCCGCAGTTGGACGATAGTCGAGAACATTTCGTGCGCTCGTTGGAGTGGGCGCTCGCTATCCGTGGCCGCAGCGTACGTGGCGCGCGGGCAGGGCTCACGAGCGGCCGCTCGAGCGATCCGTACCGCGTTTCAACCCGAATATGTGTATGATACCTCCTAGGAAAACCATTACATAAAAAAACACTTTTATTACTTAATAAATATCTTATCTCCTATAAAAAAATATCTTCGTTATTACAAATGATTGACAGAAAAAACTTTTTTGCAAGAAATAAAACCGACTACAAAACACAAAATAGTAAAATAATAACTATAAAAGATTAACCAGCTTCTGAAGTCGGTGGCAGAAAAAAGGAAATTAAACAAAAGCCACCGACTTCAGAAGCTGCTTTTTTTAAGAATTTGTATGTTTCCATTTTAGTTGTAAATGTTGTAATATCCTATACTAATATTACGATGCATTTAACATTCAACCAAGAAACCTAACCCTTAAACTTCAATATTTCCCTTATTATTGCTTTTAACTCCTAACCGTTGAGGAGTACCTAGTACTTTCCATAGCCAGCTCACCTAGATAAACTGAAAGAATACAACCATTTATACGTACACATCATATTTTATTAAAGAATTATCCTCCAACTCCTAACCGTTAAGGAGTTATACCTTCCATCATCAGCTCATCAACATGAGGTGATGAGTGCCAGATGTGAATACTGAAATAGCTTTAGAAAAAATACGAAACACGTAATACGTGCTTATAAAATTTGAGGCTTGCCCTCGATGCCCGTCGGGACCGCGGGCTGTACACTAGTTATAGCGGCCTCGACATAGAGGGCTAAGAAGGAATATGGGTGGTTTTTAGTCAGTAGAAGTCTGACACTCCCTTTCGCTAAGCCCAAGAGTGGGAGGGGTTTTACGATGATTTTCCACCCGCCAAAAAAATAAAAAAAGGGTTGCCCTTGATTTCACTAAGATTCCATCATCAGATCCTGACATGGTAACAGTGGGACTACCTCGAGAGTATACTCTTTCCATTAAAAAAATAAGTTTTCAAATCAGTTCATAAATGAGGAAGTTATGCGGAAACAAATATCCAAAAAAAAAACCCAAACAATTAAGAACCTCCTTCTTTTTAGACGTCGGGTAAAAATACTTCCTTCTGCTGATGAGGACGGACACAGCCGTATACCGCGCAATACGTTCGTGACTTTTAAAAAAATATAGGGAGATATAAACTTAAACGTGACAAACTGACCACCCGTTTCGGCGCGGCACGCACAACTGAGAGCACTGCGAAGTCAGCTTAGGCGCCCTGTAAATGCGCATGTTAGTGTGAGTGTGCGGTTTTGAGCGTTTGTAGGCAGTTTCCATACTGTCCATATTTATATTGTGGTTATATGATGGAAGGATTTCTTCTAAGAATCTGAAAAAAATCCACGCGAAAAGAGGGTATTTATATAAAGCTTTTCATACCCTTTCAACTTTTTCTCTGAAACTATTTTATCCTACCGAAGCAAATTATGAATATCTCTTAGTTTTGCTTTGTTATACAAAAGCTATGCAAATAAATCTTTTGTAGAACTGGAATCCTAAATACCTACAAAACTGAGTAAAACAAAGAAAAAGGTAAAACGCTAAAATGTCTAAGAAATTAGGCCTCACTACTAACGGAAAAAATAAACGAGGTAAAAACCCTTTACTTCAAGAACGTTTTCAAGAAATTCTTCCCAACAAAACATTCTAAAGTAACGAAAGTCCGAGGCTAATTTATCAAGCGGGATGCTGAAAGTCTTAGATAATTTATTTACAAAGATTTTTCGTTTTATTTTGGCCTATAGTCTTGTAAAGGGAAATCTTGTTAATAGCCCATCTTGAGGCCCCAACTCTGTTACTGGCAAGGTTATTATTTGAAAAAATATGTAATTACGCTGGATATGAAAGCGGTGGAAATGTACTAGGGTGATGATATAGGACAGTGTATGAGCGATTCCCTTAATTTGTTGCTTAAAGTTTAGCTTAGACTAGACCTAACGTTAATTTCGCTCAGACCTAAAATGTTTGTGAACATCTGATAGATTTTGTACTCCACTACAAAGACCTACTGTGACGATATAATGGGGTATTATAACGCTTAATTGGGAGTACAGAATTGCAGTGAATCGGTAGTACTACCGCTCAGTGGAATTCTGTTCTTTCGACCATAATTTAAGACCTAAAAGGATGCCCCAAAGGAAGCTGTGACTCAAAGACGAAAAATGAGACTGATTATAGTATGATATAGTTATACACGGACGGTGGTTCCGAGTACTATTAACCTGATCTCATTGAAGATTTCAGTTAAATTGACTCAAGCAGATTGTTTTTTATTAAGATGAAAAATGACTAAAAAGTGACACCGCTTCGCTCATCGCGCCGCCTATGTTAACCCGCGCCTTTTATTACCCTACTCCACAATCTTACACTCTGTTACAGACCGCCAATTTGCGGAAAAAAAGAGATTTATTGCGGAAAAAGTATTTTTCAGTTAATAACCTACTTTCTTGTAAATTACGACGTTTTCTTCACATTATTATACGGCAATCTTGTTCAGTTATTATATTTCAATGGATTATGGAAGATCGAGTGAGTTCGATGGCTCCTTAAAACTGGATTATGATAGCAATGAAAGGATTGAGTAGAAATGAACATAAAAGGGGCATTATTAGACGATAGCACGCACAAATGTATTTGGAAAGGAAGAGTTTCCATTTAAATGGTTTGCTTTTCAAACATATCTTATTATGTATAATAATAGATGGACACACAGTTAGGATTAAGTTCGTTGTTGTTTGGTGTCTGACCTTTTTTTTTTTTTTTTTTTTTGGTGGGTGTAAAATCATCGAATAACCCCTCCCGCTCTTGGGCAGAGCGAAAGGGAGTGTCAGACTTCTACTGACTAAAAACCACCCATGTTCCTTCTTCGCCCTCTATGTCGAGGCCGCGATAACCAGAGGACTACCCGCGGCCCCGACAGGCTTGGTGTCTGACCTTGGATAGCATCCAGGGCCACAGAAATTTAAGAGAGCTCATGCTGAGTTTCCTCCGTGCCTCGAAAATTATGGTAAACAGTTGATGCTGGCTGGTGTTTGTATATCTTTGATAGTCGTAGTCAACGGTAGGCGCGATAACAGGCCGTGTCAAACGCGCGTTTATCCTCAACGCGCGCCTCTAAGAGATATCAGTAACATTGCAGGGGCATGAAAGATCTGACGTCTGCCGTGCTGCGGGTTGTTCGAAAGAGATACCGCGGCCTCGGACACAAAGGGCTAAAAAGGAACATGAGTTTTTAGTCGGTAGAAGTCTGACTCCGCCCAGACCAGGAGGAGTCATTTGATGATTACCCCCGCGGCAAGAAAAACGGCGAAGTCTTACGAAAGGCATCGTGTTACCCAGTCGTAAATAAGTTGAGAATGTCAGATTGTTAGTCGCTCTATGTAACATTGGTATTCAGCTGCATCCGGTTAGACTGGAAGCCAACCCTGACAGGGTTTTTTTTATGGGAAAAGCCCGCCAGACTATTCCCAAACCACTGAACTTCTGAAAGCGAGAATCAACAGTGGCGACCACAAGAAAAGCGCCGAGACAATGAAGCTCGACGAAGTCCCAGAGAAACGATATAACTGTCTTGGATCCCGCAACGAAATCCTGACATGGTCTGGAAAAGGCTAGTAAAGTGTTAGTTTTGTTTGCGGTTTGAGTGACAACCAGATAAAGGGACTTATTCATTCGAGGATGTGTTCAACCTATATTAAATTTGAATTAAGTAAAAGATTTTGGGAACTAAGAAAAAAAACTAGAAATTTCCTTTACGTCGTATTTATTTCAGGAGCGAGATAGATACACGACGATGAAATACATCTGGAAACCTTACTGTGGAGGACGTTTAAAGATTTTTCTAATCATCTGACTCTTCTGAATATTCTTTCTTCCTTTTTTGTCTCCTTTCTTATGATGTTTTTCAATGGTCTCTTCAATCCATGGCTTTACGGCAGAGATCTTTGTATAGACACCGGGAACTATGCCACAACCAGCTCCAAAAGACGTTATTCCTATTTGCACATTGTTCCAAGTCAAGGGACCTCCACTGTCACCCTGAAAATAAAAGTAATTTAATCATATGCTTACCATAGCATAATTAGCCTACAATATTTCCACTGCTGAGACACAGGCTTCTTCTAGACTTATTCATAAAAAACCAAGGGATACTGTCATTATGGAAGGTAGGGGTTTATTAAAGCCTGAACAGATCAGAGTGATTTGATTGTAGCTGTCCTTGGCTGTATTTGAGAAGCACAGGGGGTCTAAAATGGCATCTTTAGCCATTTCCTCTTTAGCTTAACCCATTAAAGAAAAGAAAGAAAGAAAGAAAGAAAATGCATTTATTTGGCTCATGCCACAAGTACACACAATGTAAAAAATATATATATATAAAACACAAGTAAGTAGTATAAGTTAAAAAAAAAAAACTTAAAACTAAATAAACCGTGTGCCTCACGGCTGCGCCAAAAAGGCCCAGTTCAGCAAAACGCCGGGCAACAAATTAAGACGACCACAAAACACTGAAAGCGGGATTTTTACTATGCTTACTTTTTGTTTCAAGCACCTGATATATTGGCGTTGTTACAAGCACCATGTTCACGGATAAACTGCGGTTATTGCTGTTGAATGTGATAGAGTGCTTATACTAGTATTCCATTAGCGTGCAGACGTCCACTTCTGGACTTAGGCATCCCACATTGCCCAGTCCAGGGGGTCTAAAATGGCCACTTGAGCAGATCATAATATGAATTGCGTTAAAAAGCGTAAAATGGACCTTTCATAATAGTAACTGCGTCTGTGACCATTTAGGAAAATAGATCATAATAGGAAAATAATATGACTTGCGCTAAAGTTCGTAAAATGCTCACAGACCCAGTTGGTGTGGGATGCCTAAGTCCAGAAGTGGACGTCTGCACGCTAATAGAATACTAGTATAAGCACTCTATCACATCCAACTGCAATAACTGCAGTTTATCCGTGAACATGGTGCTTGTAACAACGCCAATATATCAGGTGCTTGAAACAAAAAGTAAGCATAGTAAAAATCCCGTTTTCAGTGTTTTGTGGTCGTCTTAATGGGTTCGATTTCCAAGACAAGCTTACAATGACAAGCATACTTTGTAAAGTTATCTCCAGTTTGGCTAGAACTTGCAGGCTTGAATCACCTGATTGTCTGATAAAACGATGATTCCGTGCTTCAGAAGGCACGTATAAGTCGGTGGCTCGGTGGTCCCGGCTGGTAAATGACGGTCGTCAAAACATGTCAGAGGCCCTTTTTTTTTGCGGGTGGAAAATCATCAAATAACCCCTCCTGCTCTTGGGCAGAGCGAAAGGGAGTGTTAGACTTCTACTGACTAAAAACCACCCAAGTTCCTTCTTAGCCCTCTATGTCGAAGCCGCAATAACTAGTGTACAACCCGCGGCCCTAATGGATGTCAGAGGCCCTTGAGGTGGCTTAGAAACTCTGACACTAGGTTGTCTGGGGTCGTTAGACCTTACTGCCCACACGAAAAGAAGAAGAAGAAGTGTTTATGACAGTGATAGTGACCATGTCAGTTAAAAACTGATGGAGTAGTTCAAACTCAAACTCAAACTCAAACTCTTTATTGCATTCATGTGTAGTTAGTTGTTAGGTACAATGGTTAGGTTGGTGATTGTTAGGTTGGTAGTTCTTACCAAACAAGAATCCTTTCCTCTTCCTCCAGCACACATCATCCGGGGCGTGATCCGTGCTTGCTTGCCGTAATAAAACTGACAGTGTAGCTTCGTGACGTATGGCACTGCTGCTTGTTGGAGGTCGTTGGCGATAGTACCATTAGCCTGGAAAAATAAAACTATACATAAATATTTGATGGAAGGTTAAAGTCCATTAAGCAGCTGTAGATGTCGCATCGGTACTAGTAAGAGACTGTACAGGGCGTCATGTACCATTAGACGCATAGCCATAGCGCACAGCGAAAAAAAGTAAAGTTCCGAAAGTGGTTTAAACACAAGGAAAGTTATAGGCCACTAAAGTTTTTTTTTAAATGGAAACATTACACTAAACTAAAAAAAAGCTGCGGGAAAAGGCCAATATGAAAAACAATGTAAAATTGATTAAAAGCTAGATAAATTGAACAAAATTACACTTCACGATTTTTATCAACAGTGTACTAAAAATGTTATTAAAGTGTCAATGTACTCTACGTGTATAAAGGGTGTAAAAGTACCCTTAACGCAAAAGGCAAGAAAAGGCACTTATTCTCCCCACCACTGCGATCATTTTTTGGTTCTAGACCATACCTGGGAACCCCCTAGTTACGGAGATATTGGGGGTCAAAGGTCCAAATTTTCGAAAGCTGTTTTTGTAAATACTAGTTTTTCAGGTTAAAACTTTACTTAAATTACCTCCATGACCCGTTTACTATTCAAAGCATGCCACTAGCACAATGTTTTAATAGTGCTACATTGAGTTTTACCGTAAAAAATGATTTTTGAACCCCAAAAAAAAAGTCGTTACCCAGCAAACATTTTTGCGTAGGGGTACTTAGTTTGATGTACAGATTGCTTGGTTGACGTATGTGTGAAGGGTTAATTTACACCCTGTATAGATATAGAGATCATCTTCTACATCACCTGCCTAGCCTTTTCCCAACTATGTTGTGGTGGGCTTCCAGTCTCACCAGAAACAGCTGGAAACCAGTATTTTACATGGAGCGACTGCCTATCTGAACGCCACAACCCAGATAATACTGGGCAATACGATACCTTTTGGGTAAGAAAGCTGTTTGTCAGACTTTCAGGTCACCGACTACCTGTAACGACTGCCAAAGAACTATTGTATGGTACGTGCTTTCCGAGGCACGGAGGAAACTCAGCATCTAAAGGGTGATCACCCATCCACAGGCCAACCTAGGCAAGCGCGGCTTCACCTAAAGATCGACCCGAGTTACAGTTATTTTTAAGTCACGAGCTCCTAATAATGCTATGAAAAACCCGTGTGCTTTATTAACCGAGTTGGTACTACACTCTTATAGAAATCAAATAAACAGTTTGTTTTGGGAATTTTGTCATATTAATTTATGGTGCTATCAGAATCGTAATGGACTACCGAAACCCAACTCAAGTATTCCGGAGCAAATTTCTTTATTTCGTTTCGTCTTGTTCGAATTTCTATTTTACTTGAACATTTAATTTTATAAAGATTCTGTTCCATTTCAAATTCAAGTCTTGAAATTATTCCATTCGTTTTCTCATCTTCATAATTCTTTGCCTATTCTTCGATGGAAATAAAGATGGCGAACACCCCTGTTACACCCTCTCGAATCTAATAAGAGTCTTATATTATTCATCGTCGCTGGCGATATTAAATGGTGTGACAGCTCATAATATTTCAGAGCCGTCATTTTAATATTTAGGTATCGTGTCGCATTTTATGCTACTATTAATTTCTGTCTAGACTTGAGTGTCAATATCGATTAATTTTGATTTGTTACGAGTCTCTTCAATGATTTCGCTCGGATCATTAGGGATGTTATCTCACTAAAAAAGTATTATTCTGTTTAGTCCAGCAGTTGGAATATCGCAAAATATTGGGTACGTGTTTTTTGTTTTATCAAATGACTAAAAATTTACGAATACAAAACGCGTCAAAGATTATGACTTTGTCACTTTGCGGTAAAAAATGTACTGCAATGTGACGTCGCTCACACGAGTTTTCGAAGCACTGTACGTTTTTCATAAACGCGTCAAAGATTATGATTTTGTCACTTTGCGGTAAAAAATGTACTGCAATGTGACGTCGCTCACACGAGTTTTCGAAGCACTGTACGTTCTCATTTTTGTTTAAGTGAAAAAATAAAAAATATGTGTTCAATATTTTTTGGAAATCTATCTGACGGACTAATTAGATTGTTTTTGTCAAGTACTCTATTAGTTTAATTTCTGTTTCATCATCAGTGACTGTTGTCATTACGATTTTTTTTTATTATTATTGAAGTCATTATACAATGTTGCCTAGCTAATAAACTTTAAAAAGTAGGTAAGTACGTAAAGAATGAGACGAGTGTGGATTTAATTAAACTAATAAATGACCACAGTCCGTGTGGAAGCACTTATCTGTCTTTATTGATGAGATTATGAGCTTATTCAGATTTATTACTTTACTAGCTGAACCCGGAATGCCTTGCAATGCCCTTTTTCCTACCTACTACCTGCCTACTACCTACCTACAACGTACCTACTACCTACCTACCTACCTACTACCTACCTACCTACCTACCTACCACCTACCTACCTACCTACCTACAACAGTAAGGTTGTACTATCTACACAAAAAAAAAGAAAAAAAACTCCCATCATCCCATGTCCGTCTCCTGGTTCTAAACTACCTCCCCACCAATTTCCAGCCAAATCGGTTCAGCCGTTCTTGAGTTATAAATAGTGTAACTAACACGACTTTCTTTTATATATATAGATATAGATTTTGCCAGTGAATAGCTTAATAAAAATGTATGTTTTACCATCGCCAAACATGATTACCGATCTGGTAGTTACTTACCTACTTGAAACGTTTGTTCTATTTTAATTTGCCTGAATGGATTATGCCTTTCTGAGCTCTAAAGCATGTGCTTACATATGTCTGTCTTTTTTCTATGAACTCTTTTGGGTAAAACATGAGACTTATATCAGGATCATCTGCCACGCCTAATCACAACTATTTTATATCGTCTTCTACTTCCAATCTAACCAAATGCAGCTTAAAACCAGTCTTTTACATGGAGCGACTTCCTATCTGACCTCCTAGTTGACCTCCTAGACTGGTTGTCAGACTTTCAAGTCACTGACTGCCCTGTAACGACAGTCAGAGATCTATTGACAGCTGAGATCAATCATCCCAAGTAACACAGATGTGCTGAATAAAGTTTGAGTACGAGCATTCCTCAAGAGCATATTAATATATAGATCAAAACATGATTTTGGAAAATTTTGGAAATCCACAAATAAACTGTCATTTAAGCCCACCATACCTGTCACAGTAAACAATAGCCGCGACACCTGCGAAATAGCCGAGATGTTTGCTCAGCAATTTCAACAGGCAGGTAACACGGGAGACAGCCCGCCGTCGCTGCGCGACTCATCGCAAGCGGATTGTCGAGCCCGTGACTCATTATCTAGTACAAGCGTATCTATAACTCCTTTTAATGTGTTTGAATGTGTTAAAAATATGAAAAGAGGTAAGTCACCTGGGCACGACGGTCTGAGCGTGGAACATGTGTTGTACGGAGGTAAACTGTTGCATGAAATACTTGCTGATTTTTATAAATTATGTTTATCACACTGTTACTTACCTAAAAACCTTATGAGAACAGTCGTGATTCCACTGTTTAAAAATGGGGCTACCAATGCTTCCGATTTAAAAAATTATCGGCCTATATCTCTTGCAACAGTCATCTCGAAAATTTTCGAGCGGCTGTTGCACCCTGAACTACTTAAGTGCATAAAGTTAAATAATGCTCAGTTTGGGTTCCGCGCCGGTCTTTCAACGGACATGGCCATATTTGCACTAAAAAATACAGTTAAATATTATAAAGCCAGAAACACCACTGTTTACGCCTGCTTTCTTGATATAAGTCGGGCATTTGATACTATAAATTATGATTTAGTATGGACAAAAATGAAGGAGGCGGGCATACCACGTGACATACTGGGCATGTTGAAATACTGGTACGGTTTTCAGACCAACGTAGTGAAATGGGGCAATAACAGCTTTTCTAAGGAATACACTCTTAAATGTGGCGTAAGACAAGGTGGACTAACATCACCGACATTGTTTAATCTGTATGTCAACGGACTAATAGAGGAGCTCAGCAGGTCGGGTGTCGGCTGTCACATGTGTAATGAGCCAGCAAACAACTTGAGTTACGCTGACGATATGGTCCTGCTGAGCCCCTCTGCTGAGGGCTTACGAACATTGTTATCAATATGCGAAAAATACGCTGCAAGTCACGGGCTAGCTTACAATGTAAAAAAGACAGAAGTCATGATTTTTAAGCACGACAAAACGGGTTGCTTTACCCCAGTAATAACTCTTGCCGGCTCGCAGTTAAACATCGTATCGAGTTTTAAATATTTAGGTCATATCATAAATGATAATCTTACAGATGACAATGACATGGAACGGCAAAAGAGATCCATTGCTGCAGTAAGCAACATGTTGGCTCGTCGATTCTCGCGGTGCAGCAAGGCTGCAAAGGTTACTCTATTCGCGGCGTACTGTCAGTCGTTCTACACCTGCTACCTATGGAACGACTACAAAAAGCGAACTTACCACGCTATAAGAGTGCAGTACAACAACGCGTTTAGAGCTATGCTTAAACTGCCGTGGCGCTGTAGTGCGTCTGGCATGTTCGCCGAGAATAGGGTTGACGATTTCTATGCGGTAATGAGGAAAAGGGCTGCCTCATTTATGGACCGTATAAGGAATACAGATAATGAGATTGTCAGGGCTGTGTATGACTGCTGTAAATTTAGTATTTGTACTTTGTAGTTAGTAATAACCTGTGTGTCCGTTTTGGAACTACATCGTTGTTTATTGGTTGAGTTCCGCATTGGGGTATAAATTGATGTAAGTTGTTATAATAATTATTATAATAATTTGGACTTAGATGTGGAGTTTAATTGGTGAACGGCGATGGAGTTTTCATAAATTAATATTATTCTTGTGATTTTTGTGATAATTATGTGTATTATTATTATGGGTTCATTGCCTGCAATAAATGAATTTTATTTTTTTATTTTTATTTTTATTAAGTTGAATAACAGCTGTTATGCAAGCAAAGAGGGTCCAATCATCATCATTCTAAAATGTTCCACTGCAGGGACTCAGGCCTCCTCTCTGGGAGAGGGATGGGCTATAATCCACCACGCGGGCGCACTGCAGGTTGGTAAATATCACGTCTTTGAATTTTTTGATTCTAAGACAAGCCGGTTTCCTCCCGATGATTTCCTACACCGTTTTGAGAGCAACGGTGATGAAATAAATTACGCAAAGTAATGCGCCTGCCTGGGTGCAAACCCACCGACTTACTGTTCGTATGTCAGGGCCGCCACCATTGGGTCAGGGCTGCGCTTTTCTCTGGGATCAATGGCTGAGCTTAATTTATATACTTACATTCGTGTATCCCCAACCAGTCGTATTAAACTTGGTGCCCTTCTTCAGCTTAACAACATTACCAGTCAACAAAGCCTTTCCCACTGTCGGTCCGAAACTCAAAGATTCATTCAGTTTGAGAATACAAATATCATAGTCACTAGTGATATTAGAATACAATTCATGTGTTATAATTTTTTCAACATCGTACAGCTTTCCCCCTTTGTTGACCTTGTCGGTGCCAACAAGGACTTTGAACTCCCTGTTCCTGAAAATAAAGTTGAGAGTCATTTGAGAGGAGTTTCCTTAAAATGACGCAATACAATCGTAATACAGAAGGGAATATATTGAGAGAGTTTCTGAGGAAATTGAATATTGGATGTTGACTTTTCTTTTCGTAGGGATATTTTTATGCAAGACTAGCTGACGTCACGCGGTTTCACCCGCGTAGTTCCAGTTCCCGTGAGAATAAAAAGCCTTTGTCACCCGGGGATAGTGTAGCTTCCCAACGGTGAAAGAATTTTTCAAATCGTTCCAGTAGTTTCGGAGCCAATTCGTTACAAACAAACCTTTCCTCTTTATAATATTAATAGTGTAAAAAACGTTTAAGTATGAAACAATGTTGGAAGATAACGACGACGACGACTGTAATACCCAATAGTACAGACACATTTAATAGTCCCCATGTTATAGGGAACCAGCCATGTGCCCGGTTGAGGGCAATAGGCTGGTCCGATTCCGTGGCTGTCATTGAGAAATTCCTGGTAAACAACCCAATAACACTCAGCCCGACCGAACCTAGAGTCTCATGTTCAGAATTTGCGACCAAAAGACGTCGGGGCTGCGGGTTGCTGTAAGAGATACCGCGGCATAAAGAGCTAAAAAGGAATATGGGTGGTTTTTAGTCAGTAGAAGTCTGACACTCCCTTTCGCTCTGCCGAAGAGCGAGAGGTTATTTGATGATTTCCCACCCACCAAAAGAAAAAAGATCTTGGTCTAGCAGTATAAAATGTCATTTTATAACGGTAAGTAGGTACTGTGAAACGATTCGAGGTACGTAATAGGCAATTTCTAGGATAATCCCCGATTTTCTTAGCCTGCTCAAGTTTGGAATTTGGAAAGGTAAATCAGTCCCGATTCATCGTAAATTTTTGCCTATTCAGCTTACAATCAGCCTATTCAATATAGCCTTTTTGCACCTCAATATTGCTAGGCCTATTTATAAGTCAATTTTAAGCTTAACGCACACATAGTCGAAGTAAAGGTATATTAAGCGAAGTCGAGAAGCACGTTTTCTCTCCAAAATCATGTTCGTTTTTTTGTTAAACTATATTTGGGAACTTTCTAGTCACGAAGGGTCAAACTTTTACCCATTATTTTTTATATTTGAATTTTTAAGCCTATGATTTTTCTTTTAGTAGTTCCATGGGATAGTAAACGTGTCATGGAGCTATTTAAAGTCAGCATGAGCACAATGTTTTGCGGGTGGTTTACCCAAAGCATAGGTAAGGACATAAAAAAACTTTTAAATGCGTATGTTTAAAAACTGCTATACTCGTAACTGAGCCACGGCAAAGTTTTTGAGAATATGTGACATAAAATGCGTTGGACTTTATTCAGAATCAATTTATTTCTGCTTTATTAGGTGAGTGAAAAGAAGAAAATGAAGGTCAGGGACGCCTCATAAATTGTATGTTATCAAAAGAAAAATAAATGAACGTAAACATTTCTAAGCAGGTCACAGAAGTAATATGAGAAAAAATATACCGAAATGATTACTCAAAGAGGACAGATAATGGGCATAACAATAATATTACTTTCCTTATGAATTCTTCTGCCTTTTGGTAAATCAAAAGAAATAAATGGTACCTTGCTTCGTTAGAAGTATTGTCTTGTAATATTTGATATTGTATTCTATCACGATTTCTTAGTAATGTCTTTGATTTGATACACTAATATTTATTTGCAAAAAAGAATAGAAAATGAAGAAGGACGCTGGTTTTTGTGTGAAAATAATGTTATATCTGAAATAAATAACAGCAATCATATTACAACTATTTGTGAGTAGGTTTAACCATTGGTGTACAGTCTGCAGCATAGATAATAATAATATGTATACACACTGAAAAAATAAAAAATTAAACTGTACTGCTATAAACAGTAAAATATGAGCCTAACGTTCAAAGCAGTAACTTTAAATGAGCTGTCGTATAAAAAAAATAAAAGATTTGTTTTTTACTGTTTTAAACGTTTAAAAAAAAGTTTTTAATGTTTCTTAATCATTTTTTTTTTTATTTAAATGTTTTAAACATTAAAAAATGTACTGTTCAATGTTTTATTTTTTTCAGTGTACTTAGAAATGGTTTGAAGTGTTTTGTTTGTATTGATTGAATTTGCATGATACGTAACGAAACTAATATTTTGCGGCCCATTTTAATATAAATAAAAAGAGAAGTCCTGACTGACTGACATTTTGACAATTTTGCACAAAGATTCCTCTTATAATGCAGACAAAAAATGAAGGCTCTATTTAACTGCACTAAGGGTTGAAATCCAATAAATCCTTTCTTAATCCTTTTAAGAAAGGATTTATTGGATTTCAACCCTTAGTGCAGTTAAATAGAGCCTTCATTTTTTATGGTAAATCGTGCCCAGCCAGTATTGTCATAAAATAGGTCATATTTATCTTTAAGCTGCAATCGTTATATCGCGAAATGTACATAATATTGCTCAATCTTTTTAATTTCAATAGTCATACTTTGTCCCACGTAGGGCGAGCCATTGCCATCAAACTGGCACAAATCCAGACTTTAGTAGACTACTATTGAGACATACTAGAATGGAACTACTCAAAAATACATTGCCTGGCCTGGAAAACGAACACATGAACAAAAAACAACGTACAAAATTCATTTTCGGGTCACAAGGTAGATACATAATTTTATGTACCTTTCATGAAAGTGCCTACAAGCAACGCGGAGATTTAGAAACGCGTGCAAAACTGTGATAAAATGTTTAGTAGAACGTACTACTACAAAACAGTTTTAGTTTACGGTTTCTTGACTTTGATATAAAGTATAAATTCATTGCTGCTACTTGTGTAACGCATCCTTTTGTTGCTCAATATTACGATGATAGTTTAAAGGATATTTTTAAGTGCATCAACACGCAAATTATTGACGTGGCTCAAAAGGCTGCCATACTTAAATTGGACTGGGCAGGAATTGTCTGACGCATGCCGAACGAGCTGTGGGCCCGTAAATGTCAGGATTGGTGCCCTGAAACAGTGACGCGAGGTCGTTGCAGACCACGAAGATGGCGGGACGAACTGGATGTCTTCCTTGAGAATTGGAGAGACGTTGCACCGAATCGTGACCGTTGGAAGGAATGGAGGGAGGCCTTTGCTCAGCAGTGGGATACGCTAACACACTTAGCACAGTAGGTAACCCCACTACTTAGCAGAATACATACCAGAAAAATGAATGCTGTGCAAAAAAAACCAATTGATTAACTAAACATGTCATAAAAAAAAAAACTAAAAAAGCACACAAAACGAGATGACCTTTTTTTATCGAATTCACACTACAAATGTGGTTACATACGTACGTACATACGTACATCGGAAAAATACGAATTGTTTATCAAAAATACTCACTTGCACTCTAAATCGCTCAGGTTAGGTTATGTTAGGTTTTTTTTTCAGTTCAGTCAAACAGCATTAAAATAGTATATTGAATTTGATTTATTTAGTGTGCATAATTTGTGTGCAAGTTGGTATTTTTGGTTTAACTTACACAAACAAAAAATGTTAGTTAGTATTTTGTTCAAAAAAGGGAATTCAGATATCGATTTAAATAATACAGGGTGTTTGGAAGGGAGCTGTACATACGCCTAGGGTAGAAACTAGGGATAGTCTGCTACCTACCCCCGCCCATTATATTGACCTTGGCCTCAAGGTTTTTTTTTAATTTAAAATTATTTCTTTACCTTACTACGGTACTTCAGGCCCCATAACTTTTCTTCTCCACAATTTTCTGGTGTAAAATAATTTTTTGCAGGACCCTAAGACTCTAACGATTAAAACAAGACCATTAGCCGACCGGTCCCATGGATAGATTTTGAGCTACAGGTAGTTTTAGTCAAAAAGTCAAATAAAAAATAATAATAAATTAAAAAAAAACCTTGAGGCCAAGGTCAATATAATGGGCGGGGGTAGGTAGCAGACTATCCCTAGTTTCTACCCTAGGCGTATGTACAGCTCCCTTCCAAACACCCTGTATACATGCCCTTTTTTTTTGGCGGGTGGAAAATAATCGAATAACCCCTCCCGCTCTTGGGCAGAGCGAAAGGGAGTGTCAGACGTCTACTGACTAAAAACCACCCATGTTCCTTCTTCGCCCTGTATGTATGTCGCGGCCGCGATAACTAGTGTACTACCCGCGGCCCCGAAGGGCGTCGGCCCTTTCGGGCCCCTCCCATGTTGCTGACATCTCTTTGAGGCGCGTGGAACACGAACGCGCCGTCGACACGGCCTGTTTTCGTCGTAAGACGGACGGAAGGCGAGCTGGCCCGTCCACAGGCCCGCGTGTACGGTAGCCGGAAGCCATCATGTGGCCCCCGACGTGGCGACGCGACGTCGAGAGCGTCTCCCGTGGCGGCCGGGACGAAAGGTGCTCTCCCTCATATAGAGGAGGCCTTGAGTACCAGTAGCGGATACATTTTATGTTGATTATGTTATGTAACTTACGGCACAATACAATGAGCTGCTGTTAAGATGAATCTCTCATGGATGATAGATCCACCACACCAGTGGTAGGTCCCATTGAGACGGACCGACGCTATGAATGGAACTTTCTCGATAGAGATCTTGTGCCCACCGATGATTCCGACGTTGTGGTCATGCTGTTTCTTGTCTTCTGGTAAAATAAAGTGAGTGGTTAGATTAATTGAGATTAATAAAATTATGGGACTGAAACATGAGCTAGGATTTTGTTAATAATACATTAATGATAGGGGTTGGAAGATTTTTGTAAGATGCATGGCTCGCCTATCGTCCGACATTTTGTTTTGTTTTAAACACAAAATCAAAAGCAAAAGCTAAAGTTAATTTATTTCCTTTTTTGTGTTTTTGATGAAAAGAAAACCTGCTTTTTTTAAGTCGGTTGAAAATGAGTTAAGCACAACAAACAAAATAAAGTAACAAAAGAGAACCTGAGAAGCTTAGCCGAGAAGTTAACAAACATCATAATCATATGAAACCAGTTGAAGCAGAAAATAACACAGTCCCAGATGAAACTGCATTACGTAATACCAAAATTACAGCTTGCGATCTCAAAGCGAATGAGAAATCCAAGTTGTTTGCAATATCTCTGAAAAATTGGAACCGTACCAAAACCTGTTTGATCTTAGTTTACCCCACTTTCATACAAAGTAGAATATAGAAGGACAATCTGCCTTTTATAGCTGAATGCAGTTATATTGCAACAATGTAGCTGATTTCCTTAAAATGTGGTCTAGATAAAAGAAACCAATAGAGAAATTACCTTAGTGTATTTGGAATTTGGTTTGTTTTCATTTAGTAGATAGCATTTGAGACATTTTTGTATTTTGTAATCATTACATTTTTGGCATAAATTTTAAGTACTGGTAATTAAAAGAAGAGATATTGAAAAAAATAAACTTTACAAACTGTACTTCGGTAATTTCAGTACAGCTAAGGCAATCTAAATATTTTTAATGAATGATTATTTTATGCGATAGCTAGTAATTTATAGAGAAGTATTAAAGAAGAAGACTAGTGCACTGACTTCAAATAAATTGGAATAAGGGCATGAGAATGATGATTTATTAATTAAAGGTTTAGTAAGGGTAAAGTTAATAGAAGAATGAATAGTAAAATCCAAAAATAAACACTTACTTTTCACCTGTTTATGACAATATGCACAGCTGATAAGAACTAAAAGCAACAAAACTCGTGTACAAATCATGATTAAAAAATCTAAATGACTTACATTAGAATAATTTGACCGATATTTATAAAAGTTTTTTTTTTATCTAAAAGGAAAACTATTTACATAAATATTAATGCTAGTTTTTTTTTACTGAAAAGTACAGTTAGATAAAAAAGGTACCAGGACTTCAGCAATTAAAAGTGGCTGAGGTTTTTGAACATTTCTCTTCAGGGCTGGCAGAAGCTTTTCAGTAGTTTGTGTAAATTTCTGTCATCGATGTGTGGTGTAATGGGTTGTCTTGTAAAACAACGTGAAGATAGTTTTGAGTATGAATGTAGATAATTTCAAGCGTAGAGGAAGACACAAATAAACGATAAATAATGATCTGCGTGAAGGATAAAAAAAAAAACATTTGTATGACCAAATATTTGTATGATCTACAGTTAGTTGTTCTGGGTCTGGGTATTTGTGTATGTGAGTTTAAATGTTTGTTAACGCACCCACGATACAGGAGAAATTCCTAGTGTAAGGCAACGTTTTTTTTTTAAAGAAAGAAAGGATGGTAAATGCTAAAAAAGCGGTGTGTGACGAGGTGACATGTTATGATATAGGTATTAGAGAAGTATGGAATAAGAATACAATGATGCGCGATAAGGGCAAGAATAGTGATAGTAATCAATAAAAGTAGTTAATTTATCAAGAGAGGTATAAGAGATAAACAAACTGAAGTAATATAAAAACAACGCAATTGCAACGCTGCGTAAAATCCAATTGTTTCACGATGATAAACAAGTAAATCATTTAAATGTCAGTTCTCATAACAATGACAATTTGCTGACCATACCGCGGCAACATACAATTAACATATTCTGTTAATGAGGTCTTTTGAATAACAAATAACGATAAACGATTTTAATGAGCACAGTTTTGAGGTTTATCATGGAAAATAATTGTCATCACTTAATAACAATGATTTTAATCAGAGATTCTGTGTATTTTGTTAATTAGCTAGAAATTACAGTGAATTTTATATTTGGGCCCTTAAGGGTGAACGACATGATAAAATCTGACAGGGGTTGCTAAACGAAAGATTTTGTGATAATGTTCCAAAGAAGAGCCTGATATCGATGAACAGAGTGTACGGGAGACAGACCGACACAAATTTCTTAGGAGTCCCTACTCCTAAGAAATTTGTGTCGGTCTGTCTTCCGTACACTCTGTACATCGATATCAGGCTAATTGGATCCCCTGATCCAAGGCATATTCTTGATAGTCGTTACAGGTAGTCAGTGACCCGAAACTACAACCAAACTGACTAACCAGACTAGACTACACCCTGTATACCCCATACAGGGTGTAAACTAACCCTTCACACAAACGTAAACCAAGCATTCTGTACATCAAACTAAGTACCCCTATGCCAATTTTTTTTCTGGGATATAACTTTTTTTTTGAGGTCGAAAATCTGATTTTACGGTAAAACTCAATTAGCATTCTTAAAACATTGTTCTAGTGGATGCTTTGAATAGTAAAAGGGTCATGGAGGTAATTTAAGTAAAGTTGTACTTAACCTGTAAAACTAGTATTTACAAAAACAGCTGTGAAAAACTTGGATCTTTGAGCCCTAATATCTCCGTAACTAGGGGGTTCCCAGGTATGGTTTCGAACAAAAAAATGTTCGCAGTGGTAGGGAGAACAAATGCCTGTCGTTTGCGTTTAGGGTACTTTTAAACCCTTTATATTACCTAGTACTACATGGGTTGTAGTGTTCTGGCAGATAGGCACAGGCAGAGACAGTCGAGCACACACTGCACACACACACTGCGCGCACTGTTACTCAGCTGAATTTGGTTAGACTGGAAGCCAATCCCAAGATTCTAAAAAGGTCAGGCAAATGAGGGAGCCATTTCCTAGTTTTACCCACAGAAATTGGCTGTTTGAGTTCTGTTAAAAATTCACGAAAATGTTATGTTATTTCAAAGAACTAACGGTAATAAGCAGCAGGAGCAGTGGTGGCCCAGTGGTGGCGGCCTCGACTTACGAACTGTGAGTCGTGGGTTCGAATCCAGCCAGGCGCATTACTTTGTGTAATTTATTTCAACACCACTGCTCTCAAAACGGTGAAGGAAAACATCGTGAGGAAACGTCTTATGACCAAAATGTGATAGAACCAAAAAATTCGAAGACATGTGACATCTACCAATCCGCACTGGGCACGCGTGGTGGATTATAGCCCATCCCTCTCCTAGAAAGGAGGCCTGAGTCCCTGCAGTGGGAACTTTATAGGCTGATGATGATGATGATGATGAACGGTAATATTCCGATGAGTGAAAAAAGTAATAAATCCTACCAAAAAATGGCTTAGTTTTAACTGATTTTAAATGATGTGCTAGAAAAAGACATATCACATTGTGACAGAAATGTGACATATCACATTTCATACCGCCGCAGTTACGTAGTACGAAGGGTCGTCTCGCACGACGAGAATAGAAAGTGCCCCCACCTAAAATTTGTAAAGCATGTAGCTACTCCATTTCTTTATGATTTAATTACTTTTTTAGATATCGTGTTATTTCTGTTAGCTCTTTAAAATAACATAACGTTTTCGTGATTTTTAACAGTAGTCAAATATGTCAGTCGCTGTAAATTAGAAATAATTATCTTAATTTAACGAAATGACTCCTTCAAGTCATCAAAGTTTTTGTCTGAGGCTCGAATGCAATTAATTATGTTTTATTTACTATGTTCTATGAGCGTGTATCAAAATTGACTTTAAGTATGATTTCATATATTTTTAACAATTTATAACAAAACAAATCTGAGCGTGCAACTGAAACACAAAATCGCTCCTAAAAAAATACTTCAATTCTTTTACTGAACAGCCTGTGTTCGCATGGAGGAAATATTTAGTAGTGCCCACTTACAAAGACGGCCACGAAGCAAGACTCAATAAGTAATAAAAAAAGCTTTACGATGCAGACGTCGCCAAACTAGAAGAGGACGGAAACTACAAATTACTTGTCAAAGGAGAGAGGGAAGAACAATCATGAGTGGAATTTCACACATTTTCATTTGTCTTTTACGGAACAGTCTGATCAGACGAGCTACTGGCAATCAGACATGGCGACAAAATTGTAAAATTGTAGCCAGATTAACTCTGGTCTAATGATCGCAAGCGCCGACTACTCAGGATAAAGTAAGGTGTACTATAGGTACAACTTAGCAATTTTATTATTATCTACTTTCAACTTACAACTAACATTACAGGTCTTAACCTAATTCTTTAGTATGGCAATCAATTAACACAAAAAACACGTTCCTTACAAATTAATCTCCTGCTAAAAAAAAATTTAAAAAACTTAAAAAAAACAAGCAATTTTCTCTGAAACAAGAATAACAACATAATTGTCATCGACTGTAACTGCGGTACTCAGAGATATTTAATGATTACCCAAGCCGTCACTTAGTAAAGGTTTGACATATTTTTGTATGACAAAACTGTCAAAACCTTCACTAAGTGATAGCTTAAGTAATCATTAAAGCTCTCTTAGTGCAGCAGTAAGCCTACTTTTCGGTATAAATATGATCGATCGTCCATTTTTTTTTTATAAAGTTACTGCCCGCGTGGTGACCGAAGTGTCGCCCCTACGCCCCTGTTATTCAAAAAACGTAACAAAAATAAAATCTAATCTCGATACCCACCTTACAATATCTTCAAGTATCTGACAGCTTTGTTTAACATTTTGTATACTTTCATATGCATTCAGTAAAAGGTTATGATTTTGAAATTACAAACAGACACTATAAAGCTATGTTTGTTTGTTTTGTTATGTGTTAGTTCAATCAGTGCACAGTGGTTGTATTTGTTGTAAACTACAAACTCGTATGTTCACGACAGCCTTTGAACGCAACTCCAATTTGCAATAGAAACACAGATTCTCATACAATCTGTGTCTTTCACATTTTACCTCCACGGTGTGACTATTGGTTGTGGCTCGTCTGAAAAGAACTCGTATAGTTAGAATTTCACCTCGACTATACACACGTTTTCATTTGTTTCGTCTCTTATAGAAGGCTTTCCGCGTATTGCTTTGGGAATTTATGTAAATACGAAACAGGAAAACTTTTGTTACCCACTGCCGAGTCGAAGAGGTTTTGTTTATGTTTCGAATATTTTTCCTCTGAAAAGGATATTGCAGAATCAACATTTGTTTAGTTTTTTTTTTTATCATCGACATATTCGAATTTCTAGCAGTACACTGATCTAGAATAATTCGTGTAACAAACATGAGAAACTTTCAAAATTCTGCATATTTTTCCTCGATAACGGCTAACTTAGAAATAAGCTCGCGCCATATTACGCGGGGCTTTGGAGAGTATAACCTCACGAAAAATGTTTTTGCTGTACATACCTTGTTTACAAGTCTGTCAGCACCACCAGGGAATACAATATGTACAGTTTTCTTGTTTTCAAATAGTGGGTGGTATTACGTAAATAAGGTAGTTGACAAAAAATATCGAATTAATCTGTCAGATAGATTTCCAAAGAATATTAGACATGTATTTTTTACCCGACTACGGCGAAGCCAAAAGGAAGGGTAATGATTTCGGCAGTCTATGTATGTATGTATGTATGTTTGTTTGTTTGTATGTTCCACCGTAGCGCCTAGACTACTGAAGGTATTTTAATAAATGCGGTGTCAATAGATTCGCAAGAATAACGCGGGTGACATAGGCTATATAAATTTTAACAATTCTTTTTATGACGGAATTTAAATGTCAAATTCTAAGGTCGAAAAAATTTTATTGAGATAATCATAACATGTTTTGTATCAAATGAAAGGTCTTGGCGAGCACATCACAAATATGTATATTATATTATAGTTTTAGTCAACATACACTTTTAGAATGCGGACGAACTACGGCGATTCTCTATAATAATTTCACTTATATTTAAATAGAAATATACAAATTCAATATAATTATGAACATCAGATAAGAATTATTTTCTTGTTTTCTAATTTTAAGACCGCGGTTTGTAGTCGGGTTTTAGATTTTAAGCTTATATTTTTATTTGAATTTTATTCTTTTTTCACGTAAACCATAAATGAAGACGATACAGTGCTTCGAAAAGTCGCGCGACGTCACAGTTTGGTATTTTTTTTAACCAGGAAGTGGCGTCACCAGCGGACTCACGATCTTTTATTTTTATTTTCGTCTATTTTTATTAACTTGATAAAACAAGAAACACGTATCCAATATTTTTCGATAATCTAACAGATGGGCTAAACAAAATATTTTTTTATACCATACCTACTCTAAAAAGCTTATTTTATTCACGCAAAACAGTGAATGAAAAGTCCTTTTATTCACTGTTTTGTTTTTATTCACTATTTTGGTGTTTGAATTTGGAACACAAAAATATATCCGGTCTCTATTTCAATGCTTACACAAACTCCTTGCGCTAAGATTCGAAATTCAAAACTTTTTGGCGTAGTTATGGTATAAAGTATAGTATGCAACTCCTGAATAAAGTACGAATTTATATCGAGGGCCATGAATCACTCGCGTCGTTCAGGATTCTAACAGTTGAATCACTCGCTGCGCTCGTGATTCAATCATTAGAATCCTTCACTTGCTCGTGACTCATCTACGGCACTCGCTTTAAATCCGTCCTTTATTCACTAGTTGCATAATATACTATTTTAGTCAGTCAACTACCTTACCAACATTAACTGTTCCCAACTGTGTTGGGGTTGGTTTCCAATCTAACGAGATGCAGTTAATTTAAGTTGAAGACCCAATTTCGTACTTACTCGGTTCTACGATTTACTACTCCATACAGTTTAAAAAGAATTGCATTTATGTATAGTCTGGATTGTCAATGGGGTGACAGTGGGACTGCCACAGGTTGCCATAAATTCGGTCATAGGTCTCGAATTCGAATCAAAGACGTGTCTTGGGTCCGAATTAAAAAAAAATATTAGAAATGCGCCAGCGCAGCTTGCTCCTCTGACGCATTTTTAATATTTTTATCATTGTCACTTGCCAGGGTGAAAGTAAAAACTTGCATGCCTTTTTTTGTTTTGGGGGGTCGGAAAATCATTAAATTGCCCCTCCCGCACTTGGGCAAAGCGGAAGGGAGTATCAGACTTCTACTGACTAAAAACCACCCAAGTTCCTTCTCAGCCCTTGTGCCGAGGCCGCGGTATGTCTTTCGAACAACCCGCAGCCCCGACGGAAAACTTTCATGCTGTGTTTTTTTTGAGAGAAATCATCAAATAACCGCTCCTGCTCTTGGGCAGAGAGAAAGGGAGTGTCAGACTTCTACTGACTAAAAACCACCCATGTTCTTTTATGTTAAGGCCGCGGTATCTCTTGCGAACAACCGAAACTTGCATGCCTATCTCTCAGGCATGCAAGTTTCGGTTGTCCATTTCACAGCGGCATGCTAAGTCAAGTCAGGGACCCCATGACCAGCATGAAAACTTCGACGCCGGGAGACACAAACCACAGACTAAATAAGAAACAAAGAAATTTTTTGTGGGTTAAAACGAATGTAATGAAGAAATTCTCTTTGATATCAACAACCACAAACCACTTTACGTTAAAACAATTTCCGTTTAACAGCCACATTATATTACAAAACACAAAGAACTTGTGCGAGAAGCTGCGGTGGTTGTCTAATCTACTTTTAATGCCGTCCTTTGAGAACTAGATGAGAAAATAATGGAAGTAGCTGAGAATTATTTTGTGTTACGATGAAGGTTTGCTGCTGCATATTTTAAAAGCATTGTGTGAATATTTGTTTAAAAAATGATGCAACTATTGTGGATGATGTGGTGTCCTGCTAAATAATCATAATAGTATTGACTTAAAATAAATGTGCATAAAGCCCCCGGGTGATGGCAACCCTGACAATGTGGATAGGGACAAATAAGAATACTATGGAAGGGTCGGTCAGACATCAAAAAGAACGGTTGTTGCGATCACTGGACGCTGGATGTATCCAAAATACAAACCTTGTGTTTTATTACTAACTAGCTTTTGCTCACGGCTTCGCCCGCGTGGATGTCGAAAAATAGTGAATGTACACACCCAAGCCAAAACCCTTCAGCACTCCAATTTTTACTTTTGTAACGACAGTGGTAAAAAATAGACAGGAACTGATTAATTATTTTATTCGGGCAGAGTCTCCACTTACAAGTTTCACAATCGAGCGCGACAAGACCTCGAAACTGAGCTTACAGGGCATTATATAGACTGATATCCCCACCGGAGGCATCCGGTAGTTATGGCGGTGTCTTCGCTTGACTGTGATTGGCTCGCGAGTCGTTGCCCGTCATTGGCTGGCTAGAGTGGCATGGCTATGGTATGCTAGAGTGGCATGGTTATGGTTAGCTGTCATTGGCTGGCTAGGGTGGCACGCTGTGAGCAGGCTGTTGTAACATTCGGCCGTCCTGGAACAATTGCTCCCGCAATGGAAACAAGAAAACAGTGATTACAAGTCAGCTCAGAAAAACCAAGTTAAAATGGGGCAATAGACCTCTCAGGAGATTTATGAAATCTTCGGTTTTCAATTGTTCGTTCACACTACTGGTGCTATCAGACAAAAGCACTGCTACGATATGTTACAGCGGATACTAAACTTGTAAACCCGTTGTATCATAATTATAATATACGAGTCCTGGAAATTACTTACCGTCCGCCAACACTTCATCATGTCTACCATCCTCAAACAACACACTCTTACACCATTAGACCGGAGTATTGTGCTAAAACGACGTCGCAATGCTGTAGCATCACGATCCATTCAGTTTAAACACATATATACACATAGGTTCTTTTGCTTTTGCGGTCCTTTTCTTTACAACAAACTTAATACTACACTCAACTTCTACACACTAAACAAACAGGAATGCAAAACCAAATTATTAGACTTTCTGCTTACATGTGATTACCAAACCACTGAGGATCTTCTAAAGACATTAAGATAAAATAAACAAATTGTATTAAAACTCAACACAAACACTAGACACACAATCATCACAACACACACAAACACCTACAACACAGCACTCACAATACAATACACACCCACACCACGACACTCACAATCACCAAACTAACTTTTTATTGGAAATTAATAATATATAATGTTTTTATTTAGAAATCGGCTAAATGAAATGAAATTAAATGTACAACCATTGTTAATACCGCTCAAAACACTGGGAAGAGAACTGTGACCTGAAATACAGGCTCAGCCTAGCTCGGGCACAGTTGCTCATATTATGTATTGTACTTAATTCTAACTGCATTTAAAACTGTTCAACATTATTGTGTCTAATTTTAAAGAATAAATAAATTATTATTATTATTATTATTTAAAAAAAAAAAAAAAAAAAAAAAAAAAAAAAAAAAAAAAAAAAATATGACCTTTCACACTTCTTAGTTTATGTCAATCATTACCTAACTCCTCAATATCACTTCATATGGGCCAGAAAACCAATCTTCTAACAAACAAGAGTTAACCTGGCTCGCCCCCTATAGCATGGGACTTTAAGCTGAAACAAAAGGAATAAATGCATAAGAAGATTTGTAGTAGGTACCCACTTGTACTAATTATTATGGACAAAGATGTAGGAAATGCTTAGTACCAACAATTTTTAACGACATACCTTACGATTTAGAAAATAGCTGTACCACGAAAATGTCTTTTAAAATAAATTAGGGAAGTTTGTTTTTAACACCTATGTAAAAACCTCATTACAAGAGATGTGTAGATTCCATTTATGATTATTTATTGTTGTATAAGTATATATTTATGCCATACTAGCTTATGTTTTCGGCTTCACCGCTATTAATTAAAGTGTTTTAACGCAACTTAAATGTTATAGCATTACGTTATAGTCAACTTATGTGTTCAATAAATGTGTTTAGTTGTAGGTAAAAGTGACGTTGTTATTGATGGAAACGTACCAACAATTTGTTACATTTAAATTAAATATAACTGTCTTACAATATGACAGAAGTAATATACCATGTAACACGGATGTAACCATGAATAAACACTTTTTAATTCATTTCAATTTACTGGCGAAATGTGTGTGTACTCATGAGTATAGTACCTCTGCCTAACCCATTGGGTATTACATGCGTGATGTTAAAAGCATTAAACCTTGTTGCCGCCAGTAGTCATCGCCTGGCGCCAAAGTTACATAATCATAGTTTTTTTTTTTTGTACATCACACTATTAACATATTTCCCTTCCTTTTTTTTTTGCCTTGTTACTTAGTTTATTAACCCTAGTCGTTACCCAAGTTATTTTGTTGTTACTAACACTATGGACACTTGTCTGAATTAAAGAGTTTGAATTTGAATTATCAGTTTTCACCTTCGTAAGTTACGTCCCATTTCTTTCCAGCTATTCTAATCTGAGATAACCCTACCGCGCCTAGATTGCACTGGTTTAGAAACCCGATCTGGGATAAATCGTAAGGCTTATAGGTACCCGGTTGTAATAGTAACAGTATTATAAGAACTCCTTAATATCTGCGACATTAAAAACATGAAACACTTTTTATGTAAGAAAAGATAAATAAACTGTTTTGCCAAACTATGGGATGAAGAAACGGAAGAACCAATTTAAGTTAATTACATCATACCATTAAGACGCACGCACACACACAAGCACTCACACATATATAATTCTTAGCGTATCGATGGCAAAACTTCATTACTTATACACACTAACACACTACACACGAATACGTTTTTCTATTTTTCCAATATAATTTTATGTGTTTATAGCTATTAAGTACTAATGTTAAGTTAATGCAACTCTGGACCCCAAGATACCCACAGGCGCAGCCTCGTTTCAGGACATCATGTATTATCAGAGCTAAGTTAGATTTAGAATTGGATGTCATAACCCTCTTTCCTACATTATCCCCTTTACAGTACGCACAATGTAAAGATGACGTCACATAATAATATTTACTTATAAATCGGGTTATTTTTGGAAATCAGAAATTTTGTTGATATTTATAAAATTCAGAACTTCGTTATATTCCTTGTTATTGTCATGATGCATTTTGTAATATTTTCCATCGCGCGAAGTTTGTCACAACTCACACAACTAATCTGGTAACGTAAAGGTTTGTTTACGTTATAGCCTACCATCAACGATTACACAGTTACTCACTATAGGTATCTGTACATCCACTTCGCAGTAAAACAATACTACTTTTCGGCTTTTCATCTTGTCATTGCACAGCACTGAACTAATCGTTCACTTCTAAATAGTACACAATAAACGGCATCTATCGAACGATCTACTTACCTAAGGCAGAACCAAAGATAGGCATAGACTTTGACTTTGGCTTTAGTTTTAGCTTGCTTGGGCTTTGGCTCATCGGTCACCATAGTGAATAGTAATATCGGGCAATACATGGCATAAGATCATGTTTAGTCATTGTATCGCGTACTGCAGTACATTCCGAATTACATGGACATTTTTACATAACACATAATACGAAATCTTAGCAACAATTTCATCACTGCAAGAGATTCAAGCCCAAAATCATGGAAAACACTCTTTCTGACTTGTAACGCGACTAAAGTAAAAGACAGGGCGCAAACTACCGTCAATCTACTTTATAAAAGATACCTGCAATACGTGTGAATTTCTGTTGGAAAACTAGGATCGTACCTAAATAATCACTAATACCGACCTATAACATTTTTTTTTTAATTTCCCTAACAAGATTTATGTTACTTGCCTCATACCCACATCGTATTTTTTTTTGTTAGTTTGTTAAACGGGCGAGCTATTATTGCTAAGTTATGAATGGACTTTCTTTAATAACTAGATAGAATAAACTGACGCACTTCGTTTACATTACTCGGGATGAGAAATAAGACGATCAACTTAAATTAACCTGGTTGAATGCCATCACATGATGTTTTATACCCTAATTAAGAAATATGTAAAGATTAACAGTTCCTCATATTTAATTTTAAGTTCCTCGTTTTCAATTTGTCAAGAACTTTATCCAATAAGTCTAAAACTGTTTAAATATCGGCTGGCGGTAGCAAGAGACCGCCAAGGAATGCTATCTATATCTCTGATAATAGTTTAATAAAATTATTGTAGCTATTTATAAGTATCTGATCTACATGATTTACTTTGAAATTGTTATTGTTGGATAATCTAATGCGCACTTGAACTAAATATGTACATCTTAAGTTCTTAACTCCTTAGTACACAACTAGTACCTACTCGTAAAACATTTTTTGTACCGAGATAATATACTGATAAACCGACTATTATTAGATTTACTTATCGGGCTTACCAAATTATTTTGTCTACGATTCGCATAATTATCAACTCATGGGGCACTCCATGGTAAAACACATTTGGCTTATTTATTTGGCTAATGGCATTTGGCTAATTTGGCAAATATTGGCATGTTTACTGACCTTGTTATTTATGCATGGTTCCTGGCAGCTCTCAGCGTGAAGTAGAACGGTTCCTTCCTTCAATGTCCTTGGTTGCTGTTGACAACCTTTAGGTAGTCTTAATTTACCGTAGAACCGTTGCTGGCAGAGAGATGGATACTTCTTGTAACTCAAAGTGTCTCACAGGTGGTTACTGGCCGCAGTCTTCGTTTTCAAGGTCAAATTATGGAATGAACGATGCGATACTGAGGGTAGGCGCTTCGTGTTCCATCCAGATTGTGGCCTGCTTTTTCAATTTGTGCCCTGTGATACTGGGATGGGAGACAATATTTTCCTTGCAGGCGGTGTGCATCAACGTTCTTCGTTTGAATTTTCAGACCTCGTCCTCCACATTATGTGACCGTTGACTTTTAAATGTAGCAGAGCGTCGTTTTATCGTAGGTTTTTTTTATTCGATCCCACTTCTGACTGTAACGACAGTGGTAAAAAATAGACAGGAACTGATTAATTATTTTATTCGGGCAGAGTCTCCACTTACAAGTTTCACAATCGAGCGCGACAAGACCTCGAAACTGAGCTTACAGGGCATTATATAGACTGATATCCCCACCGGAGGCATCCGGTAGTTATGGCGGTGTCTTCGCTTGACTGTGATTGGCTCGCGAGTCGTTGCCCGTCATTGGCTGGCTAGAGTGGCATGGCTATGGTATGCTAGAGTGGCATGGTTATGGTTAGCTGTCATTGGCTGGCTAGGGTGGCACGCTGTGAGCAGGCTGTTGTAACACTTTAAAAAATCAAACACTACTCTCCTGAATAAAAAACAAACTAGTAAATCCGTAGTACCTCCGGACTATAGTCAAATTGAATCTCGCTTAGTTATCGCGTTACACTGACTAACTCAGGACTTTATCCGGACTCATCCAGTGAGTTACAGATGAAAATGAGTTTTATTCACTTTCTTTTGTTTTCACTGACGAACGGTGAACCTTTTGCATAGACGTCGAGGACAGTTTGGTGCTGCGATGCTTTGCATCTATTTTTACGGTTTTGTTGAAAAAATTACTTACAATACAACGCCTGAATGTGTTATGGCTAAACAGCGGTGGGCTTTGTGTTATATTTCAGTCTCGTGTTATAGAGAAAGCCTATTGCAATCAACGGGACACAAATTCAACTTCCCTATGAAAAATCTTATTAGTATTTTGCCCGTATTTGGAATCCAACTCAAGGTTGTTCAAAAACCATGAAATGTCTTATTTTAATATCTTGTTACTATCAATGGTTTCATTGATTTGATCAATGTAATAGGTACACAAAATATCTAATCGTGCGACTGTTGGAAGGAATGGAGCGAGGCCCTTGCCCAGCAGTGGGACGGCATGGGCTAGCTATAATACATAGGTAATTTGGCCCGTTTCATTACATAATTTTGAATGTTGAAACTGTAGCTTTTATTTGAAATTAAGACAGGCGGGCATAAATTAAAACTTATTTATTTCATCTTATCTTCGTCCACTTTCATACAGTATTGTAAAACATAGTTTAGTTATAGATTACACAATAGGAATGTTAGTAAACAATAAAAAACGAACACTCAAATTATTAGTAAAACAAACAGAATCAACTATTCACATTAAGATCAAATACTGACTGAAACAAAACTTTTGTAGCCAGCAAACAAAATCCAGCAACTTAAACTTACGCAAATACTAATCTTTAAGCTTATCGGGGAAAAACATATTTAAGTTGGCAACATTATTACTTTGTCCCGTTTTTCATACAGACGTTGCCTTATTTTCAGGAATTTTATCAAACATTTATTTAGTTTTAAATGTTGAAGTTTTACTATGACTGAAATAATGAAATTTAAAAAAAAAACGTCTAGGAATTTCTCCTGTATCATGGGTGTGTTCACAAAAATTTAAAGTCACATACACAAATACCCAGACCCGAAACAACTATCTGTATTCCATACATATATTTTGCCACTGGAACAAACGTGCCATCAATTTACTACAGCAAACAGCGCCCTATATGATCCGTTTATACTCTGTATAATATCTCAAGGCTGTCATTCGTTCACATATAACTTGAAATCTAACTAGGATTTATTCACCTAGAATCCCCCCATAACATTGCCCTCTAAACAAAAACAATGCTCCAGAAAATCCCCGCGTGGTCTTATAATTTATGCAACCTTTAATATACGAGCGGTAAATAATCTTGATCCCACCAAAAACAAAACTTGTACAAAAAGCCTAGCCGCGTAACTCTGTTCTTTTACCGTAAAAGGCAGTGAGATCCATGTAATACCAAGTCAGTTAATTATATTTAATCCCTACTTAAAAACCTTTGCAGCCTTATTACAAAAGTGGTTAAACCTGGGTTTAACTTAGACTTGGTTTATAATACTTGTAAAGGTCGATAAACACATAAAAATAGTTCTTTTACGTATCTATAGGCGTTGATTATTATTATTACTGTTTATTGAAAAAGATTGATTGATTACATTACATACTACTAGGAGCACTTACTTAGAAATTCTTTGCCATCGTTTCATTGCGATGCGAAGCGACTTTCTCGTGCGTATATCACTACATAGCATAAAACAAAGTGGCTTTCTCTGTCTCTATATCTCTATGATGTTTAAATCTTTAAAACTGTGCATCAGATTTTGATGCGGTTTTCTTAATAGATAGTGATACAAGAGGAAGTTTTTAGTATCTTTTTTGCACCCGTGCAAAGCCGGGGCGGGTCACTAGTCAATATATATAATCAACATGGGAACCATTATTTGGATACAATTTAACGCCTATACACGTAATAAGTCTATTTTTAATTATTGCCGTTGTACCTACTCATTTGTCAATCTTTACCTTCAAATATCTCGGTAACGTGACACTTTGAAGTACCGTGTTACTGGACATTTTTTATTCGTCTATATGCCCTTTATCCATACATACCACGTTCATAGTGGGCCGCGATAAAGAAAAAAAATAAAACGGTGGGCAGTTTGGCATGCCCCATCGGTTCTATCCCCATTATCTTGCTAATTACGAGTGAAATACAAGAAAAGTTTAGTGTTTATTCTACACATTAATAGGGTTTTTTACCAAAAAAGTCTAATTAGTCCGTCAGTTAGATTTTCAAAAAATAATGGACACGTATTTTTTCTTTTTTCACTTAAACAAAAGATGAAGACGATACAGTGCTTCGAAAAGCCGCATGAAGTTGTGTGACGTCACAAGGTTAGTACTTTTTTACCCGCAAAGTGACGTCAAAAACCCCCACTCATGATCTTTGACACGTATTATTTCCGTCAATTTTCATTAATTTAACAAAACAAAAAAAAGTAGTTAAAAAACTAAAACGCAAAAAACAAGCACATTTTAAATTAAACAAAACTTGGAAGCTGATTAAATTATGAAATGAAAATAGAATGGAACCCCCATTCTATTTTCATTTCATAATTTAATATTCAAATGAGGGGTTCATTTGAATATTAAATTATGAAATGAAAATGTTTAATTTAAAATGTGCTTGTTTTTTGCTTTTCAGTTTTTTCTGTCGGGTTTTTTAGTTTTTTAACTACTTTTTTTTATTTCTTAAATTAGTTATTTTGTGTTTGTTCTTTCGTTGGTATTGGTAGCGTAAAATTATTCGCAGCTGATTTACCTTTTGTGTTTGTTTATAGGATTTGTGACTTTGAATTTCTTTTAAACATATAAGTGTCGTATATTTTTGTAATCCCCTTTTAAAACCCTTCATTTTGACACTCTACTCGATGGTAATCGTATCCAATATTTTTCGATAAACTAGCAGACTAATTAGATTTTTTTTTAGACTAATGAAATTTTATTAATGACTGACTGAGGCAAAGAAAATTTTAACGTGGAGATTCATAGAATCCTGTATTGTAAATGTAGTGTTGCACCTCAAAGGATGGGACACGTCTTGATATTGTGTCCAGAAGTGTTGCTTGCACATTACAGAAGCTGATGGTCGCTACTGGAAATGCCAAACTCGTTGCCAAATTTTGTGCTGACTTAATTTAAATTGTCATCTACTAGCTAAAAAGATCTAGTGACTGAAATATGTAGAAATTTTGGTAGAGTTACAGTATAAGTTTCAGAGAAGGAACTCAAATTATTTTTCTAAGCATTACTATTGACTCAAAATAATACCTACACATTTTTTATAACGATAACTTCACTGACTTTGCGAATTAAAAGTAAGAATTACAAAATTTAGACTGCCTGTTCATAACTAAATGTGTTTTTCATAGTTAGCGAACCGAGTGTAGAAGGTATGGTTATTGATGTTATTTTAATTATGTATACATAGATAGTTATTTAAGTTTTCATTGTTTTTATATTATTTATTTATGTACACACAAAAAACAAATAAAAAGGAAAATATATAAAAAATAGAAGAGCACAAAGGTACTGCTTAGTATTGACGACGACACGGTTGGCGCAGTGGTTGAGCGATTGACTGCTGCGCAGCATGTCGCGGGTTCGATTCCCGCACGGAACAAATATTTGTACGACCTACAAGTATTTGTTCCGAGTCTGGGTGTTTTTCTATCTATAATATGTATGTATTTACAAAAAAAAAATGTATATAAGTAGTTTATCAGCCATCTCGTTACCATAACACAAGCATTAGGTTGCTTAGCTTGGGACTAGATGGCGTTGTGTGAAATGTCCAAGGATATTTATTTATTTATTGTATAATAATATATATTTAAAATAAGTTAGTTATAAAACCACGCTATCACATTAGGTGAATACCTGTAATGTTAGTTGTAAAGGATTTTAAGTAATTAAATAAATAGATATGCTAAAGATTGGCCAGTACAAGTGTATGTCCTGATATCATGCTTGTCTCGCATTTTTATATACGTTCTATCTAATATAAGGTTTCCACATAAAATTCCTTAACGAAGAAACATTCAGGCATTTGGCAGCGATCCAAAATATCATGTTAGCACTGAAACAGCACTGACCTGATTTGGTTTATTTGCTATTTCAGCGGTTTTTCAGCCAGTCAACTGTATGGAGAAAACAAAGGCCGAAAGCGGTTAAAAAATAACAATATTGTAGGCTTTATGGTCGCTTGTGATTGACTGTCTATTTTTTTGGAATATTTATGGAGTTGAAAAAGGAAACCATGTTTTTCGTTGCTTCTAAACACCTTAATTTACGAACCATTATAGTACGTACATATTTATGTACCTGAAAGGTCCATTGCAATGGCGATAATCATTTGATGTTATGTTATGTACATAACTTAAAAAGTAAGTTAGAAATGACTGTTGAAAAAAACCAACACTTTGCACATCACTTTGGTAACCGAAACCAGGATCTCACGCTAATTCTTCTGAACGTAAATTATGTACACCGTTCGTTTTTGATACTTATTATAATAAATAATAAGTGATTAAATGTTTTTTTTTTTTTTTTCCATTTTCCTAAACACTATACATTACAAAACATCCCTTAAATGCAAACTAAATACTCCTCCATAGGACAATTTTTTTTTTGTATGTTGCGTTTCATCAAAAGACTCCTCACGCTCTGGGCGGAGCGGTAGGGAGTGTTAGACTTCTACTTACTAGAAACCATCCATGTTCCTTCTTAGCCCTTTGTGTCGAGGTCGCGGTATCCCTTTCGAACAACCCGCAGCCCCGACGGGTTGAGGTTCACCTCTGCTAAACCCTTTGGGGATTACAAAGCGTTGAAGCATGATATGTTTGTAAAAGTATATATTATAATAATTTTCTATACCCTAATCATATTTCCATACTCATAAATACAAACTCACAAAATAAAAAAAATCGGCTTCATCCAATGAAATGCAGAAGTGGGTAAATTAATTTACGACTGGAAAAGGGATGTTTTAGATAAAATATGTTATCCGTTTAAAAATGTCTTTACCTCAAGGGATAGTAGCTTGCCGTTTCACCGGAAATTTGTTTTTTGGTATCAGGAAAATGCTTTGAGGCTATTTATTTATGGTGGAGGTTGTTGACCTAATTTTTTAGTACTAGAAGGTTCAATGGGATTACAGAAAAAATTATGCAAGATGTATATGTTAATATTTGTGAAAATGTAAGTCAGTCTTAAACGAGGCCGAAACGGACCTTTCACGAAGCTATTTGGTATTATGTACATCCAACTATCCACCTAAACATGTGTTTATGCAACGCATTTCACCTCAATCAAAAACCGAGACGTGGGCCAAAATTAATGTTAAAGATATTAGTACATTGTTACTTACAAGTGTTAGCTATTTAAATACATTTACAACTAGTTTCAAGATATCTACAGTATTTTATAAGAATTACAGAATTGTTTTGTATAAATAAGTAAGTTATTTGATTCAGTTGATATACCAAAATGGCGCCAACGATTATTGGAATGACAGTTGAGTACTGCAGTCTACCAAAGAGGCTTTAAGGTCCAAGGCGCCATTTTAGCAGGACATTCTTTTCTGAACTTTGAAAGTGTAAGGAGCTCTAAAAGACATGTGGAAGTACAGTGAATTTTATAAAAAAAACTTGTAAATGTTTTGCTGTAGCTATTTATTCTGTATTTTGATGTTCTGAACCCAGTAAATAAATCATGCTTTAATCTGTTCAAATAGAAGCTTTTATTTCCCTTTTACTCTGGCTTGTCCTACACAAGTGAAACTAATAAAAGCCTGTTATAGTAAATACTTGATATTTTTAATCTAATAGGGTATTTCATCCAAAAAATCTAATTAGTCCGTCTTTTACATTATCGAAAAATATTGGATACGTGTTTTTTGTTTAATCAAATTAATAAAATTTACGAAAATAAAACGTGTCGAGGATCATGAGTGGGGGCTTTTGACGTCACTCTGTGGGTAAAAAAGTACTAACCTTGTGACGTCACACGGCTTAACACGACTTTTCGAAGCACTGCATCGTCTTCATCTTTTGTTTACGTGACAAAAGAAAAAATACGTGTCCATTATTTTTTGGAAATCTATCTGACGGACTAATTAGATTTTTTTGGCGAATCACCCTATTGCCAAAATCTACCGCATTATTTAAAATCTCTGCTTCGTCTTACATTGCTACCATGCTACCGTTCAACATCCCTTACAATCCAAGACCACCCACACATATCTCAAAAAACAAGACGCATAAAAGCACCTTCTAAAGGCTGGGACAGAATAGGGAGCGTATTTAGTGGAACAAAAGACTTCCTCGGTTACATTATCTACAGACAATAGTCCACAATCAGGGGAGGAAAGATTTCGATGTGGTCTGGATTCCACTACTTATGGACGACGTTCTACTGAAATATGTATTCGTAAGAATCGCAAGAACTATGTTTAAAACAATTATCATTGACCTACGAGAATAATACAATAATTTGAATAATTATTGTTCAGATTTGAATAATTATTGTTAAAATTTGAATAATTATTCAAATTATTGTTCTTCTTAGTTTGAATTTAGTTTTCTTTACTAAATAATACTTTTGCATGTTCACGGTTAGAAAATATGATTAGTTTGGATCATAATAATATTTTTACTTTGGAATTTGGTGATTTTTTACTTAGAGCGCTTACTAAAATACTTCACTATATATTATATTCCATTTATTTGCCCGTTTCAATTCCTAAGAACCTACAATTTAATGCCTGTCAAAGGACGTAGGTCCATTGACACCCATTAAATTGTGTGGTGGTAAGCAAGCCTTAAGGTGTATGCAGGGGCCCGCAAGTGGCGAAGCCTCCGGGGATGCGGGTTGTTCGATAGTAATACCGCAGCCCCGGACACTCAAGGGGTAACAAGAAACATGGGTGGTTTTTAGTCAGTAGAAGTCTGACACACCGTCCCGCTGCGCTCAAAGCGGATAGGAGTCGTTTGATGTTTTCCCACCCCCTAAAAAACAAACAAAAGGTGTATTCCTGCATTGATTTTCAACACTATTTACATAATTTTACGTTAGCTTTATCAATGTTAATTTTTCATTATTGATATCGATAATAGAACATCACGTCTTACTCTAGGTTTTCTGGCAACATCCACAGCGAATGTTTTCATAACTTACCTGGATAGCTAAGTTATTGGATTTCATAGAAAATGAAGCACCTCGTACCTATTTCATATTTCAATAAAGGAAAGAAATAAAACTCGCCGACCTGCACGAACTCCAAATATCGAAGGATCCCCTCATAATAAAATGTCCTCCTAAACATCGTAACTATACGGGCACCGCTACACAGTAGCCCACAGCTAAGCTTAGGAAACCGTAAATAGAATTCGTATGAACTACGTTTCGCAAAGACATAACCGATCCAAAGAAAAAAAATCATAGCTGATGACTTACAAAAAAAGTATTATTAGTAGACATAATCTTGACTTCCGGAAGTCGGAGGATAAAAAAGCAATGAAACAACGCTGTGAGATTGTTTCGTGAAATATGTTGAAAAAAGAAGATGTCTGTATTAGTTTCGGTTTAGGTACGACCGCTATGGCATTCATTGGACGGTCGCCTTAAGGTAAAAGGGTCCCGCCTGCCTGAGACGTAAAATGTCTGCCTATTAAATCTGTCAAAAACACACCTCTGTATTTTACTGGAAGCAACTGCCGAGTCAGAAGTCTATTTAGATTTTTTTATTATATTTTATTTTTTAGATATTATAAATATCGTGATTAGCCTTGAAAGGTTTTGTTAGCATTTTGTAGGGTTTTTATTTTACTTTCCACGTTCACAAAGTTGGCCAATGGGTTCGAAAATAGCGTTTTAATTTTTTACCTACCTTAAAAGTTAAACTTAATGATTCCCTAATATTAAGAGTAATACTATATCCATCCCCACGATATAATAAATCAACTTGCTAAATGTCATAACGATCCGATCAGCCATACTCAGAGATATTTAATGATTACTTAAGCCGTCATTATTGAAGATTTGACATACTTTTGTATGACATAACTGTCACAACGTGATGGCAAAAGTAATCATTAAAGCTCTCTGATTGCGGCAGTTAATCTTATTTGTTGTTTTGTCTTGTTTCGTCTCAAAATTAAGTTGTTTTAGTTTTTCTTGCTTGTCTTTTAAACTGTACCTATATATTTATGTGATGAGCACGATCATTTTTGTTCTGTGTCTGGGTGTAATTTATCTATAATATGTATGTATTTAGAAATATATAAGTATGTTTATCAGTTGTCTAGTACCCATAACACAAGCTCTGCTTAGCTTGGGACTAGATGGCGTTGTGTGATAGTTGTGGAATATTATTATTATTATTTCCTTTATTCACTTTCTAACATATTCAATACATTTTTAAATATTTATTACAAAAAAGCATATAAAAAACATTTAAAAATATAAAAAATAGTAGCCCACCGGCATTATTATTATAATTATTATTTAATGTATGTATTTATTCTGACGTTTTAGGTATTAATATCTTCTCTGAGTTGTTTTTCTGTTTTGCACCTACTGTGTATTGTCTCTGCATCACCCTAAGGTAGAAAATGCCCAAGGCATTAAGTTTAACAAACAAACGGAGACATTCAAGACTTTCACTTTTATAATATTAGTATTTGTATGGGAATTAACAAAATCCATACTATGTATTATGTCAAAAAAAACTCGTTTTGAAGTTATATTTGTAAAAACATTTTCGTACTCGACTCAACTCCTAAATTGGCTGCGAAGAATTTTACGTCTCATTCGACAGTACCATTCACGTAATTTTCGACACGAAATAAAACCACCCATTCTCCTTCCCCTTTACAAGTCTACATGCGAATTTCTACAAAATTCGTTAATTCCGCCAAGCGTGAGAGCATTTCAAACAACGTTCCTCAGAAATGCAGTTTTAAGACTTAAGCTCTGTGGTGAGGCGGCTTCGAGTTTTGAATGAAAACCTCCTTTGATAAGCCTTTAAGGAAATACAATCTGAAGGGTTTAATGTTTCTCAAAGTGCTAAAGTAGAGCCGGGAACAATTCCTTTTGAATTGTATAGCTGTCTTGAATAAGAGGGCCTTTTGATATTTAATCCTATATTTGAGAATCATGATTTCAACGTAAATAAGGAAGTTATAAATAAGTTATTAACTTTTTGATTGAGGATTTTTTCGACAAGATCGGACCTTTTTCTTTCCAAAGTAATTTAGAACGGCTATGAATATACATAAGTTACTTCGTTATTAATGTTAAAATGGAAATATTTCACGCTACTTTGTACTACATACACAGCCAAACCGAATTCATGCATATAAATTGAAACCTTATTCAGCAAAACTATTTGAATTTCTTTGATCCTCTTGATAAGTACATCGTTAATATTAATTTTACATTTATGGCCATTAGCCAGCATTAAGCTTCGATTAACATAGCATTAATATTTAAGAACTTTCCACAGTATGGCGTAGTATTTTCGCAGTTATTTTATAGTATACCTCTAAAATAAGACTTACACCAACGAGAATAAAAGTTACTGTTCTGTAAAATAAGAGGTAAAACAAAAATAGTAGGACTAGTTATCCATACTTTTAAATCGCTTGGAGTTTGGAACATGACATTTCAAAGTCAGAAATAAAAAGATAAATATTCCAGCCCGCGTAAAAATTGGCAAAGGCGGCATAAACATTCAGCCAGCATCAAAAAAACTGGGGATGACATAAAGCCTGTAATGAACGGCTCCCGCTTTGAATTTCGCGTGGCCGCTTCAGTAGATCCCGACGCGTCATTGGGGGCGGTCGCGCTGCCCTTCAACTCAGAATTTGCCGCCAATTTTACGATTGTCAATTACGTGCTTGAAGTTTGTGATGGTCTTGAAATATAACTTTATTACTTGGATTAAACACAGTTCTTATATTAACTATAAAATTAATTAATATTTGTGGGTTGAAATAAAAATAGGATTACAATAATTATGACATAGAGCGTGGTTGAAGGTGGAAGTGCATAGAGTAGTTCATAAAAGTAATTTTATTATACGTACAATAAAACTCAAATGACATAGTAAGTGTATGTGTATGTGTGTGAAGATAGAAGAAATAATAAAACTTAAAATAAGTGTTAGCAGATTCAATTATGAAACTTAAAAGACCATTTTGAACTCAATCATGATTACAAAACTAAAACATTTCAAAGTGAAAAACAAAGTACCAAAAGATGTTGAAAACTAGATACTATGTCATGAGTGTGAGTGTGTTACTGCAATGAATAGGTTTGACAATACGTTGAAACAGGATAAAGACGATCGAAACGATGCTAGAGGGAACTGCACTAAGCAGAACAAAGTTATGGGTAAGTTTTGTACATCATCATTTTAAACAGACTTGTGTCAGCTACTGATCAGTATAACATTATCTCTTTTACGTTATGCTTTCCTGGTATGTGTGAATGCCCTTGTCAAAGCATTTATCTCTTTTAATATAATAAAGAGGTACATGTTTTAAAAGTTTGTATGTAGATGGTTATCTTGGGGAAATAATAAATCAATTCTATGAAAATATTCACTTATAGAAAGATACATTATCCGTGGGTGTTTTAAGTTATATTTAGTCATGCATATTAGCCGATATCTATCATAATTTTTGCGGACGAAATCGCGGGAAAAGTGCATACACGCACTTTTGAATGGTTTATCAATAATCCAAAGTTAGAAACAGTCACAAGACATGTGGCCCATTCTTAAATGTAGGAAAATAATGGGCAACAAACTCCATGGACAGCTTTTCAAAATAACTCATCCGCGATCTTATAGTCATCCTTTAATTATATTCAGCTGTTAGTTTACCATCGATCCTATCATTAAAGTAAAGTAAATTGATCACTTAACATATTATATGACAGGTCGTGAAATCGGGATGTTTCCTGACTTTACCTGATTATCGAAAAATATTGAATAGGTACGTGTTTTTTGTTTCATCAAAATAATAAAAATGTACGAAGATAAAACGCTTTAAAAATCAAGAGTGGGGGCTTGTGACGTCACGTGTTAAATAATGTAGTGCGATGTGACGTTACACGTAAAAAAAGAAAAAATACGTGTCCAATATTTTTTTGGAAATCTATCTGACGGACTAATTAGTTTTTTTTTGTCAACTAGCTTATTATGGGTGACATTATCATTATAATCATTTATGGGTAACCAAGCACCTAACATCGTATGTTTTGGTCCCATTGTGCATTTTAGATTCATTAGTTTTGAAAAAGTAGTGAAGTAGGGGACACTGATTTTATCAGTAGTTACCTGTCCTGGCTTCGCACAGTTACAACATATTTTTCATTGTGATTGGCATACGAAAATACATACCATCCTTCCCGCGTTTTCCATTAAAAAATCCGAAAAAAAAATATTTCGTACAAATTACTAACACAACAAAAATAAACTGCCAAATAGGTCGAGCAGTTAAACCGTCCTCAAGTTATAATAATTTATACATGCGGAAATTGACTTTTATTTAAATAGATGCGGTGTTAACACTGGTTGTCTCACATTATATCTTACGTCCGAACGATCCATTAAAAAAAAACATAGCTACCCTAAACTTTCAACTATTGAAGTTGATTAATCAGCATCCTCAAAAAATTACTCAATAATAATTGTAGTCGCATTCGTGATGGTTGTTATGCGGCCGCCACACTATTCTCCTCGCGCTGCTCATCGCTATGCTCCTCGCGCTGCCGCTATTTGCCGCGATGTTGCCCGCTCTGCCCACACTGCTCTCTCGCGCAATGAATCGCGACGCTCCAATAAATACAAAAACCGACAACATAAGGAGCGGTAGGCAGGACGAGGAGCATGACGTGCGGCATGACGAGTAAAGTGGCCACACTATGTCTCTGCCTCCTTTCCTCACTACTTCCCATGCCACTCGTCGAGTGTGTGGCGGCCGCATTAGACTTTTGGGCCACTGAACGACTGTCACAGATCTTTAAATGACAGCCGGGAGCAACAGCTTAGCGTACTTTCCAAGGCACATAGGAACCTGCTGCTGAAGGGATCAGCATAGGCAAGTGCGGCTTTACCTGAAGGTCGACCCGAGCGGCTATTATTATTTAGCCATGAGCTCCACTTTCTTATTTTTCATCATCATCATCATCAGCCTATAACGATCCTACGGAGGGACTCAGGCCTCCTCTTTAGGAGGGGGAGCGGCAGCTACAGTATACCCAAATTTTGGTCCAGTGATGTCCGAGTCTAATGTATTTTATTAAACAACTTACCTCCATCAACCAAAGCAAACAAAGCATCAACTATTTACAAATGTATCCCTTCGCTTACTAGATTACAATGGGAGGCACAACAAATAGCTACCGTCACAGCATTAATTGCTTTACCGGGCTCTATAGCGATCCCAAGCCTTTTATGTATAGAGTATACACCTGCGCACTATTCCCCTAGCCACACAGAATATGTTACGGTAAATGTGATTAGTTGAATATTTTATGAACAAAAATCGTATAAAGGCGGACTTAATGCCTTGGGCATTTTCTACCAGTCTACCTTAGGGTGGGCAGAGACAATAATACCTACACAGTAGGTGCAAAACAGAACAACAAAAAATTTTTCGGAAAGGTACCTATAGCAAAATATAATAGTATATTATGCAACTAGTGAATAAAGGACGGATTTAAAGCGAGGGCCGTAGATGAGTCACGAGCAAGTAAAGGATTCTAATGATTGAATCACGAGCGCAGCGAGTGATTCAACTGTTAGAATCCTGAACGACGCGAATGATTCATGGCCCTCGATATAAATTCGTACTTTATTCAGGAGTTGCCTACAATACTTTATGCCATGACTACGAGAAAAGACATAATTTAAGCGAACATAGAAATTTAATCTAGAAATAAAAATTGTTACATTAATTGAAATGGACATTAAAATTAGAGCAATGACTGAAATTAAGCGTAATTTTCTTATTAATCTAATGCCAAACTCCTTGTCGCAAATATCGACCGATCAAATCTCGAGAATTTATTTGCACCAAAGAGTTTTGAATTTCGAACCTTAGCGCAAGGAGTTTGTGTAAGCATTGAAATAGAGACCGGATATATTTTTGTGTTCCAAATTCAAACACCAAAATAGTGAATAAAAACAAAACAGTGAATAAAAGGCCTTTTAATTCACTGTTTTGCGTGAATAAAATAGGTAAGCTTTTTAGAGTAGGTATGGTATAAAAGAATAAATACATAGATATGAATATATACCTGGATAACGCAAATATCACGATCCGCATGAAAACTAAGCGTGTAATTTTTTGACTACCTGCTATGACGTCATAAGCATAGCATAATGGCGTCTTAAGCCTTAGTTATTACCAAAAGTTTTGTATTTACTTTACATGTATAATTATGTTAGTGTATAGACCATTGTGGGTTTATAGGCAATAGGGGGTCAATTTCCAAAAAATATTGTAAATCTTTGACATGTTTTTGTACGACAAAACTGTCAAAACCATTATCAAGTGATGTCCTAAGTAATCATTAAAGCTCTCTGAGTGCGGCAGTTAAACAATCATTTTATTTACAATGGGATTTAAACACAACTGGCTTAATGTGTATACTAATAGGTACACCTGTGCCTAACACTTCGGGGATTACAAGCGTGATGTTATGTTGTATTATCTACATCTGTGTCCGGCGACTACACCCTTAATTACTGAGATTACGTTGGTGAATCGAGAAGATTTGGTCGCACGGAATATAAAGGGTGAATGTAAAAGGTTTTCTATGTATTTGTAGGTAATGGGTAAAATAATTCATTTAAATACCCGTAGGCATGTCAATGGCTTACGATTCACTACCCAATATAAATAGTAAAGATTATTTTTTACTCTTGAGATAAAGTCTTGTACACCAATTTTATAAAAAGGAAAGATTTGTATTTTCGTGTGTGTATGTTTGTAATTAATAAACGTAAAAACTACTGGACCAATTTGAAAAATTCTTTCACCGTTAGGAAGCTACACTATCCCCGGGTGACATAAGCTACTTTCACTTACTCTTCTAGCTTTAGCCATGCTTAACGTCCAGATTGGCCTGAAGATCGATGTCCCCGTCGAGTCTGCGGGATGTTCGAAAGAGATACCGCGGCCTAGACAAAAAGAGCCAAGAAGAAACAGGGGTGGTTTTAGTCAGTAGACGTCTAACACAGGGAGTGCTTGACTGACTTCTCCCGCTGGAATTTGAAAATAAGATCGATGGGCACCCATAACACACTGAGTTCTCGGTCATTTGAAGAAGTTAAACAGTCGTTATGGATCGTCAAAAGTTTTAGGCTTTTGACGATTAACAACGTATCCTATCAATGAATAACAAATAACTGTATTGTGTTTGTGATTGTCAGTCGTATTATTTAAAATACTGGCATTTACTGCCGCACTCAAAGAGGTCTAATGATTACTTATGCCGTCACTTAGTAAAGATTTGACATTCTTTTCTATGACAAAACTGTCAAAACCTTTACTAAGTAATAGCCTAAGTAATCATTAAAGCTCTCTGAGTGCGGCAATTAGTAGCATTCTCTTAAATTGGAAACCAAACTGAAAATAGTTGGAGCAAAGCTAGACATATTGTTATAATAAAAACAATATGACTAATTATGATCATTTTCTTTTAACAATATTTTGATTTAGAAGAGTGTTTAAGAAGTCTCCTGCGTCTCTTCATACAGATCTACGCTTGGGAATGGACAATTACAGTACTTTCTCAAGTTATTATACCTTTTAGCTGTGACTGGAGCTTCGTTATTTTTTGTTATTATGACACTCAAAAGTTCCCGCAATGGTCTAATTAAAAAATATAAGTTTAAAAACTAAAACCCGAATACAAACCGCGTTCTTAAAAGTAGAAAACAAGAAAATATTTCATGTCTGATATTCATATACTGAATTTGTACCTATATTTCTATTTAAATACTAGCGGTCAGCTAGTATTTAAATAGCAACTTCACGCAACTTCGTATTAGGCTTGGTCGTTATATTATAAAGCAGGATAAAACAGCCGTTTAAAAATAATAGCATAAGCAACCTGCTATTTGTTTTTACGTCTTTATGCTTTAAGCGTTTTAGCGATTAACGCCATCTATTAGATTTTGTAGACACATTTTTCACCAAATCAATTTAAATGTCACTTGCCGTCACCGACGGACGGGCGACGCGGTACCTACTAATGATTTTCTCAAAAAAACGTAAGATGTCGTCGTTGTCGCAGTAATATTTACTATCAACTTACGATTATATTCATTCGAATATATTCATTCTGATGTTCAACGTTCATTCGTTATTTAGCTTAGTAGCGTTTTGCCGTTGCGTGCGTTTTCGAATATATATTCAGATCAGTATTCGTTCAGCTGTTCGACAGTTTTGTTGACCGTCGCCATTAAAATTTGTTAAGTAAATGTTTTAAACTTTTAACTGGCTGGATGCATGTTTGTGTGTGGGCTGAACGTGACTGTATATTATTATTGTGTTTTGTATAGAGTGTTAAATTTAAATTGTAATTATAGTGTTTAGTTTTCATTTGTAAATATAAAATAAAGTGTTTTTAGTTTTAATTTGTAAATATAAAATACCTATAGTGTTTAGTTTTAAATTCGAATTATTGTATTGTAAGTACAACTATATAACGCAAACGCACGCAGCGCAGCGCATCGAACGTTGGGTGGTACTAAACTAATATATTAGCGCAGGATAAATATCATGCTATTTTTACTAAGCTGAACGTTGAAACGCGTTGTTGAATTAGAGCCGTTTTGCCCACGACTACTTCGTATGCGTCACAATAATATATAACTTACAACCTTCATCGATAGATCGACTATCCAACATAATAATATTTTTTCAATTAGCTTTCTAATGTTGACAGAATTTTCCAAGTCGTCTGAGTTTGAGTTAAATCGTAACAAACAAAAAAGCTTATCTTTCCTCTCTATAATATTTGATAGAACCTTAGATTACATTATTAAATTGAGAAATACTATAGGTACCTACCTATCTCTTACTGTTAAATATACAATCATCATCATCATCATCAGCCTATAATGTTCCCACTGCAGGGACTCAGGCCTCCTCTCTAGGAGTGGGATGGTCTATAATCCACCACGCGGGCCCAGTGAGGATTGGTAGATGTAACAATCTTCAAATTTTTGGTTCTAAGATATGCCGGTTTCCTTACGATGTTTACTTTCACCGTTTTGAGAGCAGTGGTGATGAAATAAATTACACAAAGTAATGCGCCTGCCTGGGATCGAACCCACGACCAACTGTTCGTAAGTCGGAGCCGCCACCACTGGGCTACTACTGCTCACAAAACAATATACAGTAAATATTATGGTGCAATAAATATTTTGAATTTGAATTTCCCGGAGGTCAGAATCTCCACGTACCTACATCGGGACGCGAGGGCCGGCGGACCGCGTAATTATTTTGTCGCGCGTACATTTTAACATTGCTATATCTTCTAAGATGTTTGTTTAAACCATATAGAGTAAAAGGAACAAATATTTTATATTAAATTTCCTTTCTAACAAACATATTTATTTAGATATAGATTAATACCATATAGGTTAAATAAGCTTCGCAAAAAATAATTCTATTTAACCTAACATTTCGATGGTAAAAAATGGTTACAGTGAGTCAATCTTAGTAGATGGATATATGCTGTCGCGGACTTATTTGTAGAACTTTTAAAAAGGAACATTTCTTTCATACATAATATTTGCATAACTTAAACCATTTTCGCAGCGCACGCAACGGAAGCTCTCAATAAGGAATATGGTTTCCCGTTTTTGCAACATTTTTCATTATGCTCCACTCCTATTGGACGTAGCGTGATGTTATATAGCCTAAAGCCTTCCTCGATAAATGGACTATCCGACACAAAAAGATATTTTCAATTCTAACCTGTAGATCCTGAGATCTTAGCGTTCAAACAAACAAACAAACAAACTCTTCAGCTTTATAATATTAGTATAGTTATGTGAAATTAATATGCCACTGATACCTGATGCACCTTCATGGCGTTTTCATTGATATAGATGTCAGCTGCTGTTGCCGTTAGCAAGGTGGCGTGCGACTACGACTGACCTCTATAATAATTTTACTTACATTTAAATTGAAATATAAAATTCAGTTTAAGAATATCAGACAAGAATTATTTTCTTGTTTTCTACTTTTATGAACGCGGTTTGTAGTCGGGTTTTAGTTTTTAAACTTTTATTTTTATTTGAATCTTAGAGGAGCTCGTGGCTTAATAAGAACTGCCACTCTGGTCGATCTTTAGGTTAAGCTGCGCTTGCATAGGTCGATCGGTGGATGGGTGACCGCCCATTACATACCGAGTTTCCTCCGTGCCTCGGAAAGCACGTTAAGCTGTTGGTCCCTGGTGCCATATATAGACCTTTGGCAGTCGTTACGGGTAGTCAGTGACCTGAAAGTCTGACATCCAGTCTTACCAAAGGGTATCGTATTACCTAGTATTAACTGGGTTGTGGAGGTCAGATAGGCAGTCGCTCCATGTAAAATACTGGTATTCAGCTGCATCCGGTTAGACTGGAAGCCGACCCCAATATAGTTGGGAAAAGGCTAGGCAGATGATGATGATTTTTATTTGAATCTTATTTTAGTGTTATTTAATAAATCTGTTATAATATATTACTTTCATGATGTAAAATTCTACTGAACGTTGGTTTGCTATTTAAATAGTACGAGTAAATAGCAGACTAGGCCGCGAGAACTTTTTGACCGCATTCTAAATCCATTGTTTTCTCGTCACTATCATCTCTTTGAACAATTCCTGAGACCTCTTTGTGTCCCTATCTTATGTCAAAATTAACTAGCAGAGAGTACTAATGGAATCTAAGGGACCCTTTTCTCCATTTTGGCCTTTGATGTCCGGTAATTGAATTACTATTGTGAATTATTGCACAGGGTCTGTATTGTCTTCACTTGACAAGTTGAAGTTTGTCGTAGTTTGTAGGCTTTAAATGTGCCGCCATTTTGCTTTTGATATTATTTGTTTGTTCGAATTTTGGCATTTCTCTTTTGTGTATTTTAATATGGATGTTTACTGACTTAAAAAAATATGATTCTAATTAGTCCGTCTGTTACATTATCGAAAAATATTGGATACGCATTTTTTGTTTTATCACAACAATAAGAATTGACGAAGATAAAATGCCTCAAAGACTTGTCTTGTGTGGGGGTTTGTGACGTCACTAACCGCTACAAAATATCATACTAATGTCTAAGAAAATGACGTCACACGAGTTTTCAAAGCGTATTGTAACCGAACTGTATCGTCTTCATTGTTTGCTTACGTGAAAAAAGCAAAAATACGTGTGCAATATTTTTTGGAAATCTATCTGACGGACTAATTAGATTTTTTTAGTTAACTACCCTATTTAACATCCCATAACTAATCAAGACAATAACAATCTTAGAAGATTAGTCGGCTTCGTAGGTCTTGTAGATGCAAGCGTGACTCCTGAGCATAAGGTCCTGAGTTCGATTACCAGGTTTGCCAAAGTGTTATTGGGTGTTTCGATCAGGCATTCCTTAGCCCCGGAGTCTAGATTTGTGCCCGTCTGACGGCAAAAGGCTCGCCCCCTATTTCATGGAACTAAAACTTAACTAGCAAAATGCGGGTATGCTAATGAGTACATCTCTACCAAACCCTGTCGGGATAATATGCGTGATTTAACGTTTATTTGTAAGAACAGTCCTTTCATACTTGTTTAGGTACTTTTAGACAGAAGTAGGCCAATAGAAATCATATCTTAAATCTTATCACAGTGACGCGAAGTCAGAAGTAAAGAACTGTGGAATCATTTCTTCTTCATCGAAGTCAAGTTAGCTTAAGAAACGATTTCTAAGTATTCTTCTATTGAAGTATCTTCGTCATTCACAACAATATAAACCCCAACAAAGACTAAACCGAAATCCTCAAAGTCTTTATAACTTTGTCCTACTTATGCAACAAAGTATGTAACAAGGCTACCAAGTCAAAACTTTTCTGTAAGTTTAATGGCTTGTTCTTGACTCACTTAAGTATGTACATGTTTTATAAATTCTCATCATAATTGCAAAATAACGTCGCCAAAGAATTGTTTCCTACATCTAATCTTCTTGCATTGTAATCTACTTATTTCGTCTGAATGTTTTGATCAAAAACTCCGACTCGGTATGGAAATTTTATCTTGCGTATCGAGAAAATGAGCACCTATAACGCGAATGGGTACAAAACGTACACACATGTTCGGTGGAAATGGGGTACTAGGCCGCCATTTTAGATTACTATCAGTGTAATGTAGCTCTTTGGGTTGATCCCGAAATTACGTGGAAAGGAAAGCACGAGTTGATAAAATAAAGTAGGTACAGAATTAAGTAGGTTTTGCCTCTAAGGTTAGCCTCTTGCACGAGCGTGCGTAAACGTACGTCGTTTTTAATATTAAAAATATAATGCATAAACAACTTACGCCTTTTTCTCGTGGGGGTAGGTAGAAACCACACCACACACTACAATCCTGACATACTACTTTGGCCTCGTTTAATACTCAGTTGTTTACTCAAAGTATTATTTATCATCTGCTTCGCATTTTCCTATGTTGGGAATTAGTGGATATAATTAGATTGGATCCTTTCAGTCTAGCCGAATATTAATATTTAACATAAATAATACTTTCCATGTGTTATTAAGTAGATAATGTCAAAATCGTATTCTATTAAAGGAAAATTCCTTACACATATCTTGTTGACCTCGCAAAGGAAGTACAGCTAGCAAACGTTTTGACAAACACCCCTGTCTTATTTACTTACATTCGTATAAACCTCGGGCCAAATATGACGCGATCATAGCAACATTGTCACGCCAGGTAAAGGTAAAACTGCCGTATCCCGAGATTTAAAGGCATAAACATCCCTGATTTACAACCCAGCTTCCCCTCTAATAGGCTCACATTTTTTGTTGTTACCCATAATATTCACGATTTAAAAATATTTGCCAGTATTTTCGTACGAAGCGCCTTGAGTTATGTTGACTGTATCCAATAAATTCGCACTGGAATTGAATTTATTGCGCATATTTCGGAAATTGAACGAAGAATGTGTTTGTGAAACGGTAATGGATAAAATATTGGTGTTTGTTGCATTTTCTTTCTGTGAGAAGTGAAGTTGGAAGAGGTATTAAGAAATCACATGTAGACTGTAGAAAGAATTTTATTTTACTGTTGTTTTCTGTTTATTTGTTGCCCACTATTACAGTTGGTGAAGGTGAGGTGATCTTCTATTAGGTATATCACCCCTGTGAATCACAGGCGATATTATAGTACCTAGATAATATATTTTAGTTGCTATGTCAATTAAACCTAAATCTTGTTCTTAACCGACTTCCAAAAAGGAGGATATTTAGATTGATAATAATTTGTCATATTTTAATAAACAGTTTTCATATTTTTTTCTTAGATTTAGAATAGACCATTTTTGCCTACTTATAGTATTTTTTGAAATCTTGAAATATGTTATTAGTAGACCAAAAAATGTACCTAAACACAACACGGTGTCGAAAACATACGTTTCTTGCATTTGAAAATAAAGAACTACTTAATCTATTTTTGTTAGTTATAAGTTTTATTTGATTTGGTTCGGTTTTGTCAGAAAATGTACAGAAAAACAGCATAATTTCGTCCGAATTGTATAAAACGCACCCTTAACAAACTCCTTTAATTGGTCTCAAATTCTAATTCCCTGCTCGCACTAACGAGCAATTAAGTCGTAGTTTTATTGTTCTCGGTTCAAAAGAGAGATGTTTCACTAGCGTAGCTCATGAATATTTTATCTCAGTCGTTACTGCCTGCAATTATTCTTCTAAGTGGAGTCTAGAATTTGGGAGATCTATGGAAAGTTTTATTGCGAGTTTTAAGATGTTTTAAATATGTTTTATGGTCTAAATTCACATAAACTACTCACTACTACTAAGCGCACATCACGCAGTTTCACATGAGTAGTTCCCGTTCCCGTGGGAATACAGAGATAAAAAGTAAAGTAGCCTATGTCACCCGGGGATAGTGTAGTAGCTTCCCAACGGTGAAATAATTTTTCAAATCGGTCCAGTAGTTTTCTAAGTTTATTCATTACAAACATACACACAAAAGTACAAATATTACCTCTTTATAAATGCCTAATTATCATCGACTTTGGTTTAAACTCTTAAAATACGGGTTCTTCTGATAATTAATCTTTTTTTGTCAGACGTTGGGAAATCATCATTTATTGACTCCTTCCGCCCTGGGCGGAGCAGAAGGGAGTGACAGACTTCTACTGGCTAAAAACCACCCCTGTTCCTTCTTAGCTCTTTGTGGCCACCGTGTCTCTTTCGATTGCCGTGTCTTTTGGTGCTGTTAATGTTGCTGACATTGCTTTGAGGTGCGCGTGGAACACGAGTGTGCCCTCGGCACGGCCCGTGATATCGCGGACGGACGTGGATCAGCTCGCACGCCACACCGTGAGAAGGGTCTCGTTCGTGGTAGCACAGTACGTCTGCGAAGGTGCGCCGGTATCCGTCGCGAGGCGGTAACTTCAAAGGTGCGGTGCAAAGTGAAAGAGAGCGACGATACGTTTTCTTTCACTTTGCATTTTGAAGTGAAGCTATCAAAAGATCTACACAGACTGATACGCACCGTTGAAAAAGCCCTGTCTGTGTGCATAGTCGTCCGTGGTCGTCGGCTGTGTGTGGTGATCCACAGAATCTCGCACCGTAAGAACCCTGCTTAAGACGGACGGACGGTGAGCAAGTCCGTTATTCACCCTCCACAGCCCCTGCCTACGTGGCCGTAAGCTATTTCTTCGATACTCTTGTGTCTTGTTTTAGTAACCTACATTGTCCCACAACTGGGGAAAGACAGTCTCGTGGAATGGCAATTCTAATAAGCTGTAAGTATTTTATAACAGAAAGGAAAAAACATTCCGAAACACAACGATCGACGCCTTCCCTCATTTCTCAGTAAATCTAAATCCCAAACCAACAACTTAACTAACTTAGTTTATTAACCCCAAAAAGTAAACAAGCTTTTCCGTAACTCGGTTTCTTCATTCAACCCCAACCAAATCACAGTAAGTCTTTCAAAGGTTTATCCTTGATAAAAACCTCGGTAAAAACTTCTACTAACTTTAATGCCGAGAACACGGTTTCACTTGTTTTTCTTCAAAAACAACTAGAAAACAAAGTGTAGCTCGAAAATCCCACGCAAACTTGAAATTAATTTTCTTGGTAAAAGAAAGGGTAGTTCGAAAATATTAGCAGATAGTGCGGAGTACAGTTGAACAAAGTAATAGGTGAATAGCGCCAGCATAATGCTAGGTACATTTTGGCGGTTGCTTTTAATGCGGCCGCCACACACTCGACGAGTGGCGTGGGAAGTAGCGAGAAAAGGAGGCAGAGACATAGTGTGGCCACTTTACTCGCCATGCCGCACGTCATGCTCCTCGTCCGGCCCATGGCTCCCTATTTTGTCAGTTTTTGTTTTTGTAGAAGCGTCGCGATTAATTGCACGAATAGAGCAGTGTGAACAGAACGGGCAACATCGCGGCAAATAGCGACAGCGCGAGGAGCATAGCGATGAGTGGCGCGAGGAGCATAGCGATGAGCGGCGCGAGGAGCATAGCGATGAGCAGCGCGAGGAGCATAGCGATGAGCAGCGCGAGGAGCATAGCGATGAGCAGCGCGAGGAGCATAGCGATGAGCAGCGCGAGGAGCATAGCGATGAGCAGCGCAAGGAGGATAGTGTGACGGCCGCATTAGAGTCTTGATTTGTGCCCGGTTTGTGGCAAAGACTCGCCCCCATTACATGAGACATTGTTTATCTTGTGGTGTGACCATCGAACTGCCAAGTCAAAGGTCTCCAGTTTGAACCTCTGATTTTACGGCGTCATATGCATATTGCTTAATGAACACTTGCCACGGTGCTGATTTCCAACACCGCACCGTAGCGTCACCAAAAGAGCATGCCTGAGAGATATTTTTATTATTATTTACTAAGTATTCTTTTTGTGTCATTTTTATTCATCTATTTCGCATTTATAAGTACTTACTCATACACATACATATTTATAAACACAAAGGACTAAACTGTTTTACGTTCGTTACATCACCATCTCAGGGCCAGTTAGGCAGTTTGCTGAACTGGTCCTATTTGGCGCAGCCGTGAGATGCACACACTATTTTATATTTTCTGTTAATGTTTTAGTTGAGCACATAGGTACTGCTTATTTCTAAAGAAATTTCTGCCAGCAGACCTGCAAAAGGAGAAATGAAAAAAAAAAATAGACTATAGTGTGTGAATAAAAAAAAACGAAATGAACAATCAGTTATGAACAATTAACTAATACCTATAATAATAAATACACATTTAAAAAATAAATGGATATAAACGTAGATGAATAATAATGCTAAGATATTTATACAGATAAAATATAATGTGTATAGTAACTCATAGGAGTGGAAAGATCTTTCACTCTATTTTTAAACAAAGAAATTGTTTTTAAGTTCCGAATGCTAGGCGGAAGTGAGTTCCACAACCTTACAGCGTGGACAGAGAAGGAATAGGAGTAGTAGATGGATTTATGAGGATGAGATTTAAGTAAGGATCGAAAGTGTGATCTACACAGTGCATCAGTAGCCCTACTGATGCACTGTGTAGATCACAATCATCAGATCAGGGCATACGAAAATCGCTCGCGCAGGTATGAAGGATATGACGGGTTATGGAGAATTTAGTTTTTTTTTTCAGGTAGTTCTCGACGCCATGTATAGCCAAGTCAGTCGGCATAGAAAGACCCTGACACCATGTTACGCACTAACCACAATATGTTGAAGAAGATACATTAATTTATTATTCAAACTAGCTGAACCCGGCATGCCTTGCAATGCCCTTTTTACCTACCTACCTACCTACCTACCTACTACCTACCTACCTACCTACCTACTACCTACCTACTTACTACCTACCTACCTACCTACCTACCTACCTACCTACCTACTACCTACCTACCTACTACCTACCTACCTACTACCTACCTACCTACTACCTACCTACCTACTACCTACCTACCTACTACCTACCTACTACCTACCTACTACCTACCTACTACCTACCTACTACCTACCTACTACCTACCTACTACCTACCTACCTACTACCTACCTACCTACTACCTACCTACCTACTACGTACCTACCTACTACCTACCTACCTACTACCTACCTACCTACTACTTACCTACCTACTACCTACCTACCTACTACCTACCTACCTACTACCTACCTACCTACTACCTACCTACCTACTACCTACCTACCTACTACCTACCTACCTACCTTCCTACCTACTACCTACTACCTACCTACCTACCAACTACCTACCTATCTACTACCTACGTACCTACTACCTACCTACTACCTACCTACTACCTACCTACCTACCAACTACCTACCTACCTACTACCTACCTACTACCTACCTACTACTTACAATAAATATTTGAGGAACTTCTATTTAAATCTGCTTAATACACTTTTCAACCTTTTTATTTGATTAAAAAAAATACAGACAAAAGTTAATTCACCCTTTTTAAATAGTTTACACAAAATACATTTCTGAACGCATGAATAAAAGTCAATCACAGTATTTAACAGGATGACAGGAAAACAAATGTTTGACAGGTACGAAACAAATTGAATGGAAAATGATTCATTTTCATGCTCTAGCAAGAGTGTGTCTATGGTTAACACGTGTGTTTAGAATTTAACGGTTTTTTTCAGATATTGTGCCTATTGTGTCTTGTTTTTGTGTTCTACATATTTATTTTATGCATATTAGTATATTCTGTATATATTCCTGCATATATTTTAACTAAATAAAACACATACTTTCGGCACCTATTTTCTGCCATAATGGATAAAAAAAAACCTCCTGATCCTCCTGACATTCCGAATTCCCCCTCATTAAACTTTTCCTCTTCTTCTTCAAGTTCCTCTTCCTCTTCCATCCGTTTAAATGTAGACCAGCAATCTCCTTCATCCCAGTCAAGTTCACGTAAACGTCCAAGCATTTTAGATGATTCTCCCATCCATCCCACTAAACAATCACGATCTCAAGTAGGTCGCCTGCGTTACTCGGTATTAGATAAAGGTCCATATATTATACATGTTTCTCGTCAGGAAAGTAATCCAAATGCTGGCACTACCCTGCACCCAGTTTCGTTTGGCCGTTTTTTATCAAATAATAACATTGCAAATGTAACTGGAGTTAAGAGAGTTGGTAGAAACCGTGTCTCCGTTGAGTTTGCGTCCCCTCAGGATGCAAACGCTTTTCTTTGTAATACTAACCTCGTTTCAAATTTATACGATGCAACTATTCCGACTTTCAATATAACGCGTATGGGTGTCGTTAGCGGCATCCCTACGGAGTTCACTGAAGAGGAAGTTTTGGCCTATTTGAAGGTTCCACAGGGTTGTGGACCTATTCTTAAAATTCGTAGGCTAAATCGAAGAGTAACAAGAGACGGCACAACAGATTACAGACCTACTGAAACCTGTGTCATCACCTTTGATGGCCAAGTTCTGCCGAAGAGAATTTTTTGTTTTTATACTGCTCTAACAGTGGAACAGTACATATACCCCACTATACAATGTCGCAGGTGTTGCCGTTTTGGTCACGTAGAATCTCTTTGTAGGTCAAAACCTCGCTGCAGCAAGTGTGGCAACGATCACCCCGGTGATGGTTGTGGCATTTCAGAAAGCGAAGCCTTCTGTGTATTATGCTCTGGCAGCCACTTTGCCAACAGCAAGGCGTGCCCGGAGTATGGTAGGCAGAGGTCCATAAAGGTTGTTATGGCTGAAAAAGTTCTTTCTTACTCAGAGGCAAGTAAAACTATTCCTAATTCTTCTCGCAGCTATGCTGATATCACTAAATCTCAGTCATACCACAAATCCATCACTCTCAAGCCAAAGACCCATGCCCCACTCTCTCCCTCATATGATAAAGTAGCTCATCAACTAATAACTAGCTCACCCCCATCGTCTCAGCATAATGGTTGTGCCCTCAATAATCCGTTCTTAGAATCTCCTGATAACTTGTCTTCTATTATTGATTTACTTCTTAAACTTCTTAACACTCTAATGTCTACTTCTAAGTCAGTACAATTACCGTCCAACGTTGCCAATTCACTTATAAATTTCCTTTCTCTCACCCGACACAATGGCTCGGCTGGTGTTCCTTCAGTGGAATGTGAGAAGCGTGTGGCATAAGAAACACGATCTCATATTTCTCTTGAATAAATATAAACCTTTAGTCTGTGCTCTCGCTGAGACTTGGTTAGTTCCTAGTCTTAGCTTTCGTTTACCACATTATAACATTATCAGATGCGATCGATCTGATGGCTATGGAGGGTCGGCTCTCTGCGTGAACAACCGCGTTCCACTTGTGGCAGTACCTTTGCCTTCTGTTGGAGGAGATGTAAGTATTGTGGCAGGTAAAGTAGAGGGCATAACCCTTTTATCTATTTATATAGCTCACCCCAATCAAAACTTTCTTCCACTTTTGAGAGACATTCTCGAAAACGTAGTTGGCCCTGTACTTGTTATGGGAGATTTCAACTGCCATCATTTTCGATGGGGGTCTGAAAGATGTGACTCCTTTGGGGTAGGTTTGGTAGAAATTCTGGATGATCTCAACCTCTGCATCTTAAATAATGGGTGTTCAACCCGTAGGACTCTTCCTGGCCAACATAAGAGTTGTGTAGACCTTTCGTTTTGCTAACTTGATGTTGCGGCATCGTGTCGTTGGGAATGTACCAGTTTGACACATGGTAGTGACCACTATCCGATTTTAATTTCTTTGGCTGATAAAACTTACTTAGAAAAATCGAATCCTCCGCTGATGAGGTATAATTTGTCCAACCCCGATTGGGCAAAATATTCATCATCACTGGAGGATAAAATTGATTTGCTTCCAAATTTAATTCTTCAAGATTCCGTTATTCCAAGCCCCACTTACATGTCAGATTGCTACGAAAATCTAGTGACAGCCATAATATCTAGTGCAGATTCATGTTTCCCTGTCAAAAACTCTGCTCGTAGTTTGATTCCTCCCCCTCCATGGTGGAATCAGGAATGTTCATTGGCCGTTAAAGAGAGAAATGACGCTGAAAAGATTTATAACCAAAATATGACTGTTTCTAATCTAAGCGCTTATAATCATGCTCTTGCCAAATCCAAAAGATTATTGCGGAGTAAGAAACGAGCTGGGTGGGTTAATTTCTGCGGTTCCTTATCCCCGTCCACCCCTATATCAGTGGTGTGGCAAAGAATTAACCGATTCAGAAATGGATGTTCCCCTTCGATTTCTTCTCCTATTACCCGTGAAACTGCAGAGCTGTTTTTTGATAAATTAGCTCCTCCTTATGTGCCATCAGAAGCAGAAATACATCTACCGTCTTCTTCATATTCAGAGGATCCTTTTGACGCTCCATTTACAATCCAGGAGCTTGATTCAGTTTTGAGGTATGTCCATGACTCTGCCCCTGGTATTGATGGTATTGTTTACTCCTTTTTATCACGAGCAGGCCTGAAGGCAAAAAACTACTTTTTGCATTTAATTAATTATTTTTACACCAATGGTTGGGTCCCCGATCAATGGAAAACTCAAATAATAATCCCCATTTTGAAACCAGGCAAACATAGCGATGACCCTAACGGCTTTAGACCAATTGCCCTTTCATCAGTACTAGCTAAATTAATGGAACACCTGATTAAGAATCGGCTGGAGTTCATTATTGAGTCCAGGGACTTACTCCCGAGCCATCAGTTTGGTTTCAGGAAGGGGTTTGGTACCATGGATAGTATTGGAGTATTAGTTTCAGATATCCGAGCGTCGTTTTCTAAAAACGAGTCTGTTGTTGCTGCCTTTCTCGACATTTCAGCTGCGTATGATAATGTCCTTCTTCCCATTCTCAGACAGAAATTGCAAGAGATGGGGTTTCCGGTGAGAATGGTTCAGTGTATTTTTAGCATGCTAATGTCTCGGTCTTTGATTTTGAGAGTTCCAGGTGAAGATTTTGATGTCAGGCGGACATGGAAGGGATTACCACAGGGTTATGTCTTAAGTCCTTTATTATATAATTTGTACACAACAGATATTGGCTCATGTCTTAACAATGACTGTCATATTTTACAATATGCTGACGATATAGCTTTGTATGTTACCAACAAATCTATTGAAGCTGCTGCGTCATCCCTTTGTGTCTCCCTGGACTCTTTGAATCAATGGTTAATTCCGCATGGTATGAGTTTATCGGCACCCAAAAGTACTGTGGTTGTCTTTTCCCGCAGGAGACTGATCCCTCAAATTTCGATACGAATTCAAAATCATTGTATACCTGTTGCTAAGAAAGCCAAATTTTTAGGTGTATTTTTAGATTGTAAATTAACTGGATTGCATCATCTAAATTATTTAGTAAATAGATGCGAGAGAATTATTCCTATTTTAAAAGTGCTCGCAGGTGTATGGTGGGGTGCCCACCCATACACTATGAAGCTGGTTTACAATGCCTTGATACGAAGTGTTCTAGATTACGGTTCTTTTCTGCTCATTCCCTGTAACAAAGGGGCTTTGACAAGACTGGACAGGATTCAGGCCCAATGTCTTAGGATCATTTTAGGCTGTATGAAATCATCACCTACTAACGCAATACAGGTGGAGTGTGCAGAACCTCCTTTGGCCTTGAGAAGGCAATATCTAGCATCCAGGTTTTGGGCCAGAGTTATCACGAAATCCGCTCACCCTCTTATAGGAAAAGTTCATACATTAGATTCCCTTTGCAGCACATCTAATTATTGGAAGCACAAAGAAGTTCCTCTATTTTTAAAATCTTTTCGTTTCCTTCAAAATTTAGATTCTCCCATTATTCAATTCCCAAAACTTCCTATTTATAACTTTAATTATGATGTCATTTGTTTCAAACCAAAAATCTTTTATAATATTGGAATTTCCAAAAATACTGTTTCGGCGGACTCTCTATTCAATGCTGCCGTTGGTGAGCGATGGTGTCATTTTGAAAGGTTCTTTACGGACGCTTCAAAATTGACAAATTCTGGCTGTACTGGTGCTGCGGTTTATTATCAAAACTCCAAAATTGTTCTTCAATTTAAATGCCCTGTTCAGTCATCTGTGTTTACGGGCGAGTGTGTTGCCATACTGGAAGCATGCCTTTTTATAGAGGCTCACAGTATAAATTTTGGTGTTATATTCACGGATTCTCTGAGTTGTTTGCAAGCCTTAGAGCAAAATCCCTTCAAGTCTAAATTACACAGCCCTTTTTTGCTCCAAATTAAAAAATCCCTATTATCTTGTGCTGTAAACCACAAAACTGTTAATCTGGTTTGGATTCCTAGCCACTGCGGCATAATAGGAAATGAATGTGTTGATGCCCTTGCTAAAGACGCTGTAAATTCCCAGTCCGTAGACCTAAAATACTATCAATGCCAGGGCTATGATTTGCTGAGCCTGCCAAAAAAGAGTTTACTATCCTCATGGCAGATACAGTGGCAGAATTCGAGTAAAACAAAAGGTTCTTTTTACTCTGCGATCCAACCTAATGTTACCTCAAAGCCTTGGTTTAACTTTAAGCCATATAAAAAACTCTCCAAGAAGGTGCTTTCTGTCTTGTGCAGGCTTCGCATGGGCCATTGCTGCTCCCCAGTTTTTCTACACAAAATTCGGGTCAGAGATTCATCTCTTTGCGAGTGTGGTTTGGACGAGGGTACCTTGGAACATATTTTCTTTAATTGTACTAATAATAACCCTTCTCTTGATCTATACAGCCGTCTTTCAGAATTGAAAATCCCTGTTCCTATTAACTTTCCTTCTTTACTAACTCACTTTTCTCCAAAGCTTTGTAGTGCCCTAATTATATTTATCCGTAGCAACAACATCAGATTGTAAGTCGTAGTGTGGTATTCGATTTATTAAATTAATTTATATTACAAATATTATGTATTTATTTTCCTTTTTATATATTTTTTTATTAATACTTATCGACAAGTTACACTTTACGTGCAGTTTGTTTTATTTATTTTTCATAATCTAAATTATTTTCTTTTTTAATGCTGTCCACACACGTTTCTCCATTCCACATTTTTGACATTGGCAGAATTGTCGACATCGGCACAATTGCCATTCATAAAAATAGAATAGAATAGATTCATTTTCATAATTATGTATTCGTCAAGTTTTCATTGTTTTTAAAATGTATTCTGCTATTCAGGGCGGAGACAAATCCAACGAAACAAAAACCATGAAAATTGATCCAGCAGATCTCGAATTATAAGTGTTGTAACAAACCCGTCTTTGTTTTATATATATAAGATATAATTCATCTTATATTAAGTAGTGAAATTTATAAAGGGTTAAGTATAAGTGTCAGCTTACTAGCAAGATTGCACAGATTTACCTTTATAAAATTACTAGTTTGTGCCAGTGGCTTCGCCCGCGTGGAGTTCGATATTTGTCCCACGGGATCATACTACCGGGGGAGTATTCTATGAGTTAATCCAGGTTATAAACTATCTGTGCTCTAAATTTCATCCACATCCGTTGAGTAGTATTTGCGTAAGTAACAAACATCCATCCATCCGTCCATACAAACATCCTCACAAACTTTTGCATTAATAATATTGGTAGGATTAGTTGGATAACCGAATTGCTATAAGAAGCTGTAAAAATTTAATATTTTTTCTTCTCTTTGTGGTTTGTAAATGAAAGAAAATAAAAGACATTTAGATTACTCCGTCCGTAGCTTATCTTGAAAGCCATTCACAAAGAATTTTCTAGTCGTCTTTGATTCTTGCTTGCGTTTGGAATGGAATTTCAATTAATATTCGATTAGAGTTGCTCCGTTGAGTTCTATATGCTTTAACGTGTCAGCATTAGATGACATGTTTATTTGCGTATGTAGTTGTATTAGTAAGTTAAATGGGCTTATTGGCATTGCTTGACTGAGCGTATATAGGACTAATATATTTGTTCATTTATGATTTATTTATTTGCTAGCTGTTGCCAGCGCCGCTACAACTCGAAAATTATCCCACAGGATGATAAAATCGAAATAAAAACTATCCTATGTGTTAATCCATGTTATAAACTATCTGTGTTCCAAATTTTATCCAAATCCGCTCAGTAGTTTTTGCGTGAAGAAGTAACAAACATAAACACTTACAACTTTCGCCTTTATAATATTAGTGTGATTATAATAATAATAATAATAATAATAATAATAAAGCGTTTATTCATGGCAAAAAGTCATTTTCACAAATAATACTTCCGCCAAACTGTAAAACAGTTTGTTGGCAGATGCAGCTCCCATTTATACTTAATCTTAATTAGGTACTTAAAAAATTACTTTTCCATAAGGATATCTAGGATCTAAAATGAGTGAATGAATGATGTGACACATGTGAGATGTTTACAGAACAGCACGGCAGTTATACATCTCCATCCACGAGGTTTTGACAAAAAGTGGAAAATAAAAACTTTTCCACTTTATTCCTAAAAGCCACTTTTGTGGTACAGCTACTTTCTAACTCTGATGGTATATCGTTATAAATTGTTGGGACTAAGTACTTTCTCCCTCTTCGTCCATAATAGTTGTTACACGTGGGTACCACATATCTTTTAAAACATTTATTTCTTTGGGGTCTTATGCATACCGTCCTGATTTTAAACTCATCCTTACAATAATTATCTATAGCTAATAACAACATCACCTTTCGATGAACCGGCAACATCTTACATTCCAAAAATAATTCTTCGTATTCACTATCTTTACAACGTTTTTTTGTATTTTTATCAACTAATAATTTCATAAATCTGATTTGTAATAATTTTATCTTGTCTAAATATGTTTTAAATGTATTACCGTAGCATGCCAGTCCATATGAAAGTAGCGAGTCTACCAGCGCATAGTAGACCGTATACAAAGTGGCCCTCTCCAGTACAGAACTGAGGTGGTGGAGCTTTACAAGCACTAGTCGGATTTTGTCACATAGGTGTGTTATGTGTATTTTCCACGAGAAGCTTTTATCAATGGTTAGACCCAAGTACTTGTATTGCTCCACAACCTCAATATCTGCACACTCACACTTCGTCATGCCGTCGTCGTGTAGGCACTCATAACTGTGCCCCACTACGCGCGGGAGACGTTCACTATTTTTAAGATAAGGGGACCGTATACGCATACACTTAGTTTTATTAATATTTATTATGATCCCATTATCATGAGCCCATTTAATTATATTGGTTAAATCCTCCTGAATATTCTTTTCAATTACATCTAATTCTTAATCTGCAAACACTAAACAGGTATCGTCAGCATACATGTATATACGACAGTTGCGAACCACATGGCACATGCTGTTGACATGCATGATGTATCCGACGGGACCAAACACGGAACCGGTCGGCACACCGCACGTGACGCATCTGGGCTCTCCCACGACGCCGTCAATGACAGTTCGCAGTGTCCGGTCTGTAAGGTAGGCACGGAACCACCGAATGAAACGTGTTGTTCTATTTCCCATAATTTTAGGGTGGTATATTCTATAATAGTAATAATAGTCACAAATAGACAAAAGAGTCCCAGAATATGAAATCAAAAAAAGCATACTTTAGAATGAAAGTAATCAAAATCGTTTTTATTTTAATACTAGCTGTTGCCAGCGGCTTCACCCGCTACAACTCTAAAAGTTCCAAAACTATCCCACGGGAAGATAAAATCGGGATAAAAACTATCCTATGTATTAATCCAGGTTATAAACTATCTGCGTACCAAATTTTACCCAAATCCGTTCAGAAGTTTTTGCGTGAAGAAGTAACAAACATACACACTCACACACTCACAAACTTTCGGCTTTATAATATTAGTGTGCTTTTAACTTTAACACCAAATGAAATAATTTTCTCTTTCATACGTTGCAATTATCGTACTTCCTTACGTGTTTTAATGTTTTTAAAAATATTAGGAAATTTCATACAAAATCATATCCTTAACTTTTCTACTGGCAACCAAATTAATACGAGTTTTAATTTCTCGTAAAATCCATTTTGTTTATGGATTTTGCTATCTACGTAATCCCAGTCTTTTGTTCCAAATTATTTATATCTATAATAAAAGGTAGATGGGCCGATATGACTATTATTACCGGCCATATATCAGGTTGAATGATCTCTTTGTTGTGTTTTTCATTCAGTGGGTCGTCTATACTGGCTCAACTACCATGTTTAGGGTTCCGTACACAAAGGGTTAAATGGGACTCTATTATTAAGACTATTCTGTCTGTCCGTTTGTCACCAGGCTGTATTTCATGAACCGTGATAGCCAGACAGTTGAAAATTTCACAGAAAATGAATTTAATAACAAATATTAAACACTGAATAAATATATAAGTTGGGCTCCCATACAACAAACGTGATTTTTTGCCATTTTGGTACGGAACCCTTCATTTGAGAGTCGACTCGCACTTGGCCAGTTTTTCATGGATTGCTGATTTTACCGATGTCATAAATATTTTTCATCGTCTTTATTTTGTTCACGTAGGCAAGTTTTGTTACACATTTATTTTGTAACAATACTTCTTTGTGTACGTGTGTGATAAAATTATATGGCCACGTACCAACTGCTTCGCTAGTAAACCTAGCTAAGATAACCTTGTGTCTTTGTCTTTGGTCGTCAAAAACTAAACCTTTCTTCTTCATGACTTATTATTGTCTACTTTATTTTGTAGAGCAGTGCTCTCATTATTGTTGCTTTAAAATCTTACATTATGAATCTATCCTAGATATTCCCGTTGAGTGCGTTTTTGCAGCTAAGCTATAATTCATACTAATTCGATTCTAGTGGAATTCAAAAGAGAGGCAGCTTGGTATGGTATTTTATTTGAATCCTTAGAAGGTTATTTCTATTTGTTTACTTGGCTGCAGTTTTCTGCTGGGCTGAAAACCTTAGTTTAAGTCCCTGAGTTACGTCAAATATATCAATATCTAATAAATAAAAATCAATGAGACTTTTCGTTGTAATTTTACAACTCAAGAACGGGCTCACCTATCCAAACACAATGTTTATTCTTTGTTTGGACTATTTAGTAGATGGTTTATGTGAAGTTTGCACAAAATCGGTCGAGCAGTTCTTCATTTATTATCACATTTTTTGTAACAAATTAATTCAATAAATGGCGGATCATTTTGTTAATGGGGATTTTGTTGTCAAATTGAAACATTTGGACCCGGTAGGTGGCGCTGCCGCTGTCCGGGCAGGACAACGGCTGCCAGGTCCGCTAGTTGTGTATAAAAAATTAATACGTATGTTTTACAAGTTAACATCGAAATCAACATTGGTCAATTATCACACCAGCAAGTGTGTGAATTGTGTGAAGTATCTGAATCTTGTGCTAGGTGATACGCTTGTGTTACAGGAGCCAGTATTCTTTCCCAAGCCGAGATATTACAAAATCATATTATTATGCTAACTCTAACATTAATTTCTCTTTGTCGTAGAATTGGATCTGGATTACCTGGAGAGGGGCGGAGGGGGTACCCTGACAGTGGGCGGGGCTCCGAGCTTGGAGCCAAGTCCTGACAGCCTTGACCTCGTCAAAGTGGTGCTACTGGGAGCCCCAGCAGTTGGCAAAACTAGCATTATACAGGTAAATATGAATATCTTTAATTTGTCTTAATTGAAAATAAACGGATACTGTTCTCAAAGCGTTGACGGAAAACATCCTGAGGAAACTGGCTTGTTTTAGAACCAAAAAATTCAAAGACATGTGACATCTACCAACTCGCATTGGGCCCGCGTAGTGGATTATAGCCCATCCCTTTTCTAGAGATCAAAATCAGAAGTCATTTATTCAAATTTATTAAGCTGATAATCAGCACTTTTCGAACGTCAAAATTTACTTTACTCTACTTATTTACAAGAGACAGTCCCCCAAAACGCCCACCCTTCGGCATTTCCTAGTGTTTTAGCTGGAAAGAAGAAATGACGGAACAAACTCCCCAGCGACAGACAGAGATGAGGCTTGAGTCCCTGCAGCAGAAACAATATAGGCTGATACTGATGATGGATACTGTCATGTCATTGTTTGGTTTCCTCTCATCAGTAATATGATACCCCTTCGGAAGACTGACTGTCAGACTTTCGGGCTAATGACAGTCGTAACAGGTGTTATGACTGTCAATAATCTTCAAATAACAGCCTGGAGGTTGCTTAACGTACTTTTCAAAGCCCGGAGGAAACTCGGTATATAATGTATAAATATTTTTTTTATTTATTAAAGTTTATGCACAAAAACCGTACAAAGGCGGACTTAATGCCTTGGGCATTTTCTACTAGTCTACCTTAGGGTGATGCAGAGACAATACACAGTAGGTGCAAAACAGAACAAGAAAATATTTTTATATCTAATCGCCCATCCACAGACTCAGATTGATCTGAGCAGCTGATAAGCCACGAGCATATCAGTCGAACAAGCCTATTAGTACACAGGCAGAAATCTTTATACTCCTAGTACACTGGAAATATTGATTGCAATTTCGTTTTTTAAAGTGTTTGGCATTTAGCGACTGATGTCAAACACTGTATCGTTTGACATCAGTTACTAAATGTATCTATATAATCAAAGTAAATTCAACTTAGCTAGATGTATTCTTAATAGCTTGTTCGACCGCAAAATACTAAAGATTTATTATTTCATTACAATATAATATAGGGCTCTTAACAATAAGTCAGAATTTTCAGTCTGCTAGTTGACTCGACTTTGAATTTTCACCCAGAAGGACTTGCGACATTACTTTGTCCGATTTAAGCAAGCTTTGTTGTAGATGAAATATACAGCAAGATAGTTACGCTTGTTCGTTAGCAAAATGGATGGTGCTTGTTTATTTTCCACTGTAAATTCGTTGAAAGCATAAAATTCTTTGTACGGTATACTAAAAACTTTATAAATCGAGCTAGTCGTTTTGAGATAAACCTGCATTGAGAGTCTCTCATGCGGGTTCTGAAAGTTTTGCTCTTTATTTGAGGAGGAAGATTAAAAGTGCAAAGGACACAATGCTATTAACATAATTAAGAAAGTGCATTTTTATACTCGACAGTACTGTCGAGAAAATTTATACTTAAATAATTAATACAGTGTAGGTATAGGTACCTACACCTACACTGTATTAATTATTTAAGTATAAATTTTTCAAGAAAGTTGTGAGGATGGCTTTAGGGGTAGAAAAAAAATAAAAAATAGATGGCCAGTGCGATGATACGGCAAAAAAGAAGGTGACTACCGAGATTACGAGAAAATGATAATAATAATATAATATTCTTTATATTTTTAAATGTTTTTGATTGTTTTTTGTTAAGAATATTTAAAAATGTAATAAGTTTGTGACAACATAAATAAAGGGAATAATAATAATATTTATTTATTATATATATTTATAGCATAATATAAAAAAATCGATAATGACAGAAGGATTATGACGTCCTGGTCATTGTTGAATAGTATGGAATTTCGTGCCATTTTGTCCAAATAGAAAACGACGAACCGTGTACCATTCCTCGACGTTTTATAAGCGACTATGTAAAAAAAAATATTATGAGTAATGAACACAAAAAAATATAGACTTAAATTTTGTCCGACCACTACGTAGCAATCAGCAGGGCTATTGTGTATTTTCCAAATGTCAGTGGCTATCATATTGTCACTGACATTTGGAAAATACGCAATAGCCCTAACATATTGTCCATGAATTAACTGTCAAATAGGTTATGGTTTAGCACAAAATGAAACTATTTGACAGGTAATTGCTGGACACTATTATGATAGCCACTGTCATTTAAAAGATACACAATAGTTCTGCAGGATAGCTCTTTCGTTTGCCTCGTTTAAGTCTTTGTACGTGCAATAAATTGGGCACGACGGACAAGAGAGAAGGTGTACCATGTCCTGTGTTGGGGCTCCACACTCACATTCAATCGGAGATTTGCTGATTATACCCCATCTAGCGAGATTGGATCATAAATCAAAATTATATCAAAGAGGTCTACCCTGAGCTTTGAGCTATAAGCCCAATATATTTCATCATACATTTACAACCTTACTATAAGCCAACACTTTTAAAAACAACAAAGAGCCAATCTACCTCATATTATTTTATCCCCTTACCAACACAATACAGGAATACCTTTCACACTCCCTTCATATTTCGGGAACACGAAAATTCCCGAATAAAAGATTTACAGCCGTCACTGGAGCTCACATTCGGATGACTCGACGTATTTTCCGATTCATTAGCTATGCGTATGAATTTAGGATTTGAGGCGTGAAAAACGGATCCCGAATTACGGCTATTTTCATGATGTGGCTTTCATAAATATGTGTGAGGATGTGTCGGTAGTAATTACTGAATGGATTTTATCACTGTTTTCTCGTTACTCGTGGAGCTCGTGTTTTAATAACAATTGCATGCCACACGAGTCGATACTTAGGTTAAGCTGCGCTTGCCTAGGTTGGTCTGTGGATGGGGGACCACCCATTATATACCGAGTTTGCTCCGTGCCACGGAAAGCACGTTAAGGTGTTGGTTCTGGTTGCCGGTACAGGTAGTCAGTGACCTACGTTGTATTATGGTTTGTGGAGGTCAGATAGGCAGTCACTCCATGTAAAATACTGGTATTCAGCTGCATCTGGTTAGGTTACGACATAGTTGGGAAAAGGCTAGGCAGATAATGATGGTTACTCACAATTCATCACTTTTTGGGCCGTTATCCCTTTTCTTGGCAAGTGGAAAATCATCAAATAACCTCCTGCTCTTGGGCAGAGCGAAAGGGAGTGTCATACTTCTACTGACTAAAAACCACCCATGTTCCTTCTTAGTCAAGCCCGCGGTAACTTGTGAACAACCCGCAGCCCCGACAGGCGTTGGCCTTTGCAGGCCCATGTTACTGAAATATCTTTAAGGCGCGCGTGGAACACGAACGCGCCGTCGACACGGCCTGTCGTCGTCATAAGATGGCCAGCTAGCCCATTACTCACCGTCCACAGGCCCGCGTCTACGGTGGCCGGAAACCGTCACGTGGCCCCCGACGCCCGAAACGTCTCCCGCGGTGGCTGGTACGAGAGGTTCTGCATTTATCACTTATTTGGTGTCGGCGTAGCACCTTTTTCTTCCATACCGACACTCGTCATCTTCAGTAGTCACTTCTTTATTAATATTAGCCATATTATGTATTCATTCGTATGGTTTCTCGCAAATGTTCATTAATAAAACGGTTCGTTGTACCTAAATAATATAACCTTAGAGTATTCTAAGTAAATGATAAATTTTATGATGTTTATTTTGCAAATAGGTTTTTAAAAACACTTTCACAAGTCACTTTTTTTAAACTAGATTGGGCCGGTGTTTCGTTGAAAAGAAACATCCGAAACAAATTTAGAGGTCATTATCTCTTTTAAGGTTCAGACATAATCTTGGTATGACACACATGAACACTATGCAGATTAGTGTCTGAGATAGTCTTTTAAAGAAAGCACCACACAGATTTGAGTGGACCCGTCCAGTCAGTCTAAAAAGTATGACCTACAAAACGTTTGATACCTACGCCCAAAATCTACATTCAGAGAAAATTTTGTATTTAATTTATTTCTCGGAATCCACTAGAGAGAATAAACTGCCTAATACAATATTTAAATTCTTTTTTATTTTTTAAATTCCAGACCAACTTCATAAAAAACACTGCTAACTTAAATTAAAACCGAACTTTTATTCAGGGTCTTCTAAAAGGCACTTTTAGAAGTCCTAAATTTTCCTCGTAATAAATAATAGCTTCTATTAATCATCTGTTCACTCTTCATTACATAAAAATACGAATATAATACATCTTGATCAAACAGAATTCAGCAATGACAGATAAGATATTACGGCCATATCATAACGTCGTCTTTCATGAACGCTAAGGGTATACCCTGACACTTGATCTACGCAGGGTATTCCACCAAATTAACTTCGGCAGAAGGGTTATATACTCATATTGTATGGGAGGGTAGATCGTTAACCATCTAGGGCACAGGTGTAAAATGTCGGAAAACTGAATAAGTAATTACAATATTTTATATTCGGGTAGTGATGAATGTGATGTGAAAAGTTTTTGTAAGTTGTTTGTCTGGACGATGTGATTATGAATAAAATCGTCGACGTGTGTGACAAACATCATAAATTCTGGTCTTTTGTGCTGTATGATAATTATATGAATAAAAGTTTTATCTTTTCTTATTACATAAATCAAGATTTATTAGAGTTTATACGTCTTATAATAAATCTACACTGTAGGTATGATGCCTGAGTAATTTTTTGTCGTTACCACTTTTACGCGTAAAGAAAGGGAAAGAAAATATGACACCGTACAGCGGGATGCCTGTTGATGCCTGTTTTCTTTATGTTTTGCGCAAGTTTACACACACGATTTAAATTAAGAACAAACGTAGCATCGCGCGAGAGGTTGGTGCGTAACTAAGCGCGATGTGGCCAATTGGCTTCATTTCATGTTGTCATTTTTGAGGTCGGACAACGTATCTATAGTTTTAATATATCATTGGTTACCGTCCTTTTTTTTTGGAGGTTGGTAAATCATCAAATGTCTGGCTCTGGTTGGAGCGGGAGGGCGTGTTAGACTTCTACTAACTAAAAACCATCCATGTTCCTTCTTAACGCTTTGTGTCCAAGGCAGCAGTTTCTCTTTTTATTGTTTTTTTTTCATGTATGTCCGGTATGTTTCTGCGATGAGTAAATAGTTTGACTTTTTGTAAACGCACCAACGATACAAGAGAAATTGTTGGTGTGGGGCAAAGTTTAAAAAAAAAAACGCGCCGTTCAAATAACCTCTCCCGCTCTTGGGCAGAGCGAAAGGGAGTGTCAGACTTCTACTGACTAAAAACCACCCATGTTCCTTCTTAGCCATAGATATCAAGGGTGCGGTATCTCTTACAACATCCCGTAGCCCCGACGGGCGTCTTGCGGCTCTTGCGGGCCCCTTCCATGTTGCTGACATCTCTTTGAGGCACGCGTGGAATACGAACGCGCCGTCGACACGGCCTATCGTCGTCATAAGACGGACGGCGAGTTAGCCTATCACTCACCGTCTACAGGCCCGCGTCTACGGTGGCCGGAAGCCGTCACGTGGCCCCCGACGCCCGGAGCGTCTCCCGCGGTGGCTGAAACGTGAGGTTCTCTCGAACACGGCGCGTTCTACGAGAACACGGCGGAGCTCCGCCCAAGCGGGGCAGACCTCCACGGTGTGCTACACCGTGTTCGTAACAGTCCTTACACTGACTTACGACTAGTTGAAGACCACAAGATTTGCAAGAGAACCAAGGTTACCAACGTAGCCTGAAAAATTGCCAAACTTAAGTGGCAGTGGGCAGAGCACATTGCTCGCAGAAGGGATGGCCAATGGGGCTGAAAAGTTCTGGAGTGGTGACCGTGAACCTGAAAACGTTGCGTTGGAAGGTCTCCCACTAGGTGTATCTACTCGTATGACCTGGTAAAAGTTGCGGGAATCCGCTGGATGCGAGACGCAAGAGACCGTTTAATGTTTGCTTATGTCCAGCAGTGGAAACGATGATGATGATTAGTTATGAAATGATTTAGTATTGACGGCACGGTGGCGCAGTGGCTCAAGCAATGGACTGCTGCACTGCGTGTCGCGGGTTCGATCCCCGCACGGAACTAATATTTGTATGACCTTCAGATAGTTGTTTCAGGTCTGGCTTTTTGTGTATGTGAGTTTAAATGTTGGTGAAATTCCTAGTGTGCGTTTATAAAAAAAAAGTATTGAAAAAAATAAAAAAACATTTCATAATTGTGTTTATTATCTTGTCATAAGTAAAAAAATACGCATGGAACATATGGAGTTCGCTCAACAGAGGATCAGAAAGCAATTCGTCAAAATGATTGATAGTGTTTCTAACGTAACTTTTTTCTCGTGTTTATATGCCCATGCGACGTTGTTAACGTGTCATTATTCATGTCTGTTTCAGTATGTTTCATTACATTATCGTTTTTCCGCGTGTAATTTGTCAAGCCTAATATTTTTTTTTTTGCAATCAGATTAGTTTGTGAGTGTGTGAGTGTGTATGTTTGTATTACTTCTTCACGTAAAAACTACTGAACGGATTGGGATAAAATTTGGTATACAGATAGTTTATAACCTGGAATAACACATAGGATAGCTTTTATCTCGATTTTATCTTCCTGTGGGATAATTTTTAAGTTGTAGCGGGTGAAGCCGCTGGCAACATCTAGTATTATTATAAATAGTATTATTATTTATCCATCAGCATCTACCTAGCCTTTTCGCAATAGGGTGGTTAACAAAAAAAAACTAATTAGTTCGTCATATATAATAGATTACCAAAAAATATTGGACACGTAATTTTTCTTTTTTTTTGGTAAACAAACAATGAAGACGATACAGTGCTTTGAAAACTCATGTGACGTCATACTCTAAGATATTAGTATGATATTTTTTAGCGGTCAGTGCTGTCACCAACCCCCACTCAAATCTTTGACGCGTTTTATCTTCACCAATTTTTATTGGTTTGATAAAACAAAAAAACGTATAGGTAGCTGATATTTTTCGATAATCTAACAGATTGACTAATTAGAATCTTTGTTTTAAGTCAGTAAACATCCTTATTATGTTCGGGTAGTCCAGTCTAACCGAATGCAGCTGAATACCAGTATTTTACATGGAGCGACTGCCCACCTGACCTCCACAACCGAATTAGTATAGTTAATATAAAATCCCTTGGTAAGGCTGAGTGTCAGACTTTCAGACCACTGACTGATAATGATTGCCAAAGATCTTCAAATGACAGCCAGGACCAACGGATGTGGTTGAATGGATGCCACCCACCATCCAAATACAAAACATCCACCAAACTATCTACGGGCCAACCTAGACAATCGCATCTTAACCTGAAGGTCGAACCGAACAGCTGTTTTATTTAGCAACCAGCTCCTCTAACAAATAATATTCATCCATTCCATTAAATATAAAACTAAGATCATTAATGTCAACTTTTACGGGCAATGTACATAAATATAAAAACATTAAAATAAAATTGAATACCAGGAGAATATTAAACCGTTAGAGCTTTATTGCATGTTCACTCAACACGTGCTAACAGGTGCTTGAATATGATGAGTTTCAATATTGCACTACGTCACGATATCGAGTCCTGTTAACCTCTTCATTTTTAAAATGGCGAGAAAATGTACCAGGAGCGATGAAAGGGGGTGGAGGTAAAGTGGTTATTGTCGAGTCATGGACGTACTAGTAGTAACTATTGGAAAGTAAAATTATGCTTTTAACTTTCCTTCACAAGGCTTAAAGTGGCACATGATTCATGCGCCACTTTAAGCCACTTTAAGTATAGATATTCAGTACCTCACTTTCATGCGGCATGAAAGTGAGGTACGAATATCTATACTTTAATATTATAAAGCTGAAGAGTTTGTTTGTTTGTTTGAACGCTAAGATCTCAGGATCTACTGGTTGGAATTGAAAAAATCTTTTTGTGTTGGATAGTCCATTTATCGAGGAAGGCTTTAGGCTATATCTACAAAAAATTTCGCGACAGCCGTCGGAGCCGCGGGTTGTACACTAGTTATTTCGGCCTCGACATAGAGGGCGAAGAAGGAACATGGTTGGTTTTTAGTCAGTAGAAGTCTGACACTCCCTTTCGCTCTGCCCAAGAGCGGAAGGGGTTATTCGATGATTTTACAACCGCCAAAAAAAAAAAAAAGGCTTTAGGCTATATAACATCACGCTACGACCAATAGGAGTGGAGCATAAATGAAAAATGTTGCAAAAACGGGAAACGATATTCCTTTTTGAAAGCTTCCGTTGCGTGCGCTGCGAAAATGGTTTAAGTTATGCAAATATTATGTATAAAAGAATTGTTCCTTTTTAAAAGTTCTACAAATAAGTCCGCGATAGCATATATCTATCTACTAAGATTGACTCACTGTAACCATTTTTTACTATCGAAATGTTAGGTTAAATAGAATGATTTTTTGCGAAGCTTATTTAACCCATATGGTATTAATCTATATCTAAATAAATATGTTTGTTAGAAAGGAAATTTAATATAGAATATTTGTTCCTTTTACTCTATATTTTAAACAAATATCTTAGAAGATATCGCAATGTTAAAATGTACGCGCGACAAAATAATTACGCGGTCCGCCGGCCCTCGCGTCCCGATGTAGATACGTGGAGATTCTGGCTTCCGGGAAATTCAAATTCAGTTATTGTATATTTTTTGTGAGCAGTAGTGGCCCAGTGGTGGCGGCTCCGACTTACGAACAGTTGGTCGTGGGTTCGAACCCAGACAGGCGCATTACTTTGTGTAATTTATTTCATCACCACTGCTCTCAAAACGGTGAAAGTAAACATCGTAAGGAAACCGGCATATCTTAGAACCAAAAATTTGAAGATTGCGACATCTACCAATCCGCACTGGGCTCGCGTGGTGAATTATAACCCATCCCACACTAGAGAGGAGGCCTGAGTTCCTGCAGTGGGAACAATATAGGCTGATGATGATGATGATGATGGTATATTTAACAGTAAGAGATAGGTAGGTACCTGTAGTAATTCTCAAATTAATTATGTAATCTATGGTTCTATCAAATATTATAGAGAGGAAAGATTAGCTTTTTTGTTTGTTACGATTTAACTCAAAACTGAGACGCCTTAGAAAATTATTTCAACATTAGAAAGCTAATTGAAAAAATATTACTATGTTGGATAGTCGATCTATCGAGGAAGGTTGTAAGTTATATATTATTGTGACGCATACGAAGTTGCGTGGGTCAGCTAGTAAAGTTATATGTTTTGAATAATATGTGTAGTGTCTGGCTCGTTGATCTAACAATCGTAAGCGCAACTGTTGAAGATTATGTCCTGGGTTCGAAACCCAGGTAGAGACGAAGGCTGAATTTGTGCCCGGTTGATGGTAATAGGCTTTTCCCCTATTACATGGGACTTAAACACCCACATTTCACCAGCTACGAGTATATCTAAGTCCCATGCTGCAACTTCACACACAGGACAAGAAATTAATAAAAAAACAAATTGAATTATGAACCAAAACAAGAGAAAACTTAAAAAAAATACTAAGTAGAATTAAAATAACTCCCGTACGAGTAAAAAAAGGCCACTTAACTTAGCACAAATCCAGACTCCTTGCCTACTAGTAAGGAATTCCTGATGAAATATTTCTACTCATTCCTTCTCCAAATTTCTTTGATCCTCGCGTAATGCAATATGACATCAGACATGTACATTTGTAACGGCTCATCAGTAATTCTATGAATATTTGACTACACGATCAACTTGAGACTCCCCCTATGAATACGGCGCAGCGCCCGGCTTGTTCTTAATTAAGTTTTCAGAAGATATTTCGTGAATTCGACCGATATTTACCGAATTAAAAATGGAATTCGATTTATATTAAAATTGGATGAAACTCATTCGTTCGCAAAGGAAATCTGAATAGGTTAATGTTTTCTTTCATAACAGCATTTTTTCAAGAGGAATGTTTTTTAGATAAGGTTTTTTCATTTTTAGAATAACTTGTTTGTATGTTTGACAACCAGTCTTACCTAGGGTCAGTACTAGGTTATGAAGGTCAGATAGGCAGACGCTCTATTTAAAATACCGTTATTCAGCTGCATCCGGATTGACTAGAAGCCATCTCCAACATAGTTTTGCGGCAGATGATTAATAGTACATTGTTATCCAAGGGACGAATATTACTTATATAGTCCCGAGACGGGGTTTGGCGCCCGTAACGTAGTGAGGGCGCTAATAGTTCGAGGGATTAAATAAGTAATTTACCCGAGGTAAACACTGTGCTTTTCATTACGAATACGAGGAAAATAAGAACATAATTATTAACTAAAGAAAAAATTAGTGGTGATCAAATGTTGTCACTTTCCCGCTTTTTTTTTTGTTCTCTGGTCGTCCAGCTATACAGCCAGTATTTTCATGTTCATCATTAAAAAAAATGGCACTTTGACGAAATCTTAATATAGATTTCGTCAAAGTGCCATTTTTTAGGGAAAATTAAAACTAAAATATATTAAAGTCATAATATAATTATATTCTTAAGTTAGGTAACTTTATGTTATTTTAATTTTAAATCGCGCTGTAATTGAGTGGCTGTATAAAAAGTTGGAACATTGGTAAAAAAAAATGTGATAATAGACCAAGTTTTTTTTTAATAATTTGACAGCTGTCAGTTGAAAGTGATTCTCCCTTGGGCTGAAAAGTAGTACTTTCAACCCGCTCTGCAGGCATGTTATAACCTACTTTCAGAGTATGAGTAATGAAAAAATAATTGTAGTTCTTTGAACAATACAAAGAAACTTGTCACAGTAAGAACAAGATTTTATACGGTACTTAATAAATTCATTGACAAAGTAACTTCAACACCCCCAGGTACTAAGGCAGTAGAAAATACAAGCAAGTTTATATCCCCGAACTGTTTGTCATGAAAGTTGTACTACAACTGCAGTTCTATTTACCTTCACAACACCTGCTCGCCTGGTGTTGGTTTTGCTATGAATAACTTTGTTGCGTTGCGAGCTACACAAAGTAAAATTTTGCTTTAGAATTCTAGTTGTCGGAGTTGTCGAGATTTCATTTTGAACGAGAAAATTGTTGCGATTGAATGCTCCGTGAAATGGTTTGTGTGGATCAACTATTGTAATGGGAAAAGCATAATGGAATTGTTTGTTTCTTTAGTAACTTCCAACATACCTGTGATTTAATAGAGATGTTTACTGGCTTAAAATATGATTCTAATTAGTCCGTCTTTTAGATAATCGAAAAATATTGGATACGTATTTTTTGTTTTTCAAATCAATAAAAATCGACGAAAATAAAACGCGTCAAAAATTTGAGTGGGGGTTGTGACGTCACTCACCGGTAAAGAATGTCATACTATTGTCTTAGAAAATGACGTCACACGAGTTTTCAAAGCACTGTATCGTCTTCATTGTTTGTTTACGTGAAAAAAGAAAAAAATCGTGTCAAATATTTTTTGGGAGTCTAACTGACGGACTAATTAGTTTTTTTGTTGTTAGCTTCCCCATTTAATAGCGTAGAATGACTTTTGCAAATGAACGAATAACTTACTTATTCGTCAAAATATTTTTATTGATTTTTATATTTTTTTTAAACCAGCCTTTACTTGGAGCGACTGCCTGTCTGGTCTCCACTACACAGTCAGTTAGAACTTAGTAGTATGATAATTCTTTGTAAGACTAGTTGTCAGACTTTCAGGCCACTTGCTACTTGTTACGACTGACAGAGATCTATAAATGATAGCAGAGACCTACGGCTTAACTGCTTTCCGAGGCAACGAAGAACCTCATAATTAAATGGGTGGTCCACAGATCAGCCTAGGGAAGCGCGGCTTAACCTGAAGATTGATCTGAGCAGATGATACTATCTAGCCACGAGGTCCTATCAAAATAATAATATGTTATGAAATTGATATGATATAATATGATTATACTAAACCGTTTAATAAGTTTGTTATGTTAAACGTATAAATGTTTTCTTAACATAAATAATTTTGTTAGAATATTATTCATTGTGCGAAATTATCTAGACTGAGAATCATTATTACCTGCCTAACCTTTAAGCTTGAGAATATATTTAAGCAATATTGCCTAACATATTTTCCCAATAGGCTATTTTTATAAATAACTTAGGTGTAGACCTTTCTTACTTTAATGCTTTATAAGAAAAAAAGATCAATTCAATATTTTACAACCTTCACGTTTTCTGTTCCCCAATTCTATTTTAGGGCTCTCGCAAACAAGACTACCTAATAACTTAAGGTAAACAAATAGCTGTGACAAAACAGTAGCTTTAACGCCTTGTGCACCCCTAAGGAGCCATTGCGAGCATCTTGCCTACCTAACTGCCAAAGTTATAGCCCATGTCAAACTGCTCAGGGAAGGTCGTCAGCCCGATAACGACATATCCGGGCAAGGTGAGGCAAAGCTTATACGGTGATTAATGAATCCAACCCAAATCCATCTTAGTCACTTAACAAACACCCATTTTAAAAAAACCATTTTTCTTTTTTCGCAGCAATTCGTGTGGAGCGATTTCTCAGAGGAGTACGTCCCAACGGACCGTAAACACACATTCTACCCATCGGTGATCATCAACGAGCATCTATATGAGGTCAAAATCACAGATGTACCTGTAATACCTTACTTCCCAATAAATTCGTATTACGAATGGGCTCATTATCGCTTCTATGGACTGAGAAGCGCCACAGCCTACATCCTAGTCTTCGATTTATCTAACGTTGAAACTTTCCAGTATATCCGAAGTTTGAGAGACCAAATGGTTGAAAGTCGGGACATGAGGAACGTTCCAGTGTTAGTTGTGGGCAATAAACAGGACCTACTTTGTAGTAACACTCCATCCGCGTCTAGTGGACTTCAGCAGCTTGCTATAGCGGAAAGCGCTTGCGGAGATTCAAGAGAGAAGAGAAGAAATATCGTGAACTTAGTCCGTAAGCACTGGAAGTGTGGGTATGTGGAGTGTTCAGCTAAGTATAATTGGAGGGTCATAGCTGTGTTCAAAGAGCTGATGGAGATGATTGATGCTCTTGAATGGAGTGGAGGTGGAAGAAGCTCGGAGCCTCCTCCAGATTCCTCCGCAGGGGGAAGTACACAAGAGAATCGGTGTGTGATTGCTTAACTCAACTAATTACTTTGACCTTCCTCGATTGTCTTAATAGATCCGAAAAATCCGTAATGGAGTCTTAACGAGATTACTTTCTCCCATAAATCTGTGTTTATCTAATCCGATTTAATTAAGAAACAGAGGCTTCGAGATCTCGGCGGGGTCATTATCTATTTTAAGATTTTATAATGGTCGATTCAGTGTTCGTTCTGGCCGTTCTGCAGATTAATCAATTCAGAAACTTGCACTTGTAAAAGTTTGGCTGACTAGTTTCATTTGTGCAAAATCCAATCTAACCCTCGTAAATTGGTCCATATTTCATGCAACTTCGAACTTTGGAGGCAGAAATTCCCTTCTAAAGCAGACGTGTTCACTATCGGATTTTTCTTTTCTTACTTGCTTGTTTTTTAACCTCAAGTTTTAAAACTTTAGCAAACCAAACAAGTACTTAGAATTCTATTGAAAGATCTTTTATTGGATTCACGAGGCGATTTAAATGTTAAGTTTTGTTGTTCTTTAAATCGGTTGTATTACAGAATTTAGGATGTAATATTGAATGCGAATGTTTAATGTTTCCAAATGGTTGTAGTTTATATTGTTGTGTAATTAAGTATTTCGTATTCTGTGTGCAGAAACCCATTCAATGATTACTGATGATGAAATAGTAAATGAATAATAAATTCCTGAAACTGTTACACAAGCCCTTAATAATGACGACACAAACATAAATGATTAATAACTACGCATTGATCCGTTCCAAAAACAATTCAGATTTAATGAAACCGTAATAAATTATATCCTTATAGTAACAACCACTTCCACGAACGATTTGTACTGGACAAAGCCAAATCATTCGAGTTATTATATCAAGGGAATCAAAATATCATTTTATTCGCCGAATCAAGCTTCTAATGGGAATGGATTGCCGACATTAAATCGCATTTTTGTGTTTTTGTTTCGGCAAAAATGGTTATAGCTTCAAAATACTTCTAATTTTTTGAAAGTTACTTTCTACTCCACTATGGTACGCTACGATTAGGCTATTCATTTATTGTAAACCTGACTAAAAAAAATATTCCGTCTGTTAAATTAACGTTAAATATTGAATACGTGTTTATTTTTAAATGAAATAAAAAAAAAACGAAAATAAAACGTGTCAAAGATCATGAGTGGGAGTTTGTGATGTCACTTTCAGGTAAAAAATGTACCAAACTTGACGTTACATGACTTCGAAGCACTGTGTCTCTGTCTTAATTTTTTGTTTACGTGAATAAACCAAAATATGTGTATTTTTTTTTGGAATTCTGTTTGACGGTAAATTAGATTTTTTTGTCAACTACCTTAATTTATTATGGCTTACTTTTAACTTTTTTTATTTTTATTATTTCTCTTGTAGTAGACGTATTCCAAGTACATCTCTACCTAAGTTTTCGGCGATTACATGCGTGTTACAATCTTCAAATGACACGTATTCTCACTGAAATTGAATTCATTATACCACCGAATTTTAATTATTTTGAGCTTTTCAGTAAACAGTGTGACCCCTGTACATTTATATCATGAAGTGAAATTGATGTTTGTATAGAACAGATCAAACATTCGTACCATTATTTGTTGTGGCCTTCGGCTACGTGTTTATGTTGTGTGCATATTTATTGTTGGACTGTTTTCATTTGTTTATTTATATTTCATTTACAGTACTGGTATATTCAGGCGATGATTATATAAATATATATAATAAGAGAGATGTTCCATACCCACAAATACAACAAAAATAAATCTTACAAAAGTATCTTTATGTTTTGATAGACTTAGAAAAAAATTCTTGTACCACAAAATTTTCTCCACGATATATTTTCAGAACAAAATTTCACTAGCCCACAATTCGCCCTTCAAACAATATGTAAGCTTTAAACTTATATTCGTGTATTAAATTTATTTCAGGGTACTTTTACACTTTTCTACTAACACTTCTATGACTACGTCTAGTTACTCTTTAGAACCTCGACATACCTGTAAGTTGTGAATAATGAGTGTAGGTTTAATAATGTAATAATATTTAACCGGCTCATTGAGGAAAAAGAGAGATTAATAAATTATCCTGACTGTACTTAGGATTGTTCGTTTCAATGTCCAATTTTCATTAAACGTTTAAATATTATTTTTTTTATGTACAGGTTGTAAAGGACAGCCCTATGCAGACTGACAGATGGGGTGTACTTATATCATACTAAGATCGATCATTTTACAAGAAATTATTTGATTTGTTTAATTCCTCATAAATGCAATGTATCGCGTTTTAAAACGTACGTAGTGAATGGCAAACGCGACAACTAGTTCGATGAACTCTGTAGCTAGGCGGGAGAGTATTTCAACACCTATTGGTGGTATTTTTTTTTATTTTAGCCATGTTATTTAAATAAATAGAGAAAGTAATTTTACATTGAAATAAAGGAATCGTAACTGAAAAACGACAAAAAAAAGAAATAACTTAGAAAAAATTCGGTAGAATATTATTCAGAATAAAAAGCTGAAAATGCGCCCTATCTGTTAGTTTGCAGTTGTTCCTTACATACTATATTCTTATGTTTATCTTTGTAATTAAATCATAGTGGTATTTCTATTCATCTTCTTTTTCTGCGACTTATATAATTTCTAATAAAAAATAATCTGTGTAAATCTTATCCCGAATTTTCCTAGTCTTAGTAACTTACTCTGTGTTGTGCTTTTTACCTACGTGCTTCCTCTGTCGTTGTTTATAGATATTTTCTTTATTAGTATTATATCGATCCAAACTTTCTATAAATAATCTATTTACAATTCGTTGCATTTAATAGTTGTTAGAATATTTTGTACAATTTTATCAAATGTTCGAGTTTGTGTGAAAATGAGAAATGCTACCTGAAATTCTTGTTTTTAAACTCAGATTAAGTACAGAAAATGTTAAAGAGTCTTTTATTTAGAACGATTTGATAAAAGATACATCGGATTTTAAAATTCAGTTTGTAGCAAAAAAGTTTTTCTTAAAGAAAAAGTTTTTATCGCGTATGGTGAGGCAAGGCCAATGGCCACGATTGGCAATCGTTCCAGTGACTGAAAAACCGTCAAAATCGCGCTCGATTGAACCAGCAATTTGAGCATAATATTATCTTGAACTGTCAAAACAGCGATTGGTCCATATCGCGAATATAGTATTTAATTAATAATAATAATAATAATTTTTATTTCACAAAAACATAGCACTTTGCACTGTATACATTGTTTTTAAAATAATTTTTTTTTAATTAATTTATGATAACAAAATAAGACGTCAATAAAGAAAATTATCAACAAAAAATACTGCTGTGCTCACTAAATCGGAATTGTGATAGCGGTAAAAAATAAAAGCTAGCTTTTCTCAATTTTTACAAAAACTTATAAAAATATCATTTTGACTAACAAGATATTGTATAAATCGCTGTGTGAGAATAGGATTGATAGTAAATAGTTATTTATTGTTATCTATTACATTATTAGAAAAGTGAGGAATTAGGAAACAGAATATTAAAACGTCTCGGTTAGTTACTTAGATTTTTCATGTCTAAAATAAACGTGCAATACTGATTTTGAAGTGATTAAGTTAGATTTAGGTTTGTGAAAATAATTTTAACCGACTTCGAAAGAAGAGGTTCTGTTATGTTCTAGTTAGAGTTTATAGTTAAGTTTCGATGTAAGATACATTTTTATTTCCATGAATGTTCATAGTGGCCAAATTGTAAATGATTGCAGTGTGACTTGTAAGTAAAAGTAAGTAAATCTAGGTATCGTTATACAAATGTTACACGGTGCAATAAAAACGTTGTGAACGATTTTAATGTTGTCTTGTTATTTAATACCTAATACCCCATGTACCTACAGTTTCCTGAAAAGGTTCTTGGTCAAAATTGGCGCCCAACATAATAATAAAGAAATATTATACCACCAAAAACAAAACTTGTAAAAAAAGCCAAGCCGAGCAACTCACTTTTACCGTAAAAAGTAGTGAGATCCATGTACCTAATACCAAGTCAGTTAATAATTATATTTAATCCCTACTTAAAAACCTTTGATGTTTTAAATACAAGATTGACTTGGCCATCGCATCGCATTCGCCAATGTTAAACAGGCCATTGTAATAGCTAATCGCCATGGCATTGGACGTGCACAATTTCAGATCAATAATAATAATAATAATAATATTCCACAACTATCACACAACGCCATCTAGTCCCAAGCTAAGCAGAGCTTGTGTTATGGGTACTAGACAACTGATAAACATACCTCTATATTTCTAAATACATACATATTATAGATAAATTACACCCAGACACAGAACAAATGATCGTGCTCATCACACAAACATTTGTCCTGGGTGGGAATCGAACCCACGACCTCCGGCATAGCAGTTAGGGTCACTAACCACTAGACCAACAGGCCAGTCAAGAAACTAGGAAGTATGTTTAATTTAATAACTCGTAAAATTCATTCACTGAAAATGTAACTTTAACTTTGTAATCCTATACAATTATATGAGATTACAAAGTTATTTATGCAGTTAGTTTATCTAGAAAACTAGACTGACATTGTATACTTTTTTAGTTTTTCCATGGTTTATACACTAAACACTAATTGTGTTCTCTAATTAAGCTCTAATCAGCTCTCGAATTTATACTATTGCAATAAGTATAAAGGGTGTAAAAGTACTCTTAACGCAAACGGCACTTGTTCTCGCCACCACTGCGATATTTTTTTAGTTTTAGACCATACCTGGGAACCCCCTAGTTACGGAGATATTGGGGGTCAAAATTTTGCACAGCTGTTTTTTGTAAATACTAGTTTTTAGGTTATAGTTTTACTTAAATTACCTCCATGACCCGTTTACTATTCAATGCATCCACTAGCACAATGTTTTAAGAGTGCTAGATTGAGTTTTACCGTAAAATGTGATTTTTGACCCCAAAAACAAAAAGTCATTTACCAGCAAAAAATTTTGCGTAGGGGTACTTAGTTTGATGTACAGAATGCCTGGTTGACGTATGCGTGAAGGGTTAATTTACACTCTGTATACCAAAGTCTAAGGTAACTGCCTCGTTAGTAATGTGGTTGCAAGCGCGACTTCAGAGCATGAAATCCTTGGTTCGATTCGGTTTCAGTCAGTCAGTTTTTCCATCAGGAACTTCTCAGTAGCAGGCACGGTTGATGGCATTAGGCATTCAACCTCTGGCGGTAATTTGTCGTATCCTACGAATAAGGGCGTAACGAACATAAGGTTTTTTTTTGTTTTATTGCAAAAAATTACGAATTGTGAGTGTGCTATAAGGTCCACTGCTACATAGACTTTCAGAGATCACAAACATGATGGTAAAATATGTTATGTTAGACTAGCTTGTGCCAGCGGCTTCACCCGCGTGGAGCACGAAAATTGTCCCACGGAATCATACAACCGGGATAAGAAGTATTCAATATGTTAATACAAGTTATTAACTGATTTATGTTCTAAATTTCATTCACGTCCGTTCATACATACATCCTCACAAACGTTCGCATTTATAATATTACTAGGATACTAACAAAACAATTGTGACTTTTTTCGTAAAATAAAAGTCTGTGTAATCATTTTCGAAGGACAGAATTAAAAATCCAACCATTAAAAAGCTGGTCTTAGCCCAATAATTAAATACGACTAGACCGTCTGTAGCGAGTCCATATTTCACACAAACAAAAAAAAAAAAAACAAAATGGTTGGAACAGAAAATGTAAAAACAGCTTACTTAAATTAATGAATGCAGAGGCAAAAAGCTGGAAGCTCCGACTTTTTATTTAGTCTTAGTAAAAAATGGTGGGGACGCGTTTATTAGACTTAATTTATACGACCTAGTCAGAAGTGATAAGGGTAACAGTTGGTAATAAAAAGGGGAGGATAAGGTATTACCTTTGTAATTATTGTTGTTTTTGTTTGTGTGTTGAACTTTAGATAAAGCTTATAATGCTAGCTTGTACCAGCGGCTTCGCCCGCGTGGAGTTCGATAATTGTCCTACGGGATCATACTACCGAGATAAGAAGTATCCTATGTGTTAATCCAGGCTTTAAACTATCTGTGTTCTAAATTTCATCTGCATCCGTTCAGTGGTTTTTGCGTGAAAGAGTAACAAACATTCATTCATCCATCCATCCAAACATCCTCACAAACTTTTGTATTTATAATATTAGTAGGAAGGATGAACTTATTAAAGGATTAGACTAATTCAAAGGTACTTTTACCAGCCTGGCAGTTTTAAACTGGGTTCCAAAAAATCCTAAAGTAGTCTAACTGATTTTAGACTATTTTAGTATTTTTTGACTTTCGAAGTCGATGGCAGAAAAGTCAATGAAACAAACAAAGTCACCGACTGCTGTAAAAAAAAGTTATTTTTGATTTTCTCAATGTTATTATTGGAATGGCCAAGAACACTTTTTACTCACCAAAACAACCCCTTATTTTGATTTTTTTGCGGGGTGGGAAATCATCAAAAAACCCGATCTGGGTGTGTCAGACTTCTACTGACTAAAAACCACCCATGTTCCTTCTTAGCCCTTTATGTCGAGGCCGTGGTATCACTTACAACAACCCACAGCCCCGAAGGGACCAAAACTTCCCTCTCAGTTCATATTACTTCTTTGAGTGACTATTTGATGTGGAAACTTGAATCCCAAGCTCCTAATCATCACAATCATCACCACCATCACCACCATCACCTTCATCATCATCATCATCATCATCATCATCATCGTTCTCTGCCCTTTTCCCAATTTACTTAAGGTCAGCGCAATATGTCTTCCGCTTCCATAGTTCTCTGTTTCTCGTCATCTCATGAGACACCTCCTTTCTTACCATATCATTCTCACAGTCCATCCATCGTTTCTTTGTCTCCTAAGCTCCCAATTCAATTCCAATGAAACCGTTTTCATGTCAATTTTAATTAAAACGTAGCCATCCATTAATATATAGTGTTTTGGGGCTAGTTAAAAACGGTCGTTGAATAAACGAAGTGCTTAATTAAAATGTATATTAAATGGAGCTACTTAATAAAACAGAAATTAACATTACGTCCAAACTGCTAAAGGAGATACCATAACTTTACGCCTGTAATTTCCGAAGGGTTAGGCAGAGGTGTACCTAATAGGACACCTACATATTGCCAGTTGACATTGATGTAATCAAAATCAAAGTATTTTTATTTCACAGAGGCCTACATGGGCACTTATAAAACGTCGGTAAAAAGGGGCACGGTTCGGTGCATTGGTCGATTCCTAAGGAGAAGAACCGGCAAGAAACTCCAAAGGTTACTCTTTTAATCTTTTCAAATCGTTTGAGTTAACAATAAGGTATAATACACATATAAAGACCATGCAGATTAATGTCTGAGATGGTCTTTTGAAGAAAGCACCACACAGGCTTGGGTGGACCCGTCCAGTCAGTGCAAGCATTTGTCAGTTATCGTGGAGCTCGACTTATAACTCAAGGTGCTCAACGTAACAACGAACAATACCAAAGAAAGGACATTTGGGTGGGTCACTTATAGTATTCAAACTGCCAGACAAACGTTAATCATATTACCACCAACCAGGCACCAATCCAGCCTCCAAGGCTGCTACTGAAAAAATCTTCATGAAAAAGCTCATTAAATCTAAGCCTGACCCGGTAATTGAATCCAGAACCTCATATTTGGCAGTCGCACTTGCGACCACTAGACCTACGAGACGGTCATCACCGAAATATATATTTTTTTTAAATTAGGTATGTCCTGTCAGATAAAGTTGGTATGTCCAAGCAAGTAATTAACATCATTCAGGATTAATAACATGCAAATTGCTTTTGAGAGCGGTGTTGGTCGGGTGGATGCCCCGACATTATAATATCGTAGATTTTAACAAAGGCAAGCTGTAGACAGTCTTCTTGTTGTCGTATCGATGTTGCTTTTTTTAAGGGCTAGTTAGTCCACGACGATGTGTAATAGTAATGTGTAGTAATAATGTGAACCTAATAATAATGTTTTAAATAATAGATGCTTACTAATACATTAAAGATAATATAGTAAAGACATGAATATTTAAAAAATTTCCATTCGGTCTATTGCACCACGTACGTGTTAGTAGACCGAATGGAACAGAAGATGGTCGAGTGTTGCGTTTCATACTTATAGTCTTAGAGAAATGAAGGTATTCCATATTAAGATACTATTTCATATTTGGTGACTTTCCTCTACTATTCAAAAAAGATACCACGACCCCAGCCACAAAGAGATAAGAAGGAACATGGGTGGTTTTTAGTCAGAAGAAGTCTGACACTAACATTAATTTGATTATTTACCACCCTCAAAAAAAAAGGCTTACATCTTTGAAAATTCGATCTGTCACTATGTTGATGTTGATTTGCTATATTATATCTATAGTCACACAGGTATGACGACAGGACCGATGTCCAAAGATAAAAAGGATTCTAAAAACGACCTTCTCATCTATACCCTACGACGATCACGAGATATTATAGCACCGGTTCCACAAACAAAAACCAGATTTTGTAGTAGGCAAACGGTCATCTCAACTCTTCAATAAAATAAATAAAGAAATATATGTTTACACCAAACCATTTTATAAATGTAAGAAATTGGTCATTCAATGGCTAAAACTATTTGCATATGAGGGCACTAAAGCCCTCCTGCAGCACACATCATAACTCACTCATTCACGCGTACACTTACTCACATGCACATGCACTACTTACACAATTACACATACGCATACATACTACACTTACACACATGCACATGCACTACTTACACAATTACACACACACATACATTCTACACACACATACTTTCCACACAAACATACATCCCACAACATAATATCACACAATGCCCAACTCACATACAACATACACAAAATTTTATTGTTATTTTTAATTTATTTTCTCTGTATTTTAATTAGAAATAGAAAATACTTGCATAATTCTTGTGCGTAATATATACGTAAATTATGTAAATTTACGTAATGTTTACGTCAATTTAAGTTACGGAAGAGTGGAATGTCCTAACACAGGCATTTTAATGCTTAAAAGGGCACTTCTATCACTAGTTAAGTTGTATAAACTTGTAAAAGAAAATAAACTATGTATTTGTATCACCAGTATCATTCACATGAAAGATGAAAAAGACAGGTAAGACAAATATAGACCCAGTGCCAACTAATTAACTACTTGCATATGAGGGCACTGAAGCCCTCCTGCAGCACACATAACTCACTCATTCACGCGTACACTTTCTCACATGCACATGCACTACTTACACAATTCACACACGAATACATTCTACACACACATACTTTCCACACAAACATACATCCCACAACATAATTATCACACAATGCCCAACTCACATACAACATACACAAAATTTTATTGTTATTTTTAATTTATTTTCTCTGAATTTTGAATTAGAAATAGAAAATACTTGCATAATTCTTGTGCGTAATGTATACGTAAATTATGCAAATTTACGTAATGTATACGTAAATTATGTAAATTTACGTAATGTATACGTAAATTATGTAAATTTACGTAATGTATACGTAAATTTAAGTTACGGAAGAGTGGAATGTCCTAACACAAGCATTTAAATACTTAAAAGGGCACTTCTATCACTAGTTAAGTTGTATAAACTTGTTAAAGAAAATAAACTATGTATTTATATTTGTATCACCAGTATCATTCACATGAAAGAAGAAGAACACAGGTAAGACAAATATAGATCCAGTGCCAACTAATTAACGGCAATATTACAAATTAGCGTGTATCAGAAAATTAAATTCATGCTTTCAGCTTTAATAACAATCTTATAGCTCGCTTTGCAGTAGACAGCTCGGTTTTAGCTTGTAATTAGCTTACACCGTTCGGATATAGCTGAAAGTGAGAAAAGGTTGCACGCTCTGATACTTGGTGGTAATTATGTCTTTTGGGGTAGGGTGTTTCCTGACTAAAAATGATTCTGTTTAGTCCGTCAGTTAGATTATAGAAAAATTTGAGATGGGGGTGGTTTCGGCACTCACCGGTAAAGAATGTCATACTAATGTCTCAGAAAATGACGTCACACGAGTTTTCAAAGCACTGTATCGTCTTCATTGTTTGTTTACGTAAAAAAAGAAAAAATACGTCTCCAATATTTTTTATAAATCTATCTAACGGACTAATTAGATTTTTGTTTGTTAACTATCCTATTACATACCGAGGTTCTTACGTGCCTCGAAAAGCACGCTAAGCTGTTGCACAGTCGTTACAGGTAGGTGGTGGCACAAGAGTCTGACATCCACGTTGTGGAGGACAGATAGACAGTCACACCACTTAAAACCCTGGTATTCAGCTAAATCCAGTTAGACTGTAAGCCGACTCAAAAAGAATTGGGAAATGAATTTACAAATGATGCGGGTATAAATAGTTGGTTATGCATGTCGCACTTACCTTTCATCAATATCAGCTATGCTGCAGTATATACATGGTGTAAATTAACCCTTCACACATTGTATACGTCAAAAAAGCATTCTGTACATCAAACTAAGTACCCCTACGCAAAAGTTTTTGCTGGGAAACGACTTTTTTTGGGGGGTCAAAAATCACATTTTACGATAAAACTCAATGTAGCACTCTTAAAACATTGTGCTAGTGGATGCTTTGAATAGTAAACGGGTCATGGATGTAATTTAAGAAAAGTTATAACCTGAAAATAGTATTTACAAAAAAAGCGGTGCACAATTTGGACCTTTCACCCCCAATATCTCCGTAACTAGGGGGTTCCCAGGTATCGTCTAGAACCAAAAAATGATCGCAGTGGTGGGGAAAACAAGTGCCCTTCGATTGCGTTAAGGGAACTTTTACACTCTTTATTATAACCACGTAGTATAATTGTAAATCTTTTTTTTTTTTTTTGGTGGGTATAAAATCATCGAATAACCCCTCCCGCTCTTGGGCAGAGCGAAAGGGAGTGTCAGACTTCTACTGACTAAAAACCACCCATGTTCCTTCTTCGCCCTCTATATCGAGGCCGCGATAACCGTTGGACTACCCGCGGCCCCGACAGGCTAGTATATAACCCTGTAACTCATAATAAACTTCCAACATTTTGTACCATCATCTGCCTAGCCTTTTCCCAACTATATTGGGGCCGGCTTCCAGTCTAACCGGATGCAGCTGAATACCAGTATTTTACATGGAGCGACTGCCTATCTGACCTCCACAACCCAGTTAATACTAGGTAATACGATACCCTTTGGTAAGACTGGATGTCAGACTTTCAGGTCACTGACTACCCGTAACGACTGCCAAAGATCTATATATGGCACCCGGGACCAACAGCTTAACGTGCTTTCCGAGGCACGGAGGAAACTCGGTATGTAATGGGCGGTCACCCATCCACAGATCGACCTAGGCAAGCGCAGCTTAACCTAAAGATCGACCCGAGTAGCAGTTCTTATTAAGCCACGAGCTCCTACCCAACATTTTGTATGTGTTCCAATATAATCCATTAACTTTTCAAAGCTCTAACTCCAAGTACCATGTTTTCCATTTCATAAGCTAGGTACTATCAGCTTCATCCCTGCAACTTTTTAATATAAATAAAAGTTATATTAAAACATGAAAGCTGTCTCGTATATATGAGAGCTTATGAATAAACTTTGTACCTATGATATTCGTGTTTAAATGTTTATTAAAATAAAATGTAATTTTTTATTTGTGATTTTGCAGGATTAAGATATATTTCTAGGTGTAGACGTAGTCTGGATTGAATGTAGAAGATTTCCTTATTATTTGATCGTTTTGTTTTCTATATTTTAAAGCTATTTTGTTTTATTATGTTTGAGTTTTTGGTTTACAGCTAACAATTAAATACAAAAATGTATATTAAGAGCAGTGGTGGCCCAGTGGTAGCGGCCTCGACTTACGAACAGAGAGTCGTGGGTTCGAACCCCGTCAGACACATTCCTTTGTGTAATTTATTTCATAACCACTGCTCTCAAAACGGTGAAGGAAAACATCGTGCGGAAACCGGCATGTCTGAGATCCAAAAAATTCGAAGACATGTGACATCTCCCCGTCGGGGCTGCGGACCCCGTCGGGGCTGCGGGATGTTGAAAGAGATACCGCGGCCTCGACATAAAGGGTTAAGAAGGAACATGGGTGGTTTTTAGTCAGTAGAAGTCTGACACTCCCTGTGGCTCTGCCCAAGAGCGGAAGGGTACATTTGATGATCTCGTGACATTTACCAACCCGCATTGAGCCCGCGTGGTCGAATATAGCCCATCCCTCTCGTAGAGAGGAGGCCTGAGTCCCTGCAATGGGAACATTATAGGCTATTGATGTTGATGATATTAAGGCAATTAATTAACAACAAGCCAGGAAATCATATAGAATCATCATCTTCCTGACCATAACCCATGTCATTTGGAGACATCACGTTTTTTTCCTCCATTCTGCCCTGTCAGTTGTCACGCTATCATTTATTCATATATCCTTCATATCACTTCTCACACACTCCATCCATCTTTTCTTTGGTCTTCCTCTCCCTCTCAATCCATCCACATTTATATTCATTACTTTTTTTAGTCACATGCGATTCATCCCTCCTCATTATCATGGGCATGACAGTTGTTTCCCCTTTTAACTTTTCTGTAATAGGCGCAATTTTTGAACTTCCTTTAATAAAGTCGTTCCTTACTATATCCATCCACCTTAACATTCTCATCTCCGCTATATGCGACCTTTTTTTTTCATCCATCTTCTTCACAACCCAACATTACAAAAAACAAAAAAAAATGTATTTGTTATTTTTAAAGTTATAGATTTACAAGCTGTCCCGGCAATTTTGTCTGCGTCATATAAGCGATAGAGAATGGATCGTACGTAGGCTCATAGTTTAGTAGTTTAGTTTAACTGGGCTTTTATCCGCTTTAGCCTCTTGATTGGGCCATTTTGCGTGATGTTTAGAGAATACCTACTCCAACCAACATAGGTCGTCCCAAAATTGTAGCAGCCTTCCCAGACTACTGCAGGCTTCCGGGCGAGTTAATGGGGATCGTAGAGTTTGTGCCCGGTGATCTGCCACGCTCCTGCACTCTAGGAGTACGTGCGTACTTAAGCTCATATTATATAATAAAATTCTAAAGGAACTGAAACCTTCTTTGTTTTATTCACTAACCACTTGAGAACCAGTGAACAAGATAAAATTTCGTACTTACAGCGCTAATTCAAAATTAGCCGGACGAAACCAGGAGTGACATTGCTTGTGCATCTCCTCCTCCGCTCCATTTGATTGAAGCATAATTTAATGATCCTCAAAAAAGTGCTATCCAACACTCAAATAATGTTTTAATTTGAACCAAAAGTTTCTGATATCAGTACGTTCAACCAAATATACAAAACTAAGACTCTACTTTATAAGCTTAAGTAAATGTAGTAATAATTATATTCACGGCATAGGCCTTCGCTCTGTAATCGGATCATAATCTACCCCGCAGGCCGATTGAGGGTAGAATTGTTAACCACAACAATAATAGCTGCTAACACCAACACAGATCGATCAAAATTCCCAATACAGTGCACATAATACTAGGATAACATAAACTAGACTGATATTTACCTTTCACCTCAATGTTTTCATTCCCTGTTTGAAGAGGAACATTATCAGTTACCCCACTGTTTACACTAAGGCTGCGTCTCACCATTGATGTGCGAGCGAGCTAGGCGAATGAAAAAATCCTCTTATAGGATTACCTCATAGTCCTAGTCGTGCGCACCAGCCAGGATGTAAATCAGCATGGAAAAGTGGCATATAATCGGTTCATCAGTTTTGTAGTTACGAAGGAACAAAAAAACAGACATAAGTACATTATATACAATACATACATACAAGAGGTTGACGTCCATGCATACTCAATATCGACGTTGTAGTATTAGTAAGTATCTAGAATTTAAGTAAGTTTAGTGTTACGTAATTAAAATTTCAATTATATTACAAAGAGCATTTGATTGTACATGTGGTGTTTACATGTTATGCAGTTAGATTAAGACACAATTACTTTTATAATCCTATCTGTAAAATATCTGTAACAACTGACGGTGAACCTTTTAAATAAATAAAGTCAACCACACGTAACGCCCTTTAGGGCCTCGCTGCAATCAGGTGATGTGAGCGAGATATTTATGCATACCGATGTGGGAAACTGGAGCTTGGTAACAGTTCAGCTGCTCACCGTTTCATAGTTTCGCTACACATCTTCGCACCGCGATCAAATATATGAGGGTAATACTTATCTGTGATGCTAGACAACTAGGCTAATATCAGTTGTAAACGTCTCTTTATGCCTATTTACCTTGTTCAGTTCTGTCTCCTGCTGATATGGAGGGAAGTGGAAATTATGTTTTTCCTACTCCACCGCGATTCTTTTCTAAGTAATTTCCTGGCGGGACCCAAGACAGTTATATTGTCTCTCTGGCACTTCGTCGAGCTTATTTGTGTCAGGGCTTTTCTGATGGTCGCCACTGTTGATTGTAGATTTCAGAAGTTGCAGTAGTTTAGGTTTGACCAAAAATAAAATTGTCGCACCACTCAAGCAACAGGGGCGTGGGTTCGAACCAAAGCCGGCGCATTACTTTGTGTAATTTATATCATCACTGCTGCTCTCTAAGCGGTAGAGGAAAAAATCGTAGAAGTGTCATCTACCAACCCGCACTAGGCCGTTATGGATTATAGCCCATCCTTCTCTGTGAGTCGAGGCCTGAGTCTCTGCAGGGGGAACATTATAGGCTGATGATGAAAATGACCGCTCAAGCACCTTCTACTTCAGTGAGATTAATCACACTATTACACATAGCTTCGTTTCATCCTCGCACCGCTCAGTTGTTAGAGCACATCTCTGATAGAACAACAGCTTTAGTCTTTGTATACCCTTACCCTTAGAAGGGGTAAATATTTGTTGTATCGATGCTTCCCTGAAAGTTCGTAGGCTATGAAAATATTGTGTGTATTTGTATGTAGAAACCGTATCACAACACAACATGTTACTGAAAATCGTTGAATCATTCATGCAAACATGCACCATAAATGCCTGAAATATGCACGAAAAGTACCAAAATATGCATGTAACACTAGATGGAAATAAGTACCTACTACAAAAAAAATTAAATAAGCTTTTGATTTACTGCCCTTTCGGACTGTTCCAAATTGTCAGAATAATATTAAAATTTTAGATTATAATTTCCAAATTATAATTAAATTATGCTATACTAGTTCTGCTCTCAAAACGGCGAAGGAAAACATCGTGAGGAAATGTCTTAGAACCAAAAAGTTGTAAGCATTGTTCTTTGTTAACGAAACGGGCTCAGACAACTACTTAATTTTCTTTGAATTTCACAGATCTGCTTGTATCGAGTTCTCATAGTAACAAAACGGAACAATGGCAGAAGGAGCCCCGTTTCCTGCGCAGAACAATGCAATATCCGGTTCTCGCGCCAACACCTCCGTTACTCGCGAGCACAAGAGAACTCTTTGTTTACACGTCTTGTTCAATCGATACCTCCTGTAGTTTCTGTGGCCCTGGTACCGGGGAAATGGGGATTGTTTGAGATTGTGCTTTTTTGTTTGGAAATACGAGTAAATAAAAAAACATTGGAATGTATCTGTCTGAACCGAATCGCAGGATTACTGCTGTTGATTTATTAAAGAGAGAGTTAAGGACCAGCAAACGATAATAATTATATTTTTGATTAAACTTCTTAGTTGATAAGTAATTTTCTACATTCTCTAGTTAGCTAAGCCTCGGAAAAAACATGTTCGGGTATATCTAAATTTTTATTTTCAGTTCTTCTAAAAAAATATCTGTTGCTGCTGATGTATCAGGTAACTTGATAATTATTGAGCTAAATGCCGTAGTTTATTAAATAAACTACCTATCTTAAATCTTTTCCTACAAAAGATTAGAGTGAAAAGAGAGAGGAAAAAGAAGAGAAGAGAAGATTTGTGAGTAAAGATTTGTAAACTTTGTAAGATTTGTAGATTTGACTGGCCTGTTGGTCTAGTGGTTAGTGACCCTAACTGCTATGCCGGAGGTCGTGGGTTCGATTCCCACCCAGGACAAATGTTTGTGTGATGAGCACGATCATTTGTTCTGTGTCTGGGTGTAATTTATCTATAATATGTATGTATTTAGAATTATATAAGTATGTTTATCAGTTGTCTAGTACCCATAACACAAGCTCTGCTTAGCTTGGGACTAGATGGCGTTATGTGATAGTTGTGGAATATTATTATTATTATTTGTGTGAAGAGAACTTTTAATAATAAAGCGTCTAACATGAGTTTACTCATAGAGCGGGCAAATTTCGAGGTAACTGGTATAAAAATGACACAAAATGCAACATAATAACACCTTAAAGTAATGATAGTAACCCCACAACATACAAATACACATTGCAGTGACAATATCAATAACGCTATTACCTAGGAAGTAAAAGGGTCCTTACATACAAAGGGTTGGGCTGCAAAGGTCGGTATCTTTGTTATTTTCGGCCCTTATATTCGTAAAGGGATACCCCTTTGCATGTTCCTTGTGTTGCCATTATTACAAGAGATAATAATAATATGAGAAGGCAGAATATGACCTGGTAATATTATATGTTCAAAGCTTAATAAGATTCGGGTAGTAAGTATGACTTGAGTTCCACGTTAATATACTTGAGAGCAGCGGTGGCCCATTGGTGGCGGCCCCGACTTACGAACAGTAGGTCGTGGATTCGAACCCAGGCAGGCACATTACTTTGTGTTAAGTATTTATTACATCACCACTACTCAAAAACACAAAACATCGTGAGGAAACCGGCATGTCTTAGAACCAAAAATCGAATTTTTTGATTCTAAGACATGTGACATCGTATCGATACGTATTTTATGTTTTATCAAATCAATAAAAATTGACGAAGATAAAACGCGTCAAACATTTGAGTGGGGGTTGGTGACGTCACTGACCGCTACAATTTGTCATACTAATGTCTTAGAGTATGACGTAACACGAGTTTTCAAAGTACTGTATAGTGTTACAACAGCCTGCTCGCAGCGTGCCATACTAGCCAGCCAATGACAGCTAACCATAACCATGCCACTCTAGCAAACCAAAGCCATGCCACTCTAGCATACCATAGCCATGCCACTCTAGCCAGCCAATGACGGGCAACGACTCGCGAGCCAATCACAGTCAAGCGAAGACACCGCCATAACCACCGGATGCCTCCGGTGGGGATATCAGTCTATATAATGCCCTGTAAGCTCAGTTTCGAGGTCTTGTCGCGCTCGATTGTGAAACCTGTAAGTCGAGACTCTGTCCAAATAAAATAATGAATCAGTTCCTGTCTATTTTTTACCACTGTCGTTACAGTCAGAAGTGGTATCGAATAAAAAAAAAAACCTACGATAAAACGACGCTCTGCTACTTAAAAGTCAACGGTCACCTACTGTGGAGGACGAGGTCTGAAAATTCAAACGAAGAACGTTGATGCACACCGCCTGCAAAGGAAAATATTGTCTCCCATCCCAGTATCACAGGGCACAAATTGAAAAAGCAGGCCACAATCTGGATGGAACACGAAGCGCCTACCCTCAGTATCGCATTGGTCATTCCATAATTTGACCTTGAAAACGAAGACTGCGGCCAGTAACCACCTGTGAGACACTTTGAGTTACAAGAAGTATCCATCTCTCTGCCAGCAACGGTTCTACGGTAAATTAAGACTACCTAAAGATTGTCAACAGCAACCAAGGACATGGAAGGAAGGAACCGACCTACTTCACGCTGAGAGCTGCCAGGAACCATGCATAAATAACAAGGTCAGTAAACATGCCAATATTTGCCAAATTAGCCAAATGCCATTAGCCAAATATATAAGCCAAATGTGTTTTACCATGGAGTGCCCCATGAGTTGATAATTATGCGAATCGTAGACAAAATAATTTGGTAAGCCCGATATGTAAATCTAATCATAGTCAGATAATCTGTATAATATTATCCCGGTACAAAAAAATGTTTTACGAGTAGGTACTAGTTGTGTACTAAAGAGTTGAGAACTTAAAATGTACATATTTAGTTCAAGTGCGCATTAGATTATCCAACAATAACAATTCCAAAGTAAATCATGTAGGTAAGTAGATCAGATACTTATAAATAGCTACAATAATTTTATTAAACTATTATCAGAGATATAGATAGCATTCCTTGGCGATCTCTTGCTACCGCCAGCCGATATTCAAACAGTTTTAGACTTATTGGATAAAGTTCTTGACAAATTGAAAACGAGGAACTTAAAATTAAATATGAGGAACTGCTAATTTTTACATATTTCATAATTAGGGTATAAAACATCATGACGCGATGGCATTCAACCAGGTGAATTTAAGTTGATCGTCTTAATTTCTCATCCCGAGTAATGTAAACGAAGTGCGTCAGTTTATTCTATCTAGTTCTATCTAGTTACTAAAGAAAGTCCATTAATAACTTAGCAATAATAGCTCGCCCGTTTATCAAACTTACAAAAAAAAAAGTACGATGTGGGTATGAGGCAAGTCACATAAATCTTGTTATGAAAAAAAAAATGTTATAGGTCGGTATTAGTGATTATGTAGGTACGATCCTAGTTTTCCAACAGAAATTCACACGTATTGCAGGTATTGCACGTATCTTTTATAAAGTAGATTGACGGTAGTTTGCGCCCTGTCTTTTAGTTTAGTCGCGTTACAAGTCAGATAGAGTGTTTATCATGATTTTGGGCTTGAATCCCTTGCGGTGATAAAATTGTTGCTAAGATTTCGTATTATGACGTGTTATGTAAAATGTAATGTAATTCGGACTGTACTGCAGTACGCGATACAATGACTAATCATGATCTTATGCCATGTATTGCCCGATATTACTTTTCACTATGGTGACCGATGAGCCAAAGCCCAAGCAAGCTAAAACGAAAAGCCAAAGTCAAAGTCTATGCCTATCTTAGGTAAGTAGATCGTTCGATAGATGCCGTTTATTGTGTACCATTTAGACGTGAACGATTTGTTCAGTACTGTGCAATGACAAGATGAAAAGCCGAAAAGTAGTATTGTTTTACTGCGAAGTGGGTGTACAGATACCTATAGTGAGTAATTGTGTAATCGTTGATGGTAGGCTATAACGTAAACAAACCTTTACGGTACCAGATTAGTTGTGTGAGTTGTGTCAAACTTCGCGCGATGGAAAATATTACAAAATGCATCATGACAATAACAAGGAGTAAAACGAAGTACTGAATTTTATAAATATCAACAAAATTTCTGATTTCCAAAAATAACCCGATTTATAAGTAAATATTATTATGTGACGTCATGTTTACATTGTGCGTACTGTAAAGGGGATAATGTAGGAAAGAGGGTTAACGACATCCAATTCTAAATCTAACTTAGCTCTGATAATACATGACAGTAGCAAGCTAAATTTTAATTTTAAAATGGTGATAAAACTGATGTCCTGAAACGAGGCTGCGCCTGTGGGTATCTTGGGGGCCAGAGTTGCATTAACTTAACATTAGTACTTAATAGCTTTAAACACATAAAATTATATTGGAAAAATAGAAAAACGTATTCTTGTGTAGTGTGTTAGTGTGTATAAGTAATGAAGTTTTGCCATCGACACGCTAAGAATTATGTGTGTGAGTATGTACATGTATGTGTGCGTGCGTCTTAATGGTATGATGTAATTAACTTAAATTGTTTCTTCCGTTTCTTCAAACGATAGTTTGGCAAAACAGTATGTTTTTAATGTCGCAGATAATATGGAGTTCTTATAATACTGTTAATATTACAACCGGGTACCTATAAGCCTTACGATTTATCCCAGATCGGGTTGCTCCAGGCAACCAGGGCAATCTAGGCGCGGTAGGGTTATCTCAGAAATGGGACGTAACTAAGATACAAGGTGAAAAATGATAATTCAAATTCAAACTCTTTAATTCAGACAAGTGTCCATAGTGTTAGTAACAACAAAATAACTTAACGACTAGGGTTAGTAAACTTAGTGATAAGGCAAAAGAAAAAAAAAGGAAAGGAAATATGTTAATAGTGTGATTTACAAAAAAAAACTATGATTACGTAACTTTGGCGCCAGGCGATGACTACTGGCGGCAACAAGGTTTAATGCTTTTAACATCACGCATGTAATACCCAATGGGTTAGGCAGAGGTACTTATACTCATGAGTACACACACATTTCGCCAGTAAATTGAAATGAATTAAAAAGTGTTTATTCATGGTTACATCCGAGTTACATGGTATATTACTTCTGTCATACTGTAAAACAGTTATATTTAATTTAAATGTAACAAATTGTTGGTACGTTTCCATCAATAACAACGTCACTTTTACCTACAACTAAACACATTTATTGAACACAAAAGTTGACTATAACGTAATGCTATAACATTTAAGTTGCGTTAAAACACTTTAATTAATAGCGGTGAAGCCGAAAACATAAGCTAGTATGGCATAAATATATACTTATACAACAATAAATAATCATAAATGGAATCTACACATCTCTTGTAATGAGGTTTTTACATAGGTGTTAAAAACAAACTTTCCTAATTTATTTTAAAAGACATTTTCGTGGTACAGCTATTTTCTAAATCGTAAGGTATGTCGTTAAAAATTGTTGGTACTAAGCATTTCCTACATCTTTGTCCATAATAATTAGTACAAGTGGGTACCTATTACAAATTTTCTTATGCATTTATTCCTTTTCCTTCAGCTTAAAGTTCCATGCTATAGGGGGCGAGCCAGGTTAACTCTTGTTTGTTAGAGGATTTGTTTTCTGGCCATATTATGTGATATTGAGGAGTTAGGTAATGATTGACGTAAACTAAGAAGTATGAAAGGTCATATTATATGATACAACGGGTTTACAGGTTTAGTATCCGCTGTCACATATCGTAGCAGTGCTTTTGTCTGATAGCACCAGTAGTGTGAACGAATAATTGAAAACCGAAGATTTCATAAATCTCCTGAGAGGTCTATTGCCCCATTTTAACTTGGTTTTTCTGAGCTGACTTGTAATCACTGTTTTCTTGTTTCCATTGCGGGAGCAATTGTTCCAGGACGGCCGAATGTTACAACAGCCTGCTCGCAGCGTGCCACCCTAGCCAGCCAATGACAGCTAACCATAACCATGCCACTCTAGCAAACCAAAGCCATGCCACTCTAGCATACCATAGCCATGCCACTCTAGCCAGCCAATGACGGGCAACGACTCGCGAGCCAATCACAGTCAAGCGAAGACACCGCCATAACCACCGGATGCCTCCGGTGGGGATATCAGTCTATATAATGCCCTGTAAGCTCAGTTTCGAGGTCTTGTCGCGCTCGATTGTGAAACCTGTAAGTCGAGACTCTGTCCAAATAAAATAATGAATCAGTTCCTGTCTATTTTTTACCACTGTCGTTACAATAGTCTTCGTTGTTTGTTTACGTGAAAAAAGAAAAAATATGTGTCCAATATTTTTTGGTAATCAAAGTGACGGACTAATTAGTTTTTTTTGTTAACTACCCTATTATGTCATACAAAAAAAGATTTTAACCTTACCGCCCATTTCAGAATAGTCAGCTTTTGCCAAAGTTTGGCAACAAAAGCGAGTCGACACAATGGTGGACGTGCGGTCCAACTAATGGTCCCCACGGGAGATAGACCTTACATTATTTATCTGGACTAAATAGGCCCCTGACACATGGTCTGAGTTCGGCGACGTGGATTGAATTTTGAGTAAGATTTTTTGTCAAATGCATGTTAGGGCTGAGGTAGACTAACACTAGTCCTGTCTATAAATAAGTGATCACGCGACGTCCACTCAGCAATCATTTTCATTTTAAGTTTAACTGTCATTTTTTTGTTTGAGATTGAGTTGTTGTGTTGAGGCTCGTACAGTTAAAATCGAATAGAATCTGTCTGTAAAATAGAATTATTATGACCGCTAAGTAGTATAATCTACTCAGCACGGATGCAAAAATTAACAGGAACTATAGCTACATAGGTATACATTCGGACTGGTCGTGGAAGGTTTTAATCTAGCCCCGACTGGTTTCAGATTCAGCACTTATATCTTCTGTCTAAAAATATACATTTTTTAAAAGTTGACCCACACTAGGAAATTCTCCTGTATCGTGGGTGCGTTCACAAACATTTAAACTCACATACACAAATACCCAGACCCAGAACAACTATCTGTAGGCCATACAAATATTTGTTCCGTGCGGGGATCGAACCCTCAACACGCAGCGCAGCAGTCCAATCGCTTAGTCACTGCACCAACCGTGCCGACAAACACATACACGGATCTTATTGGTGCCGTTCTTCAGAAAGGACAGGTGCGCAGTATTCGTATGACCAGATGTATGAATGTGGACGAGACAAAAGGAGTATGTAAGAATCGTAGCAGGTGCCGTTCTACTGTGGTTTCTGCCTGTATGTAATATTTGAGCCTCCTTCAGAAAGAAAATCGAATATTTTACTTACACCGATACTCATCTGCCTACCTGCCTAGCCTTTTCCCAACTATATTGGGGTCGGCTTCCAGTCTAACCGGATGCAGCTGAACACCAGTATTTTACATGGAGCGACTGCCTATCTGACCTCCACAACCCAGTTAATACTAGGTAATACGATACCCTTTGGTAAGACTGGATGTCAGACTTTCAGGTCACTGACTACCCGTAACGACTGCCGAAGATCTATATATGGCACCCGGGACCAACAGCTTAACGTGCTTACCGAGGCACGGAGGGAACTCGGTATGTAATGGGCGGTCACCCATCCACAGATCGACTTAGGCAAGCGCAGCTTAACCTAAAGATCGACCCGAGTGGCAGTTCTTATTAAGCCACGAGCTCCTCCAGACTTTCAGGTCGCTAACTACTCGTAACAACATCCAATGATCTAAATATGGCAGCCGGGACCGACAGCAACAGCTTAACGTGCTTTCCGAAGCACGGAGGAAACTCTATATTATATAATGGGTGACCACCCATCCACAGACCAACCGAGGCAAGTGATACCCGTGTAACCGGTTAACCGGTTAAACGGTTTAACTTAACCAAAAAGGCAGTTATTATAAAGCCTCGGATCAAAATCCGAATTTAATTATCACTAAAAACATCTACAGTCAAAAGTACATACATACAGAGTGTAAATTAACCCTTCGCACATACGTCAACTAAGCATTCTGTACATCAAACTAAGTCCCCTACGCAAAAATGTTTCCTGGGAAACGACTTTTTTTTTGGGGTCTAAAATCACATTTTACGGTAAAGCTCAATGTAGCACTCAACATTGTGCTAGTGGATGCTTTGAATATTAAACGGGCCATGGAGGTAATTTAAGTAAAGTAACCTGAAAAACTAGTATTAACAAAAACAGCTGTGCAAAATTTGAAACTTTGACCCCCAATATCTCCGTAACTAGGGGGTTCCCAGGTCTAGAAACAAAAAATGATCGCAGTGGTGGGGAAAACAAGTGCCCTTCGTTTGCGTTAAGGGTACTTTTACACCCTTTATAAATCGCTTCCGCCCACACTGTGGTAGATCCTCACAATTAATTACTGTTGGTACTTCTCTTTCTATGTTTCCCTTGCCGTCCGCAGTCGTGCTTAATCATTGTAATTGAAGTTACAACTTACGGAAGATAACGTTTGTGTAGAAACCCTTTTATGAAACTAAAACTGGCATATTAGTCATGATAATATAAGTTGTAATATACACATATACGTTTGCTTTTTGTCTCACTCCTGTCATTGTTTATTACTTTTTTATTGTATTCTGTCTACGTTATTGTTACATAACATATTATTGTGTCTACAAAGTAACGTTAAACTAAGTAGGTAATTTGTGGAAACGTGGTGTATTGTTCTGTAAAATCCACGATGTTTCCACAGTTAGATGTACAATTTCCACAGTAGCCTTCTTTTAATATTGTGTTGTACTACCTGCTGTAACGTATATTGTACAATTATTTGTGTCTCTAACTGCCGTACTCAGAGATATTTAACGATTACTTAAGCCGTCACTTAGTATAGGTTTGACATATTTTTGTATGACAAAACTGTCAAAACCATTACTAAGTGATGGCCTAAGTAATCATTAAAGCTCTCTGTGTGTTTTATAAATTATTAATTGTATTTTGCTTCATACAAACCTTCTGATATTAGTTACTATGCAAAATTTAACCTCAATCGCAAATCGGGACGAGCGTGGTTCTCTAACTTTAAAGATTTTATTACAAAGGTACTGGTGAAGCTAATAATAAAACCATGATAGAATTGAAAAAAAAATCTAGAGCGCTGTTTTAATCCCGATTTTATTCACGTGCCAGAAAATCTTGTAGTTACAATTACATGAGAACATTCTCGTTACTTGTGACAGTCTGCTAACATCCTTGTCTCTCTAATCAACGCTTATACCCTCACAGAAACATGTTCATGTTCATTAAATCAAAATGTCAGCCATGTTGTTTCCTCCCGGCTGTATTGTGTCACAACTAATGTGACATGTATCATGTTTAATAACGTCGGCTTTGGTATAATAATGTTTTCCTATTATTTACTGTTATATATGTATAAGCTGAAGACTGCCAAATATAAGCCTCTTTAATATTTATCCTTATTGCTTGTGGGATTGTGTTGATTTTGACTGAATAATCTCGTTCGAGAAACGTATTAGATAACTGAGCCTTTGTATTGATCGCACTGAATTGGAATAGTCTATTCCCATCTTCAATACACTCATTAGAAAGAAGGGCTGTCCCAGTAGTGGGTACAATATAAGCTGACTAAACATGTCGAGAGCAGTGCTGGCCCAGTGGTGCCGACTTACGAACAGTTGGTCGTGGGTTTGAACTCGGGCAGGCGACATTACTTTGTGTAAATTTTTTCATCACGACTGCTCTCAAAACCGGTGAAGGAAAACATCGTGAGGAAACCGATCTACCAATCCGCACCGGGCCCGCGTGGTGGATTATAGCCCATTCCTCTCCCAGAGAGGAGGCCTGAGTCCCTGCAGTGGGAACAATATAGGCTGATGATGATGATGATGATGATACTTGTCGGATTCAGTCATTGATACAGGGTAAAATTAATCGCAAGCGCGCTATTGGTGTCATTACGCAACCAACTTATAAGTCTACACAAAAAAAGGGATTTACTTTAATCTGTGTTGAAAATCGCAAAACTGGGTTTGATTAATCAACACTTATTCAAAATAATGGTTTTACTTAGGCATTCATTTGGGTATCTCGTAATACCGAAAACGAGTACAAGAAAACCTGTTAGCTATTTAAATACATTTATAACTAGTTTACAGATAAGATATTTACAGTATTTTATAAGAATTAGGTACAGAATTTTTTGATTTAGTGTAGCATAAATTAGTCGATTCACTAAAAACCGACTAATTCTAAAAAGTTGTCACCTCACTAAGTTATAGGTACAACCCTAAATGTTCTGTAATGTCACAATGGAGGGAGAACGTCACTCAGGACCTCCTTTAAAAACGGCTGCACGCATAGGTTCTGCCCTTTTTACATCAAGCGAGCAGCCTACTAGATAAGTCCCCAGTTATTGGGTAAGTGGACTCCGCCATTGTGTTCTTTTGCTGCTAAATTTATGTCCCGGCAAGCCATATCTATTTGTAATCTTTGTGTCTATTTAACATGGCTGCCGGCAATGTATTCTGTATTTAATATTAATTAGCACCTAGCTATTCACTATGCACATGTGCTCTAATAGGTTTATATGGTTCTCCGCATGGCATGCATCCTATTCTATTCTCTATAAACTAAATCATGCTCATCCATGCTGTATCATAAACCGGCGACGCGAGTCAACGGTCAATGAGAACCACGTGGCGATGTGACGCCACGCCTTGCCTTTAGTCTATCAACTATTCACCTATCAACTAATCACTGTAAACCACTGCGATGTGTGAGTACCCATCTTCCATCTTCTTCACTGCCTTGAGCTTGCCGCATCTAACGCATGGCTGGGACACGCACATCGTAGGGGCTTACAGGAACCATCTTGGAGCTCAAGCGCCCCCTTGGTGCTGTTTCAGGGTTCCTAGCGCTGGCTAGCCAACTATGGCTGCTTCGCTCACGCTGCACTGTTCTGCTGCTCTGCTGTGCTCCCGCGCATCTACCAACGCGGTGAGAAGCACGCATCTGCACGGCCGCCCTGCCGCGAGCCGCCTTTAAACTGTGACGCCTACGCGTCCGGCACCAGACGACGGCGTGGCCGTGTAGAGGCCGTGTGGCCTGCCGCCGCTACCTACTGGCCGTCTGCGCAGCCGCTACCTGCCTACCACCAACGCTGCCTAGGGCTAGTTGCCCTGAGCCCGCTGCCCACCTGGTCGACCGCCCTGCCGCGCGTCCCTACCGACGCGTGAGGCCGCCTGACCCGGCCTACCTACCGTGCGTGGCGATCGACGTCTTCTGCTTGCTCAGGGCAGTACCGTTTTCCTACCTTCAGTGACAGTGCGTGACCTTAGACTCTAGAACCCCTATTTTGTATGTGTAGTGCTAAGTAAATGTATAACTAAGTCTTCCTTGTGTCATTTCCCTACCACAAAAAGCACTACGCCACATTAGTTGCAAAGCTAAAATGGCGCCAACGATTATTGGAATGACAGTTGAGTACTGGGGTCTGGTTTTAAAAGTTTCAAGGCGCCATTTTAGCAGGACATTCTTTTCTGAACTTTGAAAGTGTAAGGAGCTCTAAAATACCTGTGTAAGTACAGTGAATTTTATAATAAACTTGTAAATGTTATGCTGTAGCTATTTGTTCTGTGCTTATTTTCAATAATTTTCATGTTCTGAACCCAGTAAATAATTCATGCTTTAATCTGTTCAAATAGAAGCTTTTATTTCCCTTTTGCTCTGGCTTGTCCCACAAACATTGCCTAGATCCCTCCCTATCACCCCATCTTCATAATCAGCGCTAGCAATATCCGCAGGAAATGTCCCCATTTATAGTCAAGACCACACGGCAAGATTAACCGATAACTGGATCTGAATAGACTATTAAGGCCGTGGTATACATTCCTATGTATAGCTTTTGTATAGGGATGCATGTGTGTATAGGTATCGTGGCTTTAATGTGTGGAATCAAACGTAATTATATACGTGTCATTAGGGTGAGGTACGACTTGGATTATGTCTACTTATGTTATCGATGTAATATGTTCTTCCTATATCACATCAATAATTGTTGAATCATTGGAAGTAAAACAAAAACTTGTAAAAACATATCAGAAATCCCTAAAAACTTGACAGATGTAACACAAGCAATGCACTTTTGTCCAGTATACCTTGTAATATCCGGTCAAACTCGCAACTGAAACCTTCTCTAGGACTTTGCCGGTAGCTGCGTAAAGTCAACATTACCCGGGTAACAACTGTGTACTTTGTCCGGTATTACGTTGAACATTGCCTGCAGTTTGCGACGGTGTGTACTTTTCTTATAAAGGAAAGTAGCTCTATAGTTAAGTAGATTATTGTGAACTTCGCCAAGCATAATTACTAGACTAATCAAAAAGAGAATGTACGCGAATGGACTCTCGCACAAAAGAGCCAAAATAAATCTTATCACTTTTGTTTCAGGGCAAAACTGAGCGCATGAGGGCGCACGGTAGATCACCAATGCGCTGGACCGACCAAATCAATACTGCATTAAATGGTCGACCCCACGAATGCACGAGGCAAGCAACAGTACTAGAAAAACGACGGCGAATTGTGAAGCTTGCCAGCATCCCTGTCATGACGACCATGACCACTCTGCCAAGAGTGTGACGACAGAGAAGAAGAAATCGATGTTTAACCTAAGACTTCCAAATAGGTTCGAATAATCTATGCACTGTTGAAAGCCTAAAACTATCTCTAGACTCATTTTGCTTAAAGATTTTCGTGATTAAAGTAGGCACTAAGCTCTAAAACAATTTAATTTTCTTAATTCAAAACTTCCATTAAAGTAACCTGTGCTTTTCAAGATTTAATTATTTTGTTGAATATTTACTTTCTACTTTAAGAATTGATCGCTTAAAAGCTTTTTGGTAATTAAAGACTATGCTAGGTTAAATTAGTTTTTAAGAACTAGAAGATCAGATACGTATAATCCTTAAATTAACAATAGGGATGATAACTGACTAAAAAAATGTGATTCTAATTAGTCCGTCTGTTAGATTGACGAAATATGTTGAAGAGAAAATGTTTATGATGTCACTTACCGGTAAAAATGCCATACTAATGTATGTTTCATTATTTATTTACGTGAAAAAAGAAAAAATACGGTTCCAATATTTTTTGGAAAACCATCTGACCGGCTAATTAGATTTTTTTTGTTAACTAACCTATTCGAGTAAAAGAGAAAAAAACCTTTTTGAAAAAAAAAAAAATACAATTTCCAAAAAACACTATGCGGGCTATAATTGTAATTAAAATATAATTGTAAGAGATACCGCGGCCTCGACATATAGTGCTAGAAGCTAGAAGGAACATTGATGGTTTTAGTCAGTAGAAGTCTGACACTCCCTTTCGCTGTGCCCAAGAGCGGGAGGGGTTATCTGATGACCTCCCCCCTCCTCTTGACAGTATCGTAAAGTGCATTCGTAACACAGTTACTAATCAAATATAGTGTATATTTGATAAACATTAGTAATAAAGTCCATAAAAGCGACATAGAACTCAAATTCAGAATCTACATTCATACTCCTACAAATACCAGGCTTTTAGGCACTAAAAGCTTTCATCAAACAAGACCTGATTTCCTGACTACATCAGCGGTTAATCTGACGTAATCAACTGTTTGTATGCATGGTGCGGACGCGATCTAATCAATCTCTATTGCTACCCGATACTCCTGGATTTGGGACGCCTGTAGATGTCTGGTTTAGTAGACTTTTGGGAATGTTTCGGCTGTGTAATACAGTTGCTGAAAATGTGCAGAATTTTTTTTCTGCGTTGTCATTAGTATTAGGCCAGTACCTATGTCACATAGTGTCAAACGACAGGGACTGAAATACCTACAAGTCTTTATTTTTGAGATCAATAACAAATAATGATTGCAAGTTTGGTGCCCACACACACAATTTATTTCAAGATATAAACCCGACAATGTGCTTCAGGTGTTGAAAAGCAATTGAGCGTACTGTTACATTTTTACGCTATGCTTAAATAACAGTCTGCTATTCTGTAACATTACGTTTGTTACATCAGGAATTTTTCAGAAGCAGTCGCGCAGTCTGTATTTGTGCCCGATTGATGGCAATAGATTCTCCTCCTGATAGGGATGTAAAAAATGTAGGTGTAAATTTAGGTACACCTCCGCCTAACCCTTTGGAAGTGATAATTGTGATGTTGTGTGTATGCTTATTAAGTTTGTCATCGGCATACTCATACTACACATGCAAATATCAAACTGCATGTAAATACATGTACTACAGAGGTTTGCAATTCACAGTACGGAATGATATATTCCGGCACTTCGCAATACGCCAAAACAGGTAACATTCACTCGAATAAACACGCGTTTTCCTCTGCACATTCCTCTAAAACAGTTCCAAAATACATTTCAGTGAATGCTACACAATGCAAGGTTTTCAATACACGAATTTAAACGTGTTTGTATCACACGTCGCAGCTGTATTGGTATAGGCAGCTGTCAATTTGAAATAAAGCTTGGAATACATCGGACAGCCATGATTTTTTTTTTTCAAATTTTAGTCATCTGCTTCGTTTTTGTTACTATGTTGGGTTTAGGCTCCAGTTTAACCAGGTTCATCTGCATACTAGTTACATAGACCTGCAGGGCTATTGCGGATCTTTTAAATGTCAGTGGCTATCATATTGTCCATGGATTAACTGTCAAATTGGTTACGGTTTAGTACAAAATTGAATCATTTGACAGTTCATTGATGGACACTATATGATAGCCACTGTCATTTAAAAGATACGTAATAGCCCTGCTGGGGTCGGCTTCCAGTATAATGAAAAGGAAAGTTGGTATGTAAAGGTGGTCACGCATCCACAAAGCAATCTAGGCTAACACGGCTACAGAAATCTAAAGATTTCATCGGAGAGGCTGTTATTTTGTAATTAGGACCATACATAGTAACTTCTTGTAAAGTAAAAACTTAAATTATTACCTAGGGTTTAAAACTTAAATAATAATAATATAATATTATAAAAACTATTATATCTAAATCGCTCTAACAGGCTTATTGCCTGTTATAGCGATGGTGGATCGATTAGAGCGGCGCGGGTTCCTGATACCAGTGGGCTACAATTATTTTTAGATGTCAGCAACATGGGAGGGGCCCGAAAGGGCCGACGCCTGTCGGGGCTGCGGGTAGTCCTCTGGTTATCGCGGCCTCGACATAGAGGGCGAAGAAGGAACATGGGTGGTTTTTAGTCAGTAGAAGTCTGACACTCCCTTTCGCTCTGCCCAAGAGCGGGAGGGGTTCTTCGATGATTTTACATCCACCAAAAAAAAAAAAAGGATCATGTATTCCTGGCCCAACTCCTTTGTTGATCGGGTTGAAATGATCGCGGTAATGCAATAGTGCGTGTATTTGTGGTCACTATTGAGTATTGGGGACAACGGTAGTAAACTGATGGTTATCAGTTGTGTGGTTTCGATATGAATAGTGTATTTCACCAAAAAAAGTCTAATCAGTCAGATAGATTTTCAAAAACTAATGGACACGTATTTTTTCTTTTATCACTTAAACAAAAGATGAAGACGATACAGTGCTTCGAAAAGTCGCGTCAAGTCGTGTGACGTCACAAGGTTAGTACCTACATTTTTACCCAAAAAATGACGTCAAAAGCCACTCATGATCTTTGACACGTTTTATTTTCGTCAATTTTTATTAATTTGATAAAACAAAAAACACGTATTCAATATTTTTCGATATTATATCAGACGGATTAATTCGATTTCTTTGGCGAATACCCTATTGAGGATAGATATTTTGTTTTTGGATTTTAAATACAGGTAAATTCAATATTTCGTTCAAGTCGACTGCTTTTTAAATAAATAGGCTGATCTTTTGAAAATTATAGACAAGCATATTCAAAGCTTGATGTATCGCTGCACTTTCTTAGACTAAGCACACCCACATTTTCCCATTTATGTTTCAGTTCCACCTAGGTTATAAGAGGAACTCAACCGTTCACAAATCCTAGCTCCAAGTAAACACAAAGGGGTGAGAAGGAACATGGTTGGTTGTTAGTCAGTATAAGTCTGACACTACTCCCTTCCGCTCCGCCGAGAGCGGGAGTCCTTTGATGATTTTATACCAACCAATAAATGCTGCTGAGACCTTTAATTTTGAAAACGTCAGTTATATACAATTCATACAACATAAAATCTTTAAGAAGATTAGACTCGTAAAGAAACATGAACTCACAAAATAAAATCACGTAGGTATTCTAAAATGCATGTATCTCGAAAACGTTCACGCGTTCGCCGTAAGATCAACGGGATAAAGGAAATCAAGTAACAGGCAGTTGAAGCTAGGCATTATATCGTCAAGTCAGAGCTCTATGGGAAGCTATAAAAGATAAAATAATAAATTTATTAATTTAATATGATAATTATTTTATTATTTTTATATTGTGAATATGAGGACCTTGTGGTTCTTTCTTTAATTTTAACGATTGTCTGGAAGTTGAAAATGTCCTTTCCTTAGTATTGTTCGTCTTGACGTCGAGATCCTTGAGTTATAAGTCGAGCTCGACAATAACTGACAAACGCTTGCACTGACTGGACGGGTCCACTCAAATCTGTGTAGTGCAATCTTCAAAAGACCATCTCAGACACTAATCTGCATAGCCATCATGTGTGTCCCAAGATTATGTCTGGACCTTAAACTTATTGTTAACCATTTTAAATCATTTTAAAAGATTATAAAAGAAAGAAGAAGAAGAGAATAAGATTGATTGATTTTTTTTTCTTTTGATTTTGGTTTTATTTGAAGTTTTTTTTTTCCTTTGGAGTTTCTTGCCGGTTCTTCTCCTTAGGAATCGACCAATGCACCGAACCGTGCTCCTTTTTTTATGTCGACGTTTTACGAGTGCCCATTGTGATGGCAGGCCTGGTCCTAAGGACAAATCCTGTAACGGTAAAGATGACGTCCTGTGTTGTCATCTTACCAAGGTTCTGTGTTGGCTCGCGTTGATCGTCTAGTCTGTCTGTTTTCGTGAGTGAATATACTAAAGTGAGAGTCTAGCTTCTTAATTAGCCTTTGGGGATCAATACTGTGTTTAATCTAGGAAGGATTGAACTTCCTTACACCAGTGTTTAAAGAAACAATACTGTATCGTGAGAGTCATTTCGGGTTTTTAATCAACAATTAGATTTATATTTACCACAAGTCAATCTTGAGTACACTCCACTGTGCGAACAATGTAGACTTATCAATCATTCTACTCGATAATGCGGAGCTTGTCTCTACGCGTCTATATTATTACTTAGTACAATACTTAATCAGTCTTCCTCTGATTAAATAAAAGACTTACAAGTTAAACTCAATTTGACATGTTAGAATGATTGTGTAAGTTGATACATGTGTGTTTGTGCTTGTTTAGCCACCGCGTCTGACTGATATCGTTCTAGCATTGGGGAACCCTGCACCGCGACACGGTCTTTAATCATTGTTATGGGGGGGCAATCTGACTCCCTATTTATTCGCTGAGAAGCGTTAGTGATTCCCACATCCTGTGAAGGCAGGTACTTGCATTTTTTTATTGCCAGATTCCCAGTTAGGGCAGACATTCCCCCGGAACCATGGTTTTGATATGTGTTTATATTTGAGTTATATTTAGATTTGGCCAAATCTAGGTCGGGGTCAGATTGCAAGACATGGCGTGTAATGATATGCTAAGTTATCACTACCAGAGGCGTCGCGTCGTTCAGTCGTGTCTCTCAAATCATCAGTCTATCGGCGTTAGGAAATATTAATGTATATTATATCACAACACAGCCGAAATGGTTTTCTCTCTCAAGAACAGTATTTCTCCTCTAAATAATTAAGTGATTATTGGCTTGCACCCACATAATTACATTATAGCTGCTTAGTTTCTCGTTCTATGACTGAGTCGCTGATATTAATGACTTGAATCAAAGTGATGATTAAGTTACCGTAGCTTAGCGTCTCTACTCACTCAGTTGGGATTTTACTGATTTATACTAGGTTTACTTTAGTTCAGAAGGAACTTATCAAACCCTGATTAAAATATCTGACTTAGATCTGGATTTCTATCTCTGATCTGGTCTATAGAAGTACAAATTATTGTATTTGTATAAATCCAATAACGTATAATCGTGTTATTCGAGCTTCAATATGCATGTGGAGAGCTCATTAATGGAGAACCAAACTGATTTAATACTCTGATTTAAAACAATGCTTTTGTTATGACTTGACCTTACTTTTATCAATCTTATGTTATAACATTCTCTACACATGTAATCTTGGGATATAAAAGAAAGAGGTGATTTTGGTTTAAATTATTTATTTATTTTCAATTTTTACGAAAGAAACTGTTTGTTTATTTAGACCTAGGTTCGCTAAGATGATGGCGAGCCTAGATCGAGTGTCCCATTCCTAAACCTAGTCAGATAAGGGAAAATGGAACATCTCAAGCGAAAAACCCTTCTGACATACACAATTTAGATTTACACACATATGTACACAATATTGACAATTATGTTTCAGTTTATATAAATCGTAAGACAAACTGAGAGAGGAGTTAAGCACACATAATAGTTACACAGTTTTATTCAAGGTAAGTACATAAGTCACAATATCCCATGATAATTTACAGTAGTGTATTCAACTTTCTAGCTTAAGCCATTTCGTGTAGTTCAAGGTCTGCGTGATGTATATCTCTTATACAATTCAACACGATTTGCCCACAGTTTCCACCTTTCCATCGCCTCCAAAACTCTACACAGGCTATCACTAGGAGATAAATTACCATTATCAAGAATAGTATCATAGCTACTTTGTCCAGGTTGGACCAAAGGTGCTCTCGTGTCTTTTGTCTTAGTGAATATAAGATATCGAAGTTTGTAGCAGCCTCCATATTTTACTGGGCCGTTAAACAGATTTGGTGACTGAAGTTATAGTAAATTAGCTTAGGATCTTGCTTTAACACAAAATTTGAACTTGGAATACGTTACCAAACTTCAGCTCTCTCTCTCCGTCTCTATTTCACTAATACTACTTAGGTACACTGCTTCTAAACTTTATTTTAAGATACCAACAATATTCAATCAAATTAACTCTAATTTTCAATCCGCAAACATCTCGCTCGCTGTCTCAACTTCCTCTGTCTCCGACGCCGTGTGTCCTCGACCTCGACCACGCATCACCCTCCCAACATCCAGATAGCTCCTCCTAAAAATGCCATCAAACGCGAGTAATCTGTCTTATTGGCTGTTTTGTGCAGGACGCCTGCTCATTGGCCAAAAGCATGGCGTCGGGTCGATTCCCGCCAAATAACATTGCGTATGCGCCTCCCTGTATCGTCCATTCACACATCTGCTTAACAGATACCCAGACTCCGGATAAAAGGTTACTTTAACGTACGATTTATTGCTTTTCGAGTATTATTTTAAACCAAATTCAATAGATTTTTAGTTTCTAAGTGGCTTGGGTGCGTTTGCTTATCTTTTGTTTTTAAGTAATTTCTTTACATGGATATTTCAATAGGCAGTTTTTGACAAGGGTTGAAATTTATGGATGGCTATTAAGTAAGTTATTTATTTCTTCTATATGAAAAAAATATATAGTGGTTCTGCTAACGGCCATCTCACCATGTAGGCCTATGTGAAATAAAATATTTTGACTTTCACTTTGACTTTGAATCAGAAGAAAGAATACCTGCAGTTGAATACGTAATCGGTGAACCACAAACTAGCAGAGCTTGTATCTTGTGACTCGGGAATGCGAATTTTACAAGTTTCAATCTGGCCCCTACTTTCCGGAGTGCGTCTGAACAAGTCACCGACAGTCTCGAGCTTCTTAGCACGAAGGTGAGCGTGAATCTGAACTTCGGCGCCTAGATTGTGTCGAAAGCTCAAACTGCGGCAAAAAAGCCGGGTATCCTAAATAAGGTTAAGTGGTACTTCAAGCCTGGATATCTTTCAATATTATACAAAGCTCAAGTCCGGTCCAGCGTGTAGTATTGCTGTCACCTTTGGGTTGGCTCAGCCAACCAACCAACTTGCCGCAAAATTGCATGTTTGTCGGTCTTCTACAGACTGGGTTTTAAAATAGATACTTCAAATAAGGATATAAAAGTAATAATAAGTAAGAATGAATGAATGAATGAATGAATGATTTATTTGCGAGAATATAGGTTTTTTACATAAGTTCTTGATTTACATAACAGATGGGTTTCACTATATTCGGCATTTCAGCCATACAAATATTTAGATTTATTTTTTGATTTTATCATAAGAAGAATAATAGATGATAATCATTATTTTTAAGTGACTAGGTATTTGCAAAATACACATCATCTATCAGTTCATCGTAGTCTCGTTGTCTCTGAATCACCCAAAGGTTCACTTGAAGAAAATGTCTACGGCATTAAACCCGCCTATACACTTCGTGTTTTAAGTGTTCAATTAATAAAGCGGAAACAAATTAAATCATTATTTTCTTCTTAATTCATGACAATAATTCATATAGTTTTGTATTGTATTTCTTTAAAAGTGCATTGAAAAAAGTCGTGTTACCTATTGGGCATTTAATTTTTTTTTTTCGCATTTTACGGAAAATTTGCTATTTTAAAAGGGTATTTCATCAAAAAAATCTAATTAGTCCGTCTGTTAGATTATCAATCAATATCAGACACCTACGTGTTATTTGTATTGTGAAATTAATAAAAATAGACGAAAAAAAAAACGTATCAAAGATCATGAGTGATCTTTGATGGACTTGTGACGTCACTTTCTGGGTGAAAAAGTACTAACCTTGTGACGTCACACTACTTAAAAAATATGTGTGCATTAATTTTTGGAAATCTATCAGACGGATTAATCAAATTTTTTTGGGGAAATACCCTATTCCATTCACTATCTACATAAAAAGTATAGCTATAACCAGCCTATAGCATCGCTCACAGTGTGTTCAATATCCAAGGGTAAGGTTCCTGATTGAATTTGCGATCAGCGTCTCGTTGCCAAGGTTAAGAAGGTACTCCCTATGCATGCAAATAGATTTCCTTTGATATATCGTGTTTTGGAGTTCTATATTCCTCGATGAATACGGTTTTTTTTTTGTGATTTTGTGAATTGATTTCTTTTTTGGTGTTATTGAATAGTACCTAACATTTCTTTTTTAAATTGTAAACTGGTCGTGTTTATATTTCGGTGTATTTACAATCTACCTTTACATACAGGGTGTCTTTAGACAGCCGTCTACCCAGCATTCTGTACATCAAACTAATTAGGTACCTGTTACCACTATTAAAACTTACTAAAAGCGGCCATCACTGAACAGCCACTGCAATTGGTTACGTGGCGATGACACGACGACCAGCGAGCCAATCAGAGGACAGCATGGGTCCGACGTGAGAACCCCGTGCGCCATCTTACACAGAACGATTTTACCACCGTATCAAGTGCACAATGCATGCTAACCTATGTAAAACTTGTAATATACTGAATTTAGTTTAACAATATCGTCTTCGTCATTTTCACCGACCTCAATAGTACCCCTAAGCAAAAAAGTTTGCTGGGAAACGATTTTCATTACGGGGCACTGCCTAGCCGAAAGACATGGTACTTTTCTACATAACATATTGTCAAAAAAAACTATTAATTAACAACATTTTCAAAAAAAACAAGGAAAAATATTGTTATAAACGTGTATTTGTCAATTAGTATTAATAAATCCCTAAAGAAAAGGCAAACGCCAACGAAACACACTGTATAAGACCGTTTCATAACTTTTTGTTTTCTATAAAATCCAATAAATAAAACCACTTTTCAACTAAATTCCACAAGCAACTACCACCCTTAACTCCATATTGTAAAGACTGTAATGCAGTGAAAAAGTTGTTAGCTTTAAACATAGTTGTTACTTTGATAAAGTTGTAAGTCAGACGTGGGATATAGATGGTTAACTTTAGTACAATCAATCCCCAGCGTTACCTGAGCCCTCATATGACACCACTTGCCCTCGTCTTCTCTATATTATGAGGGGTCAGATAATACTGGGCACTGACTGTACATTTGAACTTGATGAATCGTTCATTCAATAGCAGGTATTTTCTAAAAGAGTATGTGGAACTAGAAGAAAATAAACTTCTTTATTGATGTTGACATTGTGTGAAGTTTTGAAGGTTTCTATTTACCTTTGCTGGTTTATACTTCTGTACATAACATAACGTGACGCCTGTAATCCTTTAAAGGTCAGGCAGAGGTGTACTTAATAGTAGGTACACCTACATTTTGTCAGGTAGGCTAAGTCCCATGTGATGGGGGCAAGGCTATTGACATCAACCGTGGTGTACCCCAGGGAGTCTAGTTTCGGCCTGGTACTAAGAAATCCCTTTTGGAAAAACCAAATGATGCCTTCCCCGACCTGGAAATCGACCACAAGACCTTTTTTTGCCATTTGGGACTCCTCCCGCTTTAGGAAGAGCGGTAGGGAGTGTCAGACTTCTACTGACTAAAAACCACCCATGTTCCTTCTTAGCTCTTTGTGTCGACGACGCGGTATCTCTTTCAAATAACCCGCATCCCCGACGGGAGTCGACCCTTGCGGGCCCCTTCCATGTTGCAGACATCTCTTTGAGTCGCGCGTGGAACACGAACGTGCCGTCGACACGGCCTGTCGTCGTCATAAGACGGACGGACGGCGAGCTAGCCCATTGACGGTCACTGGAAGCCCAAGACCTCATGCTTACGACCAGTAAAGACAAAATAACTAGTAACTGGCCATCAAACCAAAATACAGCCCGACAGCCTATAATCCGACAGTCAATAAGGATTTTCTATTTCGGAAAGTAGGTACATGACCCCAAAATCCTGTCTTAATTTTGTGTAAAATATTTTAGCCCGAAACACCAGTGTAAGCCGTCAGCTCTGCCAATCCCCTCTAATCTAGGAGGATTAATAATCCGGTCCCGAGTCGAAGTCGGGACTTTGGATAAAACAAAATCTTTGAATTGATGTATTTTTAAATTCGCAATTTATTGCTAAGGTGAGCAGGCGGGCGACAAATTATATTGTTTGCCACCGGAAAGTTGTACTTATTTTAATTAAATAAAGTTTTATTTTCTTTGTTTGACTTTCCAATACTCGCATTAGCACTAGCTGGTTTGTTGTTTCTAAATGCGTAACTTCATAAAAGATAGCTTGATCTCTGCGACAGCTGTCAGTAAAGTCACGCCTATGAAGTCCTGAATTTGATAATAGTACAGACAGTACCTGTCAATGTCATACTGTATGGGCATGCCGACCTAATTAGTGATGGGCGAAGAATCATCGTGACCGCATGATTGTGATCGTACCCACGATACAGGAGAAATTATTAGTATGGGGCAATAATTAAATAAATAAAAGAAATCCCTTCTTTAAGAGCAGTGTCTCAAACTAGTGAACATCAAACCTGAATTAATACATACTTTTATATCCCGAGTGTGATCCCGTGGGTCTACAAACGAAATCAATGCGGGTAAAGCCGCCGCATAATAGTAGTTCGTCATTAATTTTTCTACCGTTCCTCCAGATATTAAATAGGCCCTTAAGTAAGTAGCAAACTATAAGATATTGCGGTACCAAAAGATCGTATTTCCCATCAGGAAGCCGAGAGCATTTCGAAGGACTTCTTTTGTACCAGCAGATTGGATTGAATTTAAATATTTATTCCGCAGTGCAGTGTTTCAGTCTTTTTATTGCTATAACATAGCATCAAGGGTGAAATCCCAGGAGGGTAGGGTAGAGGTGTACTTATTCTACAGAAAGAATAATTATAATGTCTATTCCGCCACTTAGTGCTGAGTGCTGTTTAGGTGCTGTATTATGAGACAAGTATAAAGGGTGTAAAACTACCCTTAACGCAAATGAAAGGTACTTGTTTTCCCCACCACTGCGATATTTTTTTTGTTCTAGACCATACCTGGGAACCCCCTAGTTACGGAGATATTAGGGGTCAAAGTTCCAATTTTGAACAGCTGTTTTTGTAAACTAGTTTTTCAGGTTATAATTTTGCTTAAATTACCTCCATGACCCTTTAACTATTCAAAGCATCCACTAGCACAATGTTTTATGAGTGCTACATTGAGTTTTACCGTAAAATAAGATTTTTGACCCCAAAAAAAAAGTCGTTTCCCAGCAAAATTTTTTGCGGGTACTAAGTTTGATGCACAGAATGCTTGATTGACGTATGTGTGAAGGGTCAATTTACACCCTGTATTATTGACAGAAACTGGGCACAAATAATACAGACTCCGGAAATGTATTAATAAGAAATTTTCTGATGTGATCCCAATAACATTTTGCGCGACCTGGGAAATTAATCCTCATGATATTACAGGAGACCGCGCGCTGTTTTTGCGAGCAGTTTCATACCGAATGGAGTGCATTTCTGGAATTTATAAGAGGGAATAATAAGGGCTGCGATTTTTCGTACAAATGTATTACAATATTTTCTTTCGTATATTAATTATGGCTCTAGAGCAATCTTTTCATAAAACCTAGGTCTGCTGTAGACAGCTCTGTCATTTCATTTTTTTCAGCAACTAATAAGTAAAGAAAATTAGACACCCCATAAATGAAAAAAAAAACCGGCCAAGTGCCTGTCGGACCACGGACAATGTAGGTAAGTAGGTGGTAGTAGGTTCACATATTTTGATGGTCAACTACGGAACCGTAGTTGCCCATCAAAAATTATGTGAACTTACTAAACTGATTAACCACCCTGCTTACCTGCCTCCAAACGATGTTTTTTATTGTAAAAATAAAACAAACTTACATTTGTCAGTACATTATGTATAGAAAAATAATTCATACAAGTACATTTTATAAGTTGGTCTACTATTACTCGTAAACTTGTAAGCCTACTTAGCTGTGATAGTTTTCCTTGTATTTTCGTTATAAATGCATGATGATGTTTGCCCTCATCTCCCCACTCTAAAGTGTACTGGAGATACTGGAGATACCCTAAAAAAAAATTTCTAAATTTTACTTTAGCACTTTGTCGGCGTAACTCATTTGTATATTCATGCCAAATTACAGCTTTCTAGTACTAAGAGTCTTCGAGATATGGTGCGGACGGACAGACAGACAGACGGACATGGCGAAACTATAAGGGTTCCATATTGACTACGGAAAACTAAAAATGCCCCGGTTTTACGACCGTGGTTAGAGAGGACTACTAGACATATTCGGTATTTTACACCTAAACAACTAAATAAAAACTTATAAGTAGAGTACATATAGGTTCTTATTTTAATGCCAAAAATAATAAAATATATCGTCTCAGTATTCGGGGAGATAAATGGGAAGACGAAACGTCGATTTCGCCAATATTTGAGCAATAATCGGTCTGTTCTTCCACCCGTATCGGTAATTGTTGGGATCGATACTCTCGAAGTTGTCGATAGTTATGTCGATCTTGGACAAACTATTAGACTAGGTAGATCTAACTTCGACAAAGAGGTCGCCAGAAGAATCCATGTCGGATCGGCAGCGTTCGGGAAACTACGCGACAGCTTTTAGTCTAAAATTCCGCAGTGTCTTAAGACAGGGGTCTATATCTAGTGTGTGTTGCCAGTGATGACTTATGGCTCAGAGACCTGGTCCTTAACTGCTGGCCTCTTAGAGAAGCTCAGAGTCACGCAACGAGCCATGGAGAGAGCTATGCTCGGAGTTTCTTTGTGCGATAGGATCCGAAATGAGGAAATCCGCCAAAGAAGCAGGGTCACCGACATAGCTCTCAGAGTATGCAAGTTGAAGTGGCAATGGGCAGGCCACATCGCTCGAAGAACCGACGATCGATGGGGAAGAAAGGTTCTCGAGTGGTGACCACGAACCGGAAGACGCAGCGTTGGTAGGCCTCCCACCAGGTGGACCGACGACATCGTGAGAGTTGCGGGCAACCGGTGGATGCAAACGGCAGGCTGCCGTTCTGTATGGCGTTCTATGAGGGAGGCCTTTGTCCAGCAGTGGACGTCTTATGGCTGATGATGATGATGATGATGAATCGGTCTGAAGTGCAGTGGTTCCAACCACACACGACGGGGGCAATAGTTTCTTCAAAAACACATTTTTCGAATTCATCGTACGCCCTGTTCCTTTTTTATATGCATTGATCATCCAAATGAAAGCCAGTTGCCGCACCCATGAAGGAATTCTAAGTTACAGTATGTCAAAGTTAGAAGTTTTTTATTTAACATGATTTCCATCGGGTAAAAAAAACACTTCATCAGATTAACGGTACGACCTGTACTATTGTATTCCTTACATCATCTGCTTAAAATTTTTATTTAAAAAAATTCCAGTAAAAAAAAAAAAAAACTTATTATTTTTAATAACAAAAGGTGCATAACTTTGCACAAAGTTAAAACGTGGGAAATGTCGATTAAGATTCAGGGGAACTCAGTTGAATGTTTTACGTTGTTCACTTAGAACTTTCTTCGATACTAAAACGTTCAAGTTTCAGGTGCTTAACCGAGAACACAATTTTGTTTCAAGTTACTGAAAGACCAGAATCTGTTAATCGTTGATGATTTGCGAATTAACTAACCATTTTTAACTATCTAGTGTTTTATTTAATTATGTTTTTCCTATCCCCTCATGTTTGTCACCGAGAGACCGTGTCTTTAATTTAAGAAAACTGTTTGTGGAAGCTTTATTTTAAGTGGCAGATATTTTATTTTTCTTTGACTAACAGAGACCTTCAGTAAAGTTTTTTTCATAGTTTTAGTAAAAAATTAGAAACTCGTCTGCAACATTCCGAGATAATATTGTATGTACCTTTACCTTACTATAATTAATAAATAATAATCTATTTATATAAAAATCAATGCCACTTTTCTTTGTTATTTTATAACTCAAGAACGGGCTTACATATCCAAACCAAATTAATGTTTAGGCTTTGTTCGAACTATTTAGTAGATGGTTTATGTGAAGTTTGCACAAAATCGGTCGAGCGGTTCTTCATTTATCGCATTTTTTGTAACAAATGAATTCAATGACTTGATTGATTTGAAATTTCTTTATTATAATATAAACAAAACAGATAAATGACATTTAGGTCTTATTCTATAAGCATTTATCATTATGGTTGGGTGTTTTGTGCAGACTATGGCGCCTATATAAAACATTAAAGAATACATTCAATATGTAATGTATAAAACTTATTAGATAATATAAATCAGATATATCTTACTAAACATGTCGAAATAATATATACACAGCATGTTGAATAGACACAAACACACTTTATTATTTATACTTTAATTACATTATTTTATAAAGATTGTAACACATACAGTGATAATATTAAGTTTTACTTTGACAGTATACAATAAGTATCCAATCATGCAAATAAGCCTCGGGTACTGTGTGTGATTCGTTGAAAATCTACCCTGCATTCCGTAACAAAATAGTCTAGTCGTCGACAGTCGCCGTGTTATTCGTATAGTAGTAAGTGATGTGGGAGACGGTACCGATGATATTTATCGACATATTTTAAGTTTGTAGATCGGGTTAGGCCAATGGCAGAAATTAGTGGGTTATGATGTTTGGGGTTAGTTACCAAATAAAACTTTTTAGTTAATTTTGAAATGAATTGTTTTAATGAATTCAATAAATGGCGGATCATTTTGTTGATGGGGATTGTGCTATCTTGGATCCGGTAGGTGGCGCTGCTGTCCGGGCAATACGATGTCTGCCAGGTCCGCTAGTAAGTAATAAATAAATACGAACAGGTGGAATAGTCTTGCTCCGACAGAGGAACAGAGTTGTCAACATAGCTCACAGAATAAGTCAGCTAAAGTGGCAATGGGCCAGTCTTAAGTACTAGCCGAAGAACCGGTAACCGTTCCCGGGTTGAGTGAAGTGCTATTGGGTTTTCCATCAGGATTTTTTATGTAGCAGCCAAAAAGTCTGGATTAGTAGTACCCCGTTGGTGGCAATAAACTGGCTCGACGCCCTCAGACTCGGTGGGGCGTTTATTTCGAATTTAATTAATTATCGAATAGGGCCATTTAGCCAGTCCACGGCACATACAAAACAGCTGATCCAACCACATTGAAATGAGTACAGCTATCAAAAGAACCGCCTATGCCGCATCAACATGGGCCTAAAATGTTTTCACTTTATCAAATTGAAAACTACAAACAAAACTCAACCATATTCTCTGTTCTCTAAAGTTCATTTTACTGTTGGTATTTGTGGTCGTTATTACACTGTCGGACACGAAAAGGCGCGCAATTGAAAATGCCGAGATTGCAATTTGCAAACGGCTAGCAGGGCCAGTGTAAGGCCGGGACTCCACCAAAGCGGAGATGTGTGCGGTGTGCTGTGTGCTGTGCGAGAAGAGATGTTTTTCAGCTCGCGGGACTCCACCAAAGCGGAGATGTGTGCGGTGTGCTGTGTGCTGTGCGAGAAGAGATGTTTTTCAGCTCGGGTGCGAGGCGTTGAGTGCTCAGTACACGTGCACGGTACTAGCAAGATGGCCGGCCGGCGCGCGCGCGGGGTTCTGCGGGTTGCTAGCGGGCGAGAGGGGGGAGGGTGACATCGCTCACTGCACGCCGCTCACATCTCTCGTCTCCACTGCGCGTCGTCCGCGCACAGCTCACATCTCCGCTTCCATCGCGACATACAAATATTACACATCTCCGCACAGCGATCTCCACTGAAGCTGAGCGGAGAGGAGACGTGTCAATAACTCAATTCTATTGGTTGTTTAAAAAACATCTCCTCTCCGCTCGTCTCGTCTCCGCTTTGGTGGAGTCCCGGCCTAACGGTGGTCGGGCCGATTCTCTCTGTTTCCGATAGTCAATTTGGCTAATACACTGTCGAGCAACAAATTGACTAGTCTTCACAGGATTTGTTGGCACGGTGGGTCATTTCCATTATGACAAATTGGAGTGTTTGTCGGAAATGGGGCGGTAATATCTCAATTTCATTACTCACAGGCATGAAGTGTTTTGTGTTTCACGAATTTTTGTCTAAAACTTCAGTACCTAAGTTTAAGAGTAGTATTTTGGAAATCAGTAAATAATTGCCCACAAATTAATAAAAATTGAAGGAGATAAAACGCCCCATAGATCATGAGTGGGGGGGTTGTCACGTCATTTGTAGGTAAAAAATGTACTGACATGTGATGTTTTCGAGGAGTTCACGAGTTTTCAAAGCACTGTCTTCAATTTTTGTTTATATTAAAAAAGAAAAAACTAGTGTCCAATATTTTTTGAAAATCTATCTGACGGACTTATTAGATTTTTTTATCCGATCCCCTATTCAAACTTGTAAGTACATGAATATATTATACTTACAACTTCTGCCATGTTGGTCTAGTGGTCGCCACAGTGTGGCTGTTGAGCATAAAGTCCTGGGTTCGATTCCCGGTTAGGTCAAAGTGTTATTGGGATTTTCATCAGGAATTTCTTAGTAGCAGCCGTGGAATCTGCTCGCCCCCTATTACATGGGACTTACTCCGGAATTTTTTTCTTCTTTCTTTTCTTTCTTTCTTTCATTTGACATACTTATGTATGACAAAACTGTCAAAACCTTTACTAAGTGATGGCCTAAGTAATAATTAAGTTTGTGAAATGTGAGTGTACTATAGGTAGGTACACTGCCTATAACTTATTGGGCTTACAGCCGCGTTGTTATGTTATGTTATCATAAATTAACATCCCAATTAGTATAAGTGGTAATCTTAGCGCAACGATGGCTGACGCGGCCTCAGATTGTACCAAAGCTGTATAGGATTATTAATTAATTATTTAATAGGGATGTTAATTGACTTAAAAAATATGATTCCAATTAGTCCGTTTAGATTATCGAAAAATATTGGATACGTATTTTTTGTTTTATCAAATCAATATAAATTTACGAAGATACAACGCGTCAAATATTTGAGTGATGGGTTGTGCCGTCACTCACCGGTAAAGAATGTCATACAAATGTCTTGGAAAATGACGTCACAAGAGTTTTCAAAGCACTGTATCGTCTTCATTGTTTGTTTACGTGAAAAAAGAAAAACTACGTGTCCAAAATTTTTTGGAAATCTGTCTGACGGACTAATTAGATTTTTTTTGTTAACTACCCTATAAGCCTAATGTTTACATCTAGCTCTAGTTACATAACCCTTTTTCCAACTATGGTTGGGTCGGCTTCCAGTCTAGATGCAGTTGAAGACCAGTACTTTACATGGATCAACTGCCTATTTGACCTCCACAACACACCTAATATTGACTGGGTAATACGATACCCTTTGGTAAGACTGTTTGTCACATTCAAGTCACTGACTACTTACTTGATTTACTTGATATTTAATTGAATGTGATGTTTACAAACATCGTAACAGTAAATAGCTAAGACTAATTTGTATAATTTTTTTTCGATTTTCAAGACCCAGATTTACGCAAAACTTCAGTTTTTTTTTCCATACAAACTAAAGGTCGTGTCGATGGCGGTATTTCAATGTAGCTAGTGCTTGGAAAGACATAAACTAATGATTTTTGGAATAAAAAAGGCTTGTAACAAAATTGGGGTTGCTAAAACACTGAGCCAGGGCAAACAGCTTAACGTGCTTGTCCAATGGTGGTCACCCATCCACAGATCAACCTAGGCAAGAGCTGCTTAACTTAAACATCGCCCCTAGTGGTAGTTAGTATTGAGCCACGAGATAGATATAGATATTATTCCCAATGCACTAAATACCAAAGATACTAAATCAGACATAATTCCTGTTGTCATGTAAATGAATGGGTGTCGTATTATTCGATAGCGTCGCAGGTAATCCCGGCGGGTACTATAGTCGGCCATATTGGTAATAACTGCTCTCGCCTGGGGCTTCAGATGTGTATGGCCTAAAGTGTAAGAAGTGGCGTGGTTTTAAGTGAGAAAGAAGGAGGATTACTTTCTTGCTAGACTTGGTTTAATCATCATCAGTCTATTAATGTTCCCACCACAGGGATTAAGGCCTCGTCTCTAGGAAAGAAGTGGGCTATAATCCACCACGCAGGCCCAGTGCGGGTTGGTAGATGTCACATGTCTTCGAATTGTTTTGTACAAATCGGCTTCTGTACGATGTTTTCTTTCACTGTTTTAAGAGCAGCGGTGTGAATAAATTACACAAAGTAATGCGTCTATTTGGGTTCGAGTCCACGACTAACTGTTCGTAAGTCGGGGCTGCCAACACTAGGCCATCGCCACTGGTTTGCTGAGGTCAAAACTTGCATGTTCTTTATTCAAAGCCCGTATTTACCCACTGTTGGGCCTATGCTCAGCCCAATCTATCTTTGTTTGCTTGTGCCAAGTTCCAAGTTCTTGAGTCTCATCCAGGTTATTCCCGTAGACGTACATAGGACTTCGCTATTAGAATTCCCTAACGAAACTCCTATGGAGTTGGGTAGGACACCAAGCTGCGCTGAGGGCAAATGGAGTAAAGCTGATATCGAGTGTCGTCGAAAGAATGGGAATATAACCCTCCTTTTAGGTTTTGCCGCTGTCGGGTAAAAACTGTTGGTGGTCCGGCGCGGCGAGATGGGCAGACAAAATGGCGACACCATCGTTTTTAGCTAAAACTTATTTTTGAGCTGAAAATAATTAATCATCATCATTTGCCTAGAATTTTCCCAACTATGCCAACTATGTTGGGGTCGACTTAATCGGAAGCAGCTGAAGACAAAGTATTTTACATCTGACTAACACAACCCAGTAAGTATGAAATAGTAATAATATTTTCTCCTCTCCTCTGTTGTTGCCAAAAAAAAAACGCAATATCGGTCATTGCCCTTTTTCTAATATCTTTTCGTACGAACCAAACCAATTTAACCATGTAACGTTTTTCGTTACAAACAATGTTGAAGATCACGATAGATGACGATTCAAGACATGAAGAGGCTTATTTTTGAAAATCAAAGCTATGAATTTTAATAAATGTAGCCACCTTTACTTATAAAAATTATTAATTTTGAAATCCAAAAATAAGCCACGTCAATGACCGCTATTGCGATCTTAACTGGCACCAACTATAGTAATAAAAACTATTATTAAGTTTCTCATTTTCTTGCGTTTTCCCACGTCTTGTACCGTCGTAGCTTCCAATCTTAAAGAGAAATTAGGTCGTGTCTCAACTGAGCTGGTCTTCCATGAAAGAGAATGAGCGACACTTAGATATCTGACATACTAGGATGCTAATGCATATTGTAAAAGCATTATTACGGGGCAATTGGCCTGAATTGAATCGTTTTATCGGGGAATTGTACGGGTGTATGCATAGAGGTTTTCTAAGGAGTAGTTCTGTTAAGGTTTTGAGAGTTATTTATCCCCTTAACTAGTAAAAACTCCATATCAACGGAAATACCTTCAAAATTTAAAAGAAGAGCTTCAGTAAAGCACTTCAAATGGAGAAAGCTTTTACATTAAATATATTATAGGCATATCCAAAATAGTCATTAAAGAAATGCAAGAAGCAACAACAAAGAAAACTCCAAAAAACTAACGTCGTCGTCGTCCAAAGAGAAAATAACTTACCAAATAACCAACAATTCCTCAGATATTATTTTTACAAAAAAATCTCTGAAATTCTTTTATGCCAGTATTGTCAAACCTAGAAAATTCGATGAGCTTAGATGTATAATCGCTTCCCTACATGTAATTGTTCATATTATTATACTTTCGGAAATATAGATCCCACTAAAAGCAAAACTTGTAAAAAAACCCAAGTCGCGCCATTTAGTCCTTTTACCGTAAAAAGTAGTGCGATCCATGTACCTAATACCAAGTCAGTTAATATATTCAGTCCCTACTTAAAAATCTCTGATGTTTTAAATAAAAAGATTGACTTGGCCATCGCATCGCATTCGCCAATGCTAAACAGGCCATTGTAAAGCTAATCGCCATCGCATTGGCCAATGTGATGCAGTGGCCCAGTCAATCTTTTTATTTATCAGATTAAGAATGAAGATGAGGTAAAATGCTCCAGATACCCTCATATACACATTACATAGACAAAATAAAAGGGGAGGTGGAGTGTCAATAATATAGTGACTACGCTAGTAATTACGCCGCCAATACTGTGCCATTAATTTAAAACATTTGTTGAAAACAAAGCTGACCCAAAGTAATTACTACACAATTACCTGAAAATATATCGGTATCATTCCGGTCGTGCTAATCGGCAAACAAACTCCGTTGAGCATTGATAACCGCTGGACTATATTCGAATGAATTCAGTACAAATAAGGCTAAAATGAGTGACTTGTTCCCAAAAGTATAATAAAATTGTATCTACATTTTGCTACCCGGCAATAATAGGCTCACCCCCTTTTAAATGGTTGTATTATTAGATACACTTCTTCCTAACCCTCCGGGGATTAACGTAGTGTTTTGTTATCTTTACCATCCGGTTATGCCAAATGGTGTCACCCTACTTAAATTTCACGAATGACCAATGTATTTTATTTAAAAAAAAAACGTTGTCGCTCTCTAGGAATTTCTCCTGTATCGTGGGTGCGTTTACAAACATTCAAACTCACCTACACAAACACACCCAGACCCGAAACAACTATCTGTAGGTCACACAAATAATTGTTCCGTGCGTCGATTGAACCCGCAACAAGCAGCTCAGCAGTCCAATCTCTCAGCCACTTCGCCAACCGTGCCGTCAAATAATTAGTTTAATTTTTATAATAATAAATTAGTGAGAATAAGAGTTATGAGTGTCCTAACTAGCTTCCTCACCCATTACCCTGTCCGATGGTTTAACCGAGCATTTTTATTTATTACTCTGCACTGTCCCACTGCTGGACAAAAGCCTCCCCCAATTGCTTCCAAGAGCTCTTTTCCTGTGCCGTCTCGAACCTGCTCTCGTGGTACGCGTCTAGATCATCACGCCATTTCTTTCTTGGCCGGCCTCGGCGGCGCCGTCCACCTTACGGAAACCATAGTGTGGAAACTTTTCCCCAGCGGTCATCAGTCAAGCTCGGTCAGCATTAATATACTTTTTATGGGTTTGATGTGTCCCAAGGCACAGCAAAGGCTTCCCTTAGCTCATTCATTTTATAGTAATTTTGGCCTAAATTTGAATTTGCAAAAGAAAAAAAAGAATTTAAGGCAACTAAATAAGGATATATAAGACAGATATAAAAGAGACACCCTAGACGGACTTAACACCGACCTTATTGGTTTAGTTACAGGTTCGGTTGAAATATAACACCGAACTACTGATACTCTTTAGTGGCAACAGTTCGGTTTGTAATATTAAGAATAAAATGCTACCCTAGTACTTTCCACCATTCATCGACACACCAAATTGGTGGCTAGCAGTACCAGGATCATATGACACACCAGGAACTGTCATTTGACTACTTTGCTGGCCCAATTCCCTCGTAAGTTCAGATTATACGAACACCTTTACAGAAATCCAGTTTTTGTGACCTTTTGTTTCTCCACACATCAGTTAATTAATTAATGAAGTACAGTACAACAGCGTATTGTTCAGAATTAATTACAGCCAGTAGCGAATCGTTTATTTTAATTTAATTAAAACTTGCTCTTTGTCCTGCCTCGGCAATTTTGTATTTGGGAGTGGGCCTGTGATATTCATGTTCGAGCTTAATATTGTTTCCGTAGTACTAATTTGCATTTTAAATGACCTGTGGGGCTAAAAGAGAAAAAATACATAGTTTGCCGCCTGCCTTCACAGCAAGAGTAAACAGGCATCTTCTGGACTTGGTCATCGGCTCATATGCCTCGTCCCTCACTTTTTATCAAGCGTGATTGAGGTCAAGAGCAGACCCGTCGGAGCTACGAGTTGTTCGATAGAGATACAGTGACCTCGGCACAAGGGCCAAGAAGGAACATGGGTGGTTTTTAGGCAGTAGAAGTCTAACACTCGCTACTGCTCTGCCCAGAGCGGGAGGAGTAATTTAATAATTTCCCACATCCCAAAAAGAAAAATAAAGGTCAAGAGCAGACCCATTTGGCACTAAGATAAATCTCCCAGCAACACGCTCCCATAAAAAACACATCACAGCCATTCAATTGTAATTATTCGATGCAGTTTAATTCTGACTTGATTTTTGTTTAGATCACAAGACTCACGGTCAAGTATAAGCTTATAATTTCAATTTTCAAGCGTACAAAGTCGATGGCGATACAGTATTCAGGCTCATTAAATTTTACCATTATTATATCAGACTGCCTCATAAGTTTAGTGGTCACAATCACGAGTATTGAATATGAGGGTTGGATCTGGAATCCAACCCTCATATTCTTTAGAATAAAATTTGTCAGTAGCAGCGAGTCTGGATCTAAGCCCTGTTGATGGCTACAGGCTAGCCCTTTATTATACAGGGTGTAAATTAACCCTTCACACATACGTCAACCAAGCATTCTGTACATCAAACTAAGTACCCCTACGCAAACATTTTTGCTGGGAAACGACTTTTTTTTTGGGGTCAAAAATCTCATTTTACGGTAAAACTCAATGTAGCACTCTTATAACATTATGCTAGTGGATGCTTTGAATAGTAATAGGGTCATGGAGGTAATTTAAGTAAAGTTATAACCTGAAAAACACATATTTACAAAAACAGCTGTGCAAAATTTGGAACTTTGACCCCCAATATCTCCGTAACAAGGGGGTTCCCGGGTATGGTCAAGAACAAAAAAATGATCGCAGTGGTGGGGAAAACAAGTACCCTTCGTTTGCGTTAAGGGTACTTTTAGACCCTATATAGGACAAACAACTCGCGAAAATGTGCGTCTGCCTAAATAAATCAGCAAATCTTTGCAATTGTCACCATAATAATCTAAGCAGTATCATCATCATCACCATCAGCAACAGATATAGATAGACCTAGATAACGCAAGTATCACAATATGTTTGAAAACAAAGCGTGCTATTTTTCGACTACCTATTTTGACGTCACAAGCACTATTTAGTGATGGGAAAATCGGAAAATCAAATCGATTTAAAGACGCCGCGTACGGCGCCCCTTACGACCCAACCCCCGCCTTTTTTCAACAGCGCCGTCATCCGACTAGCGCTATACACCAATGCAGACTGAGCGCGAAAGTGGCCACTTACGATTTTCGTACGTAAGCTAGGCACGCGAAGAGGCACGCGAAGTAGTTGCTCTTGAGTTATCAAGGTATATTATATCTGTGTCATCAGCCTATAATGATCCCACTTTAGGGACTCAGGCCTTCTCTCTAGGAGAGGGATAGGCTATATATGATCCACCACGCGGCCCCAGTGCGGGTTGGTAGATGTCACATGTCTTCAATTATTTTGGTTCTAAGACATGCCAGTTTCCACCACCGTTTTGAGAGCAATGGTGATGAAATAAATTACATAAAATAATGCGCCTGCCTGGGTTCGAATCTACGACTTACTGTTCGTTAGTCGGGGCCGCCACCACTGGGCCACAACTGCTCTCAACAGTATTCTGTAATAATAATGTAATTTCTTTATCAGACAACGCAATATCCAGCAAATGCAGCCATTATTATAACCAACCGTGACCTCAAACCAACCCAATCAAGTCAACTTAATATTGTGCTAATAAATATACCCACATTCGGGCGCCATGTTTGCCATGCAATTATGCGAGCTAAAGGACCCTTATAAATGAGTTATGGCGGCTACGTTATAACTATTATTAAGTTTTGCTGAGTCGGTGTGATCGGCACAAAAGTTCCGGATCTGTTCCGAAATTACTGTGTCATGTATGATGTGTAAAGTTTCAAGTAAGTTTTGGGTGAGGATCTGTGGAGATGACGTTGACGTTTTGAGAAAGTTTTGGATTTGGTTCAAGGGCTACCCATCTGTTGTATCGTGTTAAAATCAATAGGGTAGTAAACAAAAAAAAAATAATAGTCCGTCATGTAGATTACCAAAAAATATAGGACACGTATTTTTTTCTTTTTTCACGTAAACAAACAATGAAGACGATGCAGTGCTTTGAAAACTCTTGCGACATCATACTCTAAGACATTAGTATGTCAATTTTTTTGCGGTCAGTGACGTCACCAATCCCCACTCAAATCTTTGACGCGTTTTATCTTCGTAATTTTTTATTGATTTGATAATACAAAATAATGCGTAACCAATATTTTTGGATAATCTAACAGACGGACTAATTAGAATCACATTTTTTTAAGTCAGTAAACATCCCCATTGTAGATATATCGACACCTGCAAGGAACAATATCGTAACTCACTTTGACTGTTTTGGCACAATATTTTTCGATAATGTAACAGACGGACTAATTAGTTTTTTTTTGGTGAAATACCGCATTAAGTCGTGTGGTAATCGGCTATTGTGGTGTGGACTTGTGATGCGGAGGAATGAGGACAAAGTTAGGATTAAATAAAATTAGGTAATGAAACCCTTTGTTATGGGTATTAATAATCATCATCATCTGTCTAGCCTTTTCCCAACCATTATGGGGTCAGCTTCCAGTCTAACTGGCAGCTGAATATCAAAATTTAAAATGGAGCAGACTATCTCAACCCAGTTACTTCTGGGTACTATTTTCTAAAACAAAACACTCCCAACCAAAAATAGGAACTATCCCCACAATGTTGTATTGTATCACATGTATCTAAGAAACCAGAGTGCCATCTCCCAGGATAAGGTTCCACTGCACAGTAAGGATGCAGATGATTGCGTCCCGGATCATAGTACACACTATTAATCAGTGGCTGATTGAATACCCGATGAGCTCTCAACTAGTGTTGTCTCACATAAAGCACAGTCCCGGTAACAACATCTTACTAGCCTTTGCGAGACAATGTTGGGGGCGAATTCCAGTCTGTCTTTTTTACGTCGGAAGATTAACAAGAACATTATAGTTAGAGTAGATTAGTCTAAAATGTTTGAATACGGAACTGTCTAGAAGATTCGAGAAACTAGTGGAACTTTTTCAAAGGATCGGTAGTCATATAATCGGCGTCTTGTTTGCGGGACCAGACATCCTAATTGAGAAGTTCCAACGAATCGAATAGAAGTGAAGTAGAAGTGCGATATCTAAGTGATTATCAGTAGTATTTTTGTGATTGATTGATTGTTTTGTATAGTCATAAAACACTTTTAAATGAATCACTTTATTCACAAACACATTGGTGTTTAATTGGTAATGTAATATTAGTGAGAGAGAGAGTGAAACAGTTAAAGCAGTGTGCAGTGGTGTCCCAGTGGTGGTGCCTCCGACTTACGATTAGTAAGTCGTGGGTTCGAACCCATGCAGGCACATTACTTTATGCAATTTATTTCATCACCACTGTCCAACCACCGTGCATGTCCTAGAACCAAAAATTCGAAGACTTGTGACATCTACCAATCAGTACTGGGCCCGCGTGGTAGATTAAAGCCCATTCCCTCACATAAAGAGGAGGCCTGTGTGCCAGCAGTGACAACATTAATAGACTGATGGTGATGATGATGATGTTATATAAATGATTCCATACCCAGCTCATAACAATACTTTCTATCTGACCTCCACAACCCAGTTGCTGAAAAATTACGGTAGCTTTTAGTAACACTAGATTAAAATACGAACAAAACGTTTTGTTATTTTTGTTGCCGTTCGTATTTGTTGTTAAAAAATTCAGTGTCGTTTTTCGAAACTTAGTTTGTCATTGACTTTGATTGACGTCTTTCGGGAAATCCTGTGCGTGAAACATCCTAACTCAGCTTGTTTAATGGGTTTGTGATAATTATTTATGTGCCAATAATAATACCTATCTACTTGACGCGACATAAAGCCTTTTATTGATAACTAACGGTTACCCGGGACTAGGTACTTCCATATTTGAATCGAATTTTGTAAACCATTTATTTCTTGTGCTTCAATTATCTAACAAGGAACCCTTATTATTTTAACTTAAGTTATTCTTTATGTCATCACCTTTTTGCCAAAAAGTTGCCAAAGTTTTGTCAAAATCGCCCGTCGTGGTTCTGAATACATAGATTATTCGACGTAAAACAATATTAGTGCTGTGTGTGCATGAATCCTTTGTTTTTTAGTATGGGGTGGAAAATCAAATAACCCCTCCCGCTCTTGGGCAGAGCAAAAGGGAGTTTCAAACTTCTACTGACTAAAAACCACCCATGTTCCTTCTTAGCCCTTTATGTCTAGGCCGCGGTATCTCTTACAACATCCTGAAGCCCCGACAGGCGTGTGATTGAATCCTAAGAATAAACAACATATTATACATTTACCGGAGTTCTTATCACAGCACACAATTTAATTTCCCAAGAAACCTCAACACTTCTCGATGCAAACCACCCTCGGCGTTCCACTTGAATCCCGGGGTTTTCCTGACACCACTACAGCTCAGTCGTTGCATTTAATATTTATTGGTGCCGGCGGCAAGCCCGGAACAGAATCCTTTATCACTGTAACTAAAAAAAATCTTTTGCTTGTAAAAGGATTTTCTTACTTTGTATATCCTGATGTTTTTATTTACAATATTTACAGACTACAATTTACAGAACTAAAATTATAATAAAATAAATACACGTATCAAAAAGGGAAAAATTACAGGGTGCCAAAAAATCGTCCCCAGGGGAAAGTCGTCCCTCTGTCAACAGGAAAAGTGGCCAGAATGCTGGCAGCATTCCCACGTTGGATGGCAATTTTGATTCTTTGCCCAAAAAATATTTCGGCCCTCTGGTCACGTGAAGAGTCGATCAACAGCTTGGCAATTTCCAGGGTATTTGTAAATTGAAAGTTTGTAGAGCTATCTAAACGGCTTAGACATTACCTGAGCCACATAATAAAAAAAAAGATATTTAAGCTAACTCATTTTGTTTAATTATTGTCAGTAGCTATATCCGTATAAGGTTGAATGGGGTGGGTCGGGGCTGCGGGTTGTTAGTAAGAGATACCGCGGCCTCGGCACAAGTGCTAAGAAGGAACATGGGTGGTTTTTAGTCAGTAGAAGTCTGACACTCCCTTCCGCTCGGCCCAAGAGCGGGAGGGGTATTTAATGATTACCCTACCTCCAAACAAAAAAGGTTAAATACGACAAGGTAGCTCTCGAGTGTAGGCATTCTTGAAATTTTTAACGAACTGAGACGGTTGTATTTGTGATTTTCATTATACTATCACTAAATAGGTAGACATTAATTTGTTACTGCCGCGAATCCTATGCGCCCTGGCCTCGCACGGGTGCAAAAAAGATACTAAAACCTTCCTCTTGAATCACTCTATCTATTAAAAAAAACCGCATCAAAATCCGTTGCGTAGTTTTAAAGATTTAAGCATACATAGGGATAAAGGGACAGAGAAAGCGACCTATGTTTTATACGAGTACTATGTAGTGATACGACTTGACACTGACCAGCAAATGGCAAAAACACGTAAGAGAATTCGAATTTCGTAAGTTACCTTGTCGTATTTACCTTAAATTGAATCTTCAATCGAACATCAACTGGAAAAGGCCATTAGATAGCGTTTCACAAATGTATTGAGCATGAGGGCCGCTCTTGGGCAGAGCGAAAGGGAGTGTCAGACTTCTACTGACTTCTTCTTAGCCCTTTATGTCGAGGCCGCGGTATCTCTTACAACATTCCGCAGCCCCGACGGGACCGCAGCCCCTGGAGAGCCTGGGAGCCGAGGTCCTGTGTACGAATCCCGGATAAAGCCAATCGATTTTGATGTTTCCATTAGAAATTTCTTAGTAGCATAGAGTCTAGATTCATAAATGGGGCCAAATGTGAGTTCACTCGTACACAGCTCTGGTAACCCTTCTGGGACTAAAAGGTGTAATATTATGTTACGTTTAACTGCAGCTGGTAAACCATTATTTACCAAACAGCCGTTCAATTAGTCAAACAAATAGTCGAAAGCTATAAATCTTTGCGATCGGACATCCCCAATATCCCTGGCGATTGTCAATTTCACAGCGATGCGGATCCACTCAGCTGTACATATTTTAAACGACATTAAGTGCTTGAAAATATAGGCAAATATATTTACACCTTGACTGCTTGGCGCTTTTGGGGCGTTGACTTTGTTTATATTTTCAGAGGAGACAAATGAATAATGATTATGTCTAATATTTTATTATTATAGGCAACCCCAGGTAGATTTTACAGATAATACAAAATATTGTAAACGATTCGACAGTACTGTCAAATTCTAAGACATGCCGGTTTCCACACGATGTTTTCATTCACCGTTTTCAAAAAATCGTGATCAAAAGTGTAGCTCTAACTATTTCACTAGGTCATCAGACATTATCATCTACAGCCGGACTTCAACACTGCTGGAAATAGGCCTCTCTTTGCCTGTTCCATACTTAACGCACTTGGTCTAGTCTCATATAGCATTATATCATTCCCGCAGTGGCAACAACGTCATCTGCCCATATTGACGCCGGACGACCAACACTAACTTTTTTTTTTTTTTTGGTGGGTGTAAAATCATCGAATAACCCCTCCCGCTCTTGGGCAGAGCGAAAGGGAGTGTCAGACTTCTACTGACTAAAAACCACCCATGTTCCTTCTTCGCCCTCTATGTCGAGGCCGCGATAACCGTTGGACTACCCGCGGCCCCGACAGGCGTCGGCCCTTTCGGGCCCCTCCCATGTTGCTGACATCTCTTTGAGGCGCGCGTGGAACACGAACGCGCCGTCGACACGGCCTGTTTTCGTCGTGAGACGGACGGACGGCGAGTTAGCCCATCCCTCACCGTCCACAGGCCCGCGTCTACGGTGGCCGGAGGTCATCGCGGGACCCCCGACGCCCGGAGCGCCTCCCGCGGCGGCTGGGACGAGAGGTTCTCTCCCTCTCGCGTTCCGCCACCTCCTTCGCCAGCATCACTGCTTCGCAGAAGGAGGCGACGGCGTCCCATTCCTCCTCGCCCCGGACCATGGCTTGCACCAGGGCCGGGCGCGAGAGGTCGCCGCCGCCGATCGCCGCTACGAGAACACGGCGGGGCGCCGCCCAAGCGGGGCACACCTTCACTGTGTGCTCCACCGTGTCCTCCGGCCGATCCTCACAATGGTGGCATCCGGGCGTTTCCTCCCGCCTGATTCGGTGCAGGTACCTCCCGAAACAACCGTGTCCGGTGAGCACCTGCGTCAGACGGAAGGTGAGGGCGCCATGGCGCCTCTCAAGCCACTCCTCAAAGAGGGGACTTACCGCCACTATCGTGGCGTGCCCTCAGTGGCGTGCAGTGGTCCCTCGCGATGGGTAGGCTACGAATAATTGACAGGAAAAAAAAAGTCACATTTACCTGTACTTAATATTTAAAAATAAGCCTGTAAAAACAAAAGTTATATGTACCTACAATTCAAAAGCAGCACACTTAAAACATTGTGCTAGTGCATGCTTTGAATAGTAAAAGGGGCATGGAGGTAATTTAAGTAAAGTTATAACCTGAAAAACTAGTATTTACAAAAACAGCTGTGCAAAATTTGGAACTTTGACCCCCAATATCTCTGTAACTAGAGGGTTCCCAGGTATGGCCTAGAATAAAAAAAATGATCGTAATGGTGGGGAGAGCAAGTGCCCTTCGTTTGCGTTAAGGGTCCTTTTACACCCTCTATGTTTTTCTGATAGGTCATGCTTTTTGGCCGAGGAATGAAAATGATGTATTAAACAAAATGCACGGAAAACAAAATAATTTATTTGTGTGTATGCAGTCACACAGCCAGGTAAATGTTGTATAATTATGAGGATTGAAATGACGAGTACGCGATGAATTACCATATTTTTGGATTAATTCTCGTAATTCGGGTACACATCTACCTTTAGATACTACTTGAAACTTACGCTACTTGAGAAAACTTATTACCTTTAATATCCAACAACCCACATTATCAGCACAACCTTCACAAGTAAATACCATTGTTATTTGTTAGGTTACACACCAAAACACACACAACAAAAAAAGGTTATACACGACAAAATTTATATTTACACTACTGTTAATAATGTTAACTGTACGTTTTCGGTTTCAAAACAAAATCGCGCTATATATTGCTTGTTATAACAATGAAACAGTAATGGCTTCCTCTTACGTAAAAAATAATTTCTAGGTTATTATTGTCGATAGAAAAAACTAGCAAATAAAATTGCATCATTTTCATATAGAGTTTGTTCACAACAGCGGTCAACATTTTTTGCAGGATTATACGACGAAATGCATCAATGGCATTCAATGGTGACAAGTTGACAACATTACGAACATCGAACTAAACAGGTGCTGCGCTCTATGCACGGAAGCCCGAAGTTCGCGAAGCGCGAAATTAAAATTTCCATACGTTTTTACAATTTGCAGGCCAGTGCTAGGTTGTATGTTCATTAAAATATGATTCCCGGTTTTAATACGTATGTAGTCATATTTTATTCAACATGCAACCTAGCACTGGCCTACAAATTGCAAAAAAATGCAAGTTTTGAACTTCGCGGGTTATAGTTTGGTTGTGTTGTTGCAGCCAATCACAGCCCACTCAGCTACAGTCGTAGGCTCGTAGGAGCTGCTACGTTAAAATTGCGAAAATCTATGTATGTGTGCGGTTCATAGACACGGCCATACGCACCGATGTGACGCTGTGTGCATACAATTATGAATGGGTTTTAGACAAGTCGAGTGTTTGCCTATAAGATTCGTACTAATCGTAGTCCTTGTCAATGAGTTTTAGTGGGACGCGAAACATTGCTATAAGTATTTTAACAGGAGTTTGAACTTTTTTTATGATTAATTTGTACATAGTGTTATTTTATTCCATCGTTAATTACTTATAAGAAATGCTCAGTTGGTAAGGTAGGCTAAGCCTAAGAGCCTATATAGGGCGCACGCCCCTGCGTGCCCTGCACGGGGTTGCGACAGTCGCTGTCTCCATGTCATGAGATCGCACCGGAGGTCTGTCCGCCGCGCAGCAATTTGCCGCGGCAGCGGAGTGACCCCCCGGCGCAGTGCCTCCGCGCGCCATTGATGCAGGCGCGCGAGGACTATCGCCTCCAGATCCCACGGCGGCAATCCGGCAAGGAGGTTCGCCGCTTCGCGGGAGATCGTGCGGTACCCCCGTACCATCCTTACGGCCATGACATTTTGGGGCACGTTCAGGTAGTGGGCGGCCCGCTTCCTCAAAGCAGGCGCCCACACCGGTGCCCCGTAAAGGGCCATGGACCGGCACGGTGATTGCACCCAGGCCCGCACGATCGAGGCTTCCAGGAGGAGCTCCCTGTCCAGCTGCCTCAGCGCCCAACGCGGACCACTCGGGGTCTGTGGGACCGGCGCACTCGGGGACTGGGCAGAGACCTCAAACCGGATATACCGGTGGTCGGAATAGGTCTCCACCCTCTCCATGACGCGCCAGTCCACGACACGCCGTGACAGAGCGGGGCTGGCGAACGAGATGTCCACCACCGACTCGCCCCGCATCCGCACGCACGTGGGTACAGGACCCCGGTTCAGGATGTCCAGGCCTGTTTCCAGAGCCCAGCACTCGACCATCCCACCCCGCACATCCGTGTAACGGGAACCCCAAGCCAAGCTCTTGGCGTTGAAGTCCCCGAGCACTAATACGGGGAGGGAATAGCCTCCGATGACGACACTTAACTCCCTGAGGGAGTTTTGGAACTCGGCGAGAGTTCGGCTCGGAGAGAAGTAGACTCCCGCGACTACGATCTCTCCGAACCGTGCTGCTACGCACCCCTGACCCTTTTTGACCATCTCAAGGGTCGGGGTGCCGGCGGCGGCCGACGCAATAATGGCCACTGAGCCACTAAGGTCCTCCACCCAGTCTGGCCTGGGTGGGACAAAACAGGGCTCGTTGATGCGCGATGTTTATCGACCACTGCGCCATACTCTGGAGCAACAGATCCTGAGCGCAGGCGCAGTGGTTGATATTCGCCTGGAGGAGGCTTAATGGGGCCATTAATGGCAGTCCATTTCAGCCCCCTCCGGGACCTCCTGTGGCACCACCGCAGCGGGAGTACTAACTTCACTTTCCATTCCTTGGATGCCACTCGATCACAGCTTTAAGATGCTTTTCCACCAGAGATGTGCTATGCAGCTATGCTGTAAGGATGTAATAACTAAGCTGTGAAACTATGTGACCGTTTCCACTGATATTAAGCTGTAGTATGTAGCGGTGCTTTGAATATGCGCTGCCGCAAAGTAGCTGCACGAGGAAGATGCGCAGCTCGAGCTATGTGATGTATCGATAGGTAGGGATGCGTCATTAATAGCACGCATCCATAGCACACATCCATAGCACACATCGATAGCACACATTTATAGCACGCATCCTTCGATATAAAAAACATATCTTAGTTGAATCCGTTTCCACCAGTGCTAAACTAAGTGCACCAATGAATATGATTGGTGGATATCAAATGCATCCTAGCAACGTAGCATAGCACATCTCTGGTGGAAAAATACCCTTACTACACCCGCCATTATCGCTTCTTGCTAAGTGTCCTGCCCAACTCCATTTCAATACCTACATAATTAAATTTATTTTCAGTTTGACACTGAATCTCAAAAGCTCAGTACAAAAGTACAAATTACAAATCCTTGTATTTTCACAGCTGTCCTCACAGTATTTCAAATTCCGAACCGTCATTGGGAGATTCTTTAAACGGGAATGTCGATTGCCAGTACTCGGCATTATTGTGTTCGAACTATTTCATAAAACTCTATTGAATATTGCACTGGCAACACTACACGATACACATGTCTGTTCGTGCTGGGAGACACTGAAATTGAATTCCGCTATTACATGTTATGTTATAAGAGAAAATTGGTAGTTATTCGGGATATTTTTCTTGTTTCGAGAAAAATATTACATTGAAAATGTTGGAGATTTATCTTCAAAAATTTTTACAAGGATAAACCGGATTTTATATCAACACAGATATTTTGAATGTAATATTGAACTAATACATTGTCAGTTGGAGGAGCTCGTGGCTTAATAATAAATGCCACTCGGGTCGATCTTTAGGTTAAGCCGCGCTTGCCTAGGTTGGTCTGTAGATGGGTGACCACCATTACATACTAAGTTTCCTGTGTGACTCAGAAAGCACGTTAAGCTGTTGGTCCTGCCACATATAGATCTTTGGCAGTTGTTACAGGTGACCTGAAAGTCTGACAACCAATCTTTTAACACGCACATTTTGCCACTAATGTTTAAGTCTCATGTAATCTTTATTAATCTTTCCTATAAACTTTTTCGTTTAGTATAATTTTAATTATTTTCTTAATTTATGAAGCCACTAACATAATATCATACTCCGAAAAGAAAACAGTTACATATGACAATAACAGTAACAATCCGATTGAAAACACAAATCAATAGGTCCCCCACTGTAATTCCATCTCGTTCCCAGCTAAAGTTAATAAAACTTATATCCCCTCTATATCTGAGGGGCTTCAGATCAGGAGGCACCACAATTTCTTTCTAGAAAATATTTAATGTGGTAAGGGATGATAAGTTGAGGTTAGGAATATTGGGTGCTAGGTTTTCTTTAGTGCCTGTTCCAGTTTTATGAAGGTTTCCATTGCCAAATGGCAAAATTGAACCCTTTTAGATTCGTTCAGTCCGTCTCTCTGTTTGTCCGTATTTCACTCCGAGACTAATTGGCACCTCCCCGGCAAAGCTGCGGGAAGAGATACCGCGGCCTCGGCCCAAGGGCTTTGCAGGAACATGAGTTGTTTTTAGTCAGTAGAAGTCTGACACTTCCTACCGATCTGCCCAAAGCGGGAGGAGTCATTTGATGATATCACACCACCCAAAAAAAAAAGAAAGAATTTTCGCCACACTGTTGCCATTTGGAGAGTGCCTTCTACGGATTGCTAAACAAATATGATGTGAATTTATAAAAAAAGTAAAAATAGAGATAGCCCTCTACGCATGTAACTAAGGGTTTATAAAATGATCCTCGTATAAAGGGTGTAAAAGTACCCTTAACGCAAACGAAGGGCACTTGTTCTCCCCACCACTGTGACCATTTTTTTGTTCTAGACCATACCTGGGAACTTCCTAGTTACGGAGATATTGGGGGTCAAAGTTCCAAATTTTGCACAGCTGTTTTTGTAAATACTAGTCTTTCAGGTTATAACTTTATTTAATTTTCCTCCATGACCTTTTTACTATTCAAAGCATCCACTAGCATAATGTTTTAAGAGTGCTCCATTGAGTTTTACCGTAACATGAGATTTTTAACCCCAAAAAAAAAAGTCGTTTCCCAGCAAAAAAATATTGCGTAGGGGTACTTAGTTTGATGTACAGAATGCTTGGTTGACGTATGTGTAAAGGGTTAATTTACACCCTGTGTAACTGTGTGAATATCGATATCGATATAATTATATCGGTATCGATTGCTCTTAAAAAATGATATCGAGTTCTCAAGTCAATGGTTGATGAGATGTTTGGATCTAAAGTCGTACAGATCGTATCGCCACTTCCTAATTTCTTAAGTACCTAAGTGTAGGAAAATTCTAAAAAATGCAGGTTTGTTTATAGAACGGAAAAGTTTTTAACGAAAAATGGTTTGAATACGATTTAAGTAGCAGAAGCTTTAATTTTCATAAACATTATTATGAAAAACATATTGGGCTTTACTGTTAAGTGTATAATATTGTTATTATGCATGCGAGTACGTCTCGCACTTGGCTGGTTACATACTATTCCTCTTTCACGCACAGGCTAGAGAGGCAATTCTCATAAAACAAAAATTGAATTCTGGTTTTGACGTTGACAGATACCAGCCAAATGATTATATTGGAAGAAGACTGTGTCTGGAATAAAATGAAGATTTCTGTATCAGAAATAAAAACGTAAAATATTTGACAGCAATTTGGGACGTAGCTGTTGTGAGGTACTTCTTTCTCAGTTTATCAAAAAAACTCCAGCTGAAAACTACGACGTCATGAGTGCGTCGAAATAGCGTTCATGAAACAGTTGTTAGGAACATCGAATTTTATGTAGCTACCCTCAAATTTTAAATTAAAAAAGTTGCCGTACTGAGTGAAATAACAGTAACATAGCTTTTAATATTAAGTGTGGCTTCTGGCCAGTCTGTTTATTTTGAGTGGTTCTCGCGTTTTTATTTTGTCCAATGTTTTCACTGGACGGTTGCCAGTGTTATCCTTTGCTCATGTACTCGTAGTAACAATGAATTTTTTTTTAATGGGTTGCTAAAAATAACGGTTTTGTGGAAAATTGTAGCTGGCTATATTTATAACCAGTTTCATTAATATTAACCATGTTGGACCTAAATTAATGCTTCGTTAGATGCACGCTGTTAGTTTTCCTTTAAACGCTAAACTGATTGTTGAGTGGAACAACTATCGCTTGAATCAATCTAAAGGTTTATCCCGTCGGAGCTGCGGGTTGTTCACAAGTTAACGCGGCCTTGACATAGAGGGCTTAGAAGGAACATGTGTAGTTTTTAGTCAGTAGAAGTCGGACACTCTCTTTCGCTCTGCCCAAGAGCGGGAGGGGTTATTTGATGATTTTTGCACCCGCCAATAAAAAAAGAAGGTTTATCCACGCACCACGCAGTAAACCTAGGCAATTAAGTTTACTCTCGGCTCGGATGAGAAGTGGATTTTGGGAAAAGTAATTAATAGTATTTAATGACAATTTGCCAAGGGGTAGGGTAGAAGAGCGTTATCTAATCAGAGAACCCTCTGACATAAAACACCAATACCTCACTATTTGTGCACTATTTTCGTGTCCTCGGTAAGGTTCGGAAACGGTTCGGTAATCGTACAAAGTAACATACAGACTCCAATATTTGAGTTAGCCGGATTGTGACTGGATGGACGGCTATTTGCTTAGGACTACCCTTTGACGATGTTACAGATTAGCGAGCGGGTAGTTTTTTGAAACTATATTGTATGTAGTTTGTTCGGATTGAGTATTTTTTAGCGTTTCGTCTCTAACTAAAATGGTTGTTTACTCCGGTGATTAGATTAGTTTTATTTGTAGGTAGTGGTACTGCCTAGTTAGTCTAGCGCTCGCAAGCACGACAGCTGAGGTCTTAGTATCAATTCCTAGGTGGGGCAAGTTATTAAGAGTAAGAGTTTTAGATAAAAGTTACTTTGTTTTCCCATCTCGAATTTTTCAGTTGCAGCTACGGATTCTGACTTTGTGCCCAGTTGATGGCAATAGGAAAGCCCCCTCTTACAATGAGACTTTAACATAACTAGCGAAATTTGTCACATTATTATAAATTATTATAAACTCAAAAACTGCTACACCGATTTTCATGCTGTTTCCACCAATTGGTAGAGTGGTGTTCGAGGAAGACTTTCGAACAATATATAATTTGACCTACATCCATGCGGGCGATGCCGCGGGCATCAGCTAGTACTCGCCAGTATAGTATGAAGTACACCTCTGGTTGTCAGTTACTTAACCTAATTTAACCCTTTGGGGATTGCGGGCGCGTTGGTATATTATTTGTAGCTACTCAATAGTAGGTTTCGACGGCTGTCTAAAATTGTGTTTTATTTCAGGCAAAATACCCATAATGAGAGAATAAATTAAAATAGCACAGAAATCATTTTAAGATCATCAAAAAGCTCGCACACATTAAAAATCTATAAAAAGTCAACAGTAAATAAAATTCACAATAACATTCCAAAATAAAAACACGTTTAAATCATCAAAATGTCAATAAATGTCGATAGTAAATAAAAATCATACAAACATTCTAAAAGTAAAAACACATTAAAATATCATTATAACTCGTTAAAATACATCACAAATCGAAGAAAAAACATCAAAGATCAATAAAAACAATAAAAATATAAAAAAAAAAATAGTCTAAGATTTCAGTGTAACCAAAATGCACCTGTAGATAGGTAGGCGTATACATGTATTTCCTGTGTTCACAAACGAATTACTACAATATTCCCATGTAATACTGTGGGGTGGTTACAAAACTTTCTAGTTTCCCTAAATAATTGTACTCAAAACCACAGAATTTACTTCAATATTAACCTATCTACCGACTAACTCTAACTTGCAAAACCAATTAGTTCTCTAAAAACTTATAGTTCTGGAATTAAGCGATACTTTGCATATTCCGCGTGGTGTTCTGCAATTTTGTATTAAATTTCGATTTCCACAGTTTTTTTTTCTTATTAAACTAGCGACCCACCCCGTCTTGGCATCACATGGGTGCTGTTAGCGACCACATAAAAATAAATCTTTGTAAAATTTAAGTATCATTACTTGGCAATAATATAGTAATATTTTTATAGTGACCACACTGCGACCCTTAGCCATCTTATAGCTAACTTGCAGTGGTCACGTATTTTTTCCACTCTTTTATTATAATTTATATAAAATAAATACTAAGTTTATTATGTATCAGCGGCTGTATACCCAAAGCTGTACAATAAAAAGTGTGCATCTAAAGCGTCTTTAACTATTTGGGCGCCTTACTATAGACACAATTAAAAAGCCATTGTTTTATGTACAAATGGTGTTCGTAAGGCGCACGAGGAGTTAAGTCAAACATTCTTCCCGGTACAGAAGTTTTTCCTGGCGTGCATAGCAATGTACTAAATCTGTTGTTTTAACTAAGGCAGATACTAATTTAGAATCATCAACTACAGATAAACAGTCATTACTGAAAATTCAAAATCTTTTAAATCATGCTTACCACAGAATAAATAGAATAACTTGTGGAAGTAAAACAAAACGGAGTACGATGAGTGTGTAAACTTATATAAGTCGATGGTGGTGAAATCAAGTGAGCTGCTCGCATCAGCTTCTGACCCCTTATCACCAGTTAGCAATAAACCTCCATCTACACATAACTTGACTTCTCCAATTCACGTGACGGTGTCATGCGATGGTGGTCATCGCCACGCCGGCTATCAGGGCAGTGCAGCACATTTCACTAGGGGGCCTTAGGAGTTTGTGTCCGTAGACCTTCCCACACCCATTTTTAATTTTTTAATATATTTTATGTAGACTGGTTGCGTGGTCTTATTTATCATAACCTGCGCCACGCACCCCTTTTCCGTCACATTGGCGTAACAAACAATGAAGACGATACAGTGATTGAAAACTCGTGTAACGTCATTTTCCAAGACATTCTTTACCGGTGAGTGACGTCACAACTCCCCACTCAAATATTTGACGCGTTTTATCTTCGTCAATTTTTATTGATTTTATAAAACAAAAAATACGTATCCAATATTTTTCGATAAACTAACAGACAGACTCATTAGAATCATATTTTTTTAAGTCAGTAAACATATTTTGTCCTGGGGACAGCAATGAGGTCAACAATGGAATGATCTTACCCACAGCAAACCTATCACATGTGTTTTACCACTCTTTCACTTTCACATTTTCAGAAGATGTCACCCCGTGGATCAAGAACCCGTCTTGGTCGACCTTTCCCTTAAACTTATCTTAAAATATGAAATATTAACAAACCTTAAAAAAGTGTACAGAAGAAGCCCTAAATCAATCCCAAACAAAACACCAAAAAATAAATATCAACCACAAAATGAATAGGTAACCCGAACATCGATATTAGGGTACACCCGGATATAAATTCTCCCCATATATTTATGAGGACACCTGCCTATTCCCGGGTGGGCAGACAAATGGGGCTGAGGATAAAAGGGCTTTTCTTGGTGTTCCCAGGTCGGGTGACCTATGTTTGTTTTCAGGTAGAGAATGTAATATATTGAAGATCTAGCGATTGTGTGCGGAATGACAAAACGTAGGTTGCCATTATGTGCTTGTTAGAAGTTTTTTGTGAATGAATTACTGTAGGATATAATTATATTATGTACCTTGAGCAGTAGCGGTGGCATAGTGGTGTCGGTAATTTCAGAAAACTGTTTGTGGAAACTTTATTTTAAGTGGTAGATATTTTATTTTTCTTTGACAAAGAGAGACCAGAGCAGCGGTGGCCCAGTGGTGTCGGCCCTGACTTTCAAACAGTAGGTCGTGGGTTCGAACCCAGGCAGGCGCATTACTTTGTGTAATTTATTTCATCACCGCTGCTCTCAAAACAGTGAAGGAAAACATCGTGAGGAAACAGGCTTGTCTTAGAACCAAACATTTCGAAGATATGTGACATCTGCCAACCCGCACTGGGCCCGCGTGGTGGATCCTCCCATCCCTCTCCTAGAGAGGAAGCCTGAGTCCTTGCAGTGAGAATATTGTAGGCTGATAATGATGATGATGTGTCATTTCTTTAAGGAACTGGTTGCGAAAGCCATTCGATGTGACAACCAATTTTATTGTGAAACTCAGATTGGCAATGATATATCATGTAAAATTGCCCTGCATTAACTTACTGACGCTGTAGCAAATAAGAAGAGGGTAATGCAAAGCACTGAGAATGTCTAATACTAAAGTTTAGATGGATGGATGAAATTTGAAACAGAGGTAGATTAATTATAGTCCCGTCGGGGCTGCGGGTTGTTGGCAAGATATACCGCGGTCTCAGAAGGCTAAGGGTTAAGAAGGAACCTGGGTGGTTTTTAGTCAGTAGAAGTCTGACACTGCCTTTCGCTCTGCCCAAGAGCGGGAGGGGGTATTCGATGATTGCCCCCCCCCCCCCCCCAAAAGGTAAATTATAGTTGATAGACCCAGTCGTTGGCGCGTTCGTATATTCTAAAATTAAGCATTGTATCAACTGAGCCATCCCGGTTGATACAATGGCAAGTAGGACCATTAATTTTGAAGCAGGTAAGTGATAATGTGACAAAAGAGGATTCAATTACTAGCCCAGTCTGTAAAGCCTCAGGTATTCCATGTTATTTATGATCGAGTTTGAGTGCCTAGGCAATTTAGGAGAGCACTCACGCCTAGCCGTTAGTAAACGAGGGTAGGTAGAGAATTAATGCGTGTTACGTTCTTTTAGACGACTTGAAGCGACCACTTGTTGACGGTAGTCCAAGGTATGGGAATTGGCGTTTTAAGTACTCAATCAACTGAAGTTATTTCTATCTACTACTGGACGTGGGAATATTTATGCGTTCTATTGAAACCCTTGACCTTCCGTATCGTCTGTTTCTACATTTAAAAATGGTCATTCAGTAAAGAAGGAGAAGGAGCGTCTCGGGGACAACAAAAGCTAAGACAATAAAGGGTGTAAAAGTACCCTTAACGCAAACGCAGGCCACTTGTTCTCCCCACCAATGCGATATTTTTTTTGTTATAGACTATACCTGGGAACCCCCTAGTTAGGGACATATTGGGGGTCAAATATCCAAATTTTTCACAGCTGTTTTTGTAAATTTACTTAAATTACCGCCATGACCCGTTTACTATTCAAAGCAGCACAATGTTTTAAGAGTGCTACATTGAGTTTTACCGTAAAATGTGATTTTTGACCCCAAAAAAAAAGTCATTTCCCAGCAAAATTTTTTGCGTTTATGGGTACTTAGTTTGATGTACAGAAGGCTTGGTTGACGTATGTGTGAAGGGTTAATTTACCTGTAAAAAAAACCGCATGGCACTAATACCCAGGCCTATGGTCCCCATCTGATACGCTTTAGAATTATTATTTTACCCATTCATAGTGATTGTTACTCCTTCACGCCCAATAAGCTTTACGGATTTGGATGAAATTTGGTATCAGCAATGTGTTATTCTAGAATATATTCTGGAATAACACTTTGCTTCTAGAATAAGAATCTCGGAAACATATAGTGTAAAATTTGATGTTATTATTTTTTTCAAGTTTCTGTCCGTGCATACTTTTTACTGCTGGTAACACCGCGGTCGGAGCTATTCGATAATAATGATGCCAGACTAAATTGGACTATTCAGCCACATTTCTCCAAAACCATCAAATACTTACCAAGACTTCATAAAACGTCTTGTACCAACACTCTCTCAGCTCATAATTTAGACTCTAATCCAGGTGTAACAGCTCTAATGCCTGCCATCGTTCACTGTAACGTCCTCTACATTCGATGCTCTTTTACTGCCACACACAAAAGGCCCTTTGTTTAGCAATAGTCCTTTGTTACCGGGTGTGGACATTTATCACCACCAGCGACAAGAATTCGCTACCCTTAACATTTATTTCTAGGAAATCTATGCTCAGAATGGATGGCCGATGGGGCCGGAAAATTCTGGAGTGGTGACCGCGAACCGGAAAACTTTGTGTTGGAAAGCCTCCCACAAGGTGGACCGATGACCTGGCGAAGGTTGCGGGGACCCGCTGGATGCGAGACGCACGGGACCGGTCAATGTGGCGACACTTGGGGGAGGCCTATGTCCAGCAGTGGACGTCTTCTGGCTGAAATGATAATGATGATGATGAATGCGTGGAAACCAGTTCTACTCTCCGTTCTTTTATCTAATCAGCAAAGAGTCAAGGTTGACCCCACAGCCCCGCTTTGGCTAGAGTATTAGGGTGTGTCAGACTTCTACTCTCTAAAAACAACCCATGTTCCTCCCTAGCCCTTCGTGTCCGAGGCCGCGGACAGCCCGCGACCCCGACGGGACCCCACAGACCTTGTTTAGTGAACAAGGTTTCACCTTCGGGAGAGATGGCGTGCGCCATATTTTATTTGTTTAGTAAGTACCTACTCTTAACCGCTGAGAGGGAACACGCATAAATCTCACGCAAATCTGTTGGAAGAAATATATTTTGAAATAAGCAGTACGCTCTTCTATCTACTGTAATGTTCTGATGAGTACCTAATTTGTGTGTACAAGAATAAATAAAAATAAAGGTGTATATAATACCTCCCGTCTCACTTGCCGCTGTCGTGTGTCCCGACCACCCGTCGCCATTACGTACCCACCTAGCCCAATCGAACTTCCAAGGATTCCCGTGGCAGTCTACTTCTAGTATGATTCGGGCTGGGATGATTTATTTATTCTATATCCTTGCATCTATAATCCTATTTAGAACTTTAACTACCGTACCGCTTATACACCAGCATCTCCTTAAACTAAAAATTCGAAGACCTCATGACAACTACTAGTCAGCATCGAGCACGGGTGGCGAATTACGCGGCCCAACTCCAATTCACAGAAAGGAAAGATCTTTCCCAGAATTGGATTAATTTCTGTGTGAGTATAATGATTAACAACCTACACGTCATCATTCTCTCGATTAGTTTGCTAATTTTAAAACGAGAAAAAACTTTCCAAAGAACTTACTTTTTTTCTGAAAGCAAGTTGGTGCAATCTTTTATAATTTCCTGTTCCAATATTCTATTCAACTTCTCTAATCTTGAAAAGAAGGCAAATTTTTCATGACTCACATCTTTTGACTTTCATATATTTTTTTTTTATGAAAAATTTCGTAGTCGTGAGCTTGCCCAGGAACGTTTTTGCTCCTTTGTACACTGTTATTTTCTTCTTTCATGGCTATTTTCAGTATTGTTTTTTTTTTTAAACGTTGCCACTAGTAATTTCTTTTGTATCGTGGGTGCATTTACAGACATTTAAACTCACATACCCAGACCCGGAACAACTATCTGTAAGCCATACAAATATTTGTTCCGTGCGGCGATCGAAGCCGCGACACGCAGCAGTCTAATACTTACATAAAACTTATAAGGCGAGTGAATCTAATTATCGTGAAGCCTGACCTGCACAACCCAGTTACCAGTAAATCTTATCGTCAGACTGCGATACCCTTGTCTATAAACAAGTAAACGTGATTACTTGAGAAAAAGCAATTAATATTTAAGAAAAAAATTGTATTCCATAGTTAAGTAATTGCCTGATGAATGAGCTTTGATTACATAAGTTATCACTTAGTAAAGATTTTGACAGTTTAGTGAAGGTCTTGTATGTCAAATCTTTACTAAGTGACGGCGTAGGTAATCATTGAATAGATAGTATTATAGTACCCTTAACGCAAACGAAAGGTACTTGTTTTCCCAACCACTGCGATCATTTTTTGTTCTAGACCATACATGGGAACCTCCTAGTTACGGAGATATTGGGAGTCAAAGTTCCAAAATGTTCACAACATGTTATAGGGTATATATATACAAAGGGTAGTTAACAAAAAAATGTAATTAGTCCGTCATATACTCGTAGATTACCAAAAAATATTGGTCACGTATTTTTTCTTTTTTCTCGTAAACAAACAATGAAGATCAGTGCTTTGAAAACTCGTGTAACGTCATACTCTAAGACATTAGTATGACATTTTTAGCGGTCAGTGACGTAACCAACCCCACAAATCTTGGTCATTTATTATTGATTTGATAAAACAAAAAATACGTATCCAATATTTTTCGATAATTTAACAGAGGAACTAATTAGAATCACATTTTTAAGTCAGTAAACATCCCTATTACGAGCTCCATGTTTAGTAATCTATTTCGAAGTCCCCGGAAATACACATATTGATTTTAGGCTAAAATCTCAATAATTGGTAACGTGTAAACTGGTGAGCTAAAAGCTTTGAACACTATATGGGCTACCATCCATTAGCCCCGACTTGCTTCAGATTGAGTTACACTGATGTGACTTTACTAATAGTGAATGTAGTGAAAATATATATGACTTATGTCGATATTATATGTTCTGTTATGACATCGGTACTACAACTACAACAGAATATTGCATCACACTAGGACTTTTTTTTTTGGCGGGTGGAAAATCATCAAATAACCCCTCCCGCTCTTGTGCAGAGCGAAAGGGAGTGTGAGACTTCTACTGACTAAAAACCACCCATGTTCCTTCTGAGCCCTATATGTCGAGGCCGCGGTAACTTGTGAACAACCCGCAGCCCCGACGGGATCACACTGGGACATGGATGAACACTTTATGAAATACTTTTATGAACACTTTTACAAACACTTTATATTTGAACTGTACAGCTCGACGGTTACCCAAAGACTGCCTCTATCCACAGTATTCGATTTAGTTGAAAGCACTGTCTACGTTACCATAGTAGGCGAAAGCGCGCCATTTTTAGCCAATGGTGGTGGACGAATTAAATTCTTTTGCGGAACTATTTGCTAAATATAAATTTAATGGTATTAAATTGAATTTAAGTTGATTTACTTGGGTAAAGGCTAACCAGATGATGTTAGCTTCCGTCGTCTCACTGCTGGGCAAAAGGCCTATCCTAATGACTTCCAGTTTGTTCGGTCCAGGGCTAAGCCGCAAAGTTCAAATCTTTATAAAACAACTTTTGGCGCAAGAAACAAATTAACCATCTGCAAATTGCAAATGAATAACAAATGACATTGGGAACTTTTTGTCCCGCTTTTCGAAAATTAGCGGACACAAACGAAACCTACCACAGATGACAGATACTGTTATCCACTATATGGCCGTGCATTTTTTTTTCCTAACTTATGGGAGCATTTAGAAAATAGGGTTCAAAACTTTAGTACTTTTACTTTTACACTTCACATTATACCTAAAATAATAATATATCCTCACAAAAATAATGAAAGAAAGAAAAAGAAAGAAAGAAAAAATGTTTATTTGTCACAGAAACATACATGCATACAGGAAATAAAACAATACACAAAAAAAAAGTAAAATACAACAAGCAGGGAAATAAAAAAGAAAAAAATATAAATAATGCACGTCGTAACTGCGACAAGTAGGTTGCCACTCAGCATGGTGCTGTGCTATGGTCACCCACAGCACAGCGCTGGTTTTCAGTGGTCACCCGTAAAAAACGTACGAAAGCCAAGAGCATCAATATTAGGTACGTAAAAAAATAAAATAAGCTTATTAATATTGCTTCACATGGCTCAAAACTAAAGACACAATTATTAAATAAAATTAAACGAATGTTACAAAAGATATTAAAAAAAAAATGTAATGCGCGCTGCGGCCCGTCAAAGTGAGAAAAAAAACAGCCAATACGCAACGCAGTCTTTCGTCGTAATAGGGATGTTTACCGACTTTAAAAATCTGATTCTAATTAGTCCGTCTGTTAGATTACGAATAAAAATTGACGAAGATAAAACGCGTCAGAGATCACTGACCGCTAAAACATGTCAAAGCCCTGTATCGTCTTCATTGTTTGTTTACGTGAAAAAAGAAAAAATACGTGTCCAATATTTTTTGGTAATCTATAACGGACTAATTAGATTTTTTTTGTTAACAACCCTATTATGTCGTTGTGATCTGTGCGCTCCCTGTGTTTTGAACTTATAATTGTTCAGTTGCTACATTTCACGAAGTTTGTCGATTTTGCTCTTTCATTGGATTTCGCTTGAAATGGTTAGACCAAACGATTTACTGAACAGCGCGCGGCGCTGCTCAAGCTAGTTTTTCTGCGATGCGAAACAACATAAAATGTAAAAAAGAAACAAATCATTTTAGATAAAAATATTTCCAACTTAGACTCATCATATCTCAGAATTCCCATATGTCACAACATAGCGCTTTAAGTAAACATACCTGCCGGCCTAAAGCTTTCAAATACTTAACGTACGTTTCATCGATGTCCACCGTGGGGATTTTTCCCATAGTAAAGTTCAAAATGTCCTTTAAATCATGGAAATAAGTAGCTTAATCCATTAGCCAATTTCATTGGACAAACCTGACGGATTTATTGACTCCAAAACCGGCCAATTTCCATCAAAAACATGAGACGATGTTCCTTTGAAACTGAACACAAATTAAACGTAACTTTGATCTAAAATTAATTAAATGAAACTGGCCAAGTAACCGTTAAACAAGAATAATGAACAAAAGCGTTAAACAAAATCAAACTAAGTTTATCTCACCTAAAGTTTAGAATTAAACTTTTTGGAAGCAATCAATTATATCCATTAAAGCCCTGTCTCTTGAGGTTAGAACACACTGGTGAGACTTGGGTAGGTCAAGGCATATTAGGGGTTTTTATAAAAAAAAAATACCAATCGAATTAAGAACCTCCTCCTGTTGGGAAGTCAGTTAAAAATTGAGAATGCTTCACATTGACTTTCTGGTGAACAGTAATGATGGTCGTTGGATGACCCTTGCTTGCTGGTTGGCAAATTTATGATCGCAAATGGTTGCCAATTAGGAGATAGACTAGTGCTCTTTACCCCAGGTTTAACGGGGCTGCGGGTTGCTCGAAAGACATACCGCGGCTCCGGACACAAAGGGCTAAGAAGGAACATGGTTGGTTTTTAGTCAGTGGAAGTCTGACGCCCCTCCGCTCCGCTCAGAGCGGGACGAGTCATTAATGATATTTTGTGTTTTTTTTACGGCTTACGAAATTGGTTGTTAATAAAACCTAATAGGACAGCAATATCTTAGTACTAACGTAACATTATGCGTTTGTTTCTATGCCCTTTGACACTTCGGAAATCAAAATATTTAATCACAATACAAAATAGTGTAGTCTACTAGCTCCTCTATCCGACAATGTAGTCCACGCCTTACTTATAAACGGTCCAAGACTTCCAAGTTTTAATTAAAATACAGAGAGAGAGAATTTGTTAATTAATCTTAATTATATTAGGAATTAAACTGTACAAGAATCATTTTTCAACGTTTCGAAACACCGACGGTTTCCCGGAGGCTTGAATATTTGATTAAAGCGCTATAATACGGTATTGTTTTAACGATACCTGAGTTGTACATTTCAAGTTTTATTAGGTTCTTTGTGATAATAAAATGAGCATTTCTAAAGGTGATAACAGGTACTTAAAGATTTATCGTTTCTGAATTGTAACATGAGAGGGAAACGCCAGGATAGCCCGTGAAATTAAAATTTTCTATCGTTTTTACAATTTGCAGATCAGCCGGGCTGTATGTTGAGCACAAGCATAGACTGTCGCTCCATGTAAAATACTAGTATTCGTCTGCCGGTTAGAACGGAAGGAAACCCTAACTTAGTTAAAAAGACAAGGAAGATGATTATATTTAACAACAACACTATCAAAATTCGTTCAGCTTCGGTTCCAGTATATTTCGATACCTAGTACATTCGGCTATCTATATTCACAAATACAGGCGAGCATAGAGCGCCTAGACACCTAGGTTCCAGGCTATAGCCGATCAAACCGGCTTTAAATGCGATTTTGTGAGCTGTACAAACAAACAAATTGCTTAATGTGCAGGCAAAATTTTATGTCTATCTACATTACTGACGACATCCATGCTAATTGTGTGAATAATACCTTTTTAGCCAACTGCGGCAAAGCACAAAAGGAGGGTTTTGTGTTTGGCGTGTATGTATGTCCTTTTCTTTGTTCCCTCATAACTCCTAAACGAATATTCCTCTTGATGTCGCGAGTATCACTGGCTACATTAAAATAAAAAAAAAACAAAGAATTTGCGGATATTGGGGCCCATATCGCGTATTAAAAAAGTACCATTACCATCGAGTAGATTCACAAAATGAAGGGTTCTAAAAGGAGATTACAAAAATATAATATATGACACTTATATGTTTAAAAGAAATTCAAAGTCAAAAAACCTAAAAAAAAATACAAAAGTAAAACCATCTGCGAAGAATTTTACGCGACCAACGAAAGAACAAACACAAAATAACTAAAAAGTTGGAAATAAAAATAAGTAGTTAAAAAACTAAAAAACCCGACTGAAAAAACTGAAAAGCAAAAAACAAGCACATTTTAAATTAAACAAAACTTGGAAGCAGGCGGGGTTCATTTAAATAATTTATTATGAAATGAGAATAGAAAACTACTTACTTTTTATTTACCAGAGAGATCCAAAATAATTGACTACACACTTAAGCTAGGAAGGAACATGGGTGGTTTTTAGTCAGTAGAAGTCTGACACTACCTTTCGCTCTGCCCAAGAGCGGGAGGGATTATTTGGTGATTTCACAAATCCCATTAAAATGGGACGAGATTTCATTTAATTATTACAAATACGATATTTAAAATTCTGATTACCAGTACCTGCCTATGTCTAGTGCCTGTAATTGGTATAATGTAAAAAAAAAGATAAAATAAAGAGTAAATAGTGTGTGTCTATTATATCGTTTGATAAAGACATTTCGTAAATGAACAGTCAACCTTCAATCAAAATATTTTATTTCACACTATCCTATGTGTTAATCCAGGTTATAAACTATCTGTGTACCAAATCTTACCGAAATCCGTTTAGTAGTTTTTGCGTGAAGAAATAACAAACATACACAATTACACACTCACAAACTTTCGCCTTTATAATATTAGTGTGATAAGCCTCCATGGGCAGTCATAGCATCTGCCAAGAAAATACGTAGGTATATTATTATTACTCAAATTATTTTGTTTTTGCAGTGTTCTGGATTTAGGGCGTTTGGACACACTTATTATTTGTTCTTATTGTCTCTTTAATAGTAATATCACTGTCATGCTTACCCGTTATTTGCTTTTATTTTATGTGTATTGTACGTGACAGTGCCAACTTGGTGTGCTTATTACAAATAAATAAATATTCTAGGTTCTACTGCATATCAAGAAGCTTGTTCGAGTGTACACAGATACACACAGGACTTGTACTAACAATAGCAGTAAACGACTCGGCGTCGCAAATCGCGTGGAGTTCCACGCGACTAGAGCTGCACTGGAGCTTAGGACAGGGGTTTTCTACATTTTTATTTTGTCTGTACACGTATGCTGAGCACAAACACAGGCTGTAGAGACATGGTACAGGAGGAATCGTGTATAAAAATCTTGTATCGCTTTATCTGAGCTAAGGATTGATCATATGACGTATTGCTGAACAATCCCCGTCGTGACCGTCAGAACTGATGAGATCGATGAGGCTGTACCTAATAAAGTCAGAATAACCTTATGAAAACCTCTTACTTATTATATTTTCGAAATTCTATTAAAATTCGCAAAATCCTTTATGTTTCCTACTTTTGGAGAGTATTTGAGAAGTTAATAAATTTTTTGTACCTACTTGAATTCTATAGAGCCACCGCAACTCTAACCACACAGTCTATACGGCTTTCCGTGTCCGTGTATAAAATGTTGAGCACCGCTGCCTCGAACCATTCCTAAGAGTATCGGCTCACTACGATCCACAAAGTATCCCCATATACCTACCAATACCGCTTAGCATAAGCCGAACTATCCATGTAAGTCCACGCTGGAAGCTGCGAACTGGAAAAATCTTTATCTTTGTGTAGTTTCTGGTACTGATGCGAAGCAGACTGCAAAGTTGTTAAGCCATAGTAAAATAAAATTATCTATGAAAAATTGTAATAGAAAGGGTTAAAGTTAGTCATTACCTACATACTATCAAAACAAAAAACGATCCACAAATAGAAAATGAAAAAAAGCTCTAAAATGGTTCGAGTACTTAATTTTTTATTAATGTTTTTGAAAACCTATCTTTTAATTTTGTTTTAGAATATGTGACTCTTTTGTAATTCTCTCTCACAAACAATTTTCCTTAACCTGAGATGGTAGAAGATAGTATACGTTTTTTATTTCAGAAGCAGGCACCTGGTCATTTATTTCCAAATTCCACGCGGCCGCGCTGGGAAAAAGCCGTATGTTTGTTTATTAAAATTTAAATTAAATTAAAGAGTGTATAAAGAGGGTATAGGGTATAATTATTTTTTCTTACACTCGTTTATCTACAGGAACAAGAATAAACACACTGGGGTCGGGCTGGTCTTGTTGAGTAAGGGAGAAGTTTAGGCAATAGAAAAAATATTCAAACTGTCACACTGGGCCGGTATCTTTCCCAGAATTTGGGTCAAAAACATGTGAGCCAATGGGATATTTTGTAGCTTATATTTTTTATTCCACCCTTTTTTTGTTTTAATCATTATCTTCCTGCCTATCTCATGTCATTTGGGATAGGCGCAACACGTTTTTTTTTCCATTTTTTTGTTTTAATATTAGGTCCAATTTGATGGTCGGAATCACTAATAAGATCTTCCTAATTATAATGTTACATCTTGCATATCAAATACATTACTGTTATAATTATCATGCAGCATTCATCAATGTATTTTATTATTATTCAAACAAAATTATGCTCTAATTACAATATTATTATAATTTTGTTGCAAGTACAATTAAGCCAAACATTATTTGAATATTAGCCCCGATCCAAATTAAAAGCACAATTTAGTACCGAATCATTTTCGCTAATTAACTCCGGGTATAAAATTATGAGCTAAGTCCGAAGCGTTATGAAATATAAGGATTGCTTCACGGATTCAGTTTTTACCCGACTACGGCAAAGCCAGAGAAGGGTTGTTATTTGACTGGCTATGTAAGTATGTATCTATGTATGTGAGTATGTTCATCTGTTCCTAATCTACGTATCATTAGAACCGCCTTAATTGACTGGTCGACATAGGCTATGTTAAGGTATTACGAAGTAAGCGAGCAGTGCCATCTTTCTATGTGTTGTTTGTGTCGCGCCGCTAGCACGCACTGCATTGCTGTCATCAAAACATTATAAAATATATTAAGTTATTGGTTTATAAGTGTTTAATTTACCCAAACCCTTCAGGTTATGGGCCCAGGGACAGTCAGTGAGTGAAAACAGGACATATTAGTGAATAATTGCAGTGATTTGAACTAAAACAGTTCGTCGTAATAAAAGTTATAAACGCGTGAAGTTAAGTGAAGGCTAATTAGTGTAACGCGGACTTGCAAGTTTACGTTTACGTTCGCCGTCGCCGTTTGTTTACTACACGTTTGTTACGAAGATTTTTTTATTCATTGCTATTGTTTTGTTTTGGAGTTGAAGAAACTTCATTATGGCTACATCTATAAAGATTGATCGACTTACTGGTGATAATTACGATACATGGAAAATTCACATGCGGGCTATATTAATTAAGAATGACTTATGGGACTTTGTTTCGGGATTATTTCCCAAACCGCAGTTAAATGATCCAAAATATGCTGAGTGGTTGAAAATGGACAGAAAAGCCGAAGCCGACATACTGTTAGCGGTAAGTCCAAGTGAATTGGCCGCATTGGATGGTTTGGAAAGTTCCAAAGCTATTTGGGAAAAGCTGAAATCCATGTATCAGTCCAGCGGTCCTGCTAGAAAAGCCTCTTTATTGAAGAAACTGGTACTGACTCGTATGCAAGAAGATGATGATTTGAAGAAACACATCTCGGATTTTTTTGATGCAGTTAAGAAATTGAGAGAAATCGGTTTGATTGTTATAGACGAACTATTAGCCATATTATTGTTGTACAGTTTACCGGATTCATTCGCCATGTTTAGAACAGCAATGGAATCACGCGATGATTTACCATCAACGGAAACATTAAAAGTGAAGATTATCGAGGATTATGAAGCTCGTAAGTCCAAAACAGTTGATCAAGGGGCTATGTTCGTCAAACGTATCAATAAAAATAAAAATGCTAATAATAAGAAGAATCATGACAACGACAATCACGCTTATAAAAATAATTTCGAATGTCATCGTTGTGGTCGTCGTGGGCATTTAGCAAGAGACTGCAGAACCAAGTATATCAACAAGCATAAACAAAGTGCACAGAGTTTGGAAAATAAAGACGACAAAAATCAAAAGACAACAATGTTATTGAGTACTACCGAAGAGGTTATGCAAGGTGAGAAAGTAAATCCTATTTGGTGCATTGACAGTGGATGCACAGGTCATATGTGCAATGAGAAGCAAATGATCGAGGATTTTACGCGGCTAGATTCAGAGCTAAATTTAGCTAATAGCGACAGAACACAAATTACTGGTACTGGTAAGGTCAAGATTTATGTAGACACGGGCAGTGAAGAACGCCAGATTAATATAGAAAATGTGTTCTACGTATCTGACTTACGAACAAACCTATTATCAGTGGCTAAGATGACAGATCGCGGGTTCGAAGTTCACTTTAGGAAGAATGATGCGATTGTGATTGATGACAATGATAAAATTCATATGCGTGCAGAAAGAGTTGGAAATCTATATCATGTTCAAATGAGTAAGAATTCTGTTAATAATATTGAAGCAGTCAAAAATTCAATAGATATGTGGCACCAACGACTCGGACATCTCAACGAACGCGACCTGAAAGCTATGGCGAACAATAGTTTAGTACACGGACTAACATTGAAGGACGACGAAAAGTTATCCCAATGTGAGATTTGCATTAGTGAAAAACAGACATGCACACCTTTTCCAAAGAAAAGAGAAGATAGTACCACTGAATTACTAGAAATAGTGCATAGTGATGTTTGTGGCCCCATGAATCATCAGTCGTGTGGCGGTAAAAAATATTTCGTCACTTTCATTGATGATAAATCTAGATGGTGTGAAACCTACTTCATTGCGAGGAAAAGTGACGTCTTAAGCGTGTTCAAAACTTACAAAGCCTATGCAGAGAATCTAACTGGGAAGAAAATAAAGAATCTTCAATCTGATAACGGTGGAGAATATGTGAATAATGAGTTTGATGATTATTTGAAGAAGGCAGGAATTAGAAGAAGATTGACGGCGCCATATACGCCTCAACAGAATGGAATTGCCGAAAGGAAGAACAGGACATTGGTCGAAATGGCACGATGTATGATGCATCAAGCCGGAAGTCCTCCTTCATTTTGGGCTGAAGCGGTAAATACCGCTAATTATATAAGAAACCGTTGTCCAACAACAGCCTTAAATGGTCAAATACCTTTTACGCTGTGGAAAGGAAAGAAACCTACAGTCATATATATGCATGTGTTTGGCTCGAAGGCTTACTATAAAGATAAGGGAAAACCAAAAAGAAAGTTTGAGTCACGTTCACAGCTAGGAATATTTGTAGGCTATGATATTCAATCTAAAGCATATAGGATACATGATCCTGCAACAAGAAAGATTATCATTACCCGTGACGTGAAGTTTATGAATGAGACAGCGTTTAGTCATGAATATAAAGAAATACTTGATGACGAAGAAGATACTGATGAAGAAGAAGTGAGAATAGAATTTCATGCGTCTAATGCGAACAATAAAAGAAAGGAAGATAAGTGCAAAATATTAAAAGCTAACAAAAATGTTGCTAGATCAAGAAGATCACTTGAAAGAATTCAAGAACCACAAGAGGAAAGAGATAGAAGTCAATTATATGGAAAAAGGAAGTCAACTGTTTCATGGGAAAACTTAATAGAACCCTCTAAAAGAGGAAGAGGAAGACCCCGCCTAATTCGTACTGGTCACGCGGGCAGACCGCGGAAAGAATATCACACAGTGAACGATAATAATACTACAGATAGTAATAATGAATCAGATGAATCAGATGAATCCAATGAACACATAAGTGCAGGGATAGCAATAATAGAACAAGTGACGTGGAAAGATATAGAGAAGAGAAGCGACTTGAATTTGTGGACATCTGCTCTAGAAAATGAGTATCTGTCTCAGATAAAGAACAAAACCTGGGAAATTGTACCACGACCAAAACAACGCAAGGTTATTGGAAGCAGATTCGTGTTTAGTACCAAAAGTACTGGCAAGAAAGTACGCCTTGTCGCAAAAGGATGTTCACAACGGCCAGGGGAGGATTTTCATGAGACGTCTTCGCCTGTTGTGAGATCGTCATCCATAAGACTCATAGCTGCTCTGTCGGCTGAATTAGGACTAGAAATCCATCAAATGGACGTAGTAACGGCTTACCTGAATGGTTCTCTAGATGAAGAAGTCTATATGGAAATCCCAGATCAGTTAAGCGACCTTCTAAAGAAAGTAATCGACAGTGAAAAGGTCGGTTCCAAGAAGAATATAATAACAGACAAGGATATACTACAGACAGCTAAACGCTGGCATGAAACTCTTGATGAATGTGTGGATAGTGTTTGTTTATTAAAAAAATCTTTATATGGCTTGCGACAATCAGGTTTGCAGTGGTATAAAAGGTTAGCAAGAATGTTGAATGATATTGGTTTTGAATCATTGCCACAGGAACCTTGTGTGTTTGTTGCGAGAAAGGGTGAACGACTAATGTTGATAGGTATATATGTCGATGATATGATTCTAGCGACAAATGATAAGATATGGATGGAAAATGTAAAGAAACAGTTAGGAAGTGAATTTGAAATGAAAGATATGGGGAAAATATCTACTTGTTTAGGAATTGAATTTAGTCGTGATGATGAAAATAGAGTGTACTTAAGTCAAAAATCATATATTGATAAAGTGTTGGAACGCTTCGGTATGAGTGAGTGTAAATCTGCTATCACGCCTATGGATATAAATGTAAAACTAGAGAAGCCTGAGTGTGTAAGAAATGATGTAATGGAACAATATCCGTATCAGAGTTTGATTGGCGCCTTAATGCACTTGGCAGTGTCAACAAGACCAGATATCGCGTATGCCGTTAATTTTTTAAGTCAGTTCAACACAAATTACGACATTGCACATTGGAAGGCTGCTAAACGTGTGTTAAGATATTTGCGAGGTACATCAGATTACGGACTAGTGTATGAAAGAACCGGCTTGCCTCTTTTTGGTGTGGTTGATGCAGACTGGGCAGGGAATGCAGTAGATCGTAGGTCCTATTCCGGTTTCGCATTTATTTTTGCAGGTGCTCCAGTCAGCTGGGAAGCGCGAAAGCAACGAACCATTGCTTTATCTAGCACCGAAGCCGAATACATGGCTATATCCGAATGTACTAAAGAAGCCATGTATTTACGTGATGTTTTGAATAGCATTGAGGTTAAGTGTGAGTGTGTGATACTATTCAATGATAACCAGGGTGCGATTAAACTTGCCCAAAGTAAGAACTACCATTCACGAACAAAACACATTGATGTACGGCACCACTTTATTCGCGATAAGTGCGAACAAGGTGTAATTGATCTTAGATATTTGTGTACTGATCGAATGCCTGCTGATGTTTTGACCAAAGGTCTGAGTGGAACAAAACATCATGAATGTCTGCGTAATTTAGGGATGATGGATGAATGTATGTAGATGTCGAAGATCTGCTCCCGACTTCGAGGGGAGGTGTTAAGGTATTACGAAGTAAGCGAGCAGTGCCATCTTTCTATGTGTTGTTTGTGTCGCGCCGCTAGCACGCACTGCATTGCTGTCATCAAAACATTATAAAATATATTAAGTTATTGGTTTATAAGTGTTTAATTTACCCAAACCCTTCAGGCTACGAGACGTGTCACAAAAAATCGATATGGCGCCCTCTAGCGTACAAAACGTAATGTGTTAAAAATAAAAATGAAGATAAATACGCCGTGATTGGTATCATTTGAATGGGCTTCAGTTGCACATTTCCAAAATATTGCTCAAATTTAAAGTGACGCCCTCTAGCGGATTAAAAGTCATGTGTTAAAAAAAATATTTAACACCAAAATTGTTTATATAAAATTAAATAAAGTAGTTAAAAAACTAAAAAACCCGACTAAATAAACTGAAAAGCAAAAAACAAGCACATTTTAAATTAATCTAAACTTGGAAGCAGGCGGGGTCCATTCTATTTTCATTTTATAATTTAATATTTAAATGAATAATGAATAAAATAGGCCTCCTGGCCTGAGTTCCTGCAGTGAGAACATTTTAGGCTAATGATGATGATCCTTTATTTATTTTGATACATAACGTAACAGCATGCCTGAATTCCTGAATGGTAAGGCAGAATTGTACCTAATAGTACACCCCGAATTCACCAGTTATGTTTAATTTTTCTATAAAGTGTGTAAAAGTACCCTTAACGTAAACGAAGGGCACCTGTTCTCCCCACCACTGCGATATTTTTTTTGTTCTAGCCAATACCTGGGAACCCCCTAATTACGGAGATACTGCTGAAAGTTCCAAATTTTTCACAGCTGTTTTTGTAAATATTAGTTTTTCAGGTGTTAACATGGTATGAACTACCTCCATGACCCATTTACTATTGAAAGCATCCACTGGCACAATGTTTTAGGGGTACTTATTTTAATGTACAGTATGATTGGTTGACGGCTGCGTGAAGGGTTAATTTACACCTTGTAAAAGAGGAGGCAAACCTATCAGCTGTGACGCTACCTTCACAGGTGTGATGGTATCACATCACACTAATATTATAAAGTCGAAAGTTTGTGAGTGTGTGAGTGTGTATGTTTGTTACTTCTTCACGCAAAAACTACTGAACGGTTTTAGATAAAATTTGGTACACATATAGTTTATAATCTGGATTAACACATAGGATAGTTTTTACCCCGATTTTATCTTCCCGTGGGATAATTTTCGAGTTGTAGCGGGTGAAGCCGCTGGCAACAGCTAGTGTTAGATAATAATCTAAGAATGCTGAATACCTACACTAAGTAGGATGCTATCTAGCTTATGTACCTATTAGAACCTAGATTTTAAATCCCCCAACTATTAGCTATCCAAAAACTGCAAAGTCTGTAAACCCCAATTTACCCAGTACTCGTATAAATTCGTCAATCCATCCAACCGTTCCTCCGACTTGCCACGCTTGAAGGAACCGTTCGATCAGTCGCATCGTCGACTCGCTGGAGCGTGAGTCGATCGTGTGCAACCGCCCTTAGGGCCCCGGATATTGAATTGGCTACACAAAGTTTCAAAATAATAACGTTCTAGGGGAAATAGAAAACGTTTCACATTTCATGAATTAATTTTGTCGGGAGTTTAATATCGAATTGCTTTGATATTTTTCTGGCTGTCATTTTATTTTCAGTTTATTAGGAAGTTCTTAAAATATTAATTGGTAATAAAAGTTGGTGATGAGTTTGAAACGTGTTTATAAATGGAAAAGTTTCCTGATTTTGAACAAGAAGGTCTTCTTTTTAACAAAACCCTTTGTGTACGGGGCCGCGGTATCCCTTTCGAACAGCCCGCAGCCCCTGCAGGCGTCGGCCCTTGCGAGCTCCTGCAATGATAATGGCGTCATCTCTTTGAGGCGAGCCTACAACATTCTACTGCTCGATATAAGCCTCCTCAATCATACACCAGTCAACTTAATTCTCAGCAACTCTCATCCAGTGGTTAAATTCAGTACAGTAGCTGTTGAACGGACTGATTTAGGCTGATGACGATGATGTTAACTTTTATTGGCGAAATTTGTCCATAAGTCATTAATTCCTAAACCAAAATGAAAAAATAACAAAGCGAAACTCAAATCTAAATACCAGGCGAACATAAAACGGGAGCTCTCCGTATATACCACTAGCCAACTGAACCGTGAACACGGTTAAATACTAAAATACATAAATTCTCGACCATGAAAATTTCTCGCTGTACCAACCGTCGTAAATTGTACAATTTTACGAGTATGACCAGGAAAATATGTCGAGCGTCCATTAAAAATGAAACCTTTATTGTGTGACCGTGGCGACCGAGCTACCCACCTACTCGGAAAACTCGCCACTTTTTGCTATAATATTATTTTATTATAGCTTTAGGGAATTAAACGCTTAGCGGAAAAGAACAAAACTGATAAAGGAAAGTGGTGAAAAAGACTGATAAAGGAAAGTGAAAATGAGTAATTATTTTTTTATTGTAGTAAGTACATACTACTTTCCTTCAACAATCGATAAAAAGTGGACCTTTAGTTCATGCCAGTTTACATTCAAGTTTTAATCAAACCTCAGGTTAATCAAGATCCCATGCGGCGGATAGCGAAAGCGGGTTATTTGAAAGAGATACCGCGGCCTCGGCACTAGGGTTAAGAAGGAACATGGGAGGTTTTTAGTCAGTAAAAGTCTGACACTACCATACGCTCTGCCTTAATCAAAATGCCATTTTTATTTCTACAGTCAAAACAAATACGTTAATTTACGAAATTAAAACTAGTTTTCCAAAATACAGATTCATTTAAAATCATCAAAGGTAGCTCGTCAATCGAAATCAGTTTCGATCCATATCAGAGCCGGATTCGATAACTGGTTTAGTATCCGGGCCGGCTATGCTGAACGCAACAGTAGGTAGCATCAAGTAATTAAGTTAACGCTCGGTCCGAAAACTATAACGTGGTGGAGATTCGAAGCCTCATCTTTAGATGCCTTAAATGCTTAGATGAGTGAGATAATATTATTATGCAAGGTGTAAATGGGGCTCGCGGGAGGCGCTCCGGGCGTCGGGGGTCTCGCGATGACCTCTGGCCACCGTAGACGCGGGCCTGTGGACGGTGAGTGAAAACAGGCCGTGTCGACGGCGCGTTCGTGTTCCACGCGCGCCTCAAAGAGATGTCAACAACATGGGAGGGGCCCGAAAGGGCCGACGCCCGTCGGGGCCTCGGGTTGTACAATAGTTTTCGCGGCCTCGACATAGAGGGCGAAGAAGGAACATGGGTGGTTTTTAGTCAGTAGAAGTCTGACACTCCCTTTCGCTCTGCCCAAGAGCGGGAGGGGTTATTCGATGCTTTTCCACCCGCCAAAAAAAAAAGGTGTAAATGGAGCTTTCACACGAAGCTGCCAGCTAAGTCTTATCTCGTAATCAGCTTATAAATGTTCCCACTGCTGGAACACAGGCCTATGAGAGGGAATGGGCGGGCCCAGTGTGGGTTGGTAGATGTCACAATAGTCTTCGAATTTATGGTTCTAGGGCATGCCGGTTTCCTCAAGATGTTGTCCTTCACAGTTTTAGAGAGCAGTGGTAATGAAATAAATTACACAAAGTAAAGCCTGCCTGGGTTCGAACCCACGACTTGCCAAGCAAAGCCTTTTACATCGAACTAAAATAATTCAGGCCTCCTCTCTAGGAAAGTGATGGGTTATAAAATGCGGGTTGGTAGATGGCACATGTCTTCGAAATTTATTGGTTCTAAAACATGTTTCCTCACGATGTTTTCTTTCACCGTTCTCCAATAGAGAGAAGGTCTAATTCCCTGCAGTGGGAACATTATGATGATGATGATGATGATGAAAGTAACTGTTTTTACTTTGGTGACACAATGTAACACATTCAAAACATTGTGCTTATGTGACATTGTGACACATCTCTCACCGTGTCAATTTAACAAACTACATCAGTCAGTAAAATATAAGAATCGAACATAAAAATAGAATAAAATTCAGTATAAAAGTAGCTACGACATAACTGGACGTTAAATCTTTTGTCTCTTTTAAGTAACAGAGTCACATATCAGTTTTGTGTCGTATAAAGCCCGTTCGCCAGTTCTAAACAGAAATATAAAAGATTTAAAAGCTCGTCACGGAATGCGCTTTCTACAAAGATTGTAAAAATGTGGATATGGCATATTGGTCTGGGTTGCATCCTACGACGTGAAGTGACTAGACAGAAAATGAAAAATGACCTGGCGGAAACTGACCAGATAAAAAGTTTTATGTTAACTACTTTATCACTGATCAAGTAAATATCACTTTGTCTAAGCAAGGAAACTGGCTATTTGACTACTGTTAAAAAATCATGGAAATGCTGTGTCATTTTAAATAAGTAAGAGAATTGACACGATGTGTGAAAAAAGTAATAAAATCGATCAAGAAACGGAGTAGCTACATGCTATAAAAGTTTTAGGTTTCTACCCTTGTCGCACGAAACGGCCATTATTTTGTACTTCGTAACTTTGGTGGTATGAAATATGACGTCACATGTCTGTAGCGCTGTCTTTATCTAGCACGTCATTTACAATGGGTTAAAACTAAGCCATTTTTTAATCGATTTTATTACTTTTTTCACGCATCGTGTTATTTCTGTTAGTTCTTCCAAATAACATAACATTTTCGTGAATTTTAACAGAAGTCATAATTAGTCAATTGCTGATCCTGGAATATCCAGCTTGTAATCGGATTTTTTATCATTTAAGTGTCTTATTCTCAAATGTGGTTTAATAATAACAGCCGCACGGGTTAAGGTCAAGGTTAAGCCGCGCTTGCCACAGTCGGTCTGTGATGGGTAACAATTATAAAATCACTAAATATTGCCAGCGGCTTCTCCCGATACAACACGAAAATAAAATTATCCCACCGGAAGAAAAAATCGGGATAAAAACCTTTGTGGTAATTCAGGTTGTCAGCTAACTCCATACCAAATATACCAAATTTTATTGAAATCGCTCCAGCCGTTTTGACGTGAAGAAGTAACAAACATACACACTCACACACTCACAAACTTTCGCCTTTATAATATTAGTGTGATAATATAAAGTATGATTACGTACCGAGTTTCCTCCGTGCCTCGGAAAGCACGTTAAACAGTTGGTCCCGGCTGGCATTTGTACTATAGATTTTTGACAATCGTTACAGATAGTCTGTGGCCCAAAAATGTGACAAACAGTCTTAGCAAGAGTGTGTAGTACCTAGAACGCACTGAGTTCTTGAGGTCAGACAGGCAGCCGTACTATGTAAAATACTGGTATTCAGATGCATCAGCAGGGCTATTGCGTTTCTTTTTAAATATCAGTGGCTATCATAGTGTCCATCTATAAACTGTCAATTGATTGTGGTTTGGTACAAAATGGAACCATTTGACAGTTAATCGATGGACACTATGATAGCCACTGACATTTAAAAAGATACGCAATAGTCCTGCTGGTAGGACTGGAATACGACCCACATCAAAGTTATGAAAAGGTTAGGCGATAACTAATTTTAATCATTAAAATTAATCCACAGAAGCCGTAACTGGTAACAAACTCAAAGAACTATAATCCGTACTAGGACTACATATACCTAAAGGGAGTTTTTTTTCTTTGCCATATCTAAAGATTTCTTTATTCCCTGCCTTTGCACAGTGTTGCGTTGGAACGAAATGAGAGTTATTCCCTTAGGGATGACTCCGTGTTGCGAGTTTCAGTGTACAGCTGAGACAGTTATATAGAATAGACTTGTTGAGTGGTATATTTATATTCTTACTGACCAGAATGTATGGAAGTTTGTAGTGGAGTTTTAATTGAGAGTGTTTGACATGTAGTGAATTAATATTAGAGAAAACGACAATAGGGATAGCTCGAATATTTTCAAGCCGACCTAAATATGATTCAGCGATAATGAATGCCTAATAGAGATTGATTAATTTTCCCGTCGGAGCTGCGGGTTGTTCGCAAGAAATACCGCGGCCTCGACACAAAGGGCTAAGAAGGAACATGGGTGGTTTTTAGTCATTAGAAGTCTGAAGAACACTCCCTTCCGCTCTTCCCAAGAGCGGGAGGGGTTATTTGATAATTTCCCACTTCCCACGCACCAAAAAAAAAAGGGAGTGATTCATCATCACTCATCATTATTTCTGCTCGAAATCACCCACTGTTGGGTATAGGCACGGTATAGGCTTCAATTTCTACCGCTCTTCTCTGTTTTGGGTGTCTAAAATGGCCGCTTTAGCGGAATCGTAATATTATTGATATTAAAAATTTAAAATTCTTAAATGGACTTAATAGTTATTGACATAAAGTACTTTTTAAAAAATTAACGTGATTCATACTAAGACTCTGCGTGGATTCTGTTAAAGCGTCCATTTTAGACCCGCTGTGCGTACCCCATCATTTTTTTTTTATTCAATTTGTTCGGACAAATTGGTTCAATAATCCCATTTGCAGAATAAATAGTTTTATTCTATTTCGCTGAAAGGGCCGTCCGGCCTTTTGACCTTTTCTCTTGATTTTTAGGAAATACTGATAAAACACTTATTGTTATTTCAAAATATTTATTGGAATAAAACAAACATACCTATTTTTATTTTGCACCTACAAGGTGAATACTAATTTAACATAACAAATACTTTAAAAAAAACAGAAAGATTCGTTTGTTTATTTTTACAAAGTAATGCTTGTAATTGAAAATTCAAACACATCACTTTTTATTAAAAAACCAATTACGTAATTCTATATTTAAAATAAATAGAGCAATGTTATTATTAGAAATAATAATTATAAAATAATTACCAAGTGCAAATGATAAAACATTAAACAATTATTATTTATATAAAATCTTAACATATTAAAACTATCACAAAAACCTTAACTATTATAATAATGCGCGTCTACTTTTATAAAAGCTCGCTACTTTTTGACCGACTTCTAAAAAGGAGGAGGTTCTTAATTCGACTGTTTTTGTGTGTATATTGTGTTACCTCATAACTCAGTCATTATGAACTGATTTCACTATTATTTTTTTTTAGTGAAGGCGTTCATCTAAATCGGTTTACTATTATAGTTTTTTTTCATACTGGTCTTTTTTTTTTAAAAATATTTCTAATTCTAATTTCTTTTTGCTTTGACCTTTTGGTATATCATAAGGTTAAAGTTCCAATTTGTTTGCTAATACATACCAGTTTTAAATGTTGACTTAATTAAATAAAGTAGAAACTATAAATAAGTTTTAATTAAAAGGTCATAAAAACTAAAGTTAATTTTGTATGACAGTAGCGATTCTTGTAGTGCCCGCTTCACTTGAGTTGTACCAACACCATGAAGTAGGTGACTACGGCACCCAGCACCTGGAATTATAATGAGATTTGCTTTCAGTTTATGCTGAAAAATAAACAAACACCAGGCAAGCATAAAAAAGATGGATAAAATATTTATTTTTCGCAGTTATGTAGGTACATGACGTGAAAACAAAATGACAAAAAAAACAGTAAAAATACAACAATTATTATTGTATGTAAGTAAGTATTGAATTTAAAAAAAAAAAACAAAATAATCATAAATTAAAATACACGCTTCGTTTTAGCCGTTTCGGGAACGACCTATTGTATATAAGTACCGTATTGATATACTTCCATTTAGATTACATAAACACATTTTAATTTTATTTATTTCTATGTACGCAAAAAGTCTACCTCCAAAATTGCTGAAAAACAAAGCAACTTATTTCATTTGTTCTCGACAGTAGCTATCGAAACACGCCTGTCTCTTGAATGAAAGATCGAAAGTACGTACCGAAGCAAACAAATCAAGTGAGACCGTGAAGAACTTGGCTCCTGAGATGCTCATGGCCTTCTGGCACTGCTGGCACACAATCTGGACGAAGGTCTTCGCTTCCTCGGAGCCATCGTACCACTGGCAGGAGTAGGCTGCTTCCATTACTGATGAGCTCTAGGTTATTGAAAAAACAATTAAGTTCGATTTCCAGCAGAGCTATTGCGTATATTTTAATTGACTGTGGCTATCATAAAGTGTCCATCAATTAACTGTCGAATGGTTCCATTTTGTACTAAACCATAACCAATTTGACAGTTAATCCATGGACAATATGATAGCCACTGACATTTAAAAGATACGCAATAGCCCTGCTGTATTCAATCAAGATTTTTTGAGTAGCGGCTACGGAGTCTGGATTTATGCCCAATGGATGGTAATAGGGTCGCTTTATTACGTGGGACTTTAGCAAAGCTGGCGAAATGTGGGTGTACTATTAGGTACACCCCTGCTTAACCCTTCCAGAATTACAGGCGTGATGTTATTTTAGAAAAATCCTAATAGTTCTATTCGTTTTTTAGTGCCATACCTCTTCAATAAGCCTGTTACCGAAGATGCAGAAGTGGAACACCTGACCCAGAGTGTAGCTGAGGTAGCCAATTGTACTGAAAGCGTAAACGTTTATTCCGTTGATCTGAAACAAGTAATTAAAATGTTATTATCAATGGTCGCTTCATTTTCAGCTTAAAAGTAACTATGTGAAGTCAATTTAATATTTAAAACGGAACAATAATAATTATGCTACAAATGGACCATTATCAATTTCTTGCCTTCATCCAAAGGACTTTGATCTGCTCTCATACATCGTGCGCCCTGAGCCCAAAAACATCGGAAAATTATTTGTTGTATTGTCGGTCATTAGGAATTAGGCCTTTTAGATCTTATTTTTTAGGCGAGTAGGTGCAGAATAGATTTTATTTTTTTGTAATATATAATATTATTAGATTTTGAACCAACCATAACAACGAATATTAATAACTGAAATGTGCACGTGCAACTCAAAAGCGTTCCGAGCGAGATTACCTCGAAAGTGGACATCATCTCTTTCTAATAGGGTGTAAACCCCTGAAGGAAATCAAGGTTATTATCAGTCATATTAGCAGATATTAGCAGTCAAAGGTTTGTTAATATTTTATTAATTCTAGGTACTTTAATTCACAAGGTTGCTTTCTTACTTCGTCAAGCTTATTTACATATTGACATTTTGAATAAACTGCTACCAATGCAAAGCGCGAGGGTAGGGCGGGTGCTGGAAGTTATATAACACAATATTAACTGTCCCAAATTAAGTAGTAGGCTCATGCACATGCACATCCCAGTTAGTATAAGAATAAGAATAATTTATTTCTTTAAAAAAGTAGGTATTACAAAAATGTACATTTAGGTGCATTAGTGTTATTTCTAAACAATTGTATAATTAGTGCTTATAAGTAATCTATAAGTAAAGTATATATAACTGTTGCAAGTTACGATAGTGGCGAAATCAAATGTTAGGTAGCGACCTGCCTGATCTAGGTTTATTTAAACCTGTGTTTCAGGCCATCACTTTACATTGTATAATTTAATTAGGACAGGAAAAGTTTTAAAATAAAGTAAATCTAGGAACAAAAACATTAAAACTAACTTAATTACAATATATATTAAATCAAACCAGGACTTCTAGAGGTTTTTCTGTGTCCGTGTAATTAAGCGTCGCTAAATAATCAGATATTACAAAATTACATTTCTTATAACTTAGACTATAGAAGTTTAGTTTCTTGTTGAGTCTATTATACAGAAAAGGTCCTAAAAACACATAAAATCGACTAGCAAAAGCATGTCTAGTTTGAGGCTTTGTGCAAACCAGGTCTTTTCTTCTCCTATCGGATGGAACTGGGTCATAGGGAAGGGTAGAGTGCTGCTGTAGTATAATGTGAAGAATAAATAATTGCCGTACTGTGAGCACATTACATGCTTTGTAGAGCAGGTGTGTAGGAAATCTAAACGGACGAAAGGTAGCAACCTTTAAAATTGCTCTTTGAGCACGTTCTAGAGGGAGAAGAAACGAATTTCCCGCCCCCCCCCCCCAGGATGTTATGCAATAGGTTAGAATAGACTGACACAACGCTAAATAAACCTGTTTTATTAATTTATAGTCGGATACATTGCGTAAATACTTAAAAACATAAATTAGTTTGCGCACTCTAGCACATAGTAACTCGATATGTTTACGGAAATTTAGATTGGAGTCAATAGTGACACCAAGATATTTCAAATGGTCAGCTTTTTCTAAAGTAGGGCAAGAACATGCAGTGTCAGCGTACGTGCTACAGGTATGCGCGTAAATTATTTGGTTAGTAAGCGGTGTGTTAGTATGTCTCATTGTAAATGAAATGTATTTTGTTTTATCAGCATTCAGTGTTAGAAGATTATTCTGGAGCCAATTAGACACAATGTTGAAACCATCCTGAGCATGTTCATAGGCCTTTTTTTTTTTTTTTTGTTGGGTGTAAAATCATCGAATAACCCCTCCCGTTCTTGGGCAGAGCGAAAGGGAGTGTCAGACTTCTACTGACTAAAAACCACCCATGTTCCTTCTTCGCCCTCTATGTCGAGGCCGCGATAACCGTTGGACTACCCGCGGCCCCGACAGGCGTCGGCCCTTTCGGGCCCCTCCCATGTTGCTGACATCTCTTTGAGGCGCGCGTGGAACACGAACGCGCCGTCGACACGGCCTGTTTTCGTCGTGAGACGGACGGACGGCGAGTTAGCCCATCACTCACCGTCCACAGGCCCGCATCTACGGTGGCCGGAGGTCATCGCGGGACCCCCGACGCCCGGAGCGCCTCCCGCGGCGGCTGGGACGAGAGGTTCTCTCCCTCTCGCGTTCCGCCACCTCCTTCGCCAGCATCACTGCTTCGCAGAAGGAGGCGACGGCGTCCCATTCCTCCTCGCCCCGGACCATGGCTTGCACCAGGGCCGGGCGCGAGAGGTCGCCGCCGCCGATCGCCGCTACGAGAACACGGCGGGGCTCCGCCCAAGCAGGGCACACCTCCACTGTGTGCTCCACCGTGTCCTCCGGCCGATCCTCACAATGGTGGCATCCGGGCGTTTTCTCCCGCCTGATTCGGTGCAGGTACCTCCCGAAACAACCGTGTCCGGTGAGGACCTGCGTCAGACGGAAGGTGAGGGCGCCGTGGCGCCTCTCAAGCCACTCCTCAAAGAGGGGACTTACCGCCACTATCGTGGCGTGCCCTGCACGGGGTTGCGACAGTCGCTGTCTCCATGTCGCCATGAGATCGCACCGGAGGTCTGTCCGCCGCGCAGCAATTTGCCGCGGCAGCGGAGTGACCCCCCGGCGCAGCGCCTCCGCGCGCCGTTGATGCAGGCGCGCGAGGACTATCGCCTCCAGATCCCACGGCGGCAATCCGGCAAGGAGGTTCGCCGCTTCGCGGGAGATCGTGCGGTACCCCCGTACCATTCTTACGGCCATGACATTCTGGGGCACGTTCAGGTAGTGGGCGGCCCGCTTCCTCAAAGCAGGCGCCCACACCGGTGCCCAGTAAAGGGCCATGGACCGCACGATCCCCGCGTAGAGCCTCCGGCAGGAGGCGTTTGGCCCCCCCAGATTGGGCAAGAGCCACCTAAAGGCAGCCCCGGCCCGCTCCAGTCTGGGAGCCAAACATCGGAAGTGTTCCACGAAGTTCCACCGGCTGTCGAGGACGAGTCCTAGGTACTTTAAAGTACACTCGACGCCGATGGGAACCCCTCCCACCATTAACTAGGATCCCGACGGTAGCGCATTCCCACGTCCATGGAAGCCCATGGCCTCCGACTTGTGAAGCGCCACTTCGAGACCCAGCTGCCGGATCCTCTCTACGACTATCGCAACCCCGCGTGTCAAACTGTCGGCCGCCGCCTCGTACGACCCACCCTGAGCTAGCACCAGCGTATCGTCCGCGTAGCAGACTACGCTGACGCCGCTAGGGAGGTCGGCGCGCAGCACCCAGTCGTAACCGATGTTCCACAAGGGCGGCCCCAGAACCGATCCCTGTGGAACACCGCACGACATCTCTCGCCGGTTCCACTGTCCGTCTTGACCAGGGTAGATGACAGCCCTGTCTGTCAAATAGTCCCCGACCACACGACGAAGGTAGGTCGGCACCCGGTGATACCGGAGTGCCTCCCTAATGCAGCTCCAGGGCATAGTGTTAAAGGCGTTGGCGATGTCGAGAGACACCGCCAAGACCACACCGCCCCGAGAGACCGCAGCCCCCGTCGTGAGGGCTCTCACGCGCATGATGGCGTCCACCGTCGAGCGCCTCTTGCGGAAACCAAACATCTCCTCGCGGGCCTCATTCTTGGCCCGCTTACAAGCCTCGCGGAGGGTGGCCTTCGCCGCCCTGTACCCCTCATACAGCTCCGCCTCAATGGCTTCCGCATTCGGAGGCCGAATGCGGCGCCTGCGATGCCTGGTGTACAGGTGCCGCGCCGCCATACACTGTTTACGCAGGTACGACAGCTCTTGCGACCACCAGTACACCTGACGCCGGGCGCTTCCTGGCCGAACTCGGGGCATTGCCATGTCACATATCTCGGACATGGCCTCCTGGAACCAACCCGCCTCGGTGTTTACGTCGGCGGGCCTGACCGGTGATTGCACCCAGGCCCGCACGCCAAAGACGCCACCGCAACTCCCGCTGCGGTGGTGCCACAGGAGGTCCCGGAGGGGGCTGAAATGGACTGTCATTAATGGCCCCATTAAGCCTCCTCCAGGCGAATATCAACCACTGCGCCTGCGCTCAGGATCTGTTGCTCCAGAGTATGGCGCAGTGGTCGATAAACATCGCCGTGGTCGCTGAGCCCTACTTTGTCCCGCCCAGGCCAGACTGGGTGGAGGACCTTAGTGGCTCAGTGGCCATTATTGCGTCGGCCGCCGCCGGCACCCCGACCCTTGAGATGGTCAGAAAGGGTCAGGGGTGCGTAGCAGCACGGTTCGGGGAGATCGTAGTCGCGGGAGTCTACTTCTCTCCGAGCCGAACTCTCGCCGAGTTCCAAAACTCCCTCAGGGAGTTAAGTGTCGTCATCGGAGGCTATTCCCTTCCCGTACTAGTGCTCGGGGACTTCAACGCCAAGAGCTTGGCTTGGGGTTCCCGTTACACGGATGTGCGGGGTGGGATGGTCGAGTGCTGGGCTCTGGAAACAGGCCTGGACATCCTGAACCGGGGTTCTGTACCCACGTGCGTGCGGATGCGGGGCGAGTCGGTGGTGGACATCTCGTTCGCCAGCTCCGCTCTGTCACGGCGTGTCGTCGACTGGTGCGTCATGGAGAGGGTGGAGACCTATTCCGACCACCGGTATATCCGGTTTGAGGTCTCTGCCCAGTCCCCAAGTGCGCCGGTCCCACAGACCCCGAGTGGTCCGCGTTGGGCGCTGAGGCAGCTGGACAGGGAGCTCCTCCTGGAAGCCTCGATGTTCATAGGCCTCAGCCCTTGATTTAGCTGCAAATAACAGAGCAGTATCATCCGCATAAGACATTACAACACCATTTTTAAGTGTCAGGCTGCAAAGGTTATTAATATAGACTAAAAATAATGTAGGACCTAGTATACTGCCTTGTGGAATTCCAAAACATGTATTAGAAAGATCAGAACTTGTAGTCGGACCAATTTTTACACATTGCTGTCGATCATTAAGATAATCAGATAATAGTAGAAGCTGCGCTCCTCTTATCCCAAGTGATTCAAGCTTCTGCAAAAGAGTAGTGCAAGAAATAGTGTCAAAGGCCTTGGCAAGGTCTAGAAAAATACCCACTGTATGCATTCCACTATCCAGATTTGTAGAAATGTAATTAATCAATTTGTTTACTGCTTGGTTGGTTGATTTTTTAGGCCTAAACCCAAATTGATTATCGGAAAGTAGTTTGTTATCTTCCAGATATTTTATCAGTCTACTGTTTATGATTTTTTCTAAAATTTTTGACAGGCCCGTAAGTACTGAAATGGGTCTGTAGTTATTCACACTCATTTTGTCTCCAGACTTAAAAATAGGTGTCACCACAGACTTTTTCAGCAATTTTGGAAATATCCCTTTAGATAAACAAAGCTGAAAGATGTGGGTAAGCGGAGGGGCCAGTAGGTGTTTAAATCTTTTAAGTACATTATTGGGTATATCATCCCACCCAGTTGCGCAAATATCCTTTAAGCTGTCTATTATTCTAACTACTTCGTTAACGTCTGTATCTAATAAAACAAAAGAATTTAATGTGGAAGATGGCCTAGTTGGGTTTTGAGTGGGAGGACGGCTAAATTTCTGGATTTTTCAGCCAAGTTTTTACCAACGTTGATAAAATATTGGTTAACCTTGTTTGTTGCTTCGGATGGGTTTATTTCTGGGTGTATATAAGTTCCTTGTCGCCACCATCTTCATCAAACGTCATGCATCCCTTATCTTTTTGACACGACGTCAACATGACGTTTTATTCCAAGAGCCCAGACCCGCCAGGCATAACTTATTTTTCTACTTTTTTTTGGCTTCCAGTAGCATATATAAAAAAAAAATGTTAGCGTGAAGTTTGACAGAGGAGAACAGAAGAGGAAAATATAAAAAATGCAATTAGAACAATCTCCTTTATTAAAGGTTGGAGCAGCTTTGCATCATAGATGTCACCTTCCTTCTGGCCTTATTGTCTTTCACACAGTCCATCCATTTTTTCTATGGTCTTCTCCTACTGTTATAACGTCTAGTCAATTCCCTGCTAATAGGGATGTTAACAAAAAAAAACTAATTAGTCCGTCTTAGAGATTTCCAAAAATATTCGACACGTTTTTTTACTTTTTTCACGTAAACAAACAATGAAGACGATACAGTGGTTTGAAAATTCGTGTGACATCATAATCTAAGCTATTAGTATGACATTTTTTAGCAATCAGTGACGTCACCAACCCCCACTCAAATCTTTGACGCGTTTTAGCTTTGTCAATTTTTATTGATTTGATAAAACAAAAAATACGTATCCAATATTTTTTGATAATCTAACAGACGGACTAATTAGAATCACATTGTTTAAAGCCAGTAAACGTCCCTATTATATTGAGATCAAGATTTAGCTGAATACCAGGATTTTTTATGGAGCGAATGCTTATCTGACCTGTTAATAGTACCCAGTTAGTACCACCTCAACATTCATAAATATCCCCAAACTTTCCTTACGACATTTTCCTCATTTCTCGTTAAGCAAGGACATCTATACATTATTCACTCATTTCAGTGTTCAATTGGGCATTAGTATTGTACGGAAATATACGGTCATTCTTTCGTAAAAAGATCGAGTAATGGCTATTTGAAATCGGTCAGAAACCGATCTAGCGGCGGGACCCAGACGTCGGGCCAATGACGGACCATTACACAAACGGTTTTTACATTTGTCAAACGATTCCTATTCTTATTATATTATAGGAGAAAAGGTTGAAGACCTTAAAATTGCTAGCCTTTGTATCAATAGATTGATATATCTCATGAGTGTGGCCTAATCCAATCGGTGTATACCTAGTAAAATACACGTCAGGATCTTCTTCATTTCTTAAACGCATGTGAATCTATCTAACTTTTATATAAACTGCATCAGTTTATTGGTTGCATTTTTTTTTTACTTTTTCATCATCAACACCTTTCATTCCATCCTCTTGTTGCTGCAACAAGATAGCTTCTATGCTGTTAAGAATTTGTCTTTCTAGAATCCTAATCATAATCATCTTCCTGCCATTGTCCCTTTCTACGGTCTAGGTCGGTCTAGGTAGGTCTAGGCCGGTCTAGGTCGGTCTAGGTCGGTCTAGGTCGGTGCAACACGTTTTCTTCATCTGTTCTTTCCTGTCAGACGTCACGGCTACATTTACTTCTTTCTTTTTCATATCATTCCTCACACAATCCATCCATCTTATCTTGAAATATTTTCTCTTTATAATAAGGTTCAAAATTGTTGGTACACTACATAACTTTAGGTTTCGGAAAATCGAAGTGACCTAACGCAGGCATTTTTTTATCTAAAAGGTTACTTCAAACACTAGATGTAGAACATAACTTGTACAAAAAAAAATAGGTACTTGTATTTGTAACTTTTCTTAGGCTTTTCTAGAATTCCAATGAATGTTCAGAACAGATTCAACTTACCTTAGTAGCTTGGTAGGCCAGCAGAGTAAGTGTGATCGTCGACACCAGCATGTGGAATAGCAGAGCAGTACCATAAGTATCACCGATTGAGGCTACCAATCTGGAAAGAAGGAAAACGATAAGTACAGAAGTATTTATTAATTACTAGCTGTTGCCAGCGGCTTCGCCCGCTACAGCTCAAAAATTATAACCAAGGGAAGATAAAATCGGGATAAAAACTATCCTATGTGTTCATCCAGGTTATAAACTACCTGTGCACCAAATTTTATCCAAATCCGTCCAGTAGTTTTTGCGTAAAAGAGTAACAAACATTCATCCATACATACTTACAAAGTTTTGCGTTTATAATTTTAGTAGGATAGGATGGAAAACGTTGAGCTGAACATCGCAGTATAAATAGGAGATTTTTTAATGTATTACGCCTTGTTCAAGACCGAAGGTGATACTGCTTTCGTCCTACGACAAGTGCATTGTCACTTGGTTCGTTCATGTGAGTTAAAAACGAGTCACTCGTAGTTTGTGGCCAAGCGGATACAGATAATTCACATTTGACAAACTTTAATACCTATTTACTACCCTACCTATTATTTGTTGGCAAAAAGCACACACAAACTAATCCCATTTAATTTAATAAGCTCCAGAAATTCTACCCAGAAAATACTATCCAAACGTTCAATTAAAACCGCAAACATTTTCAAAACATAATTTCATAATAATATTCCGAACTTTGCATTCAACACCAAATCCTTAGTTCGTAACTTCAAACACGATGTTAGCCGAAGTTTGCCGAAGTAGGAACGACTTTGACCACAGATTATAGGTCTCGGGAGAATAGTTTGCACGGCTGCGGTCACTAGAGGTCAATTAAGTTCAGTTAGAGAAGTTGTACCTTCTAGTATATTCGATATAGCCTGCCAATGATTTACGTTGTCTGTGCAGTTTCGAAAGTTTTCGTATTAGTCTGGTTGCGACAGGTCGGTCCCCTGAATAATCAGTTCATTTAAGCAATGAGCTTTCGAATTTTGGTCGTCTTTATACAGTGTGTAAGAATCTTTTGGCAGCTGAATAATGACACTGAAATAGGTGGTTTGATTGATTCATTAAATTTTTCAAAAGACGTAAAATGGTTTGGAATGCCTAGATTAGTAAACCAATATTAAATTTATATGTTAATTAAATTAAAAACATAGTATAATAAAAAGATTGTAAAATAAAAAAAAAATCACGCATGTATGCATTATTAACATTTTCGACATTTTTTGCCTATTAAGTCTTTGACACCAAAGTAACTAACTATAAACTATTTAGTTAGTTGGCTTTTCTTATGTATGGGATATTCCTATAAACTACACACATCAAAAGTGTCTAGGGATCAAGCATTTTTATGCGGATTTCTTGATATTGAGATGTGGCTTTGTAATAAATTTATGATTTTATAAATTTATATGGATCCTTTTTGGTGCATTTCATAATTTGAATCAGGGACTGTGAATCAAATTCGAGTAAAAGATGAAAATCAGCTGTCAATATTTTCCCTATAAAAACATACAACGCATTGAAGACATTATTAGTGCTACTGTTTCCCTACTACTGATTAAAACCAACGTTATTATGGAGCGGCGACGTCATTTAAGCAGGGAAGAAATGTTCAGAGCCGTGGGAATGATAGAAGCTGGTTCCCGGCAACGTACTGTGGCTTTAGCTCTGAATACAAGTCAGAGTGTTATCAGTCGACTTTGGACACGTTACAAGACCGATACATTCAAATCTTAACTCGAAGAGGTCCAACAATAACCGCCATGATGTTAGCCGTGAGGCTTCATCACTCTTCAGGGAACTTAATTAGCGACCAAACAGTCAGAAACCGCTTGCATGAAGTGAACCTTCATTCCCGAAGACCGCTACGGGTACCACCTATAGCAATGCACAATCGTAGGATTCGATATCAATGGGCTCTTGAACACAGAAATTGGGCAGAAGAACAATGGCGTTTCGTGTGCTTTTCTGATGAGTCTCGTTTTGGTATGAGACCGGATACAAGACGTATACGACACTGGAGAACCCCTGGACGCCAACAGCGATTAAAATCCTGCCAGGAAGTCCATCCTTATAGTGGTGGAACCATCATGGTATGGGCGGGTATTTGGATCGGCGGAAGAACTGAGTTGATTTGGATCAGAGGCAACCTCAACGCTCAAATTTATGCTGAGACGATTGTATCAGACGTCATCGTTCCTCTACAAGTGCAAATCGGTCCCTTATTTCAGTTAATGCATGATAATGCACGACCGCACACCGCAAGAGTTGTAAGACAGACTCTCGCCGCAGCTAACATCAATGTCCTGCCCTGGCCTGCTCAGTCGCCAGACTTGAACCCGATTGAGCATGCATGGGATATGGTACAGAGAAGAGCTCTGCCGAATATGGAGGGTATCCAGTCGCAAGAAGACCTTTTTTTGTTGTTGCAACGAACATGGGCGGCCATTCCACAGCGTGATTTGGATGAACTCATTCTGAGTATGCCAAACCGATGTTCTTGTGTTGTTAGTGTTCGCGGTAGAAACACGGATTAGTAATTGTTTAAGTTACCCAATAAAATTTTAAAGAAAACTGTTATTTCAGTCTTTTTTTCGAACTTTAATGTTAGTGGTTCAAATGTCAAAAATCCCTTTATTAGGAAAATGGCAAATTTCTTTATTAATGCAAAGGTGACTTGGTTTATCGTTACTGTGACAAACGAAAACACTTTATTTGATGAATCCTTAAAGAAAATTTTAATTAATATCAATCAGGAGAAAAGTTATTGCAAAAATATATGTTGATCCCTAGACACTTTTGATGTGTGTAGGTTAAAGTTTTGGGTTCATTTGAATTTTAAATTATGAAATGAAAATAGAATGGACCCCGCCTGCTTCCAAGTTTGGTTTAATTTAAAATGTGCTTGTTTTAAGCTTTTCAGTTTTTTCAGTCGGGTTTTTTAGTTTTTTTAACAACTTTTTTTTACTTTAATGCTATTGAGTCGGAACTGCAGTTGTCCTTATGAGCCGCCCGGGCGCCTAGCTCTCGCAGAGCGACAGCGATAGTTTCTTCAAATACCTAATTTTCAAAAGTCTCTCCACCCGCATTTTCTCAATTTATTTTAACGAGGAAAAACCATACTAAAATACATGTTATCGTTCTGATATTTTGCCATTAGTCCAATCAATAGTTTTTTTTTTGTAAAGCGTATAATTATTCTTATTCCTGAACATAATTTTGTATGGTGATAAAAAAAATCTAGCTGGACAGTAATATTCAAAACGTATGAAATTACGAGCGTGCATTTCAGGGATGCGTTTCGCGGTCGCGGGGAGTGACATAATTTTGTATGGTGATAAAAAAAAATCTAGCTGGACAGTAATATTCAAAACGTATGAAATTACGAGCGTGCATTTCAGGGATGCGTTTCGCGGTCGCGGGGAGTGACGTAGGCTCCACCCACTCGTTCAAGGTCGCTGTCATTTATTGTCACCTTAGTGGCAGTCATTTGTGTTTCATGAAACATAATATACTAAACATTGCGTCTGTAATTCCCGTAGGGTTAGTTAGAGATGTAGATACCTAATATTACGCCAGTTTAATCCCCATGTAATAAGCAATCGGGCACAAATCCAGAGTCTGTAGCTGCAACTGAAATTTATCCACACACTCTGTGCTGTTTTATGAAAATATATTGAAAACCATGATGTGACATTCATTCCAATTTTATTTATTAAAGCGACAAATATATCGTGTAACAAAGTTTGCAAAACTAAACCTCAATATAACCACTTGAAAACTTTTGAATGTAGAAACATTCAGACACAATTCGAAAGAATTGCAGGTTAAAATTACCTTCTACTTGGAAATAACTGTATTAACTGCGGAGAAAATCGATCGTGGCATTCACAAGGGCAAGGCTAACGTACGAAGAAACATCTGTTCTATAAAATTTGTCGATAATGCGCAATGCCATGGTCATGAATACTTGGTGCAGGAAAGAAAGAAGTTCAATGCATTGCGAACAAAGAACTGTTGAAGAAAGATTTAGGCTCCGGAAGTGGCAAATTTCGTTACCTGTAGCGAAAGTAGTGGTTTTAACCACCTAATAGCTTTTGCGATCGGTGAAGGAAAACATTGTGATGAAACCGGTATGACCTAGAACCAAAAATTCGAAGACTTCTGATGTCTACCAATCAGCGCTGAGCCCGCGTGCTAGATTATAGCCCATTCAATCTCAAAAAGAGGAGGCCTGTGTCCCAGCAGTGGGAACATGAAATGGCTGATAATGATGATGAACACACTTTTAAAAATCTTACCTGACAACGTGCTTATGCCTCTCAACCCAGTACTTGATAGCAGACCTGGCCAGCATCTCCTGTTTCGGGGTCAGACCATTAGGATTCGTGTTCTGAGTCCCAAAGTTCTGCAGTCTTCCCCCAGCTCCTCGGAGTGTCATACCGAAGTCTTGCTGCGTCGAGTATATGCCACGGATGTCCATGTCTACTGCATCTGGGATCTTTTCTTTGTCTGTTGGAGAAGTGGTTATAAAATATTTAGGTTCAATTACAAGTATAGGTTGGGGCACCTATTGATTTACCTCCTAAAAATCCTACAAGGTTCGATAAGAGACTCGTCGCAGTGCATTTAAGAAACCATAATAAATTCATGATGGGGACCGTGAAGAATATTGTAGAAAATCAGAATAAACTTAATTGAATTCGTTTTTAGGGACTAATTAAATTAATCGGCTTCACCCATTGCGAACCCAGCTGGCCGAATAAAGTAAAGATCATTAGGCCAAATATTCGCGATCTGCCCTAAATAAATTCCCAGTGAGGCGCTCTGTAGGATATGTGCCACCCCCTGTTTTACCCATCCTACACAATCACTTGCACCTTTCAACATTTAATCATAGCAACATACTGCAACATACTAATCTTAAACAATATGAATTCATCGACACGTAAAAAAAGAAGAGGCTAGTCATATTCAAAATTGTCTTACCAGTAGAAGAAGCTCTAAACAGCTCAGCAGTGTTCGGTCTGTAAGTATCCAATGAAGCACTCAGCTCCATGAGTGGTTTCATGATGGCCTTCAGATGCTGCAGCTGTTCACATGCAAAGATCAGCCAGGAGCAGAACATGACGTCCATTAAGTTTGCGATGGCCATTGAGAAGAGGAGCCAGTAGACCTGTTTGAAAAATTTTAATTTACAAAAGATTCATGGAGTTCAAAATAGAAGGAAGCAGCTACGTGTTTTGGTTTGATTGTTACTGAACAATACTGTGTGAGATTGGAACACCACAAAAATGTTTGTCTGAAAATTATCAGTTTCAATTTTTTATCACTTATCTGTAGGTATGGGATATACTTTATGGAAGGTCTGTTTTTTCTCTCACTATAGGAAATTCTCCTGTATTGTGGGTGCGTTAACAAACACTTAAACTCACTAACACCCAGACCCGGAACAACTATCTGTAGGCCATGCAAATATATTTTATTCCTCGGCAGACAGCGCACCAGTCCAATCGCAGCCACTGCGTCAACCATGCCATCGCGTCATAAAATCACCAGGTTAAAACTACTTCCGTAGTTACTGGCTTTTATACAATTAACAGGTATCTTCTGGGCACGCTTGTTCCATCACAGACGCTCAATCTATTAGTGGAAAGCGATAGACCAGGCCCATTTGAAAATAAATAATGTGAATCTGGCCGTGCCTGGATCTTGCTAGAAAAATAATTTGGTTACTCACTTGAAAAGTGAAGGCGACAATATACATGGTACCACTCATGGCGTTGAACGGGTACCAGGCTTTCAGAGGTAGACGAGGGGCAATCTCCGTGAGGGTCTCGTTAGTCTCCTTGTTTGTGATAAGACGGACCGACTCGCCGAAGAATGTCAGAGTAATCCAGCCTAAGGGAAGAAAAATGTAGTAATAGTATCATTATTATTCTCATTTTTTAAACACCCATACTCTTTATAAAAAACTCCCACACAACGGCCATTAAGATCCCAGGAGTAGTAAGAGGTCTTCTTAAATGTTTAAAGAAGGGAATACATTTACTTTTCACAGAGCAAGTCAAACGCTATTCTCAAGAGGAACATACGTTCAACGTAAGACGGCAAGTGAAATGCCTGCTGTACATCTCGGAAGTAATAGCTTGATATACAGGGTGTTTGGAAGGGAGCTGTACATACGCCTAGGGTAGAAACTAGGGATAGTCTGCTACCTACCCCCGCCCATTATATTGACCTTGGCCTCAAGGTTTTTTTTTAATTTATTTTTATTTTTTATTTGACTTTTTTGTGATTTTTTGACTAAAACTACCTGTAGCTCAAAATCTATCCATGGGACCGGTCGGCTAATGGTCTTGTTTTAATCGTTAGAGTCTTAGGGTCCTGCAAAAAATTATTTTACACCAGAAAATTGTGGAGAAGAAAAGTTATGGGGCCTGAAGTACCATAGTAAGGTAAAGAAATAATTTTAAGGGCAACTTTCTATGGGGTTTAAAAAAAACTAACAGGGTTGGAGTTCTTCTGATTTTTTTAAAACATCCTCAGTCCATGCCCTTTCTAACGATATGCTAAAAGTGTATTTATCACTTTTAGTTTTAAAGTTATTAATTAATTTCCGCAACTAGGGCACTTTTACCACCACGAGTCGACATTTGTAAGACAAATGTAATTTCCAGAATTTAAACCAGTTTGGCCTACAGTTGGCAAATTTGTTGTCTCACTCTTACACGAGAGCAACATGTAAGAGACAAAACATGTCATGTCATGTCTCTTTCGCTCTTGGGTCGACGGGGCCGGGCAGGTAACTCGTTGGGGTCTTTGTTAGTCAGTCGAGATTTACCCATCTTAGCTAACTTACGTACTTGCCGTTACGACGCTCCACTGTTTTCGTTAATTTTGTTGAGTTTGTTATTACTTCGTTTTTGTTAAGTTTTGTTATTTGTTACCTTGTTGTTGGCAAAATGGCTGGATTTACCAGTGAAGAGTACACCGACATGCTGGTGGTGTATGGAATGGCTGATTGCAATGGGCGCGAGGCACGGAGGATTTATCAAGAACGGTATCCTAACCGGCGAGTGCCTAACCACCAAACGTTTGGCTCAACTTATCGGCGTCTGCGAGAAACCGGAAATTTAAATTTCCGGGAACCAGCCGTGAACAGATTTCAACCAAATTTGGCTGCGGAAGAACGCATATTGGCTGAATTTGAGGAAGATCCGACCAGAAGCGTAAGAACCGTAGCCCGGACGCTTGGTTTAAGCGTGTGGAAAGTCTGGTCGGTTCTTCGCGAAAATGGACGTCATCCTTTCCACTACACCCCTGTTCAAGGTAATTTTTTACATAAAGTTTTTGTTTTTAGCTCTTATGTAATGAACTAGCATGTGAATTTCATAGGCAATTTTTAAATTAACATGAGCATGTGTGTGAGAGAGAGAGAAATGGAAAGACAGAGATAGCAATCAATGTTACATAGCTACTAATTCATAAGGAAACCGCTAACGTTGATATTTTTATTGTTTTAGGCTTAGAGGATAACGACTATGCAAGAAGGGTGGAGTTTTGCCGCCACTTGCTCCATACGGACGTGGAAGATATTAATTTTTTACGGAGTATTCTCTGGACTGACGAGTCCAAGTTTGACAAGGAAGGAATTGTAAATTACCACAATCTCCATCACTGGGCACCCAGAGATCAAAACCCGAGAGTCAAGAGGCACAGAGGTTTTCAACGAAGGTTCTCCGTGAACGTATGGGCAGGCGTCATCGGTAATCGGTTGATAGGGCCGCACTTTTTGCCAGACAACCTAAACGGGCAAAACTACTTAGATTTCCTCGAAAACGATTTGCCTGATTTAGCGGAAGAAGTGTTTGACGAAAATCGGCCCATAGTCTTCCAGCACGACGGCTGTCCTGCTCATTGGAGCCTAGCAGTGAGGGAGCTTCTGGATAACTGCTTTCCTAATTCTTGGATTGGTCGGGGTGGGCCAATTCCCTGGCCCCCAAGGTCGCCTGACCTTACCCCACTCGACTTCTACGTCTGGGGAAGGGCGAAAGAGTTGGTGTACGCAGAAGAAGTACCAACAAGGGAGGTTCTAATTAACAGGATCCACGCCGCATTCGATACAATGCGCGAGGAACTGCTGCTTAGAACGGTGACCGTGGAGATGAGGAAGAGGTGCCGAGCATGTTTACAGGTCAATGGTCATCAATTTGAACAAAATTTGTAATTAATTAAAATTAGTAATTAATTAAAATTTGTAATTTAATGACATTAGTCATTACCAAATTTTTTGTTTCATTTGCCATCCTTTTACGATCGAACACATTTAATTTTCATTAGTTGAAATTTTTGCTTGAAGTGCCCTAGTTGCGGAAATTAATTAATAACTTTAAAACTAAAAGTGATAATTACACTTTTAGCATATCGTTAGAAAGGGCATGGACTGAGGATGTTTTAAAAAAATCAGAAGAACTCCAACCCTGTTAGTTTTTTTTTAAACCCCATAGAAAGTTGCCCTTAAAATTATTTCTTTACCTTACTACGGTACTTCAGGCCCCATAACTTTTCTTCTCCACAATTTTCTGGTGTAAAATATTTTTTTGCAGGACCCTAAGACTCTAACAATTAAAACAAGACCATTAGCCGACCGGTCCCATGGATAGATTTTGAGCTACAGGTAGTTTTAGTCAAAAAATCACAAAAAAGTCAAATAAAAAATAAAAATAAATTAAAAAAAAACCTTGAGGCCAAGGTCAATATAATGGGCGGGGGGAGGTAGCAGACTATCCCTAGTTTCTACCCTAGGCGTATGTACAGCTCCCTTCCAAACACCCTGTATAGTACCTTGGTACCTTTTTGATAAAAGTATTTATTAAAAGAAAGCTCTGAATATTGTTGGGACAGTTCTTCCTTTATTGGCACCCAACATGGGACCATAAACGATAATTTGTTTTTTATGTATTTTTGGTAGGCATTCTAATATCCTAATGTATAATAATGCTATGATGAGTAATTTCATTAGTAGCACAAAACTTGTATTTTGATATTTCAGAATGGCGCCCAACGTGGGACATAAATGCCAAGTTTAAATTCCGCGTTACAAAGGAGCACTTTTTTTTTTGACTTTTCTCCTGATCTTTCGACAGTAAACCCTCTACTTTTCAATTAGGGACCATTCTTAAAACAGAATCGACTTCGATAACAGGTTTTTATTGTACATATTTAATTTGTTTCTATTATACTTTCGAGCTGAGAAACTAGTATCGCCATTGCACATTCGAAAATAAAATATAATTTCGCCCCATAAACCGTATTGCCTTTCACATTAAGATTCCACATTCATGGTCTTAACGTTAGACCATGAATGTAGAACTATAATGTCAGCCTTTGGATTGTAAAGGCTTGAACGGACTACTAAACTAGACTAACGTAAGCCAGCTCCAACCGCAACATGGCCTAGTACATAGCAGTCTGAATCTAGGGAATGTGACAAAGTCGACGGTCGACGATAACGGGTGGCATTGCTTGCTTAGTTGCGATGTCGTTTGCATCTATGCTACCCTGGTATTCTTGTTTGAATGTGTTCGAGGAAACTTGCTGTTTTGGTTATTTCCTTGCATGATTCGCAATTTATGGTGTTATATTACTTTGGTATTTCTGATTTTATTGATAAAATCCGAGAATAAAAGAAAAACACGTGTTGAGCCAAACCCAAATCACATGGGACAAAGACATGAGAGTGATGTTATGAAAAGCTATTCACGTTCGACGTATTTTTGTCCTTACGTACACGTGTAACGTATTTCGAACTAGTTGTTGGTCTCGAGGTCACAAACGCGACTGCTAGGCGTGGCTTCCTGAGAAACATTTTTGTTGGACTTTTAGGGTTTCGCGTACCTCAAAAGAAAAAATCGGAAATCTTATAGGATCACTCGTGTGTCTGTCTGTCTGTTCGACCACCCCCCCCCCCTTATCTCTGAAAATACAACAGAGCGTAAAAAACAGAAGTTAGTTCAACACTTATAGATTACAGGAAAACCTATAAGAAGTCATGGTACGGAACTCTTTATGTGCAAGTCCGACTTGCACTTGGCCAGTATTTCCATTATAAGTGTCTCAGTAGTAGCCAGGAAATCAAATTTGCGGGTTTGCGGGGGTCTCTCTCACGTCGAATTGCTGTCCCAGTGGACTATAAGAGTAAAGGAACAAAGAGTCCAGGTGTGCCTGCGCACACACTTGTGCACTATAAAAACTCGATGACTAATCCCCGCTGAGATTGGCCTCCATGACCGAAAACTGTCAGTAGGACTATGTTTCTAAAGGACGTATAAGTTTTACTCACTAACAACAGCCAAGCAAGTCATCCCACAGATGAAGTACAGGAGTCTCCTCATCTTGGTGAGCGCGATCTGGTGGTAGCGGGCATCTGACTCCGTGAACAGAGGGTGGCTGTTTGACTGGTTCCATACTGCCAGGGTTCTGGGTGAAGAAAATCACAGCACTGTCACGAGCATAAAACAAATATGTACATACACAAAGCAACTTTTTCATAGTATGTACTGCGTTGATTAGCATTTTTCGTTTTCACGAAATAGGCTTTATCTCAAAGTAGGTACAAACCCATATTTCACAAGAAAATATATTTTGATTATTTTCATGTATAACCGGTTTTCCGAACAAATGGTAACATAATAATACTATTTAAATAAAAACTAGACGACCACGTACTCAAACAACAGCTTTCGGACGCAGGGTCTTTCGTGTTCTTTTGACCATAGAGTCAAAAACGGAATTTAAGCTACTCAGCTTAAAGTCTAGTTTGCACGTCTACCAAAATTAGTGATAATTATCCCGTCTTTTATCAAGACCCTGAACCTATAATTAAATAACAAACATCTAATCAAAAGTACTGATAAAAGATTTCACAACAGATTTAATGACAAGAAGTGTTTATTTATGGTTGATCATCGCTTATTCTCTGAAAAAGCTAATAAAACACAATTCAGCTTATCCAACTTCTAGTGACCTAGTTTACAATCAAAATGACTGTTTTAGCCAACAGTTGGAAACAACTTTATTATTCTGAATGGACTAGAAAGTCCATTCAGAATCGATTTTGTAAATAAATAATGAGTTATAAGAAGTGTTAATATGTACTATTATGTCTTCATTCTACAACTCACTTACATGAAAACTAGCAGCTGACTTACCTTACCTAATGGGGATGTTTACTAACTTAAAAAACATGATTCTAGTTAGTCCGTCTGTTAGATTATCGAAAAATATTGGATACGTATTTTTTGTTTTATCAAATCTATATAAATTGACGAAGATAAAATGCGTCAAAGATTTGAGTGGGGGTTTGAGACGTCACTAACCGCAAAAAAATGTCATACTAATGTTTTAGAATATGACGTCACACGAGTTTTTAAAGCACTGTATCATCTTCATTGTTTGCTTACGTGAAAAAAGAAAAAAATAGTACATGTCCAACATTTTTTTTTGGAAATCTATCTGACGGACTAATTAGATTTTTTTAATTACCCACCATATTATGTATTATGTTTAGGTATTAGGGAATAGAGTGACGAGGTCGTGGGTAGATAATAACAGCCGCTCGGATAAATCTTCAAGTTAAGCCACGCTTGCCTAGGTTGGTCAGATGGATGGCTAAAATATACCTACATATTTTATTTAATACGTGTCTCGGAAGCTAATTAAGCTGTTCAGTTGGTGTCGTCTGTTATGAGTAGATCTTTGTCATTCGTTACAAGGTTTTAGTGGCCCGGACAATAAGTCCTACCAAGAGATATATTATTACCCAGTACTTACTGGGTTGTGGAGGTCAGATTGGCAGTCGCTTCATGTAAAATACTGGCATTCAGCTGCATCTGGTTGGACTGGAAGCTAACCGGCTAAGCAGATGATAATGTCGCATGACGCAAAACTTCAACGAAGCCCTCTAATGTCGCCGTAGCATTAAACGTTCACATAAAACTCAGAAATAATTTAAACCTATTGGGAACTACGAACTGCTTCAGTAGGTACCTACCTTGGTACTCAAGCCCTAGTATTTTGAACTTTCCAACTGACCGCTAAAAGAAATTTCAAAGCAAAACCTCAGATTTCCTAAGAATCGTGACTCAATTTTAAACGGAAACCTTTGAAAATGGAACATTTCAATCTTTTAAGAGAAAATTCAAACGGTTCAGGTACCTAGTTTAAAATATTCCATTTCAATCCAAAAGGAATCCTAAGAGGTTCTTTATTCAAATATCGAGCTACATTCCATTTTCAATCTTTAAACTGCACTATTTTATTAATAAAAATGTTTGCTATTTAAAATGAAGGTTTTTAGAAAGATGTATTTATTTTTAGTTTCCTATTACTTTGTTAGGTAGTTATTGAAGATCTTTTTCCTTTTAAAAAACGCAAGAAAATAAAAAAATACCTTTATTTGCACTGTGAAGGTTTCGAAAATTAGAAAACAAACAATAAAAAATTTGACATAATTCGTAGAACAGTTATTTTGTTCAAATAAAATTGAAAATGGCTAAAAGAAAACTTAGAATAAATAACTGTAACCTAGTTTTTATATTTTTGAGAATTGAATGAAAATAGCACAATATAGCAAACAAATAAAATTGTTTGTTTAACCATACCGTAATTTGTACCTAACATAAACTTTCATCAATGCTCATGATAAATAAAAACATTCCATCATAGCAACAACAAAAACAATTGAAATTGCAAAAAACAAAACAAACAAATGCCAACAATTTATATTAAAACATTGGACTCGAAATAAAACCCAATGAAAGTCTAAATTAAAATCATTCCTGTTTACAAATCCTTTGTTTTGCTTGGTAAATAAAAATTGGGTGCAAATACTTTGTGCCCAGCCCTTTAATTTTTGGGCCTTTTTTGTTAGTCTGGTGATCGTAAGTGTGACTGCTGAATATGACGTCCTAGGTTTGATAACCGGGTCAGGCATAGTGTTATATGGCTAACGGCCACTGCACCGTAGACGCGGGCCTGTGGACGGTGAGTAATAGGCTAGCTCGGCGTCCGTCCATCTTATGACGATGACAGGTCCCACGCGAGCCTGAAAGAGATGTCACTAATATGGAAGGGGGGGGGGGGGGAATAACAAGGGAAACAGATACCGTGGCCTCGACATAAAGGGCTAAGAAGGAACATGGATGGTTTTTAGTCAGTAGAAGTCTGACACTCCTTTTCGCTCTGCCCAAGAGCGGGTGATGATTTTCCACCCGTCAAAACCAGAGGCATAGTGTCAAGGTGAAGGCAATGAGATATTCGAATTTCCTTACGGTTTTTGCAATTTCCCGGTCAGTGTCAAGTCGTATCTTACACTAATAATATAAAGAGGAAATATTTGTTTGTTTGTTTGTATCAAATAGGCTCCCAAACTACTGGACCGATTTGAAAAATTCTTTCACCGTTGGGAAGCTACATTATCCCCGGGTGACATAGGCTACTTTTTATCCCTGTGTTCCCACGGGGACGGGAACTACGCGGATAAAACCGTGTGACGTCCGTTAGTGATAAATAAAATAGGATTCGCGGCAGTAACAATTGTCTATTTACTAACTTCTCTATTTGTGTTGCCCAATTTCTCACAGGTCATGGTAACTTTAGGAGTAAATTATTTTCCTTCAAGCTTGTTGCGTCGCCTTTTTGTCAATGTTCTACATCTGACTGCGAATATGAACAATCTGCACATCACATTTTTATGGGAGTGTAGTCTTTGGCAGAATGAACGTAATATTATGTTAGATAGTGTACAGGTTACATCCGGAGTTATTTACTATATGGACCTTGTAGAAACTAGAACAAATTTCCGTGCGTTCAAGCATTTTAGTCATACCTATTATTGGAATCAAATATTCCAATAATAGCTCACAACTTTAGGACACAGTAATATTAATGACAATAATATCTGTGGTGCCAGGCAACTGGGCTTATCCCAGTTGTATACGTCCCTGCGTGCTTGTTGGCCTTGTTCTGTTCTGTCTCCTGCTGATATGGAGGGGAGAGGAAATTATGTTTTTCCTACTCCTCCGCTATTCTTTTCTGATTAATTTTGTTGCGGGATCCAAGACAGTTAAATCGTTTCTCTGGGACTTCGTCGAGCTTCATTGTCTCCGCGCTTTTCTTGTGGTCGCCACTGTTGATTCTGGCTTACAGAAGTTACAGTGGTTTGGATTCCCAAACCACTGTAACTTCTCACACACACACTATTCAGTGAGGCGGGCTTGTCCCAATAAAAAAAAATACTTTTCTATTTACGGCGCTATGCAGATGATGATTTATTGGCATAGCCTTTTCAGATTGACTTCCAGTCAAATCAGATGCAACTCAATACCAAAATCTTACATGAAGCGACTACCTGACCTCAACAGTAGTTCATACAGGGTTATACGATACCCCTGGGTAAGACTCCAGCACCAAACACACTTTACATGATAAAGCTGTATGTATATTACAAACGGATCAGTAATTACTACTAACTTCATTAAAAAAATTGTAATAAAGTTTAAAATGAAAATATTTTCCGATGAACGAATTTTTCCTTTCTGGTTTCAATTAAATTCTTGCGTAAATAACACTTCAATTCACTTAAAAAGAGGAATAAATTATCATTAATTGTGTATCTGCAACAATGATAGCGAAAGAAACAGTAGAAAGGAATTAATTTATTTGTGAAAATATGTTTGCCGCTTTCAGCGATCGGAATCGAAATTCCTTGGTCGAATGAAGTAATTTTAATTTTAACCGAAAGAGGCGTTCATTCCGATAATATTATATTTTTATCCTTTGATTTTTAAATTGCTTTTATGTTTAAACAAAGATAATATAAACGATAACTTAACAAAAATATAAACGAATATATAAATCTGTAATAATATTATAATTAGGATGTTTCTGAACCAAATTATTAGAAAGACTCTTAGCAAAATATTTTATTAAACGCACTCTGACTTAAGACAATTATTCATCATTATATTCAGCCTATTAATGTTCCCAATGCTGGGACATAGGCCTCCTCTCTTTAAAAGTGAATGGACTATAAATATACCACGTGGACCCAGTGCGGATTGGTAGTTGACACAAGTCTTCGAAAACAATTAAACTTAATTGAAAGATAAATAATTCTGAAAACGAATACCTGAAATTTCTTGCTTTCGTCGACTAGAATAAGATTAAAACCATTCGGCTGTAAGATATCATGGTAACGCCACTGAACCTGTCTCAGTTGCGACGCCCGTCATCCACTGTATGACTATTGCAATAAAACAAAAAAACGACTCACCTGTAAAAGCTCTTCGAGTTCAAAGCGAAGAAGACGAGCTTGATGATGGTATGGGTGAAGAACAGGACAGTGATCGTGTTAGCCGTAAGTTCGTTGACTTCGTCGGAGTACTGCGCCATGTTGACACCCATGCACGCGAAGTGAATGGTGATGAGGATGGCGTGGACGCTGGCGTAGATCTTCCGGAGAAGGTTTGACATCCCAGCATTTTCTGTGCAGAGGTTTTATGTTAGCATGTTGGAAATACACTTTACCCCAGAATTTATCCTGAAATACAAAAGGGCACCTGCTACAACCCTTACACACTGGCTCGTGAACTTTCATACATTTGTCCGCACGGAAGCTGGAAATGTTTGAATGAATCTGTGTGTCCAAATATTATAGATAAAGTTAACACACTAAGCTAAAACACAAGGACTTTGCTAAATATAAAAATAATTCTACTTTAAGCTAGTTTTCCTTGAACTAGGTTGCTTTTGTATTCCTCTTCACAAAGAAAAGATTGAACATTACTAAGAAAAATAATCAAGTAAAAATAAAGTCAATCCGTAAAATACATTGAAAATATATTTACAAAAGCTTTCGCCTTTTCGATGATGTTGATAAAAAAAGAAACCGTACGGTACCGAGACTGAAGAAATAAAATAATGTACTATAAGGAATATGGCTAAAATTACAACTGCTTCCAACAGTACCGGAGGTTTTAATAATGAAACTCCCGAAGGAACTTAAAGAGCATTATTTTCAAATGTTGGCCTTCGGTAATAACTTTTTATGTTCTTGTTATGGCACAGATAGACGTAAAACGATCTTGGCAAAATACTGTTATTTGATTATTTTCTATGAGTACACCTACATTTGTATTTAGTGTTTCTTTGTCAGCTGTTTCAGGAGTAAAATTTTATATCATGTTTCTTTGTATAGCGTAATTTCTTTCATTTTTTTTACCGGTGGTAAAAGCTTTTTGTTCTTTATTCACCGTCGTTATCGAGAGAGGCTACATTTAAATATACGTCCTTAACCAAATCTTTGCGTAGCATGAGCATAAAGCTGATTTGAAGAGTTGCTATGTGAAAGGAAATCACTCTGTTGAAATATTCTTAGCATAGCTCCTACTTTACACTGGTCTCCGTCTTTTGTAATCTTCTTTGGTTTTAAAATAATAGTTCTCTCATCTTTTCGTCTTAGGCCGCGGGTTCTAGTCACAGTATTTTCTTTCAGACATTAGACAAAATTACGATGTTGTCCACTAAGACGAAAGACATAAGGAATGACATTGAAATTTTACCTGAGTGATAATTGAAGAGAAAGTGTCCGGCTGCCTGCATCAGCTTGATGTTGGGCATCAAGTCTGACACCAGGCCCTGGGCCTTCACTTTGGTCATCATCTGTAATAAAATCTTAGTCAAAATTCTGTTCCATGTTTCAATTTTTACTAGGTATATTCAAAATCAAAATATTTTATTTCACATAAGCCTACATGGGCACCTGTTAAACGTAAACAAAAATGTGCCAGTTTGGGTTGGTCGTTTCCTATAGGATGAATTTTGATTGATTTTGATTTTGAAATATTTTTATGATACAGCACTATATTAGTACTTAGATATAGGAAAGACACCTTTGTTTTTACTGATGGAATTTCACTCTTTTTAGACCTCTGGTCACTTCAATAGGGTATTTCACCAAAATAATCTAGTTAGTCCGTCAGATAGATTTTCAAAAACTAATGGACACGTTTTTTTTTTTCATTAAAACAAGAGATGAAGACGATAAAGTGCTTAGAAAAGTCGCGTCAAGTCGGGTGACGTCACAAGGTTAGTACTTTTTTACCCACAAAGTGACGTCAATAGCCCCCACTCATGTGTGACACGTTTTATTTCTGTCAATTTTTATTGATTTGATAAAACAAAGAACACTTATTCAATAAAAAAAATCGAATTAGTCCGTCTGTTAAATTATCGAAAAAAAATTAACAGACGGACTAATTAGATTTTTTTTGGTGAAGTACTCTTGAAGGCGTTCGCTGGTATAACTACACACAGTTTCTAAGGATTTTAAACTTCACAATTATACACGAAATCCCGTCCAAAAAACACTAGGGTTGTAATGAATCCCTATATTAAGATTTTTCGATGACTTAATATATAGAATCCGTTTATGATAGAAAAAAAAGTGAGCTTTTGCGCAATAGACACAGGTAACTTCCTAGAGAACTGTGTCATTGCATTATTATTTTCATTGAAAGCAACGCAATGTCGCCACCTTGACACAAATTAATCGATTATCGCATTAACTCATTTCGTTCTATTGCTGCCTTTTTCTTAGTTTATCATTTTGAAGCTTTAACACATTACAAAAAATAGCACCTGCTATGAATCTTGTGAAGCTTTTCCTAACTCAAAACTTGAAATCAAATAGTAATTTAAATTTTCACTTTACTTTACCTTGAATTATTTCCGAAATATCCTTTCCGAAATAACAAGAAATGATCCTTCTATTAAAAGAGCGAAAATATTGATCCCATTTTTCGTACAGATGACAGGAGCGTTGTGTCTTTACACTTTCCGCGGAGTAAATGATCCACGAAGAAATTCAGTGTCATCAGTAGTTTCTGCTATGACGTGTATTTTCTTCCCTCCAATGGCGTCGCTTGGTCTATGAGAACCAGCAGGTGCTACAACACCTGGCGTTTATTCTCCTTAATTATGAATACGTTTGTATTTTCTTTCATAATTACTTTCTAGCCCATCATTTCGATCGATACTTTAAAATCGGTCAATGTTAGTTTTAATTCTGTTTGTATTATTATTATTGTTTTTCCAACGTTTGATTTTGTTGTTTGTTCTTCGAACTGTATGTTTTTCTGTTTGTTTTCGCTGCTTCTAGTGTATGGGTAATCAATTGGACTGTGTATGTTTGCAGTGTTTCAATTTGAGTTAGATTATGGGTAGATAGGAGCTATTCAAAGGTGGTTTTGTTATATTACGTAAAAAATTAGTTTTTCGTTCTTTTTTTAAATTTTCTGTTTCATTTTGGTACGTTAATTTATTTCGAAGTGTATGTCTTAAATTGATTGTTATACTGTATTCAATGGTTTATCATTGGCATCGTCTTCGTAGTTTCAATCTGTAGTACTTTTATTTATTTTTCTTACCATCAATAACACTAATGTCAGGTGAGAAAGCCCACCTTTCCACCAGTCTGCAGAAACGACCAAGGGAGAGAAAGCTGAAAGTAAAATTTTAATTTTACTTTAAGAAAGCAACTGTCTGACTTTGGGGTTCTTTATCAGTGCTAGGCTGAGACTTAGTCAAGCGACACTCGCTTTATAAACATTTTACACAACAGTTTATACACCTATCACTTATTACAGGATTAGTGGAAGCTATTGGGTGACTTATAACTACCACTGACCACTACTATGCCACTGCTAGTACTCTTAGTGTTATTAACTTCCTTATTATCATTTTCGCTAGACGAATGTGAGTGACATTCGTCTAGCGAAAGTGATAATAAGCTATTATTATGGAAAGCTCTTCTCCAAAATTTTATTACATGTTAACCTAAGGTTATACCTTTTTTTGGAGAATGGGAAATCTTTAAATGGCTTCTACTGACTACAAACCACCCATGTTCCTTCTTAACCCTTCGTGTCGAGGCCGCTGTATCTCTTTCGGAAAGCCCGCAGCCCCGATGGAAATTATTTAGCCCTCACCTTACTTCGAAGGTTATTAATATTTTAATTCAGACCGAAATACAGTGATCAATTTTAACATGTATTTATTTTAAATGGAATGGCCGAAGCTACGAGTAATTACACTATTTAAACACATGCCTATCAAGGCATGTGTTTGAATAGTGTAATAATTAGCTTTATATATTATTAGCCATGATACGACATGATTGTCGTATCATGTCAAGTTCTTATTTATTTATTGGCACACACACAAACAAAAACTCAAACATCAACTCACATAAATTCAAACTTTCTGACAGTATCATTTACTATTCATTCATATCATATCAAGATCTGGTTTGAGTCCAGGTGAGTGTTAAAAGCGGCTAATGTCTAAGGAATAGGTGACATAAGAGTGTGCAACAGTATGGCAAGTTGGAAGAACCAGTAAGCGGTGATTTCTGTTATACTCATAGTAACTGGTATCGGTAGTCGTAGACTGAACTTGAGTCTGACTTGGCACACCTTCATTCCGTCATACGAGTATTAGACATATACAGTTTGTTAATTTTGACAGCTACAGTTTGTTAATAATTGGACGTATTCGAACACTTTTCAATATAGAATGACATTATAGACATTTTTAACATTGAATACAGTGAGATGTGATATCTTTAGCATTGGATATAGCAAAATGTAACTATGGGTTTGACAAGGATGGTGTAGGAGGTAATGTACCTATACATTATTAATACGAATAAAGTATATTTTTAGATTTGCGTCCAAGAAATTCTGGGATTGGTTTGGTGGGAAATGTCTCCCTGTTCGTCCATTTGATTATTTATTGCGGCAGCGGCAACAGAAAAACGATATAGAACTCAAACTCAAAGCATTTAATTCAATTAAGCCATTACAGGCATTTTTGAATGGCAGAAGAACAATTCATATAACAAAACTACGAGTGCAATACGTCTTCCCGAAAGCCACCACGCCGAACCACACGCCGCCGAATGCCCGCATCAACGAATACTGAGAGCATGAAAGCACGCAGCGACGCATACCGCAACAACGAATGCACAAGACTCCGAATCACGGAACAACGAATGCACGCCGCAACGCGCACGCGCCGCCGCGCGACGATACACCCACAGCACTCGCCGCCGTAAACATCCGTCGCCGCGTAATTCGACGCAGTAACCCCCGGAACGACGCATTGCACTCTAAAGCTACAATCACTGACACAAGGCATAATAACTTGTGAAAGTACTTGTAACTGCGCGCAACAAAGAGCTCAAGTTGGTCGTACTAAGTACTCAGCGACAGATAAAGCGTCTTTCCTAGTCCACGTATCCCGCACGGAATCCCATCCTAATGCTAATACAACACTCCATCCCGTTACATTCGGTATGTTTCTTTTCAACAATAACATTGGTAATATAGTACGCGACGGTGTTAAACGCGTTGGTCGTAACCGTGTTTCTGTGGAATTTACTTCCCCTCAGGATGCGAATGCCTTTATCTTAACAGTATTTTGTCGAAAAATGGTTATACTGCTAATATCCCCTCATTTAACGTTACCCGTATGGGTGGTGTAAAAGGAGTTCCCCACGACATGTCAGAAGAGGAGGCTAAAAGCTATTTATCAGTTCCAAATGGTTGTGGACAAATTCTTAAGGTCAGACGCATAAATAAAAAGAACTATCATGAGGGGGCTATAGAATGGAAACCCACAGAAACATGCGTGATCACATTCGACGGACAGGTATTACCAAACCGAATTTACTGTTGCTACACATCTCTTCCAGTACAACAATATGTCTTCCCTACAATTCAGTGCCGTAAATGCTGCCGATTTGGACACATTGAATCAATCTGTAGGTCGAAACCACGCTGCAGTAAATGTGGCAATGATCACCCTGGTGATGGTTGCAGCATACCTGAGGCTGAAGCTTTCTGTGTACTGTGCTCGGGGAATCACTTTGCTAATAGCAAGTCATGCCCGGAGTTTGGTAGGCAGAAGGCTATAAAGACTATCATGGCTGAGAAATCCTTGCCATATGCTGAAGTAAGCAAAACTGTCCCAGCTGCTTCCCGTAACTATGCCAATGCAACAAAATCCCAACCTCAACCATATCGCAAAACAGTCTTTCTAAAGCCTAAGACCCATGCCCCCCTTTCCCCATCATACGATACGAGCACGAGCAAATAACTAGTTCTCCCCAATCTTCACAGCCTAATGGCCGCGCTCTTAATAACCCCTATACAGACCATAATAGTATTTCCTCTATCATTGAAATTCTTGTAAAACTCCTAACCACTGTAATGTCTTCTTCTAGCTCACAAATACCGTCCAACGTTGCCCACCAACTTGTTACTCTTCTTCTAGAAATTAAAAATGGCGGCTCGCCAAGTATTCCTTCAGTGGAATGTGAGGAGCGTGTGAAATAAAAAGCACGACCTCATATCCCTCCTAAATGAGTATAAGCCTTTGGCTTGCTCCATTGCTGAGACTTGGCTTACCCCAAGTCTTAGCTTACATGTACCACATTTTAATGTTCTAAGATGTGATAGATCTGATGGCTATGGAGGGTCGGCTCTCCTTTGCAATAACCGTGTCCCACTTTTGTCCTTACCCTTACCTGCGCTTGGTGGTGATGTGAATGTAGTTGGAGGGACTGTTGAGGGGATCACGGTCCTCTCTGTATACATTTCGCATCCTCATCACAACTTTTTAAACATTTTAAGAAATATTTTTAGTAGTGTCCATGGACCCCTTTTGGTCATGGGTGACTTCAATTGCCATCACTTTAGGTGGGGTTCTAATAGATGCGATTCCTTTGGGAAAGGTTTGGTAGAAATTCTAGATGACCTTAACCTCTGCATCCTAAATGATGGCTGCCCGACCCGTAGATCTCTTCCTGGACAGCAAAAGAGTTGTGTAGATCTCACATTCTGTTCTGTGGAATTGGCGGCATCGATTCATTGGCAAAGCACTTCTCTGACGCATGGTAATGACCATTATCCTAAAGTTATATCTTTGATTAATAAGACCTTTTTAGAAAAAACTTCTCCCCCACTTCTGAAGTACAACTTGTCCAATCCCGATTGGACAAAGTTTTCATCATTACTGGAGGAGAAAATTAGTGAGCTTCCAAATTTAAATTCAGCATTTTCTGGCCTTCTCGGTCACTGCCATGTTAAGAATTGTTATGAGGGTTTTGTTTCGGCCATAATTTCAAGTGCAGATTCATCTTTTAAGTTGCGGAACTGTGCCCGAAATAAGATTCAATCACCCCCATGGTGGGACTATGAATGCACAGCAGCAATACAGTCGAGGAATGACGCCGAAATACAGTACAATGAATCGATGAACAACGACAATTTACTCCAGTACAAACGAGTGTATGCTCAATCCAAACGACTTCTTCGAAAGAAGAAACGATCGGGTTGGGTCAAGTTTTGCACTTCTCTATCCCCCTCCACTCCCATATCAGCAGTCTGGAAGAGTATAAACCGCTTTAGACGTGGTTGTTCCCCGTCAATCTCTTACCCCATCACCAGACAAACTGCCGAATCCTTTTTCGATAAAATTGCTCCAGCCTATGTTCCCTTATCCTCAGAATTAGTACTCACGCCTGTAAATACTGCGGACGATCCACTGGATAACCCCTTCTCAATGGAGGAATTGAATACGGTGCTTCGAAACGTACGGGATACCGCCCCTGGCAAGGATGGCATCCCATACTCCTTTATAGCCCACTCTGGTACTAACGCTAAGAACTATTTCCTACAAATTGTAAATTACTGTTACCGTTTTGGTTGGGTTCCGGATCAGTGGAAACAACAAATCGTCATTCCTCTCTTAAAACCCGGCAAGAATGCCGACGACCCGAATGGCCTTAGACCAATTGCCCTGTCGTCCGTCTTAGCCAAGTTACTGGAACATTTAATTAAAAATAGACTTGAGTGGTTCGTTGAGTCTCGGGATCTACTACCCAGTCACCAATTTGGCTTTAGGAAGGGACTTGGTACAATGGACAGCGTGGCAACGTTAGTTACGGATATACGTTCAGCCTTTTCCAAAAATGAATCTGCTGTAGCCGCTTTCCTAGACATTTCTTCCGCATATGACAATGTCCTTCTCCCCATTCTCAGGCAAAAATTGCAACAGCTGAGTATTCCGGCGAAAATGGTACAGTGCATATTGCGGGCTTCTTATGTCCCGCTCTTTGGTGTTGAGAGTCCAGGGTGAGATATTCGAGGAAAGACAGACGTGGAAGGGTCTACCCCAAGGCTCTGTCCTCAGCCCATTACTATACAATTTATATACAGCAGACATTGGCTCCTGCCTTAATACTGACTGTCACCTTTTACAGTATGCCGACGATCTTGTCTTGTACGTAGCCAATGCATCAGTGGCTGATGCTGCTTCATCTCTCTGTCTCTCTCTGGACTCTTTACATCAATGGCTTTTAGACCATGGCCTCTCTCTATCTGCTCCAAAAAGTTCGGTGGTCATTTTCTCCCGGAAACATCGGATCCCTCAAGTCTCAGTTAGCATTGAAGGTAAAGATATTCCATTAATTAACAAAACAAAATGTTTAGGCGCGTATATTACTCCAAATTATCTGGTTTACCCCACACCAATTACTTAGTTAAAAAATGCGAAAGGGTTGTCCCTATTTTAAAGGCCCTTGCTGGTGTCTGGTGGGGTGCCCATCCTTACACTATGAAATTAATCTATAACGCTTTAGTTCGTAGTATTATAGATTATGGCTCATTTTTGTTGATTCCATGTAACAAAGGTGGTTTAGCTGAATTAGATAGGGTTCAGTCTCAATGCCTCCGGATAATCTCAGGTTGCATGAAGCCCTCTCCTATTAACGCCTTGCAGGTCGAATGCGCCGAACCTCCCTTAGCCTTGAGGAGGCACTATCTGGCGTCCCGGTTTTTGTCTAGGGTTATCCCCAAAACTCTACACCCTACTACCAAAATTGAAAGAATTAGATACCTTGTTCAGAAATTCAAAATATTGGAAATGCAAAGAATCTCCTCTAATATTAAAAGCATTTTACCAGCTCCAAAATTTAGATTGCCCTATTGTCCAATATCCCAGATTACCACTGTTTAACTTTCCGTATGAAGTACTTTGCTTCAAACCCCAAATATTTTACAACATTGGTATTTTTTCCAAAAAGTCCTCTTCGGCGAATTCGATCTTTAAGGCGGTGGTGGATGAGCGATGGAATGGATTTCAAAGATTTTTTACTGACGCCTCTAAATTAGCAAGTAACAGTTATACCGGTGCTGCTGTTTATTACCAAAATTCTAAAATTATCTTGCATTTTAAATGTCCAAAGGAATCTTCTGTGTTCACAGGCGAGAGTGTAGCTATATGTATTGGAAGCATGCCTTTTCATAGAATCCCATAATATTAACTCTGGTATTATTTTTACAGATTCCCTTAGTTGCCTCCAATCCCTATCCCAGAATCCCTTCAAAACCAAATAACATAGCACACACATTTTAAATACTAAAAAGACACTCCTATCTTGTGCCGACCAGCAAAAAAACATTCATCTAGTTTGGATACCAAGCCACTGTGGCATTAAAGGCAATGAATGTGCTGATATATTGGCTAAGGACGCATGCACCTCTCCAACTGCAGACCTTAAACACCTTAATCACCAGGGCTATGATCTACTAAACCTTCCCAAGTCGGATTTGGTAAGCTCGTGGCAGGAACTGTGGAACAGGTCAAGCCAAAAGAAAGGTAGTTTTTACTACGCGGTCCAACCGCTGATAAAACAGAAACCATGGTTCTACCATTACAAGAAGGTATCTAAAAGTGTTATATCAGTACTATGTAGAATACGCTTAGGCTTTTGCTGTTCTCCAGTCTTCCTTCGTAAAATTCGTGTGCAGGACTCGTCCCTCTTCGAATGCGGATTGGATGAGGGTAGCTTGGAACACATTTTTTTCGACTGCATCAACAATGACCCGTCCTGCGACCTATATAGTCGTCTCCCCAAATTAAAGATTCCTGTGCCAATTAATTTCGCTTCTCTTTTAACATACTCCTCCCCAGAATTACTCCAGATGCTGATGATTTTTATCCGTCTTAATAATATTAAATTATAAAATGTTTTTAGTCAACAGAAATTATATTTATGTGGTATGTTTTTAAAATATTAGTGTTACTAACAATTATAATTTATGTATATATTTTTGTTTGTTTCAGTTCTGTCCTACTAACCCAACAACAAGTCCTACAATGAGTTCAGCTATTTAATTATTTTATCACTTCTATAAATACATCACTTGCTTTCTCATTTCATTTCTGAAATTGGCAGAATTGTCGACATCTGGCATCGACAGCAATTGCCATAAATAAAAATAGAATAGAATAGAACTGTTTGATAGGTACGAAACAAAGGATCATAATTAAATGGAAAATTATTCATTTTCATAATTATGTATTCGTCAAGTTTTCATTGTTTTTAAAATGTATTCTGCTATTCAGGGCGGAGATAAATCCAACGAAACAAAAACCATGAAAATTGATCCAGCAGATCTCGAGTTTTAAGTGTTGTAACAAACCCGTCTTTGTTTTATATGTAGAAAACAAAGACGGGCGATATAAGATGCTATAGAGAGAATATAAGTTTGTTTTTCATAGTGTTTGTGTGAATGTGTGAAATCATTCAAACCAATTTTGACTGAAAGTTTTCATTGCGATCTAAAGCATACATTTTTTATTAGGTTTTATCACTCCGGGAGTGTCTATCTTTCAAACGATTTGGGAAAAATTGGTTTCAGGAACCTCAATGTCATATTTAAAGACCTGTCTGTAGACACCCCACACGTATAGGTTTGATGAAAAAAGTTTTTTTTAGTTTTACAATATGTACTTATATTAAAAAAAAATGGGTGTTCGTGTCTGAGACAAATGGATTGCAGACTTCATTAAAGATTGGCTCACCAATTGATGAATATATAGGTATTTATTATTTTTTAAAAATAGTATTTCTTTTTAAAATACTTTTCTTTCTTTCCTATTTTATTGTGTTATGATTTCATTTTAATTTATTTTATGTTGATTTTTTTGTTTTTGTGTTGTGATTTTATTTCATGAAGTATCCTGAAATAAACGCTCAATAACAATAATAATTATGCAGATCAGGAACAGCAACTTCATCACCATGAAGTCTGTTTTCAAAGAAATGCAGATGAGTCTGAAGTCAACAACATCGCGGTTTCAAGTTCCACAAAACAGAGCAGTTAGAAGTTTATTCATTTACTTCTGAAACAAAGCCGAAGTTGGGAACTTTGGGGCATAGACAACTTCTCCTAGATCTAGTTTGTATGTAGGCGAAGGAAACTTATTTATTGAGTGTATGTCGTATTTACATACTGACCTACTTTGTGTCTTTGTATTTCGATTGACTGCTCTGTTGCTCTGCGTGGCTGCTGAGCGTGGGGTACCTACTGTGCTCGATTCCCGGATCGGTGACAAGTGTCATTTGGCTTTTCGATTAAAAAATTCTCATAGAAGCTCAGAATTTGGAAGGCAGCAGTATGATACACCCATATCGGGGAAAGCACGATTAGCTGTCTCACGTCTGATCCCTCTCCGAACGTATCGCTCTGCCATATCATTGGATACGTGAGTGAGAGCAAAGACAGTGCACCTGTGCTGACCACGCCTGTCAAAGATGTTTAAATGACATCCAGGACCAACGGCTTAACGAGCTGCCCCGCTTCGGCTAAGCTCCGCCGTGCTCTCGTAGCGGCGATCGGCGGCGGCGACCTCTCGCATCCGGCCCTGGTGCAAGCCATGGTCCGGGGCGAGGAGGAATGGGACGACGCCCGTCGGGGCTGCGGAATGTTGTAAGAGATACCGTGGCCTTGACATATATGGCAAAGAAGGAACATGGGTGATTTTTAGTCAGTAGAAGTCTGACACTCCCTTTCGCTCTGCCCAAGAGCGGGAGGGGTTATTTGACGATTTCCCCCCCCCCCCAAGTGTTTACCGAGCTTTTCGAGACACAGGAAACTCCGCAAGTAATGGGTGGTCACCTTCCACGGACCAAAGGTAAGCGCGGTTTGAACTGCAAATTAATCCAAACGGCTGCAATTTATTAAGCCACAAGCTCCCAACATATTACTAACAAAAACATAATGTTAGCTATTTAAATACATTTACAACTAGTTTCAAGATACTTACAAAATTTTATAAAAAATACAGAATTGTTATTTGATTTAGTTGAAATGCCAAAATGGCGCCAACGGCTATTGGAATGACAGTTGAGTACTGCAGTCTAGTAAAGAGGATTTAACTTTGAAAGTGTAATGAGCTCTAAAATACCTGTGTAAGTACAGTAAATTTTATAATAAACTTGTAAATGTTATACTGTGGCTATTTATTCTGTGCTTATTTTGATGTTCTAAGCCCAGTAAATAAATCATGCTTTAATCTGTTCAAGTAGAAGCTTTTATTTCCATCCACTGGATAACCCCTTCTCAATGGAGGAATTGAATACGGTGCTTCGAAACGTACGGGATACCGCCCCTGGCAAGGATGGCATCCCATACTCCTTTATAGCCCACTCTGGTACTAACGCTAAGAACTATTTCCTACAAATTGTAAATTACTGTTACCGTTTTGGTTGGGTTCCGGATCAGTGGAAACAACAAATCGTCATTCCTCTCTTAAAACCCGGCAAGAATGCCGACGACCCGAATGGCCTTAGACCAATTGCCCTGTCGTCCGTCTTAGCCAAGTTACTGGAACATTTAATTAAAAATAGACTTGAGTGGTTCGTTGAGTCTCGGGATCTACTACCCAGTCACCAATTTGGCTTTAGGAAGGGACTTGGTACAATGGACAGCGTGGCAACGTTAGTTACGGATATACGTTCAGCCTTTTCCAAAAATGAATCTGCTGTAGCCGCTTTCCTAGACATTTCTTCCGCATATGACAATGTCCTTCTCCCCATTCTCAGGCAAAAATTGCAACAGCTGAGTATTCCGGCGAAAATGGTACAGTGCATATTGCGGGCTTCTTATGTCCCGCTCTTTGGTGTTGAGAGTCCAGGGTGAGATATTCGAGGAAAGACAGACGTGGAAGGGTCTACCCCAAGGCTCTGTCCTCAGCCCATTACTATACAATTTATATACAGCAGACATTGGCTCCTGCCTTAATACTGACTGTCACCTTTTACAGTATGCCGACGATCTTGTCTTGTACGTAGCCAATGCATCAGTGGCTGATGCTGCTTCATCTCTCTGTCTCTCTCTGGACTCTTTACATCAATGGCTTTTAGACCATGGCCTCTCTCTATCTGCTCCAAAAAGTTCGGTGGTCATTTTCTCCCGGAAACATCGGATCCCTCAAGTCTCAGTTAGCATTGAAGGTAAAGATATTCCATTAATTAACAAAACAAAATGTTTAGGCGCGTATATTACTCCAAATTATCTGGTTTACCCCACACCAATTACTTAGTTAAAAAATGCGAAAGGGTTGTCCCTATTTTAAAGGCCCTTGCTGGTGTCTGGTGGGGTGCCCATCCTTACACTATGAAATTAATCTATAACGCTTTAGTTCGTAGTATTATAGATTATGGCTCATTTTTGTTGATTCCATGTAACAAAGGTGGTTTAGCTGAATTAGATAGGGTTCAGTCTCAATGCCTCCGGATAATCTCAGGTTGCATGAAGCCCTCTCCTATTAACGCCTTGCAGGTCGAATGCGCCGAACCTCCCTTAGCCTTGAGGAGGCACTATCTGGCGTCCCGGTTTTTGTCTAGGGTTATCCCCAAAACTCTACACCCTACTACCAAAATTGAAAGAATTAGATACCTTGTTCAGAAATTCAAAATATTGGAAATGCAAAGAATCTCCTCTAATATTAAAAGCATTTTACCAGCTCCAAAATTTAGATTGCCCTATTGTCCAATATCCCAGATTACCACTGTTTAACTTTCCGTATGAAGTACTTTGCTTCAAACCCCAAATATTTTACAACATTGGTATTTTTTCCAAAAAGTCCTCTTCGGCGAATTCGATCTTTAAGGCGGTGGTGGATGAGCGATGGAATGGATTTCAAAGATTTTTTACTGACGCCTCTAAATTAGCAAGTAACAGTTATACCGGTGCTGCTGTTTATTACCAAAATTCTAAAATTATCTTGCATTTTAAATGTCCAAAGGAATCTTCTGTGTTCACAGGCGAGAGTGTAGCTATATGTATTGGAAGCATGCCTTTTCATAGAATCCCATAATATTAACTCTGGTATTATTTTTACAGATTCCCTTAGTTGCCTCCAATCCCTATCCCAGAATCCCTTCAAAACCAAATAACATAGCACACACATTTTAAATACTAAAAAGACACTCCTATCTTGTGCCGACCAGCAAAAAAACATTCATCTAGTTTGGATACCAAGCCACTGTGGCATTAAAGGCAATGAATGTGCTGATATATTGGCTAAGGACGCATGCACCTCTCCAACTGCAGACCTTAAACACCTTAATCACCAGGGCTATGATCTACTAAACCTTCCCAAGTCGGATTTGGTAAGCTCGTGGCAGGAACTGTGGAACAGGTCAAGCCAAAAGAAAGGTAGTTTTTACTACGCGGTCCAACCGCTGATAAAACAGAAACCATGGTTCTACCATTACAAGAAGGTATCTAAAAGTGTTATATCAGTACTATGTAGAATACGCTTAGGCTTTTGCTGTTCTCCAGTCTTCCTTCGTAAAATTCGTGTGCAGGACTCGTCCCTCTTCGAATGCGGATTGGATGAGGGTAGCTTGGAACACATTTTTTTCGACTGCATCAACAATGACCCGTCCTGCGACCTATATAGTCGTCTCCCCAAATTAAAGATTCCTGTGCCAATTAATTTCGCTTCTCTTTTAACATACTCCTCCCCAGAATTACTCCAGATGCTGATGATTTTTATCCGTCTTAATAATATTAAATTATAAAATGTTTTTAGTCAACAGAAATTATATTTATGTGGTATGTTTTTAAAATATTAGTGTTACTAACAATTATAATTTATGTATATATTTTTGTTTGTTTCAGTTCTGTCCTACTAACCCAACAACAAGTCCTACAATGAGTTCAGCTATTTAATTATTTTATCACTTCTATAAATACATCACTTGCTTTCTCATTTCATTTCTGAAATTGGCAGAATTGTCGACATCTGGCATCGACAGCAATTGCCATAAATAAAAATAGAATAGAATAGAACTGTTTGATAGGTACGAAACAAAGGATCATAATTAAATGGAAAATTATTCATTTTCATAATTATGTATTCGTCAAGTTTTCATTGTTTTTAAAATGTATTCTGCTATTCAGGGCGGAGATAAATCCAACGAAACAAAAACCATGAAAATTGATCCAGCAGATCTCGAGTTTTAAGTGTTGTAACAAACCCGTCTTTGTTTTATATGTAGAAAACAAAGACGGGCGATATAAGATGCTATAGAGAGAATATAAGTTTGTTTTTCATAGTGTTTGTGTGAATGTGTGAAATCATTCAAACCAATTTTGACTGAAAGTTTTCATTGCGATCTAAAGCATACATTTTTTATTAGGTTTTATCACTCCGGGAGTGTCTATCTTTCAAACGATTTGGGAAAAATTGGTTTCAGGAACCTCAATGTCATATTTAAAGACCTGTCTGTAGACACCCCACACGTATAGGTTTGATGAAAAAAGTTTTTTTTAGTTTTACAATATGTACTTATATTAAAAAAAAATGGGTGTTCGTGTCTGAGACAAATGGATTGCAGACTTCATTAAAGATTGGCTCACCAATTGATGAATATATAGGTATTTATTATTTTTTAAAAATAGTATTTCTTTTTAAAATACTTTTCTTTCTTTCCTATTTTATTGTGTTATGATTTCATTTTAATTTATTTTATGTTGATTTTTTTGTTTTTGTGTTGTGATTTTATTTCATGAAGTATCCTGAAATAAACGCTCAATAACAATAATAATTATGCAGATCAGGAACAGCAACTTCATCACCATGAAGTCTGTTTTCAAAGAAATGCAGATGAGTCTGAAGTCAACAACATCGCGGTTTCAAGTTCCACAAAACAGAGCAGTTAGAAGTTTATTCATTTACTTCTGAAACAAAGCCGAAGTTGGGAACTTTGGGGCATAGACAACTTCTCCTAGATCTAGTTTGTATGTAGGCGAAGGAAACTTATTTATTGAGTGTATGTCGTATTTACATACTGACCTACTTTGTGTCTTTGTATTTCGATTGACTGCTCTGTTGCTCTGCGTGGCTGCTGAGCGTGGGGTACCTACTGTGCTCGATTCCCGGATCGGTGACAAGTGTCATTTGGCTTTTCGATTAAAAAATTCTCATAGAAGCTCAGAATTTGGAAGGCAGCAGTATGATACACCCATATCGGGGAAAGCACGATTAGCTGTCTCACGTCTGATCCCTCTCCGAACGTATCGCTCTGCCATATCATTGGATACGTGAGTGAGAGCAAAGACAGTGCACCTGTGCTGACCACGCCTGTCAAAGATGTTTAAATGACATCCAGGACCAACGGCTTAACGAGCTGCCCCGCTTCGGCTAAGCTCCGCCGTGCTCTCGTAGCGGCGATCGGCGGCGGCGACCTCTCGCATCCGGCCCTGGTGCAAGCCATGGTCCGGGGCGAGGAGGAATGGGACGACGCCCGTCGGGGCTGCGGAATGTTGTAAGAGATACCGTGGCCTTGACATATATGGCAAAGAAGGAACATGGGTGATTTTTAGTCAGTAGAAGTCTGACACTCCCTTTCGCTCTGCCCAAGAGCGGGAGGGGTTATTTGACGATTTCCCCCCCCCCCCAAGTGTTTACCGAGCTTTTCGAGACACAGGAAACTCCGCAAGTAATGGGTGGTCACCTTCCACGGACCAAAGGTAAGCGCGGTTTGAACTGCAAATTAATCCAAACGGCTGCAATTTATTAAGCCACAAGCTCCCAACATATTACTAACAAAAACATAATGTTAGCTATTTAAATACATTTACAACTAGTTTCAAGATACTTACAAAATTTTATAAAAAATACAGAATTGTTATTTGATTTAGTTGAAATGCCAAAATGGCGCCAACGGCTATTGGAATGACAGTTGAGTACTGCAGTCTAGTAAAGAGGATTTAACTTTGAAAGTGTAATGAGCTCTAAAATACCTGTGTAAGTACAGTAAATTTTATAATAAACTTGTAAATGTTATACTGTGGCTATTTATTCTGTGCTTATTTTGATGTTCTAAGCCCAGTAAATAAATCATGCTTTAATCTGTTCAAGTAGAAGCTTTTATTTCCCTTTAGCTCTGGCTTGTCCTACAATAATAATATTCGATACCACAAAGCGGGCGCCAGATCGCAATAAAGGCCGATTCTCACGTAACGACCATAGAGAAATGAGTGGATTTATGAAGTAATATCCTGTAAGCGCGGCTCGATATAGTGAGCTATAACCTTAATGTTTATAGTGTTCTATTTTTATTTATGGGAAAGTGTTGTGTTGGAGATAAGGGGTTTTAAAATAAATATAATTTGTGAACTATGACGTTTTTCTGTAAAAAATAAGATGATAGAGCGTGTTTTGTGAGATAAAATTACGTCGATGAATGGTTTCATGTCTGCCTCGTTTGTCCAGTGGTTCCAAGCGCGACTGCTGAGGATGAGGACCTGTGTTTGATTCCGGGATCGGGTAAAGTGTTATTGGTTTTTCCTTTAAGTTCTTCGTAGCAGCCACGGAGGCTGTATTTATGCCCGGTTGATATCAATAGGCTAGCTCCCCATAATATGGAAATGTGGATGTACTATTAGGTATACAGGGTGTAAATTAACCCTTTACACATAAGTCAACCAAGCATTCTGTACATCAAACTAAGTAGCCCTACGCAAAAAGTTGTTGCTGGGAAACGACTTTTTTTTGGGGGTTAAAAGTCACATTTTACGATAAAACTCAATGTAGCACTCTTAAAACATTGTGCTAGTGGATGCTTTGAATAGTAAACGGGTCATGGAGGTAATTTAAGTAAAGTTATAACCTGAAAAACTAGTATTTACAAAAACAGCAAATTTGGAACTTTGACCCCAATATCTCCGTAACTAGGGGGTTTCCTGGTATGGTCTAAATAAAAATAAAACGCAGTAGTGGGGAGAACAAGTGCCCTTCGTTTGCGTTAAGGTTACTTTTACTCCCTTTATAGGCGCTAAAACCATAGTGTTGACTTCAATTAGTTTATAATCTAAAGGTAGTTAGTAGGTTTATATTTTGACACATGTAGATTCATTCAATTAAAAGTTGTATTTTAAGGAAGTTCGTTCTTTTATTTGACATGTTTTGATTTACTGAACTTAATATATTCGTATTTCCGTCTATTTTAAATTAATTGTGATTTTCGTTTGCTTTAATAAGAAGGATTTATGCTGTCACAACCGTTCGATATTTGTAAAATACTGTTATCTTTTTATTTTAATAGTGCGAATTATTTTGATACGACCGCTGGAATAATGAGATTAATAAGTATTTATTTTGATTTCTCCCGCCATGCAAAGTGAAATATTGTGATGTCAAGCCCGCCATTTCTGTGTATAAAACACGTATTTCTAAAGAAAGATTATTCTTGATTCGCCTATAGTGGAATAAACACACTAAGCTGGAGTAATGTATTTTCTTTGTGCTAATATTTTCTATTGTTATCTATTTTCATGTGAACTTTATTGTGTAACTGTGTAAATACATTGGTGCAAACCAATATGTAACGTGACTCTGACGGCGATGGCCATGATGCACCGACATATACCTCTGACGTTTTGGAGATTTTAGTCATGATGTAATTTTAGAAGCATAATTAATTAGTTAAATCTGATTACACTTAAACACAACCATAATATAGTCAGACCACGTTTAAACTTATATATCCACTAAACTATCTACTTAAAATTCAGCTTACCCCATCCCAAAAGTTGCCGTAACGATAAGCGCAATATGCGTAATCTACAACTGGAAGTTCCACTAATTTCATTAAGTTAGATAACGACTTAAACTTAGTTCTACTTAAACTTTACAACTGATAAGAAGTTTGTTTATCCGATGTACAATGATTAATGGACGAACCGTGTTCTCGGAATTTTGGACTAATTAAGGCTTCAGAGGGCGACTATAGAATATAATCAGAAATGAAAAAGGTTTCCTGTACGTATAACTTCCCGCTTGTAATCCCTGAAGGGTGAGGCAGAGGTACCTATACCTTATTTGGGGGGGGGGGTTGGGAAATCATCAAATAGTCCCTCCTCCTCTGGGGAGAGCGAAAGGGAGTGTCAGACTTCTACTGTCTAAAAACCACCCTTGTTCCTTTTAAGCCCTTGTGCCGAGGCCGCGGTATCTCTTGCAACACCCCGCAGCCCCGATGGGACTAAAAATACCTCATAGAAAAGTCAAACAATTGGCCCGACCTGGAATTTTAGTTTTAGGAGCTCATGTTCAGCTCATAAAGGGGTTTGAACTTTTTTGTATGGACGCTGGCATATCGACACACCGCCATTTTTATTTTTTTTTAGAAATCACGTTATGTTAATGTTCCGCGTAAGTAGGGACTAGCTTATTGCCATCAACCGGGCCCATGAGACTTTGTGCCTGTTACTGAGAATTTCCTGATACTAACTCAAAAACATTGAACCTTGCGACCATCAGGCCAACGATACAGGTTTCCAGGATTTTTTTTTGGGTTATGTATATAGATATACCACAATGGCATGCAAGCTACTTGCATATTCTTATGCCAGTTACTGGCATGTCAACTTCTAAGCTAGTTGTATAAACAGTTCACCTTTTAATTTTGAAGGATGGGAAATCATCAAATTAATGATTTTTCCCGCTCTGGGTGAAGCGGAAGGGATTGTTTGACTTCCACTGACTAAAAACCACCCATGTTTCTTCTTAGACATTTGTACCCGGGGCCGCGGTATCGGCAGTAAACAGATCACCTTCAATCAAATAGGGTAGTTAACAAAAAAATCTAACTAGTCTGGCAGATAGATTTCCAAAATATATTGGACACGTATTATTTATTTTCATGTAAACAAACAATGAAGTCGATACAGTGCTTTGAAATATCGTGTGACGTCACAACCCCCTACTCAAATCTTTGATGCGTTGTATCTTCGTCATTTTTTATTGATTTGATAAAACAAAAAATACGTACTTATCCAATATTTTTCGATCACGTAAAAGACGGACTAATTAGAATTATATTTTTTAAAGTCAGTAAACATCCCTATTGTTTTTCATGGTCCTCTTAAATCGGCCAGAAAAAGGTGTTAAGATAACAATTTTGTTGTTGTTTACCCGTTTTCATTACTTTCTGTTATTTTGCGCTCAATTCCGGTTCGCTGATCAGTAAATTCGCGTCCAAATTAACATTTTTAATTAGTATCGCGTAATTGAGTTTCTGTATGTTCAAGCTGAAAATAAATTAATATCGAATTGATTTATATTAACAGAACATGTCATCTCCATGTCGCAGTGAAATAATTTACGGAATAATTCATTAAATTGTTTCATTTATTAAATAGGTAACTTATCCACAAAAAGCGAAAGGTTGACTGAAAAGTACTAAAATCAACCTGCTCGCCATCTTTACCCTGAAATATCTCAATACCGTGACACTTTGTGGTACCATGTTACATGACATTTTTTGGTTCGTCTAGGTGTCCTCTACTCATACCTACATACCAATTTTATCGGGGGCCGTGATTTCTAAAAAAAAATAAAAATGGCGGTGGGTCGATATGCCAGCGTCCTCACAAAAAAGTTCAAACCCCTTTATGAGCTGAACATGAGCTCCTAAAATTAAAATTCAAATGTCGTGCAAATTGTTGGACTTTTCTATGAGGTACTTTTAGTACCTCATAGACCCGTCGGGGCTGCGGGTTTTGCAAGACATACCGCGGCCTCGGCACAACGGCTAAGAAGGAACATGGGTGGTTTTTAGTAGTTAGATGTCTGACGCTCCCTTTTGGCTCTGCCCATGAGCGGGAGGGGTTATTTGATATTTTCCCCTCCCCCAAAAGGTATATTTCAGTCTATACCGAATTGATAGCAATAGGCTCGCCCTCATTTGCATGGAACTCGAAATATAACAGGCAAAAACGTTTATCAACAAAAAAAGTGCGTGTAATATTAGGCACATCTCTGTGTTTAACCCTTCTATCATTACAGGCGTGTTATTATTCAATTGTCTTCCTAAATCTTTCTACTAAATACGCAAATACACACATCAAAAGTGTCTAGGGATCAACATATATTTTTGCGATAACTTTTCTCCTGATTGATATTAATTAAAATTTTCTTTATGGATTCATCAAATAAAGTGTTTTCTTGTCACAGTAACGATAAACCAAGTCACCTTTGCATTAATAAAGAAATTTGCCATTTTCCTAATAAAGGGATTTTTGACATTTGAACCACTAACATTAAAGTTCGAAAAAAAGACTGAAATAACAGTTTTCTTTAAAATTTTATTGGGTAACTTAAACAATTAATAATCCGTGTTTCTACCGCGAACACTAACAACACAAGAACATCGGTTTGGCATACTCAAAATGAGTTCATCCAAATCACGCTGGGAATGGCCGCCCATGTTCGTTGCAACAACAAAAAAAGGTCTTCTTGCGACTGGATACCCTCCATATTCGGCAGAGCTCTTCTCTGTAGCATATCCCATGCATGCTCAATCGGGTTCAAGTCTGGCGACTGAGCAGGCCAGGGCAGGACATTGATGTTAGCTGCGGCGAGAGTCTGTCTTACAACTCTTGCGGTGTGCTGTCGTGCATTATCATGCATTAACTGAAATAAGGGACCGATTTGCACTTGTAGAGGAACGATGACGTCTGATACAATCGTCTCAGCATAAATTTGAGCGTTGAGGTTGCCTCTGATCCAAATCAACTCAGTTCTTCCGCCGATCCAAATACCCGCCCATACCATGATGGTTCCACCACTATAAGGATGGACTTCCTGGCAGGATTTTAATCGCTGTTGGCGTCCAGGGGTTCTCCAGTGTCGTATACGTCTTGTATCCGGTCTCATACCAAAACGAGACTCATCAGAAAAGCACACGAAACGCCATTGTTCTTCTGCCCAATTTCTGTGTTCAAGAGCCCATTGATATCGAATCCTACGATTGTGCATTGCTATAGGTGGTACCCGTAGCGGTCTTCGGGAATGAAGGTTCACTTCATGCAAGCGGTTTCTGACTGTTTGGTCGCTAATTAAGTTCCCTGAAGAGTGATGAAGCCTCACGGCTAACATCATGGCGGTTATTGTTGGAGCTCTTCGAGTTAAGATTTGAATGTATCGGTCTTGTCTCCGTGTGGTGCAGCGATACCGTCCTTCATGGCGCTCAGCCACGGTACCAGTGCTTCGGTAACGTGTCCAAAGTCGACTGATAACACTCTGACTTGTATTCAGAGCTAAAGCCACAGTACGTTGCCGGGAACCAGCTTCTATCATTCCCAATGCTCTGAGCATTTCTTCCCTGCTTAAATGACGTCGCCGCTCCATAATAACGTTGGTTTTAATCAGTAGTAGGGAAACAGTAGCACTAATAATGTCTTCAATGCGTTGTATGTTTTTATAGGGAAAATATTGACAGCTGATTTTCATCTTTTACTCGAATTTGATTCACAGTTCCTGATTCAAATTATGAAATGCACCAAAAAGGATCCATATAAATTTATAAAATCATAAATTTATTACAAAGACACATCTCAATCTCAAGAAATCCGCATAAAAATGCTTGATCCCTAGACACTTTTGATGTGTGTAGATCAAAATATAATCCTTGCGTTTGTTTGATTTCATTAACGCAAACAAACAATAGAAAAACACAATTTTATTTTTGAATAGCACTGGAAAAACTTTCCTAACCGCAAAAAATTTAATACTCCACACACGAGCGAGTCATATAGCCACTTGTTAATCCTACACGAACCAAACCAAATCCTTTACCCAACCTCTAACAAAAACAGAAAATTAAACAAACAAAAATATTTTTACACGTGCCCTCAGAATCCTTTTAAACCTATTACCGATCCGGGTGATCTTCGCCCGTGTGAAATTATTATAAAAATACTAGGTGTTGCCAGCGACTTCGCCCGCTACAACTCGAAAATTATCCTACAGGAAGATAAAATCAGGATAAAAACTACCCTATGAGTTAATCCAGGTTATAAACTATATGTGTACCAAATTTATCCAAATCGGTTCAGTAGTTTTAGCGTGAAAGAGTTACAAACATCCTCACAAACTTTCGCATTTATAATATTAGTCGGATTATTTCCGACGATATTAATTTAAATCAGAAGGGTCAGTAAAAGTCATGTCAAAATCGTTTCAGCCGTTTCGGAGATTAGCTAGAGCAAACAGAAAGACAGAGAAAATATTGTAAAGAAGTTTGATTCTAATAAGTTTATTTTTGAAATTACGAACGACGCCTTGAAATATGGAGTAGTAAAAATACGTGTCCAATATTTTTTGGAAATCTATCTATATCTATAATTTTTTTTTTAATTACTTATCTGCCCTATTTGCTAATTTATTGAAGAGATCAATTCATTTAACGTATACATATCTTACCGCTATTGGCCACTGAGGTTATAGGGTAGTTAACAAAAAAATCTAACTAGTCCGTCAGATAGATTTCCAAAAAATATTGGACACGTATTTTTTCTTTTTTCACGTAAATAAACAATCAAGACGATAAAACTCGTGCGTCGTCATTTTCTAAGACATTAGTATGGCATTTTTTACCGGTCAGTGACGTCACAAACCCCCTCTCAAATCTTTGACACGTTATATCTTTGTCAATTTTTATTGATTTGATAAAACAAAAAATACGTATCCAATATTTTTCGTTAATCTAATAGACTGACTAATATTTATTATTTATTATTTATTTATTGCATATATTATATTATTTATGCAAATTATTTTTATTTTTTTCTATAAACAGAACACCGGGACACAATTTTCAAGTCACATATCCAAGTCCCATGAGAACTAAACACACAAAGGTTTTCATGGAACAGTCCCCAATTAAGTTTAAAACCGGTCCTCCATAACTTTGGTCCTATGGGACGCAAATGATGTAAGTGAATAATCCTGGATTATGAGATTCGAGCCTTGGTAATCTTAGATGTTTAGCGAAGAACTACCTTGATATGTTTGGAACTTTCTCCTTTGTCGTATGGTAAGTACCGTACCTGGTGTCAGAGTTTTTATATCGTCCATGGGCCTCTGACTTGGCTGTACATATCTGTTAGCCATGCTGGTTTCCTCACGATATTTTTCTTCACCGAAGTAAGTGAAAATTTTATAATACGCACATGAATCCGAAAACTCAGTGGCGTGTCTTGGCTACGAACTCAAAATCTAAGGTCTCATTTACGGAGACGCGGGGCGTCGCGGGAGCGTTGTGCGTTTTCTAATTCAAGCACATGGCGATGTATGTAAAAAAAACGATTTCAAACGACGATTAGTTATTGCAGTGTTCGTTGCGGTGGACCTGCCTCTCAGTAAATGAATAAACAAGCACGCTACGAGCTTTCTGCACGCGACGCGCAACGCCCCGCGTCTCTGTAAACAAGCTCTAAGACTTGGCAGTCCGACGGTTACACAACAAGACTCTGCTTTGGTGCAAAATTGTGTGGTTTTGTTTGCTTATGGATTTAACTATGTGTTAGCACATTCAAACTTTGCTGACATCCCGACGAATCGTACTCAGCGCTTCTCCTCCACGTTTATTATGCGCACAGCCAAATAAAACAAAAGACGTCATCATCTCCATACATCGTTTCCTTGGTCTTCCATTCCCTCTCCATCCATCAACATTTGTATTCATCACTCTTTTAGTGACCTCCTCATAACATGTCAACTTTCAACTTTTCTGTAAGGCTGTGGTTCTACTGAGACGTGGCGGAGACGAGCTGTGCTGCGATTCACTAATAACATGGATTTTAATCCACACCTATTCTCCACTACAGCACTACAGCCCCCCTCAGCACCGCTCCACTCCGCCTCAGTGGATCCGCAGCCCGGTATTCACTAAAACGGAGACGAGCAGAGCGGTGAGGAGATGTGCCAAATTCGACCAATCACAGGAAGAGCGAAAGAGCAGATGTAAATTTTAACTAATGTGATTGGCCGATTTCCGTACATCTCCCTCTCGTCTCCGCTTCTCTCCGCTTTGGTGAATACCGGGTTTTATTGGCGCAACCTTTTGAGCAAAAGTACACATCACACTACATCACTACACAGGTGACTTTGTGTAAAGTTGTGTTACAGACCTCCCATCACATTTAACCCGTCGGCTTTCTAAGCTGTATAAGCATAGACCTAGACTTAGATTAAGATAACTCAATGATAATTTGAATTAATTAATTTAAACTACAAACCCCTATAATACTACAGAGTAAGGTCACAAGGCTAGTTTAATGTCGCCATTCAAACACCTTTATGACCCAATTCTTATCTCTCAGTAACAAAGGCACTCACAAATAAGCGCTGGAAACTATGGTTTTAAAAAGGGTTCATAGCTTGTATCGCATAGTTCATAATAACATCACGCCTGCAATCCTTGAAGAGTTAGGCAGAGGCGTATATACCTAATAGTAAAACACAAACAAAATTTATTTTATTTAAGCTTGACCCTAATGTCATCAACCGGGCACAAATCTACACTCCGTGACTGCCATTGAGAAAATTCTGACGGGAAAACCTGATAAAACTTTCTCAGACTTAGAAATCGATATCGAAAGAAAGAAGAAAGAAAGAAAATAGGGGATCGGACAAAAAAAAAGTAATTAGTCCGTCAGATAGATTTCCAAAAAAATATTGAACACAAAAAAGAAAAAAAAAAATCACTTAAACATAAAATTAAGACGGTACAGTGCTTCAAAAACTCGTGAACTCCTCGAAAACGTCACATGTGTTTTTTACCTACAAATGACGTCACAACTCATGATCTTTGAGGCGTTTTATCTCCGTCAATTTTTATTAATTTGATAAAACAAAAACCACGTATATTTCGATACGTATACGTATTTTTCGATAATCTAACTGACGGACTAATTAGAATAATATTGTTTTGACCTAGTCCGATCCCCAATAAAAATACGTGAAAAATGAACAAAACAAATTCAAAATTATTAAAACTAATAAAGCCCTCAGCGTAGCATAATGCCAGATGGCAACACAAAGTGCGCCACCTGACGCTGATTTTCAGCTGCTGCCCACGAGCCGATCGATCACATTACAGACAAATGGTAATTTGTCCAAGAGACTGGCAGCATAGTGACAGTACCTGATAATGCTTACTTGTCTTTTGCCTAGCCTTTTCAAAACTATGTCGGGTCGGCTTCCAGTCTAACCACATGCAGCTGAATACCAGTATTTTCCATGGAGCGACTGCCTGTAAACCCTGGCTACTCCTATCTTAGAAATGTTATTTATTTATTTAGATAACATGGGAAAAAAACAAACAGCTAAAGCAAACAGGTCAAGAACAGTACAATAGTCTAAAAGCCAATTACAGGTCTCCACTTATAAAATACATAGAAGAAACAAAAAAAACCGGTCAAGTGCGAGTTGAACTCGCGTGAAGAGGGTTCCGTACGATGAATATAATATATCTACCATGTTTTTTTAAATCTGACCCAAATTTGTTTGTGGTAACTAAAAAAGGTCCAGCGGTTAGGGCTGTGCGTTCAGTCATATCAGTCATTGAGTCAGTCAGGACTTTGAATTTTATATATATAAATTCACCATGTAATTTTTAGACCATGGACTTCTTATAGGTTTTCCTGTAATCTACAGGTATAGAACTATTTTCTGTATTTTTTTCAAAATTTTAGGCTCAGTAGTTTCGGAGATAAGGGGGGGGGGAACGGTCAATTTTCGTCTATTTTCTTAAATAACTTTAAAACTATTTAAAAAAATATATTTGAGACCCTCATAGTAAGCCCTTTCATTTGATGTGTCACATGGTACAGTTTGCAAAACTTTTTTTTTAATTTTCTTATTTGCCCCGTAAAAGCGACCCCCATATTCAAAATTCATTTATTTACTTTAGCCGTACATGTTTGGGTCAAAAAAATCCATATGTATACCAAATTCCAACCTAATCGGTCCATTAGATTCGGAGCAAATTGGCTGTGACAGACGGACAGACAGACAGACAGACACACGAGTGATCCTATAAGGGTTCCGTTTTTTCCTTTTGAGGTAAGGAACCCTAAAAACTATGGACATTCACACCAAGTTACTAATAGGTACCTCACTATAATTACTAAGTTGCTCACACTGCATAAGAACCATCATAACAATTTAACTACATAAAAAAGCTTCGACTTAAGCACTTCCTGGCTGACGACAGCATAAGCATCACACATACTGATGATGCATACTTAAGCATCTTGTATAATATGATGCACATAATAAACAATAAACATAACATATACACCTAAGAAAAGTTTTTACTGAAGAGACAAAATATTTATTTAATATCAATAAGAGTCATATTGACTTCTTCAAGTACACAGACTTCAATACCCAAACATCCTCACTCTTTATCTTATTTCATTATCAGCCTATAATGTTCCCACTGCAGGGACTCAGGCCTCCTCTCTAGGATTTTTTTGATTCTAAGACATGCCGGTTTCCTCACGAAGTTTTCCTTCACCATTTTAAGAGCAGCGGTGATGAATTTATTAAATTATACAAAGTAATGCGCCTGCCTGAATTCGAACCCACGCCCTAATGTTCGTAAGTCGGGGCCGACACCACTGGGCCACCGCTGCTCTATCTATCTTAATTACTTTATCCTATTTAAAGCGTACCTACCTTATCAGTCATATTTATACTGAAAAATAAAGTCGTCCATTTTCAATTAAAACAACTTATACTTGTGTATCTTTTGTGGTTTCCTGAGAGAAGTCAAGAAGTCTGAAAGTATTTATTCAACGGAAATGTTACGTTAAAACATCACACTTAAAGGTCAACGCTTACCTATAAACACTGTTCCGAAGTTATTACCTCAACTGGACTGCCTCGATGGTCGAGTGACCGCAAGTTCGACTACATAAGGTTCTGGCCTCGATTCCTGAGTTCGCAATGTGTTATTGGGATTTTCTACCAGGATTGTATATAAAGGGTGTAAAAGTACCCTTAACGCAAACGAAAGGCACTTATTCTCCCTACCACAGCGATCTTTTTTTTGTTCTAGACCATACCTGGGAACCCTCTAGTTACGGCGATATTGGGGGTCAAAGTTCCAAATTATACACAGCTGTTTTTGTAAATACTAGTTTTGGAGGTTATAACTTTACTTAAATTACCTCCATGACCCTTTTACTATTCGAAGCATCCACTAGCACAATGCTTTAACAGTGCTACATTGAGTTTTACCGTAAAAATGTGATTTTTGACCCCAAGAAAAAGTCGTTTCCCAGCAAAAATTTTTGCGAAGGGGTACTAGTACTAGTTTGATGTACAGAATGCTTGGTTGACGTATGTGTGAAGGGTTAATTTACACCCTGTATAACATTCCTTTATATTATTACGATTTAGGAAAAACGAAGATTTTATTAACCTGGGATAATTTAGAAACGGTCACATACTCCTCCCATATAGTAAGGTAGCTTGTGTCCCAGCAGTGGGAACATTATGAGCTGATTATGCTTATGCTGCATTGACCTTATTTTTGCAGATGGGAAATCATCAAATTACCCCTCCCGCTCTGGGCGAAGAGGAAGGGAGTGTCAGTCTCTTACTGACCTGCCCGTCAGGGCTGCGGGTCCCGTCGGGGCTGCGGGTTGTTCAAAAGAGATACCGCGGCCTCGACCCAAACGGCTAAGAAGGAACTGTTCAAAAGAGATACTGACTTAAAAAAATAAAACCAACCAGGATTTTTTATTTTTTAAAACGTTGCCCCAAACTAGGAATTTCTTCTGTATCGTGAGTGCGTTCACACGTTCACGCGTTTGGAGAAGCAGCGTAGCTGTCCATTGTTTGAGCCACTGCGCCAACCGTGCCGTCAGGCAAGGATTTAGTCAGTATCACTTTTGAACAGTCCCGCGCCCTTATGCATTGGCCTGAGACCTGATTCTTTGCATTCCTGATACGTGTGCGTTGCCCTTTAAAGGGATAAAAAGCTACGAAGGAAAACCTTACTTACTATAAAGTAAATAAGCTAAAGTGAATTATCTGAAGTGCCTCAACCGCACTTCAGGGCCTAATCTCAACCTTAGAGTGACTGCTCCGCAAAATAAAACTCCGAAGTTACTACTTCTAGTTTCTGGGGCCCTGGTGACATAATGATTAACGAGGTTGGAGTTTAATCTTCTTTGAAAGAGAAGGACTACTTTGGATTCATAGTTTGAGGGAGGTTTAAAATGAGCCGAATTTTGGAGACGTTTTCTGTAGAACATTATTTTATGGTCACAGAAAATCTTGAATCTGAAATGGCGTGTATTGAATTATTACATAAATCGTAAAGTTACTATAGACTGTGGGCTGAATATAGGGTAACGTTACTACCTTAATTTAATTTCAGCTGTAATTTCAAAGGAAATTGTTGATAAAGTTAGAAACAACTTATAGAATAAAAACACAAAAAAGTGAATAATAAACTTAAGAAGAAATATCTGCTTCCGTCCGTGACGTTTGTTTGTTTGATTTCGTTTTTTTTTCTGGAGTTAAGCGTTTTCATACTTCGTTTGCTTCTGTTTTTAGCAGAATATATTAGCGCAGTGTCGTCAGCATTTATGATATGATTTTACAGTACTCAGTATTTAGATTACAAATTTATTATAGGCCAGGAATAGTATAGGGCCTAAAGTACTCAGAAAAACACAAATCCAGCCTTTTTCTGCTCATCGCTCGTAAAGTAGTCAGCAAGTCAGTCAAGCGTGCGTCGGCCCTTTATTCCTATGGCCTCTTATTTTCTTAATAGCACAAAAACAGAGACAGTGTCAAAGGCTTTCGCTAAATCAAGGAAAACTCACAAGACCTGGTTCCCTTTGTCTAGATCTTCTGAGAAATAATCGGTCAGTCACTGCATCAATTGCGGTGATAATTTTGCACAGAAGCCAAATTATTTATTATAAACTAGTTGATGCCCGCGGCTTCACCCGTGTGGATGTTGGTCAAATTATATACTAAAACCTCCCTCAAGAGCCACTATACTTTGGTGAAAACAACATGAAAATTGTATTTATCGTAATTTTTGGGTTAATCGCTAACAGACAGACAGACGGCGGAGGACTATGTTTTATAATATGTTGTAGAGATACTTAGTAATAATTTACTTGTTGCTGTTACCTGCGGTATCTAATTTATTTTTATCGTAATTATGTTTAAGCTTCTTTAGGATATTAATTGTTGTAAAAAATCCCTATATAGGTGTTTAAAATGATGAAATTATCAGGGTATTTCTTAGTACTCAGATAAAGTTTATCTCTGTGTCTGCGAATTAGTCCAGAAATGATTTATAATCCTTGGCTTAATATACTAAACCGTTACGGTTGTCGTATTACGCACTATTGCTTGTTGGAAATGTTTTATCTATCAATATATATATACAACATAAATGCCACTTTTCGTTGTTATTAATAACTCAAGAACGGGCTCGCCTATCTAAACCAAATGTTTAGACTTTGTTCGGACTATTTAGTAGATGGTTTATGTGAAGTTTGCGCAAAAGCGATTCTTCATTTATCACATTTTTTGTAACAAATGAACTCAATAAATGGCGGATCATTTTGTGTGTATTCAAGTGCATTCGAGAATGGTTTAGATTCACAATTGGACCCTGTAGGTGACGCTACTGTCCGGGCAGGACGACGTCTGCCAGGTCCGCTAGTTAAGTTTAATAATTATAGATGAATTAGGTTAGTATTATCGTAAAATAGGCTATAATCAATATTGCGTAAATCATATTCGAGTATGTTTAATTTAGTGTCTTTATCTGGGGTCAATTTTGCTTAGGTAGCCTTAAATTTTAAGGTTAGACAGAATAGCGGTTGATTATTGTTGAGTTTAGTAACAGGCATAAAATATGAACAGCTGGTTTTGATCATAATGGTCGAGGCAAGAACCATTCTGATGAGTAGGTAATATGTGAGCAGACAAAAAACATGATATAAGCAGATTTTAAGGTAATCTCTTCAGTCCTTGCATCGCAGTTTTCCGAGCCAATATTATTGTTAATATCGCCTGTTAGTTTTACGTTCTTTAATAGGCTAAGGGCTTATAAGATCGGAGGCCACGTGATGACCTCCAGCCACCGTAGACGCGGGCCTGTGGACAGTAAGTGACGAAAACAGGCCGTGTCGACGGTGCGTTCGTGTTCCACGCTCGCGTCAAAGAGATGTCAGCAACATGGGAGGGGCCCGATAAGGCCGACGCCCGTCGGGGCCGCGGGTTGTACACTAGTTATCGCGGCCTCGACATAGAGGGCTAAGAAGGAACATGGGTGGTAAAAAAAAGGGCTTGAAAGATCTGGCTTATGGCGCTGTGGAAAGTGGTTAAGTTTTTCGTGGAAAGGGAGATCCCCTTCCGCCTTCCGCCTTTTGTATAGATATACAAATCAATTATCGCTAGATATATTAATTTTAATGATAAGATAGTAACTAATGCAGTCCTGTAGATCAGACGATCTTCGACTTTGACCCTTAATTATTTCTTGGCAATGACAATGACATCATCATTTCGATTGTGGTTAGTTTTTGTGTACAATAAGTTGGAAGCTGGTACTGCCGGGAGATTATCGTGGCGATTTTTTTATATTCGGTTTGAAACAAAAGGTCAAATTTAAAGTTAAGTCCATGAAGAAAAATGTTAAAGTTATCAATGTTCGTATAAACGCAACGTATGTTTTGGGTTATTATGATTAGTGTCTTCTTTTCAATATTCACAATCCGGGACAGCGAGTTTACATGTCCTAACTACATGTCCGTACTGCTGGCACTTGTAACATCTCGTTACTAGTACGAAGTCTCGAGCCGGATCGGAAGTCAGAAAAAGGATTATGATAAATTCAAATAAAAAAATAAAAAATAAAAATCAAACGCAAAAAAAAAAAAAAAAAATCAGACGCTTAATAATTACAGCGTCTAACATTGCATGATTTCAGTTATTTGAAAGATTATTTGTTCTTAACAAGTTCAATGCTGAGGGCATTGAACTTGTTAAGAACAAATAATCCATCGTACTAAGTCACCTACATACCTAAAGAAAAAAACATTAAAAAAAAAGATATAAAAAACAGTCTCAACACGATGGCTGCCGGAAGATGGAAGGCGCCGCCGAGGCCGGCCCAGAAAGAGGTGGCGAGACGATCTGGACTCGCACGACGAGGGTTGGTTTGAGGTGACTCAAGAAAAGAGCACTTGGAAGGATTTGGGGGAGGCCTTTGCCCAGCAGTGGGACAGTACAGGCTAATAAAAAAAATAAAAAAAAAAACTTTGTTATCGTTTAATCGCTTTAAGATAGAAAGCGGATACTGATATCTATCGACTTTGGGAACTTTCCACAAGGTAAATGCATAAAGACCTTGCACGACTACCTCATAAAATACATAATTATTTATTACATCCTATTCTATTATAGCTGTGAATTGTCAACTGTCGTGGAAGGGTATTAGGGTAGTGGGCTTTTAACCGTTGGTTCCAGGTGTTTGTGAATCTCAACATTAGTCAGTTAGCAGGAGAGGTTACTGATTGTTACGAGGGTTGTGCTCTGCAATCTCAATCAATTCAAACAAATCATTATCATCAGCCTATAATGTTTCCACTTCAGGTACTCATGAGGCCCTCAATTAGAGAGGGATAGGATACAATCCACCACGCGGGCATAGTGCGGATTGGTAGATGTCACATGTCTTCGAATTTTTTGGTTTTAAGACATGCCGGTTTCCTTACGATGTTTTTCCTTCACCGTTTTGAGAGCAGGGGTGATGATATACAGGGTGGAATTTTGTAATGCCACCTGGAGGGAAAGTACTCTTAGTACTGCAGATAGAAAATTTTACTCAAAGGAAACATTCCTTTATTTTTGAATAGAAAGCAAACTGCATTCAAAGATTTTCGAAAATTCTCTTCTCCCACACCCGGGAATCGAACCGGCTAATGCAGACTCCTTTGCGACATACTCGTAGCTGCGTGTATGAGGTAATTTAAATATGGAATGTTAGATTAAAATTTGAAAATTAGATTGTCATAGTTGTTATTCACATTTGATTGCTTCAAGTAGAAATGCTGCCGATGAATTTGGAACAACCCACACTCGCGTACTTAAAGTGCTGAAAAAGTATAAGTATAAATGCTATCGTGAAGGTCGGTTGGTGCAAAAATTGCATATTGGGGATCGTGAGAGACGATTACAATTTTGTGAATACATGCTTGGAGAAATTGACCGAAGCCCTAATTTTTTGAGTAACATTGTATGGTCTGACAAATCCAACTTCAGCAATAATGGCATGTACAATCGCCGCAATAACCATTATTGGTCTCGAGTGAATCCAGTTCGTGTTCATGAAACTAACAATAAAGTAAGATTTTCTTTCAGCGTTTGGTGCGGAATTATGAGAAATAATGTAGTGTTAGTCCACGTGTACGAAGGTCATTTAAACATTGTCAAGTATATTGAAATACTGGATCTCTTAAGAAACGAGTTAAATGGTTTCCCCGAGGAAGAGCGAAACCAAATAATTCTACAGCAAGATGGTGCTCCAGCACATAACAGCAGAATCACTACTGCCTACATTAATAACCATTTTAATACCTGGATTGGTACAAACGGCACAATCAGATGGCCTGCGAGATCGCCATATCTCACCCCATTAGATTTTTTTTGTGGGGATATGTAAAAAATCTAATTTACATGAAATCTTATGCGAATGACAACGAGTTGAGAGTTGAAGTTCAGAATACGATTTATAATATTCACCTTAACACTTTATTAAAGGTTACTAGAAATGAATTCGTTAAAAGAATAAATTTGTGTATCCAAGAGAATGGAGCCCATTTCGAGCAACTAATTAGTTACTTTACCATTTTTTGTAAATAATTAAAAATAATTAAGATTTCCTGGTTTTCCTTTCATTTAATTTATCATGTTTGTTAGAGAGATTTCATCCTTATAATTGACCCTAACGATCGATGCAATAAAAGTTCAGGGTCTAATTTTTTCAGATTTTAGCCGGTTCGATTCCCGGGTGTGGGAGAAGAGAATTTTCGAAAATCTTTGAATGCAGTTTGCTTTCTATTCAAAACTAAAGGAATGTTTCCTTTGAGTAAAATTTTCTATCTGCAGTATTAAGAGTACTTTCCCTCCAGGTGGCATTACAAAATTCCACCCTGTATATATTACACAAAATAATACGTAACTCAGGACTGTTTCTACTGGGCCACCGAAAATAAATAAATCTTTGTAATCTTGTGACGAAGGAATCATAAACACTACCGCATTAGCAGTGTGTTACTCTCCTAAACTTCTAGTTTACAACTAGGAGTTTATTGTGTTACCTGTTTCTGTCTAGCAACCACAGGAAGCGTTCGTATTTTATATTAGATTCATCTCATTTCTTCTTGATGAGGGCCAAGGTATCTGGCAGAGAGATGCTGGTGTGGTTGGTGTTTTTTAACTTCACCGAGGAGCAATTACCTTTATGTTTGGGGGTGGGAAATCTTCAAATAATCCCTCCCACTCTAGGGCAGAGCGAAAGGGAGTGTACGACTGACTAAAAACCACCCATGTTCCTTCTTAGTTGACTTAATTGCCACGAGTCTCGAGCAACACCTGATGAGGCTCTCATTAAGCAGCTGGATCAAAGGCTTAATACAGAAAGCGGTACTACTGGACACGGCTCGTATTGTTAGGAGGTTCCTTTCTCTGGAGCACGTACCGCCGGTAGCTTGGACCCTGTTCACGATACCTTTTTATATTTTGAAATGTTTTATTTTAATTATACTTGTTAATTATTAAAAAGTTTGTACAAAAATCATTGAGGGAAATAATAAAATATTTCGATAAATATTTTTATTACTGATGTCTGCTGTCTCAAATCGTTCTTGACACAAAGTTAAGATTAAGAATTCGGGTAACAAAACTGGTCGGCATCATAAAATCTAAAAAATTCGTTTCATTTATTTATCTAATCTTGTCATGATAATTAATAAGTCGATGTTAATCGTAGTAATAACAGTTGTTAGCTGCTTATTCTAATGTAACACTGTCATTAGCATTTAATATGTTACTGAATTCGGTTTTGTTTTTGTTTCTGCTGATTGTTCTATAGGTAACGTTACCATTATCATCATCATCACTTAGCCTCATTCATAACTGAGTATAGACTTCATCTCTTTCGCGCTACGCTTTCCTAGTATCCGCAAGCTGCAGCCATTTCCTATCCGTGATCTTATGAATGTCGGCTGGCCGTTGCTCTACTACAACTTCTTCTAGCGTTATCTCTTGGCGACCATTTACTGTGTACTTTAAATCTACTTCTATTCCTACATTCCTGAAAAGAAAGCCTGAGTTAATTGTTTTTCTTAAATTTTTGATACTTTTTTTTCATTCAAATATAATTTAATACGGAACGTTGCCACTTTAGATTTGTCTTGATGCCATTTTTTTTGGCGGGTGGAAAATCATCAAATAACCCCTAACGCCGAAAGGGAGTGCCAGACTTAGAAGACTTAGAAGTCTGACACTCATCCTTAAGCCCTATACGTCGAGGCCGCGGTAACTGGTGTACAACCCGCAGCCCCGACGGGAAACGTGATAGTTGTTTTGTCTATTTGATCCTAAAGGCGAACTATGTGATTTTAATTTTTTTGCAGGTATCCGCTTTATACAAAAGAGAGGTTTATAATCCAGAGTCCCTTGAAAGTCTCGTCAACATCAACCATGGTGAGTTAATAATTATTATGTGACGTGAAATGTAGCAATTTTTGAGTTTATGCAGAACTAGAAAATAGCTATTCTCCGGACCTTTTTCCCAATTTATTTGGGATCGATGCAGTATCTCTTCTTCTATACTAATCTTATTCAGAATGAAAATAGGATAATTAAATTCAGCCAATCTTGCTTGGTTTTTCTAGAATTCGAGGAAGTACCAGTATCGTCGCGAATAGTATCAGGGTGGGTGGCACAACCAGGCCAGCATCCTCACCATGCACATCTTCGTTTGATTAACCGATCTGGTGGTATACGACAGTGTGGAGGCTCCGTTGTGGCCCGGGAATGGATTCTTACTAGTTCGCGTTGTACTACCGGGTAAGTAACCATCGTAGTATAAGACTTTCCTTCTAATTATTAAAAAAAATGACAGAAACGAAACAAAAATTCTCACTTACGGGTGGTCTATAAATTTAAAGCTGTTGAAAAACTAAGGAACGGACTGTATTTGTATCTTGGTATATTTAATCCGGAACGAAATGATGCGGCACAGAACGAAAATTGTCGTCATAACTCACATAAGCTAGTAGAAGTGTCAATGGGCCGGCGATATTAACTTTACAACCAATAACATTGAAGTAGACAAATAATGTTCTTGTGCAGAGCGCAAATCGGTAGGTTTAATGTAGGGTTTCCAGGGTAGGTAGATCGATGATCTCCGCAGAGTGGCTAGTGGCAACTGGACTAGAGGTGCCAAGAATCGAGCATACAATTGGAGAGGCCTATGTCTTGTTTTAAACTGCTGTAGTGAAAATGATCGTGTTATAAAAGAACTTAATTTCTCTTACAGCCGCGTTTCGGCGGTGGTTCGCGCAGGTGTAGTGAATATCAACAATCCAGAGTATATATCAGAGGCTACTGAATTGTACGTCCATCCTAGATTCAACCAGAATCTATTAGCAATTACGATTGCCAACGACATCTCTCTTATAAAGCTGCAGCGCCCTGTTGTTTATAGCAGTAAGTATTTTCCGGAAGAAGGGAGATTTTTGATTTATTTATTCAGACATGCATTCTAATTAATGCTAGCGTGCCGTGCAATCAAATCTGCACTAATACTGCAGTCCAAGTACTGGTGTCCAAGGTAGTTGACTACTACTTTACCTTAACTGGTTCTAATTTGATTTGTATTCATGTTAATTCTGACGTGTATAATATAATATAATATAATCATATAGAGTTACTGAAAGCGATTCGGATACAATCGCGGGCTGACTCGTACCGTAACTACAACGGCGTCGTATTCTACACTAGTGGACATGGCAGAATTTCCACCAATGGTCAGTATTTTTTATTTCACCTTAAACTTATAAATTATAAGGTAATGGGTTCCACTGTTTATGTTTATACTATGACATCAGTTTAATGGGGAGCGAAATTTGAATCAATAAGCCTTTCTGCAGCGACTTAGAATGATTCATATATAATATTCTTATCTTGTGTGACATTTAATCATACGTGTATTTATGTTCAAAGCTACACAAAATTAGATAAGAAGTTATGGCAAGATGACAAATTACATAAAGTATCACATTAGATTCTTAAGCGAAATAATTAAAAACCCTTCGAGTGTAGCATAACAATATTATTTTTTCTTTTATATTTAGGTGCCTTTTCTGAGAACCTAAGATGGGTATATCAGAGGGGTATCACCAACCCGTCGTGCGCTTGGTCGTACGCAGGCACCCCGTGGCTAGTAAATGACAATATTGTCTGCGCACGATCCTTCAACGTCAGCTCACAGTCGGCTTGTCATGTAAGTTTCAAGAAGAAATAGAAGAAATAAAATAAGACATAAACTATTTGTACACTCCACAGCTTTGCAGATTCCTTAGTAGTGTTCTCATTTTGTATAGACTCTCGGAGGAGCGCCCCGGTTTTATGTGATGAAATGCAATAGGGTCCGTTCACACTGACCGGCTCGGAGAGAACTACACACAACAGAAACAGAGTTTTGATTCATTGTAATAAGTTTAATTTTTTAATGCTCTCCTCTCCGAACCGGTTTATGTGAATGGACCCTTGGGCTGGGTCTGTAATGTGAGCTAGCCTTGTTGTGGTATCAAATTGTTATAAACTAATTTGATGTGTCTCTTGGAGAATTTCAATCTAGATTCTGAATATTTCTATAGTCATATCTCCTCAGTATAGTCATAATTATAACCTCCCGAACAAGCCGGATTCCGAAAAAGCTTTAGCACCGTAGACAGCGTATGTATGTACGCTGCAGCAGGTTATACAGAAGAGTATAATCTGCCTCTCTGTTTAGCGTTTGTGGTCTACGAGAAAACCTTCGATTCGATCGAGGCCTGGGCTGACAGTCTCTCCAAACGTGCCAAATCGACTACCGGTACATCAAGGTGTTGAAGTGTTTGTTCAAAAACGCAACCATGTCAGCCCAACTTCAGGATCAGTCTTTGGAACCTATCCTACTGCAGCGAGGTGTGAAACAGGGAGACGTCATATCTCCGAAGCTGTTCACCGCTGTACTGGACGATGTTTTCAAGGTTCTGGACTGGAGAGGACTAGGCATCAACATCAATGGCGATTACATCACTCACATTCAGTTTGCCGACAATATTGTGGTCATGGCTGAGGCCATAGAGGACCTCAGTAGAGCTTACGAAAGAGTGAGTCTTAAAATGAACATGGACAAAACCAAGGTCATGGTGAATGCCCATGTAACACCTACTCCTATTAAGATTGGAGACTCTACACTCGAAGTTGTAGACGATTATGTCTACCTGGGACAAACGGTCCAGATAGGTAACTCCAACTTTAAGAAAGAGGTCAATCGTCGAATCCGACTCGACTGGGCAGCGTTTGGTAAGCTGAGCAGTATCTTTATTAGAGAATGGGATACGGTTGCAGGAAGAAAATACTTATTTGTAGTGCAACAGAAAAATGTAATTATTGGACATAATGTTACCACGGTTGCTAGGACACACAAAGCAGTAGACAAGATGTAGTTTATATTAAACATACAGGTTTGCAATCTCTAACACCGCCCCTTAAACTTATCTTGTTAACATACATCGGTAGCCAAACCTAACTCATTTACAAAATACTTATGTTTCTCTACCGACAAAGGTTTAGTTAAGACATCCGCCGTCATTTTGGACGTTGGCATATAATTTATTTTTACTGCACCATTGCTGACCGCCTCCCGGACGAAATGATGACGTATGTCTATATGTTTTGACCTACCATGAAACATACTACTTTCAGTCAATTTCAAGGCCGACTGATTATCATTGAAAATAGTTATTTCAACGTTATTACCTATACATTCGTGCAAGAAAGTTTTCATAAACAGTGCTTCTTTACAAGCATCGGAGAGCGACATGTACTCCGCCTCAGTACTCGATAACGCAACAGTACGCTGTTTCCTACTTTCCCAACAAGTAATAGAATTCCCAATTTTGAAAACATATCCCGTATAAGAACGTCTATCAATTTCATTAGAAGCCCAATCTGCATCAGCAAAACCCGTCACAGATAAGCCAGTTTTCTTGTAGGTAATGCAGTAATCTACTGTACCTTTAAGATAACGCAACATGCGTTTAGCTGCTTTCCAGTGGACATCGGAAAAACAATTATTGAATTGGCTTAATACGCTTACAGCGTGACATATATCAGGGCGCGAACAAACCGCTACATACATAAGACAACCGATCAATTCTCGATACTCCAAACTGTCATCCTTTTCTTCAGCTTTGTACAATTTTTGGCACTGCATTGGAGTTTCAACAGATTTGCAGTCTTGCATTTCGTATTTCTCTAATATCTTTTTAATATAGGCACTTTGATCTAGAGTGATCTTGCCATTCTCTTTTCTGATTCTTAATCCTAGAACTCTTTCTACAGGACCAAGATCTTTCATCACGAACTCTTTCATCAGCAATGATTTAGTTTTAGTTTTTTCCGCATTACAATTGCTAAAAATTAGTAAATCATCAACATACAATGCGATAATCACAAACTTGTCGCCATTTCGCTTTATGTATACACATGGTTCAGAGACCAATCTCTTAAACTTGAGTTTGTTGACAAGAATATGATTGATTTTTTCATTCCATGATTTAGGCGCTTGTTTTAGACCATACACAGCTTTGTGTAGTCGATACACCTTATTATTGCCTCTACCTTTTTCAAAGCCTTCTGGTATTTCCATGAAAATGGTTTCTTTTAAATCACCGTTTAGAAAGGCTGTTTTTACGTCCATGTGGTCAATCTCCATGTCGTATTCCATAGCCAAAGCTAATAACATTCTTATAGTTTCGTATCTCACTACAGGTGAAAAAGTTTCAAAATAATCCACTCCATACTTTTGAGTAAATCCTTTTGCCACTAGACGTGCTTTGTATTGTAATAGTTCACCGTTAAGCCCTCTTTTCTTCTTAAATATCCATTTGGTCTTTATTGGCTTTGCACCTTTCGGCAAATCGGTTTAGGAAAAGCACTTATTGTCCAAAAAGGACTGATATTCGTCTTTCATAGCAGCTCGCCACTGCTTGGCTTCAGGACTATTCAACGCTTCTTCAACTGTTCTTGGATCATCACTGCCACACGCTTCCCCCGTCAAAAAAACCACACAGGAAGGAGTTCTCATCAGCTTCCACGTATTCTGCTCTCGAGTCATCTGTCTCAAATGAAACATCTGGAACATAAGTAGCATCTGAGTGATGATCTGTGACCAAGCTACTGGTCGAAGCCTCGCTATCATTTGCATCATCAGAAGTTTGTTCTGACTCTGTTCTATTCTCGGATACACAAGGAGTCTTAAGTTCTGTAATCATATCTGATTCTACTTTAGTGAAGTTCAGATGCTTGATGAATTGATTCTCAATGAACTTAACATTTCTCGTTATTGTTAGCTTATAGCTCTCAACATCCAAGAGCCTGTATCCTTTTGTGTTCTCACAATATCCCGCGAATATGTAAGGTTTAGATTTGCGATCCAGTTTATTACGATTATTTTGTACAGCATAAGCTAAACAACCAAACACTCGTAAGTTATCTAAATTTACCTTTTGTCCAGTGTAAATTTCTCCTGGAGTTGCACCTCTAACTGCCTTTGTAGGTGAGCGATTTTTAATGTACACCGCAGTGTTCGCAGCCTCAGCCCAGAAACGTTGATCCAAACCTGCTTCTAGAAGCATACAGCGCACCGCCTCCATAATCGTACGGTTCGCGCGTTCGGCAACTGCATTCTGCTGTGGACAGTGAGGAACAGTAGTATGATGCCGGATTCCACACTTACTTAAATACTGCTTAAATCTCGTATTGATGTACTCGCCACCATTGTCGCTTCTCAGGATTTTAATCTTTTTATTACTCTCGTTCTCTACAAGCGCTTTAAAAATCAAAAAATACTCAAAAACTTTGTCTTTCGATTCTATTGAATAACAAAATGTCTTCCTAGAAAAATCGTCAATAAATGTTAGCAAATATCTCGCACCGCCTATAGATTTCACTGGCATAGGGCCGCACACGTCCGTGTGAACCAGTCCTAACACCTCACTTGCACGTGAAAAAGATTTCTTAGGGAAAGGTAAATTAGTAACCTTACCTTCAATACAAGCGATACATTGTTCATATGTGGATACATCATAGTCGATACCAGCCGCCATACCACTCTTGAGTAAGTTCATGCTGCGACTATTCAGATGTCCAAGCCGACGATGCCATAAACCCTGAGATTGAACCTCTACCTGGGTATTCAAGGAGACGCCTACTGGCATACTGTGTTTGCGCGAAACAGAATTTAAAGACGCATCCCCGGTTTCTAATTTATAAAGACCGCATGCATCCCGTTTTGCTACAGCTACTACCTTTCCGTTTTCGTAAATTTTACAAAATATCGATGTAAATTTCACTTCAAAACATTTTTGTGTCAAAATACTGACAGATAACAAATTACATGACAAGTTCGGTATAAAAACTACATTACTGACAGTTATCCATTGGTTTTGTAAAAAGAGTTTCACATTACCACGACCCGATGTAAAAAGTTTTTCACCATTCGCAACGCTAATTTCTTTTGGCGTATCGCACACAAAATCATGTAAAATGTCTTTATTATTCGTCATGTGGCAAGTTGCACCACTGTCGACGTACCACACATCTCGATCCAGCTTTACCGTCAGAGCCGACAGCATAGTCGTTCTACTAGGAGTTTTCTGAACCTTCTCCTTTTCTTGACAACTGGAACTAGATGGCTTATCCTTATGCGGAGATTTCTGTCTGCAATCTCTAGCGTAATGACCTAATTTTTTTGCATCGAAAGCACTTGGGACGCTTCGAGATCGAAGTCGAAGTCGTTAGGGCATTCTGTTCCATACCTTCTGCATCACCTCGTCTCTGTGTCTCCTGGAGTAGTTTCGTTTTCACCAGTTCACTTGAGAGAGAAAGGCTACTATGCTCTAACGTCATAATGAGTGGGTCAAAGTGCTTGGGGAGCCCACTGAGCATTATTATAGCAACGAACTCGTCTTCCAGAGAAGCATTTATGTCTTGCAGTTGTTGGGCTTGTGGCGTAGTGCTATTTGTGGTAGGAGAAATGATACAATTAAGACTTAGTTATACATTTACTTTTGCACTACACTTACAAAATAGGTTCTAGGGTCTAAGGTTCTAGGGTCTAAGGTCACGCACTGTCACTGAAGGTAGGAAAACGGTACTGCCCTGAGCAACCAGAAGACGTCGATCGCCACGCACGGTAGGTAGGCCGGGTCTGGCGGCCTCACGCGTCGGTAGGGACGCGCGGCAGGGCGATCGCCACGCACGGTAGATAGGCCGGGTCAAACGGCCTCACGCGTCGGTAGGGACGCGCGGCAGGGCGATCACCATGCACGGTAGGTAGGCCGGGTCAGGCGGCCTCACGCGTCGGTAGGGACGCGCGGCAGGGCGGTCGACCAGGTGGGCAGCGGGCTCAGGGCAACTAGCCCTAGGCAGCGTTGGTGGTAGGCAGGTAGCGGCAGCGCAGACGGCCAGTAGGTAGCGGCGGCAGGCCGCTGTCTACACGGCCACGCCGTCGTCTTGTGCCGGACGCGTAGGCGTCACAGTTTAGAAGCGGCACGCGGTAGGGCGGCCGTGCAGATGCGTGCTTCTCACCGCGTTGGTAGATGCGCGGGAGCACAGCAGAGCAGCAGAACAGTGCAGCGTGAGCGAAGCAGCCATAGTTGGCTAGCCAGCGCTAGGAACCCTGAAACAGCACCAAGGGGGCGCTTGAGCTCCAAGATGGTTCCTGTAAGCCCCCTACGATGTGCGTGTCCCAGCCATGCGTTAGATGCGGCAAGCTCAAGGCAGTGAAGAAGATGGAAGATGGGTACTCACACATCGCAGTGGTTTACAGTGATTAGTTGATAGGTGAATAGTTGATAGACAAGGCGTGGCGTCACATCGCCACGTGGTTCTCATTGACCGTCGACTCGCGTCGCCGGTTTATGATACAGCATGGATGAGCATGATTTAGTTTATAGAGAATAGAATAGGATGCATGCCATGCGGAGAACCATATAACTAATTAGAGCACATGTGCATAGTGAATAGCTAGGTGCTAATTAATATTAAATACAGAATACATTGCCGGCAGCCATGTTAAATAGACACAAAGATTACAAATAGATATGGCTTACCGGGACATAAATTTAGCAGCAAAAGAACACAATGGCGGAGTTCACTTACCCAATAACTGGGGACTTATCTAGTAGGCTGCTCGCTTGATGTAAAAAGGGCAGAACCTATGCGTGCAGCCGTTTTTAAAGGAGGTCCTGAGCGACGTTCTCCCTCCATTGTGACATTACAGAACATTTAGGGTTGTACCTATAATTTAGTGAGGTGACAACTTTTTAGAATTAGTCGGTTTTTAGTGAATCGACTAATTTATGCTACAGTACCCCGCCTGCAAAGAAAGGATTTTCCCTAGGGAAAATCCGCTAGAAGGCCTAAACCACTTAGACTGACTACCTGTACGTACATACATCTCATTCGTGTGCTTCCATCCCATCTATCAAATATTCATCGTCAAACATCCATCAATCAAAGTCCGTCACTGACTTGAATGTAGTCCTAAGTCAGTGACTTACTAAACACACAAGAGGTAAACTAATTTAGAGTAGCTTAACTCAAGACAGTCAGTCGGAAAAACACAAGATAGAGCAAGTGAATCTCCTTGGGGTCAGGTCACTGAGGTGTTAAATTGCAGGGTAATGTGTATAGTGTAGGTTCTGTTATATTAAGAATCAAAATTAAAGATCACCATTGATTGCTGAATACTATTATGAAGTGTAGAAGTTAGAGTACAACACTGTCAAGTGAGTGATGTACCTTGTATAAGTGTGTAATCCGAACATGAAGATGTAAAGTCTTCATATTCATGATTTAATATCAAGAAAAGAAAACCTGCAATTTAAATAGTAATAGTTTATATTAAAAAAACATGCATTTAAAAAGAATTGTTAAAGTTTAAAAATCTTTAATTGATTTATGTTTTGTCAATGTTCTAAGTCTATGACACATTTTATAGTTATATAATTTTTAGTCAGAGTCCATAGTGAAGAATTTATAATTTCTGAACGATAAAATATTGACAAGCAAAAAGGCTAATATCCAAGGTAAGTGTCAAACGTCAAAGTTGAATAAAATTTTACAAGTCGATGACACTTGTTAAGTTAGGTTAGATATGACATTTATCAGCATTATAGGTTAAATTTATTTGTTTAACATGCTTGGTTAAGAATTAAGCGTTAAGTTAAGTTGTAGAAGTCGTTAACGTTATGGTCTAAAGTTTAGTTATCAATAGTGTGTAAGGATTACGTTACATTTATGAGAGTTTTACAGAATGTGTTTATCAACAATCAAATGGCATTTATTTACTGAAGTTAGTTTGTATACAAGACTGTGTGTATGTAGTTGTAACTAGTGTTTAGATTACAGCGAGTATTAGATTTTAGATAGATTAGATATGTATTTAGGTAGCTGTTAGGGCTTGTTTATTGAGTTGCAATCCGCTCATAGTTAGAAAACACCTGGTTTAGAGCCAGAAGTGCTAGTCTTGCTACCGTGTAGGCGGTAGAAGATCCAACTGACTAACAGTTGTAGTTTATCAATGGTTAGCCATGATAAAGTTAGGTACTAAGGCGTCGGCCATTAGCACAATTAATAGTCCTCTATCATCGGGGTAGGCCGAGATGAGGTCCAACTGTGACTTTGATCAACAGCTGTTAGAGTACCAATGGTGTAGGGCCATTGGTATGGGGAAAAGGGTGCTACGGTTTAGCGCCATTAGCACTTTTAGTAGTCCTCTATCAACGGGGTAGGCCGAGATGAGGTCCAACTGTGGCTTAGGCCTACAGTTGTTAGAATATCCATGAACTAGGTCATAAATGTTTTAGACACTGGTTTAGAGCCTAGTGTTTGAATTCTATAGTTATAGTTCTACTATATTAAGTTTTAAATTCTAGTTATACCTAATTAAGTTTTAAGTTATCCTATTCTAGGGTAGGACAATGCCTGCAATTTCAACTTTGCAGTTACTTTTCATGAAAGTGCAGACTTGTTAGTGTTTATAGTAACACAAACAACACAATTGTTTTTTAGTAGTTAACTAATGACCTACTCTGCTATCTAAGAGAATAAATACACCATAATGACCACAGCATGCACTATGGCAGTGAGTGTTTTAAGCAACAGAAGGTGCTTACATGTGTAATATGCACATAGAATGTACGGTATGATTGCAGTCACCTATGTGTAGGTACTGTCTTTAAGATGTTCTTGTTGGAACATGATAATTACAACACAAAAACTGAGGGTAGTGTACCATAGGGCATATTCTGCTACAAAATAATTACTCATCCCTTGGGATCCTCAATACCCTCTATGGCAACGCCGTTTTAACAGAAAGGTGAAGGTGCTTACACGTTTAATAAGCACAATAAGAGTGTGACAGCAGTATGTAAGTGAGTGTGTGTGTGTAGCTAGTTAGGTACAGAATTTAAGGTATGTAGCTTACAACCATGCAGCCCAGAAGCAATTAGATAAACCTCTGTGGACATGTTGTATGCCACAATAATAGCAATAACTATGTTATAGTTAGTGTAGGTAGTTGGCGGATGCAGATTTTCCTGCACGCCATAGACTAGTTTAGGACTAATCTAAGGTACAAGTTGACCTTCTACGACTAGTTGTTGATAGATGTCGTAGTATTTTACCCTTGGCATCGTTTGACCCTGTATGGATCAAACACTAGCTAGCTAGGCCTACGGGTCAACTCAGCCTTTCTTAGATGGATGAAGTTAATCTTATGAGAAGACATTGTGTTCTTTTGTTGACAATAAGTTTAATTTAGACTATGTAGTACCAGGATATCTGTGCCGTAGGACCTAAGGGCAACAGACGGATAGTGGGTAGGATCTCACTGCCGACCTGCAGACTCACAGGATCGATCAACTGATGGCTAAAGGTGTCTTGGCCACAGTGAGGTGGTATAACAAAGGATAGGGTTTTCTCACTGCCGGTCAAACAGACTCATAAGACCGATCTACTGATGGCTAAAGGTGTCTTGGCCACAGTGAGAGGATGACAACACAATACACAACACACACCAATTAATATAGCAGGTACATTCAGCAACGCGATGGATTATTGTTAGTTTAGAATTGTAATTTACAATTTAATAATAGTTTAAGGTAGAAGATTAACAAATTGAAGTATTAGATTTTCCAATTTAGTAAAGTTGAAGGTAGAAGAATAACACTTTTGGATTATTTTTTACAACAAAATTATTTAAAAAATACCACAACGATGCTGAGCGTAGGAGAAAGAGACCAGTGCGAGAACCTTAGAGACTACCGAGTGGGCGCCACTGTGGCGTAGTGCTATTTGTGGTAGGAGAAATGATACAATTAAGACTTAGTTATACATTTACTTTTGCACTACACTTACAAAATAGGTTCTAGGGTCTAAGGTTCTAGGGTCTAAGGTCACGCACTGTCACTGAAGGTAGGAAAACGGTACTGCCCTGAGCAACCAGAAGACGTCGATCGCCACGCACGGTAGGTAGGCCGGGTCTGGCGGCCTCACGCGTCGGTAGGGACGCGCGGCAGGGCGATCGCCACGCACGGTAGGTAGGCCGGGTCAAACGGCCTCACGCGTCGGTAGGGACGCGCGGCAGGGCGATCACCATGCACGGTAGGTAGGCCGGGTCAGGCGGCCTCACGCGTCGGTAGGGACGCGCGGCAGGGCGGTCGACCAGGTGGGCAGCGGGCTCAGGGCAACTAGCCCTAGGCAGCGTTGGTGGTAGGCAGGTAGCGGCAGCGCAGACGGCCAGTAGGTAGCGGCGGCAGGCCGCTGTCTACACGGCCACGCCGTCGTCTTGTGCCGGACGCGTAGGCGTCACAGTTTAGAAGCGGCACGCGGTAGGGCGGCCGTGCAGATGCGTGCTTCTCACCGCGTTGGTAGATGCGCGGGAGCACAGCAGAGCAGCAGAACAGTGCAGCGTGAGCGAAGCAGCCATAGTTGGCTAGCCAGCGCTAGGAACCCTGAAACAGCACCAAGGGGGCGCTTGAGCTCCAAGATGGTTCCTGTAAGCCCCCTACGATGTGCGTGTCCCAGCCATGCGTTAGATGCGGCAAGCTCAAGGCAGTGAAGAAGATGGAAGATGGGTACTCACACATCGCAGTGGTTTACAGTGATTAGTTGATAGGTGAATAGTTGATAGACAAGGCGTGGCGTCACATCGCCACGTGGTTCTCATTGACCGTCGACTCGCGTCGCCGGTTTATGATACAGCATGGATGAGCATGATTTAGTTTATAGAGAATAGAATAGGATGCATGCCATGCGGAGAACCATATAACTAATTAGAGCACATGTGCATAGTGAATAGCTAGGTGCTAATTAATATTAAATACAGAATACATTGCCGGCAGCCATGTTAAATAGACACAAAGATTACAAATAGATATGGCTTACCGGGACATAAATTTAGCAGCAAAAGAACACAATGGCGGAGTTCACTTACCCAATAACTGGGGACTTATCTAGTAGGCTGCTCGCTTGATGTAAAAAGGGCAGAACCTATGCGTGCAGCCGTTTTTAAAGGAGGTCCTGAGCGACGTTCTCCCTCCATTGTGACATTACAGAACATTTAGGGTTGTACCTATAATTTAGTGAGGTGACAACTTTTTAGAATTAGTCGGTTTTTAGTGAATCGACTAATTTATGCTACAGGCTGTATCTAGAATTTTTGTAACATACGCCTCCATACTCTCAAACTGCTCTAATTTAAAGCTAAATATCAATCTGAGAAGACCTAATCTTCTACACAGACCTTTGTCCTCGAACGAATTCCTCAAATTCTTCCAGGCGTCAAACGCAGTATTGCAATACCTGACAACGGAGTAAACAGATGGCTGAACACTGAGGCAGATTCGTGCTAGCGCTTTTTCTTGTTTCTTCTTGTCTTCGCATTCTGGTTTATTTTTCTTATCAACCTCGTTGACACATTCAAACAAGTCTTCATGAATAAGTAACATCTTCATTTGAAATTTCCAGGTGGTGTAATTATTCACCCCGGAGAGTTTTTCAATTGCGATGGATTGGTTACTCATTTCCGCGATTTTGTAATTATTAATTATTATACCTATCATACGCGTTCTTCCTCACGCTCTGCTACCATATTAGAGAATGGGATACGGTTGCAGGAAGAAAATACTTATTTGTAGTGCAACAGAAAAATGTAATTATTGGACATAATGTTACCACGGTTGCTAGGACACACAAAGCAGTAGACAAGATGTAGTTTATATTAAACATACAGGTTTGCAATCTCTAACAATCTTCTCGTCCAACTTACCACAGTGTCTAAAGATGAAAGTCCCCACCACCAGCCACCACCACCAGTGTGACCAGGTTGTGTTGCCAGTGATTACACGGGATCGGAACGTGGTCGCTCACAATGGGCCTCATCAGAAAACTCAAAGTCACCCAAGGGGCAATGGAGAGGGCGATGCTCGGAGTTTCCTTGCGTCATCGAATCAGAAATGAGGACATCCGCATGAGAACCAAGGTTACTAAGGTTACTAACATAGCCCGAAGAATTGCCAAACTTAAGTGGCAGTGGGCAGGGTACATTGCTGATGGGGCCGGAAAGTTCTGGAGTGGCGACCGAAGGTTGCGGGGATCTGCTGGATGCGAGTCGCACGGGACCGGTCAATGTGGTGACACTTAGGGGAGGCCTATGTCCAGCAGTGGAAGTCTTTCGGCTGAAATGGTGATGATGATGATAGTCATATTGCGCTAAACGCTATCGTATGGATGACAATATTATTATGATAGATTTTTGAGAAAAAAAAGCGAGTAATAAAGATGCGTGGATTTACGGGAGGTGGAAGGAATGGCGGGACGCATTTGCCCAGGCGTTGGACAGAGCAGGTTAGGAAAGCAAAGCAACTGACAGACTGATCTCACTTTCTTTTGTTGCTGCACTGGTACTTTAGTGGTTATAGTCCCGAATTCTGAGTTGTTGGTCATGAGATAGCAACCAGCCAGGCGCATCATTCACCGAATTCTAAAAAAGCACTAGGATTAATTTTGTGTAACATAACATTGCTCTCAAAAATTCAAAACAATCGAATACATGTGGCATCTACCAGATCGCATAAGGAGTGTGATGGATTAACATCTTATTCTCTCTCATAGGGAAGAAGCCTGTGCCCAGCAGTTGAAACATTATACCAAATTAGGTTTACAAGAGACGGTCCCCTGAAACATGTGCTTCGACACTTCTTTTAGCTTCTTAGCTAGGAAGAAGAAGTGGTGGAACAAACTCCCCAGCAACACATCTGTCTGTTATTAGGACACCGGGTCAGCATCTCCCATAGCCTATGACGTGATATAATAGTCAAAGTAGTGTAAGTGGGTAACATTCTCTATTTGAAGGGTTTCATATCTTTGTCGGAAGTTGTTAAGATAAAAAGAGATAGATGCAATTATTAGTGAATTTTTTACCTATGTAGAGGTTATTTTTAATCGTTAACTAGATATACTGGCCTGTTGGTCTAGTGGTTAGTGACCCTAACTGCTATGTCGGAGGTCGTGGGTTCGATTCCCACCCAGGACAAATGTTTGTGTGATGAGCACGATCATTTGTTCTGTGTCTGTGTGTAATTTATCTATAATATGTATGTATTTAGAAATATATATGTATGTTTATCAGTTGTCTAGTACCCATAACACAAGCTCTGCTTAGCTTGGGACTAGATGGCGTTGTGTGATAGTTGTGGAATATTATTATTTTTTATTATTATTAGTCATAATTATTTTTTATTAATAAATTCCTTCATTTTGTTTATTAACATGATTTTGATGCCAGGGCGACGACGGAGGTCCACTTGTGCAACTGCATCATCTTGACGGCGTACCAACCCTCATTGGAGTCAGTTCCTTCTTCAGAAACAGCGGATGCGGCGGTGTCCCCACTGGTAATTTAAGTTACAATCATTATAATATGATTCGTGCGACTAATATCTTTTAAAAATTGTGTTTATTCATACCAGGTTTTACTCGCACGGGGCCTTATTTATCGTGGTATCAACAAGTAACGGGAATTGATTTTGAAAATCTACAAGAAGAAGAAGAAACCACTACCGAACCTTCCACCACAACCACTACGACTACCACAATCACTACCACTACCACAACCGAACCTCCCTCCTCTACCACTACAACAACCGAACCTCCCTCCTCTACCACTACCACTACCGAACCTTCCACCACAACCACTACGACTACCACAACCGAACCTCCCTCCTCTACCACTACCACTACCGAAACTCCCTCCTCTACCACTACCACTACCGAAACTCCCTCCTCTACCACTACCACTACCGAAACTCCCTCCTCTACCACTACCACAACCGAACCTCCGTCTTCTACCACTACCACAACCGAACCTCCCTCCTCTACCACTACCACTACTGAACCTCCCTCCTCTACCACTACCACTACCGAACCTTCCACCACAACCACTACGACTACCACAACCGAACCTCTCTCCTCTACCACTACCACAACCGAACCTCCCTCCTCTACCACTACCACTACCGAAACTCCCTCCTCTACCACTACCACTATCGAACCTCCATCCTCTACCACTACCACAACCGAACCTCCCTCCTCTACCACTACCACTACCGAAACTCCCTCCTCTACCACTACCACTACCGAAACTCCCTCCTCTACCACTACCACAACCGAACCTCCGTCTTCTACCACTACCACAACCGAACCTCCCTCCTCTACCACTACCACTACTGAACCTCCCTCCTCTACCACTACCACTACCGAACCTTCCACCACAACCACTACGACTACCACAACCGAACCTCTCTCCTCTACCACTACCACAACCGAACCTCCCTCCTCTACCACTACCACTACCGAAACTCCCTCCTCTACCACTACCACTATCGAACCTCCATCCTCTACCACTACCACAACCGAACCTCCGTCTTCTACCACTACCACAACCGAAACACAACCTCTTTCATTTTCACGGGAACGTAATTAAATTTAATACTAGGACATGATTTAAGATTGCCTAGTTTTATGTGGTGCAAAGGTCAGACGGTTACGATCACCCCACGGGATATTAATTTTAGGCAAGTGCCAGGCAAATTTTCGAGTCCACCTCGAGTACTTGACTGAATGAGCAGCAGGCCGTGCGTCGTCCGCGTAACCGATTAATGATCAGCCGCATGGAAGTGGAATCGCGAGGAAATCATCAAATACGGACCCATAACCGAACCCTGAGGGCATCCCATGGTGAAAGACTTTGACATAGAATGATGTCCGAGTTTGAGCTTCGCGGAACCATTTAAGAAGTACGAGTAAACAAGATTGTATCTGGGGGCACGGCAGTGCCCCCGCCAAGTCGAGCAATAAAGCGGCACGGCCGTACTATCCTTTTCTCGAACCAGTTTAGGCCATTTTCAACCTCCTATAACTTCGTTGTGAATAAAACTAGAAGCCTGAATTTGAACCAGTAGTTTAAGAATTATAACTAATCAAAGTTCCTTAGTTTTGTCACTCACTGACTGACTGACTGACTGACTGACTGATTGATCGATCATCAAAAGTCTAAGGCACTTCTAGCAGACATAGAAGCTTCAAATTTAGAACACAATTAGTGTTTAGTGTATAAACCATGGAAAAACTAAAAAAGTATACAATTTCAGTCTAGTTTTCTAGATAAACTAACTGCATAAATAACTTTGTAATCCCATATAATTGTATAGGATTACAAAGTTAAAGTTACATTTTCAGTGAATGAATTTTACGTGTTATTAAATTAAACATACTTCCTAGTTTCTGATTGATCTGAAATTTTGCACGTATATGTATATTGCCTATCAATGCAATACAGTGTGATTCTTTATAATGTGCACATATCGAAATGAGGGAATCTATGCTTAATTTTATCGATGGAAAAAATATTTAAAAAAATCTAAATATTTTTTAATATTTTTTATGGAATTTTCAAAAATGTTGTCCGCTGTTGTGACCCCAATGTAAACAAAACGGTGTAACTTTTAAACTAAATTATCTATCGCGATGAAACAATTTTATGTAAAAAGTTATGAAAAAAAAAAGTTTTTTTGATCAAAAAACGTGTTTATTTTCAATTGAGGGTAGTTTTTTTCCACAATTTTCATTTTACGAGGACGCCTAATTGCTTCCAATCATTATGGGGTTTGTTTCATCGCGATAGATAATTTAGTTTAAAAGTTACACCGTTTTGTTTACACTGGGGTCACAGTAGCAGACATAATTTTTAAAAATTCCATATAAAATATTAAAAAATATTTAGATTTTTTTTAATAATTTTTCCGTCGATAAAATTAAGCATAGATTCCCCCATTTCGATATGTGCACATTATAAAGAATCACACTGTATTATGATGATATGGAACTGATCTGATGATGGAGCTGGAAGTTGACCATAGGAACTCCATTTTAGAATATCATAACCCCATCGAGTTTGGACTCGTTTGATTCGTCTTGTCGAGTAGTTTGTCGAAAGATGGTGCCCAGGGTCTGTTGGTGGAGCTGGAAGGTGGCCATAGGAATTCCGTTATAAAACGACATAGCCCTATCGAGTTAAGACTCGTTTGATTCGTTTTGACGAGTATTTTGTCTTTGGATGGTCTCCAAGATCTGTTGATGGAGCTTGAAGGTGGCCATAGGAATTCCGTTATAAAACGACTTGACCTTGTCGAGATCACACTCGTTTGATTCTCGCTTGTCGAGTAGATAATTTAGCAGTACTTCAAATCGATGAATAAGACTGCTTCAAATTCGAATAAACCTATGTATTCTTGATTCATTAAACGAAATAGATAGAATGAGAGACGCTATAAAAAGAAATGAGATCCCACCAAAAACAAAACTCACTTTTACCGTAAAAAGTAGTGAGATCCATGTAATACCAAGTCAGTTAATATATTTAATCCCTACTTAAAAACCTTTGCGGCCTTATTACAAAAGTGGTTAAACCTGGGTTTAACTTAGACTTGGTTTATCTCGCATGCCGTCTCACTTCGATAATATTCAAAAGAAAGTGATGGCATGCGAGATAAACCAAGTCTAAGTTAAACCCAGGTTTAACCACTTTTATAATAAGGCCGTTTTTTTATGTTTTCAATACAAGATTGGCTTGGCCACTGTATCACATTGGCCAATGACATGGCGATTAGCTATTACAATGGCCTATTTAACATTGGCGAATGCGATGCGATGGCCAAGTCAATCTTGTATTTATGGCAATTAAAAATATGAAAAACAATACGTGTGCAATTAAAAGTATGTCATAAGTCCTTTAGGGCAAACAAAACACTTGGGCAAATGAAATTCGGGTAAATGAAATTCGGTTCGGGAATATAATGATTATGGTATAAAATCTTCAGGTACACAATAGACGACCATTTTAAAGGGGTATCATTTCAGTTTGGTTGTAGAAATAATACGAGTATCTTAGGGAGAAATCATCCGATCCCAAAAAATATTTGCAAATGAGAAGCTAAATTATCTCCAAATGTCATAGGCCATCTTTAATACGTTACCGTTATGATAATTTTCGACTATAAAAACCGGCCAAGTGCATTTGGCACCACGCACTATGTGGGGTTCCGTAGTTTCTCATCAAAATAATATTTAGAACTTACTAATCTGATTAACCACCCTGCCTACCAGCCTACGAACGCTGATTTTTACTGTAAAATAAAACAAACTTGTACTTGCAATTTATGCGGTAGTGTAATCCCATACGTCATGTATAGGAAAATATTTCAGACAAGTATATTTTATAAGTTGGTCGACTATTACTCGTAAACTTGTAAAGCCTACTATGATACTTTTCCTTTTATTTTCGTTATAATATTATATGCTACCGCCATATTTTTTTCAGACGCCCAAATACGTCCCGTATGGTACAGGTAGGTGGTTTAGGTTGCCATACTTGAGTCTAACAAAATTTACACTTTAAAGCTTAATATTTCACAAACGAATCCCTTAACCGAAAAGTGTGCTGTGAGCCAACTTGCAATATTTTTTAAAGACCTATCCAAAGACTTCCCTCACAATGGGCTTTGCGATAAAAAAAATCATCCCTACTTAAATGTGTACTGGACGACACCTTAAAAAATATATTTTATATTAGCACTTTGTCCGGCGTAACTCATGTTGTGTATTCATGCCACAATGGGTAGTTAAAAAAAAAAAATAATTACTCCGTCAGATAGATTTTCTAAAAATATCGGACACGTATTTTTTCTTTTCTCACGTAATCAAACAATGAAAACGATACAATGGTTCGAAATCTCGTGTGACTTCATATTCTAAGACATTAGTATGACATTCTTTAGCGGTAAGTGACATCACAATCCACTCAAATCTTTGACGCGTTTTATCTTCCTAAATTTTTATTGATTTGAACAAACAAAAATACGTATCCAATATTTTTCGATAATCTAACAGACGGACTAATTAGAAACATATTTATTAAGTCAGTAAACATCCCTATTGATTACTGATTAATATTATATTGATAGTGATTATTTTAGTTTGATGTTTTTCCTGGTTGTCGGATTATCATATTTTTGATATCCTCATAATTAAGTCTGTTTATAAGATAGCGATTCTAATCAGTAACAAAACAATTGAATAAGACACGGGGTCATTATAACCCATGACTTTAGGATTGGCATTCTAGAAACGTGTCGATGGCACGTTCGTGCTCCACGCGCGCCTCAAAGAAATGTCAGCAACATGGCAGGGGCCCGCAAGGGCCGACGCCTGACGGAGCTTTTTTTTAATGGGATAAGCCCGCCACACTATTGTCAAACCACTGTAACTCCTGTAAGCCAGAATTAACAGTGGCGACCACAAGAAAAGCGTCGAGACAATGAAGCACGAAGAAGTCCCAGAGAAACGATTTAACTGTCTTGGATCCCGCAACGAAATAATTTTCACTTCCCTCCACATCAGCAGGAGATAGAACAGAACAAGGCCAACAGGCACGCAGGGACGTATTATACAACTGGGATAAGCCCAGTTGCCTAGCACCACGGATATTATTTTTCAATAATATTACTGGGACCTAAGTTGTGAGTTGTTATATTTGATTCCAATAATAGGTACGACATAAATGCTTGAACGCACGGAAATTTGTTCTAGTTTCTACAAGGTCCGTATAGTAAATAACTCCGGATGTAACCTGTACTTATCAGTGTGTAAGCCTGCCGGGGCTGCGGGTTGTTCGAAAGATATAAGACCCGACACAAAGGGCTAAGAAGGAACATGAGTGGTTTTAAGTCAGTAGAAGTCTGACACTTCCTTCCGCTCCACCCAGAGTGGGGTTTGATGATTCACAAATTCCGAACAAAACAGGGTACTCTCGAATATAATTCCAACAGATCGACATTGATCAAGGTTCGGTTGGTTGAGTTAAACGTTAGGGATTGGCTAGACTCAGTGAGTCCAGCCAATCCCTGACGTTTGACTGACAAATTCAATGTCGATCTATCAGAATTATATTCGAGAGCACCCAGGTCAGTTATACCAACATCGCCAGTAACGTTACTTTTAACACATCTTATCGCCTAGTTAACTGATGTTTTCAATAGTTAATTATATCGTGACAAGGTTTTGATTTTAATCTTAATAATAACTGACATGTGGTTTATATAAGATACCTTCACTTTTAGTTTAGCAGTGATTCGCCAAAAAGATGTTTACCAAATTGGGCTTGTTTTTAATCCTGCTGACTGCATTTCAGGTAAAGTTATCATTATAGTAAAGTTACCAATTGTTTTTTTAACTAAAATACGCTTGTGTTTTACATCAAAATGAGGTGGTTATAACATTCGACCATAACATAAGATGCACTAAGAGTAAGGCTGACCCGTCGGGGCCGCGGGTTGTTCACAAGTTACCGCGGCCTCGAAATAAAGGGCTAAGAAAGAACATGGGTGGTTTTTAGTCAGTAGAAGTCTGACACTCACTTTCGTTCTGCCCAAGAACGAAATATTTCTACCAATATAACTTAGATATGCGTCAAATACCACTCTAGGACTTCCTAGTTGATATATTGGTCACAATCGCGGCTCCTGAGCATACGCTTCTGGGGTCTATTCCCAGGTATTCCCGGGCAAATTGTTATTGGGTACTTCTTTATATAGAACTCAAAAATAACTGGCGAAATGTACTACCTTACTCTTTTTTTTTGTGGCGGGCGTAAAATCTTCAAATAACCCCACCCGCTCTTGGGCAGCGCGAAAGGGAGTGTCAGACTTCTACTGACTAAAAACCACCCATGTTCCTGCTTAGCCCTATATGTCGGGGCCGCGGTAACTTGTCAACAACCCGTAGCCCAAACGGCACTATAATCTACCTCTATTTCAAATTTCATCCATCCATCATCAAAATTATTATGGAGGTCAGTCGTAATCGCATGCCACCTTGCTAACGGCAACAACAGCTGACTTCTTTATCAATGAAAACGCCATGAAGGAGCATCAGGTATCAGTGGCATGCGACTTCGGCGGTCCTCTATAGTAATTTTACTTATATTTAAATAGAAATATACAAATTCAATATTTGAATATCAGACAAAAATTCTTGTTTTCAACTTTTATGACCGCGGTTCGTAGTCGGGCTTTAGTTTTTAAACTTATTTTTTTATTTAACAGGCAACCGCGCGTTACAAAGCTGCAGAATCAACTAACATCGAAGACGAAAACAACCCCGGTAAGTAAAATCAAATTTTATCAGTGCGTAAGAAGGCTTAAAATAAGTCTAAAATAATCTTGTCTTATACTATGATGCCAATGATGTCTTTTTAGAATACGCAGCAGAATTATCACGGATAGGATCCGGGTGGGAAGCACAACCGGGTCAGTTCCCATACCATGCAGCCCTTCGCACTGTTAATCCTCAAGGGAGTTTGTGGCGATGTGGAGGATCCATCTTGTCAAATGAATGGGTCGTCACTTCTGCACAATGCACTAGAGAGTAAGTAAATAATGGTAATCTATACCAGGAGCAGTTTTGCATTCTAGTGAAAATTCAGGAGATTGTCATAAAATACGTACCTATATAATCAAATTAAATCACGGTTCCTGGTCAATAAGGTCATTGTTAGGGTTCCATAACCAAAGGGTAAAACGGGACCCTATTACTAAGACTCCGCTGTCCGTCTGCCTGTCTGTTTTTGCCGTGTTTTGTTCGATATTTAATAATCGTACGGAACTCTTCGTACGCGATTCCGACTCGCACTTGGCGAGTTTTTTTAGATGTCATTAATTTTATAGCATTTCAGAATAAACTCCGCGCTGTGCTTTAGGGAATAAGAAATTGTAGAACAAAAGTTTGCGTTTGCTTGGGTGTGAAAGCGTGGTACTCGGGTGAGAATCAAACGGGACGCGTCTAAACACGGGTGGTTCACACTTACCGATTTTCGTTTATCCTCGTACGGCCCAACCTAAGATTGATATACATTATGACCAAAATGACCTAAAAATAGGTGCAAATAGTTGCGGCCCAGAACTTTTGTGTGATAAAAAGTCTGCTGTTGCTGTTGGCTGTTGTGTGGCTGTTGGCTAAATTATTTTAAGGAGTATTGGCTATACTTAAACTTTAACTACTTCATGCAAAATATATGTAGAAATGTTTTGTCTTTCACGGTTAATAATTTATTGCAGGCAGGATTATTGAAATCAAAAAATAGGTTAAATATCAAGTCATAGTTTTAGGTCATGGGACCGTAATTTATTGATTTCAAAAACTGTCTTGGGTCGGAATGCCAAAATATGTTTGTCCTTAAATTAGGTCGATTGTTCCTAACAAGATTACACGAAAAAAAAACCATTTTATTATTGATTCGGGTCGAGAATCATTAATTCCTATTGATTTTGGTTACCTTCTTTAATTTGACGCGGATGCAAAACGACTACCTTTAATATTTGCGAGTTCTAATTGTACCATAACATTTTTCCTCAGACTCGGGTCAGTGACAGTTCGTGTTGGCTTGTCATTCAATAGCCCGGATGCCTTTTATCCGGGCAAGCAATGGATTAGGCACCCCAACTACAACCACCTGTCAGTGCATAATCAGCCAAACGACATCGCTCTTGTGCAGACCACACGTCCTATCGTTTACACAGGTGAGAACTCCTTATTCTTTGCAAAGGAACCTTACACACACACACATATATGCATAGTCTCAACGTGAGCCAAGGAACCAAGATTTTATAACAATATTTTGATGGAAGTTCCATGGAGTTTCTTGCCCATTCTCTCGCTTCGATCTGCGCTTTGAAATGGCCAACTACAGCACTTTCCCCCGAAAGGGGTTCCTAAGTAAATAGCAATCTACAAATAAATGTAAAGTACAGAGTTACTATCAGTCAATTAAACTAAGAAATCTAAAAAATAATATAAGAGTGTAAACAAGTGCAAAAATTGTATTTAATTTTTAAAAATAATTACCAACGCTTACTAAGAAAATTGAAATATTAGGAAATAAGAAGCTATTTTATTTTTAGTTTTATTTAATTATTTATTTACAGTACTTTCACAAGTGATTAAGCCTTGTGACTGTAGCTTCTCTTTCCTTGTTTTTTTTTTGACATTCTAAAGGGCCCTTTTTTGGAGGGTGTGAAAACGTCAAATGACTCCTCCCGGAGTGTCAAAACTGTGTCGAGGCCCTTTGTGTCGAGGCCGCGGTATCTATTGCGAATAACCTGCAGCGCTGACGGGATTCTACAGTGCCTGTAATGGTCTAATCAAAATAAAGGCTTTGAGTTTACTAGGAGATCTGTTGTTTTAATCATAGTTTTGTCCTAAAGTTTCACGTTGGCGAGACTTATGTCTATGACTTATGTCTCATAGGAGATTTTTGTTAGTCTGGTAATGTTTGAGGTTTATGCTTCTCTGTTGATTTTGACATGATGTCTTCACCTAGATCTGGTGAAACCAATCCGCGTGCAGCGAAGTGCTGACGCGTACCGTGACTACGACGGCGAGCAAGTCTACCTAAGTGGGCATGGTAGAACTGGACCTTTTAATCAGGGTCAGTATCTTTTAAGACTAAAATTATTATTATTGCATTTTAATGTTCTTCACATTATTACAGTCAGACCCTACACATAGTCTTATGTCTTAAATACCTGTTTTTGCTGGTGGTCACCACTGTTGATTCTGGCGTTGAATGTGGCGGGGGCTTGTCCCAATAAAAAATATCATGTACAATAAACTGTAGTAGAATTAAAAGCCATTGTTACTACGATAGATAATAAAAGTTTTCATTATTTTTAAAGGTGAGATACCCAATATGCTGAGATGGGTATATCTCCAGGCAATCTCCAACAGTGAATGTGCTAGAAACTTCCCGAACGGTCTTGTAGTCGACACCACAATCTGCGCAACATACTACAATGTGACTACACAGTCTCCATGCCACGTAAGTTTTAGATTCATACACTTTTAGATGCACTAGTTGTTGCTCCCAGCTTCGCTCCCGGTATGTATGAAAATTAACCAACGGGATCGTTTTATATATAAGAGCAGTCAGAAATAATGTAGCCTGATTGAATTTATTATTGATTCAAATTATCCCCTACATCCAAACCTCCAATCTTCACAAAATTATTTGATTTTCTTTTTTTTGGGATTATTTACAGCTGATAGCTAAAGTCACAAAGTTTACCTCTTTAAAATATTTGAGTTACGTTCTGGACACTATCCGTCGGCAAAGTTTGCTTTCCTAATGAAAAAGGTCGCATCACCTAATTGTGAAATATGCAACAAAATTGAAGATGTGCAACATTTGCTGATAGAGTGTGTTAGGAGCAAGAATGAAAGGGAATCACTGATTAGAGAATTGAAATTAAACACTCTGGACGTTGGGCTGATACAAAACATTTTAGCAAACCCTACATCAGCAATTGCAAAGAGGTTGTGTGGCTTAGTGAAGATGTCGAATCAGTGATTACCTTTCTAATGCATAGTAGTATCCCTTATATGTGTATATTTAGTCCACAAGGTACGATGGGGTTGGCATATCCGTGTGGATAATAACCCCTTTTATTGAATAAAAGATTACAAAAAAAAAAAAAAAATTGAAGTCGAGAACTAGATTTAAACTCTATTTGTGCATTACTTAGGGGACTTTCCATGTAGCCAGTGAAAAGCAAACTCTCATATTCTTTTGCATGGAAATTAGTTCTCAACTTCATACACTGAATTCAAAATGAGGTATTGATTAATCGGTTATCGGGTATTATTAATCTATCTAGATTAAATCACACTATCACACTAATATTATAAAGGCGAAAGTGTCTGAGTGTGTGAGTGTGTATGTTTGTTACTTCTTCGCGCAAAAACTACTAAACGGATTTAGATAAAATTTGGTACACTGATAGTGTGTCCTGGATTAACACATATGATAGTTTTTATCCCGATTTTATCTTCCCTGTACACGACGGTGCTGAGCTCGCCGGCGCGGCGGCCCAGCAGGTTGTAGATGGAGCGCTCGAGGCGCTCGGCCGGGCGCGCCCGACGCAGCAGCCAGCGGACGGCGCAGCACGGGGCGCTCGTAGGGCACGCTGTACAGACGGCGCGGCGCGGGCCCGGCGCGCGCGTGCCGGGCCCGCGCTTTTTATCTTCCGTGATAATATTCGAGTTGTAGCGGGTGAAGCCTCTGGCAACAGCTAGTGAAATCATATTTTGATTATTAATTTAATTTTTGTTTTTTTTTTATTTTTTTGATTCCATTTTTTCATTTATTCTTTATTTTGATTAAATCATATTTTGATTTAATAGTGTCCATGGAGTTTCTTGACCGATCTTCTCCATAGAGATCTATGCTTTGGAATGGGCAACTACCGTACTTTCACAATTTATTATGTCTTGTGACTGTAATTGCGCTTTCTTTGTTTTTCTGACATTCAAAAGAGTTTCCATTGGTGTAATTGAAATATTTTTTTGGAATTTGGTTTAATAGTTAATTTCTTGATGACAGGGCGACGGCGGAGGTCCGCTAGTGCATAATGATGCCGATGGTGTTCCAACTCTCATTGGCGTCTGGTCGTTCATGAGGGGTGACAACGCCTGCCTCTCTGGAACACCTAGTGGTAAATATGTGTAATACTTTCATATTTTAACAAGGAGAAGTTGTGGTAGCCTAGTGGTGTTATGTTTGAACGGCCAAGTTAAGTCTCGAGTTAGATCTTAAGATATGCTCCACAGATATTTCGATTTCATGTGCGTTTTGTATAATTATTACTAGCATCGGTTGAGGAATCCATCATGAAGAAATGCTTGAGAGATGTTGCTCGACGGCTTGCATAGCCGAGACAGCCACCCATGGGTGGCATTAACAACTCTGATACCAGGTTAACAACTATTTTTTTTTTTTTGGTGGGTGTAAAATCATCGAATAACCCCTCCCGCTCTTGGGCAGAGCGAAAGGGAGTGTCAGACTTCTACTGACTAAAAACCACCCATGTTCCTTCTTCGCCCTCTATGTCGAGGCCGCGATAACCGTTGGACTACCCGCGGCCCCGACAGGCGTCGGCCCTTTCGGGCCCCTCCCATGTTGCTGACATCTCTTTGAGGCGCGCGTGGAACACGAACGCGCCGTCGACACGGCCTGTTTTCGTCGTGAGACGGACGGACGGCGAGTTAGCCCATCACTCACCGTCCACAGGCCCGCGTCTACGGTGGCCGGAGGTCATCGCGGGAGGTTAACAACTCTGACACCAGGTTAACAACTCTGACACCAGGTTAAGCACTAACTACACAATAAAGAAAGTCTTTTTTATATATATTTTTTCTATCAGGTTATACCCGTCCGGGACCTTACTTATCATGGTTTGAAGAAGTAACGGGTATTGACTTCGATACGCAAGACGCAGAAGAAATCACTACCACTACTGAAGGAACTCCCACTACTGAGGCCATCACCACTACTGAGGTCATCACCACTACTGAGGTCATCACCACTTCTGAGGCCATTACCACTACTGAGGTCATCACCACTACTGAGGCCATCCCCACTACTGAGGCCATCACCACAACTGAGGCCATCACCACTACTGAGGCCATCCCCACTACTGAGACCGTCACCACTACTGAGGCCATCACCACTACTGAGGCCATCTCTAGCACTGAGGCCATCACCACTACTGAGGCTATTCCCACTACTGAGGCCATCACCACAACCACCACTGATGCTACTGCACCACCAGAGGGCTCTGGAGAAGGAGACGACTCAGACAACTCAGAATCTGATAAAGATGATGATATCGCGCAACTCATGAAACGTCTCCAAGTTTTTGTGAAGGTCAAGGTCAGAATGGATAAATTCAACTCGACTAAAGCAATAGGAATGGAATCCAATCATCAATAACATTAAATTATTTGAATGGATTGGCGGTTACAAACTTATATGTAGGTATAAGTTTTAAATAGACTCATGGATGTTCAGGTTTTATAACGATGTTTCAGTTTCCCTTATTTCAGAAGTTTACCTTAGCCATTTAGGTTTAGATTAATATCCGTAAAATAAATGATCCCTTCGTAGGTATGATTAGAAAAAATTCGCAGTAGTTAGCAGAATCTAACCTGATACACAACCTTGTGTGTCATTAACTCATCACGATATTGTAACACACACATTACATTTTTTTTAAATGAAATGTATTCAAGTATAGTAACACTACAAATGAATAAATTTTGTATTCAAATGTTTTATTTTATGATTCAATAAATTATCCTGTAAACAAAATTTTGGACTTGACAGCCAATCTCAGAAAAGACTAGTCATCGACACAAAATAATGAAATCAGATATTCAACGCAAGACCACATGCTCAGAAGTCAGTCTTAACTTACTTACTACTGACTAAAAACCACCCATGTTCCTTCTTAGGCCTTTATGTCGAGGCCGCGGTATCTCTCACAACATCCCGCAGCCACACACACACACCCAACTTACGTACATTACACTTTAGGGTATTTCACCAAAAAAAAATAATTAGGCCGTCAGATAGATTTCCGAAAAATAATGGACACGTATTTTTTTTGTTTTTTTACGTAAAAAAAAGATAAAAACGATGCAGTGCTTTGAAAAGTTGTGTCAAGTCGTGTGACGTCACAAGGTTAGTACGTTTTTACCCACAAAGTGACGTCAAAAGCCCCCACTCATGATCTTTGACACGGTTTATTCGCAAATATTTCGCAGATCGTCATACAAAATTTTCCTTTTGAAAGTCAGTTAAATTGATTACCACGATTACCTTAACAGTTAACGTAATTTAACGGTAATACGTTAAGATATGAAACCGAATGTTTAATTAAGATTATCATTACCTTATCCAAGCGAGGGGAACTTCATCAAACTTAGGGGGAGTCATGAAACTTTTCATTAGCGCCTGAAATTAACTGTGATAACGCGGGTTATATGTAGTACCACTCCAGGGTTTAATGAAGATATTCTTAGTTTGGGGGTGCAAGGGTTAAGAGAATATTCATATGGGCAAATGGTTCTTTATTCAAATAGAAGATTTAACAAGAAGAATACAGCTTTCGCTATCAGTTCAAGCGAGGTGAAAATTTAGAGGTGGTGGTGGTGAACGCCCTTGTGGGTGGGTCTTGTTTTCACAAATGCAACTACTAAGCATTCCCGGGTCATGCAAAGTCATTGGGTTATTCCATCTGATAATTGGCCATGACTTGATTTTTTTTTATTATTTTTTATTTTTTTTTTACAAAATATAGACCATTTCAAGGAACTAATTTGCTTATTTTATTTTTTTAGGGGTTGTACATTTTTTTAGGATTTTTTAATTCGAGGTGCTCTCAATATCACTATGAGGCTGTATGTAGTGCGGTGTTGTGCCACAGACAAATTAAAAAAGTATACAATGTCAATCTAATTCCAGTGACATATCCTTTACAGTTGAGATTGATACAGTGATTCAAGAGGAAGGTTTTTAAGTATAATACATGCATAATATAGTAGAGAAAAACACCTGTGCGAAGCCGGGGCGGGTCGCTAGTATATAATAAGTTAATTGATGACAAAAGATAAACCAATCTTATATAAATCAAAACAATGATATAGAATACTTACATTAGAGCCTTTGCTCCTCGTATTTCCGCTATATTGTGTTGAGTGGACAACATCATATACTCAACAATCATAGCATTATTGACCGTAGGTATGTTACGGGAATCCGCCTTAGTATAATTTAAAGAAGCCATTACAACAATTCACAATATTTCACAAAAACAAACATCAACAAAGCTGGCTAAACACAACTTACAAAATGTTGACATTGACAGCCTCGCAACCGAATGTTTTTTTTTTTCAAGAATGTAAGAATGACAAAGGAATGTTCTATTATGCTTTGTTGGAGGGTCTGAAAGGTCAAATGAAAGTCATTCGTTAAAACACCTATAACTTTTGAAATAGTATGTATTTTTCAAATCTGGTAACAGGCATGAATTCACCTAAGCTAACCCTCGGAATGGTTTTAAGACAGCGCTTGAAAAAAAAAATTAGGCATGCCCAATTCTCAGTAACAACCACAAGGGATGAATTTATCCCGGTTAAAGCCAATAGCAGCGGCGGTGGCCCAGTGCTGGCTGCCCCGACGTGGGTTCGAACCCAGGCAGGCACATTACTTTATGTAATTTATTTCATCACCGGCGCTCTCTAAACGGTGAAGGTAAACATCTTGAGGAAACCGGTATGTCTTAGAACCAAAAATAAAAAAGACATGTGACATCTACCAATCCGCACTGGGCCCGCGTGGTAGTTTATAGCCCATTTCCTCTCAAAGAGAGAGTGCATCACTCACCTTCGGTTTGCCGACGATGTGATCATGGCTGAGACCATGAAGGATCTCAGTAGAGCTTCCGAAAGAGTGGGTCTTAAAATGAACATGGACAAAACCAAGGTCACGTTGAATGCCCATGTAACACACCCACTCCTATCAAGATCGGAGACTCTACATTTGAAGTTGTAGACGATTATGTCTACCTGGGACAAAAGGTCCAGTTAGGTAGGTCCAACTTTGAGAAAGAGGTCAATCGTCGAATCCGACTCGGCTGGGCAGCGTTTGGAAAGCTGAGTAGTATCTTCTCGTCCAACTTACCACAGTGTCTCAAGACGAAAGTCTATGACCAGTGTGTGTTGCCAGTGATTACATACGGGACCGAAACGTGGTCGCTCACAATGGGCCTTCTCAGAAAGCTCAAAGTCACCCAAACGGCAATGGAGAGAGCTATGCTCGGAGTTTCCTTGCGTGATCGAATAAGCAATGAGGACATCCGCATGAGGTTACCAACATAGCCCGAAGAATTGCCAAACTTAAATGGCAGTGGGCAGGGCACATTGCTCGTAGAACGGATGGCCGATGGGGCCGGAAAGTTCTGGAGTGGCGACCGCGAACCGGAAGACGTTGCGTTAGAAGGCCTCCCACTAGGTGGACCGATGACCTGGTGAAGGTTGCGGGGACACGCTGGATGCGAGACGCAAGGAACCGGTCAAAGTGGCGACACTTAGAGGAGGCCTATGTCCAGCAGTGGACGTCTTTCGGCTGAAATGAAAACGAATGATGATTACACTGCCGAAATATGGTACAGTCAAAACTATCCCCAACTTTTCTCGCTTCTCCTATAACTTAGACTATTCGTTTATTAACTCCATATTCCCATGTACCTCAAAATCCTTCAGCTATCTGCCAGCGTCTTACTCCTCTAGTAATTATACGTAAAACATGCACCCCAGCCTTTCTTGATCCCTCACATGTAACTGACAAAGGCTCTTTAGCTTTAGACGGAGAAAATAAAAAGATCTTCTTAAACCGGTTGGTCTATCTTTATTGTTATTTGAACGATATGAATTAAATTTACGGCTTGTGCTTAAAAACAGATTGTGGAGAATGTTAATTAAAAATGGGTGTAATTTATTTATGTAATAACACCCGTTTGGGGTCGATGTTCACGTTAAAGCGCGTTTGTCTATAGACAAACATCGTCAGGGTGGGTCACTCATCCACCATCGAACCTATAGGTTCGATGGTGGATGAGTGACCCACCCTCCGATTACATACCGAGTCCCCAATGTGCCTCGGAAAGCACGTTAAGCTGTTAGATCCGACTGACATTTGTAGATCTTTGACATTGTAGTACCTAGAACTAACTGGGTTGTGGAGGTCAAAAAGCCAGTCGCTCCATCCAAACTACTGGGCGTCTAAAATGGTCACTTACTTATGAAAGTTCCATTTTACGCTATTTAACGCAATTCATATAGGGGATCGGTCAAAAAAAAACTAATTAGTCCGTCAGATAGATTTCCACAAAATATTGGACACGTATTTTTTATTTTTTAAATTAAACAAAAAATGAAGACAATACAGTGCTTCGAAAACTCGTGAACTCTTCTAAAACGTCATATGATAGTACATTTTTTACCTACAAATGACGTCACAACCACATCTTATCCTCGTCAATTTTAATTAATTTGATAAAACAAAAAACACGTATCCAATATTTTTCGATAATCTAACTGACGGACTAATTAGAATCATATAGACTGCAACCTGGTCGCAACAATGTTGGGAAAAGGCTTCTATTTCGTGTAAGTCTCGTTAAAAGTCTCGTTAAAATATACTCGTTATATTTTAACGAGACTTTTAATTTGAAAGTTGTACTTAGCAATTTTAAAAATTTTTGAAGAACTTATTTTTTACTTTTCGATATTTTATCAATCTAGCAACATAAACGATAATTAACAATTACCTTTAAAAGTGTAAACTTTACATAATACTAAGGTAGTTAACAAAAAAAATCTAATAAGTACGTCAGATAGATTTCCAAAAAATATTGGACACGTATTTTTTCTTTTTTCACGTAAATCAACAATGAAGACGATACAGTGCTTTTAAAACTCGTGTGACGTCATTTTCTAAGACATTAGTATGACATTCTTCACCGGTGAGTGACGCCACAAACCCCCACTCAAATCTTTGACGCGTTATATCTTCATCAATTTTTATTGATTTGATAGAACAAAAAATACGTATCCAATATTTTTCAATAATCTAACAGACGGACTAACTAGAATCATGTTTTTTTAAGTCAGTAAACATCCATATTAGAAGTAAGCATAGTTCAATCTTCTTAAAAAAATAGACTTATCAAAATTATTGACATAATATTTATTCGGACAATATTTATTATCTTTAACAAAATACAACTTATAACATCAGAAATAAAGGACCAAAAAGCAGTTCAAGACACGACCCCTGAATAAAAAAGATAACAAAGAAAAACACAACCCCATTTCTTTAGAATTCATATATTATATCTTCTAAGCTATGCACATTTACTCCATATTACATGAAATATGCACTAATAATAACCATATTTCTTCTGACGCATACAATCTTCAACCTTGTTTAATAAAACTCCAGCATAAATAATATAAGAAAATGTTTTGTATTTGTATAACAAAAACAAGGTTTGCGGAGTATATTGTGTCGAACCCATGTCCCGAATATTTAGCCTGAATGTACTTAAAGTCTTTTCAAATATTTCTTTCTATTTGATGTTATACAATCAGTATTACTCAACGAAGACCAATTTAGTTCTCGTGTTAATTACAAATTACTGAAAAACACGTCACAAGCGCGACTGTTATGCTTGTGATATTTTTTTATTTTTCTGGGGGTGGAAAATCATCAAATAACCCCTCCCGCTCTTGGGCAGAGCGAAAGGGAGTGTCAGATTTCTACTGACCAAAAACCACCCAAGTTCCTTCTTAGCCCTATATGTCGAGGCCGCGGTAACTTGTGAACAACCCGCATCCCCGACGGGCGTCGGCCCTTGCCGACATCTCTTTTAGGCGCGCGTGGAACACGAACGCGCCGTCGACACAGCCTGTCGTCGTCATCAGACGCACGGACGGCGAGCTAGCCCATCACTCACGTACAATAGGCTCCCACCTCATAGGATTAAAATATACCTGGGAAAATAAAGGTGTACTTTTAGGTTCAGACAAATAATGTTTATTTTTTCTTCGTATATTTCTCAGTTCGGAGTTTTGAAAGAAAGAAAGCAACATTATGTGGTGTTTATTAGTAGTAGCACAGGACAAAACCACAGCACAGTTAAAATAACAAATAAAGCAAAATTACATAGACCCATTGATTGATTACATTAGATCTCACCTTAGATCCATACTTAAATCTCCTTCTCATAAATCCAGCTATTACTTCTATTCTTTCTCTGTCCATGCTGTAAGGTTGTGGAACTCACTTCCGCCTTGCATTCGGGACCTGAAGACTATTTGACTGTTTAAAACCAGAGTGAAAGAATACTACCTTTACATAAAAAAAGTCATAATGGAGAGGTTATTATGACGTTGCCGCGGTTGCCACGAAAATACTAAAAAACTATCCTATTTGTTAAACCAGGTTATAAACTATCTGTGTACTAATTTTCATTCAAATCCGTGCAGCAGTTTTTACGTGAAGAAGTAACAAACATACACACTCACACACTCACAATCTTTCGCCTTTATAATATTAGTGTGATATATTTTATTTTGTTTATATATATTAGCAATGTGTATTTATATTCGTATATTATTATTTTCTTATATTTATATTTATTATTATAAGTTAAGTTGGATAAGACATATAAACACAGAATTCTTTTCAGCCTCTACATTTCTTTTTTAATTTCTCCTTTTGCAGTACTTCTGGCAGAAATTTCTTGAGAAATAAGGAGCACCTTTGTACTCAAATGTTATATTTTGTTATTTTAGTCAAATCAATAGATACATTAAAAATAATATAAGAAAAACATCAAAAGGAAAAAAGAAGTTGGCGATAAGATTGCCCCGTGTCTCGACAACACGTTGAAGATATTTCACACATATTTGTTTATTTGTTTGGAAACTAAATTATGAACGCAGTATACGCGATATTATGTGCGTGTTTTATGGTAACGGCTCTTTATTAAATGAAAGGTAAGCTGATTAATAGGATGGGGGGATTTTCTCTGGAGAAATCTCGTCTGGAGTAATATTGTCTATGTTGCTAAACTTTCTGTGTATCCAAAAATATTTCGTTATATCTATCTGCACCGTTTTTTGATGTTTTTCCAACCAAGTTTTCTGCACATCAAACTTAAAACCTCTACATAAAAATATTTATGGCCATAGCAGCAAGCGTAATGGTATAAATATTTACGGTAGAAATAGTACATCAAATATTAAGTATTGAAACCATGTTTCTAGCGTCTGAATCAATTACAAAGCTAAATTATTGTCACCACGTAGCAATCACCGTAGCGTGGCGTAGGTGTCGTAGCGCTCCGTAGCAAGCAAAGTGAAGTTGCTACGAAGAGCGTCGTAGCTAAAACTCTAAACATAGAACATCAAATATTTCTATGATCTAACATGTATTCGTATCTACCAAATTTTTTTTTAAAAAAAAATGTGCTAGAAATACATATAGGTACGGTATCTTTATAGTTAAGACCTTTATTAAATAAGTTGGAACACGAATGGATTTTTTGTTTATTTAATACTTACTTCACACTGAGATATAAGAGGAGAGAGAGGACACTGAGATATGAGAGACAACTGGTGGGGTAGTCGGGTGCTTGAGTGGAGGCCTAGAGTAGGGCATAGAAATGAGGACAGGCAACCGATGCGTTGGACCGATGACCTTGTTGGAGTGGCAGGAAAGAACTGGATGCGAAAGGCGAAATACCGGGAAGAATGTCGTGCACTTGAAGAGACCTACACTAAACATTGGGTGGTGAAAAATTATGTGCTCCAAATTCACAAAAATAAAACATCTAAGAATATGAAATATTTTCTAATCACAAAATTATACTTATAACAACATCATAACATTATTAACGACATTACAAAACAATTTAACCCTCCTGCATTCCTAGTACATTCATCGCATTAGATCCATTTCTATTTAGTATTTTTTTTCAAACATACCTAAATAACATAAGGCATCCCGCTTAGGAAGTGCAGGCGTTATGTTTTATGTCATGTAAGGTTACGTAGAAATCTACCTAATAATATACCCTCATTTTGCAGTCATGTTTATTCAAGTTTAATTAAATACGAGGCAAGCCTATTGCATAAAAATTACACAGATCAAGACTTCTTGTTTAGAAATTTCTCATGAAAAATCTCAATAACAGTAGGGTATTTCACCAAAAAAAATTAATTAGTCCGTCTGTTAGATTATCGAAAAATATTGGGTACGTGGTTTATGTTTCATCAAATTAATAAAAAATTATGAAAATAAAACGTATCAAAGACGTGTCCACACGCTTTGACATCACTTTGTGGGTAAAAAAGTACCAATCTTGCGACATCACACGACTTAACGCGACTTTTCGAAGCACTGTAGCGTCTTCGACTTTTGTTTATGTAAAAAAAGATAAAAAAGTGTCCATTATTTTTTGAAAATCTATCTGAGGGACTTATTAGATTTTTTTGGTGAAATACCCCATTTTTTTTTTATCTGAAAATCGAACCCACAATCTAGCTCATCACTAAAATAACGCTACGAAGCACTTCAGAACCATCTCTCTCCATTTTTCTTTAAAACCCCGATGTATTGAGCAAATTGGTTCAAACCTATGTATGTCACGTAGTGAAGGAGACACGAACGTGGAATTTAATACCTGTCTCTTGAAACGATACGGCCCTTTAATATTTCTTAAGCGTTTGTGGTATTTCCGTAAAGGTATTGGGTAGTACATGCTAAGAATGCCTGTTTGTGCTCGACAGGAATATTAAAAAGATGTTTTGCTAAATCAGTAAAACAAAATTTATTATTATGCCTTTATTGCTGACTACTCGTATCTAAACACAAGTACAATCTAAAAATATAAAAAAAAAAACTCAAATCTAACACGTTGGATTTTGCAAAAGTAGTCATAAATTGCAAACAGTCCAGTCCCAAGTAACGGGTCTGGGTAGAAGCACAAGTTATACAGTGGGTAACATTCTAAGCTACTGAGCAGCAGTGGCCCAGTGGTGGCGGCCCCGACTTATGAACAGTAGGTCGTGGGTTCGAATCCAGGCAGGCACATTACTTTGTGTAATTTATTTCATCACCGCTGCTCTCAAAACGGTGTAGGAAAACATCGTGAGGAAACCGGCATGTCTTAGAACCAAAAAATTTGAAGACATGTGACATCTACCAATCTGCACTGGGCCCGCGTGGTAGATTATAGCCCATTCCCTCTCAAAGAGAGCAGGCCTGTGTCCCAGCAGTGGGAACATTTATAGGCTGTTGATGATGAACATACTAAGTGTTACCCCTTGAAATTCCGCCAAAGAACAAGAAAATATGTCTTAGAAACGCCGAGACACACACACTATTCAGTTTTTTCATTGCACGAATAACAGGCGAAAACTTTAATAAGTTTACGCGTTGCCGGGACTCTAAACTGGTAATCGAACCCAGGACCAACGAGACAGTGTTTTTAATTTAGATATTATAAATCATAGGGCAACAAAAAAAAAAATTATTAGTCCGTCAGATAAATTTTCAAAAAATATTTGACACGTATTTTTTCTTTTTTCACGTAAACAAACAATGAAGACTCGTGCTTTGAAAATTCGTGTGATGTAATATTCTAAGACATTAGTATGGCATTTTTTACCGGTCAGTGATGTCACAAAACCCCACTCAAATCTTTGACGCGTTTTATCTTTGTAAATTTCTTTGGATTTGATAAAACAAAAAATACGTATCCAATATTTTTCAATAATCCAACAGCCGGACTAATTAGAATCTCATTTTTTTAGTCAGTAAACATCACTATTTAACACCTCTAGCCATAGGTCTTTCCCACCACCCACGCTATAGTCTGCATTATAGAAAGAAAATAAATAGAGAAAAAGTATTTATTGCTTCACACAGGACAGAAAAAATTGACAAAAAATAATAAAAATTAAAAGCATAAAACAGAAAGACACTTAAAATTAGGACATACAAAAGTTAGCACCGAACAAACCATCATTAACGGAAGCCCAATCGCCGTCACGATTTTCCAATATCGAGCCTACATTTTATGATAGTATGTAATCGATTTATATACGACGGAGCACATCGGGGACACTTACGGGTGATAAGTCGCGGTTAAGTGTACAAACGAGAATACGACAGTCATATTAGACTTACATTATGATAAAAATTATTATGAAATTATGTTTTTTTTTACTCCTCCGCTATTCTTTTCTGATTAATTTCGTTGCGGGATCCAAGACAGTTAAATCGTTTCTCTGGGACTTCGTCGAGCTTCATTGTCTCGGCGCTTTTCTTGTGGTCGCCACTGTTTCTGGCTTACAGGAGTTACAGTGGTTTGGGAATAGTGTGGCGGGCTTGTTACATTATGATAAAAGATAAGCTAGGTACATCTCCACCAAGGGGTAGGCAGGTGTATTCCTTATAATAGATAATACACACACATTTCACTAGTTGAGTTTAAGTCTCTTGCAATAGGAGGCGACCCTAATACCATCAACTAAGACTTCGTGGCTCCGTGTCTTATTTTGCCCAATCGGGAAATTGAACTAAGGACGTAAAGCTCAGCAGTCGTTTATTAACCGGGGCCGCGGCTTGTCCACAGGTTATCGCGGCCTCGACATAGAGGGCGAAGAAGGAACATGGGTGGTTTTTAGTCAGTAGAAGTCTGACACTCAAGGAAGGAACGGAAGGGGTTATTCGATGATTTTACACCCGCCAAAAAAAAAAAAAAGGACCTAAAGCTCACCAGTCGTTTATTAACCATATTAACCATTATTATGATTTTAATTAAAACAACCACCACCGACTTTAAAAAAGTACACTAAAACGAAATAATAAGAAAGTTAAGCTGTTAATTTCTGCTTCTTTTATGTGAAAAATCTACGGATTGTTTGTTGTTTTTTTAACACCTGCCGGTTATAATTCTTTCTAAAAACTCGAACTGTCTTTGATCGTTTCGTAAAAATCTAGCCGAAACCGACAAATTTGTCAATTATTCAAGGTTCATTGAGATTTTGACTGGTCTATTCCTTTACCGATAAAGTTGAAACTCTATTAAAGTGGATTGTACTTACAAAACACCATTGAACAATTCACCTACTATTTTAGAAGCTTTCGAATATAAATACACCCTACAACCGACCATAATCCCCTTTTCCTACAAAGCTCTAAAGTAAATCAGATTTGTTGACCTTTCCGATTATACATCAAGATCACAGATATAGAATTATCTAGATAATGCAAGAATTACTAACCGTATGAAAACTAACTGTGACACTTTTTACCCGACTGCGGCGAAGCCCAAAAGGAGGGTAATGTGTTTGGCGTGTATGTATGTATGTATGTATGTATGTATGTATGTATGTCCGTTTCTTTGTTCCCTCATAACTCCTAAGCGGATGAATGGATTTGAATAAAATATACGTCGTTAGATTTGTCTTGATGGCGCGAGTGTCACTGGCTACATTAAAATTAAAAAAGAAAAGAAATTTGCGGATTTTGGGGGCCATATAGCGTATTTCAAAAAATAAAAATAATCCAGTACCATCGAGTAGGGTATCAAAATGAAGGGTTTTAAAAGAAGATTACAAAACTCTATAACACTTATATGTTTAAAATAAATTCAAAGTCACAAATCATATAAACAAACACAACAGTTAAATCATCTGCGAAGATTTTTACGCGACCAACGAAACAACAGACACAAAAGAACTAAAATGTTGAAAATAAAAAAAGTACGGCGGGGTTCATTTGGATATTAAATTATGAAATGAAAATAGAATGGACCCCGCCTGCTTCCAAGTTTTGTTTAATTTAAAATGTGCTTGTTTCTTACTTTTCAGTTTTTTCAGCCGGGTTTTTTAGTTTTTAAACTACTTGTTTTGACTAACTATGACGTCATAAGCATTATTTAGTTACTATACAAAGAAGTTACTATTCAAAATAGACTACGTTTTTGTTCTTTAAATGTTCAGAATTAACTTTCGAGTAACGTTACCTTCCTTTTGGTAATGGAGAGGGCTATGCTCAGAGTTTCATTGCGTGATCGAATCAGTAAAAAAAGGCATAAGCAATGTGGCGACACTTAGGGGAGGCCTATGTCCAGCAGTGGACGTCTTTCGGCTGAAATGATGATGAATAATGAGGCCGGGTAACCAAATTGGCACGCAATGTGGGTGTTCTTGCGTTATCTAGTTAAACTGTTATCTATATCTGTGATCGAGGTACTCGATTGATGTATCGTTGAGGGCAGAGAAAGTGGGGAGAATGCCCCTGTTTGATTTATTTTAGTTGTTCATTTATTTATTTAATCGATTAACGATAAATATTGCTAAGCTTTGTTTATATTTCACTAGCTGTTGCCAGCGGCTTCACCCGCTAGGAAGATAAAATCGGGATAAAAACTATCCTATGTGTTAATCCAGGTTATAAACTATCTGTGTACCATTTTTTTTTTAAATCCGTACAGTAGTTTTTGCGTGAAGAAGTAACAAACCCACACTCACAAATAACCACATCAAATAACCCGTCCCGCTCTTGGGTAGAGCGAAAGGGAGTGTCAGACTTCAACTGACTAAAAACAAAAAACAAAAAAACACAAACCAACATTCCTTCTTAGCTCTTTATGTCGAGGCCGCGGTATCCCGCAGCCCCGACGGATCAAAATAGTCTGAAAAGGTGTTTTGTACTAGGACAACAAGTGTATAAAATGCTATTTTCGAGGACAATGTCTGAAGTGAGTATAATTAATTTTATACCGTTACAGTTTTGGCCAGTACCCAAAGTAGTTTCTCCTAACGGACATCCAATACCGAAGTTATACATGCTCGAAAGTAGACCAATATGCTCAGACATCCTTTGACTTTGATAACTATATTTATCAAAATTGAAATATCTCGTCATTCACTCGAGACGCACCATATTTATAATAAACAATATTCAGAATTTACATGTAAATCAGTTCTGCTGCTATAAATTTATAGGTACTGAACTCTTCGCGACAAGGCCAGGAAAATTAATATGAATGAGTGAAAAATGATGTAATGTGATGAGGTGATGTGATGAGTGGTGGTAATTGAGTGTATGGTGAATGGTGAATGATAGATGAGTGTGTCAAAAATACGTGTTCCGCAGATGCGTGAAAGATCTGCAAATGATAACCGCGAATGTACATGCTTTCCGAGGCACGAAGGAACCTCGGTATGTAATAGGTCACCCATCCACAGACCAACCTAGGCAAGCTAGGCTAGGGCTGGGCTAGGGCTAGGGTTTAACTTGAAGATTGACCCGAGTGACTGTTGGTCCCCAACGAAACTAACTAAGACATTGTGCATTTGTAATACAATCATCAATGCCATATCCTCATGAATAATGAACCCCTGGTACCTCACATTACACCTTCAATTCATAATCAAAATTATTCACACTCTGACTTCAGAATACTGAAATAGTAACAATTACTCATTGCCATATTGAATTATCTACTAGGTTGAGCAATTAAATAATTACTAGTAAATGTGGAAACCTACACGTGGCGTACAAGATGGCGTCTGATTAATTATTCACTTAATACCGGTCGATAATGAAGTACTGGTTTGGCCTTGGTACTTGAAAGAAACAGAAGTTTTGTTTAAATTCTTTTTTTTTTTACTTTTTAGGACTAGTTTGGATTTGGAGTTTACATTTATTCCCAGGATAGGCTGGCCCAAATACTGACTAAAAACAATGTGACTTTAATTAGTCCGTCTGTTAGATTATCGAAAAATATTGAATACGTATTTTTGTTTTATCAAATCAATAAAAAATTACGAAGAGAAGACGCGTCAAAGATATGAGTGGGGGTTTGTCACGTCACTGACCGGTAAAAAATGTCATACTATTGTCTTAGAATATGACGTCACACGAGTTTTCAAAGCACTGTATCGTCTTCATTGTTTGTTTACGTGAAAGAATAAAAAAACACGTGACCAATATTTTTTGGAAATCTATCTGACGGACTAATTAGATTTTTTTCGTTAACTACCCTATTACGTGGGACTTTAACTTATCACACCTAATTTTAGTGTATCGAGTCACAATACGCATGCAAAAAAACGTAACGTGAGGTCAGGAAATATGAAACAACGACTGCTGCGTCCTTTTTGTTTGGAGGTTGGGAAATTATCAAATGACTCCTCCCGCTCTTGGCAGAGTGGCAGGGAGTGTCAGACTTCTACTGACTAAAAACCACCCATGTTCCTTCTTAGTCCTTTATGTCGAGGCCTTGGTATCTCTTGCGAACAACCCGCTGCACCGACGGGCTCACTTTAATTTTATTTAAGAAACTGTTTGGATCCAGAATCATTTGCTTTAATCTCTTAAATTATCATGTCAGTCAAAATATTATTTTAAGTAGAAAACTGCCTAAAGCGACTGATTAATGAATCATTAATTAAATTTTATATTCCTTCTTTACTATCGTTTTTGATCGGCCGTTTTTATCAAAGTAAGTGTTAGAAAGGATAGGAAACACCGTTTTTATTTAATAACAGAACGAAACATAAATTAATATACACTTCCTGATACTGTAGAAGCAATAACAGGAGAAATTCCTAGTGTGGGGCAACGTTTTTTTAAAGATAAATAAATAATAATAATTAAGAAATAAATAATAAAAAACTATAACCTTTTTCTACGTAAATAGAACTGAAAACTGTGTAATCCACTAAACGAATCTTAATCCGAAATACTGTGCACTTCTACCCAACCTTAAGCCAAAAGCGTAATGATACTTTAACGAAAAGTAGGTTGAGTAATTACGCCTCCTTACTAAGAGGGTCTCAGCAGGGCAAGAGGTTCTCTCCCTCGAGGGTATTTACCGGAAAAATACTGAAGTTTCCTAATAACGGTTTATGTTATTTGCACATTTTCTACGAAACACATTAGGGACCTCAATTTTAAGGTCGTTGAGGGTGCGCAAGATGTTGATATATTTTAATTTCTGCCCTTTCTTGGGGTCAACGTATTTTTAGGTCCTGCTAAAATTTTTTGTTTAGGAAGAATTGATTGATGTTATTTTAGGACTGTTTTCTTTGCGATACGAATTGATTGTATTTAAGCTTTTGGGATTTCCTGACACTTACTGCTGTTGGTTGAGGGCACGCGTTCAATTCAAAGGTTAAGCTATTTTTAAAAACTTATTTATCTGGACCGCGAAAATATTTGTATTGCCGTTTTGTTTGGAGCAGTTGTTTTTTTAAACTGACGAACGAACTTCGAACGAACTTGAAAGCTGACCGGTTTTATCAGTATCACAATACAGTAGATACTTACAGTATCGAGCGGTGTACAGTCAGCGGAGCCGTGTGTAAACACTTCGAAACAAAGATTCAAGACTGATTTTCTATAACAAATTTATATAACATTTGATTTAAGATTTATTTTAAATTAGAACCAAGAAAATAGGAGAAAATCACTTTTAAAAGTCGCTACGTGTTTACACTTATTTTAACGTGAGGAAACCGGCATGTCATAGATTAAAAAATTCGTGACTTCTACCAACCCGCACTTCTACGGCCCGCGTGGTGTATAATATCCCATCCCTCTTATAGAGAGGAGGCCTGTGTCTCTGCAGTGGGAACATTAAAGGCTGATGATGATGACGTGTATACATTCATGTTAGTGCTTATGACTGTACGTGTGTTAGATATCAACGGATTTCATACATGCCAAATGCCAACGTTGGGGCTGCGGGTCCCGTCGGGGCTGCGGGTTGTTCACAAGTTACCGCTGCCTCGACATATAAGGCTCAGAAGGAACATGGGTGGTTTTTAGTCAGTAGAAGTCTGACACTCCCTTTCGCTCTGACAAAGAACGGAAGGGGTTATTTGATGATTTTCCACCCGCCAAAAAAAAAATGGTCCATTTCACTGCCTGTCGGCGCGGGCACACGATGTCATGCGAGGATCGCCTTAGGGCCCGGGGCTGTGGGTTGTTCGAAAGTGATACCGCGGCCCCAGACACAAAGGGTTAAGAAGGAACATAGGTGGTTTTTCTTCAGTAGAAGTCTAATACTCCCTTCCGTTCCACCCAGAGCGGGGAACCACTCAAAAAAAAAGTCATCTTCGAGTGCATCATTATTATGATGAGAAGGTGTGAATAGAATCGCAATATTTCGTGTTGTATATCTATTTATCTGTGTCCTCTTACACAAAGGCATTCATTTATTTGTTTTTGAATTGTCGAGAGTCCTCCACCTTTGTTGAGGGCTCGTTATAAAGGTTCGTTGTGAACCTCTAGCCTCTTATTGACCTCATCCTTGAAACAGCAAAATTATTATTATACTCTGTTACAACAGCCTGCTCACAGCCTGCCACCCTAGCCAGCCAATGACAGCTAACCATAGCCTTGCCACTCTAGCAAACCATAGCCATGCCACTCTAGCCAGCCTATGACAGGCAACCAAGCGACTCTAGCAACGACTAGCGAGCCAATCACAGTCAAGCTAAGACACCGCCATAACTACCGGATGCCTCCGGTGGGGATATAAGTCTATATAATGCCCTGTAAGCTCAGTTTCGAGGTCTTGTCGCGCTCGATTGTGAAACTTGTAAGTGGAAACTCTGCCCGAATAAAATAATTAATCAGTTCCTGTCTATTTTTTACCACTGTCGTTACAGTCAGAAGTGGGATAGAATAAAAAAAAAACCTACGATAAAACGACGCTCTGCTACATTTAAAAGTCAACGGTCACCTACTGTGGAGGACGAGGTCTGAAAATTCAAACAAAGAACGTTGATGCACACCGCCTGCACGGAAAATATTGTCTCCCATCCCAGTATCACAGGGCACAAATTGAAAAAGCAGGCCACAATCTGCGCAAACCTTTTCAAGCAGAGCAGCGATTGCCCAGTGGTGGTGCCCCCGACTTACGAACGGTAAGTCGTGGGCTCAAACCCATGCAGGCGCATTAATTTGTGCAATTTATTTCATCACCACTGCTCTCAAAACGGTGAAGGAAAACATCGTGTCCTTGAACCAATAAATTCGAAGATTGTGACATCTACCAACCTGCACTGGGCCCGCGCGGCGCAGAATGGCTATAATCTACCGCGCCGCGCCGGTAGATTATAGCCCATTTTCCCCATATGTCCTAGAGAGGCGGCCTGATCCCTACAGTGGGAACATCATAGGCTGATGATGATGAAACCTTTTCAACGCATAGTTATTTTTACTTAATAGGAACGGTAGATATCATTTTTTTTTTATCTATCTTAAAAGTCAATGTTACCTTTTGTAATAATAATGACAATGTGTTTATTAATTCAAGGGTCACTGAAACAAAACATAAAAATAACCTTCCCCGAAATACCCAAGCGTTGCCCTTTTCACCTTCGTATGCCAGTCACTTGAGTGCGACCTACGGGAGGCAGCAGTAATGAGGGTGTCAAGACTTGAGAGCCTCTCAACTGAACTCAACGAGCTGAATTGGCGAAAGTGTAAGGAACTTTGTTTAACAATGTTTTGGAGTGAAGAAGTTCCGGAGAAATGTCGGGACTTAAAATTCAATAGTATCTATAATCTTCTTTGGTTTCTCTGGGATTATTATGCAAAAGATAATCGTTGTCGTTTTGGTACGCCTTAAAACAGTAATAATAGGGTTTTTAACAAAAAAAATCTAATTAGTCCGTCAGATAGATTTCCAAAAACTATTCGACACGTATTTTTCTTTTTTCACGTAAACAAACAATGAAGAAAAAGCTTGAAGCTTTGAAAACTCGTGTGACGTCATTTTCTGAGACATTAGTATGACATTCTTTAGCGGTCACGTACGTCACAACCCTCAAATCTTTGACGCGTTTTAACTTCGTATTTTTTTATTGATTTGATAAAACAAAAACTACGTATTCAATATTTTTCGAAAATCTAACAGACGGACTAATTAGAATCATATTATTTTAAGTCAGTAAACATTTAGTCACCCTATTGTAGTATCGGTGAAAAAGACTTTTCAAAAGGAAACTATTGAAAAGTACGGAGTTATTTAATAATATCTCGTCACACAACAATTATTGCTGTTGGAACGGCTACCAAGTTCCATCCATTTTGGACATCATCCCTTGCATCCCATCAATTTTTCTTTTTAAAATGGCCATTTTAGGTCTCCTAGTGAAATGCAACTATTTCTTTGTCAATTATATGCCACTAACTGCCGTACTCAAAGATATTTAATGATTACGAGTATGAGTATGAATGTGAATGTGTATGTGTGTGTATGCATGAGTGTGAATGTGTACGTGTGTGTGTGTGTGTGTGAATTGGTGTGTGTGTGTATGTAGTATGAGTATTCTCCTAATTTATTTATTTTTGTACTCTACCACAATGCTGTCCTATTTGACCAAGGTTGACTGGTAGAGAATGCCTTGTGGCATTAAGTCCGCCGACGTTTGTGCATGAAGTTTAAATAAATAAATTACTAACTTAAGCCGCCACTGAATAAAGATTTGATACACGTTTGTGTCAAAATCTTTACTAAGTGATGGCTTACGTAATCATTAAACGTCTGAGTGCGGCAGTCAGTCAGGCAATGCAAAGGAAGTGACTTCATTTTGTCTTACTTTTTCAGGAGCTGTAACTTGACCAGATACAGTGTTATGACAGTCAAATTACTGGGCAACACCCGGGTAGTCAGAGTAAATCATGGACGGTTCATGTTGACCTACAAACGGTGGGATACTTGATATCGTCTCCTGCGTGTACTTGTTGCTTGCAGATCACAGGAGCTCATGGACGCGACGAATTTAAATTGCCTTCGATACGGTAAGAAGAGAAGATGGAAGTCACCCATCCATTAACCGACCTTGACAAGGATGAACCTCACCGACTGTTATCAATATACAACGAAGCTTGCTGGATGAGCTTACATTAAAAGAATTGATTTATATGTATAACGAAGGTAGTTCAACTATTTCGGGTACATCGTTGTCAGAGTCCAACATGGTGGAGGTACGAAATAATAGTCTCAACACTGATTACAACCACCTATTTATTCACTTCTGATAACAAATTAACAAAATCTTAAACAATCAAGCCGATGGAAATAGTTTAAAGTACGGAAACGCGGTAAGTTCGATACAGGCGTTCTGCCCGCCTGTATCGAACTTACCGCGTTTCCGTACTTTACGTTACGTACGTACGCGACCGTCGTGCTCGTGTCTCACCAAAAAATAACGTCCCTCAAGTCAAATGCGTCCAATGTCAACGACAACCGACCACTGACCATTGACATCTGACATCTGTCAACTGACAGCTGTAAAACCAGACTTACCACGCTCTGCATCGACCTCATCCAAGCACACTGCTTGACGTTTCCGACAAACGATGATAGATGGCGTTATTCTAAATCAACAATAATCAACAACAACTCTAATTTATTGTGCCTTGGTGATCATTTTGCGACATATACAAAGTACCTACTTTTTGTAGAACAAGACAAACTCTCAATGTTCTAGCAATGAATAAAAACTACTCTGCAACCAACTTAATGAAAGTTCAAAAATAACATTCTCAGTTCTCATTCCACGGTAAAATACTCAAACCTAGAATAAAAGTTTCTAGAAAGTTTCAAACAAACAAGCATCTATTCAACATTGTTCAGAAAATGAAGTTGAACAACAAATTCAGACTGTTATGAACAGACTGGTCAGACTGGTCAGACATCGCTATGCTATCTTAAAGTTAGGAACGTTTCTGTTATGGAGCGTTTAAACTGCGGAAATTAATTGGGCTAGTACTGGGATAGTGGACTGGACAGTTGCGAACTTTGTTGTTCTTGAGCCGCTTGAAGAATTGATGTGAGTTATTTTCAAGACAATTCTTGTCGATACGAGAGATAGATAGAATAAAATAAAATTAGGTTAGGTATCGAGTGTCTTTTTCTTTTTGTGACTATTGTAGATCTAAGGTGGAAACGTTGCTGAACTCAAAACTTAAAAATATTGTAAAACAATATTGTAATTCTTGATCCACAGTAATCTGTTCTACTCATAATTTTCAGTATCACTATTTAATGTTCAGATTATTAAGGATGAAAAACAAATTAATAATTGTTTTTCATCTTTGTAAAATCTGAACAGTAAATAGTAAAACAAAAAAAGTTTTATTGTCTTTTTTGTCATCGATTTCTAAGAGTAAAGTTAAATGTTATTTTTTGAAAATCATCTATTTTTATTACTAAATCAAAAATAATCACTTAAACTAGACCAGTTATGACGGAGGGATCGGTTTAAAACATGAAAAAATGTGCTGGTGTAATAAATAAAAAATAAAATTATTTTAAATACCTTACCCTTTTTAGCAGTCGGTTAAATAATGATGATTTAAAAAATTGTAATAAAAAAGGACAAAATGACAGCGTGCCGGTTGACAGAAATGGAACTGAAAAACATGTTGCGTCAAACCGACAAAGAAAGCAAGATGATAACATAAGCATCATTCAGTCTAAACGCTCTTCCATTTAAACAAACGAAGGAAGGAATCTAGCCGTCTGTTAGACTTTACATATTTGAGGTAGAATGTTATTGTACGACCTATAATAGTGGTGTTTGCTAACTTCTGCTCGCTTGGTACATTTCCATTACCATATTCTGTTTTAGATGTGCGATTCTATTAGTTTGAGTAAGTTTGAGTTGTGATTTGTTAGTAATTGATTTAGAAATAAATTACTTATTTAGGAAATTTAATTTGTTATTGAACTCGTATTTGACTTTCTCGTCTCTAGGGTCTGCATCATCGTAGGTCTATAGCTGGTGGTAGCCACGACGTGACTGTTTCACATGATTTATTGCCTAGTTCCAGTCTGGATGTGTAGCCAATTGATGGTCGCCCCAATGATATATTAAAACTATAGATACGTTGTCCGCCCTCAAAAATGGCAACATGAAATGAAGCGAATTAGCCACATCGCGCTTAGTTACGCACCAACCTCTCCCGCGACGCTACGTTTGTCCTTAATTTAAATCGTGTGTGTAAACCTGCGCAAAACATAAAAAAACATGCCGTCGTGTGTTTTCTTACGATGTACAAATTATACTCAAAAGTTATAGATAAAAATGTGTCATTTCATGCGTAAGTTCACAAAACTACCTATTTTTATTTTATTTTGTTCGACGCCGCCGTGTAATGGCGGCCGGCATGAATTTACGTTAGCAACGTCACTCACGCGCTCGACCAATGAGCAAGTAATTAGACTATTGTGTCCTTCGGCCTCATTCGGGGTCATATAAACATTATTTGAGTCAAGCATCTTCCGTTTCCGTGTCACATCTATACAGGTATATGCAACTATCGCCTTTTTGACAACACGATGATGACGTATTTCCGCCTTCGTTCACCAGGTGGCTGCAGCGCGCCAAAACGTTCATTGGCGTCCTGTTTTTCGGACGGTTCACATCTTTTAAAGTTAACGCTGTTAGCGTTCGATATTCGAGTTATTTTAATTTTGGTAACGTTCGGTATATGCATAGTTTTCAAAAACAAAATAGTGTTAAACTTAGTTTTCTTAAAAATGGCGGATCAAATACAGACGCGTAGTCGTAAAGATTCTGTTTCATCGGATTCGTCGAGTTCCTCAAGTTCCTCTAAATCCTCACCGTCGGCTTCAGAGGTTGAACAGGTCGATAAATCCCGTAAGAGGAAGAAGGCGAGTAAGAAGAAGAGAAGTAAGCGTCTTCGAGGGCAAAGCAAGGTAATCAAAAAGCTTGCAAAACAGGTCAGTGATTTGAAAAAAGTATATTGCTACCCTCAAAATGTTATGTATTCTGAAAATGGAAATTATGATTGTGATAACCCAATATATTATGGTGATTACGACGAAATGGCCCAGGAGCAACCAGATACGGAAAGGTTGTCAGAACCCGTTGCTGATCCTACACCGGTTCAATCATTTGATTTTGATTTGGCAACGCAATTAACGGAGCCAGCTGTCATTGCAACCCCTTCTAATCAGTTAGAATTGTTAAATTCCATTCAATATTTCAAAAATGACAACTGGAATAATGTTAGATATGTGGAAACACAAAAAGTATATAATGCTCGTCCAGGATATGTTGACCTTGAAGTTAATGATGAAATCAAGTCGCTAGAAAAAGTTAGCCATCTACCCTCTTCGGATAAATTTCTTGGCTCTGTAGCTCGGGCATTGATAATGCAAAGCGAGGCTATGCAACAAGGTTTCCGACAGATAGTGGACTGGGCAAGGGATACTAGTAGTATGGATCCAGAGCAGTTAGCGTTAAAATTAAAAGAGGTGTTTTCTACGGATTATCAAAAAGTTTCACGAGATTGTTTACAACTAGTTTGTGGTCGTAGGGCAGATATAATTGAACAAAGACGCGAAGTGTTCATTAAGCAATTAAGGGATAAATCATTTAAGCCATGTTTAAAGAAAATACCGCCGTCTAGTGAATTTTTGTTTGATAAAGTACCCTTTAGTGAGTTTATTAAGAATAATGGCGGTGTTAATAAAAATTTTTATCCGAATAAAAATATGTTTTCTGGGCAAGAAAAGAAAACCCCTAGACCCCAGGCGGCGTACCCTGGGCCTAGTGGGTATCAATCGTCCAGTCGCGCTCCAGCACTGGCGATGAACCAAAGATTTCTTCATCCTCGGAGTGTAGAAACTTTTTATAACTATCAGGCCATGCACCCTTTTAATAATAATAAATTTTTTCGTCCTCAATCAAGGGGACAGCACGCTGGACAACGCTTTAACCAGCCCTTTAGTTTTCGGAGAAATGAACCGCAAAACAATGTACCACGAGGCAAAGGCTCGGGTAAATTCAATAGAAAGTTCTGACTCAGATCAGGAATTTTGGGGGGGGTGTCTACAAAATTATGTTACGGAGTGGAAGAGATTGGGGGCACCAGAACCATTAATAAAAATAGTGAAGGGTTATCGTTTTCCATTTCAAAAGAAACCGCCTCTGGTCCCGCCAAGGCAGGTGAAGGGTTGCAATGTCACTCTACCATCTCCGGAGATGGACACGGTTATTCAAACTTTGTTAAAACAAGGAATTTTAGAGTATGCCCCCCTGACTCCGAGTTTCATATCAAATTTCTTTCTGATTCTCAAAGGCGACGGAACCTACCGTCCCATTTTCAATTTAAAAAGTTTAAACAATTATTTGATCGTAAGCAAGTTTCGTTTGATTTCGGTAAATCGGGTTCCCGATTTTATTCGGAACAGGGATTGGATGGTCAAAATAGACCTCAGGCAAGCATACAACCACGTAAATGTTGCTCCAGTACATCGGTGTTTTCTCCGCCTATTGTATCGGAGTCGGTTACTGCAAATGACTTGTTTGCCATTTGGCCTGGCGACAGCGCCCAAGGTGTTTGCATCGTTGACAAACTGGACCGCCGAGATTTTCAGGAATCTAGGTATACGAGTAGTGGTTTTTCTCGACGATTATCTCTTAGTAGCACAGGACAGAACGACACTTATAAAACACTTGGACATTGTTCTTCGAACTCTCAGCCAGTTGGGTTGGCAGGTAAACCGGGAGAAGTCGATTCTTGTCCCTCAGAAAGTAATTGAGTATTTAGGTTTGATGTGGGATCCGTGGCAAAATCAAAAATTTTTACCAGTAAACAAAATTCAGAGCATGCAAATAGTTTTGTCGAAGTTGCTCCGCCGGCGGAAGGCGTCTCTTCGAGAAATACAGAGTATCATAGGGGTTCTGAATTTTGCTCGTCTGGTAGTCCCAATGGGTCGTTTGAATTTTCGCCACCTAATGGCTTATTGCAACCTGGTCCTAAAAATGCCATGTCAGTCGACTTACCTCTTGCCTGCGGAAGTGCTGGAAGAATTGAATTGGTGGAAAATTCACTGTCTAGAAAAGTCCAGGCTTCATCCACCACCAGTGAAAAATTTTTTGACCACGGATGCAGCCGATTCAGGTTGGGGGGCGGAGTTGAATGGTCTTCATTTATCGGGCAAGTGGACAAAAGAAGAAGAGCGGCTTCATTCGAATCACAAAGAGATGCTAACTATACTAAAATGTTTGTTAGAGTTCGCTCCGTCTCTGAGTCATACATCTCTCCTACTGCAGTGCGACAACAAGGCGGTGGTGGCGTACTTGAGAAAAGAAGGGGGAAACAAGTCGAGAGTCCTGATGGAGTTAATATTTCATTTACTTCAGAAGTACGACATTCATGTAATCCCCCATCACATACCAGGCAGGTACAACAATGTCGCAGACGGTCTATCTCGACATTCAACGTTACAGGAATGGCATCTGCTCCCCGAGTTCACCAGCATTGTCTTTGCAAAGTGGGGTGTTCCCCAGACAGATCTTTTTGCCTCCAGCACAGCTCACGTAGTGCCTTGCTATGTCACTCTAGATCAACGAGACCAGCGAGCATGGAGACACAACGCGTTCGCATTCGAATGGGATTTTCGCCTCGCTTGGGTCTTTCCTCCTCCGAGTTTGTTACCTCGGGTCCTGATGCATCTCAATCAGGCGCGAGGTATATTCCTGATAGTTGCACCGAGGTGGTCCCGAGCATTCTGGAGAGCAGACTTGAAAACCAGAGCGATTCACCGATTATCGAAGGTGCTAGTGGACACGAGGACCGGGCAGCCACCGCCTCGAGTGAAGGAGCTGGTCTTAGAAGTATGGAAATGTGGGGGTGGTCTGAATCCTTAGGTGACTGGTCTGCAGAACAAAAGTGTCTGCTCAAACAAGGTTGGAGGTCGTCGACTTTGAATACCTACAGGCCAGCATGGCAGAGATGGTTAAATTGGTGTTCCAAGTTTGGTGTAAATTTTTCAGACCCTTCAGGTAGTGAATTGGCTCGTTATTTAGCCGATTTACACCTAAAAGAGAAATTATCGTATCGTACAATTTTACTTCATAAATCGGTTGTGTCTACTTTATCCAATACAAAGACCGAGGCCCGTTTAAGTTCAAATATTTTAGTTAAGCAAATGATTAAAGCTATAGCGTTGCAGCAACCTAAGAAGTGTCCACCCACTGTCTGGGATCCTCAGTCTCTGGTAGGTTGGTTGGACAGTAGACCTCTTCAAAATCAAAGCCTATTCGACATTTCAAGAGTTAGTGCAGTTCTTTTGTTGTTGTGTTCAGGGCGTAGGATACACGACTTAACATTGCTAAGTGTATCTCCAGACAGATGTATAGTAGGTGAGAATAGCATAATGTTTTGGCCGCATTTTGGGTCCAAAACTGATTCGGAAACTCACGTAAAGTCAGGTTGGAGATTATTAGGTAATGTTGAGAATGAGGCGCTTGACCCGGTGGTTTGGCTTAAAAAGCTCATAGAAATTGGAAAACCGCGTCGTTTGCTTTGTTCTAGTGATAGATTATTTATTACAGTTTGTGGAAAAGCTAAGCCAGCTACTAAAACTATATTAGCTGGTTGGGTTAAGTCGATTTTGAAGGAGGCAGGAATTCAGGCTACTCCGGGTAGTTTTCGTTCTGCGGTTGCTTCTCGAAGTTGGTTGGATAACGAACCTCTTGACGAAATAATGGCACGAGCTAACTGGAGATCCAGCAATACTTTTAAAAAACATTACAGGAGGGAAGTGGTTCCAGCACAGGGAAGCTCCTTGATTCATCTTTTTCAGCCAATTACTTAATTAATTATCTCTGATTCAATGAAATAAGTTATTTTTATTTATATTAAATGAGGTAATTATTGATGAATGATGTTACATGATTATGGTAAGTTTACAAAAAGATGATTGATGGTACGTATAAATGTTCAGTTTATTTTGTTATGTGTTTAGCATAGTTATTTTTAAAACGTTATTTACTATTTTTAATTTTATTTCAATATACTTAGCAAATATATAAATTGGTTTTATTTATTTTTTAAACTTATTGGTCTTATTAGTTCGTTGATCTAATTTAGCTAATTTCCTTATAACACATTGGCGCCCCGTTCACCAGGCGATAACAAACAAAGCCTCAAATAATGTTTATATGACCCCGAATGAGGCCGAAGGACACAATAGTAGCGTTTTACCTTCAAATAAAACGCTTGTTGTGTCCGGAGACTCATTCGGGGTCATAATTTTAAAGTCTGCCTGGTTATATTTGTTCTCAAGTTTTTAGGTTTTTGAGGCCACAATGAACGTTTTGGCGCGCTGCAGCCACCTGGTGAACGAAGGCGGAAATACGTCATCATCGTGTTGTCAAAAAGGTGATAGTTGCATATACCTGTATAGATGTGACACGGAAACGGAAGATGCTTGACTCAAATAATGTTTATATGACCCCGAATGAGTCTCCGGACACAACAAGCGTTTTATTTGAAGGTAAAACGCTACTATTACTTATCCTGTGACGTAACTGAAGATGTATATTTATCTCTCTCTAGCAACAGGCATCCCGCTGTACGGTGTCATATTTTCTTTCCCTTTCTTTACGCGTATAAGTAGTTATCTAATATTTTCGCCGTTTTTAAGCCCCACGATGTTAGTACGTGACGTGTTTATATATTATATGTCATTGGGTCGCCCCCTATAGCATTGGACTTAGGTTTTAGCGAAATGTGGGTGTACTTGAATATTATTATGTAACTTTTCGCCTTACCCTTATTTTATTTCCACGCTCCCAATCTGAATCTTGCCAATCAGAACTCAGCTCAAGAATCTAATAAATAATAAAAATCGAGTTCTTACAAAAAAATTACTGGTACTTACCCCCGTATTTTCTTTAACTAGTAAAAGACATTGTTTATTTACAACAAGAAATTATTATTGTGTCACATAGACGTATGAAGAAACAATTAACGGTCAAAAATACTGGTCTGCGGTAACTTTTATCTAAATATTTCATGTAATAGGTATAACGTAAAAGTCTTCATAAAATATTCAACGTCCTTGATAACATTGTCACAATTTTGTCACGTCAAAGAATCAAAACGGTGACACGGTTCACGGTTGTCCGTGGTAAGCTACTTTGATGTTCCATTTTTTAAAGTATTTAAGTAACATTTTAAAATATCATGAAGCTATTATTATTTCACAAAAAAAAATCAAAACTCAAATTTTAATGAATTCATGTTTTGGCACTTTAGAACTCAGTAGGTAGTTCAAAATGACGAAGCTAGTTGCCCGTTCCAACACGTAGAACTATTTATATAAGAGCGAACACGAAACACCATAGACAATGCGTCTATGGTCTGTGCCGATGAAGTGATGATACTGTGGTGAAAATATTAGCCAGTCAGCAAGCTTAAAGGTGATGATGAAGTCATAAGAAAAAAACAGTAAAACAACAGAAATATTATTTTGGTGTAACAAAAATGTCTTGAAATGTCACAAACTTTTAGGACACGCTCCATAGCACGCGTACATGGAGTAAGAATAAGTAATGGAGTAGGTACTAATGCATGGACTAGTGGTGCAGTTAAACCATTTTCCACAGTACTGACTAGGTAGGTGGATATTGCACTGCTCTTGCTTTTAGAGTGTTTCATCAAATGATGCAGGTTGCAACCGAAAACAACGCTCAAAGGTGTATGTGAATATGTGTGCTTTATAGGCGTACAGCATTTATGATCATTTTACAGTGGCAGTTTTGTGCTCAAGAAATTATGATATGAAGTCATCAGAGTCATCGCGATCGCTTGGAGTAAGCGTATGGTAAATTCGAACGACTTCAAATGGAAAATACTTGTAAAGCAGTTATTATATAATTATGGCCTGTTTCACTTCCTACGATTAAGTTACTTGGCAGACAATTTCATAAAAATACTGTCCTATTTTAAAATTTACTCCGCAAATAGTAGGTGTTGGGACATCATGAAATAGATCCTTTGTTTTAATTTATAACTCAACTAAATTATTTGAGGTTAGAAAATTAAGAAATCATTTTTTGTGTTAACGTTATGGCGTTCGATAAAGTCCCCGTTTAATACTCCATGCAAGACTTTGTAAGAAAAGTAAAAGTCGTAATATTTTTACGACGAAGTAATGACTGCCGTAAACTCATGCTGTCCTAGTACTTTTACCTTCAAGATAACATGAGCTTGCACAAGTTATGAAAAGAGAATTATGTAATAGAATTTGCTCTAGGTGTTAATACGGCATGGTATGGTATGGTTTTTACCACGGGAGTAAATAAATTAATATCAAGGTGTAATCTTTCTCTGCTTCTTCTTCTTTGTATTATAATATAAAGGGTGTAAAAGTACCCTTAACGTAAACGAAGGGCACTTGTTCTCCCCACCACTACTCATATTTTTTTGATTCTAGACCATACCTGGGAACTCCCTAGTTACGGAGATATTTGGGGTCAAAGTTCCAAATTTTGCACAGCTGTTTTTGTAAATACTAGTTTTTCAGGTTTTAACTTTACTTAAAATTACCTCCATGACCCTTTTTACTATTCAAAACATCCACTAGCACTATGTTTTAAGACTGCTACATTGAGATTTCCGTAAAATGAGATTTTTGACCCCAAAAAAAAGTCATTTCACAGCAAAAATTTTTGCGTAGGGGTACTTAGTTTGATGTAGTGTTTGTGTGTGTTATGTTAGTGTGTAGTCAGCACCAAAAGTCGATGAACAGAATCAACATAACAAAACACCTGTTCACAATAAAATGCCATAAGTTATAGTCACAACTAGGAAACAAAATAGCCTGTACACCAGAAATTTACAAAAGTCGTTAAACACGACTATTTCAAAAGTATCTGTGCACTAGTATTCCTAAAGTCGCTGTACACCATCAATCCAAATGTCGCTGAACATCATTGTATCAAAAGTCACCAAACAGCAGTAAAGACAAAATTAGGTTAACAAAGTATATTTTTAATGTTGCCGTATGTTAATATACTTTTGACGCTTATGTTGTTCAGCTACTTTTGGGACAGTGCTTGCTTGCAATGTATGTTAACACGTTAGTATCTATTTCAATACTTATTTACAAAGCAATTATATTTTATTGTCAGTAACCATACTAATCTATAATATGAAATAACATAAACATAACTCTAATGATCTACGAAGCGATTATTGTGACGGTACTTGTAATTTACTTTGCGCGAATCTTACAAAACCTACCTTCCTTTAATTTTTAATTTATTATTTCTATTCACATGACTTGTGATAATTTTAGTCTAGCGTATGATTGTCGACTGTCGTAGTCTGAAGTAATTGAAACGTTGTGTAAGTGCATAATTGTTTATTTATATTATTGAGATACATCAATCGATAAATATCACAATAATGCCGTATAATGTGGATATTACGGAGCATGAACGTCATAGAATTGTTTTCTTGAAAGAACAAGGATACAATGTATCAGAAATTGCTGCAGAATTAGGAGTTTCGGTAAGTAATAAAACGTATAATATTATATCATATTTGCATTCATGTTTAACAATAATTGTAAATAGGTATTAAGATTGCTGTAATTAATAAAAACAAATAAAGTGTGCATTATTTCTAAAACATTTTAACAATTAAACAGTTTTGATTTTAAATCAATAATAAATAACATTTATTTATTTGATATTTATACCTAAAATCGAAATATATGAAATATATGTTTATGTCTAATCATAGCTAAACATTGTTTCAGCGCACCACCGTATGGCTTAGGCGTTGGGATGACGATGGTCACATAAGGGAGTTGAAAAAAACAGGAAGACCTAGAAAAACATCTCGCCAACACGACCAAACAATTATTAACGCTTTTAGAAGTAACGGTTTCACTCGTACTGATGAAATAGCCATCAATAATAACTTGTCCCTTAATACAGTAAGGCGCCGACTGCACGAAGCAGGTATTCATCACCGAGTACCAGCCAAAAAACTCATGTTAACAGCAAGACATAAATTGCAAAGACTCGAATTTGCGCAAAGATTTTTGAATTATGATTTTACAAATGTCATATTTTCGGATGAAAAAACGTTTCATTCTACCGAAAATGGTCGTATGTTAGTCGCTCTGGCGCATAAATAATACTCGATATGCAGAACGTAATATAATCGATAACCGTGCAAGTGGCAGAATATCTGTTGGGTTTTGGGGTTGGATGTGCTCTGGTGGCCCTGGAGAACTAATCGAGATAGGAGGTCGATTAAATAGCGCGGGCTATATAGATATATTGAACGATGTTTTGTTGCCGACGACACAAGTCATGTTGCCAGAAGAGAGGCCAATAAACTTCGTTCACGATAACTGTCCAATTCATAAAGCACGTGTATGCCGAGTATGGTTTAATGAAAACACTGAGCAAATTTTGGAGATTCCATTCCCGCCGAAGAGCCCGGACCTGAACCCCATAGAAAATTTGTGGGGTCTTATGGTGCAAGCATGGGATCCCGATACACTCCGCACCCGACAAAATATAATAGCTCATGCAACAGAAACTTGGGAGAGATTTAGGGGCCAAAATATTTGTCAAAATATGGTAGGTAGTATGCGCGAACGTCTCCAGGCAGTAATAGACGCGAATGGAGGCCATACCCGCTATTAATTATTATTTTTAAATTAAATTTTTGATTTTGCGTTAAGATTTAAATTAAAATATCTAAAATATTTGTTTTTTTTTATAATTTATAAATATCATTAGAATTTTTGATTGTGCTATTAATAAATAAATGATTACGTTTTTAATTATACTTTTATTCAGTACTAAACACTTTGTTCTATAATAACAATATCAGCAGTTTCTATATTTAGTAGTAGTTAGTTTAGTCAGGTGAAATTAGCTGTTTAGTGACTTTGATACAATGATGTTCAGCGACATTTGGATTGATGGTGTACGGCGACTTTAGGAATACTAGTGCACAGGTATAATAGTCGTGTTTAACGACTTTTGTAAATTTCTGGTGTACAGGCTATTTTGTTTCCTAGTTGCGACTATAACTTATGGCATTTTATTGTGAACAGGTGTTTTGTATGTTGATTCTGTTCATCGACTTTTGGTGCTGACTGTACAGAATGCTTGGTTGACGTATGTGTGAAGGGTTAATTTACACCCTGTACGTTAGTATTGTTATTGTTTGGCGAATAGGGTTGTTCAAAAAGATACCGCGACCTCGACATACAGGGCTAAGAAGGAACATGGGTGGCTTTTAGTCAGTAGAAGTCTGACAGCCCCTTTCGCTCTGCTTAGGAGCGGGAGGGGTTAGTTGATGATATTCCACCTGCCAAAAAAAAAATGATTCAACTAAAGCTTTTGGTGTACAAAATAAGGAAAAGAGGTGAAAAATAATCTAAGATGCAGTTCTACATTCGTCAGCAGAGCCCTGGAGTAAATGAAGAGTATTATACCATTTTATGTATATTTTTGACTGCTTAAGTAAACCATGGCTCAACACAGACAGTTCTCGCTCGAACCGTATTTTGCATAACCCACAGTCTCTCAGACATCTTCGCGAGAACCAATATTTATGTGAAGATACATCAAAGTTCCTACCAATAAACTTTATCATACACTCACATCCCAATTTTATCTGCATCTCAATAATAAAAAAAAACCTTTTTTGATGAAACTCAACCGTTTACGACTTTCACAGGGTCTTATTTTCGAACAATGAAGAATTTTCTTTTTATTATTGTCCCAAGGGTTTTTATTTTATTATAATCTGTGGGAATAAAAAGGAAAAAAGAGATAATAATGTGAAAATGGCGGACCGCGTGTGCTCGAAATGGCGGGAATTGCGGGAAGTATGGAACTGTTAAATAGTGAAAATTTTTAAACGTTTTGGAGAAGTTTGAGTTCTAATATAATAACAGTGAAAATTGAATGGGAAGCTTAAATGTAGAAAATGTCATAATCAAGGTTCAAACCGGAGGCAGTGGAATACCAGTATTGTACAGTCAACAGCAGAAGTAGCATAACATTTCGTATTTTAATATTTACACTCCTGTAATAATTGTTTGCAGTTGTGAGTCATATTTAGGTATTTAAATTAATCCTCTGCTCTTCATAAAATATTTATCGAATTAGCGCAAAGTTTGTATGTACAGAACTCCAGCTATATTTTTTAATTTTTCTGAAGATTTTTCAATAAAATATTCCTAACTCGTCAATAACTTGTTAGAAACGTGTTATTTCTACAAAGTTTTTTTGTTTAAAACCTGCTTTGAAACTTTGAATAGTGTTCATCTACTTCTGCTGTTGACTGTACTTGGCTGCGTATCTGACCTCAGCAACCCACTCCGCACTGGGTAACACGATACTGCTAGATAGGACTTCATCTGCTTATATCTTTTCTTAGTACGTAATTTTCTCTCCAATATTAGTGCATGTCATCGTAATTTTAAGATGACTGACACTGACATTAATATCATTTGACGACGCAACGCGATGCCGACGTAAATATTTTTCAGTTCAGTAATCCGAACGTCACATTTTCGGAACAAATTAAATATTTTGTGTGTTATTATTGAAGGTACTTTCTTTCCCTATCTGTGTCATGGTGTATCTAAGGGGAGATGGTTGTGATTATTGAATTAATTTAACGCTTTAATTTGCTACAGATTTTTTTAGTAAGAGCTGTCTTTTTCCTTCTTCTAATGCGCGCGGAGAGACTTTTGAAAATTAGGTTTTTGAAGAAACTATCGCTGTCGCTCTGCGAGAGCTAGACGCCCGGGCGGCAGACAAGAACAACTGCAGATCCGACTCAATAGCTTAAGTAAAAAGTAATATTTCTAGGTTTGGCTGTCGACTATTTCCTTCTCCAATATTGTACCAATTTATAAGATATTTTAGACACTAAATAAGAAGGATGTATTCTATGCCCCTATGTTTTTAGTTGTCAAATTTGTACACTAGTCCTCTGTTGACAGCGATCTAAATAAGCAATTTTGAGAATTTTTTGAGGGTTCTAGTAATGTATTTTCAAATATTAAAAACGTAGGGGTACATTTATTATTCTGTAAAAAATCATAGCTTTATAGTCATAAAAGACCAGGGATAAAAAAAATTTCAATTCCAACCAGTAGATCCTGAGATCTTAGCGTTCAAACAAACAAACAAACAAACTCTTCAGTTTTACAATAATATTAAAGATAGATTTATATTGTTACGTATTATCTAAATAACATGCTTACTTACGTACCTTGGCACTATAATGTAGGTTAAGGTTTCTACTATGACGAACTTGTTGAGAGGGTACGTAAGGTAAGAAACCTAAGGGTAGGAAACCTTACGTACCCTCTCAACAAGTGCCAAGTAGGATCTATTCTCACTGTAACATGATGTCCTCCAAGTTTCCGTATAGAGAGATTTCTCAAAGAGCCGTTTTAATGGCAGCTTTAAGAAAAACTTTTTGCTACCCAAAAGATCTTATCTATAAGGAGTTTGATGTCTTAAGGGTGCGGCAATTATTTATTATGAAATCAACCCTACACATGTCCATAAAACCCTATAAAAAAGATGTGACTACAAAAAACTTATCTCGAAACGCGTCCTCTACATTCCGCCTCCGGAAGCAAATAGCCTGTTAGCCAGACGATGCCCATTCTACTTACATATCCATATTTACAATAGAATTAATAAAAGCTGCAACATTCAAGACTTGACCAAACTTGGAAGCAGGCGGGGTCCATTCGATTTTCATTTCATAATTTAATTTTCAAATGAACCCCGCCTGCTTCCAAGTTTTGTTTAATTTATTTCGCTTTTCAGTTTTTTCAGTCGGGTTTTTTAGTTTTCCAACTACTTTTTTTTATTTCCTACTTTTTAGTTCTTTTGTGTTTGTTCTTTTGTTGTTCGCGTAAAATTCTTCACAGATGATTTAACTTTTTCACATACACAACTTTTAAACATACAAGTGTCGTATATTTTTGTAATCTCCCTTTAAAACTCTTTATTTTGATACCCTACTCGATGGTAATGGCAAAATTTTATTTTTTGATATCCGCTATATGGCCCCCAAAATCCACAAATTTTCTTTCTTTTTTAATTTTAATGTAGCCAGTGACACTCGCGCCATCAAGACGAATCTAACGAAGTATATTTTATTCAAATCCCTTCATCCGTTTAGGGAGTTATGAGGGAACAAAGAAACGGACATACATACATACACGCCAAACACATAACCCTTCTTTTGGGCTTCGCTGCAGTCGGGTAAAAATGTTACTTTATTATTTTACTTTGTACCATTCTTATTTGTATAATTTTATTTTTTGTTCCTAGACAATAGTATTTATTTTAACGCAACTCTGGCCCCCAAGACAAAGGCACTGCCTAGTTTGGGGACCTCTGTTTTGTAACCATGTTGAAATATAACTTGTTACATTTATTATTAATGAAATCCTTAATCTAAGTTAGATTAAGGATTTATTTGTAACAACGATTTGTTAAAAAAAAACTAATATTATAGATTACAAGGTGCAATACTTACACTTTGCCGATAAATTATAATGAAGCCCTGTAACTTTTCGATGCATGAACAAATATAATCACGCTGCTGTTCATATGGTCTTTACCTATGAAATTGGAGATTAAATAATAATTTTAAAATATATAAAAAATTAGGTAGTTTTTTTTTATTTGAGCTAATCAAAGTAGGTACTGACCCAAATTATCTATACAATTTTGCCATTAAGATGTTGTGCCATCCGGTAAGAAGCTATGATGTACAAGTCAGCACTGGTCCACCAGACAGTCGCCATCATCTTCCTATGAGTAATTTCATAAATTAACACGGTCTTACGAATACAATTTATTTGAATTTCGAATTGCGCGCCAATCCACAGATAATTAAATCTGAAAATGCTGGCTAGAGAATCTCCAAATTGCATAGGTAAAGACCTATTAGTATAAGGTATAAGTATTTACTTTTAAGTAGGACATTTCGCTATGTTTACTCACGTCACATGTTTCAAGAAATTGTAAAATACATGCTAATTGCTTAGACCAAGAAAAAAAGAAAGACGGCGCGTCTTTAAGCCACATAAACCACGCTACTACAAGTAAACATGTGTATGTTTTCATTGTAGTAGCGTGGTTTTTGTGGCTTCACTGTTGGTGTTCGCGGCGCGCCGAAAGCAGCATAAAAGCTCATAGCAGTAATTTCGACGACTAAGTTACATTTGTGAGCTCATTGCCATCAACTGGGCACTCAAGTCAACTATCCAGACTCCGTGGCATTTTGCTCGACTTAAAAACCAGGACCTCATACTTAGGATTTGAGCTCGCGTTTACTAAAGGCAGACAAATACCGATGCATTATCTGAATACTAGTATTTTACAAAGGGCGACAGCCTATCTGACCTCAATAACTGAGTCACAGTACCCCTCTAAACTATCTTCCTAATAAATGTAGTTTAGTATTTATTTCAGTAACATGTTATTTCCCACGAGGGATTTTAAGTAGTAATACCGTCACGTAGTTGCAATGCCACAAGTCAATAATAGCAACTTTTGGGTGAGTGAAAAAACTACATTAAAATGCCTAGTTACAATAACACAGTTAAATACCTTTTTTGTAACCAGTTGTTTTATTTTCGTCAGTTTTTATTAATTTGATAAAACAAAAAACACGTACTTATCCAATATTTTTTCGATAATCTAACAGACGGACTAATTAGATTTTTTTGGTGAAATACCCTATTTGTCTTTTTTGGAGGGTGCGAAATCATCAAATGACTCCTCCCGCTCTTGGGCAGAGCGAAAAAGAGTGTCAGACTTATACTGACAAAAAACCACCCATGTTCCTTCTTAGCCCTTTGTGTCGAGGCCGCGGTATCTCTCTCGAAGAACCCGCAGAAACAACGGGATGGTATCTTCAATTATAAAATTAGCGATCACTTCAAATTCAAGAGACGTTGTTTGGTTTTGATTGGCTAAAACAACACGTCGTCTGACCGCAACTTTCATCTTCCTGCCCTGTCATATTCTACTTGCAGCCAATGAAACCCCTTTTTTCTATTCTTCTCTGTTATAAATCTCGGCATAATTTACTTCTTTGTCCTTCATATCATTCCACAAACAACCCACCCATCTTATCTGTGACCTTCCTCTCCCTCTCCATCCATCAATATTATAAACCATCACTTTTTAAGACACATGCGTTTGCGCATTACATGTCCATACCGATCGCGGGATATGAACGTATGAGGGACGCACAGAACAGAGAAGAGTCGCAGAAGAAGAAGACGCGGCGGAGGACTTTGTTTTATTAATACATAATATGTAGTGATAGGTAGTGATTCTCAATATTGTCTTCTGATCGCAAACGGTATTTAAATATCAAAACCGCCAAATATTGACTTACGCTATGTGTCAGAACATAAACGACGATAAGTTTGTTTCGTTTAATCGTAGTTAGACTTCATTACATTTTATTATTCTATTAACGTCGTCTGGGTCTTACATAAAGTGTGTTATTGCTCCTTTATGCTGTAATTAATAAGAAGTCATTGCTTCCACAAGTACCTAGTAAACTAGTCGTGTCCATGGCTAAATAATAACTATGGTCGATCGTCAGGTTAAGCCGCGCTCGTCTAGGTTGGTCCGTGGATGGATGACCATAAAATACATTGTTTGCGCCTTTTTTTGAAGGTGTGGAAATCATCAAATTACTTCTCCCACTCTGGGTGGAGAGGTAGGGAGTGTCAGACTTCTACCGACTAAAAACCAACCATGTTCCTTCTTAGCCCTTTGTGCCGAGGCCGCGGTATCTCTTGCCAATAACCCGCAGTCCCGACGAAGGCGCCTTACTTAGCAAAACTTTACAACCAAGTTATAAATTCCTATCAAACTAGAACTATGTCAGGATAGTAGCTTCAAGTTCCTAATACTTCAATAATCTTGTTTATTCTGAAACATAAAGCATTTAATAGTTTAATAGTTATCCAGTTTGTGTGCTACCCATTTATTGGAGTCAGCACTTAAGGCAGCTAGAGTTAAGAGTTAGGGTCAGACCTTAGTGAAGAGACAAGGAAAATTTAATTAGGTTATCACTTAGTTTTACTACATATTAATACGATTTTTTTAACCTGTAGAGACGTTTTGATTATTATTTTGTTATGACGGCACGGTTGGCGCAGTGGCTTAAGCAATGGACTGCTGCGCTGCGTGTCGCGGGTTTGATCCCCGCACGGAACAAATATTTGTATGACCTACAGATAGTTGCTCTGGGTCTGGGTATTTGTGTAATTCCTAGTAATGGGGCTGGGTTTTAATAAAAAAAAGCCAGTTGAACTAAGCCGTTACCTGTCATATTTGCTACATAACATCACACCTGTAATTCCAGAAGGGTTAAGCAGAGGTGTGACCAATTAAATAGTACAGCCACATTTTGCAAGTTCTAAGTAGTACTTTCACAAGGTATTGAAGTATTATTAATATATATACTGAAGCTGAAATTCGCTTTGTGTTTCTGACATTCAATTGTGAATATAATGTCCAAATGGAAGTAAATGCTTTGAGTTTGAGTCGCATGTAATAAGGGTCGGGCCTATTGCCAACTACCGGACCCAAACTCTAGACACAATGGTAGCTGCTTTATTAGTTCTGAATCATCATTTTCTTGTCCTTATCCCAATCTATGTGGGATTTGCGCAATAAAAAAATAAAAATAAAATAAAAACTTTTTATTTCAGACGTCAAAGTATACAAATACGTTTTCTTTTTCCATGTTTCCCTGTTACACGCCACAGTGAATACTGTACCTAGTTATTTTTTTACTATAACCTATTTATAAAACCGCTTCGCTCAACACTGTGTCCTCTCCCTGGATGTCGAGAGAACACTTAAAACATAAACTGTTAACTTAGCGGCTTATGCGAGTCGCTCCACACGCTTTTGTTTTCTTTGTTAGAACCGTTACAACTTACCATAGCTGTTCAGAATAGTCATATTTTAGTTAAAATAAGTTTTGTAAATGTACGAGAAGATTCAGCTTTTTAGTGGAATGTTTTCGTGCATTCATTAATTCTGGGTCAGTAGAATAAGGCTTTGGGAGATAATGAGGAACAGGGTGTAAAGTTCCTCAGTCGCATAGAAAAGGGAGGCCTTTTCTATGGGGATGAGGAACTTTACACACCCCATCCTCCAACCAAACATTTGGTGTGTCTGGTGGACTAACTGCCCAACATTTGTAAATCGGCATTTTCCATATGAGCTAATGTCGCAGATAACTTTGATAGCGCGATGTAGGACTTGTCAATTAGTACTCATGTGTTGCGATAGGTGTCGCTGTCGCCACAAGCCTTTATTATTGACACCTAACAAGGCGTGGTAATGGTGGGTGGAGTAAAGCTGTGACCGAGTGGAGTCCAAGATAGAAGAAGAGGAGTGTTGGTCATCCGGCGATGAAATGAGCAGATGACATTGTTGCCATTGCTGGAATAGCCTGGATGAGGCTGGCATTAGTTCATGGAGCTTGGCACAATTAAAGAGAGCCAGTGAGTGTAGTCAGACTGTGGATCATTATTACTAGATATTTGTGTCCCACTGCAGGGCAAAGGTCTCCCTGACCTCTTTGCATTTACCCATAACCAATGCTGTTAATATAGTGGATAATGATTATTGCATTTTACTGAGTTCCTTGAAATGTCATTCAAATTTAAGCTCTAACCGGTCGGTTTAAGGATATTTTGGAGCGTGGCCATGATTAAAACTAAAGCCACCATCTTGATTTTTCAATTTCAGTATTTTTTAAACAACAACACCCGTGAGTGAAAGTTTGAGTGATTTGAGCACCACGTGATCCATCGTTCTCTGCTATATGCAATCGCTTTTCTTCCATCTTCTTCACAGCCTAGCGTCCTGATCCATGCAGTACGAAATATGTATTATAGAATACTAGCGGACCTGGCAGACGTCGTCCTGCCCGGACAGCAGCGCCACCTACCGGGTCCAATTGTGTATTCAAACCACCCAATAACCCATTGAAATATCCCCAGAAAGTTTCATCCAAATCGGTCCAGCCGTTTAGGAGGAGTTAAGTTCCATACACGCGTACAGTGGAATTATAATATATACTAATGAAGAATTGCTCGACAGATTTTGTGCAAACTTCACATAAACCATCTACTAAATAGTCCGAACAAAGCCTAAGCATTTGGTCTGGATAGGTGAGTCCGTTCTTGAGTTATAAAATTATAATATTGATTGATTATACTGGGTGGCGCAAAAGTAAAGACTCAATTTGATTCAGTTATAAAAAAAATTCTAAATTAGAAAACTTGATTCAGGTAATTTTAAATGTATATTTGTGCCATTAAATTTCGTACCATTAGGATTTAAAGATGATGTCTTTTAAATGGTGACCTCTAGAGTTGATGCACATCTGAGCCCTATTTATGACATTTTGCATAACTAGCCGTAACACTTCCTGCGATATGTTCCTTATTTCTTGATAAATGTTTTCTTTTAGAGCTGCGAGAGTCTGTGGCTTGTTCACATACACCCGAGATTTCAAAAAACCCCAAAGAAAGAAGTCTGGACTGGTCAGATCGGGTGATCTTGCAGGCCAAGGCAAATCGCCAAAACGAGAGATAACTCGGCCTGGAAAAGCGTCCCTCAGTAAGTCCATAGTGTCGCGCGCTGTGTGTGCCGTAGCGCCGTCTTGTTGAAACCAGATTTGCTCTAGCCCCAATTCGTCCAAACTGGGTATCAAAAACTCACGTAACATGGTTCTGTAGCGTTCTCCAGTGACAGTTATCGCATTGCCTCCAGCGTCTTCAAAAAAATAGGGTCCGATTACTTTGTCAACACAGATGCCACACCATAAAGTAACTTTTAGTGGGTGTAAAGGTGTTTCTTGAATAATGCACGGATTATCAGTGCCCCAGAACCGAGTATTCTGCTTATTAACATGCCCTGAGAGATGGAAATGCGCTTCGTCACTCATAACCAATTTTGAAGAAAAATCATCCTCTTCAAGGTTTAGGTTTATGACGCGCTGGCTGTATTCTAGACGAGCTCGGTGGTCAGTAGGCAGCAACTGATGAGTCATTTGAGTTTTATACGGAAACATCTTTAAGTCTGTCACCAAAATACGCTGCAGGGTCCGTCTGGAAATGCCCAATTGCGTGGCACGTCGCCTCGTTGATGTCTCTGGACACTCTTCCACATCTTCGCGCACAGCATCGATATTTTCAGTTGAACGGCCTGTTCTTGGTCTCCCAGACTTAGGTCTATCCTTTGTTGAGCCAGTTGCTTCGAGGCGTGTGGCAAAGCGTCGAATTGTGCGACCCATCGGTGCTGGACGGTGGGGAAATCGTCGACGAAATTCACGTTGTGTTTTTATCACTGATGAATTATTCCGTAAGAACATTGTCACGATTATTCCACGTTCTTGGGGAGTAAAGCGGTTCATGTTTATTTTCAGTGTATTTTACATTTGTTCACTACACAATTTACAAAAACAGAATGACAGGATAAGTCAAATAAAAAAAAAAAAAGTATTTTCTTTAGTGCCAGTACTTTTGCGCCACCCAGTTTATAGGAGAACAAAGAATTGCAAGCGGGATAACTAGCTCTGAAAATCAATCACTACGTGAAAACTTACAAACATTTAGATTTAGGGTTCCACTGTGTAATCAAAAAGTCCTTCAAATAGTTTTGGGTCATACCAACGACGGAATGTTAATTAATCTAGATTTACAAGAACCTTTAATTAATCTAGACCCGAACAAAATACACTGACTAATGAAAATAAATCACTCTGTGTCAATTCTGTATTGAACAAAAATGTTTTCACATTGTCCTTCAGTTAACTTAACTAATGTTTAACCTAGACTAGAAAATCATGTAAATGAATCTTGTTGTCTGAGACGCGCTCTTTTACAAATGCTGTGATCGCATCGATTTTCTATTATGTATTTTGGGTAAAGCTCCTTCTTGTGTGAAAAATCAATCTGCGCTATTTCATTACTAGAGACTAACTGCCTCACTCAGAGAGCTTTAATGATTACTTAGACCATCACTTAGTAAAGGTTTTGACAGTTTTATCATACAAAAGTATGTCAAATCTTTACTAAGTGACGGCTTAAGTAATCATTAAATATCTCTGAGTACCGCAGTAAGACTAAAACTGGTAATGAAAACTATCATATTTTTTTTCAAGTAAAATACCAGGCGTATATAAATTCGAAGAGGTGTGAAAATACGAACACATTCATTCTTTATCAATCGCAACATTTGAAATAAATTGCTTGTCGTAAACAGAGAGACGGGGCCCGGTTACCAGGGAAGCAGTTATACAGGGGAGTCACGTATGCCTTACTATACGTTCTTACGAAACTCGTGTGCACGTGTGAAGCATTGGTAACTTCTAAGGGATGGGGTGAGGTGGAAGTGGAAAGAGAAAAGCGTTTTCATCAGAAACTGAAGTTCTTTTAGCAGGAGCCAGCAACTGACTATACTGATGACGAATGATTTGACGGCACGGTTGACGCAGTGACTGAGCGATTGGACTGCTGCGCTGCGTGTCACGGGTTCGATTCCAGCACGGAACAAATATTTGTATGGCCTACAGATAGTTGTTTTGGGTCTGGGTATTTGTGTAAATGAGTTTAAATGTTTAGCTAAATAATAACAGCCGCTTGGTTTGATCTTCAGGCTACGCCATGGCTGCCTGTGTTAGTACGTGACTAAGAGACCACCCATTACACATCGAGTTTCCTCCAAGCTCCAGTTGACAGGTAATCATTTACCCGGAAGTCTGACAAAAGACCGAAATTCTACCTTGCCAAGTAATTTCGTATTACTGAGTACTAACTGAAGGGTATTTCACCAAAAAAAATCTGATTAGTCCGTCTGTTAGATTATCGAAAAATATTAGATACGTGTTCTTTGTTTTATCAAATTAATAAGAATTTACGAAAAAACGTGAAAAAGATTATGAGTGGGGGCTTTTGACGTCACTTTGTAGGTAAAAAGTAATGACCTTGTGACGTCACACGACTTTTTTTTTGGTGGGTGGAAAATCATCAAATAAACCCTAAAGGGAGTGTCAGACTTCTTCTGACTAAAAACCACCCATGTTCCTTCTTAGCCCTCTAAGTCGAGGCCGCGATAACTTGTGAACAACTCGCAGCCTTGACACGACTTTTCGAAGCACTGTATCACGGTAATAACTGTATCGTCTTCATCTTTTGCTTAAGTGAAAAAATAAAAAGTACGGTGGTTTTTCGTCAGTAGAAGTCTGACCCTTTCGCTCTGCCCAAGAGCGGGAGGGGGGTTATTTGATGATTTCCCAGCCAGCAAAAAAAAAATAGTGTACTAACTTATCTGTGGAGATCGGATAGATACTCCATGTTATAAATACTAGTATTCTTCATGATCTTGTGACCTATCATGCATGACGTCTTCAAGTAATCTTATTCCAGTGTGGAAAAGAGATGGCACTAAACACCCTGTGTAGCTCTGTCGCTTTTCCACACACGAAACAATAAAACAAGACTGCTTTAAGTCGTCAGGGCGTTGTTTTCACCAAATTTTTATTTTTGACTGCCTCATTGGTCTAGCGGTCCCTAGCGCGGCTGCTGAGCTTGAGCTCCTGTGTTCGATTCTCGGGTGGGGTAGGTTTTTCCATCAGAGAATTCTCCACCACAAAAGCCACAGGAGTCTGGATTTGTGCTTGGTTAATGGCAATAGACACACCCTCTACATGATACTGTGGGTGTACATGAAATGTGGGTGTACAGTCGATCAAGCTTATACGTATACAGCCAGCTAACTTTTAAGATTATACAGACATATTTAGAGATTGATGTCAAAGCGTATGACATCAGTCGCTTAGTGCGAAACGCTTTTTAAAACAAAATTGCAATCAATATTTTCAGTGTACGAGAATTATAAAGATTTCTGCTTGTATACTTATTAGCTTGTTTGACTGTACTACATATTGATACACTTTTGCTCACCTTACCCTTATAACAACCAAGGCAATTGCATGTGGCTGAGATGAGAATGCTAAGGGGAATGTGTGGTGTGACGCGAATGGATAAAATAAGGAATGAATACTTAGGAGGAAGTATGAAAGTGGCGCCGTTGAATGAAAAGTTGTGTGGTAATCGATTGGCGTGGTATGGACATGTGATGCGAAGGAATGAAGATAGTGTTGTGAGGAAAATGTTGAGTATGAATGTAGATGGGTATAAGAGTAGATGAAGACCAAAGAAACGATGGATGGACTGTGTGAAGGATGATATGGCTAGGTAGGAGGTGACTACTGACATGACGAGTATTAGAGAAGTATGGAAGGAAAAGACATGTTGCGCCGACCCCAAATAAATTGGGATAAGGGCAGGAGAATGATGACCCTTATAACAAGGCATGTTCTGAGTTGTATTTTACTTAAACGCTCCTCGCTTTCACCATAAAACTTAGCTACATGCGTAGAAGTCAGGGGCGGACATTGCTTAGGATGGGCAAAAACGTAATCACATTTCCTTCACCCTTAACTCCACAGGAAGGAATTAAAGTAATTGAATCGGAAGTCTTGTCCAATCTGAACAGGAAATGTGACTTTCTGTGAAAGAAGATTGAAGTGAGTATAGGAAGGGCTGCTTTTATGTTGTAAGCTTATAGAGCCGCTGCTAGATACAACTAAAAAGAGAAATAGTACATTGTTACCCAAGGGATGGAAGTTGGCCGCGGGTTGTACACTAGTTATCGCGGCCTCGACATAGAGGGCTAAGAAGGAACATGGGTGGTTTTTAGTCAGTAGAAGTCTGACACTCCCTTTCGCTCTGCCCAAGAGCGGGAGGGGTTATTCGATGATTTTCCGCCCGCCAAAAAAAAAAAGGGATGGAAGTTACTTATATAGTCCCGAGACGGGGTTTGGCGCCCGTAACGTAGTGAGGGCGCTAATACACACATCAAAAGTGTCTAGGGATCAACATATATTTTTGCAATAACTTTTCTCCTGATTGATATTAATTAAAATTTTCTTAAAGGATTCATCAAATAAAGTGTTTTCGTTTGTCACAGTAATGATAAACCAAGTCACCTTTGCATTAATAAAGAAATTTGCCATTTTCCTAATAAAGGGATTTTTGACATTTGAACCACTAACATTAAAGTTCGAAAAAAAGACTGAAATAACAGTTTTCTTTAAAATTTTATTGGGTAACTTAAACAATTAATAATCCGTGTTTCTACCGCGAACACTAACAACACAAGAACATCGGTTTGGCATACTCAAAATTAGTTCATCCAAATCACGCTGTGGAATGACCGCCCATGTTCGTTGCAACAACAAAAAAAGGTCTTCTTGCGACTGGATACACTCCATATTCGGCAGAGCTCTTCTCTGTAGCATATCCCATGCATGCTCAATCGGGTTCAAGTCTGGCGACTGAGCAGGCCAGGGCAGGACATTGATGTTAGCTGCGGCGAGAGTCTGTCTTACAACTCTTGCGGTGTGCGGTCGTGCATTATCATGCATTAACTGAAATAAGGGACCGATTTGCACTTGTAGAGGAACGATGACGTCTGATACAATCGTCTCAGCATAAATTTGAGCGTTGAGGTTGCCTCTGATCCAAATCAACTCAGTTCTTCCGCCGATCCAAATACCCGCCCATACCATGATGGTTCCACCACTATAAGGATGGACTTCCTGGCAGGATTTTAATCGCTGTTGGCGTCCAGGGGTTCTCCAGTGTCGTATACGTCTTGTATCCGGTCTCATACCAAAACGAGACTCATCAGAAAAGCACACGAAACGCCATTGTTCTTCTGCCCAATTTCTGTGTTCAAGAGCCCATTGATATCGAATCCTACGATTGTGCATTGCTATAGGTGGTACCCGTAGCGGTCTTCGGGATTGAAGGTTCACTTCATGCAAGCGGTTTCTGACTGTTTGGTCGCTAATTAAGTTCCCTGAAGAGTGATGAAGCCTCACGGCTAACATCATGGCGGTTATTGTTGGAGCTCTTCGATTTAAGATTTGAATGTATCGGTCTTGTCTCCGTGTGGTGCAGCGATACCGTCCTCCATGGCGCTCAGCCACGGTACCAGTGCTTCGGTACCGTGTCCAAAGTCGACTGATAACACTCTGACTTGTATTCAGAGCTAAAGCCACAGTACGTTGCCGGGAACCAGCTTCTATCATTCCCACGGCTCTGAGCATTTCTTCCCTGCTTAAATGACGTCGCCGCTCCATAATAACGTTGGTTTTAATCAGTAGTAGGGAAACAGTAGCACTAATAATGTCTTCAATGCGTTGTATGTTTTTATAGGGAAAATATTGACAGCTGATTTTTTCTTTTACTCGAATTTGATTCACAGTTCCTGATTCAAATTATGAAATGCACCAAAAAGGATCCATATAAATTTATAAAATCATAAATTTATTACAAAGCCACATCTCAATCTCAAGAAATCCGCATAAAAATGCTTGATCCCTAGACACTTTTGATGTGTGTAGTTCGAGGGACTAAATAAGTAATTTTACCCGAGGTAAACGCTGTGCTTTTCAGTACGAATACGAGGAAAGTAAGAACATAATTATTAACTAAAGAAAAAAATTGTGCTGATCAAAATGTTGTCACTTTCTAGCTTTTTTTTTGCCCTCTGGTCGTCCAACATACAGGCAGTATTTTATGTTCATCATTAAAAAAAAGGCAATTTTGTCGAATTCTATGTTATTTTAGAGAAATTTAAAACTAAAATAGATTAAAGTCATATTATAATTATATAGTTAACTTTATGTTATTTTAATTTTAAATCGCGCTGTAATTGAATGGCTGTATAAAAAGTTGGAACATGGTTCAATAAAAATGTGATATTAGACCAAGTTTTTTTTTATTAATTTAACAACTGTCAGTTGAAAGTGATTCTCCCTAGGGCTGAAAAGTAGTACTTTCAACCCGCTCCGCAGGCATGTTATGACCTACTTTCAGAGTATGAGTAATGAAAAATATGTTTTAATATTATATAAGTTAACTTCCAAATAGCACTTGGCCGGCTTTTTTTACCCAACTGTGGCGAAGCTCAAAAGGAGTGTTTTAGTGTTTAACGTGTATGTATTTGTGTAACTGTGTATGTATTTTTCTTTGTTCCCTCATAACTCCTGAACGGATGAAAGGGTTTGAATAAAATATACGTCGTTAGATTTGTCTTGATGGCGCGAGTGTCACTAGCATACATTAAAATTGAAAAAATTAAAAAAAAAATTAAAAATCTAGTACCATCGAGTAGGGTTTCAAAACCAGGGGCTTTAACAGAAGATTACAAAAATATATAACTATGTTTAAAAGAAATTCAAATTGACAAATCCTATAAACAAACAAAAGTTAAATCATCTGCGAAGAATTTTACGCGACCACTGCGGATTGTTCACAAGTTACCGCGGCCTCGACATATAGGGCTAAGAAGGAACATGGGTGGTTTTTAGTCAGTAGAAGTCTGACACTCCCTTTCGCTCTGCCCATGAGCGGGAGGGGTTATTTGATGATTTTCCAACCGCAAAAAAAAAAGAAAAGAACAAACACAAAAGAACTAAAAAGTTGGAAATAAAAAAAGTAGTACAACGCTAAAAAACCGGACCAAAAAAAATACAACAAGCACATTTTAAATTAAACAAAACTTGGAAGCAGGCGAGATTCATTAGAACATAAAATTATGAAATGGAATGAAAACAAAATGGACCCCGCCTGCCTGTTGTTGCCGCTGCTTGTTGTTGGTTTTTTCACCCGGGTTTTTTAGTTTTTTTACTACTTTTTTTTATTTATGTTGATACTTGACACGGTTGGATAAGTACGAAAGCGGCAAATCGCGTTCGGATACACGTATTAATTTATGTTATTATATTTTTGTTTTTATCAGTATAATATTATAAGTCTGTCAGTCTGTCAGGTGCCCTGTGCGGGTTAGTAGATGTCAAATTTTTTCAAATTTTTCCTCACGATGTTTTCCTTTACCGATTTGACAGCAATTTTATCCAATCTTATCTCAATTTTTTTTTTGTCATTTTGTTCTGTCCTGTGTGAGACTCTTTCTTTCTTTCTAAAACTGTTAGTGGCCAAATTTGTCACAGTTGGATGTTAATTTTAAGTTTAAGTTCAACTAAACGCTCAAACTATTCTCCCGTATGTTTTTATACGAAACCGTTGCTCATAATACAAGGTTTCTTTGTACGAAATAATGAGTTTAATTTCACTGTAACATTAAATTATTATGAACTCTAGTTCAAAGATGAAAAGATCAAAATCTTTTTCTTTGTGAATTTTTCCGAAGTTATTCTCCGAGCTCTTTGAGAATTATTAATACTTGTAGAATAAAAATGCTGTGTTGATAATGGCAAAAACTAATTTATTGAGTTAATCACTGGGATCTATGTGTGTGGTCTTACAATGGTGCAGAGTCAAAAGGAGGAACAACCAAAAAGTGGCTATGTTGCCAGTATGAAATTACAAATCTAATATTTTACCACAGACAATTAAAATCAACTAAAATAAAATGGATTACTAAATAAATTACAAATATATGTTTGATATTGAATCGAACAATACTTATAAGGTTTAATTAAATGTTTGAGTGATTTTTATAGGTAGAAAGATCTTTTGTGTATTTTTATTAAATAAGACATAAACTTTAACGCATCCATTTTAGTTTTTTTAAACAATCCAAAAATGTTCGCCAGTGATATAGTCAACAAGTGCTTTTTCGTTCGATTTTCTTCGCCTCCAAAAAATATGAACGAGGTGTTATAATTATGAAAAGTCACAAACAATTAACTGAAACCAAAAACATGGGGCTTGGTTTAATTTTTTAATTATCTCTAAAAATGTTTGAAATATTGGACCAAAAACGAGGACTCGGGTCGGAACGAAGTTCACCGAGTCGCCGAATGATACCTGGTTCATATTTTTTGGAGGCGGAGTAAAAAAAATAAACCAAAGAGCACTATGTTCACTTGACAACGGTAGCGCGTCTTGGCAACGTGATTCCACCAACAAAAGAAACTTGTAGCAATGTACTAGCTGTGGAAGTGGCGCCATCTATATGTCATCATCATTGAACATTGAAGAAACTACGAAAACCACCTTTCCTGCTACATAATAAAGACGCTGTTATTTTGAAGCAGTTTCTATTGACGCGCGGTTGAACACTTTTATTAAGAACAGGAAAAGTCAAAAAAAGTCTCGAATGATGTGCGTAAATAAAATTAATTTTATTCTGTTGGTAGAGTTTTCTCTTGAAACTAGTTATAAATGTATTTTAATAGCTAACATATGTTTATGTACTAGATCCCTATTCATTCATTCATATCCATGAACTAAACTAACTGACATAAACATCACCTACTCGACACTCCGACACTAACAATTTTACGACAAACCCTGCCTAATACCTCTAGCCACCCTAGGTTTTATGTTCAACCCTAGGATTTACTACCAACGTCCTACCCACTTTAATCTTTTTGTTTTTATTTCGCAAACTTAAACCATAAACCCGAATAGGAGCTGAAATTATGAAAGTTTCAGAAGAACAAGTGCTATTAAGGATGTTTGACATCGCTCGGGAATTTGGATTTTGTTGAACAAAAAACAAGACAAAAAAGTTAAGAATTGATGTCATAAAATGAGTCGAAAAAATATTATTTTTGGAAACCTGCCAGTATTGTACGTAATTACAATAATACACGATTTTTTTACATCGGCAGATAGAGGCGTGAACAAGTACAGTTTACTAAGTAAAGGGTATCTACTAAACTTTATTGAAGTGAAAACTGCTTTGGCGGCGTGCACTTTTTGAGATGGATCAGGAGGCGCGCACCTCAAAGAGATGTCAGCAACATGAAAGGGCCCGCAAGGGATGACGCCCGTCGGGGCAGCGGGTTTTGCGAAAGAGATACATTCGGATTGTAAATTAAGTTATTGAACATTAAAATCGTATTTGTCGCCATCTTCACAATGGATAATGACGGCTTTACAGCCTAATTTCAAGTAAGCTATCATTAAAATCCTAATGTTCATAAAATATTAGCTTATCTTAATTTTAACTATAGTTCTAGTTCAAGACTACTGTTTAATAAATAACTATTCGATTTGTCGACTATTTCGTTACACACCATCTACTTATGTAGTAGTGAACACAAAAGCTAATACATCATCAAACAGGGTCCACTTCACATGTAGAATGGAAGGAACTCCGACTCTGAAACGATTATCACTTATTCAGTATCATTCGGAAGTGAAACCGCCCCAAATATAAATGTATGGTCGGATATTTAAAAAAAAACAGCTGTTTTCTATGGTAGCTTTACATACAAACTTTCAAAGTATTTCTTCTCTATAGTATTAGTACCTATAGATGAATCAGTTTTATGACTTGGTATTATTTTCTAAAATTGGTATACTTACATATGAATAAATTGATCGAAATCTAGCCACCGGCACCGTTTACGCGTTTGCCTCACTATTCCCAAACCACTGTAACTCCTGTATGCCAGAATCAACATTGGCGACCACAAGAAAAGCGCCGAGACAATGAAGCTCGACGAAGTCCCAGAGAAATGATTTGACTGACCGATGAATGAATGAATGAAAATGAATGATGACGATGAATATTTGAATGATTTGACCGTTTACGCGTTTGTCAAATTCCAGGTTACCGACCCGGGGCTGCGGGATGTTGTAAGAGATACCGCGGCCTTGACATAAAGGGCTAAGAAGGAACAAACCCCAGAGCGGGACCTCGTTATTTCGTTCGTTCCTCTCGTTTACCACACTCCAAAAAAAAAGCTGTTATGTCGCCGATGCTGTTGTCAGCAGCAGGCTTATAATAATTATTGGCGGCTTCAAATGACTACAAATCGAAAATTACTGCACGTCGAAAATTACTACAAGTCGAAAATATCTACGAGTCGAAAATTACTACAATTCGAAATTTTTTTTAATGTCAAATAGGTATCATGTCAGGCGGGTGAATTCAGAGATGTCTAATGAAAACGAACGCTTCGAACGAAATTTGAACGCAACCTTGTAACCTAAGCACAGGGAGCGATCGAAAACGTGCGTCTACTGCGAGTATACGCGCAGATACAGCGATCCCAAGCCGAGCCTTTGTGCGCGCTTTAAACGCGCTTCACACACGCGTTCTATCGCGTTTTATCAAAGTTAAGGTACTAGGCTAACAGAAAGGTCTCAAAAGTCTTATTTAAGGCTAAAGCTTTTCTTCCATCATCAATCTTGATCAAAACTCCGTCCGCCAGTTGTGCGAACAAACTTTCTTCTTGATGACGATCGAAAGCCGCTTCTGCCGCTAAAGTCCCTAACCTTGTTTAATTATTTATCAAAGAAATATTGAAAAACAAAAGTTCTACTCGTCAGACTTGAATGAGTGACAGTGCAAGCTTAGGATTATTTGAAGTTAGAACCTTTGTTCAAGTTTCGTCTCAATCGGGATGGAATTTATCAAAATATTTACTGTTTCAAGAGGGTCGAAAATGCAACGAAGTACGGGTTATGAATTTTTATTATTTACCAAGTTAGAACACAAACTGCCGAAAGCCTCGCTCGCAAGCACGAAAGTGGTAGTCGGTAAAGTGTTATTGGGTTTTTCAATCAAGCATTTGTCAGTAGCAGCAACGGAGTCTGGATTTGTGCCTCATCAGAAAGCTCAAAGTCACCCAAAGGGCAATGGAGAGGGCTATGCTCGGATTTCCTTGCGTGATAGAATCAGAAATGAGGGCATACGCATGAGAACCAAGATTACCGACGTAGTCCAAAGAATCGCCAGACTTAAGTGGCAATGGGCAGGGCACATTGCTCGCAGAACGGATGGCCAATGGGGCCGAAAAGTTCTGGAGCGGCGACCGCGAACCGGAAGTCGTTGCGTTGGAAGGCCTCACACTAGGTGGACCGATGACCTGGTGAGGGTTGCGAGGACCCGCTGGATGCGAGACGCACGGGACCTGTCACTGTGGCGACACCTGGGACAGGTCTATGTCCAGCAGTGGACGTATTTTGGCTGAAATGATGATGATGATGATAAGTAAGTAAGATCACGTGTTACCTAATTATACGTTTTTAAAGGCACGATGGAGTTGGCACATCTGTGTAGACAAGGACCACCAAAAAATAAAGAGAACAAAAAAAAGTTTATTTCATGGCTCCTAAACTTTTAAACTTTACCAAAGTGTTTTGTATTCATAAAACGCATAGCATTTTATTATGGAAACTTGTACAGTCGGTGCCCAGAATTATTTGAACTTTCGTTTAATGAAGAAGAGGGCAAGTGGTGTGAGAAGAGGGGTCAGGTAATGTTGGGCACTGACTGTACGAATAGCAACTAAGTACTTAATACCTTCTTCACACTTTTAATGCAAAAGTTTTAGTTTTATACAAGACAGTGTGGCAAAATCTTCTACGCGAGTGGATTGGTGGGCTAGAACAAAAGTTGTAAGTACTAGGCCACCAGGAAGATTTTAGAGGTTAGACTAAAGTTTCTCAGTAACAGAAGGGGTTTATTTAGGAATAGGTCGTACAGGACTTTTCTCCTCCTAACCCTACCATAAAGAATGGTAGGAAGAACAAAGTAGGCATTAGGACATGGTCACCGCTAGTATTTTTATAATATTTAACATTTTAATACGGGGTGTAAATGTACCCTTCACAAAACCATTAACCAACAATTCCGCCGACGCCGTCCGCCTATGTATCAATAATGTGCATAAAGTTTAAATAAATAAGTAACCCTACGCAAAAATTATTGCTGGGAAACAACTTTTTTTTGGGTGAAAATCATGTTTTACGATAAAACTTAATGCAACACACTCAAAACATTGTGCTAATTGATGTTTTCAATAGTTACCGGGTCATGGAGACAATTGATCAAAAAAAAAACATCTTAAGACTGACTAAAAAATTGAGAATAATTCGGAGAGTAGAATAAACGGAATCTCGACGCACAAAATGTCGATGAATGCTTACACGATGCTACAAACCTACGATGAACGTTATTGCGATAGTTCCTCACTGCGATACTGTATTTGTCTGTATTCTTTTGTGTAGTGTGCAGTGAATAAAATCTATGCTTACACAATTTTAGTAAAATATGATCATATTTTGGACAACAACTTACGACGCCTATATATTTTTTGTGTGCAAAGATTTTCCATGTGTAATTGCTATTTGTAGATCTTCTATCGATCTCTTACTTCTCCTAACTTAATCTGTACCATGCACGTACATTTATATTAACTAGCTTTTGCCCGCGGTTTCGGCCTGACGATTGACTGAATGACGATTTTCTAAAAAAACTAATTATTAAAAGTATCGTTACAAACAAATAATGCATTGCGTCCTTAGACCATCTATGTAAATAAAAAGAAAAGTCCTGACTGACTCATCAACGTCCAACCCAAACCTTTGGACCTAGAGTCTGAAATTTTGCACAGAGGTTTCCTTTATATGTAATGTAGTCAGGGAATAAGGAAGTTTTAAGGTTTTTTGGTTTGATGAATTCATCATCGTTCATGGTCATTCATCGATGTTTTGTGCATTGAGATTCCGTATTCTACTCTAATTCGGAATTTCGGAACTTTGACCAGCATATTAACTAGGAAGTTCCCAGAACAAAAAATATAACGGAATGACGGATAGAATTAGTACCATTCTTACAACCTTTTTATGAGAATTCATTTTGCCAAAGCTATCAGACCTACCAAGTGATACGAGTACTTAAAGCCATGTAGCCATACCCTCCCAAAGATTAACTATTCAATGCTATTACACAAACCACTAACCGTACCTTTGAGGGTTGCCAATACAATTATTTAAGGAACACACGGCGGCGCATCAAAGTATCCGGCTCCAGTATAACATGGCCTTGCTTTGTCTAGATCTCTGTGCAATGAGAGATCTGCATAAACTGGTTCTGAATAACTTTGCTACGGTCGCCGAAAATCTTCCACCGGGACATAAATAATTGCCATGGCTGACCAAAGTCTTTAAATAGACTGCAGACACCGGTTGGCCGACGAAAGGAAAACCTGTTCAAGTGAAAATCCACAGATGACTCTGCCCTGGCGTGTAAATGTAGTGTTACCCCACCATACGATGGAACACTTGATATCGTGTTCTGCCTGTCCCGATACTTGCACATCACCGGAGCTGATGGACGGAACAGAAAATGCCAAACTCGTCGCTAACTTTTGGGCTGACTCAATTTAAATATTGTCATCGACACACTAAGACATAGAAGACAGTGACTGCGGCAAAAACAAATAAATCAAAATGCTGAGCATGCGACGAATCACCGAAATGACTTACAAAGCGACGACTCAAACAAAGAACGAAACTTTTATCATCATCATTTAAAGAAAAAAACTTTATTGCAATTTAAAAACCGTACAAGTGCAAGTCGGACTCACGCACGAAGGGATTTATTAATAACTAGTTGTACTCGCGACTTCGTTCGCGTGGTTGTCGAAAACTAAAATGTCTCGCTTAGACAAAAGTACATTGAATCATTGCCTTGCGTTAACTTACTGACGCCGCGCTGTTGAAAATAAGAAGAGTGTAATGAAAAGCACTGACTATTTCTAATACTTAAGTTTAGATGGATGGATGTTGGTTTGAATCAACCACGGCAGAACGGCCAAACGGATCTTGCTGAAATTTGAAACAGAGGATGATTTAAAACCCGTCGGAGCTGCGGGTGGTTTGCAACGATACCGCGGCCTTGACGTTAAGGGCTAAGAAGGAACATGGGTGGTTTTTAGTCAGTAGAAGTCTGACACTCCCGTTCGATCTGCCCATGCAAGAGCGGGAGGGGTTTATTTGATGATTTACCACCACAAAAAAAAGGTAGATTAAAGTCGACAGCTCTGTCATTGGCGCATTCGTGTTTCACGCGCGCCTCAAAGAGATGTCAGCAACAATGAAGGGGCCCCAAAGGGACGACGTCTGCCGAAGGGCTGAGGGTTGTCCGCAAGAGATACCACAGCCCCGAAACACAACGGGCTAAGAAAGAACGGTTTTTAAGTTTTTTTTTTAAGAACTGTGGTTTTTCGTCAGTAGAAGTCTGACACTTCCTTCCGCTCCACCCAGAGCGGGAGGGCCTGCTCTGCTTGGGCGGAGCCCCACCGTGTTCTCGTAGCGGTAATTGGCGGCGGCGTCCTCTCGGGTCCAGCCCTGGTGCAAGCTATGGTCCGGGGCGAGAGGGAATGAGGCGCCGTCGCCTCCATCTGCGAAGTAGTGATGCTAGCGAAAGAGGTGGCAAAATGTGAGAGGGAGTGAACCTCTCGTCCCAGCCGCTGTGGCAGACGCTCCGGGCGTCGGGGGCCACGTGTTGGCTTCCGGACACTATAGGCGAGGACCTGTGGACGGTGAGTAACGGCGCGTTCGTGTTCCACACGCGCCGCGAAGAGATGTCAGCAACATTGAAGGGCCGACGCCCGTCGGGGCTGCAGGTTGTTCGAAAGAGATACCGCGGCCTCTACACAAAGGGCTAACACCACACCACATCTATATGACGGCATGGTTGGCGCAGTGGCTGGACAATTGACAGTAGCACAGCGTGTCGCAGGATCGATTCCCACACGGAACAAAAAAGAATGTCGTAGGTTTTATCAAATTTTAATTTAGTTTTAAAAACCGGCCAAGTGCATGTCGGACCACGCATAATGTAAGGTTCCGTAGTTGCCCATCACAAACATGTGAATTTACTAAACTCTTCCTGCGGATGTCCTGCTGGGTTCTGTCCACGGCCTCAACTGCCTTCCTATTGACCATCGAACACTCATCCCATACGATCAGAGAGCAATCCTTGAGTACAGTAAACAGGCGTTTCTGCGCTCTCTAAATCGATGTGAATTTTAAACATGGCATGTGCTGTCTTGTCACCTGGAAGCAGTGTGGTAGCGATTCCTGACGACGTGGTGACGCTACAGCAATGGCAATTTTGCCATGCCACCTGACCTCTGCAAGTATGCCAGTGGTAACAAATGTTTTTCCTGTTCCACCAGGAGCATCCAAAAAAACATTTTACCCTGATTTTTCCTAACGCTTTCAAGGGCGGTGTCATAAATTTGGTTATGCTCTGAAGAGAACAAAGCGACATGGTCATTTCGTATGGTGGTCATTTCACCCGGATCCTAAATTGTCTCAGCGTTAAACTCCCGATTTCCACGACCTTGATGCGGTGATGATTGGGGAACTGGTAACCCATATTCAAACAGTGGATTGCCGCCGATAGAAATGATCACGTCGTGAAGTGAACTGAGACCGGTGATCAGCACGCGTTTATCAGTTACTTCGACTTCGTCTCCAGTAGCACGCTTCAAAGCTCCTAGAAAATCTTCAGACAGATGATTGGCGACACTTCTCCCACAAAGCTACCGGGTTCGCCTACACAAAATACCAAGATGACGGCAAACAGATGATGCATGCGGCTGGGACTGTCACTGACGCTCGCCTCCGCGAGGGTGTCATCCCAGTTATGGTCAGCGTCGAGAACCAGTGACGTGATACGAAGGCTGCGGGGTAAGTGGGATACTCCACGCCATCAAATGTCCTCAGAAAGGCGAAAAACCGCAGAAAATAGCATTCACCTGTATTCGGGTGCACGGTATAAACTCTATCCAATTCTGTCCTTGAAAATTCCCGAAAAACCTTCCACAGCACCTTAAATTTTGTTATAAATCTATGCAGTTCTATTTGAGTTCCGTTTGTTATTCCATACAGAAACACGATGAACTTTTTAAGACATAGATGAAGCTGCTTAAAACTTATATAAACACATATTTTTAAATTGTCTTGCTCATCTCTGAAACGAATGAACGATACAATTTTTAAGAAGAAAATGCACAACAATTATTAACCTCGCAAACATGATCATATTTAAATTAGCTATTCAAAAAGGGCTTACACATGTAATTCGACTTGATTCGACTGAAATCTCATAGATGGCGCTGACAATTCATTTAATTTTAATTATGTTTTTCGGCCTAAGTTACTTATATTGCGTGATTTTTATAGTGTGAAGCTAGCTTATAGCATGGTTAACGTAATAACAACATTCAAATATGCGTCGTTAGATTACACGTTGTTACAGAATGCGTTGAAGAAATAAAGGTTCACTGCTCGTTCCCCGTAGGTGATAGCGTGATAATAAGTAGCATTTATGTTGACCCGACTTCTTAGTAATATTCGTGCCAAATTTAAAGTAAATCCATGCCGTAATTTCTGAGTTTATCCCGGACATCTACATACAGACAAACAGACAAAAATTCTAAAAACTATATTTTTGGCTTCGGTATCGATTGTAAATCACATCCCAAGTATTATTTTTAAAAAATATTCAATGTACAGTTTTGACTTTACTACGATTTTATTATATGTATATAGATAATAATAATAATAATAATCATTTATTTATTTAGACAACTTAGATCCATTGGGTTAGGAACAATATTCCTAAAAACCCAATTCTTAATATCGAGCCAAAACGAGCAAAAAAAATCACGTTTGTTGTATCGGCGGAGGCCCTTAAATATTTATTTTATTCTGTTTTTTCAGTATAGGTACATAATTTATGAAAATTTCAACTGTCTAATTATCACGGGTCCAAGAGATACAGCCTGACGACAGCCGGACGGACAGCAAAGCCTAAGTAATAGGGTACCATTTTACCCTTTTTATACGGAACCCTAAAACTCGACTTCCAAAAGAAACACTAGAGTAGATAAAAATAACTTTACTACTGGAAGTTAAGCAGACAGAAAACAGGTTCTAATAAACAGTTTTCCAAATTTTTTGTATTTATTGAGCCGTTTTAGTTGTGGCATGACCGCCATCATCATCATCAGCCTATAATGTTCCCACTGCACCGACTCAGGCCCCCTCTTTAGGAGAGGAATGGGCTATAATCCACTACGCGGGGCCAGTGCGGGTTGGTAGATGTCACATGTCTTCGAAGGTTTTGGATCTAAGACATGCCGATTTCCTCACGATGTTTTCCTTCACCGTTGTGGTGATGATGCAAATTACACAAAGTAATGCGCCTGCTTTTGTTTTGAACCCACGACTTACTGTTCGTAAGTCGGGGCCGCCACTACTGGGCCACCGCTGCTCTATCGTATCTCAAACAAATTCTTTTCGAGTATTCATTTACCTCTCCTCCGTAAAGGCATTAAGAAAATACATAGACTGCCAAAATACGGGGCCGTAGTCGGGTAAAAATATGTATTATTGAATTATGACTCATTAAGTAGCGAACCCGTATTCACGGAGTTATGACGTCACATCTCCTAGCCTTTTCCCAACTATAATATGTTGCGGTCGGCTTCCGGCCTGGTTTGGCTGGAAGCTGCAATCTTAGTGTTTTACATGGAGTGACCGCCAACCTGACCTCCACAACCCAGTTATTACTGAGTAATACGATACCTTTTGGAAATACTCATTGTCAGACTTTCAGGTCACTGACTACCTGTAACGACTACCTAAGATCTATAAAGGGTGTAAAAGTACCCTTAACGCAAACGAAGGACTCTTGTTCTCCCCACCACTGCGATATGTTTTTGGTTCTAGACCATATCTGGGAACCCCCTAGTTACGGAGATATTGGGGGTCAAAGTTCCAAATTTTGCACAGTTGTTTTTGTAAATACTAGTTTTTTCAGGTTAAAACTTTACTTAAATTACCTCCATGACCCGTTTACTACTCAAAGCATCCACTAACACAATGTTTTAAGAGTGCTACATTGAGTTTTACCGTAAATTGTAATTTTTGACCCCAAAAAAAAAAGTCGTTTCCCAGCAATTTTTTTTGCGTAGGGGTACTTTGTTTGATGTACAGAATACTTGGTTGACGTTTGCGTGAAGAGTCATTTACACCCTGTATATGGCAGCCAGGACCACCAGCTCAAAGTTCCTCTGAGACATGCAGGAAATTCGGTATGTAGTGGGTGGTCACCCATCCACAGACCAACCTAGACAAACGCGGCTTAATCCAAGAGTGGCAGTCATTATTAAGCCACGATCTCCTCTAATTATGAAGTTACCGAGTTAGTAGTTTACGAGTAATGAAGTAACAAACATCACACTAATATTATAAAGCCGAAAGTTTGTGAGTGTGTATGTTTGTTACTTCTTCATGCAAAAACTACTGAACTGTCACACTAATATTATAAAGCCGAAAGTTTGTGAGTGTGTATGTTTGTTACTTCTTCACGCAAAAACTACTGATCTGATTTGGATATAATTTGGCACACAGATAGTTTATAATCTGGATTAACATATTGATAGTTTTTATTCTGATTTACGATTACGATTTTTGACCGAGGGATAATTTTTGTAGCGGGTGAAGCTAAATATTCCACAAATAAATAAATAAAAAGTAGGTAAGACACGCTTACTCAATTGCCAAAGCTCAAAGAAAATTAAATCGTGTCCACCCGAATTGACCCGAAACCATCAACCCTATTCAAGTACACGCTACGATTTAAATCAGACAAACCGCATATTTAATACAGGTTCGGACAGCGGCTGTCCGGCCGGACGCTGCAAATAGCGCTGTCCGCGTTCCGGACATGTAATTAATTTAACACTGACTAGAGAATTTAAACGGTCGTTGGATGAACCGTGTTAATTATTTTTGCTATTGGGTTAGATCTATCCGTGTGATATTTGTTTTTGAATTATCTAATGGCTGGTAGATTAAGGGATGACGTGTATGGTAAATTCTAGCTAAGAGTTGTTTTGGAGTTCTGAAGACTTATAAAGTGGGCCGAAGCTATATAGGTACGGCAAAGTTTTTACGATACAGATGTGATATCAAAAAAATATACAAAGCCTAAAGGAATACTACTACACATACATACGCAGTTGAACATTTTGAATGAAAAATAAAATAATCTACCAAACTTAGAAATTTCATTATTCATCAGCAACTTACAATATCTGCTATTCCATACATTAAGACCTTAATGTATTGCACTATTGTGTAAGAAACAACAGTTTTCAGGGTTCCGTACCCACGGGACGGAACCCCATTACGGAGACTCCGCTGTCCCTCCGTCTATCACTAGGCTGGGCTGGGCTGGGCTGGGCTGTTACTCATGAACCGTGGACAGTTGAAATTTTCACAAAGGATGTATTTCTGTTGCCGCCATAACAAAACGTATCTAAAATCAATATTTAAGTGGGCCTCCCGTACAACAAACGTTTTTATTTTTGCCGTTTTGATATGGAACCCTTTATGTGCGAGTAAGACTCGCACTTGGCCAGTTTTTTTTTTAAATTGCCCCTGAAAAATTTCTATGAGTTTGGGATGATGTAGTATACCTTAAGATTTAGTTTTCCATCTTCTTTATCGTTAAAGTCGTTTTGTCTGACCCTCTGCACGGGTAGACCTTACCAGTGGACCTTAGCGTGTTAGACTTATATAATGATAAGGCACAGGGCAGATAGACCGGACCTGCAACGAAGACGCGGCATCTGTTTCACGTATCTTCATTACATGCAGCTAGCGGCGCCCAGCGGTTTTGCCCGCCACTCGGCTAGAAGCGTATTATAGAGCGAATGAGCGATGATAATGAGCCTATCACCTTCCTCGAAAATAGGACTGTCAAATGTAAATAAGAATATTTCAAATCTGACTAATTGTTATAGAGATTAGCAAGCTCAAACAAAGAAACTTATTAACTTTGTTTTTTGTTCTTTAAATTTTTTTCATGTAAATGTGAATGGAATGTTTTGAGTATAAATGTGGATGAATTTTGTAATTGATTATATGGCAAAAATGAGTTTCCATTAGTTGACGAGTCACAGAGAACTATGGAAGAATGCTGCGCCGACCCCAAATGAATTGGAATAAGGGAGAGATTGATGATAATGATGTTAATCCCATCTGGCGCAATATGCGCAGATAAGATATAAGACATAAGCGTCCGTCTGCATTGCTTATTTGTATCTTATACATTGAAACAAGCAATTCTTGCATATCACCGATTCACCGTGGACAGGTCAGTCCAATTACCACTACTGCCTCCGGAATAAAGCGCCAAAGACAGGACAGTAAGAAGCACATTATTGAGTAATTAAAGAACATGGGTGGTTTTTAGTCAGTAGAAGTCTGACACTCCCTTTCGCTCTACCCAAGAGCGGGAGGGGTTATTTGATGATTTTCCACCCACAAAAAAAGAAATAAAAAAAACAAGCAAAGTCAAGCAAGCATGTGCAAGTCCGACTTGTTCTTAGCCAGTTTTGTTTGTTGCGGCCGGTTACATAAATAAAATGCTGCGTACAGAGGATACACCCTGTCAGTTTGTCGCGGGCCGTCCCTTACACTGTGATATTTGTCAAATACGTCGGAATGATTTAAATTAGGTTTACAATAAAATTGGCGTTTTGTACATCAAAGTTACATCAGAGTTCCAAAAAACTCTCGTCTTTCGCCGTCTCTTCCAAATCTCTTCTGTGCCGGTTCTGCGTCCCATATTCTTGCCCTACCACTAATTTTCTCGTGTCTGAACGCAACATTGTCGCAAAATTATCTTTATTATCTAATTAATTCAGCAACCTTACTGGACTACTGATCTCATGTCATGAGCATTACAATCTATTTTATACTAACTGAACCCGTGGCTTTCTCCCTGGCCCATACACAAGGTTTCATGCATTCTCCTGTGACGATAGCCACATCGATGGGGCTAAAAAGTTCTGGAGTGGCGGCCTCCCACTAAGTGGACCGATGACGTTGAGGTTGCGGAGATCCGCTGGATGCGAGACGCACGGTCAATGTGGTGACACTTACGGGAGCCCTACCTATGTCTAGTACCTGAAATGATGATGATAATGTTATTAGCCGCACAATAATATTACTCACGTTTCCCCCATATCATCAAAGCAAAGTTAGAAATGCTGCATGGATTGTGTGATATCTGTTCTTTGGTCTTCTTCTCCTGCTTTATTTTACTGTTCATTGTTCAATTCAAATTGTTTAGGAGCATAGGAGTGCTTCTCTGAAACTATAATAACGTATACCACGAAGTAGATGGTGAAGTGACTTGAATACTTCCCTATGAATTTGTAGAACCAGTTCTGAGCCGCGAACGATTGAACTAATAGGGTAGTTATCAATAAAAGAATAAGTTTAAAAACTAAAACCCGACTACGAATAAAAACGCAGACTAATAAAACCGCGATCATAAAACTATTAAACAAGAAGAATCGTCTAGTAAGTAGATAATTTGATAAATTATAGAGGATTCTTCATGATACGAGTAAATAACACAGACTAGACCGTGAGAACTCTTTGACCGATAACTAAACGTATATGTTGACTTGAACTATAATATAATATACATATTTGTGATGTACTCGCCAAGACCTTTCATTTGCCATGGTACCAAACATGTTATGATTATCTCAATTTATTTTTTTTCGAGCTTAGAATTTGACATTTAAATTTTGTCATAAAAAGAATTGTTATTTTGCATCACCCGGGCTATTCTTACAAATCTATTGACACCTCATTTATTAAAATACGTTCAGTAGTCTAGGCGCTACGGTGGAACATACATACATAGACTGCCAAAATCATTACCCTTCCTTTTGGCTTTGCCGTAGTCGGGTAAGAATAACTGTCAGATAGATTTCCAAAAAATATTAGACACGTATTTTTTCTTTTTCACGTAAACAAACAATGAAGACTATACAGTCCTTTGAAAACTCGTGTGACGTCATATTCTAAGACCTTAGTATGGCATTTTTAACCGGTCATTGACGTCACAAACCCCCACTCAAATCTTTGACGCGTTTTATCTTCATCAATATTAATTGTTTTGATAAAACAAAAAGTACGTATCCAATATTTTTCAATAATCTAACAGACGGACTAAGAAACAATTTTTTTTTAAGTCGGTAAACATCCTTATTGCTTGAGGGATATGAAAAAAAAAGAAGTAAGTAATAACCTAACTGTTTACAGAGGAGAATGGAACAGAAAAAATGTGTTGCCCTAACCCCAATTAACGTAGTTCAAGGAAAAAAGTTTTTAACTTTATCTAACATCGGTCAGCGGGTGAATACCTACCAATCCTAGGTGTCAAATAAATCTTTGAACTATAATACTGAATTGAAAAATACCCTGTGATTGCGCCAATTTTAAATCACAGATTAAATTGATTTATTTGGCAACATTACGAATTGGTTGGTAATACATCCCTATCTCCCTTCCTTGCACGGAACCTATCGTACTGGTAATACATCCCTATCTCCCTTCCTTGCACGGAACCTATCGTACTGGTAATACATCCCTATCTCCCTTCCTTGCACGGAACCTATCGTACTGGTAATACATCCCTATCTCCCATCCCTTCCTTGCACGGAACCTATCGTACTCGTGGAAGCGAGTCATTAGACATTCGTAAGATTTAGTTCGTTGACTATGAACTTTTGTGTTTCACCAGTTTTTCTTGAACGCAATGTTCTTGACATTGCGTTCAAGAAAAACTGGTGAAACTTGGTGTTTTGTGCGTGAAAACCGCTGGGAATCTTACTTAGGAGCTGCCGCCGAGGAAATCAGGGTACTGTGCACCCCTGTAACCCTTATGAAAGACCGATTTCATCCTGTGTCTCCACGCGGTCTTACAACGTCTCGTTTCATTACTTTCCAAGTTGATTTTGTTGTCTTATTTTGCTATCCCGCGCAAACAACCTGTAATACTCTCCTTTACTCTACTCTACTCTCCTGTGATACTCTATGAAGTTTATCTAGAGGACTTTTCACAAACATCCGTAAACTCACACCTATTTCCCATGCGCGAGACAAAAACCACAGAACGCCACCTGCTACGGTCCTTACATACTCCTTTTGGCTCGTCCACGTTCATGCATGCACCCCATACCGGCTCCAAATACTATGCACCTGTTCTTTCTGGAGATCCTCACCGAAGAGGTCAGACTATGTCTGTCTAGGACTCTATGGCGTCCCCTTCTGGAGTTGCCACTCGCATATGCCTAATTTTTGTTTTGGAGGGCCGTAATAGATCAAATTAATGATTGAAAGGAAATGGTTGATTGATTGGAAGAGAGTGTCAGACTTCTTCTGACTAAAAACAAACCATGTTCCTTCTTAGCCTTTTGTGTCCGGGGCCGCGGTATGTCTTTTGAATAACCCGTTGCCCCACTCACATGTGCCTTACGTTCTGTAAGCCTTTCAATCATCCTCTACACATGACCTAACCATCTAATCATATTCTTTTCCATTCTTGTCACACTCTTTTTAATTTACTTAAAAGTCAACCGGCTAACAATAAAAACGTGGTCACCCATCACGGTTTCGAAAAAATAAACCTTTAAAATTCCGAAAAAAACCGAATTAAATAGTGAACTGGGGGTAGTAATAGTTTCCGGGGCTGCGGGTTGTTTCCAGGGCTGCGGGTTGTTTCCAGAGCTGCGGGTTGTTTTCGGGCTGCGGGTTGTTCGAGAGAGATACCGCAGCCCATGACATAAAGGGCTAAGAAGGAACATGTGTGGTTTTTAGTCAGTAGAAATCCGCCCATAGCGGCAGGGAGTCATTTGATGATTTCCGACCATCCAAAAAAAAGGGTAGTAACAAGCATAATTCTATAATGTTCCCATTGGTGGGACACAGGCCTACTCTCTATAATGTTCCCATTGGTGGGACACAGGCGTACTCTCTATAATGTTCCCATTGGTGGGACACAGGCCTACTCTCTATAAGAAGGAATGGGTTATAGTGCACCAAGCTGGCCCAGCGCGATGTGGTGTAAATATACGGAAGTAACATTTAATTTATGATGGTTGTTGGGGCCGAAGACTTCTGGAGTGATGACTGCGAACCGAAAGACAAGACGTAGCATTGGAAGGCCTCCCACTAGGTAAACCGATGGACCTGGTGAAGGTTGCGAGGAACCGCTGGATGCAAGACGTACGGAACCGGTCAATGTGGCGACACTTGGGGGAGACCTATGTCCAGCAGTAGAAGTCTATCGGCTGAAATGATGATAATGATGAATAATTTCGTGTGGACAAAGTTCGCGGGCACAGCTAGTACATAAAAATGATGATATCCAGTTTCTACGAAACGGTAAATGTCAGGATGTCTGCACATATAGATATTCGTTGGAATGAAGTCCAACGCAAACAAACAAACCGACGTAATGCAATTGGTACACAATAGCGAATTGTCAGACACAACACACAAACTTTACTGTATTTACTATCTAAGCATACATGAACTTTTGACATCCGCTGATAAAAAATAGATTAAATACAGCATGTTTCATTTCTTACCTACTTGTTAAAAAGAATCGGGTTATGTCTTCGCTGTGACGAGTTACTTGATTGTTGTTTAATAACCCATAAACTTTTCGTGCCACAAAATGCCTTTCATAAGTCAATAAAAAATAATCACACCACTCAAGACTCGACGGATTTGGCTCTGTTTTTGGAGTTTCGTACCTCAAAAGGAAAAAACAGATCCCTTAGTATCACTTTGTCGTCCGTCTGTCTGTCAAGACCCTTTTTTCCAGGGATACGTAAAGGTATCGAGCTGAAATTCATATCAAATTCTCAAATCTAATGTTTGGAGCTGTGAAAAAATCAAACTTCTAAGCTAACGCAATCAAGATACAGCCCTTTATGCTGCTTTTTGACATTTGTAAGGAGTCAAAACCCACAGGCTACATCTTGTGAACTTGAAATTTGGTGCGAAGCAACGTCCTATGGCACAAATAAAGGAAAATTTGCCGAAAACTAAATTATAATTTTAAACTTACTACTCTGTAACCCTTGGTGCGCGATTCCGACTCGCACTTGGCCAGTATTTAATTGTGTTCGTAATTGTATTTTATTGGTCAGGAATTAAATGAAAAATATTTTTGTTATACTTTTCATAACTGCACTTTCTTCACTACTGAAATAGTTAACATTCGAAGACGGGGCGGGTCGCTAGTCTTTGAAAAAATCTTTAGGAGTGCTATTTAAACAATATTTTAAAGACAGCATTTACAATGTAACAAGAAATCAACCTCTATATCAAAAATGTATAAATCTATGCTTTATGTCAGGTTCAAACCCGAACACAAACAAGAAATATTTTTAGAAATAGGGTATAAATTGTGTTGTTTGCCATTCAAGTTACAGTACAGTCTAGTAATTTGTTTGAAAATGAAGTACATTATTTTCGCCGTATTTCTGTTATGTAAGTACTTTGTTATTTTTGTAACAGCAGTTTGAAAAACTTTTTAATATTTATTTAAAGAAATTATAGTACAGAGGTGTTGCTTAACTTTAAACTCGCCAAACTTTTACGTTCTTTAAGACATATCTATGAACCACCTTTTACTAACTGAAGTTGCTTTTCATTCTAAAGTTCATCATCATCATCATCATCTGTCTAGCCGAGTCCTAACTATGCTGGGGTCGGCTTACAAAGGAATGCATCTGAATACCAGTATTTTACATGGAGCGTCTACCTCTATGACAGACAGTTCCGCAGTTGCCTTTGTAAAACGGTTTGTCAGACTTTTAAGCCACTGACCACCTGTTACGACAGTCAAAGATACCTTATAATACCCTCACGAATCAGGTAGGGCTTTTTTATCCAACTGCGGCGAAGCCCAAAAGGAGGGGTAACTTAATCATCATCATATTGTTCAATGTTATTTTGGTCGGCGCAACATGTTTCTTTCGCTCTCTTTCTGACATCATTATTCTCACATTATTGTATAATTTTTAAATAATCATTTACAGATGAATTCCTGCCTTCGACATACTCTCGTAATGTCCCGTACTACAGAAAGGATTATACATACGTTGAAGAATTTGAAGCTTTCTACAAGGTTCATTGGGACAGCAGTGGATCCTCTTGGAATACTGCTTTTTTGACCTGCGATGATGAAGGAGCGACTCTTTTTTACCCAAAGATAAAAGGAGAGTGGAGCTTGGTCAAAAACTTAACAAATAAAATGACTGAAGCTCCCAATGTTACTGATATTTTTGTGGGGCTTCACGATGAATTTAAGTTAGGTGAATTTATCACGGTTGACGGTAAGTAAACTTGTTTATTTATTTCGGTAAGCCGAAGCCGGTAGGTTTTCGGTAATTAATTTTACAAATTGTTTACAATAAATTCCTTTAAAATACTTTTTCAGTAAATTACTTACATCAAGATTACACAATGCACCATTTCGGGTACATACCAAATATTATTAAAAAGATCTTTAAAAAGTTTTAACTTTTTAAGCTTTTATTACCACCCGATTTATACCACCCGATTTATACCACCCGTCATCATCATCATACTTACAACAAACAAAAAATGATGTGCCTAAACTACGCTATAGCATTAGCGACCTTACATGCAAGAACACTGATTCACAAATTGCTTCTCTCCGGACCATACGACGAAACCGAAGCAATGACACTCACACAAATCACACTCACACAGAACACACTCACACACATCTGCATACAGATTTACATACCACGCACGTACATTATCATCAGAATCTCATCTTCCTGCCATTTTTTCTTTCATTCTGCCCTGTCATTCGCCACGCGATCATTTAATTTTATTCCTTTTTCCTAAGAGACCAAATAAAAGATGGACCGAGTGTGGAAGATATGATCTTCATTCTTCACACACTCCGTCCATCTTTTATTTGGTCTTCCTCTCCCTCTCCATCTCACACCACACACGTATACGCTTTAGTAAATACTAAAATTGTTATCATTATCTGTCATTTTATGTTTTGATAGGCAAGCCACATTTACTGAGTTACCAAAATGCCTTGTTTGTTTAACCGTACCGTCTATCTGGCAGAAACTTGATGCTCCGAAATTTATTTGGCATAACACACTTGGCATAATTATTCTTCTTTGAACGAATGTGTTTAAGGCGAAAAAAAAAAATATCGCTTTGCCGAATGTTTACATGTTCGAATTTACAATGGCATACTTACTTTTAAGATGGCAGAATTTTATGTGGTATACCTTTGAAAAGTTAATATTTCGCATCTTATCGTTTCGCAGAACATTTATTTCGAGCGCCGATTACTTGGTATTTTTACATGGCATTCTATGAAGATGGTTAAATTTCATTTGGAATAATTTTATAAGGCATATTGCCTCAATTTAAAGTTGTTCAACTTTGTCTCCCAAAATACAAGCGCTACCCAATTTAGGGACCACTGGTATCTAATTAAGTTAAGTATATAGGTAAATTGATACCGAAATTCATATTGTAAAGTTAGAATAAGAAAATGCTTTCTAATGTCAATGTTTAATTATTATAAATTTCATTGTTATTTTGATTATCCTGCTCTTATCTGAATATAGAGATAAGAAGCATTTATTTTTAAACTAATTCATTGTTATCATAAAAGCATAACAGCCAGAATAATAATATTTTTGTCTCACATGTTGCTAAATTAAAAATAATATCCAAAGACTACGTGATTTACACTCAGACCAAATAAAAAGTAAAGACGGAGCTCTGCGATCAGCAAAGTGAGGCCGGCCAAACTACGCCTCGCAAACACGCACACACGTCTCAGACCAAATAAAAAGTTTAAGACCAAGGCGTAGTTTATGTTGTACGTGTGTGCGTGTGTTGTGTATGTACACGGCGAGGCGTAGTTTGACCGGCCTCACTTTGTTCGAAGAGTTCCGTCTTAACTTTTTATTTGGTCTGAGGATTTACAGTAGTCATAAGTATGATTTTAAGATGTCAACGTATGCCTATCAATCTATGTTTCTTCGAGTAAGTTGTGTGTTATCATGATTAACGAAAACTATCACGTAATTAAATATACAGGGTATAAAAAGACTCTTCACAATGCCGTCAACCAAGTACGATGTACATCAAACTTTGTTAACCTAAAAAAAAATGCTAGATAGAAAACTTTTTTTTGGGTTGAAAATCAAAGTTTCACGATAAAACTCAATATAGCACACTCAAAACATTGTGCCGATTGATGCTTTTAAATAGCCAATGTGTCAAGGAGGTAATCAAAGTAAAGTTTGGAACTATGACTCCAATATCTCCATAAATGTAAGGTTCCCAAATATAGTCTAGAACAGAAAAATGCTCGTAAAGACCCTTAACGAGTTAGGGTAGTTTTACTCCCTTTAGTTCACTAACTACCAGTACCCACTAGTAAACGTATATTTGGAGTCGGTGGACCATGTCTTCCAAGTGAAAGGACCATACTTCGAAAGCAAGTAATATGTGGATAATATCTCTCTTCATTAATTTAACCGTTTTACTTTGGAACTTATTGCACCCGAGATAGTTCAGTAATATCTGATGGATTATTCAAATTAGTACGGACAATAAGGGGGCTGTCTGTGGTCAGAGGACCCTGGCTGGTTTTCTTTTCTCCATTGAGGTTTGCGAGTCTGTAAAAGGCGCCTACTTTTTATACCCCAAGCCAGTTTGCTCGAACCTTTTTTTTTGGGGATGGGAAAGAAATAATCCCGCTTTCGGGTAGAGCGAAAGTAAATGTCAGATTTCTACTGACAAAAATCTACCCATGTTCCTTCTTAGCCCTTTATGTCGAGGCCGGTATCTCTTGCGAACAACCTGCAACCCCGACGGGCGTCGGCCCTTCTCGGAGAGGTTCTCTTTTTCTCATTTTCCGCCACCGCCTTCGCTAGCATCACTGCTTCGCAGAAGGAGGCGACGGCGTCCTATTCCATCTCGCCCCGGACCATGGCTTGCACCAGGGCCAGACGCAAGAGGCCGCCGCTGCCAAGCGCTACTACGAGAACACGGCGGGGCTCCGCTCAAGCGGGGCAGACCTCCAGGCCACCGTGTCCTCCGGCCGATCCACACAATCCTGACATCCGGGCGTTTCCTCCCGCCCGATTCGGTGCAGGTACCTCCCGAAACAACCGTGTCCGGTGAGGACCTGCGTCAGACGGAAAGGGAGGGTGCCGTGGCGCCTCTCTAGCCCAGTTTGCTCGAACCTTAACTAAAAAATATACGTAACTTGTGACCTCAACCCAAGTTAAGTAGCTAAGTTTTGACGACTATACTGTTTTTTTAATCTATGAAACGATGGGTGGGCTTAACATAGTAGTGTAAAGGATAATTTGGCAAAAAATGAGGTAGCTGATGAGGTGACGAGAAATATAAATGTACCTAAAGAAGAAGACATGCGGCACCGACTCCAAATGAATCGAGACAAGGCACTATGATGATAATTATTACAATTTTTTATCTTTATTTTCCAGGACAATCAACACCATATCCTTTGCCTGCTGCAAGCAGTCTAGTGCCATTTGATAACAGTTGCATAGTTATGAATATAGACACTGGTATGTTCAGTGTGGACAGTTGCCCAGATAGCTCTGAAACGCCTTTGCCGTTTGTCTGCAAGAAAGTTGACAAAATGTCCTGTCCTACTGTCGATCACGGTAAGTGGTCCCACTGACTCTTCGTTCTGGGGGTCTATAGTCCCAACTTCGTGTATAGCTCTATCTTTTTCTCCTACTGAAGTGGCTTTAAAGTAATAATGTTACGAGAGGAGGTGGCTTAGGCAGTGTTTCTTTCCGTATTAATTGCAAAAAGCTATGTCGAGAATATTTAAATTGGTTTTTAAAGTCCTCAAGCGTACACACAGGTAGGAGCAAGGTACCATATTTTTAACTGGCTTATTCAATCTTTGTCTCCATCACATTCCCACGGGAGATGAGTATAATGGAGATTGAATAAAACCTATTAAACTAATTTGACGCTTCTCGTGACCCAAGGGCTGGCTTTTATCTTGGCCAGAGGCTAAGCGTTGCCATACAACGTGGCAATGCCGCCAGTCTTTTGGGCACATTACCGGCTGACTGCGTTGAGGAGCAGTATTTCGATGCCCTTTTATAGTTTCTTGTTAGTTTATTTTATAGTTTTTAATTAATGTACATAGTTAGTTTTAGTTATTTAATGCGAATTAAATAAATTTACAGATTACAAGTTTCTGAACATAACGGGAAAATGCTACAAAAAAAATAAAAAGCAACAAAACTGGAAGGAAGCAATGAAAACCTGCTTCATGGAAGGAGGGATACTGGCGGTAATCGAGAACAGTTACCAAGCACAAGAAATTATAGACAACAATATCCTTGATAGAGGAGAAACCTATTTCGTTGGAGTTCGGAGGGTCTGGCCTCGCGGTGATTTCTACACAGTGAAAGGTAAATTAACGCTATTATTTCATTCTCGCCTAATAATGTAAAAGCAAAAGAAAAAATTTTATGAAGTAAAAAAAATTCGTCCGCATCGCGGTCACCGGGAAATGTAAGGTAAAGTGTGTCTAAGTGTGTGTAAGTAGGTGGTATGTGTGTGTGTGTGTGTGTGGAAGTACGTGTGTGTGTGTGTGTATGTGGTCAAGGCAATACTAATTCCTTGGCCTAACCCACTTGCCAAAGTCCTGATTGACACGCACTCGGACCCCAGGGCATTTGTATTTCAGTTCTCAAACAAATAACTACGAATAAGAAATGATCAGTATTGGCGTCAGAGGTTTGCAGCACCTGCAGAAACCCAGCAATGATACGAGGGCGTCGACACAATTTCATCCCACAACAATATCCAACTTCTAATATACCACCTGGGGGTCTAAAATGGCCACTTTAGCAGATCCCAATATGAATTGCGTTAAAAACGTAAAATGGAATTTTCATAATAGTAACTGCGTCTGTGACCATTTAGGAAAATAGATCATAATAGGAAATTAATGTGAATTTTGTTAAAATCCGAAAATGGTCCCCCCCCCTCACCAACCCCAACCCCTGGTCTCTTTTTTATCCGACTGCGTCCAAGCCCAAAAGGAGGGTTATGTGTTTGGCGTGTATGTATGTATGTAGGTATGTATGTATTCTTGTTGATAATATTTTATCTAAAGTAGTATAAAAAAATGGTACCCCACTTATTGGTACACACCTACTGTACTTATATCATTTATTTTCATTTACAGGCCAAAAATTCAGCGACTTATTTCAACGCCCGGACTCCAATAACCAAGTTCGGTACGTGAACATACCAAACCAAGACGGGTATTTACCGAACAGTGACGGTTATTACCCGAACTATGACATTGAATACCCGAATCAATACGGGCGATACCAGGACGGTAGCATGGCCATCCGCGCCCAAGTTGTAACTCAGGATTGTGGGACTGCTTCTGTGCAGAGTAGCACTCTCTACACTGGGATCAAGAGCTGTGATGATCGTCTACCGTTCATTTGTGAAATTCAAGTTGGTATTTAATCAAAATTAATCTGCTGGTAGAAAGAAGGCGGTAGCATAAGCCTCAGATACATAATTATACACCTATACAACGCAAGTATCACGTTGGTTTACATCCAAATGACAACCAAGCGTGCCATACTTTAACTTCCAACTAGGACATTAGCATTATTTAGTCATATTAGTCTCTTTTAGACTGTATTTTCAATCTTTAAATGCCCAGAATAGGGTTCAAATCAAAACAAATCAAAATATTTTTATTTCACATAAGCCTACATGGGCACTTATAAAATGTCGCTAAAAAGGGGCACGGTTCGGTGCATTGGTCGATTCCTAAGGAGAAGAACCGGCAAGAAACTCCAAAGGTTACTCTTTTAATGTTTTAAAATCGTTTAAGTTAACTATAAGGTATATTACACACATGAAGACCATGCAGATTAATGTCTGAGATGGTCTTTTGAAGAAAGCTCCACACAGATTTGAGTGGACACGTCCAGCCAATGAAAGCATTTGTCAGTTATCGTGGAACTCGACTTATAACTCAAGGAGCTCAACGTCACGACGAACAATACCAAAGAAAGGAAGGTTACTTACTGATTTAAAAAATATGATTCTAATTAGTCCGTCTGTTAGATTATCGAATATATTGGAAATGTACTTTTTGTTTTATCAAATCAATAAAAAATTACGAAGATAAAACGCGTCAAAGATTTGACGTCACTAACAGCAAAAAAATGTCATACTCTTTTCTTAGAATATGACGTCACACGAGTTTTCAAAGCATTGTACTATCGTCTTCATTGTTTGCTTACGCGAAAACAGAAAAAATACATGTTGAAAATTTTTTGGGAATCTATCTGACGGAGTAATTCAATTTTTTTAGTTATCTACCCTATTAACTTGTAACAATGTAACGTTTTTGTAGTTTTAAACAAATTAGCTTGCTGTGACAGGCTCGTTAAGCATAAAATATTTATGCCGGGCACCCGAACGGACATGCGACGTAGGTGCACTTGCGTTACCTAACGTATATCTATATCTGTGGTAACCCTTAAGTGCTCTAGGAGATGTTCCAAATTCAACCGATCACAGAAAGGGCGAAAGACTGGATGTACATTTTAAGTTATCTATCAATCTCCTCTCCGCTTTAGTGGAAACCGGACCTTATACTTGGCAAACTCATCATCATCATTCTCCTGCCCTTATCCCAATTTATTTGGGGTCGGCGCAAAATGTCTTTTTCTTCCATACTAACAAACAAACAAACTATGTATGTAATAAATAATTATAAAGATAATTAATTTATAGATTATATAAAATAATATTAGGGATAATTGAGTAATATTGAGTCAAAAAGTTCGTTGTGTATCAGACTGGTTAATTAATTTTGGAACTGTCTTTTGAGTGAAAAGCAAATTTCTTTATGTAAACATTATTGATGCCGTACCAATAAAATACTTTGTCAAGAATGGCGTTTTACTTGAATAGCAAATTATTTTCAATTATTAATATGAGTAATCTTCGGAAATACCGACCTGATTTTATAATAACTCTCCTTTTGAGCTTCGCCGCAGTCGGGTAAAAATTCCTTGACTTTTTATACCCAAGTGTCTATAGAATAGAATAGCTTGGGGGCTGCGAAACTGTCCGAAAGTAGAACTGCAGCCCGGGAACACAAAGGCTAAGAAAGAACAAGGCCAACCCATGTTCCAGTATTATTCAGTACAAGTCTGACACTCCCTGCCGCTACGCCTGGAGCGGGGGGGATTTGATGATTTCCAAAACCTACGCAAAGAAAAGGTACCATAATATAATTATGTTAAAGACGCTTTCACGGGATATTTATTCTACCGATCAAAGCTACGGAGCGAACCTGCGGGCTAATGTTATTAACCAATATAATAATTGCCGGCCTCGTTGCTTCAGTGGTCGCAACTGCAGACCAAGAGGTCCCGGCTTCAATAGGGGATCGGACTGAGTCAAAAAAATATGATTCTAATTAGTCCGTCAGTTAGATTATCGAAAAATATTGGATACGTGTTTTTTGTTTTATCAAATTAATCAAAATTGACGAAGATAAGATGTGGTTGTGACGTCATTTGTAGGTAAAAAATGTACTATCATATGACGTTTTCGAAGAGTTCACGAGTTTTCGAAGCACTGTATTGCCTTCATTTTTTGTTTATGTTAAAAAGGAAAAAAATGTGTCCAAAATTTTTTGGAAATCTATCTGACGGACTAATCAGTTTTTTTTGTCCGATCCCCTATTGCCGGATCAAAGTGTTACTAGGTTTCTCCATCAGGAATTTCGTGCATCAGGAGGTCAGGGATTGGGAACCTCGTAATCGCTCGTAATGGGCCTCCAGCTCAAAATTACCCAACAGGGGCAGTGGAGAGGGCTATCCTCGGAGTTTCCTTGCACTATCAAATCAGAATCTATACTAATATTATAAAGCTGAAGAGTTTGTTTGTTTGTTTGTTTGTTTGAACGCTAAGATTTCAGGATCTACTGGTTGGAATTGAAAAATTCTTTTTGTGTTAGATAGTCCATTTATCGAGAAAGGCGTTAGGCTATATAACATCACGCTACGATCAATAGGAGTGGAGCATAAATGAAAAATGTTGCAAAAACGGGAAACGATATTCCTTATTGAGAGCTTCCGTTGCGTGCGCTGCGAAAATGGTTTAAGTTATGCAAATATTATGTACGAAAGAAATGTTCCTTTTTAAAAGTTCTACAAATAAGTCCGCGACAGCATATATCTATCTACTAAGATTGACTCACTGTAACCATTTTTTACAATCGAAATGTTAGGTTAATTAGAATTATTTTTTGCGAAGCTTATTTAACCCATATGGTATAAATCTATATCTAAATAAATATGTTTGCTAGAAAGGAAATTTAATATAGAATATTTGTTCCGTTTACTCTATATAGTTTAAACAAATATCTTAGAAGATATCGCAATGTTAAAATGTACGCGCGACAAAATAATTACGCGGTCCGCCAGCCCTCGCGTCCCGATGTAGATACGTGGAGATTCTGGCTTCCGGGAAATTCAAATTCAAAATATTGATTGCACCATATTATTTTCAAGGTGTTATTGTATATTGTTTTGTGAGCAGTAGTGGCCCAGTGGTGGCGGCTCCGACTTACGAACAGTTGGTCGTGGGTTCGAACCCAGACAGGCGCATTACTTTGTGTAATTTATTTCATCACCACTGCTCTCAAAACGGTGAAGGTAAACATCGTAAGGAAACCGGTATATCTTAGAACCAAAAATTTGAAGATTGTGACATCTACCAATCCGCACTGGGCCCGCGTGGTGGATTATAGCCCATCCCGCTCCTAGAGAGGAGGCCTGAGTCCGTTCAGTGGGAACAATATAGGCTGATGATGATGATGATGATGGTATATTTAACAGTAAGAGATAGGTAGGTACCTATAGTAATTCTCAATTTAATCATGTAATCTAAGGTTCTATCAAATATTATAGAGAGGAAAGATTAGCTTTTTTGTTTGTTACGATTTAACTCAAAACTCAGACTCCTTGGAAAATTCTTTCAACATTAGAAAGCTAATTGAAAAAATATTACTACGTTGGATAGTCGATCTATCGAGGAAGGTTGTAAGTTATATATTATTGTGACGCATACGAAGTTGCGTGGGTCAGCTAGTGAATGGTATTATGATTCAAAAGATTGAATCCATAGATAGAATCACTACACACTATTATAAAACAAAGTCCTCCGCCGCTTCTATCTGTCTGTTCGCGATTAACTCAAAAACTACTACACTAATTTTTATACAGTTTCAAAAAAGAATAGAGTGGTTCCTGAAGAAGGTTTGGGTATATAATTTGTCAAGTTTTTGACATCCACGTGGGCGAAGCTGCGGGCATCAGCTATATAAAAAATAAAACACATGAAAATTTCTATTAATTGCTTTTTTTGCACAAAATATCATCTCTTATTGATATTCAAACTCTTTACAGATTAATATCTATGGTTCGCAGCATAGTTTGACTTGGTGGCAGCCGAAGAAGCTGCTCCTCCACCATATTGACCCTGGGTAGCTAACCCGTTAGCCTGGAACGTGAAAAAACGTAAAATCCCTGAAGGGTTACCCAGGGTTGTGTACCTAATGAGTGTACCTAGTTTATGTTAAAGTCCCATGTTATAAGGGGCGACCGTATTGCCATCAAAACAGCTCTGTGGCTGCTACTGAGAAATTTCTGATGTATTAACCCAACAACACATCAAGAGAAGAAAAATCAAACCCGGATCACATTCAGCAATCGCGCTTACGATCACAGAACCTGCTTTTTTATCCACACATTAATATCATCGTTTCAGCCGAAAGGATAAACCTAGACTTCTCCTTAAGCAGGATAACATCGACTATATGGTGAATTGGTGACAGCTCACCAATTCGCAGTTCTAAGATGGACAAGTATTCGTATCATCATCTGCCAAGCCTTTTCCCAACTTATGTTGGGGTCGGCTTCCTATCTAACTGGATGCAGCTGAATACCAGTATTTTACAAGGAGCGACTGCCTACTCCACAACCCAGTAATACTGGGTAATAGGATACCTTTTGGTGCCACTGTTTGTCAGACTGTCAGGTCACTGACTACCTGAAACGACTGACAAAGATCTATACAGGGTGGTGCAGACGATACGCCAATAAACTACCTAAATGACTTTGCCAAATTCGTTCGTTCGTTACATTTTATTTCCACACGTTAATCGGTGCAAAATATTCCTAAGATTAGTAAACCAATATTTGTTTGACAATTGTATTGTATTTTGTTTACAGTTTTATAAGTACTACTTGGTTTTTTTTTACTTAAAAAAAAATTGTGTTAGGATTTATTTGATGGTTTAAAAATGTTCCTAAGAACTAGAACTAGTAACTAGAACCGTGGTTTCATTTATTGTCGTATTGTCGGCACCACCCTGTCTAATAATATGGCATTTCGAGCCATGGGGGAAACTGGGTATGTAATGGGCGGTCACCCACATCATCCACAGTTTTGCCGTGACAGAAAGTTAAGAGTGACCTGATCGCCTGACCCATTTATTTCAATGGTCGCTTTTACTCAAGATGACTTTAATAAATACCAAAAAACTCCATTCCCTCGTGGGGAAACAGGGGAAACTTCGGTCATTCCTGCCCTGGGAATCAAACTCGGATTCTCATGCTCAGCAGTCGAGCTAGCAACCACGAAACAGTTACCTTTGTCCTCTTCAAGAGTTCAAGTTGAGCAGCCTTGGTGTTAACATCCTTGCCAGCCCAGGTCTTCCAGACAGACGCTTGTAATGCCCTTCCGTAGCTGAAGGTCAGAGCCCAAGGTTTTTTCAGGGACACCTGGTTAATAGCGTTCAAGTATACCGTGGCTTCTTCTTCGGTCAGGCCACCAGAAAGGAAGGTGATTCCTGGGAGAAGAAAGGCTAAATTTAAGACTATCCTATACTGAAACTATCACTTTAAGCAAGAAGACGTCCACTCCTGGACAAAGGCGTTCCCCATAGAACGCCATAGTGAACGGCATCCTGTTGCTTGCATCCACCGGCTGCCAGCGACTCTCTCACGATGTCGTCGGTTCACCTGGTGTGAGACCTACCCTACCAACGCTGCGTCTTCCAGGTCGTGGTCGCTTCTGGAGAACATTTCTTCCCTATCGGTTGTCAGCACTTCGAACGCTGCCGTTGTAGTCTGCCTAGTGCCACTATGAAACTATGGCAAATTATAATTAGTTCTTAACCTTGTCTTCTCACTTTGTCTATCACAGAAACTATCATCTGTCCTTCCTGTCCGCATCTAATTTAAAACCCTGAGTCCCATCAGTGGGAGCTTCATAGGCTATTAATTGTATGTCTGCATTTGCCAAAATGACAAAAAATACAAGGCCAAAGTTCTTAAAGAGCGTTTAAGAGTACCAAGACTTCATGTAATTTAGGAGGTGTTGCTTACCAGGAACGGCAGCGGGAACAGTCCTCAGTAAAGCAGTAACAGTTGCAACTGCGATCTCTTGTGGGGTGTTCTTCTTGGAGCTTTCATGACCTGGCGTCACCTAGAATATAGAATAAATGGATTATATGAATGACCTCATCATGAGGATATAGGTTGGATTCCAGAGTCGGGCAGTGTTATTGGGGTTTTCCATCAGGAATCAATAACGAAATATGCGTGTTCTAACGTCTGTCTAACCCTTTGGGGATTACAAGTGTGATGTCATGTAGTGAATTGAAGAACACGAATTTCTTCTGATCTAATAGAGAATAGGCTTGATTGCTATGGTTTCTAATTTGCCGATCGCTCGATGTCGTCGATATTTGCACAGATTTGATAAAAGAAAAATGTAATGATTAAAAATAAAACATTTTCCATCAGGCTTGCTGTTTTCTGTACTATGTTTATACAGCGAAAGCCTATACAGGGTGTAAATCAACCCTTCACACATACGTCAACCAAGCGTTTTGTACATCAAACTAAGTACCCCTATGCAATTTTTTTTGCTGCTGGGAAACGCCTTTTTTTTTGGGGTCAAAAATTTAATTTTACGGTAAAACTGAATGTAGGACTCTAAAACATTGTGCTAGTGGATGCTTTGAATAGTAAAAGGGTAATGGAGGTAATTGAAGTTAAGTTAAAACCTAAAAAACTAATGTTTACAAAAACAGCTGTGCAAAATTTGGAACCAGTGGTGGGGAGAACAAGTGCCCTTAGTTTGCGTTAAAGGTACTTTTACACCCTTTAGACAGACTGCCAAAATCATTACCCTTCGCCGTAGTCGGGTAAAAATAAAACATTTTCCATCAGACTTCCATCAGACGCAGCATACGCAGTTAGAAAAATTCGTAATTTAACCGATTTAGAGACAGCCCGATTAGTGTACTTCAGTTATTTTCGTAGCGTAATGTCGTACGGCATTCTATTATGGGGAAATGCCGCTGATATACAGACCATCTTTGTTTTGCAAAAACGGGCGGTTAAATCAATTTATAAATTGAGTCCGAGACACTCTCTCAGAGAAAAATTTAAGGAAATTAATGTAATGACTGTTCCTTCTCAGTATATTTATGAAAATCTTTTGTATGCTCACAAAAATATAAAGCTGTTTTAGAAATATAGTGATATTCACAATATAAATACAAGAAATAGACATAAATATATTGTACACACAACAAGGCTCAAGAAAATAGGTGGATCATTTAGATGCCAATGTATTCGCTTTTATAATAAACTACCAAGCCACATTCAAAATTTAAGCCTTAATAAATTTAAATCTTTTACAAAACGTAAACTTTGCCAAAAAGCTTTTTATGCTGTTAAAGATTATATAGAGGACAAAAAAGCTTGGGATTGAACTGCTCCAATTTGAATTGTTTTTTTTATATATATTTTATTTTTCTTTTATAATTTGACATTTTATTAATTTTCTTTATACACAATGACATTGTTTACTTTTTCAAGTATGATATTATTTTTTGACCAATATTTACTTGTTAAATATTTTTTTTTTTTTTGTTTTTGATTTAGTTTTGTGTTTTTTTTTTGACATTTAATAACTTGACTTATTTAATATGATAAATATTTTATTATTTTTATATTGTGAATATGAGGACTATAAGCGACATACCCAAATGTCCTTTCCTTCGTATTGTTCGTCGTGACGTCGAGCTCCTTGAGTTATAAGTCGAGCTCGACAATAACTGACAAATGCTTGCACTGACTGGACGGGTTCACTCAAATCTGTGTGGTGCTTTCTTCAAAAGACCATCTCAGACACTAATCTGCATAGCCCTCATGTGTGTCTCAAGATTATGTCTGGACCTTAAACTTATTGTTAACCATTTAAAACCATTTTAAAAGATTAAAAGAGTAACCTTTGGAGTTTCTTGCCGGTTCTTCTCCTTAGGAATCGACCAATGCACCGAACCGTGCCCCTTTTTTTATGTCGACGTTTTACAAGTGCCCATGTTGGCCTATGTGAAATAAAATATTTTGACTTTGACTTTGACTTTGACTTGCTGTTTTTCTGTACTATGGTAATACAGCGAAAGCCAATATAAATAAATTTACCAAAAACCTTGAATTTAAGCATTCATACTATCAGAAGCATTCAATAAAAGAGGCAAATAAAACTTTTTATACCGAGACCACAAATTATGCAAGATCACGTTCGCTAGGAATAAAGAGATGAGAGCTTTAGCTCCACTGAAAGGCTTGTAAATAGGGCAAAGGGGTGCTAAGCCTGTTCGCTTTCCATATGCTTCTTAATCCGAACGTTAAGACCGACCTATTTCGCTTTGAGTTCGTGCGCTTAACCCACGAGAACTGTGAACATGTAATCACGGTGAATTAGGGCAATGACTTATACAGAAATTTTAGATCAATCTCACTAATATTATAAAGGCGAAAGTTTGTGAGTGTGTGAGTGTGTATGTTTGTTACTTCTTCACGTCCAAACGGCTAAAGTGATTTTAATAAAATTTGGTATGGAGTTAGCTGACACCCTGGATTAACACAAATAGGATAGTTTTTATCCCGATTGTATCTTCCCGTGGGATAATTTTCGAGTTGTAGCGGGCGAAGCCGCTGGCAACACGAGTACATAATAGAAACATATTATAAATATCCTCTAAAACGGCTCGACCGATTTTGATGTTTTCTTTTGTATATTTGCTAGATCATCAACTTCCGGGCAGGAAGTTGATGATTAACCATTTGGGGTCGGGCCAACACGTTTTTTTTTTCCATTCTGCTCTGTTAGTCGTCACGCTATCATTTATTCCTTTTTCCTTCATATAACACCTCACACACTCCATTCAACTTTTTTTTGGTCTTCCTCTCCCTCTCCATCCATCCACATTTATATTCATCACTAATTGTCTTATAATTATTTGCTAGATACATACCTTTTTTTTTGGTGTTGGGAAATCATCAAATGACTCCCCCTGCTCTGGGCAGAGCGTTAAGGAGTGTCAGATTTCTACTGACTAAAACCACCCATGTTCCTCCTTAGCCCTTTCTGTCGAGGCCGCGGTATCTCTTTCGAACAACCCGCAGCCCCGACGGGAGATATAAATAGTTTACGACCTATTCTTATAATAGGTTCTCCTACCTTATCTTTATTGATTTACTCGTATATACCAACCATGTTTGGTTTCAACAGCGTTCCCTCGAGGAAAACGTGGTGATCATTCAACGCCTTGTACAACGCCGCTAACGCAGTTTCAGTCACCTTCTGATTCCTTACAATATCATGATCGCCTGGTAACAAAATATTTGGATTAGTTCTAACGGCCTGGCCACGGGACATTCGCCAAAGCGAAAATTCGCGCGGTGCGAACGGCGAGGCGTCGAACGACTGAAACAAACGCATAGAAATGTACTGATCAAGCCACGCAGAGCGGTGAACGGCGAAATGTACCGAGCGATCGCTCGGGCGACTGGCGGCGCGGCTCGCGAGTGAAACAAATACATGAATCAGTACGGACGGCGCGAGCCACGGCGTCGAGTGGCGACTTGGCGGCGACTAGGGCAGTGATCAAACTAGTTTAGTTATTATCGCCGCGAATAATGAACAGTATGAACACCGAGACTTTTATATGTGAAATACTAGCAAGGCCACCTATTTGGAAGTCTGGCCACCCATAGCATAAAAAAAAAAGACTGGATTAATTTTGTATTTCTCGTAGTTCTTGTGGAATTCTCGAGCTATACCTCGATTTTTATTCAAATCCCAATCCCATTTCTACTCCACAATCTCTTCCAAATATTATGTCTTGAACCAAAAAACTATTACTTTCTAAGCAATATCGAGATAACTTTGATAAAGACATTTGGACTTCCTTACTGGTCGCGGCGGCGAACGTGACTGCTCGTGGCCTGCAAACGATGCCGCGCGAATAGTCGCCTCGATATTTGCTAATTTCGATGTTGTTATCGATTACGCCTGTATTTGTAAATCTGCCTAGATTTCTGTCAACTACATTAACAAGAATGGTTGTCAGACTTTCAGGCCACAGACGACTTGATCAACTGTCAAAGATCGTCAAATGACAGCCAGCCGGGACCAACGGCCTAAGTAACTAGTTGCTTTCCGAGGTACGGAGGAAGAAAAACGAAACAAGTTCCAAGAGCAAAAGTAAAAAAAAAATAAAGAATGAAAAAAACGGAAGTTTGGAAAGAAGAAAAGGAAGTTTCCAAGAGTGGGAGGGGTTATTTGATGATATCCCCCCCCCCCCCCCCATAAAAGGCCATTTTAGCATTATTAGTTATAGTTATTATAAATTTTCATTTTAAAGTTATTTTTGCCAAATAAACACAAGTTTTCTTTCTTTCTGTTAAACATACTAACATTCAATGCCGAGTATTATCTGTGAATCGGAAAGCGAGTTCAGCTGTTGGTCCCGGCAATCATTTATAGGTCGTTAGCAGTCTTTACAAGACAGTCAAGCAAGCAAGTCAAGTAAGTTTTTTTTTTAAATAATCATCCGTGTTTAGTTTTGTAAGCGGTTTAGTGGTTACCAAACCGCTTTAAATACTCACCATCTAAAAGTACGTCAGGTTCCACAATGGGCACCAAACCCTGACTCTGGCAGATGGAGGCGTACCTCGCCAGGACCTGAGCTGTGTCGTTGAAAGCCTGTACTGATGGGATGTTCTCGCCAATCTTGAGGGGACACCGCCATTTTGCGAACCTGCAACCTTGCTTCTTGTATTCGGCGCATCGAGTGGCCAGATTATCAAGACCTGAAAAAAGAAAGACAAGTTGATCATGGGTTTTTAAGAGTGTTGACCGTTAAACCGTAAACCTTTGAAAAGTCATAATATAGGTCTCATGTTCGAACCCAATACACGCACCTCTGATTTTCAGATTCATTTGCGTTTTTATTACCACACGCTTCGGTGAAGAAAAATATCTTAAGGAAACCAGTCTTAGAGATATTCCTCGACGCCATGTATTGCCAAGACTGGGGTCCGCGGTATAAAAACTCTGACACCAGCTTAGGCACCAACCTACCTGTCGGGGCTGCGGGTTGTTCACAAGTTACCGCGGCCTCGACATATAGGGCTAAGAAGGAACATCGGTGGTTTTTAGTCAGTAGAAGTCTGACACTCCCTTTCGCTCTGCCCAAGAGCGGGAGTGGTTATTTGATGATTTTCCAAACGCCAAAAAAAAAGGCACTAACCATACGATAAAGAAGACATTAACATCTCGCCTGTAATCTCGGAAGTGTTAGGCAGAGGTGTACCTAATAGGACAGCCACATTTCGCCTGTTATGTTTAAGTCTCATGTAAATAGGGGCTAGCCTATTGCCATCAACCGGGCACAAATCCAGACTCCGTGGCTGTTGTTACTGAATGGAAATGCAAAATCAAAATCAAAACTCATTTATTCAAACTAGGCTGATAATCAGCACTTTTCGAACGTCAAAATATACTTTACGTATTTACAAGAGACAGTCCCCCAAAACGCCCACCCTTCGGCACTTCCTAGTGTTTTAGCTGGAAAGAAGAAGTGGCGGAACAAACTCCCCAGCAACACATCTGTCTGTTAGGTTGGTAAGAAGAACCAGACTCGATACAATAGTAAGGCAAGCAAATGACTACAGACACAAATTTTAAGCAATAATTAAAAAGTATATAATAATGAAAAAAAAACATAACATATCAGTAAACTAATCTTGGAGAAAGAACATAAATAACAAACATTATCACAAAGCAAATGGAAAAACCCAACGGGAATGGAACCCAGGATCTTATGCTCACCACTTGCCCTTGCGACCACAAGATCAAAGAAGCAGTCGACAATAAAGAAGAAGAGAAAATAAATACCTTGTGTTGTAACCTCATCCTGCGAGAGGAACAGAGGAACGGCATCTAAGTCCAACTTGATACCAGGAATAATGTTCTTCTTCCTCAGCAGCTCAATGAAAGATGTGCCATCATCTGTCTTTTGGTACACCGTCTCGTCGAAGAGAATTGTTGCTGACACGTGTTCCGAGAGGTTCTGTAATGTTACCAGATACTTATATGTATACAATCACCTGTAAAAATGCATGGAAAATAGGGTATTTCACCAAAAAAATCTCATTAGTATATCATATAGATTTTCAAAAACTAATGGACACGTATTTTTTTCTTTTTTCACTGAAACAAAAGATGAAGACAATACAGTGCTTCGAAAAGTCGCGTCAAGTCGTGTGACGCCACAAGGTTAGTACTTTTTTACCCACAAAGTGACGCAAAACCTCCCACACATGGACACGTTTTATTTTCGTCAATATTATTATATTAACTTGATAAAACAAAAAACACGTATCCAATATTTTTTGATAATCTAACAGACGGACTAGGTAATTAGTTTATTTTTTGGTGAAATACCCTATTCTAAAATAAAATCGTGTGAAGCGAGAAACGACGCGACCTAACGTAAACGAGTTATCTATACACGTTCTACTATAAACGTTCACAGGAAAATAGACACTAAAGTATCCATGCAATTTTGCAAGTGAGTGTACTATTTAAAATTATAAAGAGGTAAAGTATAGATAATGAGGACGTAATAAAAAGGTTGCCGATATTGGAAATCGCATTAGGGGACTCAAATAGTGATGGGCAGGACACCTAGCAAGGCGCAGTCATGATGGACTAAGGAGATTGACCCATCTCCTTACATGGGTGGACTAAGGCTGTCACCGAATGGCCTCCGATAACTTTCAAAAGAAATGTGGGTCGTCCGATGGCGAGTTCGAAGACATGAGGTAAAATTCTGGATGAGGCTGGCACAGAAGGGGTTGCGGGATGTTGTAAGAGATACTGCGGCCTTGACATATAGAGCTAAGAAGGAACATGGGTGGTTTTTAGTCAGTAGAAGTCTGACATTCCCTCTGCCCAAGAGCGGAAGGGGTTATGTCATGACTACCCACCCACCAAAAAAAAAGGCAGGCAAAGAAGCCACGAGAAAAACGAGATGAAAATTAATGATTTTATTTATTTTTAATTATTTACTAGCTGTTGCCAGCGGCTTCACCAGCTACAACTCGAAAATTATCCGACGGGAAGATAAAATCGGGACAAAAACTATCCAATGTGTTATTCCAGGTTATAAACTATCTGTGTACCAAATTTTATCAAACTTCGCACTGTAGTTTTTACGTGAAGAAGTAACAAACATACACACTCACACACTCACAAACTTTCGCCTTTATAATATTAGTGTGATTTATACCCAGCAGTGGTTGAACTCAAGCTGCGTATGATGATGATGATGAAAGTTTGAATGTTGATGATAATAGATTTGCCGAGCCTTTTCCCAACTATATTGGGTTAGTCAAGTTATTCGGTAAGTTGGACATAGATAGATACTTCATATTTTCTAATAATGTAATTATTTCACCGAACCATTAGGAGGTGCCTATAAATACATTTGCATATTCCAGCAAAGTACACTGGGCTGACTGACTCTCTTTTCTAATTAGACTCTACTGCATGTGAATACAGGTATCCGTCTTCATTACCTGATTAGCAATAGGGTAGATAACAAAAAAAATGTAATTAGTCCGTCAGATAGATTTAAAAAAATAATGGACACTTATTTTTTCTTTTTTCACTTAAACAAACAAATAAGACGATATAGTGCTTTGAAAACTCGTGTGACGTCATATTCCAAGACATTAGTATGACAGTTTTTAGCGGTGAGTGACGTCACATGCAAATCTTTGACGCGTTTTATCGTCGTCGTCAATTTTTATTGATTTGACAAAACAAAAAGTACGTATCCAATATTTTTCGATAATCTAACACACGGACTAACTAGAATCAATATTTTTTTAATCAGGAAACATATCTATTGAATTGGCTTCCAGTCTAACTGACTGCAGCTATAAATACCAGTATTTTACATGGATCGATTTCCTGATCTGACATCCACAAGCCAGTTAGTACTGGATAATACGATATACAATCCCTTGCTAAAACTAGTTGTTATATTTTCGGGTCTCGGCTGTCACTCGTAGATCTTTGACGGTCGTAACAGCAGGACTAAGATACGCCATGTATCTTTTAGATGTCAGTGGCTATCATATTGTCCATGGCTTAACTGTCAAATTGGTTATGGTTTAGTACAAAATGGAACCATTTGACAGTTAATTGATGGACACTATACTACTGTCATGTAAAAGATACGCAATAGCCCTGCTGTTACGACCGTTAAAGATCTACGAGTGACAGCCGAGACCAACGGCATAATGTTCTTACTGCTTTCCGAGGCGCAGAAGAACTCGACATGTAAACAGGTGATGATCACCCATTCACATAGCAAACTAGGCAAAACGCGCGTTTAACCTGAAAATTGATCCGATCGGGTGTTATTGTCTACCAACAAGCTCTTCAAAAAAGGCAACACAAAATGAATACCCCTGACGACTCCCAAAGAGAATTAAAAGTTTCTGAGGCAAACAAACGTTGCTTACCTCCCGGGGCGTGAAACATTCATCAGCAAAAAGTTCAGGAATCCCTTGTGAGGCATTTGTGCGACAAAAACAAAAGCAAGGTTGTGTTGTCCCTTAGGCACGTGAGGGAAGTTTTAATAGGAAACCCTAACGTTCGCGTTGTATCCTGCCTTCGTGACAGAATATTTTTTTGTTTTTGATGTTCACACGACTTTTTAAATGGAAATAAAACTGTTCTTATTCTATAATTGTACACTAGCTTTTGCTTCGCCCGCGTGAAAATGACGATTTTCTATACTGCCGTGGTATAACTAAAATGCCGTTATCCAACATCTGGTCGATTTTCAACTTTTGATGCTATATTAATGAGAAAAAAAAAATCTATCGATCTGTGTTTCCGAATTTTCAATATCTTGAATAGTTTTAGAAATAATAATTTTAAAAATGCCGTTAAGTACATATTTCTCACGTGTAAAGTAAGCAAAAATAACATTAAGTAACTTTGTGAGTCTATAAAGCCGCTAAGGTTCATTAATCATATTTATATCACAAAAAATCTATATGGTTACTTGTCTAGATTGCCGTTAGCAGTCTTTTGTACACTACAAAGCGGTTAAGGTACTGTAACTGTTTTATAGGTATTCTTTTTTAAATAAGAGAGTTCGCTTTTTTTAACTATAACGTCGTTAATTGAAAATGTTAGACTTAAACTTGACTAACGGTGTTTAACGGCATTATTGGTTCATATTTGAGATACTTATATCTTGACTTATTGTATGTTACAAGCGCGTAGCGGCATTTTCAAAACTAAACAAAAATGTATTGTACGTCATTATTAGACTAAAACGACGTTATCTCACACTAAGAATATATAAATTTTATCAAGAAGGCTTTAATAAATTAAAATAAGGAAAGTTATTTTTTATTTTTCAGTTGATGATTGTTTTTTAAATGATACTAGAAATATAAAGTTTTGAGTTCAAGGAGAAGAGAGGTTTCATGAAAGACTGAAGTTTGTCTGTAATTTTTGTTTTATGTTATCTTATTTTAAAGTACAAGTAATACAAAATTATATTGCTGAATAACTGATGTGATTTTAGTGTTATTCTATAGAACTGGATGTTCCTAAAAAATCTAGTTATAAGTAAAGTTTTGTGAAAGTTATAAGTTTAAGCATTAATACATAAAATTTGAAAAGCAATAAAAAAAATTGTCAATAGAGACTAGTTGATTGATAAACTATGACTTTTATTTAAAAATTATCTTTAATTTCAATAAATTTACTTCATTTTGTGCAAGAATTTTTACTACACTCGAGAGCAATGAATCCGGGTCACTTAAAGAATCCTAAAAATCTCGGAAACTAAAAATGCTAGGTTAATGCAATAAATTGTATTTAATAGACAATGTAATACTCCTTAAATGAAGGTATTCAAACTTCTTAGTTATTGTAAAGTTATATCATAAAAAAATCAAATTTTAAAAAGGGCCACTTTCGAAGATGGAAGTACGAAATTACAGCATTTGGTTTTGCTTTTGTTTGTAATCTGCCATTTATGTGGGCACATAAACCATGTTGATAGTGCTCTATATTCACTATTCAAGCTGAAATTATGTCGCTTACGCCTGAAGAATGCACCAGAATACTTACAATGCTGGAAACCGGCCGGAGTCAGCGCGATACAGCCAGGACTGTCGGTGTGTCGCTGTCAACAGTACAAAGAGTTCTCCGACGTTACGAAGAAACTGGTTCTAACCTACGCAGACCAGGAACGGACAGAACCAGGTGTACCACAGCACGAGAAGACCGATACTTGGTGAACACCATGCTTCGAAATCGCTTTCTCACAGGAACTGAACTCACAAATCAGTTTCGACGCCTCGGAGGAAGTAACCCAAGTGCATGGACAGTAAGACGTCGGCTTGCTGAATCTAACTTAAAACCCCTTAGACCTGCAAACGGCCCTAAACTGGAGCGTGGGCATCGTATTACAAGACTAAGATATGCCCAGAGCCACGTAAATTGGAGTATTGAAGATTGGTCAAAAGTTATGTTCTCCGACGAATCAAAATTTATGCTCTACAAGCACGATGGAAGACACAGAGTGTATCGAAGACCAGGGGAAAGATTCAAGCAAGCATGCATCGAAGAAAAAGTAGCCTACGGTGGTGGGTCTGTACTTGTGTGGGCCGGAATTTCTTCTGAAAGTCGCACAGAGCTGGTGATCATAGAAAACGGCTCTTTAACTAGCGTAAGATATGTGGAAGAAATCCTCAATGATCACGTTGGTCCATTTATGGTCAATTTAGGTGAGGATGCTATATTTATGCATGACAATGCCCGACCTCATACAGGTAGGATTGTGAATGACTACCTTCAAGAGATGAACATTACTCGTATGGAGTGGCCAGCGCGCAGCCCGGATATCAACCCGATCGAGCATGCTTGGGACGAGCTAGGCAGATGCGTAAAACAACGAAACCCTCCCCCAATCACGCTTCGTGAGCTCAAAATTGCTCTCACAGAGGAATGGGAGAATATTCCCCAAAATCGTGTAAGGAACTTGGTGTACAGCATGCCAAACCGCGTAAACGCAGTAATGGAAGCACGAGGAGGCAATACGAAGTATTAAAATTCAAGAAAATCGTAATAAAGTTCAAAAATTTCATGTTTCCTATTTTTGTTTTAAGGAGAGATCAGCAGTTTTTTTCTTTATGTAATTTTGTGTTAATAAAATGTATGGTGACTCATATTTTTTTTACTTTCATTTAAGGAGTACATTGTCTATTAAATACAATTTATTGCATTAACCTATCATTTTTAGTTTCCGAGATTTTTAACATTCTATAATGTGACCCGGATTCATTGCTCTCGAGTGTATTTTTTTATATTATTACGCTATAATGTCGCTAAACTATAAGGTGTTTAGTTTAACCACGTTTTAGCTAAACAATGATTCAAGTTTATCCTTTTAATTAATACGCATCTAAAGGTTAATAGACTTAAAAGCAGTAAGGTAACGTTAAACGCACTAAAGTTTAACATGAATCAGTTCTATAATACATAATCGTAAGCTAAATTGTCGTTAGTGTGCTATAACGCCGTTTTAGTTAATCATTGAAGTGATGAAATTGTTGCATTTTAATAAACAATAATTTGCTATAAAATAGATACACTAAAACGCCGTTACGCTATACGTAGCGGCGTTTTAGTCGATGATCCATTATGATTTCGGTTACATCTCTGATGAACTAAAACACAAAAGAAGCTTTTTCATGAAATTAAATTATATTTACGATATGATAGGGTAAGTAGTTCGAAAGTATGCGATTTCATTTATGTTTTAGTACTTCCAAATCTCTGAAAGGTGTTGTCATCGCAAAATTACATCGGTTTAAAAATTTGCCGCGGTTTTTTAGTGCTATTCAAAAAAATGACTTTAGCAGATAACGGCATTATAGTTATACCACGGCAGTATACAAACTTTGACATTGTAGTCATACTCATAGTCTGTCATTTTGCTGATATTTGCCAGTTTTTTATTGTATGTTTTTGTGGCATGTGCCATACATATTTTACGTTTTTAATTTATTGTTTTTTTAATGTGAACTTTATCTAAACAGCTGTAAGTTATGATATATGGTGGTTCATCATCATCATTAACCAGAAAACGTCCACTATTAAACAAAAGCCTATGGAACGCCATAACGAATTGTCACCTGCCGCTTACATCCACCAGATCAGATGCCCGCGACTCGAACGATATCATCAGTCTACGTGGTGGGGGTGGTAGGGCTACCAACGCTGCGACCTTTCTTCCACATCGGTTGACGGGTCCTCGAGCGATGTAGCCTGCTCATTGCCACTTTAACTTGCATATTCTAAGAGCTATGGCTAGGCGAATTTCCTCATTATCCCGCAAAGAAATTCCAGTAATATCTCTCTCCATAGATCGTTGCGTGACTCTAAGCTTCTCTAGGAGGCCAGCAGTTAAGGACCACGTCTCTGTGCCATAGATTATCACTAGAACACACACTGGTTATAAACCCTCGTCTTTAGACAATGCGAAATTTTGGACGAAAATATTTATCGTGTATTTTCCCGAAAGCTGCCTATCCGAGTCGGATTCTTCGGTCATGGTGGTTACATGGAACGTAATAAAACTTGATTATCTACTCACCTCAGTGGTAAACAGAAGCTGGCGGTATCTTCTTCTGTTATTCTCAGTGTTCTGCTGCGCAACAGCAGCCAGAAGTTTACCGATGCCCTCTGTAAAATAACATATTATTAGTAATATATTAATATATATAATTACATATTAGTCTTTAAATTAATTATCAAAATTATCCCCTTATCTAATGTTACACAAATTCAACATGTGTCTCCATCATCTGCATTCATAATCCCTGAAGGTTACGAGCACACGACACTGTTCCCAAACTACTGTAACTCCTAAAAAGCCAGAATGACTGTGATGAATGAATGTGTCGACCAACAGCAAAGCACCGAGAATGAATCTCAACGAAGTGGCAAAGTAACAATTTAACTATCTTGGATTCCACAAAGAAATTATTCAGAGGAGTAGGAAAAACATAATTACCACTTCCCTCGATATCAACAGGAGACAGAACAAAAAAAGGCCAATAGGTACAAAGAGGCATACTTAGGCAACTGGGATAATCCCAGTTGCCTAACACTAGTGTTAAATATTAATAGGTCCTTGTGAGCGACTGAGAGAGTCCCGAATAAGGAGTTAAGCAAAAGTGTGCCTGAAACACACCCACCACATTTTTCAATATGTAATTTTTTGCTTATTTGATACTTTTGAAAGAAAATACTCCATTTGAATCTTATGTTTTTTTTTATTCATAAAACGCCATTTTGCAGAATCCTCCAACCGAACAAGTTATGATTCGACATTTAACCGACATTCTAAAGGCCAAAACATACAAAACAAATAGGAAACCCAGAAAATATCGTTAATAAAAAAAATATAAAAAATGTACTTGCGGATTTTCAATTTGTGCCACAAGTCTTGGTATAGAAATAGGACCACTGATCGATTTTTAATGTGATTCTTATTGAAGACTAGTTGTGCCCGGCGACTGTTATCCCCGTGAAATTATTATAAGCTAGCGACCAGCCCCGGCTTCGCACGGGTGTAATGTAGTAAGTATAATTATAAACCTTCCTTTTCATCAATAGATTGAGTGATTCACACTCTATTGATGAAAACTGCATTAAAATCCGTTGCGTAGTTTAAGCGATCTCAGCGTAGAAAGAGCGGGAGCGACTTAGTAAAGAGATTAAAGATTTTGAATTTATATTAATTTATTTGTAACCAAACTTGGAGAGCCATGGGTGAGACCTTTGGCCAACAGTGGAACAGCGTATGCCGAACAACAAAAACAAACTTTATGACTAATAAAATTAGTTAATTGGTTTTTTAAGGCCACCTAGCACGGATGCACCCGGAGAGATGAGCAAAGATTGTCACACACTGGACCCCTGAGGAAGGACAGCGCCGTCGACCGCAGCGAAGGTGGCGTGACGATCTGATCATGTTTGCGGAGCTAACATGGCGAGAGATCGCACAATGATAGTAAGGTACGGAAAGCAAAAGGGGAGCATTCCTCAGCAACACACAATGTAGGTTAGCAAAAAAATAATGTTCAAATTTTGACATACCATTGGTTTCATCAACAGCCAGGATGCCCTTCCCTGGAGCTACAATTGCTTCAGCTGTGGTCTTCAACTCCTTCTGGAGCGCAGGCTCAGGGTATGAGAAGTGTGTGGTCATCCTGAGGAGACAGATAACATTTAAAATATTTTGTGTAACCCAAAAAATACGATTTCAATGTATTTTTTAATTTTGCATGCTAATTTAAGCGAATAAGGGATCGGACAAAAATTCAAAATTAGTCCGTCAGATAGATTTTCAAAAAATATAGGAAACGTATTTTTTTTTTTCACTTATACTAAAAATTAAGACGATACAATGCTTCGAAAACTTGTGAATTCCTCGAAAACGTCACATGGTAGTACATTTTTCACCAACAAATTATGTCACAACCCCCCACTCATGATCTTTGACGCGTCTTTTCTTCGTCAATTTTTATTAATTTTAAAAACAAAAAACACGTATCCAATATTTTTCGATAATCTAACTGACGGCCTAATTAGAATCATATTTTTTTGACCCAGTCCGATCCCCTATTTAATTGTGTGAGCTACTGTAACAAAACCTGACCATCAACATTGTACCCGCTACTACAATTCTAGCAAATAAAACTTCATTTCATTTAATTTCATTTCAAAAGGCACTTATAATAATAATTTATTTTAATAATAATAATAATTTATTTATTTCAAATAATAATAATAATAAGACTACACAGTTGAAACTTGGTACGTAGATGTATTCTGTGAACCGCTTTACAATTTTTATACAAAAATAAAAAATGAGGTATCCCTAACACCTGGTACTGAAACTACAAAAAAAGTAGTTAAAAAACTAAAATAACCGACTGAAAAAACTGAAAAGCAAACAACAAGCACATTTTAAATAAATTAAACAGAACTTGGAAGCAGGCGGGGTCCATTCTATTTTCATTTCATTTCATAATTAAATGTTTAAATGAACCCCGCCGGCTTACAAGTTTTGTTTGATTTAAAATGTGCTTGATGTTTGTTTTTCAGTTTTTTCAGTCGGGTGTTTTAGTTTTTAACTACTTTTTTAATTTCCAACTTTTTAGTTCTTTTGTGTTTGTTCTTTCCTTGGCCGCGTAAAATTCTTCGCAGATGATTTTACTTTTGTGTTTGTTTATTGGATTTGTCACTTAGCATTTCTTTTAAACATATAAGTGTCATATATTTTTGGAGTCTCCTTTTAAAACCCCTTATTTTGATACCCTACTCGATGGTATTGGAAAAAAATTTGAACTCCGCGATATAGCCCCAAAAATCCGCAATTAATCTTTGTTTAAAAATTTTAATGCAGCTAGTGATACTCGCGTCGCGCCATCAAGCCGAATCTAACGACGTATATTTTATTCAAATCCCTTCATCCGTTTAGGAGTTAAGTATGAGGGAATAAATAAACGGATATACATACATACAAACACGTCAAACACATACCCCTCCTTTTGGGCTTCACCACAGTCGGGTAAAAAAATCTTTTTTATCAAACCTATACGTGTGGGGTGTATATAGACAGGTCTTAAAAAAAATTACATTGAGGTTTCTAAATCCATATTTTATCAGAGTTATTCGTTTGAAAGATACTCGTACACTTCCAAATTGGTAAAATAAGAGATAAGAGTCCCAACCCTTTAACTTTTAAAATAAGAGAGTGAAAAATCTAATAAGAATGTATGCTGTAGATCGCAATAAAAACTTTTAACCGAAATTGGTTTAAACAATATAAATATAGTAAATAGCTTTTGAGATATAGTACATTTAAAAAACCGCAAATATAACATTGTCATTCATACAAATACTATGAAAAACAAACTTATCACAACATATGTTTTTCTGTTGCTGTTTTAACAAGAAAAAATACAAATTAAAGTACGTGGGCTTCCCAACTACGATGGTACGGAACCCTTCATGTGCAAGTCCGACTTGCATTTGGCCAGTTTTTTTTGCTTTGGACCATTCGTTTACCTTTTTTGCGTTCAATTTGCGTTCAACGATATTCGAGGTCAACGTTTCGACCAGTACCTACTATTCAATGCATCCATAAGCACAGTTTTACCTGAAGATCAACCCGAGCGGCTGTTATTATTTACCACAGTGTACAATTGTCTCTACATCTTTTTTTTTCCTATCCACAACACTCCTTTCTTATCTCGCTCCGCGCGTCCTCTCTGTAGCTGAGGCGGAACCTGTGTAGCTCGTCCCGTCACCTTCTTCGTGGCCTCTCAAGTTTCAATAATTCTCAATAAATGTACGTATGTGCCTAATTTAATGTATCAGCAAACTGATGGCAATAAAAAAATCAGCGGATAGACGACCTTTGAACATCTCTTTTATCAGTGGTCTTAGAAACATTTCCATAAATAAATCATAAACAAAACAACATACTCATGACCTCTCAGAGTAGGTACTTAGGCATTGTTATATATACCATCAGAAATGTATAACCATCATGAAAAATTAAGTAATCACTCATTTGAGTATCAACTTTTTGCATAACTTGAAAATCAACCTGAACCATGGGGCCTTGCTGCTTGCTTGCTGGGCCATGGGAACTTGTTGAAAATGGGTTCAGCAAGCCACGTTACTATTAGTAAAATAGAACATAAAGCATGGACGCCTACAACAATGCTCAAAGCAATCTTACACATTACACATCGTCGTGTAACTTGACAAGAGCGTCAGGAGCGCTTTCTTATAATTGATTTGTAAAGAATTTCGTGTATTATTAATAAATATCTAATACGGATACTAACATAATAACATAACATTTAAAATAAAGTAATGGTACAAACTTAATTGCCCTTGTTAGTGTTATATCAATAGCAAACGGTGAATCTGATGGAACTATTTACAGGGTGTCTGAAACGTAAGATTAAAATTTAAAAATCAATATCTAATATAAATTCGGAGGTAAGGTTAGTGTTTGTTAGCATGGAGACTGTCAATATTTATAACGCAAATAAAACCGTGGGCATAATCTAGTTCTTACAATTTGTCATTATTTAAATTGATCTCTGTCAGTCAGGATTTAGATGCACCACAAATTAATTTTATTTAGAATGTTCTATAGCTTTTTACGCCCTCGACGCGAAGTATCACATTGTTTCGTTCTCACAATAATGTAGTTCATTCATTCATAATCGCAATTAAATTAATATCACTGACTGACTGAATGAATATGCAGGCGCCTGGTCGGCCTGGTACAGTGGTACTCTACTAATCTGTTTTGTTCATTAGTTATTTAGTTAGTTACATTATAAACTCTGCCGAAGCAGAGCATTTCAAAAATAAGTAAGACTCATTTGAGTGTTCCCCTCCACGGAAATCTTTAGTAAAAGGCGAAAGATTTATGCGTTTTGAAGGGAAACCAGAGATTACATATTTGACTCGGAACAAGAGACCCAACCAAACGGCGGAGAATCTTAACACCGCGATTCAGAAACGTGACGTCAATGTACAGCGCCATCTATCGAGTACACGGTGAACTACAAAGGTTTAAAAATAATTTGCACCAGGGTGAAAATGTGTACACTTTTATCTAAAACTAGAATCATTAGAAATGGGAAAGTTACTTTGATATTGCTAGTTTGTTTGTTTTTTCACACCCAATTCACTGAACCAATCAGGCAGATATTTTACGTGTATGGTGTCGTGTGTAGACTGTGTAGTGAACGGGCTCACCTATCCAAACCAAATGTTTAGGCTTTGTTCGGACTATTATTTAGTAGGTAGATGGTTTATGTTAAGTTTGCCCAAAATCGGTCGAGTGGTTCTTCATTTATCACATTTTTGTAACAAATGAATTCAATAAAGTGCGGATCATTTTGTGTGTGTTCAAGTGGATTCGAGAATGGTTTAGATTCACACTTGGACCCGGTAGGTGGCGCTACTGTTCGGGCAGAACGACGTGTGCCAGATCCGCAAGTTATTTTTAAATCGGTTTGACATTATATTTAAAACTGTTTGACATTTTAATTAAGTCTTTTGACATTATAAGTAGGTACCTACATAATTAGGTTTATTATTTTAATAACACATTTGCTCGTAAAGGGTCTCTTATTTCACCAATTTCAATATCGTAATGTATCTCATAACATACTTGTGCGGTAATGAAATGTAAATAGAACGGTTTATCAAGATGCTTCGTCAAAATGAACGGTACCTACTTTTTTAAGTCTTAGCAAAGAGTTTTTATTTCAGAAAAGTGGTCAACTTTTTGTGAATAAAATGAACTTTGGGAGATAAAATATAATAAATAAACATTTAATTCTTTAATTTAATTAATTTTGTCAATAAATTACAACCATTAATATCTGTAACAAAAACAAAAATATTAATTTGTGCCTATGCCTGAAAAAAAGGCGCGAACGCGCGCGCATCGCTTATTTGTTATGAAGTAATAATCAATTTTACTAATTGCTCAAATTTTCATAACTGCTTAATTTAAAGATGTATTCGTTTAAGAAAGTCCGAGTTTTATTTATTTCCTCGCAATAATTTCTTCTTTTAAGTTGGTACCTATACCTACATAAATCTGGCCATAGCCATCCCCACACGCCCGGTGTGAATACTAGGTCTAAGGTGATCTTTATAACGTTTGTTTTGATTGATAGCTATTAATTAAGAATGCAATCAAACTCTTTCACAATCAAAAAATATATAAAACTACTAGCTGGCCTGGCTGACGTCGTCCTGCCCGGACAGCAGCGCCAGCTACCGGGTCCAATTGTGTTGTCAAAGTCAAACCATCCAAGAACCCGTTGAAATATCCCCAGAAAATTTAATCCAAATCGGTCAGCTGTTTAGGAGTTCAGTGACATACACACATAGGTACAGCAATATCCAACCTTTCACACATACGTCAACCAAGCGTTCTGTACATCAAAGTACCCCTACGCAAAAATTTATATACATATAATAATAAAGTGGTACGGGTTTTTAAGATCTGTAAGTAACAGTTTGGAATGGAAGCTGACCCCTACATAGTTCGGAAAAAGCTAGACAGATGATGATGAGGTAGTCACGCGCAATAGTTAAAAGAAAATAATGTAAACTTACCTCGTCTTCTATGAGCACTTAACTCCGACTGAACATACTAAAATACTTATTTGTTTCCGTGATGATTTAGATAACCCTGTGTTATCATAATGATACGGGCAGTTGTTTTATTGCACGGATTAATGCTGGACAGTTTGTTTGTGGAAATATATTTTCAGTTCATCATCATCATCACACAAGTAGGCATCTCTTTTTACCCGACTGCGGCGAAGCCCAAAAGGAGGGTTATGTGTTTGGCGTGTATGTATATGTCCGTTTCTTTGTTCCCTCATAACTCCTAAACGGATGAAGGGATTTGAATAAATATACGTCGTTATATTCGTCTTGATGGCGCTTGATGGCTACATTAAAATTAAAAAAAAACAAACAAATTTGCGTATTTTGGGGGCCATATCGCGGATTAAAAAAAACTTTTTTTAATAACCATCGAGTAGGGTATCAAAATGACGGGTTTTAAAAGGAGATAAACAAACACAAAAGTTAAATCATCTGTGAATAATTTTACGCGACCAATGAAAGAACAAACACAAAAGAATTAAAAAGTTGGGAATAAAAAAAGTAGTTATAAACTAAAAACCCGACTGAAAAAACTGAAAAGCAAAAAAAACAAGCACATTTTAAATTGAACAAAACTTGGAAGCAGGTGGGGTTCATTTGAATATTAAATTATGAAATGAAATGAAAATAGAATGGACCCCGCCTCTTTTTTTGGCGTGTGGAAAATCATCGAATAACCCCTCCCGCTCTTGGGCAGAGCGAAAGGGAGTGTCAGACTTCTACTGACTAAAAACCACCCATGTTCCTTCTTAGCCCTCTATGTCGAGGCCGCGATAACTAGTGTACAACCCGCGGCACCAATGGACCCCGCCTGCTTCCAAGTTATCGGGTTTTTTCAGTTTTTTAACTACTTTTTTTTAAGTGCCAATCTGAACGTTCCTGTTCTAGTTTCATCCAGGTTTTTCACCCAATAGCAACTATCGTCGCTGTAGAACGAATGCCACGTATAAGTATCTCACATGCGGGTGTGTCAAAAAAGAACTTCTGTTTTTTTTTCGTGAGAATCGAATGAAAACCACGTACCTATTTTATAACAAGATGAACCAGTGAACGATGACGACAAAAAAAATTAGGTACCTAGGTACTACAAAAACATTGACAAAATGACACATTGTTTTCGCTTCCGCTATGTTTAGATTTCTAGACAGAGGTTGTCTGTTTATCTCGCCGCGTGCCGGTTATTACTTATTTCTATATCGGTATAACAACTCTGCCATGACACCAGGTTAGTCAGTGTCTGTGTCCTGGGGTGTGGTGTATTAATACACACAATAAAGAATGAAGATTAGTAGATCGGAAGTCCCATTAGCATCTTGATGGCTTGTTAATATTTGCAGTAGGTAAGTACTAGACACTGCTAAACACTAATCAGTTTGTCATTTCCTTTAATCCTTAGCCAATGTGAAAGGATTTCTGTTATTACCTTTAACACCTTATCAGCTGGACGGATTTCAATTAAACAAAGGTAGGATAAGGATACATTTTATCCTCTTGAAATAATTAGTGACATACATAAAGCCATGCTATGTCGGTCGCCAACATAGCCCGAAAAATTTACAAACTTAAGTGGCAGCTTAGTGGCAGCTTAGTGGCAACTTAAGTGGCAGCTTAGTGGCAGCTTAGTGGCAACTTAAGTGGCAGCTTAGTGGCATCTTAGTGGCAACTTAAGTGGCAGCTTAGTGGCAGCACATTGCTCGCGGATGGCCGATGGGGCCGCAAAGTTCTGGAGTGGCGACCGCGAACCGGAAGACGTTGCGTTGGAAGGCCTCCCACTAGATGGATCGATGAGCTGGTGAAGGTTGCGGGGACCCGCTGGATGCGAGACACACGGGACCGGTCAATGTGGCGACACCTTGGGGAGGCCTATGTCCAGCAGTGGACGTATTTTGGCTGAAATGATGATGATGATGATAAAGCCGTGGCCAAAGTTCGTACCTTGTAAAACGGATGAACAGCAGATATTCCTAACTATCTGCTTCTTTTGCACTTCAATTTTGCTCTTTACGAATAACTCTGATCACTACTAAAAGTACCTACTAGATTATTATAAAGTCTCTCAATAAATGAACATTGAATCGCGTCATCTATTTAAGAGTGCCCTAAATTGTAAGGCCATTTCTTTATTGTAAAGCGGTAGCGTTTAGCAATCACATTCTTCTCCTTATTAGGGTGTCGATGGCCACCTAAATTATGTCGTCCTTGTAGTTTGGCGTCCATAATTATGTTCCTGTGATGAACAGGACAGGCAGGGCACGATATTAAGAACATGCCCCATCGTTTGTGGAACACCACTACATTTACATCTAGGGCAGAGTCATTAAGGATCTCTACCTCAGCAGACTTTCCTTGCTGCGACCAACCTCAGTCCGAAATAGACATCCAGTACATGAAACCGACGTCACTATACCTCTGAAATACCCTGGGCAGTCAGCGAGTCCCCACGCTGGCTGGCTAATTGACCACGATGGCCAGGCCACACACCGATAGACTTACGCTAATGGACCCGCGAGGCAATTGTTTGCGGCTCTCTGTGTGCGTACCCAAACTGCTCGAAGGAGTGAGATCCGTTTCTAATGAGTATAGTATTAAAGCTAAACATTTTAAGATTAGGTAGGTACACAGATAATTACATTGCCAAACGCTTTGTAACACAAAATTGCAATGAATATTGTCAGTGTAGGTATCTATTAGATATCCAACTGCGGTACACGGAGATATTTAATGATTACTTCCGGTCGGTCACTTAGTAAAGATTTGACATACTTTTGTATGACAAAACTTTTACAAAGTGATGGCATAAGTAATCATCAATAAAGCTCTCTGAGTATGGCAGTGAGTGTATACTTACTAACTTGTTTGATTGTACTTATCTGTTAAATTAAATAAATGGCCATAAACAAAGTGAGAAGTTATTGAAAGTGTTTTTTTTTTCGTCTCCATCGCCTTGTTAGTGATCTCAGCCTAAGAATGAATTGAAAAGTACTTATCAATGATTGTTATGTAATAATAATAATAATATTCCACAACTATCACACAACGCCATCTAGTCCCAAGCTAAGCAGAGCTTGTGTTATGGGTACTAGACAACTGATAAACATACTTATATATTTCTAAATACATACATATTATAGATAAATTACACCCAGACACAGAACAAATGATCGTGCTCATCACACAAACATTTATTTGTCCTGGGTTTGAATCGAACCCACGACCTCCGGCATAGCAGTTAGGGTCACTAACCACTAGACCAACAGGCCAGTCAACCTACCTACCTACCACCTACCTACCTACCTATTGAGTAGTTTTAGTCACGCCGACCATTAAGCTGAAGATACAAATCCATTAAGAGCGGATCTCTCATTGTTCGTATAATGTATACAAAGCAAGACCAAGATATTCTGGAAACATATAGCTTGACGTGCCGTGTGTACAAGCTCTTGCCCATGGCTTTGCCCGCGTGGACCTCGAATATTTTCTGGCTGGACACACACAGTATCGTAGGTATCCATATACTATTGGATCATACTATAGGTACCTACACTATCATCTCATACTCAAATGAACGCATAACATGTTTATAAATAATGTTATAAACTTTGACATAGAACTGATTAAATTATGTAATTTTTTTGTTAGTGTCATCTTATTATACAAACTAGATGTAATAGTACATTGTTATCCAAGGGGCGAAAATTACTTATTTAGTCCCGAGACGGGGTTTGGCACCCGTAACGTAGTGAGGGCGCTAATAGTTCGAGGGCAACAGGAGGAGACGCGACACAGGACACACAAACACACAACAACAACAACAGGAACAGGAGGGAGACAGGAGGAGGACGCTGTGCTTTTCATTACGAAAGCGAGGAAATTAGGATCATAAATTATGAACGAAAGATAAAATGAGTGTTGATCAGATAATGTTGTCGCTTTCCCCCTTATTTTGTTTTTTATTTTTTGTCCTCAGCAGGGCTATTGCGTAGGTACCTATCTTATAAATGTCAGTGACTATCATTGTCCATGGATTAACTGCCAAATTGGTTATGGTTTAATGCAAAATGGAACCATTTCACAGTTAATTGATGGACACTATATTTTGATAGCCACTGTCATTTAAAAGATACGCAAGGTCGTCCAGCTCAGCCAGTATTTTTCATGTTCATCATTAAAAGAATGGCAAATATTTTATCGAAATATAAGTCATATAGAGTTATAAAATAGAAAATAGTTAAAACTAAACTCTATCAAGGTCAAAATAATTATAATTTTATTCTGAACTTTGTTATTTTAATTATAAATCGCTCTGTAATTGAGTGGCTGTATAAAAAGTTGGAACATGGTTCAGTAAAAATGTGAAAATAGACCATGTTTTTTTTAATAATTGACATCGGTCCGTTGAAAGCGATTTTTCCTAGGGCTGAAAAGTAAGTAGTGCTTTCAACCCGCTCCGTAGGCATGTTATGTGACCTACTACTTTCAGGGTATGAGTAATGAAAAATGTATTTGTTTAAAAACCTGTGCTGTCCTAAAAATTGCAGGGCAAAATAATGTTTTCCTCTTCTCCCTGTTGTGGCAGTCTCAGAAATACCTACCAATTTTTGTATTTAATAGGTCGTCTAGCAGGTCAACCCAGGTTGTTGTTGTCTGCTGAACCGGTCTATCCTTTGAGTGGTGAGTCCTTTGGTGTCTTGAATGTACTCAAGTTAAAAGCCTTGCCTTAATTCTACATCAACAGTTAGTTTGGTGGTCCACTGGTCCCCACCCCTAAAACTTGGGATACCCAATAATTGCCAGACTTTCAGGCTCTCCTACTCACTGACTACAGCAGTAGCTTGTTGACGTTTATCCTCACCACCTCCAACAGGTACAGTCCATCAGCAACCCTGTTTTAACGATGAGAAAGATCATTATGATTTTGATGGGTGTGTCACTATTTATAGCAACAATTTAACGATCTATAAACAACTTTATGGCTTAAAGATGAGATTGATCTTGACCGCTTCGTAAAATATCTGAAAAGCACTAAAGCACAGTATAGCGATCATGGAACTTAAATAGATTATAGGTAATCTATGCAAGTTCCTACTAAACAAAAGTTCCTTCAGGCAACGAAATGACGAGATCGGTTTAGTCGCAAAATGTCTCTTTCGCAAAATTTATTTTTCTCATGATGTCGTTTTCGCAGAATGTCTCTTTCGCAAAATGTCGCTCTAGGACTATTAGAATAAAATTATACCAAGTTTATAGAAAGGTTTTTTTCCGATTTCTAATAGGGTATTTCACATAAACAAAAGATGAAGACGATATAGTGCTTCGAAAAGTCGCATCAAGTCGTGTGACGTCACAATGTCAGTAATGTTTTACCCACAAAGTGACATCAAAAACTCATGATCTTTGAGACGTTTTTTTTTTCAATTTGATAAAACAAAAAACACGTATCCAATATTTTTCGATAATTTAGCAGACGGAATAATTAGATATTTTTGGTGAAATCGGTACCGTATTGTGTGTCACAGTGTCTCGAGGAGAATGTCTATAACCAGTTTGTGTTTTTTCTTTTTTTTTAAACATAAATCTCTTTGTTGGGTAGAGTTAACATTTAATATGAAATCGGAAAATAACAACTTTGTTTATGATTTAAATAAAAGTCCCTAGTTAAAAAACTAAAAAAGCCCCAACTAAAGCAGAAAAGCAAAAAAAAAAATTAAACAAAACTTGGAAGCAGGCGGGGTCCATTCTATTTTTTCATTTCATTTCATAATTTATATTCGATAGGTCGATAATAATTATTATAATTATCAATTACCTTTATAAATAATAAAAAAAAACAATCGTGCTTGATTCGAAACGCAGCGATGTACTTCTTGGAGATGATAATTATTTATTATTATTATTATACACGTTTTGTCACTATATCGATCGCGATCAGCGAGTTCATACTCCAACTCGCACTTGGCCGATTTTCTGATGACTGTGCCCACAACCTTTTGGGCTAGATCCGCGCCTCTCGGAAGAGGATAAAAGGATCTTTTGGCACGTGGCCAAACTCAGAACTCATACCGCCACCAACAAAATAAAACGCTTATTTTTTAAAACAACGTTTTTTTTAACGAACGCTTTTTTTTATTCGATCCATATTTTTGGTATCAAACTAAGGTTTATGGAGGAAAGTCCCAATTTCAAAAATGTTTTGAAACCGTGTTGTAAAGTTGTAAGTCTCAGCTCACGACAAAAAATAAATGGACTAGTGATGATCCACACTGTTTTGATTTTGGTCACTGGTCGATACTTTGCAAAAAAAACGCACGTTTGACACAAATTACTTTGCTACATCATACGCAAATCGTATGTCATGTGAGTTTACATAGTATTTTTTTTACTGAAAACAGCGCTATCTAACGTGGCAATAACTAACTACGTTAAACCAGGACAAAAACAGTTTCCCCGCAGACAAATAAATGATACTTTTGTCCTCGTAATTCTGACAGCTACCGCCAGGTAGCGCTTCAATCGGTAGGTGGAACTGTTTCGCGCATCGCGCTATCACTAGACCTTCAAATGACCTTTATGTATGTGTCCTCTCGACGACTTACTATTTGACAGTACTACCAACGTAGCAGTTCGGGAGTGTCTGTGTTTCACCGGATAAAATATTAATAAAAAAGTAAGTTTACTTATTATTTCACAAATTAGTAGATAAATAAATTATTTCGGCTGATATGCTCCAGAATGTTTAGAAAGTTATACAATTTACGGCTTGGTTAGTTACTATTTTATTTAAGGTTAGAACCAAAAATGTAAGCAATTACGTATTGGATTTATTAATATTATATTTTATAATCACGCCTTACCTATTGAGGAAGCTCCTATTTCTGACAGTAGTTACTATTAAGCAAAAAATAATCGTTCAAGCTTGACGCTTGTGGCGTCATACTTTTATTTTATTGCAAATTTTTCAGGAATTACCTTATAAGCACCTACATAGGTAGTAAGGAAAATTGTAACAAATTATCGCTCAAATTATTTTAAGTAGACCAATAAGACTGGTGGAATAACAATTTCATTTAACCAACATTCATAATTTAAGTCAAATCACATACATTCTTAGCACTATTTTTTTGATAATTTCGCCCCAAACTTTAAAAGAGAAGTACTTTCACATATTTTTAGAATACATTTTGCATATTAACTTAGTGGTATAGATGCCCACACATATTGTTTTCAATGACCTTTCAAGGTCACCTTAAAGGAGAGTTTATATTGTACAAAGTCAAATAAATTAAATAACTTACTAATAATGCTAGGAATACAACAAGCTCTGAAATCTTTTTTTATACCTACGTGATTTTAACGTATTGTGTTTAAGTAATTAGGATGTAAGTTTTTGGTAAATAATTAAATCAATTAGCTTTAATAAATGGAGTGTTAATTAAAATTCAAACTAAATATTTACTTGACTGATCAAATGTTTTGAATAAAGAAATTAACGGAAGTTATTTGAAAAAATCGTGTTTGGCTGAATAAAAGTCGATATAATTTGCTTAATACACATCACTATGGCTACCTATGCTATGATTTTTTTAATAAAAAAAAATATAATGTGTCATAAATTATATGACATTTGCAAATTTTGCAACAAGCAACAACCAACCAAGGAACTTCATCAAGCGAGAAACACCATCTTCGTAATTTAATTTTAAAAACAAATGAAAGGGTAACTTGGACTGTTGGACAGGATCAGTCAGTTTTGCAATGGTGAGTTTTTGTTAGTAGGTACATCATTTTATAATGTCGAGTATATTTTCAAGTAAAATTTATTTCTAAGTTATTTTTTATAATCCAAAATAAATAAAAACACAATGGGTGCCAAAGGTAAAAAAAAGAAGGGAAAAAAAGGACCCCCGGAGTCAGGATGGTGGCCAGGATTCGGAACCAAGGGTAGGCTATTTTTATTGACTACCTAGCAATCTAGGATCATCAAACCCAGTGATGATTTCAACCAGGACATGAAAATAACGATATTTGTAGGAATACGTCTCGCCCATTAAGGTATAATGTACCACGTACGTAAATTATACCACAATTGTCTCGCCTTGAACCATAAATTGTCGAAGTCTGTTGTCAGGACAGCTTTAATCTTAATTAGAGATCTTGCAAATCCAATTCTTATAAACAATAATATGAACAATTTATCTCCATAGAACACCGACTTTCAGTAAAACATTGGGGTTACTTAGGCAACTAGAAATAAACTCATGAGCAAAATAAAATGTGCAACCAGTATGAAGCATAAAACAGGTAATTTAATGTTCCGATTCAATTTGTAAAGTAATTTTATTGTTTCTTTATTTCTGAATAGCAATGCATTCCATTTTATAATCTTAATCACCAATATAGTTGCCAAGAGTGGTGATAATAGTGAAAATAATATACTCAATCTTATTATAGAATGGTCATCGGAAGGTTTTACACTGTTGAATTTTTAGACCAAAATGAAGGAATGGTACCTAGTTATAAAGATTGTAATTTCAAATCATGAATTCTAATATATCTCAACAATTGTGTAGGACTGTAGGTAATCCGTTCTCATTAGAAGATAGAGTATATACTTAGATTTATCTTCTTTTTTTTGGCCTAAAAATTCAACAGTGTGCTATTTGTTTAACAGTCTCAGCAGGAGGCTCTTCCTAATAAATTTGTGATTGGTGTGACTTCATGTTTTATACATATGTATTACAAACAGTGCTAATTTAAAGACATTGCCCAGTGTTAGTGAAACCATGCATTAATGCTTTACATTAATATCAAATTTCTCAATGGAATAAACAATAGAATCTACTTATCAGTTAATTATATCAAAAGAAAGTAAACAGTAATTAAGAGCTGAAAAGTCTTCTCATTAGGTACTGTTAATACTCGGTCATTGTTTGCTGTATAATAGTCAAGATTGAAATGTCATCAGACTAATGATTTGTCCATAGATTTATCAAAAATTTAAAGCAAACGCCAAAGTTAAATAGAACAAAAATATATTTAAATGTATAGACACCAGCAAATCAAGCTAATACAATCTGTGAAATTTCTTTAATGACTGACTTTATCTCTAAAGCAGCTCAAGCTCAATGTTGAATTAGAAGACATTTTGAGGGGGTGGAAAATCATCAAATAACTCTCTCTCTTGGGCAGAGCAGAAGCGAGTGCCAGACTTTTCAGACTGCAAATGGGTCTGCTGTGTTAGTAACAAAATAACTTATAGCCTATGTTAATACTTAATAATTAGGACTACAAAAAGGTGACTGTAGCTTCGTTTTGTTTTTCTGACATTCAAAAGTGCCTGTAATGATCTGATTGAAATAAATGCTTTGACTTTAACTAATTCCTAAGTTACATAATAAAGGCTTAGGTAGAAAGTTAAGATTCAGGACGGGGTTTTCTGGAAGATTTCCAATCAGCTGGGGCCATAGCTTACATTCTATGACAAGAGGCATGTCACAAACTCTGTAGAGTCTTATTAATGAAGTAAATCCTTCATTCATAATGTTTTGTGGCAGACTTCTTAACATATATATATAGGTGTTAGGTTAGGTGTTTTCATCCCCCCATGTTCAGAGTAAGCATTGATTGCCACTCTTCTTCTTCTTTATGAGGTTCAGGTTTCCGCACTTAGTCCTTGAAGTGGACCATTGTGCGTGAGCCATGGTGGCCGATTACTCCAACCAGCCCACCTCCCTCCAGAAGCAGATCAGACTTCCCGGTCTCCTCAGGGCATCCGCAAGGGATCTTGGTGTACCAAGGGTCTCCTCACGAATCTTGGTAACGCCTGTACACTCAAGGAGCACATGCGCCACCGTTTCCTCTGCCTCCATGCATGCTCTGCACAGGGGGCTGTCAGTGATACCTAGGTTGTGGAAGTGTTTATTTAGTGAACAGTGTCCAGTGATGGTCCCCGCCACCAGACGCAGGCTGTCTCTGTCCAGGCGCAGAAGGCGCCTGGTCAGCTTTGTATCCAGGGATGGCATAGCATCCTTGGATTGCCTACATCCTGGTGTCAAGGTCCACCGTTCCTCCGCTTGTATGCGAGTGTGGTCTTTTAACCAGCTTCTTAGCTGCTTGAAAGGGATGGGCACAATGGGTTCGGGTCCGTACGGTTTTGTGCTGGATCCTCTTCTGGCAAGTTCGTCAGCCGCATCGTTTCCAAGTGATCCACTGTGACCTCTTATCCATTGTAGTGTTACCGTGTTGTGATTTAGTACCGTGATACGTTCTAGTGCCTTGTGGCATTCTAGTATCAGTCTCGACGTGATCTGATTGCTCTTTAGGGATTGAAGGACTGAGGCACTGTCGGAGAGTATTCGAATATTAGTATCCGTAACCTCCCTGGCCTCTATAGCGTGTGCCGCTTGGATAATACCTACACACTCTGCTTGATAAACTGAGTTGAGCGTTCCAAGTGGTTTGGATATCTTAATGTTTAGGTCGTCGGAGAACACCCCGACGCCTGTCCCATTTTCGGTTTTTGATCCATCAGTGTAAATCCTTAGCTCTCTTGTACCTGAGTAGTCACACCACTCCTCTATGAGCTCTATGTTGTAGTGTTTTTGAAAGCAGTAGGTCTTCAGGGTACATATATATATATTTGACTGGCCTGTTGGTCTAGTGGTTAGTGACCCTAACTGCTATGCCGGAGGTCGTGGGTTCGATTCCCACCCAGGACAAATGTTTGTGTGATGAGCACGATCATTTGTTCTGTGTCTGGGTGTAATTTATCTATAATATGTATGTATTTAGAAATATATAAGTATGTTTATCAGTTGTCTAGTACCCATAACACAAGCTCTGCTTAGCTTGGAACTAGATGGCGTTGTGTGATAGTTGTGAAATATTATTATTATATCAGTCTGTCTGTCTTTCCTTGTTAGCTTACTCGTCGCAGTTGGTATAAAAATAATGCTTGACTTTTATCATTGGTTGGTGAATCTTATCATTAGTTTTAAGCAAATTATTATTTATCAAAGAATAGGCAACAGTAACTATAAGCTGTCTTTATCAGTTTGAGTTTACAATTTTGTTTTTTGTAGGGGTCATAAAGATGTAAGACTACCAAGTTGAAAATATTAATTTTCTCTAGTGGGAATGCTTGACTCAAAAATGATTTGATTGTTCTTCAATTTACCTTATGTTAGAAATTAAAACTAAAAATTGAAGGAAAAAGGAGTACAAATTGATTCCCTAAGTGTAAATTGCAATCATGTAAAAAGAGTAAACACCTACCTCTAAGAAATAATGCCAAAAAAAAAATTATGATGTACAAGAAACTGTTTGCTTTAAAAAAACCGGTGTATACCAATTATTCCAGAAGCTGCAGAGCTGCAGCAGAAGCCACCTACATTTACCTAGGTTTAGCTTCGGCTTAAATTAGGTTCTTTGACACGTAATGTCCTTGGATTCCACAAGGCAGCATCACAAACTGTCATACTAACGTGAATCTTTTGTTCGCAGCCACTATGACCACCTACTTCCAGTACCCCACTCCCGAGTTGCAGGAGGAGCTGAGGAAGATCGCCCAAGCGATCGTAGCTCCCGGCAAGGGTATCTTGGCCGCTGATGAGTCCACTGGTGAGTCGCCATCTTGTTTTTAACCGCCATTCTAGAAGTTATGGAGGGAACTGTCTTTTTTGACAGATTGGTAGTGAATTTTCATGTTTCCTATAGGTTGATTGCTGGCCTTTCTCGGGGAGCTGGGATGGATCGAATAAATTTCCCACCCGTACGCAAAATACTCGCTTTAGGCGTGGAGTTGCGGACACTAGCCCGTTGTATCTATCTATCTATCTATCTAGGTTGATTGTTTCCAAAAACTACCAAAGGTGAATTTTTCATTTGAATGCATTTAAAAGACCTGTAGATAGGGTCTATTGTTGAAGGTTGAGATTAAACTTGCCAATAACTAGGGTTAGAATTGAAAAAAATCTCGAAAAAACCGTACTAACATTTTTTAAAACAATTTTCATAATATTTCAGACAACTAGGTTCTGATACGAGTATACCTGCTGTATTTTAGGATGTTCCTCTGTACATCCCTTAATCTCCTGTAAGAAGGTCTAAGCTTGAGATTCTAATGAGGGTTTCCCTCACAGGTACCATGGGCAAGCGTCTCCAGGACATTGGCGTGGAGAACACGGAGGAGAACCGCCGCAAGTACCGCCAGATGCTCTTCAGCTCCGACGCGGTAAGCTATTAATTAATTAACTAACCTCAAGAAAGTTTTGTTGTAGTATGGGCTTGTTGTGATGCGGAGGAAAGGCGAAAATATCATGAGGAAAGTTTTGAGTAAGAATTTGGAGGGGTATAGGAATAGAGGAAGGTCAAAGAATCGATGGATAGACAGTGTAAAGGATGATATGACAAGAGAAGTCGCTGAGTTAACACAAGACAATGTTTGTTATTTATGTTCGTTCTCCAAGATTAGTTTACTGATTATTGATTTGTGTCTGTAGTCATTAACTTGATTGAGTCTAGTTCTTCTAACCAACCTAACAGGCAGATGTGTTGCTGGGGACTTAGTTCCGCCACCTCTTCTTTCCACCTAAAACACTAGGAAGTGTCGAAGGGTGGGCGTTTTGGGGAACTGTCTCTTGTAAAAAAGTAAAGTAAAGTAAATTTAGACGTTCGAAAAGTGCTGATTATCAGCCTAGTTTGAATAAATGAGTTTTGATTTTGAAAGGAGATGTTTGATGAGATGACGACTTCTAGAGAATATGGAAGAAGACTTGCTGCGCTGACACTAAATGAATTGGAATACAGTCAAGATAATGATGATGTTGACCTCAGTATATCGCAGTTCACTGCTGGACTTGGCAGCTCCCAAGTTTCAACACCCATCTTCCACCTCCAGTCTGATCCTGCTACCCGTTTAAGATCGTTGGTCAATGTAACTGGGAAGACAATATTGTTTTTATGAGCAACTAGCTGTTGCCAGCGGCTGCACCCGCTACAACTCTAAAATTATACCACGGGAAGATAAAATCGGGATAAAAACTATCCTATGTGTTAATCCAGGTTATAAACTATCTGTGTACCTTTTATCCATATCCGTTCAGTAGTTTTTACGTGAAGAAGTAACAAACATACACACTCGCAAACTTTCACCTTTATAATATTAGTGTGAAGTGTGAGCGATTAGACGACTGCAACTCTTTGCAGTCGTCTAATTGCTCATCTCTAAAATGATTCTCATCAAAACCAAAAAATATTTTAATTACTTATATGTTTTTTCTGTAGTTCTAATTATCTGCCCGACCTTTGACTGGTTCAGGAAACGTGTGCTAAAAAAACAAAAAGTAGTTTGTCGTCAAGGAAATCGAGTTACAAAATGTTAATCAAATTCAGTTACGTCGTGTATTTACGGATAAGTATTTCGAGGCGTGGCTGTCGAGCCCCCAGAATAACCGGTTGCCGTTTTAGTCGAGTCATTTGAATATTTTGCTTTGGTACGAAAATGATTTGAGTGAGGAATGATATTTATTTATTTAGTTAGTACTTACTTGGAAGACTTTCAGCTGATAAAAACAAACAAAAAAGGAAAGAAACTAGTCACCAAAAAGCCATTAAAGAAAAACACATTAAATTACACAATACAAAATACATACTTACCAAGTTTCACCTGTGTAGTCCTAGTAGTTTCCGAATAAACTGGCTGTGACATACGGACGGACACTCAGAGAGACCCTTGTTTTTTTGCAATTCGGCTACGAAATCCTTAAAAAGAGTAAACGATAGCGTTCGCTTTGTTCTATATTGGTCTTGTTCTGTTCTGACTTCTGCTAAATAGGGGGACGTGGAAATTATGCTTTTCCTACTCCGCCACTTTTATCATCTGACTGATGGAGTTGCGGGATCCAAGACAGTTAAATTGTTTCTTTTGGGCTTCGTCGAACTTCATTGTCTCAGCGCTTTTCTGGTGCTCGCCACTGTTGTCTTGTCTTGTCACAAAACATGATAGCCTAAAGGTTGACAGGCGAAAATTTTAGTATAAATAGTATTTGTAGACCCGATGTAACAAGAGCAAGAACGTGAAGATGCTTTGGTATGAAATCGACTATATCGCAGTTTTAGGTGAATATTAAGAAGCGAAGTTATCTATGGTAGAATAAAGCCAAACGTACCATATAAACGTAATATTCACCTACAAGTGCGCACCTTTTAGATTTTTTAGTTTAGTCCGTAAGTGCACGTCTGCAGGGCTATTGCGTATCTTTTATATGACAGTGGCTAACTTAGACTTTAAGTTGAACCATTTTGTACTAAACCATAACTAATTTGACAGTCTGTTAATCCATGCACAATATGATAGCCACTGACATATAAAAGATACGCAATAGCCCTGCTGAATGTGCCATATATAAGTAGTATAGTATAGGATGCTGTGACGTGCATCTTTCTTGGTTAGAGTCACGTTTACAAGTGTTGAAGTTAGAAATAGTTTACTATGTTATTTTCCTCTTGCATCAAACAATTACTTGTCTACACTAATATTATAAAGAGGAAAGATTTGTTTGTTTGTTTGTAACGAATAGGCTCCGAAACTACTGAACCGATTTGATAAATTCTTTCACCGTTGGGAAGCTACACTATCCCCGGGTGACATAGGCTACTTTTTATCCCTGTATTCCCACGGGAACGGGAACTACGGTACGTGAACGGTGAAACCGCGTGACGTCCGCTAGTAATACATATATTATTTAGATGGAAATTATTTCTTCTCAGCTTGAAGATCATGCTACCATAAACTATTAATAGATAAACTAGCTGTTGCCAGCGGCATTACCCGCTACAACTCGAAAATTATCCCACTGGAAGATAAAATCGGGATAAAAACTATCCTATGTGTTAATCCAGGTTATAAACTATCTGTGTACCTAATTTTATCTAAATCCGTTCTGTGGTTTTTGCGTGAAGAAGTAACAAACATACACACTCACAAACTTTCGCCTTTATAATATTAGTGTGATCGCTGGTTCAATAAAGCTAATGTCATTTAAAAGTTTATTAACCCGTAGCTATTATTATAGGTACACAGGCAAATCATTACATCTCAGGTTAGCCAACATACTAAGTAACTAGCCGTAAATAGGCTGAAAAGCCTACCCACTCTTGTACACACTTTCTATATTTAAACGTCATTATGACACCGAACGATGTTTCACAGATGCTACTGGAAACGCTCAGGTCGTTAGCTTGTCTCATGTAGTCACGAGATGTTTACTAGCTTTGTGCTAGCTACCTTCATCTTCCTGCCCTTAACCCATGTCATTTGGGGTCGGGCCAACGTTTTTTTCTTCCATTCTGCTCTGTCTGTCGTTACGCTATCATTTATTCCTTTTTCCTACATATCACGTATCATTTTCCTCACACACTCCATCCACCTTTTTTTTTTGGTTTTCTCTCCCTCTTTTATATTCATCACTTTCTTTCTTCTTTTATATCCTTTTGCGATGCGATTCATCTCTCCTTATCTCATGCTCATACAACGACAGTCGATTCCCTTTTTTACTTTTTAGTGCTAGCCTAGAATAAGGAAATAATCACGTACACACGGCGACATCAAACTATACATTTCCAGTACATATAACATGGCCTCGCTTTGCCTAGATTTCACGTACAATGAGAGATCCACATGTATAGCTTGATTGTGAAGGTCAGATAGGCAATCGCTCCATGTAAAATAGTGGAATTCAGCTGCAGCCGGTTAGACTGATGATGTATTGTTTGACTGGTCGTCGAGTGTACACCGAAAGTGCAATGTGCAATGCAACTTTAGCTTTGCAATGACAAAGACACATTCCCACTTTTCGCTATATTGCATCACTAAATTCCCCCGGTTTACCGCAAGCAATCCATCATCAATTTTCTGCCCTAATGCTATGATAGGTACCTACTCGGCGGTATCATTTGCAATTCAATATGTAAGGGTCCAATATTGACGTTATGCATTTTGTGAGCACCATTTTCGTGAGTCAACGACCTGACTACCTACCTGGTAGAAATCACGTACACCTTTAGTTACAAAAAAGAGGAGCGACATCACGTTATTGAAAGTGACTTTTTATTTTTATACTATGTATTAAATCACGTGCATCTTGTAAGTAAAATAAGTAAATAAACATGTCAAGTCAAGTCAAAAGTCAAAATATTTTATTTCACATAGGCCTACATGGGCACTTGTAATACGTCGACATAAAAAAAAAAGGGGCACGGTTCGGTGCATTGGTCGATTCCTAAGGAGAAGAACCGACAAGAAACTCCAAAGGTTACTCTTTTAATCTTTTAAAATGGTTAACAATAAGTTTAAGAGGAGGCTCCCTAAATTTATGTTAATTTGCATTAATATTCTGAAACAGTCGTACATACAATCAAAATGGAACTTTAGTATATGATTTATTGGATCTTTTTCTTTCCATGTACAAGACAGTTATTGTAGCATATTCGCTCGATTCATTTTTTATTCGAAAATCATGTCTTTTTTAACGATTATTACATTTTTCCTCAAGATTGCTCCGCCTTTATGTCTAAAATAAATGTTCACTGTAAGAAAATATAGTTTACTATCCAGCCACAAGATATTTTTTCTCCAGATCAATTACTACTTTAGTTATAAACGAAATAAGAATTGAGACTTACGACATTTAGTTTCGTGCTCGAACGCGATCAAAGAGCGCACGCGGTATTCGACTTTAATACTGATGTGCTAGCGTCTAGCACATCGCGCGGAGTGGCGGGGTGAATGGGGCGGAGCTTTCGTGGAAATTATTTTAGAGTGCCTGGTCTTAAGGTCCAGACATAATCTTGGGACACACATGAAGGCTATGCAGATTAGTGTCTGAGATGGTCTTTTGAAGAAAGCACCACACAGATTTGAGTGGACCTGTCCAGTCAGTGCAAGCATTTGTCAGTTATTGTCGAGCTCGACTTATAACTCAAGGAGCTCGACGTCACGACGAACAATACCAAGGAAAGGACATTTGGGTAGGTCGCTTATAGTACTCAAACTGCCAGACAATCGTTAAAATTAAAGAAAGACCCACATAGTCCTCATATTCACAATATAAAAATAGTAAAATATTTATCATATTAAATAAGTCAAGTTATTAAATGTCAAAAAAACACAAAACTAAATAAAAAAAAATGAAAATATTTAACAAGTAAATATTGGTCAAAAAATAAAAAATAATATCATACTTGAAAAAGTAAACAATGTCATTGTGTATAAAGAAAGTTAATAAAATGTCAAATTGTAAAAGAAAAATAAAATATATATAAAAAAATCAATTCAAATTGGAGCAGTTCAATCCCAAGCTATTTTGTCCTCTAATATAATCTATAACAGTATAAAATCCTTTCTGGCAAAGTTTACGTTTTATAAAGGATTTGAATTTATTAAGGCTTAAATTGATGTGTCTTGGTAGATGAATGTGGCTTGGTAGTTTATTATAAAAGCGAATACATTGGCATCTAAATGATTCACCTATTTTCTTGAGCCTTGTTGATGATGATGTGAAAGGAAAGTGGTAAACAACTTCAAATGCCTTGCATATTCAAGTGACAAGATTATTCTCGTGTCTTGGCATTTCCAACTCATCTAGAGATGTCCCTCAATCCCTTGTGCTAAGAATCATTTTGCTACCAACTTGTGCCAAACAACTGAGATGAGATTTCATCCAAGTACTGCGTCAAAATATTCTTCTTTGGCAATTTGTCATAGTATGCGATGCTCATTCATAAATAGTTGAAAATATCACATGTTTTGGTCATTCCTAAGTGGCATAGTATATTATTTAAGCATCATGGCGGCTCTTTATGCCATTATTTTGAACGATTGACTTGATTGCTCCTTGTTGACTTGTCGCTCCAAATATGGTATGATAGGACAGTTGTAAATGTCTTTCTATCTTGAATACCGGTCGACGTTAAATGCTGTTTAATAAATAGACAAGAAACAACCTCTATTTTAGTGCAACAGACTTATTCCCTTTTTTTTTGGGCACGCATGTGAGTAAATCAGTGATGTATGTTAATGTTGATGAATCAAGAGGGAGAGGAAGGCAAAAGAAGAGATAGATGTATTGTCTGTGGTATTGTGTGAGGAATGATATGAAAGAGAAAAGAGTGAATGATGCCGTGGCGTCTGACAGGGGAGTATGGAAGATGAAAACGTTCCCGCGACTTTTCCTTTTCTATATTTAGTCTTCTGTCAAATGCATTGTATTTCTGGCTATTCATTCGAGATCTTACCACAAGTTCCGCTGAAATTTCTCACACGAAGTCGACATACTCGACATGTAGACACTATACATTTCCAGTATAACATAGCCTCGCTTGTTATAGATTTCCCGTACACAGAGAGATCCGCATAAACTGATTATGTGTGGGTTCATTGGGCCACCACAAAAAGTCAGTTTTTTGGTAACGATAGTGTACCAAAAAACTGTTTATCAGTAGATCAAAGGAGTGCAAAATTGGTGATAGCTGTTGACTGATTAAACGTAGTTGACGTATTCACACAATGTTATTAATAAGACTCAGTACCTACCTAGATAACAAAAACACTCAACATTAAAGGTTGGGTTGTAAATTGGTGAAATAGGAACCCGATGAGTGCAATTTCACCTTTTATGCTGCTGAAAGTGATTGTTAGAGTGTTATAGTCGACTAGGCAACAGGCTATTGACCCTTTCAGGTTTAAGTTCCTCGTAAATCAAATTCCACCTCATCACATCCTCACACACTCCTTTTATTTTTGGGAAATGCCTTTGTCCAATTTGTCGGCAGGCATTACAGGCTGTGTAATTGAAGTTTCAATAAACATACACACAAAAGTTCTCTCTAAGTATCTCTCTCTGGTAATTATGAAATTAACAGCGGTTTTGCTCATCGCCAAAAACTATTTGCCACCAAATCCTACAACTTACTCCTCTTTCAGGCCCTCTCCGAGAACATCTCCGGCGTGATCCTGTTCCACGAGACCCTGTACCAGAAGGCTGATGACGGCACCCCCCTGGTGGGTCTCCTGGAGAAGCGTGGCATCATCCCCGGCATCAAGGTCGACAAAGGTGTCGTGCCATTGTTCGGATCTGAGGACGAGTGCACCACTCAGGGTGAGTCTGAGAGAGTTTTGCTGGTGTTTTTTTTTTAAGTGTTAGTTATATTTGCATTATTGTGACCTGCCGGCGATCCTCAGATATCTGTAAGACGGAGGATCTGTAGGAGGTTAATACGCGAAGTCGTCAACCAAGTCTACGCAAAAATTATTGCTGGAATAAGCTGTTTTTTTTTGCAAATGGAAAACCAAAATGGAATGGAAAGGGCCTTTTGACTTCGTTAAGGTTCATTATACGGTTTTTTAATTACCAGCATCTTGACGTACAACGATGATCCGACGAATGTCTTGCAATTTGCTTTGCATTCAACCAAAGTAAGAAAACTTTGCCAGCTTTCGGTCGATAGTGCTATGCATAATTGAATGCGACTTGGCTTGTTGTTGACGCGATATTTGTGGCTGACTGATACGTTTTGAATCGAAAAAAAATAATGCAACACTAACATAGTTAGCTGTTCCCTTTTTCTCATTTCGTTTAGTTGAATAATTCCGTCAGCAGTTGCGCCGTATTTGTTGCCAGAAACTGGCCAAATTATCGATGTCCAATAGTAACCGGTCTTATGGCTGCTTCCATCAAATAATTACGCAAGCTCTTTCGAACCAGAAACCGGTTCCTGCGGTCCTTCAACTTCGACACTTTATTTTAAATGCACATGAAGACTGTTAAAATATAGGCTCATTTTATTGGCTAGCTCAGACAGTAGGTAAAGATAATAATTATTATCAAAGTAAATACCGATTGTCATGGCATTATTATCTTCAGAATAGGGATTTGAGCGGATGACAGCACTTATAAGACTCTTTGACGGTTTTCCGTTGTACGCTTCGTAAGATAAATAAGTAATACCGGCTGATTGCAATGTTCAAACAACTTCTTCCTGTATTATGCTAGCCTAGTCTTTTAGTTCGAATCCAGTCCGGTAGTAATATAAACCGTCTTTGGCCTTTTCTCTTATTGTAGCTGAAACTGTTATTTTATGTTAAGCTAACGAGAACTTAAAATTCTAGTTAATTCTCATACTTTGTTTTTCTTTAATCGACGGTGTTGTTATATTAAGAGTCGTGTTAAATAGGAATGCTCACAGTTCACCAGATTTGTTGGATTCAAGTCTATAATAACAATGAATTACAATGAAACAACAATGAATTCTATATTATATCTTGAAATAAAATCGTTACAAAGTGACTCCGCCTCACTTTTATCGTGAATAAACATTTTTATCGACATCGCTGACCTTTTGGACCACCTATCTTTGAGAAAACATGTCGAACGGTACTTCGAACTCCTTCAAAATCTGATTTAAAATCTTATTAGTTTAACAATCTTCATTCATCCACGGATTTGTGTCAAGATATGTCAGAGTATGCTCCTAAACTTCTCTGTTTCCCTAGTACTTATTTATAAAATCACTAAACGACTGCCCTGATCTCCGACGCCCAGAAAACCTTGACACTGATTTGTGGCGACATACCACTACCAGGTGTCTGGAAGAAATTTGATTAAACTGGAACTCATCTTCTTCTGTCTTTGACTACCCAATTTATAGATCTCTTCCAAATCTCTCCAAGTTTCCCATCCGTAGTCTCCACTCCAGCACTTACTTACCCCATCTTCCATCCAGTCTACGGCATAACTAATGGTCTGCCTAGTTCCACTGAAACTCTTACCTAGGTATATTAAAATGGGGGGCTGAATAACGATTAGGTATTTTCAATCGTCGAAAATTCGATCGTGCTACGCAATGAGGCCGAGGGGGCTCGACTTTTTATCTCCTCTTATCTGCTTCAAAAGTTCGTAAACAAGTGATTGCGTAAATGAGTTAATGAGTAGGTATCGTATGAGATTGATATTGAAATAATGAGGTAGACAAAGGTCCTTATGTTGTCTTATTGCCAAGCGTAATCATCATCACCATTCACAGCCCAACTTCACCCACAACTAGGTGGCTATAGGATTCTCTTTGCTTTTGCCAAGTTCCACGCTCTTGTGCCAGCCTCATCCAGGATATTTCCGCAAGGGCAACAAAGTCGTCTGTGCTTCAATTTAGAAGTATTTCTCATAGACTATAGAAAAATCCTTTTGCATTTGCACCCTTCTGATGACTCTTTATGATACTATGAACTTATGTATATAAGTTAAAAAACATAGCAAGCACTCGAGACACATGAAAACCAGCATATTTCAAATGCTCAATGCTGTTTATGATGACCGAATTCTTGCTGTAATAAGTTCTTGTTGGTTAGATTGTTCTAAATTGTCAGTCCGTCGCGTTTTAATAAAAAATAATTTGTTCTCAATTGATATTACTTGCTCTAGTCCCAAGCTTGTGGAGTTTTTTTTCACTTAATCTAAAAGTTACTGGGGTGTGGTATACATACAAGTTGGTGCAGGAAAGTATATTTCCATAAAGAGTAACAATTTTTTTTATCAAAATTGACTTTCAAGATAAACATCATAAGTTATCAATTATCATGCTGTGTTTTAAAGTGGAATTTTGTGATAATCCTCAAAATAATCATGTTTTTTTGACAAAACCATCATCAGTTGTACATTTTGGCACCAATCGCGATAGTATTGTCTTTTCCCACGAGTCTTTTCCACTAGTATTAATTATTTCATCAGCCTAGACCCCTAGAGTGACACACCTTTTTTTTTTTTTTTGGCTGGTGGAAAATCATCGAATAACCCAGCGCGAAACTGAGTGTCAGACTTCTACTGACTAAAAACTACCCATGTTCCTTCTTAGCCCTCTATGTCGAGGCCGCGATAACTAGTGTACAACCCGCGGCCAGTGTGACACACCTTGGGGGTGTGTCATTTTAGTAGATGATAAAAATAATTATTCAACAATTTGATTTCCTTTCTCAGGTCTGGATGACCTTGCCCAACGTTGCGCCCAGTACAAAAAGGATGGCTGCCACTTCGCCAAGTGGCGTTGCGTGCTCAAGATTGGCCGCTTCACTCCTTCCTACCAGTCTATCTTGGAGAACGCGAACGTCTTGGCTCGCTATGCTTCCATCTGCCAGAGCCAGCGCATCGTGCCCATCGTTGAGCCCGAAGTTCTGCCTGATGGTGAGTCAACTTCTACTAGATAATGTTACCCTAGTACTTAATTTTTTTTTGTTTTGTGTTAGTAACGTTTTGCGAATTGGTGAGCATTTTTTATTGTTATATATGTGGTGCTTGTTACACCAATAAAAGAATAAAAATCTGTTTTCTAGGTGAGCACGACCTTGATCGCGCCCAGAAGGTGACCGAGGTTGTCTTGGCCGCCGTCTACAAGGCGCTTAGTGACCATCACGTCTACCTTGAGGGCACTCTCCTCAAGCCCAACATGGTAATTCAACATGCTGGTTTTACTTTAGAACTCTCTACAGAAAGACTCGGCGACTCAGAAGAGTTTAGTCTTTAAGTCACCGAGACTTTTGAAGGCACTATCAATGCTTAAATTCTCTGCTGATCAGCTGGTTTGAGTAGAAGGTTTTATTAAATTGTATTTTATCCATTGTTCTCCAGGTGACCGCTGGCCAGAGCTGCAAGAAGACCTACACCGCCATGGACATCGGCCGCGCTACGGTCACCGCTTTGCTCAGAACTGTACCCGCTGCCGTTCCCGGTACGTTACTACTTCACCCAAACCTTTACTTGTTTAAGCCATGAAAATGACCAGGATTGGTTGGCTAGTTTTAATCGTCTTTAACATCTCCACACTTGCATCTTTCCCAGGTATCACATTCCTGTCTGGAGGCCAGTCTGAGGAAGAGGCGTCAGTGAACCTGAACGCCATCAACACTGTCGATCTGAAGAGGCCGTGGTCCCTCACATTCAGCTACGGACGCGCCCTCCAGGCCTCCGTGCTCCGCGCATGGGCCGGCAAGCCCGAGAACGTGCTCGCTGCACAGACGGAGCTCATCAAGCGCGCTAAGGTGACTTGATTACACTAGGAGGTTATGTGGTGACGGATGTACTAAATATTCGCAATGCTGTGAATGATGTAAAAAACTGCGCCATAGTTACTTGATCGAAGGTACAACGATACTGATACTGATATAACGTAGTAAGTAGGCCTCAAAGCCACGAACTGCACAATAAGCAAATCTGCTAACGGGGCTTAATTGTACTAGGAGGTTATGTGGTGCAGAATTAGTACGCGTCGACTGCAAAGTAGAAACTGCCATCGTTACTTAATCGAAGGTACTGAAATAACGCAGAAAGTAGACCACAAAACTGCAGAATAAGCAAATCTGCTAACGTAGCTTGATGGTACTAGGAGGCTATGAAGTGACGAAAGTGGTTTTTTTTTAAACTAGCCTACTCTGACCCACTAGGGCAAAGGCCTCCCTCCACTTTTTCCAATTCTCGCGAACCCGCGCGTCCTCCTTCCAGTTTTGACGAAACCGATCTAGTTCATCCCGCCATCTCCTTCGTGGCCTCCTTCCTCCTTCCATCAATTACGAAAGTGGTTATTACAAAATAAACTGCTATGTCATGGGGGTTTCCATCTCAAACAATAAGCAATAGTGCTAAAGGCTGGACGTGAATAGTTTGTACCAGGGATGAATAAGATAAAGATATACTTTAAGTAACATTAGGTCCAGTCTAACGTTAGCTTAGCATTTTCTTGCAGTGCAAATAGGAAGGTAAGTTGTCAATTATTGCCGTACAGCAAAGTGACACACTGAACAAAATACGACAGTACATATTAAAATTTTGCACGTAATCTAATAGTATTATCAAATCCCATCCATTATAGTTATATATGCATGTACATTATTTTGTGTTGTCCTGTACCTGTCTTTATGTGTGACTAATTTACATAGAGTGTAGTAATTTTATATGCGGCTGGTGCCAAACATTATCATGAAAATTACTAAATTCTTCTAGAACACAACTGAAATAGGTACCTACTTCAAATTAAAAAAAATATGTTTTGCACGACCCGCATACAAAACCACCTAATTACTAGAAGTAGTTTACTAATCAGTATTTTTTTTTCTCCAATCTTCACAATTCAACATTGCACCAACGACGCTGCACTCCTGCGCATCTTTAACCCACCAATCACATGTCGGCTCGATGATTCTAAATCCAAACATTTAAATTTGGAACGAATGTGATCTGTTGCCAATCGTGACGTCACAGGCTAACGGTTTGGCCTGCGTTGGAAACTACGAGGCTGGGTCCATCCCATCGTTGGCCGCATCTAAGTCTAACTTCGTCAAATCGCATGCGTACTAGGATACCATAAGTTAATTATACACCTATTTATTAAGTCTTTAAAATAGATCGCGCAAGCGATTTTTTTTTTCTAGACATGTTTTGTTATATTAAATACGTATCAAACTCGATTGACAAGAAAACATGGTGTATGGTAGGCTTAAAATCTGGATAGATTTTGAATGTGGCAGTTAAAAATATTACACCTGTTTGAAAACTTTTACAGACAATGTCTATCATTCCCTCTGTGGTTACTGCCTATTTCAAAATCTAAGTCTGAACAATTATACTAAATAAACAAACATTTATTTTTACGACAAAATTAATTAGCTTGAATGTCGCTTTAGTTATAATTGGCTACTGTTATTAATTATTTACTAAATATTTTATATTTGGACTTTTTACATTCCACAAAAGTTAAAAGTTTTAAATCACAAAATAATATATCGAATTGTGATTCATGAAATGGCATTTATTTTTTTATTCAATTAGTATTTACAATATTTTTTATTTTATTCGTAAGCTAAGTTGTTTTATCATGAAAAATATTAATGAAGAAGTACGTAAAACTGAAAATAAACCAATACCCATTTTAATCATTTTTGCTTAGTTGTATTATTCGTAAAAGTATTCATTTTCTCCTAAAACTTATAGATAAGTAACTTTTTTTACTTCGTATTTACATGATAAATATTATACAAATAATACAACTGAGTCCATCCTTTGTATAAACATCACGTTTTAAAAATAGACTAAGAAATAGTCGCTAAAATATTCTCCACTCGCTCTTCCAAACACGTGCAAGCGAGAAAGAATAACAAATAGTGCAGCGGCCATTTGCAATTCTATTTTGAAACGTGTTGTAGTTTGCATGTACATGTATCTAATTTGTAGAATGCCTGAATAGTGTGTAGTACCAACACTAATCGCTTTTTGTGCTTGACGTTGTTGAAATAAATAATAAATATCGTTTGCGTTTGTGTTTATTTTACCTTTTAGTTGTAGTAAATCATGTAGTAGTAATCTGCTGTAATAGAAATACCTTCAGCCATTTTCTGAAAGCCTAGTCCCCTAATAGTCAAATTTTGTTGAATCTGCATAAATGCGCGTCAATGAAACTGCTCCGGACAAATTGTGGACACTGCTTAACTACAGTTCCCGAAAAAATAAATAACTTTGCCCCTCTGAAGTTAGCCATTATCATAGATCGCGCAGGTCTGTGCTAGTACGTAGAAAAGTGTTTTAAACAAAATAAATATTATATTTTTTAAAAGATAACGTAATTTTTAACTCAGGTGAATTGAAAGAAAGAGGAAAATTATCAATTCCACCTGTGCAACATTATGCACGCCTTCGTCTTTCTCCTTTTTCATAAAATTCACCGTGTCACTGACTCTGGCAGAGCCACCATCAGGGATTTTCATTTTGAAAACACAAAAAAATTGTCGCTAATTAGTCGAAATTTGTCGCCAAATATCAGAATTTGTCGGTCACTGGTTCAAAAGATATAAGGGTTTATAGGTGGCCGATCTGGAGAGAGTCTCCCCAGCAGGGCCACATTTATATCTCAAAAACTAGGGCACCTAGCAAATATCTCTTTTCTCCCATAATTTGTCGCCAATTAGTCGGAATCAGTAGCCAAATATCAGAGTTTGTCGGTCACTGGTTCAAAAGATACAAGGGTTTATAGGTGGCCGATCTGGAGAGAGTCTCCCCAGCAGGGCCACATTTATATCTCAAAAACTAGGACACCTAGCGAAGATGTGTTTTCTCCCATATTTTGTCGCCAATTAGTCGCAATTTGTCGCCAAGTCACAGATTTAATCGGATCTTAGTTTAGGAGATATAATGAGTTCAATTAGTAAGGTATAGTCCAAGAGCTAGGTCGAAGAGTTCACGAAAAATACCAAGAAAAAAATATTTCTATTAATATGTGTAATATACTTCTAGTTTTATCGGTCTAAAGTCTTTAGAAATGTCCGAGAGAGATAAATTCTCAATTTAATTCATGTTTTTATGTTTTAAATTACTAGGTTAGAGTGGCTTAAACTTCTTTGAAAACATTAAACCTTGCTCTTGGTCTATTTGGTGAAAGATGTACAGTCGCATGCAACTGTTTTACCACTTTACAATGTTAAGCTCTAATTAACTTTAGAATAATAAATAAATGTCGTACCTTTAGTAAAATGTTTAAAATACTTAAACGTTGAAAAAGTATTGTCAATTGTAATCAAATTTTATTATATAAAAATGAATTTCCATAAAGTTCGTTTGATGTGTGTTGTGTTGGTGTGTATTTTGAGGTGATTGCGAGTGTTGTGTTGTGGGTATGGACGGGTTGAGTTTTTATTTTATCTTAATTGAGGTTAGAATAATAAAACTTCTGTTGTCGAAATATAAAATGATTTATTAAAACGAAATTAATTTTATTTATATAAATAATTAATAAAATTAATTTTATTTTATTTTTATTTTTAATTTATTAACGCGAACGCCGACGCGCCGCACCCGTGACGTACAGCAGGTGACACCCTCGTTATATCTCGCTCGTTTCTCCGTTTTTGTATTTTCGGAATACCTAGAGATAACAACACTCGAGTTCGTAACTATTCATAATAAGTTCCACTTTAATTAAACTGGCTGACTTCAACTTACGTGACGGGCAACTCGTTCGAAGCAGCTCATCTGTACACGCGCATCTATCTCTTTCTTACTTACCGTAAATGAAACGGAGCGCAGCGATCTATCTGCCAGCGACTAAGTGGTAAGTGCACATTGTGTTAGATAAATAATTACATAATTATATGTATTGTAGATTTGTTTATAGGTAATGAATACAGCTTTCCTATGGTGGGTTGAAATTATAGAATAAGTTTACATTTATTTAATTCGAAACAAACATTCCTCCATAAGACGTCATAGATACTGTCTAGAAACTACATAAAGTATTTTGTACTCGCTTGTACCACTGTATGGGGAAATTGAATTCTTTAATATCTTTTTAATTACACACCGACTAAATCTGTAACTTTGCGACAAATTGCGACTAATTGGCGACAAAATATGGGAGAAAACACATCTTCGCTAGGTGTCCTAGTTTTTGAGATATAAATGTGGCCCTGCTGGGGAGACTCTCTCCAGATCGGCCACCTATAAACTCTTGTATCTTTTGAACCAGTGACCGACAAACTCTGATATTTGGCGACTGATTCCGACTAATTGGCGACAAATTATGGGAGAAAAGAGATATTTGCTAGGTGCCCTAGTTTTTGAGATATAAATGTGGCCCTGCTGGGGAGACTCTCTCCAGATCGGCCACCTATAAACCCTTATATCTTTTGAACCAGTGACCGACAAATTCTGATATTTGGCGACAAATTTCGACTAATTAGCGACAATTTTTTTGTGTTTTCAAAATGAAAATCCCTGATGGTGGCTCTGCCAGAGTCAGTGACACAAATTCACCACATTGTAAATTATTTTTCTCGCCTGACGGCGTATTCCGTTTAGGCATTTTAGCCAAAAAACTACACACAAAACTTAGTAACAATGTTAACAAGAAATAACAAGATAACAAATCAAAAACGACTAAGTAATAACAAAAACAAATAACATGTACAATAATGCAACACTTGTGGCATCGAATGTCTATCGTACGGAGCAATCGGGGCGCAAGCATGCATCAAAAGTAAACGAGTGAGTGAGACTTATAATGGCGCCGCCATAATGCCCGCCCCCACGTCTCGCGCATGTGCAGTTGCAGTTTTGTTCGTAATTTTGACTGCTGCGCAGCCTCTCGTAGGCAACTTCAGAGGGGAACAGTTATTTGACACGAGCTATATATCTGTAGAATTGTCTTAGTTTTTGTGACTGGTTGACCAAAATAATAACAGTCACAACCAATGAAATAAATATACAAGCTATTTACAAGGTGTAGGTAAATGAACAAGGTTTCAGAAACAACATTCAATGTTTCAGTATTTTGCGACGCATTTAGCAACATGTAGCCTTAACACCCACCCACCGGTTAATTCTGAAGCTTAGAGATGTCAATCAATTTTCGACCCGTATGAGCTCGAATCGGCTGACTCGTACACGCTCTTATTTATTTACGCGGGGAGGCGTCTCGCGCTTTTTTTACAAGCTCTTATGCACGTTAATGCTCGCACGAATTGAAAGTGTGTTAAAAGCTCACCTATAGGTACATATTTTCCTGACACTGGCTTTCAAAAACGTTTTTTTACGTGCCGAAAATAAGTTGAATCTGAAATCCAGTCAGGCCAGTGTAGGAATAGATCACACTGCTCCCCCTGTCTTCCCCTCATTTGGTCCAAAACACCTCTGACAAAAAACTCACTCTAGAACGTTTAAAGGTTACAGTAAAACCTTTGGCTTGAGGGCTTAAGAATACGCCCGGCCCTGGTGCAAGCCATGGTCCGGGCCGAGGAGGAATGGAACGCCGTCGCCTCCTTCTGCGAAGCAGTAATGCTAGCGAAGGAGGTGGCGGAACGCGAGAGGGAGAAAACCGCTCGTCCCAGCCGCCGCGGGAGGCGCTCCGGGCGTCGGGGGTCTTGCGATGACCTCCGGCCACCGTAGACGCGGGCCTGTGGACGGTGAGTGATGGGCTAACTCGCCGTCGGTCCGTCTTACGACGAAAACAGGCCGTGTCGACGGCGCGTTCGTGTTCCACGCGCGCCTCAAAGAGATGTCAGCAACATGGGAGGGGCCCGAAAGGGCCTACGCCCGTCGGGGCCGCGGGTTGTACACTAGTTATCGCGGCCTCGACAACGAGGGCGAAGAAGGAACATGGGTGGTTTTTAGTCAGTAGAAGTCTGACACTCCCTTTCGCTCTGCCCCAGAGCGGAAGGGGTTATTCGATGATTTTACACCCGCCAAAAAAAAAAGGGCTTAGGAATAAACCCAGGTTTTATTTTGAGAAAATAAATACCGTTTTTGTCGTTGGCTCGTCTGCCTTACCCAGTGGAGCCCCAAGAACTAATATACATAGCATATTGAATAGGTGATAACCTTCATACAAATCTATCAACTATTGTTATTTTATTAGTACCATCGTCCATCACAGTGTTAATTTCGGGTCTAATCAAGTCTACCTTGATCTATAAAATATTTGTCGAACATAAAAAATGTTACCAGTCCAAAAAAAAATGATGAATTTATTATATTTTAGCTACTTTGAGATGTTTAGATTAATTTATTTTGGCTAACAAGTGTAATTTTGAACGTATTATTATGTAAGACAGTAAAAATATTAAGTATGTATAAATAATAAAAAAATATTGTTTATATTTCAACGTTTCTAGAAAATATAGTTTCAGGGTTATTTGGGTTAGTGAAATTCTACAAAATGTTAATTCCTGCAGGTTTCTTTTAGTGTTTTTTTTACCTGTGGTAGGCACATAAACTCAAATCGAACTGCACTATTTTTTGAGATTGAAAGACAATGCATGAAAGGTAGAGATAAAAATAATGGGCAAAAAAATTTTGACAGCGCGACATCGTTGACAATTTTCCTAACATAAAGTACCTAAGTACTTTCTACCTAGATTACTCAAAGTTGCCATTTCTGCATGACTAAAATACGTGTTTTTCTGTTTCTTTCCAGGGTAACGGTCAGGCGTCCCAGGGCAAATACGTGGCGGGATCAGTAACAGGTGTGGGCGCCGAAGCCGGTCTTTTTGTTGCAAACCACGCGTACTAAACGCACAACACAACATTCACTACACAATGTCGCTAGAAACAAGTAGTACACATCGATCGTCGCTACGAGAATATCCGCCAAGCGCCACAGAGTGTAGACAAAATTATAACACGCTAGCATTATTTGTTTCGGTTGTCGCGACTAAGTTAATAGACGGTTTATTTTACGTCTGTCAATGGACCGAGAATATCGCCTTTAGTTACAATTATTCGGTCTTCGCGCCGAGAATGAAGTTCCATTTATGAAGTATATAAAAACTGGCGCGAAAGGGAGTAGAGGTTATAAGTAAAATGTTAGTTTTAAGACAACATTATAATATTCTCTAATTGCTTTTTGTATGTTCATGCATACGTATTTGTAATGAAATTAGACCTAGATTGAAGTTATTTATTGAAAAGCATCTAGTAAATTGTATTTAATAGTCGCATTAATTGTAGTGGTTGAAAAATAAATGTTGTTATTGTGCTATCAAGAAATTATTAGATTTTCGATATTAATTTATTTACAAAAAAGAAACATGGTATATAAAATGTTATTTTAAAAATCAGACCATCATGTAAGTTAATTTTGTATCTATTGATTTTTAAATATCATTTTTAGTTTAAACTATTTTGATATTTTTAAGAGTATAAATTATATTAATCTTTGATCAGGTAGTTTTGTTTCATTTAATTAGTTGTATACTTATTTAGATAAACCTATTACGAAGCTCTCATTACGAAGATTACAAAGACAACAAATAATTACCGAGGAATATCTAAGCTCAGAATACAGAAATTCTGAGTATCTAGGATACAGAAATACTAAGGTATTGTTGGCCTCTAACCATCCCAGTTCCAGTTTCCGATCCATAACCGATGTATGTGTGTACTGTCAGCATCAGAAGTAGATGAACACTACCAACTAAAGTTTCAAAGCAGGTTTTTTAATAAAAACTTGTTAGAACAAGTTATTGAAGAGTAAGGAATATTTTAAAGAATAGCCTTCTGAAACTTTAAAAATAATAGCTGGAGTCTTGTACATCCACTATCTCCAGTACATCAAATAAATAAAATTCCGAAATGTTAAGCTACTTCTGTTGCTGACTGTACCTATATGATTCCTATTAAAACGTACGGAAAATTCATCTTGACTTTTTCTATGGAATTTCGGTAGGTCTGTAATTTTTCTTTTCTCGTCTTGGTTCTCTGTAAACGTCAAAACAGACTACCTACAATACTCGTTGTTCAATTATGTAGGTATCTAGTATCGTACCTATCGGGTTGAGGTTTGCCTGTATGATAGACTCGTATGAAGAGGGAATACTATTATATGTCTATGCAGTTCGTTGCCCGCACTTATCAGAATCTTATCAGTTCATTTTATTTAGGTTTGATGTTTAATCATTCAACTTGATCATTTGTAACTACGTTTACCACTACAATGTTATAAGTTTGTGGTAAGAGTGAATTTCGAGAGCATATTGCTGAAAGTATTTGAAATAAACTTGATTAATACAAGAGATCTCGACGTCTCATTCGGTTTGGAAATGTTTCAAGATACTGATAGAAAAAGCGGAAGCCGCAGCGTTGGTAGGCCCCCGAGGTGGACCGACGACACCGTGAGAGTCGCGGGCAACTGGTGGATGTAAACGGCAGGTTGCCGTTCGTTATGGCGTTCTATGGGGAGGTCTTTGTCCAGCAGTGGACGTCTTACGGCTGATGTTGAATGGTAGAAATGTAGAGTACCTACGTCTGGCCGTCTCGACAGTGTCATCATCTGCCTAGCCTTTTTCTCAATTTTATTGGGGTCTGCTTAATATCTTACTGGATGCACCATGATTTTACATAGAGCCACTGCCTATCTGACCGCCTCAAGTTAATACTGCACCCTTAGGTAATAAGACTAGTTTTCGGAGCCACGACCTCTTTTAATTTTCAAACAGGTATGACAAAACGATATCACAACTAGCTTGAAATTGAATGATGGTCACACACTGACCTCGGCAAGCGTAGCATACCGTTCGACGGTCCCAAAAAAAGAAGGCATTTCATTTGACTATACTTTCCTGGTCTTAGTCTCGGGATTAAACCAAAAAGTTTGTTGAACTGTGACCCAAATGCCCCCATTATGAGCACTTGTACTGAATTCTAAAAGCCATAGTTTGTGTCTAAGCCGTCTCGACAGTGAGGTGGAAAGTTTTTCCAACGCTTGTATACATTAGTATGCAGACGAACTATATTGCTTGATGAACCGTTTAATTGAACTATAGTGTAAGGTCAAGTCAGTGACTAGCTAGACGAGTAAGGCTGCGTTTACACCTGAGAGCTGTGTGAGCGAAGCATGTGTGTGTGAAAAGCCTAAGTGCTCCATTACAGTCATAGCCTTGTGGTGTGACCGTTAGACTGCCAAGTCATAGGTCAGCTGTCATGGCCACACCTCAGTTTTTTTTGGATTTATGTGCGTATTGTATAATTATTACTTGCTTCGATCAATGTAGGAAAACTTCGTGAAGCTAGCATACATTTTTTTTCCTGTATGCTCGGTATGTTTCTGCGCAGATAAATATATTTTCTCTCTTTTCTTTCTTTCTAAATGACTCCTCCCGCTCTGGACGGAGCAGGAGGGAGTTTCAGACTCTTACTGTCTAATTTTAGTTCGTGTTCCTTTTGCCCTTTGCGTTCTAGGGCCTCGGTATCTCTTTCAAAGAAATTCCGCAATCTTGGCAGACACTGACTCAAAGGGCCCTAGTCTAATATACTTACTGACATCTCTCCACGTGTAATCACGACTTAGTTCAAAATCAACTGACGTTACAGTACACTTCAATGTTCAGTTGTACTCACTCCTGTTGTACCTAATGCTCTAATCTGAAATCTTCACCATCCTCGCTGCACATCCCTGATGAAATCCGCAGCCTAAAGTTGGGAAGACAGAAGTGACTGGTGGTTTCCATAGGATTTTTTACTTTACTGAAGTGACCAATGCACTTCTTTCCTTTAAGGTTCTGAACGGGTAAAAATTGCAACCCTTATAAAGTCATAATCTAACTTTATTGTTTAAGTAGGTCATCATCATCATCCATAGCCCGAATTCACCCATCACTGGGTTTAGGCCTCTCTTTTCTGGTGCCAATCGCCACGATTAAGTGGCTACTTTAATTACCTAATATGTCGGGATACTTTGGCTTTGAGATAGCATCATTCTTGAGTCTTTTTCATTTGCACAAGTATAGAGTTTTTGGAATTGGAAAAGGCCACAGTTTAAAGGGAGAGATTCGAAGCCTAACAAAAATTAAATTAATAAAGTTGTCTATTTTCCTATCTGAGCTACGCCTACAGCGCTACCCCAAATCGAATTGCCGTCACCAACCGATTTGTAGGCCTTGTCCTAAATCGATGTTACCTACATTTTACATCCTAGATGAGAATAAACCCACTAGACTTACTATTTATAGATGATTCTTATTTACATTATCCCGCCTACGTACCTTTATAAAGAAGGATATAGCTGCCCTTTGTACTTACATAGTAGAAAAAAAAATTGTTAATAGCAGCCTTTTTCTCAAAACGAAAGCATAAATGGTTAGGTTGTTTTGTGCCAAATGCGGCAGCAATATTACGGCTTCTTTGGAACTTTTGGAAAAAACTGTTTTCAGGGGAGTACGGAGGATAATTTTTGACTACGTATTACTATGACCCCAACTGTCCTAACAACCTGAGTCGGTTGGAAGACACAATAAGTAGATTCGCGGGCGCCCCCTACTGGTATCAGTCCATTACACCTGACGAGCTCGATCAGGAAGTACGTAGGTACAGCTGATCCCAAGACTAGACTTTACTGTATTCTTCTACTTACTAGGTATAGATACCCGTTACGACTGCCAACGATCTAAATACGGCAGTCGGGACCAACGGCTTAACGTGCTTTCCGAGTCAGAATTTACAAAAAGGCGATAAATAACTTTGGTATCTGGTACATACCTAACGGGATAAACCTCATATTTTTTGAAAATACTCAAACCTTTTCCCACGGGCGTCGAAAGCTTCGTGCTACGATACCTACATAAACGCCGAGATGCCTTTCAAATAAGAAAGTTGAAGGCTAAACGTTTTTATACTTCCCTTTTTTTTTTGGGGGGGGTGGGAATTTCCCACGACCCAAAAAAAAGGAGTCATTTTGATGAGCGGTAGAGAGTTTCAGACTTCTACTGACTAAAAACCACCCATGTTCTTTTCTAGCCCTTTGTGCCGAGGCCGCGGTATCTCTTTCGAACAACCCACAACCCGTGGCATAAGTCTGACAACCAGTCCTATCATGTAAAATACTGATATTCAACCGCATCTGGTTAGACTAGAAACCAAACCCAACAAAGTAGATAAAAGGCTAGACCACCTAGTGTTAAAAATATTATTTATATTATTGGTTTTCGTCCCTTCCCCCTTTAAAAAGGGCAGCGCCATGGAACCCGTGAAATGATTTGTACGTCTATTCCATCTTCCATCTCTCTGTTCCACCTAGTCTAGACGAGCCCAACTATATGCAAACTGGCCCTGCGTCTATCTCGGCATTCCGCGACATTAAATGTGGTAAATCCCTAAAGGAACATAGGCATAGCGTTCTGTAATCGGCTTACTTGAAATAAACGGAAAAGCCAACATTGTGACCCTGTAACAGTAAAGCTTACACACAATAGATCACATTAATCTTCTTAAATCTTTACGTACTAGTGTAAAACAAAGTAGCTCACGCTGTTTATATGCTAGACCTTTTAAACTACGCATCAGATTTTAATGCAATTTTAGCAACAGATATTGATTCAAGAAGAAGGCTTACCTATGTACTCGTACTTAGTAGGTACCTACATTGCACCCATGCGAAGCCGGGCTGGTCGTCGCTAGTCTAAAATAAATGGCTGGTATAAAATGCGATTTGGCCAGTCAAAAGGAGGCTAGATCATTCACAACACAACGATTAGAGGCATTGACTTCAGCTGTTTGTCCCGATTTCACCCACGTTCGGGGTTGAAAGCGATCGAGTCATTGTCCCAGCATTTGCATACGCTCTGAATTCGCGTGATTTTATTCCAGAAAATTGCTGAGAAATGGTTTCGATAGGCTTTTGTGCGGTGTGAATTTGTTTGGGGTTAAGGAACTGGTGAAGGTTTTGCTCTTTTCGTTTTTCGGATTTGTCAGTCGTGAGATTCGACGGTTTTGTGTGCATAGAATTTTTCACGTCGTATTTTTATCTCCTTGGCGAAACCTAGATGAGAATGTATCCCATTATAGTGTCTAGAATGAAAATACAGATGCAATATGTGACTAAAATTAAAAATTTACAATTTCATTGTCACCTATTTAAATATATCGCAGCTCGTTTTCCTTAGTATGTGTGAATCTTTAAACCTTTTCAATAGAGATACCTATGATTTGCGGTTTTTGCTTCAAGAACAGTTTGAAGCTCAAACGTTAACTTTTCCTTAGATAATTAAGCTCTTTGCTCTTAATTAACCAAACATAAAGCCACCCTTATATTCTCATCTCGTATAAAGTCTTCAATCACTCTTTTTGTACCTCCTACCCGTCATGTAGCCCTGGTATGTAGGCGACTGACCGGTTACGACCGCTTCTGTCCGGATTTGTCCGCACAATGGGATTAAACCGGCAGATTTATAGTGGGGTAGGTGTACCTACAGTGGGCTGTGAAAAAGTGATTTATTGTTTAAGTGGACTATATGTAGGGAAAAAATGTGGTTGGCTGCGAGTGAAATGTCTTTGTAAATGGTGTGGTTTTTAAGGACATGTGAAAGGAAGGTGCTTTTCCATGTTAGAATTCATCGGCATGACCGATGATCGTTTTAGTGATATTGTTAGTTAAAAAAAAACATGAGCTTGTAATGAAGGAACTCTCTGTTCTTTGTCAGTTTATGATTCATGAGCTCTTTTGTTTCACCAGCAGAGGGTTGTTAAGTTCTAAAAAATTGACTGTCTCTCTTATGAAGTCTCAAAAAACTATATTTATGTCTCTTTAACAGCAGTCGTTCAAGTTACATTCCTCGACTTATAGCAGGTAAATAAATGTTATGAAGTTGGGTAAAACGTACCATTCATGTCATGTCATAAAGTACCATTTAATGCGATGCAAAAGATAGGAGCTCGTGGCTTAATATTATCTGCCACTCGGGTCTATCTTTAGGTTTAGCTACGCTCGTCTAGGTTGGTTCTGGATGGGTAACCACCCATTACATACCGAGTTTCATCCGTGCCTCGGATATCACATTAAACTGTTGGTCCTGGCTGCCATAGGGTGTAAAAGTACTGATAACGCAAATGAAAGGCACCTGTTGTCCCCACCATAGCGATATTTTTTTTTTGTTCTCGATCATACCTAGGAACCCCCTGGTTACGGAGATATTGGGGGTCAAAGTTCCAAATTTTTCGCAGCTGTTTTTGTAAATACTAGTTTTTCAGGTTATAACTTTACTTAAATGACCTTCATGACCCGTTTACTATTCAAAGCATTCAATAACACAATGTTTTAAGAGTGCTACATTGAGTTTTACAGTAAAATGTGATTTTGTCACCAAAAAAAAAGTCGTCCAGAAAAAAAATTGCGGTTGACGGCTGTGTGAAAGGTTAACACCCTGTATAGAACTTTTGACCTGAGAGTCTGACAAACAGTCTAACCAGTAGCTATCGTAAGAAAGAAGTAAGAACTACCTCCACAATTGTACAAACAAACATAGGGTGGTTCACACCTTGACAGCGTATATTTTACACCGCTTTTGTAACTTTCCCATCCATCTACAATACTTATTATTATGGCACTGCGTCGTATGGTAAATGGGACAAGCCCGCCACACTATTCCCAAACCACTGTAACTCCTGTAAGCCAGAATCAACATCATCGTCACCGTCGTCATCGTCGTATGGTAAGCAAAGTGTTGTAATAAGCCCGCCCCAATGCTCTTAATTGCGCTTTCCACCCGTCCTCATTTATAGGGATTTGTTGTACGGGACTACGGCTTTTGAGACTGGTACAGCTTTCACTTAAACATGGAATTAATGCTGTTAATACCAACATGTTTTTGTTTACGCTTTGAAGGCTCGGTGTGAGGAATATTTAGGAAAAAGACTTTGCTTTTTGTGTCGAAAATGTCGTGATTTTGTTTGTTATATTCTTCTTTGGCGATAAAAATGTAACAAACTAAAAACTCATTGCTTCTAACCTAACAGACAGATGTGTTGCTGGGGAGTTTGTTCTTGTTATTTTGAGAAAACATCTCATGTAAGTCAGAGGTATTTATGCCGTTCAAAAGGATTCTGATGCATTGGGTCGAAAAGCACGTTAAGCTGTTGGCGCCGGTTGCCATAATTCATTGGCGGTCGTTACAGTTAGTGAGACTAAAAGTCTGAGAACCAGTCTTACCAAAGAGTATTCTATTACCTAGTATTAACTGGGTTGTGGAGGTCAGATAGGCAGTCGCTCCATGGAAAATACTGGTATTCAGCTGCATCCTGTTAAAATGGAAGCCGACCCCAACATAGTTAGGAAAATGGCTAGACAGATGAAAAAGATGCTAATTATAAGCTTTATTTGAAAAAATTACTAGATTTTCAAATAACCCCTCCCGCTCTTGGGCAGAGCGAAAGCAAATGTCAGACTTCTACTGACTAAAAACCACCCATGTTCCTTCTTAGCCCTTTATGTCGAGGCCGTGGTATCTTTTACAACATCCCACAGCCCGGATTTTTACACCTAAGCTGACTTAATCCCAATAACAGTGAACTCCATGGTACAGAGGTATTCTTAATAGTATATACCGTACCATATACGTACCTACTATTAAAAATAACTCTGCTTAATCCTTTGATCGTTACAGGCGTGGTTTTATGTTTTTATTTAACGTGTCGACTTCTCTCGTTAGGTCGATAACTGAGGTTGGAGGTGGCGTACTAAACATCACTTCGCTCAGGAAAATAGTGTTAAAGTGAGTTTCATTATTTTGCAATGTTAAGTCAATCATTTTTACACGCACACTCGTACATATAAATATATAGGTACCTGCATTTACTTATTCCGTAATTTATAAACAACTATTTAGCTGATGCCCGCGGCTTCGACCACGTGATTGTCGGTTATCGCCACCAAAAGCAATATTTTCATCCTTTTTTTCGCATTAAAAGTAGCCTTTGTCCTTTCTCAGGCCATCTGTGTACCAAACATTGAAATCGGTGCAGTAGTTTTGGCGTGAAAGCGCGACTGATAGACAGGTAGATTTCAAAGGTTTACGTCTTTGACTCTTTCTGTCACGCTAAGTGCTAAATGTAATAATTATACGTAATAATATGTAACACGCGTTTCGTAAACGTGCGACAGCATCCCTAAGGCCCGGTATCCACCAACGCGGAGACGAGAGGAGATGTGCGGAAATCGGCCGATCACATTAGTTAAAATTTCGCCTTTCCTGTGATTGGTCGAATTTGGCACATCTCCTCGCGAATGCGGTCCACCGCAACGAAAGCTGCATTTTAAACTAACTTCGTTTGAAATCGTTAACGTTTTCATACATCGCCATGTGCTTGAATTAAAAACGCACGACGCGCCGCGCGACGCCCCTCGTCTCCGTAAATGAGGCCTTTAGACAGATGGCTGCGGGTTGTTCACAAGTTACCACGGCCTCAACATATAAGGCTAAGAAGGAACATGGGTGGTTTTTAGTCTGTAGAAGTCTGACACTCCCTTTCGCTCTGCCCAAGAGCGGGACCCCGATTTAATGATTATCCACCCACCAAAAAAAAAGGCCTGTAGACAGATTCAAGTTCAAAGAAATTACATGATTGGACATCGAGCCACTCGAATAGCTGTTAAGTGCTCGCTGTTACATGGGACTTGTAACATGCTTAACTACCCGTGCGAAGCCAGGATGACCCGCTAGTAAAAATAAAAATCTAAATATTTCCTTTCTAACCTTAAAAAATATTGTTTCAGGCTAAGTTGAAATAACGGTGACGCAAGATTTAATTAGATAGAATGTTGTACGAAATATTTCTTAAGTAGTTGGTATATTATTGTTCATTTTAAGATCCCATTGTTTTATGTCTATAAGAAAAATATATACTCGACATTATGAGTCGATTTGTGTTTTATTTGTAAAAAAATATATTTAGTGTGTATTTCGTTTTGCTTCGGAGAACCAGTAAGCACCCATAGAATGATAAATAGTCTTTGTAAGCACCTAATATCAGATTGATTTGAACCAATAAAGGACTATTACTTGGCAGTAAGTACAATTAACAAATCAAATATTTATTTATGATCATATTATTTTAATCAATTTTTTAGGTACCTACTTACAAGGTTTTTTGCAGATTGATTTTAAATCTTCAAGGAACTGAATCCGTTGGTGAATTAGTACAATAGGTGCATGTTAATATTGGATCGTTTGCACGTAGAAAATGAAAAACTGACTAAAAAAAATATGATTCTGTTTCGTTTCGGATTATCAAAAATATCGGCATGTTTTTTGTTTTTACCAAATTAATAAAAATGTACGAAGCTAAAACGATAAAATTTACTGAAATGTGTTGTCACACGAGTTTTCAGAGCACTGTATCGTCAGCATTTTTTGTTTAACTGAAAACAATTGAAACCCCTAACAAACTCTTCTAAGATTAAAAAAGATTATAATAATTACGAAAAAATAAGTAAGCTCAAAGTAAAAATAATTAGACTAGCCTTAAGACTACGCGTGGCGAATGTCTGGTTTTTTACGATAACGGATAAAAAAAACTAAAAAAAATATTTTAGTTAGGTACTTACTTACATTTCTTCAATATTTATGCCAAACATAATAAAATTAAATGCTCTACATAATAAAATATAAGTTCTTTATGTATAGCAAACTAAATAAATAAATACATAATTATTACTCCGAAGACGATTTAACACACTGTTTTTTTGGTATTGTGGGTGCGTTCACAGACATTTAAACTCACATACCATTCAAATATTTGTTCTTTGCGGGGATCGAACCCGCCACAGGTAGCGCAGCAGTCAACTGCTTGAACCATTTTAGTCACCGTCAAATACTAATTAATCTTTGGCGAAAATTATTGAATACGTGTTTTTTTTTTTAGTATCACTCGATACAAAAATATTGAGATATCACATCACGAAGTTTTAATGTTTCACGAAGAGCGGATAATTCTTTCGAGAAAATGATTTAATATGAATCGTTTTTTTTTTAATGGTGTTATTGAATGATACCGAATGTCTAGAAAAAAATTGGACGATGTCTAAAAAATCAGCTTGTATAATTTGTTTCTAGTACTAATACATTTTTATTGCAATTCAATATTAATAATTTGATCACGATTATTAATCACGAGTATCTAAATCATCTAAGCGCCTGCAAAATTTATTACCGCAATTCCGCGAACATACGTAACAGTCAATTAATATTACAGGCTCAAATGGTTATTACGTTCTGATTAAGTCACTGTGACCTCAAATGTTTGGGAAGTGTGACAGCCATTAACACTATTTGTGTTCATCCCCCTAATTTGATGTTGCCCTGTTACGGTGGCCCAAATTAGTGTAATTTGTTTTATGGTTTGACATTCAGTGATTGCGTAGCGATTTATAATACTTATTGTATTGTGTGAATTTTCATATCATGAAACCTACTAATATTTCCCAACGCTTTGGACGTTTTATAAATACGAATTAAAATATAATTATCCTCTGTCGGACTTACTCGGTCCTTTACACAGTGTAGAAATGACAATCATTTCATTGGTTGCTAACTGAGTTCCGTACAAAGTAAAACAATGGTTTATTATAGTACCTATATATTGATACTAAGGGGATATTTAACGTGTTTACTATTAGTTCGTGTGACCGATATTTCGGCGCTGAAATGTGCTGTAAGCCGCAGTCGGGTAATAAGTAGTAAACGTGGTAGCCTGATTAATATTTAATAATGTTAGTGACCATGTCAGCTTAGAAGCTAATAATAATAATAATAAAAAGTTTAATTCGGATAACACAATCCATAAATCAAAAATTACAAAACAGAAAAGAAAAGAAATGAAATGTCAGCCCACAGATACAAAATTTAACAACACACAATTAATTCAAATAATAGCAAACAACAATCACAAAATTACAAACCACACAATAGAAATTCAAATAGATAATAATAATAATATTACGAAATTTAAATATCTAGAGTCAATATTGACATAAATTAAAGATGATTATGTCAAATAGTCAAAAACATTCAAAAATTGTCCACAATAAACACAATACAAAGCAAAGCAATAACACGTCAGTATTGACCGGTACCTACATACACGAATCCAATTATGTTGGATCGGACAGTCAGTGCGGGACGCAATCATCCTGAGGATGCCATTGCTGCTGTCCCTAACTCGTCGTAGTAACGAAGCAACCCTTTTCCGAAGTATAGCTGGATAGCCATCGGTTCGAGCTTCCGCAAACATAAGCGACGCACTGCAGTAGGGAGGCAGCCGCAACAGCATCCTAAAGATGTTGTTATATTGAACGCGCAGGACACTGGCAGCCCGACCGCTATGATTTACCCATAGACTGCTCGCGTAAAAAGATTGACTATAAGCCATAAATAAGGTGATTTAGGTGGTGAATCTACGGGCAATCATGTTCCCACGAACTGCCAATGCTCTGCGCTCCCGCTCCAGATCCTCGTCATCGGTCAAATCCTCACAATATGCCCCAGATACCTAAAACTGGTCACTCTCTGCAGTTCCTCACCATACAATTTAATTGGAGGAACACATACTGGCAGGGATACGTAACTTTCACCTTGAAAAGCAGAACTTTGCTTTTGGAAATATTATAGGTCAATCCATGTTCTCCCGTATAAGTGTCACAAACAGCCAACAATTTTCCTATAGAACCCAGCGAATGGTCCCAGCAGCACCATATCGTCCGCGTAGCTAATGTTATTGACACATACGCTATCAATATGGCAACCGGTATGAGTGCTGCTAAGCTCACCAATAATCGACTATTAATCGGTCATTCCACCAATAATCGGTCATTCACGTACAGGTTGAATAACAAAGGAGAGGTCAGTCCCCCCTGCCTAACGCCGCACTCCATGCCATAAGGCTCGGATAAGGCCATCTCACCTGGTTCCGCTGACGGTGATACCAGTCTTGCAACAATGATATGACTTCACTCGGTACCCCCGCCCTTCCCAGTTTGTCCCAAAGCTTATCATATAGGACTGTGTCAAAAGCTTTTGACAAGTCCAAGAAACACCCATACACCGGTGTTTCCCTGTCCGTATAGTACTGAACAGCCTGCTTAAGACATAATATGGCACTTTCAGTGGAAAGCCCAGCTCTGAAGCCAAACTGGGCGTCGTGCAATTTCACATGTTTTGTAAGAATGTTATTAAGCAGGCTGTCCAGCACCTTGGCTATTATGGTCGCAAGAGAGATGGGGCGATAGTTACTCTTATCCGAAATGTCCCCAGTTCTATTTTTAATAATTGGAACCACTATGGTTTTGGTAAGTTCCTCTGGTAAATAACCATGACAAAGGCAGAGATTATAAAACAGGGACAGGACGCGCGGCAGGTGGACTCCAGCATGCCTAAGATGCTCGATGCTAAGACCATCATATCCAGGAGAAAAATGCAGGAAAAAGGGATCCAGGTGAATAATGTTACTATTTTCTTCTACCGATACCGTTCAAATTTTCCTAATCAAGGGCGTATTTTGAAATTTGGCGCCTCGAACCAATAAGTTTTGTCGCTCCAAAAGTCAAGAAGAAAACCATAAAAAAAATTGTTGCGATTTTTTTCTAAAGCGCTCTCTTTTAAAGCTGCTACAAACGAGATCAATGAGTCGTAGAACTTGAAAACGACCCCAACGGCAACGTCTGCGTCAACAAGTGTCGTGGCGTGCGTTTTTTGTCGCCGCCGCCCGGGGGCACACCCTAATTTGGCTGCCCCCTCAATTTTTATTATTAGCCAAGAAAGCTAGCTAAAAGTCAATACTTTTTCGTATAATTTGAAAATGTTTATGTTTGAAAAGTCAAATCATTTTTTTTATGAAAAATCGCATAGCGAGCGGTGTGAGCCCATCATTTAAAAATAATATAAGTAACTTACTTTTTCTACTAATCTATCGAAGGATTGGAGAGCGAGCGTAGCGAGCTAGAAAGTTCTAGCATGGTCTTTTTACCATGAATAGCAAGCGGTGGGCGGCAGATTAGAAGGATATAGTGCTTGTTTACTTTATTGATACGACAGAGCGGAATATGTAAGATCAGTTCCAAAAATCGCCCCAAGGAGGCGGCAAGAAAAATACCTCTGCTTGGTTGTCCTTATTTTTACAACTGCAATGAGTCCCGATGACAATACACAAATACAATCATTATCTGATCTGATAACCATGACCTGACGTTGCCACCTGGTTTTTTTTTGTTAATGTTGAATTGAGATTGAAAATAAATTATAAAAAAGGTGAGAAGTTAAAGTGGAATGAATGGATTTATAACCAAAACAAAATGCAATGGGCCAGGGGCGGCCAGCCGCTACACCCGCCCCTGTTGTACTGGCGCCCCCGCGCCGGGCCGTGGCCTGGATGGCCCTAGGGTAAATACGCCCCTGTTCCTAATACCAGTTACCATCAATGTACATATTTACCAATTTTACAATGAAACCCTTCAAGTTTGTTTTACATTTATAGGCAATAAAAAAGTAGTTAAAAAACTAAAAAACCCGACTGAAAAAATTGTAAAGCAAGAAACAAGCACATTTTAAATTAAACAAAACTTTGAAGCAGGCGGGGTCCATCTATTTTCATTTCATAATTTGTTATTCAAATGAACCCCCTCTTACTACCCCCGGTTTCCCGGTTTTTTAGTTTTTTTTGCCTTTTTTTTAATTACTTACTTTTTTTAACTTTTCAGTTTTTTTTAAGTTTGGTCGCGTAAAATTCTTCGCAGATGATTTAACTTTTAGGTTTGTTTATAGGATTTGTCACTTTGAATTTCTTTTAAACTTAAAAGTGTTATATACCTACTTTTGTAATCTCCTTTTAAACCCTTCATTTTGATCCCTACTCGATTGTAATGTTACTTTTTTTTTTGAAATCAGAAAGCATTTTTTTTAAGTAGCCAGTGACACTCGCGCCATCAAGACAAGTTAATTAATTTAATTCAAATCCATTCATCAGCTAAGAGTTATGAGGGAACAAAGAAACGGACATACATGTCATACATAGACGTCAAACACATAAAACCTTTTGGGCTTCGCCGCAGTCGGGTAAAATCAAATTATTTTCAGAAACATTCTTTCTCAGGATAATAGTTTTTATTTAAAATTCAATCCTTTACAAAAAGTTGAAGAGTTTTATCTTGTAACTTAGTTTGACAATCAAATGAACGGAAGTTCAAATAATTTTAGCCCTTTCTGTGATAATGTCGATGGCCGATTTCACGAGTTTGATACCCGCCCAATATTAGAAAATACTATTCAGAAGAAAATATTTTAAAGATGATTTTCGACGTTTTGTATAAACGTGTAAATAAGGAAAATGAATACTAAGTTCATCGTACACCTGCTTTTTTTTTTCATTTTTCTAACTCCACAAACCACGTGGCATGTACGAAGCATTCATGAAACATGAGGCGGGGAACCTTTCACACGGTTACACACATTACCATTGCACCCCTGTGCGAGCGGCCCATAGATAGATAGCCATACGCTATCGGTATATTGATCGGTTCGATACACCTCTCCTCACTTATGGCGCCCTGGTACATTTCCGAACGGTCCTCCATTATTGGTGATTGGCGATACTTCCAATAATACCGTTCGATTTCGTTCTCTTTTGCGGTGGGCATCAGGGTTTCGGGATTTTGGTAAACAAACGCAATTGAACGTTTGATTGATTTTAATTATACATAATATGTTGTAGCTGCGGCTGTTTTTTTTTCAAAATTGTTGTTCATTACAATAATTTAATTAATCAATTTACAAGAGAGTAGGTAGGCAAAAATGTAATTGATCATTATAATAATTAATTACATGCACATTCTTAGCAAAGCAAAGTTTAAGAAATTCAACTTATTTTTCTTTTACATCACTTTTTAATTGTTTTTTTTTTGGGCCTTTAAATAAAAGGCAACCTGCAAAGTAATGAGCACCTAATCGGCTGAACCGAAGTACAAAATCGTTCAATGGTTCGCATCGGTTACCAACACACATGTGCACTGTCTACGAACCTATTAACACAAATGAACCGTGAGAACGTTCAACAGGATCGACGTGGGAAAAACATATCCTTCCACACCATGTTTGCCTAGTAACTCCGAAGAAGTTTCTTCCCGAATTTCTCACGCTCTAACCCCCATTTTTAACAAAACCAAAATAAGTTTACACGTACAATGTAAACTTTACTACTTGAAAAATAAGGCTCCAAATTCATCCTATTATACGAGACTTTGGTCCTTACTGTCCGCAACAGGAAATCATCTGATCTTTTCTTATAAATTTTACCTGCATCCTGTCCCTTGCGAACCAAGCTTTCACCTTTACGTGTCTTATAATAAAACTTAATTTCGAATAACGTTAAAATTTCTGTAAAGGGAGATAGAAATAGACGTCCCGTTTCCGTCTCTGTCTATAAATTGGTTCAATGACCGGCGCGACTAGCGCATCCGTAGTCGAGAAGGATAGGTCGCGGAATTGGAATGCGGCTACCTGCTCGTTGGGTCTACTTGCCTGGTACTTTTCGAGTTTTGGAGCTCTGCGGGGCGAGCACGGGCGTACCCAAGACGTTGGTGACAAGACGATATAAATTATGTCATGTCTTAGAATTTGTCTTAAATGCTAGCACGGGTACCACATGTGATATAATTTAAGACGCGACTTGTCTTTCTTGTTGCTGACTTCATAGTGTGACCTAGTATATTAAAAAAATAAAAATGTCTATGACCATCTGAATAGGCGACCAAATAAAATAATACGTATAAAAGAGCACAGTTCATACAGTTAAACAACTTTTTAATTTTCTTGGGTACTAATTCATTTTTGACATAACACGTACGCGGCACGTCTTTCATTTTCTTTTTTTATTTATTATTTGATAACTTGCTACTAACTAAAAGTTCTGTTTTTCTTTTAAAAGTTTGATGTGATTTGTTTTGAAATATATTTGTCAGGCGGAAAATCCGTTGGAACTCCCTGTCTGGCAACTCGAACGGATTAGAGGAGTCCCGAATGTTTCTTCGGAATATTTTCCTACTTTGGACCTCTTGCCTTCGGGCAAGAACATAATTATAATAATTTACTGCCATTTGATGCAGTAGTAAGCAGAAAAATATACTTATATTTTTAATTTACTTTTATCACCACCTCCGAACGAACGTGATACAAACGAGCATATTCATCTGTCAAAATGTGACATTTGTTACAAAATGGGTGCGCCCATATTAGCAAATAAGACATAGGAGTCCCAACTAAACGTCAAGAAGTTATATCACATATCAAGAAATTATCTTACGCCGCCGTGCTAGCATTTAAGACAAAACGGTTTTATCGCCCAAACTGTGATAAAATGTGTGACTCATGCCATGTCACTGTAGGCCGTGCTCGCCGGGCTGATGTGGACTCAGAACACATGGCGAAAAAAATGTAGTTGTCTCATTCTCACCAATTAGGTTTCGTTCATTATTCTGTATTTTTCCTTTTTATTGTGTATCGTCCTTTCCAACATTATTTTATGAGTTACTGGTGACCCACCCCGGCTTTGCACGGGTGCAAAAAAAAAAACCTGCCTCTTGAATCACTCTATCTATTTAAAAAAACCGCATCAAAATCCGTTGCGTAGTTTTAAAGATTTAAGCTTACATAGGGATATAGGGACAGAGAAAGCGACTTTGTTTTATACTATGTAGTCAAGTAGCGATTCTTTGTAGGAGAAGGTTCTTTATTCCCCAAAAAGTTCTTTTTTTACTTATGTTGCTGCTTGAAAAAAACCTTTACTCCTTTTATGCAGCTAAGCTAAGCCTAGGGTCATTCCACTTAAGGCAGAATCCATTGTTTGTTGTTAATTTAGGCGTTTAATAAAAAGCGAAACTTACAAGGAGAGAACAAAGAACATAATTAGGCCACTTACTTACTAATTAAATCGGGAAGCCTTGTAATTAAGAGCGGTAGGCTTGCCAACAGTTCGACAACCTCACTTGGTTAAAATAATGTTTAAATTAAAAATCAATTAACAGAGGAAATAAATTGTGGGAAATAAACAAATCTATCATTGTCAAAGTTAAAGTAACTATACGGTTGATTGCATTTATTTCTAGTTTCAGGTCGACGCCTGATAAATTGATAAATGAAAACGATATTTTTCAGAGTATTGGAAAATGTAAAAATGTATTGCTTCAGATAAATTCATGTTTTGCAGATTCCTCAGTACAGATAATAATGAACTGAGGAGCCTAGATATACCGCCATAAACCTGTAATGTCATTTCCTACAGATTTGGGAATTTCTTAAAATATTTAAGAAATTCTTAGCTAAATGCTTACTTAGCTACCTTTTTGGAATAAAGATAAATAAAATAAATAAATAATAGATCTCAAACTGCTGTTAAAAGTGACCAGGAGTTTGGCTCACCGAAAAGGAACTCTGTCAAACGTCCAATCCACCGTTTTCATTACTTCATAATAAACCTAACAAATGCGACGTAGTGCCTTTAAGGTACTATGCCGCGGTTTCAGTAAATATGAAGGTTAGGTCATTGACCGTTTTTACCTCAAGCAAATACGGCGAGGTAATCATTTGCCGTAATGAGAACTTTGACACGGAGAAGAGACACGTCTTTGTCTTGCTGAATAAGGCATAAAAAATGTTAGCTGGCGGGAATCGTAAACAGTGATCTATTTTGCAAAAGATTGCGTTTCAGAATGTATTACTGTGGTTATATTTTATTTGTGAAAAACGGCGTTTGGTGTATCCTTAACAATAGTTGGGAGTAATTTAAAAATACTTATTATAATTTCTTGTGTAAAGCGTATAGGACGGTCAGTGCTGAAGCCTTACCGGTTCTGGCAGGGGTACTTCCAGTCGATCTTGAAGTGCAGCGCCGCTGCGCCGTGCTTCAATGTACTACTGCGCACGAGAGACCGCGGACGCAGACTTTTAATGCAACGTGGCCGTGCTAAAATAGCTAGATTACTTAAACCACAGACTGACGTCTGGGAGGAACTTTTGTCTGAATGGCAATGTACGTGGGATAATTCCATCAAAGGTCGACACCTCCACCAGTTCTTTCCATCCGTTCGTGAGCGGCTAGCCAGGACATGGTTGGAGGTGGATCACTGTGTTGCCCAATTTCTCACAGGTCATGGTATTGTGGCGGCACATCACTAACTGCTACGCCCATCCTTATTTGCCGGGGTGAAGTGTCAAAAAGTGACTCAAGTCTGACGCATGGATTTTTCTCTGCGGTCCTCGGTTTTTGTCTGAGCTATTAAATGTGTTTCTAGAGAAAGAGTCGTTTACTTTAATACACACGATTCTCGTGGACATCATTCCCACAATTGGTGACCCCGACGTGATCCGTCATGACGGACAAACACGCACCTAGATTGGACGAAGCCGACGGAGATTTTGTAGATGCAGCATCCGACGCCACAGTGAACAGAGTCGCAGTGCGTCTGCCGCCATTCTGGCCAGAAGACCCGGAGGTATGGTTCGCGCAAGCAGAGGCGCAATTTCAAATTTCCGGCATTAAAGATGACAGTACGAAATTTTACCATGTCATCTCTCAGCTTGAACATAAGTACATTCGCGAAGTAAAAGACATCGTGAGAAACCCTCCACCGACCAACAGGTACGAGAAGTTGAAGCAAGAGCTAACAAAACGGTTATCTATTTCTCGTCAACACCAAATTACTCAGTTACTTTCGCACGAAGAATTAGGCGATAGAAAACCGTCGCAATTTCTGCGCCATTTAAAAACGCTTGCCGCAAACGAGGTAACCGACGAGTTTTTGCGAAGTTTGTGGTCGAGTCGCCTACCTCCTCATGTTCAAGCAATTATTGTGACGCAAACATCTGGTAGCCTGGAAGTCGTCGCGGAATTAGCGGATAAAATTTGTGAGGTCGCGGCGCCGTTACACCACCAGGTAGCGAGTACAAGCACGCCGCCAGTGCCTTCAGTAATTTCGACGGTTTATTGAAACGTATCGATGAAATGATTACGTCACGTATACATTCAGAATTAAGCCAACAAATATCTCAATTAAACATACGTTCGCGTGATCTCTCTCCCTCTAGAGGCAGATACCGATCGAGGAGCAGTAGCCGCAGCAATACACGTGGCGTTTGCTGGTACCACAAGAGGTTTGGAGATAAAGCTACGAAATGCACATCGCCTTGTTCATACAAGTCGGTAAACTAGAGCGACAGTTCGTAGAGGCGACTAACGACTGTCAAGGTGCTACCAGTCGCCTTTTCATCACAGACCGGAAAACAAAGGTACAGTTTTTGATAGATACTGGTTCGGATCTTTGTGTGCTCCCACGTCGTTTCCTGCGCCAGTCCAGACAACCTGCGGACTACAGTCTTACTGCTGCAAACGGTAGTATCATCAGCACCTACGGTACCATGACTTTGCACCTGCACCTGGGTTTGAGACGAGACTTTGTGTGGAATTTCGTGGTAGCTACTGTGGATAAGCCAATCATAGGAGCTGATTTCATCGCGCATTACGGACTTTTGGTGGACTGTAAACACAGGCGTCTGATTGATAGTATGACAACTTTAACTGCACCTGGAACCCTCAGGGTTTGTAACCAAACCAGTATCAAAGCGTTAACGGGTTCTACTGAATTTCACAAATTACTTTCCCGGTACCCTAATTTGACCAAACCTTTTGGAGTATTTCGTGAAGTTTAAGCACTCAACCGTACAGTACATAAATACTACACCTGGACCCGCTGTATTTTGCAGACCGCGTCGTTTAGCTCCTGATCGTCTCAAGATTGCCAAAGAAGAGATTAATAATATGATTCGAGAAGGCACTGCGAGACCATCAGATTCATCATGGGCGTCGGCACTGCACCTGGCTCCGAAGAAGAACGGCTGGAGACCTTGCGGGGACTACCGTGCTTTAAATGCGCGCACTATTCCTGACAGGTACCCTATGAAGCATATAGAAGATTACGCTCATAGACTAGCTGGTTGTACAGCATACTCAAAAATCGACCTAGAAAAAGCCTATCATCAAATTCCAGTAGCCTCAGAGGACATAGCAAAGACTGCAATCACAACTCCATTTGGCCTGCTAGAATTTCCGTTCATGTCTTTCGGTTTGCGCAATGCCGCACAAACTTTCCAGCGGTTTCTTGATGAGGTGCTCAGAGGCCTCGATTTCTGCTGTTTCTCTTACATTGATGACATTTTGGTGTACTCTAGAAGTCAATCCGAACACCTGGAACACCTGGAAATGGTTTTCAAGCGTCTGCATGACTACGGTCTCCGTATCAATGAAGGGAAGTGTGAATTCAGCAAACGCGAACTATATTTCCTTGGTTTCCACATCACCCAGTATGGCACGCGACCCCTGGAAGACAAGGATAAATCCATAAAGGAGTTTCCACCACCAAAAACCGTCAACGGTTTACGCAGATTTTTGGGAATGCTAAATTTTTATCGCCGATTCATTCCAAACGCTGCCTCTGATCAAGCACCGCTGCACGAGATGCTGTCGGGACCCAAAGTAAAGGGTACTCATCCAATCACCTGGACGCCACTACTCCTTGAAGCTTTTAACAACTGCAAAGCAAGTATTGTTAAATGCACTTTACTCGCCCATGCTGTCATGAATGCACCGTTGGCTCTTGTGACCGACGCTTCTAACTCGGCCGTGGGCGCGGTACTCCAGCAATTGGTAGATAAGGAATGGCAACCCCTTGCTTTTTACTCAAACAAACTGAGCAAATCCCAACAGCTATATAGCGCTTATGACCGAGAGTTGTTGGCAATATACGAAAGCGTTAAACATTTCCGCTAAATGATCGAAGGTAGACACTTTGTTATTTACACGGATCACAAGCCAATCACCTACGCTTTCTTGCAGAACAAGCAGAAATGCTCACCTAGACAATTTAATCATCTCGATTTCGTGTCGCAATTTACAACGGACATAAGACATATTTCGGGTAAAGACAACATCCCTGCCGATACGTTGACACGCATCGAAGCTATAGCGTCACCTCCTACATTAGAACAACTAGCTCATTCTCAGGAACATGACACCGAGCTACAGACTATTATCTCCAATCGCTCAACTTCATTGAAGCTGAAACAAATGTCTATACCAGGTACAAGCGTCACTTTATTCTGCGACGTCTCTCTGCCGAGGCCTCGACCTTTTGCTACAAAGGAGCTGCGTCGGCAGATTTTCAACTCCATTCACTCGATGAGCCATCCCGGCACGAGGTCGACGACAAAGATGGTGACTGATAGATTTATTTGGCCCTCAGCTCGAAAGGATTGTCGCGATTGGGTTCGTACCTGTGAAGCTTGCCAAAAGACTAAAGTACACCGTCATGTTTCATCTCCTCTAGGCAATTTCAAACTGCCACAATCGCGATTCAGTCACGTGCATATAGATTTAATCGGACCAATGCCATCATCTCGCGACTACAAATACTGTCTCACAGCTGTCGACAGATACACACGTTGGCCAGAAGTACAGCCGCTGCAGGATATTACAGCTGACACAGTAGCAAAGGCATTCTATGAGCTATGGATTTCGCGTTTCGGTTGTCCAGAGACATTGACAACAGATAGAGGTCGTCAATTTACCTCCTCACTTTTCAAAGCTCTTACAGATTTTTGTGGAGTCCAGCTGCGCCACACGACTGCTTACCACCCTGCAGCGAATGGAATGGTTGAGAGGTTTCACCGCACTTTGAAGGCTGCCATCATGGCTCACGGCGAGCAGCGCTGGACAGACGTTTTACCTGTCGTCCTGCTCGGCGTGCGTACAGCTTGGAAAGAAGACCTGCAATGCTCCGTCGCTGAAATGGTTTATGGTGAGCGTTTGAGAATACCGGGTGAGTTCTTCCAATCAACTAATAATAACCAGCTGAGACCGCCAGATTTTGTCTCGCAACTGAGACATAACATGTCATTTTTGAAGCCACAAGAAGCAGCTCGACATTCTCCAGCTTCTGTATTTGTGCACAAGGACCTCAAGACTTGCAAACACGTCTTTATTAGAAAAGGTGCACCTCGAGGATCTTTAGAACCACCATATTCAGGTCCGTATCCTGTGTTAGAGAGGACAGATAAGACCGTCACTGTAGAACTACAAAGAGGACCAGTTACAGTCACAATAGATCGTGTCAAACCTGCCTTTATTTTGTCCGACTCATATGAAGATGCATCAAAGTCGGTAATAGAAAACCCAGATGGTCATCGTCCGGTACAAACCACAAGGTCCGGACGCGTAGTTAGATTTTCTAATTATCTTTCTGCAGGTTTTCCAAACTCCAAGGGGGGTGGTGTGGCGGCACATCACTAACTGCTACGCCCATCCTTATTTGCCGGGGTGAAGTGTCAAAAAGTGACTCAAGTCTGACGCATGGATTTTTCTCTGCGGTCCTCGGTTTTTGTCTGAGCTATTAAATGTGTTTCTAGAGAAAGAGTCGTTTACTTTAATACACACGATTCTCGTGGACATCATTCCCACAGTATCTTTATGAGTAAATTATTTTCCTTCAAGCTTGTTGCCTCGCCTTTTTGTCAAAGTTCTACATCTGACTGCGAATATGAACAATCTGCACATCATATTTTATGGGAGTGTAGTATTTGGCAGAATGAACGTAATTGTGCAAGTCTGCCCTAGGCTTTATGTTTTGAAGCCTCTTTTTTTATACCTTTTGTCTATTTTTTGATACTTATTGTTTATGTATTTCTGATTGATTTATTACACTTTTGTTTTCACTACCAAGAACCAGCGATTTTTATTTCGGTAGTTAATATTATAAAGCCTAGGGCAGACTTGCACAGTAATATTATGTTAAATAGTATACAGGTTACAGTCATCCGGAGTTATTTATTACACGGACCTTGTAGAAACTAGAACAAATTTCCGTGAGTTCAAGCATTTTTGTTATACCTATGGACTCAAATATAACAGCTCACAACTTAGGACCCAGGAATATTAATGACAATAATATCCGTGGTGCTAGGCAACTGGGCTTATTCCAGTTGTAGACGTCCCTGTGTGCTTAATGGCCTTGTTCTGTTCTGTCTTCTGCTGATATGGAGGGAAGTAAAAAATTATGTTTACTCAAAAATGCATGTAATGTTGTCATTATTTTGACAAACTTGTTTGAGCAAAGTCGACCTTGCCGGTCTGTTTCAAGGAGCGGCCGGCAAAGTTTTGCTGGCCGCTCTAACAGGCCGGCAATGTTTTGCCGGCCGCTATTTTGACGTTTCAACGTTTTAAAAAATCAATTCCAAAAAGATTTTATTTAAAACACAGCTGTTTGTACGTCTAAAGGTAAAAAAAAAAAGATTTAAATGAAGTAATAAATGAAGAAATAATCCAGCAGTCAAACACCGCATTAGAATTATCGCAAACTATCAGTAATATCAAACCGGGAAAGTCGGTGTTGAATTTTAGTAACTGTACTTTTCATAATTGTCATTTTAATTAAAAGTCTAGTTAATTAATATATTTTTTATTTAAATTACTTGCTGGTTTTATTTAGATTAGGTACTTGCATTTTTGAGTAAAGCACTATACAAACCTTGGCCCACAATGACTGCTTCGCTGGTCACGCTATGATTGCCTCGAGCTAGCCTAGCTACGCTCTAGGCCTTTCAGCTTGGCCATCATTGCAGCCCTTGCTGTCCTCGCTGTAAAGGCCTCGGCCTACGGTCTCGGCCTTTATCTCAGCTCGTCCATCAAGTGCTGCACGCTGACCGCGCTGTGTCGGCCTGGAGCTGCGCTACGCTGCGCTGTCGGCCATCATCAGCGCGACCAGCAAAGTAGTCATTATAGACCGCGGCAGTAATGTACTATTTTCCTACTCCTCCGGTATTCTTTTCTGATTAATTTCGTTGTGGGATCCAAGACAGTGAAATCGTTTCTCTGGGACTTCGTCGGGCTTCATTGTCTCGGCGCTTTTTTTGTGGTCGCCACTGTTGATTCTGGCTTACAGGAGTTACAGTGGCTTGGGAATAGAGTGGCGGGATTGTCCCAAAAAAAACCAAGTTTGAACTGCAAAGTGAACACTACACAATTAAATATTGACATTATTTAATTTTTAAAATCGTGGCGAAAAGTATAATAATTTGTTTGGGAAAACACCAGAAAACCCCAGGGTAAGTAAAAAGAGCACACAGCTGGGGAGAAATCTCAGCATACCTGTGGGACATACCAGGCTCACAGATTCAACAGGAGCTACCGTGTGAACTCACTCAAATCGTCTCGCCTGTTCTCGCCTGTTCCATTTCGCCGTTCATTCTCATGGGAACTTTGCGCCATACGTCCATTGCTTTTATTCTTAGCTAATGTACTTTACAGCTGACTCTTGTGGATAAAGTATGTACTCAAGTTTAGTTTAGTGTTCCAGCACTTTAATAAAATTCAGGAATAAAAAAACTAAAATGTCAACCTTTATTAGGCTGGCAAGATAATACCCACTTGCCCATTTCAATTTCTTTTCAATTCCACTGGAAATCTAGTAGTCTAGTCTAGTAATAATACTAGGATAAGAGAGTATAGTAATAAGAACGATCAACAATTAATAGACGTTTCTCGATCATTCTGAAGTAGTGTAACAAGTAGATACCTAAACAAATTGAGGTGAGAATTACTACATAAATAAACGGTATAAATGGGTAACTTTCAACAAGTATGGTTTCCTGGTGGGGACTTGTGAAGCTGCATGGGGTGTGACCGCGAGCCAGAATAAGTGAAAAAATTTAATCGCAGAAAATTGAAGAATTTTATGAAGCCACATGGATTATAAAGAAACTGTTAAAGCTGAGTATTCTTCGACTTTCAAAGAAATTACTATTTATCTATGAATAAACGGATTTGTTTGCAAAAATCCTTGAGGATAGCAAGCCTTGAAAGGTTTAATATGAGAGAGAGATCTTAACTTTTTTTTTAATTTATACGTTGGATTTTGTAAATGGTATTGGTAAACCATTTTTATCTAGAACTTTTCTAATGACGAGAATACTTACTATGTTATTTATTATTTTCTAAGTACTATCTACTAGGTCCTGTAGATAGTGATAATATCCTAGTTTGCTACTGGATACAATCATGAAAGCCACGGGAATGTTACGGAATATTTTCGTAACATTTTCTGAATGTGATTTTATTTTTAGAATTTAGTTTGGAGACCTCCATTTAATAAAACGTTATAAGTAGGAGATTCTACAACCCGCATTTTCAGGTGTAATTTATTTGTGGATTGGCGCGCAATTCGAAATTCAAATAAATTTTATTCGAAAGACGTGTTAACTTAATTTCAACAGTCATTTGTTTTTAGATAGTTTTATTTAGTTTTAAGCGCTATGGATATACTGAAAATTCGTACAATTTTCGAATATGAGTTCCTACATGAAAATACCGCAGCGAAAACAGCACGAAACATTAACGACGTGTACGGGCCTAAACACTGCTTGTATAAACACGGTCCATTTTTGATACAATCATTTTGAATCTGAAAATTTTGAGTTGACGAACGAGCCTCGCGGTCGGCCGGTAACCATGGTCGACAACGACGAATTGAAGGCGATAGTGGAAGCGGATCCAACTCAATCTACGGCTGAGCTTGCTGCTGCTTGTCGGCCTTCGAGTTAATGTCAAAACAACATTGAAGTGCTTGCATCAAATCGGAAAGATAGAAAAGCTAGATAAGTGGGTGCCACACGAACTAAGCGACCAACAGGCAACAGCGATATTTACGCTTTGAATCATGCATAGCACCACAGTAGACTTGTACATCATAGCTTCTTACCGAATGGCATAACAATGATGGAGAAGCTCGCAATTCAACAACCAAGACTAGTTGATCGCTCATCCCCATTGCTTCTCCACGACAACACTCCACGACAGCCCATCGCAAAGCTACAAGAGTTACAGATGGAAACTCTCCGTCACCCACCGTAGTCACCGGACCTTGCCCAAAAAGATTAGGTACTACTTTTTTCAAAATTTAGACTATTTTTTAAATGGGAAAAAATTCAACATACGAGAGACAGTACAAAATGCTTTCTCTGACTTCATCGCCTCCCATCCGGCAGACTTCTACAGTAAAGGGATAAAAAAACTGCCATCAAAATGGCAAAATTATATAGATAATACTTATATGGTCAAAATTTTGAAACATTAAAAAATGTTTTTTTTTTTTTAAAATCATATTTGAATATTTCAAAATTTTCATACAAATCTCCAATTTCATAGGTAAAGACCAATATTAGCTAGCTAGCTCTAGGGCTTTTTTGTAGAACAAGAGATTCAAATAAGATGTTGGCTTTAGTTGAGGTTTTCAGAAAAAATCCAGTTTCTTGGAAATTCAGACCAATTTATTTTGTAAGCAAACTGAAATTGGAAAGTTAATTAAGTTTTTTGACATTTGGAAAATTGTTTATATTTGTTTAATGATGGTCTGACTGAAAGCCTAGCTGTATCTTAGTATTATTATCAACATTTAATATTTTGTTAAAAAAATAGTTTAACTTTAAAGCTAAAATCTATAAGTAGTATGAAAGCATAGCGTTCACACTGACTTTCCCACAAAACCCTTTAAAACTTAATTTACTTAATTAAATGGAATTCGCATGTGTAGCAAAATACTACAGCTCATTACTTATGCTCTAGTACACAAACAACCAATTTACATATTCGACATGCGGGCGAAATGATCACCGACTGACATTTTCTGTTAGCCTAGTACCTACTCTTGTGCTCGAATGAAAGTATTCCCAAATAATGACAGCATGCTGCAGCTGCAAGCTTGTATTTTCCAACTCATTCATTCTGGTGGCTTTAAGGTACAGATCGATTTATTTAGTACTGAACTAATTACCCGACTGCGGCAAAGCCCAAAAGGAGGATTATTTAAAACAGTAGCAATAGTAAAATATTTGTTTCCATCACATTCTATGAACAGAACATAAAATATTTTTAGACGACTTAAAAGAGTAGGGCTTATACATGTAAACCTGCTTACGATTTATACAATGAGCTGAAACACTTCTCTCCATATTATTTTTATTAACCCTCTCCAGAAACGACGTAGAACATTAATTAAATTCAGTTCCAACAAAAACACACTAGGGGATCAAAACGGTCAGGACTTGGACAGAGCGGGAGGGGTTATTTGAAGATTTCCCACACCAAAAAAAAAGTGGCTTCAAAACAAAAACAGCCATTACCTCAATTCCACCTACACACTAGTTATATTATGAACTTATACTTACATTAAGTGTACGTAAACAATATTTATGTATTAACTCATTCTTCGAAGAACGCCCCACGTCTTAAGCAAACCTGTTTACATAAAACTGTGTTGCTCAAGTGCACACCCTGTGTTTTCTTTCGCCATGTTTGTAAACACACGTGGGACAAACCTATGAGTCATTGTTTTGGACGAATGTAGATTTGAGTAAAAGCTATATAATAATAGGGTAAATGATTATTATTCAGAAAGCTTAGAGGAAAATCCTCTTCTGAAATGAAAACATTTGATTGGTTGGCTCATTTTCTAAAGCCAAAGTAAATCAGCCGTTAACTCTTAAACGTGTCTATGGCAACAGATTATTTTTTTTGGCTTTTAGAAACCAAATTCCAAGAAAGCTTATTCGTGAATAATTAATTAATGATCTGATATTTTAGTTTCACAATAGAGTTCCTTTTCCTATCATGCGTATTTTAGAGCCCGCACGTGGTTCTTGTACGCACGCGGATTGCCCGCATTCTATCATATTTTTCCTAACACGCGGTTAGAACCCGCGCGGGTCGCGGATTGGCTGCGGGAAATGCTGCGAAATCTTTGTCCGGTGTGTGGCCCGGAGCTTGCTATCACCCGCATACGGACGAGAACCGCGTGCGGGCTAAAATACGCATGACAGGAAAAGGAGCATAAGTCGTATATAATAGGGTACAGGGTTTCACCAAAAAAGTTTCACCTAAAATAGATACCGCTAGGCTGGTCTATTTTAGTTACTTTCATAGCCTAATGTCATATGGCATTTTGTTATGGGGACGAGCTGCAGACATTGAATCTATTTTTATTCTGCAAAAACGAGCCATCAGAGCAATATATGGTCTTCGTAGGCGCGATTCTCTGAGAGAACTATTTAAGAACATTAACATTATGACGGTGCCATTGTCAGTACATCTACAAAAACATAATGTATGTGAGAAAAAATCTGCATCTTTTTAGTAAAATAGGTGACAGACACAATTATATTACTAGGAATAGGGACCAGTTAGTGCAGCCAGGCTTCAGACTCGCTAAGGTAGACTCATCTTTCATGGGGTACTGTTTGAGATGCTATAACAAAATTCCACAAAGCATTCTTGAACTGAATGAGACGAAATTTAAAACATGTATCAAACGCACACTATGCAAGCAAGCATATTACAAGTTAGACGATTATATCGCTGATAAAAATGCTTGGCTCAATGCCGGTCCTGCTCCACAAGGACAGGACGCTTAAATGAATAGCATCTAATAGGAAGAAGAAGAAGAAGATTGTACAACTATCTTTGCAATGTATAAATTCAATCTCTTTAGTATTATATAGTCGCATAGCACATATTGTGTGAGTAATAAGTACTAGAAAGCTGTCATTCTCTGGAAACCTACATTTATTTTTCTATTTTTTATTTGACTTGGATATGCCCTGGCGATTGAGAGTGTGTCAATGACATGCTCACTTAAATGTCTGGTGGTGGCGGGTGTGTCGGGTCATTTCGTTCCCTTTAAAATATGTTGAGTGGAATGGTGGCTGATCCATGCGTCATGCTCGTGAACGGGTGCTGTCAGTTGTGACTGGTCACCTCTTAGTTGCCACGGCTTGTTTGAATTATTATATTATTTTTAAATCGTCGTTTTGGCTTTACTGTCACACACTTATCGTGCACAACTTGCTACATCGTTCTCACATGATTATATACCAATCTCGATATGAATGATGTAACCAAAGTTTTGTAACAATATTATGATTTAAAAGAGTATCCATAAAGTTTCTTGCCATTCTTCTCATGACACCAACGCTTTGGAATCGGCAACTACAGTACACTGACAGTTATTATGCCTTGTGAGTGGGACTGTAGCTTAGTTTATTAGCTTATTAAAATTTAGTATTTGTTCGACTATTCAAAAAAGCCTGTAACTGGCCAACTTGAAATAAATGATTTTGATTTTGATTTGAAAAGATCTAATTAGTCCGTCTGTTAGATTATCGTAAAATATTGGATACGTGTTTTTTGTTTTATCAAATTATTAAAAATTAACGAAAATAAAACGTGTCAAAGATCATGAGTGGGTCTTTTGACGTCATTTTGTGGGTAAAAAAGTACAACCTTCTGACATCACACGACTTGACGCGACTTTTATCTTTATCTTTTGTTTAAGTGAAAAAAGAAAAAAAACGTGTCCATTAGTTTTTGAAAATCTATCTGACGGACTAATTAGATTTTTTTGGTGAAATATCCTACATATCAACAGTCTTTTTCTGATTTGAAATATAATGTCTAACTCAAATAAATTATACTAATGAACTATTATTTTATTTCGTATTATCCGGAAACAAAAAGCTGCCTGCTACGATTTATTAGGTCCTGGAACTTAAAGTCAATTGACTGCGAGACGGATTACTCTGGTGTAAGTGGAAAATTTTTCTCGTGTCCTCTACCTCTTGCTTGTCTTGAACTTTTTAATTTTATTATTACCTATGTTTACACGAATACGAAGTTCCTACCGTGAAACACAAACACATATTATTAATGTGTTACTAACAGATTACTAAGAATTAACAATTAACGAGAGACCAACATTTGTTTTTCACTAAGCAAAGATAACCCACTAAAGTTTTATCTAAACACAAACTGTAACTTGATTATTAAATTAAACTTAATAATTTCGATAACTTAATTAATATTATATGTACCTATAAGTCTTTTGTTTGTTTAGATGTCTGGACCCTGTTGTTAATGGTATAACTACACATAATAATATACGATGATTCGATGAATACCAAAAACCTTTTACCATGCATTCATTGCTCTCGCCATGCCATTCGTGCGAATCGGCCTTAAAGCGAATCTGTCATTAAAACAAACAAAGGATCATTCATATTGTAATAGCTAAGAAGTACTGACTAATTAATATACTGCTTGTTATTTACTAACCTAAAAAACAAATTACAAACAAGCGTAGCGATCCCATTGATCAGTAATCGAATGCAAACAATTCAACCGAATCGTATTGGCAGCGTATCGGCGATAACCGATAATGGACAACTGATCGGAAAGTACTAGGCTCACATGAAGCGCGAGAAGCTCTTCCGAACCGATCAATACTACCAATATCCCGTGCTCTCCCCCATCCTGTTCACACATAGAGAATTTGACAGGTGGCCGGGTGCATACCGATACTATTGACTGCGTTAGTGTGCGTGCGATTGAGAACGTATAGTCGACTTCGGGACGGACCAAACTGCCGAACAGAGAAAGAAGTTTAGTTGCATTGTTTGAAGAGACTCAGGCTGTTAATATCACTTGAATCTCGTTTGCAAGCTCTGAATTTTAAACACAAAAGCATCGTTAAATGTAAACTCGCTAAATAAATAACAATTTCATTGTATTCGTCATTTGAAGGGCTTCCTAAAACAAACAAAGGCACGTGTCCGTGCCAATCTTTGAAGTGTTGAAGGCTGTCATCAAGGCTGTACCCATAGAAATCATAAGGTTTCTATAGCAACGGCCTTGTTAGTATCTAAATTCGGCCAATTAATGTCATCTGGGAATACTTACATAAATCTCATAAATCATAGGTCTGCTGGAAGAAATTTCTTTAGAAATAAGCAGCACCTTTGTGCTCTTCAATTTTTTATATATTTTCCTTTTTTTGTATTTTGTGTGTACATAAATAAATAAATAAATTCTAAGAATTTCCCGGGATGTTTGTTTGCATACGTTCACACTTTAAAAGGCCGGACATTTCCCATGGGGCTTATGGGAAATCATTCTATAATCACCAGGCGAGCAGGCGGATAGGAGATAGCCTCGAGCGTAGCCGATGTCCAGTCACCTGTTACTTACAACACCCATGGGAAAAGGTCTTTAGCCTTTGCATTTCTTAGCTAGACCTACAAGTTACGTTTCTACTCACCCCCTAGGGTATGCTTCCGTAAAGGTCCTAAGTGAATTGTTTTATTTCAAAGTTCAAGAAAGCGCTTGAACTTTTATTAAAAACGTGTTAGGAAATAGGGTTGTGGTAAAAGAATTTATTTTAAAATAACAAAAGTCCTTTGAGAATTAAAAGTCCAGGTATTAAAATAATTATTTATTTGTTTACGTTCTTTTATTGCCATTTAAATAACGCGGTTTTAGAGTTTTTTCTTTCTTATGAAATTACGTCTTATAATAGCTTTTTCTGTTGTTCTTGCGCTAATGCTAATAAATTGTTCTACTTAAAACTAAATCACGCAAAATCCTGCTTTATTTTATCTAAACACATTCCCGGTTTCACATTTTCCTTTTTTGTTAATAAAAATATGACATTACACTTTCTCCTCATAGCTATGAAAGTTCTTAACGTGTAGGTGAAATGATTTTGTTAAAGGCACATGTACAAAAATATTGTTACCGTTCATTGTTCAGGGTAGACGAACTCTCGGAACATTTAAAAATGGACGCTTTCTTTGATCATAAAACACATAAGTACGATGATGTCTTTTCAAATGGAAATTATGAAATTATCACTCTATTTTCAAGTTCGGTTAAAATTAGCTGAAGTGGACAGAGAAAATAATTAAGTACCTATTCATGTTTGGCCAACGTAATTGTATAAAAATATAAGATATTTCAATGGTTTCAAAGATCTTACATTTTAATAGAATCATCAATGCCATTTTTTTCCAGCAATAGGAAAAACCTAAACGCTACCAAAAAGGCGTATTTAATTCTTGACCTCGATTCTCAAGAGAATTGAAAAGACGCTATTATTTTATAGGTGTCTTATTTTGTTCCACTGGGCATTGGGGTAAATAGGACACGCAATATTTACCCAACGAATGTCACATGTTACGACAGCTGTTGTTACAATTTATCGGAATTGTCGCTAGGAGTACCAGGAAGTAAGGAGGAATTAGGAATCAAGGACAAAGGATTGTTATTGTTTGGCATTCTCCGATAAGCGATGTAATAACGTTAGGAGGACCTTTAATGGGAATCAACAGGGTTTAACAAAGGGAGATATATTATTATTTCCTTGCTGGTTTTTCCTAAATAATAAAAGTTTTTGAGTGAGTAATTATTTCTTCGCCTATGATCCGAGCCTATGACAATGGTCGACATTGACAATCGAGATTTGCGTCCCATTCCGATTGAGCGAAAGAATATCGCCTCAAAGGTACAAAATTTACGAGAAATATAAGATTTTACATATCTCTTGCTCTGTAAGTACACCCTTACACCCCTGAATGCCGGGGTGTATGACTATCATTACAGCATAGGTTTTGGAATTTGAAAAAAGGCGGCTGGAAGTCCAGCAAAGTGGCCGAAGGTTATATCGAAGATTCGATGGCAAACAAAAGCAAAATTACTTCTAAAATAACAGAAAATATAAACTTAAAATCACCACGTCAAAGCACATCATCTGAGCCATTTTTTAATGAAGAAAATAGTACCAGTCAACTGCCGCCATTTACGATGCAAGAACCTCAAGTCACTCAAACTCAAGTCTTATCATCACAAACTCATATTCAAACTATAAATATACCTAAAAAGAACGTGACCATATCTCTTACAAATTGTAATAATTTTACTATTAATTTTAATTAAATACACATTTTTTTCTTCTTAATAAATGTTCATTGAAACCTGCTGTCTTGTTGTTTACTTACCTCACAATCGATATGTAAAGCAGAGTATTTATCTCGGGCGTAAGCATCAATTGCATACTCGGGTTAATTAGCGCCTTCGCTTCGCTCAGGCGCCAAAAACCTCGTATGCAATTGATGTCATACAGCCCTTGGTTAATAATCTACTATTAAACATACGAGTATGTCATGGTCACTAGACCTAACACTATCCATCAACATTAAAATGTTTATTATTTATTTAGTTCCCGATATTTTAGGGCTCTTGCAAGCACCATGATCACGTTGTTTAAACTTATGTAAATGTCCAATTTTCAGTACAATAAAACACACGTTTCTAAACTGAAATCCGGTACTCAAGCATCGTTTTAGAATACGTGCCTGCGTTTAGATCTACCAAGGCATCATGATCGGAGAAGACGTGTGTTACTGTGTTCTATGTATTGCCAATGAGAGCCAAGAACCATAAATTACCATTGGAGGTGTGTGCTCGAGTTTCCCCTAAATTGTGACATACGAGCCCCTATCACAAGGACAATTTGTGCGACATTTGACATGGAACATTCCACGAAACCCGAAACGCAAGGCCACATTCTGACCCAGATACGATTGTCCATAACTTATAGTTACGTTAAGTGACACATTTAATACGAGAACTACATAAGATTGCTATTATTTATTGTTTGATATTATAAGTAGCTGTCATTTCAAGTTAGTGATAAACGGTGTCTGGTAACTTCTGAAGTCCTAGTTTCAGATATTATTCATGGGTTACTTAGACACCATCTTTTTGGTGATTCTTTATTGGAAAACAGTCCAAGGTTATGTTTACTTTCATAAAAACATTGCTAGTGAATTCTTGTGAATGGAAACATTACTTTCTGGATAATAATATTAAAATTGATTTACCAAATGCGACGTTATACAAGGAGAAAGCGCCAGAATAGGCCGCGAAATTATGTTTTGATTTGTGCAAAATGTAACTACTACGTTACAGTATCATTCAATGACTCATTATTTTCTTTCTCTGGGTTGTATTATGCAGAAATGGGAAAACGAAAGTGAATCAATCATCATCATCTGTCTAGCCTTATCCCCACTATGTTGGGGTCGGCTTCTAGTCTAACTGGATGTAGCTGAATACCAGTATTTTACATAGAACGACTGCTTATCTAACGAATCAATGAATGTTTAAAAAAAAATATATCCACTTTGAATTTCTTGCAATTCAATTATTGTATACGACTCCCAGTCAGAGCCAATATCAATAAACTTAAACTAAGTGAACGCCACATTGGTTTAGTGATCGCAAGCGTGACTTGAGCATGAGGGTTCGGTTCCCTGGGCCTGCAGTCTGTACAAAGATAGCGATCGATAGTTGGTAGCTAATACCGGCGGGTCGCGTCCGGCTCACGTCCACCTTAAATCCGCATCGTTATAGCTTTGCGACCGAATTTTGTCGTAAAGCGATCGCTATCTTTGTACAGACTGCAGGCCCAGGTCGGAAAAACTGTTATTGATTTTTTTCCTACAGGAATCGTCTCAGTAGCAACAATGGAGTTTTTTTAGGTACACCTCTGCTTGAACCTTCGAGAATTACAGGCGTAATGTTATTTTATGTAGGTATGTTGTGTAAAACAAAGTTCAAAGGTAATTAGCGTCCCGTAATAATATTATATGTTGGTTCAAAGTTCGAATACCACATATTACTACTAAACGATTCACACCGTTCCTCATAAAAACATACTTTATTCTGAACTAGCGGACGTCACGCGGTTTCACCCGCGTAGTTCCAGTTCAAGTAGCGATGTTACTCAGGGCGGGTGTAGCTTTCTAGTTGTGAAAGAATTTTTGAAATTGGCGCAGTAATTTTTGAGTTTAATCATTATAAACATACATACACACAAAAATACAAATCTTTCCTCTTTATAACATTAGGTAGTGTACATAAAATTGTAAAGCTGGATATTCACTTTGTTAGCTCACCACGGTCTGCTTAACCTATTCCAAACTATATTGGAGTTGGCTTCCAGTGCTGAATTTCCTCCGTGCATCGAAAAGCATGTGAAGCCGTTGGTCCAGACTATCATTTGTAGATCTTCGATAGTCATAACAGGTAGTCTGTGGGGCCCGAAAGTCTGACAACCAGTCTTACCAAGCGGTATCATAATACCCAGTGGTAACTTGGTTGTGGAGGTCAGATAGGCAGTTGCTTCATGTAAAATACTGGTATTCAGCTACATCCTGTTGGCCTGTGATACCCGACCCCTAAATTATTCTTTTCGTCACACACTATTGTCTCTTCTTCTTAATATCCCCTTTAGCAGGTCTGCTGTCAGAAATTTCTTGAGAAATAAGCAGTAGGTACCTTTGTGCTCATATTTCATCTGCAAAAAATCAAATAAATTGACTTGGCCACTGCATCACATCGGCCAATGCGATGGCGATTAGCTATTAAAATGGCATGTTTAACATTGGCGAATGCGATGCGATGGCCAACTCAATCTGTTTATTTAATACAACAAAGATTTGTAAGTAGGGACTGAATAAATTAACTGACTTGGAATTACATGGAGCTCACTACTTTTTACGGTAGAAGAACTGAGTTGCACGACTTAGCTTTTTTACAAATTTTGTTTTTAGTGGGATGTTATTTTCCAGTGCTGTCTACTGTGTGCACATTCATAGTAAAATAAACAAATAGTTGAGGTTATGCAGATGATGACTTGGAAATAAGGTTGGTACACAAACATGCTAGATACTCAGCTGCCATCGTGTGACACTACTTAGATACTAGATAAGAGGAAGGTTGAAAGTGTCGCCGGTGACTGAAAAGTTATGTGGAAGTCTGTTGTCGTGGTATGGCCATGTGATGCGGAGGAATGAGAAAAAAGTCGTGAGAAAGGTTTAATGGGGTATGAATGTGGATATGGGTATAAGAGCAGAGGAAGACCAAAGAAACGATGGATGGACTGTGTTAAGAATGATCTAGTAAGAAAGGAGGTGTCTCATGAGATGACGAGAAACAGAGAGGTATGGAAGAAGAAGACTTACTGCGCCGACCACAAATAAATTGGGATAATGCCAAGAGAATGATCCATGATTATTATTATTATTATTATTTTTTTTTTTTTTTATATATTAATATTCCACAACTATCACACAACGCCATCTAGTCCCAAGCTAAGCAGAGCTTGTGTTATGGGTACTAGACAACTGATAAACATACTTATATATTTCTAAATACATACATATTATAGATAAATTACACCCAGACACAGAACAAATGATCGTGCTCATCACACAAACATTTGTCCTGGGTGGGAATCGAACCCACGACTTCTGGCATAGCAGTTAGGGTCACTAACCACTAGACCAACAGGCCAGTCAAAATGTAACAAATTATGTAACACTAGTACTCATCATCATCATAATTTCAGCCGAAAGACGTCCACTTCTGGACATAGGCGCCACATTGACCGGTCCCGTGCGTCTCGCATGCAGCGGGTCCCCGCAACCTTCACCAGGTCATCGGTCCACCTAGCGGGGGGCCTCCCAACGCAACGTCTTCCGGTTCGTGGTCGCCACTCCAGAAATTTCCGACCCCATCGGCCATCCGTTCTGCGAGCAATGTGCCCTGCCCACTGCCACATAAGTGCCACTAGTACTAGAGCCTTATAATATACCTATTTTACGATGGCTCCTCTTAAGAATGTCAAGGGCATTTTCGGTAGTAAAACAGTTTTATGATCCGTAAAATATTGAAAGGCCTGCTAAAACTAAAATACTGTAATATTTTTGGTATTGACACAGTCGGGGATAGTAACGGTAATGGTAAAAGTTGAAGGATTTCAAGTTGGTAATTTATTGAAAAGATCCGTTTTAGTACTTAGGGAACTATTGGCGGTTTGATAGTTTGTTATATTCTTGCCGTTCGTGATACGAGGTTAAATAAGCTGGTGAAACGTCAAGGGGCAAGAATAGAAACCATACAAATTTTGGCACATTTCAATTAAAAACAAAACTGCGAGTTTTGCCACTGATTGTCAATGTTTCTCTTTTTTTTTGTTAGCTTATCAAGTGTCCCACTGCTGGCCCAAGGACCTCTGATAAGAAGTTAATATAATGTATAAGATCCGAGGAAAACAACATATTCTAAAATAAAAAAAATCCAAGATATAAAGGGTGTAAAAGTACCCTTAACGCAAACGAATGGCACTTGTTTTTCCCACCACTGCTAACATTTTTTTGTTCTAGATCATACCTGGGAACCCCCCTCTAGTTACGGAGATATTGGGGGTCAAAGTTCCAAATATTTTACGGCTGTTTTTGTAAATACCAGTTTTTCAGGTTATAACTTTACTTAAATTACCTCCATTAGCATCCATTAGCACAATGTTTTAACAGTTGAGTTTTACCGTAAAATGTGGTTTTTGACCCCAAAAAGAAAATCGTTTCCCTGCAAAAACTCTTTGCGTAGGGGTTCTTAGTTTGATGTACAGAATGCTTGGTTTACGTTTGTGTGAAGGGCGAATTTACACCCTGTATTATGACATGTACTAACAGTGTCAACTCGCATTGGACTCGTGTGGTGGATTTAAGCCCATTTCCTTTCATAGAGATTAGAGAGGAGGCTTACTCTTATGTTATGCTTTGTGTAAGATCCAAAATTTTCCGTTAGCCAAAAACACAAAGTATGCAAGAATATGTGAACGGCCATAAAACAGCTAATAACGTAATATTGCCCGCACTACCAATATCATAAACATTGGCATGTCAATAACTACGGAACGTGGGAAGATGTTTCTATGCTGGACAATATGGGTAAATAGAGATGTTTACTGACTAAAAAAATGTGATTCTAATTAGTCCGTCTGTTAGATTATCGAATAATATTGGCTACGTATTTTTTGTTTTATCAAATCAATAAAAATTTACGAAGATAAAACGTGTCCAAGATTAGAGTGGGGGTTCGTAACGTCATTGACCGGTAAACAATGCCATACTAGTGTCTTAGAATATGACGTCACACGAGTTTTAAAAGCACCAGTATCGTCTTCATTGTTGGTTTACGTGAAAAAAAGAAAAAATACGTGTCCAATATTTTTTGGAAATCTATCAGATGGATGAATCAGTTTTTTTTGTTTAATACTCTATTGTGGAATCATGGCTCCTCTTGATGATTAGGTCTGATTAAGATTAAGATGCGATTAGGTCAAAAATTTAAATAGTTATAACTAGTTGATGCCAGCGGTTTCACTCGGTCAAATTATATACTTACAAGTAAACCTTCCCTGAGAACCACTCTATCCGTTATTGAAAACAACATGGTATCTAGGTATATCTGCCGCCAAGCAGTATTTTTTTTAGGACAAGCCCGCTTCTCCATTCTCAAACCACTGTAACTCCTGAAAGTTAGAATCAACAGTGGCGACTGCCAGAGCCAACGAAGCTCGACGACTATAGAGAGAAAAGATTTAACTATCTTCGGAGGAGTAGGAAAACAGATTCGGTTTAATGGTATAGATATATTGGTGTACTTCCTTTTTTTTGGTGGGTGGGATATCATCAAATGACTCCTTCCGCTCTGGGCAGAGCGCTACCGCTCTGGGGTGTCAGACTTCTAAATGCCATCCATGTTCCTCCTTAGCCCTTTGTGTTGAGGCCGCGGTATCTCTTTACTACCCGTATAGGCCCGACGGGCTTGGTGTACTTCCTTCCATTCAAACGGCTCACTGCAGAGTAGGCCTCTGGGATAGCAACACAAACACAAAAAATAAGTCACTTAGGGCTGGGTACAATTTGTTTTTTTTTTAATTTTATTTTTTTAATTATTTTTATAATTTTTTATATATTTTATATTATAGTAGTGGCCACTTAATAGCAGGTGGATCGCTTACTTGCCCCAAAACATTCCAAACGGTGCCGGTGCATATTCTATATTCCAATAAATGGTAACACCGCCCTAAATTCATGTTATCCTTGTATATTGCGAGTCATGTGTCGCCACACACCTTCACATGTCAAATATGTTTTGTTCTAGTGACACACTTAACACCAAAATATACACTCCCATAGCATTCTCTTACTATTAATATCTTATGTTACGAAAATAGATTTTCTTTGTTTGAGAAAAATAAAACCATGTTATACACGGCGGGAAAAGCCCAATTTTCCCCAAATTCTTAACCTTCGGCGTATTTTTATTAACCTGTAGACAATTCGAAGGAATCCAATTGGGTCGTCGAAAACAAAAATAATATAAACCTTTTCTTTTGCAATCAAAATACCCGAAGGACGAAATAAGATTGCCCTGGCGTTTATGTTACCCTAGTCACTTGAAAATGATTGATACCCGCAAATAAAGTTGCCCGAGTTCGAAGTTTGTGAAACTGAACAGTTAGTTTCACTTTGTGCAGCTGCGGTTGCAGAGTGACGAAGTTTTTGGAATTTAATTTAGTCTCTATACCAAAGGTATTACGAGTTCCGTATGGTGTCGGACGTTAAGAATAGCACCATCCCATATCTTCCCGAGGGTGTCGTAAGAGGCGACTTCACTTACCAGAGAATGGGCAGCAGCGTTCTCTGTGCTTTTGTATCGACCGTACTGCGATCGCCAACCCGCCTGCCAAGCGTGGCGATTATGGCAAACCCCCCTATTTTAGGGGAGGCAGTGGACGTCTTTCGGCTGAAATGATGATGATGATGATGACCAAACGCATAGAGTACTTATAATTATGTATTTAAAACAAAAACGGATACATTTATCATAGAACCCATATTACCAACATCACGTTACGTTGATTTTTTTTTCATGCATAACTAATGCATGAAAAAAATTTCAAGCGTTTGCCAAGAATTCCTTCTTTTCAAAAAACGTTGTCATTGCTTTTATGGTGTTTCTAAATGAGCAATATTTTACTGTAATATGTGACTACAATATTTTGCTGTAATATGTGACTACAATATTATGGCCGACACAATTGCCAGTAATACCAGCCATATTATACAATACTAGCAGACGTAACGCGGTTTCACCCGCGTAGTTCCCGTTCCCGTGGGAATACAGGTATAAAAAGTAGCCTATGTTACTTAGGGTGAATGTAGTTTTCTAATTGTGAAAGAATTTTTGAAATCGGTGCAGCAGTTTTTGAGTTTATTTATTACAAACATACACACACAAAAATACAAAATAATCTTTCCTCTTTATAATATTTTTGTAGATTGCAGTAATAACCCGCACCCGTCCATAAATAGCCATACATACTCCTTCGATATTACTGAACGATCGCTTGACATTCGGCAATAGTGAAATATTGCGGGGCCAGTTTTATATTATTATAGGTTTATAATGTTGAGTCGTTATCCGGTAAGAATGCATCCCTCTCTGACGAATATAAGCCATTGCGACGAGTGCCACTTCGCCAGTCACAAATTGCCGGGGGGATAGTATAGCCCGATTAGAAGCACCTATAAGCATAAATAAGATGCTTATTACTTTTCCACATTAGCCAACTCAGTTTAATTATGAGTAAGTGACCCTAGGAGCAACATTACCCATAGCGCCCTTTGGTGGTCAGTGGAACACATCTTCTTTCTAAGATATAGGAGTCTCACATTCTTCTTTTATTGCCTTAATGGTGCTTTAAGAAGAATATTAATCGCGCTCTACGTCATCATCATCATTCTCTTACCCTTATCCCAATTCATTTGGGGTCGGTGCAGCATGTCTTCTACTTCTATGCATCTCTAGTACTCATCATTTCATTAGACCTAATCTATATATCATTTTATTAATCCTTTACACAGTTGGACGGGCCTATGTAAAGGTGTGTGTTATAAATACTTCTATTAAATTATACATATAAAGCTCCTGAAACGCTTCTAATGAGTTTAATTAATAATCACCTTAGAGATAAACGTATTACGTCTTGAACTTCAATGAACTTCGTGCGATACCTATGTAACTGGTGTCGAAGTTTATGCCGGTTCAATGACCTTTGCGAAGTTAGGGTCAATTGAAATATCAACCCCTGACTTAGGATGTTTGATTTACCAAAATAGTAACTAGATTTAAATATAGAGCTAATTTGGTACATTACAGGAGTAACTAGTGTTATTGTGACCAATTAATTTCGGGTTAGGTACGGGATAATATATCCCGTTACGATAAAACAAAAGAAAAACAACTGTTTTTTTATCAGTACTCTAAAATCTGCGTTGTTTTTTTTATTTTGTCCTGGATGGATCAGATCAAAAAGATTGAAAAGACTTAATTATAAAAATATTTGAGTGCGGTTTGATGTTTGGCACAAAGATAGTTTATAACCTGGATACTTTTAATCCGATAGATTAGTACGATCCCGTGGAATGATTACCGAAATCCACGAAAATATCTGAACGAAAGATTTTTGGTTCAGATTTTTTCTTACACCCGCATAATGACCAAAGCATACGATCAAACTTCAGAAGCATTGCGGTTTTCGTGACTAGGGGTGCATAAGTTTTGCAAACACTTTTACATCATTTTTTTTTCAGACTGTTGTCAGCTTTTTCGTTTGGCGATCTCGCAATGAACGAATGCCATCTTTACTGTGTGCTACGCTTGCTACGCTCTACGGAAGTGGTAGTAATGAGGCGGAGCCTACAAGCACCCATTGATAAACTATCTGTTATCACTTTCACACGTTACTGTCCCAGGCTGCATCAAACAAAGATAAATCGATTGTGGAAGCACCTTCGATTGCTGCTCTCCTCGTATCAAAAAGGGGTCGAAGATAAAGTCAGAGCTACATTTTCCACACTAGTTTCCCGATAGCAGACGATCCATCAATCGGGTCTTTTGATGAAGAGTTTACCTGTCATCTCTTGTCTCTTTCTAATCTCCTCCCATAGTAATCTTTACTTTCACGGTAAAAATCTCCCCGCGCCATGACTTCGGGTACCAGGCTTGCATAGGAAGTAGGGTATGGAACTGCAATGAGGGAGAGGGGTTGCATGGAGAGACAAGGAAGGCAGAGGGGAACGTCCGCTTAATTTAATTTGGGTGTTCCCGTATTCATTGTGCAATTTCGTTATATCAGGTGAAGCGAATTGAGATCTAAAGAATCTGATTTAGTTATTCAGAATGTAAAGAAAGTGAATGCCTTGCATTTAAGTTTGTTGTTACCAGTTTAATTAAGTTTTGTTTATCCTCGTGACAATCTGCCGCAAGTTTCGCAAATAAGTAAAACAACTTTAATTTGTGTAGATACATTTACTCTCAGTAGACAGTAATTTAGACGCTTTTGTTTCAAAGTTTTGTGTAGTTTATTGTTTCGTTGCTATAAAGGGTAGGGTAGGAGGTGGGGGGTATTTTATGGACTTGCAACGTTATACAGAATAACCACATGTTAGCCGTATTTTTTTTGATACTGTGATCGTTGGTTAGAAGGAGCCATTCAAAATAGGGGTATATAACTACTTGATGAGCAATCAGAGCAATACACTAATTGAAGACGAAAGTCGCCGTATTCAAGTAGTTTTTATAAACAATTCTTTGTAAACATTTGCAATTAGTAGTAGAAGTACGTAAGAGCTCATGGCTTAATAATAACTGCCACTCGGATCCTTCTTTAGGTTAAGCCGCGCTTGCCAAGGTTGGTCTACGGATGGGTGTGCATTCGTTGTAGCGGTGTGCGTCGCTGCGTGCTTTCGTGCTTGCGGTGCTCGTTGTTGCTGGCTTTCGGCGGCGTGTGATTCGGCGTGGTGGCTTTCGGAATGACGTATTGCACTCGTAGTTTTGTTTTTGTGAATTGTTCTTCTGACATTCAAAAGTGCCTATAAAGGTTTAATTGAAATAAATGCTTTGAGTTTGAGTTTGAGTTTTGAGGTGACGGCCCACCCATTACATACCGAGTTTCCTCCGTGCCACGGATAGCACATATAAATCTTTGGCAGTCGTTACAGATAGTCAGTGACCTGAAAGTTTGATAACCAGTCTTACCAAAGTATATTGTATTAGCTAGTATTAAGAAGTGGGTTGCGGAAGTCAGATAGGCAGTCCCTCCATGTAAAATACTGGTATTCAGCTGCATCTGGACTGGAAGCCGACTCCAACATAGTTGGGGAAAGGTTAAGCAGATGATGAGTAGAAGTATGTAATCACACTAATATTATAAAGGCGAAAGTTTGTGAGTGTGTGAGTGTGTATGTTTGTTACTTCTTCACACAAAATCTACTGAACGGATTTTTATAAAATTTGGTACACAGATAGTTTATAACCTGGATTAACAAATAGGATAGTTTTTAATTTTATCTTCCCGTGGGATAATTTTCGAGTTGCAGCGAGTGAAGCCGCTGGCAACAGCTAGTAAAATAATATAACTACCGTGTAGTGACTACGATATTATGTGGGTTGATGTATGATGGATGAACAAGACCTAAAAAGGGGTAAAGCTTCGTAACCTTTAAAATTTGGAAGTTCCGAGAATCATTCTCGAATTTTTTAAGGGTCACGGAAAAAATTCACGCCTGTCGGTTCAAAATATTTGTTTAGGATAGATTCGATTTCAGGACAGATTTGCATAACCTATTCTGGAAAAGTTGTCAAACAACTTTATCCATCAATCGTTTGCATATGAGGGGTAATCCTAGGTTGAAAGGTAACCAATGAGGACATATCCTTTTTTGAGTACAAGGCAAACAGAATCACATTAAGAGTATTTTCGAATGCGGTTTCATGTTTTCTAGCACCTTCTATCTTATTTTAAATTGTCTGATTCGAGGGTGGACTTTTATATTTCTTGAATAACTTCAAGGTGGTTAGGTTAGCAGGTTTTTGGTTATTTGGATTAGTTAGTAATTTTTTCTTTCTTTTTCATAAACTTACTAAGACTTCAATTAAAAAACAAAAATATATAAATATATATATATATATATTTGAAGTGTATAGACTCTGCTTTTACTAGTTAGTTCCTCTATGTTCTAGTTCCGCTATAATCGCCTCGTAAAATATTTACTACTAGAAAAGTTTCGCTTGGGGCGAGCCTATTGCCATCAATGTGGACAGTTCCAGACTATGTGGCTGCTACTGAGAAATTCCTGATGCAAAAACCCAAAACACTTTGACCGAACTGGGAACCGAACGTAGGACCTTGTGCTTAGCAGTCGCGCTTGCAACCACAAGTTCAGCGAGGCAGTCAAATACATTTCAAGATTTTATTTACGGGGTAAATGAGATACAATGCGATAAAGTAGCACCTATAATAAAACCACACCGCCAGTTCAAACATTCATACTTTCATTGTTTTCTCATGATTGCCTGTCTCCACAAAAAACGCAAACTCCCATTTTTCCACCCCTAACACCAGGAATGTGGGCCAACCATTCCGGCAATAATGTTATACGGACTATCAGGCTTCCTCATAAACGAGCTATCTTAGCCAAGCCCTAAACCGAGGAAACCCTTAAAGTGGCCATCGACCTACTTCCCGAGTAAATTACCAGGAAAGCAACGATAGAAAGGGGTACTTTTTATTGTTAGACCCGAGATTTAGGACGACGGGTTACGGCCTTTTCGAGGACCTCGATAAAGTTGAACAGTAATCGCTTAGGCAAATGTGGGTAGGTAATATTTTGTAAATATACGATTTTGGATATTGTTTTACTTTTTTTTTACAGATAACTAAGTCGTACCCAATGTTTTAGAGTAGTTAAGTATAGAGTATTGTTTTTCTTATAAATCTGCATGTAAAATTAAGAATCTTACAATAACCACAACGGTCATTGGAGTCCCATCAGGCACAGTTATTGGGACCATCTCGCCACACTATTCTCAAATCACTTCAACTCCTAAAAACGGGAATCAACATCGGCGACCACCAGAAAAAAACACCGAGAAAATGAAGCTGGACGAAGACCATTATAAACTTAAAAGAAAAAACCTTCTTTCTGGCAGAAAATAATGGCGCAGGTGTAGGAAAAATTTGACCAGGCAGGTGTTTACATAGTATAAAAACTACATTTCCAGTGAAACTAGGGAGTGAGCCTTTTACCATTAGCGGGACACAAAACCAGACTGCGGGCTAATACTGAGAAGTTATTGATGCGAAAACACAACAAAACACACCCGATCTACGAATCAAACTCAGGACCTCAAGCTCAGTAGAGCGCGTTTAAGACCATTAGACGAACGCAGCAGCTCCAAAATAGAAGCGTGTAAAAAAAGGGCCTATGCTATCGAAAAATCAACAATCCTATCGAAAATCGTTGTAGATTACAAAACGGGTTCTTCACTTAGCGTGTCGATGACAATATTTTTTAAGCCCAAAAGGACCATGGAGGATTTCGTATGGACCTCGTCCCCACCCTACAACAGTCATAGGATACAATGACATATCAATGTGCTCTAAAAAGACGACTTTGGCATTTTCTGTTCTGTCCGTCAGCTCCTGTGATGTGCAAGTATCGGGTCAGGTAGAACACGATATCAAGTGTTCCATCGTTTGTGGGGTAACACCATATTTACACTCCATGGCAGAGTCATCTATGAATCTCCATTTGAATAGCTTTTCCTTACTTCGGTCAACAGGTGTCCGCAGTCAATTTAAGGACTTCCAGGTCAGCCACGGCAACTCGTGTCCAGGTGGGAGATTTTTAGCAAGTGGCAAAATGGGATGGGTAGGCAAATACTTTCTCGCCACAGCTGGAGTCCTTCTTTAGGGTAAGTTCATATTTTCACCCCATGGAATGACTACTTCATAAAACAGTCATTCTAGTATTCAACAGGATTAAGTGAACTGCATAACATATTGCAAAAAAAACGTAAGAAACTTTGAATTTCGTGGGCTACAATGACGCTTCCACCTTTAAGCTCTCTGAACAATCTGCCAGAAACTATTCTATTAGCGGAACTGCAACCCACAAACAATACAAAGAACTAAATATAGGTCAAGTAAATTAACTAATTGATCTAGTTTCCCAGATACCCTACATTGTGCCCATCCCTTCTGAGAAAGCGGCCTGAGGTTAAGTAATAAGGTTGAAAGATGGGGTCGTACAGTAATCCCAGTTTACCATAAAGTTAATTGTTTCTGAGTAGCCGCTTGTACGAAGATATATCAATGGATGGGCACTTCGGGGAAATACCCACGTGAAGGATGTGTTTCCATTGTGATAGTAGCCTTTCTTTATAAAGTAGTAAATCAAGAGTCAATTATTGAAATGAGGCAGATGTTTCGAACGTCAAATTTTACAAAACAGTCCCCCAAAACGCACTTTGACGCTTCTTATTTTAGATGGGAAGAGGAAGTGGCGAAACAAACTCCCCAGCAAGATCTGTCTGTTAGGTTAGTAATAGTTCGGTCAATTTAGACATCCGAGGATACATGAATTCCCACCAAGCTGAAAGTTGGTAGGATTGTTCGATTGATCTGACAACTACAAACCAAGTTTCTCGGTGTCAAAGGTCCCAAAAAGGGGTTTTTCGCTATTTTCTGCTAAAAAAACGGACATAAAACCGCTTTATGTGACCTTTGACCCCGATTATTTTTTTTCCACTTGTCGGATCGATGAGGACTTTTTACGTATCATTTATAATGGTGTTTTGAACAATCATACCAATTTTCAGCTGGGTGGGAATAACTATAACCTTACCCCTATATTTTGGTCTAATTTGACCGGACTCTAGATTCAATACAATAGTGTGTAAGAGAGTACTTATTCACATCAACTTGCGACGAATGCTCCTCAAGATAAAGGGGAAAATATTCAAGTCCTTGATTAGACCTGTCGTCGGATCGGAATGCTGGGCTGTGAAGAAGATGGATAGAAATATATTACATTTGCGCCAGTTACAAAACAGTTGAAAGGGAATCGACTATCGTGTGGACATGTTCTAAGGAGGGATACATCGCATGTTACTAAAAGAGTGTCACATATACCTAAATATTGATGGATGGAGAGGGAGAAGAAGACCTAGGAAACAATGGATGGATTTTTTGTGAGGAATGATATGAAAAAACTAGCCAAATGCGAGTCGGACTCGCACATGAAGGGTTCCGAACCAAATCGGAAAAAAATCACGTTTGTTGATATATTTATTTTATTTTGTTTTTAGTATTTGTTGTTATAGCGGCAACAGAAATACATAGTTTGTGAAAATTTCAACTGTCTACCTACCACGATTCTTGAGATACAGCCAGGTGACAGACAGACGGACGGACAATGAAGTCTTAGTAATAGAGAATCCCGATTTTACCCTTTGGGTACGGAACCCTAGTAAAAAAGCCGTAAATGATTCCGTGACGTATGACAGGGGAAAATTGAAGAAGAACAGGAAGTTGATGAAGGTTAATGATTCTGTCTAACGATTTCAATCAAACAAATTAATTATAGATCATTTTACCGTATCTTCCCCAACAATGGACACATACAAATTTATTAACCATTATTAGCTTTGGTCAGTCAGTATCGATTGGTATAGGTATTGGTATTGGTATCAAGGTTCAAGGGCGTATTGATTAGACATTAGACGGGGCGTTAAGTGAATTAGTTCTGATAACCGTTTAATTTCTTAGATAAAACATTTTAGGTTGCGTAACTTTATGTAATAGTTGGGCGTTATGTTACCAGCACCTGACTTCTGAATGCCTGGTACTGTTGTCAAATGATTTCACTGACTGCTAGTAATTCGTGCATTCGTTGTTGCGGTGTGCGTCGCTGTGTGCTTTCGTGCTCGCAGTGTTCGTTGTTGCGGGCATTCGGTGGCGTGTGGTTCGACGTCCTTTCGGAATGACGTATTACACTTGTAGTTTTGTTTTATGAATTGTTTTTTTGACATTCAAAAGTCCCTATGCTGTGCTTTGAGTTTGCGTTTGAGTTTTTAATCGCGACTTCCATTAAACATGAAATTATCAAATCAAGAGATAAACTCTAATCTTCTTTCTTTATCGTGTGGGTAAAGAGAGCCTAACCTGGAGTCAGAGTTTTTATGCCGCCTAACTTAAGCCAAGTTAGTGGCCCATGGGTGCTTCTTATTCTTGCGCGGACACCCCACGGGGTGTCCGGGGAAGAATAGCACCCACCCATTTCATCCCGCGGGTGTCGTAGAAGGCGACTAAGGGAAAATCTAAGTCAGCAGCAGCGGCTTCTGTACCTGCGATCCCCAAGACGCCTGTCGAGCGTGACGATTATGGCAACTCCCTCCGTAAGAAAGGTTCTCGAGTTGCGACCACGAATCGGAAGACGCAGTGTTGGTAGGCCTCCCACCAGGTGGACCGACGACATCGTGAGAGTTGCGGACAAACGGTGGATGCAAACGGCAGGCTGCCGTTCTGTACGGCGTTCTATGGGGGAGGCCTTTATCCAGCAGTGGACGTCTTATGACTGATGATGATGACAATGATGGGTGCCCCACATGCCGTCGACAAATACCTCTCAAGCATGCTGGTTTCCTAATCATGTTTTCCTGCACCGAAGTAAGTGATAATACGCACATGAATCACAGCGATATGGGAGTGGTTGCACAGCAGCAGTCACGGCCCCGATTTACTTGATCATAGGTTGGAATCCAGACAGGTGCTTCACTTTGTATAATTTCGCTGCTCTCAATATGGTGAAGCAACTCGGTATATAGAAATCGGTATGTCCATAAATTCGAAGATCTGTAAAATCCATGTGGTGGTTTATAGCCTCTTCTGATAGGAAGCATAACAACATTACACCTAGTAGCTCCCGAAGGGTAAGGTGTGCACCGACATGCACAAGCAAGCATATTACAAGTTAGACGATTATATCGCTGATAAAAATGCTTGGCTCAATGCCGGTCCTGCTCCACAAGGACAGGACGCTTAAATGAATAGCATTTAATAGGAAGAAGAAAGAAGAAGAAGAAGATTGTACAACTATCTTTGCAATGTATAAATTCAATCTCTAGTATTATATAGTCGCATAGCACATATTGTGTGAGTACTATGTACTAGAAAGCTGTCATTCTCTGGAAACCTACATTTATTTTTCTATTTTTTATTTGACTTGGATATGCCCTGGCGATTGAGAGTGTGTCATGCTCACTTAAATGTCTCGCTGATGGTGGCGGGTGTGTCGGGTCATTTCGTTCCCTTTAAAATGGTTGAGTGGAATGGTGGCTGATCCATGCGTCATGCTCGTGAACGGGTGCTGTCAGTTGTGACTGGTCACCTCTTAGTTGCCACGGCTTGTTTGAATTATTATATTATTTTTAAATCGTCGTTTTGGCTTTACTTACTGTCGACACTTATCGTGCACAACTTGCTACATCGTTCTCACATGATAATATACCAATCTCGATATGAATGATGTAACCAAAGTTTTGTAACAATATTATGATTGAAAAGAGTATCCATGAAGTTTCTTGCCATTCTTCTCATGAGACCAACGCTTTGGAATCGGCAACTAAAGTACACTGACAGTTATTATGCCTTGTGAGTGGGACTGTAGCTTAGTTTATTAGCTTATTAAAATTTAGTATTTGTTCGACTATTCAAAAGAGCCTGTAACTGGCCAACTTGAAATAAATGAAATAAATGATTTTGATTTTGATTCATTTCCTCGGTTACGTGTAAATCCATAATAGGAGGCGAACCCTTTTTGTCATCAACCAGGCATTATACAGACTCCTGAGAACTCCTGGTAATCTCTGTGCTGGTACAAAAAACCAATAGCAATAACTCATTGCCAGGCCCAGAAATCGAAGCCAGAACGTTATGCAGTCGCACTTTTGACCACTTAGTCATCGATCAACGTTTCAAAAAAAAGTGCCAATAAAAAAAAAGTGCCAAGGAAAACATTGATGTGCTAAACTTACAAGCAAATGTAATTAGCAAACTTGTCGGTTAAATAATTGCTATGAATATTTTAGCGTACAAAATCTACGCGGGACTTTACCTTCAAACTTAGGTATCTCGTCATCAGTTTAGTTTTGTATGTTAGTGGGTATACGTACTGTTTATGTTAAGAGTTGTCTGTTAGTCATTACTTCGGGCTATACCCTCGCTATGGGAGAAACCTATGTGGGCTTATTGCTCCAAATTTTAACTGACTGTTAAAAAACACTGTTTGTGATAGCTATTAGATTACGGTAATAGTTATCATTCAGAATGATTTTTTTTTTTATTCGGTTGCCAGTGTTGCCACAGACAGGAGCAGCTAGAACAAAATCCCCACCAGTAGAGACATGGCAGAGAGGGCAACGGGAATACACCTCAAACGAGACTAGACAAATATGCAAGAGACACAGATGCACTACTACCTACCTCTTATACGATTCGAGAAACCAGGCGCAGAATCCAAACATCTTTAAGAGCTTTCCGAAGCATAAAAGTGAAACTCTACCAACTTTTAATACTAATGGGGATCAGAAAAAAAAAACTAATTAGTCCATCAGATAGATTTCCAAAAAATATTGTACACGTATTTTTTCTTTTTTCACATAAATAAAAATTGACGACGATACAGTGCTTCGAAAACTCGTGAACTCTTCGAAAACGTCACATGATAGTGCATTTTTTACCTACAAATGACGTCACAACCAGACTCATAATCTTTGACGCGTCTTATCTTCGTCAATTTTTAATAATTTGATAAAACGAAAAACACGTAGGTATCCAATATTTTTCGATAATCTAACTGACGGTCTAATTTGAATTAAATTTTTTTGACTCAGTCCGATCCCCTATTCTGAGGTTCTAAAAACCTATTGTATCCTAGAAAACTATGCCTGAGAAGGGATTAACAGTCACACGTAAACTTTTTTTGCAAAAGTTTGTTACCAATATCATCTTTTTTAACCCCATAAAATATAAGGCAAACATTCCGTATTTGCGGCCCTGTCACTCTTCCGTGAAATATTGATTGATGATATGAATTTATTCCCAGAACCGTGGCCCATGATTGGGCGCACAAAAAACATGAAACTGCTTCGTGTTCTGGCAGCTAATTTACATTCAATCCAGCCCACACATAAGTTCTTTCCAGATAATTTTAGTGTGTGACCCACTGTGCAATAGAAATAAGATAAGTAAGTACTAGAATGTTGTGTGCTTTTTTTTCTACGATTATCGTATTGAATGGAAAATTCGTAGCTACTCAGACAAATAGGTGGATACAATACAAAGTACTATTTGAGTCTAGATTTATTTGGCCTTGTAAGATCCAAAATCGGAGACAAAAAGTGGTTTAGTCTATCATCCACGACACGTGTATATCACGCTGGGAGTACCAGGCTATCATAAAACATGAAGGTCAGACATTCGTCTCGCCCGCTAATCAGTGATGGAACTTTTCATGATACTAACTATAGGTGAAAGTGATCTCACTCAATGCACTCGACCTATTTTACTTGACTGCTGATCACCTTGAGTAGATATCGTGAAGTTTTATGGGTACAAACTTCAAAGGAAAACTAACAAAAGATGCATTAAGATCTCAATGACATTCGAGTTATTTGCGAACATAAAATGTATGACAAGGACGGTGCAGCGGTGGTTCAATAGAAATGCAGGTAGGTTAGGTAGGTACTAAATTTTGTTCTGACTATTTGTTGCCCAACACACAAATATAAAAGGTGTAGACAGAGTAACAAAGATAAATCTACAATAATATAGGCAGGTAATTTTTTAAACCTTTCCTTTAGATTTAAAACTTCTAGCTCTGTACAACTGAGTATTGCTCAATAAGAAACTTCAGGCTTGGCCAAATTGCGGGCAGAAACTATTGAGGGACTTAAATCATTTCACACTAGACAACATCAGGATACTCCGAAATGTCTTAGGTTTTTTTTGCATTTTGCAGATCAGTGTCAGGCTGCATGTTGATCCCGTCGCTGTCGGAGTGTGGGTTGTTCGGAAGAGATACCGCGACCTCCACACAAAGGGCTAAGAAGGAACATGGGTGGTTTTTAGTCAGTAGAAGCCTGACACTCTCTTCCGCTCTGCCCAGAGCAGGAGGAGTCATTTGAAATAATTTCCCAACTTTCAAAAAATAAATAAAAATTATGATGAAAAAGGGTAGTTAACAAAAAAAAATTTGAATAGATTTCCAAAAAATATTGGACACGTATTTTTTATATTTTTACGTAAACAAATAAAGACGATACAGTGCTTTGAAAACTCGTGTGACGTCATATTGTAAGACCTATAATAGTATGGCATTTTTTAACGGTCAGTGACGTTACAAACCCCGACTCAAATCTTTGACACGTTTTGTCTTCGTAAATTTTTATTTATTTGATAAACCAAAAATACGTATCCAATATTTTTCAAAAATCTAACACACGGGACTAATTAGAATCACATTTTTTCTAGTCAGTAAACATCCTTATTGTCATTCATTGTGATTTGATGAACGTTTTGTTGACTATAATGATTATAATTCTATAAAAATAAACGTGTTATGAAGGCGCATAAAACCTAAGAAAATGTTGAATTTTCCTGGCTACCATGAAGCTTCCACCATAACACTGGTCGACCTGAAGACCTTGTCAGTTGCACCACAAAACTCAGTTCTCCCCCTAACATTATAAATCACTCATGTCAGTCACAGATATCGATCTCCAATTGGTGCTATTGTTAAGTACATGTCATTGTAACGAAGATTGTGATAACGAAACGAAGTTCGGCAGGTCATCCATTCATGAGTCGTTTGCTGTAGTGTCTAATTTTAGGCAGGGTTATATTTTTTCCTTGTAGCTAAACTTATTCTGATTTATGCGCTTCCCAAAAGATGGAATGATTTGTTTAATTAACCAATCATTATCGTTGAGACAATACTACCAGCCAAAAAATGTAATTTGTAAGTAAATAAATAAATATAGGTACTATCTCTATAAGTTTCTATTGTCATCGAATAAATACATTCTGAGCAGACAGAGGGCGTACGCCGCGGAATGACGTAGTAAGATTACCAGGAACCCATAAACACAAAAGAAGTCCATTACATGTTGATGAGTTCACCACAGTAAGAGCTATGAAAAACAATAGATGAACAACTTAAAACTATTGAAAGGAGAATTTCTTAGAAATAACTCTCGATACTCAACTCTTTGAAAGTCGAAACTTCGAAGTTAATGAACAATTAGCTTCAACCCACGCTTACTTACAAGGTTATAAATAAGAGTAGATGACGTTACTTTCCATAACCATTATGAAACAAAAAATGTAGAGGATTTCGTCATGATGACGAACGATGGAGTGAAAGAATGTTCATCTTTTTTTGTTCTAAGGTTAGACAGACTCTCGCGAAAGAGAAAATATTTTAAACGTACTAACGAACGTCTAATATAATCTTCATCAATAAGATACGTAGAATAGAATACTACTATTCTCGTTGCTTATGCACGGGATGAGTATAATGCAATAATATAATAATTCGTGTAGGTATGGAAGTTCATAAAAGGTTCGGTTAGGTTCGAAAGGCCAACTGGAAAGAAACTAAGAAGATTATTACCAAAAACTTAGTCCTTAGTCGACGAGTAACTTCTGTAGGATTTTTCTGTTAATCCAAATCGGTCAGTGGCCCTAACTTTCAGGCAAAAGATAGTTTAATATTGCCCCCAAAGGTGCGATTTTCTAACACCTTAGTACCAGTAACTAAGGATTAGCCAGGAGGTGTCACTTACCTGTTCTCAGGACATTGGTCACGTTACGTTTTACTACTTAAGGAGTACTAGTTTTAGGTAAGATGTTTTCCTTGTTACATTAAGTGCATAGTAATAAATCGTAGATGTTTGTACTTGAAAAACACGTTACTTTGACCACAAAAGTAATTTGGGTGAGTATGGTGTTTATCTGACATCATTCGTACTCTGTTGTGAATCCTAAGTTGCCATAAGTTTTAGTTATATAATATAATGGTTACTTTAGTGTTCTATTTAAGTGGTCTTAGACTAAACAGCTTGCTACCATGTCTTGCGAATACGAACGTCTTTGTGTTAGAAGTATTGTCATGGAACCTAATTTCTTTTTTCAAACTTAACTTTTTCACTCACCACAATGGACACAACCTATGAAGTGGACATGTTAACCCGGACTTGACTCAAAATTAACGCTTGCTTAGAGACATTTTATCCTAAGTTTTTAATCCGACATGGTCATTAAAATTTCTTCGAACTACCTCCGTGGTGGAGTGGTTTTGGCGCTTGCCTAGTGACCCGGTGGTCGTGGGTTCGATTCCCACGGGAAGCATGCTTTGTAAAGTTTTTTCCAGTTTGGGTAGGACATTGCAGGCTTGAATCACCTGATTGTCTGATAAAAAGATGATTCCGTGCTTCAAAAGGCACGTAATAAGCCAGTGGTTCCGGCCGCCAATAGCGGTCGTCAAACCATGTCAGAGGTCATTTTTTTTTTTTTTTTTGGTGGTTGTAAAATCATGGAATAAGTCCCGCACTTGGGCAGAGCGAAAGGGAGTGTCAGACTTCTACTGACTAAAAACCACCCATGTTCCTTCTTCGCCCTCTATGTCGAATGTCAGAGGCCCTTGAGGAGGTTCAGAAACTCTGACACTAGGGTGTGGGGGGTCGTTAGACATGACTGCCCACACGATAAGAAGAAGATCTTATCACTGAAAACGGGATATTCACAATGTTCATCATTCGTGATCATGGTGCTTGCAACAACACCGAACTAACGGGAACTCAAAACAAATAGTATACATATGGTAATTGCCCCGTTTTCAGTGCTCGTAATAATTTAACCTCCTGTAAGTCCTGTTGCTCTGGTGGATAATTATTATATTATTTTTCAATGTACTACATATTATTACATAACTCTTTATTTTACCTACTCATTTAAAATAAATAGGTACTAATAGTCCTGCATGCATATTTATCTAATTTCAAAACATCATTACTTAATACAAATATGTTCAGTAGAGGTTTTCCTTAAAAATACATGTATCTAAATACGAGTACGCGGTAAAGAACCTGGCACAGAAAAGCTTTGATAAAACGTGGTTTGAATGTGAAACATTATTTTGAGAAACCAGGAAAAGATCACAATATTTAAAATATACAGTGTGACAGGAAAATGTTTCAACATCGCAATACAAATGTGACAATGTGACATATAGTAGCCCAACACAACTTTTTTTTTGGAACGTAGTTCCTTATCGCGCGTTGTGAAAGGGGGCTAGACGGAAAAAATTCTTACGAAAAGTTGTCACGACACTTTTTGCTATAGTAAGCTATTGTAAGCTGTGCGGCGTCGCATGTTTCTCTGTCTGTCTCTCTCTCTCTTATAGAAAGCAAGCCAGATATTTTATATTTATATAAAAAATAATAATTAAAATAATATAATTAATATTTATATTTATATGTATATTTTTTTTATTATTATTAGTTCTTTTGGTCATTCTTGTGCTGTTTGCGATAGACTTTAACTTCGTTCCATCCGGGTGTCCCTTGACACCTCTCAAGTTTTTTTTTGGGGTTGTGGGAAATCATCAAATAACCCCTCCCGCTCTTGGGCAGAGCGAAAGGGAGTGTCAGACTTCTACTCACTAAAAACCACCCATGTTCCTTCTTAGCCCTATATGTCGAGGCCGCGGTGACTAGTGTACCTACAACCCGCAGCCCCGACGGGCGTCGGCCCTTTCGGGCCCCTCCTATGTTGCTGACATCTCTTTGAGGCGCGCGTGGAACACGAACGCGCCGTCTACACGGCCTGTTGTCGTCATAGGACGGACGGACGGCGAGTTAGCCCATCACTCACCGTCCACAGGCCCGCGTCTACGGTGGCCGGAGGTCATCACGTGGCCCCCGACGACGCCCGGAGCGCCTCCCGCGGCGGCTGGGACGAGAGGTTCTCTCCCTCTCGCGTTCCGCCGTCTCCTTCGCTAGCATCACTGCTTCGCAGAAGAAGGCGACGGCGTCCCATTTCTCCTCGCCCCAGACCATGGCTTGCACCAGTGCCGGACGCGAGAGGTCGCCGCCGCCAATCGCCGCTACGAGAACACGGCGGGGCTCCGCCCAAGCGGGGCATACCTCAACGGTGTGCTCCACAGTGTCCTCCGGCCGATCCTTAAAATGATTCGGTGCAGGTACCTCCCAAAACAACCGTGTCCGGTGAGGGCCTGCGTCAGACGGAAGGTGAGGATACCGTGGCACCTCTCTAGCCACTCCTCAAAGAGGGGACTTACCGCCACTACGTGGCGTGCCCTAACACACGCCCCTCAGGGCGAGAAATCTTATGGAAATTGCTCTCAAGAACTGCTTGTAAGCAATGGGAACCATTATAAACTGTTTATGTGTATAATATTTGCTTATTCTTTTGCAAAACCCTTTTCTAACTAAGTTGTGGCTGGTTTTCAGTCTAACCTCATGCAGCTGCGAGTATCGGTATTTTCAGTCTGGTTGGTACTGGGTACATGGACACAAAGACCTGACAAGCCATAAGTTTGTTAGTAACTGATATTTACTGAGTAAAGGCTAAAGTTCATGTTGGTTCATAAGGAAAATGTCATTAATTTGGGGAGAGATCAAAGACCAAGGTTCAGAACTGTCTCATCATCATCGAGGAAGGTGTTTTAATATTATCATAGGAGATTATAAATAAATAAAAAAAAAAGAATAAAAAAAAAAGAAAAGCCTTATATTTCCTAATATTACAATTTACTTACAAGTACTATTTATTGGTAATTATTTTCAAAGATTAAATACAATTTTTGCACATAGTTTCACTCTTATATTTATTTTTAAATTGTTTAGTTTAATTGACTGGTAGTACTCTGTACTTTATATTTATTTGTAGATCGCTATTTACTTAGGAACCCCTTTCGGGTGAAGGCCTCTTCCAAAGAAATCATAGGAGATTATCCCGAAATATTTAATTTATTCATATGTTATCTCTAGATTTTGAATGATTCAAGTTTAATAGTTTAATGAGGTTTATTAATTTAAAAAAAAAGTAATTTTGTAGGCAACTAAAATTTAAATCTTTTTCATTGAATTCTTTAAGTCAGGCAGTTGTTAGTACGTAGACATTAATTGGCAAAATAAATTATAAACTAACCAGTCTCAAAAAATATTAATTGAATAGAAATTTATCTTGCTTCCGCGGCTTCGCCCGCATGATGTTCGCCCCACAGGAACATAATACCGGGATAGTAAAAGTATAAATAATTTCGTAAATCCAGGTTATAAATTCAATCATTGTCATTGTCATTGTTGTTTGGTCATTGTGTATTGCTTCTTTTCTCCTGTGTATCTCTTTGTGTGCTCGTCATGTTTCTGCGACAAATAAATATTTTTCATTTTCATACTCTGAAAGTAGGTCATAATCATAACATGCCTGCGGAGCTGGTTGAAAGTACTACTTTTCAGCCCTAGGGAGAATCACTTTCAACTTACAGCTGTCAAGTTATTAAAAAAAACTTGATCTATTATCACATTTTTATTGAACCTTGTTCCAACTTTTTATACAGCCATTCAATTACAGCGCGATTTAAAATTAAAATAACATAAAGTTAACTTTAAAATATAATTATATTATGACTTTTTAAGTTTTAAATTTCTCTAAAATAACATAGATTTTGACAAAATTGCCATTTTTTAAATGATGAACATGAAAATACTGGCTCTAAAGCTGGACGACCAGAAGACAAAAAAAAGCGAGAAAGTGACAACATTTGATCAGCTAAAAATTTTTCTTTAGTTAATAATTATGTTCTTATTTTCCTCGTATTCGTTATGAAAATCGCAGTGTTTACCTCGGGTAAATTACTTATTTAGTCCCTCGAACTATTAGCGCCCTCACTACGTTACGGGCGCCAAACCCCGTCTCCGGACTAAATAAGTAACTTCCATCCCTTGGGTAACAATGTACTATTTTCTTTATTTTTTCTTCTTTCTTTCATACTAAATTCATAATACTGTCTTCCTCGTAGTCCAGTGGTAGATATATAAAGGGTGTAAAAGTACCCTTAACGCAAACGAAGGGCACTTGCTCTCCCCACCACATGCGATCATTTTTTGGTTTTGGACCATACCTAGTTACAGAGATATTGGGGGTCAAAGTTCCAAATTTTGCACAGCTGTTTTTTGTAAATACTAGTTTTTCAGGTTATAACTTTACTTAAATTACCTCCATGACCCGTATACTATTCAAAGCATCCACTAGCACAATGTTTTAAGAGTGCTACATTGAGTTTTACCGTAAAATGTGATTTTTGACTCCAAAAAAAAAGTTTTTTCCCAGCAAAAATGTTTGCGTAGGGGTACATAGTTTGATGTACAGAATGCTTGGTTGACGTATGTGTGAAGGGTTAATTTACACCCTGTATAGAGTGATTTATTTGATAAACGTGTTTTCTATGCAAAATACGCTGAGTTGAAATGTACAATCAATCTGTCCTTTGTGGGTCATCGACCCGTAGATTTAGGCGCTTGCGTAATTATGTGAACAATATTATTGAAGTCAATCGAAATATTTTCTAACTTTATATATTTTTCTTTTGATATTTCATTTTTTTTTATCTTTTAGTATACTTAGTAATTAATAAAGAAAAATAGTTAAGATTATTTAATTTAAAGGGATTAGTGAAGCACTGAAAAATAATACTACAAACATTTATTTACTTATGTAAATTGTTTATCCTCAAAATGCCACATGCAAAAAAATCGTTGAATTTTACTTTATGGTGTAATTTAAAAACATCAACATGACTTCTGAATAATCGCTAGTAATAAATATATAATCAAAAGCCTACGTCTTAAAACTACATGAAAAAAATTGTGAAACAGAAGAAAAAAAATGCAAGACAACAAATATTTTTTTAAGTTTAAAATTATTAAATTCAGTTAGAAAAGGATAGAAATAACTGAAAACATACCGAAAAGAAATATTTTAATCAAAAAACCCAAAAAGAAATATTTCGACCGTGACAGGACTCGAACCTGCAATCTTCGGATCCGAAGTCCGACGCCTTATCCATTAGGCCACACGGTCGCTGAATATCATTGCGAAATAGGTCATTATACGCGGCTACGCGAGCCTCCTGCGCGCTACGTCATGGATGACGTCACAAGGTCGTTTACCCTGCCCGGCCTCCGTCACGACCTAGAGTTTTCCGATAATTTCGTTTTCATTCACGATTCGCGAGCATGTTTATTTACTTACAATTGTCACTATTTTTACAAGGTTAAATACATAATAATAATATTAATTGTTAGGTAGATACTGCTTATATGTTATTATAACAAGACTGATAATTGCTCGGAAAATCCATTATTACCTTAATGTAAGGAAAGTCATAACTATTTTAATTGGTTAAGAAAAATAATTGATTTCGCTATTAGTTGCGAGTAATCAATAATCGGTGAAGGAAAACATCGTGAGGAAACCATATCTTATCACCAAAAATTCTAACATATATGTGACATCTACCAATCCGCACTGGGTCCGCGTGGTGGATTAAATATAGCCCATCCCTCCCCTAGAGTGGAGGCCTGAGTCCCTGCATTGGGAACAATATAAGGCTGATGATGAATCAATAATATTTTTAAAAATGTAGTTGTAAATTTTTATTCATACGAGATTTCGTTCGACACGATCTTATCGTGTTTGCAAGGCAAATATGGCCAGAAATAACCCAGATAGAGTGTTTGGAAGGAGAAATTGTAGGCCTTTGACCAACAGTGGGAAATAGAAACGAGCAAAAAAAACGAGTTTTCGTTCAAATTTTCAGCTTAAATTATTTCTAAAGTGGATTATGCCTTAAAATGAACGCAAAATAAATGTTAATGTTACGCAACTACGCATAATAAATTATATCTAATATATTATTACCTGATAATAATTACTAGACTAACCGAGGTTTTCCCATGATGTATCTTAGTGTGATTTATATCTGTATGTCTATGCTATTGGCATAGAAGAGATTAGAATTTTTTTAATCATTATCGTGAACATACCTAGTAATTACTTACATACCCTTTTCTCTGCTAGATAAATGATCGTAAACAACCATTACGCCTGTCATTCAGAAATGCGTAGGTAGAAGTACCTTTATGATGTAATTTATAATAAAATGATGAAACTGTTTTAAGCATTTTATTCGTAACCTAGGGTAGTTGACAAAAAAATCTAATTAGTTCTCCAGATAGATTTCCAAAAAAATTTGGACACATTATTTTTTTGCACGTAATCCAAATATGAAGACAATACAATACAGTGCTTCGAAAACTCGTGTGACGTCACATCACACTACATTTTTTACCTCATAGTGATGTCAAAATCTGCCACTCATGTTCTTTGACGCGTTTTATCTTCGTAATTTTTTATTAATTTGATAAAACATAAAACACGTATCCAATATTTTTCGATAATCTAACTGACGTACTAAATGAAATCACGTTTTTTTTTACTCAGGACTCATCCCTCATTGGGGAAATCATTATATCATATTAGTTTATTTGATAAAATTGTGTTAATTTGGAATATAATGGACGCTGAATCAAGACATTTATGGCTTAAATTAGGCTTTCTTTACGATTTTTTCCTTAAAAACTCAAGCAATTTAAAGAAATTCTAGAACTCCAATTAAAAAATGAAAAATTCAAAGTATATTTTAGTAATTTAAGCATTTAAAAGAATTGAATGTAACAATGTACATTTGAGGTTTCCATCGCCAACTGTTTTTCTTGCAATTGGTGTTCGTAAAATATTTTTTGTAAATTACACGAAGAGAAAAATGAAAATGTGTAATTTCAACTTACAAGAAAAAGAATGGTACTATCGTTATTCTTAAACAAATAATATAAATATATTACTACTGCTGAAAATTACAGCGTCAAAAAATCATGATTTTGCGAAAAAAATAATAGGTCTCATAAGATGTTCGCCTCTTATCTCTCAGCTCTTGAATACCAATTATTTCAAACAAAAGTGAGAATATCTCTTCCGCCGTTCTTCCTTCCGTTAACCGTCTCCTACAGTTACTTATTTTTCTTTCATAATATCAATCCTCTTACAATTCACCCATTATTTTCTTTAGTCTTCCTATCTGTCTCTCCGTTCATCGACATTGATATTCATATTTTTGAATACTACACAATATAAAGACACATCAAGCTATACATTTCCAGTATAATATGAATCCGTTTTGAATAGATATCCTGTACAATGAGAGATCAGTACAAACTAGTTGTATATAGCATGACTACTATGAATCTATTGTGTTACCCAAATAACGTACGTAACTCATGTCAGCACGTATTATATGTACCTACAAGGATTTTGTAATAAATTTTAATGTCTGACGAAACAACAATGACATCACTGGTTCATCATTACCCATTCCCTTTGTGCAATATGTTACTTGAATACAATAGTGCAGTCGAACAAGCTTATAAGTAAACAGCCAGCTAACTTGCATTTAATTTAAAAATACACACATCAAAAGTGTCTAGGGATCAACATATATTTTTGCAATAACTTTTCTCCTGATTGATATTAATTAAAATTTTATTTAAGGATTCATCAAATAAAGTGTTTTCGTTTGTCACAGTAACGATAAACCAAGTCACCTTTGCATTAATAAAGAAATTTGCCATTTTCCTAATAAAGGGATTTTTGACATTTGAACCACTAACATTAAAGTTCGAAAAAAAGACTGAAATAACAGTTTTCTTTAAAATTTTATTGGGTAACTTAAACAATTAATAATCCGTGTTTCTACCGCGAACACTAACAACACAAGAACATCGGTTTGGCATACTCAAAATGAGTTCATCCAAATCACGCTGTGGAATGGCCGCCCATGTTCGTTGCAACAACAAAAAAAGGTCTTCTTGCGACTGGATACCCTCCATATTCGGCAGAGCTCTTCTCTGTAGCATATCCCATGCATGCTCAATCGGGTTCAAGTCTGGCGACTGAGCAGGCCAGGGCAGGACATTGATGTTAGCTGCGGCGAGAGTCTGTCTTACAACTCTTGCGGTGTGCGGTCGTGCATTATCATGCATTAACTGAAATAAGGGACCGATTTGCACTTGTAGAGGAACGATGACGTCTGATACAATCGTCTCAGCATAAATTTGAGCGTTGAGGTTGCCTCTGATCCAAATCAACTCAGTTCTTCCGCCGATCCAAATACCCGCCCATACCATGATGGTTCCACCACTATAAGGATGGACTTCCTGGCAGGATTTTAATCGCTGTTGGCGTCCAGGGGTTCTCCAGTGTCGTATACGTCTTGTATCCGGTCTCATACCAAAACGAGACTCATCAGAAAAGCACACGAAACGCCATTGTTCTTCTGCCCAATTTCTGTGTTCAAGAGCCCATTGATATCGAATCCTACGATTGTGCATTGCTATAGGTGGTACCCGTAGCGGTCTTCGGGAATGAAGGTTCACTTCATGCAAGCGGTTTCTGACTGTTTGGTCGCTAATTAAGTTCCCTGAAGAGTGATGAAGCCTCACGGCTAACATCATGGCGGTTATTGTTGGAGCTCTTCGAGTTAAGATTTGAATGTATCGGTCTTGTCTCCGTGTGGTGCAGCGATACCGTCCTCCATGGCGCTCAGCCACGGTACCAGTGCTTCGGTAACGTGTCCAAAGTCGACTGATAACACTCTGACTTGTATTCAGAGCTAAAGCCACAGTACGTTGCCGGGAACCAGCTTCTATCATTCCCACGGCTCTGAGCATTTCTTCCCTGCTTAAATGACGTCGCCGCTCCATAATAACGTTGGTTTTAATCAGTAGTAGGGAAACAGTAGCACTAATAATGTCTTCAATGCGTTGTATGTTTTTATAGGGAAAATATTGACAGCTGATTTTCATCTTTTACTCGAATTTGATTCACAGTTCCTGATTCAAATTATGAAATGCACCAAAAAGGATCCATATAAATTTATAAAATCATAAATTTATTACAAAGCCACATCTCAATCTCAAGAAATCCGCATAAAAATGCTTGATCCCTAGACACTTTTGATGTGTGTATATACATTTAGAGACTGATTTGAAACGATACTGCGAAACGCTTTATAAAACAAAATTGCAATCAATATTTTCAGTGTAGTGTTCTAGAATTATAAAGCTTTCTGCCTGTGTACTTATTAGCTTGTTCGACTGTACTTATCCATATTAATAATGCATTGGCATATTACATACGTTTGTTAGACATTATTCATTCTACTAGTTGCTTCTTAGTTTTATGGTAATCAACTCAATCTGGGAAAAGGGACCGTTGATGACTCATTGTGTAGTTTTGGCAATAGTATGACTGTATGATCCACCATTATTAGTACAGGAAATGAGGCGACTATGTTTCCGTAGAACTGATGACCATTTGTGTGGAAGTATTCTTGAGGGGAGGCTGTGAATCACCTGTTTATAGTTTAAATCTGAAACCGCTCTTCGTCCCCTCGTCCTCTTGGATCACCTTACGCTTCTCATGTGGGGTACACCACACTGTTTGGTAACCTCTTTTTTGTGGGGTGGAAAATCATCAAATGACTCCTCCGGCTCAGGGAGTGTCAGACTTCTACTGACTAAAAACCATCCATGCTCTTTCTTAGCCCTTGTGCCGAGGCCGCAGTATCTCTTTCGAACAACCCTTAGCCCCGACTGATTGGTAACCTCTGAGCAAATATCCCTAAGAGATGGTCTTGGTTTATTTGGGGCGACGGTCTTCGTGGGGCAGTAACTAACTGCATGTCGGAATGGGAGTAGCTGGATGTATGTATAAATATTATTAGCTGTAGTAGTCATAACAGTATTAGGCAGAGGTGTACCTATTGCAGTTAGTGATGTTTAAGTACTACACAAAAGAGGGCTATATTGTTGCCATCAATTTTCCTAAAATCCAGACAACGTGGCTGGTTTTGATAAATTTCTGGTGGAAAGAAAGAATCCAATAATACTTTGCCGGTCCTAATATTATGAATCCCAGACCTCATGGTCAACAGTCGCACTTGCAATCACTATTTTTATCCAGTAGAAGCAGTCAAGATTGTCAAGAGGCCCTTTTTTGGGAAATTTATAAATAATGGACCGTGTAAGTGCGTATTTGCCACGCTCAAAAAGTATTTTTTGGCAATAGCCCAATTTGAAAGATTTTATCGTGTAAGTAGCGAATTTTCTACTAAAGCCGTGTCATTTCAGATTATGATCCAAATATAGTCAGTAGCAATTTTCTCGACATAATAACCTATGATTACCAGTTGGCCTGCTAAACGTGGTAATCCAAGAATTATCCCTAATTGCAGCACATCTATGGGAAATCTATTGTTCTATTCTAGCAACATTTTATTTTATATTTACGTGAATGGTTTAATTTAGACCGCTTCCTGTTATCTTAACCACAGCCATGGCGATTAAAAACCTGATGTTTTATGTGTTTTTAAATTTTACTTTGTTTTGTCACGCAATTTCAAAGTAAATTCTCTGACTTTGATTGTACACACATCAAAAGTGTCTAGGGATCAACATATATTTAAGCAATAACTTTTCTCCTGATTGATATTAATTAAAATTTTCTTTAAGGATTCATCAAATAAAGTGTTTTCGTTTGTCACAGTAACGATAAACCAAGTCACCTTTGCATTAATAAAGAAATTTGCCATTTTCCTAATAAAGGGATTTTTGACATTTGAACCACTAACATTAATGTTCGAAAAAAAGACTGAAATAACAGTTTTCTTTAAAATTTTATTGGGTAACTTAAACAATTAATAATCCGTGTTTCTACCGCGAACACTAACAACACAAGAACATCGGTTTGGCATACTCAAAATGAGTTCATACAAATCACGCTGTGGAATGGCCGCCCATGTTCGTTGCAACAACAAAAAAAGGTCTTCTTGCGACTGGATACCCTCCATATTCGGTAGAGCTCTTCTCTGTAGCATATCCCATGCATGCTCAATCGGGTTCAAGTCTGGCGACTGAGCAGGCCAGGGCAGGACATTGATGTTAGCTGCGGCGAGAGTCTGTCTTACAACTCTTGCGGTGTGCGGTCGTGCATTATCATGCATTAACTGAAATAAGGGACCGATTTGCACTTGTAGAGGAACGATGACGTCTGATACAATCGTCTCAGCATAAATTTGAGCGTTGAGGTTGCCTCTGATCCAAATCAACTCAGTTCTTCCGCCGATCCAAATACCCGCCCATACCATGATGGTTCCACCACTATAAGGATGGACTTCCTGGCAGGATTTTAATCGCTGTTGGCGTCCAGGGGTTCTCCAGTGTCGTATACGTCTTGTATCCGGTCTCATACCAAAACGAGACTCATCAGAAAAGCACACGAAACGCCATTGTTCTTCTGCCCAATTTCTGTGTTCAAGAGCCCATTGATATCGAATCCTACGATTGTGCATTGCTATAGGTGGTACCCGTAGCGGTCTTCGGGAATGAAGGTTCACTTCATGCAAGCGGTTTCTGACTGTTTGGTCGCTAATTAAATTCCCTGAAGAGTGATGAAGCCTCACGGCTAACATCATGGCGGTTATTGTTGGAGCTCTTCGAGTTAAGATTTGAATGTATCGGTCTTGTCTCCGTGTGGTGCAGCGATACCGTCCTCCATGGCGCTCAGCCACGGTACCAGTGCTTCGGTAACGTGTCCAAAGTCGACTGATAACACTCTGACTTGTATTCAGAGCTAAAGCCACAGTACGTTGCCGGGAACCAGCTTCTATCATTCCCACGGCTCTGAGCATTTCTTCCCTGCTTAAATGACGTCGCCGCTCCATAATAACGTTGGTTTTAATCAGTAGTAGGGAAACAGTAGCACTAATAATGTCTTCAATGCGTTGTATGTTTTTATAGGGAAAATATTGACAGCTGATTTTCATCTTTTACTCGGATTTGATTCACAGTTCCTGATTCAAATGATGAAATGCACCAAAAAGGATCCATATAAATTTATAAAATCATAAATTTATTACAAAGCCACATCTCAATCTCAAGAATCCGCATAAAAATGCTTGATCCCTAGACACTTTTGATGTGTGTAGTTATATCTAAAACAGTCGATATAACGACGTGACTTTGAAACGACGACACCAGCTACGCTCATACTATTATTATTGCGATATCTTGTTCACAAGTAGATATGTGTCATCCGCATCACTTATCGCATCATAACGTACCTACGTACTTACTAATGCGGACGTGAATTTAATATTTAAAAAAAACTGTCTAGTCTCTGGTTGTATGTATGATTCAGTGCACGTCAAATTATTAGTGTGGTTTTTGTTTATTATTACTTTGAAGTCATGTTGCCCTGGTACTGTAGCGACCCGGAAACGTATAAATAAATAAATTGTAGATAATTTATTGTGAATTCATTTGTAGTTTTCATTCTTGGAACCTTTTGATTCTTGTGGTTTTATCATTTATGTGAGTTGAAGAGTATTATTGTGGTTGCTATTGTTTAACCACATTTATTAGTTATGCTATATCTATCTATAACCTGCAGTCTGTAAGGCACTTTCAGCCACTTTTCTCGATTATTGTATTCCCGCGAATGTCGTTGCTCTACATAAATAATTCACGAACAACGATCCGGTGCAGTGAGAGTAGTGGCGTGACCGTTAGACTGACAAGTAGGTGCTGACGTACCGTACAGGACGAAGAATAGTAAAATGAGTAAGGGGTCTAAAATGGCCACTTTAGCAGATCATAATTAGTGTTCCGTTGAAAAAAACCCGACTGAAGAAACTGAAAAGCAAAAAAAGCACATTTTTTATATTAAACATAACTTGGAAGCAGGCGGGGTTCATTCTGTTTTCATTTCATAATTTAATATTAAAATGAATGAATGAAAATGTGCTTACTTTTTGCTTTTCAGGTTTTTCAGTCCGGTTTTTTATTTTCAACTTTTTAGTTCTTTTGTGTTTGTTCTTTTGTTGGTCGCGTAAAAATAACTTCTGTGTTTGTTAATAGGATTTGTGACTTTGAATTTATTTTAAACATTTAAGTCTCATATAATTTTGTAATCTCCTTTTAAAACCCTTAATTTTGATACCCTACTCGATGGTAATGGATTTTTTTTTGCAAATCCGCGATACGGCTAACTCCGTCTGTGACCATTTTACGAAATTTAACGCAATTTATTCATTTTCTTATTATGATCTAATATTTTTTTGTTTTTATTTTTTCGTTCTAAGACATGCGGGTTCACCTGGGCCACCACTCCCAACTGTACCACTTTTAAGTGATATGACGCAATATAAGCACAGCTTTTAATCAGAAATGACCCACAAAGTATGATTTAAGAGCGTAGTAATCAATTAATTAAATACTTTTTTCTATGTCACTTCAGGCTTTTTCGTTGACCTCGGATAGAAAGCAAAACATTATCGTCCCACGCAATATGTCCAGTGCGAAATAGGTCAATTTGTTTGTCAGGTTAAATTAGCGTAATTGACAATGTTTATGCTAAACAATTTCAAAGGGTAAAGAGCTAAGTCTCTTTAGATCAATCTGCCTAGCTTTCAATCTAGGCGGTTACAGCTGATTACCAGTTGTTTACATTTATAAATCGCACAATGAAACATTGTAACAATTAAAATGCACGAAAATAACCTTTGAGTTCTTTTTGGCAGGACTCAAGTCTTTTGACAAAATACTCCAAATTCTGAGAGACTTGAGTTCTAAAGTTTTATTAGAAGACTCGAGTTTCTTACAACACTGCCTACATGACTGGCATCTGCTTAACCGGACTATCCCGTAAATGCCTTGAGTGTAAGACAATGCGCTCTGTGAGGTACTAGCTTCGTCTAAGGGCATCACTGGAGGAGCAGCAAAGGGCCAGGCAGTATCCGACTGAGAAACCTGTTGATCACATGGAGCGACTGCCTTTTTCAACACCACAACCCATTTACTGGGATCGCAATACTCTTTAGCAAGACTGATTGTCTGAGTAGCGTACTCGAGGCACTAAAGTGTTTCTTGAGGCACAGAACGTTCGGGCTGCGGGATGTTGTAAGAGCTACCGCGGCCTCGACATAAAGGGCTAAAAAGCAACATGAGTGGTTTTTAGTCAGTAGAAGTCTGACACTCCCTTTCGCTCTGCCCAAGAGTGGAAGGGGTTTTTTGATGATTTTCCACCCGCCAAATAAAGAAACAGGCATAGCACGTTTGTTCTGTGGATGGGTTACCACATATCCTTGAGCGTTACCCTTCGATCTAAACGTGCGACTGTTTTATAATTATATGTATTACAGCCGTTGCCCTAGACTGTTTGTATCCAATGAATCCCTACCTACCTTTTTCAGTTGCGCCCCCTATTATTTGGGACTTCAATATAACTGACAAAATGTGCTTACACAGCAGCTGCTCTGCCTAACCCTTCGAATCCCCGAAGGGTGTGATGTTATGTTATTAGCCAGAAAAAGATAAAGTTCTTAGAGCCCAGTATTTAATCTACTAGGCACACATGGGTCTTAAAGACGTCGTGACATAATATAAAAAAAAATAAGTTTGAAAACTAAAACCCGACTACGAAAACAATCGCAGACTAATAAAATCGCAGTCTTAAAAGAAGAAAACAAGAAAAAACCTTAAATAAATTTTATTAAATAACTTAATAATAAAAGTGAAATTATAATAGACGTCAGCCGAAGTCGCATGCCACTGATACTTGATGCTTCTTGATGCTTCTCATTGCCACAGTAGTCATAATAGTCAACTGCTAGTTGCCATTAACAAGGTGGCATGCGACTCAAAAATCAATTGCCAATATCATTACCCTTCCTTTTGGCTTCGCCGTAGTCGGATAAAAAGACTCCAATGTCAATACCATAAAGATCAAAACTCAATCATTCAGGCCGACCTTTATAAATATAAACATCAAGATAAAAAGAAAAAAACATCCTACCACAATTTAAATCTAAAAATAAATTCCTCGATTGAATAATAGTAATACAATCGCAATTCACGCGAAATCATTTTTTTTTATTTGTTGTTCCTAAAATAGATTAATAAAAGCCGTTATTGTTCAACAAATAACGTGATCTACGACCTTATTATTAATAAGTGAGGAAATTTTCCTATAGGTCGTCTGCAATTATTGTTGAGACGTTTACACACTTACCGTGGGTGCAGTTAATTATTGTGTGTGCACTTAAGTTGTGTTATTTTGATTGAAAAGCTGTTTTCTAATTAGGTTTAAAGTTTAATCTAATGTATGTAGGGAAGGATACAGAAAACGGAAAGTAAAGTATGCGGGACTTTTTTGCATGGAGCATTATCATAATCATTATTTCAGCCGAAAGACGTCCATTTCTGGACATATGCGTCCCTCAATGTAATGAACATTAACTGGCCTCTTGCATTTCTCATCCAGCGGATCCCCACAACCTTCACCAAGTCATCGGTCCACCTAGTGAGAGGCCTTCTAACGCACTGTCTTTCGGCATTCCGGCATCGTTTGATCGTACGACCGTTGCAAATTAGGACGCCGGCGCCGCCTAAGAGTAAAGTATGTTTTTTCAATCGACAATAGCTTACATTCTTGTCAAGTGTGTTTAGTAGATAACGGTCTATTCAAGTAATATTAGTCAGTATGTTATTACAGGAATGAACTCTACTGAAGGCGCCGAACTAGGAGCTCAGTTCGGTGCTGACACAATTTAGGTTGAAATCGACACGCTTAGAAGAAGAAATCAAATAACACAAGTTTTTTTTTAGTATCTTCTTTATCGTGATGAAATGATGATGATATCGTGATGATGAAAGAAGATTTATAAACAATAGACTTCATTTTTTGAGCGTGGGAAGTTTTCAAATGACTTCCCCGCTCTGGGCAGAGCGGTAAGGAGTGTCAGACTTCTACCGACTAAAAACCTCCCATGTTTCTTCTTGGCCTCTCGCCCGAGGCCGCGGTAAGTATCTCTTTTACACAAACCCGCAGGAGGAAGGAACAAGCCTCAAAAAGGCATAAGGAGATTGTAACTTTGGTTACAATTACAGGTGGATTGACGGAGGACATCAGTCTAAATCACCTCATTGTAGGCAATAGAGAATTGATCGGTTCACTCGTATTCAAGCAGACGACAAACAAAATGACGGATATGTGACGAATCGATTGACGCGTAGAAAATTTGGTTACTGACGCTTTTCACGCAATACTAATTTTGTTTAATGGATTTACGGAGTCATTGTGTTTATTAAATGTCACAATACATTTAATAAACACAATGACTCCGTAAATCCATTAAACAAAATTAGTATTGCGTTATAATTTTGTTGTTTATAGAATTAAGTTGCGAAAAAATACCACAATATGCACTACTAGTCTACTATCATGAAAATAGACTACTAAAAAGAAAAAAAAAACTTGTTATAACGTTAGTTTAAGTTTAACATAACCTAACATCACGCCATACATTTCGCTAGCTATGTTGAATTACGGTCAGCAACAGAAGAAGCTAAACATTTCGGAATTCTAGTTGTTTGATGTACAGGACTCCAGCTACTGTTTTTAATGTTTCAAAAGATAATTCTTTAAAATATTCCTTACTCTTCAATAACTTAATATTAGTAACGAGTAATATGTAACAAGTTTTTATTGAATAATCTGCTTTGATATTTTGAGTAGTGTTAATTTACTTCTGATGCTTACTGTACCATACACAGGGGCGAACCTGCTGACATCAAAGGGCCACAAATCAAGACTCCGTAGCAGCAATTGAGAAATTTCCTATGAAAAAGAAACCAATAAGGAAGGTACACCCAATCACATTCAAAAGGGTCCTTTATAAATAGAACGATAACGTAATCACTCGGCCACTAAAAGCGTTCATTCATACTTGCATTCTTACTACCTCAGATTCCTGATACCCTGGTACAAATCGAAACCGGTACTCGTACTCTGATGCTAAAAAGTGCGTAAAGATGGTTTCGATAAAAACATTTTAATGCAAACGCGACATCGTGAACAAAACATGTGTTTTAATGCAATAAGCATGCAATAATAATTGCATTCAGTATCTGTTATCAGACATTCCTCAATTAGTCAGAGTGTACCACCCAAGGACCGCTGCGCGCTGATAACCTAAAGATTTCCCGGCCAAAGGAATATTCCTATTTGTTGTTTGTTTCGTTTCATAAATTTAAATATAGCTTGGAAGGCTGATGATGACAGTGTATGGAAGGTTCACGGTTCAAGATTTTCGAAAATGATTAAGAGACTCATAAACACAAACAAACGAAAAAAAAATAAAGAGACGACAGTTTGTTATGAGAATTGAGAATCTTAGGATTAAGGTTGGATTACTATCATCATCATCATCATCATACACGGCTCGCCTTCACCCACTGCTGAGTAAAGGCCTTTCTTTGCTTGTGCCACCTTTTTTTTGGAGGTTGGTCTTCAAATGACACCCCTCTTCTGGGCGGAGCGGAAGGGAGTGTCAGGCTTCTACTAACTAAAAACCACCCGTGTTCCTTCTTAGCCCTTTGTGTCCAGGGCCGCGGTATCTCTTTCGAATAACCTGCAGCCCCGACAGGCTTGCTTATGCCACCTTCATCCAAGGTATTCCTGCAATGGCAATAATATCGTCTGTCCGTCTCGCCGGATTACTTAGATTACTATAGAAACTTTTAGAAGTAAAAGTCGACATGTGGTCAGGTTTATCTTAATTTTCTGGAAATAAAGATTTATCTCTATCTCTTCAAAATTTACGGGGATACGGGGATTGTAGGATTGGCAGAGAGATGATGATGATGACCAGTTTTTTCTCTTCGTGAAATAATATTGTTCCGGTTGCCATTTTATTATGGCATCACTAGCAGTTACCGCACCGTATATAGGTGCTCAAATGGGAATAAAATTAAATATTTTTTATTGTTCCCATTAGAACACCACATCAATATATTGATTGGTGCTTTAATGGGAATAGCTTTGGTGCTCTAAGCGTAGGTGCTCTTAAAATCGGTGCTCAGATTGGAATACCTCAAATATTCTGAGCAGTTTGTTATAATTATATCTTCGACCTAATTTTGCTGTCTTGGTACTATAACTTTTTTATTCAATGTAGATTGAAAAAAAAAGTTGTAGGCAAGAGAACCGATGTTTCTTGTAATGTACTGTTACAAAACAGCTGTTTCTCTGATTAAAATGTAAGTAGTAGTAAGCGATAACGTTGTATAAAGTTGTGACAAGTTATCTATTGACGCAAATAATGTAGTTTGTAGCAAAAGATTACGCGACAAACTGTTATCACTGCTTTTATTTGTATTTGTGTTTGTTTGCTTTTCATTCAAACTTCATTTTGACCGTTAACTGATCAATAGTCATGAGACCATCATTTATTTATTATTATTATTGAAATGCTGTAACATTGTGTCCGACTTGAGAGACGCTAGAAAAACTGACATTCTTTCAACGGTAACAGTAAGACGTCGACAATGTCGACATTGGCAGAATGGTCGACATCGGCTTGGCTTGCCATTAACAAAAAATAGAATAGAATAGATGTCGACAATGTTGGGTTGTCACAGTATGGTCACTTTACTGCTAGTACCTACTTATGAAGGTCTGTGTGAATCAAGCTCAAAAAACTGCATAATTGGTTGTTTTTTTTTATAATTATTATCAATAAACTTTGTTATCTTTACTTAATGTTTGCAGTTAAAGCTGGCGCTGCTTGCGGAATAACAAATTAAGCGATATGTTAAACTTGGTATATTTATTTTAGTTCTGTGGTTATCCGCCTGCACAGATAAGTTGGTCGAAGATCACTGCTAATCCTATTGAAAGCCCTTTTCGAAATAAGAAAAGCTTCGAAAGATATGGGACTTGTCAAGGCGTGTCGCTTGGCAGTGGGAGAGGGTGCTGGTACTCATTCTATGAATATGGAGAGACAAATACTGCATGGTCTAATAAATAGGCATATATTGTGATCTAGACCATACAGTCAACTAGATTGAAATTACGTGCTTTACGCTTTGCTGTCTTCAGTGGAGCATAATAACCTTACCTATTTTATTTAAATTGTTACTCATTCAGTTTTGCAATAATAACATAACACCACGCCTGAAATAGTGTAGGTACTAAGGGTGTACCACATGCGTCGGGGGCCACGTGACGGCTTCCGGCCACCGTAGACGCGGGCCTGTGGACGGTGAGTGATGGGCTAGCTCGCCGTCCGTCCGTCTTACGACGACGACAGGCCGTGTCGACGGCGCGTTCGTGTTCCACGCGCACCTCAAAGAGATGTCAGCAACATGGAAGGCTGCGGGATATTGTAAGAGATACCACGGCCTTGCCAAATGGGCTAAGAAGGAACATGGGTGGTTTTTATTCAGTAGAAGTCTGATACTCCCTTTCGCTCTGCCCACAAGCGGAAGGGGTTATTTGATGATTTCCCAAACCCCACCCAAAAAATAAGGGTGTACCACATTAGCACACCAACGTTTCGCTTAGTACCATGTTATATGGGACGAACCTATTGCCATCAACCAGGCATAAGCTGTGCAAGTGGCTGCATACTAGTAGGTATAACACAACTTGAATTCATCGATAGGTAAACAAGAGAAAGATTTTTTTCTCTCGTTCTTGTTGATTATCAAACAAACCTAGAACAATTCACTAGTATACTAAAATATTCACATTCTTATCAGCGATAGGTCAAGAGTCTCATTTACGATTCCGCAGTTAGTAATAGCTAACCATTGTTATCTCTACCGCAAATGTATTTTATTACTGATTAATCTTTCACAACTATGTAGTTTGCACTGTTGAAATGATTTTTAGTATTAATACTTCACAAGTGTGTTAAAAACGTCGTATGATAAACGTGTATATTGATGATTACCGTCCTCGGTTCTCATAAGACCCTCACCTTACGGCTCGGGTCTCAACGGCGCCTCAGCGGTAATCACCAACATTACACACTTGTGCCATAATGTACTATTATGGCTTGCTTTTACAATTAATTTAGTTTAGCTAAGTCATCTACCAACCCAAACTGGGCCCGCGCGTGGTGGATTATTGACCATCCCTCTCCTAGAGCCTGAGCCTGAGTCCCTCCAGTGGGAACATTATAGGCTGATGACGATGATGTTTTTTTTTTTTTTTTTTCAGTATGTTTACTTAGTTGACGATGATTCAAGTTAAAACACTATTTTGTTATCCTGTAGGTAAAGTAAGGCTATTCGATTGTAGAATAAGATGGGCTGCACCGATACCTTTAGTTCTTTTTTGAATTTTAGCCTACGTGGTGTCCTACTGTTGAGCAAAAGGGTCCCTTACTCCTTCCATACTTTTCATTCCTGTGTTATATCTGGTTATGTCAGTCTTGCAAACACGATAAGATCGTCACAACACTTTTGGTGCTCTCGTCCTAATAAAATAATTAAAGATACGAACAATTAGAAGTATAGACCTTCAAGCAAAAATAAACAAGATCAGATATATTGAAATACTTTATAAGTTTATCAAAATAACCTGACTGTCGTTTTACTTACTTGGATGGAATAGATGCAAAAATAAAACTTGTATTTAAAATAATAATATAAAAAAATAGTCGCTGTCTTAAAATATTTCGTAAACTCTCCCGATAAATCATTCCAATGAGTGCAATAAAACTTTACATGCGTCTTTTATATCGGAATTTTAAATATGTAGGTACTTAAATTAAAACTAAAAAACCAAGGCATATTATTGCAATTTTAATTGAGGTACACCCCTAAAGTTTTTGGGAAGCAAAATTATACATCTGATACATAATGTAGGTGTTATAAATGCGAAAGTAACTCTCTTCTGTACGTATGCTACTTTTGTACGTCACACATAACAGCAGAACAAATTTACTGAAGTTTGTCAAACAGAAAGACCATGACCTGCATCAAGACATAGGATACACCTATTTCGGCAGTACGTTTAGGCGAAGACATGGGTAAAAACTATAGCCGTCTTTGCTAAAGACGTATAGTTTGGATGTAAGAGGTAATCTTATGAATTACTGATACTGAATATTACTGATATGAATGAATGAATGACTTCTCAATGTTTTTATAAATTTTAGAATACCCTTGTGGCAATTAGTTCCCTATATACATGAAGTTTAAATAAGAGGAGCTCGTGGCTTAATAAGAACTGCCACTCGGGTCGATCTTTAGGTTAAGCTGCGCTTGCCTAGGTCGATCTGTGGATGGGTGACCGCCCATTACATACCGAGTTTCCTCCGTGCCTCGGAAAGCACGTTAAGCTGTTGGCACCGGGTGCCATATATAGATCTTTGGCAGTCGTTACGGAGAGTCAGTGACCTGAAAGTCTGACATGCAGTCTTACCAAAGGGTATCGTATTACCTAGTATTAACTGGGTTGTGGAGGTCAGATAGGCAGTCGCTCCATGTAAAATACTGGTATTCAGCTGCATCCGGTTAGACTGGAAGCCGACCCCAATATAGTTGGGAAAAGGCTAGGCAGATGATGATGATACATGAAGTTTAAATAAATAATTTTCAACCATCACGAGGACGAAGCCGCTGACAAAAGCTAGAACTTTCTAAAATAAATAAACCTAGTATTAGGACGGTGTAATAACTATAAAAGTTTTAATGGGACAGACTATGGGGTTACTAGAGGTTGATAAACCTATCACGTACGAATTGCATGGCGTGATGGCTTTATTGGAAAATACATTTGATTTTCAAAAGGCCTTTCTATAATAAATAAGATTTTGATTAGATTTACGCAGAGTTTCGTTTTGCTCCAGGTTTAAGAGTCGAGTTTTGGGTTAAGCCATACTTGCCTAAGCTGGTCCGTAGATGTCCGCAATATACAAGTACGCTAGCTTTGTGCATATTTACCTCTCAGACCAAGTAAAAAGTAAAGACGGAACTCTGCGAACAGCAAAGTGAGGCCGGTCAAACTACGCCTTGGTCTTACACTTTTTATTTGGTCTGAGACGTGTGTGCGTGTATGCGAGGCGTAGTTTGACCGGCCTCACTTTGCAGTTCGCAGAGTTCCGTCTATACTTTTTATTTGGTCTGAGATTTACCTACATACAATTTATCTGTATTTACATTACCACGTCATGATTCAATCAAAATACCTCCTACTGTCAAGCTAAACTGCATCTTAGGTCTAATGGTCGCAGGTGCTGTTACCGAAATGTCAAGTATTAAATTGGGTTTGAATATTTCAGTATCGGGCAAAGTGTTCTTATGGTTTTCAATGAGGAATTGCTCTGTAGCACCCGGAGTCTTGATCAGCCTTGAAAAACCGCTGAAAGGTTGAGAGGTGTAACTATAAAGCATACTCGAAGCTACTTTTGTAAAGCGAGTTTCTTCTACTTTCTCATAACGTTTTTACGAACATAAAATTTAAAAGTTATTCTATTACGAAATAGGTCTTATCTCAAAATAATGTGCATTTAGCCAATTATGTACAAGTTCCATGTAACCAGTCAAGTCTATTGCTATCAACTGGGCACAAATTGGCTATCAATTTCATAGCCACATGTCATCATTACAATCCTTGGACCTTTCAACTCAGAAGGAGCGATATCATGTAGTTTTCCGGTATTGGTCAACACGTAATTAGCATGTTTACTAAACAATTGAGATAACCAAACAATCAAGAAGCAATTTAATTGATGAATTCAGTTGCTCGTCGCAATTTTAATTGGCTTTTTTGTGTTCGTCTGTTTCTTAGTATTTTGTCAGGAACGGGAATCTTTTAGTATGTACTGTGAGTAATTAGCACGTGCTCTATAAGGTTATCTTCACAATACATTATGTTATTTGTTGGGTTTATTTAAAGATTGAAATAGCCTCATTAATAGGTGGGCAAAATCCAGGCTACAATGGAATACGATATTTAAAAAAAACAAATTTAAAGGACTAGGATCTCACAGATGCTATTCTTGCTTTATGAAGTCCTGTTGAAAAAAGTTCTTTAGAGACATCGTATACCTACTGTATAACTGTGGCAGAGAGGTGGATTTAACTCATTGATGGCAAAAGTTGTTTGAAATTTAAGTATGTAAATCGTCATCAGTCTATAATGTTCACACTGCAGGGACTCAGGCCTCCTCTCTAGCAGAGGGTGGGTATGTAAATATTTCATATAATAATATATATTATATTACATTCATAAAACAATCTGGAGCCAATAATATTATATTATAAAAGGCAATTTCAATTGTTATTTTAATGATGAATTATTTAATTAAAATACTAAGTATTTAAAAATGTTGATCTGATACAAGTAGAGATGTTCCTTGAAAGTTGAACCAATTGATAAGGAGTTCCGCGATAATTCCACGGACCGCTGCGCATCCCGTATCCCGACCCTCTTCCCACCGTACGGTACCAGGCAGCCAGATATACATAGCAGCTTCTTAAACTTTGCTACGTATCACACAACTCAGACAAGAGCAGCGAATGGAATTCTCTGAGCAGGAAACCTTATGTCATGAGCAATAAGAATCATTTGATTGTTGCTGGACTTTCGGTTAACAGCTGTTACGCATTACTGTGTTGAATAGACTTTATGCTTACAAAATAAGGATCACATTGGCTTGAATTCCTTTCTCTTGTTGCCGCGTTGGGTCGGTAGTGGGAGCGACATCGCTTTCAGTATTCTGTGCTCCTAGTACCTCGGTCATATGTTTTCGTTCCGTGGTCGTTACGGTCCTGTGGACCCTTTTGTTTTAGTTTCATTGAATGCGTTTTATTGTTGGATACTTTTTGAATGAATGAAGTTCGAGAAAACATAAATAACCGTCGCGTCATTTGTTTATTTATTTTATTTCTGTCACTGAACTCGATCAATAGTTGGAATTCTGTTGTATGATTTTCCGCATATTAAAATAACTTTTGCAATAAATTAGTCACGGATATTCCTTGTTTACAGTCAACAATAGAATGCTTTGAACAATTGGTTGAGCGGTAAAAATAAACTTTTGAAAACCAAAAAAAGCATATTATCCTACATTCAATGCCGCGTCAAAGTCATACATAGTTGTTTATTTTTCTTGTGCCTTAAAAATTGGTCTCGCTGCAAGTACGTAGGATGACCAATTAAAGCATATTCAAAAACAATTCAAACGGATCTCTCATGGTACTTTAAGTCTTTATAAAGCGAGGCTATGTTATACTGGAAATTAGTTTGATGTTTTGCAGTGTGTGCCGTGTCATGTCATAAAAGAGTTTCGAGCATTATTATTATTATTATTAGTTTTGACCAAACATTTTAAAACAATGCACGGGCTTTTTTTCTAGCGGTTTGGCCACATTACTCTGGCCTATTTGAAACCCAGATTTTTTCCTCTTAAAATCATCGAAAATCAAAAGCTTCTAGGAGACCATAAAAGACGAATCAATCAAAAGTCATCGACTTTCTCCTTGGTTTCTTTACAATACCAACAAAAACGCTTGACCAATAGCTTTTCAATAAGAACGAACAACGGTTTTCAACTCACTGCAAATATTCAACAGTCAAGACAAGTAATCCTACTATGTTTGTTTGTTACTCAATCACTCAAAACAGCAAAACGGGTTTAAAGATGAAATTAGGCACACAGATATTTTAACATATTTTGATGTCACTTTGATAATTTGATTCAGAAACGTACCTATTTACTTATTTATACTTTGGAAAAAAAAAACATACTTATCCTACATAATGTCCCATCAGAAAAAAATTGTAATCCGGCTCGAAGGACCATAGTCGGCGGAAGATTATAATTCTGTTCGTTTAGTTAAAAATATTATTATGATATCAGTGCCATTGATAGATCACCATAAACTAGTACTAGTAACAACATAAACTAGATCACCTCAAGTATTGTAGTAACATTTGACCTTACATTCAAAAGTTAAGTGTCAATGATCCTCTGGTTATTGATGTGACGAAAAAATATTAGTTAAAGATAACAGATTTTTGTACCTAAAACAATTACATTTATGATGTATGATTTTAGTTTTTTCAACGTCGATTTGTAAAAAACTGCTTATTTCTGAAGTGATTGATTTTGTTGGGTGCTTACATTTATTATTAAAACGGATAAATTAATGAATGGAGTAAAATAACAAAAACTGTAGATTTAAAATAGTTTTTTTAAGTATTTAGAAACATATAAACATCACAATAGCAAATAAAAACGACACACGATAAATGCCTAATTCTAAAAATGCCTAATTTTTAAAATGTCCAATTCTTATAAAGAGTAATTCTTAACAAAGAAAGCGAAGCTACAGTCACATTCCAAGGCAAAACAATTTGAGAAAGTACTGTTGTTGTGCTTTTCAAAGCGTAGATCTCTATTGAAACGAATGAGTAAGAAGCTCCATGGTCAACAATGCAAAGAAGTCCCGTTTGTCATTTATCATACAAAAGTTGAAGCTTAAGTAGTGTTTACCAACCTGAGGCAAATAGGGGATCGGACTGAGTCAAAAAAATATGATTCTAATTAGTCCGTCAGTTAGAATTATCGAAAAATATTGGATACATGTTTTCTGACCTCGCTTTGTTTGAGTGTCTCGTACGATGAGAGATTAGCTTAATTTAACTTACTACTTTTTTACCCCACCTTGGCTTATTTGCGAACCTTGATCAACTACATATGTATTATGTTTATTTGGCTTCTAAAGTCAACAACATAGTTTGGTTACGCTATTGTTTGGTTGTATAATTGAAATATTGGAGGAAAAGTAGTTACCAATGCGAGGAATATAAAAGGAAATCTTATTATAATGTCATGGTTCAATAATGCTTCTATTGTTTTTGTCAACCTGGTCACGTGGATTACCACATGGATTTGTTTTGCCTTGTTTAAAATATAACTAAGCAATTTAATTATTTGCTGTCCACAGCTGGACATGTGCCAGGTACATAATCTTATATGAAACGGCTTGCGATCCGTCTTGCGTCAAGAGATTCGCGCGTATGTCACTTGTTTTGTTTATTTCGTGTGAGTAGATAGGTTATGCAGCTTGCCTAGAACCTATTAGTTAACCTTTTTCGATACAAGGTACCGAACTTGCATCGAAATATAGAGTGATCACCATATTCCATCTACAGATCATTACCCACGTCTCGTGGGCTCACAAGTGCAGGAACCAACGATATTGTAGGTGCGATCGAAGGTGAGCCTGGTGCCGTTTCAGATGGTATAGAATTGGTCTCCAATACTCGACGCTTGTTCATAATAATATCTGATTGCGCAGCTACCTCCTTGTCGTAATAGTGATTTTTTTCAATCCTCCGGTTCCGGAATCGGCTCGAAGGACCAAATGGTAGAATATGCAGGTGTAGGGTGGATGAATCACGAAACACAGAACATAGAAATCTTGAGTACCTAAGACAGCATATTCTTGAATTTCACAATCACAACATTATATCAGCAGGGTTTATTCTAGTGCGGTAAATCATCATCCACGTCTAGATTTAAGATTCGCTCTTGTCATAATTTCAAGGTTCGTTCTTTAAATTTCGAGGTTTAATGGCCTATTTTCCGTGAAAATAAGCTATTAAATGAACATCAAAGCTACTCAACTTTTATTCCTTCTTCAAGTAATAAAACTTCCAAATAGTCCCATAAATTCTGTCAGCTGTTTAGCGTGGAAAAGTACAAGGTCTTAACTGTTCTTTCACAGTACATTGACTAACTGATGGGAATTACGGCCAAAATAATAATGATCTTTGAATCTGTTCAAATAAGGTTGCTTTTCAGTTGCTGTCACTGACAAGTCTGTTAAATAACATTGGTCTTTATCCTCAGCGGGATTAGGTTTTTTTTTGGTGCGATGGTCAGTCTGTTGTAAACTAAATGTGGAAGGACTGTAGTGAAACCGCCGTTGGTTAACAATGATTTGAGTTATATAACGTACTAGGCCATCATAAAATGGCCTGTATAAGGCATTGTTTGGTAATAGATTCTAAAGTAGGTCTGTACAAAGTACTGTGAAGTGGAACAATGACAGTAGCAAACTGTCACTCAAAACAATAATGGCTTGTTCCGTCAGTTTTGACAGCACCCTAAGTGCGTAATGTAATGTCAATCACCATTGGAAGGATTTCGAAAAAAAATCTTAATCCATTTGTCTCATAACATGTTTGAAAATTCGTTTATTCGTCTCTTTCGGCTGTTTGTTTATAAATAACTACCTACCTTATGCCCGCGGCTGCGCCTGTTTGGATGTCAAGAACTTAACAAAATATTTACTAAAACCTTCCTCGAAAACCACTTTATCTATTGGTGAAATCAGCATGAAAATCGCCGCAGTAGTTCTTGAGGTTATTGCGAATAGACAGACAGACGTGGCGGAGGACTTTGTTTTATAATATGTAGTGATATACAGTAAGATGCTAGTTATGAATTTTGAAACCAAACTTATATCTATGATGGGATTACTGTTTGATTGAGCTCTGCTGTATTATATTTAACACTCATCTGTTTCGTTTGTCGAGTGGTCGCAAACCCGCCAGTAAAGCACGAGGGCCTAGATTGAATTCCCGCGTCAGGCAAACTATTATTAAGTTTATCCATCACAAATTTCTCAGTAACAGCTACAGAGTATGAATTTGTTCCCGGTGTATGACAATAGACTCGTATTCTTTTCAAAACATAACTTCTTGGAGTACTAAAGTCAGTATCATCATCTGCCAAGCCTTTTCCCAACTATGTTGGGGTCGGCTTCCAGTCTAACCAGATGCAGCTGAATATTAGTATTTTACATGGAGCGACTGCCTATCTGACCTCCACAACCCAGTTAATACTGGGTGATACAAAACCTTAGACCCGTTTCAGAGTTTCAGATCACTGACTTTCTGTAACGACTGCCAAAGATGTAGGTATATATGGCAGCCGGGACCAACAGACAAAAAAAGTATTAATAAAATTAACATGATTTACAAAACACTGCCTAAACAACCGTGTCTAATACAATAACGAGTATTTTATCATACGTTTTCAGAGATCGATTTTCTTTTGAAACCGTATAAGCAAGAAACAATGGGTTTCTTCACCTCTATGTAGTGTAATATATATTGGAAGCGTGTGTAGCCTGATACCAATCCTTAGGGACATTAGGTCTGGTTATTTACAATTTTATCTCTACAGGTGGTTTTATCTAGTTGTATTTCGTCGGCGGAAAGCATGATATGATAATAAGATGAAGAGAATGAACACGCGATGGATAAAATGGCGGCAGGTCACGAGAAAAATTTGCGACTCGCCCATTCCCCTTAAAGGGGTTTGATCTTTTTTGTATAGGAGCTGGCATATCGACCCACCGCCATTTAGATTTTTTTTCGAAATCGCGGCCCACGATGAAAGTGGTATGTATAGATAGAGGACATATAGGTGAACAAAAAATATCATGAACTATGTTACCCCAATGTGTCACGTTATCGAGATATTTGAAGGTAAAGATCGACACATGAGCACGAGAAAACTATTCTTTGACAACAGAGCGTTTCATTGCGATGCGAAACGATTTTCTCGTGCGTATAAACATAATAAACCTGGGAACTATTATTTGGAAACAATTTAACGCCTGTACACGTAATAAGGCTATTTAAAAAAATATTTTATAATTGCCGTTGTACTCATTTGACGATCTTTACCTTCAAATATCTCGTAAACGTGACACTTTGGGGTACCGTATTACTGGACATTTTTTGTTCGTCTAAATGTTTTCTATCCTTACATACCACTTTCATCGTAGGCCGCGATTTCGAAAAAAAAAACAAAATGGTTGGCAAGTTGATATGCCACATCGGTTGAAAGATTTATCAAACATTAGTTAGACCTGCTGTCTTGTATGAACCAGAATGTTAGGCCACAATAGGGATGAATGAAAGGCATTTACATGTGGCTGAGATGAGAATGCTTAGAAGGATGGATAAATAAGAAATGAGTGACTGAAAAGTTGTGTGGAAGCAGGATGTCGTGGTATGGACATGTGATGTGGCTGAATGAGGAAAATGTCGTGACGAAGGTTTTGAGTATGAATGTGGATAGGTATAAGAGTAGAGGAAGACCAAAGAAACGATGGATGGACTGTGTTAGGAATGATAATATGGTCACAAAGGAGATGAAGAGAAAAAGTGAAGTATGGAAGAAGGAGACAAATTACACCGAGCCCGGAATGAATTGAGATAAGAGAATGATGACCAGAGAATATGAGTGTATATCTATTGGAGGTCGTTAAGGGTGCTGTGCTATTTTGACAGAGTATCTATACATACAGGGTGTAAATTAACCCTTCACACATACGTCAACCAAGCATTCTGTACATCAGAAGCATTTGCTGGGAAACGACTTTTTTTTTTGGGGTCAAAAATCTCATTTTACTTTAAAACTCCATGTAGCACTCTTAAAACATTGTGCTAGTGGATGCTTTGAATAGTAAAAGGGTCATGGAGGTAATTTAAGTAAAGTTATAACCTGAAAAACTAGTATTTACAAAAACAGCTGTGCAAAATTTGATACTTTGACCCCCAATATCTCCGTAACTAGGGGGTTCCCAGGTATGGTCTAGAACAAAAAAATGATCGCAGTGGTGGGGAGAACAAGTGCCTTTCGTTTGCGTTAAGGGTACTTTTACACCCTTTTTTATGTATATCAACTTTCTCCTTTACTCATATCGAAAATCAAAACGAATTAAAATAAAGCTTAAAAAAGTTATTCAAATTGTTTAGGCTATTTAACCATGAACTCAATAAACCCTTGACCTTATTGCTTTGACATACAAAATGGCGACGATCATCGTAATATCGCAAACATCACGTTATCTAAGGTAAGGTTAGACCATAAACAAGATACATTCACCTTGCGCGCACCCCATGCAGTTTAATGAGTAGATGGATCAACAGCTGATTATATTCCAGGGCTTTTTATGTAATAAATTGGAGGTTGATTTATCAAATTCATGGCTTTTCAAAGAAAATTATAAAAACGCGTCTTATTTTCCCAAAATTTATCTAATAATCTTCCATTACTATTGAGTAGCAGAAGATTATTAGAGAAAAAATGTCATTGACCCAATGACCATCTTATACTTATTCGTAGTCAGGTGCGCCAAATTTATCAACTAGTCTTACATTTTAAAGGGTACCCTTTGGTAACTACCTTAGGTAATACCAATACCCTTTGGTAAGAAAATGAAAAAATCATCATTTAGATCGTTTTATTTACGAGACTAGTAAACCCCTGGTTCAGATAGCCACCCAACGCTAAACTCGAGAGGCAACCGGCATATCTTGGAACCAAACATTTGAAGACATGTGACATCTACCATCTCGCACTGGGCCCACGTGGCAAATTATAGCCCATACTCTCCTGGAGAGAAGGCATGAGTCTCTGCAATGGGAAAATTATAGGCTGATGGTGATGATGACGATGCAGCAGCGCACATCATAAAGCATGGTACGAAGACTTTCATCATTATCATTTCAACTGAACGACCTCGACCGTCCGTCGTTCATTGACTGGTCCCGTGCGTCTCGCATCGGTTTATCGGTCCACCTAGTGGGGGTTATTCCAACACAACGTCTTCCGAGTCGTGGTCGCCACTCTACAACTTTTCAACCCCATCGGCCATCCGTTCTGCGAGCAATGTGCCCTGCCATGGCCCTACCCATTATCACTTTTTTTATTTACCATTCTTCGGGCTACGTCGGTTCCCATGCGGAAGTCTTCGTTTCTGATTCGATCACGCAATGAAGCTCCGAGCATCGCCCTCTCCATTGCCCTTTAGGGTCACTTTAAGCCTTCTGATGAGGCCTTTCTTCTTATATTTATCAAATAGTATATTATGCAACTAGTGAATAAAGGACGGATTTAAAGCGAGGGCCGTAGATGAGTCACGAGTAAGACTAAGTGAAGGATTCTAATGATTGAATCACGAGCGCAGGGAGTGATTCAACTGTTAGAATCCTGAACGACGCGAGTGATTCATGGCCCTCGATATAAATTCGTACTTTATTCAGGAGTTGCATACTATACTTTATACCATGACTACGAGAAAAGACATAACTTAAGCGAAAATAGAAATTTAATCAAGAAATAAGAATTGTTACATTAATTGAAATGGACATTAAAATTAGAGCAATGACTGAAATTAAGCGTAATTTTGTTATTATTATCATTAGGGTGGTCAACTTGTGAGACAATATTTATTTATTATAAAGTAACACTAAACTTTGTGTCCGTACTTACAATAGGCATGACGAAAGATTTTGAAATCCCCTTCCGTAATATGGGTACATCTTTTTTATTTACGAAAAAACCTTTATTTCAGTAATAAAGTAAAGTTTAACGAAGATATAAGCCATTTTTGAAAAAAAAAAAAAATTGAGCGCGAAAACAGCTCGCAGTGTCATGGCGTCGGGTCTGACGTCACGCATAAGTAAACATGGAAATGTCAAAGCGCAGCTAGAGGAAACTAAAACAAACATTACCATAATTCGTGTGTTAAAAATGAATAACAAAGTTTATAAGTGGTGTGCGGTGCCTCAGTGTAAAAACACATCAATAGCAATAGTTTTAGCATTACATATTTGAATGCCAAAAATGTTGTCCTCTGGACCTGCATAGCTGACCCGGTGATTATGATAGTAGGTTGTTACTATGAGAAAAGATACTAGTACATGCTTTGTAGTTACAGAAATTTACTCCTTTTGTTGGCTATTAACTCAGTAGCAAACTTTTATTACAAGTTGCGAAGGAGCTAACCTCAAAAATAAACTGACAAGTTTGTTGTAAAAATAACATATGAAAGTGAAAATAAACTAAACTCCTACAAGCTCAAAACGAGTTTGTTGTATTTTTATAGTGTTAGATACTTACAAAACTTACTTACAGGGAGGTTTTCACATTTCGGAACTCGGACGAGCAAAATTCTTTATTTGACCCAAGGAAATCGCCCAACATCAGTAAATCTATCCTGGGCAAATTTGAACTGTTTGCTTTTACAAAGCCTGATTCCATTGCTAAAGATGTTCACAAAGTATTGTAGTAACAAAAAAAATATCCAAATGCGTAATCGGCAACAAAACAACACAGTGAGCTAGTGACAGCTAATGATGTTTACATTGGCGTGACGTAGTGCGCTATGATTGGTGTTTTAATCAAAATGGCCGATATCAGTATTTTAATCTTTTATTTTATTAAAAATCTTACTAATCTTAATTTTTTAAATAAAACTAAATCAGTGTTTTAAATCCTTCTCGTATGTAATTTCCCCTAATATCATTAAATCATTGATTCTTTGACTATGTCGTCACGCCTATTCACAGTAAGTATTTGAAATGGCGCCAATTCACTATTTTTTTTTCTTTATAGGCAGGAAAGAACACAAAACAGTTTTTAATCTAATGCCAAACTCCTTGTCGCAAATATCGACCGATCAAATCTCGAGAATTTATTTGCACCAAAGAGTTTTGAATTTCGAACCTTAGCGCAAGGAGTTTATTTATTTATTTATTTGGATTACCAACGAGTTACATTACACTTTAATCTTATTTAAATGTCAAACTAACACAGAATACATGGTCCCGTAACGTACACTCAATTACAGGTAACCACAGCTTACACATTATCGAGTACACATGCTCTAAATGTATAAATATAATATAAATTGTATAAAAATATAGTATAATATAAAGAGTTTGTGTAAGCATTGAAATAGAGACCGGATATATTTTTGTTTTCCAAATTCAAACACCAAAATAGTGAATAAAAACAAAACAGTGAATAAAAGGCCTTTTTATTCACTGTTTTGCGTGAATAAAATAAGCTTTTTAGAGTAGGTATGGTATAAAAGCTTTTTTATCAACTGCTGATTAGACCCTATGTCTCCATATATACAAACCAGTTATTACTAAGGCTCAATACACATAAGCCTCATTATCACAATATACCGATGGGTTCACCTTGTACCCACCCCTTATGCTGAGTTTGTGTAAGCACCCGATAAAACTAAATGACATTCGAGGCCAGAGGCATTCTGTTACACCGGCGCGTAACAGACAAATAATTGCGAATTGATGGTAGTGGAATTAACTTCTTGTTGGTCTCTGTCAAGTTCATCCTGTAATTTTTCGGATTACTGTATAATTATCACTAATTGCTTCGGAGTACTATTATGTATTCTGTGGCTTCGGTGAGGGAACCAGCTTGCCTTTTTTTTTTGGTGGTGGGAAATCAACAAATAACCCCCTCCCGCTCTTGGGAAGAGCGAAAGGGAGTGTCAGACTTCTACTGACTAAAACTACCCATGTTCCTTTTTAGCCCTTTATGTCAAGGCCGCGGTATGTCTTACAACATCCCGCAGCCCCGATTTGGAAACCAGAACGCCTGAGAGATATTTCTCGACGACATGTTTAGCCAAGTCAGAGGCCAATTTGGCGGGATAAAAACTCTCAATTTACTTTTAAATGAATAGTAAGTATTTTTCCTAAGCCAAAGATACAATTTTCTATACTGAATCGCTATCAACATAGTCCACCTTTTATCTTACACGATGTTGTGATAGAATCCTTTCAGCAAATAAGTCAAACGCTTCGGTTGACCCCGGTTGCTGAGGTTACCCCGGTACAAGGTTACTGCACAACACAGTCTTTCACTCAGCACAGGGTTATAAAAGCTTAGTTGCTTTCCTCGTCTAGGGATTTTCCGCAGTTTCTTTCTTGTCTTTTTATTAAGTTTTTGTTTTTCGAATTAATTCCATTTTTTTTCAGCCAGTGAACTTTTTTTAAATGACTGTACTAAAATATAACAACAAAATATATCAACTAAACTAACAACAGACTATGAAAAGGCACTCTACTTGTTAAATACTGCTGTCCTGAAATGCTCGGTTAAATACTAAACAAAGAACCCGATAACCGTAATTTATAAAAAGTTTGGAATATCAGTGGCTGAATCAGATCTATACTGATTTTGCCATTCTAATTGAGTGTATCCGAGGTTTGATAACAATATTCTGATTTAAAAGAGTGTCCATGTCAAAGTCAAAGTCAAAATATTTTATTTCACATAGGCCTACAAGGGCACTTGTAAAACGTCGACATAAAAAAAAGCACGGTTCGGTGCATTGATCGATTCCTAAGGAGAAGAACCGGCAAGAAACTCCAAAGGTTACTCTTTTAATCTTTTAAAATGGTTAACAATTAGTTTAGGTCCAGACATAATCTTGGGACACACATGAAGGCTATGCATATTAATGTCTGAGATGGTCATGGAGTTTCTTGCCCGTTCTTCTCCATAGAGATCTACGCTAGGGAGTGGGCAACTACAGTACTTTCACAGTTATTATGCCTTTTGTCTGGCTTCAGCTGTAGCTTCTTTTAACTTGTATTTGTTTCGACTAATCAAAAGTGCCAGTAACTGGCCTACTAGAAATAAATTAGTTGTTTTTTTTTCGCTTTTCACAGTGACTACATTCCATGGCTTCGTAGGGTTAAGTGAAAACTTAGGTGTAGAGCTCTTTCAGTTCTGAAGAGCAGTGTTGGCCCAGTGGGGTCGGCCCCGACTTACGAACAGTAGTCGTGGGTTCGAACCCAGGCTGGCGCATTACTTTGTGTAATTTATTTCATCATCGCTGCTCTCAAAAAAGGTGAAGGAAAACATCGTGAGGAATCCGGCATGTCTTTTTTTTTTATTTTTCTGGTGGGTGTAAAATCATCGAATAACCCCTCCCGCTCTTGGGCAGAGCGAAAGGGAGTGTCAGACTTCTACTGTATAAAAACCACCCATGTTCCTTCTTCGCCCTCTATGTCGAGGCCGCGATAACCGGTGGACTACCCGCGGCCATCCGGCATGTCTTAGAACCAAAAATTCGAAGATATGTGACATCTACTAACCCGGCCGGGCGCGCGTGGTGGAACATAGCTCATCCCTCTCCTAGAGAGGAGGCCGAGTCCCTGCAGTGGGACGATTATAGGATGATGATGATGATTCACTTTACAATAAGGTGAAAATACTTATGAAACATGCTATTAAAATACTTAGCTAATAATATGAAAACAGACACGTCGCGCTGATCCCAAAAAAACTGAGATAAGGGCAAGAGAGTGATGAGTAAAAATGTATGTTTAATCGTTCAAGAAAGTACTAAAAGTTGTGATGTCAAACTTGTCTAAAATCCACTTATCATAACCCAATAAAACAGTTTTCTCTCAGGAAGATGAATATTGCCTTTTAGAAGCACTAAACTACGTTATAACTTGATATAAAAGGTTCAAGAGTCTACTGAACCCTAAAGTTTACAGTTCACGAGTAGAAATTTGGATAGGTCAGCGACCTCTAAAATTGGATGCAATTTTTTAAAGTCATCCATCACACTTACACACGTTTACAGTTGAGTATCTAACAGTGATGTACAATCCTATCCGATCCGATACGTTATTGTATCTTGTATCGATGGTGCGATACTCCGATACTTTGGATCGATACAGAAGTATGATATCGGAATGACTAGATCGTATCGTATCACACTCATCACCATTTTACCTACCCTTGTTCCATATTACTCGGGGTCGGCGCATTACGTTTTTTCCTTCATTTCCTCTGTCAACCATCTCATTCTATTTTTTCTTTCACATTTATCATTCCTCATACAATCCAACGTTTTCTTGGCCTTCCTCTCCCTCTCCATCCATCAACATGAAGTACTCAACACGTTTTAGGAACATGCTATTCGTCCCTCCACGTCCATACCAAACCAGACCTTTCAACTTTTAAATCTCAAAAGGGCAAGTAGCGGATATCAAAAGAATTCCAGGATTTTTGTTAAGTCTCGTAAAGAAATCAATAAGTCACGCAGAAGGAAAAATGATTAATGCCTTTTGGCATTAACTCCGCCATGTACCACTCTTGTACGTGAAGTTCAAATAAATAAGGAAATTACGCTATGATTTGATATCCGGAAAATCTTATGAAAGCCATTCAACAATAGTTAGTTGGATAATAATAGTTAGTTATTTAGTTACATAAGTATCGATACACATTAATTATGCAAGTGTCATCAAGTGTGCATCCCTAGTATTTGTTGATTATTTTGATCTTAAGTATACTTGTTAGATTAGTAAATATTACAATATGTGATCAGCTGAGCAGATACTGGTTTTAGACTAAATAAACTTGAATGCATGTGACATCTGTTTTTAAAAGTTTGCTAAAGCATTATAATAATGCTGATGACAAACATTTGACTACAGATATGAGCAGTGATAGTATAGATGTGTGACCGTTGGGATGCCATGTCAGGTCTCGATCCCATCCCCAAAAAAAAGGTCTAGATTTCGAACCCCAGACAAAACCCTTTGATTTTTGGATGATATCACTTGCTTCGGTGACTGGAAACATAGTGACATTCACATAAAAAAAAAAATAAAGAGAGGTTTAGTGATGGAAGTCACTGACAGTTCTATGACATTTTATAATACATAGGACCTGCATAACCCTGTTTGGTAGGCAAATTAAACCTAGCTAGATCGATTTGTCGCGCGAAACCCCCTGCATACAAAATTTCATGAAAATCATTGGAGCCGTTTCCGAGATTCATATTTTATAGTATGTTATCTTGAACAAGGGACATATTTAAACCAGCAATAGAACTTACATGATACTAATAAAAACATAAACAAAAAGTACACTGATAAATAAAAGACAGAAGCACTTATAAACATTTCTCAAAAGATTCGCAACCCAATCAATGACTTTTAGGTATAATTCATTTCCCTTCATATTTTATAACTGGCATGGGACAGTGGCGAAGAAGAAACGTGTAATCGTCGGCGGAGCTGCGTTTATATGGCTCCTCTAATCTACAATGCTTTGCCGAGGTCAATAACTCAACCACCCTTTTTATTTTTGGCAGGTTGAAAATCATCAAATAACCCCTCTCGCTCTTGGGCAGGGCCTCGAGTCTGCTATTCAATAATTGTTGATTTTGACAACACCAAACTTGTCAAAATCAACAATTATGAGATCAGTGATAGATCATTCTGACACTATTGAATACCAGACTCGGGGCCCAGAGCGAAAGGGTGTCAGACTTCTACTGACTAAAAACCACCCATGTTCCTTCTTAGCCCTATATGTCGAGGCCACGGTAACTTGTGAACATCCCGCAGCCTACTCAACTACCCTTTAATATGTTTTGTGTTGCGTTGCGAAAGTGGTTGTTTTTATTAGATAGGTAGACGAGTTTTTTCAAAAGTGTCCCTGAAATTTTATACTCTAAAGCACAGACATATTAGACTGTAGGTGTGTAATCTGCGACTGTATCATAAATTTTTAAACTTGTATACTATTGCATGCTATATATTTGCCAAATCTGTATTACTAAATATTTTATTTAATAAGAACTTCGCGTACCTACCATTTTTGATGCAATAAATAAAATAAATTGAATTGAATAAATAAAGTGAGATCCTGGAGAGCGTGCGGGTACAATTACCTACGTCACAAATTAAGGTTATAGTTTTTTTTACATTTATTTGGGACGAGCATCGAATACTGAATACCTCACAATTTGACCCTCGTTTAACCTAACACACTGTACCTATAGGTATACAAGTATTGCTCGTTTAGAGGTTTTATATAGATAATTATTTAAATATTCAAAACATTTTAATGCGTTACCGTAACACATTCCCACATCAAAACGAACCATTAATTATTGGTCGATAATTCATAATGATGTTATAAAACCAATGATATATTAAAACTATAGATACGTTGTCCGACCTCAAAAATGACAACATGAAATGAAGCCAATTGGCCACATCGCGCTTAGTTCGCACCAACCTCTCGCGCGATGCTACGTTTGTTGTTAATTTAAATCGTGTGTGTAAACCTGCGCAAAACATAAAGACAACAGGCATCAACAGGCATCCCGCTGTACGGTGTCATATTTTCTTTCCCTTTCTTTACGCGTAAAAGTAGTTATACATATAATATTTTCGCCGTTTTGAAGCGCCGCCATGTTAGTTCATGACGTGTCTATATATAATAGGTACTTCATTGTATAAAACACTTTAAATTGGATATCGTCAGACAGATTTTTACGTGGGCTCAGGTTTAAAAATAGATTTTTATGCCTAACAGTAACGGATTCTTGTATATTATAAATAACTTGTTCCATTATAAAGGACAAGAGAAAGATAAGTATTTATTTTTTGGAGATTAATCATTGCAATATTTATTTTTTTGTTTTGAAATGTATTGTAATATTTAGGAATATAGCGGGACCCATGAACATGAAAATTCTTTAATAATTTTAATAAATTTAGATTCTATATATACTAGTTTCTTTAAACTAGGTAATTGAAAGATTATTAAGAGAAATGCGGTAGTTAATAATTGGAAATGTAACAATAATATTAGAATCAAAATTGTTTTTATGTTAGCCAACCAAATTTTTCATGGGTCATACGTATCGTATCAGCCCCCATGTCTGTATAAACCTAGATTTATAATGAAAATATCTCGTCTGGTTGGTCGACAAAATAATAATCCCACCAAAAACAAAACTTGTAAAAAAAGCCAAGCCGAGCAACTCACTTTTACCGTAAAAAGTTGTGAGATCCATGTAATACCAAGTCAGTTAATATATTTAATCCCTACTTAAAAACCTTTGATGTTTTAAATTAAAAATTGACTTGGCCATCGCATCGCATTCGCCAATGTTAAACAGGCCATTGTAATAGCTAATCGCCATGGCATTGGCCAATGTGATGCAGTGGCCAAGTCAATCTTGTATTTAAAACATCAAAGGTTTTTAAGTAGGGATTAAATATATTAACTGACTTGGTATTACATGGATCTCACTACTTTTTACGGTAAAAGTGAGTTGCTCGGCTTGGCTTTTTTTACAAGTTTTGTTTTTGGTGGGATCTCATTTCTTTTTATAGCGTCTCTCATTCTATCTATTTCGTTTAATGAATCAACAATACATAGGTTTATTCGAATTTGAAGCAGTCTTATTCATCGATTTGAAGTACTGCTAAACTATCTACTCGACAAGCTGAATCAAACGAGTAAAAACTCGACAAGGTCAAGTCGTTTTATAACGGAATTCCTATGGCCACCTTCAAGCTCCATCAGCAGATCTTGGAGACCATCCAAAGACAAAGTACTCGTCAAAACGAATCAAACGAGTCTTAACTCGATGGGTTATGTCGTTCTATAACGGAGTTCCTATGGCCATCTTCCAGCTCTATCTTCAGATCCTGGTTACCAACTAAATACAGAGTACTCATCAAGACAAATCAAATGAGCTCACACTGGATGGGGTTATGTGATTTTATAACGGAATTCTTATGGCCACCTTCCAGCTCCATCATCAGAACTATTCAGAACCCTGAACATCATCTAAAGACAAACTACTCGACAAGACAAATCAAACGAGTCCAAACTCGATAGGGCTATGTCGTTTTATAACGGAATTCCTATGGCCACCTTCCAGCTCTACCAACAGACCCTGGACACCATCTTAAGATAAACTACTCGACAAGACGAATCAAACGAGTCCAAACTCGATGGGGTTATGATATTCTAAAATGGAGTTCCTATGGTCAACTTCCAGCTCCATCATCAGATCAGTTCCATATCATCATAATATTGCATTGATAGGCGATATACATATACGTGCAAAATTTCAGATCAATGAGAAACTAGGAAGTATGTTTAAGGATTTTTAGTATTTATTTTTATTTATTTTTATTGTTTAGGACTTATGTTACGAACGGACTCTGCGGACAAACGAAACTAGTCCTCAGTAAAATTAGTCAAAAATAGGTAAAACCTCCGAATTTGATTTTAGTTTAGGGTGTCCGCGTCACAAACATAGTTTTTTTTTCTAAATAGGTATCTCGTTTTCTATGGGTTTTTCGCTATGCGTATAATTTATGTGTAAGTCAACTCCTAACTCCGCTTTATGGAAGCGCAATTCATTATCTTAAGTAGGTACCAGGAGCACAGAAACACACAACACGTGTTTGACGACTGTCCTCTTATTACGGTCATCGCGTTCAACCAGATTATGTCACTGGGGATTTGGTGTTATTTATTTTGCGTACATTGTGATAATAAACGGTACGTATCGTATCAGAATATTTTTGGCGCCTAATTTAGGAAGTAGGTGAGATATTTATGTAATGGCTTTTGGGAGTAGGTCAATAACAAATCCATACTTCCATCAAGTATGATTGATGTTTATGGGCTTCAAAGCAATGAATACCTTTGAACTGTCAAATTGAACTAAAAGCTTTTTGAATTGGTAGAGCTCTTATCTTAATTTTATGTTTTGAACTCTTGAGGTAGGCACGGCACACTTATGACTATAATTTTTTTTTTAAACTATTTAAAACGAGAAGAAAAACTGGTTTCTCCAAACCATAGGATAACTTTCCATAAGGTACGGCGCGGAGGCGCGGCCTGAGCTAGGAAAAGAGTACATACCTGTCAGGACCTGAGGCCTTCACCCAGTGGAGATGCAGGAATGGTTTGTAAAAAAAACGGTTTATTCGTATTTTTTCCATTTAGACACCTATTGCCGCAAGAATAAACATCACAAGGCTGCAGAATGTCAACATAATGAACTCATACCTGCCTAGCCTTTCATGTTGGAGTCATCTAAGTACCAAAAACATGAAGCGACTGCCAATCTTACATCCACAACCCTGTTACTGTACAGTAACATGTTACCCCTTGGTAAGATTGACAGACTTCTTTTGACATTCCTGTCAATTGTAACTCAAGGTTATAGTACCATTCCCGTCGGGGCTTCGGGTTGTTCACAAGTTACCGCGGCCTCGACATATAGGGCTAAGAAGGAACATGGGTGGTTTTTAGTCAGAAGAAGTATGTCCTCCCTTTCGCACTGCCCAAGAGCGAGAGGGGTTATTTGATGATTTTCCACCCGCCAAAAAAAAAAGGTTATAGTAGTACCAATGCTACCATCATTCTGAAAGTGTTATGTTGTCCAAAACAGCTTGTTTATGATTCTGGTGTGGCTTTCGGCACCATATCCTTTAGGGATCCATCATCCAGGAATCCGGCACCGCGGTGGGACCGAAGTCCCGGATTCCTTCTATGGATACTGTAGTATCCACTAGTAGCAGAACTAATAGATTTATAACACAATTAACTAACTATATCACAGGCTCACACAAGTCCATCAAGCTCTTTTTGGGGGGTGGGAAATCATCAAATAAGCCCTCCCCCCTTGGGCAGAGCGAAAGGGCGTGTCAGACTTCTACTGACTAAAAACCACCCATGTTCCTTCTTAGCCCCATATGTCGAGGCCGCGGTGACTAGTGTACAACCCTCAGCCCCGACGGGCGTCGGCCCTTTCGGGCCCCTCCCATGTTGCTGACATCTGTTTGAGGCGCGCGTGGAACACGAATGCGCCGTCGACACGGCCTGTTGTCGTCGTAAGACGCACGGATGTCCAGCAGACAAATGTCTATTTACTGAGTAATAATTATTAAAATCACCAATACAAGCGTCTTAGTTCATGTAAGTGAACAGACTTATATGAATAAGGTTTATATTTTTGTCATCGCCGCGAATTCCATTTTATTTAAAATACGACTTGACACTGACCGGGAAATTGCAAAAAACGTTAGAAGATTTGAATTTCGCGGGCTACCTCGTCGCATCAACCCTAACTGACAGATGTCATTGCTGATAGCTTACCTGCAGACTACTTGTGGCTGTGAGACAGTGTTAACATATCGATTAAATAGATATACATTACAGATACAATCCTTAGTTCTGAATAGTGTTTTGGGACCTCAAATAAAATAAATACAGAAATGTCTTTATTTCGGTAGGACGCGGGACGCCTTCGTGAATTAATTTTCTACCTCGTAAGTGACGCCGCGTTTAAAAGCTAATAAAACTATAGGTAGGTACAATTTATCAAGAATTGTATAAATCACCGAAACACGCTTTATACAAATGATCAATAGAGATATAACCAAGTTCCACAATCGTTTTAGACGCAATTACAATAATATAATAAATGAGTCACTAACACATTCTAATAGTACATTGACCTATAACCCCACGAGTATCGGAAGTAAAACAATGTATTTTATTAAACATCCGATATTATTACGAATGTATCGTATAATAATTATTATTAAATTATTCTTAGCTCATTTAATTATTTCAGGAATGCTTTCCTCAGGAATTGCGCACACGCGCCTTCACATGTGTAACTTATGACCTAGATAAGTCTATAACAAATACGATCATCATAATTTCTGCCGAAAGACGTCCACTGCTGGACATACATAGGTCACCCTAACGCCACAATGGCTGGTCCCGTGCGTCTCGGATACAGCGGATCCCCGGAACCTTTACGAGGTCAGCGGTCTACACGCTACGTCTTAAGGTCTAACGTAACGTCTTCCTTCTGGTTCACGGTCGCTACTACAGAACTTTTCGGCCCCAAAGACCATCCGTTCTACGAGCAATGTGTACCCATTGCCCTCTAAGAGCGTTTATTCGATGCGCGACAAAAACGACGTGTTTTTGTGTTTTTTCAAGAGCAATATCGTAATGATGTTGGCAGATTATTTAAAGATGATCTTAATAATAGAAAGATTGTGTCTTGACCTTGTCACCTTGCTAATGGCAACTAGCAGCTGACTTCTGTATCAATGAGAACACCATGAAGGAGCATCAAGTATCAGTCAAATTATCTACTTACTAGACGATTTTTCTTGTTTAATACTTTTAAGACCGCGGTTTTATTAGTCTGCGTTTTTATTCGTATTCGGGTTTTAGTTTTTAAACTTATTCTTTTATTTATTGACAGTTTTTCAAAGTGAAACCAATGCCGTCATAGGGTTTCACGAAAATAGACGTCAGAGTAATCTTTCAGGCAAGCACAAGCATGCATACAAGCATGATAATTTCCCAAATCATTTTATTTTATCCGTTTGTCCAAAAGAATACATGGTCGCCAAGTGCAATGCAGAGACACCAATTACAAAAATATGGCTTATTTAATATTTTTGTTATATTGGAAATAATGCAAAATCGGTTCACCTTAACATTTTTTTATTCCAGTTTCTGAATAGAAACTTAACTAACATATTATTTTTTTACTAAATGTAAAGGCATAGATTTATACAATGTTTTTTTTTCAGTAAGTTTCAAGAACTCATTTCATTTACAAAATACTACAAATCATTGCGCGCAATCGTTTGCCTTACATAAATTACTATTGCTCAAATGGATCAAAATTGTTTAGTTTGATTATAGAACTTGCCAACTCTACGCACACAGATGCACCCGCATGAGTGTGAGTGAACTCGGATCTGAACAATCTAAAATTGACGTCGCGCGCTGTAAGTAAACGCTCTTAAGGTGGAAGCTCACATCTGGCCCGCGAAATTCTAATTTTCTTACGTTTTTGGCAATTTGCAGGCCAGTGCTTGGTTGTATGTTTATGAAAATTTGATTTGCGACTGTAAGACGTATGAAGTTACCGAATTATAACCATCAAAATTATCAATACAACCCTCCAAGTTCATTTTCATGTCAAGATTGATTTTTGCATGTAAAAGTCATTCTTTAGTAATTTAGTCGTCGTTCTTTAGTAGTTAGTAATTTTGATGGTTATAATTCGGTAACTTTATACGTCTTACAGTCGCAAATCAAATTTTCATAAACATACAACCAAGCACTGGCCTGCAAATTGCCAAAAACGTAAGAAAATTAGAATTTCGCGGGCCAGATGTGAGCTTCCACCTTAAGTCTGGCAATTCTTCAGGCTACGTCGGTAACCTCGGTTCTCGTGTTGTTGTTGTTGTTAGATTATGATTAATTAATGCTACCAGTGCATACTAAGTATACCAAGTACATTAGCACTAAAAACGCTGTAATAATACAAAGATAACGGTTATTACAAAATTTATAACTCATCTGAGTACTTCAATATTGGCGAGATAAGCTCAAATTAATTAGATAAGGGAGTTATTTTCAGATTTATATTCGAAGGTTTTTTGTTTGATGGTTAATATCGGTGAATACAAGGGCTGCTGATGGTGTATAATTATGATCTATCAATAAAAACAGTATGTTAGTTTAAACGAAGGACATATTGAAACCCGCAATAGGGTGATGGTTACATGATACTAATAAAAATAATAATAAAAAAAACACTGATAAATAACAGACAGAACTTTTAGGTATTTAATCTATTTTCTCTTCTTTTAAAACTGGCGTAGGACAATAGCGAACAAGAAAGGTCTAATAAAGCAAGATGCTGGGCTATTGCGTATCTTTTAAATGACAGTGCCTATCATATAGTGTCCATCAATTAACTGTCAAATGGTTCCATTTTGTACTAAACCATAACCAATTTGACAGTTAATCCATGGACAATATGATAGCCACTCTCATTTAAAAGATTTACATTTCAGAGTCAGTTTTACAAAATGAAACCATTTGACATTATTTGATGGACACTATATGATAACCACTGTCATTTAAAAGATACGCAATAGCCCTGCTGGACAGCGTGCGAGACCCATGACACGGATAATCGAATACCGAATACCCTCTTTCAATATGTCCTTGAGTGAAGACCCGACTGACGGATTGCACGTGGACAGGGGTTCCCTTTATAATGTTGACTAGAAATACGGAAGGATTATACGATATTTAACCCCTAAAGCTAAGCTAAGCCTCGGGCAAAAGCTAGTTGGTGAATAGATACAAAGGCTTTAAAACGAAGGTCAGCAAAGTAAGGAAGAATTTTCTGAAACTTTGAGATGCAAGTTGGTATTGTTAGTTTTCCTCTGGGTAATACTATCAACCTCTCGGCTTTGTTATTACTAACATATAGGGTGTAAAAGTACCCTTAACGCAAATGAAGGGCACCTGTTCTCCCCACCACTGTGATAATTTTTTTGTTCTAGAACTGGGAACCCCGGTAGTTGCGGAGATATTGGGGGTCAAAGTTCCAAATTTTGCACAGCTGTTTTTGTAAATACTAGTTTTTCAGGTTATAACTTTATTTAAATTACCTTCATGGCCCTTTTACTATTACAAGCATCCACTAGCACAATGTTTTAAGAGAGTTTAGTTTATTTTCTTTTTTTTTCACATTGAGTTTTACCGTTTAATGATAAATAAAACCGTTTAAAAAAGCGGCGGCGTAAAGCTTTTCATGTGTATCTTTCAAAACTTTATATATTTTATGTATATGTGTTTGTATGTATTTATTCTTATATGTTAGGTATATATATTTTCTAATTTTTGTTTGTGTTTTGCACCTACTGTGTAATGTCTCTGCATCACCCTAAGGTAGACTGGTAGAAAATGCCCAAGGCATTAAGTCCGCCTTTGTACGGTTTTATTACTTGTGCATAAAGTTTTAATAAATAAATAAATAATATAGAATATAAAAAAAAATATTATTATGTTGACCCCAAAAAAAAGCCGTTACGGTACTTTGTTTGATGTACAGAATGCTTGGTTGACGTATGTGTGAAGGGTTAATTTACACCCTGTATAGTGTAGCAGGCATCCCTAGGTGATATACGATATCGCCATTTAATGGCGGCCATTATTAATGTTTTGGCGTTACGCTAGCTTGAGTTTCCGTGTACATTATTAGAAACGCGCTTGTTATTCTATCCACCAAGTGGGAAAAATCTTACTAACCTTGTATCTAATAGATTTTCCATTTGACATTGAGTAGACATTGAGGACTTAAGTGGCAATAGGCAGGGTACATTGCTCGCAGAACGGATGGCCGATGGGGCCGAAAAACTATGGAGTGGCGACCGCGAACCAGAAGACGTTGCGTTGGGAGGCCTCCCACTAGGTAGATCGATGACCTGGTGAAGGTTGCTTGGACCAACTGGATGCGAGACGCACGGGACCGGCCAATGTGGCGACACCAGGGGGAAGCATATGTCTAGCAGTGGAGGTCTTTCGGCTGAAATGATGATGATGATAATAATGATTAACGAGTTCGTGGCTTAATAATAACTACCACTCGGGTCAATCACTAGGTTAAGCCGCGCTTGCCTAGGGTGGTCTGTGGATGGGTGACCACCATTACATATCGAATTTCCTTCGTGCCTTGGAAAGTACGTTTAGCTGTTGGTCCCGGCTGTTATATAATATAGATCTTTAGCAGTCGATACAGGTAGTCAGTGACCTGATTACCTGAAAGTCTGATAACCAGTCTTACCAAAGTGTATTGTATTACCTAGTATTAACTGGGTTGTGGAGGTCAAATAGGCAGTCGACAGTTCGGATAGACTGGAAGCCGGCCCCAACATAATTAGGAAAAGGCTAGGCAGATGATTGCAGCCCTATAATTAAAAATAACTCGACAATTTCTCTGATATTGTGTTATAGAGGAGGCGTGTGTGCTAACAGCAGTAGCTATGGCAGACAGATTATGTCATCACCATCTTTTGCCGTTAAAAATGATGTCATTTATTTTCGCGTGCCGCGCAAAACGGCCCGTAGATACTTCGGCTGCATGACATGCTGTGGTGACCGAGGCTGTTGACAAATTCACGACGGTGACAGTGACGAGGACAACAATTTGAGGCACCTAGGGGTAGAGCTAGGTGTCAAGTGGTGTCGTTGAACAAGGAGTCCATGCTGACGGTAGCGCGTGAAGACGACCCGACTCCCAATAACCCACAGTCATCAGGCGCGCACGCTTAGCAGTAGAAGCAGACATGTAGCAGTAGATTGTTCTGAACTCTGCAGAGCGGCTCATCTCTGTGAAAATGGATGGTCGATTTCTTCCGTTTACTGGCAAGCGAGTTCCCAAGCAATTCAAATTTCATCTTCTAATGTTATAACCAATTTATTCTGCATACGTTAAGCTGTTGGTCGCTGCTGCCATATAGGTCTTTAGCAATCGTTACAGGTAGTCAGTGACCTGAAAGTTCGACAACCAGTCTTACCAAAGGGTATCGCATTAACCATTGTTAGTCAGATAGGCAGTCGCTCTACGTAAAATACTGTTATTCAGCTACATCCGATTAGACGTGAAGCAGACCCCAACATAGTTGGGGATAGGCTAGACAGTTGATAATTCTGCATACGTTTTAGTAAGTAACACAGTCAATTTCATAGGCCGAAAACCTAACAAATAACAACGCCTTTCTTTTTGTCAGTAAACACTACTTGTTCCTAAACTCAACACATAAACTTTAAACCACACACATGGCTACCTGTCACGTTTCCTCCAATTTGTTGCAATTCAATATTTATGGTTATATAATCAGCCGATACCAGATAACAGATACCACACCTCAACACGTGGTATCAAAACGTGATTTGTTGATAGACTAGCTATGCATCATGATTCCACCCGCCATTTCTCGTTTATAATGGGTCATACTGCCGCACTCGGAGAGCTTTAATGATTACTTAGGCCATTACTTAGTAAAGGTTTTGACAGTTTTGTCATACCAAAGTATGTCAAACCAATATAAAACCAAAATAAGTGACGGCTTAAGTAATCATTAAATATCTCTGAGTGTGATGTTAAATACGTTATAGTCCTTTCCGAGATTAGGGCTATCAAATACCCGAAATAAGTTTTCCTCGACGGTAGTTCCAGACATTCAAACAAATAAGTTATTCAGTTTTATGTGTATTAGTACTAGCTGGTCAATCTTATAGGCCTACCACACGCTCATGCTTCACCACAGTCCCGGCCTACGCGAGCTTCTCGCACGTAAAAAACTGAACACGGACGGCGCTACCACATGCTCAGTTAAGTACGCGCAGGCCTCATTTTTGTCGAAATCGTCGACGTGTAAACAATGTTTCAAAATGAAGTACTCGTATTTCTTTAATCCTTCGATTTAATTTTTCAAATTTCAGGCAGAGATTTATATAAACTTATAAAATCAGTTAAAAAGGCGCGCTCACACGTACGTGGGTCTTCCATTTTTTATGATGGACGACCACTATGATAAAACGTACCTCATCGGCCGACGATTAGCCTCGACTGCGGTGTGAACACTTAAGCTGACAAGGCTTGGAAAAATTTCTAGCAAGTCGAATATTGCGCAAGCCGCGCCGAGGGGTTTGCGCGATATACAGTTTTCCCAACCACAACCACGGATGTTCCGTGTTCAAGCCAGTTTGCGCAGGCAAGTCCGTGGTGAAGCATGAGCGTGTGGTAGGCGCGTTAAGGGATTTAAGTTTTTTGCACAATACCCTAATCTTTTCTAAAATTATAGTCACCTAAGTTACCCTTTCTAGCTTCTGTAATTTTAAAAAAGTGACGTCAAAATCGTTCAGCCGTTTTAGAAATCAGCCGTTCCAAACAGACAGCCTGACAAGTATTATTTTTATAAGTAAGTAGGACGTTTAGTAAAAACGGTGTTAATTTGGAATTACAAACAGACATTTTCATTTATTTTTATAGATAAGTACTTATAGACAGAATACTCGTATCTGGCTAAATGCCAAAAACGTGAGCCATCAGTCTAATTCCTTTTTCTTCCAAATGTTTCTTTTACTTGATTTACTAAAACATCTGTCTCCAATAGGTTTGTTTTATGTTAGTTTTCACAGGTTGATGGATGCATCGTTTAGTTTCTGTTGTAATAGCTTACAATAAATTATAATCTTCAGGAGAGATGTGGTACTTAATCACTCTACAGCTACCTTTTCCTCTTCTCTAATTTCGTTGCTTGTTTTATCAGCAGAGGTAATTTAAGTAAAGTTATAACCTGAAAAACTAGTACTTACAAAACCAGCTGTGCAAAATTTGGAACTTTGACCCCCAATATCTCTGTAACTAGGGGGTTCCCAGGTATGGTCTAGAATCAAAAAGTTATCGCAGTATTGGGGAGAACAAGTGCCCTTCGTTGGCGTTAAGGGTACTTTTACACCCTTTATGTACATGGCCACGTAACCAATGCGCCAAAATGGTGCAGCACGGCTTTTCACTTTCACCTTCAGGATGTCATTACCGCTCACCCACGCATCATGGAAGCAATCTATTTACGTATGATATTATGGTACTGAAACCAGTACTTGCATCTGCAAGCTACAGTAACGTGGGAGCCTCAGTAACATCCTGAAATTGTTGTTATATTGTACCCAGAGGGCATTGTATGCCTTCTGGGTATATCGAACCCAGAGAGTGCATGTGCCTAGTCCATTCCGAACTATGTTGGGGTCGGCTTCCAGTCTAAGGGAAATGTAGTAGTACCCTACTACTAATGTTGAGTGTGACTGTAAATTAGCAATAAGAGTACAGAAGAAAAACTATTAAACAATTAAGAAACTATTAAGTTGTAATACTGATGACGAACTTATTGTAATCTATATTTTTAGTATTGTTCTCAAGTAAGTGACTAATGTTTTTATTGAGAATAAAGTTTCTTTAAACCGAAACCGAAGAAGCCCAAAGAAACGGGGAATGGACTGCGTGAAGGACAATGTGTCTAGAAAGTTCGTTACTTCTAAGGTGACGAGTTTATGAGAAGTTTGGAAGAAGAAGACACGCTACGCCGACACTTTTTTTTTTGGGTGGAAAATCATCAAATAACCCCTCCCGCTCTTGGGCAGAGTGAAAGGGAGTGTCAGACTTCTACTGTCTAAAAACCACCCATGTTCCATTTTAGCCCTAATGTCGAGGCCGCGGTAACTACTGTACAACCCACAGCCCCGACGGGAATTGGGATAATACCTTTATCCCATTTTATTTAGAGAATAATGAATGACGATCATTCAATCCCAATAAATGTACTGATTAGATACTATATACACTATAATAGGCTTCCATAAAACAATAGCGGTGTGTTGCCTCCGTTTCCAGAAATAATCAATTTTTGTTAAACAAGCCATTCCGTTTATTCACCAAGTTATTATTATTGCACAAAAGAGAAAGATTCTTTTCACCTAATAATTTATCAATATTCTTTATCAGCCGACCCTTATCCCACATAATCATCAAATTATTAAGATAACAGGCTTACAATCGATTGTTCGAGTATTGCATGATGATAATAATCACTTTGATGATATCATAGCCGCTGGTCTGTTGACCTGTCTGTTGTTTTGCGTGTTTATGAAACAAGCAAAAACAAGTGACTGTTGATCCAAACCTCTGCAATGCAACTCAGAAAACACGTTACTCTAGTTTGTGAAACTGCGTGTAAGCAAAGGCGGACTGACAGTTTATGGTGTTAGGAGGTTTTGAAATTATCAAGTGACTCCTCCCGCTTTTGGCAGAGCGGAAGGGAGTGTCAGACTTCTACTGACTAAAAACCACCCATGTTCCTTCTTAGCCCTTCTCCCGAGGCGGTATCTCTTTCGAACAACCCGCAGCCCTGGGGGGACGGGGTTTATGGGGTCCTGAGCTAATAACTTATTGATTGCCATTTTGCCAAAAAACTGTTTTGGACAGAAAGGATCCATTGTAGTATAGGAACCTTTTAATTTGAGATGTTTTAAATCACAATATTGTTGAATGTCCCTGGACTACAGCCAAAAACAAACCTAAAATATTTCCACCCCTGGATGAAGCGTGTAAACACCAAGAAGCCATAAGAAAGTATCAGTAGCTTTGAGGTGACATATTTATTTATTGTTCATCAAAATCAGCATAAATATTTTCGCCTGATTGCAATGTGTTCAGAAATGTGTGCGCTGCATCCACATCCACATCCATGCAATGCTCCATTCAAGTTACGTTATGAGCCTAGCACACGCACAGGCTTCACCACAGTCTTGCCTGCGCTGCAAGATGATGATGCACACGGTACATCGCGCGTGTGGTTGGTAAAAGTCTTCTTCTTCCTATTTCTCGTCATCTTATATTATATCTTATCTCGTAAGCAGTATTAGGCATAGCAGCTCCCTCTCCGCTTCAAAAACCAGCAGATGCCACTGCTGATTTGTCCTCTCTGTATCACTTGAAGTATTTCAATTTTAGTCGCTAAACGAAGATTTTCAGGTACTTTTTTGAGTCCTATCGTCGTCTTGATTCGAAATATTATTTTCTTGTAGTTCATTCCGAAGACTTTCTCTGGATTGAATGCTTTTTTCTATTAAAGTACTTATTGGATCTTCTGGCATGTTTTTTTTCTTTCTTTTAAGGTAACATATTTCAGACGTTTCCTTGGCTTGTCTCATTATTGTGTTCACTTGCTCTTTCTGGACTTTCATTTCGCTGTTCTTCCATATTATTAGTAGTTTCATTGATGTCTGCATTCTTCTGCAGGAAAGAAAGTCTTGACAAGTACATGACTGTATTGGGATCCTTTACGAGTACCAGCAGTGGGAGGATTTGATTTCCCTTTTTTGTATTCCTTATTATAACAATCTCGTATGTTCTTCCATTTATTTTTGCAGTATTGTATCTGAAAATAATAATATTATAAATTTTACATGGTACACTATCTCCTAAACTGTTTCTTGCACCATGAGTACTTTTAGGGTCAGAATGCAATGTATTTAAATAAAAAACACAAATTTACATAAAATACTCTTTTTTTCTACCGTGTCTTCATCATTTCCAAAAATCTCTACCAATTCCTGCCAAGCTCGGTACCTGGCAACTTTATTGGAATAATCCTCACACTGAAGATCCCATATGACAGGTTATTGATGAAGTGGAGGAGACACTTCATCAATAAATAGTTCAGTATCGAAGCGATCCATGGTGAGTTCACCTGTACTAATGTGACGTACGAACCGCGCGGGGCCCGCAACGCAACTAAACGTGCAGACGAGGCTCCAAAACCGCGCGAGTAACCGCGTAGCATGGCTTACCGTTTAACTTGCCGATTATTTATATTTGTTGTAAACTCAGACCAAGTAAAAAGTAAAGACGGAACTCTGCGAACAGCAAAGTGAGGCCGGTCAAACTACGGTCAATGTACATACACAATACACGCACACACGTACAACATAAACTACGCCTTGGTCTTAAACTTCTTATTTGGTCTGAGACGTGTGTGCGTGTGTGCGAGGCGTAGTTTGACCGGCCTCACTTTGCTGTTCGCAGAGTTCCGTCTATACTTTTTATTTGGTCTGAGGTTGTAAAATAAGACCCGCGCGGTTCTTGCAGTGTTAATTTTTTCGTCATATTTTTTTTTGTATGTGTGCTCAGCGATATCTTCGCTAAGTAAGAACCTATTACGATGAATTATTTTATTTGGAAGAATACTATTCCACGGTGGAGTTTTAATGGTGAAGATCTAATGCTGTTCTTTTTGTGGAGGTTTGAAATCGTCAAATGACTCCCAGAGCGGTAAGGAGTGTCGAAATTCTACTGACTAGAAACCTCCCATGTTCCTTCTTAGCCCTTTATGTCGAGGTCGCGGTGTCTGTTTTGAACAACCCGCAACATCTAATGCTGATCTTCGAAGATATAATTATAAAATAACTCTTCAAATTAGTCGGGGTTACTGCAATCGTTACGATGTTTATTGTTTACACAATATTATAAAGCTTGTATACTCTGAGGAGGTAAGCAGTGGTGTACAGTGCAATCACATTTCGACAGATATATGTTTGGTCCCATTTAACCGGGGATAAGCCTACTATCATGGCACATATTGTTAACAATTTTAAAATAAATGTAGGTACTTACAGCAAATATTTGCATAGTAGAATAGAATAAACCTTTTTTTTCAAAAATCAATTACTTTGGAAGCCATTGGCAAAAAAACTGAATCAAATAAACAAAAGTCACAAACTTCAGAAGCTAAAGTTATTTGTACATTTTTGTTTTTGAAGTCAGTATTTATAATTTGAAATTTTTTAGGTTGTTTTATTATTATAAGATTGAAACTAAAATGTCATAGTATCCATCTGCCCGATTTTTTTTCTGTAAATGAAAACATTAAGTATAATGGAAATGTACTAGGAGCACAGACACACCCAAAAGTCGTATAAAGTACCCTTTCGTAGCTATAACACTAATTAGAAGTACCTGAGTATATTGACTTTGGCCCCTATGTGAAGTCTCCCGGTCCTTGAGAAGTTATTATGTGATTAGTTGAATGATAAGCATCTTTGAAACATTGCAAAATTATTAAATTAATAAAATGACGTACGTATATCTACGAATATGAAAATCACGACTTTACTCGCTTTGGTAAGAAGCTGAAAAATGGGATACGTTGATTTTTCACTTGCTCATAAAATTGCTTTAGTTTCACTGCAATTAAGCACGTAGTGACAACTGTAATCAAACTGTGACTTTTCATTGCTATTATTCAAGCAAGGTAAGGGTTTTTTTTATTGGTTGAGTTGCTTTGTTCTTAAAAAAGTTTCGATACAAAAAAGAAAGATCGTGTTCAAAAGTCCAAATAAATTAAGGAACTCGTACTTATTGCTTGCTCGATTGTTTATTTATTTAAACTTTATGCACAATAGTGCGTAAAGGCAAAATATATAGGCGGACTTAATGCCACAAGGCATTCTCTACCAGTCAACCTTAGGGTCAAACAAGACAACATTGTGGTAGGCTACAAAATAACCAATAAAACAATATCAATAATTTAAACACATATAGAAATAACATAAACTAATAAATATTGTAACAAATACCAAAATTAAAAAAAAAACGAAAAACTTAACTGAGAATTACTATGACTCGACTTGCAATAATTGAGAGCTATTTGGTCTGATTTAAATAGTGGCTACGTACTTTCCTCTCATTTCATGCAACTTTGTATTTAAATAGATAATTTCAACTTGTACGTTTTGAATTAATAAACTTACACTCAAATTTAATTTAATTTCTTTGTAATGATAAATAACACTTAAGTCGCCATAAACACTTCCATTCGACACTTCCTAGTGTTTGCGAAGAAAACTACTAGGGTCACATAGAACGATAGAGATTTATAATAGCACGAAGAGATTTCCATTGACCTCTCCATTAGATTGTTGACAAATCAGTAATGTGGTTTGGGTGGCCACTATTAGAGAGAATAGAGAAAAGGATTAATCCTTTGAGTACAAAGTATACAAAAAAATGCCATTGGCTGATACAATAAACAATTACAGTTTTAGCCATAATAACGACGTTGGTACTTGATGTCATGTTCCAACTAATCCAGTAAATTTTCCCATCCAACTATCAAGGCTGTACCTTCCAGAACATTCTACTAGTCATCATGCATCATCATACAGTTTCTAACAGCTGGTGACAAGTAAATATTATGTTGTTGGCTAAGTAAAACATACGCATTAAGAACATCAACGATTAGATGTGTGGAAAACCCTCTTTTCTTATAAAGGCGAAGATAAGCAAAGACATTTTCAAAAAATATAACGGCTTGGGATGAGCTGGATTCTTTCTCAAAGGATTGGCCTACAATCGCACTTTATTGGGAACAGTGGAAAGAGGTAAGGGAGGCTTTCGCCCTGCAGTGAGACAATATAGGCAATTAATAATAATTGATGACTCTTTGATTTCTGACAGCCTAGTAAACTGTTCTCAACATAACATTACATCACACCTGTAACCCCAGAAGAGTAACGCAGGGGTATACCTAGTCTGTCGGGGCTGCGGGTAGTCCTCTGGTTATTGCGGCCTCGACATAGAGGGCGAAGAAGGAACATAGGTGGTTTTTAGTCAGTAGAAGTCTGACACTCCCTTTCGCTCTGCCCAAGAGCGGGAGGGGTTATTCGATGATTTTCCACCCAAAAAAAAAGGGGTATACCTAGTATATCACAATGGGCCTCATCAGAAAGCTCCAAGTCACCCAAAGGGCAATGGAGAGGTCTATGCTTGGAGTTTACTTGCGTGATGGGCACATTGCTCGCAGAACGGATGTCCGATGGGGCCGAAAAATTCTGGAGTGGCGACCGCGAAACGGAAGACGTTGCGTTGGAAGGCCTCCCACTAGGTGGACCGATGACCTGGTGAAGGTTGCGGGGACCCGCCGGATGCGAGACGCACGGGACCGGTCAATGTGGCGACACCTGGGGGAGGCCTATGTCCAGCAGTGGACGGCTTTTGGCTGAAATGATGATGATGATACCTAATATTACACCCAAATTTCGTCAGTAATGCTTAAGCCCCATGTAATAGGGGGCGACCCTAATTTTTATCAAGCTTATAATCGGGTACCAACATTATCTCTTTATTAATGTTAGTCAGACAATAGACGTACCTATTTGTGTAACAACGAACAGCTATCAAACGATGACTCTTTCAAAACTTATCACCTCACCTCTGCCCTCTTGGATTATAAAATTATCAGGAAAAAACTTATTTAATATTTCAACATTTTACAGTAAGGTTTATTCCAAGCCCGTATGGCTGCGAAAGAACCTTACTCTTGAATTTCTAGACACTTAGGATTATCCAAATCATAATCATTATCATCATCAGCCTATAACGTTCCCACTTCAGGGACTCAGGCCTCCTCTCTAGGAGAAGGTTGGGCTATAATCCACCACGCGGGCCCAGTGCGTGTTAGTAGATGTCACATGTCTTTAAATATTTTGGTTTTAAGACATGCCAGTTTCCTCACGATGTTTTCGTTCACCGTTTTGAGAGCAGCTGTAAAAAAATAAATGAAATAAATAACACAAAGTAATATGGCCAGCCTGGGTTCGAATCCATGACTTAATTTTTTTGTGATTTCAATAGTATCTCTCAGCCCTGGAGCCATGGAGCTACTCGTAGATGGCGCGGTTTTTCTAGTTTGTTCCGACTTTCGGAATCTCGGTTCACTCGTACAAAGCGATGGTCAATTATATTGCAGTGTTGGCACTGGATGGATGAAAATGACTTAATGCACTGCCTAAAGCAAGATTTGCATATGAGTGCCCAGAAAGTAGTCTTAATAGTTGAGGACGTAAACAGACGATTACACTGATCAACATTATCTATGGGCCCGACATACTTCCAGGCTTCATTAGATAAGTTCGACCAAACAACTCGACTCGACGCAAAAACTCAAGAAGTACAGAAGACTTTGCCTTAATTCAAATGCTACGTTTAACATAATGAAAGGTTTAGGTAAAGATTCCTTTGTAATAAAATTTTCCATACCAGCCTGACTGTTGGCACAGCGAAGGAAAATTTACAAGAGACTTGAAATTAAAATTATAGCTTAGTTAATAAGATGTCATCAGTTCTAAGTACAGAGTATCTTTACGTGGATCTCGTAATAGGTAAATAAGCATTAGATAATCACTAGATATTATAAAATGAAGTCCCCCGTCGCGTCTGTCTGTCTGTTTGTTCGCGATAAATTCAAAAACTGCTTCACCGATTTTGGATTGGATAAAGTGGTTCTCGAGCAAGGTTTTTACCGACATTCACGTATCAGCTATTAATTGTATAAGAAACTAGCGGCCTGTCCCGGCTTCGTACTGGTGGACATTTATTTTAAAACGTAGTTTTGCATATATTACTCTGGGATAATGTAGCATTCTAGGGGTGAAGGATTATTTCGACACATTCAAAAATAATAATCTTTCGTCTATAAAAATATCCATTTAATAGATAAGAATAGGTACTTCTGTGATGGCCATTTTCATCTTATTTCATTGTGCAAAGCATGGACTGTCTAATACACCTTGTTTTTTTTTTGGCGGGTGGAAACTATCAAATAACCCCTCCCTTTCTGGGCACAGCGGAAAGGAGTGTCAGACTTCTACTGACAAAAAACTAACCCATGTTCCTTCTTAGCCCTCTGTGTACTGGGCTCTGTGGGGGGGGGGGGGGGGGTTACAAACAGGTCTTCGGGCCAGAACTCATCGTGGCCATCTCCGGAACCTTGAAATCAGTGATGTGCAATCATGTAACACAATACATTTGCCTGCAATAAGTAAGATGGATTAAAAGTTACCTACGCACATAAAAACAAATGAATTGAATGTGCATAAAAAAGTAATGAATGGACACGATTATCATTAAGAAGATGAACCTTTAAATTTAAAAGGAGATAATGAATTTATAATGATATTAATATCATTGCTTCTTTATAATGTTACATAATGTTGGTAAGTACAATCACGAGCAATAATATAAATACACTTGTCAAAGTTCAAACGCGAATTTCTCGTAAAATAATGATCGCAACTTTGACATAGGCTTAGGTACCTAGTTACCTACATACTTTATGATATACCCTGGTTTAAATTAACCCTTCACACATACGTCAACCAAGCATTCTGTACATCAAACTAAGTACTTCTACGCAAAAAAGTTTGCTGGGAAACAACTTTTTTTTTTGGGTCATAAATAAAATTTTACGGCAAAACTCAATGTAGCACTCTTAAAACATAGTGCTAGTGGATGCTTTGAATAGTAAACGGGTCATGGAGGTAATTTAAGTAAAGTTATAACCTGAAAAACTAGTATTTACAAAAACACCTGTCCAAAATTTGGAACTTTGACCCTCCCTATCTCCGTAACTGCGGTTTCCAGGTTTGGTCTAGAACCAAAAAATGATCGCAGTGGTGGGGAGAACAAGTGCCCTTCGTTTGCGTTAATGGTACTTTTACACCCTTTAGGTAGGTAGGTACCAAAATATTAGTTTCGTTACGTAATCACACTAATATTATAAAGACGAAAGTTTGTGAGTGTTTGTATGTTTGTTACTTCTTCACGCAAAAACTACTGAACAGATTTGGGTAAAATTTGGTACCTACACAGATAGTTTATAACCTGGATTAACACATAGGATAGTTTTTATTCCGATTTTATCTTCCCGTGGAATAGTTTTCGAGTTGTAGCGGGCGATGCCGATGGCAACAGCGTGTATGAAAGTAAAACCAATATCATCATCTGTCTAGCCTTTTCCCAACTATGTTGGGGTCGGCTTCTAGTCTAACCAGATGCAGCTGAATTACCAGTATTTTACATGCAGCGACTGCCTATCTGACCTCGCCAACCCAGTTAATAGTAGCTAATACGATACCTACCCTTTGGTTAGACTGGTTGTCAGACTTTCAGGTCACTGACTATCTGCAACGACTGCCAAAGATCTGTATATGGTAGTCGGGACCAACAGTTTAACGTGCTTTCCGAGACATAAAAGAATGTACGGTATGTACCTACCTAATGCAATGGGTGGTCCCATCCACAGACCAATCTTACCAAGCGCAGCATAATGCAAAAATCGACCTGAGTGGCAGCGATTATCAGCCACTTGAAATAACCTGCGTTTCATCTGTCATCTCTCTAGCTCCAGCGAAAATTTTTCCAGTCATCGGAAACCTACAAAAGCAGGTGTCATTGAGGACGCTACAAAAATTTCGACTAATCAATAAATTATTTAGCACATAGACAAAATGACCCGGATATCGATTGTAACTGTGTTACACGAGTCTTCAAATAGCTTACTAAAGCATTTTATTGTAACTCTGCTATAGATTTCTTGAGACACTTTTACACTGTACGTTGAAACTATTTAATAATATGCATGTTTGTTGAGATGGGTTCCTATTTTTTTTTTTAAGCGTTGCCCGTCTCTAGGAATTACTTCTGTATCGTGGGTGCGATTACAAACATTTAAGCTTACATACACAAATAGCTAGACCAGGAACTACCTGTAGGCCATACAAATATTTGTGCCGTGCCGGGATACGCAGCGCAGCAGTCGAATCGGTCAGTCAGTCAATAATGTATCATCAAAAAGAAAAATATAAGTAACAAGTTGGTTATATTTATTGTTCTGTCAAACAATAGCTTTAAAGTCATTAACAAGAAAATAGGCGAGAGCGTTTCTATGGAGAAAAGACCTCCCGCATTTGACTGGCCTGTTGGTCTAGTGGTTAGTGACCCTAACTGCTATGGCGGAGGTCGTGGGTTCGATTCCCACCCAGGACAAATGTTTGTGTGATGAGCACGATCATTTGTTCTGTGTCTGGGTGTAATTTATCTATAATATGTATGTATTTAGAAATATATAAGTATGTTTATCAGTTGTCTAGTACCCATAACACAAGCTCTGCTTAGCTTGGGACTAGATGGCGTTGTGTGATAGTTGTGGAATATTATTATTATTATTATTTCCTCTTAACTAATGAGATGACAAGTATTAGGGAAATTTGAAAAAAGTTGACATTGTTGCGCCAACCTCAAACTAAATTGGGATAAAGGCAGGGGAAAGACTATGATGAGGTGCTCCGAAATGTTTCTTTGAAGTGATAAGTAGTTTATTTATTTAGTTAGCCTACAATAGGGGATCGGACTGAGTCAAAAAAAACGCGTCAAAGATCATGAGTATGGGGTTGTGACGTCATTTGTAGGTAAAAAATGTAGGTAAGTGAGGTGTGATAGATTTCCAAAAAATGTTTATTTTTCATGTAAACAAACAACGAAGACGATACAGTGCTTTGAAAACTCGTCATTTTCTAAGACATTAGTATGACATTCTTTACCGGTGATAGGAGATATTATACACTCGAGAGCAATGAATCCGGGTCACTTAAAGAATGTTAAAAATCTCGGAAACTAAAAATGATAGGTTAATGCAATAAATTGTATTTAATAGACAATGTAATACTCCTTAAATGAAAGTAAAAAAAATATGAGTCACCATACATTTTATTAACACAAAATTACATAAAGAAAAAAACTGCTGATCTCTCCTTAAAACAAAAATAGGAAACATGAATATTTTGAACTTTATTACGATTTTCTTGAATTTTAATACTTCGTATTGCCTCCTCGTGCTTCCATTACTGCGTTTACGCGGTTTGGCATGCTGTACACCAAGTTCCTTATACGATTTTGGGGAATATTCTCCCATTCCTCTGTGAGAGCAATTTTGAGCTCACGAAGCGTGATTGGGGGAGGGTTTCGTTGTTTTACGCATCTGCCTAGCTCGTCCCAAGCATGCTCGATCGGGTTGATATCCGGGCTGCGCGCTGGCCACTCCATACGAGTAATGTTCATCTCTTGAAGGTAGTCATTCACAATCCTACCTGTATGAGGTCGGGCATTGTCATGCATAAATATAGCATCCTCACCTAAATTGACCATAAATGGACCAACGTGATCATTGAGGATTTCTTCCACATATCTTACGCTAGTTAAAGAGCCGTTTTCTATGATCACCAGCTCTGTGCGACTTTCAGAAGAAATTCCGGCCCACACAAGTACAGACCCACCACCGTAGGCTACTTTTTCTTCGATGCATGCTTGCTTGAATCTTTCCCCTGGTCTTCGATACACTCTGTGTCTTCCATCGTGCTTGTAGAGCATAAATTTTGATTCGTCGGAGAACATAACTTTTGACCAATCTTCAATACCCCAATTTACGTGGCTCTGGGCATATCTTTGTCTTGAAATACGATGCCCACGCTCCAGTTTAGGGCCGTTTGCAGGTCTAAGGGGTTTTAAGTTAAATTCAGCAAGCCGACGTCTTACTGTCCATGCACTTGGGTTACTTCCTCCGAGGCGTCGAAACTGATTTGTGAGTTCAGTTCCTGTGAGAAAGCGATTTCGAAGCATGGTGTTCACCAAGTATCGGTCTTCTCGTGCTGTGGTACACCTGGTTCTGCCCGTTCCTGGTCTGCGTAGGTTAGAACCAGTTTCTTCGTAACGTCGGAGAACTCTTTGTACTGTTGACAGCGACACACCGACAGTCCTGGCTGTATCGCGCTGACTCCGGCCGGTTTCCAGCATTGTAAGTATTCTGGTGCATTCTTCAGGCGTAAGCGACATAATTTCAGCTTGAATAATGAATATAGAGCACTATCAACATGGTTTATGTACCCACATAAATGACAGATTACAAACAAAAGCAAAACCAAATGCTGTAATTTCGTAGTTCCATCTTCGAAAGTGGCCCTTTTTCAAATTTGATTTTTTTATGATATAACTTTACAATAACTAAGAAGTTTTAATACCTTCATTTAAGGAGTATTACATTGTCTATTAAATACAATTTATTGCATTAACCTAGCATTTTTAGTTTCCGAGATTTTTAGGATTCTTTAAGTGACCCGGATTCATTGCTCTCGAGTGTAGAATACCAGACACCAGCCCTATTTCATGTCTTGCTTTCGGATTGAATCTCAATCGATAATCTAACAGACGGACTAATTAGAATCATATTTTATTGACCCAGTCCGATGGGGATCGGATTGGGTATTTTGATTGTAATAAATAAAAGATTTTATTATTTCATTAATATGGAAAGAGAATCACTTAAGTTATTATTAATATGCACAGATATTCGCTTAAGTCTATTTATAATAGTATGATCCATTTCAACATGCAGGTAATCATAAAATTAACATCAACATTCTCTTCATTCCATGCATTCCTGGTAATGCATACTGATTCTACTTTAATTACTGAATGCGTTTATCAAAGCTGTCACATGTTATACACATGGATGCGCTTTAATTAATTAACATTAAAATCGTATTACAATTATGTTGTGGTTATATGAAGTAGACTATTATTTCTCAAACATTGAATGTCATGTCGTAGGTACCTGCTATAATGACCAAAGGGAGGCGTTAAAAGTTAAAAGTAGGAGATATTATAGGATACCAGATACCAGCCCTATTTTATGTCTTGCTTTGGGATTGAATCTAAGGTCCTAGACTACATGTATCTCCTTTCCAGTAGGTAGTGCAAGCGAAAACGATGATAGAATAGTCGCACTGTGTAGGACTATGGGCTCGTTTACGGAGACGCGGGGCGTTCTGCGGCGCGTGGAGAAGGTTCGTCGCGTGCTATTTTATTCATCTATTGAGAGGCGAGTCCACCACAATGAACGCTGCGAGCGAAATATCGCTTCTTGTAAAATCGCCGTTTGAAATCGTTACCGTTTTCATACGACTCCCCGCGTCGCACTGCATCTCCGTAAATGAGGCCTATAGCCGCTGATTTGGCTATACGTGCGTACGTTAGTAATATAACCGTCTTATGAGAGCGACAGGTCGTGTCTACGGCGCGTTCGTATACGACGCGCGCCTCAAATAGATGTCAGCAACATTGCAGGGGCCCGCAAGAGCCGACGACGCCTGCTGGGCTGCGGGTTGTTCGAAACAGCTACCGCGGCCCCGGACTGCACAAAGGGCTAAGAGGTATATGGGTGGTTTTTAGTCAGTATAAGTCTGACACTCCCTTCCGCTCCACCTTCCAAAAATAAGACCTATGATTGGCCATTCAACAGTCACAACACTAGCCCACACTGCATAAACTGTTTGTTGAACTAATAATTATTTTCTGTCGATTCAAACACAAAAATTTTAACTTTTGTAAAACAGCTACGTCGCTAAGTCAAACATGTTTAGTCAAAGAATAATAAACACGAAATTTATTAATATTCCAAGGTCGAAAATCACAAAGGTATTCATAATTTTAACAATAAATAATCAACAAGAACTGAATATTATAAAACTATTGTAAGAAAGAGGTAAGAAACTATTATGATTGTTAAAGAAGGAAGAGGTCAACCATTTGAATAATATGTCTGAGGTTAGTAATCTCAAGAATAACATTATGTCTCGAACCCTCGAGAATAGTAGCTCCTTCGGGGCAGTACTACCGAGTTCACTGAAAGTTTACCAGTTTTCTACCTTATTACTATTATACGAGCATTATAGGTTCGTGTAAGAGCTCGTGCTTAAATAAAAATAACCACTCTTGTCAATCTTCAGGATAAGCCGTCAGACCAATGGATCTCGTACTACCCAGTACTAACTAGGTTTTGGAGGTCAGATTAGTAGTCGCTCCATGTAAAATACTGGCATTCAGCTGCGTCCGGTTAGACTGCAAACCGACCCTAAAAAGGTAGGCAGTTGAGACTTAGAGCATATGGATGAAAGTGGCAGATCGTCAGTAAACTCGGTTGTACTCCCTTCATATCTCTTCATATTTGAAGTATTTCAGCATCAAATGGTCGCTCCAAATGTCCCAGTAAGATCTGTGTTTGCAAAGAGGCAGTTTTTTTTATTATAATTATAAGAACGAAGTTCTTAATAACTAATTACAATCTAGCCTAAAAAGTAATTTAAATCTGACTTATTATGTTACATTATAGATTATGTTAAAACTAAAGAATAGTGTCCATAATTATGCACATATACACAAGTCCTTAGCACTTCCTTTTTAGAGTCTGATATAATTATAAAAACACCATGTTCGTGTGTTATATAAATAGCACAACATTGTTACTATTATTAAATAATAGTAATGTTGCTATAATTAATATTAAATAAATAAATAAATAAATAATTCACTCACTTTGCACTTATACTACACTAATTCAAATGGTTTAGTTCTCTTAAGTCTACGCACTATGTCTGTATTGTCTAGCAGCTGAATTGCCTCAACATTCACGTGTCGATGGAGTCTGTGTTCGTGGGCTTCAGCAAATTTTTGAATGATGGAGGTGACGACTTCCATGTCTAGGTCACGGTGGAGGTCATCGTTTCTTATGTACCAGGGTGCATTCACTGCAGCCCTGAGTACTTTATTTTGGAACTGTTGAATTATTTTGCCGTTGGTTGGTTTAGTACAGCCCCAAAGTTGGATACCATACGTCCAAACTGGCATCAGAAGAGGCAGTATGAGAGACAATCTTCCCACTTATACATCCTCCTAAATAAAGAGCTAAACATCTATCCCATGAAACTCCGTGACTGTAAACTAGCTGTAACTGATTGGCTTACGAATAAATCCTACGACGACATTGAAACTTTGGTATCATCGCTGCCATAATCTGTGTGTGATGATGATCTAACAGATCCACGGTAACAAAATCGTTAGTGGAGGATGCTGATTCTGGCTTCTTCCGATCCCAAGACACAGTCGCAGGGCTAACTTAAACCTAAACAAAAATAACATACACAATATTATTATATATTATTATTATTATGATACACACACACACATACAAACACTCAAAATCCCACTCACATACATCACACAAGTGCGCTACTTTTTGTATTTTTGTAATTTCTCTTGTTTTTCAATTGCATACATTGTTTAATGTTAAGTGGAAGTGCGTATTCACCTAACACAAGCATCCCCTTGCTTAAAAGGTGACCTCCAAATCGTGTCTGTTAAAACTATGTAGTTGAAATTAACATTTTATTTATTTATTATCTGTCGGGGCTGGGGGTCGTTCGAAAGAGATACCGCGGCCTCGGACACAAATAGGTGGCCTGCTGCTTGTTTATGTACTCATTCGTAATCAGCCTATAATGTTCCCATTGCTGAGACTCTGGCCTCCTTTCTATAAGAAGGAATGTTTTATTCTGCTTAGTCTAACCCAATAACATAGCAACGTTTTTTGTAAAACACTACGAAAAATATTGAAAGGCAAAGATGTATCTAGGATACCAACAACAAAAGTACGATGAACTCTACGAAAAGAATTTTTGATATATCCTGTAATCGATTCAGGAATTCCGGTATTGAATTCTTGATCCGATTTCCGGAGCGAGTACCAAGAAAAGTTACGTTTATTTTTATATAAGAGCAGGATTTCTCGACATAAATGGGACAGCTATATTCCTAGAAAACCTAGATTTTACTTTTCAGAATAATAATCTACAAGAATAGTAACCATTATTTATTTTCAAAGTATTGGTACTAACTAAAACAATAATGTATCGCGTTGTTGGCACCACAAATATTTTATTTTTAAATATATTTTTAGTATTGCAGCACTGTATGTATACTGTCATCACATCACACTAATATTATAAAGGCGAAAGTTTGAGAGTGTGTGTGTGTGAGTGTGAATGTTTGTTACTTCTTCAAGCAAAAACTACTAAACGGATTTGGATAAAATTTGGTACTCAGATAGTTTATAACCTGGATTAACACATAGGATAGTTTTTATCCCGATGTTATCTTCCCGTGGGATAATTATCGAGTTGTAGCGGGTGAACCCGCTGGCAACAGCTAGTTTACTCTTTAATGGGAAACCTGTATTTTATTCACAGTTAAGGCACATCAAGCTGCCATAATTTGTTACTTTAATAGTTTTTCAACTTCCTAGAGTTCAAAACTATTGTGCTGGCGTCTGTACAACCACATTTCACCAGCACTACATAAAATTATGAATGAAATAAGTACTTTTTTTTTAAATAGGACAAGCCCGCCACACTATTCCCAAACCACTGTAACTCCTGTAAGCCAGAATCAACAGTGGCGACCACAAGAAAAGCGCCGAGACAATGAAGCTCGACGAAGTCCCAGAGAAACGATTTAACTGTCTTGGATCCCGCAACGAAATTAATCAGAAAAGAATAGCGGAGGAGTAGGAAAAACGAGTACTACGAAAAGTTATTTTTAGTCCAATGACCGTTTATTATCCATGGGTTTAACCTAAAACCTCTTTCTACGGTAATTTATAAATTACCGTAGAAAGAGGTTTTAGGTCACCTACCATAAATTTATGAATGGGCACGGCGCGCGGCGGCGGTGTGATAAGTCCAAAGCTGTCTACTTGACTTCTAGATCAGACCCATAAACGCACATTTTAGTTTACGGTCTCTTTCTCGCTTTCGAGGTTAACTGCGAAAAAATCAATATAAATTATATTGGGATTAGATAAGATGGCTTATTTGTTAACTGTTGTAGAACTGATAAAGTTATAAATATTATCGGCTTAGGTAGATAACCTTTTGCATGAATGAAACCGAAGTATGGACTAGTTCGCTACATCCCACTGGTTGGACTGCTCCAAATGTCCGTTCATCTGCACCCTTGGTGATATTAAGAACGTTTCTGAGGCTAAACTGATGGATGAATGGATTAATATAGATGTGAATTCGATACGAAAATGAGAATTAATTAAACGCCTGTAATCCCAGCAGCAGAGCAGTGGTGGCCCAGTGGTGGCCCCGACTTACGAACAGTCGTTTGTGGGTTCGAACCCAGGCAGGCACCTTACTTAGTGTAATTTATTTCATCACCACTGCTCTCAAAATGGTGAAGGAAAACATCATGAGGAAACCGGCATATCTTAGAACCAAAAATTCGAATATATGGGCCCGCGTGGTGGATTATAGCCCATCCCTCTCCTAGAGAGGAGGCCTGGGTCCCTGCAGGGGAAACATTATAGGCTGATGATGATGATGAATCCCAGCAGGTTCAGGCAGAGGTGTACATAATAGAACACCCACATTTTGTCCAGTATATTTAAGTGCCATGTTATTTGGGGTCGGCAACCCATGTTATTTCATGGGATAAGGGCGAGAAGATGATGATAATGAAATAGGGAGCGAGCTTATTGCCATTATCATTTTATTATTGATTTCTTTAGGATGATTCCCTTACGTACAACCAAAATCCTATCCTACTATCACACTTCACACTAATATTATAAAGGCGAAAGTTTGTGAGTGTGTATGTTTGTTACTTCTTTACGTAAAAACTACTGAACGGATTTGGATAAATGGAATAAAACAATAACATTGTCGTACCCAAGAGAGGGAAAGAGGAAAAAGGGGAAACCATTCAGAAGATGGGAAGATGATGTTGTTAAAACAGCTGGAAAAACCTGGACTAGACTTGCGCGGGAGAGAGAAGACTGGAAAGTGTTGGAGGAGGCCTTTGCCAAAGGGCACACAGATTGAAAAACAAAAGTAAAAAAAAAAAAAAAAAAAAAAGGTATTTGAAGAAACATGAATACTTATATCTGAAAAAGGGCTAAACAAAAAAAAAAGTTACAGTAAATGATTATTTTCTCGTTAGTTATTTTTTTCTTTTTGCACTTGCATTTCCCGTGGTTTGTATCTATGCAGGTGAAATATTTGAACATATTTTACAAAATTAAAAATATTATGTCCTGATTTAGCACAATTTCTGCTACCAAGAAATTCTACACGGAAAATCCCAATAACACTTCACGACCTGGGACTAGAATTCACGACCTCACACTCATCAAAAAGGCTTAATTGCCAAGAGCCTCAATCTATACCTAGCTGAGGTGGCTTTCGTCAAGGGCTTGATACAGAAATCGATACTCCTGAACACGGCTCGTATTGTTAGGAGGTTCCTTCCTCTGAAGCCCTGACTGCCGCGTAGCTTGGACTCCATTCCCTCAATACCGATGCTACAATTTATTTTTTTTTTTTTTTTTGTGGTTTTTTTTTATATGTAACTCTGTAAGCCAGAATCAACAGTGGCGACCACAAGAAAAGCGCCGAGACAATGAAGCTCGACGAAGTCCCAGAGAAATGATTTAATTTGTAGGTCTTGCGAATACTAGACCAAAGAGTAGGTAATAAAGTGAATCATCATCATCATCTGCCTGGCCTTTTCTCAACTTGTTAACTTCCAGTCTAATCGGAAGCAGCTGAATACTAGTATTTTACAAGTAGCGACTGCCTATCTGACCTCCACAACCCAGTTAATACTAGGCACCTAATTACCCTTTAGTAAGACTGAATGATCCGAATGAGATATTTATTAATGTATTCCTGACACAAATCAGTAACGCCTACACTGAGACGTAGCCTACATCTGTCTTTTACAACTTACCCCTATAATTTGCCCATACAGGGCAACGACCTCTTCTCTCACGGAGATTTAGGACGATCATCGATCATTGCGTTTGCTCTCTACATGTAGACCGGTGTAAGGTTTCAGTCCTACAAATATCCCCTTTCCTTCTTAATGTTTTCCTTGAAGTGGAAGCGCAGGGATAGGCCAGGAAATTTAAAAAAAATCCTACTCTATTTTGCAATCTGCCATAAGTACAGATTGCAAGAGAATGATGCAATATGCATCATTCTCTTGCAATTATCCCAATTCATTTGGGATCAAATCAAATGATTTATGTCTTTGCAAACATGGGTAATATATGTACATTGCCGTTTCTTTTTATGAAGTTCTTCATATTTTACCTTCACATATAGGCATGCAAATATTACGTTTAGAAATAATATATCGGAAATAAGTGGCATGGCATTGGAATTACATACAAAAAAAGTCAATTTGGCCAAAGTAATACAAAATTAAAATACTATCAATCATGTCACAGAAACGGACATAAAATATTTCAATTTAACAATAAGTAATTCAATGAGTAAGTACAATAAAAAAAAATTAAAAATGTCAATCTGGTCAAAGTAATAAAGAATTTAAAATATTTCATGTCAAATGAAATAAAATGTGCCAACTAGAATAACAATGTCAATGTCAAGAGTAACTATAGATTTACAAGTCAGTCAACAACAGTAGCGTAACAGAAAGTTTATCAAACAGTCAGTCAACATCAAACATCATCAGTAAAATCTTTTTAGGCTAGAAATTGTGAGAAGTGTCTCAAATTGACATTGTTATTCTAGTTGGCACATTTTATTCCATTTGACATGAAATATTTTTAATAACTCTTTTGCAAAAGAAAATTGTTAAGATGCCGCTTGAATACCTTACTATCCAGCTCTTTCCTTGATTTCGCAGATTGTCGCAGTTTGCCATTTTCTTCCATAATTGTCTTTAACTCGTCATCACATCAGACACCTCCTTTCTTGCTGTATCATCCTTTAAACAGTATTCATCGATTTTTTTGTCTTCCTAAGTCTTCAATATATCGGAAAAAAATACTAATTAATCCATCAGATAGATTTCCAAAAAATATTGAAAACTTATTTTTTCTTCTTTCACATAAATAAAAAATGAAGACAAACGGTGCTTCGAAAACTCGTGAACTCCTCGAAAACGTCACATGTTAGTACAATTTTTACGACAAATGACGTCACATGATTTTTGACGCGTTTTATCTTCGTCATAAATTCGGACTAAATATGTAGAATCATATTTTTTTGACTCAGTCAAAATCAAAATCAAAATCAAAATATTTTTATTTCACATAGGCCTACATGGGCACTTATAAAACGTCGGTAAAAAGGGTCCGATCCCCTATTGAGTACTTATACAAATCAAAAAGGTTGTCAACGGGTCCGGTTGACCAATTCAAAAATGCATTAGGTCGAACCCGGGATCCACCTTAGTAGTATCAGTTGCCCAGATAGCCAAAATAAAATAATTATTCCTAAAAACAACAAAGGGAAGCAAAATGCTACGAGTGTAAAAAAGTTTCCGGGGTTGGTGACATTTGTTTGATAGATTCGCTTTTTGTGTCAACAACTTTCCTTTTCGATTTTTGATTATGTGATCATCAACATATACTTGTTGTTAAAGAGAAAAGATACGTATTTAAATAAATAAAGAAGCCAATATTCAAGCAAAAATACAGGTTACTCGAACTCTATACAAATCCATGAAATCTAGCTAAATATGCTTCCGAAATATCCTATTGTTTATTGAAACCTATTTGCCTGGTTTCAAACCAAATGTTACCTTACAAAGAAACTTCAAAACCCTAATTATTAAATAAAATACCGGCGTTGCTTCAACAATAGTTCAAAGAAAATCGTTTAAAATTACATCCTTTTTACTAAGATTCCCAAAAAATATAGATAGTTTATACAATAACTCACTGTGACTGCGGCTGACGAGCCCTAGAAACCTACATTTTTTGATTAGTAGAACACAGCTGAACTGATATAAACAATGCATTCCTTTTTGTTATGGAATGTCGGGTAACAACTGGAGAGATTTTCTTTGTGACTTTATGGTATATACAAGGTACAAAGTTATAACCTCTTAAAGTTGAACCTGACCATTTCGCCGTTTAAGTGTATACTTCCCCTGTGCTCCTATGATCATCAAGTCAGGATCTGATCATGGAATCCTGGAGAAAAAAGAAAGAAAGTCGATGGCAAAAAAACGAAATCAAACAAAAATCACCGACTTCAGATACAGTTTTTTTTTTTTCTAAAGTTAGTTTTCACTTTTTTTAAGCCAGTTTATTTTTTTGTTAAAAAGTTTTATACAAGGGTAGCAACATTATAAAATACATCTAAATTAAAGACATTCAAGCTAAATCGATTCATGTTATCCCGTACAATAAAATTGGTTACTAATTTTGAATCGTATACCTACTCGCTAAAACATCGAACATTGACCTCTACACATTGCAGAGACACAAATTCGAAGCGCATGCCTAAACACGTGCTATCTGTCCCGCTTAATATTTCTTTATTTAATAATAAAAAGAGGTAAAAAATTATGTTTGTAAGTACTTACGTATGTTTGTATGTAGAGGGTCATCTCGTTGTTCGAAAGAGTCACCGCGGCCCTGGAACGCAAAACGCATTAGATGGAGCACGGATTGGAATTTTAAATTTAGATGCTACGATCATCAGCCTATAATGTTCCCACTGTAGGGACTCAGGCCTCCTCTCTAGGAGAGGGATGGGCTATAATCTACGGGTGGTAGAAGACACATGTCTTCGATTTTTTGGTTCTAAGACATGCCGGTTTCCTCACGATGTTTTCCTTCACTGTTTTGAGAGCAGTGGTGATGAAAAATTACACAAAGTAATGCGCCTGACTGGGTTCGAACCCATGACTCACTGCTGCTATAGGCTATAAATTATATTAATTTATATCATGCTTAAAAGTTATTACAACTAAAAAATTACGAAAACGCGGGGGAAGTGCTAGTCATATTTGATTTATTTATAATTTAAAAACGTGATATCTAACAATCATCATTAGTTGTCGATCGGGAAAGGATGGTCAGACTTCTACTGACTTAAACCCAGTCATGTTCATGCCCAGGCGACGGCCCTTGCACTTCTGACATTTCTTTGAGGCGCGCTCGGAACAAAAGCGCACTGTTTCATAAGTAAGTAGGTACCTCAAAAAGTAAACACAATCGTTTTTAAACATCACATCTAAACATAGATATCACTCAATGACCTAGTTTTCCTGCCCAAGGATGGACCGACCTATTAAAACCAAATACCTGTAACCCGTGCTTCTGAGTGGCACAACACGTGTTTATTTTAACACCACTTTAAAAGGAACGTTTTACATTTTTCATTTTTCACAGTATTTTAGAACGTTTTAAAACGTCTCGATAAACTTTTTACACATATTTTGGGGTCGGTTCCCAGTCCAGCCGGATGCAGCTGCTTACCAGTCATTTATATTGAATGACTGCCTACCAAGCCAACCCTCAACTTTGTAAGTACTGGGTAATACGTCTCCGTGGTGTTTACTGTCGTGGTACTGGTTGTCAGAGATTACAGATTAACTGGAACGACTGCCAAATTATGTATAAATAAGCTGTTGCCAGCGGCATCACCTGCTACAACTCGAAAATTATCCCACGAGAAGATAAAATCGGGATAAAAACTATCCTATGTGTTAATCCAGATTATAAACTATCTGTGTACCAAATGTTATCCAAATCCGTTCAGTAGTTTTTGCGAGAAGAAGTTACAAACATACACACTCACACACTCACGAACTTTCGGCTTTATAATATTAGTGTGATGGTATTCGAGACCATAGACTTGACGTACTTTCCAAGGTACGGGTGAAACTTGCCCTGTGATCCAAAGACCATCCGAGGAAAGTGCGGTTTTACCTAAAGTGCGACCGAGGGGCTGTTAAATTATAGAGCCTCGAGCTCATCATGATTTCAGCTGAAAGAAGTCCATTGCTAGACATAGGCCTCCCTCAAGTGTCGCCACATTGTCCGATTCGATCACGCAAGGAAACTCCGAGCATAGCCTCTTCTTTGCCCTTTGATGTTAAGCCTTATGATGAGGGGCATTGTGAGAGACCACGTTTCGGTCCCGTATGTAATCACTGGCAACAGCTCATCACCAAGCTCATCGCTCGAATTGAATTAGCGATTTCATAAGTTTAACATAATGTTGCAGACATATTGCTAGTATATCTTCGGATTTTTAGAACGAACAGGTTAAGAAATAACCCGTTTCATAAGGAAAGTCTTCAACACGTGCAAGATCAAGTGGCTTTAATTTAACATCCTCGCTCAAAACGTGGTTTTGTTATGGTCATCAGCAAGCATAATCAGCCAATGGTTCCACTGCTGGGATACAGCCATCCCCTCTATGAGACGGAGTGGGATGCAATTCACCACGCGAGCCCCTACGGGTTGGTAGATTCTATGTCACAAGTGTTAGCTTTTTTTTGGTTCTGAGATGGTACCGGTAACGTGACTCTTTTGTTTTGTTTTTAGGCGTATTTATAATGATAATGCCCTTGTAATCCTTGGTACAATAAGTGTTTCATTCAGTGTCTCCTTTTGAGAGGTTTAATTTTACATAATCCAATACTTGTTACTACTTAGCTACAAATGGGTCTGTTCATACGCCCGCTTTTGAGGTAGCATTCGTGTCAAAATCAAATATATCAATAAAACAAAAATTGTATAACAAAAAGTATAATAATATCTATATTTATAGTCGAATTGAGAAACCTCTTTTTTGAAGTCCGTTAAAAATATGTCCAATATCCGTGCTGTGTTGTTCTTTTAAATCTTTTTGGTTAAAACACAATAATAATTCCAAAACCACAAAGACAAAGTCTTTTGTCCTTTTTCGAAAAATAATTAAATACAACTTTTTGTTTGAGGCTCATAAAACGATCGCAAATTAAAATCCCCAAGTTCTATAAATACGACATTGTGTACTGCATCCCAACATCAAAGGAGGGTAAAGAGTTAAACAATGCATCCTCGATCTCGTTGTTTATTGATTAATTAAAGATTATGTTTTGCTTGAATAACGGTAGAGGGGAGAATCGAAATTCGGCTTTCTTTCGGTAAGCGTCGGTTATTTTCGGCTTTTGAGATAAAAGGGCAAATCTTGGACGTTTTTTGCTTTTTACCGGACTACAAAAGTTCATCATCACCCATTATGTTTATTTTGCAAAACGGTTCTTACAAACACTCATCATCTGCCAATACTAGGTAAGCCCGGTGATGTTCCTACCTGACTATTCTGAGAAGATACAGCAGAAACAAACTTTTCATTTTATTTATTTCAGTAACAATTTTTACATCGTATCGAAATGTCACACTAAATTAAATACAAAATCATAAAATTACAATATCTATCCATAGAATCTTGGTCAACTAACATGAGACCTATGCAGATTATTGTCTGAGATGGTCTTTTGAAGAAAGAACCACACTGTTTTAGTTAGAGCTGTTCAGTCAGTGCAAGCATTTGTCATCAAGAACCCATGTTGATAGTAATAAATATCTAACTTAAATAAGTACAATTTGTCGCGTGTTGCAAAATAGAAATCTCAAAGATACGTCAAGTTTTTCGTCAACCGTTCAATGCTTCTTGGCCATGGTAAGTCCCTATCAGCTGTACCACTTGTAATCCGTTTAGACAGTAAATGAACAGCAGATCAGGTATTTTCATTAAATTCAAGAGAGGAGTCTGTGGCTTAATAACAATTTGGGTTAAGCCGCGCTGGCCTAGGTTGGTCTGTGGATGGGTGACCACCTATTAAATACCGGGTTTCTTCCGTGCCTCGGAAAGCACGTTAAACTGTTAATCCTGGCTGTCATAAAGATCTTAGGCAGTCGTTACAGGTATTCAATGAGCTCAAGTCTGACAACCAGTCTTACCAAAGGGTATCGTATTTCCCAGTATATGTCAGTCAGCAGCACAAGCCAAATACAGCTGCATCCGGTTGAACTGAAAGCCGACCCCAACAAAGTTGAGAAAAGGCTAGACATGATGGAGTCTAGAAACATAGGTTGATGAATTCTAGGTTAACATTTCCTTCATAATCTCCTTCAGATTAATAATTGTAATACCTACGCTGCTTAAATGACGGGCTAAAAGAAAATAGAGTGAATGGCTCAATTGGAGGTCAACTGATAATATGTAGCAAGACATTAACGGTGCATTAGGATATCAAGTGTGTACATTTAGCAGATCACGTCGTAATGGTGTAGCTTCAAAAAGGAGGTCACCCAGAAACGACGGCCTTGAACTTCGTTGATTGCCAAAAGTTGACGAAAATTACCAATTTCAGTAGCTTTACTTTATCAACTGACTGCCTTGTTGGTGAAGTGGAATCGTGACTGCTGAGTATGAGGTTCTAAGTTCGATTCTCAGGCCAGGCAAATTGTTATTGGGTTCAGGGTGGGATCAGGAATATCTCAGTAGCTGGAGTCCGGATTGGTGCCCGGTTAAAAGGCTCGCCCCCAATTACATGAGACTTAAAATTACTAGTGAAATGTGGGTGTGCTATTAGGTACACCTTTACCTAACCCTTCAAGGCAAATTTATCAGCTTAAGATTTTCCTTGGGGCTCCCTAAGTTCATAAGAACGAGTGTTCAGTAGTCAGCTGTGGGTTGGGAGATATTAAATGTCCTCAAATGTTACAGGGCATGTTGCAAAGCAACGGTGATGGAATCATTTCATCTGCCTAAAGATCTTTCCTAATTATATTAGGGTCAGCTTCTAGTCTAACCAGATGCAACCAATTACCAGTATTTTACAACATGGAGTTTATTATTTCTCTGAAATGTATTAAAGAAATTTGACAGACAGTAGTAGGTGTGCTGGCGTCACCTATGCAAATAATATTGTCCATACATTATTCTATCAAAAATTTAAGAACCAAACTAAACTTTGGCCCCATTTAAATGTTGGTTCAACTCTACACGAAATGACTCAGACGACGCAGCATCTGTAAATACCAACCATTTGCTTTAAATCACTTTGTTTAGTTTTTCAAGGGTCGTTGGGTAATTAATTTCAGTAATGTGAGATTTATTACATTTATATTAGGTATATTGTAAGACTCACATATAAGGTTTTGGTATTTCTTCTTTATTAGACTTTTTGATTCGCGTTTTTAAACAATTTTCAATTCTCTTGAGAGACTCACTGCCGCACTGACTCCTACATAATAGCCCGGACACAAAACTCTGTATACGCGTTTTATGTTAATAAATAAACCTAATTTTGTTCTGTTCATAAAAAAATATTAAATTTTGTTTTTTATGCAAGCCCGTTTTAGTCTTGCATGTTTTTTTACAATTTCTTTGTTGTTTGTTGCATATTTGTTTTTATTTATGTTTTTTTATTGTTATACAAGCCCGATTTTGGTCTTGCATATTTTTTTTTTAATTGCCTTGTTGGTCTAGTGGTCGTAAACGCGCCTGCTAAACAGCAGCGATTCCCGGGTTGTTCAAAATGTTATTGGGTATTTCCATCAAGAAATTCTCAGTTGCAGCTTGGATTTGTGTCCCTAATATATGAAACTGAAACAGAACTGTTGAAAAAAAAAATCCTATTATAAATCCAATCTCTGCATAAAAAAAAAACACCTAAGTTCCAATTACTAAATTCCGCGGCAATATACAGGTTTCCCACATTTATGCGCAAGCGCTGCCTCGTGACAGATGCGCGTGCGACTTCACGTGCAGTGTTGATTGAGTTTAAATAGGGGCTATTTCACATGACTGAATTTAGTCGTCTTTTTCGAAGAATTTAAAAATTATCAACTGCTTAGTCTTCTCCCAATTACTTCAGTAATTATTATGATGGGGTCAGCTTACAGTCGGCAACCAGATGCAGCTGAATTTCAGTATTTAACATAGAGCGACTGCCTTTCTGACCGCCAAAACCCAGTTAATACTGGGTAATACGATTACCCTTTTTTGGAGTCAATGAGTCCTAATTCGGAGGGTGGGATATCATCAAATGAGTCCTACTAACTACTACGATGGTGCGGAAGCCTTTGTGTGTGTGTCCGACTCGCACCTGACTGGTTTTTTTTAACAAGTTTGCTCTAGGAATGTCTTCTGCGTTTTCAAATTTCAGATTGTAAGGCAAAACTGTTTTGTTTTAAATACCTGAACCAAAAAGTCAATCTGAAGCTACTAATATTATAAATGCGAAAGTGTGTGGGATGGATGGATGTCTGTTACTATTTTACACAAAAACGACTACCCGTAATTTAATGAAATTTATAACTTGGACAAACATAGGTGTAGGATCTGTTTTATACCGGTTCAACTCCACATGGGCTAAGCTGCTGGCATAAGCTAGTAAGCAGTCTATATTTCTAGCGCCACGTCGGTAGGTATCCTTTCAGCCCGCTTTAGTTAACGCTAAACGGACACTCTTTGAACAAGCGGTTTCTAAACGACTAAATTCAGACAAGTGAACTAGCCCCTTTACAGATAGGTGATCGATACTCGACGCTTGGTATCGAATGTCACTATAGTGCACATCACCTAAAGATATTCGACCATTGGCAATTATAAATGTCGTAATGGCAAGGAACTACCTAGATACATATGATTCATAGGTATTTGTAAATATTTTGATTTCTAGGTTACACGAGCTTGGTTTAAGGTTGATCTGGGTTTGTAAATACGGAAATCGTCTATGATTGGCTTTCAAGGGAATTTCGTAAAAGTACATTTTGTGGCAAGTCTTTGTTAATGATGAAAGGCTACTTACTGAGTTAATGAACCTTTCATCATAAATTCATATAGGTTCGTACTCATTCCATCATCGACTTCATCCATCGTTTTTCATCAGGCGTGATCTAGGTGGACCTCGAGCATGCAATTTTATAAAAAAAAAATGATAGCTATTTCTACACCAAAAGGGTATTTCACCAAAAAAATCTAATTAGCCTGTTAGATTATCGAAAAATATTGGATACGTGTTTTTTTGTTTTATGAAATTAATAAAATTTACGAAAATAAAACTAGTCAAAGTTCATGAGTGGTGGCTTTTAATGTCACTTTGTGGGTAAAAAAAGTACTAACCTTGTGACGTCACACGACTTGACATGACTTTTCAAAGCACTGTATAGTCTTCGTCTTTTGTTTACGTGAAAAAAGACAATACGAGTCCATATTTTTTTGTAAATCTATCTGATGCGCTAATTAGTTTTTTTTTTGGTACAATACCCTATAGTCAATAGGATTGTCATAAAATTTTCGTTAACTTAAATGTCAAACGAATAATTTTTTGACATCTACCATCGAAAACGCTGATGCTGTTATTTTTTCGAGGACCTCCTGTGATTTATGCTTATTCTGCATCAAGCTCTATTTCCTCTTTACAATGGCTTTATCCGCAAAAGGAAGCTGAATGCACTCAGCAGGATGACCTATTACCTAGATAAGTGTCAGTGTGCTCACTTGCACCATGACATTGAACTGACACTAGGGTAGGTACCTAGGTAAATGATGACGACGCTTGGCTGTTGTCGGCACGTACCAATGTTGGTTTCGATGAAATATTAGAGTTAGAGTGAATAGTTACGAACCATTTTTTTTTTTGGGCGGTGGGAAATCATCAAATAACACTGACACTCCCTTTCGCTCTGCCCAAGAGCGGGTGTCAGACTTCTACTGACTAAAAACCACCCATGTTCCTTCTTAGCCCTATATGTCGAGGCCGCGGTAACTAGTGTACAACCCGCAGCCCCGACGGGTTACGAACCATTCTAACGTCATTGGTGATGAAATATCCTAAACGGAGTCGAAAAACACTTGCTCTCTCCGTCATTGCATTTTTTATTAATCTAGTCTAGCTAGACCATACATGGGAACTCTCTAGTTACTGACATATTGAAGGTCAAGGTTCCAACTTTTTCTCATATACACATTTTGAATTTATAATTTATCTTTTTACAACCTCGACGACCCCCGTACTATTAAGTGCAGCTATCAACATAATAATGTTTTGAGTGTGTTATATTGAGTTTTAGTCCTATCGTAAAATAATTATGCACCATAAAAAAAAACTGCTCAGAGTTATTAATAATAATAATAATAAAATAGTTTATTGGTAAAAGTGCTCAGAGTTACTCCATTTGAATATGCAGAATGCTTGATCGACGCCTTCGTGAATGATTCGTTTAAAATGCACATAACAACAGTTTGTGAATAATGAAAATCATCGTGTCTGAAAAACTAACACGTAACATTAATTAAATAATAGGTATTACAATAATGCCTAATGACTAGAGATAGTGTCATCAACAAAGACGTTTTTTTTTCGCAGAGACAACGACTAGACGGCCACAATGACATTTAAAAAAAAAAGATTAGGTAAGAAAGTTACGTTTTTTTTTCAAGAAAGGAAATTCGACTTCGCGCACGTGACTTCGACACCTGCATTGTAATATTCATACGTACACACGTTTTACACACTACAGACACAAAATGTAGTACCTTGGCTCTCGTGAAATTCTTATAGACTGGGAGCCGTTATTTTTAATTATGTAAGTCTTCTAGAGTCTTCCTGATGCTGCGCTGCTACGAAAGCCCAGGGCTTTTGTAGTTGTTGTAGCTGGGTACTCTGCATAGCCTAACCTAAGTAGGTAGATGATAACATTTTTCAACACACTTGCTCATAAAATGGCTCTAATTTCACTACAATTAGGCACATAATGACACCTGTAATCAAACGTGACTTTTTCATTTATTATTCACTAGTGGGTTATAGGTTCTTTTTTATTGGTGGAGTTGCTTTGTTCTTAAAAAAGTTTCGATACAAAAAAGATCGTGTTCAATAGTCTTAATAAATTAATGTACCTATTGCTCGCTCATTTCATGCAACTTCGAATTTAAATAGCAAATTTTAACTTGTACGTTTTTAATAAATAACACATAAACTCAAATATAACTTTTATTTTTTTGTTGCTATTTTGTACGTGGCTAAAACGCTATCCACAAAAAGCCAAAAAAAGAAACCTCATACTTGTAGTCTATGACCGTTCGCGATTGTTAGATGCGCGCATAGGAAAACTTATCAATTTACCCCGCAATTACATAAAAAAATTCACAACTCATTTTCACTGTTGAAAATGATTTTTCAGTATTATTTTCTTCACACGAGTATTGAAAAACGTCGTATGATACACGTGTATTGATGATTACCGTCCTCGGCTCTCTTAAGACCCTCACCTAACAGTTTGGGTCTCAATGGTGCCTCAGCGGTTATCACCAACACTACACACTTGTACCATAAGGTACTATTACCTGAAAAAACAAAAAAGAAAAGAGTAGGAAAGTGTTCGAATTTTGCTCGTTGTTAAGACAACTGAACGGAATCCAATACAAGTACACTAAGGGTGTAACTACTAATAATAATTATACCTACATAGTTTAGGAGAAACAGTATTTTTACAACCAGTGTTGGAAATGCTGCCTGGAAGCGGACAAAAGATATAGTCTGAAATACAAAAGTAAAAATAAAATTGCTTTGGATTATGAGAAAGAAAACATTTCTGTTAAATCAAGATATTTTCTAAATTATCTCACTCAGAAATGTAAGTATTCTAAACTATGTATGTGGCTCATGATTTTATAATAACAGTAATTTCTACCTCCAAAACATAAATGTAGGTCAATGTTCAAACTCTTTTTGGTTCGTAAATGTAAATCAATAAATTACAACGATTTATAGGTTTACATTAAATTATTATAAAAACCGGAATCAATAAATCAGAACTAGTCTGAAGTCTGAACAGCTGACAAGATAAACAATGGTTTAGTGCTTAAATAGGCTATTCATTACAGATGTACCTAATAGTGATTAGATCGACATGAAAAGAAGAAATATACATTTATTTAGAAATAATTTTGACTTATCTACATAACATAACATAACGGTTGTAATCCCTAAAGTATTAGGCAGAGGTGTACCTAATAGTAAACCGTTTAAATTCGTTTAAATGCCGGGTGATAGACGAGCCTATTACCATCAGCCGGGCGCAGTTCCAGCCTCCGTACTTGCCACTGAGAAATTCCTAATGGAAAATTCCAATAACACTTGGGTCGACCTGGAATCTTCTTTATTTCTTTTAAACAATCATTTTATCCCTATTTAGCTCTGTGTTTTGACGGTCTGGTGGAAGAAAGCACTCTCATACAGATAGCCAAAAGACAAACAAAGAATAAAATCGAGCAAAAAATGGCTTCGTTTCAAAAGATTTTAAATGACGTGCTAGACAAAGACACCGCTACAGAAACGTGACGCCATATTTCATACCGCCATAGTTACGTTACAAATGGCCGTTTCGCGAGACAAGGATAGAAAATGCCCCCACCAAAAACTTCTAAAGCATGCAGTTACTCCATTTTTCATAGATTTTATTACTTTTTTCACACATCGTGTTATTACTGTTAGGTTTTTGAAATCGCATATTTTGTTTTTTATTAACAGTAGTCAAATAGACAATAGGGATGTTAACTGACTAAAAAACTATGATTGTAATTAGTCCGTTTGTTAGATTATCGAAAAATATTGGATACGTATTTTTTGTTTTATCAAATCAACAACAATTGACGAAGATAAAACGCGTTAAAGATTTGAGTGGGGGGTTGTGACGTCACTCACCGATAAAGAATGTCATACTAATGTCTTGGAAAATGACGTCACACGAGTTTTCAAAGCACTGTAATGTCTTCATTGTTTGTTTACGGGAAAAAAGAAAAATACGTGTCCAATATTTTTCGATAATCTAACAAACGGACTAATTAGTTTTTTTTGTTAACTACCCTATTATTACACACACAGTTAGCTAACAAAAGACGACTAACAATGGACACTTCAGCACGAAGATACCAATGATAATTATTCTTGCAACAAAGGCCAATGTAGGTAAGTAGCTAGTAAGTAGTTGGTGTTCAAGAGTCACACTAAACAGGGAAGTGAAATAAGTAGGAAAGAGACACTTAACCCAGTGCGGGCTATGGCGCCAATCACTTGACATTTTATGATAATTGTGTTCCGAGAAACGAATTGTCAAAGAAGAAATTCTTTAATAGAGTTTAGATAAAAAAACAGCGCCTGTATTTTTATGTCTGGAGACGCTTATAGGCAGTCGGGAAGCGAACCGACGTTCTTTTATAGTCAATAGACAACCACTAAACAAATGAGGCAGTCATTTATGATTAATAGGTATTTTTAAAGTAAATATTAGGTACATAGTAGGAAAACAACTACTTTCACAAAATAACGTTCACAATTTAATATTTAATAGAGTCACGACTCCTGGTCTAATAAAAACAGATTCTAATACATTTTGTATCGGAGCAATTTGTAAAAAAACGTGAACACGTGAAAACTGTTACATTGCTTCATGTGTATAACTGCCGTACTTAGAGATATTTAATGATTACTTAAGCCTTCACTTAGTAAAGGTTTGACATATCTTTGTACGAGAAAACTGTCAAAACCATTACTAAGTGACGACCTAAGTAACCATTAAAGCTCTCTGAGATGTATGAAGTATTTATTGACATATATAAAATAAAATGTTAAAGGTTGATGCCCTGTTATATTATAAATTATACTGTAATTCATAATATTTTGGTTCTAGACCATGCCTGGGAACCCCCTAGTTACGGAGATATTAGGGTCAAAGTTCTAAATAATTCACAGCGGTTTTTGAAAATACTAGTTTTTCAGGTTATAACTTTACTTAAATTAGCTCCATGACCCGTTTACTATTCAAAGCATCCATTAGCACAATGTTTTAAGAGTGCTACATTGAGTTTTACCGTAAAATGTGATTGTGGGGTCAAACAAAAAAAAACCGTTTCCCAGCAAAAAAATTACGCAGGGGTACTTAGTTTGATGTACAGAATGCTTAGTTGACGGCTACGTGAAGGGTTAATTTACACACTTTATACATACATACGAGTACAACACATACATACAGAACATACATCAAAGATAGAAATAAATAAACTAATAGATATAGTACTCTACCACAGTGCTGTCCTATTTTACCCAAAAGATGACTGGTTGAGAATGCCTTGTGGCATTAAGTCCGCCTATGTACCACTAGAGCAGCGGTGGCACAGTGCGCAGCTGCGGCCTATTGGTGGCGGCCCCGACTTACGAATAGTAGGTCGTGGGTTAGAACCCAGGCAGGCACATAACTTTGTGTTATTTATTTTATCACCGCTGCTCTCAAAACGATGAAGGAAAACACCGTAAGGAAACCGGCATGTCTTAGAACCAAAAATTCGAAGACATGTGACATCTACCAATCCGCACTGGAACCGCGTGGTAGATTATCAATCGCACGGGACCATTCAATGTGGAGACACCTGGGGGAGGAATATGTCCAGTGGACGTTTTTTGACTGGAATGACGATGATGATGATGATCTTAGCAAAACAAAGAATGTACCTATTAATAATATTTATAATTCTTTAAGTGACATTTTTCAGGTAAGAAACACAGCGCTATAGATTATTCATTTAATTTTCTTTCAACACGTTTTGACCCCAATCCTTCTTTACATACAAACCACTAATTAAAAACAATATACAATTAAATAATTAGCGTATCTTCGTGCACCGTTTACCTCTGAAGGAAACCTTGAAGATAATGGTAACAATTAAAATAAAAACCGTTCTCTCATGACACCGGAAGTCAAGTTAATTAACCGGATATCGCGTTACAATGCATCGTTAAATCATAGTATAGTCGCAGTGTAGTTAAGGAACTGATTGTAAAATGTAATGTGCTGATTGGTTAATGATTTTGAGGGGTACGAGAGCCCATGACTTACATTTTTGTCTCATTGTTTTCCTGGCCAAAGATCTCCTTCAAATCCTTCTATTTCACGCGAATACGCACGACCTTCTTCTAGTTCTGACGTGTCCGTGTTAGTAAATTCCGCACTCATCTTCGTGGCTAGCTGCAACCCTGTCTTATTGGTTAAGTACACCACTTTCCTGGTATTTTAGTCCACAGATTATCCAGCACGCGGCAGACATGTCCTGCCCAGTCGCATTTGAGTTAAGCAACCCTTGGAGCTAAGTCATCTATTTTTGTTTTGGAGTGAGCATAAAACCTACTGAGTTTTGTATTTCGAACATCATCATCAACAGCCTATTAATGTTCCCACTGCTGGGACACAGGACTCCTCTCCCTTTTAAGAGGGAATGGGCTATAATCTACCACGCGGGTCCAGTGCGGATTGGTAGATGTCACATGTCTTCCAATGTTTGGTTCTAAGACATGACGGTTTCCTCAAGATGTTTTCCTTCACCGTTTTGAGAGCAGCGGTGATGAAATAAATTACACAAAGTAATGTGCCTGTCTGGGTTCGAACCCACGACCTACTGTTCGTAAGTCGGGGCCACCACCACTGGGCCACCGCTGCTCTCAATTCCATTAATCGTAAGCGAACCTTTAGTTTGGTCTTCTAGATTTTAGTCAAGTCAAGTCTCTGTACCATACGAAATACACTTGTTCATAAGTTTGTGTTTCAGTACTCAATTAATAATACGTTATTTCTTGAGCAGACCTAAGGTCAAAACCCTGCCCGCATTATTTACGTGGCATTACCCTCTATTATCTATCAATTTGAGCAGTATTTGTGAGAAGTATATGGAAACGCTACTCAACCATGTACCGTAAGTCGCAATCCACCAGCATTCTCGTAAATCTACCTATAATAGAAAAAAAAAATAGGATTATTAAGGTTGAAATGATGAAAACAAATCTAGAACCTAGAACTAGGAAAGTGACAACTGCTAACATTGTGTGGCCAATGATGACTGTCAAACAGATTTTAGGGTTTTGGTAGTTTGTCATCCCAATTAATTTGAACTGTGCACTGTAACTGTGTGTGTATTTTGTGTGTTCCATTAGATAGTTCTTAAAATAGAAATCAGGGATCGAACGGAGTCAAAAAAATATATTCTAATTAGTCCGTCAGTTAGATTATCGAAAAATATTGGATACGTGTTTTTTTTTTGTTTTAGCATTTTAATAAAAAATGGCGAAGATAAAACGCGTCAAAGATCATGAGTGGTTGTGGCGTCATTTGTAGGTAAAAAATTTACTGACTTTGAAATGAAATTTATGTGACGTTTTCGAGGAGTTTTCTCTAGTCTTTATTTTTTGTTTATGTGAAAAAATAAAAAAAATATGTGTCCAATTTTTTTTGGAAATCTATCTGACGGACTAATTAGTTTTTTTTTTGTCCGATCCCCTATTATGTTCAGGTTGGATTCACTGTAACCAATGGGGCCATTGCGTATCTTTTAAATGACAATTAACTGTCAAATGGTTCCATTTTGTACTGAACCATAAACAATTTGACAAAAAAAAAACCAGTTTGACAGTTAATCCATGGACAATATGATAGCCACTGACTATTCAAAGATACGCAATAACCCTGCAGATGCAGCTGAATTCCAGTATTACATGGAGTGTCTGTCTATCTACCCTAATCTAAATAATAACAATCTAAAATTATAGTACAATTATGTTCATCAATTTAACTTATCACGAAGGCCGGAACTTTTCTTTAAGGAAATGGAACTAAACAGCATCAAATACGGTATTTTTTTAGCACAGAACTTATTGATTTCGCGATTGGTAATTAAATAGAGGCATGTACGTTTTCAAAAGATTTACCTACCGCTCAAAGCAAATAGCGGTTCCATGTTATGTATAAAGACTGTAAATATATAAAACTAAGTAATAGGTACATACATGCCAACTAACGCCTACAATATCTGCATGTGACCCAGAATCCTCATTCTCAATCCACCAATAATGAATTAATTAAATTTTCAACATTATTTTAGTATGGCACGTAATGACGCAACATGTGTCAATAATCTTGCACCATCCCATCTTCCGGGGCGGCAAATTGGTTAGTTGGGGATTGCATTCACTATAGTCACCGACGACGTGAGCCTACTGTCACCTTGATGGATGAACCGCGAGAACTACTACGCATGACGTTCGTTACAAATCCAGCGCAGCCTGCCTCCGGGCACCAAGCTCCTTTGGCGCCGTCCGGGCTCACCTGAGACATCGCCACGACTTATGAAGGTCGTCCATTGCAACGACAGCCATCCCATCTTCCCAGAACAGCTTGTTGTGCTGGTACTGCGAAGAATCTCAAGCAGCTTAAATAAAGCACCAGCAACTATATGGTTGAGCAGTTCGAGGTTTAAACCCTCGGGCTTCGGGGCCGAAATGATCGCAGTCAAGATCGTCACTTGTCCGAAAAAACGGGCTATAAATTAATAAATTACAAGAAATTAATAAGTATTCATACTTTACAAGAAACAATGGGTCGCGACCTTGAAGAGTAAAGTCTCACAGAAACACAATATCGAGGTGTCATGTCCACGATCAATGTGGTTTTGAATATCGTTGTTGGTATTAAAATACACCTGTCAGTTACATGATTCGAAACAAATACTGGCTCCTAATTTATTAAAGAGGATTTTTCTTTATAGTGACAGACGTTGTTGGATTGGTCAAGGATTTACCACGTTTCCTTTTCACTTCTTTGTGGATAGAAAACATAAAAGAAAGGAGTATCAGACTGCGGTTAGTTCGAAAGACATACCGCGGCCCTGGAACACAAAGGGCTATGAAGGAAAATGGATGGTTTTTACTTTGGGAGTCTGACATTCTCTTCCGCTCCGCCCGGAGTGAGAGGATTCATTATTTAACGAAAAGGGTAATTGACAAAAAAAAATCTAATTAGTCCGCCAGATAGATTTCCAAAAAATATTGGACACGTATTTTTGCTTTTTTCGGGTAAACAATAAATGAAGACGATACAGAGCTTCGAAAAGTCGCGCGACGTCACAGTTTGGTACATTTTTCATCAGAAAGTGACATCACCAGCCCCACTCACGATCTTTGAATACATTTTATTTTCGTAAATCTTGATTAATTTGATAAAACAAAAAAAACGTATCCAATATTTTTCGATAATCTAAGAGACGGACCAAACAGAGTCATGTTTTTTTAGTCAGGCAACTATGTACCCGATTTTGACGCACATTCCTTTATAAACTAGTATTTTATGACATAAACGTAAAACAGTGGTTCTAATAAGACTAAATAGAGACTAGAATGCCAGGGTTTATATTAATAAATATTAGGGACAATATTATAATTAATTGCCTTGCTTCCAACTCGTAATTGGAATATTAATATAATTTTATTAAAAATAATTACAGATTTAACCACGAAATTTACGTTATTACTCGTAATTAATTTAGTGTAAATAACCGCAGTGGAGTAATTTTTGCGTAATACTATCCCAAGCTTGGTTATATTAATAACATTATTTAGTAATTAATAACAGCCAATTTGTTCGTGAGAATTTTGAAGCACCATTTTGAAGTTATTTACAACTAGATTTTGCCCGCGGCTTCGCCCGCGAAATATAAAAATGACAAACTTTCATCCCCTATTTCACCACCATACCTACGTCGTAGGAAGAACACGTGTGCGAAATTTTTGGTTTATTCCCATCTCGGCACCCATGAATTTATTCATCGTGTCTACGAAAAATTCCCAAGACTGGAAGCCGACCCCTACATAGTTGGGAAAAGGCTAGGTAGATGTTGATGATTTTAATGTTAATCAAAATGTTGTTTAGACAGACATTTCTATATTAAATTGTTCGAATTTCGGAGTTCTACCTGTTCAAATATAATTATTCAATTTAAATTAAGACTGTCAAAATTTAACAAATGAAAACTAATATTACGATACGTACGAATGGTCACCCATCCTTAGACCGACCCCGGCAACCACTACAAAACCATGAAAATCGGACCCTGCGTTTTTTTTTTAATGTCAAAACATAATGTCAAGTTGATTATTCTGAGACTTACTGCCGTACTCAGAAAGCTTTAATGATTACTTAGGCCATCACTTAGTAATGGTTTTGACAGTTTTGTCATACAAAAATATGTCAAACCTTTACTAAGTGACGGCTTAAGTAATCATTAAATATCTCTGAGTACAGCAATTAGAAATTTTTAAATGTAAAACAATAGTAATTGTTCAGAATGTTTGTGTATATGCAATAAATGAATATCATATTTAATTTTAACCTTATAAATTATAGTACTTTTATGCAAATAAATAAAGCAATTCGTACGAAATTGTTCCTCATCCATTTCAAAATATTCAAAAATGCACAACGTTAATGATTAAGTTTTCACTTCTGCCGGCACTCCCGGAGTGCAACCCGTTGCTTTTTATTATTCGAGGCGGTTTTTTTTATTTTTTTGGGATCGGAAATCATCAAATATCCCGATCTTGGGCGGAGTAGAGCGAAAGGGAGTGTCAGACTTCTACTGACTGAAATCACCCATGTTCCTTCTTAGCCCTGTATATTGAGGATGTCGAATAATCGGGTTGTTCAATAACCCGATTATTCGAAGCCCTGGCTTCGGGGATCTTCTAGTTCTCCAGAAGTTTTGTTTTTGAGGTTGTATTTGTATCTTTACCTTAATTATCCGTTTCCCCACGATTATCCGTTTGCAATTCAAACAACCATCATCACAATGTTTTGAGTATGTTACGTTGAGTTTTACCGTAAAACGTTATTTTCAACCCAAAAAAAAATCCTTTACCATCAATAATTTTTGCGTGGGGTTACATAATTTGTTGTACATAATACTTGGTTGACTGCTTCGTGAAGTGTCCCTTTACGCCCTGTAAAGCCACGTGCCCCCCTGATTGACAGCCTATGGAATCTTAAATCTCGGCTTTTAACACCTCTTCAGGTCATCGGCCCCAGTTTGCCTCCACAGCACCTTGACCGGCCAACGTAAACCGATGTTCCTCTGACATTGACTTACAATTTTGACAGATGTCAGGGCCAGTGCGACGTAACGGTTGCGTCATCTTTTTCAATATGGCGGCGTGGAATTCCGTTTTTAAATAAATTGTGACGTGTTATTCCGAAAGCCGTTTCAGGGTATTTGAATAATAACTGGCGTTTCCGTCATCTGTTTTTGGAGAGCCCTTTGAGTTAAGGAAATAAATGTGTTGTTTTACAGGTGATGCATAAAAATGAGAATGCATACTCCATACTAATAATATTATATGAGCAAGTTGTGTTTGTCATTGTAACCTTCTCCTTCTATAACGTCGAAAATTTTTTTAATGAAAATAAACACTCCCACTGCGGTACTCAGAGATATTTAATAATTACTTAAACGGTCACTAAGTAATGGCTTGACATACTTTTGCATGACAAAACTGTCCTTTGATGGCCTAGCGTCTGTTTTGTCTGGGATGTCATTTGAACGGTAATTTTGATGGGCATGTGTGAGAACAAAAGGAGCCCTTTGTATATATTATATATATGTATGTGTATACATATATTATTATGATATTAGTAATCTATCTGTGCGCTTTTCATCGAGTCGGTTCAGTCGTTCTGGCGTGATTGAGTAACACACAACAATAGGGATATTTACAGACTTAAAAAAAATGTGATTCTTATTAGTCGGTCTGTTAGGATATCGAAAAATATTGGATACTTACGTATTTTTTGTTTTATCAATGCAGTAAACATTGACGAATATAAAACGCGTCAAAGATTTGAGTGGCTGTGACGTCACTCACTGGTGAGGAATGTCATACTAATGTCTTAGAAAATGACGTCACACGAGTTTTCAAAGCACTGAATCGTGTCGTGTTTGTGTACCTACGTGAAAAACGAAAAAACACGTGTGCAATATTTTTTGGAAATCTATCTGACAGACTAATTAGTTTTTTTTGTTAACTACCCTATCCATCCATTCGCATATATAATAGTAGATAGTAGACCAACTGAATTAAAGAAAATACCTTTATTTAACACATGCCACAATCGCAAACAATAGCCAACGATAAAACTTAGACCTAAGTAAGAAAGATAATAAGGTTTCTTTCACGGCATACGCTTACTGAATCTTAAACCAACTAAAATCTTGTCCAAATGATATTATTTTTAATATTCTGCACACGATCTCATTGTGTTCCTTATACGGCAAGTTTTTGGAGTGGCTGCCGTTTTTATATATCTATTGTTATTTAAGCCTCATTAGTAATATAATTAAATTAAAGAGCCGGAACTCGGTCTGGCATTAGCTGGGATAAATCACACCAGGTGGGAGCTATGATGAGACGGGTACTAACAAAAATAGTTTTTTTTTATGGGTGGGAAATCATCAAATGACTCATCCTGGTCTGGGTGGAGCGGAAGGGTGTGTCAGAATTCTACTGACTAAAAACCACCCATGTTCCTTGTTAGCCCTTTGTGTTCGGGGACCGCGGTATCTCTTTCGTTCAACCCATTTACTGTTTAAATAATGGGGCCATTTCACCAGTCTGTCTCGTTAGTCGAATGGTCGTTGACTGAGGACTGCTGAGCCTGAGGTCCTGGGTTCGACGCCCGAGACCGCTAAACTGATATTGAGGTTTTCCATCAGGAATTTCTCAGTAGCGCCTACAGCATAGGTTTGTGCCCGGATGATGACAATAGGGTCACCCCCTATTAAACATTAATTTGCGAAATGTGGTTGTACTATTAGGTAAACATCTGCCTACCCCGTCGGAGATTATAAGCTTGATGTTATGGTATGTAATAGAATTAAATATTCACCTGATGGGACCACTTTTCAGGAGGTGGTTAAAAAAATAAATGAAAACACAAAATTAAATAGTAAATTCATGAGTTCATTTCCGTGTACCCCTTTCAAATTATACGATGAGTTTTATTTTCACGCAATAAGGTGTAAAATCTCTTGGTTATTTAAAAAAGAATGATTGCCAAAAGACAATACTGGCACGTCACAATTATTCAACTACAAAGCCGGTATTTTAAAATATTTTCTGGCAAAGGCACAAACATGAATGACTTTTAAAAAGCTTCTAGAACAATCACGTGTGCAAATTAAAATAGTACCAACAGTCACTAATTATGTAAGTATGTACAGAAGGACCAGTCTTTTTAATTTGTAAAAAAAATCGTGCTCAAGTGGTGTACAATTTTTCTGTAAGCATTGATTAAAATTTCTTACACTGATCGGCTTAGGACTTTAATATTATTATTCTGTTTAGACTTTTGAATCGAACAATCGCTTTTAAAGCATTCGAATTAATAACAATATTTATTTGAATTAAAATATTAAAAAAAAACTGTCCACAATTTTGGTTAATTGCTACCTAAATAATAGAGCTTTTTTTTAATATCTTTTCTTCTGGTGTGTCGTCATCAACAGCCTATGAATGTGCCCACTGCTGGGACACGGACCTCCACTCTTTTTGAGAGGAAATGCGCTATAATCTACCGTGCGGATTGGTAGATGTCACATTTCTTCGATTTTTTTGTTCTAAGATATGGTTTCCTCACGATGTTTTCCTTTACCGTTTTGAGAGCAGCGGTGATGAAATAAATTACACAAAGTAATGTGCCTGCCTGGGTACGAACCCACGGGGCCACTGCCACTGGGCCACCGCTGCTCTCTTCTGGTGTGTACTGTGATTAAAATAATAAATACTAGGACTTCTGTTTCTTATTTGTATACTTTTTCAAGATATCAACTTTAGGGCAAGTTTCAACTGATAATCTATTTGAACCGGAATTTCTATAACTTCTTGCTTAGACCCTTTAGCAACATTTTCTTCAAAATATTCATTTACATAACTGAATATTACTAGTACCACATATTTTTTTTTTTTTTTTGTAATTTTTTGGAACAACATGTATCAAGCGAAATAACATTCCTCCACCACTATTTATTGTTTCGATGGACGGGCAGTTGGTCACCGATGTTCGCTGGTTTGTAAGGTAGCAACTAATGATATTTCGCTGCATACCCTCGCTGTTAATTTTATTGTGTTCCTTATCTCATCGTATTTTATTGTTGTCTGAATTATGTCGTCGATGATTTTGGTGCACGGTAAAACTCTAATGAGTTTATGTTTGCACCAACTTGTTGTAATGTAAGTGTACTAATAAAAGATAAATAAATAAAATAATAATAAATAACCCAATAGAACACCTATATTGATTTATTCATGGGCTGAACATAATCATTAACAAAAACAGGCTTGAATTACTAAACAGCATGGAGATGTGATAGTTTTTTGTTTATCTTTGTTTAGCCAGCTCAAATATTTACTTAATAAAATATTAAGCGGCTGAGAATTTTATGTAACTGTGTTTTTTTTTGCTGTGGGCCATGTCTGGGGAAACTTCTAGAAACGGATATTTGTAGAAAATTTTATCACAAGTTATTTTCATAATACTTACAAATTTTATATGGTATAACTTTACTTTAAATACCTCTCGTTTACTGTCCAATGCAACCATCAACACAATGTTTTGAGTGCGTTACAGTCCTATCGGAAAAGGTCATTTATGAAAAAAGTGCAATACCATACACGCTATAAACATAATTATGGGACAGCCAACAGTTAAAAAAACACCCATGCATATTTTTGGAGGGGTTCGAAATGATGTAGGTACTGGTTTTAAAAAAAGCCGTGGTAACTATTTGTCCGTCGATGTCCCTTCCAACTGTATGTGGGTAAATCTTGAGATTGAGAATATTCAGTTGATTCCCGTGGCGTATTTTTATTATTATTATTTTTTACAATTTATAGTTTGGTATTATTTTTAGCCGAATTATAAATACATTTATCAAATAGGGGTCAGTTTTGAACGACGCATTACAAAGATATTTAAAAACATATTTTTTGGGCCAGGGGAATCAAAATACGATGACAAGGGAATCAAAATTAAATCAAAGGTAAGTAATAAAACATACTATTTATTTAATAATCAGTCTCTTGTTCTCAGTTATTGGCACTTTTTCACCTAATTATCAATCACTTTATTCACAAGTATGTAATAATGATAAAATAAAAATTACATAAGTACTAAATAATAAAAATTGAAAACAAAACTTTTCTTTTTAAACATAATAAAAAAATTAACAAAAATTAGGAACCTTTCTTTGGTTGACACAATTTAAAAAATATATAGGTACGTGATCAGCAGTCCGGTACTCGAACCACTAGACCACAGAGTGAGGTCGTCAAATGTTCTTATTAACAGGAAATCTGGGACCACGGCACACGTATGTCCTTTTTGGTAATCTCTGCATGCAATAGGTATAAATCGCATAAAGATGCGATACAAAACGGATTATAACTTATTTGAATAAATACTTAGATAACCCGGCAAAACAAAACACTCAATACTGTCTGAGCAGATCGTGCAATTTGGAATGAACAAATTAATGTACTAGACGAACTAGAAAATATTGATTACCCTGGCAAAAACGCCAAGGGAATCAACACCAAGGTAATCAATAAAAGTTTGTTTTTTATCGATTACGTAAAAAGTTTAAAGTTCTAAGCAATAATAATAAGATTAGTAAATCAATAATAACAAGATTAGTAATAATAATAAAAAAGATTAGTAAAGATATATCCGAGAAAAAACTTACACAATTTTTTACGACGTCAGGGTAATCAATGACCTAGTGAAACAAAACCAGGGGAATCAAAAATTTTCCTTCGTAATTTCGTCCACAGGCAAAGTGAGACGCGACCTTCCACCACGGCGTTTTAAGCGTGACTAGAGCTAGCACGAGAATGAATAACTGCGCTTCGCGACCGCTCCACTAGCGATCTATGTCTAGTTATGTAGCGCGCCACGGGAATCACTGTTTAGCTCTGGACAAAACTTTAAATCTATTTCTATGTAAAACTATGGGATAAAATAAAAACTGTATATTTTTATTTTCAACACATACTAATCTAGTTATTGAAAAACTACAGAAATTGATCATTTTACAATTATAAATTGGCGACTTCGGGTTGTTTTCATTATAAAATGTGTAAAGGACGCGCCAGGGTTATCAATTTTTGTGACGTTTCGTTTTTTTTTTCGATAATTACACCCAAATTAAAAAGCGTAACTATTGTGCATCAATTAGATACTATAGTGATAAGACGTAAAAAAAATACTTTGGGTCCTTATTTCAATGTTGCGGGTACTTTATACCTCCGGACATCATAAATTGAGCCTCTCAAGATTCACCCATGTGAGCTTTTTCTGGGTTAGCTCAAATATCTCACAATGTCCCGGTTATTACATCAGCATACTCCTCAAATTGAAATCCAGCATCAGGATGGGTGGCCAAAATAGGTCCGTACATCCGTTCTAATCTGCCAAGTTTATACAATGACATGAATAGTCTCATAATAATCATAGTGAAACTAGACTAAAGTCTTTGATGCCAATCAAGTTTCCTCAAAATAATTATTACGATTATTTTTTCATTTTTTGCGAACGTCAAATTCGGATTCAGAATAATCTGGACGATAAACCATGATTTCTTTTGATCAGAGATAAATAATAATTAAATTTGCTGCGAAGTGATAATTACGGAATCAGCTCAAGATTGTATTTAGAGATCTTGTTACCAGCTAGTTGAGAATACCGCTGAAGCTCCATGTGAAAAACTGATATTTGACTGAATCTGGGCCGGCCATATTAGTCGTAGAAAAGATGACTTATGAGGTAGAAGAGTTCTTGAGTAGAGACCCCGAATCGACAAGCGTAAGGTGGGACACCCTCAGGCTATCTGCGATCTTCGCAGGGTGGATTTAAGCAGCTGAATGAGAGTTGCTGAGGAAGCCTATCTTGTAGTAGTGGACTGATGATGACTAAATCTGGTTAGGCTAGAAGCCGTACCCCCGTCTTAACCCAGCCATGTTGGCTGGGTTAAGACTTAACCTAAGATAACGAGAGAACGAGAGTCTCCAAAGGTAGATTTAAAAGGCGTGTGGTTGGAATAGGCACATAGACTCCAGCAGACTCAGTAACATTTCACAGGCCGATGATAATAATGGGGTGTGAGGAACAGCGTGATAGTTCTTCATCCCTTATAGAAAATGGATGACCATACGACCAAACTGGTGTTCCGTCTGGTAGGCTACTGTCCGACGGTTGTTGTCGGGTTTTTCTGTGAATTGTTATAAAATTATCCGTGACTATAATTATATATTGCCTAACTAGACCTTTGATGTTAGTTCTTCTTTATTGCCGCTACAATAACGATGATGTAATTTTCTGGTTTTTTTAAATGTTGTAAAGTGTTGAATGAAAAATACGCGCAATGTTTTTGGTTTCATTCAACCCAATTCCAATTTAAGAAGACTTTTATATTGATAGTAAAAGAGATTTATATTTTATGTACGATTCAATGGCGCAACACTTTTGCGAACGATTTTCTGAAGTTTCCTCTACGATAGGTTTTTTAGGCGGTGATGAAATTTAAAACATAGGCAGATGAATCGTAATCTGTGTGATGTGGGAACGGACAAAGTACGAAATAACTGAAGGAATAAATTAGAAGTGAGTGACACCTGTTAAGAAAAAATTGTAATCGAATCGTTAGTCATCATCATCAACCACAGCCTAAAATTCACCCACTGCTGGATATAGGCCTCGCTTTGCTTATGCTAATCTCCATGGTCTTGTGCCAGCTTTGGTGACAAAGACATTGGGGGAAAAACTTGGATAGTTTTGCCCCCGACGGCAACTATTTCGCCTGCACGTGTCGTCGCTGGAAGACTATAGGTCTTCCAGCGACGTATACTTGTGCTAGTTCTTGGACGCCATTCAGTGACAGCCTTAGTCCACCAGTCATCACTGCGCCTTGCTAAGTGTCCTTTCCATCAACCACTAAAAGATGATTAGTAGGTACAAATATTGATGGCTGGAGAGGGAGAGGAAGGTCAGGTTCAGAAAAGCTGAATATATTTTATAAGAAAAGGTATGAAATAATATTGGAGTGAATGATGGCGTGATATAGAGTTTTTCAAAATTAAATTAAAAATGCGTTAAAAAAAAACTTGTTAAGAGCATAAAGATGATGTCATTTAGAACAAATGCACGCATTATTAGCTTTTTGCGTTTAATTCAAACAGCTGTAAGTCTTTAAACGGTTTCACGAGACGGATCGGTGCCATCACAGACAGAAATAATCTCGTATTGTTAATTACACTTACCGCAGGGATTTCTTGAACACTGCTGGCAATTAAAAGAACAATCGTTCTATGATGCTTAGCATATTTTTTATTCTTTCGCAATCAAAAAGCCAACACGAGAATAGGTCATGATGTCTTATCCGTTGCTTCATATGCTTGAAAAACCAACTAGATATTCAAGAAGGTAAATAGTTTTGTTGAACTGGCAACATGAACTACAGGTCCTCAGACTATTTCTTGTGGATTAAATTAATGACTACATTCGCTTATCTAACAAATATTATTATATATTCATATACATTATACTACCGTCCCGCCCCGGCATCGCACGGCCGAAATGTACTAAGTACACAAATCTTCTGTCATGAACCAGTCTATCTATTGCTGAAAACTGCATTAAAATCCGTTGCGCAGTTTAAAAGATCGAAGCGTACAAACAGTGGGAGTGACTTTATTTTATTTTTTTGCCATGTAAATATTTATCAATATATTCTAAAGCCGCCTTTTGACTATGGGACATATTATATTACATCTTGAGATATAATATTTTATGGCTCGTCATACATTTTGTACGCGACCGTTCACACTGTGCTTTATGTATATATTATGTCCCATAGTCAAAAGCCGGCTTTACGTTATATTCCGTACTATATGTTTCAGCATGCAATTTTATTTTTAGAGGTTATCCTGACTTTGGGTTCTCTCAACATAATTTATTTGACAGTAGCCAGAGGTCACATTGTCTCGTCCGCCATTTTGATTTTCAGAGGTAATACATATTAAACACCAATTGATTTTACTTTCAAAACTCGAAAAGAATAAGTCAAGGTAATAGGTACAATTTGGTATAAAATAAATTTTAAAATTGTTTATTGAATAAATAAATATTTATTGTTTAAATAAACATTTTATAATCATGATTGGGGATTTAAGGTTAGCGCACAAGTAGTACTGGGCCTGCGTGGTGGATTACAGCCCATTCCTTCTCAGGGAGAGGGAGCTTGTGTCCCATCTGTGGGAATATTATAGATGATAACTATGCTATGCTTTTGCTGAATTAAAGCATTGCTCAAATCCAGACTCGGTGGCTGCCAATGAAAAATTCTCGACGGTAAAACCAATAACACTTTTCTTATCGAACCCAAGACCCAGTGATCAGCATTCGCGCTCGCGACCGCTAGACTTACAAGAAAATGGTACCTACTAATAAGTAAGTGTTAACCTTTATAGAAGTCGGCCTGTCACGTTGCCTGCAAATTATGTGCATATAACTAAAATAAAATAAACCTAGTGCTAAGAAAAGGTTGAAAAAATGCCACAAAAACTTTATGGAAACGTTGTTTCATAATTTACTAGCCTGTGCCAGTGGCTTCGCCCGCGTGTAGTTCGATAACTGTCCCACGGGATCATACTACCGGGATAAGAAGTATCCTATGTGTTATTTCAGGTTATAAACTCTGTGCTCCAAATTTCATCCACATCCGTTCAGGAGTAAGTATTTGCGTGAAAGAGTAATAAATATTCATTCATCCATATACCCACACAAACTTTCACATTTACAATTTTAGTAGGATTGTCCCACGGGATCATACTACAGCGATAAGAAGTATCCTATATGTTAATCCAGGTTATAAACCGTTCAGTAGTATTTGCGTGAAAGAGTAACAAACATCCATCCATCCATCCATACATCCACATCCATCCATCAATTAGGCACATCCCTAATGTAACCATTATAGTATTGGCAACCCTAATAGTTGCCATGGTTGGCTGATTCAAAAATATATAATACTAAGTTCGATAGTGTACTTTTTTTTCCTTATTATTATTATTTCTTTTTAATCTTTTATTTGCCCTGCTTGCCTCTCCCAACTCCAACAAATTAGTAGAAGAAGAATTAGTGGAAAGAAGAAGTGGCGGAACAAACTCACCAGCAACACATCTGTCTGTTATGTTGGTTAGAAGAACCAGACTCGTTACAATAGTAAGGCAAGTTAATGACTACAGACACAAATTTTAAGCAATAAAAAGTATATAATAATAAAAAAAAATAGACATAACGTATCAATCAATCAAATCAATCGAAATCATTTATTTCAAGTAGGCCAATTACAGGCTCTTTTGAATAGTCGAACATATACAAAATTTTAATAAGCTAATAAACTAAGCTACAGTCCCACTCACAAGGCATAATAACTGTCAGTGTACTGTAGTTGCCGATTCCAAAGCGTTGGTCTCATGAGAAGTATGGCAAGAAACTTCATGGACACTCACACACAATCAGTAAACTAATCTTGGAGAAAGAACATAAATAACAAAAATAGCAAACCTTGTAAACAAATCTTGGAGAAAGAACATAAATAACAAAAATAGCAAAACTTGTAAACAAATAGCAATCATTGTAACAATAATCATTGTTATTCATCGAATCATCCTTTTCCCAACTATGTTGGGGTCGGCTTCCAGTCTAACCGGATGCAGCTGAATACCAGTCATTTACATGGAACAACTGTAATCATTGTTATTATAACAATGTTATAACAAAATTACATAACAGTAAGGGTGCACCTACAATAGCCTTCCGGGTGACATAATTCTGAAAAATACATCAATATTATTTATAACAACTGAAACGGTGCCTTAACACAACATGTTACTACTCCCAAACCGTTGGTCTCCTAGATCTAAGAAATCAAAGCGATATGCCGTAAGAACATAGGAACCTGCACACCAGTCGTTGCTCTGATAATGTAGGAAATTCAAAATAAATGTCATGTTTTGTAGCTAGGACAATTTTTTTATAAAAGATTTCAGCGTTCGTAGGCCTCCCACCAGGTGGACCGACGACATCGTGAGAGTCGCGAGCAACCAGTGGATGCAAACGACAAGTTGCTGTTTGTTATGGCGTTCTATGGGTGAGGCCTTTGTCCAGCAGTGGACGTCTTATGGCTGATTATGACGATGCGGACGAATTAACTTTTTAATACCGAAAAGATGTGGACGATGTGCGTTAGTTACGCAAAGTCTTCTAACAGCAAAAAAGACTAAATAAAACTAAATAAAATGACGGTGAGAGCAAATAGGTAGGGCTTTATAGACACAAGGCGAAATCTCCTTAAAATTTATGAGTCTGAATGTGTGTGACAAATCTAGCTCTGTGTTTTCTACTGCGTAACCTATACAATAGGACCAATGACCACCAATATAATATGTATTTTTAGCAACAGAATGAGCCACTATCAACATAGTAACACAGCCTACTATACCGCACTAAAAATAAATCACATCCATCATTTCGCTAATCCTAGATTACGTAACGTTACCATCGCATTATCTAGGCTATCCAGTAGCAATAAAAAGGCTATCAAAGTAATCTCCTAACAACGGATAGGCTCATGGAATATTTTCTGGATTTGACATGGACGCAGAAACAATCGAACGTAAGTGTATTTGTGGAAACGGATCATTGTCACAATGACAATGGGTTTATTGATGTAGTGTCTGTTGGATGAATATTTCCAGTGGTGCGGAAATGCGAGACGACATTGTTGTGCATCACGGTGTACGTGTACAGTCACGAGCAATAATTTGTATATGTACTTACATTTGGCAAATTCAAACGTGAATTTCTTGTAGAATAAAAGTTGCAATTTTGAAATATTACCTACTTTATGATAAAATATTTTAAAGATATTAGTTTCATTACGTAACTTGAAATTGAAAACAACACCTTAAATACGCTGGGGTACACTTACCACGAGTACTCGCTATGATTTTTAACCTATGTCTAAGTCATAGTTACTTACCTGTGGAACTTACTAATACGATCGTAGTGCCAGTAATAAAGAATAAGACTGGTGACGCCTCCGATATCTCCAACTATAGGCCGATATCGCTTGCCACTGTTTGTGCTAAAGTATTGGATAGTCTGCTTGATAAAATACTAGCTAAACATATCGATCTAGAGGATGGACAGTTTGGTTTTAGACCGAACTTATCAACGGATAGTGCAATATTATGCCTTATGCAGACTGTCCAATATTATGCAGACAGAAAAACACCTGTAATGGCATGTTTCTTGGATTTATCGAGGGCGTTCGATCTGGTCAATTATGACCTGCTCTGGCATAAGCTCGCTCACGACACTACTGTCCCGGCTGATGTAGTATCTTTGTTTAGATATTGGTACAGTAGTCAAAAGAACTCAGTTAAGTGGGCAGGCTCATATTCTGACATGTATGGTCTGGATTGTGGAGTGAGGCAGGGGGGTCTGAGCTCCCCCCGCCTTTTTAACCTGTACATTAACAAACTAATAGGTAGGCTCAGTAGCACTAAAATCGGTTGTCACGTGGACGGTGTTTGCGTGAACAACATTAGTTATGCTGATGATATGGTGCTACTGAGCCCATCTGTCGGTGCGATGAGAAGGCTACTTAAAATTTGTGAAAGTTATGCAGTGGCTCATGGGCTCAAATACAATACCAATAAGAGTGAATGGTTAGTTTTTAAATCTGGTACTTTAACCTACGAACAGCTACCTGAACTATCACTCTCTGGGTCTCCCTTAGCTCGAGTTTCGAAGTTTAAGTATTTGGGCCACTGGGTCACTGATGACTTAAAAGACATTGTAGATATAGACAGGGAGCGCAGGTCGCTGGCTGTCCGTTGCAACATGCTGGCCCGCAGGTTTGCACGTTGTACTGATTCAGTCAAGATAACGCTTTTTAAGGCCTTCTGCCAGTCGTTTTACACGTGCAGCCTGTGGACCAAGTACACCCAGCGGGCATACAGCGACCTGCGCGTGCAGTACAATAACGCATTCAGGGTGCTTTTGGGGTTGCCATGGCGATGTAGCGCGTCAGGGATGTTCGCGGAAGCATGCGTCGATGGGTTCGCCGCAATCATGCGGAAGCGATGCGCTTCCATGATGGCGCGCTGGCGCTCCTCCTCCAATGGCATCCTGAATGTGTTTTCAGACCGGTGGGACTCTCCCCTCTTACGTAGGTGGGTAAGTGTTCAGACACACTTATCCAGTTAAAATCGTTTAACATAGAACAAACAGTTCAATGTTCATTACCAACAATAATGAGCCATTGAACTGTGTGATTGTTGTTATACATTATTTTAATTTAATACTAACATTAGGCTAAGTTTTACTACTACTAACATTATATGGATGTTTATCTGAAATAAAATATTTGAATTTGAATTTGAATTTGAATACAGTAGGCGAAAGTTGCTTTAAACTTTTATAAGTATATACATATTGGTGCTGTTACAAGCTAAAATATGAAGCAGCCAGGAATCACCCACTGTTGGGTTTAATAGGCCTCCCCTTTTTCCACATGCCCCGATCCTGTGCGTTCCTTATCCAGGTGTTTACCACGACTTTGACGATATCGTCAACCCTACAAGGTTCACGACGGCACATGTTTCTTTGGTAAAAAAAAGTTTAGTGTACACTTACAACTATTTTTCTTTTCACTTACAACATTTCAAATACATTTTTTTTATTTGGTTTGTATTTTGACCTATTAAGAAAATATTAAGAAATCGAATTGCGAGGGCACCTCGTCGCCATCTTGGCGACGAGGTAGCCCTCGCAATTCGATTTCCTTTACGTTTTTTACAATTTCCCGTTCAGTGTCAAGTCGTATGTTAAATAAAATGGGATTCGGGGCAGTAACAATTATCTATTTACTGAGTAATAATTATGAAACCTAACAAAACAACCGTCTCAGTTCATACAAGTGTCAAGAGTGATTATTTGATGAAAAAGGCATTCTTGACGACTTGACACTGACCGGGAAATTGCAAAAAACGTAAGGAATTTCGACAACTCATTCTTCTTCTTTCGATTCGACAACTCAAATTTTGTCCGACCAGTACGTAGCAATCTGGGCAGCTTTTTCGTTTGCCTCTTTTAAGTCTAACATACGTTTGTTCTAACATAATTCTCTATTACTCGTCATCATAATCAGACACATCTTTTCTTGCCATGTCATCCTAGTCCTAAGAGAAAAATACTTTGATTTAACCTAGCTGTTGCTAGGACCTTCACTCCAGTCATATAGTCTACTGTATTCACCATTCAACATTGCGTGCGAAAATCGGTCAACAGCTCTCGGTCAACTCTCAAGTCAAGGTTAAATCAATCATTCGTTCACTCGTTCAATCCTTCACATCATACTTTATTACTGAGCTCCTTAGTGAAAGATCACGCGATAACCTTCCCAATTGAAAGTCTCAAAACCAGATTAAAAGAGGAACAAAAGCAAAAAGCTTCATCAAGATCGGTGCAGCAGTTTCCGAGAACAATGTCTCTCGCATGAGTCTTTTAGTAAGGCGATGATACTTTAGAGTAAGTGTCCGTCAAAACGTAAAAGTTTCGTATTCTTGTCTAATAAAATTCGTTATCGTATCCAGACTCGGTAGCTGCTGCATAGAATTTCTAACGGAAAAACTGCCCGACCCGAATCGAATTTAGGACTGACATGCTCAATATTCGCGCATGCGCCGAAGCAGTCATACCTTTCGTATATGTATACAGGGTGTAAACTAACCCTTCGCACAAACGTAAACCAAGCATTCCGTACATCTAACTAAGTAAAAAATAAAAATATGCAAAAAATTTTGCTGGGAAAAATTTTTTTTTTGGGGTCAAAAATCACATTTTACGGTAAAACTCAATGTAGCATTCTTAAAACATTGTGCTAGTGGATGCTTCGAATAGTAAGCTAGTCGTAGAGGTAATTTAAGTAAAGTTATAACCTGAAAATCTAGTATTTACTAAAACAGCTGAAAATTTGGAACTTTGACCCTCAATATCTCCGTAATTAGGGGGTTCCTAGGTATGGTCTAGAACAAAAAAATGTTCGCAGAGGTGGGGAGAATAAGTGCCCTTCATTTGCGTTAAGGCTGTTTTTACACCCTTTATATGAATACGTAATTCCTACAATCACGTGGAGGTACGTCTATGTTTTTTCTGACAACCACTCAAGACATAAACATGTACCTATATAATTAACAGTATCGATAACAACAAATCTATTTCCATACCTACAAGTTAAATATAATTTCTGCACAGTCATGTTAATCATTCATCAATTTATAAACTACTTACATACCTACAAGCCGTGACGTATTCATATTTTTTTTTCTAGTCTTACGTCAATTGTTTTACACCAATTGATTGACTATCGGCAGTCAGTGCGTGTGACGTCACTTGCAGTGTGAATATTACTGCATTAGTATAGTGTACGTAGGCTACGATAATTTTATGCTGTTCTGTATGTGCTGGTGTGATTTTGGTTAGAATAAAAAATCTAAGTAGTCCGTCGTATAGATTACCAAAAAATATTGGACACGTATTTTTTCTTTTTTCACGTAAACAAACAATGAAGACGATAAAGTGCTTTGAAAACTCGTGTGACGTCATACTCTAAGACATTATGATGACATTTTTTAGCGGTGAGTGACGTCACCAACCCCCACTCAAATCTTTGACGCGTTTCAACTCGTCAATGTTTATTGATTTGATAAAACAAAAAATACGTCTCCAATATTTTTCAAAAATCTAACAGACGGACTAATTAGAATCACATTTTTTAAAGTCGGCAAACATCCCTATTGTCAAATGTAATCTTCTTCGTCTTCTTCTTTGTTGTGAGGCTACTGCCATAGTTGTTGTTGGAGTTTTTATGCCGTCTAAGGTCTTCAGACTCGACTTTCCAGGAGTAATAAAAATTTTGCAGGAATAACATCGATGAAAAGCTTGATTGAAGGTTGAGGTTCAGGTAAACTTCAATTATTCTATTCAGATCAGAGGCCCTTACACGACCCGTCGGGGCTGCGGGTTGTACACTAGTTATCGCGGCCTCGACATATAGGGCTAAGAAGGAACATGGGTGGCTTTTAGTCAATAGAAGACTGTCACTCCCTTTTGCTCTACCCAAGAGCGGGAGGGGTTTTTTGATGATTTCCCACACCACCCCAAAAAAAGCTACGAGGTGTGACGTAAGATAAATACGTCTATTTCAAAATATATACATATCTATCTATATGAAAGCATAAGTGATATAAATCCATATACCGACATATTACGCGTATGCTGCTAAGCTCTGACTTTCCAAGGTATAATTTAACTGCTGTCAACGTGTATCTACACAGATTGTTGACCGGGGAACGGAACTATTTCCTGCCTATCCTACTGATGTAAAATTATATTTGCCCCATTGGTAAAGAGAGAGGGACAGGTTGCTATTGGCTAACGGCCTTTGTGTTATAAAATGGCGTAGGCAAAAAAACTTCTAAATTTAAAACTACGTAAACGATCCGTCAACATCTTGTTTAAAAATAATAATAACAATAGATTCTGGCATTTTGGCATTCAGCCTAAGAGGTAGGCCAAAAATATTCTGCTGCAATCGTGTCTATCAGTTTCAACTAAATATATAATAATTCATAATGTACCTAGTCTATTAACGGCTCAACACCTGAGCTAGAAGTCAAGAATGAAACTCTTGAATCATCAAAGAAAGCGTTACATAACAGCAGGGCCGTAGCTACCGCCCGTATCTGCCGAATCAATTATACCGACGTGCGTTAGCAAAAAATAATAAAAAACTTCACAATAATTATTTTTATTTCAGGAATTACAAAGGTCAAAAAAAGCGTAAATCGTGCATTCTTAAGTCATCATAAGCTATTAACGATTTAAAAAATAAATCCGAAAAAAAAGGCAAGGAAAGTGTTTTTAATTTGAATTGTTTGTAAAAAAAATGGAAAAACTGACAGATAGATAATTATGCTGAATAAATATCTCTTTTATTTTTGTGTAAACATATTTTTTCTTTTGTGAGTAATCATTACCCGTCATTTATGAGCCCCTAAACAATTTTTATACGGGGCCCCGCCAAGGCATGCTACTCCACTGCATAACAGCGAAGAAACAAAAACGAAACAAAGCAAACAAAAGAGCCGTCCAGGTTGCTACGTACTGGCTAAACAAAATTTAAATTTGAAAAAAAGAGAAAGAAGATAGCATTTTTGTGTTGTAAAGAAAATACAGCATATCATAACATCACGCCTGTAATCTGCAAAGGTAGACAGAGGTATACCCACTAGTACAGCCACATTTCGCCAGTTATGTTTAAGCCCCAGTAGGGGGCAAGCCTATTGCCATCAACCGGGCACAATTCTAGACTCTGCGGATGTTACTGAGAAATTTCTGATGAAAAAAACCCTTTAACACTTTGTCTGACCTCTGAATCGAATCCGACCAACTATGATTTTTCCTGAACAGCTATCTGTCGGTTTCCTTGTATTTTTCTATTTCTTTTTATATTTTTTTACATGTTATGTTTGTTATAGAATAAAATTAACAAAGTAATAAAAAAAAATGCACATCATTTTCTGCCGTAATTATTTTTGCAGATTTTTTTTTAGATCTGTTTTGCATAAAAAAAACCACCCATAATGACGCAAGGTTTTTATATGACTATTTAAAATTATAATTAATGTATTCCAATCCATGTAAAGCGTGCGTAGCGCAGGTGATTTTTTTTTAATGAAATATCACCATCCACGTCTATTTTTATCAATAATTTATTTTGAGGTAGTCTTCCTGCTTCACGTCACTTCATCATGACTTCAAGTTCTAGGGATCCAGGCCTAATGTAATAGTGACTGCCTATTTGACCTCCACAAGTTCCACAACCCAGTTAGTACTGCTACTGGGAAATACGATACCCCTTTGTAAGACCAGTTGTCAGACGTTCGGGCAAGCACAGCACAACGCAAGCGGTAATTATTATTAAGCCAGCCGAAGAATTTATTTCAGTTAGGCCATTAAGAAGTTCTTCTTTGAGTCGTGATGTCATCATCCTAAAAATGTCGTGATATGAATCATCCTAAAAATATTTCGGAAAACAATTAATGTCCGTTTGCTGGTTTCCATCACTTATTCCGGTTTTGAATAGTAGCCTTATAGTCGCTGTGAGAGGACTTTGCGGTCACCAACCTGCCTACCCACTGGTGATTCAGGGCAATGCCATCTTTTTGGGAAAAAGCCATAACTTTGACGTGTGGACGGCTATAATTATGAGCATGACGATCAGTGCTTCTTCTAAATTCCTTTATTTTTAGGAGAGTTTATGATATCCCTCGGTTTTAAGGAGTTTTACGTCTAATTCACGCTTCTCTTGTAACATCAGCAGGAGCAAGACAATATCGACCCCCAATTTGAAGAACATTGAACTTTAGTTACACGTTCGAACAACTCTAAGCCATATCGAACCCCAATATGAATAACATTGTAACTTTATTTATACGTTCGTACAACACTAAGCCATATCGACCCCCAATATGAATAACATTGTAACTTTAGTTACACGTTCGTACAACTTTAAGCCATTTCGACACCCAATATGAATAAAGTTGTATTTATAAACGTCACCAAAATTGTAATTTGTGATTCTATACAAATTACAATTTTGAAGTAGAATAATCCTTTATATTTTATCTATTTAAGTAGTGATAAAGTTCGACACAAAGCTGACTGCCCAAAGTCATCACCAGTCATCTTGATATTATTATTTTAGAACAAAGTCATCACTAGTTACCCGCTACAGGTGATATAATATCTAGAAAAAGGCATAGAAAATAATCTTATTCCATAAAGCGACGTGTTATGTTCGGTGTTAGACTATGACATTTTACCCCTCAAAGTCATCAAAAGACGTATCGCAATAAAAAGGCGTTCTCACTGAGTGCCAAGAAGCAGCCAATCACAGCTCCCCATTTCTTTTGCGTGCGCTGCACTGTCCAAGGTCAGGCGCAGGTAGGTTGCATACAAATCACGGAGCGCAAAGATTAAGTGCTTTCACTGCCAATCGCGCAGAAGAGACGAATGGATGAAGTCTGTTGTTATGTTTTAGTAGTCATCGTCATCTGCCTAAACTTTTTCCAAAATGTTGGAATTGGCTTCCAGTCTAACCGGCTGGAGCTGAATATCGGTACTTTATATGGAGCGACTGCTTATCTGACCTACTCAACCTAGTAACAGTTAGTACTGGATATACTACGTTATGTTTAAGGAGTGGTGCATTATGTGAACTTACTAAACTGATTAACCACCGCCCCCTACCTGCCTCCGACCGATGATTTTAATTGTAAAAATAAAACAAACTTACATTTGCAGTTTTGAGATCTTGCGTTCCCATACATTATGTATAGGAAAATATTTCATAGAAGTAAATTTTATAAGTTGGTCGACTGTTACTCGTAAACTTGTAAAGCCTACTGCTGTGATAGTTTTTCTTTTATTTTCGTTATATATGCTACTATCATGATTTTTTTCACACGCCCAAACACAACCGTATAGGTGGTTTAGGTTGGCACACTTGAGTCTAACAAAAAATGACACTTTATAGCTTAATATTTCACAAACGAATCCCTTAATCGAAAAACTGTTTGAACAAACTCGCAATGTTTTTTAAAGACCTATCCAACAACACTCCACAAAACTTTGCGAGAGAAAAAAACAACTCCACTTTTATGGTAGGTACTGGAGATACCCTAAAAAATAATTTGCAACATTTTACTTCAGCACTTTGTCGGCACACAGTCGGACAGCTTTCTAGTACTAAGAGTCTTTGAGATATAGTGCGGACGGACAGACAGACTGACAGATGGACATGGCGAAACTATAAGGGTTCCATATTGACTACGGAACCCTAAAAATGCTGCGGGTTGTTCGAAAGAGCTTCAGAACATAAAGGGTTAAGAAGGAATATGGGTGGTTTTTAGTCAGAAGAAGTCTGACACTCCCTTCCGCTACGCCCGGTGCGAAGAAGTCATTTAATGATTTAAAAAAAGACCAATAAAATTAACGAGTTGTTCGTTAATTTTGCGCGTCGAAAATTGTCACTTTATCAGATCAAAATATGAATTGTGTTAAAAACCGTAAAGTGGACCTTTCAGTAACTGCGCCTGTGACCATTTAGGAAAATAGATCATAATAGGTAAATGAATTGTGTTAAAATTCATAAAATGGTCACAGAATGTCAAACAATGACACAATCACAGGTACCTAATCAAAAAGTGTATCAGACGGATTTGTTTGATGACCAATTTGGTTTTTCGCTTTATTTATTTGCCTTTTAGGACAAGTTGGTATTTTTCCATTTTGGGAGTCTGGTAAAACCAATGTCCTGGCGATCGCTATAAATAACATTATGTTAATCTGTCTTGATGGGCTATTTTGAGAGCAAAACCGCAAACCTTTTTATAAATAGCCGTTTTAAAGCCCTGATTATACAAAAATAAACCTCTGGTAGTGCCTAACGGATAAAAAAGTACCTAAACCGCAAACAACCTAACATTTAACCACAAAACGTGACCAGGCTACCATACTTTATGAACTTGCAGATTGGCCCCGCCCACATTCACCGGCTCACCTGTCGGGTCAACAACCTTAGAAGTAGGTGATATGATGATGTATAAACGTTTTGCCTGTCTGTCTGTCTGCCTTCGGGAACAACTATATTGATGACAATGATGTTTATATTTATATGTTTATTAATAGCTCTGACGTCACGCGTGTATGGGTTTGACACTTTCGCTGATGTGGAAGGGTTCCAAGATGATAATTAATTTTGTATTAATAGGTTGTGAGTAACTTGTCGATATGATTATAATAGGTTTTGTCTTCGGCAGACAATGGTCAAGTTCCTTCCTTGGTAGTGTTCTAAATGGCGACGCTTCTATCACATCGTGTGGTCAGTTATACTCGTGTACCCGCGGGATGAATCTACCAATTACATTATTTACATTACTTTTCTTTAGTCGATTGGACCCGCTGTTAAAGATAAATCAAAATTTGCATCGAATTTCAAATTTGAGTACAAGCGTGTTGAAAAATGTAAGGCGGAATAAAAATTATACACCATGTTTAGCTGATGAAAATGAAAATGAAAATGAAAAATGAAAATGAAATCTTTATTTGTAAACATAGGTTTTATAGTGGTGTTACAGTTAAATATAGAAGTTCCGTCTATGTTTTGCGTTTAAGCGTACAAATTAAATTGATGTTTACAATCAGTTTCTATGAAAATTCAAGTTACAATAAATACATAATGTGAGAATAGGCAATTAGAAATTAATATTTAGATTATTTATTACAGTCACATAATTTTACACACACACAAATTAATTGTCACATAAACATAGGGGTAATATATAAACAGTTTTATTTCATTAATTGAATTCAATGCAATGTCAAGTTTTTACTAATGTTATAAATACAATAAATCGGATGTAGTAGGTCTAGCAAGTTTCATTTAGATAGTCGTTAATTGTGTAGTAACATTTTTCAACCAAAAATTCATTTAACCATTTTTTAAACAGATCTGTATTGCTAGTTTCTATGATATGTTTGGGTAGTTTTTACTGAAAATAGCTTTTTTGTGTCTTGTTACGCATATTGTATTTTTATAGCGCATGCTCTTTGGGCGATTACACGAATGTAGATTTGATTTGACAAAAGTAGCTACTTCATAAATATAAAAAAACCGGCCAAGTGCGAGTCCTACTCGCACATGAAGGGTTCCGTACCATCGTAGTAGGGGAGTCGCTTTTTATTTTTTTTTTGTTATAGCAGCAACAGAGAGACACATTCAGTGAAAATTTCAACTTAAAAATATTTTTATTATATGATGTAACTAAAAATTTATGCTTTTCGCAATTTTTCCTTTATCTGTGTTATAAGACGTTGCTTCGTACCAAATTTCAAGATTCTGAGTTCACGGGAAGTACCCTGTAGGTTTTGATTCCCTTGCGAGTGTCGAAAATTTGCGGCATAAACGGGAGTATCTTTTGATCGCGTTGACTTAGAAGTTTGATTTTTTCACAGCTCCAAGAGACCATAGACTTGAGTATTTGATATGAATTTCAGCTTGATACCTCCACGCGTTCCTGAGAAAAAAGGTCTTGACAGACAGACAGACAGACAGACAGACAGACGGACAACAAAGTGATCCTATAAGGGTTCCGTTTTTACCTTTTGAGGTACGGAACCCTAAAAACACGGAAGTGTAAGTAACTTAAGCTTTTGAAAATGTGGCTTACAGCTCTCTGTAGATTGTAGGCCACATATTGCCCTTATACATTTCTTCTGTGCCCTAAACGCCACTTCTCTGTCTGGCGTGTTCCCCCAAAACATCAGTCCGTAGCGTAAGGTTGATGACACATATCCATGGTATGCCATTACAAGGGTGGCCTGACTTGAAACTTTTCTTAGGTTATAAAGGGCATAGGAGCACTGGCTAAGTCTTTTGCACACGCACTCAACGTGCGTTTTCCAGTTCATGCCCTTATCTATCCAAATGCCCAAGAATTTAGTGTGATCAGTCTCCTGAATACTTGTATCACCGTATCGAACGTCCGGTTTTTTATTATTTGTTTTTTGTTCAAATGAGATGTAGTTAGTTTTATTTAGATTAATTTTTAAGTTATTTTCTGTTAGCCAGGATATTATGTCATTAAGGTTGTCATTCATTTCTCTTTCAAGTGCGTCATCATTTTTACTTTTAAATAATATTGTGCTATCGTCTGCAAATAAGATCATAGGATTATTAATTGATCTAGGCATGTCGTTAATATATATAATGAAAAATAATGGAGCAAGTAGTAATGATAATCGTTGTATTTAGTATTTAAGTGCTCATCGGCATTGTTCAATCGGTTAAGTGTTCTCATTTTACCACAGGTGAATTGATGATACTATTTTAGTGTGCTGTATTCAACATAGTCAAGTCCCACCTACTACCAGGAGAACAGAAGTAGGAAGGAGGTATTAGAAATTGAAATCTGATTTGATTTAAAATCAAATCCATGTACCTTTCAAATACCAGGCATTTTTTTGTTGTAGATGAGAAAAAAGGATAGGTAGTATAGTTCCACAAACTACCAGGAGAACAGAAGTAGGTAGAAGGTATTGTATGTATCTTTAAATCAAATCTATATTATGCCCTTTTAATACCATGCACTTTTTTTGATTGAGATAGAAAACCAGGATAGTAAAGTACCACAAACTACCAGAAGGCCAGAATGGTGAATTATTAGTGTCACTATTGCGTACTTTATGTTATTAGAAATCTCATCTAATAATCAAATCTATATACATTTCTATTAACATGCTGTGCAGTATGAAAAAAATAATTCCGGTTTTCAACAATTTCTGTCTACTTCTACTCCCCTGGTAGTTTGTGGGACTGGACTATCTATTTTTCTTCCTACTTGTCGCTGCCCATTTAAATGCACATTGTAGTTGCATAAATTGACAGACTATAATAATCAACTAAAAAAAATACTGGGTCATATCAATCAGGAGAATACAGGACACTAAATTACCATGATATTAGTTTCACCCCAGGTAAATTGAGGACACCCAGTCCTCAATTTTCCTAGGGTTAAGCTCATATCTCCAAAGTGAATTGAGGACTCTAAGCCGTTCAATGGTTCACATCACAAATTCATTACAGAAAACCATATTTAAATTGGTCAAACCGTTCTGGAGTTAAATGGGAAGATTAAACAAACAACCTCTTACCCTAAACGCATATGCCTTCTCCGTTCCGTCGCTGGTAAAAGAAAACTTTTCTACTTGACCTTACGGCTCATTAAATTTGACAGCGGGTCCAGTTGACCAATTCAAAAAATAGTTTCAGTCGATTGGACCCGCGGGTCCCATCCGAGTGGGATCAATTTACCAAAGAGCCTGTAAAAGTACCCTTAACGCAAACGAAAGGCACTTATTTTTCCTACCACTGCTAACATTTAAAAATAAAAGTCGTTTCCCAGCAAAAATTTTTGCGTAGCGTTGCGTACTTAGTTTGATGTACAGAATACTTGGTTGAAGTTTGCGTGAAGGGTTCATTTACACCCTGTATGTATGCACTTGGCGAAATTCAAAAAGGAATTTCCAATGAAAGAATGGTTAGAACTTTGAGATATGACCTACTTTATGATAATATAGGTTCCAAACTATTAGTTTTGTAACGAAATAGGAAAAGGAAATCAATACAGTAGGCGACAATTGCTTCTGGGAGTTGCTAAGTGTATAGTTATTGATGCAGCTGACGGTACAACACCTTTCTCCTACAATTTGCATAACTTCAAGTTATTTATATGATTCACATGTTGTTGTTTTGGTACGATAAAGTTCCCCACTCAATAAATCGGTTCGGAGAAATTTCCAGTTTGTTTATTTTTAAACATTTCTTATAAAATAGCCTTGGGTGGTTCGACTTAGTTCGGTTTTGCCGAGTGTGATCCGAAATACCGGTTGCTTGTGACGTCATTGGTCAGGCTTACTCTCGAATTCAATTCCGATAGATCGACATTGGTCAAACTCAGTGAGTCTAGCCAATCCCTGACGTTTAACTCAACCAACTGATGTTTTTGGCTTAAGTAATCATTAAAGATCTCTGAGTGCGGCAGTTATACGTAATCTTAACTACTTGAGCATTATAAAAAAAACCATTGTTTTATGCACAGATGGTGTTCGTAAGGCTCGCGAGGAGTTAAAAATCTCTGAGTGCGGCAGTTAGAGTTAACTGATAATCTCGAAAAGACAGGTAAAAATCGGGTGACGCTTTAGATCATTGATAGTAATAATCATTTTTTTTTAAAGACGTCAGACCATTATCTGATAGAAACCGTGTCTTCAGTCACTTCCTATGTCCAGAGCCCTCAGACAAGATTTCCTTCAACTAGCGATAATGTTGATGAAAGAATATCAATTGGACATGACATTAGCTAAATGTACAAATCATGCGATAACAGAAAAAAATTAACCTACGGATTGCATTGACATAGCTATTCAAAAATGTCCGGAATTAAAAATGATAAAGGATACACCTAAATTGATCAGAAATCTCCAATGACGAAATTGTTTGTTTACATGTGCTAAAACCCTAATTATTTAGTCGTCATCGTACACTACGGTCGTCAACCTCGATGGCAACCTTGTAAAGGGACTGTGTGTACGATCAGCATATTAAGTGGCTGAGGTCTGAACATTAGATATTTTGCTAGTAAGAAAGATATTGGGGGTAAGGGTGATGGTCGAAAGGGCTTAGAAGAAACATGGGTCATGGTTAGTAAAAGTCAGTAAAAGTCTGTCACTCCCTATAGTTCTACCCCAGAGCGAGAGGAGTTATTTGATGATTTCCAACCCCCACCAAAAAAAAGGAGTAATGAGGCATTGGTGTAGTACTAAAAAATTATCTTTAATATGGTCGGGCCTTAAAAAAAACTAAGTTTTGCTCTTATTAACGAGACTCCGCCAGTTACAGTACAAAGTGGATGACAGAGGCACTCGACCTACTCCTTGAAAGGGGTTTATACTGAACTCTGTACTCCGTAGTACCTTTTTTTTTTTTTGGCGGGTGGAAAATCATCGAATAAACCATCCCGCTCTTGGGCAGAGCGAAAGGGAGTGTCAGACTTCTACTGACTAAAAAACCACCCATGTTCCTTCTTCGCCCTCTATGTCGAGGCCGCAATAACTAGTGTACAACCCGCGGCCCCGACGGGCGTCGGCCCTTTCGGGCCCCTCCCATGTTGCTGACATCTCTTTGAGGCGCGCGTGGAACACGAACGCGCCGTCGACACGGCCTGTTTTCGTCGTAAGACGGACGGACGGCGAGTTAGCCCATCACTCACCGTCCACAGGCCCGCGTCTACGGTGGCCGGAGGTCATCGCGTGACCCCCGACGCCCGGAGCGCCTCCCGCGGCGGCTGTGACGAGAGGTTCTTTCCCTCTCGCGTTCCGCCACCTCCTTCGCTAGCATCACTGCTTCGCAAGGGGTTTATACTGAACTCTGTAATCTGTAGTACCTTAAATGATTTTCTTTGCCAACGATACGTTCTCAAACTAAACACAACCACGGGAAGTCGAGGAATGATTGTGTGCAAATTAACTGCATGCATAAGTTAATTAGTATCGTTTCTTAAGCAAAATAACCCATATATGTGGTGACAGGTGGTTTGGTATGAGCTGTATAAGTGATTGACGTGATATTGACAAATTAATTGTCAATATGTTGATGTATATGGTCCTAATTATGTGAAGTTGTGATGGTAATCCGTCATTTGTTTCAAATCAAATCAGTTTATTGCAAACATTTTATCAGACAGGCGCATTACTTTGAGTAATTTATTTCATCACCACTGCTCTCAAAAATGGTAAAGGAAAACATCGTAAGGGCTTCCTTACGATGTTTTCTTTTACCGTATTTTTTTTTTTTTTTTCGTAAATTTGAAGACTGATTTGTGACATCTACCAATCCACATTGGGCCCGCTTGGTAGATTATAGCTCATTCCCTCTCAAAGAGAGTTCCCAGCAGTGGGGGGAACATTAATAGGTTGATGATGATGAAATATAATTAATTAATTAATTATAGCGAATAAATAAATAAAAAGGGTCTATGGTAAAATTGAGTAATTAATAAATTGCATTTCGATTTTTGATTCGTAGCAGGTGGTATTCTGTATTTCCTGCCTAAATCTACAAGAAAAAGCCGTTAGTTTATGAAGGCCAACTTTTCTACTTATACCGTTTGTCAGACGACGATTAGACGTTGCCTGAAATCTGAGTAAAGCTTATATCAAAGACACAGTACGCAATAGTAATCAATCTTACAATATTACTTATAACTGATGCCTTTCAAGGAGTAATCGCGGTCGGGCCCTCTGTGGGCTATCACGTAAGTATTCAATTACCACTGCAGTGGCTTAATTGTTATACATATAACAATTAATAGACACCTTACAGAGACGCATAACGTCTTATTTTCCGATGAAAGGATGACGATTTTGTTACCTAGCGTTACGGCAATCAAATGTGTGAATCAGTGCCAATCAATGTTAGTATATATGCCTACGGACTGTCAGGACAACCTATCTGAGTTTACTGCGTGTCTCTCGGAAATAAATGCGGTAATTGATGATTGTAATGTAGATACAGTATTTATTATGGGTGACTTTAATGCGCATCCAAAAGAGTTGTTTTTTAATGAAATGCTGAATTTTTGTAGGGAACAAAGTTGGACATGTGCTGACGTAGATTTGTTACCAAGTTTATTGAACACCTATAGGTACGTACTTAAGTGAGGCTCATGGGACTGTAAGGTGGTTAGACCATTGCCTAGTTACGTCAATGGCATTTCAAACAATTGAAAGTATTAAGGTATTGTATGAAGTGTCATGGTCAGACCACTTTCCGTTAGAAATTACATGTAATCTTAAGAATATTCCTAGTAAAACTACTGTAATCAGAGAAATAAATAACAACATATTATGGGGTTTACGAAACGATGAGCAAATATGTAAATATAGGGAGTTGTGCAACGGGGAACTAAGTAATATATACTTTCCGGTGGAATTGCGGCACTGCTGTGACTATATATGTGACAATGTAGATCACAGACACATAATTAACACAATGTACGCTAACATTAAGTCTATTTTGTGTGGTGCCTCGGAGAAAACTCGAATAGCAAGTAAAAAAAATAAAAAACCATGTATTATAGGGTGGTACAAGCACGTAGGAGAATCTCACAGGAAGGCTCGGCTTAGTTTCAGTAGCTGGGTTCTACAGGGGAAGCCACGCGCGGGGCCCGAGTATCTGAGTATGTGTGAAACACGAAAAGAGTTTAAAAAGAATTAAATAGATTTAATTAATTAGATTTAATTATAACTTTGTATGTGAAACAACACTACTGTGCCTAAATGTACACCTTTTTGTGTTATTTTTTCTTTAATAAAAATTATTATTATTATTTCCTTTATTTATTTATTCACATAAAATTTACATTTTTAAATATTTCATATAAAACTCATAAAAAAACATTTAAAAATATAAAAAAACAGTCGTCCACCGGTGACGGGAGCAGGGTCCAAGCTACCGGTGGTTAGGGCTCCAGAGACAGGAACCTCCTCACAATGCGAGCCGTATCGAGGAGTACTGCCTTCTGAATCAGGCTCTTGATCCAACCGCCGAGCGAAAGTTTGGACAGGTGGTCGTCCAGACTCTTGGCTATAAGGCCATTGGCCGTTACGACTATCGGCACAATGATAGCCGAGTTCACATGCCACATATCGACAACCTCGTGTGCTAAATCAAGATATTTTATTTGTTTTTCTTTTTCAGCTTTCACGAGGTTCTCGTCATGTGGAATGGTAACATCGATTATCATTGCGCGGCGCGCTGATCGGTCCATCACCACTATATCAGGCTTATTGGCAACAATAGTCCTGTCAGTGATGATAGACTGATCCCAGTATAACGTTACATGGTCATTTTCGAGAACTGGGTCGGGCACATACTTGTAGTACGGTACCTCCGACTCCACAAGTTTATATTTCAAGGCAAGTTGCTGGTGAATAATCCTAGCTACTTGATTGTGTCTGTGCAAGTACTCGCCGTTAGCTAGACGAGAACAACCAGAAATAATATGTCTGATGGACTCACCCGGACGATGGCATGCCCGACACACGTCAACCGTCCCATCCTTCATAATATATTTCCGGTAGTTGTTCGTCAACATAACTTCGTCCATAATCGCAAAGACAAAACCTTCAGTTTCCCCAAAGAGGTCGCCAAAACGTAGCCAGGACACGGACGCTAGAAAATCTACATCGGGCCCATGAAGAGCCCGGTAGAAGCGCCCGTGAAGCTCCTTGCTTTGCCATACTACCTTGCGGTCATCAGCAGTAAGTACCACAGGTTTGCGCCAGTTCTCGTTAGCCATGGACAGCGGGGTGAGTCCCTTGTCCACTGCGACCACATCTCGGTGCATACCCACATCGGTTTTTAAAAAATATTCTCTGAGACTGCACACCTCGCGGTTGTGGAAGGTCTTTGCGTTTAAAAAGCCTCGACCCCCGTACTTCCGTGGGATATACAGTCTCAGAGATTATTAATTAATTATTATTAATCTCTTATTATTATTATTATTATTATTAATTTGAAATGGTGCCAGAATAACACCGACTAAATTAAAATGGACATACTGGGCGCAAAACATGAGGCTAAAGACTTTAGCAGCTTTTGGAAAAAAACGGGTCACTTGAATCCTGGGCCGAGTGTTCCTGTGAGCGTCGATGGTGAAGTGGGGGAGGAAAATATTGCTAATGTGTTTAAAGATCTGTTTACTGTAGAACCATTTCCGTGTGATCTTAATAACTTAAGTAAACCAGACGACAGACCTGGTGAGAAGTACCGTCGAATTTGGCCATTAGACGTCAAGAATGTTTTAAGAAAGATGAAACGTGGAAAGTCACCAGGTAATGATGGCATAAGCATAGAACATCTGCGTTATGCAGGTGTACATCTGCCCAGAGTCCTTAGTCTATTTTTAAATTTTTGTATAGGTCATTCCTTTATTCCGGATGATATGATGAAAACAATAGTAGTTCCAATAATAAAAAATAAGACAGGGGATCCATCTGATAAGCATAATTACCGCCCGATATCATTAGCCACAACCATGGCGAAGGTCCTTGACAGTCTCATGAACGCACAGCTGAGCGAACACCTTCAGATACATGACTTGCAGTTTGGCTTCAGACCCAACCTGTCAACGGAAATGGCAGTTATGTGTCTGAAACAAACTGTAAGGTACTATACCGACAGGAAGACACCAATCTATGCGTGTTTTTTTGACCTGTCGAGGGCCTTCGACCTGGTGTCTTATAATATTCTATGGCATAAGCTGCTTGAAGACACCACTGTGCCGAGGGAGTTGGTATCTCTTCTCAAATATTGGTACAGTAATCAAAAGAATGCTGTCAGATGGATCAACACACAAAGTCAGGAATATTATCTGAAATGCGGTGTTAGGCAGGGCGGGTTGACCTCCCCGAGCCTGTTTAACCTGTTTGTTAACCAGCTGATTGGCAGGCTTAGCGGAACCATGGTCGGATGCTCAGTAGACGGAAGAATGATCAACAATATTAGTTATGCGGATGACATGGTTCTGCTGAGCCCGTCAGTGAGTGCGCTCAGGAGACTTTTGAGTGTTTGTGAATCATATGCTCTGACACATGGACTCAAATATAATGCTAGTAAGAGTGTTCTTATGCTATACAAAGCAGGGAACAAGGCTCCCTTAAACGTGCCGCCAATTAAGATCGGTGGGTCGGCACTAGTAAGGGTGTCTCACGCGGCGGGCTTACAACGCCCTGCGTGTTCAGTACAATGACGCGCTGAGGGCAGTGTTGAGAAAACCCCGGTACTGCAGTGCTTCCGCAATGTTTGCGGATGCGTCCATCGATGATTTCTTCTCCATCATAAGGAAAAGAACTGCATCGATGATGAGCAGAGTCCGTTGTAGCACCAACACTGTCCTCAAAACGTTAGCGTGCAAAATAGACAGTCCCTTTAATGTGTACGGGGCAAGTGTACACCTGCACAGAAATAGGAAATATGCTAAGTTGTTTTTGTGTAACTTGTTTTGTTTACTAACAGATTACTAACACCTTATTAATTGATATTATTTCTGTGTACCACTAACAACCCTACTAACTCTCTTTGTATTTTTTTGTATGGACGTATGTCTGAAATAAAGATAAATTATTATTATTATATTCAGCCAATAACGTTCCCACATGAGTACAAGTTTGGGAAGATTCAGTGCTATCCAAAATTGTGATAATTACTTCCTTACGTTTATGCTCGCCTAGTAGATATGTCACGTTTAGTGTCCCTCCGTAGTTCGGATGGCAAAATATGTCCGTGCGGTAATTTCTCACATCTATGCGAACCTGGTACCGACAGCGCGTGAAGTTTTTCCGTCCATCCACAGAGGCGCTGCTGGGTAGAGCAGGGTGTGTTTGTATCACTTTCTCACGCCTATGCCCTCCTAGTACTATCGATCCGTAGAACCGCTGCGCTGCACATAAAGGAAAAACATTCAACAAGTGTCAAAAACAAAAATATTCCTGTTTTATTCAACTCCTTTATTTAACCAAATACTGAGATTCAGTAGACATTATTAAATTTAAAATGAAACATTCTGTTAAGTTAGTCACGATTAGAACTCGTTATTTGATTGTTAAAACTTTGTCGGACACCAAAAAATACATTTGGGTAAAACGGAACGTAACGCGAGTGAGGGGTACAATTATAGGGGTGAAAAGGACAACGTCTGGCGCATGCGCTAAACTGTCAAAAAAGCAGTTCTGTTGAGTCATACGACAGAGGAACAAATTATCATCATCGGTGTTTCGATAATTTTACCACCAGATTAGTGGAGTGAATATAACCATGGCTCCTGTAATCGAGCCGAAGCGGCGTGTGAAATCATTGAAGAAACCAAGTGACAACAAAATTATTAAAAAGAAGAAAGGAGAGAAATCATACTCCCGAACCTACATCAATAAATTGGTGCAGAAAGTGTTGAAAAGGAGGGCAAATTCGCACGACTCGGTGCAGACGATCTACCAGACTTACCGTAGGATGGTGAAAATGGCTTGCGAGATGGTATCTCGTCGTCACCGGAGGATCAGCATGCGGGAGGCACAGTTGGCTATGGCTAGGCTGATTCCTCGGGAAGTGGCTATGAACGCCATCCGGGAGTTTCGTCAGCCGCCCGCTGAGGCTGCAGTAGCTCGTCGAGAAGCCGCGGCTCCTTCACCTGGCGCTTAAACTGCAGTATTGCAGTTGCAGGAATGCGTAGGCCGGAGCCGAAAGTTCATCAGTGCGTAGTGTAGTGATTTGGTTTCTGTAGTTGTTTACCCTGGAGTAAATAGTTAGATTGCAACGTGAGTGCTGTTTTATTTGTGTACAATAGCATGGCATGTTATCATAGTAATCCTAATTTTACCGACGAAACTGATCGCGATCAAATCTGCGTTCAAGGGCGGTCTCAACATTTAAAAGCAATAATGACGCTGATAGCTTTTGAACGCAGTTAAAATGGTGCTAATCTCGTTCAATTCCATTGGTTCATTCACCCTTTGTATGACTTTATTATGGCGCCCAACATATCAAATAGATTGATCTAGAAAGCAAATATTGGTTCAGCTGCATTCGGTTAGACTAAAAGCCTACCCCAATAAAGTTTTTTAGCTGGCACAATACAGAAGATGATAAATATGCATCAAAACCATTTATATAAATAAAAAAACGACTTTAAAAATGTCACGTTTATTTATATTCTATTTGCTAGACGATTGATTAAATTTAGCTGATTTGGTAGTTATAGTTACATAGGCTAGAATAGAATTGTGTTCAACTTGAAGTTCTTTTTGTTATTATGTGTTTGGAATGATCAATAAACTCATGCAAGACAATGTTTTCATTTCGTATAAGGAACATTTCGATTTTTAATAAATAAATTATGGTTCAATAAAATTTCGTTCCCCTTATCTTTCCTTTCAAATCAGCGAAATCGACTAGCTGAACATACGTTTAAAACATATCTAGATGCACACAGTACAGACATAATAACACATACATACACATACAGACATAGATACATAAGGAAGTCTACCCCAACATACGAGTATGACTGTAGTTGAGTAAAGGAAGACAGATCGTCCCATTCGTGTGGTTAATGCCTTATTTTTTGGGTTGTGATCATCAAATCTCCGCTCTTTAACTCCCGCTTTTTGATTTTGTTTACAAAATGGTATTATCCTTATTTTTATTGTTTTTGTACTAGTCCACAGTGGCATTAAGTCCGCCTATGAACTCGTACCACTCTTGTACATGAAGTTTAAATAAATAAAGGGAGTGTCAGACTTCTACTGACTAAAAACCACCCGTATTCCTTCTTAGCCCTTTATGTCAGCTGATAGAAGAGCTTTAATACCGCCTGTGGACCTCTGCCTCGGTTTTATAAGCCGTCGAGAAATATCAGTAAGACGTGCTGATTCTTCCTCCGTTCCTCACGATGTTTTCCTTCACCAAAGTATGTGATAATTAAAACAATACACACATGAATGAAAAATGAGAGGTGCGTGTGCGTTGGGTTCGAATTTGAGACCTATGACTTGACAGTCTGACGGTCACACCACGAGGCTATTACTGGTAATGACTAGGCAGATGATTATGGCTCGGAAACATAGTAAGTACCTATCTAATTCAACATAAGGGTTGGTAGATATTACGTATTTATGTCTTCGAATCTATAGTTTTTGGACACTGAAGGAAAACACTATGCGTTTTCCTTCACCACTTGGAGAGAATCGCTGCTCATATTAAATAATAATAAGGCGCATGCAATCCAAAGACTCCGTGGCTTCTTCTGAACCATTCCTACCCATTCATTCCCTAACCCTAGGCCTCATGTTCAGCACTCGCGCTTGCAACCACTCATCATCATCATCATCAGCCTATAATGTTCCCACTACAGGAACTCAGGCCTCGTTTCTAGGAGAGGGATGGGCTATAACCACCACGCGGGCCCAGTGCGGGTTGGTAGATGTCACATGTTTTCGAATTTTTGGTTCTTAGGCATGCTGGTTTCCTCACGATGTTTTCCTTCACCGTTTTGAGAGCAGCGGTAATGAAACCATGACACCAGTAGGCCACCACTGATTGACCACTGGGCAATCACTCGTTAATAACTTATACTATTTAATAATTTAGTGGTTAAACCTGGGTTTAACTTAGACTTGGTTATATCTCACTTCGACAATATTCAAAAGAAAGTGATGACTTGCGACATAAACCAAGTCTAAGTTAAACCCAGGCTTAATCGCTTTTGTAATAAGGCCGTTAATGATTACTTAAGCCATGACTTGGTAAAGATTTTGACTCTTTAATGAAGGTTTTGTATGTCAAATCTTTACTGTAATCATTCAATATCTCTGAGTACGGCAGTAAGTCTTATTAACATTTAACTTGAGACCGCTACCACTAAGCTAAGGTAGTCTTATAGAAAAAAAAAGATGGCCGATGAATGGAGAACCTCCTCCGTTTTGAAATCGGTTAGAATAGGTTTCAACTTCACTTTAAATAAAATAATAAGTTATTAAGCTTCTTTTGGGTTAGCTCGTCCCATCGTCGAACAAAGGATTGAAGTTAAAAGTAGGCCTATTTAATACATCTTTGTATATACCTATATATTTCTTCTGTACGTGTGTTTGTCACTGAACTTCTCCTCAACGGCTGGACCGATTTTGATGAAAAATGTTGTATGTGTTCAAGTGGATTCGAGAATGGTTTAGTTTAACATTTGGACCCGGTAGGTGGCGCTGCTGTCCAGGCAGGACGACATCTGCCAGGTCCGCTAGTATAATTATAATAATCCTTGGTACCCATAAAGAAAATCTAGCAAATTCTTATCTTGATTTCCAGTTAGTAGCGTTAATGATAGAATTTACTCACGTGTCCATTGTTTAGTGGTTTTAATATGTATAATTAGAACGATAATCATTCTTACCGTGATGATGATGATTACTTAATTACTTCAGATAAGGGGTTTAGCAGTCTCTGTGGTACACTGTTTAATATCTGCTAATCGACCAGCATGTCTTGTCTTTGAGTTAGAACCAAACAATTCGAAGACATCTGACATTCTACCAAACCGCACTGGGCCCGCGTGGTGGATTATAGCTCATCCCTCTCCTAGAGAGGATCTCGAGGCCGGACTCCCTGTAGTGGAAACATTATAGGCTGATGATGATGATGAATCAACCTAATTCATTGTGGGCGTTGCGCACTAAAACAAGAGTTTTAGTTTAAATAAATGTTTCTAGTCTTCTAAGAACAGTTTCACTGAAACATCGAAACATTCAAAACATCGTTTTGGCTAACATCCGTTTCCGTCTGGCATTTACAAGATTTATTTTCAACATAATACCAATGTGGTGTTTTCTAAAAACACTAGTTAAGGTTTATATTAAAACCACCAAATTATCAGTAAGTAGATGAACTACTTCAAGGATACGTGCATTCGTTGTTAGGGTCAATTGACGACTAATCGACATCGATCAGCTGACGTTACGTTTATTAGTACCAATATCATGTATAACAGCACTATAATGCGTCCGCCACACACTCGACAAGTGGCATGGGAAGTAGCGAGGAAACGAGGCAGAGACATAGTGTGGCCACTTTACTAGTCATGCCGCACGTCATAGGTAATTATTAAAATTCTAGAGAGTGAATGTTAGTAATATTTCTCCTCTTAGACGACTGGACCGATTTTGTTGATTTTTTGTAGGTATTTCTTATATCACCTAGATGATGGTTAGTCAACTCGTCGTCAACTTTCAGATAGAGTAAATGTAACTTTGCCTTACCAGTTATCAATTTCGCATTTTCTTCTGAAATTCATTGTCTTCGTAGTCTTACTTTATAGGTCAGTAAAATTGGGGGATAAACTGAAAACGCAGGAAAACTGACAGGACTAAGTTCCTCAGTTTTTTAAAGGTTGCTAAGCAAATAACAGACGTTAGGCTGACCTTTCACAGTCGTTACAGGTAGTCAGTGTCCTGAAAGTCTGACCACCAGTCTTACCAAAGTGCTAATTGGGTTGTGTAGGTCAGATGCACAGTCCTTCCATATAAAATACTGGTATTCAGCTGTAAAGGGTGTAAAAGTACCCTTAACGCAAACGAAAGGCACTTGTTTTCCCCACCACTGCGATCAATTTTTGGTTCCAGACCATACCTGGGAACCCCCTAGTTACGGAGATATTAAGGGTCAAAGTTCCAAATTTTGCACAGCTGTTTTTGTAAATACTAGTTTTTCAGGTTATAACTTTACTTAAATTACCTCCATGACCCGTTTACTATTCAAAGCATCCACTAGCACAATGTTTGAAGATTGCTACATTGAGTTTTACCGTAAAATGTGATTTTTGGGCCCAAAAAAAAACGTCATTTCCCAGCAAAAATTTTTGCGTACGGGTACTTAGTTTGATGTACAGAATGCTTGGTTGAGGTATGTGTGAAGGGTTAATTTACACCCTGTATTCAATTAGACTGGAAGCCGACCCCGACATTGTTGGGAAAATGTTAGACAGATGAAGGTATGACTGAGGGTTAGGGTAGGTGTAAAATAAAGAAGAAAGAAAACCCCATTTCCGTCAAAATGTACATAACTTCATAGATTTACAAAAGGTATTATAACTAAGTACGAACGTAAGTACATGTAAATTCATGATAATTGACAAGTAATTATACACCTTATTGCTCACGTGAATAAACACCAATAAAACATTGAAATAATTACCACGTTTACAAATTGTTACATATGGACAGAGAATCCTCCATTTTCTTGCTGTGTTCGGATGAATCTGCATAATTTTATTATAACATGTGAGGTTATCGGGGTGCATGTTTCTTGGTAGAGAATTAACCTCCTTGGGAGGTTAAGTAGAGGATGGGGTAACAATATCAATATCTATTCCGCTCGAGCCAATCGGCTAAGACGCGCTTGCTAAGTTTGGTCTGCGGATATGTGGTCACCCATTACACACCGAGTTTGAAATGCGTTCCTCGCATAGTACGTTAAGCCGTTGATCTCAGTTGTCCTTGTACAATATTGATGTTTACTAACTTTAAAAAATGTGATTGTAATTAACCCGTCTGTGAGATTGTCATAATGGAAACGTATTTTTTGTTTTATCAAATCAATAAAAATTGACGAAGATAAAACGCTTCAAAGATTTGAGTGGGGGTTGGTGACGTCACTGACCGCTAAAAAATGTCATACTAATGTCTTAGAGTATGACGTTACACGAGTTTTCAAACCACTGTATCGTCTTCATTGTTTGTTTACGTGAAAAAAGAAAAAATACGTGTCCAATATTTTTTGGTAATCTATATGACGGAATAATTAGATTTTTTTTGGTAACATTACTATTTGTACTAAGATGTTTGTTAATGGTTACTCATAGTCAGTGACCCGAAAGTCTAATAACCAGTCTTACCAAGAGGTTGCAGTACAGTACTAACTGAGTAGTGGGAGTCAAAGAGGAGGTAGCTCTATGTAAAATACTGCCGTTTCGCAGCTATTTTGGGGTCAAGATAATTAAGAAAAGACTAGGTTAGGTTAGGTTAATGACCTCCTGGGGCTGCGGGTTGCTCGAAAAAGATACCGCGGCCCCGGACACAAAGGGTTAAGATGGATCATGGGTGGTTTTAGACAGTAGAAGTCTAACACTCCCTTTTTTTTTGTCGGGTGGAAAATCATCGAAAAACCCCTCCCGCTCTTGGGCAGAGCGAAAGGGAGTGTCAGACTTCTACTGACTAAAAACCACCCATGTTCCTTCTTAGCCCTATATGTCGAGGCCGCGCTAACTTGTGGACAACCCGCAGCCCCGACGGGGTCTGACACTCCCTTCCGCTCGGCCCACAGCTGGAGGAGACATTTGATTATTTCCCACCATACAAATAAAAAGGTGATAATTACCATCGTTTTATTCTGGACTTCCTCGTCTCTCACTGGAATCACTGAGTGACGCCAGTATTAGTAACTCCTAAGGGACGATGACCTATGTACCGGGGTTTTCCTAGGTCTAACACAACGTGGAAGCTATAAATAGTTATTGTATGCACTTAAAATTAACTAGTAAGTAGAAGTTTTGCGTCACAGTTGCATTGTCGTTAAAACACTGAGTGTTTAAAGTGAGCTCATGTGGGCAAATTAATGCATTTAGTCTTTAATCATTGGTCATTGTATTTCGGGGAAGCTATGGGTACTAAAATATGAGTGGTGTGATATCATGGAATGGTTGTTGGTGATATCATGGTGGATTAGTATTTCTGTATTCCGATATGTATTATTTTAGGGCATTTGAAAGGCTATCATCGATCTTAGTCTGATTTTTAGAAAGATTAGACACGAACATAAGCGTTAGGGTGCAATCAGGCTAGGTGGAGCGAAGACCTTTGCAGGGTTGCTGGTAGCAGCTGGTTTAGCAAAATTCAAAAAGTTTAAATTTTAAAAAAAAAAATAATTTTAATAATAAATATTTTTTTAATTATTATATTAATTTCTAATATTTTTAGCTAATTATAATTTTAATCCAAACTTTATTAACATGTTTATTATCAGGAATAATAATTAAAACTTATTGATTTTCATATATATTTTACTTTTAACTTTCTTAGGAGGATTATTAGTTTTATTTATTTATATTTCTATAATTTGAGGGGCCTGTGCATAGCAGTGTGAAAACACAATATTTAGCGATGGAGCTTTACACACTCATAATTAAGGAAGCTCTAAAACTCGGCCAGCTCATCGTAAGTATTTACTAACATTTTTGCATACAATATAAAAATAGTTCATTTACTATCTTTAAAGTAAACGAATAATTTAGTTAAATAACTAATTTTACACCTGTTAATGAGTAGTAAAACTGTCTTATTTTTACCTATAGCCACTTTTTACTGACTTTTACTGTTTTTGAGAGTAGAAGCAGCTGGTACAAATACTATGTCAGAGATTGTAACCTTTTGGGCCGCTAGTAGGCAGAAATTGCTAGATATTATAACTTTGTTTTGAGAAATTTTTGCCAATCCCAACATAACCAAGTGGCATGAAGTACATAAATAAGAGAACACTAACTTTTTCTTACATAAAAAAAATGAAAGAGACAGGATGATACAGAGAGAGTTGAGCAAATATCGTCACTCAACGGACGTCTCGATGCGATGGCGGTTTAACGTTTTATGATCCTGTTTGTGACCCGGAGAACGAGCAAGGTAAAAAGTTCGAAAGAAAGAAAGAGAAGAGAGAAAAGGAGACTTTTACCTCGCAGTGAGATAGTAAATAGTTTTACAAAAAAAAAAAAAAACAATTGGTTGCATAATCAGCATTTCTCGTATACTTAGGTAGACTTTAGTTTGTCTCACTGAACAAGTTCATTTATTGAAACAAGCTAGGGAATTAGAAAAGGTTGGCCACTCCTTATCTACATTTCAGTCAATCCCAAACCTCAATGCACTCATGAATCATTCTATCAAGAATATTTAGATAGAAAACGTTTGGAGTTGGCATGTTCATTTTATTTTCAGCGGAGATACTTACATTTTTTATGTGATACATCTTAAGCGGGGCTAGGTAGTAAAACTTATTCGTATGCTGTGGCAAAAGTGACGCTATCATGGCGTGATGCCTCCTCTCATTATCAGCTTAAAATGTTCCCACTGCAGGGACTCAGGCCTCCTCTCTAGGAGAGGGATGGGCATAATCCACCACGCGGGCCCAGTGCGGGCTTGTAGATGTCACATGATTGTCTTCGTATTTTTTGGTTTTAGGATATGATCTAATTTTTCTACTATTTTCCGCAGTAAATTACCTTTAAATTTTTCTACCGATGCTCTGTAGCGGGACTTGGCAACTCTAAACGCATTTAAAGCAGAGGCAAGTGGGTCTCCGGTGACCTTCCGTTTTTTAAGGTGTAGAGAAATATTAATGTATGAATTGGCAATTTTACATTCAGACATCAATTTCTGCCTGTTATTATCGTTTATAATTTCTCCTTTCGCAGGTCTGCTGGTGAATTCTCATTAAATATGCAGTAGATGACCGAAAAGTATTTTTGTTTCTCTTATATGATTCCAGACCCACCAACACAAACAAAGCGCTTTGCTGCCACATTTATTTTGTGAATCGCCAGGCCGTTTCCCGATCATTATGTACAATCTGAATCTCATCAAAATTCTAATCGGTTTGTTGGCAAGCGTGCCTCCCACAAGGTGGACTGATGACCTGATGAAGGTTGCAGGTACCTGCTGAATGCGAGACGCACGGGACCAGTCAATGTCGCTACACCCGAGGGAGGCCTATGTTCAGCAGTGGACGTCTTTTGGCTGAAATGATGATGATGATGTGTAAATTGAACGAAGGGAGCTTTTTACTGAGCATTGGAATCGTCCAGGACAGCCAAAAATTTACGGTGTATATAATACTAAGCAGAATACATAAACTGATCAACAGAACACGTCTCTCAGGCATGTCAACAACTCCATATCTCAGTACGTAGCTGCGTGGCTGCCTACTCTGATATCTCATGAATGGCGTGACGTAGGGCCAAGCCCCCCGCTTATCAGTACACATGTACTAACTATGTATTAACACTCATACATGAATAGCTAAGTGTTAAACTCAATTGTGAGGTTGGAAATTTTGAAGTAGATGTCAGTCGTTGGAATTTTGGACAGTAAAATTGTAATTATGACAGTTTATCTAAATGAATTATTCAGAAATATGTATGATTCAATCCTATTTTGCTTCATGATTACTGTTTTCTTAATTTTTATTTCCAAAGAAATGGTGGATAGACTATGTGACACACAAACTTCTTCAGAAAGATGGTGATTACTACGATTGAGACTGATTTAAAAGTATGAAAAAAGGAAACAAATAAATTGTGGTAAGGGAGGGAGAATAGGGGATCGGACAAAAAAAACTAATCAGATAGATTTCCAAAAAATATTGGACACGTATTTTTTCTTTTTTAACATAAACAAAAAATTTAGACGACACAGTGCTTCAAAAACTCGTAAACTCCTCGAAAACAACACAACCCCCCCACATAATTATGATCATTGAGGCGCTATCTTCGTCAAATTTTATTAATTTGTTTGAACAAAAAATACATATCCAATATTTTTCGATAATATAATTGACGGACTAATTATAATCATATTTTTTTGACTCAGTCCGATCCCCTTGCCAACGTTTACCATCACCTGAAATACATATAAATTAATTACACTTAGTAATGTGCCTGGGACTACACGACTTACTGTTCGTAAGTTGGGGCCGCCACCACTGTGCCACAGCTGCTTTATCTATTGTAATTCCGTACTACGCTAGGTAACTACCCAAGAATGATGGAAACCACCAAGTAAATTCTGATGCAATGAAAACATATATTTGACTATGACAACTTATTTATCAGCATAGGAAAGAAACCAACGATAACAAAATCATACTATATGTACATTTGTCGTGTTATTTACATTTAGATATATTTTAGTCGACGTGAGGTTATTTTTATACTGATTGGCATAGAATTGACTCAGTAATGTTAAAAATAAACGACTAGTTGTAATGCACACCGGATTGATAAGGTGGCTCTTATCATTCCTCTTAGGCGAAGAATGAAAGAGACATGACCGTGAACTATTTCTTATCTGTCATGCGTGTTGCTTTTCTAATATTTAGATACTATGTAAACGTGGAGTTTTGAGTTCGATTCCTGGTTTGACTGGATTGTGTCTGATCTCGTCACGGTCAAGATGGGAAAGAGTACACCTATGTTTGGGCACACAGTTTCGGCAGAGATGTCTTTATTAGTACATTTTACTATAGTAGTAAGTAGTAGCCTATTGCCATCAAACGGGCACAAATCCAGACTCAGTGGCTGTTATTGCCATCAAACGGGCACAAATCCAGACTCAGTGGCTGTTATTGCCATCAAACGGGCACAAATCGAGACTCAGTGGCTGTTATTGCCATCAAACGGGCACAAATCCAGACTCAGTGGCTGTTATTGAGAAATTCTCGATGGATAAACACAATATACCCCCACTGATAATCGAACTTAGGATGTTAGTCACAGCAGTGGCGCTTGTGACCAATTGACATATAATACTGTCAAAATCAAAACATCTATTTCAAGTAGGCCAGTTACAGGCACTTTTGAATAGTCGAAATAAATCTATATAATATAGAAATCAATGTCACTTTTTGTTGTAATTTTATAACTCGAGAACGGGCTCACCTATCCAAACCAAATGTTTAGGCTTTGTTCGGACTATTTAGTAGATGGTTTATGATGTCGAGCGGTTCTTCATTTATCACATTTTTTGTACCAAATGAATTCAATAAATTGCGGATCATTTTGTGTGTGTTCAAGTGGATTCGAGAATGATTTAGATTCACAATTGGACCCTGTAGGTGGCGCTACTGTCTGGGCAGGACGACGTCTGCCAGGTCCGCTAGTGCGACATAAAAAGAAGCTACAGTACCAATCACAAGGCATAATAACTGTGAGTCTACTGTAGTTATTAGCAGACTCTTTAAGGGTCAAGTAAGAACATATTTATAGGTAGTTTACCGAACTGTTTGTAAACTACAGTTGTCTCTTTCTCGCAAAATCATATTATACGCCTCTTTTTAGTTCAAATTTCAAATATTATCACATTGGCGCCAAGTCGAACAAGTTGCAATGTAGTTGTTATCTCAAGAGAGACAAAGACAAGGCTATAGTTTGCTATCTTTTTCCAACAACGCCCCTTTTGTACTGCCACAAGTGGCGGAACAAAATTTATAGCACGAGCTGCTCCAAAGGAAAGAGAAAGTATAGCGGCTTTGCCCGCTACAACTCGAAAATTATCCCACGGGAAGATAAAATCGGGATAAAAATCCTATGCGTTAATCCAGGTTATAAACTATCTGTGTACCAAATTTTATCCAAATCCGTTCAGTAGTTTTTGCGTGAAAGAGATACAAACATACTCACACTTTCGCCTTTATAATACGAGTATTAGTGTGAAGTGTGATTAGTATCACACATGACATAACAAAGTGATCAAAAATAAAAATAAATAATTAAGTATATTTAAAAATAAGATATAGATACAATAAACCAAAATTCCTTTAAGAGGCCAAAAGGCCATGGTGCTGCAACATTTAAGACAAAATGTCACAGCGCTGTATTTTGATACGTTCAAAAGTGATAAAAGTTGCACCTTCTGAAGATCTTTTTTGTGGCGTTAGGACCTTCTAAAAAAAATGTCAGGGTCAAGTCTTTCCTGGGTAGTGTCTGCTTACCATTTTCTTAAGGGATAAAGCGTTAATTTATGTCATGTAATAAATAAATATCATTATGTAAATACGTCACTGGTCTATTTACGTGAAGTATCAACTCCCCGCTCCCCAGGGGGACCGGCAGAGTTCGCCGGGTTATCTTAGTGGGTTAATAAATGGGAACTGACATAAAATTAGGAAACAACATTGAAAACACGCTGGGGGAATTTGTTAGTGGACGATTTATAGCAGTTTGGGATTGGCTAGGAGAAGATAGAATTTAAGGTGGCCTTATTACCCGACCGTGCGACCAAAAATAGGGTTACGTTTTCACTTCTAAGCCGTGACTGACTCGTTTGCCTAGTGGTCACAAGACTACTGAACATAAGGTCCTGGGTTCAATTCCCGGGCCTGGCAAAGTTTTGTTAAGTTTTTCCAACGGGAATTTCTCAGTAGCGTCCATGGAGTCTGGATTTGCGCCCGATTGATGGCAATAGGCTCGGCTCACTCCTTTTAACATGGGACCTAAAACATAAGTTGTAAAATGAAGATATTGCCTAACTCTAACAGGCGTAAAAATTATGGAGTAATATGAAATATTGCTAACCCCCCTATAGTTATAATGGGGATAATATATAGCCCATGTGTTATCCCAGACTATAATCTACCTCTGTGCCAAATTTTATTCAAATCCGTTTAGCCGTTCTAGCGTGAAAGAGCCATCCATTCTCACAAACTTTCGCATTTGTAATTTAGTAGGATATGATTTGGTGTTACTATGACTTTTTTTACAAACCGGTATGTTTAAGTCTCTATACATTTGCTGATTGGACACAGGCGCTAAATTATGATTTAAATCATTAGACGTCCCTCTTCATCAATTTATTATGAGGTCGGTGCGGTGTCCTCCTCTTCCATATTTATTAGTCGTTATCACGGTTCTCACTCCTATTGCGACCTTTGACAGATAAATAAACTTCTGTCAAATCGTGCCGCCTTCCATAGACGTTATGATTTTTTTTACATTGTCTATTACGTCACTCTGCTTGTAGGTAAAACAGAATCATATTTAGTCAAAATCAACTGCCTCCGTGGTCGAGTGGTTTAGGCGTTTGCCTTGTGACCCGGTGGTCGTGGGTTCGATTCCCACGGGGGGAGCATACTTTATAAAGTTGTTTCCAATTTGGTTTGGACATTGCAGGCTAGAATCACATGATTGTTTGATAAAAAGATGATTCCTTGCTTCGGAAGGTACGTATAAGCCGGTGGTCCCGGCCGCCAAATGGCGGTCGTCAAACCATGTCAGAGGCACACTATTATACACACTACACGGCCTCGACATAGAGGGCTAAGAAGGAACATGGGTGGTTTTTAGTCAGTAGAAGTTTGACACTCCTTTTCGCTCTGCCCAAGAGCGGGAGGGGTTATTTGGTGTTTTTTTTTTTGTAAGGCCCACTCGCAGTTCATCTCTAGAGAGGATGGTTTACTGCTTAACCGGACAATTCTGTGGTGACCTCAAAAATTAAGGCCCCCAGCCAGAGCATGCAAAAAAAATACATTTAAAATGACTGATCACTAAGGGCACCCCCTGTGGGGCTCGGACCTCGACTTATTGCCGTACTCAGAGATATTTAATGATTACTTAAGCCGTCACTTAGTAAAGGTCGACATATTTTGTATGACAAAACTGTCAAAACCATTACTAAGTGATTGCCTAAGTAATCATTAAAGCTCTCTGAGTGCAGCAGTTAGTGAGTCATTTAGGGGAGGGCAGCAAATTGGCTGGATCTGATTATTTAGGGAAAAAAAGTTGTCACTTACTTCTTTCCTTTTATATCACTTCTCACACAATCCATCCACCTCTTCTTAGACCATTATCTTCCTCTCGTCTCTCTTCCAATCGTTTTTCATAGCCCAGAATGAATGATGAGTATATTCTCTAAAATACGTTTATTTTTTCAGTCCCTCTGAATTTATTGACATACTCACGTGTCTATTCGTATGAGCTGTCACTTATAATGTTGAGAATCATGACAACGTGAATAAACACGTTTAGCATGTGCAACTATTGCGCGTTTTGTGATGTCTTGACATCATAAACATCATATAAACTTGGGTTTATGAGTGTCGATTCCACGGCCCTATGGGGAAATTGCGCAACATACTTGCGATCCCAGTGATAGTCATTTTGACTCTTGCAGAAAATACACCGAGTAGTTTACGTTGAAAATGATTATGAAGAAATTTATTTTATCTACTTTTAAAACCCTTCATTTTGATACCCTACTCGATGGTACTGTAACTTTTTATTTTTTTGAATGCTGCGTAATGGCCCTCAAAATCCGCATTTTTGATTTGTTTTTTTTTTTTTAATTTTACTAAGCCAGTGACACTCGCGCCCTCAAGACGAATCTAACGACGTATATTTTATTCAAATCTCCCTTCATTCATTCAGGAATTATGAGGGAACAAAGAAACAGACATATAAACATACATACACGTTAAACACATAACCCTTCTTTTGGACTTCGCCGCAGTCGGGTAAAAAGACGCTGGCTTTTCGTTCTGGGCGGAGCGGATGAGAGTGTCAGACTTCTACTAACTAAAATCGACCTCCACGGTGTGCTCCACCGTGTCCTCCGGCCGATGCTTGCAGTGAAAGCATCCGGGCGTTACTTCTCGCCTAATTTGGTACAGGACCTGCTTCAGACGGAAGATGAGGGTGCCGGAGGCGGCTCTTCAGCCACTCCTCAAAGAGGGGACTTATTGCTACTATCGTGTCGTGCCCTTCCAGCCTGCAGCTGTACACCAGTATTTTATTTGGAGCAACTGTCTATCTGCACTTCACAACCCAGTTCATACTGGCTACTTTCATGCCACTGACTACCTGAAACGACTGTCGAAGATCTACATAATATTATGGCAGCCGAGACCAATAGCTTATCGTGCCGAGACCAATAGCGTTAATGCATCACGAATTTCTTCGTAATTGAAGGGTTGAGCTTCATGAGCTCTTACTGCCGCACTCAGAAAGCTTTAATGTCAAATCTTTACTAAGTGGCAGCTTAAGTAATCATTAAATATCTCTGAGTACCGCAGTTAGTGGCTAAATTGAGGAAGAAACTTGCACAACCACCCAAATGGGCGCTCGCCACAATAGTGATTTTACGGCCAGATCTGAGATCTGGACGAGTGGCTGAAGAGGCGGCACGGGGCCCTGAGGTTTCGGCTGCTTAGGGAACCTGCGTCATAGAGTATTTATTACAATAAAAAATACAAGACTTTAGTCGACGTTCGTTCGAACGTGTGACGTTCTTTAAAATACGGAATTAATTGAATCATAAATAATTACTTTTACCCAAGTAATCATTTTGACTTGGTTATAGATACGCGTATAAGAGTAACTTTTTTAAGAATAAAACGTCGCAGTAGTCAAATTATAACAAAAGTATTTCAATTTATTTTTATAATAATTACTAAAGGAAATATTGCTCACGATTCTGGACAGATGCGTACCACGTTATTTCGTACGAGTAAATCAATATTTTGTAACGTTTGTTAAGCCATTAGTCATTAATTATCACATCACAGCTGGTCGTGGGTCGATGTCAATGGACTACAACGCAATATTAGTCGTGTAGCGATATTATGTAATTTTGTCGAATAAAAGATAAACAAGGTCAACAAATTAACTAATAACAATTTAACTATATTATTTTGAAGACCTCCTCCTCCGCCTCAAGTCATACTCGTCATTACTGAGGGTTGAGAACTTCCCTTAAAACATAAAAAGATTTTTTATTCTCAGATATACATTATGACGTTTTGTTAAACCGTGCGGTGTGAGTGATCCACTTTATTGACCATATCATTTTTATCTCGGGCTTAACAAATTTTTTAACTTCATAATGTCTTAACAATTTTTAACTAAATCCGCCTCGATTTGTGTTAAGATTGAAGGAAGAAGAAGAAGGCAGGCATCACTCAATCCACACGCAAAAATGGTTGTCAAATTTTCGGGTTTCTGACTGAGATGACCGGGTCTAACTGTTTACCGTTTTCCGATGCACAGACGGAGTGACGTCGTTAATGAACGGTCACTCATCCACTGACCGACCTCGGCAAGTGCTATTTATTGTTAACAAGAAGACTAACTGTCATATCCAATGACTAATATTGGTGTGGTAATAGAGCTGAATATGACCAATGTGACAATTCTACGGATACGATACAAATCTTGGTTTATTCCATTATCAATAGCACTGTTTACAAACACTGTGTAGTAAACATAGGTAATAACCTATGTTTACTACACATTTCCACAATACATAGATTGTTTACAATTTACTCTCGATTACTCAATGGAGGCTGTTTTATAATTAGAAATTAATTATTATTTATCTTATCCTGTACATCGATATCTTAGAATAATCAATCATCAAATAATTACGCTAAACGATAATAATATCGTTTATGTAATTTGTGGGTTTAAGCTAATTGTTCTTTTAATTGATTAAAGCATTTGTCTTGATAATACTCAGGTATTGCCTCGTGATTTGATTGTGGTGGTCAGATAGGTGTTGCTATAATCATCTGCCTAGCTTTTTCCCAATTAAGTTTTAGGCAGGCTAACCAAGCAGTTGAGTACCAGTATTTTACATGGGGTGACTGCCCATCTGACCTCCACAAATTAGTTAGTACTGGAAAAACGACACCCCTTGTTGGAACTGGATTCTTCGATATCGTAGCCCAAAAAATCTGCCCCTTAAACCGTATCGATGAGCATATTTATGCATGCACTGCATTCCTGGTATCGTCCAATCAATATGGAAATCACCGAGATGTGCATAGTGCATAGTAATTTCTATCAAATGTGATTAATGAAGTGCCTACGTTTATTCCGCTATTACAGTTAGCCATTTTGCTGCGAAGTCTCATTTCCACCATAGATTATACTTCAGTGAATATCGAGTTGGACAGTTTATAAACTATGCGTCAGTTTGTAGGACATGTTGCCCTGATGGATTGTAGCTGTTGGTTGATTTTGTATCGAGTTTTAGTGTGCAGCTGTGCACAGCTAGCTGATTTGTGAAACTTGTGTAAGATTTCTATAATCAATTGGACGATAAAATATACTAAAAGCCCCCAACTGAAAAAGCTGAAAGCTAAAAACAAGCGCATTTTTAATTCAACAAAATTGAGCAGGACCTTGCGTTCCTAACCGCGGTATCTATCGGTATCAGGCTCGCAGCCCCGGGCAGACCTATTTTAAGTTTTGGTTACGAAGGAACAAACAAAACTGACATCTTCTGTATATAAATATAATAAAAGAAAGTCTTGTTACACTATTTATAATCACTCAAGAACGGCTGAATCGATTTGTCTGAAAATTGGTGGGAAGGTACCTCAGAACCACGAGACGGACATAGGATACAATTTTTTTTTTTGGGTCGGTAGTTAGGTAGGTAGGCAATATGTAGGAAAAAGGGCATCGCAACGCATGCTACCCAGCATGCGTTACAGTTAGTAATATATACAGTTCAAGCACGTCCTTTTAGGCAACGCCCCGTACGATTACAGCAACGAAAAAAAAAACACCTCGTGGATCAGTTATCTCCCAAATTGGTAGGAATATCACAGCCAGCCTGTATCTGAGAGACCATTTTTTTCACTCAGCAGCCTGTGTATAAACTATTTGTCTTGGTTAACACACAAATGCTTTTGGCGCAATACATTTCTTCCGTTAGCGTTCAAGTAACAACAAGAACCGAGAGAATACTATTACTTAGCTAGCTGCTGTCGAGAGTGATTACTGGTTACCAATCATCATCAGTAGGCCTTCGGAGAAAAATATTGTAAGGAAACAAGCATTTATGTCTTACTGCCGCACTCAGAGAGCTTTAATGGTTACTTAGGCCATCACTTAGTAATGGTTTTGACAGTTTTCTCATAAAAAAAATATGTCAAACCTTTATTAAGTGACGGCTTAAGTAACCATTAAATATCTCTGAGTACGGCAGTAAGGTATATTTTTCGACGGCATGTTAAGCCAAGTGCACCCATAGACTGCATAAAACTCTGTCACTAGGTTAGGCACTCACTATACCACAAATAAAGAATTCCTAAACCGCTATAACAACAATAATGACTAAGGCAGCATAAACATTAGCAAGCTAACGTAAACACGTTACACTTCTACACACTTGAATGGATTCGACTCGCTGACGCTGACGTCAGAACAGCTGGTGCGATGTACTTGTGATCTTCACACCTTGATGACGTCCTAGTACATAATGCTTATGAATAGCTGTTTGTATAATAAGGTAAATGCGTGGTAATGTTTCAAAGTGATAATTATGTGAACGGTTTTTCATGTATGGTTAATCAATGATGAGGTATTTCGAAAGTCATTGGTAAATTGGTTTTTAATCAGTACGCCATTCAGACTTCTTTTTAATTTAAAATTTCTCAATTCTGGAATAAAGTCAACTCTAGTCCCTACAGAAAGAGCACTAGCCCCATCAGCTCTAAACCCAAATAATAAATTCGGGTTACTATACAAGGCAAGGGTTTCATGACCTTTATTTCAAAGTATATTTGAATAATCAGGCTTTTTCGAGAATACAGTTACTACGGCTTCCATTTTACAGTATTAAAAAGAAATATTCATCAAAAATTTATAATGAGGTCTCAATGGCATGTGTTTAACCGTGAATATTTAATTTCTACAGTCATTATTAGTGTTCGCAAAAGTCATTTTTGCGCGTTGTTACGACGCAGATAACCGCGGCTCTCTAAACAAGCCCATATGTTTTTGCCCAGACTGACCTATCTTTTGTTTTATAATGACAAATTCAAATTCGTTGTATTAACGGTCTAAACACAATCTAACGTTATTATAGAAGTCATTGTCTTATCACATCGTGACTTTTTAAATGATTTTTTTTACACTAACAGTTTATCCGTGACTGTTCCCGCGTGGATTTCAATTATTTATAAAGGCACAGGCTTTTTTTTTGTTTTGATGGTGGGAAATCATCAAATTACTCCTACTGCTCGGGGCAGAGCGGTATCCCCAGACTTCTACTGACTAAAAACCACCCATGTTCCTTAGCCCTTTGTGTCGAGGCCGCGGTATCTCTTTCGAACAACCCGCAGCCCCGACGGGCGAATAAGTACAGACTTCGCTTTAGACCAGGGAAGCATATCACAAAAGTGAAGAGTTACACTTAGTAGTGGGTAAAATAAAACTGGTGGCTCCTCAGATATGACTCTCCGAAATTGCAGAAAAGCTCCTAGCGGAACACCTGCTGCCATGGCCCCCCTGGAAGACCCTAAACCGACTGTGGATCACGATGGGCAGCTGCAGATATAACTACATCCAGTGGAGGTTTTCCGATGAGGCTGTGTGTGACTGCGTTGCCTCAACACAAACTAAGGCTCACCTCCTAGCTGCGGGATGTTGTAAGAGATACCGCTGCCTTGACAACAGGCTTGGGCTAAGAAGGAACATGGGTGGTTTTTAGACAGTAGAAGTCTGACACTCCCTTTTGCTCTGCCCAAGAGCGGGAGGGGTTATTTGATGATTTTCCTCTTGTCCTGCTCTGTGTCTAATTCCACCTGCACTCTGAGGGAACTGTAAAATGCACTAAGGCGGTCGAGGTGGCAGAATTCTGGTTTTCCTAATAATATTATGAATGTGAAAGTTCGTGAGGATGTATGAATATCTGGATGTTTGCTATCTTTTACGCAATTTGTTGTCTTGTGGATGCTACTTGAACAATATCTTTTTTCCTGGTTTAAAGCTCTTCAAGGACAAAATTCGTAAAAAAAAAGGACAAAAGTCGTCCTCGTGAAAATCGTTTATCCACGGGAAAGTACTATCAAGATATCTTGACAAATATCATGGAAATTGTCCCAAAACCAGAAAACGCACAAAAAGACTGACAGACAAAAATTGTTATACTCGCAATTACCATATTAATATGATTATTAATACTTGCTACTGTTATATAGTTAGTTATAATATAATTATAATAATAGCTATCAACCTATTAATAGTATTACATCATATTACATCAAATATATAAGTATGTTTATCAGTTGTCTAGTACCCATAACACAAGCTCTGCTTAGCTTGGGACTAGATGGCGTTGTGTGATAGTTGTGGAATATTATTATTATTATTATTATTATTATTCCATGACTGACTTACCTCTGATCATGTACATGATGTTTGACACTTCATGCTATAGGCGTGACAGTAGAACAAATATGGCGCCCGCGATAGTGACGACGCGTTTGATACTACGAGTATAAGTTGTGTTTTGATAAAAAATATTTTATTTATACTGACTAAAAAAATGTGATTTTAATTAGTCCGTCTGTTAGATTATCGAAAAATATTGGATACGTATTTTTTGTTTTATCAAACCAATAAAAATTGACGAAGATAAAACGCGTCAAAGATTTGAGTGGGGGTTTGTGACGTCACTGACCGGTAAAAAATGCCATACTAATTACTAATTTCTAAGAATATGACGCCAAACGAGTTTTCAAAGCACTGTATCGTCTTCATTGTTTGTTTACGTGAAAAAAGAAAAAATACTTGTCCAATATTTTTTGAAAATCTATCTGACGGACTAATTTGTTTTTTTTTTGTTAACTGCCCTATTTGTGAGGTGGTTTCGGTGAAACTTCGAAAAGAGTCCTCCTTCGCAGCTGTCTTCATTAGCTTTTTTAGTCGCATAGAGAAATAAATTAAAAATACAAACAAAAAATAAAGGTTTTACTTTGCATTTTGGATATCTATGAGATTCTATACTTGCACAAATGTACAGCTAAAAATAAAAAGCGTACCTAAGTACTAAACAATATTGTTAGGTACGCAATATTTAATTAGTATTATTAATTAGTATTATTATTGTATTTGAAATAGTATCCTCAAATCAAAGATAACTCTATATTTAATTATAAATGCTACCTTTTAATGGTATTTATTATTTCTAGAACCTTCTTTAAAATAATGGAAAGAAACAGTGACTCAACATGGTGTCTTGTTTACATACAGGTATTTCTCAGTAAAATTATCTAATTATATATGTATCTATAAAAACCTTACGTTAATTAAAGAAAGAAACCCACTTTTTATTGGATTTGAATGTGTGAAAAGATTCTGTTCATCATTCATTACATTATTTAATATGTTAAAGTTCAGTTATTTGTATTTATTTTTTAGTGTAAGCTCAGTATAATGTACTCAATATTTTTTTACATAGGTACAAACCGTACAAAGTAATTGCGACCAATAGGATTTTTCATTAAACCATTTTTATAACACTGGCTGGCACCCTAAACACTAGTTAAATTTCACATTGGGTGTCAGCATCTATTGTAAAGCTGCATAATGTTTAGATAAGTGTTTTTATTTGGTATATTGGGAGATAATAAATCTTTTAATATTTTTTTATTTTACACATTTCGAATGAATTTACAAAAGCCATCCTTAGTGATCACTTTTGTTATAATCTTATTTGTTTAGCATGTGGTTAGTGCCTAACCTGTCGTCAGAGACTTGACTTTACATACTTTCGAGATCATGCATACATTCTCTCAGGTATGCTGATTTCCTCACGATGTTTTCCATCATTGAAGCTATTGATAATTATAATACAGACATGAATAAAAAAACACTGGGACTGGGTTATCATTGCAGTTGTTATAATTCTTAAGTATTTATAACTCTTACACAAACAGGCTATTTACTTTGTTTTAGCAAAATGTTTTCAGTCAGTAAATAAGTAGTTTTAATGAAGAAAGTGTTTTGTGAGGAAAATGTTGAGTATGAATGTAGATGGGTATAAGAGTAGAGGAAGACCAAAGAAACGATGGATGGACTGTGTGAAGGATGAGGTGACTACTGACATGACGAGAAATAGAGAAGTATGGAAGAAATATACATGTTGCGCCGACCCCAAATAAATTGGGATAAGGGCAGGAGAATGATGATGAAATAAGTAGTTTTTGATGCATTTTAATATCTTCTACTAAACCAAATAAAGCAGTTCCAAACCTTCTTCCAAATTTAGTGAGGAAACCAGCTTGTTTTAGAACACATGATGATGATGATGACATGTTACACCTACCAACCCATACTGGGTGGATTATAGCCCATCCATCTCCTAGAGAGTCTGAGTCCCTGCAGTGGGAACATAAAAGGCTAGAGTTTGGGTTTCATTAACATCATTTCATGATGATAAAACCTTCTTTGACTGACTGTTAGAAAAACCCGTAGGTTAAGACCGAAAACATAATTATTTTTGTAATTTTCGCCAGAGAACCGAAAAGAAATAAAAAAAATACCCCACAATTCACGCCAGCTAAATCGCAGGCGTACTATGTTAAAAATGAAACGTGTCTACCTGTGTATCGTGAGTTTAATTAAAAACAAAATCACGTGAGGTATAAGGAATAACATTTGAAAAAAAAATACAGAAAAAACGATGGAATAATAACTATTATTAGATTTCTAAACATTTATCAAAATTGATTAGTACTTCTTACAAAGAAAGCTGTAATGTCAGTCAGCTTTTTGCATCTTAACTTAAAATAAATAATGAACCGGTCAAGTACAAGTCGGGCTCTCGCTTGAAGGGTTCCGTACCAACGTAGTAGGCGATTACATGAGATAAGTTATGTTAAAAAAAAATATTGGTAAAGGTTACTTACCTACTCCATGTAGGTAGGTAATTTTATAATTTATGATTCCATAACTTGGTATTTAACGCCATCACAAAAACTACTAAAACTAAGTCGAAATAAACCTTAAAAGTAACTTATTTTACGAGTAATTTATTTATGTATTTAAGTTTATAAAAGTCAAGGTCTGCGAAGTGTAAATAAAGTTATTTGGGACAAAATACGTGTTTTTATTATTTTAAATTCTTGTTGTTCAATTAATTTGGTCTAAACACGTTTAGGGTCTCGTGTGGGTAAATTCATGAGTCAGCTGCATTAAGAACAATATTCTAGATCGATGTTAAGGCTACATACTTATCTCTAAGTTAAGAACGTGCAGATGAATGGAAGAGAACAGACAAATATGAAAGAAACGAACAGTAATTTCTCAACTACGAGTATGTTGGGGTCGGCTTTTAGTTCAACCGAATGCAGCTGAATACCAGTATTTCACATGGAGCGTCTGCTTCCACTATCCAGTTAATAGTAATAATAATAAAAAGTTTAATTCGGATAACACAATCCATAAATCAAAAATTACAAAACAGAAAAGAAAAGAAAAGAATTGAAATGTCAGCCCACAGATACAAAATTTATCAACACACAATAAATTCAAATAATAGCAAACAACAATCACAAAATTACAAACCACACAATACAAATTCAAATCGATAATAATAATAATATTAAGAAAATTAAATATCTGGAGTCAATATTGACATAAATTAAAGATTATTATGTCAAATAGTCAAAAACATTCAAAAATTGTCCACAATAAACACAATACAAAGCAAAGCAATAACACGTCAGTATTGACCGGTACATGCACGAATCCATTTATGTTGGATCGGACAGTCAGTGCGGGACGCAATCATCCCGAGGATGCCATTGCTGCTGTCTCTAACTCGTCGTAGTCGTAATAGTGGGTATTATAATACCCTTTGGTAAGACTCGTTTTCAGAATCACTTTCAGTTCTCTGACTACCCGTTACGATAGCCAAAGGTATTCAGCTGCATCTGGTTAGACTGGAAGCTGACCCCAACATAGTTGGGAAACGGCTTGGAAGATGATGAGTCAATTGCACGAACAGTCCCTTAACATTTAAAACTAATCAAGTTTTCAAACGATGTGCTAAAGTGAATCTCGTTTAGACACATATTTTAATGTATTTCGTGTTTGTTGTTGCAAGCTTACACACACTATTGTATAGAATCTGGTTGTTCCAACCTAACAGTCAGATGGTTTGCTGGGGAGTTTGTTCCGCTATTTCTTCTTCCCAGTTAAAACATTTTTTTATATGTGTTTTAGTATTAATATAAGTTTATGTATTTATATATTTTAATTGTTTTTTTTTCTAGTTAGTTTGTAGCCTACCACAATGTTGTCTTGTTTGACCCTAAGGTTGCCATGACTGGTAGAGAATGCCTTGTGGCATTAAGTCCGCCTATGTATCATTAGAGTGCATAAAGTTAGTGAGAAGTGTCGAAGGGTGACAGTTTTAGAGAACAGTCTCTTGTAAAATTTGAAGTTCAAAGAACCTCCTCCTTTTTGGAAAGTCGGTTAAAAAGTGCTGTAGCCTAATTTGAATTTTGATTTTGGACCTAAATCTGTCTTATTCCTGTGCCATAACAGAGTCATCAGGGAACGTGATACACTTTATAAATTTCAATATATAAATAAAATAGCATTAAACACACGTGATAAGTATAAAAAGTTCTTTAGGATATTTCTTGAATACTTTGCATAATTACTTGATATTCAGAGGTCAAAATACTAGTTTATTTTAGTCTTAATCAAGCATGTGATTTGGTCTGCCGATATTAAATTGCGTCATCTTTAAATGTGCTGCTTCTATCAGATCTATTAATTACTGGCACTTTGCTTGGCGTATTTCTTAAAGTTTTCGCATTATTTGATCCAATATTAGTAGATTATGCACCAAGGGGAGTAAGGCACAGATTACTAATCGAGTGTGCATTTGAGGCCCTACGCGAAGCGGAGGGCCGTAAACCACACGAGTTTAGTAATCTGTACTTACCCTCGAGTGATATATACTGCTTTATACTACACTTAGGCACAAAGAAGTTAGCATCTGCTATTATGTCGGGTGGAGTTGTTGTTAATAAATTACTATCATTGTCACTGGAATCACTCATTTTAACTTGTGATTTACACCGCCAAACTTTAAACTTTACCAAGAATATTGTGTCTACAAAATACGTCAACAAACAATAGGTCTATTTTTTCTTTAAATTTTAGTGCGTCAAACAGTTTTCGCGCCCAAAGACGTTAAGCCGCGTCCCCACTAGAGCCGCGCGGCTCTATTGGGGACGCGGCTTTAGAGAAGGTAAGAACGCCCCGTTTTGCAGGTCCTACTTACGCGCGTGTTAAAGCGAGAGAGTGTTATAAATCTCTCGTTTTATTGTATAGAGGTTTGAAGTTTGCCGGCCTTATCGGAATGTATGCTACCTGCTTTAAAAGTTCTAGTGGCCAGTACTTTTTATGGTAAAATTAAATCGTTTGATTGCCAACGTCATCAAGACTTTAATAAAAAAACAAAACGCGTTAGTAATGAACGCATTACTACCCTGATTTTCAGGGCAGTCATGAAGTTCCATACAATATAACTGCCTAGATTTTTGAGAAAGTTTAATGAACAGCTTTCAAGCCTTTTAGTGGGGTAGTATTGGTACACTTACCAAGCAAGTGTAGTATAAATGATTTTTATGGGTTTCGTGATGAAATTCAATTTGTTTTAATTATGTAGGGCGAAATCAGCCTGAAATTGAATTCCCAGCATTAAACTTTATTAGGTATTGGTACATAAATTGTACATAATACCGTCGGTATTACAAAATATTCAATGTAAGTTTGAATGTATTTCTTCCTTCCAAACATGATAACTGCAGTTTTTTTCATTGCAACAAGTCCGCGACAATATTCCTAAGTCACTTCAAGCCAAAACAAGCCGAGACAATGAAGATCGATAAGGTCCCAGCGAAACACTTCGTCTTGGATCTAGCAACGAACAAACCAGAAAAGAATAGAGCAGATGGAACAGAACGATATTAATACAGTCAGCACATAAGTCCATGGTTCGGTTTAAGTGCAAGTACACCTTTTATTGCGTTGCTATTTTCAAGTCAGCTGATGTTTTAACTAAAGTCTAGTTGACGGTACCTGTTAAACATATCTAAAAGCATTATTCTGAAAGCTATTTTCTTGAAAACTGAGTCAGTGTTTATCGCTTTTACCACCATTAAAAATAATATAATATTATTAAAATGTATGTTTTGATTTGTAGGCTTTCAAAACATATTTAAGTTAAGCTAAAAGCTCAATTGAAGAAATTGTTAACATTCTTTAAAACAATGTTTCTTTACATTGAATTTTGGCCGATTCTGTAGTTTATTGTAGGTAATTTTTGAAAGAATTTCTTTAGAAACGAACTGAATGGCGAATTCGAATCAGCACTAATTAGGACCACTGATCATAAAAATTGTAGACGTTGTTTTGTTTTTAATTATAGAATTTGGATAAACCCAAAAATACAACAAAAATATCAATAATCAAAGCGGTACTTTTTAAAAGTAATATTGTATAAAATTTAATTAAATAATCTCCAAATTGGTGAACAAACATGAGTAATTAGTAAAAATTGGTCTCGGCGTTTGTTAACATTTTGTTTTGACATCTACAAAACTAGAAATAATGACCAAATCTGTCAGTTTTCTAGGACACAAAACTAAATCAGGGAAGTTATACTAGTGTAGAGGAAAAAGGCATTGCCTTATTAGACTGTTTCGTAATAATAATAGTTAACAAAAAACAATAATTAATCCGTCAGATATATTTCCAAAAAATATTGGACACGTGTATTTTCTTTTTTCACGTAAACACACAATGAAGACGATACAGTGCTTTGTAAACTCGTGTGACGTCATTTTCTGAGACATTAGTATGACATTATTTAGCGGTCAGTGACGTCACAACCCCCCCTCAAATCTTTGACGCGTTTTATCTTCTTCAATTTTTATTGATTTGATAAAACAAAAAATACTTATTCTATATTTTTCGATAATCTAACAGACGGACTAATTAGAATCATTTATTTAAGTCAGTAAACATCCCTATTATTATCACAAATATCATCAATTCTTCGACACCAAAATCGGCAAAAAACATAAACAAATCTCTTCTATTGGTACCAGGACCACATAAAACTTTGTTTATTACCATCTTGTTCATGATTTTATTGCTTATAGAGGTTACTTTCTCCAGCTTCGCATGATTGGAATTTCTTTCAATGGAATATTTTTTTTATGTTCGAATGATTATAACATGCTTAGAGATATTTTTTGTACGTACCTACTTACTTACGTGTTATCTTAAACGAACATTATGTAATCCTAATCAGTTGCTGCTTGATTTAGGCTCGTCTTAATATAAATCAATCATTAAGCATTTCTACTGACATCTCTTGAGTAAGTCATTAATTAGACGCTTCCTAAATTGACACTTGTTTGAAGTTGAGTTGACGTTTCATTTTGACAGCGGTGTAATGTGAATGTCACTTAAGATTTTGACAGCGGTTTATTTTAGACTCCAGATTCAATAAGTCCTTTTAAACATATATAACTTGTATCGTCACCATTATTTATCTTCTAGAGAGTTGTTAGTAAAGAGTAGATGCTATTTTGACTATTAAGAACAATTGAAAATGCTAAAACATACCTAAGTATAAGTACAACGGGCTGGTGTCCGCAACTCCACGCCCAATGCGCGTTTTTGCGTGCAACATACCTAATATTATGGGTCATAATAAATTCATAAGTCTTAATATCCGTGTCCTAAGTAGCATTTGACTGTCTCTGGAAGAAAAATAAAATTGGAAGAATATTGTTATGTTATTCCGCCATCAACCATCAAAATTATCAATACAACCCTCCAAGTTCATTTTCATGTCAAGATTGATTTTTGCATGTAAAAGTCATTCTTTAGTAATTTAGTCGTCGTTCTTTAGTAGTTAGTAATTTTGATGGTTATAATTCGGTAACTTCATACGTCTTACAGTCGCAAATCAAATTTTCATAAACATACAACCAAGCACTGGCCTGCAAATTGCCAAAAACGTAAGAAAATTAGAATTTCGCGGGCCAGATGTGAGCTTCCACCTTAAAGCAAGCGCGGTGAGTGGCAGCATGCTATAAAAGAATATTACATCGCGTTTATGAATTACGATAAAACAGAACCGTCAAAAATACAATGAACTTTCCTTCATACTTTTCAGGCTTAGGACTGTCTATAATTGAGCAAATGTTATTATGAAATAAAATAAGCTAGTATAAAAGCAATTATAGGCGTATTTACACACGAAGCAAAACTGTAACTATATTACGTATTTATTTAAGTGAGCCGCCCGAGATCGCAAAATCGTCCGCGGTGCTTATAACGATTACGCACACAACTTTTCGCGCGACCGACAGAGACAGAGAGTGCGATGTAAAAGCAATAAGAAAATAGCAACTGTAAGTTGACAGAGGAGAATTGAAGAAAAAAAAACCCTAGTAACATGGAAGATGACGATGACCTGCGTAAGTCTTAGCACAATAATATTTTAGTTCTAGTTTCAGGGTATCTAATAATAACAATAGGACTGTTCTAGAATTTTCATTCTGGTTTTTACTAGCCCTTAATGCTTTTTTTTTCTTTTAGAAATACGGAAGGCTTTTTCCAGGTTGAAGTCTTCTCTCTCTCTCACTCACTGACCTCTCTCGTTCTAAATTCAGACCAAAATCCAGTCGAAACGGGAAGTCACATTCCATAGCAAGAGTTATGCCAACAGTAGCAGTTTAGTATTAAGTACCCCCATAACTTAGAAACTTTACTTTTGACATACGGCAAGCATTTAGAGTTCTATTAGTGACGGGACACTGAAACGGGTCCGTAGAACTTCGGAGTCATGTGAATAGAATTGTTGTGTACCTAATAAATCGGGTTGTTAGTTTTCAAACAAAACCTGTTTGGAAAATCATTTGTTTCTTGTAAGTGTTTTCACTTTTCAGTCGTTTGTCATCTTTATTGTTAATTTCTCTGAGTTCAAGGCGATTAGCAGTGCACCAATATGTATACACTATGCATCGTATAGAAACACGCGTTTAAGGTTGAGTTTATTTTCATGTTACAAACATACCATAAAGTAGGTTATATCTGCCGTCGGGGCTGCGGGTTGTTCACAAGTTACAGCGGCCCCGACATATAGGGCTCAGAAGGAACATGGGTGGGTTTTAGTCAGTAGAGGTCTCACACTCCCTTTCGCTCTGCCCAAGAGCGGGAGGGGTTATTTGATGATTTTCCACCACCCAAAAAAAAAAAGTATGTTATATCTCAATTTTGCAATCGTTATTTCATGAGAAATTTACCAAGTGTTTACATATTACACTCGGGTCTGTACTTAGCTGGTATGATGCTAATTCTTCTTAGTTATATTTTAAAATCCCGTTCTATCTCTCCCTTCATTTACTACGTTTAAAGGTGTCTAAATGTGTCTATAGTATTTCGGAATAACTAATGGCTTACCTGTAAATGTGTAACTTATGTATTCAAATTTATTCTTCATACTAGGTTTCTTAAGTAACCACTGATTTTTTACATAATAAGGATATTTGGTCTCACAAATGACATCGAATGCGTCGTCATCAACGCGAGTACCAACATGACATGACAGACAATGCTCATTGTTCTAAAGTTTGTAATCCAACCGTTTGTTTAGTTTACATAATACACAAGAAACGAAAGCGGAATAAAATTGTGTTTTCAGCTGATTTATTGTAGTGTGGTTTTGGTCTGTTATTCATAATTTCTGTCATGTTGTTTGGTTCGTGGTTGGGTGACCACCCATTACGTACCATGTATCCTCCGTGCCTCGGAAAATGCCCCCAAAATCACACTCCAAATCATTGACGCGTTTTATCTTCGTCAATTTGTATTGATTTGAGAAAACAAAAAATACGTATCCAATATTTTTCGATAGTCGAACAGACGGACTAATTAGAATCATATTTTTTTAAGTCAGTAAACATCCCTATTGCCTAACATCATTTACAGACCAAAGATTCATTAAATTGTCATCAATTTCGTCATTCCGCCAAATGCATCCACTGTCAGACATAATAATTATAAATAGCACCTAGCACCTATATCAAGCATAGCCATATTTGCCGGTCCCATGGAGTTCCCGCAACCTTCACCAGGTCATCAGTCCAGTCTGTTCAGCGGCCTAAATTGCAAATCAATTGTAATGATAAAATCCATTACATCGCTCAAGCATTCAGCCATTATGTAAAGACCGCTTAACCATTGTAACCCATCTGACAATAAAACGTGCAATTCATCACATCGATCAAATACTTACACGTTTTCAAGGTCGGTCGTTGACCCAGGGACTGGGCATTGTCGCCTTCTATAAGAGGGTCCTAAGTAGTCGATATGTCTTAGTAAACCCAGCACGAACTAAAGGTCTACGCTTCGTCTACGTAATGATAAGAAATTCATTTTTCAAGATTATCACTTGGTAACAATAGCTCTTGGAAGGAATTGGGGGAGGGTATTGCCCAGTAGTGGGGCAGTACAGACTAATATAAGGAACTATTCAAAAAGTCAGTTGAAAATGAAAATGAAATCTTTATTTGTAAACATAGGTTTTAAAGTGGTGTTACAGTTAAACATAGAAGTTCCGTCTATGTTTTGCGTTTAAGCGTACAAATTAAATTGATGTTTACAATCAGTTTCTCTGAAAATTCATGTTACAATAAATACATAATGTCAGAATAGGCAATTAGAAATTAATATTTAGATTATTTATTACAGTCACATAATTTTACACACACACACACAAATTAATTGTCACTTACACATAATAATTATAAACAGTTATATTTCAATAATTAAATTCAATGCAATGTCAAGTTTTTACTAATGTTATAAATACAATAAATCGGATGTAGTAGGTCTAGCAAGTTTCATTAAGATAGTCGTTAATTGTGTGTAACATTTTTCAACCAAAAGTTCATTTGACCAGTTTGTAAACTTACATGGTGAATGGCGATGTTGAACTTCGTTTTGTGGTGACTTTTAAATATGATTTAATGCCATAAACTACACTAAGGTCAACCACATTTTCCATGTATAAAGTCCGATTTTTCAAATTCCACTTCATGTACACAAAAACCCACATAATATGGAGTTTCCTGGTGGATTTTACCCTACATTATACCTCTAATAGTGCATCGCGAACTTTGGACTTGATGCAGTTTTTAAATAATTTTCCGGTTACCTGAATACTTTTCTTAATACGGCTGATTAGTCAGCCAGAAAGCAATCAAGTGGTTTTAGTATCCCAAGAATTAACTTATCAAGCTATAAACATGTTTTTTACTCTAGCTATCATAATTTATATTGCAAATTGTCTAATGGGCACTGTAGCTCTAAAACCACTGTAAATATATCACGCTGCGGGTTGTTCGAAAGAGATGCCACGGCCTCGGAAAGAAAGGGTTAAGAAGGAACATGGGTGGTTTTTAGTCAGTGGAAGTCTGTCTGAAGTCTTATCATACTCCTCCTTTCTTGCACTTTACACAGTACATTCATCGTTTCTTTGGTCTGCTTCTACTCTTATACTGATAAGTCATTAGCAGAACCTATAGTACCAGCTTTTTCACGACAATGACTTAGTCGCGGCTGTGTGGAGCTGGCACCCACTTAAAACCACCGTCCGTGGGCCCACTGTCACTTGGATGAGCCGCGAGAACTGCCACGTATGACGTTTACAATCCATCTAGCGCAACCGGCCTCCAAGCACCAAACTCCTTTGGCGATTGTCACGACTCATGCATGAGGGCCGTGCAATGAAGATAGACTCCTTGATCTATCGCCCGAATAGCAGTGATAGTCTAGTCTATAGTGTCGTAACCATAAGACTACCAAGCCATAGGTCTCGAATTCCCAAGACTTTTTTTCAGATTCATGTGCGTTATAATATAATTATGTATAATTATCACTCGCTTAGGTGAAGAAAAACATCGCGAGGAAATCAAACACAGGTCAGAGGGACCAACCACACGAAAAAGAAGATGACCTGCTGGAAACTAGTACCAAGTGTACCAACCTGGTCCAGCGTACAAAGTATTCATTTTACACCAGCTATTAAAAGTAGGTACGATCCAAGCCACGTGGGTACTAACAGCTGAGTAATGTCCATATTAAATACTAAAGTGCAGTAATGCACTCAGAGTAGTACAATTTTATTGTTATTGCTATGAGAGCATTAATCTTATATTTGATTAGAAAGTCAAAGTGGTCTTGTCTACTTTGTGTGAGGATTTTCATTGCGAAAATTATGACTTTCATATCGTCGCGGTTTTTTAAATCACCATCTTAGCGTCTGTGATCCTTCTATGTGTAGATTCAAGATCTTCTTAGATCAAAATAATGTGTCTTTCCTGCAAATGAAATGGTTTAGATAATGAGTTTTAGTAAATAGTTCTGCTGTTATGTCAATTAGAAGCGACACCTGTTATTTTTGAGCCAATTTAGAGGTTTGATTTAGCAATCGAGTTTATGACACAGAGGTCGTAATTGAGATTTATTCATTTTATCTAGTTAAGAAAACTGCAGTGATTATATTTTCATAAATAAAATAAAGAAATAATGTTTAAATGTGTTTTTGTTTCAATTTAAAAATGGACTACGTACGTAGTCCACGCGACTACTAACATACAGGGCACTGACTGTACTACACATTTTTTTACATCGCACCTTCAGAATAGTAGTGACGTATCTCAAAAAATCATTTTATTGGGAAAACAAAAACGAAGTTTTGAAACTGCAAACTTTCAACTTTGAACTGATTTAATTAATTCATTTTGTATAAAAACTTATCAATTATTTGATTTCTGTATTAAGTTAAGTTTATCTTTTGTGAAATATGAGAAAAAAAAATGGTATATTGCATATTTTTAATTAAAATTAAGGTTTTTTAAAAAGGTTCCCAATTTAAGTCAGTATCATACAGAAACTGTTTTTTTTTTAAAGACCGTTTTCGTCTTAGGTCTCTTTTATTCTGAAATCATTGTAAAGTTTTTATCCTATTTCTGAAAAGTGCACTACAAGAATAAACTGAAAATATGCTATCGTGTCACATAGCGAAATAAGTCATTATAAAATAACTTATTTCATTATGTGACACAAAGAAGATCTTGAAATTAAACACTTTTTAATTTTCAAAAGAATTATATTCAGTCATTTTGGCACAGAAAATAAACATAATAATATCGTTCGTTTGAGTCAAAATTTGCAATTATAAAATTAAAAATAATAAAATCAATAGAAACAAAACAACAATTATTATCCATAAAGAAATAGCTTTTTTTTTTCAGAGTAGAATTATCACAATTATTTGTAAATCAGTCTTAAGGCAATACTTTGCACAGCCAATGTTTATAATAATTAAGTTTAATTTTCTTTAACAAATACAAGAACTTGTACTTAACAAGTTAGCAATTACAAAATTAAATCAATATTCATAGTTTAACACAATGTTATAAGAAAGTATTAAAAATCAAAAAACCTTCATTAAAAAAAGAGTGCAGTACGGCAATGATAAATTATGCATAGGTGCATAGAATGTTTACCTATGTAAATAAATTGAATCAATTATAACAAAAAAAAACTCCTTAACATGTTATCATTTTTAAATCAATACTTTGGTAATACAATGCTATTTAAAACTAAAACCTATAGCAGAAGAGCCTGTTATACTTATAAAAATAGTTAAATAAAGTTATTATTAAAATCAGCATAATAATGAGGTATCAGATTATGTTCAATCAAGGAACGTAAGTCAGTTTTTTTCCTCTCAGATAACACCAGTCTTTGAGTGTATGCTTTGGTCATAGCAATTTCCCTTATATTACTCATCTTCTTCCTTTTGTTTCTCATGTTTACCTTGTTGAACTCGTTTTGACTATAAGATGTCTTATAGTAAAATGTAAACGTATCCTCTTTAGTAAATTTAAGGATTTTTACATCATTCCAAGTCATTTTGCCTTTATTTTCATTTTCACTAAAGTTATAAACCCATTTCTCTTGAAAGATCTTTAAGTCCCAAAAAAAATCATACGTTAATTCTTGAACAATCAACGGTTTCCCGTTTTTTCGCGAATTTTTTATTAGAGTGACATATTGACAAGGTGCGTATATTGGTCCAGCCTTTTTATTCCGTTGGATTTCCTTTTCAATGAGGCTGTGGACGTTGTCCCCTTCATTTTGGGTATGACCCTTTATTAGGTACTTTTGGGTTATAGACTGGATGTTCTCAAAATGTGATACTGCGTAGGAATATAAGCAAGCTACATATTTATTTTTGTTTTGTCCGCAGCAATTGTCGGAATAAAACGTAACGTGAACGGCCTGACCCTGATGTTTTGCATTTAAAATCTCCAAATAATTAAGAACACACGATCCGATCTCGCTAGATCCGCGTTTCCCCTGAGTTTCGTCCCAGAAAAAACTGTAGACATCTCCATAAGCTCCAATATCACGTTTGTGTTCACTTTCTGTGTTTTCGTCCAGATTTTTGTCTCTTTTCTTTAGTAATTCCACGATTGTAAAGTTGAGGCAATTCAGTTTTGTTTTATAATAAAATGATGACGAATCACCGCTAGGACATTGCATAACTGCTTGCAGGTCGAAAACTGCACAAATGTGGGTTTCATCAATGTTGAGTCGATCATTGTGTTTCTCTTTTCGGGATAAGTCTTTTTCTTTTAAGTGTCGATCATATTTATCTTTTAGTTGTAGTTTTTTTTCTGGAGAAACAAGTTCATATTCAAAACATAGGTCGCATCTGTCTTTCTTGGGTTGGAAAAATCCAATATTAAACTCTTTTGTGAAAATGTCATAATATAACCAATATTCACATGCAGCTTTTCCTGCGTCGCGTTGATCTTTATCAAAATCTCTCCATAGATCCATTATGGTCTTTTCTCCACCTATATATTCACGAGAAGTTGAAGACCTTAAATAATGCGATTCAATCCTTGGTATGCTATTAATGTGGTTCTTTATATCTTGTATGATTGCTGGTTCTATCCTTTTTCTATTCTGGTTTTTACCTCGGTTATCTTTCTCTACAAAACCTTGCGCATCTGTCTTTTTTTTAACAGTTCTTATTTGCCTGTCACATATACCTAACGTATTTATAAAGAAAGTTTTGCAAACCCTAATTTTAGTATCATTTAGTGTAAAATAAAATGCATTATTAGGCTGTCTTGGTCTAGCTGCATTTGTGTATTTATATTTTGGTTTTACTTCTACCATGCAATTTCTAACAAAAGATCTTTGTAATTCTATATTTCCTAGTGCCCAATATTTTTGAAATAATAGATTTCTATCGATCTCATTTATGTTATCGACACATTTGATTCTACATTTGCTGGTACATGGATCTTTTACTGAACGAGCAGGAACAATTTTTTTAGATTTAGTGTTAGAAACATATTCTTTCCCAGTATTTCGCAAAGTTTTGGAAACAATTTGTTTCCACTTGTTGGGATTTCGTAGACGTTTGCGAGATTTCTTTGGACCTTCTACTATAGGAGCATTAACATTTTCGGGTTCACTGTCTGTAGTATCAGAACTACTCGATGCAGATATTCTGACTGCACCTCCAAGACGTGAACGAGGTCTATTTGAATATGAAGGGTCATCGTCGCTCAAGTCTGCATCACTTTCGTTCGAATTAATAGGCGACTCACAATAATTTTTAGGTGGCTGTGTTGTGTTACGATATATACCTGTAGAGGTTGAGGGTTCATCTATCTTTGTATTTGACTCGATTGTGTTACCATTATGGAGCGGGCTACTGCGACTGGCGGAAGATGAGCTACTTGAGCTAGAAGACGAGGAACTGCTGGACGAGGAACTACTGGACGAGGAACTGCTGGACGCTGACTTACTGCGTGCTCGCCTAGGCAGTTCATTTTCTTGTTTTTTCTGACATTTCAGAATTTCCACTTCATCTGCTACAGGTTCCTAAAATGTAATACATATTTTAAAATGAATAGTATACATATTTTAGAATAATTAGATATAATTATGTGTAATATAAATATCTCATGTTGTATCTACATCATGTGACTCTTATGTCAAAAGTATACTACGTACACTTATTTAATAAAAAAAACATTAATTTATTTACTTACCATTACAATGATTTCATGAGTAGCTTCTATTGGCTGAGAATAGTATTGTTCAGTATTGACCTGAAAGCATAGATTATCAAATAAGTGAATATGCAATTTATGTTGTAGCATTAAATAATTATTTACGTAAAGAGAGAATATTTTGAGACCAACCCTGGTTATGTCCCTTTTGCCATCGCAAAGATCGTGTGCATAATTTGGAAACAGCACACTTTTTTCAGGTGTGCCTTCTATTATTGATGGACTGGATGGCCGAGAGGTACCGCTTTCATACTCATTCTGTAAATATCATAACCACTATTAACCTTCTTAAAGCTAGGTAGGTACCTACCGTACCTACTTAGTTATAAAACTAAAAAGAAAATTGTGGGGGAAATAATTAGGTAAAATACATTAATATTTCGTTACCTGAGTTAACTTTCGTTTCCTTTGCTCAATAAAATGAGGAATGTTCTCTTTATTAATTTCATCCTGGAACGAAAAAGCACAAAAAATATACATTTCATATCTACCTATTAACTGTAATACATTTCCGTAAAAACGATACCTAATAAATAGAAACAAGGAATAGGTATTTAAAATGATCAAATTCATACAAACCACGTCACTAGATTTCCGCATTTGGTCCGAGGGCCAACTTACGTTTTTGTTATTGCTTGGTACTACGTCCACCTGAAAACGTCTTAAGATAATTATGATAACTGTTCAAAAAACCACTAAATGCTATTAGTATAATGTAGATATAACCTCTCGTTGCTCATTTGTTCGTAATTTCTCAAATATTAAGTCTGCTCTTCTCTTCATTTTTATTCTTATCTGAAACAAACAGGGCTACTAATATAGTTTAAGTATTAGGTATTTAGGAAATACAGAGTCCTAAATCTCATTACGGCAAATAAACACACCCATCTTATATAATTATAAGGACTCATTTAATAAAATAGCTCATTTATTTGTCAGCAAATTAGTGCAGTAGTGACACATTTTGATGTAAAATGTATTGAAGTCCTTCGTTTTATTTTAAAAGAGACTCAATTCTGTTTAGTCCTTATCACTATTCTCAGTTTTAAGTATTAAAGGGACCCAATTACCAATAAGTCCTAGAAGTAAAAACCAACATCGGTAATAAAAAGACCTAATATATAAAAGAGTCTCTCTTAAACTGAAGATTAAGAAGTTTACTTACCCGTTTGTTCAGTACACAAGCGACTTAATATGTTTTAGGTCAGTTCACTATCAAACTTGCGACGACTTGTCCACTTCACTTTCGATGCATCACTAATCGCGTCGCTACCGATCCGAGCGGCGCGGGTAGAGAGAGGGAGTGCGAAAGAGACCGAAGTATCGTCATCTTTATTCTATCATAAAAACGTCACTTCTTTAATATTCACCTAAAAGTGCGTACCTTTTAGTGACCCTCTATGACCGTAACTCGATTTCTTAGATTTTTGAGTTAAGTCCATACCATTCTGAAGGTGCGACATTATTTCATATATGATTTTGTAACAAATCTTAGCATTGTATGACTAACATCCGTTATCAATTTCGTCAAAATCAGTTAATTTTCCTTAATCTGTCATTGCCATTGACTCAGCCCATGCCACGGGAATCACCTTGTATGTAACAATGTATGTCAGCCGTTAATTTGCCACTCTTTTTCCCCATGTACAGGCAATAAGAGGGTATTAAGGGATTACCACTATCATTGTGATAACCATGCACTTGTTTGTTGATATCATGATTTGATCATGTATATGCTTGCATATTTACATCATGTTTAGATGTTGACTTTTCGATTTTGTCTCTTGCATTTTAACTCACAGCATGCTTTGATTTGGGTTGTTTGTCGCCCTCTCTTTTTATACGTACGATAATTTCATTATACTTACTATGTTGACCTTTGTTGGTCGACTGCGGAGTATGCGGTCGTCAGTTTTATTCCCAGTTTGGCCAAAGTTTTATTGGGTTTGTACATCAGGAATTTCTAAGTTCTCAGTAACAGCCACGGATTCTGAAATTATGTCCTGTGGGTGGCAATAGAGGCACCCTTATTACAAGAACTTAAACGTAACCAACGAAATGTTTAGAGTAGGGTAGTACACTCTAGTTATCGCGGCCTCGACATAGAGGGCTAAGAAGGAACATGGATGGTTTTTAGTCAGCAGAAGTCTGACACTCCCTTTCGCTCTGCCCAAGAGCAGGAGGGGTTATTCGATGGTTTTCCACCCGCCAAAAAAAAAAAATGGCTAGTTAACAAAAAAAATCTAATTAGTCCGTCAGACAGATTTCCAGAAAATATTGGACACGTATTTCCTATTTTTTCACGTATACAAACAATGAAGACGATACAGTGCTTTGAAAACTCGTTTGACGCCATATCCTAAGACATTAGTATGAATTTTTTTACTGATGAGAGACGTCACAAACCCCCCCCCCCCCACACAAATCTTTGACGCGTTTTACGTTCGTCAATTTTTATTGATTTGATAAAACAAAAAATACGTATCCAATATTTTTCGACAATCTAACAGACCGACTAATTAGAATCATATTATTTTTAGTAAAGATCCCTATTCTTTAGCGAAAAAATTGAAAATCAATTAAATATACTTGACAGCTACTACAGCTTTAATATATGTATACAGGTAACACCTCTGCTTAACACTTCGGGGCTCACAGGCGTAATGTTATGTTTATGGTATCATACACTTTCTACACTATTACGGTTTAGGTACTCTTTCGCTTGTTGCACACCAGTTGGCAATTATGTTTGTAACAACTCCGTTATCAGGTTCTGTTACTAGGCAATTTATTTCATTTCAATTTGTATAATTTATTACGTAGCTAACGTAGAATGCACCTGGAATCTTATAATGGGTGTAAAGGTATCCTTAGTGAATCCGAATAGTACTGTTGTCCACTTTCGGCCCTTCGACCCCTAAAAAAAGATTTGTTCATTGGTGTCCACTCGACCCCTAATTGCGATTTTTTTTTGTACTAGTTCATCTCCGTACAAGAATGTTAGATAAGGAGATATTAGAGGTCAAAGTTCCAAATCAAGTTTATCAAGTTTTCATAAAATACATTTTTTTAAGGTTATGACTTTACTTTTAACGACCTCCATCCGTTTTCAATTCAATTTATTCATCAACACAATATTAATCACCCCAATAAAAGTGGTTTCCCAGCAATACATTTTGAGGGTTCCTCAGTTAATATACAGAATGATTGGTTGACGGCATCGTGAAGGATCTGGTTACCCATTGTATCTACCCCTAGTGTATCTCTAATCATAGCAGGTTTTTTTTATTTCTCCATTTATATTATTTATACTTACGATACTCAGTTCATACTTACTTTCTTCAATTTCATCGTTGTCTGCTGCCGCTGTCTGGTTCCAGTATGTTTTTCTTGACTTTGTGTGATACACGAGAATCGTTATTTTCAGTACAGTGGTGATAGTGTATCAGAAGGTTTAGCAATAAATTGTTTGTGTTTCAATTTCATTATCATCTTTCGATGTTACTAGGCGACATTGGTGGCATTGTCTTCAATTTACTTTTATATTGTAATTTGATGTTATATTTTCGTAAACTTTATGCTTTTGGGCTCTTCTGAGTTCTGAATTGTGTAGAGTAATCTTTGTTTTGTAACCTAATATTTAATGAGTCACTGCCTCACTAGGTCTCAACCTTCACATATCTATATCACTCGTGTATACACTCTTTATTGCGGTTCGCCACTAAACCGCAACGACTATTGGGGTCACGTGCAATGAAAACGACAATTTTATTTCACTTCAATACCATTTTATTTTATTTTCTTACGTTTATCAGGTAATAAAAATTGGCTCCGCTTAGCGGAAAGGTACATGGACACAATAATAAATTAACTTAATACTAAATCAGTCTAACGGTCGCGCCGAGCGCGTTGCGGCTTAGCCTAGTATCACAGATGAGTAGAGCGGTGGGACGCGGGGCGAAGCGCACCCGCGAGGATAGGTGCGCGGGCGCGCGGGGTGGCGGTCACTCGTCCGATGCGGAGGACAGCTGCGTGCTGCCGCCAGAGCTGAAGGACCCGCGGCAGGCCTCCCCACCCCCCGCCGCCACTGACTCAACCGCTGAACTGCCCGGGGATAGCGTGCGCAGCAGTTCGAGAGCAGCCCGTGCGCGCTGCCCGTCCACCGCCGCCGCAGACGCGACCCCCGACGCTCTCTCCCACGCGCTCTTCTCTGGCAGAAGAATTCTCCGTGCCTCTCTCTGCACGCGGCGCGACCGCAGCGCGAATAGGAACGGTGACAAAGCTGACGCCAGTAACAAGAGCGCCAGTGAAGGTGTGCGCGCGCAGTCCGCCAGTCCCGGTGACGCCGCTGACACAACAGCCGCTACTGCGTGCGGCACGTGCAGCATCACCAGCGCACCCGTCAGCAGACCCACACGGGCTGCGCGGGATTCTTCTCTATATCTAAACAGTGACGCGTTTGATATACGGCATCTGATCGATGTGATTCTGGATCCATTATGGCTAGGCTGCGGCGTGCGCGGCTGTACAGCCAGCAGTGGTGCTGCTAGTGAAGGCGCCGAACTCACGGCCGGCAGCCCCTTCCTCAGATCCTCGTTAGACTTTCCTTCCTTACGGGAATTGCGTAAACTGGCAACCGAAGGGCAACGAACTGGTCGTTCAGGCGGTAATAGGAATGGCCCGAATTTCCTGTCGTTCTCCATAGTCACGGAGCACTCTGGCCCGTCTATCTTAAGAGTTAGCCCCTCCCCTTCTTCAGCAAGATCAGGTAGGATGCTGGGAGGCTCGTGTAGCTGCAGGGCGCTGGCACCGTGCGCTCGTGCCCGGAGTCCAGAGGAGCGCGCCGCGCGGTAGATCCTCGCGTACATGAAGCACACGATGCCAATGGGTGTGAGGACTCCTAATATTAAGTACACGATGTAGTAGGCCAGCTCGATTCTCTGCACGATGGGCTCGGACGGGTAGAAGTGGCGCACGACAGCGATGGCAGCGCGGATGGCGGCGGCACAAGCGGCTGCCAGCCACGTGGCTGCGCAGAGCGCGGCCGGGCGGCGCTGCAGCAGACGCGTGTGGCAGCGCAGCGGGTCGGTGACGGCGTGGTGCTGGTCCAGCGCTATCAGCATGATAGACAGCAGCGAGGACAGGCTGCAGGCCGCGGCGGCCGCGTCGCCCGCCTCTACCCACGAGCGGATGTCGTCCCTCGCTGAGTGCTCGCCAAACAGCGCGGGCGCCAGCAGGGAGGTCGTCAAAACATTCGTCGCAAGGAGATTGATGACGAACCTGTAACAAAGAAAAGTCTACGTTAGCATACTTGTAAAACAACCACACGAAGTGCCGGTCGGGTCATGTTCACGCGGCCCCTCACGTTTCGTTGGCGCACCAAGGTTGCATCAGAAAGGCCATATTTCGTACGTTTGTACAGATTTGATTCAACTGCAATTAATTTGACGTTCGCTTCAAACGATAACATTGGGAACCGATTAGGTCGGTGGTATTGTTTGTAAACATCGTGTTTGCTACGTCATCCGACATTGTTAACAAAAATAGTAACCTATAAACTCTGGGAACAGAACGTTGGTGTTTCGACAAGAAAGAGATTCAACAAAGCAAATCCGCGGAAAAATATTGATTAACACGCAGTGGTAACACACTTAAGCCTTGACTTACGTAATCTCCATTAATCCTGGTGATTCGAACTGTCGCAAGAAATAGATGTGTTCGTAGATTATGTTGAACATTTTGGAGTGCAAGAACTTTCGTAAACTGCCCAACACCGCAACGCATGCGCAATCCGACCGAGTTACAATGTTCACGAATTATTTGATAACAAACTTATAATTACTATTGTTAGTACTAATAATGTGAATGTTAGATATTTAATAGCTTGTTGTAAGTTTTCTACATTAAACATTTCCTAACGAAAAAAGTGATAAATGGCACTTGTTCAAATCATTAAGTATAGATTTGGACTTTGAATATTTCCCAATCATGATTTATTTTTAGCCTTCATACATAATTAATTATGCCTCCAAGGTACATTTAAATCAATTTACTTACAACATTTAATCAGATAACAATTTAAATAGAACTACCAGACGAACCGAATTTCTGCAAGTTTGTGTCTAATGGTATGTCATTGTTTTGATGGCCCTGTCTAGACAAGATTCTAGAGACAAGTTTACTGAATTTGACTAAAACAAGTTGGTTAAATTAATTTGCTCTCACATCCGTAATTAACTGAAGAAGATTTTCATTAAATGTGTAATAACTGTTACAGAGTTGTAAATCTAGAACCCTATGTATATTATTGTTAATTTCTATTTCGTTTATTTTATGTAAATTATCTCCGTCTACAGAACAGTTATTTTATACGGCGAAATTATTTGTTGTTCAAAGCAAATAGATCGTATAAATATTTATCACTAACATTACACTGCAACGATGTAAATATTTAATAAGAAAAATGTTTTGTTGGCCTTAGGGATACTACTGAACGCATCGTAAAATAAGACATTGATTTCCCATAAACTAAGTAGTATAAAAATAGTCAATGAAGAGTGCTGCTTAAAGGAACATCAACGGTATATCACTCCATATTTCAACAATCTTCAAGGGAAGGTTGCTTTTAATATTAACAAACAAACACGTGAAATACTAAGGTCTAATAAACAGTTAGTCACTCCTAAATATTCGGGAAGTGGTTCTATAGATAATTCCACACGTGAAAACGACGTGATCATAGAAGCAGATTGAATAGTAACTGGTTCCGATGAAACAGAATTTACAATCAGAAATATTTTTGCAAACTGAACTGACAACATGGAAAAACCAATTGCAATATTCCATAACTACGTTGTTCCACTTATAAATTCTCAGGATTTTCTCTGGACAACATGTTGTTCAATTTAAAAATAGAAATTAGTAATTCCCAGGAGTTCTAACATCCTGGAATTAGCGGTAAACCGAATCGACTTAAAATCTTTATCGAACTCGTTATATATATTATTCGATTTACAGTCGTTAGTATAATATTGTAAAACCAGTTGCGCTCTGATTCACTAGAAGCGCTCAAAATATGTTCATCTGTTTTAACATTAACACACAAGTTTTGAAAGACATCCATTAAAGAAGGGCAAAAAAACTCTGGTCTCGGAAAAGTTTTTGCATCACCATGTGGAATAACACCACTAATAGTTCTGTCAGGGTAACCAAAATTATCCTTGTATACATGTTTTGTTTTATCTATAAAAATTCCATTCATAAAAACTTGAGATGCGTCATTTAATTTGTCATAATTAAGATCAGAGTTCATGTTACGCATTGAGATTGTGTGAGAACACAGATTAGAAAAAGGCAGATGTCTTTACTATACGTGCTCAACTTGCAGCCCGATTTCAGTAACCTTGTAGATACATCTTTATTTATCAATAGTCCAGATTGTTCCTGTATTAACATAAATGTCAACCAGTGCCCTTGCAGATTATATAAAGAAAGACTGACAAGTCTCTTCATCGGCCTTCGAATGCAAAAGAATTGACATTTGAAAATCAAATCAATTGCAAAGATGCAATTATTCAACCTTTTTTTCTTTGTAGGCGGATACGATATTGCAAATGCATCATTAATTGAGCTCTTTTTGTGTTACCAAGGAATGCTCTAGAACAGTTTGAAGTACAGTTTTTGTCTGTAGAAGAAGTGAACAATACCATTAATCCTAAAGAACTTGCTAAACCTGCTGCTGTTAAGACTGTTTCGGCGACTTGTTTGGACGAGTAGCACTAATAAAATGTTTCTAATGAATCCTTGATTGACTTTGGGTTATCATTAAACCTATACATATAACACAGATTAGACAAGAGAAAGCTACAAAACTCCAACAAGATCATCAGTCAGATAAAGCTAGTTCACCTCACCTTAAATATTCCCATAGATACAAATCTATTATTTGAATAAACAGCGCGAAGGTGGTCTTAATGGCATATGACCATAAAGAAGTAGAAACAGTTTTGCTGTGTTAACACAACAAAAGGCATTTTTTTATTGTGTCGAGGTCAATTACGTACAAGACGTACTCAATGTAAAATTTATGATCTCAGATTTGCAAAATTTTTGGAAGTAAGCGCAATTTAATTTAATGGTCGGATGCACATCTGAGTAATAAGCATAAATAAGGCTAGTTTGAAAATATTGATGGAATGATGGAATCTAAAGAAGAGGTATGTTAACAAAATAATAGAAATAATCAAACCTACTTATGCAATGTTTAAATTAATCAATGTTAAAAGAAAGTTTGAAACAGAAACCAGTCTAATTATCGAGACTAAAGTGTCGAAAAAACACACTTCGACAAAATTACCTAACGGTCCTGCAACCAAAAATAACATTCTAAACTTTCCTACGAGTATTATTGCGAATGTAATCATCGATCCGGAACTTTATTCTCTAGGTCTATAAAATCCTTGAGAATCACATATGAATATTAGAGATCACTCAATGTCACTTCCCAGACATCAAATCGTTTTATATCTTTACATCCGGGGATGTGCAAAAATGTATGTCAAGTGAAATATCAAGATTTATTTTAATGATCATCAGTGTATTTATGACGGCAATGAAATTCATTTTCATTATTATTTCAACTAGCAATGACAGCTTCATCTATCGATGTTTGTTTTTCCTTATCGCAACGTTTTCTCTGAAACGACTAGCTACCAGTATTTTTTTCAGTGCCTTGCTACAATGACCTTTCTTTATTTACTTGAAAACTATTTAGTTTTCATCGTAGCTTATAAAAACAAATGTTTAATGTAAATAAGCTTGCACATATGCCACAATTTCGTAAACATGGTGCTTTATTTGTGTTTTAAGGTCGATGTTACCAAAAATAAAAGCACAAGGTCGGGGAAACCCCGATGTAAGATACAATCTAAAGTTGTCGACGTTATTTGTCCATTACTGGTTGCAAGCGACAATCATTATCTACCTAGCCAGTTAATTTTAGACCTCGTGTGGTTCCAAGAATGTTATTATTGTTGCAGAATAAAATCTTGAGGTACTTATCCCGGCTCATACTATTCGTACAGCGTCCTTCTCAAAACAAATGAATGTCTGCAAGCTAATGCACTTATAACTCGCATTTGCTTCTATTTTTATAGCTTGCTTCATATTTCCATGAAACTGAATAACCCAGGAAGCGAACTATATAAAATGAACACCGGACTTCATAAAAAAAACAGCGAAACTAAAAAGTTTGTAATCGTTTGACACGATTGAAGGTCGCCTTCATACTCCAAATAGACAGGTGACGTTTGTAACGCTTTCAAACGTCAAAACGGAGATGATTATTGCTCTGTTACACAACTATGAAATGTGAGAAGGAAATTATTAAATCTGTTGAGAGGGACAATTAGAGTATGGAAAGAAACTGTTTGCTTGATAAATAGGGAAGTCGAGTGTATTTTTAGCAGCATCCTTTAGGATTATTTTGAGCATGCATGTCGGTCGTGCTCGCCCGTGATGATTGCTAACTCTGAGGTCCCCTGTAAAGGGGATGTGATGCAAAAATCGTTCGTAAACTATTTAATTCCTGTTTTATCACCTGTTATTCTCGACAATTATATTGATTTAATATCAGTTATGGCTTGCAACTTTCTCGCGGCAACTGGTCTAATAATAACGGGCTATAAATCTTTTCGAGTGCCAATATTTTATAAATAAACAGATTTATAAGATTTTCATTTTTTTTATTTGTACTGGAAGAAAGATGGATGCTTTTCATGCATGAGGACAGGGTTAGAAATATATATTTTATTTTAGAATTCCATTTAGTGACGCGCAAAGATAAAACCGTTTGTAAATCAACATACGTTATATAATTGAATAATTCATATTAAGAGTTAGATACAAATAAATTTCGCCATATTTTCATTCCTAAAACTATCCCGTTTCGCCACAAACAGGGCGCTGTTGCAAAACTATGTTAATATTTATCGCGGAATCTCGAAAACAGGTGAACTGATTATGATGGATGAGCTTTTGAACCTTGACTTTTATGAGAAAGTAAATAGTATTTCGCGAGAAATGTGTATTAATCTGTAGTTTTTGGTGACTTTGACAGGTTTTATTCTTTAAATTATGTTACAAGACCGTTGATTTGAGTTAGTAGATAACGTAAGTGCATGTACTAGCAAATTGATAACTAGAGGAATGTTTTAGTAATTAACAGTGATTGATGGAAAATGGTGGGTGGCAAGCTTGACAGATTGTATTAGTGGAAAGCTCTTAAATAAAACAATTATTTGTTAAACAATCAATTATTAGCTCTACCATTATCTTTCATATTACCCTGAAGTAATCTTAACAAAGTAGTAGGTATTTTTGTTTGTAAACATCACATTTTATCTCGGAACATAATTTCATGCTACAAATGAATCGTGTGACGACTGTTTTATTAGTTTTGACATTTGTCATGTGTGTAGCATTGGCAACAGATAAAAAAATAAATATTCGGAAGTAACCAGTGCCATTTGAGATAATAAAAAAACAACACATCAAATGCTCGTATTATATCCGTACTGGATAAATAATGAAAAGTAGTTTTTTTTTACGTATAGGAACACTAAATCTTTTTGCATATTAATAGCAACTTCCCCATTAACATCAAGAGTAATTAAGTCGCGGAAGGATAAATATTTCTAAAATCAGTTTACATTCGTACTAAATTTCAATTTACTTTTGCTATAAAAATATCCGATTTTAATTTCAGTCATTTATATATGTAGGTATATCTCAGACACACATTGAAAAACTTTTTACGTTTCACTAACAAAACACACACAATTAGTTAACTAACTTTTAACCTATACCGTGTCGGTAGTAAAATTGTTAAGTATTTGCAAACCACTCAACTTGATAAGGCGTTACCCGGTCAAATTTAGAAGTAGAGTTTATCTATCAACGGAGAACAGATTGTCCTACTTTTCAAATTAGCCACGGTACACGGGTTTGCAAAATTTTATGTTCCATGTCATTTGAAAGTTTTCTATGAAGCTGTGAGAAAACATTGGAGATCAATGTACTGGCAACTAAAAATAAATTTGTGCAACGGAAGAGATCGCATTGTTTTTTTTCGGAAGGAATTGAACCAGGTTTACGATCAACCGTTTTTAAAAGCTGAAAGATTATTTTATCCTGAATGCAAAATCTGTAGTTGTAATTACTTTTTCATTACTTACTTAAATTGATTACCCATAAAACTGAAATTAATTACAATTCCATTCATATTTATAACACAATAAATTGTTTTCGGACTTTTATTATAGGAAACTGTTGTATTTACCTACTTACTACGATAATATAGGCCTCCTAGATACTTAGTACTCAAACTACTAGGAACTAGGAAGCGGTTTCAGTAGGTTACAGCCCACCATAAACATTAACTTTGCAAACAATAACGATGTCGCAAACCAGTTAATTAATATAACTTGTTTAGATAATGATCTTGTGGATGTGGGATGTAAGAATTTTCCGTTTGTGCATATCCGTATAAATGCATTAGGAATCAATGAAAAAAATAGAAACATTATTAATATGACAATATTTGATGAAGCAACCAAAGTGAATCGTGTAAGCATGCCTTAATATCAATTTAGTTGAACCGTCTTATACCATCATTAGCTAATTTTAAATGTAGAAAAGTTCATTGCTCTACTCATAGACGAGACCTTAATTTAAATATCTAGCTATCCGTCAAATCTTATTGAAGTTGTGCCAAAGTCGGCCAAAAAGTTCTAAAGGAAAAATGGTCTACAGTCGAAATTACAGTAAAGAAAATAAATTTGTTAAAATAATTTCAAGGGGAATTTGGCTTAAACGTTTGAAAAGTGATATCTGGCAGTCTTCAGTTGTTTTCTGTAAAAATAAGCTATATATCTAGAAATAATTAATGTAGGCACTGAAATTAGTATTGTGCCAAGAAACTGAAAGGCAATTTTTTTCTGATAAAAATTGTTTTTTTTTTGTCGACAGCTTGAACGGCTGTTGCCAACGTGTTAATTTAAAGAAATCGAGAACAATAGAAAAGCTTCCTTAATGACATCCTATCCTAGTACGTCACAAGACTATCTACGATTTTGGTGCCACTGATCCATAAAATGTAATTGATAGCTCAGCCAACCTTGTATGAACAAAACATGTATGAGGGTATCATACATACATTCATAAAAAAGCAATAAATAATAAGGGGCCCTCCGAATGCTTGCCGAAAGCTAAATGGCCAATTAGCTTCGCTATGGTGTCATGAAGTGTAATTGCCAACCGATTTGGCGGTAATACGCCATTATCAGCCAAATGTCTCGTAGTAATGGCAGAATTATTAGGAACTTTTTGGCAGTCATTGCTTTAGTGAGAGTGGAATGTTTTTTTGACTTTTATGATTTACTTTATGAGCCGATTAACCATGGATTCTTACATTTATCTCAAAACGATAGTCAACTTTATATTTTAATTAATACTCATTATTTCGCGAAACATCTAGAAATTAACGGCAACATAAAATTGACGCAGAAACTTGAGAACGTAAAAACCCATGTGGAAATACAATAGACTATAAAAGTTACTATTTTTACTAAAACTATTCTAAAATTAACATACTAATTAATTAAATTATTTAATAAAACTTTCCACGACGACGTCAGCAGAAGTTTATTTTTCAATTTGAATTAAAGATTTTCTTCGAATCAAAATGATGACGCGCACACTTTTGCATTGTTACGTATGTACATTAAAAAAGTTTGCCGATTTGTTTTTGTTTTTTTTTTAAACTGATCTTAGAATGCCTACGTTGTGATGCTTATGTTAAAACCTGTTTGGAATCTTGCGTCGCAAGTCTACACTAGAAACTGCACTCTCTCTTGAACGAACTGTGGGTTAATAAACTTAATGGTAACATAACGAAAGAACTATAAATGTCATAGTAAAATGTCTATGACATGGCAATCATTACAAATTACAATGAATGACGTTTCAAATGTTATTAAGACATGTAAAATTACATCATGCTCTTTTCTAAATTCTGAAAACTTCACAAAATCATCTATTTTCTTAAAAAAAATCATTTGTTTTTCTCAGCAAAGTATTACGTGTTTCCGTGAACTCCCGACCTTATCTGTTAACGTACTAATAATGACGTCTAGTGTATATTTTGACACAAATCGGTAATAAGCGTCCTGCTACGCAAATACGTTAAACTCACTGAAGGTTTTGCGTGAAAACAGGACGACCTGTTTGCACGCATAACATAGCGAAAGTGAAAAATGTTTATCAATAGTTCTCAGAGAAACGTCAAAAATTTAATTTCGCAACAATTTGTAGTTTTAAATTTGGAAGAATTCATTTTATTTTTGTGTTTATTTTTCTTTCCCAACGTCATTTGTTACATTTCTTTTTATAGAAATACTACAAAAAATAATGCTATCCACGTGCATACGCCTGACGCATAAAAAACAGCCTATACATTCTTTATTCCTCTTACAACACATTATAAACATATTCATGAAATACCGAAACCTTTTGAAGTCATCGATCTTTGTTTGATATTAAAAGGACAACTATAGACTACAAATCATATAAAACGTGTTACATATCATTGTGGTCCTACGTGAGACCTTCAATGGGATCTACGTTGAATAATGTAGTTTTTTTTTATTATCTCACATAACCAGACAAAGCATTACGTGCCAATGAATAGGCTTTCTAGACAAACAAGCATATCTGTCAAATTAATATCAATTTAGTAGATGCTTACCTTATTGCTCTATAAAAAAAAAGATAACAATATCTATGGATAAAAATAGTTGCAATACAATACTGTGTCTCTGTGAATTACAGTATACTATTTTCAAACTTTACTTCAACATTTTATTTGCTTTATGGGATGTAAACAGTTATGTGAGTCAATAAATAATGTTATAGCAATGCAATATCGATCAGCTGTACAAACTATAGATATTTATTGTTTTACTTTTTTTATGGTTACCAAGTAAATCAAACTACTACATAAATTATTTTCACGTTTGGCGTGTAGTGCGAACACATTACATATTAGGGTAATGCATCTGTGTGTGTTCATAAGTAAATATTGTAATATGTTTTAATTGAATTGCAAAATAAACGAATAACTGTACTGCTTAACTTTTTTTTAATTTATTTCCAACTTACATCTATAATTACAACCCCAATGCAATAAATGCGCCTTAATGACAAATAAAGCATTCCTTCTGAATTCACTCAGAGAACAACAGAATAAGTCTGTCTCACTGGCTATGAGGTTGAGCGTTCGGAGTGCACGCGTCAGCTGCGCTTCCTGTAAAAGGTTGGTACGAGAACAAAATAAAACAACGCGACTGATCACGATTAATAAAAAATCTTAATGCTAAATCACAAAACTCGCAATGCAGTTGCATTTAATAAAAAGATAATCTAATCTATGATCTCCATAAGATGTATAGACATAGGTATTAATTTTTTGTTTGACAAATTACTGAGCCAAACGGAACGTAATCGAAAAAGTCTATGAAAACTTTTCAATTAAGAATACTGCCAGCAGTAACCGCTAATAATAATGAGCCTACTATACCTACCGATCTTATCAATCTATACAAGTATAATATTGAGTATTCAGTGGTTCCACAAATACAAGCAAAAGCAATTGTGGTGGGGAATACCGATTTGGTACACGTTTTCCTCTTGCAAGTTCAAATTTTTGGTCTAGAAAAGATTGTAATCAGTTTGTACTGAACAGCCAAGACTACGTTTCGGCCTTACATCATTAGAAAGATGAGTATTCTTAGTATTCGTTCTTCATATTTAAAATTGTGTAGTGTCTGAATTTCAGGTGTAATTAAGGTTACAATACGATGCTCGCAATAGTTTCTCCATAAACAATTACATCATAATTCTCAATTCAAAAATACAATCTGACATTTAGAAGTTTCGCAGATTTAAAATAGCACATTTAAAATGTCAATCTATTCGTTCAAACTTGCCAGGATCAATGTCGTTAACGCTTACATTCTACTGTGTTAAAGAGGGTTAACAACCTTCGTGGACATGAATTAACAAAAAAAAAAAGAAATGAGGAAATATTCAGTTTCGAGACTCGGGTCCTGTATGAAGTATGGGCAAAGGATTTTTAATTACATGAGTGAAAGGAACTTTGTTTATTAGTGCTCTGTTTAGCAGTAGTTATTTTAAAGACGGATGTAACAAAAATTAATTTTAAATCAAGTTTGTCATTTGAATATCTTCCAAAACAAAGTATTTTATATTTATTTTTAACAATAATTTTCTCAGAATGCGTGAGACTAGTTAATTCTATCAAAACAGTAACTCATCTGGTTTTTGCTAAATTTTGTCAAAGGTCGAATACATAATAAAAATGCTAATTAATTTAAACCATCTAAGTGCTAACAACTTTAAAAGATTGTCGTTTGCTCATTTTTATTTATGTCCCCTACAATATAATTTTATGACCAAAGTTTTGGCTACAAGCCGAAATGTCACTAACTGGCCCACTCGCTTTATAATCTGTGACATTGTCATTAGCAGGAATAAAAATAAAATCTTGAACAATACTTCCAAAAAGGAAAACATCTGTAATACCTGCTTCAGGATGCTGAAGTAAGAACGCAAAATGGTATCATTTTTCTGAGAGAACTTTAATACATTAACTAAAACAATGGACAACCGTAATTTTCAACCAGTAAACATGGGTCAAAAATCATAACATTCTGACATATAGTGACAATCCAGGTATCATCACACCTCAGCGTGACAGTGCGCTTGCGTGGAACGGAAGCCGCCATTGTTATGCGCAGTCGCTTCAAGATGGCGACGGCAAAGGACAAAAAAAAACAAAATAGGCACTATTTTTAACCTCATTGTATCCAAAGTCATGGGTTTCAATTTTGAAACTGATCGTCGCGATATTTGACTGACTTGCCGTCTGGAAAATTTTGGAGGATAAAATGTAAATTTGAAGCCAAGATAATCTGGGAGTGAGTTTCCTCTTTGTTGTACTCGTATTGGAGAAATCTAAAGTTTAAAGTCAGATTTTGAACCACTTGTATGCTTAAAATTCAAATTATTGTTGCAAAGAGTAAAGAACTTATTTAAGCCATTGGACTGCCTCATCCAAATGGCTATCATAATAGAATTTACAAAATAGTTTAAACTAAACAACTAACTAGAAAACGTTATTTAGACTACCTTCAGCACCATCAAACAAGGGCCTCGAACTATTTTCAAGTCTTCACATTAAATTGAAAATCTGCATACATCAAAGCTTTCTCTATAATAATTGTTATTGTTTTGAATACATTGCATTCACCTTCACCTGGTAACACGAATACCGGTTCTGAGCTGACCTAATTCTGAGGATATAGGGTTGAAGCATGAGCACATACGACAGTCTTAGAATTTATGGAGTGGTGTTATTTGATCAAGAAGTGGAGGCAAAGCCAAAAATGTGCTAATTATCTGTGAAAGAGCGGGAACTCTTGACAGTTTGTTATTTTAATGTGTCAAAGTTATTCAATCTGTATATGGCAACATTCATTCATGTTTTTAGAAGACTTAACTGTTTTTAATTAATGTGATATACTTTTCTCAGTTCGCCAACCCTAACTACAAGTAGGTAATGTAAACTTGAGTTTTTCCTTTTATACAGTGTATGCAAAGCTATTAGAACAAAGTGAAATATTTTCTAAATAGACTTAATGAGGAATTTTCCTCTCATATCAAATGGGGCTTGAGTGATCGTAAACATTATGCTGCTGGGCATTTTTGCGTAAATTCATTTAGGTAATGGTTCTTCGTTGTACTGCAAAGAAACGGCCTGTTATACGGCGACTGAGAGAACAGTTTAAGCCATAATTTGTGTCTGGATTTTAAATTGAAAATAAATAATTATAAATAAATCACGTTTACCAATATTGAACATTCATTTTAGAATAATAAAAATTCTTTGCAACAGCTCACTTTCTAGAAAGCTTACTTTCATTCCGCAAGATTATGTTTACGGCGAGAATTTTCGTTCATATCCAATCATATTGGAAATAACATCAGCTCTGTCGGCATATACATATGTGAAAACCCGATTAACTTAATCAAGGTTAGTGTGGTTAGCAACAGGTCTGTCTATACACATTGGTGACCACATACCTGTGGGTTGTATTTCCATTCCGAGATGCCTTTTACAAAAACTAGTCCGACCATTTAAAAACAAAACAAAGGAGTAGGTATACCTAAAATTATATTCTCTATTTTACGTTGGAAAATATTAATGTCAAATGAATTTATTGGCGCGTAAATGAAAACTTCTAGAATCTATGGTGAACACTTGACGTTTAATAGATTGTGACATTTATTTATACTGCCTCTTGAATGGCATAAATTATATTTTATATAAAACAAAAGCTGTGGTGATAGATTTATAACTTTTATGTCGCGAAGCGGTAGCTAGGTAGTTACTCTAACTTCCTATCACTTAACCCAAAAAGCGTAACTAGCGTTTGCAAAAGCCACTAACTTAATGCACATAGTTAAATGGGTCAATGGAAGTTGCCAATCAAGGCAAAACCCATCTACCTGGTGCAAGAGACCTCGTTTCGCTGTACCTACACGTGGAAAAGAATATAGAACTTAAATGAGGTTTCTTTCTGGGACGATGGTTTAAGCGGGGAATGTGAAAGGTTTTATTGTATCATTCATTAGTGGGAGTGGAAGATTATTTTTTTAAATAATTCTTTTACTCAGATAACTAAGAGATTTTGAATTTTTAGTTAATTTTAGCGAGTAAATCCAATTTTAAGTGCAGCCTTCATAGTGTTCAGACAGAAAAGGAAGCATTTTAACATTTTAATGGTTGCTATTCAAAATATTTTGCGTTTTACCAATCCTTTTGTGTTATGTAGAAAAATGTTCCACAATTAAAAGTATATCAGCCGATGACAATTTAATGGCAATTGTAACAATTCTAATTGTCAACGTTTAAACGACACGTGAGCCAGCCTATTGTGCTATGTTCTCACGATCGAAAAAACATCGATTGAGTTAATTCTGACTATTGTCCTCAAGAATGTGCTGCTAGAAGTGTTGGAAATTACGATTTTTAAAATTGTTCAGATAACCGAGTCTTAGAAACAATGGTGTTTAGGAAATTCTCTAAAGTAGGTTGGTTGTTACAAAATAATGAGGAATAGTTAGGTATTTCCTTAGAGACAGATACGAGGAAATACTTACTAAAAGATTTAGTGGTAAGTAACTTCAGCTTTCCTAAAAATAATAATATATAACATGCACAGGAAGAATACAACAAAACAATCAATCGTGAATAGACTGAAAAAGATACGCATTTTTACAGAAAAATTGTGATTGACAATGACGGAAAACGCAGTTTTAATTTCCGTTCTCTATCAATACAAATACCAATACCTTTTTTTGTTTTACAATAGTGTTATATTCACTTCCTATTCTAAACGATAAATTTCACAAGAAGAATATCAGTTTTTATTAAATGTAAATTACTTAAAATACCTATCAATTTTTTTAGTGCATAAATTGATTAACTATTACAGCTTGCAACATTTTACTTCATAATTATTTTTTTACGATTATATTCTCGAGTCTCATCAAAGTCACCACAGATATTGAGTAAACTATTAAAAATAATTGCTTCTTACTATCCATTGAAGAGACCTAATTGCTCAGAGACAATTTAACCTGAGAAGAAAACGATGACGTGACGCAGATTGGCCTACAAACAATAGCAAGACCCGGATTTATTATGACGTCAAACTTACATGTCCACATATTTTACTGCGTCAAACATAATTAAGGCACAGAATTTGGAGTACAGAATTTTGTATAACTTTAAATGCAGGTAGACCGATTAAATAGTTTGTTTTCTCACGAGAAAATCTTTTCCTGTTGAACATTTTTTCAATCGAAGATTGAAGTTTGGCATTGACTGCAGAATATTTGCAACAGAATATTTTTTTTTTTATTTTTTTATTTCAGTTTTTTTTTTTTATTTGTTTTTTTTTTTTTTGAGTTTTTGATACTGTATTTTTTTTTTCTAGTTAGTTTGTAGCCTACCACAATGTTGTCTTGTTTGACCCTAAGGTTGACTGGTAGAGAATGCCTTGTGGCATTAAGTCCGCCTATGTACTATTGTCTATTCACTATTGTGCATAAAGTTTAAATAAATAAATATTTTCCTCTTTGGTTATTTTAAGTCTATGGTAAAGATGGTCCAATTTCAACCATTGTGTGAATGGCAAGAGAATGATTAGTGAGAGTAGGAGTAAAGACAATATAGATAGTCTAGTGACATGAAGCAACATTTGTTTCTTCTGCTGCCAAATAATTCAGCAATTACAATGAGTGACTTGAACAGCTTCTAACTTATCTAATTATTCTATCCTGACTATACACTCTGTAACTGACAGGTCCTTATCAAATACAATTAAGCTTAGGTAGGACTTTGTGTTTAGAATAATTGTAAATTGGCAATGACGTTCCTAATGCGGTATTTATCATTTAAGTTTAAATGAAGACAATTTAATATCAAGTACCTACCTACTGTTGTGAGCGAGGTAGTTTTTTCAAACTAAAACTGCTCTTTGATTAAATAGGTAATTAATATTGTTTATGCTAGCATTTACTTTACCCAAGACCATTATTTATAAGTCCAGTTTACACATAATTCCTATTCCCGTTGTCAACTGCCAAGAAAACATGGAACTATTTTACTAACTCTTGTCTAATTACGCTTGGACAACAAATAGGAAACGATTTACGCAGCTCCCTTCAAATTGTGCAATTACATGGACTACAAAATTATTTAATTGCGTTTGCAATGTCAGCCAAAGGCTATATGAAAGCCATTCTAGCAATATGATTGTAAGTTTAAAGGCCGTACGATACGGCAGTGGTGTAAAAGGAAATTAGTAAAGCCTGAGACGAACTTTGCAATCGATATTTGAAAAGTGTCAGGAAATGTCAACGAAAAAAATGGAGGACCATAGTGAAATTTTATTTCAAACTGTCAAACATTTTTACTAAACACTTGTTATAATTTTTCTGACGTATAAGACATGATTTCATGAGTTTTTCTGCATGGCTATGTAGGTACAATAGCTAGACGAACCTCAAAACTATCGATGTTAGCGATTTATTGAATGACAGTTAAACGACTATACGCCATGCAAACCTCGATTTAGACTAAAGTTCGTGACTGCACCCGCCATCTTGATTCATTGCCATCCATAATTCGAATTCGGAATAGGAGTTGCCATACTTTCGTTAATTTTATTGGCGTTTATTTTAGGATTTTTATGTCTTTAGATGCGACAAAAGGCGGTTGTTGCAAAATGTTATTATAAAGGCTCTGTGTATAGGACATTGACACGAAAATATAGTATAAAAGTTTATTGTGAGATTAAATAGCTAAAAACCTTCAGCATCGGCCAAGTTCACTACCATCAAGTAAGTTTTTACTACCAACGATACGTATTGTTTAGAAATAATAATAGACAAATAAGCGTGTACTATGTCTGGAATTAAACACAGTACTCAAATAACTTAAAAACTTTCCGAGGTTTCGAAGCAAATCGATGAGCCAGTGAAAAATAATATTTTTTATAACAATGGCGCCTTGACCGTGAAGCTAACAACCTTGTGGCTTATTGTCAGTCGATATTAATTACTGTAATCAATTTAAATTGTTTCTTTGGAAAGAAATTATACAGATTACTCTTTCATTCATCAAGATAATTGCCTTGTTACACTGATTGTTCTTAGTTAGGTAAATCCTTACTGTTTTGAGTTTTAGGTATGAGATTGGGAAGCTTGTTTACTTGAGTGACTCCTACGCATCTTATTTCGTTAAATATAAAGCAATCAACACATGTAATCACCTAAAAATCTAAAAATAATATCACTTAACTTGTTTTTTTTTACACAAATAACACGAGCATGATGAAAAAAAAACATGTTTATGGTTTCAAGCAAAACAATGAAGTACCTTGATTGTCTGCTGTCTATTTCAATCGATCTATTTCTGTATTCTCAAGTATGTTTTAATAATGCATCGTTTCATTGTAAGGTTCTGTTAAAATCGGTGTACCATTAATATGAGAAACGCAATTGCTTCAACCCAATGCATTGCCCAAACAATGAATCAAATAGGAGCAACACCAAAAATGTTGCCCACATAATGATTTCAATTACTGTACTATAGTTAAATCTGACTATTGTATCTTGACATGCGGCAATTTAAGGTAATATGTACATTTAAACGTTCTGCATACAATTATTTTTGACGTCTATTCATGCCAGCGCCAGTTTATATTGTCTATTCTTGGCGTGGCTTAATCAAATAGAACAAAAAACTATATTTTTAGATTGCTTACTAATGAGATGGCATTATCTGGTGTAAAATAATGTGGTATTTTTGTTTTATCGTTGTTAAATTTTACAGAGTAAAAAGCTTTTTCGAGCGAGATATTTTGGGCCTACATTTATCTAAGTAAAGAGATTTATTAATGAGTACCTACTCTTTGAGACATTTAAAGAGAGCTATGACCCAATTATTTTATTCCCTGTTTAATGATGACCCAAATGTTTGAATTACACAGACATTTCAATGCCAATACTTTGTTCTATACAAAGAACTTAAGAATTAATTAAAATGTTAAAATTATAAATCGTAAAAAAGACACAAAGGTTGTGTACACCTTTAGGTGAAACCTTGCTTATTTCCCCAATCAATCATCAAGTTTCTTAATAAGACCGAAATCTTACAACATTCTTAAAAAATGTGCCAACTGACATAACCTTTTACATTATGCAAAAACAATACATTGCATTCTAACTCAGGGTCGTAATTACCTTAATTACGGACAAAGTAAAGTCTAACGATAGTTCTTGAACAAAAGTCTTTATTTTACCTTTATGCATTCCGAAAATGTGGCTCTAGCCGTTTCCGTTGGTACAGTAAATCATAGCATCCTGTAGAGTACGAAAATAATTTCGATTGAAGTGTTAGTCATAAGTACCGTTGTTTAATGCAGTCGTCGTAGACCTAAATCATTTTATTATGCGGGGAAAAGAGATAAAACTGAACTGTCAAAGTGAATTTGACACTATTGTCAGTTGGATTGGCTCACGAGGTACTTCTAAATTCGAATTGCAAAACTTCACTATGGTTTACGAAGATTGGTTAGAGTTACATACTAAGTTGTTGCAGTAATCTTTAAAAGCAAGGTTAACCTTAATTTAACCAAAGGAACGGTACATAGAACGTAATTATAGATGCCTGGGACTTCTGCCCACCCAGTAAGCAATAAGAGCATGACGTTACAACTACTTACAAGTTGCAGCTATCGATATCAAATTACACTTTGTTTTTTCTAACACTTCTTTTTTAGCATGTAGTGCGAAACTCAATTTTTTTTTAAACCCTGCTTAATTTTTTTAACATCAATAAGTGTTAGTTTATAAATTAGTTAACTCTTTTCAAGAAGTGAAGTAAAAAACACGTTAAAACTTGATGACAAAGGGCTTTCTAGTGTAATCTAGGTGCTTATACAATATAAGTCACAAGTCAAATAAATTTTAATTGTAAAACAACACTTCAAGTTCTTTGAACCTGGCACGAGGGTTGGGTGAATATTTTGTTAATACAATTTATGTCATTAGTTTTTGCGTACTTTTACATAATATATTATTAATTATTGACTCTGTCGTAATATATCTACGTTAGCAACAAGGAATTTGAAACACATTAATTCTATTTCGTCAGTAAGTATTTGTAATTAATCTAACAATCGAGGCTAAAACAAAATAGTCGAATTGTAAAGAATGGAAAGTCGCTAACTAATGAAAGCTACATCACTCATTTATCACACGACTAATTTCGACTGACGAATCGATTAATTTATCTTAATCGATAAATAATCGATTAAAATAACTTTTGTGTCTATTGAAGAAAACGTTCCTTGAATACTTTGAAGGTTATACTTATTTCAAAACTGATTTGTGATACGAACGCGATATCCTCCGGTTCAGCGTTCTCATTTAGTTTACGCGTGCTATTTCCTTTGAAAACAAGGAGATCGTTATTATTATGAATGTATAATGATTATTAAAATTCCGCACATCGAACGAAGCATATTCTACGTTTGTTTTTGCTCAGTCAGTCGAGAGATGGACACCCACGTCTCAAGCTTTATGATCTGGTACGCGTCATGGTGTCGTTAATCATCCAGCAAATTTATAAATACCTCATGCCCATAGATGAGTAGCTCTGAAACCGATCACCTGTGACGTCTTTGCGACGTAGGGTTTTAGTTTAGTGTCAATGTTCATGATTTATTTGAACTTCGGGAACCTTTGCAGTCAAATTTGTTTTGAATGTAATTTTAAAAGCTGTTTTTAGATTAAATCATCAACGATTGACTTATTTGAAATTACTAAAAAGCAGAAGTAAAAGTTACGTTTAAAGAATACTGTCGATAAATGACAGTAGATGTCTCGTATTATGGTAGAAAACTTTCCCGCCTTTTTATCTGTCACATGGATTTTCTTGTTTTTGTTTCCGCTCAGTTGTCAACACGTTCTACTTTTGAAAAAAAAATTTTGTCGTCATTTACATATTGCTTCCAGTATATCAGTAACTACGTTCTACACAGTGCCCATTTAGATAGTAAAAAAGGTGAAAATGTCTTAGAAAGTCACTTTAGTTGATATCGTCATTAGTGTTGCCCAACCTTACTGATGCACTTAAGTTTTTACATACGTTTTACGGTTTATTTATTCACTGGAAAGAGGAGTTTTAAATTATTTCCTACGGTCTCTTAATGTTTTAAAACTATAAGCGCAAAGGCAATAAAATATCGCACCAACTCCCGCCTAACTGAATTAATGTAGGAAACAAGAAATTATTAATTTAGCTTCAGTAGATATTCGGTTATTTAAACATTATAAAATGTATAAGTGAGTTGACAGGCATACAAAATTAAGTAGAAAATTATTTAAATTTTAGTCAAACAAAATTAGTAACGAATCCAAATTGACATTTGGGGACCCCCATATTTTAACCGTGTATTTTCCCACGAGTCAATATTTTTTATCAATGGAATTTACGATTTTCTATAGCAAATGCTAGCAGTTAAATATGAAAAATGTAAAACCCAAAATATAATTAGAATGCAATTTATAAAATGGCCTAGCCTTAACATATAAATTAAAGTGATAAATAATGGCAGATATTCCATATCAAACTTGGACACTAACATTCATATTTACTTCAACGATATCAAAATCCCAGTAGGAATATAACCCGGCTTCAAATCTAGATAATTGATAGTCTGTGGCCTCATTCATATTATTGTAAGGTCAAAACAGTAATTTTACGATTAGTCATACTGACCGGGAGCTGCCAAAAATTTGTATATTAATCTCCTTCACTCATAGATATTAATAATAGGTCATTTAATTTTTAATTCCTCTAATTTATCGTTCAATTTAATTATATAAAAAAAATAAGAATGGCCGGTTATTATTGAACTTGGCAATACTTCCAACAGATTGGTTTAAAGTACCTACTTACTTGACATTTACTTACATTACTACAAATTCATCCATGCCTTCTGGAGAATATCTGGCGATGAATTTCAAAACTACTCTGATTGGGTATAAATCTTCTGTGAAAAAGATGGATTGTTTCATCACTTAATAGTAGTCTACGGAAAGATTTATTAAAAAGAAACAAGTGAAAACAGTTCCACAGACAACAAATTAATGTTTTCGCAAGATCCGCTGACAACCGGATTAACAATCCTGAGTAAGTATATTTTGAGTGAAACCTCTTGGCAACGACTAAGTATTTTCTACCAGGCCATTCACAAGACGTTAACTGAGCACAGATAAATTTACAGTTTCATTTAGAAGTAAATTGGACTAGGATGGACAAAATAATGATAATCTGAGAGTGTCATAAAAAATAAATTAGTACTTACCTACTGTCAAGAACAGCTTTAGTACGCAGGTGACAGCTTATTTTTGTCTGTAGCATAGACAAGCATTGTAGGTAGGATGTATTAAATCAATTCAAGATATAGGTAAGTAACGGTAACAAAGCGTGAGCAAACACTACATCTTTCACTTCAACCAATTGAATAAATATTATTAATTCTAATCCAAAGAGTTATTAGGTATTGAAGGCTGCCGTAAACTGTTTGTAACTGTTATTGAATTCAAATTCAAATTCATTCATTTAGCTAACACAACAGAAAACTGACATGATTAACAGCGGGTCCCAAACTAGGCACAGCCTGTATCTTGGTGACCCAGACACTACACAAAGTTGTACATTTTAGTTGTTCTGCCAGCGCAAGAAAAATATCAAAGTGACTATGGAATTTAGAAATAAAATATTATTATAGCCAATAATTACAAACATTGAAAATAACTGTCTTACATAAATAAACAAAAAGTGATTATAGAGAGAAACTTAACTAATAATGATTAATAATATTGAAAACATAGGTACAAATAAACAAGAATAACATTTGAGATGCGTAGGTGTGGGGATGTAGGATGTGTACGTGTGTGTAAGTGATTATGAGGGTGTGTAATTGTGTTTTGCGTCTTAGTGTGTGTGGGTTACTGGGTATTAACTTGAGCTGCATAGTAAACCTTCTGTTTCCTCATAAGTTCGACCTAGTAACCATTCTTTTAATTTAGTTAAAAGAATGGTTACTAGGTCGAACTTATGAGATACGATCGAATAGATCGCGATGCTATTGAAAATGATTAAAGGTAGGCATTGTGTTCCGTTTGTAATTACCGATTAATTTCCTAAATAGTTCATTAGACTAATCGCTTTGGTTTTCTTTCTAAAAAAAACTACTATCTAAAGACAATGTAGGTAATGTTTTTTTAACGGTTTACATCTGTTGTCAATTTTCGCACAAAATTCGACTCGGTACTAATTTTGACATCTCCAAAATAAGAGGTCAAGTACAAGCTTGAGAAATACTTATGTGAAAATGAACGTAGGTTGCACTCTTTAATTTTTGGTCTATTGTTTAAAATGAAGCACGATTAAAATCTATTAAGTATCTATAAAATGTTGAGAAATTCTGATAAAAAATGTAAGATTAAAAATGCTATTTTAATTATACCTACAGCAGAATATCGATATTCTTACAAAAATATAAAATTCGCCTATCGCGATACATAATTAGCCTAGCGGATATTTGTTTCAGAAAATAGTATCCTAAAACATTCTATCATTAATTATTGTCTTATACATTCGTTTTATCTGGTCTACTTTCAAGTTCACCTTTCCATGGACTTGCTTTAAGTCAAGTGACTTAAAGCAAGCGCGGTGAGTGGCAGCATGCATGAGTGCGATGTAAAAGCAATAAGCAAATAGCAAATTGTGAGAGCCATGATAGCATTTGCTTTATGTTATGTGTATTAAGCACGGTGCTTTATTTTGCTATATGATATATTAACCACCACTACTATTTAAAATAGCTTTTTAATTATTTTGTCGTTCCAAATTCAAAAACTACGTCCTTTTTCAACAAAAGCAGTGGCATACCTGACTTGATCGTTTACCATGCCTCCAATTAAAATTCAGGTATTATGTAAACAAGAATTAATAGGATTATCGTGTTAACAGTTGTCTGCGGTTAGTTAGGTTTCTTCCATTCAATAATAACTCTTATCCGGCATTACATTGCATTGATTTACAATATTACCCCTGAGTCATTGGTACACTTACTTTTTATTTGTGGAAGGCGTAAGATAAATTGATATCTAATTATGGAACGAACGGTCAGTTTGTATAAAAGTGTCTACAAGAACTCGCACAGGTTTTATTTGAAGATGATAGCGAATTTACAACAAAAACTTTGTCAACCAGTACTTAGTCATCACAGTTTGCAACCAGTGACAAAACGCAGCAGGTAAGAATATTTTAAATCTACAAACCTAATGGCATGGAGCCAGAACTAATCACCTCGACCTTTCAATACTCTACAATTGTTGTCACAGTTTAAAGCCATTACTATTATGCAAGTGATAACTATTATCACCCTATTATCAGATGCGGTATAAGCAGAAATCACAATCACGTGAGGTTATGCGTAGTCATGTTACCACTATGAACTAAGGTTACATCAAATAATAATACCATTACGATCTAAGTGATAATCACTGTATGAGCTAGTTTCCTCAAAGCAGATAATTATGTAGAAAATCCATAATAACAAAATATATAATAATATATGTAAACCTTGGGCCAAGAATTATAATTGACAAATTATCCTCTCACTCAATCCAATTCTTCCGTCCGCTAATAGATAACATATAAAACATAAATTGCATTTCTATCAACCAACCGGAGCAAATCGAGGTAAAGGTAATGAATTTAACATTTATTTGTAATTACATGTCCGTTTGCAATCAATGAACACAAGTTTGTATTTCAGAATAAATTTAATTAAGTATGTAATTAGGGATTCGATTTCATTACAACTTGATTTGGAGGTATTGATGAAGAAATTGTCAAAATGCGCTTACTTTTGTCCATTTCACATAGACCTTTTAAGGGTTCAGGTACAAAAGTTAAAAATACAAAGGTAAAAATAAAGCCGTTTTTTCTACTCTAACCAAACAGAACCATTTTTTGTCACTTAGGCTTACACACGAGTTGAAATACTTTAGTCGTGATTCAACAATAAACATTAAACTAAATTTCTCTTAACAAATACTTGAATATTGTAGAAACAATGTGTTCGATACAGATAAGGAATGAACAATAAAAAACAATGTAAGAAAATATAAAGTCAATACTAATAGCGATTGTGAGGAATCAGACAAATGGATAGTAGTGAAGTACCCATCCAACTTTGCACACGATCAATGCACGGACACGTGGCAGGGATAACCATAAATTTAGATCATGAGATAAACACCGCGCTTAAAATATTTCGGAAACATTTTTATAATGTAGCCAATGCACTGAAGATTTTTTACGGAAACGAAAGAAATTCTATTGTTGATTTTGGTCCCCACAATCAAAAATACTCGTGATTTTCCATCAGATCCAATGCTATCATTATTAATTGATGAGGAAAAGGCTGTTACGACTGCACAAGAGAGCGACAGAATATTTATTGCATTTGAACTTTTAGATTGCGTGGCACCCGGACAAATTGCGAAACTACATCCAATGTTTGAGGTACCCACGCCTGTTGAGCCATTCACAATTGGCTGGTTAATAACTAGGGGTCAGGATTGAATGAATCATAGTGACGGTTCATGAGAAACAGTTTTGGAAGTACCGAAGTCACTATGGGATATTAATAGAAGTCACGTACTTGAATAACTATCTAAAGAGGTTATCGAAGTAGTTAACGAGGTAGATGCATTGTTTGATGATGTTAGTGAACGTTAGCATATCAAAGTTAATAGTCAATGTAAATATTGTAGTGATTAGAATGACATAGTATTGAATGAAGAAGGCGCGTATTCCAGTTTTGACTATATTTATGAAACAAGGAATGAGGAAAGAATGAATCTACTTTAATCAAATCCATGATCAAATAGCGTGATCCGCGTGAGTGGCTTATTTTTTAAAGTTCTCCGCTCGACCGTTAAATCATTTGACACTAAATTGAGTAGAATTATTACCATTACTTTTAAAAGAATTGTTTGTTTAGGTATAAACAAGACTATCGTTAATGAGTTCTTTAGTAATGGTAGTAGTCATTTGTTCTTTTGATTAGTGGCTTGGGCTAATGACACAACTCACGTACTGGGGTCAGTATCATATCAAGTGTAGATACACTTGATATGATATACTCTAATCTCAATAAGATCTTCGGGATTCCGTTTCGTATTCTAGATTAAACTATACCATGATGCAAATCGGAGTCATGGTCGGACGAGATTCTAGACTTTCACGCCTGTTACACCAAAATCATCGGCATTGTTAAGCGACGTCTTAAATTAGTTAGGAATCCTAATTAAGAAGACGATTAAACGCGATTCAGAGAATCAGGAACAATTAGCTCGGCACGTTTTATATCAGAACAAATAATTAGTAAGTAGTTAAAAAACACGGGACAACGTTTGTGGTAGCGCATCATTTTTATTTTCGGTGTATAATCGCAATTTTTGATTTAATCAGACATCCATTAAGATTGTGAAAAACCGGTATCTGCCAAATCTAAGTGACTGTGAATATAGTAAGCACAGATGTCACTTTATGATGTCTGCATATATCTGTGTTGATAACCGAATCACAAACCAAGAAGTGCATTGGAGTTTAAAAAACTGACAAATCACTGCATACAAGATTATAACAGACTAACAATGAATGATACGCAAATTCTGGACGAGACGTAAAAAATATAGTAAACAATTCGTTTTTGTTTGTACGTAATTATTATCATGAGGCAGTGCATCTCTTATATTTTTATCTGTGTTTCCGTCTTCTTATTCGTTTTACTTTTGTTTTAAAACCAAATAATCTGTATCAATTTATATTATCTCGTTTTTCTTTTTCTGGGATCTCGAATGTGGACTTTGTTTTTCAGTTTTGCAGATTTTTGCTTCCCCGTCTAAAATCTTTGAAGCAGTAATTAATTATGATCTTCATTTGAGCTGTCCCATTTTAGTCTTCAAACAATCAAATACACAATTTCAAGTTTATGTTCTAAGCAACCGATACATTTATCGTCCTAATTATCTTCACAGGCTAATGATTCCTTATCAGTTACAGTAAATAAGCATTGTTTTGCCTTGATACGCCTAGCTACTGTTAAAATGGAATTGATGTTTTGATAAACTGTACCAATTACTAGTCTATCACTTCAACCGTGATATATATGGGCCAAGTTTGTTTCTAATGGATTGGAGTCGAACTACTACTTTCTCATTGTGAAATTTCGGTCTGTTGTCGTGTAGGTTTCACTTATTTTCTATATCAGTCAGAACTTGAACTGAGTAACGGCCTTAACCGGAACCAAAGACCAATTTTATAACTTGAGTAATCGCTAATCCGTTTGGGAATTTTACTTTTCAAGTATTCTGATAATAATGTTGAGGAATAACGATTATTTTGTTTGATTTATTTGAGGAAAAGTTTGTTTTAAATTACGAGTACATCTACATTAGAAAACATTGTTTGGGACTTTTGTAACAGGTATCAGGCGTGTTTTGTATACAAATCGGCTTTTCCAAGATGTTGAATGAATGTTTTCCCAAAGTTTGATTCAGTGTTCAGATTAACATTTTGAAGCAATGTAAAAACATTGGCAATTTATCAAAATTAACTGCAGCTGGTCACTTGTTGATACAAGCGACTTCAAAATACTTAAAACTACTACCAACGACCGCCAAATACAAAAAAAAAATACTAAACAAAGAATCACAATGAACATACGAGTACACTAAAAGTTTGGACGCATTTTGATAGATCCTCCAATGAAAAAACAATTATTAATCATTACTTTTTAAATCTGTTTTGGAGTGTGGAACTATGAGTTTGACCTTCTGACGAAACTTTTTGTCATAATTCGTGGGAAGAGTAAGTTGAGAAAAAAAAATGTACCAGGCAACCAGCAGGACAAAGCAGTGGCCCACATTGATGCTTCGGATGTTGCAAAAAAGTTTTGACTTGTTGTAAAATAAGTGTTTGGTGACCAAAGAGATTTCGATATTCCTTTTGTAATGTGGAACTATTGATTCGTATTAATCTAGATTTTGATGTGGTAAATGTTTTTAGACCAGTTGAGAAAAGAATTTTAATTTTGGTTAAACAGCATTGGATTGTTACAATGTCAAGTCATCAAAAGTTAATGTGGGAATTACTGTATTCGTTTCTTTGTTTCTCACAGACGGAATTTCAACTATATAATCTTATAGTCTTTTAAGTGTATATTGTTTAAATTTTGACATATTAAGATGAAGATTCCCATAGTCTAAAAATTGTTTTGGTGATGACTATGAACTTAACCATTTAATTAATTGATTATGCATGATAAAATATACGTGTAGGAATTTTATATCGTACATAACCATCTTGATAGTATATTTTGCAATACTTTATGATTAATGATTGACATTAATCAGAGTTACAATGATATTGTAAATTATATTTTGCAATACGTCAAAAATTGTCTTTACGGATCGTAAATCATGCATAGCGGCCCCAAAAGAAACGGCATCAGGTAGAAAGACTACAGCACTAAGTCTAATAATACTGTTGGTTTTGGCCGATGGCCCAACTTAGGGAGGGCTCTCATTAACCAAAGTACACTTCACATTTCAAAATACAACTCGTTTTAAGTTTCATTGCATTGTTTTATGACCATCTAGTAATTGTTCAACTATTTCTAAACTACCAACCCTAACTTTTGCATCATCAACATTATCTGAAATGTCGAAAGTCGATTATTAAAACTATTGCTTTCGCCAGTAACGTTCATGTTTAATCTATTTAATTTATTATTTTCGACATCTACAACTCTCTCTCTTGTGTTTGTTCAACAGTTTCTGATAGACCATCAAAACTTATGAAACATCAAGTTTAAGTAACGATATTAATATTTAACGGTTTTGAATTTGGAAACCTGTTGACCTTGATGATTAAGAACCCTGATGTTATTTTTTTCTATTAAAACTTTACACAGATGATGTGACATAAAAATAATAGTGGACTTACCGATTTGATATAGTTCTAAGTCCCGGTCGACGGCAGAAAACCAGTAAAGCCAACGAGTTGGCCGCAGTTGACACCAGGAACAGCGCTAGGAGTACAATCTCCTCCACTAGTCGGTCTCTCAAATCCATCCCTGACATCAAAGCTTGTCCAGGAGACATGAGAACCAAATATTCCAAGACAATGTCATCACTATCACAACACTTTAACTTGCAACTGAACACTCTCAGTCAATAATGTTTTTGTATACTGCAGTTGTTAGTCGCGTAAAGTTTTGAGAACACGCTGGTCGTTTAGGCCGCGTCTTTCTCGCTCGGCTGTCGTGTGACAACTGGCGGTACGCTCGGAGGGGCGGCCGCGGCCGGCGCGTGTCGGTCCCCTCCACACGCAGCCGCTAGTACTTCACTAGCGACAGTACAATACATATAAATCTACAACTAATGTCGGTCAACATCCTGGCTTTTTGTTTTATCGCTTGTGAAATTTGCGGTGTGCGGTTTGTTTTGAGATTCGTTTGCATCATTTTTTATTGTTTTGAATTATATGCTATCGACTTGAAGCAACTACAACTTACCATGAATCAAAACTACTTATCCGTCATTGTCTTTTTCCTCAGGATCGTGATTACAATTGCTATATTTACAATTGTTGGACCTTTCCCAATCATCATTAGATTAGCCCACTCGATATTAGTTTCAATGTCATTAGTCATTGTTTTCGCTTGAAATATCAAATATACTCATTACCAGTCACAAATTTAACACTTCTAAAATTTTGTAATCATGAGAGTGATTGCGACTAAAGATGTATTAAGTTGAGACAATAGACTGGCTGAAGGTCCTGAGCAGCCAATAAGGATTGCAACGAAGGTTAATTCAATACTTCGAACAAATTGATTGATTTATTTAATGATTAAAACATGAAAAGGAAGCCAGGTATTCAGCTGATTGAATCAATGTTTGAATAGAAAACAGTTACGGTTTTAGATGTTTACGTGACTGATTGGATTGGTTTATTTAATATTTAGTAATTGGAATACTTACATCTATTTCAGGAGTTTTGCAATTGATTCTTTGGTGTTTCGAGAATTCACCTACACAATTATCATAGTTGCGAACTAAACCATTGGTATTCTAGAAGCCGGTTGAATCATTGAATTATTAAGTTATATCTTATCTAATATATTTTTACATGTTTGCCGATGAATGATGAATAAAATTTGTACACATAAATATAATAATGAATGGATTAGTATGTGATATAAAAACTAAATTTCAACCTGTAAGTCATTGATCTCTTTTTATTTTTAACTAGCTGTTGCCAGTGGCTCGAAAATTATCCCACGGTAAGGTAAAATCGGGATAAAAACTATCCTATGTGTTAATCTAGGTTATAAAGTATCTATGTACCAAATTTTATCCAAATCCGTTTAGTAGTTTTTGCGTGAAGGAATAACAAACATACACACTCACACACTCACAAACTTTTGCCTTTATAATATTAGTGTTATTATGTAGGTACTATGGCTAGTTTATACTGACAAGATTGTGATTTGCTCATCGTAGAAAAAACCTCGATGGACTGCCTCGCTGTTCTTGTGGCAACTGCTAAGCTTAGGTCTTGAATTCAACTCCCCAGCAGGGCTATTGCGTGTCTTTTAAATGTCAGTGGCTATCATATTTAATATTAACAGACTGTCAAATTGGTTATGGTTTAGTACAAAACGGAACCATTTGACAGTTAATTGATGGACACTTTATGATAGCCACTGGCATTTATAAGATACGCAATAGCCCTGCTGGTCGGGCATAGAGTTTTTCCGTAAGAGCCTAGAATATGTTTGTGTGTCCGGCTACATAGCATGAATTCATATTATTAGTTACACCTTTGCGTGGCGTTTTGTTGTGTTTATATTTACTTTTAAAAATTTATTGCGTCATTCTATTTTAAACCACCGCACTTTCAGCTTCTTTACAAGTTTCAAGCACCATAACAAAGGTTTTTAGCTATAACGAGATTTTTATTGTTCCTACTTAGTAAGTACTGGCAACGTGTTGGAATAAACATAACATAACATTCATAACATAACGCCTATAATCCCCGAAGGGTTAGGCAGAGGTGTACCTAATCGTACAACCACATTTCGACCATTAGTCCCATGTAATAGGGGGCGAACCTATTGCCATCAACCGAGCACAAGTCCAGATTCCGTGTCCATCATCAACAGCCTATTAATGTTCCCACTGCTGGGACACAGGCCTCCTCTCTCTTGAGAGGGAATGGGCCCAGACGCGGCACAGTGTGGATTGGTAGATGTCACAGTCATGTCTTCGAATGTTTGGTTCTAAGACATGCCGGTTTCCTCACGATGTTTGCCTTTACCGTTTTGAGAGCAGCGGTGATGAAATAAATTACACAAAGTAATGTGCGCCTGGGTTCGAACCCACGACCTACTGTTTGTAAGTCGGGGCCGCCACCACTGGGCCACCGCTGCTCTCCGATCTCCGATTCCGCGTGTTCGCTACTATGAAATTCCTGATAGAGAAACCCAATAACCTGGTCCCTCTGCTCAGCAGACAAGCTTGAGAACAACTAGACCAAGGCGGGTGGAATATTGTTTTTTCAAGTTTATGCTTATCTTCAGAAGGAAGTTGTACAGTGGGTTAAGAATTATGTCGTTGCAGCTATATGTATACAGGGTGTAAATTAACCCTTCACACAGCCGTCAACCAAGCATTCTGTATATGTAACTAAGCACCCCTCGCAAAAATTTTGGCTGGAAAACGACTTTTTAATTGGTGTCAACAATCAGATTTTACGGTGAAACTCAATGTAGCACTCTTAAAAAAACATTGTGCTAGTGGATGCTTTGAATAGTAAACGGTTCATGGAAGTAATTTAAGGAAAGTTATAACCTGAAAAACTAGTACATAATTGCAAAAACACCTGTAAAAATTTAGAACCCCAATATCTCCGTAACTAGCCCCCTATTTCCCAGGTATGGTCTAGAACAAAAAAAATATCGCAGTGGTGGGGAGAACAAGTGCCCTTCGTTTGCGGTAACACCTGTTGCTATCAATTTATTACTATTTCTATTGCTTTTGTAACATATATGGTTGTTCGAAACAGTCTTTATCGTACGGTTCCATTTTCTGAGTTTTACTTGTCAATCTTCAAGGTCAAGCAGCGGTTCCCAAGGTCAGTCGGTGGATGGGCAATACCAAGTAAAGGTGTTCCATAACATACTAATTTATTCCAGAAATGCGTTATGCGAATTCGTGAAATCTAACCGTCTGTAACTATCGCCTAACCGGTAGCCGGCAGAAATAACCTGTTCTTGACATTTCGTTCACAATGAACGAGACGGCAAGACCGACTTTCAGTTATATGATCATTATTATGGAAGTTTTGGAAAAGTAAGTGCTATAATAGGCAACCTTATTATAACATTTACTTTCCAAAACTAAAACTTGCCGGACTAAAATGATTTATTTATTAAAACTATGCACAAAAATCGCACAAAGGCGGACTTAATTAATGCCTTGGGTATTTTCTACCAGTCTACCTTAGGTTATTCAGTCCTTAAGTTAGATTATCAAAAAATATTGGATACATATTTTTTGTTTTATCAAATCAATAAAATTTACGAAGATATAACCTCAAATATTTAAGTCGGGGCTTGTGACGTCAATCGCCGGTAAAAAATGACATTCTAATGTCTTACAATATGTCGCCACACGAGTTTTCAAAGCACTGTATTGTCTTTATTGTTTGTTTACGTGCAAAACGAAAAATATACTTATGTGTCCAATATTTTTTTGGGATCTGACGGACTTATTAGATTTTTTTGTCAACTACCCGATTTCATGTTAGGTAACTTATCTCAGCCCAAAATAGGTAAATAAACATGGTTTTGTTAAAGGAAAACATGTTTTTTTTTACTTTTGAAAGGAAACTTATTCAAGCTTGACGAATTTTTTTTTTGTTTATTTTCATCATAATTCAGCGAAAAGCCTGTCGTAATGGTTGTAAATTTGAATGTTCGTTATACATATCGTATTTTTGGAACTGAGAAATAACATAATAATATCGTTATATAATCTAGGATATAAATATAAATTGAAATTATTCAGTGGCAGTCCCGGAGTCCGGACTCCGGATTAGTGCCCGGTAGAAGACCGTAGAATTAAACATACTCGTAACTGGCGTAATGTGATTGTACTCCGAGTACTCTAGTAGTTCAGTAATTTTAGGTTTCATATGCGGAAAAATTCCTAGTGGGCTGAATTTTTTTGCATAATATACGAGTACCTTTAATACGGCATTGTTAAGAATATGCGAAAAATCGATATTGATATCGTGTCGCCTAAAGAAGTTATCACGGTCAAAAGGTCACGAAAATCAGTTATTCTCAAATATTTCGCGACCGGCTCTCAGCGCTCTACTTATTCCGAAAACGGTTGATTTTACAGAAACATTAGACTCATTTTTTGTAGATAATTTTACTAGTAACAATATTAAAATGACCACTAATGACCTCCGAGCAATAGGTTGCGAGATATTTGAGAAACGGCACAAATCCGAACTGCGTGTCTGCTACGTAGAAATTCCCGATGGAAAAACAGACCACTTTTCTGGACCCGGGAATCGAATGAAGGGCCTCATTCAACGCAGTCGCGCAGGAGATGAACCTATAGGTATTGTTGTCTATATTGTCATGTTTGGTGTTGGTTAAAAATTCAGACTTAGGGCTACTTCCGAAAAAATCCTGTTATAAAATTCCAATAACAGTTCATACGACGTGGGTTTCGAAACCAAACTACGGAACTCAATGAAATATAGAACACTAGGTTTTGCCAGCGGCTTCGCCCGCGACTACTCGATAAGTTTCAACCTTGTTTTAAACATGTTCGGATCGGCATAATTAATTTATGGAGATACACGTTCGGGACAACGCTGTTTTTTGGCACAGACTGGAAAGTAATGTTATTTTAGACATTTTTCAGAAGTCTGTTGGTTTTTTGCAAAAAATGTTTCTAATTTTACCGACCACGGGAAGACAAAGTCGGGATAAAAACTATTCTATGTGTTAATCCAGGTTATAAACTATCTGTTTACCAAATTTTATCCGAATCTCTTCAGTAGTTTTTTGCGTGAAAGAATAACAAACATCCATCCATACTTACAAACATTTACATTTACAATATTAGTAGGATTGTGGTAGGTACGCTTTCCACATAATTTTGAACTCCGATATACAATTTATTCGGACAATAGACTGATCGCTTTGTCTGTGAACGTGAGGTCATAAGATCTCACAGTACACTGTATATACTAAAATATACGGTCTCTAATCACCTCGGTTGAAGAAACTGTAAACTGATCTAAATGTTCTTGGGAATATACTGGGTGTCAGATAGCTCGCTAAGGTGCGATAGAATAAGATACTGCGTGGCAACAAGATTGAAATAGTCCATAGTGTTACTAACGGGTGCTAGTTGTGGGATTTTGAACTTTAACGCCTTTAATTCCCGAAGGATTAGGCAGAGGTGTACCTGTACCAGTTACGTTCAATCATCATCTACCAATCCGCATTTGGCCCGCGTGGTGGATCATAGCCCATCCCTATCCTAGAGAGGAGGGCTGAGTCCCTGCAGTGGAAGCAATATAGGCTGATGATGATGATGATGAAGCAAAGAATAATATAAACCCGGAGATTTTTACTTTTTTTGTCGTGTCGCGTTATTCCAACAAAGAAAGAAAAATAAAAAAAGAGAGATTAAAAATATCCATACCTTGATCCAATTCATATATCAATCTCATTTTTTTGTGTTGTCTCCTGTAATATATGCTGATTTCGTTCCATTGTGATGGCAGTTCTATAAAAAGTGAACACTCTTTCGGAGTGCTTTATAAATACGAGGTTGGGATTGGAAGTAATGAGATTTAAATAGAAGACTTATTCCCTGAAATGAGATAAATAGGTATCTGTCAGATTTTAAAACAATCATTGCCAAATGCGTGAGTTACTAATGTATCTTTCCTCAAAAAAGGAAAGTGATTAAAGGTTTTGGCGTTCAACTTTATTTTATTTCGGTTTCCCCAAATATACCATACTAGCGCACCTGGCAGACGTCATCCTGCCCGGCCAGCCGCAGGTCCGATCCGCCATTTATTGCATTCATTTATTACAAAAAATGTGATAAATGAAGAACACCTCGACCGATTTTGTGCAAACTTCACATAAACCATCTACGAAATAGTCCGAACAAAGCCTAAACATTTGGTTTGGATAGGTGAGCCCGTTCTTGAGTTATAAAATTACAACGGAATGTGGCATTGATTTTTATATAAAGGGTTAAAAAGTACCCTTAACGCAAACGACACTTGTTTTCTCCACCACTGCGATCATTTTTCGGTTCTAGACCATACCTGGGAAACCCCTAGTTACGGAGATATTGGGGTCAAAGTTCCAAATTTTGCACAGCTGTTTTTGTATATACCTACTAGTTTTTCAGGTTATAACTTTACTTTAATTACCTCCATGACCCGTTTACTATTCAAAGCATCCACTAGCACAATGTTTTTTTAAGAGTGCTACATTGAGTTTTACCGTAAAATGTGATTTTCGACCCCAAAAAAGAAGTCGTTTCCCAGCAAAAATATTTGCGTAGGGGTACTTAGTTTGATGTACAGAATGCTTGGTTGACGTATGTGTGAAGGGTTAATTTACACCCTGTGTATTGATTGATGAACATACCATTTTATAATTAAATTAAACAATTTATGTATCACCAGATGATGACAATAGGGTCGGCCCCTATTACTTGGGACTTAAAAATAAGTGACGGAATGTGCGTACTCTAAGGTACACCTTTGCCCAACCCTTCGGCGATTACAGGCGTGATGTTATGGTTATATCACATCTCATTTCATAACTATTGGTTGCCATTAGATCGTACCAGGAGCCCAAGAGTTATAGAAGTTATGTCATACCGTCTGGATCATAATAAACTTGCGCACGTAGCAACAACGTGCCTGCTTACCAGATGAAAGTACATAGTTCATTGCGAAATTGAGATAGTTTGTCTTTGCTCTTAGACACGACTGTTTCGAGCCGACTTCTAAAGGAATGTCTGATAAGATGAAAAGATAAAATTGGCGTATCTTTTGAGCTTTCGCGATTTTAACACTAAATTCCGATGCATCCGAGAGGAAGGCCTTTATTTTACAATCAGATTCACTACCTCCGAATTAGTTTGTCAAGAATATTAATAGTTCTTAGAGTTTCAGTTCACTAATACGCTCGTTCCTTACTGTATCCATTCGATTCGATAATATTTAACCAGCTACCATTATTCGCAGATTATTCTAAACACTAATATTATACCCAACTTCGTTAATGAATACCGAAGAATACTGAAACCTATAGCAAAACATGGACTTTGAACTATCAACAATTTCATGTAATATTAGACGTTTATGCTCGTTTTGTTGCTGTTTTCTCAGTAACTAATGAACCTGAAGCGACAGTTAGTACGTGTTTTACTATCATATTATACTCGTATCTGTCATTTCTTGACATATTTACGTCGTTTAAATAATTTTATTGTTTTTTACTCCAAAACATAACTTAATGATATTGTGGCCTCGTTTGTCAAGTGGTCTCAAGCGCGACTATTGATACTTAAGTTCTGAGTTCAATTCCTTAAGGCCTCATTTACGGAGAGGCGGGACTTTGCGCGGCGCGTTGTGCGTTTTTAATCCAAGCACATGGCGATGTATGAAAACGGTAACGATTTCAAACGACGATTTAACGAAAAGGTATTTTTCGGTCGTTAGTTTAAAATGCAGTGTTTGTTGCGGTGGACCCGCCTCTCAGTAAATGAAAAAAAATAGCACGCGACGAGCCTTCTGCACGCGCCTTAAACAAGCACTAAAAGTGTTATTGGAGTGCTATTTTCCATTTGAAATTTGGTAGTAGCAGCCGATGCATATCTGGCAATAGGCTCACCCCATATTACATAGGATGTATACATAACTGGCAAAATATGGGTTTACTATTTGGAACTCAAACTCAAAGCATTTTTCTCAATTAAACCTTTATAGGCACTTTTGAATGTCAGAAGGTCAATTCATAAAAACAAAACTACGTGTGCAATACGTCATTTCGAAAGCCACCACGCTGAACCATACGCCGCTGAATGCCCGCAACAACGAACACTGCGAGCACGAAAGCACGCAGCTACGCACACAGCTACAAAGAATGCACGAGACTCCGAATCACGGAACAACGAATGCACGCCGCAACGCGCAACCGCCCCGCCCCGCGACCCGGAACCCCGCGCACCCGCCGCCACGCCACTCCATGTCCTAACCCTTCGGAAGTTACAGGTATGATGTTATATAAAAATCTATATTATGTATCTACCCGTAAATTTATCCTATAATAAACTGGTTACTTAGAAACTATCACAGCTTTTTCTCAAAAACACCCAAATCTAGTCATCAGTCTGGTTTTCCTCTCATGTATCATTTCGAATTCATTAAATTCTAAAACCGGTGTAACCACCTGGTAGAGGGGTTATAAGTCCAATAAATCAAAGGGAGGCTCTGAAACCTTGACGTTTTTTTATTAACCTTTTCTAAAGGGGTGAGTTTGGGTTTGTTGCGAAAGAATTTTGTCGTTGAACCTTGATTAACTCTTACTTTCTGGAAAATCAATAATTTACGTTATTTTATAATACATAATCGTTCATGTATTTTCCCTCAGTCAGTTTGATTGTTTATTGTATGTGATATGTTTATGACCCGTGACTAAAACGATTATAGTGTCAGGTCCTTCTTCAGGTTAAGCCGCGCTTGTCTGGGTCGGTTCGTGGATGCGAGACCATCCATTAAATACCGACTTTAATCCAATGCCTCATAAAGCACATTATTAAGCTACTGGTCTCGACTGTTATATGTAGATCTTTGGCAGTCGTTACAGGTAGTCAGTGACCTAAAAGTCTGACAAACGATTTTCACCTTACTAGGAAAACAGGAAACCTAAGAAGTTGTTCATTACGTAGCAAGTGATTACGTCTATTATTGCTGACCGATGGCAACGTCATATTACTATTGACAGACTGACAATATTGACATGACGCTGTATTCAATGACGCCTCGGCAAGGCAAAGGGCGTGGCTCAATACACGTATACGGGAAAAACCAGTCTAGAAATAACTACAAATAAATATTAATACGTACGTTTTATCATCATAAAATTACTTAAAGGATCATTGGTTAACATTCTTGTACTCCTGTGTGAATTTGAGATGTGAGAACGAGAATAACTTACGTCACAAACGATGAGGCACTTGTCTTGTTATCGTGTCCTGCCAATACTGTTGCTTTCACATCACAGAGGCTAATGTACGCTACTGAAAGTGCCAAACTCGTCACTTGGGCTGAGTCAATTTAAATTGTAATCGACATGCTAAGGAGAAGAGGACTTCTATCGTGGTCACAAGTTAAGATTGCTGATCTATTAATGTGAACCCACTCTTATTATATTGTCTAATAGCTTTTGCAAGCAGCTTTGCCCGCGTGATTGTCGAAAATATCAAAAATTACGATTTTCCATACAAACTTTCATTCCCCATTTCAACCCCTCGGAAATAGATTTTTTTTAAATCCTTTCTTAGTGAACGCCTCTTTCATAAATGAGGAATTCGCGTGCGAAATTTTAAAGTTTCCAGTTCTAAGGGTTCTAGTGGGCCTGTGCGTTGATTTTCAGTCAGTCAGCTTTACCTTTTATATGTATATAGATAGATAGATTATTTAATCAGTCCATAATAGTCACTGCTGAGACACAGGCCTTTTTTTTTTTTTTTTGGGGGGTGTAAAATCATCGAATAACCCCTCCCGCTCTTGGGCAGAGCGAAAGGGAGTGTCAGACTTCTACTGACTAAAAACCACCCATGTTCCTTCTTCGCCCTCTATGTCGAGGCCGCGATAACCGTTGGACTACCCGCGGCCCCGACAGGCGTCGGCCCTTTCGGGCCCCTCCCATGTTGCTGACATCTCTTTGAGGCGCGCGTGGAACACGAACGCGCCGTCGACACGGCCTGTTTTCGTCGTGAGACGGACGGACGGCGAGTTAGCCCATCACTCACCGTCCACAGGCCCGCGTCTACGGTGGCCGGAGGTCATCGCGGGACCCCCGACGCCCGGAGCGCCTCCCGCGGCTGAGACACAGGCCTCAAGTGAGGAACTGGAATCCACCAGGATTTCATTGGTGTTTAGGCGGTGTCGAAAACCGCTCTAATTCCAATTTCATGGCATCGTTTCTTTCAGAAACCAGAGTTTGAAACTGTTCAAAAAAGTCTAAAATTGTGAATAACGAGTATACTGCTTGACAACAGAAATCTCGATATAATTCTACATTTCCGCTTCCACCAAGTAGCTTAGCAATACCGAGTTATAGTCTATCATCCAATAATCCATGCAGATACCAGGGTATTATAAGATACGCGAAACACACTACACACTCGATCATTTTTGGAAACAACAATAAAATTGTGACGTCACACGTAATCCTGTACATCAAAACAATGTTTTTGCATATTATTGTGTCTAAGTGAGATAATAGAGATTATTTTTGTATGAAAGCGAATGAATGCCCTAGAAGTGCATACATACAATGACCTTATTGGTGCTATTATTCACTTGCATAGTACTTGCAACCAGCTGGCGTGCGTGTGTGACCAGGTGTATGTTTGAACCTCGACGAAGGAAAAGAAGGATGTAAGGTTCGTAGCAGGTCATTGATGCGGGTTGTTCGAAAGAGATACCCCAGATACAAAGGGCTCAGAAAGAACATGGGTGGTTTTTAGTCAGTAAAAGTCTGACACTCCCTTTCGCTCTGCCCAAGAGCGGAAGGGGTTATTAGACGATTTTACACCCGCCCAAAAAAAAAAAGGCTTATTCAGTTTTGTTCACAACTACACAAATGTTCATGATGCTATCTATTTTTAATGTAATACAAGTAACCAAGTCCACCACACATAACAAATGACATAACATCACACCTGTAATCCATAAAGGGTTAGACTGTGGTGTACCTAATAGTACACACATTCATCAGTTATGTTTCAGTTCCATTTAATAGGAGTTAGCCTATTTCCACCAAATTCACAGCCTATTTATGGTTCCGTAGCCAAATGGCAAAAAACGAAACCACTATTATTTTTTGGTGGTTTGGAAATCATCAATAGGGATGTTTTCTGACTTAAAAAAATGTTATTCTAATTAGTCCGTCTGTAAAATTATCGAAAAATATTGGATACGTATTTTTTGTTTTATCAAATCAATAAAAAATGACGGAGATAAAACGCGTTAAATATTTGAGTGGGGGTTGACGTCACTGACCGCTAAATGATGTCATACTAATGTCTCAGAAAATGACGTCACACGAGTTTTCAAAGCACAGTATCGTCTTCATTGTGTGTTATGTGAAAAAATAAAAAATATGTGTCCAAAATTGTTTTTTTTTTGTTAACTACCTTAATGACTCCTCCTGCCTCGTGTATTTCGTCCTCAGACCCGTGACTCGTTTGGTAGATCAAATCGATCTATTATTTAGCAAGACCATAATGATAATTACTTTTGGATGTCATAATTATTATCAGTTTTGACACCTGCGATAATATTTCATGTAACCGGTGCCATATTGGTGTTAAAGAGTCGTTATGTGTGTCACAATGATGTCTTTGTAATAAGGATGACACATTTAATTGTTTTTATGTTATTGTGACTTGGCGAACTGGCTGATGGTGATGGCCTACCTGATGGGGTTTTTTTTTGGCGGGTGAAAAATCATTAAATAACCCCGACCGCTCTTGGGCAGAGCGAGAGAGAGTGTAAGACTTCTACTGACTAAAAACCACCCATGTTCCATCTTAGCCCTATATGTCGAGGCTGCGGTAACTTCTGAACAACCCGCAGCTCCGACGGGCGTCGGCCCTTACGGGCCCCTTGCATGTTGCTGACATCTAATTGAGGCGCGCGTGGAACACCAACGCACCGTCGACACGGCCTGTCGTCGTCATAAGACGCACGGACGGCGAGCTAGCTCATCACTCACCGTTCACAGGCCCGCGTCTACAGTGGCCGGAAGCCATCACATGGTCCCCGACGCCCGGAGTGTCTCCCGCGGCGGTACCTGATGGGACTCCGGCGTGATTCGATAGAGACGGGACAAATTAAACTCGCGGACTAAAAATACGTATCCAATTGTATTCAGGTTCGTGCTTATCGCGGGCTATCCATCATACGAGTGATGCCTAACGTCCTGAAAATACTGTCTAGATCTATACACATATATCTTCAGAAGATTTTCGACATCAAACGCATTATTTCTGCATATTCGATGTTGCCGCCTAGCCTGTGAAATCATGAGAACTGTATGCAAAGGCCTCGTTTCCCTTCTTCCACTTTTCGCTTTCAAATGCGATTGTAAGCAAATTCTTTCAAAAGGAGTCCAGCTCAGCCCGCCTTCTCTTTTTTGGCCTGCCGCGTTGTGGTTTCCTGCTATTTGGTATCCGCTACCAGATTATATTTGCCCATTGCCACGCTAGTCAATAACATTTTTAAAATAAATTATGCTTTATGAAGTAGTAATTAATAATATTTTCTGATCTCTTGTACAAACATTTCTGATGCAATAAATTGTTATGTCAAAGGTTATACTGCCCGAAAAATATAAACTAAGACAAATCTTAAATCTCGTTGTTGACACTATGCTATTTTTGTCACTCCAAAAATATATTTTTTAGATAGTGGTCTATTTTTAGCACTACTTTAGCAGTCAATAGTGACAGTTGTTCTAAATATAGAAATCATCGATACCACAATACTGATAATACTATTACTAATACAAAACATCGATAAAGATACAAAAATAAATTAAGAACAAACACACTTTTGGAAACAAATACATAGTACATAAGATATGTGCTATTTGTAGTACTACCAAAATTATTGAATACGATCAAAATCTTTGTAGGACATTTTGATCAAGGCTCTCTGTCTGGTCACTAAGTAATATTTATCATGATTTACGGATTTTGACAGGTTAATAGAACAATAAACTTAATAGTAAATAGAAACTCGTGTAAGATAAAAATAAAACTATTGTTACAATTTGTTTTTGTTTCAATGTTTCTAGGCACAAACCCTTGTGGGTCCCTGACTTGGCTTCACATGCCGTCGAGAAATATTTCTCAAAGCAGTGATGCTAGCGAAGGAGGTGGCGGAACGTGAGAGGAAGAGAACCTCTCGTCCCAGCCGCCGCGCGCTGCGGGACACGCTCCGGGCGTCGGGGGCCACGTGACGGCTTCCGGCCACCGTAGACGCGGGCCTGTGGACGGTGAGTAATGGGCTGGCTCGCCGTCCGTCCGTCTTATGACGACGACAGGTCGTGTCGACGGCGCGTTCGTGTTCCACGCGAACAAGGGTCGACGCCCGTCGGGGCTGCGGGTTGTTCGCAAGAGATACCGCGGCCTTGAAACAAAGGGCTAAGAAGGAACATGGATGGTTTTTAGTCAGTAGAAGTCTTTTTTTTTGTTTTTTTTGGCGGGTGGAAAATCATCGAATAACCCCTTCCACTCTTGGGCAGACTGAAAGGGAGTGTCCGACTTCAAAAAAAGGTGGTGGTTCCTCACGATGTTTTCCTTCAACGAAATTATAATTATAATTAGGCTATAAATTATATTTACCTACATCATGCACATCAGCCGAGATCAAATTACACAAACCCCTAGTAACCTAAAACTTTGACTTAAATATTTCAATTTAATCAGTTCTCTTCAATATTCTTAGTATCACCATACTCTAACATCGTTATTTCTCAGAATAACTAATAATTCTCACAAAAATTAAATTAAGCCACCTACATACGAATCAGCGAACTCCTCCACAAGTTCTGTAGTTGAATGAACGCATAATACTTGTTCCAAATAAGTTTTACTTAAGTTGAACCTTGAAGGAGGTAATGCTATCAACTTTAGCAATCTAACTTAGCAGATAACTCTAGATTTTTTAACAAATCGCCTGATATATGTTACATGGCGGGGTTAGTAAGATGATGTGGGAAATGTTGTAGAAGAAAACGCGCTATGGATACGTAGCAAGTCTATGGAAAAGTAGTTAATATTATAGTTGTTAACAGCTGTTCAAGATTTACATGGATTGCGAATGTGATTAATGTGTTTTACATTGCTACGTGAGAATTTCTAACGTGTTATTAGGTCAAAATATATTTTCTATAATATTCAATTTAATAATAACTAGCGACGGCAAAAATTGTAATAGGTAAGGTAACTAGGTAAGGTAGGTATTGCAAAACATTTATTTAACTTGCAATGTTTTTTTGTTTGCTATCCCCAAGCGTTTCGTGAAATTTTTGGACAATACTCGGTTAGCGTGTAAGTGACGTCATTCATAATCCAATATGGCGGCCTCTAAATGATATTATTTTAGTAGAAACTTCAAATGTCGCGCTCCCTCTATCTAGCTATGACATTAAGGTATCAGAACCTCCATACCTTTCGTGCCATTGCACTATAGCATACAATCATAAAATTGAAGTCTCAAGTGACAATTTAATTAAAAGCTAATGACTGTATGCCATGCAAAGCTTTTTTTTCGATTGAGAGTTTCTCAGTAGGCCGGAGTCTGAAACCGAGTTCAGTTGTTGGCAATAGGATCACCCCATATTTCAAGAGACAGAAACGGAAGTGGGGAGATATGAGTGACACCTTAGACGGGGTCTTAAAGAGCCAGTGCCTGCCAGGGTTGCGGTGTTTGCTCGAACAAGCCACTGGCGTCCTGGAACGCAAAGGGCATTAGGAGGAACACGGATGGGTTTTAGTCATTAAGTTTAGTGTCTGACGCTTCCTCCTGCTCTGCCCAGAGTGGGAGTTCCCATTAATAATTCCCATGAAAAAATTTATTGCACCGCAGTGAGCCCAACTCTATTCAGACTAGTCTGTTGGAGTGCTCGTGTATGGAGTAGACGCCATTTTTTCCAAGATTAAAAATAAATGACGCTACAGTTTTTTGTCCATCATAATATTATATTACTCACACAGTATTTTCCAGTCTGTAATCTAGCCTCACCCTAGACCCAGTTATTTAATCCTAGGCATTAGTCAGACTGCAGCTATCAACATAACAGGTTTACTCATAAACTGGTCGCTGATAACAAAAGGATTAGTCTTGGAAAGATTTCGCGATAATATGCGGAGATTTTTCAGGTTCTAGAAAATGTCCAAGTGTTTATAGGTGAAAATTATGATGGTGTCAGGCATGACTGTCGCAATTTTGTTCCCGTTGGAAAGTAATGATAGTAATAACGGTAGAATCATAACATCACACTAATATTATAAAGGCGATACAATATAAAATCACGCTTTATGAAGGACTAGCTGTTGCTAGCGGCTTCACCCGCTACAACTCGAAAATTGTCCCACGGTAAGATAAAATCGGGATAAAAACTATCCTATGGAATTCAGGTTATATACTATCTGTGTACCAAATTTTATCCAAATCTGTTTAGTGGCTTTTGCGTGAAAGAGTAACAAACGTACATACTCACATACTTACAAACTTTCGTCTTTATAATATTAGTGTGATTGGTGTTATAAATCTGAAATAATAATGATAATAATAATGTGTGTGTTATCCAAGAGATCGACCCCAAGCGGCTGTTATTATTTAGGCACCGGTTGCAACACAACCTGTGGTTGTTGGCACAGGTTGGTTTGGGAGCAACCACAGCAGTGGTTGCTCCTATTTCCTCACTAATGGATTTTTCACAAAAACCAATGAATAACAACAAAACAGTTTTAAATAGAACACCAGAAGTTCAAGAGTTCAATTTACATCATTCGTGAATTCTAATAAAAATAAAAGAAGACAAAATCGAAATCTCAGCTTATACATTGTTAATACATATTTCATCATAAAATCATAATATTATGAATCGCGGTACTCAGATATCTAAAAGCAACGATTCTTTTGAAGATCTCATTGTTTACTAACAAAGTCTCGTGATCAATATAATCAATCTTCTTAACGCATATCAAAAATATTAGAGAATGCGTCACTGGTCCTGAAAGAAAAGCCAAATTACATGACCTGACTCGGGAATCCAAACCAGGACCTCGTGCTTAGCAACCGCACATGCGAGCACTCGACCAAAGAGGCAGTCAGAAACGAAAATAGTCTCAAGCTAAATACATACCACAATGAGTAAATGAACACCATTCCATCGATAATCCCACAAAGGATTTCCCTCTGTCGTAAGTGCTCTAATAATATTCAAATCACATAAACAAACATCTGAACTCCGAATTTGTAATATTTTCAAATACATGACATGACAACTTAAAACATGACTAAGAAACTAAGTATCTTCTTTACACTTGTAACCAAAACCAGTATAACTGAACCTGTTATTCTATTGAAACTTGGTACTACTACCAGCTCAAGGCGAAACTAACCATGGAAGTGTGTTCGACTGAAAATAATTGGATTCTCCTTAGTCACAAAGAACCTTCATGAATGGAATTGTGGTGTTAATAGCCCAACAGTAGGAAAGTGAACTGACAAGCTATAATACAGGCTTTATAAGATTATGAACCTATAATCCGCAGTAAATTATTTTAATTGTGAAATAAAAGCCTCTGGATTGTCATCATGGATGATCCAATGCTGTGTGTGAGGTGTGGTGTGTGATGTTAAGTTCTTGCACTAACACATTTTTCATAACAAACCACATAAACATCACGTATTATTATCCCTGAAAGATATTATGCCCAGGTGTATCTGCCATATACCAACATTCCACCAGCTATGTGTTATAACTGTTAACTATAATACATTTATAACTAGTTTCAAGATATTTACAGTGTTTTATAAAAAATACAGAATTGTTTTGTATAAATAAGTAAGTTATTTGATTTAGTTGAAATGCCAAAATGGCGCCAACGATTATTGGAATGACAGTTAAGTATAGCTGCAGTCTATTAGAGGTTTTAAGTCCAAGTTTTTTTTTAGGTCCAAGGCGCCATTTTAGCGGGACATTTTTTTCTGAACTCTGAAAGTGTATGGAGCTCTAAAATACCTGTGTAAGTACAGTGAATTTTATAATAAACTTGTAAATGTTATGCTGTAGCTATTTATTCTGTGCTTATTTTGATGCTCTGAACCCAGTAAATAAATCTTTATACATATTCATTTTATTTTTTTACAATTTGACATTTTATGATTTTTTTTTATACACTGACATTGTTTACTTTTTCAAGTATGATATTTTTTTTTTTGACCAATATTTACTTAAATAAATATTTTACTATATATAATTTTTTTTTTGTGTGTGTGTGTGTTTTTTTTTGACATTTAATAATGTAAAATGAATATTTAATATGATAAATATTTCAAAAATTGATATTGTAATGTGAGGACCATAAGGGTCTTTCTTAAATTTTAACGATTGTCTGGCAGTTCCCACCCAAATGTCCGTTCTTTGGTATTGTTCGTCGTGACGTTGAGCTCCTTGAGTTATAAGTCGAGCTCCACGATAACTGACAAATGCTTGCACTGACTGGACGGGTCCACTCAAATCTGTGTGGTGCTTTCTTCAAAAGACCATCTCAGACATTAATCTGCATGGTCTTCATGTGTGTATTATACCTTATTGTTAACCCAAACGATTTTAAAAGATTAAAAGAGTAACCTTTGGAGTTTCTTGCCGGTTCTTCTCCTTAGGAATCGACCAATGCACCGAACCGTGCTCCCTTTTTACCGACGTTTTATAAGTGCCCATGTAGGCCTATGTGAAATAAAAATATTTTGATTTTGATTTTGAATCATGCTTTAATCTGTTCAAATATAAGGTTTTATTTCCCTTTTGCTCTGGCTTGTCCTACATTACTAATAATAAATATGTAGCTTAAACATAAATGGCGAAATGTGAGTACACTATTATATACGCCCCTGTCTAACTTTTCCGTGATTCTAGGCGTGTATATATCCTACATCAAAGATTTATAAATACCTTCTTAAAAATAATAAAATGTATGTTAGTAAAAACTACACGTAGGTAGAAAGTTATTTGGGACAAATCCGAACTAAGTTACCAAAATAAATACGTAGTTGAAGTTAATCTTGGATATTATTTTAGAAAATATTCAAGATGCTTGAGCTGTTTGGGTTCATAGGAATTTAGGTTCAGATTATTGTTATATTTAGACCTAATGAGAACGAAGTAAGCCTTAAAAAATGTTAATAGAATGTACACTACTTTTGTGATTTTGCAGTTATATTTTAAGTCTTCTATAATAAATAAAAATTTAATATATGTATACCTATATTTTTAGAGGTCGCAAGGGTTGAATACCAAGTCAGGCAATGTTTATTCATTTTACCATGAGAATTTTATCACAAGCAGCTCGTTATCTTTAAATGAGTCTGGTTAGCTAGCCTTTTTGGGGGGTTATTTGATGTTTTCCATCATCATATAACCCCTCCCGCTCTTGGGCAAACCGAAAGGGGGAGGAGTGTCAGACTTCTACTGACTAAAACCACCCATGTTCCTTCTCAGCCTTTTATGTCGAGACCGCGGTATCTCTTACAACAACCCGCAGCCCAGACAGGCGTCGGCCCTTGTGTTGCTGACATCTCTTTGAGGTGCGCGTGGAGCACGAATTCACCGTCGACACGGCCTGTCGTCGTCATAAGACGTACGGACGGCGAGCTAGCCCATTACTCACCGTCCACAGGCCCGCGTCTACGGTGGCCGGAAGCCGTTACGTGGCCCACGACGCCCGGAGCATCTCCCGCGGCGGCTGGGACGAGAGATTCTCTCCCTATCACGTTCGTTCCGCCACCTCCTTCGCTAGCATCACTGCTTCGCGGAAGGAGGCGACGACGGCGTGGCTGGCTTGCCCTCTTAACTTATGTATAACTTATATTAAACTTTACAATACGCGAATACAACAAATCTTGAATGAACTACATCTGCATACTATATACTGATATTTCTGCCCAACCGCGATTTGCGATTTTATTGTATTGACAAAAAATTCGTCTCCCTCTCAAATATGACCTACAAAAATGTTTTTACTTTATCCATTTATCAAGTACTCAAACAAAAGCACGCACACACGTAGTAATTAATCCACAAACAGCGAAATTGCTTAATGACACCTATAAGAAAGGGTAGGTACTGAGGTCTATGAACTCCAAGTCATTCAGTATAAGTGTAACTTGGAAACTATTTGTCTTGAACCACCATTACTCCCATCAATTACCTTTATAGGCAGTTCACTGTACCATAAATTCTTCTGCTGGTAATAAGTGGGAGAAATTAAATCAGTTGGAAAGCTTAAGTTACAGTTAGGTACCAGACTCTTATAAAAAGCTAATTTGATACTTCATTCTTTTAGAAGTTAAGGCACCGTATGAATTTTGAAATCTGTTCGGAAAAATCGTCATAGCTAGACAGCTATGACGATTTTTCTAACAAGGCTGTTCTGAAAAATTGTCATCTGTCTGTCCAGACAGATGACAATTTTTCCGAACAGCCTTTTTCCAACTTTAAGTTCGGGTTCCAGTTAAGGCGCTAACAGCACTGAAACTAGCGCCACCCATATCTTATTTCTTTTACTTTAAAATCACATCAAATTTGAAAAATCCGAAACACTATCATGCTAGTAAATAACCTGTAGTATTTTAAAAATCACTTTTCATGATTTTAGACTTGTTAAATTAAGAGAATTACATATTACCGCCAAAAGTGCCACCGCATTCATGGAGGTCTATCTGACCTCCACAATCCAGTTGCTAACTGGCCTACTAGGAAAGACTGGTTGTCAGACTTTCGGGTCACTGGCTAGCTGTCATAGCCGTACACTGAAAAAGATCTACAATTTATTAACAGTCGGAACCAAAAGCCTTTTTTTTTGGGGGGGCTTGGCAAATCATCAAATAACCCCTCCCGCTCTCATGGGCAGAGCGAAAGGGAGTATCAGACTTCAACTGACTAAAAACCACCCATGTTCCTTCTTAGCCCTTTATGTCAAGGGCGCGGTATCTCTTACAACATCCCGCAGCCCGGAACCAACAGAAAGAAGAAAGAAGAAGAAAGAAAATTTATTTATTTGTGTGTAACAGCATAACGTGCTTTCCAAGGCACGGAGAAAACTCGGTATGTTACGATGCAGCACAGCTTATACTTGAAACTCAACCAGTGCGTCTATTACTATTTATCCAAAAGCTCCTATAAAAATATATTTTGCGTAATTTATCCGCTTGGCTGGCGATCTTTCCATAGATCTTCCAGCCAGACGGATAATTTTTGACTGGCGAGTGGGTAGCCACTCGCAATGTCTACTTTTTGGACTAGTGTTAAATACCCGAAGGGTGCGGTGTCTAGTGGAATTATCGAAGTAGAATCGAAGGGTATTGGTTTCACTACATTGTTACTGTGGGAGTTCTTAAGTTCGTTTTCCATGTCGTGCAAAATTATATAGTTTTGTTTTTATGTTTACAGTAAGGAAAGGTAATTAGGGCCGAACCTATTGGCGTCAACGGGGCACACACCTAGACTTCGTGGCTGCTACTGACCTGAAAAAAAAAACAAAAATCACTGCACAACCTGGGAATCGCACTGGACCTTTGCTCAACAGCTGCGCTTGCCACCTCTTGACCAACAAAACAGTCAATTATTTAACAAAACATTGAAAAAAAAACAAATGACGAATAACACAGCAATGTTACCTTCAACATAGGTGACAAATCCGCATTGAAAAAATATCGGTCAATTGAAAAAAAGTGCGTAATATCAATAAATCAAGTACACTATCTCTTATCAGCTTATGAAGGTTGTAAGTTATTGTTTGAGGACAATTCATTATTTAATCATCGAATATAATTTATTGTATTTACGTACAGGCGCCAGCATACGAGCTCGTAATAACAAGGCTTAATAATAACTGCCTCTTTGGTTAAGCTGTGATTGCCTAGGTTGGTCTGTGGATGGGTGACCACCCATTACATACCGGGGTTGCCTCAGAAAGCACGTAAAGCTGTAGGTCCCGACTGCAATATATAGAACTTTGGCAGTCGTTACAGGTAGTCAGTGACCTGAAAGTCTGACAACCAGTCTTACCAAAGGATAGCTAGTATTAACTGGGTTGTGGAGGTCAGATGGGCAGTCGCTCCATGTAGAATACTGGTATCCAGCTACATTCGGTTAGACTGGAAGCCGACCCCAACATAATTAGGGAAAGGCTAAGCAGAATCAGATGATCTCGTACCTACAGGCGCCAGCAAATCAAGCTACTATACAATCTGAAGAATACTTTTTTAACTGAATCTCTAAGATTATTAGGTTCAAGATTGATTGCACAAGTTTGACAGTTAAGCTTCATGTACTGACTTCTGTACATCCCCGAAGTTATCTATTTAGTTTTGTAATACATAGTTAGGTAATGATAAAATCTTAGATCATATCTTATCATCATAATATTGATATTATTGTGTTAGCTTTAGGAATTACATTGTAGGTTAATTAGGCATAGCCCGGTGATCAAAACAAATAAACAATATTCATTTGACTTAAACCAATGAGTGTACCTTAAAGTAGACTATTTCAGTACCTATTTGACAAGACATGTGCAACTAGGAGTAATCATGTGCTATAATGCACTAGAGTCTTTTGTCTCCACCGTGATCGAGCTGTCAACCGTATACAATATGCGTATTTCAGTATGTTATGAGGTGCATTTGTGTGTGTGTGTGTGTCCAAAATATTTATGAGAAAACCAGCATGTCCTAGAACCAAAATATCGAAGCCTGATATCCACCAATTGATAACAGTCCACTCAAAAGCTAGAAAAATAAACGGATTCCCTTATATTTGAGTGCATTATTGATTAACACTTATTGTGTTTATGTTTTCGATATCGCTGAAGTACACTAAGCCTTGTATGAATGTAATCATGCGTATGACCACCATATTTATTGTTTGACGAATCGCAGGTTTATGAACCCACGTTTTCAAAGTATTCATAATATTATATGACACAAGAGGAGACTTGACTATACAGATCCACGAGTTGATAATCAAAGTTAAGCCGCGGTTACCAAGGTCGGTCTGTGGTTAGGTAGCCATTTTTATATTCTGAGTTAACTCAGTGCCTCGGAAAGCACGTTAAGCCTTTGGTCTCCGCTGCCATATGTAGATCTTGGGCAGTCGTTACAGGTTGTCAGTGGCCCGAGAGACTGACAACAAGTTTTACAAAGAGGAACTGTTTTACTCACTTCTAGCTGGGGTGTGAAGGTTAGATAGGCAGACGCCCCATGTGTATATATTATTCTGTGTAATACTGTTATACCTACTTGGCAGAGCAGCGGTGGCCCAGTGGTGGCGGCCCCGAGTTACGAACAGTAGGTTGTGGGTTCGTCGAACCCAGGTAGGCACATTACTTTGTGTAATTTATTTCTTCACCGCTGCTCTCAAAATGGTGAAGGAAAACATCGTGAGGAAACCAGCACAAAAAATTCGAAGACATGTGACTTTTACCAATCCGCACTGGCCCGCGTGGTAGATTATAGCCCATTCCCTCTCAAAGAGAGGAGGGCTGTATCCCAGCAGTGGGAACATTAATAGGCTGTTGATGATGATGATGATGAATCCTGTTATAAAAAAAAGTATTTTTTTTTTATTTGGCAAAAAGCCTTAGAATTATACATAACAAATAATCAATCAAAACTAATAATGCCGAAAGGGTCTAGCATAATGCCAGACGGCAATCCAGTGTTCACCAATAATTTGGGAAAAGGCAAGGCAGACGACAAATACATATTATGACATGTCAAGACAAGGCAAGAAGAGGTCGTCTTGTAAAGTTCATCGATCGGCAGCCATTTAATTAAAAACACCACAATATTTACTGGTGAAAACTTTTTAGAATAAACTGAAACGCAAGACTTTTGACACCATTTTTTAACAAGCGTGTCGTCTATCGAGCATTGACTTTTTGAAGAAAAATTGGAGTAAATAATAACACGTTCTTTATAATGGAAAATTCCTATTGTCAACTTTTAACAATCATTAAGTTTGTTTTCCTCCTAAATGGTTTTGTTTGGCTCCCACTAAGTTTGGTAACGGTCGACGAGGTGGGTCTACAGGTGGGTGACCGGTTACTTCCTCCAGGCTTTGACAGTTGTTCATTACAGATAGTCAGAAGCCCAAAAGTCTGACAACGAGTCTTACAAAGTGGTATGCGCGACTGCCTATCTGACCTCCACAACCTAGTGGGGTTGTGGAGGTCAGATAGGCAGTCGCTCCATGTAAATTAAATTGTTTTCGGTTTTATTCACTCCGCCTGGTAGCTGACCCGAACATGGTTGGGAAAATTAAAGATGAAGACGATAATTTAGACAATATTAAGTACTATGAGTTTGTGTTGGAGTGTATGCCATCCATTCATCTACACGAATATTTTAAAGAGGAAAGATTTGTTTGTTTGTAACGAATAGGCTCCGAAACTACTGGACCGATTTGAAAAATTCTTTCACCGTTGGGAAGCCACAGTATCCCCGGTGACATAGGCTACTTTTTATCCCTGTATTCAAACGGGAACGGGAACTACGCGGGTGAAACCGCGTGACGTTCGCTAGTGTAAAGATAAAATGATAGACGGTTCCTAACTCAGGTCTTAGTATTACAAACAATCTTTTGTCTAGTCTGTCGACCAAAGTATTCTGTACCAGACGTTTCAATGAATCCCGTCTATAAAACAATGCGTTGTTGATAACTCATAGACACTGAATTGCATTCAATTCTGAAATTCCAAGTATTTTGTTTACAAAACAATAAATTCATCAACAACTGGGTGCCATGATTGGTAGCGGATACATTTAAATTGAATAATTTGGTAATGTCGTTACAGCACATGGTTTTGGAACCTGCATAATAAATAATGTAATAATAATGCAATTTATTATGGTTAATCAATGGACTGACTGAATGCTATTCCACCTATTGACGTCAGAGGATTCCACAAAACGTTATTAAATTATCATAATATTGAATGAATGTGAAAACAGGATCGGTATCCTATTGGCACGTCACAAACAGACTTCCTGAAAGTAATAAAAATCCTTTTAAATAATGGAGACCGTGAATCAGCAAGCGTTTGGAGGGACGCCTTTAAGCTCGATGGAGTGACGATATTCGCAGGTTGACTGGTGGCAGCTGGATGTGAGTTGCCGAGAATCGAGTAGTGTGGCGTGTGATTCATGAGGCCCATGTCCAGCGGTGGATTGTTTTAGGCTGATGATGATGATAAAGTAGTATACAGCGTGTACCAAAAAGGTGTGTTCATTTTAAGTTTGAGCTACAGACAAACCATCAAAATGAACAATTTCCTTCAAGGGTCAACAATGTAATCGAGAAAAAGTAATCCAATGTGCCATACAACACTTCATTATCTAGGGAATATTCATTATATAAGTAGGGCATTTGGGTCTCATCCTAACGTTTTTGATTTATTGTCTTATTAAGAGACCATAAGCCCTATGGCCTATAACCTAGGAGGCAAAGATCAAATCTATCATATTGATAGTTTTTTTAGGCCAAATCAAGATATTTAACCATCTCCGTAAGATGCACCGTTCGATAGACAAGCCAAGCAAGAACCAGGAGGACAGAATCTGCAAGGAGTTCTTTCCATAGCCAACATGAAAATCGAACAAAATATCTGTGAAGTGAAAGTTCAAGCGAGTTCTTTTAAAACGTTTTTCGTAAAATGTTATTATCTTATTAACTCTCGTGTAATCGTTTAATACAATAAAAGTTTTGTATTATATTCATTCTTCTTTTTTTAATTTTGGCATCTTTTCATAACATGAGTGCGATGTAAGATATTGTAAGAGAGGCATAACAGATGGTTCTCAACTGTTTAAATTGTTAACAAAACTCTAAGCTTCATATTGCATTACACGGTAAAGGTATTCGAGCTAAATCAACCTCGTGTTTTCATTGTAATCTTCATTTTGAGCTGGTGTTCGCAACAGTTATTCCAATCGGCGACACTTTCAGGTTTACTTTTCCAGTAAAACATGACCTCGCTTTTTGTATACATTTCCTTTAACACGAGAGATCCGCATTAACTTCATTGGTCGTCGTGCGAACGCCAAAGGGTGTAAGTATATTTTGCGTAGAAAACTTGCTTCTTTAGCATTCTCTCAATTTCTGCAATCCGTTTTTACTACGGTAGAGCCTAAAGTCGTGACACATCAAGCTATACATAACCTGGATATGTATGAGCTTTTCAAACAATGACAGATCAGCTTAATTTGGTTCGCATAGATTGAATGGTCCTCGGGCCTACATCTTCGAATTATCTTGAACTCGGAAGGTGACCTTTCACATCAGAATGAGGCTTGGCTGTTTTAACCCACTTTCATAAATCTGGCTGCTTCCTTGATTATATCTTTTCAGAATCAAAGTGAGTTCTTGCATATTGTTTTTTGTTTATATCTTTTCGTACGGCTTTGGAAATCGATGTAAATAAATGAGTTTACTTGATTGATTCAAAACTTTATAAACATATATAACATTATATAGTATATACATATATATATATATATATTATAACTCTGAGAGCAACTTTCCGGTTGCTCTCAGAAGGTAGGCGGCGCGTAGGACTGGAAAATCACATTTTTTTGTACTGAATATTGCCATTTCTATATTCATAACAGGATTCAATTGCACCATAATTTCAGAACATTGAACCATATCAAATATAATGCCATTGAAATGAAATCATTGTATCTAAAATATTTGTTTACAATGACTAGCTGTCCCACTGCTGGGCAAAGGCAGTGGGACAGGATATAATATAATATAATATAATATAATATAATCCCTTAAAAAGTTTCCCCTGAATAGGGTTGTTTAAATTATCTAGCTTTAAACGAAATGACATTACAGTGCAGCAGTGTTGCCTAATAAGAGAACTGTTTTTATTTTATTTTACTTTTTAGCTTTGAAATAATTGTGACAGCGCGGTACAATCCCACGCTTATATATTATATTATATTATATATTATATTCTACAGTACAGGCTATTAAAAAAAAAAAAAAAAAAAAATAACTAGCTACGTACTCGTAGCACAACTTTAACGTAGCTCCCGTCATCATGATAATCTCTCGAAGATCTAACTATCAGTGTAATGGTGGTCACGGGCTTTCTACCAAATCTTACACAGCTGACATTTATCACTGCACTAGCTGTACCCGCGCGGTTTCACTCGCTTGTTTCATACGTTGGTGTTTATGAGATTTAGTTTGAAAGTAAATGTTCCAAGAATACAGACCAAGCGCACTTCGGAAATCTTGCATTTAGAACCCTAAATCGTACCAAATGCAGAAGTTATAAATTGTACCTATAGGCTTAGTTAATCCATACTCAAAATGAAGTTTGTTGTAATATAAAAATGAGAAAATTCTCAATGTGTTTCAAATTTTATAATTTTTTGGTAAACGTTAATATAAAGAATAAAATAAAGAATAATGTGTATCAGGGTTTTTCGAAAATCAGAGTTTATTAAACGGGGTGGAAACGGGCCTTCAATTTTACAGCGTGGCTTGTTTTTTCAAATTAATTCGAAAATTGGTATACGTAATCTTCGAGGCAAGGTTTGGAAACGTCCTAAGAAGCGATAATGAGCTCTAAAAAATATTCCACATACATTTTACACTCAGTATAAATATGAAGGCTGTAGCTTCCTTCAAAGGTTTAGCCGCTAGAGTATAATGTGACAGAGGGACCGACGTCTATGAGCGAAAGGAGCGAAAGCAACGGGTCTCAATTTGGAGCCTTTGTATACGGAAAAATAAAAAACAGACTATTGAACAGATTTAGTGATCGCTTTAAGAGAAGCAAGGAATGATTACAGAAAAGGAATCGATCGGCTATATACCAATAAATTATTGTATTATAAATCTGCAACCCTAAACTTGGGCTCGTTTTTACATCCGGTTATTATAAGTCTGCAAGACCTCCTTGTAAACTACATTTCGTGTTTTATTTGTTGGTTGCAGTATTATGAGGTTTTCAGGTGAACTGACTCTAGAACACGCCACATATAACTGCCCATGTGAGAAACAATCCTTTCTCAGGTCCACCCCAGCTACTTTTAATGTTTGGTCCTGTGCTTTGTTGATAGTCATTGCGTAGCAAACTTTCACTGGAAATTGTAGTCTTTTGAATTCAAAATGATAATCTGAACGGATAAGTGGAATTCGGGGGATAAAAACTGTTTCTCCTTGATTAACGCCTGTAAAAATAGTTGCTTCAATCACGTTCTTTTGAAGTTGGCGGACCTGCAGCCTTGTCCCGTTGCATATTATAGTTTGGGCGGTAGCAGATTACGCAGTAACATGATTGGTGCACCAACTTTTAGGTGGAGTACATGTGGTGGTAATCCTGGTGGGTCGAGACTATTTAAGAACTCCACAGGGTAGTGAACAGCATCTTCAACCTCCAGTACCTCATCCACAGATTTATATGATACTTCTTCAGTTACAAGTTTCTCCAACAAATAGTTGTTAATGTTGTTAGCAGAATCGTTTCTTGGAGTGAGAATGGCTCTTTCTCTTAAAAAAGTTACATTAGCCTGATTAATGTTGGAATATATTCTGTTAGTGAGACTGTCCAGATCCTCCACAACATCACAAAGGGTGCTCGGAATGGTTATTCGCCCATCTTCTTCAAAAATATTGCCATCACCAATATCTAGTAATAATTCTGAAAATTCTTCTGCCCAAGGCTCTCGGTATAGGTGCAGGCGGCATACTGAAAAATACTGGCCACATAGAAATTGGCATAAAAACTTTAGAACGGAACCTCATTTCATTACCTTTCAGCAGACGCCTGCATAATAATGAAACATACTGGCCACTTAGAAATTTGCCTATAAACTGAAGATAAAGGAACTCAAGAAATTTCTTATTTCAATGTAAAATATGCATTAACACATTGTCGTAAAATTCAATTTGGATCTTTATTGGCTTCCGAATTCTAATTTCAATGTAAAGTATGCAATAACGCGTTGCCGTAAGATTCAATTTGGATCTTTAACTTTTTTCATACTAACATTAAACACCCTTATTTATACCCTTAAGGGCCGAATTTCGTAAAACCTTTTCTTAGTGAGCACCTAGAGGCCGAAAGGAACATTCAGGCCCACATTCATGTCTCTAACTTTAAAAACGTAGGACTTTCATACAAACTTTGACACCCCTTTTCAACCCCTTGGGGTGCGAATTTTAAAAAATCCTTTCTTAGTACGCGCCTGCACCCCATAGAGAGTGCTTGTGCCAAATTTTAGACCTCACGGCCCAGTAGTTTCCGAGATTTCGTGATGAGTGGTCAGTCAGTGAGTGGACTTCTCTTTTATATATATAGATGACAAGCGGTTGTTGGTTACATTAGTGGTATTAGGTTTCATATTATTATACTAATTTCTGACCACTACTGATAATTTTCGTAGGTATGACCACCAGACACATTGGTTTTGGTTCTTCATGTTTAAGTCCCATTTAATAGGAGGCGAGCCTGTTGCCATCAACATTGAAAAACTCTTGATGAAAAAACCCAATATATCAATAACCTAATATTTACCCGACCGTTTTCTTTTTGGGGTTGGGAAATCATCAATAACCCCTTCCGCTCTTGGGCAGAGCTGAAGGGAGTGTCAGACTTCTACTGACTAAAAACCATGTGTGGTTTTTAGTCAGTAGCCGCCTTATTACAAAAGTGGTTAAACCTGGGTTTAACTTAGACTTGGTTTATCTCGCATGCCGTCACTTTCTTTTATATATTATCGAAGTGAGACAGCATGCGAGATAAACCAAGTCTAAGTTAAACCCAGGTTTAACCACTTTTGTAATAAGGCGGATCAAGTCTGACACTCCTTTTTCTGTTGTTCCTTCTTAGCCCTTTATGTTAAGGCCGCAGTACCTCTTACAACATCCCGCAGTCCCGACGGGCGTCGGTCTTTGCCGGGCCCTTATATTTACCCCAACTGGGAACCCAAGACATTATAAGACTAGTAACTTCACTTTCTTAATCAAACCCTTGACCCAACTAATTATTAGATTAATAATATTGTTTTGATTTTCAAATAAAACGGATTTCCCAATACCTATTATGATTCACACTGTTATTTTCGCCTTGGTCTGTATCTCCATATGAAATAATACGTAAATTGATCACCGTTACTGTCGTACTACACGTTATGTGATAACGATAACATATTGACGTCATTTTGTGTTGTTTTAGGAAACAATTGAGAATATTTACAAGTTTTTTATTTTACGCGAAGTGCACGTGGAGAATTTATGTTCAAATTTTAAAAAAATCTTAAGATCTAAACGGTCACTGAGACAAATGCACAACTAATAACGTATTTGATGCACTGTTACAATGTCATCATCGTCATTTTGAAGTCGGTTAAAAAGTGGTATTCCGTGAATGAACCTAAACTAATTGAGAATATTAACTAATTGAGTGCGAAATTACTGATCTTTACACTATCAACACAAAAACATATATCACTGCCAAATAGGCATTTTGTTATTAATCATAAGTCTTAGATAATTTGGGTTATCAGCTATTAAGATAATGAATGGATTTTGGGTTTTCACGGTAGCCGTCCTTAGTGGGGCAAGACTGATGTTACGCATTTACTAAATAGGTACTTATAGACAAGTATCAGGAGCTTGAAGCTAAATAATTACAAACACGGGTCGTGGGGCTTTCGGGACTGGGACCGAGGTTCAGGATTCCCCCTCTAATAATAATAATTATGTTTTAGTAGTATTTCGGGACCTTCTTATTGACCAGCCGTTATAAGATTAATAATAGGGTAGTTAAACCAAAATCTAATTAGTCCATCAGATAGATTTCAAAAAAATATTGGATACGTATTATTTCTTTTTACGTAAGCAAACAATGAAGACTATACAGTGCTTTGAAAAGTCGTATGACGTCATATTCTAAGACATTAGTATGACATTTTTTTAACCCTTTTCTTGACAATGTATCTTGTAAGACACATCATTAAAAAAATATATATATCTCTTTTATAAAGCATTTGAAACGGAACGTTAACTTATTTTTCTATAAAGTATATGTTTCTGAAAGCTTATTTGTGACACAATGACAGCTACGTCAACCACTTTTTCAAAAGTTGTCAAAATGGCGAACCGGGTGAGTGCAATTCCGCGGAAGAAGGTAACAATTTATTATTTTTAATAGTTTTTCTTTTAAAATTGCATGAGGAATTGGTGTTATAATATTTCATATGTTTGTACTTATGCTGGAAAGTAATTAAACCGGAGAAATAATTACGCTTGGCTTCGCAAACTAAAAAATAAAGTGAATGTATCCTACAGGATACGTTGCTAGGTGTACTAAGATTCTTTGTACAAGGTTAGCGTATCTTATAAGATACATTGCCAAGTGCACTAAGATTTCATTAGTATTATTTTTTAAACGTGTTTTGGGGAAAGGGCATTGTAAGCTTGGCATGAGTGTGAGAGAAGGCTTTATTTTTCAGGGCGGGACGCAGCCATCTTTTTCCAGTGCAAAAAGAGTATGTGTTCTAGTACCAAAACCAAGTAAAAAATCAGACGACGATGAATCTGAATCCGAAGATGAACTTCAGCAGATTTCAATTGGCTTGTGTCATGTCCATAACTATGTGACTGACTTCGATTCTTCACCTGCGCCATCTTTGCCTTCTTGTATAGAAAACTTAAATTTGCTATCTGATGAAGAAATAGGAGGCGTCCAAGACGCTGTTTCTCAGTCTCCTTTGCTGCCTTCGCCTGTTCTGCCTTCACCTCAGCCGCTTCCAGCTCGACTACCATTTTCACTGACGCAAAATGGCTCTCCTTCACCACTTTCTTTGCCACCATCTCCTTTAATTGTCTCTAACTGCCGACCAAGAAGACCTACAACATCCGGAAGGACTGCAAGAATAGTCACACCCCGCCGTTTTTTTCAAAAGCCTCTAAATTTTCAGTAGACTAAAAATAAATTCAAACATTTCGCCCAGGTCTCAGATAAAAATCTTCCGCAACCTGAAATAGCCAAAACTCCTTATGAGTATTTTACAGACTTTTTTACAGACGAAAGAAGGTACCCTGCCCGGACATTATAAAACATTATAACGCCCATATGGGGGGCGTCGACTTAGCAGACATGTTGATCGCCCTTTATAGAACAGACTTCAGAGGCCATCGATGGTATTTGCCATTAGTGTCGCAACGACAAAGTGCGGGAAAGACAATGCCTCTAAAAATGTTCAGGTACCAAATAGCACAGAGCCTCCTGAAAAAGGGTCGTGGAAATACAGTCGACAACTGCGAAGTTTTTGGACCAATTTCGTCGAAAATAATACAGGCACCTGTAGCACCACGACCTCCACCGGATGTAAGGTATGATAAGGTCGGCCATTTTCCAGTGTTTGGTTCGAAAGGGCGATGTAAATTTTGTGTCAAGGGCCAAACAACGGTAATGTGTGCCAAGTGCTCGTTACGCTTGTGTTTTAAGCCAGAAAGAAATTGTTTTGTAAAATTCCATACTGATAAGTAATTATTTAAGCTAATAGTACACTTTCATTACTATAATTGTTACAACATGCAAATTTTATACATATATAATTTGGAAAATTTTGTGTATTTCATTTCCTCAAACCTGGCAACGTATCCTCAAAGACACTTACACTTAAGATCAAAGTTTTTTCCTAAGCTGGCAATGTATCTTCAGAGATACATATAGGATCTCATTATCTGGTTATGTGCGATTTTTTTATATATTTTTCTATACATCCTAGGTTCATAATTAACATCATATTTGAAAATTATTTAAAAATATATATTTTTTTTTTTGCCAAGAAAAGGGTTAAGGGTATCATTTAAGCTAACGCCAATTTAATTGGTATTGTGTTTCTTAAGTAATAGGGTTTGTCCCCAAAATAGTAGATTTGTCACCAAAATGTAGTCACCAAACAATATAAAATCAATTCCACAATAAATCACCTAAAATCATGGAGATATTGGGTCTAGTAGCAAATAAATGTTTTTGTATGTGTTATAATAGTTTTGTCCTAATAAGTATTTCAGCAAACTAATTTAAAGGGATCACCAATATATCATAATAATATGTTATGTCACCAGAAAATTTTATAAAGTTCCAAAAAAAATAGGGTATCATTTAAGCTATCACCAATTTAATAAGTATTGTGTTTCTTAAGTAATAGGGTTTGTCCCCAAAATAGTAGGTTTGTCATCAAAACGTAGTCTCCAAACAGTATAAAATCAATTCCACAATAAATCACCTAAAATCATGGAGATATAGGCTCTAGTAGCAAATAAATGTTTTTGTATGTATTATAATAGTTCAGTGGTCTGTCTGCAGGGATTAATTAAAGGAACCTAACTAACCGAACCTCGGGGTGACCTTGACGTCGACCCTCTAGGGTTAGGGTTTCTTTCAGCATTATTTAGTGACAGATCTACCATTCTGGGCACAAAACTATTGTTTATGTAATAAAACTATTATTATAAGAACGAAGTTTATATTCATCTAATGCACTACCTTTTTGCTGCTCTTATTTTACACATAATTATATTAACATTAATTTGATAATTCATTTCTGGAAACACTTTTTGTTTATCTGAGAACGAAAATATTTAGTGGTGACGTTTCTATATATTAGGTGATACAACTTGGTGACAAGAAATATAGTCCCCAAAAAAATATAACTTTCCGTCAGAAGGTGGATGGAGGTGGGCTCCTATTTCTGTCTGGAGGGTTTAAAGGAACCTAACTAACCGAACCTCGGGGTGCCCTTGACGTCGACTGTCTAGGGTTAGAGTTTTATTTGGTGACAGACCTACCATTCTGGGCACAAAACTATTGCTTATGTAATAAACTATTATTATAAGAACGAAGTTTATATTCATCTAATGCACTACCATTTTGTTGGTAATCCATCTCTTATTAACACATATATTAACATTTATTTGATAATTCATTTCTGGGAACACTTTTTGTTTATTTGAGAACGAAAATATTTCGTGGCGGTAGATCTATTTATTAGGTGATACAACTTGGTGACAAATATAAATTTTGGTGACAAGAAATATAGTCCTCTTTTTTTAAAGTGAGCGGCTTCACAAACCACCCCTAAAATCTTTGACGCGTTTTATCTTCGTCTTTTTTTATTGATTTGATAAAACAAAAAATACGTATCCAATATTTTTCGATAATCTAACAGACGGACTAATTAGAATCATGTTTTTTTTAGTCTGTAAACATCCCTATGTACCTAACTGTCCACAGACAAAGAAAAAAAATAGGGTTCCGAGCAAAAAAATCCACGGAATTATTAACAGTCAGATTCAAATTGTTAAGTAATATTTTATAATTATTTCAAGTGGACACAGGGCATACCTAGTAAGAAAATATAATACACTCAACGTGAAATGGGTATTATGTCAACAGAATGTCCTTTGACATAATCTCCTAATTACCTTTTACGACACAAAAGAGAAGTTAGGACCAAGCCTCCAGGGAATTATACAGGACTTAATAAGTCTTATGTTATCTAGTGACCTGTTTCATTACGTTCAAGATTTTGGGTTGTAATAGTATACTGTCCTCAGGGAACATATACTACAAAAGGTAATAGAGTACCTTAAATCGATTAATCGGACTGATCTTTCGGTGGGCAGGACACATTGCTCGCAGAAAACATGGCCGATGGGGTCAAAAAGTTCTGGAGTAGCGACAAGGAATCTTGAAAGCTTGGAAGGCCTCCCACTAGGTGGAGGTGGTGAAGGTTTTGGAGATCCACTGGATGCAAGACGCACAGAATCGGCACACGTGGTAATACTTCTGGGAAGGCCTATGTCTAGCAGTGGACGTCTTTCGGTTGAAATGATGATGATGATGATGGACTGATATTTTTACTTGATAGCGTGAAAGCAGAGACCGGGTATAGTCGGGTTATCTTTCAATCTTATAAAATGTCGCATGTGCATCAGCTGAAATGGGTGTGTTTCCTGTTACTCTTCTTTTATGGATGGGTTATCATCAAATGAGCCCTCCCGTTTCCCGCTATTTAGAAAGGCATTTTCATTAAGATTCGATTTTAAGATTCCAATTTCCAATACCTCCTAATGTTTCTGTTCTCCTGGTAGTTTGTGAAACTTTCCTAAAATGAGTATCGATTACTAAACTTTTAGTGTACACCCCATCACTATCAGCTACCAAATCGTAGGTGCTCAGTTGGGACTAGTTTTGGTGCCCTAAGCGTAGGTGCTCTAAAAATCGGTGCTCAGATGGAAATACCTCGCTATTTGAGGTCTATTGTATTTGTTTCTACATTTATTCAACACTTCAAGTACAAATTACAGAACCACAGTACTAAATGCCATATACGTCTCGAGTGCGACCCCAAGACAAGCACCTCGATTTCTCGGAGTCATAAGTTTGCAAAGCCAAGAACAACAATTTCAGACTCTAATTCATCAGTTTAAAAGCACCATATTTGTAGGACTTTTTCATCAAATATTAAACAAAGAATCACAAATTTTAGGCGTTAAAATTTACCTCCGACATTTGTCCCTGTCTTTCTTTGCATCTGTAAAGCCCGCTGAAAAATATTTAAGTTGACCTATTTTGGAAACGTTCCCTCTTTTTATACAAATTCAAAAGACTAAGCTGAGTGGAAAATTAACAATTATGCTTGACCCATTTTCCAAACGTTTTCACTTTGTAGCAATGAAGAATAGTAACTGAAGCGTAACTAATACAAATGGACTTGTTTTCTTCTTGAATAAGTTATTTTTTTAACAGAGACTAGAATTTGCGTGTAAGAATTTAACGCGCTTTTTGGACTCCGCCGTAGTGTTTTAAAATGAATGTCAATATCATATTATGGTTCTTTTGAATCCTAATCCCAATTCATTTGGGGTAGGCACAGAAAGTCTTCTTATTCCTTACTTCGCAACTTCATGTCAGCAGTCACCTTTAACCCACCTGTACATACAAGTTTTTAAACTGACATGGTTACCAATACTATCATTAACACTTGAAATGGGTTATTTACCAATGTTTACTTTTGTTTAGAGCCCACGATAAAAAGTAAAATCATGGTAAATATCCCGTTTTCAGTGTTAATGGTCCTTTACATAGTCCATCAATCTACCATCTTTTTACCCGACTGCGGCGAAGCCCAAAAGGAGGGTTATGTGTTTGGCGTGTTTTGTTTTTCTCTACATCTTACCATCCACATTCATACTCAAAACTTTCCTCTCGACATTTTTCTCCTGTCATTTTTTTTATCAATGCTACGAGTAGCCCAATACCGGTACTAGCGAACTCTGTAATTCTTATTATCGTGTGGGCAGTAAGGTCTATATACCCCACCACACCCTACTGTCAGAGTTTCTAAAATGCCTCAAGGGCCTCTGACATCAGGGCACGCCACTATTGTGTGGCGTGCCCTGATGTCAGAGGCCCCTCTGTAAGTCCCCTCTTTGAGTAATGGCCTGAGAGGCGCCACGGCGCGGCGGCGCCCTCACCTTCCGTCTGACGCAGATCCTCATCGGACACGGTTGTTTTGGGAGGTACCTACCTGCACCGAATCAATCGGGAGGAAACGCCCAGATGCCACCATTGTGAGGATCGGCTGGAGGACATCGTGGAGTTCTGCCCCGCTTGGGCTGAGCCCCGCCGTGTTCTCGTAGCGGCGATCGGAGGCGGTGACCTCTCGCGTCCGGCCCTGGTGCAAGCCATGATCCGAGGCGAGATGTAATGGGACGTCGTCGCCTCTTTCTGCGACGTAGTGATGCCAGCGAAGGAGGTGGCGGAACGTGAGAGGGAGAGAACCTCTCATCCTAGCCGCCGCAGGAGACGCTCCGGGCGTCGGGGGCCACGTGACCGCTTCCGACCACCGTAGACGCGGGCCTGTGGGCGGTGAGTAATGGGCTAGCTCGCCGGCCGTCCGTCTTATGACGACAACAGGCCCAAAGAGATGTCAGCATCATGGAAGGAGACCGACGCCCGTCGGGGCTTTAGGTTGTTCGAAAGGGATACCGCGGCCTCGGCACAAGGCTAAGAAGGAACATGGGTGGTTTTTAGTCAGTCGAAGTTGACACTCCCTTTCGCTCTGTCTAGAGCGGGAGGGGTTATTTGATGACTTCACACTCTGAAAAAAAGTGCCTCTGACATGGTTTCACGACCGCCATTTGTCGGCCGCAACCACCTTACAGGCTTTACGAGCTTATACTTAGGTAAGTATAAGCTCGTAAAGCCTGTAAGGTGGTTGCGGCCACCATAAAAAGATGATTCCATTTTCCGGAAGGCAGCTCTTTTTATCAGACAAACAGATGATTCAAGCCTCTAAGTCTTACTGCCGAGCTCGGAGAGCTTTAATTGTAATTACTTAAGATATCACTTAGTAAACATTTGACAGTTATGTCATACAAAAGTATGTCAAATTTTTACTAAGTGACGACTTAAGTAATCATTAAATATCTCTGTTCCGCAGTTACTCAAACTGGAAACAACTTTTACAAAGTATGCTTGTGTCGTGCACGACCACCGGGTCATAAGGCAAACGCCTAAACCACTCGACTACGGAGGCAGTTGACAAACAAACAAACAAAGCCAAGCATGACAACAAAAACCATTAAAAACAAATGAAACAATGAAAAAACAAAACAAACAACGATTGGCGTGCGTCGAATGATTTAATAAGTTGTTAACTTCAATAACGCGAGGTCGGAGCGGCGCCGACGCAAGAGAACGTGGTTCTTTTATTACAGCTATGTTACTTCCTTTAATAATTTTACAACTAGTCTTTGTTTTGTTATTTTTATTTTGTTTTTCGAACAATTAAGAAATATTCCATATCTCTCGACGACTAACATCTGATTTGTCACTTGACTGTAAGGTCATCATTTGCCTGGCCTGGCAACCGTATTGGGATCGGCTTCCGGTTATAACCGGGTGCTGTTGAATACCTGTATTTTACAAGGAGCACCTGCCTATCTGAACTGCACAAACCATTTCGTCAAAATCGAAATCAAAATATAAAAAATCAAAACCAAAAGTCAAATTACGAGACAGTCCCCCAAAACGGCACCCTTCGACACTGTGTGTGTGTTAGCTGGAAAGAAGAAGTGACGGAACAAACTCCCCAGCAACACATCTGTCAGTTAGGTTAAAAGAACCAGACTCGATACAATAGTAAGGTGTAAGTTAAATTAAGATTTACTACAGAGGAAAATCAATAATAAAAAAAGTATATAATAATAAATAATCTAAGGAGGCTCTCGCTTGGTAGCTGGATCAAGGGCTTGATTCAGAAGGCAGTACTTCTGGACACGGCGCGCATTGTCAGGAGGTTTCTCTCTCAAGAGCCCTGACCTGTTCTTTATATGCCTTTTTGTAATAAATATTTAAAAATGTGTGTAATATGTAAGAAAATGAATAAAGGAAATAATAATGTAAAAAAAAATACTTAACATAACTGTAAACTAATTTTGGAGAAAGAACAAAAATAACAAACATTGTTTTGTGTTCAACTAGATTACTTCTTACTCTAATTTGATCTCATTCATCTCAGGACTGAATCATTCAGAGCACGTGTTTAAGGCGCATCTTGTGACACGTGTCCAAAAACGCGTACGCATTACTGGCCCCGTGCACTGTGTAGGCAATGCGTACGCATTTTTAAGCTGAGCGCACATTACAACCGCGTCGGGGCGCAGTACTCAGTTTTGGAAAATTTTACCAAACAACTTTTGGAGCTGCGTTGAATTCTCATCTCAGTGAACATATCGCCGGAAAATACGACATTGCATTGCACAACAAAAATGGGTGGTTCTCCAGGGAAGACTTTCGAAGATATAGGATATAAGATATCCAGCGCCATCTTTTTCCCACTCTGAATAAAGATATAAGAATAAAGCAATTCTGCTTTAAGACGTCGTAGTAAGTCTCCAGATCATTTTCCTATGTACGAAATAAATCTGAAATTAATTTTCCCACTCTGCTCTTTGAGCTGTCATTCAACTCACAGCCGCCAATGTGAGTTGGTCACTTATCGGGAACTAGGTTCAAGCTACCGGTGGTCAACCTCCTAATAATACGAGCCGTGTCCAAGAGTACCGTATTCAGAATCCCTGAACCAACTGCCTAGCAAAAACCAAAAGGGAGTGTCAGACTTATACTGACTAAAAACCACCCATGTTCCTTCTTCGCCCTCTATGTCGAGGCTGCGATAACCGTTGGACTACCCGCGGCCCCGACAGGCGTCGGCCCTTTCGGGCCCCTCCTATGTTGCTGACATCTCTTTAGGGCGCGCGTGGAACACGAACGCGCCGTCAACACGGCCTGTTTTCGTCGTGAGACGGACGGACGGCGAGTTAGCCCATCACTCACCGTCCACAGGCCCGCGTCTACGGTGGCCGGAGGTCATCGCGGGACCCCCGACGCCCGGAGCGCCTCCCGCGGCGGCTGGGACGAGAGGTTCTTTCCCTCTCGCGTTCCGCCACCTCCTTCGCCAGCATCACTGCTTCGCAGAAGGAGGCGACGGCGTCCCATTCCTCCTCGCCCCGGACCATGGCTTGCACCAGGGCCGGGCGCGAGAGGTCGCCGCCGCAGCAAAAACCTCCTCAGGTATTGGTCGAGGCTGTTGGTAATTAAGCTATTTGTTGAAACGACACACATTCACATCCCACATGTCGACAATCTCGCGGGACAAGTAAAACACCTTGGTTTACTTATCTTTTTCGGCGATCATACCACTTTAATCAATCTTCCACCACTCTATCAGGCTTGTTGGCTACAAAAATACTGTCAGTGTCACAGTTTTCGTATTTTTGGTTGTAAGACATGTCCGCCCCTATCTGCGTTTGTCTTAATGGTACCCAAATTATTGACGAAGCTATCCAATTGATCCGTAGTTCATTGGGTCGTTATTTTGATCGATTGATGATCGAGTTAATAAAAGTTTGGATGTCCAATAAGTCGTTGGCATAAAAAATGTATTTTCTTGTTCTTTATTGGCAAAATATTTTTATTGTGGTTGCTAAGGCAACCAGTTCTAGTAGATGCGTGCCGAAGATAATCTTGTAGAACCAAGCTTCAAATATGAATACATAAATATTTTTATTCTATTAATCATTTAGAATTTCGACGTTTTTCGTTGGTTTACCTACTTACTATGAAACCTAACCGATGTGCCCTGAAATGAAGAACTCAAAGACATATTATAGCATTCTACCCACATTTTTTTTTCTAATGGGACAAGCCCGCCACACTATTCCCATACCACTGTAACTTTTGAAAGCCAGAATCAACAGTGGCGACCACAAGAAAAGCGCCGAGACAATGAAGCTCGACGAAGTCCCAGAGAAACGATTTAACTGTCTTAAAATAAATTTAAAAAAAAAAATATCCTTGGACATTTCACACAACGCCATCTAGTCCCAAGCTAAGCAACCTAATGCTTGTGTCTTGGATCCCGCAACGAAATTAATCAGAAAAGGAAACCCACAATATCCCGGATGTTGGATGAAGACTCTCCCACAGACAGAAGCCTGTTCTAGGCTCATTATGTTGAAGTGCTCGTCTGGGCTCGAACTCACCACCACTGCTCGTCATCAGTATTTAACGTGTTTTCGTAAACACTCATTTGTAAGCAGCGACAATTAATATGATTCGAATAATATTTAGTTATCATTCATTCACCGGAAAACCGGTTACGCACATCCTTTAGTGGCACATTCCTAGATTTTAGACAACATAAAAACTACCAATTTATGCATCACGCGATTAAATATTATCATCGCGTTTTTTTTTTGAGACCTTACGACTTTTTTTTTGGAGAGTGGGGGCATCATTAAATGACTCCTCCTGCTCTGGGCGGAACGGTAGGGTATGTCAGACTTCTACTGACTAAAAACCTCCCATGTTTCTACTTAGCCCTTTGTGTTTCGAACAACCCGCAGCCCCGACAGGAGTCTGTGGGTCTTCAACTACATTAAGTTGACGCTTCAACGTATCTTTGCTCATCCGATGATAGAAAATGGATAGGGGACAGCCACAAAACCAAAGCACACTCTTTGAAATATAACCGAATAGAAAATTGTTCATCTCCTGAGGACATTGTAATCACAACCAGTAAAAAAGACACGTGTTTATACAGGACATGGTTTAGTAAACCCATAATCACAGCAGCCACGATCACGTGTTCTAGATGCGTGCTGACACTGCACGCACGCACATATCAACTTAATTATGATTAATTCCAACAACCTTTTGCTAGATACATCCTCAGCTATGTGAGTCATTTACGATCTTACATAACATAACGAAACGCCGCAAGCTGCCTCGGTGGTCTTGTAATCGCAAGTGATACTGCTAAACGTAAGGCCCTTGTTTATATCCCAGGACGAGCTTTTCAATTTCTCAGTAGTAGTCTGAAGTCTAATTGTGTGTTTGCTTTACGGCAATTTGCCGAACTCAGAAAAAATTAGAAAATACATTTTCCCAGATAAGAAACCTAGCTTGATCGATTTTTCACCCACATAAATCCCTTTGTTGCAACTTTCGTCGAAATCGAGCCATTATTGAACGTGATTTCAAATATTGCTGATTTAATAGTGAGGGATGTAAAAGAAGAAGCCTGTAGCCATCGAACGCGCACGATTCGAGACTTTAGGCTACTACAATATGGAAACACCTGGATGGAGCCACGTGTAAATCAACCCAGGACCTTATATTCCCGCCGCGGGAGGCACTCCGGGCGTCGGAGGCCACGTGATAACTTCTGGCCACCGTAGACGCGGGCCTGTGGGCGGTGAGTGATGGGCTAGCTCGCCGTCCGTCCGTCTAACGACGACGACAGGCCGTGTCGACGGCGCGTTCGTGTTCCACGCGCGCCTCTAAGAGATGTGCTGACATGGAGGGGTTATTTGATAATTTTCCACCCGCCAAAAAATAATAAAAAGGACCTTATATTCAGCAATCTAAAGCATTTGTCTGCTCGACATTAACCTCTCCCAGACTGCTTCCTAACACCTTGTCAACTTTCTGTCCGTATTCAGTCTGACCCAGAAACCGCAAAGAACCTCGGTAGCATTTGTAAACTGCCAACGAGACAGGACATACTCTAACGTCTCCGACGAGGCAGATTTACGATCAAGTAGACATTATTTTGTAAACATGATCTTAAACACGTGTGAATAAGGAGTAGATTTCGCAAGATCATGTCATGGAAGGCGCTAACTTGTATCTACACCGCTTGTAGATAATAATACAATCGTGAATTTAAGATGATGACTTGTTGATTTTTATCTCAAATCTGGGTGATACTGCTTTAATATTGTGAAGTGCGCAATATTCATAAACGTTTGGCAATTTTAACCTTTTGGAAAAATACCTTTCCATCTTTTTGCACACGGTATCTTCGAACTATGAAGCGTGCAAAAAGAGCTATGCGTTTGTCTGACGACATTGTAAGTTAGCCAGTTCAACTTGGATGAGAGACATACGGAGCTAAAGACAGTGCCTGAAAGGAATGGAGCTTAATCGACTCAGTGGGTGACTCCCGGCATCAGTTCTGATGAGATTATATCCAGAATACAGATGGTCATCGACGCAATAACAAACAATATAGGGTGTAAACTAACCCTTCACACAAATGTAAACCAAGCATTCTAAACATCAAACTAAGTACCCCTATGCAAAAAATTTTGCTGGGAAACGACTTTTTTTTGCGGTCAAAAATCATATTTTACTATAAAACTCAATGTAGCATTCTTAAAACATTGTGCTAGTGGATGCTTTGAATAGTAAACGGGTCATGGAGGTAATTTAAGTAAAGTTATTACCTGTAAAACTAGTATTTACAAAAAGAGCTGTGCATGAAAAATTTGTACTTTGACCCCAATATTTCCGTAACTAGGGGGTTCCCAGGTATGGTCTAGAACAAAAAAAAATATCACAGTTGTGGGGAGAACAAGTGCCTCTTGTTTGCGTTAAGGGTACTTTTACACGGGCCGCGGGTTGTACACTAGTTATCGCGGCCTCGAAATATAGGGCTAACAAGGAACATGAGTGGTTTCTAGTCAGTAGAAGTCTGACACTCCTTTTCGCTCTGCCCAAGAGCGGGAGGGGTTATTCGATGATTTTCCACCCAACAAAAAAAAAGGGTACTTTTACACCCTTTATTGTTCCATAGGTAAATTTTGCATTTTTGTAGGAAACAGCAGCTTTTTTGTTCATCATTTGTCTGCCCTAATCCCAATTTATTTGGGATCGGGGCAGCATGTCGTCTTCTTCATCTTTCATCTTCTCTATCGTCACTCATGAGACACCTCCTTTCTTGCCATATCATTCTTTACACAGTCCATGATCTATAGTTTCTATCTGTGTCACACGTCTGTGTAAATACGTGGTATTCATTTTGGGCGTCGATGTGCGATTTTTTAATTATTATGATTATTCCTTTATTTAACTTTATACCTACATATAAATTATATTTTTAAATATTCCTATATAAAATAATATAAAAAACATTTTTTTTTACATGTATGAACGATGAAGACGACGCGTGGAAGACGTTGCGTTGGAAGGCCTTCCACTAGGTGGACCGATGACCTGGTGAAGGTTGCAGGGACCCGCTGGATGCGAGACGTACGGGATCAATCCATGTGGCGACACCTGAAGCAGGCCTATGTCCAGCAGTGGACGTCTTTTGGCTGAAATGATGATGATGCATGTATGAACAAATTTAAATAAATATAAGTGTATAAAACAAAAATTACATTTCATTCATCCGTTACAGCCGCGTGTTCCTAACCAAGCTCAACAAACACGTCACCACACGTGTATGAAAAGGACAACATTTCGCAAGCACACCTCAAACGCGTGCGCATACGATAGCCTTAGTCACCAACGTAACTTGACACTTAAGGGTAGCGCTGCTTGTTAAGAAAAACGTCACCGACACTTACATTTCGACATAGTTCCAAGATTTGCCGCGTGTCAAGTCTAATTGGGCTAGCAATACATTCATACGTCACTTTATGACCGTTAATATAATGTTATTATGCGCGCGAGTGACCCTGTTCTTGCGTTTTATTGTCCTGAGGTAAATTTTTGGTGCGCGTGCGCGTAAGATGATATCATTTTGAGACTGACGTCTAAACAGCTTGCAGGGTATTTTCTATTACATCTGGAGCTTCATAGTTTAATGTTATGCGTAGTTATGACGTAGCGGATGTCTGAGATACGCCACTTGGCCTTGTACAAGAACAATTTAGTTTTTAACTTTTTATTTATTTCTTATGTTCCTCTTTTATATCATCATTCATCATTTCAGCCGAAAGACGTCCACTGCAAGACATTACCTCTGTCTAGTGTCGCCACATTGACCGATCCCGTGCGTCTCGCATCAAACTGAATCCAACAGTTCCCCGCTACCTTCACCAGGTAAAATCCGTCCACCTTGTGAGAGGCCTTCCAACACCACGTCCTTTTTTCATATTTTTGTTCTATTGTTAATTAAACCATTTTTGTTTTGATTGTCCTGGCGAGACTAGTTAATAGGTAAATAAAAGATTTTTTATTTAAATGGAATTTAATCAATTAAACTTCTTCAAAATTTTAAACACGAAATATGTTGTAGATTATTGTGGCGAGCAGCGGATAAGCCAAAGGACCACGGTTTTGTTTCTTTTGTGCTAAAGTTTATCCACGTGTAGGCTATCCAAAACGTGGGAACCATTGTACTTATTGGTCATCTTTGTCAACTTCTACGTGGCTAATACGGCCTTGAAATGGGTTATGATAAAAAAGGTATAAAATTACGCAAACCTTGAATTCTATCATCAAAAATATCACGAAGATACACCTTATATATTTTACACTGCTAAATCTGGACCCAAAATTATCCAAAGATGAACTCATCCAAAAATAAACTAAAAAAATACTGGTCAACAGATGACTAGCATACATAAAGTTTCAAAATGGATACCACTTGTTTCACCAGACCAGACTAAATTAAATATTTACATTAGATTAAACGAAGCTTGTTGTAAATTATTATTTAACCATAACATTACTAGTTGATTAGGAAGCCGACAATTTTATAACTAGGAGTTTAAATCTAATAAAGATATAAACAAAATAAAATAATGATTCACGCGGTGTGAAGGCAAAGTAAATAGCCACAATAATTATGGATAGAAGCAGAAGGTACAATCAACTTACATAATCAGATCAATCGAGTGATCGCTCAAAGGCCAAAGCTCTGGCGGGAGGCCTTACACTCAAGGTACCCACAAGATAGTGTTGTCAAGCAGACGAGTCTCCTAGATCGAATGGCGAGAAATATGTGGAATCAGGGGCCCTAAACACCATTGGTATGAGCTGGCGGACCAAATTTCTTAAACAATGGCCGACCACCGACTATTAACATCTCCCTACCCTTTTCCAGAATATGCTCGATTTAAGACCAACCAGATGCAGCGGAATACCAGTATTTACATAGAGCGACTTCCTATCTGACCCCCACAACCCAGTGGAAGTATCGGAGTTCTTACCAAATTAAACCCAGCATCAAAGATTTGACGTGGTTTCCAAAACATGGAGGCATATTAATGGTCACCCATCCACAGGCTAACCTCGGCAATGGTAGCTTAACTTTCAATCAAATGTAGCGATTGTTGCGTTAGCCAGAACCAATAGTTACACTTTGTTTCTAAATAAACCATAAACACGTTTTGTCACTGTGACATCTCGCATCTCTTTGTGTTAGTTACCACTTGGACACTTATAATTCCTATCGCACTTATGAGTAACGAATACGCATAACTATTAAGTACACCAAGAATTCACGGAAGTAAGTAAGGAGAATAATTCTCAAATGCTTAGAAAAATATCTCCATGTTAGATGGGACAACAGGGCCGGAGTAGGGTGTAGTAGGATGCTTTAGATACGCTCCAAAATGTGTCTTCGAGATTGAACTTTATTTCAAACAGGGAACACGTGACAAGGATGTGTTTCGATTACCTGATGAAGGTTGCGGGGATCCCCCATTGTGACCGGTCAATGTGGCTACACCTGGGGACGCCTATGACAAGCAGTGGACGCATTTCGCCTGAAATTATGACGTGATAATGTTTCTTGTTTTTCTGATATTGCAAACAATTTGCTTGTCTGTGACTCCAATGTATGTATATCATATCTTTGATTTCGTGTATTCAATTGTTGGTGAGCCAAATGAATAAAATAAAATTAATACAACGCGGCAACGCTGCCAGTCTTTTGGGCACTTTACCGGCTGACAGCGTTGAGGAGGAGGTTTCGATGCCCTTTTATAGTTAGTTTGTTTTTAGGTTAATTTAGTTTATATAAATATTTAGTATAGTCTTACTTATATCTCAATAAAATAAATTCAGCTAATAAAATGTCACAGCATAATTTTTATTTTTGATTAAAAAATCGACGTTTACACCGCGCGCTCATGCTAGGAGCTCTGCAATAAAAGATAACGAATATCTATAGGTAACGATACAGGAAAACTATGTCTTTTATCGCCATGATGATTGTGCAGAAAAGTGGGCATTATTACTTTTGCGAAAAATGAGTGGAATTGCTACCGGAAAAAACGAAATTAATTGCTTTATCAAAGGCCTCGAATCCTCAATACTTGACCGTCGAAAGGTATCGTTCAATGACTTATCTCGTCTATCTCACTATCTGTAACTGTTTACGGAAACTGATTAGAACAGTATTGGCAATGGCACGTACTGATTAATTATGTCTTTTATTTCCATGCTATCTCGTGGATTCAGGCCATTTTTTATTTTATTTTATTTGTTCGGGACAAAAAACAGTTACATGCCATGCTTAACTAAAGATTCTTAAATTAACACAACTTAGAAATACATCTATACACAATCTCACATATTTATGTTATTACACATGTCATCGTCATCATCAACAGCCTATTAATGTACTGCTGGGACACAGGCCTCCTCTCTTTGAAAGGGAATGGGCTTTCACCGTTTTGAGAGCAGCGGTGATGAAATAAATTACACAAAGTAATGTGCCTGCCTGGGTTCGAACCCTCGACCTACTGTTCGTAAGTCGGGGCCGCCACCACTGGGCCACCATAGGTATTGTCCACGAATTCACAAAAAAAGTAGTAAAAAAAACAGACAAATCGTGTGCATCTTAAAATATTATTAAAAAGAAAGAAAGAAAAGAAAATGTAAATACTTATGCTGGACTTTCATTTTGGGTAAGAATTATTTAAAATACATTTTTCCTTTACGTACTACAGTAATTATAATGTATACCTTTATTTTACAATAATCGGAAACAGCATCAATAACGCCTTTAATGAGTGATTCAATAATGTCCAATAGATAAAAGATTTTTTTCCGTCTAGCCCCCTTTCACAACGCGCGATAAGGAACTTCGTTCCAAAAAGGAAATTACTGCGTAAAATCTACGCTAAATTAGATTAAGCATAGTTTTAAAAGTTCCAGTTTTTTATACGAGTAAGGAATCAACTGTCATTGTTTTCTATTCTTGCATTTTTCACCCGACCTTAGTTCAACCCTGTCTGTCATTCTTACAATGACTAATGTATCAATAATACTACCATTATATTGTAAACAAACGCTATAGGTTATTTTAAATCTTACAAAGTATATGAAAATAAACACGTTGCTTCAATCAACTGTCAAAACGCCGCTCGGATCAATCTTCAAGTAAAGTCGGATTTTTACAGGTTGGTCTGTGGATGGGTGACCCCGACATAACAAACCAAGCTACGAACCTTCGTACCGAGGTAAGAAGGAAGCATACAAAAATTCCTTTGAACCTCGGAAAGCCTGTTAAGCCATTGCATGGTCCGGGCTGCCATTTGTAGATTTATGACAGACACAGGTTGGTCTCTGACAACTCTCACGACGACACGTCGACACGTCTCACGACGTTGGTCTGACGACCAACCTTACCAAGGGGTCTATTACCCAATACCAACCAACCAAAAGATTGTGGAGGTCAGGCAGGCAGACGCTCCATGACAAATACTGGTATTAAACTGCATTCGGTAAGACTAGAAGCCGACTAAAACGATCCCCTTTTTAAATTCTCGACGGCACGGTCGGCGCAGTGGCTCAAGCAATAGACTGCGGCGCTGCGTGTCGCGGGCTCGATCCCCGCACGGAACAAATATTTGTATGACCTAAAGAACACGGAACAACTCTCCGGGTCTGTGTATTTGTGTATGTGACTTTAAATGTTTGTGAACGCACCCACAATACAGGAGAAATTCCTAGTGTGGGGCAACGCTTATAAAAAAATAAAAAAAATCTATGCCAATTTGTAATCACAAGGGAATTCCTATTGCAATAGGCCACTCATATAACCGTTCTACACGCATATACTGTTATCCGACTGCAGAGGTGCACTTTATCAATCGCAAATTGATTTGTATAACAAACATTAATTGATTACAGCATGTGGTTACGAATCATTGCCCAATCGCGGCGCGTGTTTGCCTTATCTCGGGAACCACGTGTGGCTGGCGCCATCTTGGATTTACCAGTTCTTTTTTTGAATAAATTTTTGACAGATATTGGACTGATGGAAAACAATGTGTTCAAAGCTGAAACTAGGGCGCCCAGTACAGATTCTGACAATGTTGTTCATACTTTGACTACGGTACTACTTCTCTTTCTCCGCCATCTCTTCCTTCCTTCTTCTTCTTCTTCTACTACTTTTTTTTTTAGTCAGAGCATGAACAAGAAATGTGTTTCTTTATACCCTATATCCGTGTGGTGAAAAGAATGATAATAATAAGTTAGCAAGAAAAGACGTCCTTTTTTTTTGGCGGATTGAAAATCATCAAATAACCCCTCCCGCTCTTGGGCAGAGCGAAAGGGAGTGTCAGACTTCTACTGACTAAAATCCACCCATGTTCCTTCTTAGCCTTTTATGTCATGGCCGCGGTATCTCTTACAACTCCCGCAGCCCAACACAGACAGCTTCGAGGTGCTTCTTTAGGTGGTCACCGCCAGATATAATAGTAATTAAATAAAATAAACTAAGGTATTTTATGTTGAATAAAATACGATTACGATGAAAAGGTTCGCAATTACGAGACAAGGTCTTCGCCTTGGGCCACATTGAGGTAGGCTTAATGATTCAACCTCTAACCAATTATTATTATCATCACAATGTTTAGAATTTAATTTAGAAAATACCAGCATTTAGATTTCTTATAAAAGGTATTAGGTAAGAGGACATAACTAATAACTTTTGGTTTAAACTTCAAAATACAAAAACTTATAAAAGTTAAAATATCTGCAGTTTCATACAAAAGACCACTATTGACCTAAACCTAGGTAAATTAACCCTTCACACAAAGTACCCCTACGCAAATTTTTTTGCTGGGAAACGACTTTTTTTTGGGGTCAAAACGGTAAACCTCAATGTAGCACTCTTAAAACATTGTGCTAGTGGATGCTTTGAATAGTAAAAGGGTCAAGGAGGTAATTTAAGTAAAATTATAACCTGAAAAACTATTATTTACAAAAACACCTGTGAAAATTTGGAATTTTGACCCCCAATATCTCCGTAACTAGGGGGTTCCCAGGTATGGTCTAGAACAAAAAAAAATATCACAGTGATGGGGAGAACCATTTCCTTTCGTTTGCGTTAAGGGTACTTTTACACCCTATATTGGTATTTATACGTGGTGCTAGGCAACTGGACTTTTTATTTTTATACCTCCCATTGTGCCTATTGGCCTTTTATTGTTCTGTCACCTGCTATTCATGGAAGGAAGTGAAATAATGTTACTAATGGCTCTTCCACTATTCTTATCCAGTTATTTTTTTCCTGAAATATATATATTTTTTCCACCGAATCATGTGATAATAATATACAATTCGCACATTAATATATAACAATACGCACATTAATCCTAAAAATTAAAGGTGCGTGTACGTCTAAGGTTCAAGTAGGGTTGCCATCTGTCCGGGTTTGTCCCCGGATTTGTCCTAGTTTAGAGGGCGCCCGGGGAGCGTCCGGGCGGGGTTTCATTTGTAGTCCGGGTTTAAAAAATTAAAGTCTTTGGCCGACCGCGACACACGAACTGGAATCGCTATAAAATTTTGACTGATGAAGTGATGACAAAAAATCCGAAATTTTAACGCGTCTTGTCCTGATTGCCAAATTTTTTGAGATGGCAACCAAGTTCAAGTGACTTGACTTGCTATACTGAATTCATGATTCCATCTGTTATCATAATATTTCCCTGTTTTATACCCAATACGCAATACGAGGCGTATTAATATTAACTTGAAGTGGGCGTCCGTCATCTCACATTACCAGTAGGAATTTCATCAAATCTAACTGCGTATGCGATTGACATTTCCAACAGTATTTACCGCCTATCGTTTTACAAAACATCCCAATTTCGTACCAAGTACCGACGTAATATTTTTGTTATAATGTTTTCTGGGTATTGTTAAACAAACAAGTAGATAATTGTTTTTATCGGGTGTTCGTCATGATAGGTTAGGTTCCAGTTACAGAAGGCGGAAGAGGGTTAGTCATCTTCATTTAGTAATGGCGCTTGAATGATATGATGGCATAGGTAGGTACACCAATTTCAAATCTTTGTTAAAAGCACCATCATCATAATATCACGGTAGTAATCCCTGAATTGATGGGTAGAGGTGCCATCACATCATCAACAGCCTATTAATGTTGCCACTGCTGGGACACAGCCTAGGCCTCCTCTCTTTGAGAGGGAATGGGCTGTATTCTACCACGCGGGCCCAGTGCGGGTTGGTAGATGTCACATGACATGATGTCATTTTCTGGCTCTAAGGCATGCCGGTTTCCTCACGATGTTTTCCTTCACCGTTTTGAGAGTAGCGGTGATGAAATAAATTACACAAAGTAATGTGAGGTGCCTGGATTCGAACCCACCACGTTCGTAAGAGTTGTACCTAATGACTGTTCCATCTACATTTTGCCAGTTATTTTAAAGTCCCATTTTATAGGGAGCAAGCCTATTGGTATCAACTGGGCACAGTTCCAGACTCCGTGGCTGCTACTGAAAATTACTGATTGAAAAACCTAATAACATTTTGCCCAGGAATCAAAACCCAGAGCTCATGCTCAGTGGTTACACTAGATCGACGAGGCAGTCCGGGGAAGTACCTTTATAAAGTTATGACTACGTGTATTCAGACACAAAAACATTACACCAGTCTTCTAGAAAATAATTTAATAAACCACAGTTACGCTTTATTATTTAATTATTACTCTCTAATTACTATTAATTTTGCGGGATTTAATTAACCTACTCTACCTTCTAGGAAATAATTTAATATCTAACATTGAAAATAAAACCATAATTATTTAAATGAACAGTTTTATGTTTTTCAGTTTTGAATTAAGGCTGTTAATTAAATTGTGGTAACTAAGTACCTAGGTGACCTACCTCTATCCCTGAAACCGCAATTATCCCTGTCGGGGCTTAGGGTTGTTCGAAAGAGATACCGTGGCCTCGACACAAAGGGCTATGAAGGAACATGAACAGGGTGGTTTTTGGCCGGTAGAATTCTGACACTCCCTTCCGCTCCGTCCAGTGCGGGAAGATTAATTTTATTATAACATCTTCTGTACCCTGTGTTCACAAAATAAATGAATTTGAATTTGAATTTGAAGAATCATTAGTTTGATGATTTCCAACACTCAAAACAAAAACTGAAACTCATCAACATGTACATTCTGACCATCCTTACCTTCGGCCTCAATTAGGTTCATGACCGAGTCACAAAACCTTTTTTTTTTAAAACGTTGCTTCACAAACACAAATAGACCTAAAACGACTAGTCATACAAATATTCGTTCCGTGCGGGGATCTAATCCGCGCACCAGTCAACTGCTGGAGCCACTGCTGGAGCCACTGCGCCAACCGTGCCGTCAAACTTCATGCTCCATGTTTGCCAGAGAGCTATGGAACGAAGCGTATTGCTTATTAAGCTCAGCAACATAATTCGCAATACGCTCTAAAACTGAAAACACTGATGTGGGCAACAAGACTGATAGCTTGAAGTTGGATTGGGTCATGTCTGCAGAATACATCAGGATTCATGGGCCAAAGTCTTCACGAAATATATGCCAGAAGACGGACGTCGTCGCCAAGGGAGCCCAAGAAAAACCTGGCGTGACGACTTACTGCGGTACTCTGAGATATTTAATGATTACTTAAGCCGTCACTTATGTATGACAAAACTGTCAAAACCTTTATTAAGTGATTGCCTAAGTAATCAATAAAGCTCTCTGAGTTCGGCAGTTAGAGGCGTTTGTGCGAGAGAAGGACAGAAGAGTGAAAGGCTGTTTGCTTAGCAGATGAAAAATACAGGCTAAAAATAAAACTACGTACAGTCCAAAAAGCCAATAAGTACAAGCAGACATATTTATAATTCTAGTACACTGAAAATATTGAATGCAATTTTGTTTTTTTTTTTAAACGTTTCGCCTAAAGCGATTGATGTCGAACTCTGCATCGTTTGACATCTGTCTGTCTAAATGTATTTGTAAAATCTTAGAGATTTTATAAATACATTTAGAGACAGACAGATGACATTTAGAGACTGTTTGTTACACTGACTGTCTGTTACAAGTAAATGGAAGCTAGCTGGCTGTATATTATTACTTGTTAGCATGTTTTTGATTGTACCACTCACATTTACTTTACAATCATAATCCAGAATAATGTGTAAGCAATTTTTTGACATTGAATATGGCACGTTGTACATCGGCATAACGTGCCATATTCAATGTCAAAAATTTGAACATATTGGTATGTTCAACAGATGGCACAGTGGCACAATAACCGTCCTTCTAACGATAGTATACCAGTTTCATCATCATCATCAGTCTTTAATGTTTCCACTGCAGGGACTCAGGCCTCTTCTCTAGGAGAGGGATGGGCTATAATCCACCACGCGGGCCAATTGCGGATTGGTAGATGTCACATATCTTCGATTTTTATTGTTCACCAACAATAATTAAAAGTCATTCTGAATTACCAACAATTAAACTATGCGGAATCAGAAGACAATACAACAGAAAATATTTCAGGCATTTGTGTACATATTGCGTCAATTTGAGATTAATGCGTGCGCGCATATTCACAAACGTCAGCATTCGTAACCTGCAACCAACAGTCGAATCTGTATCTTATTTATTTAACAACAAGGTTAAAAATTGATAATCTTAAAAAATAACTGAAACGTCAACGATAACCAGAAACTTCCAAACAAAACTGTCTCTTATTACTTTAGCGGTCAGATTTAAAATTGATTATCTTAAGAAAAAATCAGGTAAAAATTTACGTAAGGTGACTGATCAAAATCGACAGACACAGCCCAAATAAGTACTACGTGGGAAATAAAGTTTAATGGAGCATAATTTATGTTCCGGTCATACAGAGGAATTTCATTATTTTTATTTGTATGATCTTTGTCTGTCCGTTTGTCTGTCCGTTTGTCTGTGTGTCTGTTACACTAACATCACCGTCTTCGTAGCCTTTTCCTGACCATGTTAGAGTCACCTTCTAGTCTTACTGGATACCAGTGATTTATTTGGAGTGACTGCCTATCTGACCTCCGAAACCCTTTTTTTTTGGAGGGTGTGAAAGCGTCAAATGAGTGCCAGACTTCTACTGACTAAAAACCACCCATGTTTCTTCTTAGACCTTTGTGTCGAGGCCGGGGTTATCTCTTTCGAACACCCCGCAGCCCCGATGGGCCTCTAAACCCCTAGCAAACGGTAACCTTGGTAAGACTGGTGGTCAGACTTGGTAAGACTGGTGGACCAGACATCTACAAATTTTAATGTGTCACTATCACTGTCTCCAGTTTAAAAAGTCTACAAAGTATTTTTTGTTGTATGTTTAATTGTTGTTGTTTGTTTATTTGTGTTATTGTTTGTTTTGTTGTTTTTTTTTTCTTGGTTTGGCTTGTATCGGGCGTTAGGAGCACCTAACGTCTGAAATAGGAGTTACGGAGTTTGAATTTGTGCCCGGTTGACGGCAATAGGCTCGCCCGATAAAACGTAAGATTTAAATAAATCTGGCGAAATGTGGGTATACTATGAGGTACGCCTCTATGCGTATACGCATGTTATAAGACATATTACTATCGTGTTCTTCACACGAATATTAAGTTATGAAACGTCAGTCTTCATTCAATAAATAATTTCCTACATTTTCCTGCATCAAAGCTATAATAAAACTCACATAAAGAAGTCTCAAACAATCCAGAACTTTCAACAATCCAGCAAACCCACAAAAACCGAGTAGTCTTTTAAAAAAACAACAAGAATACTTGTACTTCCGGAACAAATTTCGCTTCACTACAGAATAATTAAAAAAAGCTTAATTCAACTGTCTTAACCTTATAAGGTATTGCCCTGTACCTTTTTATTACGATTGAGGTCACACACAGAAGGTGGAGTGTCCTTTTAGAAGTTATATACAACAGTAAAAGTAAGTTAATTCGTTAATTCATTCAGTATAAACTATTTATTTGTTCGTTTTTTTTTGTTTGGTTTTTTTTTAATGTTTTTTAGGAATTCATTGTTTTTTGGACAGCCTCGTTGGTCTTAGTGGTCGCTATCATGATTGCTGAGCATGAGGGTCTTCTTTCGAATCCCGGGTTAAGCTTATTGATCTTAGGTTTTTCAACACGAATTTTGCAGTAACTGCCCCCGAAGCTGAATTTTTGCCTGGTTGATGGTAATACGCTCGACCCTTATTTGGTTTTAACCTATTTCGTTGCGGGACCTATGACAGTTAAATTGTTTGTCTAGAACATCATCGAGCTTCATTATCTCGGCGTTTTTCAGGTGGGTCGTATTCTGGCTTTCATGAGTTGCAGTGATTTGGGAAAGTGTTTCTGGCTTGTCCCCAAAAAATAAAAGGTTCGCCCTCTACGGTACGGAGATAACCAGGGTTGAAATGGAAACTTCATTTAAGTCAATTGTTTTTTTTTTCAAATGTACATCCTTCATTTTTCATCATAATTATTCTTCTTGTCAGTCATGCAAATAGAATTCAAAAATAGCAATGAATTTTCTTAAGAGTATTCTTAGCTTATAGGTACTCCTAAAGTGTCTTATTTCCTCTGGGGCATTGCTGAACGAATGCCAAAGGCCAGTTAAAACGTGGAATGACAAAAGACTAAAGACAGAGAGGACGTGTACCTTTACTAGAACAAATTTCCATAAGGCGACCTTTAGAGTCGTCTAAAGCCTTTGTTGTAAAAATAACATAAGAGAAGAGGTGATGGAAATTAAACTTAGATAAATGCACGTGTTTATGGTGATTAGCAGTATTTCTAGAGAAGCGTGTTCACTCTTTAATTACTTAATCGTTGTGGGTTTGCGCCTTGGGACACTTTTGACGCTGCGAGTTGTTCGAAAGAGATACCGCGGCCACGCACACAAAGGCTAAGAATGAACATGGGTGGTTTTTAATCAGTAGAAGTCTGTTACAAGTATTTTGATGATTTCCCATCTTACAAAAAAGGGAGGGTACTTTTTGTTTGACATAACTAAAGAAGAATTACTTTAAAATAGACAACCTGCAGGGCTATTACGTACCTCTGTTGACAGATTTATTGATTATCACTTTGGCTGTGTGCTTTGATTAACTGTCTAATGGTTCCTTTTTGTACTAAACCATAACCAATTTGACAGTTAATCCATGGACAATATTATTATGATAGCGACTGTCATGTAAAATTGTTGTTGATTGTTGTTTATTATTGTGTTGTTGTTGTTGTTTGTTGTTGTTGTTGTTGTATTGTTGTTGTTTTTTGTTGATTGTTTGTTTTTTGTGAAATCTCTTTTTGGATCATTTTTAATTAGAAGCATCGTTAATCAAGAGAGCTTCATGCCTAGAAAAGGAAGCTATAGTCCCACCAATTTATCTATTCAGGTGATAGCATCGCTAATGGAGAATTTGTTATATACCTACTCACCAAAAAAAAGGGGGTTCAAACATAAGAATGTAATTTAGAAAAAGTAAGTAATAATATAGGTATGTTAGAAAATAAATAAAGGAAAAAGAGTCATATGGCCTAATTATAATGAATTAATTACTATTTGACCGCACGGTTGGCGCAGTGGCTAAGCAATTAGACTGGTGCGCTGCGTGTCGCGGGTTCGATTCCCGCACGGAACAAAAATTTGTATGGCCTACAGATAGTTGTTTCAGGTCTGGGTATTTGTGTATACAGAGTTTCAATTTATAAATTCAATTTATTTTTTAAATTCGTCCTGTATCGTGGGTACGATACCTACTGGACGAATTCATAGTGTGGGGACAATTTTTATTAAAAAAAAAAAGAAAACAAAAATGACATCTAAAAGAGTTGTTAAAAACAAACATATATTTTGCAAAAAAAACATTGTTCATTTAACTGTGTGTGTTAATATTAACTGTTGTCTACCTAATTGTCACCGTAAGAATTCTCAAGACGATTTCCTCAAGAGAAAAAAAAAATGTATTTTTTATTTAATTTTTAAATAAAAAACAAAACTGAAATTGATGTTAATACATACTATTGGATTTTACCGACCTGAAATAATAGGTCATTAACCTTACTTATTTATTGTTCCTATAATAATACTTAGCTAATGCTGAAGTCTCTGTTCTCAGTTGCGATTAGGAAGAAATTGTACAGTTCTACGGAAAATCTATTCGGTCAGCCATTGAAATCATCAACAGTTGTTTATTGGAATTTTACATAATTTGCGTTGTAACTTTTCATCTGAAAATTAGTGAGGAAATACTTACGTAGTTATAAACACACGAATATGTTCCTATAGAAGGGGTACTACCATTTATTTTATGCTGACTTCCCACCCCCCAAAAAATAAAGGTGTACTACCATCCAACCGAGGCTGCGGGTTGTTCACAAGTTACCGCGGCCTCAACATATAGGGCTAAGAAGGAACATGGGTGGTTTTTAGTCAGTAGAAGTCTGACACTCCCTTACGCTCTACCCAAGAGCGGGAGGGGTTATTTGATGATTTTCAACTCGCCAAAAAAAAAAGGGTACTACCATGGGGCTGCAGGTTGTTCGGAAGAAATACCGCGGCCCAGGACACAACGGGCTAAGATGGTATGGGTGGTTTTTAGTCAGTAGAAGTGGAAGGAATCATTTGATGATTTGCCAACCTAAAAAAAAAAAACAAATCAGAGGTACTTCCCTAAAATAACATCTCGCCTTTAATCCCGAAAGGGTAAAGCAGAGGTGTATCCCTTAGTACACCTACATTTCGCTCGTTACTTTTAAGTCCCATTTATTAGGGGGCGACAAAAAAAATGGTAAATCAGGTTCTCTAATGGTTCTGTATCTTCTATATATTTCTGGGCCAATGGTACTTTGTGAGACTTTACTGTCCTTGTTTCTCATCTCCAACAAAAAAAACTGCATGGTATTAGAAAGGCATATAGATTTGATTTTATGATTCCAATTACCAATACCTCCTAATGTTTCTGTTCTCCTAGTAGTTTGTGGAACTTTACTAAAATTATTATTATATCGATTACTTTTATTATACACCCCATCACTAGGAGCTACCAAATCGTAGGTGCTCAGATGAGTATGAAATTAAATATTTTTTATTGTTCCCATTATAGCACCACGTCAAAATATTGATAGGTGCTCAGATGGGAATAGCTTTGGTGCTCCAAGCGTAGGTGCTATAAAAACCGGTGCTCAGGTGGGAACCCCCCTTATACACCTAGCAGTTGCTTAGCCAGTGGAATTTGAACGCAACCTATTTTATTAGTACTTAGCTTCTAGCCAAGGTTAGGCCATAGAAACCAGGGCCGTCCGCAAACCTCGTTGGGTTGACGACATCGTCAATGTCGCGGGAAACACCTGGAAGAGAGACGCTCAGGGTCGGGACATGTGACGGAAGAAAGGGGAAGTTTATACCCAGCAGTGTGATGATGGTGGTTCCGGACTGAGATGATGATGAGCTCCTTATTTCGTCGTTCTGTAACGACAGAATGTAAGCCATCACACTAGAAAGAGAATAAGCCCTTATTGTTGGGCGTTTGCAAATCATGAAATCCTTCCGCTATGGGCAGAGCGGTAGGGAGTGTCAGTCTTCTACTGATAAAAAACCACCCATGTTCCTTCTTAGCCCTTGGGCCGAGGCCGCGGTATCTCTTACGGACAACCCGCAGCCTCGACGGGACCCGCTGCCCCGACGGGAGAGAAGAAGCCCGAAATATGTCAAATAGGGTACGAAATATTTATAAAAACTTCATTCTTTAGGAAGTGTATGTTTGTGTTTTTGTGTGTTCTAGTTTAAATCAACATTAAGTCATTTTATTAGTATAATATAATTTGTAGAGGAAGGTAGGAATATACAATGACTTCACGTTTCCTTGTAAAGTTCTCTGTCAATGCCAAAAGAAAACGTGACGTGTCGTGACGTAGTTTATTAAATAATTTAATTATAGTGTATTCAGTTAAACATCCTTTTTATGTTTTATTGTTTTTCCTTGAAATGCCGTGGTCGGTTAATGTGAAATAATAATTAACTGATATTACAGCACATTTTGCGGTTTACAATATTCAATGTAACAAAGCGAATTTCGAACATCATCATCTATCTGCCTGCCATTTTCCAACTTTATTAGGGTCGGCTTTCTAGTCGTACCGTATATAAGGAACTAAGTACCTACCAGTATTTTACATAGAGTGACTGCCTATTTGACCTGCACAATAGTGAATATCACCAAAAAAATCGAATTAGTCCGTCTGTTAGATTATCGAAAAATATTAGATACCTACGTGTTTTTTGTTTTATTCAATTAATAAGAATTGACGAAAATAAAACGTGTCAAAGATCATGAGTGGATCTTTTGACGTCACTTTGTGGGTAAAAAAGTACTAACCTTGTGACGTCACACGACTTGTCGCGACTTTTCGAAGCACTGTTTCGTCTTCATCTTGTGTTTAAGTGATAAAAGAAAAAATACGTGTCCATTATTTTTTGAAAATCTATCTGACGGACTATTTTTTTTTGGTGGAATACCCTATTTAGTTAGTACTTACTGGGTAGTAAAATGCCTCTTCATAAAGAGTACTGCGCATACCGCAATACATTGTATCTTCTATTGAATGATAAGTAGCCCGTAGTAAACTATATTTTCAAACCGTTTGGAGTTGAAACTCTGGAGGCGTGGAGACCATGACCTGATTTTGGAAATTTCGGAAAGCATAGTTAACGCATCTTATGACCCAAGGGCTGGGTTTTTCTTGCTGCGGGTTGTTGGAAAGAGATACCGCGGTCTTGGCACATAGGGTTAAGAAGGTACATGGTTGATTTTTAGTCAGTCTGACACTCCCCACCCCTCTGCCCAGAGTGAGAGGACTCATTTGAGGATTTCCCAAGAAAAAGGGCTAGTTATCCCTAGGGTAAATATCGCCATTCAACGTGGCAATACCGCCGCGCCGCGCGCCAGTCTCTGGGGCACATTATCAGCTGACAGCCTTGAGTACTTTTTTGATGCCTTTTCAAAGTTTGTTGTTCTTTTTATATATTTTATTGGTAATATGTTTAGCGTGATTCCATTTAATATAAAATTCAATTACATTTCAATATTATTTGAAACTTTAAATAAACATTTCTAAATACTTACACTTCAAGAAATACCCTTGCACATTCCAAGTAATACACGCTACACTATTCATCAATAATTCATGTCGGTTCGCATTTGTTTGCAGCACATGGTACAATTGTTATCTTAGTTCCCAGAGCTCTGGCCGCCCCACTTTCATTGATTGCGTCATGTTTAGCTCAAATGCACTGTTTCGTAGTTTCCGTATTGGGTGACACGAGATTTTAATTGCTGGCTTGTAAATAGGTCCATACGACGTAATAGGTACTCCCAACCAACCTGATTAGATACATGTTTCTTGAACCTGAGAAACGGGTTACTTTATAGGCTACCAGCGGCTTCGCTCACTACAGCTCGAAAATGAAACCAAATGGCGGATAAAATCGGGATAAAAACTATCCTTTGTGTTAATCCAGGTTATTAACTATCTGTGTACTAAATTTTATCCAAATCCGTTCAGTAGTTTTTGCGTTAAAGAGTAACAAACATCCATCCATTCTTACAAATTTTCGCTTTTATAATATTAGTAGGATCAGCTACCTTTTTTTGCGGGTGGAAAATCATCAAATAACGGGGTCCCGCCCTTGGGCAGAGCAAAAGGGAGTGTCAGACTTCTACTGACTAAAAACCACCCATGTTCCTTCTTAGCCCTAATTGTGTCGAGGCAGCGGTAACTTGTGAACAACCCGTAGCCCCGACGGGGTAACACTTTGTCTGACCTGCGGGGCGAGCACGGGCGTACCCAAGACGTTGGTGACAAGACGTTATAAATTATGTCATGTCTTAGAATTTGTCTTAAATGCTAGCACGGGTACCACATGTGATATAATTTAAGACGCGACTTGTCTTTCTTGTTGCTGACTTCATAGTGTGACCTAGTATATTAAAAAAATAAAAATGTCTATGACCATCTGAATAGGCGACCAAATAAAATAATACGTATAGAAGACAACTTTTTAATTTTCTTGGGTACTAATTCATTTTTGACAAAACACGTACGCGGCACGTCTTTCATTTTCTTTTTTTATTTATTATTTGATAACTTGCTACTAACTAAAAGTTCTGTTTTTCTTTTAAAAGTTTGATGTGATTTGTTTTGAAATATATTTGTCAGGCGGAAAATCCGTTGGAACTCGGATGTCTGGCAACTCGAACGGATTAGAGGAGTCCCGAATGTTTCTTCGGAATATTTTCCTACTTTGGACCTCTTGCCTTCGGGCAAGAACATAATTATAATAATTTACTGCCATTTGATGCAGTAGTAAGCAGAAAAATATACTTATATTTTTAATTTACTTTTATCACCACCTCCGAACGAACGTGATATAAACGAGCATATTCATCTGTCAAAATGTGACATTTGTTACAAAATGGGTGCGCCCATATTAGCAACTAAGACATAGGAGTCCCAACTAAACGTCAAGAAGTTATATCACATATCAAGAAATTATCTTACGCCGCCGTGCTAGCATTTAAGACAAAACGGTTTTATCGCCCAAACTGTGATAAAATGTGTGACTCATGCCATGTCACTGTAGGCCGTGCTCGCCGGGCTGCAGTCGCTTGCGACCACTCGCCCAAAGGAGCAGTTCTTCTATTAAGAACTACGATTATAGAATACCTAATTCCCACGTAGAACTTTTCATATCTATTTTTATCTCAAACAGTCGATTCTGACATCATTTGCTTTAAACTTACAAACGCAATTAAAAATAGCTGTTTATTTTTAACTTCCAGAGAATCACGTTTTGGTAGGTGTGTTTCAACACACTGACAGATTCTTTTCACTCTATTTTGTGTAAATATTATGGGTACAGTCGAGGAAAAAGATTACGGAATTCATCTATTGGTCATCTCTTTGAGAATCAATCAATACATCTTTTCATCGCTATGACGTAAGGAAACTGGATGTAATGTAATGTTTTAAATGAGGAAGGTGGTAGACTGAATGGATTTATACAACTTTGCAGCTCATGTTTGGCGTAACAAATACGATTTGTTTACGTTTTTCATGATTGTTTTGACTACTCCGGCAGAATTCGATCCTTCCGGGTTTAATTTAGGAAAAATTAGGTTGAGCTGTAAACTACTTGATTTTTTTTTTTTTTTTTTATTTATGAAAGGTAGCTTCACAGCTTACAGTAAATATAATGATGATGAAGCTTTTGTCCGTTTTTTTTTTAATTGGTGACTAACTGTAAGAACTGGCTCTTCTGCTAACTTCAGTGGCAGAAAATCCTCGTTTTTGACACCGACGCTGTTATCGGAGTGGACAGTTAAGCTGGTGGCCAAATGCCACAATACAAACGCGTACATAACTCATGCAAAAAGTCTTTTAATTTTTATCCGACTTCCAAAAAGGAGGTGGTTTTTTGACTGTATTTTTTGTGGTTTCTTTTATGGCAATGTAATAGCTGCTTTCTTGATCCTCCACATACTGTCTTGGGTGATTTTCCACCCGCTGGAATGCCCAGTTTTAGATACGTGCCTAAGCCACTTGATTAGTACATAGATAAATAAATATTATGAAACTAGATAGATGAATTGATAATCGTCTCAGACTGATTGCAGATTAGTTTGCCGATATCTGAATTGCGGAAGTATTATCAGCTTAGCTAATTATTCTAATACTTACAGTAAAAAATCCAAGTCATATCTCCACGTCCTAGCAAAACCATTCGCTGCGCGAACGGGCGACCGTCGTCGCATCGCGTCCATTTTTTGACGAAACCAAATGCGTGGTCGATTCAGACAAATGGGTTACATAAATATGATCGTGTTTTTGTGCTCGCTTTGAGTAGTTTTAAAATCACGATCGGCTAGAATCCGCGTAGTTATAAAATCCATAAATAGGTATATTTTACAAATAACAAAAATTAAATAATATGTAATGCACATATTAATTAAATGTAACTAAAATTATTAGCTTAGCAGCAAACATGAATTTTCATCAATAAGGTACCTTTGTATTTAATGTTATGTAATTTCATATTGTGTTAAAGTTTATGTTCTTTGTCAATTCTATCCAAAATCATATTGTTTGACAATGTACAGTCCCATACACAAGTTTTAGTAGTTTTTTAGATGAATAACAAGAAGTATATCGTAGAGATCTCGTGAAAAGGAACTGAGCCATGGAAGTAAGTACTGCCATCGGTGCACTGATGTTTGTACTGCCTGGCTTGTCGTTACCTATTTGCTTCACTATACATTTTTGTATACAAATAGATTATTTTTTTACCGAGTTTGTCCTACACACTAGTGGTAAAAGTGCCCTTTTAAGCAAGTAAATGCCTGTACTAGGACACACCTCCTGTATTATTACTTTATTACTAACCAACTAATAATGTCAATTAAATATTTGATTAATGGTCTGAAATTTTTAATTCAAGTTTGCAATGTTTATTTTTGTTTGAATAAAATCAAAACATTTTTGTCACCAATTGTACCACAATTTCACTTTTAAATCAATTAACAACTATTGTTTTCTACTGGTCTTAGTGAAAACATTTACCAGTTGATTTAAAATAAGCCACAAGGTAATTTGAACCTTCTACTTGAATTCCATGGTAGATTTCAGCTCAGCATGGTTGCCAGACTTTTCTTGCAAATTAGACTCCACGTGGAGCATTGTTAATGAAGATGAATGGATGTCATTATTTGATTAGGAATTTATTTAAAGAAGATTTTTGCTTTTCTAAACAAACATGAAAGAAAAAAACTCTACGTAAATATTAATATGTGCAAGAATGCAATTTTTTTAAACACAGTAGGTACTTAAATATTCTATTATGTTACTTAAATTTATAAAATAAAGCCTATTAATAATTCTGTCATTAGCATTTACCTAGGCTTTTTAAAACTATGTTCGGAGTTAGGGACTGTCTTCTACTCTAACCGGGTGAAGCTGAATACCAGTATTTTGCTTCTCGTCATGTCATCAGAAACCTCCTTTCTTGCCATACCATGCGTCTACGCGTCGACTAGCTCGCCGTCCGTGCGTCTTATGACGACGACAGAACGTGTCGACGGCGCGTTCGTGTTCCACGCGCGTTTCAAAGAGATGTCAGCAACATGAGAGGGACCCGTAATCGTTGACGCCCGTCGGCACATATAGGGCTAAGAAGGAACATGGGTGGTTTTTAGTCAGTAAAAGTCTGACACTCCCTTTCGCTCTGCCCAAGATCGGGAGCTTATTTGATGATTTCCCAACCGCCTAAAAAAAAAAGGTTGTGCAGGTCAGCTCCAACTGCATCTTAAAAATGATCTTTGGCCGACTGGATTGCGCGATCGTTAACTGGTGCTGTAAAATTTCTGCTGGGCCTGTAGGTAACACAGATGTGCCCCTTTGTTGTGTTAATTTCATAATTTGTGTTGTTTGTTTTTTTTTTCGCTAGATATAAGTTAAATTGTTACTAACACTGTGTGTTATTATTACTTTTTTTTACAAACTTAATACATTTTTAAATATTTCTTATAAAAACAATTAAAAAAACATATAAAAAATTGTAGCCCACCGGTATCAGGAACAGGGTCCAAGCTACCCGCGTCAGGGCTCCAGAGAAAGGAACCTCCTAACAATACGAGCCGTGTCCAGGAGTATCGCTGTCTGCATCAAGCCCTTGATCCAGCTACCTAACGAGAGCCTCCTCAGGTGTTGGTCAAGGCTCTTGGATAATTATTAATTATTTTTAATTATTATTAGACCAGTCACATAACGATTAGAAATATTATTACAGAGAACAATAATGTCCGTACCTAAGTAGGTATTTCTGCTACGTGGGTGGTTTATCCATTGTCTATGAAAATGTTAGCAATACGTATTATCTGCCTGTCTACGGTAAATATGATTTCTTTGCTAGTGATGACATAATAATGAGATGAATATAATGGAAATGAAGTACAATAAGATTGTAAATAGGCTTTGTTAGCTTACTGAATAACTTATTTTATATTAAATTATCTCATCTTGACTTGAATCGATTGTAATGTTGAAAAGAAACAAAACGATTGTTTTGTATATTTTAGTTTTAAGGTTTCCCTGTTCCAAACATTATGAAACAAATTCGTTTGTTTATCTATCTATAATAAAGGGTGTAAAAGTACCATTAACGCAAACGAAGAGCACTTCTTGTTCTCCCCACCACTGCGATCATTTTTTGTTTCTAGATATATAGTTACGGAGATATTGGGGGCAAAGTTCCAAAAATGCACAGCTGTTTTTGTAAATACTAGTTTTTCAGGTTAAAACTTTACTTAAATTACCTCCATGGCCCGTTTACTATTCAACGCACACACTAGCACAATGTTTTAATAGTGCTACATTAAATTTTATCGTAAAATGTGATTTTTGACCCCAAAAAAAAAATCGTTTCCCTGCAAAAATTTTTGCGTACGGGTACTTAGTTTGATGAACAGAATGCTTGGTTGACGTATACATGTGTGAAGGGTTAATTTACACCCTGTATGTGTATAGTAAGGTAAGCAAGTGCCTGTACTGTATATTTTTATGAATACAAGGAGTAACATAAATATGCGCAAGACCGCTATAATTGTAGTGTCTCAAAAATGTTACTAAGCTCAACTGCATGCTGCGTGTACTACAAGTCCACGTAAACAACCAGTATTGGTTGAAGGAGCTATCATCAATCAATAAGACCTCTTAATTAGTTTTTCCGTCCCAGAAACCAAGTGTTGGTACTTTTAGTAAAAACAGTTTTAAAATATTAATTTCTCAAAGAAAGCAACAAATTCCTTCAAAATCAGTAACCATAAATAAATCTTCATTCTCACATCAAAGTAATTCTGTCTAAAACTGTTACAGTATCCCCGGTTTTACTATCAAATCATGAATGGCACGTGCCAAAATAATATCCATTGATAGACAAAACAGTATGACTGACCGTATCCACGTGCTGACGAAAGAAAAACAACTCACTCTTGACGCCCTTTTTTATTTTTGATAACTACATACCTATAATATTTCTTATCTGTACACAAAATACACTTTATTATATTTATGTACCTATCTATATATTTTAGTTGACACAAAGTGCAAAGCTGTTTTACATCCGTCACTTCACTATGTCAGGTTCAGTTGAAAACCAGCGTCGGGCACTAGCTGCTCGGCAGTTTGCTGAACTGGACCTATTTGGCGCCCCCGTGAGACACACAATTTTATATCTTTTTTTTTGTTCCCTGTTTAGTTTCTAGTTTTTGTATTTTTTGTTGTGTGTACTTATGGTATGTGCCAAATAAATATGTTTTCTTTCTTTCTTTCTTTTCTTTCTTTAGATTAGAGAGTCAAAATCATAACCCTCCTTTGGCTTTCCCGTAGTCGGGTAAAAACAGTGAAATATACAGGGTATAAATACATAAAGGGACGTCAACGTTCAGTTAATCATTTTGAACCCCAAAAAATCTGCTATTGCAGCACATTTTGCATTATGAAACAGTCGTTTTGGGATTGGTTTCCATGATCATTTCATCTGATCACCGAAACATGACCGACCACCACGATGAGCTTGACCACAGTAGAAACGGGTTTTGTTGACCGATACAGATTCTATGATTTCTAGTCGAGCTGTATTGAAAGAGTTTTGTCTATCCTTGGTAGAATAGATCTAGAATCGCTATGCTACGCATGCTTAAAGACCTTGACTGTTTAACCTATCATTCAGTTTTCCACATCTACATGTTTTTCATTAGCTAATATCCCACGTCTACAGCAGCAGATTGTGATCGTCTTTTATTAAATTTGACTTTTCAAAAACCAAAGAACTTATTATATTGCGTAACTGAACCTTTTAGACTTACCTACAATGTGTCACAGTCGATCTGATATCGAATATTTTATTTCTCTTGAAATTTTCCATACCGCTGCGATCTACTAATCAGAACTCGACATATGAGGTATCATTAGAACCGTCTTAATTGTCCGGTGAATATAGGTTACGTGACGTGTTTCAAAAGTTGATATGGCGCCCTCTAGCGGACAAAACGTAATGAAAATGGAGATATAGGTATATGCTGTGTTTGGTATCATTAGAAAGGGCTTCACTTGTACATTACCAAATATTGTTCAAATTTAAAGTGACGCCCTCTAGCGGACAAAAAGTCACGTTTAAAAAAATATATATATAACACTAAAATTGTTAAAACCCGACAACGACAAAAATAAACGAAGTTGAAAAAGTATGAAACAAGATTTTCAGGATGCTGAAAGAAAAGCCGCTGTCACACGTTTATAGGCACCAACCTAAACACTTTAATAACGTGTGACTGCGGCTTTTCTTTTTCTGCATCCCGATTCATAGTGCAAAATGGTCCTGTATGTTCCTCCAAAATGGTTTAAACGCTGACACAATAATTTCTGATAACAAATATGTGGTGTTCACACATCACCATCCTCCTGCCCTTATTTCAATTAATTTGAGGTCGTCTCAAAACGGTGAAGGAAAACATCGTAAGGAAACCAGCATGCCTTTCTTTTTGGAAAATCATCAAATAACCCCACCCGCTCTTGGGCAGAGCGAAAGGGAGTGTCAGACTTCTACTGACTAAAAACCACTCATGTTCCTTCTTAGCCCTATATGTCAAGGCCGCGGTATCTCTTACAACATCCCGCAGCCCCGACGGGCATGCGTTAGAGCCAAAAATTCGAAGACATGTGACATCTACTCGTACCAACCCGCATTGGGCCCGCGTGGTAGATCCCCCATTCCCTCTCAAAGAGAGGAGGCCTGTGTCCCAGCAGTGGGAACATTGATGGCTGTTGATGATGTTGATGTGGTCGTCGCAGCATGTCTACATGTTCCATTAATCCTCTATTTCTCGTCAGCTCATCGGACACGACCTTTCTTGCCATAATAATCATCCTTCACACAGTCCGTTTATTTTATACTACACTAGCGGACGTCACGCGGTTTCACCCGCGTAGTTCCCGCTCCCGTGTGAATAGCCTACGTCACCCGGGGATAGTGTAGCCTCAAAAAGGGTGAAAGAATTTTTCAAATCGGTCCAGTAGTTTCGGAGCCTATTCGTTACAAACAAACAAACAAATCTTTCCTCTATTATATATATATTAGTGTAGAAAATCCAATTTTTTTTAAATCGCTAGTCGACTAAATACGCCTTCTTATTAACGGAGTGTTTCAGATTTCAGTCTGCAAGAAAGGGTCTAATTAGAGAATTGGAGATTAATATGCACGATGTTTCCATGTTCCATCAGATTTTGTCAACACCTAGCTCCGGAGCTGCTTATAATTTAATTAAGTTTGTTTTGTTACGATTTACCTATGAAAGTCGGCTGGGACTGTCATGTTAACCTGTATAAAACTCCCTAAAAATAAATAAAAGAGAAAAAAAATACGCCTTCTGCAACTTCTTACCTTCTAATTGTCATGTGATCATTTCTCAAATCTGTTTGAATACACAAATATCTGAAGAAACGTGACTTTAAAGAACTTAATAAAAAAAACTCCTAAATCCACTTACATTTATTTTATACTCAATATATTGAATTTCAATTATTGAAGATATTATTATGCACTGTTTTTCCGTCGGCGTCGTTAAGTATAAAATTGAATTTGTATACGATACTTCTAAAACGTCAGAAAAAGTACATGAAACTTTAATATTTTTGGGAGTGAACTGTATAATAAAATTGTATCGTAATAACACAATACAGGAATGATTCAATACTCGTTTTTTGAATTATTGTTGTCAACAAGGAAAACCCCAGGAAAATCAGAATAGAAATATTCTATTCCTTCATTAAGCGCTGATCATCAACACAGAATTCTAATCGCCAGATTTTCAATGTAGTCATCGTTTTTTATCTCCGAATTTTAAAGGAAAATCCAATAAAAAATCATTGTATGACTTAATAAGATCACTTGGATTTTCCTGGGGTTTTCCTTGCTGACAACAATAATCCATAAAACGAGTATTGGATCATTCCTATTGAAAGGCCCAGGCTTTATATACATACATAACATCACGCCAGTAATTCCCGAAGGGAAAGGCACAGTTATACCTAACAGTACACACTTATTTTACCAGTTATGTTTAAGTACAGTCGAACAAGCTAATGAGTATACATCTTTATAATTCTAGAACACTGAAAATATTGATTGCAATTTTGTTTTATGCAATTGTGTTTGTTGTAAACACATTCCTTATCTTGTATTTTTACCCGACTACGGCGAAGTCAAAAGGAACGGTACTGATTTTGGCAGTTATGTAATAAATGAGGTGTCAATAGATTCGTAAGAATAGCCCGGGTGACATAGGCTATATAAATTTTAACAATTATTTTTATGACGAAATTTAAATGTCAAATTCTAAGCTCGAAAAATATTTAATTTAGATAATCTTAACATGTTTGATATCAAATGAGAGGTCTTGACGAGCATATTACAAATATGTTTATTATATTAAAGTTTTAGTCAACATACATGTTTAGAATGCGGTCAAAAATTTCTCGCGGACTAGTCTGCTATTTACTCGTACTATTTAAATAGCAAACCAACATTCAGTAGAATTTTACATCATGAAAGTAATAAATTATAACGAATTTATTAAATAACACTAAAATAAAATTCACTACAATTACGGTCCTCTATAATAATTTTACTTATATTTAAATAGAAATATACAAGTTAAATATATGAATATCAGACAAAAATTATTTTCTTGTTTTCTATTTTTAAGACCGCGGTTTTGTAGTCGGGTTTTAGTTTTTAAACTTATTTTCTCAATTAAATTTTAAGTAAACTGCAGTGAAACGTGTTATGCACCTCTGCCTCTGCACGTGTGTGTATGAAGAAGCGTACATCACGCACACAGGCGCAACAACTGTCAGTCGCCGCTTGTTTCAAGTTACTCAATTTTGCGAGAGCGCTCTTAACTGATGGCAAACGCTGTATCGTTTGACATAAGTGTCTAAATGTATATGTATAGTCTTAAAAGTAAATACAAGTTAGCTGGATGTATACTCATTAGCTTATTCGACTGCAAAAGGGGACGATTCTATTGCCTTCAACTGGGCACAAATCCAGATTCCGTGGGTGCTACTGAGAATTCCTGACAAAACCCAATAACAATTTGTGAACCCGGGGTCATCCTCAACCCGTCAGAGCTACGGGTTGTAGTAAGAGATACCGCGGCCTCAACATAAAGGGCTAAGAAGGAACATGGGTGGTTTTTAGTCAGTAGAAGTCTGAAACTCCCTTTCGCTCTGCCCAAGAGCGGGATGGGTTATTTGATGATTTCGCACCCCCTCAAAATAAAAAAGGGGTCATGCTCATCAGTTGCGATTACGACTGCCACTACTGGACTCTGCGACTATTGAAAAATCAGATGGCAGTGTTAGTTACTGCCCATGTAGTTACTGTAAGACTTATGTATATTGTGACAATTATGTCTTTGCCTTACGTATCTACACTGATTCGAAAACTACAGCCGTGTATCAACAAAATTGTGGTCACGTCCGTCCTACTTACACATCTTCTGTCCCTGTCGCACACTTGTAAAATACGTGACATGACGCCTAGGACATACCTTTGATTTCATCGTTACTTTCTATTGTGTTTATTGTTATTATGATAGACCGTACCAAATAGAATATTTAAACTGCTTTCTAGACCTAGTGGTCAAACACTACTAACTGTTGAGCCTGAGGTTTGTGTTCGGTTTTAAGGTAGATAAAAGTGCCGCCGCAGTAGACGCTCCGGGCGTCGGGGGCTACGTCACGGCTTCCGGCTACCGTAGAACCGTAGACGCGGGCCTGTGGACGGTGAGTGATGGGCTAGCTCGCCGTCCGTCCGTCTTACGACGACGACAGGCGGTGTCGACGCGCGCCTCAAAGAGATGACAGCAAAATGGGAGGGGCCCATAAGGGCCGACGCCCGTCGGGGCTGCGGGATGTTGTACGAGATACCGCGGCCTTGACATATAGGGCTAAGAAGGAACATGGGTGGTTTTTAGTCAATAGAAGTCTGACACTCCCTTTCGCTCTGCACAGGGGCGGGAGGGGTTATTTGATGATTTCCTGACATGTAGCTCGGAACTTATTCCCAATGCCGGTCGAATAGACCTTAGTAGCACAAAAATTGCCCAGCCTGGACTAGGTTGAACCTGTGCTAGACGTGTAAAAGAGCTATATTTGCAAACCAATTACGATATAACATTTTAAACATGCTATCCTCTCTTGCTAAATAAAAACAATTTGCAAATATAAAATTAATTAAATGTATGTTCCAATTCCAAGGGATGTCAGCAGTCCCGACAGATTTGGTGCGTATTATTGAAGAGATCCATCGTTATAAACCTCCTAATGTTCCCCAAATTGGACCAAGGCAGAATAATGTTCTTCTAAATAAAAAATAGTATCATCAAATTCGGTTCACAATTGGTAAAAAAAATCGCTGAACACACACACCTTTTAGAAGTCGGTAAAAATACCCCATTATTTGACAACGACCTTGAAACACCTCATACACTTACGACCACATTAATTCACCCATCCGTAAACCTAACCACGAAACATGTAATAAATATTTATTTTGTTTATTTAGTATCGCCCCTCGCTGCATACCAAGTCTGAATGGACAAACAAAAGAAAACGTCGTAGATTTCCACAGGAGAGACATAAAATTTAACAAGGGCCACGAGTGGACCGTAAATGGGCTATTTTTAAGGGCAATAGGTGTATTGAACTTTGCTAGGTTGCAAGGAGTGGGTGATATGGGAGGCCTATTTCTATTGGTAAGGCGATGTGTTACCTTTTTTATTATGAGTGTGTATGCTACGAGTAGCTTAGATTCTCTGCCTTTTCGGCGAAAATTGTTGGCCAGATTTTAACTTGGTAACTAACGTTTCGCAGAATTTTATTTCGCCGAATAATCATTTGCCAACTTATCATATAATTTTGTTTATTTCCCAACCTCACAGTTATCAACTATACGTTTGGTCTGATTTTCATGTTGACACTTTTTAAAATGCCAACATTCAAGTAGCAAAATGTTTTAGTTCGCGTAATATTCATTTAGTTGTTTTTAAAATGATTCCAATCATTTCATTTTCAACCTAACCTAACAGCTGTAGGCCCAGTCGACGGAGCCTCCTACTACTGGGTGGTTTAAAAAGAATTAGTCGGAGTGATCCAAGTCCCGAGCTCGCTTCGCTCGCTCTAGCATCCAAGTTTTCCTAGTAGCGGGTAAAAATGTGGGTAAACTTTAGTTTATTTTTGATCACTATAATGTATGAAAAGTGAACTGTTACACTGACAAAACGTCATTCTTCTAATAGTTGTGTGGCCTAGTAAAATGTTTGACAAATGATAATGTCCCAAACGTTTTGTGTCCTTAAAATAATTAGCTTAACAATAATTCTACCAAATGAAAGGTTAGTCATACAAAAATTTGCTAATCGTTAGTTGTCAAAGTGAAACATCGGCAAAACGTTGGTTGGCAAGTGATAATCTGCCAAACAATTTTCAGCGAAAAGTCAGTTTACCGCAAGTTGATTGTTCTAAAATTGTGGTCGGAAAGGCAAAAGCTAGGTATTCAATTAATTAACCATAATACGACTTTAATTTGCTATTAGGAAAAAGCTTGTGGTTAAATAATAAAACTGCCACCCGGGTCAATTCAGGTTAAGTCTTGCTTTCCTAGGTTGGTCCGTGGATGGGTGACCACCATACATTTTGGCATACAAATTGCACTTTTGTTGGAAATAGCTGTTTATTTCTAAATAACCGATAAAGAATATTAATATGGGATCTTCAGAATGATGAACCCAAATGAAGACGCCATTTTTTTTTAAATCTGGTTAATTCCTACATGGTAACTGTTTTAGCGTCGGTGTAAATTTGACCCTGTATACCTACCCACTACTTACATAACTATTTATTTTTTGTTCGATGTATGTACTGAATCGGAAAAACCAAATATTACCGAAGCGACCCTTTGTCATTTTACTATACCTACTTTTTACAAATAAGTCGTAATAACAATAGGTTATTAACAGCACTTATTTTTGCCAAACTGGTACACTACATAGGTACCTACTAAGTGATTATTATATACTGATAATTAGTTAAGAATATTATCATTGAAGCACGCTCATTATTATGTATTGTCTAATTACTAATTATTGTTTGTATACATATTATAATACACAATAACTAACCTGACTAATAATTATTATAAATGTGAAATAGAATTTATTTGTTTGTGACGCCTTAACGCTATAACGTCTAAACAATTTTTTATTTATTTACTTATTTAAACTTCATGTACAAGTGTGGTACATAGGCGGACTTAATGCCACAAGGCATTCTCTACCAGTCAACCTTTGGGTTAAAAAAGGACAGCACTGTGGTAGAGTCCAAATACAGTTAAAAAAAAAAGATAAGACCATTTTGTAAACATAATACATAAATTGGTGCATACTCATACATAAATATACAGATAGAATCAAATAAACTAATATATATTGTTACGCCGCCGGTCATCTAAAATCTTCGAGAAACCTCGCTAATAACTGAGAAGTACGCGTGAATTCTAGTAGGTACCTAATTCCATTCTGTAGGTATAACTACGGCGCCCGGCTTTAGCGATACTTGCATTTTAATTTCGACCGTATACCTACAGCGTAAAGTAACTTCTTCTTTGTTGGTTATTTTATCTTTAAGTTTATTTTTTTGTTATAATGTTTTTCTGGATGCTTTATGGAATAGTAGCGAATTTTCTCGAATATCTTTTGTTTGTTAGTGGTATAAAAGGACCGAGAGAGGTCGCAGCGAGTCAGTCTACTTTTAAGCGAGACAACGAAAGGTCCGAAGAGATATCAAGTGCGCTAAAGTGTTCAGTTGTGATTTGCGATTGTTTATAAGTGTTTTGCGAGTAATAAAGTTATTTCGTGTGTTCAATTGGTAGTGCTTTTATTTATCCCATACCCAGCTCGTAACAATATTTTAATACATACAAATACGAGAAACTTTAAAATAATTACTTACTAAGACTAAGTAGTGACTAAATTTTAATTACATTTGACATAAGTACAGATAAACCAGGAGACAGCTTAGGTGAAAGGATGCTTTTTATCCCGATTCGACGTTTCTGCGGGATAATTACGCGCCGCCACAGGAGTAAAACCGCTCGAAAAAACTTGTACTTTAAGTTCTCAAAGACAAAACATTAGTGCGTTGGCTGTCTGTTAAACGGATTAACATTGATTTAAAACGGATTTAATAATATAATTACAGAACATGACTTTGAACTTTTAATCGTTGGTTTTAGTGCACTTCAATCCACAATAATTATGATTATTAACTGTTTGTGAATACAATGATCTTTCATAATATGAAGTTTATAAAAAATCTTTTTTTTTTTATCGTTGCCCCCACTTGGAATTTCTCCTGTATCGTGGGTGCGTTTACAAACATTTAAACTTCACATACACAAATACACCCAAACCCGAAGCAACTATACTGTAGGCCATACAAATGTTTGATCCGTGCGGGAATCGAACCCGCGACACTCAGCGCAACAGTCCAATCACTGCGCCAACCGTGCCGTAAAACTACTATACTAAAATTTTACCACCGAACTATCAGACCATCCATACTTGGTAGATATATGGTAGATATCCTGAGGATATTCGGCGCTTCTTCTCCATGTTTATTACGCACAGCCAAAGTGTGGAACTCTTTGCTCCAATCTATGTTCCATCCTTCAAAGCGTGAACAAGCATCTTCTTTTTCCCACTCCTCCGCTGTTCTTTTCTGAATAAATTCGTTGCGGAATTTGTTTCTCTGGGACTTCATCGCTCGTCGAGCTTCATTGTCTCGGCGCTTTTCTTGTGGTCGCCACTGTTGATTCTGGCTTTCAGGAGTTACAGTGGTTGGGAAACAGTGTGTCGGGCTTGCCACTTCATTAAATGAAAAAAGGCATATTCTGGGCACGCTCGTTCCATCATAGACCTCATCTATCGCTATCCATCAGACGTCATCGAGCTCAAGTGTTTGCCCATTTTGCAGTCAAAAGAAATATTTTATAATCCGTACCTGATCTAAGTTTTCTTGAGTGTTTTGGTATGTTCAATACTTTACTGCTGAACTGATCTCGATAACATTGTAGGTAGGTGTTTTTTATTAAAAAAGGACTTTATTCACATCATAAGCATACTTATACCTACAAAGCAAAGAGTGTACGCGTATAATTATTCCGCGCTACATTCAATTGAAACCACAAAACGATTAAATTTAACGAAAAATTACTAGTGCGCCACTAACCCGGTTTCCTTCTAACAGCACTTCAAAGTGCACGATAAGAAATCGATAAGTATGTACCTCTTTTGTTCGCAAGTCGGTTACGGAAACTGCCACGACTCCACGAGCAATATTGAACGATTTGTGATGAAATATGTCAGTAAAAATATCCAGTTTATATTGACTCGGTTTGAATAAGCTTCCCGTAGAATGAGAGATCAGCTTAATTTGTTCATATATAGCTTGATTGAAGACTAGGACAAAGTTACAGTCTAACATGACCATAACGGAATAGATAAAAAAGTGTATAATTATACATGGAGCGACTGCCTATCTGATTCACACACCCTTCCCTCCACCTTTGGTACCCCTTGGTAAGACGTGATTTGTGAAATCCCCAAAATCAAATAAAATCCCTTGGAGTTTAATTTACATGATCTCTATTTATCCTTTCAATACCTATAATTATTTAATCGTGAATAACTTTTCCATTATGTATTATTCCCAAATGGCGATGTAAATTTCTAAGGAGGAAACAATAGTTAGGCCCTTTCCAAAAACCCCGTATGACATTTTTTTAAATAAAAGAAAATACCTATCAGTAATCATCTGAAGATATTTCCTTATCTTATCACTAAAACAATATTTCATTTGTTATAGAATCAAAGCCGTCACACCTTCGTTATGAATATCTACTAATGTCGAAGATGATCGGGGAATTACCTACCACATATAAACAAAGCGTCAGTTTTTTTTAAAGGCAACGGCATCTTACATTCTACCCTGGAGGTTTGCCGTTTGCTAACCGGACTATTCTGTGTCCAGAGTGTAAGGCCTCCAATCAAGCTAAACTTTACAAACTACGGCGTGCTGTGCTGTGTTTGCTACATTTCTCATTATCACCTGTCTAGCTTGTTCCCAATTATGGCCATTAGTGCCTGGGCGTGCAGTCTCTACAAAGATAGCGATCGCTTTACGACAAAATCGATGCGGATTTAAGTTGGTAGCTAATACCGGCGGGTCGCGTCCGGCTCACGTCCACCTTAAATCCGCATCGTTATAGCTTTGCGACCGAATTTTGTCGTAAAGCGATCGCTATCTTTGTAGAGACTGCAGGCCCAGGGGCGCAATTCTGTAAAATAGTCAACTTGTCAATAGTGTGTCGATAGTGTGTAAGTAGTGTCTCAATAGAATATTCAATGACATTTGGTATTCTACAACTTATTTATGGTCATTGACTTGCCACAGTTGCAACTGTAGTGACATTGAAACGCCATAATGGGACTATCGTAAAATTGGTAGTCTGGTACATTTTAATGTGTCAATGTCATCGTGATGGCCAAAGTTACGGTAGTCTGTAAATATTTTAAGTAAAATCTGACAGTTGTATCTATCGTGTTTAGCTATCGAACTGCCATTGTGAAGCCATCGAACAACGACACCTCTTTTCCCTATTGATTTGGTTAAATTTGTTCCTTTTAAAATTTAAAATTAAGTGTCCTAGTGTGTACGTCTTACGTAATGTACTAATTAATAAAGTGGACTTAGTTTTTCGCCACAATGAGGCCTTCTGTACCTACTTTGCGGTGGCGTATTTTAGCATTGGCTTATAGTGCCGACTGTCGACGTTTTGCTTTTGCGCCAGCGCCGCAATACTCGCGCATTAATGAGGCTGCAAGTGAATTCGGCTTTGTAAGGAGCAAGCAAAGGAGCTAATTGATGATCCTGTTGGTGTGGAAGTTCATTACATAACTCAAAACTTACTGTGAAAATATATTTCCATTGAACTTTAGAACTCCGAACACAAATCACTTTAAATTCATCACGTTTTTTTATTATTTTCCCAACAACAATTGGGACTTTTCACTTACCTTACCTTTGTCGTTTCATATATGTTAGTCAAGTAACTACTCTCTAAGATAATAATTATATAAAAATGTACTCTGTGATAATAATGTAGAATGTGGAAAAAGAAAAATTTCGGAATTTGGGGGCCAAATCGCAGATTTGAAAAAAAAAAAACAATTTCCATCGAGTAGGGTATCGAAATGAAGGGTTTTAAAAGGAGATTACAAAAATATATGACACTTATATGTTTAATAGAAATTCAAAGTCACAAATCCTATAAACACCAAAACACCAAAGTTAAATAAATCATCTGCGAAGAATTTTACGCGACCAACGAATGAACAAACACAAAAGAAATCTGAAGTTGGAAATAAAAAAGGTTTCAAGTTTTGTATTTAAAATGTGCTTGTTTTTGATTTTCAGTTTTTTCAGTCGGGATTTTTAGTTTTTTTTTTTCAGAAAGGCAGAAACAATATTTTTATCACATCAGATAAAAATATTGTTTTACAATAAACGCTTGTTTTTTGTGAAATTTTGTTTTTGATAATAAAACGTTTTATTTATGATTATAAAAACCTGTATTATAAAGATTTAATTGATAAAAATAGGATTTCATAAAGTGGTAGGTTTGGTATCTCATGGTAGCTTTTTGTTAGCAACACTGAAAACTATTGTAATGTCACACAATCAACATACTATCGACACACTACTGACACACCACTGTAACGCCATTGAAGTTTCTGCAGAATGCCAAATTTGCAACAGTGGCAAAATAATGTCTGTAGTGTATCGATAGAGTGTCAATGGCGGGTTGCTTAACTCGAAGTTACAGAATTGGGGCCCTGGACTGACACCAGAAATTGGCAAGCATCTAGGCTTAAAAAAGCGGCTGGTAAGGACTAGACGCTGAAGGAGCACCACTGCTGGGGCGCAACCTTCTTATCGTGTTTTTATTTTATAGTCTGCACTGTCCCACTCGTGGGCCAAGACCTCCCTCCACTTTTTCATTTCTCTAGCACTTTCATATCTGGCGGAATCTGACTTGTTCGATCTGCCTTTACCTTTTTGGCCTGCAGCGCCTCGCTGTGTCATGGCAACAGGTTTGTGGTATTTTGATCAACAGTTTTCACACAAACCATGGCGTCATGCTTAGCAGTTAAGAGTGGAGCCATTAGACCTATGAGGCTATGAGGCAAAAAATCATAATATCACAATAATCAATTCTATTTCAGACAGAAAAATTTGATATAAAAATTCAATCCTACCTTTGCATGTTGAGCAAGGGAATTATACTATAACATTTAGATAAATAAATATAACTTTTTGTAGTGTTGTTGTGTTTATCGGTAATTAGTGTTTTCCTTGAGCATTAAGAAAAAGTATGTGATTGCAAAATTTTATCTTTTACAATAAATTGTTTACATAATATACATACGATAAAGATTAATCAATAAAACATTCCATTACGAATTGATTTGTTTGTAATTGGTTAGGTAACGGAAAGGTAACGAATATTACCACAATCAAGTAGTACTATTCGTATAATCTGTCTACCTTTTCCCAACAATATTGACCCCAACCTACTCCAACCTGACGCAGATGAATACCAGTATTTTACATGGAGCCCTACCAAATTTCAACTAAGAAGTCGAATAAAGTGGCTGTGATATACGGACGGAGAGACGGACGGGACAGTCGGTCAAACAGACAGACGAACGCACAGACATGACGAAGCTTGAATCGGACTGAATTGCTCTCAATCAAGTCACTAGTCTTATTAGGTACCTAATTATTATCATATTTTAGACTTTTCGTTTTTATTAAAATATCTATTCGTTTATTTGATTCTATCTGTATATTATGTAATAGCATGCATCTATTTATGTATTATGTTTACAAAATGGTATTATCCTTAATATTATTTTTTTGTAACACAGTGCTATTCTATTTGAACCAAAGGTTGACTTGTAGAGAATGCCTTGTGGCAAAAGTCCGCCTATGTACCACTCTTGTACATAAAGTTTAAATAAATCTTAATCGATGATTTTACACCCGCCAAAAAAAAAAGGGTTCCGTTTTTTGCCATTCGGCTACGGCGGCACCTTAATAAGGTGAGAATCATAGTACCTTATTGCAACCGGCGACCATGTGCGACCAGAGGATCGTAGCAAGTGGCGTTTATTACACACGGCGGCATATTATCAAGCTAAACATTTCCCGTATAACATGTCGTCGTTTTGTAAAGATTTCATGTACAATGAGAGATCCATATAAACCAGTTTTGCATATTTTGGACGCCGCCGCCGTGGGTGCTTTCTGCCTATCCAATGAAAAAAAGCGTTAGTTTTATATTTATGCAAGACATTTATCATCAATTCAATTCAATAAAGATAAAGATAAAGATCATTTTATTTGTCAAAACATGCATGCAATCACAGCCTATTAATTTTCCCACTGCTGGGACACAGACCTCCTCTCTTTGAGAGGGAATGGGCTATAATCTACCTCGCGGGCCCAGTGCGGATTGGTCGATATCACAAGACTTCGAATTTTTGGTTCTAGGACATGCCGTTTCCTCACGATGTATTCCTTCACCGTTTTTGAGAGCAGTGGTGATGAAATAAATTACACAAAGTAATACGCTTGCCAGGGCACGACCTACTGTTCGTAAGTCGGGGCCGCCACCACTAGGCCATAACTGGCCAAGACATTAGTAAAGCAGTAATGTGTGCCGCTATAAATCTGTGTGAAAAATCAACATATAACGTTCCCATAGTTGGGAAATAAGCTTCCGCGCCGTGAGAGTGGGCAGAAATCCACCACGTAGGACCAGTGTCGGTTGATGTCACATGCGCTGAAATTTTTGGTTGTAGACATACCGGATACTTTCCTTCACTATTTTGGGAGCGTGGTGATAATGAAAACAAAGTAGGTACTTGCTTTTTGAATACACCTTGAAAACTACTATACTTTTTCGAAAACTAAACACCAAACTCCTCTTAGCAACGGTACAGACAATTCATTGATTATGAAATACAAAAATAAATACCTAATTCACCTTCAATCCTAGCATAGAAACAGCCGTACATAATTATGTTAGACAAACGTGATATCTCACCTAATTATTCACCCCGAAAATACGAGTAACAGAATCTACGCAAATCGGAACACACAGACCCACAGAACGACTACCATGTTTTGACGCCACTGTGCGTCAATGGAACTCCACACAAATCTGCTAGCCTGGTAGTATCTCCAGGGATGCGGAATATTTTCGAAAGAGTTACTGGTTAGTTCTGAAGAATCTGACCTTAAAAAAACACACTAAAGGTTAGTGTGTGTTTTTTAAGGTGCTAAAGAAAAAGGAAGTTCTCGGTCATCACTTGCTTGTTTTAGGGCAGTGCATCATGTTAATTTTGTTAATCATTACCTCGAAAAATAACCTAACTATACCTAGTTAGCACATACAAGCTATCTCTTAAAAAACCCCAGTCCATCTAAACAATTCCTGCGTTCTTTGTTGCCAAGTGGCGCTGATAAAAAGCCCCAATTTATACGGGTTCTCCAGAAACCTTACCTACCTACTTACTGTCAAAGATGTTAATATTAAACACGGTCTTTATGACGGTGACCTTGACCATGATGGAGGGAAACACGTTAAACGGGATGAAAAAAATTGAGCTCGCTTTATAATAATGTAGGTATGGGTTTGACCGACGTCTGTCGGGATTTCAAAGGTGACTTTATTATTACAATTTAATTCTGTTTGTGACAAAATCGGAGGGGTTCTAAACAGGATGTGGTATGCTCAATAATATGGTTATTATTTATTATTATTCAAAACAGAATAGTTCGCTGCGAAAAGATAATATTCATGCATGCAAGCTTAAGCTCCTGGGTTCGATTTACGGGTCGGCAAAGTGTTATTAGGTTTTTACATCAGGAACTTATCAGTAACAGCCACGAAGTCTGGATTTGTGCCCGGTTGATGGCAATAGGCCCACCCCCTATCACTTGGAGCTTAAACATCTCTGCCTAACCTTTCTGGGATTACAGGCGTGTTGCTAGCAAGCTAAACATCCCAATCCATTTTTTTATTCAGACTTTCATAAAGACGCAAAAATACCAAATCGTTACCAACATACCTACTTCAAATTAGTTTACTTCAAATTGCATCGTCTCAACTGCTCTAAACTATACACGTGACACATATCCAACCAAGACTAACAAACAAATTTCAAAACTGCTGCACCCCCTGTCCTGTTGCATATCACAGGTGCTAATGAACATCACTTAAAGTAGCAAACTCGTCACCATAAAGTCTTGTTATCGACACGCTAAGAGCAATTATATAGGTATAAGTGATAATTAAGTTCAACTACGGCTGCATACTAAAACATCCCAAACAATATTTCGTCTCCTTACTGCAAAACCCAACTAACTGCACAATATATAGTTTCGTGTATGAAGGTTCGAATCGTGAAATTGCTTACAGAGCAGAAACATAGCTAACCTACACTTATTGGGTTTTGTCTGTTCTTTATTTAAAAAATCTCCTGTTAAGTTACTTTAGCTAAAAGCTAAATCCAGAACGGAGCATCATTTTGGAAAATGGGTTTTACCAGTATGTAGATCTTGGAAAGGAGATTCTAACGGTATCTGTAACTCATTTTTGACCATAAGTGACTTTGGTTGGTTTTTGCTTCAAGGGCACGATTTTACAGTATACCAAACACTAGCAACAATGTATAACTAACCAAACTATCAACTTCCATTTCAACCGAATATTTATTCATTGTTTTTGTACGCATTCATATTTAAACAAACTTCAATTTGCATCCCTGAACCATACACGCGACCCATATTCGACCTCATTTGACCCCGTTCTATAAAGAGCTGATAGACAAACAAATTAGAAAACTATTGCACCACCTCCCTAGGCAATCATACTCCCAGTCATTTTTCCAGTACTAATCATAACTTGGTCCTCCCTAAGGGCGGGGCTGCATTCAGAAACATACACGTGGATATCAAGTCAATGAACTGTGATGTTGTTTTGTTTACACGTGTTTAGAATAGCTTAGAATGTAAAGCCTAGTGTTATTCTGCATTTGACTAGGTATGAAGTCGATCTTCTTTAGCATATGGTTAGTGCATGGGTTAGGTGTCACAGTTTTTATGCAACCCATGGCCTCTTAGAACTTGGCTTAACAAGTCGTCGAGAACCATCTCTTAGGCATGCTGTTTCCTCACGATGTTTTCCTGTGTGAGTGATAATTGTACAATACGCAAATGATTCCGAAAAGTAAGCGGTGCGTGTCTTGGCTTCAAACTCGGGACCTATGACTTGTCAGTCCGACGCTTACACCACTAGCTACTTAGACTATCACTGCTTCATCAGCTAAAGTCGATGGAAATAATGATAGGGTAGCTCAGACCAAATAAAAAGTATAGACGGAACTCTGCGAACAGCAAAGTGAGGCCGGTCAAACTACGCCTCGCATACACGCACACACGTCTCAGACCAAATAAAAAGTGTAAGACCAAGGCTTAGTTTATGTATGGGCCGCGGGTTGTACACTAGTTATCGTGGCGTCGACATAGAGGGCGAAGAAGGAACATGGGTGGTTTTTAGTCAGTAGAAGTCTGACACTCCCTTTCGCTTTGCCCAAGAGCGGGAGGGGTTATTCGATGATATTCCAACCGCCAAAAAAAAAAAAAGGCTTAGTTTATGTTGTACGTGTGCGCGTGTATTGTGTATGTACACGGCGAGGCGTAGTTTGACCGGCCTCACTTTGCTGTTCGCAGAGTTCCGTCTTTACTTTTTATTTGGTTTGAGTAGGGTAGTATGACTTTCTGTAATAACTGTACAAAATTTTCAAATAGCAGCCGTGACCAACGGCTTTAAAACTCGGTATGTTTGGCTGGTCACCCATCCACAGACCAACCTAGGCAAGAGCGGCTTAACCTGAGTATCGACCCGAGTGGCTGTTAATATTAACCCACGAGCTTCTCCCAAACCCAAAAAATCTCACTAACAAAGGTCAAAGCTCTCTATTTTCTCCACCAATGACTACCCTATATTTTTGCTTTCCAAACTTTTGTTATTAGCTCAATGGTTGGTAAAATTTGCTTTATTTGTTCACAAGGAGTTAGTACTAAAACTGTATTGGACTCCGCAATAATTTATTGGCAGAGTACTTAAGCTCACAACGCAATATAGTTTATGTTATGTTTTCAGTTGAAATATTATTTTTCTTTTTATAATAGAAACTTTTCTTGGCCTACATGGCCTACATTTGAAGTTTGTAATTTAATACGGACCTCGTTTGTACTTCGACCCTCCGGCTTATTTGTTTTGAAAATTTACGTGTGTTCTAATTTACAAAAGGTTTTTTTGTAACTTTTTAAACAAGGAGTATTCAGGCTACTGGGACCGCTGTTCCAGTTTGTCAGTGGTCAGTCCAAGTTACAAGGTACAAGCCTTAGGCCCCACCTCGTCGATTTACATTGAATTGAAAATGTACATCATTTTAATACTTGTTTATTAATTATAGGTACATTTTATTTGAAATATAGATTTGTATCCAACCGGTGGCATCACGGTCATCAGAATAGGTAGTTGACAAAAAAATCGAATTAGTCCGTCATATTTACGTCATAATTAAATTCCGAGATTTCCAAAAAATATTGGAACGTATTTTTTCTTTTTTCACGTAAGCAATAAATGGACAAGATACAGGTGCTTCGAAAAGAAGCGCGACGTCACAGGGCACATTTTACCAAAAAGTGGCGTTTCACCAGCCCCTGCTAACGATCTTCGTATTTTTTTATTAATTTGATAAAACAACACGTATACAATATTTTGTCAATAATCTAGCAGGCGAACTAAACAGACAGGATCATATTTTTTTACCCAACACTAAGAGCTGTGACTTTTTAAGAAAAGTTGCAGCATTATGTTGAGATAAGGGCCTTTTGGTCTTGTACAGGACCAATTTTTCAAACCCATCGAACATTACAAGCATGGTGTGGTGCATAACGCACATTTAAAAAAGACAAAAAAAATAATTACATGATGCGATTGCCTATCTGACCTCCACAACCTGGCCTCACGTACGGAGTTTCAGAAAATAAGAAGCCATTTTGAAACGCGACTTAAAAACTGACTGCGTCAGAAAAATACTTACAGAAAGTTTTTCAAACCAACCATAATAGGTTTACCTACTTCTACCAATCAATTCTAGACCTTATTCCAACACAGAACACTTACAGACCAGCCACAACCGTTTAATTCCCATAAAAAAGCCGTAAACTGGATCGTTACACGTGGAGGATATTCACGCGAAGATCTACTTAGATGAGAGCCGGTTCGCCCCCTATAGTGGTTAACTAGCTATACATGCTATGATATAGGAAAAACATTGGTTTGTACGCGTGCTTCGATAATTTGGTTTTGTATGGGAGGAAGTAGGTTACAAAAATATGGCATTTTGGTGGTATTGATTCCGAATATGTGTGGTATGATAAAGGCAGGGGTTAATGATGCTGTGATGACAGGCGAGAATCGAAGAGGAAAACACCAAGTAGAATGGGACAAGGGTAAAAAGATTATGATTTCACCTGGGTGTATGCATACCTATTTATGGTCGTCTACGCCGTGTTTCTTTTGACGATGACGATGTTGGAAAAGTCAAAAATGTATACTAATAGCCTCTGGCCCTATGTCATCCCCCCCTGCTAGGCCAAACCTTGTCCCCATGGCGTGCAGTTTTAATGAATAACGACAAACGCTGAAAGTAGTTTTCGTCTTCATCAAAATTGGGTTCAAACTCCTTCTTATTAAATATTTTTCGTTATTCCTCATATATTCATACAAATCTTTCGGATCTGGCAATCCACACCCATATGAAAAATTTCATCCTGTATACGAACGGAAATTTAGTTAACCTTCTAATGACCTTACTAAACGAGTAGTACCAAGAATTCATCTCTTCACAAAATTATTTACTACAGTACACACAAAACTAGATTCACTTAGGATTGTTTTCTTAGAATCTTCGAATCTGCAGTTACTAGTATCGTCATATTCACGTTGTCTACAATGTGTTCGAACGTGCTTAGAACCGTTGCCAAGTAATGGTAGCTCACACATTAATCTAGAAGATCATATTTCAACCTAATTTGCTTCTTCACTAATTTGTCAAATATGGCTGAGAGTGGTTTCAGATTTGCGTATTTTTCTTGTGTTGGCTGACGCGCTAACACTCGCGCTTTTCATGTCTCTAAAAACTGTTCAATCATTTCGGAGGATTCAGTCAGTAGAAAAATGCGAGTACGTCAGTATTTCTCACACTCGCGCTTATAACCAAGCACCAAAACTTGAACAAGTTACGCGTGTAAAATAGGCGCGCGCACACGTCCAAAAACGAGCTATGCGAGCCGAAAATACGCTGATCTGCAACCACTCTTTTAAATAAATGCCAATTCGGTGAAAGTCGTTGCAGAAAATACGAAGCTCTTTGAAACCGTTGCGATTTGCCTAGGCCGAGTCTGGGTATCTTATATCCTAGAAAATACGACAGAAAGATGAATTAGGTTTACTGCCATTCGTCTGTTGTCACATATCAGCCTCGTGCATAAACATAGCATGAACTATTCCGAGATTAAAGACATTTCATGGTCTAAAGATATCGGAAACTGTTGCATTGCCGCGGTTCGTGGACTGTCTGCTGACGGCATTTATGAGTAATGTCATTAGACTTGTGGACAGATGTAGATGATAAATATGTTTTACGTCAATCAAAGTGCACTTCGAGGTAAGCGAATCTGGCGCAAACGTAAATACTGTAATGTGCAAAAGCGGGTTTTTTTTTGAGGGCGTGTTCTTTTTCTACATTAATTCAGTTTTTTTTACATTCTGGCTACTATAAAATATTGTGTAAGTGTTGTAAGTGTCAAGAATATATGAACTGAGACGGTTGTATTGGTGATTTTAATCAATATTATTCAGTAAATAGACATTACCTACTTACTGCCGAATCCCATTTTATTTAACATACGGCTTGACACTGACCGGGAAATTGCAAGAAACGTAAGAAAATTTAAATTACGCGCCTTGTCGCCTTCACTTTATAGTGATACAGCTGGAAGAGTTAAATTCTCTTTTGTATCCATACATAAACTCACACCCTTATATATGCATCTGGGCATACACGCTCGCCGGTTGCGAGTACTACACCCATAAACGTTCTGAAAAACCTCACCAGTAAGGTCAGTGTATGTCTTTCTAGGATTTCCCCTTCCAGCGTTGTTCATCATTTGCCTTGTTAATACCATTTGTTAGTCAACTTTCACTAATCCTCTCCACATGACCAAAACATCTAAGCTTGCATGCTATTTTCAATTTTTTTATCCATTCGAGCAAAATCTTTGCATTCGGATAGACTTCGTCCTTGCACTGACCTACGATGCTGGGACGCGATGACTGACAGATTGGTTTCAATGAATCTTCGTTTGTCTATGCAATGAATATTCGTCGGTCATGAAGCTTTGAATCAAACTCATTTATGTGTATTTTTGTTGCAGATTGCAGAATCAACATTTCAATAAAAACTATCAATTTTATCCGGTTTGCAAAAACGCAAGGACAGTGAGACGAAGGTGAAGATTAAAAAAAGAAAACCAGGTGAACGTCCTCAGATGGGTTACAGCTTTTAATTAGACATGTAAGATCAAATTAAGACAACTGGTGGGGTAGTCGGGTGCTGTAGTGGAGGCCTAGAGTAGGGCATAGAAATGAGGACAGGCAACCGATGCGTTGGACCGACGACCTTGTTGGAGTGGCAGGAAAGAACTCTATTCGAAAGGCGAAAAACCGGGAAGAACGGCGTGCACTTGAAGAGACCTACACTCAGCATTGGGTGGTGAAAGGTTGAAGAAGAACTAGAGAAGAAGGAGAGTAAGATCAAGCAATCGAGTTGAAAAGTAAATGGAACATATAAACTAATAAAAACTCACGTCCTTTTCAATAGGGGAAGGCAGAAACCACTGAACGTCCTGCTGCGATCCTTACATAGGTACTTCTTGTCCCTCGTCCACATTCATACATTTGCAGGGCTATTGCGTATCTTTCTAAATGTCAGTGGCTATCATAGTGTCCATCAATTAAGTTCTGTCAAATGGTTCCATTTTGTACTTAACCATAACCAATTTGACAGTTAATCGATGGACACTATGATAGCCACTGACATTTTAAAAGATACGCTATAGTTATAGTCATACACTCACGAAAATATATATTATGTGCAATACGGAATAATAACTTGTTCACTCCGAATATAAGATACAATAAAGCGAAAAAAGTTTTTATTTTTTTTTGCGGGTGGAAAATCATCAAATAACCCGTCAACTCTTGGGCAGATCGAGAGCGAGTCTCAGACTTCTACTGACTAAAAACACCAAGGTTCCTTCTTAGCCCTATATGTCGAGGCCGCGGTAACATCTGAACAACCCGCAGCCCCAACGGGCGATTTTTTTTATCCTTAGTAGTATTATAATTAGGTATATAACAACAAAATATATAAATTATTTTTATATATTTCGTTGTTATGTTTAGTATGTTCGTATAATTAAATCATGTTCACTAGTTTCACTACGTATTAAGTTTTTAAAAAGAAAGTGAACTTTCTATTTGTAACTAAAACCAAATAACAAACTAGTTTCAATATCTACCTACGTGTACCTACATTCAATGCCAAGACATACACAGTTATGAATAACGGGCGATACACGAGAGTCCAATATTTCAGTCTACGACGCATTTACTTGGCAAATGATGGAGATAGACAAATTCATCAAAACTTCTAGTCTTACTACATCATGCAATGTGCTATCTAACTCCACTCACGTGTCGCTAAAATTGTGTCCACTACATGATGGTTTGAGTTCCTCAGGAAGTGAAATATCAAATGTTTGATTCCGGACAACGGCAAAATGTATCCGTATTTTGTTTATTTTTTACTAGCTGTTGCCAGCGTCTTCACCCGCTACAACACGAAAATTACCCCTCGGGAAGATTAAATCGGGATAAAAACTATTCTATGTGTTAATCCAGGTTGTCAGCTAACTCCATACCAAATTTTATTGAAATCGCTCCAGCCGTTTAGACGTGAAGAATTGCCAAACATACACACTCACAAACTTTCGCCTTTATAATATTAGTGTGATGCTCGGTAGTTACTGCAATCTTTAAATAAAAATTCTATATTTATTGGTGTTTCAGTGTTGTTAAGATTGTATTTATGTATTAACGGGAGTGAGAGAGAGTACTTTCACCATAAGTGGAACATCAGCATCAGCAACAGTGGAACATTTATCCAATTATGTGTGAGTGTGGAGTCAATCCTGCCGGGGCTGCGGGTTGAAAGAGATACCGCGGCCTCTAACACAAAGTGCTAAGAAGGAACATGAGTAGTTTTTAGTCAGTAGAAGTCTGACACCCCCTTCCGCTCCGCCCAGTGCGAGAGGGGTAATTTTATGATTTCCCACCATTAAAAAAAAATGGTAAAGAAGACTCGATCTAAGTAAATCCAATAAGTACCCCTATGCAATTTTTATGCTGGGAAACGACTTTTTGGGGTCAAAAATCTCATTTTACTGTACAACTCAATGTTGCACTCGCTGTTAGCACTCTTAAAACATTGTGCTAGTGGATGCTTTGAATAGTAAACGGATCATGGAAGTAAAGTAAGGATAAGTACATGAAGTGCGAGTATGGCCAGGTTTCGGTTGTATGTACTCTTGAACAGAATTACAAGTAGCACATGTGACAATGTCTAAAATCCTGGATCAGCAGGGCAATCGCGTATCTTTTAAATGACAGTCGCTATCATATGTGTCCATCAATTAACTGTCAAATGGTTCCATGTTGTACTAAACCATAACCAATTTGACAGTTAACCCATGGACCACCATGCCATGCTCCATGGATAGCCACTGACATTTAAAAGATACGCAATAGCCATGCAGCCGTGTCTAGAACAAAGATCTTAACTCCAGACACGTGCGAACTTAGAACTTACTTTGATTAGATAGATATTAGATAGTAACTTTACTGCTTTTTTTCTATTGATTAATAAACTTATTACTTACATAAGTTTAGTCAACCAACTGTATATCTAGCGATAATAGATTTTACTAAAAGTTGTCATCAGCCATGACTGCTTCGTTAGTCGACTGGTCGTTGAGCATGAGGTCTTGCGTTCGATTCCTGATCGATAAAATGTCATTGAGTTTTTCCATCAGAGATTTTTCAGTAGCGGCCACTGATTTAACTGTTGTTGAGCCCAATTGATAGCAATTGGGTCATTCCTTATTATATGGAACTTTAAACATAAGTGGGGAAATGTGAATGTACTACTGAGTACCTACACTTCTGCCCTAACCCTTTGCGGATAACAGGTGTGATGCTTGCTATCTTTAACTGGGTTCGTTCCTGGCCAAGATCCATAAATAGGTACTCATAAATCGCGGCCGTTTTCACTGAATACAGAGACAGAACCAAAAAATCGAAGACGTGGCATTCATCAAACCGCTCTAGGATAACGGCCCACTAGATGTCACAGAGAGGAGACCTGTATCCGAGCTTTGAGAACATTTTAACAGACTGAATATGTTGAAAATCTAAAACATACTTCACCATTTTGTAATGTTTACAAATTAGGTCCTCGCATTAGACCGTATGGCGTCAAGATCGTTGCCTTCAAACATCTGCGATGATTCATCTCGGTATTAATGACAGCTGCAAGGAAAGCTGTCGGGAAATGAACTTCAGAAATTATTTTAGTATGTAACGTTTTATCATGAAAGTTTATTTTATATCATACCGTATATTATGAGAAAAAAGTGTACATCAAACAGGAGAGTGCTAAAAAAATCTCCTGCAAGACTGTCAAATTAGACTTACTGACTGATTTATTAACCTGGTGATAAGGAGTTGGGTAAAAAACTTCTTTGGAGATCACTAAAACTTGTACAATCTATTCTTAATTCTCTCAGAGTGCTTATTTATTTTTGCCCTTCTACTGTTTCTTGAGCTATCGTAATATTATCTGTCGAAAACTAATGATTGGCCTGCTTTCACAACTGTCAACTATCTGTATCCTAGTAAATCTTAAGAAATAAAACTGACTTCATACATCACACCTGTAATCTCCATAAGACTGGACGGGTCCACTCAAATCTGTGTGGTGCTTTCTTCAAAAGACCATCTCAGACATTAATCTGCATGGTCTTCATGTGTGTATTATACCTTATTGTTAACCCAAACGATTTTAAAAGATTAAAAGAGTAACCTTTGAAGTCTCTTGCCGGTTCTTCTCCTTAGGAATCGACCAATGCACCGAACCGTGCCCCTTTTTACCGACGTTTTATAAGTGCCCATGTAGGCCTATGTGAAATAAAAATATTTTGTTTTTTTTTGATTAAGGTAAGGCACCTAATACCGCGAAACCACACCACACCACCACCAATAATACCTCATTTCGTAAGTAAAAAATTAAATTACATGGACGTGAAGACGTAAGATTGCTTTCAATTTCCTTACTACGATATGTTGCTGGATATTTCAGTGGCTGAAGTTGTATAGTACGTTTAGCAAATTTTGACGCGAACTCAGTTCAGGATCAGCCTCGTAGGCAAAGCACTGCTCGAAACTGAAAAAGCACCTCAAATTTCGGCATGTGAAAGAAGAAAAAAAATCATATTTATTTGTCGCAGAAACAAATCAAGTGTAGATAATGTTGTTTTGTGTTATTTACACACAAAATAAAGCAATACTTACAGCGCATAACAAATATTAAAATTATGAGGGAACAAAGAAACGGACATACATACATACAACCAAACACATAACCCTCTTTTTGGTCTTCGCCGCAGTGGGTAATAAAGTTAACATATCGCACCTTTTTGTGGCAATTGTATTAATAATCGTGATTTTATAAAGTTTATCTTAATTTATCAGTAAAACACGACATTGGAGACTGTCAATATGACTTTTAAGAAAAAATCCGAATATTTTTAAGTTTTAAATCATATTAGGTTGACTGAAACCAATTTCATATAAGCTCAAATTATTGTGTTAAGCCCTACACTAAGGGCACGCCACGATAGTGGCGGTAAGTCCCCTCTTTGAGGAGTGGCTTGAGAGGCGCCACGGCGCCCTCACCTTCCGTCTGACGCAGGTCCTCACCGGACACGGTTGTTTCGGGAGGTACCTGCACCGAATCAGGCGGGAGGAAACGCCCGGATGCCTGGCCCATTGCGAGGATCGACCGGAGGACACGGTGGAGCACACAGTGGAGGTGTGCCCCGCTTGGGCGGAGCCCCGCCGTGTTCTCGTAGCGGCGATCGGCGGCGGCGACCTCTCGCGCCCGGCCCTGGTGCAAGCCATGGTCCGGGGCGAGGAGGAATGGGACGCCGTCGCCTCCTTCTGCGAAGCAGTGATGCTGGCGAAGGAGGTGGAGGAACGCGAGAGGGAGAGAACCTCTCGTCCCAGCCGCCGCGGGAGGCGCTCCGGGCGTCGGGGGTCCCGCGATGACCTCCGGCCACCGTAGACGCGGGCCTGTGGACGGTGAGTGATGGGCTAACTCGCCGTCCGTCCGTCTCACGACGAAAACAGGCCGTGTCGACGGCGCGTTCGTGTTCCACGCGCGCCTCAAAGAGATGTCAGCAACATGGGTGGGGCCCGAAAGGGCCGACGCCTGTCGGGGCCGCGGGTAGTCCAACGGTTATCGCGGCCTCGACATAGAGGGCGAAGAAGGAACATGGGTGGTTTTTAGTCAGTAGAAGTCTGACACTCCCTTTCGCTCTGCCCAAGAGCGGGAGGGGTTATTCGATGATTTTACACCCACCAAAAAAAAAAAAAAAAAAAAAAAAGCCCTACACTAGGAATTTCTCCTGTATCCACCCACACAGTCACGATCTTGTTCACTGACATTCAAACTCACAAACACAAATACCCAGACCCGAAACAACTATCTGTAGGCCATACGAGTAATTGTTCCGTGCGGGAATTGAACCCACGACACGTAGCGCAGTAGTCAACTGCTTGAGCCACTGCGCCAACTGTGCCGTCTAATAATTCTGTACTATTTTAAAAACTCTAAACGTTTTATCCTTCCTTAAAAAAAAACACAAAAATATCGTGGGTTAAATAAGTGGGTCATGATGGTCCTACCCCCGCTCGTAAGTCCGTGTAACATTTTTCCTCTCCCATAACGGGTTACAGACAAGGGTATTTCACCAAAAAAATCTAATTAGTTCATCAGATAGATTTCCAAAAAATAATGGTCAAATATTTTTTCTTTTTTCACGTAAACAAAAGATGAAGACGATACAGTGCTTCGAAAAATAGGTGCCTCGTGTCAATTCGCGTGACATCACAAGGTTAGTACTTTTTTACCCACAAAGTGACGGTAAAAGCCCCCACTTATGATCTTTGACACGTTTTATTTTCGTAAATTTATATTAATTTGATAAAACAAAAAACACGTATCCAATATTTTTCGATCATCTGATAGACAGCCTACTGAGAATTGGTTGGGTGAAATACCCTATTAAACATCCTGACAATGGAACACCATCCAACTAAGATATTAATAAAGAAATAGACGATTTATCCTCAAAATGCTAAGGTCATCGCCCACTCGATCCCTCACTTACCTATTCTTAACACGAAATGACTGTAAGCTGTCTAGCCCCTATTTAATTAACAACAAATAATTACGTCAAATTATTCAGGTCAGTAGACAAACCCTTTCTCTACAAACCCATTAAGCTAAAAACAATATGTCTTTGAAGAACAAATAATGTCCCGAGTCAATAGCCAATGAGTTGTGGAAACAAAAGGCTGGGGACCTAATTTCTCACATTATGATTGTCAATAAAGTACAGGACTTTGTGTGATTGGGCGAAAATGTTACAACGTAAGGATGAGGAAGTTTATTCAATTTAGAAGGTCCAGTCAAAATAATCCACGAACTGATGAAAACATTAAAACTTTAGGAACAAATAAAACTAATTTGTTCTTAGCTATAGATTCCTGAGTTTACTGTTTTTTAAAGAAAAAAATAATCCAGTCCAGCCCAGCAATGGCCAATGGCCATAGGCTCAGTATTGCCATACAACGTGGCAAACGCCGCCGGTCTTGTGGGCACATTACCAGCTAACAGCGTTTAGGAGAAGTTATTTAAAATAACTTCTAGAGTAACAATTGTTACTCTTGATTTGTAGATACTTTAATTGAATTATTCGTTAACTATTATTTGTAAACCTACAATTTTTTCAAATTATTACCCCGGTTGCTATTCATAGTTATGCATTGTCAAAGGGCTTAAGACTCTGCATTCAAAGGCCCATATTCTGACAATCATCCGCTTTTTCAAAAGTTCCGCAAACTTTACCCTAACTCACTTGCTTTACCCCCTGCTTCTGTTGTTATCACACTAGCACCTATGTCTATTCGTCTGGTACTTCTGCATCTTTCTGCTTCCAGCCGTATTTGTCTAGGATTTATAGTAAACCAGCTTGTGTTCATTAAAGTTGCTTCATTGGGTCACCACGTCTGAACCACTGACCTGTCTGGAGTGGTCGGTAGCTGTTCAATCACCCTTTTGGTTAATATAACTACAAGTTGTGTAAGTAGCTAGTAGAAATTGAAACATTTATCGCCTTTTATTTTAAACCACATACAATAATCATCTGTTTAGCCAGGTTCGTATTTCCTGATGTAGCTGAACTTTGTGCAGCTTGACATGGAGCGACTGCCTGTCTGTCTGATCGCCACAACCCACTTTTAACTGGGTTCTTACCAAAGAGTATCGCATTAACCAGACCACTCGTTTTCAGACTTTAGGGTTGCTGACTACTTAACTGTAACTACTGTCCAAGTTTAACCGGGATCAAACCACGTGACTGGTATTGCTTAACCGCACAGGTACAAATTTCTGGTATGGCATGTCAACCGGTAAGTGGTTATATCAATGTTTGTCGCTCATAATTTTATTAACACTGATTATCTACGCACCGTTTTTTCTATTACGGTTTAAGGAAGTGTCAGTGAACTTAACTATAAACTTCCAGATACCATACCAACCTATAAATCTCAAGCCAAACGATGTCTAACGTCAATTTAACTGATAAGATCTCCTAGAACTCAAAAGCTATGGAAAAATTCCTTTAACTCAGAAAATTGCAAAGCCATAAATAAAACATTGCACAATATTCATTGCAGTACTTCGTTAACGTAACACCCGCCATGACGCATACTTAAATTAGTTAAGTCCATCGATGCCCTTAACCATTCCCACACAATAATAAAATAAAAGCCTTTTATTACCCAAGACTCGTGAACAATAAAACGTATGTCTGTGGTTAAACAGTATTATGAAAGCTGCATCCACGACCTCAAGAGATGAACCTTTTTTTTTTAAGGGGGGATTCGGAAGGTAGTGTCAGACTTCTACTGACTAAAAACTACCCATGTTTCTTCTAAGCCCTTTATGTCGAGGCAGCGGTATCTCTGGCGAACAACCTGTAACCCCGGCGGAAAAACCCGCAGGAGATGAACCTTGCGACGCAACGGTACTAACGCGTAACTAACGCGCAGGTCACAAGTCGCATCACCTGAAGTCGTAAACGGGTGTTGGTGGTAATGCCATGTTACAGTAACTTGTAGCATGATCTAAACATCATCATCCAACTAGCGTTTTCCCAACTATTTTGGAGTCAGCTTCCACTGTAATCGGATACAGCAGAACAGCAGTATTTTACATAAACCTATCTGTCCTCCACAAAACAGTTAATAATGGGTAATACAATACCCCTTTTTTAAACTAGTTATCAGTCTTTCTGGCCACTTACTACCTGTTATGACAGTCAAGGATCTTTATAAGATATTCAACGGCTTAACATGCTTTCCGAGGCACGGAGGAAATTAGCTATGTAAGTGGTCATTCATCCACGGACCAACTTAGTTAAGAACTGCGTTAGCCAAAGAGTGGCCTGAGTGGCTTTTATCATTAACCACGAGCGCCTCCTAGCCTCGTACAGTCAGTGCCCAGCATTATCTGAACCCCCGTATAAGGGTAGTTATCAAAAAAATTCTAATTAGTCCGTCAGATAGATTTCCAAAAAATATTGGACACGTATTTTTGTTTTCTTTTTTCACGTAAACACATTGTGTGTTTACGTGTTACGTTAAACAAACAATGAAGACATACAGTGCTTTGAAAACTCGTGTGACGTAATTTTCTGAGACATTAGTATGGCATTCTTTAGCGGTCAGTGACGTCACAACCCCCCACTCAAATCTTTGACGCGTTTTATCTTCGTCAATTGTTATTGATTTGATAAAACAAAAATACGTATCCAATATCTTTCGATAATCTAACAGACGGACTAATTAGAATCATATTTTTTTTAAGTCAGTAAACATCCTTATTGGCGTCAGAAGAGGGGTCAGGTAGTGTTGGGCACTGACTGTACTCGTGGCGTGCTCTAAGTAATTACTAATGTTTTACCACAGTTGCAGTCGCAACATCTGCATATCGTGGCCAAAGGGGTAGGGGCTGCTCCATAGCAACGGCTAGCTACACACGTTTCCTTAGCTTCGCTTAGTGTGAACATGTAGGCGGGGTCATCCAGTGCGTCCTACGGCCTGACTCCGTACAGTTCTTATTAGAGCTTATCATCACTTTGTTCCCATTTCCGAAGGTAAAAGAAGAATCCCAAAACTTTTACTTTTTTCTGGTAAATCTGAAATGGTCGCGTGGCTGAGAAGCAAATGAAACGTGTAGCTAACCCCGTTTATTTGGGCGGTGGGAAATCCTCAAATAACCCCTCCCGCTCTTGGACAGAGTGAAATGGAGTGTCAGACTTTTACTGACTAAAAACCACCCATGTTCCTTCTTAGCCCTTTATTTCGAGGCCGCGGTATCTCTTCCAGCAACCCGCAGCTCCGACGGGAGTAAATACCCCTTCGTGTTCTATGCACGCTCTACAAATAGTAATGAGCGGCCGACTTTATCTAAACAGTCACACTACTAAATTAAAATGTCTGTTTGTAATATCGAAATTACAGTTTTTTACTGAATGCAAAAATATGAAAATATATGTATGCGACGATACGACGAAGAAAACTCAAAAAAAACTCAAAAAAACTCAAAGCATTTATTTCAATTAAACCTTTATAGGCACTTTTGAATGTCAGAAGAACAATTCATAAAAACAAATCTACGAGTGCAATACGTCATTCCGAAAGCCACCACGCCGAATCACACGCCGCCGAATGCCAGCAACAACGAGCACCGCGAGTACGAAAGCACGCAACGACGCACACCGCTACAACGAATGCACGAGACCCCGAGTCACGGAACAACGAATGCAATGCGCAACCGTCGCCCCGCAACCCGGAGCCCCGCGCACCCACCGCCACGGCACACGCCGCCGCACGCCCCCGCACCCGCAGCACTCGCCGCCGCAAACATCCGGCACCGCGCAACTCGACGCAGCAACCCCCGGAACGACGCATTGCACTCTAAAGCTACAGTCACAGACACAAGGCATAATAACTTGTGAAAGTACTGTAGTTGCCCATTCCCTAGCGTAGATCTCAATGGAGAAGAAAGGGCAAGAAACTCCATGGACACTCTTTTCAATCAGAATATTATTACAAAATCTTGGTACATTACATCATTCATGTTGAGATGGTATATTATGTGAGAACTATGTAGCAAGACGTGCAAGTTAAGAGCGTCCAGAGTAAAAACATATAATAAATAAAAATAAATAAATAAACCATGGCAACTAAGAGATGACCAGTCTCCACTGACAGCGCCCGTTCACGAACATGACGCCTGGATCAGCACCATTCAACTCAACCATTTTGAAGGGAATTTAATGATCCGACACATGCGCCACCATCAGCGAGACATTTAAGTGAGCATGACATACTCTCAGACACCAGGGCAACGTCACTAAAAAATAACTAAATGTAAAAAGTGGCTTTACAGTACATAGTACTCACACATGTGCCATGCAATTATAAATAATATTAAGATATTGAATCTATACAATGCAAAGATATTCTTACAATCTTCTGCAGCCTCTACAATAACTTCTCATGATAGGTAATCAATGGTTGTGGAGCAGGCCCAGCATTAAGCCAAGCATTTTTATCATCATTTTAATCCCCTAACTTATAATATGCTTGCCTACACACCCTACTAAGACATTTATTTATTTATTTAAGCAGATACTTGCTACACTTACAGTTTGCACCAACGCGTGCAGCAAGTCAACATCACACACACTAACTTAAAAATCGTATGCAATAATTAAGCATAGCTTTATTGCTACTCATAACATTTAACATTTAATCAATTTTATTGTAGACAGTCCTAAGCCTACAAACTAATACACACCTACAATAGATTTAAAAAACATGAAAGATTCCCGTTTATTTCGAAATATATATTCATAAACAGATCTAGATCCGGTTCCTGAGTAATCAGGGCGTTTAGCAGATTCATTCGCCTGGGTTGTGGGCGCATATCGAGCAGTTTGGGTACGCACAGTGGAAGCAGCGAACAAGCCTCGTGAGGCACAGGCTCGCGACCGCCGCAGTCGGTCCGGAGCAAACAGTGAACAACGAGCTAATGTAGTCCCGTCGTCAATTTTATAATTAAGTAGTAGATAGTATAGTGCATCAACAGTGCACACTTACGTCTCACTTCTAATTAGTTGTTGCCCACCAATCCTGCAACAAACAGAGACGGATACAAATATGGGTAGTATCCATATACTTTTTTATACCTATAGGTACCGAGCAAATTTCCATTGGACCCGTTCTATCTAATTAGCTTGTATTTTTGCTCATGACATGTGACATCTACCCAGCTATGATCCCATTCCATCTCTCCCCTAGAGAGGAGGCCTGAGTCGCTGCAGTGGGAATATAATAGGCTGATGATGATATTGATGATGATGATGATGACACGGTGCTTATTAGTTTTTTTGTTCCGGCTAATCTGCCGGCCGATAGCCAATGTATTACGGAGTATTTAAACCGAAAAAAACAAAGTTCAAAACGAAATCCGATACAAAAAGCACGTAGTTTTTTTTATTATAATTTCTCACGAATGAAAGTCACGGGGCACAGCTGGTACTTCAATAAATTTGAATATAAATATTGTTTCCATCGTTTATACGAGTAAGTGCATGGTTTGTCTGTGTAGGAGTTGGGTTGTTCCTGTCATCGTAGTAACGCTTCGGTGGAGTTCTTGGTATTATTTCCCGTAACTGGTTGGAATTGTTATTATATTCTAAGTTCCTACTTGTGTTTTTTATTTAAGGTCGCTCAGCGAGCTATGGAGCGACCTATGCTGGGAGTCTCTCTCAAGGATCGCCTCCGAAATGAGGTGATCCGACAGAGGACCAGAGTTGTCGACATAGCTCACAGAATAAACAAGCTGAAGTGGCAGTGGGCCGGCCATATTAGCCGTAGAACCGATGACTGTTGGAGTAGACGTGTTGTAGAGTGGAGACCGCGGATCGGCAAGCGAAAGGTGGGACGCCCCTCAGGCTCGGTGGAGCGATGATCTTCGCAGAGTGGCTGGTAACAACTGGATGAGAGTTGCCGAAAATCGAGTTGAGTGGCGCAAGATTAAAGAGGCCCCTATATCCAGCAGTGGATTGCAATAGGCTGATGATGATGACCTACTTGTGTAAGGGGCTCGTGGCTTATTACGAGTAATAACAGCGACATGGGTCGATCTTCTTCAAAAAGCAATGCTTTCTTTTATTTTGGGACAATCACTCTTGCGAAACCACTGCAACTTCGGAAAGCCAGAATCAACAGTGCCGACTGCCAGAAAACAGCAGAGAGAGAAACAATTTAACTGATGGACTGGAGTAAACTTTTCCAAAAGAAATACGTGGGGGCTAAAATGGCAGCTTTAGCAGACTAACTGCCGCACTCAGAGATCTTTAATGATTACTTAGGTCATCACTAAGTAAAGGTTTTGACAGTTTTGTCATACAAAAGTATGTAAAATCTTTACTAAGTGACGGCTTAAGTGTTCAATTAATATCTCTGAGTACCACAGTCAGACTCACGAAAAAATCAAAATATGAACTACGTTACAATTCGTAAAAAGATCACAAAGTGCGACTGAGACCATGTTAAGAATTTTAACGACTACGTTAAAAACTATGTACTGCTACATTCATTCATAACATCACGCCTGTAATCACCGAAGGGTTACGCAAAGATCTTCGTCGGTTAAGTTTTAGCCCCACGTAATAGGAGGCCAGTCTATTGCCATCGACTGGGCGCAGAACTAGACTCTGTCGCTGCTACTGAAATTTGAAAAAAAAACTTACTGATGCCCGCGGCTACGTCCGTGTGGATGTCGGTTATCGCGACCGATGTCGGTTATCGCAACCGATGTCGGCTATCGCGACCAAAACGAATCCCTTTACCCCCCCCCCCCTTTCAACCCTTTTTCGCTTTAAAAAGTAACTTATGTCCAAACTGCTACTACCTGTGTACCAAATTTCATTTAAATCGCTTCAGTATAATTTTGGTGTGAAAGCTCGACAGACAGACAGGGTTTTTTTCTACACGCATTTATAATATTATTATTTATTTATTTATTTATTAAAGTAAGGATAATATGTAATTATTCTGCCATTTTAGGTCCCTTGGTGTTTCCATGCAAACTCCATAAATCTGTTTCTGCGTAGGCGACTGTCCGTCACTCATGCACCGTCGCACTGCAGAGTAAACAAAACGTTATGTGAATTGTCATCTTAAAATATTAATTTTTATAGCTCAATGTTATTGTTGGCTGTGTTTTTATACGAAGAGACGTCTGGCGTTTTATTATTGCTTGGCAACGCTTTTGTCTATTTCGGTTTGGTAATAGATCATATTTCCCTCTTTAACGACCATTTGGGCCTTTCTTTAGTTTCAACGATTGTAAGCGACGCACCCAAATGTCCTTTCTTTGGTATTGTTCGTCGTAACGTTGAGCTCCTTGAGTTACAAGTCGAGCTCCACTGAGTAATGCTTTCACTGACTGGACGGGTCCACTCAAATCTGTATGTTGCTATCTTCAAAAGACCAGGGAACAGACCTCGGGAAAACGCTAGGCAGATGACGAGTCACGAAGTCAGGATTGGTGTCCGGTTGATGAAAATTTAATTGGCTCGCATTACTAATAAATATACAGTTCCCACCTATTTAAAAATTAAAAACATCAAAAGGGTTAACGACTTCCAGTAACACAATGCCCCAAATTCTTGTGATGACTTTTACAAATTACACGAGCCAAAATTAGAAAACTGAAATGGGCTAGGTCTGTTTATTTTCTTGTATTTCCATTTAAGATTTTTGATTGATATGGTTCATCATCTCTTTAGTAGTAAACAGAGCATACTAAAACCGGCCAAGTGGTGAGTTGGACTCGCTTACGGAGGGTTCCATATAAGTTTGAAAGTACTTTAACCTAACTACATATTTATAGTTTTCAGATTTATTCCTTTACATGTGCTGTAAGACATAGCTTCTCACCTCATGGTTCTAGGTGAACGGTGAACTTGAGAGTGTCGAAATACACGTATTTTTGTGGCAGAAACAGCCGCATCTTTTTTCCGTTAACTTAGAAGTTGGTTTTTTCGCTGTTTCTAGAGACTGTACACCTGAGTAGCTTTAAAGACCAACGCGTTCCGAGATAAAGAGTCTTGACAGACATACGGATGGACGGACAGACAGACGGGCAACAAAATGATTCTAATAAGGGTTCAGTTCTTTTTCCTTTTGAGGTACGGAACCCTGAAAATGCCGTTGATGAGTAAAGATTGTTGATCAGTTATTAATATGTGATCTTTTTCTTATTTGTGTGCCAATTTTTCAATTCCTGACGGTCACCGGTCAGTGGGTTGGAATGTCCAGGGTATTGAACTGCAGACTGGATCAAAATGACCTTGCGTTTTCAAACCACATCTCTTTTATTCTTCTTTTAAAAAATCAGAATGATTGAACTTAAGTTGGAAGTGGGAAGGAAGACCAAAGAAACGATGGATGGACTGTGTGAAGGATGATATGGCTAGGAAGGAGGTGACTGCTGACATGACAAGAAATAGAGAGGTATGGAAGAAAAAGATATGTTACACCGACCACCAATAAATTGGGATAAGGGCAGGAGAATGATGATAAGGTGATGTCTACCAACTTTACCTAAAAACCTTGGATAATGCTACGTTTACCCGGGTAAACCTAGGTTTACTCCTTTTTCTACCATTACCCGTAACATATATATTAAGCGTGTCCCACATCACAGTACACATGTGAGCAAAATTTAGATATGTTATGAAAAATACTTTTTTGGTTAGAAATATGCACACTACAGTAATGACTGCATGGGAGTTACTAAAAGTTAAGTTGTTAACAATTAAAACTTATTTTCTAAAAAAAAGTCATAAAAATTAGAAACTTTGACCTTTGAGGGGTCTAAAATGTCCACGAGGGGGTCTAATGATCATAATAGGACTATAATATGGAAATATGAGTAAAATGAACCATTCATAATAGTAACTGCGTTGTGACCATTCACATTAGTTTCTTGTTAGATCCAATTTAGCAGATAAAGTGGCCATTTTAGCCCCCAGATCTCCGTAAACAGAAAGTTTCCAAGTATGGTCTAGAACAAAATAATCGCTATGGGAAGAACATAAGATCGACGGCTTCAAGAATTGACTTTTTTACACCCGTTATATCTAGCAATGACATCACCCAATCAAAACAAATAAAACCAACTTTTTTGTAAAACTGGTGTCCTTAAACTCATTACGGGAGTCAATTTGTCTGTTCGGCGTTAATTGACATTCATTAACCTCTTAAACTTGGTACATTGGAATTTGTAACAAATTAGAGTGCGGTGCCTCTAGCTTGGTGACTTTCTTTAAACATTTTGGAGGGAAAGAGGGCAGCGATCTTCTTTGTCAACTTAATGATTTCAGCGACCTATTTTAAATTGCGTCGATTTTTCAAAGTCTGATATATGTTTCTCCTTCTTTTTGATAGAAAACGAGAAAAATATACGGAATTTAGACTAGTTGTCAGACTTTCAGGCCACTGACGATTTTTTTTTTAAAAACGTTGCCCCACACTAGAAATTTCTCCTGTATCGTGCGTGCGTTCACAAACATATAAACTCACATACACATATACCCAGACCCGGAACAACTATCTGAAGGGCACACAAATATTATTTTGTTGGGACTCGAACCCGCGACACACAGCGCAGCGCTCTGCCCAGCCCAGAGCGGGAGGAGATTTTAATTCGGTGATTTCCCACCATCAAAAAAAAAGAAAATAAGTCCTCCTGTGTCTCATAGTCATGACATGTTTAGCAATAATTCTTTTATTTGATTATAAAATATTATCCATGACATTCACCAACCAGTTTTATTTTCATATTATAAAACCTCTTCCATGTGACAATACATTCGGCCAGTAGCGACCAGTGTTTCGTCACGTGCTTTCACACGATGGCCGATGGACAAAGACCCATCGTTTGTAAATATGGGTAATTAGCAGTCAGTTATTGCTAGACTAATTGACATTGTTTACGATTTGTAACTACGGATGCCAGCACATCAAGCTATTCGAAACTGTCCAATCTTTCCAATCAATCTTGAGGCTAATGATGTGGCGACAAAGTTGAAAATCTATTAAACCTAAGACTGATTTTAGTAGGTTGATCTGTTGGCGTCAATACATACATACCCAACCTAATGTTGTAGCAATAAAGTTGAAAATCTATGAATATTTGAGAGATTGTAGTACTTTCATACATTTACTGGGCGATTTGTAAAACGTGCTCAATACTTCAAAGGTGCTAAGGAATAGAATAGGACAGAACAGGCAAAAACAGAGAGCAGAATAGGATAGTACCTACTAATGAAAATTAACAATCGAGCTAAGCTATCATTAATGTAATAATTTTTGTAATCTCCTTTTAAAACCCTTCATTTTGATACCCTACTCGATGGTAATGGATTTTTTTCTTTTTTCAATTCTGCGATTGCCCCCAAAATCCTCAAGTTTTCTTTGTTTTTTTTTTTTTTTTTAATGTAGCCAGTGACACTCATGCCATCAAGACGAACCTAATGACGTTTAGTTTTTATTTTCTTTTATGAGGGAACAAAGAAACCGACACCATACATACATACACGCCAAACACATAACCCTCGCTTCGCCGCAGTCGGGAACAAAGACCAAAGATACGGATGATGTATATGAAAGATTCTTAGTAAGGTCTAACGTGTACAGGTTGTTTCGAAACGAATTGACTCTACAGGGTGTAAATCAACCCGGCACACATACGTCAAGCAAGCATTCTGTACATCAAACTAAGTACTACCCCTATGCTGTGCAAAATTTGGAACTTTGGCCACCAATATCCCAGGTATAGTCTAGAACAAAAATATGATCACAGTGGTGGGGAGAACAAGCGCCTTTCGTTTGCGTTAAGGGTACTTTTACACCCTTTATTTACAATTATTGAGGTAGTCGAGGTAGACATAGACGACCTAAGAAATTATGGATTGACTAGATTATTTTTACGGCTAGAAACTGGATAACTTATGTTCAAAGGACTAAGAAGAAACATGGGTGGCTTTTAGTCAGTAGAAGTCTGACACTCCGTATCGCTCTGACTAGAGCGGGAGTAGCCATTCGATGATGGTGCTATGCTTCGCCAACGTCTCCTCTATGGTCACGTGTGTTCACACAATGCATGGCGACAATGGTAATTTGTTTGTAAAATATACGAGGAACTACAACAGTAATGGTCTGTTGTTGCTAAACTAATTGACTTTGTTTACGATAATTTGGTAGACAGACAGTCTTAATGGATGTAGGTTTTTAGTTAAGGGTGTGCTAGATCACGTCGTTCAGAGTGCTCCTAAATTACTCTGGACTGATAAAATGTGTGATTTTCCTAAATCGTGGTAACATATTTAGGGGAGCGTTCAAGTATTAATTACGTAACGTAAATTTTGGAAATTTTTGACACCCCTCCCCTATGTAACGCGCCGTAGCGTTTTTCTGTACCCCCCCCCCCCTGCCCCCTAGTAAAACATTACGTAACCACCAAGTGGACACTTCTACCTAAAAGAAAAAACTATTATAAATGCATGAGATCAGATTCTCCTTGCGACCTTAATATTACGTAACGCGTAGTTCAAGCCCCTGTAACCTTTGCACCCCCAAATTCGTTACGTAATTCTTATCATGTTCAGATATCTCACCATGTTCAGATAGCCACACCACCTTTGCTGCGTTTTTATTACTTATGAACTAATTCATAAAATCACTTGCCATGAATTAAAAACCCACAATTTAATTCCAATTTACATTTTAACTTACTAATTAATTATTCATCATCAATTTTAACATCGTTATAGTATCTTTCAATTAATCTCTTTGGCGGAAGTGTCCAAAGGGATGCCATATTTGTAAATAAAAGATGGCCCTTTACGCAAAATAACTTGAAGCCAGTTATGTGCGTGGTGAGTGATGGCAGGCCTACTCTTTACCAAGGACCTTGGCATTTAGATAGGGCCAAGACAAGACAGGGCAGATCATAATAAGTTATGCTGTTAAGTAAGGTATGTACCTACACGGTGGCCTCTGTAAAGAATGAAAAAATATTTATTAGCACAGGAGGAAGAAAAAAATGGTTAATTTAAAAATTAAACAAAATTATGTACAAATTAACGAAACTACTCCTGAAGGTTTAAATCCAAGGAAATGGCAGGAACGTGTTTAAAGTAAACCTCGATTTTATGAAGTTTAGCTCCTAGAGTCTAAAAGCATCATTGAGGAAGAGAAAAAAGTATTTTTTAATTGGGATATTTTTTTTATTGGGACAAGCCCGCCACACTTTTCACAAACAACTGTTACTCCTGTAAGCCAGAAACAACAGTAGCGACCACAAGAAAAGCGCCGAGACAATGAAACCCGACAAAGTCCCAAAGAAACGATTTAACTGTCTCAGACCCCGCAACGAAATGAATCAGAAAAGAATAGCAGAGGAGTAGGAAAAGAAAAAGGTATACGAAACGTGTCCCTGTTCCCGCTTAATGCTGATTGACATACTTTAAACTAAAAACCTATAGAATCATCCGAACTTAACTGTACTCAACCTACTGGCGAAGTCCTGTACCAAGATATATCCATAATATTCTCGTCATAACTCATTTCTCCTTAGAAAAGGAAAACAAATAAAGGTCACTATACTACCGATTCTTCAGAAACACGTGCCATCCAAGAATAAGTGTGCACAACAGTTTCCTGGAAAAAGATATAGGTAATCATTGTTTGTGAGCGATTATGAGGGGCAATGACCGGTCAATTCGTACTGCTACTCAAGTAGTGATAAACAACACTGACCTATGGTGAATGAAGTTTTTTTCTTTTTTTGCAAATTGACTTCGAAGGCGCCTGATAGAAAGATTTAGAGGAAGTCTATGATGAAATGAGTGTACCCGGAAGATGTCTATTCACTCGTGCTTAAGGTAAAGGCAAACGGGTTAAATGAGGCAGGGAGCACATATGTTTTGTGGTTGATTGTTTACTTTGATCCTGGATTAAGTTTTGACTTTAAGCGATTGCAAATAGTGCAGTAGCTAGGTCTAGGCTTAAAGAGCTCGTTGGTAAATAATCTTTAAGCATCTTTAGGTTAAGCTGCCCTTTGTCTAGGTTAATCCGGGGATGAGTGACGGTTTCATACCGAGTTTCCTCCGTACCTCGGAAAGTACGTTAAGCCGGTTGTTCCAGCTGTCATTAGTTGATCTTCATCAGTCGTTATAAGTAGCCAGTGGCTCGAATATCTGACAACCAGACTTACCAAATAATATCGTATTGGCCAGAACTATCTGGGCTTTGATAGTCAGATAGGCAGTTGCTTTATGTAAAATACAGGTATTCAGCTGCATCCTGTTAGACTAGAAGCCGACCCCAACAAATGGACCCCAGCAGTTGGTGAGGTAGGTCTATGTTTGGAGTAGTGGGAGAGCAGCAGGTATGACGCAGGAGTTTGAAGTAAACAGCCTGCTTGGGTTCCTGGAAAACCTTGAGGTTTGAACCCAAGCAGGCTGTTTACTTCGTCTTATTAATATATGTCAGCCCACATAAAAATTTGAAAGAAGGAATCCGGAACATTTTATAAAACAGAAAATTTAGCAGCATTTTCCAAACGATATCCTGGAACTTCAATTCAAGATTGCAAACTACAAAAAAATACAGAATACTCCAAACGACCAAAAGTTCAACAACTCATCACGTCAGCTAACTTTTTCAGGACCACACTTTTCATAAACAAAATTGCCTTGAATCTGCCACCACCTCAATACTGTGAAGAATACATTCATGAATTTACCTTTTACCTCTACCCACGCTTACACGTCAGTTCGCTGTCCTTACGCCATTATTAAAAACCTTTCCTTCAATATCCATGAGTAGAATGGTACAGTGAACAACACGCATATGGACAAACTTAATAGGAATTTAAAAAAAGAGAATGATCGTGTTCTTTTGTTTATTCTTCACAAGAATTGTTGGATCATATTGAAGGCGCTAAATCCGTAGCCGGTTTTCGGCGGTCTTCGTAGCAATCTTGCCATTAATATCCTAAGAAGAAGGAGAATTTAACTTCATAACAGTATAGGATGGACGTAGCATTCTCAATATTAGACTCTCCAATCGTATAATACCGTCTAAAACAGGCATCGCCGATGTTGGCGTTAAATCTGCCCAGTTCAAATGGGACTGGTTGATTTCTAGGATACAGCCGGACAGATGAGCCCCAAAACGCCCAAAAACGTTACGATCTAAATTCATTCTTAACGGACTAGACGGAGAAGGCAAATTATAAAGAAACTTCGAAAGCCATGGGGGAAGGATGCCCAGCAGTGGGTCAGAGAAGGCTGGACAAAAAAAGACAGTTCGGTTCAAAATGCTTGGTTGACACAATCACTTTTAAAATAGTCTTACTGTAACACACATATTGAAGCTCGTGACTGTACCTGTAATAAATAGTGGCACATGATTGGCTGGGTGGAATGACCGGACAACACGGGGCAGGTACTTAAAAGCCCCGTGGAAAGCTTGCGTTACGTACAAAGGTATTATAAGCATAGGAAAACTTGACTGCAACTTGCAACATAGTTTGATTTGAATGGACAAATTTCAGGTCTGCAAAATTCTTAACATAATAATAAAGAATGAAGAATACAGTTATGAATTTAGGAGGATCAGATACACAAAGTGTAAACCAGCAACCAAGGAATCTGTACGTCTAATTAAAGAACTCTATGCAATGATTGTGTTGGGTAGGTACAAGATCATGTAACGCACTCAGAACAGTGTGCTGATTAAGGCATAGAATAGTATAGACGTCATGGAGGTATTTAAAGTTAAGATAACAACTTGTATGTAAAAAGAAACTTGTGAAATATTTGAACTATGATCTCAAATAATATCTCCGTAACAAGAGGGTTCCCAACAAAACCTTCCTTTTGGATTCGTTAAGGTCTTTTTTACACAATGCAAAGTAGAAAAATTAATGCAATTTAGAATCTCACCACCTCTAATTTATCTGAACACTACACCAAAAGACTTTGCCCCGTTAAGAAGTTGTGTCATTGCAGAAAAATGATTGATAGATGATTTCATTACCAACATTAAAGAAGCCAGTATTCACCGGTAACCATCAAACCTGATTGAATCAAAAAACCACTTAACCATAATTACAATGAGACTAAAATAGCACAAGACATAAGTGTTCATCACCCATCTTGTCAACGACGCAAATTGTGTATGTGCCACCAAATTAGATTTCTATATATATATTTATGTGAATTATACATATATCATGTCTAAATATATATTACGATGTACCAATTCACTATTCAGTGAGTATATTTTTAGCAAAGGTTATTGATAATATTTATGGTCTTACTCGAGTACTGCTTCCGGGTTTGTTCGAATATGATCGAGGCTCATGTAGCTTGGGGTAAAGCTGTGACCATGCTGTGACTGAGGCACATCCAAGGAATGGAAAGAGAACTTGTGGTCGTCCGGCAGCGAGATGGGCAGGCAAAATTGTTGCCACTGCGGGAATATCCAGGATGAGACTGGCACGAGCGCGAAATACGCTGTAAATCAGCCCTCAGCCGACAGATTGGTGGGGTGAATTCAGTATATCTAATTAATAATACCGGTACAAGAAATTAGTTCACCAACGATATGGGAATCCAATGATTTGTAATAGTTCCTTATACGCAAAGTATCGTTACAGTGGCAATAAGAAAAGAGAAGAAAAGTTGTAAATGATTTATGTACAGGCGTTTTAGTGACTATTGTTAATAACTTTTTATAGGAGCTTCTTAAAGTTGTGTTAAAAATATATGTTAAGATAGGAAACAGGTAGTAAATATTTACATTAACAATGCGGTTAATACAACGCTAGAACTATGAGAACTTGGAACTGGTCAGCCAACCTGACGTCAGAATGGCTGGCCACTTTATTTATTTGATATATTTCATAACGTAGAGGTAGTCGTAGCAAATATTTCATTATAGGTAGTAAATAGTATCAAATAGGTAATAAACAGTGCACAGGGTCCCATGTACATATCTCGTTTGGTCCAGTCAACCTGACGCTGCTGGCGCAAAACGCACGTAGCGATTGGCAAGCGCGACGGTTCATAAATCATTATGAAATACCTTAAGACTTTGCTTTTGTTGAACAAAGACGACTGAAACTGAAAAGTTAAACTTATAACCATGACCGGTCAGAGCTTATAAAGTACCACCGCATATAAATACAGACTATTAAATGCAAAATAAAATGTATCTATTTCTGGCGCCAAAAAGGTGACGTATTGCATTGCACGCGATCCCACAATACCACTTGTCAAATAGGAATCTCCACAAAAGATATACGACTACCACGCTTCAGATATGACCGGTCATGGTGAAGAGTATTTACTGTCTACTGAAATAAATCTAAATATTGACATGGCGGATGTAGTCGATTCAATTGTGTGTAGCTTGCGAGTTATGGAAATAAATAACTGACATTCTTTGACGTTTATGACCGGACTGAAATAATATATGGCTTGGTAGGGGATTTCTCTTGTAGGTATATTTTAAGCTGGCTGTAAATTAAATATGCAGGATATGACACATTATCTACCTAACCCTTGACAATTATGCTGCGTGTGGAATGGGGTAAAGTTTCATACTTGTATTTTAGATGGAGCGAATGCCTATGACCCATTGAATCCGATTAACAGATTCGGATTCAGTCCAAAGTCGACAAACATCTACGAAAGACTTGCGAGATCGACAATCTTAGTAAAAAAATAAATGGTCACCCATCCAAAGATCAACCACAACAACGCAAGCCCATGTATTTAGCTTAGCCTTGTCAATTCACCCGTGCGCACACTTAGCCTCGATACTACACGAGTAAAATCCAGTTGTCAGAAACCGTAAGCAAGCTATAAGTACTAGGAGTGTATAAGTGCAAACTGTTTACCGTGCCGTATTATTGTCTTGACGTCAACGCGAATGAGGGCAGGCACACTCAACTGGACCCACCCTCACTGTCTGCGCATATCTTGAAGGGAAAGTAACGGAGCCTAATTGGCATAGAAACTTCGGGAATCCCGTATATCGGTCATAGACACGAAACTTTGCTACGCATTGCATAGCCACGATTGACGCAAGTGTGAGCGACCTCAGAATTAAAATTTACAAAAAAAAATGATAGAGTAATATACACTATCATTTTTTTTTATTTAACGAGAAAAAAAATGTGGTCACCTTATTTCTGCATGGAAATAGTTAAGTCTGTAATTTGCACAATTCTCGAAAACTAGATAGTCCTTATTTCATAATTATTAACTGCACTCATCCACTCATCTTTTATTTAGTAGGTACATTTATATTTAAGATTTACTTATATTTAAGCAAGCTTGTACCTAAGTGCAGGAAATAATTCTCTTCAGTCGTGACTGACTATTTATATTCATTTGTGTTCAAAGGTGTCCAAAGGTTGTCTAGAAGATATGGCTATCAGCATTATGACCGCCATTGTGACCAAAAAAGTTGGAAAAAAAATATGTAAAAATGGTCATGTTACAAATTTAAATGATAGTGAAAACATTTAAATCCGTAGTGGAAATTTTAGAAGGAAATTCAGTTACACAGATATAATTTTTATAATCTGATAACCTAGATTTTTTTAATATAAAAAATGTTTTAAAAAAAGGTTTCCTACAAAAATGCAATGCATTCAAAAATAGCTTATTTTTAATAACCGTTAAAACAATTTACTATAAGAATTCAGAATAATTTACTAAAGACGTGGTCACCGTTATAAATAAATACCTAACCATCATGAGAACTATTAAAAAATTTTATGAGGACATAACTATTGGCAGGTATTAAACCTGATATTTCTCGAAGACACCCACACCTGCTAGAATTCTTGCAATATTCGTCAGAATTAAGTCGTTTCCTGAAAGTATGCATCAATGGAAAGCTTTGTAGACAGCTAGTCGCGTCAACTTTGTGAACCAACGAAACTTCATACAAAATTAAAAACCCTCTTTTCATATCTTTACTGGTACTGCCTAAACCCATTTATGTTTTTTCTTAGCATTTTGTTTTCCAGGGTCGCGGTATCTCTTTTGAACGGTCCCGCAGCCTCGGCAGGCATTGACCCTTTCCAATTTGTGATGTCAGCAAATTCTTTGGGGCACGCGTGGTACACGAACGCGTAGTTCGACACGGCCACGGCCTGTCCTCAAAAGACGGATGAACAGCGAGCTAGCCCATTACTTATCGTCCACAGGCCCGCGATACATCCTGACCCTGCACTACAAAGAAGATAAATTAGTCCAGATTTCCTCACATGTGTAAAATATTAGTCTTTCCAAAGGAGTTCCTCATTCTTAGGCCTACAATAGACCTAAGAGGAAAACAAACTAATTGTAAGAAAAACAATATTGAGCTTAATATTAATGGTTTATTTACTTGACCTTATCAAAGTGTTTACTATTGTTTTAGGAAACTATTAATTTTTAATACGGAAGTAGAGGGGTTCAACGTCTGGTTTATGGCAAAATAAAGCGGCTGCATTGATAGATTTATCTATATCCAGCCTTGGGCTGAACTGTGTTTGGTTTTGTTTTTTAACTTTCTATATTTCATTCCAAAAATAATTCAATTTTTAACTTGGAACGAACTCTGTGGGGTCTTTCAATGCCTGCTAATGTTATAAAGTGGAAGTGGGACCCATCCTCGAACTAATCTAAGCAAGCGCGGCTTAACCAGAAAATCCACAGCTGGAAATAGAAACTACCAACTAATGTCATAACTGTATTCATTTTCGTAAGCATGGTGAGTAATGGTACTCAAAACTGTAGTACCAAAGCTCAAAGCAATCGTACTAACACTTCCACAAACGCCACTTATGGCTATCGGGGATACGGAGAAACGCAGAACATTCCTAACTAAAAATAGCCAAATAGCCAGCCGATCAAAACGCCAAAGACAAAGTGTGTCAACCGATCACGATTGTGTGCACGTTTCAGTCACGGTTTACAAACTGGGGCTACTTCTGTACTGAACCAATATAAACTCAGCCTTGTATTGTAGTACACCTAGCTAGGATGGTATGTGGTCCTGGTACTTTCTACGTTCTAGCTTTAGTTTTGTTAGCACCACTCTTAGCCGACGTGCGTGTATGACCAGATGTATGAATGTGGACGACGCAAAAGGAGTATGTAAGGATCGTAGCAAGCGGCGTTCTGTGGTTTCTGCTTACCCCCATGGGAAAAGGGTGTGAGTTTAAGTATTATGTATGTAAAATGCTATTTATATTGTGTAATTTATTACGTATTTTGTTTTTTTCGTTTTTTTACGTTTTTTTTTTTTTGATTGGCCTGTTGGTCTAGTGGTTAGTGACCCTGACTGCTAGGCCGGAGGTCGTGGGTTCGATTCCCACCCAGGACAAATGTTTGTGTGATGAGCACGATCATTTGTTCTGTGTCTGGGTGTAATTTATCTATAACTAGCTGAACCCGCATGCCTTGCAATGCCCTTTTTCCTACCTACTACCTGCCTACTACCTACCTACTACTTACCTACCTACCTACTAAATACCTACCTACCTACTACCTACCTACTACCTACCTACTACCTACCTACTACCTACCTACTACCTACCTACTACCTACCTACTACCTACCTACTACCTACCTACTACCTACCTACTACCTACCTACTACCTACCTACTACCTACCTACTACCTACCTACTACCTACCTACTACCTACCTACTACCTACCTACTACCTACCTACTACCTACCTACTACCTACCTACTACCTACCTACTACCTACCTACTACCTACCTACTACCTACCTACTACCTACCTACTACCTACCTACTACCTACCTACTACCTACCTACTACCTACCTACTACCTACCTACTACCTACCTACTACCTACCTACTACCTACCTACTACCTACCTACTACCTACTTACTACCTACCTACTACCTACCTACTACCTACCTACTACCTACCTACTACCTACCTACTACCTACCTACTACCTACCTACTACCTACCTACTACCTACCTACTACCTACCTACTACCTACCTACTACCTACCTACTACCTACCTACTACCTACCTACTACCTACCTACTACCTACCTACTACCTACCTACTACCTACCTACTACCTACCTACTACCTACCTACTACCTACCTACTACCTACCTACTACCTACCTACTACCTACCTACTACCTACCTACTACCTACCTACTACCTACCTACTACCTACCTACTACCTACCTACTACCTACCTACTACCTACCTACTACCTACCTACTACCTACCTACTACCTACCTACTACCTACCTACTACCTACCTACTACCTACCTACTACCTACCTACTACCTACCTACTACCTACCTACTACCTACCTACTACCTACCTACTACCTACCTACTACCTACCTACTACCTACCTACTACCTACCTACTACCTACCTACTACCTACCTACTACCTACCTACTACCTACCTACTACCTACCTACTACCTACCTACTACCTACCTACTACCTACCTACTACCTACCTACTACCTACCTACTACCTACCTACTACCTACCTACTACCTACCTACTACCTACCTACTACCTACCTACTACCTACCTACTACCTACCTACTACCTACCTACTACCTACCTACTACCTACCTACTACCTACCTACTACCTACCTACTACCTACCTACTACCTACCTACTACCTACCTACTACCTACCTACTACCTACCTACTACCTACCTACTACCTACCTACTACCTACCTACTACCTACCTACTACCTACCTACTACCTACCTACTACCTACCTACTACCTACCTACTACCTACCTACTACCTACCTACTACCTACCTACTACCTACCTACTACCTACCTACTACCTACCTACTACCTACCTACTACCTACCTACTACCTACCTACTACCTACCTACTACCTACCTACTACCTACCTACTACCTACCTACTACCTACCTACTACCTACCTACTACCTACCTACTACCTACCTACTACCTACCTACTACCTACCTACTACCTACCTACTACCTACCTACTACCTACCTACTACCTACCTACTACCTACCTACTACCTACCTACTACCTACCTACTACCTACCTACTACCTACCTACTACCTACCTACTACCTACCTACTACCTACCTACTACCTACCTACTACCTACCTACTACCTACCTACTACCTACCTACTACCTACCTACTACCTACCTACTACCTACCTACTACCTACCTACTACCTACCTACTACCTACCTACTACCTACCTACTACCTACCTACTACCTACCTACTACCTACCTACTACCTACCTACTACCTACCTACTACCTACCTACTACCTACCTACTACCTACCTACTACCTACCTACTACCTACCTACTACCTACCTACTACCTACCTACTACCTACCTACTACCTACCTACTACCTACCTACTACCTACCTACTACCTACCTACTACCTACCTACTACCTACCTACTACCTACCTACTACCTACCTACTACCTACCTACTACCTACCTACTACCTACCTACTACCTACCTACTACCTACCTACTACCTACCTACTACCTACCTACTACCTACCTACTACCTACCTACTACCTACCTACTACCTACCTACTACCTACCTACTACCTACCTACTACCTACCTACTACCTACCTACTACCTACCTACTACCTACCTACTACCTACCTACTACCTACCTACTACCTACCTACTACCTACCTACTACCTACCTACTACCTACCTACTACCTACCTACTACCTACCTACTACCTACCTACTACCTACCTACTACCTACCTACTACCTACCTACTACCTACCTACTACCTACCTACTACCTACCTACTACCTACCTACTACCTACCTACTACCTACCTACTACCTACCTAAATACTACCTACCTACCTATCTACCTACCTACAACCTAACTATCTACTTACCCAAAAAAAAAAGAACAAAAACTATCCTATGTCCTTCTCCTGGCTCTAAACTACCTCCCTGCCAATTTTCAGCTAAATCGGTTCAGCCGTTCTTGAGTTATAAGTGAAGTAACTAACACGACTTTCTTTTATATATATAGATATGTATGTATTTAGAAATATATAAGTATGTTTATCAGTTGTCTAGTACCCATAACACAAGCTCTGCTTAGCTTGGGACTAGATGGCGTTGTGTGATAGTTGTGGAATATTTATTTATTTATTTTATTTTATTTATCAAATTCCTATATAAAATTAGACTTTTACCAAGAACACATTTCCTATAGATTCAGAACATGATTTTTGAGTGTTCAGTGTTGATCCTGGTTAAAAGTTGGTATCACGATGATACAAAGATTGAACTCGTAATTAGAATTACGGGGGTTAAAATATTTAGTGTGCCCTTACCTTATTTCACAAGTATCTGTCTCTTGGCGTCAAATATGCACAACATTAAAAGAGCAAACATTCTCAAATCCATTATTTAAAGGATGTAAAGTCCATTGATTAAGTATCAACACGTCGAATGATTCATCACTTCGCATAACCAAGGTTCACACGATCAGTGCTGCTTTCCTAGTTGTCCACAGAACCAACCACAGAACGCCACCTGTTACGATCCTTACATCTCCTTTTACGTCGCGCATCGTCCACATTCATACATCATCATACATGCACGCCGGTTATGAGCGAGTACTTACTTCACTGAAAAAGCATCTGTTTATCAAAGTCAAATATGCGGAACCCAATACTTCTGAAAATTTATTCCAGAATCGATTAAACAACCGTAAACTATTCGGATACATTTCAAAACTTCGAATGATTGATCACTTCGCATAACCAAGCCGTTGCTCACGCGACCACTCCACCAGTCCTGGGCGCCTGGTACTCACGTGTCCACAAAAGAACATTGTCTTCAGGAATGTCGTATGCTCACACGGGCTGTCTTAACTATTAATAGGGTTGTATTTTTGGAAGATGTGAGGAGGGTGGACATTCACGTGTTTGACGCATGATTTTGGAATGGCGAAGATGGAAAAATATTTGCGATTTGCTTTTTCACCTGTTATGCAAAACTTGAGATAGATGAATTAATAAATAGTCTTAACCACATTTATATAAGCCCACCAAAATATGTAGATGGACAAACTTTTTGAGATTATTCAGACCACCAAAATAAAGACAATGGTAGAAAGAAAAACTCATAAGATCACAAGAAAAAAATCAGCTAACGATACGATATACACAAAAAATGTTGGTTACCCAACATTTTAGGTCAAGATAAAATCACTGTTTCTTTTTGCTTATTTATCTTTGGTTAGACGTACTGAACGCTATGTTAAAATTCGTCTATCTACATATTTTAATTGGCCCTTATATACAGTTCCTTACCTCTGTTTTATTGGGCATCCAAAACTTCATTCGCATCGCTGTTATTAGGATAAGGCTGGCAGCTTCTTTGTATATAAAACAGAACGGCCCTCTGGTCAATTCCAGACTCAGCTGCATGGTGATGTCCCGGAAAACTCGACCGGAAGGCGTCGACCCATTTTGGTTCAAGAATTTCAGACGTACACTTTTCTTGTCCTCGTTCTTGTCCTCCAGTATCTAGATATATCATAATCGCATTGTTACTGCAAACTGATTAACTTGAACACTTAAACCTCAAGTCTTTTACGTCCTCGTCCAGGTTTAGTTTCGATGCCATTCACATTGGTGATGTAAAAAGGCCAAATGTCAAATCGCCCAATAAGTTATGGAACAAATACTTTCATAGCGTTTCGTTTTTATTTTACGGCTTTCAGGAGATGTTGGTTTTCGGTAGTAGGTACACCACCAAAGACTTTCAAATGTTTCTCATAAATCTTTTTGTGTTATGCCATCGTAATAGCTGAATAAAGGACATTTTGTAATACATGGTATAAATTAACCCTTCACACATGCGTCAACCAAGCATTCTGTACATCAAACTACGCAAAAATTTTTGCTGGGAAACAATTTTCTTGTTGGGGTCAAGAATCTCATTTTTCGGTATAACTCAATACGGTATAACTCTTAAAACATTGTGCTTGTGGATGCTTTGAATGGAAAAAGGGTAAATGAGATAATTTAAGTAGAGTTATAACCTGAAAAATTAGTATTTAAAAAAACAGCTGCGCAAAATTTGGAACTTTGACCCCCAATATCTCCGTAACTACCCCATAGTAAGTAGTAGTAGTCAGTTAAGTAAGTTCCCAGGTATGTTCTATAACAAAAAAAATATCGCAGTGGAGGGGAGAACAAGTGCCCTTCGTTTGCGTTAAGGGTACTTTTACACCCTTTATACTCAGAAAAAAATCGATTCTGACTACATTCTTGGTACAGTTGGTTAATGTAGGAATCTGTATCGCGACTGTTGTTATAATTTTTGAAACCACGAGCCTCTCCAGCTCCATGTTTTCCCATTTCCCAATAGATTTCCCAAGAAAAATATAATATTTTCTTGGAATTAGAGAAATTATCATCGCATTCAACTCATCCATTAAGCAACGCATATGTTTTTAATTGTCTCCACAGATATCAGCTGCTACTGATAGCCATGCAAACATGCAAGTCTGCCGTGTAATATTGATGACGTATGTTGACGTTTACACATAGGAATGTATGAATAGTGTGATAAGAATGATTACCCGTGTTATGAGTTGGTGCTTCAGAAGTGCCTACCTGGGGGCTAATTCTCGATTTTCGCCATTTATCTCGAGTTCGAGATCGTAAGTCTATCTCTATGTCTATTAAAAATATCTCTATCTCCACCAAAAAATGTCGAATTGAGCAGAATTCCGTATTCTTAGTCAAAATAGAAATAAATGTCACGAAAATGTCGAGTCGAGTGAAGATAATGTTACCATTATGAAGAATCGCACGTTCTGTTTTAGGTAGCTATGAGTTAATGAATGATTTTGTTTTAAAACGCTGACTAAACCTAATTATTTAAGTATAAAACGAAACGTTTAGTGTGTTTCAAGATTTTCGTATGCTCTTCGTGAAATAAAGAAAACAAATTGACAGTTGACTGTCTGTGAGTGTCAGAATTTGCGCCTTTTGGCGGTTCCTTCAAAACTTTTGTTATGTTTACACGTACTGTGTTTACATCATTATTGGGTGCTGTTTTACATTTTAAAAGTTTTATTTTAACATGGAAGGGAAAAAATACCCCAGTTCACTACAAAAACATTTACTGATTCAACACGTTGAAGCAGACCCGGAATTGAGGGGAGGTAAATTCTCCTCCAGTTTTTCTAGAAAGGAAGCAGAGAGATGGCAAGCCATCGCTCAACAATTGAATGCTGTGGCCGGAGCCAACAATCTTGGGATGGTTGGCGCAAAGTAAGTACAATGGTTACCGATGCACTTATCTACCTTTCTGTGACTCAACCGTTTTTATACTTCATCGTTCGTTGTTTTACAATCACCGCAATGTTTTCCAATTCTCTACTTCTCAGTCATTTAGGTATTTATCTTTGTATATGATTTCATTCTCAAAGGATGTATGTTCGTACTAACATAATAATTTGGCCAGTTGCTCGCCACTTTCCAACAACTCCGAGATAAAAATGCTAATAAACTCGTCCATCTTTCAGTGGTTTCAAGTCCAATCGTGGGTACACAAATTACAGAGTCTGTTATTTGCGCGAAGGTCGTCGTTTCAAGAAAACACAATGCACAAATCAAAGAGTATAAATCGAATTTCCAGTAAGTATGAGATGCCAAGCCGTATTTTATTTAAAAATTAAAGAAAAGAAAACACAGTGTACAGAATTCACTCAGAAATGACGTATCTCTACAATCGAGATGACATCTCTACTGCTCAGAAGTACTCGACATGAACTCTAACGTTAGCTTTCGACAAATGTCGAATTCGACATCCCCAGAATAGCAACTTTTAAAATTTGTCGAAAAAATTACGTCATTAGAAATTTTTGTCGAGTTCGACACCATCTCTAAAATCGAGAATTGGCCCCCTGTACTAAAACACTTTTGTTGAGGACTAGGTTTGTTGAAGGACTATTGTTTATGAACTGATTAAGGAAAATGATAGAGTTTAAGTAAACTGTTACTAAGTAAACAACACAACTAACGAAAACATAACAAAACATAACTGGCATAAACATATCTGGCGAAATGTGGGTGTACCAACACCTCTGTTAAGCACTTCGGGGATTACAGGTGATGTTATGATAGGCACTAAGTAAATAAAAATATTATTTCACAAATAAAAATCTTATCATGTGAATTTACATTATGGGATAATTTTTCAGAATCTGGGAATTCATATTCCAGGCTTTTGTTAGTAAAACCTGGTTTAGCTTAATACGTGTATTTTACATGGAGCAACCTATCTGTCCTACACCACATCATAATACCACAAAGTGTTTTTTGTGTCTCCTTTTTTTTCCTTTACTTGTGTTCAGACTGTGATGCGCCTGAAATCTCCTAAGGGTAAGGCAGAGGCGTAACTGTTAGTCAGGGGCGTGCGCCCTATATAGGCTCTTAGGCTTAGCCTACCTTACCAACTGAGCATTTCTTATAACTAATTAACGATGCAATAAAATAACACTATGTACAAATTAATCATAAAAAAGTTCAAACTCCTGTTAAAATACTTATAGCAATTTTTCGCGTCCCACTAAAACTCATTGACAAGGATTACGATTAGTACGAATCTTATAGACAAACACTCGACTTGTCTAAAACCCATTCATAATTGTATGCACACAGCGTCACATCGGTACGTATGGCCGTGTCTATGAACCGCACACATACATAGATTTTCGCAATTTTAACGCAGCAGCTCCTACGACTGTAGCTGAGTGGGCTGTGATTGGCTGCAACAACACAACCAATCTATAACCCGCGAAGTTCAAAATTTGCATTTTTTTGCAATTTGTAGGCCAGTGCTAGGTTGTATGTTGAATAAAATATGACTACATACGTCTTAAAACCGGGAATCATATTTTAATGAACATACAACCTAGCACTGGCCTGTAAATTGCAAAAACGTAAGGAAATTTTAACTCGATATGAAAATGATGCAATTTTATTTGCTAGTATTTTTCTATCGACAATAATAACCTAGAAATTATTTTTTACGTAAGAGGAAGACATTACTGTTTCATTGTTGTGACAAGCAATATATAATGCGATTTTGTTTTGAAACCGAAAACGTACAGTTAACGTTATTAACAGTAGTGTAAATATTAATTTTGTTGTGTATTACTTGTTTATTCACGTAACAAATAACAATGGAATTTACTTGTGAAGTTTGTGCTGATAATGTGTGTTTATTACATGTTAAAGGTAATAAGTGTTCTCAATTATCGGTCAGTGGGTCGTCTTAGGGGCGGATCATATAATGATAAGATTCAAGTTGTATCTAAAGGTAGACATGTACCCGAATTACGAAAATTTATCCAAAATCTTGCAAGTTACGTGTTCTGTAACTATCACCCACTCACTTGGATGAGATATTTGAGGTGGCCGAATCTTTCTTCTGTTTGCATCGTCATTAGAAAATCGTGAGTTAAACCTTGAATAATGTGGTGAGTTTTTGAATGGTATTTAAAAGTTTTGTTTTTACAGGCCTACTTTTATTTATTTTTTTGCTGTCATTTATTCGTAGCCTACCCATCGTGGGGGACCACTGCACGTCACTGCTGTTAGTACACGCACTTTCCGCCAGTTATGTTTCAATCCCATGTAATAGGACGACCCTATTGCCATCAACCCGGGCTCCATGGCTGCTACTGAAAATATCCTGATTCTTGAGATAGGTACGTTATTATTATTACCATTTTGTTACTTTGGGGGCGGGAAATCATCAAAAGACTCCTTCCGCTCTGGGCTTATGTAGCAGTAGGAAGTGTCAGACTTCTAACGATTAAAAACCACCCATGATCTTTCTTAGCCCTCTGTGTCGAGACCGCGGTATCTCTTTCGTACAACCCGAAGCATATTATTTATTCATTCATCATTCATTTCTGCCATAAGACGTCCACTGCTGGACATAGGCCTCCCCTACGTGTCGCCACATTGAGCTACCCCTTGCCTTTCGCATCTAGCGGGTCCCCGCAACCTTCACTAGGTCATCGATCCACCTAGTGAGAGGTCTTCCAGCGCAACGTCTTCCGGTTCGCGGTCGCCACTCCAGAACTTTTCGGCACCATCGGCCATCCGTTCTGCGAGCAATGTGCCCTACCCATTGCCACCGAAGTCATAATATATTAAGCATATTATTACCACCTTGATATTGAACATGTATACAGAATACAGATACCTACACACACAGACACCAGATCATCTGGGTTTTACCTACGAGGCACATTGTATTTCTCACGACATTTACCTACAACTGGCACAATATGACGTACTGCCAACACGGAGATTAATCATTCATTTGGAAAATATTACTGTCTACTGAGAGATCTAATATCCTCATAACTTCCTTTAAACCGTATTACAGAAATGTACGTGTAGGTATTAATGGGTACAACTATACCCTACCCTTCGGGGTAACAGACGTCATGTAATAATTTTTCTTCTTATATCTCTTTTTTTTAATATTTAGTTAACTGTGTGCTCCTTGGCAAAGGGCTCCTCCAACACTTTCCAATCTTCTCTCTCCCGCGGTCTAGTCCAGGTTTTTCCAGCTGTTTTAACAACATCATTTTCCCATCTTCTGAATGGTTTCCCCTTTTTCCTCTTTCCCTCTCTTGGATCATCATCATCAACAGCCTAATAATATTCCCACTGCTGGGACCCAGGCCTCCTCTCTTTGAGAGGGAATGGGCTATAATCTACCACGCGGGCCCAGTGCGGCTTGATAGATGTCACATGTCTTCGAATTTTTTGGTTCTAAGACATGCCGGTTTCCTCACGATGTTTTCCTTCACCGTTTTGAGAGCAGCGGTGATGAAGTAAATTACACTAAGTAATGTGCCTGCCGGTTCGAACCCACGGCCTAGTGTTCGTAAGTCGGGGCTGCCACCACTGGGCCACCGCTGCTCTCTTGGATACCACAATGTTATTGTTTTATTCCATTTCTCTAACTACATGGCCAGCCCATTTTCACTTAAGATTTCTTACTTTTATTACTACATCTTGGGTCTTTGTAGCTTTCCTAATTTTGCTGTGGTTGATTTTGTTTATTTTTCTTTTCCCCATCATGCTTCGTTCCATGCTTCGCTGGCAAGTTCGAAGTTTGGTTTGTTGATCTTTAGTAAGTGCCCAAGTCTGTGGCACCCACATGTTAGGATTTTTTTTTTGTGATGTTATTTTATATTCCATTAAATCGCATGGTTCTCGGACGTAGGCGGTTTTTAAGTAAATTGTTCAAGTGTTTTGATTATTGGCATCTTGCAGTCAGCCTATGAGGCTGGGTTTGCTTAACCGGTCTATCCCATGGGTGTAAGGCCTCCAGCTTACAATGAACTATGAAAAACTCTGTCTCAGAAGGTTTGCTTTCAGCCTCTGCTGCCCTCTGACTGGGAATTTTAGAGGCAGATTTTTCATCCTCGTCCACTGGTCTAATGGTCGCAAGTAGTATACTTTTATTTCTCAGTACCCGACACAAGTTCAGGATTTTTGCCCGGTTAATACTTATAGGCTAGCCCCATATTACAGGCAAAAAATTTTGTGTATGTTTAGGTACACCTATGCATTTCGCCTAATTTGGGGATTACATGCGTGATATTATGTCTTCATCCTAGATTCCACAGTTTACAACATCAACAACATTGCTAAGACCAACAGAATTACTATCTACTCGGCCCCAAATGAACTCTAGACCATTACTACGGTCAAACGTAAACGCGTGCCGTTGCAGTGTCGGCCATTGATACATTTTGCAAGCCACGTTGAAATAGAGCTGCGTCTGCGTCGTGACACAGCTGGCACGCTGTCAAGTATGCGCGTGCGCCGGCGGTTATACGTAGCGCTAGGGGGAATATCATGGTGGGATAATGAGGATATTTTTTAGTGGACATTTATTAGCTACCAAGCATTTTGCAACTTTAATGAACGGCTTTATTTAACGGTGTTAATATTGGAAAAATGGGTCAATCTTGCCAGATGCAGGCGGTTACATGGATCTTAACATCACCAGTCTCTTGCCTTTATCTCTATTCATTTGAGATCACCGCAGCATTTCCTCATCATCAGACACCTCCCTTCTTGCCAAATCATCCTATACACAGTACATGCATCGTTTCTTTGGTATTCCTCCTAATCTTATACCCATCCAAATGCGTTTGTCTTATTAGGTACACCCAGGTACACCGCTGCCTAACCGGTGCACTACAGGCGTGATGATTTGTTAGGATAAAATAAGGTCAAAAATACATAGGTTATTATTATACCAGTTATTTAGTTCAAGATTAAGAATAGGGTACTTCATCAAAAATATCTAATTAGTCTGTCAGATAGATTTACAAAAAATAATGGACACGTATTTTTTCCTCTTACACGTAAACAAAAGATGAAGACTATACAGTGCTTCGAAAAGTCGTGTAAAGTCGTGTGACGTCACAAGGTTAGTAGTTTTTTACGCATCAAGTGCCACCTTTGACACGTTTTATTTTCGTTAATTTGTTTTAATTTGATAAAACAAAAAACAAGTATCCAATATTTTTTGATAATCTAACAGACGGACTAATCAATTTTTTTGGTGATTCATGTGTAAGCTGATCTAACGTTCTAATTATGTAAGTAGACAGTCGCAAATCAATGTACAGTCATGGTCGCAGTGGCCAGGATGCACAGATCGACATATCTATTTTATTATCATCCTATAACTCAAGGTGAAATACCACCAGGTCTGTGTACTTTATACTCTCAGGTATCAGTGATGCTGCAACACTGCGCCCTAATTCTAGGTTTATTGATTTCAGAAATAACCTGGATTATTTCTTGAGGTATTCAATAAAAGTGGCATAGGCAACTATGATGAAATCTTGCTGAAAATCTTCCACCTGGACACGAGTTGCCATGGCTGACCTGGAAGTCCTTAACTATACTGTGGACATAGGTTGGCCAAAGCAAGGAAGAAAACCTGTTCAAGAGGAGATTTAGATGACTGCCCTAAAGTGTAAATGTAGTGTTTCCTCAAAAACGATGGAACACTTGATATCGTGTTCTGCCTGTCCCATCGACTTTCACATCACAGGAGCTGATGGACGGAACAGAAAATGCCAAACTCGTTTTGCCAAAATTTTGGGCAGACTCAGTTTAAATATTGTCATCGACAAGCTAAGACGGAGAACTAGGGTTATCCCCGTTGTAAACGTCCACCAATCCGTATGTGACATCTACCAATGCGCACTGGGCCCGCGTGGTGGATTATAGCCCATCCTTCTAGAGAGGAGGCCTGAGTCCCTGTAGTAGGAACATTATAAGGCTGATAATGATGATGATGATGAAACGTCCCTTTGTGCCTCTTGACCTTGTTTTGTTCTATCTCCTGTTGATACGGAGTAAAGTGAAAATGATGTTTTTTGGCAAAATATCAACTCTTATTTTTAATTTGACATATAATTAACAGCCTTTCAAAATATTGTGATTTGTAGCAAATAGAAACAACGGCAGTCGTTCTCGCGATTCAGAAAGATTACGTGGTCAGAAATATGATGTACCTTGTGTAATTACTGAACCCTGCTGGCCGACCTTTGTAAAGGTTGCGGACCTATAATTTCATAAACTATAAAAGCCAATTTAAGAAGTGTTTTCTTTAGATTATGATAGTCAGAGGCTGTAAGTGATACTGAAGTGGGATCACCCACAAAAAAATGTCGCAATAGCGGCAATAAAACAGCATAATATTTAAGAAGCGCGAAAACTGGCATTTTCTTTATTACTTCTTTCAAATGTAAGAATTAAATCTTAAATCCGGCGCAATTTTCGCGTTTCCGCTCTGTAGCAAGCACCATGATCTTCGTAACTTTTAGCAAACATGGTAAATATCCCGTTTTCAGTGATATTACTATTGACAATGACCGTCAGATGAAAGACTGAAAGTAGGTTTGCTGTATTTATAAGTAGATATATTTCGTGGAGTCGGCACACTTGCTTCAGATGAAATATTTCCGGTCAAAAATGACGACTTTAGCAGATCATAATATTAATTTCGTGAAAAGCGTGAAATAGACCTTTTATATCATAAAAGTAACTATTTAGGAACCGTCTGTGACCATTTAGTAATCATAATAGGAAAATAAAATTCTTAAAATAGTCAGAGACGCAGCTAGGGGCCATTTTAAACCTGCTGGTGTCTAAGCAACCTAAAAATTCTCTTACTTTATTCGAGACTTTGGTATTGTTAACAATCAAATCATGGAAAAGCGATACAAACGTTGTTAGGTACATCCTTGTAATTTATCTTCTAAGAAAGAATCTCGGATGCAGTTATTAAAAAATACTCTCCTAATTGTGCGGTGAGAGAAAAGGGCGACAATTGATGTATTGTTCATCACAATGATAAGTAATCACTGGGTTTTTCTTGCTCACCTTGCACCATTATCTACTGAAATCTGAAGAATTTAATAAATGCTCTGTTATCTGTTACGGGGACTGTCCCCGTAACCAATGATAAGATAATGAGTATTAAGTGATCAGGAGCTTCTGTTGATGGCTTCTTATGTAATACGAGTATAACATAAACGTCGGTAATGTAATTTCGAACGTTTTATTAATCATAAATACGGTAATCCTTTAGCAATTTAGTTTTTTTTTTTCGATAAGTTTAATTGGCCCTATTCAATCACTCACAGATATGAAAATGCTCTTTAAACGAAGTAGGTAATTTTAGCCTTGTTTATTTATAACACAAGTTTGTTTTTTTTTATTATAATTTTCATCATAATCACCTTCCTGCACTGGACTTCTTGTTTTTTTTTTGGGGTAAGCACAACTAGTTTTGTATTCCATTCTCACCTGTCAAATGTCACGGCATCCTTTCTTTTTCATATTTGTTCTCACACAATTTATCCATCTTTTCTTTGGACTATGTCTCCCTCTCCACCCATTAATATTAATATTCTTCACTCTTTTATTCTCAATGCGATTTACCCTTATCGACAGTAGATTCCCTTTCAACTTTTCTGTAATTGACGCAACTTTCAAACTTCCTCTTTCTTTTACAGGGTGTAAATTAACCCTTCACACATACGTCAACCAAGCATTCAGTACATCAAACTAAGTACCCGTACGCAATAATTTTTTAGGGTCAAAAATCTCATTTTACGGTAAAACTCAATGTAGCACTCATAAAACATTGTGCCGGTAGATGCTTTGAATAGTAAAAGGTTCATGAAGATATTTTAAGTAAAGTTATTAACCTGAAGTATTTACAAAACCAGCTGTGCAACATTTGGAACTTTGACCCCCAATATCTCCGTACCTAGGGGGTTCCTAGGTATGGTCTAGAACAAAAAAATGATCGCAGTGATGTGGAGAACAAGTGCCCTTTTTTTTTTTTTTTTTTTTTTTTGGTGGGTGTAAAATCATCGAATAACCCCTCCCGCTCTTGGGCAGAGCGAAAGGGAGTGTCAGACTTCTACTGACTAAAAACCACCCATGTTCCTTCTTCGCCCTCTATGTCGAGGCCGCGATAACCAGAGGACTACCCGCGGCCCCGACAGGCGTCGGCCCTTTCGGGCCCCTCCCATGTTGCTGACATCTCTTTGAGGCGCGCGTGGAACACGAACGCGCCGTCGACACGGCCTGTTTTCGTCGTGAGACGGACGGACGGCGAGTTAGCCCATCACTCACCGTCCACAGGCCCGCGTCTACGGTGGCCGGAGGTCATCGCGGGACCCCCGACGCCCGGAGCGCCTCCCGCGGCGGCTGGGACGAGAGGTTCTCTCCCTCTCGCGTTCCGCCACCTCCTTCGCCAGCATCACTGCTTCGCAGAAGGAGGCGACGGCGTCCCATTCCTCCTCGCCCCGGACCATGGCTTGCACCAGGGCCGGGCGCGAGAGGTCGCCGCCGCCGATCGCCGCTACGAGAACACGGCGGGGCTCCGCCCAAGCGGGGCACACCTCCACTGTGTGCTCCACCGTGTCCTCCGGCCGATCCTCGCAATGGTGGCATCCGGGCGTTTCCTCCCGCCTGATTCGGTGCAGGTACCTCCCGAAACAACCGTGTCCGGTGAGGACCTGCGTCAGACGGAAGGTGAGGGCGCCGTGGCGCCTCTCAAGCCACTCCTCAAAGAGGGGACTTACCGCCACTATCGTGGCGTGCCCTGCACGGGGTTGCGACAGTCGCTGTCTCCATGCCGCCATGAGATCGCACCGGAGGTCTGTCCGCCGCGCAGCAATTTGCCGCGGCAGCGGAGTGACCCCCCGGCGCAGCGCCTCCGCGCGCCATTGGTGCAGGCGCGCGAGGACTGTCGCCTCCAGATCCCACGGCGGCAATCCGGCAAGGAGGTTCGCCGCTTCGCGGGAGATCGTGCGGTACCCCCGTACCGTCCTTACGGCCATGACCTTTTGGGGCACGTTCAGGTAGTGGGCGGCCCGCTTCCTCAAAGCAGGCGCCCACACCGGCGCCCCGTAAAGGGCCATGGACCGCACGATCCCCGCGTAGAGCCTCCGGCAGGAGGCGTTTGGCCCCCCCAGATTGGGCAAGAGCCACCTAAAGGCAGCCCCGGCCCGCTCCAGTCTGGGAGCCAAACGTCGGAAGTGCTCCACGAAGTTCCACCGGCTGTCGAGGACGAGTCCTAGGTACTTCAAAGTACACTCGACGCCGATGGGAACCCCTCCCACCATTAACTGGGATCCCGACGGCAGCGCGTTCCCACGTCCATGGAAGCCCATGGCCTCCGACTTGTGAAGCGCCACCTCGAGACCCAGCTGCCGGATCCTCTCTACGACAATCGCAACCCCGCGTGTCAAACTGTCGGCCGCCGCCTCGTACGACCCACCCTGAGCTAGCACCAGCGTATCGTCCGCATAGCAGACTACGCTGACGCCGCTAGGGAGGTCGGCGCGCAGCACCCAGTCGTAACCGATGTTCCACAAGGGCGGCCCCAGAACCGATCCCTGTGGAACACCGCACGACATCTCTCGCCGGTTCCACTGTCCGTCCTGACCAGGGTAGATGACAGCCCTGTCGGTCAAATAGTCCCCGACCACACGACGAAGGTAGGTCGGCACCCGGTGATACCGGAGTGCCTCCCTAATGCAGCTCCAGGGCATAGTGTTGAAGGCGTTGGCGATGTCGAGAGACACCGCCAAGACCACACCGCCCCGAGAGACCGCAGCCCCCGTCGTGAGGGTTCTCACGCGCATGATGGCGTCCACCGTCGAGCGCCTCTTGCGGAAACCAAACTGGTGTTCCGCAAGATCCGGACCCATTCCCTCCAGGTGCTCGGCGAGGCGGTTTGCAATTACTCTTTCAAAGAGCTTGCCCACCTCGTCGAGCAGCACAATGGGCCGGTATGCGGACGGCGAGTCCGCCGGGCGCCCCGGCTTCTGGATGAGGACCAGCTTCCCCGTCTTCCAACGAAGCGGGAACTGGCCTCTTTCCATGCATGCGCTTAAGAACCCCTCTAGTCGGGGCCCAAGAGCCTCTGAGGCCAGGACCCAGGCTTTGCCAGGCAAGCCATCGGGTCCCGGGGCGGTATTTTTGGCACTCAGCCTACGTACCGCCGCTCTCAGGTCTACCCCAGTCACCTCCGGAATGTCGTCATCGGTTCCTGAATGGTCCGTTTCCGGCATCGCGGATGGCGGAGCCATTGGCGGGGGAGGATGCTCCCCTCGCGAAGGGAACAGAGCGCTCACCACGTCCTCCACGAGCTCAGGCCGGAGACTCTGCGTCAGCGGGGGGGCCCGGGTGCGGAGTTGATTCCGCACCGTCTTGTAAGGGCGCCCCCACGGATCTCTGTTCAGAGTCTCCAGCATCTCCTCGCGGGCCTCGTTCTTGGCCCGCTTACAAGCCTCGCGGAGGGTGGCCTTCGCCGCCCTGTACCCCTCATACAGCTCCTCCTCAATGGCTTCCGCATTCGGAGGCCGAATGCGGCGCCTGCGATGCCTGGTGTACAGGTGCCGCGCCGCCATACACTGTTTACGCAGGTACGACAGCTCTTGCGACCACCAGTACACCTGACGCCGGGCGCTTCCTGGCCGGACTCGGGGCATTGCCATGTCACATATCTCGGACATGGCCTCCTGGAACCAACCCGCCTCGGTGTTTACGTCGGCGGGCCTGACCGGTGATTGCACCCAGGCCCGCACGATCGAGGCTTCCAGGAGGAGCTCCCTGTCCAGCTGCCTCAGCGCCCAACGCGGACCACTCGGGGTCTGTGGGACCGGCGCACTTGGGGACTGGGCAGAGACCTCAAACCGGATATACCGGTGGTCGGAATGGGTCTCCACCCTCTCCATGACGCGCCAGTCGACGACACGCCGTGACAGAGCGGAGCTGGCGAACGAGATGTCCACCACCGACTCGCCCCGCATCCGCACGCACGTGGGTACAGAACCCCGGTTCAGGATGTCCAGGCCTGTTTCCAGAGCCCAGCACTCGACCATCCCACCCCGCACATCCGTGTAACGGGAACCCCAAGCCAAGCTCTTGGCGTTGAAGTCCCCGAGCACTAGTACGGGAAGGGAATAGCCTCCGATGACGACACTTAACTCCCTGAGGGAGTTTTGGAACTCGGCGAGAGTTCGGCTCGGAGAGAAGTAGACTCCCGCGACTACGATCTCCCCGAACCGTGCTGCTACGCACCCCTGACCCTTTCTGACCATCTCAAGGGTCGGGGTGCCGGCGGCGGCCGACGCAATAATGGCCACTGAGCCACTAAGGTCCTCCACCCAGTCTGGCCTGGGCGGGACAAAGTAGGGCTCAGCGACCACGGCGATGTTTATCGACCACTGCGCCATACTCTGGAGCAACAGATCCTGAGCGCAGGCGCAGTGGTTGATATTCGCCTGGAGGAGGCTTAATGGGGCCATTAATGACAGTCCATTTCAGCCCCCTCCGGGACCTCCTGTGGCACCACCGCAGCGGGAGTTGCGGTGGCGTCTTTGGCAGCAGCGGCGGCGGCGGCGGCGGCTGCGGCTTTGACGACGGTGGGGTTGGCGGTTGCGGAGGGCCCCTTCCCCTTGGCCTTGGCGGGTGGAGCGCAGGCCTTGCTCCCCGCCCGGTGCTCGGCCGGCTTCCCAGCCGCCGCACATGCATCGCAGTGCGGCGTGGCCAGGCAAGCCGCGGCCTTGTGACCGGGCTGACCGCAGCGGAAGCATAGTTCGCTGCGGTCCACCTCCGAGGTGCAACGGCACCCTACATGGTGCCCCACATGGCATCTGTAGCACCTCAGAGGTCTGGGCTCAAGCAGCTTGACCTGCACCCTCGACCAGCCAACCATTAGGGTGTGGCCCTCCGCAATTTTCTTCGCCGCCGTCACAGGGCAGCTAACCGTTACAGTCAGCATACCCTCGCGGTCCGGTCGTAGGGTGCTCGCCTTGACCTGCTCGGCGGAGCACCCCCCGGCCGCGGTGACGGCGGCCAACACCTCCTCCTCGGAGACCGAGTCGTCAAGGCCCAGGATGCGCAGAGTTGCACACCTGATGGGCCTCGACACTCGGACCTCGTCCGCATTTAGGGACGCCCTGAGCTTCTCTGCCAGAGCGTCCGCGGACGAGGCGCTCGATTCCCCGGGAACCTCCATCATTCGAGCCCCTGTCGCGGTGACTCGAACACGGAGGCCCCCGGTGATCCCGAGCTCCTCGAGGTTCACCGTCGCCTTCAGTTTGGCGAGAACGTCGCGGTAAAGCATGCCCTTACTAGCCGCGTCCGGCTGTAGCGTAATTACTACAGCCGCGGTTTTCGGGGCACGCAGCTTCGCCGCGGCGCTCCGCCTCTTGTGCCGGCGCTTGCGCTCGGCCCGCCTGGCCTTTTGAGCCGCCTTTCGCCCCCTCTGCTTTTCCCCGGCCACGTGCCAACCGTCTTCGGCCTCGGGAGGCTTTGGGGGCGTAGGAGGTGTGGGTGGCGGGTCCGCCGCTGGCACCGGCTCTTTAGCCGCTGCCGCCTTACCCTTTTTTTGGGGAGGTGCTTTGCCCTTTTTCTGGGCGGGCGCCTTGCTCTTTCCCTGGGCGGCCTTGCCCTTCTGAGGGGCCGCCTTTCCGGGGGGCTTCGCAGCCCCGCCGTCGGACCGGCTGGACGGCCCCGCCTTGCTGTCGCCAGCAGGCTGGCTGGGCGGTCCCTTCTTGGGGGCGCCGGCCGCCGCGTCAGCATACGTCTGCGCACTTGGGCCTTGGGCCGCCTTGCCCGCCCCCAGAGAGGGGCGCAGGACAATGGTCTCCATGAAGGAGAACCTTCTGTCGAGATTAGCCAGCTGCTGCTGAACCTGGTTCAGGACTAAATCTTCGACAGCTGGCAGCTGGCCTTGCTTCCGCCCGCGCCCCTCCCGAGGCACTTCCTTCGGGCCGGCTCCTCGAGGCTCGGCCAGGTCTGAACGGAGCCTCCCATTCTCCTTCTGGAGACGCTCCATGGCAGCCGTCAAGCGGGTGACCTCCGCCCGCAATACAGACACCTCGTCCGACGGAGGCCTACCACATAAGGCCTCCGCTGCCGCCAAAATGGAGGTAGAGGCCGCACTAATGGCCTTGGTCTTGGACGCATAAGTCCGTTTTAGGCCCACGTCGCGGATTGCGTTCCGCACGACCTCCGCAAACCCGGCCAAGCGCTCACAATCGGAGCCGCCGCCGGTATTGGGCTCAACGCCAGTCTCCGGCTCACCGGGCTCACCACCGGTCTCAGGCTCACCGCCGGAAGACGATGAGGAGAGCACCTTCCTACCAAGGTGGCGCCCCTCCTCAGCGCGTTCCAAGACTAGCCTGGCATCCTCCTTGAAAGCGGGCCCACCTCCTCTACCTCGGCCACCACCTTTTTTGGGGACTTTTCGGGCCGAGACCAGCCGCTCGCCGCCGGATGACGACCCCTTGCCGTCCTCCACTCTCGGCCGCTTGCGGAAACGCTCCGCGTTATTTTCCCCAACCCCCGAACTCTCGCGGCCGGAGCCCGCCGAGCCGACGCCAGACACGGAGTCAGAATCCGACCCCGCATCCTCACGCCGCCCAAGCGAGCTCCCCCGCCAGAATTTGTTTGTGCGAGCATCCGCTCCGCACACACCTGACACCTTGTCAGGCACGACAACTTCGTCGTCATCACTGCCGGTCGCAGCACTTTCGGACCGGGAGCCTCCTCGGCTCAGGTTGCCACTGGCAAGCGGTGGAGAACAATTGTTGCCCCCCCCAGAATACGAGGGGCTTGACGCCTCCAGAGGAGACGTGGCGGATTCTCCAGCTGCTAAGCAGCTGGTACCGCCCTGGGGTAATTCTATTTCAAGAGTTCCGTCCATTTTAATTTGTTCCTTTTAAAGGGTATGGTCCCTATCTCCTTCCTTCGACTCGCCCTCCACCTACTCACTGCCCTCACAGTCACGTCTGATAAGCAGACGCGAACCAGAGAGCAGCAAGTAGGGTCTCTTCCTCCGACAAGCACACCGCCCGAGAACCCGAAAACTGTTCAAGTCTCCGGGCGGTGCGCCCCTCGCGTGTCCCTCTTTGTCTGGTCTCTCACACTTGGACCTTTCCGGCATGAGTATATCTACCGGCAGAGCTCCAAGGATCACTGAGACACACAAGCCCCACCACGACGACAACGTGGGAACACTCCGGTGGGGAGAACAAGTGCCCTTCGTTTACGTTAACGGTACTTTTACACTCTTTATACTCATTCCTTACATTGTCACAACACATATCCACCGCAACATAATTTTCCTCTCCGCAATATGCAATCTTTTTCATCCATCTTCTTCACGAAAATAATGATATTACGTTGTTACAAAACAACAATTACACCGGGGTAATGAATGTACTTATGCGCCCTATAAAATATCAATTTGGTTGAAACAGATGCCTTACCTACTGCACCCAATGCACGGTCAGGGCAAACTGCCAAACATTCAGATAAAATTCAGTTCTAAGTGCAGTCGTTGGATGCAAATGCATTAAGCCTGAATACAATACACGAATCTGAGGGATAATGGAGAAAATGAACTTCTCTAGGCGTGTGGTTTTCGTTTGATTGGGTTTTGGGTATCACCCGCGTAGTTCCCGTTCCCGTGGGAATATAGGAATAAAAAATAGTAGCCTATGTCACCCGGGGATAGTGTAGCTTCCCAACGGTGAAAGAATTTTTGAAATCGGTCCAGTAGTTCCGGAGACTATTCGTTACAAACAAACAAACAAATCTTTCTTCTTTATAATATTAGTATTATTAGTGTAGATACACACAGAGACTGGTTCGGTACTGTGCAGGGAACTACTGCTTGGAGCGACGTGAAAAGCGTTTGCTCAACAGTGGGACAGCGAGACCTAATAAAAGAAGAGGGAAATTTATGCATGGTGTAATTAAAGTGATGGCCTGAAACACAGGTTTAAATAAACCTAGATCGGGCAGGTCGCTATACAAACATTTGGAGTTAAAATTACCACTACTTGTAACTCTTAAATATATTATAGTTATAGTTAACATATATGTACTAATTATAACTTTGTATGTGAAACAACACTACTGTGCCTAAATGTACACCTTTTTTGTGTTATTTTTTCTTTAATAAAAAAATTATTATTATATTAATTATTATTATATTAAAAAAAAAAATGGACCCGTCACGAAGTCAGCAACGAAGAATTCTGTACATGAAACTAACAAATTCAACGCAAAAAAAACTCTATATTTTTAGTCATGGTTTACGGTAGTACTTCATACAACGCACTCAAAATACTGTGCTGATTTATGCATTGAACAGTGTAAAACTTAAAAGTTAACAATCACAATAAACACTTGAAAACAAAACTAGTCAAAAAGTTGGCCAAAACTTTGACCTCCAACATCTCCGTAAGGTCGGGAGACCCATTTCGATTTCGTTTAGAGTTTTGTATACCCATTATTGTGCTGTTTTATGTATAGTAATAGAGCAGATACTTATACGCCAGCTCGGATTAAATAACTAACGCCATAATGGATGTTTAATGTTATCCCACAGATCCTCATTATAACAAACACGCAAGATTTAAAGTCAACGTGACTGTAAATCTTGCGTGTTTCGTACATCAATTGAAATGTGCTGGCAGTAACATAATAATAATAATAATAATAATAATAATATTCCACAACTATCACACAACGCCATCTAGTCCCAAGCTAAGCAGAGCTTGTGTTATGGGTACTAGACAACTGATAAACATACTTATATATTTCTAAATACATACATATTATAGATAAATTACACCCAGACACAGAACAAATGATCGTGCTCATCACACAAACATTTGTCCTGGGTGGGAATCGAACCCACGACCTCCAGCATAGCAGTTAGGGTCACTAACCACTAGACCAACAGGCCAATCAAACATAATAACAGCACAATGATTTTAACAGAGGCGTCGTTATGCCATACAAACATAAATTCGCGCTTTATTGCCATAGGGGTAGGCAGAAATGACAGAATGCTATCTGCTAAGATCCGTACATACCTACTCCTTTCGCCGTAGCGCAATTTTAGCGCGATTCAGAAGAAAGAAAGAGAATTGTATTTATTTTATACAAACAAAAAAACGAACAACGAGATCTCCGCCGTCAATCACCGCTACGAGAACACGGCAGGGCTCCGCCCAAGCGGAGCAGACCTCCACGGTGTGCTCCACCGTGTCGATGAGTCCTCCAGCCAATCCTCAATATCAAAAGGGCCTCGACATAGCATAATGCTAGAAATCAAAGTCAAATTGGAATGCAGCGATTTGCTGGAAAATTCTCTGGAATATCAAAACTAAATTAAAAAATAAAAACCTTTTCCCATGATTCTTTTCACGCCGTGGTTCTTTTAAAATCCCAGCTGAATTACGGTAAATAATAACAGAGAAAAACTCCCATCAAAACCGGTTTCAGCCTTCAACAAGACAATAGGCTTGTTTTTCCGTATTTTTTCTGCCTCAATTACTGTAAGATGTTAATCCTGAAGTGAAATCATTATCTAGATTGTTGGAAGCAAAAAAACTTAAGGAAATGGAGTTTTTACTGGCGCTTGCTCTAGAAATGAGTTGCTAGAGAGAATTGGTAATAATTGTTTTTGGTTAGTTAAGGTGCATGCGACAAGGAAGTCCGCGAAATTTGAATGTTCGTACGTTTTTGGCAATTTGCCGGTCAATGCGGACTACTTCGCATCGTCGCATCAACCCTAAGTGCAGTCAACTTTTTTTTTTCTTAAACTTAAGAGCTCGTGGCTTATTAATATCAGCCACTCGAGTGGATCTTTAGGTTAAGCCGCACTTACTGCGCTTGTAGATGGCTGACCAGTTACATACAGGATGTAAAGTAACCCTTCACACATACGTTACCCAAGCATTCTGTACATCAAACTAAGTACCCCTACGCAATTTTTGTTTTTTGCGTAGTCTTTGTTTTATCGAGCAATATGTGGGTCTTGGAGGTCAGAAACGCAGTACCTCCATGTAAACCGGTTAGACTGCAAGCCTAACCAACCTATGGAAAAGGAAATAGCAAATAAAATTCATTTGTAATATTAGCTAGTAAATCTATTATTTCTCCCGCTACAGACAGTGTGAGTTACAAGAAAGGTCCCTTTCTTGTACAACAAAGGCCAAAGAATAGAGAAAATCTTATTGCGTTAATGTTGACGAGATCACGAGATCGCTCTCTTCCATTGCTAAGTGAAATCCTTCGATTACTTAATACAAGTTCAGTAATATCTATTTTTAGTACAGTCAGTGCCCAGCTTTATATGACGTGTGGATATATATAGAGAAGAAAAAGAAGAGGGGTCAGGTAATGCTAGGCACAGACTGGTACCTACAGTCTGTGCCTAGCATTACCTGACCCCTCTTCTCACACCATTTGCCTTTTTCTTCTCTATATATATCCACACGTCATATAAAGCTGGGCACTGACTGTACTAAAAATAGATATTATTATAGCAATACATCACCTTTGTTAAACGTAGTAAAAACGTGGAAAATGGAGAAGTCAGTTGGTCAGTCAGTCTCAGCACACCAAACTACTGCTGGTGTGCTGAGACTGACTGTCAATTTTCTTTAATAGATTTTCACCGTTATCGGTAAATGGTTAAGTTCAAGGTTGATTGGGAAAATTTGTCAGTAATTTCAGGTAGTCAGGTAGTCTATCTTCTAAATATATAAAAATCAATGCCACTTTTCGTTGTAATTTTATAACTCAAGAACGGGCTCACCTATCCAAACCAAATGTTTAGGCTTGATGTGAACTATTTAGAAGATGGTTATGTGAAGTTTGCACAAATCAGTCGAGCAGTTCTTCATTTATCAAATTTTTTGTAACAAATGAATTCAATAAATGGTGGATCATTTTGTTAATGGGAATTTTGCTATCAAATTAAAACTTTTTACAGATGGGGATTGTGCTGTCAAATTGAAACTTTTTTCAGTGTTGACTGTACAAGCATGTTGTTGTATCATTCATTTCTGTCATTTCATTTTGATCAAGTGGTTTCGAGAATGGTTTAGATTTTTAGATTTACAATTAGACCCAGTAAGTGGCGCTGCTGTCCGGGCAGGACGACGTCTGCCAGGTCCACTAGTATACCCAATGATCCTGAAACACTACATACGAATTACAACTACTAACCTATCTTTCACTCGAAGTGAGTCGTCAAAACACAAAAAAAAACAAAATGAATTAAAACTAAAAAATTAATTCAAAAGCGAACTATAGAATGCTGCATTATTTTCGGCTTGCACCTTCTTTCACTCGTCTACCGAACATTCGAAATATGTAACGATAAGAGTGTAGACTATTGTTTATAAGTGCCATAAGAACGAATGGAATGGAACGGAATGAAACAACAGGAATTTGAATGAAGAGTCTTCAACATCTGCGTAGCCTTTTCTACATTCCAATTAGGTCGGCTTCCAGTTTAAACAAAAGCAACTGGATACAGAAATTGTACATAAACCGACTGCCTATTTGACCTACATACATACATGACATACTGGGTTATGGAGACCCAGTATGTTGAAGAGTCAAAAATTACAATTAATATGATTACGTATTAATTGATAATGATGTAATTTAATATTTTAGGTTAAGTTAGTTAAGGCACATATACACATTATTCTTTTCGTTTTCTCGCACACTATTGTCTACATTTCTTCTTTATTTCTCCTTTAGCAGGTCTGCTGGCAGAAATTTCGTAAGAAATAAGCAGTACCTTTGTACTCATATATTATTTTATGTTATTTTCCTGTGCTGTCTACTGTGTGTGCATAAATAGTAAATAAATTAAATAAATAAATTACGAACTGTAAACAACGCTTTAACAGTAATGAGTACCTAATATTGGCATACAACATATTGACAATGGTGACTATAATTTGACAATCGCAATTATTATTGTCACTGCTGTTGCAGTTCGTTGAACTACATTTTGGTAGAATTTTATTATTAGGTTAGCAGACGTCAGGCAGCTGAAATGATATCAACAAAGACTGATAAAGAAATATAGTGCCCATAAATTTTATAATTTACCTTTAATTGTTTTATGGCGCCAATAAATTGTAAATGAATCGTGTCATGTAAACAATACTAGGTGTGGCTGATTTTGGTGTATTTTTTATTCGTCAAAGCCTTGTCATTGTCTTTACCTTCCACAGTTTTTCAGGTAGTCAGTTGACCATGGGCCTCATCAGAAAGCTCAAAGCCACCCAAAGGGTAATGGAGAGGGCAAAGCTCGGAGTTTTCTTGCGTGTACGAATCAGAAATGTGGACATCCGCATGAAGAATGGCCTTAACGGACCGCGAACCGGAAGACGTTGCGTTGAAAGGCTTCCCACTAGGTGGACCGATGACCTGGTGAAGGTTGCGGGGACCCTCTGGATGCGAGACGCACGGGACCGGTCAATGTGGCGACACCTGGGGGAGGCCTATGTCCAGCAGAAGACGTCTTTTGGCTGAAATGATGATGATGATTTTACATAGAACGACTGCGTATCTGACCTCCACAACCTAGTTTGTACTGGGTAATACGATACCTACCCGTTGGTAAGACTGGTTGTCAGGCTTTTGCCTGTTACGAGTCTCAAAGGGGTGTCCGGGAACACCAGAGCTGATAATTTTCTCATCCGTCGTTGGACTTATCTCAAACGCACTTTTGTAGAGAAATCTCCCAGTAAGAAGATATTTTCATACGTTCATGAGTTTCTACTTCTGGTGGTTTTCCGCAGATTATGACAACGATAAAATTATAATTACCGGTCGCAATAAACCAGTGGCAACCTCGTCGATCACCTTGGCTGCCAGTTCATTCACCACGTCCACTGCAGTTATTTTATTATTGACTAAAGTTATTAACCACGGTTTTTCAACGACTCATCCGTTTAATTGTGTACTTGAGAGCATTGTTAAATTATTATTAGATGTTACCTCTTAGAGACCTTCATGTCTCTGGTGGGATAGTTTTTTTTTAACTTCGTCACCTCCACGGCGTCGTCGGTGGCAGCGCAGAATGTCACTTTGGCCACAGAATAGTCTTCGGGTTTGTGTTTTAGAACATTGAAATAAAGTTCTTGCAAAACATTGGTAAGTTTTCTGTGATTTATTTTGTAGACGCAAAACTTGATACTTTATTTTAAGATGTTTGACGATAGATCGTGCAAATTTTGAAGTGAAATCCTAGATACTAATTATATTACAAACGCAAAGGTTTGTGGGTATGGATGGATCTTTGTTACTATTGTACGTTAAAAATACTAAACAGATTTGGATTAAATTTGGAAAACAGATAGTTTACAACCTGAATAAACGAATAGGTTACTTGTTATTCCGATAGTACGATCCCGTGATGCGTGTGAAGCCGCGGGTATAAGTTAGTTGGTTATATATTTTACAGGACTTAGTGGTATGTCTAGTCTAACTATAGGCAAAGACATCATGACACCACTTCTAACTAGCTCAATTGTTTCCAGATTAGATAAGATACACTTATTTGATTTATTGATATTGTTCTAAACACTCTGTAGATTAACTGATTAGCTACTTATAGGTCACATATGTGATATATCGCCCTGTAACTGGGTTTTGACGAAACAATGACTGATTTCGTAGTTATTCTTCTTGGTAGATTTTCTGGCTTAGAACAACCTGTGGGTGGAGTCTGTTTAGTCTTCCGCAAGTCATGTCTAGGTGGGAGGTTCCAGGGGACACGAATAAGATGAGGCCATTGAACCCATTCGTCAGTAATGTAAAGATTTATTTTATGAAGCTGTTGCAACTTTTTGGCCTTTGAAGCATAACGTGTGCGTTGAATTTTTGCGAGGGCTGCAATTCACAAGGAACAAAAAGACATCAAAGCTGCACTACAACTAATTTCACCTGCCAGGCATGCGGAAGAAGTAGCTGCTTCGCAAATTGGCTTCTACAACAACGAAACGAAATTCCAAATAGTAATTTTTCATACATACATGTATGTATTTCAAATAATAGTGTTTTGTTGCTTTAAGACGCCCGTCAAGTTCACATTTGTTTTCGCGTCTGTTTTTTATGCATTCCTGCTCATAGCATGCTCTCAAAAACTGTTGCCTTGTGTAGCATGCTGTATATAAAAGAAGTAAGACTGGAAGTCACCTATCTGAATAGCAACATCTATTGTGATTAAAAGACTTTGCATTTTTCACACAGATTTCCTTTAGCAAAAGTAACAGCTCAAATTCCAAATAAGACCTAAATTCAAATGAGACCACGTACACAATTCCGTCGGCCCATTTAAATCTCTTACACGATACATTTCAAAACATTTCGTATTCAATATAATGAAGCTTAAGCAGACAATCCTTCAGAATGACTCACGGATTAAAATTAACTGAAAGCGAACTCCCAAACAACGATATAAATACGGTTAACAGTTTTTTAACCGATTTGTAAATGAAGAATAAATCGTGACTAACGGTTTTAGGAAGTCCGTGAGTCTGAAAGAATGTTGTTTTGGAGTTTTTCACTACACTATCTAATCAATCTTCTGGGGTTTTCTTTCGAATTCATTGTAAATTCCGGTTAGCAAGGCTATCCGTTCAATATGAAATTTCAAGCGGATGGATACATAACATTAAAACACGCCTATAATTAAGACGATACAGTGCTTTGAAAACTCGTGTGACGGCATACTCTAAGACATTACTATGACATTTTTTAGCGGTCAGTGATGTCACCAACCCCTACTCAAACCTTTGACGCGTTTTATCTTCGTCAATTTTTATTGATTTGATAAAACATAAAATACGTATCCAATATTTTTCGATAATGAGACGGACTAATTAGAATCACATTTTTTAAGTCAGTAAACATCCCTATTCTCTTAGTGTTTGGCAGAGGTGGACCTGTGCTCCCAGATATCGCCACTAATGCTTTAATTACACGGGATTAAAGCATTAGTGGGAGCACAGGTGTAATAGGGGGCGACCCAATTGCCATCAACAAGGCACAAATCCAGACTCCGCGGCTGTTACGGAGGAATCCCTGAGGAAAAACCCTTGAACACTTTGTCCGATCCGGACATCGAATTCAGGTCCTCATGCAAAGCAGTCACGAGACAAGCGACGCAGTAACTGAAGTATAAATCGTGACTAACTGATTTTAGGAAGTCCAAGAGTGGGAAAGAATGCTGTTATGTTGTTTTTCACTAGACTAGTTCATCAATCTTCTAGAGTTTTCTTTATAAATTATTGGTAATCCCGGCTTGCCAGGCCGCTCCTTTTTTTTAAGGCGGTTGGAAGTCATCAAATATCCCCTCCCGCTCTTGGGCAGAGCGAAAGGGAGTGTCAGACTTCTACTGACAAAAAACCACCCATGTTCCTTCTTAGCCCTTTATGTCAAGGCCGCGGTATCTCTTACAAAATCCCGCAGACCGCCCCTTGAATTTGAAATTGCTAGAACATGAGTGTAATAAATACTGTAGGTGTTTGTTAGATTACTGCATTGAAATGTTGTGTATCACAAATCTAAATGAATCTACGAAGTATTGCAGCTGTAATAAGGAAAAGTTTATCGTGTAAACTCCGCCCTCTACCACTTATAAATCTCACATACACGCCTTTCACCTCGTACAAACTCATACATCGAGCTACCTATCTACCATCTTCAGATGTTTTCTTAAAATACACACATCAAAAGTGTCTAGGGATCAAGCATTTTTATGCGGATTTCTTGAGATTGAGATGTGGCTTTGTTATAAATTTATGATTTTATAAATTTATATGGATCCTTTTTGGTGCATTTCATAATTTGAATCAGGAACTGTGAATCAAATTCGAGTAAAAGATGAAAATCAGCTGTCAATATTTTCCCTATAAAAACATACAACGCATTGAAGACATTATTAGTGCTACTGTTTCCCTACTACTGATTAAAACCAACGTTATTATGGAGCGGCGACGTCATTTAAGCAGGGAAGAAATGCTCAGAGCCGTGGGAATGATAGAAGCTGGTTCCCGGCAACGTACTGTGGCTTAAGCTCTGAATACAAGTCAGAGTGTTATCAGTCGACTTTGGACACGTTACCGAGGCACTGGTACCGTGGCTGAGCGCCATGAAGGACGGTATCGCTGCACCACACGGAGACAAGACCGATACATTCAAATCTTAACTCGAAGAGCTCCAACAATAACCGCCATGATGTTAGCCGTGAGGCTTCATCACTCTTCAGGGAACTTAATTAGCGACCAAACAGTCAGAAACCGCTTGCATGAAGTGAACCTTCATTCCCGAAGACCGCTACGGGTACCACCTATAGCAATGCACAATCGTAGGATTCGATATCAATGGGCTCTTGAACACAGAAATTGGGCAGAAGAACAATGGCGTTTCGTGTGCTTTTCTGATGAGTCTCGTTTTGGTATGAGACCGGATACAAGACGTATACGACACTGGAGAACCCCTGGACGCCAACAGCGATTAAAATCCTGCCAGGAAGTCCATCCTTATAGTGGTGGAACCATCATGGTATGGGCGGGTATTTGGATCGGCGGAAGAACTGAGTTGATTTGGATCAGAGGCAACCTCAACGCTCAAATTTATGCTGAGACGATTGTATCAGACGTCATCGTTCCTCTACAAGTGCAAATCGGTCCCTTATTTCAGTTAATGCATGATAATGCACGACCGCACACCGCAAGAGTTGTAAGACAGACTCTCGCCGCAGCTAACATCAATGTCCTGCCCTGGCCTGCTCAGTCGCCAGACTTGAACCCGATTGAGCATGCATGGGATATGCTACAGAGAAGAGCTCTGCCGAATATGGAGGGTATCCAGTCGCAAGAAGACCTTTTTTTGTTGTTGCAACGAACATGGGCGGCCATTCCACAGCGTGATTTGGATGAACTCATTTTGAGTATGCCAAACCGATGTTCTTGTGTTGTTAGTGTTCGCGGTAGAAACACGGATTATTAATTGTTTAAGTTACCCAATAAAATTTTAAAGAAAACTGTTATTTCAGTCTTTTTTTCGAACTTTAATGTTAGTGGTTCAAATGTCAAAAATCCCTTTATTAGGAAAATGGCAAATTTCTTTATTAATGCAAAGGTGACTTGGTTTATCGTTACTGTGACAAACGAAAACACTTTATTTGATGAATCCTTAAAGAAAATTTTAATTAATAGATATCAATCAGGAGAAAAGTTATTGCAAAAATATATGTTGATCCCTAGACACTTTTGATGTGTGTATTAATAATTTTCTTTACACTGTACTTAGGTACACAAAAATACCAGGCTAACATTTAGCATTGGCAATACGCCACAAATGGGATATCACGTATCTGCTAGAGGTCTAAAGTGGCGTTAAAAAGCATTAAATGGACCTTTATTAACGCAAAAAATATTTAATTTGCTTTGAGTAACTGCGTTTGTGACCATTTTACGAATTTTAACGCAATTCATAATTTCCTATTATGATCTGTTTTCCTAAATGGTCACAGACGCAGTTGCTAGGTTCATGTAACGCTTTATAACGCAATTCATATTATGATCTGCTAAAATTGCCATTTTAGACCTCATGTTTGTAGGTAGTCAATAATGGCTAGCCACACACACACACACACTCCAACCACAGAAACAGCTGAGAAAAACAAAAAAAAGTTTGTCTTTTTAAAGCAAGTCGCTTCCCCCGTGGCCATGAACGGAGAAACAAACCACATCTGGAAAAACCCTTCAGAATAAAGTTCCAATAATAGCAACATTAAATCCTTCGTTCTGTTAGTACTATACGAAGGTATTGTTATAATAATTATGAGCCATCAATCTGATACATCATTGCTGCACTTGAAATGTTTATAAATAGTCAAGGAAAACTTCTCCAGAATTCCACGCGTGTTATTTGTGAAAGGTTAGGTTATTATTCATAGTAGATAATACCTATGCTCACATTTCACCAATAATATTCAAGTCTTATGATAGAGGATAAGCCTTTTGCCATCAGGAGGACACAAATCAATAGGTACTCTGGACTTCTACTACCTGAAGAAAAAAGATTACAACACTTTCTCCAATCTGGGAATAAAATCCAAGACCTCACGCTACCTAACGAGGCTGCGGGTTGTTCGAAAGAGATACCGCGGCCTCGACACAAAGGGCTAAGAAGGAACATGGGTGGTTTTTAGTCAGTAGAAGTCTGCCTACCGCTCTGCCCAGAGTGCGAGGATTGATGATTTCCCACCCTCCATATAAATAACCCTCCTTTTGGGCTTCGCCGCAGTCGGGGAAAACCAATGAGGCAGTTGGTTTATAAATAAGTAGGTATAAATCTCGGTCTAAATATTTTATATTTTTTTTTTAATTTAAATCTGGGGGTACGGCAGTGCCCCTGGATGGGAAAATCCTTGATAATTAAATAAATAGAGTGACTTGGCCACTGCGTCACATTGGCCAATGCGATGGCGATTAGCTATTACAATGGCCTGTTTAACATTGGCGAATGCTATGCGATGGCCAAGTCAATCTATTTATTTAAAACAACAAGGATTTTGAAGTAGGGACTGAAGATATTAACTGACTTGGTATAACATGGATCTCACTACTTTTTGCGGTAAAAGAACTGAGTTGCGCGACTTGGCTTTTTTTACAAGTTTTGTTTTTAGTGGGATAAACTTTACCCCACTCTAGGAATTTCTCCCAAATACCCAGACCTGGAACAACTATCTGTAGGTCGTACAAATATTTGTTCTGTGTGGGGATCGAACCCACGACAGTCAACTTAATTGCTTGCGCCACTGCGCCAACCGTGCCGTCAATCTATAATTTCGCAATGAATCCTTGAGGTATAAAAGATGTTCCTCGTTTATATTTAGTTTATTTATCGCTCTTGAGTAGCTAAAACAAATAGTTAGCCTTGGCTTGCTATGAATTTTATTATATCTACTTTTTTATTTTAAATTCATCATCATCATTGTGGACGTCTTTTCGCTGACCAAAAGACGATCACTGCTGGACCTAAGCCTTCCCCAGGTGCCGCCATATTGGCCAGTCTCCCCACAACCTTCACCAGGTCATCGGACCACCTAGTGGGAGACCTTCGCAGTCGCCACTCCAGAACTTTTCGGCCCCATCGGCCATCCGTTCTGCGAGCAATGTGCCCTGCCCATTGCCACTTAAGTCTGGCGATTCTTCGGGCTACGTTGGGTTAAGACGTCGTATTTTAAATTAAAATCGGTAAATTCACATCCAGCCTCTTAACCTAAGGCTTGTTGCACACTACCACAACCACACAACATCAATCAATCGGGTACTAATTTGTATAAAATTTGAGTGTAATTCACACAGTTTGCCACTGGATTCATCCTTGTGGCTAATATCGGACTCATTGCCAGTAACTAGACGACGAGAGCTGTTTGATTCCGTCATACTCAAGGGAAAAACGCCGCAATGTGCAATGTTGTGGTAATATTCTTCTTCAAAAAGGTGGACAATGCCCGGCTTGAGAACTATAGTCCCATCTCACTTCTAAGCCATGTCTACAAATTCTTTTCAAGATTTTCAGCCCCCCGAACAAGCCGAATTCCGAAAAGGCTTTAGCACCGTAAACCACATACATACGCTGCGTCAGGTTATACACAGAAGACCGAAGAGTATAACATACACATTATTATTATGATAAAATACAATAATACACTTACCAAAACATAACCACATCGCAACTACTAACGATAACGCAACAACATGGACATTTTAGGTACCTCAACGCAACTACAAACTGCTTAACCACTTATTGACGCTGAGATGTAGTGTAGCTGTGGGCTGTGTGAATTCTCCCTTAGATAAGCTGTTTATTTCAAAAATTCCTAGTATCTTCACAGATAAACTATTTCCAATTATCCTGCGACACTTACAACCAATGAATGCGTATAGTGGCGTGATTTTCGATTTCACCGAAGACAAAACCCATATGTTATTTCCAGGTGCCTCGTTAAATTCTACTAACAGATTAAATCAAGGAGTGGACACGGACAGGGACAGGCAGTCGTGAACAGAATTCATTAACGTAACAATGCGCTGTGGGAGAAATAAATGTGGCTTTAATTAGTTAAAAGAAATCTATGGTTTTTGTACGAGTATACAGGGTGTTTGGAAGGGAGCTGTACATACGCCTAGGGTAGAAACTAGGGATAGTCTGCTACCTACCCCCGCCCATTATATTGACCTTGGCCTCAAGGTTTTTTTTTAATTTAAAATTATTTCTTTACCTTACTACGGTACTTCAGGCCCCATAACTTTTCTTCTCCACAATTTTCTGGTGTAAAATAATTTTTTGCAGGACCCTAAGACTCTAACGATTAAAACAAGACCATTAGCCGACCGGTCCCATGGATAGATTTTGAGCTACAGGTAGTTTTAGTCAAAAAGTCAAATAAAAAATAATAATAAATTAAAAAAAAACCTTGAGGCCAAGGTCAATATAATGGGCGGGGGTAGGTAGCAGACTATCCCTAGTTTCTACCCTAGGCGTATGTACAGCTCCCTTCCAAACACCCTGTATACAAAAAGCTAATACCATCTGTCAAATTTCTTTAGTAGATTTTTAATTTTGTCGCTAAAGTGTTGGGTTCATGGTTGATTGAGAAAATTTGACAGTTTCAGGTATTTTGAAGTGCTGGCGTCCGACTGTCTGTCCGTCCGTCCGACTATCTGCCACCAGGCTGTATCTCAAGAACTGCTATAGCAAGACAGTTAAAATTTTCACAAATTATGTATTTCTGTTGCCGCTATAACAACAAATACTAAAAACAAAATAAAATTAATTTTTAAGGGGGGCTCCCGTACAACAGACAGACATGATCTTTTTTGCCGTTTTTATAGATAATTGTACGGAACCCTTCATGAGCGAGTCCGACTCGCACTTAACCGGTTTTTTTTTGTCCTAACCGAGACTCAAGTCTCCTTCACATCCCACAAATTTGCCTTATGTTACTTCCAGACAGTAAGACCACAAACAGTAATCGATCTTAACGTGCTCTTTTATACGTACAAGGGGTCGTCTAACTGCGGTACTCAGAGTTATTTAATGATTACATAAGCCGTCACTTAGTAAAGCTTTGACATACTTTTGTATGACAAAAATGTCAAAACCTTTACTTAGTGATGGCTTAAGTAATCACTAAAGCTCTCTGAGTGCGGTAGTAAGTATTTAAAGTAAAATAACTTTAAAAACTTATTATAGGTATATTTTTTTCGTGAAAATGTTGTGACTTCAATATCTCCGTAACGTTCCCGTAACGACGAGGACAACAAGTGAAAACAACTTTCGAAAATCGTATTTTTACACCTGTTATGGAGAAACTGCCTAATAAATCAGTGTGGAAAAGAGATGGCGCTAGACACCCTGTAGAGTTCTGTCACGATTCCAAACTGAAATAAGATTAAGTTATGACTGTTTTAAGACGTCATAGTACCCATACCCAACCCCCCCCCCCTGTCGTAGACCTGCAGGACTATTGCGTATCTTTTAAATGACAGTGGCTATCATATTGTCCATGGATTAAAACTGTCAAATTGGTTATTTGACAGTTATTTGATGGACACTATAATTATGATAGCCACTGTAATTTAAAAGATACGTTATAGCCCTGCTGAGCTCCACGACCCAATACTAATACAAACATCGTGTTCTACTTAGGGATATCTCAGATTCGAATTTTGTCTGGCATCTAGACAACTTATGATATAAATCAATAATGTAGGATAGTCAATGATTCCTTACAGTCTAGTAGCGGTTAGTTGGAACCGGAGTTATGGAGACAACCTTTTGGAATTGATTTGACATTCTAATGTACTTTTCATATAAATAATCACGCCTGTAATCCTTGTAGGTTTAGGCAGAGGAGTATCTAATAGTACACTCACATTTCGCCGGTAATGGTTAAGTCCGTGTTATAGGGGGTGTGCCTATTGCCTTCAACCGGTCACAAATCCAGGCTGTACTTTTCAACAATCATAAACAGTCACGAGAAGCTTTATTTTATTTTACTTTGTGGAATTTTCGATACGAAGATTACTTCCAACATACAAACAAACTTAATTAAAACCTCTGTTTTATATTACGAGTAATATAATTAGGACTATTGCGAGATTTAACGTGTGTGTTTGCACTGGCAACAGTCTTTTTAGGGTTCCGTACCTCAAAAGGAAAAAATGGAGCCATCATAGGATCACTCCTGTGTCTGTCTGCCTGTCTGTACATTCATTCCCCCCCCTCCTTATCTCCGACATTACTTAGCCTATAATTTTGAAAAAAAAAATTAGTTCAACACATATAGATTACAGAAAAACATATGAGAAGTCTATGGTGCTAAAATACAATGGTACGGAACCCTTCATGTGCAAGTCCGACTTGCACTTGGCCAGTTTTTTTTACACACATATCTTATGACAAGTTTTATCTATAAGTTTATTTTCTTATTTTTAGAGCATTTAAACACAAGTCTGAATTTTATAATAAAATCAATTTGCCATGGAGGTCGGAGTAGGTAATGCTCATTTATTAATGAACGCATTTCTAAAGTCATACAAATCAAAAAGTAAAAAAACAAACAATAGAAAAAATAAGATCAGTAGAAATAGGTGAAGGTGAATCACGAATTTACAAATTCCATTAGAAAGAAATTCGTCAAGGCATTCCTCAAAATCTCTTAAACCAATAAACAATAAGATAGTTGCTGTCTGTAGTATAGTCGAACAAGGTATTTAGTATACAGGCTATCCTTGCATAGCCAGGCATCATTCTCTTATGAGCAACAAGAGCAGCAAAAGCCTACGATGGCCAGACCTTCGTTATTTTATAAAAGCTGAAAGTTGGTCTGATGTGCATGTCCCCTATAAAGGTAAGAACGATCAGCGAATATAGAGTTTGGGCTATGGTTACTTTGGCAGTCAACAGTAACACGTAGTAAAGGTGTATAAAATAGTACCTTAAATTCTTTAAAGTATAAAGCTCAATTTTTGCATGTATGGGGAGATCTTTTGTATACTTATAATATTTTTGTTTTTGTATAAGAATCGTAAAGTGGTTCACAGAATACATCTACTGAACTAGTTTAAAGTGTGTAGTCCTAATAGTTATAGAATTAAGTGGCTGTGGTGAACTACCACTACTAATAAGTAGGTATAGGTAGGTAAGCTCAAAAAGTTGCTAGGTTATTATATTTAATTTTACTGCAACTGCTTGTTCTGTCTTTACACCACTCTGAGGTAGCCCCTAGATTTCTGCATTCTTCATCAACAGCCTATTAATGTTCTCACTGCTGGGACACAGGCCTCCTCTCTCTTTGAGAGGGAATGGGCTATAATCTACCACGCAGGCCCAGAGCGGATTGGTAGATGTCACATGTCTTCGAATGTTTGGTCCTAAACCATGCCGGTTTCCTCACGATGTTTTCCTTCACCGCTTTGAGAGCAGCGGTGATGAAATAAATTACACAAAGTAATGTGCCTGCCTGGGTTCGAACCCACGACCTACTGTTCGTAAGTCGGGGCCACCACCGCTGGGCCACCGCTGCTCTAATTTTTATAAAAAAGAAATTTAAGCACAGAGTAAAAAAAACTGGCCAAGTGCGTGTCGGCCCACGCACAATGTAGGGTTCCGTAATCCGTAGTTGCCCATCAAAATAATGTGGACTTACTAAACTGAATAACCTCCCTGCCTACATACCTCCGAGCAGTCCTAACAATGATTATTATGTACCTATGGGTTCCTAGGGGTCCTTGTTGACTACGGAACCCAAAAAAATATATTGACGGTGTGGTGTATTACAAAATTGAAAGTCTTTGCCTGTATACCAAATAGTTTTTCCGACTGTACATCAACGCTAAATATTTCCACACAACACAATTTTTTTCTTGATATGTTGTCTAAACATTGTAAATAGTTTTGACCACGAGAACTGAGCGACACGGTTTATACAAACAGTATTACTACGATCGACGTCTAAAACACTCAACATTTGGCCGACAGCGTCTTCTGTAATGGCGGTTTTATCGACTAGTGATGGTAATTTATCGCCAATTGACATGTGAAAAGTCAAGATTTATTCATATTAGAACGTTTTATATAAAAAAAACGTTGTCCCACTCTAGGAATTTCTCCTGTATCGTGGGTACGTTTACAAACATTTAAACGCACATACACAGACACCCAGACCCGAAACAACTATCTGTGGGCCATATAAATATTTGTTCCGTATGGGGATCGAACCCGCGACACGCAACGCAGCAGTCCAATTGCTCAGCCACTGCGCCAACCGTGTCGTCAATCTCGCGTCGTGTCGATTGTTTTATTAAAAAAAATATTGGTGTGTATTGTCGTCATTCTAGAACTGGTATAACTAGCCAGCTACTTATAGTTAACTAGCTTTGCCTCGCGGCCTTCTTCTTATCGTGTGGGCAGAAAGGTCTTACGACCCCACACACCCTAGTGTCAGAGTAGTCTCCTTGCAGTTTCACCCGCCGTTTCGTTGTTTGATCGGCTCGGAAGGGTCGTAGCGTAATGTAAAAAGCCTATTAATCTTCCTCGAGAATTCAAATGATCCAACTGTACTTCCAGAGATTATGTTGTTCAAAGAAAACAACATTTTTATCTCTGTTTAGTTATTACATTAAGTTAGACAGAAGACACAACCAACAGAAGAAAATAGAAAGAAAGAAAACATATTTATTTGGCATATGCCACAAGTGCACACAACAAACAATAACAAAAGTTTTATTTATTAACTACATGATTCGGTTTAGACTCTTGGAAACTTTTTAAGGAACCAGAAAATCTATTTTTCAGCTAAAATATCGATACACCCATCCCAACACTATCGATATCGTCCAGCACTCAGCCTCGAGGTTGAGACAAGGCAAAATATGTAACAGTACCTACACTAAAAGCCAATGTTCAACTGATTTGTACAGCCTGTGCCCAGCATTAATTGACCCCTCGTATAAAGAGGAAGAGAGCAAGTTCTGTTGTGTGAGAAGAGGGGTCAGATAATGTTGGTACTGACTGTACTAACACAATGTCTGTTTGCAATTCCAAATAGTCAATAGTCTGGATACGAACGATTTTAAATGTCTGGACATAGTCGAGGACAGGTTTATTTGAAATAAATGTTTGTGGGCCAATAATGGCAGGCAATATCAGTCATCATTGGGCTTATTGCCATCTAGATGTTTCCAACTTTATGGGTATTATAATCGTGTCACTAGAACTATCAAAGATAACTCTTTCATAGTTAAGTACCTATACGTTTCGTAATTTTTAGGACTGCGTCAAAGAAGGATGATACAATTATACAAATGGAATGTTACAAGTGGATTAAAATATTACCTGTAATAAGATATAGGTACACTGGTATCTTAAGCCTTGGACCAAATTTGAGTTGGACTCGACTAGACTTGAGCTACAGTTTTTTTTTTTATAATTTGACACAAACGGGCACTTTTCAATCCGAAATGACATTAAACATTGATTACAGTGACATATGACATCTTTAGCATTGATTAAAGCAGAAGGCAACTATGGGTTTGACAAGGATGGCTAATTTAGGAGGCAACGTACATAGACGGAAGAGTAATTCAATTCAATTTATTCACAAACAATTTACATTGTATTTGAAATCATACAAATTAAAAAAAAGTAATAATAATAGCATAAGTATAAAAAACACATTCATAAGTCATAATTAAACATTAACAACAAAAATTATAATCAAAGATAAAATAGAATTTGAAATCATGATCGAAAAAAAAATACAATAAAATTGTTGTAAAATTCATGTCAGCTTTATACATAGGTCATTTTAAAATTATTATCTGACAAACAAAAAGAACAAAATATATCAGTCGGCGCATCATCATATTTAGATACCGTACCGACAATTTATTGCGGCCAAGAAATTATAGGATTGATTTGGTGGGCGATGTCTTCCTGTTGTCATGACAACGACCGTCACACAAGTTCAAAAATGAGTCGGCACCTAATATAAATATGGGTGTTAGTTTTGTTAGTAGTTAGCCCCAAGCTAGATACATTTCGTCCGTAGGTTGGGGCTCAGGCTTCTGAAATAAGTTTCATAGGTTTGTCCCACATAAGTAACATGGTTATAGAACGTAGTTAACTTTGCACATTTAGGGCAGGATTGACAAACCTCTTATTTTTTGGACTGTGGGAAGTCGACAAAAGACTCCTCCGACTCTGGGCGGAGCGAAATGGTGTCAGACTTCTACTGACTAAAAACCACCCATGTTCCGTCTTAGCCGTTTTTGCCCGGCGCTGCGGTATCTCTTTCGAACAACACACAGCCAGGATCCACAAACCTTACATTAACTTTCACTTTGTTCGCGTCATGCGTCTAAGTGCGCATTAGGTGTCTTTCCATAAAGATAAAGAATTATATTTATAAAAATATGCATAAACTAAGTAATGGCTAAATATACCAAAATTAAAACAAAAAAACGCGACCTAAGAAAATTAATAAAAAGAGTCGATAAAGAAAACAAGCATTCGATAATCCCATTATTAAATAAAACAATTCAGTCCCACTAACATTGAAAATACATAAAAGTAAACATTACAAACACACACAGAGTTATCAAAAGCTTTACCATAAAGTTACATCTGCTATCTGTGCATTACCATAGACAATTGAAGCAGATATCGGAATACAAACGTGAGCACATAGCATTGACATATATTTGGATAATGGTAATAATTTGATCTCTCTAGGTACAAGTGGAGAAAACTGCCTAACGATAAATATTATTATATTTTCTTCTTAAGTAATAATTATTACCCATGTGAGTAATAATTATTAGTAGAGTATCGGACACTAGCTGCTCAGCTATTTTTCAGCGAATTGCTGAGCAGCCAGGGCTATTTGGCGTAGCCGTGAAAAACAAAATATTATTCCTTTTTCTCTGTTTAGATTTAAGTTATTTTTTTATTGTTGTGTTTTTGTGGCATGCGCTAAATAAAAATGTTTTCTTTCTTTCAATGGTTTTCAAGGAAATGTGTCTTTTAATTCTCGTAGGGCGATCTTATCGGCTAAAAGAATTTGAATACGTGTTGTCACTACAGCCCGCGCAACCTACACTCACAGAGAAGAGCCCCTTGTCACACTGAATCAAATTGATGATGATCATAAATAACAGTGACTCAAGATTTTTAAGTAACACCTAATTGAGGAAGCCGTAAATGTGTTTCTGAAATAACTTTTGATTTAGTTTCGGTCTGACTTTTTTTTGTGGGTTTGGGAAATCATCAAATAATTTCCTCCCGCTCTTGGGCAGAGCGGAAGGGAGTGTCAGACTTCTACTGACTAAAAACCACCCATGTTCCTTCTTAGCCCTTGTGCCAAGGTCGCGGTACATCTTTCAAACAACCCGCAGCCCCGACGGTTACTTTTAGGACTTTAGGGTGGGTTTACAGTTCGGACAAAATTATGCTGTTTTTCAGTACATTTTCTGACTAAACTGAACCAAATTAAATAAAACTTATAACTAATAAAAAATAGGTTTTTTATTTATCTTCAAACGCAAGAAACGTTTTTCAACGTATGAAAGCTAGTTCACTTGACTATTTATTTCCGCAGCTAACAAGCCAACCCTTGTGTTTGTGACTCGTGCCTATATGTAGTAGATCAATTCTATGCCTATCATTATTGCAAATACGTCCTTAAGTGCGGATTAAAAAAATTAAAAACATTTTGAGTAGGTATCAAAAAAGTTTAACAGTGAACAAGCTGGCAGAATAAAAATAAAAATCTCGAGAATCAAATAACTAGATTTCTCTATCGTTTCATTACTTAAGTCATCAAGGAAAATGTAAATAAACAAGGAATAATAAATAAGGGATGTTCCAAGAATAGCATCAGGAAGCTTTATGAAATCAATTTGTGAGGTCCACTCCGGACCATTTTATTATTCATGTAGGAAAGCCTTAATGAATAATTCTTTAAAGGTGGCCCGAAATTTTCAATTTATTTATTCATATAAAATTCTCCGTAGATTGAATACTTCTTACATTAAAAACAAGCAGAACACCTATTTTAATCAAGAAAGTTATTGTAGCAAATACAAAAGAAAGCGTTTTTTGTGAAATACTTTTCGCTGAAAGCTTCTGAAAAACATTTCACAATATGGTTACGAAATGAATGTTTGAAAAGGTTAACAACTCCTGAAAAGGTATGAAGTAGGTAGCGACCCAACTGAAGTCACGTTGTTGAGAACCCCTGTCATGTGAAGCATCAACTTGTCTTTAAATCTTGTCTTTAACCTTGTAAGGTTTTGGTTAATCTTTTCCTGTTTACCTGTTGTAATAGAAAAAAAACTGTTTTCATTTTCAATCACTATTTTTGTCAGACATTTTGTTTGAATTTAACATAGCAGATCAGTACGAAATCAGTTTAATATTTTGAACATACCGAAACCTTAATTTCTAGACTCTTAATAACATTTAAAAGTTACCGACGCGCGACATCTTTATTTCCTTATATTACCTAGTATTATACCCAAGAAATAAACATGATTAAAACCAAAAACTTCACTATTTAAATATCTAACATAGTTACATATATCTTTCGGACACACATGATTGTGTACCAAAAACGTGACCTTGCCCAATGTCACGTTTTTGTCTTTGTTTCGAAGTTTCAACATTACCAAACCTATAGAACTCTAAAGTATGCCTATGAAATGTAGTTCTGTACACGGGCTTAACAGACTTCCAAAAAGGACGAGGTTTCAATTCGTCTGTATGTTTTTAGATATCTCCGTCATTAATGGACCGATTTTCAAAATTCTTTTGGTACTCGTAAGAATATACTCCCGAGGTGGTCCCATGTCACAAAGACAGGATTTTATGATGGGATCCCAGGGAAATCGAGGGCAAGACTCAAATTTTATAGGCACTTGTTACGATTTTTATGTATTTTTACCAGTTTAAATCGATAATAAAGACTGGATTATATAGTTTTATATTTCCTACGGGTCTTAATTTAGATAGTAACTCTAACTAAGATTCTAACATCTTTTTGGCACTGTATGACCTAACCTGTAATTTTACAGCAATATAACTTCATCTCACATTTTTTCTAATGGGACAAGCCCGCCTCACTATTCCCAAACCTTCTCACATACTGATTAGTGAAATTGCAGTAAAAATTACGAAGTCATACCGAACCATCACACGTTTTTTTTATCGATAACGTGACAAGACGAGGACTTATTTTTATAAGGGTTTTAAAGTTTTATTTTATATTTTTTATGTTTTATCTATGTTACCTATGGGCTTTAGGCACCTGATAATAAAATGATTTGATTCGATTTTGATTATCATTAACACCGAAAACGTGACATTTACCATGTTTCCTACATATTTCTTTGTTTGTGACAATTTTAGTGACCATGTCAGTTTAAAAGCACGTCCAAACCTAGCACTTTAGTAGACACCAGTACCCCCACCCTAAGGTGTGTAGTCTCGTGGCCTACCGAGGTTAACTTACGTGTTTAGATCAAGGTACACGTGAGAGCTCCTGACCTATTTCGACTTACGAAGTACTTTGTTGAATATTTTTGCTTGGCCTCATGTTTCGATAAACTATGGATTTTAGTTAGAACTGTTGCTGGCTGTTTGATTAAGTGAACGTTATTCGATACGTTAGTGAATAAACATACCGTAATCCTTTTTAAACGATGTGAAGTCATCAAATGTTTCCTCCATGAGTGTCAGGCTCTTACTGACTGACTGCCGCACTCAGACAGCTTTAATAATTACTTAGGCCTTCACTTAGTAAAGGATTTGACAGTTTTGTCATACAAAAGTATGTCAAACCAAAGTATGTAAGTGACGGCTTAAGTAGTCATTAAATATCTCCGAGTACCGCAGTGAAACCCATCTGTGTTCCTTCTTATGAGGCCGCGGTATCTCTCCCCGACGGGATACGTTGAAGCCTGCGTTTAGATATTGGTAGTAAGGCAATCTCCCAGTTCCTGTGTGTCTGAATGAGCCCTTGGTTTCATGTGGATGACATTTAAAAACGAACTGTCATTAAAGAGTCACTCACGTATTTACTCATTGAATGAGCAAAGGAATATTTTTCACTGACGACGTCACTAAAAAACTTTAAAATTAATTATAAATAAAGTGGCCATTCATCATCATCATCATCATCAGCCTATAATCTTTCCACTGCAGGGACTTAGGCCTTCTCTCAAGGAGAGGGATGGTCTACAATAGGGTGGTTAAAAAAAAAAAAAAAATTAGTCCGTCAGATAGATTTCCAAAAAGTATTGGATATATCCCACATTGTATGGGATTCACACACCCCCAATCAAATCTTTGACGCGTTTTATCTCCGTCAATTTTGATTGATTTGATAAAACAAAAAATACGTATCCAATATTTTTCTATAATATAACAGACGGACTAATTAGAATCACATTTTTTCTAGTCAGTAAACATCCCTATCCACCAGATTTCACGACCCTGGCAGAATAACATCACGCCTGTACTATACCCAAAGTGGTAAGTAGTACTCGTAGTCACGGAGTCTGAACTTGTGCCCGGTTGATGTATTAAATAAGCTCCCCCTATTACATGGAACTTTTAACGTAACTGGCGAAATTAATGAATTTGCCTTTTTATTAAATGTTTCTTACAAATCCTAGAATTTACCTGTTGTACTGATATTTTATTTGTCTCCCTAAATCTATATTTACTTCTTAAATTCCTGAAAATTCCCAACAAAAAGTTCTTTCTAATTCTGGACTTAAATAGTCGATGACATTTTACCTTATAGCTTTTAAGAACTATCCATAAAACATCACCCATCTTTTTGGATTTACGCCCACTTACTTTTAAAACAAGCATGTTTCCATCATAATCACTTTGGTTTAACCTTCGTTTTGATCTTAAGCCTGGCGCTTAGAAAATCTCTAAATATCTAACGAAAGAGTTTTGGCCCACACACACGTCGACAACGCATTATCATCTGGCATCTGCCTTACTTTTACCCACCTATATTGGAGTCGAACCCTAGTATGCCCGGAAGCAGCAAAACACCAGTATTTTACATGGAACGACTGCCTATGTGACCTTCACAACTCAGTACTGGGCATACCCCTTGGTAAGACTGGTTGTCAAACTGTCAGGCCACTGTCCACCTTTGACGACTGTCAAAGATCTACAAACGACTTATCGTGCTTCTCGAGAAAAACAAATGGACCAAGTTTTTTGAACATACCCCGACTTATGGTTACGCGCCTTTCAGAGCGGACGGTACTCATGTGAAGAAAACAAGAGAAGCGTGTGCGTTTTGCTTGCCGCGTTAAGTCGCATCACCCGAGGTCGTGAAAGCGGCCTTAAACTTTTTAAGATCCTACCCTCTACCTATTTGACATTGAAGTTAGACCGGGTGCATTACCTGATCGGGTTTTAGCCTTCAAGTGGACTGGCTTTGACATATTTACCTTCTTAGAAGCCTGAATGCTGAAAGTATACCTTTTGTTTATTTTGGTATTAGTTTGACAGTAATTTAATATTATGACCGAATATTACTCGTCGAATATTTGTGGAGCGTGGGATTTCATCAAATGACTCCTCCCGCTTTGGGCAGAGCGGCAGGGAGTGTCACACTTGTACTGGCTAAAAACCACCCATGTCGTTAGCCCTTTGTGCCGAGGCCGCGGTATCTCTTTCGAACAACCCGAAGCCGACGGGAGTCTATAACTAACCTCAACAATAATTTTGGAGTATATTTATATCAGTAGTTTACGATTAAGTTGACATGGTTACTTACATTATCCACCATTATTACCAAGGCGCATTTCAGTTCCTCCTGCGTTGTGGAGGTCAGATAGGCAGTCGCTCTATGACTATACAGAATACTGGTATTCAGCTGTATTCGGTTGGACTGGAAGGCAATACAGTTATGGGCCCAATATAGTTCTGTAAGGCTAAGCAGATGATCGTGAAAACGGGACACTAAACACGTTTTTTTTTTGTTTCGTTTTAGTTTGCGATTTTCTTGAAACGAGCTAATAATAGGGATGTTTAATGACTTAAAAAAAATATGATTCTAATTAGTCCGTCTATTAGATTATCGAAAAATATTGGATACGTATTTTTTGTTTTATCAAATCAATAAAAATTGACGAAGATAAAACGCGTCAAAAATTTGACTGGGGGTTTGTGACGTCACTAACCGCTGAACAATTTCATACTAATGTCTTAGAATATGACGTCACACGAGTTTTCAGAGCACTGTATCGTCTTCATTGTTTGCTTACGTGAAAAAAGAAAAATTAAGTACCTACGTGTCCAATATTTTTTGGTAATCTATCTGACGGACTAATTAGATTTTTTTAGTTAACTACCCTATTCAAGAAGTATTGTCCAGTGGTTTAATACTCTATGACATTTTCCAATGTTTCATTTCTTCTACAGAGTAATTATGGCCCTTACACAAACAAATAAACATTTAACATCACGCCTATAATCCCTGAAGGGTCAGGTAGAGGTACACTCACATTTTACCAGTTATGATGAAGTGCCATGTATTATTGGGTGAGTCTATTGCCATCCTGGGCCCAAATCCAGACTCCGTGGCTGTGTCTGAGGAATTCCTGATGATAAATTCAATAACACTTTGCCCGACCCGGGACTGGTACCCACGACCTCATGCTCCGTAGTCGCGCGTGCGACCACTAGACAGACGAGGCAGTCACACAAAAAAAAATGAGAAGCTATTTACAATTTCTAATAATAACAAAACAGTTCAGGACTGTTCTCATTGCTCTTTTCAAGTATTCGGGGTCGCACACACACACACACATTGTATTCAGGTCAAAACGATGAAGTAACGAGTAAGTTGCGCAACCGCGAATTCCATGGACTTTCTGGAAAAAGTAAAATGACGAATTATGGTGACGAAATGACTTTTCTTTTTACATTCCTTCGTGGGATATTGGCCAATCATTGTCTAGGTCAGATAGTCAGTTGGGCCATGGAAAATATCGAGTATTTAGCTGCCTCCAGTTAGACTGGAAGTCGATTACTGGAAGCAACTAGGCCATTGATGAATGATGATGGTGACGTAATTTTTTTTTGTCGCTTTTGGAGAATATTGGCCAATAGACTCATTTATCTTGCTCAGTTAAAGAGGTAACAAGATACACACCCGGTCTACAACTAAACTACAAACCTTATTTTTCCCCAACCTCATTGCTTTTTCTCGTTCGAAATTCGAAAGTTATTTATGAGTATTTTCATATAACTTTTTAGAAGAAAAACATACCTATCTTGGAAGCTACGTAACTAGTTCATTTTAGACTTTCCTTTTCTTATTAATTTCGTTACAGTATCCAATACAGTAAATTTGTTTCTCATGGACTTCATCGGACATCATTGCCTCAGCGCTTTTCTAGTGGTCGCCACTGGTGACCCTGGCTTTCAGGAGTTGCAGTGGTTTGTAAACAGCGACCCTATTTATTTTTATATTTGCCGGTATTGTCACATAAAAAATGTAAATAGAAAATACAGAAGCATAATAAATAATGTACCAAGTTTGACATAGAATATCGATGCAAATGTTCACAAGCCACGCCCCCTTTAAAAGCATATTTAAAGTGGTCATATTACGAAGCGGGGCAGGAAACTAGTCTTAAAAACGTGAAAAGACTGTTCAAGTCTGGTTTGAAATTTCTAGAGTATTTTAAACAAAGAACTGGAAGTTATTTTCGGAGAATATTAGCCAATCACAACTGCGTATTGTTCATGTTTTCCTAGCCTTTCATTTCGGAGAAAATTAACCAATCTGGTTGATTATGTAACAAATCTGTTCTCGGAAAAAAATATCTACTTTTGACATCATTATTGTAGTTTTTTCCTGTAAGGTAAATGTTTCACAACGTGTTTTGAGAATAAGGAGAACTGTGATTCAATTTCATGTAATATTTTTGCTTTGATTTTGCACCGTTCTCAATTAAGTTTCTGTGGGTTTTCTACAGAAATAAGTTACATTGGAGGGGAAGGTATTGTTTAGTAATAAAAATTGCAACTTAATAGCTTGTGAATTGTAGGTTCATCAAACCTAAAACAAACAAGAAAAATGTTCCTAATATAAGTATAAAAGTGACGTGTCACCGAACCAGGTTTCAACTAGAGAATGTGTATAGTTGATTCCTGATTGGAAGATAAGACAATTTTGGACCCGGTACATGGGCCCGCTCGAAGCAGGACCGGGTTTCTTGTATTAGACCCAACTATGTTGGGGTCACCCCAAAAAAAGTTGTTTCCCAGCAATTATTTTAAAGGGTTAATTAGTTTGAAGTACAGAATTCTTGATTATAGACTTCGTGATTCACGAAGCCGTTAATGTGTTATCGTGAAAAGTACATTTACAACCTGTATAGTTCTGAAGTATGTCCTTTGTTGTGTAGCTGTAAAAAAATCATAAGTTACCTACATAATAATATACATGCGAACTTATAAATATATCACATTAAAAAGCTTGTAACACCGAAATAAATATGTTAAAATTTTGCAACACGGTAACGCGCCATGGTCAATGATCTTTCGACATGCACTTGAGTTCCCGAAATAAAAACCATCAGTTGGCTATTTCCTCGATAATAACATTCATAATCTTATGAGTAGTTTAAAAATACGCGCTATCTTGTATTTTGTTCTTATGTCTGTTTATACACACACTCACTGACTGAACGCATGTTGCGTGGCGTTTTAATTTTTGGGTCTCGCGTATCTGTAACTGTTGCAGACGAAACCGTATTTTTTTATAACTTTAACATACCGGGGTAATGTAGGTTTTCTACGGGGTGCGCCCAACCCTCTGCTATCTCTGCTTAGCCCTTTGTGCGATTACAGGCGTGGTGGTCCTTCAAAATATTATCTCAACACGAATGCTGTAATCAAGATTTTGGAACAATATCTTGATTTAAAAAAGTGTCCATGGAGGATCTTCTATGGAACTGGCAATTACAATAGTTCCACAAGAAATTATTTCGTTTTCTTTATTTTTCTGACATTTAAATGGCCTGTAATAGTATAAATTGAAATAAATGCTTTGAATTTGAGAATGCAAACGAAACTAACTCAAAAAGTCGACACATTTCTGTTTCGTTTGTGTGTTGTAATCTTCTATTTTAAGATCGAAATGATCTAATAATAAAAATAGTAATCTAAATAATCTCCTCTGGAAAATGAAATTTCTCATATCTACACGTCGAATCGAATACGATGTAAACAATGAAGATAATCGCTTAGGTAGAGATGCTGTGCCAACATTTATTATATGATTATGTTGTTATGTTGTTTTATGAAAACTACTCTACTATGAGATGATTTAGGAATGAATTAATATAATAAATTAATTAACTAATTAGTAAACTGTTCCTAATTATTAAAATGCTCATCCAGTAAAAATAATGTTTACTTCAAACAAATTATACCCACCCTTAGATACCGAGGTGCCTAAAGAACAACGTTTTAAGTTCCAAAATAATTATACACTCATCAAAATAATTGTACATGTTGTATTTATCTACCAAAATGGATAAATGCTCACCAAACCTTGGACGAAACAGCGAGCGAAGCGAGCTCGGGACATGGGGCACCCCGACTCGGATAGGTTAGGTTAGAAGGGGATGGCGGGGTCGAGCGAGCGAGCGAATAAACCACGCCATCCCCTTCGTGGTTTTTATTTTTTATACCACCCAGAAGGAGGAGGCTCCGTCGACTAGGCCTACAGAATTCATGTTACATCGATAATATAAAATATTTGGTCTGAAATTAACTTTAAAGGCGTTTTTAAATCTTTATGGCATAGAATAAAAAGGAAAAAAAAATCGAAATGCCTGCCAGAATGAATAAATGCACCTTTTATTCATTCTGGCAGGCATTTCGAATTTTTTGGTAGCAATAGGATCTTTTCTGGTAGGCGTTTAAACACAAGCCATTATTTACTGCCTCGTCGGGCTAGTTAGTAGTCGTGCTGATGTGGGAAGTGCGATTGCTGAGCGCGAGGTCTTGCGTTCGCTTTTCAAATCGGGAATAGTATTATTTTTGGTTTTGGTTTTTCCATCAGGAATTTTACAGTCTCGCAGCCACAGTCCCTGGATTTGTGCCCGGTTGATGGTAATAGGCTTGCCCCCTATTAGATGAGTCTTTAACATACCTGGTGAAATGTGGGTGTACTTTTAGGTGCGCCTCTGCCTAACGTTTCCATAATATAAAAAAGCGACTCAAGATTTTCAAGTTCAATGGCTATGCTAATTTCTTGAAGCATAGTCCAGCCATATGTCACGTAATGAGTCAACCAACCACTTGAGGTGTACTATTAGATACGCCTCTGTTTGTGATGTTATACTATGCTAATTTTCGTTTGGATATTTCTAAATACGAGTAGTACCTTTAAAGAATAATTTGCAAAAGAAAAAACGAAACACAGAATCTCAACAACAAACATTGATTGTCAACAGAAAACTCAATCAAAGTTAAACCAAACCAACCATGAAACGAAATGATACGCCAAATTACACAAATCAATTTCACTAAGTACCTACCTTACTTCATAAACAAAAACCATTAAAGGAAGGCCTAAAATACTCCATATTGTCACTCTAATCCATCTCGTATCTTCAGGAAGACTGGCAAGGTCGTCATGGCCTGTTGAGAAACAAAAAAGAAAAGAAAAACTGTCACGAGCGAGCATAGACAAAAAGTCTACTTGATAACGGTTTTTATTGAGCCCTTGATCGCTTTTTGCGGTAAATTAATGATAAACCAAAGAAGTGCGTAATTATGTTGTTTTATGGGTAATAGAAATAGAAATTGGATTAATTTACTCGCTGGAAGAGATGCTGACGCTAAAATGGTTTTCACGTATTTAGTACCTATATCATTATGAAAGGAACATACAATTTTCTTTCGTCGGGTATCAGAAAAATCAGTTGCTTTCTACAAAACGTTAATATCTGCTTATACGGCCAAAGTGTATGGAACAGGTGATTTTTAAAAATTCATCAAAGTATCTATTCTGGTTTGTATCTTCTGTTCTGAAGAAAGGGGTTCAGAATTAAATACTGAATAATATGTGGAAGTTAATAGGTTTAGCGTTCGTGTCCACTTTAATAAAAACTACTGTAGGTACCTACTGAGAAATATACTATGGTATAAAATATTTCAAGACATATTTTACTAAAATAGAGCTAATACTTTTCACTATTTTTATTGTGTTTTTACTGAGATTTTAATTATTTTATGATGATGATGGTGCCAAGTGAAAAAAACATCACACCTCTCCTCCATTTCAATCTCCTTTACTTTACCCAAAACCTTTTACGGTATACAGATAGCCAAAACAGTTACAAAAATAATAATGTAATTGAAAACAGATAATAAATTCACTTTACCATCAAAGCCTTAAAATAACATTACGAATGTCAAACAAAAATAAATAACAATGCATCATTGTCCTTTTAAGCGAAAAATATCGTAAATAAACCTTTTAAAACCATATCCATTAAGTTTTGAGAGGCGGAAAAGAGTTTATAATGTAACTTGTTAAAGTATGATGTTCTCAAAATAAAGTGTCTTCCTTAATTAAAAAGATATGTTTGAGATTACTCGAGTACTTGACAGAGTCCGGGTTAGTTTTTAAAAAGTAATTGTCATTGTTTATGGGATCGGCGACACGTCGAGAATACCAGCTCGGTTTGAATGTGCTGGAGTTTTTTTTAAAGGAATTGTCGTTGTTCGAAATCTTAATTACCCTAAAACACGTGAAAAGGAGGAAGAAACATGAATGTATTTGGTTTTGCATTCTGCTGGCCTATATTTTTTCCTATAAACAACGTTTTAAGTAATTTAAACAATCAACACCACAATGAACATAGCTGTTTAATCTCCCATAGCGATTTTATTTGTACTAAGATTTAGATAACAGGTAGAATATATTTTATAATTAGCATGGAGCGACTGCCTATCCGACCTCCACAGCACAAAAAGTATTTGGAAAATCTGATACCCAAACCAAGCCAAGACACCAAGGTATCAAGACAGGTTGCCAGACTTTCGAGCAACGTAAGAAAATATTGCTTTTATAAAATAAATTCTTGAAACGACTAATGTTGAGTATAAATTCTCTTAGATAAAATAAGGCGTAATAAAATAATAAAGCGGCTAGGACTTATGATTTAAGGGGAAGTCATCAAAATATTTCTTGTATTTTCAAGGATGTCGAAGGTTGGTTCTTCTTCTACTCTAAGTAACATTACAAGCTGCTTAATACTAATGATAATGCTATAAAAGACATCTAATGACAAACTATGCCATCTGAATGTTTATTTTGTTTGATACACCAACAGCAGTACACTGATAATAAAGTAAAAGGTGCTGGAATGTAATTACACGTATGCGCAGTATTCACCATAGTGACAATTCTCACACTCCATAGCCAGACTTGCAGCCGCTCCACAAAAGCATCATCAATCTCCTCCAAGCCTAGCCTTTCCAATTATGGTCGGCCACTTTTCTAACTGCTGGTGAATACTTTTATTTACAATATAAAAAAGGAAAGAATAACAGGAGGTCAAAAAATTTGATCGCATCGCTGTTGGCAGGAAAAGTCATAGATAAATATACTTTAAAGTGCCCAGAAGGCTGGCAGCATTGCCACGATGGAAAGCAAGACTGATTTTCTGGGCAAAAAATAGGCCAACCAGAGCACGTAATTATTAGATTTAGCGGTAACTTCGATACCCCTTGGTAAATCATGCATACCCCGGTGTTATGCCTGATACAAAACGTTGTATTCCCCTTATCAATCCGCGTGCTGCTCATCTTATCCGCCGCGATTTGCGTCATAACGGCTGTCAAGTACACACTATTTATTGAATGTCTAAACCAACCCTGGATCAGTTTCTCGGAATACTGTACATGAGGTAGAAGGGGCAGGAAAAAAACAGCTGTAAACTACAAAAGTACTACTATATCTATAATACAGTCAAAATGTATGGAACAGCTGATTCTTTAAATTACCGAGCATATTTAATTTTTGCGTAGTGTTACAACAGCCTGCTCACAGCGTGCCACCCTAGCCAGCCAATGACAGCTAACCATAACCATGCCACTCTAGCAAACCATAGCCTTGCCACTCTAGCATACCATAGCCATGCCACTCTAGCCAGCCAATGACGGGCAACGACTCGCGAGCCAATCACAGTCAAGCGAAGACACCGCCATAACCACCGGATGCCTCCGGTGGGGATATCAGTCTATATAATGCCCTGTAAGCTCAGTTTCGAGGTCTTGTCGCGCTCGATTGTGAAACCTGTAAGTCGAGACTCTGTCCAAATAAAATAATGAATCAGTTCCTGTCTATTTTTTACCACTGTCGTTACAGTCAGAAGTGGGATCGAATAAAAAAAAAACCTACGATAAAACGACGCTCTGCTACTTAAAAGTCAACGGTCACCTACTGTGGAGGACGAGGTCTGAAAATTCAAACGAAGAACGTTGATGCACACCGCCTGCAAGGAAAATATTGTCTCCCATCCCAGTATCACAGGGCACAAATTGAAAAAGCAGGCCACAATCTGGATGGAACACGAAGCGCCTACCCTCAGTATCGCATTGGTCATTCCATAATTTGACCTTGAAAACGAAGACTGCGGCCAGTAACCACCTGTGAGACACTTTGAGTTACAAGAAGTATCCATCTCTCTGCCAGCAACGGTTCTACGGTAAATTAAGACTACCTAAAGCTTGTCAACAGCAACCAAGAACATGGAAGGAAGGAACCGTCCTACTTCACGCTGAGAGCTGCCAGGAACCATGCATAAATAACAAGGTCAGTAAACATGCCAATATTTGCCAAATTAGCCAAATGCCATTAGCCAAATATATAAGCCAAATGTGTTTTACCATGGAGTGCCCCATGAGTTGATAATTATGCGAATCGTAGACAAAATAATTTGGTAAGCCCGTTAAGTAAAAATAATCATAGTCACTTAATCAGTATATTATCTCGGTACAAAAAATGTTTTACGAGTAGGTACTAGTTGTGTACTAAGGAGTTGAGAACTTTAGATGTACATATTTTAGTTCAAGTGCGCATTAGATTATCCAACAATAACAATTCCAAATTAAATCATGTAGATCAGATACTTATAAATAGCTACAATAATTTTATTAAACTATTATCAGAGATATAGATAGCATTCCTTGGCGATCTCTTGCTACCGCCAGCCGATATTCAAACAGTTTTAGACTTATTGGATATAGCTCTTGAGAAATTGAAAACGAGGAACTTAAAATTTAATAAGAGGAACTGTTAATTATTACATATTTCTTAATTAGGGTATAAAACATCACCTGATGGCATTCAACCAGGTTAATTTAAGTTGATCGTCTTAATTTCTCATCCCGAGTAATGTAAACGAAGTGCGTCAGTTTATTCTATCTAGTTCTATCTAGTTACAAAAGAAAGTCCATTCATAACTTAGCAATAATAGCTCGCCCGTATAACAAACTTACAAAAAAAAAAAAAAAAAAAGTACGATGTGGGTATGAGGCAAGTCAAATAAAACTTGTTATGGGAAAAAAAAAATGTTATAGGTCGGTATTAGTGATTATGTAGGTACGATCCTAGTTTTTCAACAGAAATTCACACGTATTGCAGGTATTGCACGTATCTTTTATAAAGTAGATTGACGGTAGTTTGCGCCCTGTCTTTTAGTTTAGTCGCGTTACAAGTCAGATAGAGTGTTTATCATGATTTTGGGCTTGAATCCCTTGCAGTGATAAAATTGTTGCCAAGATTTCGTATTATGACGTGTTATGTAAAAATGTCCATGTAATTCGGACTGTACTGCAGTACGCGATACAATGACTAATCATGATCTTATGCCATGTATTGCCCGATATTACTTTTCACTATGGTGACCGATGAGCCAAAGCCCAAGCAAGCTAAAACGAAAAGCCAAAGTCAAAGTCTATGCCTATCTTAGGTAAGTAGATCGTTCGATAGATGCCGTTTATTGTGTACCATTTAGAAGTGAACGATTAGTTCAGTACTGTGCAATGACAAGATGAAAAGCCGAAAAGTAGTATTGTTTTACTGCGAAGTAGATGTACAGATACCTATAGTGCGTAATTGTGTAATCGTTGATGGTAGGCTATAACGTAAACAAACCTTTACGGTACCAGATTAGTTGTGTGAGTTGTGACAAACTTCGCGCGATGGAAAATATTACAAAATGCATCATGACAATAACAAGGAGTAAAACGAAGTTCTGAATTTTATAAATATCAACAAAATTTCTGATTTCCAAAAATAACCCGATTTAGAAGTAAATATTATTATGTGACGTCATGTTTACATTGTGCGTAATGTAAAGGGGATAATGTAGGAAAGAGGGTTATGACATCCAATTCTAAATCTAACTTAGCTCTGATAATACATGATGTCCTGAAACGAGGCTGCGCCTGTGGGTATCTTGGGGGCCAGAGTTGCATTAACTTAACATTAGTACTTAATAGCTTTAAACACATAAAATTATATTGGAAAAATAGAAAAACGTATTCGTGTGTAGTGTGTTAGTGTGTATAAGTAATGAAGTTTTGCCATCGACACGCTAAGAATTATATATGTGTGAGTGCATGTGTGTGTGCGTGCGTTTAATGGTATGATGTAATTAACTTAAATTGGTTCTTCTTCATCCGATAGTTTGGCAAAACAGTTTATTTATCTTTTCTTACATGAAAAGTGTTTCATGTTTTTAATATCGCAGATATTAAGGAGTTCTTATAATACTGTTAATATTACAACCGGGTACCTTTAAGTCTTACGATTTATCCCAGATCGGGTTTCTAAACCAGTGCAATCTAGGCGCGGTAGGGTTATCTCAGATTAGAATAGCTGGAAAGAAATGGGACGTAACTTAGATACAAGGTGAAAAATGATAATTCAAATTCAAACTCTTTAATTCAGACAAGTGTCCATAGTGTTAGTAACAACAAAATAACTTAACGACTAGGGTTAGTAAACTTAGTAACAAGGCAAAAAAATAAAATAAAAGGAAAGGAAATATGTTAATAGTGTGATTTACAAAAAAAAAGTATGATTATGTACTTTGGCGCCAGGCGATGACTACTGGCGGCTTAAATGCTTAAATGCTTTTAACATCACGCATGTAATACCCAATGGGTTAGGCAGAGGTATACTCATGAGTACACACACATTTCGCTAGTAAATTGAAATGAATTAAAAAGTGCTTATTCATGGTTACATCCGTGTTACAAGGCGTATTACTTCTGCCATACTGTAAAACAGTTATATTTAATTTAAATGTAACAACTTGTTAGTACCTACGTTTCCATCAATAACAACGACACTTTTACCTACAACTAAACATATTTATTGAACACAAAAGTTGACTATAACGTAATGCTATAACATTTAAGTTGCGTTAAAACACTTCAATTAATAGCGGTGAATAGAATATAGAATAGAATAGAATAGAATATTATTTTATTGTAAAAACATGAGTATACATCAAATAATATGTGTAAGGTCTTAAAATAACCGTGTGTGTGAAGCCGCAAACATAAGGTAGTATGGCATAAATATATACTTATACAACAATAAATAATCATAAATGGAATCTACACATCTCTTGTAATGAGGTTTTTACATAGGTGTTAAAAACAAACTTCCCTAATTTATTTTTAAAATATATTTTCGTGGTACAGCTATTTTATAAATCGTAAGGTATGTCGTTAAAAATTGTTGGTACTAAGCATTTCCTACATCTTTGTCCATAATAATTAGTACAAGTGGGTACCTATTACAAATTTTCTTATGCATTTATTCCTTTTCCTTCAGCTTAAAGTTCCATGCTATAGGGGGCTAGCCAGGTTAACTCTTGTTTGTTAGAAGATTGGTTTTCTGCCCATATTAAATGATATTGAGGAGTTAGGTAATGATTGACATAAACTAAGAAGTGTGAAAGGTCATATTATATGATACAACGGGTTTATAGGTTTAGTACCCGCTGTAACATATCGTAGCAGTGCTTTTGTCTGATAGCACCAGTAGTGTGAACGAACAATTGAAAACCGAAGATTTCATAAATCTCCTGAGAGGTCTATTGCCCCATTTTAACTTGGTTTTTCTGAGCTGACTTGTAATCACTGTTTTCTTGTTTCCATTGCGGGAGCAATTGTTCCAGGACGGCCGAATGTTACAACAGCCTGCTCACAGCGTGCCACCCTAGCCAGCCAATGACAGCTAACCATAACCATGCCACTCTAGCAAACCATAGCCTTGCCACTCTAGCATACCATAGCCATGCCACTCTAGCCAGCCAATGACGGGCAACGACTCGCGAGCCAATCACAGTCAAGCGAAGACACCGCCATAACCACCGGATGCCTCCGGTGGGGATATCAGTCTATATAATGCCCTGTAAGCTCAGTTTCGAGGTGTTGTCGCGCTCGATTGTGAAACCTGTAAGTCGAGACTCTGTCCAAATAAAATAATGAATCAGTTCCTGTCTATTTTTTACCACTGTCGTTACAGTAGGGTGTTTCTATTCAGAATGATGTACTTACCTACTTGGTATGCACCGATTTTCAAGCTGTTTTCACCAATGGATAGAGTGATTCTTGAGGAAGCTTTTAGTAAATAATTTTACGCGGGTAAAGCCTCGGGCATCAGCTAGTTCTTAATAAAAATCTGGCACTTTCCCAAGTTCGAACTTGAGAATCCTTACAAACTCATTTTCCCCATTTCACTGTGCAAAGCGTCGTCTAACATGTCCTTAGTTCTCTTGTCTCCTAGTACCCAAGTACCAGTTACGAACTATTACAGTGGTTATGAATGATTAGGTTAATTATTTTATTATTGTGATAATATAATAATAATCTTCCTGCAAAGTCTAATCTTCCGTAGTCCACTTGAAAATCTTTGAGCCGTCTCGGGACTCAAGTGGGAAGATGTAACTCCATCCTCGAAAGGTGATGAAACAGCAGCGGAGTGTGGTTGTGGAGCTGTATCACAAACTATGCTCAACCTTCTATCCTGCCTGCCCTTTTAGCCCAAAAACATGCAGCCGAAGTGACCTTTACGCTACCAGCGATGACGCGGTGAAAGTGGCGAAGCACAGCGGCACGAAAACCATAAAAAAATATTGATGAGCTAAAATCATACCGTCCTGCTTGTTTACAAACAGTTTGTTTCACGTGGAAAGATTTCTAAGCTTCAACACGCTTCACCTCACTTAGGTACCTACACCCTGTTTTCCTGGTACCCGAGTACCAGTTATGCACGATTGCGTTGACTTTATTATAATTTGATTGAGTCATTTTAGACTGAAAGGAAACCGACTGTTTACAAACACGTTTGTTTGATCCACATGGAGAAATCTCATTTCCTGTTAAAATAAAGATAATAACGGAAATTCAGTAATTATTTCGCGAGCGAGAGTTTGTGTTTGGTTTCTGAACAAGTGTTTTAATTACTTGGTTAATCTGGTGGTCGGGACCCTGGGCTACATGCTGACCGGATCGTGGGGCTTTCGGGACCGGGACGCGGTCCAGGATTCCCCCTATTCCAAATTAATTATTACATTAAAGGTGTAATCCGGGACCGCGGCCCGGGGGGTCTCGAAAGCCCCACGACCCATGCTGACCTTGACTCCTTAAATTCCAAGGTTGAGGGAAATTTTATTCCGATTTCGCCATTTATTATCCGTGAATTTAACCTGTAAATAACCTCTTTTAAAAATTTGTTCAAAAATATAGGTAAAGAAGAAGTACAAACAAACAAAACAAATTTATCACACTTCAGAACTTAAGCAATTAGGTACATCTAAATATAAGTTATGGATATATAAAAGTATCATGTACGAGAAAAAATATTTATTTGGTTTCCCCACAAATTTTCTCAAGTTCGTAATTAAACGGATGACTGGTTGAAATAAACTTTAGTTAATAATAAAACTGTATTAGTTATAAAATAACTGCAGTCAACGTGGTGAATGAACTGGCCAGCAAGGTAATCGACGAGGTTACCGCCATTTTACTGCGAGTAGTAATTATAACTTTAACGTTGTAATCTGCGGGAAACCACGTGAAACAGAATCTCGCGATCGTAATTAATAATGTACTAATATGTATTTACTGTGGAAAATTCCATACAAAAACTAATTAATACCACTAAGTAAAAGATGCATTCTGAATACTGTGAATAGATTAAAACAAAAGAGACTCAAAAGTCTATTCTGAAGTAAGAAAAGGAAAAAACTGTGTTTATTGGTATTATATTAAGATAAACAAAATAAAATATAGGGTTAAATACCAAAAGAACCTCAGCTCAGCCTAATGTTAGATGGCAACAAAAGGTAGGTATACCACCTGACGCTAATATTTTCAGCTTGATAAGTTCTAAGTATGAGATGGAAAACCTATTTGAATTGGATGTTTTACAACCTTTACCTTTCATAACCTGAAAAACTAGTATTTAACAGCGGAGCAAAATTTGGAACTTTGACCCCCAATATCTCCGTAACTAGGGGGTTCCCAGAACTGAAATAGAACAAAAAATGATCGCAGTGGTGGTGAGAACAAGTGCCCTTCGTTTGCGTTAAGGGTACTTCTACACCCTTTTTGTATGACAGACATTGGAGACTTGTTCCCTTCATCTTGACGCTAACAAAAAATCACTTTCCCTGTTATAATATTACTTTGATCTTCACTTTCTTGACGCTCAGGTGTTTAAATCAACAATTTTGGATAAAAATAACCCACTCGTCTTATTTTTACCCATATAGCCGATACAATATTGTCAATTATTAAGTTTTTTCTATTTTAAGGAAAATTATCAAATTTTCTTTTGCGTGTCCATCAACTTTTGTTTTAAAACATTAGCATTGTTTTTTTCTGTAAATTCATACCACAGCATATTCATATTAGTCACATTAACGCAATATTAGTCAAATATTAAAAAAATTAAACTAGCAATTTAATGGAAAACAATTGATTTTTGTTGTAGATTTCATGATACTTTCATAGATAATAAAACCACTTTATGAATGCTAAATAATTCTTTCGAAAAAAAATTATTCACCAAGTAGATTTTTTAGATTTAGTTAAAAGCCCCAATATCATCGAGAAGTTCTGCGTGATTTAAATATGATGTTCATCTTATTTAAAAATCAAATGGTCATAATAAGGATTCGAGGATTCGAATACACAGTTTAAACTTAAAGACCTTGGAATATTTACCTAAAATATTTACAAAGAGGACACTGCTACAAAAAATCCCCGTATGCGAAGGGAATATCGTTGTTCACATCCCAACACTTAAACAAATGAATATCGCGTTACGACATTTAAAATTAAAATGCATTGACGTAAAGCGTCGTAAACAGTTTTTTCAGCAACCGACGTGATTGTTTTGTCTTCCAAGCAGAAAAATGTACACAACAAATATCGAAATAACTACCATAAACCCACAGATTATGTCCGATGAGAAATGAATAAATCCTTAGAAAGATTGTTGTGAGAGACACTGGAAATACGTCAATGTGTCGGGATATTTCGATTTCTTTCAAAATAGATTCTTTAACTTTATTTTCGTTTTTTGTTGTTTTTTTACGATTAAATTTATTTAAGGTTGCCAGAGCCAAAAAAAGTTTTTTTTAACAATGGTTTACTACGGACACTTGATGATAATTCAATGTCAACAAGACAATAGTTTACGTATGTTGGTACTCAAAGCTTTAATATAGAAACACTGAGTAATGACTACCAGCTCAGTTGCCAAAATAGAAAGAAAAAAACAACTGAAGAACGACTAAAAATGGAAAGATTTCAACACTTTTCTTTACTCTTTAAACACAAGATATTTTAAGAGTCGATTACAGTACCTTGTAGATTTTCCGAGACAACTCTTCCAAAATCTTCTGAAGCATGGGTTCCAAACCCCCACTAAGACAAGAGGTTGAGAACCGGTGTTCACTGCGTGTACCAATTGCTTCAGTGAAACAAAAAACTACGCAAGGAAACCCAGGACGCCTGAGGAATATGTCTCGACGACTGTAAAAGCTCAGTAAGAGGCCTATATGGACCGTATAAAAGCTGGAACCAGGTTAGGAAGCTTAGGTACTAACCATCGAGGCTGCGGGTTGTACACTAGTCACTGCGGCCTCGACATATAGGGCTAAGAAGGAACATGGGTGGTTTTTAGTCAGTAGAAGTCTGGCACTCCGTTTCGCTCTGCCCAAGAGCGGGAGGGATTCTTTGATGATCTCCCACCCCCCAAAAAAAAAAAAAGGTACCAACCATCCAATGTAGAAGTCTAGTAATGTAATCTTCTATGCTAAGCTCGAGTAAAACCAAGCCCTGATAAAGGAGAAGAAAACATTAGTTTTTCGAATAAGTCCTGAAATTCCTGTGGGACACTTTCCAGTTATCCGTCTTCCATGTGAGAAAACCAACATCTACACTAATATTATAAAGAAGAAAGATTTGTTTGTTTGTTTGTAACGAATAGGCTCCGAAACTACTGGACCGATTTGAAAAATTCTTTCACCGTTGGGAAGCTACACTATCCCTGGGTGACATAGGCTACTTTTTATCCCTGTATTCCCATGGGGACGGGAAATACGCGTTTGAAACCGCGTGACGTCCGCTAGTACATAGTAAATTAATTAATTAACTCACGCCCTTCTTGCCATGAGGGCAAGGAGAAACTAAACCTGTTACGATCCTTAAATAAATCCTTTAGAATTGTCCACGTTCATACATCCAGTCACATGAAATACACAGAGGTGTACACCGACTGAACACAGACAGTTGCTCGTACGACCTACCGGACAGTTCTGAAGAAGTGGTAAAGCTAGTGATGGTTTATCTCGATTGGATGGGTTGACTTGATCTTTACGGGATTTTCCTCTTTATTATTATCATCGCAACAGGTGTGTTTCGCAAACCTCACTAAATAACTCTCTCAGTGCCAGGTCAGTGAGAAGACGTTTTAGCCTTTAGAGAAGACAAACGTCCGACTTTTCCTTATCCTACTAAACTAAATACGTCACTAAAGTGTTGCCAGCAAATATAGTGCACGCATAATGTATTGTGAAATAAGATGTCGTGTCTGTGTATTATCATAGGTATTTTTACAAGAAAATAATAGATGTTTGAATCTGTTCTGAAGGTGGTAAAACTTAGTAATTATTGAATACTTTTAAATAAATGAGACAAGGTGTGTTTAAGATATTTAAATTCTATCAAATAAATAAAAAAATGTTACCAGTATTTTATATATAGGGCTAAGAAGGAACATGGGCGGTTTTTAGGTCAGTAGAAGTCTGACACTCACTTTCGCTCTGCGCTGGGAGCGGGAGGTGGTAAGATGATATACCACCGCACAAAAAAAAATAAACAAATAGGTGGAAAAAGTTAGTAATTATTTAATACTTTAAAATAAATGAGATAAGGTGTGTTTAAGAGAGCGACTGCCTATCTGATATTCACATCCCAGTTAGTATTGGGTAAAACCCCTTGGTAAAGACCATAGGGCCGCATACTACCTGTAAGGATTGCAAAATTGCAAACTAAACCCCACCCATGTTCCTTCTTAGCCCTTTATGTCGAGGTTGCGGTATCTTTTGCGAACAATCTGCAGCCCCGACGAGGAGGACCAACAGCGTAACGTAACATTCGAGGCAGGGAGGAAACGCGTTATGAGATTAATGGTCACATGATAAAATCGGGATAGAAACTATCCTATGTGTTAATCCAGGTAAAAAAAAAAAACTGTGTACTCAATTTTATCCAAATCCGTTCAGTAGTTTTTACGTGAAGAAGACACACACACTCACAAACTTTCGCCTTTATAATATTAGTGTGATTTTAAAGGCGTAAATTTTGTGACTGTGTGAGTGACACATGTTTGTTACTTCTTCACGTCTAAACGGCTGGAGCGATTTTAATAAAATTTGGTATGGAGTTAGCTGACACCCTGGATCAACATATAGGATAATTTTCGAGTTATAGCGGGCGAAGCCGCTGGCAACAGCTAGTAGCAAATAATGTACACTTTCATTTCACAATTGAAATACATAACTGGGTAAAAGTAAAATATGTCCCTGAATTCCTCGACGAAAACAGGTGCTTTAGTACAGTATAATTAACCGGGTACCCTCGCACCTAATGTCCGTTGCTAAAGCAATAAAGCATTTAATTTATTAGCTATGTGCTACAAAGAGACACTGGTTTTCCCCCGAAGACAATTTCGTCGTTTCATGTGGAGGATAAAAGTGACGTGTTAGTTTAAGATAGTGACTATTAAATGATGTTATGCTAGTTTAGACGCTGACAAAGAGATCTGAGAGTGTCTGAAATGATGGGACTATGTTCGTTTTTATGTACTGCCCTTTAGGGTAGCTAGATATGCTGGCGACTGTACCATAATGATTTACATTCTCATCGACCCTGCCCAAAATCTTGTTTGTTACTTGTTTTTCCCTAAAATAGAACAATTAAGCAGATATGCTGCTATTATTATATTTTGGCGTAAAAACTTTTTCCGTAAAACTGCTGAGTGGGCGTACAAGAATGACCAATGTAGGCCACAGTTTGGAAGCTGATGACCATCTTCTGAGAGTAACGGCTTTTAATGACCCACGTAGGCGAAACTGATTACATGTATTTTGTCATTATTAATCGAAAAACAAAGATAAAAATATTAGTTTTCTGCGAAAAACTTCATATTAGACGATTATAATATTTTATTCGCAATTTTTCTTTGATCTAGTTATTTCATTCAGCTTAATAAAACTGCTGCGATTAATGTCAGAAATGTCACGTTTCCACTTTAAAGACGAAACTAGGTTGAAAAGTTTTATTAATTTTAGTGTTTTTAATAACCTTGCCCTCGAAATAGTTTGAAAATAATATTTTTTTTTCTGATAGTTTCTAGGAAAATAATTGTAAATAAGATATACAATCATGATTCTCCTGCTCTTATCTCAAATTATTTGGAGTCGGCGCAACATGTCTTATTTTTTAGGGTTTGGGAAGTCATCAAATGACTCCTCCCGCTCTGGGCAAGCGTAAGGGAGAGTCAGCCTTCTACTGACTAAAAACCACTCAAGTAGGTACCTTCTTAGCCCTTTGTGTCGAGGCCGCGGTATCTCTTTCGAACAATCCGCAGCCCCGACGGGCAGCATGTCTCCTTCAATGGTTTTTGAAGTCGAAACAAAACCTTAAGAAACACCTAATTTAAATATCAGGATATCAAAAATACATCGCGAAAAACGGTTAATTGTTTATTTCAAGAAATAATTTCATAGCAGAGAACTTAGATTTCTATCTAATTTCGTGGGTGTATCATAGGTACCTAATCATTATTTTGAACGATCTAGTAATAATAATAATAATAATAACATAGTACTTACTAATAGTAATAGTCTAATTATCAACAAAATAAAGTAGCTCCAATATCTATCTCATCTAATATCTTTAAACGAACATTGTTTGTATAATACTTAGGTATAATCTGAATCTCGGAAACGGCTCCCACGGTTTTCATGAAATTGAGTATCCAGGTACTACATATATTTTAAACTCCGCATCAGATTTTAATGCAGTTTTCAGCAATAGGTAGGTAGACTGATTTAAGAGGAAGGTTTATAATATCTACCTACAGCTACATTGCAACCGTCCGAATCCGGGCGGGTCGCTAGTTTCATATTAAAATCGGGTCATTTGGTGAAGCCAGATTTTGTGAATGAACGAAATGACTAGTGAACTAAAGAGTGCTATATTTAGACCGGCCTTGTCCCTGATATTAAAAGAGCCAATAAGGCAAACATGTTATTATATTAATTAATTTCTCTATGGTATAAACTGGTTTTGAGATGTCATACCACGTGTAAGGACATTTTGCAATATTCGGGAGAAGGAATGTCAGAAATGAGGGAGGCCATTGATCTCAGCTCAGTTTTGTATTGTACTTACATTTCATCATTTAATTTATCTATACGTCTACCATCAGCTTTTATAGCAGTTTACCCGTACAGGTTTTTGCTGAATGCATGTATATGAAAGTACCTAGGTATATGCGGTAAGTACCTACTTATAACAAAATTTTGATGGGACTTCTAGGACCAGATAGCTGATGTGAAAAGCACTAAGACGAACGAAGTTCTACTAGTTCTCAGCATCATCATCATCATTTCAGCCGAAAGACGTCCACTGCTGGACAAAGGCCTGCCCTAAGTGTCCCCACATTGACCGAACAAGTGCGTCTCGCATCCAGAGGATTCCGCAAACTTCATCAGGTCATAGGTCCACCTAGTTCGAGGCCTTTTAACGACGTTGCATTGCCGGTTCGCGGTCGCCACTCCAGAACTTTTTAGCCCCATCGGCCATCTATTCTGCAAGCATGGTGCCCTGCCCATTGCGATTTATGTCTGGCAATTCTTCGGGCTACGTCGATAAATTTCGTTCTCATAAGGATGTTTTCATTTCTGATTCGATTACGCAAGGAAACTCTGAGCATAGCCCTCTACTAGTTCTACTACACATGTATTGTGACGGTAACTTTTTTTTTTAATATTTCCACAGCGACTGATGTAAGCTCTTCGGGAACTTTCCACTATTATATAATAGGGTAATTCACCACCCGTCGGGGCTGAGGGATGCTAACATATACCTAGGGCTAAGAAGGAATATAGGTGGTTTTTAGTCAGTAGAAGTCTGACACTCCCTTTCGCTCTGCCCAAGAGCGGGATGATTTCCCACCACCCAAAAAAAAGGTTTTTTGACCAAAAAATCTAATTAGCCCGTCTGTTAGAATATCGAAAAATATTGGATACGTGTTTTTGTTATAACAAAATAAAAAAAAATACAAAAATAATACGCGTCAACGATTTGAGTGGGAGGTTGTGACGTCACTGACCGCTAAAGAATGTCATACAAATGTCTCAGAAAATGACGTCACACGAGATTTCAAAGCACTGTATCGTCTTCATTGTTTGTGTACGTGAAAAAAGAAAAAATGTGTCCTATATTTTTTGGAAATCTATCTGACGGACTAATTAATTTTATTTGTTAACTACCCTATTAATGGACGCTACCGAAAGAGCAGTGGTGGCCCAGTGGTGGCGGCCTCGACTTACGAACTGTGAGTCGTGGGTTCGAATCCAGTCAGGGTACTTTGTGTAATTTATTTCAACACCACTGCTCTCAAAACGGTGAAGGAAAACATCGTGAGGAAACCGGCATGTCATAGAACCAAAAAATTCGAAGACATGTGACATCTACCAATCCGCACTGGGCACGCGTGGTAGATTATAGCCCATCCCTTTCCTAGAGTGGAGGCCTGAATCCCTGCAGTGGGAACATTATAGGCTGATGATGACCGAAAGTGCGACGGAACGGGACGTGGAAGTGGGACGCTCTTAACTTGCACGTCTTGCTACATAGTTCTCACATAATATACCATCTCAACATGAATGATGTAATGTACCAAGATTTTGTAACAATATTTTGATTTAAAAGAGTGTCCATGGAGTTTCTTGCCCGTTCTTCTCCATAGAGATCTACGCTAGGGAACTGGCAACTACAGTACTTTCACAAGTTATTATGCCTTGTGACTGTGACTGTAGCTTAGGAGTGCAATACGTTGTTTCGGGGGTTGCTGCGTCGGGTTGCGCGGCGCCGGATGTTACCGGCGGCGAGTGCTGTGGGTGCGGGGGCGCGCGGCGGTGCGTGCCGTGGTGGCTGGTGCGCGGGGCTCCGGGTCGCGGGGCGGCGGTTGCGCGTTGCGGCGTGCATTCGTTGTTCCGTGATTCGAGGTCTCGTGCATTCGTTGTTGCGGTGTGCGTCGCTGCGTGCTTTTTTGCTTGCAGTGTTCGTCGTTGCGGGCATTCGGCGGCGTGTGGTTCGGCGTGGTGGCTTTCGGAATGACGTATTGCACTCGTAGTTTTTCGTAGTTTTGTTTTATGAAGTGTTCTTATGACATTCAAAAGTGCCAGTAATGGTTTAATTGAAATAAATGCTTTGAGTTTGAGTTTGAGTTTGAGTGCCAAACTCGTAGCCCAGTTCTGGGCCGACACATTTTTTTTTGCCATCGCCACGCTAAGAACAAGATCTGTCTACAACGGCAAAATGAAATCGTCATTTCGTCACTAACAATTAATTTGTGTGTTTTACACTTATGGTTTGACATCATGTCATTATAAAGACAGATCAAACAAATATGTAGTATGTTTTCAGTTTTTCACCTTCAAGAGCCGGTACTGGCAGACCGCAAGGCGTTTCCCGATCGTTATCTAGACAGGCTAATAATAATACAGTTGGTATGTCAGAATGTTTACGTTAACGACTTTTGAAATATTGTAGGTATATCGTTGACTGAATTAAATATAGAGATATTGTTTTATTAGTAGGCGACTGCTGAAATGATGAGTTAGAAAGAAAAGTACTGAAAGAGACGGACAACGTCGAACTGCTTTGCAATAAAGAAAACGCTTTTTTCATGGAGTTAGTGACTGGCGGGTGGAAAATCATCAAATATCCCCCTCCCACTATTGGGCAGAGCGAAAGGGAGTGTCAGACTTCTACTAACTAAAAACCATGTTTCTTCTTAGACCTTTATGTTAAGGTCGCAGTATCTCTTACAACAACCCGCAGCTCCGACGGAACACTCAGCCCCGACGAGAGCCTCAGCCCTAAAGGGGTCGAGTTAGTACCTTACCTGTGTCAAAGTTGTATGCCGCCCATGGGCCTTTTTTTTTCACGGGTGGAAAATCATCAAATCGCTCTTGGGCAGAGCGAAAGGGTGTGTCAGACTTCTACTGACTAAAAACCACCCATGTTTCTTCTTAGCCTGTCGAGGCCGCGATAAATAGTGTACAACCCGCGGCCCCGACGGGATCACCCCATTCAATCCAGAAAATTCATATACCTAATTTAAAGCAGTTGAAGATTGACACAACTGTGTATCTCAGAGTCATCTTCAAAACAAAAACGACGATTTTTCTTCTACCGTATTCTTAGAAAAACCGTTAAGCTTTTTATACAACAGTGTCATATTAAAATTAGGTTAGATGATTCGGATATAGTTAAATAGGCCGTTCAGGTGCGCGTGTAGACATTTAATAGTATCTCGGGTCAACAGACGGTAACTGTTACATGCGACTGTGACACTACCGTTAACATTGATCGATGGATTTATAAGAGATTTCTGGAGTATTCTGGGTCGGGTTCTGAATTTTCGTAATTTTATGAAGGATTATCATGCGCGTCTTTTTCGCAGTAGAATAAAGTACCCGTGTAGTCAAAAGAGCGCATATTGCAGAAAATTTGACGGCACGGTTGGCGCAGTGCTAAAGCGGTTGACTGCAGCTGCGCTACGTGTCGTGGGTTAGATCCCCGCACGGAACAAATATTTGTATGGCCTATAGATAGTTGTTTCGTATCTGGGTATTTGTCTATGTGAGTTCAAATGTCTGTGAACGCACCCACGATAGAGGAGAAATTCCTATGTGGGGAAACGTTTTAAAAAAAAAGTAGATCATACCTTATTGAACAGTTTAAGCACATCAAGTATCTGAAGGTCAGTTTCACCCTTAGATAGTCTGTTGTAATTTCAGAGAATTTGTGATATGGTCCCATCTCATGGTTCCTTCCACAGACAATATAATTATGGAATTTCACCAAAAAAATCTAACTAGTCCGTCTGTTAGATTATCGAAAAATATTGGATACGTGTTTTTTGTTTTATCAAATTAGTAAAAAAATACGAAAATAAAACGTGTCAAAGATCATTAGTGGGTGGTTTTGACGTCACTTTGTGGGTAAAAAAGTCTAACCTTGTGACGTCATACGACTTGACAAGACTTTTCGAAGCACTTTATCGTCTTCATCTTTTGATTACGTGAAAAAAGAAAAAATAAATATCCTCTATTTTTTGGAAATCCATCTGACGGACTAATTAGTTTTTTTTTGTGAAATATCCTAAGTATTACAAATGTGTAGTTGTGACCAATCGGTTAGGCGGATGAAATATCATCTTTTTTCTGCCCCTATTTATCTTATCTTATCCCATGTTTATTAGGGGCGTCAGCTGAAATAGGCTATAAGTTGTTGTTACCTAGAAAATATGTAGTTAGGTAACGATGAGTAAGTAGGTAACCGTCTTATGCAAAGTTACCACGGGGCAATGAAGTTTTACTAAAACACACTGCTACTAAAATATACCGCTACTTACAGCTTTATTTATTTTGAAAATACCTTTTCATTCATAGCCCACCTGCATTCAGCTAAAAACAAAATGTTTAGCCAATAGAAGCAGGTTAATTGGCCGTGTTTTAGAGTTTGTTTAAACTCGTGCGCACGCGACGCCATAAATTCGGAATGAACTCATAATAATGGTCTTTTAAATGTCAAGAGTAAGGGTAATGTACAGAAGTACGGATAGTGAGAAAATAAGATGGAGGTGGGCCTTTGCCCATTTCCAGAAAATAAAATTATTGAATAATATGATAAAAATATGAAAATAAAATAAAATGAATGGCGTCCCGTACGTTGAGTTTAGTGTTGCCAGTTGCACTTCTTTAACTGCACGTGTTTAACAGGTAAGTACAATCAGCGATGTAATATGTATAAATACCCATAGTCAAAAGCCGGCTTACACGTGAATCGAAAACATACAATGACTCTAATTTCATCATGTTTCAGTCATCTAATCAAGTTTCCTAAGTCTGCAGGAATGCAGCTGAATACCAGTATTTATGTGAAGCGACTCCCTATCAGAGCAATTACTCTTTGTAATTTATATCATCACTGCCTGACAACGGTAAAGGAAAACGTCTACCAACCAGCACTAAGCCCGCGTGGTGGATTATACAGCCCATCCCTCTCCTAAAGAGGAGGCCTTAGTCCCTTTTTTTTTTTGACGTTGGAAAATCATCAAATGACTCCTCCCGGGAGTGTCAGACTTCTACTGACTGAAAACCACCCATATTCCTTCTTAGCCCTTTCTGCCGAGGCCGCGGTCTGCTCTCTGTTATCTATCCAGTTAGTAATGGGTAATGACACCCCTGGTAAGGCTGATAACGGTAACATAAAATAGGTCCTATTTATTCAGTTAGCGGTATCCGAACGCTCAGCGACGTTCTATTTTTAAAGTACGAATTTGAATTTCGAATCGTTCCACGGTGACCGTTTTTGTGCTAAATATGCAGTGGCCAGTATAAATGATTCCAAAAAGTTTTCTTTGTATTATTTAGCAGATCTGTTATGTAGTTGTTGTTCTGTTATATTGATGTACAGCAGGATCTGTTATTTCTTATTTTTTTATGTACAGATGCCAGCACATCAAGCTACTACAAAATTTCAATTTGTTTTTATTACATTTTAATCTTTGTTGCTATAGCTTTAGGTTAAAGGTTGATTGGGAAAAAACTGTTTCAGATAGCTTGATGTTAAAAATATACAATAAATTATGGTCCTTATTATTATAATGAAACCTGAAACTATCGTCTAAAAGTGACAACAAACAGGACTGACGTAGTCAATAGTATAGAAAATTAAACTAAATTATTGCCTACTTTAGTCCTAAAAGTAGGTAATGCCCGGGATACACGAGGCCAGTTTCTCAAAACTAACTTAATTTTTAGAATGTTCCAAGGCAAAGCAGTTCAGTAGAGAACTAGCTTTCTAACGGGTATAAAAAAAATACTTCAAAAATCTAAACAAAACATTCCGTACTTATAGATAGGCAGGCAGAGGTAAACAACACGTTTACAAATTTTTTACACGTGTCGACTTTGCCTCTCTACGACGTCGATTCATAAATATAAATCGTTTTCATTCATCATTTTGCTCGTGGATCATTCCGGGTGGTCCTTATTAAGTTTATTAGTAGAAAACGCGAGGGAGGACAATCAGCGGTAGATTTGTTTCCTTTAAAAATACCTACTTCCGCATAAAAGACATTATTATGTTGAAAACTTGTGAAGTGAACTATAAAATATAAAATTAGAGAAAATATCACGTTTTTATTTAAATTTTTACAACATTTTATTTGGTAGACCGTACCTACTTTGTTCTGGAAAACGTTCAACTAACAATAGATTAGCGTGAGTTCAGAGAATATTATGTATACCGTATGGGCTTGTGTCCGCGTCGTCTACAATGCACAGATAAACAAAAACTTGAGAGGTGTCAAGGGACACCCGGATGGAACGAAGTTAAAGTCTATCGCAAACAGCACAAGAATGACCAAAAGAATTAATAATAAAAAAATATATAAATATATATATACAATATATATACCTATTTATAAATTATATTATTTTAATTATTATTTTTTATATAAATATAAAATATCTGGCTTGCTTTCTATAAGAGAGAGAGAGAGACAGACAGAGAAACATGCGACGCCGCCGCACAGCTTACAATAGCTTACTATAGCAAAAAGTGTCGTGACAACTTTTCGTAAGAATTTTTTCCGTCTAGCCCCCTTTCACAAAGCGCGATAAAGAACTTCGTTCCAAAAAAAATTACAGCCTTATCAGCGGGTCTAAAATGGCCGCTTTATCAGAATCCACGCAAAATCTTAGTATGAATCACGTTAAAAAATTCAAATTCGTTAAATGGACTTTATATTCTCTATAACAATAAAGTCCATTTTAAGAATTTTAAATTTTTACCATGATTAATATTACGATTCTGCTAAAGCGGCCATTTTAGACACCCAGGACAAGCCCTAACATCACATCACGCCTGTAATCACCGAAGGTTTACGCGCGACCACTAGACTAGCAGGGCAGTCACTCAAATACTACCATATAATGAAGTGGACAAGCTTAATTAATGAGATGACACAACCTGCATCTACAACAACAACTAATTTATAGGTAATTTTCGTAATACTAGGTCATCTGTTATTGTAGGAAACATTGACCCACGCAGAGGCGACCTATTCTTTGAAAACACGCAAGGAGGTTGTATATATTGTCGAATTAGCAGTTTTATTCCGAGTTTGCATAGTTCAAATTATAGTGAATCACTGCGTGATATCATAGGTCAGTATTAACGGTTCTTTGGTTTCAGACTATCTATAAGCAATTTTGTTTTATCGTGGGATCGCATCGCCCCAAATGTCATAATGGTTTAGAAATTAAAATCAAGATAACTGTAAATTAGGTATACTTTCACAGTGCAAGTGCATAGATAATTTTACAGTCAGTTACTTTGTCTTTGGTTTATTAGTCGTAAATCATAAAGCTACATTATTACGTGATTAACCGATGAGGAGCCGTAATTTGCTGTCAAATTTTTCACATATTTTCCGCAAAAGCCTTTTTTTATAGTTAAGATCATAATATTACAAACACCTCCCTTCAATAAGAACGCATCCTTTGTAAAAATATCAAAATGTATTTGGAACAAGACATGAACGCGCCACACGAAACAGTTTCACGGACCATTCGAATTTAGAATTGTAGAGCGGCCATGTTTGCTCGAAAATCCATATTTGAATTTCTATTTTAACTGTTCCGTTAACTGTACACGGATCATTCTCAGTAGATCCATTAGTCAGATCCATGATGGATCTACTGGGAATTTGTTTTCTCATTAGATCCATCATCGAAATAAGTGGATTTACTGAGAATACTTTTTCTCAGAAGATCCATTGGCCAGATCCATTATAAATGGATGGATCTAGTGAGAATTTGTTTTCTCATTAGATCCATCATCGAAATAAGTGGATCTACTGAGAACATTTTTTCTCAGAAGATCCATTGGCCTAATTCATGATAAATGGATGGATCTAGTGATAATTTGTTTTCTCATTAGATCCATTTTTTTTAAAAGCATTAATATAATGGATCTAATGGGAGTTTTACTCATGAATGTAATTATATGATTATAATACAATAAATGGAATAGTATAAGGGCATTATGATTCTTAGAATAATTGCGATAAACTTATTATAAATCATAGCGGTGTTAAGGTGAGTAAAGCTTAAAAACGTTAAATCTCAGAAGATCCATTGACCAGATTCATGATGAATCTGAGAGTAACAATAATTAGATATATGCATGATTACAGGATCTACTGAGAAAAAATATTATCAGTAGATCCACTTATTTTGATGATGGATCTAATGAGAAAACCAATTCCCAGTAGATCGATCATGGATCTGACCAATGGATCTACTGAGAATGATCCCTGTACACAGATGCAATTTTTGTTCGAGTTGCATAATAATATCTGGTATTTACTATCTAAGACCGTTTTAATATGTTTGAAGACTTATTAATATTACAAAATAAGTAAACAGAACTGTGGTTTATAAAGTTAATTATGTTTACTGTCAGATTATGCAGCTGAATCCGAAACTTTGGCCTACTTAGGTCATTGCTGATAGTATTATCAGCAATGACCTAAGTAGGCCATAGGTTAGCAAGTAAATTTAAAATAAAGGATAGGTAATCTTATATAAATACTTCTTTTGAAACGTTTCTTTTGGCTCCCGATCAGACGATTTTATCTTTTCTTTCAATGCAATTTCCAAGTAGATACTATTAAATGCCGCAGACAATAAGGAATCGGACAAAAAATAACTAAAAGTAGATGGATTTCCAAAAAAATATTCATGTCAGTATATTTTTTTACCTGCAAATGACGTCACGACACCCGACTCTATCTTTGAGGCGTTTTATGTCCGTCAATTTTTATTTATTTGATAAAATAAAAAGACGTACCTAACCAATATATTTCGATAATCTAACTGACGGACTAACTAGAATCATATTTTTTACCCAGTCCGATCCCCTATTCAAGGAATGTTTGTTGTGGCGCTTGAATTTAATAACATTACGAAGACAAAGTGCCTAAGACACACTGAAAGAACGCTTATATATAACCTGCTCAACCTTAGTTGCCGCTTAAATCGTTACACGTGTTCACCTTAATATAGAGAAAAACATTCTTATTACCCGGCTCCCACACAAACCCGTATTAGCAACTCTTTCATTTCGCCGTATTATTGTCGAGATAAAACCGCTTTACCATTGGAATCCTTTATTAGTGGGAACTTTTTGTTAGGTACCTTAAATAAAATAGGATTTCACACCTCCTATTAACATCATTATTCCACGGATTACTGGCCTCCTGTTTTTTGTAAAATTCGTGACTGATCTGCAAGAATTTCAGCCATAACTAGCTTAGCATAATAGGGTATTTCACTAGGTAGTTAACTAAAAAAAAGTCCGTCATATAGATTACCAAAAAATATTGGACACGTATTTTTTATTTTTTCACGTAAACAAACAATGAAAGTAGGTATAAATTGGGGGTTCTGGATCACTTGCTCTCGCGTCGCTCGAGCGCGTGATCTAGAACTCCCCATTTTATACCTACTATCATGATGGGAGTTCTAGATCATTGTACTATTAACTAATCGATGTCTTTTTTATCCACGGCGGTTTTTTAACTGATGAGCGAATGTTGCTACCGGTTCGTTGTAATTGCCTCAACAGTTCACGGCAGTTCGCTCGAACGGATGACCCAGAACTCCTCAATTTATACCGTCGTGTACCATCGTGATCTGTGATTCGGTCTACGATACAGCTGAATGATTGAATAATGTGTTTCGATCACTGGCGCTTCTCATGTGGAGGTGTTATAGAAGATTGGGAGATTTACGATGATCCTTGGTTGCAGCATGTTCAAAACTTTCCTGATTGCTTTTATTTAAATGCTGTGAAAGGAAAATACTATGTCGAAAATACAACGTACCGGTAGCAACATTCGCTCATCAGTTAAAAAACCGCCGTGGATAAAAAGACATCGATTAGTTAATGATAGTACAATGATCCAGAACTCCCATCATGATAGTAGGTATAAATTGGGGAGTTCTGGATCACGCGCTCGAGCGACGCGAGAGCAAGTGATCCAGAACCCCCAATTTATACCTACTAATGAAGACGATACAAGGCTTTGAAAACTCGTGTGACCTCATACTCTAAGCCATTGTATGACAATTTTTAGCGGTCATCGACGTCATCAATCTTCACTCAAATCTTTGACGCGTTTTATCTTCGTCAATTTTTACCCGACTGCGGCGAAGCCCAAAAGGAGGGTTATGTGTTTGGTTATTGATTTGATAAAACAAAAATACGTAGGTATTCAATATTTTTCGATAATCTAACAGACGGACTAATTAGAATCACATTTTTTTACCCGACTGCGGCGAAGCCCAAAAGGAGGGTTATGTGTTTGGCGTGTATGTATTGAATAAAATATACGTCGTAAGATTCGTCTTGATGGCGCGAGTGTCACTGGCTACATACAAATTAAAAACAAAGTGCGGATTTACAAAGTACGGCCATATGGCGGATTTAAAAAAAAAATCCTTTACCATCGAGTAGGGTATCAAAATTAAGGGTTTAAAAAGAGATGTATGGAAAAATATATGACACTTGTATGTTTAAAAGAAATTCAAAGTCACAAAACCTATAAACAAACACAAAAGTTAAATCATCTGCGAAGAATTTTACGCGACCATTCGTTGGTTGGTAGAACAAACACAAAATAACTAAAAAGTTGGAAAAAAAAGTTGTTATAAAACTGAAAAACCCGACTGAAAAAACTGAAAAGCAAAAAACAAGCACATTTTAAATTAAACAAAACTTGGAAGCAGGCGGTGTTCATTGAATATTAAATTATGAAATGAACAAAATAGAGTGGACCCCGCCTTTTTTTCTTTCTTGCACCAAGGCCGGACGCGAGAGGTCGCCGCCGCCGATCGCCGCTACGAGAACACGGCGGAGCTCAGCCCAAGCCCACCTGCTTCCAAGTTTTGTTCAATTTAAGACCAGGCACTCTAAAATAATTTCCACGCAAGCTCCGCCCCATTCACCCCGCCACTCCGCGCGATGTGCTAGACGCTAGCACATCAGTAATAAAGTCGAATACCGCGTGCGCTCTTTGATCGCGTTCGAGCACGAAACTAAATGTCGTAAGTCTCAACTCTTATTTCGTTTATAACTAAAGTAGTAATTGATCTGGAGAAAAAATATCTTGTGGCTGGATAGTAAACTATATTTTCTTACAGTGAACATTTATTTTAGACATAAAGGCGGAGCAATCTTGAGGAAAAATGTAATAATCGTTAAAAAAGACATGATTTTCGAATAAAAAATGAATCGAGCGAATATGCTACAATTACGTAACTGTCTTGTACATGGAAAGAAAAAGATCCAATAAATCATATACTAAAGTTCCATTTTGATTGTATGTACGACTGTTTCAGAATATTAATGCAAATTAACATAAATTTAGGGAGCCTCCTCATTGAACATCCTTATTATAGTATTGTTTGTGAGGAGAACAATCTCTTATTGGCTGAAGCAACTAAGGTATTTCACCAAAAAAATCTAATTAGTCCGTCAGTTAGATTATCAAAAAATATTGGATGAGTATTTTTTGTTTTATCAAACTAATAAAAAAATCCAAAAATAAAACGTGTAAAAGATTATGAGTGGGGGCTTATGACGTCACCGTGTGGGTAAAAAAGTACTAACCTTATGACGTCACACGACTTGACACGACTTTTCAAAGCACTGCACCGTCTTCGTCTTTTGTTTAGGTAGGTACGTGAAAAAAGAAAAACTGTGTGTCCATTATTTTTTGAAAATCTATCTGATGGACTAATTAGATTTTTTTGGTGAAATACCCTATTAGCTGCTTCATCCAAATGAGATTGTTCCACTCACAAACAATACTATTTGATCTAAAAAACCAATCGATATCAGAGTACAAGTACATTAATAAAACCATAACGACATTAAAAACAAAAGATGTTCAAAATATTTTCCGTCAATGATTGACGGCTTGTAAGCAAACTGAGTGCTAGTCTGTCTGGACAGGCTAACAACAAACAACAATTAAACAATTAAACGTAAATATGGGGTTCAAGCACTTAAGTTTTTATTTTGCATAAATATTGAGAATGAGGTTTTGAATGTCGGCAAACTGGCGTGTTTTGTGTTTAGATAGATATTTGGGATAAGGGACCATTAACTACGAGGCGTTGGCCTCTGTAACTTTGCGTGTGGGCTATGATGAGGGCAATGTATTTCATGTATGACACTCTTGTAAGGGCTGATGGAGAAGTATAGAAGACAATATGAGCTAACCACAAATGAATCGGAAGAGGGTTAGATGACATAAAGTGAAAGACAAAAATGCAGAACAAGGGCAGAACTTACATTTGTATTTGATAAAACTTTTTTGCAAAAAAGATACCGACTTCAAAAACACAAAAAGTGAAAAAAAAACTTTAATAGAAAAAAGAAAAATAATCAGCTTCTCAAGTCAGTGACATTGTCGGTGGCAAAAAAAAACGAAATCGAACAAACGTTCGTTTTCGTTTTTTTTTGCCACCATCCAATAACTCAAATCCAAATATTTACTAAGTATACATTTAACATTCAACCAAGAAACCTAACCCTTAACCTTCAAGATTCCCTTGATATTGCTTTCAACTCCTAAACGTTGAGGAGTAGTACCTTCCATAATCAGCTCACCTAGATAACCTGAATGAATACAACCATGTACACGTCAACATGATATTTAATTAAAGAATTATCCTCCAACTCCTAACCGTTGAGGAGTTATTTATACCTTCCATCATCAGCTTATCAACATGAAATAATGACTGCTAGCTGCGAATACTTGAAAAGCTTTAGGAAAAGCACAAAACACGTAATACGGGCCTATAAAACTTGAGGGTTGCCCTCGATTTCTCTGGGATGCCATAATCATATCCTGATGTTTTGATCCTTTCTAACAAAAAGAATTTTCTATATCGGTTCAGGCATCTTCGAGTAATCAGTGAAAATACTTTAAAAATATCCCGACGAATTGTGAAATTCCTTTTTTTAAGTCGGCTAATGAGATTTACTTTCTATTATCGCTCATCAGGTCAACCTAATAACCTGAAACAATACAACTATCGGTCCATAAACACGTAAAATTTTGAAGGAATTTTCTTTCAACTCCTAACCATTGAGGAGTTGTACCTTCCATCATCAGCGCAGCCACATGAGGTTATAATAATATCAGACACCTAAACTTGAACAGGTTCAGGAAATATATGGAAAACGTTTGTGTGCTATAAAATTAGAGGATTGCTCTCGATTTCTCAAGGATCACATCATCAGATCCAACTTGGTGACAATGGGACCACTTCGGGAGTATACTCTTTCATGCCTACACATAACGACTTTTGAAAATCGGTCCACAATTGATGGAGATATGCGTACATAAAAAAATATGTATACACGATCTATTCGTAAGTATGTATTTTTTTAACCTCCGTTTTTGGAAGTCGGTTAAAAATGCAAAAAATTCTCGTGAGACCAGAACCCACAAATGCAAATTCTACGTTGATAAGACGGTACTAGAGACTTGTCACGAGAATCAAAGAGTAGAAATGACATGACAACCACCAACACACAACACCACACACTCTTAACAGCTCTTTTCAAAAGCACCTCTCAGGCATGCTAATATCATCACGATGTTTTCCTTCACTGAAGCAAGTGATAATTGTTTACGAAATCCGCATATCAATCGGAAATATCAGAGCTGCGAGTCTTTTGTTCGAATTTGAGACCTATGGCTTGGCGTTGCAACGGTCATACCACGAGGCTATCACAGCTGTTTTCCTAAAATAATAAGCGAACAAAAAAACGTGTACAATACAATTTCCAAATTAAATTTCTAGAAATTCCTTCCACAGATTGATGCCAAGTCAATTATAAATCCTCTCACACCAGGTCGCCCAGTTATTTATTCTCAAAATCCACTTCTAAAAGTTGAATGAATCATGAAGTTTTTCAATGAAATGGTTTTATTCCATCAATAATATTTTTTGTGTACATTGTTGGTCTATAAACAATAATGGTCAATGCATCTTCGTCAGGTCATGGCGTCGATACATAAAAAAATATTTGCTAATTAATATTTTTTTGAGAATCTCTGCAATCGTTAACACTTTGAAGAACAAACAGTTTAATGAGTAATATGAAGTTGAAAGAGGAAATGTTTTTACTCCTGTTATTGTTTGTTTTATGCCTAAAGAGGAATTAGAATTTTTCTTTAAATTTTAGAGTGAATGGACGTTCCTAGAAATTAACAAGTTATGTTGCAAAGCAAACAAACTCGAAACAAAGTTCCTTTAGTACAATAAAATTATTAACCTACATCGCATGTATAGTTTTTAGAACACAATTAGCCATTGTTTCATGTAGGTACATATGCTGTACTTTTGACACATCATTTCAGCCGAAAGACGTTCACTGCTGGACATACGCCTCCCCCAAGTGTCGCCACATTGACCGGTCCCGTGCGTCTCGCATCCAGCGGATCCCCGCAACCTTCACCAGGTCATCGGTCCACCTAGTGGGAGGCCTTCCAACGTCTACCGGTTCGCGGTCGCCACTCCAGAACCACGACACGCGAGAGGTTAAATCTATACCTATGTTTTACAACGAAATTACTTGAAAAGTAGTTTTTAATATTATTAAATATCATTAATGCGTCAGGTAATTTAAAATTGTAGAATTTTTAGATTAATCCTAAATTCAATACCATAAATCACTATTTTTTCTGAATCTGTTCGATTTTAACAACAGAAAAAGAAACAAATCACCCTAATAGCAGCGCGTGCAAAAATTGAGGGCAGAACGATTTCGCCGTTAAATTATATTTTTATATCAATCTGCCACCAGCTGTGATGATTAGACTGAACCTTGAGACGATCCACGTGGAAAAGGGCACGAGATTCTGCTCGTGTGTCCCATTATAATAGTGCCATTTTCTGTGTGGGCACGTGTTTGTTTCATAGATTGAGTTTTTTTTTTTTGTTGTGATTAATTGCATGATTGATGCTGTTAAGATTTCTGTTAATGAAAAACATATTCAAAAATTCTAAAAACAAAGAGTTTGTTTCGATAACGAAAACTCCCCACAAAAGGTTTAAATTCCTAAATCTTTTTAAGAAGATGCATTTTGATACTAATGGACAAATTTTGACTTTTCGGCCGAGGCGGAATCCACGAGTCACCTGAAACCTATGTTAAAATACCATTCTGTATATCATAGGTCTCTCAGCGAGCCAAGGAGCAGGCTATAGAGAATCTAAGCATAGCCTCCGCAACAACGGGATTTCCTTGTCCCGGGTGTGTTCACACCCGGGACAAGGAAATCCAGCAGAAAACCAAAGTTGTAGAATTAGCTCACTGAATGTAGTAAGCTGTTGCGGCAATAGGCTTGCCATAATGTATTAGCCGTGTAGAATCGGTGACCGATGTAGACGTAGACGTGTTCCCGTCGGGGCTGCGGGTTGTACACTAGTCACCGCGGCCTCGACATATAGGGCTAAGAAGGAAAATGGGTGGTTTTTAGTCAGTAGAAGTCTGACACTCCCTTTCGCTCTGCCCAAGAGCGGGAGGGGTTATTTGATGATTTATTTTTACCACCCAAAAAAAAAAATATTGGGTAGATGACTGTGTTCTTGAGTCATCTTGAGCTTGCCGATCCGCGGTTGGAGACCACCCCCAGTTGTAACGCCCGCAGGCTCAGTGCAGCGACAATCCTCACAGGCTGGCTGGTAGTAACTTTATGAAAGTTGCAAGAAAGGATTACTGTTAGCTGATCGTGATCATTGGCGGAAAATGCTTTCACATAATAATTAACACTTTTCGACGACAGTTGATCAAACTCTAAGCCCGCTATCAATATTGCGAACAATTTCAAGAGCAGTTTTCTTAAAAGGTCTGTCGCCAGTTCTAATTGCATCTCCCGATGACATGTTTATTTTCTTTTGAGTGTAACATTTAGATACGCTGTAATTTTTTTTTTAGTAACGTTTCCCCACACTAGTAATTTCTTCTGTATCGTGGGTGCGTTCACAAACATTTAAACTCACATACAGAAATACCCAGACCTGGAACAACTATCTATAGGACATACAAAAATTTGTTCCGTGCGGAGATCGAACCCGCGACACGCAGCGCAGCAGTCTATTGCTTGAGCCACTGCGCCAACCGTGCCGTCTTTCGTTTTGGTACGTTTTTCTGTCGCATTTGTCTTCAGTACCTACTTTAAGGCGTGAATATACGGCCGCGGCTAGTCCAACGGTTATCGCGGCCTCGACATAGAGGGCGAAGAAGGAACATGGGTGGTTTTTAGTCAGTAGAAGTCTGACACTCCCTTTCGCTCTGCCCAAGAGCGGGAGGGGTTATTCGATGATTTTACACCCAACAAAAAAAAAAAAAAAAAGGCGTGAATATACCCCGTCGGGGCTGCGGGTTGTTGTAAGAAATAGCGCGGCCTCGACATAAAGGGCTAAGAAGGAACATGGGTGGTTTTTAGTCAGTAGAAGTCTGACATTCCCATTCGCTGTGCCCAAGAGCGGTTGTTATTTATTATTTGATGACTTCCCACACCCAAAAAAAGGCGTGAATTGGCCTTTTTTAGGAAACATTAGAACCTTTTTTTTATCACCAGCCTATTGCCGTGGGCCGGGTGCAAATCCAGACTCTGAGACTGCTAGTGAAAAATTCCAGGTGGAAAAACTCAATAACGCTTTGTCTGAATTAAACCCACCATGCTCAGCAGTCGCCAGTCGCGCTTGCTATCACTAGACTAACGAGACCGGCCCGTAACAAAATAACTTATTAAAATAACTTACTAACCATCATTTTACTGATATCCAGATCTGACTTTCCAAGAAAGAGATAAAGGAAGAAAATAAATGCCTAAAACCAATTTCGAATCTTTACTTAGTACAACATCATATTCCAATTATTTTCAAACTTACTTGCTTAAATAAACATAATTTCTATGACTTTACTTACATAATTATTATCATGAACTTTACCTAACTGTAGTTTCTTAATATGCTACAGCATAATTATCGTCAGAATCTATATAATTGTTATTGTTTGAATCCCTATATTTTTCACCATCACCACCAACATCGTGTTGTTCACCATCATTAAAAAGCTGCTGTATTTCATCAGGACTTTCATAATCCAACGGTTCTTGCTGATAATCAGGCCTCTTTTCATCGACATCTTTGTAACGAACTTCTCCACGGCTTAAATAAGGTCTTAACCCGTCATAGTTTGTGTCAATCCTGTTGCGAACAGATGATTCTTCATTGTCTTCTTCGTAATCAATTGGTACTGATTGTGAAAATTCTGGGATTGTTTCTTCGTCACTATCTGCATCATCAGCATCAATACCTTTGACTTGGACATTTGAATCATCAATCTGATCAATATCGTCTGTATACTCCTTGTGTATATCGCTCCCGTTATTTTCATCATTACCTTCATTTTCACGTTCACCTTCTGATTCTTCATTATCGTCTGTTTCGACATCTACTTCATCACTCGACCCATCGCGGTTACCTTCAAGATTGCTATTATCACCGTAATTATCACTTTGTTCTATCACTTCATTTTTAGCATACTTATATACATGTTCAGATGACTGCGTCAATTCAGCGTTACCATTCTGTGCGATATTTTCACTTTGATTGTTCGGTTGTTGACCATCGTCACTTAAATCTTCTGCACTATTGTTGGCGGCTTCTTCAACCTCAACAGTATTACCGCCAGTGTTTGGAGTATATCCCATATTCGGTGCAAAGAAGGCTTGGTCATCCACTGTCTTCACTGTCACTACGGCGTCGAATGGAACGCCTGGGTTACCCATCAATACTAAGACAGCATATTTGTAACCAGGTCCACCGTCAACTATGTTCGCTTTGAAAGCTGTTCCGTAGTCTATGCTACTTACTCGAAGGTGTCCTATTGTATTACCATCGCCGATCGCTGGATATCTCAAAGCTACAGATCCTCCGGGAACGGATAATCTAATCTGTTCAGTATTTGTTTTCTCCAGTTCTTCATTACCGACATCGAGTAGAAACACTGTTGGATATTTGTGGAACGGATTTGCGGTTACAAGTACTGACAGTTGACAAACGATTAGAGCTAGTAGCATCTCGACTGTTGGGCTTCTAATGTTGGGTCATGGTACGAAATTCAGATTCTTATATAACGCTGTTTCACGGTTGATTCCGCTTAGTTTTTGTGTGGCCCTGGTCAAAGCGTGACGTCTTCAATGTCAACTGTATCTTTAATAATTGGAATCAGGAAAACGTTAATCTGATTTTCTGATGCTTTTGGTACTAGTGTTTGTTAAAAGGTAGAGAATTAACGCACGTAATTGACCGCAAAAGTTGAACTTCTAATTAAGTTACATTCATCTGTCTTAAATGTCCAGTTACACATCGGCCAAGAATGAAGTTTGAGTAATCGCCAGGATATTAAACATTTATCCCCTTTGCATTTTTTTTCCTTTTCTTCCAGAACAGATCCTTTCCTATATATTTTTTTTATAAAACTTAAAAAAACATAATTTCGTAAAGACGTAAATTTAAATTTTCGTCTTTACGAAGGCTATCATACTTAAGGAGGCTATCATATTGAAAAACCGAAATAGCCCACTTTATGCAAAAGCCTCTCCCCATGGCTTCCAGTTGTTTTGATCCAAGGTCAATGTTGACTACTGATCGATAGTTTTGTTCGGATCGTCCCGCAACCTCCTACGAGGTCTGACGCTGTTTTAGGGCTCAAAAAATAAAGAATGAATGTTCTTTATTCCAAACTAAAATATCATCATTACGCGTAGTTATTGACGCAAAAGCACATTCCCAAAGTGGACATTTGCGTAAAATGTAGTGACTTAAAGGTATTTTTAAACGGGCAGAAATAAAAGACATGTTAATCACAGCTTTGTTTCTTTCAATAATGCTATAAATCATAAAAATATTACATCTTTCGTGTCTGACACTAACAATTTATCACAATGCTAAAAATTCTGCGAACAGGACAGATTTGAAGATCAAGCTTAAATAGGGTTACAAGAAGAAATGGGTAGGAAGGTATGTCCAAATCGTGTGTTATAGGGCTTTTGGATTTATTCAGTAAACATAAAATAAATTATTCAAGAAAAAAATGCTCTTCAAATTATTCAACTCATCAAACATCGTATGTAGTTGACTTTAGATTCCATTCATTTGTCTAATGTAGGTGCCTACCTAATCATCATACAAAAGGTTAATAAAGCAATTTCTATTACAACCACGTTCGGATTAATATATATCGGATAATTGATTGCCCTACATACTTAAGCCTATTTACCCACGATTTTGACATTAACAACATCTAATGGAATATCAGGATTACCTACGATTATAATATAAAGGTTTACATAATTATATTGTTATTTATTACCTTTAAAAAGGGTTACATTAAATACAGATAATATAATATTGTCAACTAATGCAAATTCATGATTTTTATTAAGTACAATCACACTCACATTAAAAGCACCAATTTCTTATTATTTAATTTAAATAATTTTCTGACATTTTTCTTACGAGTGATACATAGAAAAAGGTTCAGCACTTGTTTATTAATCTATGGTACAGCACACTACAATACATATTGGAATGGTATCATACACATACATATAATTCACATGCATTTAATTATTATAAAATTCAATAAAATAAATTCGGTTATTATATTTAAAAAAAAAAAAAACAATTATATGCTACCACTTCCAGAAACTATCTAACAACATCTGCTCTGTTATATAGTTTCTGAAGACAAAATTATTCTGTTCCACGTTTTTATTTATGTGGCTCAATGTGCAGACTGTGATGTAGGTACCCCCGATTCCTAACCAAAGCGATTGTTCGAGTGAATATAGGTGTTAGCGACGCGCTTATGTGTTCATAGATAAGTCTGTAGCCTAAGTAGTTATAACATAATTATAAGCATATATTTGTAAGTAGATATACCTAAGGGCCGCTGGACCCCTCTTAGGACGTGGCAGTTGAGTCCGTGCGAGCACTGCAAGCGGGTACTGGTGATTTTTCGATTGTCTATATTTATCCTTGTCTTTCCAAAAATATAAGTGTTTTGAGCTACCAAATAGTTTATCTTCGCCGATTACCACCCATAACATCTACATAGGTACCTACCTAATGCGATCGTCGCATAGGTTACTCATTTCTTCAAAAAACTGTAAGGCGCTGCAGGCGCGACCACGCTCTCAAGAAAAGTTCACCAACAAACGTTTATACAATTACAAATATTTTATATTACAACAAAAACATTACATATATTTTTTGTGTAGGTACGTTACGCACTGCGTTAGTTTAGTAACTGTGTCGCAGTTTTTAGCGCCTACATCAGAAGCGAACACAACTGAGTTCTATAAAACAATTTTGGTTATAGATACGAGTACCTACGTTTGCGCGACCATCGCTTTGATTACGACGCGACGTGGCTTGATTCAACCCCTCCTATTTCATCTTATGTATTACCATTTTGGCATCTTGTATAACTTATATATGACTCACTTCAAGTGTGCAGTTCAAGGTGAAGTTGCTTGTCAAAAAACTATGCATCATTATTTAAAACTTTATACAGTCGCCAGCATATAAAGCTACCACAATCTGACAAATGTATTTAATAGATTTACAACTTTCCGCTGAAGTATTAGATTCAAGGTTGATTGGGAAATTTTGACAGTTGCGCGTAGTTTGATGCGCTGTACTGCTGGCTTCTGTGTTTTTTAGTTCTGTGTTTTCCCGACTGCACAAATAAGTTAGTTGACGTGTTTGTATAAAACCTTGGACAGTGCACATAAATAATGAGTTAAAACATTATCATGGGAAAGATATTTAATATACAATATACACATGATTAAAACAGAATAAGCAAATAGATATTTTTTTCTACAATAATTTTATTGAGCATTCGATTTAGAAAATATCCGATCGAGTTTAATATTATGTTACTAGCAAACTTCAGACAAATAGAAGTATAGACGTAGAGACGCCAGCATTAACTACTACCATTTGACAAAATTTTGGTAAAGATTTCAAACTTTATCACCCAAGCATTAGGTTTAAGGTTGATTGAGAAAATTTGAAACTTTTGGGTAGCTTTAAAGTGCTAGTGACACACATTGGTAGAACCAAGAATCTTTCAGCGCATGGCAACAGTCGGAACCAACTCCGCCTTCTTGCTTTTTTCCATAGAATTTCGTTAACTATTTCACAAATTAATATTTTTCAACAACGCCTCCCGAACAGCGTGAGTCAATCGCCAAAAGAACATTGTCTCTACTACCAAGACGGCATGACGTCCACTAGCTGTCATACATACAATCAAATATCGCGACGCAAGAGTAGGTAATCAATCAACACCTGGGACTCTTGTCTTCAGTTTCCTGAAATACATCTTAACGACCTCTAAAAAATCTCTGAAGTATGACTCAAAAGGTTTTCATTTCCCGTTGTCACCCAACGCTACACTTCCTCAAGAACGCCTATTCACAAAAGCTAACGTAATCGGCTAATTTAAAGTAAGCTGATTTTTTAAGTCCCTGAGCATATTCTTTATCTGCATCTTGGTAAATACTACATGTTCACCACAGAGTAGAAAAATGAGCAAGACACGACAGAAACACACGCTATTTACAGAGTGGAAGGGACACATACGCAAAATCGATAACCACGTATTCAGTACATTATTCTGGACCGCAGTCAGTGTCCCTAATATTTTCGACGGGCCAACTTACTCACCGTCTATTCATCAGTTAAAAGTCTTGAAAACAAAAAAACTAAACTGTTCCGGACAATCTATATATCTGCTATAATAAGGGCCCATTAAAAAATGGACGAAATGTTTTTTTTCTTGTAAGTAGCTAATGCGATTTGCTTATTTACTTTTATCATTGTCCTTATTTTGGTGGTCTGAATGATTTCTAAAAGTCTGTCAATCTATTTTAATGTTACCTTATATAAATAACTAGGAGACGTCACGCGGTTTCACCCGCGTAGTTCCCGTTCCCGTGGGAATACAGGGATAAAATGTAGCCTATGTTTCTCAGCGTGAATGTAGATTTCTAATGGTGAAAGAATTTTTGGAATCGGTTCAGTAGTTTTTGAGTTTATTCATTACGAACATACACACACACACACACACAAATATAAATCTTTCCGCTTTATTATATTAGTGTAGATGTAGATTAGTGTAGATAAGAAATTTTAATATCCTCAATGACTGACTAACTCATCAACGCCCAGCCCTGTAACCCTCGTAATTATACAATGTTGAAATTTTGGTTTTTTCGATATTTAATCCCTAATGGAGTTACACAGGGCGAAAGTTTGAATTTAAAAACGAAATTTTTGTAGTTTAACCGACATCCACGCGGGCTATTTAATCATTTCTTGTCCGTCCGGTAAGTAGGTATCTCATTATAACTAACGCAGCGTTTCATCACATTCAAGATCGTCACTTCCTGATCAGAGGACAACAGTGGTATTTCGTGCTAGATCTAGTCAGACCATCTTTCTTCGCAAAATGAAACCTGCCTAAATGTTATCTACCGACTCACAAACTTCTGACGGTTTGGTACCATTTAGAGAAATTCTTAAAACGAGAATGATCTTTTCCATCATTCCTGACTTAAGTATAGCAGTATTATTTTAATGATAGTCACCATCTGCCTACCCTTTTCCTATGTTGGGGTCGGCTTCCAGTCTAACCGGATGCAGCTAAATACCGGTATTTTATATGGAGCAAATGTGTACCTGACCTCCACAACCCTGCAGTTCATCGTCACTCTCCTGCCTTTATCCCAATTTATTTGGAGTCGGTGGAAGATGTATTCTTCTTCCATACTTCTCTATTTCTCGTCATCTCAGCACCTCCACAACCCAGTTAGTACTATGAAATACGAAACCCTTTGGTCAGACTGGTTCTCTGACTTTCGGACCAATGACTACCTTTAACGACTGTCAAAATCTACAAATGACCACCGGGACCAACGGCTTAATGAGCTTTTCGAGGCACGGAAGGAACACGAGTGGCCACCCAACCTCGGAGCAACCTGCTTCTACAAGAGTGGAGATACAGTCCCTGTTTGTCTCATTCGTAAAGCTCACGAGGAAACCAGCATGCCTGAAGTAGGGTTGCCTTCTAAAAAAATTGGCAACCAGGACAAGACGCGTGAAAACCCCGGATTTAAGAGCCCGGACATGTCAACACTTCATTAGTCAAAACTTTTTACCGAGGTGGTACGTCGGTTGATTGCGGCGTGCGGGTACAGTTCGTGTGTCGCGGGTGGCCCAAGTCTTTAATTTTTGAAACCCGGACTACAAATGAAACCCCGCCTGAATGCTCCCCGGACGCCCTCTAAACTAGGACAAATCCGGGGAAACCCGGACGGATGGCAGCCCTACTGAGATATATAGGTATCTCGACGACAGGTACAGTCAATTCAGAGGCCATTGAGCCACATAAAAATTCTGACACCAGGTTATCCACTAACCAAAACGAACAACAAACAAACAACTCTTAAAGCTAGAAGAACGAGTTAAAGCAGTTCACGAAAACGTTCATCTTCCGTCGATAACTACAGCCAACATGATTGAAAACTAGAATTTGGTACGGATTAATGACCCAGGGTTTAATCATTCGGTTTCAATCGCAAATTTCTTAGAAGAAACAGACGAACATGGTTGCGAACTAATCAGCCTGTCATAATTATTAACACAAGTATGTTACTCAGTGCTACTGCTTGCTCGAAAATTATATTCAGGCGGTTAACATCGCGTTTAATATCAACACACAAAACACCTGAAAAACCAGAATGAAAGAGTCATGATGATGAATTTCTAAGGATAAAAATAAACTATGTGCTTGAACCGGTTATTACTGGCTGATTAACCCGATAATACGAGTTAATCTTTAACTTTAACTTTAACCCTAAAAAATAACCCGATTAAAACTCTATGACCATTTCGGTCCTACGTTCTTTCTTAAAAGCAATGTTTTGTTTGGCATTTTGTACTTAGCTAAGCATTTCAACTGGTATTGCAAATCTCAACACGATTCATCATGTCACAGAACAGAAAGGACAGCATCATGTTCATGATGTCGCAGACAAATCACTTTCTGGGGTCTGTCTTCTTGAAATGTTTTTTTATTTAAATATCAAAATTTACGCGTAGGTACTGAAAGCCCTTCGATACAAAATGCATCACAAGCTATCAGCAGAGGAAAAATACACATGAAACTAAGCAGTCTTGAACAAGTTGCAGCCACGAATGAGAAACGAAAAAAATGAACATGTTATTATAACAAAATTATCGTAAGGAAGTCCGCATTTGCTTATTCTGTTTATTCAGTGACGCTTGAGCCCTATCTGCCTTATTAATCATCAGATCCAACTTACTAATTTGCGTATCCACCTGCTTCCCAATATCTTTCACAGCAGCTTTACCCGACAACGACGTATTTTCCTGATCCTCCATCTTTTTTAAGTCGTCCAACGCTGAGTTTATGTCACCGCCATTTTTGTTTTGTTTCGATATTCCTGCGCGCGGTGTCATCTCATTGTCATCAGGCCCAAGGCCTTGGTTTATAGAGCCTATGTCTGAGGTTGGTGCTATGTAGTCTTTGTCATAGTTTGTCTGCCCCACGTAGCTGGGTTCGCTTGAATAGGATAGGTTGTCTTTTGCAGTCATTTTCACTCGGAAGAAGTTTGTGATCGTTCCGCAAACACCCTGTAAAATATATGTTTTAAAAGTTAAAATAGACATGTACGCGTAGACTTTACGTCAGTCAAGCATTTTGCAAATACGCGAGCCATGAGGAGCCAACATAATGTAACGCAGCGCTCACGCTCAATATCCAGGCTGTCTTTTACTGTCTTTTAGGACCTCGGATACCAAGTGGCCCAGATACTTGAAAGAGGTGACCTGATTTAAGGGACTTCCGCAAATAGCTTTGTAAAATTGGTTAGGTTTTAGTGCCTACCTTGAAAACCATTACTTCACTCTTCTTTACATTGTATCCGAGCCCATGGGCCGCCACGTACCTTTCATATATCATGAGCAGACTCATCATTGAGTTAATCGATGGGCTCAGCAACACCATATCATCAGCACAACTAATATTGTAGACGCATATTCCGTAAGCAAAACATAAAATCACGCATATTCCCCAACGGTACCTACTAGTTAGATACTCGTATTAGTTAGAGCTGTTGTACCCATAGACTCTCAGTGAACTTGGGCCATACAATGACATAGTATTACCCATGTTTTGCTAGATAAGTATTTCCAAGTCCCACGTAATAGGGGGTGAGCCTATTGCTATAATATAATCTACATTTGCCTAGCCTTTTCCAAAACCTTGTCGGAACCAGCTTCCAGTTTACCAGTTTTTTAGCCTATGCACAAATCCGGACTTCAAGCTGTCTAAAAAGTTCGAGAATCTAGAATCCCTCTTTTTCTAGGTTAAGGTAGGTACTAGGTACCATCTGACTTAAAACTCCCCAAGTTGAAAAGTAGGTACCTATTATGAAATCAGATGATTTCAAGTCGAAGCAAAACTGACGACGTTCTCTACAATAATAAATCTGATCATAATTACCCTCAATTTATTTATTTTAGTCTGAGTGGAATCCAATATTGTGTTTAATTCTGTAAGGCCTCCGCTGCCGTCCTTCAGCTGGTCATCTAGCATAGCAGTGTTCTGAAAAATACACCAATAATAATTATGTAACAGGGATAAAAGTTAAAAAGTTACTAAAGTAATTTTAATTAAAATACAAAATGAGAAGGCCAACAGAAAATAATGAGAATAATAATTATTGTCCTTTATTTTCTTTCGTAATTATGTATGACAAGGCTTCCATTACAAACTTGATTATTAAAATAATCCTTGATCCTTGGCACTCGTTCTTCAACTATTACCTACACAAAAAGAAACTAAATCAGGAAAAATAATTCACTTAGGTAGGTACACATTATTTCAAAACACACTTTATATTTTATGAGAGAAAAAAGGTTATTTACCTCTGCCGTCCGAATTTCTACTTCCTCAAATTCTACGATATCCAAATGTTTATGTTTTGATAAAAAATCTTCTCGATCAGGCAATGGTTGGCCGAATAACTCTGCCCTGGTGCAAGCATCTTCATATGCCTTCAAAGACATAATTGAATTTCACCAACGATTTAAAATAGGCACTTTTTAGCTGAAAACTCTTATTGTAAATGATTTAATAATCCACGGGAAGAAGTACTCTATGACAGGATTACTTTTTTGGCGCAAGTGTCGTCTTAAAACTAGACCTTCGGTTGCTAGAGTTATTGATTTTTCGAGGTAGAGCTAATTATATTTAAACTTCGCTTGTTTTGGTCAAATACCTATTAGAACTATGTAAGAAAAGAACATAATTACTTAGATTTTTCATATTTTAGAGGGGTTTAATTACCCACAGGTCATGATTATTTAAATATTTTTTAAAGCAATCAGAGTTTATTTCGAATTTCGCGCTAAACTTTGAATGTTGCCAGTTTGGCCGAAAGAATAAAAGTAAGATACTCCATCAACACAATTTAACAATAAAGTATTTTTGAAAGGAAATAATTAGTTATAAACTAAAATAAAATTCTGTTGATTAATTATACAAAAAAATAAGTACAATAATTGTGCAATGTCGACCACGTCGACCATAGACGTCTGCAAATCAGCTGCTCGTAGGGTCAATAACCGAAAGAATGCACTTTTGAACTACTATAAGACAGAGATAGCAATAAAGGAACACAGCAACTGTCATGACCCTTATTGCGAGCGAAATAAAGATTAAATTGTTTTGTTTGTGTTGCTACGCTACCCCGGCATCGGGAAAATGGAAATTCCATGTAATTTTTTTCCGTTGATCGAAACAGTACTCTGTGGTTATCCTTTAGATGATTTCAAAATAAATGCTTGTATCACTTTCAACAGTGTTGTTCAAGTGCCGGACGCATCATTTGATACGAAAAGCTTCTGCAGCCATGTCTACAGGTATTTACCATCAGCTATTTATACTTTTATTTTTTTTATACCTAAAAACTCAAACTTAACCCTTCATGGTTTCACTTGAGCTTCAAATTGATTTTATTTCTTTTTTATTTTGTGAGAACGTTCACCTGACTGCCTGGTGTTCAATTTCATGTCATACTTTATTGAATAATGTAGCTTTTAGGTAAACAGAAAATTGCTGTGTCATTTTTGCCTGTCACATCAACAAGTATAATTAAGGCAGCTATAAAAGTGCTTGTTAGAGGTTCTATCCTTATTTTACTGATGGGGGTAAGTATCAAACCTTATTTAAATTTAAACCTTTTTTCGGAAACGCCCACTGGTGAGGTTAAACACTAATAAAAAATAATAAAAAGTATTTAAGTCAATATTAATTTGCCAAATTCATGTACAATTCTTAATAAATTAAAATATGTAATTTTACAATAATCCTCTCACCATGAAATGAATAATATAATCAAGTTACCGGTAAACAATAGCGTCATAGTAAGATTGTTAAGATATAGCACACAAGTAGACCATAAAAGTGAGTTTTCCTTCTACAACTTCAATTTGGTTCCAAAATACTCCACATTCACTGTGAAAGTTCCTAACGATGGGGCTGATAAGATACTTCACGCTGGTTGGTATTAAATGTGGAATTTCTAATTGCCAGCTCCAAAGTGTGAAAGTTTCCCAGTTATGTTAATCAAACATAATAATATGTAAAGTAAGAGAGTGTGTACACTACTGCAACCGTCATCATTTGAAGATGCCCGATGATTAACATACATGCACGTCAGAGTTACTCGTCCAAGTAGTTCTGTCTGCCATCAAGCAACAAAATAAGTTTTGGTGTAACCGCACTGTTACAAACAGTCTGATATATTGTGTCTCATAGGTGTATAGGTGGATTTTGTAATTGATTAAAATCTACACTAATATTATAAAGAGGAAAGAGTAGTTTCGGAAAGATTTCAAATCTTTCCGAAACTACTGGACTGATTTGAAAAATTCTTTCATAGTTGGGAAACTACACAATCCCTGGGTGACATAGGCTACTTTTTATCGCTGTATTCTACTACGTGATAGAAACCGCGTGTCGTCCGCTAGTAATAAATAAATTTCTTTCTAATAACTTAAAATATCAATAATTAACAACCTTCAACCCAACGTTTTTTTGGGTCCTCTTGTAACCATGACCAATCCGAAACGTGAACCTTCTCTTGACATATTGACTAAGTGCCCATAAAGGCTTAGGCAAAATAAAATGTTAATTTTGAATCCTGGTCTGTGGCCTATGACGTAGATTATAGCCCATTCCACATAGAGAGGAGGCCCATGTCCCATCAATGGGAACCTTAAAGACTGATTCCATAATCAACATAGTATTGTTGCAATACAAAATCGTACTATGTAACACTAAATTAAAATGGTATATAACTTCCTTCCATTTATGACTCCATAGAGTATTTCTTTTTTATTTTACAGTCTTATTTGTACCCCAAGTTTGTTCGGTTGAAGGTTGCGGTTCCTCTTGTAACCATGACCAACCCCAAACGTGAAGAAGAGCGCAATGCATTTACGCTCTGGCATTCAAAAGGTTAAAATGCTACCATTCCAAGCTTACTAGTCTTACTACCGTTTATGACTCCATAGAATATTTCTTTTTCTTTTTACAGTCCCGTTGACCTTGGACACACTATCCAAGTTCCATACTGACTTCTATGCGGACCCTAAAAATGAACTCGCACAGAATGCTTGCACAAGATTTGATCCATTTGAGGTTGCTATCAGTAGAAAGAAGACTGAGACCACCCTACATGTCTACAACATCAAAGTAAGTGATTGTCATTAACATAAAATTGTATAATAGGATAGTTAACAAAAAAAAAAAATTGTCCGTCAGATAGATTTCCAAAAAATATTGGGCACGTATTTTTTCTTTTTTTACGTAAACAAACAATTAAGACGATACAGTGCGTTGAAAACTCGTGTGACGTCAGTTTCTGAGACATTAGTATGACATTATTTAGCGGTCGACGTCACAACCCCCCACTCAAATCTTTAACGCCTTTTTTCGTCATTTTTTATTGATTTGATAAAACAAAAAATACGTATCCAATATTTTTCGATAATCTAACAGACGGACTAATAAGAGTGCCTGATGACAATAGACTATAGGCATTGATGGCAATAGGCTTGCTCTCTATTACATGGGACATTTCGGGGATTTCAGGTGTTATGTTAAGTAAAATTGTTTAAAAACTTCAGGGCCGGGCTCTTTGAAATTAGGTTTCCTTGAGAATAACTACCAATGGCCCTGGCATTTATTTCTCCAGCTTGTACAATAACTGAGCTTCTTGCTCGAATATTACATTTGAGCAGGAAGTGGGCCAGACAAAAGTATGCTGACACAGCATCATCCACCTCTACTGCTAATATTTATATCTTTGGTTTTCCATTTTCTGTGGAAATCCTTCTAGCTACACAGATCTCCTTACAGAAAAAAAAAATCAAAACTAAACTATCTTCTCTAGATAATAAAGTACTTTCTCTATTGACAGCTTGATTCTGAAGCCAAGCCGGTGACAAACCAAGAGAACTCGGGACGCTGCTGGCTGTTTGCTGCGCTCAATGTTATGCGACTGCCATTTATGAAGAAACATGGCATTGAGGAGTTTGAGTTCTCTCAGAGGTAAGACTTATATTATTGATAGCTGACGTCACACGGTTTCACCCGCGTAGTTTCCGTTCCCGTGGGAATACAGGGATAACTACTTTTTTATTTTCAACTTTTTAGTTCTTTTGTGTTTGTTTATAGGATTTGTGACTTTGAATTCCTTTAAAAAAAATATAAGTGTCATATTATTTTTGTATTTTCCTTTTAATACCCTTCAGTTGAAACCCTTCTCGATGGTAATGGTTTTTAAAACCCGACTGAAAAAACTGAAAAACAAAAAACAAGCATATAATATTTTAAATTAAACAAAATTTGGAAGCAGGCATTTGTGTTTTGTCAGGTATCAGTTCAATGAGAATAGAATGGACCCCACCTGCTTCCAAGTTTTGTTATATCAGGTTGTTTCAATTAGGGGCAGCCCGTCGGGGCTGCGGGATGTTGTAAGAGATACCGCGGCCTCGACATAAAGGGCTAAGAAGGAACATGGGTGGTTTTTAGTCAGTAGAAGTCTGTCACTCCCTTTCGCTCTGCCCAAGAGCGGAATTATTCGATGATTTTCCACCCGCCAATAAAAAAATTGGTAAGACTGGGTTGTGGAGGTCAGACAGGCGGTCGCTTGACGTTAACCGTAAAAGTTTAACCGAATGCAGCTAAATAACAGCGTAGGTACGTAACCTACGCTGTTATTCAGCTGCATTCGGTTAAACTGGAAGCCGACTCCAACATACTTGGGGAACGCTAGGTAAATAATCATGATCAACAGTGTAAAAAGACCCTAACGACCACTTCACCATGTTGTCAAGTGCCTACACGCACTACACAAAACGTGTTGGCAATTCATATTATCTTGTTATGTCTGTGTACATTAACTTACTGCGATCATAATGTTCAGCCCCTTTGTTGTTTCATAAAACATCTCAACTTTACCTACTTTATGAAACACAGACAAGTTTGAAATTGAAACCAATGATAATAAAATATCAAGCTAAGATCTAGCGAAGAATACTTTGAAATTTTCCATCGGGGATGCTGAAACGCCGTTACAAGTACCTATACTGTGGCCCAAAAGTATGAAAGGGTATCGTATTACCCAGTTCTGGGTTGTGGAAGGGGGTTAGATAGGTAGTCACTCCATGTAAAATACAGGTATTATTAGGCTGCGGCCGGTTAGACTGTAAGCCGAACCTCGATAAAGTTGGTAAAAGGCTAGATCTATATGACGCGGCGGCGAGTTTGGTTTTTTGGGTACATCTATACTAATATTATAAAGAGGAAAGTTTTTTTTGTTTGTATCGAAAAGGCTCCGAAACTACTAGACCAATTTGAAAAATTCTTTCTCCATTGGGAAGCTACACTATCCCCGGTTGTCATAGGCTTTTTATCCCTGTATTCCCACAGAAACGGGAACTACGCGGGTGAAACCGCGTGACGTCCGCTAGTGCCAAATAATAGTTATTTGTACAAGAGTGCAAAGTTGCTTTTTAACCGCGTGCTCAATTTTGATGACCTAGCAAGCGAAGGATTCTAAAATTGAATCACGAGCGTAGCAAGTGATTCAAAAATTAGAATCCTGAGCGTCAGCGAGGGAATCAAAAGAGCACGAGGTAAAAATCTTTGCACTCGAGTGCAACACGTAACTTTTCATCCCACCTCAGCGAGGAAATGACTAAATGCAAAAAAAAACATTTACAATCACAAGATACTTTTATTTCAGTTTAGGTATTAACTACCATACTATAATAGATGCTGATGACCAGAGGACGCTCTTTTTAAAACTGCCACTAATTGAGGATAGGTGTCTTTTTCATCTTTATTGTTGCTTTTAGCATTGAATATGTACTCCATAGAGTGCTTGATTTCTTCGTCTCGGATAGTCCAATAAAATATGCCAGCAAAACGATTTCTGATAAAGTTTTGGCTCCTTTATCTAGTCGCCACGTGTTAAACATATCGTACTGTTTCAAATAGTTCTTGCGTGATTGTTGAGGGAGAAAGCTCATTTGCGCAGTTTTAACAGTTTCAGTCAATTCTGTTGGCGTCAAATAAACTTCCTCGTCGCCCGATTCACTCATTTTAGGTTTTTCACTTGTTTACAAGTTTCTTGTTTTTATTTTTAACCTAAGGTTTTAATTAACAATATGACGTCAAAAGAAAATTGCGCGCGCAAAGCAAATAAAAAAAAAAGTACACCAAGAAGGTTCCAAGTTCGAGTTACTATCAAATTAAAAAAAAAACTGTATGATAAATTCGGCACCATAGAGGTAAAAGTAAATAGGTTTAATGATGTTTTGAATTCACAAACTTAGTGCACACGATGTTCTAAATTCAATTTACTTAATCCTCTAGCGGATAAAAACAGCTTTTGCACTCAGATATCGAAGAGCAAAAATACTCTTTCCGAGATGGGGGGATGAAAATGTATTTTGTTCGTTCCATTTTTTTTTCTTTGTTTCTTTTCTTAATTGTCCGTTGTCTCCACAGCTATCTCTTCTTCTGGGATAAGATCGAGCGCGCCCACTATTGGCTGAACAACATCGTAGCCACTGCCAAGCAGGGAGAACAACTCGAAGGAAGACTTGTTAACTTTTTGCTGAAGGTAGGTAACCTTTATTAGTGCAGGGTTGTTCGAAAGAGATACCGCGGCCCTGGACACAAAGGGCTAAGAAGGATCATTGGTGGTCAGGGCACGCCACGATAGTGGCGGTAAGTCCCCTCTTTGAGGAGTGGCTTGAGAGGTGCCACGGCGCCCTCACCTTCCGTCTGACGCAGGTCCTCACCGGACACGGTTGTTTCGGGAGGTACCTGCACCGAATCAGGCGGGAGGAAACGCCCGGATGCCACCATTGTGAGGATCGGCCGGAGGACACGGTGGAGCACACAGTGGAGGTGTGCCCCGCTTGGGCGGAGCCCCGCCGTGTTCTCGTAGCGGCGATCGGCGGCGGCGACCTCTCGCGCCCGGCCCTGGTGCAAGCCATGGTCCGGGGCGAGGAGGAATGGGACGCCGTCGCCTCCTTCTGCGAAGCAGTGATGCTGGCGAAGGAGGTGGCGGAACGCGAGAGGGAGAGAACCTCTCGTCCCAGCCGCCGCGGGAGGCGCTCCGGGCGTCGGGGGTCCCGCGATGACCTCCGGCCACCGTAGACGCGGGCCTGTGGACGGTGAGTGATGGGCTAACTCGCCGTCCGTCCGTCTCACGACGAAAACAGGCCGTGTCGACGGCGCGTTCGTGTTCCACGCGCGCCTCAAAGAGATGTCAGCAACTTGGGAGGGGCCCGAAAGGGCCGACGCCTGTCGTGGCCGCGGGTAGTCCAACGGTTATCGCGGCCTCGACATAGAGGGCGAAGAAGGAACATGGGTGGTTTTTAGTCAGTAGAAGTCTGACACTCCCTTTCGCTCTGCCCAAGAGCGGGAGGGGTTATTCGATGATTTTACACCCACCAAAAAAAAAGAAAAAAAAAAAAGGATCATTGGTGGTTTTTAGTCAGTACTCTACTCCCTTCCGCTCCACCCAGAGTGGAAGCTGAAGTCATTTGATGATATCCCACCCTGATTTCGCCCGCCTAGAGTTCTTCTGGGAGAAATATGTATCCAATGTCCTAACCTAGATCATGTTATGTTCCATATTACTATCCACATTTCATCCAAATCAGTTTAGCCCTTAAAATGTTAAAAGGTAACAGACAGAGTTCCTTGATTTGATATGTATAATTTTACTAGATTGTGCCATTGCGGCTTCGCCCGCGTGGTGTTCGATAATTGTCCCACGGGATCATACTACCGGGTTAAGAAGTATCCTATGTGTTAATCCAGGTTATAAACTATCTGTGTTCTAAATTTCATCCACATCCTTTCAGTAGTTTTTGCTTGAAAGAGTAACAAACATCATTACAAACTTTTGCATTTATTATATTAGTAGGATTAATGAAAAAACTTCCTGGTCGACTGCTGAACTGCAGGCTGGGTTTGATTCCTGAATAGGGCAAAGTGTCTTTTGGTGCTTCTGTCTGGAATTTTCTCAGTAGCCGCCAAGAAGTCTGGATTTGTGCACCAACCGATGACAATAGGCTATAGGCATTGATGACAATAGGCTTGCCCCCTATTACATGGTGGCAAAATGTGGGTGTAGGTACTATTAGGTACCTACACCTCTACCTGACTCTGGGGATTACAGGCGTGATGTAATGTAAAAACAAAAATGAATGTCTTACTGCGGTACTCAGAGTTATTTAATGACAAGCTGTTGCCAGCGGCTTCAGCCGCTACGACTCGAAAATTATCCAACGAGAAGGTAAAATCAGGATAAAAACTATCCTATGTGTTAATCCAGATTATATCTGTGTACCAAATTGTATTCAAATCCGTTCAGTAGTTTTTGCGTGAAGAAGTAACAAACATACACACTCACAAACTTTCGGCTTTATAATATTAGTGTGAGTACTAAAGCCGTCACTTAGTAAAGATTGGACATATATTTTGTTGGAAAAAACTAATGCGAGACACAGTTTATAAACGGTTTACTATCCCGTAAAGCTTCTACTGAACAGAGGAACAGAGAGCACACAAGTGACACACGTCACATGAAGTCACATCAAACTAAAACCTACTTTTTTTATATATTACATCCAGATTTGAGGTTTATTATTTCAACATTTTTATATGACAAAACTGTCAAAACCCTTACTAAGTGATGGCCTAACTAATCATTAAAGCTCTCTGAGTGCGGCAGTTAAAGTCGATGTTCTGCTGAAAATTGTATAGGTACACTGGGTTAGTTATTAAATTAATCGTTTTTAATTACCTCGAATACCTAAATCGTAAAAATGTATGTTTATAATGAATAATAGCATCAATGTTTATAACCAGTTATTAAAGTACTATTAACTTTAGTAACTGGTCATAAACATTGATGCTATTGTATTGGTTAACCATTATTAGTACATTGTTACCCAAGGGATGGAAGTTACTTATTTAGTCCCGAGACGGGCGCTAATAGTTCGAGGGACTAAATAAGTTTATTTTTAGTTAATTTACCCGAGGTAAACACTGTGCTTTTCATTACGAATAAGAACATAATTATTGAATAAAGAATAAATTTGTGCTGATCAAATGTTACTTTCTCGCTTTTTTTTTGTCCTGTGGTCGTCCAGCTATACAGCCAGTATTTTCATGTTCATCATAAAAAAAAATGGCAATTTTGCCGAAATCTATGTTATTTTAGAGTTTGAAACTAAAATAGATTAAAGTCATAATATAATTATATTCTAAAGTTAACTTTATGTTATTTTAATTTTAAATCGCACTGTAATTGAATGGCTGTATAAAAAGTTGAAACATGGTTCAATAAAAATATGATAATAGGTAGATCAAGTTTTTTTTTAAGTATTTGACAGCTGTCAGTTGAAAGTGATTCTCCCTAGGGCTGAAAAGTACTACTTTCAACCCGCTCCGCAGGCATGTTATGACCTACTTTCAGAGTATGAGTAATGAAAAGTCAATTAAACACGTGTACTTGGCGTTTATTTATTAATAAGGGTTAAGTTTTAGTTTTATTAATCAATAACACAGTTACAATCATTATAATTAAAAAATAAATAAATAATTAGATACATCAATACCACACAAACCATTGTGGGTTTATCTGTAGTATGCCAGACACGGCAACTCGGTACCGCAACAAATTGATTAGTGCATATTATTATCTAATATTATTATATCTTCTGTAATATTATTATAGAATACGTTTATGTAGGTACTAAAGTCCTGGTTTCTCATACATTGCATGGCTATAATAAGAGTAGAGTAAGACCAAAGAAACGATGGATGAACTGTGTGATGTATGTTATGGCTTATGGGGAGGAGGTATCTGCTGACATGACTGGTAATAATGGAAGATAAAGACACGCTATATGCAGACCCCAAATAAATTTTGATACGGGCAGGAGAATAATTATTTCTGCATGGGACTTGGCGAAACGTGAAGAGCTACCAAGGCACACCTCTACTTGCTACGGGTTGTTCGAAAGCGATACCGCGGCCTCCCGTGCGTGGTCGCGGATTCCGTGCGCTCAAGCATTTTTGTCATACCTATTATTGGAATCAAATATAACAGCTCACAACTTTATCCGTGGTGCTAGGCAACTGGGCTTATCCCAGTTGTATACGTCCCTGTGTGCCTATTGGCCTTGTTCTCTTCTGTCTCCTGCTGATATGGAGGGAAGTGAAAATTATGTTTTTCGTACTCCTCCGCTATTCTTTTCTTTTTTGCGGGATCCAAGACAGTTAAATCGTTTCTCTGGGACTTCGTCGGGCTTCATTGTCTCGGCGCTTTTCTTGTGGTCGCCACTGTTGATTCTGGCTTACAGTGGTTTGGGAATAGTGTGGCGGGCTTGTCCTATACCGTGGCCTCGGACACAAAAGGCTAAGAAGGGACATGGGTGGTTTTTAGTCAGTAGAAGTCTGACAGTCCTGATGATTTCCCACTCTCCACAAAAATAATAGGCACGATATTGTTTTGTATTAATAAGACTTATATAATAATGTATTTACTGGTATCACTGCTATCAGAGTTGGTTTATTTGTGTTACACCACGACCAACCACTATCGTGGTTATCAATGCAAATAATGATATTATGTGCTCGTCTGTTGCAATTTGTAAAGGCATCATTTAACTAATCGAATGAAATCGTTATATGTAGCGAACCTAATTGTGTCATCCTCTTGTTAGATTGTTTACAAGCTCTTTCCCATGGGAGTACGCAGGAACTATCGAACCCTACTTCAAAATCAAAATATTTTAATTCACCTCAAAAAACTCGAAGTTTGATATGGGCCCATATCAAACTTCGAGTTTTTTTATATGAAGAAGACCCGGCAAAAAACTCGATGCTACGTTCCTTACATACTCTTTTTCCTTTGTCTACGTTCATACATCTAGTCATACACGCACGTCGGTTGACACTACGGAATTGACCTAATGGTTCTTTCGAAAACGGTATCGCCTCAATAAGGTAGTTAAAAATAATCTAATTACTCCGTCAGATTGATTTCCAAAAAATATCTTTAATTAATTGCTGTGTTTGTCTCCCTTTCGCTCTGCCCAAGAGCGGGAGGGGTTATTCGATAATTTTCCACACGCCAAAAAAAAAAAAACAAAAAATGGTCTAAGAATAGCCTGCTTGCCTTATGGACTTGCAGTATTGTTGGTCCTAGTTAGCCCACTGATACCTATAAGCATGCTATAAGCTTAAACTGATCCTTATTCCCCTGCAAAGTTTCTTCAGTTCACACCATTCTTCTAACAATTGAAAACTAATGTGTTTTTATTCTTATTCACAGGACCCAATAAACGACGGAGGTCAATGGGATATGATAGTGAACTTGGTCAACAAATACGGCGTTATCCCGAAGAAATGTTTCGCTGAATCGTTCAGTTCCAGGCGCAGCTTGCACATGAACGCACTTATTAAAACAAAGGTAATAACGTCAAGCTGAAGGAAGAGAAGAAGGCTTAATAATGACTACCACTTTTAAATGTCAGTGGCTATCATATTGTCTATGGCTTAACTGTCAAATTGGTTATGGTTTACAAAATACAAAATGCAATCATTTGACATTTACGTCAAATACGTCATGCTCGTGAACGGGTGCTGTCAGTTGTGACTGGTCACCTCTTAGTTGCCACGGCTTGTCTGAATTATTATATTGTTTTTAAATTGTCGTTTTGGCTTTACTGTCGACACTTATCGTGCACAACTTGCTACATCGTTCTCACATGATAATATACCAATCTCGATATGAATGATGTAACCAAAGTTTTGTAACAATATTATGATTTAAAAGAGTATCCATGAAGTTTCTTGCCATTCTTCTCTCTCTCATGAGACCAACGCTTTGGAATCGGCAACTACAGTACACTGACAGTTATTATGCCTTGTGAGTGGGACTGTGGCTTAGTTTATTAGCTTATTAAAATTTAGTATTTGTTCGACTAGCCTGTAACTGGCCAACTTGAAATAAATGATTTTGATTTGATTTGATTTGATTGATTTGATTTAATTGATGGACACTATATGATAGCCACTGTCATGTTAAAGATTCGCAATAACCCTGCAGGTCGATCTTTAGGTTAGTCTGTGGATGGATGACCATCCATTACACAACGAATTTCTTCCGTACCTCGGAATGCACTTTAAGCTGCTGGTCCCGTCTGCCATATATAGATCTTTAGCAGTCGTTACAGGTAGTCAGTGACATGAAAGTCTGACAGCCAGTCTTACACAAGGGTATCGTTTTACCCAGTATTAACTGGGTTGTGGAGGTCAGAGAGGCGACACATCGGGGCCGTAACCAAAGAGCCACCACTGCAGTCGTGTCAAGATAATTAAACAGGAAGTAGTCCATCTCAATCGTAGATATTATTTTGAGATGCGCCTTATTATCTCGTCCAGCAAGTTCCCACGGACCTTACCAGGTTATCAGTCCACCTCGTGGGATGTCTATCACTGCGCCTTCCGGTATGCGGTCGCCACCACAGAACTTGTCACCTTTATCAGACATCCGGTCTGCGGTATAAAAATGTGCCCTGAAATAAACCAGTTAATTTTTTGGGCAAAACAATAATATTATTATTTATTTATTCGTTTTAATGTAGCTATGCTATGCTTTACTTTAAATTCCTCCATAACTCTTGTACTATACTTAAGCTTGCAATATTTTAAGTGCGTTACATTGAGACTTTCCGTAAACCGTGATTTTTCAACCCAAAAGAGTCGTTTTCCAGCAATACTTTTTGCGTATAGTTACTTGGTTTGGATTCTACGGATGGCCGATGGGGCCGAAAAGTTTTGGAGTGGTGACCGCGAACCCGAAGACGTTGCGTTAGAAAGCCTCCTAATAGGTGGACCGATGACCAGGTGAAGGTTGCGGGGATCCATTGGATGCGAGACGCACGGGACCGGTCAATGTGGCGACACTTAGAGGAGGCCTATGTCCAGCAGTAGACGTCTTTCGGCTGAAATGATGATGTTGAGTTGCAACTTTTCACAATTTTTTTTTTAGTTTTAATGTATATCTGCTTTATGACTGATAAAACTTAGAAGACGACACCTACACTGTACATTATCTTAAAATATTTTAAGTAAAGATTGAGTCCATCCAATAGTCATTGAGTCCTTCCGTAAAAAGTGATTTTTACCTCGTGGGATGTCTATCACTGCGCCTTCCGGTATGCGGTCGCCACCACAGAACTTGTCACCTTTATCAGACATCCGGTCTGCGGTATAAAAATGTGCCCTGAAATAAACCAGTTAATTTTTTGGGCAAAACAATAATATTATTATTTATTTATTCGTTTTAATGTAGCTATGCTATGCTTTACTTTAAATTCCTCCATAACTCTTGTACTATACTTAAGCTTGCAATATTTTAAGTGCGTTACATTGAGACTTTCCGTAAACCGTGATTTTTCAACCCAAAAGAGTCGTTTTCCAGCAATACTTTTTGCGTATAGTTACTTGGTTTGGATTCTACGGATGGCCGATGGGGCCGAAAAGTTTTGGAGTGGTGACCGCGAACCCGAAGACGTTGCGTTAGAAAGCCTCCTAATAGGTGGACCGATGACCAGGTGAAGGTTGCGGGGATCCATTGGATGCGAGACGCACGGGACCGGTCAATGTGGCGACACTTAGAGGAGGCCTATGTCCAGCAGTAGACGTCTTTCGGCTGAAATGATGATGTTGAGTTGCAACTTTTCACAATTTTTTTTTTAGTTTTAATGTATATCTGCTTTATGACTGATAAAACTTAGAAGACGACACCTACACTGTACATTATCTTAAAATATTTTAAGTAAAGATTGAGTCCATCCAATAGTCATTGAGTCCTTCCGTAAAAAGTGATTTTTTACCCCAAAAAAAATCGTAATCGTATTACTTGGTTTGATCTCCAGAATTCTTGGTTGACGGCTTCGTGAAGAATCGATTAGACCTTGTAAATTATTTGTTGATTTTCTTGCCGGTTCTTCTCCATAGGAAACTACGAACTCGAACCGTGCACCCTTTTCTCGATGTTTTTTAAGTGCCCATGGAGGCCTATGTTTAATAAAATATTTTGATTTTGTTACAGCTTCGCGAGTACGCTAAGGAGCTGCGTGACAAGGTGGCGTGTAACACGTCAGATGAGGACATCCAATCCACCATCAAGGTGCAGATGGCCGTCATATACAACATTGTCGCCACTTGCTTGGGTAAATATCACTACGATACAAAGTGTAATACACACTTCAAATAGGGGTTGAAAGTTTGTATTTTTTATTGGTACAAGCCCACCACACTATTTCCAAACTACTGCAATTTCTGAGAACCAGAACAGTGGCGACCACCACAAAACGCTGAGACAGTGAAGCTCGACGAACTTCCAGAATAACAATACAACTTGGATCCCGTAACGAAATTAATCAGAAAAGAAAAGCGGAGGAGTGGGAAAAACAAACTCCTATACTAGGTATAGTAGTAGGGATCGAATCAGAAATGTGGACATCCGCATGAGAACCAAGGTTACCGACGTAGCCCGAAGAATCGCCAGACTTAAGTGGCAATGGGCAGGGCACATTGCTCGCAGAACGTATTGCCGATGGGGCCGAAAAGTTCTGGAGTGGCGACCGCGAACTGGAAGACGTTGCGTAGGAAGGCCTCCCACTAGGTGAACCGATGACCTGGTGAAGGTTGCGAAGACCCGCTGGATGCGAGACGCACGGGACCTGGGGGAGGCCTATGTTCAGCAGTGGACGTCTTTTGGCTAAAATGATTATGATGATAGTAGGTATGACTAAAACGTTAGGACAGTGTTTGTGTAGTAAATAACTCCGGATGTAACCTGTACAGTCAGTCAGCAGCATTAATCTGTATACACTTAGCGACGTTTAGAAGAAATTTTCGCCTACTGTATTGAAATAATGTGCACGTTTCGTAACGAAACTATTATTCTGTTTCCCATATTGTCATAAAATATGCCATACCTCAAAGTTGCATCGTTATTTCACAATAAATTCGAGTTTCAACTTTGCCAACTGGATACATATTATTGCTCATGACTGACACTATCCAACATATTGCGTTAATTCTGCCAAAGACTGGCTCGAATAAAATGTGATGTGTAGATTGTTCATATTCACAGTTCATATTTAACACTCGAAAGTTTACATAGAAATCCGCCATCAGGCGCAGCTAGTGCGGGCCAGCGAATATATGAATATAAGTAGATAACATGGTTTTTGTCCTCCATCAGGTACCCCACCAGAAAAGTTCAACTTCGAGTACTACAACAAAGAAAAGGCGTACAAGAGCTTTGGTCTGCTGAGCCCGCAAGAGTTCTATGAGAAACATGTTCGTCCCGTGTTCGATGTCAATGATAAGGTATTTTTCATTACTCATACTCTGAAAGTAGGTCGAACATGCCTGCGGAGCAGGTTGAAAGTTCTACTTTTCAGCCCTAGGGAGAATCGCTTTCAACTGACAGCTGTCAAATTATTTAAAAAAAAACCGGTCAAGTGCGAGTTGAACTCGCGTGAAGAGGGTTCCGTACGATTTATATAATATATCTACCTTTTTAGACCATGGACTTCTTATAGGTTTTCCTGTAATCTACAGGTATAGAACTATTTTCTGTATTTTTTTCAAAATTTTAGGCTCAGTGGTTTCGGAGATAAGGGGGGGGGAACGGTCAATTTTCGTCTATTTTCTTAAATAACTTTAAAACTATTTATTTTAAAATTATTAAAAAAATATATTTGAGACCCTCATAGTAAGCCCTTTCATTTGATGTGTCACACGGTACAGTTTGCAAAACTTTTTTTTTAATTTTCTTATTTGCCCCGTAAAAGCGACCCCCATATTCAAAATTCATTTATTTACTTTAGCCGTACATGTTTGGGTCACAAAAATCCATATGTATACCAAATTCCAACTTAATCGGTCCATTAGATTCGGAGCAAATTGGCTGTGACAGACGGACAGACAGACAGACACGCGAGTGATCCTATAAGGGTTCCGTTTTTTCCTTTTGAGGTACGGAACCCTAAAAACTAGATCCATTTTCACATTTTCATTGAATCATGATCCAACTTTTTAAACAGCCACTAAATTTGCGCGATTAAAAATTAAAGTAACATATAGTTAACTTATGAATATAATTATATTATGACTTGGATATAATTTAGTTTTAACTATTTCTCTAAAATAACGTAGATTTCGGCAGATTTCGGGTAGATTTTTTGATGAATATGAAAAATACTGGCTGTAGGACAAAAAAAAACAAAATAAACGGGAAAGCCACAATCCGATCAACACAATTTTTTTCTTTAGCTAATTATTTTTGTTCTTTTTTTTACATTTCCTCGTATTCGTAATGAAAAGCACAGTTCTCGGGTAAATTACTTACGAGTATTTAGTCTCTAGAACTATTAGCAAATATCTTAGAAGATATCGCAATATAAAAATATCCGCGCGACAAAATAATTCCGCGGTCCACCGGCCCTCGCGCCCCAATGTAGATACGTGGAGCTACTGGCCTCCGGAAAATTCAAATTCAAAATATTCATTGCACCATAAGGTGCTATTGTTTATATAACAGTAAGAGATACTTAAAGTAATTCTCACTTTAATAATATAATCTAAGCTAATCTAAACTAATTTTATAGAGAGGAAAGATTAGATTTTTAGTTTGTTACGATTTAACTCAAAAATTACGATTATATTTTCAAAATATACGCGAACCAATGATATATTAAAACTATAGATACGTTGTCCGCCCTCAAAAATGACAACATGAAATGAAGCCAATTGACCACATCGCGCTTAGTTACGCACCAACCTCTCGCGCGACGCTACGTTTGATCTTAATTTAATCGTGTGTGTAAACCTGCGCAAAACATAAAGGAAACAGGCATCAACAGGCGTCCCGCTGTACGGCGTCATATTTTCTTTCCCTTTATTTACGCGTAAAAGTAGTTATATAATATTTTCGCCGTTTTGAAGCGCCGCCATGATATATCATGACGTGTCTATATTATAATACGTCATTGACGCGAACGAATAAAATTTGATTCATTTGGTTAAACACGCGAATTGTAAAAATATTTCTATGTTGGATAATCGATTTACCGAACAAGGTATATATTGTAACGCAGACGGAGAGTCAGCTAGTTATTTATATAGATGTTAATTTGCAGGTGTGCCTTGTATCAGACCCTCGCCAGTCGAACCCGTTCGGTCAGCTGTACACGCTGCACTGCCTCGGGAACGTCGTGGGAGGCCGACAGACTGCCTACAACAACCAACCCATTGAGACCCTCATGAAGTTAGTCAATCTAGTTAATAGGTTTCTTTTGAGTAGCTCATTCCATCGTTGCACTCAACTCTATCCTTTTTTGGGGGGTTGGGAAATCATCAAATAACCCCTTCCAACTCTTGGGGAGAGCGAAAGGGAGTGTCAGACTTCTACTGACTAAAAACCACCCATGTTCCTTCTTAGCTGTTTATGTCGAGGCCACGGTATCTCTTACAACAACCCGCAGTCCCGACGGGACTCAACTCTGTTCTCAGGACAAGATTGAGGTCAAGCGTAGGCCTATTCAATATTAAAAAAAAACACAAACTTTTTTATTAAGTTTTGACATGCTTGTGTAGATACAGAGAAGACACACAGTTCCTATAGTAAGTCTTTTTATTTCCGAATTGTAATAAGTTAATAAGTCATGAAAAAAAAATTTGTAACATATGGAGTTTGGCATGCACAACAAAACACCATCTGCTACAACCCTTTTTTTGTAGGGTGGTAATTCGTCAAATGACTCCTCCCGCTCTGGGCGGAGCGGAAGGGAGTGTCAGACTTCTACTGACTAAAAACCACCCATGTTCCTTTGTGTCCGGGGCCGCGGTATCTCTTTCGAACAACCCGCAACCCCGACATCTGCTACAACCCTTACTTACCCTTGTTGCTTCGTCCATGTTGATAGGTTAGACAGTTTTAAGGGTTTGGTGAGTTGGCTCCATAAAAGAGAGCACAGAACATCGACTTTAATTTCAAATTATTCTGTTTCAGGGTTGTCAAAGACAGTATCGCCGGCGGAGAAGCCGTGTGGTTCGGCTGTGAGGTGTCCAAGAGATTCGAGAGGAAGAACGGCTTCGAAGACTTGGACGCGTGAGTCTTAGGGTTCTTAATCAGGTCCCAGTTTTAAATAGGTAAAGTGGAAGCTTCGGGCCCAGCCCGCCGTACATATCCCAAACAAATTCAACTCCTGAAAGCCTGAATCACCAGTGTCGCCAAAAAAGCGACGAGACGATGAAGCTCGACGAAGTCCTAGAGAAACAATTCAACTATCTGGGATCCCGCAACGAAATTAATTATAAATAGGAGCTTCTGGCTGGACTCCGGGTGTTTGCTTCTGGCCAAAAAGAGGTGATTTTAATGGTATGCATCGTATGTAAGTCAAGCCTCATGAACAGGGCTCTTGCATTGTCATAATTGGGCATGCGCCGGCCATAGTGCGAAGCTCAACCGGCTCAGGCAGAAACCAGTCTGACTGGTAACCAAACAGACTGTGGGAAATCATCAAATAGCTTCCCGCTCTGGGCGGAGTGGAAGGGAGTGTCAGGCTTCTACTGACTAAAAACCACCAATGTCTCTTCTTAGCTCTTTATGTCCGGGGCCGCGGTATCCTTTGGAATAACCCGCAGCCCCTACAGAACCTATTGACCCCTTGGAGTACGTCCCTCGTGTTACCAGAGTCTTACTGAACATGTCTATTACCCCCAGCCAAGACTACCGTCTGCTATTCAACACGGAGGTGCAGATCGGACTGAGCAAGGCCGACCGGTTGATGTACAGCGACTCTTGGATGACCCATGCCATGGTCTTTACTGCTGTCGGCACTGATGTAAGTATCTATTTTTTTTATTCGGAAAATACTCGTATTTTATCAAAAAAAAGGTAGAAACAAAATGGCACCTGGCCTACTTTTCAGTTGCTAGAAAGTCTGGCTAGCCCAAGAACTAGTCGACCATTGCCAGCCAAACCCGATTTCAGGGAAAACTAATTTATCCTAAGCCAAACCATTTTATCGTGTCAGGATACACGAACCCAGACAAAGCAATTACACTGCATCCAACCCGGATGTAGCGCTGCTGCGGCACCGCTCGCTACGCTCGCTCGGCTCGTGCTTGAATGTTAGCAATTCTGACATAAGCTAACCCATTCAACAGTTTGCCCTATGACCGGCATTTTGTGATGAGTCCTAGTTTGTCTTGAAATCGGGTTTGTCCAGTACGTAACTTAATTATGCACAAATAAACTTTTTGAAGTGATTTTCTGTTACTGGGTTGATTAACATACAAATTACAACCCTTTTTTACGAACATAGCATTTTGGGGGTCATAGTTTTACGAAATAGGTCTTATCTCAAAGTAAATTAAAAAAAATTCAAAGCTGTTTTTGTAAATACTATTTTTTCAGGTTTTATCTTAACTTAAATTACCTCTATGACCCGTTTATTATTCAAAGCATCCACTAGCACAATGTTTTAAGCGTGCTACATTGAGTTTTACCGTAAAATGTGATTTTTGACCCCAACAAAAAAGTATCAAAAATTTTTGCGTAAGGGTACTTAGTTTGATGTACGGAATGCTTGGTTGACGGCTGTGTGATGGGTTGATTTACACCCTGTAGGTAGGTTCGTATATTGAATTATACGAACGCGCGCCTCTGGTCCGTGTCGTATATAAGTGAATGTTGGTGCGGGGAGTCCCCCGCGCCCCGCAAGCCGCTGTCGCCCTCCGGTCGTCGCAGTGCCACACGGTGCTACGTTTTGTCGCCAACAGTACCATTACTAACTAGTTTTTTATAATGTTTTCCAGGATAAAGGCAACCCAAAGAAGTTTCGCGTAGAGAACTCCTACAGTGACAAAGAGTACGATAAGGGTTACTTACTGCTTACTGAGCCCTGGTTCAGAGAATTTGTCTTTGAGGTAAGCACTTCTAGTTTTTTTTTAACCGTAACAGCAAGCCTGTTATTCGCAAAGGTAAGGTCAGAGGCCTCCCGTCGAGCCTGCGGGTTGTTCGAAAGAGATACCGCGGCCTCGACACAAAGGGTGCTGTTAAGTATATTTAAGGCTGGATTAGGGGATCGGACCGAGTTAAAAAAATAATTAGTCCGTCAGTTGATTATCGAAAAATATTGGATACGTGTTTTTTCTTTTATCAAATTTATAAAAAAATACGAAGATAAAACGCGGCAAAGATCATGAGTGGGGGGTGGTGACGTCACTTCTAGGCAAAAATTGTACTGACATGTGTTTTCGAGGAGTTTACGAATTTTCGAAGCACTGTATCGTCTTCATTGTTTGTTTACGTGAAAAAATTAAAAATACGTGTCCAATATTTTTTGTAAATCTATCTGACGGACTAATTAGATTATTTTTGTTAACTAGCCTATTTAAGGCATATTTATCGCTTTGGGGTTACTCTATAATGGTAGATGTAAGTTGATAAATAAATAAGTAAATACTCGATTATTTCTTCTCTCAACAGGTGGTAGTCGACAAAAAGTACGTACCAGAGGACGTGTTACAAGTATTCAAACAGGAGCCCAAAGTGTTGCCAGCATGGGACCCGATGGGGACGCTCGCTTGCCCGCACTGTGACAAAGAGTAGCGCTCCGGTGTATTGATTAGGTAACTAGTGTATGTGTCTTAACAACGCAGAGGTGACATATCTGTCAATTTTTTTAAAGAGGAAGAGAATTATAACCTACATCGTGACTTTTAACCGTAAGCAGTTCTACATAGGGTTTAAAATGTCAGTCGCTGTTTTACAGGCGTGGTCGTACAAGTCTTTTTGTCGTATTAAGCACTTTTGAATTGGCTTACTGCCGCACTCAGAGAGCTTTAATGATTACTTAGGCCACCACTTAGTAAAGGTTTTGACAGTTTTGTCGTACAAAAGTATGTCAAACGTTTACTAAGTGACGGCTTAAGTAATCATTAAATATCTCTGAGTACCGCAGTTAGTGTATACATTTGATTACTTGTGACCGATACCCGACCTGGGTGTCGGACCGCGGACCTCGTGCTCAGGAGTCACGCTTGTGGACACTAGACCAAGTGCCAAAAGCGTTTATCAAATCCGCCATGTGTCCTATTAGCATGTAATAGGAATACTGGTTGGCTGATAAATTAACCAGTTTAGTAATAACTCGACTTTACAAAATACTTTTTTTTTGTTTTCTTTATTAGGATGAAAGATATCTGAAAATGAGGTTGGTGGCTTTTTCACTATGCCATTTATTAACCCAAAGACAACAGTTTATCAATTCAACTTCAGTTCAATGTGTCAATTTATGCACAGTAACGAGTAAATTACTAAACACTAGCTTTTTTAAAAAAGACATGTAAATTTTTATTGGCAAATGGATCCTATTGTACATGAATTTAAGACCCTTTTGGTTCCAACAAGGCGGTGCCTACTCTTTTCAATAAAAAAATCTACAGATATGTAATTTCTCAAAATAGGAACATATTACTGGTATAAGCATTTTGTACTAAAGCATTATGTATTGATATTTAGTTACAAACTATGGTCAGGGAAATAAACTGGTTAGTAAATTGACGACCAATAGTCTATTTACTTTTCAAACAACTTATCTGTGCAGGCGGAATAACACAAAAGCAAAATAAACGTACCAAGTTCAACATAAGTACCAATGCCCACTTTCTTGGCAAGTAGCGCCACCTTGAACCGCACACTCACAGGTGAAACCTTCGAGGTAGCCCGCGAAATTCGTTTTTTTACGTTTTTTTTTGCAATTTTCCTATCAGTGTCGGGTGACTATTTGATAAAAAACGTATTCAAGGAATTAAAATGAACTGAGACGGTTGTATTGGTGATTTTAATCATGATAACTCAATAATGTCACATTTGTTACGGATGTGAATCCTATTTTACTTAACATACAACCTGAAACTGATTAGTAAATTGCAAAAAAAAGTTAAATTAAACGATTTTCGCGAGCTACCTTGTCACATTCACCAATCCATCAATTTATTTCCCTTACGGTAACTATAAATATCATGCCCTTTTGTTACACATGCCTGAGCTAATCGTAGTTTATTTACATAATATCTATAATATGATATAATAATTTATCTAGCTGAAATGTCATAAATCTCCATTTTATTATATTTTTTAGCAAATTTTATGCTGAGTTATCTAGTGTTGCCATTACCTGAGAAACAGGAAGAGTTAAATAGGAAAAATTACTGCCTGTTATAGTCCGTGCCACTTAAACTGAATGTTGAGGGGAATGCAGGGTACACTCGCGCAGGAAACTTCTAGGCCTATTGTTTTATTTTCGAACTAGCTTTGCGTTTGCGGCTTCGTATATTGCTTATCAGTAGGTTGACATCGAAAAATATATTAAATAAAACACACACGTTTGTGTGTGTGTTCTAAATGTGTGAAATTAAAAACACAATTCTTCTCACTGTAGACTCGCAACATTTTGTTGACTCTGCGGTCCGTTCATGCATTATTTTAAATTATCAAAAATATTATTATCAGCCTCTCTCTTCATATAACAATTTACGTCACAAATCATTTTTCTCAATTGTGTTTGTGCGCGATGGTATTTTGAGAACGACGGATCAAGCGCACCGTGGGAACCGAGCTTGATGCGTAGCTTGAGCGTTCACCTTACGTGGCGCGACCTGTACATCAGGTTCGTCTAAGTTGCAACTTTAGTGTTTAGTATTAGGGATAGCTCAAATTATATCAAACTTTTTTATATTTGTACTTAATCAATTTTTTTTTTTTTCAAAAAATTGTAACGAATCTCCTTAAAATTACGAAATCGCCTATGCCTAAGTTTTATTTATTTGCCCTTACCGAAGGTTTTTTAATTTCATGGTGAGTCTCAAACCAGTGCCTGGCAACACCAGTTACATAAATCCTACCACTTTTACGGTAACCATTCTAATTATTGGTACTTCAACGAATGAATGGAGATAGAAATAAAATGAATTTATATTTTTACCACTTTTTTACATTGTGTTCAGTATGTTACCAAAACCATGTTGCTATTATTAGTAGAGAAAATATTTGTTTCTTTATTTTGATATTGCCATATTATTCATTTTCAATCGATTTTTAACTGCTGTCAATTTTAGGCGGCAGGCAATGCGAATATAATATCATATTTGATAAATAAACGTTTGAAAAATATTACCAACTGTTTTTTTTATTGAGGACCTTCTAGTTAGTAACTAAAATGTGCTGCCTGCTGGGGCTGCGGATTGTTCGAAAGAGATACCGCGGCCCAGGGCACAAAGGGCTAAGAAGGAAAATGGGTGGTTTTTAGTCTGTAGAAGTCTGAAAACCCCTTCCGCTCCGCCCTAGAGGAGTCATATATTGACCATCGTGCGTTCATCACACCTCGAGCAAGCAGCTGAAAACCACATAACACAAAAAACCAGTATACTTTCAGTAAAAGTTGTTACCGACACTTCTTCTACTTTATTTATTTGTTTAGATCTCGATCGATTCACATATAATAATTCAGAACCGTGCGCAATTGGTAGGCTCAGATTAAACTCGAGCCGAGGTAACTCAAGGTGTGGATATCGACGCGAATAATACACACGCAGGACATCAACAACGCGCAGAGCGCACGTGCAACGAAACGTCACGAGCGAGTCATGCGGCGCGCTCTACTATCGAAGTATCAGCGCCCGACCAGTAGCAAAGTGCTTTTAACGGCGTGCGTGCGCAGCGCGGTAGGGGGATTCGATCGGGGGCCAACAAGAATGTGTTAAAATCGGAGTGCTACCGGCCTATCACTGCTCTCCTGCATCTCCAAGGTGTTTGAGCGACTCCTGCTGCGACACCTTAACCCGCACCTGACGCCTTGCCTCGCCCGGAACAATTCGGGTTCCGCTTAGAACACTCCACGACGCTCCAGCTGTCGAGGGTACTGCACCTGCTTACGGCCGCGCTCAACAAGATGGAGCACGCGGTTGCAGTATTCCTCGACATGGAAAAAGCGTTCGACAGAGTCTACCACCCGCCCTTACTTTACAAGGTAAGGCAGTCGAATGGTCGTCCCAGGTCAAGTACCTCGGGGCCACCATCGACCGACGGCTCACCATGGCCAGTCACGTCCGCAAGGCCGTCGCCAAGGCAAGGACAGCTCGCGCCCTGCTCAAGCCAGCGCTCTCATCTCGCCTGTGACTGCGAGTCAAGTTGGAAGTTTATAAGACATACATTCGCCCGCTCCTCACCTACGCCGCCCCCGCTTGGCTCGCCCTCACGAGCGAGACCAACAAAAAGCTGCTCCGCTCGCAACAAAGTCTTGCGCTGCGGTAGCTTGTCGCCGCCCCTTGCTTCGTGAGGAACACCACCATCCAGCGCGACCTAAGATAGAGAGGTGTATAATTTCGGAGTTTCGTGACTTTCTCTTAGTATTTACAATTGAATCATGCACGATGTTTATTTATTCATGAAATTCTAAATACCTACTACACCGTGACTCGGAAATTATAGTGTTACTAAAACAGTAGGTAATTTTCTCGCAAATAACTCAGCCGGTATTGAGCTATATGGTCATAATGGTGCAATGGTGAATAAGTAAGATGTTCATAATTATGCAAAAACAAACAAAAAATGTAATAGATAAATTTTATTTTCAACAAAATTATCAAAGGATTCGCTGTTACGATTTCATCAGAAAAGTTTTTCGTTACTTTTCTTAAGGCTCCGTTTACACAGACCGGCTCCGAGAGGAGAGCACATTTTTATCACGTTTAAAACTTTTACATGTCACTTTTTTATTCTTCAGAGCAAACCTAACGCGCTTAGGATGAAATATTGCCGGCCGATGCTCTCCGAGCCGGTCTCTTTGAACGGACCCTGAAACGTCTGTAGTAAATTATACCCTATAGCAGAATATAAGAGTCAACAAAAGGGGGCAGAATTGTCGGAATGAAACACCGACCCCATTTCGTTAACTTATGGGATCTGACTGAGATTAGGGCGACCGCTAGAACACGCGCGATACATAAAGCCGGGTACACACTTACGCAATTTAACATGGAATTAAAGAATTTGCCGTCCACACATTATAGCAATGTAACAGAATTCCCATAGTGTGGACGCCGTGCAAACTACGCGCACGAACGAGAGCATTTCAGTTCGTGCGCGCCAAGATCCACTATTTGTCGGCAACACACGCGGGGCGCGCAATGTACACGGAGTGCCAGTGTGGACGGGTTGTGCGTGTTTATACTGTCTTCTGTTCATGTACATGATCGGTTCGTGCGCACGCTGCGTCCATACTTATAAAATGCTCCTTTAATTTTACCTTGCATGTTACATTGCGTAAATCTGTACCCGGCCTAATACTAGTAAGATGGGTGGCACTAGACGCTGGTGCGTACGAGTGTCCCCTGCGTGACTTTGACGGTCACTTGCTTCGTACATTCACTTGAGTTTCAGCGGACCCCATACAGGCTAAACCCATTCCAATATGGGTAGGCATAGTTTACGAAGCAATAATATATACATGACTAATTATTGTAAAACTACCCAGTTATCTTCTAAAATTGCACAGAGCAAAATCCCTAAGTAATCAAAATAAGGGAGTAAACATGCAGTGTGAAAGAAAAAGGAGTACCTAAATGATGCTGTGACCTCTGGTAGGGTCGAACAGAAGAGCGTGTTGCGCCGGCCCTAAGTAGAATGGGACAGGAAGATGACTGACATTGAATACCGTCGTAGTACCTAGTCTTACAAGAAAAAATAACAACAAACAAAGCCGGGTACACACTTACGCAATGCAACATGTACAACGAATGAGAATGAGAACATAATTTGCCGTCCACATTAGCGCAATGTATCAGAATTTCCAGAGTGTGGACGCAGCAAGGACGCAGCGCGCGCGAACCTAAATACTCCTTTCATGTTACATTGCGTAGGTCTGAACCCGACTTAACATAACATCACGCCTGTAATCCCCGAAGGGATAGGCAGAGGTGGACCTAATAGTACACCCACATTTCGCCAGTTATGTTTTTAAGGCCCATGTAATAGGGGGCAAGCCTATTGCCATCAACCGGGCACAAATCCAGACTCCGCGTCTGCAACTCATTCCTGATGGAAAAGCCCAATAACACTATACAACACGGGAATCGAACCCCCAAGACCTCATGTACAGCAGACGCGCTTGCAAACACTAGGCCTATGAACAAATAATAATTAAATTAGTCAGTAAAATTGTTTCACTAGTTGGAACCAATTTTGGAAAAAGAATCTTCGCGTTGTGTGATTGGTGAACATTCTATTCTAATACTGGCTTGAAAAATTGCAATAAAACTTTAGAAAAATCTGTACAAATATGATAACATCACTAAAGGCAGTAAAACCTCACAGTTTGCCTAAATCCTTCTAATATCAGCCACATTTTAGTTCCTAGTTTTACATATTTATTTAAAATAACTGGAAATACAATTATACAATTCCTTTATTAATGGGACTAGTAAGTCCTTGAAAATATGTAATGCATTTACATATTTCTGGTTGCAGAGATACTTAATGATTACTTAAGCCGTCACTCAGTAAAGGTTTGACATACTTTTGTATGACAAAACTGTCAAAAGCTTTACTAAGTGATGGCCTAAGTAATCATTAAAGCTCTCCGAGTGCGGCAGTTAGGATCACATAAAAGATGATAAATAGACATACTACAACTTTAAACAACAGTATTACTTCCATCAAGTTTCATATCGTGACGGCATTCAGTACTTTTCCATTTTTGATATCACAGTCTTTAGCCCCCCCAGCATCATGTTTTAAAGATCTCAAGTATTTTAGTTTGGCCCAAACTCCTTGGCACATTCGGGCCAATCGCTTATCATGTGTTTCTCTTGCGAAGACTGCTATGTTCCTCACAATGTTTCTTGATATGTGAAGGTTCCCTTTTTGAGCTTGTGAAAGTGCGGAGTAAAGACGGCTTCTTGCTGCCAAGCCATTGTCTCCGAGCATTCGTGAGAGTTTGTACTGCCTCAAGGATATCCTGCCTGCTTCCTCAGCCTGGAAAGTAGTAAAAGTAGTTTTTGTGTAATCTACTTTCTACTAGGTTATTCAAAATTGCATGCTGAGCGTTGTGAAGAGACTTTAGAGAATTTTTAGATATTATTAACAACAAATATAAAATATGGTCTGCTGGTGTAACTGGTGATTAAGGCTACAGAAACAGCATCCTTATGCAGCTGTACCAAGCAAGAGAGGGGATTGAAACACCTAGCATACTTACGCAGTGATCAAAATAATCGCCTAGAGCTGAATAAGCACCTCCAAGCGTTGATAGCCAAGAAAATGCATTCTCTATTTCTACTCTGGTCCAAACCAGTCTCAGCATCCTTTCATTCCTGGAATAACAAAAACAATACTGAATATAGCATGGGTAAGAACAAAATCCAAATATTGTCATAGAAGATTAAAACAACTTTTGATCCATGCAGTTAGTATTTTTACAAATAATGCTTAACTTGTTGTTTGCCGTGTAATTAGACACAATTAAAAAGGCATTGTGTCTCGCGTGGATCTACGTTCTGGCACACGAAGGGTTAATGCATGATTTATACTTTGAAAATAAGTTTCTGCTGGTCTATGTTGTATTTAATAATTACCATGCATAGTCAATGATTTCTTTATCTGGCGGTTCTAGAATCAACTTCAAAAATACTGTCCCACATTCGGGATATCCGCCGAGCCGGTTCAAATGTTCTACCACGTTATATCTGTACACATCAGAATTAACACACTCCTTGACGAAAGACTGCAGGAATAATGCGTTAGTCTTGAATTTCAGCTTTTTCTTAACATCGTCTTCACCATCTATCACCAATTCACAACAGTCTCCAGTCTTCACACCGATAGATTTGTAAAATTGTTCATCAGGCAGGACGCTCACGTCTTGGGTTAAGAAGAATATTGTATACGGACTTCGAAATAGACTAACTCTCACTACCACCTGCATTTCACCTACAGTTAGGTTATGTTTTTCTAGGAAATAATATCAACGTCGGCAATGATCAGACACAATTAAATCAATTACTTAAACAACAGTTTTCAGTAAATGAATTCGGAATCACGTGATTTTGCTGTTAATTTCTTAATCACAAAATTTTGCTAAACCAGAAAATACTAAGTGTCACTTTTATTATTTTGTCATTGCTGTCAAAGTCAATGTCAAATCAAATCACTGCTAGTTCACTGCTAATATTTTTTTATCAAAATTGTGGCCAAAATAAAGATTTAAAATTAATTTATTATTATTATTATTATTAAATTATATAGGATGGCAATTCGTTAGGTAGAATGGGGTAGGCGAATTAAAACGAATTTCGCGGGCTTCCTTGAAGGATCACCTATCCTTCAAGGAAGCCCGCGAAATTCGTTTTGTTTTTACGTTTTTTTTTGCAATTTGCCGATCAGTGTCGTCAGATTGTATGTTAAATAAAATAGGATTTGGGACCGTAATAAATGTGACTTGAGAAAATCATCAAATGACTCCTCTCGCTCTGGGCAGAGCAGTAGGGAGTGTCTGACTTCTACTGACTAAAAACGACCCATTCCTTCTTAGCCCTTTGTGTCGAGGCCGCGGTATCTCTTTCTTACAACCCGGAGCCCCGAACCCTCTCAGTTCGTATTACTTCCTTGAGTGACTATTTCATAAATTCAAATGGCATTCGTTTGTAAAAGTATTGTATGACCTGACGACCATGCCCTAATTTCTAAGGAGTCATTACTAATTTATATTATTATCTAGTTAGTATTCCGGTGGTGGTGGTAGTATTCTGGTATTTGTTAGAGAAACAATGTCTCCTGCTTCTGTGTACTTTTATACGTTTCCTATAAACAAAAGACATAAGAAAAAGTACGCCACCAGTATCGGAAACAGGGACACCGAACTAGCGGTGGTAAGGGCTCTTGAAAGAGAAACCTCCTAAAAATCGCCGTTTCCAGAAGTAGGTACTGCTTTCTGAATCAAGTAATTGATCTAGCTGTCAAACATCCTGATTTATGGCGCACGCGTGGGTAATTCCTGTCGTTAAGAACTGCGACAGCGCTGAATGGCGCTAATTGAAACTGGGTCACCAAGCGAGAGCATGCGTTGACGACATTTCCAGTTAGGCAACGGATGGACTGCACGAGCTACGTCTTAGGGGATGATGATGTTCGTCCCCATTTCTGATATACCACGCTTGTTCAAGCTCCCTGCAGGTCTAATCATCCTCAGTGTGACTGACAGGCACTGACGAGCACAGACCAATTAGCTTCTGACGAGGTTCTGTGCCAGAACGAACATATGGCGTCATCATCCTACGGATGCGTGTCAGTCACACTTTAGTCCGGCTTATAGCAAGCTCTGTGTAATAGACCCACTTTACGCATAGTTTTGAAATGTGCGTTTCGATTCTGAGTGTATCACTCCACTCGCCGCTTGTACAAACTACCAACGAATACGGCTCAAAAGAAAGGTTTTATGTATTTGTATAAGTATTTATGACGGAATGACGAAAAAAAAGCCAAAAACCTACGCAGCAAAGCTAAGTACAGGTACTCAACAAAAAAAATAGGAAATTGGTACGACACGACCTTCTCCTTCCTATCACACTCCTAGCACACTCTCAATAGAAAAAGTGATTGCGCAAAATCGGGGGTCGAAAGTGTTTCCAATCACTTTGAAGGAGTCACTAGTACTTACTTACATTGTTGCTGATGAGCCTTTTGGCACATCTTCTGAACAATAATGAAATAGACTTGAAAATCTAACCCACTGAAAGTTCCCACGACAATAACACAATGTTAGCTTCTTCCGTTTCGACACAAAAAGTCTATCGTACGCTAGGCGTAAGCCTTAGTTTCATTTACAAACAGGAATTAACAAAAAAACAAATCATCTGTGTGTCCGCAAACAAACGTAAACAGTGTCGTTCAATATAGTGGTGAGACGTTCCTCTATAGGTCCACTAAACACTCAAGCAGCTGAACGTCTGCTGAAAAAACAAATAGTTAAATTGTTCTAAAAAGGATAAGAAACCCAAATTAAAAGAATTCGCCATGTGGGAGTTAAGAATAAATCCAGTATTATTTTTGCTGGCAATACACAGTAAGTTATTTTTTTATTTAAATTGCGGGTATCAATAAGCTAATATGCCCTGAACATGCAGTATGTATTAGATACGTGTAGCAATATTAAATAATGTGATAGAACATCAAACTGAACCACTCTCTCCATAGGACCAACCTTATTATCGCGAAAAACCAAGTACCATAGCCGCTGCCCCATAGAATTGGGTGTAGCTGTGGGCCCATAAACTATTAGAAGTAATTAAATCACGTTCAACTGTTCGCAACGACCTATAATTTTTATTTTGAATGACCGGTTTACACTCCGTAATAGCGTTTCAACGCTTATTAGCTACACGTTTTCGTGAACGCGCGTTTCGGGTTGGTCGTTTCTTAAAGAGAAGAACCGGCAAGAAACTCCATATCAACAGAATGGCCTGTAACTCTGTAGGTATCGACATCGACGGCATCGACCATACTTTTTTGACACAACTTGTGTTTTTTTTTTGAAGTGGCACATCGACGGCATCTCGTAGTTCAGTTGAGGAGCTACTGCCTAACCGGACAAATCCTGTAAATGCCTTGAGTTTAAGATCTCCATGCAATTAACTTTTATAGTAACTGCGGTACTCAGAGATATTTATAAAGATTTGACATATTTTTATATGACAAAACTGTCAAATATCTATAATAAGTGATATGTCATAATGTAATCATTAAAGCTGTCTGTGACTAATCGCTGAGGGGACCCCCTATAGGGTACGGACCTCGGCTTAGGACGTCACTGGAGGGGGGGGGGGGGCAACAAAGGTACAGGCTGGATCTGAGAGAGATTATTTAGAGCCCCTAGATTCTCAGATACAGCCTGTCCCTATATTTACTTTTCCTCAGTGTACTAGTTTCCCTACTACATTCCTGGTGGAAGGCTGAAAAATCACGCTGAAACGCGCGTGAAGTTCACTCGCGTTGATAATGTGAACCAAATTCTAAAGGAGATCTCAAACTGACGCATTTTGTGTGTCTTAATAATTAAAACAATCTAAAGGGGTTTTAAACTTTCCGTCAGGGCTGCGGGTTGTTCAAAAGAGATACCGCGGCCTCAGCGCAATGAAGGGTTAAAAACGAACATGGGTGGTTTTTCCCTTCCGCTCTGCCGACCGATGAATCTATAAAAGGGATAGAACCGATGTGCCATATCAACCTGCTCGCCATTTTTATTAAAAAAAAAACAAAATGGCGGTGGTTCGATATGCCAGCTTCCATATAAAAAAGTTCAACCGCTTTTTTTTGTGGGGTGGGAAATCATCAATCAAGGAATCATTTGGTGATGTCCCACCCCACTCACCCCGCTCTGGGCAGAGTGGTAGGGAGTGTCAGACTTCTACTTAATGACTAAAAACCACCCATGTTCCTTCTTAGCCCCCTGTGTCGAGGCCGCGGTATCGCTTTCGAACAACCCGCAGCCCCCACGGGATTACACCTATGCCTTACTCCTGTAATATTTTGGTGTGATGTTTTATTTTTAGTGCATGACATCGGGTGCGTGCAGTGGGAACACCTGCATTGCGCACCTGACAATAACCAGGATATGACAGAAGGCTCAGTGGCTGACATAGGACGGTTCCCGTGGCTAGGAGTGGTGCAACACGCCTTCTGTTAGTATATTATGGGATAGTGGTATGGGTACATAAGTCATGACACTAAAAATCTAATTGGTTCATCAGTTAGATTATCAAAAAAAAATGTACAAATACTTTTTCCATTTCACATAAAAAAAAAATTAAGGATACAGTGCTTCGAAAACTCTTGTGACGACACATTTTAATTTTTTTTTTCCGGAAAGTGACGTCACAAGCCCCGACTCATGATCTTTAACGCGTTTTATCTTTGCCTATTTTATTTATTTATTATAACTTAAAATCACGTATCTAATATTTTCGATAAATCTAACTGACGTACTAAACAGAATCATATTTTTTTAGTCAGGGAACATCCCTATTGGGCCTTTCGATCTTTTTTATTACCCAGTGCTAACTGGGTTGTGGAGGTCAGATAGGCAATCGTTCCATGTAAAATATTGGTATTCAGCTGCATTGGAAGCTAACGACAACGACAAGATGATAAAGACAAAAAAAAATTAAAATAATGAAATTAAGGTGAATGCGACAAAATGGTCCACAAAATTCGGATTTTCTTAAGTTTTTTTGTAATTTATCAGTGTCAGGTTGTATGTTTAATAAATAAGATTCGCGACCGTAACAAATGTGAGTTTACTGATTAATAATTATTAAAATCACCAATACAACCGTCTCAGTTCACATCAGTGCCTTGAATGACTATTTGATGAATAAAACAAATAAGTTTCAAAAACTAAAACCGGACTACAAACAAAATCGCAGGCTACTAAAACCGCGGTCTTAAAAGTAGAAAACAAGAAAACTCGTAAGTAGATAAGTTGTACATTTCAATTTAACGTACCTACTCGTATTTATAAGTAACATTATTATAGAGGACGCCCCTACGACGACTCACTGACCGAGGACAGCCGTAGTCGCATGCCACTGATATCGTCAGCGTCAGGATGACTGGACCAAACGAGATAATTATGTACATGGGACCCTGTGAACTATTTATTACCTATTTGCTACTATTTACTACCTATAATGAAATATTTGCTACCTCTACATCTGATGACCATCTGATCTCTATATCTGATGCTCCTTCATGGCGTTCTCATTGATACAGAAGTCAGCTGCTAGTTGCTATTAGCAAAATGCAAACTATAATATAGTAATACAAATATTGTAATGTGTTTTCCAAGACCTTTTATTTGATACCAAACATGTTAGGATTACTTACCTCTTATATTTTCAAGGTTAGAATTTGATGTTTAAATTCCGTCGTAATAAAAATTGATAAAATTTATATAGCCTTTGTCACCAGAGCTATTCTCACGAATCTATTGACACCTTATTTTATAAAAACCGTTTGGTACTATAAACGCTATGGTGGAACAAACATACATACATAGACTGCCAAAATCATTACCCTTCCTTTTGGCTTTGCCATAGTCCGGTAAAAAGGCATCATGTGACACAGAATGACACTGATCGGCAAATTGCAAACAACGTCAGATAATTCGAATTGCGCGGGCTTATTTTTCGCATTCACCGTAAGTTTTAAATTATTATTGTGTAACATTTTTCTGTGTGAACAATGATATAGTATATCAGGTACTGCTTGTAAAGTGTAATTGTTGCTTCTATCTTTATCATTTCTCTGTTTTGTAGACGTAGGAGGAAAGACTCACTATGCTGTTACCGGCGCGGTACTTATTCACCCTGGGTTCGCCATAGCGGCAGCTGAAGACATCGCCAAGATAGGCCCTGATCAGATTGTGTAAGTCATGTTATTATGGATCACCTTGTATGAAGAAAAAATCATTAAAGTCGCACCATAAATCTTAATTTTATACTTTGAAAATTGGATTTTTGGGACTACACAGTCAGTGAATCCCAAAAATCCCGGATGGAGGGGGGGAGGAGTGGTAGTGCCCCCCACTTGAGTCTAATATTTAAACTTTAAAGTGCAAATTTTTGTTAGACTCAAGTTAATGAAGATGATGATGATGATTAATAATGATTTGTATGATTGCTAGGCAAGCAATCATACAAATGAATGAACTTGAGACACACCCATTTTTATGTAAAAAGGTACCCCATGCCATGAAAAAGTTATACTCAAAAATCATTTATTCATAACTACTTATACGGCTTGTGGTTTACGCGAAAAGTACATTGAGACCTCTCCCAAAACACACCCTTGAATTTTGTTCAGTACAGAGAAGTAGACTTTGATAAAGTAGTGGTAAAATATACTCCAGCTGCTAGTATTGGAAGTTGGATCGAGAGCTCCTTCGCCATAGGAATCGACCAACCCGAACCGTGCACTTTTTGTAGCCGTTTTTCATAAAGTGTCCATGTAGGCCTCTTCCTCTTTCTGACCTTGTCCCATTCTATTTGGGGTATTTTGGGGTCTTTTCTTCTTCCATTCTTCCCTGTCAGTCGTCACGGCATCATTAACTCCTTTCTCTTTCATATCATTCCTCACATAATTCACCCATCTTTTCTTTGGCCTTTCTCTCATTAATATCCACAATATGCGTTTCATCTCTCCTCATTACAAGTCCATACCAAGACAGACGACTTCCTTTCAATTTTTCTGTTACAGGCGCCACTTTTACACTTCCATCATCATCATCAGCCTATAATGTTCCCACTGCAGGGACTCAGGCCTCCTCTCTAGGAGAGGGATAGGCTATGATCTACCACGCGGGCCCAGTGCGGATTGGTAGATGTCACATGTCTTCGAATTTTTGGTTCTAGGACATGCCGTTTTTCTCACGATGTTTTCCATCACCGTTTTGAGAGCAGTGGTGATGAAATAAATTACACAAAGTAATGCGCCTGACTGTGGTTCGAACCCACGACTTACTGTTCTTAAGGCGGAGCCGCTACCACTGAGCCACCACCAATAAATATACTCATTCCTTACTTTACCCATTCTGATTATTCAACATCCATCTCAACATTCTACATGCATTTTCACACGTTTTATTTCATTTCCAGGAACAATACTAACTTGATAGTTTGGGACAGCAGTTCACATAAATACGTGTTGGAGGTTAAAGATTATATTCTACATCCTCAGTACCATGAGAGAGTTACTTTTGCGACCATTGCTTTACTCGATTTAATCGCTTGGGGCGACTCTTCATGGAACGAATGGAAAGGTGATGTTTTTTTTCAATATTACATAATGTTACGAGCTGGGTATGGGATAAATAAAAGCACTACCAATTGAACACACGAAATAACTTTATTACTCGCAAAACACTTGTAAACAATCGCAAATCACAACTGAACACTTTAGCGCACTTGATATCTCTTCGAACCTTTCGTTGTCTCGCTTAAAAGTAGACTGTCTCGCTGCGTCCTCTCTCGGTCCTTTTATACCCCAAACACACAATAGATATTCGAGAAAGTTCGCTATTATTCCATAAAGCATCCAGAAAAACATTAACAAAAAAATAAACTTAAAGATAAAATAACCAACAAAGAAGAAGTTACTTTACGCTGTAGGTATACGGTCGAAATTACAATGCAAGTATTATACCGCTGACGCCGGACGCAGTAGTTACCTACAGAATGGAATTAGGTACCTACTAGAATTCACGCGTGCTTCTCAGTTATTAAGCGAGGATTCTCGAAGATTCTAGATGACCGGCGTAACACTGCCCCCTCCTTAGACATGCTCGTCCCGAGCATCATTAGTCCCGTGATATCGCGCTAATCGGTCTACATGCACAACCTTAGGCGCACCTCGCGGACCCTTCTGTATTCGGTAGGTGACATCGTTGATCCTGGTCACAACTCGGTATGGTCCATCCCATTTTGCTTGCAATTTCGGGGACTTTCCCTTGCTCCGCACTGGGTTATGCAACCACACCAGAGAACTTTCATCGAAACCCCTACTGTTTGCCTTCCGATCATAACGGGTCTTCATCTTCTCAGACATCTGTTGTCCGGATTGTCTGATATGCTCATACACATCATTTAACTTATTACGCAGGTCATTTGCGTAATCCGTTACACTGCGTGGGACATCAGGGGGAGTTCCAGTTATTAAATCTGCAGGCAACCGTAGTTCCCTTCCAAAGTTCGCGAAGGCTGGAGTTACAGTCGTACTTTCGTGAACTGCACTCCGATAGGACAGAAGATACGGCTGTATGTGCTTGTCCCAATCCTTTTGCCTGCTTTCCACAACTTTTGCCAGATATCTCTCCAACGTCTGGTTGAATCGTTCCACCATTCCATCAGATTGTGGGTGGTAAGAGGTGGTTCTAGTTTTGTGTGTACCCATCAATCGACAAGTCTCCTGAAAAACTTGCGATTCAAAATTCCTCCCTTGATCGCTGTGAATTTCTAAGGGTACTCCAAAACGACAGAAGACTTCCTGAACCAATTTATCTGCGACTGTTGTGGCTTCTTGGTTAGGAATGGCGAAGACATCTGGCCACTTGGTGAAGTAGTCCATGACAACCATGAAGTACTTGTTTCTGGTATCACTTTCTGGAAATGGTCCTCCTACGTCCAGTGCTACCCGCTCCCAGGGGGCTCCAACGTTGTACACTTTTAATGCACCTCTGCTTCGTGTGTGGGGTCCCTTCACAGCCGCACAGCTGGTACATTTGCGACACCAGTCCTCCACATCATCTCGACAGTGGATCCAGTAAAAGCGCTCTCTGATCTTCAGGAGAGTCCTTTTTACCCCCATATGTCCTCCTGAGCATCCATCATGGTACAGCCGTAAAACATCCGGTACCTTAGCTTTAGGAACAACCATTTGTAGATGACAGCTGTCCCCTCGAGCGTTTTCCCATTTACGGCACAACACTCCATCCTGGATCACCAAGCTGTTCCATTGTGCCCAATAACTCTTAGTGATGGAACTCATCGCAGCCACATCACTCCACTTGGGCTTCGGAGCACCAGCTTTGATCCACTCAAAGATCGGTTTAATGTCCAAGTCATTTTGCTGAGACTGCTGTATGGTTTCCTTCCATTCGTCGCAGAGATCTGTTCTCAGCCTCCTCACAGACACAACTCTCTTAGTTTCTTGCCTGGAACTCTGCATACAGTCTTCACGCCAAGGTCTTGCCAGTACGTCTTCGTTATCGCGAGTTCTCCACTGGTGCTGGGCAGTCATTTCAGCCGCCTTTCTCTGCCGATGTTCATCTCTCGTCGAGCGTCGCTTTTTACAGTTTGACCGCAGATGACCACTTTCTCCACAAGTGTAGCACTTCGGGCTGTACTTTTGCGGGCGGTCGCGTACAGGTGACGCGACAACCTCCCTGACGCGGTGCGTACGGTGGTCCTGTCTCACTGCCTCTACTTCTAGAGCGTGTGCTAAGGCGTTCTTCAGCGTCTCATGATGTCCAAGTCTCACAGCGGCTCTCACTTCCAAGTCGCGTATTCCGTCGATGAACACCTGTACCAAATTTACGTCTATGAGTGCAGGAGCAGACCGGTATGCTTTCCGAACTATCTTTTCAACTTCCAGTGCCCACTGTTGTAAGTTCTCGGCACTACGTTGAACGCAATCCCTTAACTTAGCACGAAAAACGTGCTCCAGGTGCGCGTCGCCGTATCTAGACTCAAAAGCCTCCAGCAGCTGTTCGTAGGTCACATCCTTGCCGAGTGCCTCAAGAATGTTAAGGGCCTGGTCTCGGAGACCCAAGGTGAGCGCTGTCATGGCTTGCGCTTTGGTCCACCCATTCGCCTTCAAAACAGCCTCAAATTGGATTTTATAGGCCGACCACGAAGATGTTCCGTCGAATGGCGGCACTTTAAACCCGCGCACCGAAGGTGCAGCAATCACTGACGTCACAACCCCATCTCCAACCTTAATTTCACTCAAGGCCTTCTTCACATCAGCAATCTGAATTTCGGCCTTTGAGATTCGATCGTCGTGCTGCTGTACCTGCTCCTTCATCACGCTCAGCTCTTTGCCAACTGATGCGTGAAGATCCTTTATCAGGAGCATCTGTTCCTCTTGGCGCCGGGCCTGTTCCTCTTGACGGCGAGCCTGTTCTTCCTTGTCCCGTTGCATCTGTTCCTGCAACTGGCGAGCTTGCTCCTCTTGACGTCGAGCCTGCTCCTCCTGACGACGTGCCTGCTCCTCCTGACGACGTGCCTGGTCTTGCAGCAGCGCCATTAGGGCAGACAAGTCAGGCGCCGCTAATGCTGGAGTAGCTCCGGATGGGCCTGCGACTGGCTCTGACGTAGGCTGGACACCGCCTGGTGTCTGTGTCGGAGAGTCACCAAATCGCCTTTGGTCCATACCCTGTTGTCGCTGACTCCTAGTACGGATACTATCCGTGTCGTCCTTGGGTAGAATCGGCATTATTTATCCCTCACTTCTGACACCAAATTGTTACGAGCTGGGTATGGGATAAATAAAAGCACTACCAATTGAACACACGAAATAACTTTATTACTCGCAAAACACTTGTAAACAATCGCAAATCACAACTGAACACTTTAGCGCACTTGATATCTCTTCGAACCTTTCGTTGTCTCGCTTAAAAGTAGACTGTCTCGCTGCGTCCTCTCTCGGTCCTTTTATACCCCAAACACACAATAGATATTCGAGAAAGTTCGCTATTATTCCATAAAGCATCCAGAAAAACATTAACAAAAAAATAAACTTAAAGATAAAATAACCAACAAAGAAGAAGTTACTTTACGCTGTAGGTATACGGTCGAAATTACAATGCAAGTATTATACCGCTGACGCCGGACGCAGTAGTTACCTACAGAATGGAATTAGGTACCTACTAGAATTCACGCGTGCTTCTCAGTTATTAAGCGAGGATTCTCGAAGATTCTAGATGACCGGCGTAACAATAACATTTATTTATTTCCACGCAACTTTGCCCATAGACCTTTTTTTTTGAGTTGTGGAAATCATCAAATGACTCCTCCAGCTCTGGGCAGAGCGGTAGGGACTGTCAGACTTCGACTGACTAAACACCACCCATGTTCCTTCTTAGACCTTTGTGTCGAGACCGCGGTACTATAAGTTGTCACCTCATGACAATAATTCATAATTCTTTTGTGAAAACAGCACCGGTTCTACCTATCTGCATGCCTGTCAAAGGTTCCGGAACGTTGGAGCAGATATATGCAGTAAAAATGAGTGACGGTAAGCATTACTCTTATTAGTTATTCTGACTAATTCTCTTCATTAAATAACGATAGTCTGCCCCTCTGATCACGTGTGGCATGAGGCTCCTAGGATCGAATTCCAGGACGTCACGTGATGATTAAAAGAGTAACCTTTGGAGTTTCTTGCCGGTTCTTCTCCTTAGGAATCGACCAATGCACCGAACCGTGCCCCTTTTTTATGTCGACGTTTTACAAGTGCCCATGTAGGCCTATGTGAAATAAAATATTTTGACTTTGACTTTGACTTTGACTTTGACTTTGATGTTTAGGGTTCTGTAGTAAACGAGGAACCCTTATGGTTTCGCCATGTCCGTCCGTTTGTCTGTCTGTCCGCACTATAGCTCAAAGACTCTTAGTACTAGAAAGCTCTAGTTTAACAAGAAAAGGTACCATGTCTAAAGATGAGTTATGCTGGCAATCATCATCAGCCGACTCACTGTTCGTCAGTCGGGGCCGCCACCACTGGGCCACTACTGGTCTTCCTGCTTGCAAAGTGGAATAAAATCATGATTTTTGGTATCTCCAATACACACAAAAGCGAGGAAGTATTTTCATCTCGCGGTGCCTATTGTGTGGAATGTCATTGGAAGTATTGTGAATTAGTTCAAATAATTTTGCGATTAAAGGATTCATTTGTGAATTTAATTTTTTTAGACTCCAGTGCCCCCAGCTAAACGGTTGTGTTCTTTAAAGGTAAAAATAAATTCATTTATTCAGGTAATTTACACCCATTACCATTTGTCCCAATACAATCGCAATACATATAAACATGAATAAAACATTAAAATGTGGACAAAAATAAGTTTCAATATGAATAAATTTTGTTAAAAATAATGAAAACAATACAAACAAACATACAATTAAATTAAACTTATACATTAATTGGTTTTGGCACATAACACGCCTGCCACAGCAATAAGGGCAGTCCAGTGGAAGGTAATATTTCTTCTTCTTCTTCTTCAACCTTTCACCACCCAATGCTGAGTATAGGTCTCTTCCAGTGCACGCCATTCTTCCCGGTTTTTCGCCTTTCGCATCCAGTTCTTTCCGGCCACTCCAACAAGGTAATATTTAGGGTGGTAGAATATAATATTATTATGACGAAATTACAAGGAAAACAATCACATTTTATAAGTTGGTTGGGAGGCAGGTAGATAGGCACGTTTATCAGTTTATTTCTACCACATATTTTGATGGGCTACTACGGAACCCTACATTGTGCGAGGTCCGACACGCACTTGGCCGGTTTTAGATTGTTTCATTATTAGTCTGGAGTTTGGAACGGAGATGTATTATTATCACACGCATCATCATCATTTCAGCCGAAAGACGTTCACTGTTGGACAAGTGCCTCCCCTAAATCATCTCGCCACATTTTACATTACGTGTCGCATCCAGCTTATCCCTGCAACTTCACCAGGCCATCGGTCCACCTAGTTAGTGGGTGGCTTTCCAACGCAAAGTTCGCGGTGTGCGTCTGAGGCTATAATTATTATTGGTGCAAATTCTGATTTAATTCCAGCGTACGGCTCAGTGGAAAAAGAGATCGTGAAAATGAAATACGTTGGCAATCAAGCTTGCGAAGAGTTTTACTACAAATCTCAGGTAAATTATCTACACTAATATTATAAAGAGGAAAGATTTGTTTGTTTGTTTGTAACGAATAGGCTCTGAAACTACTGGACCGATTTGAAAAGTTCTTTCACCGTTGGGAAGCTACACTATCCCCGGGTGACATAGGCTACTTTTTATCCTTGTATTCCCACGGGAACGGGAACTACGCTGGTGAAACCACGTGATGCTAGTTTATTATAATTCATCGTCAACGTTTCTTGCCATATAGATCCATGACTTTCCTATAGATCTCTTTATGGGCGTTGGTCATATACAACAGTCAGCTGTCATTTCGAACTGCTTTCCTTACCATACATATAATCTTTTAAACAAGGTGCAGATTTGCTGACTGATTTTGCATCTCTTGAGGTGTTAGACAGGGCTGTATAGCGTCTCTTTGGCTGTTCAACCTATAATTGGATAGTCTGACAGATTTGAAGAGAGAGAGAGTATGGATTGAGGATGAATGAATCGCCTGTCAAATCCCTTCTTTACGCAGATGATCAAGTTCTTCGTGCATCAGGTGCAAGACATGGTAATTGTTATGAATTTTAAAGAAAAGGGTTGAATGTAAATATAAACAAGACGCAGGTTAAGAGGATGTAGGTATCGGTGTGAGATGTGGAATTAATGATAAGTGTGTAGAACAGTAAAATAATTATAGAAGTGTGGTTTATATAGGGTGTAAATTAACCCTTCACACATACGTCAACCAAGCATTCTGTACATGAAAATAAGTACCCCTACGCAATTTTTTTCCAAATCATTATGTATTTATAGCTTTTAAAACTGCAAATTATGTCAATTTGTTTTATTATGACAATAAAAATCATCGTTTGAAGGCATGTAGGCAGGGAGGTTAATCAGTTTAGTAAGTCCACAAACTTTGATGGGCAACTGTTCTACGGAACTCGACATTGCATTCTACGTGGTCCGACATGAACTTGGCCGGTTTCTTTATCTGATGGATGACATAATTATATTATTACAGCTAGCCCATATTGCCCCACTGCAGAGCAAGAACTCCCTCCATTTCTTCCAAACGGTCACGATTCTTTCCAATTCTCAAGAAAGACATCCAGTTCGTCGCGCTATCTCCTCCGTGGTCTGCCGCGAATCCGTGTCACTATTTCAGGGCACCAATCCTCCCGTCGGGGCTGCGGGCACAAATGACTAAGAATGATCAAGGGGGGTTTTTAGTCAGTAGAAATCTGACAGAGTGGGACGTGGGAGGAGGAGTCATTTGATGATTTCCAACCCTTTAAAAAAACACTTATCCTACCTATGCTGACCTTGACATAAATTGTCTATATTCACGATTATACATGGACACCGCTCTAAGGACCCTCGTCCACGGCGACTTTTTGTAGCGATGCTGTCGCGTGTTTGTTAGTTTTGAGGCCAAACAGCTAGCGACCGCATTAATGTATCGCTGCGAACGCGCGACAGCATCGCTTCAAATAGTCGCCGTGGGCAAGGGGCTTAACTTTCAGAATTTCTGATGATGTTACTTTCACAGTTGTCATACACGAAAATGAACCCAGTAAACCCACTGTGCGCAGTATCTGAGTTTAGCAAAACGCCCTGCGTTTGGGACTCAGGTACCGTACTCATCACCAGACAATCGTGGGGATTTTGGAAACTGGTGAGTTGTTCAATAATTATTGAGAGTGAGTTTTTTATTTCACGATTTTTGATGAGACAAACATGTTAATTATAAACGATTCACGTTGCACGGTAGGGCTCAAAGTATCGTAATCAAACCGTTAGGCCTATGTAACTATGCATTGAAAAGTAACGGGTTGGAGCTATTCCAACTAATTTTGTAACAATAAAACATGTATTTAAAAAAAAAGAAGATGGAATCAATGAAATTCCATGTCGCCGCAACTAGGTACAAGGTTCCCATTTCCCAGATATAGTCCAGAATAAAAAAACATTGCATTATCAATGACAAGTGCTTTTCTGCTCCGTATAAAGGGTATTTTCTGATGATGATGACTGATGCGCTGCGTGTCGCGGGTTCGATCCTTGCACGAAACAAATATGACCTAGAGATAGTTGTCCCGGGTTTGGATGTTTGTGTATGTGAATTTAAATTCTTGTAAACCTACCGATGATACAGGACAACTTCCTTGTGTTTCAACTATTCCTTGTTATTTTACATTTAGCTGGGTTTCGCTGTCCGCGGCCCCGGCTGTGGTGCTCCGACAAGATTCCTGAACATACACGACTACCTACCTTGGATCAATGACGTCATATCCGGGTTGCCTCTCCAAGATTCCGGGACCACATATAAGTTGGGAGTGCGCAGACAGAATCCGTACGAACTTATCATATATAAAGGTAAAAACATTCCCTACTTCTTTTTTAAAGTTGGTTGAAAACCCGACAAGTACTTGTCACATCTAAACATATACAAGTTGGAGCCGAAAAAGATAGCAGTAGCCTGTCTCCTAGACTGAATTGTGAGATGACACTAAAAAAAAAAAAACAATTCCTTTGTCTTTACTTTCTTCATGCATGATGTTGGTAGATACAGGCCAGATATAGGCCAGTAAAAATAGTTTTTTTTATAAAGTTTAGGATAATTGAGGGAGCATAAAATCATCAAGTTATTGTTTTACTTTTTTGTGTTTTTCGCGGCGGCTGGGACGTGATCTCTCACACTCACTTTCCGCCACCTCCTTCGCTAGCATCACTGCTTCGCAGGAGGTGACGGCGTCCCATTCCTCCTCGCCCCGGAGCATGGCTTGCACCAGGGCCGGACGCGAGAGGTTGCCGCCGATTTATGTTGGCCTAAGAACTTATCAAAATGTACTGAACAGCTGATATTTTTTTCGTGATTTCAGGTCTGTTATCATAAGTAGGTATGTACAATTACGTGTTTATGTATCGATCGCTAATCACCAGTCACCATAATATTATGCCAAACGAATTTTAAGAGTTTCATTTCAATTGCACGGTTCATAATACATTTCCAACTTATTTAAAATTTCAGCCGGAGTTCAAATTCCGAAACATTATGGAGTATGCGAACGAGGACCCAAAAAACGTGGGACCATCCTTTTTAAGGACAGTCAAGAACTTCTGCTTAACAAGAATTTTGTACAAGGTTTTTATTTTGTAAGTTTTTCGAATTCTTTGTTGATAATTGTGTACGGTCAGTACCCAGCATTACCTGGCCCCTCGTCTAACACCACTTGCCATCGTCTTCTTTATATGAGGGATCAAATAATGCTGGGCATTGACTGCACTATACTGCTGCTTCTCTTTGATCTTGCGCTAGTTATGAACTTATAGTTTTATTTATTTAAACTTTATCTATGAAATAAAAATTAATCCTATGAGAAGACGTTTCGGGGGAGCGGAAACAATGGGTCTATAATTAGAGTAAAGAAAAACATTTTTTTCACTAGTTTACACGTTCACAATTTAGCGCTCTCTGATTGGTACAAATGGCCGGTCGCTGTCGTCTCATGCACTCGCGCCAAGTCCTGCAGATGCTATTTTCATAATAAATGAATATGATGTACTTATTATTTTAGATGCTAAGTTATGTACCTATAATACACACATCAAAAGTGTCTAGGGATCAACATATATTTTTGCAATAACTTTTCTCCTGATTGATATTAATTAAAATCTTCTTTAAGGATTCATCAAATAAAGTGTTTTCGTTTGTCACAGTAACGATAAACCAAGTCACCTTTGCATTAATAAAGAAATTTGTCATTTTCCTAATAAAGGGATTTTTGACATTTGAACCACTAACATTAAAGTTCGAAAAAAAGACTGAAATAACAGTTTTCTTTAAAATTTTATTGGGTAACTTAAACAATTAATAATCCGTGTTTCTACCGCGAACACTAACAACACAAGAACATCGGTTTGGCATACTCAAAATGAGTTCATCCAAATCACGCTGTGGAATGGCCGCCCATGTTCGTTGCAACAACAAAAAAAGGTCTTCTTGCGACTGGATACCCTCCATATTCGGCAGAGTTCTTCTCTGTAGCATATCCCATGCATGCTCAATCGGGTTCAAGTCTGGCGACTGAGCAGGCCAGGGCACATTGGACAGGGGACATTGATGTTAGCTGCGGCGAGAGTCTGTCTTACAACTCTTGCGGTGTGCGGTCGTGCATTATCATGCATTAACTGAAATAAGGGACCGATTTGCACTTGTAGAGGAACGATGACGTCTGATACAATCGTCTCAGCATAAATTTGAGCGTTGAGGTTGCCTCTGATCCAAATCAACTCAGTTCTTCCGCCGATCCAAATACCCGCCCATACCATGATGGTTCCACCACTATAAGGATGGACTTTAATCGCTGTTGGCGTCCAGGGGTTCTCCAGTGTCGTATACGTCTTGTATCCGGTCTCATACCAAAACGAGACTCATCAGAAAAGCACACGAAACGCCATTGTTCTTCTGCCCAATTTCTGTGTTCAAGAGCCCATTGATATCGAATCCTACGATTGTGCATTGTTATAGGTGGTACCCGTAGCGGTCTTCGGGAATGAAGGTTCACTTCATGCAAGCGGTTTCTGACTGTTTGGTCGCTAATTAAGTTCCCTGAAGAGTGATGAAGCCTCACGGCTAACATCATGGCGGTTATTGTTGGAGCTCTTCGAGTTAAGATTTGAATGTATCGGTCTTGTCTCCGTTTGGTGCAGCGATACCGTCCTCCATGGCGCTCAGCCACGGTATCAGTGCTTCGGTAACGTGTCCAAAGTCGACTGATAACACTCTGACTTGTATTCAGAGCTAAAGCCACAGTACGTTGCCGGGAACCAGCTTCTATCATTCCCACGGCTCTGAGCATTTCTTCCCTGCTTAAATGACGTCGCCGCTCCATAATAACGTTGGTTTTAATCAGTAGTAGGGAAACAGTAGCAGCACACATTGACAGCTGATTTTCATCTTTTACTCGGATTTGATTCACAGTTCCTGATTCAAATTATGAAATGCACCAAAAAGGATCCATATAAATTTATAAAATCATAAATTTATTACAAAGCCACATCTCAATCTCAAGAAATCCGCATAAAAATGCTTGATCCCTAGACACTTTTGATGTGTGTAAATTAGATTGTCTATGGTCGCTTGAATTGTATTTCTTTGAGGACAAAATGTTGAAGCTATAAAACGTAAAATGGTGATGAGGTTTAAATTCCGTGGCTGAGTTAGTAAATTAGGTGGCTATGTATAAATAGGAAGGACCAGTTACGATAATTGATGATCTTTATTTGACGCCTTCTGTAAGATATTTAGTTGGCATTGTAAAAAAGACGAATTAGTTTATTAGAGGCCATCTCATTTTCCCGTGGCTTAGTTATTAAATTAGAAGTTTGTTCCCGTGGCTAATAAAAAAATCGGTGGCTCGACTTATTAAAACACATAATAATGATGTACTAATCAATAATATTGTGGCTCCGAGTTGCCTTGTCTAGCATACTACTGTTAAACCCACGATGGTTTGTGTGGTATGTTTACGTCTCTTAAAAAAATATTATAACTGTGTTTTATTTTAATAATAATAAAAGTAAAAAAAAAAATCAACAATGATAATAATTTGTGTTCCCAGTTGGTGGTTACTATGATGGCAGAATTCGCGTGCATGCGCGTGGATCTTGATGTATCTCGACAGTCTAACGCTGCTGTGTGGCTCGAACACAACTGTCACAGAGATGCCCAGGGGGCGCATGTAGGATTTGACAGACCTGAAAGAGAAAGGTAATCCATAATTTTTTTTTTTTTTTTTTTTTGCTATTTTTTGTAACGATGATGAACGCGCTACTCTCATTAGAGCGGATATTAACGAGTTCAAACAAACAAACTATTCAGCTTTATATATTAGATAGTATGGATATTGTTACGCCGATCGTCTGGAACATTCCAGATACCCCACAACTACCTATTTGTTTCTTTATTTCGATTTCCTTAAAATTGAAATAAAATTAAATGTCACGGGCGGGACAGGCTTAGTCCCGCTTTTTGGGGATTGGTCGAGCGTGCGTGCAGGATGCTGGGGAAGCAAGGGCGGGTGGCACAGAATTAAAAAAAAAATTTTAAAAGAAGTTATATCTTCATAGATACCCCAGCCCCACCCGCTCTTGGGCAGAGCGAGTGCGTGTCAGATTTCTACTGACTAAAAACCACCCATGTTTCTTCTTAGCCCTATATGTCGAGGCCGCGGTAACTTCTGAACAACCCGTAGCCCCGACGGGATCTCATTCTCAATTTTTTTTATGCTCACTGATTTTTTTCCAATCTCGAACTTTATGTTAATTTAAAGCTTCTATGGTTTGTGAAGCATATTTTTCTGAAAAATTAAACTTTTTAATTTTAATTAGTTTTTTTTTTATTCATAAGACGAAAAAGACTCAACCGTTAAATGACAGGGTTAATCCAGAATCTGAATAAAAATAATTTGTTTTAATTTATATACATATTCTATGGCTATTTTTGCTGTCTATTGTCACATAAACGTAATTTTATATACTTTTTTTTTACTATGCCCCCGCTTTCGACGAAAGAATCCCGCGTTTTCACTCAAAAAGTTGTAAAATCCCAACTTAGCTAAAAAAAAAACTAGCAACGCTGGTGGGTAGGTACTTCTATTGTATTCCCAAGGTCAGCGACGTGCGCGAATGCGGGCGGCACAATTTTATTGTCATTGCAATTTCGACCGATTGCCCAGGGCGGTGTTCATTTGAATATTAAATTATGAAATGCAAATAGAATGGACCCCGCCTGCTTCCAAGTTTTGTTTAATTCAAAATGCGCTTGTTTTTTGCTTTCAGTTTTTTCAGTCGGGTTTTTTAGTTTTTTAACTACTTTTTTATAATTCTTGTACACTGAAATATTGATTACAATTTGTTTTAATTATAGCGTGTCGGATCAAGTGACTGATGTCAAACACTGTATCGTGTCATCAGTCTCTAAATGTATCTGTATAATCTTAAAAGTAAATACAAGGCAGTTGGCGGTATACTTATTAGCTTGTTCGACTGAACATTCTAACGTTTTATTTGATGTGTTCACAGAATGACGTGCTTCATGTTTTTCAAAACATCTGCTTTCATCGAGATTCGGTTTTATTTCTCATTCAGAGCTAATCTCGATATCTCAGTGTACGGTCAAGAACACAAGCAAAGGAGGGTCCCGAATCCATTCAAGTCAACACAGTACACGACACCGTGGTGGCCAACTCCTAATAGACTAAAGATGGGCCACTGGGTACCTGTTGCAAAATGGTTTTGGCATTTGTAAATATAAATAAATATAATTTAAACGAAAACAGAAAAATGTTTTAATAATCCTCTCGAAGTCTCACGGGGTGACAGATTAAATTCAGAGGAAATTGCCAATGGTATGAGCCTGTACCCCAGAATGTAGTAATTTATGTCATATGAATGTAAATCATACATTTTATTCAAAATTAAAATTGGTTAAAACAATATAAATCTTAGAAATAATGTAGGTAAAACAAAGTTCTATGCCTGAACCTACTAGGGTATACCTGTATCTCAGGCGATATATATGGCTTCGAATACTATAACTATCAGAACACCTGTTCTCTGCATTTTTGCCGAAAATAGTGAAAAACGCTTCGCAGAATTTTATTTCGCCGAATAATCATTTGCCGACTTGTCATTTCATATTGTTTTATTTCCCATCCTCACAGTTACCAACTGTACGTTTGGCATGATTTTCATAATAACACTGTATAAAATGCCAACTTTTAAGTAGCAGAATGTTTTACTTTGCGTAATATTAATTTAGATGTTTATTGTTTACCAAATCAAATGATTGGAACCTAACCTCCCTAGGCCCAGTCGACGGGTAGTTTAAAAAAAATAACCACGAGTCGGGGTGCCGCAAGACCCGAGCTCGCTTCGCTCGCTCTTGAGTAAAACTTTGTGTAAACATAAGTTTGTTTTTTATCATTATCAATGTATGAAAAGGGAACTGTTACACTGACAAAACGTCATTCGTCTAATAGTTGTATGGCCTAGTGAAATGTTTGACAAATGATAAATGTCCCAAATGTTTTGTGTGATTAAAATAATCAGCTTAACAATAATTCTACCTAATGAAACGTCATACATACATATAATTGCTTATCGTTAATTGTCAAAGTGAAACATTCGGCGAAACGTTAGTTGGCAAGTGATGATAATCTGACCAAAAAAATATCGGTGAAAAGGCATTACCTAGAACACCAGATTTCTAAACAATATTTAATATTTTTATAAAACAATTTGTAAATTTACATTTACGCCTAATTTACTTACTGCCGCACTCAAAGAGCTTTAATGATTACTTAGGCCATCGCTTAGTAAAGATTTTGACAGTTTTGTCATACAAAAGTATGCCAAATCTTTACTAAGTGACGGCTTTAGTAAACATTAAATACCTCTGAGCTACTGCGGTACTCAGAGATATTTAATGTTTTTTTTAGGATATCTCCAGTACACATTAAAGTGGAGATGATTTTTTTTTTCTCGCTATTTCCATTGTGTGGGATCGTCGATTTTGTGAGTTTAGGTACTCAAAAAGTTTTTCGATTAGGGTATTCGTTTGTGATATATTAAGGTGTAAAGTGCAAATTTTTGTTAGGCTCAAGTGTGCCAACCTAAACCTAACCTAACCTATACGGGTTGTGCAATGTGTTTGGCTGTTTGGGCGTGGGAAAATATTCATGGTTGTAGCATACAGTGTGATTCTTTATGGGTACTTCTCTGATTTTGTGCAAATCACATGTCCGTGCATTTTTTGGCGAATCTAAGCATCCTAAAAGCCCGCAAATATTTTTTATCTATAATTGGGTAGCCTAACTTTTAATGCCAAGAAGAATTAAAATTAATCATGACGAGTTAATGACTCAAAATAATATTTTAGTTGCTTAAATTTCATTACCCTCAGTGTCTTTGTTGCGACGAGTAAGAAAAACATTTTTATTTAATTTTACGTAGAGGTTATGCTCTGTATTGTTAATTGAGGAACCTCAAGTACATCATAAGGAAATGAATTATGATTTTGCAAGTTATAAAATTGTTATTATTTTAATACATTGTCATAAAAACAATTTGTCGTTAAAAATATTACATTACCTTCAGCCTATCTTGAAATATCAAAAATTGTGCTGTATATTGCATCGTACCTGGATCGAGCACCCCCTCCCGCCTCCGCACTTGCCAGTCAGTCGGCCAGCAACAACAAACGGGGCAGGACGCACGCCATTTTTATCGCGACAGTTAAAAAAGTTCGACAACTACGCGCTTCAACCAATTTCAGTTTCATTACATTCAGCGGATTTTTGACGTAAGTAGTTGTGGTTTTTTCATACTTTTAGTTTTAAGGCATTTGTTATAATGTATGTTCATGTTTATTATTATCATTATGTACCGTAATCGATTAATTGCAGAGTAAAATAAAAATCAGTTTGAAAAATTCATTACCCTCACTTTCATTACCATATGAGACTAAAATGAAGGTAATGAATTTTTCATATTATTCTATGTTATATTATATTCAACCCTAATAATATATTATTTTAAATGTTTTTTACGAAGAAGGGTTATGTTTTCGATTTTGTGCGTTTAGTATGTATGTATGTATGTGTCCATTTCTTTGGCACGCTCTACAACCTAAACGGCTGAACTTTTCTATTCTAACAAATATTATCGTTTTCAGGAAACGAGTATGGCTAAAACGAAAACTAAAAAAACTCGCGAAGAAAAGCTTGCTCAAGCAAGGCTGCATAAAAGGAAAAAGTACGAGGAAATTAAAAACGACCCCGAGAAATATGCAATTCAGAAGGAAAAAGAGAGACAGAGATACTTGAAACGAAAAGAACAAAATAAAATAAAATCTGTTGCTAAAATGACACCAAGGGGAAAAATACTTCAAATAAAAAAATGGAACGAAAATAGTAAGCGTTATTTAGAGAAAAAGAAAAAGGAAAGGGTAATACAAAAGATGCTGATTGATAATTCACCTCCAACAAGTGATAGAGAAGAAAATGTAGCTGAACAAGACCCATTAGAAGGGCCATCACACCAATCAGTAGAGGTGTCCAACATAAACTGCAAACGGTGTCAAAAAAAGGATAAGATAATAAGAAGACTTCGTTATAGTTACAAGAAAGAGATTGGTAAACTGAAACAGGAAAAGGAAAAAGTTATTAAAGAAAAGGATGCAATGAGAAAAATGTTGATAAGGCAAATAAATAAACAACGAAAAATACAAGCAAAACCATCAACAAGCGAGAAAGTGGATAATTTGATAAAATCAATAAACGAAGACAAACGAGAAGAAGTAAAGAAAAAAAATTTATTTGGAGAAATCATATCGAACAATTTAAGAGATGGATTTAAAGTTTTAAGAAAGAAAGAAAAACGAGAGTTTAGCGATATAGTCATGAGAGACAAAGACCGTTTCAAGAAGCACAAGGTTTTAGGTAAAGCGTCGAAATTTACAGTGCGAGATAAAAATAAAATAAGTCAAAGCAATGAATCAAACATGGATGCAGAGAGTAAAATCAAACAAGACGTAGAAGATTTTTTCGAAGATGACTGCAATACTAAAATGTCTCCTGGTAAAAAAGAATTTATCACACGCAACGGACAAAAAAAACAAAAACGATATTTATCGGACACATTAACCAACCTCCATAAAAAGTTCATGCACGTTCAAAACAGTAATATTGGATATTCTACGTTCTGTAAATATCGACCATTTTGGGTTCTCTACCCAAAAGAATCTGATCGTAATACATGTGCTTGTAAAATACACGTAAATTTTGACTTGTTAGTCAAAAGTCTTAACAAGACAAAAATCACTAAAGAGGCAAATGGAACAGCTATATTGGAAAGCTTGTGCTGTGATATACACAATGAAGAATGCTTAAATCGAACTTGTGAGGTATGTCGAAACAGAGTAATTAACTATGAAGAATTTAGCAATGAAGAGAAAATAAACTATTATCAGTGGTGCGCAAAAAAAGAAACCTACAATGTGAAAGGGCAAGATAAAACAAAAATTGTTACCGTAAAAACTCGATTACAAGATTACCCACGAAACGTTATCAAAAAATTGGAAGATTCTCTAAAATCTTACATTAAACATTGTACTAACATCGTTGTCCAGTACAAGAGTATTAAATCTCTGAAAGCGACAATGACTACAAAGGAAGTTATGCTACACATTGATTTTTCCGAAAATTACTCTGTCAAATTTAATGAGGAGATACAAAGCTATCATTTTGGCGGCAGTCGATTGCAAATAACGTTGCATACTGCGGTTGCGTATTTAATTGATCCAGAAACTGGAATCATGAAGTCATACAGCGTTTGCAGTATCAGCAAATGTAATAGACATGACGCAAGTGCTATATGGGCACATCTCATACCACTAATAGGTTATGTAAGAGAAATATCACCACTGATAGATACAGTACATTTCGTATCTGACAGCCCTTCAAGTCAATATAGGAATCGCTACATTTTCTTCGTTCACAATGAAAGACTTTTGGGAGCTCATTCAAGTCAAGGTAAAGAATGTCAAACTTTTATCTGTCTCAGAGCAAGATATTGAAGACAGAAAATTTCCCTCGTCGGTTCAAGGATTTCGTGGAACGATGTCTGTGCATCAAGTGCTTTGGTCATTTAACAGGTTTCGAATAACCTTCCGAAAACTAAGTTGTTTCTTGTGTGAAAACGGTGAAATATGTTCACATAACTACCATCTTGGATTTATGAACTTACCTTGTCTTTATGAAAATGTCGATCCTGAACATCTGCAAGATTTCTTAAATGAAAACACGACGAACGAAGTCCTTCGAGAAGTGACAAATGCTCAAACCCCTACTAATCAATTCCTGAATAGATTTACCACTGAAGCACCACAAAATATAAAAAAACATCAAATAGAGCCCAAACTAATAACAAAATCACCATACTATCTGACGTAAAATTACATTGGACCAACACTTCTTTTATTGGCAATGAAATGAAGAAAACAGATAATACCAATTTTCAACTTGATTTTCAAAAGTTTGTTTCTGGAAAAGTCGCGGTAAAAGAACAAGGAAAAGAACAAAATAATCCCGACGATATTTTAGAAAGTGACAATGTAAGAAAAATAGTCAAAAAGGATAGAAAAGTGAAGACAAATTTTTTTTACCATTCAGATGATAGTAGCAGTGGAGGAAAAATAAGTGAAAAAGTCAGAATTGTAAAGAAAAAATCACGCATTACCTCATTTTTTGATGATTCTGATGATGAAAATATTTTTTAATTTGCCAAACCCAAAGAATTGACATTTTTAAGAATGTAGAACTAAGAAGTTGTTTTTTTTTAGCATGCTTGAGACTGTTTTTTGTATATTTATTTTGTTCATAAGAGAGATTAAATTATGAAACATAACTGCCCTGTTTTAAAACGCAGTAATATTTTTGGCGGTTTGACATAGCTGCAATTAAAAAAAAATTATAACTGTTTTTTAATATGTCGACACGAAACAAGAGCTGTAGCAAGCTCTTGTTTCTCTACTTTACTTTACTCTAGTGATTTTGAATAAGTATGTTATTAAGCAGATATTATTAAGCAGGGCAGTTAGGTTTCATAATTTATATAATTACGTTACATTAAGTGATTATAATTTTATATTTAATTCAACTCGTAGCTTAAGTGAGCTACCAAACTTATTTGATTTGCGATAGGAGACTGAATATTTTTTTTAATTATGTTTTAAATAATAAACTCTGATTGTTTAAAATTTACGAGATTTTATTTACTTCATTTAATGATATAATCCAGCATTTTTTTATTTATTTATCTTAGACTAATTTCATTACCAGCATTTTTTTTCATTACCTTAGTCCGCAATTTCATTACCAACTCCACTGTTTTCATTACCATCAGCAGTACAGAATTTCATCGGCCAATATCTACTTATGTAATGCGTATAATGTTGTATAAATTACATAAATAGTTTATGTTCTTGATACTAATTCTCGTGAAAATTTAAAACAAGGACTTGAAAATGTTCTCACATTTCTGTCAGAATTGCACTAAATCATAGAAATACCCTTATAATGTGCACATATCGAAATGAGGGAATCTATGCTTAATTTTATCGATGGAAAAAATATTTAAAAAAATCTAAATATTTTTTAATATTTTTTATGGAATTTTCAAAAATGTTGTCCGCTGTTGTGACCCCAATGTAAACAAAACGGTGTAACTTTTAAACTAAATTATCTATCGCGATGAAACAATTTTATGTAAAAAGTTTTTTTGATCAAAAAACGTGTTTATTTTCAATTGAGGGTAGTTTTTTTCCACAATTTTCATTTTACGAGGACGCCTAATTGCTTCCAATCATTATGGAGTTTGTTTCATGGCGATAGATAATTTAGTTTAAAAGTTACACCGTTTTGTTTACACTGGGGTCACAGTAGCAGACAAAATTTTAAAAAATTCCATTTATAATATTAAAAAATATTTAGATTTTTTTTAATAATTTTTCCGTCGATAAATTAAGCATAGATTCCCCCATTTCGATATGTGCACATTATAAAGAATCACACTGTATATCACGAAAATAAAAGGAAAACTATCACAGCTTTACAAGTTTTCGAGTAATAGCTGACCAAGTTATAAAATGTTCTTGTAAAAAATATTTTATTATACATAATGTATGGGAGCGCAGCGGGTCTAAAATGGCGCTTTATCAGAATCCACGCAGAATCTTAGTATGAATCACGTTAAAAATTTCAAACTCTTAAAATGATGTCTATAACTGTAAAGTCCATTTTAAGAATTTCAAATTTTTAACATGATTAATATTACGATTCTGATAAAGCGGCCATTTTAGACACCCAGGTCTCAATACTGCCAATGTAAGTTTGTTTTATTTTTACAATAAAAATCATCGTTCGGAGGCAGGCAGGGTGGTTAATCAGTTTAGTACTTTAGTGAGTTCACATATTTTGATGGGCAACTACGGAATCCTACATTGTGCGTGGTCCGACATGCACTTGGCCGGTTTTTTTCTACTAAACCTAGTACCTACCTATTACAAAACCCACGACGGTAAAAACAGTTAAATATTCTTTTACCTTTTAAGCCTTCACACTGCGACATCTTGTTTAGTCTATGTACACCGAAAACCTTACATCGACTTTTGTTTTACCAACGTTTGTCTGTTCTATGTAACGTTACTCAAAATATTTAGCCAAAGCCAATACCTTCTTTTTGGCTTGGAGTTTTTTTTTGAAGCATTGGTAATAATAACTGCCACTCAGGTCGATCTTTAGGTTACGCCGCGCTTGCCTAGGTTGGTCTGTGGATGGGTGATCACCCGTTTCATACTGAGTTTCCTCCGTGCCTCGGATAGCACGTTAAGCTGTTGGGTGTCATATACCTAAAGAACTTATTTTTCCTTCAAAAAAAAAACGCCAAGCCAAAAAGAAGGTATTATTGTGTTGGCTACTTAAATATTTTCAAAGTGACGTTATTATCCCTATTTTTCGGGCTAATTGGATCGGATTATTTCGTCTTATTTAAAATTTAAATACCTACATTAAAAAATATTTATTGTAAAATATGCGCGATTCAGTAACCACAAAGAAAATTTCAATTATACCTACCTCATGTATTCAGTATTGAATTTACCATGTTACAAATAAGTCAAATAACATTTTTGATTTTAGTGGTATCAGGTGCAGGAGCCAAAGTTTATACCGGTAAGAAAACTTTTACAAACCAACATTATGTAGAATATTACATTATTAAAGTAATTATATTATTACATATTTATTTAATAACACACAAAAATTCAATTCAAATAAAAAATAAGTTTATTAAACTAATACCCGACTACGAATAAAATCGCACACTAGAAAACAAGAAAATAATTCTTATCTGATATTCTTATCTATAAACGCCATAACGAATTAATTATTGATTATCGTCTAGAAATTATATTCTTAACGTACCTGTTATAATTAAGTAAAAATATTAAGTATAGAAAACAGTCGTAGTCCCATGCCATCTTGTTAATGGCAACTAGCAGATGACTTCTGTATCAATGAGAACGCCATGAAGGAGCATCAGGGCCCTGTTTTATAAAACTTACAAATTGTAAATTGTAATTTTATTGTAGCTTTTTATTTTTACTTGTAGATTTCTTACAAATTGTAAGGTTTATTAAACAGCACTTTTAATTAAATTTTAAAAATATGTCATATATCTACAAAATTGTTGACTTGTAATGTTTATTGAACAGGGCCCAGGTATCAGTGGGGAATTGAAGTACACATTAAAGTGGGGATAGTTTTTTATTCTAGCGAAGCCCAATGTGTGGGATGTTGTTGTCTTTAAAAAAATATTGCGAGTTTGCTCAACAGTTTAGTAAGTTCACATATTTTGATTGTCAACTAGGGAACCCTACATTGTGAGTGGTTCGACATGCACTGGGCTGGTTTTTATTCCATGGTCTTAAAAAAATCTCTGTTTACTAAAAAGTTTTCGCTCGTGTGTCTCCGTTTTTGCTGTTTCGCTGCGGAACCCTATAAGCGTAGATAATAATTAGGGACGAGTCTAAATTCCAGATGAAGACTTAGCCAGTTTTCCGAAACTGTTCCACCTGGATGAATATGAGCGATGCCTCGCAAGGGTTGATGCGGTTTACTGTCTCGGAACCTTCGAGCTTACTCCGGTGAAACATCCACACCCGACTTACAAATCGATGAAGGTATTGACTTATTGTATAATATATTTCTTTCGTTCTTTCTTTTTTAGGGTTACGTTGTCAATATGGAACCCTTATAGTTTCGCCATATCCGTCTGTCTGTCTGTCTGTCCGTCTGTCCGTCCGCACTATAACTCAAAGGCTCTACTAAGAGCCTTTGAGTTATAGAAAAGTATTTTAGCCAGATTACAGCTTTCTAGTACTAACTAGAAAGCTGTAATCTGGCTAAAATACTTTTTTTTGCAAAAAATTGAAGTAGATTGGACCAAAGAATCACGTTGTCCCATACAAACTTTGCCCCTCTTTTTCACCCCCTTAGGGTAGAATTTTGGAATATCCTTTCTTATCGGATGCTTACGTCATACAAAGAACACATCCTCCAAGTTTTAAGTTTCTACGATCAGCGGTTTAGGCTGTGCGTTGATCCGTCAGACATTCAGGACAAAGCATTTTATGTATAAAGATTGAAATGTTACACGAAATTTTAGTGTGCCTTTGTTAGAGGACGCGATTTTAATTTTTTCACCACCTGCTCGAAATGGTCAAATTATACGTCAAGCAACCTTAACCTAAAGTGAGTCATTAGTGGCCGGGGGCACAGCCGGTCAATAATGCAAAGACTAAAATCAATAATGTTGTACTGGATTTCATTATGACTAGTGGTGTTCAAAGTTGCTTTCAAATCAAATCAAATCAAATTATTCGCAATAAAGCATTGGTATAATTTCGGTCTTAACATAAATTACAATCTAGATCCATAACACTTTGTCATAATAATGTGACATGCAAACATTTGACAACTTTAAAGCAATCACTTGCTCTCATGGCGACATGGAGACAGCGACTGTCGCAACCCCGTGCAGGGCAGGGGTAAGTCCCCTCTTTGAGGAGTGGCTTGAGAGGCGCCACGGCGCCCTCACCTTCCGTCTGACGCAGGTCCTCACCGGACACGGTTGTTTCGGGAGGTACCTGCACCGAATCAGGCGGGAGGAAACGCCCGGATGCCACCATTGTGAGGATCGGCCGGAGGACACGGTGGAGCACACAGTGGAGGTGTGCCCCGCTTGGGCGGAGCCCCGCCGTGTTCTCGTAGCGGCGATCGGCGGCGGCGACCTCTCGCGCCCGGCCCTGGTGCAAGCCATGGTCCGGGGCGAGGAGGAATGGGACGCCGTCGCCTCCTTCTGCGAAGCAGTGATGCTGGCGAAGGAGGTGGCGGAACGCGAGAGGGAGAGAACCTCTCGTCCCAGCCGCCGCGGGAGGCGCTCCGGGCGTCGGGGGTCCCGCGATGACCGGACGAGCGGGAGGGGTTGTTCGATGATTTTACACCCACCAAAAAAAAAAAAAAAGGCAATCACTTGCTTAATGCTTAATGATTTATATATTTAGCACGTGATTTTATATGCTTTATTAAAGCACGTGATTAGTCAATAATGTGATTTGAATTAGAAATCTTACATGCTCAGCTAAATTGGCAGTATAGTATTAACAAACACCCTTTGGTGCCCGAAAGAGGAAAGCTATTCTCGATACTCTTACTACCTACGCGTGAATGATATTCTCGATTTCCTACAAAATTATAACGACTGCTTCTTCATATCGTTGCCATGTTTTAGAAGACATAATATTGTAAGAATAATTAGATAACTACGAACCATTTTTTAGAAGGAATGGAATAACATTAAACTGGCATTAATAATAACAAATACCGTACCGCGCCGTAATACCTTAATAGTAATTGGCTGTAACTTTATCTTTGCACAACTGGATTAGACGTCTCAAATGTTACCATTAACTTCAATTTAATATGTAAGTGCATCTAACTAACTAGTTCTAAATATGTTATTCTTACTGTTTGTTTATTTAATAAATACTTTGTTTATCGTAATATGGCTATTATTTTCTCACAGTAGGTGTAAAAAGTAGAGTATCCTCCTCTGGGCTAAAGGTGTCATTGCCTTGGGCTAGCTTGAATCCCTCGCTGCATTCAGGATTCTTGTATTAACTCCCTCCCTGCGCTCGGGAGTTAAATTCTGAATCCTTCATAGCGCTCGAGATTCAATATGACGCCCGTGACATAAGACACAACGTTAGCCCCTTTTTTTTTTGGCGCGTGTAAAATCATCGAATAACTCCTTCCGCTCTTGGGCAGAGCGAAAGGGAGTGTCAGACTTCTACTGACTAATAACCACCCATGTTCCTTCTTCGCCCTCTATGTCGAGGCCGCGATAACCTGTGGACAACCCGCGGCCCCGACGGGCGTCGGCCCTCCCATGTTGCTGACATCTCTTTGAGGCGCGCGTGGAACACGAACGCGCCGTCGACACGGCCTGTTTTCGTCGTAAGACGGACGGACGGCGAGTTAGCCCATCACTCACCGTCCACAGGCCCGCGTCTACGGTGGCCGGAGGTCATCGCGGGACCCCCGACGCCCGGAGCGCCTCCCGCGGCGGCTGGGACGAGAGGTTCTCTCCCTCTCGCGTTCCGCCACCTCCTTCGCTAGCATCACTGCTTCGCAGAAGGAGGCGACGGCGTCCCATTCCTCCTCGCCCCGGACCATGGCTTGCACCAGGGCCGGGCGCGAGAGGTCGCCGCTGCCGATCGCACAACTTTAGCCCCTTGGTGCATAATCTACTATTAGATATCAAGGGGTTAAATCTAACTTTTCCCATCGGGGCTGCGGGTTGTTCGAAAGAGATCCGCGGCCTCGGCACAAGGGCTATAACATGGCAAGAACATGGGTGGTTTTTAGTCAGTAGAAGTTTGACACTCCCTACCGCTCTGCCCAGAGCGGGAGGAGTCATTCTATGATTGCCCAAATGCTCACACCACAAAAAAAAAAGTTTGTGGGGTTGCATCCCTGGTCAGGCCGCCATCTTGAAGAAAGGAATGGTTCAAATGATTTTTATTCCTTTATCAAATGCACGCTAAAAGTAATAGTATTCGTTTAGAGGCGCAAACAATGATTATACAAATAATGATTTGCTGGATTACAGTTCCATGTTGGAAATGGGCAAGATATGGTATTTGTTTTCGCTGTTCTCATCATCATTTTCCTGGCCTTGTCCCATGGTTCTTGGTTTCCGCGCGAAACTTTCTTTTTTTCCATCCTCTGTCAACCGGTACGCATTTACTTTTTTTTTTATATCATTCCTCAATTTCCTCACAAAGTCCATCCACAGTTCCTTTGGTCTTCCTTTCCCTCTCCATCCATCAACATTTACATTCTTCACTTTTGTAGTCACATGCGATTCGACCTTCCTCATCACATGTCCATACCAAGACAGTCGATGCCCTTTCAACTTTTCTGTAACTGTTGCAACTTTTAAACTTATACTAATATAGGTACTCGTTCCTATACCTTATCCATTCTTGTCACACCACACATCCACCTCAACATTCTCATTTCTGCTACATGTAATTTCATCGATATTAAAGTGTGATCCAGACATATTAGTTAAAATCTGAACATCCTGCAGGACTGCAAAATCTTAACGGCCGCTTACTTTTCCATACATTTTCCAGGCATACTCCGATGAATGGTACAACCATTTCAACCGCACGCGCATACATCGTGGTTACTGCTTGAGCTCGTGCAGTCCGACCTTGGTCACTTCGGACAACCCTCCCCTTGCAGCCGAACGTGATGTTTCCCTTCTCTTCGAGAGCTGTGCTGACCATAATGCCCAACGGATCGGGCTGCGAGCCTCCCTCCACACGCTCCACTACTGTCGCACTCATGCTGAATACATGTCAGAACGACCACCAACGAATGCAGAACTCATATTTAAACAAGTCATTTTTGCTCTTGTCTTCGCCAATATTGTTGGGACTGTTTATGATGTCTATGCTGAAGACGGACCTAATAGTAAGTCGGAGATTTCTTGTTATTCTATGGGTCGAAGCAGCATGTGTTCTTTTTTCCATATTAGTTTTTATTTTATGAGTCACAGGACCTACTATAATTATAGTCATATCATCTTTCACACAGTCCATCCGTCGTTTGTTTCGTTTCTCCTACTCTTATAGGTATTACAGTCATCTAAACCTCCTCAAGTCCTTCTTCTCTTTCAGAAAGCAAGTTGCTCTCTGCGTTCTCAATACCGGCCAACTGGCGTCGGCTGACATTTATTCGTGAAGGGAGCGATCCTCGGCAGATAGCTCTGATTCCAATGGAAGGAGTCAGGTACTTCTGATCTGAAATTTTACTATTGGCGGCAGTAGCCTATAAGCACCCACATTATGATTTTATAGTCATTACAACAAGGTTTGCAATTGATGACCTTGATGATTATACATATTGCGTTCTTTCAGGGTCATGGCACTGGGCTTCACAACATATGCTCATGCCAGTGTGTTTCATTACATGTTTCACACTATTAATCCTGAGTTTTTGGAAGAGGTGGGTACCTAACATAAAAAAATATGCATGTAATGATGGGAAATTTTATCCATAGACTAGTTCAATTAATTTCGCTTCCAAATTATTGCCGCCCTCGTCCTCACACACGCAATGTTATGGAAGCGACCACAACTGCACTGTGGTTTCAGTTTGAACGATGTCAGACAGGCACCGATATTTCTGTTAGGGCCGGTTTTTCAATCGCCAGTTAACTTTTACAACCTGAGGAATAAATGTGATGTGTTGTACAGATTGTCTATATAAAACTATTAAAATGATTGGCGCTGGAACTGGCGATGGAAAAACTGGCCCATAGATAATAAGATATGCAATTTCGCGACTCTTTTTGTCAAAAAAAAATGTAGATCAGATAAGTGTTAAGAAGTAGCCGTAACCGGTAACAGCACTACTGCAGGTATGCGGTCTACGATCGCTGCAGGACCGCAGTGGTTGGGCGCCAAATATGGAAACGTTCGCATGGAATTACAGACCATCGAACTGAACATCATTGAACCACACCTTTCTGGTACATGCTATAACGTGGTACGTCAGTCTCAGCGATTGGGCTGCGGTTAATCCCCTACGTTCTTTAATCGACTTGTCATCTGCCTCATCATTCTCGAATACTATCTTAGAATATCTTGTATAGTCCAAATCATTATCATTCATACAGATGACTGGACGAATTGATGGTGTTTTTCTGTCGTGTGGAACGTCACTGATCCAAGGTTTCGTGATGATGTCGACCTTTCTTACCGGCTACAACCTCCTGATATACTCTCAAAAACAAGAACTCGGCATACATATGCTTCCAATGTGTATCATAAAACGGGTTGTAAGGTACGTATATCCTAATCATGTTAGGAAAGGAGGTGGCGGAACGTGAGAGGGAGAGAACCTCTCATCTCAGCCACCACGGGCATGTCGGGGGCCATGTGATGGCTTCTGGCTACCGTAGGCGCAGGCCTGTGGACGGTGAGTAATGGGCTAGCTCACCGTTCGTCCGTCTTATGAAGACGACAGGCCGTCACGCGCACCTCAAAGAGATGTGGCCGACGCCTGCCGACGAGGCTGCAGGTTGTTCGATAGAGATACCGCGGCACACAAAGGGCTAAGAAGGAAAATGGGTGGGTCCATGAAAGAGTACTAGGAATAATGCTTCAGAGGTCTTTTCCAGTAGTGGGGCACAAATACAGTTTCACTAAAAATTTACCCGATCAAACAGGCTTAAATCTCGCACTGCGCCCTCAGGTTTTAAACTTAAGCTATATTTTAGGATAACTCCAGTGCACCTTCTGGTTGTGGGCTACGGGGCAACCTGGTGGATAATCTCCCGGGATGGCCCTCTTGTCACTTCCACCATAGGCCTGGAGAGCGAAGCTTGCAAGACCAAGTTCTGGTCTCATGTTTTCTTCCTCAACAATATTGTGGACGTCAGTGATTACTGCGTGGGTCCAACTTGGTGAGAATACTTTTGTTTTTTGTAACAGAGAATAAAAAAAATAAGTTTAAAAACTAAAACTCGACTACGAATAAAAACGCAGAACCATAACCGCGGTCTTAAAAGTAGAATACAAGAAAAATCGTCTTTAAACTGTTACAAATACCTACCAAAACTATAGTACAGAGATCACGCAGGTGGTCCAAAATAGGGTGGGTCAAAGTAACAGTACCTAAACCAAAAAAATATGTATATTTTAACTGTTTATTATAAAAAAAAACCTGCCAAGTGCATGTCTGACCCCGCACAATGTAGGGTTCCGTAGTTGGCAATAAAAATATGTGAACTTACCTGCCTCCAAACGATGATTTTATTGCAGTTTTATAATTAAAAAAAAACAAAACGTCACAATATTTTTTAAAGACCTATCCCACATAATGTGCTTCGCAAGAAGAAAAAAATCATCCCCTGGAGATGATTGTAGGCGTAACTCATCAGCACAGACCTATATTCACGAAAATTACAGCATTCTAATACTAAGATCTTTGAGCTTAGTGCGGGTTCCTCGTTGACTACGGAACCCTAATACTAGCTGAAACTGGTGAAAGCGCCAGGGTACTCTCTTGTGTACCCTGACACTTTCACCTTAAAACAAACCTTTTATAGGTAGTCAGTTACCTGAGACTTGAATTTCATTATCTCCAGGTTTCTTCCCGTGAACATGCACATGTACATCCTGGCATGTACCTTAACACTTCTCCTCTGGAGGCGACGCAGTTTCGCCATCAAACTGTACGCTGTTCTATTCATCGCTTCTTGTCTGATAATCGCTGTCGTTGCATACATTAAGGAGTATAAGTCCATGGTACACATTGCGGCACCTGAGTAAGTATAAGCACATAATTCTTGGGGTTCGTCCCGCTGCTGGATATAGGGCTCCCTCAAGTGTCGCCGTGCGCTTCGCATACAGTTGATCCCCGCAACCTTTCCCAAGTCATAGATTGATCTAATGGGGGGCCTTCCAACGTAACGTCTTCCGGTTCGCAGTTGTCACTCAAGAACTTTTCGGCCCCATCGGCCATCCGAACTAGTCATCAGTCTTTCCCTAACTATATTGGGTTCGGGTTGGCTTCCAGTCTAACTGGATGCACCTGAATACCTGTATTTTACAACGAGCGACTGCCTATCTGACCTCCACAATCCAGTTAATACTGCGTAATAGTACCTACCTTGGCAGCCGGGACCAACATCGGAAACTCCGAACTAGTAATATATAGAAAAATATGTAAGAAGTTAGATAAGTAAGACATTTTCGTCGAGCTTCATTGTCTCGGCGCTTTTCTTGTGGTCGCCACTGTTGATTCTGGCTTACAGGAGTTACAGTGGTTTGGGAATAGTGTGGCGGGTTTGTCCCATATAAAAAAAAGTGAGACATTTTATGTTTTTCCAGACAAATACGTAGGATATTCCGAGAAAGTCCGTCCTTTACGGAGTTCTATATTTCTTCTTGGGGTGCACTGCCGGCATGTTTCCTGGGCCTGATACTAGCTCACATACAATTCGAGCTGGACGAGAGGAAAATCAAGCTTTCCGAGTATAATGTAAGTGTACTTTGATAAAACTTAAGTGGCAGTGGGCAGGGCACATTGGCCGGAAAGTTATGGAGTGGCGACCGCGAACCGGAAGACGTTGCGTTTGGAGGCCTCTTACTATATAGGTGGACCGATGACCTGGTGAAGGTTGCGGGGATCTGCTGGATGCGAGACGCACGGCACCGGCCAATGTGGCGACGAAATGTGGCAATAGAGAACTTCCTCCTTTTTGGAAGTCGGTTAAAAAAATTACTGATTGTGTGCAATCTGTAACAAGTTTTTGTTTGTACTAAGTATCATTTTGTTTAGTATTGTTATTTTTATAATTTAATGCACAATGAAAAAGGGACAAGGGGTCACTGTTGACGACGCCGCGACGATACGTCAGTTCAATGGGTAGGTAGAAGTAACTACGAAAGGTTTAAAAATGGTGTGTGTGGCACATTTTTTTGGAGGATTCATAGAATAAAGACATCACTATCGTTTCCATGGAAAGCATTCCTACGTCTATGTCTTGGAAGAAATACGAGTCTACGGGTTTCGCCATGTCGATGTTGATTCTTGGAAGAATAGAGGTAGAATCGCCATGCCTACGGGGGCTGTAGGAAACAAGTTTTTCTTTGTAATACGTACCTATGTTCATTTGTTTATCTGTTTAGAGCATTTATAGTACATTACTGCCGCGGTCTATAATGACTACTTTGCTGGTCGCGCTGATGATGGCCGACAGCGCAGCGTAGCGCAGCTCCAGGCCGACACAGCGCGGTCAGCGTGCAGCACTTGATGGACGACCTGAGATAAAGGCCGAGACCGTAGGCCGAGGCCTTTACAGCGAGGACAGCAAGGGCTGCAATGATGGCCAAGCTGAAAGGCCTAGAGCGTAGCTAGGCTAGCTCGAGGCAATCATAGCGTGACCAGCGAAGCAGTCATTGTGGGCCAAGGTTTGTATAGTGCTTTACTCAAAAATGCAAGTACCTAATCTAAATAAAACCAGCAAGTAATTTAAATAAAAAATATATTAATTAACTAGACTTTTAATTAAAATGACAATTATGAAAAGTACAGTTACTAAAATTCAACACCGACTTTCCCGGTTTGATATTACTGATAGTTTGCGATAATTCTAATGCGGTGTTTGACTGCTGGATTATTTCTTCATTTATTACTTCATTTAAATCTTTTTTTTTTTTACCTTTAGACGTACAAACAGCTGTGTTTTAAATAAAATCTTTTTGGAATTGATTTTTTAAAACGTTGAAACGTCAAAATAGCGGCCGGCAAAACATTGCCGGCCTGTTAGAGCGGCCAGCAAAACTTTGCCGGCCGCTCCTTGAAACAGACCGGCAAGGTCGACTTTGCTCAAACAAGTTTGTCAAAATAATGACAACATTACATGCATTTTTGAGTAAAAACATTTTTTTATGTTACCTATAGCATTTTGAAAAGACTATGTTATGGTTGTTCGGTCATGTGGAGAGGAGGAATGAAAGTCGATTAAAAAAAGGATAAACAAGGCAGATGTGAGTGGCAACGCCCGGGAGCACACGCGGACGCCTTGAAAGACATACACTGACCTATTCACCGGTGGCGTTCTTCAGAAAGGACAGGTGCGTAGCACTCGTTACCGGCGTGCGTGTATGACCAGATGTATGAATGTGGACGATACAAAAGGAGAATGTAAGGATCTTAGCAAGTGGCGTTCTGCAGTTTCTGCCTACCCCCACAGGAAAAGGACGTGAGTTTATGTACCTATGTATGTATGATAATTTATAATTGAATGCACAATAGGGGATAAGGGGTCACCGTTGATGACGATACGTCAGGTAAACTAATTATAAAATCTTTCCCAAAATAGTAACATTTATCGTAAATATAATTAACCTTTTTTTTTTTTTTTTGGTGGGTGTAAAATCATCGAATAACCCCTCCCGCTCTTGGGCAGAGCGAAAGGGAGTGTCAGACTTCTACTGACTAAAAACCACCCATGTTCCTTCTTCGCCCTCTATGTCGAGGCCGCGATAACCAGAGGACTACCCGCGGCCCAAATATAATTAACCTTGGGTCATGATCATGCCCTTGAGCTGAAGAAATGAAAAAATGAAGGTACAAGCTACCCGAAACTGTTAAATTTTCCCAATCAACCTTGAACCTAATGTTCTGGCGATACAGTTGAAAATCTTTAAAGAAATTTGATACATTGTAGTAAATAAGATGTGCTGCAGCATATATATATATATACATACACACACAGCACACACACGAGTCTATACCCAGGTATTAGCTATGACAAAAAAAAACTTTTTTGAAAAAAAAAAACAACCGGCGCTGTTTCATGTAACATTCAACCAAGAAACGTAACCCTTAACCTTCAAGATTCTCTTATCTCTATTTAAAGCTTTCAACACTTAACTGTTGAGGAGTAGTACCTTCCATCATCAGCTCATCAACATGAAGTAATGGCTGCTAGATGCGAAAACTTGAATAGAGTCAGAAAAAGCAGGAAACACGTAATACGTGCCTATGAAATTTGAGGGTTGCTCTCGATTTCCCTGGGATCCCATCATTAGGGCCTGGTTTCCATATCATGGTATCACCCTTGAAATATCTCCTTTCCAATCAAAAAGAATCATCAAAATTGGTTCATAAACGACGAAGTTATTCGTGAACATACATAAACCAACGAAAAATATTCATAAAATGAAAAGTATTGCGCCAAACTATGTTAAATTTTTATGGGACCAAATAGCAACTATTCCGCATCATAGTTTGATGCTTAATACTTTAATACTTTTCATTTTATGAATATTTTTCGTTAAAAAAGAATCACGTAATTCCCAATGCGGGGACTAGGCCTCCTCTCTCGGAAAGGCATGGGCTATAAACCAACACGCGGGCCCATCAATGCGGATTGGTAGAATGTCACATGTCTTAGATTTTTTTAGGTTCTAAGGCATGCCAGTTTGCTGCGGGTTCGTCGAAAGACACCGTGGCCTCGGCACAAAGGGCTAAGAAGGAACTTGGGTGGTTTTTAGTCAGTAGATGTCTAACACTCCCTACCACTCTGCCCAGAGCGGGAGGAGTCGTTTGATAATTTCCCAAGTTCCAAAAAAAAAGGCATGCCAGTTTCCACACGATGTTTTCGCAGTCACAAATCTGTGACTCTGTCTCACGCTTCGAGGATTGCAGGCGTGATGTTATAGTATTTATTATTCGCTTATTTACTTCTACTATCTGTTACAGTGGTTCGTCAAGCTTCATTACTCATGTTTCCCTCTACTATTCGTATGGTCACTGACAGGCATGGTTGCGCGGGAATACAAATGTGACATCTTCAATGCGACTTACCTGGCGCTGGACCGACCTTTCTACTGCATTATAATGGCCATAGCTCTAATGGGATTGTTTCATGTTAACGGTAAGCATAAGTGGGACTGGACAAGGTACGTCTGCCGCACCTATCGAACTATAGGTCAATACAGCCAATTTCTGGAGCTCAGGGCTCCAGAAATTGGCTGTTTTGACCTATAGTTCGATTCGCAGTCAGAACGCGTCGCATCAAACTTCGTAGAAGATGGTGGGACGACCTGGACAAAACTAGCGACTACACATTGGCTTTAAATACAACAAGAAGGACCTGTGCCCAGTTGTGGGATAATAGGGGCTAAAATCAACAGTCTAGTACATTATACTAAGAGCAGCAGTGGTGTCGACCGAGTGGTGGCAGCCTCGACTTACAAGCAGTAAGTCGTGGGTTCTGAGTCTAACCCACATTTATCTAATCACCTGTCAATCGAAAAATAAATTGAAATATACCGTGTCTATACAATGCCTAATTGGTTACTAAAAATTCAGGCTTCTAGTTTTATCCACAACGAAGTTAAAGGAGGTCGAAAATGGCCTGAATTGGTTCGAGAAAAGGATGGCACGGCCCGGCCGTGCCGCTTTATTGTTAAATATGATTCAATATGATTGATGATGATGATGATGATTCAATAGTTAACGTACTAAATTAGTCTCTTAGATGCGCCACTTTATGTAACTTGTCTGTCACAGCAGTGTCGCACATAAGGACAGTCCAACCTATTTGCTATCATATTCAGAACAGTGTTGGAGCTGGCTCGCACTCTGTGCAGAAGAGAAGCGCAGCGCTTCCGCATGGTCGCATGGAAGCAGTACGTGCGCGCCCATGCGAACATACCGGACGCACTGCATGCAGTAACGAGTTTATTGTGCGGAACTAGCATTGGGTTTGGGGTTGGTATCCGCACCTACTCCTTTTACATAGATTGTAATTAATGCACTATCTCATCTTTTTACAGGTCCACTAAGAAGATTCTACAGCTGGAAAGGTTGGCGGGGCTTAGGTCGCATGTCTTTGACCGTGATGATGCTGCATTGGTGCATCAATATGACAATTGGGACCAGGCCAATGGCACACGGCACTTCTATTCTTGATATCGTTAGTTTGTCTTTGTTTTTAGAGCAATTTGGAAAGTTAGAAAGAAACAAAGAAAACATATTAAGTGCGTATTTAACACATGCTCCAACTAAGTACAAACTAAACAGAAAAGAGACAGAGTGTGCATCTCAAAGCTGCGTCAAATAGGACCAGTTCAGCAAACTGCCGAGCAAGCTATTGGTCGATGATGATGATGGTGATGTTAGTTAGGTATACTTAACAGCCCGGAAATTACCTACCATGCTAGACTGATGCTACAAACGGAAAAATCTCAATTTTAAGACCTCATAGTTTCTACTAAGTTCAAAATCAAAATCAAAACTCATTTATTCAAACTATAATAATAATAATAATAATAATATAATATTCCACAACTATCACACAACGCCATCTAGTCCCAAGCTAAGCAGAGCTTGTGTTATGGGTACTAGACAACTGATAAACATACTTATATATTTCTAAATACATACATGTTATAGATAAATTACACCCAGACACAGAACAAATGATCGTGCTCATCACACAAACATTTGTCCTGGGTGGGAATCGAACCCACGACCTCCGGCATAGCGGTTAGGGTCACTAACCACTAGACCAACAGGCCAGTCAGTACTAGGCCTGATAATCAGCACTTTTCGAACGTCAAAATGGTACTTTACTTGACGTATTACAAGAGACATTCACCCAAAACCCCTTCGAAATATTTTTTGATTAAGTAATCGGTTTTATTGTTTCAGTTGGTGGACTGGAGTGCAACGAATTTGATTACATATGCTGTCGCCGTACCAATCACGATTATGGTAGAATACCCAATGCAGAAATTCTTTGATACATTGTTTTTTAACTGATTTTTTAGTGTGCTGTGAATATAAAATCGAAAAAAAAATAACAATTACCTTATAATATTTTTTTTTCAAACATAAACCCTGTAATCACCGAAGTGTTAGACAGAGGTGTGCCTAAAACACCTCCATTTCGATAGGTATGTTCAAATATGTAAGCCCTATGTACTTAAAAGGACGAGTCTATTAACATTGAAAGACTTTTTGGTTACTACCTACTGAACAAATCCTGATGGAAAAACTTAACACTGCTTGACCTGGGGCCAGTCGAGTCCCAGGACTTCATGCACAGTAGTCGCGAACATGAAATCAATACAGTAAGCGCAAATTACTTCTAAACATCAATCAGTGTATACACATTGGTTCTCGTGACTGGTTTTAGACTTAAATATAAAAAAAAATATCCATACTTACTGACGCTGAATACAAAGCAAAAAGACTAGATTTCCAATATGACTTTTCACAATAACGTGTGGAACCCGAATTAAAAAAGTAACAGCAGCCATTTTGATTTCTCCTGTCTCTTGACAGGCCGGTGGACAGAGAATATTTCGATTTTATTAATGTACACCTCGTTTTTGACGCCTAATTTGTGTTGATGAAGTGAAAAGTGTAGTGTTCATCATGGCGCGATACGGTCAGAGACCGGAGAATGCCCTCAAACGGGCCAATGGTTAGTACCGAAGTCCTATGATTATGATACCACGTTGCATGTGAGGACGACCTTACGTTAGTTGCCCCATCAGCAGATAAAACATACCTTGGGTTAAAAATAACCCTTAATGTGACTTATGTTGTTAGATGCCATAATATAAGTTTCTAAACTACGTTGTTTTCAGTGTTTGTAAAACATAACCAAAAGGCAAAGCCGCTTTGTCAATTCTTGCACTTTTGCGTAATAATAACATCTCAAATAACCTGAACATTTTCCTTGTAACTTCATTCACCTATTATGATAGGATATTTTGCTTACAAATGACACTCATCTGTGATAAACACACTACACTGCATAGTACACAAGATATAATTATGGAAAATATAGTCCCTGCGGCCCTCTTTCAAGTTCATCCAAAGACTCGTTTTAAATAAGATCACATGTTTTAGCACCCTAAACATAATTATCTCATATTTGTATTAAAATTTTGTTAAGGAGTTACATTATACAAAAAAAAATAAAGTAATATTTTACCTATAGTAATAATATGTTCAAAAGTAGCTGATCAAGAATATTCCATTAAAAGCGAAAAGCTTCACCATTAATAAACTACTTCATTCCATCCAAAGGTTGTCTAAATGCCTATGTATATTGCTATCAGCCATTAAGACCGCAGTTGTATGCATAGAATTAGCAATATTCTTCACTGTTTTAACCTGTCAACTCTACCATCCAACAGAGTTTATGGACTTGGACAAGCCAGCAAGAGCTTTAGATACTCTTCAGGAAGTGTTCCGCAACAAAAAATGGGCTTACAACTGGTCCGAGTCGGTGCTGGAGCCGATCATGTTCAAGTACTTGGAGCTTTGTGTGGACTTGCGCAAGTCTCACATTGCCAAAGAAGGTCTGTTTCAGTACAGGAATATGTTCCAGTCGGTCAATGTTGGGTCTTTGGAGCAGGTTATAAGGTAAGGGAGATAATAATAAAATAGAAGATGCGTTAGTATCTGCTGCTAGAACTGGTTTTACAAAAAAACCCTACAAAAATACATATTCTCATAAAACTGAAATTTAATTGTACTTCATCCAAGCTTTCGTACTCGATGAATTGGAAAAGACATTGACAATATGGACCAAAAAGTAAAGTAGCCAGCTAAAGAAAATAATGCTATACTTATACATTTAGCAGAACTATGAGAATGTTAGCTCAGTGTAGTGTCTGGGTCACCAAGAAACAGACTGCGCCTAGTTTGGGACCCGTTGTTAATCCTGTCAGATCTCTGTTGTAAGCTAAATATACGATTTTTGATTAGATTTTTTATATTTACTTCATTCCTCTCAGTGACTTTAAATATTAGACTATTTGAAGTCACTACATAAGGTTAAAATAGTCTTAGTAAAAAATTTTTAAGAAATGAAAATTTTAACCATAAGTAGTGACTTCAGATATTAGATCTGGAGGAATGAAGTATTCTATAAATGTAAAAAGCTTGTCAAGTCTCCTTCATAACAATCTCTATGTTCAAGTGTCACAGATTACCTAAACATGCCAACCTCTTAGTTCATTCCCAATGCAATCTATTTCTAGAATGAAAACAATATTTATTTTAACTTTTTAATTTTGCCTTATCTTGTTTACTTAGTATATCCATTTGGGAAATTTAGACTAGGTAATTATTTAAATCCCAGCTTATGAAATATAAACTACAATATTTGAAATATTTGTATCATGCAACTTGTTTTTATCTGGAGCAATAGTAATAGTTCAAAGATAAAAATTGTATGTATGTGTTGTGTGTTGTGTGTGTGTGTTGTATGTATTGTTTGTTTGTTATTATATGTAATACATAATTTTAAGTCTTGCACCACACATGAATAGAGAGTTAAAACATATGATGGAAAAGCCATAATGGAAGCTCTTACATCAACTGCCTAGCCTTTTCCTAACTATGTTGGGGTCGGCTTCCAGTCTAACCGGATGCAGCTAACTACCAATATTTTACATGAAGCTACTGCCTATCTGACCTCCACAACCCAGTTAATAGAATACCGTTTGGTAAGACTGGTTGTCCGACTTTCAGGGCCTTAACTACCTGTAAGAACTGCCAAAGAACTGTATATGGCAACCAAGACCAACAGCTGAACATGCTATAAAAAGTGAAGCTTTTTACAGAAAGAAATTTAGATACAGTGCAAGCTTTTACTCTTAATTTGAAACTGTCAGTCTATGTGCCACAGTTGCTTATTTTAGACAGCTTTTTCCATGAATTTCAAGTCCGACGAATCCCAAAATTCCCACAGTAATTAAAACAGATTAAAAATAAACATAAAATTCTTAAGATCACTTCATAACGAAGGACTGTTATGAAAAACTGAATTTTCGTGTAGAATTAACATATTACCGACGTTTTGTAAGTGCCCATGTAGGCCTATGTGAAATAAAAATATTTTGATTTTTTGATTTGATTTACATTGTCAAGTCACAAGCCTTTTAAGCTGTAAAAAAAAACCTGTCCTGTTGGTCTAGTAAATGCAGCTCGACTGCTGAGCAAGGGGTTCTGTGTTCGAACTTTCCTTTCTTACCATGTCAACCACCACACAAACCGTCCATGGTTATGCATTCTGTGCTCCTCAATGTTAGGAGTAAGCGTAATTATGGTTATTTAAGATGGTAGTATTTAATACCAATGTCCTGAAAACATTATTAATCAGTTCATTCATTTATTCAGAGGCTACTTACGCATGGCCGAAGAGCGAACAGAAGCAGCTCGTGCAGCATCCACGGCGGCAGTTATCGAGACCGATGACTTGGACAACCTTGCCACTCCAGAGAGTATCCTGCTTAGTGCTGTATCTGGTGAAGATGCACAGGACAGGTCTGACAGGACCATACTTACCCCCTGGGTAAGATATTTATTTAAATATTTTATTGTGTCATTCAGATAGAAACTCAACTTAAGTATTTGACCCTTTTGTTTTGCATGGTGGGAAATCATTAAATGACTCCTGCTCTGGGCAGAGCGGTAGGAAGTGTCAGACTTCTTCGTTCCTTCTTAGTCCTTTGTGTCGAGGCCGCGATATCTCTTTCGAACCACTGGTGGTCTCTCTGTATCTGAAAAGAATTTTTAATATCATATGTTGATCTTTGTATGAAAAGTATAGGAGGGTAATTTATGGCCAACAGTAAGACAGCATAAAAATCACTGTTGAGAAATAAGGGCATACTATTGAGACAAGAACAGGAAAAGCTAGTCTTTAATGAAATTCCCTTACTAATTCGCTCCTCTTTTCTAGGTGAAATTCCTGTGGGAGTCATACTGCCAATGCCTGGAGCTGCTCCGTACAAACGCGCACGTAGAGACATTGTACCACGACATAGCTCGCATGGCCTTCCAGTTCTGTCTGAAGTACTCCCGTAAGACGGAGTTCAGGAAGTTATGTGATAAACTCAGGAAGCATCTTGAAGATATTTGCAAGCCAACGGTAAGTTTTAAAGAATAATTTTAGTATTTTTTTTAAGTCTCAACGTTCTTGGGAACGAAAATCAAAAGGGCTCCGAGATATAAAATGTTTTTGAATAATTCAGATATTCAACTCAGGGTTTATGCAATTTTTAATGCTAGAAAAGTAGAAACTGTTGTTACTCACAAGCCATACTTTGTTTATTTTACGTGTTTTTATTGTAATATATTTTTATAGGTGCAAACTGGGAATGTAAGCATCAGTAAGCCAGAGACACAGCAACTTAACCTAGAGACTAGGTTGTTCCAGCTAGACAGTGCTATTCAGATGGAATTGTGGCAGGTTCGTACATCTTATTTGAATCAAAGTGCTATAGGTCTAGTGCTCACAACACAGGCAATGAAAATGAGAAAACCAAAATCATTTTTATCAGTATATCTAGGTAGATGACTAAATGACAAAATGATGCAGCATACTTTTGGCGTATTACAAACAGAGTTTCCTCTGCGTCTCAGAAAGCATGTTAAGCCATTGATTTGGCTGTCAATTTTCGATCTTTGACTGTTGTTAAAGGCAGTCAGTGGCCTAAAAGTCTGACAACCAGTCTTACCAAGAGGTATTGTGTTACCCAGTGTTAACTGTGGAGGTCAGATATGCAGCCGCTCCATGTAAAATATATTCAATATAATATACAGGGTTATTTGTAAAACACCGTTAACCTCTCAGGACTAAGTTGCTAACATCATAATCAACAACTTTTGTTCTATGACTTTTAAAAATTCATCAGATTTACTTACAAAAATAAAAATATTGAAATTGTACGCTCTAAATGTTACCAAGTCTGCGAAGCAAAAGAAAGCGATAGTACAATAGCGAAGGGAGCGGGGTAAGGGCGGCGGGGTAATCGTAGCGTAGCGAGTTACGACTGTGCGCGACAGGGCGTAGGTAGGTACAGCAAAATACAGAGTTGAAATGTGTTAGATAGGACAACGAAATCTTGAACTTTTGTTTTTGGTAAATGTATTGTGTTTTGTAAAAAGTCATAGAACAAAAGTTGTTGTTTATGATAATAGTAATACAGTCTTGCAAGGTTAACGGTGTTTTAGAAATAACCCTGTATATAAAAGGTATTCTGGTTCATCCGTGACACTGGAAGCATACTATGACCACACTCAGATCTCCACATACAAGTGGTTCCTTCTCCTCATGACGATGTCATTCAAGCCACAAACTGGAGTATAAACACGTCAATTATATATGGATTTTAACATTTACACCCGTCTCCATAAAACAGGAAGCCTACAAAGCAATCGAGGACATCCATAATCTGATGAATATGTCCAAGAAGACACCTGTGGCTAAGACCATGGCCAACTACTATGGAAAACTTGCTCTGGTGTTTTGGAAGGCCGGACACTGCTTGTTCCATGCCGCTGCTTTACTCAAGCTCTTCCAGCTGTCTCGGGAGATGAAGAAGAATATAACTCAGGAGGAGTTACAGAAGTAAGTCTTAGCTCTTCGTTTTTGTTATGTTATGCACTAGGAAGCTCAGGCCTAATACTCATAATTATTGTCAGTCTCAGAATTTTTAAGTCCATTTGAGCAAATTTTACAGAAGCAACCAAAAACTTATTTTCTAGCAAGTTTCGAGAGGTTTATAAAATTGTGTTCTACGTTATTTAAGTTTAGAATAGGTGTAGAACTGTAGATTGATATTTTATTATTGAGTCCAACGATATACCCATTTATTTAGCAATCATACCTCCGAAATAAATCCCTCGGCTATCTGTATCATAGTCAGTCGTGGTAGGCCTCGGAGGTACATGATATGTTCGACTTGACGCGACAGGATGCGCTAATATGGCCACTCTGTGTTAATTTAAGTCGGCACAAACTTCTAATTCATAATACATCAGTATGAACGAACTAAAGAGCATCTTCAAAATTTTTCACATTTATTAGATATAAGTAAGTAATTCCGTTTCGTAGATGTTGCATCACAACATGCATTTCTACTAGCAACATATATTGCTTACAAAACTGACGACTCTTGTCATTTTCTTTTTTTTAAGAACTTGAATCGTTATTAGGCTCCAGACTCGATAAAAAGGCCAATTTCTTAATTTTTCGGAGGTCACTCCTGCGGGGCGAGCACGGGCGTACCCAAGACGTTGGTGACAAGACGTTATAAATTATGTCATGTCTTAGAATTTGTCTTAAATGCTAGCACGGGTACCACATGTGATATAATTTAAGACGCGACTTGTCTTTCTTGTTGCTGACTTCATAGTGTGACCTAGTATATTAAAAAAATAAAAATGTCTATGACCATTTGAATAGGCGACCAAATAAAATAATACGTATAAAAGAGCACAGTTCATACAGTTAAACAACTTTTTAATTTTCTTGGGTACTAATTCATTTTTGACATAACACGTACGCGGCACGTCTTTCATTTTCTTTTTTTATTTATTATTTGATAACTTGCTACTAACTAAAAGTTCTGTTTTTCTTTTAAAAGTTTGATGTGATTTGTTTTGAAATATATTTGTCAGGCGGAAAATCCGTTGGAACTCCCTGTCTGGCAACTCGAACGGATTAGAGGAGTCCCGAATGTTTCTTCGGAATATTTTCCTACTTTGGACCTCTTGCCTTCGGGCAAGAACATAATTATAATAATTTACTGCCATTTGATGCAGTAGTAAGCAGAAAAATATACATATATTTTTAATTTACTTTTATCACCACCTCCGAACGAACGTGATATAAACGAGCATATTCATCTGTCAAAATGTGACATTTGTTACAAAATGGGTGCGCCCATATTAGCAAATAAGACATAGGAGTCCCAACTAAACGTCAAGAAGTTATATCACATATCAAGAAATTATCTTACGCCGCCGTGCTAGCATTTAAGACAAAACGGTTTTATCGCCCAAACTGTGATAAAATGTGTGACTCATGCCATGTCACTGTAGGCCGTGCTCGCCGGGCTGTGTGAACTCGATTACCCAACTATACAGGGTGAAATTGAATAGATGCGACAAATTTAAATATACAATAATACGTGTTGTCAAGAAAATGTATAAAATATCAAATGTAAAATTAAAAAATAATTGATCAGTGTTACGAAAAGCGTTAAAATAATTAAAGTATCAAAGAATTTCGCGTACTACCGTTTTCGTGTAGTGGGCACGATTTAGGTACATTGTCGCTATGAATGAATCGCGCCGCCACCGCCGCGCCGCCGCGCCGCCTCCGCCCGCCCGGCCGCCCGCGCGCACGATTAATAAAAATTATTCGCAATACGTAAAGTAGGATTTGCGGAATGCGCGCGCGACCGTGACCTACAAACGTTTTAGGACGACTATATATAAAAGTACTCTGTGAGGACGACTAATGAACGAAGGAAGGGTGGTGGGCGGCGGGCCGGTCGCCGGGAAGGGATGTCGGCGCTGCCTGGCGCTCATGCGAGGTTCGGCAACGTCGCGCGATACTTACATTAGAAAATAGGCAAAATTAGGTAAATGACCGCTATGAACGGCAACGTTTAATAACATGAGTACTCCACGACGATTATTCAGCACTGCGATGAGTCGGGCGAGATTTTTTGATACTTTAATTTTTCTTATTTATTTTGCATATTAAATATTTTGCTGGAATACCGATAATTCGTACTTAAATAAAGATAATAACATCAATGGACCTTTTGAAAACGATAATCGCGTAATTTTTTTTAACGTATTAGATTGTAGAAAAAACTGTTTATAATTACTATGTTACTGTAACTGAAGCTCCCATTTCATTTTGTCGCATTCATTCAAATTCACCCTGTAGATCGTCTAATTCAAAATTGCGAGTCTATACAGTCGATACAGCTTATAAATCACCCGTATACTTTTAAAGAAATGTCAAGTTTAATAACTTGCGAAACATAACAGACGTGATAAATCGATATCTAATTTGGTTAATCGATATCTAACCGGCATTTTGCTGAAATAAAAGAAAATTTAAGTTCTTTTTTCTTTAATATTTTTTTTTACATTGTGTGTACTTGTGGCATGAGCCAAATAAATGCATTTTCTTTCTTTCTTTAATGGGAATTTCAATAGAAAATGGTTGCTGACTGCCATAAGATGCAAGCGCGACTGATGAGCATGAGGTCTTGAGTTCGATTCCCGGGTCGGGAAAAGTGTCATAGAGTTTTTTCATCAGGATTTTCTCAGTAGCAGCCACGGGGACTGGATTTTTGCCCAGTTCATGGAAATTGGCTCGTCCTCTATTACATGGGACTTTAAACATAACTGGCGAATATGGGTGTACTTACAATTAGTTCCGCCTCTGCCTAACCCAAGGACTTCAGGCATGGTGTTGAGATTTATTTATTTATATAAGCAGGTACTTGCTACACTAAGGCCTCATTTACGGAGACGCGGCGCGTCGCGTGGCGCGTGCAAAAAGCTAGTCGCGTGCTTTTTTATTCAATTACTGAGAGGCGGGCCCACCGCAACAAACGCTTCATTTTAAAGTAACGAGCGAAAAATCGCTTCTCGTAATATCGTCGTTATCATACATCGCCATGTGCTTGAATTAAAAACGCACAACGCGCCACGACATCACACACTAACTTAAAAATCGTGTGCAATAATTAAGCCTGGGGTTGTGGGCGCATATCGAGCAGGGGTACGCAGTGTGGACCCACGAACAAGCCTCGCGAGGCACAGGCCTGCGACCGCCTCAGTCGGTACGGAGCAATGAGCTGTTTGCTCCGTATTTAGCTGATCTCTGCCCACCCTTCTAACACTAACTCTCTTCGTTCCTCAGGATGGCATGCCGCGTACTCGTGGCCGTGCTGTCGGTCCCTCTGCCGTCCCTTCACCCGGAGTTCGACCGCTTTGTGGAGACTGACAAGAGTCCGGTTGAGAAGGCCCAGAGACTGGCCGTATTGCTCGGCCTCGCCCAGCCCCCGACCAGGGCTAGCTTGCTGAAAGGTAAGCTTTATTTATCATAGTCTACCTACTACTGTAACTACACATCACTTGACGACTCGTAAAATCTTATGATCCGAGGCAGTATTTTTTTCATCAAAATGGGGCCCGAGACACTTTTGAGGATTGTAATAGATCCGAAAAGGGTTATTCACGCCTACTTGAAAATTCACCTGTAACAACCGTCGTCGGGCAGTATTTTTTTCTCACTTTTCTGTGGCGTTTTGAGGAGTGTTTTATGATTTATAGACGTTAGAAAAGAGCAGACTAATATGCCATGTCCTAGGCCCAGGTCAGATTATGCACTAGCCAAACAATAAAGAAAAGAAGAATTCACATAATGTGAATAAGCAACTTGAGTTTGATTTGAAAGGATATCATTTAGGCAAACCTCATCATAACATCATAATTGGTTGAAGAAATAACCTTAGCATGCCTCCGAAATAAATCCCTCGGCTATCTGTATCATAGTCAGTCGTGGTAGGCCTCGGAGGTACATGATATGTTCGACTTGACGCGACAGAGTGCGCGAACATGGCCACTCTGTGTTAATTTATGTCGGCACAAATGTTGTACGCTGGTACAGAACCCTTCATGCGCGGTTTGATTTATGTTTTCTTATACTGAACACGAAAGGACGCTTTCTTAGCTAAAATAGTTTGAAAGAAACAACCCCACGAAGTGCTCACGAAATACAGTTCATGGGGTCATATTTGCATAATCTCTGGGTCCCTAAAATAAAAAAAATAAATTCAACCATTAAAAGTACTTTTTATTTGTCTCCAGATGTGGTCCGCATGAACGTGGTGGCCCTGGCAACGCCTCAACTGCAGCAGTTGTACTCCTGGCTTGAGGTCGAGTTCGACCCGCTCACTCTCTGCAACAATGTCAAGAGCGTCGTCAAATCGCTGGAAGACGAGCCTAGTGAGTATCTTTGTGTTTTAAACCTATATTATGTATTTGAATATTATCAAGTAAGTTTGGATGAAGCGGGTAATCTACCAGGATTGCGGAAAGAGTCACGGCGGCCTTGGAACGCAAAGGGCATTAGGAAGAACAATATTGGGTTGAGTAATAGTCTGACAGTCCCTTGAGTCTCAGACTGACTGACTAACCACAAATCCAGATCCCGTAGGTGTTACTAGGAAATTTCTAATGGAGAAACATAATAACACTGCCCGATCCGGGATACAAACCCAGGACTTCACGCTTAACAGTCATGCTTGCGACTATGGCTAGACCAAGGAGACAGTCACTTGAGTTGAGGCAGTTGGTGACTTCAACTTGTATTAAATTTCAAATTCATAACATCATCCTAAGTTTAAAAAATAGTCTAGTATACCTCCGAAATAAATCCCTCGGCTATCTGTGTCATAGTCAGTCGTGGTAGGCCTCGGAGGTACATGATATGTTCGACATGACGCGACAGACTGCGCCAACATGGCCACTCTGTGTTAATTTAAGTCGGCACACACAATTAATTTTTTCACAATTGAGTTTCTGCATAATTCAATTTAAACATTCTCATCGACACGCTAAGAAGAAGAACCATGTCAGCCACTTACGCCACGAGGAAGAAAGAAAGAATTACTTAACGATTGCTCTTTCAGACTCTCCCCTCGCTCAATACACGGTGGCTCTAAGCGACGTAGCCCTCGTCCGGTTAATCCGGCAAGTCGGCCAGTGCTACGCCTGTATCCAGTTCTCCCGCCTGCTGCAGCTGGCCCATACCGAGGACCTGTTCCACCTGGAGAGACTGCTTGTCGACTGCGTGAGGCACAACGATATGCAGATTAGGGTCGATCATGCTAACAAGTTAGTATTATTGTTTTAATGGGGAGTGTGTAAGAACAGATAATGTTCGTATCTTCCTGCCCCAGTTCCATGCTTTTTTGGGTCGTCGAGACACGTTTTTGCTTCCATTATCCACTGTCAGACGTCATGGCATCATTTAGTCCTTTCTCTTTAGAGGAAATATGATAGTAAATGATGATGGGACGGTGACGGGAGAAAGGACGAAAAAGCAGGTATTTAATGACCTCAAATTATATAAGGGTGTAAAAGTACCCTTAACGCAAACACTTGTTCTCCCCACCATACTTGGGAAACCGCTAGTTACGGAGATATTGGGAGTAAAAATTTTTCAAAGCTATTTTTGTAAATACTAGTTTTTCAGGTTACAACTTTACTTAAATTACCTCCATGACCCGTTTAATATTCAAAGCATCCACTAGCACAAGGTTTAAAGGGTACTTAGTTTGATGTACTTGCTTGGTTGATGGCTGTGTGAAGGGTTAATTTACACCAGGGCAAAAAGATGATGATGATGAGTTCCGGTTGAGAAGTTCCAGTCATAATTTTTTTATGGCTAAAAAGGGATACAGCTTCCATTGAATAACTTCATCTCGTTTTCGGGCTGTCACATAGTTGTGTAATTTATTCAGGAATAATCATTTGCATGAATTTCATATGTTATGTATACCAAATCAATTATTATACCATCGAAGTAAGCAAGGGAAAGCATTTGCCTGAAAGTGTCCGTGGTACATCTACCATGGACACTTTCAGGCAAATGCTTTATTAATTGTGTTGATGGCATCTAATTAGAATTGGCCCATAATTGGGCATCCCCAATTATGGGCCAATTCTAATTAGATGCCATCAACACAATTAATAAACTCTTCATTAATCCTTTGCCAAGAATAATTAGAGAAGCTTAACTTAAAATGCCTCCGAAATAAATCCCTCGGCTATCTGTATCATAGTCAGTCGTGGTAGGCCTCGGAGGTACATGATATGTTCGACTTGACGCGACAGAGTGCGCCAACATGGCCACTCTGTGTTAATTTATGTTGGCACAAACGTTTTGCTTCTTCTAAAACTTAGTTGTGACGAAGTATTAATTTAAATAGGAGGTTACATAAAATTATCATTGCGCCTGTTATTTCCGAAGGGTTAGGCAGAGGTATACCTTAGAGTACAATTACATTTCGTCAGTTATATTTTTTTAAGTCTTATGTAATAGGGAGCAAGCCTAATACCAACCGAGCATAAATCCAGACTCTGTAGCTGTTATTGAGAAAATCCTGATAGAAAAACCTAATAACACTATGACCAACCCAGGACCTTATGCTTAGTAGTCGCGCCAGGGACCACTAGACCAATGAGGCAGTCAGTTAAATATGATGTTTTATTTTTTAAACTCCTTTCTATATCCCCGCGCAATCTCGAACCAGCCCCCATGATAACGTCAGCTGTAGCTGTAGGCAACTGGGCTTATCCCAGTTGTATACGCCCCTGTGTGCCTATTGGCCTTGTTCTGTTCTGTCTCCTGCTGATATGGAGGGAAGTGGAAATCATGTTTTTCCTACGAAATTAATCAGAATAGAATAGCAGAAGATGCTATTCTATTCTGATTCATTTCGTTGCGGCATCCAAGACAGTTAAATCGTTTCTCTGGGACTTCGTCGAGCTTCATTGTCTCGACGCTTTTCTTGTGGTCGCCACTGTTGATTCTGGCTTACAGGAGTTACAGTGATTTTGGGAATAGTGTGGCGGGGTTGTCCCATTTAAACAACCGTCAGCTGTTTGACAAATGTACCAAATATTGACGTTGGCATTTCCTTGCAGATGCGTTCACTTCGGTGTGGAAGCCGGCGGCGGCGAGTGGTGCTCCACTGCTGACGAAGCCTGTGGCGGCGCTATTCTGCAGGCCACGCCCGCTGAACAGGTAACCAGCTGTTTATTACATTATTTATGTCAATTTCGTGAAGTAAATAAATACATTGTAAAATAATGTGATAAAAATTATGCTCAAATTGTTTTATTAGGTCACATAGGCCTACATGGTTATGGGTGGGCAACGTAGCCCCGACTAACTTTTACGGTACTACAAAAAACGTAACACATGATAAAAAAGTTATCAAGCATCTAGGAATCTAGAAGGCTTGCAATCTTCACACAATAATCAACAATGTTTTCGTCATACTTAGCTTTATAACATTTATAAAACTAAGTATCACGGTCCCGCGAGGTCAAGGATCGTCGTACCGCGTCTCGGTGTGAACAGATCCTATATTAGTCACACACAGCAATCCTACCCTCGGAACAGCAAATGCAGTACTTGTAAAATGGCGGTTTAGAGAAAAACGCGACTATAAAGTAATAATTTCACACGAAATATTGCATTTACGTTTTCACCATGTTCCAGCCATCCAAAAATAAAAACTAACTGTAGCTTAAAGTCTCCAAAGGCAATTTTTGACAAAATCGTAAAAATTCCGATTCCTGCATTACATAATTATATAGAATTGTAACTCAACGTGTTCCTAACAGGTTCGCGAGCAACTAGTCCGCGCAGCCGAGGTCCTCTCCCGCGCGGCCGCCACGTTGTTCCCGGCGCGCCGCACGGCCGAGCGCGAGCGTGCGCGCACGCACATGGTGCAGCACTACCACGAACACAAGCACGCAGAGCATCACCGCGTGCTGCAGCGACACAAGATCATTGAGGAGAGGAAGGAGTACATCGAGCGACTCAATACTGTACGCGAGGAGGAGGAACTCAGGTATGTAGCATTCGGGGGCCTGCGGTTACGGGCTAGCTCGCGGTCCATCCGCGTTCCACGCGCACCTCAAAGAGATGTCACCAAAATGAAAGGGTGTAGGATTACCTACATCAGCCTGAAATGTTCCCACTGCTGAGAGACTAGGACTCTTTAGGCAGTGGTCTTACCACCCCACCCCACGCGCCAGGCTTCCTCGAACCTACCCTCGCGGTGCGTGTACTGGTTGTCTCGCCAACTCTTTCCGGGTGTGTCCAATTCAGGCTCCCGGTCACCGGTGTGGTGGAGTCTTCGGCCTTCCTCGGCGTATCGGAAGTTGTACTGACTAAAACCCATACATATTCCTCCTTAACCCTTTGTGTTCCGGGACCGGGGTCCCGCAGCCCCGGCAGGAAACTTCAGCTCTACAGTCATAGTGACTGCCTATCCCATTTCAATATATGAAAAAAAAAATACCAATGCGTCCAATTCCCACAGACGTCAAGAGGAAGCGTCTCGCGTTGCAGCCGCGGCTGAGGCCCGTCGTCAAGAGGCCGAGCGGGAAGAACGAGAGCGTCGCCGACATGAGTCCGAACTGGCCGCCATGAGGGAGAGACATCTGCGGGAGAGAGTCGCGCATATCAGTCAGACTGCGCACGGACAGAAGATGCTGTCGAATATTAACGAAGAGGTATGTAACTGAAAGAACTTGTATCTTTGTTTTTTTGAATCGTGGGTGCGTTTACAAACATTTAAACACACATACACAAATACCCAGACCCGTAACAACTATATGTAGGCCGTACAAATATTTGTTTCGTGCGGGGATCGAACCCGCAACACGCAGCGTAGCAGTCCAATACTCTACTAATAGTCTACTGTAGATAATATTAGTGTGTTACATAAATTGTAGTGAACAGGTCACTTTATTCACACTGAAGAGGCCATGTTTACAGTTCAAGATAGTTTTTTTTTTTTTTTACAAGCCTGTTTTGTCCCACTGCTGGGCAAAGCTGCTTTCCAACTCCCTCGTTTGAATTTAAGAAAATATAAAGATGCTTTTGATAACAAAACAAAACCTTTAGGAACAGGCAGAGGTGTACCTTTTACAGTACCATATTTTGACAGTTGTGCTAAGTTCCATTTAATAAGACGCTAACCTGACATGCCAGGCCTGGGGAAATACCCATAAACATTTTGTCCGACTTAGCAATCTTATTGAAGCCCTTAGCAGTAACTCTAAAATCTCTTAGCATACCTCCGAAATAAATCCCACGACTATCTGTTTCTATAGTCAGTCGTGGTAGGCCTCGGAGGTACATGATATGTTCGACTTGACGCGACAGAGTGCGCCAACATGGCCGCTCTGTGTTAACTTAAGTCGGCACAAACTTGATGAGAAAGGTATCGATCTATTCTAATAAATAGACCATAATACCACTCGAACGTCCCGGCGACTTTGGCATCCTATACAGCGGGGGGCGGGGCATGCCGGTACCGATTAAAAGTTTATTTGCAAACAATCTAGCTACGCTATAAGAAAATTAAGTCATTTCACGTGCAAAGAAATTTAATGTAATGCAAAAATACTTAATTCAAATCCCACGAAATATACTAAATAGACTGCCAAATTGGTCTAGTGGTTGCAATCGCAACTGCTGAGCACTAGGTCTAAGATTCGATACCCGAGTCGGGTAGCTTATTTATTATTAGGTAATTCAGATTTTTTTCAGTAGCAACCACGCACTCTAGATTAGTGCCCGATTGGTAGTGAATAGGCTCGTTCTCTATTACATTCAACTTTACTGACGAAATGTTGTTGTACTTAGGTACACCTCTACCTAACCCTTCAGGGATTACGGGTGTGATGTTATGTTATGTAAACTCAATCTAGAATGCACCCAAGCCTTTTTTTTTTGCAGAGTGGGAAATCATCAAATGACTAAGGACACTGCGGTACTCAGAGATATTTAATAATTAGCTGTTGCCAGCGGCTTCACCCGCTTCAACTCGAAAATGATCCCACGAGAAGATAAAATCGGATAAAAACTATCTTATGTGTTAATCCAGGTTATAAACTATCTGTGTACCAAATTTTATTCAAATCCGTTCAGTAGTTTTTACGTGAAGAGGTAACAAACATACACACTCACAAACTGTCGCCTTTATAATATTAGTGTGATTACTTAAGCATTCACTTAGTAAAGGTTTGACATACTGTTGTATCACAGAACTGTCAAAACCTTTATTAGGTGATGGCCAAAGTAATCAGTAAAGCTCTCTGAGTGCGGCAGTTAGACTTCTAGAATACTGACTCAAAACCACCCTTCTTAGCCCTTTGTGTCAGAGGCCGCGGTATCTAAGCACCCAAGCCTGGATAAGATAGGTTTTTCTAGGTCCCGAGTGGCTGTACTATCGTATATCATACACTGCGGCTTTGAAATACTTTAACTAATACAATCGTCTCTCGCTTGTCTCAGGAGCTCAAGAAGATGGACGCTGAAGCCATTGCAGCCCGTGAAGCTGAAGAGCTGATGAAGGAACGCCGTGAATTGCAGGCTAGACTCAAATCACAGGATAAGAAGGTAACATAATGATATTATGACATGTACTTAAAGCACCCCTCTTAAAGTTTGCTCAAACCGCCACAGACAAATACGGACGCAGCGAACTTTCACAGGCAATGTACTGGCTATGTCCAACCTCAGGGGTCCGTCACCCGTCACTATGCGTTACGTTTGCTCTCAAGAATTTTCAATGACAAGAAATGACATTTTAAAATAAACCTCATTAAAATGATTCAAAACTTTGTTTTAAACGTAATAACAAATTGCTCTCCGAGCTGGTCTGCGAGAGCAGACCCTAGTAGTTTTGAACTTTTTTTTTCTTTGTCGTGTGGTTAGTGTCAAAGGTTTTATGCCGACCATGGACTCTGGCTTGTTGACGAGAGCGCGTCAAGCATTGGAAGAAAAAAAATTCGGTGTGGGAAATCATCAAATATCTCCCGCTCTTGATGGGCAGAGCGAAAGGGAGTGTCAGACTTCTACTGACTAAAAACCACCCATGTTCCTTCGTAGTCCTATATGTCAAGGCCGCGGTATCTCTTACAACATCCCGCAGCCCCGACGGGCTTCACAATACCATCAAGACATCATTAGTAGTAAGAGAGGAAAAAGAGGTCCTCCGAAATAAATCCCACGACTATCTGTTTCTATAGTCAGTCGTGGTAGGCCTCGGAGGTACATGATATGTTCGACTTGACGCGACAGAGTGCGCCAAGATAAGCCACTTTGTGTTAACGTAAGCCGGCACACACATAATAGTTATTTTTCAATTATGCATTCGATTCGTAAAGAGAATTCGTACATTTCGCGTTATCGTCGCTGCACCTGGCAAATTCCATATGTGCATTTTTTATTTTTTGGATACTCCACTAAACCTCACCTTCCGTTTCATTCTCCGTGTTGATTAAATCTTTTGTTTTATTCGAACTAAATTGAACTATTTCCAGATGCATTAATAGTTTGCAATGTTGTTGTCGTCCCAAAACCTTACAAAAATCACTTATGAAACTTGACTCAACGACGTTATGTCATATGCCATAAGAGGTGGGCCTAATAACGCATTCTGGTTCTATAAGCTGCTACGAATTTCGCTGTTGAACAAACCTTTACCACTGCCTAACCACGAATTGTTGCTAGAGACATAGCCACGCCGTATGGAGCTACAGAATACTAGATTTACTATCATTTCATCGGCTAAATAATAAGCAGTCCTAACCGAGAGCATCATCACATACAAAGCACCCTCCATGTCTCGGGACACGTAACACAGTTGGTCCCGACTTTACACTATTAATTCTTTGTCAGTCGTGACGAATAGTCAGAAGGCCGAAAGCCTGAAAACCGCTCCAACCAAGGAGGCATCATTCAAATTAATTTATTTATTTTCTCTTCACAAACAAAGTTAACTTAATATGTATAATAATAGAGCTTAAAATTACATAACACATCATTAGACCTAATAAATTTAGTCCGTACTGAAAACTAAAGTTTACTTGCTTATCAGGTGGACTACTTTGAGCGAGCCAAACGCTTGGAGGAGATTCCTCTGCTGCAGAAGAGCTTGGAAGAGAAGCAGGTGCAGGATAAGGCCTTCTTTGAAACTCAGGAGAAGGAGCGCATCCAGCAACTTATTGGTAAGTGAAGTTCCCTTCATCTTGTCTCTCGAAGGCTCACTTGCTCCAGAAACCAATCAAAGCGTCGTCGCGGCGTCGGAACGAATTCTAAATGTAGCTTTTTGTCAATTGTTTGAAGATCACAGAAATAGAGAGAAGTTTGAAATACTGGCGGTAAGCCCCCTCTTTGAGGAGTGGCTTGAGAGGCGCCACGGCGCCCTCACCTTCCGTCTGACGCAGGTCCTCACCGGACACGGTTGTTTCGGGAGGTACCTGCACCGAATCAGGCGGGAGGAAACGCCCGGATGCCACCATTGCGAGGATCGGCCGGAGGACACGGTGGAGCACACAGTGGAGGTGTGCCCCGCTTGGGCGGAGCCCCGCCGTGTTCTCGTAGCGGCGATCGGCGGCGGCGACCTCTCGCGCCCGGCCCTGGTGCAAGCCATGGTCCGGGGCAAGGAGGAATGGGACGCCGTCGCCTCCTTCTGCGAAGCAGTGATGCTGGCGAAGGAGGTGGCGGAACGCGAGAGGGAGAGAACCTCTCGTCCCAGCCGCCGCGGGAGGCGCTCCGGGCGTCGGGGGTCCCGTGATGACCTCCGGCCACCGTAGACGCGGGCCTGTGTGTGAGTGATGGGCTAACTCGCCGTCCGTCCGTCTCACGACGAAAACAGGCCGTGTCGACGGCGCGTTCGTGTTCCACGCGCGCCTCAAAGAGATGTCAGCAACATGGGAGGGGCCCGAAAGGGCCGACGCCTGTCGGGGCCGCGGGTAGTCCAACGGTTATCGCGGCCTCGACATAGAGGGCGAAGAAGGAACATGGGTGGTTTTTAGTCAGTAGAAGTCTGACACTCCCTTTCGCTCTGCCCAAGAGCGGGAGGGGTTATTCGATGATTTTACACCCACCAAAAAAAAAAAAAAAAAAAAGGGTAATCTAGTGTTGCCCGTAAGGGCGGAATGTTGTAAGAGATCCCGCACCCTTGACATATAGGGCTACGAAGGAACATGGATGATATCCCACCCCGCCCCCCCCAAAAGGGTAATCTAGTGCTTTTAATATTATTTGTAAACCTGTTTCTCATATAAAACGTGTCACATCATAAATGCACTACTTTACATGTGGAATCTCGGACCAGGAAACAGAACAACTACTGTTAAGTACGAACCCTTGAAATTTGCAAAAAGATTTCACTATTAGTTAGCAAGGAATTGGAGCGATCAACTTTATTGTTGAGCTGATTAACAAAATCTCAATTCTCTATCTGTAAAGTAAAACTAAAAGAAAAGTCATAGAATAAAAGTTGTTCATTTTCATGGCCTGAGACACCACACGCTAGGTCGTACTTTTATTATGTTATAATACTTGTACTAGCGGACCTGGCAGACGTCGTCCTGCCCGGACCGCAGCGCCACCTACTGGGTCCAGTTGTAAATCTAAACCATTCTCGAATCCACTTGAGTACATACAAAAGTTTTCATCAAAATTGGGCCAGCCAGAAGGAGTTCAATGATAAACACACATACAGTAGAATTTTATATATAAAGACATATTTTTTGTACACTTGATCCATCATCAGCCAAAAATGTTCCCACTGCTGGGACACAGACCTCCTCTCTTTGATCCAACCGCATACTGCATTCAAATTATGAACAGCACCTATATTAATTCCTGTTTCCCCCACCAGAGGCCCGCACTCGCGACGTGGCTACATCAACCCGTCTGTCCCGCATGGCGGTACACCGCGAGGCCTTCACCATCAAGCTTCGCTCCGAGCGAGGTGCCGCGCACACACAGCGCCTCGCCGCCTTCCGCGACAAACTGGCGGCTGAACGGGAGAAACGCCTGCTGGAGAGACGGCAGCAGAGAGTTGAGAAGAGGAGGCAGGAGGTGGGTACAACGGATATACGGGGGCATGACGATCCAGCGACGAAGACGTGGCTGCGGGTAGTTCGAAAGAGATACCACGGCCTCAACACAAATGGCTAAGAAGGAACATGGGTGGTGTTTAGTCAGTAGAAGTCTGACACTCCCTACGTTCGCCCAGAACGTGAGAAGTCATTGATGATTACCCTCCTTCCAAAAAAAAAGGGATCGTCATGCTCTAAGCTACAGTACATTTTTCTTACCTAACAGACAGATGTGTTGCTGGGGAGTTTGTTCCGCCATTTCGTTCCAGTTAAAACACTAGGAAGTGTTGAAGTTGCATTTTGGGGGACTGTCTCTTGTAAAAAAATGTTGACGAAAAATGTAGATTGTCAGCCTAGTTTGAATTAATGTCTTTTAATTTTGATAGCCCATGCTTGGCAAAAAGCGCGAGATATTGAAAAAATGCGTTCAGGGTAATAATTATTATGGGGAGAGAACTTCCAGATACCTAGTGCCTAAATTATTTAATAAATAGATATGCTGAGACACAGCCCTAAGTTAAGTAAAGGTTTATTGAGATCAAGACTGAGGAATTTATTGCTCGGTAACGAGGATTCAGCCGTTACCGAGAAATAAATTCACATATTAGAGGTTACAGTTATTAGTTAGGTACTTTTTTGTTAGTTTTGTTATAAGGTTATCTGTTCACTAGATTAGTTGTTAATATTTATGTCTAAAAACAGGCGCCTCTTGCCAACAAACTATTTAGTTTGGCGAGTAAATTGTTATTGAACAAAATATGTATAATTGTGAACATAAAATAAAAAAAAATAAAAAAAATTGTCGATAAAATAGTTTGACTCCAGTAATCACGCCAGTTTCCAGGAAATATTAGAATTGTTCAACCGTCATAATTTACTATTCATCATCCAAATACTAAATGAAAACTAAATATTGTTAACATGTTAACATACGTTCGTTTGTTAAAAATTGAGTTGCCTCCGAAATAAATCCCACGACTATCTGTATCATAGTCAGTCGTGGTAGGCCTCGGAGGTACATGATATGTTCGACTTGACGCGACAGAGTGCGCCAACATGGCCACTCTGTGTTAATTTAAGTCTGCACAAACTTCGAAATAGAACCTTTACAGTACCTTATAGTAGAATCCCTATAAAGTTGATAATATTCTCCAAAATTTTGAGAAGATGATGCAACATAAAATATTAGTGTTTTGCCAAGTTATTATTGTCCTAACTAAATTATTTACATTCAGGACTCGAGATTGCCATATTGACATACATAGCCTGCTCAAAAGCATCTTCAGCAGGGCTATTGCGTATCTTTTAAATGTCAGTGGCTATCATATTGTCTATGGATAAACTATCAAATTGGTTATGGTTCAGTACAAAATGGAACCATTTGACAGTAATTGATAGGCACTATAGGTTAGCCACTGTCATTTAAAAGATACGCAATAGCCCTACAGTACTATCAAATGATAATGACATTGGAAAGTCTACTCAGGCCATCACTTTAAAAAAAAAATACAGTTTTGTCTTACAAAAGTAAGTCAAATCTTTACTAAGTGAGTCTGTGAGTATATTTCAGTTTTTGTTATTAAACTGACACCATCTTCTTCTCAGTGGCTGGAGCAGAAGCACCTTGCAGAAGAACGTGCTGCAGAAGAAGCAAAACGCATCAAGGAAGAAGAAGAACGTAAAGAACGAGAGGAGATGGAGAAGAAACATGCGGAGGAAATTGCCGCCGCTAGAGAGAAGAAGGAGAGAGAGGACAGGTACTTATCATCACGTTATATCAAGTTCTTAGCCCGATGGAGGCATTCAGAGATATAAAAGATGCAAACAAACCCGTCAATTAAGCGTTAGTTAATTTAATTCTGTTCGTCAAAGTAATAAATATGGATGCAAAGTCTGCAACCATATCTCTTGAAATAAAAACTTTGAGCAATTTCAGAATGAAAAATACTGATATTGAAGTGCTCATTAAAATTATGGCTAAATATTTTATTATACCTCCGAAATAAATCCCTCGGCTATCTGTATCATAGTCAGTCGTGGTAGGCCTTGGAGGTACATGATATGTTCGACTTGACGCGACAAAGTGCGCCAACATGGCCGCTCTGTGTTAATTACGTCGGCACAGACGTGATGAGGAAGACTAGGACCCTTTCAAACCTGGTACATGTGTAACAGAACAGAACTATACGTAAATGGACAAAATAAACGGGCTTATACATAACCTCTTCCGTGTTAGGGTTCCATACCTCAAAAGGATCACTCGTGTGTCTGTCTGTCCGACTATACCCCCACCGAAACTAATAAGACTAAAATTTTGAAAAAAAAAGTTTAGAGAAAATTAGTTCAACACTTATAGATTACAGGAAAACCTATAAGAAGTCTATGGTGCTAAAATAACATGGAACATCTCTCAATATCCATTACAACGGAACCCTGTGCAAGTCCAACTTGTACTTGGCCAGCTTTTTTCTGAAGTAGTCGGTTCAAAATTGTCTTTCACTGTCACATTATATCTAATTTTATTGATTTATTTTACCATTACTTCTCTTCGCAGAGAACATCAAGAAATGTTAGCCCGTGCCGAAGCGAAGATCCGGGCTAAGGAGGCCGAAATCCAGCGCAAGTTAGAAGAACAGAGAACGAAGACATCATCGTCGTGGCGCGACGGAGGTGCAGGCGCTCCTCGACCGGCCGCTAGGGGGGAGGACGTCTGGCGCGGGAAGGACGACAAAGAGGAGAAGAAACCTGCTGCAGCACCTGGAGACACTTGGCGATCTGGTCAGTACTACCTGCTTGGTGTGAAGATGCTTTTATAGGACTTTGTACCTCAAATAGGAAAAACGGAACCCTATAGGAACACTTTGTTGTCTGTCTGTCTGTCTGTCAATACCCTTTGTGGGGAGTGCGTGGATGTATCCAGTTGAAATTAAATATTACTGCGGTGTGCAGCCTCTTCAAGATGCGAAAAAAACAAACTTCTAAGTCAACGTTAAAAAAAAAAAAGGCCGTTTGTACAGCACTTATTCTGGGTAATCTTCAAATGACTCCTCCCGCTCTGGCCGGAGCAGAAAGCAGTGTCAGATTTCTACTGACTAAAAACTACCCATGTTCCGTAGTTTCTAATACAAGGCCTTCTAACCTGTTAACTTAGCTACCAGTAAAACTTTTCTAGTATAACGGGCTGGTGTCCGCAACTCCACGCTCAATGCGCGTATTTTACGTGCGGAACTTTTCTATTTTACTTTACAAATAAATAATTGTGCCCTTACTCCGTCAGCCCGTGCAGCCCGCGAGGCACCACCCGCACGCGAGGAGCGACCCCGCTCACCAGAGCGTCGCGCCGCACGTGACGACAAGCCCGCACCCAGGGAGGAACGAGCTCCTATTAAAGAAGAAAGGTAATTTAATACTTTATCCAATCAAATCTTAACATTTTATTCCAGGCTACTGAGGCCCATAGATAAAATATATAAAACTATTTTATATAACAATAAACTATTGCATAATAACAATCCTTAAACTACTTAGAAATAAACACGTAACGATGCCAGCGTCGTGGTTGGCTGCGTGGTGTCGCGCAGTCGTCCTCTGAAACGACAAAATACGACACCGTTCAGCCAAAAGTCCTCTTTTGAGATGGTCCCTGTGGGTTCTCCCACTGGTGGGCAAAGATTTCTCCCATATATCCTTACTACATAAATGCTTCCTATAAAATGGTAGCGATGGATCGCGGTCTCTGTAGGGGTTCTTAGGTCCTCGAAAGTTCAGGTGTGGGTTATTGTCAGTTTAGCATTCATACTGAAAAATTGGTGACGCATAACATACACAAACAAAACACTTCGAGAAAAGACATACATTTACATACATTGACAGGTAACAAGCACTTTCTAAAATATTGGTAGCGATGGATTGCGTCTCTGTAGGGTTTTTTAATTTCTCATAGTGCAGAGTCACTACAGCATTGACACTGAAAAATTGGTAGTGAAAACCATATCTAAATTGCTGAATAAGATTAAGTAGTACTACAGCATACATACATAAACGAAAGACTTACTGCCGCACTCAGAGAGGTTTAATGATTACTTAGGCCATCACTAAGTAAAGGTTTTGACAGTTTTGTCATACAAAAGTGTGTCAAATCTTTAGTAAGTGACGGCCTAAGTTATCATTAAATATCCCTGATTACCGCAGTTAGAGAAAGATTATCAAAGAAGGCCATAAGGCCTGTCTAAGCAAGCCGTTTAAAGATCATAGACTTTGAATATTGCTTCCCCCACCATAGTATCTTAGAACTAGGCACTGTACTGAGACCCTGTATTTAAATAGCCAGTGAAATCACAGACTGAGAGATACAACTTTTATCCGGCAGAACTTACAAATAACGCAATTTTGATACCAGTTCCATGAAGTTCCCATCTACACATCAAACAGTCTTATGATTTGTCCCGAAACATGATTCTCGCACCTTCCATACTTTATAACCCACCACCTAGCCATATCATCATCGTGTATCTCTAATACTTGTATTTATTTACAGACGCGACGAACGGCCTCGCGAGGATCGTCCAATCCGTGAAGACCGTGCACCTCCCAGAGATAGAGACGATAGGCCACGAGACGACAGACCGCGTGACGAGGGAGGCTGGAGGTCTGCCAACAGGGAGCCTGCGAGGGAACGAGAACCAGAGAGGGAAAGGTGACATTTTTATTAGCATTTATTGTTCACTAGCGACCCGCTCCGGCTTCGTGCGAGCGCAATGTAGATCTTCCTCTTGAATCACTCTATCTATTGCTGAAAACTGCATTAAAATCCGTTGCGTAGTTTAAAAGATCTAAGCGTATAAATAATCAAAAAGAACACCCGCGACATTAATTTGCTTCGGTGTACTTGAACGCGGTTGCCGTGATGTACGAGGTCGCTTTCTGGATTTCTAAACAAATAATAAATGACAAATGAAAACGACGATGTAAATTACACTTTCACGCGAAACAAACCTTGCGCATACCCAAAATCCGGGGTTCAAGATAAGGTTTTCTAAAATTCGTTATAAAATATTAGCTTGCATAATCAGCCTATAAAGTCCCCACTGCAGGGACACAGGCCTCATGTCTTCGAATATAAAATATTAGGTTTTTCTCAATAAAATTACATCGTGAACTAAACTGTATTGTGTATCACCCAGGCCTCGCTACGGCGGTCGTTCGAGCGCCGAGGGTGGCAGCTGGCGACGTGGACCCGCAGACCCACCGCCCGCACCATCCGTAAGTACACTACACTTCTATTATAATTGTTTTTACTCATGAAAAATACGTCAGTATAAGTAATTCCCTATGTAGGAGAGGGTTGTGGAATACTAATAACACAGGAATACATAACACTCTCATTCAACATTCATTGACAACGGAGGATTCTCCAAATGGATGAGTATTGTTTTTGCTGGACTTCTCCACGGAGGTTGTTTGTTGAATAATCTATAACTGTGCTTTCGCTATGTTGAATTTGGCGTAGTTCACATACCTAAAGAATAGCAAAATGAGATTATCACCAAACAGGTCGACCGAAGCGAGGAAAACCTGTTCCGGTAGTTGATGACTCAGCCCTGGAGTGTAAATGTGGTCCTGCCGCACAAAGATGGGACACTTGATATAATTCCCTTTCTGTTTAGTTATTTATCTATAACATGTATGTATTTAGAAATATATAAGTATGTTTATCAGTTGTCTAGTACCCATAACACAAGCTCTGCTTAGCTTGGGACTAGATGGCGTTGTGTGATAGTTGTGGAATATTATTATTTGCCCATCGCAGGAGCTGATAGACAGTACTGAAAGTGCCAAACTCGTCACTAAATTTTGGGCTGGCTAGAAAAACGTATACTTTTTATAGAAAAACGAATACATTGTATTACATAACAGACTGGTGTTCGCAACTCCACGTTCAAAGCGCGTGTTTTGCGTACGTGAAAACTTACATAAAACTATTTCCAACAGGAGCGCTCATCGGCATGGCGTTCTAAGGACGCTCCACCGCGTGAGGATCGGTTCCGCGATGCGCCACGTGACCGCGATGGACCACGTGGGGAACGCGACGGAGGCTTCCGTGGAAGCGACCGGGACCGCGACCGCTTCCCACCCAGGAGGGATGACCGGTAAGTTTGGAACATAGTAGTTATTTGCCACATAAACTTAAATTACCACTTATAAATTACCTTACATCCTCTATTTAACCCTCTGACATTTTCTGAAATTCTTCCAAATCGCTCATTTTCCATAATATATGTATAAGCGTATGTTTGCTACGATCCGAAGGACTATTGCAATAAATTCACATAGTCCAAAAATTATTTTTATGCATTTTTAACCGTCTTTGTATTTTTGTACGAGTCGTGAACCCTTATACAGCATGTTAGTTTAAACGAGGGACTTATTGAAACCCGCAATAGGGCTTCATCAATAGCCTATTAATGTTCCCACTGCTGGGACACAGGCCTCCTCTCATTTTGAGAGGGAATGGGCTATAATCTACCACGCGGGCCCAGTGCGGATTGGTAGATGTCACATGTCTTCGAATTTTTGGTTCTAAGACATGCCGGTTTCCTCACGATGTTTTCCTTCACCGTTTTGAGAGCAGCGGTGATGAAATAAATTACACAAAGTAATGTGCCTGCCTGGGTTCGAACCCACGACCTACTGTTCGTAAGTCGGGTCCACCACCACTAAGCCACCGCTGCTCTTTCTTAATAGGGCTTACATAATACTAATAAAAATATGAACAAAAAAATACACTGATAAAAAACAGACAAAACATAACAAACATTTCGGAAAAGTCTCGCCACCATCGCTTTTATCACAGAAAATGTGTGCAGATCAATGACTTTTAGGTATAATCCATTTTCCCCTCATATTTTAAAACTGGCGTAGGACAATGACGAAACAGAAACGTCTAATAAAGTGAGATCTGGAGAGCGTGCGGGGGCCATGTGACCATTATGTCATAAATATAGGTTATAGTTTTTTTACATATATTTGGTACGAGAATCGAATACTGAATATCCATTTTGGGGCGTGGGAAATCGTCAAATAACCCCTCTCGCTCTTGGGCAGAGCGAAAGGGAGTGTTAGACTTCTACTGACTAAAAACCACCCAAGTTCCTTCTTAGCCCTATATATCAAGGCCGCGGTATCTCTTACAACATCCCGCAGCCCCGACGGCCATACTGAATACCCTCCTTAAATATGTCCCTAATTTAACCTTACACCCTGTATACATAGATACTGCTCATCGAAATCTGTCATTTATACACCAAATCCAAAGACAAACACATTGATTTTTCGTCATGCTTAAACGCATACGTGATTTCAGAGTCAGTCAGATCAATTCAAGATACGACAAATTAAAATTTATAGATTATGATTATTCAGAGATATATACTAGGGACATAATAATCTTGTGTTCCTTACCATGTAACCTAATCAATCCTTCCTACAGCGACGGACCTCGCCGTGACGATCGCGACGGGCCACGTCGCGACGAACGGGACGCTCCTCGTCGCGACGACCGTGACGGGCCGCGCCGTGACGACCGCGACGCGCCCCGTCGCGACGAGCGGGACGGGCCGCGACGTGACGAACGTACTGACAGAGACAGGGACGGCCCACGTCGCGCGCCGCCACGTCGAGAGGACAAACGTAAGTAGATCTAGTACTAGTTACTACTTGCCTTTGTTTTACTTTTTGAAGGGAGGAAAATCATCAAATTACTCCTCCCGCTCTGGGCGGAGCGGTAGGAAGTGTCAGACTTCTACTGAGTAATAAAAACCACCCATGTTTCTTCTTTTTTTTTTTTTTATTTAGAATGAACTCACTCTTGACCTCGATCTCGCCTGATAGTAAGCGACAGATGAGGTCTACGATGGAGCGAGCGAGCCCAGAAGATGCCTATTAAATCTTGTTTTGAAGGCAGACGGGTCGTATGTGGTAGGGAATACAGAAGCCGGCAGAGAGTTCCACACCTTGGCCGTGCGCACAATAAATGACACTTCATAGCCGTTTGTGTTCCGGGGCCGCGGTATCTCAACAACCCGCAGCCCCGACAGGAGTTACTACTTTGCGGCAGACCATTTAGTTTTTTTTTATTATTATGAAGGTTATCGAAAAATATTGAATACTCGTGTCTTTTGATTTATAAAATTAATAAAAAATGACGAAAATCAAACGTGTCAAAAATCATCAGTGGCGGCTTGTGACGTCACTTTCTGACAAAAAGAAAACGTATTTAGGTCCATTATTTTACGGACTAATTGGATTTTTGTGGTGAAATACCCTTATTCATGCGTAGTTCGTGAGAGTATTTCAACATACATAGTTTTTTAAGCCATAATGTTTACATAATTTGAGTTCAGACAATGTTATGTAAAATTACTTTTTTTTTTCTGCATGCAGTACTAAAATTAATTTAAAAAAATCGTTAAATAATTCCAGTGTTATTGATTCAAAATAAGAGCTTAATGCAGGGTGCATTCAGTCAATTTGCAAAGGAAAGGGAGTCCCTTACATCCTGTATTCTATCTATTAATCATTCCCATCACTACATATAAAACAAAGTCCTCCGCCGCGTCTGTCTGTCTGGCTGTTCGCGATAAACTCAAAAAGTACTGTACAGATTTTCATGGTGTTTTCACCAATGAATAGTATGGTTGTTGAGGAAGGTTTTAGCATATAATTTGACCGACATCCACGCGAAGCCGCTTGCATCAGCCAGTTCATAATTTGTTCGTTTTGTTTCAGCTCGCGACCCGGACGGTGATGACTGGCAGCCCGTCACCAGGCGTTAGACAAGCGACCATCGTCTTACCCACGTTTAACACATTGTATTCATTTGTAATTATGTATTGTACTTTTCCTTTTGCCATGAGTTCAGTAGACTTACATCTTTACTTAGAAAACATCTTTACTATGGTTAATTGAGAATTTATATTATTATTTGACCCGCTAGACTACCTGTGCCACCCATTCGACACAATATTTTGAGTGTAAAGACAGTGTTGATCGCGAGGGAAGATGTTAAATCCAGTAAATTTCACGTTACTTCTCGATTTTGCCAGTTTCATTATGATCCGTGTCGCACTGTATCATTGAGATTGCAAAACTAACTTCTTGTGGAGGATAAAAATTATTCTAAACGAACTGTGCGTAAATCCATCAAGGTGTGAAAACAAACAAACTTACTTTCGCATATTATCTACATAATAGTAGTAAAATAGTTTCATAAGAAATTCGAAACTGAATTTGCATATTTCCTGCTATTTATTTAGCTTAAACAAAAGTTAATATTGAAAATGTCAACCGTAAGATATTTACGATGGTATATCTTAGAAAGTAAAGGTTGTTTTTCTTATTTTTGGCACGTTGTTTGGTAAAGTAACTTATTCATTGTCGATGGTAAACTACAATGGCTTTATATTTTATTAGCAATGCTGGTTCATTCTATATTCTGCTGAACTCTTTTTTTTTGTCACTGATATAAGTTACAGTTTGACATACTTTTATTATTTTAAAGCGCAAGTGTAAAGCGCTAATGTAATCCTTATTTAATACGGGATAAGGGCTTATTTACTATACACACACGAGAGGATGCGAATCCGCGCCCTTTTTAACCAACTTCAAAATGAAGGAGGTTTTGCATTCGACGCGTACTTTTCATACTTGACGTAAATAAGTATTTTTTTTCATATATTTGTTTTATAACATCTCTAGAACCATGCTTTGAGTAGATAGTAACTATTAATTCGAAATATATATGATTTTTCTATTAATTTTGTTTCTTTTTTATGGCTTCTTTTTTCACACGTATTTTTGGACGCGGTTGGAATTCTCTCGTCATCAAACTAGCTCATGCTTTTATATTTAGTTTGCTACATAATAAGATAAAAAAGCAGCTTTATACTTTAGCTGCGTTTGGACTACAACACACAAGATCATAATTACTTTAATCTACATACCATCCCACACTGACCTGCAAATTGCAAAAACCTAAGAAAAATTGTATTTTGCGGGCTAACCTGGTGATATGACTTGCAGTATATTGCATGATGTTAGATCTTTCTTTCATAGGTTATGTTCCCCTGTTGCTAACCGATCGGAGTGAAAACCCTGAATCCAGGTTGTATAAAAGATCCTATGGAAAAAATTTGTACACCAATAAAAATCGTAATTTTAATCTTTCTACAAATACTCCAGGGCAACCTCTGAGTAGAAGAATGGGTATTTAGACGGGATTGAACGGTGTGTTGCGCTGAAGAAAATGCGGGGTGGTGTGGTAATAAAATGTATTAAAAATTAAAATATGATTTACTTTGTCGTAGTACAGTCGAAGAAGCTAATAAGTATACAGGTAGAGTTTTTTTTTATAATTCTAGTACACTAATAAAATATTGATTGCAATTTTGTTTCATGAAGCGCATTAAGCGACTGATGTCAAACGCTGTATTATTTCACATCAGTCTCTAAATGTATCTGTATAATCTTAAAAGTAAATGCAAGTTAGCTGGCTGCATACTTATTAGCTTGTTCGACTGTACAAACTGCGCTTCTTAACTCAATAAAAATAGAACGAATGTATTTACGAAATCCAAGTGTCTTACAATTAGGGTGCGTTTATTTGAAACAAATCTCTCCTCAGAAGATGGAATTCATAATTTAGGCTTCTTGTCATAACGTACATTCATAGGGCGCGTCCATAATTATGAGAATTACTGATTATAGATAAAAGTGGCCACTTTGGGCAGTAATTCTCTTAATTTATCAAGTCTAGAATCATGAAAAGTGATTTTAAAAATACTACAGGCTATTTACTAGCATGATAGAGTTGGATTTTACAAATTAGACCTGATTTTAGAGTAAAAGGAAATAAGATGTGGGTGGCGCTAGTTTCAGTGCTGTTAGCGCCATAAACGACGCCGACGGCGCCGCGGTTGCACTTTGCTGAGCGTAGTGTGCTAGATCATTCAAGAATCGACGTTCTCACAAGAAACATAAAGTATACATTCCAAAGTCAGTTACGAAGGATCGGTTGCCCTATAATATTCTTTAGTGGAACTAACAGGTGCCTCAATACCATAGTTACATGCTGTAGTTTAGAAGAGTTGTCTAATTCTATAGTCTATGAATAAATCATTGAATCGGGATATGCCTTTCATTTATAAAACAAATATGCCCTAAATTTGAGACTCGTTTTCAAGTTGCACAACATTGTTTTAGCAACATGTTTTTGTGTTGCGGGAAACATGTTGCAATGTTGCTGGCAACATATTAGAAATACATATTTTTCAACATGGTATCAGCTGACTAAACAATTTATCTAATTTACAGTTCTTCAAGATGTCTGGCTTAACATAGCAAGCTTGTTGATATACTATCGATACTTCCATTTAACACGGTACTAGACCAGCTAAGTTACTTTCAGTCATTGTGGCCTAAACCCAGTCGACACTGCAACAGCGATAAGATATCTAAATACCTAGTTGCGCTCCATTTGAAGTAGGTAAAACCAGTCCGTGAACCTTGTTTTATGATAATTTCGGTCTAATATTGGTAATATAGAATTAATCGGTCTATATATAATATCCAAATTGTCTCTTGTGTCCTAACAAAGTTGTCAGTTGATACAAATCTAACTTTAGATTTTACGAATAAAGCGGGGTAATCTAACATTCATTCATGGCAGCCCAAAGACGTCCACTGCTGGACATAGGCCTCCCCCAGGTGTCGCCACATTGACCGGTCCCGTGCGTCTCGCGTCCAGCGGGCCCCCATCACCAGGTCATCGGTCCGCCTAGTCGGAGGCCTTCCAGGGCAACGTCTTCCGGTTCGCGGTCGCCACTCCAGAACTTTTCGGCCTCATCGGCAATACGTTCTGCGAGCAATGTGCCCTACCCATTGCCACTTAAGTCTGGCGATTATTCGGGCTACGTCGGTAACCTTGGTTGTAACCCATATGTAATCACTGGCAACCACAGAGTACTATAATAAAAATGCTGGCAACACTTTCGTCTTGAGACACTGTGTAATCTAACATTGATTAATGAATATATTATTACTGCGTTTGTTAAAAGTCAGACACAGTAAAAGAAATATCATTAGTGAGGTATCTACCTAGTATCTATTTCATGTACGTCAGGCTGGCCCGGCCCCATGGAATTTAATAATGAGATTGTTATCAATCCAATGTACCCGGGTATACTAATATATGTAACACCTTCATTTTCAATGTAACTCTTTTTAAAAGAAATTACGTGCACTTCTTAGTGGCCGGGCCAGCCTGACGTTTTCAGCCCGGCCACCTTGTTTCCCACTAATCTACAAAAAATACTGGCAATATTGTGCTACAGATGAAATGTACCCTATAATTTATGCATATGTAACACAAAATCGAATCCTAAAATGCAATAGCATACGAAATATTAGCGGTTGCAGGTGGCCGGGCTGAAATTATTTCGTTAATATAAAACAGTAAAACTGCAACACCTACCAAAAACTAATACCAGTACATAATGAGATATAGAGATATAGAATACATGTAACGCTTTCATTTTAAATTATAATACATATTTAGAAAGAATAATCACTTGAAATTATATTTCAGCCCGGCCACCTAAAAGCGGTAATATTCCCTAAAATCTTATGCCAATTTGTACAGTAAAACCTGATACAGCTATGAAATGAAAGTTACATTCGTTTCGTTTTAGTCGTATACCTTTAAGCCTTCTGTTTGACTAGATTATCAAAATCTGAGAAACTTGCCGAAGAGTGACTATCATTTATTAACTAATTTCAGGACATTTGGTTTGTTGAGTGAAACAAAATTGGTAATTGTCATATTTTTTTAATAATCATTTTTGAAATTAGTTAGACAACATTTGTACTTATATTAATTAGGTACTATAACAATTGTTAATTATAAATAATGTAAAAAAAGGTTACACATTGATAATAACACAGTTATCAAAAAATTATAGTAATATCAATATTACCTTAACATCGAACATTCATTCATTCAGAATATTAGAAGATAATTTTTGGTTAAATACTTATTATACCTTGGTAAAAAATCACAGATTTTCATAATGATTCACCGTCGACGGTTGCCTGATTACAATGAATAATTCACTAAAATCCAATATATAAATCTTACAGTAATTAATAAGAAACTGATTAATTATTGATTTCACGAAATAAATAAGTACACAATAATAATAAGTAAATACATAGGGTAGGTACACAACAATAAGATTCACAAAAACTAAACACTTACTGTTAGTAAATCACCAAAATTATTACCTATTGACTATAAACGAAAGGATAAAATATATTTAGTTGATGGCATTGTATGGAGTTTTATTATTAAGTAAATGAGTGTTTAGATTTACTTTACTTTACCTGTATATTTTTTTAAATAATTACTTAGCTACCCATTAACATTGTTTGTCGATATATTTTAATTTATCAAAACTATGACTTACCTTAAAAACATCACATCACAAACAACTACACTGCAACAACTGATCAAATTTTACACTCACAGTAATATTAAAACGTAAAATATTATGTCAGAAGTGTTGATAACTACACGGCTCTTGCGCATCTATTCTGTCTACTCGGGGAAAATATCTTACGACTTAGGTTGGGACGCGACACAGGCGCCGTCTAAAAATCGGTGGTAGCGTCTGTGAACTATTATCTTTGTATGGTTATGTTGTGAAGCCAAAAACGGAGAAAATATATATAGGTTTAGGTATTATGTATCCAACAATTATTATGTGTGATTTATACTACTTAGTTTATTAATAAAAATATCATAGTAACGCATTTTGTTTCACTCAACAAACCAAATGTCCTGAAATTAGTTAATAAATGATAGTCACTCTTCGGCAAGTTTCTCAGATTTTGATAATCTAGTCAAACAGAAGGCTTAAAGGTATACGACTAAAACGAAACGAATGTAACTTTCATTTCATAGCTGTATCAGGTTTTACTGTACAAATTGGCATAAGATTTTAGGGAATATTACCGCTTTTAGGTGGCCGGGCTGAAATATAATTTCAAGTGATTATTCTTTCTAAATATGTATTATAATTTAAAATGAAAGCGTTACATGTATTCTATATCTCTATATCTCATTATGTACTGGTATTAGTTTTTGGTAGGTGTTGCAGTTTTACTGTTTTATATTAACGAAATAATTTCAGCCCGGCCACCTGCAACCGCTAATATTTCGTATGCTATTGCATTTTAGGATTCGATTTTGTGTTACATATGCATAAATTATAGGGTACATTTCATCTGTAGCACAATATTGCCAGTATTTTTTGTAGATTAGTGGGAAACAAGGTGGCCGGGCTGAAAACGTCAGGCTGGCCCGGCCACTAAGAAGTGCACGTAATTTCTTTTAAAAAGAGTTACATTGAAAATGAAGGTGTTACATATATTAGTATACCCGGGTACATTGGATTGATAACAATCTCATTATTAAATTCCATGGGGCCGGGCCAGCCTGACGTACATTCTATTTCGGTGGCAACCCAAATACTAATTTAGGATGGACTCAGGTGGCACCATTGTATCTAACTCTTTCTAGTAGATACATTGAACCGAGTTATTTTTACGGTAAAAATAGTTAGACAATACAACACACAAACAGAAGAGTTCGTGGATATTCGAGTCAATAATCTTTCTAAATAGACGCCTCTGGCCATCCACGTAGCTATAATATAATAAGTAACTGCTGGAAAAATGCACAGGTATGGATAACAAACTTATTATTAAAAAAAAATTCGCATGACAACTCGGTCAGCCTGTAAGGCTGACTTTGCCTGTGAATTCCTAGAGTATAAGGCAACCAGCCAAGGCGTAAAAACTTATAGACTAGCGACAGAACACTAAAAGCACACTTTGTGGGGTTCGACCCTCGGCTTCGGAGGTCACTGGGGTAGCAAAGGGACAGGCTGGACCTAAGAGAGACTATTTCTGGGCTGTTTGTTAAGTTTAAAACTTGGCTCGTGTCGCGGGCTGGCACGAGCAAGGGTCGGGGGAACCATAATTGTCCTGACTCCTCACCTAATCTCACATTATCTAAATTCGACTACGACACTCGAGTACGGATGACAACATTTTGGATCTATACCTTGTGTATAGCCTGTAACGCGTTTGTATGCATTAAATTGCTTGATTAATTAATGCGTAATAAAGGAGGTTGGAGGAAATTACATTGAATCAACATCCGCCCATGTGGTACAGATTGATCGGTTTCTAAAGCCGGCGAGATAAATACTTTGATAACAAGCATGACGTATCCGATCGTAAATTCGTAACTACAGTTTGTGTTACAGTCGTTTGTTAGTGATCAATAAAAACAAACCTTGTCTCATGCTCTATTAGGTATGGAATATGAAACAGAAAAGGTAACAAAAATATGTTTATTTTAAACTTATTTAAATAATCTCCAATCAATTTCCACCAGACTCTCAAAAAATGTCTTCCTGTTCGTATATTTGTCAAGAGCAGTCTTCTTCGCGCCGTCCTGTAAAGGCATTTGCTATTTGAGTCATAACGAAGAAAATCTTTGAATTGTGCTGCCTTGTTTTGTTTGCCGACTAACTTCTGCGACATCTATATCTGCTAATTCAATTTTTTCGCCCTTTGCTCCATGGCCGGTCTTGTTCAGGCGTTTCGACAGACTGTCTCAAAATCAACCGTCAAAGTAGGTACGCTACCCTAGCTAGGGCAGCTCTATTCCTATTCAGAACAAACCTAGATTCACCTCGCAAGTTATTCATCTAACTCCTCAATCTCCTCATACTTCACATCAAACTCCATTGATTTTGCAGGAGAAGAAGACCTTTGCGAATGAACATCGTAATTTGAGTCATTATGGGCAGAGGAGCTTCCGGCGCTGAAGTGGTCTTTTAAAATATAGCAATTTCGTTCCCGGGGGGGTTTGTCATATTCCCCTATCTCAGCTTTATACAAAATGTTATTTATATGGTATTGAGCCGTAGATCGAGCATATGGACTTGCAATTTTCTTCAATTTCATTGCCACGAGTTCCCCATATGTAGCATATTCGTCTCTCTCTGGACTTTTACGCTCCTTTGGTCTTAGAATATTGACTCTATGTTTGAATGCTGGTCTCTCTGTTCTTATTCCATCGCCCTGCAGTCTTGATTGGCTGATTTGTGCCTCTCGCTCTTGGTTCACCGAAACGAAACAAGTAGGTTTTTGGCGATTCTGAAAAGAAGTAAAAACTAAACTAATAAATTAAGTTAGATAACATTATGAACGACGGCGGTAAAAAGTAAGGTAGGACTTTTGAAATGCATATCTTTCAGCTACTCGTCCATTGAATGTTTACAGTCTGTGAGGCAGAAGTTGTAGAGAATGTTTAGTAAACAATGTGAATTGTATAGCGGGCTGCGGCATTCACTACATCTTCATCGACAAAAGTAAAATCGAAATATTTGTTGCAAGGGCCATGAGCCCATGAGTCGGAGCCTCGGCGGGATGCATTGGTTAACCTAAGTACGTGACCATGAGCTGTAGTTCAGCCGCAGCGGCTGAACATTGACCCCAGAAGGAAATTAGTGCTTTCAAGTACACACCGTTATTGCCGATCTGTCTGGCTGACAGCCGAATCTTCCGAATACTGTAAGGAGGATAAAATATAAGTAAGGACAAATATTTATTTTTGGGGTGTGGGTTATCATCAAATAATCCCGCCCGCTCTTGGGTAGGTCGAAAGGGAGTGTCAGACTTATACACACCTTTTTTCGTTATTAAACTACGACATAGGTACCCACTTATACTATTTGATTGGAAGCGCAATCAATTCATTATTGTACGGTTCTCTTACAGGCAAGTAATTTGCTGACGGACGCCACGAGCCGACCGATTCCGGAATTAATTTTATATTCATTTCTTAAACTAGACACCTTCGTGTCACTTTACAATGAACTTGGGATCGTGAAGTCTGTATTTACTTACACTGCAACTCATCTTTCAATTCTAAAAGTCTTTTCGCAATGTTAGAATGTTTGACAACATTGTATTCGCAACATAAAATAATGTTTTGAACTTGTTTCTACTTATTCTTTAACATTTTGTTCATAAACATTGTGCGAGTTGTGATTAAGTTGGACACAATTTGTTCACTAACTTGTTTTGGGTTACATTTTCAACATTTTGATTGTATTTGGGCACTGTCCGACTAGCAAATTTCTGTTATTGGCGTATTGGCGATGAAATTGCCGAATGCCCGAATAGTAGATACGACTTACTACGTCGTACAATGTCAATGTTTAAAAACAAGTCTTACCTTAAATGACACAGCCATTTGCCGTGCCTTTAGGAACGATAATTTCTCAAAAGCAAACCATTTGCTACTACGTTTCGTTTGTAATTCTCTACGGTACTGGCTCATAAGCATTCTCATTTTCCTTTCAACCGCGCTGACGCTTGTGTTCAAAGCATTAGCTATTTCGTTCCAAGACTCTTGTTTTTTGTCTTTATTCCTATAAAGCTTTGATGAATAATCCCATAGTTCAGGTTTATCATGAAACCTTTTGATTAATTCGTAAACTAACTCGTACGTCCAATAGAAAGTGGACATGTTTACAACAGCGAACAACAAAATGAAACACGTGCGTACTGTGCGCAATTTTGTCGCGAACTAGTCTGAGAACTGGTCCTGCTCCGTGCTCGTTCCGGAGAGTGGCACGGCTATACACAAAATGTGCGAGTGTGAAAGAAAGAGAGTTTGTTTGTGCCGGCAGACGCGAGACGTTCCAGTTTATCGACAAGTTTGTTTGTAAACGTTTGTTGTGCGCACAATGTTGTAAAACCGCTTCGGATTCTACAAGTAAAATATTAATGAGTAAGTAACCTAGCTACTTTATTATGAATTAGCTCTAATAATTTTTTTCCCATGTCCCTCTCATTTTTCAGTAAATAGTCGAATTAAAAAAAAAAGAGCGATCGCGTAATTTTTAACTTCTTTATTAGGGCTTTAACCAATGCAGTCCAAAAGTTTTTATGAAGATTTATTGACTGGTCCTGAATTCTGAGGTACAAATCTTACGGCACTCCACTATATGTATTTATGAATTGTTGAAACAAAATGTAATTTAGGTAAGTAACATTTTAAAATAATAAAATAAGTAGATAGGTACGGATTTTTATTTTTTGCTAGTTTTCTTGACTAATGCCAAAAAAGAGGGGGCGGCCAAATTAGGGTGGGCCCGGCGGCAAAAACGCACGCTACTCACTGGGGTCGACAAATATGTTAAGGTCGTTTTCAAGTTCTACGACTCACTGATCTCGTTTGTAGCAGAAATAATTTTTTTTTGAAAAAAAACGCTTTTTTTTTAAATTAAGTAGTAACCTTAAGTTTTCTCTTTCTTGTCTTCTGGGGCGGCGAAACTTATTGGCGCGTGGCACCAAATTTCAAAATACGCCTCTGACTATAATAATATATGTATTTTGCTTTCATCCCAAAGCATAACACTCATATTCGTCAACACAATAAATGGGTAAATATTGTAGCGTCTGGTTTTGTACAAGTGCAATTACCTTTACCTCAATCTTCGAACTTCTTATCTTAATATACAGCACCTTATCACAACAAATAAATACATTTTTAACTGCCAGTAATTATTGTAAAATACCCGTCAACAGCAGCTGCAGTACCTAGCAATAGCGACCAATAGCCAGGCTAAAATCGCGGTCGTTTGAGAAAGTTATTTTTTTTTTCTACGGCCGCGCGCGCCAGTCTTAACTCCGTCACCACACCGCGTGCATGCGCGTTCCCTGACAATAATAAAAACCGGTTCCGTAACATCAACATAAGTACTAAAATTCTTTTAAAGAAAGTTCGTGTTCTGTGAATTATTTTGATGTTAATCTGAGGAATATTGGAAATTTCAAAATGAATGTAAGTGGTTTTTCTTACTTTCTTATTTTCACTATTGTTTATTATTCAGTAACTTTTTTTACACGACTGTGATTGTTTTGCCTTTGCCTCGAAGATTTAATCGTTTCGTTCTGAATTCAAAAATAATTTGAGTAGAAATCCTTGTGCTACAAATTTTAACAGCCTACAATTTAAATTTTCATATAAGCATAAGAATTGAAGTTTTATGAGTAAAATAAATTAAACATTTAAAAGATATGGTTGACCAGGAACTATTGTTTTGCGACAATCGTTCTACTACTTGTATAAAACTTCTACTAATCAATAAAAAAAGAAAATGAGTGCTACTGCATGGAGGCCGTTGCACTTTAGAGCTGTTTACTGCGTCAGTAGTTCACTGGTCCCATTCATAAAATAACAACTTAACACTGCACTGCAAAGTAATAGTTTCCAGAGAAATACAGACGGACAAAAGAGAGATCGTTTATGGGTTCCTTTTTTTACATTAAGAGGTACGGAACCCTAAAAACGCTTTCGTCTAAAGTAAGGTCAACGAAATAATGTGACAAATGTATTTATTTTTATTAATTTACCTTGAAGCGGCAAAAATACGTGCGTTATATTTCTAGGTCACCTGTCTATGCAAATTTTTGACGGTCTTCAGGTCAAAGAAAACGAAAATTTCTCGCATTTTTTTACGGTGATAGCTAAGCCTAGAAACACACTAATTAAAAACACGTCTTAGATAAAGACAATGGTTATTAAACCATGTTAGAAATCAAATAAAATTATCCTTTACGTGCCAAGGAATTGTTTTTGGAACCATAACTTTGAAAGAAATTAATCTTACCAAAGGGTATCGTATCACCCAATACTAACTTGTGGAGGCCAGACAGGCAGTTGCTCCACACTTCCTTTGCACTGGAAGCCAATCCCAACATAGTTAGGAAAAAGTTAGGCTAAGCAGTGAGACAGTACAGGCTATTAAAAAATGATGATGAACTTGTAAAGAAAACATCAAACTTCAAAGAATTTGGGACCAAAAATAAGATACTTAATACTGATTATAACATTAATTTAGAAACCAAGGAAACTTGTAAAAGGAAGCAATGGCAATATAATTTTTGTTTCCTCACTTTCGACTTCGCACAGGCAGATTTTGTCAAAAGCTAGTGAAAGTGTTCGCTAGAAAACGACTCTACACGTTTGTGTGTTACTTATAGGTACTTTTACTTAATAATTATTGTCACTTGACTTGACTAGACAAGCCAAGAAAATAGTTCTTTGTAATTTTCACAATTCATTAAAGTTTGGAGATGTTTAGCCAGTATAAGCACAGATTATAAGCGAAAACTTTAAACGGTACTTCGAAGAGACATATTTTTCTCTAGCTCACATTATCGTATTCCAAAGTCTTTCCTGTCGGGTGCCACTTCAAACCAACCCTCACGATGCTAATCCGAACATCTACAGATACTTTTTCTAGGCTGAGCTCAGCTTTGCTGTCTATCACCATTCACTACCCACCAGGTATTTATATCCTTGCCCAGTTGTCATTGTGCTTGAAGCCGTTATATGACCTGACAAATTCCTTTTCCGTATAACGTATTTATAAAAAGTATTTTTTAATTAAGTACATTATTATGCCAACAGTTTTTCTAAAAACTGTGACTGCAATAGTTCAGATCGCCCGATTTGGCTTTTCTTGGGTCTCCGTAAAACGTCTTTAGAACAAGAAAATTAAATCTTGTGCGGCACTAAAATACGATACTATACAGATACCCAAGTGATTCAAACAAGAGGTTGTTTTCATAATAATCTCTCTAACCGTCAGTGTCAACAACAGAATGATTTTACCTCAGGATTTTGCGAAAATATTCCACCTTGCCAGGTTAGTCAGGTGATGTTAATTTATAAACCAACTCCAACGACCTTTAGAAGCCTTAAATCAAGCTTAATGCATTTATTTCAATTAAAAGCTGTTTACAGGCACTTTTTTGAAAGGCCAAGGAAGGAGTCGATCAGTTAAAAAGATTAGGCTAGTTGGCCGTTCCAAAGCGTTTCTATCTTTGGAGAAGAACATGCAAGAAACGCTATTTCAGGCCAGTATTTCAAGTTAAGTGTCTACTATTAGAAAGGTCCAGGACAGGCAAGATGCAGTAAAACAATAGCCTGTTTTTCTACACCTGCCCGATCCCTGCTTGCAACTAGAAATGTAAAAAAGCCAGCAGCTGCATGTCTAGAATGATCTTCAAGGATCTGCTGAGGAACAGGTTCAATGGTTTAGAGTACCTTAGATATAGGAACAAGTATTTTATACAGCGCCCTTTTAAATTGTATTCAACTCAATGGTAATGATTGAAGAAATGGAACGTTTGAATTCGTTTCGGCTAGAATCCTTATTCCTGGCGCTGTATAATATATTTTGGAAGGCTCTTCTAATAAGATTTTTACGACTAATTACGAACAACTATGTCTGGATAGAGTCAGTAGGACAGATGCCTTTTGCTTGTAGTCAACGTTTAAGGGCGAGGACAAAGAATAAGGAAGGAAGGAGACGACCTACCTTTTTCTCCATCTTGCTGCAATGTCATGCATATTATGTTTAACCAAGCAGTATGTACGAAGAACTAGATAACTCTATCGTTTAAGTACTTCATTTTATTTTAGTACTGCTCCTAATTGTATCCCCCGACCCCATTTTATTTAATAATGTGCCAATCATTCAATTAATTAGATAACAACTTCCTGTGTTATCAAACCACCAAGTAACTGTGGTTGTTTCTGCAAATTAAGTTATCAATTAAGTGAAACATCGACTAACGGTATCATACACTCACGTAAATAAATCATAAACAAGCCCTCTCTTTCTTTTACATACACACTTTCACACGCCTTAATTTACTTGAAATTACCTTTATCGACCGCGTTGCTCCGGTCATTTTTATTTTAAAAGCGAATTCATCATCAGCCCACTCAGTTACGAAGTACACGCAATGTTTTATTACCATTACACCAATTTCATGGCACTAATGTATCCGGGCTGGCGATAGAAACAATGGAATATGTTGAACATTTGCTTTCGATCTTTCCGCTGGTTAAGGTAGCAAAGGTGGTGAGAATGTGCCATGTGTAGGTAAAGTTGGAGGTAGAAAAGAGGTCACTGGGGCAAGGATAACCTTCTCGAATGTCAAGAAACTGATGGTCAAACTGTTACTGGTGTTAGTTAGCTGCGTAACTGAATTCTAGCCATTTTAGTGGTAATAAGTTCTTTATTCTTATACAAGCTACAATTTACAGAATAGTAATGAAATATGTACAATATATAAAAAGAGGTGAAAAATAACAGGGCATCAAAAATTCGTCCACATCGCTGTCAGTAGGAAAAATGCCCAGAAGGTTGGCCGTATTGCCATATTGGATAGCAATGCTGATTCTTTGTCCAAAAAATAGGCCAGCCCTCTGGTCACTGGTGAACAATCGACCAACCGCTTGGTGATTTCTCGAAATACTTGACGTGGCTGTCGGTTGATGAAACTAGTTTTTAGTAATGCCTGAGTGACATTCTGTAATCTTTGTCTCTCTGGTGGGAATGTCAAGGGAGACCTCAAATAGGTTCCCGTCGGGGCAGCGGCATGTTATAAGAGATACCGTGGCGTCGACATAAAGGGCTAAGACGGAACATGGGTGGTTTTTAGTCAGTAGAAGTCTGACACTCCCTTTCGGTCTGCCCAAGAGCGGGAGGTGTCATACTTTAAGACATTAGTATGACATTTTAGCGGTCAGTGACGTCAGCTACCCCCACTCAAATCTTTGACGCGTTTTATCTACGTCAATTTTTATTGATTTGATAAAACAAAAAATATGTATCCAATATTTTTCGATAATACTCAGACGGACTAATTAGAATCACATTTTTTTTAAGTCAGTAAACATCCCTATTATATAAATTATTTATCGCTATTGTACCGTAAGCGATTGGATTAAGTCGAAGTAATACTGTCACAGTCAAGTGGTGTGACTCCGTGTGACTGCCAAATCATAGGTCTTGAGTTCGAACCCAAGACCTAATTACTGATATCTCTGGTTTTTCAATTTCATATGCGTATTTCACATTTATCATTTGCTTCAGTGAAGGGAAACATTGTGAGGAAACCAGCACGCCTTTTTTTTATGGGTGGGAAATCATCAAATGATTCCTCCTGCTCTGGGCAGAGCGGCAGGAAGTGTCAGACTTCTACTGACTAAAAACCAACCATGTTCCTTCTTAGCCCGTTGTGTCGAGGCCGCGGTAAGTTTATGTTATCTCTTTCGAACTGCCTGAGAGTTATTTTCTCGACGGCTAGGCATGCTAGCCCTATCGTCTTTCACATATTCTATCTATCGATCACTATTATAGCCATCCAACATTCATACTTTTCTCACGATACGATAATAAGGTTTTACAAAAAATCAAATAAAACCTGCATTGCAATTCTATACGTTCCTTTCGTGTTGATCACTTGTATTCATTAGTTCTACTAACCATAACGGAAACGAATGGAACTTTTTAAAACATATAATTGATTTGAATGGAGTTATTTTGAATACTGACTTAAAAATTCTCATGATCAGAATCTGTCCAATAGTTAGGTTACACTTTCTAAACGATTTAGAAGAACTGTGACATTTTTTTTTTATTGAATTAAACAGCCAAAGGCATTTTCCTGTTGCCTTTAAATAAATAATTATTCGTTTAGTTATTTAAGCTATATATTTACTTGAACTCTGGTGGCCTGTCCTTTATTTCTGGGAACTTGACTTCACGTACATTTCAATCGATTGGCACCAAGCTATTCAGACCACAATGAGTCATTGAATTCGTCAGACATTTTGCCTGTCTGCTGCACCGGAAAATGTGCCTAATCGCATTTTTATCGCTTTGGTTTTTTAACATAAAAGTTAAATAGCTATAGTTTACTTATAGCCTTACCATGCAAAGATAAGTATTACAAAAGTAAGAAATAAGCATGTAGATATCTGAGGAACATTCAGCACCATTCCTGTCCTTTCTCATCAATCACCAACTAGAATATTTCTGGGAAGCACTAACTAATTCCATGCTTATAACTGCGGTTAATCTTCGAACCTCTAAAAAATCTTTGAAAGACTTTGATTTATAGTTTGGCGGCAAATTGCGATATATAATATGTCAGGGCCTCAGGGCTCTACTTATTGGTTATTTCGTTCAGACTTCAGAGTTCACACAATCACCAACTGAGTTTGGCCTGAGTGAGACAGGCTCTCAGCTTGAAGATTTCGAGCAAATTAATCGGACCATCATGCATTTTTAGTTTTACTAAGCAAAAAGGTTGATGATTTCAGTATAAACCAACACAAAAACGACTATTATGAAGTAAACTATGTAAGACTTGCACTGATAACACTAATACGAGTATTGCCTATATGGCGTTTTATGCGCCAACAGCAAAAAATGAAGATTAGCTCATCATAATACGCTTCCTGAAGACCGAACCGAAGCAAATCAATCAGCATTATACAATCAGTAATAATGCAACCAAGCAAAAACTACTTTAAGTATAGTTTGGGAAGTGAATGGTTCAAGCGCAATGGAGTGTTAACCGGGGAACTGTAATTGTAGCTATAGCTGGTAACTAATTAATTAATCAGTTTTCAGGATTTTAAAGAGAACTCATAATCATAAACCATAATCGAAGACATCTTGTTTTTTTTTGTGTTGGATAGTCCATTTATCGGGGGAGGATTTATTCCACGCGGACGAATACACTACTTTTTTTTCAAATTATAATGTATATAAAGGTGACATTAAAAAGTAAATACCAAAAGCAGTGCCAACTTGACATAATTGGTTCTTTTCGTCAGAAATCAACGGTTTTTCGACAATCCCTTTTCTTGAAAGGGTTTTTCTTTGAAAGACATGTTTTACACAAGTTTAGGAATATTGTAACCGCAAATATTGGCACCACATATTATTTTTTAGGGCGTGAACCATTTTGTCTCGACGTCCAGCAGGGCTACTGCGTATCTTTTACATGACAGTGGCTAACCTATAGTGCCTATCAATTACTGTCAAATGGTTCCATTTTGTACTAATCCATAACCAATTTGACAATTAATCCATAGACAATATGATAGCCACTGTCATTTAAAAGATACGCAATAGCCCTGCAGGTCCATTGGCAATATGTGCCTCGAGTATCTATTGATAATACTTTTCCGCTGGAACTATTTGTAATATAGAATCTAAGTTATCCTTTTTTGTTATTATTAAGACTTTGGTCACCAATAGTCATTACATCGTATTTTCTTGAATTATGGTAATGCTTACTTGTTGGTCGCTCACCTTCCGATTTTATAGTGTAATACTCGTCTAACAATTTCATTACACTTTGTATTCTTTAATTTGTCCATACAATTTTTTTACTACATATTTTCAATAAGTGTAACTGTAATAGTTTTGCAACTCTATGGTAAATTGATCCCGGATAGCAATAAATGGTATTTCTGAGTTTTGTTTATGGACAGACTCAATATTCTGCATTATAAATATTATCAAATGAGATCATAAAGTTTCACAAGGAAAATGGGCAACTTCACTCACCAAAACAGTGTGGTTTGAAAACAACATGGCGGCGCGGAGCACATGATGTTCAACCAATATGCTCGCGAGTTGCTTTCCGTCGCATGACATTTCACAATTTTACGGATTCACTTCGATAGATTAAAACTGCCGAAAATAATGCGTTTAATTGTAAACAGCATGTTAGGGTTCACAATCTTTAGATAGATTACAATCTCGCGAGTTACACTATAATCTAACGATATTTACAATTTTACTGTGACATTATTATTTTAAATGTATTTCGGGTAAAAAGCTGTTACTTATAATATTGAAATTACAGGCCAGACACTTAAATTTTATTTATTCGTTGGTATAGATTGGAGAAACTACAAAACCATACCTAGTGATAAAATCTCTCTGTAAGGAAAGAGACGTCGTTTATGACACTAATTTAGATCGCATATTAATTCCGTCGTAGGAAGAGAAAGTAACCTTAAAAAAAAACTAAACCCTTTTTGGGTATTTGGGCCAGTATGACTGTATGACATTATTTTTGTGGGAGGCTAGTAATAAGAAACAGTCCTTCCGAAGTGCAGGTACACACAGACACAGCTACACATGAAGCTATTAATATCTAGTAGCCAACTCGAAAATTATCCCACGGGAAGATAAAATCGGGATAATAACTATCCTATGTGTTAATCCAGGTTATAAACTATCTGTGTACCAAATTTTATCCAAATTCTTTTAGTAGTTTTTACGTGAAGAAGTAACAAACATACACACTCACAAACTTTCGCCTTTATAATATTAGTGTGAAGTGTGATAACCAGACCTCGCTTTATATGAGCTTCCCGTACAATGAAGGATAAGGGGATAAGCATAATTTGGTTTGTCATAGCTTGATTTGTCGTCGTGCCATACATAAGCACGACGTAAACCTTATGTGCAAAATCAAGAGGTAAATAAAGTTACAATGGGCGGTCAGTATAATATCATTTGTGTAGATACCTTCTGCAGACTATATTAATTTCAAATATATTTTCTGTAAGTGTATAGGAAGTACTGCCTATACTGCTTATGCTTGGAATCGTAATTTTGGGTTATAAACTATCTGTGTGCCAAATATCCAAAACCGGTTAGTAGTTTTGACTTTTCATTCTATCCATCCTCGCAAATTTTCGCATATATAATATTAGTAGGATTGCTTCTCTTCTCATTATTCCTATTCCAACCTCTATCGGATATTCTACATAAATAGGTGATACATTCGTACAGCGCCATCTAGCGTCTACGCTCGACGTCCTAAACGTGTTTGTCGCCGCTCGACTCATCAAGTCATAAATGTATGGGTTGCTAAAGTAAAGTATACAATTACGACTAACTAGGTTCCTACTTAACTTACCGAATTCTCTCCAGAATTTGACGTCGAATCTTGAGGAACGCTGGAAGTCATAAGACTAGACATTTCCTGATATGCGAACCATTTTGAAATATAATTCTCGGTTGCTCCGCTACCCGTGAGACCATTCACCTTCTTCTTTTCTCTAACATATTGTCCCTTCAGGCTTATCCATTTTAAATTGACTTCGTTTTTCGTTAATCCTATTATCTTTGATATCTCCGAAAGGGCAGCTACCTTTTTTTGCTTATTTTTAAGTTCAGTTGCCTCCCAAATCGCAGGTCTTTCTCGAATTAGTTGTATAAAATACATGGTATTTTTTTTATTCCACTCCATCACTCCACAAATATAACAAAACGTCCGTATCTTGCGAGCACTAACACGAACTGTGTGAATTTACTCCCCCCCGCATTGCCCCGCAGGCGAACGCGGGGGGAATTACGCACGTTCCGCACTCAACAGCGCCCGCTTTCTCTAACAAAACATGTTATATAAACCAGTATAAACCGTTATCTGTTCGTCGCGCCCAACATTGTATGTTAGGCCACGCCTCCTAATGTTTTGTGTTATTATAACACGACAACATGACGCAGTAAATGGTTTGGGTTTGCTAATGATATCTTTCACTGGTATAATGTTGGTAGACCGTATTATTTTGTGCCTTGCCGACAATGCAAAGATTACACTGAAAATATCGATCAAATTTCAATCCTTTGTTTTATTCTACGAATGGCTTCATTTCATCAATGAACTGAATGCGATCAGCTGATTTAAACCGTGCCTAGTGTAGTGTCATTAAATGTGACATTGAATTTCATTGAAAGCTAATGCGCCATTTAATTGCATCAAGCTCAAAAATTCTTTCCGCGTAAAATGGGGTGAACAGAGACAGAGTGGATCAAAACAATATATCAGAGTTTACCAACAAGGAATCTGTTTTGTTTACTACACAACCGAACGTGCGATCAAGCTACACAAGATCAGTTTAAGCGGATCTCTCATTATACTAGAAATCTATACAAAGCGAGGTCATTTCATACTGCAAATTATAGCTTATTGGTTTGCTGTGTGTACGTGATAAATCCAAGACGACGATCACGATTGACAAAGAATTTAATAAAAAACATGAACAAAACCTATGGGATTGGTATTTACGGATCGCGTGACGATTTAGTAGATGTCAATTCTTTTCCTTTATATGAACTATGTCTTGACAATTTTGTCATAATTATTATTGTGTAAATTGTTGTGGATTTTCGTTTCTGTCTCAAGAGGCCGTTTGGCAATTTCGCTTTTGATCTTCTCTTGGTGTGATAATTTATCGATCATGGCTAGGTACAATTATAGGTAAGTAATAGGGACCTGTTTTGTCTGTCAAAGATCTGTCTTATTTTTCCTGCACGATAAATTTATGTAGGTAATAAGTAAATCTTGTAAAAAAAAGAACTAGGACAACTTTCTCATCATAGAGATCGCCATCCATTTGTTCGAAAGGAAATCCAGGGAAATTCCTAAAAAAAAGACGTAAATCCATGACGATCAATTAAGTTTAAGTTTTTAAACTTATTGCATTAAAATCGTGCCTGCTGTTTAGGAGGATTTAGGTGACAAACACACGTACAAAAGAATTAAATGTTTAAATAAAGATGGAAGACGGAAACACGCTCAAATCCAATGATCCTAATAAATAAGATAAAGGTAGGGATATGAAGTAGGTAGCGGGCATTTGATTGTTGGAATGTATCCAAGTAAGTAAGCTTTTTGAACATCTACAACGTAAACCTCTGAAATCCCAGAAAATTCTCGTGACATACAAGAAGTGACGTCATTGACAATAAAATCTGCAAGTGAGCCAGTCACGGCTTATTTTATATTTAGCTTTGTAACATTATCAAGTTGTTGTCTATCACGGATGCTAAATATACAGCTTTGTGCAGTCAAGGCGTTAAACGTGATGATTTCATTAGTGTATTATTCATAGGATCTTTCTAATAAGAACTGTTAGACAAAAAAAGACTGCAATGTTACGCACGACGAGCCATCAAGTTATACAAACCATTGTACAAACAAAGTGAGGTGATTACGTAGGTACATTTGTTTGGGAGGAAACAAGTGCACAACTCACGCGTTAGGTACTATAAAGGTCGGTCACTCCTTGATTCCTTCCGAATTTAAACTTAACGTATATATACCGGATAAAACGGGGTACTTAAAAAAACACAGGGGAACCAAACACAAACACAGGGGAAACGCAGGGGTAATAGAGACATTTGAAAGGGATTATAACATTGAATTAATTTGATAGGCTACCAACATGTAGTCAATTTTATTTGCTTAATTTGACTGTATAATTAAGATACGTTTTTGGCAACATAAGTACTGTTACGAGCAATACGAGCTGGGTATGGGATAAATAAAAACAGAACACACGAAATAACTTTATTACTCACAAAACACTTATCCACAATCACAAAAACACCACTGAACACGTCTTTATCGTACTGTCTAGATATAATCTCTTCGAACCTTTCGTTGTCTCGCTTACAAGTAGACTGACTCGCTTCGTCCTCTGTCGGTCATTTTATACCCCAAACACACAAAACATATTCGAGAAAATTTCCTATTATTCCATAAAGTATTCACAAAACCATTAACAAAAAAATAAACTTAAAGATAAAAGAACCAATAATTAAGAATACTTTTGCCCTACGGCGAGAAATTACAATGGCAATTGCCACTGACGCCGCGCGCGGACCTACTACCTACAGAATGTAAGCATTACCTACTAGAATTTTGGGCGACTCGGTTTCCCGAAGATTCTAGATGACCGTCGTAACAATACCATATTTAATTCAACGTTAAAATCCCTCTTAAAGTTTTGTTTTGATTCACCCCTGCGTTTCTATTCACCCTGTTTCACCTACCTAAATCTAGAAAAAGTACTATATAGGGTATTTTAGGGGAGCTTGTTGCGAATAAGAAGGCGAATAAAATCCAAAGAGATCATAATACATTGTTACAGAGGAAACAAACGAGTTATACTGTGGTACTAAGGTCGCTCACTCCTTGATCACTTCCGAATTCGAACGTGATCCGCATCCTAAAACCGATTTATTGTACTGCTAGCAAACCATTGTTTTTATTAACTTATGATGTCTCGTACTAGGTATGGCTAAAAACGATTAAAAAGAACGTTGTATTAGAGCATAATTAAAATATCTTCTGAAAAATTAAGTAATAAAAGGAAATTAAATAGTTTTATAGCTGCTCTTAATAATGTTCTCTCTTCGCTTTACGCATTCAAATCTGTAATAATAACTGGTGATTTAAATTTAGACATAAAATCAAACACATCTGACATGCGTTATAACGAATACTTGGACTGTCTTGCCTTTCATGATTATCTTCCTGCCCATGTTCTTCCAACCAGAGGTGACAATTGTCTAGACCATACGATACTAAGAACAAAGTCTCCCACTAGTACATTCGTCTATAGCTCCACAATTACCGATCATTTCTCCACATTACTATGCATCCAAAACCAAGACTTGAAAATACCAGCTTGCTCCACAATTTCAAAAAAAGATTATGAAGGGCTTGACGAAAGTATTAGGCAATTAGATCTTAAGCCTATTTACGACGAAAGAGACCCCAATACTGCTACTGATAATTTCATAGAACTTATAAGTTCTGCAATTTCGGATAATACGGTTATTATTATTATTATTATTCAAAAAAGTTCCCCCTAAAAAAGGATTTTAAAGCCCTGGATTACACCTGGCTTACTGCGGTGCATTAGGAATAGAGATGCGCTAAGTACATAAAAAAGTACAAAACTGTCCGGACAATGAAACAATTAAAATTACTTATAGGAGATACAGAAATTTCTGTGTTCGCATTCCAAAGAAGGCAAAAAGACGTAGTGTGTATGACACTGGAGAATTAGCTAAGGCGGGTAATAACCCAAAAACTTTATGGGATACTATTAAACGTGTAACCAATACTACAAAAACCAAAAGCACAGCTACACAATTACTTTCACTGTCACTCTCACCTACTCAATCTTGTAATAGCGTAAATTCATATTTTGTTAACATCGGCGAAAAGCTTGCCAATGACATTGTAAAAGATAGAGGTAATCAAGAATTGGATCTGCCACTAAATGTACACAATCCCTCAATGGCTTCTTCTTTTGTTCTGCAGGGCTATTGCGTATCTTTTAAATATCAGTGGCTATCATATTGTCCATGGAATAACTATGAAATTGGTTATGGTTTAGTACAAAATTGAACCATTTGACAGTAATTGATAGGCACTAAAGGTTAGCCACTGTCACTTAAAAGATACGCAATAGCCCTGCTGGACCGCATAGATCCCGATGAAATTATCACTGTCATTAAATCGTTGCGGTCTAATGCTGCGCCTGGTTGGGATGGCATCACCCCTTTCTTTCTTAAAAAATATGCAAATACCCTGGCACCTATCTTAAGTCATATCTTTAATCTATGCTTCGATACTGGTAACTTCCCTACATCTCTTAAAAGGGCAATAATTCACCCAGTTCTTAAGGGTGGAGATGGTAAGGTGCCCAGTAATTATCGACCAATAGCTGTTTTGAGTGCCATATCAAAGGTACTTGAACGCCTCATCAATAAAAGACTAGTTAATTTTCTTAAACATCATCATCTAATATCCTCGCAGCAATTTGGCTTTCGCAAAGGAAAATCCACCACAGACGCAGTGCAGGATTTGCTTAGCAATATAGTGCATAACATAGACAAAAACAAAAGGGTGTTGACTATGTTTATAGACTGATCTTGCGAAAGCCTTTGACACCGTCCCAATTTCATTGCTCTTACTGAAACTAGAAAGGATTGGTGTCAGGGGCTTGCAGTTGGATCTTTTCCGAAACTATCTATCGGATCGCGCTCAAATAGTTACTATAGATAGCCATAAAAGTGAAGAGCTTCCCATCTATTACGGAGTACCCCAAGGAAGCATATTGGGTCCGACGCTTTTTCTAGTTTTTATAAACGACCTGTGCAACCTGAACATTACAAATGCTAAGATAGTAACATTTGCAGATGACACTGCTATAACCTTTGTTGCTGACACCTGGTGAGAACTTCAACATATTGCACAGTCTGGTTTTAACAAAACCTTAAATTGGCTCTATTCTCACTCACTTACACTCAACACCTCTTAAACTAACTTTATTACCTATTCTATTTCTATTCTATTTATCTTCGGGGACGCCGGCAGACACCAGACAGGCGATCAGTCCTTTCGTTGTGGATTATTTCGCCCAGTTCCCCATTTTGGTGGATCCCCTTCATGGGTTACTGGTGGTCGGCATCGCGAATCTTCCTGTTGCCTTGCAGAAGCTCACCAGTTGTTCGGTGGAGATTTCTGCGAGCTTCTCTTCATTAATCTCATCTGTTCCTAGGATTTCCCATCTGAGTGGCCCATACATTGTGCATTCCGCCACAAGGTGGAAACTTGTTTCTTCTGCTTCTCCACATGCTGGGCATATGGGATCTTCCTTTACTTTCATAATCGTCAGATGTCTATTGAGTCCACAGTGTCCTGTTGCGACCCCTACTACTAGTCTTATGTTTCCCCTGCTCATTCTGAGTAACTTGTGGGATTTCTTTTCATCATATGACATTAAGAAGATTTTTGATTGTCGACAACCTTCTGTTGCGTTCCATCTTCTATTTGACTCTCTTGTAGTTATTCTATGGATGATTCCTTTTGTTATATTATGTGGGATCGGTAACCTGGGCTCTGGTCCCACAAAGGTTTCATCTGCTCCTTTTCTGGCTAATTCATCTGCTATCTCATTCCCTTCGTGTCCTTGATGACCAGGGACCCATGCGACTGTTACTTCTGCTTTTTCCGCTAGTTGGTTGAGTGCTTCCTTGCACTCTTTAACCAGTGCAGATGTGACTTCCACTTTGTTCAGTGCTTTGAGTGCTGCTTGACTATCACTGTATATAACTATTTTGGAAAGATCACCTGTAAGGGCGTTTCCAATTATTCTGGTACATTCCATAATGGCATGTATTTCTGTCTGGAACACACTTGCGCCTGTTCCTAGTGAGAATGATCTATTTATTTCCAGTCTTGGTATGTGTATCCCAGAGCCGGATAGCTTAGTTGATTCTTTCCTTGATCCATCTGTATAGCAGACCGCTATAGATGGATCACTCTCGATTGTCCATTCTTCTCTTGAGCCTATATGTATTCTATACTTTTTGTCGAAGATCTTCTCTTTTTTGATTAAGTCATTGTTGGCCATAATCATTGATAGATTGTCTTCGTACAGATTTGCTATCTCCGAGTGACCTTTGTCCATAAAATTGCCTTTCCAGAGGTTCAAGCTTTTCAGTTTGAACCACTGCTCCAAGGCTCTTTTCTTGACTTGTAGACTAAGCGGTATCATTCCTAGTATGACATCCAGGGCCGCTGAGGGAGTCGTCCTCATTGCCCCAGAGATCATTAACCCGGCCATTCTTTGAACTTTTACTAGCTCTGTGCTGTTACTCTTGATTTGTGTTCTGTGCCACCATACTATTGCTCCGTGTATAACTCTGGGTATGATGATGGCATTGTATATCCAGGCTACTATGGCCGGTTTCATTCCCCAGGTTCGACCTATAGCTCTTCTGCATTGTAGTAATGCAATTTTTGCTTTCTCACATGTTTCTTTTATATGCGTCTTGTATGACATGGTTTTGTCTAAGATCACTCCTAAGTATTTTATTTCCTTAGTTACTTCTATCCGTTCACCGTCTATGTATATTGGTGATAACTCCGTGTATTTCTTTCTTTTTGTAAAAAGGACTAACTTCGTTTTAGTGGGGTTGAGGTTCAGTCCCCTTTCCCTACACCATTCGAGGGTAGCCCTAATTCCTTTCTTCATTACGTCACTCATGGTGCTAAGTACTTTTCCAGTAATTAATAGCACTCCATCGTCCGAGTATGCTTGTATATATATGTGCATCTTGTTTAGCTTCTTAAGCAAGTCGTCAAGTACCAAACACCATAGGAGCGGCGAGATGCAGCCTCCCTGGGGAAAGCCCCTCACCGCTCTCACTGTGATGGTATTGTTACCTAATTCGGCCTGAATTGCTCTGTATCTTAGTACGTTTTCTATCCATCTTGACATGTAGCTTGCTATGCCTTCTCTTTGTAAAGCGGCCTTGATCGCTGTGGAGTTGGCTTTGTCAAAAGCTCCCTCCACGTCGAAAAAGCAGCCCAATGCAAAGTCTTTGTTTTCAAACGCTCTTTCGATTCTTACCGCTATGTTATGGAGAGCTGTCTCCGTGGACTTGCCCTCCATATATGCATGTTGATTCCTCTGTAGCGGCGTGTCACTTTTTTCCACTTTGTTTCTAATGTGTCTGTCTATTATTTTCTCTAGGGTTTTCAGCACGAAAGACGAGAGACTGATGCACCTAAAAGATTTTGCTTCCTGGTACGTCGTCCTCCCAGGCTTGGGGATGAAGACTACTCTAACTTTTCTCCAATTTTCAGGTATATAGCCTGTGGCCACACTACTTCTGAATAGAGCTAGTAGATCTTTGTTAATATACTTGTATGCCTGCTGTAATATCTTCGGGAGTACACCGTCCGGGCCAGGTGCTTTGTATGGTTGGAAGGATGATATACTCCAATCTATTTGGTCTTCTGTAATGATTTCCTCGACCTCAGATTGTGTCACTTCGTCTTGGTTTTCGGTCATCATTGTTTCTTCTTGATAGGTTTCACATCCGGGGAAGTGACTTCCCATCATTTCGTTTAGTATCTTTTTTGGGTCGGATATGATCTCTTCCCCTATCTTTAGGCTTCCTAGTTTGCATGCTTTGTCTTTCGACAACACCTTGACTATTCGCGCAGTATCAGTGTGTCTACTGATATTTTCACAGTAGGCGTTCCATCCTGATCTGCTTTCTTTCCTGCACATTTGTCCTAGTTTGTTCCTTAGTTCTCTATATTTGTCCCAGTTCTCATCGCCCCCTTTTCTGAGGGCAGTTCTAAGAGCTCGACGCGTGCTTTTTCTGATCTTCCTTAGTGTTTTGTTCCACCATGGTTGGCCTTTACCTAATTTTAGTTCCTTAAGAGGGCATGCGCAGTGGTAGGCTTCTATTAATGCCTCCTCTAGACGCTTGGCTTCCTTTTCGAGTTCCTCTGCTGTTTCGTAGCTTTGTTTTTGGCTAGGAGACCATGTCTTTATTTTTGAGTCAAAAATCTCCCAGGAGGCTTTCTTTGCGTTTCTGATCATTACCTTCTCCATCTCACAGTCAAGACTGAAGGTGATTCTACGGTGATCCGAGTAAGAATCCTCCTCGTCGACTCTCCAGTCTTTTATGTGTTTGCTTATCCTGCTGGATGCCATCGTAATATCCAGCACCTCAGTTCTTGACCTGGTTATAAAGGTGGGTATGTTACCTACATTTAGTATTTCTAAATTACTGCTTATAATAAAGTCTAGTAGCAAGTCACCTTTTTTGTTGCAGTCTGTGCTACCCCAAGCCACATGATGTGAGTTGGCGTCGCACCCCACAATAATCGGAATATTCTTACCTCCATACTTGTTTATCGCCCGTTCCAGTTCTGGTGTTGGCGGCTTGTAGTTGGTCTCACTTGGAATGTATGCTGACATTATGGCTGCTCTGCATTTCCCTCCACTTGATGGGGAAAAGTCAAATTCTGCCACAATCAGGTCTCTGTAACATTCCACTTCGATTAGTCCTAATGTTTTAGCTCTGCTACTGGCAAAAATGCATGTTCTGGGATTCGACTCACCTCCCTTAAGGTAGATGGTGTCTCCTCCCATACACCCCATGCCGACCACTCTTCCTTTATGGATGTATGGTTCTTGTAGCAGAGCTATATCTATATTATTCGCAGCCATGTATCGGCAGAGTTCTGCCGTAGCCTCGCGGCAATGGTGCAAATTCAACTGAAGTACCCTGAGGTGTTGTGTGTTTTTGTTTTTTGTGTTCATGAGTGTGTGTGTATGTTTGTAGAGTTGTTTGTTTGTTTGTTTGTTTGTTTGTTGTTGTTGTTCGAAGTTGTGTCTGTTTCTTTGTGTTGTGTGTTTGTGTGTGTGTTAGTCCGACTCGCTCCCCGAATGGTCAGTCCGCCTCGCCGCCTTGGTTCGAGTGCTTGTGCTCTCCCCTATGGTGGTCGTTGTTGGTACTGGCCTCGGCTCGCTAGTAGACTTATGCAGAGTGTTGGACGCCCCACCGATGTCCCTCTGGTCAGGCCCTAGAGATCTCGCTGAGAGCTCTTCGTCTCTGCACGAACTTCCAGGGCCCGTCCTTTCGGTCTGTGCGGCGTCCGTCTGAGTGGCCTTGTCTGTGTGTGTCGGGCTCTTCAGTAGACTTTGTGGCTTCTGCTTTAGTAGCTTGGCTTGGACCTGAGTGGCTTGAAAATTGAGCCAGACGTACCCAGGTTCGTCGCCGATTACATCCTGCGGGACCCCCAGCACGAGGCGCATACCCAGGGGCTGCATTTCCCTGTGAAGGAGGGTCCACTCGGATATCTTCAGTTCCGTCCTGTAGTCGTTCTGGCACTTAATCAGCCTAAGGGGGTCCGCCGGCATCTTTCTGCTGGTAGGAACCCAGATGGCTACCCTACATCTGCTCAAAATTGTACACCTTATAGGGACTTCGTTGTATGTACCGAAGTCACAGCTCAGTATCCAGTCCCTTGCTTCCACCGTCATTGGTGTCACAAGGAAGAATCCTTCCGACACCAACCCCGAGGTCGCAAAGGACAGACACCTGCCCGGAACTCCTCCATACGCCGCCGCCTCTATAAGGTCCGCCATTTTGTCCTTAATTAGGGTCGCCGCAGCGTCGTCCAGCTTGACACCGTCTTCTCTGTGTACCGTAACAGCGAGCTCGTTCTGCTCCCTAGCGGAGCTTCGCGAGAACCCTGTTCGACTCTGACCAAGATTCGGTCGTTTTGCCGTTGGACGCTGAGACGGTCCTTCACTAGGATCTGTACCTTGTCTTTTAACTTTTGGTGCTCGCGGCCTCGCCTCGTCTCCACCCGCTCCGGACGCCTTAGCGGCCGTGGCCAACGAAGGTTGTGGCGCTAGTTCGGAGCGCTTTTTGGATTTCATCCTTCTCCACTTACTTTTGCTGTACCTGCCTTCTTCCGCACCAGCTGGCGCAGATGATGGCTGGCTCCCAGCAGCGCCCGGGCTAATCTTGGTTAGCTCAGGCGTGGATGGACTACTTTCTTCTAAACTTAGGTTCTTTAAAGATAAACCCGTTGACGGGTTGTGCGAGATATTGTCCCCCCCAGAATACGTGGGACAGCCCGGGCCGTGAAGCGGCGCGGGGAAGGATTCTCCGACGTTGTCGGTACCTTCCTGGGGTATTTCCTTTTTCCTATTCGCACTTGCCATTAGTGTCTGTAACCCTAGACTAGGGGATCTTTGTGGGAGCTTTGGACCGAAAGGAGAAAGGGAAAAAGGAGGGAGGGACTGGGCGTAGGATCATGGGAATGGGGTGTGGGACTACCCTAGGCCTGGTATCTGGCTTTCGGGAAAAACAATCGCCTGGGGGTTTTTGTTGCGTCTATTTCTTATGGAACTAGACCAAGAACAGGGTGGCAACCTCGTGAAGGTGAATCTCCCAGACTTGCCTTGAGGATCTACACGACCGTGGCGCTCTCCCTCAAGACCCCGCCACCCTACCGCCTCTGAGGGAGGCAGTAGGGTAGGCCTGGGTTTGTGCTACCAGGCCAAGCGTGCGCAAAGCATGTCGTTAAAGTCGCAAAAGCATAAGCCCAGACCCTCTCTTTATTACCTATTCAATAAGTCCCGCCACTCAGCCAAGATCTCCTGTCTCTATTAAAGCCCACAAATACAAGTGTCTACAAGGTAATGTCTCTTGTCTCTGCCCATCCCTAAGTGTAGTCGATCATGTCAAATACTTAGGAGTTTATCTAGACAAAAATCTTAATTTTAAAACTCAAATTAACCAACTTACTTGTAGAGTCCGCAAGTTAATTTATATATTTAAAACCCTCCGAAGTATTGCGAACCCAAATATTATACGTTTAATTTATTTTTCCCTGTGTTTATCTATTGTTACATACTGTACCTATCACATGCTGGGGTGGTGCTGCAAGAACTATACTAAAACCACTCGAGATCGCACACAGAGCAGTACTGAAAGTAGCTACCTCAAGACCTTTCATGTTCCCTACTGATCTATTGTATAGTAATTGTAATGTGCTTAACGTTCGACAACATTTTATCCTCCAAACAGTTCTCCTTCAACACCGTAAAACCCCTTATAAAACAATAACAAAGCGTAGGAAAGACTAAGTTTGCACTCCTCCACAAGTTCGCACCTCATTTGCAAGTAGATTTTGCTACTGCTTAGGGCCGAGTCTGTACAATAAATTTAACAAAATCTGCTTGATCTATGGATTATCTAACTTTAAGTGTAAAAAAATTCTACGTTCATTTCTTCAAAATAAATCCTATGATGAAACAGAAAATTATCTAATTAAGCTACAGTGACAGTAATCAAATATTACCTCACTCGAGTTCATTCAAATCAAACACACATTCTCTCTTTCACTCCATCGCACACTCAGTCGTACACACGCACATACCACTTACTCACGTACAACCACACACACAACACACACACAAATACACACACACACTCACACGAACATTTTCAATTATAAACATTGTTGTAGTATAGAAAAATGTACTATTTTATTGTAATTTTTTTAAAGGGACAGGGACTGTTATTCCTTAATACAGGTTATTCTATAACCTAGCTAGGAATAGCAGAACTTCACCCAATAGATTGTGTTTTACATGGCACAAACTTAAATGTTACATAACTTGTGTATGCCTTGTGTACTACAATCTCCTTTTTATGAAATAAATTTATTATTATTATTATTATAAATTACGTATGTATTCCTATATAATCAGGAATTTTAAGGCTGCACTTGATTCTTGTCAGTGTTAAAATAGAAGCATAGTCGCCAGCAAAGTTGCAATTCGAAATTTAAATATTTGAAAAATGTTATTTCAACTAGTGTTACCATTATCATATCCGAAATGACCTCGTGGGAAAAATCTGCTTGAATGAATGCGTCTAGATTTAAATCTTTCTGGTCTAAAAACTAGTGTGAAATTAACAAATTACGTAATTGTTCACACAGATTGTTTCGCCCTAATAATCACTCTGATAAATTAGATGCAATGCTTAGTCACAATCACACAGTAACCATTATGGTTCCTACCCATATATACTGTTCACAGGTAGTTTTAATTATCAGTACTTTACTTTATTAATTGGGTTGGGTTTAAAGATTTTATTTATTCTATCCATCATCAGCCTATATTGTTCCCACTGCAGGGACTCGGGCCTCCTCTCTAGGAGAGGTTTGGGCTATAATCCACCACGCGGGCCCAGTGCAGATTGGTAGATGTCACATATCTTCGAATTTTTAGTGCTAAGATGTTTCCTCATGATGTTTTCCTTCACCGTTTTGAGAGCAGAGGTGATGAAATAAATTACACAAAGTAATGCGCCTGCCTGGGTTCGAACCCAAGACCAACTGTTCGTAAGTCGGGGCCGCAAGCACTGGGCCACCACTGCTCTACTATTAGATTGTGCTCTACTATTAAAATGTGTCGACCTGCTTCTCAGCAAATGAAGTTAACATTATTGGTACCTACTTCATCATCTTTTATGTACTTATCGATTTTTTTAAACAAATTCTTAAGTGGGAATGATTTTCAAACTTAGTTTTCAAAACTTTCAGCGTGTGACGTAGTTGTACTTATGTGCGAGATAGTGTTGCCAAGAAAAAAAACATTAGTTCAATATTTCCGTTTTCCAATAAACGGTTAGTCTGTCGCCTGTTGTTTATTATTAAGTGACGGCATTCTTCCTTTCCTTGTTTCCACATGCCCAGTGAGAGTGCAACACAAGGAAATCGCAAATATCGTATCAAGCCCACAATGCCGTGACCGGCCGTCACCGATTAATTGTGCAACCAATTTGATTCTAAAAATAACAGGTGTAGGACCCAAATTAGATTGCACAAGTGCATACGCAACTTTGTCAAGCCTTTCAACCGTGTAGTCGACAGTTGTTCGTTTCTCTTTACGAACGGGCACAAAGGACTTTTTGAGTTATGCCTTTGCCTGATTTTTAATGACAGTGTGGTTCGTTGTTTTTTTTATTTCGTGCAATTGAGGCACAAGCCCTATATTTTAGTATCCTCGTCTCATATTTTGTTTTTTTTTTTACTACTTCTCTTGACCTCGATCACAGACCACAGTTGATGGAAAACGATGGATAAGGTTTATTATGGAACGTGCCCAGAAGATGCCTGTTCACTCCTTGCCCTTATCCCAAATTTATTTGTGTGGTGCAGCATGTCTTTTTCTTCCATACATCTCTGTTTCTCGTCATCTCATGAGACACCTCCTTTCTTACCATATCTTTCTTATCACAGTCCATCCATCGTTTCTTTGGTTTTCCTCTACTCTTATACCCATCCACAATCATATTCAAAACCTTCCTCACGACATTTTCCTCATTCCTCCAGTTCACATGGCCATACCACGACAACCGATTTCCACCCAACTTTTCAGCCACCGGAGAGCCACCTTCAGACTTCCTCTTAGTAATGTATGTAAAATATTACTAATTAACAATAAATCTATTTTTAACCACAGCTCTGACCCGGAACAATTAAAACACGAACAGTTTGCGCTCGTCTACCACTGTATGACTACCAAACATTTGCATAAGGTCAGCTCTTCGGGTCCAGACGTTATTTTATTATTAATATGCTAAACTTTCTTACAAGTTATACAGTTTCATAAACGCGCTGGTAAATATTTTGCACTGTTCTATTAAGAAAATACCGTGTCACATGTAACTCATGTGACGTGTATCGATATGAACGATATAGCACAATGGGGGGATGGCACAGTAAAAGGTAGGTTTCTTGGAAAATTAAGATTTTATAAAACATTTTCTTTCGTGATTTTTGGTCATTAGATGTCCTATCTTTACAGAGTTTCGCTAGCTGATTTAATGTAATCCCTGTTTGGTAGTAAATAAAATAACCCTTCTTTTGGGCTACGCCGCAGTCGGGTAAAAACAAGTGAAGAAGACCTTTTAATTCAAAAAACGACGTTTGAAATTAAATACAAGAATGAAATTAGAGACTTAGATCCATTTGTAACTCCTCCTCCGTGCCTCGGAAAGCAGCTTCGGCAGTCGTTACAGGTAGTCACTGGCCTGAAACTGGCCTATGACAATCAGTCTTACCGAGGGGTAAGTATTGTATTGTATTACCCAGTACTAATTGGGTTGTGGAGGTCAGATAGGCAGTCGCTCTAAGCTCTATGTCTGAAAACCAGCGCCAACATAGCAGGGGAAAGGCTAGGCAGATGATGTTGCCATACAAAGTATTCTGCAACAATCTCCCTGATTGTTACGAACGAAACCACGAAAGTTCACATTTCCGCATGACATTCTGACATCAGGTGGATCTCATTACTAGCTTCGGACTGCTTTTTCATTATCTTCCTCATACTTCTTAGTTCTCATAATTATTGTCAACATTCTCAGGAAGTAGAACAATCTCCTCAAACAATAACTAAATCTTTAATTTATATCTAGAATTTTTTCCCACCTTTTATACGTAACATCCGTAAGACATTTGGGAAACTTTCTACTGTTGGGGCTACCTGCTTACCTTACTATTATTATACAATAATAAAGCGTGTCTGTTTTTTATAATAACTATCCGTGGAGAAAATTGGTCCAATTTCTTTTTTAATGCTGGCAACAACGGTCATCAGGGTAATTATATAGAACTGTTTTAGTTATCGTGTCCAGTAGGTACCTACTCAAATCATAGATGGAATTGTTTAGAACGAGCAAAAAGACAAAATAGTGCTAAAATTTAATTCGCAAAGAACATGAAAGCTGGTGGCTGAAAGAGTGATACATTACTAGTGTATAGTCCCAGACCATAGATATCAGAATAACTTAGGAATTACGTAGGTACTACTCCAATGACGAAATTCTAGTCACAGTTATTTTATTATACCGCTATTCATACTTTGTACACCTACAGAGGCAGGTTACTTAAAGTGAATAGGCAGTATGCAGCTAAAGTCCAGCCACAAGGCATATACACACATCAAAAGTGTCTAGGGATCAACATATATTTTTGCAATAACTTTTCTCCTGATTGATATTAATTAAAATTTTCTAGGATTCATCAAATAAAGTGTTTTCGTTTGTCACAGTAACGATAAACCAAGTCACCTTTGCATTAATAAAGAAATTTGCCATTTTCCTAATAAAGGGATTTTTGACATTTGAACCACTAACATTAAAGTTCGAAAAAAAGACTGAAATAACAGTTTTCTTAAAAATTTTATTGGGTAACTTAAACAATTAATAATCTGTGTTTCTACCGCGAACACTAACAACACAAGAACATCGGTTTGGCATACTCAAAATGAGTTCATCCAAATCACGCTGTGGAATGGCCGCCCATGTTCGTTGCAACAACAAAAAAAGGTCTTCTTGCGACTGGATACCCTCCATATTCGGCAGAGCTCTTCTCTGTAGCATATCCCATGCATGCTCAATCGGGTTCAAGTCTGGCGACTGAGCAGGCCTGGGCAGGACATTGATGTTAGCTGCGGCGAGAGTCTGTCTTACAACTCTTGCGGTGTGCGGTCGTGCATTATCATGCATTAACTGAAATAAGGGACCGATTTGCACTTGTAGAGGAACGATGACGTCTGATACAATCGTCTCAGCATAAATTTGAGCGTTGAGGTTGCCTCTGATCCAAATCAACTCAGTTCTTCCGCCGATCCAAATACCCGCCCATACCATGATGGTTCCACCACTATAAGGATGGACTTCCTGGCAGGATTTTAATCGCTGTTGGCGTCCAGGGGTTCTCCAGTGTCGTATACGTCTTGTATCCGGTCTCATACCAAAACGAGACTCATCAGAAAAGCACACGAAACGCCATTGTTCTTCTGCCCAATTTCTGTGTTCAAGAGCCCATTGATATCGAATCCTACGATTGTGCATTGCTATAGGGGTACCCGTAGCGGTCTTCGGGAATGAAGGTTCACTTCATGCAAGCGGTTTCTGACTGTTTGGTCGCTAATTAAGTTCCCTGAAGAGTGATGAAGCCTCACGGCTAACATCATGGCGGTTATTGTTGGAGCTCTTCGAGTTAAGATTTGAATGTATCGGTCTTGTCTCCGTGTGGTGCAGCGATACCGTCCTCCATGGCGCTCAGCCACGGTACCAGTGCTTCGGTAACGTGTCCAAAGTCGACTGATAACACTCTGACTTGTATTCAGAGCTAAAGCCACAGTACGTTGCCAGGAACCAGCTTCTATCATTCCCACGGCTCTGAGCATTTCTTCCCTGCTTAAATGACGTCGCCGCTCCATAATAACGTTGGTTTTAATCAGTAGTAGGGAAACAGTAGCACTAATAATGTCTTCAATGCGTTGTATGTTTTTATAGGGAAAATATTGACAGCTGATTTTCATCTTTTACTCGAATTTGATTCACAGTTCCTGATTCAAATTATGAAATGCACCAAAAAGGATCCATATAAATTTATAAAATCATAAATTTATTACAAAGCCACATCTCAATCTCAAGAAATCCGCATAAAAATGCTTGATCCCTAGACACTTTTGATGTGTGTAGAAGGTTGTCATTAGCGTGCTGAGCAGTTAAACGTCTCTTCCACATCTCAAGCTTCTTGAAATGAGAGGTGCTACAGGCGGGCGGGCGGGTTTGCCTGATACGGTACAGGTTGAGCGGCAAATTGACAGCTAAGCTGTTTACGGGTTCGATCCCCGAACGGAACAAATATTTGTATGGCGTCAGATAGTTGTCCCACAGTAGTGGGGTAGGAACCTAATACAGGAGAAAAGAAATAAACTGTCCTAGCATTGCTAGCATGAATAACAACATAAAATTGCATTTGCAATAATCATATCAACAAATCTTATCGCTTGCAACTGTAGTCACCGCTAACCGCAATAGAACAATTACCATGATTAGGTAGGTATCTAAGGTTTGACAAAAACTGCACAATTATATGAGTTCTCTGAACCTGAATATTTGATAGCAAATTGACAAATTACGTATATATGTATATTGTATTTCATTAATGACAGTTTAGCGTGTATCACATTTAATTTAGGAATGAAAGTATTGAGGTCTATTGGTCGCGGTCGTAAGCACGAATGTCCACAATGTCCTGCGTAATTGGGTTTTAATAAGGAATTTCTCAGCCACGGAGTCTTGAGTCTGGATTTATTCCCGGTTGATGGCAATACGCTTGACCTATTACGGGTCTTAAATATGTATAACTGGTGAAATGTGAGTCTAGTAATAAGAACATTGAGGATTACTAAGCGTTATTAGATTATTTTTTACACTTGTGAGTTTGTGAGATAAAACACGAAAAGTGAAAGTAACATTATGAAATACTAGAATATGTTTACGATGAAGATGATAGACTGGCCGATCATAGAGATTGATTGATAATTATTTAAATTCGGAATAAAAGAAAACACCCGGAACTATGATCCTTAGAAAGTGTTATTGAAATTTTGAAAGTGGTACCTATTTAAAGACTTGAACTAAGATGGTCAAGTCTACTCTTGTATGACTCCAAAGATTCAAGGATAAAAGACTATTTAGGTAGGGTAACGATTTAGGTTTCAAAAATTACTTCAGTACCATTTGACTCTACCCAAAATACTTACAAAAGTAATTTTAACGGGCTTATAAAAAAAAAGTAGTTAAAAAACTAAAAAACCCGAATGAAAAAACTGAAAAGCAAACAACAAGCACATTTTAAATTAAACAAAACTTGGAAGCAGGCGGGGTCCATTCTATTTTCATTTCATAATTTAATATTCAAATGAACCCCGCCTGCTTCCAAGTTTTGTTTAATTTGAAATGTGCTTGTTGTTTGCTTTTCAGTTTTTTCAGTCGGGTTTTTTAGTTTTTTAACTACTTTTTTTTATTTCCTACTTTTTAGTTCTTTTGTGTCTGTTCTTTCATTGGTCGCGTAAAAATCTTCGCAGATGATTTAACTTTTGTGTTTGTTTATATGATTTGTGACTTTGAATTTATTTTAAACATATAAGTGTAATATATTTTTGTAATCTCCTTTTAAAACCCTTCATTTTGATACCCTACTCGATGGTAAAGGATTTTTTTAAATTTTTTAATATACGCTATATTGGCCCCAAAATCCGCAATTTTCTTTTCTTTTTAATTTTAATGTAGCCAGTGACACTCGCGCCATCAAGACAAATCTAACGACGTATATTTTATTCAAATCCCTTCATCTGTTTAGGAGTTATGAGGGAACAAAGAAACAGACATACATACATACACGCCAAACACATAACCCTCCTTTTGGGCTTCGCCGCAGTCGGGTAAAAAAGGAAACTCTCTAATGGCCGAATACTGAAACGCTACTCAATTTTAAGTTGCCCTTAAATCTCGTTCTGTCTCTGTTACTTCAGCATAGAGCGACCGAGACAGCACTAGATTTGAGGGTTACTTATATTTGAGTGGCGTTTCAGTATTCGGCCGTAACTCTAAAGGAAAGGAGCCTATTATTCGCCCAGTATTTTTTATGGAGGATGGGAAATCATCAAATGACTGATCTTCCCGCTCTGGGCAGAGCGTTAGGGAGTGTCAGGCTTCTACTGACTTAAAACTAAGTACCTATGTTCCTTCTTTGCCCTTTGTGTCGTGGTCGTGGCCTATCACTTTCGAACAACCCCGGTCTTTCTTTTCCGTTTTTTCGAGTTGCGTGGATCTATTTTCATTTTATAGAGAAAAACCGCGCGCCGGTTCCCATATACCTATTATGATAACATTTACTGAATCATACCACAACTAAAAGGCATACTTAACGAAAAATAAAGATATTAAAAGGACTAACTGCAGTACTCAGAGATATTTAATGATTACTTAAGCCGTTACATACTTACCTAACAAGGGTTTGACTTTTGTAAGTATGTCAAAACTGTCAAAACCATTTCTAACCGACGCCGACCGCTTAAGTAATCATTAAAGCTCTCTGAGTGCGGCAGTTACTCAAATAAACAAACCTTTAGCGGCATGATAAATAGTTATCTATACTTACTGTATTTAATGGCAGTCGTTTCCTCTGAAACCACAAATTATTAGTTGTCAACTACATTTCTTGTCGTAACGGTATTCCAAAGAGAAATTCTAAATACTAGGTTTCTCGCAAACAGTTAGGTAGATACTTATATACTTATGTTTCTAAATAATTTGAGAAAACATAAAACTGGTTAAGTTTCAATCATGAATGTGTTAAGTTCCTAATGTTTATAGAAAAGCTTAAGTATTAGCTATTTTAACTAGAGCTATATAAATAGAAATAAAGCTAGCTAGAATAAATGAGTATATTATACCATTCAATGGCACAAACACGTAAATCATGAATAGGATATTTATTCTCTATTACATAATGTATTAACAATAAACAAAAAAAAGATATTAAAAAATGTAACTTTCACTCAAACATAACTTTCGATTTGTTACCGTTGCGATGGCAAGAATTAAAAAAGATATCCGAGTCGTTAGATTAAAAAAAAGAACTACCGTTCGTCACGAATTCACGATCACCGATCATTCATCAAATTCGATTTCATTTCAAAACAAAGGAAAAACAATAAATCCCTAAAACCGCGGCAAAAAAGAATTCTCTATGGTTTTGACCTTCACTGGCTCATTAATACAATAAATAAAAGAAATGTCAAAGAAAGTCTGAAGCCATCGATGACACTTTGCAAAAACGAGTTCGATAAAAGAAAATAAAAACATGGCTAATGCGTTACCAATTTTTGATCATGAATGAGAACATGGCCTCTAGCCTCTAGCTATCTAAGTAGTCTAGATAAAAATGTGTAACAAGAATCAAGACTAAAGAAAACGAAATTAATATAAAAATCTGCTATGACGAACAGTCGCGGAAAGTACTACCATCCGTCTATGATGTGGGAAATAATGCTGTTGCTGAAGAATCATATTTTACCAAGCAAGCTCAAAGTGACTTGGTGGAGAAAAGAAAACGATGCTACAATTTATCAACAAAGCTAAGAATTCTTTAAAAGCCTTAACATCCAAACAATAGGTACTACAATGCAAGTAAAAATGGAACTTCCTATTCGTAATGTCAAATTCATTTAAATAATGACCAAACTTGAACTGATGATCCTATTTAGATTTTGAACATTTATTATATTGAGATCCTATTTATTATACTTCGACCATAATTAATGATGAATTGATGAGTCACTTTCACTATATCGATGATTAATGTGTACCTATCGTCAAACGTATTGTAGATACAAAAATCCGAATGACCACTACAATAACGATCCGTTCCATCATTCATATTTGTAAGCATTAACCACCTAGGTCCTGAGAGTATGTAAAAAATTACGACAAATAATATTGCACACGTTAACTGAATGGAAACTCTCAGTGAATGGTGTAAGTGCAAGTGTTGTAACGTAAACCAGGCTTATTACGTTGGCTATATGGCTAAGCGCAACATTCCACACCAGACACCAGTCACATTTCCTCGGATTTCTACATTTCACATAGTTCATTTACCAACATCCTAATCATTGCAGTCACACGCACTAAAGACACATTTAACTTTAATTGTGTGTAATTAATTATGAAAATCTGATAATTTCGTCACGTATTTTATCTCAACTAATTGATAACTTGTCATTTAAATTCGAAATGCAATATGGCCGAGTAAAGAACCTTTAGGTACCCATCTTTCCCTAACTATGAAAAATATGTTAACTTCTATATTTCGTTTTTCTTTCGCGCGTCTATCACTAAAGCTCTTAAAAATATTGACATTATTTATTTTAAAGCTTTAATTAACCACAATTAGAATATCTAGAAAGGTGTTTTTATTTTATTTCATTAACATTTCTGACGCCGGAAGCTAGAATGGAACAATTAATTGAATTAGAAAGTTACCTAATCCAAGCATAGGTTTAACATTTATTAAGATTTCACTAACGAAAACAAAAATTAAGTATTTTAGGAACTCCCAAGTTAGTGGAAAATCAGTAGTAGGTTATAGCAACAGTTAACATAGGAAACAAAGTGAAGGCAAACATGAAATATTACTAAAATGTTAGCGATGCATCGTGTCGTGTTCTCTATTATACACGTGCAGGTAGTAATTACATAATTATAATAATGAATAGCTGTACTAAAATTAACACTGCCTAAGGAAATTGAAAATCGACAAATCGTAGAGCGTGTCCGACATATTTTAGTAGTAAGAAATCGGAACATGCTGTTGCGTGGAAACTACAATCACTATCTGAAAAATCTTTTATATTTTTAACTAAATTTTCATTTGTTAATTTCTGGCCAAGACTGTGACTGTCTGTGACAAGAAAGGAGATATCTGATGCGATGACGAGTAACGAAGAAGTATTAAGTAGACATGCTGCGCCAATACCAGTAAGGAATGATAATGATAAATTAATATCACATTCCTACACTTGTCCCATGTTACTTAGGATCCGCGCACTTTTTTCCCCCCAATCTTCCCCGTCAATCGACACGGCATCACTTTTCTTCATATCATCCTTTTTCTTAATTGTTTCAATCTTTAAACCTGTCAAGCGATATCAAAACGTTTATTTCCATAAATACCGAGCTAGTGTTTATAGCATACACTTTCACCTGCCTCGCATTCTCCACAGTTTATTATGCTCTCGTAGGACCAGTTATACAGGTAAAGGTTAGGCTAACTTCCCTACTATTTCGTTTAATTCGTCTGCCATAATGAAAGTAGCTGTTATATCATTTTAATTTACTCATAAATCAAACAAATCTACTCAATTGATTCTATGAACTAATCAGGCAATCAATATTTAAAATACGTCATCATTATATTACAAATGTAGACGCTAGAACAATCATGTTTAAAATGGAAATTTATTATGAATCATACTAAAACCTTACGTAGTTCTAATCTATGTTTATAATCTCTTTTCAATAACATTTTATAGCAATCTCGATATATGTATGAAGAAACACGTGCTCAAATCTTGCGGAAAAACGAATAACATTGTTTTTATTGCTGAATTATTTCAAGCATTTGAAACTAAACCTCCAGTGCTTAACCTACTAAGGCCCGCTTGCTTGCAATACAAAAGATAAACAGTTCATTAATGATGGGTTGTCGTTTAACGCTCGTAAGTGATTTCTGATGCAACCAAGCCTAAATATAAGATCCATATTGGCATAGTTTTCGTTTTTTGACTGCTTATAAAGATAGATCCATTTAGCGCCCTACAAAACTTTCGGATTCCCCGATTTAGAATGAAATCTCTTTAATTGATTTCGTCATATGATTTGGGTCGATCAGCTTCTCCCATTATCCACTTATTATTAGAACCAGATTGAATGGTGTTATGAAACCCTTTCTCAGTCACTTCCGTTTAATTAAAAACAGTATTAAACAATAGACTATGTAATTATGAGTATGTCTATTGTTAAGTGTCACGCGCAATAGTCATTCAAGTAGGTTTACGTTTAAATCTTCATTAAAACTCTTCGTAAATCTACTTATTATTTGGACTATTCATCTATTTAGTATCTCCCCTTTTCTAGCCATAACATCTCACTCAATCCACCAATCGTTGCTGCGTCCTTCCTCTATTCTTGCAACTCCCACTAAAAGACTTTTAATTAGCGAACTCAGTGTTCTTGATAATTTTAAAGACCAAAAGGACTTTTAGTACTTATTATTTCCGTGATAAAAGCTAATGTCAATTACTGATAGGCGAATGGATGGCGGGAGCGTCTAAAAGTAAAGAGGTGCGAGTATTGGTGTAATCAGAATCGATTTAAATACGGAATTCTACATTTCAAGAAAGGTAAATAAGGAAATCAAAAGACTAATCTACCTAAATCTAAATTACAAAATCATCCAGAGAAAGCTTGACTCATGTAACATTGTCATTTGTGTGGCCGTCTCGTTTTGATTAAAAAGAATGGCGGTGTTGCAAACGAACGTGTCTGATGCATTAATTTGTAAGCTTTGTCATGAACTCATCAACTGTTTAGCTAGTTCGAAGTACCTTCCTTATCGGTGTCTAATTGAGGTTAAGCCGTCTTGTCAAGTGTTTTTATTTTATTGTTAATGTGGACTGACAGATAAATTACTACTTGCAAAAACTTCAAACCTGGTGGGTACCAGGTTTTAAGTTTTTGCAATTAGTGATTTCCTAACTTAATCTTAATCCTAACTTAATCTTATTCCAGTGTGGAAACGTGACGGAACTATACAGGGTGTCTAGCGCCATCTCTTTTACACACTGGATTAAGGTCCTAACTCTTGGGATGACTCTTGGTGATGATAGTTTTAATTTTTTTCTTCATGTTAGATTTATTTCTTTTCACACTTTTACCTGTTTATAGCTGAGTTGGGTACTCATAAAGTTTATTTTATTGCAGAAAACTTTGTCTCCTCGTAATAAATTCAACTAAGTATTTAATCAGTATTAACTTAAAGTGCTGTTTGTTGTAGCTAAAGTAAGCTCTCTTCACAGCCATCTATTTAACAGCTGTCATCACAAGAAAACACCAAAAGAAAGTCTATATTTACATTACTTACGACTTACAGACCGCAGACATTCATAATGCATCCTCTAACGCTCAAAGTAAGTGCTTCCCTATTACACGCTAGCTTAGTGTAATGGTGAATATAACTAATACCATGACAATGGTCCGAAAGTTTCGTTGCGCATCTCCCAAAGCGTTTTCACTTTCATCTACAATTCTTTTCACGATCGTGACACATGCTCGCGTGAATACTAATCGACTAAGAACGATGACCACTCCAAGCGAAGCACAGCCCTATTTCCCTGCGGCCTTGGAGTTCCTTGTTTGAAAAAAGAAAGGAATGGTGGCCATGTTGTTTGGAAAAAAAATATACTGTTTCTTTGGTCTAGTGGTCAGCCACTGTGCAGAGGATGCATGGAGGCGGAAGAAACGCCACGGCACGTATTCCTAGAGTGCAGAAGCGTGGCAGATCACCGGACGCAAACTCTACGATCCCCATTAACCCTCCCGGAGGCCTGCAGCGATCTGGTAAGGCTGCTGCAGTTCTGGGACGATCTATGTTGGTTGGAGTAGGTAATAATTAAACATCACGCACAGTGTTTCAATCAAGAGGTTAAGTGCGGATAAAAGCCCATTTAAACTACTGGTCTAGTAATCGCAAGCACGAAAATTGAAGGTTCAAGGTTCGATAGGTTCGAATCTCAGCTTGGGCAACATGTAGATAGTTAAGTTTTCGCATTATAAAATTCTCTGAATGGAACGAGTAATCTGGAAGTATGTCCGCTATTATAAAAAATATTAACATAAGCATACTGCACTTTCCTGGGTTTTTGTTTATTGTGATTCATTAGACACAAGTCAGTTACATTCTTGAATTTGAAGTTACCGTACCTAAATATCTACGCTATTCGGAATGTCAGAAACTCGGAACTAACATAGCATCCGCAAGAAGTGGTCGAAATTGCTTCCCGGAGACCTTGTCGAACCTTTTTGAAAACAAATCATTCGCGTTGCTTCCGAATTAGTATAGGTACGTAGTGGTTCCATGCTTCCGAATAATATTAATTATTCATTGATTATCACATTAGTTAGGAGGCTAACTAATGTGTCTTCATTATTTAAAATTAAACCAACAACGATTATTCACTGGCCTATTTCTGCAATTACTCATGGATTGGTATTTATTTGGTTTATTTAAATTCGATGAATCATAATTTATTAGAAAGAATAATGACTGGTATAATTCTATAAATTCTATTGTGGTGGTTACAAAATAAAATTAATGTATGACCACTTGAGTCCGTGTCGCATGCATCTCACGTCTGTACTGCGGGTTGCTAAATAAACAATTGATTTATTAGTGTGGCAACACTTGTGCAAATGGCCTTTGTATAAATATTTGGGCAATATTCGGCACATGTTCGGGCCAGATAAGAATATAAATTAAGAAATAGCAATCAAACAGTTACAGAATTTATTACCATACTCATTGAGCACACATGAAATTTGGCGCCCTGGCTGATTGAACTATCTGGCAATTCCTCGAAACACGCCCGACCCTGGGAATGGGAATCGAACGCAGGATCTCATGTTCATCATCATCAATAGCATTTGCGACCACTAGATCAGCGATGCACAGTTTATGAGTTTACTAAGATCAGTTTTACAGTTGCAAATGTTTCACACAAGTTTAGTGATAATGCAATGCAATCGTACTATTACCAAAGAAACGGGGGTAAAATTCGAAATTTGTTTTTTTTTCTTAATTGTTTTGATTCGAATCGATTCTGTCGCCGTTCAATTGTTTATTGTACGATGAATAATCGATCCTGAATACCGAAACGTTTTTCTGTTTTTCAGTATTCAGAATCGATTTCATTGCCGATTGTTCGTCAGTAAACCGTCGCCATTGAAATCACTCCATTTGCTAAACGTAAATACATAACATGTCTGTACGAATTGCGGTCTGGAGTACAGTTTATGTGGAGCACCTTTGTTTTATAAAAACTAGCTGATGCCCGTAGCTTCGCCCGCGTCTAATTATACAGGGTGTAAATTAACCCTTCACACATACATCAACCAAGCATTGTGTAGATCAAACTAAGTACCCCTACGTAAAAAATTTTGCTGGGAAACGACTATTTTTGGGGGGTCAAAAGTCACATTTTGCGGTAAAACTCAGTGTAGCACTCTTTAAACATTGTGCTAGTGGATGCTTTGAATAATAAACGGGTCATGGGGGTAATTTAAGTAAAGTTATAACATGAAAAACTAGTATTTACTTACAGCTGTGCAAAATTTTGAACTTTGACCCACAATATCTCCGTAACTAGGGGGTTCCCAGGTATGAACTAAAACCAAAAAATGATCGCAGTGGTGGAGAGAACAATTAATGCCCTTCGTTTACGTTAAGGGTACTTTTACACCTTTTATACTAACTGCCGTACTCAGATATATTTAAGTGATGATTACTGAAGCCGTCACTTAGTAAAGGTTTGACATATTTTCGTATGACAAAACCGTCAAAACCTTTACTAAGTGAGGGCCTAAATAATCATTAAAGCTCTCCGAGTACAGCAGTAAAACCTTCCTCGAAAACCACTCTATCCATTGGTGAAAACAGCATGAAAATCGTTAAATCGGTACAGTAGTTTTTGAGTTATTCGCGAGCAGACAGAGAGATGCGGCGGAGGACTTTGTTTTATAATATATTATGTAGTCATGATACGTAGAGCCTGCTAACTGCCGCACTCAGAGAGCTTTAATGATTATTTAGGCCATCACTTAGTAAGTTTTGACAGTTTTGTCATACAAAAGTATGTCAAATCTGTACTAAGTGACGGCTTAAGTAATCATTTAATATCTCTGAGTACCGCAGTAAGTGCTAGAATATAACTCCGTGTTGAAAAACTTTTCCAATGATCCAGTTACGTCAGCTCTAGTTTTGATTACTTTCGAGTTGTAATGTATGTTGGTACCTCTTTATAGCATAATCAGTTCCATCGCTTCTTTGCTAACACATCATCAACATCTGCCTAGCCTTTTCTCAATGAAGTTGGAGTCGGCTTCCAGTCAAACCTGGAAACAGCTGAATACCAGAATTATACAAGGAGTGATGAGATCTGATTACATTCCAGTTATGACTGGGTAATGTTGTACTCCTTAGGCCCTTGGTAAGATAAGGTGTCTGACTTTCAGCCCACTAACTAAACTACCTGTTACGACTGTCAAACATCTGCAAATAACATCTGGGATCTGGGATCAACGATTAAATGTGCGTTCCGAGGCACGGAGGAAAGTCGGTACCTCTACCAATGTAATGGGTGCAGCAGGGCTATTGCGTATGTTTTAAATGTCAGTGGCTATCATATTGTCCATGGATTAACTGCCAAATTGGTTATGGTTTAGTACAAAATGGAACCATTTGACATTTAGTTGATGGACACTAAAAGATAGCCATACTGTCATGTAAAAGATACGCGATAGACCTGCAGGACCTGGACACGCATTCACAGACCAACCTATGCAAGCGCGGCTTAACCTGAAGTTTTATCTGAGCGGCTTTTATTATCTAGCCACAAGCTTCTTTGATTCTTTGCTAACTAGCAAATAAAAATATTTGAAGAGCTTCTCATAAACCTAGGATGTTCAGTAACACTGGTACCATGCAAAACGCCCCGCTCCACGCTTCGTCATTCCACAACCACAGCCTAAATGATGGATGGATGTACGCGATATGCATGATTGATAAAAACAATGGTATTCAGGACCGCATCCAGTTTCATAAAGTAGGTTTATGTAACGCATTGTGACGAGTTAGGCCTAATAATCGTATTGAAAATATACATACAGATCGTTATTATAATGACTTTATTGTTTTGCCAATAATTTGTTTGCCGTGACACGTGTGCCAGCCTGATGCACTCACGAATATCGGTTTGTTTTCACTAGAGTTCAAATAGGGTAGTTAGCAAAAAAAAACTTATTAGTGCGTCAGATAGATTTCCAAAAAATATTGGACACGTATTTTTTCTTTTTTCACGTACAAACAATGACGACGATACAGTGCTTTAAAAACTCGTGTGACGTCATTTTCTGAGACAGTAGTATGACATTCTTTAGCGGTCAGTAACGTCACAACCCCCACTCAAATCATTGACGCGTTTTATAATCGTCAATTTTGATTGATTTGATAAAACAAAAAATACGTATCCAATATTTTTCGATAATCTAACAGACGGACTAATTAGAATCATATTTTTTAAGTCAGTAAACATCCCTATTAACTGCAATCTTCACAACACGGTTTTCGTTTGATGCTATCCCTATCAAGTTCATTTTCCTCTTGACCTCCATCAGAAAATTCTGTACATTTTCAACTACAAAATGCCTGCATAACAGAAAGTATGCATTATTCATGTCTTCTCAAGAGAAACTTTGATGATAAAACATCAATCAGCAGACAATACGGGATCTCGGCAGGTTCCCACGAAGATATTGGATACAAAGCGTTGTTTTAAGACATGAGAGATAAGCGATTGTGATCGTCGGACAATCACTGGCTGTTTATATATTAAACATATTTTAATAAATAGGTCATTTGGAGCAGAAACGAGACTGCCTATTTTTGCCTCTGATTTGGCTGTTCTTCTAACCAATATTTAACCGAACATGCTTCGCTGGTCCAATGCTGCTTTGCCTATAGCCTTTTTTTTTTGGCGGGATATTTGATGATTCTTCAAGTAACCCCTCCCGCCTTTGAGCACAGCGAAAAGGAGTGTCAGACTTCTACTGACTAAAAACCACCCATGCATGTTCCTTCTTAGCTCTTTCTGTCGAGGCCGCGGTATCTCTTACAACATCCCCCAGCCCCGACGAGATTTATGTCTTCCTTAATTCTAATTACTCGACATCTCAGCAGTCGGCTCCTTTCTAACCATGTCATCCTTCACACTTCACACAGGACTGTGTGAAGTGTGATCCATCGGTTCTTTGATCTTCCTCTACTCTTATATCCATCTACATTCATAGCTTATTTATTATATCTATGATTCCTACTCTACATTTTCCTCATTACAATTTTCTCATTTCCCTGCATCACTTTACGTCGTTATAAGTTTAGATTTAGATTCCGTCGAAGTCTATCTCTAACCTTGTTTTGAATAATTTGAAGTTATAAGAACAAATCTTTCGCAACATCTCTCATTTTGTACCAGGCTAACATAAACACAAGAAGTAATTAAACTTTCTCAAGTGAATAAGTATTACATCACCATAATTCAATGATTACAGGCCGTAAAACACTTGCTCCACTAAATCACGTATTTTTTGGGTCATGGCTCGGATTCTGCGTATGGGAAGATTCTAACAAAGGGCCGTAAAAAGGTGTACTAGCTGTTTATTAATAGCGGCTATAGATTTAAGAAACAATGGAGACAGTATGCGTTTGGAGATGTCTGATAAATGTTAGATGTATGGTCTATTGATATTAAATTAGTAATTAAGGTTAGATGATGGTCTCCGCAAGGAGGCGAAGGTTCTTCAGTCTTTTATGTATTTATTTATTTAAACTTCATGTACAAGAGTGGTACATAAGCTCTTAGTGAAATGTGTGTTAGCCATGTAAAATGTATAAAAAGAAATGAAAAATGAATGGATGAATGTAAAATGAATGGAAAGCTAGTGCTTAGTCTAAAGTGCATTTTATTCAGCACCGCCGCCGTCTGGTACTATCTGTTAAGCCCATTGTGACAATGACCACTGACCGCAGCGAATATTCTAGAGTCCCACTTAGCAGTTGATAATCTTGACAACTAACTTTTCTTTACACACTCACTGATCTAAGTAAAATTCGCATAGAGATTTCGTTTACAGATGACAGCCTAAGTCGTTTCTAACAAAAAACTTCACTGTTTATCAAACTAGTATAATAAACTTATAATAGAAACCAGTCGATCCGCCTCGTTGCACAGTCTCGGGGGACATTTACGTAGCGGTACTGCAGTCACTGTCATTTTGTATTACCGACCGTTCTTCATAGCGGACTGTAGGCCAATGATCTGACGTGGACTTACAATTAACTTCAAGACAAGTTATCGGGCAGCTGTTTTTGAAAGAAAAAACCACATCATACCACCATACCATAGATAATACAAATGTAGTTTCAGCATTGTTGCATCACGCTCTAATACTCAATTATTAAGTTTCGTTGTAGAATGAATCATCATCATTCGCTTGTCCTTATTCCAATTCATTTGGGGTCTGCGCATCGTGCCATCTTCTTCCATACTTCTCTACGTCATCTCATCAGACAGCCCATTTCTTGCCATATCATCCTTTACACACTCCATCCAGCGATTCTTTGAATATATCTTTTTCATTTCTCATACTCGGAAAGTAGTGTTGGTTTGATCCGAGTAGCGGGTGGCAAATGCTACTTCCCACCTTAGGGCGGGAAAGACTCATAGTAATTGCTTCCCTCCCTAGGGAGGGAAGCAATTTTAAAAATAGAACTAAATTTGGTGCAGCGGTCGGCCGCAAAAAAATGCTGCGGTGTTGTGAGTGTTTAAACAGCCAGTATGAATTAAAAAAAAATAAACTAAGTGGGTCCGCCCGCGGCAGGGACGCGGTGTGTTCCATATTTAAAATTTTAAATAGACTATATAATTTGGCGGGATACTAACTCTTTAAGCGTTATCGAAATCTCGGTAATAGAACAGAGTACGTAGTTATAGCTTATTAAAAATGAGTTCAAGTGATTCTGAAATGTTGACCCCAGATTCTGTTAGAGACGAAGCCAATACAGTTATCGAAAATCTTTTGCCAGAAATTTCAAAGGAAAGATACTTAAATACATACAATGACTTTATGAAGTGGCGAGCAGATAAGAAAATAAAATCATTTTCCGAAAGTGTATTTCTTACATACTTCAATGGACTGTCTGGAAAAATAAAGCCTTCTACGCTATGGAGCAGGTATTCAATGCTCAAGAGTACACTAAAAGTAAAACACAATGTCGATTTGAAAAGATTCCTTAATCTAACATCGTTTCTGAAAAGACAGTCTCAGGGGTTCAAGACCAAAAAATCTAAGGTTTTCACCTCTTACGAAGTGGAAACATTTTTAAATGAAGCCCCTGACGAGATATATTTGGCAGTGAAGGTAAGTTATAAACGTTTATCTAGGTTGGAGGTCTTTTACTCTAAAATCAAATGTCGATCCCATCGACTTGACTCTGTTAAGATACCTACATAAATAGGATAGGTTTGCATAAAAAGAGGCAATCATATTATCAATCAAACATACTGACCCAGATTGCGTAGGTAAATTAAGATTTAGATAGGCGTACATTTCTGGAGTAAAAGATCTCTGCTTGTTATTTTATTTATTACATAGTTAGATACCTAAAAGATTAATAGGTATTAATTAAGAAATTATATTTTTCACAGGTGGTATTAATACTTGGTATAAGCGGCGCCTGCAGAAGCAGTGAACTCACTAATTTAACAATTAACGACTTTGAAAATCACGGCCAGTTATTACTCGTAAAATTAACTAAAACAAAAACAAATATTGAGCGTACGTTTGTTGTACATACGAGAAGAGTTTACACAAATAGTAAAGAAATATCAAAAAATCAGACCTAATGACATAAAAACGGATCGTTTTTTTCTCAACTACCAAAAGGGAAAATGCTATAAACAAGTGATCGGTAAAAATAAAATCTCAGGTATGCCGAAGCAAATAGCAACATATTTGAATTTGCCAAACTGTGAACAGTATACCGGGCATTGCTACATAAGAACGTCAGCGACACTATTAGCCGATTCTGGGGCGAACTTGACAATGTTAAAAAGACATGGAGGATGGAAATCCAGCACAGTCGCGGAAGGCTACATTGAGGATTCTGTCCAAAATAAAACTAAAATTTCAAACAAATTAACTGAGACTATAAATTTACGCCCCACTTCGCCTCAACCAACTACTTCAAGGGAGTCTGCACCATGGATTCCACCGTCTAATCAAATAATGGAGTCTCCTACTTTTACAGAAATTCAGCACAGCCAAAGACATAACATATCAAACAGCGTAAATATTCCAAACGAAAATGTAACTTTAAATTTCACAAATTGTTCAAATTTCTCAATTAATTTTAAATACCATGTTATTATTTTCAATAAAATTTTTAGAAAAACTACTATTTTTTACTTTCCTTATATTCGAAATGAAAAGTAGAGTGCTTAACACGGGTGAAAGACATCAATTCCTACTCGGACTATAGCCGCCCTCGCTTCGCTCGGGCGTCTAAATACCTCGTATGGGAATTGATTCCTTTCGACCCTAGTGTAACAATCTACTATTGCTGAATAACTTTCTCCCCTCGGGTTCTCTACCTCAAAAAAATTAAATAATTATGTTACAATGAGGGGGAATTTTTGGACAACTTTACCCTAGAGTATAAAGACAACTCAAAATCCACAGGGTAGGGTATAAATTGCAAGATTTCCGGTTGTCTAATCAATATCGCAGGCATAAATGTTATTCCCGCGTCGGGGCTGAGGGTCCTGTCGGGGCTTCGGGTTGTTCGAAAGAGATACCTCGGCCTCGACACAAAGGACTAAGAAGGAACATGGGTGGTTTTTAGTCAGTAGAAGTCATACACTCCCTACCGCTCCCCCCAGAGCGAGAGGAGTCATTTGATAATTTCCTAACCCCCCAAAAATGTAAAGGCATATTATGTATTTACTTATTTATTTCAGTCCTGTTTTTAACTCCGTACACGTCGTACGTACCTCAAAACTCACGAAAAATAGAAGAAAAGATGTTCTATGCAAATGAGAACTCATTTCTACTATTAACACCTACTTAGAATTACTAATTTGAATCCGGTATTCGCACGATTAATGTGTAGATTAGAAGATTTGCATCTCTACTACGATTCAATGTCACGACCACGGAGTGTTGAATGAATGGAATATTTAAGTGCGGAATCGTTTAGTGATGTGCTTTAATATTTCCGGCTGGTTGACATTTTGCTTGACTAGGGATGGTGGGCCTTTTCGGCCATAGTTGGCAACGTAGCAATGATGCCAGTCTTCTGGGCACCTTTCTCGATGACAGCAATGTAGAGGAGTCGTAAGTATACATACGATGTTTATTAACATAAGATCACGCCTGTAATCCCCGAAGGCTTAGATAGAGATGTATCTAATAGCCCATATTTCGCCAAATTTGATTGAAATTCCCTGTAATAGACGAGCCTATTGCCATCAACCGGACACAAAACGAAACTCCGTGGCTGCGACTCAGATACGGAATAGAACGAATGAATTAATGGTAAATCTTAGCATCACTTTAAGCATCTTCTCGATCCATTGATTTAAACAGTCCTACTTACAGTGATACCAAGGTTCAAAATGACTAAGCTTCAAAAATAGCACTGAGTCACTGACATTGCCAAGTCAGCATCATACAGCACAAACCTCAAGATCAAAATCATACAATAGACTCAATTGAACAGATTCTCACTCCAATCGATTAGGTAATAATCGCTCTAGTTGCGGATACCGATTATACTTATTACGCGATCGAGATGATTCACATCACTATGAGCATGCTAGTTATGCAGTGAGAAGAATTCTTATGTCATTTAGCCATTATAAAGTCGTTAACCCGAGTGCATCGTAAACGATTTCTATTTGAAAACTTGACCATTACTTTGTCCAAGGCCGTTTATATTATGCATTGACGTTTGTGCATATGTTCATTATGATGGTGTAAAAGGCTAGCACGCCTTTACTCCATAGGTATGTGGTAGGTAATACGGAGTGAGCCTATTGCTATCAACCGGTCACAAATTCAGACTCCGAACTAGCTGTCACTGAGGTAGGTACCTACCTACCCGCAGGGCTGCGCGTTTTCGAAAGAGATAGGTACCGCGGCCTCGACATATCGGGCTAAGAAGGAACATGGGTGGTTTTTAGTCAGTAGAAGCCTGACACTTCCGAGCGGTAGGGGTTATTTAATGATTTCCCACCCCTCCATAAAAAAAAAACGAAAAATTTATTTTTTTGTGGGTGGAAAATCATCAAATAACCCCTTCTGCTCTGGGCAGTGCAAAACGGAGTGTCAGACTTCTACTGACCAAAAACCACCCATGTTCCTTCTTAGCCCGATGTGTCGAGGCCGCGGTAACTCATGAACAACCCGCAGCCCCGACGGGCGTCGGCCCTTGCGGGCTCCTCCCATGTTGCTGACATCTCTTTGAGGTGCGCGTGGAACACGAACGCGCCGTCGATTCGGCCTGTCGTCGTCGTTAGACGGACGGACGGCTAGCTAGCCCACTCACCGTCCACATTGCCGCGTCGACGGTGGCCGGAAGCTATCACGTGGCCCCCAACGCCCGGAGCGCCTCCCGCGGCGGCTGGGACGCGAGGTTCTCTCCCTCTCGCGTTCCGCCACCTTCTTCGCTAGCACCACTGTTTAGCAGAAGGATGCGACGGCGTCCCATTCCTCCTCGCCCCGGACCATGGCTTGCTCCAGGGCCGGACGCGAGAGGTCGCCGCCGTGTCTGATTTCAATAACTCAGCAGTGCCGCTAGTGGCTACTGACTTTATACAATCAGACACCGTACTATGTAATGTAGATAATATTTTGGTGATAAGAATTGATTGTAATTTTCTTTTTCGTAAGCTACCCTGAGGCCTATTAGGGGATCGGATTGGGTCAAAAAAATATGATTCTAATTAGTCCGTCAGTTAGATTATCGAAAACTGTTAGATAAGTACGTGTTTTTGTTTTATCTAATTAATAAAAATTTACGGAGATAAAACGTCTCAAAGATCATGAGTGGAGGTGGGGGGGTTGTGTTGTAACGTCATTTGTAGGTAAAAAAATGTACTGACATGTGACGTTTTCGAGGAGTTCACGAGTCTTCGAAGCACTGGCTTCGAAGACTCGTGAACTCCTCGAAAACGACGTACGTAGCGAAACGTATTGTTTCGTCTTCATTTTTTGTTTAAGTATGTGAAAAAATATGTACTTATTCAATATTTTTTGGAAATCTATTTGACGGACTAGTTAGTTTTTTTTCGTCCGATCCCCTATTATATTAAATACTCCTCAAATTCATGATCTTTTAAGTACACACATCAAAAGTGTCTAGGGATCAACATATATTTTTGCAATAACTTTTCTCCTGATTGATATTAATTAAAATTTTCTTTAAGGATTCATCAAATAAAGTGTTTTCGTTTGTCACAGTAACGATAAACCAAGTCACCTTTGCATTAATAAAGAAATTTGCCATTTTCCTAATAAAGGGATTTTTGACATTTGAACCACTAACATTAAAGTTCGAAAAAAAGACTGAAATAACAGTTTTCTTTAAAATTTTATTGGGTAACTTAAACAATTAATAATCCGTGTTTCTACCGCGAACACTAACAACACAAGAACATCGGTTTGGCATACTCAAAATGAGTTCATCCAAATCACGCTGTGGAATGGCCGCCCATGTTCGTTGCAACAACAAAAAAAGGTCTTCTTGCGACTGGATACCCTCCATATTCGGCAGAGCTCTTCTCTGTAGCATATCCCATGCATGCTCAATCGGGTTCAAGTCTGGCGACTGAGCAGGCCAGGGCAGGACATTGATGTTAGCTGCGGCGAGAGTCTGTCTTATAACTCTTGCGGTGTGCGGTCGTGCATTATCATGCATTAACTGAAATAAGGGACCGATTTGCACTTGTAGAGGAACGATGACGTCTGATACAATCGTCTCAGCATAAATTTGAGCGTTGAGGTTGCCTCTGATCCAAATCAACTCAGTTCTTCCGCCGATCCAAATACCCGCCCATACCATGATGGTTCCACCACTATAAGGATGGACTTCCTGGCAGGATTTTAATCGCTGTTGGCGTCCAGGGGTTCTCCAGTGTCGTATACGTCTTGTATCCGGTCTCATACCAAAACGAGACTCATCAGAAAAGCACACGAAACGCCATTGTTCTTCTGCCCAATTTCTGTGTTCAAGGGCCCATTGATATCGAATCCTACGATTGTGCATTGCTATAGGTGGTACCCGTAGCGGTCTTCGGGAATGAAGGTTCACTTCATGCAAGCGGTTTCTGACTGTTTGGTCGCTAATTAAGTTCCCTGAAGAGTGATGAAGCCTCACGGCTAACATCATGGCGGTTATTGTTGGAGCTCTTCGAGTTAAGATTTGAATGTATCGGTCTTGTCTCCGTGTGGTGCAGCGATACCGTCCTCCATGGCGCTCAGCCACGGTACCAGTGCTTCGGTAACGTGTCCAAAGTCGACTGATAACACTCTGACTTGTATTCAGAGCTAAAGCCACAGTACGTTGCCGGGAACCAGCTTCTATCATTCCCACGGCTCTGAGCATTTCTTCCCTGCTTAAATGACGTCGCCGCTCCATAATAACGTTGGTTTTAATCAGTAGTAGGGAAACAGTAGCACTAATAATGTCTTCAATGCGTTGTATGTTTTTATAGGGAAAATATTGACAGCTGATTTTCATCTTTTACTCGAATTTGATTCACAGTTCCTGATTCAAATTATGAAATGCACCAAAAAGGATCCATATAAATTTATAAAATCATAAATTTATTACAAAGCCACATCTCAATCTCAAGAAATCCGCATAAAAATGCTTGATCCCTAGACACTTTTGATGTGTGTACCTTACTACTTTACATCTCGTGTTCACGAACTCTTCTACTCCACACAACTCGATCAAGATGCTTCGGCATAGAGTAATTCTTTAAGCAACAACATTATAAATCGGATAACACGCATTCAATACATGCAAAAATTCGCAGGCGCCGAGACGGTCAATTACTAAGTATTACAACATCATCTAAGTAATTGCGTGCACATTTTCTAACAATGGTACGTTTTAAGGTGACTGATAACTACTTAATAAGTCATAATTGCGAGTTTAGTTGTATAATTAGAGAATTTACGTTAAATAAAGAGCGGTTGCGCAAAATTTTGTTTTAACCTTTTTTTTATGCGTAGATTTTAAAAGCGAAAGTTAGTTCATTCACAATTAGATGCTTATATTAGAGATTTAAGTATCTGATTTTCCCCAAAAACTAACACATGTTGTGTTTTACAATAACTGAGAAGATTTTCCGTTGAGGTAGGTTAGGTTAAAGTTTATCTCAATTTTTAGGTTGTTTGCTATAAAATCTGTCTAAGTAACTTCTAGCCCCAGCTTAAACCAGCATTTGTGTTACATAAATAGGTACCCAAGTGTTTAGATTTCTTCGTTTATTTAGGGTACTAAAACAATAGCATTCAGAAGTTCCGTTGCCCTCGGAGGGTACCTGTATGAAAATTCGTCTTGGAAATATTTGTTCTGGAAAAGTGGGTATTGGCCATGTGTACTCAGAAAATACGCCCAAGCAGCAATCATAATCAAATAAATTCCCTCTTGCTGCTCTTGCATAACCAGACAAATATGATGCAAACTCAAATTAGTTCCACGGTTATTAAAAAAAAATCGCCCATAAACAAAAACTGAATTTGATGGTCCGTAACTAGGCCTTAACAAAACAAATTCTCAATTACGATTTACAACGGAGAGCGAAAGTGACCTAATATTTGAATAAACGATTTGTTACATGACGTAACTTTATGTAATAAATAAATAGCGTTACATTTTGTTGACCGAGACAACTATTTACATTGAGTGTGGCGGATTTAGATGGATTAATAGGCCATCTTGTCAATAATTAATTAATTGGGTATTTTGAGTAGATATCGTTTTTTAAAAAAAATGTTTAAAAGAAATATTTATTCATTATCTATCTGTCACTTTTTCCAAAATGTTTACAAACAATTAAAATTAAATAAACACTCTCCTAGCCTTTTATTCGTCTAACTGATGTATTAAATAATTTACAGCTGATGATAACTTTAGAACGCACACTTTACGCGGGTACAAAAGAAATTGTTATTTTTGTCTTTTGTCATTTCTGAATTAAAGTTAAAATTGGGAAGTTTTTATTAATTTTTACTTAGGCACGTCGGGGGCCCCTGTGACCCTGGGGCCCCGTATAATTGATACGGCAGATACGGCGGTAGCTACGCCCCTGATCTAATAGACACATGCCTTTTTCCCACGGAGTGTGCTAGAACGCCACCTGCAACAATTCATAAAGTCTACTTTGATACAAACACATCAAATGAATATCAAAGATCAATTAGAAAATATACTCATGACTCCATCATCATTATGACCATTTCTATTACAAATAGTTCAGTATTATAATGGTCAAGTCGATGGGACAAAAGCTGGATCATCATCATCATCATCATCAGCCTTATTGTTCCCACTACAAGGACTCAGGCCTCCTCTCTAGGAGTGGGATGGGCTATAATCCACCACGCGGGCCCAGTGTAGATTGGTAGATGTCACATATCTTACAATTTTTGGTTCACGATGTTTTCCATCACCGTTTTGAGAGCAGTGGTGATGAAATAAGTTACACAAAGTAATACGCCTGCCTGGGTCGAACCCACGACCAACTATTCGTAATTTGGGGCCGCAACCACTGGGTCACCACTGCTCTGCTGCCACTGTCAACCTGGATGCGCAAGCTATATTCAGCCATATTCTTTCACTAGCTGTTGCCAGCGGCTTCACCCGCTACAACTCGAAAATTATCCCACGGATCATAAAATTGGGATAAAAACTATCCTATATGTTAATCCAGGGTATAACCTATCTACATACCAAATTTCAACCAAATCGGTCCAGCCGTTTATGCGTGAAAGAGTAACAAACATCCACACATCCATTCTCACAAACTTTCACATTTATAATATTAGTAATAATAATAGTCCTCCTGACCGTTTTCGGTCACGGCGGCCAATCTAAGTGGAGATTAGCCATCGGCGCGGGAGATATTATAGTGCACAAGTGTGTGCGCAGGCACAAGTGCACTCTCTGTTCCTTTTTCTCTCATATTCCGATGGGACGGCAATCCGACACGACCGGAGAGAGATCAGGCGCAGGACCAACGGCTTAACGTGCTTTCCGAGGCACGGGGGTATAATACCGCCAACTTCCAAACTCCGGGCTACTACTACTATTTCTAATGAAAAACCCAATAGCACTTTTTGTCCGACCCGGGAATCGAACCCAGGACCTCATGCACAGCAGTCGCGCTTGCGACCACTAGACCAACGAGGCAGTTAGGTTAGTTCTTGTTATATTAGTAGGAAGGATACAAACGGAGAAAGCTAGTAACTTCATTATTTGTTTTTGTCATCAAAAACTAAACATTATGTAATCATCAACATAGTTTGGCGTAGCAAGATCCGCATTCAGGTCCTGTTGGTTTTAGTCGTTACATGAGCTGAAGTACCCACACCAAATTCTGAGCCAGTTCAGTGTATATTGCCCCGGTTGGCTAGGGAAAGCAATTCTTGATCGAATACTTCGCCTGGTAAAGTGGCCACTATCTGTATTGATCTTAATTCAGTTGTTTCACATATATCACTATAATCAAACAACCGTTTCAAGTCTCAGATCATTTTCATGATAGAGTCGTTGGTTTCTAACGACCATGATAGTGAAATTGATGCTTAAATAAGCACGTGAGTTACGGAATAATTTACTTTGTGGAGACCTGCGTGCTACGAAGACGTTGGCATCGAATGTTCTTACTTCTTACCTGCATGGATTAAATGGGTAATCCCTAAAGAGTATTTGCAGGTCCGTTCCTGAACTGTTCTTAGGACCTTCTTTTCTCGGGGCGGCGGAACTGTTCCAGATTCTTAGATAGGTACCGCGGCCTCGAAACACAAAAGGGTGTGTTTTAGCCAGTATAACATGGGTGTGTTTTAGTCAGTATAAGTCTGCGTTGGGGTCATTTTTGATGATTTTTTATCCGCAAAGAAGTACTTATTTTCTCAATGCTCTTTTTTAAAAGTTACCATATTTGTTGGAACTGTAAAAATCACAAGTTCTTACTCTTCATTCTCCCAACTCCTGCAATTCCCAGGGTCTCCAATACGTAAAAGCTCTAACCCTGGTTGACCTGTCATAAGACAGTAATTACCAGCATCAGCATTGTCGAGTGAAAAGTTTGGTGGTCCTAAATACCACTCCATTCTAGCAATGCTTTTTGTTTCTATGTTTCAATATTAGGACATACCACTTTCGCCGCTTTTTATACCGTTATGGAGGTCTTATTATAATAATCCCTTTCGATTTCAACGATTCATTTGATTCGTCACAGTAAACAACTAATAATTAAGTCGGTCACTAAAAGTGTTCGAATCGCTTGCTAGCAAACATTTTAGTGCGATATCGCTAACTAGTGCCAATCCATTTCATTGACGCATACTGCTGCAATGTAACCTGAAGTGCTAACAAGGCATTCTCGAATATTTTATTAGCCAAGCGAGCTCACCTAATGTGTATAGTTTATCTACCAATAAAAATAAGATTCACAGGTTATTTCCTGAACTCTTCCACAATTGCGCGGGGCTCCGGGTTGCGGGGCGGCGGTTGCGCGTTGCGGCGTGCATTCGTTGTTCCGTGATTCAGAGTCTCGTGCCATCTATATTATTATACTCTTTGGTCTCGTGCATTCGTTGTAGCGGTGTGCGTCGCTGCATGCTTTCATGCTCGCGGTGCTCGATGTTGCTGGCATTCGGCGGCGTGTGATTCGGCGTGGAGGCTTTCGGAATGACGTATTGCACTCGTAGTTTTGTTTTTATGAATTGTTCTTCTGACATTCAAAAGTGCCTAAAGGTTTAATGGAAAAAATGCTTTGAGTTTGAGTTTGAGATTGAATCCAATAAATCAATTAAAATTAAACCGAAGCAAAGTGCAAACAACCAGTACAATGTGCAAAAGCGCCTAGTTTAAAACCATATAATTAATGTAACATTATCTCTGTTTCAGATAATCTGGTGCTTAGCGGTACTGGCAGTGACATGGCAGACTGCGAGTGGTCACGGCAGACTCATCGAGCCCCCCTCCCGCGCTTCTGCCTGGCGCTTCGGTTTCGACACCCCACACAACTACAACGACCATGAACTGTACTGCGGAGGCTTCTCACGGCAGTGGAACAAAAACGATGGCAAGTGCGGAGTATGTGGAGACGCCTGGGACGCACCAGTCCCCAGGGCACACGAACTGGGAGGCCGGTTCGGAAAAGGCGTCATCGTTCGCAAATACGCGCCCCAAGAATCCATTGTCATCAAAGTAGAACTCACAGCGAACCACAACGGCTTCTTCGAGTTCAGAGTCTGCCAAGAACCCAAAGGAACCACCCAAGACTGCTTAGACAAATACGTTCTAAAAATAGACGGAAGAGAAGGAACCAAATTCTATCCTAAAGACGGCAACAAAATCTACGAGATGAAGTATAAATTACCTGAAGGACTAGAATGTTCCCATTGCGTCATGCAATGGAGATATATCGCTGGCAATAATTGGGGTTCATGCGGAAATGGAACCGAGGCAGTGGGATGTGGACCACAAGAAGAATTCCGAGCGTGCGCAGACATAGCTATAGGAGAACGTTTCGCCACTACAACCAGACGTCCCAGGCCAACATACGTGCCTCCAAACAGAAGGCCAACACCAGAAGTGCCAACCCCAGAGGAATCTACTGGAAGCTCATGGTACGGCTTCGTGGTCGCTATCGTCACGTTGTTCGTTGCCATCGGCGTTCTAGCAGGACTCTACCTGTACTACTACAGAGGTGGCATTAAGATTAAGAACCTCCTGAGGTCGAAGGTGCCTGCCCCAGCACCTGTTCCTCCACCAAGACACAAACGGGCGTCTCTATCGAGAGAACAACCGCCAGAACTGACACCACCAAAAATAGGGATGTTCCCTGACTCAGGATTTGAGACCGTTGACCTTAGAGCTAAGTGATAGAAAAAGCGAAGCTATTAGATTAAGCAGAACTACCTAAGCTGCCTTTACCTAGTGATATTAAGTCTTGTGTGACTGAATTACGTAGAGATTCGACTGCGAGTTGGTTATTAGGTGATTAACTTAATTTTAATTTAGGTTAAATCTACTTTTGTAAATTATATGTAGATATTTATGTTAAATTAAATGTTATAATATAATTAATGTCTTTGCTTTTATTTCCTGGCCCTACAAAAAGAACTATTTTACACGAAGCACAATATTATCACAATCAAAAAAAAAAAAGTAAAGTGGCAGTGGTGGTAGTAAAGTGGCTGCAGACTCCTAAGGTAGTATACCTATACAAAGACAAATATGATAAACTTGATATCTCCTGCCTGCTAAATTCCTCGTTTGTATAATGGTCGCAAAAGTGACTACTGAGTATGAGGTTTTGGGTTCTAATCCCGAGTCGGACAGAGTATTCTTGGATTTTCCATCAGGGAATTCTCAGTTGTAGCCACGGCGTCTGGATTTAATTATGCCCGGTTGATGGCAATAGCAATAATTATTACTGTCTAAATATGGGTGTACATAGAACTGAATTGTTCAGTTCTTTTATTTGCTTTGAAACTGAAATAATAAGTAGGTAACTTAACTGATGCTTTTCTTTTCAACTCACCTTCTTTTTCACATACAGTCAAGAACAATCTCTCAGATAAGCTGGTTTTCACGGTCGGGGCTGCGGGTTGTTCGAAAGAGATACCGCGGCCTCGGCACAAAGGGCTAAAAATGAACTTGGGTGGTTTTTAGTCAATAGAACTCTGACACTCCCTACGCTCTGCTCAAAACGGGAGGAGTCAATTGTCAATTAAGAGATGACCAGTCTCCACTGACAGCGCCCGTTCACGAACATGACGCATGGATCAGCACCATTCAACTCAACTATTTTGAAGGAAACTTAATGATCCGACGAATGCGCCACCATCAGCGAGACATTTGAGTGAGCACAAAGTGAGCATGACATACTCTCAGACACCAGGGCAACGTCACTAAAAAATTACTAAATGTATTATTGTAATGTATGTGTATGCACTTTTTATTATACTACCAGTCGCGTCCGCTGTCGTCGCACGTTGACACCGACGCACCTGGCTTGAAATAACTGCATTATGCACCTTCTCCCACTCTTGCGCAAAGGCCTCCCCCCATTCCTATCAGTTTTCTCGGTGTTGTGCACTCTTCTCGTCAATTAACGAGAATGCCACCACCATCTTTTCCTCGGTCTGATCGACTCCGTCTAGCTATCTCAGGGTTCCAGTTTTTTACCTAATATGCGGGACCACACTTTTCCGGCAGACATGGCCTGCCCTGTGCCCAGTCCTATTTTAGCTTGGTAGTTTTATGAAAATATAAAACTTAAACAATCTCCAGCCCTAATGGCATGTTAAGATGATGATGGCGAAGGTGGTCTCTTGGCGCTGTTTTAATCACATTTACGGTTTCTTATTTAGAAACCGTAAATCTCGGTTCTGTTCATGTTTTTGCTTTTAATGGCAACATTCATTTAATATGTCACTGTCAATTGTCAACCACAGACAAATATCGCAAAACAAACGTGCTGTGAAAAAGCCTAAAAAAGTACCGAAAGGCAATTTATTTTGCGAAAAAAACTTTATAAATGAAAAATGGCGGTGCGGCCACAGCACATGCACGACGGTGGAATTGTGGAGCGTCGGTTGCGACCAATTTACGGTAACAAGTTAGCTTGAGGAAGAGCTCAATACTTCAGGCAACCTCTTCGGAAAAGGAGATGTTTTTCAGTGAAGATATGTATATTTATGATTTTTTCAGACTGGTTGGACAATGGGAATAATAAAAAGGCGCTACAGGAAGCGGAAAAGGTGCTTAAAAAGAGCCCTACTCTTCAGGCGGCCCGGGCTTTGAAAGCCTTAGCACTTTTTAGGTTAGGAAAAGGTCCCGAAGCTCACCTAGTGCTCGACGCCCTGGCTGACGAGAAGCCGAGCGATGATACCACGCTGCAGGCTATGACGATATCTTATAGAGAATCTCAACAATGTAAGTTTTTTAACCTTGTACTTATTAATGAACTAGGGAATAAAACCGTCTTTAAACATACAGGTAAACTAATAGGAAAACTGCATTAAAATCTAATAAACCATGCATGCAGTATAAGTCATAAACAACTATTATCTTTGATTGTATTTCAAGTAGAAAATCAAACAAAATTGGCTCACAACAGTGCATTAATGGCATGAACATAGTAAACAGCACTACTGAGTATTTTTCTAACATTAGAAATCTGATCATTAATTCAAATTGGATTATGATTTGATTCAAACAAATCTGACATATCAGTGTCTGTAGTCCACTAAGTTGTTTAATGAACCATCTAATCTCATTATTAATACCAATAATCCCCTAATACCGTACACTATTAATCCTATATTATTATACAACTCGTAGTTTACTAAAGATAATTAAGGACCTGGTTATACATAATCTGTGCAAGTTATTTAGGCCTTTATTAAATACTTACCTCAAATTAGGGTAACCATATTTTTAAAACCAAAATCCAATAAAATGATTTACTTACATCATTCTTCTCTCTATCCCCAGTACACAAAGTGTGCATGTTATATGAAAATGCGGTGAAGTCTGAACCAGCAAGTGAAGAGCTGCACTCTCACCTCTTCATGTCATATGTGAGGGTCGGAGATTACCGGTCACAGCAGCGGGCTGCCATGGCGTTATACAAGTTTGCTCCAAAGAACCCGTACTACTTCTGGGCAGTTATGAGTATTGTTTTACAGGTTTGTTAATTTTTATTACTTAGTTTATTTCTAATATTTTGATATTAATAGCTTGTTTTCTTAAATAACAAATAACTAAATTATCTGGCACAGAAGTTAATAAGAAGAGATGATGAACCCAGTCTAACTATGGGGCCCCTGATATCTATAGAAATAACATATCATCACACCTGTAATCCCTTAAGGGCTAGGCAGAGGTATTTACACCTTTTCGCCAGCTCTGTTTAAGTCACATGTGTGATTGGGGTGTACTTATTGTGTGTGTCAATATTTTTGCAAAGGAAAAGATGCTTACTTCTTTAGATTTGAATGAATTTACGTATCCGAATTTTCTGAGTTTTTTATAACTGTGATTATGTTGTAATTTACTCCAACAGGCCAAAACATCAGAAGACAATACGAAAAGAGGTATCCTACTTGCTCTTGCTCAAAGAATGGTCGACAACTTTATATCTGAGAACAAAATGGAAGCCGAACAAGAAGCCCGCCTCTACATCATGATTCTAGAACTCCAGGAAAAATGGGAGGACATCTTGAAATTCATTGAAAGTCCGCTATACTCCCAACTAGTCCCTGGAATCACTGCCCAAGCCTGTATCCCATATCTAAAGAAGCTCGGTGAATGGAAACGACTGAACATGGTCTGTAAAGAGTTACTATGGGACAATCAAGACCGCTGGGACTACTACGTCCCGTACTTTGACTCCATCTTCCATTTAATTGAGGAAAACCAAGAGGACTCTGAAAGCGCTATTGACAACAGTGCAGAAAAATGTCATGAGTTCATTTGTACGTTAGTAGAAAGTATGACCTCTGGAAGAGCTTTAAGAGGTCCGTATTTAGCTAGGTTGGAGTTGTGGAAACGTTTGGCTGTTGACGGAGACCCTACTTCTCTCATCGGTAGTGGCTTAGCGTTATGTGTGCAATACTTGAGGGTGTTTGCTAACAAGCCCTGTGCGGTGCCAGATTTGAGGCCCTACCTCGGAATGATACCGCAGAAGGAAAGGGAAGAACATTGCAGGGACTTCCTAACATGTCTTGGCTTCGATGAGAACAGTGAACCTGAGCTGGTAAGTTGTTTTTAAAATATGTCTATCTGTAAAAAATCCAAAAGACAGTTGTGATGACAATCAATAACCTTTTTTTTTGTGGATGGGAATTCGTCAAATGAACCCCTCGCGCTCTGGGCGGAGCGGAATCCGTGTCAGACTTCTACTCACTAAAACCCACCCATAACAGCTAATTAGCATTTGTGTTCCGGGACCGCGGTATCTTTTTTGAACAGTCCCATAGCCCGGGGTCAATCAATGACCTGCTATTTACCTTATATTATGAAAAACAGCACTTGCGCATTTAAATACAATATGCTACATGCATATGCATATTGGATGTTACATTAATGATACTGAGTCACAGTGGTCACATTGACGAAGCAAAAAGTTCGGCATTTACTACTTACCCCTACGAGATAATGGAGTGAATGTATGTATGCATTCTTTAGATTCGTATGTAATGCAAGTCATAATATGATGCTGAGTCAGTCCTGATATCAGTAATGGTGGTGATATCAACTATTGTAGTCGTAAACATATGAACAAGCACCATAGCTAAAGATAACAGTTAACATTCAACTTTTAATTCCTTAGAATCGTATGTGTTTATTATACACTAGTGACCCGCCCTGGCTTCGCACTAAAACCTTCCTCTTAAATCACTCTATCTATTATAAAAACCGCATCAAAATCCGTTGCGTAGTTTTAAAGATTTAAGCATACGTAGGGATATAGGGACAGAGAAAGCGACTTTGTTTTATACTATGTAGTAAAGAATCAAAGATTTGCCGAGGTTCAATCTTGTGGAGAAAAAATCTTGTTCGAGACCTCGGCGGTACTAGTAGAGATTTTGAGAGTGAAAACGCCCATAGATGCATTAGAACCCGTCCGTCCGACCATGGGGTTTTGATCGGTTTTGAGATGTATTTGTCAACATTTAGATCCCACCTGATTGCCAATCCAGATCTTGATTGACCATCTGGAGTAGTCCAGCTGATCTTGACTCCAGAATGCATTCCTTTCTCGTAGGTAAATCGACCAAACTGTTGTAAAGCGCTAAAGTTATAACGAAAGTCATGGAAACTGAGAGCCAGACGTTACTGTAGGGCGAAATAACAGAACTTCGCTACTCACCACAAAATCGCTTACCAATACAAATCAAAATATGTATCGCTGCATTTTAAAAGCCACACAAAGCTTAGAAATATAAATGTAACTGCATCATAATTTTTAGGCGGACGACATCCAACGCCACGTATCCTGTATAGCGGCGTGGCGATTGACGGCGGCGCCGCTGCCCGCAGACGGAGCCCTATCGCTGGCCACCACGCTCAGGAGCCACTACCTGCGCTGTCTGCAGAAGGGCCTGGTCACAGCCAGTATTACGGAGTTCTGTGCCGCGGACGCGTATGGGGTACTCGCGGCGCATCATTATTATAATGCTGGTGAGATTCCAATTCATCTAGGAAGGCGCGGTGATGGCAGGTGGTAAATCTGTGAGCGAATGGTGTCCAAGGACTGGAAAAAGAAGTGTTGGTAGTCCGGCGGCGAGATGGGCTGACGATATTGTTGCCATCGCGGAAATATCTAGATGAATATCAGGATGCGGCTGGCACAGGAACGTAGCGCTTGGCATAAACAAAAAGAGGTCTAAGCCCAGCAGTGGGTGAAAGTCAGGCTGTGGATGTTGAGGATTCCATAAGTTTCAACTTTCTTAAGCGCACGGCGCCCGGTTTCCACTAAAGCGAAGACGAGAAGAGACGAGCAGGAATCGATCAATAACATTGGTGGAAATCTACATAGCATTTTTCCTAATACTAGACTGATTTTATATGTTTTTTTGAACACCCGGCAGTAATATCTAAACATATGTACCAATTCTTCGTAATAATTGCAATATACAACAAAAAAAAGTATGTAATGAAACCTTTTTTATCCAGGAGTGCTACAACAGAGCTCAGCGCCGGTGGTGGACGCGCTATGTCTGCTAGAACTAGTGCTCCATCACTCGCCAGCTAACTTCCACGCCAAGCTACTGCTCGTCAAACTGTATCATTTATTAGGTAAGTAGATAAGTGAGTTCAAAGTTTTCTGCTAATTTACGATTATTTTTAGACAATCATGGTAATCTGCTCTCAAATCTCTTCATGTCAGGACTTTGTGATCAGAACTACAATTTCTTTCTTATTGAAAGTTGTAGGAATGCTGATGCACATGTTGTGTATTCGTTTGGCGTTGCATGCGCATGGAGCCTCTGTTCCCCAGTACCTCGGAATACTGACGCGGAAGTTTCGAGCTTTGTAAAGTATCTCAATTGTAGTATGTATCGTATTTCTAACTTATTTTCTTTTATTTGACTAAAGAAATACGATTCGAAAACATTACTATGTTTTCTGACTAAAGAAATACGATTCTATTTAGTCCGTCTGTTAGATTATCGGAAAATATATGATACTTGTTTTTTGTATTATCAAATTAATAAAAATTGACGAAAATAATACGTGTCATAGATCATTAGTGGGGGCTTGTGACGTCACTTTCTGGTTAAAAATGTGTGTCTTCATTTTTTGATTATGTGAAAAAAGAAAAAATAATTTGTGTCCAGATTTTTTTTGGATAGATTTCTGACGGACTAAGTATAGTTTTATTTTTTTGTCAACTACCCTCTTTATGATACAGAATCTCGGGCCTAATTTTGACGAAAACCGAAACTGAATCATTGGATTTTTGAAAAATCAATTTTCCTATCCAGGAATCGATCTCATTGTATTTGGAATTTAAGAAAAAACACAATTTTCGCCATTAAAAAGCTATAGAACAAATCTTATTTCAGTCTATTAATAAAAAATGCTTTGTTTTTCCCAGGTAACGCGTGGGCGGCGGATAGCATATACCAACGTCTAGAAGTGAAGCACATACAGTTGGTGTCGATAGGTTGGCTGCACTGTGCGCGCCTAGCGCCCGCCTGTGTTGCCAGCCGCGCCTTGCAGCTGTTAGCGGATACCAGGGCCTTCCTCAAACACCATGGCAAAGATGTTAGTATACAGCTTCCGGTTACTTTATAAAATAGAACGTCATTGCGCCTAACAAGATCCATAATTATGCGATTTTTTGGGAAACAACAAAGTGCGACTTGAAAAGCGATCACGATTTATGTAATGAATTAAAATTTTATGATCGAGTGTTGCTAATAATATCGCGTTTCGAGTCATATAACAAACCAGAACGTTTGTTCAACTCTATCTGGGGGCACGGCAGTGCCCCCGCCAAGTCGAGCAATAAAGCGGCACGGCCGTACTATCCTTTTCTCGAACCAGTTCAGGCCATTTTCGACCTCCTATAACTTCGTTGTGGATAAAACTAGAAGCCTGAATTTTTAGTAACCAATTAGGCATTGTTTAGTTACGGTATATTTAAAATTTCATTAAATTTGAACAAGTAGTTTAAGAATTATAACTAATCAAAGTTCCTTAGTTTTGTCACTCACTGACTGACTGACTGATTGACCGATCATCAAAAGTCTAAGGCACTTCTAGCAGACATATCCCTCTTTCGTCCGGGTCTTTGTTGAGAGTAGACGTGCGCTTCTAATTTGCTTCTAATTTGCTTTAAAAGTATATTATAACTCAAACCAATTTAGTCCTTATTTGTAGTGCAATAAATACTATTGTAACTAAATTCATTTTAAAAAGTGAAAGTAAGTTAGTCGTCGTCGCCGTCGCTGGCGGGCCCTGCCCTCCGCGACCCTCGAGGAAACAAGACCATCTAACTTAATTCCCTCTCTGTCACCTCGCCGACGGGCACGACACGACACCAAGCAGCAGGCGATCGCTACGCAACGCGACACGAACCGAGTGTTGTTATTGTGACTCACGTCTGTTTACGGAGGATTTTTAACACTGAATCATAACGACAGCGGAATGGACCGATACAACTTGGATAAATCCTTGTCGGAAACGGATTTAGACCGGGTAGTACAGCATAAGCCGGAGCATACAACACCCCCTAATTTTGTGTCATCCCGACAAAAAAGAAGGCGAGAAGAAGATTTTGTTGAGGATTTTTCTAAATTTAAGGAAGAGATGCAAGCTATGTTTGCTACGATGTTGAAAGCCCAAGGGGAAGAATTTAAAAAGAACGCTATGATACTACAAGGAATTCAACAATCAAGTTCTAACATAGAAACTTCCATTGCCTTCTTGACGGCACAAAACGAAGACTTAAAAAAGAAAATCGAATCCTTAGAGGACAAGATTAAAGAGGACAAAAAAAATATTATTATTCTGGAGGACAAGATGGAAAGTATGCAGCAGGACAGTAGAAAGGCTAATTTTGAAATAAAAAACGTACCGAAAAAGTCAAACGAAACCAAAGACGACCTAATCCATATGGTAACAAGCCTTTCGAACTCAGTGGGGTGTCCGATCGACAAGATGGTTATCCGCGACATATACCGAGTTCGTGCAAAGAAAAATACGAGTAACACACCAATTGTAGTGGAAACAAACTCTACACTGATTAAAAATAACATTATGAAGTCTTGTAAGGCATTCAACATTAAACAAAAGTCGAAACTATGTGCCAAACACCTGGACATGCGCACAAACGAGGATACACCTATTTTTATCACAGAACAACTTACTGCAAAGGCTGCACGCCTACATTTCCTCGCACGTGACCTCGTGAAGTCAAAAGCTTATAAATACTGCTGGACTGCATATGGGCGGGTATATCTTAAAAGAGAAGATGACTCTCCATCCATTATAATTAAAAGTGAAGCACAAATCCAACAGTTGATAATCCATCAATGACTATATTATCATACCGAATACTGTTCTCACTGTTTTTTTGCTTACTTTCTGTGCTTGTCAAACTGGGTATGTAAAGTCTGTCACACCTACTCGACATTCACACAAATTACATTATTTTTCAATACTCTAAACACATTAACAAACATCAAACAAACATCAACAAATACACTCACACAATATCATTATCATTCATATTATAGACCTAACAGTTTATTTACACTTGATTCAATTCATAACAGGAAACTAATTAGTACAACATATAGATATAAAAAAATATTAACAACTAAAAATACATTAAATGATATTTACAAAACAACCAAAATACTACAAAATAATTATTATAAATCCCTAATGCCTATATTATCATACTGCTTGGCTTGGTATCAGCGCCTCGTTGAAATGTGGTGCCCCTCCCGCGACTGTATACACACGCCGCGCTCGCCGCGATCGCGTACGGTTGCGCAGGCACATCGTACCGTGAATGTGATGTTGCCCGGCGGAATAGATACAGCAGAGATGTTGTGACCGAGTAGTACGTATGGCATATTATTGTATTATATTTTTATGGCTTCGAACTATAATCATAAGTAATAAAAAATAAAACTTAATAATGGGTGACATAATACAAACTTTAAATGACATCGATAATTTGAGGATTGCAAAATCGATAGAATGCGATTGTAGTGATCTCGCTCACAACTATCACAATAATAAAGCCGATCTTACCATAATTTCCCAAAATATTAGGAGCATATATTGCAATTTCGATGACTTCGTAGTAAATATGTCTTGTTTGAATTTTGAATCTGACGTTATAATTTTGACTGAATGTCGACTTGATCCAAATAAACCCATACCGACATTATCCAGGTATCGCTCCTACGCTACAACTCGTCAGCTAAATCAAAACGACGGCGTTGTAGTATATATCAAGGACACCTTAAAAGCCAGTGTCACTGAATGAAGTATTAGCCATGCATCATGCCTACAATTAAATATATCGAGCAATATTATTTTGGGAATATATCGTTCACCATCGAATACTAACGCGGAACCTTTCATAAATTCTCTGGCACTCCATTTAGATAACCTAAATTCTCAAAAACTAAATATTATTGTTGCTGGTGACATAAATATCAACATAAGACCAAAGCACACTGAACAAACATATGAATTTAAAAATAGAACATCATATCTGGATATGTTAGCAGGTCATGGTATTCTCTCCGGTCACACCCTAATAACAAGGGAAACCAACTGTCTTGATCACTTTATGTTAAAAATAAACAGGAAACGGCATTCTGCTTTTATCGCCATTCTGCGCACTACTGTTACAGACCACCGTACAACCTTTCTATCGATATCTAAATCTAAACATTACCAAACTACACAAACGATTATAACCAAAATTGATTTTGAAAGTGCCTTACAATATTTAAAAGGAAAAAATCTGTCGACATTACTTTTTTGTGAAAATCCTAATTACATAACCGAATATCTAACACAATCTCTTATTGAGTCACTAAAAATAAATACTACTGTTCGCAAGATCCCTAAAAGTAAAAGAATAATCAAGCCTTGGATCACTGAAGGCATTCTTAGATGCATAAAAAATCGTAATATGCTGCAAAAACAATCCCGAGACGATCCCCATAATGAAATAAACAAAATTACATATGCCCGTTACAGAAATCATTGCAACAACCTTATAAAAAAACTAAAAAGAAAATATGAAAGAAACCTTATTAATAAATCGTTAAACAATAACAAACTTCTCTGGAAAAACTTAAAAACTATCACATATACAAATAAATCTACTAGAACTAATTCCGAATTAACTAATTTAAAAACATCACCTACAGAATCAGCAAACTTCATTAATAAATATTTCGCAAATATTGGTAACAAATTGGCAAAAGACATCCAACAAACCGTAAGTCAAAATGACCTTAATCTATACTTACGCTCCTTACCTAGTCTTCCTAAATCTTTTGTTCTGCTGGATACAGATATCACTGAAGTAAATACTACAATAAACTCTCTAAAATCAGATAGTGCCCCAGGATGGGATAATATTCCCACTAAGTATCTTAAACACGTAAAACATGAAATAAGTCCAATTATAACGCATTTAGCTAATCTTTGTTTTAAACAAGGCATTTTTCCTAACCTTTTAAAGAAATCGATAATAACCCCGATATATAAGGGTGGGCAGGAGGGTGATGTTAGTAATTATAGACCAATTCCTGTCATTCCTGTTATAGCAAAAATATTAGAAAAACTTTTAAATTCCAGATTAATAAACTATCTTCAAACCAACAACATTTTATCTCCTTCTCAATTTGGCTTTAGACGCGGTATTTCTACGGAAGATGCTATCACTTCTTTAACTATATTATTAACTAAAGAACTCGACAAAGGAACTAGGTGCTTATCAGTTTTTATAGACCTAAAAAAGGCCTTCGATACGGTTTCTATTCCCATCCTCGTCAAAAAATTGGAAAAAATTGGTATTAGAGATAAACAACTATCAATATTCACCGATTATTTGACAAATAGAAAACAGAAGGTTAAGCTAGACAATTGTGTCAGCGAGGACGCTGATGTAACATGTGGCGTACCTCAGGGAAGCGTTCTGGGTCCTACCCTATTTTTGATATATATAAACGACTTGTGCAATATGACAATCGATAAAGCAAAAGTATTTTCGTATGCCGATGATACCGCAATCGTCTTCACAGGCTCAACCTGGGCTGAAACCAAAACCAATACAGAAAAAGGCATGTTACAAGTGGCTTCATGGTTAAAAACAAATCTGCTTACGTTGAACACGAACAAAACCAACTACATCTGCTTTTCAATATATAAGAATGTTCAACCAGATCTTAATTTCAACATTAAAATACATGAGTGTAGGAGAACACTTGATTACGACTGCAACTGTCCAGCCATCAGTAAAGTTAACCACGTCAAGTACTTAGGTATAATGTTGGACCAAAGCTTATCTTGGTATCCTCAAATCGATCAAATTACTGCGAGAATACGAAAATTCATTTGGATGTTTAAAACATTACGACACATAGTCCCTAGAAGTGGCATAGCAAAAAATCTTTTAAATGAGGTTTATACCTCGTTAGTTCAATCTGTTATAATATATTGTATCTCCATTTGGGGGGGCGCGCGTAAAACACGTTTCTTGGATGTTGAAAGAGCTCAACGAACATTAATAAAAGTTATGTATTTCAAAAAAAGAATCTTTCCCACGTTCGAGCTATACCAAATTAGCAATTTGTTATCAGTTCGAAAATTATATATTATACACATTGTATTAAAAAAATATAAAACCCTTCCCTTAGATCCTAATGTGTTAGCTAGAAGAAGGAAACATGACATTGCTTCCACCCCTTATGTAAAAACAGAATTTGCTAATATCCAGTACGAAAAACGCTCGTCTTACTTATATAATACAATAAATAAACAAATATACATACACAGTAAACCATATAAAGAATGCAAATCGTTGTTGATTACCTGGATCAACAAGTTGTGCTACGATGAAGTAGAGAATCTTTTATTAAATATAAGGTAAATGCGTTTCCGTATAAAACACACACACGCATACACACACACACACACACACACAAACACGCATTACACACACATATACACACGCACGCACACATATACAAACACGCACCAACAGACTAATGACAATAAAAAAAAAAAAATTGAATTTAAACATTTTTTAAATAGGTATAAACTTTTTAAACCTTTTTATTTTCTCTCAGTAACATGTTACGCAAATGTTAAGATATAAAAGAGCGGCGCCTCCTGGCACAGGCATTTATATGCTTAAAAGGAGACGCCACCAACTGTATTATGTACAACGTGTTATTATGAAATAAACATTTTTGATTTTTTGATTTTTGACATAGAAGCTTCAAATTTAGGACACAATTAGTGTTTAGTGTATAAACCATGGAAAAACTAAAAAAGTATACAATTTCAGTCTAGTTTTCTAGATAAACTAACTGCATAAATAACTTTGTAATCCCATATAATTGTATAGGATTACAAAGTTAAAGTTACATTTTCAGTGAATGAATTTTACGAGTTATTAAATTAAACATACTTCCTAGTTTCTGATTGATCTGAAATTTTGCACGTATATGTATATCGCCTATCAATGCAATATTATGATAATATGGAACTGATCTGATGATGGAGCTGGAAGTTGACCGTAGGCACTCCATTTTAGAATATCATAACCCCATCGAGTTTGGACTCGTTTGATTCGTCTTGTCGAGTAGTTTGTCTTAAGATGGTGTCCAGGGTCTGTTGGTGGCGCTGGAAGGTGGCCATAGGAATTCCGTTATAAAACGACATAGCCCTATCGAGTTTTTACTCGTTTGATTTGTCTTGTCGAGTAGTTTGTCTTTAGATGATGTTCAGGGTTCTGAATAGTTCTGATGATGGAGCTGGAAGGTGGCCATAGGAATTCCGTTATAAAACCACATAACCCCATCGAGTTTGAGCTCATTTGATTTGTCTTGATGAGTACTCTGTCTTTAGTTGGTAACCAGGATCTGAAGATGGAGCTGGAAGGTAGCCATAGGAACTCCGTTATAGAACGACATAACCCATCGAGGCAAGACTTGTTTGATTCGTTTTGACGAGTACTTTGTCTTTGGATGGTCTCCAAGATTTGATGATGGAGCTTGAAGGTGGCTATAGGAATTCCGTTATAAAACGACTTGAACTTGTCGAGTTTTTACTCGTTTGATTCAGCTTGTCGCGTAGATACTTTAGCAGAACTTCAAATCGACGAATAAGACAGCTTCAAATTCGAATAAACCTATGTATTGTTGATTCATTAAACGAAATAGATAGAATGAGAGACGCTATGAAAAGAAATGAGATCCCACCAAAAACAAAACTTGTAAAAAAAGCCAAGCCGAGCAAATCACTTTTACCGTAAAATGTAGTGAGATCTATGTAATACCAAGTCACTTAATATATTTAATCCCTACTTAAAAACCTTTGATGTTTTAAATACAACATTGACTTGGCCACTGCAACACGATCAATCCATCATTGGCCAATGCCATGGCGATTAGCTATTACAATGGCCTGTTTAACATTGGCGAATGCGATGCGATGGCCAAGTCAATTTTGTATTTAAAACATCAAAGGTTTTTTAAGTAGGGATTAAATATATTAACTGACCTGTAGCAGTAATTTTGTTTTTCATACAAAGGTTTTAGGGCTTAAAAGTAAAGTAACTAAAATATTTTTTTTAAAGTTGCAGGTAGTGATAATTTTTATTTCAAATGTTTGGTGCGACCTTCTGAACTTAACTTTTTTAACCTTCTCTATTATACATTTCAGAGCGTAGAACACCTAACATACGCGTACAAGTACGGAACGTTCGAGAAGCTAGTGGAGCTGGGCGCGTGGGGCGCGCGGCTGGAGTGTTGCCTGTGGGGCGCCGCGGCGGCAAGGGACCAGGCGCTACTGTCGCAGCTGGCTGGACCGCCCACACTGCTGCACCAACCTACTAGGCTGCCTTTGAATGCTACGTGAGTATAGTATAGTATGACTGGAGTGCTGCCTGTGGCGGGACCAGGCGCTACTGTCGCAGCTGGCTGGGCCGCCCACACTGCTGCACCAACCTACTAGGCTGCCTTTGAATGCTACGTGAGTATAGTATAGTATGACTGGAGTGCTGCCTGTGGCGGGACCAGGCGCTACTGTCGCAGCTGGCTGGACCGCCCACACTGCTGCACCAACCTACTAGGCTGCCTTTGAATGCTACGTGAGTATAGTATAGTATGACTGGAGTGCTGCCTGTGGCGGGACCAGGCGCTACTGTCGCAGCTGGCTGGGCCGCCCACACTGCTGCACCAACCTACTAGGCTGCCTTTGAATGCTACGTGAGTATAGTATAGTATGACTGGAGTGCTGCCTGTGGCGGGACCAGGCGCTACTGTCGCAGCTGGCTGGGCCGCCCACACTGCTGCACCAACCTACTAGGCTGCCTTTGAATGCTACGTGAGTATAGTATAGTATGACTGGAGTGCTGCCTGTGGCGGGACCAGGCGCTACTGTCGCAGCTGGCTGGGCCGCCCACACTGCTGCACCAACCTACTAGGCTGCCTTTGAATGCTACGTGAGTATAGTATAGTATGACTGGAGTGCTGCCTGTGGCGGGACCAGGCGCTACTGTCGCAGCTGGCTGGACCGCCCACACTGCTGCACCAACCTACTAGGCTGCCTTTGAATGCTACGTGAGTATAGTATAGTATGACTGGAGTGCTGCCTGTGGCGGGACCAGGCGCTACTGTCGCAGCTGGCTGGGCCGCCCACACTGCTGCACCAACCTACTAGGCTGCCTTTGAATGCTACGTGAGTATAGTATAGTATGACTGGAGTGCTGCCTGTGGCGGGACCAGGCGCTACTGTCGCAGCTGGCTGGGCCGCCCACACTGCTGCACCAACCTACTAGGCTGCCTTTGAATGCTACGTGAGTATAGTATAGTATGACTGGAGTGCTGCCTGTGGCGGGACCAGGCGCTACTGTCGCAGCTGGCTGGGCCGCCCACACTGCTGCACCAACCTACTAGGCTGCCTTTGAATGCTACGTGAGTATAGTATGAACACAGTGGCTCTCAGAGTTTCTGCAAGCATCATAGACCTCTGAAGATCCTTCTTTATCGCGTGGTAGAAACGGTGACAAAATGACAGATTGTAGAAAGATTTCATGTCCAGTTATATTGACAGAAGTTCGTCTGTTCTTGGTAAAATACTAAAATAGATATGGAATCGCCATTCTACGTTTGGATTCGAATTCGGTACCTATAACCCTGAAGACTAAAACTCCTTAAAATAAACCCTGACCCTTAAAAGAGTCTGCCCACTGCACCGTAACATACCATGAATCGTGTCACTAAGTAAAGCTACTTTCTTAAGAAATAACGGTTTTTTCTTTGAGACAAAACCTATTTGACAATAGTTGGGCTTCCGAAATGCTGAACAGAAGGGGAATATCACTTTTTTTTAAAGTTACTTCATGTTTACATAATTGGTCCTCGTGACTGTACATCAACTAAACTATTATTTGCACTTTACTAACACTTCTGCCTGTCCCTTCGGATTTAACAGCCTTAATATTACATGTCATTAATAATCACATTAACTTTCCAGCGACAACCGCGACCTAAACGTCATAGTAAACTACGAACCGCCACAATTTGAAGACGACCAACTCAAGACCCGGACTTTCGACCAAGAAGTGTCCTATCTCCGGTTAAAAGACGCTTTAGTGTCGGCTATAGCGTTGTGTATCGAGTTAGCCGACAGTCGGCCAGTTGAGGAGAAGAAGGGGCACTATGAGCAGTTGAATACGTGTGTAGACGCGTTTAGCGCAGCCATGGATAAGTGTCGGCAGATCTACTGTGAGAAAGAGAGGATTTGCATATCGGCGCCGTTTCCCTCTAGAATTATTGGTGAGTGTCTAATTCTAAATTATTTCGAAACTTGTAAAAACTGCCTGAATTGGAACATTGGCTTTTAAATGCTACTTAACTATTCAGGTATTAGAGAATTTTTCGGCACAAATTCTCGTCAAAAGCTTAGATTTTGGATAAAATTAGGCAAGTTATTGAAATTCTTCAATGTCTATTTACTAACTTTTCTTATTTATTTATACACAAAATAAAAAACGAAGGATAAAAAATAAAAGAGCACAAAGGTACTGCTTTCGAAAGAAATTTCCCTTTATTTTGATAACAATACCGTAATACAAAATTATATCTTGCAAAAAACTACGACTGCACTATGAATTGTACGCAGTGTAGTTCCAGAGTTATAACTGCGTCTGTGACCATTTTAAGAATTTAAATGGAATTAATATTATCCTATGATTCCGCTAAAGCGACCATTTTAAGCCCCCAGTTCAATCATTTTCTAATGGATTGTAAAAGGTTTCATCATCGCAATTCTTGACAAACCTTACTGTAAAACTACTTTAATAGTTTCTAAACATCACACACGTTTCCAGCATTCGTAAACTCACCGGTCCCCTACCGGGAGCTCTACGCAACGATCTTGCGACTAGTCGGCGAGTTAGCCGTCGGTCGCACGACTGCGACGCACGACGCTTGCGACGCGGCGTTGCGACTGCTGCCCAAGGCGCAGTTGCAGCTGCAAACTGAGATAACTTTCAAAGGAGACCCCGTCTGGAGTATGAGAGATTGTCTTGAAAGCTTGTCGAATTATTTAGAGGTGAGTTTACTCCATTGGTTTTCTGTACTTGTAATTTTGTCTTGACATTGGCCTATAGTGCCGAATCACACTTCACACTAATATTATAAAGGCGAAAGTTTGTGAGTATGTATGTTTTTTACTTCTTCACGCAAAAACTACTGTACGGATTTGGATAAAATTTGGTACACAGATAGTTTATAACCTGGATTAACAAAAAGGATAGTTTTTATCCCGATTTTATATTCCTGTGGGCTGTAGCGGGTGAAGCCGCTGGCAACAGCTAGTGTTAAATAAAGAGACGTCTTCGGAATTCTTTTTTATTTTTTAAACTTTGCCCCACACTAGCAATTTCTCCTGTATCGTGGGTGCGTTCACAAACATTTAAACTCACATACACAAATACCCAGACCCGAGTCCCTGTACTAAATTGACACTCTACGAAGTTTTAAAACTATCAAACTTTCCACACAGTTCTAGATAATTGCTATAATACACGCACGAAACATTCAACTTCGATTGCCTCATCAATTATTATGTTGTCACAATTCGATCTAAACCCGCTATAATAATATCCTTCGTACCAGAAAATACTTGAATACATAGTTTCGCACTGATTTCCATCTACCCTCGACAACTGAAAATCATACAGACCTGTTTTTTCCTTTCATTATTGTCCTACTAGTTTAAGTTCTTAACTAATTTTGGTTATCTATACCCTGTTTTTTTATGAAAAAATACACCCCTTCGGAAAAGAGAATTCACACTCAAAACAAAATACACGACACCATTCTAAATAAAACCTTTTTCTTTCCAGTTCATAGGAATCGTAACCTTCTTACTGGGCGTCTGCAACGAGCTATTCTCACCGGCCAGCACAAAGAAATCTAAAAAGAAGACCCAACACTCACCCGACGAACTGAAAACCTCAGAACTACTGAACAAACTCAACGAAGCCGTACAAACAGCCATCACCTTCCTGGAAAATATACTCGATGAGTGGCCCAAATACGACTCTACTAACAACCTAGACGAAATACTGGCTAAACTAACTTTAGAAGACGAAAAATACCAAAGCCCTGTAGAAAATAAACTTAAAAACGGACGAAACGAGATGCTTTTGGACGTCACAAATATTCTCAAAAGAAAATCGAAATACCTTAAGAGTCTACTCCAATGATGCCTTGCGGTTCAACGCTTCTACGAAATAGTTAAGTATTGTTTTTATAATAAATATACATATCTTGTACATAGTTTTGTCTTTGCTGTTCGCGGTTGTTAATACGTCGAGTGTTTTCACAGCTGTTTTACCTCTAACTTGAGTCTTATTGTTAAGAGGAGTTATTGTGGCAGTTTTGTCTGTGCTAGCATCCCAAAAGCAATCTTATTGTAATGAGAACTAAAATCACTTGTTATTTTGACACTTGATATGATGATGATATTTAAAGAATATAAGACTACCATAATTATGCTATAGAAAGCATTTAAGAAATTAGCACATTATAAGAAGGATGTAAGTGGCGCTAATAATATGGATACGTATTTTTTGTTTTATCAAAACAATAAAAATTGACAAAGATAAAACGCATCAAAGATTTGAGTCCGGTAAAAATGTCATACTAATGTCTTAGAAAATGACGTCACACGAGTTTTCAAAGCACTGTATCGTCTTCATTGTTTGTATACGTGGAAAAATAATGTGTTCAATATTTTTTGGTAATCTATCTGACGGACTAATTATAGTTTTTTTTGTTAGTAAACACTATTCTTTTTATTAGACTTTGTTGCCCTATTACTGGGCAAACGCCCACATTATAAAATATAGAAAAGATTTACAGCGCTGGTATTCTGATAGGGCTAAATTTAGACTGGCACCCTTTTTGTCAACATCCGTAATGTTCGCTTTGGAACAATATTTCTAATTTAATGTTTCTGAGTCATCAGCGGAATTTGTTCGAAAGAGTTTCCAACAGCAACACAGGTGGGTTTTAGCCAGTAAGAGTGTGACACTCCAAATCGTAGTAATATTAAATATTCATTACAATAAGGTTGTTATTGCATTAACACTAACAAGCTGTCAAAATACAGTGATCTTTATTTGCCCTTAGAATATTGACGATGTTTGGTAGCTACGGTTAGAGGTTAAAGGACTGTGCGAGCCATTCCCATGCCACCTGCTTATTCCGTCACACGCTCCCAATGACAATCGCCTTCATGGTGACAGTAAAACTACCATATTTGACAGATCACCCGTATCTACAGGCTGTAAATTAACCCTTCACACATACGTCAACCAAGCATTCTGTACATCAAACTAAGTACCCCTACGCAAAAATGTTTGCTGGGAAACGACTTTTTTCTTTGGGGTCAAAAATCACATTTTACTGTAAAACTCAATGTAGCACTCTTAAAATATTGTGCTAGTGACGGGTCAACGAGGTAATTTAAGTAAAGTTATAACCTGAAAAACTAGTATTTACAAAAACAGCTGTGCAAAATTTTGAACTTTGACCCCTAATATCTCCGTAACTAGGGCGTTCCCAGGTATGGTCTAGAACCAAAAAATTATCGCAGTGGTGTGCAGAACAAGTGCCATTCGTTTGCGTTGAGGGTACTTTTACGCCCTTTATAGTCAAGTTTAAGTTGTTGCTTGAGTTCAATTACTTATACTCTAATTCCTTATGACACGGAGTCTAGATTTGTGCCCGGTTGATGGCAATAGGCTGCCCCCCTATTACATGGGACTTATTACATTGACTTTACCTACATTTCGCCAGTTATATTTATAACTGGCGAAATGTAGGTGTACTATTAGGTACACCTCTGCCTAACTCTCCTGGTAATGCAAGGCGTGATGTCATCTTATGTTTTTGCGTGGTCAAAGCGTAATAGGGTAGTTAACAAAAAAGAATCTAATTAGTCCGTCAGATAGATTTCCAAAAAATATTGGACACGTATTTTTTCTTTTTTCACTTAAACAAACAATGAAGACGATACAATGTTTTGAAAACTCGTGTGACGTCATATTCTAAGACATTAGTATGGCATTTTTTACCGGTCAGTGACGTCACAAACCCTCACTCAAATCTTTGTCGCGTTTTATCTCCGTAAATTTTTATTAATTTGATAAAACAAAAAATACATATTTTTCGATAATCTAACAGACGAACTAATTAGAATCAAGGTTTTTTTTTTCAGTAAACATCCCTATTATAATTAGGAGCGTGTGACGCAATTCGGCTGCAGGTATTACTGAGCTATCTCGATTGTTATAACTGATTTAGTCAATAATTTTAATAAATACGTCCTCAGGAAACTTCATTAAAATATAGAAATTACAACTAACACGAAAGCGTTGTACGAATAACAGTGAAATTTAAAAAAATAAATAGAATTACAGAAATTTGCCTTATTATGGATGTTAAGACATGAAAATAGCATAAAGTTGTAAAGACAATAGTCGTTTAGTTGAACTACATCCAGCTTTAAAGCTTTACATAAGATAGATACTGATAAACAATGGTTTGAAGATCCTATTGTACTGGCATTTTAGTTTTAAAGAGACTGGGTTACAGACATTCAGGTCGGTCGGTTAAATCTTATGTAATACCATGCTTATTGACGTTCCGCGATTACCACTTTCCAAACTTATCCACTCAGGACGTATGGGCGAAAATACATTGACGGAACAATGAGCGTGGTGGTCCGATCAGCAACAGAAGTAGCTTTACATTTCGCTATTATTTTTAATTTTTCAGAAGATTGTTCTTCAAAATATTCTCTTCAATAACCTAAAGTTTTATATAAAACCTGCTTTGGGACTTTGAGTAGTATTAATCTACTTCTAATGCTGACTGTAACTATACATGGTGGAAGAGACGGAATGTCAAAACAGAAATAATGATGTATTGGATACTTGGTAACCGTTTTCGCATCGGTGACCCTCGCACCCTGTATTTTGTCGCCCGCCTATGCGGAATGACATCAAATCAGACCGATCAAAAATAGCACGCCTTAGATGAGTAACCCGCTTGTTTTGTTTCTAGGACAGAAATCCCCCAGAACTAGAACCTTACAAAACTCACAGATTGCACTTCCAATTTTATATAATAGCTTGTATTCGCAACTAGTCTTCCTGTCATTGCAAGTAATATTAAAATTGTATAGAGCCACATAATCTGTAAGTTTCATTCTCAGACCAAATAAAAAGTAAAGACGGAACTCTGCGAACAGCGAAGTGAGGCCGGTCAAACTACGCCTCACCGTGAATATACACAATTCACACCCACACGTTCAACATAAACTATGCTTTGGTCATAAACTTTTTATTTGGTCTGAGACGTGTGTGCGTGTATGCGAGGCGTAGTTTGACCGGCCTCACTTTGCTGTTCGCAGAGTTCCGTCTTTACTTTTTATTTGGTCTGAGGTTTCATTTATATTCGAACTATAATAGTTTCTAATGAATACTATATATTGGATTGTTTGAGACAGCGTGCTTGAATATTTTGCGAGATAACTGTAATGCAATTTAATTACATACTAATATGCACATTTAAAGTATCTACTCCACAGTTTTAGTCAAAATAGCATTTAATTACTAACTGCTGTAAGTGAAAGGTGATCACTAAGTGATAAAATTCTTCTTCGCGCAGTACCTACTTGCTAAAAAAATGCATAATAAGACACATGATTCTTGCTCCATAATTGCCTAGCATAATGGCTATTAAATGATTATTTTTGAGTAAAAAAACTCATGAATAACGCAAGTTTAGAAGGGAATTTGTGCATCGATAGAACAGATTTATATATCTTAATTCTCAATTCATTATCTCTAGAACAATTGAGAATTAAGAAGTCCTTTCCTACACCATCCATTTGTAAGACAATTTTTTGTCTCTTTAATGATGATATTATTTTACTATTGGTAGTTGATTGTTTGAACAAATTATAAAATTATCTCGATTTGGTGCTCAATCATACGCAAGCTAAATTATAGTTCTAAAAAAAGAAAGAAAAGAACCATTTAAAAGATGTTTTCTGCCTAACAAATAGTGTGTAATTAGATTAAACGGCGCATTGTTTGTACCTAAGAGTGAATTACGATTTTGTATTAAATTATAATTTATACAGCCATTTTATTTTGTTTTATTTATCTCTTCACGTGGTCAGAGGGTTAGCCTATTACAGTTACATTGCTATGCAACAGGGTAATGCTCCTAGCAGGGCTAGTTTCATACAGACATAATTATGACAAAAAATACTTTTTATTTTATTATATTTCTTTCTAACTGTATTGAAAAACATCCTTTGATTCACGTGGGCATTATTTGTCTGTGTAGTTCTTGGCTCCACCAATCCCGCCTACGGCTAGAATATGAGAGCCGCTTTGGCTGCAATAACAAAGTTTCTTGACGTTTCTTGACATGAGAATGGTCAAAAGGAAATGTAACTGTTCTCTGACTGATGGAAGGAAATTATCCAGCTCGCTATGCCTAGTCTTGCTTCCAACAAAAACGTTTGTAAACAAATTGATATAGTTAGAGCTATTTCTGCATGTACAAAGACAAATCAACTGACATGTCAAACTGAAACCCAAAACATTGCATTTGTTCTTGCATTCTTACTCCTACATTTGGGCAAGTTACTTTTTGTAATAATTGATAAACAAACATCTGGGAAATCATGAGAATTATCCCAATTTCAGACTTAATGATAATGTTATTGACCATGTCAGTTTAAAAACTTAGTTGAGCATTCTTTGTAGAACTGAAATAGCATAACATCATGCCTGTAATAGTACTAACCCGGAAATTGAAGCCAGGACCTCTCATTCTCAGTCACGCTTGCAGACCATTCGACCAACGAGACAGCCAATTGAAGAAAAAAACTCCCACGCTAGTAATTCTAGCGCTGAGGAAGGATCGCTAAAACCGACAATGAGTCCAGTTTTAGAAATATTAGGGAAACCGATTGTAATAAGATTGCTATGATTTTGGAAAAACGAAAATTTTATCAGCCTAGGTTAACTAAGGAACAGACACATGTGGTAAAGGAATAAGCTTCATTACTATAATACATTACATAGATTCATAGTAGGCCCTTGAGGCGGTTTAAAAACTGACACTAGGATGTGTGGGGCACAGAGCATATACTCACCTACGGTGTGGGGTTGTTAGACCTTATTGCCCACACCATAAGGTGAAGAATATTGAAAAAGTATTCTGCCACTACTAAACCAAAAAGATCGAAGGCTGTGTGCCCAAAAAAATATGTTTCCTTTTCCGCCTGTCCTCTTCTTTTTCATCAATTAAATAAATAATATTAATTTCAAAATACTCATGTTCACAAGTACGCACGAGTTTCCGTGTTATATGTCATGTAGAATGTAAACTGCGTATAGGAGGCATAGGAATAGGGCGAAAAGTGTGACCTCGCGCAGTCGAGAGTGGTTTCGAGCGGCCGCGAGCAGTTGTCGGAGACCGCGTGCCTTCTCTGCCGAACATGTCACTGCCAATTCGGTGTGTGTGAATTAAGTCTAAAGCGATTCTCACAGGACGCCGCTCGTCAGCACGGCCCGACAGAAAAACGGATTTTACGTCGCATTGGCCTGTATGAAATCCGTTGATGACTGACATATTCACTGCGCGAAAAAGTGGTGCTCACCACCTAACCTTGCGGTGCACTGCCCATCCAGTACGGTTAACCGCCTCCGCCAAACAGAGCTGTCGTAGGAGAATCGTCTCAGCGGACAAAGTAACCCAGAATCTGTTTAAGTAATCAAAAAGAAAAAATACCTAAACGAATCGGCTTACATTTTCGAGCTTGCTGCGCTCGATCTTGTTATCTCTGGCATGTTGACTGTTTTGTATGTACAAAAGAGAATATGACAAATTTACTTCTTAATATGCACGAATGGTGAATAAAAACCCACCATATCTGAGGCTAGGCTACTACAATTTTTGAGCTCGCGTGGGCCTCCGACTTTTTTGTCGCTGGCAGTGGAACACTTTTCGCGGAAAATTGAAGGAGAAATAATTAATTTATTTATTGAATTGAAACTATTTTGGCATAAAGTGCTATTTCTTTTTCATTGTATTCGAATTGAAGCCGTTCTTGACTGTATTTCGATAATCTGGAATATCTCGTCCTCCTGCCTGACACCAAGTCGGCATTCACCCTTGCTCTTGTCTTGTAAACCGTGAGGGGCTGAGCAAGCGCAGATCGCGTCTGTCCGTCTTGTGACGACGACCGGCCGGGTCGTCGGCGCGTTCGTGTTCCACGCGCGCCTCAAAGATGTTAGCAACAAGGAAGGGGCCCGCAAGGGCCGACGCCCATCGGGGCTGCGGGTTGTTCGAAAGAGATACCTCAGCCTCGGCACAAACATGGGTGGTTTTTAGTTAGTAGATGTCTGACACTCCCTACCGCTCTGCCCAGAGCGGAGGGAGGGTAATTTGATGACTTCCCAACCCCCAAAACAAATAACGCTGAGCGCTTGCCTAATTTTATTGATACCAGCATTATTTATTTTCTAATCTGTAACCCACATTTACTCGATGCAAACACTGCACGTTTTTAGCTTGGCCCCGTACCTTAAATGAGAAAAATCCTAACCTATATGAAGGTAAGGAATTACCAAAAATACTCCATTTTTACGGCAGTGATGGATGTGGTGATAGAAGGACCATTAAACAGTTTTGTAATATTTACAAATAAAAGACAAACAAATATTTTATATTAAATATTTATTAATTTATTTACAATTTGTTGAATATTGCAGCGATATGAAACTCTTAGCCACTGTACAAAAATACTCATGACAAAGTATTTTACCTTTTTTACATCATAACAGTCTGCGAAACGGAATGTGATGGATTATGGAATATTAGACGAACATCATTTTCTAGAACCGTAAGTTCAATGGTTACATAGATTTGTGCTGAGTGTAAAGTACCTATTTTCGTCATTTTGTGCGAGACTACTTTGGCACACTTTAGATTTTCAAGATATCACTGAATGTGACGAGAAAAAGTGCAGTGTGCATCTCTAAATCTCTATTAAAGTATAGTTTGGATAGACTTTCTTTTCTACATTTTTTTATAAGTATGATATATTGTAATGGGGAGGTCCGACATACAAATGGGTACTTTGGTTTGATACTTCTAATATGCTACGAGTGAGAGTAGTAAATAGTTAGTGTGGTCTAACAGCGTAATCATGAAGACATTTAAAAGAATTTTGAAAAATGTAGTCTCGCACTTTTTCTTTTAAAGCAGGCTTTTTCCACGGATACAATCTAAATAATCCTAAATAATGTTGTAACTAGCAATAACAACAAATAAAATAATAATAGTTACGATCTACGCAAATATAACGTTGAATAAAAATTTTCAATGAAAAATAAACAAAAAAAATCACACGCACACGACATCCAAAGTATTGGAATCACTTTACATTTTGACGGAATTTATGCAATTTGTTAATTTCAAGGTAGAAGATTTTCACCCCCGGACCAATATGTATGTGCTTTGACTTACTCTATATTGTTCTGTAGTTTGACAATGGCAGAAAAACGCTTGGCCAGAGAATTAAATAGCCAATATTTCCCTCTTCTGATATCAGATTCATACTTCCCAACTTGAAAATACTATATTGCACATGAAGCTAAAAAAAAGTCAAGTGTTACATACTCCAACATTTTAATATTCATATCTCCAATCACTCAAACTCCGTAGATTCAAGCTCTTGGCTATAATACTAAGCAATACTTGAAAACACGACTTAGTAACCATAATTTTGATACTAGCAATCAAGCGAATAAAATAGTGGCATAACTAGAAAAGGGAGTTATGAAAGCACACATAAAAGCACGAGTTTTATTCCGCTATCCCTCTCTGTCACTTAAAAGCGTCATTTGCTAGAGTGAAAAAAACATCAACATGTAAACGCGCTTTCAATGCGAACGCCTGTAAGTAGACTTATTGCTCTAGCAAATACCATTACCACGCATTCACCGTTCAAGTACATTTTATACCACATATTGGATTTTCAATGCGAGCGCCGTGAGTTGAAAATCCAATGCGCTGTACATTCTTGACTGGGCGCATCTCTGTGCGTGCGCGTTGTGGGTCAGTTAGATTCTCATCGCTCGACACAACGCTGAGAATTAAAAATACAATGCTTTGTACTTAATTTTAATATTACAAGTCTTGCCACTACGACATTCGATCACTGCTAGTTGCTAAGCCGTTGTTATATAAATAAACTAAAAGGAAATAAAACATTATGCACCATTATGACGCATTTGCGCGAACTTATCAACTAAATCATAGCCTAGATTCGATATTTTGTTTCTTATTCCATACATTACAGTGGTAACAGGCAGTCGAGTTGTGAAGTTGTAACATAAAAAAATAAACATAGAATCTATGGTATGTAATTAAATTTTTCATAAGAAAGTACAGGTATTAGTGTTGCGAGCAAAGATTTGGACCATTAAATTTGCTCTTCCGCGTCAATAAAATAAAAAAGAAGCATCAACAGATACTTTTTTTTTTATTGACGCGGAAAAGCCTTTAATCGCTGTCGTGTTATTGTCGAAACATCTTTGACAATAACGAGGAATAGCACTTTCTCGCTCGTAACTATAATTCTAGGCGGGATCCGTGAGTTCACTCTTGTGAGTGAGACTTCTTTTTCGCGAAATATTTTATGTGTAAATAAAATGCTTTATTTTGGTTTTTTTCGCGCGAGAGCATATCTAATGATTCAAATCTTTGTTTAAGAGTAAATAACGTAGTTTAGGGTAAGGTAAAATATGCTCAAGTATTCAAAGGTTTTGTGAAGACTAGCATATTTTACCTCCCCCATATTTATCGAAAAAATACTTTCTAAATATTTTTTTCCATATAATTTATATTTTATACAGTGATAGTTTGTCTATGAAACAGAATGAATAGTAAAATATGAGTTCTATTAAATATTCTTATTGAAAAACGTTAAAAAATACAGATCTCTTAGTATCGTCGTTCATATGTGTGATAGGGAAGACTAGTGGGAATGTTACAATGTGGGTAGATAGGTGGAGTTACATAATCATTGGAACAGAGGATTCGTGTCAATCAGAAAATGCTTAGATATCCTACCCTTACAAACTGAAACATTTGGGTTTAAAGATTCTTTATTTCTTCTAAAAGAACATACATTGTTAATTTAACGAATAAATACATTTACAGTAGATATAGTAATAAAAAAAGACGACATGGTAGGCATCACGACATCTTTTTTCAAAATGGCATCTCGCAGCCTATGAGGCTGGATTATACTTAACCAGGTAAGTCCTATGCATAACTTGAGTTTAAAGCCTCCAGCCAGGGGAACCATAACGTCTTTATACGGTATTGACGTCCTCTATAGACCCGTTTCTTTCCTACACTAGAGTAGCATTAAAACAATACTGCTTTAGGACGTCATGATAACCCCTCTGTTTCTGGCTGGGTATTCACATAATTATGTATATTAGCTAGATTGTCTTAGAGGGGCATGCAATGTCCTAGTCACTGGAATTTGCTGGTCCCTCTAAGACAATCTAGGACCTAGTGGATTTCTGAAACCGTAATGTTACAAAAGATCGCTTACAGACGCATTCGTGCGCAGTGCAAACAAAAGACTGCGCGGTGCCTGTCTCTTATTTCGGCGATTTTTATAATATCGACTAGTAAGAATGACATGTATTCGGATTGCCACGTATCCTCTGGAGGGCAAAAAATAACGTATACAGCGTAAGGAAAATGTATCGAACGCACAAAATGAATTGATTGCATTATTTCAAAGACAATAAGGTTGATTTTGACAACTACAACACATAGAACACTACTGTTTTGAATACTCTAGAAGTAATAGTCAAATAAGGTATAATTAAAAAAAAAAATTACATTCATCTTCTTTCATATAATTACGGAATGAAAATTATAATTATCAGCTACAACAATACAAGCCAATTTAACAAAATTGTACTTCGTAAATGTTTTAATTTTTTAAGTATTCTCACAAATTTTATCATTAGATATGTAATTGTAATAAATACGAATCTTATCACAATGTATTATGAATTATTTTTACAATTTACGTTACACAGTCTCCTCTCACTCTAGTTATTTTCGGTATACTTACTACTTAATATATGACTGGGGTGTTCAAAAAGAAAACAGCATGCCTGAGAGATATTTCTCTCATGTAAAGGCAAGTCAGAGGCCCATGGAAGCCCCTAAGAACTCTAAAACTAGGTTAGGAATTAACCACACAATAAACAAGAAAGAAATACCTTTTAATTTTTAAAAAGCTTGATAATCTTTGCCAATTATTTTTTATGACAACTAAACCCGAGTCTATGGCCACATTGCAATGCTTTTTTTTTAACGTATGTGCAATACATTTATGATTTAAATATAAAAACTCTAGAATGCCCTAGAATCTAGACGCACAGTTCCTTGCAAAAGCCACATCACATAGAATCGCCGACAAATCAGATAAAAAAAACAAAATCAAAAAATTACGCAGTTTAGATATATCACTTTTATATTTTTGATTCCCGAAAAACCATGGCTGTCATCTTCGCCTTCAGAATTACCCAAACTATTTTGCGATTTGGATGAACATAGCTATCATGTGACTAACTTCTGTTATCTATCCGAGTTTTATATCATTTGATCAACCAAAACTTGACCGGCTGACTGGCCTCGAGAGAACGATAAAATAAATCATTAACTTCTTTATATCCTTTTTCCATGCATCCCCCAGTCACAAATCGTGAGCATAAAAGCTGCCATACTTGGTTATATTTTTAAGGACAAAAAATAAATAAGTTATCATAAGTTTAAAAGAAAAACTACAGCTAAGTCACTCACGAATGTAGAGTATAAAATCTTTGCCTGGAAGATTTGAGGCAGATTTAAAATACTGATTATATGGGAAACTAAGAGCTAATTTAATCCCTTTAGAAGAGGAATCTGAGGAAGTTTGAAATGTTTGACTAAAGTAGTGGTCGTAGTGGAAGAGTTAACAGGAATAATTCACGTTTTCAATAACAATATGTATCATATTGTGTCTTCATAAGAGAATCGTTGTTGAATTTGAAACGCTCAAATAATGTCTCGAGGGTTGAAATTTCAACCGTGCGTTTCAACCGTGAGGGAATTGTTTTATCCCTTCCGGCCAGAAGCCTTAATATTTTGACTAGGTAAAGTAAGTAGGAGAATTTTAGTAAAGGTATTGTCTTATTTAGGATAAGATAAAACAGGATGTATTCCATTTCATACATTAATCAATCATAATAAAAACCAAAAATGCGCTTAACTTTGCATACAAAGTAATAAGAAAATTCGAGAAAAAAGAATAATTACATTGATACATTACCTCCTCCTCTTTTGAAAAACTTAATGCTAACAATTTATAGTATATTATACTAGATATGCATTATATAGAAAGTAAGGTATACTTCAATTATTTGGCTAAGTATTGAATGTTCTAAGAAATAATAAAGCAATAAGTTATATAAAATATCGCGAGAAGGAAAAAAATAAGTAATAGTGATAATAGATGTTCAAAAAGAATATTCAATTAGGACTGAACAAAAGATTATTGCTACCCTCTTCTAACATACCAAGCGAGAAAGAGACAAGCCCGCAACAGCATTCCCAACAACACCGCAACTCCTGTGCGCCAGAATCAACAGTGGCGACCTCCAGAAAAGCGCCGAGATAATGAAGCTCGACGAAGTCTCAGAGAAATAATTTAACTGTCTTGGATCCCGCAACGAAATATTAGAGTAAAAGATAACAGTAGTTCATTTATCCACAACTGAATATACCAATGGATACCCAAAAAACACCAGTTAAAGATGAACAATATAATTTAGGAAATGTTTTCCTAAATTATAATTTATGACAAGTATCAATAAAGAAAAATTTACAACACAGTTTGGTATTAAATTTTCTTATTATTTCCATTTCTAAAATGTCTAGTTACATATCATAAACACAGTCAGTTAAATGTACAATGGACTTAATTTGTTTTGCAAAAGGTCCATTCTACGTAAAATACTATTTACATTGTGAATAAGAAAATTCAGTACGAAAAAGTATACAAACTGACTTTAAATACATTGCAAGTCTTACAGGATATGAATTACTTTTAAGGAACCAACTTTGAAGTAGCGAATAAACAAATGCTTGCACTGACTGGACAGGTGCACTCAAATCTGTGTGGTTTTCTTCAAAATACTATTTCAGACACTAATCCCTAGTCCTCATAGTTATGCATTGACCAAGATTATGTTTGGACCTTACGAGAGACCCTTGAGTTTGTTTTGGCTTTTTCTTTTTAGATTAGTCAGGTACCAAAAACCGGCCTCATGTAAAAAGTTGTTATTTACTATTGGTAAATGTTATTTATTTAGCACTTGTTCTAGCTTTGATATGTTCTCGTATCTATCTTTTACCTATTAGTTTGACGGCTATGCGATATTGACAAAAATAATCCACAGTCTTCTGGCAAAAGGAACCCCCTCATAATTACAGAAATAAAGTTTACTGTAGGTTGAAAATAAAATAAGTGACGCGCCTAAGTAATGTTTCAAAATCTTTGCGTCAAAGTTGGTCACATTGTGACGAATTGTTTTTCATCCTCTAAAATATGACCAATGTATTTAAAACTCAACCATATTTAAACACATATTTATATATTTACGCGCAGCCTTATTGCAAACCTCGTCAATGACTACATCAACACTAAAATAATTATTATTTCACAAAAGACCTACATTCATAACGTCACTACAGGTTATAATGAGCTAACAAGACACATTTAACAACAAATCTGACTATCATTCAAGTATCAAATGAGACTTGTGATGATAATGATGAGGAGTCGTTATTTAATTACCATTTTTTTATTATTAGATTCGCTAGGAGTTAACATCAGTTTTGCGTTGCGAAAGAATACAAGACAGAAGACCGAAGTTATTTTGACATCTGTCAATGTCATTCTTTGGACAGAAATCACAGCTGTCAAACTATCTTCAGTTTAGTCACGTGACGTAAGATTCGTTAATATTTATTAGGTCAATTTAGGTCTTAGGTCGAATCTACCGAGTAACTAGCCCGGGTTCAATAATTATGATGAAAATTTAAGATATCATGGTAAGGGACATAATCGTGTTGATGGGGCTATTTACTGGAGATTCAGCGCCGTGATTTAAAAGTCGAACAGCAAGCTCAATCTTTACGACATTCACTAAACCTGCGCGCACGCTTATCGGCAGAGTTTTGATGAATCGGGACAAACCAAAGCATTATTGGCTCAAATTCTCACTAACGCAAATCTCATGTATCCTAGCGACATCTGTACAACATTTATCGAGAACTGCCAAACCTAAACATTATGATACAATACGAGAAGAAAGCCTTATTCTAACGTAACCTACCCACTCAGTCGTCGGATTGGTCGTGCGTCGTTTACGCTCACTATCACAAAGCACTGGTACACCATACTGGCGAACCTACTGTTTTAAGAGTTTTGCACTCAACTTACAGAGTATTGAACAGATCCCTGGCGTTATTCTTAGAATAACGCTTATAGGAACAGTCGCTGAATCAGCTGCCACTGGAATGAGGAAATAGGCATTTTATTATTTGGGGAAAAACATGTGAACAATAAATATGACAGAAATACACATATTTAATAAAATACTTAAAAGTCACAAGATACAAGTTACTTTTTTTTTGCATTTTGGGGGGTGGAAAATCATAAAATGACTCCTCCCGCTCTAGGCAGAGCGGTAGGGAGTGTCAGACTTCTACTGACTAAAAAACACCTGTTCCTTCTTAGCCCTTTGTGTCAAAGCCGCGGTCTCTTTCGAACAACCCGCAGCCCGGACGGGCGTCGGCCCTTGCATATTGCTGACATCTCTTTGAGGCGCGCGTGAAACACGAACGCGCCATCGACTCGGCCTTTCGTTGTCATAAGACAGATGGATGGCGAGCTAGCCTATTACTCACCGTCCACAGGCCCGCCAGATAAAGTCACCTTACGTGCATCATCTCTCAGAACAAGCCCAAGACAAAATTATGTTTATCCTCACACAGAAACTCAAACATACATCTTCTCACCTCGAGGCAAACAAATAGGTAGATTTAAAAAATATGAAATGACTAATAAAGGAGTGTTATTGTAAATGGACCTTAGGGAGTCCCCTTAGGTATCATGAATGCCTCGTAGCATGCATACTGGCTTGCCCTTTATTACACGAGGTTTTAACATAATTTACGAAAAATGGGACAATTTTTTGGTAAAAATTGAATACTGTCAGTATATTTAAACGGCTTTCAAGAGCTTATGGGACCAAATGTACGCATGAAGACCAATCAAGCTAATGCAAAACCAAATTAAGCTGAACTCTCATCTTACGGGAAACTCATACAAAGCGAGTTCAAACTGGTTATGTATAGTTTAATGTGTGAAATTACTGACATTTCACTTTACCCTATTGCATTGCCATGACAACTTGGTGGGAAAAAGTAGTAATAATACCAAAATCTCACCTTCTGTTAGGCATCGCCCGCCGCCTCGCGGTCTGCCTCTGGTGCTCAAACTCGAAGTCTTCCTCGGTAAGATTGAGCCGCGTCATGTGGTACATCAGGTAGTCCTCGCCGAGGATGCCCTCTGGTGGGTGACGGAGCACTTCTAGAGTCTCGCACAGACCGCACGCGCGTTTGCGCACTTTGGCGGGTCCTAGCGCGCCTGCCAGGATTACTAGCGCCGCTTTGAATAGTACCTGGAAGATAGCAGATGGATGTTTTTGTATTACAGTTGTGTTATACGGTTTGGGGTCGTCTGTTCTTATAATAACACACTAACTGCCGCACTCAGAGAGCTTTAATGATTACTTAGGCCATCACTTAGTAAAGGTTATGACATTTTTGTCACAAACAAAAGTATGACAAATCTTTAAAAAAAATCATTTGTTTGTGTATGACGGAGTTATGAGGTTCAGAACCACCTCCTTTCTTTGAAGTTGTTTTTTTATTGGAAACAGTTGTAGTCCATGCCATGCCATTCATTTTCTCATGCATAAGGGATTAGTTCTTAACTCCTTATGCGTGGCTCCAGCAATGCACCTTTTTATATGCGTTTATCATGTGCGTTTTATATGCACTCTGGAGTACAAAAATCGCATGAGATTTAAATGGTCTTAGTGGCTAAGACGCTACGCACGGTAAAGAAAAACGCCACAAATTGTATCCTTTTTATTTTTGGCGGGTGGAAAATCATTAATAACCCCTCCCGCTCTTGGGCAGAGCGCAAGAGTGTCAGACTTCTACTGACTAAAAACCACCCATGTTCCTTCTTAGCCCTCTATGTCGAGGCCGCGCTAACTAGTGTACAACCCGCGGCCCACAAATTGTATCCTTATTTGCATATCTTTATCAAAAATTACTGCATACCTTGACTCCTTCACACAGGAAGCAGTCCCACACCCTCAGCAGGCTGTCCCAAGGCAGCGTGCGGGTGAGAGCGCACAGGAACCACTCCGTGGCGTATAGAACAGGTTCCACCTTATGCTTCACTAGGTGGCGGTGTACCGCGGGCGCTGTACGGCGCAGGAGTGCGTGCAGGATGTCGCCGTCGCGTTGGAGGACCTGCGGGACAATAATAGGCGTTGAATGGAATAAAAGTTGTTGTAAAAGGGTGGGTTATTTGTCCCGTGACTTTAATTGTTCCCGCTCCCCCGTAATTGAGGCAGGTTCAGTTTATTCGCAACTCATCATGTAATGCAACACGCAACGTAAAATTTTTCATAATTATATTTAATTGTATCATTTTTATTGCGGAATGGGCCTGCCAGCATAAGGTCTATGATGGAACCAGCATGCCCAGAAGATGCCCATTCAGTCTTTCTTTGAAGTGAGGGTTTAATGTGAGTGGGAAAACAAATAATTTCACATTTTGGCTGTGCGCATAATAAATGTGAAGAAGACGCGCTAAGCCCGTCGTATGTAAGAACACTCTAAAAACGCAACGCAACGTGCTACCCAATTTAAGGAAAATGTTGCATTGCATGTTGGTTGGGAATAATCTGTACCGGCTTTAGAAGCGCTCTTGTCAAGGCAGTCATTGAAATCAAATCTCGAACAATTTGCCATGATTTATTGAACACAATAATTAATAGCCAATCGAATCACTTGACACGTTTGACCACCGATCAAATTGGCTAGGTCATTGTGATAAAGGATACAAAAGTCAGTCAGAAGTCAAGTCAATTGATTTCAATTACACTATAAACAGGTTAAATAAACGTATATTTTACACTGATTCATAAGTATGTGTTTGACTGCCTCGTTTGGATTGTGTTGCAAGCGTTGCAAGCTGCAACTGCTGAGCTTGAGATGTTTGTTTCATTTCCCGGATCAGACAATGTGATATTGGGTTTACACATGAGGAATTTTTGGTGACCGGACGTGCCGGATTGATGAAAATAAGCTCGCCCTCTATTAGTTGAACATGATTAGCGAAATATGAGTGTAGCTTAAGCAATAGGCATACCTCTGCCAAAATCTACACGGATTACAGGCGTGATGTTACATGAATTTTGTCTCAGTAAATACAGAACTGCGGTTATTTTTATCGGGCTTGATTTTTATACCTTTAGTGATAAGATTTTTATTGTTTGCATTGCAATGTGGTCAGTATGCATTGCTAATCAACGAAGGTAGAATGTCATGCGATACTATTAGATATGTTTGATTGAGTATTGAGCTTGTTTATTTATTTGATGCCTGAAATAAATGTTGATTTTTATTTTACGGATGAGGCAGTCGGACGTGCCTCATCCATTTTTCCATTCGTGATGTTATCAAGTATGCAACGTTGTTGTAAATAGGTGTAGATTATATCACTGTTCTGATGTGTTTTTTTTAAGAGCTCTTTTCTCTTCTCTGATGAATTAATGAATACAAAAAAAGTGAAATATGGCTCTATGATATACTTAAATATGTGCAATAGTTTCGTGTTTAAAGCGTTTTTGGAAAAATATCTTTCAAATCCTTGTTCTTTCAAATCGTTGTTTCGATGGACACCCATCCACAGATCGACCTAGGCAAGCGTGGCTTAAACTGACTACCTGTAACGACTGTCAAATATCTACAAATAACATCCGGGACGGCGTAACGTGCTTTCCTGTAAAATATGTTCAAATAGTTCCTCACCTCAAGTCCCGGATTATAGTATCCACTAAGGTACTTATCGCTGATGCTGACGAGGCACCAGAACGCTTGCACGGACGGCATGTGCATCAGCAGGAAGGCAGCCACCGGCGCCTGCGCCTGGAAGTAGCCCACCTTCGGGTTTAGCACCGAGTAGGCTTTCAGCACCGAGAATAGCTCTTGTTGGCTGAAATGGAAGAGAAGAATTAAATTAATACATGAACATATATTATTATCACGCCTGTAATTACCGAAAGGTTAGGCGGAGATGTACCTAATATAGGGATGTTTCCTGATTGAACAAAATATGATTCTGTTTAGTCCGTCAGTTAGATTATCGAAAAATATTGGATACATGGTTTTTGTTTTTATCAAATTAATTAAAATTAGACAAGATAAAACGCGTCAAAGATGGGGACTGTTGACGTCACTACGTAGTAAAAAATGCAGTGCGATGTGACGTCACACGAGTTTTCGAAGCACAGTATCGTCTTCATGTGAAAAAATAAAAAATATGATTATTTTTTGGAAATCTATCTGACGGACTAATTCGATTTTTTTGTCAACAACCGGACACAAATCCAGGCTTCGTGGCTCCTTCTGAGGAATTCGGAAAACCCCAGTACCACTTTACCCGATTGAATCGAACTTAGGATGCTATAAAATATATTATTTAATTATACATATTTCAAAATCTAAATCTAAATATTTTTATTTCATACAGACCTACATGGGCACTTATAAACGTCGACTAAAAGGTGCACGGTTCGGTGCATTGGTCGATTCCTAAGGAGAAGAACCGGCAAGAAACTACAAAGGTTACTCTTTTAATCTTTTAAAATCGTTTGGTCAATCGTTTTTTTTTTTTCAATAAGTTCCAGACATAATCTTGGTATAATAAATTTGTGTTTTATCTTCGCAATTACTGAATCATAATTGCTGACCGATCGTATTAGGAAATTAATACATTGATGACTTTATGTGTTAATTGTAAAATGAAATTAATAATCTCTATCAATTATTTATATTTTATGAATGAACTCTCAATACAAATGATTTTACTAGGCATAGAGGAGTGGAAGAAAAACCCACAAACAAAAAAAATACATTCGTTTTATTGCAAAAGAACCCAAGAATAATACCGATACGTCATTCGCGTGACGAAATGCGATAAGGTTCAGTTAGTCACTAAATAACTGTGGACAGTCCCTAACCACAATAGAGACGCCACAGGGGGTGATAACATTGAACATTAATTATGAGCAGTTTAAACAATACAATTTTGCATCATCATCTTAATGTTAGATCGCTGTTAAATAGTTATGATTCAATTGTTTAAACTAGAACGCCTCGGCCTAAAGCTATGTGGAAGAAATTCAATTGCTTAAATCAATCACCACAAGTCAGTCACCTTTGGGAAATATGACCGTGATGTTACCCGTAACATAGTGATAGTTCCATAGTGAAACATTCTAGACTTAAACGTAATCTAGAATGTTGCAGTAAAACAGCTGACAACATAATTATGGTTTACTAGGTGTTGCCAGCGGCTTCGCCCGCTACAACTCGAAAATTATCCCACGGGAAGATAAAATCGGGAAAAAAACTATCCCCTATGTGTTAATCCAGGTTATAGACTATCTGTGTACCAAATTTTATCTAAATCCGTTCAGTAGTTTTTGCGTGAAGTCACAAATTTTCGCCTTTATAATATTAGTGTGAAACATAACATCACGCCTGTAATCCCCGAAGCGTTAGGTAAGGGTGTACCTAATCCCGTCGGGGCTGCGAGTTGTTGTAAGAGATACCGCGGCCTCAACATAAAGGGCTAAGAAGTAACATGGGCGGTTTTAAGACAGCAGAAGTCTGACACTACCTTTCGCTCTGCCCAAGAGCGGGAGCGGTTATTTGATGATTTTCCATCGCCAAAACAAAAAGTGTACTTAATAGTACTCCCACGTTCTACCAGTTATGTCACAAGTTCCATGTAGCCTATTGTCATCAACCGGAGCCTGCGCCCTGATCTGTATCCAGATTGCCAAGATGCTACAAGAAATACCTGATGAAGAACCCAACACCAAAAACGCAATTGCGACCACTAGACGATCGAGTGCAACGAGGCAGTCAGTATGATCATTACATGTTTTTACCCGACTACGGGCGGCGACGCAAAAAGCTTTTCAATAAAAAACAAAACAGTTTCTGAAGTCGGTGACTTTTATTTTGTTTGATTTCATTTTTTTGCCACCGACTTCAGAAACTGTTCTTCGAAAGTAAATTTTTCACTTTTTTGTGTTTTATTTTTTGTTGAAGTCGGTTTTATTTTTTGTTAAAAAGTTTTTATTTTTCATTTTTAGTGGTTCACACGTGCTTACCCTTTCACGGCAACCGGCGTGATGTTCTGTTATGACAATAGACAGACATGGGATTTCACCAATCCAAGTCCATTTGCCAGATCTTCACCAAATTGAAATGGGGCCGAAATGGCTCCGAGAAAGTACTCTTCCAAAAACTACTCAAATCACTAACACTTTTTGTGCCTATAAAATTTGAAGACTTCTCTCTATTTCTCCAGGATTCCATCAGATCCTGATTTGATGTTCATGGGACCACCTGGGAGGTATACCCTTTCAAACAAAACAAACAAAATCTAAATCGGTCCAGCCATCTTCGAGTAATCGGGGAACTTACATAAAAAAAAGATCGTTGACGAATTGAGAACCTCCTTCTTTTTGAAGTCGGTTAAAAATGGAGGGTTATGATTATACAGATAAGAGCTTTGCCCACAGTGTAACAGATTAAACTCCGTACAATATGAAATCGGGTCATCCCATGGTAGCATGGTGGCATTTCCGAAACAAACAAGAATATAAAAAGTAAAAAATACAAACAACAATAAATAAAACTTGTCTAATTAATTGTAAGACAAACATCCAAGCTATTAGTTAATTAATGGAAATACTAATGAACGTATTAATTACCAGAAACGCTTAACGAGTCGTTACGAAATTAACTGGTTGGTACACACAGAACGAGTGAACGCTTGAACTAAATTCAATCTAGGAATTTCAGTCTTTGTTATCGATTGCAATGTAATCAATAAATTCCTAGTGAACGAAAGACAAAGGTGTGTTATTTTTTGAGCCTTTTCGTTTTCAACATTTGCGATATTTAGATATTTAGGTTCCGTGTAAAATATCAATATTTAGCGCATGAATCTATGAAAATAAACAAAATGGGATGTATTTAAAAATATACGGCATTTTTAACAAAAACAATTTTTTTTTTGTCTGTCTGTTTATTCCGTTGCGGGTAATCTCCGAAACGGCTGGATCTTACTGATAACTTATATCAAAAGAAATAACTTATGCTTGCGCAAATAGGAAAGTAACATACAATTTATAATAATAACTCCACGCGGATAAAGGCAGTGGGCAATAGCTAGTTGAGAATAAAAAGACCGGCTGAAAATAGTGGGAGAAGCTGATGCAGAATTATAGATGGCCAGTGATTTCGAATTTTTAAAGCACAGGTGAGTCTGCTGGGTCAAAATAGCAACAAAGATATTTCTGAAGATGGTACTAATATCTACTAATACAAATAATAGCAAACCGTAGTCCTGCCAAATGTGATAAGCTCTAGGCAAACTGAGGCCAATCCCGCGCGGGATGCAAGTCGAAATTAGCTCACGCCCATTGTGTCAACCAACTTGTAATCAAATTAGTGTCATCTATCCAGGATCCTTCACGAGATTCGCTTCGGTGAGGCTAGAGGCGTATATCCAGCAATGGACGATTACGTAGTCTCATCAGTTTCACACGTTTTATTCTTCTAGTCTCCCCTGTCAGACGTCACGGCATCATTTACTCCTTTATCTTTCATGTCATTCTTCACACAATCCATCCCTCGGCTCTTCCTCTTCGTCCATATATATCACTCTGTAAGGGCTCATTTACGGAGACGCGGCGCGTGCAGAAGGCTAGTCGTGTGCTACTCGTATTTTATTAATTTACTGAGAAGCGGGTCCACCGCAACAAACGCTTGCATTTTAAACTAACCGGCGAAAACTTGCTTCTCGTAAAATCGTCGTTTGAAATCGTTACTGTTTTTACACATAGATATGTGCTTGAATTAAAAACGCACAACGCGCCGCGCGACGCCCCGCGTCTCCGTAAATGAGGCCTTAGCCACAGGAGTACAGGGTACGATAGGATAGGGTACTAGGGTATTACATGTCCATACCATGACAAACGACTTCCGAACTTTAAACTAATAATTATAAATCACGGCGATGATGAAACACGACATAATTTACAACTGTTACAGATATTTGATAATAATAACATACACATGGTTGTGCCACTTAACATGGCAATTGTCCAAGTTCATAACGTGTTATGTGTTGATGCACTTGGCAACTGAATGAAACGAGAGTGTAAACAAACAATCTGAGAGTAATTGCTTCCTATGCTATCATGGAAATGAAAACTGTGTTTTCTGTTGTTGTTATTTTTATGTTGTTTTGGACTGTTACCAACTAAATGAACTGTGTGAAATTGCATGTTCTACGAGGTGAATATTTATTTTAGAGTATGCTAAATTCGCTGATGGTGTACATAAGCCTGGTCGTTTGCACCAACATACGTTTTAAAAAAAAAAAACAAAAAATTAAAAACCCGCCTGCCATGACAAAAAGTGAACTGAAAAATAAAAAACAAGTAAGAATAAAAAAATAAAACAAAATCTCTCACCCAAGCCCCTCCTCACGTATAAACATCTCGTGGTAAGGGAACTGCCGATGCAGGTCCTTCCTGATATCCTCCATGCACTTGGGGTCCCCAGGCGCCTGTAACAGCTCTTCGTATTCGTTCGGATGCTTCTCCAGTAGCAGCTGTCCACCGCAGAGGTAGAGCCAGGCTTTTGGACGCACTGATGCTGGTATGCCTGTGGAGATAAGTTTGTTTAATAGAGTTCTGGCTTTGAGTGAGCGTTATCAACTGTCCAGAGTTGGGGAAATCTATGTCGAGGGGGGCGGGGGGTTGTGGGTGATCCAGAAGTAGACGTGGCGGTTCGTTGGAATGATGACGATGATATCACTGACATTAGACAGGTAGACCTAAAAGATAACTAATAGACTATAAACGCATAAGCCCGCCACACTATTCCCAAACCACTGTAACTACTGAAAATCAGAAAAGCGCCGAGACAATGAAGCTCGACGAAATCCCAGAGAAACAATTTAGGTGTCTTGGATCTCGAAACGAAATTATGCAGAGAAGAATAGCGGATGAGTAGGAAAACCATAATTAACACTTCCCGCCATATCAGCAGGAGACAAAACAGAACAAAGCACAATGGAACGTAAACTCATCAGCATTTTTTCTTCCTTCGCTCTCATACTACAAAGGGATAGCAGACCGACATGATCGCAGATTTCTTTTTGGCTTAAAACCCAGGTCCTCTCACTCAGCAGTTACGCTTGCGATCATGAGGTCAATGGGAAAACCAGTAAGTATTACAGTAAGATTGAAAAACCCACCTTTTCGACACCTTTCCCTGACTTTCTTGTAGTTCTTGCTCATGAACGCCTCCCAGTTGTTGAGCATTCGCAGCCATTTCTGTTCCCGCTTTAGTATTGTGCTCGGCGATACAGTCCTTTTGCTGAAACAATAAAAGCCTTCGTTAATATAAAATTCATTTTATTTTTCAATTAACTGTAGCAATTCCTGCACATATTCGGGTTTAAAGAAGAGTAGAGTTAACCGCTACGCTAAGTCGCATATTCGATATCCGAATCAATCAAGTCAGTTTGTGTTGCATTTTTCAATACCAAAAATAAACGTGCTGTCATATCAATTTATTTTACAGAAAACCTTGAATTCGACTGATCCGAATATGATCTAACCTCCACCAAATCTAGTTCGGTTATACAATTGTTTGTTCTAGAAATTCCAGCATTTCTCAGTATACGTTTTCAGTCAATGAATGGCTTCATTGGTCTTGTGCAATCTTTATCACTGGTTACTCAATCTATATTGTTACTTAACGTAGATGTAACAGTGTCCAGTTTAGAGTTAAGTGCTTCGATAAAAGGAAGATAAGTGGAATAAGTGAATGATGAATTTATTGAGTGCAGATTAAGGTTCAAGTAATTGAACTAGAAGTGTTAGTTTCCCGTTATTTTTTTTATTTTTGGGACAAGCCCGCCTCACTATTCCCAAACCACTGTAACTTCTGTAAGCCAGAATCAACAGTGGCGACCACAAGAAAAGCGCCGAGACAATGAAGCTCGACGAAGTCCCAGAGAAATGATTTGACTGTCTTGGATCCCGCAACGAAATTAATCAGAAAAGAATAGCGGAGGAGTAGGAAAAGCAGAAATTTCCACTTCCCTCCATATCAGCAGGAGACAGAAAAGAACAAGGCCAATAGGCACACAGGGACGCATACAACTGGGATAAGCCCAGTTGCCTAGCACCACGGATATTGTTGTCATTAATATTACTGGGTCCTAAGTTGTGAGCTGTTATATCTGATTCCAATAATAGGTATGACAAAAATGCTTGAACGCACGGAAATTTGTTCTAGTTTCTACAAGGTCCGTATAGTAAATAACTCCGGATGTAACCTGTACACTATCCAACATAATATTGCGTTCATTCTGCCAAAGACTACACTCCCATAAAATGTGATGTGCAGATTGTTCATATTCGCAGTCAGATGTAGAACATTGACAAAAAGGCGACGCAACAAGCTTGAAGGAAAATAATTTACTCTTAAAGTTACCATGACCAGTGAGAAATTGGGCAACACAGTGATCCACCTCCAGCCATGTCCTGGCCAGCCGCTCACGAACGGATGGAAAGAACTGGTGGAGGTGTCGGCCTTTGATGGAATTATCCCACCTACATTGCCATTCTGACAAAAGATCCTCCCAGACGTCAGTCTGTGGTTTAAGTAATCTAGCTATTTTAGTACGGTCACGTTGTGTTAAAAAGTCTGCGTCCGCGGTCTCTCGTGCGCAATAGTACATTGAAGCACGGCGCTGCACTTCGAGATCGACTGGAAGTACCCCTGCCAGTACCGGTAAGGCTTCAGTACTAACCGTCCTATACGCTTTACACAAGAAAATCAAGGCCAACCGCTGGCTTTGAAGTAATTTACGTCGTGCCGCTTCTATGGTGGCCCTATCGGCCCAAACTGGTGCCCCGTAGCACATACACCCCAAGTAAGTAGCCCCATAGATCGTCTTCAGAGTTACAAATGATAAACCCCACGTAGATTTAGATATTCTCGTTATGGCATAAAAGTTCTTTTTAGCTTTTTCACCGACGGTTTTTATATGTTCAATGAATGAAAAATTCCTCTCTAAGACAAACCCAAGGTAGCACACGGACTCCTTCTTTTTCACGGGAACGTTATTAAATTTTATACTGGGGCATGATTTAAGATTACCTTTTAAAAGAAGTTGATAAGTTTTATGAGGTGCAAAGGTCAGACGGTTACGATCACCCCACTGGGATATTAATTTTAGGCAAGTGTCAGCCAAATTTTCGAGTCCAGCCCGAGTACTTGACTGAATGAGCAGCAGGCCGTCGTCCGCGTAACCGGTTAATGAACAGCCGCATGGAAGTGGAATCGCGAGGAAGTCATCAAAGCCTACGTTCCATACATACGGACCCATAACCGAACCCTGAGGGCATCCCATGGTGAGGGACTTTGACATAGAGCGAGCGAGCGAGTTTGAGTTTCGCGGAACCATTTAAGAAGTACGAGTAAACAAGATTGTATATGTTTTTAGGGCAACCACGAATTTTCAGTTTAAGGAGTAGCATCGGCCACCATGCGTTATCAAAGAGTGAATTTATGAAATGAGTAGTCTTTGAATAGACTAAAACCTGTTTAGGTGGAGATTCATAGGTTACTCTGCCCGAGAGTTTGAATGTGATAATACCCCACAAACGATGGTATCCTGCCAGTCCTATTGCTTGCACATTATTGCAGCTGATTGACCCTACTGAAAGTGCCAAACTTGTCTCCTTTTGGGTCGATCGCTGAGAAAAACTTGCTTAGTAATTCGTATTAAACATCTTTGACTACTTTTCAGTCTCCAATAGCAGTTGTAACACGCTTAACGTTTACTTTTTAACAGATAAAGTTAATGGGAAATAAAACTCGGTCCTCCAATTACAAACTTCGCTAACGTGTCATGGTTAATAAAACGAGTATTTCACACAAATTAAAAACATTTTAAAAGCAGTGGTATTTTCCGATATGCCAGTCATCCAGTCGCATGCAGGCAGGAATTCAATATAACCATAGAGGAAATAAAAAAACACGCTCGTAGTCGACGGGCGTCGGAATTAGTTGTGGCATGAAACGCCGGACGCGCATTTTTTACTTCGACATTCAATCTCCGTAGCTATGAAAGGAATTTTCTAAAGAAACTTTTTAAGAATGATGTAAAATCTAAAACTTCTCCGTATTTTATTTAAGGAACGGGGTTTAGTGGAAATCGTGGAGAAAGGAGTCGGAAAGTATGGTTTTTGTCATTTGCAGAGTAGACATGTGCTTTTCGTGAGCTGAAAGATTAGTTAAGGTGGTTTTATCTTTGGTATGCATCCAAACTTGCAGGAGCTACAAGTTTGGAGTTCGACAAACCAAAATAAAAACATGTATTCAATGTAAAGAACTAGATAATTAGTTTTAGGCAATGGCACCCTTTGAGGGCCGCAGATGTTACAAAATCTTTTCTGGCATACGACGATACGTAGTTAGGGGTACGTTCTAACTTAAGCCACCAATGTCACAAGTTATGATACTTGACTACGTATTAGCCACGCAATTCAATTAGCTGGTATGCTACTTCGTTTGCTAATTACAGCACCTAATGAGGAATTCTTTCCAGTTGAGGTGTTGAATGATGAATATTTTTTTTTTCCTAGATCGTACTAATGGTTACCGGCATGGTTTCTTCTCCATAATTGGTTATCTTTGGGTTATAAAGAGCAATTATCTTAAAAAGGTGTCTAGCCAGACATACCGACAGAGGTGCTACTTGTAAGAGGCCTTAAGTACATTGCAGATCCTCATTAAGCCCTGATAAAGCAGGTGTCATTTTTAGTCCTCGGTACCAGGAAAGCATAGCTCAAAAGATGTGTCCAAAAAACGTGCATAATGATGCTAAGTTTTTTATGTGCAGCTGCTCAATGACCGTGAAATAAAAATACATTACTGTTTCTGCAGTTTTTTCATTATTATTTTGTAGGTAGCAGTCATGAAAGTGATACAGCAGTAACTTATCTACGAGTACGTAAGTAGTATGCAGTACAATTATTACAAGAATTTTAAACGAACGGCGTATCTTTACAGCGAGGTTATCAAAATGGCACACTGAGGTGGTAATGTTTCATATCAAGTAGGCCATTTTGGAACAACAATGTTACATTGTAGGTTTTTTACAGTCGTCTGAAAATAGAAGACGACCTATAAATAAAAGTAACTTAATAGCTTCAGCGGCCTGCTTTACTGCAAAGGCATTTTCTTTCTGATAAATGAATAAATGAAACAGAATTCATGCGTAATTTTCCTGATAAAGTTATTCGAAATGACACTGTTAGTTTCAGGCTTTCCGAGAAATGAATTTCTTGCGGGGCGGAAACAGGATCAAAGGTAGTGAAGATTGCCTGTCGGGGCCGCGGGTAGTCCACTGGTTATCGCGGCCTCGACATAGAGGGCGAAGAAGGAACATGGGTGGTTTTTAGTCAGTAGAAGTCTGACACTCCCTTTCGCTCTGCCCAAGAGCGGGAGGGGTTATTCGATGATTTTACACCCACCAAAAAAGAAAAAAAAAGGTAGTGAAGATTTGGGCTAACAACACTCGTCGTGCCAATTTCACGTAGAAAGAAATACACAAGAAATAGTTTATTTGTAGTACAAAATTAATCTTATTACACCTGTGAGAAAGCAAATAAGTACTATCGTATTTTCTGTAAATTGTCGGAATGGCTTTGTCACTGACCTGAGTGTGATTTGATAAGAATTCCCGATAAAGTACTTTAACTTAATTTAAATATACGGTAATTTGATGAAGCCCTAAAGCTTGGCTTGCCCTTATTATTAACCGACTACAGACGCAGTAAAGTACCTGCTTACTGCAGTAGGTACTTCATTGAAAAAAATATCAATATTTTAGCTCTAAAAAAAAGTACTATCAGTATCCTGAATGTACAATACTTCCATTCAATTAGGATCTCATCCATCAAAATGATTGATTGCTCAATACAAACGTAAACTTTATTTCGTAAATTATACACAGTTGGACTAATAAATCCGTATTATTTCATTAATAAATAGCTATGATAGTTCCTGCTCAGTATTAATTGATGTGAATCACGCTATCCCGATCGGAAAGTGATAAAAAACTTATCATTGTATATCACAGCGGTTGATAACTGATAACGAAACTAGGTATTTTTATTATTTGTTGTTGTTTAAGTGCAGGAGGAGCTCTTGGCTAAATAATTACAGCCGGATCGATTTTCAGGTTAATCCGCGCTTGCCTGAGTAGGTCTGAGGACGGGTGACCACTCGTGACATACCGAGTTTCCTCCGTGCCTCAGAAAACTCAGAAAGCACGTTAAGCCGTTGGTCTCGGCTTTCATTTGCACGTCTTTTACGGTCGTACAGTGTACAGTCACTAGTAATAATATGAATACACTTTTTCAACTTCAACGCCAATTTCTAGTGAAATAACGATTGCATTTTTGAAATATGACCTACTTTATGATGATATGGTTCCAAAATCTGAAGGTCAGATAGGCAGTCGCTCCATGTAAAATACTGGATAGTTGAGCAGAATGGCAGAATAATGTACTGACTGAATACGTGGAAACCGTTTTCACGTCGGTATACTGGCCTTCCCCCTCGTATACCTTAAAATTAGATGTAATAGGCTCCCCCCCCCCTCCCCCATAAGAATAACCATAATTAGCGAAATGTAGACGATGTAGATACATAAGGTACACCTAACAATACATTGTCTGAGTAGTCATGGAATAGAAAATAATACAATTTATGAGCAGCTTCAGAAATTGAATTTTCCTAGACATAGAGCCTCAAAAGGATGGAACAATGACGCAATCCATTGACGTCACAAGAGCGACTCCGGCTTGCGTTTTAGGGTTTCATACAAGCTTATTTTAAGGACGAAAGGGAAGGAAAAACATTGACTAACATTCAATCAAAACAATGATTCATTTATTGTTACAAACAAAAGATTAATCATTGTTGTTTTACATGACATCATTATGATCACTTTCACTGATCTGTTCAATTTCTTTACTTACTACAGTAAAGAAAGTAAAAAAGTAAAGAAATTGGACAGATCAAGGACAGGACACTCAGGACAAGAAGGACATATAGAGGTTTTTCATATTTTGTCATAACCTTCGGGTAGCGTTTTATAGAATACACCTACTCTCCAAATTTCAACTGTGTAGTGTCAAGTCTCGGAGTAAAATGGCTGTGACATGACATACGGAACCCAAAAAAGCTACCGAAACTCACGAGACGCTCAGGGAGTTCCTCTAGCCAACCAAATGTTACATCGTTCTTTCGGCACTGTGCTACGAATTTTATGAGTACTGTCGATACATTATCTAGATGCTACCGGTGGTGATTAAAAACTCCATTATAGTCGTGTACGCGTGCGTTAGTGCAGCTCCAATTAATAACCACCAGCCTTGGATAGAGGTCGGTAAACTGGTGGTATTTGACCTCTCAATTACTTGTGAAATTGCATTCGCTTTGCATAAGACGGAAGATGGATTGTTTGTTATAATTAAAACATTTTTTCATGTCTGCGGGCAACGAAGCGAAGTAAAGAGTGAAAAATCTGTATAATACAGTGTGTGTGTGTGTGTGTCTTTAACATTTTTTACGTAGACTTATTTCCCTTGGTTAGTTTTTTAAGACTGACAACTGGTTTCGTTGCGGGATCCAAGAAAGTTAAGGCCGTACCCTGACCAATTAACCTTGAGCATTCGTTCCCTCTGTACTGTACTAGTGAATACGCCCATATTTTAGAATAAAATCTATATAAAATAAAATTTGGAATTTTTATTTGTGTCAAAATGTTCATTATTAAATTGTCTATCCATTAGTGTCAGTAGCAAAATTAAATAATGTTTACGTTACGAGGAGATGCGTGTTATTAATCACTATTTCTCATTTCGGGGGTTGTGTTGGAAGGAGATTTATTAAAGATATACTCAATAAAAAATAAAAATAAATCTGCAATTAAGGAATCAAGATTATGTAGAAATTTAATATGTTTTTTATTAGTTGATATTTCTTTTAAATAACAAGTAGATAGCTCCAAAAAACTGCACAAAAACGGTTTGCGTGGCGTTTTGGTCGGGGAGGCGCCTTAAGTTGTTATCTGAAGCTTCGTCGAGCTTCATTGTTTCGGCGCTTTTCTGGTGGTCGCCACTGTTGATTCTGGCTTTCAGGAGTTGGAGTGGTTTGGGAATAGTGAGGTGGGACAGTTAAAAAAAAACTGATTACTGTCTTGTAAAGCTATTGGTGAAATTCTACTGATACATACTAAAATAAGGACTGACGAACTAGTGAACATGCGAGTTAGGAAACGGCCTTATATTCTCTTACTTATTATGTTACATTTTGGTCTTACTGATAACTTTTGCGGCACAAGAACGGGCTGGATTCCTCTCATCTCGGGTCTTGACAAAAAGCTACTAAAATGCGTTAAAGAGTCTTGCATAAATGTAGTTCATAGTTTACAAGTTAGCGATACGCTACCTTTATTATGCAACGAGAAAAACCCAGGCCTTAAATACATTACAATAATCAACAAGCAACGACACAGTCCAGTTCTCCCTGGCATTCGCTGATAGCTGCGTCAATGTTTCAATGGCTTTATCACAGAAACATGAATGATGTCATTCTGTTACGCGATACATCGTGTGCCTGGGGATTGCTAAATGATGACTAAGATAAACTAGAAGCTAAATATTTCAACTGGGGAAGTAAATTCTGGTTGCGTAGTGACTGAGAAACAATTTGATGGAGCAGTAATAGTTTTCTTTGATCCAAGCCGCCAAATTAAAATGGAACTGGGCAGACCACATCTGCCGAATGTCGCACTAAAATTGGGCTGAAGTAGCCACAGATTGGATTCCGAACAACAGAACAAGGCGACACGGTAGGCCCAGAAGGAGATTGCGTGACGAGCTAAATTCTCATCAAAAGGATTGGGCCCAAATAGCTAAAGACAGGGATAAATAATAATATAAAAACTGGCAGAAATATAGCAGGGAAGCATGATACATGAAGACGCCTATCAGTAGATGGAACGAGACTGCTAATGATGACGATGTCTGCAGTGACGGCTTCTTCTTCTTGACTTCGAAGTTCTGAACTTCGTCACTTCCACCACGTCGTTGATGGCAGCGCAAAAGTCTCTACAGTTGCATGTTTTTGAGCTAGGAAGAGAGAATAAGGAGCAAGGCTTTGACCGAGTGGTGGCCAAGGTTAGGCCAAAGAAACCAGGGCCGTACAAAAGCTCGTTGGGTTGACGATATGGTCAAAGTCGACGGAAACACGTGGATAAGATACGCACAGAACCGGGAAGTGTGGTAGAAGGGGAGGCCTATACTCAGCAGTGGGTGATTCTGGGCTGACATGATGATGATGATGATGAAAGCAGGATAGGAGTTGGAGTATAGTTTGCAAAATTGCAACACAGATCCAAAACCACATTCCGCTGCTGTTTCATTTCGAAGTAGGCAATGCAGGCCAACTCTGAGAAGGATTTTATTTCCACTAAACACCACCGTGCAAGTATTGGAATGACTAGGATAAGTTCTACGACATCCTATTCTAGAATAATCGGTATGCCGCCAAAACCACAACAATTTCAAAACAGCTCATAAAAACACAGAACTAGAGCAAAACAATGCGTCCGAAACCGGCGTCGGAAATAATAATGGTAGAATAATAACAGCAGTATGTATGATTCAGTTGTGCAAAGTAATCGAAGGCCGTGGCATTACGACACGCCATGCTGGTGTTTCAAGCTCAATAAACTCTGTGGACAGACCAGAGCGTTACGTATGGAATGCTGTGGTCACTGACATAGTTGGACAAGGAAAATTAATTGTTTTTGTATCCATGTTAGGCTCTATGGAAGCTATAATAGCGACAGAAAAAAAATGGATGTGTATATCGAATTGTGACAATATTTTTTGAGGCAACAATAAGTTGCATAGCCTGAACGGAACCGACGTTGAAATACTTACACGAGTTGTCTTCAAACAAAAAACATCTGACAATACTTAGTGTTTATCTGATAAACTAAATTCAGACTAAAAAAAAGATTAATTTTGACCTAGATGCCCATTCAAGACAACTTTCAGCAATACAAACTTGACACATATCATGAGCAGAAATCCAATAAACCCAAAAAAATAAATTAACGAGAAGAAATGAAATGTCCCATAAAACATTACGAAATATGAGAAAGCCCGTATAGCATGTTTTATAACTATAGTCATAACATTACCATTACTCTCGTATGGCACGTAATCAGCGTAATGGGGTTCATTACACCGAGTCCTATTGTTTATGGGGACCGAGCCACTTTCAGCCACATCACTGCGAGCAACTGAGCATTCCATTTAATTTCGCAGCTGCGATTATGCAAGCATTTCTTTAGACGTTCGTTCGTCGCGTGCTAAGCATAGACTTGAGGCTTTATTTAACCCATAGCAGTCGGGTAACATGACATAAGTCTCTGTTAAAAGCGGAAGAATATAAATAGAACGAACAGTCCTTTAATGCTATTTTGGGATGCCCTATCCGTTTACAACGCAGTTTTGCTGACGAATTTCTGTTTTAAGATAAAGTGTTCAGAGAACAAAGTTACCGTCCTCCTATTTGATCTAGCTAGTCAGCAAGGTTGTTTAACTTTGGTACTAAACCCAGTTCTGCACTCCTAACAGGCGTGGGCATATCCCCAGGGATGTTACACTCGGAGTGTTCATACATCATACGTGAAATTCTTGACACTAAGGTAATTAAAACTACAAAGTTTCTTACTACTTCAAGATAAAGCCTTTGGGAAACTCATAATACATTTAGCAACTGTGTCTGGCAACATGTATGTGTAACAATACATTGCTCTCATGTCTCATACAAGAACAACGTGTGTGATTGTGCAATGGGGCTACTACGCCACGCAGGTCGCAATTTGAATGACATTCGCAACGCATTTAAATCACTTTTAGCTGTTTTGACTGTTGGCTGAGTTGAAGTATAATAAATAATAATAATAAATAATAAACGACCAGTAGACCAACGAGGCAGAATAATAAATGCTTCTCAATTTCAGGTGCTATAATAAAAATCTATATGTAAGCAATCTGTACTGTAAGTATTCAGAACTCTCGGGTCCTTCCATTATTATTATTCTCCGGCTCTCGTCGCAATTCATTTAGTGTCGGCGCAGAATGTCTTCTTCTTCCATATAACCTCTACTAGTGACCGGACCCGGCTTCGCACGGGTGCAAAAAATATACTAAAATCTTCCTCTTGAATCACTCTATCTATTAAAAAAAACTTTGCGACTTTGTTTTATACTATGTAGTGAGTGATGATAAGTCGTCATCAGTCGTCAGTGACCATCTTTCTAGCCATATCATACTTCCCACAGTCCATCTGTCGTTTCTTTAGGCCCTCCTCTACTCCTGTCACTTATGAAATCCATTTGTTAATTGTATTTGAACTGAATAACGTTGCACCTTTTCGCGTGAATAGCTATAATATTAAGCCTACATGAAAGATATGTCCAAATCTGGACTAATGCATTCATGTTAACATTAAATATGAAGTAACACAGTCATTCAGCTGTGTCGGAATCGACATAATGAGCTTCATTACACCTGCTATTTGGATGATACGGTCTTCGACCACGCAGGTTGAAATCTGATTGTATGCATCCGTCGTGCGGTCATAAATTTTGCCGGTAATATTATTAGCTGGATGTATCCAGTTAAGAGCACTAAAGAATCAGAGCACTTTGGATCTTATGATCTTTGGGTGCTGGCCAAAAATATGACTAATGGCTTACCAGTTAAAGCTTATTGAGTTAATTATGAAACTGAATTATAACTGGTTAGTGACGCCCCATTTAGCACTTGATACCGACAACGGTGGCCATGTGTTCTGTCACATTTATTGGAAATTAGCTGACGTTGTTATCAATATACAGAGAAGTTGTGATCAAAACTAGTAAATGCGTTACGCATCACCTAATCCACCAAATGACAAATATCAGAAACTGTGCATAACTCGGAAAACCCTCAAAACATATCAAATCTGAGCAATATTGCAAAATACATGATAAATTATGGGATTAAGGAGTTTTACCTGTTATTTTTTTATGGCCAGTGTTAAAACATGGTGATACCAAATTAATACAGCATGATGAATCAGAAAGGTGTGGTGTGATATAAACTTTTGCGAGTATGAAGACCGGGGTGAAAAGTTCTTCATCACCCATAGAAAAGGAAGGATCCTCCGACAAAACAGATGTTATATCTGGTAGTCTACTGGCCGGCAGTTGTCGGGATCTTTTATATGGTCGAAAGGCGCATATGATGATAGTGTTAGTTCTTCATCATCATCATCATTATTTCTCCTGCCCTTATCCCAATTTATTTGGGGTCGGCGCAACATGTCTTCCTCTTCTTCTCTATTTCTCGTCATATCAGTAGTCACCTCCTTTCTAGCCATATCATCCTTCACACAGTCCATCCATCGTTTCTTGGTCTTCCTCTAATCTTATAGCCATCTACATTCATACACACCATTCTTATTTTTGTCATAAATGGCGTTGTGGTACTTTTTATACTTTGTTGCAGTAGTACCTACTTTTTATAGTGCGCCTACAACAAAACAACTTTCTCCATGGGACCATTAAGCATGCAGTAGGTAATGATAATAGAAATAGGAGTATCGATCGATAGTTAGTAGTTACACCCATATTCACGAATAAATAGTTTGACAAATTAATTTTGAAAATTGTTGTGCCCGACAGGGGCGACAAATGTGAGCTATATTTTTATTATAGATTCTTGTGAAACACATTGTGATATGCAATAAGTAATTAAATTGAATTGACTTTGTTTCTATAGCTTGGTTATTTGGACGATCATTGTAATGGATTTCGTCGTTCAATTCACCTGTTTTGTGGCCACAGTGCACAGCATCGAATCCATTGCAATCTGATTGTACACATCCGCCGCACACTTCAATTTTATTTTCAATACCGTCTGGGTGTCTGTATCATGCATTGCTTTCAAAGCATAATACATCTGGTTTAGGATGAGAATAACCACAGCACCAAAAAGTTGGGTATGCTGTTTATTGAAATCGAAGTACCATTCCCAGATTATCATACTAATCATCATACTTCATACTATATCACACTTCACACTAATATTAGAAAGGCGAAAGTTTGTGAGTGTGTGAGTGTATAGGTATGTTTCTTACTTCTTCACGCAAAAACTACTGAATGGATTTAGATAAAATTTTGGAACAGATAATTTATAACCTGGATTAACACATAGAATAGATTTTCTCTTCCCGTGGGATAATTTTCAAGTTGTAGCGGGTGAAGCCGCTGGCAACAGCTAGTTATGATTAATTTTAGTTTATCGATAGTTTTAGATTGTCTTGTATTTAACTTACTCGGTCACATACGGGATAGCTTCTGTGAATTTCAAATATTGTGTGCTACGTAACATCACGCCTGTAATCCCCGAAACTTTAGGCAAAGGTGTATGTCTCCATTTCCATGGGGCTTATTAAAATTACTGAGAAAATGTGGATCACCTTTGATTAACTCCTCGTTTAAAAGCACATGATATTAACATCATCATCAGCCTATAATGTCCCCACTGCAAGGACTCAGGCCTCCTCTCTAGGAGAGGAATGGGCTTCTAATCCATCACGCGGGCCGAGGGCGGGACTGAGAATAAATATTCTCAGTCTCGCTTCATCAGCTTCGTCAGCGTCAACAGAAAGATCCCTTTCGGACTAACTTATATAATATGATAAATAAAATTAATCATGTACTATTTCACTGTGCATATTAAAAAAATAATCTAGCCTAGAATAGCTTAGACCTACATGCAGCCTATATCTAGCATTCTTGTATCGTAACGATACGTGCTAACTATTCTAATCAACTATGCAAATCGAAGATTACAAACCCCCGTTAGTCACGTTCACGTTCCAATGGAGCATCGATCGAACTGACACCTTTGAGGGGGAACTTTTAATTACGAGAAGGAGAAGTTGAGTGTCTTTGCACGCTTTAGGAAGAGATATTTTTAATCTTTAAAGGATTGTCTGCACTCTGCAGGCCTTTAGGAACCTGTACAAATGTTTTCGGCTGCGAGAATGACATTGGAAGCATCTAAACTAGACCCAACGCTGATAAGATGGGTCTTTCAAAAATCTGTAATGCTCTTAACGACGTAAAGTCAACTGTGATTAAATAAAACTATCTCTGTGATAACTTTAATTCGCACTGCAAACATCCCAGCAAATTGAAATCATTTTGAACAATATCTGCTATAAGCTGCCAAGTGTAACTTCGTATAAGTCTCATTTAAAAACCATTCTTAATTTAGAGCTCGAGGTTCGTGAAGATTGCCGTAAATAAGACGTGGTAGAAGCTTAATGTACTTCTGGAAAGTCCATTAGTTGCGATAGTTAGAGAATAGCTGAAAGGGAATCGACTGTTGTGGTATGGGCTCGTGATGAGAAGGGACAAATAGGGACTTTGATTTTTTATTTAACATTTGTGTCATATATTTTTGTTATCTCCTTTTAAAACTTTTCATTTTGATACCCTACTCGAAAGTAATAAAAAAAAAATTTAAAACCGCAATAAGTATGGCCCCCAAAATCTTAACAAATTTTTCTTTGTTTTTATTTTGTAATGTCGCCAGTGACACTCGCGCCATCAAAACGAATCTAACGACATATTTTATTCAAATCCCTTCATCAGTATAGGACTTCTGAGGGAACAAAGAAACATACATATACACATACACGCCAAACACATGACCCTCCTTTTGGGCTACGCCGCAGTCAGGTAAACATTCTCGCGTCATCAAGACGAATCTAACGACGTATATTTTATTCAAATCCCTTCATCCGTTTAGGAGTTCTGACGGAACAAAGAAACATTCTCCCTAATAAACAAACTAAAATGGTACTCGCAACAGTTCACATGGTCTTGTCAAAATTCTCTCATGGTCGAAATAACAGACAATGCTTGAGAGCAGTTATTAAATAAATAAGAACGGTAAATAACAATTATGTCAGTACAGGTGTATTGTGGGTAAATAGCAGCAGGTTGGTGGTTATTTTAGACTAGATGTTGCCAGCAGCTTCACCCGCTACAACTCGAGAATCCCACGGGATGATAAAATCGGGCTGAAAACTATACTATGTGTTAATCCAGGTTATAAACTATCTGTGTACCAAATTTTATCTAAATCTGTTCAGTAGTTTTTGCGTGAAGAAGTAACAAACATACACATTCCCAAACTTTCGCCTTTATAATATTAGTGTGATGTAGGAAGAATTGGGCAGACGATATCTTGGTCATGCCTGCCTTGCCTGCGTTGATCTAGTGGTCGCAAGCACGTGTGATGATAATGAGGCCCCGGGTTCGACTCCTGGGTCGGGCATAGTGTTTTAAGGTTTATCCATGGAATTTCTCAATACCAGGCATGGACTCGGCATTTGTGCCCAATTGATAGTAATACGCTCGTTATTACATGCGACATAATTATATCTGGTGAAATGTGGGTACACCTCTGCCTAATTAAGCCTTCGAGAATTATAGGGCTGGTGTTAGGTTATGTAATATGAAATAATTGACCCAGCCGACAATCCCAATCCACTTTATTAGCGATTTGGGCAATCAAACGGGAATACTCCATTCCTAATGTTCGTTGATTGTAGCATTAGTCACTTATAAGTGCATACCAGAATCCATTTCTTCACATATTTAAGCTCAATACGTCATCTTTATTAGTAAACAGGGCGATCCTATATCAAGCACATTCTTTCTCTTAAAGGAGTACTTTAAAAGGATGCCACGGCTATAAAATTCTTGACTATTTATTGAACAGGTGCTTACATAATCAGCACGTTTTTTCTTCAAATAGTTTGATTAAATTGGCACAAGCGTCAAGGTCCATCAGCGCTGTTGATTTACGCTAAAACCGGATCATTAGGTAACGATCAGAATATTGCATAAATTGTGGTGGAATCGGCGGTGACGCATCCGGGGAAAAGCACGTCACAAAACTATTTGACTGCATTCCGTAAATTATTAAGAGGTATAATGTTGTGTGTGGAGTCAACTTCCATTGTCATAATATTTATTACCAAAAGACACATTGCACGGGAGCTGTCTTTCCAAATCGTGATTTGTTTTACGGCTTCCAAATCTCAGGGTACAAACAAACATCCACATCTACCTAGCCGTTTCCCAACTATGTTGGAGTCGCCTTCCAGTCTAACCGGATGCAGCTGAATACTAGTATTTTACATGGAACGACTGTCCATCTGAAGTTCACATCAAAGTTAGTACTGGGTTTTAATGTGATACCCCTTCGTAAGTTAACTAAAGTTTGGGACCACTGACTACCTTCTTCGACTGTATTCTGTAAATGACAGCTGGGAGCAACGGCACAGGGGAAATCTAATATGAAATATTTTGGTGAAACGGGTAATTTTAACTTTACCTATAGAAGCATAGGTACCCGTCAGCATCGTAATGCAGACTTTTGACTACACGTTACCGGGAACTCCACGTGTTCTTACGATATTAATAAGTCTATGATGAGTCAATTTAAACATTTGTCAGAACAAATACAAAATTATTAACGCATACAACTGTAGGCTAGACATTTCACACTAAAGTATAAAAAGTATTACCCAAGTAATCATACCATTTACCAAGACGCGAAATCATGTAACGACAAAAAATTGTAGTTAGTCCATTCTATTTTCATTTCATAATTTAATAATATTCAAATGAACCCCGCCTGCTTCCAAGTTTTGTTTAATTTAAAATGTGCTTGTTATTTGCTTTTCAGTCTTTTCAGTCGGGTTTTTTAGTTTTTAAACTACTATTTTTATTTCTAACTTTTTAGTTCTTTTGTGTTTGTTCTTTCGTTGGTCGTGTAAAATACTTCGCAGATAATTTAACTTTTGTGTTTGTTTATAGAATTTGTGACTTTGAATTTATTTTAAACATAAGTGTCATATATTTTTGTAATCTCCTTTTAAAACCCTTCATTTTGATACCCTACTCGATGGTAATGGTTTTTTTTTATTTTTTCAAATCCACGATATGGTCCGTAAAACCAGCAATTTTTCATTTTTTTTTTAATTTTAATGTAGACAGTGACACTCGCGCCATCAAGACGAATCTAACGACGTATATTTCATTCAAATCCCTTCATCTGTTAAGGAGTTTTGAGAGAACAAAGAAACGGACATACATACACGTCAAACACATAACCCTCATTTTGGGCTTCGCCGCAGTTGGGTAAAAAGGAACGTTCACGTTTAAAGTAATGCAATAAAATGTAGCCTGAAGCGTTCAGATAGATCGTGAGGAAATGTTCCAGATAATGACAAATTCCAACGCATGTCCTCATGCCATACGCGCCTCTATAATGTGGGAAAGATAGAGGAGGGCTATGTGCGAAGTCTCATACAACGGCTGCTTCGTTAATTCCAACAATAGTAAGGGTTTCAGTAGGTTGTGAGTAAAAACGCCCTAAAAGGATACTTACGGTACTAGTGATCTTCAGTAAGGTCAAATGTGCCTTAGGTGGGGTGCATGTATGAACGTATAATAGACAAAGCAAAAGAAGTATTTATAGAATACGTAACTTGTCCATAGTTTATGCCCTTTTTTTCTTATATTTTGGGGGTTGGGAAATCATCAGATAACCCCTCCCGCTCTTGGGTAGAGCGAATGGGAGTGTCAGAACTAGAAACCACCCATGTTCCTTCTTAGCCCCTTATGCCGAGGCCGCGGTATCTCTTACAGCAACCCGCAGCCCTGACGGGAGTTTCTGCCCTCATATAAGAAATGTCGTGAGTAGTACGTCATCATTTACTCGCCCTTATCCAAATTCATTTGGGATCAGCGCGGCATGTCTTTTTTTGTCCATACTTACTTCTCTATTATTCTCATCAGACACCTCCTTCCTTGCCATATCATCCTTTACACAGTTCAACAATCGTTTCACAGATCTTCCTCTACTCTTATACTCTTAAACCCCATCCACAAAAACCCTCAAAACTTTCCTCAAGACATTTCTCTCAACCTAACTAGTATCTAAAATGATTGGACATCAAATAAATGTAGTAGTTACAAATGAACGAGTGACAGACAAGAGACAATACGTTATAAAACCTAATGACAATACATTAAATCCTGCGAACGACATCAGTAACAAAAATACTCGTTCATGATATTGTGGACCTTATTTAATTCTGTTACATATGGAACATTATGTCATCGCGATTACGGTGTCAAGGGATTGCAGCCAATGCCTACATAACATTAAATTCTGTAGGCTGAGAAATAATTAATTTATCCATTGAGTTCTTGCGGTGCATACGCTGGAATCTTCAAGCTAGTGACGAGACCCTGCGTCATAGGATTGCGAAATCCAATTTTGTTGTAACCGGTGTATTTGTTAGAATTCACCTAAATTTCTGGGAAAAAACTAGTCAGTCACCCAAGTGCTAGTGACTAGTGAGTGTCTGATCTGACTAGAGGTGAGATCAGACACTCCAGGGCCTCAGGGTCAGGGTGCGCTCGACGTATATTACTTTGAGTTCTAAATGGAGTAAGTAGTTATTAACCAATAGCGGTGCTGTCATAAATTCTAACACAGTGAACATAATTATAATTATAAATACAGATAATAAAGAAAAAAATAACAATAATAAATAAAGAATGCCATTATAGATATATAAATATCTTTATTTGCATTCCATAATGTTGATGGATGGAGGGAGAGGAAGGCCAAAAAGATGAATTGTGGGAGGAATGCCTTGAAAGAGAAAGAAGTATATGATGCCTTGATGTCTGACAAGAGAGATCAGAATGGAAGAAGAAAACGCCGACCCCAAATAGAATGGGACAAGGACAGGAAAGTAAGGTTATGAATGTTTGAAGATCGGATTATGGCTAAAAGCTAAAGTAAATATATAATAATAAAAATTATAAACAAACAAATTATAAACAAAAAAAAGTATAAACAGATCACGTGGCCTCCTGCTGTGGTCACATTAACCCTAGTCTATCAACCTTGTCCTTGATTTCTACATTACCTACTGGAACTTCAGGGAAGTAATTAAAACCCAAACAATTAAAAAACAAATATTATTTCGATCTGGATTTTCCCAATTCGTCATGAGTTCATGACATTCTCTTCACGAAATCGAGACTTCTTGTTTTTATATAATCGAGAAAAACGGCTAACATTCCAACAAATTATTCATTTCCGTTCGATTTTTTTTTTATTTGGCGAGGTTCTGTATTTCTCCACGTAGTTGGCATGGTGTCTCCAGCCATGTTTATTCAGGTGTCTGTCTGTATTACTAATTATTTGAAGGTGACTCATTATAACGTTGTTAGTCTCTTCGTAATTTACTCAAAATTGCGACAAATTGTCTTTTTTCTTAAACTATTTTTCTTTAGCAGCTCTTACAAAACTCCATCCATCTGGTAGAGGAAAACGGGCAAACGAAACTAGCACAAAAACCTGTTTCTTTAAAATACTTGAATAGGTTACAACTTTCATCGAAATGAAAAGTGAAGCGAATTCTCCTTCTTCAGACAGCCTAGAAAAATACTTAGTCTGCGTCAGGAAATTAGACTAGAAGGTCGTTATTCATGGAGGTGCTAACCTTGAATAGCAGTAGTTAAATGAGGTAATCATAGTTTAAGGGCAAAGAATCCTACGAGAAATAGACTAGTCTAGATGATGTCAACGATAAATTGGACACTATGCATCTTGTAGAGGACATAAAATAGGATGAAAAGTGGGCTTTGAGCCCACTTTTCATCCTATTTTATGTCCTCAGCGAAGGAAAATACTTAAATTATGAATATTTGCACAAACGAAGTGATCAAAATAAATGAGTACATCATATTTTTCATGTCATATTTGTTTTTTAATGTCGCGTAATGATAATACAGTCTTAAGATTTATATTACACGTGTTTAACTTCAGAAGATATCATCAAACTTGTAGTGAAATATTAATCGTCTTCAAAGCATGAACACGAAGAGAAACACGCAAATCACGAAGACATAGAAGAGGCTGAAGCATAGTATAGCATAATCAGCCTAATGTTCCCACTACTGGGACTCCAGGTCTTCTCTCTATGACCAGGAATGGGCTATAATGAGGATGTTTCCTGACTAAAAAGAATATGATTCTGTTTAGGCCGTCAGTTAGATTATCGAAAAATATTAGATACGTGTTTTTTGTTCGTCGAAGCAATGTATCGTCTTCTTAGGGTTCCGTAGCCAAATGGCAAAAAACGGAACCCTTATAGTTTCGTCATGTCTGTCTGTCTGTCTGTCCGTCTGTCCGTCTGTCCGTCCGTATGTCACAGCCATTTTATTCCGAGACTATAAGGATTACACAGTTGAAATTTGGCAGGTAGATGTATTCTGTAAACCGCTTTTTGATTTTTATAAAAATATAAGATTAAGAGAGTCTCCATACATGGAATTGAAACTAAAAAAACTTTTTTTCATCAAACCTACACATGAGGGGTATCTATGGATAGGTCTTCAAAAATGACATTGAGGTTCTTAAAATCATTTTTTCTCAAAGTCAATCGTTTCAAAGATAGACACATCCAAAGTGGTAAAATATGTCGTCGTCCCCCCCCTCTAACTTTTAAAGTAAGAGAGTGACAATTCTAAAAAAAATATATAATGTAGATCTCAACAAAAACTACCAACCAAAATTGTTTTGAACGAGATCTAGTAAGTATTTTTTTTTAATACGTCATAAATCGTAAATCGCAATTTACCGTTCATTCAATCAACTCAATTATAAAAATTATGTTAACATTATGTTACTTGCTGCTACGGAACCCTTCATGGGCGAGTCTGACTCGCACTTGGCCGGTTTTTTTTGTTTACGTGAAAAAAGAAAAAGCTGTAACCAATATTTTTTGGAAATCTAAATGAAGGACTCATTGGTTTTTTTGTCAACTACCCTATTTACGCAGGCTGATGAGAGGAGGAAAAGGAAAGAAAAGAGGCTCAAACAAAGAAAAATATACCTTCTATTCTTCGAAGAACCTAGACGAAAAACGATGGATAGAACTAGCTAAGTCAATGCAACGAATCTTAAACCGTCTCGACTAGAAACACCGCAATCCTATGATTCATACGCCGCCGATATAACTCCTTGTTGAAGCCAGTACTTCGACAAAAGCAATCTAGCAATAACCCTAAACAGTAATATCCGGGACGACAAAGGCCAAATTACATCTAAGGCTTGTCAGTATATTTTTCTACAAAAATATCCTTCTATTCGTAGGTATTTTTAAGCAAATTATTAAAATATTTCAATCAAACTGTGGTGATAACCTATGATCTGTCATCTCAACCATGAGACGTAACAACAACAGAATAAAGAATGTGTGGAGGCGTTTATGCTTAATTTTTTACCCGACTACGGCGAAGCCAAAAGGAAGGGTAATGATTTTGGCAGTATATGTATGTATGTATGCATGTATGTAAGTATGTATATATGTATGTATGTTTGTATGTTCACCGTAGCGCCTAGACTACTGAACGTATTTTAATAAATGAGGTGTCATTAGATTCGTAATAATAGCGCGGGTGATATAGGCTATATAAATAACAATTCTTTTTAAGACGGAAATTAAATGTCAAATTCTAAGCTCGAAAAAAAATAAATTGAGATAATCATAACATGTTTGGTATCAAATGAGAGGTCTTGGCGAGCACATAACAAATATCTATTTCATACTATAGTTTTAGTCAAAACACACCTTTAGAATGCGGTCAAAAAGTTCTCACGGTCTAGTCTGCTATTTACTCGTACTATTAATCGCATGCCACCTTGCTAACGGCCACAGCAGCTGACATCTGTATCAATGAAAACGCCATGAAAGGAGCATCAGGTATCAGTGGCATGCGACTACGGCGGTCCTCAATAATAATTTTACTTACATTTAAATTGAAATATAAAATTCAGTATATGAATATCAGACAAGAATTATTTTCTTGTTTTCTACTTTTAAGAACGCGGTTTGTAGTCGGGTTTTAGTTTTTAAACTTATATTTTTTTATATCTCCTCATATGTACTGTTAGGTTTTGGCTTTTTTTAGAAATCAGAAACCTATTTCATGGTGATATTTTGAATCACCCACTGCAGGACTTATTCTGGAGAAGTGTAAAAATATGAAAAGATTCTAAGATCACTGTTAAAAAATTCATGTATTTCTATGACACGATATTATGTTCACATTGCAAGAAATTACCACTTTCCTCTACGTCTAACATTCATATAGCCTAGTCCGAAGTTACATTTATAAACTAGTCTAGACTATTCAAGCTATGTACACTGATAACACATTTCCAGCTCTATCGCCTATGACCTCCACTACTTCCCACTGGTAACCCACTTCCGAGGCTGATGGTTGAGGCAGATAAGAAACGAATGCACAAACATCAGGCCCCGCATGCACAAACACTTCGATTCGATTTCGATTCCGAAAGTCATAATGTCTATCTAGCTCACTGTCGTAATTCCAAAAAAGATAGACATTGGTACGACATCGAAATGTAATTTAATCGTAGTGTTTTTGAATACGGGATCAGTTTTTAATTGGTATGTTTAAAGTAAATTCAAGTTTCCAGGTAGCGAATGTGTAACATAAACTAGATCAAATATCAGTAGGTAATCATCATCTGCCTAGCCTTTTCCCAACTATATTGGGGTCGGCTTCCAGTCTAACCGGATGCAGCTGAATACCAGTATTTTACATGGAGCGACTGCCTATCTGACCTCCACAACCCAGTTAATACTAGGTAATACGATACCCTTTGGTAAGACTGGATGTCAGACTTTCAGGTCACTGACTACCCGTAACGACTGCCAAAGATCTATATATGGCACCCGGGACCAACAGCTTAACGTGCTTTCCGAGGCACGGAGGAAACTCGGTATGTAATGGGCGGTCACCCATCCACAGATCGACCTAGGCAAGCGCAGCTTAACCTAAAGATCGACCCGAGTGGCAGTTCTTATTAAGCCACGGGCTCCTCAAATATCAGTAATATGATCATTAAAGATTTCTCGAATATCGGAGTAACTTTAAAGTACTTAGAAAAACACAAAAATAGAGGAAAATTACCAAACGAGGTAAAAAAAAAATACAAAAATATGAATGTGCAGCTCCACAGACGTAAAAAATCTCAATATTGGCGTAAAGATAATATCCAATTATACAGCGAGTATTATTTATCAATTCATTTATCATTTGGCTACGGACAGACGCGGTAAGTGCTAACAATAACTTATATTAAGTAAATAATATTACAGTTTACGTGGTTATAGCACAGATTAGTATCAATAGGCCTTGGTAGGAGTAAATAGTTTAATAGATGAAGGGTATGATGTACTAGATAATGAGAAGCTGCTGTGTTTCATTATGTATTTGGCTTAACTAAACGTGTTGATAATTTTTTTATTCAAAAGGCACAGTTATCAGAAATTTTGTACTTTCATCATCTCTCTCCTGCCCTTATCCCTATTCATTTGGGGTCGGCGCCGCAAGTCTTTTCTTTTTATACTTCTCTATTTCTCGTCATCTCAGCAGTCAACTCCTTTCTAGCCGTATCATCCTTCACACAGTCCATCCATCGTTTCTTTTGGTCGTCCTCTACTATTATAGCCATCTACAAGTATACTCAACATATTCCTCACTACATTTTTCTAAATTTGTAATTGTTTTACACGTAACAGTTAAAAATATTAACCGTTGAAATTGCGAGGAATGTCACGAAGGCATGCATTGTAAAGGTTGCGATAATGATGGAATACTAACCAAGTATTAATTTTACCCGCTCATTTTCGAAACGATTGAACGCATTCCGGAACGAAAATCGAAAATACTTTTTTAGATTACATCAGTTTTCGATTGCGTAAGCCAATGTTTATTTAAGCCATTTCCAAATAACAACCTATTCTCTTCGTAATTTCAGATCAAAATGAAACTCATCATCCTCTTGTGTGGCCTCATCACAATCCAAGCTGGAGTCATCAAAGAAAGTGATTGCCCCGGTGTAAAAATAAACGGAGTCTATTACGAGCCAGAAACGCTAAAAGAAAACCTCGACAGACCGTACCTTTTAGCAGTAGACTACAGCACTAACAATCTTTACTTTAGCTACAACGTCAAGGAAGATGATGATGAATTCAGGTCTGCAAGACTCAACCTTAACACCAAAGAGTTCAACAATATCGAAGGCGTCACGAACGGCTTTGCCCAAACAGTCGACCAAGGAACACACGAAATCTACATTGGTGGAAGCGATGGAATATACAAATACGACTATGGACAAAACAAAGCAGAAATCATTGGAGAAAGAGGTTCCAACATTTGGACATTATACTTCAAAGAAGTTCTTTACTATTCTCTATTCCCTCATCAATTCTTATACGTGTTGGAAGACGGACAATCTAGAAGGTTCCTAGATTTGGAAGACACAAAAGTGGATCATTTTGTTATTGATAATGAAGATGATATTTTCTTTACAAATAACACGGGGTTGTACTCCCAAAAGAAAGGGACGAAAGATGCTGTAATGTATAAGGAAAATCCTGTGGTGAGAAGTTTGACAACAGATATCAATGGCAATGTCTACGCTTGTCTCCAAGACGGCATATACGCTGCGAAAAAATCAAGTACTTCTTTGGAAAAAGTTGTTGAAGTAAACGACGGTTTCGGTCTAGCCTTTGACAACGATAACAATATCGTGTATTCGGATGCTTCCAAGCTCATTAGACTTAAAGTTAACAGACATAAAAAATGTTAAGCCTAAGGTGTCTTTGAATTGTACTTAATAGCTCTACCAAAATAATAAAAAACTTTAATTAATTGCTGTGTTTTTCCTTGTAACATACAAGCTTCGAAAATTATCAACATTTTCTGGTCGGATGATCCTTCCTTTCCTATGGAGGATGAAGAACTTTACATCCTGTTGTTCATACTATTTCAATTAATATAAGCACCTATTCAATTATGCTACTGGCTGATTGTAATAATTATCAATTTGTTAATTAATCACGCATAAAGCTCATGTTTAACCTTACTGCACTGCTCATTAAAGATAAATAATGCAAATTGTTTATTTTAAGCAATAAAAAGTTTGAGTATAAGAGCCATCCCAAACCCAAGGGTCGCTACTTCTGAAGGGTAAACTTCGTTAATTTCGTCACTAATGAACCTTGTTAGATGAAAGCCACAGGCAAGCACAGATTCTACCTCCACATAGCATACAATAGGTAAGTTTGCTTCTTTGCTTAGGTTACCTGTGGTCTGCGCGGCGCGACCACAGTCCTTAATGGCAATCTGATGATATTCCGTCGCCGTATCAACCTGCACTTTCAAATGACCGCTGAGGTTTCTCCGCTTTCATCGATTGTAGCATTCGTCATAATGTTCAAACGTGAATAAGTGAAGTTGTTTAGTTGTGTCTCCTGCTGATATGGAGGGATGAAGTGAAAATCATATTTTTCCTATTCCTCCACTATTATTTTGTTTAATTTCGTTGCGGGATCCAAGATAATTAAATTATTTTTCTGGGACTTCGTCGAGCTTCATTGTCGCGGTGCTTTTCTAGTGGTCGCCTCTGTTGATTCTGGCTTTCACGAGTCGCAGTGATTTGGGAATAGTGTGACAGACATGTCACAAAAAAATTGAGTTATTAATTGGGACAGTTTTTAGAATACCTTCGAATATTAGATGCAAGAGGGTCGATGTTATCCAACGGCCCGTCCGATACATTTTTTATATCCTAAAAGGAAAAGGTAACCTTTCAAACCCTAATTGGTTTGAAAGGTTATCTTTTCCTTTTAGGACGTTGATGTTGATGTTTTCAAATTCATCCTTTACTTTCATGTCAGTATCTGGGGAAATTCATTTGAACAAATCATAATTTATGCATATTCATTTCCCTCCGCAAAAATACCACCGTTTGACATTGTGGGACCCCCAAAATGAGAAGCGAGTGTTATTTTCCCATTTAATATAAAAGTTAAGGAAGAGTAAATAACAGCCATTCGTTTTCCTTTACGCGGGATCTGTTTTTGCAAGTCATGAATATATCTCTGCTAATAGCCTGCGGTCTCAAGCATTGTAGGACCATATTATCGCGGGTACGAAGACTGGTGTTATTTTGTTGCATTTACATATTTGTGTGAATGTAATTCACTTTCTTTAGATCATGATTTGGACTTCCGAAAGTTGAATTAACTTGGAAGCGTGTTCATCAGTTTTTTATGAACATTCAACATTCATTCAATATAAAACGTAGAGTAGAGCATTTATTGGATGCGGAAAATTCAGAGTATTGTGACCAAATGTGATCGTTGTACGAGGACTATGTCCAGCATATTATAAGAGTTCAATTTGGATAAACAGCTCTTAAAAGATGAGTACCAGCAGTTCTCTTTGGCCCTCTAATGATCAGTTAAACATACGCCATTATACTGTAGACTTGAATCTAGTTGCGCTCATCCGCATTTCTAGATGGCTTCTTAAGTTTGAAATAGAATAGAAAATTTAATTATGTGATCTTTATCTGATCTATCTTTTATACTTCTCTTAGCTCCGCACTGTTTAAAGCATTTCTGTATTTATCCTTGTTTATGATAATTCATAATTATCTTTATGTCAAGGTCACGTAGTAGAACCATATTAGACTTTTTTTTATCGAAGGAAGGATTCATTTTCACGCAGCGATTTACCTTCCTGTCAAAAAGTATATAATAGTAACAGTGAGGCCCGCATTCTAGAACAATAAAAATTGTAGAATTAGCATTGCAGACAGATAAGGTCATTGAAAAATGTTTTTGAGTTTTCTAAATAAGGGGGTCTGAAACTGTCGATTAGTAGACGATGAGAGAATCAAAAGACGCTGTCTCTTTTTCTAACAACTGGAAGTTGCCACGCCTGCATCACACAGCAAATAATCTTCAAAATATCTTATGATTTAGCACTGCAGGATTGCGCGCGTCACTATTGCATACAAACTCCAGTACACCTATCTATTCAGTACAAATTACCTTCGAATATTACGTGAGATAGGAATCGCGGAACAATACCCAATACTTTGTCAGAACCTGACTTTTTTGCTAATTTAATTTATTGTTTCATACAAGTGTTGGTGGAAAAAGCCGACAGCTCTACAAGTTGTTACGCCAGACCGGTAATATCTGGGAAGTTGAGAAATCAAGTAACTTCCGTTCCTCGCAATGTATTATTAGTGGGTAGTACACGCGAGTTGTGTAGATGTTACTTTTTAAATTGTAAGGTCAATCGTAAGGTTAGTTTTATTTTTGTTTCTTACATTAGATAACATCACGCCTCTAATCCCCGAAGGGTTAGGTCGAGGAGTATATACCTAATAGTACACTCACATTTCGCCAATAGGGGTTCGGGCAAAAAAAACTAATTATTTGATAAAACAAAAAACACATATTCAACATTTTTCGATAATCTAACTGATGGACTAATTAGAATCATATTATTTTTTTGACTCAGTCCGATCCCCTATCATGTTCTAAGCCCCGTGTAATGGGGGCGAGCCTATTGCCATCAAACGGCGCTATAATTGCAAGTCAATCGAAACCGGAAGTTATTGAAAGCAGTAAAAGTTAAAACTAACTAACAACTATTTTATTGTAACATACATCTATAGTTTTATACTAATTAATACTGTTTCATGCCCAAGTATTCTTATGTTTTATGAGCACTAATTGGTAATTAAATAGCAAACACATTAATTCATATCAATTATATTTACTGAACATTGTTAGTACAGTTAGACAAAAATATGATTTTAGGTCATAATGTTTAAGTCTTATACTTTAATGTGTACATTTACTTAGCTGAACTCAGTATATTTTTTTTGGGTTCTGTTGCCAAATGGTAACACACATGAAACAAGTCTCACAGTCCATGAACAAAGACTTTAAAATTCCTTCCATACTTCTCTGCCTTGTAACATAGTAACTAACTTTATTTATGGTGTCATAAAAATTAAGAAGAAACATAATATGTATAATATAAACAGACTTTTATAATTAATGCCAACCCTTGGGAAACCTTTACTCAATGAAGAGACACTAGAAACATTAGAAGAAAATCAAAAAAAAAAAACAACAAATAGAAATATAGAAATTACTTTTTTTTTTATAAAACACACAAGGAATTTCTGTATCGTGGATGTGTTCAAACATATAAACTCACATACACAAATACCCAGGCAAATATTAGTTCTGTGCGGGGATCGAACCTGCGACACGAAGTGCAGCAGTCCATTGCTTGAGTCACTGCGCCAACCATGCTCGTTGACTAAACCAACATCATCATCTTCCAATCCATTTTTTTTTGGACAGTGGGAAATCATTAAATGACTCCTCCCCCTCGGGCAGAGCGGTAGCCTACCGCGAGGACTACCAGGCGGTTGGGAGTGTCAGACTTCTACTGACTAAAAACCACCCATGTTCCTTCTTAGCCCTTTGTGACGAGGCCGCGGTATCTCTCTCGAACAACCTGCAGCCCTGACCGGGTCTTCCTACCCTTGGCGCATATTACTTGGGGTCCCCGTCATGCTAACAGTTACTCCTTTTGTCCTTCAATTATGATTCCTCGCACAATCCATCCATCAACAGCAACTAGGCCTACACACACATTTCTGTGGAGGATTGTCCTACAAGCATTGTTGAAATGACTTGAATGTTAACTATTGAGTTTTGAACTGCTATTCAAATATATTTATCCCGAGTCCTGTGCTAGAACTAACAGGTATTTATATTTTAAAATATGTTTACGTAAGGAAGTCATCTTTGTATTGGCTTTGCCTTTTTGTAACATTTTGAGGTTGAACCAAGCTTGACTGGATGTAACTGAATACTAGTATTTTAGCTGGAATTTCCGGCCATGTTGAGGCGGCTGGCTTCCAGTCTAACCGGATGCAACTGAATACCTGTATGTTATTTGGAGGAACTGCCTATCTGACCTCCACAACCGACTTAGTACAAGGTATTATGAAAGCCCTTGGAAAGACGTGTTACCAGATTTTTGAACCACTGACCTGCACCAGTATGTCAACTATGTTAGAATTTAATTGGCCATCCATATTTAGATAGGTAGCTGTATGGAATAATTGATAATGGGAATGAAACAAAAAAAACGACAGTCAAGGGCCTAGATTCTAGTATAAAACCTTTTTTACAGTGAGTTGATAGGTACTTCATTTCCCTTGATCACTCATTTTACAGATAATTAGCTTTATATGATTTATTATATCCTTTATGAGTCAGTGATTTTGTCACAGTAATATGATAGCGGGGCGTTAGCTATTTGCGACACTTAGCTGTAATTAAATAACAATGGATATTACAGGCACAGTGATTAATTGGAGCAGCTTTTGTTACAATTCATTATATTTAATGAAAAAATTATACAGTAACTTACTGTGGCCTACTACTTATCACAGAAAGGAAACCTGTTTCCCATTAGTGGGAAAGTTATATGAAGAATATGTCATGTAATAAATAAAGTGTTTGAATATTGTTGTATTGAACTTAATATATATGTATTCCATTTTGAAAGAGTGATATTGTTATGGAGTTTAAGCAATGGAGTATAGTACATGAAGTGAAGTGAAAGTGAAACATTTATTATGAATAGGTAGCAGAAGTGCAAACTACTGAACCAAACTAGATGAAATTCTAGAAAGAAAGTGCCTACATCATTTCACTCCTTGCGCAAATTGTTTTGGCACGATGAATTTGTTTATGTTCTAAAACATGGTAAACAATGATCATGACCCAATTATGTTGATGGCTTTCAGAAGCTAGTTGAGAGTACTTACGGTTCTGGACTGTACTGAGCACCCCCGAAGAAGCCGTGCCTGTCCGGCTGAGTCGTCACAGACGAGCATATCGATGTTGTATCACCCTGTTCACTCCTGTCTCCTCCCGCACTTTTCACACTCTTCTGCAGCGACATAATGACAACAATTCACACTTATTTTACCTCCAACCCACTACCATCACACACTCTCAGCAACCACCACAGCGAACCACGGAGTGGGCGTACAAATTAATTACAAAACATGTATGCAACTGCCCTGCACGATCACGCCCGTCCACAAACACTCAACTCCACAATTAGTACATAAAACGGCTGTTGCGCACAAGCCCCGGTGACCGCCACATAGCCGAAGACAAGACGGTGAATAAGGTAACAAAACGTGCCTAGAATAAATACAAACTATACTTTTTCTTATCACAACTCAACGTGTGGGTGGGCGAATGAAGTGAACACAAGAATGTACGTCATTTTTTTTAGAGATGCGTTTTGCGTCAACAACATTGACAATAAATATTAATCAACTTATCGATTTTACGATTGATTACGATTGACTAATCGACTATGCCACTAAAGACAAAACAAGCAAATTGAAGTTTTCCTAGATGGTTAAAAGTCGGTGAACAAGATTCGCATCGCTGATTTTTTACCCGATTGCAAGGAAATAAGAAGCTCGAGTTATATTAAATTAATAATAAAATAATTTTGAAATTGTTTAGTGTAAAGTTCGAGATATTTCATTAAAAATATTTATTCCCCAGCAAGATAGTTATTTTATAAGCTAAGTCACTTAGTCACTAAGACTGTGAACCTTTTTACAATTTAAATTATTAAAAAAAATCATAAAAAGGTAGTTTAGAATGGACCGATGTTGTACTTTAGTCGAGTTTTGATTGTGACCAGAATAGAAAATAATTTTAGTACGTCGCAATCATTTTCAAGTCCTGAAGTATTTTAGGAAAATTCCGGATGTTTATTTGCTGTCATCAGTGCTTTTGACATCTTAAAATGACAGCTGACAGATGTCACAAGTTCTAGTAAAATTAGGTTATTATTTTTGTAAAATTGAAAATAGATTAAAAAACATCGATATTTAACTTAAAATGAATAACCTAAGAAAATTACTAGCAAATCCAAGTTTGGCTAGACATAGTTCTACGGCTCCAGCTGAATTCGTTAACAGGAACCCTCGAAATTTAGAGAAAATAAGGATTGCCCGCAAACCTGATGGTTACCACTTAGATGCCCCTGGAAGGAGATTCTGGCACAAGTTTGTATAACCAACATCATAAATCAAATTATAACTACATTAAATAGTGTGGAAATGAACAATTTTAATGAATGTGGCCTAAGTTTAATATTATTATTACCTATATACATATATTACATATTAATATTTATACTTTCCTTTTAATGTTGTGTTTCTTGATAAATTTAGTAAATAATTATTTTTCTACCAATTTTACAATTGTTACCAATGATAAGGTTAAAACGTTTCCACTGTCATCTCTTCAAATGCTAAATACATTTCAGGTAAGCCCACCGGCTAAATATAGTTAAAACTTCAACCGTCGAGAAAAAGAGAAAAACTGACATGTTAAACGAATACAACTTACTCCATCAAAATAGCATGGTCTCTCTAAACTAATGTCTTAACCTTCCCTATTTTTACAGGTTAATACTAAAAGCAAGTAACCGCACAGTTGCAGCACAAGTAGTTCACTTTGTTAACGGACCAGTTATCGAAGCAAAGACTTCAGAATGGGCACTACGCAAACAACTCTACAGTATCAAAGACACTTGTGCGTACATGAACTTAGGCAAAGTCTTCGCACAACGGTGTATCGAAAGTGGTATCACAGAGATGTACTGTGATATCCAACCAACTGAAGGCGGAAAAGTCGACAGATTCATCAAAGAGGTTGTCAATGGAGGTATCAAGTTGGAAGAACCAGAAGTCTATAAGAAACCTAATCCTTGGGATCTGCACCGCCCTGAAAAGCCTTGGGAAGTTGCGGAGGAATAGTTTTTTTATTTAAGTTAGAAGTAAATAAGTAGGTAATAAAAAACAAAATACATATGATGTGAAGATGGTTTTTTGTTGTTTTTTTAGGTTTCACTTATCTATCTATACACTGTATAAAAATACAAGGGTCCAGAGTCCAGACTGACATACATAATTATTAATGCCTAGCCCTAGCCACCAAGAGCTGATAATTTTAAATTGCACTAATAAAATCAGCAATTTAAAACTATAATACCGTAGGTACCTTTAATAATTATGCAACTAGCTGTACCTGGCATGCACTGCAATACACTCTCATACCTAGTGCTACCTTGTATTTGCACCTACAGACTATAATTTTTTTGAAGCGAAAACTTCTTTAGTGGCTTATTTTTACCCGACTACGGCGAAGCCAAAAGGAAAGGTAATGATTTTGGCAGTCTATGTATGTATGTTCCACCATAGCACCAAATCCACTGAACGGATTTTAATAAATGAGGTGTCAATGGATTCGTAAGAATAGCCCGGGTGGCATAGGCTATTTAAATTTTATAAAAATATATAACGGAAATTAAATGTCAGATACTAATATCGAAAAAAATTAAATTGAGATAATCTTATCATGTTTGGTATCAAATGAAAGGTCTTGGCGAGCACATTACAAATATATATATATATATATATATATTATATTACAGTTTTAGTCAACATATACGTTTAGAATGTGGTCAAACAGTTCTCGCGGTCTGGTCTGTGCTATTTACTCGTATTATGTAAATAAAGAGCCAAAACATTAAGTAGAATTTTACATTATGAAAGTAATCTTATATTACGTATTTATTAGACAACACAAAAATAAAATTCAAATAAAAAAAATACGCCTACCCAAACAAACGCAGACTAATAAAACCTTGGTCTTAAAAGTAGAAAACAAAAAAATACACCTTATATTAATTTAGTAAATAACGTATTATTATGTACCTAACATTATTATAGAAGACAGTCGTAGTCGCATGCCACCTTGCTAATGGCAACCAGCAGATGACTTCTGTTCTGTATCAATGAGAACGCCATGAAGGAGCATCAAGCATGCGACTTCGGCTTATTTTTTGTTTTTTGATTACATTTCAAAGTATTCAGCGGCGTTAAAACTCGGCGTCAAAGTTCGATCCGTCGAGGAGTTCCAGTAGCATTCACCTAAGTAGACCTTCAGGTCACTCCATCAAGTTCGCAGGTGAGGTTTCATCTTAACTTTCTTATTTTTTAGCTAACAAGTACCGTAGGTACCTACGTATTACATAAAAAAAAACAAAAATTTTCAACGTGTCAAAGTTAATTCACTTGATTATTCCCGCAGCTAAAAAGCCAACGCTTGTGTGTGTGACCCGTGTCTATATAGTACCTAGTTCAATTCTATGCCTATCATTTTTGCAAATTAAATAAGTCCCTAAATACAAACATCCCAATATTCATACACTGCAAGCGCGGATCGGATCGTGTATGAATAAACTGAAGTTATTACGGGTGGGTGTAGGTAAGCATACCTACCTAATAAAAACTTTTTAGTGATTCACATGTCCTTCCCCTTCACAACGTACCTGCGTGATGTTATGAACTGGTGTAAACAATAGACAGAAGTTTTAATATCTGTGTATATCATTGAGACAGACATGGAATTTCAACAATCCCAATCCATTTGCTATCATTTAGACATCAATACGACGACGCAAAGTTTTGTATTTAATAGAATAACAAAACATCACGCCTGGAATCCCCGAAGTTTGCGAGGTCGTATTGATGTCGGTTACATAGGAACCATTCTACCATCAAATTAGCTTGTTAGAGAGAAAATACCAAAATCGCTGCACATTTGGCTGAGTTCTCCCGATTTCGCCAAGATTCCATCATCTGATCCCGACCTGGTGACTGACCACTAAGAAAGCATTCGAATAAAATAAGAATTTTACAAAACGGTTCATAAACGACGGTGACGAAAAGATCGTTAATAGACAATGTAGTTTTTTTTTAGTTTTGTTGATTTTTCAAAAACAGCTAGTCCGATTTCCATAAAAAAAAATATGGGAGAATAACCCTTTCCAACAAAAGATTTTTTCAAATCGGTTAGCAAGCGACGGAGTTATGTCCGAACAAAAATAAAAAAAAATATATAAACATCCGAATTCGTCCTTCTTTTTTAAGAAGTCGGTTAAAAAATCAGTCGACGCCAGGGTTGGATTATGTACTATAATAAATTATAGTATTTATACTATAATTTCTCCCTTTGTACTATTATACTATCCACATCTATGGATAGTACGCTAAAATACTATAAACCAAACTTAAAGTTTGTTATTTCCACATGCAAATGCTGACTGCGAACGAATATTCAGTAAAGTGAACCTTACCAAATGACTAAAACACGAAACAAGCTGGCAACACAAGGGCCGCGGGTAGTCCTCTGGTTATCGCGGCCTCGACATAGAGGGCGAAGAAGGAACATGGGTGGTTTTTAGTCAGTAGAAGTCTGACACTCCCTTTCGCTCTGCCCAAGAGCGGGAGGGGTTATTCGATGATTTTACACCCACCAAAAAAAAAAAGAAGCTGGCAACACAAAAAAATAAATAACTACTATTATGATTTATGAACTGATAAACTTTAGTAGAGCAGTAAATTTTGCCATAACTGGTGTTGATTACAATGATTATAAGTTAAATTAAAAAAGTAGTTAAAAAACTAAAAAACCCGACTGAAAACAAACAAACAAACGACATTTTAAATTAAACAAAACTTGGAAGCAGGCGGAGTCCATCCTATTTTTATCATTTCATAATTTAATATTCAAATGAAGTTTTGTTTAATTTCAAATGTGCTTGTTTTATGCTTTTCAGTCTTTTCAGTCGGGTTTCTACTTTTTTATTTCTAACGTTTTAGTTCTTTAGTGTTTGTTCTGTCGTTGGTCGCATAATATAATACTTCGTAAGTAGATGATTTAACTTTTGTGTTTGTTAGAATTTGTGACTTTGAATTTATTTTAAATATATAGGTGTTATATATTTTTGTAATCTCCTTTTAAAACCCTTCATTTTGATACCCTACTCGATGGTAATGGATTTTTTTTGTAGCCAGTGACTCTCGCGCCATCAAGACGAATCTAACGACGTATATTTCATTCGAACCCCTTCATCGGTTTAGGAGTTAAGAGGGAACAAAGAAACGGACATACATACATACATACATACATACATACATACATACATACATACATACATACATACATACATACATACATACATACATACATACATACATACATACATACATACATACATACACGCCAAACACATAACCCTCCTTTTGGGCTTCGCCGCAGTCGGGTAAAAATAATGAAAGTGTACTATATTTTTTTATAAATACTATCATTACATAACATTTTACGTAAAAACTGTCTTAAAAAATAGTAGGTACCTGGATGGTAATTTTTTTGGGAAACGACGTTTTCTATAAATAAAACCTAACTAGATCGATTTATCGCCCCCGAAACCCCCTGCATACTAAATTTCATGAAAATCGTTGAAACCGTTTCCGAGGTCAGTTAATATACCTATAGCTATACAAGAATTTATCATGTACCTAAAGGTATTAGATCCTTCTTTTATTAGTGTCGATGACAGTATGTAAACTGAGTCAGCCCAAAATTAAGCGAAGAGTTTGGCATTTTCTGTTCCGTCCATCAGCTTTTGTGATGTGCAAGTAACGGGACGTTCACTAGCAAGTAGAAATCGGGTGTCTATCGAAATCGATAATATACAGGGTGTCCAAGAACCTGGCGTCCAACTGGATTCCCACGATGCCCCAAGTTCTAACAGTACTCAGAAAAATATTTTAAAAAATCCACCCCATGTACTTACAGAATTATACTGATTTCAAAAAAAAAGGGGAAATGAGCACCCTGTGACATACTTTTGAATGCTGTGACTGCTAATGCTGATAATTTCGATATTTCTTGGAGGTTTTGTAATCTAGGGTATTGCTGTGTCTAAATAGAATGTAAAAATAAAGTACTTATTGTACCATTTTAAAATAAAATATTATTTTAACTAAAGGTGATATGGAAAACTATTGAATTTCGCAACTTTGACCGACTGTAGTGTAAAAAAAATGTACCAAAATAGTATGGCAAGTGACGTCAAATTTTGACGCGTTTATTCCTCTTTTTAAAAAGGTATAATACTTACACATTAATTTGAAAAAAAAAATTTTTGATAATATTTTTACTCAACAACCCAATTTTTACGAAGTGCCTACCTACTAACGGTAACTGTCGGACCCTTTCTTATCTTAGAAACTGTTATGTTACTACTATTATTTACTTCGGTTCCAAGAGTGAGCAAGAAGGAAATACACACAGGTAGATGGGTTCCCAGTAGAATAAAAGCAAAGAATGTTAGTTTAAAGATATTTTATTACAATAAATGTTCAAAATGTTGACCACCCGCGGCAATACAAGCTCTCACTCTCCTTAAAAAGGACCGCTTTATGTTTCGCGAGTAACTTTTTTGACGTATCACCTGCACTGCTTGTGTTATCTTCTCACGAAGGTCAGCGATGTCATTAATGGGCTTCGCATAAACGAGCTCCTTCATAGTTCCCCAGAAAAAAAAATCCAGCGGATTTAAGTCAGGTGAGCGGGCTGGCCACGGGATTGTTCCTGATCGCCCAATCCACCTGTTCGGGTATTGCTCGTCCAAAAACTCTCTAACGGATACGCGAAAATGTGCTGGACAGCCGTCGTGTTGGAACCACATATCTGGTGGGGTCTCTTCTAGTAAGTTTGGCAAATCATTTTGAAGAAAATTTAAATATGATTCGCCAGTCAAATTCTCGGGCATCTCAAATGGACCAATAATATTCCCACAGAGAATACCGGTCCACATGTTCACTTTGAACCGGTACTGGGATCTATCTTCTCGCATCAAGTGCGGATTTTCCACATGCCACTCGTGCAAGTTGTGTAGGTTCATGTAGCCATCCTTCTTAAATGTTGATTCATCTGACCACAAAATTTTGTCGATAAAGTTTTCGTCTTCTCGATGTTTTTGCAGGATTGTTTCACAAAACGCGACTCGGCTCGGATAGTCTCGAGGTAAAAGACTTTGCACTCGCTGTACGTGGTACGGATGATATTCTTCTTTTTGGAGAATACTGTGTGCTGTGCTCTTCGGTATCCCCGTATCAGCTTCTATTCCTCGCACAGAGATGCTTGGATTTGCCGACACCGCCTCTAAAACTTCATCGCGTATGAAGTCATTTACGGGTCGTCCTTCACCAGCTACTTGATTGGGGAACCGCCCGTCACATAGTGATCTGTGCACATTAATGAAAACTCGATGGTCGGGATATCGCGTAGCCCTCGGATACCTTTCTCTGTAAAGTCTCGCTGCAGCTCGTCCATTACCTCTACATTCTCCATAAATGTAGTGCATATTTGCGTATTCTTGCGGAGTGTAGGTCGCCATGGTAGCACACACAAAACACAAACTGTCCAAACACAGGCAAAGGTCGTCGTAAAGAGTTCGTTTCAAAGTCCAGAGCACAAAGAGTAATCGAGTCCAATAAACAAAGCTTTAAATCGTAGTACGTGATCAATGGTAACAATAAGAGAGAGGTGCGTAGTAACGGCAGGAGGCAGTGACGCGTACTGACCGTACTGTTATCCTAAATAGCACGATCCCAGATAGCGTCACTATCTATCTCACTCGCACCTCTAACCTTTTTCTCCCTCACTCTTACCTGAATAATGGGGTACCATAAAGAAGAACCAGCAAATCGCAAAGATAGTTTCTGTCTTGCTCCCTCCTGTTGTAATAACGAATCACTATGGTGAGATGCATGCACATACCGTCCCTTACGGTCTAACCTGTTTTTTGAGAGGCCTGTTGTTATTTTTATGAGCATACAATAGTAATTCTTTAGAGGTTAGATTCAATTCGTCGTAAATTTTTCTTTCTAAGAATTCTGTAAGACATCGTAAAAATTGGGTTGTTGAGTAAAAATATTATAAAAAAATTTTTTTTTCAAATTAATGTGTAAGTATTATACCTTTTTAAAAAGAGGAATAAACGCGTCAAAATTTGACGTCACTTGCCATACTATTTTGGTACATTTTTTTTACACTACAGTCGGTCAAAGTTGCGAAATTCAATAGTTTTCCATATCACCTTTAGTTAAAATAATATTTTATTTTAAAATGGTACAATAAGTACATTATTTTTACATTCTATTTAGACACAGCAATACCCTAGATTACAAAACCTCCAAGAAATATCGAAATTATCAGCATTAGCAGTCACAGCATTCAAAAGTATGTCACAGGGTGCTCATTTCCCCTTTTTTTTTGAAATCAGTATAATTCTGTAAGTACATGGGGTGGATTTTTTAAAATATTTTTCTGAGTACTGTTAGAACTTGGGGCATCGTGGGAATCCAGTTGGACGCCAGGTTCTTGGACACCCTGTATAATAAGTATACCATAAACAATCTTTGGGATCCCTATCAGTAAAATCAGGGATTTTTTAGTTTAAGGAGTTCGTTAAATTATTTTCATTACCATAATAAATTATAAAAGAAGACATTTATTTTCTAAATGTATTTGTTACATAAAGTTATAAAAAATATTTAACATAACCATCAAAATTATCAATACAACCCTCCAAGTTCATTTTCATGTCAAGATTGATTTTTGCATGTAAAAGTCATTCTTTAGTAATTTAGTCGTCGTTCCTTAGTAGTTAGTAATTTTGATGGTTATAATTCGGTAACTTCATACGTCTTACAGTCGCAAATCAAATTTTCATAAACATACAACCAAGCACTGGCCTGCAAATTGCCAAAAACGTAAGAAAATTAGAATTTCGCGGGCCAGATGTGAGCTTCCACCTTAAGTAATCATTTAGTATCTCTGAGTACCGCAGTTAGCACGGATTAAGTAATCATTAGATATATCTGAGTACCGCAGTAAGCTTCATAAAACCAACATTTTGTTATGTATACTGGGATACAAGTGGTTCCGCTCATCACTTGCGATAATAAATAAAAATAAAAAAAGGTGCTCACAAGGAATAAATGATCCACGATACATAGATATTTGACGGTTATTGAGTACCTAAACATGGTGATAGAAAGAGTTGTTTTAGCCTTCTTGCGGATTTTTGAGTAATCGCTTGCATCGCTCAGTTCACACGCCCGAGGAACGCGCACGCCTAATGTAGGGTCAGCCTAAAACTTGGCCTTACCATGGCATCAAATTTTCGATGGAATCGTTGGTTACAAAAATTCAGCATGCTCTCAATGTGCCTTCAGCATAAAACGCCGTGTAACGTTTGCATGGCGATGGCGTGGCGTGACTCTACTCTACCGCATTATGTATAAATCTGTTGGGCCATTTCTACACTAAAGTCATTACATTTAAATTTCTGAACGAAGTGGTTTCCGTCAAGGTACCAAAGAATTGCTAACCAACTTTTTAGTGAGTCACACGTACATTCATTTTGTAGGGCTAAAATTAAAAATAATTAATGGAATAATTTTATATTTACAGTGTTTTACATTTCTTTTTGCATATTTTCTAGACAGTGAAAGAATTATTTTTAAAAAGAAGGTCAACGTGAGCTTGTATTAAAATGGCGGAAAGAATGATGGCGTCTATTTCAAAAGACGACACAACGTCAAAACTATGTTCATCTCTTTCTTACTCGTGTAACTTCTCGTAAACCACTGGGCACGCGTAGTGATCAATATGTCCACGTGATCTGTCGTCAGTCGCGACTCGCGTAATTGCAAATGCAAAATGTACAGGAAAGAAACGTTTGTGTTACAATGAAATCGTAAAAGTTTTGTTATTATAAGTTGTAGTGTTGTAGTTTTAAAATGCCTGCGTCTATCGGTGTCAATTTACGTGTAACTGGCCACTGCAGCCAAGGCGGGAGAAAGTATATGGAAGACTTGTTTTCCGTTGCTTATCAACAAACTGAAGACGAGAGGGATTTGGAGTATGCTTTCTTCGGAATATATGATGGCCATGGCGGTAGCGAGGCCGCAGCTTTTGCGAAGGAGCATTTAATGGACTCTATTGTGAAGCAGAGGCAGTTCTGGTCGGACAACGACGAGGATGTACTCAAAGCAATCAGAAATGGTTACATGTTGACCCACTTGAACATGTGGAAAGAGTTAGGTAAACACCAAATTTCACGTTATTAACTAACTTAATTACGATGTATCGTACTAAAACTCTGCTTTGTTTGGGCCCAAGGCGAGTGCTAAGTGACTGTACCAAATGTTTAGCTTGACCTTGTTGAAGTTATTCGTAATTTTTTCTTGAGTAGTTTGACATTGAGTTTACAGAAGTTTTTCGAATGGTCATTGCCGTTGCCGTCCGTGCTATTGCTTTGTTAGATAATAGCAAGTAAAACAAATCACCTCTGCAAAGTTTTTTGGGAATCCCACTCACTTTGCCAAGTGAAAGCAGTTTTACCAGTTTGAGTTTTTACATTGGCTCAAGTTTCGTCTTACGAAAATGTTATGTATAAGGTCATTATTGCAGTTATGAACAACTATAGGACCGTTCAACCTCAAAGATACCTTGCTAGGAAACCTGAGACTTGTTTGCCTATACTTTATCAACATGACAAGATTATTTTGCATATCTAATATTGATATTTGGTAATGCTTCTAGAATATTATATCACACATTCTGATGTTTAAAACATTTTGACTAAACAAGTCAATAGCTTGGCAACAACCTCAAGTTTCTTGAAACAAAACCATTATCCTTGTGTGTATAATAATACAAAGTTATGGCATTAAAAGTTGCTGATATCCACCAATTTCACACAGCCTACCAAACAACTTTCACACTGCAGATTGTGGAAAAATAAAAAAAACTTTCCATATAGATTAAGTTCAGCGATGGACTGTATAAAGGACATGGAGTAATATGTAAATTATAGACACATTTCAGTTATTGGGCAGCTCGTACTTTACAAACAAAAGAACTTGAGGTTGATTAGAATACAATGTTTCAGGTTTTCATTTTAAATACCTACATTCTTATTGAAAGTAGTTTTAGTAGTGTAATTTTAAACAACTATGCCAAAAACTCAAAGCATATCAAGACCTAATTAAAATACATGTATAGATTTATGAGTATACTTGGCAAATAAAAATATAGTTTTATGTGAAGTATAAAACTTAAGTTATTTATAACCTAAAAGTTTCAACACATAACTTTGTAACTTTATATTTTAACCCTGAGCATGGCATTGTTTTAAAATTATGCAATACAATTGTTATTCATGTGATAGGCATGAAATAATTACAAAATATTCCTTTTGTTACAGAAAAATGGCCAAAAACCGTAACAGGGTTACCAAGCACGGCGGGTACAACAGCAAGCATAGCTTTTATACGCCGTGGTAAAATATATATTGGACATGTCGGGGATTCTGCTATTGTACTCGGTTACCAAAAAGATGGTAAGTGATTTGGATTCACACCACCTTTTTTATCAAAGTGTTTATGAAAAGGCTTACTGACTGACTAAGGGCTTGTCATACTTTTCAACATAAAACACTCCTTATCAATCAATGCATACTTGCTTAGGCGTGTGAGAACTTGTTCAAACTTGTTTAGCAAAACTTTGCACTGCATTACAACGATTATGCACTTCTTCCACACATTTGATGATATGACAAAACAGCAATGAAGTCCCTGTCGGCAGTAAGATCTTCAGTCAATTCATGTATTAATTACTGTATCCACTTTCTAATTCTGGTTTTCAAATGTGTTTTATTTATTAATGAACCCTCATTTATAAATAAATCCATTGATTTATGATCTTCATTAATTATTGGCGAAGATATCTTAAGAAGAAGGGTGGAGAGACTTTTGAAAATTAGTATTTGAGGAAACTATTGCTGTCGCTCTGCGAGAGCTAGGCGCCAGGGCGGCAGATAAAGACAACTGCAGATCCGACTCAATAGCTTAAGTAAAAAGACATATTTCTAGGTGTGGCTCTCGCCTATTTCCTCCTCCAATATTGTACCAATTTATAAGATAATTTTAGACACTAAATAAGAAGGATGTATTCTGTGCCCTTTTGTGTGTTCTTTTTTCGTTAATAGTTGTCAAATTTGTACACTAGGCCTCTGTTAACAGCGATCTAAATAAGCAATTTTAAGCATTTTGGAGGGTTCTAGTGCTTAGAAAAATAATCACACAGATCAATCATAAAGATAAAATAATCATCAAAAAGAAAAACATAGGGGCCTACAAGTAGTAAATATTTATAATTCTGTAAAAAATCATAGCTTTATAGTCATTAACAAGAAAGAAAACAGGTGTTTCTGTGGAGAAAAGACCTCCCGCATTTCCTGTTAATACTTAACAAGACTGTACACATTAAATAAAAAATAACAACACTTATACCAATCTAGATTCACATGGAATTATATAATATATTTTTTTTTAGGTTGTGAGGAGTGGGCTGCAAAACCATTGACATCAGACCACAAACCAGAATCCACAGCGGAAATAGAGCGCATCCAAAGATGTGGTGGCAAGGTAGTCTCGAAGGCTGGCGTTCCTCGTGTTGTATGGAACAGACCTCGTCTCGGACATAAGGGACCAATCAAGAAGAATACCCCTATGGACGAGATTCCGTTCTTAGCCGTAGCAAGGTCTCTTGGAGACCTTTGGAGTTATAATCCTCAAAATGATGAGTTTATAGTCAGTCCCGACCCTGATGTTGGCGTTTTGACTATTGACCCGTCGAAATTTCGGTAAGTTTTATTGCAATAGGAAATTAAACAAGGTAACGCTGTGTCTCAGCCATTACGGTCTGGATTCTTATTTTGATTTGACTCAAAATAAGGAGGAGCTCTTGTGTTTGTATCTGTAGTTTTTCTGTAAGTCTTGTTCATTTGAATTTCACATAACAGGTTCTAATATGTTCTAGTTGGAATGTAAAGAACTAGAACATTTTACAGATTCATGACAAGAATTTGTGTGGTATATTACAACTATAACACGTAATTGTTTCATTTTCCGTATATAATTTTTATTTTTATTAATAAAAATTATATACGGAAAATGAAACAAAAAAAGTTATTCATTTCCGAAAGTAAAGCTTTTAGGCTATTTACTATCTGAAGTACTTTTTTTTTTGCATAATTGTTTTATAATTGAGCTTACCTCATATTTTGATACAAAGACAGACAAAACATAATTTTTGATCAAATTAATTTGCAAATTTTAACATTTTTCTGTATTACAATACAGGTGTCTGATCTTCGGCACTGATGGCCTGTGGAACATGATCTCACCAGAGGGCGCCGTCAGTCTGGTTCAGGCTACCGAGCGGCACAACGAAGCTGCACTCGTTGGTGGGAATGGAAATCAGCCTAGAGACTGGCTGAACCCTTCTAAGAGTCTTGTAGATCATGCTTTGGAAAGGTATGTATTTTGAGTGCAATGTGTAAAAATAGATGTGATTTTGATTCTGGAAGCTAGCAACTTCGCAAAAAGCTGTCAAAGACTTTACTGTTTTAAAATATTTAATCAATATTACCATGAAATGGAATATTACCCTTATAATACTTAAATGTTGACATTGAAGTACTGCAATAATAACACTGGATTTTGGAGATTTTAAAGTGGTTTTCCGCCCATATGACCTAATATAACATTTTTTAATTTTAAACTATATTTTAGTGAACGATAAAACAATAATTTCTATTTTCATCCGACAATATTAAAGAAATTCATCATAACATTCATAACAGTGGTGAATTTGATCACCATCTTAATAAAAGAAGTCACCTTATATCCAAATCTTTTCTATAGATGGTCAAACACTAGAATGAGAGCTGACAACACGTCTGTGGTCACTCTCATGCTGGACCCGCCGGGCCCACCACGTGCCACCGTCCTGCGCTCACGCAGCAGTGCGACTCGACCCACGCCTGCAGCGCCCCCCGCCCCTGCGCGTCCAGACGAGCCACGTGCCGACGACCCCGAGCCGCGCCCCATGCCGCAGAACGGTCTCACCATCATGACGCGCTACTCAGACGGCGAGCGCGCCGCCCCCCCCGCCCCGCCCCCCGACGTGCCCCTCCCACCATGCGCCACGCTCGATACCCGCCTGCCTGCCGCACCGGCGCTCGACGAGACCCCACGTGAAGCGCCCGATCCAGACGATGACTCCATCGTCAACTACGGCAACCCCGCTGAATCATACTTTATGGCTCGTCTCCTCAATCGTACACGCGTCATCAACACGCTGTCGGCCGTCCACGAGGAGATCGCCGGCACCCCGGCGGTGCGGGAACCTTCCGAGCCCCGCGAGCCCACGCCGGCGCCCGCCACTGTCGTGCCAGACGTCGATACGGAATCTGACGCCTCCACTGCCAACCGTCCCCCTCTACCGCTTCGAGCTGCCGCCGGCGAACCGGCCGAGTCCGCTGCAGAACCTACAAACCTTCTCGATGATGATGGCGGTATCCAGATCAATGAAGTCTCGTCGAGTTCACCGACTGAGTGTCCACCGAAGCCGCGCGGGCGACGACCACGTGCAGATGCAAAGCGCGACCCCTCAGCGGCCGCACCCGACCGCGTACTGCGCTCGCACCACGACCCCGAGCCGCCGCCACGTCCGCACACACGCCAGGCCACGCGCGCCCGCCCGCCTGCCGCCCCACCCGCGCCTGCGCTGGACCGCGTCGTCATACTCACCCGCCGCGCGCCGCCCGTCCCGTCACCCGCGCCCCCGCCGCCGCCGAGAGCCGACCGGCTGGTGGCTGGAGATGTGAAACCCTCAGGGCGACGCGTCGCACCTGCACCCGTCGAGCCCATCCCAGCCGATGAGGAAGCGAAACGTAGCGGCACTCGCTCCACGCGCTCTCAGGGCGCGCAGGGAGTGACACCTCTAGCTCAGAAGATAACGCGCAGCATCGGGCTGTACGCTCGCGAGCTGCGCGGCGCAGCGGCGGCGGCGGCGGCTGCGGCAGGTGCCCGGGCGGGAAACTCGGCGCGCGCCCCGGGCCCGGCGCGGCGGACCCTGGCGGCGCGCCGCCCGCCCCCCGACCGCTCGAAGGAGAACCTCGGAGCCGCCCGGGGCCGCGCCCGCGCCCGCGCCGCTCCCGCCGCCTCGCCCCCGCCGCCCTCGCCCCCGCCCGGCCAGCCCGACCCGCCGCGCCCGCGCACGAGACGTGCTGATAGCGCAAGGGACGACCCTGAGGTGCACTCCACTACGGCCGAGCCGCCGCCGCCCTCTGCCTGTGCAGGCGCGCCCGCCCCGCCCTCGCCCTCACGCCCGCGCGCCCTGCGCTCCCGCAACGACGCGAGCGAGCCTGTGCGCTCCGTGCGCGACCAGGGCGCCTGCAAGCGCACACGTTGCGCCGAAGAGGGTGGCGGCGCCAGCAAGACGGCGCGCTTGGCGCCCGAGCGGTGTGCGCGAGCGCTAGGCAAACGCGCGACGGGTCCGTGGGCGCCGGCGCTGGCGCTACGCAACCGCTTGCGCCGGCGACTGGCCAAGTAGCGCGGCCGACCTCCGCGCTCGCGCCTCCGCGGTCCGACGCCGACGTCGGATCCAAAGATGACTGCGACGTATACGGTTGATTTTCTGTTATTGTTTTTTTTTTATTTTTATCGCCGTCTCGGGCATCTCCGCGGACGGCGGCTAGACAGTAGGTAGTAGGTAGTCGAGTTGGGTGACTCTGTGGACCGCTCGGGGCGCCCGGACCCCGCGACTAGGCGGAGTCTCGCGGCCGCCGTCGACGTTAAACAATAGTACAAAAGTATATTCTATTTAACGTGTAAGTTTACCGCGTGGACCAGGAGGATTTTATTAGCCCTAGTAGATATTTATTTTCTCTATATTTATAGCTTCTGTCGTAATGCATTTAACCATAGGCGAAATGTGAATCTGATTTTGATTGTTGTGACGTTGAGTCAGAGGCTACATAGTAACTTCAGATAGATAAATAATCTGCCTTATAAAGCGAGAGTACAACATGTTAACATTTTTATAAAATATTTTATAGGATCACTTTATTTGAAACTCAAGTTTTAAGCAATAAGACATTCTCATCAGAGACTCCATTGATGTTAAATTTAGAGTCATGATCACAATATATTAATTGATAAATAAGTCTATCCGAGCATGTGGCACTTTAGCTTTACACTGCAGTATTTGTTATAATAGGGTGATGATAACCGTTAATATTTGACACGATTTTAGACACAAATAAACATTTTGACAAATTGTTAATATACTTGATAGTATACATATTTATTATAACAAATCTTTATTATATTACTTAATTGGAACTATACCAAGAGTGCTTTCTCGAAATATAACGTTAATTAAGAGTGCTATACCTAAATATTATGGAAAATGTACAGATGAATTGTGTACAGTTAACACCAAAATTATTTGTTTAGATTGTGCTAATGTGTTTTTATATAAACTTAGCTAGATATCGGAGAAGTTATTCTTTTGGGAAAAGAATTTTTTTATGTACTTCCTAATTAAGCTTTATTGATTTTAGGACGTCATACTGAATGATTGTTACATTTGTGCCGAAATAGTTAATTGTGACAGAGCTCAGCCGAGCGATGGGAACTGTTTACTCTATGAACATATCGATTAGCATAAAATAGTTGTACTTGCACACAAAAGTGAAACTCAACCTATTTTCGGTTAAGGATTAGTTGTTGGTGCATGAACCATTGTTAGTTAATTCGTTCATCGATCTCCTGGTAGTTATCCATTTGTTAAATAATGTCTTACACTATCCACCTCCACTTTAAATTTAACTATCGAAATAATGTGATTATGAGACCATTGATTTATTTAAAAACCAAAAAGGTTTTGCATGAATGCAACTTTGTTGACACTGTAAAATATGAGAATATTTTTTTAACAGCAACATAGATGATTTGAATAGATGTACCTAAGAATGGACTGAAGATGTAATGTTAAGTTAAAGAGTCCAAGTTATGTACATATTAATATAATAAATGAAAAAAGTAATAGTGCCTCATTTGTTACCGACTTAACAAATACATAGGTAAAAGTGTTCTTTCATATATATGAGATATATGTATTTTTATTGAAAATAAAATTTATGCATTGTAATTTAGCTGTAAAAGAGGATTTAATATAATTTGTTAAGCTAATTGTGTAAAGATTTTAAAGATTGGCAGTCTGTCGCTTATATCGTAAAATCAAGGAAATTGTATAGTTTAGTTTACTGAGTTTTGTTTTGAAGACCTGTAAGAGACAGAATGTCAAGTTAGACAGAAATTGGTGACAATTTTGTAACATGGAGGGTATGAATGCCTTGAGAAGGGCCGTGACCTGACCACAGGGGTTATGGCAATCGCTAACGATATAGATTGAGATGCTAAAAACAAATTTTATTACTATACATAATTGAAAGTAAAAGGATTATTGTAGATTTTATTTTTTGATTTAAATAAAGTTTGTATGAAATAGATGACGCATTTTTACCCTCCCTATCCCTTTCCTAAGAAGTTTGTTATAATTGATAGTCATAGAAATTTATATAAGTTTGGTTTTTACTAAGCAATTATGGTATGGTACCAACAAAGACCGCATGTCGTTTGCACACAATGAACGTTGAAAATCTGACAACATCACAAGGAACCCCTTTTTTTTCTAACCAGATGCCCTATACTGAATGGATAAACATAATGAAAGCAATTGCTGTTTTCCCTCTCACATTGAGAACCCACTTTTTACACGTCGCAGAGATTTGCTAGTCCTTTTATTATTTTTTTGGCGGGTGGAAAATTATCGAATAACCCCGCCCGCTTTTGGGCAGAGCGAAAGGGTGTCAGACTTCTACTGACTAAAAACCACCAATGTTCCTTCTTAGCCCTTTATGTCGAGGCCGCGGTATCTCTTACAACATCCCGCAGCAGTTTCTCAAATTCAACAGTTTGACCTCTCAGTTATAGGCCAGTGGTTCTATGCCACCAAATTTCACTACTCATTTAAAATATTAATTACATCGTCACATTATGATTTTGTGTCGACCAATGGTTTATTTATTTATTTAAGTACTTGAAATGAAAGACCAAATGCAAACTCGAATGTTTTGAATTGCGGTAACTGCTAAGAGATTAACATAATTTTAGAGGAATTTTTTGACTAAAATTATTGACTCCTTTTTGAACAACACACTGTAAACCGTCTCTGTAAAAGTGTTTAAACATGCCAAATAGCAGGAAATTGTTTCACAAGCAATATTATGAACGGGCAAATATAAATGTTAATATTCCACAATAATGATAGCTACGCGTTCAAAATAACTGTTTCATACACCAGGTAGCTTTTACGCGCCGGCTGATGAATGCGGAAGCTATCGGTCCAGATGCATCGTCCCCTAACATGAATGGCCACCAACCCGCCCTATTTTTATTCACACCAGTGTCAAACGGCGCGCTCCCGCTCACCCTACTATTTCAACTCGGCTAGGTTATAGTTTGGGCGCGCTCTAGCGTCCTGCCGGGCGCCCTACTCGCCGGTCGTCGTCAGTTACTCGACGAACGTAATAAGTGTCGCATCTGTTTATTTACCGCAATCCGGTTAAAATGTGACTTTTCGATATAAATAATGGAAATAACATTGCTGTAGTATTTTCAAAAGTGGCGTAATTTGTAAGTGCGTTTCCGGCGTGTAAAAACGTATTAATGACGTGAAAAAACGCGGGAATTTAGCCTATCGGCAGTGCAGTGCGTTTAGTTTATCGATCGTGTTTGTTGTGTTTGCTACTGCATTGGTGCATTCGAAATAAACTTAAATGTAGTTGTTTACCTCTCTCTCATGGCTTTCTCATTTAACTTTGTAAATACGCAGAATCGCTGCTATTATTAGCACGAGGGTTAATAGTTATCGATCGGAGATGACATTATAAACAACTGGGCGGAATCAGGGTCATTCAGGGTTGGCAAAATACGCATGTCGCCGGTTTTTGACATTATGATCACGTTCATAACCGGATCCGAATAAATAAACATTGTTAATAATGTAAAAAATAGCGAACTCGCATTCCTTAAGTTACCTAACAAGCTCTACTAGTTTTTTATCCTGACATGGAAGATATTTCGGCTATACGTTATTTGCTGTTTGTGGCTGTTATCGAATGGTTTTTGCCGCAGTACTTAGTTAGAGTAACGATATTCGTTAGCAGATAATGATCTTTTGAATAACAAGGCGAAGTGCTGCTCCACAGATCGATTAAATAGAGACCTTGGAAGCAGTCCAAGTAACGTTTTTTGGTCATTTGGTAATGACGTTTTCCGGCAATAATAAATACAGGGTGTAAAGTAACCCTTCACACATACGTCAACCAAGCGTTCTGTACATCAAACTAAGTAGGTACCCCTACGCAATTTTTTTTGCTCGGAAATGACTTTTTTCGGGTCAAAAATTTCATTTTACGGTAAAACTCAATGTAGCACTCTTAAAACATTGTGCTAGTGGATGCTTTGAATAGTAAAAGGGACATGGAGGTAATTTAAGTAAAGTTATAACCTGAAAAACCAGTATTTACAAAAACAGCTGTGCAAAATTTGGAGCTTTGACCCCCAATATCTCCGTAACTAGGGGGTTCCCAGGTATGGACTAGAACAAAAAAAATTATCGCAGTGGTGGGGAGAACAAGTGCCCTTCGTTTACGTTAAGGGTACTTTTACACCCTTTATAGGTCATTAAAAGACGTATCTTTTGCAATAACTGTAACAAATCAACACAACCAACAATGTCAGGCTCCCAAAGCCCTCATCGTCACCAAAAAGTTTGAGAAAATCCTTTAGGATCCAACCCATTCATGGATGAACACAAAATATAATTATCTCTATTATTCCATTTATCACGCATTTGAGTAGGACTCTCTCATGGCCTCTCCAACTCTCGACTACGTCCATCGTCCATCGTCAAGATTTGTGACAATATCAACCTCAACATCAATTAACTTGTATTGATTTCAAGAAGAACACTAGTTCTTACATTGGATGACAAACATATATTATATGAAGATGAACTACAAACAGGCTGTCACCATGACGACGACGTAATCCCACCTATCTAATACCGCTAGCTTGAATCTAGTAAGATCTGTCAGACAATGCATCCATCAAGTTTCTTCACGGCCCAGAGCTCGCATGACGCAAAAGAAACCTTACACTGGCTGAATAATATCCACAAAGACCCTCCTAGCACAGACTACTACTTAGGTACTAGTTCTAGAAAATAAGGTCAAAAGTACTATTCTTTCATTTGCCGACTGCCTACATTAAATTTGTACAGTTACAACAATAGTTAGGTCTAGTTAATTAATTAATTGCTATGTTTTTAAACAGTGATCCAATAATAAAGTGTTAATTTAATTAGCTTGTCTAAATTGGCAGTTAGGTAACAATATCTATTATGTACCTATCATTATCCATTATATGATCGGTTAGAATGGCATAGACTTGTGATGTGGATTTTTTGGATGAGTGAAGAAGGGTTAAGTTGTGAAACTTTCCTCACAAAGTTGAATGGCTATGAGCAGGGTATGAAACCATGTACAATGTCAATTAAAGACAAACATCATCATCATCATCAGCCTATAATGTTCCCACTGTAGGGACTCTGGCCTCCTTTCTAGGAGAGGGATGGGCTATAATCAACCACGCGGGTCCAGTCCGGATTCGAAGATTAGATGTCACATGTCTTCGCATTTGTTGGTTCTAAGACATGCACGCCGTTTTGAGAGAAGTGGTGCTGAAATAAATTACATAAAGTAATGGACCTGTCTGGGTTCGAACCCACGACTTTCTGTTCGTAAGTCGGGGCCGCCATCACCAGGCCACCACTGCTCTAAAAAAAATATATTACAGATGAAATTACGGCACCAGTTTCCTGCTATTTTGGCCCACAGTTTGTCCAACTTTCGGCAGACATGTCCTGCCCAGTCCAATTTGAGTTGAGCAGCCTTTTGAGCTACGTCAGCTATTTTTGTTTTGGAACGCAGTATTGTGTATCGAACAAGATCCGTTCATTTAACACTTAGTATACTGCGCTCCTTTGCTCTTTGGCAAACCTTGGGTTTGGACTTCTGGATGTTAGTCAAAGACTTAATTAATTTAATTATTTACAAAAAAATTAGTTATTAAATTAATTTAAGATTTCCTAGTTTTCCTTCCATTTAATTTATCATGTTTGTTAAAGAGATTTCATCCTTATAATTGACCCTAACGATCGATGCAATAAATGTACAGGGTATAATTTTTTCAGATTTTAGCCGGTTCGATTCCCGGGTGTGGGAGAAGAGAATTTTCGAAAATCTTTGAATGCAAACTGCATTCAAAGATTTTCGAAAATTCTCTTCTTTTCAAAAATAATTGCTTTCTATTCAAAAATAAAGGAATGTTTCCTTTGAGTAAAATTTTCTATCTGCAGTATTAAGAGTACTTTCCCTCCAGGTGGAATTACAAAATTCCACCCTTTAGAGTTACTCAGTTGACGGTTCATAGGGATAACTGAAAAAGGAGCGGGAAGGATGGTGATGGATGCGATACCTAGTTACTTATTTGAACACTTACAGGTACAGGGAAAGGTTATTTAATTTTAATTCTTTCCTTTTACATTCATTTTCCTCATTGCAAACCGAATATAAATGCTCGTGGGAGTGCTGAAAGCTAAATTTTCCCTAAACAAGTAAGTAGGTTGTAAAGTACTAATACCTCTATGTACCTGCCTATTGCTATTTTAGTCTGTATAACTGCATCGAGTGCAACCTCAGACCTCTAGACCTCTTTTTTCTTGGTAACTGCAACTCATAAATATCTTTTTTTAATGGTACATTTTCTATTCGTTTGCAAAATGGACAAAACGAACTGGAAAAACAACGAAAAATACTCAATCCGTTACCGCAACGGAAACGTGATAAAAACTCCGTCGTTGTAAACGGTTGTTCGGCACGATCCGTTTATTATCCATTTATTATAAAATTAAACTGTGATCTTGTTACGAAACTTCATACTTTGTTAATGGAAGATTTGCTGCTATTGAGACTTTTTACTGCTGGACTGGCGACGAAGAGTAGAGCTGAATAGCGACCTACCCCGGCTTCGCACAGAAGCATAATAATGTACAATTTTTTTTCTCTTGAATTACTCTATCTATTCCTGAAAACTTAATTAAAATCCGTTGCGTAGTTTAAAAGATCTAAGCGTACAAATAGCGGGAGCGACTTTGTTTCATACTATGTAAAGATTTTGTAGCGATTCATCTTTATTTCTCACTAGCAGACGTCACGCGGTTTCACCCACGTAGTTCCCGTTCCCGTGGGAATACAGGGATAAAAAGTAGCCTATGTCACCCGGGGATAGTGTAGCTTCCCAACTTACGGTGAAAGAATTTTTCAAATCGGTCCCGTAGTTTCGTAGTCTATTCGTTAGAAACAAACAAATATTAGTGTAGATATAGTGTAGATCAAATCGAAGACTGAGAGACTATCTGTTTGAATTTTACTAAAACTTTTCTTACTACTCTAATTCTAGAGTTCGATCTTGAAAGCAAGTAGGTAAAGTTTTCCTCACTAAAATAGTCGTGTTTTCACCGATTTCCTGTATCATCAGAAGATACTACATATTGATGCAACCTCCTATAGACATAACTACTGAGCGTGTTAGCTAGTACCTAATCTGTGCTAGTACTAGCTAATCCTATCATAGGATCTATTGTTATAATATTACCAAAGGATAAAAAGGATTCCCAAAGGGTTGGGCAGGGGAGTAGCCATTAGTTCACCCACGTCACTATGTAATATGTAAATTGTAATGGTAGCGATTTATAAATAACACCTTAGCAGTAAATTATTTTATTATGATCCTATGCTGTCCCACTGCAGGGCAAAGGCCTCCCTTCCCTCCTTCCACTTTTCGCGATCCAGTGCGATAGTAGGCTCCTTGGAGAAAGAGTCCAGCTCATCCCGCCATCTCCTTTTGGGCCAAATTATTATTTTAATAATTAGCAGTTAAAAAACAGCAGCAAATAATTATGTTAATAATGAATGAAGCTATTTTCTTCCAAGAATGATTCCGGCTTACTAAAAATAATTACATCCATCACTCATTCATCAATATAGCACAATTTCCATTTAATTTTATCTATTTGCAAACCATTCAATATGGTGACAGCTGTAACGAACACGTTTCAGTCATTAATTTATTATCTATCCGTTCTAAATAGTAATAATTATTAGCTTGTCTATATCTCTTTTGTTATTTAGTCGCAAATCCTTGGGCTAATTACATAGTGTTTGTTAATTTGCATCTTAATTTTAGAGTAGTGTTTGAACGTTCCAAAAGTATCGGGTCCTAAATCCTTATTGCTCTTTTGATACCTTTGTAAAAATTTGCAGTACCTACAGTCGAAGGTTTTAGCTCTTTCAGGAACTCTTCCTCTCATAGATATGATGTGATCGTGGCAAATAATATCAGTCGCTCGGTTCGATCTTCAGATTAAGACTGGTTGTTAGTTTTCCGGGACCAACGTCTGTGGTGAGTGGCCTCCCATTACATACCAATTCGAATCGAAAATCTGACAAAGTCTTACCAAGTCTTTACCCAGCTAACTGGGTTGTGGAGGTCAGGGAGGCGGTCGCTCCTTGTAAAATACTGGTATTCAGCTGCATCTGGTAAAACTGGAAACCGACCCCAACGTGGTTGGGCAAAGGCTAGGTAGGTAGATGATCCGGAGACCCCAGAAAACTATTTTAATGCATAGAGAGGATTTATGAAATGAATTTTTAAACTGAAAGCCTATTAATGCAGTGTCAGTAAAACAGGTCGTATTTTCACAAAACGAATGCGAACAAAGATAACTTTACGCAACACAATATCCCACTGCTGAAACTCAGTCGATTACTCGATACTCAATGGGTAACTTTGTCACACAAGCTTCCGGTTTTCACAGTCCATTGGTCTGGAACTGTCAACGTCATTTGCCAATAATATTGAATCGCAATGAAATGTAAATTCGGTCTGACACAAATCTTTTGCAATACAGTATCTATTGCCATTTCCGATGACTATTAGGACACAGGTCTCTTCTATATGAGAGCGAATGGACTTTATTCCACCACGCGGGCCCAGTGCGGGTTGATGACGTCACATGTCTTCTTGGTTCTAAGTATACAATTTTTTAAATACCTGTCTGCTGTCTGGATATTATATAGTAGACAGCTAGCTTTTGCCCGCGACTTCGTCTGCGTAGAAGTCGAAAATGGTTCTAATAGGATTTTTAATTTGTTTTTTACGTTCAAAAAATATATAACAATCTTTAATAAAATTTAAAGGTCCTTCCCAAGCCTTCACTACTTGACACCACTTCTACTAAGGAATTGACATCGTGCCATACAAAGTTTGCCCCTCAATTGCACCCCCTTAGGGGTAGAATTTTGGAAAAACCTTCTTATCGGATGCTTACGTCATACAAAGAACACACCCTCCAAATTTCAAGGCTCTACGATCAGCGGTTTAGGCTGTGCGTCATTCAGACAAAGCATTTTATGTATAAAGAAGATAGATTAGAAGGATTCATTGGAGAATAGCCAGAATTATTTTCTGTAAAATTTTAAAGGGTTTGGAAGTACAGTAGCACAAATATGTGTTTTAATAGATGAATGAAGAAGGAAGGAAAAGGAGATTGAAGGGATCTTTGCAATTGTATTGTCGATTTGTAGTTTCAGCCTATCCACATAGGAAAATAGAGTGGTAGGTTGTGGTAACGTTCGCATTGAACGAATCGACTTTTCGAACTATTTTATTACATAGCCAAATAAAAATGCAAACTTCATCGCGAAAGCCAACTTCTGACAATCACTTTTTGTTTTCGTCCGATACAGCAGTGAGTTTACTCGATTTCTTGATTTCTTTCGGCGACGCGGACGCGACGCTCATTACAGTATGGCAACCATAATTTTACTGGAAAGTGGACTTTTAGCTACCGTGGGGGAAAGCTTACGAGTGCTAGAAGTATGGCCGGGGCTTGTGGGGTGACTATGTTCGCCGTTGTTGTGGTTAGCCGTGGCGTAGCCAAGATTTTGTTATTAAAAGGGATTTTGTAGCAGGTTTTGAAAGGAGAAAGGGTGTTAGCCATTTTATCGGTTCGTAAATACTCACAACAGTCGATTTTCAGGGCATTCATTTCGGAACGCAATACATTTATTGGAGGGCTATCCAAATGTGCTTTTTTCAATTGAATATTATAATCCTAGTTTTCAACGGTTCGGAATAGGGAAAATAGTATATGCACTGCACCACACATGTGTATAGAGTCCATATAACATTTATAGACATTCGTGTCCAGCCTTCAATTCTTCTTGATCTTTATTAGCTAAAGACATCCACTGCTTCGGGTTCACATAGACCGTCACCGTCAGCACATTCGCCCAGTCTCGCAATAGTCAGATTCTCGCGGTCTTCACCGGGCCATCACTCCCCGTCGTGTAACCTTAAGGCCTTAGAATACCCCGTCGGGGCTGCGGAATGTTGTAAGAGATACCGCGGCCTTGACATATAAGGCTAAGAAGGAATATGGGTGGTTTTTAGTCAGTAGAAGTCTGACACTCCCTTTCGCCCTGCCCGAGAGCGGGAGGGGTTATTTGATGATTTCCCCCCCCCCCCCCAAAAAAGCCATTAGCATATATACCCTATAACTCTGCCAACTTGTTCGCTTTGTACCTTTATTTTTTATTTTATTTAATCTAATAACATTGAACATCTATATCACATTACCCAGTTATGAAGTATCCTCTATTTACCATATAGTGTGGGCACACTATAAATAGAAAACATGGCAGTTTACCTGCCACGGTGTTTAGTGTAGGCAGCGATTCAAAGATAGATACACCATAGTGAACACAACTCACTTCTCTTTTCTATGTATATGTACATATAATTGCAATTACAAGTAATTAAATGAAAGTGTTCTCATGTTTATAGTACTTTTACAATTTTAATTGATATTCTTGCCATTATGTACAGTTTGAACACAGTTCTTACCTTGTGCTAGCGGTTGATTGAAAAAAAAAAAAAAACGAAAAAGCGCGCCAAAATTGACAAGATGTGTGGTTTTCCGGATTCGGTTGTTGCGGTAAAGTTCGCGTTATTAATCTGCATATAACTTATAGCTTCGTTTGTCCAAATAAGTGTAAATAACAGAATTTAATTCCACAGGTTCCGTTTCTAGTGTATTTTCATATTAAATAACAGTTTGAACTGAAATAATTTAAATTAGTGAGTGCAAAGTGACTGTTCCAAAGTTATTTTCGTGATAAAAGTGAAAAAACAGTGATTGTTAACTGTAAAAGATTTTTTTTTAATCCAGTCAAAGGAATTTTGTAATCATGGGTAAGTTTATTTATGCTTCTTCTTATAAATCGAGGAGAGATGGTTGAAATTCGAACAGTGCAAAAATACATACTTAATTATATTTAGTCATCCCGTTAGATGTTACTGGGGTAGGTGGGTAAGTGAAAACGGGCCTATTTATTGATTTGTTTGGAATTAAGTAAACTTCTGCGGTTGTACATACATTATGTAGGTATGTAAAGGCCAGTAAGTTAGCAAGACGGTTTAATGGCTCAATGGTATGTAACTTTTGAAAGAGAGTGAAAATCCTAAAAAAATATTATAAGGGGTGTAAAAGTACCCTTAACGCAAACGAATAGTAAGTACTTATTCTCCCCATCACTGCGATTTTTTTTTGTTCTACACCATACCTGGGAACTCCCTAGTAACGGGAGATATTGGGGGTCAAAGTTCTAAATTTTTCACAACTGTTTTTGTAAATACCAGTCTTTCAGGTTATAACTTTACTTAACACATTCGCGCGCGGTGGTCACTTTTTCGAAACTTGTGAAGGAGCACTGTTTTCCCCCATACATTTTTTTTGACGTTTATCAACGTTCTTTAGTACCTCTATTTATTTCAGTAATGAACTATGATTAGAACGACATTATACGTCGACGTATGGTGACGTTCCGCAACATATAGTTGTTTTTATTTTTTTTAAATTAAACACAACGTCTCGATACGTCGACGTGCAGTTACGTTCTGCCACATTTCACCCTTAAAAGCGTATTAAATTATACAAAACGTATATGTACGTCGACGTACATATACGTTCTGTAACATTATATATTTCCTAATCTATTATACTACACGCAACGTCTTACTACGTCGACGTATGGATACGTTGTGCTGCATGTTATCTTTCGTTACCTATCATATTAAACGCAACGTCTCATTACGTTGACGTATGGATACGTGGTGCTACATGTAATCTTTCGATATCCTGCTGAATTACACGCAACGTATCATTACGTTGACGTATTAATACGTTGTGCTGCATTATATATTTCTTTACCTATCATATTTCGGGCAACGTGTCATAATGTCAACGTATGAATACGTCGTACCGCTTGATGTCCTTTTTACCTATTATGTTTTGCGCAACTTCTGATTACGTCCACGTAAAGAAACGTCCCCCTTCATTTTATCGTACCTTACTTGATATATTATTCGCAACGTGACATTACGTCGATGCATGGATACGTTTTGCTTCATTTTGTCTCATCTAATCTATTATATTACACACAACGTTAACTGAAATACAATAAAACAAACACTGTCTTATGTAGGTGTGTAATATTTATTGTTTCCGTTTTTTCGGAACGATAACCTGTCCCATCAAAAGACATAATCCAAGAAATTTGAGCATTTCTTGCCAATTCGTATCTCTGAAGTTATAGTTGTTCTGTCTAGTTGGTCTTCTTTTGGAACATTGTGTTTGCCCATGAGCATTAGTTTTCTCAGCTATATAGCTATGTGTGGCGGTAATAACTTACCAAAGACTTGTTCAACTGATGAATTGGGGCCAATTTCAAACTGAACTCCTGCCGAAAGCTCATAAAATTCTAAAAACGGGATTTCAGCCATTGTTTCTTCCCATGCTGATTTCTGTCGGGGCGAGGCTTCTACGGATGGGTCACTTTCAGGGCTCGCAGGATCTGATATCAGAGGCGGCGCCTCGCGACGTGGGCTGCTTTCGGGGCTCGCAGAGACGACTATCTTAGGTGAGGGTGGCACCCTACGATGTAGGTTGCCTTCGGGGCTTGCAGGTACTAGTATCCGTGGCCAGGGCGGCACCTCGCAATGTGGGCTACCCTCAAGGTTTTCGAATGCTGCAGTCTGAGGCAAGAACGGCCTCCCGCGATATGAGTTGCCTTCGGGGTCTTTAGGGTTTGGAATCTGGGGCGAGGGCGGCACCATGACATGTGTATTACTATCGGAGTTCTCAGGGTCATAAATTATATTCTGAGGCGAGAATGGCAACCCGCAGTGCGAATTACCTTCGGGATCTTCAGTGTCTAGAGTCTGAGGCGAGGGCGGCACTATGCTATGTGGGTCACCTTCAGGGTCCTCATTGTCGGGATTCTGAATCGAAGGCAGCACCACACGATATGGGTTGCATTCAGGGTCCGCAGGGTCAAGATTCCGAGACGAGAGAGCGGCACGTTGCGATGTGGGTTGCCTTCAGAGTCCTCAGGGTAGGGACCCTTTTTTTTTTTTTTTTTTTGTTGGGTGTAAAATCATCGAATAACCCCTCCCGCTCTTGGGCAGAGCGAAAGGGAGTGTCAGACTTCTACTGACTAAAAACCACCCAAGTTCCTTCTTCGCCCTCTATGTCGAGGCCGCGATAACCGTTGGACTACCCGCGGCCCCGACAGGCGTCGGCCCTTTCGGGCCCCTCCCATGTTGCTGACATCTCTTTGAGGCGCGCGTGGAACACGAACGCGCCGTCGACACGGCCTGTTTTCGTCGTGAGACGGACGGACGGCGAGTTAGCCCATCACTCACCGTCCACAGGCCCGCATCTACGGTGGCCGAAGGCTACGGTGGTCATTCCGGGAGGGTAGGGACCCTGAGGTGAGGGCGGGACCACGCGATATTGGTTACCTTCAGGGACTTCGGGGTCTGGATTCTGAGGCGAGGGTGGCACCTCGCAATGTGGGTTGCCTTCTGGATCCTCAAGGTCTGGATTTGGAGGCAAGACATCATAGACAAGAGTGGCGCTCCACGATGTTGTCTGGGTAGTAAGGATGGTGTGAGCAATGAAGAAAAGCTTGAAACGTCACCAATATTATTTATAAGGGTAGATGAATTAATAGAGATTGTGTCAACATCTTCATCGTCGGTAACCTTCTTTTTTTTTTTGGTTGACTCTTCACTCGTGGAACTGTTGCGCTTGCGCTTATTTTTATGGGTATCAAAAATACTTTCATCACTATTTATATTACTTTCCTCTTGATCTTCGCTATAGTTTTCATTTTCAGAGTAATCAGACCTGGTTTCATCGCTACTACAGTTCTCAGAACTCCAATCATGTTGGTCCTTTTGGTCACCCCCTGGATCATAATCTGCATCAGAAACTGAACCATTAGTAGCATAGGGGTCCGGCGAAGTACCACCAGAAGAAGTTGGCTCAAATATTTTCATTTTTATGTTGTTTCGTGCTCTTTTTTCCATGTACAACAAATAAATGAAATTAATTAAAGTAAAAATAAATCAGTTATTATATTGAATTTGAATTCAGTAAAAAATATGTGATAACTTACGATTTTAAAAGTTTCGTAACTCGGGAGCTTAGTCACTGTGCACGTGCGTCGCGTAACGGTGCACAGCCCGACTGACAGTAAGGCGGCGCATACGCAAGTTGACGACTATGTACGTTCTGCGTTTGCGGGTAGGTGTCTTTTTATGTGTGAGAAGCACCCACAAAACGCCTAAAATGTCGATGCAGTGTGACACTACGAATTCAAGGTTTTGATATGTTGTGGCACTGTGACGTCACTATAGGAGTTTTATATGAGAAACGGACGTTTCCTTACGTACTGATTGATAGGGTAACATAAAATTTGACGTATCGATACGTTGTGCGACACTGTATCTCGATTTTTTTACGTTTCCATACGTTCTGCACGCGAACGTGTTAAATTACTTCCATGGCCCTTTACTAGCACAATGTTTCAAGAGTTTCCCCGTAAAATGTGATTTTTGACCCCAAAAAAAAAGTCTTACTTAGTTTGATGTACAGAACGCTTGGTTCACGGATGTGTGAAGGGTTAATTTACACCCTGAATATGCTGTAGATCGCAATAAAAACTTTCAACCAAAATTGGTTTGAACGATTCATAGTAAATAGTTTTTAAGATATAGCACATTTAGTATAAACCGCAAATATAAATTTGTCAATCATCACAAAATATGTTTTTCTGTTGCCGCTTTAGTTGTTTTGATAAAAAAAACCGTTATTTTCAGTAGTGCGAACTTAATTAAATACTGGTGTAATGAGGAAAACCAATACTATCAGAATTAATATACGTGATATAAATCCTACATAATCTATTTCACGATCTACATTCCTACTTATTTGACCCAGTTAGTTCGTCAAAACATGATGCTTTCATTTCCTTTCGGCGCTCGATTGCAAAACGGAAGTGCACTGAAGCGTAAAGAAACAGCGTCAAAATAAACAACAGCAGGCACAATAAACAGTCGTAAGAAAACTACCGGTTGATTTCTTACTGCAATGAGATGACAAATAATATTTAGCTTGCCGTGTCACGCAGTTCAGTTGATGTTTCTCTTTTTGCTCGGCTCCTAAAGGTAGCAGGGATTTACCCTCAAGAATTTGGCCATCAAATGCAAAACAAAATCTGATCCAGCTGATAGGTAGTTCGAGAGATTAGTGGGTTCCAAGTTCAACCTATTACTCGACATCTCATCAGACATTGTATCTCTTGACTTATGGCATAATATCATCCTTTACACAGTCCATCCATCGTTTCTTTAGTCTTCCTCTACTCTTCTACCCCTCATCACATTCATACTCAAAACTTTCCTTATTACCCCACAAGCACATTCCACGACAAACGATTATCAAAGTTTTTCTAGGTCTATAAAATAGATAGGTACTTATGAGAAATTTCGGCCGAAGTCTCAAAATCCCTTCCTCTTTTTTATTTTTGACTTTTTCCTCGATCTTATTAGATCTAGGAAAAAAACAAACATCAATGGGGTGTTTTTTTTTTTACTGTAATATGTATCACCACAACAAAATCAAGCCTCAGTGACATAACAACGTAGCTCAAGGACGTGCAGTTGACTCACGTGGATTGTCTGCAATCACAATCTGCAAGCACAGTTGTGCTGTATGCTAAAGTAGGCGCAGTATTCTGATGGGTCGCGGCGATGCAGATTTTGTATTGAATTGATACTTAAACGATATGATTTTTTTTTGTGGCATGTCTTCATCTTCCATACTTCTCTATTATTCGTTTCTCATCAGACACCTTCTGTCTTGCCAAATTATACTTTTTTTGGGGGTGGGAAATCATCAAATAACCCCTCCCGCTCTGAGCCGAGCGAAAGGGAGTGTCAGACTTCTACTGACTAAAAACCACCCATGTTCCTTCTTAGCCCCTTGTGTCGAGGCCGCGGTATATCTTTCGAACAACCTGCAGCCCCAAACAACCCGCAGCCCTGCCATATCATCCTTAACACAGTTTATCTAACGTTTCTTCTTTGGTCTTCCTCTACTCTTATACCCATCCACATTCATTACATGCCTGCCTCATTATTATCATCGTTAAAAGTTTATTTGATCATAGCTATATATTATCAATTCAATTTGTAGCATGCATGGTGCACATAGTTGTCAATTTTACTATACAGTCTAATTTGAAGTTCGAAATCATGAGAAAATCAAGACCATCCATAATAAGTCAGTGACATAATTATTTTCTTCCCTCTCTCATGTCTTGTGATTGATCGGTGCTCATAAGGGTGTCAAAGTACCCTTAACGCAAACGAAGGGCACTTGTTCTCCTCACCACTGCGATCATTTTTTAGTTCTAGACCATACCTGGGAACAGTGGGAACCCCTTAGTTACGGAGATATTGGAGGTCAAAGTTCCAAATTTTGCACAGCAGTTTTTTTAAATACCAGTTTTTCAGGTTATAACTTTACTTAAATTACTTCCATAGCCCCTTTACTATTCAAAGCTATGTTTCAAGAGTGCAACATTGAGTTTTACCGTAAAATGTGATTTTTGACCCAAAAAAAAAGTCGTTTCCCAGCAAAAATTTTTGCGTAGGGGTACCTACTTAGTTTGATGTACAGAATGCTTGGTTGACGTATGTGTGAAGGGATACTTTACACCCTGTATTTTTCTCTTCCAAATTTACCCTGTAAGTATATCTTGTCACTGACTTCTATTTTATGCCTCAGATAATCCGTTCCTCATTTCTGTGGTGCAGAACCTAAATAAACACTGTTGTCTCAGTCTGTGTGTTCAGAATACACCAGCTGAGTGCTGACTGGTACGAAGCCCACGTGCCTCGCTGACCCGAATGTACCGCCGACGCACCGACTCACACCTTTCCGACATTCCCCACCGAACCCTGCAACTAGCTACTTTATCGTTTGTTTACTGTGCTACTGTCAATTCAATACGGATCTAGAAACCTGAATTCTTTGCCGGTGGTAATACTAGGGACATCGTGTCAATTGTCTAGTTGACAAAAAGAAATCGAATTAGTCCGTCATATAGATTTCCAAAAAATATTGACAAATATTTTTTCTTTTTTCACATATCCAACAAATGAAGACGATACAGTGCTTCGAAAACTCGTGTTACGTCACATCGCACTACAGTTTTAACCACGTAGTGACGTCATAAGGCCCCACTCATGATCTTTGACGCGTTTTATCTTTGTAAATAAAAAACACGTAGGTATCGAATATTTTTCGATAATCTAACTGACGGATTAAACAGAATCATAGTTTTATAGTCAGGTAGTGTTTCGGGATATTGCCAAATGATGACCTTATTTGGCAAAATCAGCTTTGCTCTCTAGCGTGGTAATGCTGCCAGCATTCTGGGCACTTTCGCCGTTGACAACGATGCTGATTTTATTTTTCTGCTCTTGATAAATATAAACATATTTGTATTATTATTTTAAAACGTAAATAATGTTTTCGTTATTAAATAATCAATTAAGAACTAAGAAAGCATGTACTCGGTTCGAATAGAATAAGTAGGTACCTATTACTACCAAACAAATAAATGCTAATTGTTCTCAGAGGTGTGAAACTTGGGACAGTCTATGTCTGTAAACTATTTTCATTTATTTTTCATTTACTAACTGACTAAGTATACCATCAGTTTGATAGATAAAGTTATGAGTTAATTATTCGATTCGGACTAGGCTCAGTATGCTTCCCTGGGGTATGCCACCTGAACATCGATTGTTCATGCTTTGTTTTATTTTACTCGTATACGGACAGTCATTGGGGTAGGCCACGGTCCTACAATAATACGTTTAATATACGTGCATTATGTATATGATGATAATCTATTGATATCAATGTGGATATCAAACAAAAGCTTTAATGAGATATATTATTATTGTTGGATACGGATTGGTCGGAGAATCCAAATAGTAAACCAAGTTGGAAAATCATAGGGGAGGCCTTTTGCCCAGCTGTGAGACCTTGTAGGGCGAAAAATAAATGGTATTATGAAATTATCTGCCTTTGCTTATGCGCTTACTGTAATGGTTTATTCATAACACATTTTAATGTCACCGCATTGTAAGTTACTAGTAGTACTCATATAGCAAATGGATTTGTTTGCACAAGCGACATGTCACAGTCACACCCACATGTCTCATCATCATCATCTGCCTAGCCTTTTCCCAACTATATTGGGGTCGGCTTCCAGTCTAACCGGATGCAGCTGAATACCAGTATTTTACATAGAGCGACTGCCTATATGACCTCCACAACCCAGTTAATACTAGGTAATACGATACCCTTTCACACCCACATGTCTATTCATATAAATTAATTTATAGTTTTTTTTTTTATAAATGTACTACCGTACACATAAACGAATCGAAACGAAATATCTATTATTCGATTTTTTTCTATACCCTTAGAAGAATGGACCAGAAGAATCTACGTCTCTCGATTATAATCGAGAAAATAGGGATGTGTCCTCTTGAGTAAAAAATATGATTCCGTTTAGTCCGTCAGTTAGATTATCGCAAAATATTGGATACGTGTTTTTTGTTTTATCAAATAAATACAAATTAACGAAGATACAACGCGCCAAAGATCATGAGTGGGGCTTTTGACGTCAAGTCTACGTGGTAAAAAATGTAGTGCGATGTGACGTTACACGAGTTTTCGAAGCACTGTATCTTCATTTTTGGTTTACGTGCAAAAAGAAAAAAATTATATCTAATATCTTTTGGAAATCTGTCTGACGGACTAATTCGATAATTTTTGTCAACTACCCTATTATGCGAAGTATTATCATCATTCTGTTCCTCTTCTCCCAATTTATTTGGAGTTACCGCAGCATGTCTTCTTCTACCACAATCTCACTCTCTCTAGCCTTTTTCCAACTATGTTGGGGTCGCCTTCCATTCTAACCAAGTATTTTTCATGGAGAGACTGCCTCTCTTACCTCCGCATCGACAAACCAGTCCAGCAGGGCTATTGCGTATCTTTTAAATGACAGTGGCTAACCTATAGTGCCTATCAATTACTGTCAAATGGTTCCATTTTGTACTAAACCATAACCAATTTGACAGTTAATCCATAGACAAAATGATAGACACTGTAATTTAAAAGATACGCAATAGCCCTGCAGCAGGGCTATTGCGTGTCTCTGTTGACAGATTAATTGATTATCACTTTGGCTCTGTGTGCTTTCATTAACTGTCAAATGGTTCCATTTTGTACTAAACCATAACCAATTTCACAGTTAATCCATGGACCATATGATAGCCACTGTCATTTAAAAGATACGCAATAGCCCTGCTGCAGGGCTATTGCGTATCTTTTAAATGACAGTGGCTATCATATAATTTCCATCAATTAACTGTCAAATGGTTCCATTTTGTACTAAACCATAAACCAATTTGACAGTTAATCCGTGGACAATATGTTAACCACTGACATTTCAAAGTTACGCAACAGCCCTGCTGGACAATACGAAATAGTCACAGAACAGCAGGGCTATTGCGTATCTTTTAAATGACAGTGGCTATCATATTGTCTATGGATTAACTATCAAATTGGTTATGGTTTAGTACAAAATGGAACCATTTGACAGTAATTGAAAGGCACTATAGGTTAGCCACTGTTATTTAAAAGATACGCAATAGCCCTGCTGAATAGTCATTAGATAATGTATGTGACTGATGATAACTACTGGTTGGAGGAGAGTACGTCACCACTTATTTGCACAAATATTTATATGGAAACTTAGTGGGTTGAACTTTTTTGTATTCTGCGGATCGATGAATGAATTGTCTTGTAAATCTATTTATACATAACTTTATAATAGCTTTTGGCTATATTTAGAATCCATATGATTAATCTGACAACGCTTAAGGCAAATAAATGGCCAAAGCGGTATTTTGATGTTGGTCCATAAAATAACATAGTTTAACTTTTTATGATCGGCTTCCTTTGGTTTTAGGCCCGTAGACTGTACCATTGGGAGGAATATATATTTTACAGCTACAATCATCTTTACGTTATTGCCATAAAGTGATTTCCATACCCAGCTGTTTCTTTTAAAGTCATGTAAGTTAATATTATTTTAGTACTTTCAAGTATTATTCAGCACTTCAACTTACTAAAATTTGTGACATTTCTTTATTAGATTTTCAAGTTTATTCCTAAAGCGTTAGGTCTAAGATTGATAGAGAAAAATTGTCAATTTCGGGTGGTTTGATGTGCTGGAGTTAACTACAGCTTGTACAAAGTCTAAAGTTTATCAAATAAATCAGTAAACCACATTAATGTCATCATTATTCTCTATCCCATTTAGTAAGTAAAAAACCTGCTATTATACCATCATTATATTCCGTTGGTTCATTAGTTAAGTTTTTGCTAACTAATTATTCCTTCACTAATATCTTACTAACAGCTGGTTGCCTTTGAACTTGTTTTGTAACGATAGTGTTATTTAGTTGTCACTGGACTGTAGGGTCACCATGAAGTTTTGCATCTGTATCGTTTTAAATATGGTTAGGCTTCGTTTGACTACTCTGTCTTATGGCCTACATGACGTCTTAATGCAGTATTGACTTTAATCTTATTCCAGAGAGGGAAAGTGATTGCGCTAGACATCCTGTATAGCTATGTCACTGTCCCACATTTTTTCACGGTAACCCCTGTAGTGCCACCGTGCCACTTCTGTATCTTTGAAACAGTAAGTAAATGGCAGAATGTCACTTGTTGAAGTCTTTCCAGAATAAAACATTTTGAATTTAGTTTACCTACTCAGTTTCGATATTTTCTGGGGTTTCAAGCAACCGTTCCTGTCGAGAAGTGATAATGCCCACGACGACGCCGACGTTGGCACAGTGTTGTAAACTACCAAGCTATATAGGTATTCGTGGTATCCGGTAGTGCATTAATCGTGATTTTGTACCAGTAAGGAACCGCCCTATTCCTCTTCCCTACTTCCTCTGGTTGTCCTTGTTCCAGATAAGCAACGATATAAGAGTGGACAGCCACATCCTCTACATTAGATTAGACTTTACTGACTATATACTGGTACAATGCTGATACTACTCTATTCAATCAATTTCACCAGTAGACTTCAGTAGAGATTTGTAAAAAAAAACACATCTAAATGACCATTGTTATTTACAAGACATATCGTGTAGAATCAGCGAACATTTCTGCAATATGCCAACGTTAATTTCACAGAAAAAGTGAATAAAAATAACTGACTTTGTACTTTCCAATCACTGAACGCATGGTAAACATCACACTAATCTCCTACGCGGTGTAGATTACACTGTACCGCGTTATTATTCTACTAATATTATGATTAATTGATTCGCTCAATCATTACGATGTTTGCTCAAGGAACACCTCCACACTCAACATCCAACTCTGTCTAACCACAACTAAAGTACAATATGGCATAAACGCTTCCAGATCAGTTGCAAATAAGTGTGACATTACACGAGTCAATTTACTGCACGCTTTAATTTCAACGATTTAACTGTTCTGTGTATCTATTAAAATGGCGTGTATGTAAATCGCTCATGGATTCTGGACTACGGTTTTTGCAGGCTAACTGTTGGTTTACACGACATAAACGTCTGGTAGGCACTTAGGCTTAGATAGCGGATCTTTACTGTTGTTGGCAAGGTGGCAGCATATCTACTGTTTAGGCCACTTAGATGTGCTCCGGTGAATGGTAAAATCTGGTGTCCATTATACGGTACTGGTTATGTAGCTGCAATTATTTACAGCTCTGTTTTCTGTCTATGATTAAGCGAGTATGAAAGTGGAGAAAGAAATTATGCTGGGTGGTCGAAACAGTGACGTCATTTAAAAAAATCCTCACGCCCGGCGGTATTCGATATTTTCCGCTATTTTAATTGTGTTCGAGTTATACCTTCTTAAAAATTGTATGGGAACAGCTTTAAAAATACGAGTGTTTTCGGGCGCCACTGGGCTTACAAAATCAATTACTTTTATGAAGTCAGTATTTTGAATTTGGGACCTTCCTGTTATTGCATACAAAAAACTGTAGACATAATTAAATGTAGTGTAAAAACACTTTATTTAATTATGACTACAGATTTTTTATTGAGCCTTTATAATCCTCATTGCCCAAAATACAAAATGCCATTTAAGTTTCCTCATTAACAGGTAGTCACCATTTGTTTATAACCACATTCTTATGGATGTCCTCTGTCTGAGGCTTAGCAAGCGGAGGGATGTCAGAACTAAGACAAGGCGGCTAGCTACAAGTACATCCTCACGCACAGGTATCAGCTCGTCATTTTCGGTAGGCCCCATCAAGTGCAGCCAGCGAACGCGCTTTTCCATGAAGGCGCGTACGAACTCTTCGCGGCTTCTCTGACGCACCACCCCTTTCATTTGGGCCTGGTTGGGCGCGTGACAGCTCAGCTCTAAGTTTACCGCCCCCTTTATGGTGACCAGAGATCGTTAAGCGGCCTTCGAGACCCGGCTGTCCGTGTAGAGCGGGTAGACAGTCACTCTAATTTTTATCGTAGCCGTATTTTAATTCACACAATCTATTATAATTTGATCTGTCCTTATTCATTCAGGACATGTTTTATATTATTAAATTAGCGTTTCATGAATTGAAACGAAAGCGTTATTAAATTAAGAGTAGCAGTAGATATCATGTATTATTATTCCTTTATTCATTTTATAACATATTAAATACATTTTTAAATATTAATTACAAAAAGGTATATAAAAAACATTTAAAAATATAAAAAATAGTGGTCCACTAGTATTGGGAACAGAGTCCGAACTACCGGTGGTCAGGGCTCTTGAGAGAGGAACCTCCTGACAATGCGCGCCGTGTCCAGAAGTACTGCCTTCTGAATCAAGCCCTTGATCCAGCTACCAAGCGAGAGCCTCCTTAGATGTTCGTCGAGGCTCTTGGCTATTAAGCCATTGGCAGACACGACTATCGGCACAATGACTGCTGTATTCACGTGCCACATGTCGACAACCTCGCGAGCCAGATCCAGATACTTGAATTGCTTATCTTTCTCTGCTTTCACGAGGTTCTCGTCATGCGGGACTGTTATATCAACAATCATTGCGCGACGCTCCGATCGATCTATCACCACAATGTCAGGCTTATTGGCAACAATAGTCCTGTCAGTGACGATAGGTCGATCCCAATACAACGAAATATTACCATTATCGAGAACTGGGTCGGGCGCATACCTATAGTATGGCACTTCTGTTTCCACAAGGTTGTATTTCAGAGCAAGTTGCTGGTGGATAATCCTGGCAACGAGGTTGTGTCTATGCAAATATTCTCCATTAGCCAGACGAGAACACCCAGAAATAATGTGACGGATCGATTATAGTATTATTATTATAGTATTATTATTATTATTATCATATATTATTGACCGTCACTGTTGTCTTGTGTATTCAGGCACTAATGTTAGATCGGAACAGTGAATTTTATCAATGACATTGACCGAGTTACTGAATTAAGGTTCGTGTTCTATAATTTTTCCCAGTAGACATTTTTTTTATCTACTGCTAATAAAGTGATAACTCCATTTTAAAATCGGGATTTCATTGAAATAGATTTCCAAATGTCCATCACACAAATTCGTCATGATTGGAAGTAAGCATTGGAATAAGAATTACAAATAGGATATTCGCTCACGGTAAGAAACAAAAAAAAATCACGACTGTAATCGTCGAAGGGTGAGGAGAAGCGAGCCTATATTGCCAGCAACCGGGCACAGATACAGGCTCCATGGTTGCTATTGAAAAATTTCTCATGGAAACACCCAAGAACACTTTACACTAGATATCTAATCTATGCATCAGCTAATAGACCAACGATGAAGTGTTTTTTTTTGGCGGGTTCAAAATCATCAAAAATCCCGCTCTTGGGCAGACCGAAAAGGAGTGTCAGACTTCTATTGAATAAAAACCACCCATGTTCCTTCTTAGCCCTATATGTTGAGGCCGCGGTAACTTGTGAACAACCCGCAGCCCCGACGGGACCACCTGCAGCCCCGACGGGAACGATGAAGTCGCAATTCTCAAAAGTTTTAAGAATTACTCATTTTTTCATGAGATTACTCTGTTTTTCATGAGAAGTGTGGTTGTGCGACACTAGTTTCATGAGTATTTAATTTAAAGAGAATAAACAGTAATAAAGTAACAGCGACCGCTGACAGTAGTAAACTTGTAAATCATTCAATTTACGCTAGTCAACTATGCTATGCTATGCTATCACTAAACACTTTATTATATCCTGTGTTGATAGTGGTGTTTCATTGCTCTCTAGCTATGATATTAATTTTAGATTGAGGACCGTTTCTGACATTGGCATATAAATTGTTTTCAGCTTCTGTTTCCATATTTTTTTTCCACTCTTGGCTTTGTTTTGAAAGATAAGACTGAAAGAAAAGGTGAACATTATGTCCTCCTCATCAATGCGATTATTTTATTGTTTTGGATCTTAATCTTCTGGTTACGGAGATATATGAGACCAAAACGTCTTAACTTGTATACATTTTTTTTCCTTTTGCTTAGTTGAAGAATGATTAGCTGTCGGCTTATTTCGTAAAGGTTATTAAACACCGACAAAAACCTTATATTTTTAATTTATATCCATGGATCTTCCACAAATGGTACAAACATAGGCGTCTATTGGTGAACCAATACCAAGTACCAAGTTTTACTAAAACACTGTCAATCTCTCTGCTGGTAATGTACTCTGATAAATATATACCCACGTCGTTACAAAGTATCCAAGACGAATGCCTCCTACATCGACTGTAGACGTATCAATAGGCCCAAAAGGTGAAAGGGCCATACATTTGCCGGGGTTCTGAGCCGGATCCGATTCAGCCTGATGGCCACATCGGGCTGACAATGCCGAGAACTGCCGAGGAGTGCCGAGGAGTGCCGAGGTGGGCCAGTGGGCGAATTACGACACATACACATTGTTATATTTGTTATCCTGATTGCTGATACCTGATGGCATTGCGCAAATAAACATACTATTGATGAATACATGTGGGTGGGTTTTTCTTACACATTCACCTCGGCGTATGGAGGTAAATTAAAAAAATTGTTTAGTAGAAAAAGTGGAACGTCTAGGTCTGTGCGATAAGTGTTTGAGTATATTTTCCTTGATGTTGTCATTCATGGTTTGAATTTATCAATGAAAGTCTGGCTACGAGTAATTTGAAGGTTTATTTGGTTTTTCAATGAAAATGTTTATTGAGGTTTAATGTTGTTGTTTAATCGTAAACGTAAAATGAAGGTCTACTGTCTCTTTAAATATTTATTTGCAGCTATCTAATAAATCCTATAAATAGCCATCTGGGAAAAGCTTCAAGAATTTATGAATGATATCGAAGCACAAAAACTCGGGCAGATTCAGCATGATTTCAACAATGAGTCAATGAATTCAATGATGCATAAGTAATGGATTCGTCTATTCTAGTTAATACTCACAACACGTTTGCTAGGACACTAATTAGCATTATAAATGTCACATCTTACAGCATGGCGGTCAAAACAAACGTATAACAAAAACAATGCAAATGCAAGAAAATACCGCGAATTTGGTGTTATCACGACACCCACCACAGCTTTGACGCAATACTCGATTTCGGTCTCTCGCATTTAGTGAGCAACACAACATTATAGCGAACGCGCGAATCCACTCCGATTAGAAAAAATAAAACACGTGACAGGTGACAGCAAATTGTTTACTCCAAATTCAAATAAAGAAAAAAAATTGTCGCTCCTTATCACTAGCAATAAATTTTAGTCTGTGTGCATCTGCGATAATAGACGCACGTGTCTCGTTTCGGTTCTAACGGTGTTGTGTGAATTCAATAACGGTTTTCGATTCCTTTTAATTGTTTGAATTTAATCTGTAAAATCGTTTTGTTACTAGTGTTGTGATTTGTGTTGTTTGGATTGAAGTGCCATCACCGGCACTCACAGGTTGGTTATCTGATTTTGTTTATTTGATTGGTGTATTTTTATTCTACGTGGGTACTCGACATTTGTATGCATCACCGGAAGATTAAAACTCCTGTGCGAAATTATTCCTGAAATACTTTCTCATATTTTTTTTCTGCAATTTTTTAAAGTTGAATGAAATTTATCTTTTTGGCTTTAAGACAAAGTAAAGTTTAGAATGATAGATTACATCAAAACCAAAAGTGTGCCGCGATTTTTAGCTCCATAAATTATCCTTATTGATTTAAATCTCAAAAATTGCAACATTTTTGCACAAGTTAACAACTTAACACGTACTTATAAGGGAGTGATGGATTAGTTGAAACGCGTAAAACAGCGTCGAGATTAATCAAATGCCACGATTAAAGAAATACACGGGATCCGGTTTCCATAAACGTTATTATAAAGCCATTAAAATATTTTAGAAGCGGTATAATTAAGAACGTGGGACATATTAAACCAAGCTAACATGAAAAGCATTAATTTAGAAGTGCTGACTATGTAGGTCAGCCTAATTAGACTAATTTAAAGGGTCACACTAAGAGGTAACCTACTCAGCACATACATAATTATTCAGCTGTGGGATAACATTGCTGCATTGGAAATAGGGAAACCCTCCTAACATTTTCACTTGTCTGGTCTTCCCTTTTGTGTTGTTGGCTCGACAGTATTTAACATTTGTTCGCTACTTCGACATGTCTGTTGGTATAACATACACCATGAACTTCGAATGCTTACATAATTATATATTAGTAGCAATTCTAATCGCTGGTTATAACATTATCAACTCCTAGATTTTGATTTAGTCTAAATGATAATGTCAGTGAGCTGCCATCCGTTATCTTTTACATCACCTGCCTAGCATTCCCCCATCTATGTTGGGGTCGGCTTCCAGTCTAATCGGATGCAGCTGATATTGGTATCTTACCGGAGAGACCTTTGTCACTTCCACAACCCAGACACCAGCCAGTAGTTACTGGGTACTCTTGAAATAACTAAAGCCTAAGAAAAATGTGTATTCACACTTACGGTAGGCAACCTATCCTATCCTATCCGACATCATATACCACACATTCTCTTCCGTTATTCAGTAACTGGCGCCTAATCGCAACACAGCCGGCCAGTACGTGACTTCTCATAAAGTTAGCTAGTCTTTAAATAAATATTTATGCCACCTTTGGCTCGACAGTTAATGCTAAGCGTGGCTGGTGTAGTGACAACTCAATTAGTGTTGTTACCAGTGCGGCTTCCTTCGGTATTACTTCATAGGTTGAGTAAGTTTTAGCGGCAGTAGCCTTAATCAGGTCAGTAGTTGATAGGAAAGAATGTCTATCTTCTCGTAAAAGACCTGTTTGGATACTGTTCGTTTTGTTGTAGAATTCATTAACATCATTTCGGATAACAATATTTTCAGTTGAAAATAACTTTTTATTGAAAGAATACGTAAACTTGCCGGCCAGCAAGCCAAACTAACAAATCTGATAATTGGAGTCTACAGTAACGATACATATGGATTTATTCTAAAACATGTTATTATCCTGTCCCAAGCAAGATGTCATTGACTAGCTTAGTCAGAGCCCCGCGGATAAACATACGTTTAGAGGTGTTGGTTCTAATTCTAGCCTGTATAAAGTTTACTGACTCGCTGTGTACTTACTTGTGTAGGCACACAGACATGAGTGGTACGTGCGTCTGACAATCGTTGTAGGTTGATAACGATTGATAACAGACTAGCGTTCTTGTTGAAGGTGGATATTTCTTTATTTGGCTTACTTCCCTACTTTTCTACAATACTATCGCTGTCGTTTTGTCATTTTCTTCCATATTCGGTTATACAGATGAATCGAACAATACATTCATTGGGTCAGTCAGAGCTTATTGTAGCTATTAGAACAACTTAAGGACTCCCCTATTGTAACTGTGAACAGAATTTGCATCAATACATTAATTTGTGTTCCAAATTACATCTAATTTTAACGTTGCCATTATTTGCTACATCATGGTCAAGTGGTTTTATTAGTACCTAACCAGGTTATGATGGCTCCTAAATCCGCTGAATTGTTTGATATCAAATTGACGACGACGATTGACGGAACATGACCATTCATCCAAGAAGACTTCGGGGACCCTTAGTCGAATGGATAGTTTTCCATATGTACAGCAAAAGCTAAAATAACTTATTATTTGTTTAATTGTTTTCTTAACCATTTCGTTTTTCAATGCGTAATATAAAAAACTAACAACATTTTCGCATAAGTCGCTTACGCTACAAACTAAACTCATTTTAAAGCAGTGCACTGAAATAAAATTTATCGATCGCAGAGAAAAGCTTGTCTACGTCTACCATAAGTCCCGTGGCACTGGAGAAAATCACTTCGACGACGCGACGCGGAGATTCAACAATGCAATTGTTGTAGTAACTTTTATTATTGAAACTCGTCAAGTGTCTTCTGTGTCTGCAATAACTTATCGTATGAATCATTTGCCTGTTATTCCATGAGCAGGTACCTAGTGCAGTTATCAATTTGGATTAGTAAGAAATTTCAAGTTGCTTGTTATTGAAATAAATCAAGGGAACAGTGACTATCTTCAATGCAGTTGTAATCTACTATGTACAATGTAATCCTTCATTATGTTCGTCATTGTCAACCTTGTACCACCCACTGTCGAGTGTAAGTATCCTCCCCTTTTGTGCAATGCTTCCCTAGTGTCGTATTGCCTTTAGGATGTTTTCTATAATATTCTACCTGGTGAGAAACCTTGCAACAATCAATTGTGTTTCGCTGTGCTATTCTACATATTTCATTTTGTATTTGGTTAATATTTACGTCATTATTTGTCTAATTCGTAAGATTAGACTGTACATAAAGTAACCAATAAATTATAGTTCTAGCAATTGTAATGACGAATCAAAACCACTAACCAATAGTTTTGACACTAAAGGACATTGCGTCCTTAATAATTTAGATAGTGTAACCACAGAGGCTATGCTAGACAAAGTTATCATGGAGATCGAAATTATCATTTAATGGATTCGTCAAACCGAGCACTGTGCAAACTAGCGATGGATTCTTGGATTAGACTAGTTTGCCAGGTGGCGGCATTGGCATTAAGATTCATAATATATTTGTATGTTATAATGTTACTAATTTTAGAAATAATCTGCTGATGTAGCCTGACCTTGACCACTTCTGTAAGCCAAATTAGGAAAATAAATAATTGTCTCTCTCTCTTTAAAAATGTTGTTTATTTTATTATAAGTATCTTCTAGTTCTTCATCAGTTAGTTCTGAGTTTTAACTGTTACAATCACAGTGATATTTTATTCTCGTTAGAATAAGCTTGCCGTTGGTTTATTTTTTTCAGAGGTAAAAGCTAACCTTGGTCTTTCATATCCTTTTGTCTTTCGTTGTTTTTGTTTTGCGTTTTGTTGCTATTCATATAATTAGCATTCGTTGGGTAGGATCCTTATCTTTCCGCCCATCCGAAAACTAGCACTTCTAAATTTAAATATCTCATTAAATAGGTTTGTGGCTTTTACATGAGAGATATCGATATAAGCTTCTATATCCTCTCCATTATGATAAAACTGTATTATCACTTCACTCGATGGTTTTATAATGGGAGCTGAATATAAGTTCATTAAGTACTGGAATCAATAAACTATGATCACTATGAAATTCATGGTTAATTTATTAGAGGTTGGCTGGTGACTCTTAAGTCTTTAGTTTTTGCATCTCTTCCTCAATCTTTCCTCTCTGCATCATTTGTATTTTTTTTTAATCTTCTGTTATTTCGAGGGCTTAGTAGCGATATATATTTCTATTTGCCAGTTCTGTTCAGGTCCTATACAACCAAGCAAGTTTGTGCGAGAAATTCCTGGTGGAAATATCCAATAACACTTTGCCAACCTAGGAATCGCAGCCAAGACCTCGTGCACAGTAGTAAACCACTAGAGAACTAGACAACCGTGGCAGTTTATTAAGAACCATTTTCCTCCATCTTGATTGTTGGAAAACAGGTTAACATTACCCATACATTACTAACACAGCCAAAAAAACTAGCCCAACTAATGCACCAAACGATTTGCACATACATACATGAATTAACTTCAAAAATGCAAGTCCGCCGGTTGGTCCTTGCCGCAACCGTTGCGTAGGCGCAGGTTGCAGCACCGTTCTAGATATCGATCGCGACATCTTGCTGTGACATTCATAGATTTAAATTTTAGACTAGCAAATATAAATAAGCTAAGTAAGTAAGTTTATATTTCGTCAAGGAAGTATATTATATTTGAATAAAATTTTTTCGCTCACTCGTGCTGCACGTCGTTTCATACGCGGGACCTACGAGGTCGTTCATCTGAGTGTAAATACTTTTTGACGCGTTTGAAATGCGGTGAGGGCACATTATGATTTTAGTGCGGGGGCACATCTATGATTTAAATCTAAATGGTGACATTCATGACTTCATTGCTTCGATATCGGTTTGATTGGCATATCCTTCCGCTCAGGTGGCGGTGACGTCACAAGAGAACCGGTTAGATGCGGGACCTGTAGTAAGAGCTGTTGTAAAATTAGGTCAAGGTGAGGAGTTGCAGAGGGTTATAAATGAGGCTAAGGAGTTAATATTACGTGTAGTGTGGTGTAAAAAAAACCAGTGGTTAAAAAAAATAATAGCCGCATAGGGCAGAGGATGGTTCGTGTATAGGTTGCCATCTTTGCGTGCCAGGTTACTTCATCTATTACTTGCCTTGTTGGTGTAGTGGTCACAAGCGCGACTGCTGTGCATGAGGCCCTGTAGGCTCGACTTCCAAGCCATGCAGTATTATTGGGTTTTTCCATCAGAAGTCGGAGTTTGGATTTGGGCCCGGATGATGATATTTAATAGGTATATCATGGGATTTTAACAAAAAAAACCGACATCAAGTAAAAAATAAATTTTAGAACAAAAATCAGCTTCTGAAGTCGGTGACTTTTGTTTGATTGATTTAATTTTTTTTTGCCACTGACTTATTGACATTTGCCACAGAAACTGATTTTTGTTCTAAAGTTTATTTTTTACTTCTTTGTGTTTTATTTTTTGTGGAAGTCGGTTTTTTTTGTTAAAAGTTTTTATTTTTCACTTTTTAGTGGTTCACAGTCATGTTATAATAATGTTACCCCTTCAAAGTGTACCGGCGTGATGTTATGTTATGAACTGGTGTTCACAATAGACAGATATGAGATTTCAGGATTAAAAAAAAAAATTAAAAAGATCCGACGAAATGAGAACCTCCTCCTTTTAAAAGTCGGTTAATAACTGGCCTAATGGGTGTGCTACTAATTAGGGATTTCGAAGATTATAGGCACGATGTTATTTTATGAATGTACCCTCCGTGGCTCCCGGCTGTTATTTGTAATATTAATAGCCCAAAAATAGGTTTAATGATGTCAAATCTTTAATAAGTGACGGCTTAAGTAATCACTAAATATCTCTGAGTACTGCAGTAAGAGGTCGCTTTGTCCAATACCTACCCAGTTACTAGACAATATTTCTTTGGAGCACCTTAAAAAAATAGAAGCTTCTATTTAGACCGATCAAGTTGAGGCTGGATAGCAAGCAATAAACCAAGAAAATATCATGAAGATAAAGCAAGCTATAGCTCATGCAGCTACCATAATATGGGAGCTTACGCGAAAGCTGGGGAAGAAAGGACTTTCACTCACACTAGACCACCAGTTAATAGGACTTGTTTGATTGGGAATATCGACTGTGAATGCAGATATACGTGACGAGATACCGTGGCTTCGACATAAACGGCTAAGAAGGAACATGGGTGGTTTTTAGTCAGTAGAAGTCTGACACTCCCTACTGCCCAGAGCGGGAGGCGTTTTTAGATGATTCCCCAAACTCAAAAAAAAAAATGGTTTAAATAAGAACCGACCGTTCAGACCAGACCGTTAAGACCATTATTTTGTCATTGCAATATTTTCTTTTGTTCTTTACTAAGGTAACCTTCACCAAAAAAACTTGTTGCAAAGTTTCCTTCATTATTAATTATTATACATAATAATATTATTAATGAAGGCAATTTTGCAACAAGTTTCTAGAGAAGTGTGGTTGTGCGACACTAGTTATATGAGTATTTAATACACCCTGTATATAAAAGTCGAGCCGCTTTCCAATGTCCTTACGCCCGCTTTTTAGGTAGCATTATTCATATGCCAAAATCAAAAAAAATTGGGAACTATATTTTTGTAAAACAGTAGGTATTCCTAAATTCCTAGTGTTCGCTTTAAAACTCTTAACAAATCAAACTAAATCTCTTTGAGAAAAATCTTTGAAGTAAGGTTTTTCTGTAAATCGTCTGTTTCCTTGTGAAATGACGGAAATTCATCCTTCCGGGTAGACAATAGAGATATACGGAATGCTTGTCATTTTATTGGAACGTTTGCTCTTTGGATTTAATCTAAAACCAATGTTTCTAACCTATTTCACCACTGATTGAACCTGTATGCAATCAGGAAAACCCACAGCTGTCAGTATTAATATTCCAAACAATGATGATGACAGTAGGTGATCGCGTTCAGTTTTAAAGATTTAATATAATTCACGGTAAAGTGCCATCTGAGAAACTGATATATAAATTGGACTACTAAGGTAACCTTTACCAAAAATAAATCAACAATCTACACTAATATTATAAAGAGGAAAGATTTGTTTGTAACGAATAGGCTCCGAAACTACTGGACCGATTTGAAAAATTCTTGCACCGTTGGGAAGCTACACTATCTCCGGGTGACATAGGCCACTTTTTATCCCTGTATTTCCACAGGAACGGGAACTACGCGGGTGAAACCGCGTGACGTCCGCTAGTCATCAATAATTATATCTATCATAGAATCCAGAAGAATGCAGAAGAAAGATAGGGCCCATACATAATACCTCAACATTGGGTGATTCCGGGCATGAAGATGGAAACTAAATAAGTATTCATCGTGATAAACAAAGCCGTGCTTTTCAAATCGTAGTCACACCCTTGAAATAACATCAGTATTTTACCAGCTAACGACGCAAACAAATATACCTGACATTTACGTCAATATTATTCGCATGTATGTAAATTAAATTGATTTCATGGATTATTTCGCATTTGTTTATACTTAGCACTAGCTTTATTTTTATCTTTTGTCGCGTTCATCTAGTGTCGGCATTGTGTTAGATTCTCGTTTAGGGCAAAGTGGTAATTGGGTTTTGTCACGGGACTCACAGAGTGACAGTGATAATGTTGGATTACTAAATAGGTAAAGCTCTGCCTTGGCTTCTTTCGGGAAAAAAACATATGCTATCCTATTCTTTTAATCTTTTATTTAAGTACATCACCAACCCCAAGTATTGGTAATGGAACAAGGGCAGGCAGGAAGATGAGATGATGATTTAGATGCAAATTCTTATGATTTTCTGCGTCATCGCTAGTAACAGCTACTTAATCCAAGCTACCTAATCAAAATTAAATTGATTAAAGATCTAAAATTGATTGCCGTCGTTTTTGCCTCTTTAATTACACGTTACATGATAAATCGTAAAATCTTTAATTTTGTTCATAAATACCTATAGGTATGGTTTTGGTTGATGGCGTCATCGTAATACAGGGTGTAAACTTTAATGAACCCTTCACCAAGCATTCTGCATATCAAACTACCCTACGCAAAAAAATTTGCTGGGAAACTACTTTTTTTATGGGGTTAAAAATCACTTAATTAACGGTAAAACTCAATGTAGCACGCTTAAAACATTGTGCTTATGGATGCTTTGAATAGTAAAAGGGTCATGGAGGTAATTTAAGTAAAGTTATAATCTGAAAAACTAGTATTTACAAAAACAGCTGTGCAAAATTTAGAACTTTGACCCCCAATATCTCCGTAACTAGGGAGTTCCCAGGTATGGTCTAGAACAAAAAAATGGTCGTAGTGGTGGGGAGAACAAGCGCCCTTCGTTTGCGTTAAGGGTACTTTTAAACCCTTTAAATGGTGGCTTTACCTGATACAGATACGATTGCAATGATCAATGAAATTAGTTCCTGCAGTATAAGTTGGTACTAATTAACATGGCGATGGTAAAGCAGACTTGGGAAGTATTGAGTAAGTCTGAAGGACAACCTTCGTAAGGAAGCCATTGTACAACCGTCTTGCAAGACAATGTCTAGCAAGAAACCTAATACGGCATAGACAAAGCTATTCTGTAAACATGTAACACAAATACTGTTTCATAAAATAATGTTAAACAACTTTTCAGGATTCGCGCTAGACTAGAAACTTTTGCAATTTACTGAGATAATATGGCGCAGAAGTGGACATACTTAGGTACGTGTTATGCAAGTTGTGGGTTCGAAGTCAGGCACGGACTTTATGATATTTATTTTATCACCGCTGCGGGTGAGGTGACTGCGGTCTCAACGTTGAAGGAAGCATCTAGAGGAATGGCATGTACTCATGGCACTCATGCATGACCTACTGAAAAGTCGAAGACGTGACAACTACTAACCTGCGCCAGCCCGGCCTGAAATTTATAGAATTTTTAACACCGAATTTGTAGATCGCTTCATCTTATATCACACTTCTCAGGTAGAATCTGCGTAAACTTATATCGTTACTATCATTAAAGATAAGATAGTGTTTTAGAGCAAGGTTAGACCTTGATAATGTTGCGTACATCTGCAGAGGCAATATTATCCATGATAAGCACAGTTTTCCAGTCCAATGAACTGTTATGGGTAAGAGAGAGGGAACTAACCATCACTACATGGTATAAAACAAAGTCGCTTTCTCTGTCCCTATATCCCTACGTATGCTTAAATCTTTAAAACTACGCAACGGATTTTGATGCGTTTTTTTTTAATAAATAGAGTGATTCAAAAGGAAGGCTTTAGTATCTTTTTTGCACCCGTGCAAAGCCTGGGCGGGTCACTAGTACATTATAAACTACTAGTTGTTGTTGCCAGCGGCTTCGTCCGCTACAACTCGAAAATTATCCCACGGGAAGATAAAATCGGGATAAATCCTATGTGTTAATCCAGGTTATAAACTATCTGTGTACCAAAATTTTATCCAATTCCGTTCAGTGATTTTTGGGTGAAAGAGTAACAAGCATCCATCCATATCTACTTACAAACGCGTTTATAATATTAGTAGGTGTAGTGTATATCTATTTAATAAATATGTAAACACTGTCTCACAGTTATCTATGGAGTCAGGAGAGCTGTCACTAATGACATCTGTCGGTTACATGATGGCGGGAAGTTGGAAGTGAAGTGATCGTGGACTGAGGCTTGGTGGTCTGGTGTGAGCCTGTGATATACTTAGTTAATTGTGTTATTAACCTATTAGGTCAGTTACAATTGGATGCTACAGTAGGATTAAAATAAACTAACGAAACCCTCAACGCTGTCAGCTGGTAATGTGCCCATGAAACTGGCGGTGTTACCACGTTGTATGGCATAGAAAGGCAACCCTTGGGTCATGGGAAGCGTCGGATCATTGCCACTAGTTCTGCGGCACAGTCCTAAGATAGAACTAGTGGCATTATTTTCTCCCAGTACTAGAAGAAAAATACAATTTATAGTAGAACTAATGGGATTTTTCGCTCTCATCTGGGCGTACTTATCGAAATTTTGACAATCAGCCGCAGAGTTCCAAACAAACCCCATCATACTATGGGCAGAGAGAAGAAGAGAAGAAACAATGAATTCGAGCACAGTTTTTGGGGACACACTTTCTGCGTAGGTAAAGGTATATTCGCAAATTTATGGTACAATGTGTTCGTTGATTTGGCTGCCATCACCAAAATTAGGTCTGGAGGACTATTTTGAACTACTAACATAAAATGGGGAACCTGCTGTTGATGCCTGCGGTTGAAAGGCCTTCATTGTTTGTTTGCAACAAACGTAGTGTTAATTGGTTATTATCAGTGTTGTTATCATTAAGAGTATCAGCACTTTAACTGAGGCGGTTTAGCCCCTCAATGACCGATAACACATAATTATTATAATTATGTTCATTACAGAGATCGCTTAACAAACCTTCAAAAAAATTATAATAGGTGGTCACCCATTCACGGACCAACTTAGGCAAGCGCGACTTAATCTGGCGATCGATCCGAGCAGCTGTTATTACTCGTATTTAGCCACGTTCATAATTTAAAATATCCTCGTGGACCAAACCGCGGGAAAAAACTAGAAGCATAGAGTAAAAGGATCCATAGTTGGAAGTTTGAATCGTAAAATATCCATGCTGCTCTTCAGGTAGTTTGTCTATCTGTCCCGAAGCGCCCACATTTCCTTTCAGTTGTCCGTCAGCTAAAAATCCCACGTGCAGTACAGCATTAATATTTTAATCGATCTTGACATGATATCATTGTGAAAGGGTTCAACGACTGCTGTATGTTTTTGTGCAGAAACGAAGGGTGTAGTGTGGGCTGCAGTCGTTTGGTGCAAGTTATTAACTGCTTGAGACCGAGGGCGACGAGTTTTAAATGGACAGCGAAACGGCAATCAGAGAATATTTACAATCTACATCTATGACGAACTCCACGATGCAGTAAATTGCAAAAGATTCAGGAAACACATCTCGTGCTGCGGTCAATTTGCGAATCCCCAACATTCGCGGCCGCCTGTCGAAAATCTTTGATAGACGTTTAGGGTGGTAAGAAGGCCAAAAGTCTTACAACCAGTAAGTCTTATTACAAATAAGTATCATGTTGGTTATTCGGTATAGATCTGTGCTGTATAAAACCGGATGGTAGTAGCTCCATGTAAACAGACAAAGTCGACCAACACAACATACCTACTTAGTTGAGAAAACTTTGCAGATGGTGATTTAGGAGACTAACAGCAATCTGATGAATGCCAAAATGCATTATATAGCGCTGTTGACCCTACGATAATTCAAGAATAACAACAGCGAAAACACAGTAGCAGATAGCGAAGCACTAGCTGCAAACAACACACTTCTTGTCGCTTGTTCAAATGTAGCGGGCGAGTGACGATTTACGGATAATATCTAGACAACGGCCAGTAGCTAGCACCAACTGTGTAATAACATGATAACAGTTGCACTCAAAGCTATAACGTTCCTGGAAACGTGAATACAACGCGGAAATTGAGCAGAACCGGCGCGTACGGACAGAAATACCTACTATAGAAAGGAGGGATCGCAAATGTTGTCTGATACTCAATCACTTATATTCCAAATTCGTTTTTGATCGTTTCTAAGTCATTGTCAGAAAACTAGATTTTATTTATAGTTTCAAAATATTTGAGGGAAACTTTTATTAATTTTCCTGTGTTGTCTACTGTGTGTACATAAATAGTTAAATCAAATAAATAAATAAATTAAATCCAAAATCTATTAGGTATATTGCGGATATCTACTCAGCTATTGTTTGTCGGTCTGTTACCTTTTGTCCATAAAGCACTATGGTGAAATTTGTCAGTAGGAGCGACGAGAACACAGGCCCGTTTGTTTTCCAGATCCCTGCTTTTCTTGCTAGATATTCTATTCTACAAAATTTATAAGAAATGAATACCGATGAAGTCGCGATTCACTTCACTCAGTCTGCATTCCAAAGTTTCGAACCAATAACTACTAAACTCACGGCGCGGCGGCGGGTAGGTACCTATACTTACTTACAAAATTAGACTACATTATAAAACATCTTAAAAAGGTCTAAGAACTATTTAGAAACACCAATAACACAAAACCACGAATCATAAATCTTAATTTGCATGTAATTACAATAAAATTACACCATCGGCCACTTTGCAAATTCGCGCACACCTCAAACTGTGGTGTCATTTAATAAGTAGGTGTTTATGTGCAGCGGACAAGATAATTGCCGATACGAGTATACCAACATGGATGTCGGCTGTAAGGTCAGCCGTGGGAATTAATGGAATACATAATACCTATTTGATTATTGAGTCTTGAACTGATATAATTTTGGCACGTAAGGTTTGAGCTGGAATCTGTCGTCACTCCGCAATGGTGCCTAATAATGATTCCAATATGAAGTCAAGTAGACAGAATTCGGAATTAGTACAATAAATCAGTGCCAACCTCCGTGCTTCCTTCCACCTACATCTATGTTAGTCTTTAATGCAAAACTGAACTGGCATCTGTCCCTAATTTATGGGGTAGGAGGTCGAAATCAGGAGCAGGCTGTCAGTCAATAAAAATAAAAAGCTCGCGTCTGTAAATCCTTTTGTAAGCAATAAAAAAATCTCAATTGTGTTATGAATTCATAGACCCAATTTATAATAAGTTACGGATGTGAAAGAAGTTAGGACCTCAACGATTTTAAATGTTGTGTTCGAGTTCTGCTATTTTAAAATTCTCCTGCCTATTTTATTTATTTAAACTTTATGCACAATAGTGATACATAGGCGGACTTATGCAACAAGGCATTCTCTACCAGTCAACCTTAGGGTAAAAAAAAGACAACATTGTGGTGGGCATTGTGGTGGGTATCTCTACTACCCATTTAGTCAAATCTTAGTGTTCACTTACTTCCTAAAGGTAAAGAAAGTTTTTTATTGAGATATAAGTAAGACTATACTAAATATATAGGTAAACTAAACTAACCTAAAAACAAACTAACTACAAAAGGGCATCGAAAAACTCCTCCTCAACGCTGTCAGCAGGTAAAGTGCCCAAGAGACTGGCAGCGTTGCCGCGTTGTATGGCAACACTTAGCCTCTGGCCAAAGAAAAAGCCAGCTCTTGGGTCAGAGGAAGCGTCAACAAGGCGTTTGGAAATATCCTTAAAAAGACTTCCTAAATCGTCTTTCATAGAAAACTTCCTTGATTTTTTTGGTCTCTTTTTACCCGACTGCAAGGAAACTCTTCATTATATGCCCACTGGCTGGATCAAAAAGCAATCACTTCAAAAAGTTTATAACAATCCCTTGACATTTTTCAAATGTTGACACAAATCGATTTGATCTCCAAGAAGAGCAGTGTTCAAATATTGTGAAAATAGGTACATAAAATATGATAAAAGCAAGAATGATTTCGAACTACCAAAGGACAAGAGAATATAAGTTTATAATGGTAATCCAATCAATCAACTATCTTGATAGATAATGAGCGTTTAGTGATAAGAATATTAATTTATGCAGTAGTTGCAAGTAATTTTGAGGGTCCACACGTAGCGTTTTGGCCATGTTTAGAAAATCCAAGAGTGTGAGTACTGTGAGTGTTGTTGGTTTTGTTTTAAGCATAGGTATTTTGGTAAACCATAGTGTTGTATACTAACGTTCTAATTGAATGTTATCTTCGCGGTTTGTTGTGATAGAATCTTTGGATTTCTAGAAAGTCGAGGAAATTTTCTGACGTGTTTTACGAAACTTGTATTATTTGTGTTTGTATACTTTATATTGATTGGAACACCATGTTTTAGTCTGCTGGATGATATAAATTTACCTTCATTTACAATATTTCTTGTTGTTTCAGATCGAGGAGGTTATGCAGGAGAAGGCGCCCGGGGTGCCTAGTAACTTAAAACTCCAGTAAGTCGAGCGCCTCATATTTTTTTATCAAATATTATTGCTCTTCACCTTTGTATCGCTAATGTTTGACTTGCAAACATTTTTCCATCCATGCGACTAGTAGCGCCATCTCTTGACACAACATTACATTACACTACGTAGTAAAACTACACCAACTCTTTTGTAGAGGGCGCTGTTACTAGTGTAGCGTACGCTATTTTCGACACGTTTGTCAGTGGGGATATAGCTCAGTGGTAGAGCATTCGACTGCAGATCGAGAGGTCCCCGGTTCAAACCCGGGTGTCCCCTGTATAATCCTTTTTTGTATTTTTCTTTTTGTGTTTTTTCAGACATCCACACACCGCTTCGTCTCAAGTTTTGCGTGGAAAGAACTTTACGGCGAACTTTTTCAAAACTACTTTTAGCTATCGCAGCAAGGCGGTAACGCCCTCTGCTTCAAGTATTGTCGAGAAAACTATCAAAATAGGCAGCGCGGAGACTAAACCTGTAACTAGGAACAGGCCGAGGACAGGTAATAGAAGAAAATATTAAATAACATTTAAAGTGAATTAGAATATTGGTGATTTTGACAAAATTTTCTTTTTTATAGCAACTTTATCTGATTCGGCTCCTATTAATAATAAGGTAAAAGTTAAAAAGACTGCAGACCGAAGCAAGTCGACTGCCCTGTATATTGATAAGCTGGCCATCGAACCTGAGAGACCCCTTAGGCACAAACCTACAACCCCTGATCCAGGCGGGCTGAAACCTATCGAAAGGAGCAATACAAAAAGTTCTAATGTCATTCTACAAATCGTGAAAAAGTCTGCCAAACAACCAGCTCCGAAGCTTCCTGATACCATCCTACCACCAACGTTGAGGCCGAAAACCGACAAACCATTGAAACTTACGAAGAATATCAACAATAATGATGTCTGGGCAAATCCTAGTGACGTCAGAGTCACATCACGAAGAGTTCCTACGTCCCCTATAAAGTAAGTTAAGTTTACTATTCACTAGCCTTATCTTTTTTGGGGGTGGGAAATCATCAAATAACCCCTCCCGCTCTTGGGCAGAGCGAAAGGGAGTGCCAGACTTGTTCTGACTAAAAACCACCCATGTTCCTTCTTAGCCCTTGTGCCGAGGCCGCGGTATCTCTTGCAAACAACCCGCAGCCTCAAAATAATTTGCTGATCGGAGAATTGAGTTTCATTTCAAATTTTCGCGCCAACTGTAAACAAAAATACCACTTGCAAACAACACACGACCTTATGCTAAAGATGCAAAGTTATGTTTCAATCAAAATACTTTGATGTCTCAAGTTGATTCATGCACGTGATGGAAGATATTTTTAGTCGTTATATCCATCCCTCTCTCGCGTAACCCTTCCTCTTTCGTAATGCTTGTGTAAGAAAGGATAAGGTATATTGTGGTTGTTGTCTTCTCACGTGTAGAATGTGTTCGGCGACGTGTTACGTGATCAATGTTGGGTGATAGTACGGCGTTGGTAGGTTCAGGGTGGAGCGCATATTTTGAATTTGTTGGGGTTATAGAAAGAAATGTACGAACAGCGGTTGGCCGGTTGTTTGAGCAAGGCAAGTAGCTCAACAGGCAAATTTGTTTGGTGCGACGGGCCACGGCTGTCGTTCCGTTGGCCGGGTGCTTTTTTCGAACTTTTTTTGTGTCGGTGACAAACAAAACGAACTTTTATGAATTTGTTCATGGTGGTTATTATTGTGCTCCTGTGATGTGTTGAATTTATGATTGAAATTAGTTGTGTGCATTGGTGTTTTTCAATCAACGTGTACGTCGGCTGTAGACCGATCTAACAAAAATTGAACTTATTCAACCGAGTCTCTTATTGCTCCCGCTTTCTCGTACCTAATGGACAATCGGCCACTGATGACATGACTGACAGGCGCTGTGTCTTCTGTACAAACAGCATAGGCTTTCTTTTCATTGTTTCGAAGGTTTACCATATTGCTGTCTTACCAGTCCCTTACTTGAAACATGTTTTAGCTTCTAAAGCATCTCATGCCCGCGAGTAATTAGTATTTTAATGAGGTAGGTACTTAAAGAAATCGGGTTAAGTAGTGTAGATAGGATTCCACGTCGGTTCCGAGAACTCAGATTTGGTACCTACCTATCGGCGTTTCCAGTTTTTACCTGAGTTGAGGTCTAATAGGTTCAGAATGATGAATAGCGGTTTACCTTATTCTATATGTATGTGGTACTTAAATAACAATGGTGATAAATAAGCGATTACATTTACATAAACAGAGTTACATCCATCTTATATAAATGCGTTCTTTTCCTATTACATCTTTTATTTACGATTTGTAGCTTGATTACCATTTCCGTTTAATGAGATTATTAGGTAAACAGGTATACATCTTGAATCTTTACAAGGTCATGTTCCGAACCCACAGCATCCTCTTAAGCTGTATTATTGTGTAAAGTGAGAACGTGATTGTCTTATTGCTTTATTAGAAGCCCAACATTAACGGCTTCGACATTTGAAAATGTCAGGCCCCAACAGAGCGGGCGTATGCGACATTCTTTGTTGGTTTTGCAAACTTCTTTGAGTCAGCAGAAATGTGTGTAATATAGGTAACTTATTCGAGACATAAAAATACTGTCGCCAATTTTGTCTGATCACAGACATACCTTGCTATCTGCAAGAGTCCTTACTAGGTACCTACTCCTAATTAGTAAATTCAAGGCAATCGGCGTTTCTTGTCTGCTTAAACCGAAGCAAACAAAGCATAAGCCATCATTCATACTTCAAGTTACCTACTTTGATTTACAACACAAACCGGAGAAGGAAACCGAATTCATAATTTCGGAGAATAATTATCATACAGGTCTCATTCATCAGAATTTCATGAAAGTATTATCCTGTTATGCGGGCGAAGTGCCTATTGAACGAAACAGCACTCAAGTCATGAATAAAAATATTGTAAAGTAAACAAATTAATGGGGTTTCAACTGAGACAAACATGTGAGACGTAGGCGCAAGCCTGCATAAAATAACCACATGTTTGAACAACTTGTTTCACAATAACAACTGGTGTTACGCTGATATAGATATAAGACGAAGATCTTTAAACAAAAGATGAACAATTGAACAGTATACTACGCCAGCAACCCATTTGTATAGTTACATAAATTGCGAGAATACGGAACTTGCCGATTTGAAATCTGTGGCGAGTTAGGTGCGGGGTATGGCTTCTGTGACAATCGTCGCCAAAATTGTTTGTCAAGCGTAAATAAAGTAACATAATTAAGTACCAAGAAGGTCAGGAAGAAGAAGAGACTAAAAAACAAAGGTAAAAACTGCATCTAGGAAGTAGTATAGAACCAAAATGGCGCGTAAAACTAATTAAAAAAGATTGCCCGTCATTACAATTCAATCAACATACAAACATTACTATAATTGTCCATTCTGAAAGTTGATTGACAGCTCCACAGAATCCATAAACTTTGATTACTCGGCTTTTTGGCTATAAATCAGATAGTCTCGTACCGATTGAAGATGTCGAATCAGAATATCTATGTATGTATAAATCACAAATCTTTGAACGATGGTTCAGTTTCCATTTTTCCAAGTTTATCAAGAGGCCGACGAATTATCGATAAGATACAGCACGACTAAAGCTTTATCTTTCCAAACATATTCATATTTGTTGTTTTTTGTTTTTGGATAAGGAAGCATTGTGGACACGATGCTTATTTCCTTAAGTTCTTTTACTTATTTGGCAAAATTGGCGTCTTTCTCATTAAAAATGATGTGATAGTTTTCCCAACTTTTGATATCGTTGACCATATTTGTATTCGTGAGAACGAAAATATAATTGTCAAACTTTCGCAAACCGAAAACTCGTTGGTATTCACACGAGCAAACTATTTACTTAACAATACAATGTCTCTTGTTTATGTAACTGATGCACAGAGAACCTTGTGAGTATCGAAACAAAAATATGCTTGTCTGAGTCTGAGAGCCTTCACGGAGCGCGTTAATTATTTTTGCAAATGTCCAATGACTAGTTATATTCTTATGGCAGTTAAATGACAAAGCACTTCTGTCTTTTGCATTTTTGACAGATTGGACACAACTTTTTATCATGTCCCCCAAGATGTGGCGAATTAACATGACTCATTAATCAACGCTGGTGGTACCATATGGCAAGGAATGTTGTCGTCCTACGCCCAAATTAGGCGCCGAAGAACCGCAGTATCGAACAATAAAAAATCAATGACTTAAACGCAGTTAACTGTTGTTGTATTTGTGGCCAGAGCTGAAAATACGACGCCCATTTTGTGATTCATAAGAATCCAGACAGGAAAAGTAAACCCTATTTTAATCTACGTAGGTAGGTGACTACATTAAAACTACTGTCACGTGCCTGTCGACGGTGATAACAATGATTCTTACATCAAAGGCGTTCCCATTTTCGTACAATAAGGTATCTAACGCGTCATTTCTGACCAATAAGGTGGATCCGATATCCAACTATTGACACAAGTGTTACTCAAGGATTTGACTTTGTTCCTTCGTTGATCATAAATATCTGAATTTCGATACCGTATTATTTGTTAGCTCGGTCACATAATGCTGAGTCGTCCATATTTTCTCATGGTAAACATTATAACCGTTATGTATCTAGTTGGTTTCGTTTCCTATTGATGATGCAAGGTGGCATCTATCATTAACGGTCCCAGACCTTGAATATGAAACTTTTAGGAACACAAATTAAACATTGTGACTTTTGTTTTTATTATTGGTTTTTCAAATAAATACAACACCTTTGTTCTGTAATTTATTCTCCAAATTCCTCATCTTTATTGTGTCCGTCTGTAACGTAATCATACGAAACGTAATGTTTTTCAACTTCATTTGATTTTACTTAACTATTGCACTCCTTGCATTCGTCACAACTTATTCTCAATCCTGGAATTGCGATGTTTACCTAGTTAGAAGCTACACTTATGCCGTGTCGTATATTCGTTTGAACAATTGAAGTAATGAATGTGTCGGCGCCTCGATGTCGTTAGCTACTGGCTTACTAGTCGTGCCCTTCCCACCGCTATGCTGCCTGCATTATATCAGCAATTAACTGCGTCTAGCGACAGAATGCTCTGATGAATGTTTAAAAGCGTCTCTCTTTACAAATATCTCTCTATAGACTCGTTACTGCTAAGGATGTGCAAATAACTGTTGTGGATGAAGTGTTTACTGAACATAAACTAAAATTTAAGTATGTTTTAAGTATCCAACCAACTATACTAACTGCCGCACTCAGAGTGCTGAGATTACTTAGGCCATAACTTAGTAAGGTTTTGACAGTTTTGTAATACAAAAGTATGTCAAATCTTTACTATGTGACGGCTTAAGTAATCATTAAAAATCTTTGATTACCGCAGTTAGATGTTATTGGAACGCATACATTACGAGGAAAATACCCACTGTAAAGACGCAGGCACGCAGCCAAAGAAACATACTATAAGTCCCACAAATAATAATAAAGCATAGTAAACAGACTAAAGCAACGCTCGCTGCTGTTAACAACTTCTCACAACCACTACAGCCACTCATACAAACAGACAGACTCCACATGTAGCGCTCTCATCTCAGCAATATTGCTCTGAAACAGTCGGCCTTAGCACTTAGCTGTAATGGCGATGCAGTTATTACTTGCAAACAGGTTTCGGAGTTTACGGAGAGAAAGTAATCTTACATTGCAATCGTGAGAATTTCTTTATTCTTTGATTGAGGAGTCGATGTTATGGAGATTATTTTTGTAGTTCCGCCTATTGTTCGTGTTCTGCGTACCTTCGATTTAAAGCCTAATGATGGTCTCCCAAAACATGGTTTAGAAAGATTTTGTTCGACTTAGGTCGGGCGAAGTGTTATTTGGCATTTTCCACCAAAAAAATCTGTGTAGTGATTTCGGAGTCTGGATGTGTGTCCTGTTGAGGGCAATAGGTACAGCAGGCATGATGTTATTACGATTGTTTTTCCGGTACTCCCAAACAGCCGAAAAGATTTCGAAGAACCAAATAAACAAATCTGATAAGCGCAACATTTTTATCTAAAACGAAAATGTTGAACGGCAGAACGAAACGTCTGTAAGGTTTATTTCTCGATTGCGATCAGACACGGGCGAATGAGCAATACTGTGATCTTCGGTTCAATAGCACTCGATCGAGTTTGTTGCCGACGACTTTATTATTTTGTTTTTGATGAAACTTCGTACCTACCTAAGTCTTTGGATTGGGAGAAGTACCAAGGAATAAAGGGCGTTGAAGGCGACTTACCGGCCATGACCCATCTCAATGCCAAACACAATACCACCATGGAATATTCCCATCACAAAGATGGTAAACTAGATAAAAACCAAGATAAAAACAATACTCAATCATCGTAACATCCTCCAATCTAGGACATTTCATAATGCATTACATAAAACGGCCATTTTAAGATTTTATCTATTCAGAAGCTTGGAACTTGTTTGAAAAATTTATTAAAATTTATGACCGTATTCAAAATTAAACTGGCTTGGAGCTCATACAAGAAAGCGACCTTTCTGGGTCGTGGTTCAGATACCGGTCGTCAATCTTTCACCGTGCACACATTGCATTTCTCTTTCAAGTAATGTTTCATTATCACTTGCTACATTTGACGTTTATTCGTGTATGGCTGTTTCGTTAACCTTTATTGTGATATGTATATCCTGACTAAATTGATTATGCTGTTCTAAATCGACTTCTTCCGGTTTAGCAGAAGCTATCATTTTATTATTTCATTGTAAAATTCAGTAGTCTGTTCCACCAGATCGTTAATATGAAGAATTGATTTAACGACAGCGTTAGAGATGACGGTGACTCTGTGGGATATTTCTGTCAATACTAATTCTGTATAATTAATGTTTCTCACGCAATTTATTAAATTGTATCCTTCAGAAAAGCTATTCTTGTAGCTTTATCTTTATCATCTATTACATTCAATCCACTGTTTGGTGTTTACTGTGTAATTATTTGATTATACCTACAAAGCTACGGCAAATAACGTTAAAACAATATGGGTGTTTTGCTATCTACGTCATACGACGTGAACTATTAATTTACTGTTGATAAATCCACAAAACATTTAGGAACGAAAACTCAATCAATCGGGAAGAATATCATGTTCTGTGTAATGAATGAACATTTCATAATAGATTATTGGTTTCTGGAATACAGACGATTGAAATAAGCGTCAATAAATAATTTTTGATTGATAAAATGATTTTGAATAATTTTATACGATCAACGTATAAAAAGATCCTTTTTTGTTAGCTATGACATAAAAGGCATAAAATCTAAATTAGTATTCCATCGTTAAAGGTGACACAAAAGTCTATTCGAAACGAGATTATAATATACTCTATTGGTACTGGCCGCTTCCATATTGGCGTGGCGACCTCCCTAGGCCGCCGCGGCCATGGCTGGTCATTCACCCAGGCCGCCATCCTAGGCGCAAGGAATGCTGTTCTTTACTCAATAGGCATTGTAAAAAAAAAACTTGTCTCTTTTAGCGCGTTTTGGGATACAGCCTTTAGAAAAAAGTCGGAGCCAAGATCTTTTTTCTCGAAGCTACCTTTTTTGTAGGCGATACAATTTGGGTTACTATGTTTTCAAATTGGTTGTTATTTTGAGCGTTTACTGAAAATGAATCGTTATAATTTGGCATGAATATTTTTTATGGCAAACTATCTGTTTGTTAAGTTTCCAAAATTCTACAGTAGCTTGTAATTGCATCGTGATTTAATGCAAACTGCCCGTAGAATGTCGGCCAAATCAATTTATTTTAATGGTCCATGTTTGGCTATTTCTGCTAACAGTGTTTATCATTGCTACTGATTCCAGTAGCAATGATAAACAAGGTGACAATTGTGTCTCTACTTGGAACTATTCGTCCTTCATGTTTTATGATAACTACAAATAGTCAAGCTCTAACTATAAAATTACTTAGAGGGGCTTTTTTATCGTTATTTATGTTTGATCAGTCATGTGGGAAATTATTCCTTTCCTGAATAATCGTATTGGACACACCGCAGTCGTTTTGGGATTCATACGAGCTTCATTTAACCCAGCCTGACATACTTACAATCAATAAAATCCCTGTTTTATTTTTTTTGTCTGCCCGTTGCGAAAACATCGCAAATACGCGATATATTACTCACACCGTTAATCCAAGCTCTCAATGGAGGGAACTCTCATTATTTGGCAGTTTCGTCTTTCTGAGAATCGTCTCCAAATATAGATGTGGTTGTGTAAGCAAGTCCTTATAGCCAACCTTGAGGCTTTTTAATTAAGGCTAACATTCACTTATTTATAATTAATGTTTTATTCAAACCTGGATGCTTGGCTTTCGTTATTCAACGATGCGAATAAGCAAGCACTTGAAAAGAAGCACAGAAACTGAATTACTGCATTTCTATTTGGAGAAAAATATAAAGCAAAATTTAATTAATGGTACTAGTAGGTGGCTTCATAGCTACGGGGGAAAGACCGTGACGACGATTACTATATAACTCGTTACGTACTTACACGCTTTATCGCTGAATCAACGTGACCACAGTCAATACTCCATACAATCATGCAAGCAAATGGCTAAATACAATTGTTTAACTTTCTCGCATTTTGAGCTGCTTAGATATTTACATGTAAAACTAATCAATTGCGTGTTGGACATGCGTTTAGTGTTCTGTAGTTGAATAAAGAAGCAGTAACATACGATGACTGGTCATATAAAGTCAAAAAACTAGGTAAAGTTATAGCAGAAAAATTGATTTTAGTTCTTCCAATAGAAACTTTCAAAAATACGCATTCATCCAAAAATACAAATTATATGTAAAAGGCTGTTTCGATTTGCCTACGGAACACTAAAAAGATGTCTATTGTGGAAGCAATTAATATTCATAAAAGATGTCAATATGCCAATAAATCTTGCGAAGACGCCTAGTGGAGACAGCGCCTAATAAGGCAGTTACAGTGATCGATCTATAGCCGCTTTAATATTCGCTAGAGGTGTAGAGAAAGCGCATTCTTTTCAACACCATGCCGGTAGAATGTAAATCGGAAGTCTAAATTACTTGTAAATCGTGTTGGTGTAACTTTTTACCATTTATGGTCTGTTTAAACGATCGTCATAGGGCCTAGAACTGTTCCTTGTGGAAGTCGTCAATTAAATTCTGTGTACAAATTAGCAACATGGTAGAGTTTTAGCCTGATCTGTTGAATTTCGACTGGTGTTACCTTTTGTTTTTGATCTTATAACATTAGATCAAAAGCGCATTGATATTCTATCAAATAAACCATAATTTATTATCGAACGCTGCTTCTAAAACCTTGTTACATATGAATGTTCCTTCTGTTACGTCACACGTCATTGATTGCTCCAATTTCATTTGAATGACTAAGTTGAGTCATGAATTCATGATTTATACTTACCGGAGAGTATTACATATTTAATTAGTTACATAATATGCGACCCATTGAGACGTATACAAAATACCTACTTCTTATCTCAGTCGAGCTCGGAAATCTGATGCTGTGGAGCGTCGACCTCTTATTGCATAGGACATAGATTCTAGTTCATTCCTATGTTATGTGTGAATGAGTTAATCGTGAGACCTACACATATTACGAGTACTACATACGCTTGCTCGATGTTTGAGAAAGCGTGATTCATTTCTAGTTTTGCTAAGTATACATATAAATTAATTCTTAGAAGTGTTTATGTTTCTCATCGAAGTTCACGTTCATGTATCTGCATTTTGGAAGGAATGAAAAATCATGAAGCTAAATTATTCCGTTCAGGAAACTGATATCCCCAACTTTAGAATCAACTGTTATATTCCCATAATTGCTATTCATCGTCAAATACAGTTATGTACAATCCTTCATTGGCACACGTTCCTAACTTATAGCGAACATTACCCACTTTAAGTGCAGTACCATTCCTAAATCGGTTAGTTGGCGTCCGTTTGCGCGCACCGTCCACATACAAATCAGCCATACACATACATTTACATACACGTAACTACAGTATAGCATGTTTCGATTGAATTACTCAAAGTAAATTGACACTGGGCTGGGCATAAGTTTCGCTGTTTGGACTATGGGTGTGGTGTTGTGTAGCCATAACAATTACTATGATTATGCGGGACTAACCAGACATGCAATTGTGGGAAATTAAAGTCAGTTAGTTAGTTCCGACTTTTTTTTTTTTTGGCGGTTTTAAAATCATCGAATAACCCCTTCCGCTCTTGGGCAGAGCGAAAGGGAGTGTCAGACTTCTACTGACTAAAAACCACCCATGTTCCTTCTTCGCCCTCTATGTCGAGGCCGCGATAACCTGTGGACAACCCGCGGCCCCGACGGGCGTCGGCACTTTCGGGCCCCTCCCATGTTGCTGACATCTCTTTAAGGCGCGCGTGGAACACGACCGCGCCGTCGACACGGCCTGTTTTCGTCGTAAGACGGACGGACGGTGAGTTAGCCCATCACTCACCGTCCACAGGCCCGCGTCTACGGTGCCGGAGGTCATCACGAGACCCCCGACGCCCGGAGCGCCTCCCGCGGCGGCTGGGACGAGAGGTTCTCTCCCTCTCGCGTTCCGCCACCTCCTTCGCTAGCATCACTGCTTCGCAGAAGGAGGCGACGGCGTCCCATTCCTCCTCGCCCCGGACCATGGCTTGCACCAGGGCCGGGCGCGAGAGGTCGCCGCCGCCGATCGCCGCTACGAGAACACGGCGGGGCTCCGCCCAAGCGGGGCACACCTCCACTGTGTGCTCCACCGTGTCCTCCGGCCGATCCTCGCAATGGTGGCATCCGGGCGTTTCCTCCCGCCTGATTCGGTGCAGGTACCTCCCGAAACAACCGTGTCCGGTGAGGACCTGCGTCAGACGGAAGGTGAGGGCGCCGTGGCGCCTCTCAAGCCACTCCTCAAAGAGGGGACTTACCGCCACTATCGTGGCGTGCCCTGCACGGGGTTGCGACAGTCGCTGTCTCCATGTCGCCATGAGATCGCACCGGTAGTTAGTTCCGCCTTTACCCTTGATTATGTCGATGCGAGAACTCTGATGTAGTACAATTTTTATGTAAAGTTGATCGGTAAATAAAATAAAAAAAAAAAACCCAGATAAGCCTGAAACTACCTTTCTAGGAACGTTGACAAAAGCAATATTTTTTTTATTTCATAGACCATAGTTAATATTTCTACTGTTCTACATATAGGACAGTAGACTAATATGGGTTAATGATATCACACGAGATTTAGATAACTGCATCGAAACAAAAGAATACATCTAAAATAGCTCAAAATTTAAATGCAATAGAGAAAGGCTATAATCAAGTTACAACCACTGCACAAAATAAGAAAACAGAACAAGTTGTTAACCAAACTCTTTCACATTCGACAACCCAAAGAGAACCTTAGCAATACAAATATCTATTGTAATCCTTGAATAGAACAACAAAAGGACAATGAACGTGACGATTTCAAATAAAAGCAATTGAATATTCCGGCTGCAGTAGAGACAGAAACAAAGGCTGCCCTTTGCCTGGTCCCCTATCTATTTGCATATAGGGGCCGCAGTGCCTGTCCTGTTCCGAGTAACTTGGATTATCGGATAAGTGACGGACACCCATAGGGTAATTGTGTTATAAATGTCGGGTATTTTTAAGCAACCGTAGTCCTTTTTGCCATGGTCGATGTGTACACGCTTGGTAGCGTTTGAATTCTGAATATGAAATAGGGTTTTTATACAAAGTTGGAAGTTTTGTCATTGATTTGAAAGGGGAATCATAAAAACATAACTTTATACCATAATCATATTCGGTGAAATCGCTGTGAAATATATTTTGGATTTTAATAATCTTAGTTTGCATTTGGTTTATGTGTTTTTAGGGTCCATAATTCAATCTTCTCTTTTTGGAGTCGATCTGGCATTGATAATTTTTGTACCACATGCTTCTGCGTTGGGTACATCTGAATATTAATCTTTGTTGCTATTAAATTAAAACTAATTATTATCAATTTTGAAATCGTGCTTTATAATCTGTTCCAATAACTGGACAAATAGCATATCTGCCTTTAATAGGTAATTGATGCATGCCACACTACTATTTACTCCACATCATGTATAATACATTCCTAGATACCTGTTAATGAAAACTTTGCGTGCTATGCAATTAAAATTAGATGAGTCAGCCATATCATGCGTATTCATGTCGCTATTGTCTCCCTTATTGTCATTAGTTACATTTTATGAATTAAATCTCGATGAACCTTATCTGTCTTGTTGTGATCGTTTTCTCATTTAAATCAGAGGACATTAAGGTCTACTGTAGATGTTTTCGTTTTATGTAGATAATTCCTAGAAGGTTTTTAAGGGAATGTCCTTCTCCCAAAATATTTCACAATTAAATGTTGTTCTCTTACCTTGTCATAAGTTTCGTTTTTGTCAGTCGAATTATGAGTAAAACCTTTTTCTCACTCACGTATTCGTCCTTGAGTGTTACAACTAGCGTGGGATGATTACGAGCTGATACGGTCTACGTATTTATTTCATTGCCAAATCTGTATGGAAATCGGAAACATAATAGGTACGTTATAGACATATTCAATCTTTTCATTATTATCTCTTTATCGTATTTAAATGAGTTGATTAATCTGTGGCTTTGAATCGCAATCGATAGGGAAATTATGTCAGTGTTTCTGTGAACTGAGCACGTTAACTCAGCTTACATGGCTATCTTTATAACCTTTGATTAATTACTGTATTATATCTGATACACGTATTTCAGATAAGGTGCGTTGTATGTTGTCTTAGACTCTGTCTTTATCGAGCTTTAGTAGTGAGAGTTTCCTGTGAAGATACGGACATCTGTCGTCCGCAACGATGCGCGGGACCATATAATTTTTTGTTTGCAGTCTCGCAGTCTAAAAACGTGTCGAGTGATTTCCGTTACGATAGGGAGTGATAATTAATGTTCATTTATGAACTAAGAACTGTTTCTCTTTCCTATAGTAGCTACCGTTATAATAATTCTTAAAGACGTCAAAGGATTGTCTACCACAATGCACTAATCTAATTCCGATCACAACAGCAATGTGCAAATACAAAAGTGAAACAAACGAAATGAAACCGAACTCCGATCAGTGAAACGAAAACGAAAAATGATATAAATAATTCAAGATGATGAAGTTCAAATCATTGTTCCGTAGAGGGCCAAGTCAGGGGAAGCAAGAGTCGGGGACTCTGAAGGGGGCACCGTCAGTCTCAAGCCTCGATTCGAAGCACCACAAAGTCGCACCAGCACGTGACAAGGCTTTGAAAATCTTTGGGTCGAAAGAGAAGTTACATAAAGCTCATAAAAAGAAGGATTTGGGGAACAACAATGCTGTTTTAGAAGACCCTGAGCTTCGGGAAGGGCTAGAGTATGAAGATGGGCCGGTTGGAGTGCACGCGTACAGCAGTGCCGAGGAGCTGGGGTCGGTAGACGGGCGAGGTTCGCAGGAGTGCATCAGTCTGCCCGTCACTCTGAATGCCGAGCACATGTCCGTGTTCCAGGAAGTGGAGCTCAGGCCTAGAGTACCATCTGAGGTCAGTAACTGTACTTTTATAACTTACTAGTTGACCCGCACCAGCTTCCTTTGGTGGCGGATTTTTGTATCCTCAGTTTTATTTGCCAAAATCCTTTTAACGTTCGATGCCTGACATACTACCTACCTATGTGTATGTTTAATGGCATGAGCGGTGCGTTGAATTGAGTCAGGAACTCAGGACATCGATTTTATAATTATAGAATAATATTCAAGCTTTATACACACTTATTCCATCGGTCCGTTCTTTGAAATTAAATAGGAAGTACAAATAACGGTAGTTTTAAATGTTATAGCGTGTCAAAAGTCAGTATGACGCCCAGATTACATTCGTATAGAAATATTTGAGACCGCTATAAATTGACACACTTTCTTACAATAACTAAAGATACAAACAAAAATGATTATGTAAAAGTATCAAGTTCTATGATTTTAATTACGCCTGATGTAGTATATACTTTAGATTGGATATGTAGTATATACTTTAGATTGGATTTTTATGAACTCTTTCAATAAACCTGGTGACCTTGAAATAAGACGAGTAGCTTTAATTTCAGAATGTGTGTATATACGACTGGATGGTTGTAATTCTACACAAGACTAAATAATCTGTATGAAGGATACTAATAATAATTTGTAGTTCAATGATTGTTAAAACAACCAATGACAATCCATATTCAAGATTAGTTCTCGGTACTGCAATTTTTATTTAAGCTAGCTTCTGATGTTTACGCTCGTTTTCACTTACACTAGGGTGCCAAAAGATTTTAGGCGTATGATGATGATATTGAAACAGTCATTTAAATTTCTCCTTGTGTAAATGAAAACGAGAATTTATTAGCTTATTATTTCACACCAAATAGTTGGGGGGTATCTAGTTATAGGGTATTATTCTAACACAAATTATCTTCGATTTTTAGCATTGCTCTCAGGCGTCTTTGGCATCCGGGGTCCGGGAGATCGAATCTTTAAGAAGAGAGCTCGAAGCCACAGTGATGGAGCGAGCTCAGCTGCAGGCCAGGGTCGAAGAGTTGCTGGAAAAGGTCACTGAAGCCGACCGGCTGAGAGGAGAGCTGGATCGAATGAAGGTTTGTATGATGAGAAGGTATTTCGTAGAAAGATGCTCGGCTAGATACCATGATCATGGCAGTATACTGTCATCAGCTGCCTTTATTTAAATGCTCCTCGTTTATAGCTTTACTACGTTTTAATATAACAACTTTTTGTAGATTTCGGCATAATTTCTTTTAAGATACTGATTCTGCTGCTATCTAACCCATTAGACCTTGGGAAAGGCTGAATAAACGGTGTGTTTTTCAAAATGTGGCCCACGTACTGGACTGTCCTATTGCCCTTAGTTTAAAGACCTTACGAACGTTACTGACGGTGTATATTCGCGCGGTCACCAACGTGGCTCAACTGTGTAGAGTGCCATCGACTCGAAAACAAGGAGTCTCACTCATCTTGTGTTCTTCTTGCACTTCTTGTTGTATCAATGTTACTTCCATATTACACGGTTTGGGCTCAGTAGGTCCCACGTTTATTGCAGCGGAGTGGCTCTATAGGTCGTCAGGAGGACCTTACGGTAAACGGACACCTTCTGCAGGTGGGGTACTGTGTGATCATAGGGTATCTACTATCTTGTTTTAAAGACCTTTAGGTTCAAAAAGATCTCTTCCCAAAACGACCACAAGTCTACAATACTCAAAAAGTCCATTTCCCATAGCGTCAAGTCTCACTCTTTTTTTAAAAATACTGTGTAGCTTAATACTGGCTTTTCTTTCCCTAGAGCATGGACTCAGAACGTGAGGCTGCGCTGGAGCGGCTGGCCGACGAAAACGGCGCGTTGCGCGCGCGGCTACGCGGCGTGGCGCACTCCCCGCTCTCCGACAGCGAGAAGCGACAACTGTTGCTTGCACCCGCACCGCGTCGCATGCATTCCTCTGCGCCTGCCTCTATTGCACTTGCTAATGTGAGTTATTGAGAGCAACAGCAACAACAATAGCAAAAGCAGCTTCTTACTAGCATGTCGATGACAATTTAAATTGGAGTCAGCCCAAAATTTTACAATGAGTTTGGCGCTTTCAGTAGCGACCATCGTATCCTGTGATGTACAAGCAACAGGACAGGCAGGACATAACTGATTTCAGCATAAAACTGATTACAAGGTTTATTTCTGGGCCCTTTTAAAAGTAACAAAAAAGCTCAAAATAAATATCAAAGATCGTGCTGAGGTGTTAGCCAGAGCCTACTAAAAGTATATATATGGTTCTAGAGGAAGTACAGTGTAAAAATACTGAGCATTCTAGATGGTAAGTCTTTTTTAATTGCAAAATTTGCCTGCTCTTGGCCTAGATCACGCCATATGGAAAGCGATAGATGAAATTTATGATGGAACGAGCGTGCCTAAAAATTGCCTGTTCACTCTTTTGATGGCTTTGGTTATTAGGGGAGGGATATTCGAAATCCATGTTGAAAGCAACAGAAGACTAAATGTTGAACGTGTTGTTGACAGGGTGAGGGTGACAGCGGCGAGCCGAGTACTCCGGAATGGGACAAGCACTCTTCGTCGTCACTCAGCGAGGTGTCCGTCGCATGTCTGCAGGATCGCATTCTGCAGATGGAGGAGCACCACTACAGGTAATGTAATAAAATTAGGGTATCAGGATATCCTGGGTAGGGGCAGGGTTTTTCTATGAGATTCTCATGGAGTTTCTTTTCCATAGAGACCCTACGCTTTGAAATGAGCAACGACAGTACTTTCACAGGTTTTATGCTTTGTGACTGCAGTTGTCTTTGTTTCGACAAATCAAAACTGCCCGTAGCTGGCCTACCTGAAATAAATGCTTTGATTTCGTTACAATCGAGGATTATAATTTAACTATATATTATTATTAGTTTTCGCATATTTTATATATTATATTGTATTCGCAGTTCTAAAATAAAATATAATGCTTTTTGGAAATTATAGACTGCTCGTTTCAGCGTTCAATAAGATAAGGTGTCAGCCATAGATCATGAATTATTCACAGCCGTCCGACTCCATACATAGACCTTCTTAAATCCTAAGCTATGGTGGTATTCTTGCTCATTGCTTAGCAGTGGATTAATATTATGGGCTGATAACTCTTCAATCCACTCAGTGACTGGTGTCAAAATCTCATAATGACATTGCAATATTCTAGTACAAGCGAAGAACTGCAAGCTACTCTAGCAGAGCTAGCAGACCTACAGACACAGCTGGCAGATGCTCACGCTGACAACGAACGGCTGGCTGATGAGAAACAAGTGCTGCTGGAGTCACTTTGTCGACAGACTGAGAAACTGGAGGACAGCCGTACTAAGGTAAAAATAAGTTTATTACGTATAATTTTGGCTTAAATTACGTGTTCATGCGTCTTCATTTAGGCATAGAAAATTATTGTAGTTGAAGGCTCCGCTCTTCCCTTATATTATAAAACACACACACATACACACACACACACACACACACACACACACACACACACACACACACACATCTTCACCCATCATTATCTACCCAGCCTAGTCCCCAACTATGTTGGGGTCTAGTCTATCCGGATTTAGCTGAGTACTAGTATTTTACATGGAGCTACTGCCTATCTAACCTTCACAACCCAGCAACTCCAACCCCTTGGTAAGGCCTAATGTCAAACTTTTGGTTCGGCAGGAGCATAACCTGTTTTGCGAGGCACAGAAAAAACTTGTTATGTTAAGATGGTCATCACGGCTTATGCTTGGAGATTAACTCGCGTGGCTGTTGTTACTTTGCCACTAGCTCCTGTTTTGATGGCCTTCATAATATAATTTAATTTTAAATTTTTCTTTGTCAGGTGGACACTCTACAAGAGCTTCTGCTGCGCGAAGGCGTTGAGCCAGAGACGCTGGTCTCTGGTGATGCCGACCAGCAGCTCTTCGCTGTTCTCAAGGTCAGCACATAAGTAAATAAACTGAACATTTTATACTAAGAAGGAAGGAGGCGGCCTCTTTCCTCTTTCCACTTACCTTTTTTTTGAGATGGTTAATCATCAAATGACTCCTCGCGCTCTGAGCAGAGCTGTAGGGAGTGTCAGACTTCTACTGACTAAAAACCACTAATGTTCATTCTTAGCCCTTTGTGCCGAGGCCGCGGTATCTATTTCGAACAACCCGCAGCCCCGACGGGTGTCCACTTCCCGTATGATCTGCAGTGGGATACCTCAGACTCTTAATAAATGCTAAAGATGTAGAATAGGGGATCGGACAAAAAAATACTAATTAGTCCGTCAGATAGATTTCCAAAAAATATTGGAGACGTATTTTTTCATTTTTCACATAAACAAAAAATGAAGTCAATACAGTGCTTCGAAAAATCGTGAACTCTTCGAAAACGTCATATGATAGTTCATTTTTTACCTACAAATGACGTCACAACCACATCTTATCTTCGTCAATTTTGATTAATTTGATAAAACAAAAAACGTATCCAATATTTTTCGATAATCTAACTGACGGACTAATTAGAATCATTGTTTTTTGACTCAGTCCGATCCCGTAATGCACTGTATATTCATCTTAATTTGTAGTCCCGTATACTAGGTAGGTAAGTTAAATTAGCTAGCGAAACTCCGTCAAGATGATGGGTATCAATTTTTATAAATACATATTTAGTTTGCTGGTTATTTCCCAATGCTGGACATAGACCTGCCCTGTACCTTTCCAATCTTCCGTTTGATGGTCATAATAAAATAAAAAATATTCGTTAAAAATAACCTTCTTTTTTGACCTTCCCTTCTTCCTCTTTTTTTTTCTATGTATAAATAATGTATCTTTGTAACCTTAAAAGTAAATGCAATTTAGCTGACTGTATACCCCCTTGTTTGACTGTATTATAACAGACACGTGACAGACGTGATGTTATTTAATGTTTCCCGAATCCTAGTAATTACTTCAAAAGTCAGTTTAAATAATAAACTTTATTTAACCACAATTTCAGCTATCTCAAGAAGAGCGCAGACACCTGCTTACGAAGCAGGAACAGATAGAGGCAGAGTTGAACCAAGCCAAGACTGCGCTCGAAGAGAAGACCAAAGAAAATGAAACGCTCGCGGAGAGGATACGGTAATGCATATTACTATAATAATAATAATAATTCCTTTCTCTGGAGCCCTGACTGCCGGTAGCTTGGACCCTGTTCCCGATACCGGTGGGCTACTATTTTTTATATTTCTAAATGATTTTTATATTATTTTGTATAGGAATATTTAAAAATATAATTTATATGTATAAAGTTAAATAAAGGAATAATAATTTATAATATTTGTTTTTATAGAAAATAATTAAAAATGTATGAAATTTGTTAACAAATGATTATAGGCAATAATAATTTATTTACTTCAGACACAGTCCATACATGATATAAAAAATAGAATGACATAAACGCAAATGTAGTATTAAAATAATCAATCACACTAATATTATAAAGGCGAAAGTTTGTGATTGTGTGAGTGTGTATGTTTGTTACTTCTTCACGTCTAAACGGCTGGAGCGATTTTAATAAAATTTGGTATAGAGTTAGCTGACACCCTGGATTAACACATAGGATAGTTTTTATCCCTTTTTTATTATCCTGGGGGATAATTTTCGAGTTGTAGCGGGCGAAGCCGCTGGCAGCACCTAGTAATCAATAAAAATAACATTACACAAACACATTAAAATTACGTAAGTTATTTATAAGTTCATAAAATTAAAATAGGAGCATAGTTTAAAGTTTTCTCTTTACCCGACTACAAGGAAAGCGTTATGTTTTAAAAAATTTCTTTCACTAAGCTTCTATGGACAATAATTCTCCGAAATAACAAATATTTATATTTGTTATTGTATCTATTTAACTCAGCTTTTGGTAAATGTGACAGACCAGGGTATTTGAAAAGTTCTGTAAAGTTAGGTTTAAAAGTTCAGTTTTAAATAATACTAACTGTATATAAACATATACTCTACGACAAACGAAATATTCTCATAGCGACCAAATACAACAAGGGCGAGCCGTTTCAGAGCTGTGCGACCACAAACACCGTGACACGAGATAATTATATTTTCGGGGGGAACCCAAAGAAACGACGAGGTTACTTGCAAGTTTTTTTCATGTGTGGTGCAATGCAGATCTAGATAACCATCCAAAACATGATACCTAACTATTGATTAGATTAGTAATTGTAAGATTATGTCTGTTGTAGACGATATTGATCAGATTTAATTAATTGATTTAAAAACATATTTAAGATTATTATTGGTCAGACATACCTTAGGCAAGATTGCATAATTATAGCATGAGGGCTCAATGACAATCACTATGTGTATTGCGTAGCTTTTTAACGATGTTAGTTGTATTTATCATTTCTGAGGATCTACAAAGATCACATTCAAATATTTCTCTAATACTCTTCCGTGAGGCCGGACTCAAAGAATACCCATCTCAACCAATGGGTCTCGTAAGGGCGACTAATAGGATACTTAGCATATTTACAATAAAAAATTACCAAAACCCAAATCCATCATAAAATCACTTCATCACTACAATAGGGAATCGGACTGAGTCAAAAAAATATGATTCTAATTAGTCCGTCAATTAGATTATCGAAAAATATTGGATACGTGTTTTTTGTTTTATCAAATTAATAAAAATTTACGAAGATAAGACGCGTTAAAGATCATGATTGGGGGATTGTGACGTCATTTGAAGGTAAAAAAATTACTATGATGTGACGTTTTCGAAGAGTTCACGAGTTTTAGAAGCAATGTATCGACAACCACGCGGGTGAAGCCGCGAGCATTAGCAAGTAAATCATACACACATCAAAAGTGTCTAGGGATCAAGCATTTTTATGCGGATTTCTTGAGATTGAGATGTGGCTTTGTAATACATTTATGATTTTATAAATTTATATGGATCCTTTTGGGTGCATTTCATAATTTGAATCAGGAACTGTGAATCAAATTCGAGTAAAAGATGAAAATCAGCTGTCAATATTTTCCCTATAAAAACATACAACGCATTGAAGACATTATTAGTGCTACTGTTTCCCTACTACTGATTAAAACCAACGTTATTATGGAGCGGCGACGTCATTTAAGCAGGGAAGAAATGCTCAGAGCCGTGGGAATGATAGAAGCTGGTTCCCGGCAACGTACTGTGGCTTTAGCTCTGAATACAAGTCAGAGTGTTATCAGTCGACTTTGGACACGTTACCGAAGCACTGGTACCGTGGCTGAGCGCCATGGAGGACGGTATCGCTGCACCACACGGAGACAAGACCGATACATTCAAATCTTAACTCGAAGAGCTCCAACAATAACCGCCATGATGTTAGCCGTGAGGCTTCATCACTCTTCAGGGAACTTAATTAGCGACCAAACAGTCAGAAACCGCTTGCATGAAGTGAACCTTCATTCCCGAAGACCGCTACGGGTACCACCTATAGCAATGCACAATCGTAGGATTCGATATCAATTGGCTCTTGAACACAGAAATTGGGCAGAAGAACAATGGCGTTTCGTGTGCTTTTCTGATGAGTCTCGTTTTGGTATGAGACCGGATACAAGACGTATACGACACTGGAGAACCCCTGGACGCCAACAGCGATTAAAATCCTGCCAGGAAGTCCATCCTTATAGTGGTGGAACCATCATGGTATGGGCGGGTATTTGGATCGGCGGAAGAACTGAGTTGATTTGGATCAGAGGCAACCTCAACGCTCAAATTTATGCTGAGACGATTGTATCAGACGTCATCGTTCCTCTACAAGTGCAAATCGGTCCCTTATTTCAGTTAATGCATGATAATGCACGACCGCACACCGCAAGAGTTGTAAGACAGACTCTCGCCGCAGCTAACATCAATGTCCTGCCCTGGCCTGCTCAGTCGCCAGACTTGAACCCGATTGAGCATGCATGGGATATGCTACAGAGAAGAGCTCTGCCGAATTTGGAGGGTATCCAGTCGCAAGAAGACCTTTTTTTGTTGTTGCAACGAACATGGGCGGCCATTCCACAGCGTGATTTGGATGAACTCATTTTGAGTATGCCAAACCGATGTTCTTGTGTTGTTAGTGTTCGCGGTAGAAACACGGATTATTAATTGTTTAAGTTACCCAATAAAATTTTAAAGAAAACTGTTATTTCAGTCTTTTTTTCGAACTTTAATGTTAGTGGTTCAAATGTCAAAAATCCCTTTATTAGGAAAATTGCAAATTTCTTTATTAATGCAAAGGTGATTTGGTTTATCGTTACTGTGACAAACGAAAACACTTTATTTGATGAATCCTTAAAGAAAATTTTAATTAATATCAATCAGGAGAAAAGTTATTGCAAAAATATATGTTGATCCCTAGACACTTTTGATGTGTGTATTTTCAAAAAATGTGGATTGGACGGTTGTGTCAATGTAATGTTTATTTTGAATCCACAGAGTATTGGAGGGGAACCTAGAGCGGGCAGAGACAGAGCGAACGCGATGCGAACACGACGCCGACTCGGCGCAAGAGTTAGCAGCCAGCCGGCAGCATCAGATCGCCACACTCACTGACCTGCTGGATTCTGCTAAAGCTAAGGTGAGACTTTCTGTTGGTCATGAGCTAGGTCTTCGACATGTTCATCTTTAGGGACCTTAAGGCTTGTGTCGTTAAGATTTCGTAGCATTCACTGTAGACCTGTGACTGTGTGAGATAAAAGAACAATGTCATTAGCAAATTATTAAACACAGATTATTTAACCTTGTTTCACCGACGCCAAGCCCGAAGGGCTACTTTAAATTTGACTGCCAGCGTCTGAAACAGTTCTGGAGTTGGTGGGTCGCCCTGTTTGACTCCCTTGAGAATCTTAAACTTTAGACTTACTAACTTAATAGCAACTGTGGTTGTATATATTACGCAAAATATGTATGCAGGTGAGTTCTATCTGTTGTTTTGTAAGGGCATTAAATCTTACAGAATGCGTGATACTGTCAAAGGCTTAAGAATGTTTATCAATACAATAATAATCACCAAGATATCTCCCCACGCAGCTAGAGGAGCGCGACGGCGTGGTGTCAGGCGCCGCGGAGGCGGAGGCGGCGGCGGCGGCGGCGCGGCGCGAGGCGGACGCTGCGGCGGCGCGCGCGCTGGCGCTGGCCGAGCGGCTGGCGCACGCGCACCGCCAGCTCGACCGCGCACATGCCGACGCAAGGAAGATGCACGATGATGCTATGGTGACTATGGACCTTGTTTTATTCGTGATTAGCGGATAAGCGTGTAGAAATAACCATTACTTTGCTATATCGAATTAGAAATCAGCAAAAATGTGATAAAATTTTCAAATTATGACACTTTTTGTCCTGAGGAGCGACATAATACTTTATCAAAGTGCCAAGGGTTTGAAAACATGGGTACTTTCTTCTAATATTTTGATTTGAAACATTGTAGGTATCACGAAACAATGCGAAGTCAACGATATCAGAGCTGGAGTTCCAGATCGAACAGTTGCGTCAGGAGAAGACGGCGATGCAGGGAGAGCTGAAGACGTTGCAGGAAAACGCGGACGAGTTGCAGATACAGGTACGAGAATAATCTGACGGGAATTTACAAAAAAATAACATTCATCAAGCCTGTAATCCCTGAAGAATTAAGCATAGGTGTGCCTAATAGTATACCCACATTACGCATGTAATGTTCAAGTCCCATGTAATAGGGGGCGAGCCTATTGCAATCAGCTGCGCACAAATCCAGGCTCCGTGGTTGCGGTGGAAACTATATCCTAGAACCAACAAATCGAAGACATCTTCCAACTTGCACCGAACCCGTGTTCTGGATTATAGCCCACCAGCTTGTGCCAGCGGCTTCACCCGCGTGGAGTTCGATAATTGACCCACGGGATCATACAACCGGGATAGGAAGTATCCTATGTGTTAATCCAGGTTATAAACTATTTGTGTTCTAAATTTCATCCACGTCCGTTCAGTAGATTTTGCGTGAAAGATTTACAAACATCCATCCATCCACACAATTTTTCGCATTTTATAATATTAGTAGGATTCCCACTCGTAGAGAGGACGCCTGCGTCCCAGCAGTTTGAATACAATGCTCGAAGTTAAAAAAACTGCCAAGGGTGCTGGCAGTCGTATAAGCACCAGATCCATTTCTATCAGACGACTCATTTCTTTATCTTTTCAGGTGCAAGTAGCATCAGACGAAAAGCTAGCTCTAATGAGTCGAGCGGGCGAAGCGCTCGCGAGGGTAGCAGAGCTGGAGAGACAGCTACAAGAGGCACGCTCCAGGCATGCGCAGCTCACTAGAGACCGGGAGAGAGACGTAAGTTTAAACACGTTATGAGAACATAGGTCTTGGGCTGCGGATAGTTCGAAAGAGATACCGCGGCCCAGAAACACAAAGGGCTAATAGTGAAAATGGGTGGTTTTTAGTCAGTAGAAGTCTAGCTGACACTCCCGTTCGCTTTGCCCAGAGTGGGAGAAGTCATTCGATGATTTACCATGCTCCAAAAAAGAGAGAGACGTAATTCAGACTCTCACAATGAGAAACATTCAGAAGTGAGCACTTTTAATTGGCTGTCAGTCACACATACCATTTTTTAATTTGTTTATCTTAGCTGTAAATCTTCCATAGTTAATAAATAAATAAATAATGTCGGTGTATGTTTTTAGACTAAACTAACATTATGATTAACACTGGAAACGAGATATTTACATTCATTTATATTTCGGCGCTTTTGCAAGCACTATGATCGCGAATAAGCTGAAGTTTTTGCATGTGGGTCATGGACAGACAAATCGGTCTAACCTGTGTTTTCGCTTTCTATCGCTTACAACTTGATCCGATCCCCGACTCATGAAACTCTGTGTCTGGTCGCGAGGTTTACTGGCAGTTTTTCGGATTTTACTGACACACACACACAGTTATTTCAGCTGTTTAATAACCCACGAAAAATTCGGCGAGGTTCAGAATGATGTAATCATACGTAGTAACCATTTTAGCGCCGATGTCCCTGCCACCCTGAATTATCTGTGATATAGGCAAACCTGTCTTTATCTTCAGCTATCTTTCCTTACAGGAAGCTGAATGGAAGCAGTTCCAAAGCGACCTCCTAATGACAGTCCGTGTCGCTAATGACTTCAAAACCGAAGCTCAAAGGGAACTGGAGCGCCTGGTCTCCGAGAACAAGGTCGCAAGGGACAGGATACGACTCCTGGAAGACCAGATGCACTCAATCAAGGGTAAGTGCAAGAATGAGGGAGAGACTCTTGCGGGGTTTAATGTGGATGCGTTTGATATTTATGAATTGGCTTTGTATGATACACTTCGAATTTGGTGATTTTTTTATCTACGACTTTCGTAAGGAAATTAATCGTCCGAAGTATTTCTATTTGTAGATATTCAGTGTCCGTCTCCAATGGACTTAAATGTAAAATACTATCGGGAAAGTTCTATTTGAAGTTTTTTTAATCTTCTTTATCTTCATTTGTTAATAATTCTAGGTGCTCAGTTTGATGTTTTGTGTATTTAATTTCAATGTTTTTAAACTTTTTGGGAGCACTGTATACAATGTTTTTTTTTCAATTTTGTTTTGCTGCACCAATACTGAAATTGTTATGATTGGCAGAGTTTTCTCAAAATCGTTTCCTCTATAAAATGCGCAAGTGAGAGCTTTGCATGTGTATGACAGGTAGATTTGAAAAGTAGTTCGGAGTTTGTTAACATTTTTGCTTTGTTCTTGCAAATGCTCTAAATAAAACGCGATGTAAAGAGGGTTTACTATTGCCGCGTGTGTGATCAATATAAAGATTATGAGAGTTATGTTTTCATGTAATAACAACATTTCTGTACAAAATTACTTTAAAAAGAAAAGAGAAATAGCTTTCGACGTAGCTTTACTGTTTTGCATGAAGTTAAATATAATAAGACGTTCAAACATTAAGATTTGTCAACAATTTCAGCAGAATTAACATGCATTTCCATGCGCTAATTCTGTGTAAAATACCTAACTACGTAGACATTCATAAACTAACAGTTATCGACCATCCACTATATGTTAAACAATGTCTAATCTCAATTTGATGTACCAACACAGGTGTTGACAGATCGGAATCGATGGATAGCGTTTACTCAGATTACAATATATTGGAATCGAAGGAATCCGACAATTGTGACTCTCAGACTAGCGATGATTTAAGTCCGTCTAAAGACGTATTTAAGAGTATAAGAACTAGATATCTGTCTAGAGTGCACAGCGTTGCTGATCCTCCACCAAAAGAAGTAAGCTTGATAGAACAAGCCTTCTTCAGAACTTCTTCCAATGTACCAGAACAGAAGAATGACTTTGATGATTTGTTACAAGATGAATTTAAAATCAAAATCCAAAATGTCACCACAGACGAAACTAATGATGATGATAGTCCAAAATCACCAGAAGATGAGTACCCGACTACAGTGTTAGCCGAAGCTGTCTTACCTCCTTTTGAAACCAAGGAGTTGAAAAGACAAAATGCTATCGACGTTCGTGATGAGACAGATGATCCTCCAGTTGAACCTGAAATACCGAAGAATATAATAGATCTGAAGCATAGTTTTAGGTTGATTAAATCAGATTCTAGTTTCGCACCGATCCCACAAAAACGTACTATCTTCGATACAAATATGTCTGGAACATACAATGGAAAACCGAAGTCTTATAGTATGGATAATTTAAACACTAACGAAGAATATCAAGAAGCTTTGAAAGAGGCCACTAGCGTGGATTTTCTAACTATTAACACTCAAAGTGAAACATCTCTTTTCACGGAAGGTTCTGACAGTGTTTTTCTCTCACCACCTATTGAGAAAAATAACAATATAGTTGGAACCATTGAACCTAACAACAATGACGTAAAACAAGATATTCCGATTGTAAAGGCTGAAGAAGTGCTTCCTTTTGCATACCCTGGTGATATTAATAAAGGTCCAGCAATTGATTTGATTCAGCCTAATAAAGAAATACTGAGAGATATTCCTATTGATGATAAAGTTGAGAAACAATTTAAAATGGTCAATGAGGAACTAAAGCTCACATTCAAAGCTGCAATAGACAGAATTATCGGTAATAACAGAGCTAAAAGAGGTTCTCCTTGCAGAAAGGTAATGAAAGAAAATGATGAGGAAAACTCTCCTGATACTGTTCTTATTACCAAAGATGAAATAGATAATACTAATAACTCTGGAAAGATGTCTCTATCCGGAACTGCAAAGTTACCAGAGATCGAAGTTCGACGCGATTCAAAACCAAAAGATGTAGATGCGAAAGAAAATAATAGTTTAGTTACCACTAATGTTAATATACCTAGTAGTCCAAAAATAGAAGCAAGCAATCCGTTCAAAGAACCTACAAATGATACGGTTCCTCCTGAACCCACAACACCAGTTCCTATTGATGATAGTGTAAGCTATCATCTAACAATAAATACCACAGATTTAGGTGATAATATACCAAAGACAGATCCAGTCCAAACTAATCCTGATGCTTATATTAATAGAGCTGCAAATACATTTAGAACTTTCTTGGCTCCTATTCAAATAGGTAACGGTAATATTGCACCGACAGCTCCAATAATTATAAGTCCTGTATTGATACAACCAGTGTTTTTCAAATCTCTTGCACCCCAAGATGTCCCAGTAGAACAGAATCAAGAGGCTAACAAAAGTACTGTTTACTACAGTGATATCGATCAAGTTGATACTGATAACAAGAAAGATACCAAAGTGGTCGCGGTAAAGAACCTTGAGGACAGTACCAAAAGAAAAGGCCTTTATCAAAAGAATGTTAAAGCAAAGCAACTGCCTTTTCTGTCATGGAAAACTTTTGGTTCAAATGAAAACTCACCCGAAAGGAAAACCCCATCGCCAAGTAAAAATTTAGCTAAACCATCACGTTCACCTTCACCTTTGGAAATATCAAAAACTGTACATAGTTTTGCTAAAAGTCCAATAAAGCCTTTAGAACCGCCAAAGACTGTAGGAGTTGTTCCAAAAGTTGCAGCAGCACCAATAGACGTAACTACAACTGTTGGCAAGTTATCGAAGACTCCTCAATATTTGATCAACAACAAATATTATCAGCCAGTAGCAAGCGTACCGTTCGTCATAAATTCAACACATTATATTAAACCCCAACCAGTGGAAAGAAGCAAAGAAGACCTTAAAGTTTCGCAGACAAATCCGTTTAGACCTCAACTTGAACAAAGAAGATATTCTGAACAGGAAAATGTTTATGAAGAAATAGGACCTGTGATTGCCGAAGTAATAACCAAAGATAATAAAAATATAGCCGATGATGAAAAAATATCAAATAAAAACCAATCGTTAAACGATGATCTGGGTGCAATACCTAGAGAGGATCTTCTAAAAGTACCTCGACGAATCAAAAGGCCTAAGGCAAATGATAGGTATGCAAAATCGAAATCGTTAGATTTTGTGGAGAGCACGACTGCTGCGAAAGAAATGGCCAGCGTTACAAAATCGGTCATATTATTATCAAAAGCGCCTAGCGCTAAAGACGACCTACCAAAGAAAGCTACTGGATCTATTGTAGAAATAGTCCAAAGCTTAGAAAAGAAGCCAGACCCAGATGTACCAACAGATGTTGCGCCGAGAAAGTTCTCACTCCAACATCCGACTTCACCAAGCATAGACACTAATACAGGTTCCTTGCCAAGGGAAAAGCCCTACTGGAGGACTTTGGAGCACAAACGGGTGTCGCACCCGCTAAGGTCACTGAAAGATCCCCCGCCCCGAAGACCTCTACGTAAGTCAGCGCTTTTGTGCCCGGAAACCTAAACGTTCGAGTGTGAATTACATGTAAATAACTGTATCAATGTATGGAAACATGAGAGTCGTGTGTTGTCTCATTCGGTGGCGGTGACATGGTGCTGGTCTGTGTTTCATTTGTTTTTGGTGTTAAGCTTCTGAACGCTGGGTTACTGCCTTTAATGGTAATTTGCCAGATGTTGTTTTAGTTGGTGCTCGGTTAAACTGCCAAAAATATTTTGTGTCAAATCAGTAGCCCAATGTATTTTTCGGCAGGGAAAAATTGCCAAATCAACTCTGCTCAAATTCACTTAAATATTAAATCTGATTTGCGCGCTCTAATCTAGACCTGCGTATGATGCGTTCAGAAGCTTACCTATGCTTTTGTGCCTCATTTTACTATTTTGGGAGTACAAAGTCGATTTCGTATTTAAACCAAGTTCCTTTTACAAGGAATTGTCACTTCAATTTAGAACGAGTTTCTTTCAGGGTTTTAAGGTGAAAAAACACAGCACGAAACATTATATCCGTTTATTTATTCGTCAGAATATGAGCACGGTTTTTCGCTTCAGTTTTTATCGCACTGGGATTTTTCTGGTGTTGGATTAAAGATAGTTGTTTTTATAATCAAATGATTACCAGATAAAGTTGAATCATTACTACCCTTGCCCTGTTCCAGAGGAATATTAAAATTTAATAACTTGAAAATGTATTTTTTGCCATAAAGAGCGGGCCTATCTTTAACGCTCCATTATTTTCCCGGCAAACCTAAGTGCAGACGCCAGCTCATCAAGCTTCCCGAAACTATTCAATTTTTCCAATCTACCTTGAACCTAATGCTTCAGCGTTAAAAGTAGAAAATCTGTTTAAGAAATTTGACAGCTCGATTTGCTCGCGTCTGTACCTTTTGAACGTTATTTTAAAACAATGAAAAGTACACTTCTGAAAGAAATTTTACCATATACGGTCTGTAAGTCCCTGTACGTTTTGGTCCTTCGAGCCGGATTTCTAGTATGGAGCATCTTTAGTAAGACAAGACTAGTAATCCTTGCAACACCATCAAGTATACCGCAGTGAATAACCTGTATATCACCTCCAGCCATACCGCCTCGCACGGAGGAGACTCCGCCACCACCGCCGCTGCTCACCAGTGCCTCGCTACAGGACATAATGGCCACTGCTGCCTCGCATAGAAGGACTAAAGGTAATGACAGCTATTTGACAAGTATGTATGAAGTAAAGGGGTTACAAGGGGTTACATCATATTACTCAATAGTAGTTGGTTTGTGAAGATATTCAGCTGCATCCGGTTGGACTGGAAGTTGACCCCAACTAGTAGAGGAGACGGTAAAGATCGACCTTCACAGCTAGCATTATGTCTGCGAAATAAAATAAACCAATATTATACTCTTTCTATAACCAATGTGTAGTGTGTAGGGTCGTTAGACCTTCCTGCTTAGGAAGAATATAACTCTAAAACGATTGTTTCAGGTGTAAGCCGTCAAGACTCCCGTCTGTCTGTCAAGTCTCTTATTGAGAGCATAGAAAACGCAGCAAAGGCAGCCAAACAGTCACCTGCAACCACACCAGTAGGAGAGTGGCCACAGGTAAGGCCGTAATAATGACCCGTCGAGGCTGGGGGTTGCTCGAAAGAGATACCGCGGCCTCGGCACAATGGGCTTAGAAGGAACATGGGTGGTTTTTAGTCAGTAGAAGTCTGAAGGAGTCATTTGATGATTTCCCACCCTACAATAAAACCAAAGTTTTTTATGTTTGAAATGAGCGAATTCTTGACCTCAATTAATCTTGTTCTAAGGGCAGATATGAGTCGGGGCTGCGGGTTGTTGTAAGAGATGCCTCGACATATAGGGCTAAGAAGGAACATGGGTGGTTTTTAGTCAGTTGAAGTCTGATACTCCCTTTCGCTCTGCCCAAAAGCGTTTAGAGGTTTATTTGTTGATTTTCTAACCCCCAACAAAAAAAGGGCAGATATTTATGAGGTCGAGGTTCGCATAAACACTATTTTGTACAATTTGGTTCAGCGAAAGGTGTATTAGACTGACCCGTCGGCGTCGGTTTTGTCATTTATTTGTTTCGTAACAAAATACATTGTGTTTGTGGTGAACACATAGGTACACGGGATAAATATAATAGAAAATCACAAACAATCTGACTGAATTCATTTCGTCCATACAGGATGTTTAAAAAAAATTGGATGTTTTACACATTTTGTTCATATTTCCTTTTTTAGCAAACCACCGTAGGCGTAACTCTAACAACAACTTCCACTACGATAAAGAACGGCATGGCAGACTCCACAGCGCCCACCAATGGTATGGGCGGAACCACCTTCTCCACCAAGCCGCCCGCAGCCAGGGGCACCCGCCCTTCACCTATCGCCAACGGTGAGTTTTTTACTCCAAGTTTATTTAGCTTAGATCTTATTAGGATTTATAAAAAGAGGATGAGGTTATGGTGGATTTAGTTTTGAATTTGTATATGTTCCCATTTCCATGGTGGAAGTTATCAAAGTGACCACAGTCGTCGAAATGGCAAAAAAAAATACGTTTAGTTTTTTATCAGAAGTTCAAATTAGATGCCATGTCACCTTGTCTTATAATAGTGTAGGTAGATAAACGTCTTTATTTTTGGGGTAATATATGCATGGAAGTACCTAACCAATTTATTTAATAAATAGGTAAAATGTTATATTTTATAAGTACGATTACGGTATACGTGTTATGAGTGCAGCATGCTTTTAAATTAATTTTGTCTCAATATAGCGAAACGCATTTTCTTTTTTCTATTTTACAAATTTGTATGCCGTTAAAAATACCCCAAACTAAAAATCTATAAAACAATCATTAAATCCTTATTGACTCCCAATTAAATTAAATACGAGAATCCTGTCCTCGGCTACATAATATAATCGCATGAAAGTCGCTTATTTTTTCCAGCATGGCAGCATGAACGCGGCGCATAGCCCAACCCTTGCCTAATTAACGAGAATTAACGATATGTGTTGTGTGCTACCTTACTAATTTATTTATTAAACTCTTAGCTCATTACATGATGCATGCCAATCAACTTTTATTTCTTTTATTTTTGAACAACCTGTATGTTAAGATTTTTTTTAAACTGGGTTTTTATTTGTTGAGTGGGTCTTTTCCTTTGTCTAAATCAATAACTATGATATGATTCTGGTGATATGGTTTCATTTTTGGAATAATTTCTTAACTTATCTATTTTAGTTGTTCTGAGATTTTTTTGCAACAAATGATGTCATATTTCTTTTCTCAATTTTCCAACAACTTATGTTTCTTATTGAGTTAATTAAAGGAAATTAATATAAAAGTACCTATATAAAATAATATTTTAGAATTCAAACCGTCATTTCAAAAAATCAAAATGGAGTCTGTAAATATTTTCCTGCCAACCTTTCCCCCTTTTCTCATGGTGGGTGTAACGGGAGTACAAGATCACTCATTGGGGGCGGTACCACTCTGCATTGTTTGTGTCTACTCAGAAATATCCTCACTGGCTGACTGTGGGGATATTTCGCTCATGTACACCATCGACGGTTTTGTGATAAAAATAAGTAGGTAAATAGTTAAAAAGGAACTCTGAGTACGAAAAATGATTGTGCAATTGTGCATGTCTGATGCATAACCTCATGTCTGATGAATAAATAAACAAAACAAAAATCTACAGTGGTGTATAATATTATTTGTGCATAGAAAAGCAAATAATTAGAAAGCGTTATCTTGATATTCTCGCCGTAAACGGCGGAGAAAACTAATAAAACATCTGCCTGGTAAAACTTGCACTCAGTAGTACACGTCACTCGTAGTTTGCCAATTATGGTATAGATGTCGCTACTCGTACTTTAAGAAAAATGGATGTTGGTCTTGGTCCAACACCAATTGACCGTTATCCACTTAAAATGGACAGGGTCTATACTTTCGACTAACACCCAAACCTCTGGCAAAACTATAGCAACAACGGTACTGCCACAAGTTATTATGCCTTGTGTCTGTGACTGTAGGTTTTTTGACAGTCAAAAGTGAGTGTAATGGTCTAATTGAAGTAGCTTTGAGTTTGAGTTAAAACTCGTCTTCTAGTCTTATTCGTTATTATCACAAATCCGTCGCTCGGTGCGCTTGTTTGACGTTGTGCCTAACGGGGCGGGGCAGAGGCGGCGGCGACGCAGGCCAACATCCCGGATGAACAGCGTGCGCTCACCCTGCAACAGAAGGCCATCGAGAGCTTCGTGCGACGGAACAGCTATGGAGATATATGTGAGTCTGTTTGTGAACTGTTCAATGGTAGCCTGATGCAATTAATAAGTAGTGTAGACAACAATTGGTAATTATCGTAAAAATACTAGTAAGTAATGAGATAATCACATCACGGGACATTTGGGGCGATATTTTGCGAAAAAATTCAATATGGGTACATCCGAAATTATGCATCAAAATACTTACAGATCAACGCCGTGTAAACGGGGCCTAAGGCACCTGTTTTATCCCCGAAAATTAGCGAAAACCTAGCATACATCAGTACCTATCTCTAGTCCCATTTTAATGTCAATACTCATATACATACTATGTTATGTATCTTTGGAAAGAGAAAGAAATAGGAAATAGGTCGTATCTAGTCGTAAGGCCGAAACAACCGCACGACAATGTTCGTTCAAAAGAGTTTAAACCGAATATTTTGTTTTGTGGAAGAGAACTTGCGTGAGACCTTCAGATAGGTGGCCAAACAAGTTGTTACCGCGATGCGTGAACGCACCGCTTGCAATATGGATACAGAAAAAGCTTGCAATATTATGCAGTTAGTAATTTAAGCACGCAGTAAACGACATTTTGTAAAACCTTCAACTTTACCGCAACCGTGGTTGCTGAAAAGATGTGGAAATCAAAATGTTTTAATTATAAAACTATTATAATTCATATAATAATATGCATTCAACAGCAGTTCTTTCCAGGTAAGTGTACGTACTATAAAGCCTTGCTTCTATGTGTCTGCATGATATGTGTCGCAAAAAAACAAACACCAATACACAATGTTCATTAACATTCACTTAAAAATACAGCATTCTCCGAACTCTTACACAACCTGAACTATAAACCGAATAGTTTCTAATGAAGATTTGTAATAAACTACAGGTGAACGAAAGGATCCGCTGAACGCGTTACAAGTGAAAAACGGCGGCTCTAAGCGCAATGCGCTGCTCAAATGGTGCCAACAGAAGACCATGGGATACAGCAACATTGATATTACTAACTTTAGGTAAGTCATAACGGTACAATCCAGAGTAATTAAAAAACCGACCGGATTTGTGCGTGAAGGGTTCGTGCCATCTTAGTAGAGGAGACAGTAATTTAGTGTTAGGTATAGGTATTTGTTTTTAAAAATAAAAATCATGTTTTGTAATATAAAATGTTAGTGTCAACTATTACTTATTTACAACTTACTAATGTAAATATTTGTATGCCGCGTCTAGCGGTGAATATGTCAAGAACCATAACATTTATGCAACAACTTACCGAATACTGTAGCCTACGAATAAATGTTTTTTTGTCTTTGTCTTTGAGCCCTCTTTAGCAAAACCGACCAAAGCGGCTCGGACTTGTGCCTGAAGAGTTCATATCATCGTAGTAGAGGAGCTTTAGCTTTTAATTTATTTCTATTGTTTTTGGTCTGCCTCGTTGGTCTAGTTTTCGCAAGCGCGACTGCTGAGCATGAGGTCTTGTGTTTGATCCCCGGGTCGGGCAAAGTGTTATTGGGTTATTATTCCCATTACATGAGACTTAAACATAACTGGCAAAATGTGTGTGTACTAAATAGTACACCTTTGCCTCACCATTCGGTGTTAACGGGCGTATTGTTATGTTATTTTATTAAAACCTTGCTCAGTGAAATAAATTCAGTCCAGTTCAGCCGCTGTTAAAGTGAGGTTTTCTAGGAGGCATAAATTTTGTATGGATAGTAGAATCTTAGTGGTTCTATAATGGCATTCTAGTATCGTAAGCATATTTTTCTTTTTCCCAGTTCATCGTGGAACGACGGCATGGCGATCTGCGCTCTCCTACACTCGTACTTGGGCGACGGACGCATCTCGTACGCGTCGCTATCGCCGCACGACAAACGCACCAACTTCTCTGTCGCCTTCGCCGCCGCTGAGTCTGTCGGTATACCTACCACGCTGGTCAGTTACATTTTACTTATATAGATGAGTAGCTGAAGCTGATGCCGGGACTTTGTTCCCGTGAAAATTTTGATACATGTCTAAAAAAATTATTACGACCGATTCTCAGACCAGATCTACCGAATATAATATAAAATCTCATAAAAATCGGTCAAGCCGTTTCCGAGGAGTACGGCAATAATATTTTATGACCAACCATTACAATTTAAGTAAAGTTAACCCTATTTTTTTTAACTTTCTCACCTGGTCTCTGTGAATTGGCCGTCTAACCAACTTAGTATGTATGCTGGCATTCAATACACGTATATAACAATACACGAAGCCCCACATTTTGTCCTATAGAAAATAAGTTATGTCAGGGCCCTTGGAATAGAAGGCTTATACTCGGCAGTGAGTGGAACAAGACCGTAAGGGAAATAAATTTAATTATTAGGTGGCCCAAATGTCAATAGATATCGTAGATATGCCTATCTACAAACAATATAAAGACACGAGCAGATTTACAAAGCTCGGTTTAAAATAAAGTTGTTTTCCATCGGCAGTGGGACATCAAAAGTTTAGCATATAATTGTATCACTGCAAAAATGTTGACCTTTATTTTATTTTGTCAACAGAATATTCAAGACATGATCCAACAAGAGCGACCGGACTGGCAGCAAGTTATGGCATACGTCACCAGCATTTACAAACACTTTGAGACATAAACTAATGTGAACCATAAAACTAGGTTGATAGAGAACAATCTATATTATACGGACAACACTTTCATCATTTAATGAAGATTACTTTCCAACCCATAGATGGCGCTGTAATAGGTACTTGGCCCATGTAGATCGTGGGCCAGTTTAATGATCTTGTCTCTATCTATGGGATCAAAGAGATTTAAAACGAAAAGTAGTAACAAGAACATAAATTGTTTGAACTAAATAAAATTCTTTTAATCGTTGTCTATCTTCGTAAATATTTGAATGTCTTTGACTACAATAATATTTGAAGCTTGTAATAAGAAATCTTTAATAAAATGAAATAAAAACATGCCAGATTGTAGCGAAAAATAGTCTTTGCAATACAATATTCCATAGAGTACATGTTTAGAATTCGTAGGTATTTTTTTAGAGCCTTGTTGTAAAAGTAATACTTACTGAGAAAACAAGTAATTATGAAAATAAATGTATTTTTAATTCAAATATTGAAACAAAAGTAAAACAATGCTAAAGGTTCCATCGCAAAAGGTTATGAATAATAAGAATTAACTTAACTTTCGCACATTCCTAAAACCTTCATATTTTTGGACTGGTAACACTTTAATTTGGGAACAAAGAAATCGTTTAGGCTAAGAATGGATAGTTAAGAAAGTATTAGCATGAATGTGATAGTATTTTTCGATATTGAACCTTATCCAAAGAGGGATATGGTTCGTAGTTAGTGTATTTTTCATCTTGTCTACATTTTAACGGACAATTTATTTATTTACTGACAAGATTTTCTGTATTGTCTTTGTCATGAAGTTCAATATCGTTGAAACGTTTCATGCTAAGGTGAAAGTGAGTGATAAAAAAAAACTAAAATTGCCTTGTTTCGGCCTTAGGAGTTGTTTATAACCGTCTTTCCAGAATAAAGACTGATTCAATAGATTGTTAGGAGGGTAACATCTTAATAAGGGATAAGTACGACGATTAGTTTAGTACTTTAATCTGTCTTAAATTTAAAAAATATATAACGTATTTTTTGGCTTTTATTAGTGATGCTAAAGTACCTAATAATAATAATTAAACTTGTCTATAATTAATAACGAACTGTTTAGATTATACAGGCTGTGTATTTTTGTAAAATAATACAAATTGTGCGCACCTGTTTAGTTGTAGTTTTTAACTATCGATGTTGTGAAACTCAAAAACCTTTTCTATTCTAAATAGTCGGACTTCAAACGTAAATATTGGTCCCATCAATCGAATTGTCTAAATCTAATTATGTAGTTCATTATAATAATGATATTCAATCTCACGAGATCTCGACCCCTTCCCTTTTTGCCTCCAATATATTTCTAATCTAATTAATATTCTACGATAGGATATGGCCTTTCAATGTGAAGCATGGTTGTCTATTTATTCTCATAAGCATATGGCTAGGCTTTGACCATTTATGAATAAGTAAGATTTGCCTTTGTGGCGTAGTGCGAAGTGCATTTTTGGAATTGAAATGTGTATAATGCCGATCTATAGGAAGGTGACTATTTAAAATATTGCTGTCGATTTACTATAGGAAAGAAAACTTCAAAAACCGAAGGAAATATAAGTTTTTCGAAACGATACACGCTATGAAAGCCATCTAAAACATTTTACCAGAAAGTTTTGACCGTTTAAAATATCCTCTAACATTTCCATATTTCACCAGATAGAGGGACACATCTATATTTTTAAAGTAGGCACGTTTCTACAGAATCGGTTACAATTTACACTATTAATACTACTGTATACTCAAATAATATTGTAACCTAATGTGTAACGTCAAAAACTTTTGCTGTTTCTTTTAACAAAGGCGCGGGAAAGTTTCTACTCCGCCTTAGAATTTAAGCGTGGCACACAATATACTCTTTGGTTTGTTAATTTAATCGCCTTTCCGAAATCGGTATGGAAACATTGTGATTTTATTGATTGATTTTCTCTGGATTTTAACTTTAAATCTAGTCCAAAACATTGAGTAATAACTCTTTAAAGTTACGTAATTGGAAAATGTGTTAAATATCCAGCAGTTTTATGAATTGGAGTAAAAATCGAGATCTATTTTTTGTAGTAAATTATTTTAGCATTTGATTTTGTGAAGGTAGTGTGGCTGGTGTTGTTTGGCTGAATGTTTTTGTGTATTAGTGTTTGTTTTATAAATAAAAAAAGTGATTTTGACATCTTGAAATAATCGGAGATCAAATACATGCTCTATGAGACTTTTTATTTTATTTGAGTAGGATTATATAAAAAAATATATTTATTGGAGGCTGTTTCGTGCAGTGTGTGTTTGACCCTCGAGGAAATTATCGGTTGATATTAGATTTTAAACTACTTTGTAAACTCTGGCCCATTTACCAAGGCATGAATTGTTGAAAAAACTAAATGACTAGAAACTCATTCCATATAAAAAACTTAACGAACCATAGGTTTAACATCGTATCGTTACATGCAAAAAGAAAAAAAAAGTTTTATTGATAATCTGACAGTTATGAATAGACTATTCGTGTCTTGCAAAATGGTGGAAGTACTTTAATATAATTTATGTAACATGTGGCGTGTTACGTTGCTGACTCGGTTGTTGATGCTTAGTAGTTTAATTATTACATATTTTGAGATAATTGTATTTTTGTAAATATAGCTTTTAAATAAAGTTCCTGATTTATTATAGCTCATTTTGTTTTATTGACACTTAAGTTCCTATTGCTATGTAATTATTTTATGTTGGAATTTCCTCCGGGAACTTCGCCATGAAAGATTTGGTTGCTGCGGTCATAACACGTGAGAGCAGGACGGTGAATGTACTAATGAAGCGAGATATCTCGCTCTTTCTTTGACCGTAGATCTATGTGAAAAATGTTAAAAGTTAAACTAAAACGGGTATAATAAAACAAACGGGTATTTATATAATTAATAACATTTATTATTTACAATATCATACAAAATAATCAAATAAATTGGCCAATTTAAGTGAATACAACAAAATATACAAATGATAGATTTCATCTTTGGTTTTACTAGCTAAAACGTGCCGAGACGGCCGAGATTTACCACTTCCTTAAATTAAATAAAAAACATGCAACATACTTTTTAAAAAATCGAATAAAAGAAGATTGCCAACCTTAAATAATATTTATTTCTCAAAATGTTATTGCAGTTAAAAAAAATGTTTCCAAAGTTTGGCAATGATTTCGTTAGTTTTAATTACTTTTGTACTGTGCAGGGTGTAGGGTCTATTGTATTGTCTACCACTCCAGTTCCCCGGGGATGTACTTCGCGATCAACTTCTCATAGTAAGGCCAGAGAGCCTCGATGTCAGGGATACCAGCGCTCTTGGTGTACAAGTCGTATTTGCTGCGAAGAAAGGAGGAAGATTAAAATAATGTAGGGTTTGGAACGAAGAAGCGGTGAACGAGACGTGCAAGACTTGAGATGAACTATTGTGGATTTCAACCAATATTATTGGTGGATTCATAGACATTTTCATAAACGGATTCGAGAACTCCGCTTTGGTGTTCCCTAAGCTTTTTACTACTGCCTTGAAAGAATAAAATGTTCCACTTCACTAAGGGCAAGGAGTAATAATATTCAGAGTGGGTGGCCAAACTTAAGATGAACATTATTTCGTTGAACAAAGAAGTACATACTTAATTATAACGCAGATGGAAGTTGTTATAACTTACTTGAACTCAAGCACGTGTTGCTTGATCTTCTCGTCTCCTTCCTTCATGAGGTGTTTGTAGTCGCCGCCCGCGTGCCACGGGTACAAAGAGTGGTATCTGGCGACACAAGTAATGAATTTAGCATAATATCCACTCTGGAGACGTTTTTAAGCAGAGATGTGTTCTTTATCGGAAATTAAAAACCTAGAAGGAAGTAGCAAAGAGCTGTAGGTTATAAGGGCAAACCAAACTTTAAGGCTTGTCTGAAAGTATAACTACCACTATGTTCCATCTAATATAATAATCAGTAGATGCAAGGTGTCTGAAAGAAAATCCGATATCTGAACAAATATATCCCAAACTTAATATTAATGCGACAAGGTAGCCTGCTGTAAATGTCTCAAGAATGCCGTTTTCATCAAAAAGTCACTCAAGAGACCTTTATGAACTGAGACGGTTGTATTGGTAATTTTAATCATTATTACTCAGTAAATTAACATTTTGCTATTGCCGCGAATCCCATTTTACATAAACATACGACGTCAAGTCGTATGTTAAATTAAACTGACTGGAAAATTGCAAAAAACGTAAGAAAATTCGAATTTCGCGGGGTACCTACCTTATCGCCTTTACCATAAATAACTATCTTTAGGTGACACACTATTTTAATATTGTGTCATCTCTGCCTAGCCTTTTTGGGTATTAGAAGCGTGACAGCTAAAGTAGATAAAGCATCTATCATTGAGTAGATTTACAAAATGTCACTAAGTAATTCCGCGGAATATTACTGTTTATCTAAAATAAACTATAGCATTAGGAAGTAAATAACTCATCAGATTATCACTTACAGTGCTTATCTGTGAAATGACGTAGGAACAAACCTAATACGTAAGTATATATTCATTGAAAAATATTTTACGATAGTAAACAGTCGTGTTTACATCTTTAATGTAAGCACTGTAACATGGCTTCATTTGGTTATTAAATACCAGTTCGTGACAAAACATAGCACACATTGTAACAGATAAACTAATCAATTTTAGAACCACGGTGGTCATCCGTTACTATTTACCTAAGCTAAATAAGCGGGTGTCATTATTTTCATTATTTGATTCCCATAAAGAACAGATAGATGCAACCTAACCTACACTCAGGAATTCAGGACTAATGGGATGCGTTTCGCGGTCGCGGGGGGTGACTCAAGCTCCATCCACTCGCTCAAGGTCTCTGACATTTATTGCCACCTTAAGAAGATGAGTTGGTGATTAATGCACTATTACTGAAACTCAGTTACAATTCGACTCGTATTGATAGTCCGTACTTAGTGAGTGGAACCTGATTGAGGTTGACGGTGAAGTAACCCCTATACATAACTAATCTTGCCGTGGACATTCAGAAAAACAACAAAAAATAAAGTAGCTCATTATTTCCATGCTAGAAATCACAGCATGGCAGAAAAATAAGGTTACTATCTATATTCGATTCATGTTATCTTGTGAAATGAAGATGAAGGCCATACCTGATCATGAAGAGACCTTCCTTGGGGAACTTGGCCTTGTTGTGCACCAGCACCCTGTATAGGTACTCGTCGTGTCCCCACGAGATCGTCAGGTTCTCCAGGCCACAGTTGGGCTTGTAGATGCCGCATTCAGTACTGGATAAAAAGTATCAATGAATTATTTTCGAATTGGTGTGATGTGATAGAGGGGTTGTTAATGGCCAATATAATATAGATGATCTATCTTTACGCATCTAAATTTTATTGTAAACTGAATTAAAGAATAAAACAGCGAGATATTTAATTAATGGGCCGATAAAAATAAATTCTAAAATTTATTTTCTCTTGCTTACTTGTACTTGGGGTTGTGAGTGTCTGGGTTGTACTTGAAGCTGTCATCTCCGTACACGATGGATGAGCCCCACTTACACCCCACCGGGAAGGTGTCCCCCACCACGCACCATTGAGGCTCGCCGTAAAAAGCCATCACCTGGTCAAAGGTAATAACAAACACTTTAAATTGCTGTTTTCCTTCGAGGGTATGTTACTGATTATCTACTGAGCTGCTCTAAATGGATCCATGGTTAGGAGGAGCTCGAGGCAGTATAACCGGAAGCATCTGAATATCAGTAATTTTAATGGAGCGACTACCTATATGACCTTATAAGTCAGTTATTTGTACTGGGTATACGGTATACGACGTACCTACCCACGACGACGTACCGACCTATATACCTCTAAAAACTGTCACAGATCTACTTGCAAATTAAAGCCGGGACAAGAGGTATATCGTTACAAATGCATATTTATAGGTAGGTTAAACAGGGTGTAAATTAACCCTTCATGTCGCATTCTGTACATCAAACTAAGTACCCCTACGCAAATTTTTTTGCTGGGAAACGACATTTTTTTGGGGTCAAAATTTTCATTTTACTGTAAAACTCAATGTAGCACTCTTGAAACATTGTGCTAGTGGATGCTTTGAATAGTAAAAGGGTCATGGAGGTAATTTAAGTAAAGTTTTAACCTGAAAAACTAGTATTTACAAAAACAGCTGTGCAAAATTTGGAACGTTGACCCCCAATATCTCCGTAACTAGAGGGTTCCCAGGTATGGTCTAGGTCCAAAAAATGATCGCAGTGGTGGGGAGAACAAGTGCCCTTCGTTTGCGTTATACACGCTTTATAATAACGAAATCATCCAATAAACTTTTACCTTTCCAAGATCATGCATGAGTCCAATTAGATGGAACCAGTCCTGATCGGGGTGATCTTCCCGGATCCTCTCAGCGGTCTGGAAGGCGTGCACGATGTTTGGGAGGTCAGTGTCAGGGTCAGACTCGTCTACCAATTCGTTTAGCTTGATCAGGGCATCTTTGACTGACATCTTGAAGTGGTTAAACTTTAGCCAATCATCCATCCGTCCTAGAAAGAGGAAGGTTTTGGTAAGACAGTCAAAAAATTAAGGCATAAATGAATTGCGTACACATGGCGGCACATCTAGATTTACTTTCGTAGTATAACATAGCCTCACTTTGTATAGGTTTACTGTACAATGAGAGATCCGTATGAATTGGTTTTGAATGACTTGATTAGTCTTAGTGCGTACCAGTTTTTTTATTTTAATAATTTAATTGTATCTAAAAAAATCACAACGGTATATCTGTGATTATTTTGTTCTTAATCTCGATTAAGCTTGATTATTAATTAGTTTATTAGATTATGATGTTACAGTCTGTACCCAGCATTACCTGTCCCCTCTTCTTCTTTATACGAGGGGTCAGGTAAAATTGGGTACAGACTGTACTTTGGGTGTACTTTAGTAATTTGGAAGTTTACTTATTGCTAATCTCTCTCTCTCTCTCTCTCTATCGAACTATTTATATAATTATTTCCTGCGGCTTTAAACCGCATTCATAACTTTTTAAATAATTATCTATAAAAAATTGTGGCTATTACCTTTAACAAAATCGTAGGTCTGTTTGGTATGCATCTCGTAGTAAGTCCTGCGCACGCGTTCCTTAATCGGGTCATTCTCATCTATGTCGTAATTCCTGAAGGCTTCCACTGGCTTGCCATCGTAGACCTTCTCCGGCCGAAGCAGGAGTGAGGGGTCCATCATGGAGATGGGGGAATCCTGCAAAAATTGAGGCTTCATAATGATTTGTAGAAAAACAACTACTTGCTTGGATTGTGAACAGACGGCTATAGGTCTACGTGTAGTTCTGATATGGCGGTAGGTGATGGACTAAGATATCTGTCGGTCGTGATCGCCCACGATTCTGTAATGACTCGCTTCCCTTCTCGTTTCAGTGTTGTGTGACATAGGCTGTTGATACATGGGCCATTTTTTGCTAAAGGCTTTTTTGTCTGACTGCCTTTTCCAAACAATGTTGTGGTCGGCTTCCAGTCTAACTGGATGCAGCTGAATACTAGAATTCACTACGCGACTATATATGTATGTGATTTCTTATCTGCTAAAACTGTTGCATTTTCTAAATGAAGTACAAAAGTTGCCTAAAATCTACTGGGTTGATCTGATATGAACTTCATAGTGTTAGATCAAGGCATTATTGTCTTTTAGCCAAACCGACTTCATGTACGTACGTACAGTCTAGTACACTGGTGCAAAAAAAAGACATATGTGCAGAAAATGGAGTTTTTAATTCTATCAAACATTAATTAGGTACACGTAAATCAATTTTGTTTAGAAACACTCATGCAGTATTGTGTACAATACTTAGATACTAATATATCGAAGTACTCGTTTTCTATTTCAAGGTCGCTGTTTTCTACATTCTTTGATCACCAGCAGCAATCGTAATATTAGCTGCATCATTATAAATTGAATACAGAATTGACAAACGTGACATACACGGGTCAGACTTAAAATACTCCTCTTTTAAGTTCTGGCATTTCATCAATTTGAAACAGTGTTTTCAAGGAAACGATGAATGGATTGTGTGAGGAATGATATATAAGAAAATGGAGTAAATGATAGCGTGACAGTTTTCCTAGACGTGTCGCGTCGACTCCAAGTAACATGAGACAAGGTAGGCGATGATGAACCAATCAAAAGGGTACCTATTTCACCAATAAAATCTAATTAGTCCGTCTGTCAGATAATCGAAAAATATTGGATACGTGTTTTTTTGTTTTATCAAATTAATAAAAATTTACGAAAATAAAACGTGTCAAAGATCATGAGTGGGGGCTTTTGATGTCACTTTGTCGGTAAAAAAGTTCTAACCTTGTGACGTCACTCGAATCGACTTTTCGAAGCACTGTATCGTCTTCATCTTTTGTTTACGTGAAAAAGGAAAAAACACGTGTCCATTATTTTTGGAAATCTATCTGACGGTCTCATTAGATTTTTTTGGTGAAATACCCTATTGTACAGTTACAGGGTATTTCACCAAAAAAAATCTCATTCAGTTTTTTTTTCTAAGTTTCAATAGTAGTGCACAGTAAGTCCTATTGTGAGCAATTCTTACAGAGAAATTGAGAAATCGCAGGTCACACGAGTTCCATGCGCGTGACTAGATAAACTTTCATTGCTATATATTATCTTCTATGTTATTATTATTAATGTGTTATATCGTGCACATTTGCATCAGCACAATACCAACCTTGACAAACAGTATGGAGGTCAACATTTTAAGACGCAATAATTGCTATGGTCTGTCTAGAAGATGGAATCGACACTCAGTCTTTCCGTCTGTTAGGTTTAGGTAGGGTTAGGTTTTCACACCTTAACAGATTTTGTTAATTTTATGATCTATCTGTGCACATGTAATGAGGATGAATGAAACGCATACATGTTAATGGATGGAGTGCACGAGGGGATAAATGGATGGATTATATGAAAGAGAAAGGAGTACATAATGATGCTGTTTCGTCTGACAGGGGAAAATGCAAGAAGAAAACGAATTGCGCGGGGGCCATAGACAATGAGACCGGGCAGGAAGATGAACAACAGATTTTGTTGATATTTGACAAACCATGACTTATATTTGTTCTAAGATTCTATTTTCTTCGTTAGACGGGGCAAAAATTACTGACAATATTTCTAACCGCAAACATAAAGCTACTTATGCATCAATAGTCTGAATCAGGCATTAAATTTGAACTCAGTTTCTAGACCTCTCCTCTCCTGTTTTTGACCCAAAAAAACGGTAAAAAAATCGTCTGCAAATGAACAAACTAGTTACTTCCAAAAAACATAGTATAAAATAGTGTATTTTAGAAAGTCTATGATTTTTATGCAAAAAGTTTTTTTATTGTTTGTAGAGTCTGTTTACACGCTTTTTGACTATTGTAAATTCAAAATTAATTAAACTCACTGGTTTCGGCTTCATGTTTGGTCGTTACTGTGGCGATTCTCCAGTCGATCAGTAATGGCTCCCGACCAGTCTGTGCACAACTTAAATGATAATTGATAACAGATGGGGTCAAGAGTTAAGTCAGGCTATCAGTGTTAGCGTAATGCGATAAAAAAACTCGCGAAAATATTACTTACCTACCAATTACGCGGCGCAATAATTAATTGTAGATGTTTAAGTTGTTTATTGTTTTTCATTAAGATTTTTTTGGGGATCCGCAAGATTAGAAGAAACGCTAAGAAAGTCGATAGACCATCAACTTTTTTGCATTTCCTAATGATTGTTGGGTTTAAAAAAAAGTTGGTCTAAATATAATACTACCTGCGTCTATAGACAAGAATCGAAGCAGCTGAAGTTCTTAATTTCCTCCCAACCCCCATGCAATAAGACGTGAGTTTATATATAGTTATTTATGTGCGCTTAAATGCTGTCTACTAGACCCAGGATACGCATCGAACACCACCAGACAGAAGTGAAACTGATCATAGGTCACCACATGTGAGATTAACCTACTTTTTTAAAGTCGGTAACAAAAGGCGTTTGATTGCGAACAAGACCTTAGTTCAGATAAAGATTCTCAAGCTCCTCAGTGTGCCATACACGTGGTACAGTCGACGATAGAACCGCATGATGCAGCTTCCATTGCTGGCCATTTTACGTTATCATTACAGCATTTAATGTTCCCCCGGCTGAAACACAAGCCTCGATCTTCTCTATCATTTTAATCCATCACGCGTGGCCCAGTGCGGGTTAGTAGATATCACATGTCTTCGATTTTCTGGTTCTAGGATATGCTGGTGTGTGGTCCTCACGATGGATGCATTACTTCAACGTTTTAAAAGCAGTGGTAATGAAATAAAGTAATGCACCTACCTGGGTTCGAAACCACGACTTACCGCTGTTTTCTGGTGTCCGTAGTTGAATATAGCACCAATTTTAAATTAATTTTATTCAAACTTCCACAGATAATTCCACAAATAAATGATTTGACTCGTTGGTCGAGTGCTCGTAAGCGCGACTGCGGAGCATGCAGAGCATGAAGTCGATTCCCGGGTCGGCAAAATTTTTCGGTAGCAGTTAATATGGAGCCTGGATTTGTGTCCAGTTTATAGTAATAGGTTCTTACCCTATTACTTGAACTTAAAACATAACTGGAGCAATGTGGGTTATTAAGGCTGCTACACACGTTACGATAAATCCTTACAGTTTAAACTACACATGTAGATTTATCATTACAGTTTAAACTACACATGTAGATTTATCATTGCAGTTTGAACTGTACCGTTTTTCGTAACGTGTGAAGCTGCCATTAGGTACAGCTTTGCCTAATCTTTAGGGGATTACAGATATGTTGATATTATTCATTTTACAAATGTTTACCAATAGCGGCATCCCCGTTCCTAAGGTACTGTAGGTACAAACTTGTCAATGGATCCTGAAGAAGCGAATGGAGTGGTATAAGATGATTGTTGGTATAACACAAGCATTGTTAGTTTATTTCTGGCACTTCGCTGATTGTTATGATGCTAACAGGGAGATCTTTATGTATGTTCTGATATGGTTTTGATACTGCATTTTGAGTTTTATTCGCATTTAGTAGTGGGACTTGTGGGTCAAAGATTGACTCGTGTCATTAATCCCCCGAATACGCTAGATGGGATGGTGATACTGTTAGCCTGCATCATCCCAAATTCCCAATGCTGGGCAAAGGCCCTACGACCGCTTAGTACAAGTAGATGACATTAACACAGAATGTAATAACAAAGTGATCCGACCCTGGGACATTTTTTTTTTAACTTTTATTAAACGTAAAGGGGACAATATTTGAATTTATTTTTCTACTTTAGAAGTTTTTTGTGTCGGGTTTTTTTATAATTTTAAATTAATGAATATTTATTTGAATATTTATTTTCCGCTCACCCATAATTACTGAGATGCGTAAAAGCGGCGTAAGTATAAAATATATTATATGCATCGATCACTAATAAAAACATAATTAATTCAATTGAATCAAGGTTAATAGAGAGACTCCTTGACTTTAATAAACTGGAAAAATAAATAAGGAAGTCTTCCATTACAATAAAAATAGAAGTCGACTCTTTAACGTACGGCTTAGACCGTACCTTCATATTAATACTTATGCATACAGAACCCCGAGTAAGAAAAAACTCTGATCTATTTATTTACATAATATAACTTTTATTTAGTCATCTTATTTAAAAATCTTAATGAAAAACGATTGTTTTTGCTGTAAGAGTGAACCAGGTGAACTGCCTGAACTGGTACCATCATAATTTTATTGGCCTTATCCTAATTCACGTGAGGTCGGCATAGTAATGTATCCTCATTCCATACGTTTAGCATTAATACCCGTCATCTCATCAGACAACTCATTTTTTTGCCATATCATTATATTACATTGTATGGGCATGAAGTGAACAAAAGATCCACTTTAACTTTTCCATTCTGATGATAATGATGACTGATTTGTGAAACACAGAGTCTAGTTTTATTTGTCCTTGGTTACTTTTGCGGTAGGTAGTTGTATAACAGTGGAAGCTCGGAAAATAAAAACAGACTTAGTTTATACAATTTATTTTTAAATAAAAATTCAATAAGTTATTAAAAACAATAATAATTATATAACAAAATATATACACGATTGTATAACATCCATATGTCAGTGCTTCTGCAGATAAGAGTTATGGTTTGTTTGAAGACGAAAACCAAAATAAATTAAAGTTAGATAATGAACCAAAACACTTCACAGCCTTGATGATGATAACATGTACCCATATTGTGCCCAATACATTATAATCAAAATTAAATGAAATTAGTTAATTTTCAGAAATAACCAACACTTAATTTAAACTTCTCTGTTGGTCAAACCTAGACGTAGAAAACTACAATAATTTAATCGTTGATTACCAGGCTGAACGATAAGGACCCAAACCGACAAGCCATAACCCGGTTGGTTAAATTGCCCTTCTCGTGAATCTGTCGAATAAGGGTAGTGCAAATCCGGTCATTGTAGGTTTTATGGCAAAGGCCTAAAGACTTTTTCCTGCGCAGATGATGATGAGTTGATTGCAGCTTGAAGTTGGTCCACAACAGATGTTATACAAATTCAAGGGATCCATTAGACGGGCCAGGTTACCACTCGCAAACTCCTGGGATGTACTTCTCGATGAGCTGCTCGTAGTAAGGCCACAGAGCCTCGATGTCTGGGACCTTCGTGCTCTTCGTGTATAAGTCGTATTTGCTGAGGATGAAATTTTTTATCAACACACACACACACGAACACACTCGAATTTTAAGACCAATAACAGGGAATATTCTTCAGCGTTCTTACACCACAGTCACCACACTCAGATCGATGTCATCTCTAATCCAAATGCTTGACTTTGAAATCATGGCCAACTTTTAATCAAACCATTCTCGACATTTTATTCAGTGGTTGGTCTCTCCAAATTAATTAACGTAACTTACTTGAACTCAAGCACCCACTTCAGGATGTCTTCGTCTTTCTCGTTGGTCAAGTGACGGTAGTCACCACCAGCATGCCAAGGGTACAAGGAATGGTATCTGTGGACAATCAGCATGATTACTATATATGCGCCACCTAACAGCATGACAAAGGATGGAGTCAGATAAGTTTACTCCTCATAGAACTTACCATTGCTTTTGACTAGAAGACGACCAAAGAAAAGATGGAAGTATTGTGTGAGGAAATATTTGAAGGAAAAAGCAGTAAATGATGGGTATCATTTAAGCTATCGCCAATTTAATAAGTATTGTGTTTCTTAAGTAATAGGGTTTGTCCCCAAAATAGAAGGTTTGTCATCAAAACGTAGTCTCCAAACAGTATAAAATCAATTCCACAATAAATCACCTAAAATCATGGAGATATAGGCTCTAGTAGCAAATAAATATTTTTGTATGTATTATAATAGTTTTGTCCTAATAAGTATATAAGCAAACTAATTTAAAGATATCACTAATATATCATAATAATATATTATGTCACCAGAAAATTTCATTAAGTTTCAAAAAAACTTAACTTTCCGTCAGCAGGTCGAAGGAGCCCCGCTGCACGGGGCTCCTATTTCTGTCTGCAGGGATTAAAGGAACCTAACTAACCGAACCTCGGGGTGACCTTGACGTCGACCCTCTAGGGTTAGGGTTTTTTTCAGCATTATTTGGTGACAGATCTACCATTCTGAGCACAGAGCTATTATTTAAGTAACAAAACTGTTATTATAAGAACGAAGTTTATATTCATGTAATGCAATATAATTTTATTGGTTATCGATCTCTTATTTTACACATATATTAACATTAATTTGATAATTCATACCTGGGAACAATTTTTGTTTATCTGAGAACGAAAATATTTCGTGGCGATAGATCTATTTATTAGGTGATACAACTTGATGACAAATATAAATTTTGGTGATAGAAAATATAGTTCCCGTAAATGATATCATTTACTGCTTTAGGGGAGAATGCAAGAAAAAAAGTGTGTGTTCACACAAGACAACTCACAAGGGCGAAAAGATGATGGTGATTTTCACGAATAAGTCTTTCTAACAAATAACCAACGAGATTCAAAGTCAAGTTTGGTTAGTAGTACTTCTTACAGTACTAACTGCTATGAAATTATAAAGTCCATCTGACCATACTATTTTTATGTCACCTACAACTTGTGCCTACCGTATCCTACGAATAAATGTCTTTGTTTTTCTCTACCTGATCATGTACAGTCCCTTCTCGGGGATGGTACTCTTGTTGTGCTTCAGGAACTGGTACATGTACTCGTCGTGGCTCCAAGAGATCTGCAGCTTGTCCAGGCCGCAGTTGGGCTCATACATGCCGTACTCGGTGCTAGGGACAACAAGAAAGTCTATTAGTGCCAGGGACCCTGCACGAGGAAAAAAGTACAAAGAATTTGCTTGAATTTAGAATAATAATCAGAATGTTCTTTACTATGGACACCATACAAGTAACATTCATAAAAGAAAACATTTAACATCGGGTGAAACAATTTAATGGGCGGTTCTACCGCTGAAAGCGATGTCTTCAAGACAGTATTTAAGATTTATTGCACTTGCACAAACGAATATAATTATGGTGAAGTTGTAGCTGCAGTTAAAAAGTTTCAAAAGATGTAGTCTCTCTTTTGCAAATCTCGCTACTCGAAATGACCATAAAACTATTTTTTTTAAATATGTATGAAAACTTACTTATATTTAAGGTTGTAAGTATCAGGGTTGTCTTTAAAGCTGTCATCTCCATAAACAATGGACTTGGCCCACTTGCAGCCCACCGGGAACGTGTCACCAACCACGCACCATTGAGGCTCGTCGTAGAAGGCCATCACCTGTTGGAAGACAAAGACAATTCACTTTTTAATAAACACTTTTGTTTAGTAAAATAAGTTGATAGCTGAAGACTGTGTTACAGACACACATGGGCTTCAAGTATTATTCAGATTTCTCTTCTCCATAGAGTTTGAGTTTGACGTAAATCAATTTCCAAGATCAATCGTCATTGTTCTTAAGAAAAAGATGAAATTTTACATTGATTTTCCGTTTCTTTCCTCCGTTTTCTTCTTCTTCTTTTTGCTTAATTACGAAGAAGCCCACAAGGAAGGGAAATACGGTTGATTCAGCTTCAAGGTTGGGATAAGCAGAGAGTATTGTTGCCTTCTCAAAACATTAATAGTAGCTACATATGATGATAATTAATTATCCATCTCATCGTAAAGATTAGATTTATCAATGTTTGTGTGAACATAATGTTATTAACGCTGGTAATTTGTTTAGATACAGACGCCAGCATATCAAGCTACTACAAACGTTAGATGGTAGAGGAAAGTCACCAAATATGAAATAGTATCTTAATATGGAATACCTTCATTTCTCTAAGACTATAAGTATGAAACGCAACACTCGACCATCTTCTGTTCCATTCGGTCTACTAACACGTACGAATGGAACAGAAGATGGTCGAGTGTTGCGTTTCATACTTATAGTCTTAGAGAAATGAAGGTATTCCATATTAAGATACTATTTCATATTTGGTGACTTTCCTCTAGTAGTAGGTATGTAGCTAGATGTGCTCAATTTCTCTTAAATGATTTTGACCTACATCTCTAAGGCATTAGATTCAAGGTGCTTCAGACCATGAAACTGAACAACTCTGTAACTTTTCTTAACCTGGACAGCTGTGTGGTTTGTTCTGGAGGGTGCAGTTAGTTGTGCACAACGGGCAAGAGAGGTGGTGTGGCATATCCTGTGTTGGGGCTCCACACTCGCATTGTCTTAAGTGGAAACGAGTATACGTTACTTAACTAACTAACTTTTATTTCATGGAATGTTTTCTATAAGTTTTAATTAATTTTGCTTGAGCCGTCGTAAAAATTCCATCTCGGGGCGCCAGTATCAATGGACCAACAATTAAAAGGTCAAAATCGTAAAAGGGGTTATCAATAACGAGCAGATTAGCTTGTTTATGGTGATGTACTCATTTTATCTACTATTATTCATCATCATCATCAACAGCCTATTAATGTTCCCACTGCTGGGACACAGGCCTCCTCTCTTTAAGAGGGAATGGGCTATAATCTACCACCCGGGCCCAGTGCGGATTGGTAGATACCACTCCGCACTATGCATGTCGCGAGTTCGATTCCCGCACGGAACAAATATTTGTACGACCTACAAGTATTTGTTCCGAGTCTGGGTGTTTTTCTATCTATAATATGTATGTATTTACAAAAAAAAAATGTATATAAGTAGTTTATCAGCCATCTCGTTACCATAACACAAGCATTAGGTTGCTTAGCTTGGGACTAGATGGCGTTGTGTGAAATGTCCAAGGATATTTATTTATTTTATTTATCTATTATTAATCATGTGATTTTATTTACGCGTTGCAAACTTGGTATCAGATTATTAAAGACTTCTAATACGTTCCAGGATTTGAATAAAGCAAACGACAGAGCATTCTACGTACCGGTCGGACAAAATCAGTGTCATCGACCACCGGACCACCTTTGCCGGTGTAAACCGTAAAAGAAAACTTGCTTCTAGTGCTTTACTAGTCTTATAGATTGTTAGTTAGAAACTAGACGCATCCATAATAATTAATTACCAGCCACTCATTACAATAAAGTAAGTTCTATTTTCTCGTATCAAGTCCTGTCGTCAAAGGTCCTAATAAGACATAATAATTATGGAGTCACTTCGATTGTAGGTACATTCTTTTAATAATCAAATAATCAATACTACGTTTGGCGGTGTAAACAGTTTAGACTAGACGATTGATGTCTATCTTTTTTTGTATTTCTATGATATCTACCTTCCTTCGCAGGTTCATAATAATATTTCAACTGTTAACTCTGCAATAGGCTAAACAAACAGTATCACATACCTTGCCCAAATCATGAACGAGTCCAGTAAGATGGAACCAGTCATCATCAGGGTGGTCTACCCGGATCCTCTCAGCAGTCTGGAAGGCGTGCACGATGTTCGGCAGTTCGGTGTCAGGGTCTGACTCGTCTACCAGCTCGTTCAACTTGATCAGGGCATCCTTGATCGTACTCTTGAACGTGTTGAACTTCAGCCATCTTTCTTTCTTTTCTGTGAGGAGGTTTTTTAAGAGATGCGTTAAAATTTGCTACCGAAAGGATAAGTTGGAATCAGAAAATTGGCGGAAGAATAAAAGACTTGCGGTTTAAAGGTACCAATACATTACACAGGTAAAGGAATTGATATTTGGTGTGAGCTGAATATTTCCCATAAGACCAAAACTTTCAGAAACAACTCATTAGTAGCTCACGTTTGACAAGGTCGACGGTGACATTGGTGTGCATATCATAATAAGTCTTGCGCACGCGCTCCCTTACGGGGTCGGAGTCATCCACGGTGTAGTCGCGGAAAGCCTCCAGTGGCTTATCGTTGAACACCGGCTCCGGCCGCAGCAGCTGCGACGGGTCGATCAAGGAGATTTCTTCTTTCTTCTGCGGAAAGGCGGAAACGGAGATGATTTGCCAATCAAGTCGCAAGACAAAGAAAGACTGTTTGTTTTGGGGCACAGATGGCAATAGGAGGTAGACCGTATGTTACGAGGTAGCTCCAATTTATGAGGTTGAAGTTACATTTGAGCTTTCGTAGACAACTCTGGTCACTCTGGGACATGCAGTGGTCCAAGTGGATCTCGAATGGTTAGACGCTGCAGGAATCTGAACCACCTTATCCTTGTATTATGATGACCTCTGCGCTGTCATCGACGACGCCATTCTAAAGATCGCCCACTCCCTTATCCTTCATTCGTTTATTATTTTAAACCTACCTTGGATTTTTTTGGACGGTCTGATGACCTCTTTTCAACATCCATTTTCCTTTTTGCCTAAAACAAACATTTATAAAATACCCTTGCACTTGCAAAAAGACTTTTAAAACCTTGACTTCGACCCTGAAGTTTCATAGCAAATTTATATTATTTTAATTTTATTACCTGGGACGCCATATTTCTCCAAGAACCCTTTTGACAACTAAGCTCTTGCTTGAGAAGCAAGGGTTTGGCGTACAGTAAGATCATCTAAACATTTTATAGCGGCTTAGGAGCATCTCGAGTAGTCGGCACTATCAGATAAAGAAGGCTTAACTTTATTGAGATAGTAATAATTCTATAATAGGCTACAAGATCTAGGCATCTGGATTTACCTTGTTGTTTTTCGGTGTTGCTGATAAATCATCTTGGTTTTGATACTAGGTACCTATTGTATGATCCATCGGTGCTGTTGTTTTGAAAACATTGAGTGGCTGATTTGTTAAGTTTTAAGGTGCTGCGTAGTAAGTAAGTAGGTACTAGTTTGTCGGGACAGCTTTGTTGAATAGGAATTTCTTTGACACGACCACTTTTTAAGAATTGGATATGTTTAGAAAATTATTCAATTAGGAGTCAGGATGAGTGTTCTTCTCTACTTAGGTCTAAGTATTTGGAAAACTTTTAAACGTGTTTTTTTATGTTCTCATGTTGTTATTATGTAAAAGAAAACTTGATAGGTATTCTTTTTGCATATATGATATATCACACAAACATTCAATTTAATTAGTTTAATGTAGTAAGAAGCGGTTTTAAATACAAACATGCAGATATTGTGAGAGATTGTGGATTTAATCATTTGTTTTCAGTGGTTGTTGTACACTTGGTATGGCTGGTGAGTGTGGTTTATCACCACATCTAATGAAACTGACTAATTGCAACGTTGGTCATGTGGTCACAAGTGCACCGCTGAGCAAAAACCGCTATTGGGTTTTCCATCAGGAGTTTAGTAGAGGTAGTCAAAATCAAAATCAAAATCAAAACTCATTTATTCAAACTAGGCTGATAATCAGCACTTTTCGAACGTCAAAATTTACTTTACTTTACTTATTTACAAGAGACAGTCCCCCAAAACGCCCCCCCTTCGACACTTCCTAGTGTTTTTGCTGGAAAGAAGAAGTGGCGGAACAAACTCCCCAGCACACATCTGTCTGTTAGGTTGGTTAGAAGAACCAGACTCGATACAATAGTAAGGCAAGTATAAAAAAGTATATAATAATAATAAAAAAAGACATAACATATCAGTAAACTAATCTTGGAGAAAGAATATAAATAAATAACAAACATTGTCTTGTGTTCAACTCAGCGACCAACTGTTCTTATCATTTAAGTAGTCGTTAATGGAATAGTACGCTTTTAAACAAAGATTAGATTTTACTTTGGCTTTAAACGCATTAAATGGCAAGTCTAGAAAAGAAGATGGCAGTTTGTTATAAAATGTTATACCAAGCCCGACGAATGAATTATGAACTTTGTGAAGCCGGTGAAAAGGAGCGCGTAGTTTATGCTTATTTCTAGTGTTAAAGTTGTGAATATCACTGTTTTTAGTGTACAGGTGGATATTTTGTTTAATATATAAAATGTTGGCAAAGATGAACTGAGAAGCAACAGTGAGGATACCAATCTCCTTAAAAAAATCTCTAAGAGAAACTCGGGCACCCAGCTGATAAATTGCACGAACCGCTCGCTTCTGCAGAACAAATATATTTTGAATATCAGCAGCTTTGCCCCACAGCAGAATACCGTATGACATAACGCTGTGAAAATAACTGAAGTAGACTAACCGTGCTGTATCAACGTCAGTGAATTGTCTTACTTTTCTGACGGCGTATGCGGCTGAACTTAGCCTTCCCGCTAGGCTTGATATATGTAAACCCCATTGTAATTTTGGATCTACTGTTATGCCCAGAAATACAGCAGAGTCGGCAGTTTCCAGCTCCTGATTGGCGAGGATAATATTGGAACCTAGATTTCTAACATTGGGTAAAGCGAACTTAACTATTTTAGTTTTCTTGGCATTAAGAACAAGGTTGTTTATTGTGAACCAATCCGTGACCATTGATAGCGTGCTGTTTACGTCGTCAAAATCGTGTCTATTCCTATCTACTTTAAAGATAAGAGAGGTATCATCTGCAAATAGTACAACGTCACAAAAACCCATTAAATAGTATGGTAGATCATTAATATAAACCAAGAATAAAAACGGACCCAGTATTGAACCTTGAGGTACACCTAGCCGAACCGGTAGCCCGGAAGATTTCGCGCCATTTACGTCTACACATTGGAATCTATCACATTTAGGGCCTCATTTTGAACACCGTAATAACGCAGTTTCCGTAAAAGCGTGTCGTGATGTAAGAAAGAAAGAAAGAAAGAAAATTGTGTTTATTTGGCAATAAAAACTTAAAAAATAAACAGAACCAAATTCAAAATGATTGAGACTGCCAAAAGGGCCTCAGCTCAGCATAATGCCAGATGGCAACACAAAGTGCACCACCTGACGCTGATTTTCAGCTGCTGCCCACGAGTGCATACGCTCGAAAATATAAACACATTAAATTCTAAAATTCTAGATTTTTTTGCAAAAGATAAAAATAAAAAAAATAAAAATACTACGAAAATCAAATGTTACGACTCTTATATAAACAGCAAGAGCATGAGAACATTAATAAAAAATAACAAAATGCCAATAATAATTGATAACACAACGCAATCAAAAGCTTTAGAGAGATCGCAGAAAACACCGATTGCATTTTGCGCGTTCTCCCATGCGTCAAATATGTGTTTCAACAAAGCAACACCTGCATCCGTAGTCGAACGACCCTTTGTAAAGCCATATTGATCATTATGAAGGAGATTATTTAAATTAAAATGTAATAACAACTGTTTGAGAATCAATTTTTCAAAAATTTTGCTAAAAGCAGGTAAAATAGAAATTGGTCTAAAGTTACCGATATCGTTTTTACTGCCTGATTTAAATAGAGGGATGACTTTACTGCTCTTCATAAGGTCAGGGAAAGTCCCCAAATCGACGCATTTATTGAAAGTAACGGCAAGAGAGGGGGCTACAATGTCGATTATGTTACTTAAAAGTTTAATAGAAATGCCCCAGTAATCACCTGTGTTTTTAGACTTAAGTGAATTAAAAACGTTAACTACATCACGAGGCGTTACATGTTCGAAACTAAATACTTTACCACATTTAGACACGCTGCTATGCAAAAGATCTTCGGCTTTAGACGGCGACGAACTCAGGGAACGAGTCGTCGCTATAGGTATGCTGGCAAAATACTCATTAAAAGCCTCGGCTACGTCGGCTGCTTCACTAACTAATTTGTTACCCACCATGATCTCGAGGTGATTATCTTGTTTAACAGATTTACTCGTTTCATTGTTAATGATTTTCCAAGTGGCTTTAACTTTATTATTAGAATTTTTAATAGTCTCGCTTAAGAATTTTGATTTTGCAATAATACAAATCTTTTTAAATAATTTGGAATAATTTTTAACATACTCTAGAAAAGTTGTATCAAACCTGTATTGTTTAAGACCATACAACTCGTACAATCGGGCTCGACTTTTGTAAATACCTGGTGTAGCCCATTGGTTGAAGCCCACAGAAGGTCCTTTAATGTTAATCGTTTTAGACTTAAAAATAGACTGGTATTCATTTTGCACAACATCAAAAAGGGCTTTATAAATTTCATTAGGAGTCTCGTGCTCTACTATTGACGGCGTTACTTTCAGTGCTACATTATTTTTGAATTTATTGCAACGACTAGCTGTATGAGGCCTGCATTCTATTTTGCGCGGCTTTTGTTTTAATAACATAGGGAAGCTAGCTATTAAGCCACAGTGGTCAGATGATAAGTCACTTAACACTAATTTGTCCTCGGCAACACAATCACTAAACATATTATCAAGGCAAGTTGATGAAGAAGCCGTGATCCTTGTTGGTTCAAAAAACAGGTTAACTAAATTAAATGATCTAAACAAATTGAGAAATCGGATACATAATGGAGTAACATCTAAAATATTAACATTAAAATCTCCACATAAAATTATAGATTTATTACTTGATTTTAACTTATTAAGTGAATCCTCCATTACTGATTCGAAATGAGTAAAGTCCCCAGAAGGGGGTCTATAAACACAAATTACTATGTATCGCTCGAGTTCAACGCAAGACAACTCAATAGTGCGCTCAATTGACAAATTAACTAAGTCTAAACGTTGTTTACATTTTAATTTGTTTGATACAAGAATTAAAGATCCACCGCGAATAGCAGATCTTCTCACAAATGCAGTAGCCCAGAGATTGATATTTGGCGGACTTGGCGGTATGCTAGCCTAGTAAAGTACGTGATGTCGTTGGTCTTGCCTGCGCCTGATCTCTCTCCAGTCGTGTCGTATTGCCGTTCCGTCGGACTATGACCATGAGAGAAAAGGCACAGAGAGCGCACAGACCTGCGCCAACACTTGTACACTATATCTTACGCGCCGATGTTAAAGTACCTGATGGAAAAACTCAACAATACAGTCCGATCTGAAAGACGAAACCATGTACTTCATGCTCATTATTCTGCAGTCTAGACCAAAGGAGCAGTTTTGCCTTATCTAATTATTTACTTGTCCGGTACAGTCTATATCCAGCGTTACCTGACACTTTATACCCCTACTTTTATAGGAGTATAAAGGTGTGAGAAGAGAGGGCATGGTAATGCTGCTGGGTAACAGACTGTACCTACATTTGATACGTCTATCATATAATTTTATTAAAGAAAACTGGTTTTACCACCAGCAGGGTAGGGCAACTTTTTGATTGACATAGTAAGACGTGAGAGACAAAGGTAATCGAGCCCTTTCATGATAACCGAAACCATTGTGATAAGGAAAAGTATACTTTGAACACTTTAGAAATAAGATTCAAAATGTTATGCTGATAAATTGGTTTGTGTTTGTTCTTCAATACTGGATTGACAGTTCTTATTTTATCTAAAGTGGAATTTCGCGGGCATATCTAAGTCTTGGTTAGAGGTCTTTGAGCTAATGACTTGCAAAAGGTAGGTAGTTACCGTATGATAAGTACTTGAATTACTTGATTAGATTTCTGGTAATTTCAGTGCACGGGCCCTACCACGAGCGAGCGGTGTAAACGCAACGTAAATACCCTCTTCGATTTTTTAGAATACAATATTATAGAAGGTTCCCCACCCAGTTCTAACTGGGTTGAAAACTGGTCAGAAAAGCAGTAGCTCCATGTAAAATACTGTTACTCATCAGCATCCGGTTAGACTGGAAGCAAACCGGAACATAGTTTGGCAAAGCCTAGGCTGAAGATGTTTGCAACAAACAACTCAGTATTACTTATAAGTATGAATATATTTTTAAAATATTCTATTACTTACCTACATAAAGAGATTTTTAAAATTTTGGGGCTGCGGGTTGTTCGGGAGGTACCGCGGCCCTGTGCACAAGGGCTAAGAAGAAACATGGGTGTTTTTTAGTCAGTAGAAGTCTGACAATCCCTTTCGCTCTGCCCAAGAGCGGGAAGTTTCTCGTGCTAGAGTATCGGTTGATTTTGCTATCTACGAGTATAAATACCGCCTCTTGAGACTCTCTGACTTCCAAGAGGGCCGAATAGATAAATAAAAAATATATGTATATTGAAAAAAACTTACATTTCGATCAAAGACAATGTTTACGTCAGCAAATATCAATAAACATATTGATAATTTTAACCTAGCTTTCGCCAACGTCCATACTACGTTGAATACACCGGTTCTCGTCCGATCACCGAAGTTAAGCAACATCGGGCGCGGTCAGTACTTGGATGGGTGACCGCCTGGGAACACCGCGTGACGTTGGCTTTTTGTATTTTTTTACTTTCCCTGTATTTAAAAGTAACAAGTGTTATAAATTACCGTGTTTTCAACTGTTTTCGAATTATCAGTTTTCTATTTCTGTTCCAATAAGATTGCTGATTTGATGCCGCAAACAAGTCTGTCAAATCACCTTGATCTTTGTTGTCCATCACATATGGTTGCTATTGGGTTGCCACGGTAGACATATTATTAATAAGAAAGGACTAGTTGAAAAATAAAACAAGTAATCTATATTTATAAAAACTAATATTTATTTAATTTACCACATGGCTATGCTATTGTACATACCGTTACAAAAGGCTTGTGTTGATTCAGAGCATGCTTTTAACACAATTTTGCAAAGATTTATAGTCACTGACATTAACCGACTGTAGTTAATTTAGCCAATATTCTCGCTAATTTGATAATTTGCACAAATAAAAAATCCTCGATGAAAAGTCTTGCATTTGTTAGCCAGAAAAGCACATTTAAAGACTTGAAATAATTCATACATAAACTCCCGTCATTTTCCCATGGGGGAACCAGAACGCTACATGCTACGATCCTTACATACTTCTTTTACCTCGTCCACATTCCAACGTCTGGTCAGACACGCACACGCCGGGTTGCGAGTACTGCGCACCTGTCCTTTCTGCAGAACCTGACCAATAATGTCAGTGTTACATGCTAGGGCATCCTCTCCCGGCGCTGTGATTCGCACCTGCCTTGTGAATACCTTTTGTTTATATATTTATAGTCGTAGTTTTATATAAATAAGGAAATATACAATTTACTGACGACTTATAGAAAATGTTTAGACGATTCGCGTATTATCAATATACATAACGTTAACGTATAGATAAAGGTTTTGACTAGCATTAGTCATACAATTCACATAATATACATACATTATTTCTACAAAGACTTCTGATACAAATATTCTAGGCAATGTACACAGGGCGACACATCAAGCATTACATTTCCAGTATAACATGACGTCGGTTTGTATAGATTTCCCGTACAATGAGAGACCCACAATAACTTTAACGTTTCTCAAGCTTGATTGGTCGTCATACGTACCTGTAAAGTTGTCATTTTTAAACACAATTCAGTTTTTTTATTCGTAACAACATACAAGTACGATTAAAAAGTTGCTATATTTAATTAATTAACAAGGATACTTTTAATTCATGTAAATATTTTCTAAAGGACAGTATTATTGCACACTGTTTCAAAGTTGATTAAAATTTAATACAACAGATTTATTTTATTACAAGTTATTAACATAGCATTAAAATTTGTCTAAGGCATTTGTCTCACCGCTGACGATAAGCGAAACGAGTCGAGCTGGGAAACTTCTCGCCGGGCAGTGTGAACAGTCACCGATCAACTGTTACTATTTAGGATATAAGCGACAGATATATATATACCTAAATAACTCAAATATCACGATCCGTATGAAAACCAAGCGTGTATTTTTTTGACTATATAAGAAAAAAAGAAAAGTTACTATAGATTCCTTTATCGAGTGATCATGATTACCAGTAGTTTAGTAAAAGTAATATGGTAAGGTATATATAATAATACATATATTATTACGTCATCTAAAATCTTCGAGAAACCTCGCTAATAACTGTGAAGTACCTTGAGAAGTCTTGACCTGTGAAGTCGTGTAAATTCTAGTAGGTACCTACTTTAATTCTATAGGTAGTTAGTCCGCGCGCGGCGTCGGCGGCAATTGACATTGTAATTTCGACCGTATGGGGGTGTAAAGTAACTTCTCCCTTGTTGGTTATTTTATCTTAAAGTTTATTTTTTTGTTGATTTTTTGAACGCTTTATGGAATAATAGGGAATTTTCTCGAATATCTTTTGTGTGTTTGGGGTATAAAAGGACCGAGAGAGGACGAAGCAAAGTCAGTCTACTTTAAAGCGAGACAAGGAAAGGTTCAAAGAGATATCTAGTGCGACAAAGTGTTCAGTAGCGTTGAAGAGATTGTGAATAAGTGTTTTGTGAGTAATAAAGTTATTTCGTGTTTTTAATTGGTAGTGTTTTTATTTATCCCATACCCAGCTTGTAACAATATTATAAAGACCGACACGCAGTTGGCCAGGTTTTTTTAGACATATTTTATTGATGAATATTGGTTTTCTTTACTAATTATAAATATAACATGAATAACTTTTCTGTAAATATTTTATTTTCTTTTTTTAAACTGTACTATACAATTTTCGAATATATTTTACTAATTTCTTGAGAAGACTAGATTATGTGTATATATTTTTTTATTTAATATCGTTTTGGAGTTATATGTTTGTATCATTAGTTTATTTGATAATTATGACATGAGTAAGTTAACATACCTAATAGTAACATTTCAACGATTGATGTAACAGAAACATACATGCTTAGGGGGAAATCTACTTCATTGGACTAAAATATTTAACACTACAATATTTCACTATTTTAAACTAGTACTAGACGATAATTTTAAGTACTAAAATCGGATCTGAACCAAAATTGTTACAGCGAAACTAAATGTCTTATAAATGCGTACGATAACATTTTTAATTTAATCTACTTAATTAATTTAAAGATATCAAAAATAACCTAATTATATTCCAAGATTTATTCAATACTTTTTTTGTTATTTTATTTAACTAACTACATATGTCTTACTTTTATAACTAACGTTTTAAAATGTCATTTTTTTATTACTTTTACAATAAAAAAAACCGGGCTTTTATTTCTGACTGCAAGCCCGGCTGTGTTTTCTTTAATATCACCCAAAAACTCTTTGAAACTCAATCTAATAAATAACAAAATACAGTATAAACTTTAAAACGCAAAACGGATTTACACATTCGTTATCATCTACAAATAAAAAATGGTACAGACGCCTAGACGCTAGCAGATCAAGATACCCAAAACTGTCAAATTTTCCCAATCAACCTTGAACCTAATGTCATAGACATAAAGTTGAAAATCATTTTTTTATGTTGCCAGATTGGAGTAGTTTGATGTACTGGCGTCTGTACAAACAATATACATTTGATCTAGAAATCCTAATACAGTAGAATCCCGATTATCCGAATCAATTAAAACTTGAGTTAATTAGTACAATCGAAAATCCGGATAAACGATTTCAAAATAAAATCAAACAATAATAATATTTGTTATTGTAGATAGGGTTTGACGTACGTCATTTACACAATACGATATTAAAATAGAGCCGTGAAGAATGAGTCCGGATAAGCGGATAATTGGAATTCGGACGATTTGGAGGCACTGTAATACGTCGGGACATCTTCATAATATACATTCTAATATCAACTGAAATCACAAGCAAATAACGTTTGAAGTTTGTTTGATTAACAAAAGTCTATTCATCTTTCCTACTGATCGAAGACTGAGAATCTCCTTCACTATCGCTAGACCACTCCCCCTCACTATACATCCTCTCTACCTTTCTCGTTCTATCTCTTCCTCTATCTTCATCAGAAGATTCTTTTCTTAGAACGCTGTGGTGTGTGATCTCCAAGTCTTGGAGAACTAACTCTTTGGTAGGGGAAGTCCGGAGTTCTTTCAAAGTGTTTGTGAGGTCAATGTTGATGGCTACTGTTTCTTCCTCCGCGCCGTCGGAATGTCTGCGCTTGCGCTTGTTTTTGGAGCTGTGCTTTCTTTCCTTCTTGCGTTTTTTCTTCTTTGAACTGTGAATTGGTAATGTTGATTTTATTTTGTTGGTATGAAAACCGGCAGGATACAACCCCTTTAAGTTTATCTAATACTAATCAATGCCTATTTAATACTATCAAAAAGTAATTCAATGTCGTTTGATGGACTTAAGGAAGTCGTATTTAATGATTATAATTCTGTAACTACATACATGTTACACTGAAAAATGTACGAATTTTTTTTTGGAGCTTTCACCTTTTAAAACGAATAACCTTAACAGTTTAGGTAAAAGTTTTAATTATCAGTCGCGCCCGCGCAACCATCCGGGACGGTCGCGCATAATCGATAGCGCTAATTTTGCAAAAATGACGAACGTGGTAAAGTGTAGCAAGTGTAATATTGTAATAGACGAGATGTTATCGTACATCCAAAACAAAGTGTCCGTGATTGACGAAGTAACGTTAGTGCGGATCTGTACTTCGTCTTTTACGAGTGATGAAATTAAGACCTCTAAATCGCTTCTGTTTGACTCCATGCCCACGGAGCTGCGCAAAGTTGTCCGGAAAAACAAAGGGAAGGAAGAACGAGAGATGGCGGACATAATTAAGGTGTTTAAATCTGCAGAGCCAACCGAAATCCCAGTGTTTGTGGCTCGGCAGCTAGAAAAACTACCGCCGATAACGTTTGATCACTTAGACTGCACGAAGCTTTTAAAGGACATAGTACGGATGCAAACTACAATTAACGAGATCAAGACCACATATGCAACCTTGGATGATGTGAACGAGTTAAGAGATGAATTCCTTAAAATTAAATGTGACTCATTACCACCAACGTCCGCATTTAAAGTAAACACAAAGCGAGGTGCTTGGTTACTCGACAGTGGCCCCATGGGACTGTCAAACGTGCATAATTCTTCAATGAATGAAGAGAGCATCATCAATAATAGTGGCCTGGGCAGTGATAGCAATCAGAAAACTCCACCGCGATACAGAAAAATTATGCGGGTAGATGAGAAACAACAGCAAAAAAGTCAGAATTCAAAGTTGAAGGGATCCCGACAACAACGGTCGGAACCGGCTGGCAGTATCAACATTGCGATGACGCATAAGTGTGACGAAGCGCCGAGCGCTGCGGTTACGTCAGAGCCATCGAATCATCAATCGCGCGTACTGTCGCCCGGGCCGAACGCGGCACCGCCAGTGCAGGTAGCGATAGCGAGTCAGCTGACGGACACTGAGAACACTATGACTTTATTGGCCAATCAACAGCGTGCGGGTGCTAACGACATCTCACCAAAACGTCGTAATAAAGACGAGGAATGGCAACAAGTCTCGTATAAGAAACGCACACAATATCGTTTTGCGGGCAAGTCAGGAATTGCAAGGGATTTAAATTGTAATTTTAAAGCCGCTGAAAGGAAAATTCCGATACTCATTACGAATATTCACGGTGAAACAACAGAGGACGACATAATTACATACATTTACCGAAAAACACAGGAAACTGTATGTCTTGAAAGAATTAAAATGAGAAAGGAGAAGGGCCATAATGCCTATAAATTTTTTGTGTCTGAATCCAAACTTCCGTTATACCTGGATGAAAATATATGGCCTGCCGGTATCATATTTAGACGCTTCATGAATTTTAACTACAGAAATACGAACGGATTCTCTTCTGTGGACGGCACTAAGCAACAAAATAATGGATAGACGTGAATATCGATTTGCCAGCTTCAACTGTAAGAACGTCAAGCGATCAGTAGATAGTGTTAGGGAGTTATGTCGCACCTGTGACATAATTGCACTGCAAGAAACGTGGTTATTGCCTGAGGAAATAACGTATCTCGGCACGATCGACAGCGGCTTCGGATACACAGGTACGTCGGCGGTGGACACGTCCGCCGGCGTACTGCGTGGGAGGCCGTTTGGCGGCGTCGCGTTACTATGGAGAAGCAGTGTTTTCCAACAGGTGTCAGTGTTGCGGTGTGATAATGCCCGTATTAGTGCATTAAAAGTGACAACAAAAGACCGACCAGTGCTTGTGATGAGTATATACATGCCTAATAATTGTGCGGATAACCTACCGGATTTTACGGACTGTTTGAGTGCGGTAAGTGCTATTATAGACGAACACAATATTCAATCGGTTTTTATGTTAGGCGATTATAATGCTGATATAAACGAATTATTTTTTAATGAGCTATCTAGTTTCTGTAGTGAACAATATTGGACATGTATTGATGTTGATATTCTCGGTATGGACTCGGGTACATACACATTCATTAGTGATGCGCACGGTACGTGCAGTTGGTTAGATCATTGTATAGTTACGCAATCGGCAAAACAATCTGTCACTAATGTTTACGTTAATTATGACACACTGTGGTCTGATCATTTTCCTTTAATCATAGAGTGTGACCTGGATTTACTTACACCTAAATTACAGAATAAAATTTCATTGCCCGAGAACTCTGTATCATGGGGCACTAGAAATAAGAAACAGATCGCGAAATATACCTCAGAGTGTCATAAACGTTTAAGGTTGGTTAACTTTCCTACCGAGTGTATTAATTGTGCTGATTTTTACTGTAATGACCCCGATCACCACCGTATTCTTGATGTGATGTACTCTGACATTGTGTCCGCCCTTCGTGCTGCGTCCTTGGCAGGTCGGGAGGACGTTGTGAGAACTGGGAGTGGGCCGCGCGTAGTTGGTTGGAATAGGCACGTCAGCGAGGCTCACCGGAAGGCTAGAATGAAGTTTACGGAATGGGTGTCGTGTGGTAAACCTAACACTGGCCCCATGTTCGATGAAATGTGTGCCAGCAGGAAACTTTTTAAATCACAGTTAAAATGGTGTCAAGATAATCAAACCCAGATTAAAATGGACAGTCTTGCGGAAAAGCACGCCAAAGGTGATTTTCGAGGCTTTTGGAAAAGCACCAACAAAGTTAACGCCAAACCGGGACTTCCGGTGAGTGTCGATGGGGTGAGTGATTGTAAAGGCATTGCTGATATCTTTAAGAATCAATTTTCTGTACAGTCACCGTTGGGTCCGGCGTGTGAGGTTCATAATGGTGAGTTACCTGAAGGGATAGTAGGGGTGAGGTTTAGTGCCAGAGATGTGGCTGTAACCCTTAAGAACATGACTAAAGGCAAGAGCCCAGGTCATGATTCCCTATCCATTGAACACCTAGTTCACGCTGGCCCACATATAAACAGAGTATTAGCAATGTTCTACTCGCTATGCGTGAGCCACTCTTATCTTCCGCCGGATCTTATGAAAACTGTGGTTGTGCCTATAGTTAAAGATAAAACAGGTGACTTAGCAGATAAAGGTAATTACAGGCCCATATCTCTAGCTACGGTTACAGCAAAGTTGTTTGACGGTTTGCTTAATACACAGTTAAGTAATTATATATCTCTGCATGATAATCAGTTTGGATTTAGGCCCCAATTATCAACGGAAAGTGCCATACTGTGTCTTAAGCATACCGTCAGATATTATAACGACCGTAAGACCCCGGTATATGCGTGTTTTCTCGACTTGTCCAGGGCCTTTGATTTGGTGGCGTATGATCTCTTGTGGGAAAAACTTGAAAGTATCAGCCTTCCACCAGAACTTGTTACCATCCTCAAGTATTGGTATACGCACCAAGTCAACAGCGTCAGGTGGTCGGGGGCAATGTCGGAGCCATATCGGTTACAGTGCGGCGTAAGACAGGGCGGACTGACTTCACCCACGTTATTCAACCTTTATATGGACGCGCTGATCGTCGCGCTGAGCAGCCAGCACGTCGGCTGTCATGTAGACGACGTGTGTGTTAATAATTTAAGCTATGCGGATGACATGGTTCTGCTGAGCGCGTCGATCTGTGGCCTGAGGAGGTTGATAGCGACATGTGAGGATTACGCTGTTAAACATGGACTTATATATAATATTAAGAAAAGTCAGTACATGGTCTTTGAGGCCGGTGGTGCTAAATGCCCAGACTATGTACCACCTATTAGTATAAATAGTGTACCATTAGACAGGGTAAATCAGTTTAAATACCTAGGGCATATAGTCACGGCTGACCTCAGGGATCATGCTGACTTGGAACGGGAGCGGAGGGCGTTATCCAAAAGAGCTAATATGCTGGCCCGCAGGTTCGCGCGTTGCTCGGATGGCGTGAAAATAACTCTTTTCCGAGCATATTGCACGTCCTTGTACACCTGCAGCCTGTGGGCTACTTACACGCAAAAAAGTTATAACGCTCTCCGCGTTCAGTTTAATAACGCTTTCAGAGCGGTTTTGGGTCTGCCTCGCTATTGCAGCGCTTCGGGTATGTTCGCATGGGCGCGCACAGACTGCTTCCATGCGACCATGCGCAAGCGCTGCGCGTCTCTTGTACGCAGAGTGCGGGCCAGCTCCAATACCGTTCTGACTATGATAGGAAATAGGTTGGACTGCCCTTATGTGCGACACTGTTGTGACAGACAAATAACATATAGTGTCGCACGTAAGAGACTACTGTAAAAAAAAAATAATGAATGAATTTTAAATTTGATTACTGTATAATTAATGAATGAATTTGAATGATTATTGTATAACTTATTTGTATGTGTGTTGATGTTGTATTTATTTTGTGTATGATATAATATGTTTCAAATATGGGTTATGAACCTGAAATAAATGAATTGAATTGAATTGAATTGAATTTAATTAATATTATGTTCTGTTTTACTGATTAGACAAGAAAATTTTGTAATAGAAATTATAAATATGTTTGTACTTACCCATCATAATCGGACTCTTCGTTGTCATCCGACGATCTGTGAACAATATAGTCTTTTTATTAATAACCAAAACAAATCATCATCATCATCATCATCAGCCTATATATTGTGCCCATTGCAGGGACTCAGGCCTCCTCTTTAGAAGAGGGATGCTATGATCTACAACTCGGGTCCAGTGCGGATTGGTAGATACCATATGTCTTCGAATTTTTGGTTACCAAAACAAAACAAATGGCACTCTTAAAACATTGTGCTATTGAATGTTTTGAATAGTAAACGGGTCATAGAGGTAATTTAAATAGAGTTATTTCCTGCAAATCTAGTATTAAAAAAAACAGCTGTGAGAAATATGGAACTTGACTAACAATATCCCCGTAACCAGAAGGTCCCCAGGTATGGTCTAGCTAGAACAAAAAAATTATCGCAGTGACGGGGAGAATAAGTGTCGCTCGGCTTCGTTATGGGTACTTTTACACCCTTTATAAAAGATTAGCCCAGTTCATAATTCGATTCCTATCTACATAATATATATATAAATAAAATTGAAGTGTTGGTTTGTAATTTCAAAAAATGTTTTTCTTTCTGTCTGTGTGTTAATCTCCGAAACGGCTAGATCAATTTTGAAGGGATCTTTTATCCTGGTTGATAGCTGATATTGATTATAATAAGAAGAATTTAGGCTATTTTTATTAAAAAAATAGGTTTGGATTCTATAGAAAAGATTAGTGATCCGTCCAATAAAATAAGATTGTTAAAAGACAAAAGTCGATTTAAATAGGGAAGCAATATTTATTTTTATTATTCATTTATTATTTATTTTATTTAACTATTTATGTACACACATTAGAGTACAAAGGTACTGCTTATTTCTCATTTATATTAATATTATATTAATTTAACGCGCACATAGATCGTGGGCAACCGTTAGTCTACACTAATATTATAAAGAGGAAAGATTTGTCTGTTTGTTTGTAACAAATAGGCTCCGAAACTACTGGACCTATTTGAAAAATTCTTTCACCGTTGGGAAGCTACACTATCCCCGGGTGACATAGGCTACTTTTTATTCCTGTATTCCCACGGGAACGGGAACTACGCGGGTGAAACCATGTGACGTCCGCTAGTTATTTATAAAATATTATGACTTACTTGTACTTTCTGCGTTTGCTCTTTCGGTGTGATCTTTCGGACTCGTCTTCGTTTTCTGAAAAAAGGAATAAACAGTCTTAGTCTTTTTTACACAATGACAGTATTAAACCGACGCCAGTTAAATAGATAGCTTTATAGATTAATTTGAAAGATGACCGAGTGCAAAATGTGCAGTCCACAGATTACCCGTGGCTTAACAACTTGCCATAAGGAGAACTTTTAAAGCATGAAGTAAAAGTAAAAACATAAGAATGTTTTTTGTTTCAAAATAATGAAAAATATATTCATGAACTCGAATACGGGAGAATCAATAGTAACACTAAACGAACTTTTAGGTAGTACTCGAATCGCTCGTAAACACAGAACAGAAAGAACAGTAGAAGTGCAAAGTAGGCGTGGCACGGCTGTGATAACTGCACGGTGTACCGCTAACTCTCAGATTTTCGATCCCTGTCGTGTTTTGACATCGCTTCGAGTCGCTAGTCTCTCGCCCATTTAATTTTTCCATTACAATGCCGTTTTGTTCGTTTTTGGAGTGCAAAACTGATACCAGAAGAAACAATCTTAAAAACGGAAGTGTTTCCTATCTTCGATAAATACGATTTTATTTGTTTTCTAGTAACGTATTTAATATCAATTTACTAAAAATGTGACAGAATGTCAAGTAAAAATCAACCATTTCCCATTGAAATAAAGTTTATTTTGGGTCGAATCTTGCTTGTTCTATTTTGAACAAGAATCTTTTTTGTTCCCGAAAGTTCCACGCTACTCAATTAGTGATGTGGTTAAGATCGGTTGCAGATTTGATCGATGGATATCGATAAAATAAAACAATGTTCTACTTAAGTACTGTTTAACATTTCAATACAAAGATTCATACACAAAAAATATTTTAAAAGGTGTACCTGTGTAACATTAAAGTTACATTACATATGTTTTGTAGCTAATATAGAATCAAACATTTACTAATTATATAATGATTGAGAATTGCATTGACATTTTACGTAATGTAATTTTACGTACTGACATGATAAATATTAACAATTCATGTTTTTTTTTTGTTTATTCATCTTTACCACCGAAATATACCTGTTTAAAAAGTCGATATAATTTCTCTTTTATGTTAACTCCTTAGAATTTTCCCATAGAAAAACTCTGGTAGTATTTATTTGTTTGGGTTTGTTTAGTAAATAGTTTTATGTAAGTAATACAATATTGTATTTTATTTTGTTGTATTATTGTCTATTTACATTTATTATTAGGTATAATTACTTGTTTATAATACAATTTTTTTTTTCAAAATAAATTGGGTATCTATCGACATCGGTAATATAGATCAAAGTTTAATGTGTCTCTTCCTTGACCGAGTAGCAAAAAATACAGACATGTGACGCGAATATAATCCTTTTTTCAGCAGTCATTAAGCGTATTATTGCTTCCATTGAAAATACTGCCATCTATGGACGAGTAGCGCAATTTACTAGGCGGCAATAATTTCTAGCATGATTGCTGATTACAAAACGTCGTATTTTATTTCTGAGTAAAGCAAAATAAATCCTATGATAATATGACGAAGGTATATTTTTAAAATGTAGAAACTGTGAGTTATGCTTGTTGTGATTGAAATTGAAACGACCAATCAAACGAATTGTTTATTTGTAGTGCATTGTATGATTAATGGTTTGACTGTGTTAGTTTGGCGACACTGGTTCCGATACAAATTTCGTCTCTTAGCATTTCTACCTGTTTTTTCTGTTCTGTGCTCGTAAAAGTATGAAGGGAAAATTTGAATAACTTGTAGGGTTAAAGCTTATTATTATCAAGAATAAGATATCAGCTGATTGAAAAGCATGCGGGTCAACGGCCGCGCGGCCAGTAGGCACCCGGCTTGCGACTAACGTAGGTATCGGGTGGTACCTACTATTGGTTCGCGGTAGCTTTAGAGTTTTATTTTTCACAATGGTTGGATCTGACATTTTTGTTTTCTAATATTTTATTTGTTTATAAAACAATTGTATTACCAAGACAAAACCATATCGCTGCGGGAAAACAACGATTTAGATTTCACGGTGTATAACGCAAGAGCACCTAACAACGCGTGCCAGGCGTAAATATTATATAATATTATACTTAGGTGACTGTCGCAGCAAGCGTAGCAAGCTAATTTGTTTAAAACAACAACTTTACACCGCGACAACTTAAAACTGAAATCTAATCAAAAAAATACAGTAACTAAACGATAGTGCTTATGACGTCACCGTAAGTAGTCAAAAAATGTCACGCATGCTTCGTTGTGATCGTGATTTTTGTTTTTTGTTTTTTTTTATTAAAACGTTGCCCCACACTAGGAATATCTCCTGTATCGTGGGTGCGTTCACAAACATTTAAACTCACATACACAAATACCCAGACCCGGAACAACTATCTGTAGGTCATACAAATATTTGTTTCGTGCGGGAATCGAACCCGCGACACGCAGCGCAGCAGTCCATTGCTTGAGCTACTTCGCCAACCGTGCCGTGATACTTGCGTTATCTCCTGTCGGGGCTGCGGGTTGTTCAAAAGAGATACCGCGGCCAAGTCAGTAGAAGTCTGACACACCCTCCGCCCAGACCGGGAGGAGTCATTTGATGATTTCCAAAACTCCAAAAATAAATAAAAAATGCTTTATCTAGGTATAGCTGTATCTGTGGTGCAGTTAAACTTCATACACAGTCATGCTCAAACATCCGTGCCTCACATCTCGCCTTTACAAGTATGTGACGCTACTTCTGTCGCCGCCGGCTATATGTCATGTATACAAGATATTTGGAGTCAGGGAAAATAATTGTTAAACAAATAAGATACCGACTTAAAATTTAAAGAAATCACAATTATTTTACACTTTGATTCATTGACAGTTCTTTTAAACCGATATTAAATAACCATGTCATCTAGTACACCAAATTGTACGGAACAAACTACATAAGATCACGCCTGTAAGCCCCGAAGAGATTAGGCAGAGATGTACCTAATAGTACACCCACAATTCACCAGTTATGTCTAAGGCCCACGTAATAGGGGCGAGCCTATTGCCATCAACCTGATGGAAAAGCGAGCAGCGAGAGCAGCCGTGGCCCAGTGGTGGCGGCCCCAACTTACGAACAGTAGGTCGTGGCTTCGAACCCAGGCAGGCACATTACTTTGTGTAATTTATTTCATCACCGCTGCTCTCAAAACGGTGAAGGAAATCATCGTGAGGAAAGCGGCATGGCTTAGAACCAAACATTCGAAGACATGTGACATCTACCAATCCGCACTGGGCCCGCGTGGTAGATTATAGCCCCTCTCAAAGAGAGAGGAGGCCTGTGTCCCAGCAGTGGGAACATTAATTAATAGGCTGTTGATGATGATAGAAAAGCCCAATAACACTGCCCAACCCGGGAATCGAACCATGGACGTAATACTCAGCAGCCGCACTTGTGACCACTAGACTAGCGCGACAGTCAAGGCTACAAAGTAACTGTGTCAAATAAAACTGAGATCTCTACTGTTACTACGACATAGACTAACTACTTATTTGATAATACTCACGTATTTAAGAATTCCAAACTAAATACCGAAATTAAAATAAAGCGCATCATTTTTGTTTTTGTTTACTTACTAACGGTATATTATATAATAAAGCTGACGCCAGACATAGCTTCAGAAAATTTGTTTCAAGGTTTTGTAAAATAAACGGTTCCCCACACTACGAATTTCTCCCATATCGTAAGTACGTTACTAAAACAAACATTTAAAAAAAGACTTTAAAAATTTAAACTCACAAACCAAACACCCAAACAGATCTGTTTTCCTACTCTTCTTTGTCGTGTGGATAGTGCCTATCCCGATGTCAGAGTTTTTTTTTATTTAAACATAAAAAACGAAGTCAAAAGCTAGGGCCTTTTTGTTCTCAACGACATTGCGATCATTTCAATATTTTTTATTCAAGACCTTACCTTGAACCAAATATCATATTTTTTTAAGAACTAGTGCGTTAAGTAGGTTATGACTTTACTTTAAAGTAAATTGTTTTTATTTCTATTTTCACACAGTTTCATATTCAATATATGTTTAGGTAATAAAATGTATAGTTCGTGTCAAATAACTGTGCCCCTCTGAAGTTGCCTACGAGGGGCTGCGCAGCAGTCAAAATTACAAACAAAACTGCAACTGCGCATGCGCGAGACGTGGAGGCGGGCATTATGGCGGCGCGATTTTATGTCTCACTCACTCGTTTACTTTTGATGCATGCTTGCGTCCCGCTTGCTCCGTACGATAGACATTCGATGCCACAAGTGTTGCGTTATTGTACATGTTGTTATTTGTTTTTGTTATTACTTAGTCGTTTTTGATTTGTTATCTTGTTATTTCTTGTTAACATTGTTACTTCGTTTTGTTTGTTAGTTTTTTCCTCTTTCTTTCTTTCATAAAAATTACGTTATCTTTTAAAAATATAATTATATTTATTGTGTTTAAACACTTTTCTACGTAACTGCACCTGCGCGATCTATGCTAATGGCTAACTTCAGAGGGGCAAAGTTATTTGACGGGAACTGTAGGCAGTATTCTACAAAGCACACAAAATCTTTAAACGCGCAACACCTGAATCTGTCTGTTTGTTTTAGGCCACATATACGTATACAGAACCATAATACATGTATGTATACAGAATACTAGTCAAATCCAATTTTTGTACGTGCTGGTAATGCTAGTATACTTTTGTATTCCGTTCCAATAATCTAACAACCAAGTTTTTGGTTTGGTAATTGGCTTATTGATGCGAATAATAACTGTTTACAATATCTTGATAGACTTACAAGATATTGGACAGAAATGGCCATTAGCACGAAGCAGAAAGCAACATTCTCCTTTTTCTCATTACATTTTATTTTGTTCTGGACTATGCGTTCCTACTTTTCCACAAGTTTTTTTTTAAATATTTTATTATAATGTATTAACTTTACTTTAAATAACCCCATGACCCTCGTACTTTTCAATACCATTTTATTAGGCAACCTAATCGTAGTATGTATTAGGATGGCTAAAATATATTTTACCAGCGATCCACCCAGGCTCCGCACGTTTTAATGTAGATATTGAATTTATCTGCTTTAATATATTATAACATGCAAGTAGTCACGAGAACCTTCCCCTTGAATGACTCATAAGTTGCTGCAACTGCGTAAAAACCGACTGACGCGTAGCGTGGAAATCTGTTGCATAGTTCAAAAGATCTAAGCCTACAAACAGCGGGAGTGACTTTGTTTTATACCATGTAAAGAAGCAGATAAGTAAAAGTCGGCTGAAGTCGGGATTAAATAAGCAAAAACACATGATTGTTAATATCTGAAGCTATATCTGGCGCTAGTGTAACATAGTGATTTACAATGTACAAAAATATAATCACCTCTTCTCTCGCGGTGTCGTCTCTTATCACGTCTGCGTCTCTTCTCTTCTTCTTCCGCCTTCTTCTTTCGGATTGACTCCAATGTGTCCACCTGTGGGAAGAGTGGTTTCAGTATAGAAGGTTGCATTAACCGGTTTGTGGCCTATTTATGAACCAACAGCTTGTGTCTGTGGCTTTATGTTACTGTCGTACTGGATCGTTCGGGTTATAAACTACTAGCTTTTGTCCGCGTTTTCACCTGCGTGAGAACTTTTATCCCCTATTCCTTGTCTACGTTATAAAGGGAACCTCTGTGCCAGCTTTATAAGTTCAAGGGTTTGAGCGGATGGGCGTTGATGAGTCAGCCAGTCTGTCAGGACAGGACAAATCTCGTCCGAATCCCTTCAGTAGTTCTTGCGTTCATCCTGACAAACTTTCGCATTTATAGTAGTACAATTGAAATCGAATCCAGGAGCTTATGCTTAGCAGTCGCGCTTGTAACCAGTTGACCAATGAGGCAATGTGAGATATTTATTTGGCTACAATGCTAAGGCAGATAAAAGTAGCCATTTTGGGTGCAGCTCTCGATTCCCTTATAACACCGAGACAGTAGCTATCATAACATATTCTCGAAAGTAATAGAGTAGTTGACAAAAAAAATATTAATTAGTCCGTAAGATAGGTTTCCAAAAAATTATGAGGAACTTTATACCCTGTTCCTCATGCCCCCCCCCCCAACCCCCAACAGGAAACATCCCTATTGGCGTTTGGCCGTAATAAATTTTGAAGAAATCTATTTCAATACTAGCGGCTCGTCCCGGCTTCGCAAGGTGAATATTTAGTTTTATAGCCTATGTTACTCAGGGACTCACGGATAGTGTAGCATTCTAATGGTAAAATATTTTTTGATATCGGTCCAGTAGTTTTTTCGGTACAAACATACAAATCTTTCCTCTTTATAATATTGGTGTAGATTTGTTTTCCTATTCACGTCCCAAATGATTTGTTTCTTTTATATTAAGAAAGATATCCTAAAATGCCATACCATAGCGCTAGCTAGCGAGGTGGTGGGCAGTGCGGCGGCTGCGGGATCCACTCCTACTTTCTTGAGGAACTCGGCAGCGCGACGACGTCTTTCTTGCTGTTTCGCACGTTCTACTTCCGTTTCGCCATCACCTTTTAGAAAAAGCAGGGTTATTAACATAACATAACATCACGCCTGTCTTCTCCGACAGGTTAGACAGAGGTGTACCTAATAGTACACCCACATTTCGCCATCTATGTTTAAGTCCCATGTAATAGAGGGCGAGCCTATTTCCATCAACCGGGCGTAAATCCAGACTTGACTGCTACTGAAAAATTTCTGATGGAAAACCCCAACAACGATTAGCGCGACTCGGGAATCGTACCCTGTACCTCATGTTCAGGACTAACTAGAAAAAATATGATTCTAATTAGTCCGTCTGTTAGATTATCGAAAAATATTGGATACGTATTTTTTGTTTTATCAAATCAATAATTAACTGAACTGCAAAAAGAATCAAAATCTAAATAGGACTTAATAATATACTAATCAGCTTTTTTTTTAAATGAAAAGATGTAAACTAAGTGTATCAAACCACATTGAACACATAAAGGTGTCGTGTTCGTCTTATTAACCGTTTAGGAGTTCTCTCGTAAGAAGCTTCACTGCAAAATCAAGCCATTTGTCAGTCGTAATTTATCGTCACCAGAAAGAGAGACTGGTTCAAAATACCGTTATAAGGAAATATTAGTCAGTCATCATCATCATCAGCCTATAATGTGCCCACTGCAGGGACTCAGGCCTCCTGTTTAGGAGAAGGATCGGCTATAATTCACCAAGCGGGCCCAGTAAGGGTTGGTAGATGTCACATGTCTTCCATTTTTTTAGTTCTAAGCCACTTTCCTTACGATGTTTAGTCAGTCAAAAAATGAAATAAAAAAAAGTTAAGAAAGCTTACCTTTAGAATCTGACTGGTCTCCCGTCAAATCTATCATTTCATCTGAATTATCTTCTAAAGATATAATCTCGCTCTCCAACTCGTCCCTACTCTGTTTAAGTCTCTTGCCTTCTCTTTCACTCTCCTTCACTTTGTCCTTGTCTCTCTTCTTTTCTCTGTCCGCACTCCGTCTCTCATTCCGCCTTAAATCTTTACTCTCTGATTTAGATCTATGTTCTCTTTTACGATCCCTGTGTTTCTTTTTATCTCGTTTATGTGTTTCCTTATCTCTGACATGAGGACTTTCCCTTTTGTAAGAACTTTCTCGCTTAGCAGGACTGTCTCTCTTACGAGGACTATCTCGGATATGAGGACTCTCTCTTTTTTGAGAACTTTCTCTGTTGAGAGGACTGATTCTATTGCGAGGACTGTCTCTCGCATGAGGACTTCGACTTTTAGGAGGGCTTTGTATGTCATCCCTATTACGAAGTACTTCTTTCTCCCTCTGCGAAGCTATTAGCATTTCCTCAGCTATGGGAACATCATAAAACGGATATTCCTTAATTTCTTCTACGGCTGGTGTGGGTGGTAATTCAGGTGTCATTGGAACAATTTCTTCTTGTCGCGGTATTTCATTAATTTCCGGTATTATTATTTGGGGTCTGGGGGGCAATCTCGGGGGTTCAGAATATGTCACCATCAAAGGTTCATTGTTATAGTGGGGGTCTATCTTGTACATGACCACGGGTGGTATGTGGTTTATGGGGTACATTGGAGGGTACACTTTAGGGGGCTCCTTAAATTCTTCCTGTGGCTGCTTTGTGCGCTCTAAGCGTTTCTCGGAGTCGTCGTCCGAACTGGACTCGTAAGGGAGCGCTGGTTTTGGTAAGATTGGGTCGGGTTCCTTTAGTTTCTTTATGGAGAATGATACGGGTGCTGTTGACGAAAAATGCGATGTAGTACACTGTAGTTACATTCGTCGGCTATTGCCAGATTTAATAGGGAAACGTTTAAGAAAGCAAGAAACTGCAGCTGCTTTATATAATTTAGATAAAGATGTAGCTGTGATTATGTCGTCAATTTACTGTGTTCTTGTTTCTGCGACAAATAAATATTTTTCTTTCTTCTTACTAGTGAAACTAAAGTTTTTTACAGACTGCACAAATGAAATTGAACCTGTAAATTGACGACATAATCACAGATACATCTTTATCTAAATTTCAGGAGACACAGAGAGAGAAAAAAAACAATACACCGCATAACAAACCGTAAGAAATAAAATAAGCATGGATAATAAAAAAAAATTGGTTAACAGCTTGTACGTCGTGACTGCGACAAACAGATTACCCCTCAGCATGGTGCTGTGCTACGAGTATGGGGACCCACAGCACAGCGCTGGTTTTCAGTGCTCACCCGTGAGAAAAAAACGCAAAACGCCAAGACAGCATAATTATTATGTAGTACAATAAAATAAAATAAACAGTACTTGAATTATAAAGTAAGACTAGGTACTACAATTATTAAGACACAAATGCTAATGCACTACATTTCATATCATCATCATCATTTTACTGCCCACTTGGGATTGTTTCAACACGAAAGGTGGAACGAAATTTATAGTGGTCGGATTTTCATGTGACTTTTTGATTGAGTTCCAAGAGGTGTGAAGAAAGTTAAAAAAAAATCGTTACTCTCGAAATTTATATAAAATTTGGTCTGTATATTTGTTAATTGTTTTCGATGATTGCACACTACAGCTTTATTTTTATAAATTTTCAATTTTAAAAGAAACAAGCAACCATTATTTTAGGCTGAACTTTAAAAAAACTCACCCGCCCTCTTTTTCTTCTCCTTCCCATTAGAATCAAAGTGTCCCCTCTTCATCTGCATCAGCTTCATATAGTACCGATGATAAACATTCTCGGGGTCCAGGAAGGTGAACCGGGGGTCGTTCTTAGCACGCACAATGTCCGCAAACTCATCGCCATTGCGGGCCACGTATGACGCCATCTTCTCTATGACTACCGCCACGTCGTCTGGTGGCGCAGTGATGGGGTTCTTGTCTTTACTGTCCGTCGAGGAGCTGTCGTCGAAATCTGTGGATTAATTAAGAAATGATCATGTGTTATAAGCAGGTAGGCGTTTGTAGATAATACATTTTCCCGCCGAAGTGCATAATGTCTCCTTCAGCTGCGACTTTTCTTGAACTAAGTATTGCTGGTAACTCCAAACGCGGACTTCAGGAGGTCCGCAGAGGAAGGCCAGCACTAGCCGGTGATCTTGGAAGGCGTACCAGTTTCCAAGATCACAGGTACAAGTGTGGGAAGAGAACACTGGGGTGGTTTTTAGTCAGAGTCTTACAGATCCCTCGCTCCAGAGTGGAGGATAACCATTAGGGATTGATAATGTTGACTCACCTGACGCGTCGCTTATATCCGACTCAGTGTTCTTCATCAGTCTAATAGCAAAATTTTCAAACGCTACTCAATTTTAAGTTGCCCTTAAATCTCGTTCTGTCTCTGTTACTTCAGCATAGAGCGACCGAGACAGCACTAGATTTGAGGATTACTTATAATTGAGTAGTGTTTGAGAATTTGTCCCTAAGTCCGGTAGATTTGAGTGAGGGTGCCTCCTACAGCTGCGATTGCTGTAGAGCTAAGTATTGCTGGTAATGTTGACTCACCTGAGGCATCACTGTCCGAGTCAGTGTTATAGTTTTTCATCAGGCTAAGTCCGGTGGACTTGAGTGAGGGTGGCTCTTTCTGCTTTGACTGCTGTTCCTGAGCTAAGTATTGGTGGTAGTATGCCGCGTATTGTTGGTAGTTCGCAGAATGCATTGGAGGGGCAGTGGGGTCCACTGGAATAAAATGGTTATGATAGTTTACATTTTACATATTTAAATATTTAAACAAATAATCCCTGTAATGATTGGTCCCTAAAAATATAAGAATTGCAATCAACAACGTTTGTGTAAATTAAATATGAATATAATTTTTAATTCACTTTTTACTCACTTTCATATTGTACGTACGTACAAACAATATGAAAGTGGAAATGTTCAAAACAACTGATTTTAACTGTCGTGTTGTTTGCCGGGAGACCGGAGGAGGCCCGGTTTTTCAACCAAAGCGAAATCGATCGGACAGGCAACGTCCGATTGACCTCTCACGAATATCCTACTAATATTATAAATGTGAAATTTTGTGAGGATGTATGGGATGTCTGATTTTCTTTTACAAAAACTAGTGAATTCAACTGAATGAAATTTAGGACACACACGTGGGACAATTATTATCGATCTCCATACGGGCAAAGCAGCGAGCATAAGCTACTTATTTACACTTTTCCCGTAGCCGAAGTTGACGGTTACGATAGTAGATACCTACTTCTTTTCTTTCCAAATGTTCACTCACCATTTTTCCCATCCGGCCCCTTAGTATACATGACGGGCGGCCTGTATATCTCCCCGGCAGGCGCCCTCTGTTGCGGGGACTCGGTGCCCGGGGGGGGCACGTCCCCCCGCGCCTCCCCGTCCCCCTCGCCTTCCCCCTCACCGCGCATCTTGCTGATCAGCATCGTGTAGTCGCAGTCGGCTGAAGGCTTGTAGTGGATGCTTGGGATTGCGGGGGCCTGATTAAAGCGAATGAGCAAGTTAATACAAATTATCAACGAATATGATGGGGTTTTAGAAAGTCACAGTCACAGTCACTCAGGCAGTCAATTTAATGTGTGTGATTCATTCCATTGTCACAATTACCACTTCACTCAAAACGGTGAAGGAAAAATATTTCAGTTTAGCTCTAAACAAAGATGAAAGTAAAGTTGTGTTCCCTACTACGATGATACGGAACCCTTCATGTGCAAGTCCGACTTGTACTTACTTGGCCAGTTTTTTTTCTCAGTTATGTTGAGGTCGGCTTTTACATGATTTTCAAAACAAATCTGTTTTATATTTATGTAGAAATAATAAAATGGCGAAGTGGCAGGCAAAAGAGCAGTGGGCCGTAGAAAGAAATCGTGGCTGCGCAATATCCGGGGATGAACAAGAGTTAAGAGCGCCGCGGAACTTTTTAGACTGGCAAAAGACCTTGTAACCTTCACTAGTTGGAGAGGCTGCAATACTGGCAATACTGAATATACAACAATTTGGTAGTTCAGTTAATAAATTTAAACTGTAAACAATATACTTACAGATTCAATAATGGTAGATGCCAAACTTGGATGTAAATATTCGTCATTTTCTGGTGGTTTTTCTGTAAAAAATATTAAATTAAATTATATTTTATAACATTACCAAGTAGCTTTCATATTTTTTGCGATACATAATCCCTTTGATATTTCAAATAAATAAACCTCTACTTATGTGGCCTCACCAAATAATCTTAGGTCACCCCATCAAGGCTATTTAGGTAGTAAAGTCGAAATCTTGTTATATCTCCCAGAAACAGTCGCTCGAGTCGACAAATTGATTGTCGTTAAATTGTTCTGTGTGCAGAGTCCATCATTATTCAGCGATGGTCTTCGAAGTTTTCCGATCGACGCGAGCCGAATGTAGTAAAGTAATTACTTCGGCTTTTATCACCATCATCATTTCAGCCGAAAGACGTCCACTGCTGGACATAGGTCTTCCCTGTGTGTCACCACATTGACCAGTCCTGTGCGTCTCGCATCCAGCAGATATCCGCAACCTTCACCAGGTCATCGGTCCACCTAGTGGGAGGCCTTCCAACGCAACGTCTTCCGATTCACGGTCGTCAATCCAGAGCTTTTCGGACCCATCGGCCATTCATTCTACAAGCAGTGTGCCCGGCCCATTGCCACTTAAGTCTGGCATTACCTCAGGCTACGTCGGTAACCTTGGTTCTCATGCGGATGTCTTACTGTTCATCAATAACTGCCGAACCTAACATCCCAACATTCCCAACACACAAAAAGAGCAGAACTACGAAAAGAAAAGCCATTTTACATACCTTCAACAACCTCAATCTTTTTCTCAGGCCACTTCTCCGCCTTCACCAGCCCAATAAGCGCCGTATAGTAAGGATGTAAGTTCGAGTCCCGATTGAGGAACTTGAACTGAACATTGTCCCCCTGCTTGGCTTTGATCAGGATCTCCATTTGTGCTCCTTGAGATGCTATGAACTTGGCTGTCTTTTCTATAATTGCGTTTTGTTTTATGGTTTCGGGCTGTTGGATAGAAATGTATTTTTAGTTGCAGTGAGTGTGTTGAGTGTATCTAATGCTTGTTATTTTTAGTTGCAGTGAGTGTGTTGAGTGTATCTAATGCTTGTTATTTTTAGTTGCAGTGAGTGTGTTGAGTGTATCTAATGCTTGTTATTTTTAGTTGCAGTGAGTGTGTTGAGTGTTTCTAATGCTTGTTATTCATCCATAATCCTTACAACATAACATCACGCGAATCCCTGAAGACTTAGACAGAGGTGTGCCTAACAGCACGCTCACATTTCACCACTTATGTTAAGTCCCGTGTGATATGGGGCAAGCCTATTACAATCAACCAGGCACAAATTTAAACTCCATGCCTGCTACTGAGGAATTCCTGTTGAAAAAGTCCAGTAACACTTTGTTCAACCTAGGAATCGAACGCTCAGTACCACATGGTCAGCAGTCGCGTTTGCGACCACTAGACCAATGAAGCGGTCTTTTTTAAACTAATCTCCAAAATAACCATAATTTATCACTTATATATATATACAGTAATCTAATCTTTATCATCACTACATGGTATAAAACAAAGTCGCTTTCTCTGTCCCTATATCCCTATATATGCTTAAATCTCTTAAACTACGCAACGGATTGTGATGCGGTTTTTTTTAATAGATAAAGTGATTCAAGAGGAAGGTTTTAGTATCTTTTTGTACCCGTGCGAAGCCGGGGCGGGTCACTAGTAATAAATAAACTCACAAACATAATATCAATCGGCAGCAGCGCCCTAAACGCCGGCGTGGGGACGAAGGGTTCCTCGTCCACTTCAGCGGGCTTTGGTGGTGGCTCGGGCTTTGTAGGGGCATCGTAGTTGAACCCAACTTGCCCATAGCCGGCCGCGTGCAGGCGCTTCAGTTCTTCCTCTGTGGATGGGAGAAGATTGGTGAATTGATTGAAGCTAGTATAGTATAACGGGCTGGTGTCTGCAACTCCACGTCTAAAGCGCGTAATTTGCGTGCGGGTGGGAATCTGGGGACACGGTAGTGTATGTGGGCCGTGCCATACTTTTATCGTATAGTTCGGACCATTTTCGACCTCCCGTAACTTCGTTTATTATTTCATCCACCCCAGCTCCCCGAGAACCGCCAGCAACCCCTTGGTGTTACTGGCAATCTCGCGGAGAGAAGCTAGTTTAATGGCTGAATGTAGACAGGCTTTAACCCGAAACATGTAGTCACGAACACTAATATACTTAGGAAGATTCAAGAGTGATTTTCTGGCGGAACAATAAATAAAATTACAATCTAGAGATTAGGAGAAAATCGCGCAAAAGGAAGAGAGACAGAAAAGCTAAATCTGCACTTCCGAAGGAGATGACAGCCGATGTCGTGAACCCCCCCCCCTCCTTCTAATGTAGCGTGAGGCTAAACAATCGGGTAGCATTATTAAACGTAAGTGAGATTGGATGACATTCAACTTGTTTGGTGTAAAGCGTAATGAACCATGACAAACAAATTTCTTATAAAACAATCTCTAGTGTAAAAGTGATAAAGCCAATGTAGTATGTTTTTATACAAATGTGTGTGATAAGAAAAGTCGTACTTATATTTCTGCAATGAACGTTAAAAGTGTTGTTGTCATAGATTGCATTGACCTTTGACTTTGATGTTAAAATTGTGGATGACCATTTATATTTAATAAAAGTTATCAACTAACTGCCTCGTTGGTCTAGTGGTCGCAAGCGCGACTGCTGTGCATGCGGTACAGGGTTCGATTCCCGGGTCGGACAAAAAGTGCTATTGGGTTTTTCATTACAAATTTCCCAGTAGTTCGAGGTCGAGAGGAAGAGAACCTCTCGTCCCAGCCGCCGCGGGAGGCGCTCCGGGCGTCGGGGGCCACGTGATGGCTTCCGGCCACCGTAGACGCGGGCCTGTGGACGGTGAGTGATGGGCTAGCTCGCCGTTCGTCCGTCTAACCACGACGACAGGCCGTGTCGACGGCGCGTTCGTGTTCCACGCGAGCCTCAAAGAGATGTCAGCAACATGGGAGGGGCCCGCAAAGGCCGACGCCCGTCGGGGCTGCGGGTTGTACACTAGTTACCGCGGCCTCGACATATAGGGCTAAAAAGGAACATGGGTGATTTTTAGTCAGTAGAAGTCTGACACCCCCTTTCACTCTGCCCAAGAGCGGGAGGGGTTATTTGATGATTTCCCAGCCCCAAAAAAAAAAGGCTATACTCACAATGTTTCTGTGGGATTAGCTGTGACCAACATGAATGAAGTTAGAGGCAAACCTAGTCTTTAAAAAGTTACAAGTAATTACTGTCCATGCAAATAACATGTGACAATCTATTATTATCACTTCATAACAAAGATATTTATTTATCATAGCACAAGTGTTTTGTGTATCTTACTGTTATGTAAGTTTTACAATACTGATAACAAATACAATTGCTTCTATGCATGTAAACTCCAGAAACACATACTTACACCCACTTATTTATACACTTTCATGCTTACTCAAATGAATTTAAATTCATTTATGTAATTTTAGCACTAAAATTATATGTTTTAAAGACATCTTGGTCTGGAAGAGTTGACTCTCCTAACACAGGCACTCTTTGCCTAAAAGGAGGATCATTTGTTGTTTATGATTTAACTTGTTTTTCAAATCACCTATTTCTTTTTGTTTCAATTACTAATAGTATCAATAATGTACTAATAGAAGATAAACATGAGAAGATTGTTGGTCATCACATCACAATTCACATGTTTTTCTTCAATAATTTTTTTTCTTAAATTTATGGATGTCTTCCACAGTGGGAATTAAGTTGTACACACTGCCTCTAGTATAGTACCCTCCTTGATTGCTTCTTACCATCTTGCCAGTACTCTAAAGACATTTGAAAATATCAAAAAAGCAAATTAAACATACCTTTATACATTTCCTCTTCATTTTCATCTGTGTGCAGCGCACGGTATCTCTCCTCGTCACATAGCTGTTCTACTTCCAGCTCCCCTCGAGTAAGTTCCACTCGCCAATCGAAGCCTCCCTGCGGTGCCTCAAGCCTCGACAGGTCATGCAGGGCTCCTCGTGCATCGTATCTGTCCAGATAATATTAACTTGCATGAATTGAAAGTCAAAACGGTTAATATAAGCCAGAATCGTTTCAGGGCTGAGATTTCTTTTTGTGAAGTGTGATTTTGATTTGATGATTGAGACATATTCTGGGTTTAAAATTTGGTGTTTAAAATCATTTAACCAGTTGTAGAAAGTAAGCAAGGACCTGGTGTTTAGTTGAACTTACAATAATTTTGTTTTCATTGTATTTGATAGTCAATGTGTTCACTATCAAAATATTTACACCATTTCATTAAAGGCAGGTCCTTCTATATATCACCCATAGAGTTCTAATATCTTAAGTTATTTTTGAAAGCTTTTAAACAATTTTTCCAGTATTTTACTTTACATAGACCCTGAGATAAAATAAAATAGTCATTCATGTTAGTAATAAGCCAATAGTCAATTTAAACAATCAAAGTAAAACAAAGTGGTTTTGAATATATAATACAATGATTACAAATGGGAAATTACATCAAACCCCTACACTTGTCTTTCCTTCTATTTTTATAAAGCATAATATAACAAGTCTAAAACAACATTATCAGCTTGTAAGAACATAGAAGAGAAACTTTCTTTAGGGATTGTTTGGATGACTCAGTATCGAACGGATTTCTAACCTAGTATAACACCTGAATTTTAAAATACATACTCAAGTGAACCGTTGCAGGTTATACATACCACCGGCGGGTGTCACCATAACATTACACGATGCCACAAGCACCTGAGGCGCCCGACGCTCGATCTTCTTACACAGGACTTCGTAACAACATTCTCTGCGAAATACTTAAAGCTCTTCCGAAAATTTATTTTTTTCTGATACATAACTATCTTTGTAGGTTTATAGCGCCACAATTAGCAGTCTTATAGTAAAAAACTGGTCGAACCTGTCGATCTTCAACGTTTCATCCCCCATCCACGGAATGAGGTGTTTGCCTTGGTCAACGTGAATGGCTTTATCATCGTCCCTGAACAATTTGCAGGAGTAGCCGAACACGAATAGGTCTTCTTTCTTCTCCTTGAAATCACTCTTTCTTAATATACCGGAGTCACATTGACCTCCAGACCACTTTAGAGACATTTTTAAATCAAAATTTAGAAAATGGATAAAACTTAGAACCTATGCCGAAGTCGCACCATGATAAGAAACGTTCAGAAATGGGTTTATCAAATGACAGTTTCAGACGTAAATTTTAATAATACTGATGGTGGCATGCTTCCATAAACTTTGTGTTTGCTAATTATTTTTTATTACTTAGGTACATAGATAGAAGAATTCTTAGAATTCTAGAGTATCTGCCAATTATACCACTGTAATTTTCATACAATATACAATGTACTCTGTGACTGAAGGTTTTCAGAAGTGTTTTATATTATTTTCAGAAGTGATTTTAGGAAACTTTTCTGAACGAAAACTGTACTTAACTACAGATAAATAATTGTAACGTTTCATGGGATTTTATTGATTCAGGATGTTCTTAAATAATATTGAACATTGTTTGTGTCCCACTGCTGAGCAAAGGTCTCAATTTTTTCAAACCTCTTTTTTTAACCGACATCTAAAAAAAGAAGGAAGTTCTCAATTCGGATGTTTAAATATATATTTTTTTTATGTTTGGTCGGGCATAACTCCGTCGCTTGCGATTTTTGTACTAACGGACGTTCCCGTTCCCGTGGGAATACAGGGATAAAAAGTAGCCTTGTTAGTCAGGCAGGGTGAATGTAGCTTTACAATGGTGAGAGGATTTTAAAAATTGGCGTAGAGGTTTTTGAGTTTATTCATTACAAACATACATACATACACACAAAAATACAAATATTTCCTCTAATCAATATTAGTGTAGGTAGTGGCCATGCGTGCCCACAAACTAATTCCACACTTTCCCCACAGCTCAAAGAGCGCGACGCGAAGCTGGAAGAGGCGGGCGACTTGCATCGCTACTTGCGCTCCGTCGTGCCCTACGAACATGATACGCTAACATTGAATGGGTACCGTATTTAAGGTACAGCACAAGTCGATGAGTTTCTTGTTAACATTATCCTTTGTCTCTTTTAGGGACCAGAAGGTCTCCCAAGCATTTTGGACTCTTCTTTCGACTTCCTTGTCTTGTCTATTTTTGAGAGACACTGTCTGGCCCGAGTATGTAGGTATAGGTAGGTACCTATTCATTACCATAATAGATGCCCGTCTACCGCGTACATGTTTCGTGCAACAGCATGTACCCAGATTATGATATGGACTTGCCGTGCTCAGATCTTGGAGCATTTCTTCAAGTTGGTTGGATGGTTGGTTGTGGAAAAATATAGTTTAAAAATTGACAAAAATCCTACACCCACATGTGATTGTGTATAAATGATAAGATTTAAAATTGATATGCGTGCTTACTGCTATTAATTATTGTTTTGTTTCCATGCTGTCAATAAATCTGAATAGATTGCAACTTTGCAAGTTTCATGCAAAATGTTTTTCTTTTTTGCCTTTTAGAAATTGCCAATCATAAAACAATAACTTCAAAATCATATTACAGCCAAAAAGCTGGTAATTAATTACATAGCACGATAATTATGAGGATTCCGCAATTTGTTCAAATTTCTGAAATGAGTTGAATTTACTGGTTAGATTATCGATACTTTTCCATGATAACTTTCCATACCACAAGGAACGCCGTTTTTCTAAAAAAAACTAAACAATGGCAACTGGATATTATGCGAACAAATTACGGATGCCAGAAAACACTCAATAACGCGCTGCAGTATAGCAAATTAAAAATGGTCGTGTTATATACGTTTCAAAAGGCATATGGCGGACGTTTTATATATTTTTGCATCGAAAACTGATAAAATCTTTTAGTTATGAGTAGGTATCTTGTGACCGCTAGAGCGTATTTGTTAAAAATTAGATGATAAACGTTAGTTTGTAATGTGTAAATAAGTCTATTATATCTAGAGTCTTAATATTGATAGTATTTTCGTGCGTGGACGTTTTGATCCGTATTGTTGAAAAACGAAAAGTCTGTGATATAAACAATACATAGGTGATAGATTAATTTCCTGAACAATTTTGTATATATTGTAAAGTTGTTATAGAATTTTAGCGAAAGTAATATATTGCGAGAAGACTGAGTAACTGAGTGGAGGATTTGCGAGCTATGTCAGCTGTGAACCTATTGTCTTCCTTGAGGGAGAAACCGACCGACGAGAATCCGGATGATGGCTCGAGCCCCGAAGGTAAGCCACACATTCCTTTTGTTACATATCTTTCAAATACCTTCATTGGTGCATTATCTTTCGTCAATAAGACCTCCATGCAGTTTACAAAACATCGGCCCTGATTTCTCCAGTTTTCCAAGGGTTTTGTTGATGCATAAGCAGATACCGTTACCAATACGTAGTAGTTTAACCTTGTGGAGCTGTCAACTCTTTGTGTTCACTGCATTTTGTAAACAAATCTTGCAGATTCTTATGTAGGTCACAAGCGAAACAAGATTTAATGTTCAGTACACTATATTATTCGACCCTCAAGTTTTTTTGCTTTGGTTTGCTTTTGCATCTTGGTACTTTAGGCAAAGTGTACACCTAGCTGATAGTACAGCAGCTACATCTTTCTCACCATCAGAACTTATTGGATCATACAATATGATAATTGCATTAGAAATGTCAGCGTATGTTAGTGTTTTGCATATTGTTTGCTTATGTGACAAATCTCATAAACGGTTTAATAATTATCAATGAAAGATGATTATTATTTATTATCTTATCGTGGTTATCATAATCTATGGAAACTTGTACAAATTCTCTTTCTTGATTGAATTATTGACTATGAAGGTAAGTGATTGAAAGTTTATGGTACTTTCTAATGAAAACTATTATAGCAATCATTTTATTGAGAGAACATCAGGTTGTAAGAAGAAGAGGATGTGTGTAAGTGTAATGTTATGGTTCTTGCACTTTAGTATCTGACCGTCTAAACACAGTCTTGGTGGACAGATGTCCTATATTCACATTCTGATCTATCAAATTATACTTATATTTCATTTTATTTTGTTTATCTGCATATAATTACCATTTTACATATACCACATATTCTAAAACACAAGATGTTTATATTCTTGAATTATCAAAACAAGTGTTTATTATTAACAGTTTCTTGTTGGTGGCAACACCAATGAATGCATGATGTGTGTAAAAACTGTTTTCCAATTGTAAACATAAGTACTAGTACCCTTATCTGTAGACTAATAATATAGCAGAATTTTAAGTACATTCCACAGGACAATAGGAATTGAACTTACTATCTAACATAGCCACCATTTTCATATTATAGTCTCGGGCTTTGTATTTTAATTTTGTTTATGAACCAACAAAAACAAATGACTACTGTGAGCTGTGCGGATTATTAAACAGTCATTGGTCAGTTATTATGCATTGTTGTGACTTGGAAAATGCTTATCATAATGTGGTTTTTGTGCTGGGGAGTTTGGTGCGCCATTCTTCCTCTGTTAAAAAAAAGGAAAAATTTCTTTTCTTTATCATGTAGTTAGTACCACCCACCACCCCCAGGTTATACTGTACTTTACATGCCTGGGACAGATTCCATGATGGCATGTAAAGCCAGGCCACTGAAAATTGAAATTCAGGGATTTTGTGGGACTGTTGAATATAATTTTGACATTCTGTTAGTACATTATTACCTAAAAAAAAACGCCAATTATGGCGGGTGCCAAATTAAAAAAAAATACTTTAGATTTTAAGGACGTCGTAAGGACGTACAACTTAATAAGATTTTTTTTGTACAATGACTTGATAGAATATTGGCACAAAATAAACACAACAAAGTCCCAGGCCTAAGAGACCAGATATAGGTAGAGAAAATAGGTTGCACCATAATTGCAGCATTCAGCTTGTTATGACTGTCTCCATTGGCAAAATAGTAAACATTGAGAGAATAGTAAAGCTTAACTCATTGGAACCACTTTCAAAGAAGTCTTTCATACTCATTAGAAAGTTACACTAAGATTTAAAAATGAACAATCACAGTATAGAAGGTAATCAATCAATCGCAATCTGTATATTTTTAATTTAAGCGCTTTTCAACTGGCGCTAAAGTATTAGGTTCAAGGTTATTTTGAGTTTAATTTTGAGACTTAACATGAGCATATTTACCCCATAATTAAATTGCATTAAACATTTGCTTTTTCTAAAGCAATATATAAGTAGTAGTAATAAGTATTGATATTTATGTGTCTCATATTGTGAATTTATTAAGCTGATCTTTATTTATTTCTGTACACATAATGATTACTTAAGAATTAAAAAATAATAATATTAAAACAAAAAAATTAAACATATAAAAATATTAGCTCACTAGTATTAGGAACAGAATACAATCTACCAGCAGTTTTGACTCCAGAGTAGTCCAGAGAGAGGAACCTTCTGACAATACAATCCTTGTCTAGGAATATTGTGTTCAGAATCAAGGAATAGTTTTGGGTTTGCAGGAAGGGCTGAACTGTAGTTGGGAATATACAGCCATTACAGGCTAAAAAGGGCCCGTCTGTCTAGTTCAAAGAAATTGGCTATAGAATACCGCACAGACAAGAGTCAAAGGATATGGTGGATTCCTTTGCCTAGCTGTGGAAGCTATTTTATTAACTGTGTTATGCTATCAACCAAACATTAATCTATAGCAGTTCTCACCGACAGCTCAAAAAAGGAGGAGGTTTGACTGTATATGTATATATATTATTATTTTTGTTCACGGATAACTTTGTCGTAGAACCGATTTTCGTTTGTCAAGTAGTTTACCTATATTAATAAGTGACCCATTTTAAAAACAATGAATGCATGAGAGGTTCCAAATAATAAAAACTTCTGGTCGTTGTGACTAATAAATCAAATACACAAATAAGTGCATTGAACTTTAGAATAAAACTACAACAACTGTTTATCACCTACCCACAATACTCTTACTTAGAGTACAATTACATTTGAGTAAGTTATCTAGAAATGAAACAACCAAAACTCGTACACCACGAGGAACCCTTTTTACTGGATAGCATTTTAATTAAAAATTCCTTTTGCAGTATGTGCGCAATATTTCTAGTAACGCCTGTTAGCAAAATTGCCAATATTTCCGGGAATCGGACATCGCTGTTTTGACCATTGTGGCAATTTCGGTCAGTTCTATAATATCCTATCATTACGATTTACCATGAATATAGTAACGTGAAAGGAAGAACTATTATCATTTGGTTTCGGACGTCTACGAAACCGTAGTTTCGTAACTGGTTTCGATGAAGGAATGATTTGTCCTTGTACGTAACTAGTTTCGATGGAGTACATATTTGTCTTTGTGTACGAAACCACGGTTACGTACAAGGAATTTTTGCAAAAATATGAAATTTAGTTACGAACAAGGAATAATAATTCTTTTATCGAAACTAGCGATTTATGTCTTAATTGGTCCAAGATTCCATAGCCGCAAATGTAAATCTGCAAATTTCCAAAAAAAATATATACAGGGTGTAAACCGACCCTTTACGAAGGTGTACTAGGCATTATGAACATCATACTGAGTACCCCTACGAAAAATTATTGCTGGGATACGACATTTCTTTTGGGCCAAAAATCACATTTTAGGGTAAAACAAAAAATTGGAAGCATCCAGACCAATCGGAGAGGCCAATCATCTTCCCAGACACACAACGTGTAGCTACAAGAATGAGTAATAAGATCATAACTCTGTCAATTATGAACCGATTTTCAAAATTCTTTTATTATTCGACAGAGTATAATCCGCGTTCCCACTACGGCCGCGCGGCTACTTGGGACGCGGCCGTGCCCCGTGAGTAGGACCGTTAGGACGGTTGTCGGTCTACTTCAAAGAAAGCTGTGTGGCTCTGGGTAATCGGTCAGAGCACTAGTGCCATAACATAATGTACTTAATACAAAACTTAGAAATTATTTATTTATTTATTTTAATACAGACTTACCCACTTTCAATAATTACAAGGTGAAGGTCAGTTCAGTAGACAGCCAACGCTCTACTGAACTACCTCAATCCCCAAAATAATTCCTCCATGGAAACTAGTTACGTACAAGGACAAATCATTCCTTCATCGAAACCAGTTACGAAACTACGGTTTCGTAGACGGCCGAAACCTATCATTTGCCCTATCACCCGATTCCGGCTTGACGTCGACTTCTGTGACAGCCTGTATATGGATTACTGCACAATAGGGGATCGGACTGAGTCAAACAAATATGATCTAATTAGTCCGTCAGTTAGATTATCGAAAAATATTGGATACGTGTTTTTTGTTTTATCGAATGAATCAAAATTGACGAAGATAAGACGCGTCAAAGATGACGTCATTTGTAGGTAAAAAATGTACTATCATAATGACGTTTTCGAAGAGTTCACGAGTTTTCGAAGCACTGTATCGTCTTCATTTTTTGTTAATGTGAAAAAAGAAAAAATACGTGGCCAATATTTTTTGGAAATCTATCTGACGGACTAATTAGTTTTTTTTTGGTCCGATCCTCTATTTCTCTCACAGAGAAGCCTATATGCGTGCGGAATGAATCAAATACATATTTTAGGTTATAGGTCCTACAAGACCTATAACATTCCGGCTTAGACTAATCGGCCTATAATAATATAGGATGATAGTTTAGTATTTGCGCGCATTTGTGTATTTGATTTTAGTATAGTTGTGGCGCTTGCATGAGTTGGTCTGTGGATGGGTGACCACCCATCACATACCGAGTTTCCTCCGTGCCTCGGATAGCACGTTAAGCTGTTGGTCCCGGCTGCCATATACATATAGATCTTTGGAAGTCGTTACAGGTAGTCAGTGATCTGTAAGTCTGGCAACCAGTCTTACCAAAGGGTATCGTATAACCCAGTATTAACTGGGTTGTCGAGGTCAGATAGGCAGTCGCTTCATGTAAAATACTGGTTTTCAGCTGCATACGTCAGACGGGAAACCGACCCCAACATAGTTGGGAAATTTCTAGGCAGATGATGATGATAAGTCTAGTATTTAACAAACCCTGAGCTCATAATTTAAAAGCTCATGTAATTACAAATTATTTATAGCACTGTAATTACCTACATTACGGGGGAAGAGTTATTAGAACATTGACACAAAGTATTTATCATTACTCTGCAACATTGTCGTCGGACTGCACGTAAACAATGCGACAGCAGCGGCACGCTCGCGATTTTACGTGCGACAAAAAAAGTTCCCTTCTTTTTTACTGGTATTGGGATTTTTGCGTGCTGGCCGAAAAGAAAAAACATCGTGTCAATCAACAAAAAATAAAAACAAATCGATTCAAATATTATCAGAACATTCATGATCAAAATAATTATCATGAATGTTCCGATAATATATTTGAATCGATTTGTTTTTTTTTTGTGTGTACATCCACCATAGTAGGTAGTAGGTATTTCACACGATGAATCACAATGTTCAGATGGTTCCGTATTAGGTAAATGGACAGGTACCATGATGACGTTGAATTTAGAAATGTCTGTATTTCACGTCTGCACTTCTTTTTATGTAGGTATAATGGGAACACCCGAAACACGCATTTCGGCTCGACTTGGGACTATTTTTGCAAAATCAGCTAGCTGTTTTTCCATAAAAAGTGCAGACAGATGAAATATACCGTTAATACAATAGATCTGTGTACTGGTTGATTAAACCTACCAACACAAATCACACTACAAGTATCGTGCTGATAAAGTATTGGACATGGCGATAACCTGGTGAAGGTTGCGGGGATGCGCTGAATGCGAAACACACAGGACCGATCAATGTGGTGACACTTGGGGGAGGTCTAAAAGTGGACGTCTTTCGGCGGAAATAATGATGATGATGAAAGTATTGAACAGAATAATAATAAAACCGGTTTCAGAATTGCCCAAAATTAAACATTTCAAATGAAACGGTATTCTAATATCCAAAATGTAAACCTAGGTAGTCATGATAATTGGAACAAATATTGCAAAACTTACTGCAGTTACATGTTTACAAGACCATCATTTTCTCTGATAATTTCAATATGAATAACATCACCGTTCCATGCAAATTGAACAGGGTGCGTGATACGGCAGGTATCGTGTCGCGAATACCGATTTATTTACCCAAGTTTGAACGAAACATGGAAAACTTTACTAACTTGTGACAGCATATCAAAATGCTAATTATAATTAATCAGGCTATTATGAGAACAAGCAGTTTGCTGAGCAAGCTTTTATTTGGTTTTATGTTAACTGGACTCTTTGCGGTAACCTTTTCCGTTATCTCTCTTTGAATGTTAGGCCTCTCGAGACGAATTCAATCAAAGCCGGTTTTTTTGTATCTCACGTTCTGTCTGCAGATCGTTTAAAAGGTCACTGTATTATTCCATAGAACCCTATTTAAGTAATTGAGTAACCCGAGCCCTCGGCTAGCCCTTAACATTGTGCAAGCAGGGGTAAATATAGCAGGGAGGATCAAGGTCAATTAGACTGCTCCCCCCGATTGTGGCTAGCGCACCTCTCAATATGCACTCGTCTACCGAGCGAAGGCGACGGTCCAGTTGCGATGAGAGATTTATGGCGTCCAGTAACGCTATTTTCTTCTGATTGTATTCAGAAAAGTCACTTAATTTGCAATATTACTATGTGCCTGTCTTAAGAGTCTATTGGTGTATAAGTGAACATACGAAAAAGTTTAAATAAGAACTTTTCCCAAATAAGCCAAAAAAAACAACACGCGGTATGTTTTCTGGACAATAAGGTAAATTGTGATGAAGTAGGATCAAGTTAGTGAAGAGACAATGTGGTGCAAAAAATTCATTCAGTGGCATTTATCACGCAGCAATGTAGAAGCACGTGGAGACGAGGGTAGTGTGTTAGTTTTCTTTTTGTATAAGGCCCGGTTTTCACCAAAGCGGAGACTAGCAGATCCAAATTCGACCAATTACAGGAAGGGCGAACGACCAGATGTAAATTTTAGCTAATGTGATTGGTCTATTTCCGCACATCTCCTCTCGTCTCCGCTCCTCTACGCTTCGGTGGAAACCGCGCTTTAGTCTGTATTGTGTCCCACTGCAGGGCAAAGGCCTCCCCTTTGTCCCTCCAAACCTCTCTGGTTTATGCTTATACTGGCCATGCTTGCCCCACGAACATGACCAGATCGTCATACCGCCTTCGCCGCGGTCGACCTCGTCCGCGATGTCGGTTGATATTATTTATATTTAATTATGTACATTAAACTTTATTTTTAAGAAAAACACACCTACCAGCGAAATCAGTAGCTTATCATCTCGCTTTCGCAGATAGCATTTTATCAATGAACGAAATGTTTATGAAACATGATTTTGTGTAGCGCTACAATAATGCAAATTATGTTTTTATCATATTTTTTATTATTATTAATTTAATGAGCCCTTTAGAAAGTTTGATGAATCAGCGTGAAAAAGTAAAACGTATGTCATTTCACAACATTGGCTCACATGCTCATTCGCTGGCGTAAGAAGTTAAACACCTGGTTTTCAGACTACATACTGCGGCATTAAAAACAAAATGCAACCTTTGTCTCTCTAGAAATGGTTGAGTTTACTGCAAAAGCAAACCAGTCGATAGGTAGTTCAAAATTTGCAATCCAAAATTGTTCAGACTTAATTCGTGATTTAGTACTTAGCGATGTTCATCATAGGATACCTTTACTTGTGTACCTTTCAAAGCGAAAAGTTGAAAGATTTTCTGTATTCGCAATTTCGCAAACTACATAGACTGTTTCCGTAACAGTAAATGTGTATGTGCAAAACCGCATTGCAGACGCTCTGCAGGATATTTTGACTTTGACGCTTAAACTGTATTTTTTATTATATTTGATATTATATTGAAAGTTTTATTATTATTATTATTTTTTATTATTATTATTATTTTTTATTATATTGTATTTGATATTATATTATATTGGCCGGTATTTGTAAAAATGCTTTAACATGCCAACTGAATGTTATTATTCCAGTTACTTCGCTTTGTTTTTTCGACGTCGATTTGAAACCAAGTAATCGTTCTAGAACACCTTTTATTAACATAGTGTAAGGTAGATTTGCATCACGCGAAAAATTCTTGCCAAGTATATCAAAAACTGGAGGGTAGTCGCATTTCGTCGAGTACTCAACGGGCGCTAATTCGAATCAGTCTTTGAGACGTGTTCGTGCGTTCCGTGTCGTTTGTGAAAATTCGTGATTTTCCTCTTTTTCGCTTTTCTTTGACTATATTCTGCTTCTACAGTGGTAGGAAATATTACGTCGGTTACACGTAGATGACCCCCCCCGTTCCGCACAACCGTCTCTCTGACAAACTCCTAGTTATAGTGTTTTAGTGAGCTTAGGTTTTATGTTTCCTTGTTTAGTGTTTTATGTATTATTTTATTTTTACAATCGTTAATCTCATTTATTTTATCGTTAGGTTAAGTTTTAGTTAGGTTATTTTTTACGACGCCATTTTGTGGTGTCGGGTCAACGGTTATGACTGAACAGACTGACATGGTCAGTAAGGAGTCGGTGCCGCCGGTAGGCGAGGTGTTGAAGAAGGGGCGTCGTAGAACGCGTAGAGCCGGCAGCCGTACTGCCAAGCGTCGCGCACGCAGGTCCTCGGCCACGCTAACCGCATTGACTGCAACTGTCACCCCTGAGAAGACAAGTTCCCCTAACAAGTGCGCGGTGCACGCGTTCCTGCTCAAGTATCAGAGTGCGTTGAGGAAGATTCCGACTCAGCTGCCTCCGAAGGTGCATGCTGGTCCGCCCACCAAGAGGGTGAAACGAGTGTCCTGGCGTAAGTTACGTCATAATATTGTCCTACATGTATACAACCTGTTAATGGCTTAAGTAAAAGGGTTAGTGGGTCGTCTTAGGGGCGGATTTAAAGGGCTAAATTGATTTATAGAAGTATGAAACGGCAAAATTATTTTCCGATAACTACTAGTTCGATTAGGCTTGTTGGTCGTATCGAGAATTACGTAGTGGCGAGGTCGGATACGAGCATCCCGCCCCCGTGTGAAAGTGACGGTTTAACCAATACGATTCTTCCATATATATAGACTATAGACTATAGACTTGGCTAATCGTTAAACCACGCTTACCACGCTATCGTTTTTTTAACACAAATTGTGTCGTCGTTATTTTTTTATTGGTCATTGTTTGTCTTTAGCGAGGTGATTGCGATTATTGAAATGACGATTTTAAAAATACATTTTATATTTATCGATAATAGATTGAAAGATTTCATTTATTTTGTGACTAAGTGTAATTAACGCTGATTACGAAAAATTGTCTAAAAATACTTTCCCAATGTTTTTATTAAGATACCCTCAAAGTTTTAATGTGTCGTGCATCCTTCAGACAATGTGAATTTTGTAGCAGACATGTAACCTGCATTGATTTTACCATACATGTCAATTCGATCATAAAATCCTGTGGAAAGTTCTATAATATGCGGTCTTTGCAGATTTAACCATACTAAGTTTGTTGAAACGCACATTCGCAAAAATCAATATCAGCCACATGTTTACTAAATAGCTCCCTTGTGTCTGTCATTATGTGAGTACGGACTTATCTCGGGAAATGGCCGAAGAATGTGGGTACTTTTTTTGCAAAAGTTTTCAAGTCTCTCATAACTGTTTATTTAGTCAACATATTTATATTACTTATTCTTGGCAAATGAGGTGATTGTGAATGATGTAATTGTGTACGACATGGGGGACAAAACTGTAATCCCTTTAGGGTTAGGTAGAGGTGAGGGTTTAAGTTCTATGTATCTAATAGTCGGCGAGCTTATGTCGGGAGATTCATATTTCTTGTTTATAACCTTGAGTCATCCTAGTAATATATTTCAGTCTCCCAACATGCACCGCTCATTAGAATAATTGCACAAGAAAATATATTTACGTGCAGCAGAATGTGAAGATGCTCTTAGCGACCATGTTAAATATAGAGCATTGTTGTCGGTTGTCGTCTATTTGAGTACACAGGCCGGGTTATATCAGGTAACTGGCGACTACCCAAGCCTTTCCTCATTTATTTTGTAATTAAAGACGGTATTGTCCAGCCAGCCCTCACTATATCGTGCTTTTTTGATGAATTTCGTTGCGGGATGCAAGACAGTTTTAATTGTTTCTCTGGGTCTTCGACGAGCTTAATTGTGTGGGCGGTTTTCTGGTGGACGCCACTGGTGATTCTGGCTTTCAGGAGTTAAGTTGATTTAGGAATAGTGTGCCGTCTGGTCCCAATAAATCCTCACTACATAGAGCCGATTTTTTTATGTTCTAAGATGTAAACCAGTTTTGTTTGTCTCAATTCCAAGGTGTAAAATAGGTCTCCTACTAAATATAAATGTAGTAGACAGGCTTACCCGATTATGTTTCACTTACTACGGTACTCAGAGATATTTAATGGTTACTTAAGCCGTCACTCAGTAAAGATTTGACATTTTTTTTTTTGAACCTTTATTAAGTGATGGCCTAAATAATCATTAAAACTCTGAGTGCGGCAGTTAGTCATACTGCGGTACTCAAGAAATATTTAATGATTACTTAAGCCGTTCACTTAGTAAAGATTTGACATACTTTTATATGACAAAACTGTCAAAACCTTTAGTAAGTGATGGCCTAAGTAGTCATTAAAGTTCTCTGAGTGCGGCAGATAGACTCTATGCAGACGTCAAAAGCGTCTAACGTTAACGATGCGTAAAACTGTGTTTACTACATATATTTTGGTATAGGAAAACAGTTTTTATGTGTTGTTGACAATGTTTTAATGGGTGTTTAGAGGTTATTTGGTCTGGAATGTTAATTAGGCATAATCTGTGGTCCTTGTGATATCTTTATTTCTCATAAGAAATGTTCTTTATCTTCATAACTAGCTGTTGCCAGCGGCTTCACCCGCTACAACTCGAAAATAATCCCACGGGAAGGTAAAATCGGGATAAAAACTATCCTATGTGTTAATCCAGGTTATAAACTATCTTTGTACCAAATTTTATCTAAATCCGTTCAGTAGTTTTTACGTGAAGAAGTTACAAACACACACACACACACACTCACAAACTTCCGCCTTTATAATATTAGTGTGATTTTACTGTACGTGTGTATGTCACTGAACTCCTATACGGCTTGACCGATTTTGATGAATTTTTTTGTGTGTATTCAAGTGGATTCGACAGTGGTTTAGATTTACAATTGAACCCGGTAGGTGGCGCTGCCGTCCGAGCAGGACTTCTGCCAGGTCCGCTAGTACTTATTTATGTATTACAACTTTAAAAATAAAATTATTATTCTATGAGTGTAGGGTAATCGGTAATAAATTAATAATTCATGCCGGAATCTCGTCTCGGCGACAGTCAATATGTCGAAACTGTAGGGCAATTAGAAGTTTTTGTAATGAAGACAGATTATAATGCGAAAATTCTTTATAATACGATTTTTTTTCTTAACTTTAGTCGTGTTCTTAGAAGACCCACAACAAATAAAACGAGGGCTCAGACACTAGGGAGGCAAGATTTAATTCAATATGAGGGTAACCTTCAAATAGACTGTCAGTTTCAAGTGGCGTTTTGGCACTTGGCAAGCAGAGATACCTACTTGAACGTTGCGGCACACGTTAGCGTAGTTTCTATCGCTCGTTATAGACATAGACCCGTGAAAGTAATTACATCCATAACATCACGCCTGTAATACCCGAAGGTTAGGCATACAAGGTGTAAAGTAACCCATCACACAGCCGTCAACCAAGCATTCTGTACATTAAACTAAGTACCCCTACGCAAAAATTTTTGCTGGGAAACAACTTTTTTTCTGAATCAAAAATCACATTTTACAGTAAAACTCAATGTAACACGCTTAAACCATTGCGCTAGTGGATGCTTTGAATGGTATACGGGTCATGAAGGTAATTTAATAAGGTAATTTATGACGGCTGTTTTATCCTGAAAATCTAGTATTTACAAAAACAGCTGTGAAAAATTTGTAACTTTGACCCCCAATTTCTCCGTAACTAGGGGAACGGTTCCCAGGTATGGTCTAGAACAAAAAAATTATCGCAGTGGCGGGGAGAACAAGTGCCCTTCGTTTGCGTTAAGGGTACTTTTACACCCGTTATGTGTACACCCACTTTTCGCCAGTTATGCTAAAGTTCCATGTAATATAGGGCGAGACTTACTATCCTAAAAAAAACCCAATAACCATTTGTCCGACCTGGTAATCGAACCTAAGCCCTCATGCTCAGCATTCGCGATTGCGGCCACTAGACCAACGACAGTGAAAGTAGTTATTAATCCACTATTAGCTAATGAAAGTACGTCGATGTGTTTTCATTGTGTATGTATCTAACTTGTACTTAATCTATGTAAAAGCAGTGGGTAATCGTACAAAAGTAATATTGGAACTAGTTTTTGAACATAAATAATGTTTGTATGCGGTGTAGATGTCGTGCAAATTGGTATAACTTTATACTTCCACATTGATTCCGTTATGATCATCAAGTCAGGATCTGATGATGGGATCCTGGACATTCCTGGAGAAATAGAGAGAACTCTTCTAATTTAATAGGCACTCTTGAAGCAATTTGGGTAGTTTTTGGAAGAGTACTTTCTTGGAGTGGTCCCATTTTAATTTGGTGAAGATTTGATGAAGAACTTCGTAGATAGGCAACGGAACTCAAATTTTTTTTGAGTACTGGGTAATTTATAACTTATCCTTTGGTAAGAGTGGTCTGACATTCGGGCACCTTTTTTTTAGGGGTGGGAAATCATCAAATAACCCCTCCCGCTCTTGGGCAGAGCGAAAGGGAGTGTCAGACTTCTACTGACTAAAATCCACTCATATTCCTTCTTGGCCCTTTATGTCAAGGCCGCGGTATCTCTTACAACATCCCGCAGCACCGACGGGCGTCGGCCCTTGCGGGCCCCTACCATGTTGCTGACATCTCTTTGAGGCGCGCGTGGAACAACAACGCGCCGTCGACTTGGCCTGTCCTGGTCGTAAGACGGACGGACGGCGAGCTAGCCTATCACTCACCGTCCACAGACCCGCGTCTACGGTGACCGGAAGCCGTCACGTGGCCCCCGACGCCCGGAGCGTCTCCCGCGGCGGCTGAGACGTGTGGTTCTCTCCCCCTCGCCCCGGACCATGACTTGCACCAGGGCCGGTCGCCGCTACGAGAACACGGCGGAGCTCCGCCCAAGCGGGACTTTCAGGCCGCTGACTTCCTGTTATGACTGACAATGATCTACAAATGCCAGCCAGGACTAACGCATTAACGTCCTTTCCGAGGCACGGAGGAAACTTGGCATGTAATGGGTGGTCATCCAATCACAGAGCAACCTAGGCAAGCGTGGCTTAACCTGAAGATTGATCGGAGCGGTTGGTAAAGTCACACTAACCAAAGGGATATTTTAATAATAACAAGTTGCATGAAATCGATCGTCATGATTAGTATTAACGTATTCAATGAACAGTTGGTTTTTGTTTGAATACTAGAACATATTCAACAAGTTCATTAACCTTCAGCTGTGTTTTTTGTGCACGTTAAAGTATGTTTGTTATTTAAATTAGAATATAAGGTTGAATGTTATGAGGAGCTCGTGGCTAAATAATAACAACCATTTGGAGCAATCTTCAGGTTAAGCCGCGCTTGCCTGGGTCGGTCCGTGGGTGGGTGATCAATTACATACCGACGCGACGTTCAGCCATGCCTCGGAAGCACGCCGAGCTTAAGCCGCTGGTCCCGGCTGTCAAATGTAGATTTTTGACAGTCGTTACAGCAGGTAGTCAGTAACCCGAAAATCAGACAACCAGTCTTATGAAATGATATCATTTTACCTAGTACAAACTGGGTTGTGGGGGTCAGATTCGCGGTTTTTTATCGCAAAAATTAGGGGTGGGATGTCTCCCGTGATTATCTATCTGAACTCCTGAAATTTCGACGATGTTACAAGTGCCATATCCCGCGGTAGAACGCGAGCTGCTATAATCGACAATCGCGAAAGCTATCCCGTGACAGTATAATATTCTTTTTTTAAGGGTTCCGTACCTCAAAACGAAGAAACGGAACCCTTACCTTACCCGTATTTGTTCTTATAGCGGCAACAGAAATACATCATCGGTGAAAATTTCAACTGTCTGTCTGGTGACAAACGGACAGACAGACAGACAGACGGACGGACAGTGGAGTCTTAGTAATAGGGTTCCGTTTTAGCCTTTGGGTACGAAACCCTAAAAAGTAAAGAAATCTACTCTAATTATCTGCAGTGAATGCGTACTTTAGATTAATTGAAAACATGAAACGATATTAAGTTATAAAATGTCATGTTCGGTGACTTGTAAGTACATACTTAGCTTAAAAGTTTTAGAATTCAAGTAGCTTAGTCCTAAAAGTTCCTTGTTGAATACATAAGTACCTTCTTATTACGCATTACCATTTACCCCATTGAACTATTGAGTCGAACTTAATTTGCGTACGAAGTACTCTCAAGGTCACTCGCTGACGAGGGGGATAAAATAAGGGCACTGGAACATAATGAGGGAACGCACACGCTAGTAGCAAGCCGTTAGTTCTCACACACAGCCGTGATATGATATAGATGTGAATAGGTAAAACTTAACATAAAACTACGCTACCCTGAAGGGGTTCGAAGACTTGAACAGTATAAGTTGCGTACATCGAACTGGTATACCGTGGGGTATACCAGTTCGATGTACGCAATGACTTGACTGTTACTTATAAATTCATAATGTAATTTTAAAAAACACAATGATATGATAATTTCCTGTCGAACTATAGGACCCCACAGACTTGCAATGCAGTTTCGACCACTACTACAATGAATTAGTGTCTGAAGCCTCATTAATAGAATCATTATTTCAACTTAGAATAACTTAGTCCTGGGCATAGACATTCAATCCTGTCTATCGTTCTTTGCGGTTCCTAACATTCCTCACTCAGGTGTTACTGCAAATTTGAGGATTCCGGCAGCCCAACGGGTTTTGAACATCCCAAAAAATGCAATACTTCTACAAGTTGTCAGTTACACAGCAGCACATATTCCCAGCAACTTAAATCCTGTAAAATATCATCGTTTTGCCTTCATCTCAATTTAATTTGAATTACCGTGGTAAAAAGGATTAGTCAGCCAAATTCTGCGTTACCAAATGCCAACTGTCCCAAGGTGCACCGGGCGTTTGGATTCACAATACGATTTGGATAAAAACGCTATTTTGGGAGGCTCTTTCGGCGTCAAGAATTTTTTGTTTTATACAAATAAAAAACTTATTTTGCAAATAGGTAGGTTTTTAGAAACACTTCTTACGAGTATTTTTTTTAAACTTGTTGTGTCCGGTGTTTCGTACCTGCCAACTCTGAGAAGAAACTGTCAAAATTAACTCAGAGGTCAAAGTCACTTTTAAGGTCCAGACATAATCTTATCTTGGTATTTTCAAATGAGGAATATGCAGATTAGTGTTTGAGATGGTCTTTTGAAGAAAGAACCACACAGATTTGAGTAAAATATCTTGCGTCATCGCAGAAAATCTGTATGTGTACCATAAATGTTATCACCATTCTAATGTCATTCCGTTTCCCAGGTGAGGACAACGTGGTGTCTGGCGGCGGGGGCGGCGACCCGGCTGTGCTGGCGGTGGGCCCGGCCCGCAAGCCGCTGCAGTACACCCGGGATCAGCTCATGCGACTGCGCAACTCGCCGCTCGTTAAGCGGAACTTGGAGAACGCGTTCGCCGGCTGTGAGGCGCTTGCGCTGTGAGTATCAGTATTCAGAAAAAAATCTTAGAAACCTTCAACGGCTTAACCCTTTATGATGTCCTCTATTTAATTGTGATCTACAGTTACACGATGCATAATATTTTGAATTATTTGAAGCCATGATAGTGCCCACTAGACATTCCCTGTGGCCTAGCACAAAATGACAGATGGCGGGGAATGTAGGATCAAGGTCTAACGTGCATGGCCACCGTAGCCGCGGGCCTGTGGACGGTGAGTGATGGGCTAACTCGCCGTCCGTCCGTCTTACGACGAAAACAGGCCGTGTCGGCGGCGCGTTCGTGTTCCACGCGCGCCTCAAAGAGATGTCAGCAACATGGGAGGGGCCCGAAAGAGCCGACGCCCGTCGGGGCCGCGGGTTGTACGTTAGTTATCGCGGCCTCGACATAGAGGGCTAAGAAGGAACATGGGTGGTTTTTAGTCAGTAGAAGTCTGACACTCCCTTTCGCTCTGCCCAAGAGCGGGAGGAGTCATTTGATGATTACCCACGCCCCAAAAAAAAAATGATCTGACGTGCATCCTCATAATTTACTCTTAAGTTAATTATTTTAACATTCTTTCTCATCGTCATCATACTTCTGGCTACCTAAAAATAACGAAACTGTAATTTTCCAGTGTTTTGAAGAGACGTTCCGATTCGCCCAATGAAGAAGACCGAGGTGCGAGAGGAGATGCGCCCAACGAAAACCATAAGGTAACTAAAATCATTTTCATTTCAGACCGGCATCACTCACTGTTGGCTATAGGGCTTCCCTTTCTTCTGACACTCTTCTGTGTTCTTTGCGTCTCTCATCCATCCGTTACCTACGATATTATACGCAACACGCTTCTGGGAAGCCCTGGTTTTTTAAGCCCAACCTTTGGTCACCACCATTTGGTCAGAACCTTCCTCCATGGAGTAAGCTAATAAGTAAAATAAGTTGGTGCTTAACTTTTGGATGTTTGTGCAACCTGTTTTCTGGACCCTAAGGCTTTCTGTATACGACGCCGGAACCGCACCGGCGCCGGACCGCAATACTGTTTACTCACATCAAAATCGCATCACCACCATGCCGTAGCCGCGTCGCAGCCGCTCCGTCGCCGCGTAAAAACAGTATTGTCTCCGAGTTTATTAATAAAGCAGCGATCACAGTTCAGTTTATCATTGTGAACATCTGCGCGGGCGACCTGTGCGTCGTGTAATGTCTACAAAATGACGGCGCTCTGGCGGTCCTCGACGCGGCCGCGGCGCGGCGGTGGTACGGCCCATGAGCAATTTTCATTCGTATACATTATAATTGCGGTCCGATTAACCGGTGCGGTTCCGGCGTCGTATACAGGAAGCCTAACTATAATTGAATTGTCGCTTTGTCAGGGCGTGTACGGACGCGACCGTGACCGCGAGCGTCGCTCAGCCGACCCTCGCGAGCGCGTGCGCAAGGAGAGCGAGCCGAGCGCGGGCGGCATCGTGCTGTCGCCGCAGCGCCGCAGCTTCACGTCGGGCTGCGGCGCGCCGGGCGCGGCCCCCGCCCCCGCGCCGCCCCCGCACCTGGCGCGCACCCGGCCGGAGTCCCCGCTGCCGGCTGCCGCGCCTGCTGGCCCGCCAGCACACCAACCTGCGCTGCATCCGACGAAGCCTGATCAAGGTATGGTTCATGGTGTTTTAATTAGTACCGAAACAAGATTTTTACCAGAAACAGAAGTTTCGGCCCTGGTCCCAGTTTCGGTCTAAGTTCTAACTTTACCGTTAAAACCATCAAACAGAAAAGAATGCCTCGATTAAAAATAAACTTAATACTAATTATTGTGACAGCCAGATATTTAGCCCATACGTAATTTTTACTTGCTTGGTTACTAAGATGGGTTAGATTAAAATAACAGGATCTCCTCGGCATACACGTTTAAGGCGTTACATGGGTTTTATAATGCTGTTGTAACATTCTTACCTTAATAATCAGAGTCAATTAGCCCCAGCATGAGTCCTTACTCATGCTAAAGTGAATAATTAAAGAAGCCATTCCAGTGAGGACTAGAATGGCTTACAAAATCTAGTGGAAAGGCAGTCCTAATACCACTACAGTAAATAGTTCCGAAATGGTTCTTCTTTAGTTTCACTTCGACATTTTCAAACCTTTTTCACAAAAAAAAAACTTTTTATTTTCACCATGCTTTTTCCTGTTTAGGAGGTCGGCGGATCGGCTCCGGTCGCATCATGGTGCGCGATGTACCCAACAACGCGTGGGAGGAGGGCGAGTACCGAGGGGCAGAGCCCTACCGCCCGCCACGTGAGAGGGAACGCGACCGCGAACGTGAACGGGAACACACCAGGCCTAATAACGACAGGTATGACTTGATCACTCGATGTATTGTATGTAGCATAAGTATGTTTTTGGGATAAGAGGGTAGGATAGGAGGTACAGCATAGTTTGTGACACAACCCCGCTACACTATTCCTAAACCACTGTAACTCCTGTAAGCCAGAATCAACAGTGGCGACCACAAGAAAAGCGTCGAGACAATGAAGCTCGACGAGAAACGATTTCAACTGTCTTGGATCATCATCATCTGCCTATAGCCTTTTCCCAACTAGGTATATTGGGGTTGGCTTCCAGTCTAACCGGATGCAGCTGAATACCAGTATTTTACATGGAGCGACTGCCTATCTGACCTCCACAACCCAGTTAATACTAGGTAATACGATACCCTTTGGTAAGACTGGATGTCAGACTTTCAGGTCACTGACTACCCGTAACGACTGCCAAAGATCTATATATGGCACCCGGGACCAACAGCTTAACGTGCTTTCCGAGGCACGGAGGAAACTCGGTATGTAATGGGCGGTCAGCCATCCACAGATCGACCTAGGCAAGCGCAGCTTAACCTAAAGATCGACCCGAGTGGCAGTTCTTGTTAAGCCACAAGCTCCTCCAACCGTCTTTCAACTGTCTTGGATCCCGCAACGAAATTAATCAGAAAAAAGACATAGTTTGTGACACGTGAGCCATAACCACACCCTACTGCTGTTTTATTGCTGAAGTGACCTTCGGGCTGCCACCTACGAAGCGGTCAAAATGGCGATGCTATGAGATAATCAATCAATCTATATAATTATATAAAAATCAATGCCACTTTTCGTTGTAATTTTATATCTCAAGAACGGGCTCACCTATCCAAACCAAATATTTAGGCTTTGTTTGGACTATTTAGTAGATGGTTTATGTGCAGTTTGCACAAAATCGGTCGAGCGGTTCTTCATTTATCACATTTTTTGTTTCAACAATTAAATAAATAAATGAAAGATCATTTTGTTAATGGTTTTGTCAGCAACACTAAGATGAATAAGGAGCATAAGCACAGTCAGCCGCGAATTTTCCCACTGCTAGGACACAAACCTAAGTAGGAACTTTGCCCTCTAATATCAGTAATAATAGAATTGGTCCAGAATATAAAAACAAGAAAATAAATGAAAAAGCAATAACGGGCAGAACCTTGCATTTCTTTGTGCTTATGGCCATTTCTGTCCAATATCTTGTAAGTCTATCAAGATATTGTAAACAGTTATTATTCGCATCAATAAGCCAATTACCAAGCCAAAAACTTGGTTGTTAGATTATTGGAACGGAATACAAAAGTATACTAGCATTACCAGCACGTACAAAAATTGGATTTGACTAGTATTCTGTATACATACATGTATTATGGTTCTGTATACTTATATATGGCATAAAACAAACAGACAGATTCAGGTGTTGCGCGTTTAAAGATTTTGCGTGCTTTGTAGATTACTGCCTACATTTTATTACAAAGATGTAAGAATTGAAGATTGGATTGTATGTGAAAACAGAAAAAGTGCTTTTAATTTTTTTTGGAATGTTATTATTTCTGATTGAGCTTGTTTTATTCACATAATAATTTGTGGGTTTTTACAGTTTTAAAAAAGGCAAAATCACAACTTTAAAATAGCATTTGTGTTATCCAAAATTGAAGATAATTGGCTATTAGACTACTGTTAAAAATTCACGAAAATATTATGTGATAAAACGAAGCGTGAAAAAAGTAATAAAATCGATCAAAAAATGGCCGTTTCGCGCGACAAGGATAGAAAGTGCCCCCACCAAAAACTTCTAAAGCTACTCCATTTTTTGATCGATTTTATTACTTTTTTCACACATCGTATCATTTCTGTTAGGTCTTTAAAACCGATGAGGTTTATTATTATATTAATAAAGTTGTTCTTTTAAAATAGTTGTTCCTATTGTTATTGCACAGGTTCGAACGGCGCTCGTTCGGTAGAGACTCCTACTCCTCTGACATAAAGAGGGAACGGGATGATCGATTCATCAACGAGAAGATGCAACACAGGTTTGTAGCTACATTCAGTTTTATAAGTTACCACTCAAGGGGGTTGAATTTAAGTGCTTTGTTGGGAGTTTTCTAACGCTCCTTTAGAGGTTGATCTGGAACACACACATAACATTAGGGCCTCGACATAAAGGGCTAAGAAGAAACAGGGGCTCGATGGGTTGAACATGCACCCAGCCCGGTTCGATTCCTAACAGGTGGTTTGTATAGTCAGTAGAAGTCTGACACTCCCTACCGCTCTGCCCAGAGCTGGAGGAGACATTTCATGATTTCCCACCCTCCAAAAAATAGGCCTTTCTATGTTAAAACTACCACAGAATAATTAATATTCCATGAGGAGTTAACTTCTTGATCTAGAGCCATATAAAAGGGCCTTTCTTTGTTAAAACTACCGCAGAATAATTAATATTCCATGAGGAGTTAACTTCTTGATCTAGAGCCAAATAAAAGGGCCTTTCTTTGTTAAAATTACCGCAGAATAATTAATATTCCATGAGGAGTTAACTTCTTGATCTAGAGCCAAATAAAAGGGCCTTTTTTTGTTAAAACTACCGCAGAATAATTAATATTCCATGAGGAGTTAACTTCTTGATCTAGAGCCAAATAAAAGCCTCTTTAGGTGTTGGGTATACTTAATTACCGTTATTATTTACAGAGAGGACAACCGTAGATCTGGTGGTCGCTATTCTCAACGACGCCTTGAGAAAGATGATGAACCCGAATGGTAAGACATACTTAATATAATTTCTATACTAACCGTTTGTATCAGTAGAAATATCATATCATCAGGTCATATCCTGCAGCAATTTCCTTTAATGTAGTCAGTCCAACATTGTTATGTTATGACCTAAGATGCTTTTGGTGGCCCATAAATTGTATGTGTCATTAAAACATGACATCACACATGTAAGTTGTAACCCCCGAACATGTCATTCTAGTGTATCATTATATTTACATTGAAAATAGGGTGACAATTCTAAATAACTAACACAAATATTATGTATGTTTGTACAGGTTTAGTGCGGGCCCAACATCTCAGTTGGAGACGATCGAGCTGCGCGGTTTCGACGACCCTGTACCCAACAACAAGAAGAATGGCAACGCGAACAATAAAGAGACTGAGGTAACACACACACACACACACACACACACTGAGGCTGTCACTATAATTTTAACCAACACTTTTGATCTTTCTTCTATACTAATTTTACAAAGAAGTAAGTGTGGTTGTAGGGGGTAAACTCCCCGTCGGGACTGCGGATTGTTGTAAGGGATACCGCGGCCTCGACATATAGGGCTAAGAGGGAACATGGGTGGTTTTTACTCAGTAGAAGTCTGAAACTCCCTTTCGCTCTGCACAAGAGCGGGAGGGGGATATTTGACGATTTCCCACCACCAAAATTAAGGGGTTAACCTTCGGAACTACTGAACCAACTCCAAAATTCTGGCACAAAGGTAATATAGGCATGTTCCCGTGGTATAATATTTAACCATTATGGGAGCAAAGCCGCTGTAAAATACTTGTTTTGTGTAAATTTACTTGCAAAAAGTTATAGAAAACAGGTAAGTTTCATTGACTTAATCATGTTTCGAAGAGCCAATTAAACGTGAAATGAAAAATTTATTTGGACTCTGAAATGTGCAGAAAGGGAGATGGCAAACCAATGGCTGACCAAAGCATTCTGAAAGTGGATAAAAATATATTCATGAGAGAATACTTTGTTGTCCCTATTTGTGTTTTATATAGTATTTCTTCCCTATATGAAGAAATACTTATTTAATATACACTGCATAATCATAATCAACCTGTAACATCCCTTAGCTGGGTTATAGGCATCCTCTGTTTATGAAAACTAGTGTTGATTGTCAATAATCTGTTGGTATTATCACCAAAAGTCATAGAACATAGACAGACCATTTTTTGAAAATCAAGCAAAACCAACAAGAAATGTGTGTATAAACATGTTGTTTTGCATCAGAAATGGAACAACAGCGGCGGGTCGCGGTCGCCTGCGCCGGAGCGATGGCGCGAGACTTCATCTCCCGTCGCCCAGCCCGCCAGCGACTCGTCCACCACCAGCAATGTATGTTATATGAACTTGTTACTGTACTGCTCTTAGTTTTCATATGATTTTTTACGAGATTCTATGCGTAAAAAGTCTGAAAGTAACATTTTTCAAAGGCCAACACCTGCAATTTATGTTATTAGATTTGTTGCTCTTAGTTTTCATTGGGTTTTTACGAGATTCAGTGCGTAAAAAGTCTGGAAGTAACAATTTTTATACGTTGATTCCACACTAGGAATTTCTCCTGTATTGTGAGTGCATTTACAATCATTTAAATTCATAGACACAAACTAAACACCCAGACCCGGAACAGCTATCTGTAGGCCATACAAATATTTGTTCCGTGCGGGGATTGAACACGCAGTGCTGCAAATCGCTCAGCCACTGCGCCAACCGTGCCGACAAAGTGCACCTGTAGTATCAACATCAAGCAATGTTAGCAGTCATCATCATCATCATTATAGATGTTTCCACTGCAGGGACTCAGGCCTCCCCTCTAGGAGAGGGATGGGCTATGATCCACCAAGCGGGCCCAGTGCGGATTGGTAGATGTCATAGTAATTGATGTTAAAAGTAATCGGATATAATTTGCCGTCGTATTGATAGTTAGTTTGTTAGTGTTTTATTAGGTAAGCACGGATTTATACGCTTATAATCACACATACATGACCAATAATTTTATATTTATATAATCTGGGGGCACTGCCGTGCCCCCAGATTATTGCTCCGGACGAGCAACAATGCGGCACGGCCGTACCATCCTTTTCTTGAAACAGTTCAGGCCATTTTCGACCTAACTCCTATAACTGCGTTGTGGATAATACTAGAATTAACCAATTCCTGAATTCAGTAACCAATTATACATTGTATAAACACTGTATATTTCAAATTTAATTAAATTTGATCCAGTAGTTAAAGAATTCTTAATTTTGTCAATCACTGACTGACCAACTCAGAGGATAATTAGGATTGGTGGTTGGATTTATTTTGGAATTAGGTGATTAGGATTAAAGTTAAAGTTAAAGTTACATTTTCTGGAATGAATCAGTGTAATTATTATACATATAATGCAGTGGCGTGCAGTGGTCCACCACGATGGGTAGGCCACGAATATTAGGCAGCAAAAAATTAAAGAAAAAAAAATGTCTATTGATCTAAAATATTTGAAAATAAGCCTGTAAAAACAAAAGTTCTAAATACAATTTAAAAACTCACCACATTATTCAAGGTTTAACTCACATTTTCTAACGGCGATGCAATCAGAAGGAAGATTCGGCCACCTCAATTATCTCATCCAAGTGAGTGAGTGATAGTTACAGAACACGCCACTTGCAAGTTTTTGGATCAAATTTCGTAATTCGGATACCTAACTACCTTTAGATACGACTTGAATCTTATAATTATACGATACGATAATTGAGAAAACTTATAACCTGTAACATCTAACAAACACACATTATCAGCACAAACTTCACAAGTAAATACCTACCATTGTTATTTTTTCGGTGAATAAACAATGAATACACAACAAAATTAATATTTACACTACTGTTATTAATGTTAACTGTACGTTTTCGGTTTCAAAACGAAATCGCGCCATAAATTACTTGTCACAACAACGAAACACTAATGGCTTCCTCTTACGTAAAATATAATTTCTAATTTGTCGATAGAAAAATACTACCAAATAAAATTGCATCATTTTCATATCGGGTTTGTTCACAACAGCGGTCAACAAATTTTGCAGGATTATACGAAATCAATCAATGGATGACAAGTTGACAACATTGAGAACATCGAACTAAACAGGTGCTGCGCTCTATGCACGAAAGCACGCAGTTCGCGAAGCGCGAAATTAAATTTTCCTTACGTTTTTGCAATTTGCAGGCCAGTGATAGGTTGTAAGTTCATTAAAATATGATTCCTGGTTTTAAGACGTGTGTAGTCATATTTTATTCAACATACAACATAGCACTGGCCTACAAATTGCAAAAAAATGCAAGTTTTGAACTTCGCGGGTTATAGATTGGTTGTGTTGTTGCAGCCAATCACAGCTCAGCTACAGTCGCAGGAGCTGCTGCGTTAAAATTGCGAAAATCTAAGTATGTGTGCGGTTCATAGACACGGCCATACGCACCGATGTGACGCTGTGTGCATACAATTATGAATGGGTTTTAGACAAGTCGAGTGTTTGCCTGTAATAAGATTCGTACTAATCGTAGTCCTTGTCAATGAGATTTAGTGGGACGCGAAAAATTGCTATAAGTATTTTAACAGGAGTTTGAACTATTTTTTATGATTAATTTGTACATAGTGTTATTTTATTACATCGTTAATTATTTATAAGAAATGGTCAGTTGGTAAGGTAGGCTAAGCCTAAGAGTCTATATAGGGCGCACGCCACTAGCTATGTTTAAGTCCCATGTGCTAGGGGCGAGCCTATTGCCATATAATGGAATAATAGGTGTACATAGGTAAATGTTTGTACAAAATATAGGTAAAAATCTTTTATACTTTATACCTATAGGTGTCTACAAAAAGAAATGAGATCCCACTAAAAACAAAACTTATAAAAAATCCAAGCCGCGCAACTAAGTTATTCTATCGTAAAAAGTAGTGCAATCCATGTAATACCAAGTCAGTTACTTTATTCAAATAAATAGATTGACTTGGCCAACGCATCACATTGGCTAATCCGTTGGCGATTAGCCAATAGAATGGCCTGTATAACATTGAATGCGATGGCCAAGTCAATTTATTAATTTGAAAAAATTAAATGACTTGGTTATTACATGGATCTCACTACTTTTTACGACAGAAGAACTTATACTTCTTATAGCTTGATCTCTGCGACAGCTATCAATAAAATCACGCCTATGAAGTCCTGAATTTCATAATAGTACAGACAGTACCAATGTTCTACTTAATGGGCATGCCGACCTAATTAGACCAAACTATCGATATTTGAATAAAACTTAATGATAATGTTTAAAATTAACGTCCGATTTGATAATATTTGCGAACAAGAGTTTATAATAAATGTACAAGATTGTTCTAGCGATTCAGAAACTGATTCAAATATGGATTTGGGGTGTACTCCTGTGTGTGTGGGGGAGAATAAATGTGTTGAATATTAAAATATTCGTTTAATTTAATAACGTTTGTACTTAAATTAAACCCAATTATATGTTACATTAGCATCGATAATAGTAAGAAAGATCGATAATTTTTATCGATATTTTTTTATATCCTGACAACCCTAGGAATGTCAGTTTGACATATATCGCAGAGATCAAGCTATCTTCTATGTAGTATAGTTGCGCGACTCGGCTTTTTTACAAGTTTTGTTTTTAGTGGGATTTAGTCGACTTATGGTGAAAGCGCCACTATAGCCTGCTTCTTTAATTATTATAACTCTGTAACTGCATACGTGTCACGGACGCAAATCGACATTTTCATCAACATACAACCTGGCACTGACCTGCAAATTGCAAAAAACATAAGAAACTTTTAATTTCGCGGGCTTCTTTAGCCGCTTTAAGGTGGAAGCTCACATCTGGCCCGCGAAATTCTAATTTTCTTACGTTTTTGGCAATTTGCAGGCCAGTGCTTGGTTGTATGTTTATGAAAATTTGATTTGCGACTGTAAGACGTATGAAGTTACCGAATTATAACCATCAAAATTACTAACTACTAAAGAACGAAGACTAAATTACTAAAGAATGACTTTTACATGCAAAAATCAATCTTGACATGAAAATGAACTTGGAGGGTTGTATTGATAATTTTGATGGTTATAATTCGGTAACTTCATACGTCTTACAGTCGCAAATCAAATTTTCATAAACATACAACCAAGCACTGGCCTGCAAATTGCCAAAAACGTAAGAAAATTAGAATTTCGCGGGCCAGATGTGAGCTTCCACCTTAAGCTTACGTTTTCTATCCTGTTTTAATTTTTTATTGAGTCCGATTAATGTTTTTCTCAATAAAATACGAAAGTAACGTCGCAATGTGTTCTCCAGGACAAGGACTCGGGTGTGGAGTCGAAGAGCGAAGAGGCGCAGCAGAACAACGATCAGCCAGAGTTCAACCTGGACGAGTTCCTCAAGTTTGACGCCATACCTGACGTGCTCACCGTAAGTACATAATTTTATTTTAATAAAATCAAAATCAAAATATTTTTATTTCACATATAAGTGCCCATGTAGGCCTACATGGGCACTTATTATTACTTATTATTATTAAAACGTCGGTAAAAAGGTGCACGGTTCGGTGCATTGGTCGATTCTTAAGGAGAAGAACCGGCAAGAAACTCCAAAAGTTACTCTTTTAATCTTTTAAAATCGTTTGGGTTAACAATAAGGTAAAATACAAATAGCCTGTACTGTCCCACTGCTGGCCAAAGGCCTCCCCAATTCCTTCCTTCCGAAATAGAAGGAGAAAGGGACACACGTGACCACGTTATCAGTACATCATTCCGGGCTCCCAACGTAGAATTGGGTATTTCACCAAAACAATTGAAAAATATTGGATGTGTTTTTTGTTTTATCAAATTAATAAAAATTTACGAAAATAAAACGTTTCAAAGATCATGAGTGGGGGCTTTTGACGTCACTTTGTGAGTAAAAAAAAGTACTAACCTTGTGACGTGACACGACTTGATACGACTTTTCGAAGCACTGTATCGTGTTCATCTTTTGTTTACGTAAAAAAAACGGACTAATTAGATTTTTTTGGTGAAATGAAAAAAAGTCGTATTTTTTCCAATGACAGAAAATGTAATAGGGTATTACATTTTCTGTCATTGGAAAAAATACGACTACTACAAAAGAGCAATACCTATACAGTCAAAATGTATGGAACAGCTGTTTTCTTTTATGTTACTTATGAAAAATTACTTTGGTGTGCTCGGTACCCTGTATACAAGTACATCATGGTACGTAGGGTCCAAGTTTTCTAACTTTTGATGAGATCCCTATCATTTGCTTGTTATATCTTTTCTGTGCAATGAAATGCTGAGCCACCAATGCAAGGTAATGCTATAAAGGGTGATGAAATGAAAAACCTAGACAACATTGTTTGCTATACTTTCCCTTACATATATCTTTATCTCAACAATAGAATTCCAAAAACTATTGGACACATTTTTTTTTTCTTTTTTCACGTAAACAAAAACTGAAGACAATACAGTACTTCAAAAACTCGTGTGACGTCACATCGCACTACATTTTTTTATCACGTAGTGATGTCACAAGCCCCCACTTTCATCTTTGACGCGTTTTATCTTCGTCAATTTTTATTAATTTGATAAAACAAAAAACTCGTTTCCAATATTTTTCTTTCGGTCTAATTACAGACACAGAACAGAATCCTATTTTATTTTTGTCAGAAAGCTACCCAATAATCTGTAAATTGCAGGGTTAAAAGAGTGTAGTATCTCAACGATATAAATAAAACGCTGTATGTTACAGAACGGCGGCGGCGAGTCGGAGGGCGGCAGTCGGTTCAGTCGCTGGTTCCGTCGCGAGAGTCCCACCAACGACGCCAAGCATTACGAGCGACTGCTGCATAATATGGTCGATGGTCAGTATACATAAAAGAATACATTTTTTGTTTTGACTCCTCCTGGAATCCGTCCCCTCCAGAGCGGTAGTGTTAGACTTCCACTGACTAAAAAGCACCCATGTTCCATCTTAGCTCTTTGTGTCGAGGCCGCAGTATCTCTTTGGAGCAACCCGCAGCCCCCATGAGATAACAGAATCCGTCAAGCTTGGATGTTTGATTAAAAGTTGAACCGTCATAAAGGTTATGTAAAGGAAAGATTACCTTCAGCTCCTTATTTACATGAAGTATGTATATATGTAAGATTCTGACATCTTTTGGTGCGTAAGAGGATCAAAGTTTTTTATGGCCCGCGATCTTACGGACAGCAAATTAAGATTTGCTAAGGCAGTTCAGATATTGTAGGCTGATTTGTTGTCTGTTTGCGCTTGTTTTGAACAAAGTGCAAATCAAACTCCACCGTATTGCTGTTAAATGGGGTTTTCATAATTTTTTATAGGATATGTTGAAGAGTGCTTTTGTTGCGAGTTTATAAAGATTCCTTTTCCCCTCGCAGAGTTGGACAACGGTCGCGCGTCCCCCAGCCCGGCGGGCGCGGCGCACGTGTTCGCGCCCATCTCCCCCGCCGCGCGCGCACCCTTCGCGCCGCAACCCACCTCGCTGTTCGACCTGCTGCTACGCGCTAACGCCAACAGCCATGAGAATAGACCTGGTGAGTACATCTCTCCCTTCGCGCCGCAACCCACCTCGCTGTTCGACCTGCTGCTACGCGCTAACGCCAACAGCCATGAGAATAGACCTGGTGAGTACATCTCTCCCTTCGCGCCGCAACCCACCTCGCTGTTCGACCTGCTGCTACGCGCTAACGCCAACAGCCATGAGAATAGACCTGGTGAGTACATCTCTCCCTTCGCGCCGCAACCCACCTCGCTGTTCGACCTGCTGCTACGCGCTAACGCCAACAGCCATGAGAATAGACCTGGTGAGTACATCTCTCCCTTCGCGCCGCAACCCACCTCGCTGTTCGACCTGCTGCTACGCGCTAACGCCAACAGCCATGAGAATAGACCTGGTGAGTACATCTCTCCCTTCGCGCCGCAACCCACCTCGCTGTTCGACCTGCTGCTACGCGCTAACGCCAACAGCCATGAGAATAGACCTGGTGAGTACATCTCTCCCTTCGCGCCGCAACCCACCTCGCTGTTCGACCTGCTGCTACGCGCTAACGCCAACAGCCATGAGAATAGACCTGGTGAGTACATCTCTCCCTTCGCGCCGCAACCCACCTCGCTGTTCGACCTGCTGCTACGCGCTAACGCCAACAGCCATGAGAATAGACCTGGTGAGTACATCTCTCCCTTCGCGCCGCAACCCACCTCGCTGTTCGACCTGCTGCTACGCGCTAACGCCAACAGCCATGAGAATAGACCTGGTGAGTACATCTCTCCCTTCGCGCCGCAACCCACCTCGCTGTTCGACCTGCTGCTACGCGCTAACGCCAACAGCCATGAGAATAGACCTGGTGAGTACATCTCTCCCTTCGCGCCGCAACCCACCTCGCTGTTCGACCTGCTGCTACGCGCTAACGCCAACAGCCATGAGAATAGACCTGGTGAGTACATCTCTCCCTTCGCGCCGCAACCCACCTCGCTGTTCGACCTGCTGCTACGCGCTAACGCCAACAGCCATGAGAATAGACCTGGTGAGTACATCTCTCCCTTCGCGCCGCAACCCACCTCGCTGTTCGACCTGCTGCTACGCGCTAACGCCAACAGCCATGAGAATAGACCTGGTGAGTACATCTCTCCCTTCGCGCCGCAACCCACCTCGCTGTTCGACCTGCTGCTACGCGCTAACGCCAACAGCCATGAGAATAGACCTGGTGAGTACATCTCTCCCTTCGCGCCGCAACCCACCTCGCTGTTCGACCTGCTGCTACGCGCTAACGCCAACAGCCATGAGAATAGACCTGGTGAGTACATCTCTCCCTTCGCGCCGCAACCCACCTCGCTGTTCGACCTGCTGCTACGCGCTAACGCCAACAGCCATGAGAATAGACCTGGTGAGTACATCTCTCCCTTCGCGCCGCAACCCACCTCGCTGTTCGACCTGCTGCTACGCGCTAACGCCAACAGCCATGAGAATAGACCTGGTGAGTACATCTCTCCCTTCGCGCCGCAACCCACCTCGCTGTTCGACCTGCTGCTACGCGCTAACGCCAACAGCCATGAGAATAGACCTGGTGAGTACATCTCTCCCTTCGCGCCGCAACCCACCTCGCTGTTCGACCTGCTGCTACGCGCTAACGCCAACAGCCATGAGAATAGACCTGGTGAGTACATCTCTCCCTTCGCGCCGCAACCCACCTCGCTGTTCGACCTGCTGCTACGCGCTAACGCCAACAGCCATGAGAATAGACCTGGTGAGTACATCTCTCCCTTCGCGCCGCAACCCACCTCGCTGTTCGACCTGCTGCTACGCGCTAACGCCAACAGCCATGAGAATAGACCTGGTGAGTACATCTCTCCCTTCGCGCCGCAACCCACCTCGCTGTTCGACCTGCTGCTACGCGCTAACGCCAACAGCCATGAGAATAGACCTGGTGAGTACATCTCTCCCTTCGCGCCGCAACCCACCTCGCTGTTCGACCTGCTGCTACGCGCTAACGCCAACAGCCATGAGAATAGACCTGGTGAGTACATCTCTCCCTTCGCGCCGCAACCCACCTCGCTGTTCGACCTGCTGCTACGCGCTAACGCCAACAGCCATGAGAATAGACCTGGTGAGTACATCTCTCCCTTCGCGCCGCAACCCACCTCGCTGTTCGACCTGCTGCTACGCGCTAACGCCAACAGCCATGAGAATAGACCTGGTGAGTACATCTCTCCCTTCGCGCCGCAACCCACCTCGCTGTTCGACCTGCTGCTACGCGCTAACGCCAACAGCCATGAGAATAGACCTGGTGAGTACATCTCTCCCTTCGCGCCGCAACCCACCTCGCTGTTCGACCTGCTGCTACGCGCTAACGCCAACAGCCATGAGAATAGACCTGGTGAGTACATCTCTCCCTTCGCGCCGCAACCCACCTCGCTGTTCGACCTGCTGCTACGCGCTAACGCCAACAGCCATGAGAATAGACCTGGTGAGTACATCTCTCCCTTCGCGCCGCAACCCACCTCGCTGTTCGACCTGCTGCTACGCGCTAACGCCAACAGCCATGAGAATAGACCTGGTGAGTACATCTCTCCCTTCGCGCCGCAACCCACCTCGCTGTTCGACCTGCTGCTACGCGCTAACGCCAACAGCCATGAGAATAGACCTGGTGAGTACATCTCTCCCTTCGCGCCGCAACCCACCTCGCTGTTCGACCTGCTGCTACGCGCTAACGCCAACAGCCATGAGAATAGACCTGGTGAGTACATCTCTCCCTTCGCGCCGCAACCCACCTCGCTGTTCGACCTGCTGCTACGCGCTAACGCCAACAGCCATGAGAATAGACCTGGTGAGTACATCTCTCCCTTCGCGCCGCAACCCACCTCGCTGTTCGACCTGCTGCTACGCGCTAACGCCAACAGCCATGAGAATAGACCTGGTGAGTACATCTCTCCCTTCGCGCCGCAACCCACCTCGCTGTTCGACCTGCTGCTACGCGCTAACGCCAACAGCCATGAGAATAGACCTGGTGAGTACATCTCTCCCTTCGCGCCGCAACCCACCTCGCTGTTCGACCTGCTGCTACGCGCTAACGCCAACAGCCATGAGAATAGACCTGGTGAGTACATCTCTCCCTTCGCGCCGCAACCCACCTCGCTGTTCGACCTGCTGCTACGCGCTAACGCCAACAGCCATGAGAATAGACCTGGTGAGTACATCTCTCCCTTCGCGCCGCAACCCACCTCGCTGTTCGACCTGCTGCTACGCGCTAACGCCAACAGCCATGAGAATAGACCTGGTGAGTACATCTCTCCCTTCGCGCCGCAACCCACCTCGCTGTTCGACCTGCTGCTACGCGCTAACGCCAACAGCCATGAGAATAGACCTGGTGAGTACATCTCTCCCTTCGCGCCGCAACCCACCTCGCTGTTCGACCTGCTGCTACGCGCTAACGCCAACAGCCATGAGAATAGACCTGGTGAGTACATCTCTCCCTTCGCGCCGCAACCCACCTCGCTGTTCGACCTGCTGCTACGCGCTAACGCCAACAGCCATGAGAATAGACCTGGTGAGTACATCTCTCCCTTCGCGCCGCAACCCACCTCGCTGTTCGACCTGCTGCTACGCGCTAACGCCAACAGCCATGAGAATAGACCTGGTGAGTACATCTCTCCCTTCGCGCCGCAACCCACCTCGCTGTTCGACCTGCTGCTACGCGCTAACGCCAACAGCCATGAGAATAGACCTGGTGAGTACATCTCTCCCTTCGCGCCGCAACCCACCTCGCTGTTCGACCTGCTGCTACGCGCTAACGCCAACAGCCATGAGAATAGACCTGGTGAGTACATCTCTCCCTTCGCGCCGCAACCCACCTCGCTGTTCGACCTGCTGCTACGCGCTAACGCCAACAGCCATGAGAATAGACCTGGTGAGTACATCTCTCCCTTCGCGCCGCAACCCACCTCGCTGTTCGACCTGCTGCTACGCGCTAACGCCAACAGCCATGAGAATAGACCTGGTGAGTACATCTCTCCCTTCGCGCCGCAACCCACCTCGCTGTTCGACCTGCTGCTACGCGCTAACGCCAACAGCCATGAGAATAGACCTGGTGAGTACATCTCTCCCTTCGCGCCGCAACCCACCTCGCTGTTCGACCTGCTGCTACGCGCTAACGCCAACAGCCATGAGAATAGACCTGGTGAGTACACTTGCTGTCATTCCATTTTTTTTTTAATGTCTTAGTGATTTTACATTACTATCAAAATGCTGCATTAATGAAAGATTTTTTTTACTAAGTCTCTGCCCCCACACTCCTGTATCCTGGGTGCGGTTACGAACTCTTAAACTCAAACAAAACTAAAAATCCAGATCCGGAACAACTATCTGTAGGCCACACAAATATTTTTTCCGTGCCCAAAAAATAAAACTCTACAATCCTTGTTTCAGAGGTGAACCACGTAAGCGGCGGTAAAGTGCACAGCTTGGAAGAGTTGGAGGCGCGTCTGCGGCCGCAGCACTCGCAGCCGCAGCCGCAGCATCACAATGTACCTGATCATGATCTCACTGCCTTCAAACGTCTTGTGAGTATCACCATTATGTAAGCAGCGATAGTATAGTGTTGTCTCACGTTCGGACCTCTAAAGCCGGCTTTTGACTATGGGATGTAATATATTTTATCTATAGCTGCGAGTTGTTCGAAAGAGATACCGCGGCCCCGACACGAGGGCTAAGAAGGAACATGGGTGGTTTTTAGCCGGTAGAAGTCTGACACTCCCTTCCGCTCTGCCCAGAGCGGGAGGGGTTATTTGATGATTTCCCAAAACCCAAAAAAAATACTTCTGTCTCGCTCATCCCACTACCTCCTGCGAGGTCTACCGCCTCGCCTTCTGCACGGGTCCATAACGTGGTTATTTAGTCCAGCCCAGTCTAAAGAAAAATAAATAATATAATAAAATGGTGTTTCCTCAGTTGGCGCAAGTGTCTGGCGGGCACGCCGTGACGGCGGCACCGGAACCTCCACGTGCGCAGCCGCAGCCTATGAGCTTGTTACAGGTATACTATTTTATCTGTGTAGTGTTTTTGAGCTTAAGTTTGTGTGGTAATCGGCTATCGTGTTGTGGCTATGTGATGAGAAGAATGTTGAGTATGAATATAGATGGCTATAGAATATAATTGAAAAGTGTAGTTGACAAAAAAATCTAATTAGTCCGTCAGATAGATTTTCAAAAAATATTGGACACGTAGTTTTTCTTTTTTACGTAAACAAACAATGAAGGTGATACAGTGCTTTGAAGACTTCGTGTGGCGTCATATTCTAAGAGTATGACATTTTTTACCGGTGAGTGACGTCACAAACCCCCACACAAATCTTTGACACGTTTTATCATCGTAATTTTTTATTGATTTGATAAAACAAAAATACGTTTCCAATATTTTTCGATAATCTAACAGACGGACTAATTAGAATCTTTTTTTTTAGTCAGTAAACATCCTAGAGGAGGTAACTACTAAGATGACTAGTAATAGTGAAGTATGGGAGAAGTTGCGCCGACCCCAATTCAATTTGGATAAGGCCAGGAGAATGATGAATGTTTTTGAGTAAAATATACAATACAGGGTGTAAATTAACCCTTCACACAGCCGTCAACCAAGCATTCTGTACATCAAACTAAGTACCCCTACGCAAAAAAATTTACATTTTATGGTAAAACGGGAATTTAAGTAAAGTTAAAAACTGTAAAACTAGTATTTACAAAAACAGCTATGAAAAATTTGGAACGACTCCCAATATCTCCGTAACTGTGGGGTTCCCAGGTATGGTCTTGAACAAAAATTAATAAATAATCGCAGTGGTGGGGAGAACAAATTCCCATCGATTGAATTAGGGTTACTGTTACACCCTTTAGATATCTTAATACATATTATCTTGAAACAAACACTCTGTTTTCACGGGGTCAAATGTGTCCTCTAACTTTGTTGCTGTCATCATGCATCGTCTTGATGTTTTGTATGCAATCAAGTACTTGATTCCATACATTACTTGTGGGAAGTTGGTTGCGCCACTTCGTATTCCCAGCTAAACTACGGTTCGAAAATAGGGATTAGTAAGACATTCTTTAGCGGTCAGTGACGTCACCCACCTCCACTCAAATCTGTGACGCGTTATATCTTCGTCAATTTTTATTGATTTGATAAAACAAAAAATATGTATCCAATATTTTTCGATAATCTAACAGACGGACTAATTAGAATCACATTTTTTTAAGTCAGTAAATATCCCTTTTTAGGGAGATCTCTGGTAATTTTAATTATGTTAAAAACTTTTAGTCTTGTTTCGTAATTTCAGGACGCTCATTACCCATAATCACCATTCTCTTGCCTTTATCTCAATCATACTGTACCATATTCATAATTCACTATTCTCGTTCAGATGCTGAACAAGAGCATGGAGCAGCAACAGAAAGCGCAGCAACAGCAGCAGCAACAACAACAACAACAACAACAGCAGCAACAACAACAACAACAACAACAGCAGCAGCAACAACAACAGCAGCCGCATATACCGCAGGAGCTCCTTTACAAGCTCTTGCAAGTACAGGTAAATTACATTTTAGGTGTTGGGACTTGTTTTAATAGACGACGAATTAGCTCAGAACTATAAGAATAGACATGAATTTTATATTATTTCTAAATGTGACACGTTTTATTTAAATCTATTCTGTGAAAAAAATGGGACATCAAGTCTATAATAAAAAATTAAGTCCAAAATACGGAAGAAAGTCATAGAAATATTATTGGTGAACTTCACATAAACCTAGGCGAGGATAGTAAGATTAGATGCGTATTGAGACCGACTTTCAGCTACATTGATGCTTCGAGTCTGCCTAGAGGTAAGAGAGGATTTATATAAATCCCTTCCAAACGCAAGAACGTTTGGTTAAAAAACCAGTGCCTTAGCAGCAGCGTTGTCACAGATAATAGACTGCGGCGTAACAAGTACCAACAATTATGAATAAAACACTAATATGGATAAAATATACAGGGTGAATCTGAGGGCTACAAAATATGGGGCTCTATCGCGGTAGAGTCTCAAGAACAACAGTACTCATCTGCCATATTAAATACTAGCGGACGTCACGCGGATTCACCCGCGCAGTTCCCGTTCCCGTGTGAATACAGGGATAAAACCTATATTACTCAGGGTGAATGTAGCTTTCTAATGGTGAAAGAATTTTAGAAATCGGCGCAGTAGTTGAGTTTATTCATTACACACACACACACACACACACACAAATACAAATCTTTCCTCTATAGGCAAATAGGTAACAAAGTAGAAAAAAAAACAAAGTTTTACGAGCAAAAGATAGAACAAGACGAAAAAGATCTAAACCCAAAATACCTCGGACAATTTATTACAGGTGTGAAAAAACAGAACTACAATAAATGTACCAGGTTAGCCCTATTTCAATCCAATTTTTCTTGACAAGCAGCGCCACCCCGAATTGCACACTCGTAACAATCACACTGTACTTGTTGCCTTGGTTACCACTGAGTAACAAGTCGGTCTGTCAAGTATCATCTAAAGTGTCAAAACAAAAATATTCGGAGAAGTTGTAGAAAAGTACGCAACTGGAATATGAGAATTTTTGTTCAAGTAAATATGTATATAATTTTGCTGTTGTAGTGTATCAGTATGCCTAAATCTAACGCACAAATTGAATCTCTGAAAGTCGGCTAACAAACATAGAAGTTATCGAGTTGCAATGTTCGTATGACTAATGTACCTATAGAACCTCGAAGCTTGTAGCAAAATCCTATAATATGGTAATAGAACTAACCTATGCAGGACAACAGCGATACAAAGACAATTAGACGAGGCAACTGTGACCATGGGCCTAAAAGAGGAAACTTAAGTTTCAAGCAAAACAACCACAAAAATAAGGTTTCCTTCGACGTTGATTAAACATTCATACCTCAGACCAAACATACACTAGGCATATTAACTACAGCTAATCTACGAGAAATTAATAAAACTTGGGTTAAGTATATTTGAGGAGAAAATGAAAAAATTTAATTGTTTGGTTGTAGTTACAAATTCGTTTTATTTCTCAACGTCTTGAAGTTGAACAGTAAGTTTTAAGCATACTTAGCATTGCCCTGCAATATGTCTGTTGAGTGATTTCTGGAATGAACTTTGAAGATTCTCTGACATCGGTTGGCTGTTCAATGGCGCTGATAGGAGTGGTATGAGCATCTTTCATTTTTACCCGTCTGTGGCGAAGCCCGAAAAGAAGGTTTTGTGTTTGTCCTGTATGTATGTTTCTTCCTACTAATATTATAAATGCGAAAGTTTGTGAGGATGTTTGTTATTCTTTCACGCTAAAACGACTGAACGGATTTGGATAAAATTTGGTACACAGATAGTTTATAACCTGGATTAACACATAGGATAGTTTTATCCCGATTACATCTTCCTGTGGGACAATTTTCGAGTTGTAGCGGGCGAAGCCGCTGGCAACACTTAGTCCCTCATAATTGTTGTAAATGTTTGTTTGTTGTCCTCAGCAACACCAACAGCAGCAGCAGCAGCAACAGCAACAACAACAACAGCAGCAACAAGCGGCTTCGTCTAACGAGATGGGTGGTATCGCGCCCGCCGACAGAGAGTTGTTGCAACGACCTGAGGCGCAGGCTATTGTGCGAGGTTAGTCACTAAGTACTAAGTCTAATAATACTAGTGATTTGCCCCTTCTTCGCACGATTTATATGACTTGGCAAAATATTGATGATAAAGTTGGTAGAGGCCACATTTGGCAGTCCAGGCATCTATTTTTGGCGTACCAAGCTCCTCAAAACCACCTAGATATTTAGGGTCGTCTGGTCTAATCGGATTGCGTGCAATCGATGCAGCGACTCGATAAAAGTATATCTTGCTCCCATTTGCAAGATGTTATTTTATGATATAAGAGTGAGTGAGAGAAAAATATGTCGTGTTATGTTTATGGCATGTGTTTATATTGTAACCTGTACACATGCGTGTTTTGTCGTAGGGTAGGGTGTAGCCATATTCTCACTTGACTCAATTTCCGGCACGTAAGAACCCCACTAAAAACATAACTTGTAAAGAAAAACAAGTCTCGCAGCTCAGTTCTTCTACCGTAAAAAGCTGTGAGATCCATTTAATACCAAGTCGGTTAATTTATTCAGTCTAACCTAGTCTGACCTATGTGTAGATCGTTTATGTTTATATTATGTTGTAAATAATTAGATTGACTTTGCCACCGCGTCGCATTGGCCAATGTTGTTGTTGTTGTACATTACATTGGGCCAATCTGATGGCGATTAGCCATTAGATTGGCAGTCAAGAAAAGCCCGTGTTAATACCACTATACGTTTACCACAGGACTGAAAACTGGCGAGATAACGGCACAGCATTTAATGCAACAGCTGAGTAACCCGGGTCTTCAGAGTCGTCACCGCGAAGTGTTGCTGACTATACTTAGAATTCACCAGCACCAGAGACAGGTAATGTTCTACAAGTTATGTTATGTTGATCATATTAATTCAGAATTTTAAGTTTGCCATAATTAAAATGGCATGGCATGGCATCGTCAAAGAATTTGACGATGTTTGTGAAACCTATTAATTTACATTAACGCTACAGTACGCAAGGAAACAGTTCACTGTTTTTTTTTTCTAAGTTTTTCATATTAGGTAACGATCTGGAACTTAAAGTCCCATTAACATTTAGTGTTGCTGACATATGATTATTATGCGAACCAGAGCTGGAGGATGCAGAAAATACCTAACCTAAAGAAATCACGCGTATTTGAAACTTTCAATAGTATTGTAGAAATTGAGTTGTATTTCCTATAAACAAAATCAACAAAATTATAAAATAATTGCGATAATTTAGGCAACCTTTGCTAGCCTATGTTTGACGAAATTAAAAATATTGCCGGCGAAATATTTGTGATGGTAGTAAACTAACGTTATTCTTTATTCGTCAGATGGGAGAGTCCCCACTGCCGGGGCCCCCACACCTAGTCGTCCCTCCGCATCATCAGCCGCTGCGTCTGTCGCCATTGCCGCATCAAGGTAACCATATTTCCACTCATCTTATTAACAACAACTTCATATATCACACATATTTTTTTAAAGTTATACATTTTCATTTCTCATACTCGGAAAGTAGTGTTGGTTTGATCCGAGTAGCGGGTGGCAAATGCTACTTCCCACCTTAGGGCGGGAAAGACTCATAGTAATTGCTTCCCTCCCTAGGGAAGGAAGCAATTTTAAAAATAGAACTAAATTTGGTGCAGCGGTCGGCCGCAAAAAAATGCTGCGGTGTTGTGAGTGTTTAAACAGCCAGTATGAATTAAAAAAAAATAAACTAAGCGGGTCCGCCCGCGGCAGGGACGCGGTGTGTTCCATATTTAAAATTTTAAATAGACTATATAATTTGGCGGGATACTAACTCTTTAAGCGTTATCGAAATCTCGGTAATAGGACAGAGTACGTAGTTATAGCTTATTAAAAATGAGTTCAAGTGATTCTGAAATGTTGACCTCAGATTCTGTTAGAGACGAAGCCAATACAGTTATCGAAAATCTTTTGCCAGAAATTTCAAAGGAAAGATACTTAAATACATACAATGACTTTATGAAGTGGCGAGCAGATAAGAAAATAAAATCATTTTCCGAAAGTGTATTTCTTACATACTTCAATGGACTGTCTGGAAAAATAAAGCCTTCTACGCTATGGAGCAGGTATTCAATGTTCAAGAGTACACTAAAAGTAAAACAATGTCGATTTGAAAAGATTCCTTAATCTAACATCGTTTCTGAAAAGACAGTCTCAGGGGTTCAAGACCAAAAAATCTAAGGTTTTCACCTCTTACGAAGTGGAAACATTTTTAAATGAAGCCCCTGACGAGATATATTTGGCAGTGAAGGTAAGTTATAAACGTTTATCTAGGTTGGAGGTCTTTTACTCTAAAATCAAATGTCGATCCCAACGACTTGACTCTGTTAAGATACCTACATAAATAGGATAGGTTTGCATAAAAAGAGGCAATCATATTATCAATCAAACACACTGACCCAGATTGCGTAGGTAAATTAAGAGTTAGATAGGCGTACATTTCTGGAGTAAAAGAACTCTGCTTGTTATTTTATTTACATAGTTATATACCTAAAAGATTAATAGGTATTAATTAAGAAATTATATTTTTCACAGGTGGTATTAATACTTGGTATAAGCGGCGCCTGCAGAAGCAGTGAACTCACTAATTTAACAATTAACGACTTTGTTAATCACGGCCAGTTATTACTCGTAAAATTAACTAAAACAAAAACAAATATTGAGCGTACGTTTGTTGTACGAGAAGAGTTTACACAAATAGTAAAGAAATATCAAAAAATCAGACCTAATGACATAAAAACGGATCGCTTTTTTCTCAACTACCAAAAGGGAAAATGCTATAAACAAGTGATCGGTAAAAATAAAATCTCAGGTATGCCGAAGCAAATAGCAACATATTTGAATTTGCCAAACTGTGAACAGTATACCGGGCATTGCTACAGAAGAACGTCAGCGACACTATTAGCCGATTCTGGGGCGAACTTGACAATGTTAAAAAGACATGGAGGATGGAAATCCAGCACAGTCGCGGAAGGCTACATTGAGGATTCTGTCCAAAATAAAACTAAAATTTCAAACAAATTAACTGAGACTATAAATTTACGCCCCACTTCGCCTCAACCAACTACTTCAAGGGAGTCTGCGCCATGGATTCCACCGTCTAATCAAATAATGGAGTCTCCTACTTTTACAGAAATTCAGCACAGCCAAAGACATAACATATCAAACAGCGTAAATATTCCAAACGAAAATGTAACTTTAAATTTCACAAATTGTTCAAATTTCTCAATTAATTTTAAATAGGTACCATGTTATTATTTTCAATAAAAATTTTAGAAAAACTACTATTTTTTACTTTCCTTATATTCGAAATGAAAAGTAGAGTGCTTAACACGGGTGAAAGACATCAATTCCTACTCGGACTATAGCCGCCCTCGCTTCGCTCGGGCGTCTAAATACCTCGTATGGGAATTGATTCCTTTCGACCCTAGTGTAACAATCTACTATTTCAATGTATGAGGATATTATGCCCTATTAATAATACTGGAACGGGCTCGACTCTCAGTTGTGCTTTTAAGAAGATTCTATCTACTTCCTCTTCTAACACACAGTGCAGTTTTTTTATTATCTAATTCTAAATCACTCATCTGTGAGAGTTGCAAACTTGCTCCAAGATGCGGCCTACGCATAATCTTTTCATATCAGACGGCCAAACGCAAGCCTATGTAATAAAAAATAGTTGCCTATTTGATAAAATTATCTAGTAATAGAGCTCACCAAACATTATCTGTTAATAATTTTAAAATGGTACTCCGTATTCTGTAGATCGCCATCTCATTAAGATCGCAGTACACACGATACTCTCGAACATGCTCTTGCTTATGCACGGTGCTGACTTCGCGTAATACGTCAGGCATCGTGGAAACTCGATGATAAAGAAACAAACATATCATCAACAACATTTCATAATCTCTCACTTACTTCTCACATAATCTCATACAAATTCTGTTCCATTTTTTTATTTATTCGCTAAGTAATGGCTATTAGGACATCGTGAACATTTTTATGTGCATGACAATAGTGAACATAGTTCTTACTAACAAACAATTTCCTCCACGGACGCAGCGTTCTGTGTGTCGCCCATAATGGCCACCAGTCCTAACACGCTAGGCGTGCACCATACAGGTAGTATATGTTTCATTACACTAAGTAAACCGGTATTATATATCCCAGCTGCAAGCTACATTTCGTGAGTTCGATCCTTACGTATTGCATTGGATGCACGTACACACAACTGTCATCATCATCAGCCTATAATGTTCCCACTGCAGAGACACAGGCCTCCTCTCTGAGAGGGCATGGGCTATAATCCACTAAGCGGGCCCAGTGTGGGTTGGATGAACGACTGAAATACTAGTATACAGGGTGTAATAACCCTTCAAACATACGCCAACCAAGCATTCTGTACATCAAACTAAGTACCCCTACGCAAAAATGTTTGCTGGGAAACGACTTTGTTTTTGGGGTCAAAAATCACATTTTACGGTAAAACTCAATGTAGCACTATAAAAACATTGTGCTAGTGGATGCTCTGAATAGTAAACGGGTCATGGAGGTAATTTAAGTAAAGTTATAATCTGAAAAACCCGTATTTACAAAAACAGCTGTGCACAATTTCGAACTTTGACCCCCAATATCTCCATAACTAGGGGGTTCCCAGGTAAGGTCTAGAACCAAAAAATGATCGCAGTGGTGGGGAGAACAAGTGCCCTTCGTTTGCGTTAAGGGTACTTTTACACCCTTTATAATAGTACTCTCTTTGTCTGACTCACTACTTGTTACATGGAATAACTGGCATAATGTACTTGACACATCTTTACTACATAGCTTAATCGTAGAACACAGGTGTTATAGTAAGTAACAGCATCAAGTGCTGAAGTGAAGTGTGTCAACGAAGTCTTCGACCAAGCATTCTGTACATCAAACTAGGTAACTCTCAACAAAAACGATTGTTCTGAAACGAATTTTGGTATGCAAGTCAAGCGCTCCCATTTTCGTTTTAAAGCACCTTATGGCCAAGCGCAAACATCACAAAGCAGCGTAGCTTCCACTATGATATTTGAAGCATGGAGATGTATTTGAGATTTACAAACTACTTAGACTTAAAATAATAATATGAACACTATGTACATGTATCAGAAACAGAAAAATATCGACCGCATCACTGTCAGCGGGAGTTCCATTACCAATTTGGTTGGCAATGCTGATTCTTTGGTCAAGAATTAGACCAGCCTTATAAACAACATCATCATCATCAGCCTAAAATGTTAGGTTGGAGTAAGAGGGATGGGTTATAATCCACCACGCGGGCCCAGTGCGGATTGGTAGATGTCTCATATCTTCGAAATGTTTGGTTCTAAGATATGCCGGTTTCCTCAAGATGTTTTCCTTTACCATTTTGAGAGCAGTTGTGATGAAATAACCTACACAAAGTAATGCACCTGCCTGGGTTCGAACCCACGACCAACTGTTCGTAAGTCGGGGCCGCTACCACTGGACCACCACTGCGCTCCTTACAGACATAATAATTATTTATTGCAGTAGATATTATTATTGATTAATATTATCTTCTGCAATCCCCTGTTAACTCAAGTCATCACCAATCTCGTGCCACTAAATTAATGAATGAACCTTCCTGGCAGGCGTGCCGGCCCGCATCCCTTCGCCGCGCGAGTTAGCCGCGCACACGCAGTCCATAATGCAGAACGCCCTCATCAAGAAAAAACTGGAGGAGCAGCGAGAGAACTACCGCCGCAGGCAGGAGATGTCGCAGCCCAAACAGTCCACGCCTATATCATTTACACCCACCTCGGTGAGTTCTTTAGTAGCAGTGTTTTGAAGTAATATAAATATCGCTGGCGAAAATTGGGCGTTCCATACTCTGCTGCCTCACTTTCCGAGGATTACAAGCATGGTGTTTTATTGTTTGTAGAAAATATTGTAATCCAGATTTATTTGGTACACTCGAATATCAAAGGGTTGTTGTGATTTTGAGTGGCTTTGGCATACACTCTTATTATTTCTATAAATATCTACCAATATTACGTATTACAAGGCCATAAATGGTGACTGGTCACTGCTATGCAGGAAAGGAATGTAATTCATCATCATCTGGATATCCTGTCCTAAAAATATTGGGATCAGCTTTTTGTCAAACCGGTTGCAGCTGAATACTAGTTTTCTTTTTACATAGAAAGGCAAATCATGAAAAGGGAAATCTTCCCTCTACTGCTCAACGCAGTTACTAAAAAGTTAATTTTTTGAAAATTGCAATTTTAATGGGTTTAGAGTGGCAAAATGCCACAAGAACAATATCCACATTATATATTTTTTAATTTTTTTTAACCTAATTTATGTTGTTTCAGGTATTACGTAAGATGACTGCAGAGAAAGAGTCTGATGCGCCAAGTCCGAAGCAGCAGCAATGGACGCAGCCACCCAAGGTGCCGCAGGGCAGGCCTATAGTTAAGGTAACACCGATCTAAATATGTACCAAATTTTACCTAGGCTTTGGAATACTTAGTGAGTAATATTTTCACTAGAGGTCGCTTTCGTACGCAAAATACGTGCTTTAGATGTGGATTTGCGGACTCCAGTCTATACTAGACTACCAGTATATACTAGTTCTCGCTTTTGATATCCTAAAATGCGAAGTAGTATTCTGCTAGGTATTTGACAAATGTTAAGTGTCCCGTCGTTTGTGAGGCAGTCATCTAAGAATATCCACCTGAATAGGTTTTATTTGCTGCGGCCAACCTGTGTTCGGAGTCTTTCCATTTAGGGATTTCCAGTTCAGCCGTCGCAACTCTTCCCCATATGAGAGATTAACTAACTGCCGGACTATACAGAATTATACTTATTTGAGTCAGTCGGATCCCCTATTGACACAAATGTGTTATGTACGGAAACACTTTCTTGCCACAGCTTCAGTCTTCCAGCGACCCCGTTTCGCGGCCACAAACAAATGCTAAAGGATGTGATGTTGCTTGTTTCAGGGTAACCAGAGCGGAACAGCGCCAACGATGGGCTACGCGACACCCAATGATTACCAACAACATTATATCCAACAGCAGCAGGTATGTTACTTGTTAATTGATGTCATAACATATATTTTTGAAGTCGCCTTTTGCATCTGACATTAGATCCTAACTTCAGAGAGGACAGGTGTGTAATACTCGCAAACGGCGGACGCGTATGATCAAATGTAGGAAATTTGGACGAAGCGAAAAGGGTATGTAAGGATCGTAGCAGATAGTGATCTCTGGTTTTTGCCTGCCCTTGTGGGAAAAGGGCGTGAGTTTATTTATATATGTACGCCTTTTGCATCGTTATTGCAAGGTTCTGAGGGCCAAAACACAGTGAAGTTACTGATACTGATGGCCCGACATTAATATACTGCATCATCCCACTACTAGGTCAAAGCTTTTTTTTTGGAGTGTGGGAAATTTTTAAATGACTCCTCCCGCTCTGGGCAAAGCGGCAGGGAGTATCAGACTTAAAAACCACCCATGTTCCTTCTTAGCTCTTTGTGCCGTGGTATCTCTTTCGAACATCTCGCAGCCCCGACGGGATTATGTTACGCCTTGTCTTCTTCACCTTCTTCGTCTTGCCTCTCCCCATGACTTCCAGTTGGAGAAGTTAACAGTGAAGTTATGATTTGAATTTTCAGACAATAAATAATACGGTATTTCACCAAAAAAATCGAATTAGTCAGTCTGTTAGATTATCAAAAAATATTGGATACGTGTTTATTGTTTTATCAAATTAAATAAAAATTGTCGAAAATAAAACGTGTCAAAGTGATCTCACACGACTTGACACGACTTTTGGAACTACTGTATCGTCTGCATCTTTTGTTTACGTGAGAAAAGAAAAAAATACGTGTTCATAATTTTTTGGAAATCTATCTGACGGACTAATTAGATTTTTTTGGCGAAATACCCTATTATAATAGATCAAAATCCCTAACTTGAAACAAGCAAGCTTAGCTCAGAACTTAACCTAAGTAATTATTCTAATACATCTCCGCATCTGTCAGTATAATTATTTTGATGCATAGACGAAATAACAATGTTGTGTAATGTTACAGCAAATGCTGGGTTCAGTTCGTCCCTTCCCTCATCCTCCTCAGAGGCAGCAAGTACCGAATTCGGTAAGTTACCATATAACAAAATAATAATTCGTTTTTGTATGCAAGAAGGATTTAGAATATCATTTTTTTAAATATGTTTAACACTGCGTGCGCTGCTTTAGTAGTGCAAGTGAGACTAAAATTACCTTTCGCAAAACTAAGTATATCTCAAATAATGTTTTCTGTTATTTACAGTACAATAACATGAACAATATGGCCCGCGGCATGGCTGGTGGCACCTCACTTCATAAGTTACTTATCCAGTCCCACCAGAGGAGTCTTAATGGTAAGTACACATTTGAATACTTTACTAAAACGTCGTCGGAGAATTTCTGTGAAATATTTGAGCTTTAAATATTGTAGAATACTCTTTCCTTTATTTCTTGTGAAATATATTCCTTTAGAATATTTTAAAAAGTAATTGTATTTGAGTGATTATTACTAAAACCAATGTATAGCTTAATCAGCCTATAAAGAGTCTCTGCTGGGATACAGGCTGACACGAGTTGGTACAGTCGAACAAGCTAATAAGTATACAGCCAGCTAACTTGCAATTACTTTTAAGATTATACAGATACATTTAGCGAAACTCTTTATAAAACATAATTGTAATCAATATTCATCTTTGACATTTCCATTTGTTTTCTCATGTTTCCTTCATCGTTTAGGGAGCACTGGTGATGCAATAAAATACCGAAGTTTTACGTGGGTTTGGGTTCGAAAACCTCGGCTTATACCGTTTTTATTGAGTTACTATACTTTGCTTTCTCTAACAGAGACAGTTGTAGTCACAGTCATATTGTTTTACTCAAAAATGCATGCAATGTTGTCATTATTTTGACAACCTTGTTTGAGCAAAGTCGACCTTGCCGTTCTGTTTCAAGGAGCGGCCGTCAAAGTTTTGCTGGCCGCTCTAACAGGCCGGCAATGTTTTGCCGACCGCTATTTTAACGTTTCAACGTTTTAAAAAATCAATTACAAAAAGATTTTATTTAAAACACAGCTGTTTGTACGTCTAAAGGTAAAAAAAAAAAAAGATTTAAATGAAGTAATAAATGAAGAAATAATCCAGCAGTCAAACACCGCATTAGAATTATCGCAAACTATCAGTAATATCAAACCGGGAAAGTCAGTGTTGAATTTTAGTAACTGTACTTTTCATAATTGTCATTTTAATTAAAATTCTAGTTAATTAATATATTTTTTATTTAAATTACTTGCTGGTTTTATTTAGATTAGGTACTTGCATTTTTGAGTAAAGCACTATACAAACCTTGGCCCACAATGACTGCTTCGCTGGTCACGCTATGATTGCCTCGAGCTAGCCTAGCTACGCTCTAGGCCTCTCAGCTTGGCCATCATTGCAGCCCTTGCTGTCCGCTGACCGCGCTGTGTCGGCCTGGAGCTGCGCTACGCTGCGCTATCGGCCATCATCAGCGCGACCAGCAAAGTAGTCATTATAGACCGCGGCAGTAATGTACTATTATTCGACGGCAATGATCGGCACAGGCAATTTCGCAGACATGGCGGGCGCAGGCGGCGCCGGCGGCGGCGACAACCAGCTGGCGCGCTGGTTCTCTCCCGAGTTGCTGGCGCGCGCGCAGGCCGGCAAGCTGCCCTCCGTGCACGTGCCCAACGCACTCGCGCTGGAGGACCTCGAGCGTCACCACCACAGCGCGCCCGTGCACAACTGAGGAACCTCCCCCCCCCACACACACTGCATACTCTACCCGTGGAGTCGTCTTCCCTATTAATCCCGAGTTATACATTACACGCTCAGTGCGTTTCGCCAGTCGTTCCGACGAGAGACTCGCCCTAAACGACGACACCAAATTGTTAACAGTGAAGCGAACATTTCTAGGTCTATGAATACAAATGCTCAGTTCAAATCGACACTCGATTCCTGTAATAGCAATAATGAATTTGTCAAGCTCCATATAGAAAGTAATATAGTATTAATCTACTCCCGTATAAAAGCTGAGGTAAAACGTATAATGAGTATTAAAACTCGTATTGTGCGCAAAAAATGCGTCGCAGATTGCATGTTTCGATAATTTTATGCAAACATAGTCCAACATTCTATTCGAGATTTAGATCTGAAATCATTGTTTTCGGTTCTATAAATTTGTCACATTTTGTATTTATTTGGAACATTGAAAAGAAACATTTACATATTCTTACCTGCTTTCAAAATACTGATGATGATGGGATAATAGATAGCGGCAATCTACTGTAATAGAAACTAAGATATTGAGTTGTTAATAATCTCAAGACATCGAAATACATTGATAACTTACAAGCACGGACGAAGTATGAAGTATGTAGAAAATAGTTTAATGTATATCGTAAGACCTGATTTTGCCTGTTTGTAGTAAACTAAAATTCATACGTCCGCGACTTGTAACCGTAACATTGTAGAAATCTCAAATCTAAGATACATTTTTTTTTTTACAAAATTAGGATGTCAGTGTCCCCTTCAAATGTATTACTGGACAGAACAAGTATTGACAAAATGGCTGATGGCGAGTAACAATTTTGATGTATTAATTTCTCTAGGCTGTTTCGACTGATAGTCATTATTTTAACCCGCTGTCAGCTCCCAACTTTCAATTGACTTCATTAAAGTGGAGTAGGAACTCCTTCCATGACAATCATGGACAAGCACTGACCGCAAGAAATAAGGCCAAATTGTAAAGTGAGTTCACTTGATCTGGTTTTCTTGTTTTCGGTGTTAGGTTAGGTCAGTCGAGATGCGAGCGAGTGTGATCGGATGTGTGCGAGCGTGAGTGTGTACGTACGTCTACGGTTGTGTTTGTAAGCATTTTTGTTACTACGTCGTTTATGTGAGGAGAAGGATTTTCGTTAATAAAAATAATAATAGAAGTATTGTCTTCCCCGCGTCTGAACTCAGCGACGCGGGGAATGGACCTAGTTAGGGCGACTGTTTTAGTTCCGAATCGCGATTTCATTTTGTAATACGATTTTGGAATTTGATACAAGTGTAACTAAAAAAAACACATTACATTTGTGTTTTAAATTCCTTGAATATATTTTTTTATGAATTTTACGATTCGTGTGCGATTTTAGCGATTCTTTTTTCATCATTGAGACCTGAGCTAGATGCATGTCAATTATCATTTCGGTTCGCCGCACAGTAGGAGCGTATACAGATTGACTCTGCAGTATAGATATTACCAACCTGTTTCAGTTAATGTTCCCTGTGTACGCCCTTACGACAAATGTAGAGTATTACCGTCCAGAAAGCGTATGTCAATCTCTTTGTTAGAAACTCAAGCAATTATTCTACGCCTATGCCTGTTAATTAATTTAATATGAATAAACTATAAAACCCTATTGTTTTAGACCAGCATCATGGATTGTTCACGATGGACATATTACCCAAGTTTCCAAATGTTTTAAATGATGCAATGTGTAAAATGTTTTATTCTGTATTTAGTCTGTTGAAAGGAAGCTAGTCAATGGTCCATCTGAACGCACACTGGTCGTATAGCGCAGGTTTCAAAGCATTTTGACGACATTTTGAGACGGATTTGACGGGCTCTAATCATGAATTGATGGTTTATTTATGAGGGGACGTGGTACCGTGAGGGACGCATGAGATGCGTCACTTTCGGGACCAAGGTACCAAGTTTTACTGGCGAAATTTTAGTTTAACGGGAATGTGAGCCGTGGCCACAGCACGGTGGCACGCAGCTGTGCCGATGCTTACTTGTAACAACTTGAGAATGTCTGTAAGCTTTAAATTATTGATTAAAGAAAAAATTGAAAGTTTCTCTTTGTTTTATTGCTTGTAAAAACACTGGAATACCATGGTTTGAATTGATACTCTTCTTCAAAGTGACAGTTTTGCTCATTATTTTCAGATGTCTTCAAACTTCCGGTTTCGTTTTAAAACTCCTATAGTGAAGGTACACAGTATCTGGTTGTGTGAACTATGCTGAAAATTTAATGCGGGCTGAAGGGGACTCTGTGTAAGAACCGTCCAGGTGTTCCCTTCACACACTTGCACCGGAGATAGACCGGTGAACTAGTGCGCCATCCACGATCCACTTGCACTTGCTTCAAGTATAGGTATGTACTGAATCTTAATTACGTACAATGTGTTATCGCAGCTGAAAGTCTTACAATAATACAACAAAAGTTATAACTAGTTGCAACACTTAATTCACCATTAAAAAGCACATTTGTTTTAACATCTTTATTATTTCCAAGTTACATGTTGCGCCAGTTAAAAGTCTAAAAGGGAAAAATAACATTGTTATCTCGCTGCGATGATACCTACTAGAATATAAAATTATTAGACACTACGACTGAAGAACCGTCAACCTAGCGTTAAAAACACGTAATACTGGTTGAAGGCCGACTGCATTATTTTTACTAATACCTAATTACGCCTTAGTTTATCATAATCGGTATTACATTGTAGAGGAAAATTAATGTTGAATTTTATTATCCTGCAATTATTGTTAGTTCAAAGTCATCATCGTCGACACGGCACGTCTATGAGGCAAGAAAATTGTTCATAAACATCATGAGTAAGAAAGTACCGCTACTAGTCCACAACCCGAACCCCACTGCTGAGGTACGTACTTGTCTTTTATTGTAAATTCTGTAAGGCACATAGATTTTAGTTACTATGAAGTACCTACTGAGGTACTCAAAAAGTGGTGGTTAGCAAGCTGATAACAACTTTTTGCATTCAACAAGCTGTTATTATTAAATATTACTATGAATTCTAATAATAACATTTTTTTTGTTTAGTAGAGGTCATAGCATTTGCGGCATCAACTTGCTTGCGACAGAATAAACTTATTTCCCATGTAAACAGTATTTAAGTTTGCTGTTTAGAAGGGAACAAGATATCTTTAGGATACACGGAAAGTAAATAGTTATTTAAAGTCTAAATTTTTGACGTCAAAAAACTAATGAACGCCCCTAAAACACGTCCTGTTGTTTTAATGATATATAAACTCATTATTCTGATGAGCTAAAACGCCCTCTTTATGGATTATACTGGCCTTGGTAACCTTGTACAATGTAGCAGATAAGCAATTCAAGAAAACAATACAGAATAAAAACAACTATAGCCCCAAAGGCTGCTTACGTGTAAAACTAAAAACAATTTTCCTCCGCACTGAGAAACTTAAACTAAAAGAAGGAAAACACTTTCAAAATTCGTAAATATTACAATATTAAATCTTGCAATCTTTTTATTCTGAGGCTAGATTCCGTTATTTAAAATACTAACACTATTCTGTTTACATACACTTTCAGTAATATATTCACGTATGAAATAAAACGTAAAACTCGATGAAGTGACACCAAATTTTCATTTAAAAATGTGACACGCCCGTTCTCTGTGTTGGTCGGAGGCGCACTGAATTGCCGCGGGGCGGACGACCGCATTTAGTTCTTGTTCCACATAGCTTAGTACACGTACAGCAACCGGGTGTCGTCATACTGCCTAGTGCCAACAGACATGCGCAGTTAGCACAGTACGTACTCATATACTTGTTGGTTGGTCGATACAGAAATAGCCTTGTAGATAAAATGTTTGAGCGAACGCGGGTACAATGTATAATTGAAGAGACACGGTTTTATAAGTTCAACAGTACGAAAGCAAAAGTTGACGATTGCTTTGTTTTGACTCTTTCCTCAGAGCAAGATTGAGGTCAGTAGTTATTATTAAATGCAGGCCTACATTTAATAATAATAATAAAAAAAACAATATTAAGTGCGTCCATGACAAACCTCTGCGTAACAAAATCGCTGGGTTTGCTACCCATTTGATGAGACGCCTCAGACACTCTCAGGTCAGAGGAATCTCTATCAAGCTGCAAGAAGAGGAGCGTGAGAGGCGTGATAACTATGTGCCTGAGGTATCTGCCCTTGAGCACGACATCATTGAAGTCGATCCCGACACCAAGGACATGTTGAAGATGCTCGACTTTAACAACATCAACGGTCTGCAATTGACGCAGCCTGCCACACAAGGTGGCTATGGTGGCAGACGTAATTAAGGATAATAAATTAATTAATTAATTAATAATAATTAAGGATAATTTTAAGAATTTTAACGTGATTCATATTAATTCCTATTTTATTTATTTACAATTGCCATACATTTTTGAATATTCCTTAAAATATCACAAAAAATAGAAGTATTGTAGCTCCACGGCCTCCACCGGTATCGGGAACCGGGTCCGAAGTAACGGCGGGCGGTCGGGGCTCCAAAAAAAGGAACCTCGTAACAATACGAACAATAAACGTGATTCATATTAATATTAGAAAAATGTATTGTCACCAGGATCCTAAGGTGTGTGCGAAATTTAAGCTCAATTAGTTGGGGGGAACTTGTTTGAAAGTCAGTTGTAAGATTTAACCAATATTAAATAACTGACCATCCGACTAAATAACGAACAACGCAAAATAAAATAAAAGCGTATTACTTTAAAACTGTTTTAAAACATATGTTCTGTCTACACTAATCTATATTCTAAGATTTGTTTGTTTGTAACGAATAGGCTCCGAAACTACTGGACCGATTTGAAAAATTCTTTCACCGTTGGGAAGCTACACTATCCCGGGGTGACATAGGCTCATTTTATCCCTGTATTCCAACGGGAACGGGAACTACGCGGGTGAAACCGCGTGACGTCCGCTAGTGTATTATAATAAGCGTTGTGTTTAAACACCCACCAGAAAAGAACCTATTTTACTACCAGAAAAATATAAATACCTGCCAGAATGGATAAATGCTCACCAAATTGTGTTTCATAAAGTATTGCAGAAATGAACCTATTTTCCTTTTTATTCTATTCCATGAAGATTTATAAACGCCTTACGTAAACTCCAGACCAAGTATTTTATTTTATCGCTAAATAGATGTTACCATTATTTTATTTCACGACTTTCATTTTCATGATCATAAAATTTTTTGAACATCAAATATAATATTGTGCCCACTGTGCCCTGGCACTCCCAAGTAAAGAAAGGCGACTCACCGATCTTGAGAAAAACAAATGATTGTAACCTTACTACTCTCCTACTTCAGGGTGGTTTAAAAAAAAAAGGATGCCCCAAGTCCCGAGCTCGCTTCGCTCGCTCTTGCATCCAAGCTTTCTTAGTAGCGGGTTCGCATACCCTACGATTATACGATTACATTAGAGCTATTTAGAACTGTCATTTTGGGTATTAATATTACTATTTCAGAGAAACAACATTTGGTGAGCATTTATCCATTTTGGTAGGCAAAAAGTATGTAACAACACGTATTATATTCTGATGAGTGTATAATAATATCAGAACTTTAAACGTATAGAGTGGGTTTTTTTTGAAGTTAACATATTTTATGTGGTGCTCTAATCTAGGGTCAAATTTTTTTTTGGTGAGCATTTAAATTGTAGCCTTTTAATAATTATATCATAGTATTGTTCTTCTTTCAGATTGTTGCTACCACTTCTAAATCTTCGATAGCTACAATTCTACAAAGTTTTGTTTCGATTCTATATTACACGTAAGAGACCGACGCCAGCAGAAAATGCCAAGCTCGTTTTTATCGTGGAATCTTATAACACCGTTACTGAGTCATCGTCATAGTCGTTTCCAAGTATCGAATGAATGTTGTTTGGTCTCTTAGTTACTAACTACATCAAACTTTTGAAATTGTATCCAAGGTTCAGTCGGTAATGTTACAACAGCCTGCTCACAGCGTGCCACCCTAGCCAGCCAATGACAGCTAACCATAACCATGCCACTCTAGCAAACCATAGCCATGCCACTCTAGCATACCATAGCCATGCCACTCTAGCCAGCCAATGACGGGCAACGACTCGCGAGCCAATCACAGTCAAGCGAAGACACCGCCATAACCACCGGATGCCTCCGGTGGGGATATCAGTCTATATAATGCCCTGTAAGCTCAGTTTCGAGGTCTTGTCGCGCTCGATTGTGAAACCTGTAAGTCGAGACTCCGTCCGAATAAAATAATGAATCAGTTCCTGTCTATTTTTTACCACTGTCGTTACAGTAATGAACAAACTGGGCCTGGCTACTATAAACGTATACTTCAGACTTCTATTTTAATAGATTTGGCTCTAAAAGAAATAAAAAGCGGATTGTGCCAGTTTTTGCAGTAGAGCCTGGACGGTTGATGTAGTGGCCGAGTGCACCTATCAGAGTGCTTTTCCCCTATGTTATGTAGCAAAGATTTACGCTCACCGGCTATTACACACCGGTTAGTCCGGCTTTCCAAATATCACTAGTAAAACCAGCTTGATGCATATATTTCTGAAACATCTTTCATGCAAACAAAGTTGCAAAGTCGACTTTGCTTATGCACACTTTGCAGACTTCCCAAAACTAACCAGTTTGGTTGTTTTTTTTTTCACCAGAGATGTCATATGCATTGCTATGGATGCCTTTGATATCCACCAATCATATTCATTGGTGCACATAGCATAGCACTGGTGGAAACGGATTCAACTAAGATATGTTTTTTATATGAAAAGATGCGTGCAATGGATGCGTGCTATGAATGTGTGCTATGGTTGCGTGACTTGCGTGCTATGGATGCGTGCAATGAGCGCCGCTTCCCTACTATCGATACATCGCAAAGTTCGAGCTGCGCATCTTCCTCTCGCAGCTATTTTTGGCGGCGCATATTCAATATTCACAGCACATCTTACTCGCACCGCTACATAGCTTAATATCGGTGGAAACGGTCAGTTTCACAGCTTAGATATCACATCTTCGCAGCATAGCTGCATAGCACATCTCTGGTGGAAAAGCAGCCTAATGTTTGAGCAACGTTTGTTTCATTTACTTTAATATTTATTTGTATTGTAGTTTGGAAAAAAGACGTTTGAGCCAAACTTTTATCGTGTGAGATAACTTTTATCGAAAGGTGACGCAAACACAGCGTTTTTTAGATAGGAACGTTAGACATTCGAGGCCATCCAGCCGACTATCGTTAAGTAGGTAATAGGGTAGTAGACTGACTAAAAAAAATATGATTCTGTTAAGTCCGTCTGTTAGATTAACGAAAAATATTGGACGTGTTCTTCGTATTATGAAATAAATAAAAAAATACGAGAATAAAACGTGTCAAAGATCGTGAGTGGGGGCTGGTGTCGTATGTTTCTGGTAAAAAATCCTACCCAACTGTGACGACGTGCGACTTTTCGAAGCACTGTATCGTCTTCATTTATTGTTTACCTACGTGAAAAAACAAAAAATACGTGTCCATATTTTTTGGAAATCTATATGTCGGACTAATTAGATTTACCGTAATACCTACTTACGATAGTTTGAAGTACACTAGTTAATAGGGTATTTCACCAACAAAATCTAATTAGTCCGTCAGATAGATTTAAAAAAAAATATTGGGTACGTATTTTTTCTTTTTTCACGTAAACAAAGAATGAAGACGATACAGGGGGCCAATTCTCGATTTTCGCCATTTATCTCGAGTTCGAGATCGTAAGTCTATCTCTATGTCTATTAAAAATATCTCTATCTCTACCAAAAAATGTCGAATTGAGCAGAATTCCGTATTCTCAGTCAAAATAGAAATAAATGTCACGAAAATGTCGAGTCGAGTGAAGATAATGTTACCATTATGAAGAATCGCACGTTCTGTTTTAGGTAGCTATGAGTTAATGAATGATTTTGTTTTAAAACGCTGACTAAACTTAATTATTTAAGTATAAAACGAAACGTTTAGTGTGTTTCAAGATTTTCGTATGCTCTTCGTGAAATAAAGAAAACAAATTGACAGTTGAGTGTCTGTCAGTGTCAGAATTTGCGCCTTTTTGCGGTTCCTTCAAAACTTTTGATATGTTTACATGTACCTACTGTGTTTACATCATTATTGGGTGCTGTTTTACATTTTAAAAGTTTTATTTTAACATGGAGGGGAAAATCAAACAAGGCAAGGGCACAAATCAAAGAGTATAAATCGAATTTCCAGTAAGTATGAGATGCCAAGCCGTATTTTATTTAAAAATTAAAGAAAAGAAAACACAGTGTACAATTCAAAACTCAACGAATTCACTCAGAAATGACGTATCTCTACAATCGACATGACATCTCTACTGCTCAGAAGCACTCGACATGAACTCTAACGTTAGCTTTCGACAAATGTCGAATTCGACATCCCCAGAATAGCAACTTTTAAAATTTGTCGAAAAAATGACGTCATTAGAAATTTTTGTCGAGTTCGACACCATCTCTAAAATCGAGAATTGGCCCCCAGTGCTTCGAAAAGTCATGTCAAGTCGTGTGATGTATGAAAATAAAATGAACCCCGCCTGCTTACAAGTTTTGTTTAATTTAAAATGTGCTTGTTTTTTCTGCCTCTGGATTAGTAGTCTTATTTTATTTTCGCAGCAACGATCGTCGACCGATATAAACAGAGGCTGGCTCCTTGCCGGAGTCTTTTAAGCAATTATTATGTCATTGTATAAGGCTGCAAAAAACGAAACATTTGAACATTTTGATCTCAAATTACGTATGATCTGCATTAAGTCGAGGCTTCTGCTTCATGTAAATATTTTCGTTCTCTATGCTCGCTCTTGCAGCCTACTCTTGAATCTTATCTTGGTTTGATCTCAAATTACGTATCTGCATTAAGTCGAGGCTTCTGCTTCATGTAAATATTTTCGTACTCCCTGCTCGCTCTTGCAGCCTACTCTTGAATCGAAGTCACTCATTTATGTAACACGCTTTTGAAAAGTCGAAACAATTCTAACCTTTCCAAGGGTTGTGTTTTGCCTTTGTATAAAAGTCGATCAAGTGTGGTATGAAGGATCCTAAGCATTCTAACATGTCCAACATAGTAAATATATACCTTTGATTAATAAAAGCTTCGAGCTTTTGGAGCCTTAGCTCTCTAGGATTCTCAATTCGGTTCTATTTTTTTCCGATTGGTCCCATAGAAATTTCATAAAAATCGGTTCAGTGGTTATGTTTTTTTTCTTCATGACCTATGTTGACAATGACATGATGATCCTTAATAACTCTGCGTCTAATTATTTTTTGATCTTCAGTTTGACTCCGTAAGTTGATGAGTACATAATATCTGTTTCTGACGGAGACGGAGAGCTTACATTTGTTTGAATTCCTAGCTGGACTTTTTAAATAACTCGTTCGTAAAAACTTTTCATTAGGTATGGTATATTTTTACTATGTCCCGCTTTCGACGAAAGAATCCCGTTTTTTCACAGAAAACCTACGAAATCCCGACAAAAATTCTGGCTACGCTGAACCAGTCCGATGTGATAACAATTTTGAGGTGGCTATTGCATTTTAGATTCTTAGAAGAACTTCTGCTGCATCCATAAACATTTTTTTTTATCATCCTACTGCCCTTCTTGCCTATCTTAAAAGCTTGCGACGACGCACCGGCAGACAATCTTGAGGTGGTAATAGAATTTGGACCAATTTAAGCCTACGCAGACACGCAAATTAAGACAATTACTGATTAAAGATAAAAGTGGCCACTTTTGGCGGTAATAAGCCTTTGTTCGTTTTAAGACAGATTCGCTTTAAGGCAGATTTACCATACTTACATAATAAAAAACAATTATTTACTTATATGAACAAATTGGCATTGATTTGGGTTCTAAATTCCTTGGGTCCTTTATTTAGGTCTTTTTTTATCCGATATTCTTTATGTGCCCATGAGGCCTATGTGAAATAAAAATATTTTGTTTTATTTTTTATTTTTTGAAAAAAAAAAAAAACTTGTTAGTTTTCATAGGTACCTGTTATGCAAATTCATACTTTTGCTTCTCCTTCTTCTCCTTCAATACAGCGAAAGAAAATCGCGAAAAAAAAAAAAAAAAAAAGTTCATGACAAAAAAATTTTTAGTTCTACTATTTTATTTCCTCGAAAGTGTATTGAAGGACGTCGGTTTATCAAACGCATTTTTTTTTTCATTTCGTTGTGTTGTTCCCCGAAGGGTGAGGCAGAAGTGTACCCTCGACTCAGATAAAGATCCACTGACAAGTCGCTCGTGTGTGAGCTACCTATAGAAACTGGAGATGTAATTAAAAACTTAGTAAAAAAAAACTCGTCATCTTTAATTTTTACTTTATAAATTCCAAAATGTGGGCAACGAAATGTAATTACTCTGCGCTTATAATAAAACATAGTTCTTGTCATATACCTCGTGAAACCTAATGCTAAGATTTCTATAAAGCTTTCACCATTAGAAAACGGGCTATACGCGTTTACAACGTATTTATAGCTACGCATTTATTCTGTGGGACACAATAACTATAACTACGGTTGTTGGATCGATTGCCCTAAATGGGTGTTGGCTAGCTACACAGCACATTGCTACATTGAACGGCGAAGTCCCTCTTACGTTGTCTCACATTTCATCCGTTCTGCGAAAACTAAACTTAGGGTAGAGCTGGTACTATTGTTAGGTACTTAAATTCTTCACGTAAGTCGTACGACGTCACACTAATCGGAACTTTTTTTAAAGATGCTGCTTCGTGTTTCCCGTAATGCCATTCTGCAAATTTAGAGCTAATACAATTTGAAACCACATCGTTCCAGCGACTTGGAGAAAAAGATAACCGGTGTGGGCCCGTGTAGTCTCCCCCTCCAAGGTTGCGGAATTTGTTCGAAAGAGTCACCCTCCGGTAACTCTTCTCCCTGGAACGCAAAGAGCAAGGAACACGGATGGGTTTTAGTTTCCCAGTCTGTGGTTCGTTCGAAGAATTATATTCTGGCGAAAAGTTACCAATGCATGACAAACAAATCATAGAATCTACTATCTGATTCTGTCTACAGTCCCAGTTTGTAACGCGACCCAGTCACCTTCTATATTTATGTACACAATGTTTGCTGCACTCGATTATTTGTTTTATGTCAACAAAATGTAGTGCTATATCGGACATAAATGTACGTTAATTTGATACATGCTTAATTACTTCCTAATATTATAAGTTTATTTGTGAAATGCTTGTTTAATTCATGCTTCATCTTACACTTTAACTATGTGTATTAAGTAATTAACACCTAGACTTATGTCTATTTTACTTAAAGTAATTCTTAATCAAAATTATTATATATTATTTAGATTGTAGTAGGTGGCGCTACCCATGGGAAATAGGAGAGCTAAGAGGACGTATAATAAGTGGATGTATGTAGGTAGCTAATTAATAAACTAAAACTGCTTAGGATAAGCAGTCCAATATGGGGATCAATAAAACTTATCTTTTATGCGGAACCTGGTACGAAACTTGACTCATTAAAAGCAATGGCGAAATCACTAATAGGGTATTTCACTAAAAAAATCTAATTAGTCCGTTTGTTAGATTATCTAAAAATATTGGATTTATGTGTTTTTTGTTTTATTAAATTAATAAAAAATAACGAAAATAAACCGTGTCAAAGATCATGAGTGGGGGCTTTTGACGTCACTTTGTAGGTAAAACACACGACTTGACGCGACTTGACTTCATCTTTTATTTAAGTGAAAAAAGAAAAAATACGTGTTCATAATTTTTTGAAAATCTATCTGACTGACTAATTAGATTGTTTTAGTGAAATAACCTATTGTTTTGCGTCTAGAAGATGTTAGTTCATCTAATAAAGCATTCTCCAAAACAAAACGCTTAGAATCAGCTAACAAAAGAACTCCGCAGCGCATAACCTGTACTGCTGTTCACCACCGCAAAGTATGTTTGTATGCAAAAGTAATTTTAAGTCATATTGTTACCTAATTTCGTTTATATCTTTACAAGGAGACTCTTATTAATAGTTACTGCAGATGCTAACTGCTCTGGAAGTTCAGATCAAATTGATTGAGAAGCTTGTCATCAGAATCAAACGTTCTGAATTTCGGAGATCATTCACTTGATTGATTCTTAAAGGCATTTCAGACGTTTACACCTGGCTGGCTGAATAGAAACTGACACAGTAGTGCCGACGAGGATTGAATTTGTACTGTTGGCTCACTTTACACCACTAACATTAGTTCGTAACTATTACGTTGTGTGTATGTCGTCTTCCATACTATGACTATGGTATGTTGTCTTTAAGACTAATTGACGTTCATACTGTGCATTGCAGACGATTGCATGTCTAGCCAGCTTACCTGAACAAAAACTGGAAGACAATCCTACTATGCTCTAACAACTTTTCATAATGGTCGTGAAGCGTTTAAAGCGTTTGTAGTGTCTTGCAAGTGATTACCAAAGCTGTCACTCTTTCTACTTTCACAAAATTTGTACCTACCTGATAATATGATTAAATGAGTCTTCAGAGGATGAAGATGGCAAAAATCTTTGCCTATCAAAATTGTTCTCACCACAATACCTACCTACCTACTCCTTATCCATTATTTTCATTCATCTACCTACTCATCTCAGTAAATATAAGTTCGACACGGACGTTTTGGACATTACATTTTTGTGCACGTTTCATTTTCTTGCAAGGGGCGACTCCGCGCGCCGCAACACGATAAGAGTTCGGTACGGGATATTATGTTGCTAGGAGTCTTGATAATTTCTTCGCGTTATATTATTTTTTCACCAAAATTTTGCAAATGCAATAGGTAGGTAAGTAGGTACCTACGCTTTTATATTTTACAATCCACAAAATAGCTCAAACCAAAATAGGTATGCCGCAATTTTCACTTTTGTATCACATTATTTCGTTATGAACAACTTTATCACAACATATAATATTATTTGATAATAATTTACTGATTTTACTAAAACTCGTAGCTCACTTGACAGGTAACTGACAATTAAAAAATATAGACTTGTTTTAATCGATACCTGCGCGAAGATTGCGCAATTTTATACATTGATCGTGGAAGGTACCTCTATTTACAATTTGTTTCTGGCTGGTCGATGACAAAACACTACATCACGAAAAAAAAACTCGCGTATGTTCTAGAACGTGTCACTATTTCTCTGAGTTTGTCAGAAATGAATGAGTGCACAAAAATGTAATGGCGACGCGGTGGCGGGCGGAGGAACAACACAATAAAGGACTCGAGTGAACGAGCTACACACCCAATGTGCCAGAGCGGCGGCCGTCCGTCGAATGATGAATATAAAATTGACGCTGTTGGTGGAGCCCTAGTTGGCGCGGAGGGGCGTGGGTCGCCGTCCTTGCAACGCCGCCGCTACTAACCCGACAGCAGTCGCCATCCGCGCCCGAGAGACGAACAAAGAAAAACAGGAATATAAAACTAGTCAAGTGTTAATGCATATTGCGTTCACACTATAATGATAACAAATCCCTGAAGGAGTGTTAAAGTAACCTAGGATTGTTGATTTTGTTTTGATTTTTTAAAAGGTTAGTAGTGCTTCTTTTAAATACGTAATTTGGCCAGATAAGCGTTGAAATAACACATGCATAATGGCGCCGTCGCGCGCCGCCCGTGGACATTTCTAATTGAAATAGGAATCATTTGTAGCCCAGTGCATGACGCTATCGAGTGTAACGCCAAGTGAGAAACTCATTATAATACAATAAAGTAGATGTTGTTAAATGTACCTATTTCCTCAAATTCTAAATATTTAGTACAAAATACCAACATTGAACTGAGTAAGTATTGTTTAGCTTATTATGCTAGGAAAAGTAGGTTTAGATGGTCAGGTATCAGATATTTCATAACTGTTACCTAATTCTATTTTTTACGATTTATTAGCTGCTCAAGCGGATCAAGATTGGCCATCGGCCGTATAATAAAATGTCTTGGATAAAAAGGTATGTTGTGCAGATGAAATAGTACTTATTCGATGTTTTTATTTCCCACGATCTTTAAAATAATATCTAGGCACATTTCTTGGGTACCTATGTAAATCACTAGCTAGAGGTTTTATTTAAAATAATTTTCATCATGACTTATTATTAGAGCCGTAGGTGATGTGACATTGTGACATAGGTATTAGTTTTAAGTACGACTCGTATCCACAACGCTATATTCTGCGTAGTTGTTAGACCTGATAAAAATTATAAGCAATTTAGAAGCAATTTTACATTAACTGTAATACATTAAAAAAAAGTTGTAATAAATTCCATACTTTTATCCATATTAACATTTAAAATGTGTAAAGAACGAAAAGTCAGTATGCTCATTGATTTACATTTTAGGCAACGAGAGTCGCCATTTTGTTTCGCGTTCATTTCTTGTGGCAGCGTGACACGAAGGGGACGCGAGCAAGGGCGAACGGCGCAGCTGCGCTGGTGTATGACGCCATTATAGTTGCGAGGAATCACGTTTGATTTTAAGAAGAGTGTGCGCGTGAAATTGTCCGTATTTCATTAAATAAATCGTTTAGTTTGTTAATATTGATGAGTGATTTGATTACTGTACATTTGAATAGAAGGTAGGTCAATAACTTTTATTTTGATTACGTGGAATTTAACTCGTTTTATTTATTTGTATGGCGTAGGTTACCCGATGTCAACTTTCGCAAAAGTGTATGTTTTTGTTATGATACAAAAGAAAAATCGTCATACTCCCAAATACTGCGTTGTCAACTCAACAGATACCTACCTAGTGATACATTGTATTCGCGGAATAGGGTAGGTATGTGGTGACCAGTACAGTAGGTACATGGTAGTTTTTTGCCTACTCGGACAAAGTGCATTATGGATTACCTATAGATCTAAACTTACCTAGATCCAGTTTACTTTTCGTGTGCAAAAATAATGAAGAAAACGAAATTTCTTTCGGATGAGCCTATGTTAAATTAATAGGTTAGTGATGTTGATTGATATGTTAATGGAAACAATTCAGCTCATGTACGTGTTAAGTATTGGCATGTGCATATTTACCTACAGACAATAATTCGCAATTTTACGTTTGCTATGTAAATAAGTACTACGGTAGTTTTTGGCTTTTTTAGTATTTTTTTTATTTCACTCGAAATATCAACGATTTTTATTTACTTATTTTAATATTGGGCACTCCCAATATTAATATAATATTTTAGAGTTGATAAATAAATGAATTAGGATCTTACATTATTTTAATCCTATTTGAACGCTCACACCTTTGTTGTGTTCGTCTTTCGATAGACAAAGTTAATAGTTTTTTTTAAGTGGCAGCATTGCCGGAATAGCTAGTGATGTTAAGGAGGAAATCGACTAATATTTGTATTCATTAATATTAAAGTAACTTAGAAGTGTAAAATATTCGAGTCAAGATCTTTGCTCTAGGGGTGGGTTAATAATAGTTAATAGGTAATTTAAATCATCTTGTTTTTTTTTCAACGTGATTTTTGCATTGATCCAGTCGATATATTCATAGCTGTAATGTAAGGTCAACGGTATGAAAGCGACGGCAAATACGGTAGACAGCTGTAAAGTTGTAATTTGATACCGGGAAGGTGATTTCAAATCTTCATTATTTTGAGCACATTCTAACTCGTGTGATTTTAAAAAGAATTATTACACTGCCTACACTAGGTTAAATCTGGGTTAAATTATTATTACCATAGGTTCTGAAATTTTTGGACGAGTTCGACTTAACCCTGCGTTTTTGTGGGCTCCTTGTTTATTGTCCAGACTTTTCCACTAAATGGTATTTGGTGGAAATAAATCGAAACGTACTTACCAAAAATAATGTTTATTTTAATTTTCAGTTACTTTGATTTTCTTTTTTGTATCGTTATCTGGCAAAGTCGTCAGGAATAATAAAAGTTGCCATTTATTTACATCCTACCAATAAGTTCAGCATTGATTTTTCGACCGACAGTATTGGCTATGTCAAATTAAATGTATTTGACTATTAAATTCAACAAGGATTGTTTCTGCCACTAGCCTGCTAGAGACGGCATTGTCATTAAAAACCAAGAATGTCATCGCCTCAAAAAAATGTAAATGCGCTTTATGTGTACATAAAATACAGTTAAAGCCATCATTCACTATTGACCAAAAAAGTAAATTAGATACTACAATTTGATACGGCAGCCATTAAAGTCGCCATTGAATCATAATAATTTCTTAAGTCAAACCGTCCTTTGGTTGTTAGGAATAGTGAGGATTTTCAAACAATGATAGACAAAAGGTACGGTTTTAAAAAAAAAACAGATGCTTTAGGTATTTTACTTTGTGGTATTCCGAAATACCCACCTCTCGACTCGCGGCTCGGATTCAAACTATACCGTGTATATATTTAGATACTCGTGGCTAAATAATAACATTCGCTCGGGTCGATCATCAGGTTAAAGCCGAACCAAGTTCGGTCGCGTAATCAAGAAGTCGAACATGTCCGGAGAAATATTGTGGACATATTCAGCTGCTCGGGGTCGATCTTGATCAAGTTAAGCCGCGCTTGAGTAGGTTAGTCCGTGGATAGAAGTCCTCCGTGCCTTGAAAGCATGTTTAGCCGTTGCCGACTGTTATTTGCTGATCTATGACAGTTGTTACAGGCAGTCCGAAACTTACAACCAGTCCTATGAAGGAGTAGCATATTGGGCCGCGGGTTGTACACTAGTTATCGCGGCCTCGACATAGAGGGCTAAGAAGGAACATGGGTGGTTTTTAGTCAGTAGAAGTCTGACACTCCCTTTCGCTCTGCCCAAGAGCGGGAGGGGTTATTTGATGATTTTCTACCCGCCAAAAAAAAAAAAAAAGGAGAAGCATGTTGCCTAACAGTAATTGGGTTGTGGAGAGCACAGAGGCAATCGCTCAGTTCATCCGGTTAGACTGGAAGCCGACCTCAACATAATTGAAAAAGGATAGGCAGATGCTGACCGTCTAAATTTTGATTTTACGACTAGCTGAGCTCCGGGGTTTCACACAGTTTCTGTTTTTACCCGACTGCGGCGAAACCCAAAAGGAGGGTTATTACTCGGCTGCAAAGGGCGTGTTATGTTAAATAGACCATTACCCTTCCTTAAAAATCTGAATCTGATTGGTAGCTTCAGGTGGCGTTCAAAACTGCAAACAAACAAACTCTTCAGCTTTATTATATTACTGTAACATAACATTAATTGCTTTTAGGGGCAACGTTCGCCAATAATAGAGAGGTACCTTAGGGTGCGTCCAGATTGTCACGAAAGTAACATGTTATGTAACATTCCGTGGACTCATAAAGACTAATATACATATTATTAAGTTAAAAATACAATTTGGGGTAAAAACACATTGTATTTTTACGTCGTTTGATATACGTGGGTATTTGTTACTGCAATTCTCGGCTCCATAACTACTTCGCGTTGCGAATCGGTTGTCAATTCCGCCTCCAATGCAATAAAGAACTATCGGCATATTATATCAAAATATACTATTGTGTTCTTGCCCCCTAGTACCTATTATTATTTGTGCTGATAGCATGACGTTGCCTAGACGCAAATATGTATTACATCTTCTGTAGTAAAGAAGATAATTGCATGCCACTGACCTGACCTATGTAAGTTTCGATGTTGATCTAGCTAGACTGACTAGCGGTGTCTTTGGAAATTTTCTGTCAAGTCATGCGTTACTTTGCAATATAATTGATGTGAAATATTCCATATAAGATGCACTACTAGCTTCTGGAAGTTTTGCAATAATGAAATGCTTTCTTTAAGAACATGAGTAATGGCCTTCAAATGAGAATCTTATCACGCAACTCCACTTTAGAATTACTTACTTGTTGGGTACAAACCAGATCCGTCGGCTTATAGAGATTCAAAGGGTTCCTTCTACATATTTTATTCGATTATACCTCGGCGGATAACATTTTGAATCTGCATTTCGTATAGTTAGTTCGTTTCGAGCATTATGTTCATTTTCATTTTCCCCTAGTACAAAAACTACCGACAATTTGTTGTTTAATTATAGCAATGTATTGAAATTACGTATTATGTCCATTTTACATTAATCAAATTAATAAAACAATGGGATGTCTATTGTTTGAGCATGTTTAAGCATTTGCAATAGGTATGGCTTGTATTTTTATCTTTTTTAATGTGTTTTAATCTGTTAAACTTTTATAAGTCAACTTATCATGTAAGCCCAAACGATAATCGGAAACGATGTGAGTGGATAAGAGTTGTTTTTGTTTGCTCCAACCAGATATGACTTTCATAGGAAAACTTGTCCAGAGGATTTGACGAACAACATCACCCTCTTTAAAATAAAATTATTATCAGGTTATATTTCATTGCTAGACCATCATCGTTAAACTCTAAATAATCTTTGGTATAAAATGATTTCACCGCGTATCAGATGAATAGTTTGAAGATGCGATACCCATGGCAAATGTTCATCGATAATATTCGCAACAATGATGACAGTTGAAGCTTCCCTTTAACGCTCGTAGGTAACTAAATCGAATTACCTGTATTGTGTCGTACCTAATTGCCTTAGTAATATTGTAACTTTACTCCTATTGTCTCATCTGTCACAATTATTAGACTAACTTGCGCGTGCCTAGTGCAGTGTGCTAGTTAAAATTAAAAAAAAAAACATAACATCACGCCTGTAATCCCTGAAGGGTTATGCAGAGGTGTACCCATTAGTACACTTACATTTTGCCAGTTATGTTTAAGTCCTATGTAATGGGGGGCGAGCCTATTGCCATCAACCGGGCACAATACAAACCCCGTGGCTACTAAGAAATTTGTGATGGAAAACCCTATAAAACTTTGCCCGACTTGAGAATCTACCTCAGTCACAGCAGTCGATCTTGCGACCACAAGACCAACTAGGCAGTCCTACAAAATTAATCTGAATCGGACTAATCGCGACTACAATATAAACATACTGGACGTTTAATTGGACATTACGAGTGTAGCGAGGTATTGATTGATTGATTGTTAGAAATGTTGCTAATTCACTTCCGTGTCTTTGAAGATATTGTTAAAAATTTGTTTAATTTACAGCTTACAAATTAGCTACAGCTACAAATTTGCAATAGATAAATATACTTGAATCAAGATGAAGGTTTATATTATGCAGTATACATTACATGCTTCCGTGCGAAGCCGGGGCGGGTTGCTAGACTCGCTAGTCAAAAATAAACAATTTTAATTTATTACAAGACTTGGAGAGTGGCGTGTTTTATTCAAACTTGATAAATCCACACTTCTGCTATTTCTAGTTTACTTTGGTTGTGCCTACTCTTGACCCCACTATTGATTGTCCTAAGGGCACAGATGAGGTCGACGACGGAACGACCTAACCCAGAGAATTACTTTTATTAGCCTTATTTACTCGCGACTTATGTAAAATGCTTAGAGCAAGCCAAGGGCGAATTGAATAATCCGCCGTGCTAAAAATTATAATTATGTATATAGATACGCATTGTGTAAAAAGACGCTTAACTAAGCCGAAAGGCACTTGTTCTCACTGTCATTGCGATCTTTTCTTTGCTCTGAACTATACATACCTTCTAGTTATGGAGATATCGGAGTTCAAAGTTCTACCTGTTTTAAAAGTGTAAAAATACAAGTGTTATGCTATAACTTAACTAATTTCTCTACGGTTATTCATCAGCACAATGTTTTGAGTGCGTTATATTGAGTCTTATGGTAAAACTGATTTTTTGCTCTAATAAAAAGATGTTTCCATGCAACAGTTTTGCGTTGAGTGGCTTAGTTTGATGTACAGAATGCTTCACAAAGTTGTTAACCAAGTTTGTGAAGGGTCCATTTACACCTTGTATTTACATTAGATCAATAAAGACTTAAAGAATTCTAGCCGACTCGCGCCATATTCGCCCGGAGTCGAATTTCTATAAAAAACTCACAATCCCGATTTCACCAGCTTAGCGGTTAAATTTACAAAAAAACTCAGCTGAAGCCTTCATAATAGCTAATGTATGCCTAATTTTAGCCCGATCCGTTCATTGATTTGAGCTGTTCGTTGATACTCCGGAAATAATATTTAATTAGTATGGATTGTCCTAAATGTTCATGTTGACTTTTGTTTGCGCTTATAGTAGGTACAGTTAACACCATATTCACTTACCAAGGCAAGACTGCGACACTGCTTTATTAAGGTATTATGTTATTGCATTAATGGTGTAAATAACAAAAACATTATACAATTAATTGTTTTACAGCAGCCAAAATGGATTCCAAATACGACCTGAAGTTCGAGGAGATGAAGAAGTATATACCATTTCTCGAGAGCATGATCAAAAGACTGGAAGCTACCGGAGCTGGATCCTCCAATCCACGAAAGGCGCAGCTAGATAAGATCCGATCTCTGAGAGACTTGCTGTTAAACAAGAAGAAAAGGTAATTAACATTTTTAAATCATCGCTGATATTTTCTGAGCTTTTGCAAGCAAGTTTTCATTAATTTGAATTGTTTTGTGTCAGCTTTAGTAAGTCTTAATGTTGTTAATTGCGACACATACTTGTTTTTATACACACATGTTTTTTTATGAGTGTTATTGAAATGGCATTGAATTGAATACTAGTATTTGTGTATTTGAATGCAATAATTATTGCAATACGGCCTTGAAAAACCGTGAGTGGTGCTAGGTCTGCTTCCTTGAAGCCGACAAGGGGTTGCACCGAGATGTGTTCTCAGTGGACAGTGTTATAAATGCCTTACCCCGCTTTCATTGGCTAACGAGAACCGTCGCAAACCTGTTGTATTGGATACTTATAACCGTACGGATGTATGGCTGAGCAAGGAGTTATACGGATGGCCGGACGCCTTTTCTAGAATCTTCACGGACCCGATGTAGACCTCTTGGCCTACGTAGCCTGGCTACGTTTCACTAACCTCTTTGGGTAAACTGAAGGTTTTGTTTGTGCAAAAACGGATGAACTTATTACGAATCATTCTCGGAAATGCATTCTCAAAGATGTTACGGTTGACATCTGTCGTAAAAACATCATATAAAAATCACCCATGTTCCTTTTTAACCCTTGTGCCGAGGCCGCGGTATCTCTTTGGAACAACCCGCAGCCTCGACGGGAACAGTAACTTGCCTTGCAGTACAACTTGGTGAATTATAGAGTACCATACTACACGTATATGCCCGGCCCAGCTACCTATTATCACGATCATGACTATTATAGCAAATAAGCGTGACATTGTAATGATAGATGGCCGAGAGCGCCGTTCCCGTGCAATGATTGTTGACATCACTGTCCTTCGTAATGACAATCTCGTGAAAGCTGAGACTGATAAAGAGTTTACTCAAAAATGCATGTAATGTTGTCATTATTTTGACAAACTTGTTTGAGCAAAGTCGACCTTGCCGGTCTGTTTCAAGGAGCGGCCGGCAAAGTTTTGCTGGCCGCTCTAACAGGCCGGCAATGTTTTGCCGGCCGCTATTTTGACGTTTCAACGTTTTAAAAAATCAATTCCAAAAAGATTTTATTTAAAACACAGCTGTTTGTACGTCTAAAGGTAAAAAAAAAAAAAGATTTAAATGAAGTAATAAATGAAGAAATAATCCAGCAGTCAAACACCGCGTTAGAATTATCGCAAACTATCAGTAATATCAAACCGGGAAAGTCGGTGTTGAATTTTAGTAACTGTACTTTTCATAATTGTCATTTTAATTAAAATTCTAGTTAATTAATATATTTTTTATTTAAATTACTTGCTGGTTTTATTTAGATTAGGTACTTGCATTTTTGAGTAAAGCACTATACAAACCTTGGCCCACAATGACTGCTTCGCTGGTCACGCTATGATTGCCTCGAGCTAGCCTAGCTACGCTCTAGGCCTTTCAGCTTGGCCATCATTGCAGCCCTTGCTGTCCGCGCTGTAAAGGCCTTGACCTACGGTCTCGGCCTTTATGTCAGCTCGTCCATCAAGTGCTGCACGCTGACCGCGCTGTGTCGGCCTGGAGCTGCGCTACGCTGCGCTGTCGGCCATCATCAGCGCGACCAGCAAAGTAGTCATTATAGACCGCGGCAGTAATGTACTATTAATTAAGTGTTCCACATGGAACGTAACTCTCACTGTACCGATAGACGTTATGGTTAATAGAGTAATAGCGAAGAGCCTCGACCAATAAGTTAGGAGGCTCTTATTGCGTGGCTGGGTCAAGGGCTTGATTAAAAAAGCAGCTACTGAAAGCAGTCCTGGATGTCATACATAACGAGGTTCCTCTTTCTGCAGGTGGACCTTGTTCCTGATACCGATTGGCTATTTTTATTGAATATATAATGGGTGTAAAAGTACCCTTAACGCAAACGAAGGGCACATGTTCTCCCCACAACTGTAATATTAGGTCTTTACCTATGAAATTGCCGTTCAGCAGTACTGGCCATTTCAAATCAAAATAATTTTTGTTTGGCTAAGAATTCTAATTTCAAATTAATTTTAATTTAAAAACATGTTTTTTTTTTTTCCAAAAGTAGTCATTTGTTTATTGATTAGTGTTACATTTTCATCGCATTTCAATCTTTTTCGTCATCATGGATACGTTAAAAATTCGAGTAATTATGGAATGAGTACCGTCGTGGCAGCAACGCGGCACAAGCGGCACGCAACATCAACGACGTTTACGAAGCTAACACTACAAACCAACGCACCACCTGTTATTGGTTTGCTCGCTTCCGTTCTGAAAATATCGACCTGAAAAATGAACCTCGCGGTCGTCCGAAGACTTTGGTCGACAATTACGAATTAAAGGCGATTGTGGAAGCTGATGATACACAATCTACGGCTGAATTAGCAGCAGCTTTCGACGTTAGCGTCAAAACAATATTGGTCCATTTGCGTCAAATTGGCGAAGGCAAAAAAGCTTGACAAATGGGTGCCCCACGAACTCAATGATCGCCAACGCGAAGTACGCGTCGAGACGTGCCTTGCACTGCTCAACAGACACACAAATGAAGGAATTTTGAACCGCATTGTTACATGCGATGAAAAATGGATTCTGTTTGATAACCGCAAGCGCTCAGCAAGTTGGTTGGATCCTGGTTCAGCACCTAAACAATGCCCTAAACGAAAACTTATCCCTAGAAAAGTGATGGTCACTGTTTGGTGGTCTAGCGCCGGTGTGATTCATCACAGCTTCTTACCAAACGGGGTGAGCATTACTGCAGATGTGTACTGTGAAGAATTGAACACAATGATGGAGGAGCTGGCACATCTCCAACCAGCATTGGTCAATCGCTCGTCTCCGCTGCTCCTGCACGACAACGCGCGACCTCATATTGCACAGCAGACGGTCTCCAAGTTGCAAGAACTGGGGTTGGAAGCTCTCCGTCATCCGCCCTACTCACCAGACCTTGCGCCTACAGACTACTACTTTTTCCAGAATTTGGATAACTTCTTGGCGGGAAAAAAATTCAATACCCGAGAGGCAGTACAAAATGCCTTTGAAGAATTTGTTGTCTCCCTACCAGCTGATTTCTTTAAGAAGGGCATCAATAAACTGCCACTGCGTTGGCAAAGATGCATTGATTGCATGGGTGATTACAACTTCGATTAATACAAATAAAAAATACATGAAAAAAATCGGTTAAATTTTTTCATACAAAACGGCAATTTCATAGGTAAAGACCTATTATTTTTTTCGTTTTAGACCATATCTGGAAACCCCCTAGTTACGGGGATATTGAGGGTCAAAGTTCTAAAAAATTTACGGCTGTTTTTGTAAATACTAGTTTTTCAGGTTATAACTTTTATTAAATTAGCTCCATGACCCGTTTACTATTGAAAGCATCTACTAGCACAATGTTTTAAGAGTGCTACATTGAGTTTTACCGTAAAATGTGATTTTCGACCCCCAGCTAAAATTTTTGCGTAGGGGGCTGCTTAGGGTACAGAATGCTTGGTTGACGGCTGTGTGAAGGGTTAATTTACACCCTGTGTACTTAAATGTTTGTTTTTAAATACGTTATTTCATTTTTCTGCCCTTGTCCCATTATATTTGGAGTCTGTTTCTGAGACCACATGTCGGTGCATCTCCACGTCGGCTTCAAGGAAGTATTACCAGAGCCTGCACAACTCACGGTTTTGCAAGGTCTTATTAAACAAGAAATCGAGTCTTGTAGATATTGTTACGCCGGTCATCTAGAATCTTCGAGAAACCTCGCTAATAACTGAGAAGTACGCGTGAATTCTAGTAGGTACCTAATTCCATTCTGTAGGCATAACTACCGCGCCCGGCGCCGCCCGTCGTCGCGGTACTTGCATTTTAATTTCGACCGTTTGCCTACGGCGTAAAGTAACTTCTTCTTTGTTGGTTATTTTATCTTTAAGTTTATTTTTATGTTAATGTTTTTCTGGATGCTTTATGAATAATTGGGAATTTTCTCGAATATCTTTTGTTTGTATAAAAGGACCGAGAGAGGACGCAGCGAGTCAGTCTACTTTTAAGCGAGACAACGGAAGGTTCTAAGAGATATGTAGTGCGATAAAGTGTTCAGTAGTGTTTTGCGAGTAATAAAGTTATTTCGTGTGTTCAATTGGTAGTGCTTTTATTTATCCCATACCCAGGTCGTAACAATATAATTTTCTACATTGTGTTGTTTGTTTTTTTAGGATGAAAATGGAGAACTTACTGAAATGTGAACAAGTACTGATTAATTTGTACGCAAAAGTTGAACAGGTACGTGTATCTAAAACTAATTAAAATACAAATAGTTGAGAAAGCAATTACATTTTTCTTATTATGTATTAATAAATCTATCCCACAACTTACTAAAATAAACTACTTTCACCAAACAGGTGATCTACTTTCGGTGCGAAAACTCTATAGGTATAATAAAATCTGTTCTAAAGAAACACAAAACGGTTAATTTTGACTAGCTAAACCGTGGAAAGAAGAATAGATAGTAGTGGAGGTTCCTCAAACTAAAACCAAGTCCGCTCGTCTCAGCTGAGCGGAGATTGTTGATTTGTTGTAATTTTTTCAGTTTCATTTTTAAATTTTGCAGAGAGATGAGGCTGTTAAAAAGGCACCAGATCCAGGATTTTCCATAGATCCTCCCACGCCACAAGAGAAGTCAGATTTAGAAGCTGTAAGAAATAAGCTCAAAACCGTGGCCAAACGACAGGAGGATGACCAGGAGACGTTGCCAGAGATTTTGAGGGTCGATGAAGTTGAAGAAATTCACACTGCAGGTTCTAAAGAACCGGCTCTTTTTCAAAGGAGGCCAAATAAATCGTCAAAATCGCCAACACACCGCTCTCCAATTCAAATAAAAGAAGACAAAGTTTTATCTCCATCTTCACTGACTTCTAAGCGAAGTTACACTCGAGTGTTAGTGTCACCCGATTCTTCTGCACAACGTTGGTCTACTACACCCGATTCAGCGGAAGAAAAACCTCTTTTTAGCCGGCGGTCACCACGCAGATCTCCAAGAAGGTACTCTCCTTCTTATCATAAAAAAGAACGAAAGAAATCTTTAAAAGAATCAATTGCACGTAAATCCAAAGATTTGAACATTACATTGAACGTGCCTGAAGATAGTTTAAGCACTTTGAATACAAAGGATATATTCACCAGAATTATTAACTGCAAAGATGGTGACGTAGACATCGATACATTACGAGTGTTGCGAAAACAGATACTTACTGAGCTAAAAAAGACTGGAGCAAAAGATGATATATCTGATTTAATATTAAAGTCCTATAGTAAGAAAAAGGGAAGAAGTAGAAAAAAAGAAGTAGAAGAGGGAGAACTATCAGACAGTGAAAGTGAAGTTATTGAAAATGTTTATGGCAGTTTGAGCGGTAACTTGATACTTAAAGATCAAAGTGATGCGCCTACTTCTACGGACGCAGACAAAGCTCGAAAAATTCAAATTTGTCTCGTGATAAATTCTGATAAAAATAAACCTGAATCTAATACTTGTCCTAATTCCGATCTTTTGGAACTAGAAATGTACCATAATGAGTGCAAAGAAGTCGATAAAACTGATTCTGATAAAGAGAAAAATGAGCAGGACATTATAAAAATTGACGATGATGATCATTCGAAACAGACTGATATGCAAAAGAAGAGTAACAAAGATGATGATTCTACAGGTAAAGTAACAAGTGAAGATAATTCTACTGATAAAGTAAAAAGTGAAGATAATTTTACAGATGTAAAATTACAAACAGCATCAAACGAAAAATCCGAAGCTAATGCTCAAGTAGAGCCGGTTAAAAATACAGCAAACTTTTATAAACCAATGAAAGATAATTCTAAACCTGTAGAAGCAAATAAAATAGAAGGTGATGCCGAAGATGCGCAGGTAGAATCTAAAAAAGAAACAGACAATAATACTGACAGTACAGCTGAAACTGCTGTTTCAGAAGTTTCTAAAACTAACAAAGATGCGTGTTTGATTGAAGAGGAACTAGAGAAAATGGAAACGCATGTTGAAATACCATTACTAAATGATCCAGTCCCCATAACTCCAAAACCAACCAATAGCACGCTTTCAGAAATAGATATATTACAAGCTCTCAAAAATGAAATATTGAGTGAGTCTATTACAATCCCCGGCTCTGAAACAGGTACACCTCTTTTACACCAACCTAAAATCAACAAAGTGGCAAGCGCCAAAGAAATTATGCCCAAGAAAAGGATATCTATTGAAAACTATAAACAGAAGACAGAGAGAGATATTAAGATATTAAGCTCGATTAGGTTTTATCATGAAGATAATGATTCCAAAGACGATCTTATCAGGAAAACCAGTCTTAAATTGACAGAAAAAGAATGTGAGCGGTTTAATATACAAAAGAAAATGTCTTTCGATGATGACAGTTCAGACGTCGACGATGGAAGTGAAATTCAAGGAAGTGACCTTTATAGCGATCTCGTTCCTAAATCACCCGACCATGACGAGTCAAGAAATATGGAATCGACACCTCCTGTCATAATACCTGGTGATCCAGTGAAACCTGTGCCGGTAAATCGCAACACAGATGTCGATATGAGAACTTTACCAATTTTATCTCCGAATCAAAACAAACCACCTACATCGTTCAGTAACACTTCAGGAGTTTTGAGTAATGACACAAAAACTGATACTAAAACGGATAAAATTAAAAATCAAAACAAACCCATCCTATTGGACCCCCGTGTTAGAAATTTACATCCCGGAAATTCAAACCAAAGTCCTAGTCCGCATTCTGCTAATCCTGATTGGACGCCAAGGTCAACATTGTCTAATATTATTCAAAGTCCAGCCTCAAATGCATCTATGACGCCTAATGTAAGGTCTTATGAAGTGACTCCTAACCACCAGTCATTTGACGTCGACCAATCAAACAAGAAGCACGTATATGTTCCTTTGATTACTATGACTGACTCTAGAGAGAAAGAAAAGTCTGTGTCTAAGAATTCTAAGATTGTTCCATCTGCTGAAAGAGAAAGAAAATTGCGGTTGGAGGATATTGCAGATACCAGTAGTTGGAGTTCAAGTGATGTGTCGATTAGTACACGATATACAGACACTGGAGACAAATACAGCCAAGGACAAAGAACTGAAAGATATAGCATCGAAAATCGAGACAGCTTTTCTTTTAAAAGATCGGAATGCCCCAGGACACCTCTACCTTCTTTTGGAAGATCTGATGGGCCGGTCACGACGACCCAAACATTTAATAGATTAGACAACCCAATGACCCCTCTGCATTCGTTTGGGTGGGCTGAGTGCCCTTCCACACCAAGTCACCACTTTGGCAGGTCGGAATGTCCACCTACTCCCAGCCATCCCTTTGGTAGGTTGGATTGCCCACCCACTCCGAGCCACTCCTTTGGACGGTCAGATGGTCCGGTCACCCCGACCCATAATTTTGGGAGTCATTCATTTAATGAGCTCCCTCATACTCTAAGTCACCAATTTGGTGTGACCGAGTGTCCACCAACGCCATACTATGGAAGAAATGAATGCCCAACTACACCTAATCACGGATTTGGTAGGTCTGACTGTCCATCGACTCCCAACCATCCGTTTGGAAGATCTGATTTTAATACACAAAAATATACTAAAGATCCCAGACTTAACAGAAAACCTGAGTATGAATCAAACTCTCAGCTAAACGAAAGAGACCGTGGATATTATAAAGATAGTGGCTACTATCGCGGCAGTTCATACCAATCTCATAAATCGTTTAGCGGATCAGATAAATATACAAGCCAGGGCAGAGAACAAGGCAGAAATAATAAATACAGATACTATGAAAATGATCGAGTGTTTTCAAGAGATCGTGGACAATACAACAGCGAGTATGAAGATGCTGCTTTGAGACGTGGCAACCAACGCGAGAGAAGTATTGGGCGTGGCGTACATCCAGAAAATAAACGCGAAAGGAGTATCGGACGGCACGATCACGCCGAAGATCCTGAGACATTCACACGGTCATCGTCTAGAGGACCTAGTGTAAGGAATTCTCCCATTATACCGAAAAATAAGTCATTAACTGTAAAATCTGACGCCGGTCGCTCTTTCAAGATTAACACTAGTGTTAACGAAACATTCCAAAATTTCCTTGAGAGTGGCAAAGGTATTGAAAAGCCCGAGTGCAATTTTATTGCGAGACGTGAAAGAGCTGCAAGTGTTGGAAGATCATTAGTCCAAGAATCCCGTTGCGAACCGGTGTCGGACAATGCCAAACGGAACACTGGAACTCATAATAAAAGAGAAGTGTTTCGAAGAGCGTCAAGTATGGGTAGAGAACCGGCAGATTCTGCAGCAGACAAAAGAAGCTTCCAAGAAATAAAAGCTGATTTTAAAACTTATAAACACCCTGAAAAAAAATCGAGCCCGTTTGACATTGACGGAAAAGAATCGAGTCAGTTTGACGTTGGTAAAATACGAAATATTGATACGAAATCTAAAACTAATACCGAAAGAATTGCTAGTGGTAAAAAAGAAAAAGTACACTATAGAAAACATAATGAAGACAAGCACGCTCAAAGTTCTTCAAAGCTGACTTATTCTCCTAAAAAAAACTATAGAGATCCCAGAATGCGCAAAGAAACTAAAAGTAAATATGAAGATCCCCGCGCAAGGAAGAGTGGTATTATATACTCTAACGACAATATTGTGAAGGGTGCTATTTTGGCTTCCGGTTATGGTGTCAAAAACTACAAGATTCCTAAGATTAAACGTGTTGTGGAGGAGAAACAAGCGGAGGCACCTAAAAAAGATGTAAATAAAAAGGATGAGACAGAGAAAGAAAAGCAAAAAAGTGTTTATATACGAAAAGACGAAGAAATAATAGAAAAAGCCAACGATAAAAGTAAAGACAACAATAAAATAACACCTAAACAAAAGAACAAAGAGGTACCAATAGAAAAATTCAATGAAAGTTCTAAAACTAAAAACAAAGAAACACCAAAGGGAAGAAATAAAGACATAGGAAAGGAGAGCGATACGATATCAGATTATGAAACGGAAAAACTACAAATACAAATCGACGATACGAGTGAGTCTGATGAACAGATTGGAAGAAGATCAACAAGATTGAGGAAAAAACGGGTAGGGACAAATACTGTGAAACGTGCAACTACTAAAGCCAGAAAACCTAAGAAGTCAATAATAAGTGACTCCGATACTGAAACAGAAAATAGTGCTTCAGAGATACTTCCCCAAGTCCCTGATACTGATTTACGTACTACGACTCCTACAAAACCACCACAAGTAACTAGTCCTGTCAAAGAGAAAAAAATACCCAAACCAGCGAACGCTATTGATATGCACACTAACTTTGGCTTAGAACTAGAGATGTTTACCGATAACGTTGCGTCAGACCCCATACTTGACAATATTAATGAACTGATTGCAGATCTGGATAACGACCTTGATGCGACTAAAAGTGAAACTAGTGGTAATTTTATGAATGAAATTACGCTTGAGAATATGATGCAAAATATCACTTCTCTTTCTTCACAGGACAATTCAAGTGGAAGTAGAGATGAATTTCCTCAAGTACTCGAGGCTGTTAATGAGTTGTCTAAAACGGATGAAACTAAAACAGTTTTACAAGACCTTAAAAATACGAAGGATTCAAAGTCAAACAAAAGTAGGACTGCACACAGTTTTGACAGCCTACTTGCCTCAGTTAAACCTTCTCAATGTGCGACGGTACAAAGTGATGCAGTGGGAATTCAAAACGATGGACATTTAAATTCAAATGACCTCCCTTTAAACAAACCTACCAACGAGGATATTGTTTCCACTACTGAAACCGATGAAAATACGTTACCCGGTGAAGACAAACCAATAATAGATGAACGAAGTATAGATGGCTGCTCTACTCCGGATAGTACCATCAACACTGATGTCTTAGACAAAAATAAAATCGGTGACTATGTTGCTGATAGCACAAATGAAGAAGCGCACAGCGAGACGAATGTTACTTCTTCAGATTCCGACCAACCTAAACCCGATTTAACAAGCACAGAACCCGATTCGGATTTGACATTAGATAATTTGCTTACGATGTTAAAGGACAAATCTAAAATTAAGAAATTGCTTAGTATGCTAGGTGATCAGACTGGTGACAACAATAAAATTATGAAAAAACTTGAGAAATTAAGCGAAATAGTGTCGGATGATGAAGTTGAAGAAAACGCAGAACAACCAGAGCTGAAAACTAAAGCTGAAGTTTCTGTTCTCACTGATAACAAAAAACCCGATGCGAATCAAACAGTCGAAGTAGCAACAAAAGAAACGGAATCACAATTATTACATGATAGGGAGAAAACGAAATTGAATATCGATGACGAGGAAAAAAAAAAGAGTGAAAATTATGAGAAGACCCAATTTGATGAAAATGAGAAGATCAAATCTGATGAAAACAATGAGAAAACCCAATTGAAGGAAAACAGTCAGAAGATACAATTAAATGAGATCAATGAGAAGGCAGAATTGAATGAAAATGATGGGAAGACGCAATTGAATGAAAATGACGAGAAAACACAATTTAATGAAAATGATGAGAAAACTCAATTGAATGAAGACCAGGAAATTGATGCTAATCAAGATGAAGATGAAAGTTTTGAAGATTTAATAGGTGAAGATGCCAACAAAACCGAAGGGACAAGCCTCCAGGTAACAAAACCTAAGAATAAAAAAAAAATGACTGGCAAAAAGTCTAAATTATCTAAAAAAGGAAAAGGCCGGCCTAAAAAACTTACGTCAATGGCAGAGAAACGCGTTACTCGTGCCACAGCTGCTGTCGAGACCATTCCAAAACCTAAAAAACCACCACGCGAGTTACAAAAACTCCATGATGATATTAAAGAAATGTTTATCAAAGATGATATTTTAGGTGCTACTGGCATAAGAATGTGTCGTTTAGCCAAAATGGTCGATGAAAAACCCCCACCAAAGGATGAAGCTGTGGTGCTGGAGTCGGGACCCGTAGTGGTTTTGGAAAAATTCAAAACCTCACCTGACAAAAGCCGTGACAACTCTATTCCTGAAAAAGTAAGAAAAAAACCTGGTCCTAAACCTAAACCTAAAATGCCAACTATTAGTTTACCTGAAACGCAAAAACCAAAATACAAACCTGGACCAAAGTCTAAAACTAAATCTAAGAAAGAATTAGACCCTTACTCATTTGAACAGGAATCAGTAGGAGACACTACTATTGAAAACGCGAGCGAAGTTGATTCTGATCACAGTTCTGATTCAGAAATTGGTTCACTTGCATCTTCTAAAAGCTTCGGTAGCACCGAAGTTCTTGCTGAAATAAAGAAAAAGAACAAACGTAAACGTGGACGAGGTTGGCAAGATGGGGTGATAAAGCCTAAGACTAAAAAGAAAAGACTCGAAACTAAACCAGAAACTAACACAGAAACGGTTTCTAACTTGAATTTAGAATGCTATACTGATAAAGAATACTGTTTCCGTAAAAATAAGTTAATTTATTCCTGTCGTTTATGTGAATTTGAGGGTACCAACATCGTACATCATTACATTAGTGAGCACCCGCACGACGAAATCCCACTGTCTCGAATGGATCCCAATAATGCTGCTGAAGCCATTGCACAGTGTAAAGAAATCAATATCCCAGTAATAAGAACGATGCCTTCCGCGAAATACGTTTGCATTTTCTGTTTTAAAGAATTCGCTTATAACGTCACGGTTTTGGAAACCTTTTTTTGGCATATAGTGAGTATGCACACTGGTGAATATAAGCGCAAGTGCTGTGAGTGTCCACTTGGGAAGATATGTCCGCCCAGTTTGGATATTCCACCACCTCCAAAACAAATCAAGGGTCAACTCATTGGCTACATTTGCACAAGATGTAATTATACTCAATTGTCTCTTGAAAATCTTAAAAATCACGTCATTAAACGCCATGATGATGAACAAACTCCTGTTTATACTATTAATTTATCAGTAATGTCTAGAAAGACATTAAAAGCGTTTTTACGTGGTAAAAAGATTGCGCCACCAGCTGTACATGTTAGTAGTGTACGAGACGTAACGCCCAAGACATCTAAAGAACCAAGTGATAACGCAGAAAGCAGTGAATCTGACTCACCGCTAGGTAAACCTGTGAAAAAGGTTCTACCAAGTATTAAGTCAAAGATCACCTTTGAAGGTGATGACAATGTTAGCGAATTGACAGATTTCATTAGTGAAGATATTATCAGCATCGAGGCTAAAGTAATTAAAACGGAACAGGTTGAATCGGAGAACACAGGTGAAATTTTAAGAGACGAAAATCAGTCTATTGACACCTCCGAAATAAGCCAACCTGCTCAGCCACCTGTAGACCAACAGCCTACGCAACAAGATGATCAACAATCTAGTCTCGGCCCGACACTAGAAGACCTAGCCAATCAGCCTTCTAATGACATTGTTGACTATCCACATTTCAAAATCCATATTACTGAATCGGGTGCTAAAGAATACATTTGTTGTATCAATGGGAAAGACAATCACTTTAAGACGACTCTTCTGATTTCAATGAAAAAACATGTACAACTGAAGCATTCTGAGATTTGGGACGGATATTGTTTCATTTGCAAAGTAATAGTTACCCCACAAGGGGCACATCCATTCAAGGACTGCTTCCAACATTATCTTGATAAACACATGGATGACTTTCCTATTTACCAAAAGGAAATATTGCCTGAATCTAGAGCTGAAGAAATTCCAGATAAACAAGTAAGAAAAACAGACAGTCCTGCCTCTTCTAAACCATTGATCAATGTTAGACCCATCTGTGACTTGATATCAACAGTGGCAGATGAACCGCCAAACGAAACTTTAAGTTTACCGATAATCCAGAGTGTAGTGAGCCTCGGAGTGGAGTCCTCGCGGATAAACCCGACTTATCCATCAGTGACACAAGAGAAACAATCTACCGAACCCACCTTTAAATATGAGGAAGCGCAAGCCAAAGTGATGTTAAATAAACACCGAGTAGTTCTAGAGACTATGATGGCTCGAGATAAACTGGTTATGGTGTACAAATGTGCGGGTAGATTCTGTTCGTTTACATCTGACTCGCCAGAGGACGCGATACTGCACGCCTCCACGCATCAGCGCATCGGAGGCGCCGACGCTTTGAATTGTTCCTATTGTGATTTCGATGCTATGGGGAACGCGATAGACCTTGTGATGCACGTGTTCAGAGAGCACGGACACTGCCAGTACTCTTGCGGGCAGTGTTTCTACCGCGCGGCAGCCAGCCAGTCGGTGGGCGCGCATGCACACCGCGCGCACGGCGTGGCGCTGGAAGACACCAGCTCGCTGCGGACCACTGTCGCCACTTCTGCCAGCGACGGGGGCGGCATGCTGACTCGAGAGCAAGCCGTACCATATTATATATGTTGCCATGGTAAGTAAAAAGAAAAGAGTATATTTTTGTCTTGTAGAGAAACGATGCATTATTCCAGTCTGTACAACTACAAAAACTAGATTTGGTATAAAGGTCGCGCTTACATTCTTCGAAAATAGCACGCTTATTGCTTAGCCACAGTAGCCATTGCGCGTTTTGGGCGCAGTGCTATTCAATTTACTTTATCAAGAAATTCCCCTCTACGCTTTGATTTGCTTGTGCTTTTGTTGTCTTGTTATTACATTTTTATCACCTAAATAGCGTTGGAATAATTATATTCCTTATAATTATGTATTACATACTGTCCGTATTTTTTTTCAGCGAAAGGCAAATGCAGATCCCGAACTTACACCGCGAACGACTTTATAGTGCATTTGCAACAACATGTTGGCGTCCCCTCGCATCCTTGCTATGTAAGTATTTTAATGTGAAAATACATACCTACATTAACCAACGGCTTTACCCCGATTAGGGTTTTTTTAAAATAAATACTATTTTAGTTTTCAAATTATTTTGTATGTGTGTGATTTAATTTTTATTAGTTTTACGATGTTTATCACTTCATTATTTTGTTCGTATAAATACAATTCAAGCTGTTTTTTTATCTGTTGGAAGACATTGTCTAGATTTTGATCGTTTACGTTTTTACTCGATTACAGATATGCAAAGAAGAAGAGTCATCGCCAAGAGAATTGGTCGCGCACATGACTACTCATGGGTTGAAAATGTTCCAATGCACGTGGTGCGTGCTAGGGGCTGATAGCGAAGTGGAACTTCTGGCGCACATGTCTGCCGCACACCCCACCAAACAACCCCAAGCTTACGTGAGAATTATGACTGATAAGGTATGTCGGCCTTGTACCTACATATTTTAAGTTTTTTTTTCTAAGATTAGTTGTATAAAACTCGTTCTGACTGCCCGTTTCTAAAACGAATCTAATTAAACCACTAGACATGAGTTTATAAATTGTATAGTATATCTTTTATAAATTGTATAGACCAAGAATAAATAAGTATGGTTATAAATTCTGTTTGCTCATAGCCAAATTCTATTTTTATTGCAGCAAAGGGTCCTTCCATTAACCTACCTGAAAAAAATTAGAGTCCCGAGCGAAGATGTCGTTCCAAGCAATGCCAAAGAGAACCCAGTGCGTGAAGCAGAACGTTCCATAAATCTGGAAAAACTTATCGGTATTACTATGTTGATGGAGACACAGCTTGAAGGGAGCGAACCCGCCCCTCTACATACGGAACCCGCCCTTATACATACCGAACCACCTGAAGAAATCATACCTGAAGCTGTACAGCAACCAGTAACTCCTATTGCACATGTGGCACCAACTATGTCTGTTGGTGCGAAGACCCACGCCTCAGGGAGTGAAGTTCAGCTCTCACTTCCATCTGCCTCAGCAGTGCCAACTGTCCCCGTTCCAACTGCAATCGCTTCAATAACTGCTCGTATCAAGACCGACGTTACAAGCTCCGAGCTCACACCAGGCGCTGCGGTGAAGTCTGAACCCTCGCTAACTATCACTAAAGTACCTAAAACTGAGGTCGAAACACATACCGAGCCGCCCAGCGATGTAGTCGTGTTGGACAGTGACGACGACGAACCCGGCCTGCCCGTCATAGACCTCTCGGATGACGAGGCTGTCGCCTCCACTAGCGACAAGCACACTCTTAAAGACACAAGCGCCACCAGCAAAAAGGTGCCACTGGACCTCCTTGGCACGTGCCCTAAATGTCAGCAAATATGCAAATCTATGAATGGCTTGAAAAAACATTTCTTTTACTGCTATCCTAATAAAAGTGAAGGGTCCATGTGTGCGCACTGTCCTTACATGGCCAGCAACAGAGATGAAATTATGAATCACTACGTGTACGACCACTGTGACAGGAGTATACACCAGTGTGGCGTGTGTCGCACCAACCTAACGAGTATCGCCATTGTCAAGCGACACCTAAAGGAAGTACACAAGGAGAAAGACTATTTAGTCACGTCTATCATAGAGAAGGGGATTCCTTGTTACATCGTTAATCCAACCAAAAAGGATAAGAAAGAGCTACCTAAGAGGAAAAATAGCGGAAATAACCCCGAAACCGTGAGCAAGTGGCGGTTTGGACCCGGAGAAATAAATCAGCTTCCGATAAATCCTATACTGGAGCGCTTGGTGTACTGCGAGATATGCGAGTTCAGCACGAAGGTGCGGCTGAACATGGTGCGGCACCTGCAGCTGCACGCCGAGCAGCAGCCCGCGCCGCACACCGCGCCCGTCAACCCCGTGCCGCACCTCGAGACCAACGAGAAGCACTTCGACCGCATGGTCAACCTCGCGTCCTCCTCGCTGGCGCCGCAGCGGGCCGAGCGCGGCCCCGAGCGCGGCCCCGAGCGGCCCGCGCGCGCCGTGCCGCTGCCGCCCGAGCGCCAGGCCGCCTACCCGCGCTACGTGCCCGCCCGCCAGCGCAACACGTGCGGCGGCCCGGCCTGCTCCTACACGGCCGTGGACGAGCCCACGCTGCGGCGCCACTGGGAGGCGCTGCACGACGGGCCCGCCAGCACCTTCCGCTGCGTGCACTGCCCCGACACGCAGACCACCGACACCAGGAAGCCCATCACCGCCCCGAGAGTGATTCAACATCTCAAAATGCACGACGACAACCTGTATGCTTGCCCGCAGTGTGACATATATCACTACAGGCGCGATTACTTGGAGAAGCATATGATGGACTTGCATCAGAACGCATCGTACTACATAGTGCGCGAGAGTGCCATCATGGCGGCTACGGCTGCAGCAGCGGTGACTGCGGCTGCGGCGTCGCCTAGCGCTGCGCCCACCATGGACCTGAAGCCGTGGCAGTGCGGCTTCTGTGAATTCAAGAGCATGTTGCGTCCCGAAGTGGCCGAGCATTGCTTCAAGTTGCATCAGTCTAAGATGCAGTTCAGATGCGGCTACTGTCCGTACAGGGCGTCTGCGTTGGAGAATGTCAACAACCATCTGGCGCACTCGCACCCCAACGAACCTGAAGATGTCATCTATTACTACTACAGGGAAGGCTCGCTGCCTGACGAGCTGGACGGCACGCCGCGCTGGATGAAACAGCGGCAAAAGATGGGCCCGAACTTACCTCAGGTGAAGACTGAGGAGCAGGAGACCCCTGCGGAGGCACCGGAAGTCCCGCTGCCTCCCGTTAATATCGACCTGAAACTGGTTAAGAAAGAAGTGGATGAGGCGACGGCGACTCTGAAGTCAGTAGAATCTATGGAAGCGTTGTGCAAGAGATTCGGGCAGTTCTGTGAGCCCAATGGAATCCAGTTCAAGTGCCCGCTGTGCAACGTTATATTGGAACATACCAGGGAGGCCATGCAGTCTCATTTATATGAAGAACTGCAGTATAGGAGGTATTTTAACCATTTTTTACTTTAATACAAATGTCAAACACGACTAAAATTCAACGGGTTTGGCTAATAACTTTAAAATAAATATGTACTTATAAATCATGCAATACATCAATAGGATATTTCACCAAAAAAATCTAATTAGTCCGTCTGCTAGATTATCGAAAAATATTGAATACGTGTTTTTTGTTTTATCAAATTAATAAAAAATTACGAAAATAAAACGTGTCAAAGGTCATGAGTGGGGTCTTGTGACGACACTTTGTGGGTAAAAAAGTACTTACCTTGTGATGTCACACGACTTTTCGAAGCACTGTATCGTCTTCATCATAAGTTTACGTGAAAAAAGAAAAACATGTTTTAATAATTTTTTGGAAATCTTTCAGACGGACTAATTAGATTTTTTTGGTTATAACCTATTTATTACAAATGACATCACGCCTATAATCCCCGAATGGTTAGGCAGTTGTATATATTTATTATATATACAACTGCCTAACCATTCGACTTTACCCCGCCCCGGCTTCGCACGGGTGCAAAAAGATACTAAAACCTTCCTCTTGAATCACTCTATCTATTAAAAAAACCGCATCAAAATCCGTTGCGTAGTTTTAAAGATTTAAGCATACATAGGGATATAGGGACAGAGAAAGCAACTTTGTTTTATACTATGTAGTCACTATGTAGTCAAGTTGCAATTGTTAAACCCAAAAATATACTAAAATACTAGTAATACCTACTTTCGTAAAATTTTAAAGTTTGGTTATATCAAAAACAAGAAGAATCAGCTCGCCACGCCAACAACAGCACGCCTGTAATCTTCGAAGGGTTAGGCAGAGGTGTAGGTACTTTTTATTGCACTCTCATTTTGCCAGTTAATTTAGTCCCATATAATAGAGGGCGAGCCTTGTCAAGTTAATATAATAATTTCATTCATATTTAACATAAAATCTTGTAGATGGGGATGCGGCCTCTGCAACTACAAAGCTTTCCACAAACTCGGCCTCACGGAACACATGACCACCGAACACTTCAGACAGTACGACCACATCGAGCTACCTAAGGACATAAACAAAGAAAAGTGGGTTGCGGCACAGTTGGACCATCAAGAGGCCATTATACATAAGCTAAAGACCAACTTGGCTAATCAGAAAATAGTTGTCGAAAGACCAAACAAACCTGCCCCAGTCGCTGCACGTCCTACCGAACACGAGGTTGAGAAGTTCTCAGTAAAACAGTTGGAGGAAGCTTTTGGTGAGTTCGGAGCGCCCAGCCATAAGATGTTCTGCTGCCCCAAGTGCGGCACGCTGCTCAAAGAGGAAGCGGCCATGATAGACCACTTGGAGATCGAACTCAATATGATCAGGTACGCTTGTTTACACTGTTAGATAAGTGAAAAAATCTGGCAGTTTATTTTAATTTACATTTTTTTGGCTGCTTGTCTTGCTTGCTTCGAATTTATTCAAATAATTTAATGCACAACTGTTTTGTTTAACATTATGTACCTTTATTAATTAACTATATCGACATTTTCAGGTGGGGTTGCACCAACTGTTCTGTCAAATATCAGACGTATCGCGAAGCTCAGTTCCATTGCAAGGGTCACGACGGCCCGTCCGAGCCCAAGGCGGCCGTACGAGACTCCTCCATGCGCGCCGCCTGGGTCACTAACGTCATACAAGCGCAAAAGCAGGCACTGCATATTGTTTCCACTTCCCCAACTACCTCGGAGCCTGCCACTCCTGAAAAGAGTTTCACAGAAATCGATAATTCGCTTCTCGTCGTCCGCTACGAAGAGCGCGTTCCTACGCCCGATCTTGTGCCAGTCAGCCGCAAGAGACCGCGAGACCCGGAGAGCGATGACGAACGACTCATCATCGACGAGGCCGCCGGCCAAAAGAAGATCGCCGTAAGACAATGTCCAGTCTGCCCGTACAAAAATAAATATTACAACACTTGGAAAGAACATGTACTCAAACATTATAACTTAAAGCCTTACTCGTGCTACTACTGTGACTTCTCCTGCTCGTATAGGGGAGCTATTGTTGCACATTTTAACAAATTCCACCCTGATGACCTCCAGCAGACAATAATGAATCAAATACCCCCCGCAAAACCTCACGTCATCGAACTGAGGAAGAGGTTATCATCAGAGCAGGAATCTCCGGCATCATCTGCGAAAAGGGGTAAGGAAGGAAATAGCGTATGCTTATTCTGTGAAAATTCAATACCAGAAGCTGATGTTGAGACCCATTTACATGAAAATATCAAACCCGACTTCGCAAAAAAAGGCGATGTGGTCTACAAATGCTGCATTTGCTTAGTACTTCGTCTCGACGTAAAGTCTCTGTTTGAGCATCACAACTTGGCGCATCCTCACGTGCCAGTCAACTATGCGCTGTTCAAGCTGCATCATGACACCAGAGAAACTCATTACTGCGGTCATTGTGAACATACAGGATTTAAATTCCTAAGAGACCTGAAGTCGCACCACAACGCAGTTCACCCTACACTTCTGTTCAAATACACAACTGTGCCGTATATGTATTCAGATTCGAAAAAGGAAAGGAAAAAGGAGGAGGGTCCTCTAGCGAAGAGATGCGCTAGGAAGTCGACAACCAAGCTCCCGGGCACGGCTGTCGCTAAGAAGTCCACCACCAGACTACCTTATAGTGTTCCCGGTATTTCAGAAGACGGTTATTCCTATTATAAGACAAAGCCGGAACCGCTAGAAAAGTATGCCAATGTCACTACTCTGATGTCATTCTGCAACAGAATGATGCCATTCACTCTTAAGAAGTTGAGCGAAATCATCAACATTGAGCCGAAGGTTATTGTGAAAGATGTACGACCGGGCACCTCCAGTAATAAAACACTTTAAAAGTGAAAAATAAGTGTAAAGTGCGGACAAAGTGTGGAAAGATCAATAAGTAATTAAACTTAGTTTTATTTAGGAGTCGTATCGTTTTGAGGCCAGGTTTGTGTTAGTTATAGCAACGCTTAGCGGTTAAAAGACATTCTCCTTTACTTGAGACTGATATACATTTGAATTAGTGCAGTGATTAGGTTTGTAAATAGACTAAGCGCCGTTGCACTGAACAAAGGGTTTACACGTCATAAGTCTAGCTTTCATAGGGGTGAAATAGCCAAATTGTAATTGCCAATCATTTAACATACTTGGTAAGTATTAGTAAATAATATATGTAAAAACTTTCTCTGTCAACGCTATGATAATATATTAATATGTAGCACTTCACTACAAAATGTTGATGCACGAACTAGCTATTTTACCCTATTGCAATTATGAATCACATATTTCTCCTATAAATAAGTAAAACAAATAAACAGCACGATTTAACCTAAAACGATATTAAACATTTAATTAGTATGGGAATCTGTGATTTACAATACATTCTTGTAAGATTTATATGTTAGTAGTAAGTAGGTATGTATATGTAATAGTTTTGAGCATTTATAATGTTATGTGGTTGAGTTCCTTTTTGTTCATATTTTTCAAGCTGTGGAATCGATTCTCATGAGTATTTCTGTATCAAAGTGTAAGTAGTTTTGGATAGTCATAATAAATATATTGATCCCATGAGAAGATTATACTGTTTTATGATATCTCCTTCATATTTTTAGAAAACTTTAAATTGTATTCATAAATTTAAAATGCGTTAAGTAGTTAGGTACTTATTTCAATGTGAATATTCACTTGGTAGAAATATTAGTAGGTACCTAAACACATTTTTGTCCGAACCACAGCTTTAATTAACTCCATGTTTTTTTTTCATTTTAGTAATTCGAAAACTACTAAATGTCAACAATTCCTACATTTCTTTAATGATTGAACTTGTTTACTTAATAAGACACAGGGTCTGTAGTCTGTACTATTGTAATTTGTTTTGTTACTCATTTACTAAGAAAAGTTTATTTGTCAAATTATATTCCAGTTCAGACAGAATAAAGGATTTTCGTAAAAACGTTTTTCATTAATAATGGAGAATAGGAGGGTTTGGGCGCAGAAGGTCAGAAACGCAAAAAGATGAAAAGACAGATTAGCAAAATGTCAAACGCGTAATGCCAGGTGCATTACGTGTCGCAAAACGACAAGATCTGAAAATGACGTGTCACTGACACTGGCAGGGCCAAGGGATTTTAATTTTTTTGTCGTTAATTTGTCCAAATTTTTCACCAAATACCAGAATTTGTCGTTCACTGGTTCAAAAGATATAAGGGTTGGTATGTGGCCCTACTGGAGAGTCCCCAGCAGGGCAATTATAATATATCTCAAAAACTAGGGCACCTAGCGAAGATGTGTTTTTGCAATTTGTCGCCGAGTCACAGATTTAGTAGAGACTGAGTTTAGGAGATATAATGGGTTTAATTAGTAAGGTATAGACCAAGAGCTAGATCGAAAAGTTCACGAAAAATTACCAAGAAAAAATATTTCTATGAATATATTACAATCCTACAATTTTGAAGTTATCTGGCATATTTGTAAGATTTTATGACAAGTGCTGCTTACAATTTGTAAGAATTCTACAAATAAGAATTTTACAAATTGTATCATTGTAAATGCTGTTTAAATAAACGTTTACAATTGTAGAAAACGCCTGTAGAGTTTGATGACAATTTTGTATCTAAAAAGAATGATGCGTCAAGTTGGCCGGATATCCATTAACAACCACTTGCCCATGAAATTGAACCTTATATTTTTAGCTTCAATTTTCATTGTGCGCAGAACACTGTAAACTACCGGAGAAAAAAGATATCACACCTGACATCATACGACTGCTTCGGTACGTATTCCATTCTCAAAAAATATCTCACTGACGTCATAAATGGACGGCACGGTTGGCGCAGTGGTTCAAGCAGTTGACTGACTGCTGCGCTACTTGTCGTGGGTTCGATCCCCGCACAGAACAAATACTTTTGTATAGCCTACAGATAGTTGTTTCGGGTCTGGGTATTTGTGTATGTGACTTCTAATGTTTGTGAACGCACCCACGATACAGGAGATATTACTAGTGTAGAGCAAAGTAAATGAAAAGAAAAAATCTTTGTGTTCATACGCCCATTGCAATACAAAAAATAACAACGCCGTTTTTAACGTTTTTTTTTTCAAAAAAAAATACCTTTTTATTGGTGGGTGGGAAATCAAATCAAATGACTCCTCCCGCTCTGGGCGAAGCGGAAGGGAGTGTCAGACTTCTACTAACTAAAACCGGCCAAGTGCATGTCAGACCACGCACAATGTAGGGTTCCGTAGTTGCCCATCAAAATATGTAAACTTACGATGTTTTTATTGTACAAATAAAACAAAGTTACATTTGCAGTTTTGAGACCTGCGCTCCCATACATTATGTTTAGTGAAATATTTCATACAAGTAGGTATACATTTTATAAGTTGGTCGACTATTACTCGTTAACTTATAAAGCCTACTTAGCTGTAATAGTTTTCCTTTTATTTTCGTTATAAATGCTACTACCATGAATTTTTTTTACATGCCCATACACAACCCCTATAGGTGGTTTAGGTTGGCACACTTGAGTCTAACAAAAATTTGCACTTTAAAGCTTAATGTTTCACAAACGTATCCCTTAATCGATTAATTGTCTGAGCAAACTCGCAATGTGTTTTTAAGACCTATCCAACGACATCCCACACAATGGACTTTGCGAGTAGTAGCTCATTTATATATTCATGCCAAATTACAGCTTTCTAATACTAAGAGTCTTTGAGATATAGTGCGGACGGACGGACGGAGGGACAGACAGACTGACATGATGAAACTATGAGAGTTCCTTGTTGACTGCGGAACCCTAAAAACTGACCATCGCAATTGCGTTTTCCGTTCTGGAGTTCAGAATAGAAGATGCGCTTCGCCAGTTTCTCTTCGTGCATTAGAGTCATGTCCACACCACCTTAGCTGGCGTCTCATCAAGTAGGCCTCAACTCCAACGTCCTTACCCTGCCTTACGAAGTTCGTGTTTCTAATACGATCCGACCATCCGATGTTTATGATGTTTCGGAGGCATTTAATTATATATAATTTAATTCAATTTCTCCAACGTTCGTATATAATTATGTTGGCGATAGAGACACCACGTTTCCGACGAGTACCTTCAGACGAGATGAGATTTGGGAGAACTATTGACATGTACACGCACGTACATTTCTATGCATACTCGTCACACAGAGGCTTACAAGACGGTTTTCTCTAATTATTGACCTTAGGTACTTAACTAAGTTTTTATTCGTCGTTAATTAAGTACTAAATTATCATTTGATATTGCATGTTCTGCTGCAAGTGATATAGTAATTAATACTTGATTATGGTGCAAAAGAACAGCTTTTTCTTTTCAATTTGTGGAACTAAATCCACTTCCTTGAGTTCACTCTATGTCCCAAGTTTTCGGGCTCAGTGTTCACCTGGGTGAAACTAATATCACCTAGGCGAATTGGGAAGACGTTGCGTTGAAAGGCCTCCCACTAGGTAGACCGATGACCTGGAGAATGTCGCAGAATGCGAGGCGTACGGGACCGGTCAATGTGGCTACACCTGGGGGAGGCCTATGTCCAGTAGTGGACGTCTTTTGGATGATGATGACTTGGGGACCCTACCTTAGTGTACTGTGTTCACCTGGCTGATATGACCCAGTTATTTTTTTACAGGATTGTCATAGTCTGTTGCTTTATGCAACTACTGCGTGCATTTGTATTTTAAATAGGCAAGGACAAGTAGGAGATGAGAAAAAGAATAGTAAACTATTATTAATATTGATAACGGGATATTTATCATGTTTACTTTTAGTTTCGAGTTCCCGATATTTCGGCGCTGTTACAAGCACCAAGACCACGGATAAACTGAAGTCAAAACGGTCAGCAGGGTTGGATTTAGGTACGTTGAAAAAGATCGTACGAAAAATTGAAAAGGATACCTAGTATTTATAAAAAAATATAGTACAGTTTCATAATTTTTTAAATTAAAATCAACACCAGTTGTGGCAAAATTTACTGCTCTTCTAAGTTTATCAGTTCTTGAATATTACTATTAGTTATTTGTGTTGCCAGTTTGTTTCGCATTTTAGTCTTGGAAAGGTTCACTCTGAATATTCGTTCGCAGTCGGCATTTGCATGAGGAATTACTAATCAATCTAGGACAGATTTTGATATTTCTTTAATTCTTTTAATTCTGTTGAGCAGATCTAACTAAAAAATCTTTGCATCTGCAAAAAAATTCTTTACGAAATATTCATATGACGTAAAACTAAGAATTCGGGAGCAAACTTTAAATTATAGTATAAATACTATAATTATAGTACAAAATCCAACCCTGCGGTCCAGCCTCTTTCTTGTTCGTTTTTTTGCGTTCGGTACTTATAAGGCTTAACTTATAAGGATTAAGTATAAGATTCCTATTAGCAATAAACAATAGCTCCTTCATATTTCTGTTCTTCTGGCAGTTTGTGGGACTTTGCTATTCTTTTCGTGTAGTGAGTGACAATGGTAGTGGCATTACAGAAATATGAAGGAGCTATTGTTTATTGTTAATAGGAATCTTATACTTAATCCTTATAAGTTAAGCCATGTTATATGTATAGGTATTGCGCGAAAAGTATCACTCGTATCAAAAATCTATATCACAGCCAAGTTAATTATTGTCAATTATTGTGTATCTTTCAAATGAAATAGAAAAAATATTCAAGATCTAAATATTTAAGCGGTAATAAAGTTTAAATAACTAACAAACTACCACGGCAAGTTAAATAAAAGCTTACAATAAAATTCACCAACGAAGAAAATAACTATACTAATTTCATAATGTTTAATTTCTCAGAAGGTACATTGTTGACATTGTTATATTTCAACATAGATCTTTGAGTTCTGTATCCCTGTTGTATGTGAGCTTGTTTTTAGCCGGAGCCCGGCGCCACAACGTCGAGTACCCATCTGAAGCATATTATGTTGTATGACTTCTCCTCGTCCTGGATCCTGATTTCGATGGCCACCATAGTTCCCTGTAATTAAGCGAACATACGGGTAAATGCAAAAAACACAGTTTTAGACTTGTGTTTACAGTTGTAACCTAACACAACCCAGCGACACGAGCACCGGACTAACATAAGTCGGCGAACGCTTTGCCTGCGACCATGAGGCCAAGGTTGCTCCAACCTAACTAACAAGTAGTACTCTGGCAGTCACTCACGTTACAAGCGACTGTAGCGGAGCAGTTAATTTGACAGCGTTACTTTTGCATTGCAATGTTTCAGAAGTACCTACATTTTAACCAAATGAGTTTCAACTTACCACAGGTATGTCCTCGATAGGTATGGTGAGCGTGCTCTTGACGACCTCTCCTTCCTCCACAGGACAGTTTGTGTTACTCAGGAAGTTACAGGTATTTGCCCTCTCACGGAGGTCATATGGGACGGCAAAAATGCTTATGTAAACGAAAGCCATAGTCCTCAACTGGTGTATATCGTAGGCTGAAAAAAATTATAAGTTGGTTGAAAAATAACTAGGTAACGTTAGGATATTCTTGTGATAAATGCGTAGTAGTAACCTACAAAGTGAGTTTTCTTCCACTTCAAGCTCTTTCAACGTTCCCACTCTGAAGGTAATTCTTCATAAAGTCTCAACGGGACCTTCAACAGATTGCTTGAATGATTGACAAAATTAATAAGTGGAGAACAGCTGGATACAACCAGCTATTGGTGGTTTCGTCTTTCAACAAAAGACGTTTGTAATTGCACAGTGTGAGAACACATGAATACATAATAGTAGGTACTACGTGGTGAGAATGAACGGGTCAGTTGAGGAAAAAACAAAATAAGTACATACGTGCTCTGAAGACGATCTCGATGACAGCATCTCGTCCCTGTTCCAGTCTACACGGCTGTGTGGTGCAACCAGCTATGTAGGCGTTAATCGGCAGAGGACCAGCACCGTTAAGATGGCCTGCCAGCAAAAAAAAAGTTAGTTAATTGTAAACATAGGTATAGTTACGCTGAGTGTGTGAGATGTTACATTATGCTTAGTTTGATGCTCTACGTTTTGCCATGATGCGACCAGCTATTTACACGTTGTTCGGCAGGGGACCAAAAGAGCTTTAGGGGATTAAAAGAGTAACCTTTGGAGTTTCTTGCCGGTTCTTCTCCTTAGGAATCGACCAATGCACCGAACCGTGCCCCTTTTTACCGACGTTTTATAAGTGGCCTATGTGAAATAAAAATATTTTGATTTTGATTTTTGATTTTGCTTTGAATGCCTACCAGCAAAAATAAAATCTAAAACACACGTTTAATCAATCTCCATGAACCGAAGTTAATTTCATGTAGCGAATAGGGCCTTAATAAAGTGATACACAGAAACGATGACGACTTTTTAAGAGCGCTGTAACATTTTCGACGAACTCCTATTTAGGTAACTAAGCTGTTGAGCTAGATAAGCATGTAATTGTGTGTGTGTACAGACCCCCAAACAATCAAAACTTTTCCTTGTTTGAATCAATAGTAGAAGATGTCCTGGCAAAACTTGCTGCCAGTAATAAATCTGTAATTATTTGTGGCGATTTCAATGTCAATATTTTAGAAGAAAATTCAATTAGCAGTAGGTTACTAAATCTTTTTAAGTCATTTAATTTAACCAACATTTTTATAGAACCTACTAGGGTCACCTCATTTTCTGCTACTTGTATAGACAATGTTTTCTGCGATTGTGATTACATAGATAAAGCCATAGTAAATTGCCTGCCGTCTGATCATAGCGGACAAACCGTAACTTTTAAGTGTAACACACCATTACAAAAAGTTCAGATTACATTTAGACCTTTAACAACTAGCAAATTAAATAAATATAATATTTTCCTACAGAACAAGTTATGTGAAATGAACCATCATGTGGATGATATTAATATAAATAAATTGTACGATAACTTCTTTTCAATAGTTCACACAGAATTCAATAAAACTTTTGAGAAGAAGATTAAAAGTGTTAGCCCTAAATTTATATTTAGTGATTGGGCAACTAGAGGTATCAGAAAAAGTAGGGAAAGACTTTTTGAACTGTATGGCCTTAAGCCTTATATAAACACTGAAACTTTTAACAAGTATGTTGCAAAGTATTCAAAAATATTTCGAAATACTTGCAAGGTTGCTAAAGCCCTTCACATTAGCAAAAAGATCAAAACAGCAGAAAATAAAATAAAAACAGTTTGGAAAGTCATAAATAACGAGACTAACAGGAAAAAAATACGTTCCACTAGCTACACATTAAATACAGCATGTGGTCCTAAAAGCGATAATCAGGAAGTAGCTCAAGAATTTGTAAATTTCTTTACTGATATTCCTTTAAAAACAACGGAGGCTCTTAATTCCTCACCTGAAGTCTCAATTGGTTTATTGAAGGCGAACGTGCCTGGTTGCCTGGCTGAATTTAAATTTAAACATGTAAACCCTACGGAGGTAATTAAAGCTTTCCGGCAAATAAAAATTAAACTGACCGAAGATCTATGGGGAATGTCTATCAAAGTTTGTACATCCATAGTTGAGACTATTGCACCATGCTTAGCTTCAATATTTAATTTGTGTGTAGACCGAGGGGTTTTCCCAGATTTAATGAAACACAGTAAGGTCATACCTCTTTTCAAATCTGGTGACAGTAAAGATACTAATAATTATAGACCTGTATCGGTGTTGCCAGCTTTTAGCAAGGTTTTTGAAAAAGTTATGCTTAACCAAATGCTCAATCATTTTAACACCAACAGAATCTTACACGATCAACAGTACGGTTTCACTAAAGGACGTTGCACAACTGACGCCGGTGTAACTTTATTAAAGCACATATTGAATGCGTGGGAACAGTCCCAAGATGCTGTAGGAATATTTTGTGACCTCTCAAAAGCATTTGATTGCGTGAATCACGACACATTGCTTTTGAAACTTGAGCATTATGGACTAGGTAAACTTGCACTTAGTTTAGTAAAATCTTATTTGAGTGAAAGGCAACAACATGTTCAAATAAATGGTGTTAATTCACAGGGTTTAAAAGTAAAAATGGGGGTTCCGCAAGGCTCAATATTGGGCCCTTTCCTTTTTCTGGTATATATTAATGATCTACCCTATTTATTACAAAACCAACCTCAGAATATGGTGTTATTTGCTGATGACACTTCCCTAATTTTTAAGATAAATAGACGGGCTCAAAAGCTAGATGATGTGAATAAAGCCCTACTTCAGATTCATAATTGGTTCACAGCAAACAATTTAGTATTAAATGAAAAAAAGACAAAATGCATAAGATTTGCTTTACCGAATGTTAAAAGTAGTGATTGTGATATTCTATTAAATAACGAGAAACTAGAATTCGTAGATGAAACGGTTTTCTTGGGGATTACGCTTTATTCACGGCTACAATGGGGTGCTCATTTAACATCTCTTGCAGGGCGGCTAAGTTCAGCAGCATATGCCATTAGAAAAATTCGTCAGTTTACTGATGTAGATACCGCTAGGCTGGTCTATTTTAGTTACTTTCATAGCCTAATGTCTTATGGCATTTTGTTATGGGGACGAGCTGCAGACATTGAATCTATTTTTATTCTGCAAAAACGAGCCATCAGAGCAATATATGGTCTTCGTAGGCGCGATTCTCTGAGAGAACTATTTAAGAACATTAACATTATGACGGTGCATTGTCAGTACATCTACGAAAACATAATGTATGTGAGAAAAAATCTGCATCTTTTTAGTAAAAGAGGTGACAGACACAATTATATTACTAGGAATAGGGACCAGTTAGTGCAGCCAGGCTTCAGACTCGCTAAGTTAGACTCATCTTTCATGGGGTACTGTTTGAGATGCTATAACAAAATTCCACAAAGCATTCTTGAACTGAATGAGACGAAATTTAAAACATGTATCAAACGCACACTATGCAAGCAAGCATACTACAAGTTAGACGATTATATCGCTGATAAAAATGCTTGGCTCAATGCCGGTCCTGCTCCACAAGGACAGGACGCTTAAATGAATAGCATTTAATAGGAAGAAGAAAGAAGAAGAAGATTGTACAACTATCTTTGCAATGTATAAATTCAATCTCTTTAGTATTATATAGTCGCATAGCACATATTGTGTGAGTACTATGTACTAGAAAGCTGTCATTCTCTGGAAACCTACATTTATTTTTCTATTTTTTATTTGACTTGGATATGCCCTGGCGATTAAGAGTGTGTCATGCTCACTTAAATGTCTCGCTGATGGTGGCGGGTGTGTCGGGTCATTTCGTTCCCTTTAAAATGGTTGAGTGGAATGGTGGCTGATCCATGCGTCATGCTCGTGAACGGGTGCTGTCAGTTGTGACTGGTCACCTCTTAGTTGCCACGGCTTGTTTGAATTATTATATTATTTTTAAATCGTCGTTTTGGCTTTACTGTCGACACTTATCGTGCATAACTTGCTACATCGTTCTCACATGATAATATACCAATCTCGATATGAATGATGTAACCAAAGTTTTGTAACAATATTATGATTTAAAGGAGTAGGTATCCATGAAGTTTCTTGCCATTCTTCTCATGAGACCAACGCTTTGGAATCGGCAACTACAGTACACTGACAGTTATTATGCCTTGTGAGTGGGACTGTAGCTTAGTTTATTAGCTTATTAAAATTTAGTATTTGTTCGACTATTCAAAAGAGCCTGTAACTGGCCAACTTGAAATAAATGATTTTGATTTGATTTGATTTGATAAAGACGCACAAAGCAAAGTCACAGAATACATAATAGTACTACGTAAACGTGGCAAAGTCACACAATAGTTCTCGATTCCCTCATTGAAATAATATTGATCCTTGATATTATTTTTTAATTTTATTGAAATAAAATTAGATGACTTGGAATTTTGAAAACGCATTTGGTAATAATTGTTAATTCATTTTACGTCATACTATGTAGGTTAGTATTTTCAACCGACTTAAAAAAAAGATGGTGCTCAATTTGTATGTAAGTATCTGCGATTTTCTCAAAAACTACTGATCCGATATTGATCGGGTGTTTGTTGATAAATGCATAATGTTTTCAAGGAAGGTTTCACTGTACCTATAATATAATTATTAGGATCTGAGATCTTCGAAAATAGATAATGGAACTCTTCAATAATATAGACAGCAAATGGCTCGCGATCACTGTGATCGTAAGGTTATGTAGGTATTGTTTTCACCATTTCATAACATAATACCACGCTTGATCGGGTTTAAGGGCAAACAGATGTAAACCCAATAAGGGGTACCTAGTTATGCATCCTGAACCACAACGCGTGATCACCGTGAGAGCGTAAAGTGCACCGTTGCAGTTTAGGGTGGTCCATCTGTGGAACCTTCCATGCATTTTGTCAACTTAGCAGATAAGTAGCCATAAGACACAGATGTAGCGACTAGAGCCAGTATTGAGAATTACATTGGAGCATGCGCTTCTGCTCACACGTAACTCTACTCTTTTATTTAATATAAAAAACGCTTCCAAAAACTTGACTGGCGCAGCCGGTAGGATCGCCGAATAGAGTTGCGCTGTCCTTCGCGATTTTCTTTTGATATTTGTATGACATCCGATTGTAGGACTTTTTTATGGAAAAGCTGAATAAAACATATTCCGATTTTTAGTGTATTAATCCAACTATTCGCATGTTAAATTGCAGCTCATTAAAATGAATAATTAAAGAGATATAATAAAAATACCAGAACAACCGCCATACATGGATAAACCGACCAAATTTAAATGGTTACAAAAAAGCGGCCGTACAGTATATACAGATAACGTTTCCAAATTTCCAGTGTTGTACCATTATTGTGTTTAATAGTTTCGTACAGGTGCGTTAAATAGTTTTGCAAAAAATAAAACAACTACATAAACTATGTAGGTACTCTTAAACGAATTTATTAGTTAGTGACCAATAAAAATTAAAAAAATAAACAACATTATTTTAGGCTGGCAATTAAGATTCGGAAACCTGAATGCTCTACTTACATACAAAATATTCAACATAGAGCACATTATTCTTATACCTAACCTAACCTAACGCTCGGTTCGATGCCTTCGGATCGCAGCACTCGCGTACATTTTGGCTCCTCCACCGTACACGCATGGAAAGTTTAATTCAGATCCGCGTGAACGTTGTAACGAGTAGACGTCGTCGCATCGTAATTGTAGGTAACAAAATGTGTGTAGCCGAAAATTTAATTATGGTGATGGAACGAAATCCATGCATATAGAATATTTAAAATACGGACTATCACAATAGAGACGTAAAAGACTTGGCTTGGGAGCAGATTTAAATCACTAAAAGTGCGACAGCAATCAATTCGTCGAGGTATTCCTCGAAGCGCAACCGTTTTGAGGCGAACCTAATGAGGCGCACCTTTATTATTCCTCAGAGCGCACCTTTTAGTAGCGCTCCCGATAACAATTAAAAATATTAACTTTTTTTTCCTCGAAGCGCTGCTATGAGTAATTTTCGAATAGAGATTTGCAAAGGCTCTATACTCCTTGAAAAGAGCACTTGGAAGGATTTGGGGGAGGCCTTTACCCAGCAGTGAGACAGTACAAGCTATTAAAAAAAAAAACTATGGTAGTGCGCCTCAAAACGGTGGCGCTTCGAGGAATACCTCAATTCGTCTTCGTCTTTAAACGTTTGCGGCCGGCCTTAACAAAGTAATAACAATTAGTACGCTGGAAGCAGCAGAATTTAAGCTGATCAAGTCCCGTTGACATCCAACGTCATTGCAATGTCCGTGTGTTCTTTTTATTAAAACAAAATCTATCGGTATTTATGATTTGGAATCATGCAGTAGGTAAGACGACGAGACTCCCTTTTTCAGGTCGTAGAGTGAAACTGCCCACACGGGATATTAGCCCTTATTTTATAGTAGTATAGTAGTTTTAGAGATGAAAGCCAAGTTTATAGGGTGGCACACCGGTTTATCCGCGGGGCTTGAAGGTCGGAGAAAAGTGACACACAGGGGTGCTACTGGGGCTTTATCGGAGTTGACAATTACCTAATGTGACAATTTTTTGCAATATTCTGACAGATAAATTCATTGTTTAATACTGATGCTTATTATTGTAATAATTTCGTAAGTTTAAAAAAAAAAACAAGTGACCTACTATTTTTATCATGAAAGTTATTTGTCTAAAAGGATTAAGATATAATAGTCAAGTAAGTATACACACACACACACATACTGCACACACACATTCAAACAACATTCATACAGTCCACTCATATAAATATCGAAAGTTCAGTGCAAAATAAATGTTCATTGAGTAAAGACGTTAATTGAGTTATTATTTCACCAACCAAATGGATATAGACCTTAGCGCCCTGAACATATGGTCCATATCGAGCCGGATTTATTGAGTCACATCGGGCGATCGTCGTCACCGTGAGAACAAAGGCATTCCTGAGCGGATTATCTTGCTACCATCGAGCGTTATATTATAACAAGTCATTAGCAGAATAATCATTCAAAATTTATATCTATTTTGTTTGGATTTGGAGTTTCAACGTTTTAAATACTATTGTGCACAATGGAGGGGCTTCTAGCCTATCAAAAGGAAATATTGGAGAACTTGAGGAAAGCGGAGAAAAACTATAAAAAGACACCCAAAGATCGGATCAAAAAACCTTATATAGAAACCAGATTGGACAATTTGGAGCAGTTATGGACACTTTTCAAAGATGGACACAAACAAATCGCAGGCAAGGCGACCCAAAAGGAAAGGCAGGATACCTATTTTACTGAGGATATGTATGAGGAGTTTGAAGAAGCATATGTATCGTACAAGACTACATTGAAGGAAGCCCTGCAGCCCTATGTTGCGTCATCGAGTGGAACCTGTGGAACCTCGTCCGTAAATCCGAAATCCAGTGCTAGACACGTGGTTAGTGAGTGCGAGGTTAAGTTACCGCGAGTGCAATTACCAACGTTTAGTGGCAAATATGTGGAGTGGCAAACGTTCTACGATATGTTTCATTCACTTGTTCATACCAATAGTAATTTAACGCCGGTGCAAAAATTGCATTATCTTAAAAGCAACTTGTCAGGTGAACCGGAATGTTTGTTACGCCATTTTTCTACAACAAATGACAATTACGAAGAAGCTTGGAAACAGCTATTGAAACGTTACGATAATAAGCGTTATAATTGTAATGCACTTATGAGATTGTTGTTTACGCAAAAACCAGTTACGAGTGAATCTGCAAGTGCCATTAGACAATTATTAGATACTACTGCGACTTGTTTACAATCTTTACGTAGTATGGGGATTAGTACTGAGCGAATTAATGATGTGTTTGTTATTTATTTAGTGGTTTCTAAATTAGATCCTGAATCTGTAAAGCAGTGGGAATATCAGTTAGGTATACTTAGTGACGATTTACCGACATGGGCTCAATTATCTGAGTTTTTAGAATCAAAGTTCAGGTCGTTAGAAATGATAGATATTAATAAAGGACGTTCCAACAATAATACTAAGTCAAAGTCTTTTCATGGGTCTATTGATAATAATAAGAGTAATTCTAACGTAACTACTAAATGTAATAAGTGTAAAGGGGAACACTACTTGTACCATTGCAAGGAATTTAGTCAACTAAGTGTCAAAGATAGGCAAGATTATGTTCAAAAAAATAACTTGTGTTTCAATTGTTTCTCTCCGTCTCACCCAGTTATGAAATGTCGTAATTCAGTGAGTTGTAAGCGATGTGGCAGGAGGCATCATTCATTACTACATTTTGAAAAGGAGGTGAGCAGCAAGAGTGAGGATGTCTCTGTGCATAGTGAGTCAGACAAAACCGTGAGTACAATTTCAACTAATTTTTCGCGTAAAGGATTAGAACCGAGTCAAGTTTTGTTAGCAACTGTGTCAGTTTGGGCCTACAATGATCACGGTTACAGACAACAGTTGAGAGGATTGTTGGATCAGGGCTCGCAGGCATCTTTTATCAGTGAATCAGTAGTTCAATTACTTGGACTTTCTCGTAAACATGTTAGTGGTACGGTTTCCGGTATAGGCGGCGGTAGCCAAACGAGCGTAAAGCAAATGGTTTCTCTCCGAGTGGTATCACGTTATGACCCTGAAGCATCCATCCAAGTAAATGCATATGTATTGGGATCTGTTACGTCATTACTTCCTTCAACCGAGTTACACACACCTGATTGGTTACATTTAGATAAAATACCACTAGCTGATCCAGGTTATGCTACACCAAGTAAAATTGATATTCTTCTTGGAGCAGAAGTTTACAGTGAGATTTTATTGGATGGTATTGTACGTCACAATAAAATATTGGCACAAAACACTACCTTAGGTTGGGTACTATCAGGGAGGGTGTCACAAAACTCAACTTCTGCTGTTAATAGGATTATCACCATGCATTTACACTTAAGTGGGGAAGAGCTACTTAAGAAATTCTGGGAAATGGAAAATGAGCCCAACTTGATACAGAAAAGGATGACAGAAACAGAGCAACGATGTGAAGAATTTTATGACAAGACAACTACCCGAGATGAAGAAGGAAGATTTATTGTCAAGCTACCTTTTGACAAAGAAGAACCAGAGTGTCAATATGGAAACTCAGTACTTATAGCTATAAAAAGATATGAGCTTTTAGAGAAGAGACTGCAGAGAAATCCTACTTTAAAAGAAGAATATCACAAGGTTTTGCAAGAATATCTTTCCATGAATCACATGACACCAATAAAAAAGGAAGACATAGACAATCCCAAGGCGGTTTATCTTCCACACCATGCTGTAGTTAGGGAGGATAAGGACACAACCAAAGTCCGAGTGGTTTTCGATGGTTCCTGCAAAGGTCGTAACAACTTTTCACTTAATGATAATCTCATGGTAGGTCCCAAGTTGCAACAGGATTTGAGACACATCCTTATGCGATGGAGAAGCCACAGGATCTGCATAGTAGCAGATATTATCAAGATGTTCAGAATGGTGAAGGTTAGTCCTGAGGATACAGACTACCAAAGAATTGTATGGAGGCCACAAATAGATGAGCCATTAATACATTTTAAATTATTGCGAGTGACCTTTGGTACTGCGTCTGCTCCATATTTGGCTGTAAAAACCCTTCAAAAGTTAGCTGATGAAGAACAAGGAAAATTTCCGGTAGCCTCAACAATATCTAAGAAGGACTATTATATGGATGACCTTTTGACTGGCTGTGACACTCTACGCGAGGCTATACATGTCTATATTGAGATGAACAAATTAATGAACAGTGGTGGTTTTGAACTTCAAAAATGGAGTAGCAATAATCAAGACTTATTGACATACATAGAAGGGAACAACCACAGTAGCAGTGATTCTTTAAAATTAAAGACAACTACGGTCATGAAGGTACTTGGCTTAAAATGGCATAGAAATATAGATTGTTTTCAGTACACTCTTGATTTACCAGACTTAAAACAACCTATCACTAAGCGGCAAGTATTATCGGATGTGGCCCGGCTGTATGACCCGTTAGGATGGATTGCTCCAGTGATAATCACAGCAAAAATATTCATCCAAACATTATGGAAGTCGAAGCTTGATTGGGATGATGTACTGAGTACAGATTTAACAAGTGAATGGTCACAATTTAGAGCTAGTTTAATACATGTTGAAAAAATCAACATACCACGATGGTATCACTTCAGTCCAGGGTCAAAGGTCGAACTACATGCCTTTGCTGATGCTTCTAAATTGGCGTATGGTGCTGCTGTATACATTCGTGTTATAAATAATGACAACGAAATTTGTGTGAGTTTAGTATCAGCAAAAAGCAAAGTTGCCCCTATTGAGAAGGAGATATCTATCCCAAGACTGGAGTTGTGCGGTGCAGTTCTAGCAGCAAAGTTAATATTTGAGGTGTCACAAATAATGAACATACCAAAGGAAAACTTGTATGCGTGGTCCGATTCTACAATAGTTCTAGCTTGGCTGAGAGGAGGGTCTAGCCGCTGGACTACTTTTGTAAGCAATCGTGTTTCTGAAATTCTTAATATTTTAGAATACGATCAATGGAGGCATGTTACAACTGATTTGAATCCTGCTGATTGTGTTTCAAGAGGTATAGCTACACAAGATTTACTTGAACATTCCCTATGGTGGGCGGGACCCTCTTGGCTTTCACAATCAACTGTAGAGTTAAATAACTATAATGAAAATATCGAGGATACTCATGAAGAAGAAAGACATACATCTTTAACTGTTCTACCTGTCTTGAAGACTGAATTTATTTGGACTATGTTTTCTTCACTGTTTAAAACCTTAAAGGCCATATCTTATTGGAGAAGAGTTTTACAGAATTTAAGATTACCAAAAGAGAAACAAAAAATATATTCAAACATAATTACACCTGCAGAACTAAATGTGAGTTTAGTTATATGCATCAAACAAGTTCAAGAAGAGCATTTTAGTGAGGAAATAGAACAGTTAAAGATGAAGAAGTTCGTCCCCAAAAAAAGTAAACTCCGAACACTTTATCCCATTTTTGATGAAAATGGAATTCTAAGAGTTGGTGGTCGTATTAATGAGTCAGAAGTCATATATGATACAAAGCATCCTATACTTATGCCTGCTAAGAGTCATCTTAGCAAGCTCATAATTAGTGATGCTCATATCAAGACCTTTCACGGAGGACCACAAGCTATGTTGTGCTATTTAAAAACTAAATATTGGATATTGAGAGCAAAGGAGATAGTTAAAAGTCACTACAGAGCGTGTGTTAAGTGCTTGAGACATTCTAAGTCTAAAAGCAATCAACTAATGGGTCAACTTCCAGAACATAGGTTGAAACCGAGCCGACCTTTTAAATCATCTGGTTGTGATTACATGGGGCCTATTAGTGTGAGATTTTCTCCTGGAAGAGGAGCGAAATCCTACAAAGGATATATTTGTTTATTTATTTGCCTGGTTACTCGTGCCATCCATTTGGAAGTGGTAACTGATCTAACGTCAAAAGCGTTCATTTCAGCATTTAAGCGTTTCACAGCACGACGAGGGCACTGTCAAGACTTATTTAGTGACAATGGCACTAATTTTGTTGGTGCCAACAAACAACTTCGTGAAATGTTTGATCGAGCTAAATCCACTGTGCCGCGTGAAATTGAAGAATTATTGAGTTTAGAGAGCACAACATGGCATTTTATACCCCCACACGCACCTAATTTCGGTGGTCTCTGGGAGGCCGGTGTACGTAGTGTTAAAACACATTTATATAAGGTGATCGGAAATAGCACACTTACCTATGAGGAGTTGTCTACTGTTTTATCACAGATCGAAGCTTGCCTCAACTCCCGACCAATTACAGTAATGAGTGATGATCCTAACGAACCTCAAGCTTTAACACCAGGTCATTTTCTTATAGGTGAGCCATTAATAAGTATTCCCGATGAAGATAATTCAAATCATAATGTTATAGGTCTGGATAGATGGAGATTGACACAAAAAATGGTTAATAACTTTTGGAAGCGATGGTATAGGGAGTATTTAGTTAACCTTAACCAACGATATAAATGGAACACTCAGAAATCTGAACCTGAAATTGGTGATATAGTAATTTTAAGAGACGATAATATCCCACCTGCGAAATGGATTTTAGGAAAAATAACAAAAAAATACTTAGGGGTTGATAATATTGCACGGGTTGTATCCGTTAAATGCAAGAATGGCGAATTTAAACGTCCCATTAGTAAATTGTGTATTTTACCTAAGTAAATTGATTGTCTTCTTACTATTGTATTGTTTGTTTATCCATGAGGTCATAAAGTATATGTATCTTTGTACCAATTATCAAGTAGCCTTTTAATCTGATAAGATGAATAGATTAAGTTTATATCATACTAACTTCTTTTATTACAAGGCTAACCATGTCATGTTTTCATAACCATAATTTGTGTTAATTTGTAAATTTATATATTTTTTTTTGCATTCACCCCCACCCGGTTAGTTTATCACATTCCAAAATTAGGAATACTAAGTATTTGCTTAGCATGTTTAGATGTATAAAACTTTCTTAAAAAAAAAATTGTTAATTGAATTGTCATGTATCATCACGGTGGGCGGTTTTGTCTTCTTTGTATAATGATAAAGAATTACTAATATGCTTCCGTAATTCTTCAAGTTCTATTAGAAATGATAACACTAATGTGTGTCATTACATAAGCATAGCATTAAAGTACTAGCATTTTCCATATAGACATAAATAGTTAGACATAAGTTAAGAATGTAAACTTTATTTAGAATATAGATTTAGTATTTTTTTTATATGGTTTGTTAAAGTACTGCGTCCTTTGGTGGGCGGTATGTCTAAAAGGATTAAGATATAATAGTCAAGTAAGTATACACACACACACACATACTGCACACACACATTCAAACAACATTCATACAGTCCACTCATATAAATATCGAAAGTTCAGTGCAAAATAAATGTTCATTGAGTAAAGACGTTAATTGAGTTATTATTTCACCAACCAAATGGATATAGACCTTAGCGCCCTGAACATTATTAGTTACTTGTTCCAGAATTGTGTGCCCACCTGTACCAATGCAATAATGGTACAACACTGGAAATTTGAAAACGTTCTCTGTATACAATGTGGAGCAGGACGATTGACATTCCTCTAAACCACGTAAAGAAAGGCATGCTCTTGACCCGTATACAAAAAATCAATCAAATCCAATGACTACTTTAGCCACAGGAAATTATTTTTCATTTTCTTATTTTTCAACATGATGTAGATCGGAGTCCGTAATAATAGGTAAACATTGTAAGGTCAGGAACCTGTGCAAAAACCTACGATTCTATTCTCAACGTCTCAATACGCTTGAAAGACAGAGAAAGGTGTCATACGATCCCACTCTGACGCGCCCCGCACACTCCCACAAAATACTACAATTATAAAGAAAAAGTAATATTACTTACGCAAATAACGCATTAGTGGTGCATAGAAAATTGCGAGTGTGTGTGTGAGCGGAATTTTTTTCGGCAAAAAGTCCTTGACTCGGTAACTATGTCAGTCAGTGCATAGCGGCGCCCTTTGAGGAGAGCACACGCCTACTTTTTTTATCACAAGACGAGCCGCGCGCGCATTGTCGTGATTTTATGAAAAGTTTGTTGTTATTGTGATTAAAGACGATTTATGATATTTGGATTAGTGCATAGGTTACTGTGACTTATTGGTGTTAGTGTAATATTAGTTATTTAGGCATTTATTAGGTAGCTAGTTTTGTGATTTAGGTTAAGTTAGTAAGTTTTTTAGTTTAATTATGCCTCAAATAAGGTTTTAAGTGATTAATTATTCAATCAGTGATCTTTTATTAATTAACAACTCGCAACTTAGTGAGTTTATGCCGCTGATTTGTTGTTCTCCGATAAAAAGTACCTACGCCCAACATCGCCGCCGCTCGCTGCACCCCGCGCACTAGGTCAGTGACTTTTCGTAGTTAAAGCGTGTTTACTTTTTATGCAGTTGATTCTGCTATTTATTTTGTTTGAAAATTGCAATTTTTAAATTTTCCACTAACTACTAATCTTCGTGTTTTAAAATGTTTCGATGGACTAGTACAGTGCTAGTTTTAATTTAATGTCGTAGTTCCAGATTCACATTGTATACTGCACGGCCGCTTTTTTGTAACCATTTAAATTTGGTCGGTTTATCCATGTATGGCGGTTGTTCTGGTATTTTTATTATATCTCTTTAATTATTCAGTTTAATGAGCTGCAATTTAACATGCGAATAGTTGGATTAATACACTAAAAATCGGAATATGTTTTATTCAGCTTTTCCATAAAAAAGTCCTACAATCGGATGTCATACAAATAGTGGTCCAGTCGTAGTAAATTATGCCATAGCTCATTAATTACTAAGCGCACTTATATGAAACTCCGCAAGACGTTGTAGACCCTTACAAGATACATTTGAACGTTTTAAGTTTGGCTCTAGAGTTCCTCTTTAAGTACTTAGACCTAATAACCTTATTTTACTTTTGCGTGTATATCTTCTGAACGGTACGTTTTTTTTAAAAATTCTTTTTCCCAAACATTACACACAAATTCAAAGCATCGTGCGTAAAATATTACAACTCTGCACTAAACCGTTTTATATGATTTTCATGAAATAGCCAAACGTCAGCGCAGCGGAAACCTGATTATCTTCGCTGTTTTACGGCACACATTTATCATTTAAACATACACATTTACCCCTGGTTACACACTAAAGATTGAATGTATTTTTTTTCTTGTACGTCCATAGGAAAAAAAAAGTGCCGCTAGGATGACGTAGTTCCAGCGGAAACACTTTTTATTGAATAACTCCTCAATGGTTGGATGCACAAATGTGTACTTACCATACACATTTACACGACGTCATACACTAAACATCTGCAAAACTTAAAAAATAAAAAAATCTACATTTTTCCGCTGCGACTACGCACACTGCAAAATGTATGAAGAAGTTGGCAAGTGTTTTTAGTTTAGCTAATAATTTAAAAATACATTAATTTAGATACAAAAAAATATCAACACATCTAAAGGACTATATCTACCGCAATTTAATATAATTTCGGAGATATAATATGCTGTAAATTTACCTAAAATGGTACCTATTCGGATCCTACTTTTTTACATTTTCTGCGCTTATCGTGATGGAAAAAACGTATTTGTGCCAAAATTTTGTATGACGTCATACAATTCTTCTGATGTTAATCTGGAGACGAATAAATTTTCTTTAAATGAAGACTATGATATGTTCACATTTGTGATTGCTTATACGTTAAAATGGTACCTGAAAACCAATGTTATTTGTAGAAAAAGGTAACAGCGTCCTTAACGAAAAGCTTATGTAACTTCTGTTCAAAGTTGTCATTGAAATACGTTTTTTTTTGTAAGCGATAGCCGCTTGTCTGGACGCTAGGATGGTTATAGTTAGTCACTCACACTGGCTAACTTGAGTGGTGTTCCAGTTCCAGTTCCCGCCTTCGGTAAGCGCCAGCACGGCACAGAACAAGACTACAGCACGAAACATCTTGACTTGAAGACTGACTGATCAAAAACTTGCGAACAAATATAAGTAATTTCTATCGCACCAATTAATCAGACAATCGGCATTTAGGTATAGACAAATTATCAATAAAAATCAGCTAAATGAAATCAATTTTAAGATTAACTAGCTTTTGCCCGCGACTTCGTCTGCGTAGAAGTCGAAAATGGTTCTAATAGGATTTTTAATTCGTTTTTTACGTTATTCATTTTGTTCAACCATATCTTCTTATATCTATACATCTATCTATATCTATTTTTCTATACATATAATAAATCTGTAGAGAATTGTTTTTTGTACATCGAAAATATTTAAAAAAGGAATCGTCAAGGTGTTAAAATATAACCAACAGAACTCATTTTCAGCATTTTTGGAATTTTTGCCTGTTTGTCTGTTTCTATGACTAAGCATCACGTAAAATTTACGAATACAAGTGTAATGTAGGTAACTTTTATACATAAATATTGTGCGCAACTTGGGATACCCCAAGTTGCGCACAATATACTTAGGCTTTGTTTCATCGTAATCAGTGCCCTCTATCAAAAGATATTTGAATTTATAGTTTTCGAGAAGAACTTTATCATTATGATGATCAAGAAGAATGAGACACAAAAACATCTATTAAAAGAATATGGTACTTATTAATACCTAAATGCTTTAATAATAAAGATAACGCAACTCCCTTTCGCTCTGCCCAAGAGCGAAAGGGAGTTTCAGGCTTCTTCTGACTAAAACCTACCCATGTTCCTTCTTAGCCCTTTCTGTCGAGGCCGCGGTATCCCTTACAACATTCCGCAGCCCCGACGGGCGTCGGCCTTTGCGGGACCCTCCCACGTTGCTGACATCTCTTTAAAGCGCGCGTGGAACACGAACGCGCCGTCGACACGACCTGTCGTCGTAAAAAAAATATGTTCCGTGAATAATCATCAAATAAAAATTACACAGTATAAAATTGGGTTCTGTAATCAACAAGGAACCCTTACAGTTTCGGCATGTCCGTCTGTCTGTCTGTCTATTGACTATTGCTCAGGCACTAGAAAGCTGTAATTTGGCATGAACATACAGATGAGTTACGCCGACAAAGTGGTAAAATAAAATGTCGTAAAATATATTTTTTTGGGTATCTCCGGTACACGCTTTGTGTGGGGTGTCGTTGAATAGGTCATTGAAAATGATTGGGAGTTTGCTTAAACAATCGATTAAGGGATTCGTTTGTGAAATATTAAGGTGGAAGCTCACATCTGGCCCGCGAAATTCTAATTTTCTTACGTTTTTGGCAATTTGCAGGCCAGTGCTTGGTTGTATGTTTATGAAAATTTGATTTGCGACTGTAAGACGTATGAAGTTACCGAATTATAACCATCAAAATTATCAATACAACCCTCCAAGTTCATTTTCATGTCAAGATTGATTTTTGCATGTAAAAGTCATTCTTGACATACAACCAAGCACTGGCCTGCAAATTGCCAAAAACGTAAGAAAATTAGAATTTCGCGGGCCAGATGTGAGCTTCCACCTTAAGCTATAAAGTGCAAATTTTTGTTAGGCTCAAGTCTGGCTTCCTAAACCACCTATAAGGGTTGTGTTTGGGCAGGGCACGCCACGACAGTGGCGGTAAGTCCCCTCTTTGAGGAGTGGCTTGAGAGGCGCCACGGCGCCCTCACCTTCCGTCTGACGCAGGTCCTCACCGGACACGGTTGTTTCGGGAGGTACCTGCACCGAATCAGGCGGGAGGAAACGCCCGGATGCCACCATTGCGAGGATCGGCCGGAGGACACGGTGGAGCACACGGTGGAGGTGTGCCCCGCTTGGGCGGAGCCCCGCCGTGTTCTCGTAGCGGCGATCGGCGGCGGCGACCTCTCGCGCCCGGCCCTGGTGCAAGCCATGGTCCGGGGCGAGGAGGAATGGGACGCCGTCGCCTCCTTCTGCGAAGCAGTGATGCTGGCGAAGGAGGTGGCGGAACGCGAGAGGGAGAGAACCTCTCGTCCCAGCCGCCGCGGGAGGCGCTCCGGGCGTCGGGGGTCCCGCGATGACCTCCGGCCACCGTAGACGCGGGCCTGTGGACGGTGAGTGATGGGCTAACTCGCCGTCCGTCCGTCTCACGACGAAAACAGGCCGTGTCGACGGCGCGTTCGTGTTCCACGCGCGCCTCAAAGAGATGTCAGCAACATGGGAGGGGCCCGAAAGGGCCGACGCCTGTCGGGGCCGCGGGTAGTCCAACGGTTATCGCGGCCTCGACATAGAGGGCGAAGAAGGAACATGGGTGGTTTTTAGTCAGTAGAAGTCTGACACTCCCTTTCGCTCTGCCCAAGAGCGGGAGGGGTTATTCGATGATTTTACACCCACCAAAAAAAAAAAAAAAAAAAGGGTTGTGTTTGGGCGTGTTAAAAAAATATTGGTATAATTATGATGAAATTAAAAGCAAAACTATCACAGGTTAATAGGCTTTACAAGTTTACGTGTAATAGTCGACCAACTTATAAAATGTACCTGCATAAAATATTTTCCTATTCATAATGTATGGGAGCACAGGTCTTAAATTTGCAAATGGAAGTTGATTTTATTTTTGGTTTTGGGGCCGTGGTATCTCTTGCGAACAACACCCAGCCCCGGCAGACGTCGTCCCTTTGGAGCACTGTTATTGCTGCTGACATCTCTTTGAGGCGCGCGAGGAACACGAACGCGCCGTCGACAGGGCCTGTCGTTGGCATAAGACGGACGGACGGCCGGCGAGGTAGCCCATCGCTAACCACCACAGGCCCGCGTCTACGGTGGCCGGAAGCCGTCACGTGGCCCCCGAAGCCCGGAGCGTCTCTGGCGGCGGCTGAGATGTGAGGTTCTCTCCCTCTCACGTTTCGCCACCTCCTTCGCTAGCATCACTGCTTCGCAGAAGGAGGCGACGGCGATCCATTCCCTCTCGCCCCGGACCATGGTTTGCACCAGGGCCGGACGCGAGAGGTCGCCGCCGCCAATCACGGCTACGAGAACACGGTGGGGCTCCGCCCAAAATTGCCATCCCGCTTTGGGCAGAGCGAAAGGGAGTGTCAGACTTCTGCTGACTAAAAACCACCCATATTGCTTCTTAGCCCTTTTTGTCAAGGCCGCGGTATCTCTTGCGAACAACCCTCAGCTCCGGCAGACGTTGTCCCTTTGGGGCTCCGTCATCGTTGCTGACATTTCCTTGAGGCGCGCGTGGAACACGAACGCGCCAACGACAGGGTCTATCGACTATAATCTACCTTTTATTTTTTGGGGGGGTGGGCAATCATCAAATAAGGGGTTATTTGCAGGGCACGCCACGATAGTGGCGGTAAGTCCCCTCTTTGAGGAGTGGCTTGAGAGGCGCCACGGCGCCCTCACCTTCCGGCTGACGCAGGTCCTCACCGGACACGGTTGTTTCGGGAGGTACCTGCACCGAATCAGGCGGGAGGAAACGCCCGGATGCCACCATTGCGAGGATCGGCCGGAGGACACGGTGGAGCACACAGTGGAGCTCCCGCTCTTGGGCAGAGCGAAAGGGAGTGTCAGACTTCTACTGTCTAAAAACCACACATGTTCTTTCTTAGACCTTATCCTTCTGAGACCGCGGTATCTCTTGCGAACAACCCGCAGCCCCGACGGAACTATAATCTACCTATGTTTCAAATTTCATCAGATCCGTTCGGCCGTTCTGACGTGGTTGATTAACAAACATCCATCCATCTAAACTTTAGTATTAGACATACTCAGTGCTTTGCATTACCCTATTCCTATTTGCTACAGCGGCAGTAAGATATCGCAGGGCAATGATTGAATGTACATTCGTTTAAGCGACGCATTTTAGTTTTCGTCAACCACGCGAACGAAGTCGCGGGCATAGCTATAATAAATAATTTTGTTAAATTGTTTGAATTCTTATAAAATATAAGTCTTTATTATAATTTAAAGGTCCTTCCCAAGCCTTTACTACTTACCACCACTTCTAATAAGGAATTGACATCGTGCCTTGTTTTGGGGTAGTCTCGCCCGTTATTGTGTAACTGCTGCACTCATAAAGCTTTAATGATTCCTTAGGCCATCACTTAGTAAAGGTTTTGACAGTTTTCTCATACCAAAATATGTCAAACCTTTTCTAAGTGACGGTTTAAGTAATCATTAAATATCTCTGAGTACGGCAGTAAGCCTTCAGACTTTTGCGACTAAGGCAACCCGTACTGCTGTAGGCTTTGTTCTCCATATACAGGTTCTCCTAATGTAACCACACATTTATTGTAGATTTTATCTGCTAGATGTTCATCTATAATGCCAGACAGCCTTTCCACTTGTCGCTTGTAGTCTTCTGATAGGCTGTTTCTGTATATTACAAAGGAATTAGTATGCAGTAATCTGACAGAATAGTTACCAGCATTATAGAAAAAGTTCACAAAAAAGTTGCACTTTAAATGACGAATAAGGATCTTCATTTGGATTTGCTATCTCAGCACATTTATGTTCATCCACCATGTCAAGCGAAATGCGGTTAACCATCCAGAATATGTGTGCATATGGCCTTTTACCGTTTATTAGAAGTGCCATTTTTTTCTTAACTTTGAGGTGAAAAATCCTGGGTATTATGTCGTGTCTATCATATTTTTTTTGCCCATACAAAAGCTTCTCCGTGATTTCATCCCATCGAGGATTGCAAGTAAATGTTATTAAGAGCGGGAAGACCGTAGCACATAGCACACATTCTGAAGATCTTGGAAAGTCATGACCCCTGTGCAAGTGACTGTGAAAGTCTGACGTCACAAGTTTATTAGGGTTGTGGGCATGCCTACAGTGCCCACAACGGTGGATCCGCGCCTGGGCCTTGAACTGCGGCAGGTGCGTGAACTCACGTCACCTGCCTGTGTGTTGGTGTCATATGTGGCTGGTAAGAGCGTCGCGGTGCCATGTCAATGGCGTCGCGACGCCACCCCGGCGAACTGACGCCGCTAGGTGAGACCCCCGGTTACCCGGAGGACGTCCGGCGGGCGGCTACTAGCACAAGTGGCTCAGACGCTCCCCACCGCAAGGGGTTTGAGCGCCGCCCGCGGTCGCTTTCAGGTCGAGCCGAGCACGGCGCTGGACGAGGGGCGTAGGTGTGTGTGTGTGTGAGCGAATGCCTCGCTCCGACCTCTGTCGGTCCTTTTAAACCCAAACATACAAAAGAAGTTCGAGAAAATTCCCTATATTAACTAAAAATTATGCATTCATATAATAATGCATTCACAAAGAAAAATAACCAAACAATAAACTTTAAGATAAAAGAAGGAACATACGGTCGAAATTTCAATGGCAATTGCCGCCGGCCGAAAGCTGACCTTGGCAATACAATGGAACTATACCTACAGAACGTACTGGAGTCTTTTAGGCACTACACAATTATTAGCGAGGTTACTCGAAGATTCTTTTAACACAAATATGAGCCCCGTACTATGTGGTGCATCCAGTAGCATAAAGTTTTGAATACGTAACATTGAGACTTATTGTACTATCTAAATTTTCACCCCAAACAACAAAGTCGTTTCCCAGCAATTTTGTGCGCGAGTTACTTACACAAAATGCATGTAAGTCATCTATTTTATGCAGGTAGGTACTTAGTTCATCTTGTTAGTTGCACCTATAAAGGGTGTAAAAGTACCCTTAACGCAAACGAAAGGCACTTGTTCTCCCTACCACTGCGATCATGTTTTGGTTCTAGAGCATACCTGGAAAACCCCTAGTTACGGAGATATTGGGGGTCAAAGTTCCAAATTTTACACAGCTGTTTTTGTAAATACTAGTTTTTCAGGTTAAAACTTTACTTAAATTACCTCCATGACCCGTTTACTATTCAGAGCATCCACTAGAACAATGTTTTAATAGTGCTACGTTGAGTTTTATCGCAAAATGTGATTTCTAACCCCAAAAAAAAGTCGTTTCCCAGCAAAAGTTTTTGCGTAGGGGTACTTAGTTTGATGTACAGAATGCTTGGTTGACGTATGTATGAAGGGTTAATTAACACCCTGTATAATACAGTTGCCGGACGATATTAACCTGATAAAAGATAAGATAGCTGAATGTATTAGTTACCAAGTTAAATGTGTAATCAACGAACATACCGATAATGCTTCTTATTAGTCGAGGAAGCCACCTTCCTCGACTAATAACAAGCATTATCTGTTATAAAATCTGTTTCCCTATATGATTCACACTGCAGGTGGTTTTTTAAGCAACCAAACCATTTTACTGATAATTTTAAAGAATGTCAATGTCTATTTCAGCACCAGCTTTGAGATTGCAATATGGAAACAGGCAGGTATTTTACAGAACACTGTGTGTAGGTGTAACTAATTACTATTTTTTTTTTAATTGTGTGTAGTATACCTACTAACCAAGTGGACTTAGTCTAAAACAAAATAATGGTATTTAATATTAAGACCGGTTTTATGAGTCGCACCGTCGCGCGTCGGCGCTGATAGCCGAAATGTATGAATATCTATCAGCCTGTGCGGTGGTCAGCGGTGACGTGTCAGCGGCCGTACTCGAACGCTGCATTTTAAACAGTATTTGTGGGGTTCACTGAGAGGTCGAACTCAGCCACACCATCGCTCAACTATGCGTAACGCCTGCTGAGTGAGGTTGCAGATTGTCCCTGCCACCTTCCCGTTCCGTAATTAATCACCAGATTCCAGAGGAGGGGCGACAGTACTCCTCCTTGGGGACAGCCTCTGGCTATCACTGCTGACTGCTGCTCTGCACCAAGGACGACTCGTTTGCTAAGCATATTGGTATTAGTACCTGTTTATATGGTAAATATGCATCGTTTAATTGCATATTGCACTAATGGCCCGGCCATACCCACACGTTTAGTATGGCCAAGCATTTTCACGTATATTCGGCAATATTTTCAAGGTGGCCGAGCAATACTTACCAATAGTACAACCACAAATTGCTGGGAAAGTATAGTTTACACTCTAATATAAATAATGCGTCAATGTACAAAACTATTTTTTATTAAGATATAAGTAAGACTATACTAAATATATGTATAAACTAAACTAACCTAAAAACAAACTAACTATAAAAGGGCATCGAAAAACTCCTCAACGCTGTCAGCAGGTAAAGTGCCCAAGAGATTGGCAGCGTTGCCGCGTTGTATGGCAACACTTAGCCTCTGGCCAAAGGGAGTAAAATATATACTCATACAAAATGTACACTAACTGCAAACAAAGAACAGTTTAGCAGATATAGAAGAATACAGATTCAGAAGACGTTCATATCTTTATATATATACTAGCTTTTGCCCGCGGCTTCGCCCGCGTGGATGTCTGAATATATCCCGTACGTACTACCGTGATCAAAAGTACCCCATTTGTTAATCTAGGTAAACAATGAGAAAATCCTTGTTCTCTATCCTGTGAGAATTAGAACCCCCCCCCTCCTAAACCCTTAATGACAGACTGACAACAGACTTCGTTCGCGTGGTTGTCGAAAACTAAAATGCGTCGCTTCTTTTAGACAAAGTACATTGGATCATTGCCTTGCGTCAACTTACTGACGCCGCGCTGTTGAAAATAAGAAGAGAGTAATGCAAAGCACTGACTATTTCTAATACTAAAGTTTTGATGGATGGATGTATGTTTGAAACAACCACGGCGGAACGGCCGAATGGATCTTGATGAAAGGAGAAAGAGCAAAATGGTCTATGAGCGGCCAACAACGAAATAGGTATTAAATGAAAGTACTATTACTAAGGACTAACTTTTACTATGAACGTAACATTGCAGCTCATTTAGAAAAAAAAATACATATAGGTAAAATACTTAGATAATAAGTGCAAGAAAATGTGCAAACCCATTTTATAAAATACTTATTAACATTAGTTTATGTCTTCAAAAGTATTTCAAAACGTTGTCAGCATACCGTTTACAAGACTCAGCTCAACAATGGTTTTACTACATGGACTACCTGAGTAGTAAAAAAACCTACCTTTACTACTACAGAGGGCATCATTTGAAAGACTCAGCAGCGACCAACCTATTTTTGAAGACTTTCCGGTTTTTTCTGAAGAAGACCTAATTCTGTTTGCACTTGGCACATACCAAATCAAGTTGGCTCGCAGCTACTACGCTGAACACTTAATTGAAGGCTTATACAATATCGAAGTATACCGGGAGCGACAAATAAGTCAGCTCAGAGATTTTATTGAAGAAGAAGATATTTGGTTATTACGTGTGCGAATACAATCTAGACATGTAAGGTCCAGAATATATTATTCTTATATTGTAATTAACCGACAAAGACAAAATAGAGAAGCAATTGCTCATTATTATTGCAGTTGTTTGAGTGGAAGGCGCACAATCGGTTGTTGCGCACACGTTATGTGTGTAGTGTGGTATCTGGCATGGGCTAGACATCAAGACGAGGATATTTTATTACCGGCATCAGAACTCAGTGCTATTATTGTACATTAAATGTATGAATGTGGACGAGGCAAAAGGAGTATGTAAGGATCGTAGCAAGTGGCGTTCTGTGGTTTCTGCCTACCCCCATGGGAAAAGGGCGTGAGTTTATGTATGTAAATGTATGTAAAATAAATGTATTGAAGTAAACAAGTCATTTTATTTTATTTCCTTATTTTTAAGACTAAATCTTAGTAATTAATACGCTAAATCACAGGCTTACATATCTAAAATAAAAATGTATTTAGTTCCATTAATAATGACACTACAGATATAAAACTTCTTGAACCCGTTATTGTAGGGTGATATTAAACCAAAAAAAAATAAAATGTTCCTGGCCGCTGATAGACCAAGTGCCGTACGATTTTGCCCATTCTCCTTTAAAACAGAGGAAAATTTTAGTCCCGCCGGGGCTGCGGGTTGTTTGTAAGAGATACCGCGGCCTCGACATAAAGGGCTAAGAAGGAACATGGGTGGTTTTTAGTCAGTAGAAGTCTGACACTACGTTTCGCTCTGCCCAAGCAAGAGCGGAAGGGGTTATTTGATGATTTACCACCACAAAAAAAAGGTAGATTATAGTCGACAGGCCTTGTCGTTGGCGCGTACGTGTTTCACGCGCGCCTCAAAGGGCTAAGAAAGAACATGGGTGGTTTTTCATCAGTAGAAGTCTGACATTTCCTTCCGCTCCACCCAGAGCGGAAGGGTCTGTTCTACTTAGGTGGAGCCCCACGATGTTCTCGTAGCGGCAATTGGCGGTGGCGACCTCTCGCGTCCGGTCCTAGTGCAAGCCATGGTCCGGGGCGAGAGGAGAATGAGGCGCTGTCGCCTCTTTCTGCGAAGTAATGATGCTAGCGAAAGAGGTGGTGGAATGTGAGAGGGTGAGAACCTCTCGTCCCAGCCGCTGCGGCAGACCCTCCTGGCGTCGGGGGTCACGTGATGGCTTCCGGACACCGTAGGCGAGGGCATTGCGGACATTGCGTAACGGGCTAACTAATCGTCCATCCGTTCTATGACGATGACAGGTCATGTCGACGTTCGTGTTCCACGCGCGCTTTAAAGAGATGTCAGCAACATTGAAGAAAAAAACCTGCCAAGTGCATGTCGGACCACGCATAAAGTAAGGTTCCATCACAAACATGTGAATTTACTAAACTGTTCCTGCGGAATTCCTGCAGGGTTCTGTCCACGGCCTTAACTGCTTTTCTATTGACCATCGTGTACTCATCCCATACGATCAGAGAGCAATCCTTGAGTACGTGTCCCATATCACTGTTACGTGACACACCACAAACAGGCGTTTCTGCGCTCTCTAAATCAATGTGAATTTTAAACATGGCATGTGCTGTCTTGTCACTCGGAAGCAGTGTGGTAGCGATTCCTGACGACGTGGCGACGCTACAGCAATGGCAATTTTGCCTTGCCACCTAACCTCTACAAGTATGCCAGTGGTTACAAATGTTTTTCCTATTCCACCAGGAGCATCCAAAAAACATTTTACCCTGATTTTTTCCAACGGTTTCAAGGACGGTGTCATAAATTTGGTTTTGCTCTGAAGAGAACAAAGCGACATGGATATTTCGTATGGTGGTCATTTCGCCCGGATCCTAAATTGTCTCAGCGTTAAACTCCCGATTTCCACGGCCTTGATGCGGTGATGATTGGGGAGCTGGTAACCCATATTCGACCGGTGGATTACCACCGATAGAAATGATCACGTCGTGAAGTGACCGGTGTTCAGCACGCGTTTATCAGTTACTTCGACTTCGTCTCCAGTAGCACGCTTCAAAGCTCGTAGAAAATCTTCAGACAGATGATGGCGACACTTCTCCCACAAAGCTACCGGGTTCGCGACTCCACAAAATACCAAGATGACGGCAAACAGATGATGCATGCGGCTGGGACTGTCATCCCAGTTTTGGTCAGCGTCGAGAACCGGTGAAATGATACGCGGGCTGCGGGATAAGTGGGATACTCCACGCCATCAAATGTCCTCAGAAAGGCGAAAGACCGCAGAAAATAGCATTTACTTGTATTCGGGTGCACGGTATAAACTCTATCCAATTCTGTGTCCTTGAAAATTCCCGAAAAACCTTCCACAGCAATTTAAATTTTGTTATAAATCTATGCAGTTCTATTTGAGTTCTGTTTGTAATTACATACAGAGAATCTCGATGAATTTTATTAGACATAGATGAAGCAGCTTAAAACTAATATAAACACAATTTTTTTAATTGTCTTGCTCATCTCTGAAACGAATTATCGATACAATTTTTAAGAAGAAAATGCACAACTCCATCTATAACTTTTTAAAACAACTATTAACCTCGCAAACATGATCATATTTTAATTTGCTATCCAAAAAAGGCTTTCACATGTAATTCGACTTGATTCGACTGAAATCTCATAGATGGCGCTGACAATTCATTTAATTTTAATTATGTTTTTCGGCCTAAGTTAGTTATATTGCGTGATTTTTATAGTGTGAAGCTAGCTTATAGCATGGTTAACATAATAACAACATTCAAATATGGGTCGTTAGATTACACGTTGTTACAGAATGCGTTGAAGAAATAAAGGTTCACTGCTCCTTCTCCGTAGGTTGACCCAACTTCTTAGTAATATTCGTGCCAAATTTGAAGTAAATCCATGCAGTACTTTTTGAGTTTATCCCGGACATACATACAGACAAACAGACAAAAATTCTAAAAACTATATTTTTGGCTTCGGTATCGATTGTAGATCACATCCCAAGCATTCTTTCAAAAAAATATTCAATGTACAGTTTTGACTTTCCTACGATTTTATTATATGTATAGATAAGCCATTATTTAACCAACAATTACCGATTCGCATAATTGATTAAAGTTACCTACTTCCTAAAAAAATTGTATTCCACACATTGCAAATGCACGAATATACCAGATTTGTATTTTTCTTTAGGTTACTTGACCCTTTTTTAATAATGTTTACTACCGATGTAAATTCACGAATGTGTCAGATTCGTATGTTTGCTGCTTACTTGACCCACTTTAGTAATAATTGTTACCAATGTAAATTCACGAATATACCAAATACGTAACTTCACAGTGGCACATTTTACTCGAACTTCATGAATTTTGCTTGGCTAAAACATCGTAAATGAATTTGGTAAGTTTACTATGGGTGTAATAACAAAAAACGCAGAATCATACAATTTGGTTTCCGTAACCGTTAGAGATAGAAGTACCTACGTAATTTTGCCACGGCGCGCGGCGTATAGGACCACATTAGGTACACTTTTAAATATCGATTTCACTAAAACTGCAGATTCGTAAGTTTGCCATGGATGTGACGATATTGTCTATGGTGGCTTGAATTATATTTTTTGAGGACCTAATGTGGAAGCTAAAAACGTAAAATGGTGATGAGTTATAAATTCAAAATTCAACATAAATTAGGTGGCTATGTATAAATTTGAAGGACCATGTTACGATAATTACTATTGATGATCCTTATTTGACACTTTCTCTAAGATATTTAGTTGTAAAAAAGACGAATTAGTAAATTAGAGGCCATCGCATTTTCCCGCGGCTTGGTTATTAAGTTAGAAGTTTGATCCCGTGACCAATAAACCAATCTGTGGCTCGACTTATTATTTCCCCTTTATTATTTCCAGCTTTTTAGTTAGTCACGTAAAATAGGTACTTTGCAGACGATTTAACTTATTTAAATGATTTGTCATTTTCAATTTCTTTTAAACATATAAGATCTATATATTTTTATAATCTCCTTTTCAAACCCCTTATTTCGATAGGTACTCTACTCGATGGTAACGGAAAAAAATCACCTTTTACAAAAAAAAAATTATAAATTTGGGAGCTGCTAGATTTCATTAATCTAGCAGCTCCCAAATTTATAATTTTTTTTATGTCACTTATCTAAGAACACTGGACTAATGAGACGAATTTAAGGCCCGGTATCCACCAAAGCGGAGAGGAGCGGAGACGAGAGATGTGCGGAAATCGGCCGATCACATTAGTTAAAATTTACATCTGGTCTTTCGCCTTTCCTGTGATTGGTCGAATTTGGCACATCTCCTCTCCGCTCTGCTCGTCTCCGCTTTGGTGGATACCGGGCCTAATGATACCTTAATATATATAAAGAATATTACAAACAAATATAGGTACGAAAAAACCATTACCTTGCAGTCGGGTAAAAATAAAATAGTTATCACACTTCAGACTAATATTATAAAGTCGAAAGTTTGTGAGTGTGTGAGTGTGTATGTTTGTTACTTCTTCACGCAAGAACTAAAGAACGGATTTGGATAAAATTTGGTACACAGATAGCTTATAATCTGGATTAACACATAGGATAGACTTTATCCCCATTTTATCTTCTCGTGGAACAATTTTCGAGTTGTAGGGGGTGAAGCCGCCGGCAACAGCTAGTAATAAAATAAAAATGTAATTCACCGATGCATTTAATGAAGAAGATAACACTTAATTTCATAATGATTCCAGTTTCTCAGTAGGTACATTGCTTACTTCAACAGAGATCTTTGAGTTCTGTGCCCCTGTTGTGTTCTGCTAGCTTGCTAACAGAACAAGTTGTTAGCCGGAGCCCGGCGGCACGATACTAACTACCGCTCTGAGGCACATGATGCTGCGGTTGGCGTCGTCCTGGATCCTAAACTCGATGGGCAAAGTAGTTCCCTGTAATTAAGCGAACATACGGGTAAATACAGGGGCTGTGGAGACAAAAAAGGCACAGTTTTAGACCTTTGGTCACAGCTGTAACCTAACACAACCTAGTAAGACGAGCTCCCGATTAACATAAGTTTATTTTTTATTTTTTTTTATATTTTTTTGTACTCTTTACTACTGTTTTGTAGTACTCTCACACTATAAGCGAATAAAAAAAAAGCAGTCGAATTTCCAGGGTTACTTTTGCGTTGCAATGTTTCAGAAGTAAATTGATTCTTTGTGTCAACTTACCACAGGCATGAACTCCTCGATAGGCATGTGGAGCGTGTACAGGATGACCTCGTCTTTTACCACAGGGCAGTATGTGTTAGTAAGGAAGTTACAAGTTACAGCCCTCTCACCGAGGTCATACGGGATGGGTACTATGCTTAAGTAAGCGAAAGCCACAGTCCTCATTTGGCGTATCACGTGCGCTGAAAAATAAAACAGTTAGTTGAAAGAAAACCAAGTAACACTAAGTAATGCTAAGCAGTTATCTTCAAAATGAGTTGTGTTATGGTTTTGAATCGTGATAGACGTCCTTAGGACTGGGAGGTCCTATTTCGCACTGGTGCAGATGGATATGGTTCGAGAGGGATCTCGGTTAAAAAAATACTCACGTACTCTGAAGATGATCTCGACGACAGCATCTTTTCCTTGTTCCAGTCTACACGGCGGTGTGTCGCAACCAGCTATGTAGGCGTTAATCGGCAGGGGTCCAGAAGAGGTAAGAAGGCCTGCCAGCAAAAAAAAATGTTTTACAACATACACTTATTCAAGAAAAATAAGAATAAGCATAATTATTTTAATTGTAAACATAGCTGTGTGTGTGAGATGTTACATTTTGATAGTTTGATGCTCTATGTTTTGCCGTGATGCGTACAAAAATGGACAAATAAATGTCTTAATTTAGAAACAATTTTCCAGTAAGTATTCCATGCTTCTTTTGTAATTATTACGCAAACATGAACTAATATTTAGATTTTTAAAACACAGTTATTACAGATTATAAAAAGTAACATTACATACAAAATTAAAATGACAATTAAATCAAAACAATAGTATAAATGAAAGAAAAAAGAAACAATTAAATAGCAAAAGTTAATATAGGTAGGTACGTAATTCAAAATTAAACCAAATTAATCAAAAAAAAAAACAAAAAATCAATGATTAAATAATCAATAATCATTAATTAATCAATTAATTCAAGTTAAATCTTCAGGGATACGCAAAAACGATGATGATAGTCAAAAACGGACTCGTACATGAAGGGTTCCGTGCCATCCCAGTTGGGAAGCCACCTTTAATTTGTTGTTATAGATAGCGGCGGCGGAAATATTCGTTTTGTGATAAGTTTGTTAGTGTTGGTATTTTCTTACAATGTGCTATATCAAAAAAACTTCTAACTATATCTCGTTCAAACCAATTTTGTTGAAAGTTTTCATTCCGATGTAACGCATATAAACTTTTTTAGATTTTTCGCTCTCTTAGTTTAAAAGTTAGAGGGGACACTCCACACATTTTACCACTATGGAAGCGTCTACCTTTAAAAAAATTGATTTTGAGAAAATATAGTTACGAAACCTCAACGTCATTTTTAAAGACCCGGGTAAGGGTTCCGTTTTTGCCAATCGACTACGGAATCCAAAGAAGACCAGCCCCCTTGTCTCGGGAAGAGTTGATCAACCGGTTGGCGATATCTCGAAATACTGGGTAGGTACTCGAACCCTAGTGTTTCAACCCCAGACGTCTAAAACACATAACCACCAATTAAGTTATTGTATTTTCGTCGTTTGAAATTTTCAAAGTTCACCTGTCTGGGCCATAAGGTGGTTATAGATAGTTACTCACATCGGCTAACTTCAGTGGTCTGCCCTTTGGTAAGAGCCAGCACGGCACAAAACAACACTACAGCACGAAACATCTTGATTTGCCGACTGACTAAATAATTAGTGCAATCTTATTACTTATATTTAAACGTTATCAGTTATCTGTTTGATAATAATTCCAACGTGTGCTGCATAAGCCTCAAATTCGTAGAAATCCATGATAAAAAACGATTAGGAATGAACACAGCTGCTGTTATTGTGATTTGTGATACTTGGCGTTATCGAAAGATTTAAAATACAATATGGTGTGATTTTAATTTCGTATAGGTACAATGTCTCCAGTCATGGACTAGTAATGTTTTAGGTACAGTCAGCCAGTCAGTACTACCATTGTTTGACTCCTCGTACGAAGAAGAAGACCCCTCTTCACACGCCACTACCCCAGTGGTGTGTGAAGAGGGGTCACATAAAGCTGGGCACTGATTGTACTTAAAAAATTAGAAAACCCGCCTGCCAACTGAAAAATGAAAAACAAGTCAAACGATTTCAGTGATGAAATGAGAACAAGGGTCTCGTAATTGTATTCGAAAATGGAAAACTAAAAACTAAAATTTTAATTTCAGGCTGGAGACAGTTTGGTGGATCATTTCTTTACAGGTCCCCCGACTGAAATTCAAATTTTTGGTAAGTGTTTGAATATCAAAGATTAAATACCTACTGTTAAAATATCGATGTTCAAAACATCTAACTCATATGCTACTTTTTAGTTTAAAAAAACTAAAAAGTTGGAAATAAAAAAAGTAGTTTAAAAACACATTAAACAAAACTTGGAAGCAGGCCAGGGTCCATTCTATTTTCATTTCATAATTTAATATTCAAATGAACCCCGCCTGCTTCCAAGTTTTGTTTAATTTAAAATGTGCTTGTTTTTTGCTTTTCAGTCTTTTCAGTCGGGTTTTTTAGTTTTTAACTACTTTTTTTATTCTCGTAATTACGGACGAAAAATTGGGCAATTCTTGTCTTTTTTGCAGGTTCATAATATATATATATATATTATATTTATTTAAATATAAGTGGCTTAAAAAAAGAAATGACATTGACGAGTCTTCAGAAGAAGATTATGATGATTTTATAAATATAGAGACACATTTGTATGGAGTATCGCAGCACCTGTTTCCTCTTAAGATATAGGATACTGTATTTATCCCGGAAGATACGCAGTCGAAGCCGCGGGCAAAACCTACTCCATAAACAACTTTGATTGACTTCACAAATTAAACGGTAAAACCCCGTCCCAAATCAAGTGTTGTTGACGCAACAAAAACAACGATACAATCGGCATTCCCTGAACACACCTGAAATTTTATCAGCGATGCATCACAGACACCTGCGTTGATAACAGAGTCGCCCCACAACACCTGCTAATTTTAGATCATTACATTGGTTGATTAAATCGTATCGGAACAAACAAATAATGAGTTAAGGTGCACGCACATTTACACACAAGCAGTTCTGGATACTTTATGTAAAACTTCATACTTGTTACAACAGCCTGCTCACAGCGTGCCACCCTAGCCTGCCAATCACAGCTAACCATAGCCAAGCCACTCTAGCAAACCATAGCCAAGCCACTCTAGCAACTACTAGCGAGCCAATCACAGTCAAGCGAAGACACCGCCATAACTACCGGATGCCTCCGGTGGGGAAAAGTCTATTTAATGCTCTGTAAGCTCAGTTTCGAGGTCTTGTCGCGCTCGATTGTGAAACTTGTAAGTGGAAACTTTGCCCGAATAAAATAATAAATCAGTTCCCGTTTATTTTTTAACTACTGTCGTTCCATAACTGTAAGGATCTCGTAAGGAACACGGTGGTGCAATTCTCCATAAAAATGTGTTTCCATTTTTTCTTCCTATAAAGGGTGTAAAACTACCCTTAACGCAAACAAAGGGCACTTGTTCTCCCCACCACTGCAATTTTTTTTTGTTCTAGACCATACCTGGGAACTCCCTAGTTTTGAGATATTGGGGGTCAAAATTCCAAATTTTGCACAGCTGTTTTTGTAAATCTAGTTTCAGGTTATAACTTAAATTACCTCCATGACACTTTTAATATTCAAAGCTTTATAACACACTAGAACAATGTTTTAAGAGTGCTCCATTGAATTTTACCGTAAAATGAGATTTATGACCCCAAAAAAAGTAGTTTCCCAGCAATTTATTTTGTGTAGGGGTACTTAGTTTGATGACTTATGTGTGAAGGGTTAATTCACACCCTGTATAACGCCTCTAGAGAGTCTAGAGCAATCTACATCAAATTATGAAAAAAGGAGTCAAGAAAATATCTTCAGCCAAAAATTCTCTTTTTACTAAGCATCTTATCGGTGTCTCCTAGGATAGGGATTAGGTTGTACACTGAGGTGTACTTAGCGACCAACTATAAGATATGCTCGTAAGGCAGGTAGACTGTTCAGGGCACGCCACGATAGTGGCGGTAAGTCCCCTCTTTGAGGAGTGGCTTGAGAGGCGCCACGGCGCCCTCACCTTCCGTCTGACGCAGGTCCTCACCGGACACGGTTGTTTCGGGAGGTACCTGCACCGAATCAGGCGGGAGGAAACGCCCGGATGCCACCATTGCGAGGATCGGCCGGAGGACACGGTGGAGCACACAGTGGAGGTGTGCCCCGCTTGGGCGGAGCCCCGCCGTGTTCTCGTAGCGGCGATCGGCGGCGGCGACCTCTCGCGCCCGGCCCTGGTGCAAGCCATGGTCCGGGGCGAGGAGGAATGGGACGCCGTCGCCTCCTTCTGCGAAGCAGTGATGCTGGCGAAGGAGGTGGCGGAACGCGAGAGGGAGAGAACCTCTCGTCCCAGCCGCCGCGGGAGGCGCTCCGGGCGTCGGGGGTCCCGCGATGACCTCCGGCCACCGTAGACGCGGGCCTGTGGACGGTGAGTGATGGGCTAACTCGCCGTCCGTCCGTCTCACGACGAAAACAGGCCGTGTCGACGGCGCGTTCGTGTTCCACGCGCGCCTCAAAGAGATGTCAGCAACATGGGAGGGGCCCGAAAGGGCCGACGCCTGTCGGGGCCGCGGGTAGTCCTCTGGTTATCGCGGCCTCGACCTCGAGGGCGAAGAAGGAACATGGGTGGTTTTTAGTCAGTAGAAGTCTGACACTCCCTTTCGCTCTGCCCAAGAGCGGGAGGGGTTATTCGATGATTTTACACCCACCAAAAAAAAAAAAAAAAAAAAAAAAAAAAAAAAAAAAAAAAAAAAAAAAAAGGCAGGTAGACTGTTTAGAAACCCTAACATCATGAAGAGTAGGTTAGAATAATGGCAAGCCAAGGTTAGCGGATTGTCTGAAAAATCCACCAGTATATACGAATACCAGCGTGCTATCTGCACGTCGACGTCTTGGAAGAGGACTTATGGCCGCAGGAAATGGAATTCCGTCGCTTCCACGGGCAAGTGCCTCATGAACGCACAGTGACATAGTGGACAACACAAATTGTAATGTAAAATAACATAATATACTTTAAGGTAAATATGGGCTAAAGCCTGAGAATAAATAAACATTATGTTATGATTTTTTGTTATAAAGAGGAAGAGGTTCATTAATAAAAGTTTTCGTTTCCTTTTTTTTTCTTTTATTTGAACACAAGACAATGTTTGTTATTTATGTTCTTTCTCCAAGATTAGTTTACTGATATGTTATAACTTTTTTTTATTATTATAACACAATTTATGTCGAGGCCGCGGTATCTCTTACAACATCCCGCAGCCCCGACGGGCGTCATTAACTTGCCTTACTATTGTATCGAGTCTGGTTCTTCTAACCAACCCAACAGACAAATGTGTCGCTGGGGAGTTTGTTCTACCACTTCTTCTTTCCAGCTAAAACACTAAGAAGTGTCGAAGGGTGGGCGTTTTGGGGGACTGTCTCTTGTAAATAAGTAAAGTAAAGTAAATAATGACGTTCGAAAAGTGCTGATTATCAGCCTAGTTTGAATAAAAGAGTTTTGATTTTGATTTTTTGCGCTAGTTTTGCGATAGAAATGATTCAAAAAAAAAACTCTGATATAAATATAAATAAAGATGAATAAGTAACTTGACAAATATCGTCTTACATAACATAACATCACGAGTTGTAAACCCCGAGGAGTTGGCAGACTGAGGCTTAGGCTTGCCTAACAATTACACCCACATTTCGCTAAAATTTTTTTAAGTTCAATGTAATAGGGTGCGAGCTTATTGCCATCAACTTGGCACAAAATCTGACTCCGTGGTGATGATGGGAAATCCCAATAACACTTTATCCGACCCGGGACCGAACCCAAGGCATCATGCTCAGGGCCACGTGACGGCTTCCAGCCACCGTAGACGCGGGCCTGTCGACGGTAAGTGATGAGCTAGCTCGCCGTCCGTCCGTCTTATGACGACGACAGGCCGTGTCGACGGCGCGGCGGTGCGTTCGTGTTCCGCGCGCGCCTGAACAGTTGTCAGCAACAGGGAAGGGGGATGTTGAAAAAACGCCTCGACATATAGGGCATAGGAACATGGGTGGTTATTAGTCAGTAGAAGTCTGACACTCCCTCTCATGCTCAGCATGCATCATGGAAATTATGTTCTTCCTACTCCTCCGCTATTGTTTTCTGATTAATTTCATTGCGGGTACCAAGAAAGTTAAATCGTTTCTCTGGGACTTCGTCGGGCTTCATTGTCTCGGCGCTTTTCTTGTGGTCGCCACTGTTGATTCTAGCTTTTAGGAGTTACAGTGGTTTGGGAATAGTGTGGCGGGCTTGTCCCATTAAAAACGGCATCATGGTCAGCAATCGCAAGTCGCGACAACTGTACCAACGTTACTTTACATAGAACGTAAATAACCTCAATATAAAACTGACACAATATTTTACACAAAGCTCTATAAAAACGGTGTCGCACCTCTAGTAGTAGCAGTGGAGGGTTAAGCCTAATCTTTTTGATCTTCTCGCGGCACAAGTGGGTTAGCACCTTACTATAGTGCCTCGTTCGTATCTAGCGGACGTACAGGGTTATCCCTCATCAGACCAAGTAAAAAGTAAAGACGGAACTCTGCGAACAGCAAAGTGAGGCCGGTTAAACTACGCTTCGCCGTGTACATACACAATACACGCACACACGTACAACATAAACTACGCCTTGGTCTTAAACTTTTTATTTGGTCTGAGACGTGTGTGCGTGTATGCGAGGCGAAGTTTGACCGGCCTCACTTTGCTGTTCGCAGAGTTCCGTCTTTACTTTTTATTTGGTCTGAGGGTTATCCAATACTTCTTGGGAACATGATATAACGTTTTGTAGCATTTTTTCATTTCGGCTGGAGGCATAAGGAAGACAGACCCATAAAAGTGGGAAAATGAATGGCTACATAATACCTGCATGGGCCGTTGGAGGTTAAGCAGTACTGCCAAGGGCGGTCCATAGATTGGTGGCCATCATGACATACCGAGTTCCCTTCGTGACTTAGAAAGCACAGCCTCACACAGCATCCTTTGTAGCAATCAGCTAGACTGGATGCTGACTCCAACATGGTTTGGGGAAAGGTTAGATGATATGGGTGGATATAAGAGTAGGAGATATCATAACATCACACCTGTAAACCCTGAAAGGTTATTCAGGGGTGTATTCATTGGTACACCCATATTACACCAGTTATTCGCATCAAATCAAATCATTTTTATTATTAGGCAATTAAAGCCCATGGTGTATTTTATAATACACAAAGTTTTTAGTCAGCAGAAGTCTGACGCGCCCAAGAGCGGGAAAAACATCAAATAACCCATATTTGATGATTTTTTATTTATTACACCAGTTATTCGCATCAAATCAAATCATTTTTATTATTAGGCAATTAAAGCCCATAGTGTATTTTACAATACACAAAGTTTTTAGTCAGCAGAAGTCTGACGCGCCCAAAAGCGGGAAAATCATCAAATAACCCATATTTGATGATTTTCTTACCGCAAAACGTAAAATATAAGACCTCATGAGTTAGTCAGACTGTCAGACGCTATCATTCACCCCTAAAAATATAAAAAAATGTTCTTTAAAAAAATCACCCTTTTTTTTTTTTTTTTTTGGGGGGTGATCAGAGCGAAAGGGAGTGTCAGACTTCTACTGACAAAAAATCGCCCATCTTCCTTCTTAGCCCTTTATGTGGAGGCCACGGTATCTCTTGCGAACAACACGCAGCCCCGACCGGAAAAAAAAATCACCCTTAGCATAGTAAAAAGATAGTTCAAGTGTTCAGTGCTACCCCTGAGTGACATAGGGTGTGGTAATCTGGCCTATCAATCATAATTTACACTTTAGATACGGCTGAACGACGTACATTGATAACGGGGTGCCTATGTGACGTGAGGTGTCGATGATAAGGGAATGTGGCCCTTATCGCTGAAGTTCCGACTCTTTAGAGCGAACGGAGGAAAGAGTTTTAGTAGCGAGTAGGTTTTTGCATATCTAATGTGTTTCATCATGCCTTATTTTTCGCGAAAAGGTAATAGTAGACTAATACAAAAAGCAAATCAATTGGATATACACATGCAGCGGTACATTTTAATAGAGAGATAAGTAAAAAGAAATCAACAATCGAATCGATAGTTCGTGCACCGGATCAACACTCCACGGGATTAAAACGATCAAAATTCATCGCTGTATCATCATCATCATTATTAATTCATCAGCCTATAATGTTCCCACAACACTCCCTCCTCTCTAGGAGAGGGATGGGCTTTAATCCACCAGGCGGGATCAGTGCGTAGATGTTGGTAGATGTCACATGTCATTAAACTTTTTGGAAAACATCGTGAGGAAACCGGAATGTTTCCCTTCACCGTTTTGAGAGCTGCGGTGATTTTTATTTTATTTTATTTTATTTGGAACAACAAACAATTACATAATAAGGCATACAGACACAAAACTTAAAATTAACAATTATGTAAACAACAGCGTTATTCACAGTATACATTTAGCAAAATATTAATAACACGTTTCAAAGAGAAGTTAAAAGTAAGTATCAAAAATATTAATAGCAAAAAAAAACAATAATTTTATTTTTAAATAAAATAAAAATAAAAAGTAAGTGCATCGATTATGAGACACATTGATCTACGATAAATCTAAGAGAAGAATCTAATTCCTTGATTGCATTATGAATCAAGTTTCGAAATCTTGCCCTTGTTGCACAGAATAAATCAGTGTCGAGAAAGTGTTTATTATAATTGTCAACAAGTCGTCGCAACGGTACTCGAACACCAGCGTTCGTTCGACATGCCCTCACCGCAAACAACTGTGCGCACTGTGCACGCAAATGTGTCTTTCTGGGAACTAAATAACATACTTATTCTGTTGCAAATTTCGGTACAGTCGTACGAATTTCTGCAGAAATCGTACAGAAGCACCTTCTCCAGAAACATACGACAACAACGACCGGTAAGGCTTAGCAGATTATACTTCCCTAGTAAATCGACATAAGACGCAGAAGAGTGAAAGCACCTGTAAGTCATAGAAGATCGTAAAAAATTCTTTTGAACCATTTCCAGATAGTTAGAATATTTAATGTATAGGGGATTTCACACCGCAACTGCATACTCTAATTGAGATCTAATCAACGTCTTGTATAGATAGAGGTAGGTTTGAGGACGCACGAATTCAGTGGATGATCGCTTAACAAATCCGTACATGCGCCAAGCCCTGTTAACAATTGTGTTAATGTGTACATCAAGATGTAGCTTGTCATAAAAAATGACACCCAGATCACGAACAATAGTAACTCTATTTAAAGTGACATCATTTAGAGAGTACTGGTATCTAAGGATGTTTTTATTTTTGGTGATGCTCAAGTAACAACATTTTGGCACGCTAAGTTTAAGTTTGTTACACATGCAGTAATCAGACAGTCTATTTAGGTCACCTTGCAAGGCAAGACAATCACTAGCGTTTCTAATGGGCCTAAATATTTTTAAGTCATCTGCGTATAGAAGAAATTTAGAATTTTTAAAACATTCGCATAAGTCGTTAATAAATAAAATAAATAAAAGGGGCCCTAGAATTGATCCTTGCGGAACTCCCGATGTCACAGCTATAGAAGATGATTGAAATCCATTAATTACAACTCGTTGCGTGATGAATTAAATTACACAAAGTAATGCGCCTGCCTGGGTTCGAACCTACGTCTTACTGTTTTTAAGTCGGGGCCGCCACCACTGGGCCATGCAGGCACTCTGTATATCCTCTAACATTATGATGACAGGTGGGTATTTGTTACTGCATTTCTCAGCTCCTTAACAACCGCGCCTGCGGCTTGGGTGTGAATTACGCTTTGAATGCAATGACAAATTTTCCCACTTAGATCAAAATGTAGGTACTTACCATTATTTACACATTACCTACTTAATTATTGTCAAAAATAAGCATGATGGTAAAGGTTAAATAAAATTAAAATCTGTTGTGTTGTTTAATAACCTTCCTTTTGGGCTTCACCGCAGTCGGGTAAAAAGAGGACAAAATAGCCAGTTTTCTACTACGAATCTTTGATTCTACAGTTACGGACTTGATAAACAACTGCTAGCGTTTAAGAGTAGACTGAAAATAATGTAAAAAATACATATTACATTAAAAACAGCGTTGCACCTCTCAGTTTTACTCCTCGTCCTTTATGAGAACAATTGCATTTAACCGGTACCGTCTTGATAATAACCCTTCTTTGAAAATCTTTTAAAAATAACACAGGAAATTGTTGCAGATTTTTTCTCAAGAAAGAGAAAAACTCCTCAACTTAGCTTTGAAGACAAACAAGGTTTGTTATTCTTTTCCTCGCTTTAAAAGTTGAATACAAAAACTTATTTTCCATAATCGATGACTCAAATGTCGTGCCTATCTTTGTTTTTTTGGCATATACCCCTCCCACTCTTGGGCAGAGCGAAAGTGTGAGACTTCTACTGACTAAAAACCACCCATGTTCCTTCTTAGCAATTTATGTCGGGGCCGCGGTTTCTCTTATTAAGAACAACCCGCAGCCCCGACGGGACGTTCGTGCCAACCTTACCAACCTACACCCACATTTAGGCAGATATAAGTCCTATGCAATAGAGGCTAACCTATTGCCGTGCACAAATTCTGCTGCTTCTGAGAAATTACATATGAATTTAATATGAATGAGTGCCAAACGAGACAGCTATGTTCTCTTCTCATACCAAGATGTTCACCTAAATGTTTCATTTCCGTGTAATTTTCACGGAGACTTCGCCCCCGGAAGGTACTCGTTTATCTATGGTACGATATTAGTTTCCCAATTCAGTGTTCACCTTCTTTCCTGCTCATTGATCACCGGTATTGTGTGTTCAAATTATTTTCCTCCTTTTATATGTAACGGCATATTTTTGTGGAAAGCATAAAAACGGTTTTGCCTGTGCTTTCCGATGTTTGGGTAGTGTGCACCACTGGGCAATATGTACTTACTTTGTAATAACTAATGGAAATGTGCAGAAGGCACTTTTTTGTTTTGTGAGTCCTCAGAAGGCGTTGGGGCTAAAGCTCCTAGTAATTTAAGTAAGTTGCTTTTAGTAGTTTAATTAAGTTGTTTTTTTAATACAAGTTTTAAATGCCTCCCCGAACCCCGTACTATTTTTTTATAGTTTAAGTTTGTTACACATGCAGTAATCAGACAGTCTATTTAGGTCACCTTGCAAGGCAAGACAATCACTAGCGTTTCTAATGGGCCTAAATATTTTTAAGTCATCTGCGTATAGAAGAAATTTAGAATTTTTAAAACATTCGCATAAGTCGTTAATAAATAAAATAAATAAAAGGGGCCCTAGAATTGATCCTTGCGGAACTCCCGATGTCACAGCTATAGAAGATGATTGAAATCCATTAATTACAACTCGTTGCGTGATGAATTAAATTACACAAAGTAATGCGCCTGCCTGGGTTCGAACCTACGTCTTACTGTTTTTAAGTCGGGGCCGCCACCACTGGGCCATGCAGGCACTCTGTATATCCTCTAACATTATGATGACAGGTGGGTATTTGTTACTGCATTTCTCAGCTCCTTAACAACCGCGCCTGCGGCTTGGGTGTGAATTACGCTTTGAATGCAATGACAAATTTTCCCACTTAGATCAAAATGTAGGTACTTACCATTATTTACACATTACCTACTTAATTATTGTCAAAAATAAGCATGATGGTAAAGGTTAAATAAAATTAAAATCTGTTGTGTTGTTTAATAACCTTCCTTTTGGGCTTCACCGCAGTCGGGTAAAAAGAGGACAAAATAGCCAGTTTTCTACTACGAATCTTTGATTCTACAGTTACGGACTTGATAAACAACTGCTAGCGTTTAAGAGTAGACTGAAAATAATGTAAAAAATACATATTACATTAAAAACAGCGTTGCACCTCTCAGTTTTACTCCTCGTCCTTTATGAGAACAATTGCATTTAACCGGTACCGTCTTGATAATAACCCTTCTTTGAAAATCTTTTAAAAATAACACAGGAAATTGTTGCAGATTTTTTCTCAAGAAAGAGAAAAACTCCTCAACTTAGCTTTGAAGACAAACAAGGTTTGTTATTCTTTTCCTCGCTTTAAAAGTTGAATACAAAAACTTATTTTCCATAATCGATGACTCAAATGTCGTGCCTATCTTTGTTTTTTTGGCATATACCCCTCCCACTCTTGGGCAGAGCGAAAGTGTGAGACTTCTACTGACTAAAAACCACCCATGTTCCTTCTTAGCAATTTATGTCGGGGCCGCGGTTTCTCTTATTAAGAACAACCCGCAGCCCCGACGGGACGTTCGTGCCAACCTTACCAACCTACACCCACATTTAGGCAGATATAAGTCCTATGCAATAGAGGCTAACCTATTGCCGTGCACAAATTCTGCTGCTTCTGAGAAATTACATATGAATTTAATATGAATGAGTGCCAAACGAGACAGCTATGTTCTCTTCTCATACCAAGATGTTCACCTAAATGTTTCATTTCCGTGTAATTTTCACGGAGACTTCGCCCCCGGAAGGTACTCGTTTATCTATGGTACGATATTAGTTTCCCAATTCAGTGTTCACCTTCTTTCCTGCTCATTGATCACCGGTATTGTGTGTTCAAATTATTTTCCTCCTTTTATATGTAACGGCATATTTTTGTGGAAAGCATAAAAACGGTTTTGCCTGTGCTTTCCGATGTTTGGGTAGTGTGCACCACTGGGCAATATGTACTTACTTTGTAATAACTAATGGAAATGTGCAGAAGGCACTTTTTTGTTTTGTGAGTCCTCAGAAGGCGTTGGGGCTAAAGCTCCTAGTAATTTAAGTAAGTTGCTTTTAGTAGTTTAATTAAGTTGTTTTTTTAATACAAGTTTTAAATGCCTCCCCGAACCCCGTACTATTTTTTTATTAATAATCATTGGCTATTTGGCAACTGTTAAGTTTCACGATAGTGTTTTGTTATTTTAAACAGAAATAACACGATGTGAGAAAAAAGTAATAAAATCGATCAAAAATGGAGTAGCTACATGCTTGAGAAGTTTTTGTTGGGGCATTTTCTACCGTTGTCGCGCGAACATTGACTCTGCTGTAGGTGATTTTTCGACCCAAAAATAAGGTGCTTCCAAGCAATCATTTTTAGATTGATGTACAGAATGCTTGAAGGTACCGTTTACACCTTGTATAAACACCATTTTGCACAGCATTCTTTCTTAATCCCAGTAACCGCCAATAAGTTCTAATAAAAAAATACAACAACAAAAACCCAGGCCGTAAACTTTCGAAAATTTTTCACCAATTTCCACCTCATACAGCGGCCGGCTGGTGGCCATCTTGCATTATTTGGAATAATGCTACCAATTTCCCGCCACTTCGGGCCCAGATTCAGGATAAGAAAAGCACCGCTTACTTTGAAATATCGCTGGCTCTAACCTGTAAATGCTGTCCCAAATGGGATTGTCAAAAGCGTGGCACGTGAAATAGGGCTGATATGGTGTATGTTCAACCGTGTTACACGTCGCGGGGAAATGCTACTATTGTACGATGTATCAGAAATTACTGTCGCGGGAAATAGGATATTGGGCATGAGTAGGTGTAAAAATGCTGACATTTTAGCTTTTTGGTGCAAAATATTTTATTTCACACAGGCCTAGCACCTTCGGCAACCGTAGACGTTGAGTAATGGGCTAGCTTGCAGTCTTTCCGTCTTATGACGACGACAGGCCGTGTGGACGGCGCGTTTGTGTTCCATGCGCGCCTCAAAGACATGTCAGCAACATGGGAGGCGTCGGCAAGGGCCGACGCCAGTCGGTTCTGCGGGTTGTTCGCAAGAGATACCGCGGCCTCAATACAAAGGCCTAAGAAGGGACATCCATGGGTGGTTTTTAGTTAGTAGAAGTCTGACACTCCCTGCCACTATGCCCAGAGCGTCAGGAGTCATTTAATGATTTCCCACACTGCAAAAATAAACATTGCGTAGGCCTTACGCAATGTTTATTCACAAGACAAGCAGTAAAAAGAATTCGTTAATGAATTCATAAGATAAATGTGAAAAAATAAGGAAACAAGATACAGTGACATCGAAGATAGTTTTAAGTTTAAAATTGTAAAAGACCTTTAGACTTTTCCTGGAAGGTTTATAGAAGAAAAACTGAATGCTTTTAAGTTCTACTTAACCGCTGCCGCTGACAGTAACGGATCATTTAATTTAAAATACACGTTTACTTCCCAGCACTCACGTAATACTTCTTTCGACTGCTTACTTTACCATGATTCTATCTCAGCTTAGTATGAAGGCAAATAAAAACGGATTCAACGAAATAAATTACACATTTTCGGTTTCAAAACAACAACAACAATGTACCGTCGTGTTTCGATAGTCGTGTAAACTGGAATTCAATTTACTTTTTTTGAAAAAAAACTGTCGGAAATCCCTACCCCAGTGCGGCTGACATGTATTTTCCATTCGACGCCTCCAACGTTGGTGGCGCCATCTATTTCAGAAACGAGTTCATTCATCACTACTAAATCCAGATGACCGCAGACGCAATTTTGGAGTTTCAATAGGCTTCTGAATTTGAAATTGCTTTTTAAATTATGAATGGCTTTGTCGATGACGAGCAACGACGTCATTTTGTGATTTATTATTATGGTTTATTTTGGGACATAAATATAGTTTTGCGATACCTAGCTTATTTACTGTTCAAACACAGTATGTGTTCTGATTTTTAATAAATCAGACCACCCCAATAATCGAAGGACCAGTAGTGGCATAAATTGGTCTAACTAGTGCGACTTCAGGATGTAGGCCTCCCTTTCTTCTTTGCAATTCGCTCAATTCAAGACTAATGTGAAGTAATAACATATGCAGTAAATGAATAATTTAGGTTAATAAAACAAAAAACGCTAAATTCATTTCTATTTGAAGCGCTTCAGAAATAAATGCGTAAATAACGCAGCATTGGCACTCATGGATATAATTCAATATCAATTTGGGAACTGACGGGCGACCATTTTGGCGCAAGGGACATCTGACAGCTGCGACCACGGTTCGATGCATTCGGATATTTACGCGAATGACACATCTGTGTCGCGACTCGCGAATGCAACAAAATATAATAGAATTGCGGTGGGTAAATGAGCCTCTTATTTTTTATGGAAATGTTATGGATATTACTTTTAAAAAGCTCTGACGTACTGAATGCCTGTTTGGTTTGATTAGTTTGAGGTAGATGCAAGAGCGCAAAGCAATCGTACATTCTACTACTAGCTTTACTGAATGATTTTACGCATGATATAGTTTACATCAAATCGAGACAAGACTGGGTTTATTAGAAAAAATGATGGTTGATCAACTAAGTAATGTAACTCAGTCAATCCGACGAATCACTTCATAAACAAGCAGTTTTCTAATAAATAATTCGCATTTCAAAGTCAGAGCATCAGACACATCAGACAGCACATATTTTAAAATTCCGTCGTCAATTGAACTGATTGACAGCCATTTTGGTGCACGGTACGACTGACAGCTGCCCGGTGCCCGCCACGAATGGATGCGTTGGCGAATTTACAAACAGGCGACAAATAAACATCGCGTGGGCACTGCGAACGACGGGCTACTATAAAATGGTGACAGGGCTGGACTGAGGACTGCGATGTTAAAACGCTTTTAGAGAAACAATAATACTGAGCATGAGGTCCTGGGTTCGATTTTTCGGACCAAGTATTATTAAGGTTTTTCATCTAGATTTTCCAAGTAGCAGCCAGGAGTCTGGATTTGTACCTGGCTGAAGGTAATTGACTCACCCCTTTACGAAAAAAGATGCAGATCTCACATTGTATGAAAAATCAGGTGCATATATTATCAGTGTGATGTTTATTAAGATGAGGTTCACATGTTAAGTGTTTTTTTTTTTTTTTCGTTGCCCCACACTAGGAATTTCTCCTGTATCGTGGGTGCGTTCACAAACATTTAAACTCAAACTAATCAAACTAACTAGTTTAACTAATTCAAGTTCCACCATACACATTGTCTTCTATTTGAACCGCCTAATCCGACCCTGTATTGTCGCATACAACTGAAATATTGTCAGAAACAATAAATTCATATCCAATTATATTTTTAGCTAACGTTGTTTGTTTCAATAAAAGCCTTCGTCAACGTCCAACAGTGAATTAGATTGTAAATATGGGTGAAAAATTGTTTTTACGTGCTATTTTTTGTTGGCAAATTGTCACTTAGTTTATTGTCGCTTTGTCAACTATGTTTTGCGAATTAAATTACAGAGTAGGTAAGAAAACGTGTGGTGTACTTCTCCAAGGTATTTCATGATTGGATTATGTATCACATTAAAGGTAGGCATTAGCCATTTAAACCCGCTTAGTTCCCGTTCCCGTCAGAATACAGGGATAAATAGTAGCCTATGTCACCCGGGGATAGTGTAGCTTCCCAACGGTGACAGAATTTTTCAAATTGGTCCAGTAGTTTCAGAGCCTATTCGTTACAAACAAACAAATCTTTCCTCTTTATAATTTTAGTGTAGATGAAGCCTGCAATATTCAGAACACAATACGCAAAACCACAGCAAAATTCTGGTCACCAACAACACGAAACACGAGCCACACACTCAAAAACAGGACGCCAGTGTCCCGCATTCACGACACAGGACGCCAGTGTCCCGCATTCACGAAACTTCGTCGAATCGCCGGAAAAAAAGATTATATTTCGAGAACTGAATTCGAAACTGCCACTGGCGGTGAAATGTGAACGTACGAACTTTCTCCACGCTTTTTTTTCAACAAAAGTCCAAAGCAAAAAATTTACGGTATCTACTGTTTTGTGAACATTTTATTTTTCCGCTGCGGAAATTTGTTCTGCACGTTGTTAGTGTTGTTGCTTATAATGTGTGCGACCAAATTTTTTTGGTTTTTGATCTTACCTAAAGGGATCAAAGTTCTAATTTTTAAGACTACGACCCCCGTACTATGTAATATGAATAGATGCATTCAGTCAGATTGCGTTACGTTGAATTGAGTAAAGCGTGAATTTTCACCCATTTCATATTTTTTGCGTAGGGTTACTTAGTTTGATGTGCACAATACTTGGTTGACGGTATAGTGAAGGGTTCGTTTAACTTTACACCTTGTATAATGGTTGGTCCGATTTGTTCCCTTGTAAGGTTGAATGAGGTAAAAGTATGTACACATAATAATTTATGAACGTGGAAGAGTTACCTCTTTTACAGCATATTTCGGAAAACTTTTTTCATTTTTAACGCTGTGATACATAACTTAAAATCAAAATATTTTACTTCACATAGGCTTACATGGGCACTTGTAAAACGTCGAAAGAAAGTTGCACGGGTTGGTCGTTTTCTATGGAGAAGAACCGGCAAGAAACTCGTTGGTTACTCTTTTAAAATGGTTTATTTTTACAAAATTTATATGTCGTTTGTACTTAGATATGGGGACAACGCATAAGGCGCCACATCGAGCTATAAATTTCTAGTATAACATAGCATCGCTTTGTTTTTTCCCGTACATTGTGAGATCTGTAAAAACTGGTTTTATATAGTGTAACGACAGTGGTAAAAAATAGACAGGAACTGATTCATTATTTTATTTGGACAGAGTCTCGACTTACAGGTTTCACAATCGAGCGCGACAAGACCTCGAAACTGAGCTTACAGGGCATTATATAGACTGATATCCCCACCGGAGGCATCCGGTGGTTATGGCGGTATCTTCGCTTGACTGTGATTGGCTCGCGAGTCGTTGCCCGTCATTGGCTGGCTAGAGTGGCATGGCTATGGTATGCTAGAGTGGCATGGCTTTGGTTTGCTAGAGTGGCATGGTTATGGTTAGCTGTCATTGGCTGGCTAGGGTGGCACGCTGTGAGCAGGCTGTTGTAACAATAGCTTTATTAGCTGTCGTGCGTCCATATAACTGAACAAAGTTTTCCATGTAAACAACAGCATTACAAGAAAAAAATATTATGGCTGTCCGAAGTGTCCGATATCCCAACAACAATATCTACTTGACCAGAATGTAGGGAACAGCTTATTGTCATAAGCTGAATCACACCGGAGTCGGGGATACACGTCAGGCAAATAAGGCTATATTTATAAGCACTCTCACCGGTTCGGATTGTAATATTTATCTTACAATAACGAATCGTTTTTTTTTCTTTTGTCCCGATCACAACTTCACTTATGAAGCAACTACTAATTTCTTCGCGTCGCACGTGGCGCTATAATAATATAGGTACGACTTTCTTTAAACCGCGTGACGTCCGATAGTTTTAAATAATTCTGTTTGAAGTAGTTCCTTTAACTGCCTCGTTGGTTCAGTGGTCGTGGTCGCACTACTGCTTTTGATTCCAATTTATTGTTAATTATGTTTAAATCTCGTTCAATGTAGCTTAAGACAAATCATCACTCTAAGTTTTATTGCCGTACTTAAAGATATTTATATATATTATATATGTATATACATATAGCTCCCTCAGGATATGAGGATGGTAAACAGTCGGTTCACTTTCAAAATAAAAGCTCGTGAGTACATTCACAAGTTGGCAGTTTCGTCTCAAAATTAAGTTGTTACATTTTATGTAGGTCTGTATATACAGGGTGTAAATCAACCCTTCACACATACGTCAACCAAGCATTCTGTACATCAAACTAAGTACCCCTACGCAAAAAGTTTTGCTGGGAAACGACTTCTTTTTTTGGGGGTCAAAAATTCATTTTACGGTAAAACTCAATAGAGCACTCTTAAAGCATTGTGTTAGTGGATGCTTTGAATAGTTAAAGGCTCATGAAGGTAATTTAAGTTAAGTTACAACCTAAAAAACTAGTATTTACAAAAACAGTATGGTCTAAAACAAAAAAAATATCGCAGTGGTGGAGAACAAGTGCCCTTCGTTTGCGTTAAGGGTACTTTTACACCCTTTATGTATGTATTTATTCTTATATATTTAAGTTATATATCTTTTCAATAAATTATTTTTTGTTCTGTTTTGCACCTACTGTGTATTGTCTCTGCATCACGTTAAGGTAGACTGGTAGAAAATACCCAAGGCATTAAGTCTGCCTTTGTACGATTTGTGTGCATAATGTTTAATAAATATTTAATGATTACTTAAGCCGTTACTTAGTAAAGATTGGACATACAAAATCTTCACTAAACTGTCAAAATCTTTACTAAGTGATGGCTTAACTGAGTGGCTTAAGTAATCATTAAATATCTCAAAGTACGGCAGTTAGACGCAAACTTCAAATAGAGGCATATAAAAATAGCAACAGCTTTTCCGTACTGTTTGTACGCCAAGCAAGAAAAAAGGGGAAGAAAGCTTCTATTTGAACAGATTTAAGCATTATTTACTTACTGGGTTCAGAACATCAAATTAAGAACAGAATAAAAGCATAATATTTACAAGTTTATTATAAAAAAAAACACTGAACTTACACAGGCATTTTAATGCTTCTTACACTTCCAAAGTTTAGAAAAGATTGTCCTGCTAAAATGACGCCCGGACCTTTTAAAACCGCTATAACAGACTGCAATAGTTAACTGACATTCCAATACCAGTTGGCACAGATCCCTCTTCCGATTAATTTCCCCTCCTTATTAACATATTCCTCTCCAGAACTGCTTGTGGCGCTGATGACTTTCATCCGTCACAACAATATAAAACTATGAGTTGTACCCAACTCCTATCCACCGTTTATATGTGGCATACCTACAATGTATTATTCGTTTTAATGTCCTAACATTTATAATATTTATGTAATTTTATTTTTTGTTTGTTTCAGTCCCGTACTAACCCAACAAGTGTCGCAACTGTATTCATCGAGGAATCTTGTTTGTGTCTAGTGTCTACAGTAGTTTTTTTATTTTTTTATTAAACCTGTCAATCACACTTGCTTTTCCAATTCACTTTCGACATTGGCAGAATAGTCGACATCGGCTCTAATTGCCATATAACAAAAATAGAATAGAATACCAGTTGGCACGATTTTGGCATTTTAGCTAAATCAAATCACTCACTTAGATAATACAAAACAGTTCTGTATTTTTTTTTAAATACTGTAAATTTCTTAAAACTCGTTATTAATGTATTTAAATAACCAACAATGTACACAACAACTTGTAGAATAAAGTATAAATGTTTTTAAATAGCTAACATGTAGAACATATTGGTAACCTTTTTATAATAACCATTTTTTGAGGCAAAAGAGCAAGTATTTGCATAGAGCAACAACAGCTGCTAGTCTATGTAAAATTCATTCGTTGTACAGGAAAAACTGTAGCGGCAGGTGGGCGGATCTTGATTGATGTTTCGGCTATAAATTGTACTGGCTTTAGATAACCTGATGGCTATGGCAACGGGTTTTAGAGTGATAAAAAAAAAACTTTATGCAAAAAAAAACAACCAACTTCAAAAACGCAAAAGAGTAAAAAGAAATATTTTATCATTTTTAGTTGTAATATCCTATACAAAATTTACTATGCATTTAACATTCAACCAAAGAAACCTAACCCTTAACCTTCAAGATTCCCTTATTTTATCTTTCAACTCTTAGCAGTTGAGGACCTTCCATTATCAGCTCATCAACATGAAGTGATGACTGGTAGATGCGAATACTTGAATAGCGTCAGAAAAAGCACGAAACACGTAATACGGGCCTGAATTAAGAACCTCCTCCTTTTTGGGAAGTCGGTTAAAAAGTGATGAGTTTACATGAGGAAATGACCTAGATCAATATCTGTGTATGTGTACTTAATAGGTCCTAACCGTGATTCGTTGGGATGACTCGTTAGGGGAAATATAGACTATAATAAATCTGAACAGTTTGAATGCGGTGATCTCTCTAACTTTCAATCGGTTAAGGACAATTATTTTAGCATTTGGTTAAGTATATTTCAATAGGGTATTTCACCAAAAAAAACTAATTAGTCCGTCTAATTTAACGTATTATAAGTTAAATTATTATAGAAGTCAGTCGTAGTCGCATGCCACCTTACTAATTGCAACTAGCAGCTGACTTCTGTATCAATAAGAACGCCATGAAGGAGCATCAGAGGGGCCCAATTCTGTAACTTCGAGTTAAGCAACCCGCCATTGACACTCTATCGACACACTACAGACATTATTTTGCCACTGTTGCAAATTTGGCATTCTGCAGAAACTTCAATGGCGTTTCAGTGGTGTGTCAGTAGTGTGTCGATAGTATGTTAATTGTGTGACAGTACAATAGTTTTCAGTGTTGCTAACAAAAAGCTACCATGAGATACCAAACCTACCACTTTATGAAATCCTATTTTTATCAATTAAATCTTTATAATACAGGTTTTTATAATCATAAATAAAACGTTTTATTATCAAAAACAAAATTTCACAAAAAACAAGCGTTTATTGTAAAACAATATTTTTATCTGATGTGATAAAAATTTTGTTTCTGCCTTTCTGAAAAAAAAAAACTAAAAATCCCGGCTGAAAAAACTGAAAATCAAAAACAAGCACATTTTAAATTAAACAAAACTTGAAACCTTTTTTATTTCCAACTTCAGATTTCTTTTGTGTTTGTTCTTTCGTTGGTCGCGTAAAATTCTTCGCAGATGATTTATTTATTTATAGGATTTGTGACTTTGAATTTCTATTAAACATATAAGTGTCATATATTTTTGTAATCTCCTTTTAAAGCCCTTCATTTTGATACCCTACTCGATGGAAATTGTTATTTTTTTTCAAATCTGCGATTTGGCCCCCAAAATCCGAAATTTTTCTTTTTCCACATTCCACATTATTATCACAGAGTACATTTTTATATAATTACTATCTTAGAGAGTAGTTACTTGACTAACATTAATAAAACGACAAAGGTAAGGTAAGTGAAAAAGTCCCAATTGTTGTTGGGAAAATAATAAAAAAACGTGATGAATCTAAAGTGATTTGTGTTCGGAGTTCTAAAGTTCAATGGAAATATATTTTCACAGTAAGTTTTGAGTTATGTTATGAACTTCCACACCAACATTTCAGGATCATCAATTAGCTCCTTTGCTTGCTCCTTGCAAAGTCGAATTCACTTGCAGCCTCATTAATGCGCGAGTATTGCGGCGCTCTGGCGCAAAAGCAAAACGTTGACAGTCGGCTCCATCTATATTATTATACTCTTTGGTCGGCACTATAAGCCAATGCTAAAATACGCCACCGCAAAGTAGGTACAGAAGGCCTCATTGTGGCGAAAAACTAAGTCCACTTTATTAATTAGTACATTACGTAAGACGTACACACTAGGACACTTAATTTTAAATTTTAAAAGGAACAAATTTAACCAAATCAATAGGGAAAAGAGGTGTCGTTGTTCGATGGCTTCACAATGGCAGTTCGATAGCTAAACACGATAGACACAACTGTCAGATATCACTTAAAATATTTACAGACTACCGTAACTTTGGCCATCACGATGACATTGACACATTAAAATGTACCAGACTACCAATATTACAATAGTCCCATTATGGCGTTTCAATGTCACTACAGTTGCAACTGTGGCAAGTCAATGACCATAAATAAGTTGTAGAATACCAAATGTCATTGAATATTCTATTGAGACACTACTTACACACTATTGACAAGTTGACTATTTTACAGAATTGCGCCCCAGGTATCAGTGGCATGCGACGACTGCGGCTGTCCTCTATAATAATTTAACTACGTACGTAGTTACATTGTAATACAAATTATGTACTTCCTAGACGATTTTCTTGTTTTCTACTTTTAAGACTAGAAAGAAGAAGATAATTATGCTACACCGACCTCAAATGAGGAGAGTTTTGATGATGATCAGTTAGTTACAGATGAAGTGTATTAAAAAGAAAATATAAACCAATAAATCCTAACTAATATCAAAATTGCGAAAGTAAGTCTGTCTGTCTGTCGCGCCCAAAACTACTGAACCGATTTAAATGAAATATGGTATACAAATACTTTAGAGCCTGAGAAAGGACATAGGCATACCACTATATACTATTTAATGCAAAAAAGGGCTGTAAGGGGTTGAAAGGGCCCGTCGGGGCTGCGGGTTGTTCGGCAGAGATATCGCAGCCTCGACTTAAAGGGCTAAGAAGGAACATGGGTGGGTTTTAGTCAGTAGAAGTCTGCCACTCCCTTTCGCTCTGCCCAAGAGCGGGATGAGTTATTTGATGATTTCCCAACCCCCCCCCCCATAAAAAGATGTTGAAAGAGGGGGTGAAAAGATTACTTTTGTTTGCGATAACCGACATTCATGCGGACAAAGCCACGGGCATCAGCTAGTTATTTATAAAGCAGGTTATGGTTGAGGCTACTAAAAACCTATGCAATACCAATGATATATTAAAACTAGAGATAGATACGTTGTCCGCTCTCAAAAATGACAACATGAAATGAAGCCAATTGGCCACATCGCGCTTAGTTACGCACCAACCTCTTGCCCGAAGCTACGTTTGTTCTTAAGAACAAACGTAGCTTCACACGATTTAACGATTTAAATTAATTTAAATCGTTAAATCGTGTGTGTAAACCTGCGCGAAACATAAAGGCAACAGGCATCAACAGGCATCCCGCTGTACAGTGTCATATTTTCTTTCCCTTTCTTTACGCGTAAAAGTAGTTATGTAATATTTTCGCCGTTTTGAAGCGCCACCATGTTAGTTCATGACTTGTCTATATAAATATAATACGTCATTTTGTAATACCAATTGGAAGTCCTTTTGCAAATACGAAGTGCATTCGAAAGCGATTGTCTTTTGTCTTGCCTCTCAGACAACGTTGTCGTTTACAGGACATATCGTGACATTATAGGGCCCGCGGGGGCCCGGCCCGAACGGTCCTAGTTTTGGGGCCCGTCTCACTGTGATTTATAAACATTAAACTTTAATGTATGGAGTTTGGTGGATTTCATTTTGAATTTCTTTCTGGAATTTTGAATGGAATGTTTAAAATACAGTTTTAGGTTTTCACGCTGACGTCACTACATGACGTTGGCGGAATAGTCAACATCTGCGCTGTACCCAAAAACAAAAAAAAAATTAAATATAGAGTCGAGTATCAATGTGTAATATCTAAACATTGTGCATAATTATTCCCCGTAAATATATGGGAATTATAGTATATTTTTTCTTATAATAGAGGATAAGCCATTACCATCTACCACCAACCAGAGCTCCAATAAAACTGTGCCCAACCTTGCAAGCAGTGGCCTTTTGGCTTCATATGGGACTAATTTTAATTTAAACTTTTGTATGTACTAATTTTAAGTGTTTCGTTTTATGTTTTAAGCTTTTAATTTTTATTATTTTTTTGTCAATTTATTCTGTCCTGTGTGAAACAATAAATACTTTTTCTTTTTCTCTTTCAATTAAACACCAAATCTACTTGAGTAATATATTTAAGACCATTATAACAACGAAGGAACATACTTACCACAAACAACACTGAAAAAAATAAGTATTATTTATCAGGATGATTGCTATTTTCAACAAATAGGCGGATTATTAGCAAATCCGATGGGGTATGTACACTCAGTAGTATTATCTTTATCAATCATAGAATATCAACAGGCTCATCACGTGCTAGACGGCTCTTGAATATTGAATAGGGGATATTTTGTATAGCTAAAATATCATCACGGCACACCCCAGGGGTAGGAGCAGACGGAATGATGTTATACTCAGCTTATTGGCTACACTCACAGAATAATATTAAGGCTTTGATTTTAGTAATAGACTAATCAATAATTCTAAAAAGTAAATCCTCTGTACTGGTGACAAAAAATGTTGTGTTTACGAGAAAAAACTGCTTTAAAATTTTCAGGCCTTCGTGGAATATAGGAATGATGATTGTTTGTTTTAATTAAACTATTTATTGCTGTCACCAAAGCAGCGGTGGCCCAGTGGTGGCGGCTCCGACTTATAAACAGTAAGTCGTGAGTTCGAACTCAGGCAGGCGCATTACTTTGTGTAATTTATTTCATCACCACTGCTCTTAAAAAAACGGTGAAAAAATAACATTGTGAGGAAACCAAAAACTAAAAATTCGAATTCTTGTGACATCTACCAATCTGCACTGGCCCGCGTGGTAGATTATAGCCTATTCACTCTCAAAGAGAGGAGGCCTGTGTCCCAGCAGTGAGGATATTATTAGGCTAATGATGATCCTGTCACAAGGTTTGGTAGTTTCATCTACATCCAAAAACATAAAATATGATATGAAAGTGTACCTATTAGCAAACCCACATTTCAACAGTAATAGGTGGCGAGCCTTTTTTTTTGGTTTTTTGGCGGGTGGAAAATCATCAAATCTCCCTTTCGCTCTATCCAAGAGCGGAAGGGGTATCCAAGAGCGGAGTGTCAGACTTCTACTGTCTAAAATCACCCATGTTCCTTCTTAGCCCTATATGTCGAGGCCGCGGTAACTTGTGAACAACCCACAGCCCCAACAAAATCAAAATCAAAACTCATTTATTCACACACACACATCTGTCTGTTAGGTTGGTTAGAAGAACCAGACTCGATACCAATTATAGTAAGGCAAGTATAAAAAAATGTATATAATAATAATTAAAAAAAGACATAACATATCAGTAAACTAATCTTGGAGAAAGAACATAAATAACAAACATTGTCTTGTGTTCAACTCAGCGACCAACTGTTCTTACAACGGAGGTGGTGAGCCTAAAGCCATGAATGAAAGGGGCTACTACAAATAAAATTAGATGAAAAAAGTCACTTTGGCTGATCTGGGAATTAAATACAGGACCTCAAGGTCGCAGTCGCGCTTACGACCACTACACCAACGAGACAATTAATATATGCTTAATAATTTATTTCTCAACATATTTAGCAACACCAGAAATTAGTTTACATGTTCATTTACATTCCCATTGTGTGTAAACTGTACATAAATGTCAGTCTGTGCAAAATGTAAAGGTTTCATTCGCTAACTACTTAATCCGATTGTGTTCAACTTCAAAATGAACGTTTAATTAATGGTTTTAGTCGGATTTGTTCGTTATTGGTCTTTTAGGTAGTTACTATGTTTTGTTTATTAATTTTAGTCAAAAAATCTTCTTCTTATTCATCGCATGGCTAACCTAACCTCGTGTTAGAGTTTGTATGCTGCCCAGGGGCCTCTGATTTGGCATTACATACTGTTGAGAAATATCATATCCCTCAGGCATGCTGGTTTCTTCGTGATCTTTTCAGAAGCTAAAATAATGCTTGAATAGAAATTTAATGTTTGTAGTGTGTATAAGCTCACTAAAAACGATTCACGGCCATCTAGAATTATCACAAATATTTAGGGTCCACTGCCGGTCCTAATGATGCTGAATGCGTTGGCAATAGCGTAAACGGTTACATCATAAAAATATCCCTATTGGTTGTCAAATGGTGATAGATTTTTAAGCTCGGAATACCAGTAGGTAACGCCTGATCGGGATGTACAAAATTATGACACTTGAGACACTTAACGAGCTTTGACCCAATGGAAACCCAGAATAAATTGTTATTATTATTATATTATAGCCCATCGATCATAATACCTCACCCGCAGAAATAAAAATTCCTTAAGCCCACGACTGAAAAGATAGGTTCACAAAAGAAAAATACCCCTGTAACTCCGTCATAGTTTATTTGGAATATTAAAATGTGCTACAATGGTCGGGTGGAGTGACAAAGTTGTGCCTCCATACAAATATTATGGTCCATACAACACGCGAGCTCGGATGATGTATTTTTATTCGTATTTCAACAACAATGCATTGTCAGAAGACGTACTTGTGTTTTCTGGGCGGCTGTTACACCGAAGCGAGGATTTTCTCTTTTAAGTTATTATGTATTTTTTATTAGGCTACTGCTTGTTGCCTGCGAGTTTCATCTCCGGGAAATTATTATGTAACTATCACTTCCCTATTTGAATCTGATTTTGTTAAAAACTTTAGCGGCCTTACTACAAAAGTGGTTAAACCTGGGTTTAACTTAGACTTGGTTTATCTCGCATGCTGTCACTTTCTTTTGAATATTATTGAAGTGAGACGGCTTGCGAGATAAACCAAGTCTAAGTTAAACCCAGGTTTAACCACTTTTGTAGTAAGGCCGCAAGAGTCTAAACTTTTTCTGTCTTGTTCGTGTTCTAAAATGTACACTGAAACCTATTGGGGTACCTACCTCGAAAAAATTATCAGTGACACAAGTTGCCCAGTAGTCCTTGTATCATCAGAAATCTGTCCTAAAAAAGTTGCTTCAAAATTGGTACAGCTATTCGGAGATTAGCCGTAATACATTTAGAAACTAGAGTCTATTTGTAATATTATTTTTGTGTATTTTGTAAATTACTAACATAGAGATAAGTCACCTTTATGTACTACTAACACTCTTTGGGCTGAAAAGTCTGAAATAAATGTTTTGAATTTAAATTTGAATATTACAAAAAATATAATTGTAATGTTACAATAGCTCAGCCTCGGACGTAACGGTGTAACAATCATCCCCGTCTCGTGCTCCCAGTAAATAACATGCATTTCTATAAAAAGGCGGGCATTTTTCCACGTCGGACGGACGTATCTTACCCGTGGGTATTGGGGCGTAATGATAGCATCCAGCATCCGGTCCGGCCAGCTTTCAGGCACTGTACAATCACGTCAAATTAGTTGATAAAACTGGCTTGTGTTGGTGTTCTTCTTATTTATTAATTTTGTTTTATTTGCAATAGAGGAGAGGAGCTCTTGGCTCAACAATAACTGCCAGGTTAAGGCGTGATGATTGCGTACCGAGTTTTCTACGTGTCTCGGAAAGCACGTTAAGTCCTTGATCCCGGCTGACATTTGTAGATCTATCTGCAGGGCTATTGCGTATCTTTTAAATGACAGTGGCTAACCTATAGTGCCTATCAATTACTGTCAAATGGTTCTATTTTGTACTAAACCATAACCAATTTGACAGTTAATCCATAGACAATATGATAGCCACTGTCATTTAAAAGATACGCAATAGCCATGCTGATAGGCAGTCGCTTCATGTAAAATACTACCATCCAGATGCATCCAGTTAGACTGGAAGATGATCCCAACATATTGATGAGGATGATGATTGACTACCAAATGAGTCGCATATGATTTTGGCTAGGCGCAACCTTAACTCAGTGGTTGTGCCTATTTCTTCCATAATATATGATAGTCACATTTAGACCCTCAAATAAAAAATGTGTTGCGACGCCATAAGTAAGACAAGGGTTTACACTATCCTTTATGACGCTCATGCCTTTCATAGGAGAGAAGACAGCTGTTATCGTATGTCATGCGTCACGCAAACAAGGAAAAATGAACTACAACTCAAATCTGGTAGACCCAAGTCATTTGACGCCTTTTAGTGAACAATATTTTCTTTCATGCAAATGAAAGACATGACATGAGTTTTATGAAATTTCTGGTTGTATGTGAAGACTTTTTATTGAAATGTGTGTGTAATTGAGAACGGGCTTTTCACATACATAATTATACATTTACAAAGGCTACATATTAAACCACGCGGTCCAATACATTACTCTCATTAAGGCTGGTCCATTGATAGGTGACCATTCCTAACATATTGAAGGGCCTCCGTGACTCGGAAAGCACGTTAAGGCATCCGTAGCCTCAACTGCCTTTGACCGTAGTTACAGGCTGTCAGTGGCACGAAACTCTGACAACCAATCTTACAAAGAGGTATCACACTACCCACTTACCCAGTAGTCATTAGGCTATTACTCAGTAAGTGGGTTGTGGATATAAGATGGCTTTTTATTGAAGTTCGTGTGTGTGTGTGTGTGTATGTTTGTGTTATAAAAGGACACACACTCAGCGCTGTAAGTCTGACATTCTTTGAAAAGTTAACCAATAAACACTTTAAAAGAGAATCCGAAACTGACAGATGTCAGAGAAATGTCACACGTAGGCGGCCATTACTTCGTCATGTCAGACCCAAAATGCCAATTCTCATTTTATTAAGGTTTTATACAGATTTTTGAATTTATTATTTTTACCCGACTGCGGCGAAGCCCAAAAGGAGGGTTATGTGTTTGACGTGTATGTATGTACTAGCTGGTGCCCGCGACTTCGTTTGCGTTGAAATATGTGTAAGTAATTAATAAGTTTTTAAATCAAAGAATTTCTCTGTAAACTACATTATTAGTCTTTCCTGTTGGGGCTAAAACAAACAATTGCTCAGCGCTACTTACTCGTGAACATGCAACATATAGCTGGCCGTGAGAAAAGCAGTTGGATCTTAGATCCACCCCAGCGGCCCTAAGAGTTTGACCTTGGGATTTGTTAATGGTCATTGCGAAGCACAGACTTATAGGGAACTGTGTGCGCTTGAATTCGAACGGGAAATTGTTGGGAATGAGTGGAATTCTTGGTATAAAAACAGTTTCGCCCGCGCCACATAAATTTCTCTGCAAAGCACTTACTTTAAGTCGGGGTGCCATTGCATAATTTGGGTGGAGTTAGATTTCTCAAAAGCATTATGGGCACTCCGACTTTCAGTGTGATTTTATGTGCAGGAAGACCACTTGCTGTTAGAGAGCTCAAAAACTCTACTGGATAGTTTGTAGCGTCGTCCTCGTTTACAACGCTGTTATAGGACGTGTAAACCACTTCATCTCCAACAATTCCTGCCAAAATGTTTTGATTTAATGCAGAAGCTTGTTCGTTTTTCGGTGTAAGTATGGCGCGTTCACATAACCAGAAATTATCATGATGCAGAATACTTGAAACGTCTCCAAACACTGAATTTATCAGCTCATCTTCGGACGACACAACTCTGCCTAAAACTTCAGGAATAGCAACTTGTCCTTCATCTTCTGGAAGAGTAAGTACCCTTTCCAATTTCCAAAAGAATATTTGAAAATGCTTGTGCCTGAGAATTTCCGCCTAGTTGTGCTCGCATGTTTATTGTAAGACACAACTGCGATTCCGGAAGATGCTACAGCCAAAGCTATTTTACCTTGTCGCCTGAATTCAGCAAGAATCGCTTTTTGCTTCTTTTTGCCATTTGAGAGCGTCACAAAATGGACAAATTATAATCATTCCTCCAATGGAACTAAATTCAGAATAATTTATCATGGGTGTATAATTAAACGCACTATTTTCTTTATTAATCCATGGGAGGGTGTCATGTCCTACTTGTTGGGGTTCTTCTGAGTCTTCGGATGAAATCGAAATTCTGTTAAGTGAGTGCCGTAGCCGATCAGCATTCAAGCGAGCCTGGAGTTGTTCTTCTGTCTCTTCACTACGCGTAGCACCCACCCTCAGCAGCTCATTTTCTAAGAAAATGTCATGATTTCTACGTAAACGTACATAATTTTCTCTTGCTTCTTCCAATCTCTGTTGATGCTGATCATCGCTTTCTAGAGATCTCGCACTGTTGTGCTGGTCTCGATCATTTCTTAAGCGTTCTTCATATTGTGAAAAGGTTTCAGACGCACGCGATGATGCATGGCGCTCACGATCAGTGGTCAATCTGTAATCCCTTTCTGAAGAAGTTTCGATTGCGCGAGACAATGTGTGACGCTCACGATCAGCTGTCAATCTAGAGTCCCTTTCTGGAGAAGTTTCGGAGGCGCGAGATAATACATGGCGCTCACTGTCAGCTGTCAGCCTAGAGTTCCTCTCGGTAAAGGTTTCCGAGGCACGTGATAATGCATGGCGCTCACTGTCAGCCGTCAGCCTGGAGTTCCTTTCGGTAAAGGTTTCCGAGGCGCGTGATAACGCATGGCGCTCACTGTCAGCCGTCAGCCTAGAGTTCCTTTCAGTAAAGGTTTCCGAGGCGCGTGATATTGCATGGCGCTCACTGTCAGCCGTCAGCCTAGAGTTCCTTTCGGTAAAGGTTTCCGAGGCGCGTGATAACGCATGGCGCTCACTGTCAGCCGTCAGCCTAGAGTTCCTTTCAGTAAAGGTTTCCGAGGCGCGTGATATTGCATGGCGCTCACTGTCAGCCGTCAGCCTAGAGTTCCTTTCGGTAAAGGTTTCCGAGGCGCGTGATAATGCATGGCGCTCACTGTCAGCCGTCTGCCTCGAGGTCCTCTCGGTAAAGGTCTCGGAGGCGCGAGACAATGTATGGCGGTCATTATCAGCCGTCAATCGCAATTCCCTTTCCATAAAGTTTTCTGAAGCTCGAGATGACGATTGGCGTTCACGATCATAGCTAAGGCGTGCATCACGATCGGAAGGATTTTCCAGAGAGCGCGCCATAGCATGTCGTTCTCGGTCAGCTTCAAGTCGGACCTGCCGTTCGTCATTTGATTCCTGTGTTCTAGCCAACCTCTTTCTCTTTGCTTCTCCATTAATTTTTGTGATATTTGTTCGTTTTCGAGAAATTGCTATAATATAGTAACTTACCTACTTAACAATAAAAATAATAAAGCAAGAAATAACCAAATCGCAAAGCAAAAACAAAAGTCCGTTTTACTAACCAAGTCAAAAATATTTTTAATAACAAAGCAACAAATAACCAAATCGTAAAGCAATAACGAAAGTCCGTTTTAGTAACCAAGTCAAATAATTTGATAAGTAAGTATGAATTCCAGAAGCAATGAAAATCTGAAAGAAAGCGCTGTGGTTGCTCCTCTGCGTTACCGTCTGCACAACCACACAATGACCAAATACACTACAACAATAACATAAGCCCGAAGGCGTCTTTACATCACAATAAAATGGGAGTTTTAGCCAGTAATAATTTTACTGTTACCGCCTTCACCGCGTGGAGGTACTCCCAGCTTATGCTACTGTTTGGAGGTTAACTAACCCAAAATCAGGCCTACCTGCGAATCTAGGCAACACATAGTTGAATCAAAAAGTTTCACCTAAATTGGTTAAATAACAATGAGAATTCAATTTCCTGCCTACCCCCTAAGTTAGGTAGCGTGATTATTTGTAACGTAACTTTGAGTCCAGGTAACACACAGTTGAATAAAAAAAGGTCCATCAAAATCGGTTAAAAACAATCCAAATTCAATTTCCTGCCTACCCCCTAAGTCAGGTGGCGTGATTAGTAGTATCATAAGTTTAAGTCTAAACAACACTTAGTTGAACAAAAAAAAATCTATCAAAATTGGTTAATAAACAATCAAAATTCAATTTCCTTCCTACCCCCTAAGTCAATTGGCGTGATTATTTATATCCTATTTTACTCTCCAGGTAATACTGAGTCAAATAAAAAAAGTCCCATCTAAATCGGTCCAATAGATTCTGAGATTAGCCCGGACAGACAGACAGAAAGACAGACAGACAGACAAAAATTCTAAAAATGGTTGTTTTGGCTTCTATTGCTATAATTAAGACCCCCTGTAACAGTTTTTTATAAAAATCTTCAATGTACAGACATCGGCCTTTTACAGTTTTATTATATGTATAGAATATATAGATATATAGATGTATAGATGTATGTCCGTTTCTTTGTTCCCTCAAAACTCCTAAACGGATGAAGGGATTTGAATGAAATATACGTCGTTAGATTCGTCTTGATGGCGCGAGTGTAGGCTACATTAAAATTAAAAAAAAAACAAAGAAAAATTGCTGGTTTTAGGGGCCATATCGTGGATTTAAAAATATAAAAAAAATCCTTTACCATCGAGTAGGGTATCAAAATGAAGGGTTTTAAAAGGAGATTACAAAAATATATGACACCTAAATGTTTAAAATAAATACAAAGTCACAAATTCTAAAAAAAACACAAAAGTTAAATTTTCTGCGAAGTATTTTACACGACCAACGAAAGAACAAACACAAAAGAACTAAAAAGTTAGAAATAAAAAAAGTAGTTAAAAAACTAAAAAACCTGACTGAAAAGACTGAAAAGCAAATAACAAGCACATTTTAAATTAAACAAAACTTGGAAGCAGGCGGGGTTCATTTTAATATTAAATTATGAGATGAAATAGAATGGACCCCGCCTGCTTCCAAGTTTTGTTTAATTTAAAATGTGCTTGTTATTTGCTTTTCAGTCTTTTCAGTCGGGTTTTTTAGTTTTTTAACTACTTTTTTTAGTTGTTATGAAGAGCGTTATTATACTCTAGGAATCCGTTTGGCTTCCGTAGAAACTTTAGGTAAACATTTAAATATTGCAGATTTTTAAAACATTAATTGGTTACGTCGAAAGTTTCGATGATGGAGTTAGTGTTTTTTTTTTAATACATAAGTAGGTACCTACCGCAAAACAGCAACATAACCAACAGCGCCCTGGGTCATAAACATTCGAGTGTCCAAGGACTGTTTTTTTGTGGAATACCATGGTTTTTCTCCTACGTTACATTAAGGCTTGTAGCCTTGTAGGGATGCTTAATTATTATAAAGAAGTTTATAGACAGTTGACACAACAGCATATTTTAGTAATATTTTTGGCCTAGTTAATACACATCCGTACTTAAGTATTTTTTACCCGACTGCAAGGAAAAGGTTATGTTTCTAACTTACTTATTAGGTAATAATAATAATATTCCACAACTATCACACAACGCCATCTAGTCCCAAGCTAAGCAGAGCTTGTGTTATGGGTACTAGACAACTGATAAACATACTTATATATTTCTAAATACATACATATTATAGATAAATTACACCCAGACACAGAACAAATGATCGTGCTCATCACACAAACATTTGTCCTGGGTGGGAATCGAACCCACGACCTCCGGCATAGCAGTTAGGGTCACTAACCACTAGACCAACAGGCCAGTCAAAGGTGTTTGTTCCAAGATATGATTTAATCAAACACTCTTATCGCTGCAGGTGGCATTTGTTATATATCAACGCAGGTGTCTGTGATGCATCGCTGATAACATTTCCGGGAGCTTAGGGAATGCGGATCATATTGTTGTTTTTTGAAAAACTAGTGTAATCAGTTAAAGTTCCTAATGGAACTTCAGAATACTTTCTAGGTAAAAGTACATAATCTGCCGAACTATAGGAAAAGCCCAACTAAAATAAATTTACGAATGGTAGATAAGTAGCTTAGTTTCCTTAGTGATAAATATTGATTAGGTGCTTATCAAATGGTCAATGAATGAATCAGATGTAATCCTAAATCAGAGCATTTGTAATTGTTTCGACTGATAACTATTATCAGCGGATGTGTCTAACTAAAACACACGTGTGTACTATCGCCCTATCGCGATTTAATTTGATAATATTGATGTATAAATAACTAAACAGTGTTAGGTTCCTCACTCAGTCCTCAGTAACAACTGTTCGAAGCAAAATGTTCAGATTCGTAGTTTTGTCTTGCGCCGTGTTCGCCCTTGTACATGGCAACACCACTCAAGTTAGTCGGTGTAAGTAAACCTATTTACTATTGTATCTTAATTTGAAATGGTGCTTTTTCTAAAAGGCAATCAATTGCTCCTTAGAAAATAATAAAAGTTTGAATAAAAACACTAAATAAGTTAAAAACTTGAACTTTACTTTCAACGTCTGTCTAATAACTAGGATTTACAAAACTATCCAGACTCCGCTGTTTCGGAGACTGAATTTTTCGAACTGGAATTCTTTTACAGCATAAGCACCGACCATGTCTAAAGGTCAGTGTTCGACACGTGCCGCCTCTTAAAACAAACAAACTCCAGAAATCTCATTCTGTTTTTTCTAGTCTATCACATTACCTTGGTCAGATCAAGTGTCACAGGGCCATTTAGCTTCTGAGGTAGACTCTATTGCAGCCGTTGTTATCAATATCCTACTGATGCATATGCCAGGTACAAGCAACTCCGGAGCCCTGCCCGTGAACACGTACATCGAGGGTTGCACCACACCCCCGTGCTCGCTGCCGCAGCTACAGGATGCCGTCATCAACGTTGACTTCGTTCCATGTAAGTATCATCTTTTAATTTTGCACATCTGTATGGGTGAATTAGAAACACAATTAAAGAGAACACAGATTATCAGCGTAGCCCAAAGAATTGCGTACTTAAGTGGTAGTGTGCGGGGAATTTCTGAACAGATGGAGCCGAAAGTTCTGGAGTGTCAATTGCGAACTAGAAGAAGTTTCGTTGGCATCCCACTAGGTGGACCAGGATGACCTGGTGACCTGATGACCTGGTGTGGTTGGGGGTTCTCCTGAATGCGAGACGCACGAGACCAGTCCACGTGGTGACACTTGGGGGTGGCCGATGTCCAGCAGAGATGTCTATCGGCTGAAATGATGATGATGATGACGAGAAACAAGCAACATACTATTTGGTTTTGTAGGAAGGCCGCCTTCAGGTGGTGAAAACTATCGTTAGGTCAAATTTAGTGCACTCGCTCCGTGTGATGTGGCACACTATCATTTAGCCCCATCAAGAGTCTGAAGCAGATCTTGACTAAGTTGAGAAAAGACAGAATCAGGCCTTGTCTGACTTTATTGCCAGCCACTGGGTAACTTCAAAGTATACGCATCCATGTTTCCATTCCAGCTCGCTCAGTTCAAAGCATGAAGACCCTCGCGACAGCGTACTTGCCAGTTGGATTGATATCCATTCCCATTCCTTACGACCTGGAGGAAAACTCTGTGACCTGCAACTTCCTGACCAACGCCTCATGCCCAGTGCAAGGAGGACAGCTGCTGAAGTACACTCTCAGGATGCCTATTGAGCCGTTCTTCCCTGTGGTGAGTTGATGTTCTTTATTCTTTTACAGCTAATGATATACGTGTTGAAAGAATCACCGAGTGGGGTTTATCAAAAATTAGATGACATCGTGGTAAACCAAAACGTTGATGGTGGGAAGAATTTTACGTCAACCGAAACTAGCTCCTCAGAATTGTAAGCTAGAACGTTGGCTACCGCAATACACAACCAGGGTAGACCTTGAAAGAGTTGACGGGATCAGTTCGATGTCTGTCTTGGGAATTGGCAAGAAGTATCAAAGGACCGGGACTGATGAAAAAAACGGAAAGAAACATTTGCCCAGTGTTGGGACGGTACAAGCTAGCTATAATAGCAAAGGGGCAGGGTAGGAGTACAGGGTAATAACGCATCAGCTGGCTCCTGGTGACATAGCAGATTGTTCAAAAATCGTCTTGATCTACACAGATACGCTGAGTTTATCCCATCAATCCTTAGTCAGATGATGATGATGTCACTACGAGCAAAATGATTCACTGAACATGCTTATTCCTAAGAGAGGTGTTCGATGAATTAACCATCAAAATTTCGCTAGATTAAAAAAAAATACAATGTTATAAAATTCTCTTCTTTCTAGGGAACCCGAGTGACCATTGAGTTCCGTGTGGTTGATGACAGCAACGAGTCCCTCGTGTGTCTGCGAGTACCTATCACTATCACCCCGCCCCTCGCCTAAGGACTAATTAGTGATTCTTCTTCTTCTTCTCGAATGATGACGCTGATGATTTTGTCCGACAAATACGTTGTAAAATGGATAGCTCTATAATATCCTTGATGATTCAACTAAGTGATGATTGTTAAGATGTAAAAGTGACGTAAAACCAACTGGTCATTAAATACTCTTTTAGTTTTAATTAATGGTTTTTCTCTAAAAAAAAGGGTTTTCCAAGCAAGAACTTTTGGACAGTGTTTTTGGTTTGATGTACCAGAATGGTTCGTCTGTTGCTTAGTGTAGAGTCCGTTTACACCCTGTAGAATGTGTAAAGTAAAAGGAAAGACAAGCACTCCCCAAAAGACTGTTAATGAAGTGTTTTTAAAATTTAATTAGTCGCGTCTCTTCAGTCTTCAAAGGGCCCTATACTGCACTTTTATACAACTTCAATATTAGCTTTAATCGCTTAATTAAAATGTGTCCACCTCTACTTATACAAAAGGCTCAAAAGTTTTAATTATTATTTAAACTTTTGAGACTATTCGTTTCCTTTTTAGAATATTGTCACTGACTATATACATACTGTAGTTCTCGAAAGGCCCACAGTACAACCTGGGTGGGTTGTACTGTGGGCCTTTCGAGAACTACACCTAAAATAGTTTTTTCGCTTTTTAGGGTTCCGTACCTCAAAAGGAAAAAACGGAACCCTTATAGGATCACTCGTGTGTCTGTCTGTCTGTCTGTCCGTCTGTCACAGCCAATTTGCTCCGAATCGAATGGACCGATTAAGTTGGAATTTGGTATACATATGGATTTTTGTGACCCAAACATGTACGGCTAAAGTAAATAAATGAATTTTGAATATGGGGGTCGCTTTTACGGGGCAAATAAGAAAATTAAAAAAAAAGTTTTGCAAACTGTACCATGTGACACATCAAATGAAAGGGCTTACTATGAGGGTCTCAAATATATTTTTTTAATAATTTTAAAATAAATAGTTTTAAAGTTATTTAAGAAAATAGACGAAAATTGACCGTTCCCCCCCCCTTATCTCCGAAACTACTGAGCCTAAAATTTTGAAAAATATACAGAAAATAGTTCTATACCTGTAGATTACAGGAAAACCTATAAGAAGTCCATGGTCTAAAAAGGTAGATATATTATATTCATCGTACGGAACCCTCTTCACGCGAGTTCAACTCGCACTTGACCGGTTTTTTTTAGTATAAATATAAGAAGAACTTATTATTTAAGTGCATTTATAAAAACAGCAAGTCGACATGTATCTATACTCTAGACATTCACTTTAACATGCACCTTACTTCTATCATAACATAACCCATATATTTCGGACCTCTCCAGAGGTACATAACGACGCTCTCAAATCCTCAAGTAACCAACCATTACTCTAAGGTAACCGCTGGAACGATGCCACCGCTAAGCTGCAGTACTGACTTATGTGAGGTATTCTAGACTATGATGGCTATGGATCTTTGAAAGATCTGTCTTCATAGGCGGATAAATGTCATAATTAAGAAAGATACTGCCAGGTTTAGTAAACTAGAAAAACCGCTGTAAGCACTAGCTGAGCGAGCATAGCGAGCCGTGATGCGGCAATAGCCGGCGAGCGTTGCTTCAAAGTTAGAAGCATATTATAAATATTTATTCTAGACACCAGCTTCACTATTTATAGTCGCTCACAATCTCCGAGTTAAACCTAAGATTACTAAGTGTACGGTGAGAAAAGTTATAAAAACAGACCAAGTGCATGTCGGACTTGCACTTGAAGGGTTCCGTATCATCGTAGTAGGGAAGTCCCTTTTAATTTATATTATTTCTTGTTAATGCGGCAACAGAAAAACATATTTTGTGATTCGTTTGTTTTTCATAGTAGTAGTAGTAACAAAGTTTTATTTGCAGTTTTTTAAATGTGCTATAGCTCAAAAACTATTAACTGTATATCGTTCAAACTACTTTTGGTTGAAATTTTTCAATGCGATCTACAGCATAATTTTTTTATAGATTTTTCACTCTCTCAGTTTGAAAGTTAGAGGGGGGGGGGGGGGAGACACATTTTATCACTTTGGAATCTCACGATTTTCCGTATTCTGGGTTTTACAGGAACAGATATAGATTATTATAGCATAAATATTTGCTCTAGTTTTATTTTTCAGCGCTGCCAGGGTTACCTAGGAGTATTTAAAATTACTATAATTTATGGCGCTTGTTGCAGTTTAATAAGTATTACAATTTTTGGAGATTGGAAAGCTTGCCGCTGCAGTTGGCAGTTGCGGCCGCCTTGGGATTTATAGCTCAAGAGGCCTCTACTCAGAGTTAGTTCTTACTCAGAGTTCATCTCTAACGAATGATAAAGTGGACGAAAAGAAATGTGGGAAAGCTTTCAAGAGCTCTGAATATTTCAGGGTCTACTTTTGAATTGAAAACGTGTTTCAAGTCGGAATAGCTGTTTAGGTACCTAAGAGTTTTTATGTAATGAATAGGCTGGTTGTGCCGAGGATCGTTTTAAATTGAGTATATCGAAAAAACTGTTTTCATTACTAATAGTCTGAAAGTATGACCTACTTTCAGAGTATGAGCACTGAAAACAGATTTTAAATAAAAAAAAACAGTTCCATTCCATTCTTTCATTATCAATTCGAACTCGATGAGTCTATTAGTTTTGGAAAAAAACTGCATATAACGATGTGTCTGAAAGTGGCCTGTGAAACGTCTAGGTAGCGAAAAGTTCGAGGGAAAATAGAGGAATAACTCGTGTTTGTAACATACGAATATAGACTTTATCACGTTTGTAATAAGCGCTGTTGCAATAGGGAAATATGATGTTTAACTGGAATTGGCAGGGATTTTATCGGGAGTATGCATTGATGTAAATCGTGTTCCTTATTTAAATGTGTAAGGAAAAGAATACCAGAAAGTGGATAAATGAGTTAGGCCGGCTTTTGACTATGGGATGTAATACTTATTATTATCTTGAGCTATATATTACATTCCAACTTTGAGATGTAATATAAAGGGTGTAAAAGTACCCTTAACGCAAACGAAGGGCATTTCTTCTGCCGCGGGTTGTACACTAGTTATCGCGGCCTCGACATAGAGGCCTAAGAAGGAACATGGGTGGTTTTTAGTCAGTAGAAGTCTGACACTCCCTTTCGCTCTGCCCAAGAGCCTCCCGCTCTCGGGATATTCGATGATTTTCCACCCGCCAAAAAAAAAGGGCATTTGTTCTCCCCACCACTGCGATCATTTTTTTTTGTTCTAGACCATACTTGGGAACCCCCTGTTCATACTTGGGAACAGCTGTTTTTGTAAATACTAGTTTTTCAGATTATAACTTTACTTAAATTACCTCCATGACCCGTTTACTATTCAAAGCATCCACAAGCACAATGTTTTAAGAGTGACACATTGAGTTTTACCGTGAAATGTGATTTTTGACCCCTAAAGAAAAGTCGTTTTCCAGCAAAAAAAATTGCGTACGGGTACTTAGTTTGATGTACAGAATGCTTGGTTGACGGCTGTGTCAAGGGTTAATTTACACCCTGTATATTATAACACAGTGTAAACGGTCACGTACAAAATGTATGACGAGCGATAAAATATCATATCCAAAGATGTAATATACATCCCATAGTCAAAAGCCGGCTTTAGGTGTTAAGGCTGACCTTTGAAAGGTCATTCAATTTTGGTTAGTGTTTTGAGAGATCATGTTCTAAGAGCACCGCTGTAATTCCTTGAGTTTCTCAAGAATAAGTGACCATGTTACACAGAGTGTAACGTAATAAACGCAAGACCTCTCGTGTAGATAGTGTCTCAGACCATGAAACTTAACCAGTTTTGTTCTATGACTTTTGGAAATTCGTATATTTGCATTTTTTTATATACTTATATAAATTTTTTACGAATTTATAGAACTGGTAGACCAAGTATTTCTGTAACACTTTAACACAGCTGGGATTATGGCGTGTGAAGTCGTTAAACCTACTGCCCACACGATAAAAGAAGACCTTATATTTAATTCAAAATATAACTTTTTTCTCTAATTTTAGCGACAACTCATAATTGTTCCACCAGTCTCACCATGCAATCAAATAAATGAACACAAAAAAGAAAACATATTTAGATTACTCTCTTCCAGCAAATAGCTATATCTTCGTTTTTGTTCTGTAGGTCTGTCCAGCAGTTTTCATTTGACTTTTTACTCCAACATTGAGTTGTATTGCCCGGGGCAGTCACAGTAAACCACTGTTCAATAAAATTGTAGCGGGATGAATGTATTTTGAAATCATTATTAGAGTTGAATATATGTTTTGTTGGACATTGAGAATATTGCAGTCAAATTGTCGAATGGAAACTATGTGATGTAGCCCGTTTGGATTTCAGTATTTTGGTTATTATAGGTTGATCGAGGCATGGATCGGGATAGGAGCGAGAATAATATCATACATGTTGTGATAGATACTGAAGATGGATGTCGTAACCGAGGCATGCCCAAGACGTTCCTTGGTCATGCCTCGGTTATGACATCATGCATGCTGCATTTTGACTTATTCCTAGCTGGACTGGTCGTTGTAGACAAAACATGAGGCGGTTTGATAACTTGGGTCTCTCTAAAGAGGTCTTCGCCTAACAGTGCGACAGAATAGAATAACATAAAAAGTGTTTCTTAGATTCAATTATCAAAATGGTAGAGATAATATTAAGTAGTAATGTATGTGTGTAATGTGTGTGTGTTTGTGATGTGTGTGTGTGTGTGGTGTGTAATGTGTTTTGTACCCACTTTCCACAGGGGAGTTAACGGGGCTCCGCACAGTTGTAATCGAGTTCGAATCGAGTTGTCACGCGAGTCGGAAGCCAGTTGTCGTAGAGTTGAGTTGTCTCGGGGTCAATCGGTAAAATATAATGTACCTAGTTAAAAATAAGGATTAAAGTCATTTATTGAAAAAGAAAATAGACAATAGCTAGAAGTTACATTTTTAGACAAGCTGGGAGGACCTTAAGCTTAACTTATAAAGTTTATTTTCACATTTAATTACTTACTAAGGTACAACGAAATTCTAATTTTATATCAACTTAAAAACAATAAAAAATAATGAATGAAAAAGATTGTTAACACTTCTCAAATTGATAAAAAAAAAACGAAAATGAAAAACAAATATTTTGATTAGAACTTCACCAGTTTTATCGGATAATAAATTAATGTCAAATTTTACGAAGTCTTATCACGGCTTTTATGACAGAGAATAACCAAAAAACCACAAAAAAATGCATAATAGGATTATGTATATTTTTAGGCTAGTGAAAATGAATTAACATTCCTTTCACAATTATGTTACTGATTATCTTATTTCCTTGAAGTTTAGGCAAATACTTTACATATTCCGATCTCTGTTTATGACTCATAGAGCTCCAGAAAGAGACTTTCACACTGGTATGAGGGTCAGACAGAGTCTACGCTATACAAAGTTGAATTATTACAAAAAAAATAACAAAATTCGCAACTGGTTACGAATCACAGTTCCGAAAATGGCCTGAGGGGATACACCAGCTAGTAACAGTTAAATTACGTTCTGTATGCAAATACTAAATAAGTTTGTTAACATCACTATTAATTGAAGTAAATATGATTCTGCTAGGAATCCTAGATTCGTAATTATCATGAATCAGGATATATCCAAAAGGGAGGTTCCTGTCGAATTGATCTGGTTGATCTCTGCTGATATTTGTGCCTCTATCCTGCCGATTTCTGCTTCTATTACCTGTAGTGCTGTCTCTTTTCTCTTTATTGCTGGCTTTATACTTTCTCTTTCTACTAATCAACAGAGGAGAAGTTAGGACGACTTCGTTTCCTTCTTCTGAAAAAGGTTCTTCCTGTAAATTAGTTTCTATATGTACAACATTTCAGTAAATGGTACAAAATGGTTGTGAATTTAAAGCATCAAATCGTCATCGTAGCTTTTACAGTAAAGCTCAAGGTTATCCAGAACCGTTTGAAGAATAAAACAAAACAACTATTTTTTTTTTACCAACTCGACACAAGAAACCGGACACGTGTGTCCAGTTGGTTTACATTACAATCGTTGTCAATGTAATTGTTTTATTTTGTTATGCGTATATTATAATAAGTACAATGACAATTCCTAATTTGAGAATTAAGTCCACTCAAAATAGACATTTGAAATATCAACACCTCTTACATAACCATCTATACCATCCACAACATACACCATCTTAAATGGTGTGTATTAATGATTGCACTAATTCTGCAACATTTATTGCACCATCTAAACGTTGTAAAGCTTGTGTCGAGTAGATGAATATTGCAAACAGGTATAATGATGCAATAAATTTGCATCTTTATCCTCAAAATCTTTTAAATTATGAAAGAAAGAAAGAAACCAATTAGCAGCGCATGGTGCTAATTGAGAATAATGGGTGTAAAACACCTTAAAAAGCCGAGAAGCACTTGTACTTCCCGTTATTGCGATATTTGTTTTGGTATGGACCAACCTTCTGGCATATGGAGTCAATATAAAGTGTCTCGTTCTTTTTTTTAAAACAAGTTTTGAGCGTTCTTAACTTTAACATCGCAATGTTTTCAATGCGTTAAATTGGCCCCTTCCGTAAATCGCGAAAAACGGTTAAAAAAATTGTAAAGAAACTTTGTTGACAGCTTCATGAAGGGTTCGTTTATACCCTGTAAGTATAAAATACTCACATCATTTCCTGTATGACCATCAGTGCTACTGTTAGCGGATGTCCCCGTGTCTCCAGCATCATAATTGGCGTCATTAGTACATTCATCATGATTAGGTTCGTCATTAAAATTTGTACCGTTATTAGGTTTATCACTTGGAGATTTACTCATTGTAATCCTTGGTGCTATTTCAAGTATTGGCTCAGTTCTGATTCGTTTTGTCGGTGAAAAGGATGAATCTGAAATTACAAATAAGGTTATTTTTTAAACTGAAAAGGGATATTTACCATGTTCGCTGTTTGCTTAGAATTGCCGATATTTCGGCGCTGTCGCAATTACAGGATAAACAGAATATCGTGATCAAAAAACACATACTAAGTATACACTAAGAAAATACCCCGTTTTCAGTGTTAAAGATAATGTTAGTGACCATGCCAGATTAAAAATTTATATTACAAGTAAAGTTTAATAAACTACATGTCATATTAGTTTTTAATTATTTCCCGGTACCATAATTGAATAATTGGGTTTATGCTCCACTCCTTCTCACGGAGAGAGACTGTTCCAGCAGTGATAATATCGACTGGGTCGAAGATCGTATGAATCGGCTGTATGCGAGCAGCACAGGGCTCATGGAAATTTTTCGCTTTATGCCGTTATTAGGTACCTAATTATGTATAATATCCTTCTTACACGTGGGTGAATCCACGTGCAATAGCATTTACACAATAAAGTAAATTGCTTACAAAACATAATGTCATCCCATGAAAAAGGAACAAATATTTCGTTTCCTTGTCACAAGTAATCTTGTGACAATGTAACAAGGAAACGACAGAATCTCGCCTCATTTAACTAATAATATGGTACGAGCTTACTGCTTCATCGTTTGATGTTATATACTCTTAGATTATTTATTTCTATGTGCGTTGTACAATGTACACGTGTCGTGGGCATTAATTTTTTTTGCAAAGATTCTAAATGATCTTGATTTGATTAGATAATCGTTTGGTTATCTTATCTTATCACGCTAAACTTTTTGAGGATGAATATCATCGTATCATATCATATTATTTATTTTACAAACAAAGGAGAAAGAGCAAAATGGTCTATGAGCGGCCAACAACGAAATAGGTATTAAATGAAAGTACTATTACTAAGGACTAACTTTTACTATGAACGTAACATTGCAGCTCATTTAGAAAAAAAAATACATATAGGTAAAATACTTAGATAATAAGTGCAAGAAAATGTGCAAACCCATTTTATAAAATACTTATTAACATTAGTTTATGTCTTCAAAAGTATTTCAAAACGTTGTCAGCATACCGTTTACAAGACTCAGCTCAACAATGGGTTTACTACATGGACTACCTGAGTTCGAACGGCCCAATCAGCTTCGAGTGCAAACAAAAGAGCCGAGGTGTGGGGTGCGTGTGCGTCACTCGGCGCAGTCCTTCGCTTACCCTTGTGACGTTGTGTACTGTGCGCTCATCTACGGATTCTTTTTCAAACGTTTTGACCCTGGCTACCCTCTGGACTGTGTTTCTTCCTAACCTGATAACCTGGCTATTAACTCTGAACTTCTGTACGTTTGTGCTTGTGTACTTGGACTCTGGACTTGTGTACGCCAACGGAACATTATTGAAAAATGGCAGAAAATCGACCTATATGTGTTTTGTGCAATCGATCAGTGGTTAATAGAAGAAGGTTAGAAATAACCCATGCTCTTTTTGAGGAAAATGCTGCCAATGCTCAATATATTATTGAAGCTATAGCTCCACAGCAAGTAAGTATTTTTAGACTATTTTTTGGTTGTTTTTACCCGTATGTACGCACCCTATAGCGGTGATGGCCTCATAATATTGTGTCACGATGTGCATATGCGACACATCGTTGGGTGAAGTGTGGGCTCTTTATTGAAAGTCCACGTTACAGTTTTGATTGTATTTTTATGTACGTCCTTTTAGTGAATTATGTTATTTCCTTAAGCGTATGGTTCTTTTCTAACAATACTTAAGTTATAGTCAAAACAGATCTTCTCTCTCTTTTACACACATGGTGCATATGGAAACAGAGCCAACGTTATCTAGCTTCGAAATATAATAGAGGCCAACCACTCATTAACAATGCGTATGAGCATGACTCATTCGTCACGTTGAAAAAGAGCTCGGCATGTTCTACTATACAACACATGATTTAACTGAAACTGCTGTGAGTTTTAAATACTATGTTATAAACTATTTTCCTTTTCAGGTTGAATACAACGGCCGAGAATACGTTTGTCGACCCTGTTGGCAACGAGCTCAACGGGCTGTGCAGCCAAACAATAACCCTGCCCCGCACGAATGTGTTCTTCAAGTGGAAGAATATTCACGAGTGCCTAGCACCTCGGCAAACTGTATGTTTGACAGATGCCGTAGTGTTTCACGTCGTCGAATGCCTGAGAATGTAAGGATTACTCTTATGTTACATTCTAACTTATTCATACCAGACAGTGCCAGAATATGTGATGCACATTTAACATCAAATGATTGGGAAGAGCTCATTGATAGTCCAAATCTCAGACATGATTTTAACAGCTCTCATTTTGTGCAAATACTAGAGCTTTTTAAAAAAGCTGTTTTAAATAAAAATATTCTGGACTTTGAAGATATTGCAAATATGGATCCTAATGAGATTCATATTCGATTGGGCGTTAGCAGAGATCAATTCAATACAATCTTGGAACAAACGCCTTCTTTGTCTGAGTCAAACGCCAAAACAAAACTAGCCATTTATTTAATGAAGTTGCGAACTGGTGATAGCAACGAGAGATTAGCCACGCTCTTTAACATAAGTAGAAGGACTCTAGAAAGGCATTTAAAAACCGCGCGTGATGCTATATCTCTGGATTTTAAGCCACGACACCTGGGACTCGACCATTTAAATAGAAGAATGGTCGCTGACCGTAATCTTATTGTACCAAACGCGTTATTTGGAAATCCCGAGTCTTCTCCAGAAGAAAGGAAGGCAGTAACAATCATGGATGGAACATATATTTATATACAGAAGAGCTCCAACTTTTCGTTCCAGCGACAGACCTACAGTCTACACAAATACGAAAATCTATTAAAACCGTTCTTAATGGTGTGTTCCGATGGGCATATAATTGATGTTTGCGGGCCCTATGCTGCTACCGACTCAGATGCCAGTATTTTGGAAAGAATTATAAATGACGAAGAAGGCACATTTCACTGGTTTTACCGGGCTGGCGACATATTCATTTTAGATCGTGGGTTTAGAGACGTCTGTGGCGATTTGGAGCGATGCAACTACAGTGCCTATATGCCAGAAACCAAAGACCGCGGTGCAGACCAGCTTACTACTGAACAGGCCAATAGAACTAGGCTGGTAACTCTATGCCGCTGGGTAGTGGAAGTTATAAATGGCAGGTTCAAGCGAGATTTCAAATTGTTTAGGCAAGAATATTTTAATCGCGCCTTAAGTCACATGTTTGAGGACTTTCAAAACGCAGCGGCACTCATCAATGCGTTCCAAACACCAATACAAGATAGTATTCATGCATCATCGTTCGTAAATATAATTAATGAACGTTTTGAAATACCGAACCTCTTAGCGGACTATGTTATCCGTCATAACATAAATAGACAGAGGGCATCATTTGAAAGACTCAGCAGCGACCAACCTATTTTTGAAGACTTTCCGGTTTTTTCTGAAGAAGACCTAATTCTGTTTGCACTTTGCACATACCAAATCAAGTTGGCTCGCAGCTACTACGCTGAACACTTAATTGAAGGCTTATACAATATCGAAGTATACCGGGAGCGACAAATAAGTCAGCTCAGAGATTTTATTGAAGAAGAAGATATTTGGTTATTACGTGTGCGAATACAATCTAGACATGTAAGGTCCAGAATATATTATTCTTATATTGTAATTAACCGACAAAGACAAAATAGAGAAGCAATTGCTCATTATTATTGCAGTTGTTTGAGTGGAAGGCGCACAATCGGTTGTTGCGCACACGTTATGTGTGTAGTGTGGTATCTGGCATGGGCTAGACATCAAGACGAGGATATTTTATTACCGGCATCAGAACTCAGTGCTATTATTGTACATTAAATGTATGAATGTGGACGAGGCAAAAGGAGTATGTAAGGATCGTAGCAAGTGGCGTTCTGTGGTTTCTGCCTACCTCCATGGGAAAAGGGCGTGAGTTTATGTATGTAAATGTATGTAAAATAAATGTATTGAAGTAAACAAGTCATTTTATTTTATTTCCTTATTTTTAAGACTAAATCTTAGTAATTAATACGCTAAATCACAGGCTTACACATCTAAAATAAAAATGTATTTAGTTCCATTAATAATGACACTACAGATATAAAACTTCTTGAACCCGTTATTGTAGGGTGATATTAAACCAAAAAAAAATAAAATGTTCCTGGCCGCTGATAGACCAAGTGCCGTACGATTTTGCCCATTCTCCTTTTACATTGTCATCATCAGTATGGAAGTTTGTTGTTGCTTCTTTCACGCCAAAACTTACACAAATGTGTTACTTGTCCACTTCCAAAGCTTTGTGGGTCCAACGCAATGACGTATTAATATAGACACGTCATGAAATAACACGGCGGCGCTTCAAAACGGCGAAAATATTAGACAACTACTTTTACGCGTAAAGAAAGGGAAAGAAAATATGACACCGTACAGCGGTATGCCTGTTGATGCCTGTTTTCTTTATGTTTTGCGCAGGTTTACACACACGATTTAAATTAAGAACAAACGTAGCGTCGCGCGAGAGGTTGGAGCGTAACTAAGCGCGATGTGGCCAATTGGCTTCATTTCATGTTGTCATTTTTGAGGGCGGACAACTTATCTATAGTTTTAATATATCATTGGTCCAACGTGACTATGTAGCACATCACTCATCGGTTCAATACAACCTATATTACGATAGCTTTACCATGGCTGTGTCAGCTGAAGAAGTTCAACGGAAGACAAAAGACGTGTCTCAAGATCTACAAAAGAGTGATCTGACGAATCTTGGCCTTCCGAAAGACTCAACTGTCTCGTTAAGTGTTTAAAGTTAATGCTGTGTAATAATATTACTTACTCATGAAGCCAACTGTTTCAGATCGTGTCATTACTTCAGGGTCTTCCACCGCAGATTCCACAGTCGAGGTACAACTTTCTGAAGCTGAAAAAAAAAACATTTTCAAGGTCTTATGAATTGTATTCACGCAAATAGTTACACATTTCGCAAGTTACATAAGTCGTAAACAGTCCGTTCAGGAAGCCCTTAACCAAGCATTATACAATGTGGATCTGGAACTACGACATTAAATTAAAACTAGCACTGTACTAGTCCATCGAAACATTTTAAAACACGAAGATTAGTAGTTAGTGGAAAATTTAAAAATTGCAATTTTCAAACAAAATAAATAGCAGAATCAACTGCATAAAAAGTAAACACGCTTTAACTACGAAAAGTCACTGACCTAGTGCGCGGGGTGCAGCGAGCGGCGGCGATGTTGGGCGTAGGTACTTTTTATCGGAGAACAACAAATCAGCGGCATAAACTCACTAAGTTGCGAGTTGTTAATTAATAAAAGATCACTGATTGAATAATTAATCACTTAAAACCTTATTTGAGGCATAATTAAACTAAAAAACTTACTAACTTAACCTAAATCACAAAACTAGCTACCTAATAAATGCCTAAATAACTAATATTACACTAACACCAATAAGTCACAGTAACCTATGCACTAATCCAAATATCATAAATCGTCTTTAATCACAATAACAACAAACTTTTCATAAAATCACGACAATGCGCGCGCGGCTCGTCTTGTGATAAAAAAAGTAGGCGTGTGCTCTCCTCAAAGGGCGCCGCTATGCACTGACTGACATAGTTACCGAGTCAAGGACTTTTTGCCGAAAAAAATTCCGCTCACACACACACTCGCAATTTTCTATGCACCACTAATGCATTATTTGCGTAAGTAATATTACTTTTTCTTTATAATTGTAGTATTTTGTGGGAGTGTGCGGGGCGCGTCAGAGTGGGATCGTATGACACCTTTCTCTGTCTTTCAAGCGTATTGAGACGTTGAGAATAGAATCGTAGGTTTTTGCACAGGTTCCTGACCTTACAATGTTTACCTATTATTACGGACTCCGATCTACATCATGTTGAAAAATAAGAAAATGAAAAATAATTTCCTGTGGCTAAAGTAGTCATTGGATTTGATTGATTTTTTGTATACGGGTCAAGAGCATGCCTTTCTTTACGTGGTTTAGAGGAATGTCAATCGTCCTGCTCCACATTGTATACAACAAACTAACTAACCTAATGCAAGAATTTGCCAAAAACAATTTTTTTTGGACAAAAATCATGATTTTCACGGTAAGAGTCGATGTAACGCACTCAAAACATTGTGCTGATGTGAGTCATGGAGGTGTTCAAAGTGAAGTTGTAATATTAAAAATTGTATTGTTTTTATACTTGTACGTTAGTTAATAAGTTGAATCTTTGACCTCCAATACCTTCGTAACTAAAGGTTCCCAGGCATACCTTTAGTTACCATAGACCACGACAAAAAAATGCTGATTTCATCCATTACTTAACACACAATGTTTCCAGTTACTACGTAGATGCAATTACTTACACGAAGTAAATGACGAAATCACCAAAAACTTTTTTAGAGGCCGCTTAGTAGATATTCAAGTTAAGTTACTGTTGGGTTAGTTGACGATAAACCTTACGACTGGCTGCCTGACCTACCCATTTGTCCTAACTACATCAATCTACGCCCTTTTATTGAGTTTCCAAGTTCAGATGACGGACATCTGTCCTCTGCCCAACGTAGGTTTCTTTATGTATGAGACTGAAACTTGGAGGTTAATTTATTGTCGTTCGGTACCCATATTAGGGCGCCATTGAGGTGAAGTTTCTGGTGGTCTAGACGACTAGGAAAAGGAACTGCTTCGTTTGTCTCACGGGCGGTACTGCTAAACATCTGGTACTGTAGATGATTACCAGGTCGGGGCAAACCTTTAGGTTTAATCTATCTAGATTTATTTTAGTAGCGGCCATTAAGTCCGGGTTTGGCTCCTATTGGCTTACCCATACCAAACCGTGTTACCAAACGGCAATAATCTTCGCTGTCAACTTGACACTCTCAAGTGCTGTAAATTTAATACAAGACGTCAATAACACTCATGGCTGAACGATGACCCCTAAAATACAGGTCCAGACCTAGTTTGGGGGTTCGGATCTCATTTGTGACTATATATACTTGTGTGCTCTCATAATGTGACTGTGCTTGTAACGTGTATTTTTTAGTGTCAAATAAACTTTTTTTTTTTTAATTACAGCAATATAGAAGCCTCTCTTCGCCTCAGTCCCACGGGTCTTAAATACAAATTATAATCGGCGAAAAAATCAAAGACCTGCGTAAGGTGGTGATTAGAAAGAGATTTGTGTCCTTGCAATTTATGAGTAATTTTAATTTGTAAGCAAAAGTGAAGCGATAGTTTTCTTGCAACATACTTAGAAGCAAAAAATCCTGCATCGCCCAAACATATTTATTCGCAAGAAACAAGTCAGCCCCACCAACATCCTGAATCCATTTTTATACTCAACCCGTAAGGTGCTGATGGTCCGCTGAGTATAACTGTTTCACTGCCTGCACAGGTACATATTATGTAGGGGAAAAAACTTTGAAAAGCGTTGTTCAAACTGCCTTTCTGCCCCTTGCAAACCCGCGGGCTAGCGTGAAACATCCGACTGCCAGCACCCTACAGTTTTATGGAACACAAGTTTAGTCTCTGACCCTCATACCACTAAATGGACCAATTTTGAACTACTTACATGAGCTGTCCAGTCGGTCTCGTTTACGTCGATATATTAAGTCTTCCTCCATTTGTATCACATCTGTAGGTGAATCAAAAATATTAGCTGTTGTATTTATACGCTTAAAGGGTAGTTGACAAAAAAAAGTAATTAGTCCGTCAAATAGATTTCCAAAAAATATTGGACACAATTTTTTTTCTATTTTCATGTGAAAATAGAAAAAAAATTGAAGACACAACAAAACATGAAACAGAAAACACAAAAAAAAGATGATGAAACAGAAAATGAAGACGATAAGTACAGTGCTTCGAAAACTCGTGTGACGTCACATCGAACTGCATTTTTTCCACTTAGTGACGTCAAAAGCTCCCACTCATGATCTTAGACGCGTTTTATCTGATAGTGGTCAAACGCGAGCCTATCAGCAATAAAAAAAAAATCTTTTATTAAATTTTTATTAATTTGATTTAAAAACAAAAACTATGTAATTATCTTATATTTTTCGATAATCTAACTGACATATTTTGTTTAGTTAGGAAACATTCCTATTATCAATATTGATAACTGTGAGGCAATCTAATGCTGCTGCTGTTTATCACGTTGCTTGATAACAGGCAGCCAATAATAAAACTTAGGCTTACTAATCTGCACCAATGATTGCAGTGTTGAGGTAAAGGGTAGACGTGTTCTTGATTGGAGTCACAGTCTTTAAATACAGTAGAATTTCGATTATCCGAACCTAGCTTATACGGATATCCGATTATTCGGACTCATTTCTCACGGCTCTAATTATCGTATTTTTAAATCCTATATTGTCTTATAGACGCATGTGAAACACTATCTATAATAAAAAGTTATATTTAAATTGTTTGATTTTACTTAGAAATCGATTATCCAGAATACCCTTTATTTTAGTTGATTTGGATAATCGGGATTCTACTGTACTTATTTTACCTATGCCTTTACGGAAATAGTCTTTATGTGTGAATAGACCTTCTATTCACACATAAAGACTATTTCCGTGACGTGAACAGACCGTGCTTACCCGTAATATATCTTTTTTTTATATAAGATAATAATACAGTGACTCTTACCATCAAACAGCTTATCCATGCTATGCCTGTACAGCTTAGCGGCTCCACCAACTAGGTTAGATGAAGCTCTTAGCGACAGTCTTCTATTTGCCTTCACAGAAACACTGGTAACCAAAGAATTTAGTTCTTTGCTAAAACAAATATGTAATTATCATCATCTGTCTAGCCTTTTGCCAACTATGTGGGGCTCGGCTTCCAGTCTAACCGGATGCAGCTGAATACCAGTATTTAATAAGGAGCGACTGCCTATCTGACCTCCACAACCCAGTTAATACTGGGTAATACGATACCCATGGTAAGACTGGTTGTCAGACTTTCAGGTCACTGACTACCTATAACGACTGCCAGAGATCTATATACGGCAGCCGAGATCAACAGTTTTACGTGCTTTCCGAGACACGGAGGAAACTCGGTACGTAATGGGTGGTCACCCATCCACAGACCAACCTAAGCAAGCGTGGCTTAACCTAAAGATCGACCCGAGAGGCAGTTATTATTGCGCGATGAGCTCCTGAAACAAACTAATGATTTCCTTTATTTACTTCATACAATGTACATTATGATTTCATTGTTGACTGCCTCGTAGGCCTAGTGTTCGCAACTTCGCACTTTCGACTGCTGTGTATAAGGTCTTGGGTTCGATTCCAGGTGCAAAGAGTAACTGGGTTTTTCCACCAGGAATTTGTCAGTACTTAGCAGCCGCGGAGTCACAAGGAGACACTGTATGTGTGTCTGGGGAGATGAATGGCCTCTCAGATTGGTCTGGCTACTTACAAAAACTTGGTTGACGTATGTGTGAAGGGTTAAAAGGGTATTTCACCAAAAAAAATCGAATTAGTCCGTCAGATAGATTTAAAAAAATAATGGACACGTATTTTTTCACTTTAAGAAAAGATGAAACGAAACAGTGCTTCGATAAGTCGCGTCAAGTCGTGTGACGTCACTAGGTTAGTACTTTTTTACCCACAAAATGACGTCAAAAGCCCCCACTCATGATCTTTGACACGTTTTATTTTCGTAAATTTTTATTAATTTGATAAAACAAAAAACACGTATCCAATATTATTCGATAATCTAACAGACGGACTGATAAGATTTTTTTGGTGAAATACCCTATTTAAACCCTGTATACCTAAGTACAAAAATCAAGACTGAGAACTTAAGTAAAGTGAGTACTTACTTATTACTTAGCACCTGCCTTTAGCACCTGGTACCTGACAACTGGTGACTCTGCCAAGCTAGCAGGTATGCATCTGGGATCTTGGACCATTACAGTCGTTAATCATCATCATCATCAGCCTATAATGTTCCAACTGCAGGGACTCCGGCCTCCTCTCGTTACAGTCGTTATGGGTACTCAAAGTCCGTTAAACATTCTCACCAAAGAATTATCGCGTTACCCAGCTGCTTGTTGCTTGCTGGGTGTTGGACGTATAAATTAAAAATGCAACTATGACCACACTGACCACATTCGGTTGTACTGGAGGCCGACCCCAACATAATTATTTAGGAAAATACCTAAAATAAATTAAGTAACTACTTAATGCAAACTTACCAGATGTTTGGCAAACTCACTTTTTCGGTATTTCCAATATCTATGTTGTGAGCAAACTTCCACACATCCCCAAACGTTTCGCTGTTCACAAGGTCGATGTCACTAAACATATTGAATTTATTACGTGAAAAGTTAAAATGGCTACCGAACTACCGAAAAAGCAAAACATCAGATTTGCCGCGCCGTGCAATTAGATACCTTCTTTTTTCCGGGTGTGATTGTGGTGATGTAGGTATACGGTGTATACAGCCTAGTATTTTTGTAACCTGTTTTGATATTTTTCCGATTATATTTTAAAGTTTCGATTATTAGCAATACTTTGTTGTTAGATTGATCTGATATTAGTTTCATTATTTATATAATATTTAATTATATGAAATAAATGTCGTGATTAAACATGGCTATCTTGCAAAGTTACATTACTGGCCATGGTCGGTCAAAAAAAAAAAATTGGAATGCCATTAGTTTTTTTCTTTGTTTTACAAAATGGCTTTCTTTGAATTTTTTGGACGAAATCAGCCAGTATCAGTAAAAATATACCTTCATCCTCTTTGTTTTGATAAATATTAAAGACCGTCCTTTAATATTTTCCATAAACGTTTCGCTGTTTAAAAAACTTTTTTCCCGTAATAAATTAATAATGGACCGTTACATATTTTTTTTAAATTATACTATAATTGTCCATTGTCGGTCGAAAAATTGGAAATGCCATGAGGGTTTTTTTAATTTATTTTTTCTTTGTTTTAGGAACTGGCTTTGTCTGAAGTTTTTCAACGAAATCAGTCAGTGTCAGTAAAAAATACAATCCTTAATTTATAATTTTTCTTTTTTTTTTTAATTATTACGTCCGATGTTATAATATAAAGTCTTTGCGTACGATCAAAGAATAATTATAGACAGCATAGAATTTGAGTTAGAGAGCCGCGCTTTATGATGTCAGAAGGACGATTAGACAGGAGATATTTCGAAATTTCGGTTGTCACCTTCTTAGCAAGTTCCGTTTTTTCAATAGTTATTGAAAATTTTGACAAAAATTTTGAACACGCTCCAAAAGGTAATGACCGTAAGGCTAGTCCGTGGGTACCGCACGATCTCCCGCGAGGCGGCGATCCTCCTTGCCGGATTGCCGCCATGGGATCTGGAGGCGATAGTCCTCGCGCGCCTGCATGAATGGCGCGCGGAGGCGCTGCACCGGGGAGTCATTTCGTTGCCGCGGCAAATTGCTGCGCGGCGGACAGACCCCGATGTGATATCGGCTACATGGAGAAAGCCACTGCCGCAACCCCGTGCAGGGCACGCCACGATAGCGGCGGTAAGTCCCCTCTTTGAGGAGTGGCTGGAGAGGCGCCACGGCGCCCTCACCTTTCGTTTGACGCAGGTCCTCACCGGACACGGTTGTTTCGGGAGGTACCTGCACCGAATCAGGCGGGAGGAAACGCCCGGGTGTCATCACTGTGATGATCGGCCGGAGGACACGGTGGAACACACCGTGGAGGTCTGCCCCGCTTAGGCTGAGCTCCGCCGTGTTCTCATAGCGGCGATCGGCGGCGGCGACCTCTCGTGTCCGGCCCTGGCGCAAGCCATGGTCCGGGGCGAGGAGGAATGGGACGCCGTCGCCTCCTTCTGCGAAGCAGTGATGCTAGCGAAGGAGGTGGCGGAACGTGAGAGGGAGAAAATCTCACGTCTCAGCCGCCGTGGGAGATGCTCAGGGCGTCGGGGGCCCGTGCCACAGTCCGTGTCAACGGCGCGTTCGTGGTCCACGCGCGCCTCAAAGAGATGTCAGCAACATGGAAGGGGCCAAGGGCTGACGCCCGTCGGGGCTGCGTGATGCTGTAAGAGACACCGCGGCCTTGACATATAGGGCTAAGAAGGAACATGGGTGGTTTTTAGTCAGTAGAAGTCTTTGTTCGCTCTGCCCAAGAGCGGAAGGGGTTATTTGATGATTCCCCCCCCCCCCCAAAAAGGCGGGGTCCATTATATTTGAACCTGCTTCCAAGTTTTGTTTAATGTAAAATGTGCTTGCTTTTCAGTTTTTTCAGTCGGGTTTTTTAGTTTTTCACAACTTTTTTTAAATTCCAACTTTTTTGTTCTTTCGTTGGTCGCGTAAAATTCTTCGCAGATGATTTAACTTTTATGTTTGTTTAAAGGATTTGTGACTTTGAATTTCTTTAAAACATATATGAGTCATATATTTATGTAATCTCCTTTTAAAACCCTTAATATTGAGAAAAAAACATGTACAAATCTGCCACATAGCCCCCAAAATCCACATTTTTTTTTTTATGTAGCCAGTGACACTCGCGTCATTAAGACGAATCTAATGACGAATATTTCATTCAAATCCCTTCATACTTTTAGGAGTTATGAGGGAACAAAGGAACAGACATACATACAGGCCAAACACATAACCCTACTTTTGGGCTTCGCCGCAGTCGGGTATTAATTACCGGTATTTAAAGTACCTCTAGAATATTTGTTAAAGGCTAAACATAAATTCAAACTTAAGATTGGTCGGCTAAACTTTAGTTTGTGGAAACAAATTGACACTAAAATTTAAAATTATGGTCCCGGTGCGCAATGCATTGAACATCCGATTGTTACTGCTTAGATATTCAATGACGTTATCGGTTTTTCTGATCTGTTTTGCATCGTTTCTGCGCGGTGTAAATGCAGTTGAAGGGACTAGCTCAGGAAGAAAGGACATTCCACATGTTACCTAAGAATAAAATTATATTATGACTTTAATATGGTTTAGTTTTAACTATTTCTCTAAAATGACATAGATTTCGACAAAATCATTGCAATTTTTTTTAATGATGATCATAAAAATACTGGCTGTATAGCTGGACCAGAGTACAAAAAAAACAAAATAAGCGGGAAAGCGACAACATCCGATCAACACTCATTTTATCTCTATTTGATAATAATTTATGTACTTATTTTCCTCGTATTCGTAATGAAAAGCACAGTGTTTACCTCAGGTAAATTACTTATTTAGTCCCTCGAACTATAAGCGCCCTCTCCCAGTCTCGGGACTAAATAAGTAATTTTCGTCCCTTGGATAACAATGTACTCTTACAAGTTCTACGTTAATATTTTGTGTGGTTGGCAATATTGGCCGACAAGCATTTCACAACGTGAAGCAAAGACTGTAATTAAAAACTAGTTTTTCACTGACACTACGACTTTATACATAACCGTGTTTGTAAAAGTAAACAAAGTTTCTTGTTCGTCTTGTAAAATGTGGAAATGAACGCTGTAAAGGAAAGCAAACAAATAATTGTATTAAATCCCGCACAAATAGTCTATCAGCTGGTTCTAGATAAGTGCCGCGGCGCCATTAACACAGACAATGTATTGTGGAGCTTTATTGTCTAGCACTACAGTCCTTTCATGATTTTTCTACCTCCGCTATATGTATAGGGTTGTCACTGTTCACAAATCAGAGTTTTATACAGCATGCACGTGAAAGGTGTGGAAATATGAAAGGTGTAAAAGGACCCTAAACGAAGCCAAAAAGAACTTGTTTCCCTGGTAAGTTCGATCACTTTTTGTTCTGAACTAAACCTTCTGTTACTGAGAATCTCGTGCCCTAACAGTAAGGCAAGGACGCGGCAGGCCACGAAGGAGATGGTGGATGAAGAACTGGACAGGTTTCATCAGAACTCGAAGGAGGACATGCGGGCTCGCTAGGAATGGAAAGAGTAGAAGGAGATCTTTACCCAGGAAAGTTTCTTGTTAGGTTGGCATCACTGACTGAAAACTCTAGTGATCTTTATTTTAATGACCATTACGTAACTGTTGGACTGCAGCTCTCAGTGGTTAGATAGCTTTGAAAGGACTGTAATAAAGGTTTATTGCGTACTAGCACATCTAGAGAAATTTGTTTTGTTTTGTTTTATCAACGTCTTTGAAACACGCGATTGTTTAATAGATGGGGCTATTTGTTTAACTATGATGCTTTGTTTTATTTAGAGGAATATTGTCCGGTAGTTTTGTTGGTTTTCAATAAATGGCGTAGCGCCAGGCAGATGACTTTTTTTTAAAATAATATGATCTTGTTCATCATCATCTGCACAGCCTTTTCCCAACTTTGCTTGCAGTCTAACCGGAATCAGCTGAGTACCAGAATTTTACATAACGCGACTGCATATCTAGCTGACCTCCACATATTATTAAGTACTGGGAAATATTAGTCCCTTTGGTAACACTGGTTGCCAGGCTTTTTAATCACAGACTACCTGTAACGACTGCCAAAGATCTATATATTATGGCCGCCGGGACCAATGGCTTCTCGGGCTTTCCGAGGTGTGAAGGAAACTCGGCATGTAAGGTGGCCACATACCGACGGATCTTGTAATTCTTCTGTAATTTGTATTTTATTTATAACATTTTTTTTCTGTAATATGGTCTAGATCGTGCTCAATTTTAGCCGAAAGTCTAAACTGTAAATGTCGGCTTATGAGTAGACAGGCTGGGAATGCAAACGGGTAGCAGTGAACGGTATGTAGGAAATTCTAGTCGCGTGCTGACACAGCTGGAACTTGGCTACTGAATAAGGAAAGTAGGCTCCACCGAGTTCACTGACGGTTGACCATTTTTCACTCTTAAAACCTGAGTTATAAGGTTGGAAATTGGTTGACCGTCAGCGACCACGGGAATGGCTAGGACTAGGCTGCCTACAATTCTTTGCATGGTTTGTTTTTACCTCTGATTGATGCAGTCCAACATCAATCTTAATGTAACGACAATAAAGCTGGGTCCACTACTCCAAATTTCTGACGTGCTATGTGTAAAAGTCCTGGCAAAATCGGTCTAGCCGTTTCGGAGGTGAGCTGGAACATCAGACAGATAAGCAAACAATCATGTATTTTTAAAGTGCCGCATGCCGTGTTAATATTTACGCATGCATTCGGGCATTCATTAAAGAGCTGTCATTTTGATATTGCAAACTTTAACTTGCAACTTTATTGTACTGTATTGTATTACTCTGTTTGATAAATAGATTTTGCCATTTGCCTAGGTAGGCTCACCTAATTTAATTCGTATTCGATTTTTAAACTTTTATTGTACAGTTGTTTCTATGATCTGAGATTGTACAGTCTTTACTCAGTTTATTTACACCCTCTAATATTAAGTTGGTTGCCCTTTTTTATTTTTTGGTGGGTGAGGGAATCATCAAATGACTCCTCCCATTCTGGGCAGAGCGGTAGGGAGTGTTGGACTTCTACTGAGTTTTACTGACTAAAAACCACCCATGTTACTTCTTAGCCCTTGTGCCGAGGCCACGGTATCTCTTTCGTACAATACGCAGCCTCGACAGGCGTCAGCCCTTGCGGCCCCTTCCATGTTGATGACATCTCTTTGAAGCGCGCGTGGAACACGAACGGGACGGCACGTTCGTTTTCCACGCGCCACGACCCGTCGTCGTCATAAGACGGATGGACAGCGAGCTAGCCCATTATCCACCATCCACAGGCTCGCGCATACGGTGGCCGGAAGTCATCATGTGGCTCACGGACGCCCAGAGCGTCTCCTGCGGTGGCTGGCGGACGAGAAGTTCTCTCCCTCTTACGTTCCGCCCCCTCCTTCGCTAGCATCACTGCTTCGCAAAAGGAGCGGCCCATTCCCCTTTCGCCCGTGACCATGGCTTGCACCAGGGCCAGAGGCGAGAGGTCGCTGCCGCCGATTGCCGCTACGACAACACTGCGGGACGCCGCCTAAACCTTAATGGTGTGCTCCACCGTGTCCTCCAGCCGATCCTCACAATGGTACCACCCGGGCGTTTCCTCCCGCCTTATTCGGTGCAGGTACCTCCCGAAACAACAGTGTCCAGTGTGGACCTGCGTCAGACGGAAGGTGAAGGCGCCGTGGCGCCTTTCAAGCCACTCCTTAAAGAAGGGACTTACCGCCAATATAGCGTCGCGTCCTATATTGGTTACCTTGAGGTAATGATTCCCTGCTGGAACATATTATTAACTGTATTTTATAATTTTTATTTATAAAATACAATTAATAATAAACAGAAGGCATAAATGACGTAAAAGCCTAATTAAAAAAAAAAAACTGTCTGCCTAATAAAAAAAACCCACGCTCATTCATATTAATTTTGACCCAAAGCTCACCTTCCAAGATGAAGTACCCTACCGTCTGCCAACAAAATAATTACTGTTAATATTCTCAGCAGCCGCGGCGTAATACAACAGAAGTAATTAGGGTGATCAATCCTGTTGTCAAACGCTGCTCATCCGGCAACCACGCTGTTATCAGGAGAGAGGAGTCGTTCACCCCGCGTGCCCCGCGCCGACCAAGACACAAGAGATGTTAGGCTTAGGGTGTCTACAGATTGTATAGGTACATGTGTGATGCACGGTTTCACTTTGGGATGGTAAGATCTTTTCCTCGTTATTTTACATGTGACAGCAATCCAAGCATTAACATAGCCTTAGCACGAGCACAAATTCAGCGATTTTAAAGTTAAAAACCACTACTTTAAAAAATAATATTTTCTTACTTATAAGAATCTATTTACAGCTGTATCTATCTACCAACTCTCACTGGGCCTGCGTGGAAATATTAGGCGTGAGTCCCAGCAGTGGGAACATTATTGAAAATGATGATGATGTTATTATCTATGAATGACACTGATTGTGCTTGTCGCAAACACTAAAATTAGATAGAATTATTTTATAGTGTTTTCTATTAAAATAAACCCTTTTTTTAATAACTTAGTTTTAGTTTAACTTTTAATTTATACCTAAGTCATTCGGTTTAACAAATTTTAATATGTTTTCAAAGTTTACAAGACAAGTGTAATGTAATTAATGAATGAATTGTGTTTACAGAAATAATGTATCATTGGATATGTTTATAGCCGACCTATGTAGGCTTTTTATATAATGATATTTTTTCTGTTCATCGTTTTGACTTAGTAATTATTTAAATTCATTAAACTGAAACTTTAAAGGTCACGAAAATTTATTGTCGCATAAACTACTTCCATCCAAAACATCTAGATGTGCGTTTGTTGTGCGATCCTCCCGGTACAGTCTGAAGAGGCAGCACACGTACGGAAATTCGGCTGTACCGGCAGAGCGGCAGCGGCATCAGCGCCATCAGCGATTCAGCGCCAGTATCTCATACCTCCCCCGTGACTCGAGTCGGGAGGACGTGTCGGCCTGTCGGGAGCTACGCGCGACGGTAGTGTCACTGTGATTGTGTGAACGGGCACGTAAGTTGACCATTATTGTTTCTGAATTTGAATATGAAAAAAAATGGAGGTGTTCTTTTTTTCACGTTATATTTTTCCAAGTGATTCTGTTTTTATTATATTTTGTTTTTAGAATGATGTTGATAGTTTTTCGAGTACTTCTATTTTTGGATTTGTGTTGTGGACGAAGTTCTATGTTTTTATTGTTTTGGAGTTGACTGTCGTATTTTTTTGTGCGTATTACGAAAATATATATTCGGATACAAGAAAGCGATTTTTACGCATTTAATTCAATTAGAAAATGTGTGGAAGTTTTATGGCTATGTAATTTAAAATAAATCCGTGATGGGACGATTACTACGAAAAAAAATAGTTTTAACTTTAAACTAATAACAACTATCATCACTCAAATAATTAGCTTATTAAAAGATGTAAAAATAAACTATGGTAGTACAAATACCACTGAAACGATTTACTTTAATCAAAACTTCAACCAATTAAAAGGTTTCTTAAGATTCGAAATTAAATATAAATCAAAAGAAAAGTATAGATACGGCACAATAAAATATTTAAGACCAAAGTAATTAATTACGATAAATGTCTCACTTCTCAAATACTTAAAACAATGTCTCGGACTTGGTTTGTCAAAGCTCTATATAATTATTATAACGGAGCTTTCTCAAGTATTGAAACTTTTTAAATGATCATTTTAATTTATTAATATTTTATTTATTCGATAGTAAAATTGAAGCTATGTTATGTCGTTATTTCCGTGTCTGTGCTTGTTTTTAAACGTCGCTGTTCTAGTTTTAGCTAATTATAGCAACTACCATTTTCCTGCCTTTAAAAACCTTAATTATAATAAAGCCTTTGTCTCATATACATAATTTAAAAAAGTCTTTTAATTAGCTCAGGTTTTTATAACTTGGAAATTACCATGCATTTTTTTAAGACGCGAATAGTTAGAAAATAAAGGCACTTGATTCAAGTTCATTTATCAGAAACAGGATATGCTCTCTATTATTAAAACATATGATGTAGGTACTTTCAAACCAGCGTTCTCACAGATACCTATCACAAATTACAAACATATCATGTAAGTAAACAATTAAAAAACATTAATTTAAAAAGCTTTCTTGCACCTGTATGAATTAATTAGGTACCTACCTAATTTAAAAGATAAAGTTTTACATTCAAAAACGCAATAAATGGCGAAATGTGGATGTCATTGTATTCGTAAGTACCTACTAAAATATATTAACTCGGCCTAACCTTTCGGGAATTACCTACCGACACAGGACAGTACATAATAGGTGTTGAGAATAGGATACATTTTAAATTATAAAAACCACAAGTTCAGCTTCTCGTATACCTAATGTAGTACATATTTTTTATCACAGACTGACTTTTTGAAACAAAACATAAAATGACAAGCAAAAAAAAAAAAAATTAAAGTCAAAAAGTTTGGTTGCTGGTCGCCAACAATAGGTATGGTGTCATCATAATAATATGCCGCCTATCCTTTTTCCATATATTTTTTTAAATAAAATGTTGCCCCACACTAGAAATTTCTCCTGTATCGTGGGTGCGTTCACAAACATTTAAACGCACATACACAAATACCCAGACCCGGAACAAGTATCTGTAGGTCATACAAATATTTGTTCCGTGCGGGAATCGAACCCGCGACACGCAGTGCAGCAGTCTATTGCTTGAGCCACTGCGCGTCGACGTGTCGTCAAAAATTATCTTGGGGTCGGCTTCCAGTCTAACCGGATGCAGCTGAAATACCAGTGTATTACATGACCTCCACGACCTAGTTATACTGGGTAAGATGATATCCTTTGGTAAGACTGGTTGTCTGATTTTCGGGCCACTGACTACTTGTAACAACTGAAGGGGTCAGGGAAAAAACAGCTTTTGTCACCAAATGAACAAACTGAGATATTACTAATTAAAAGATCTCAATAAAATAGTGTCATATTATTTTTTCAGACCTTTTGCTTAAAAAACTCACAATAGGAATGTTTACTGACTTTTGGTCCGTAAATTACCGAAAAATATTGGATACGTATTTTTTGTTTTATCGAATCGATAAAAATTTACGAAGATAAAACGCGTGGGGTTGCTGTCGTCACTGACCGCAAAAAATCTCATACTAATGTCTTATAGTATGACATCACACGAGTTTTCAAAGCACTGTATCGTCTTCATTGTTTGTTTACGTGACAAATGAAAAAATACGTGTCCAATATTTTTAGGCAATCTATGTATAAGACGGAATAAGCAAAGACCATGTAGGATAGCAAAAGAAAAAAAACTGAACTAATTAAACAAACCCTATTTAGTAAGCAAATCACATACAAAAAAAACTTTAATGTTATGAACCTCATTATGTAGAGGTGCACTACCCTTTCAAATAAGTAAATCCTTGTTGCTGGTTGACAGCCTGGGTCGAAACAAAGCTATTAAAATCAAAAATAAAACATTTGATATTTTCATAACATAACGTGCCAATTTCTAAATTTAAAAATATACGTATCAAAAGCTTCGTCGGTATATACAGGCGGCGTCATTATTCGGTTCTTTCATCCAGCACTAGCTGTACCTAGAACTTGCGATTCAAAGGCTAAACGCTTGTTAGTAAAAGCAAAACGGAGACCGTTTGACAAGCTTTTATGTCGACTTGTGGGCGTGCTACTACAAATTGATTTTAAGTTGAAGTAATTATATTTTAAAGAATTTCCGGTTATAGAGTTCCATAATTGGTAATGTTGGGATTTTCCGAATTTTCTCTCTTAATCTTAATCTTGTATTGTATGATGTACGTACGGGGTATGTAGGGATTGTTACAAGAGTGTAACAATCAAATCCCTACATACTTCTTATCTTCGTTCATGCTAGCAATAGGTTTCTACTAAAATAGTAAAGAAATTACATAATACTATACAAACTTACATGACATAATCCGGAACAATGAAACCACTTGAACACAAACATTTTACGCAGACCAGGCGTGGCAAAAAGTTGTTTTAACCGAATCTACAATACCACTGAAAGAGTGGGCGAACCCTTCTTATTTCTGGCTATAAAGCGCCTACCTAAGGGTTACCCATTAATAGTCACAAACAAATTAAAGTAGGTTTTGGTCCTGAAGCAGCAAACAAGCAGTTTTATAACATGTATGTAATTTCAGTTGCAGGTGCACATATTCGAGTTTTAGTTTGATAATTGCTATGAAAAGCTTTTAAAGACGGTAGATTCCTTTTTTTAGATTGATCCTTGACTAGACAGATACCACAGAATGATTTATCTACTGCCATACTTCTTTCACCTCGTTTACGTTTATCACATCTGGACCACATGATCAGCAGGGTTATTGCGTATCTTTTAAATGACAGTGGCTATCAAGTAGTGTCCATCAATTAACTGTCAAATGTTTCCATTTTGTACTAAACCATAACCAATTTGACAGTTAATCCATGGACAATACGATAGCCACTGACATTTAATAGATACGCAATAGCCCTGCTGGTCATACACGCAAGACGGTTGTTTTTTTTTATTATTTACAAAGGCAGAATATATTATTATACCTTTCTAATTAAAAAGTGCTAAGAATCAGGTTTATTTAAAATTGGAAATTCGATTGGTTCCGATAGTTTATAGCCTCCAAGTTGAGTTAATTATATTTCTTCGTAATTCTTTCTTTAAAATTATCCTCTATTTACCATTACCTCGTGAAACAATATATTTGGCAAATGTTTTCAATTAGGAACCCTCCATGTTGTCGAAACAAATTGGTTCAAGATTTAGGAAGTTTTATTGTAAATTAAAACCACTTTGGAACAATGGTTAACTTAGTTATTTTGGGTAAACAATATTTCGATTTGAGTTTACGATAAAGTGTAAGCAATTTTATTTTGTCCTTGTTATTATAGCTTTCATTTTCGGGAAACCGTTATGATCGAATGTTTCTTTTTTTTAACTTTTTAAGTTATAATTGAAACTAGGATTTCTGTTCTCTGGGACTCTAGGATTTGTCTCTATGTTAAAAGCTTGTTTTAGGTACTCATTGTATTAGCAATTGTTATTTTTTGTGTAAAAAAAATGTTTTATGGGACTACTAGTAGTAAGCTAGCGGTACCTGTAAACCAAGAAAACAAAAATCAGAACACCTGTGTACAAATTACCTAGTCCATTTCTAATTTCAAAGTATTCAAATTTCGAATCCAAGCCAACAAGGAAGGAGGTCCATTTTTCTAAAAGGCGCTTACAATGCGGCCAGTTCTCCAGAACAATAGACAAACGGATGAACAATAGGTGTCAACGTGGGGTTTTTACAGCCCTTTCTATGCTCTATGCTCATTCTACGGCCTGCCTTTCTTTAGGAATGACTAGACAGTTCTCATTCTACTACTTGACCAACATAACTTGAGACGTGGTAGGATTTGGAACTTACGTAAAATGTACTGAATTTGACAGAGGGATGACGTTTTTCCTTGTATGCAGCACCGCTTGGAGGTCTCAAGTAATGGTGGTCGAGTAATAAGTTGTGGGCTGTTGTCGCCCTTTCTAAATAATTGTTTGGTTATCCAATGCTTTTCATGTTGTTGGCATGAATTAGTGGTATTGTTACAATGTATTTCATGTTTTGTTCGTCATTGTCGGTTTGAGGTAGATTGTTTGTTTATGTTATGGGCACTTGAAGATAAAAGATTGCGTGTTTAGGGAAGTACTTGATTTTTTTTTTGTGAATCTTACGGCTGAATACTGAAACGCCACACAAATATAAGTAACCCTCAAATCTAGTGCTGTCTCGGTCGCTCTAAGCCGAAATAACAGAGACATAAAGTGACGACTTTGTTTATTGATTGTTTGTTGTTTATTGATGATTTTAATGTAATGTAATATTGTAATGTAATTTTGTATTTTTGTGGTGTCTTTTTATTTTTTATTTTTTTATTTTTGTGTAATTTGGGATTTTATGCCTGTGTAAATAAAATTATTATTATTATTATTATAACGAGATTTAAGGGCAACTTAAAATTGAGTAGCGTTTCAGTATTCTGCCGTTATTTGATGTATTTTAAAGTAATCCACAAAAGCCAAAAACGATTCTTTGGTTCATGCTGTGGATAATCTGGATAAGAGGGGTGGTTTATGGAGTGAATGTACTTAGATGGCCTTCTACGAGGGGCTTTAACGTAACTGGTGAAATGTGGGTGTACCTATACCTACTAAAGTTACTCGATATTCAACCTCTACCTAACCCACGGTCTGGTATAGCCGACAAATGAAATCGTGCCCAACACGCCACCGTCGGCTACGGCCGCCAATAAAACGTGTTTCTTTTTGAACTTTTGAACTGCTGCTTAATAGAAACTAGTGTCAAATATAATAAAATAATAATATTGTAGGTATTTCCGTTGGCGTGGGATGCAATTTCAGGAGCTAATTGATTTGTTAAAATAAATCCGAAACGACGAGACTACAAATAACATTGTTTTAAGTATAAATATTTTTATTATCTGTTAAAATAAACTTAATTCGGGTTGACCTTTGACATGAATGGAGGCTTCAATTTCCACCTACGGATTGTTTATTCAGTTGTTAGGTTAATATTGAAAATACTACAAAAAGTAATTTGTGAATACGATTTTAAAACCCTTATGATTGATTCATCTGCCTAGCCTTTTCCCAACTATATTGGGGTCGGCTTTCAGTCTAACCGGATGCAGCTGAATACCAGTATTTTACATGGAGCGACTGCCTATCTGACCTCCACAACCCAGTTAATACTAGGTAATACGATACCCTTTGGTAAGACTGGATGTCAGACTTTCAGGTCACTGACTACCCGTAACGACTGCCAAAGATCTAAATATGGCACCCGGGACCAACAGCTTAACGTGCTTTCCGAGGCACGGAGGAAACTCGGTATGTAATGGGCGGTCACCCATCCACCGATCGACCTAGGCAAGCGCAGCTTAACCTTAAGATCGACCCGAGTGGCAGTTCTTATTAAGCCACGAGCTCCTCTTTGATGATTGATTGATGACGCAATATGATTGCAAAACAAAAATGACAGTAATAAAGGCGTATGAATATTAGTTTTATTATCATAGTAATAAAATACTTGGTACATGCAGACTTCAAAGTAACTTCAGTAGAGTTATTTGACACTCGTGACGTTTTTTCATTAAAGATTTTTTTTGCTTTTAAGATTGAACAAGAAAAGAAAATTGTAAAGTACCTAACCATGTGTGTTGATAACTTTATAAAACTTTTTACATTTCGGTGTTTTTATTTTGAAATACTAAAAGCCATTGCTTAAAAAAAAAAAACTATAAAACTAAACTATTTGATCAAATGAATCGACCAGTTGCATATTTGTCTCATTTTGTCATTATTAGCATGACAAAGCACTTCAATAATTGCATTCTCAAAATGACGACACTTATTGGACCAAGTTCTGACTTACAGAGCCTAAATATTTTCAAAACCCTTAATTTCAAGATGGATTTAGCTAAAACATTTATACTTAATATTTCTTTGCTTTTAGAATATTCAAGTGTAAATTACACACTTTGCAAGTACTTAATATCATTTTAGTTAGAGTCTTAAGACTAAACTATGAAGTTAGCGCTATGATCTTAAGACTCAACTCTAAAACCGTCGTAAACGCCTCGTGACTCGGGTCCCATGATATCAAAGGGTGTCTCAGTTTATTAGGGATTAACATGAGAGGGTCTGGATTAATCTAGACTTAGTTTAGAGCTTAGGTAGAACAAGATTATGAATGGTGATAAGATAATAATTTCCTAAAGTATTATTTCACTTGCCTGGTTGCGCAAAATTAAAGGTTCTTACGGCGATATACGTCGGTTGGCTATAAGAAATATGTGTTTTTATGGAGTCACTAGCTGTTATTTATCCCACAGGAAGATAAAATATCGGGATAAAACTATCCTATGTGTTAATCCAGGTTACAAACTATCTGTGTACCAAACTTTATCCAAATCTGTTCAGTAGTTTTTGCGTAGAGAAGTAACAAACATACACACAAACTTTCGCCTTTACAATATTACTGTGTAGTGTGATAGTCAGGAGGATTTTCGATCCAATTCTTTAAATTATTATAGTTTACCTGATCTGTCACTTAAACTCATATCTAACACTAATTTGTCTTTTTTCGTTTTGTCCTAAACAATTATAGTTAGGAATGCCTTTCGTAAAAAATAGGTAATATACTAAAGCACAGAGCTTTTTATGGTTGGTTCACAATGTAGGGTTCCGTAGTTGCCCATCAAAATATGTAAACTTACGCGCAAACCGTATAGGTGGTTTAGGTTGGCACACTTGAGTCTAACAATGCACTTTAAAGCTTAATATTTCACAAACGAATCCCTTTTTTATTTTTTTTATTTTTTGTGGGTTTAAAAATCTTCGAATAACCCCTCCCGCTCTTAGGCAGAGCGAAAGGGAGTGTCAGACTTCTACTGACTAAAAACCACCCATGTTTCTTCTTCGCCCTCTATGTCGAGGCCGCGATAACCGTTGGACTACCCGCGGCCCCGACAGGCGTCGGCCCTATCGGGCCCCTCCCATGTTGCTGACATCTCTTTGAGGCGCGCGTGGAACACGAACGCGCCGTCGACACGGCCTGTTTTCATCGTGAGACGGACGGACGGCGAGTTAGCCCATCACTCACCGTCCACAGGCCCGCGTCTACGGTGGCCGGAGGTCATCGCGGGACCCCCGACGCCCGGAGCGCCCACCGCGGCGGCTGGGACGAGAGGTTCTCTCCCTCTCGCGTTCCGCCACCTCCTTCGCTAGCATCACTGCTTCGCAGAAGGAGGCGACGGCGTCCTATTCCTCCTCGCCCCGGACCATGGCTTGCACCAGGGCCGGGCGCGAGAGGTCGCCGCCGCCGATCGCCGCTACGAGAACACGGCGGGGCTCCGCCCAAGCGGGGCACACCTCCGCTGTGTGCTCCACCATGTCCTCCGGCCGATCCTCACAATGGTGGCATCCGGGCGTTTCCTCCCGCCTGATTCGGTGCAGGTACCTCCCGAAACAACCGTGTCCGGTGAGGACCTGCGTCAGACGAAAGGTGAGGGCGCCGTGGCGCCTCTCAAGCCACTCCTCAAAGAGGGGACTTACCGCCACTATCGTGGCGTGCCCATAAACGAATCCCTTAATCGAAAAACTGTTTGAGCAAACTCGCAATGTTTTTAAAGACCTATCCAACGACATCCCACTCAATATTTTACTTTAGCACTTTGGCGGCGTAGCTCATCTATATATTTATGCCAAATTACAGCTTTCTATAGTACTAAGAGTCTTTGAGATAATTATAGTGCGGACGGATGGACGGAGAGACAGACAGACAGACAGACGGACATGGCGAAACTATAAGAGTTCCATATTGACTACGGAACCCTAAAAATGAACGCTATAAAACTAAGGGTCATTAAATAGCTTTTTTTGTCACTAGAAAATAGGCTTCATAAAAACCAAATTCCAATTTCAATACTACGAAATAAGTTTTATTTTAGGCCATTTAAATGGTAAACTGTACAATTTATTTTTATTATGGTAACAAAATGAAGTGGTTAGCGTAAATAGTTTAATTATAGACTACAGTTTTCTAGAGTGTGAGAAAAGTCTTATTCCGTTTTCTTTAAGAAACTAAAAAAATATGGTCACTAAAACTCTTCCAGCGACAAATATGTATGTTTGTGAAACCTGTTAATATTATTCTTGTTTAGTTTTCCTTTGTAAGTAACTATTTTAAAATGTTTTTTTTTTCATTTGACTTTCAACTGACATACTAACTGCCTTGTTGGTCTTGTGGTCAAAAGAGCGACCGCTGAACTTAGGGTCCTAGGATGGATTTCCGGGTCAGGCAGTGTTATTGGGTTTTGTCACTCATCAGGAGTTTCTCAGTATCAACCACGGAGTCTAGATTTGTGCCCGGTTAATGCTTACCCCCTTTTACATGGGACTTTAACATATAACTGCCGAAATGTGGTTGTACCTGCTACCTATTGGTACACCTCTCTCTCCCTTCGTGGATTACAGGTAATAAGGGTGGAGACTGGTTTTTAGTAATATACTAAAGCACAGAGCTTTTTATGGTTGGTTCACAATGTAGGGTTCCGTAGTTGCCCATCAAAATATGTAAACTTACGCGCAAACCGTATAGGTGGTTTAGGTTGGCACACTTGAGTCTAACAATGCACTTTAAAGCTTAATATTTCACAAACGAATCCCTTTTTTATTTTTTTTATTTTTTGTGGGTTTAAAAATCTTCGAATAACCCCTCCCGCTCTTAGGCAGAGCGAAAGGGAGTGTCAGACTTCTACTGACTAAAAACCACCCATGTTTCTTCTTCGCCCTCTATGTCGAGGCCGCGATAACCGTTGGACTACCCGCGGCCCCGACAGGCGTCGGCCCTATCGGGCCCCTCCCATGTTGCTGACATCTCTTTGAGGCGCGCGTGGAACACGAACGCGCCGTCGACACGGCCTGTTTTCGTCGTGAGACGGACGGACGGCGAGTTAGCCCATCACTCACCGTCCACAGGCCCGCGTCTACGGTGGCCGGAGGTCATCGCGGGACCCCCGACGCCCGGAGCGCCCACCGCGGCGGCTGGGACGAGAGGTTCTCTCCCTCTCGCGTTCCGCCACCTCCTTCGCTAGCATCACTGCTTCGCAGAAGGAGGCGACGGCGTCCTATTCCTCCTCGCCCCGGACCATGGCTTGCACCAGGGCCGGGCGCGAGAGGTCGCCGCCGCCGATCGCCGCTACGAGAACACGGCGGGGCTCCGCCCAAGCGGGGCACACCTCCGCTGTGTGCTCCACCATGTCCTCCGGCCGATCCTCACAATGGTGGCATCCGGGCGTTTCCTCCCGCCTGATTCGGTGCAGGTACCTCCCGAAACAACCGTGTCCGGTGAGGACCTGCGTCAGACGAAAGGTGAGGGCGCCGTGGCGCCTCTCAAGCCACTCCTCAAAGAGGGGACTTACCGCCACTATCGTGGCGTGCCCATAAACGAATCCCTTAATCGAAAAACTGTTTGAGCAAACTCGCAATGTTTTTAAAGACCTATCCAACGACATCCCACTCAATATTTTACTTTAGCACTTTGGCGGCGTAGCTCATCTATATATTTATGCCAAATTACAGCTTTCTATAGTACTAAGAGTCTTTGAGATAATTATAGTGCGGACGGATGGACGGAGAGACAGACAGACAGACAGACGGACATGGCGAAACTATAAGAGTTCCATATTGACTACGGAACCCTAAAAATGAACGCTATAAAACTAAGGGTCATTAAATAGCTTTTTTTGTCACTAGAAAATAGGCTTCATAAAAACCAAATTCCAATTTCAATACTACGAAATAAGTTTTATTTTAGGCCATTTAAATGGTAAACTGTACAATTTATTTTTATTATGGTAACAAAATGAAGTGGTTAGCGTAAATAGTTTAATTATAGACTACAGTTTTCTAGAGTGTGAGAAAAGTCTTATTCCGTTTTCTTTAAGAAACTAAAAAAATATGGTCACTAAAACTCTTCCAGCGACAAATATGTATGTTTGTGAAACCTGTTAATATTATTCTTGTTTAGTTTTCCTTTGTAAGTAACTATTTTAAAATGTTTTTTTTTTCATTTGACTTTCAACTGACATACTAACTGCCTTGTTGGTCTTGTGGTCAAAAGAGCGACCGCTGAACTTAGGGTCCTAGGATGGATTTCCGGGTCAGGCAGTGTTATTGGGTTTTGTCACTCATCAGGAGTTTCTCAGTATCAACCACGGAGTCTAGATTTGTGCCCGGTTAATGCTTACCCCCTTTTACATGGGACTTTAACATATAACTGCCGAAATGTGGTTGTACCTGCTACCTATTGGTACACCTCTCTCTCCCTTCGTGGATTACAGGTAATAAGGGTGGAGACTGGTTTTTAGTCAGTAGAAGTCTGACACTCCCTTCCGCTCCCGCCCAGAGCGGGAGGATTCATTTGATGATTTCCAAACAACCAAAAAAAAATGGCGGAGAAAAAACACTGTCAAAAGACTTTATAATTTATCCACTGACCAACACCACATATCACAGTGCTGCCATCCTCGCCTCATCAAATTAACTAACCAAACAATCTCCCAAAAATTAATTATTCGCTCCGGAGTTCATTACACTTGAGGACAAGAAAAATGACCCATTATTATTAATAGATAATTGTTCGTGAAATAAACTGGGTTGCGTATCTTAGGGCAAGGGTGACGGCGATAGGCCTTGCGTGAAGCAACTCTGTTGCGAAAGTTTGTTGCCTCAGATTGTTGAGCGAGCTTCTTAGTTGCCACTAATTATGGTCGCAAATTGTCCCTTGGTAACGATTAAACCTATGTCACTCGTGTATAATGTACCGTTGCTTTCTATCAGTGAATTATTTTTTGAAATCAGAACAGCATGAGCATTATTATAATCAGCCTATACTGTTCCCACAGCTGCGACACTGGCCTCCTTTATAGAGAGGAGACCTGTGTACAGCGTTCTCTCATAGGAGAGGGAGTATGCTGTAAGCCCATTGCGGATTGATAATTGCCACATTTATTTGAATTTTAGATTTTTGGACATTTTTCCTCACATCGTTTTCCTTCAAGGCTTACCGGTGAAAAAACATCATTGAAATCCAGCAATAAATTCTCTAAAATTGTTTACACAGTGAGGGATAGTGGTAATCAATTCTCGCTCCTTTTCACTGTACCAAAAAGTCTGCGCAACTTTATAAAAGCAGCGAGACGATTAAAGGCTGATATTATTTTGTTTATTACCTTCAAAATACGAAATGGATAAAAAAATACGTTGAAAAATTTATATTTGGCGAGATTAACATCGTTCCATTTTCAGTATTTTTTTTACGTACGGTGGGCCATAAAGTAATAAAATCGTACAGAAGCGAAACTCATTTGTGCTTTAGAATAAAATGAGATAGCTAATTAGTCCGTCAGATAGATTTCCAAAAAATATTGGACTCTTTTTTTTCTTTTTTCACGTAAACAAGAAATGAAGACGTTACAGTGCTTCGAAAACTCATGTGACGGCACAGCGCAGTACATATTTTACCACGTAGTGACATCAAAAGCCCCCAGTCACGATCTTTGACGCGTTTTATCTTCGTCAATTTTGTATTAATTTGTTAAAACAAAAAACACGTATCCAATGTTTTTCGATAATCAGACGCACTAAACAGAATCATATTTTTGTTAAATAAGTATGATTCGAAGAAATATGGTATCGGCTGCAACTTTGATCTAACATCTATTTCATGATAGTAGGTACGGGTTCTAATGTTGAGTATGAATGAAGATACCTACCTATAAGAGTAGAGGAAGAACAAAGAAACGATGGATGGACTGTGTGAAGGATGATATGGCTAGGAAGGAGGTGACTGCTGACATGACGAGAAATAGAGAAGTATGGAAGAAACATACATGTTGCGCCGACCCCAAATAAATTGGTATAAGGGCAGGAGAATGATGATGAGGTACGGGTTCTACAACAACTACATTAAATTACAATAAATATAACATCACTGAGGCTTGGCAAAAGCGTACCTTATTTTATGGTGGGTGGGAAATCATTAAATGACTCCTCCTGCTCTGGGCAGAGCGAAAGGGAGTGTCAGACTTCTACTGACTAAAAACCACCCATGTTCCTTCTTAGCCCTATATGTAGCCATTCGTCACTCAGTTCATCCATCGCTTATTTAGGTTACTTTAAAACTAATCTTAACAAAACTGAAACCTATAAATTAAAATAAATTATTATTAACACTGAAAACGAGATATTTATCTTGTTAACTTCTTGTTTCGAGTTCCCAATATTTCAACATTGTAACAAGCACAATGATCACAGGTAAACTAAAGGTAACACACTCATAAACCCATTTGCATACAATATGACACAAGTGCTTCTTCTAGAATTTTCTTTTAATTTTATTGCTCGAGTGCATACATTTTTTAATGTTCGACGAGTGGAGTCGCACAACACAAGCATCTCCTCTTATTTTCATTTTATAGTCATACACGCTCGGAATTTTCCCATATTTTCCTCATTCTTCCGTAACCACAATGACTTTGTTTCAGTCATTCTCCTGCCATTATCCCAATTTATTTAGGGTTCTCTATTTCTCGTCATGTCAGCAGTCACCTCCTTCCTAGCCATATCATCCTTCACACAGTTCATCCATCGTTTCTTTGGTCTTCCTCTACTCATAGCCAACATTCATTCTCACTACATTTTCCTCATTTCTCGCATCACATGTCCATACCACGATAACCGATTGCCACACTTTTTTTTTCATTTACCGGTACCTTGTTTCAATAAGGTTCCTATTTCACTGCTGTCAAAGGTTAATTAATTGCGAGAGGGCTGTAGCTATACATTTTTGATATCTCGCTGCGCCTAAAGAACTCGCTGAAAATATTTGAACGACAAAATTGCCTCGTTACTTTTTCATGTGAACCTAAACACGGCTGATGAGGACAGTAATCGAGTTTGTATTTCGTTGACTGGTTCCTGTAATAATTTTTTTTATGTGAAAAATTGTGTGCTTCATGTTACCGTGTGTCCATATATTCATCAAGTCGTTTTGTAAGGTACATGTTGAGTTTCTTGATATGAAGATGATTGACTTCAATTAGATAGAAAAAGAAATTAAATGATTAAAATGGAGAAAGTCAAGAATGTTTTCATAGAATTTTGATTTGTTTGTAGATGTCTATATTATTTACGTCTGAAATCTTGTTTGAGTGTGACGAAAGAGTCTAAATGCAACCACAGGACAGTGTATATCCTAGTTGGAAAAAATCTTTAGGAAATGATTTGCTTTTGCAAATTACCTGTTTTAATCTATGGTAAATATTATAATTATTCCACCCCTAACAACTTTAAATTATCTACCTTTATAAAACGGCTAAGCTTGACAAAATATTGATAGCGTCAATTTAAGAAATATGTACTTACCCGAACTATTATCATCAATTTATTTATTTCGGACATAGTTTATAAATTATAAAAAAAAACTCCTATTGAGCTTCGCCGCAGTCGGGTAAAAATTGTATTAAACACCATGCATATTAAAATAATCAATAATCAATAAAATAAAGTACGGTTAACTACCAAAGAACCGAAACCTCTACAATACAATTTGTAATCTATATCTACGAGTATACTTACGAGTACCAATATTATAAAGAGGAAATATTTGTATTTTTGAAATTTTGATTTGAAAAAAACCTTTCACCGTTGAAAAGCTACACTATCCCCAGATGACAAAGGCTCCTTTTATCCCTGTATTACCACAGGAAAACAGGAAACTGCGTGACGTCCACTAGTTATAGATAGGTAAATATAGCACAGTACATCTAGCTAGTAGATCAGTAGTTATTTAATAAATAAAGTAAACTTAATCCGTTGGTATCCAAAATCTTAACATAGCACTAAAGCTACTATAATAGCTTTAAGCTTAGTTTAGATTTCAAAAGAAACCACAAGTCGAAACTACAAAGGTGCGGTTTACTTTTGAGGAAGCCATTATAGAATGATACTAAATGGTTAATAATCCTGGGAGCTATTTTATTACCCACGACGACGGAACGGAGAAGGTATATGCGTTTAGGGTGATAGGTTGTTTGTTTGTGCGCAAACGAATCTTCCCATTTTTCTCCAGAACGGTTTGACCAATTTAAATGCGGTGTTCTGTAATGGATTTGTAATTTATCGGTGATCGTTTTTAGATGGGTGTTATGGTGTTTATCCTCTAGGGGGCGCTACAGTTCATATTTTCTGTGTATTTCTTGAACGGTTTGACTGCTTTTGATGCGTTTTTTATAGATATACGTGTTAACAGGGTGATCGTAACCGTCTGACCTTTGCACCATATAAAACTTATCAACTCCATATAAAACTTATCAATCTTAAATCATGGCCTAGTATTAAATTTAATAACGTTCCCGTGAAAAAGAAGGAGTCCGTGTGCTACCTTGGGTTTGTCTTAGAAAGGAATTTTTCATTGAATACGTAAAAGCGGGCTTTTTTATTTTCTTTGTCCCACACTCTCGCTCATTGCAATAGGCTTTCCATATGGGATTTTTCAATAGCAGTCACGAAGTCTGGAGTTGTGGCTAATTGATGGCCAAAGGGGCTCGCTCCCTATCACATGGGACTTAAACATAACTGGCTAAATGTGGATGTACTAATTACACTCCCACTCACACTCACTCTACGACGACGACTCTATGATGGTAACTGTACTGAGTGAAACAACATGTTTTTATTTTTATTTTAGGCAGCTAAAAAACTGTAGGTTTTAGTATCGTTTTCTGAATCCCTATAAAAGTCAGTCTAATACCAGAGATTAGTAAAGTTCATTAGTGAAAAAGAAAAATCAGGGATCGCGGTTTTTTTACCGAGATTACTTATTTGCTTAGGAGGAAGTCGTCGCTTAATAATAACTACCACTCTTTAGGGTTAAGCCGTGCATACCGAGATTGGTCCGTGGATGGGTGACCAGACCATCCATTACATACCGAGTTTATTTCATGCCTCTGAAAGCACGTTAAGCCGTAGGTCACGGCTACCTATGCACACTTACTATCTTTAGCAGTAGTTATGGTTATGAAGGTCAGGGGGTCTAAAATGGCCACTTTAGCAGATCATAATAGGGTCATAATAAGAATTGCGTTAAAATTCGTAAATGGACACAGACGCAGTTACTATTATGAATGGTCAGTTTTACGAATTTTAACGCAATTCATATTATGATCCTATAATGATCTGCTAAAGTGGCCATTTTAGACCCCAGGATAGGCAGTCGCTCCATGTAAAATACTGATATTCAGCTGCATCCGACCAGACTGGAAGGCGATTCCGACCTAGTAGGGTAAGGTTTAGGCAAATGATAAAATTTTATTTTCTTAGCAATACGCTGCTTGCAGATACAATATTCATCGAAAACATCACGGCAAAAAACTATTAAAACAGCTGATGTACCAACATAGATCTCTTCTTCAATTTTATTGACGGGTGGCTAAGACCCGACCGGGCGGTACGGGTTTTCGCGTGTCACGTGTCGCCGCCATATTGCTTTTTGGTTACGTTTTACTAAACTATCGTCGTCGTCATCTCAGCACTCACCAACTTCTTTTTTTTTTTGGTTAAAGGAAGATATATATACTTATGGCTGTTTAGAGAAGCAACAAATTATGTTTTGTTTTACATTGCTTGTGCCATGTGCTAAATACATTTTCTTTCGTTTCTTTCTTGTGGGACTGTAACAACCTCACATAACAAAATAATACACTAAAAACGAACGAACGAACGGGTTCGTTCCTACCAAGCACCGTTATGTCCTTATATTCCCCAATAAATATAAACCCAAGTACACACGCTTCGTCGAAAACTAAAGCAATTACGTCGACTGCTCTTATTGACGGGTTTTTTCTTAACCCTTTGAGGTTGCTTCGAGTGCTCAAGTCGACCTTTTATGGTATTGGAATTTTGTGTTCCGGGGTTTATAATTGTTTATGTAGGTAATGATTTGTTTTTTGTTATGTTTGTGGTCGTGTTATTAAGTGATTTGAGGGTACTGTTATTTAGTTTATTGTTATGGTTCGTAGAAGTTATTTCAAGTTAGGAATTGAAATGAGATGTTGCTTTTGTTTTGATTTAGAAGTACTAGTGGTACTAGTCTCTTTTTTGCTCTCGTTGGTCTAGTGATGGCAAGAGGTACAGCTAAGTAGCCTCCTACTCTTATCCAGGGCCTCTGCTTTTTCTTTTTTAGGGGGTGGTAAATCATCAAATAAGCCCTCCTGCTCTTGGGCAGAGCAAAAGGGAGTGTCATTCTTCTACTGACTAAAAACTACCCATGTTCCTTCTTAGCCCTTTATGTCGAGGCCGTGGTATCTCTTGCGAACAACCCGCAGCCCCGATGGGATTCAGGACCTCTCCTGGGTTCTACTCCCAGGTACCTAAGTCAGTGTGATTGGGTTTATCCATCTGGATTTTTTTAGTAGCAGACACAAAATCTGTACGTTCTATTTAGATACATCTCTGGCGAATCCTTTGGGAAGTTCGAGCTTCATAATATGTTGTAACATCATTTTTTGGTATTTTAAAATGAAATAAGTACCTTCGCCTTTAATTGTCCCGGGTATTACCTGGTAATTTGTTCATCATCATCATCATCATTTCAGCCAAAAGACGTCAACTGCTGGACATAGGCCTCCCCCAAGTGTCGCCACATTGACCAGTCCCGGTAATTCGTTCATAACACGAATATTAAGAACCGATACAGGTATTTGAGAAAAAGGAAATATCCTGCTCATGGATCACTTTGAGTAAAGAATAGTGCATATGTGCCTTATTATTGACTTAGCATGGTCACTGCGCCCAGATGACGCCCAGTGCTTAACCCTTGTAAATCTACGGTAACGTTTATCATAAAATCATACGAGAAACTCTCTACATACTTCTAAATGGGATGAAATACAGAACCCATTCAATATGAGCTTGACCGCGTTTGCGGACCTACCTATAAGAATAAGTTATATACTTAAGCCTCTTAAATGAGGTCCACAGCTGTATTTGTGCTAGGATTAAGGAAATATATAGGTGGACCCCCACTTAAAGAAACTTGGTATGAAAGAAAAAGTTCGGGATATTTTTTCTCCAGGTTTAAGTCCCCGTCAATAGGTTATGAAGGGTTAGGATTGGGGATAAAAATAGTCAGGTTTTTAGGGTTGAACGGCTGGTTGTTTTTATACGCGTAAACATACTAAATATTGTAACGAGCTCAACATGCAAGCAAATACTTACATACTTTAATGTTTGCATAAGATATAGCATAAAATCACGCCTGTCATCGAAGTCTCGATCTAATATTAATAAATAGATAGACATAGGTACCTAATAGATCTAACACTATGAGTCATGTAACCCGTTTAGATTTAGTTAAAAATAACCAATGAACTTAAAGAGGAAATATTTTATAATTAGCTGACGTACCTAGATATTATTTATGATCTTTTTATTAGTTAAATAAATAATTGAATTTTTATAGTGCACTCACATTTCGCCAGTAATGTTTAACGAACATAAAATAGCTGCATGTTGCACTTTTGTAAAATACAGCAGATTTAGTTTTACAAGTTTTGATTTTGTATAGTAATAACTATAGAGGGAGGGAGGGGGGGGCAGAATGATGAACTTTATGAATACGTGGTTAACGTTTGTACATCAATGTCCCGTCCACCCTGTAAATTTGATGAAAACCAACAATAATTAATAATCCCATAAACTCGATGGAAACAATATTTATAGTCCGGTTTTACCAAAAACTGTCAAAGAACAATAGCATAAAAATCCCTCTTGTTTAAATTGTCATGAAACATGCGATCATTGATTTCAAAAAGGCATTATTGCATCGGTTATGCGATTCAATGGAAAATGCCATGTTTAATCTGGATAATCTGATGCTGTATCGGTATACTCGTACATAATACATCGAAATGAGATTTGAGCATAGTCCCAAAATATTGGATCGAAGCCTATTTTAGCAGCACGAATTTGTTATGCTTTACTGCTTTGTTTTGCTAGTTAGAGCCTATATTTATCCTTCACGAGGTTTACATACTACAGGTGAACTATTATATTATATCTTATAGTTACTTCTGTGTCAACAGCCTGCGAATTCCCAATTACCTTTTTTTATTTTTTCTTTTTTGGCGGGACTTCTACTGACTAAAAACCACCCATGTTCCTTCTTAGCCCTATATGTCGGGGCCGCAGTAACTAGTGTACAACCCACAGCATTTCCAATTATCTTCCTGTATTTTGCAAGTTCGGTAGCAAATCACTCTGTAACCAGTCTTCCTATATTACTTTCAGTCCTTCAAGATGTAGTTGATCACCGGTATTTTATAAAGACCGACTCGCATCTCTCTTTAAAGAGCTTAAAGGACACTGGGCATCACCACGACTCCTGCTCAAGTCAGCCCGCGATGCTGAGCTTTTAAATGCTGAACTTTTAAATATGTCACAAAATAATGATCTCACTCAGATCCAGCTTTTCCCTTTGTTGCCCTCCGCAGTGATGCTCTAAGCTGAGGCACTCGGTCACTTAGTTTATAAGTTTTACACCCTGGCTGGTGAGGCCTCCCCGGACCCGGACTAGTCCGGGTAAGCAGAAGCCAGCCTCATAGGTTGACCAGCAATGCAGAAAATTAAACTAGTCTTAATTTTTAGATGACCATACGTATTGACACATTACAGCTGTCTTCGTAGTCGACCTAGAGCCTTTATCATTGTAATAACAAATGGAAGACAAAGGTCACCGTAACCATGTAAGAGTGAGATGAAAACGTGATTCTTTTTTTATTATCATGTCTATGTCTTGTTTTATGTCATGTTAACTTGAGTACCGGCTCTAATAATGGATTAAATAATAAATTATAGATTTACCTCGGTGTTTGTCACGAAATAATAAGATTTAGGTATCCACGAATACAATAATTGTCGTTAGACTGCCTTGTTGTCTACTACCGAGCACTGGTGGTCTAAAATGGCCACTTCAGCAGATCATAATTTATGATTTGCGTTAAAATTCGTAAAATGGTCACAGACACAGTTACTTGACCATTTTACTTCATTACATTAATTTACATTATACTTTTTTGCATTACGCGCTTTTTCTTATGATCCTTATTATGATCCATTTTGTGATTCATAAAATGATCCATATTATGATCCATATTATGATTCATATTATGATTCACATTATGATATAGATTATGGTTAAAGCCACTTTATACATTTTTACATTTAGTTTGCTTTGGAGTGGCTGCGAGAATGTCAGGCTCACTCAAATGTCTCGCTGACGGTGGCGTGTGTGTCGGATCATTTAGTTCCCTTCAAAATGGTTGAGTTGAATGGTGGTGATCCATGCGTCATGTTCGTGAACGGGCGCTGTCAGTGGCGACTGGTCATCTCTTAGTTGGCATGTTTTTTTTTTATTTGATTTGATTAAGTATTAAATCTTTTTACTCCGGACGCTCTTAACTTGCACGTCTTGCTACATAGTTCTCACATAATATACCATCTCAACATGAATGATGTAATGTACCAAGATTTTGTAACTATATTCTGATTTAAAAGAGTGTCCATGGAGTTTCTTGCCCGTTCTTCTCCATAGAGATCTGATCTGATGATTCATATTAATATGATTCATGTTATGACCCATATTATGATCTGCTGAAGTGGCCATTTTAGACCCCCTCCCTGACTGTTGCTGCTGCTATTTTTTTTTTGGAGAGTGGGATATCATTAAGTACATAGTTTCTCCCGCTCTGGGCAGTGTCAGACTTCTACTGACTAAAAAGCACCCATGCTCCTTCGTAGCCTATAATTGCTGCACCTTTGTTCGATTTCCAGGTTGGGGCAAGTGTTAAAGAGTTTTTCTATCAGGATTTTCTCAACAGCAGCCACAGAGACTGGGTTTAAGCCTGCTTGATGGCAATAGGCCGCAAACAAGCCAACGTAACTTTGCCAAAACTATAACATTCGTGCTTAAAGTACACTCGGTGCGATCAGTCTTGGATCCATTTCGAATCGTCATCAGCCAACAAGAGTCCACTGTTAATTCGCACACCACATAAATATATTCTCGGCAACTTTCATCCAGTTGTTCGTGTTACCCAGCGTAAATCGTCGCTCCATAGAGCCAGACGTGTCTTACATTAAGCTTACCAATAATAGATGTTACTCGTAACAAAAAAAAATCTAATTAGTCCGTCACATAGATTACCGAAAAATATTGGACACGTATATTTTCTTTTTTCACGTAAACAAACAATGAAGACGATACAGTGCTTTGTAAACTCGTGTGACGTCATACTCTAAGACATTAGTATGACATTTTTTAGCGGTCAGTGACGTCACCGACCCCACTCAAATTGTTGCCGTGTTTTATCTTCGTCAATTTTTATTGATTTGATAAAACAAAAAATACGTATCCAATATTTTTCGATAATCTAAAAGACGGACTAAATAGAATCACATTCACACCTCAATGGTCATCGGCGGGTCTAAAATGGCCGCTTTATCCGAATCCACGCAGAATCATGGTATGAATCACCTTAAAATTTCAAATTCTTAAAATGGACTTTATGTCTACAACTATTAAGTCCATTTTAAGAATTTTACATTTTTAACATGATTAATATTACGATTCTGCTAAAGCGGCCATTTTAGACCCGCTGTTCTACGGCCAATATGGCTGGACCAGTGCCACTTTATCTTACTTATTCAGTGAGCTATGTCGACAACTCTGGTTCTATGTCAAATCGCCTTGTTCCGGAGGCGATCCCTCAGACAGAATCCAAACATATCTTGCTCCATAGCTCGCTGGGCGAACTTGAATTTATAGACCATTAGCGATGCCCGCGGCTTCACCCGCGTGAATGTTGGTTATCGCGACCGAAATCGGTTATCGCGACCAAGAGTAGTCTTTTCATCCTGAGTGTCAGACTTCTACTGACTAAAAACCACCCATGTTCCTTCTCAGCCGTTTATGTCGAGGCCGCGGTATCTCTTGCTAACAACTCGCAGCCCCGAACAGCCCTTTAAAAACCTTATAACCCTTTTTCCGCAACTAAAACGCCAATGTTCTCTCTAGACTATCCGTGTACAAATTTCATTAAAATTGGTTTAATAGTTTTGGTGTAAAAGGGCGCCAGACAAACAGTAAACATTTTAAACACGATGCAATAACTTCAAGTGAAAAAAGTCCCGCCAGAACTATCATGCAACGTTCTAAAGACGTGTAAGCTTATCAGCACTTCCTAGAATGATAATTATACAAACTTGCATATCAGTAGACGTGAGATGTAACGTTGTACATACTAGGAATTGTGACTCAGATAGACTGATTGGAATATATAGGCCTTTCTTAATGAACATCGCAGACGTAAGTCTTGTAACCTTTATAGCGTACACAGGTAATGTAAAATGATATGAGAGTAAATTATAGCGTACCGATTGTGCACGTGTTGAAACAGCTACTTCAGGGCCGTATATGACCAATGTAAAGGAATTTATGTATTATATTGTGGTGACAAAATAAAGTTGATTTTTGATTGATATCTGCCATCCCGCTATAATTGTAGCTCCATATAGACTGAGGGCCTCCAATCGTGAGGCATCCTTACGTTTCAGTCTCCATTTTCGCGATACTCCTGTTTCCTATATAGTCAGCCCTCATGGTTTTTTTATTGAATTAAATTATTAAAAAAAAAAGCAAAAATCCATCGAGACCTTCCACCAAAAGAAATAAGTGACCTATGTAGCAGTACAAGTTGAAAGTTCATCAAACTACAAAATGGTAATAATAAACAAAAAGCAGAAGGTATCAGTGATTGAGTGTCAACGCTCAACCTTTCACACACTGGTATCAGCTGAATGACTGATATCTTGACGTTTATAGTACGCAGACAAGAATAGCGGTCGTGTTTGATCGACTTCTAATAATGTAATGAAGTTATGGTAATTACAGAACGAGTATTGGGTAAGCAACTTGACTAGAATACAAGAAATTCATATTTATGGTATGGACTTTTATGGGATTCATCTACATTTCGACACTAATATTATAAAGAGGAAAGATTTTTCAAGTATTTTTGTGTGTGTGTGTGTGTGTGTGTGTATGTTTGTAGTGAATAAACTTAAAAAGTACTGGACCGATTTGAAAAATTCTTTCACCGTTGGGAAGCTGCACTTTGTCCCACAATACTACTAGCAAAGTACTGAAGGTAAGTACCTGAATACAAAAATAACTAATATTCTATCTACATAACTTTACTGACAACAGAGCGATAAATACACTATGTTAATAGTCACTGATGATATGGTTTCAATTAGTCGCGCACGTGACTAAACCAGGCAGCTGAAAATTATGAAAATGCCATTTTCCAGTGTCCACTCGATATTCAAAACATCGCAACTATAATAAATATATTAATGTGAATATCATAGCTGCATATTCATTTCATTCACAGTCATTCGATTTTCACGGTTCATTCCACAGAATATAATTTTATTGTTGCTTGTTATATTGGATAGAATATTATTTTGACTGTTGAACTATATTTATGGCCTGGTGGAATGGCCACAAGCTGCACTGGCAAGTAATGCGAGTCTTGCAACAACGATCATCATAATTCTCTTGCCTTTATTCCAATTGGATATTTGACTACTGTTAAAAATTCACTAAAATGTTAAACTATGTCAAAGAACTAACAGAAATAACACGATGTGTGAAACAAATGACTTAGTTTTAACTGATTATAAATGACGTGCTAGACAAAGACAGCGCTACAAAAATGTGACGTCATATTTCAGAGCGCCGTAGTTACGTAGTCCAAATGGCCGTTTCGCGCGACAAGGATGGAAAGTGCCCCCCCATCGAAAACTTGTAGAGCATGTAGATACTCCATTTTTTGATCGATTTTATCCTTTTTTATAAACATCGTGTTATTTTGGGTAGTTGTAAGAGATACCGCGCCTCGACATAAAGGGCTAAGAAGGAACATGGGTGATTTTTAGTCAGTAGAAGTCTGACACTCCCTTTCGATCTGCCCAAGAGCGGGAGGGGTTATTTGATGATTTCCCAAACCACAAAAAAAGGGTGCAGGCACTGCAAATTAGATAAAAACTTTCTAGAAGAGGAAACAAGAAAATTAGAAATAATAATATCTAACTACACATTATTCCACTTTAGAAACATCAAGCGAAACTTATAATAAAACCAGCCACAAAACAATAATTTCATCCACTTATATTTTAAAACAGTTATCACATTTCGAACTAATAAAGTCTTCTTATTTCACATTTTATACTCCTCTCCTTTTATTAGGGTCAGCGTCCATTAGCGGGCCCTCTGTGCGCAGTTAACGGCGACACCTTTATGAGTCGGAGCTCAAAGGATTCTGTTTTATAGTACAGCTAGCCAGTTGAGTCACTTACGTGTGTAAAAGTAATTAAAAAGAATTGTGAAGGAAGAATAAATTGGCCGAGAAAACCTTTTCGTATTTATATAAATGTGATTAGCGAAATGCTAGTTAACTTTTACCTTGTTTTATGTTTTTTTTTGCAATACCCTACAAATTATTGTCGAGCCTGTATTGCCTCTCATAAGTACTGATGACGGAACATGGAAATAGTATCGTTTTACAAGTGCCCATGTAGGACTACGTGAAATTAAAGTATTTTGATATTGCGTCGGTAAAATCCGATATTTCTCGTCAGCATGTAAAGCCAGGTCAGCATCAAAAGGAAATAATACATTTATGTCGAAACTACTCTCTACTCTTTTACATTTATAAACAGGGTGTAAATTAACCCTTCACACATACGTCAACCAAGCATTGTGTACATCAAACTAAATACTCCTACGAAAAAAATTTTGCTGGGAAACGACTTTTTTTTTTGGGGTCAAAAAGTTATTTTTTGTTAAAACTCAATGAAGCACTCTTTAAACATTGTGCTAGTGGATGCTTTGAATAGTAAAAGGGTCATGGGGCTAATTTAAGTAAAGTTATAACCTGAAGAACTAGAATTTACAAAAACAGCTGTGCAAAATTTGGAACTTTGACCCCCAATATCTCCGTGACTAGGGGATTCCCAGGTATGGTCTAGAACAAAAAAAATATCGCAGTGGTGAGGAAAACAAGTGCCCTTCGTTTGCGTTAAGGGTACTTTTACACCCTTTATAAAACCAGGTTCAAAGTACTTTTTCAACAAAACTGTCGCTTGAAAAATCAGCATAACAACATAGCTAGGAGTTGACGTTGACACTGCCGCATAAAGTTAAAATGAAATATTTTTTAAAACATTCACAAGCACGTATACACCGTTTTACGGAAGCTTTTATTCGTAGAAACAATATTTTAAAAGTATTATCTTTAACACTCGCTAGGTGTTTCACGATTTATTTTTACGTTCATGAAAATATTGTGAATATTATTTTGGGGGTTTAACTGTCAGTCGTGCTTGCGCCTGTATGGATTTAGCAGATCAACAATACGCCTTTGCTATGTGTTTTATTACTGCCCGTGCCGCCTCCCACAGCGCGTAATGTTTTTTGATTTTCCGGAGCGAAAGTACCTTATTTCCTTCCGTCATGCCAAATTCTATGAAAATAGGCTCGTAATTTAGCCGTAAAGCGTACGCAGCAGAAAAAAGTTGGAAAAATGAGCTCAAAAGATAAACTCTTTTTACTATAGAATAACCAGTTATAAGAATGTATACCTCGTGGTCACACACAGCTGCTCGCTTACTAAGGTTGGTCCTTAGATGAGTAACCACTCATTCTACACCGAGTTGGCTTCGTAAGTAAATTGGAAAGATAAACTTGTAGATGTTTGACAATCGTGCCCGAAAGTCGTACAACCAGTGCAGCAGTGTTAGCCTTGGTTACACTGCTGCACATATTAATAACACACATACAATAACGCTAACTGTGTTGTGGAGGTTAGGTAGACCGGACCCGTCGGAAGTTATAAAGTCAACCTTTAACATGTCAAAAAATCTAGGTAAATAATCGCAACACAAAAGCCCATTAAAACAAAATAAATTCCAAGCCTTCTCATATTTCACAAAACATTACAACTGCACTTACGATATGTTCCACAAATCCCTACCATACCGGTCCCTTACACTTCGACATAATTGAATGAATAATACAATTCATAACAACTTTGTCCTAACGTCGTCGAAAACCCTTTGTCGAGCACCTTGGACGATTTACATACAAATCGCATGCGCATATACTCTCTAATTACTTTTAAAAGTTATAATTAATGGATTATACGTCGGTTTTCGGGTATTAATTTGTTTTAGGCCCTGTGTGAGGACGTTCTGGAGTAGTCTGTAGTACCCAATTGTGCAGTGAAACGGACTATCCTGAGTTAAGCGACAAAACTTTAATTAACAAGTGTGTTTGTCATTCTCGGCTTTAGTTAAGGTTAAATCCTTGTCTTGTGGTGTCTAGGTAAAAATTTCTCGTTTGGAAACTTAGTAATCGGAGATATTTTGGAATATTAATAGCTTTTTCTTACTTTTCCACATGACTTGTTCAAGTAGTAAGTACTAAAAGTCCTTAGGGCCATATTCTGTCACGAGATAGTTCGGTTGAGCAATCTTGCAACCATAGACCATAACAAAAAAAAAACAAAATGGCGGTAAATCAGTATGGCGGCCAATCTCAGCGACGATTGCCTTTGATGGAGAAAAATATTCTATATTTTTTTCTCCGTCAAAGGCAATCGTACACGTGACAATCGCACTAGTGTGAGCGAAAACACAGGTCTCTCTCCCCTTAAATATTCTCAAACTCCGATGGCTCGGCAATCCGATATGACTAGAGATACAACAAATAGCTTAACGTTATTTCGGACCCAAGGGCGTATGATACTGGGCCGCGGGTAGTCCTCTGGTTATCGCGGCCTCGACATAGAGGGCGAAGAAGGAACATGGGTGGTTTTTAGTCAGTAGAAGTCTGACACTCCCTTTCGCTCTGCCCAAGAGCGGGAGGGGTTATTCGATGATTTTACACCCACCAAAAAAAAAAAAAAAAAAAAAAAAAAAGGGCGTATGATACTGTCAACTTCCAAACTTCGAGTTGCTATGAAAAAAAAAAGAACTGTAAGGAAGTAAGGATTCCGGCAAGCTCAGCGCGTGCCCTGTGACCTACGATCTCTGTGCTCGGACCTCATCGGAGACACATGCGTTTTTAAAAACTTTTTCTTACTCTATGGCATTTTCGTAGTTCGATCGAATTATCAATTACTCTGTATTGTTCCCAAGTAAATTTATATTACAGATATACATAAAAGTGAATCCAAGTTTAGTTTTTCCCATAATTAAGTTCCCTTTTAGAACCTAAACGACAAACTGTCATGGTTTCCACCGGTAACATTTATTTGGAACGAAATCATTCGTAAATAAAATGTTTGAAGTAATAGTAATAAAGTGGTTTTGCTCGTGCGGCTTGTAATATTAGTTTCTTGTGTCGTTTGTTAATGTGTTTAATATTTATTATCTCTTTTCCCATTTACTCGTCAGAGTGCCAGCTGCTGAATATTTTTGAGTTGTACAGTTACTATTTCAAACGCTCTTATATACATACAAAAGAGCTTATCGACTAAGAAAAGCCAAAATGTATTGGATTCACATTAACTACTGAAAACCTTGGGGCCTAAAATGGCCTCTTTGCCAATTTCATAAAATGATAATAATTATGAATTAATTTCTTAAAATTATCTTATAGCGATTATATTATGAGCAGCGGTGGCCCAGTGGTGGTGGCTCCGACTTACGAACAGTAGGTCGTGGGTTCGAACCATTACTTTGTGTAATTTATTTCATCACCGCTGCTCTCAAAACGGTGAAGGAAAACATCGTGAGGAAACCGGCATGTCTTAGAACCAAAATATTCGAAGACATGACTTCTACCAATCCGCACTGGGCCCTCGTGGTAGATTATAGTCCATTCCCTCTCAAATAGAGAAGAGGCCTGTGTCCCAGCAGTGGGAACATTAATAGGCTGTTGACGTTAATTATATTAAATGCATCTGTGACAAGTTTGTAAATTTTAACGTAATTTATTATCCTATTATGATTCTGCTAAAGTGGCCATTTTAGGCTCCCTTGTGTCAATCTAGTTCATAGTAAAATAGTTTTATATTTACTTATTAAAACTTTAGTATGTATCCAGATGATGTTTGCAACCAAACATCACACATATAATCCCCGAAGGGTTAGGCTGATATGTTTATAAAGGCTGATATATTATAAAGAACGCCCACATTTCGTCAAGTATGGTCAAGACCCATGCTACAGACGGCGCGTTTATTGCTATTGAGAAATTCTTAATGGGACACCCAAAAACATTTTACCCAAACCGCTAATCTAAACCAGAATATCTTCTTCACCAGTCGCGTAATTTGCCATAAACTAAAATATATTTAGAAATACCTTTTGTTTGGATCAAACTAAAATACCTTCTATACATGTAATAACAATAATAAATTAATTATTATAATTATCCATCAGCAACATGCTCTAAAATACAACCTAGTGGAATCGGAGGTGCCGTATTACAGGTATGTGCTCGACTCAGTTTTCGAAAATTTCAATATGACGTACTGGGATCAATCCATCATCACTGAGAGGGCTATTATAGCTAATAAGCCTGATATAGTGATGGTGGATCGATTAGAGCGGCGCGCAATGATTGTTGACATAACGGTCCCTCATGACGAGCACCTCGTGAAACCCGAGAAAGGTAAGCAAATCAAGTATCTTGACTTGGCTCGCGAGGTTGTCGACATGTGGGGTGTGGACTCGGCGATCATTGTGCTGATAGTCGTTACAACCAATGGCTTAATTGCCAAGAGCCTCGACCAACCCCTGAGGAGGCTTTCGTTAGGCAACTGGATCAAGAGATTGATGCAGAAAGTACTCCTGGACACGGCTTGTATTGTTAGGAGGTTCCTTTCTCTGGTGCCCTGACCGCCGGTAGCTTAGACCCTGTTCCTGATACCGTTGGGCTACAATTTTTATATTATTTTTAAATGTTTTTTATGGAATATTTAAAAATGTAATGAGTTTGTTTATGATTAAGTAAAGGAAAAAAAAAGGAAAAGGAAATAAGGAAAAAGGAAGAAGAGGAAAAGGGGGGGGGATAAGGAAATATAGTTTATTGATACAAACAAACATAAGTATACACTGATTAACAAGATGCTTACTACGCAGCAAGATGACTATAATATCCTAAAGCTTTAATAACAATACAAACTAACATAGAAACACGTACATCGCAGTGATGATACTCTAATGTTCACCCCCTGAGATTTGCGGCCAGACTGGTAACACAATCTCCATAACGTATGGCAGACCGGGGACTTGCCATTTATATTAACCACTGGATGCAGGAGAAACAACGGGAACAGAGTAGGATAATTATTTCAATAAGCTTAGCGTATTTAACTGAGTCTAATTATTTCATGAAAATTATGTGCTCCTTTAAAGGTCAAAATTATGTTAGACGTCATCTGCCTAGCCTTTTATCAAATACTAGCTGTAGCCAGCGACTTCGCCGGCTACAACTCAAAAATTATCCCACGGGAAGATAAAATCAGGATAAAAACCATACTATGTGTTAATCCAGTTTATAAACTATCTGTGTACCAAATTTTATCCAAATCCGTTCAGTAGTTTTTACGTGAAGAAGTAACAAACATACACACTCACAAACTTTCGCCTTTATAATATTAGTGTGAAGTGTGATGTGATGTTGTCGGCTTCCAGTCAAACCGGATGCAGCTGAATACTAGTATTTTACATGAAGGTATTGCGATATCCCTTGGCAAGACTGGTTGTGAGACTTTCGGGGCACTGACTACTTGTTACAACTGTCAAAGCTCTTGGTGACAGACGGGACCAACGGCGTGACCTGCTTTCCGAAGCACGGAGGAAACGCGGCATATAATGGGTGGTCACCCATCCAAAGACCAACCCAGGCCAGCACGGTTCCCGTCGAGGCTGCGGGCTGTTCCTGTCGGGGCTGCGGGCTGTTCCCGTTGGGGCTGCGGGCTGTTCGAAAGAGATACCGCGGCATCGGCACAAGGACAAAGAAGGAACATGAGTGGTTTTTAGTCACTATAAGTCTGAAACTCCGCTCTGCCCAAGAGCGGAAGGGGTTATTTGATGATTTCCTAACACCCCCAAATAAAGACCAGCCCGGTTTGACCTTAACATCGACTGAGCGGTTAAGCTACAATTCCCGCTTGACATCCAATAAATTAATTCAAATACCAATTTGACGTGCATTGTCTATGACCATAGATTTCCCTGCATTTATTACCTGTCACTTAATAAGACTCTGGCAGTTCGAAACCCGAATAGTTACAATTAAATTAATCGAGTCACTCGATTCGATTGAATTCGATTCATATCACCGCATTGAAATTCGTGTTCGTTCGCGTAGAACTTCGGAAGGGGATAGATTGCTGCCGTTTTGTTAATTCACCTGTATTGAGTTCCTAGAGGGAACCGATTGCAATTAAGGAGGTATAGATGTAGTTGGAATACCGTCATTTATAAAGGCAATTTGTGAATAGTTAAGGTTTGTAGCTTCCGTACAGTGACTTAGCTATAGATCTGTTTTTCGGCCGATATGAGAGAAGTCATACCACGATGTTCTCTATGGAACAATTATATGAACATGTTAATTATATTATATGTTATGTGGCAGCACCTACTCAAAATAAATAAATAAATACTATGTGACGAACAACAACAATAGATTTTCTCGGAAACCAGAAACTTTTTGAATGACAGATCGAGAAACTAAATGCGAACTATCCAAATCATAATCAGGAAAATAGTTTGTCTGGATGGAGAAACAATTTTTTTTCAATCAATAAACTCATACAACCTAAGCAAGTAATCGTGATATGTAGACAGTACCTGGAGAACTCATTGTGTAGAAGCCATTGTATATAAGCTCTTCCGAAAAAGTAGCAGAAAACATTGATAATTACATACTTACATTCCACTGCTTTAGTTTGGTATTGCAGTTTGTTTGTTCCCGTTCAGTTACACTATGTTGTGTTAAACTTTTACCCATCATCATCATCATCATCAGCCTATATTGTTCCCACTGCAGGGACTCAGGCCTACTCTCTAGGAGAGGGATGGGCTATAAATCTACCACGCGGGCCCAGTGCGGATTGTTAGATGTCACATATCTTCGAATTTTTGGTTCTATGATATGCCGGTTTCCTCACGATGTTTTCCTTCACCGACTACCCATTGCGAGAAGTTATCCTAGGCAAGTAATTATAATAGTCCTCTTAAACGTTTTCAGTCGCGGCGCGGCGGCCTATCTCAGCGGAAATTAGCCATCGCCGCGGGAGATATTATAGTGCACAAGTGTGTGTGTTCGTAAGTAAGTACCCACAGGTCCCCATCGGGTCTGCGGGATGTTGTAAGAGATACCGCGGCCTCGAAATAAAGGGTTAAGAAGGAAAATGTGTGGTTTTTAGTCAGTAGAAGTCTGACACTTCCTTGCGTTCTGTCCAAGAGCGGGAGGGGTTACTCGACGATTTCCCAACACCCACCCAAAAAAAAGTACCTACCGGTGCACTATCTGTTCCTTTTCTCTCATAGTCCGATGGCACGGCAATCCGACACGACCGGAGACAGTTCAGGCGCAGGACCAATGGCTTAAGGTGCTTTCCAAGGCACGGGCGTATTATTTTATTTTATTATTATTTATTTTATTTTATTTTATTGTGTTTGGGTGGCTTACAGCTAACAATACAAACATTAATAGTGAGGTAATCAACGACAAGCCATTTACAAGCCTCCACAGTTAGCAATAAACTATTGTTGCACAAACTAATATCTAAGCATAATATCAAGAAATAAAATTAATATAACAAGAATATAAGTAGACAAACAATATAAATTTAACGTTACATACTATTGAAATTCATTACAAACAACAGAGCTTTTAGCCAGGGCAGTAGTAATTGTCACTAAGCTGCTTGCAAACAAATCAATTGAGGGGTGTTCGTTCATTACAAGTTGGTTAAATGCTTTAGTTGAGCGAAGCAAAAATGAATTGCTACGGTAAACTGTGCGGGCGTAAGGAGCACGAAGTAGATTTCTCAAGCGCGAATGCCGAGGTGGAACATTCAGGGATAGCTTAGAAAGAAGTTCAGGACATTCGATCCTTGATTGTGCTATTTATTATACCGCTAACTTTCAAACTCCGGGCTTCTACTTCTACTGGGAAATTTCTAATGAAAAATCTAACAGCAAAAGGGATGTTTACTGAATTAAAAAAATATAATTCTAATTAGCCCGTCTGCTAGATTGTCGAAAAATATTTGATACGTATTTTTTGTTTTATCAAATCAATAAAAGTTTACGAAGATAAAACGCGTCAAAGATTTGAGTGGGGGTTGTGTCGTCACTGACCGCTAAAGAATGTCACTAATGTCTCAGAAAATGACGTCACACGAGTTTTCAAAGCACTGTATCCTCTTCATTGTTTGTTTACGTGGAACAAGAAAAAATACGTGTCCAATACTTTTTGGAAATCTATCTGACGGACTAATTATATTTTTTTTTGTTAACTACCCTATTTTTATTCCGGGAATCGAACCCGCGACCACTATAACAATGTAACTTAATGCCACGTTTTTTCTATTAATCAAAACGCTGTATGCCCATAACACCTTCTTCTTCTTCTTTATGGGGTTCAGGTTTCCGCACTTAGTCCTTGAAGTGGACCATTGTGCGTGAGCCATGGTGGCCGATTACTCCAACCAGCCCACCTCCCTCCAGAAGCAGATCAGACTTCCCGGTCTCCTCAGGGCATCCGCAAGGGATCTTGGTGTACCAAGGGTCTCCTCACGAATCTTGGTAACGCCTGTACACTCAAGGAGCACATGCGCCACCGTTTCCTCTGCCTCCATGCATGCTCTGCACAGGGGGCTGTCAGTGATACCTAGGTTGTGGAAGTGTTTATTTAGTGAACAGTGTCCAGTGATGGTCCCCGCCACCAGACGCAGGCTGTCTCTGTCCAGGCGCAGAAGGCGCCTGGTCAGCTTTGTATCCAGGGATGGCATAGCATCCTTGGATTGCCTACATCCTGGTGTCAAGGTCCACCGTTCCTCCGCTTGTATGCGAGTGTGGTCTTTTAACCAGCTTCTTAGCTGCTTGAAAGGGATGGGCACAATGGGTTCGGGTCCGTACGGTTTTGTGCTGGATCCTCTTCTGGCCCGTAACACCTTTTTGAATCTATAGGTAGCTTTGACTTAACGTTAATAACTTTAAACGCCGCACTCAGAGAGCTTTAATGATTACTTAAGCCATCACTAAGTTAAGGTTTTGACAGTTTTGTCATACAAAACTATGTCAAATCTTTAATAAGTGCCGGCTTAAGTAATCATTAAATATCTCTGAATACCGCAGTAAGTTGTTTGTATACATACAAAAGTCACACGTGAAAAGTTTCACAAAATTAGTAGGAAATTTATAGAAACAACATTAAATGGTGTGCAAGAAACAAAAGTAACAAGTCGATAACATGTTTATATGTTAATGATTGTTTAATGAAGTGTAATGAGTTGGCATATCAAGTTGTGTGTGTCTAACTTAAAGTTAACGGTACAACTTTAAGCGGAGATTTAAGCACGCGCCGGTGGACATGGTGGCGTAAGTGTTGAACGATTAGCGTTCATTCAATTTTAAATAATAATAAGTAAGTAGTCGTTACGCCAAGGTCTAGAAACTCGACTCTCTACTCTTTTTTCTTGGGGTTAAGAGATCATCAAATAACCTCTCCCGCTCTTGGGCAGAGCGGACGGGAGTGTCAGACTTCTACTGACTAAAAACCACCCATTTTCCTTCATAGCCCTTTGTGTCGAGGCCGCGGTATCTCTTTCGAACAACCCGCAGCCCCGACGAAAACAGCTTAGACTTTCATAATTAATTAGACTCAAGTCTACTGTATTTATTAATGAAAGTCCAAGCTGTTCAAGCAGTAGGTATGTCTAATTGTCTATGTGTCTACTTGTGTCTACTCAAGTAGACAATTAGACATACCTACTTGTAACCTTGAAGTTTTCTAACCCGCTCACCTCTTCTCCCTCACAGCATCCCACAGGAGGCTCCCCGATGTTATGATTAATAATTCAGGAGGGACGAAACATACCCATCCTAATCTCATATAATGAAATAAACTTCCACCGTTCAAGTTATCCAGTTGTTTGTTATCTCAGCATTACACACTTAAGTTCTAACTTAGCTGCGGTTATCCAACACTAAGTATTTTCATTATTGCGCTTTACTTGGCCGTTAACTTGCGTTCGGGAATTTAATTAAAAAGATTTTTCCATGTTGAGTTTTTTTTTGAGGGCGGACTTTGAGGTTGCGTTTAAAGTTGGTTAATAATGAATGAATAATGGCTACCTACTTATGTACTTATACCATAGATAGATATTTAGCTAGATAACGCAAGATCCACCTACATACTTCGTGTGTCCAACTTAGCATTTTATGGTGGTGGTTACTGTCTCAGCCAATGATATATTAAAACTATAGATACGTTGTCCGCCCTCAAAAATGACAACATGAAATGAAGCCAATTGGCCACATCGCGCTTAGTTACGCAGCAACCTCTCGCGCGAGGCTACGTTTGTTCTTAATTTAAATTGTGTGTGTAAACCTGCGCAAAACATAAAGAAAACAGGCATCCCGCTGTACGGTGTCATATTTTCTTTCCTTTTCTTTACGCGTAAAAGTAGCTATCGATTATTTTCGCCGTTTTGAAGCGCCGCCATGTTAGTTCATGACGTGTCCTATATATCATCAATAGTAAGCACCTCTTCTTTTTCTTATTGTGTGGGCAGTTAAGTCTAACCACTCCATACACCCTAGTGTCAAAGTTTCTAAACCGCATCAAGGGCCTCTGATATGCCTGTGGACGGTGAGTAATGGGCTAGCTCGCCGTCCGTCCGTTTTATGACAACGACAGGCCGTGTCGACGGCGCGTTCGTGTTACACGCGCGCCTCAAGGAGATGTCAGCATATTTATTTTATATTAAAAACGTTGCCCCACACTAGGAAGTTCTCCCGTATCGTGGGTGCGTTCACAAACATTTAAAGTCACATATAGTCACCGGCTTATACGTATCAGACAACCAGGCGATTCAAGCCTGCAATGTCCTACCTAAACTGGAAACAACTTTTTTAAAGAATGGTACCCGTGGGAATCGAAACCACCTCCCTTCTATCACAAAGCAAACGTCTACACCACTCGACCACGGAGGCACTGATAAAAACAAACAACATAACATTACATTACATAACATCACTTCTGAGCACAAAGTGTCAGGCAAAAATGTAACTAGTGCACCCATATTTTGCCAGATAAGTGTTTGTCCTATAAGATAAGGGGTGCCAATAGGGGATCGGACAAAAAAAAAACGAATTAGTCCGTCAGAAAGATTTCCAAAAAATATTGGACACGTTATTTTTTCTTTTTTAACATACTTAAACAAAAAATGAAGACAATACAGTGCTTCGAAAACTCGTGAACTCTTCGAAAACGTCATAATTATGATAGTACATTTTTTACCTACAAATGACGTCACAACCACATCTTATCTTCGTCAATTTTGATTAATTTGATAAAACAAAAAACACGTATTCAATATTTTTCGATAATCTAACTGACGGACTAATTCGAATCATATTTTTTTGACTCAGTCCGATCCCCCTATTGCCAACAAATCACTGCAGCGACAACCCATTAGTAACAAAACTTACAGAAAGGACAACATCAAATACTGAGTTTGTCTAATATACACTATAAACAGTAGAATCCGGATCAATTAAAACAAGGGGTATTCTGGATAATCGATTTCTAAGTAAAATCAAACAACATTAAAAACTTTTATTATAGTTAGTGTTTCACTTACGCCATTTAGACAATATGATAATTATATAAATACGGTAAAGAGCCGTGAACGATGATTCCGGATAATCGAGGGTCGGTTAATCGTGACTCTACTGCACTTGAGAATTATTGACTGTCGATACATTGTTCAAGTTCACCTTATAACTATTTTCTAAACAAAAAACAGCTACCAACAAAAACCTCCCGTCAAAAACCATCACACTCGTCACATATTTGAGCTCTCCCCGATCGTGGATCCTATTTGACTAACAAATTCTCTCATTGTTTGTCCCGAATCAATTGTTTGCCCCACTCGTTAACGGAATGCTATTGCTTCCAGTTTTTTTTTAATAAAAAAAAGTTTCACGTGCCCCTAAAATTAAGTAACAAGTTGTGACCTTTCTGGATTTGTTTAATTTGAATAGGGAACCTGGATAGGTAGGTTGTGTATTCAATTTTATTTTGCTTTTCGCTTAAACTAGTTCGATGTTTGGCAACTAATGGCAGGCGTGCCAATGATGGCAAATTACACAATATTTTAAGCACACCACCGAATTTTCTACCATATTTTCAACTACGCACTAGTAATTATTGTCAGAGATGAATAACTTATGATTCGATTAGAAACTTTCTGGTATAGGAGTTCAGTTCAACTTGCAATCTACGAAAAGTAACCTCTTACAACCCTTATACTAGGTATATAAGCTTACTTATCATCTAAGACGGCACGAGTAAGGTGTCAGTAACATGTCTTTAAAAAAAAAATGGCACGTTGTTCCATAAAGGTTCACCATCCCTGGTCTAGTGGTTGCAAGCGTTTGCTAGGCATGAGGTTCTAGTTCGATATGGGATCGGGCAAAGTGATATGGGAACGTGGGAATGCTGCCAGCCTTCTGGGCACTTTCCCTGTTGACAGCAATGTGGACGAATTTTTTGACGCCCTGTAATTCTTCTCTTTTTGATACTTGTAATTACATACACACATCAAAAGTGTCTAGGGATCAACATATATTTTTGCAATAACTTTTCTCTTGATTGATATTAATTAAAATTTTCTTTAAGGATTCATCAAATAAAGTGTTTTCGTTTGTCACAGTAACGATAAACCAAGTCACCTTTGCATTAATAAAGAAATTTGCCATTTTCCTAATAAAGGGATTTTTGACATTTGAACCACTAACATTAAAGTTCGAAAAAAAGACTGAAATAACAGTTTTCTTTAAAATTTTATTGGGTAACTTAAACAATTAATAATTCGTGTTTCTACCGCGAACACTAACAACACAAGAACATCGGTTTGGCATACTCAAAATGAGTTCATCCAAATCACGCTGTGGAATGGCCGCCCATGTTCGTTGCAACAACAAAAAAAGGTCTTCTTGCGACTGGATACCCTCCATATTCGGCAGAGCTCTTCTCTGTAGCATATCCCATGCATGCTCAATCGGGTTCAAGTCTGGCGACTGAGCAGGCCAGGGCAGGACATTGATGTTAGCTGCGGCGAGAGTCTGTCTTACAACTCTTGCGGTTTGCGGTCGTGCATTATCATGCATTAACTGAAATAAGGGACCGATTTGCACTTGTAGAGGAACGATGACGTCTGATACAATCGTCTCAGCATAAATTTGAGCGTTGAGGTTGCCTCTGATCCAAATCAACTCAGTTCTTCCGCCGATCCAAATACCCGCCCATACCATGATGGTTCCACCAGTATAAGGATGGACTTCCTGGCAGGATTTTAATCGCTGTTGGCGTCCAGGGGTTCTCCAGTGTCGTATACGTCTTGTATCCGGTCTCATACCAAAACGAGACTCATCAGAAAAGCACACGAAACGCCATTGTTCTTCTGCCCAATTTCTGTGTTCAAGAGCCCATTGATATCGAATCCCACGATTGTGCATTGCTATAGGTGGTACCCGTAGCGGTCTTCGGGAATGAAGGTTCACTTCATGCAAGCGGTTTCTGACTGTTTGGTCGCTAATTAAGTTCCCTGAAGAGTGATGAAGCCTCACGGCTAACATCATGGCGGTTATTGTTGGAGCTCTTCGAGTTAAGATTTGAATGTATCGGTCTTGTCTCCGTGTGGTGCAGCGATACCGTCCTCCATGGCGCTCAGCCACGGTACCAGTGCTTCGGTAACGTGTCCAAAGTCGACTGATAACACTCTGACTTGTATTCAGAGCTAAAGCCACAGTACGTTGCCGGGAACCAGCTTCTATCATTCCCACGGCTCTGAGCATTTCTTCCCTGCTTAAATGACGTCGCCGCTCCATAATAACGTTGGTTTTAATCAGTAGTAGGGAAACAGTAGCACTAATAATGTCTTCAATGCGTTGTATGTTTTTATAGGGAAAATATTGACAGCTGATTTTCATCTTTTACTCGAATTTGATTCACAGTTCCTGATTCAAATTATGAAATGCACCAAAAAGGATCCATATAAATTTATAAAATCATAAATTTATTACAAAGCCACATCTCAATCTCAAGAAATCCGCATAAAAATGCTTGATCCCTAGACACTTTTGATGTGTGTATTTTACTAGCGGAAATCGCGCGGTTTCACCCGCGTAGTTCCCGTTCCCGTGGGAATACAGGAATAAAAAGTAACCTATGTCACCCGGGGATAGTGTAGCTTGCCAACGGTTAAAGAATTTTTCAAATCGGTCCAGTAGTTTCGGAGCCTATTCGTTACAAACAAACAAATCTCTCCTCTTTAATAGATGTGTTTTTTCCAAAAACGTTTTACTTTTCTACTTGACTTTCTTCTCTACTTCTTGTTTTTCTTTTTGACCTTATTTTCTTTCTAGTTTAATTCTTGTACCCTGCCATTGATAAAGAAATCGTGATGCAGCATCATTTCTAAGAAATCAAAGTCTCTAGACCTGCTTTACCACAAACACATTAACACGGTCGTTATGCAGTTTTACGGTCTGAACCCTGCTCAGTAATTACCATGTTCTTTTGTTAGTACACGCGGCTTTTGGCGGCGTTTCCTTGAGTCTAGACGTAGACGTTTTTTTTCGTAGTGTTAATAGTATTTTAATGCTGTTTTCACTAACGTGAGGTATGCACTAATCGGGCTGTTTAAAACCAGTTTATGAATGTCTCTTTGTACGGGAAATATGCATATAAAAAGCGGGGCCATGTTGTACTGAAAATGTATAGCTTGATGTGTCGCCATGTGTACTACTCTAAATAGAGTGCTGAATTTTCAACTCTCAGCTCAGCACCGAGAGTTTTAAATACCACGGAGCTCTTCCATTTAAGTTTTGATTTAGATGTCGCCCATTTTAACTTTTAAAAGATAAAAGTTGCATTTTTAAGGTCGATCTAGTATAGAGGGGGAGCCTATTACTATCAACAAATTCCTGATAGAAAAAGAAAAACTTAGAACACTTTGCTCATCCCGGGAATCGAACCGAAGACCTCACGCTCAGCAGTCACACTAGCGATCAATGAACCAATGTGTCAGTCAGACACAAGCAGTGACTAATTATTTTATTTTTGTATCGGTATGAAGTATTAGGCGTTGTTATCATTTACATTGGTAGGTACTAAACTGTGTTATCTATTTAAGAGAACAATATAACATAATTATTATCATCGATATCATATAACATCGTGCCTGTAGACATTTACAATTGGCTAGTTTACTTACATTTAAGTCCACAACAAAGCATATTGATTGGTTATTATAGAATATTTAAAAAAAATAAAAATAAATATTTAATACATGTCATATTAAAATATTTAAAGAAAATACTAATACACAAGGCGACACATCAAGCTATACATTTCAAGTATAACATGGCCTCGCTTTGAATAGATTTCTCGTACCATCAGAGTTCCGCTTAAACTGGTGTTGTACAACTTGATTTGCCGTCGTGCGTACTTAATAGGTACAGGCTTAATAAAAACTTAACCTACATTTTTTATGTCCTCATTATCGTGTCAAACTAAGTAGGCAATAATTTATTTTTCCCTAAAAAGTTTATAGAAAAAAAAGTAATTAATTTTTAAGCAAATTAGTTCGGTTTGATTTATTTAAGTAGTTTAAGATAAGAAAAAACCATAAAGCGGGAACGCTAAGAGCCCTTTTTGCCATAAAAACCAAGAACTTTCTTATCAGTAGGTAACCATTAAAGTTTAAAAACCTTTTTATTCAACATTCAATACTAATAGCTAGCCGTTTGGTTCGTGGCCAAAATTGGAACTACGTCGCCATCTTTTATTTTAATTTTACTTTGTTTAGGGACAGTCTCTAAAATACAAGATTATTTATTTACATTAAATATGATACAGACTGGCATCAAGCTACTTCAATCTGTCAAAATAACTTTAATAGATTTTCAACTTTATCGTTGAAGCATTATGCATTACTTATGTCCATGGCTGATTGGGAAAATTATACATGTTCGGATAGTTTAATGTGCTGGTACTGTACAGTCAGCAGCACCAATATGTATACACTTAAAAACTTTAGAAGCAACTTCGCCTACTGTAATGATTTCATTTTCATGTAACGTAACGAAACTAATATTTTGGAACTCATATCATCATAAAGTAGTTCATATATCAAAGTTGCAATTGTTTGTTTACTTAAAATTCGCGTTTGAAATGGGCCAAATGTATATGTAAATTATTGCTCGTACACAAATGGTCAACATATTTCGCTGACTTCATACAGTATGCAAACATGAAATTAAGAAAAAAATACCTCACACATAATGAACGCTAAACCAGCATATAAGCGGATCTCTCACTGTGAGGGACATCTATACAAAGCGTGGCCATATTATACTGGAAATGTATAGCTTGATATATCACCGTGTGTACTTGTTTGTAATTAATTTTAACCCATCACATAAACCTTAAGACAACGAAGTTAAAGGTCACCGTACTGGAAAATCGAAAATCACACTAATATTATAAAGGCGAAAGTTTGTGAGTGTGTATGTTTGTTACTTCTTCACGCAAAAACTACTGAACGGATTTAGATAAAATTCGGTACACAGATAGGTAGTTTATAACCTGGATTAACACATAGGATAGTTTTTAACCCGATTTTATTTTCCCGTGGGATTTTCGAGTTGTAGCGGGTGAAACCAATGGTAACAGCTAGTATAGTAATAAGTGATGCCCTTCTGACTACGTCAAACAAACACCAAAAGATTCATGCAGCTATGTACTTACAAAACCAAACTAAAACTAACCTACAATACTATTACTTATCAAAATGAAATAGTTAACCGCATCCCCTTATCTTAAACCCGAGTAAACGTGAACCAGTCGGTTAAGTTCACCGAGGTCAATAACCCCGCTCCCGTATGCCTCTGCTTTTTTTCTTTTGTCTTCTTATGGCCTTTTGTTGAGATGAGTATGTTTGTAAAAGGAATTCCAAATAGCTACTAATGTTTGTTCTTATTTACTTCTAGTGATGGTCATAACATAATGTTCCTATTGCGTGGTGTTTAGGTCTCTTTTGTATTTGTTTTGAGTTTCTAGGTATTGTGTTTAAAAAAAATTGAAAAAAATTAAATTTTAAAAAGATTTTAAATTTTTAAGAAGTAGGTATATTCCGTGTCTAAATCTACTTTCGTTACATTTGATACTTTTTTTCTTAAATATAATTTATGATTTTCTCCTTCAAAATATAATCTGATCATGGTAATTAAAAATTAAGAAAAAATGAACGAAACGTGCAATTTTTTAGTATTAAATTACTCGTAGATAAAGAACGGTAATTTCACCCGTCTTTCGCAAGCCTCTTTAGCTCAGTGGTAGAGCACTGGTCTCGTAAACCAGGGGTCGTGAGTTCAAACCTCACAGGAGGCACAAGTCAAGAATTTCTTTTTGTATCTTCTTTTGATTTTTTACTTGATATTGAAATAAAATCTATGGTTAAAAACACTTCTCCAATAAATAAATTAAATAAGAAGAAGTAATAAGTATTATATTTTAATTTAAAACATCAACGAATTAAAGCTTCATATAATAATTATGTAATTATATAGATTAAGTACATTAAAAACATCGACTTAATATAAAATTAACTAACATCTAAATATAAACAGCACGGACGCTTAGGCTAGGCGAATTAATATTTATTTATTACTAGCTGTTGCCAGCGGCTTCACCCGCTACAACCCACGGGAATGTAAAATCGGGATAAAAACTATCCCATTTGTTAATCCAGGTTATAAACTATAATAATAATAATAATAATAATAATTCCTCCTTAATTCTCCTGCCTCTCTGTCCTTCTCCTGTATTTTAAAACATTTATCCTTAAAATTTATATATATTTTCTAAAAATGAAAACAAAATCACTTAAAAATTGAAAAACAACCATGAAAATAATATAATATGGAAGTTTAAGAAGTTTAACGGTCGATCGCAACCCTTAATTAATTTTTACTTTTTTGTTACAGAACTGGCTGTTTGCTGAAATTCAAATTCGGAATGATACATAACACACGATACAATATTTAAAAATTTAGAACACCTCAAGAGAGTTCTACTAAACGGCCATCTTTTTAAAAGTTGCTTTCAAAAGAGTTTAAAAAGAAACAAATCTTAGTATTTTTCCAAAATGCTTCGTTATTGGTTGTGTTTCGCGAGTGCAGTGTGTTTGGCGGGTCATTGCGGGGCTAATTACTGTAGGGATGCGAATCTCTGTTGCCCGGGGCGGGATAGTTCGTGTGTTATTCAGAAAGCGCACCAGAACGCGATCATTGAAGACTTGACTGACAAGCCATGTTACTGTGACCATGCTTGCTTGAAGCTGGGAGATTGCTGTCCTGATTTCCGGGAAACGTGTGGAGGTAGGAGTTTTTTTTATTAGTAGGATCGTGCACAGTGTAATTGACTGTCTGTAATTGACAGCCATAGTATTTTCAATTATCAGAAACAAATACTTTCATCAACAAACGGCTGTACTCTGTAGGTAGAATGAATCTATTGTCCCGAGGCCTTGGATAAAACACCGTCTTTTCGTTTTTTGATTTCAAAACATTTACATTTCAGAAAACAGTATTACCTAACAGAAATAAATGTTCGTTCCCCTAAGGTAACAGGCGGCAAGATCCTTGTACCTAATATTGTACATTTCTACGAGGATAAACGCTAACATACAATAATAAATCTACAAAATAAATAAAACATCTCCTGAACACCGAATTGTAATTAAGGCAATTTACTATTCGGTATGTACCTAGGTGCAAATTTTTCGTATGTAGTATAATACTATGTACTTTCTTATTTTACTGACAATGTTTTGATATATAAGCAATTATGCCAACTAGCCACAGAATTAGCTCATTCAAATAATAACTGTTTTAGTTAATTAAATTTACACGCTAGTTTTGTGTCCGTGAATACAGGATAAAACATTTTCTACCTAATGAACTGGAATATCAGCTTGAAATTACTATTTCTGTAATGTTAATATTTAAACTTTATTAATATTCTCTAAACGCATGTGGTTGACATGAGAATGATAAGGGGATGTGTGTTGCTACGTGATTAAATAAAATACGAAATGAAAACAAAAGAAGGAGCCTGAGGCGGCGTCCTATTTGGCAACGGTCGTACGATCAAACGATGCGTTCCCGTCGTACGACGAGATTAAACACACTAGTTTCTTCAGTGTGTCCTAATAGAGCTTGCGAGTGATCGTGCGATCACAGTGAAATGCTTAAAACGATCGTACGATCGTCCAATCAAAGCTACAAATCGCTTCTGATTGGTCACGCGTCATCGTGCGAGCAGAACACGGGGGGCGGGGGACGGCACGGGTTAGTCGAGATGAGAGAGAACGCATCGTTAGGTCGTACGATCGATCGTTGCCAGATTATACACCACTTAGACCATGCAACTTGGACGCCGCATGAAGGTGGTGACTGAAAAGTTGTTTGGTAATCTGTTGTCGTGGTCATGGACATGTGATGCGGTGGAATGATGTAAATATTGATGGGTATACCATGTACATGAGGACCAAAGAAACGATGAATGAACTGTGTAAAGAATGAAATTGCAGGAAAGGAAGTGTCTGACGAGATGACGAGTGAGAGACAAGTATGAAAGAAGAAGACAAGCTGCGCCAAGAGAATCATGATAGTATATAGGGTGTAAAAGTACCCTTAACGCAAACGAAGGGCACTAGTTCTCCCCACCACTGCGATATTTTTTTTTGTTCTAGACCATACCTGGGAACCCTCTAGTTACGGAGATAAGTCAAAGTTACAAATTTTTCACAGCTGTTTTTGTAAAAAGTAGTTTTTCAGGTTATAAACTTTACTTAAATTACCTCCATGACCCGTTTATTATTCAAAGCACCCACTAGCACAATGCTTTGAGAGTGCTACATTGAGTTTTACCATGAAATGTGATTTTTGACCCCAAAAAAAAAGTCGTTTCTCAGCATTTTTTTTGCGTAGGGGTACTTAGTTTGATGTACAGAATGCTTGGTTGACGGCTGTGTGATGGGTTCATTTACACCCTGTATAAGTACCATAGTACCAATAGCGTAGGCGACTGAATAAATAATAATAAACGAAACACAACCGATGTTCCATTTGTAATTTACTACGAGTAGGAAAGGTACTTAAATACAGAAAACATAAGTGGTACTACCTAAGCCCTTTCCCGCCATTCGCCATGGGAGTACGTACGCGAGCAAATTAAATAAATAAACGAAAGCAAACATGAAGCGAACCCATTTTCATAATACAAATGTACTTAATTTCAAACCGCAGACCACGAATTTGTGGCAACGGCATGCAAAAACAAACAGGTAGGGTACACTCAACCACAATCGAAACACAAAAATAACTTGAAAATCCCGCCAGCCTTTTAAATCACCCTTTTAATCCCTTTTCATTCCCTTATTCGGTTCCAATTACGAAAATTCCACGAATGATTAATTTTTAATCTGTACTCTCCAATACGCGGAGGTTAAAAATAATAAATCTGTTTCAAAGAAAATGAATTTATTAATATTCTTTGAGATTATGATATTGCAGTTTGTATAAGAAATTTCGTTTTTGGGAAGTAAGGTACCTACATTAATGATGACGGTGGATGTTTTGTATTAAAGCTTTGAGAATTTCATAAAAAGAAAATAAAGAAATACCATTTTGGCGTTGATCAATATTCCTGTTGATTGGACTGTTAAAGAAAAATTGCTGGGTACAGCTAAGCACACAATACGTTTGATTATTTTTAAAACATCTGCGATAATTTTTTTATCCACATTCGTTGATCTTAATATAACCCTATTATAGTTATTCTATAGAATAATGTTATTCGATAATGATTAGGTTTGTACTATTGAGCAAAAACTTGCTCAAGGCGTAGGCGTTTTTTCAGTCGCAAAAAAAGTTGCAAACGTAATTATTGTTCGCTAAAAGAACTTTGCGTGTTATTATTTGATCGTAACCTTGCTTGTTATCTTTAGCCATTGCTATACTCAAATACTATAGAACAAAACATCGTAATACATGTAATTTTGGAGCAGGTGTTCTTAATTGCAAATATTAGAAATATGGACATTAAGGGGTAATAAAATTCGACCATTTATAATGGTACTATGTTCTAAATGTATGTCGAGGGAGTAACTTAGCCTTAGGTATTGAAACATTCAGGTAGTTTTGTTGTTTTTATGTCCTCTCAAATCAACACGAACAAAAAAAACTTACACTCTGGTTACATATTAAACATGGAGCAAGATGGGGTCGACTAGCTAGAAATGTCAGACCCTCTTCATTGAAAACTAGTTGATGACCGCGACTTCGCCCGCGTGGATTTCGGTCAAACTATAATACTAAGACCTTCCTCGAAAACCACTCTATCCATTGGTGAAAATACCATGCAAATCGGTGCAGCAGTTTTTGAGTTTATCGCAAACAGACAGATAGACAGACGCGGCGGAGGACTTTGTTTTATAATATTATTATTTAGTGTTTAGTTTTAGTGGTCACAAGCGTTGCTGCTTAGAATTAGGTCCAGTTCCATTCCCATGTCTGGCTAAGTGACATTGAAATTCTATCATGAGTTTCTCGGTGGCAGCCGGTGATTTTAAATTTAGGCGTCATCATCATCATCATTATTTTAAGCCAAAAGACGTTCATTGCTGGACATAATTCATCCCCGATTTAGGCGTGGTTGACGGCAACAGACTCACCCTAAATAGGACTTAAAACATAATTTGCGAAATGTAAGATTACGACCATAATGGCCACCACGTATTGACTTTATTTTGAAAATATTCATATTATATCTACACCATTTACCCAATCACATGTACGTGTGCCACCTATCTTCAATATCCTGATCAGTATCGATCTCCTAACAAGGTTTGCTTCATTAAGCGTGTCGCCTTCATCATTGTTGCAATCGCAGTCGACGACAGCAAATCCCGATGGGGTAAGATTAGATTCCGATATTATAAGCGAAACAAACAGAGCCGATACAAGAAAGGTGATGAAGCCGAATGTTTTGTGTTCAAATAATCTTCTAAGTACCTACTTATGAGCTCCTTGTACCTGATAAAATTGTTTTTTTTTCTGCAAATGAGAATTGATCTGGATCATGAATAAAGTGAATATTTATTACATAACATCTTCTACTTGCTTATGAACTCCTGGTACCCGATATTTTTCGTTTCTGTTAATAACAATTACCAACGTGGAAGATGATAAAGCCAGATTGCAATCAAAATACATTTTAAGAACATTTGTACATTTACACAGGATTATACTACCGAAATAGAAAAATAAAAAAAACTAAATATAAACTATCCAGGTTTTTTATTTCATCCAAATTAGGTAAGTAGTTTTTGCGTGAAAGAGTAACAAAAACTCACAAACTTTCACGTTTATAATATTATAAGGATTAGTGAGATAGTAGGTTAAGATACACAGTTGGTTTAAGTATAAATAAACCACAAAACATGCTACAACCAAATTGCTTGTCTAATGCTCATACCATTAATGAAAAGAAATCTTTCAGTCTCACAAATTACCAGTCCCTTTTCCCAAATACATACACACGCCATTCATATTTATTTAATAAATAAAGTACTCCTGTAATTCTGTACCGAAAGCCCACAAATATGGTTGGCGTGTTAAAAAAAAGTACATTTAATATTTTGCCAAGGTAATAACAGACTAATCCTCGCGTAATACAGTCTGAGACTCAAAGCCCTGCATCACCCTTGCCTCCGACCTCCTCCCTCGCCTCTCAGAGGGCTCGACTCCCCTTTGTATAAATCCTGGTCGTTTGCAAATACCGGTGTTATAAGACGCCTCAGCTAAGTTTCTCTAAAAAAAAAACTTGGTATAGGTAGATGCTGGAAGAATTTTTGTATAGGTGTATATTTTTAAATTTTGACGCCTCTGCTATATTAATTGCGCCTTGCCAATAGTATTGTGACGTCACATTGGACTTGATACGGTTTAAGTATTCATAGAATCTATTATTATGAAAGATAAGAAAAGAAGGGAAGGGGTTGGCAAATGTAAGAGTCTACTTATATTTTGCGAAGCTCAAAAAGTTACATAAAATTTAATTCCATGACATCCAGAACACAAAGCAAAAATTATATTTTTCTCTCCGCTTTTCAGCGAAAAATGTTCACATAGAGCGCTTCCCTAATCTAATACAATACCCAGTCTGAGAGCCGACAAAAGCACAAAAACGGATAAAACAATTAAAAACTCACACTCCCACTTAATCACATTGACCACAAAACACTTTACTGCACCACTGTACCACAAACAAATAGAACACGAGTGCGAAAACACAAAACTATATTTTAATATCACTGTACTCGAGTGTACCTTCGTTCGTGCCCCGGATATGATGGGTAGAACAAAATGTGAGGGATTGACTGTATGTACTTACATCCTGTATTCGTGTGGCTGTGAATAAATAATGTTCTCAAGACTTAACCTAACACTGTTTGTTTTCTTTAAACCGATTTAAAAAAGGAGGAGGTTATTTATGTCACCTTTATTTAAAAAAAAATGTATTCACCCTTTTTTATTCGTAATTATTACTGATTACTGATACGAAGTCAATGTAACAATTACGCAAAATACGCGCATAAAGCCGGCTTTTAAATAGGGGATGTAATATATATTACATCTTGAGCTACATATTACATCCCGCGTTTGAGATGTAATATGAATTTTAGCAAAGAGTGAACGGTCGCTTACAAAATGTATGACGAGCGATAAAATATTATATCTCAAGATGTAATATATAATCTCATACTCAAAACCGGGTTTAGACGTGGAGTTACTTACTTACTTAGTTACCGACTGCCACAAGTACCTATAGTTATTTTTCAATATTTTTGTACTGTTTTCATTTGACATAGGGTACATAAGATTATAATAAGTGTATGATATATAAAATAAATATTTCTGTTCTTTTTTATTTTCTTTTTCTTAGATGAGAAAGTAACAATCAGTCTTCCTGGAACCTAAATTGATTTTGATAATTTTGGTATACACACCACGACTGTGTTCCTGTGTGAAGGCTAGTCATCATATGCCTAGCCTTTTCCCAACTATGTTGGGGCCGGCTTCCAGTCTAACCGTATGCAGCTGAATACCAGTATTTTACAGGGAGCGACTGCGTATCTGACCTACGCGTCCCAATTAGTAGGCTAATATGATATAGAAAATACCCGTTGGTAAGACTATAAAATAAATACTTTGAGAAGACCTAGGTCCTAGTCGGGCAAGAACTAAAAAAAGAAACAACATTCTTCAATGTCAACAGCAGCAAAATATTACGCTTAAGAAGTTTGCGAAGTCAAGAACTTCATAAGTTCGCTACAGTTCATGCTTCTTCTTGTAAAGCTAGCAACGAAATTAAGTTAACACTATCTTACTGAAGTTTTAGAAAAGATCTAAGAATGTAAACTTGCTAATTTTTACTTGCTGTCAAGTACAGAAAGCTTCGAATACAATACACACATGCCTTCCAAGTCACTTCGACATTGGCAAAAGGGTCGACATCAGTTTTAAGCAAAACTGATGTCGACCCTTTTGCCAATTACAAAAAAATATATATATATTAAAATACCTATGATATGACTAGCTTATGCCCGCGGTTTTGGCTTCGTAAAGATCGGTAATTATCACACGCGATCGCACTGCCGGGATAAAAATAATGTTTTGTATCCAAGTTATAAACCACAATCCGTGTGCCAAACATCCAAACACTTTCAGCAGTTTTTGCGTGAAAAAGTAACAAACATCTATCACACCATCTACACCAAGTTTCACGCCTATACTTTAATATTATAAATAGAAAGATTTTTGTATTTTTGTATGTAACGAATAATCTTGAAAACTACTGGATCGATTTGAAAAAAATTTCACCGTTGAATAGTTCCAGTATCCCCAGGTGACATAGGCTACTTTTTATGCCTGTATTCCCACGGGAGCGGGAACTACGCGGGTGAAACCACGTGACGTCCGTTAGTTTATAATTATACTAGGTGTTGTCAGCGGCTTCGCCCGCTACAACTCGAAAATTATCGCAGTAATCCTCGATAATTACCTATAGGTATAGGAAGATAAAATCGTGATTAAAACTAACCTTTGTGTTAATCCAGGTTTTAAAGTATTTGTGTAACAAATTTTATTCAAATCCGTTAGGTAGATTTTGCGTGAAAGAGTAACAAACATACACACTCATAAACTTTCGCCTTTATAATATTAGTGTGTTAAGGAAGATTAAAAATATTGCTAGGTTATAAAAAATAAATATGAGTAGCTTTATCCCGCAAATAAACATACATTTCTAAATGCTTTTGACGCTACTCGACAGTACTCGACTACCGAAACCCAACTTTTAAACTTTTTTTGTTACTAAACATACATCATGAGATTGTCATGTTTTGTCCCATTTATTACGGTCTAAAGTGTTAACGGAGCTCAAATAATGCGCAGACCCACAACAATGAATAATGTGCCTTACTCACTTACACTTGTAGCTATAACTAATGACCCAGCGTGGTTTAGTTTTATTCCTTACGCCCCACGTTCACGACTTCAGGGCATTCGACTTGCTTCAAGCAACACGCGCGTGTTGCACTTGTTTCTTTTGCGTGCGTTCTACGCGGTGACGAGTGGCACGAAATTATAAATAACTAGCGGACGTCACGCGAATACAGGAATAAAAAGTAGCTTATGTCACTCGGGGATAGTGTAGCTTCCCAACGGCGAAAGAATATTTCGGAAACGGCTTGGTAGATGATGTTGAAACACGCGTGTAGCTCATGGTCGTGGCCTATATGGTCGTGGCCGAGTCATTACACTCTCTCACGCTGTGTTAACTAAAGTTGCCATACATTATTTAGGCGTTCTGATCTTAAAGGGCAAAGCTTCTTGTAGCTAAGAATCTTGAGGGGTATCTAAATAAAACATTTGTATAAAGTATATTTTTCTGTCTCAAGTGCTTTGGGTATGCTGGTAATACATTTTTACTTTTTGATCTCAGCTGATGTTGGACTGGACAGTCTACACTACAGACTACAAACAAAAATATTTACTTAGTATTTGAACGTAATTTAGGTTGAAGGGACACCCGTTTTTTGTAGAGTGCAAAATAAGTCACATCTTAGCTGACTTTGAGATAAAGTTCCTACATTGCAGTGAGAGATCGTTCAAGGTAAATATTGTAAATTATAAATAATCATCATTTCAGCCCGAAATCATTCATTACAGGGTATAAGCCTGCCTTTTCATCAACCATATTTTTCTGTTCTGTCCTTATCTCCAAATTTCCTTTCCTTGGACTGCCCTGGTTTCCTTGAACATCTAACCGAATGGTCGCCATTGACTTTCTCCGCGTCTAGCCAAGTACATTATTTTGATAATTACCGTATAATCTGATTCGTCTTTATTCAGCTGTTTTCAGAGACAATATGAAATCTCATTGTTCCTATTCCTAGCATTATTTTATGGTTAGTTAGTCCAACGTGAAAATGAGAAATTACGGCTATTTAGCTGAAAGGACATGAAATATAGCGGCCATTTTATATTCTTTTTAATGTTTTTTGTATGTAAAATGTGTTTGATTTATTATGTTAATGCTGTAAAGTTTACTTTTAATTAAATTGTGTAGTCCAGTCTTTGTTGACGGATAGACAAAAAACATGGGCCTTTACACTGCGATAATGGAAATAATTTATGATCACACCTGGGTTCATAATATTTATTTTATAATCTTCTTATTAGTATTTAAATATGTAGCTGTATTTTAAAAGGTATGGTGTGTATTACAGCGCATAATATAGCTTAGGTTTTCTACAAAGACATAAACGAATAAGTACCTACTTGAGTTCGATTATCAAGTCGGGCAACAGAAATTTCTAAGTAGCGGCCGCGTAGATTGAATTTACGCACGGTTGTTGGTATTTGGTGCTCCCCCTTTACGTGCGACGTATAACACAACTGGCGTTATGTGAACGTACTATATGGTACACCTATATTCGCCATCTATTATAGTGATAATGACCACGAGCATTGATTTCTATTTAGTTTTAAAATCAATTTACGACAACTTGACCTTGTGGCTAGCCGTTGGTTACTAGAAACGATTATTTAAAACAGGATAACATAAAATAAAACAAAACACGGTAGGGTCTAACTCCGACCGGACATACTTGTAGCTTGAGGTCATCAAACTGGTTGGTCCTCAGACAAGTTAAACCATTAGATATGAGGTAGGTAGCATTATTTATCACAATACGTCAAAACTCTATGATTTATTGAATAAGGAAGGAAGTTGGCTGTCTCTCTATTTTCTTATTATACCTTGCTTGAGTAAGATGTGGTCATAATTATTTAAGGGACTTGCTATGGGAATAATAACGTCACAGCGGAAATAAATCCTACAAAGTAACTTAAATTTTAGAATTAGGATTTAAATTCCGTGCAAAGAATAATTAACAAAACCCAATTTAAGTAGAAAAGTAACATTTAACTTTTTTTTTAGTAACAGCTATTTGAAATACAAAATAACGTTAAAAAACAAAATGACAGACATGTCACTTTTAATAATTACTAGCTGTTGCCAGCGGCTTCGCCCGCTACAACTCGAAAATTATCCGAAGATAAAATCGGGATAAAAACTATCCTATGTGTTAATCCAGATTATAAACTATCCGTGTACCAAATTTTATCGAAATCCGTTCAGTAGTTTTTACGTGATGAAGTAACAAACATACACACACACTCTCAAACTTTCGCCTTTATAATATTAGTGTGATTAATAAATAAACTAAGGTAAAAATGAATCCCTTCTACTTCATTAAAATATTAAATTCATTCACTACACACAGAGGTTTAACCATGTACAATCAGAAATCAACATTTTCACAGTTCGAACATCGGTTCGCATTAAAATAGATAAGCCGATTACTCCTTTTTATCCTTTTAGCGATTCGGGTAACTATTAGGTGTGAGGGTTATAAACACCTCGTCGGGGCCGCGGGTGGTTTTTAGTCAGTAGAAGTCTGACACTCCCTTTCGCTCTGCCCAAGAGCGGGAGGGGTTATTTGATGATTTCCCCCCCCCCCCCAAAGGGTTATAAACACGTCATATTATTTTAATGCAATGTTATTATCTTCTTTCTAAAGATCTATTAAACAATCCAAAATCATGTTTGACTGACTGATATAATGTATTATCATCGTACAGCCTAAACCGCTGGTCCTAGAGTGGTCACACAATGGGGTGTCCCATTTGGAGGGTGAATTATTTGTGAAATGATTGAAATCAATCTTAACAACATTCTGTATGCAACTATATCAACATCATAACCACGAAAAAATAATCAACGGTCCCATACCTACAAAAAATCATACAAAACATTCTGTATGAAATATTATTCAAATCCTTTTACTGGAAGCTAATAATCCCCAAATATTTTACATTATTTAAAACGCTGCTCTGGGATATCTTTCGGCCATAACACAAGCGAATCCACGGGCAAAATCGAGTGCATAAACAAAATGTCGTAAGTCGAAAATCAACACTATCCTTCGAAAATAAATCCCCTCAAAACACACAAGGTTTGTCTAGGTATAAGTCCCTTTCCTGCATAGATATGTCTTGTCACCAAAAGCTCAGTTCTATCAAAATAATGCGGGGACACTTTAATGGATATCTCCCATCCGTGGCAGACATCCCTGCCCATCGTTGCCCATCCTCGCCCGGGGCAGCATAAATAAATCCGCCTAAATCAACACTCGACGGATTTACCGAAATATGAGGTATGTGACGAAAAAATGGGGTATAAAGTGCCCACTGGATGTTGACCGGTGGATATATGTTCTGCGTTTAGAATATGATAAGGAAAATACATAACGTCACGCCTGTAATCCCCGAAGGGGTTGACAGAGGCGTATGTACTCAATTATAGTACTAGTACTCAAACACCAGTTATGTTTTTTCCATGTATTAGGGGGTGAGCCGATTGCCAATAACCGGGCACAAATCGAAACTCCGTGATTGCTACTGAGAAAATTCCAGAAGGAAAATAAAATAATACTGCCTGACCCAGAATCGAACTTCATACTCCACAATCGCGCTTCAGAGAGATTAGAATCAGTCTTAAGTAATTTGAATTAACATTTAAAATGCGCTTACCCACTGAATTTTAAAACCGTAGCTTTTTCGAATCCTATATTGACTAAATTTTTGCACTGATTTTTAAGTATTATTAACCATCATAATATTTCAACCATTTTGATAAATCTTTTTGTTTTTCTCATCAAACAGTGATATTATAAAGGGCCAACTTAAGCTGGCTACCCTAAGCCCGCCTGCGGTTAGAACTTGCCTTGTTTTACCCGAGACGGAAAATATTGTATTTGTTGACGTTTTTCCCTTTGTTGCTGTTATTGTATTGAGAGAATTCCATTGTTGAATTGATTTCCCATTGAGTTAATACGTTTTCAGTTTTTTTTTGGGAAATTGGTAGGCAAAATCTATCTCGAGGAAATCGCGGTAGTTTAAATAATAACAACCGTTTGGGTTGATCTACGGGTTAAGCTGCGCTTCCTTAAGATGGTCCGTGGATGGATGACCACCGTATTGCATACCGACTTTCATGCGTGCCTCGGAAAAAAGTTAGTCGTTTTGTTATTTATAGATTTCTTACAGTTAATTGTTACAAGTTTTCAGTGGTCTGAAAGTCTGACAACCAGTCTTAACCATCATCTACCTTACTGCTTCTGTGTACCACATTAATATAACTTTAATATAAACTCCACGTTTTAAAAAAGCATAAAAACCGTATGAAGCAGGGCCGGGGCAGAAAAAACGTAAATAATCTCTGTCTATACAAAAACATATTTTCTAACACCCATTTTCCGCGCCACCCCATCATTCAAAGCACAATACAACATTGTCCCGCGACTCCACCCCATTCTATTTTACATGTGCGAATGACCTGCGAACAAGGTCAGACATGTCGCATCTACGTATCCCTTATTCATCACTATGGGACATGTTTTATCATAATGTTAGAGGCACAGTGTATAGTATTCACGCTCTTTTCATTTTTGGTACTTTTGGGCCTAAATAACCTTATTTTTTTTGCCCCACTCGTTTGTGGAGGCAGTCGTTCCATGTAAAATACTGGTATTGAGCTGGTCAGACTGGAAGCTAATCCCAATATATTTGGGAAAAGACTATGCAGATGAGATCACCCGGGTACTGCATGCATAATTCTGGCTCTATTCCTAATCTATCTGTGTCGTCATGTGATGCCGCTTCTGTGTGTCAGACTACTCTGTGCTTCCATACTGAATCAACAGTGGACCTTGTCAGCTTGTAAGTGAATTAATAGCGAAATAGGTCATTGTGTCGTCCCGAGCTAGGGTAGACTTCACGGCATATTACAGTGGGTGCTGCAGTTCAGATTATAATCATAGAAAATGTACACAATATTGGTACTGAGTGAAAATTTTAGCCGAAGCTTGATATATGTCGTATTACTAATTTACTACCCAGATAATATTATGGATTTTACATGCAAAATCTCGCTGTAGCTTCTATTTCTTAGCGTTATTCTATGATTTCATGAGATGACGCCTCTGTCAGGTTGCTTCTTTCTTTACCTACCAATATAATGAAGTTTGAGAGTTTAGATGACTCCCTACGATTCTGAAAATTATTTTACTAATTTTGAAGCCACGTAGTCCCCGAGTGTCATAGGCTATATTTAAAGGTTCCCGTGGAATAATTTACTACTGTATCACAAGCGAAGTCTTGGGTATAAGCTAGTAGTGAATAAACAGTGGACCGTCTGGCTGTCAGCTTGTAAGTGAACGGATGGCGAAAATAGGTCATATTGTCCGGAGCTAGGGTAGAGTCTACCTCATATTTCAATGTGTACTGTAGTTTGTTTATCAGCTACTTGGTTACCCTGCCAAAGTCTACAACAGCAAACTTGTAAGGTTCTCGATCGTGAAAATGATCTGATAGCAAAGTTTATCTACTGAAATGATAAGAATAGTTGGTCGCTGAGTTGAACACAAGACTATGTTTGTTATTTATGTTCTTTATCCAAGATTAGTTTACTGATATGTTATGTTTTTTTTATACATTTTTTATTAATATGTTACTTTTTAATTGTTAATTTGTGTCTGTAGTCACTTGCACCTTACTATTGTATCGAGTCTGGTTCTTCTAACCAACCTAACAGACAAATGTGTTACTGGGGACTTTGTTCCGCCACTTCTTCTTTCCAGATAAATCACTAGGAAGTGTCGAAGGGTTGGCGTTTTGGGGGACTGTCTCTTGTAAATAAGTAAAGTAAATTTTGACGTTCGAAAAGTGCTGATTATCAGCCTAGTTTGAATAATAATTTATAATGAGTTTTGATTTTGATTTTATCTCCGCGAAAGTTTTTTTACTTGAGACCAGTGGTTTCCCAGTGGCAGTGAGTAGATTGCGGGAGGGAAACTAGACAGTCACTTAATCATCATCATCATCATCATCATCCATAGCCTAAATTCACCCACTGTTGGGTATAGGCCTCTCGTTTCTTGTGCCAATCTCCACGTTCCTGTGCCAGTCTCATCCAGGTTAGTCCACCTATGGAAACTATGTAATTAGCCCATCTCGCATCGGATTTTACTTTCTGTAGGTAATTTATTTCCTTGCCGCGGTATACACTCGAAACCAAAAATTGAAGACGATTGAAATTAAGCAACCAGAACTGGGCACTGAGTGAACTAAGACTCATTTGCTTTAACATAATGAAGGACACAGGTCCTACCAATGGCATTAATTATATTAATAATGTGTTTCACTTGTGACTCAAGCTTATATTAATTAACTACACAACATATTCCAGCAGCTACCCCATCCCACAATATGCATACATGACGCTACTCTAACAATATTACCTGGAACAATTTCCATCAGACTGTATAAACACATCAGAATACACGCCGTATAGTGGTCATCCTCCTAACCCAATTCCTAGTTCCCCCATAACACACGTCTTTGACGGCAAGTTCCAACTGCGCGCCAAGTACGGTCGAACAAGTTACTAAGCTTACAGCTAGCTACATTGCATTTACTTTTAATATTACACAGATATATTAAGATACTGATCACAAACGATACAGCATTTGATATCAGTCACTTAATGCGAAACGCTTTATAAAACAAAATTGCAAACAATATTGTCTATGTCCTTAAATTATAAAGATTTCAGCGTGTATACCAAATAGCTTGTTCGGCTGTACAAGTATATTACGGCACGGTTGGTGCAGTGGCTGAGCAATTGGACTGCTGCGCTGCGTGTCACTGGTTCGATCCTTGCACGGAACAAATATTTGTGTGGCCTACAGATACTTGTTTCGGGTCTGGGTGTGTTTGTGTATGTGAGTTTAAATGTTTGTAAACGCACCCACGATACAGGAGAAATTCCTAGTGTGGGGCAACGATTAATTAAAAAAAAAATGTACGAGTATACAGGGTGTTTGGAAGGGAGCTGTACATACGCCTAGGGTAGAAACTAGGGATAGTCTGCTACCTACCCCCGCCCATTATATTGACCTTGGCCTCAAGGTTTTTTTTTAATTTATTATTATTTTTTATTTGACTTTTTGACTAAAACTACCTGTAGCTCAAAATCTATCCATGGGACCGGTCGGCTAATGGTCTTGTTTTAATCGTTAGAGTCTTAGGGTCCTGCAAAAAATTATTTTACACCAGAAAATTGTGGAGAAGAAAAGTTATGGGGCCTGAAGTACCGTAGTAAGGTAAAGAAATAATTTTAAATTAAAAAAAAACCTTGAGGCCAAGGTCAATATAATGGGCGGGGGTAGATAGCAGACTATCCCTAGTTTCTACCCTAGGCGTATGTACAGCTCCCTTCCAAACACCCTGTATATCTTTAGTTCAGGCAGCCTCTTTCTGTCTTGTGGTGTGGAAAGTGGTTGTTCTGGCACGGGTTTCGTCGTAAAACCCGTCGTAAACTATCAGGTTATTTTACTGCTACCTGCAATAAAATTGATATTTTTTTTTTTTTAATCTTTATTTATTTAGGGGCTTTTGGTCATACATGTATACCTGACCATGTCAGCCCCATCGTAACACATAACAATATTATTACAAGAATACCTACTTAAAATAAAACTATACTACTTATAACTACTAAGATTACTACTTGTTACTTAGGAGAATTGTAAATAAACTGGTATATTCTAATAGCGTCCCCACTGCTGGGATTTGATATGAGGCTTTGAAAAGCACCCAGATCTAGCCTGTTAATGTGTAATTCGTCCATCAAAGCGTCTCTTTCTCTACTATTACGGACACATTCCACTAGCAAGTGATGCACATCCTCTACAGTTTCGCACTGTTCACAATTAGGGCTACTAACTTTTTTCATTAGAAAGCCAAACTTGTTAAGTGGCATGAGTCCCGTTCTTAACCTTGATAATTATAATAATAATAATAATAAATAAATAAATAAAGGAAATAATAATAATAATATTCCACAACTATCACACAACGCCATCTAGTCCCAAGCTAAGCAGAGCTTGTGTTATGGGTACTAGACAACTGATAAACATACTTATATATTTCTAAATACATACATATTTTAGATCAATTACACCCAGACACAGAACAAATGATCGTGCTCATCACACAAACATTTGTCCTGGGTGGGAATTGAACCCACGACCTCCGGCATAGCAGTTAGGGTCACTAACCACTAGACCAACAGGCCAACAAAAAATTATTTGATTCTTCTCCTTCGTGTTACAAGCACGGCGGTATTTTTTTTTAGTCAGAACTTCACCAAACCCCTCTTCATTAGATTTCTATATGACAAAAAAAAACTACTACACCACGTGCTCATATGCATGAGTTTTGTATAAATTTCATTATAATGTAAATAGCTATATGCTAGATATCTTGCGTGATAACTAACCTATCATGTATGTAAGTAAGAACACCCATTTCTGGATAAAAATAAATGGCCTACTTTAAAGCCATTATTTATTGGGTCACTGGTCAGCTATTGCCTGTGGTGCGTGAACATCTGAAAGAGATTATCTAGTTTTTTTTTGCTATTTATATTTCAGCGGTGCATTAACGAAGGGTAGAATAAGGTAGTCTTCCTATCACAAGTTAGTTATTACTGCTATAATTATCAATTCAATAATAATTTTTCAGGAAGTCACTAGGGTTTTTACAATTGTATAATTTTAGATGTAAGAGGTTATACTTCCCGTCGGGGCTGCGGGTTGTTCAAAAGAGATACCGCAGCCTCGGCACAAGGGCTAAGAAGGAACATGGGTGGTTTTTAGTCAGTAGAAGTCTGACACTCCCTTCCGCTCTGCCCAAGAGCGGGGTTATTTGATGATTTACAAAGCCCGAAAAAAAAAGGTTATTCTTGATCTAACATTTTACAGACGTCTGCGGAAAACGCAAAATAAAGCTTAACCTCTTATGAGTAAATATAACCAACGAGTAGACCTACATTAATAATTCTCTATTTCAGTCCGAAACGGCCATTTGAGGGTCCTACTTTAATTTAATCTTATAAATACATACTGCGAAGTTTACTTGAAGCCACTCGTGCATACATTAGTGTACCGGAAACGTACATCGGAAGTCCAGTCAGGAGCGTTTTCTTGCATTATTAATTCCCGCTTTTAATTCCGTACGTAATTCCCGGGTAATTCTTGCTAATCCCCATTTAATTTCCGAGGGGAACGTCCCGAAAATTATACGGAGCCGTCATTGTGTACATTTGTCTTACGGTTTGAAGGAAATAAATGACTGTTCTGTCTACCTAGGTTTAAATATAGCTTCTGCAGGAGGTTTTAAAGTTATTAAAAGCAGCGTTGACGTGGTTTTAATTAAGAATAATGTCATTTTACTCGTTAGTGTGAGTTAATTTGCGTCTGTCGATCTTGAAGACTTGAGCCCGTTTGCACCCCTAATCCTTTAATGGGTTGGCTACACATACATTTTATAATATTATTTTTTTCATCGGGTCCTTTGTGAAGGCCCTCTGGAAGCCAACACTAATGCGTATTACTGTCAACAAGTATTATAATTTTTAGGGTACCACAGTCAATATAGACTGCCGTATTCAGAGACCTTTAATGATTACTTAAACTATCACTTAGTAAAGGTTTTGACAGTTTTGTTTGTCAAACCTTTACTAAGTGACGGCTTAAGTAATCATTTCATATCTCTGAGTATCGCAGTTAGTACTAGAAAGGTGTATTGGCATGAATAAACAAATGAGTTACACCAACAAAGTGCTATAGTGAAATATTGAAAACTATTTTTTAGGGTATTTACTACACATTAAAATGAGGATGGTTTTTTTCTCGCAAAGTCCAATGTGTCGGGTGTTGTTGCATAGGTATTTTAAAAATATTGCGAGTTTCCTCAAACACTTTTTCGATTAAGGTTTTCGTTTTGGGAGTTATTAAGCTTTAAAGCGAAAATTTTTGTTAGACTCAAGTGTGGAAACTTAAACCACCTATGGGTTGTGTTTGGGCGTGTGAAAAAATTATAATATATTAATATTAAATTCATGACAGTAGCATATATAACGAAAATAAAAGCAAAACTATCACAGCTAAGTTATAGGCTTTACAAGTTTACTAGTAATAGTCGGCCAACTTAAATGTACTGGTATGAAATATTTTCCTATACATAATGTATTAGCGCACGTGTCAAAACTGCAAATGAAAAATTGTTTTATTTTTACAATGAAAACCATCGTTCGGAGGTAGGTAGGCAGGGTGGTTAATGAGTTTAGTAAGTTCACATATTTTGATGGGCAACTACGGAACCCTACATTGTGCGTGGTCCGAAATGCACTTGGCCGGTTTTTAATTAAAATACGGATTGTTAGAGTTTCGTTATAAATAAATAAGATATTAATTTCGTCATGTATATGGCAGGCATGCTAATGCAGGTTTATGATGCCAGTCATTTTTGTAAGTTAATATGACTGTCATGATAAACCACGAATTATAAGATGGCGTTACTTTTGATATGTTTCCGGTTCGTCAATTTAATTTAAAATAGATTGTATATTAGAAATAATGCTTTAATTAATTCCTGTAATTTTATGTAACGTCAAAATGATTATTGAAACTAAATATAGAATTATTTGACAATGTATTAAAATTATAATGTTTTGCCGACCGAGTTGGTTGTTAGCTGTTGAATAAGTTAGTCAGTGGAATAAAACTATCAGTGTGATACTAAAGTGAGTTTTATTATAGCAGTCCAACAATTCAGAAGTGGGATATAGTTAGTTGGTTATACCAGCCGACTATATCCAGGCCTACATAAAAGAGTTTGGTTGTTCTGAATTTCTATAAAAACCGTTAAAAATGAATCGGTATGGTGAACGATGCTTGCGAACGCCATGTTCTGAAGAAACACGGCATTCTGTTGTGGTGGAAAGGCAAACGCTGATCCACAAAAAACAACGCAACGATGAAGAAAACTGCAGCAGCGGGCCAGGATCACCAGTGCTGCCAAGTGGCCGTGCCTCCCAACGCGGGTGCAGTCGCAACCGACGCGGACGTAGCCAGCGCACTAGTGGGCGCAGTCGCAGTAACAGACGTGGTGACTTGTGGGTGCGTGCTAGTGGGCGTGTCAGCCAACGCGAGTGCAGTCGCAGTCACGATCGCATTGGCAGTAACAGGCGTAGTGATGCGGTAATGCGTATTAGTGGGCGTGCCAGCCAACGCGAGTGCAACCGCAGACGTACCAGTCGTAGTGGCAGTAACCGGCGTAGTGATGCGGTAGTGCGTATTAGTGGGCGTGCCAGCCAACGCGAGTGCAACCGCAGACGTACCAGTCGTAGTGGCAGTAACCGGCGTAGTGATGCGGTAGTGCGTATTAGTGGGCGTGCCAGCCAACGCGAGTGCAACCGCAGACGTACCAGTCGTAGTGGCAGTAACCGGCGTAGTCATTCGGTAGTGCGTACTAGTGGGCGTGCCAGCCAACGTGAGTACAACTGCAGACGTACCAGTCGCAGTGGCAGTAACAGGCGTAGTTACCCGGTAGTGTGTACTAGTGGGCGTGCCAGCCAACGCGAGTGCAATCGCAGATGTACCAGTCGCAGTCGCGATCGCTGTCGTGATCGCAGTCGCAGTCGCAGTCACAATCGCAGTCGCAGTCGCAGAAACAGCCGGCGCAATCGCAGTCAACGCAGTCGCAGGTGCAACCGAAGCAGCCGCAGTCGTGGGCGCAGTCGCAGTCGCAGCTGCGGTCGGTGTAGTCGCATATCTCTGAACTGGAACCCTGAAGAGCGCGGTGAGTCTAAACCTAGTAATTTTGTCCCTGCTCCGAATGACGCGGTTTCAGTCTCACAGCTTGTCCAGGCATTGCAGGCCGTAGGAAATAGGAATGGCAACTTGGAAAAACTATCCAATCATAACACCATTCCTGAATTTAACCCAGAACGCAAACAACAGACGATTGATATGTGGTTGCATAAAGTTAACGAATGTGCTTTAATATATAATTGGTCAGATCAACAAACAGCTCATTTTGCCCTACAAAAGTTACAAGGGATTGCTCAAAAATGGTACGAGGGTTTGCCTACCGTTTTATTTAGCTGGAATGAATGGCAAGGGAAATTGAAGTTAGCGTTCCCAAGTAATGAAAATTATGGTTGCTTACTTCAAATGATGTTATTCAAACGCGCTAAATTTAACGATTCTCTCGAAGAATACTTTTATGAGAAAGTTGTGTTACTTAACCGATGTAGTATCGAAGGCAAACGCGCGGTAGATTGCATTGTTCACGGGATTGACGACCGAAGTGTAAGACTCGGGGCTGAAGCCGCTTGCTTTGACACTCCGGATAAACTCTTGCCATATTTAAAAGCTGTTAAAACTAACGGTTACCAGAATGATAAAAAGAAGACCAGGGTTTTTAATAAGAATACGGAGAGTACAGAAAAGGGTGACAATAAAAACCGTATAATTAAATGTTATAATTGTTTACAAGAAGGACACTATAAGTCACAATGCACTAAACCACAGGTAAAGTGCACACGCTGTCTTAAGTTTGGTCATACCGTCGAGGGATGCAATCTGCCTGTAACATCTGCTTCAACCAATAGCAAACCAGCGAAATCAGTAATGTGCGTAGTCAGTTCTGACAGTGACTCCACTAAGTATTATAAGCAAGGTTTCGTTAATAACAATCCTGTTAAATGTTTTATTGATTTCGGTAGCTCTGCTACTATGATGAGCTTAGCTTGCGCTAAAGAAATATCTGTTGATTGGGTTCCTAGTCAAAATTTGCCCGTACTTAAAGGCTTTGGAGAGGCTACAGTTCGACCCGTAGGCAAATGTATCGCATCAGTTACCGTTGATGGGGTAGTCGCAACTGTCGAAATTCTTATTGTTCCGAATGAGGTTATGCGAGTACCCCTTGTTATAGGTCAGACGTATACAGAACAACCCCATATTATTGTAGAGAAAGATAGTGCAAATTTATGTTTTTCTAGTAGCGATATCGATGAATCGGTGTTCAATAAGATCAAACTTTTCGGTACCATAGATACTATGATAAATGGGTTGACTCCTGTATATGTTCACACTAACCCAGTTTACAATGGAGATGTGTATATTCCCGGAAATAATCGTTATCAGTTAGGCCGCGAACACTATCTGGTGCAAGGGTTATTCACTTGTGTAGATGGAAAAGGAGTTGTCTTCATGAAAGGCAAGTCCGGCCAACCGTTTCTTTTAAAAAAGGATTTCGTGTTAGCTAGGGGACTAAAGGCAGAAGAGGAAGTTCTAACAAATAATGTCGCTGATGTTTCTAATGTAGAGCTTAGCGAGCCTTTACGGTCGATAAACGAAGACGATATAATTAGCGATACGACGCTTGCCAAAGATAAACGTAGACAACTTGTAGAGCTGTTAAATAAATATAGAGAATGCTTTGCGTTTAGCTTAAAAGAGTTGGGTAAAACTGAGCTTACAGAAATGTCCATAAATTTGAAAGACGACGAGCCTGTGGTGTACAGACCCTATAGGCTTCCGTTAACAGAACGTACAAAAGTGCGAGAAATGATACAAGAGTTACTGGAGTGCGGTATTGTTCGTCCGTCTACCTCCTGCTATGCAAGTCCTATAGTACTTGTTAAAAAGAAGTCCGGTGAAACTCGGTTGTGCATTGACTTTAGAGCGTTGAACCGTAAGACCATAAAAGAAAATTACCCACTGCCTAGAATAGACGATCAACTCGATGACCTTGCGGGATATAACTTCTATACAACTCTGGACCTCGCGTCCGGTTATTATCAAATTTCGATTTCTGAAACTGATCGTCATAAAACTTCGTTCGTAACGCCCGAAGGGCAATATGAATTCAATAGAATGCCTTTTGGGCTAGTTAATGCACCATCGACGTTTATGCGTACCATGCACTTAGTTATAAATAATAACCGCGGGTTCCCATCACGAGAAGAACAAAATGTCAATACTAAGAGAATCGCGTCTGCTTATATGGACGATATAATTGTACCTTCAGTAACGCTTGACGAGGGTTTTGATCGGTTAGAAAAGGTATTGGGTTTGATTAAACAAGCCAACTTAACCCTTAAACTGTCGAAATGTTGCTTCTTTAAGACGACAGTCGATTATTTAGGGTTTGAATTAAGTGCAGAGGGTATTAGACCGGGGACTCGAAAAATTGAATCGCTTAGAGATTTTCCTCAACCAGTTAATCAGCACACGGTTAGACAATTCATTGGATTGTGTAGCTTCTTCCGTCGGTTTGTCAAAAATTTCGCTATGATAGCCAAACCACTTACTAGTCTTTTAAAGAAAACGGCCGTGTGGGCTTGGGGCCAGGAACAAAGTAAAGCTTTTCACGAACTAAAGTCCGAATTAATGAAAAAACCTATTTTAGCGTTATATGACCCTAATGCGTTAACTGAACTGCACACAGACGCTTGTAAAATAGGCATAGCCGGAATGCTTATGCAGCGTGATGACAAAAAGTTATTGAAACCGGTAGCGTACTTCAGCCGCCAAACGACTTCCGAGGAACAGCATATGACGGCATATGAACTAGAAACTCTTGCCGTCGTGGCATCACTTCAACGCTTTCGCGTATATCTTATTGGCGTAGAGTTTAAAGTAATAACCGACTGCAATTCGTTAAGAGCAACGTTCCTTAAGCGCGATTTAATACCACGTGTTGCTAGGTGGTGGATTGCTATGCAAGAGTTTAATTTTACTGTTGAATATAAGCCGGGGTCCTCAATGGCCCACGTGGACGCGTTAAGTAGAAATCCACCACCTACCAATATTCATAATGATAGTGCCGATGCCGACTGTCTGGTGATGGTTGTTGATGAATCAGATTGGTTGGGTACCGTTCAACTAGCGGATTCAGAGATTCAAAGGAAAATTTCGGTTCTAAACGATCCCCAAGCAGATGATGTCATTGAGATTAAAAATAATTATGTTGTACGCAATAGTAAATTATATAGGAAAACTTCTGACGGTGATAGATGGGTAGTTCCTAAGGGTGTAAGATGGCAAATACTCAAACAGTGTCATGATGATTTGGGTCATTTCGGAGTTGATAAGACTTTGAGTAAAGTTAAAGAAACATATTGGTTCGCTAAAATGAGACGCTTTGTTAAAAAGTATGTAGAATCATGCCTTGAATGTTCTTACTCAAAGTCATCATCGAAGAAAAGACCGCCGTTACATCCCATACCAAAAGATGAAAAACCATTTGTCACAGTTCATATTGACCATGTTGGCCCTTTTGTTAAGAGTTCAAAGGGAAACACACACTTGCTAGTCATTATAGATGCGTACACAAAATTTATCGTCCTAAAGCCGGTTCGTAGTACTAAGTCTACAATAGTTATTGAGAAAATGCAAGACTATTTTAGTATATTTGGGCTACCAAAAAGAATTATATCTGACCGTGGCTCTTGCTTCACTAGTAATAAATTTACCGGTTTTCTGGAAAAACTAGGCATCCGACACATTTTGAACGCGGTAGCAACCCCACGCGCTAACGGCCAAGTCGAACGGTACAACCGTACTTTACTGGAAGCGCTGACTGCTAAGTGCGTGGGTTTGGACGAAAGAAAATGGGATGTTAAGGTGCCTGAGATTCAGTTGGGCCTGAATAACACATTTAACAAAGGCATAGGTAAGACACCAGCCCAAGTTCTTTTCGGTACGAGCCTGACCGGAATGACGGAAGGTAGAGTTAAAGCTTCTGTTGATAATGGTGAACTGTATTCAGAAGATAAAATTAAAGAAATACGAGACGAAGTTAATGAATATATTACCGCTTATCAAGAGAAGCAGAAAACATATTATGACAAAAAGTCTACTAAACCCGTTGATTTTCAAGTAGGTGACTTGATTAGTGTTGAGCGTGAAATTGCTGCTACAGGGCAGAGCAAAAAGTTAATACCAAAATATCGTGGCCCGTACAAAGTAGTTGAGGTTTTAGGTAATGACCGGTATCGTATTGAGGACACTCCGATCACTCAAAAAGGAAATCGGAAATATTCGGCGGTTATTGCCGTAGACAAAATGAAAGCGTGGGCCCACTATAATAGAACTGACTCAAGTTCATCTTCAGCTAATGAAGAGGGTGATATAATTGATTAAATAAAAGTCCAATGTCTATTAATTAATAAGGTTGTGAGACTGAAATTAAAATAACGTTCGTGGTAGAGATGAAGCTATGTCAAGCACGACTCTTGAATAAAATTGACATGGTGGTTTCAAGATAGTAGCGACTTGTACCGCCCTAGTGGATTCAAGGTAGTAGCGACTTGTTCCGCTAGTATAATTTAACATTGCAGTTTTGGTGGTTTCAAGGTAGTAGCGACTTGTACCGCCCTAGTGATTTCAAGGTAGTAGCGACTTGTATCACTAGTACATAGTATATGTTGTATAACTACAGTTGTAGTTGTTATATATAGTTGATTCGAATACTCTTGTATACAGTTATAAATAAAAACCATTCATATATGCGCGAGGACGCGTAAGTTACGTGGATGGCCGAATGTTACACTTGTATACTAGTAAATAAGTTATTTTGTATAATTACAGTTGTAATAGTTATGATTCATTAAGACATCCATTAGGGTTTTGATAATTGTATGTAAGGGTAATATGTCATATAAATACACAATTGTGGTTGATGTACACAACGCTGTTCGTATACATACGCGAGGACGCGTAAGTTATGCGGATGGCCGAATGTTAGAGTTTCGTTATAAATAAATAAGATATTAATTTCGTCATGTATATGGCAGGCATGCTAATGCAGGTTTATGATGCCAGTCATTTTTGTAAGTTAATATGACTGTCATGATAAACCACGAATTATAAGATGGCGTTACTTTTGATATGTTTCCGGTTCGTCAATTTAATTTAAAATAGATTGTATATTAGAAATAATGCTTTAATTAATTCCTGTAATTTTATGTAACGTCAAAATGATTATTGAAACTAAATATAGAATTATTTGACAATGTATTAAAATTATAATGTTTTGCCGACCGAGTTGGTTGTTAGCTGTTGAATAAGTTAGTCAGTGGAATAAAACTATCAGTGTGATACTAAAGTGAGTTTTATTATAGCAGTCCAACAGGATACTGTTAGCCTGCTTCGTCCCACTGCCCGAAAAGGTCCCTGCCACATGAATTTTAAATGTTTCGATCCAGAGACAATGTGGACTACTGGCCGTTGTTCTAGTCCAGCTCGTCCTGCCATGTTCTACGAGTTTAAACAAAAATTAGCTAAGGGTACTTTAACACCCTTTATGTTTAAAATCTTTGTAACCCTCAGAAACCAACAAGATTGACGCAGCAATAAATAATGTAACACCGTCAGATGAAACCTCACTCACTATACGTCATCCTCCTCTATTCTGTTCAAAGGCGATCCCAGCTTATTGGACGAGCTTGCATCGCTGTAATAATTCAAAACCTCATTGTACGCTGACCATCAGTTTCTAATAAATCAACAGCTGGATATATCTATGTTGAACGTAAAGACACAGAATAAATAGGACACAGAAAGTCGACTTTGGACAACGAATGAAAACGCAAGCACGCTTTACCTACAGTAGTCTTTTTACAGTTTACCTAAGGTCAAAACTCCCCGGTAAATATTTTTTTTCACAAACTTTATACATTTGCCAAATTAGTAGCTATTCGTAAACAAAAAGTGGGACGACGCGGACGGTATGGTCAGTGTAATTGCACTCTTGATAAGCTAGGCTTTCTAACTATGTCAAAACATTTGTTTGATTAAAACATTTGACGATTATTGTTGCCTCTGATGTGCGATTGGCCTTTCAATTGAACAAGCTACATACATAATTGATATCTCCATTTTGTTTCGGCTATTTACATTGTTGCACATCTTGTTTTTATAGGTACTGTGTGCATTTTTTTAAATGAATGACAGCTATCCCATTTATTATACTTATGTTTAATTTGAGGTTAGGTACTTAACAGCTTAGTTGACCGCTCGAAAGTACCCGTTTAAGTGTGCATGCGCCTGTTTTCGTTGCATATACACTCGAGAGCAATGAATCCGGGTCACTTAAAGAATCCTAAAAATCTCAGAAACTGAAAATGCTAGGTTAATGCAATAAATTGTATTTAATAGACAATGTAATACTCCTTAAATAAAGGTATTAAAACTCTTAGTTATTGAAAAGTTAGTCATAAAAAAATCAAATTTGAAAAAGGGCCACTTTCGAAGATGGAACTACGAAATTACAGCATTTGGTTTTGCTTTTGTTTGTTATCTGTCATTTATGTGGGTACATAAACCATGTTGATAGTGCTCTATATTCATTATTCAAGCTGAAATTATGTCGCTTACGCCTGAAGAATGCACCAGAATACTTACAATGCTGGAAACCGGCCGGAGTCAGCGCGATACAGCCAGGACTGTCGGTGTGTCGCTGTCAACAGTACAAAGAGTTCTCCGACGTTACGAAGAAACTGGTTCTAACCTACGCAGACCAGGAACGGGCAGAACCAGGTGTACCACAGCACGAGAAGACCGATACTTGGTGAACACCATTCTTCGAAATCGCTTTCTCACAGGAACTGAACTCACAAATCAGTTTCGACGCCTCGGAGGAAGTAACCCAAGTGCATGGACAGTAAGACGTCGGCTTGCTGAATCTAACTTAAAACCCCTTAGACCTGCAAACGGCCCTAAACTGGAGCGTGGGCATCGTATTTCAAGACTAAGATATGCCCAGAGCCACGTAAATTGGAGTATTGAAGATTGGTCAAAAGTTATGTTCTCCGACGAATCAAAATTTATGCTCTACAATCACGATGGAAGACACAGAGTGTATCGAAGACCAGGGGAAAGATTCCAGCAAGCATGCATCGAAGAAAAAGTAGCCTACGGTGGTGGGTCTGTACTTGTGTGGGCCGGAATTTCTTCTGAAAGTCGCACAGAGCTGGTGATCATAGAAAACGGCTCTTTAACTAGCGTAAGATATGTGGAAGAAATCCTCAATGATCACGTTGGTCCATTTATGGTCAATTTAGGTGAGGATGCTATATTTATGCATGACAATGCCCGACCTCATACAGGTAGGATTGTGAATGACTACCTTCAAGAGATGAACATTACTCGTATGGAGTGGCCAGCGCGCAGCCCGGATATCAACCCGATCGAGCATGCTTGGGACGAGCTAGGCAGATGCGTAAAACAACGAAACCCTCCCCCAATCACGCTTCGTGAGCTCAAAATTGCTCTCACAGAGGAATGGGAGAATATTCCCCAAAATCGTATAAGGAACTTGGTGTACAGCATGCCAAACCGCGTAAACGCAGTAATGGAAGCACGAGGAGGCAATACGAAGTATTAAAATTCAAGAAAATCGTAATAAAGTTCAAAAATTTCATGTTTCCTATTTTTGTTTTAGGAGAGATCAGCAGTTTTTTTCTTTATGTAATTTTGTGTTAATAAAATGTATGGTGACTCATATTTTTTTTACTTTCATTTAAGGAGCATTACATTGTCTATTAAATACAGTTTATTGCATTATCCTATCATTTTTAGTTTCCGAGATTTTTAACATTCTTTAAGTGACCCGGATTCATTGCTCTCGAGTGTAAAACCTTCTGTTACTATCTATTCCGTGGTATCAGCCATACGCAGTATGTATCTTGTTAGTTAATTACATAGCTGATGGAAGGGGTGCGCTGGCCATTTAATAATACACTGTCAGCTGAACCTGCACCTGTAATCCTTCGGCTTAGAGTGATGTAGTACACTTGCTTGCATGGGTATTAGATCCTCAACTCCCGTTGATAGGTCTTAATCATCAATCAAGCCGGCCTATTGCATACCGTAGGACTTAATTAACATAGCCGTACATTCTGAAATATAAACTTCATGTATTCAGCTTTCCTACTGCTTTACAGGATTTTGCTCTATGAGTAGGAGTGGGTCATGATCCTACTGGAGCGTATATGTATGCGCAGGGATGTGTGAATAAACAGAATTACATTATGTCTGTCATCGATTTGAAATTAGCATAGTTATAGCTTTGTTTATGTGTACATCGTCACTTGTGTAAAAATATTGAACACGAACAAATGTAAAAAGTGTCAGACCACTGCTACTCTCATGATTGTAGGATCCTTCACTCGGGCTTTTTCTTATCGTGTGGCCAGTTAGGTCTAAATGACCCCACACCTTCTTTTTGTTTTGGCTTGTGGGATATCATGAAATTACTCCTCCCAGCTCTAGGCAGAGCGGTAGGGAGTGTCAGACCTCTACTGACTAAAAACCACCCATGTTCCTGCTTAACCCTTTTGCCAAGACCGCGGTATCTCTTTCGAACAACCCGCAGCCTCGACAGGAGTACCCCACACACCTTAGTGTCAGTTTGATGGTGCGGTGTCAAAAAATATATTATACTAGCTGTTGCCAGCGGCTTCACCCGCTACATCTCGAAAATTATCCCACGGAAAGATAAAATCGGGATAAAAACTATCCTATATGTTAATCCAGGGTATAACCTATCTACATACCAAATTTCAACCGAATCGGTCCAGCCGTTCATGCGTGAAAGAGTAACAAACATCCACACATCCATTCTCACAAACTTTCACATTTATAATATTAGTAGGATATTTTTTTTTAAGATCGTACTACATTTTTCACGATGTTATTCTTAACCATATTGCGAGTAGCGCTGCTTAACAAAGTTTCACAAAGTAATTTGCCGGCCAGGGTCATTCAAACCTACGACTTTCAACCCCTGTTGGAGACGCTACCACTAGATCACAACTGTCAATTCAGAATACATTTACCAATGGGGATGTTTAGTGACTAAAAAAAATATGATTGTAATTAGTCCGTCCGAAAAATATTAGATACGTATTTTTTGTTTTATCAAAACAATAAAAATTGACGAGGATAAAACGCGTCATAGATTTGAGTGGGGGTTTGTGACGTCAATGACCTGTAAAAATGTCATACTTATGTCTTAGACTATGATGTCACACGAGTTTTCAAAGCACTGTGTCGTCTTCATTGTTTGTTTACGTAAAAGAAGAAAAAATACGTGTCCAATATTTTTGGGAAATCTATCTGACGGACCAATTTTTTTTTTGTTTACTACTCTATTGCATAAGTACATTATTTCTGTACATCTCCTTAACTACGCTTCAGTGCTTACTTAACGTACATAACTGCGAGTGCATTCAAAACAAGCCAGTAACGAAACAAACATGGAAATACAGGCTGACCAATTAGGTACGCCATAACTGTCTCTTGTAAAAGGATCCCATTAGACCTCCTTTTGCAGAAACTTTTCATAAAATGATGATATTCTTTCAGTCACACACTGAAAGCTTAATATAATGTAAATTTTGTGAAAAACTTGTATAACGGTCCTTTAAATAGAATTTCTCGGTCTTAAGTGTCATAAACGCCTGACAAAAATGTGAAAGCAAAATAAAAATTGTTTAAAAGCGCGCTTCGTTACAAAGCAAGATTAAGTACAGGCGCATCTAAACTAAAATACTATTGGCGGGTCGTTAATGTAGATCATGTTCGCCATTCTTATTTATTTACCGTACTATACCATTAGAATAATAATAAAATGCCCACCGCTAGCTTAAGCAAAGTAAGGCTCTATGTTTTGAACAATTTCCTGAACATATTTTCCTTGGTCCCCTCAGCCACAAAGCTCTTCTCTATTTAGCACCGCTTATTTATAAAATGCCTGGTATGCGAAGATTCTATAAAATTTTAGTCATGACGGAATTTCTTTTAGAAACCAGAGTATGTGTAAAATGTTTTTAATACGGAATTATATCACAAAATAATATTTTATTGACATAAGAGGCTCTAAAAGTATGTCGCGGTGTGCTTAGCTAAGAAATATGATCACTTTCAAAGAAGAATTACTTGTATGCGAGATATTGCTGTGACAAAATTATGAGGCGCTGAGAACGTTTTGGAATCTTTAGAAAGGCGTGCTTTTTATGAAGATGTTTAAAGAACGCAAAGGCACAAAAATGTGAACGTTTATTAGTTTGTTTGGTAATTTAAAAAATATGTGTTCGTTACCTTTTCAAGCGTAAACCACAGAACCGATCATCCTGAAATTCTGCATATACGTTGTCAGGTGTACAAAAATGGACATGTCAGGTACCTTTCATCCCCCGTCGGGGCTGCGGGTTGTTGTAAGAGATACCGCAGCCTCGGCATAAAGGGCTAAGAAGGAACATGGGTAGTTTTTAGTCAGTAGAAGTCTGACACTCCTTTTTGCTCTGCCCAAGAGCGGGAGGGGTATTATGATGATTTTCCACCCGCCAAAAACAAAAGGTACGTTTTATCTTGAATAAAAACTATACTATGCTGTTTCCGTGGAAAACAAACATGATTGAATTATGTTACTATCTAACACTTAAGTAGTATTTTTATAATATTTTAACACCGATGGGAATGATGAAGAGGCTCAGCTCGTCGTTGGGTTCATAAAATGTGTGAAGGCCGACTGCCGCTATATTTGACTGGACTTTAAAATAGAACCTCTTCTGAATATTGGATTCATTTCGTAGTATTCGATGCTACTTGAGAAACTACTCAACGGACTGCACTTGCACTATGCATATTGGATTCCTATTGAGTGAACGTATTTTTGAATCGCTCGATATTTACTTCACTGGTTTTGTAAGGATTTAATTTTCTGTTGATACGGTTTCGTGACAAAAGCATGTACAATTTCTCTATTGAGAAGTACCAACACGTTTAAACATAGTTAAAGCGTAGAATAATTGATTGCTTTCTTGGTACAGTGCTCGCATGTTCTTCTACTGAGAATAAAGTCGTGTGTCTTCTAGCATGTTTTAGTACCAGCCCTGGGTCTGGATTTGTGGCTTGTTAATGGTAATAGTAATAACAGTCTGTTCTCGCAAATAATTTAGTAACAAATGCAGGCGCATTACTTTGTCTAATTTATTTCATCACCACTGCTCTCAAAACGGTGAAGGAAAACATTGTGGGGAAATTGGCATGTCTTTGAACCAAAAAATCTCAGATATGTGACATCTACCAACCCACAGTGGGCCTGCGTGGTGAATTAAGCCCATCCCTCTCCAAGAGAGAAGGCCTGCGTCCCTTTTTTTTGGGGGGGTGGTAAATGATCAAATAACCCCTCCCGCTCTTGGGCAGAGCGAAAGGGAGTGTCACAATTCTACTGACTAAAAACCACCCATGTTCCTTCTTAGCCCTTTATGTCGAGACCGCGGTATCTCTTACAACAACCCGCAGCCAGACTTGCGTCCCTGCAGAGGGATTATAATAGGCTGATCCGCTGATGATGAATATAGTAATTTAACAATTTGGTATTAGCAAAGAGCTGACAATATTTACTACCCAATAACATTCAGGGATTGAAAGCGTATTGTCATGTTGCCATAGCAATAATTTTCAATAAATTAAAATACGCTTGACTACATAATACGACTTTCAAAGCAGACGGTGCCCGATAAAAAGGACTTTGATGTGAATGCACAATTTTCAAGCTGCCAGGTATTTGTGAAACCCCTTAAATCTCTGTTGTGAACTTGCTCGGGATATTTCTAAGGAAATACTTGTCTTGAATTCTTACAAAACTTTGAGCGCAGTTTGCTCTTTGTAGCATGAACGCGTAGATGTAAAAGTGAATTGTACATTACTTTATGTTGTAAGGGCTAATATCCGTGGGCCGCGGGTTGTACACTAGTTATCGCGGCCTCAACATAGAGGGCTAAGAAGGAACATGGGTGGTTTTTAGTCAGTAGAAGTTTGACACTCCCTTTCGCTCTGCCCAAGAGCGGGAGGGGTTATTTGATGATTTACCACCCGCCAAAAAAAGGGCTAATATCCGTTGGTTGTTGTGTGAAATGAATAAAACACTTGTAGGCTACTTATGTAGAGGTAGGTGTCCTACTTATTTGCTCCTATTCCCATCTTGGAAAGAAACTCGTTGAAACCTGGTGAATTATTGCAGAATGTATAGATACCAATGACGAAAAGTCAATAATACAAAAAGGTAAGCCGAAGAAAGTTTGGTTTTTTTTCTATTATTTATATTAGTATATATTTTAGTTTTTTTTTCTGTTTGTTTTAACCTCATATCAGTGACTCCTAAAACCACGAAATTGACACTCATGTCGAATAATCCAAATAAATTCGGCGGTGCCATATTGAATTTGAACTTTTGACCGTTTAGGAGTTCGTAATCAGGCAACCCGACAGAATAAAACTATATACGCCCACACAATATTTTGTTTAAGAATTATTTTCCTACTCCTTAACGGTTAGGCCGTTAAGGAGTTATACCTTTCATCATCAGCTCGTCAACATGACGTGATGACTGCTAGATGCGAATTCTTGAATCATCATCATCATCAGCCTATAATGTTCCCACTGCAGGGACTCAGGCCTCCTCTCTAGGAGAGGGATGGGCTATAATTCGCCACTCGGACACAGTGCGGGTTGGTAGATGTCATATGTCTTCGAATTTTTTTAATCCAAGATATGCCGGTTTCCTCACCGTTTTGAGAGCAGCGGTGAAGAAATAAATTACACAAAGTAATGCGCCTGCCTGGATTTGAACCCAGGACCTACTGTTCGTAAGTTGGGGCCGACACCACTGGGCCACCGCTGCTCTCACTGGGCCACCGCTGCTCTCAATACTTGAATAACTTTATAAAAAACACGAAACACATAATACCTGCCTATAAAATTTGAAAGTTGCCCACGATTACCATGAGATTCCATCATTCATTCCTGACATGGGGATAATGGGACCTCCTCAGGAGTATATTCTTTCGAATAAAATATAATTTTGAGAATCGGTTTATAAATGACGGAGTTATAAGTTTCTCTCCTACATAGTCTCGATTCCTGCCTTGTCATATCCCGATAATATTTGACTTACTGAGTTCCCTACTAAACGGTTTGAGAGCGACAGAGGTCAAGTGACCGCGCTATACGAATTTTAGTTGTGAGTTCTGACACCTGAGCACCGGCTTATTTGGCGCTGTCTGTTGGTTTGTTTGTTGACCTGAAAAAATGTTGGCATTTTTGTAATATTTTTAATTCTATGATGTATTAAATATTTTACTAAAGTAGACACTACGTAGAGTGTAATTTTCACGAAGGAAAGCCGGTGGGTATCGAGTTATGGGCACGCTACGACCCTGGCAGATACAGATAGTCAGCTAGGTTGGTTGTATTTGTGGGGCTGTCTGATTGCCAATCGTGTTTCATATTAACTTCGGTATCGTCGTAGGTTAATGTATTTTGCGATGCACCATCTGAGAAATGGGTTTAGCTGCATTAAATTTAAAGTTTTACAAAGGAATGATATCATGTTTGGATGAGTTCTGTTGATGGCAATAGGCTGGTCTGCAATTGAATGGGATTTATATACATATAACTAGTAGAATGTAGGTCTACTTAAGTCTACTTAATGCAAACGAAGAGCACTTGTTGTCCCCACCACTGCGATATTTCTTTTGTTCTAGACCATACCTGGGAACTCCCTAGTTACGGAGATATTGGGGGTCAAAGTTCCAAATTTTGAACAGATTTTTTTTGTAAAAACTAGTTTTTCAGGTTATAACTTCACTTAAATTACCTCCATGACCCTTTTACTATTCAAAGCATCCACTAGCACAATGTTTTATGATTGCTACATTGAGTTTTAGCGTAAAATTAAAATTTTGACCGCAAAAAAAAAAGTCGTTTTTTGCGTAGAGGTAGTTTGATGTACAGAATGCTTGGTTGACGTATGTGTGAAGGGTTAATTTACACCATGTATATAATAAGAGTCCAAAATTTAAGGCGAAGGTGTACCTACACCTCTGCCTCAATCTTCGAAGATTATGTTCGTGAAACGTAGTATTTCGTGTAACAACACAATATCATTAAATCCTCAGATTCCGTTTCACAATTCAGCTCATACAACAAACCGTAGGTATACGAAATGTGTCTCATTTCAAAAGCTATTTATGTGTTTGTGTAGTCCTCTCGTACCACCTTGAGAACACAAGATCTCTCACCTACCTTCATTAGCGGCAAAGGGTGGAATGATCTCATGTTTGGAGCCGGAGAGAATCAGGGCGGAACTGGGAGCGACCCTTGTAAATCAACCAATAGAATTGGATTGCCAAGTCTGTTGAATTTGAATCGAAGTTACTTTTGGGTCCTATGCGTGGCGCTGACGGATGAAGAGGTTTACAAGTCGGTATGGTATTGTAGGCAAGTCTATTTGTGGTTTTGTTGCAATTTCGAAAATGGTAGAATATGTAGGTAAATATTAAAATTGTTATGTCCAAAATATTATTACATGTGGATAACAATAAATGAAATTGCTTTCCAGACGAAAGCGCAGGAAGTATTCTTAAAAGATTAACTTTGGGTACTTTTATTTTAGAACTAGTTATTCGTTTCCCTTGATATTTTTAACAAAATCCGATTCAAATAGGGCAGTATCTACTTTTTAACGCTTAAAAGTGAATCCTTCAGGGTAGCCCACGAAATTCAAATTTTCTTATGTTTTTTTTTTCAATTTACAGGACAGTGTCAGGTAGTATGTTAAATAAAAAGCCTTTTTTATGAAATACTCGCTCAAGTAAGTTGAATGAACTGAGAGGGTTGTTTTGGTGATATTAATCATGATTATTTGCTAAAGTCACATTTTTGTTGTGGTCGCGAATTCTATTTTATTTTCACGCTTAGAACGCTCGCGAGCAACAAATATTATAAATAAGTTTAGGCTAGGCAACAAAATATAGGCCTAAAATTAAAGACTTAAATTTAACTTCATAAAATATCATCAAAAAGCCCGCATTGAACCCAAAAATCTACTCAATTGTACACAACACTATTTTCTCGTTCATTTGGTTCAGTCACAGAAGAGAGGTATTATATTAATTTAAATAATATTGTTACTGCCCAATAATCGTGGACCGAATGAAATGTGCTGGAAAATTCATTGAATAATGAATAGCGAATGGTTTTATGTTTTCCTATCCGATTTGATCTGACGTTCGACTGGGTTTAAATGTTTACGGGGTAACCTGTACCCTTTGTGAGTACATTGTTGATGTGGAGAAATACGATATAATTTGGGTATCATCCATATTCTATAGAAATAAATAAAGTTTAAGTCTCTTTTTGTAATTAGAAAATAAAAGCTCTTTTACTGTTTTTTGTCTGCCTCTGTTTATCCTGACTAATCTCCGAAACGGCTGGACTGATTTGGCCGGGACTTTAACTCCCATATATCTTATGCGTTCTAGTAGTAAAAGTCCCGTAACTATTATTTTTATTAAAAAAAAAAAAACCCCGAAGTTGCTAACAAAATCATCAAAGTGGTCGACAGCTATGCATATATGAGCTATCACCGAATAACCACACTGAAGTGGCACTGAGCCGGCATATTAGCCATAATGTTTATTTGTGTCTGTATACACTCAGGTTAGGTGGAGCAATGATCTCTTTAAAGTGGCTGGTATAGCATCTGAATAAGAGTGGCCGAAAATTCGTCGTATATTCGTTTTCTAGCAAGTAAATAAAGAGGCCTAATGCAAGACATTTGCATAGTAGTAAGAGGGAACTTAATTATGGGAGAAAATTAATTCGGATTAACTTTTAAGTATATCTGTAATATTAATTTACTTGGGAACAATATAGAGTAATTGATAATTCGATCGAACAACGATAAAGCTATAGAGTAAGAAAAAGTTTTTAAAAACGCATGTGTCTCCGATGAGGTCCGAGCACAGAGATCGTAGGTCACAGGGCACGCGCTGCGCTTGCCGGAATCATTACTTCCTTACAGTAGATGCTAAACTTAACTGCAAAAGCCCATAATGTAGATTTTTTGTCTTTTGAAAAGCATAGTACCTGTCTTATTTAGGACATCCATCATAGGCCCGGAGCGATGAGTTCAGATAAAATAAATTAGACCTCATTTAAATATTCAAGTTAGACCAAGAATCAGCACGTTTCCATCGTTAAAAATTCTTTACAGTATTTCGGTAATAAATTGATTGGTAATCTAAATTGTATAAGAATATTAAGTTGTTTGGAAAGCCCACATTATATTTCGTAACCCACGCTACAGGAAAAATTCAATCCAAAAAGTCAATTTACTTGTTCGTTAAGTAGGTGGATAAAAGCATCGTAACCAGAATAATACATCTTTTTCAGTTCCGTTTTTCCTTAACAACTCAGAACATAAAAAGCAAAAGATTCAAAAACTCACCGTTCAAGTAAAAACATTTACCATAACGGTACGTCCCGTTAAGGCAACAAAGACATTTACAATATCGGTGACTTTCCGAAAGTTGGAGCTGCCAGTATTCAACAGGCGTAGTAGGCATGAATATGGAAAAGGCTACGAGACGTGTAGCGTTCGTAGGGCTGTAGCGCGTAGCACGTAGGCATCGTAGCGCTGAAGTTTGTAGCTATTCTCTCTAGAGAGAAAAGCGGTATGATAGAAACAGCACGTTAGACATTGTGTTTGGAGATTCTACTCATAAAGTATTGTAGTTTTTGTTTGACAGAATAGTTGTGATTTCTATTTAAGGTGAATCCTTCAGGGTAGTCCGCAAAAATCAAATTTTCTAATGTTTTTTTTTCAATTTACAGGTCAGTGTCAGGTTGTATGTTAAATAAAATAAAACTTTTTTTATGAAATACTCGCTCAAGTAAGTTAAATGAACTGAGAGGGTTGTTTTGGTGATTTTAATCATGATTATTTGCTAAAGTCACATTTTTGTTGCGGTCGCGAATTCTATTTGATTTTCACTCTAGCATAACAGCTAGAATTCCCCGAAAGGAGAAATTACTTAATAGTACAACCACGTCTCACCAAAAGTCCCAAGTATTAGAGAGCGAGCCTCTTGCTATCACCAATTATTAATGAAAAACTCAATAACAATTTTTGCTGACCCGAAATGCTTTGTAACGTACCTACCCCCGTACCCGTATTCTTTTCATCCTGTACCGTCCCACAGCAGGGCCTCCCTATTCCCAATCTTCTCTATTTTGGGTTACTGTGGTTCAGTTCTGCCCGTAGGTGTCAAGTTCTTTCCGCCATGTTCGCCTGGATCTGGCGAAATGTCCCTGGATATTTGTGCAATCGAACAAGCTAATAAGTATACAAGTAGAGTTTTTTATAATTCTAGTACACTGAAATATTGACTACAATTTTGTTTTATAAAGCGTTTCGCGTTAAGCGACTGATGTCAAACGCTGTATCGTATGGCATCAGTATCTAAATGCATCTGTATAATCTTAAAAGTAAGTGCAAGTTAGCTGACTGACTGACTGGCTTTACTAGTGTTAGCTTGTTCAACTGTACATAGTAAACTTTTTATTCTGACATAATTTTCATTAAAAACATCAATACACTTACCTAATTTATTAAAAAAAAACAAAAACGGTCCTCTTTAACGAACAATAAGTCTATTGTCATGATTATTAAGTCTCATTATCGCCATTTCATCATCATTTCCGCAAACCGTCATTACCATTCAATGAAAGAAATAAACAGTCCTGTTCCACAATATTTACATGTCCCCCGCCCACAAAGTTAAACTCCCCCTTAATACTTAAGGGTAAAACACGACAATACGAAAATTAAATTTTTAAAGGCCATTGTCGCATCTACAATTCAAATATTTCTTTCTTTCCTTTTGTTTGGCGTACTTACGAGATAAAATGCTTTGTTTTGTTTTTTCAATGTTTTTTTTCTTTGATCCCATTGATATTGTTCTCTTTGAGTTGTCTCAGCTTTTTGAGGACATTTCTCGGATAAGAATATAAACCAGTCAAGTGTTTTTTTTGGTCTTTGTAATATTGAGAGGCGGTAAATGCCTATTTTGTTGGTAGTAAATTAGTTTGACGTTAATAAAAAACAATATTGAGGTTGGTAGAAAAGGTTGTGGCTTTATATTTTACTAGCGGACGTCACGCGGTTCACTCGCGTAGTTCCTATTCCCGTAGGAATACAGGGATAAAAAGTAGCTTCTGTCACCCGGGGATAGTGTAGCTTCCCAACGGTGGAAGAACTTTTCAAATCGGTCCAGTAGTTTCGGCGCCTATTTGTTACAAACAAACAAACAGAGAAACAAATCCTCCTCCTTATAATATAAGTATGGAATAGTAACGTAATAGACTTAATACTTTTAATAGACTTTCCTTTGTTTTATAACAATAAAGCCAAAAGTCCTGAAAGTGAAAGTCCAAAGTTCTAAAATGATGTTTTTGATGTTGATTGAAAACGTTTTTACATGCATAATCATGCAAGTAATCCACAACGGGTTAGGCAGAGGTGTACCTTATTGCCAATCACCCAGTTAAGTTGTAATTCCATGTAATCGTATAATAAGTGAGTCTATTCCCTTCAACCGTGTACAAGTTCAAACTCCATGGCACCTATAACACAGTTCAAGACAAACATTCCATGTTTTAAAACAAGATCCACCTCCATATAACCTCACAGAAAACGTCTCCAAACACCCCATTCCGCCAAAGACAGCCATAACATAATAAAAATGACGCATACTAACATGTCATGAGCGTTTTATACTGTTTCATTATGCCTTATATTTTCGTCTTAAGGCCGGGTAACCGGGTACAGTGCCTTTACAGATAATTTACCTGAAGCTGCAGGCCAACACCAACTTCATTGCTACGAAAATAAAGCTCACTATAACTTTGTCAGACTTGTCAGTGACAGCAACCTAACATCGATCTTATTGTAACGTGAATAAAGTTCATAGTGATGTAGGTAGTGTAAAAGTTTGAAAGGATGGCAGTTGGGTTCATGCAATGCAATGGTCGTCATTTGTTTTGATGTGCTCCTAGAAATCCGGGTAATGTAGGGAGTGCCTCCAAATGTGAGTGATATAAGGTTTTAGTAAGAAACTATCTCATTGTCTTGTAGACTAATAAATAAAGGTGAATTTTGTCTAAATGGGAATGATGAGATATTACCATATTATTATTGTGAACTGCCTGCTTGTTCTCGTGGTAATTAAAGAAGCAACCTAACCGAACCTCGCATTGAATATTTTAATTCTATGATGTTAATAAATGTTTGTTCTACATGGGACTTCATGGGACCTAAATATATCTGCTGAAATGTGGGTGTATTTAATAGTAACCTAATTGTTTACCCCTGCCTAAGCCTTCTTACAAGGATATTACAGGGATGATGTTTTATTACTTGTTTTAAATACCAGTAGATGTTGCCTTTTTTTTTTTTTTTTTGGTGGGTGTAAAATCATCGAATAACCCCTTCCGCTCTTGGGCAGAGCGAAAGGGAGTGTCAGACTTCTACTGACCTACTGACTAAAAACCACCCATGTTCCTTCTTCGCCCTCTATGTCGAGACAGCGATAACCTGTGGACAACCCGCGGCCCCGACGGGAGTAGATGTTGCCTTACAGATACTTGTAGAAAAATAAAAGAAAATGGGTCGTAATTCCGATATTCAACTGCATCCTGCTAGACTAAGAAACCAACCCCAGTTTGGTTTGGTTGGCAATCTAGTCACAAAAATAATCAAGATCCAATTTATCAAAAATCTCAGAATATTAGTTTCCCTGGCCAAGTTGTTTGTTAACTAGGGCACGCCACAACAGCGGCGGTAAGTTCGGGGTCTCTTTGAGGAGTGGCTGGAGAGACGCCACGGCTCCCTTTTTTTTTTTTTTTTTTACACGTTTTGTTCCACGCGCTCCTCAAAGAGATGTCAGCAACATGGAAGGGGCCCGCAAGGGCCAACGCCCGTCATGGCTGCGGGATGTTGTAAAGTCTGACACTCCCTTTTGCTCTGCCCAAGAGCGGGAGGGGTTATTTGATGATTTCCCACACCTCAACAAAAAAATAAAAGTTGTTTGTCAACTACATCGAAACCAAAATAAAATAAGAAACAAGAGTAATTTCAAAAGCAAACACGAAACAAATTCACCTGTGTTTACTAGGTGTGCTGGGAACAAGAAATGAAGGCTTAAATTATTGTTGGTACCCGCAATAGTGTTCGAAGAGCTTCGGAACAAATGTTTTCTCAACCGGTGGAGTTCTCGCTCGAGCTATTAATATATTTTCTATGTAATAATTTCTAGGAACTGAAGATGATATGGTGTTACCATCTACGATGCTCATTTAGGGAAACATTGAAATAATAGACCAATTGTTTTAATAAAGCGTTTGTAAATATTAAGCTTACATAGAATAACATCAAGTTTGTCATTCTCAAATAATTATGCAAAGGTGCACCTATTACTACAACCATATTTCACCGTTCATTTTTTTCGTTCTCTACTATAATAGGAACAATTCATCAACGTGGTTGCTATTAAGATTTTGTGATGGAAAACCCCCAATAAAATAATGCCCAACCTGATCGACTATCGAACGCAGAATCTCATGTTGAGCAGTAGCGCTTGCGACAACTGGACCAACGAAGCACTCGTTTGAAAATGACTTAACATCACGCCTATAGTCCTTGAAGGATTAGGTAGACGATTAGGACTAGTTTTATAATCTGTTCGAAAATAAACTATTGTAATTTGGGCTATGCACTCACCAGCTTTTAGTAATTTTAAGCTTATCGTGTTACTATGTACATTGCATTAAACACACAAATTAGGCTGGTGTTACTATCCATTTTGTAACGGTCGCAGTGCGGTCTATTTTCTACTTGGACCATTTCCCGTTCATATCTGCATATTAAAATTTCACGAGCCGGCTAAATGTCTACTAAGTATCTCATTTTGCGCCATAACGGAACAAAACGGGTAATATTCACAGTTAACTTAACCTGTGGGCAGTTATGGGCTATTGTTAGCGGTTAGACATAACATCTCGCTATCCTCGATGCATTAGGCAGAAGTGTTCCTCAGGTCCCAAAGACCCCAATTATGTTACCTATATCCAGCAATGGGAAGGAATTCTGCTAAGAAATTCTTGAATATTTCTTAGCAGAATATATATTTCTTTTTTATTTGAATTTAATTTTTGTGTGTTAATCAATAAATACGTAATAATATTTTAATTTCTTAATGTAATATTCTACTTAATGTTGGTTTGTTATTTACATAAGTCGAGTAAATAACACAGACTAGACCGCGAGAACTGTTTGACCGCAATGTAAACGTATATGTTGACTTGAACTATAATATAATATACATATTTGTAATGTACTCGCCAAGACCTTTCATTTGATACCAAACATGTTATGGTTATCTCAATTTAATTTTTTTCGACCTTCGAATTTGACGTTTAAATTCCGTCATTAAAAGAATTATTAAAATTTATATAGCTTATATCATCCGCGTTATTCTTACGAATCTATTGACACCTCATTTATTAAAATAGCTTCAGTAGTCTAGGCGCTACGGTGGAACATACAAACATACATACATACATACATAGACTGCCAAAATCATTACCCTTCCTTTTGGCTTCGCCGTAGTCGGGTAAAAATTGTTTCCTCCGGTACTATCTAATTTCTCATAGAATTCATGGCTTAATCATAATCGACGCTCTGCAGGGCTGTAGCGTATTATTTATTTATTTTATTTTTACATTTGCTAATTACAAGCTTCCACATATATGAATCTATCTATCTGTATCTTTTTATATGTCAGTAGCTGTCACAGTATCCATCGATTAACTGTCAAATTGGTTATGGTTCAGTACAAAATGGAACCATTTGACAGATAATTGATGAACACTATGATATCCACTGACATTTGTCTTTAAGTTAAGAAGTGCTTGCCTAACCACGCATTGCATGCTGTGCTTCCTCCATTCCTCGGAAAGCACGTTACACCTTTGGCTGCCATAATAAAGATCTTCGGCAGTCATTACAGGTAGTCAGTGGCCTGAAAGTCTGACAACCAGTCTTACCAAAAGGTATCGTATAACAGACAAGAAATTTGTACACTTTAGGGATTCAATTGTTCGTGTCGCATTTACATACATATAGAGGTTCTACGTATATAGTAGGTATCTTTGTAAGGGTTCGAAATTACACATTCAAATTAATGAACTTCTGTCTTGTCGAGGCGAAATTAATGACATCCTTTAATTGCAATTTATTTCTTCAAATCCCACCTACACGGAAACAACGCATCAAATTTACTTAGTGATCTTAAAACTCTTAATTAACTGCTCAATTAATCACAAATTCTTTAACATTGTTTACATTAAAAAAATATCCCTTTATCTCTAATTCCAGCCCAGTTCTCTCTAATTATTCAAGTTAATTGAAGTTTTGCCGGGACCCGAATCTCGCAGGGTGAGTTATATACGCATTTTCGGACCCTAATTCGCAGCTTAATTCAAAAATACTTGCAAAATTTATCCTGGAATCAGCGTGTTAGAAGTCTGAAAGCAGAGAGGAAATTGTCACCCATATGCTATGGGCAAGTGAGGTAGTAATGAGGGATATTACGTTAGGAAAGTTTTGAACAATGAATGTTTTCATTGACGAATCTTGCGAATGACCTGAAGTAACAATTGTTGAAGAGCTGTTACATCTCGCAAATAATAAGGAATCATCTTAGCGCTGCTCAGAACTGGGCGTGAACCTCACTGCGTCAAACAAGTATGACGCAGTGAGGAAATAAAAGCAAGAAATTATATTCGGAGTTGATGACCGACCCACCAAGAAAGTTGGAGACTCGGTTGGTAGACATGTATCATGTGGAGAAAAGCTGCGCTGACTCCAAATTAATTGGGATTAGAGCGAAAGGTTGACATTTATAACAGGAAAGGTATATTTGGGAATGATATCCATGGCATATGATATAAATAAAAAAGATTTGTTGCCGGTACACGTTCGTATTAATTTGTCTTTTTTGCTTGTAATATTTTTTTTCGGAACATTAATTTGATTGATGACATACATTTTCCGTGTTTTTATGATTATATCGTTATGATTGAATAGGTGTGTTTTTTCTGTTTAATTGTACGTGTTTCCTGTTTTAATGCTGTGTAGGATATTGACTGGATTGATAAATCGGGTGGGTCGCATTTGGACTGTTTTTTGCTTAGATTGCATGTTTGTAGAGACTTACAATGTGTTTATAACGCGACGCCCGTCGGGGCTGCGGGATGTTGTAAGAGATACCGCGGCGTCGACATAAAGGGCTAAGAAGGAACATGAGTGGTTTTTAGTCAGAGAAGTCTGACACTCCCTTTCGCTCTGCCCAAGAGCGGGACGGGTTGTTTGATGATTACCCACCCGCAAAAAAAAGGGGTGTAAAATTATTGTTTTACAAAGTTTTTTATTTCTTTCGAATACTTCTGAACATGCTGCATGATGATGAGCAAGTTAACAATATTCATCATCATCATCATCATCATTTCATCCGAAAGACGTCCAGTGCTGGACATAGGCCTCCCCTAAGTGGCGCCACATTGACCGGTCCCGTGCGTCTCGCATCCAGCGGATCCCCGTAACCTTCACCAGGTCAACAATATTACTAACAAAGAAACACAAACTAGATCTGTAAACCCTACCATATACAATATTATTTCCATAAGGAAACATACAACGCGTACGTTGCGTGGCTCCATGTGGAAATAATTTACTTTGCGCCTCACCATCAAGCCTCATTGCCCTAGGGGGCTGGGAAGTATACACGGCGTATCGTTTCAAAGCACATGTCAATGACCGGACTGCTTTTGTATATTATAAAGGATTATGAATGTTGAAGAATCGACAATTGGAACTTGCATGGAGATAATGGCACTTTAAAATAAATTATTTGTTGTCGATATGGCTTAACAATTCACACAATTTTATACAAGCATGATTGTCTTAAATCTCAAGCTTAGATACATAGTTTATTCTTTTTCTAATAATATTACTCTGCTATGCTCCTGGTTTCGCTAACTTTCAAACGTGAGGTTATCGCATTTATTAGTACTTAACATTGCCAACTGAATCGGATTTTAAGCTAATAGATACATCTTAGGCTTATATAATTTAACGGAAGAAAATTTTAGAATTAGTTCATGATCTGTCTTGGGCCTCAACTGTTAAAACTATCAGAAGTAATTCCAACCGACAGAAAAAATACTGCAAAATCATTCACAAGTCATCAAAACACCAGATAAGTAACATTTCAGTCCGTCATTCCTTAAATAAAGACGACGTTCTTCACGAGCAATAACTGAAGCTCATTTAGTTTCTTCAAACATTGCGACAACAAGACAAACATTCGACCCATTAAGCCAAAACATTCTCTTCTAATTAAAAGGCTTTAATCTTGAGGCCCAAAGAGGAACAAGCCCAAAGACATCACTTAAAAGGCGAGCAGACGAACGACTAAATTACGAAAACGATGACGTAAATTAGTAAAAATCTTTGATGCTAAAATAGAGTCTGACTGAGTCTGAATTGAGTCTGATTTGCCGGAGCAAAGACATTTTTTTATTGTATAAATGATGCCCCACTGCAGAACAAAGTCCTCCATTTCCTCTTTCCACATTTTGCGATCTAATACAAATTCTGAGCAACATCAAAAAATGTGTGTGTTGCAATTTTAAGTCTGTCTAATATCTTGCTACCCGACATGTATGAATTGAATGCAGTTGCTCATTTACCTCTATCTACTGTAAAAGTAATTGTGCGCTAAAGAAGGAGACAATCAGTAAGAGGAAGATAGCATTGCTTCATGAAATTATACTAAGCGATATCTTAGCAACTATCTTTAGCTACTGTCGCAATACAATTATTGCTCTTAAAGTTGCCCGTGTGCAAGTTTAGGCCTTATTTACATTGCTAATTGTCGAGTGTCGTTTTATGCAATCTCTTATTCAAATCCTCGACTGTGTTCAGTTGGATTAATGAGAAAGTTAATTAAGTACGTGGATTAATGGCTAAGTGGGCTAGTTCGTTTATTGTGCCTCCTTTGAGGTTAGAACTTGGTAGTCTTTTCGTTTCCGTTCATGTATTTCAACTGTAAATGTAGTAAGTTTAAATTTATAGATATAAGCTTTTAGAAGCTTACAATCTTTACATTACACATAGTCTATAATAATATCTAAACCATTCTTTTAAAAATAAATGTCTGTTAATTCAACACAGGTATGTTCGAATCAAATGCGCATAAAATCACCAGCAATTCCATCAATTTTGAGCGTTCACCATGTTATCTTCATTTAAATTGCAACTCTGTTCACGTTACTATTTTTCTATACCAGAAACTGTAGGGTCAGAAACTCATAATACACGATGGCATATGGCTTCGTATTATGTTGGGAAGTCCTGTCGGGTGCGTCCCTTTCTTTCCTTCATTGGCGTAGGACTGTATCATCGGTATTCACAACACATCATCGATACGTGTGTGTATGTCTGCTGGCCTTGAGAAGTAATTACACAAAGATGATCCAATTATTGCAATCTCCATAGTATCAAATTCTTGGATCCAGCTTGTCAACAAAACAATCACTTTGTGACAAGCATTGAGTACAGCACAGGCCTACTTATGCATTAATTATTACCAAATCAACCAATATTAAGTGTGTGTGTGTTGGAGCTGCAAGATACTATAGACACTGTGTAAAGACAACCAGTAAACCAACTAATCCAAACGAGGACTGTTATCTAACTAAACTTTTTGTTGTTGTTTTCATGTTGCATCACATACTTAGACAGTACTACATATCTCGATGAGACAACCCTGACCAACTGATGAGGAAAAAACCCAAACATTTATTTGAAAAAAAAAATGGCACTTTTGAATCGTCATGGTAGGTCACCATGCGGCGGCGACCTCTCGCGTCCGGCCCTGGTGCATGCCATGGTCCGGGGCGAGAAAGAATGAGACGCCGTCGCCTCCTTCTGCGAAGCAGTGATGCAGCTAGCGAAGGAGGTGGCGGAACGTGAGAGGGAGAGAACCTCACGCCCCAGCCGCCACCGAAGACGCTCCGAGCGTCAGGGGCCACGTGACGGCTTCCGGCCACCGTAGGCCTGTGGACGGTGAGTTATGGGCTAGCTCGCCATCCGTCCGTCTTATGACGACAAGCCGTGTCGACGGCGAATTCGTGTTACACGCGCGCCTCAAAGAGATGTCATCAGCGTGCAAGGGCCGATGCGGGATGTTGTAAGAGATACCGAGGCCTTGAATAAAGGGCTAAGAACATGGGAAGTTTTAAGTCGGTAGAATTCCAAAAAAATCAAAAATAATCTAATTAGTCCTTCAGATAGATTTCTAAAAAATAAAGAGAGAAAGACACATAATTTTGTTTTTTTTCACGCAAACAAAAGATGGAGACGATACAGTGTTCTTTCTGTTCTGTGATACAGTGCTTCGAAAAGTCGTGTCAAGTCATGTGATGTCACTAGATTAGTACTTTTTTACCCACAAAGTGACGTCACAAGCCCCTACTCATGATCTTTGACACGTTTTGTTTTCGTAAATTTTTATTAATTTGATAAAACAAAAAACAGTATCCAATATTTTTCTGATTATCTAACAGACGGACTAATTCGATTTTTTTGGTGAATACCCCTATTATTATTATTATTTTTTTAATTTTATTTATTTCAAAAATGGAATTGCAAAGTTTACAGATATTGCATTTAGGTATACACTTTTAGGTTCAATTTCACAATAAATACGGGTGAAGTACTGTTCTCTTAGATAGGCTAATATTTAGCCTGTGTTAAGGAGAGACAGTGCCGGTCTCCTGAATTGCGGATTATTATAAAATATTATGGGTGTAATCACAAAATTGGAAATTTCAAGTTTTAAACAGCATCTGGACATAAGTGTCATCAGAATCAATATCAGAATTAAAAACAAAATCGAATCAAAGACGAGATTAAAATCAAACCAAAATTATAAACGAAATTAAAATAAAAACAAATCAATACGTAAAAAAAATTTAATATATTCATTATTATTTATGGAAGACATATCTAGAGTGTGTGCGTCTGTGTAGGTTCATTTTTTGTGTTAAGTGTGTTTAAGTGTGAAGAGGGTATGTGTGAATATGTGAATAGTGTGCGTGTGTGTGTGTTTATATGACTACTTTGTGAGAAATAATTCAGTGTCATCATAATTGAGATCCAAGAGGAGTGTTCGAACCGTTTTTTTTACAATTGTGGAATGAGAGTTTAAAGATTGGATTTTATTATAGAGAGACGGAGCAAGATATAAAGAAAATCGTTTTACGAAAGAGTACGTGGAGGTAGAACAGTACAGATTCTGTCTTTCTGACGTTTAGAAATATGTATATATGGCGTTCTGGAATGTTGGAGTAGAATTGCATGTAAAATGTACTGTTGTCGAACATTCAAAACGTTCCAGGATTTATAAAGTTCGGTCGTAGGAAATAAGATAGGGCGAAAGGTGGCAACTTTAAGTATGGCTCTGTGAGCGATCTCTATCGGCTTCATCACTGTCTTTGCAGCTCCACCCCAGCTTGAAATACAATACGTGATTAGTGATTGGCAAAGAGCGAAGTACACATTACGGATAACTGAAGCGTATGCTACATGTCGCAGTTTTTTAAAAATGTAAATAAGTTTCCGTACGCGGCCGGATTCATTTGGGGTCGGCGCAGTCGGCACAGCATGACCTCTTCTTTCATACTCCCATAAGACTTGTCATCTCATCAGATACCTTTTCATGATTCTTGCTATATGATTCAAGAAAGCAGTTCATCCATCGAAAAACAAAAAATTAGCTTCATTCTCACACACATAGCATAAAAGCCGAAAAAATTGTGTAGTGGCCCATTCCAAAGTGTACATCTCTATGGAGAAGATATCTCATGAACCATACAATCACGCGTGCACGTAAACTGATTCCGGCCATTTGTTCCTAATTGAAATACTGAATGTGTACGATACTATGGAGGTCTATAATATTATAGAATAGAGCAATATTTGGTACTTATGGCTGGCTCTTCAAGGTCTATTAAGATATTAATGGCAAGATGTTTGAACAGCAAATTAATTGATACGATGTAGCTAATGGGACATTATGGAGCTTAGCAAACAATGGTGTGAGTTCCATAAAGGTGTTGTTAGTTTCTTAATTAAATTGTGGGTGTGACTTTCATTTTGTTGGTTCTGAATTCTGGAAACACTATTATAAATTGATATAAGTATTCTGTTTAAAAATGACAAATGAAAATGATTTAGCAAGCCAAGGATGGTCACACTGCTCACTGCTTTAACCAAAAGGAAAATTCTATCAATGGACAACTAAATTTCAAAAGTGTAATGAATTGACATAGGTAAGCTTTTCGTATCATTTTTACCATTTTCTGTTGAAATTGGCGGCAGAAATAGTTAAGCTTTAAAAGGAATTCCCACCTGTATCTATCTGTGTGTGTAAGTCCTGTGATGATTGTGATAGATCAATTATATTCATCATATTTTTACTTTATTTCCATAGAAATACAATTGGGTCCTACCAATTGCAACAAAAATGCAGCTCGGGTAGCATTTTCAAGATTAGGTATTTACTACTGTACTGCATGCATGCAGTAGTAGCAAATTGGATAAATAACCCAGTCAACTATTTTACTATGTAACTCGGTCAACTATACTGTCTTACGATTCCTGTCTTGTGTACCATTTGGACAACGGATTTGTTTCTACTCCAATTTGATTTTCATTTGTTTTGTGTGGAATGAAAATAGAATTATTGTTGCTGTTTCTATTTTCGTATGTCGCTCACGTATTATACAAATGTGTTGATGTTGTTTCAGATATTATTATGTAATATTACATTTAATATTTTTGGGTTTTCTGCAAATATTCAAGTAGTTTTAACAGCTTTAGGTTAGGTGTAAACTATATGCGAAAAAGCGTGCTATTTTTGTTACAAGTTACTAAAAAAATGAAGTAGGTATAAAATACACACCAAAGCCGGGGCACCCTAAGTGGCACGAAAATTAGCTAGGTACTTACTCTTGCAGTAAATTGGGATATCTACATGTACATATCTACTGTATCTACAACCAAGCATTGTGTACATCAAACTAAGTACCCCTACGCAATTTTTTTTGCTGGGAAACGACTTTCACATTTTACGGTAAAACTCAATGTAGCACTCTTAAAACATTGTGCTAGTTGATGCTTCGAATAGTTAACGGGTCATGGAGGTAATTTAAGTAAAGTTATAACCTGAAAAACTAGTATTTACAAAAACAGCTGTGCAAAATTTGGAACTTTGACCCCCAATATCTCCGTAACTAGGGGGTTCCCAGGTATGGTCTAAAACATAAAATTATCGCAGTGGTGGGTAGAATAAGTGCCTTCCGTTTGCGTTAAGGGTACTTTTACACCCTTTTTACACTACAAGAATTAAATAAGTTTTTAGTATTTTTTGATAAACATCAAGTACCTACCTACTAGCGCAACCACTGACGGTTGACTTGGTACTTTATGACCTGAGTTATAAGGTCGAGAAGTGGTGTACCATCTGTGACCGCGGTAGTGTACTTAAGACAAACTCCAAGTAATTGCGAACTTTACAAAAGTGTTCCATTCATTTATTGTAGGTATTTGCGTATGTATTGGTAACCTGTCTCCATAACTTTTGTATCAAGGACGTTAGAGGGCAAAAGCCTATAATTCCATTTTGTTATGTTGTACGGAAGTAGGAAACTTTTATTGAACTTTCTTGATTCGTAAGTTTTCCACGTAGCGGCGTAGGTACTGAACATCTATCATGCCTACTTTCTTTGAAGAATAAACTTTCGTATTTCTACTAACATAACTGTTTTCGCATTTTTTGTAGAGGTTTCGTCAACAGCTATGAACTTGTTGCGAACCGGCTACGAAAAAAAATAAAACATTTATGCAACAAAAATAATACAGTATGTTAACTAACAGAGGGCGTTCCCGTCAACCAAGCATTCTGTACATCAAACTAAGTACCCCTACTCAAAATTTTTTGCTGGGAAACAACTTTTTTTTTTGGTGTCAAAAATCACATTTTACGGTAAAACTCAAAGTACCACTCTTAAAACATTGTGCTAGTGGATGCTTTAAATAATTAATGGGTCATGGAGGTAATTTAAGTAACGTTATAGCCTGAAAAACTAGAATTTACGAAAACAGCTGTGAAAAATTTGGAACTTTGACCCCCAATATCTCCGTAACCAAGGGGTTTCCAGGTTGGTAATTTTTTTTTTAGCATGTATGGATGCTATACTATTGCGGGTTAACGGGAACGCCCTCTGTTAGTTAACATACTGTATATCACAGCTAGGTACTTTATTTTTATTGGTGGGTGGGAAATTGTCAAAATGGCTCCCCTCGCAAGAGAGTGTCAGACTTCTACTGACTATAAACCATCCATATTCCTTCTAAGCCTCGTGTTCCGGGGCCGCTGTATCTTTTTCCTGACTTGCAATTCTTTCGATCAAACGCTAACGTGGACCTTTGACCTTTGGTTTTGGTCCAGCACTTCCTGCCATCTCCTACGACAGAGCTCCGAGAGTTTAACCTATTGCATTAAAATTAACTTAACCTACTAATCTTACAGTGCACAATAATTTGTTAATTTCACGTTGAGTCTTGTCCGAATTCCGTCTTCGGAATTGGGTCAGCTCAAAGTTCCACTGATATAACGCCTCGCCCCAACGGCCACAGAATCCCTATTGTCCTTCATTTGAAGCTGGTAGCTTTGTGCCAGCCCTCATCCTTATTAAACAGCTGAATATAGACCACGTATTCATGACTTCGCATCCGAATCAGGTCTGTCGTGAAAGCCTTTTGATTCTCACAAACATTACGAAGTGTGTTTTTCTTTACACGTCGTCTTATTTTGATACTTTTGTTTGTGTATACTGCGGTACGGATATCATTATCACACATTTTCAAGTTCAGTGAGTTTGTACAAAAGAAGAAAAGTTTTGTTGTTTAGTGTAATACGATTCGTACCCGACTCGATCAGTGACATTTGCGTATTCGCTTTTTGAGGCCCTTATCTTCACATTTATTGACATATATTTGAGAAGTTATCCATCTGTGGATGATACTGATTGTATTTATTGCAAAGAATAAATTAAATGCTATAGGTACTACTACAGACCGAAAGGGAATTGTCTGTTGTGGTGTGGACATCTGACGAGTAGGAACGAATCCCATGTGACTAAAAGATTGATGAATAGGTAATGAATGTTGATGGTTGCAAGGCTGATGATGATGATGATGATGATGGTTGTAGAAGACCAAAAGGAAAGTGGGATGGATTGTGTGAGGAATGATATTTTATGATAAAATATGTTAAACGTCAAACCCACGATGGTTTGTGTGGTATGATTACGTCTCTGTAATTCTGTGTTATTGCATAACAAAAGCAAGACAGAAATTAAGGAAATGGAGTTTATAATTGAGCGTTACGACTTACAGGGAAGAAAGGAAAAAAACAGGTGTTGCTCCGACCCCAAATAGGATTATGTTATAGGATTTGTGGTTGTAATGTTTTTGATAAAAAAACGTAGTTTTAAAACTAAAAAAACCGTTCTAAAACTTGGAAGCAGGCGGGGTCCATTCTATTTGCATTTCATAATTTAATATTCAAATGAACCCCATCTGCTTCCAAGTTTTGTTTAATTTAAAATGTGCTTATTTTTTGCTTTTCAGTTTTTTAGTTTTTTAACTACTTTTTTTTATTTCCGACTTTTTAGTTCGTTTGTGTTTTTTTTTTTACGTTGCCCCGCACTAGGAATTTCTCCTGTATCGTAGGTGCGTTCATATACATTTAAACTCACATACACAAATACCCAGAAACATTTAGGTGTCATATATTTTTGTAATCTACATTTTTTCAAATCCGGTGTATTGGTCTTTGTCTTTAATTTGAATGTAGCCAGTGAAACTCGCGCCATCGAGACGAATCTAACGACGCGCGACGTATATTTTAACTCCCTTCATCCGTTTAGGAGTTATGAGGGAACAAAGAAACAGACATATATAATTACATACATATATTATACATGCACGCCAAACACATAACTCTCCTTTTGGGCTTCGCCGCATTCGGGTAAAAAGGACGACTTATAATTTACGTTACGATTACCCCGCTCGCTTGTTCTAGGACCTCTGACTGATCGCTTAGGTTAAAACGCGGCCAGCTAGTTTGATAAATTTATTTATCGCTTTTAATCGATTTGTTCCGAACTAAAGTTTCAGGTAATTAATGTTTGATCAACGAACTAGACGAAGTGGGAAATGAAAGAGAAACATTTAATCTAACAGTTTAACCGAACATTTTAAACACTTTTAGAGCGTTTTATGTACTGAGACAAGTTTATTTTGGACATGAGCTGAGGTTTAATGTGCTAATATACGATTTTCAAGGAAGTTATTCAGATGACTGTCTCGTAGGTCTAGTGATTTAAGGGACAACTGTTGTATCTACATGAATTTTGAATTCGATTCCCAGAACTGGAAAAGTGTTATTGGGTTTTTCAATCTGGATTTTCTGAATAGCAGCCATGGAATTTGTACCCGGTTTATGGCAATGGCTCGCCACCTATTACAGGAGCTTAAAGATAATTGGCGAAATACGGGTGTACTACATATATACTTCTGCCTAATCCGTCGGGGATGACAGGCGTGATGTTATATTTAGTTGTTCAGTTATTACTTTAACTGCCGCACTCAGAGAGCTTTAATTATTACTTAGGCCATCACTTAGTAAAGGTTTTGACAGTTTTGTCATACAAAAGTATGTCAAATCTTTACTAAGTGACGGCTTAAGTAATCATTAAATAACTCTGAGTACCGCAGTAAGTCCACTTTTTTAAAGTTTGTAAATAACGTAAGTACACACCAATTAATCAGTGTAAACATAATTTGATTTGAATATTAATAGAATATTGAAATCACAATTGCCTTTTGTTGGTATCTGATTTCAATTTACAATTTAATTAATTAGGCAGTGAACGTTTGCGAATTATTTTTGGTAATAAACTGAATCAAGAGTAGACTAAAATTAGTATTATTTGCATTTAAAACATAGGAGTAAAAGAAAATGCAACCCACCCGTTCGTTATAACTTTCTACCGATTCCATAAAACACAGAACAATACAAACCTAATGTTTAGCTACATTCCTACAAACTTCATTAATTTTATAGTAGTTTATTTCCACACAACTCCGCTCACCTGCTCCGATTTACCAAATAAATAAGGAATAGTGTTGTGTGTACCGTTTATAGCAACGTAAAGATAGCCGCAAAGATATTTTATTCCGAGACCATTTAAAGATACTTTATAGTCTTCTAAAATGTCATAATCTAACATTCTTCGAGTTGAGGACCAATAAATCCAAATTTATGCCTAGGCCAGGAAATTGAGTCATCGAAAATGCAGTCCAAACGATCGACTCAGGTATTCCGTGCTACTGCGAATGTCAATAAATTCGCAATAGACACCCGCCGACGTAGTGGCACTCGTTCATGACAAATGGCCTCTTAAGGCCATTTTATAGGCCATTACCCCCGCTCGGTACTCGTGTTCGAACATTCTCAGGCCTCGTAACGACATTTTTGAATATATTGCTTATTTAATAATGTAAAATTGTTTTATGCCTATAAATCTTTGTTGTGATTTATATAGGAGTGAGGCGAAGGCCTAGGGTAAATGATGCGGCAAATTGGTACTTACGTAGAGTGAACTCGGTTTCAAATGTGAGCCCTAAAGCCTGTTATGTAGCTCCTAATTTATGATAGCGATATTGGTGGAGCCAAGCTTCCGATCAATCGATAGAAAGGAGTTTAAATTCTCACCCTTGCGCAGGTAACGTTCTTTATTGATGACATCATGACCGAAATATTACGGACAGAAATATGGAATATTTAAGTTTATGTTGTTCGTAAGAAGCGATGGCTATTATAGTATTTGAAAAATGAAATAAGGAGGAAGGAACTGGCACATAAAGAATAATAACCGTTGTAAGTGATAGCATGGAACTAATGCAACTGGGGTGGGTCAGCTGAAAATGTTTTTTATATAGTAACTTCTTTAGAACAATCTTAAAAACAATATTAAGGGATATCGTGTTACCCAGTAGTACTAGGTGGTAGAGTAGTTAACAAAAAAAGAACTAATTAGTCCATCAGATAGATTTCCAAAAAATATTGGACGCGTGTTTTTTTATTTTTTCACGTAAACAAACAATGAAGACGATACAGTGATTACAGTGCTCGAATACTCGTGTGACGTCATATTCTAAGACATAAAGTTTGTCATTTTTTACCGGTCGGTGACGTCACCAGCTCGCACTCAAATTTCTGACACTATTTATCTTCGTCAATTTTTATTGATTTGATAAAACAAAATATACGTATCCAAATTTTTTTAATAATCTAGCAAACAGCAGCAACTTTTTTTAGTTAGTAAACATCCCTTTTATATTGTAGGTGTGACTTTAATTTATGGATTCTGAATTTTTGAAACACAATTTTAATATACAGAAATAATGCTGTTTAAATCATATTTTCTATAGTCAGGAAACATCCCTATTGGGTTGTGGAGGTCAGATAGGCAGTCGCTCCATGTAAAATACAGGTATTCAGCTGCCCCGTCAGGGCTGCGGAATGTTGTAAGAGATCCCGCACCCTTGACATATAAGGCTAAGAAGGAACATGAGTGGTTTTTAGTCAGTAAAAGTCTGACACTCCCTTTCGCTCTGCCCAAAAGCGGGAGGGGTTATTCGAAGATTTACCACCCGCCAAAAAAAAAAAAAAGGTATTCAGCTGCATGCGGTTAGATTGGAAGCCGACCCCAACATACTTGAGAAAAGGCTAGACAGATGAGATGAACTTCTCTAAAAAAAGAAAGAAAGAATACATAATTATTTAGCACATGCCACAAGTGCATACATCACACAATAAAACATAAAAATAAACTAAAATATTTACAGAAAAAATTAAAACGTGTGTGCATCTCACGGCTGCGCCAATTAGGACCAGTTCAGCAAACTGCCGAACAGCTAGTGCCCGACGCTGGTTTTCAACTGGCCCTGAGATGGTGATGTAACGAACGTTAAACAGTTTTGTCCTTTGTGTAAAACAAGCATTTTAACTGCAAGAACAACTTCATACAAATTCTGTCGAATTTTGTTGCTTTCCACAGATGCCTTTGAAAAGGTTAGTTAATCGGATCGAAACACCGTACAGTGCCTTACCATATATATTCCTCACGAAACGAAACTTACACTTCATTCAAGATACCATTCACCCGTGGAGAAATCCAAGTGTAAAGTTTCCGCTTTAAAACTTGCAAGTTGCAGGCAAGTCGGGTTGCTATTCGATTAGGTAACGACTGTTCAAGTTGGTGTAAGCCACTGCAAACTACTGTGTTCACCACAAGGTGTGGTTATTGCGAGTTGTCGGGTGCAGGTGACCGGCTCGGATTGTGTAGAACTTGGTGTGTATTTGTTGTATGCAATTGATATTACGGGATTGTTTCATGGATCAAGATTTGGATATCTGGATAATGGATAGAAGCAGAATACTACGAGTGAATAAATCAAAAATTGTTGAATTTGTTACCTAACCATAACGAAGGCAGGTAGGTATAACATCATGCTTACAATGCTCGCAGGGTTATCCAGAGGTGTGCTTAATAGCGCCCACATTTCGTCTTATATTTTGATCCCCATAACACAATCAAACCTAGGAACTCATGCATAATAGTAGCTGTTAAGATAAGAAGAAAACTTGTTACAGAGATAAAGCGTAAGCCACTTTTCATACGTTAGCACAGCCGCGGCTTTTCTGATTGTCAAAAGCGTATCTTCGTTTAAAATTACATTTGCCCGATGTAAAACGTCTTTTATCTACAAAAGATTTTCATGAAAAATGTATTCACCATAAATAGCTCTAACCAATGAAAATTGTCCTACTTGATAAATAGTATACAGTAAGTGAGCAACAATAAAATATAGCTGCCAGTAGCAAATATAGGCAATGTTTCCAATCCATGGCCTCCACTCAATAGCCTCAGGCCTTTTTGTCAAATTGCTTGTCCCACTGATTTTTCGGCCCACTATAAATAAAGTTTGGTACATTGTTGCTGAAATTTCCACTAAATCAGCGGTTCCTAATCTTTTTTTGGACAGAGGCCAATTTTATAAACTTTTTGTTAGCGTTTGCCATATGGTTCAAGAATTAAATACCTGCCTGCGTAACCTAACCGGATTTAGCTAAATTCCAGTATTTTACACGTAAGTAAACCACTGGAACTTGGTTCATGGATTTTGGATTGCGCTCCGAGTGCCTTCCATTTGACCGAGAGGTGGTTGTAGACAATCCAGTCCCATATACTTTACCATTCTGTGATATTACTCAGAACTTATCAGAAAAAAATATATTAAATGCTATGAAAAAAAAATCTTTTTAGCATACTCGTAAAGTAGCATGCTATTTGTTGTAACAGCAAAGAAAATATTTTTATATAAATAGGTACAATTTTGTTGCCTCGATGTCATTTTTGAGATTGCATTTATTTTGCAAGTGTAAAGCTCTCCTGGATCATAATTTAGAGCTCTCGGGGACCAAAGGTTGAGAACCTATGTAGGTAGGTACTAAACGGATTCAATGGATTCATGTTGAATTCAATGTGGTCTGGATTTTATTTGACAATTTAGTTTCACCACAATGCATTTATAAAGCACTCCTCATACGATGCGTGAATATTTGAAATAATTGTCAAAGGAATAATAGTTTGTGTGTTTGTGCTTTGTGAGTAGTAGTGAGTTGGAATTTGGTTTCTATTTTGTTGAATAAAAGACAAATGCTTTGACGGATTGTTTAAAAAAGGTTGAAATATTTCTATCCGTTCATTTAGTTCGGTATTTCAAAATTATTACTTTTTGTAGAAAGAATGATTGATTATAACTGAACTGACTGAAGTTTTTCTTTGTATCCTACCATCATTCTATCATTTAGTACCTTTCATAATTTTCATTTTCTTATTTTTCCATGCGCCTTTTCTATCTTATTATCACTTCTTCAGTTTCAGCGTATCATCGCTCCTCATTATCACTTTTGGTATTTCCAAGAACAACTGAAATTGAGTTATAAATAAATAACAACAATGTTCACTTTTCTCCACCGGATATCTTAGAAATTTTTAATAATCTTGAAAGCATATACTTACCGATATCTACCTACAATAAATATAGTTAAAATGAAAAATGAAGCCTGATGAATGAATAATGATAATATCAAACTTTGTAAATACCATAAGCCTACAGTAGCCTACTTTTTGGGGCATTGCACTGAGAAAACCAGACGCGCAAATTGAACTACGTACTAATAATATTTTAAATGCGAAAGTTTGTGAGAATGGATGGATGTTTGTTATCCTTACACGCAAAAACTAGTTTATAACCTGGATCAACACGTAGGATAATTTTGTTTTCGATAGTATGACTCCGTGGGAAAAATATCGAACTCCACGCGGGCAAAGCCGAAGGCATAAGCTAGTTGGTATATAAATAAGCTCTGTGGTGTTACTACCATAAAATACACCTACACAACTTTGAACCTACGTATATATAACAACATTTATGTACTGGAAACTGTTTCGGTAATACCTTCGAAGCTGATAGGATTCAGGTTTCCAGGAAAATTACCCTCGTTGTTAAGTAATTTGTTGCCGTTATACCTACATATGAAATATTATATCTTAAAGAGCTCACGATTCTTCTGAACTAAGTAACTAACCTTTGACCGCGTGAAATTGTTGTGAAAGTACTACTTTTTTTTTTAAGATCAACTCCGGGCCCTTCTCTAGAGAGGATGGTTTGCTGCTGAACCGGACAATCCTGTGTGGTAACCTCAAACGAATTTAAGGCCCACAGCCAGGGCATGCAAAAAAAACCAGCCAAGTGCGAGTCGAATTCGCGCACCCAGGGTTCCGTACGAATCGCCGTCGCCTCCTTCTGCGAAGCAGTGATGCTGGCGAAGGAGATGGCGGAACGCGAGAGGGAGAGAACCTCTCGTCCCAGCCGCCGCGGGAGGCGCTCCGGGCGTCGGAGGTCCCGCGATGACCTCCGGCCACCGTAGACGCGGGCCTGTGGACGGTGAGTGATGGGCTAACTCGCCGTCCGTCCGTCTCACGACGAAAACAGGCCGTGTCGACGGCGCGTTCGTGTTCCACGCGCGCCTCAAAGAGATGTCAGCAACATGGGAGGGGCCCGAAAGGGCCGACGCCTGTCGGGACCCGGGTAGTCCAACGGTTATCGCAGCCTCGACATAGAGGGCGAAGAAGGAACATGGGTGGTTTTTAGTCAGTAGAAGTCTGACACTCCCTTTCGCTCTGCCCAAGAGCGGGAGGGGTTATTCGATGATTTTACACACACCAAAAAAAAAAAAAAAAGTTTTCCGTACGAACAAAGTTTAAATAAAATAAAATAATAACTTTTTTCAGATTTCAAAGAATCCATAGAATATTAGTGGTAATAACAAAAATGGTTATTTCATAATGTGGATGTTAACCCAGTGCCAGACGTACTGCGTGTCCAGTCTAGCGTTGAAAAACGCCGGGAAGATTCCAGTTTCTTTCCAATGTAACTTTCAAAAGTTTCAAGAACATTGTCCAGTATGAATGTTATGTATTTTTCTAATAAAACGGAAAAAAATGGAAAGAATCCCTTTTTAATTCGTTTTTTTTTAATGTGACTATTGAAGGGTTCAAGTATATTCGCCAGTATAAATTTCATGTATGTTCTTAGCCAATGTTCTTGAATTTTTCGAAAGTTACATTGAAAAAAAACGGAATAAACCAAAATTTGTTTTATCCGGAAAAAAAATAAATTGTAACCTTCGGCATTTTCAACGCTAGTCCAGCCTATGCAATAACAGCCAGGATGCTGTTGGTGCTGGCACGCAACCTGCCAAGCGCAGCGGTGGCGCATCGTTTGCGAAGTATGGCGTGAAACCCATCAACGTGTGCGTAGGCAAACCAAAAAAAACATATTATGTAACTAAAAATTTATGCTTTTTGCAGTGTTTCCTTTATCTATGCTATAACACGTTGCTTTGTACCCTATAGGTTTTAATTCCCTTGTGAGTGTCGAAAATTTGCGGCATAAACGGCTGTATCTTTTGATTGTGTTGGCTTACAAGTCAAATTTTTTGACAGCTTTAAGGGACAGTAGACTTGTATATAAATGTCAGCTTCATACCTCTACGCGTTCCTGAGAAAATATGTCTTGTCAGACAGAAAGACGGACGGTCGGACTGACGGACAACAAAATGATCCTATATGGGTTCCGCTTTTTCCTTTCGAGACACGGAACTCTAAAAAATACATTTAAAATGACTGAACACTAAGGGCACCCCCTGTGGGGTTAGGACCTTGACTTTGTGAGTAATTTAGAGGAAGACAGCAAAGGGTTGACTGGGTTTGATTAATTGGGGGTAAAAGTATTAGTTTAATTGTATGTTTGTGTGTATTGTTTATACATATATATATTTAATTAAAATTTATTGATAATGCAATAGTTTATTATAATTTTTATCTCAATTTTAATATTTTATTCATGTTTGTACTGTGATTGACAAATGGCAACATGTATAGATTACCTGAATAAATGAATTTATTAATATTATTTATAAAAAAAGTTATTGTTAATTTCCTCGAGAACTAAAAAGTACTAGTAGTACTTTGTATCCGGATGAAATACTCTATGTCTGTAAGGTACACCTGGCAACTTGTGTGCAAAATTTCATAATTATCGGTTCAGTGGTTTTGGCGTGAAGAAGTAACAAACAAACTTAATATCGCATTTATAATATTAGTTACGGGACGGAGGACGAATCACATGTGACTAAAAAGGTGTTAGATATAAATGTAGATGGATGGAGAGGGAGAGGAAGGCCAAAGAAAAGATGGATGGATTGTGTGAGGAATGATATGAATGAGATAGGAGTACATGGCACCGTGACGTATAACAGGGAAGAATGGAAAAAGCAAACGAGTTGCGCTGACCCCAAATAAGGGCAGGAAGATAATATCTGTACTGCATCTTAACATATTGTAACGACAGTAGTAAAAAAATAAACAGGAACTGATTAATTATTTTATTCGGGCAGAGCTTCCACTTACAAGTTTCACAATCGAGCGCGACAAGACCTCGAAACTGAGCTTACAGGGCATTATATAGACGTATATCCCCACCGGAGGCATCCAGTAGTTATGGCGGTGTCTTCGCTTGACTGTGATTGGCTCGCTAGTGGTTGCCTGTCATTGGCTGGCTAGAGTGGCATGGCTATGGTTTGCTAGAGTGGCATGGCTATGGTTAGCTGTTATTGGCTGGCTAGGGTGGCACGCTGTGAGCAGGCTGTTGTAACAATATCATTGTCTAATGAAACATTTTTCTTTGTACGGTTAAGGTTAGAGGTTTGTAAAGTTCAGTTAGCATCTGGACTGACTGTAATAAACGATCCATTGAATTTAACCAAGACCCAGGTGATACTATGTACAAGTCTAAGACAGGGACTTTATAAGTTTTGGAGTTTGTACCGCCTGTGTCTGAAGCTCACAACAAGTTTTTATTTCTAAACGACATACTGCGGTACTCGGAGATATATAATGATTACTTAAGCCGTCACTTAGTAAAGATTTGACATACTTTTGTGTGACAAAACTGTCAAAACCTTTACTAAGTGATGGTTTATGTAATCATTAAAGCTCTCTGAGTATCGTTTGTTCATGTAGAAAGGGTATAATGAGATGTTTACGTGTAATAAACATGAAACTTAGCTATAATTATGATGAAGTATTTTGTGGTGATTATCAAAGCGCTACCAAGAGAATAAAAACATTCAGCATCATTTACATTTATTCAGGCGATCTTTTGAAAAGAGCCTAGCCTTTTCCCAACTATTGAAACCAACCTGAAGCAGCTGAATACCAGTATTTTACATGGAGCGACCACCTATCTGACCTCCACAGCCCAATAAGTAGGTGATAAGACACATTGATAAGACTGGTTGTCAGAATATCGAGCCACTGACTACGATATAAAAACAGAAGTATTATCAATACCGAGAAAACACAACTAACGGTTCCATTCTATTGTCCCCAGTAATAGACTGCGTGGTTTCCGGCTGGGGTCCATGGTCGGACTGCGACACCAACTGCGGATCAGGCAGCATGGTGCGAAGTCGTCGCGTGGTACAGGCTCCTGCGCACGGGGGGCGCCACTGTTCCTCGCTGGTGCAGCGTCGAGCCTGCCAGGAACATCGGGGGTGCTCCGCTGATAGTGATGTTCCATTGAGAGGTAAGTTTCTGTGACAGTGTCATCATCATATAATTCTCTATGTATGTGAGTTTAAATGTTTGTGAACGCTCCCACGATACAAGGGAAATTCCTAGTGTGCAGCAACGATTTAAAAAAAAGAAAAAAAAAACTGAAAATGTTGCTCTCAGAAAGAGCGTGCCATTTTCACGCACTCGGAACACGTGATATGAATTCCAGTGTAAATGGACGACTGTTTTTATTTGTATTAAAACAGACCTACTGTTATTATATTGTTGCAGAATACCTTTCAGTATAACTTAACATCACACATGGTTTCTTGTGGGGTAAGCAAAGATGTGTCTAGTAGATGCAAGTGCTTGTTACAATACCTGGTGTACAGTACTGGATAAGACTCACACGTTAGGAATAGTGTTGGATATTTTTTCCATTAATGGAATGTCACAGAAGTAGACCAGAGTCTGAAGCTTAATAGCAATTTAAGCTAGCTCATTACATTTTTGGACATCTGCGCATAGGTACACTCATCTGGCGCATATGAAGAGGTACCTATATCTAATTTTTTGGCAACAAATATGATGTTACGTTATGTCGAAACTTCTTCTTTCTTCAACGTGTTGTTAGTATCTATCCTGGTGTCCAAGGGTCTTTGACTTGTCTCGTATCCGGCTCTGGTGCAAGCCATGGTCTGGGGCGAGGAGGAATGGGGCGCCGTCGCCTCCTTCTGCGAAGCAGTGATGCTAGCGAAGGAAGTGACGGAACGTGAAAGGAAGAGGCTTTCTCTCGGCCCAAGAGCGGGAGGGGTTATTTGATGATTTCCCACACACCAATAAAAAAAAAAGAACCTTGGACTTTGTTTTACATGCCGGCCGTCTATAAATATCTCCCAGACATGCTTGTTTTGTTGATACAATGTGATAATTATGCAATATCTCGCACATTAACCTGAAAAATCAAAGGTGTGTGTCGAAATAAACGTAGTATCTTAACAATGTTCCTTCTCACAGATGAGACTGCAATGCTCCTACCTGGGGGGCTGTCCGTCAGTCGTCACTCCAATGAGACGGTGGACATCCGCAAGAACCTCCGCCTCCGCAACCCTGACGACCCTGAATCTAACTCACATAGAGAGTAAGTACATTCTAACACGTATAATACACCTTCAAAACATGGACTGTTAGGAACTAGATCGGTATTAAAGCCGACATCCATCAACTTTTTTACATAATTCTACCTTAGTGAATGTTTTTACAAATAAAGCGTTCCAGTGAAGATTTAGATAAAACATACCAGTGCTGAGAAGGTCAAGTCATAGTTTGTATTAAAATAAGCTGCCAAAATGTCTATAGCGCAATGCTGTTCAAAGTGGTTTTAAACTTATTATTTATTATCCGTTCAAAAAAAGATCGCCCTTTTTGAAGTCGGTTAAAATACGAATAATGTTGCCCAATGTTAGCCGGGACCAACGCGGCAACGGTTTACTAAATACTTTCCGAGACACGGATATAATGCGTGGTGACCCATCTGTGGACCAACCTAGGCAAGCACGGATTAACCTGAAGATCAACCTAGCGGCTGTTTTTTTTCAGTATTCTTTTATTTTAAACATGATTATTTTGATGTTTCTTATATAATTATATTATTAAGGGTATGGTCACTAAAGCGAATAATTTAAGCTTCTAAAACAACAAGATAAAACAATGATGGCTGTTTAGTGAAACATTGTTCGTTTCAAACAATTTCATTTAAAAAATGTGAGCCCAAATAAAACAATGTGTAAATCTGAAATCCCTTTGTTCTTCAAAACTGAAAGTTAAATAAAACATAATGTCATGTGTGACTGGAAATTCCGTTTTGTGATCTAAAATAATTTATTTTCACAATGTCATTTATTTTATGTGAATGTTAAATTACTTCATGACATTTTTTTTGTAATACCTTGAAAACGGAGCCACTGATAAAATATTCAATTACATTAACAGACAAATTATTGATGGAAATAATAATCTAGGTTTAGTTGATGAAATATGAGCTTTTTTAACCGACTGCGCCAGAAGGGGGAGTATTTTGTGAAAGTTATTTAGTAGTCATTTAGAGACGCGATCTACGTGACAACTTAAAATTTGAATCACTCATTCTGTTTTTTTTTAAACATTCGCTACATATATATTTGTGGAGGCTTTAGCATACAATGTGTAATAGATATCATTATTCATCATTCTCTTGCCCATAAGTATTCCAATAGGGATGTTTTCTGACTAAAAAAAAATATGATTCTAATTAGTCCGTCTGTTAGATTATCGAAAAATATTGAATACGTATTTTTTGTTTTATCAAAATCAATAAAAAATGACGAAGAAAAAACGCGTCAATGATTTGAGTAGGGGTTTGTGACGTCACTCACCGTTAAAAAATGTCATACTAATGTCTTAGCAAATGACGTCACACGAGTTTTCAAAGCACTGTATCGTCTTCATTGTTTGTTTACGTGAAGAAAAAAATGTGTCCAATATTTTTTGGAAATCTATCTGACGGACTAATTAGATTTTATTTTGTTAATTACCCTATTTATTTAGAGTCACCGCAGCATGACTTATTCTTCCATACCTACTTCTCAATTACTCGTCATCTCATCAGACACCTGTCTTGCCATATCATCCTTCACACAGTCCATCCATCTGTATTCCATAATGTGTATAGGGTAAAAAACATAATACAGGGTGTAGACGTACCCGTCGGGGCTGCGGGTTGTACACAAGTTACCGCGGCCTCGACAAATAGGGCTAAGAAGGAACATGGGTGGTTTTTAGTCAATCGAAGTCTGACACTCCCTTTCGCTCTGCCCAAGAGCGGGAGGGGTTACTTGATGATTATCCGCCCGCCAAAAAAAAATAAAAAATTGTGTAGGCGTACCCTTCACGAAGCAGTCCAACCAAGCATTATGTACATCAAACTAGTACCCCTACACAAAAATAATTGCTGGGAAACGACTTTTTTTTGGGGTGAAATATCACATTTTACGATAAAACTCAATGTAGCTTTCTTAAAACATTGTACTAGTGAATACTTTGAATAGTAACCTGGTCATGAAGGTATGAAAGTAAAAAAACTAGTATTAAAAAGCAAAACAGCTGTGAAAAATTTGTGTGTATGGTCTAGAACAAAAAAAATATCGTAGTAAGGTGAAGAACAAGTGCTTTTCGGCTAAGTTAAGGGTACTTTTACACGTTTTATAAAAATACCAATACCTAGGCTATGTGAAGCCTAAGTTAGACAAGCCGCAGGCTTATCTCAGCCTACTAATAGGGTAGTTAATTAAAACAATCTAATTAGTCCGTCAGATAGATTTCCAAAAAATATTGGACAAGTATTTTTTCTTTTTTCACGTTATCAAAGAATGAAGACGATACAATGCTTTGAAAACTCGCTTGACGTCATATTCTAAGACATTAGTATGACATTTTTTAGCGGTTAGTGACGTCACAAACCCCCACACAAATCTGTGACGCGTTTTATCTTCGTATTTTTTTATTGATTTGATAAACCAAAAAAAAACGTATCCAATTATTTTCGATAATCTAACAGACACATCCTTATTCAAAGCTGCTCAGTGTCAATCAGATCATAACTGTATACAAGACAGATACCCTGTGGTAGAACAATAGCTACCACAGATACTCGGTCAATTCTGTCCAGAGACTATAGGATCGATATCCCGAGCTATTGACAGACAACAGGAAATGAGAAGCTCTGTGGCTACCAACCTAACAACGAGAACCGCTATGCATTTAGGACTATGTTTGTGCATTGTGTTCTTTCTGCGTAGGAATATGTTTTGTTTTATGTATACTATAATTTTATAAAGAGGGAAAATTGGTTTGTTATATTTTATGTAGATAAAATCTCTGGAACTAATGATCTGATTCTTAAAAAGAAACAGTGATTGTAAGATACATTATTCGTGGGTGCTCTAAGCTTTAAATTATACTTGTAACAGCCGAGCAATCGCAATTTTTGCGAACGAAGTCGCGGAAAACGTGCTAGTGAGATATTATATTTATTGAAAGCTACCAGGAGGCCCAGAAAATGATCGAATCGTGCAAAATAGCCTCTAATCAAAGTAACTTTGATTTGTTTTTTCTAGGAACATCGTAATTAAACGATACTAAGGACACTTATTAGGAGTACTTCATGGTATTTTTATTCAATATTATTGAGGTAAAATAAATAAGAAAATAAAATAAGAGATGGACTTACCTGTTTAATATTTTTTTCAAGGAAACAAACCAATTATAAAAAGCACCTTATTTCTATTTGGATTTTATGAGGAAAATAATTATTACTTCTGTAAATATTACGAGGAACATATTTACTCGTTTTTTTTTATTTCTGGATTCAATATTCAAAAAAACCGAATCAATTTCCGAGGCCTCAGAAACCATTTGTCATACATTTCAAGCCAGAATAAGCACAAAGCGATTCTCAGGCTAATTTCCTGCCCGGAATCGAACCGATATTTTTCCAAATACGTTTTGTAACCGTTATTTGTACCCTTATGTTTCATTTCACGTTCTTTTGTCCAGATACTGTGCCCAGTTCGAGGTCACCAAGGTATCGAAGGCCTGCCACACGGATTCCGACTATAAGGCGTTGAGAGAAGGTACGTTTCAGTTTCTTTTAAGTTAACGACGAGAAAATTGAAAAGTGAGAAACCAATCTAGAATTTCCGGAGCTTGTGTTGTATAAAGGTTGTAAAAAGTTTTCTCTTGAGTGCATTTTGAGCTTCAACTATTGAATTAATGAAAAGATGGTTGGTTTTCTTAGAAAAGGTAATTGAAGTTACTTGCCTAATTAAAAGCGGTGGAAAGCTTTTGAGTTGCCTATCGTATAGTAGTACCACTTGAGTAAGTAAGAAGAGCAGGTATAGGTATTTTGAAAGAGAGGTAGAAGTCTATTCAGTAGTGGTCATTGATAGGCTGAACTATTTTTTTTATCAAAAGTACTTATAATAATAATAATAATAATATTCCACAACTATCACACAACGCCATCTAGTCCCAAGCTAAGCAGAGCTTGTGTTATGGGTACTAGACAACTGATAAACATACTTATATATTTCTAAATACATACATATTATAGATAATTTACACCCAGACACAGAACAAATGATCGTGCTCATCACACAAACATTTGTCCTGGGTGGGAATCGAACCAAAAAAAAAAAAAAACAAAAAAACTTAAACTACTGTAGGTACTTAAAATGCTATGAGCAGTATTTGTACTCAAAACTTGAAGCATCTGGAGTGGAAGTAGGTGTTTATTGATTTTGACCTTTCCATTTTGGCCTTTAAGGCATTTAATCTAAGTTTGTTTTCTTACTCTCTAAAACGGAATTCAATACCTATAAATGGCTATTTCCCACAGAACTGACAGCTCTTAAACATGGTTTAAATGTGTTGATCGTGTTCAGTTTCATCTGTAAAATTCACATTTAATAATGGGGATTTATTAGTACCCTTTCGGTTACGAAACTCTTAGAGAGATAAAAAAGAAAGACAAATGGTTTATTTTGCACAAAGCCATTATCTGCCTAATGTTTTCCCAACTATGTTGGGATCGGCGGTCAGTCCAACCGGAAGCAGCTTGATACCAGTATTTTACATGGAGCGACTGCCTATCTGACCTCCACAACTCAGTTCGTACTGGATAATGCGATATCCTTTGGTAAGACTGGCTGTCACACTCTCTGGTCACTGACTACCTGTATCGACTGTCAAAGATCAATATAGGTATCAATTCTTTCGCACAAAGTGAACATTGTAAAAGCAACACACAGCTCCACAATCCCAGAGCCAAGTTCGCAAACCTAAAAAGCTTTCATTAGCCGATTATTTTAAATCTGTTTCCATTACCCTCAGGTGCGACGGTATGCGTTCTCTGCGAGACAGCAGCTCTCCGACGGGACCTAAAATGGCGCTGCAGTGGGCACGGCGTCCCTGGTCACGCGACCCGTTTCTACGCGCTCGTCGCTCCCCACTGCCACGGGAAATGGGTAAAGGCGGCACAGAACCCCGACAAAAGAAGCGACTGCTGCTCAAACCCACACTTTATATTCGTTTAGAGGTGATATTATGACTAATATGTATGTTAATGTATGACTTTTCCGCTCTAGGGGACTACATTTTATCTGCTGTAGAGGACCACCTTTATGTCACCCTGAAATAAGGTTGAAAATTAGTCAACTATCTACCAGTGGTCGCGATTGTAGTCACGGCGACCAATATAGCTATACAAAAATATTTATGAGGATCTGTCATTGTACGGGAAATGTAAACAAAGCGAGGTTATGTTACACTGGCAATGTATAGTTTGATGTGTCGCCGTGTGTACAGTCGAACAAGTTATTAAGTATACAGGCAGAACTCTTTATAATTCTAAGTACATTGAAAATATTGACTGCATTTTTTTATAATGCGTTTGTCATAAAGCAACTGATGTCAAATGTAGTATCGATTGACAATAGTCGCTAAATGTATCTGTGTAAAAGTTAATAGTTAGCTGGCTGTATAATTAAAAGCTTGTCTGAATAGAGACTCAACATACTTTAATGTGAATGATTTGCTGGTTCGAATGCAGAGTTACTTTCTCATTCTGTTAAAAAGAGCCCTAGTGCGGTAAAAAGCCTTTAGATTTTTTGGACGACAAAATACAGTTTTAAGGTATAAGTTTAGATATTTTTTTAGAAATAAAACAAATACCTACGTAGAATTGTTTCGATAAAAGTTAAAACAGTTATTTTTTTGAATTTGTGACGATTTAAATATTTGGTCTGTCGAAAGAATAATAGTATGGTAGTGTGTTGCATTGCATTTGTTAATTTAAGAAAAATATCGTGTAACGGATCATAATGAAAACAGTCACGATTGCATTTACTAAGACTTGTAAGCTCAATGTAACATGTAAATAAAGTACTATCTTATAGGTCAGTATTTTACTTTTTAACCACTATTTCTTCAAGTGTAGAACACGGTAATAAAAGGCCCGGGTTCGACACCCGGGACGAGCAAAACGAAAGTGAATTTATTTGCATTTATGATATCTCTAATATTTTCCAAGTTTTTTTATTTTAATTCATAGGTTAGTGTAACTATCAATGATTTTGTAACTTTAGGAAATAATTTTGATAATAATACTTTAACTAATATAATAAACAATAGTTTGTGAATACATATCTTAACGACTTATGTACATAATAATGTTAAATAAATCTCATTATGAAGAGACATTTTGTTTATTTCTTGAACCTCATTCGTTATATATGTGTGGTCACGTTTCACCCCTTAATGGGGTGTATTTCACCCTCAGGGGTGTCATTACAAGAAGTGAAAGTACCTTACAAATGTGCTTGAAAATTTAAATGAAATAGGGAGTGCTGACATAGACCACAGTGAGGGTAAAAACAGTAGTTCCATTGACATTTATACAAATATTCCAAAGGGGTAAAGATTACCTATTTTGCCCGAAACCCATAGGTAGCCGAGGTCTACGCCAAGTCCAAAGCATCGGTCAGACACAAAACAAAATCTCCCATCCATCCATTCAAGCCATTTTAACTTTACCCATTCGTAATTTACTTGTCAATATTATTTACCTCAATGCCTACAGGTATTTTAAACTCAAGCAGGGTGAATGTAACCCAAAACAATAAAAAAGGGTTCGTCAATCGAGGCTCTTAACCGTGACGTACAGATTTGTTCAGTAAGTGGATCGGGAAGGGTTTTTCAGGAAACTGAAAGGAAAATGGAAGCAAAATAAGGTCCAGGAAGTTTTATTGGTCGATTATGCATCCTTACAGATGTTAAGTGTCTACGTCTAATTCAATTCGATTCAATTCATTTATTTAACTCAGACACATAAATTCATACATTGTTATTAAGTACATTTAAAATGGTGTGAGTTGGCAGTTCAATACCATAATTCTAACTAAATGTAACATCAAATAAAAATTAAAAATTATATGATAGAATTATTAATTTATAATAAGTCTTTTTCATGTCAAGTAAAAAGTCCACAAACCGATATTAAAATAACATTAAAATAAATTGCTGGAATTACTGTTTCGTTGGTCTAGTGAACGCAAGCATCACTGATGGTCATGAAGACAGTATCATCTGCTGATGTTATTCTCAACTATGGGTCGAATTGCAGTCTAACAATAAAATTTGCAGCTGAATAACAGTTTTTTTAAATGGAGCGACCGGCTGGTAAATGAGGTCATTAGGACCTCTTGGCTTGCCGAGAGCCTGCCAGCCTTGCCAGCCGCGGGAGGCGCTCCGGGCGTCGGGGGCCCCGCGATGACCTCCGGCCACCGTAGACGCGGGCCTGTGGACGGTGAGTGATGGGCTAACTCGCCGTCCGCCCATCTCACGACGAAAACAGGCCGTGTCGACGGCGCGTTCGTGTTCCACGCGCGCCTTAAAGAGATGTCAGCAACATGGGAGGGGCCCAAAAGGGCCGACGCCTGTCGGGGCCGCGGGTTGTCCTCTGGTTATCGCGGCCTCGACATAGAGGGCGAAGAAGGAACATGGGTGGTTTTTGTCAGTAGAAGTCTGACACTCCCTTTCGCTCTGCCTAAGAGCGGGAGGGGTTATTCGATGATTTTATACCCACCAAAAAAAAAAAAAGGTCATTAGGACCTGGGTTCCATCCCCAGAACAGGCAAACTATTCTGTTTCTTAAATCAGAATCCCTACAATTTTCTGCAATCGGAATCTCTTATTAATTCATCTCCCATACGTTTCGCCAGTTATGTTTAACTAGCTTAAAATTATCCCACGGGAAGATAAAATCGGGATAAAAACTATCCTATGTGTTAATCCAGGTTGTAAGCTAACTCCATAACAAATTTTATTGAAATCGCTCCAGCCGTTTAGACGTGAAGAAGTAAGTAAAAATTTAAACATACATATTATACTCACACACAAACTTTCGCCTTTATAATATTAGTGTGATTCCCGTGAAATAGAGGGCGAGCGAATTGTGATCAACTGGGCATAAATTCAAATTCCGTGACTGTTACTAAAAAAATTATAATGGAAAAACACAAAAACACTTCTCTAAGAACCTCAGTCGAACCCAGAAAGTCACCTTTGCGACCACTGGTCCAACGAGTCAGCACACCTTAATTAAATCAGCCCATTATTTGACGAAGAGTTTGGCACTGTCAGTGGCATCCATCAACACCCGCGGGTCTAAAATGGCCGCTTTATCAGAATCCACGCAGAATCTTAGTATGAATCACGTTAATAATTTCAAATCCTTAAAATGGACTTTATGTCTATAACTATAAAGACCATTTTAAGAATTTTAAATTTTTAACATGATTAAAATTACGGTTCTGCTATAGCGGCCATTTTAGACACCCTGTACTGTCCATTATAGGTCCATTTTGCAGGAAATTGTGATAAAATTATCGACTTGCCTACGAATTACATAAAGAAAGCGCGCAGAGTTTAATTATTTTCGTAAATACACGACCGGACCCATTATTCACCATCCGCCAAGTGTAACCGGACGCAGCTGAATACAACTATATGAGATGAAGCGATCGCTGTCCATCTGATTTCCACCACACAATTAGTACTTGGAAACATGCGAAGACATGTGATATCTGCCAACCCGCACTGGGCCCGTGGCGGATTATAGCCCATCGAGAAGGATGGGAAAAAAAGTGACCCAGGCCTCCTCCTCTCTAGGAGAATCTAGAGAGATTTTTTTTTCTGGTGGTCGGAAATCATCAAATAACCCCTCCCGCTCTTGGACAGAGCGAAAGGGAGTATCAGACTTCTACTGACTAAAAACCACCCATGTTCCTTCTTAGGCCTATATGTCAAGGCCGCGGTGACTGGTGTACAACCCGCAACCCAGGCCTGGGTCCCTGCAGTGGGAACATTATAGGCTGATGATGTTGATGATGAGTTAGTACTGGGTAATACGATGTTCCTTGTTAATTTTTTTTGGGCTACTAACTACAGCCGGGATCAACAGATTGACGTGCTTTCTGAGGCACGGAAGAAACTCAGTATGTCATGGGTGGTCACCCATCCATGGACCAACCTAGCCAAACACGGCTTAACTTGAAAATCGACCCAAGCGGCTTTTATTATTAACAGGAAACAGCATCGACAAAATCCTTATAGCTCATCAAAAAATAATATCACAAAGAGAAACCACAAAATTTCCGGTTCCCAAAATACGACGCAATTATTTGAAGAAGCCACTTGTTTATACACACCAATGCTTCCTTATTGTTGTTCGACGCCTTATTTCTTTATTTGTCCAAATAAAGAGATATATTTTCAGCCGTCGTATTGGAATATGAGGGTCTAGAAAAGGCTTCAAGTGTGGGATCAATTGGCTACTTTCCTGACTTAAAAAAAAATGATTCTCAGACAACCTAACTGGTTTGTTTTGTCGAATTAATAAAAATATACGAAAATAAAACGGGTCAAAGATCATGAGTTGGGGCTTGTGACGTCACTATTCAAGAAAACATATGTGTCTAATTGGATTTTTGTTTACGTTACAGTGTCAGGGCAACCGAGTTCTGCTTGGGTGAAATAGTACGTTGTTATCCAAGGGACGAAAATTACTTATTTAGTTACGAGACGGGGTTTGGCGCCCGTAACGTAGTGAGAAAATTTTATTTGTTTGAACCCCATTGTAGACTGCGGGCAATATCGCCGGTCGATTGGTTAATGGTAGTTGCAGAAACTTTGAGATCGAAGCCAGATAATATTAACTTCTTTACTTTGAGCTTAATGTGGAAGCGTTGCTCGCGAAGTACAAATTTTAGTACGTATGCAATTTAACAGCTTAGGATTCCCGTATGTATTTACAGAATTATAATGAATTCGGTATATATCATAAAGAAAACAAATGAAAAACTTATTTAGACCACGACCCATCCAGACGCGGCTTGCAGAACGAAGTTAATTCGGGGAAAAAGCAAGTTGAATTGACGCGACAGTCAGTCGCATCGTCCGTGGCCGTACACAGTTCATAAGTTACGCGAGCGGAAAACGAGCGAGAACGATTTCCTGGATAAAGATCATTTGAAGAGGAAGTTTATAAATAGAGCCTCAAGGATGTTAGTGTTCTATTATTGGCTTAAAACAATAACTTATGAGGATGTTTCGCGCAAACTAATATTGTATTATTTAGCACATTTTTATAAAATTCCAACATCCATTTTAATCATCTGCTGAGCTTTTTCTGAACTATATTGAGGTCGGTGACGGAACACCAGTATTTTACATGGAACGACTGCCTATTTAAAAATAACCCGGAGTAAATAAACTGAATAAATCAGAGCATGGTCAGCGTTTGATGTTCCCACTGCTGGGACATAGTCCTTTGCTCTCTATGAGATTGAATGAGCTACATCCACCACGAGACCCTAATGCAGGCTGATAATTGCCCCATACTAGCACAACACACACACACACTACTAACATGTTAGCACAACTCCATGTACTTATACGAGTACTCATCAGAAAGCTCAAAGTCACCATATGGGAAATGGAGAGGGCTATGCTCGGATATTCCATGCGTGATCGAATCAGAAATGAGGACATACGTATGAGAACCAAGGTTACCGACATAGCCCGAAGAATTGCCAAACTTAAGTGGCAGTGGGCAGGGCACATTGCTCGCAGAACGGATGGCCGATGAGGCCGGAAAGTTCTGGAGTGGCGACCGCGAACCGGAAGACGTTGCATTGAAAGGCCTCGCACTAGGTGGACTGATGACCTGGTGAAGGTTGCAGGGATTCGCTGGATGCGAGACGCACGGGACCAGTCAATGTGGCGACACTTAGGAAAGGCCTATGTCCAGCAATGGACGTCTTTCGGCTCAAATGATGACACACATATTTGAGCAAATAAAGTTAATATCTGTATCTAGTTTTAGGAGAGATACTGGTATCTTCGCTATGTTTTCCTTCACCGTAAAGAAGAAGAGTGTACAAAATATATAACCAATTATAATGTTGTCTCTGGGCGAACACTGCTCTCCGTTTACATCCATAAATACCACTTTCCTTACCAAGTTCACAGTTCAAATATTATTTTCATTGTATGCCAGAAATTACCAAGTCATCTATAGCTTCGTATAGCGACTACTCGGATCCAAGTTTTCGCACACAAACAAATTATTGTTCGACCAATGGTGCTTGAGGCCGGAAGTGACACTACTCAAATTCAAATTAAGCCAGTAGGTACAACTAGATCCCAGTATAATCGACGCACATCAGTCCTCAAACTTGTAGCACCACAGTATAACTAATTTAGCGCAATACATCAGCGCACCATGTGTTAGATCCATTAATAACCATTTAGCATAATCACGGAGAGACCATCACTTTACTTGAATGTTCAAACTTGCTTATATAACGAGGAAGCTGTTTACTCCTTTTAAGGAATATGGGCGAGATGTTATTGTTATTTTGTAGGTATTTGTTTATTGTGATGGTGTGACAAAGATAAGGTAAGAAATGAGTATATTAGAGGAAATTACAAGAGGGTTCGACTGTCTGGACTTGTGGTAAGGAGGGACGACTTGCATGGCGACCTTGGTGGAGACTAGTTCGGCGCGGTATATTTATGTATTTTAAACTAGCTGTTGCCAGCGGCTTCGCCCGCTACAACTCAAGAATAATCCCACGGGAAAATAAAATCGGGATAAAAACTATCCTATATGTTAATCCAGGTTATAAACTAGGTATCTGTGTACCAAATTTTCTCCAAATCAGTTCAGTGGTTTTTGCATGAAAGAGTAACAAACCATCATAAAAACTTTCGCTTTTAGCTTTGGCTAGCTGTTGCCAGCGGCTTCACCCACTACAACTCGAAAATGATCCCACAGGAAGATAAAATCAGGATAAAAGCTATCCTATGTGTTAATCCAGGTACTATATGTATACCAAATTTTATCTAATTCCGTGCAGTAGTTTTTGCGTGAAAGAGTAACAAACCATCCATCCATACATACATACCTACTTAAAAACTTTCGCTTTTATAATATTACAGTAGGATTTAACTTAACATACTTTCCGAGACACGGGGGTCATACCGACAACTTCCAAACTCCGGGCTTCTACTGAAGAAATTCCTGGTGGAAAAATCCCAGAAACAGTTTGCCCGACTCGGGTGTCGAACCTAGAACCCCTCGAACAGTGCACCATCTTTTTACTAGGTATTCTCCCAACTTAGTGAACAATCATAACTTTGATCACACACACATACTTCAAAAGAACGTGTCTCCCCAAACTTATACTATAAAATTACCCTATATCTCTAATAAACTAATCATACAAGCCTTAAGAGCTAATAAAGTAAGGACACGTGATATACGGACGAGCCGTTAATGGCTTCATGTGCTATAACTGGATAACTGCACGGTAATGACATACTGCGGTTTGTTACTCTGTGGGAAAGCGAGGGGGACGAGAATACTCGTAGATGTGGTGGCTATTTTTATATGGAGCAGGTGGTTTTAAGCTGAAAAATAAAATATAGGTACGAACATCTGGTGCAGTCACAAGCACTAATATTTTTACCCGACTGCGTCGAAGGCCAAAAGGAGGGTTATGTGTTTGGCGTGTATGTATGTCCGTTTCTTTGTTCCCTCATAACTCGTAAACGGATGAAGGGATTTGAATAAAATATACGTCGTTAGATTTGTCTTGATGGCGCGAGTGTCACTGGCTACATTTAAATTAAAAAACAAAGAAAAATTGCGGATTTTGGGGGCCATTATTGCGTATTAAAAAAATATATTTTCTGTTACCATCGAGTAGGGTATCAAAATAAAGGGTTTTAAAAGGAGATTACAAAAATATATATGACACTTATACGTTTAAAAGAAATTCAAAGCCACAAATCCTATAAACAAACACAAAAGTTAAATCATCTGCGAAGAATTTATCGCGACCAACGAAAGAAGCAACACAAAGGAAATAAAAAGTTGGAAATAAAAAATAGTAGTTAAAAAACTAAAAAATCCGACTGAAAAGCAAAAAACAAGCACATTTTAAACTAAACAACAACGTCCAAGTTTTGTTTAATTTAAAATGTGCTTGTTTTTTGCTTTTCAGTCGGGTTTTTAGTTTCTTAACTACAATTTTTTGCACGAAGCCACTTTTAAAGAAGACCCCTCGTGTCAGACTTGTACTGACTAAAACCCACCCGTGTTCCTTTTTAGCCCTTTGTGTTCCAGGGCAGCGATATCTCTTTCGAACATTCTCGCAACCACGGCGGGCGTTGGCTTTTGCGTTTGCCCTTGTTTGAGTTGCTTGCGCGCTAGCGACACAGCCTGTTGTCATAAGACGGACGGTGATCTAGCCCATTAATCACCGTTCACAGGGCCGCACCTAAGGTGCCCGGAAGCCACCACAAATTAGGTTCCGTTTTGCAGAAAAACGGTAAGAACCAATTTTTGAAACTTTAGACCTTGAACAATTTTTTCTCAAGGTATGTTATCGATGGGGACTTATCAGCATTCATTTAAATTACGGTGTTCCAAACATACGTACCAATTTTTAGCTTTATGCGATTTTTGCAGCCTTTTATTTTTGTGGGTGGGTAATCATCAAATAACCCTTCCCGCTCTTGGGCAGATCAATAGGGAGCGCAGACGTCTACTGATTAAAACCCACCCATGTTCTATCTCAGCCCTTGTGTCGAAGCCGCGGTATCTCTTTCGAACAACCTGCAGCCCCAACGGGACCCGCAGCCCCGACGAGCCCCTCAGCCCTGGCGGGACCCGCAGCCCTGACCGGAAATTTTGTAGCCTCGTTACTATAATAATAATAAAATAATAAAAAGCTTACAATCCACATTTCCGTGGGCGGACGTAAACACCAACAACAACACGAAGTCCAAAAAACAAACCACACTCAGTATTCCTTCCACGTCAGTACACAAAGCCACAGTATCTTTTCTTCAGTAAACAGTCGTCCAAGGATCACCAACTAGATTGGCGTCCATCAGCGCGGCGCGTGGCGGTCGCCCCTAACGCAATTTGTTCGTCTACGGCGAATTTGCATGTATATTGGCACACCTTCCATTTAGACCTGCCTGATAAGGGGGAAGTGCCAAAATTCGGCTTTGAAACGTTTTCAGAAAATTTTTAGAAAGCTCTTTCGACGTAATTTTAAGGGTAAACGTCTGATAAAGGGATTGCTTTGAAGGTTTTCAGAAGGTTTACTTGATTTTCTGGGAGTTTTATGGTTGAAAGATTTTGTTAGTTCTCTTAAAGTTTATCTAAAAATCGTTTCAAGTTTGTCGTCTGGGTAAAGATGGTTTTTATTCGGTCGAGGCTAGATTTTGATTCGATTGCGACTTCAATGCCTACTTTACCTGTGTTTTTATTCATGTCACGTATATTGCTAAGTAACCTCATTTCGAAGAGCACTTTCATTTATTTCAGTTTCCAATAAATATATAACCAGAGGACACAAGGGTTCATCATCAGCCTATAATGTTCCCACTGCAGGGACTCAGACCTCCTCTCTAGGAGAGCGATATACATATCCATGCACCAGGCGGGCCCAGTGCTTGTTGGTGAATGTCACATGACATCGAATTTTATGGTTCTAATGCGGTTTCCTCACGATGTTTTCCGTCACCGTTTTGAGAGCAGCGGTGATGATATGAATTACACGGTTGCAGGCAGGCTTGGGTTCAAACCTACGACTTACTGTTCATAATTCGGGACCGCCACCACTAGGCCACCGTTATGCATTTCCACAAAATTTTATTTCAATCTAAGACAATTTTATCGTTATCGCTGGCCCTATGTTACTTAGTCTAAGGCCCTCAGATCGACAGACTGGTCAGCGAACGCAACCCGTATGATATTTTTATCAGATGCTGAATGATCAAACAGTATAATTCGGACAAGTGTCAGTCGAACTCGTACAAAAATAAACGGCAAAAAAAAACACGTTTGTGTTATGGGAAACCCCTTAAATATTTATTTTAGTATTTGTTATTATAATTACCTACTGTTAAAAAAATTTAGCTACCACGGTTCATGAGATACCTACAGCCTGACGGGCAGACAGAAGGACGGACGAATTACCTACACACGCTTTTCAGTATTAATTCACCGGGTAAGTTTTACTGGTACAATCAATAATATATTAAAACTAGAGATACGTTGTCCGCCCTCAAAAATGACAACATGAAATGTAGCCAATTGGCCACATCGCGCTCAGTTACGCACCAACCTCTCGTGCGACGCTACGTTTGTTTTTAATTTAAATCGTGTGTGTAAACCTGTGCATCCCGCTGTACGGTGTCATATTTTCTGTCTGTTTCTTTACGCGTTTAAGTAGATAACCAATATTTTCGCCGTTTTTAAGCGCCTCGATGTTAGTTCATGACGTGTCTATATGTAATACGTCATTGGGTACGATAAGTAAGAGAGCTCGACTATCTTCTGTCATAACCCGTGTTTATTCCTATTTTTTCCTCAAAATTAAAACTGAACTAATGCCCAAAATAGACACTGTAGCACCAAATTAAACATAAAAAAAACCTCCTTATTAGCCCAACTGAGCCCATTACGAGCCAATTAAGGGAATAATGACAATAATCAACGGGTCTGTAATGGCTGCGTGAAGTTCTGAACAGGGGAAGTTTAACCACGGTGAGAATAGGAACACGGTACAATAGGGGCGGCTGACTGGAACTAATTTACTGAACAGGAGATTGGTAGGTACGGCTAGTATTGTTGGTTTATTTTGGGGAGAGATGGCGGTTTGACGTGACGTGATGTGTTTGTGTACGACGTTCTATGGTGCCTTTGATTTTATATTGTTGTACATTGAACTCGCATACGTATACAGGGTGTAAATGGCAGCCCTCCGCTAACTGACAGGGTGCCTTCAGCTCCTTATTCAGACTCATATTCCTAATCTTAAAATATTTTACTTTAATTTTTTAATCGTTCGTTCGTCTTTTCCTCTATGTATTTCATTGTAAAATTTCAGTCTCTGTACGCAGCACTCTATTTATGTAATGTAACGACAGTGGTAAAAAATAGACAGGAACTGATTAATTATTTTATTCGGTCAGAGTCTCCACTTACAAGTTTCACAATCGAGCGCGACAAGACCTCGAAACTGAGCTTACAGGGCATTATATAGACTGATATCCCCACCGGAGGCATCCGGTGGTTATGGCGGTGTCTTCGCTTGACTGTGATTGGCTCGCGAGTCGTTGCCCGTCATTGGCTGGCTAGAGTGGCATGGCTATGGTATGCTAGAGTGGCATGGCTATGGTATGCTAGAGTGGCATGGCTATGGTTTGCTAGAGTGGCATGGTTATGGTTAGCTGTCATTGGCTGGCTAGGGTGGCACGCTGTGAGCAGGCTGTTGTAACATTCGGCCGTCCTGGAACAATTGCTCCCGCAATGGAAACAAGAAAACAGTGATTACAAGTCAGCTCAGAAAAACCAAGTTAAAATGGGGCTAGACCTCTCTGGAGATTTATGAAATCTTCGGTTTTCAATTGTTCGTTCACACTACTGGTGCTATCAGACAAAAGCACTGCTACGATATGTTACAGCGGATACTAAACCTATAAACCCGTTGTATCATATAATATGACCTTTCACACTTCTTAGTTTATGTCAATCATTACCTAACTCCTCAATATCATTTAATATGGGCCAGAAAACCAATCTTCTAACAAACAAGAGTTAACCTGGCTAGCCCCCTATAGCATGGAACTTTAAGCTGAAGGAAAAGGAATAAATGCATAAGAAAATTTGTAATAGGTACCCACTTGTACTAATTATTATGGACAAAGATGTAGGAAATGCTTAGTACCAAAATTTTTTTAACGACATACCTTACGATTTAGAAAATAGCTGTACCACGAAAATGTCTTTTAAAAATAAATTAGGGAAGTTTGTTTTTAACACCTATGTAAAAACCTCATTACAAGAGATATGTAGATTCCATTTATGATTATTTATTGTTGTATAAGTAGGTATATATTTATGCCATACTACCTTATGTTTGCGGCTTCACCGCTATTAATTGAAGTGTTTTAACGCAACTTAAATGTTATAGCATTACGTTATAGTCAACTTTTGTGTTCAATAAATGTGTTTATTTTGTAGGTAAAAGTGTCGTTGTTATTGATGGAAACGTACTAACAAGTTGTTACATTTAAATTAAATATAACTGTTTTACAGTATGGCAGAAGTAATATACCTTGTAACACGGATGTAACCATGAATAAGCACTTTTTAATTCATTTCAATTTACTAGCGAAATGTGTGTGTAGGTACTCATGAGTATACCTCTGCCTAACCCATTGGGTATTACATGCGCGATGTTAAAAGCATTTAAGCATTTAAGCCGCCAGTAGTCATCGCCTGGCGCCAAAGTACATAATCATAGTTTTTTTTTAGTAAATCACACTATTAACATACTTCCTTTCCTTTTTTTTTTTTTTTGCCTTGTTACTAAGTTTACTAACCCTAGTCGTTAAGTTATTTTGTTGTTACTAACACTATGGACACTTGTCTGAATTAAAGAGTTTGAATTTGAATTATCATTTTTCACCTTGTATCTAAGTTACGTCCCATTTCTTTCCAGCTATTCTAATCTGAGATAACCCTACCGCGCCTAGATTGCACTGGTTTAGAAACCCGATCTGGGATAAATCGTAAGACATAAAGATAGGTACCCGGTTGTAATATTAACAGTATTATAAGAACTCCTTAATATCTGCGATATTAAAAACATGAAACACTTTTCATGTAAGAAAAGATAAATAAACTGTTTTGCCAAACTAACGGATGAAGAAACGGAAGAACCAATTTAAGTTAATTACAAAAGAACAACAAAAGAGTAACAACAGTTAAATATCTTGGGCATTTTCTCGCTGACGACCTTAAGGACAATGTTGATATTGAAAGGGAGCGTAGGGCTCTGGCGGTCCGAGGTAACATGTTGGCCCGAAGATTCGCCCGGTGTAGCACGTTAGTGAAAATGACACTGTTTAAGGCATATTGCCAGTGCTTCTACACGGGGAATCTTTGGATCAACTATACCAAAAGAACGTTGGATGACCTACGCGTACAATATAACAACATTTTTAGGATGCTGTTGGGACTGCCGCGATGGTGCAGTGCTTCGACTATGTTTGCGCAAAACCGAACTGACGGCTTCCACGCCGTCATTCGCAAGAAAACTGCGTCGTTGTTGTCAAGGTTGCGAGCGAGTGGCAACAGTATCCTAAAAACTGTAACGGAGGGTGTCGACTCTCCGATCATTATAAGTTTTGTGAGAAGGACAATCACTGAACATTAGTTTGGGGATGTCCTTTTCACAATACTATTAAGTCTGTGTTTTCTGTTAGATTTTAACTACTAACACTAGATATAAGTTGTTTTATTAATTACTAACACAATGGATCACGTTGTCTGAATATCAATAAATTATTATTATTATTATTATTATTATTATTAAACGCACGCACACACACATGCACTCACACATATATAATTCTTAGCGTGTCGGTGGCAAAACTTCATTACATATACACACTAACACACTACACACGAATACGTTTTTCTATTCTTCCAATATAATTTTATGTGTTTAAAGCTATTAAGTACTAATGTTAAGTTAATGCAACTCTGGCCCCCAAGATACCCACAGGCGCAGCCTCGTTTCAGGACATCAGTTTTATCACCATTTTAAAATTAAAAATTAGCTTGCTACTGTCATGTATTATCAGAGCTAAGTTAGATTTAGAATTGGATGTCGTTAACCCTCTTTCCTACATTATCCCCTTTACAGTACGCACAATGTAAACATGACGTCACATAATAATATTTACTTATAAATCGGGTTATTTTTGGAAATCAGAAATTTTGTTGATATTTATAAAATTCAGAACTTCGTTTTACTCCTTGTTATTGTCATGATGCATTTTGTAATATTTTCCATCGCGCGAAGTTTGACACAACTCACACAACTAATCTGGTACCGTAAAGGTTTGTTTACGTTATAGCCTACCATCAACGATTACACAATTACTCACTATAGGTATCTGTACATCCACATCGCAGTAAAATAATATATATATAATAATACTACTTTTCGGCTTTTCATCTTGTCATTGCACAGTACTGAACAAATCGTTCACGTCTAAATGGTACACAATAAACGGCATCTATCGAACGATCTACTTACCTAAGATAGGCATAGACTTTGACTTTGGCGTTTCGTTTTAGCTTGCTTGGGCTTTGGCTCATCGGTCACCATAGTGAAAAGTAATATCGGGCAATACATGGCATAAGATCATGATTAGTCATTGTATCGCGTACTGCAGTACAGTCCGAATTACATGGACATTTTTACATAACACGTGTTAATACGAAATCTTAGCAACAATTTTATCACCGCAAGGGATTCAAGCCCAAAATCATGATAAACACTCCATCTGACTTGTAACGCGACTAAACTAAAAGACAGGGCGCAAACTACCGTCAATCTACGTTATAAAAGATACGTGCAATACCTGCAATACGTGTGAATTTCTGTTGGAAAACTAGGATCGTACCTACATAATCACTAATACCGACCTATAACATTTTTTTTTCCATAACAAGATTTATGTGACTTGCCTCATACCCACATCGTACTTACTTTTTTTTTTGTAAGTTTGATAAACGGGCGAGCTATTATTGCTAAGTTATGAATGGACTTTCTTTAGTAACTAGATAGAACTAGATAGAATAAACTGACGCACTTCGATTACATTAAGTACTCGGGATGAGAAATTAAGACGATCAACTTAAATTCACCTGGTTGAATGCCATCGCGTCATGATGTTTTATACCCTAATTAAGAAATATGTAAAAATTAGCAGTTCCTCATATTTAATTTTAAGTTCCTCGTTTTCAATTTGTCAAGAACTTTATCCAATAAGTCTAAAACTGTTTGAATATCGGCTGGCGGTAGCAAGAGATCGCCAAGGAATGCTATCTATATCTCTGATAATAGTTTAATAAAATTATTGTAGCTATTTATAAGTATCTGATCTACATGATTTACTTTGTAATTGTTATTGTTGGATAATCTAATGCGCACTTGAACTAAATATGTACATTTTAAGTTCTTAACTCTTTAGTATACAACTAGTACCTACTCGTAAAACATTTTTTTTTGTACCGGGATAATATACTGATTAAGTGACTATGATTATATTTACTTAACGGGCTTACCAAATTATTTTGTCTACGATTCGCATAATTATCAACTCATGGGGCACTCCATGGTAAAACACATTTGGCTTATATATTTGGCTAATGGCATTTGGCTAATTTGGCAAATATTGGCATGTTTACTGACCTTGTTATTTATGCATGGTTCCTGGCAGCTCTCAGCGTGAAGTAGGACGGTTCCTTCCTTCCATGTCCTTGGTTGCTGTTGACAATCTTTAGGTAGTCTTAATTTACCGTAGAATCGTTGCTGGCAGAGAGATGGATACTTCTTGTAACTCAAAGTGTCTCACAGGTGGTTACTGGCCGCAGTCTTCGTTTTCAAGGTCAAATTATGGAATGACCGATGCGATACTGAGGGTAGGCGCTTCGTGTTCCATCCAGATTGTGGCCTGCTTTTTCAATTTGTGCCCTGTGATACTGGGATGGGAGACAATATTTTCCGTGCAGGCGGTGTGCATCAACGTTATTCGTTTGAATTTTCAGACCTCGTCCTCCACAGTAGGTGACCGTTGACTTTTAAATGTAGCAGAGCGTCGTTTTATCGTAGGTTTTTTTTTTATTTTATCCCACTTCTGACTGTAACGACAGTGGTAAAAAATAGACAGGAACTGATTAATTATTTTATTCGGTCAGAGTCTCCACTTACAAGTTTCACAATCGAGCGCGACAAGACCTCGAAACTGAGCTTACAGGGCATTATATAGACTGATATCCCCACCGGAGGCATCCGGTGGTTATGGCGGTGTCTTCGCTTGACTGTGATTGGCTCGCGAGTCGTTGCCCGTCATTGGCTGGCTAGAGTGGCATGGCTATGGTATGCTAGAGTGGCATGGCTATGGTATGCTAGAGTGGCATGGCTATGGTTTGCTAGAGTGGCATGGTTATGGTTAGCTGTCATTGGCTGGCTAGGGTGGCACGCTGTGAGCAGGCTGTTGTAACAGTAATTAATACGGCAAAAATTAGAAAATCAACAACGCATGTTGTAACACTGTAACTACGACGCGTTATGTCAGCAGTTCCCATCCTGCCTGGCTACAGAGTTCAACGAACTCACAAAAAATATTGCTTATGACTGATTTTTTGTTAGGGTCAAAATCACGTTTTACGGTGGCACTTAATGTGATGCACTTAAAACATTGTGCCGATGGATTAAGAGAAGAGTGGACGAATATTGGGGAGGCTTTATCCCAGCAGTGAGACAAAATAGGCTAAATAAAAACCTTGGATCTTTGACCCCTAATATCTAAGTAACTGAAAGGTTTATTTATTACATTTGGGAAAACAAACAGTAGTATATTAAGTATTTACAGTAATAATAATAATAATAATAATATTCCACAACTATCACACAACGCCATCTAGTCCCAAGCTAAGCAGAGCTTGTGTTACAGTCTTAGAACGTCTTAAAATTAAAATGAACAGATATATGTATATATATTTATGGCTGCGGATGTTAGGGTGGCTGCTGCGGTGGATGCTGCTGCCCTTGCATCACGATCTACACCTGCTGTACAAAGATTTGCTAGTGGCACAGAGCTATCACAACCTCGACGCAGACAAGCAATGGGCGTCTCCGTTGAAGATGCGCACTCTACTCCATCGATGTTTGTCACTTCCGTGCCGTTTTGTGGGAATAAACTACTATAAATAATAAACTACTAGTAGGTATATACTATCCACAACATTTTCCAGGATTCCAGATGACTCATGGTGAGGAGAACCAGTGCCTTTCGGCTTAGTTAAGGGTACTTTTACACCCATTATTTTCCTGAGTCGGTGGCTAGTCTCCGCTAAGATTCGCCGTCGTCACCAAGAACAGTCAAGAGGCCTACTATAGGGATGTTTACTGACTTAAAAAAATATGATTCTAATTAGTCCGTCTGTTAGATTATCGAAAAATATTGGATACGTAATTTTTGTGTTATCAAATCAATAAGAATTGACGAAGATTAAACGCGAAAAAGATTTTAGTAGGGGTTTGTGACGGCACTAACCACTAAAAAATGTCATAGTAATGTCTTAGAATAGGTATGACGTTACACGAAGCACTGTATCGTCTTCATTGTTTGCTTACGTGAAAAAATAAAAAATACGTGTCTAATATTTTTTGGAAATCTATCTGACGGACTAATTAGATTTTTTTAGTTAACTACCCTATTATTATGTACATCCATAACCAAAATTCCTCAATTATTTTAAAAATCTCAGTACACCGGTGTTTATAAAAATACCCCAACAGATCTAATGACGAAATTAACCGTCAGATAAATTGTGTAAATTCTCAAAGTAACGTGGGCTCAATTTTAATTATGTAGGGATGTTTTGCCCCCCGGTCTACCGCCAGTAATGCCGAGTACCCCTGCGCCGCGGTCAAAGGTGGTCGGCCTGGAATGTATTGTTTCGCTTCACACAGCGGTAGCTGAAAAACCTATAATGGAAAATGTGGATTCTTTACAGTTTCATTTTGGTAAATAATGACCATGGTATATTGTACAAATTATTTTTTCATCATCTTCACGTCCGTTTACAGTGTTATTTGGGGTCGGCGCAACCCCTCTCCGATCTCCTGTTAATCACGCAATCCTCCCACAATCCATAATCTTTTTCTTTGGTCTTCCTCTCTCATTCCATCCATCAACATTTAATTTTATATTATCAGTAATTTTATATCATAGGGCTCGTTTACGGAGACGCGGGACGTCGCGCGGCGCGTCGCGCGGCGCGTCGCGCGGCGCGTCGCGCGGCGCGTTGTGCGTTTTTAATTCAATCACATGGCGATGTATGAAAACGTTAACGATTTCAAACGACGAGTTTATGTGAAGCGATTTTTCGCTCGTGACTTTAAAATGCAGCGTTCGTTGCGGTGGACCGGCCTCTCAGTAAATGAATAAAAAAGCACGCGATGAGCCTATAGTCACACGCGAATCGTACCTCCTCATCACATGCCACACACAGCCGAAAAGCCGAATACTTAAAAAAAATCTGTAACTGGCGCAACTTTCAAACTTCCTGTAAAATACTAATTATTTACTTTATTCGTTCTTGGCACTGTTCTTGCACTTACACATCCACCTGAACATTCACAATTGTCCAAAAGACTTGTCATGTTTATCAATAAATACAACCAAAACTTAAGATGTATTTTTAAGAAAATTGAGGAGTAGATCAATAACGTCATCAGCAAACTATGTGCACCGGTTTTCCTACCAAACTTGGGTTCTGCAGGGCTATTGCGTATCTTTTAAATTACAGTGGCTATCCTAAAGTGTCCATCAAATAGCTTTCAAATGGTTCCATTTTCTACTAAACCATATCTAATTTGACAGTTAATCCATGGACAATATGATAGCCACTGACATTTAAAAGATACGCAATAGCCCTGCTGATGTGGTATGAAACTAATTTCATTATCTACTCATTAGTTCTAGTCTGTAGCTCTCTTTACGGCAACTGGCCGCATTGTCTCTATGTACAGAACACACGTGTATGTACGGTTACACGTAATTCAGCCGTGACGCTCTGCAGGGCTATTGCGTATCTTTTAAATGACAGTGGCTATCATATTGTCCATGGATTAACTGTCAAATTGGATAAGTTTTAGTACAAAATGGAACCATTTGACAGTTAAATGATAGACACTATATTTTATGATAGCCACTGTCATTTAAAACATACGCAATAGCCCTGCTGGTCCGTAACAGCGATGGGTTGACTTAGGCACTGCGGTTTAATGATGCTGTCGTCATATAGCGCAGCGGGTTATTCGAAAAAGATACTGCGACCCCCGACACAAAGAGCTAAGAAGTAACATGGGTGGTTTTTAGTCAGTAGAAATCTGACACTCCCTTCCGCTCCACCCAGAGCGGGAGGGGTTACTTGAAAATATCCCAGACTCAAAATGAATTGGAATGAATTTGGGCTAAAGTGAGAAACAATGTTTTGTTTTTTTTTTTTTTTGTTTTTTGTGGTTTGTGGTTATTTACTTTCCGATTGGCACCATTTAATAGACGGCGAGCCTTTTGCCACAATCGGGAAATACCTGATGGAATAACCCCACGAATCGAACCCAGGACCACATGCTCAGCACAAAAGCGAAAATATTTAAATATGAGCCTTTTTAAGTATTGTTATCATCATCCTATAATGTTCCCACTGCAGGGACTCAGGCCTCCTCTCTAGGAAAGGGTTGGGCTATAATTCACCACGCAGGCCCAGTAAGGATTGGTAGATGCCCACATTTCTTCGAATTTTTGGTTCTAAGATATGGCGGTTTCCTCACGATGTTTTCTTTCACCGTTTTGGGAGCAGTGGTGATGAAATAAATTAAACAAAGTAAAGCGCCTGCCTGGGTTCGAACCCACGACCAACTGTTCGTCTTCTTTCATTTAGGTATATGTACTTACATATCAGTGCAGGATAGAAAGATCTTATACTAACAGAAAAATGGTTATAAAGATATCTCGACCGGACCAAGTTCAGAAGAGTACGTTTCTTTTTTGTTTCAACAAACTCCAATTGAAACAATAAAATTGGAGTTTGTTCGTTAAAAACAATATTTCCCGAGGGTTAAAAAGTTTGTATTAATTTTAAACAGAAGTGAGAATCTTTGTTTTGTTTTGAAGTTCTTTTTATTCTTTTATTTCGTTGAAGAAGCTACTGTCTTTCAATCTTGCTTTTTAGGGTTCCGTAGCCAAATGGCAAAAACGGAACCCTTATAGATTCGTCATGTCTGTCTGTCTGTCTGTCTGTCTGTCCGTCTGTCCGTCTGTCCGTCCGTATGTCACAGCCATTTTATTCCGAGACTATAAGGATTACACAGTTGAAATTTGGCAGGTAGATGTATTCTGTAAACCGCTTTTTGATTTTTATATAAAAAAAAAAAAATAAGATTAAAAAGGGGCTCTCCATACATGGAATTGAAACTAAAAAACTTTTTTTCATCAAACCTACACATGAGGGGTATCTATGGATAGGTCTTCAAAAATGACATTGAGGTTCTTAAAATCATTTTTTCTCAAAGTCAATCGTTTCAAAGATAGACACATCCAAAGTGGTAAAATGTGTGCCCCCCCCCCTCTAACTTTTAAAGTAAGAGAGTGACAATTCTAAAAATAATATTTAATGTAGATCTCAACAAAAACTACCAACCAAAATTGGTTTGAACGAGATCTAGTAAGTATTTTTTTTTAATACGTCATAAATCGTAAATCGCAATTTACCGTTCATTCAATCAACTCAATTATAAAAATTATGTTAACATTATGTTACTTGCTGCTTCGGAACCCTTCATGGGCGAGTCTGACTCGCACTTGGCCGGTTTTTTATCTTATGTCAAATAATGTATTGTAAGGTTTTTTAAATATTTTATATGAAACAATTCAGTTTAAAATTTGCCACTGGCCATACTGACAGCGATAAATGAGTAACAAAAAAAAAGTAAAATAATGTGGGTGGGACACACTGGGTGACGCTCGTAGGGGGCGGGGGCTCTAGAGATTGTTGTATCGTCGTGATAAATTCGAAATAAGTTTTGATACATCATTTTTTTGTAAGAATAAGTATAATAAATTTTAAAGTTTTGATAATAAATAAGTTTTGAAGGTTTCATCATCAGCCTATAATGTTGCCACTGCAGGAACTCAGGCTCTCTAGGAAAGGGATGGGCTATAATCCACCATGCGGGCCCAGTGCGGGTTGGTAGATGTCTCATGTCTTCGAAGTTTTTGCTTCCAAGACATGCCGGTTTCCTTACGATGTTTTCCTTCACCGTTTTGAGATCAGCGGTGATGAAATAAATTACACAAAGTAATACGCCTGCCTGGATTCGAACCCACGACCTAGGTACTGTTCGTACACCACTGGGCCACCGCTGCTCCCGAAAAAAGCAGGTAGGGTTTACTGTGGTTATTTCTGAGAGTATTAAGTCAGATATCATCATTTGCTGGCCTAAACTTTTCCCAGTTGGGGTCGGCTTCCAGTCTAACCTAAAACAGCTGAATACCAGTAATTGCAAACCACAAACCCGTTATGCCCGGGATACACGAGTTACACCAGCTTTTCAAGTCAGTGCAGCAAGCTAGTGTCAGTAAGCTAGTAAGCTAGTACTTCTGGCTTCATGTAGACAAATCTTACTTAATTTCTAGCATATTCCAAGCCGGAGCAGTTCTGAAACTGTTTTGTCTTAAAACAGTTTCAAAGAGAACTGGCTTGCTGTCCTGGGTAAAAAAACTGGCCACGGGTATCCCGGGCATTAAAGTATTAAGTACTAGGTAATACGATACCGCTTGGTAAGACTGGTGGTCTGACTGGCTGCTGAGGTGGCCAGACTTTCGAGCCACTGACAAACTTTTTTTTTGTGGTGTTTCCGAAATCATCAAATAACCCCTTCCGCTCTTGGGCAGAGCGAAAAGGAGTGTCAGACTTCTTCTGACTAAGAACCACCCATGTTCTTTCTTAGCCCTTTATGTCAAGGCTGCGGTATCTCTTACAACATCCCGCAGCCCCGACGGGTGCCACTGACTACCTATGACAAACATCAACAATTGACAGCTGGGACCAGCAGCTTAACGTACTTTTGAAGTCGACACTAATAGTTGGGGAAAGGTTAGACAAATGTGGTCCCCTATGTTGTTTCGCCGCTGTTGCGACACACGCTGTTGCGAATTTTTTTTAGACAAATGTGCTGTTTGGCTTCGGGTTGTCCTGTCGGGGCTGCAGGTTCGAAAGATATACCACGGAGGGCTAAGATGGAACATGGGTGGTTTTTAGTAAGTAGAAGTCTGACAATTCCTTCCGCTCCGCCCAGAGCAGGAGAAGTCATTTGATGATTTCACATACTCCAAAAAAAAGGTGTAAGACAAGAAGTGTCCCTAAGAATTTGCACTACTGCAATCTAGGTATACAAAACCAGTTTATACAGTTCTCTCATTGTACGGTAAACCTATAAAAAGCGAGGCCATGTCATATTGGAAATGTGTGTCCACCCCAATGACGTTTTATATAATATAGACACGTCATGAACTAACATAGCAGCGCAACAAAACGGCGAAAATATTATACAACTGCTTTTACGCGTAAAGAAAAGAAAAGAAAATATGACACCGTACAGCGGGATGCCTGTTGATGCCTGTTGTCTTTATGTTTCGCGCAGGTTTACATACACGATTTAAATTAAGAATAAACGTAGCGTCGCGCGAGAGGTTGGTGCGTAACTAAGCGCGATGTGGCCAATTGGCTTCATTTCATGTTGTCATTTTTGAGGGCGGACAACGTATCTATAGTTTTAATATATCATTGGTCCACCCACATTAAATTCCATTATCTATGTTTTAAAACGCTCACGGAATCTTCAGTCTACTTTTCTCCAATGAAATTTAAATATTTAATAGACACAGTCGCACATTTTGCCCCTGCAACCAGCTGAAAGTTGTGACAACGCAATTATTTCAGCAATTGCTGAAACTTTCAGTCGTACGTAAAACGAGCGAGCGTCCTTTATAATTTTCGCAGGAAACTAAACTAACCACTGAGTCTGAATGTAAGACGTAGATTTTGGATGATTTAATTACTTTATAAATTTATGTAGGTGTCTACTAACACGAATATTATAAAGACGTACAAACGAAGCGTAATTAAATTTGAAAAAAAACCGGCCAAGTGCATGTCAGACCACGCACAATTTAAGGTGCCCATTAAAATATGTGAACTTACTAAACTGATTAACCACCCACTTAACTTCTTCCGAACGATATTTTTTATTGTAAAATAAAACAAAATTACCTTTGCAGTTTTGATACCAGCGGCCAAATGCATTTCGGACTACGTACAATGTAGGGTTCCGTAGTTGCCCATCAAAATATGTGAAGTGAGAAGTGAGTTTAGTAAGTAAAAATGAAACAAACTTACATTTGCAGTTTTGAGACCTGCGCTCCCATACATTATGTATAGGAAAATATTTCATACAAGTACGTTTTATAAGTTGGTCGATTATTACTCGTAAACTTGTAAAGCCTACATAGTTGTGATAGTTTTCCTTTTATTTTCGTTATACAATGTGGAGCAGGACGATTGACATTCCTCTAAACCACGTAAAGAAAGGCATGCTCTTGACCCGTATACAAAAAATCAATCAAATCCAATGACTACTTTAGCCACAGGAAATTATTTTTCATTTTCTTATTTTTCAACATGATGTAGATCGGAGTCCGTAATAATAGGTAAACATTGTAAGGTCAGGAACCTGTGCAAAAACCTACGATTCTATTCTCAACGTCTCAATACGCTTGAAAGACAGAGAAAGGTGTCATACGATCCCACTCTGACGCGCCCCGCACACTCCCACAAAATACTACAATTATAAAGAAAAAGTAATATTACTTACGCAAATAATGCATTAGTGGTGCATAGAAAATTGCGAGTGTGTGTGTGAGCGGAATTTTTTTCGGCAAAAAGTCCTTGACTCGGTAACTATGTCAGTCAGTGCATAGCGGCGCCCTTTGAGGAGAGCACACGCCTACTTTTTTTATCACAAGACGAGCCGCGCGCGCATTGTCGTGATTTTATGAAAAGTTTGTTGTTATTGTGATTAAAGACGATTTATGATATTTGGATTAGTGCATAGGTTACTGTGACTTATTGGTGTTAGTGTAATATTAGTTATTTAGGCATTTATTAGGTAGCTAGTTTTGTGATTTAGGTTAAGTTAGTAAGTTTTTTAGTTTAATTATGCCTCAAATAAGGTTTTAAGTGATTAATTATTCAATCAGTGATCTTTTATTAATTAACAACTCGCAACTTAGTGAGTTTATGCCGCTGATTTGTTGTTCTCCGATAAAAAGTACCTACGCCCAACATCGCCGCCGCTCGCTGCACCCCGCGCACTAGGTCAGTGACTTTTCGTAGTTAAAGCGTGTTTACTTTTTATGCAGTTGATTCTGCTATTTATTTTGTTTGAAAATTGCAATTTTTAAATTTTCCACTAATTACTAATCTTCGTGTTTTAAAATGTTTCGATGGACTAGTACAGTGCTAGTTTTAATTTAATGTCGTAGTTCCAGATCCACATTGTATATGCTACTACCATGAATTTTTTCACATGCTCAAAAACAACCCGTATAGGTGGTTTAGGTTGGCACAATTGACACAAAAAGTGTTTGAGCAAAGTCACAATGATACCTCGCACTATGGGATTTGCAAGAAAAAAAAAATTATCCCCACTTTAACATGTAGGTAGGTACTGGGGATAACCTAAAAAAAAAATTCAATATTTTACTTTAGCACTTTGTCGGCGTAATTAACTCATTTGTATAGTCATGCCAAATTATAGTTTTCTAGTACTAAGAGTATTTGAGATATAGTGTGCAGGACGGACAGATAGACAGACAGACGGACATAGCGAAACTATAAGGGTTCCATATTGACTACGGAACCCTAAAAAGTGACGAAGTTTCCTGAAAGTTGTCGAAATCCTTAAGGATAGTTAGTAGCCACACCTTAAGTATAATTTACGGCTCCCTAAAGAACCGCGAAGCTATGTAACTAGTTTTTTAATATGGGGGTAGATATTAGGTTGATTTGGAATGGTGTGACTAATTTTGTTGTTTAGAAGGCAGGTTTCGCACGGAACAAAAATTTGTATGACCGGGTTCATTCCAGTTCTGCGGGTCTAAAATGGCCGCTTTATCAGAATCCATGCAGAATCTTAGTATGAATCACGTTAAAATTTCAAATTCTTAAAATGGACTTAATGTCTATACTTAAGTATAAAGTATTTTAAATTTTTAACATGATTCATATTACGATTCTGCTAAAGCGGCCATTTTAGACACCCTGGTTGTTTGTGTGTATGAGTTTATATGTTTATAAGACCCAAGAATCACCCAAGATGCAAGAAAAAAATGTAGTGTGACGAAACGTTAAAAAAAAGAAAGAAATCAAACGATAAGAAGTAACAGTCACACGGAACACAAACTCAAAGCATTTATTTCAATTGGACAATTACAGACACTTTTAAATGACAGAAAACAAAGAAAACGAAGCTACGGTCACAGTCACAAGGCGTAATATCTTGTGAAAGTACTGTAGTTGCCCATTTCAAAGCGTAGATCTCTATGGATAACAATGGGCAATCTCCACGGACACAGAGAGATAAGAATAGCGACTTTTATTTTACTGCGTTTAAATAGTACGTTTTTATACAAGTGCGGAAAGTTTGCGTTTTTCGGCCCAAGAACACCCTCGCCTTGCGGGTCCGGTGTTTGTTCTGCCTCGTACGCAATAACAAATTCCCAAGTGTATCAATCGTCGTTTTTCAATAGGTACACTTTTGAAGAAATAAAATATTAAACGATAAATCTTTTTATTATCAATTAATGTGAGACTTGATTAGACTTATTTTTTTTTCCTCGATTACGATTTTATTTCAGTTTTTTTTTTTTTACTTTAGTTCAAGTAATTTCTTTGCATCCATTTTTATGCAACAGAAAATTGTTTAGAAATGAAACCTTGTCTATCGATTTATCGGGCCCGAAACCCCTTGCCAACCCCCATAAAATTTAGTATAAATTTCATGAAAATCGTTGGAGCCGTATCCGAGATTTAGATTATACCTATGTCAAGAATTGCTCGTATTGTAGGTATTAGATTTATTATATCGTTTTTTTTAACTCGTTATTTTTTTCGAAGTATTAAAAAATAACATTAAAGTTACGATGCAAATATTATTTATCAGCTCTAAATATTTTTTTCTCTTGACCCTCTTACTTTTCAGAAAATTTCTTTGTTTGGATTGCAGTCCAACAGTTTTTAAGAAGATAGTACCGGCCCTGGATTCCGAGGTATAAATCAAATCTTACGGCATTCCACTATTTGTCAATAAATACTGAAGCATAAGTCTTAGTAGGCAACTTTATCAATACAGATAGATTAGCAGCACTCAATAATAGGTACACTTCCACCGTGTCTTCATACAGTCCTGAATAAACACGTCCTGAGAAAAATATATTTTCATTTGAAAAGGTCTTCAGGCTATTTTTACTCAAGGACAAACTATCTTTACCTACATAATCCTAAATATTATAACATCGTCTTCAAAAATATTCTTCTTAACCATAATGTATTACAATTGTACTTTTATTACACATAGCAGCATTATTTTACTCGGTGATTTCAGATCATCTTTGCCTTAGTTTCATTTTCTCGTAAAAATTAAAATGAAAATTCTCGTGTTTTTTACTCAAGGCCAAACTGACTTTAGGCCTAACAACATTGTTACCTACCAAAGTATTTCACTAAACCATGATTAATTATTGCATATTGCAACATTTACTCAATGTTGTTACATAAAACATGAATATATTTTTAAATCTAACCTATTTTCACCCAAGGCCAAAACTATCTATAAAATATATAAATAAATATTTCCAAAAATATTCTACTAAAACACGATTTATTATTTCATATAGCAACATTTGCTCGATGTTGCCACATCTATCGTTCCGTGTACGCCCAATCACAATGGATCGCGTATTTATGGCACGTCTGCTCTGTCAAACATTGTTGATTTATTGTGGCGGAGTTGATACGTGTGATATAGAGCTACATAATAATGAAAATGAATGTTACTTGCGAATCGTTTGAGGGGGTCACTTGTTTCTTATGTTAAGTTTGGGTGGAGACCTTTCCTTCATTATCTTAATTTAGTTAAATAAATACCTCAAACTAATCTTACATTTTAAATATGGTACCTATATTAGGTACTACCGATTAAAATCATGCCTATATATCTAAAACATATGCCGAGAACAGATTTAAAATTATTTAGCGATAAAAGCCCATTTAAATGGAAATCCAAACTATACTCGAGTGCTGTAAACCATTTAAAAAAAAAACGGACAATATTTAGTTTTCCTATGAAGTAATAAGTACCCATCTTTTCAGATCTTCGTGAGCTGATGATGATGAAACTGTAATCATTATAATAAGTACCTACAGAATGTGTCTTCTGATAATTTGCTAATGTGTACTGTGTTTCATATAATATGGATTTCGCAAAACACCGTGGTGTTACCTTGAGCACTCGAAAACATAAGAAAAGCGAAACGACTGCGTCGCATTTCCATATCACATTTCCATCTATATTATTATACTCTTTGGTCGCATTGCACCGCAACGCATGTGGACCTCTTTGCTTAGATTACAATGCTATTTCAAAAAAAAACTGTTTACTAAAATTCGGACTTACAGTGATAATAAACTTACATACAATCACGAGTACCTACATGAACTAAAGATCCGTTCACACCGACCGCCTCGGAGAGGAGAGCAGATTTTTATCACGTTTAAAACAGAGTTTTGAATCATTGTAATATGTTTTCTTTGTACTTGGTTTGAAAAATATACCCATAGAATTTTTTTTTGAGGTATAACGCTTTTAAAAACCGCAATTAAACTTTGTCATTCATAAAACACTGAAAAACAAACTTGTCTCAAAATATGTTTTTCTGTTGCTGCTCTAACAAGAAATTAAACAAATTAATGGGGACTTCCCTATAACGATGGTACCGAACGCTTCATGTTCAAGTCCCTGCGTCCCTACTTGCACTTGGCCAGTTTTTTACTGAAAAATTTGGACAGTATGAAAAAATTCGAGGTAAGTCATCTCTAGTCAATTTTATTTATCGTATGGGTAGTGCATATGTCATAGTTTTATAACGCCCTTATGGGCTATGGGCTATGCAAAAACAAGTCTCGTTTTTGCATGCCGTTGAGAAATATCTCTTCGGCATACTGGTCTCCTCACGATGTTTTTCTTCACCGAAACTAGTAATGTAAGCAGATCTAACTCAAAATGACTGTCCATTTTCTCGGTCACCTATCCTGTTGTCCTCAAACAAAGCTCTGGTACACAAAATAGTCCCGTTTTCCGAAACTGCGTGAAGTTTTAAAAACTACCTAGGATAGAACTTGTCAGACGCAAACCATGCGGGACCACGTCGTAAGGGCACGTTGTTCGAAAGAGATACCGCGGCCTCGCCCACAAAGGGCTTTGAGTGTAGAGTCCCCGATCTTGAGAGTGTGTTACATAGGCATTCAACGTGACCTTGGTTTTTGCTGTCATAATATATATAAATTCATGCCCAGTTCTGAGTTAAAAAAATAATGGTCAGTTCATAACGCGTAGTATAATTCGCTCTCATTCATCTTCATCATCCCATAGATTATAATCATAGCCTTCCTAATGATCGCTTCCTACATTGCTCAGAGGAAATAGCTCACCACTCTTGGCGCACGGATTGATGGTAACAATTTATTGTTATTAGTAGAGGGAAGCTGGTTGTTGAAGGGAGAGTGTATGTATTTGTACGTGCACGTACACATGGCGACACATCAAGTTACACATGCCCAGTATAAACTGTCTTTGCTTTTTATGAACAACTAGCTGCTGCCAGCGGCTTCGCCCGCTACAACTCGAAAATTATCCCTCGGGAAGATACAATCGGGATAAAAACTACCCTGTTAATCCAGTGTGTCAGCTAACTCCATACCAAATTTGATTAAAATCGCTCCAGCCGTGTAGATGTGAAAAAGTAACAAACGTACACATAAAGTTTCGCCTTTATAATATTGGTGTGATAAGACAATCAGCCTAGTAAAAAAATGTGGCCTTATTTACTATATGTATTTTGTCCAGTTACCTTTCCTTTCTCCACCTTTCTTCCTTTCCAAAATAGTATGTAGACATCCTACGAAATGTTCTACATTTACATTACATGTTTTACATTTTCATACTATTTTGTAAATGTAAATGATCACTACCCAACATTTTATTAAAATACAGTTTAGTACCGAGTCTGATAACTTTGGTTTGACCTATTTCTATGAATAAACATTTATTCATCGCCAATAGCTTTCCTAAACAGAAGCTGTGGATATCAAAGGATATTTCAGTACAAAACAGAATGAATGGAAATATATAAAAGTGACAGGTTCACGCAGACGATTTAATGATAAATGATTTCGATTCAGACTACATCACTGTGACAGATTATAATCGGTTCATTGGGGCTATGAGAACAGCAGATAGTAACGCTATAAGCTACTGGCCTTTCCAAAGCATCATTACCAGAGGTTTGGTTCAAAAACCGGAAGGCAAGACTAACAAAAATATAATAAAATGCTATTTGTGTTAGTAAATGACCTTTAAGGCGACACTAAACGCGAAACTAATGCCATCTTTCTCTTATTTCTTTTACTCTAAAATCACATCAAATTTAAAAAATACAAAATACTATTTAAAATCACTTTATATGATTCTAGACTTGATAAATTAAGAGAATTACTGATTAAAGATAAAAGTTTTGGCGGTAATAATTTATGCGCCAATATATTCGGTATTAATATTTAACTTATATTATAAACAAATGAATCGTCTTCTTCTACACCTTCTAACACTCGAAGGAGATGTTCTGTTGTTATTTCACTCATTTTTGTTTATTTACAGCATTAAGATAATAAACAAAAAATATTTAGTATTAAAATATTGCACTACACTACCAGTGTCCGGCACAATGCGATGACGTCATAGCGCGACGTGTTATCACGTCTGTGGCGTACAAAGTATTGTAAAGGATTCCCCTGATAAGGATGCGCGAGAGTTGCCACAAAATTATCGATGAGTTTTTTACTACTTACGGTACCTAGTTTTATACTATATTTTTCTTTTTTTGGTTCTGAGACATCTTCACGTTGTTTTCCTTCACAGCTTTGAGAGCAGCGGTGATGAAACAAATTACACAACGTAATGCGCCAGTCTGTGTTCGAACCCATTATTTACTGTTCGTTAGTCGTGGCCGCCAGCACTGGGCCACCGCTACACTTACCTATACTGCGGCATTTAAATGGATAGCTCATAAACCGCTATTGTTGCAGTTAAGCTCTGCAAATATCTTTACAAAAGGTTGGACGGTCGCCCACAACCGCTAATTTCGTGGCCCAGTGTTCAGTGCCAACGTCAAATCCTGATTTCAATCCGATTAGCTGCTTTGATCGCGGTCCAATATTTTATGCCGATTCGGCCTTAAACATGGCTTTTCATTGAAATTAGCTTTGTGATGTTTGTACTTAATAGAAATCTACATAGCCATACTATATCTACATACGGGAGTTCACGGAAGCTATTAAATTTGTTTATGTGTTTCCAATTTATTTGCGCACTGCTGTTGGCAGTAGGCAGTAGGCAGTAAGAGGGATCATGTTATGTTATGTTTTTTGTGAATCCTTTGCCCACAATTTGAGCAGAGCAGGCTAGCTAAAAAAGAAAAACATTTGCTTTCAAAAAACCTATTTAAATACTTGTTTATAATATATATATTTGTTTACTTGTTGGTTAATTTTCATTAAATTAAGTTTAATGGGGTACAATTCAGTGGTAAATGGTTGTTTAACTGGTGCTCCTATTAATGTTGGTAATGGATAAAAGGTGTTATAATAAAACATCAAAGTGTCATTAAAATTTATATATTGAACTTTCCCATGTACAAAACCCCTTGCTTAAACGTCTATAGAAAATAATTTATTACTTGTAAATAAATTAGTTCAAATGCCTACCTATTCATAAAATATCCCTTTTATAATATTTCCCTTTATTACGATATAATTACCTAACTTAAAGTTACTTACTTGTCCCCTTAAGTTCTACTTAGTGAATATTTGTTTGGTACTGGTGTCCTACGACGTCTATCTAACTTAAGTCTATCAGTTACTAAGTAAGTTATTACATTTATTATAAAAATACGGCCATTTTTTACTTAATTATACACAACAATAAATTAAAAACATTCATTAGATTATCCCTGACCTTAAACAAAATTAATACACGAACATGAAATACTCTTAGAAAAATCGAATACAAAAAGTAAAAAGTATAAGTTTGGTTATAACTGTTCCTATATTCTAGACTTGTACTTCCCTAGCGCTTTCAACAATGCCTGTCACAATATTCTCTGGAACCTTTCCTTTAGGTTCCTCGTTCTCAACCACAGCCCTGTTGATGATGTTAGCACAATCCTTGTTCTCAATTATACTGACGTGGTTACCTTCCAAATAGTGCACAGTGACTGGGGATTCCGAGAACTTATCCAGACCATAGTTCTCTTCAACCACAACGTAAGGTGGGTTTTCCTTGGGACGGAGAAGAATGATTGGAGACTGCAGTTTGGTGAAGGTTTTCGGATTGAAATTGAGGACAGTTTTGAGTCTGTCAAAGGTAATTTTGGCAATATTACCAATGAACCTATCGGAGTATTTGCTCTGGACTGGGGAGGACTTAATAGTGAGGGCGACTCTTTCTTCATATGGCTCAATTTCGTTGAGTTTGTCCATGAGGTCCTTGGTGACCTCATTGTTCGGTGCGACGATGTCGACGGTGTGACAGAGGAGGTTGTTCTGCAGTTGAAGGTCGTTCTTGAAGCTGATGGTCATGGTCAGGACGGCGTAGAGGAAGTCTGGGGCGCCATCCAAGCAGAATACTGTTCCCTTGAAACCTGAAAGGAATGGGCGCGTTAGTTTCGTATCTAAAGTGGTGAGGATGATAATGGATCTTTGGGCTTTGTAACTAGATTAGTAAAAATAGATAGATAAGATATTTTCGATGTAGTCTTAAGTATGTGGGGCACATAAGCTAGACAAAATAGTGATGTGTCAAAAGAACTGCTTACCTTCCTTCTCCAGTCTGGAAGCTAACTCCAAGATGAGGAGAGAACCGTAACTGTACCCGAATAGCCAGAAGGGAGCGCCTGGAGCCAATCTTGAGATCACCGTCTGCAATAAAATAGTTTAGTACCACATAATCCATAATAAAAATTGGTCAGTGGAATGGTTCAACGAGAGTATTTGCATCTTCTATATGGACTCACTCTACCAGTACTCTTATATCGTTTTCCTTGAGAGCAAATCACCAGTTTCAGGATAGTCTCGTAATATTATTTTGTTGAAGATAATTTTGAAGATAAGGAACTACTTACCTACTACTTTTAATAAAGTTATAGAAATTAATTTTCACTTTCCATCAAGCAAACCGCCAGCCTGTAAACTAACCTAGCACCTAAGAAAAAGCTCACCTGGTGCAGTCTATCAACCATCTGGTCCATTGTTTCATCTCTATGCTCCACTCCGAGCTGCAGCACGCAGACCTTGATCTTCAGCCTCCTGCACAGCGGTTCCAGTGCTGCCGCGCAACCTTCCAACCCTGGCAGCATGAACATGACGCGCTCCATCACGTGGATGGCTTCTTCACCCTGGGAGGAAGAGGTCACGTTATAGGTACTTAATGTCACCTGAAGGTAACAACTCTGAAGTCACCTATGAAGCCAATTCTTGGCGTCTTCCCTTCGGGAACAAGGCTCTTTACGTACGTACATTAAGTACTTAGGATACATTGTGTACAACTACAGCATCTCACACTAAGCACGCTGTTAAAATATAATACTTGGAATAGTTCTTCTTTCGGGTAACGGGAACGATTTAAAAAAACATAGTACTTTTACAAATTCATGAAATAAACTCAAAGATATTTAAAAACTTAAAAAAAAAAAAAAAAAAAAAAAAAAAAAATAATAATAATAATAATAATAATAATATTTCACAACTATCACACAACGCCATCTAGTCCCAAGCTAAGCAGAGCTTGTGTTATGGGTACTAGACAACTGATAAACATACTTATATATTTCTAAATACATACATATTATAAATAAATTACACCCAGACACAGAACAAATGATCGTGCTCATCACACAAACATTTGTCCTGGGTGGGAATCGAACCCACGACCTCCGGCATAGCAGTTAGGGTCACTAACCACTAGACCAACAGGCCAGTCAAGGTCAGTCAGGTTTTGGTACGAATGCTACCCGATAAGCGGGTAAATGACACTAGTACTAAACGACGATACGATTACGATTGATTTTTCGATTGATTTACTGTACGATTTGTTGCTAAGTAGTAAATAGTATTGGATTACGATTTTTTAACAAAACTTTTTTTTCAAATTACAAACCAAACAAAGCTTTAACAAGAAAACCCAAAAGGATCTTTCCAAACTGGTTCTAACCAGAAAGTTGTTCTGAACTTGCACCCGGGAGATGTATCACATTTATCACGACTTCCAGAGCTCGATCCAGTTTCTTATTGAATGATCTATTAGAAAACTTTGCTTTACTCTGAGTGGAAAGTGTTGCAACTACCTATTGGAGTATAAACAGCACCGATCGTTCGGAGTTTATTGAATTTCCTTGAGAAAATAAATTTTGCTGCGAATCTAAACTTGATTGTAGACTATTCGCTTGTATTGGAAACTTCTACCTGCGAATTTAAAACTTAGAGCAAGCAATGCATTTTCTGTATCTCTTTATATTTAAAGCAAAACCTTCGTAAAACATTGAATTGTGAAAAAACTAAGGTATGTGAGCACCATCGTCATTATTTTGTAGCACTTATTTCAATTTTATGTCGCAATTATTTTGGCTTATTTGTTGCATATTTGCTATATCCTTTAATGCTGTGTCTACCATTATAATCAAATCTTACCTCAACTCCATCGCTGACCATGGTAGGCATGTACACGAGAGGTTCAGACACGATGTTTTCATCTCCGAAGTTCCTCATCAGCACCTTAAGACCGGCAGCACCCTCGATGTTGGCGGGACGAGACGCTGAGGTTGAAGCGGCGGCTTCACGCTGTGCTGTTAGTTCTACCAGTCTGGTGGAAGAAGGAAGTCAATTAGGATCAAGTTTGTGTACCCAACTGCTCTCAAAACAGTGTCGGAAAATATCGGCTTGTTCTTCAACCGACAATAATTGGAAGACAGGCATGTGACGTGCACCAACATGCAATGGGCACGCTTGGTGAATGCCTACCTCCCTCTTGTGAAGAGGTCTGTGTCCTAGCAATTTCCCCATGATGGGACACAGGCCCCCCCTGACTGACAAGCTGATTTTGTGTCTGCTTGAGTAATGTAGAAACCTTAACCTTTGTGGTCATTTAGGAATTAATTCTGGAAGTTAGAGGGATAAGGAAACCAATTAGATCGAAATTAGACTAAGAAATGTTAAGAAACATTTGCATAAGTAGGATGGTATTCTACTCCTTGTTTGTCGCAGGCATGCGCTGTTAGCTCTTTCATGCATCTAAGCCTGGATCTACATTTTTGCGATATTAAAACTAAATTTTAAAATTGCATAATTTTTACTGTCATATTTTCACAAAACTCAAACGTTTCTAACTGGCCAAATGTAAAAGCGGAGAATCATTTAAGAAGCAAAAGCTTGTGAGAGATTTTGAAGTAAACTGGTAATAACGAAATTCCGGTTGGTAAGGTCTTAAGGATAAAAATTACTTTGTGTTAAAGCACAAGGCTAGAGAGGGTGCAATGAAACGGAAAAATCTTGCCAATGAGCAAAATTTTTACCGATTCGTTTTATGAGGTAAAAATCCCAGCCACCCAGTGTAGCATAATGGAATAAAAGCATGAGGCGTATTTAGTAGAACGAGATAGATTTTAGAAACCTGATGATAGAATTTAAAATTTATATAAGTACAAGATGATTTTTTAGTCACCGTCCAAATTTTTTCTAGGCATTAGGTATCACTAACACCATTCTTGAAATAAAATCAATACGTCAAATTTTCATATTATATCTTAATCTCGAAAGAATTATCCGCTCTCCGTGAAACGTTGATACTTTGTGATGTCATCATCATTTTCATCATTTCAGCCGAAAGACGTCCACTGCTGGACATAGGCCTCCCCTAAGTGTCGCCACATTGACCGGTCCCGTGCGTCTCGCATCCAGCGGGTCCCCGCAACCTTCACCATGAACATGAACTTCACCAACTTTGTACTGTGATATCTCAATATTTTTGTATTGAGTGATACTAAAAGAAAAAACACGTACTTATTCAATGATTTTCGCCAAACATTAATATTTGGACGATGACTAAAAAATTATCTTGTATATCCATTGAGTATAAACTTATGGGGCTAAGAAGGAACATGGATGGAAGTCTGACACTCACTTTCGCTCTGCGCAAGAGCGGGGGGGGAGGGGGGTTATTTGATGATTTCCAACCGGCCAAAAAAAAAATAACCAGTACCTACCAGTGGCGAGTCTAAGGTATAAAAATACGGTAAACCAAAAATGGGAAATGCGGGAGGTCTTTTCTCCATAGAAACGCTCTCGCCTGTTTTCTTTCTTGATAATGACTATAAAGCTATGATTTTTTACAGAATAATAGAACCCTCAAAAAATGCTTAAAATTGCTTATTTAGATTACTGTCAACAGAGGCCTAGTGTACAAATTCTCGTATTAACGAAAAAAGACACAGGGGCACAGAATACATCCTTCTTATTTCGTGTATTAAATATCTTATACATTGGTACAACATTGGAGAAGGAAATAGGCGAGAGCCAAACCTTGAAATATGACTTTTACTTAAGCTATTGAGTCGGATATGCAGTTGTCCTTACCTGCCGCCCGGGCGCCTAGCTCTCGCAGAGCGACAGCGAGTTTCTTCAAATACCTAATTTTTAAAAGTCTCTCCGCCAGCATTGCCGCTAGCAGACTGATCAAAAACCTTACACACAAACGTAAACCAAGCATTCTGTACATCAAACTAAGTATCCCTACGCAAAAATGTTTGCTGGGAAGCGACTTTTTTTTAGGGGTCTAAAATCCCATTTCACGGTAAAATCCAATGTAGGACTCCTAAAACACTGCGCTAATGGATGCTTTGAATAGTAAGCGGGTCATGAAGGTAATTTAAGTAAAGTAATAACCTGAAAAATTTGTATTAACAAAAACAGCTGTGAAAAATTTGGAACTTTGACCCCCAATATATCTCCGTAACAATGGTCTAGAACAAAAAAAAAATTGCAGTGGTGGGGAGAACAAGTGCTCCTCTTTACACCTTTTATATTGTGCCGAACTGACCCGAATATGATTCAGGGATGGTAGGTGTAAGCCGAATGAAATACAAATATGTGTAGTATAATTGCATCAGATACAAACGAATATCTCAACCTGAACAAGATGGTAATAGGCACCCTTGACGTTCATCAGAAGTTAAAAGGAAGATTAACAGACGATAAGTCCTGTGATTGGCACATTGACGTTAATTAGGCACATCTCAAATGATCCGACATGGCAGGTAATGATTAAAGATATCAAGATCAAGCCAAAAACAATGGAGTCTGAAATAAAATCGAATATTGATAAAGTCAAGTAAAATGATGTAGAAATCTGATCTTTCATCTAATTTGCGGGAAAAGTTTGTTACATCGGAAGATTTTGGGAAATTATGGCGTTTACCCGCGGCTTCGCCTGCTTGGAGATAGGAATATATTTCACGGGGTCGTGTTGTCGGGATTAAAAAGTCACATAACATAAGATCTCATCACATCTGTAATGCCCGAAGGTTTAGGCAACTTCACGTTTATAATATTACTAGCTGTTGAAAACTCGAAAATTATCCCACGGGAAGATAAAATCGGGATAAAAACTATCCTATGTGTTAATCCAGGTTATAATCCATCTATGTACCAATTTTATCCAAATCTGTTCATTAGTTTTTGCGTGAAAGAGTAACAAACATGCACTCTCACAAACTTTCGCATTTAGAATATTAGTGTGATTAGTTCGAATCTCAGAAAATATGAACCAATTTTTTTAAATTTTTTTTTTAAAGCCCCACACTAGGAATTTCTCCTGTATCGTGGGTGCGTTCACAAACATTTAAACTCACATACACAAATACCCAGACCCGCAACAACTATCTGTAGGTCATACAAATATTTGTTCCGTGCGGGGATCGAACCCGCGACACGCAGAGCAGCAGTCCATTGCTTGAGCCACTGCGCCAACCGTGTCGACAATTGAAATATACGTGACACATAAATTTTGCGTAGCTTCGAGAGTTTTCTTTGTGCCCGAAATAGCATGTTGTATTAGTAAGAGTTTTGTATTATTTTCTTTAGGTAGTCTTTTTCTGAAACCTCGTTGGAGAAGCGAGCCGTTTCGAGCAGAAAATGTTTTTTCAAGTTTGTTTATGGACACGTTGTGCAACAATTTGAGAGACAGGTTGCGTTTTTTTTATACTTTGCGATGCAGCTATTAAATAATGAATTTATATTTAGATGCAGAGATTATGCTCACACAGCTACGGATAAAGCTTAATACAAACCGGCTAGGACCCGATACCCGATACCCGGACACTGACAAATACTTCAGTTCGGAAAGTGTCTGAGCCGGGGGACTGAAGCTGTAGATGCAATTTGTCCGTAACCGATCAAAATTTAATACCACCCGGTTAAACTAAATCTCTTTTAATTTTAATCTTTAAAGAGAACACTCGATATGTAATAGGTCACCCATCCACGGACCAACCTAGGCAAACGCGGCTCAACCTATAGTTCTTGCCGAGCGTCTGTTATTATTCACCACGATCTCCTTTGCATCACTGTACTTAATTGCTAGAATACAGCTGTCATAAAATATTAAAGCATGAAATATCTTTGTCAATAGCTTACCTAGCGAAGGTCAAAGTCCTAATGTCCTGTGCCGTCAAGAACATCTCGAACTCTCTCTCGAGGGTCTGCTTGATCTCCACGGCCATCATACTGTCCATACCCAGCTCCGCGAGGGACACTTGTTGGGAGACGGTCTTCAAGTCCTTGATACCTGGTGGAAGAGAGAAGGGTATTGAAATCTTCTTTTTCTTATCATGTGGGGCAGTAAGGACTCACGACCCTACACACCCTAGTGTCAGAGTTCCCCAGCCACCTCAAGGGCCCTTTTTTTTGGGGTGGGAGATCATCGAATTACCCCTCCCGCTCTGGGTGAGAGCGAAAGTGAGTGTCAAACTTCTACTGACTAAAAACCACCCATGTTCCTTCTTAGCCCTTTTGTGTCGAGGCCGCGGTATCTCTTTCGAACAACCCGCAGCTGCCTCAAGGGCCTCCGACATGATTCGGCAACCTCTATTTGGCGGCCGTGACTACCGGTTTAAACGTGCCCTCTGAAGCACGGAATCTCTTTTAATCATCTTTTTATCAGGTGATTCAAGCCTGCAATGTCCTAGGCAAACTGAAAACAACTTAACAAAGTATGCTTCCCATGGGGATCAAACTCAGGACCTCGGGTCATTAAGCAAACGCCTAAATCACTCGACGACGGAGGCAGGTATTGAAATTAGAGAACTGATATGTCGAAATGTGATATACGGCTTCTCACATATATAAAGTAAGTATTTAGATGCTGAAATGGTTCTGCTATCCATTCAAATAGTTTATAACATAAATCACACCTGTTTGCTCAGAAACGGCAGGTAATGGTGGCCTCACGCCACCAACAACGTCTATACTCTATTTAGATTAATGCCCCATGTAAGCCAGCTAGTAAGTAGGCTGTAATGTACAGTCTACTCCGAGCCAAATTCGCCAATTCAATATAAATATCAGTAAGTAACGAAAAATAACTTTAACCGGCTTTAACGTAAAAAAACTGGCCAAGTGCAAGTTGTTCCGTGCTATCGTAGTAGAGAAAACCCCTCGAATTATTATTATTACTTGTGAAAGCAGTAGAAAAACAGATTTTCTAATAAGTTTGTTTTTCATAGTGTTTGTATGAATGACAAGTTATATTTGCGGTTTTTTAAATGTGCTATATCCCAAAAACTATTTACTATTTATTATCGTTCAAACTAATTTCGGTTGAAAGTTTTATTGCGATCTACACCTTATATTTTTCACTCTCTTATTTTAAAAGTTAGAGCACACATTTTGCCACTTTGGAAGTGTCTACCTTTGAAACGATTGAGTTTGAGAAAAAATGGTTTTAGAAACCTCATTGTAATTTTTAAAGACCTAAACTATAGACACCCCACACGAATAAGTTTGATGAATATTTTTTTTTTAATTTCAGTTCCATGCAAGGAGAACCTTAATTTTTATTTTTTTTATTTTTGTTCAAAAATCGTAAAGCGGTTCACAGAATACATCTACTCACCAAGTTTCAACTGTGTAGTATTAAAAGTTTCAGAATTAAGTGGCAGTGACATACGGACCGACAGACAGACAGACGGACAGACAGACAGACGTGACGAATTTATAAGGGGTCCGTTTTTTGCCATTCGGCTACGGAACCCTAAAAAAACTGAGGCATCGCTTTTAATCGCCTTTTGCTATAGAACTGCAAATCAAAAACCCCAATTTGAGTGCCACGTGTAATGAAATCACATTAGGCATAATTAATAATAATAATATTTTATTGACAACTTATTGCTCACAAACATCAGTGTAGCCCTGGCTCTTGTACTAGGAGTTCCTGTATCACAAGAGCCAGACCTCTCAATGTACAGAGAATATTTAAATAGGCGATAAACAAAAAGGATAAGCTTACAGGTAATGCATCAAAAATTGTTAACAAAAAAAATATATATAAGAATCACGAAAAAAAAACATAAGCGTTAAAAAAATATAAAAGGGTAATAATAACATAAGAGTTTACATTTTTACAACTTAAGTAAGGTTGGGTACCACAGCGTTCTGAAGATGTGTGGATAGTTGAAGTTTGGAGTGTGTGTGTGGTGGAAGTGTGTGTGGTATGAGTGTGAGTGTGTTATGAGTGTGTGTATGTGTCAGGGTCTCATGTAATGCTGCCAAATAGATTTTCGGATTCGTCATAATCATAATTTTCTAGCCAGTCAGTAATAATTTTTTTGAAATGGAAGTTGGTAAGTTTTTTGAGTTGTTTTATTCCCCTTTCATGACCGATTTTGTTGTAAAGACGTGGGGCAATATAATTGTAGTGCTTGCTAGCGAAGACGCTCCTAGTACCTTCTACTGGGCACCTGTCTATCCTCTTATATAATTATAATTACCTACGCGATTTCCATTTGCACGCATCCCTAAGTATTCCTTTGTGTACAATCAAGCTTAACGTATTATCAATATGATATCAATGGAATTATTCACATGTAACTAATCTTACAACAGATTACACTCCTGCCAATGGTTAGACCCAAAACCATATTGTTATCATTGTCTAATTATATGGCAAAGTTAACGGTAGTTGTAGCTTAATTTAATTTGGAACTATCTGAGTTATCTAATGATTGAATTTGAAACTTCAGGATAGGATATACGACTCAAGGGACTGAGTTTTAGCAAGATCGGTATAAACTGTGCCTCAAACAGCTTTTACCGATAATTTTATGCCGAAAACACAACAGTTTTAGATTTTAGTGAACTCCACAACTTTGGTGTACTGCTAAACCGGACAATCGCAGGAAAGTCAGAGAAAGGGCAGTACGAGAAAGTCTGGGTCAAATTATTATTAAATAGGGAATTTAACATTACTGGCTCAGCGGCTCGGGCTGGTTCGTCGAGCAAGGGTCGGGTGGGGGAAGAGACAACAGTATCCAAAATAGGGTAGTTAACTAAAAAAATCTAATTAGTCCGTCAGATAGATCTCCAAAAAATATTGGCCACGTATTTTTTCGTTTTTCACGTAAGCAAACAATGAAGACGATACAGTGCTTTGAAAACTCGTGTGTCATCATTTTCTAAGACATTAGTATGACATTTTTGACGTCACAAACCCCACTCAAATCGTTGACGCGTTGTATCTTCGTCAATTTTTATTGATTTGATAACAAAAAAATACGTATCCAATATTTTTCGATAATCTAAAAGACGGACTAATTAGAATCATATTTTATTAAGTCAGTAAACATCGCCATTCCCCAACCAAATGTTGACCTACTCACCCATGATCTGTGCCACAGCATCCACAATGTTGCCACATCCGGAGCCGCCAGCCTTCTTCTCAGCTACGACGATGGAGGACACGATGGCTGCGTCTTGCTTCATGAACTTATCGAGGGCAGACAGACAGGAGGATATCCTCTGCTGCAGGGTTCCACCGATCTCGAGTTGGACGTCATCGTCTTGCATGTCGGCTACAAGACCGACCTGGTGAATAAAGTTGGATTAGATACTTGACTTTTAGCTGTGTGTCGTGCAAGGGAACACCGGGATGATTGTTGGTACGTTACAGTCTAACGTACTTTTCCCCTAGGGCGGAGGACAACAAAAAAAGATACTTGATTCTAATTAATAATTTCTAATTTCTAACACTACCTTTCCTCTCCATAATAATTTCTAATTTCTAACACTACCTTTCCTCTCCAGTATGATTTATTATATTATACATATATATTTTATTTGTTTATGCAACTTAGGATTATGTAAAATAAATATTTATTATTTTAGGTTAAGTTAGTTAAGGCACATAACACATTATTCTTTTCCTTTTCTCACACACTATTGTCTACATTTCTTCTTCATTTCTCCTTTAGCAGGTCTGCTGACAGAAACTTCTTGAGAAATAAGCAGTACCTTTGTACTCATATTATTATGTTGTACTTATATGTTTGTTGGTTTGTTGTTGTTGTTGTTGTTGTTTGTTGTGTTGTGTTTTTGTAAATAGTAAAATAAATAAATAATAATTTTAGGAACACGTCTAAATAGACCCCAAGAAGAGTTAAACTAGTAACACTTTGCCCTACCCAAGAATTAAATTCAGGTTTGCGATTACTAGACCAACGAGGCAGTTAAGTTATCTTAATCTTGGGTTGTTCTTCACAAGAGATACCGCGGCCTCGACATAAAGGGCTAAGAAGGAACATGGGTGCTTTTTAGTCAGTAGAAGTCTGACACTCCTTTTCGCTCTGCCCAAGAGCAGGAGGGGTTATTTGATAATTTTCCACCTGCCAAAAAAAAGGCGGCAAATAATTGTGAGATGATTTATATTGACAAGGTTAATTTTCCGTACGCGGTTATCTCACTTTTCCTCCTCAAAGATTAAACTGCCTCCGTGGTCGAGGGGTTTAGGCGTTTGCCTTGTGACCCGGTAGTTGTGGCTTCGATTCCCTTGGGAAGCATACTTTATAAAGTTGTTTCCAGTTTGGCTAGGACATTGCAGGCTTGAATAACCTGATTGTCTGACAATAAAGATTTTTCTTTGCTTCGGAAAGCACGTATAAGCCGATAGTCCCGGCCGCCAAATGGTGGTCGTCAAACCTTGTCAGAACCCCACGAGGCGGTTTAGTAACTCTGACACTAGGGTGTGTGAGACCTTAGGTAAAAAGAAGTTTTATTTTTTTGGCAGATGGAAAATCATCAAATAACGCCTCCCGCTCATGGGCAGAATGAAAAGGAGTGTGAGACTTCTCCTGGCTAAAAACCACCTATGTTCCTTCTTAGCCCTGTATCTCGAAGCCGCGGTATCTTGGTGAACAACCCGCAGCCCCGACGGGAAGATGAAGATGCATCAAAACATCAAAACAAAGTTATAATAGTCATATACTCACATCACCAACAGCTCCCCACTGCACGGCCAGGGCTGGTAGGCCAAGCTTCTTCCTCCATTCACAGATCCTCTCCATCACGGAGTTGGAGAGACCGTAGTTGGTCTGACCAGCATTACCGCGGCCGCAGGATACGGATGAGAAGATCACGAAATCCCTGAGTATAGGAGAATGTGATAAAAATCCATATGGGATACCTATTAAGGTGTTAGATTGGAATAAGCTACCTAAAACTTTTGAGAAAAAAACCACGTTCAGTTGTTGTAAAATTAAGAAACAGTAACACTTTAGGTGCCATCGAAATCTGGAAGGAGTAAGATTCGCTACTTGCTCAATGTTTAAAATCAACGTAAAAGTTCTTTCAAAGACAGTTCCGCCGTTACGGGGATAAGCCGGAACAAACAGATAGAAAGACCAAAATCTTTTGTTACCGTAAATAAATTTATAATTAAGCACCCAGTATAAAGTACTCGTACGTAGATAATTTGAAACTACAAACCGACACGTCTATGTTTATTTATTTGTACCTATGGATGATCGGAGAAGCAGGTCTGTAAACTATACTAAAACATATCGTATTAATATATGACGGTTAGGTTAGTTTAGTAGTTAAATTACGGTATTATTTTATGACTGCTGAGTAGTCATAATCCCAAAAACGGTAACAAAAACCGACGCATAAACTTTGTAAATGCGGACCTTTGTTTATGTTTCCGCGAGGGATTAATAAATAAATTCTGGACACTATAATTGAACTCCCGGGGAGAAACTTCACTCGTAAAACTTGTTCAATAATCTACTTCACCGAAATACTTCAATGTTGCTATCATTAAATAAATTTGAGAGCAGATTTTATTACGGAGGATAATATTTTATATCCCTACGTTTCTTAGGAAAATGTTTGTTTTTTGGAAAGAATTTTACATATCCTACATAATGTTATATCATATTTGGTTTAGACAACGGTGTACACAGCTGCTGTACATGCAAAATGTTCAGTCCTATGGAATTCACAAATAAAGGATACCTGACATATTTCCCAATTACAGTTGACTTCTGAGAATTTTCTAATAAATGTTCTTTTTCCCATAAACTCAGATAATGCTGGGTAATACGACACTTCTCGACAAATACTTACCAGCGATACGGTAAAAATATGTATAATAATATGTAAAAGTATTCAGTTGAACCGTCATCAATCAGCTATATTTCAGTTGAAAAGCTGGTCATAGACGACAGCGAAGGCATTAAAGTGTTCTGTGCAGGGTAGCTCCAGGGTAGTCTAACCCAACCCTTATTTCCAACAAATATCCACTTTATTCCACCTTCAAGTAAGCTGATTTTAAGATAGCCAGTACTATTGACAATCTCAAAAATGTGTTAGACACTCGTAACAAACTGAACTTTATGTACCTGTGTAATTTTTCTCTTACCTTAAGTTCGGACACATCTTCCTGGAAAGTTTATCCAAATTCACGGTAGCCAGTGCTTTAGGTCCATACGAGGTCTTGTAACTCTCAGGAGTCTGATTCTGGAAGATGCAATCCTTCAGGATCACAGCCAGGTTGAAGATAGCATCCACAGGGCCCATTTTGTTGGCCATTTGCAGCATCTGTTCGCAGCCAGACTCCGTGATGATATCATGTGTCGAGATTTGGACGTCGGCACCGTATTGTGCCCAAGCCCTGGAAGAGAATGGGAAAATGTATTTTTTTGAGGAATATTGGACCTTATTCTAGCGTCACTAAAAGCGAGGCACTTGCAATGTATGTGTTGCAAATCTCAGGGCTTTACCATGGTAAATCGAGCATACCACAGTAGCCTCGCTTATAGGCGGAAATATCCCTTAGAAAAACGGCGTGTTCCTTTAATCGACCGAGACTTGAATCTTTAAAAAATGTCTACTTCTCAATTGTTGCACCAACAGACATTCGTATCATCGAAATCCCTTCAGGCAAAGTAAGTCCAAAACTAATCAAAATAGCCACAAACCTAAGCCTCGAGGACTGGTATCCATTGGTGATTCCTCTGCGGGAAGTGAGGAGGATTTTCCTGGCTCCTCTCATGATGAGCCAATCAGCGAGCTCCAAACCGAAGCCTCCCAACCCTCCCACCACGACGTACACGTGCTCCTCGTGGCAGATGTACCTGTTTCATTGTATTGGTTAATAGGGAGTCATAATAGCAATAAAAATCTTATGATGTGCCAAGAAATAGGTCTCGAGTTCGAACCTAAGACCTCTGATTTTCGGAGGGAAATATCGTGAGGAGGATATTTCTTGCAAAGGCATGTAAAGCCAAGCAAGGGGCCCATGGGCCCCGTCGGGGCTGCGGGATGTTGTAAGAGATACCGCGGCCTCGACATAAAGGGCTAAGAAGGAACATGGGTGGTTTTTGGCCCAAGAGCGGAAGGGGTTATTTTATGATTTTCCACCAGCCAAAAAAAAATAAAAATAAAAGGGGCCCATGGGCGTCATAAGAATTCTGACACCAGGTGACGCACTAACCAGAACCCTAAAATTAAGAAGATTTACAGAATTTATTTGAGTTTGCAATGAAACCTGTGTATCCTTTGTATCACAGGATTCATTATGTGCGGGATTTATTAGTGTGTATTTTGTACTATTGTACAAAATGAGTAATAAAATATAATAATTGTACTTCGATATATTTTGGCTCAAATCAAAACTAGTTATTCTTCATCTTGTTTTTCAATACAATTTCATGACACACTTTCACAGATGTTTACAAAGAACTACAATGTCATTAAAACGCCAAAAGATTCCTCTAGCACTGTGCAACTGTATCAGAATAGAGGAAATGAAGAAGTCGAAATCTTCAGCTGCTTATTTTTTATAAAAACGTTGCTCCAAGCTAGGAGTTTGTCCTGTATCGTGGGTGCGTTTACAAACATTTAAACTCACATAATATACTAACACCCAGAACAACGATCTGTAGGCCATACAAATATTTGTTCCATGCAGGGATCGAACCCCAAACGTGTCGTCAAGAACTGCTTACCTAGGTACAGCGTCAATAGGTGTAACGACGGGTCTTACTGGTCGGTTGCTGCGCTCTTCCTCACGGATCTTGATGATTACCTGCCAATCAACATTAAAATATACATAAGCAGTTAGTAAAACTTACTACCTAACTACCTAAAAGAGGTACCAAATCTATGTACCTATACAGTGTGATTCTTTATAATGTGCACATATCGAAATGGGGGAATCTATGCTTAATTTTATCGACGGAAAAATTATTAAAAAATATCTAAATATTTTTTAATATTTTATATGGAATTTTTAAAAATTTTGTCTGCTACTGTGACCCCAGTGTAAACAAAACGGTGTAACTTTTAAACTAAATTATCTATCGCTGTATTCATTTTTATACGGTTTATTAGAAAGGCAATGGTGCGAAGATGATTTAACACCACTAAAACAATACATTAGGTACATTCGGTCAATTCATGAAGTTGATCGACTTTTCCCATACAAAATTTTCCGGGCTTTTAAAACAATCTCTTTAGTAATAATCTCGTTACATTGAGTCTTTTCTTATAACGTGATGTTTCACTTCAAAAAAAGTCGTTTCGTAGCAAAAACTTTTGCGTATAGTTTTAATTTGATATAAAGAATGTTTTGTTGACGCCTTCGTGAAGGCCTTTTGATCACACCTGGGGAGTTTGTTCCGCCACTTCATCTCTCCAGCTAAAACACTAGGAAGTGTCGAAGGGTGGGCGATTTGGGGGCCTGTCTCTTATAAATGCATTTTTACGTTCGAAAAATGCTGATTAACAGCCTAATTTGAATAAGTAAATGACTTTTGATGTTGATTTTTTTAGGATAAGAAATTAAGTCGGGCCGTGGGGGTAGCAAAAATATTGTTATAGCATACGGTTACGATCAATATTTATTATTCAAAGGAGACATTTCGTTTTCAAAAGTTTCTTATTTAAACTACATCTTACACGTTGTACATACCTTTCCAATATGTTTACCGGCGGCCATGTAACGGAAGGCAGTCTCCACCTCATCTGCTTTGAAGGTGCAGTACGTCAGAGGTCTGACGGCTCCGTTCTCGATACCACTCAGGAGCAGGTCTTGCAGGCGCTGCACAAAATGAGAGGGAATAAAAAACATGCATAGATTGAAGAATTAATTGTGATAAATGAGATGAGAAAACATTGGCTCTTAACAGTAAAGGTGGAAAAGTCAATGTTTTTCAACGAACTATTCAATCTTATAGATCTTAATTGATTATCATTCTAAAAAAAATATTTTAATATTTTTTTTAGTATTTAAGCATTCTTAGTTCATTCATCTGAATCTGTCAAGAAGAAAGAAAGCAATGCCTTTAAAATGAACTTTAAAAAGTAAAAAATAACCATTCTCAATTCTAAGGTTTTTAGTAAAACCGGAACTATATTTGGCCAGACTTTACAAATCTGACGTATTAAGACGAAACAGATGAAAAAACATGAATCTACAGCAAATAGTTTACCTAAAAAAAAGACATGACTATAATGGTGATACAAACCTTCCTGAAAGTGAAGGTCTGGTCGAAGATGTAATCTAACATGATGCCGTGGAAGGAGGTCTCCTTCAAGAAGAAGTACATTCCGATGGGCGTGTTGTTGCTGATGTCGAACTTTCCAATCTCGAGGAAGCGACCACGGTAGGCTAAGCAACGGACGGAGGCCTGTTACAGAAAAAAAAACGATAAATAATGTTATTTTGGTTTCTGGAGCTATAGAAACATCTTAATCATACTAATATTGTAAAGGCGAAAGTTTGTGTGCAAGTTTGTTACTTTTTCACGTAAAAACTTGAACGGATTTGGATAAAATTTGGTACACAGATAGTTTATAACCTGGATTAACACAGGATAGATTTAACATTTTTATCCCAATTTTATCTTCCGTGTGATAATTTTCCAGTTGTAGCGGGTGAAGCTGCTGGCTAGTAATCAATAAAAATAACTATATATTCAATAAGTTAACTTATTAGACAAAAACAAAATATTTTCGCCCCAATTTGTCCAAAAAACTCGTTTAGTAAGTTACTTTTATGGATCCGAAAAATCAGAAGTGCATGTCTTGGAAAACATCGTTAGGAAACCAGTGTGTCTGAGAGATATTTCTCGACGGCATGTACGGTGGGTACATGCCGTCGAGAAATATCTCTTTTTAAAAACTCCTACCACACTATAAAGTCATAAGTAAATTACCTGCAGTTTTTCGTCTGAAAGCGAGTTGAGGACCATGTCGACACCCTTGCCGTTGGTCTCGCGACGGATCATGTCCTCGAAGGAGGTATCACGGGAGTTGCCGATGTGGCTGTCTGAAATATTATTACTCATTTAGTGCACTTAGTATCAGTATAAATAAATAAATAATAAACACAAGTATATTGTCACTAATGAGATCCTAACCCCCAAAGTAGGCCTGGACCTGATTTTATAAAGATAAAGGGTGTAAAAGTGCCCTTAACGCAAACGAAGGGCACTTGTTTTTCCCATCACTGCGATTTTTTTTTTTCTAGACCACACTTGGAAGACGATGGTACGTGGTGTAGGGGATCAGTGACTAAATAGTTAGACAACGGTCTAGAAGCATTAGTCCCAGTACCACAAAACAATAGACGACAGCTCTTTTATCGCAATCAAATTGAATTTGAAATTATTTCTTGTTGTTTAAGTTGTTAATGCGTCACTTAGTAGAAGTTCATTGTTACAAAAAATATAGCTTCTCGTGGCGCCGACTATACAGTATATTAGTTTGAACGAGGGTCATATTGGGGGCATGCTTACGTGATACTAGTAAAAATATGGAAAAAAAAACATTGATCACCAACAACAACAATAACGAGACCATACCAAATATTTTAAAAGAGTTTTGCAACCTTTGCGCTTATAACAGATATTGTGCGCAGATCAATGACGTTTAGGTACAATCCATTTTCCCTTCATATTTTTAAACTGGTGTAGGTCTGTGGCGATAAAGAAATCTACACTAATATTATAAAGAGGAAAGATTTGTTTGTTTGTTTGTAACGAATAGGCTCCGAAACTACTAGACCGATTTGAAAAATTCTTACACCGTTGGGAAGCTACACTATCCCCGGGTGACATAGGCTACGTTTTATGCCTGTATTCCCACCAAACCGGGAACTACGCGGGTGAAACCGCGTGACGTCCGCTAGTATCTAATAAAGTGAGATCTGGAGAGCGTGCAGGGCCATGGCACAATTACCTCACAAATTAAGGTCATCGTTGTTTACAATATGTCCCTCGTTTAACCTAACACATTCAATTCAACACACACACACACACATCACACACACCACACACACACACACATCACACACACACACACACACACACACACACACACACACACACATCACACACACACATCACACACACACACACATATCACATCTTCACATTCATTCATTTTTTTTTTCATTACTTTTGGCTTGGTAAGGTATAGTTTGTTATTTTATCCTCATCGTGTCATTGGTTATCAAGTTGGTGATAAAGTTGATAACAAAGAACCAACCTTTAAGTTGCGGGAACAGTTTCTTGATGAAGGCTCTCTTCTCAGCGGTACCGACGGTAGTGAAGACTTCGCAGCCGTAATGAAGAGCCACATTGATGGCAGCCTGGCCCACTCCGCCCGAACCAGCGTGGATGAGGATACTCTCACCACGCTGGATCTGACCTACCATGACCTGGGGACAAGGAAGTTTTATTTAGCATAGAGGAAAGAACGTAACAGTCTTAAAACCGAAGACTTTGTAAAAAAAAAAAAAAATGAATAGGTATATAAGATTCATTAGAATTGTTAAAGAACATTTATTGTTCTTAAACAATTCTAATGAATCCTGCTTTTTGTGAAACATCGAGAGAGTAGATTAAGGTAGGTAGGTAAAAAAAATCTAATTAGTCCGTCAGATAGATTTCCAAAAAATATTGGACACGTATTTTTTCTTTTTTTTTTAAACAAACAATGAAGACGATACAGAGCTTTGAATACTCGTGTGACGTCATTTTCTGATACGTTAGTATGACATTCTTTAGCGGTAAGTGACGTCACGACCCCCCACGGCCCCCACTCAAATGTTTGACGCGTTTTATCTTCGTCAATTTTTATTGATTTGATAATAACGTATCCAATATTTAACGATAATCTAACAGACGGACTAATTAGAATCATATTTTTTTAAGTCAGTAAACATTCCTATATTAGTAGGAGTTGTTAATTTAGTACTCACATCACATAACATCACGCCTGCAATACCCGAAGGGTAAGGCAGAGGTTTATCTAACATTGCATTATACAGTTAAACTTAGGTCCCATGTAATAGGGCCTATTGCCATCAATCATCCTGACTCCGTGGCTGCTAATGAGAAATGAACTCTGACACTAGGGTGTATCGGGAATGAGAAATTATTGACAAAATAACCCAATAACACTTGGCACGAACCGGGAATCGAAAACAGTGCTCGCAAGCGCGACTGATGTATGAGGTCTCATTACGATCATTGGACTAAGGAGGCACTTCCCCTCGCCCTTCTTAGCCTTCTTCCCCCCTCCCTCTGCCTTATTTTTAATGTCATTCAAGTTCGAGAAGAGCTATGCCGTATGCAGGGATAAAAACGACTTACAATAGAATAGTAGACAGTGCCGTAAGCAACGGGAACGCTGGCAGCCTCCTCGAATGTCCACTCATCAGGGATGGCCCATAGGAGGGCCTTGTCTCCCTCGGCCAGGTTAGCCATACCTCGGTTACGAATCATACCCATCACGCGGGAACCACTGTGGGAGAAGTTGTTATGAAAGAGAGGTGGAGAGTGTAGAGAAAGTCTTAGGATTTTTCATAAAGTGGACGAGCTGACCTTTAGTAGGTATAGTCAGTATAATTTGATAGTTTATTAATAATGTATGTTATCTTTTAATTTCAATAACATTGCTCTTTACAAATTTTCCAAATAAACAAGGTTCAAAATACATCGATATACGTCATAAAACTGTGGTAAACAATTGGGCTGGTGGCTTATTAGCAAAAAAAAACTCATTGAAATAGGTTTCCAACTGGGAAAAATATCGCTGAACATACACAAAAGAAACAAGCGAATTTTATTATAAACCCCCTCGTGTTTGAAGAACAGAAGGTTTAAAATTACTAAATCAAACTCTAATTAAACCGACCACTACCACAAATTAAAGCTTCAAACTGTACGTACTTAGGAGTCTTGCCGACAATCTCGAACCCTTGCACGCACTCTTGCGCAAGTCGACCGCGTGCAACGGCGTCCACTGTCACACGACCGGTGGCAGTCATGACGTCACGGAAGTTCAGGGCGGCGCAGTATACCTGATAGAGGAAGATAATTTGCATAAGTACCTAAACATAACATAAAATCACGCCTGTAAATCCCAAAGAGTTTGGAAGAGATGTACCTTATAGTACATCCACATTTTGTGAGTCTTGCTTGCTAGAACAATGACCAAAACTCGTACCAAGAATTCTAATGTTCCAAAATCAAAATGTTAAAGTAATTATTTTCATAATTTTTACGATATTATGCGGCTGGGATTTGATTTTTGAAAGGGGAATTTAATTTAAAGTATGAATATTGTTTTACTCCCTTTAAATGTCGTTCACACAACCAGTTCAAAAGTCGTTCTGGATCTGTTGATTTTGACAGTTCGGCTGACTTTATTTATATCGTAGAAGTTCCACTACAATATAGATCTACTTGACTGGTTCTGAGGTTATTTTCGATTTTATAAAATTACTCCGAAACTCGGATTTAGTTTACAAAAATAACTTTTGTAGGAGTCAATATGATAAATGTAGACAATAAAAAACAAAGTTTGATGTTGATGCAGTTTGGTACGGGATTCCATATATCCATGAACATGATCTTTTAATCAAATCAAGAATTACATCCAAATTTCGCCAGTTATATTTTCAAGTTCCATGTAATATGGGGCGAACCTGGTGCCATCAACCGGGCACAGACAATGGCTGCTACTGAGATATTCTAGATAGATAAAATTATATAACTCTTTGCCCGATCTAGGAGTGTAACCCAGCAGCTAATGCTCAGCATTCGCTACTTGCGACCACTAGACCAATGAAGCAGTCAGTAGATAAAATATTATGGTTTAAAAAAATATTTATGAGATAAAACACAAGGTTTTTTCAAAAAAAAAAAAAACTAGCATTGTTCTACCGCATATTGCAACGGCAAAGCCAGTGGCTATGCAGACTATCTGCATCAACGTGAATGAAGTCACAGAGGAACTGTGGAATTATACACTCAAGTAGCACCGACAAATTAAGAGGTAATGAAAAAATACTTACATTAATAAGAACTTTCTCCGGATCCCTGAACTCATGGTCTTTCCTGATGGGACCTTCCACCCATCTCAACGACGACAGGTCTCCAATAGTAAGGGTGTTGACATAGGCGTGGTTGGCACAGACCGTGTCCAGATCACCAAGAAGAAGATGCCGGTAGGTGCCCCATTGGCCCTAGGAAAAAGATAGGAGTAATTATAGGAGTTGGATTCGTAATAGTTAATCGATTTTTTATAGGACCAATACAGCGTGTTTACAAGTGACCATTTTATGCTTAACGTTTAATCGCGACGGTGCTTGAGGTCAGACTTTATAACACAAACTGCGGTACTCAGAGATATTTAACGATTACTTAAGCCGACACTTAGTAAAGGTTTGACATATTTTTGTATGACAAAACTGTCAAAACCATTACTAAGTGATGGCCTAAGTAATCATTAAAGCTCTCTGAGTGCGGCAGTACATCTTTTGCATCATGGAGCTACTTAAAACCCTTTTTTTAGGAGGGTGGGAAGTCATCAAATGACTCCTCCCGCTCTAGGTGGTATGAGTGTCTGACTTCTGTCTGACTCCTACTGACTAAAAACCACCAACGTTCCTTCGTAGCCGTTTGTGTCAAGGCCACGGTATCTCGTTCAAACAACCCGCAGCCCCATCGGGGGCTACTTAAGACATTATTAGAGCGTTACCTATCATTGCAATTATTTTTAGAAAATTGGAGATATTTTGGCAGAACTACGCTAAATTTTTATCTTCGAAGGTCTCGATTATAAAGCCATAGGTAAGTTATACAAAATTGTCTCCATTAAATATCGATTCCACTCGATATGTTGGTAATTTAATTTATCACCTCGTTGGATTTTAATTAAGCCTGTTGTCACTTCGCTTCGTTATCCCCTGAATACAAATATCTCAGAAAATGAATGTGTATTTTATTGTCACGTATTGGTAACAATAAAATACTCAGGATAATTTTAACTATCCGAAGTAATTTTATGTCAAGGGTTAACTTATTGCCCGCCGGGGGTGCGGGTTGCACGAAAGAGATACCACGGCTTCGGCACAAAGGGCGAAGAGGGAACTTGGTTGGATTTTAGTCAGTCGAAATCAGTCAGCCAGTCTTTGCCCGGAGCAGGAGAAGTCATTTGATGAATTCCCACCGTCCAAAAAAAAAGGGTTAACTTATTCATGTAATGGAAACATTTTTGACGAATGGACTGTGTGAAGGATGATACGGCTAGAAAGGAGGTGACTGCTAAGATGACGACAGTGAAGTATGAGAAAGACAGCTGCACCGGCCCTAAATAAATTGGGGTAACGGCAAGAGAATGACGATTTTGAAATATGTTCCGTATTTATAGGTACTTACGTCTTGGTATACATTGAGAGCCAAATCCTTATCCAGCTGCTCCTCATAGAACTCCAAGTCAGGGTTGAAAGGAGGAGCAGACGGGTCAGAAATCAGAAGACCATACACGATCTCACCGCCAGGCTCCTTCCTCAGACAGTTAACCAGTCCCAAAAGACCGTTAATATGCTCATCTTGGGTGTAAAGGACGACTTTTTGACCTTCTTTGAGTTCCTCCTTGACTTTGTCGATCCAGTTGAAGGTTAGGTCCGCGGCGAGGATTCTGACGAACTTCGCTGGACGGGCTCCAACGCGTTTGCGCAAGAGAACCAGAAATTCGACACCGGTATCGTGGATGGTGACAATATCGTAGTTGTCCGAGTATTGCTTGGGGTCAGGACGTTCCCTTTCACGACTGATGAGGAAACATTTGTCGCGAAGAGTGCCGGCTGCTTGTGTTAGGACCTGGTAGATGAAATAAAACGATTAATTTATCTAGACGACCTTAAGTTAGGAAGGTTAGGCACTGACCACACAATAAAAAAGAAAAAATATCAACTGTTTTATCGAGAAGCGAATCTAGAACAAATTTTAAGGTTTATTAGATCATTTTAATTCTAGTTTTTATCCAAGTAATGAATAGGTGGAAAACAATTTATATCTGAGATACAATTAGGTTACAGAAGTCTCAGTTTCAGTCATAATTTCATAAACAATATAAAAATGTAGATTTTATTACCTCAGGCCTGCCCAAAAGATTAGCACCAATAAACAGGATAGTATTACTCTCTCCAGCCAGTTTCTTATTCTCAACAGTAATGTGTGGAGGCACTTCAATAGTTTCTTCAGAAATGATGAGCAGCTCAGCTTGTACCAAGGGCAGGTCACCCAGCATATCTCCAACAGTTTCCAGAATAGGTGTCAGGTCGTTCTTCTTGTACTCTTCGTCGACTAGCTCAATGCTTTTGACTTTGTATGTCTGCATGTTTTCGAGGACCAGCTGGATATTGGCACGTAGGATGTCTTCGAGCTGGTTAGGGATAAAAGCCTAATTATGTAGTTTCATTTTAGCAGATAACAATAACATATCACGTCTTGTAAGGCACGCTAGGTAGAGGTGTCTAACAGGTACATCCAATTTCACCAGCTTTGTTCTAAAGTCTCGAGTAGTGAGAGGCGAGTCTATTGTCATCGACCAGGCACAAATCGAGTCTCCCTGGCTGCTACTGAGAATATTCTAATGGAAAAACCAATAACACTTTGCCCGACCCGAGGATCAAAACCAGGATCTCATGCATAGCAGTCGCGTTTGCGACCACTAAACTAACGAGGCAGTCAGTAGACAAAAAAAAATAGTTTCAAAAATGTTTATATTAGATTAAACACAAAGGTTTTACTTATCAAAAACAAAACTAGCATTGTTCTACCGCAAATTGCAACGGCAAAGCCAATTGCTATGCAGACTATACGCAACAACGGGACTGGTGAATGAAGAGACAAACGTGAATAAATTTACAAAAATGTCATCAGTCTGCAATGTTGCCATCACCGTTATCAGCTTATCAGCTACGTAAACCAGTCTTGTCGCTGAGGTCTGTCATAGAGCTTTGTGACTGAAGACGTCTTCAGAATGTTATCTTCAATTATTAAATAAATAGAGTTTTGAGAATTTTTTAAAAGGTCCATCCATTGAATTTCCTAAATAACCAGACCGTTTCGAATGTACGCCTTACCTTCATCTTAGACTTTCCGAAGTTGGGAATGAACACATTCTTCTCAAGAACTGGTACTCCAAGAGGCAGTCTCCTGGTGATGGGGGTAGCGTGGAGACCACGGACTTCGACACCACCAGCCCTGGACAAAAAACAATTGGAGTTAATACCTGGAGTTAGGAGGGACACCTAACAAGGCGCAGTGATGACAGATGGACTAAGCATGTCACCGAATGTCGTCCAAGAATTGGCCAAAGAAATGTTGGTCGTGCCGCGACGAGATGGGTAGAGGACATGGTTGCCATCGGTTGATAACCTGGTTGGGGCTGGCACAGAACCGTGGCGAAAAGCACAAAAAAGAGAGGTTTATAGCCAGCAGTGGGTGAATAGGTCATTTCACCAAAAAATCTAATTAGTCCGTCAGATAGATTTTCAAAAACTAATGGACACGTATTTTTTCTTTAAAGACAACAGTGCTTCGAAAAGTCGCGTCGAGTCGTGTGACGTCATAAGGTTAGTACTTTTTTTACCCACAAAGTGACGTCAAGAGCCCCCACTCATGTTCTTTGACACGTTTTATTTTCGTATATTTTTATTAATTTGATAAAATAAAAAAAATACGTATCCAATATTTTTCGATAATCTAACAGACGGACCACGAGTAATTAGATGCTTTTGGTGAAATACCCTATTGAGGCTGTGGATGATGGGCCGCGGGTTGTACACTAGTAACCGCGACCTCGACATAGAGGGCTAAGAAAGAACATGGGTGGTTTTTAGTCAGTAGAAGTCTGACACTCCCTTTCGCTCTGCCCAAGAGCGGAATTATTTGATGATTTTCCACTGACAAAAAAAAAAGGGCTGTGGATGATGATGCTAATGATGATCTATGTATAGTAAAATGACCTTGATATTGCCTTGATATCAAAATTAATAAGGATGTTAATGAAAGAAACGCTATTCCCGATTAAGACGATGTAAAATTGTTCGTTTCCTGAAAAATTATTACTTACAAAACTTGTTTGAGGAAAAGTTGGGATAGTTAGGTTTCGTCTGAATAACTCGTACCGTTTATGCTCATATTTTCGTATATTATTATATCTGTATACCCATACAGTTCCTATAAAATTCCGTAAAATTTCGATGTATAGTTAGCTTGTTTGCTAAAATCTACATATTTTGAACGTTTGTACAATGAATATGGTAGTCACGCTGTTGATAATTGGCTATAACTTTTTGTTACTTAAAGTTAAATTAGATTAAGTCAATCAAACGACCTTTTGCTAGTTATTCCCATCTTTAAACCTTACCACGTCCTACCTATAAATTCACCGGTATCTCCGCGGCTTTGTTAAAACTGATCTTAACTAAATTACAAATGCTAAGTGTGTTTGTGAAACGTTTATATTGGCGCCCTAAATCTGTTGGTGTTTGGCTAATAGTTAGCACAATTTTGTAGGTAAATGATGGTATTGACACAATACCTCCAGAGGCGATGGGTTGCCAATTGATTAACTGTAAAGGTCGTATAGTGTGAATAATTATGATTTAGAAGGGTATTCTTCAATTTACATCGGGATAAAAGGGACTTCGACGCGAAAACGGTTAACACATATTTTGTATATCATTCTGAACCTCTGTCCACATAGAAATACTTTAAGACGTTGAACCTGCACCTTCAGCAGATCTTAATAGGAACATAATATGAATTGCATTTAAACTCGTAAAATGGTCAGAGACATTTCATGAATCTTAACGCAATCCTATCATGATCCTATTATGATCTGCTAAAGTGGCCAAGATCTCTTTCCGGACATATCAGATCTCCGTTTCATCGGGCTACGAGAGTGAAGGATGTGCATGTATGTCCTTCCGTTTGCCGTCACGGCGTACGAGGTGGTTTTACTGCCAAGTCACACCCACAGAACAAATAAAAGAGGACCTCTTTTATCGGTTCTGTGTGGTCACACCAATAGATAATGTTTCACATCAAAAACATTGGCTTCATAGTCGAGAAATATTTGTTTGGCTAGGTTTGATACTAACTGTCGCACTCAGAGAGCTTTAATGATTACTTAAGCCGACACTTAGTAAGGGTTTGACATACTTTTGTATAAAAAAACTGTCTAACTTTTAAAGTGATGGCCTAAGTAATTATTATAGCTCTCTGAGTGCGGCAGTCAGAATTTAGCTCAAAGCCAAATTAAAGTAAACAATGAAGTACCTAGAAAATATAGTTACGACTTTTAATCAAATTATGACTGAGGGTAGATCATTCGACAGACAATGACAAAATCTTTTTATTCTTTCAAGTTTCAAGCACCCTATTTTTCTTCTAAGTTTTCTTTTTACTTTTTAACTTAAAGATTCCAATATTTGTTCTAGAAAATTTAGAAGATCCTTTGGAGAATAACTGAAAAACTATTTCTCGTGCTCAATGTATGAAGGGTGAAATTGGGGCGTGTACCAACATGGCTACATATTTAATATTTCATCCCCTGAGAGTGGGGTCGGCGTAAACAGCTTGTAAACAATATGTACGTGATTGTAATTTTCAGGTAGGATTCGTTTTTAAATAATAAAAAAACAAATTTGATCGATATTGAATTAGAGCATTTTTTTCTGTACAATATAGCATAGGAACTCTTTTTGTCTAAGTTTATCTGTTTGTAAGGTCAGATTTACATTACACGACACACAATTATGCTGATATGTGTTGTTTTAACTTTTTTGAATGGTATCACAGAGGTAGTTTAATTATCAACTCGACAACAGACAACTTTTCAGAAATGAACGACAGTCCTAATTAGACATGGTGAAAATTAAATCAAAACTTTTGTCTTATCAATATTTTGGGTTCTTCCAGGGCCCACTTTAATTGCCCACCCTATATAAACCCAACGTTCTAGTCTTAAAAATCAATTGAAAAAATACTAAATATTTATCATACCTAAAAATATAACATGAGAATCCGTATCGGAAATAGCATACGACTAACAGTTAATTTTGTGAATTCGTTCGTGAATTCCTAGCCACTATACTATTCGAACCAATACATTGAACAGTCGCCAATAAAGGGTTGATTAAATACTTAATTTATAAGGGTTGTCGCCAAGCGGAAGAGGTAATTACTCCAACCCTACAGTATGAAGGCATAATATAGAGCGCAGAGTAAGTTATACAATAACCTTTTCTCATTGTGTTAGTACACAGATCTGGACAAAAAAGTTCACGTAGTCCGATCGATTGGACTATGCGGTAGGACCACGTGGCCATGACTGTTCGTGCGGAATTTTTGGCATGCTGGCTTCTATAAAAACCACGTGAGTACTTATAAAAAGTCGACAAAAAGGTAAACAGTAAGGGTTGATCGTTATCTATTGAGAAGAACTGGAATGAAACGCCATGGTACTCTTTTAAAATTGTTTAGTTTTACAATATTTCCATATTAGGTACAGTATAATAATATAAATATAGGAGGACAACTTAGGCCTGACAAAAAGTCGTAGGATACCTCACAAAAAAAAACCAGAGTAAACTTAATATGTAATGGGTATACGACCCAGCTTGGCAAACCCGGCTTGCTTAGCCTAGAGATCGAACCGAGTGGCTCTTGTTATTAAGTCACAAACTCCTATTGATTGTTTTGTAAGCTCGTCATATTCATACTCTAAGGTCAAGCCCTTGGAATTAATACTGTTCTTTGTAATTTCGTTTATTGTAAGATAAATTGGACTGTAATACAAATATCCCTGTTTAGTTTAACTCAATTTATTGATACCGACTACAGATTGGAGCTGTGGATTTAGGGAATTGTTCGGTACCTAATTTATTTTGGGAAGGATCATAATGTCATTGGTAAATCATTGAAGAATCAATCGGGATAAAGGGGCTTTGTCATTTTACGCGATACTGCCTAGGATTTAAAACATTAAATCGACAAAAAATATGATAGGTAACGTTTCTGATTCATGAACAATCAATTGCACCATGAAAATAATATGGTATCGCGTCGTTCACTCGCAATGAAGATTGTTTTTTCTGGTTATTCAGCTGGCACTTATGACGTGATTAAAATATGGCGAGAGCACATCTAATCTTTGTATCCATATATAAAGAGTTAAACCGTTAGATGTGCTTGTCTTTCTTCTAGCGTATCGAGTTAGTCGGAAGGACCTAAAATCCTTACATTTTTTGTTGACAGAAAATTCTTATTAGGTGTTAGAATCGTGCTTCTTCATTGACATTAATAAATACCAGTCACTTAATTACGTGATTTAAAATTTAACATGCCTGATCATACTTATAAAGATAATGATAGATCGAAGAAAAGATCAAAACTTTGTGTAAATTCCTTAGATCAAATCATCATCATCTAGTATATTCTCAACTTTGTTGGGGTCGAATTCTAACCTAATCGGATGCAGCTGAATACCTGCACTTTACATGGATCAATTCCCTATCTGACGTCAGTACATCAAATGAGTAACCTAAAAGTGTGACAAAAGATAAAATAAAACTAAAACCCTTACCTGATAACATCAACATCAGGATACACGCGAATTTCAAACGAATTCTTAGTAGAATCAGGGTTCATTTTGGAAATAGCATTGTAGTGCATGTTAGCATCGATGGAAAGCTTCTCAATCCTGGTGGGGACGAAGAGACCTCTAGTGTCCTGGCCGATGATCTTCATCTGGAGCATGCAGTCCATGAAGGTGACCCAGTTGTTTACCCAGGAGAGACGGCCACGAGTACCTTCGACGTTGCAGCCCAGGACGCCACGGAAGAGACCGCTGTTGAAAGAGGAGAGCATGATAAAAAGTGAGTATGATAAATCAGAGAACCTATCCTAGACAAGAGAATCCTAGACAAGAAGCAACACGTGGAAATTATGTTTCTCCTACTCCTCCACTATTCTTTTCTGATTAATTTCGTTGCGTGATCCAAGACAGTTAAATCGTTTCTCTGGGACTTCGTCGAGCTTCATTGTCTCGGCGCATTTCTTATAGTCGCCCTGTTGATTCTGGCTAAACAGAGGTTTGGGAATAGTGTGGCGGGCTTGTCGAACTAGATTTTAAAGCAATTATTTTCATGCAATTTTTTGTTCTAAAACCTTAAAATATATGAATAAATAATGTATTTTGTTTTAAAGCACTCCGTCTTGTTTGAACATTGCTGTAGTTAGCTCAAAGTTAACAAATGTATTCTAATTCTGATGCCTCTTTTCACTAAGAACACATAAAGAAATCCCCAAATAAAAGCTTGTTGTTAAATTCTCTACGTTCAACTCGGCGACTAGGGTTGGGATTCCCACAGCACGATGTATTTATATTTTAGGCGTCAACTACTTAAAATGGGCATCAGTTAAGTTATTTATAACACTAGATACCTTTCCAGCTCATAATTGGTAACTCAATATAACTTGAGAGATATTTCGTGTTTCTATTAAAACCAAGACAGACGCTGAAAGATGTCTCGTGGTTTTCGTCAATGTAGGTGCTTTTAAAAGCACTTATTTCATAAAAGCAAATAATTTAGTAGTACTGAGAAACTAAACATATTTTATACCTTACTATGTTGTGCAACTTTGACAGACATTTTTGTTTATTTAGATTAAAAATTACAAGTTACTTATATTTATACAAAGCACACAAATAGACCTCTGGGGTCTGTCTTAGCATGCCATGGCCTGAGATTTGATCAAAACACTATTAACAATTAGGTTATAATAGAGTAATGTAATATTCTCTCAGCTTACGCTTTAATAAAATAAAATAAAAATAAAAAATAAAAAAGCCTTTTAATTCCAATAGCTTCAACAATTAAATTACATAACCATAAAAAAAAAATTGTTACGTCATACGAAAACAAAATGTATGCTAACATTTCTTGACCTCTCATTTAAGAATAAGTTCATGAAAATTAAACAATAATTAATAGATCTAAATAAAATTAACAATTAATAACTATAAATATAAAATGGCGGTTAAAAGTAAAGTAATTGTACAAAATAATTTAAGTTGGATAGTCCGCATTGAATTGATTCAAGAACATGCAATATTATAATCCAATTGATTTCAATTAAAAGCAACAATCAAAACAAATTGATTACTGCAAAATAATTTACTTCAATTAGTCCAAATTGAATCGATCGTTCATGCAAAATTATACTTTTATTTGATTTTAAATTAATAAAATAATAATAATTTAAATTGAAACGATTACAACATGCAATATTTTAATTTTAAATATAAATCATGACATTAATATGAAAAATATATAATAATTATGGTAACTTATAAAATAAATAAATTATAATGGTAGGGCTAATTGGACCCCTTTTCGGGTAAAGGCCTCCTCCAGAGAATACCAATTGCTACAGCTTACGCTTTACGTTCTTATTATTCATTGAGTCTCTGATATATACAGGTATTTGGTTTAGTAAGTTCGGTATTGTAAAGGAAGCGGTACGCCTGCTATAAAAAATATTTTTGCGTGGCACTTGAAATGACTTCGATTTAGCTTGTCGCGTATTCACGTCATTGAATACCTAACTAGAATCTAAATATCGCTGTTATCAAAATGTTCTAAGAGGAACAGATACTCAGAACGCGCTAGAACAGGTATTACTTTTCAGTGTTTAAATAACCCTGTATAATTATCTTTATATTTGTTTTTTACGTAGTTCGGTAATACAAGTTTCAGTAAACGTGTTTGCAAACTATGTGTCCAGGTAAGTTTTAAATGTGCGTCTATAACTGGTGAGTCCATAGGAGAAAATCGACTCGGCAAGGGCTGTGTACATTTGAAGCAGCCTTCTGTACGGTATATTTCGTTTTATAATGGAAAAAGTGCAGAGTATCGCACGTAACCTTTCGCAAACCGCTTCCACTTGATAACTCCAATTGAATCGGTTATCAATTATTAGTCCCAGATCGGTATGTTATGAGACTTGCTCTATAGGCTCGCAGTTGCAGTCTGTTTTGTTTTTATGTAGACACTCATGACTATGAGCTATGATTTGAAAGGGATGGACGGTGCCTATGTGACTTGAGTGTACGTGTATCACTTTAGTTTTTTGTGGATTAAGAACAAGTCCCATATCATGGGTCCACTTAGTCATAGAAGTAAAATCTTTTTGCAAACATTCTTTTTCTCTTGTATTTCAATTGCATACATTGTTTAATGTTAAGTGGAAGTGCGTATTCACCTAACACAAGCATCCCCTTGCTTAAAAGGTGACCTCCAAATCGTGTCTGTTAAAACTATGTAATTGAAATAAACAATTTTTTATTTTTTATTTTATTCTGCGGTCAAGTTTAGATTTTTGTTAGCAGAGAGTATACAGGACACACTAATTTATTTCTTTATAGTGTACACCAGTGTGTTAGAGTTGTTATGCCGCTCATGAGTATTGGCTTCACGCTACACTACTTTTCATATCTCTCAGGCATGCAAGGTTTCCTCACGATGTTTTTTTTCACCGAAGCAAGTGGCCACAACAAAATGAATATGCAGTTCAATCCTAAAAATCAGAGTAGCGTGTTTTGGGGAGAATCTCGGAACCTATGACTTGGCAATACAACGGTTACACCACTAGGCTGTTAATGCTTGCTGATGGCTTTATAGACACTGATTCGAAATTCATTTATTATCACATTAACAATAAATAAATGTAACAACCATAAGTAAGTGTTTATGGAATTGAAAGTCAAATGACGCACCGCGCTCATAATTTGAACTGTTGTTTACCTGTATTGATATCCTCTAAGACGCAGTTCCTTGTAGAAGTCCTTAGTGAGCATGTGCTTGATGCCAGGGCCGGTGACTTCGGGCAAATTCGGCAAAACTCGGTAGTCCTGCCCGACGTTCTTCTTAGCGTAGATGCGACCGGTCACGATGGAGGCACCGCTTTCTACGATCTAGGGGAGAATAGAAAGCCCTTAGTATCTTATGACGTGCAAAGAAAAATATTAAAAAAAAACTAAAAGACGCGCTTTTGTAGATAACCGAACTAAAAAGTAGAAAACAATTTTCCATAAATGTAAAATAATATTGTAGAAAATCGTGGTGAGTTTTTTTATGATAAATCCATAATGACTCTACTTTTACATTATACCATTAAAATTTTATAACAATTGACACCAAGCACCCCAGAAACCATGTCGAGCACGTCAGCTTTCCAAAAAAACAACCGCATCATAATCGTTCCATTCATTTTAGTAGTTACGATGCCACAGACAGACATATAGACACGTCAAACTAATAGCACTTCTCTGATTTAGTCGGGGGTTACTAAAAGACACTTCTTAAATATTGTCTCACCTCAAAGTTACCACTGCCCTTTTGGATCATGATGATGAACTCCAGGTTGCCTTCCTTGGGAATGTTGGTGGCTCTCTGGAAACGGACGTTCTCGAAGACCACGGAAACCTCAGTGTAGAGCTCTCCCATCATCATACCAAGGGTTTCCCACACCAGGACCAGGTAACCAGTGGCAGGGTATAGGTTTCGGCCTAAGGACGGAAAAGATAATTGTTAATACCTACTAAATATACTGTTTTTTAATCTTTTCTTGAGAATAATAAGTTTAACATATTTAACATAGTTTTTTTTATTGTTATTACTTTTAATTAATTTGCATTAATATACATATATATTTTATTGTAATTAATATTTAATTTATTTTACGTTTTAATTTTAATTTGTTTTTGTTATATAAGTGATGTAATTAATATTATTGTGTTTGCCTATCTAGTGACACTCATTATCATATTCTCAGTTGTTAATATGCGGATAATGTATTGGGCTGCAATATTGTTATTTTTTTTTTAGGTATTTTTTGTATGTTTCAACACATATTGTAGCTGTTTATTGTCCCTAAATAAATAAAATAAAATAAAACATAAATGGCATTTATTTTGATAAGCCCGCTACAGTATTCCCAAACTACTGTGACTCTTGAAAGCCAGAATCAACAGTGGCGTTTTTTAAACAACTTCTTATAAATGTGAAGGTTCTCAATTTGGTTGTATTTTTTATGTTTGTTACCTCCATTGAAGTTTTATCAAAATCGGTTCAGTAGTTTTATTTTTTTCTGGCCCGTGTTGACATGATGGTTTAAACACCTTTTTATGCTTTCAAAGAAATTAAAAGTGGCAAAAAGTCAATGAAACAAACAAAGTCACAGACTTCCGAAAATAAAGTTATCTAATTTTTTTTAGTATTTTTTTGGAAGTTTGTATCTTTTTGCAAGAAGTTTTTATTAGTTAATATCAAAGTGAGAGTTGAAAAACATTTTCACTTGGTTTGCCTGCGTTATAGAGTGACATTAGGACGAATTTGTACTTACTGTCGACAACGTGTCCAACCATATATTCACAATCCTCATCAACTATGGACATCCTGACAGTTCTCTCACCAGACTTCATCTTCTCTTGAGCCTTGTATGATGTTACGTACCTGGAGACAAAATGTTTCATTATAGTTTTTTGTCACAGCTTATTCCCTTGCGACATCGTCCGCAACTAAGTAATATTTAATTTTGTATATCACATTTTTGCGGACGATGTCGCTTAGAGCATGTCTACCAGTGTATTTTTTTATAATCGGGTTATTAGTTGCGGAAACATTCAACTTACTAATTTTTGAGTCAAGGATTTCTATTTCATTTTACTATTGCTTTCCATTGTAAGCCTTAACTTAAACCTTTGCCCACATTTTTTACGTCTGTTTTTTTTGTTATTTAGCCTGTCCTGGGAATGTGACCACTATTTCACTTAAGTGTAAACAATAACAAAAGGTCACGTAAATGCCTTTAGAAGCAGTTACTTGTGGCTATTATGGAACCTAACACCTCATACTGTCAACTTTACAAATTTAGATTAGCATTAATTTTAATTTATTTCAACTTCAGATTACAGATATCCATAATTGTTAGTACCTAACAATTGTAATGTTTAAACTAGCATTGGAGTGAAACTATACCAATCTATTCTCAACGCACTGCGATCCATTCTACATTCAAACTCGCTATTGAAGCCACAATTACTTTCAACAAGTGTTTGAGCTTCGTCTAGAATACAGATATAGATATGCCTAGATACGCAAGAGCACCTACTTCGCGTGCCCGGCTTAGGTATTTTATACTTGTCGATGTAACTGTCACAGCAAGCTAAATTGATAAATCAACAACGTTACACCATTACAAATCAAGAGCTTAATTCTAGGGATTTAAAGAATAAAATCGTCGTTTTTTTTGTGATGTAATTTTTTTGTATTTTACTAAATAGTGACAGCAATGGCTCTAGTTGCATTGAGTCGCGGCTTCGTCCGCGTGGATGTCAGTTATCGCGACCAAAAGTAATCTTTTAATCCCTTATTTCAACCTCTTTTTTTTTGGCGGGTGGAAAATCATCAAATAACCCCTCCCGCTCTTGGGCAGAGCGAAAGGGAGTGTCAGACTTCTACTGACTAAAAACCACCCATGTTCCTTATTAACCCTATATGTCGAGGCCGTGGTAGCTAGTGTATTATATTTAATATTTCAACCCCTTACAACACTTTTTTGCATTGAAAAGTATAAAGTCTAATTAATAGTCTATGTCCTTTCTCAGGCTCTAGACTATCTGTGTACCAAATTGCATTTAAATCGGTCTAGTAGTTTTTGCGAAAGCGCGACAGACAGACAGAGTTACTTTCGCATTTATAATATGAGTAAGGATAGTAAGAATGATACTTGCGTTATCTAGATCTAATAAAATCTCTATATATTCTGTGTTCTAGATATATTCAAGTGGCAAAGCTATCCTCGAGTAGATGTGTTTAGCTCTTGACAAATTGAAATGTAATACGACATAATTATTTTGTTTGAGAAGATCTTAAAACGTTTTGGAAAGAGTTTTTACTTTGCTTTAAAATTGGGCAACGAATTCAGTGTTCTTCATTACGTAAAATGGAATTTTAGAGATTCAAATAATTATGTAAAAAGTTCGTTCAAGATGCAGGATCTGGTAAATAATCGAATGGAAAATACTCTAAGGTCAACTAAAAATGGACACCTCTACTATTGATGACGTGTGCAAATGGACACATCAAGTTCTGTAATGCCCGATGGTAACCCTACGGGTGTACACCCAGAATTCGCCAGATAGGTTTAATTCCTATAATAATACAATTTGGGGCAAGCTTATTGCCATCAATGGACCACAATACCAAGCCCCGTGGCTGCCTACTGATTAATTCCTGTTCAGTTCGTAGCAGAAGTGCTTTGGCGAGAAAAGGCTCAGTCTTTGTATGTGTGAAAAATACCACTTTCTACCCCATCAAACTTCCTAACTTTTCAACTCCACAAAATGCACAATTTTTAACCCCAGTCTAACCGCATTGCAGTAATCGCAAGTTCATCAATCATAGCAAACGTACGGCCACAGTGCTGTTTGAAAAATAGCCGCTAACGTCCCGGTATATTGAAGTCGGTACAAAGTGGCCGCTATAGATCACACCCCAACGATTTGTTTGTGGCCGTGTGACGGATGGCCGACGATTAATATGGCCGGGTCTTTATTGGAACTGAAGTTTTGGCTGCGTAGGTAATGGTTAAAGCGGTTGGCAAGTATCAATGATAGAAATAATTTGGACCTTTGACAGCATACAAGCTGTAAAGGACAGTTACTGTAGTCTAGTCGTGCCACTGCCTCTTTGGTTTAGTGGTCGTAATGAAGGCTAAACATGAGGTCCTGGGTTCGATCCTTGGTCTATGCAGTGTCATTGGGTTTTCATATTGGGAATATCTAGAAAGCAGTGGTGGCAGCCCCGACTTGTGGCACTCGTGACTGGTGGCAGGGCCGACCGGCCCGCAGCCCTCCAGGTGGGCTCACGTTTTCCCAAACGTAATACCAGTATGCCTGCCCTGGACGGTCCACTTGCAATATATATGGCGGGATGGCACATGAGCTCTATGAAATGGGGGCCGCGGGTAGTCCACCGGTTATCGCGGCCTCGACATAGAGGGCGAAGAAGGAACATGGGTGGTTTTTAGTCAGTAGAAGTCTGACACTCCCTTTCGCTCTGCCCAAGAGCGGGAGGGGTTATTCGATGATTTTACACCCACCAAAAAAAAAAAAAAGTTCTATGAAATGGGGGTGGAGTCGAATGTGTTAAACATAAGTGTCGAAATGTTGTTGTGCTTATTAAACACGCTTCTATCTAACACTTCGGGGATTCCAAGGCGTGATCTCGTATATTTTATACTCGCAACTTCTAACTACTTATAAAATAACAGTGTGTCAAAATGATATAGTCCACAGTTACAACTAGAATTTGAAATGAAAATGTGACATTACTCGTTAAACTTTTAGAAAGGAATTGTGTATATTATACAATACTCGTAGTCGTATATATGAATGTTAGCGATATTTAAAGAACAATACTAGGTCCCACCTAATATTTTCTTTACAATATAAAATTAATAATGTTTAGTAGAAATATATCAAAAGGACTTTTGTGGCTCTCAAGTTGATCAACCAAACGCAAATTAATGTTTATTATTTTAATGTTAATTTACTCAAAGGCACTCCGAAACGAGGCACTAAAATTTACGATTTGTCGTAAAATTAAATGTACATAAAATGTATCGAAATGGTTGGTTTTGTTTACTAAATAAAGATAAGGAGGGAAACTGCTTCGACGGTAAACAAGCCGAAACCCCATACATTACTCAAGAAGAAGTAAACTCAATGTGGTAAATAATCGAATGGAAAATAAATACGAATTATCTTACGTTTTTTGCAATTTGCCGGTTAGTTAAATAAGATTCGCGACCTTATCAAATGTGACTTTAATGATGAATAATGATTAAAATCGCCAATACAACCCTATGAGTTCAAATTACTAAAAAAAAATAATTTCGCGGGCTACCTTAAAGGTTTACACCTTAGGGTAGTTGAAAATCAAACTATCCTACGTGTTCAAATCGTTTTCAATAAATTGCATACCTACAAAATACAGAAATTAGTATGTACCCTGTGCACAGTAAATTTTTGAATACGTACAGAGACGAAGAACGCTTTGCTGCTTTTGCTAGCTTGAATTATTTTGCATCCTATTAAATATTTATAATTTTCCATTTATTTACTTATTCTATTATTTTTATATTAATTAAGTCTATCTATTCGTTTACTTACCAATCTTCACTATGTTCCCATTCGACGAGATGTGAAAGCATAGGCGTGCCCTGTGACACGGGGAACGGCACGTGAGGGTAGATGTTGGCGAGATGTGGGTTCAGACCCGACTCGTACAGTCTATGGAAAAAAACACTACATTAGCATCGGGATTTTAGGTTAATTGTGTCTACAAACCTCCACAAAGCAGTATCAGTATTTTATTTATGAATTTTATAAAGTAGGTACTTTTTGTGAAATATTTAAAAATATATTCAACTGCTTTTTTGAACGCAAAATCTAGTCGTTTAATACCCTTGCTAAGATTTTGCCACCAGTTTTTATCTACACTAATTTTATAAAGAGGAAAGATTTGTTTGTTGGTTTGTAACGAATAGGCTCCGTAACTACTAGACCGATTTGAAAAATTCTTTCACCGTTGGAAAGCTACACTATCCCCGGGTGACATAGGCTACTTTTTATCCCTGTATTCCCACGGGAACGGGGAACTACGCGGTTGAACCGCGTGACGTCCGCTAGTTAGGCAATAAAATTGCCAAATATGGCATATTGTGACTAGGCCTTCTTGGATAGAGCATGAAAAGTGTGACAAACATCTGCAAACAAATTTCAAGAATATAATAATTTTAGACATCATAAACCTTTTAGAGGCTATCCAGATGGAGCAGAAAAATATTTTACATGGCGCGAGTGCGAGTATCTGACCTTTACAACCCAACTCAGTAATACCAAGTATAAAACGATACCCCTTGGTAGGACTGGTAGACAGCCTTTCAGGTCTCTCACTACTACACCCATCCACAGACCAACCTAGACAAACACGGCTTAGCCGCTTAACCTGAAGATGGCTGTTCTTATTTAGCTACGAGTTCCTTGTAAATTTAGTATGAAGTTCAAATTCGTATAAAATGCTTACTTCCTACCCTAAAGAAAACTAAAAAAAAACAAACCACTCATCCCACTTACTTTCCGAAGGCCGTGAACATAACTTGCACATTGTCCTTGTGGTTCCTCTGCGTCAGTGCGATGTTGATGACGTCTTTCTTCAGTGAGCGGCGCAGGATTGCCTGCAGCAGGCCATGGGGCGCGATCTCGATGGTGATGGCGTTAGGATGGATCAGGCGGGCTGTCTCCTCGAAGAGGACTGGGCTCTGTGGGAGATTGGGAATTGTGTTTTGGATGTTAACAAAATGGGTCCATATTTTCTGCCCCGAAAAAAACGAGAATAAACGTAATTTACGAGTTTTTTTTTAAGTTTTTAATTCGGCATTTTTTCTATTTTTTGGGGTCGGTAAAACATGTCGTTTTCCTTAATTTTTATCCCTAGTCCAAAATAAAGGGGTTTTATAAGTTTGACGTGTCTGTGTGTTTAAGCCATCGTAGCTTCTAAACGAATGGACCAATTATGATTTCTTTTCTTTGTAAGTTGACATGATCCAGATGGTTTTTTGCTACAATTTATAAAGATTTGTTCAGGAGTTTCTACAAAAAATTTAAGTAGGTATACCCCCGACGACATCCTTAATTTATTTTATCTCGATATGTCAGTTGTTGCCCCTTTTCTAGCCATATTTTATACAATAAGCATAGCGTATAAAATTTGTTGACATTGCCATTTTATTTTTATTTATTTTTTATTTTATTTCTAATGTAATTTTGTGTTGCGTTTTGTCTTATTTTTCAAATTTTTAATTGAAAGTACTATACTATCATATGATCCACTTTTTGATTGAAATAAAGAAATTATTATTATTATTATTAAAAACAAAAGCCTTTATTTTAGTAACTACTATCACGAAAACTCCTAAATGTTGAGCATGTCGCATTAAATAAGAAATAAAAGCAAACGTAGCAATTACTTATGTAGGTAATTAGATAGTGTACGACCTCCATGTCTGAGTCCTAAATATTTAAGAACTGCGTCAAGTCTAGACATTTATTATTATAATTGATTCTGGGTAAAAATAACATAACGAAGGTCAACGAAAACTTGTATTTTCTACGTAAGTTAACATATATTTTTTTAAATAAAAATGTTGATTGATCAATAACTTCAAATTACACATCAAGAATGATAGGTAAGTTTATAGGTAATTATACTGTGATCAAAATCTTATGTAGTAGACTAGCTGATGCCTACTGCTTCGCCCGCGTCAAATTATATACTAAAACCCTTCCTGCAGAACCACTCTATCTATTGTATCAGAGATAGACGCGGCGAAAGACTTTGTTTTATAATATATAGTGATGATGTAGTAGTATCTACAGCATTTAAATTTTTATAATTTGATTTCAATAATTTAGTTTTATTTATGTTTATATTTTATTTATATATTCCTGTGTCCCGTCTCCGTAAAATAAATACTTTTCATTTCTAACTTACAAACTAAACCTAGTTCTAAATATTTAGGACTTAGTTAGACAGATGAAGACTTACCAGCAGATTATTAGTGTGGTATTCTGCTGAAGATAGGGAAGCCTTGGGATCCTTCCATTGAGCTTGAGGCAGGGAGGTGGACACCCACTTGTCTGAGCGGGGCTTAGGGTCCTTGATGACCTGCCTCAGGTATTTCAGCAGGGTTGGGCCTAAAAACAACGTTGAATTTTAGTACTTCTATCTCTAATACGTGTGGAAGCATCTACTCAAATACCACCTAATCGAAAAGGAAAGTTTCCTGACTAAACAAAATATGATTATGTTTAGTCCGTCAGTTAGATTATCGAAAAATATTGGATATGTGTTTTTTGTTTTATCAAATAAATAAAAATTGAAGAAGATAAAACGCGCCAAAGCTCATGATTGGGGGGCTTTTGACGTCACTACGTACCTACGTGGTAAAAATGCAGAGCGATGTGACATCACACGAGTTTTCGAAGCACTGTATCGTCTTAATTTTTTGTTTATGTGAAAAAAGAAAAAATGCGTGTCCAATATTTTTGGAAATCTATCTGAAGGACTATTTAGATTTTTTTGTCGACTACTACGACTATAAAGTTACCAAAAATAATCTTACCAGCTTCAGAGATATAACGGGAGTGGTAAGCGATATTGGAGCAAGGGACCTCCTTCGCGAAGATGCCTTGGGCGCTGAGCTTGGCCACGAAGCTCTTCATGATGTCAGCGGGTCCTGAGATGGTGCTGGAGTCTGGGCCGTTGTGGCAGGCCACCTCGATTTCAGGGGGGCACATGGTTTTGATCTGAACGAAATAAATAAGAATTTAATGTGATACAAGCCTGGAATCCAGTATATAACAAACTAAGTTTTTACAATTTAGAATAGAAACTGATGCAATCAGATAGTATTTTCGTAAATGGGAGTTAATAACACTACAAAAACCTGGCCTGAAAACGTACCTGAAAGTCTTTAACTCTGAAAATGGGATGTTTAACATCACGGATAAATATATCACGAAACGGATCAATTTATCGATGATCATGTGCTTTAACAGCGCCGAAATATCGTAAACTCTAAAAAAAAAGTAAATACCCCATTTTCAGTGACCAGAATGTCTCTTTACAATTTGAAGGGATAAACACTTAGAAACACACAGTAAAAAATTACCTGACTGTATCCAAGACCGATGGCTGCCATGGATCCCTTGATGAATGGCGTTTCAATGGAGGCGAGACCTCTACTGTAAGCTGATAGGATCATCTCCTCGGCTGTGAAACAGCCATCAGCGTACGCGCAACCGAGCTCACCGACGCTGTGACCTGATTAGAAGAATTTCTTGTAAATATTGAGACAGAAATTAGGTGCAATGTATTTGGTGATTTTTGTACAAATACGACTATAGCAATCACCAAAAAAATGCTCGAGTTGAATGGTGCTGATCCATGCGTCATGTTCGTGAATGGACGCTGTCAGTAGGGACTGGTCATCTCTTAGCTACCAAGGGTTTTTTATTGTTTATTATGTCGTTTTACCCTGGACACACTTAACTTGAAGGTCTTTCTACATCTTCTGACATATATGTATGATCTGAACATGAATGATGTAACTTAGACTTTGTAGCAATATACCTATATTTCATTTAAAAGTGTCCATGGAGTTTCTTGCCCATAGTTCTCCCTAGAGATCTACGCTTTGGAATTGGTAACTATACCACTTTCACAACATATTATGCCACATTCAAAAGTGTATGTAAAGGTTTAATTATGCAATTTTTACCTCAGAAAAGCACATCTATGTAGGTAATAGCAACGTGACATTTTAGAGTTGAGAATCCCTAGACATGTTTTGTTCATTTTCGAGTCCAACACAACGACACAACAAAGTATGTAATGTAACTAGGTATTTGTAGTAACAAAACCATTATAAATTATGACAGCAGAAGAGAAAGTTTTATTTACTGGAAAATAAAAACCAACGAAAATTACTAAAAGGCCCTAGACAAAAACATGGTCAGCACTCTGCATTACCTGATCTATAACATAAAAGAAAACGATGAAACAAATAAAACCGATTTCTAAAAAAACGGTTTGCGAATTGGCGAATTATTCTATTGATGAAAATTTCAGACGAATTCATAACGTCCTTCTTGGAAGTCGGTTAAAAAGAGGACCAATAACATATTACGAATTCATCATCTGCATCATTTGTTAAACCTCGTTTTAACTACGGTTGCTTCGAGTCTAATCAAATGCACCTGAGTACCAGTATTTTACATATCTATCTGACATCCATAATCCAGTTACTGGCTAATACCACCGAATACGGTAGTTTGGGCTAAACACATTTACATCAAGCTAAACAACTTGTCTAAATTCTTTAGCTACTTTTAACTTTGTCATAAATTCACGGTTGATTGGGAAAAGTTACCACAGTTTCTGCTAGTTTCATGTGTTAGCGTCTGTTCATACAAAATCATAAAAAAAACAAACAGATGAATTGAGAACCTCCTCCTTTTTGGAAGTCGGTTCAAAATCAAACTCACCAATGATATAATCAGGTTCAACTCCAATAGTCTTCAATACATCGGTAAGACCGATCTGAACGGCCGCAATACCGATGAACGAGTTCAGAATGTTGTCGTAGATCTTGGGGTCTGGGTCTGTGATGATCTTCGTCAGGTTCACACCTTTAGGTGCTAAGGCTTTGTGGCACCTGGGTAAGAAATGGAGGATTTAGTAAATTGAAAGGACAAGGAGGTGTCTGATGAGACGACGAGTACTTAATTATTGAGAAGTGTAGAAGGAGTGACAACCCTAAATAAATTGAGCTAAAGGAAAGAGAATAATTATGATGAGATGAACTCGTATATTCGTAAGGAATGGGACGCCGTCGCCTCCTTCTGCGAAGCAGTGATGCTAGCGAAGGAGGTGGCGGAACGCGAGAGGGAGAGAACCTCTCGTCCCAGCCGCCGCGGGAGGCGCTCCGGGCGTCGGGGGTCCCGCGATGACCTCCGGCCACCGCAGATGCGGGCCTGTGGACGGTGAGTGATGGGCTAACTCGCCGTCCGTCCGTCTCACGACGAAAACAGGCCGTGTCGACGGCGCGTTCGTGTTCCACGCGCGCCTCAAAGAGATGTCAGCAACATGGGAGGGGCCCGAAAGGGCCGACGCCTGTCGGGGCCGCGGGTAGTCCAACGGTTATCGCGGCCTCGACATAGAGGGCGAAGAAGGAACATGGGTGGTTTTTAGTCAGTAGAAGTCTGACACTCCCTTTCGCTCTGCCCAAGAGCGGGAGGGGTTATTCGATGATTTTACACCCACCAAAAAAAAAAAAAAAAGGAATGAATTATTACTTTTTTGTTTTTGAGGGGTATGAAATCATAAAATAACCCCTCCCGCTCTTGGGCAGAGCGAAAGGGAGTGTCAGACTTCTACTGACGAAAAACCACCCATGTTACTTAATAGCCCTTTTGCCGAGGCCGCGGTATCTCTTTCGAACAACCCGCAGCTATGTCATAGCCGCGGCTATGACAGCTGGATTTTCTAAAAGCACATTCTGCATAGAATCTACACGAATATTATAAGAGGAAAGATTTGTTTGTTTGTAATGAATAGGCTCCGAAACTACTGGACCGATTTGAAAAATTCTTTCATCGTTGGAAAGCTACACTATCCCCGGGCGACATTGGCTACTTTTTATCCCTGTATTCCCACGGGAACGGGGACTACGCGGGTGAAACCGCGTGACGTCCGCTAGTACAATACACTGCTACAGCTACTGATACTATACAGCTATACTGATACAGCTACTGTATTTGAACGATAAAATTGCCGTAAGCGACACAATAAGTGCACTCGCTTCAGAACCACAATTTTCTTCGAAAAACTGTTTGAAACTACGCTCAAATAACTAAGATATTCCTTCACTCCAATTGTTAGCATACTCTTGTAAGTTCCAAAAGCGAATCAAAGCAAGTTATTTGATTATATTTAACGGATTAGTGAGCGCAGATAGTAATTGCATTAGTATTGAACGCATACAGGAGTTTGCTTCTTAATTGCATTGCACAGAGAAGCTTATCGTTTGATAAAACACGATATGGCTTTATGGGAACGTTGTACATGTAATGAAAAACCTGTCCACAGATATGGATATACCTAGATATGCTCGTAGGAAAACAAAGCATGCTGTTTTTTGACTACCTGCAGGGCTATTGCGTATCTTATAAATGACAGTGGCTAACCTATAGTGCCTATCAATTACTGTCAAATGGTTCCATTTTGTACTAAACCATAACCAATTAATCCATAGACAATATGATAGCCACTGTCATTTAAAAGATACGCAATAGCCCTGCTGGTGCTGTTATGATGTCATAAGCACTATTTAGTTACTCTACAAACAAGTTACGATACAAATAGACTACGTTTTTCTTGTCGTAACGTTGTTGTTTTCAACAAATAAGCTTGCTGCGACAGTAACTTCGTTAAGTATAAATACTTAAGCCGGGTACGTGAAGAGGTGCTCTTGCGTTATCTAGATATGATCTATATCTGTGAACCTGTCAAATTCAGTATATTTCAAGTTGGCTCTTTTTATGCTACACTCATTAGAAGTTACCTTCTTGTTGACAACTTGTGACAGGTTTTACCTTACATGCACGGAGTTCTATCTCCGTTCTCATGGAGCCATATCGGGTTTTAAAGCTTTATATATGTTTTATCTTCAAAGAAAATGTTATTAATTATAGGGTTGTGAAGAATTAAATGTAAAGTTATTCTTCCCCCTTACAAAAGGGAGGATCCTCCAACTTGTACTAAAATACTTTTTGTAGAGTCTCTACACTTTGATGAATAGTCAATATCATAATACAATTATCCTGCTAGCTTAAATAAATAGTGTAGATAAAACTTTAATGACAAGACTTTTATTGGACAACCGCTTTTACCTACATAATAACGTTTAGACATTTTGACAAGGCCATCATAAAACACTTGAAGCTACTTTATTTCCTTGAAAAAAAATACCCTTTGACATCTTCGATTTTACCCATCAAAGCCAATTAAAGGATTACAAAATAGTGACTTCTGGCTAGGACTGTAGTATTTTTAGAAGCGCCTGCAACTAGTGTATTTGAAATAAATAGCTACGAGTACTTTGATAAGTTGGACTTAACGATGTCGAGAAATACGGAAGCAAAAGACATGCCCCCAAATGTATTAGAATAAAGGCAAGATATGGTGATAATTGTGAGTTCGACTTACTTCTCGATAGCAGCAGCGAAGACCGGGATCCTCATCAGCTCCTTGCCCATACCAGCCCACTGGGAGCCCATGCCGGAGTACACGAACCATACCGGGCGACGGACTCCAGAGAAATACTGAATCTCACGCGCCTGGGACACAGCTTTTGTAGGAGTCGATGCTGAACAGAAGAGAGTTTAATATTAGTCTAACGCAAAAGACCATTTGGTTCTACTAAGCCAACAGACAGATGTGTTGCTGGGGAGTTTGTACCGCCAATTCTTCTTCCCAGCTAAAACACTAGGTAGTATCAATAAGGTCAGGTGTTTTGGGTGACTGTCTCTTGTAAAAAGACGTTGACGTTTGACGTTCAAAAAGTGCTTAATAACAGCCTAATTTGAACAAATGTCTTTTGATTTTGAAGTGTCAAGCAGTTTTCAAACTTGTACGTTGCAATTATTATTGTCACAGTTTGTAGGATGGTTAAGCGCAGGGCACACAACAAGTGACCTAGTGAAATGTCAGGCGATTTTGAACCATGTGCAGTGCAATTGTTTGTGTTACTTTGGTCTTCCCCTTGCAAATGCTGCTCTGTAAACTGTTATGTTACAACTCCGGGTCTTATAAACGGTCTAATTTAAAGTATACTTTCGGAACAGAATATTGGATCTATTCAGTTATTAAATAAGTTTTCAAACTTTTAGACCATCCAACCTTTGTCAAACAATTAGTGAGAGAGATTTGAATTGATATTTCAAGATCATTATATCCATAAATATTTTATTAGACGTCACACAACTTTTGATGAGACAAACGAGTCTTTAATTTGCCAAAGGTAAGTCCGTCTTCTTTGTCATGCGACTTAATTTTACAGACATCTAAATAATATTATGTTGTGTTTCAAAGTACAATCCTAAAGGCAGCTGATTAGCTGAATCATGTCACAGCACAGATCTAAGACAAGTGCCGTCTATCAGCGAAATCGAATGGATATTATATAAAATTAATGTATGCAGCAGTATTCAGCTGAAATGATGATGATGTTCAAGATTGAATCTTGGATTGTTACATTACTGACGATACCTATACTCTGTGGCAATTCCAAAGACAAAAATAAACTGAACAGTCTCCAAAACTCACCCAGCAAACTATATCCTCTAACAACATGTCCTTGGATATCATCATCATGTATGGCGTGGAGCAGACGCACCAGCTCCGCGTCCACAGTCCTGGACTCCAAGTCATCCAAGATCCTGGCTACTGCTGACTCTGTGCGGCCTGATACACAGACCAGACGAGGAAGATCGTCGGCTGGAATGCCGTTGTTCACCTGGTGGAGAAAAATAATGCTTAAGTAGAGTTAAAGTCAAAGTCAAAAAAGTCAAAATATTTTATTTCACATAGGCCTACATGGGCACTTGACAAAACGTCTACATAAGAAAGGGGCACGTTTCGGTGCATTGGTCGATTCCTAAGGAGAAGAGCCGGCAAGAAACTCCAAAGGTTACTTTTTAATCTTTTAAAATGGTTTAAAACGGTTAACAATAAGTTTAAGGTCCAGACATAATCTTGGGACACACATGAAAGCTATGCAGATTAGTGTTTGAGATGGTCTTTTGAAGAAAGCACCACACAGATTTGAGTGGACCCGTCCAGTCAGTGCAAGCATTTGTTAGTTATTGTCGAGCTCGACTTATAACTTAAGGAGCTCGACGTCATGACGAACAATACCAAGGAATGGATATTTGGGTAGGTCGCTTATAGTACTCAAACTGCCAGACAATCGGTAAAATAATTAATTATTATAAATTAATTAATTATTATTATTTAATTAATTAAAGAAAGACTCACATAGTCCTCATATTCACAATATAAAAATAATAAAATAAAGTTATGATGGTGTTAGAGCAGGTCTGGTCTATTATACTTAATCAAATGACTAGAACCCAAAAATCTCTCTCCTAGAGAGGAGGCCTGAGTACCTGCAGTGGGAACATTATAGACTGATGATGATGATGAAATAACTAGAACAATACGCACTAGTTGACTAAATCGTTCATTCCCAAATTAATAAAATCCCATAGTATCAGTCGAAAACTCGGAATCCTGTAAAATATCCATATTAACATCAATGTTTGATTAAAACCTAAATAGCCCTATTCCGATCACTGCGCATAACGCAAAGTAACTAGTAACAAAACTGTTGAACTGTGCCCAACCCTTCAGTGATTCGACGACACGGTTGGCGCAGTGGCTCAGGCATTGGACTGCTGCGCAGCGTGTCGCGGGTTCGATCCCCGCACGGAACAAATATTTGTAAGGCCTACAGATAGTTGTTCCGGGTCTGGGTATTTGTGTATGTGAGTTTAAATGTTTGTGAACGCTCTCACGATACAGGATAAATTCCTAGTGTGGGGCAATGTTTTAAAAAAAAATAAGTTTAAAAACTAAAACCCGACTACAAACCGCGGTCTTAAAAGTAGAAAACAAGAAAATAATTCTTGTCTGATCTTCATATATTGAATTTGTATAAGTCAGTCTAGTCTAGTATAAAGGATCGCCGTAGTCGCATGCTACCTTGCTAACGGCAACAGCAAACTTCTGTATCAATGAAAACGCCATAAAAGAGCATCCCATTTATTAAAATACCTTCAGTAGTCTAGGCGCTACAGTGGAACATACATACATTCATACATACTTAGATAGACTGGCAAAATCATTACCCTTCCTTTTGGCTTCGCCGTAGTCGGGTAAAAAAAATACTTTAGAATATCCATTAATAAAGCGGAAATCAGTACAACCTTCCCAGAAAATAAAGATACCAAACAAGAACGTTATGAAATGAATTCGCTGAAATGATCGAACAAATTGATTGTCAGATTCCAATAATAACATTTTAGAAACTCATTTTATTTGATGTTTCATCAATGAAAACAATAGGCGGATATAATCAACAAATTGAAAATCAGATCGGTTAGAAAACTTTGTAAAGTTTCCGGATTCGATGAAAACGGGCATTTAGGATCAATTTACATTGACGTGGAGCCGAAAGTAAATGATTATTTACTTGGTATTGCCAGCGGCTTAGAAGATAAAATCTGAATAAAATCTAACCTATGTGTTAATCCAGGTTATAAACTATCTGTGTACCAAACTTTATTCAAATCTGTGCAGTAGTTTTTGCATGAAAGAGTTATTAACATCCATCTATACATTCATACATACTTACAAACTGTCGCGTTTATAATAATAGTAGGATTATTTTTTCGTTGTTGTTTGACTGCCTCGTTTGTCTAGTGGTAGCGAGCGTCACTGTTGTGCTTGAGGTCCTAAGTTCGATTACAGGTCGGGCAAAGAGTTTTTCTACCAGAAAATTCTAAATAGCAGCCACATAATCTGGATTTGTTCCCGGTTGATGGTAACAGGCTCTCATGCATACATACATGGAACTCAAACATAAAACTGGCGTAATATGGGGTTTTTTTTTTTTCTTTTTTTTTTTTTTACGTTGCCCCACACTTGGAATTTCTCCTGTATCGTGGGTGCTTTCACAAACATTTAAATTCACATACACAAATACCCAGACCCGAAACAACTATCTGTAGGTCATACAAATGTTTGTTCCGTGCGGGAATCGAACCCGCGACACGCAGCGCAGCAGTCCATTGCTTGAGCAACTGCGCCAACCGTGCCGTTTTAATGGGTACACCTCTGCCTAACCCTTCGGGACTACAGGCGTGATGTTATGTATGTTGTGTTCGTTGTTAAATTGTTCAAAGCATAATTTTGAAAGGAACAGTAGTAGTCCAGCTGTTATGACCCTTTACTTTGAGTAGGTATTTCAGTTAATCACTGTGGTTGATAAACTGAAATAGCTCTCAAAATGGCGATGGAAAATATCGTGAGGCAAAGGGCATGTTAGTTCTAATAATTCATCAACAAACTCATACGAGTACGTAATTTATATGAGCCACAAATAAAATTCAGGAGGTACGCCATGAACCATGATCTTACCAAAAAAAATCACATTCATTCCATTATTATGCGACAATGAAAATTGAGCCTTATAGACTTGATGGAATTAATAATAGCGGCTTCAAAGATAGATTGATACCAGTTAGACGGACAAGAACAATTTGTTGAAGATAATTGATAATAACTACGTCGATTAATAAACTGGGTAATAACTTTGTTGTGTTTTAGACAATTTTTTCACTGTCTTTTAATAGATAGGTACTATTTATTATAACATCTTTAGACTATTTTATTGCGTATCTTTTAAATGACAGTAGCTATCATAAAGTGTCCATCAATTAATAATCAAATGGTTCCATTTTGCACTAAACCATAACCAATTTGATAGTTATGCATCGATAATATGATAGCCAGTTAGCCACTGACATATAAAAATACGCAATAGCCCTGATGCTGATCTCAATCTGATAAATTAAGTCTAGGTACTTTGAATTTTAAAATGACTATAACAGATTTAAACTATTGGCCATGAGCCATTGGGTTTTTCCATATAAAATTTTCTTTAGCAGTCTGTGTATATAAAGGTGTATGTACGAGTAGTCTGGATTTTTATCCGGATGACGGCAACAGACTTGTTGTTCATGGGACTAAAACACAATTGGCGAAGTGTGGGTGTACTGATCGATACATCTCTGCCTGATGATGTTACGTTAAGTAATTAATGAGTGGTGTAAAAGTACCCTTATCGCAAACGAAGGGCACTTGTTCTCCTTATAACTGCGATCATTATTTGGTTCTAGACCGTACCTGGGAACCCCCAAGTAAGAAGAGATAATTATTGGGGGTCAAAGTTCCAAATTTTTCACAGCTGTTTTTGTAAATACTAGTTTTTCAGGTTAAAACTTTACTTAAATTACCTCCATGACCCGTTTACTATTCAAAGCATCCATCCCTGTATTGGCGTGCTTATAGTCGGAAATTAGAACAATGAACACAGAAAATAATGACACAAAAAAATACGACTAAAATTAATTTACTGAAATGTTTGAACAAATTGTTTGCAGGGATTACAGGCGTGATTTAATGTACAGATCTCATTTTGAATCATTTACTTCTTAAAATAGCTACGCTAGCGTAATTCGTTACAACAACCTTCCCCATTTCAACACCAGATCCTCCTTACCTTGACTCTCGCGACATCCTTCAAAAGTGCATGGGCATTAGCTCCTCCAAATCCAAAACTGTTGACTCCAGACATGCCTCTGGACCAAGGAGTCTTGTCAGTGACCACCTGGAGCCTCTTTGTGGCCAAGGCTTCTACTCCTTCTCTGGCCTGGTGGAAGTTCAAGTTGGGGGGCAGGTAGCCTGTGCTGTAGGCTATGCACATCTGAAAAGAGAGGTTATTTTAGAACTTGTTCAATGGTTGTAGGTCTATGATGGTTTGTTGGTTGGCGCAGTGGCTGCTGCGCTGGGTGTCGCCGGTTCTATTCTCACATAGTTGTTACGGGTCTGGCTGTGTTTTTTTGTAAACGCTCCTACGATGCAGGAGAAATTACAAATGCGGGGCACCGTTTTAAAAGAAAAATGTTTTTATCAAGACTGCACGTATTAATAAGCAACATCTTATTACTAGTAATAATTTCGTTTGAAATAAATGATAGGTACAGAAAATGCCAGTCTGAACTGTTCATGAGTTTCTTTTGATACAAACCTCTGAAAAAACTTGTTAATATTTTCTTACAAGGTTTCCTTTTGGACATTCACCAAACTAAAATAATTAAGTATGCATGTAGGTCACAAGTCCGCCGCGGTGACTCATGACGTCATCAAGCCTTAATTGGCGGAGATGATGTATTCCTACTAATAAATAGTTAATTAAAACCTTAAGCAGGCTAGTAGCACATATGTGTAGGTATATCTAGACAAATGTCGACACCGTTGAGACATTTGATAGGCCCATTTTTGTAGAGATTTAATGTGAATGTTTGATTTGCAAATTAACTACAAACAGTTGTACGTATCGTCAAGAGATAATAATTTAATAAGTTAAAAATTTATTGTAGGTCTGTGGGTAATATACAAGATTATTGTAACATTTTTTTTCTGTGGCACTAGTGATTTCTCTTGAATCGTAGGTGCGTTTATAAACATTGAAACACACTTGACCCGGAATAACTACTTGTAGGCCATACAAATAATTGTTCCGTGTGGGAATCGAACCCGCAGCGCAGCACTAACCACTCACCGCTGATAATAATAGCATAAGTGAAGTACTGTTTGTAATGTCTGCTTCTTTTTATACATTGAGCACACACAGTTGTGCACTGTACTTAGTGAATCTTCTAATCAATCTTTGTTCACCGCATAGATTTGCCGCCGCTACGAAATTCTTTCAGTAGAACTATACTTATTCCTTATCTTCTCAACAAACCAAACAATTTCGATCTCCCCCCCCCCTTCCACTCATTGTAACTTTAAATACAACTGTCCTACATACTCAACACGATAAGGCAGTTCAGACATACATTTGAGAAGACATTCTCATAAATTATGAAGTAACTTCGAAGCAAGATAACATTAATTACAAACGCGACAGTTTTCTCAGAATTGAGGGCATTCAGTGAGTACCATCGTACCCTGGGGAATCGGACGCTGCAGGTACGAGGAAGTTAATCCTCAGGGCCTCTTAACAGAATTAACTCCGGTAGCTGATAATTATTTTATTCGGATTTAATGTTGTAGGAGCTGCGATGGAAATTAAATTAAATTGTGGAAGGGATTTAGTTTTTTTTTTTACATTTTCGTCTTCGTACTTAATCAGCTGACAAGGGAAAAATCATCAAGTATTTTATAGCACAGCTTAATTCATTGAAATAGAGAAGTGTGGAGGAAGTAGACATTTTGCGATGACCCCAAATAAATTGAGCAAAGGGCAGGATGGCACCATGACAGGTCTTTTAATATTTTTTACAATACTAGCTTTTGCCCGCGGCTTCGTCCGCGTGGTTGTCTGAAAATATCCCACGGGAACGTACTACCGTGATTAAAAGCACCCCATTTGTCTAGGTAAACAATGTCTTCTCACATTGCTTGTTATAAGTATGACTTCCATAGCTTGACTCATACACCAATTTTTTGAGTCAATCAAGCCCCGCTATAAAATCCTCCCCTGTTAAAATGACTATCCCTTTTTAACCCTTTAGGGGTCGATTTTCGAAAATCCTTCCATATTCCTTGTCTACATTATAAATTTCAGCTTTCTAGGTCCAAGGATTTGGGCTTGGCGTTGATGAGTCAGTCAGTCAGTCAGTCAGTCAGGACTTCTCTTTTTATTTATTTATATAGATAGATAGATTGCTACATTATTCCTGAGTGACATAGGCTATATTTATTATAAGTTTAAATAACAAAATGTCCACCTGTGAGCAGCCGATACGGGCCGCTGGTCTTTTATAAAATACTAGCGGACGTCACGCGTTTTCACCCGCGTAGTTCCCGTTCCCGTAGGAATACAGGGATATAAAGTACCCTATGTCACCCGGGGATAGTGTAGCTTCCCAACGGTGAAAGAAGTTTTCAAATCGGTCCAGTAGTTTCGGAGCCTATTCGTTACAAACAAACAAACAAATCTTTCCTCTTTATAATATTAGTGTAAATAAAATATGAGATATACACGAGAGCAAATAAATAAATATTTACCTTAGCAATGGAGCAGAGACCTGAGGCAGGCTCGCTGTGTCCCAGGTTAGACTTGATGGAGCCGATCCAGAGAGGATCCTTGCGGCCAGTGCAGAACACCTCGTCGATGGCTAGCAGCTCCTCAGGGTCACCCACACGGGTACCTGGTGACAAGGACATCTAGATTAGGACTTGTTGGTGATTATGGAGAGGTTCCGAGTGGGTCTTGATACTAGATTAAAGTATTGTCAGTCCTTTCAAGGGTCGAAAGCAGAATACTGACTATTTGTTAAGGTTTTTGGTAAAACATAAACGAAGACTTACATAAGCGTTTTATCTGTCATAAGTATATACTTATCTATATAGTATATATTACAACATCCCCTTATACATCATCTAAAACATAACTGGCGTAATGTAGATGAATTATTAGGTTTTGAATAGAATAGAATAGTATTTATTTCTGAGTATATTGTAGGTACAAGATCTTAATATAAAACAGTACCTACTTTGTACTTTGGTTTGGGTTACCTATTCTTTTTATATCTGCCGGACCCTTCAGAGTTTACAACTGCTTGCCTCAAGATTCTTTTTCATCATCTTTCAATCAAAAGGGCAATATCGGAATTTAGTTTAGTTCAACACTTTTCAAGAAAGTCTAATTTGTAACAAACTCATCTTTTGTCTTATCTTTTGTTATTTTCAAAACAGACCACTAAGTATTTAACTTACAAAAGGCAACTCTATCACTAGCCATTTACAATCCATAGGTTAGATACAGCGTCGCTTTCCAAACTACCCGGATTGTATCGTTGCCAAAAGTCACAGAATGAACGGCTACACGCAAATGCGCTCTTGACCTAACCCTTTAGCTGCGAACCCTGGCTTCGAACTGTACGATTTTCCGTACTCCAACCGCCAAAGCCTATTATGGCGTAGTTTTAGAGCGGGTTTCCGAAAGGTTTTTGGCTTTGGCAGAGAGGAACTGATTATAGTTTTCAATGCACTACAGTGCTGAGAAACTACGAAAATGGCTTATTTTTGTAGCAAGTTCATATCTGTCTGTGGCCTCAGCCCATTACTCACACTGCTGGGAATATTTAAATTGAAATCCCGAAACAAATACTATACAAAGATCTTACTTAAGTACTTTTACAAATACATCAAAGCCGAGCCATATTATCAATTATTCCTAATATCACTCAAAGAGCACGGAGAAGACATCCCTTAAAAAATAATTACTCTCAAAATGTGTCTCTGTCTGTCTTCGTGATTTTTGGCATGGGAGGGGGGGGGGGGGGCTACCCTCCATTTCTACCCTAATTTAAAAAGCAGAGGAATGTATCGACGCATTAACTTTGCTAATTTTCTTAAATTCAAAGTGCGTCGGCACTCAATCTAATTGAATAAAATTATGTAATTAATTAAATTGAAAGAGCATGGAAGTGTGTACGATGAACGATCAATGAGCTGATATTAAATTATTTGAGCTCTAAGGACCTCGTAAAAGACATTTGAACTCATTAACTGATGAGAGTTATTTTACTCGCTCTCAGTTCTTACATTAATTATGTTTAATTTAATAATATTAGTAACATCTTTGTTTGTTACTCTTTCACGTAAAACTAATGAATGTAAGGCATTCGCTTTCTTGTGACAACACAGTACAGTAAACAAATAGAGGTACTTGAAATATAATTATGTAAGTATGATTCAAATAACCAGTAAGATACCAATCTTAATCTACCTTCAAGATGCCTATGAAATAATTATTGTAAGTTGTGTCCCAAAATTCACAACTCCGAAATTTTAAGAGAAAGTTTTGGGACAAACGTTTGCGCATTGCACGCTTCAATTTATGGCACATTTGAATGAAGGCACGTCTCACGCTTGGCTAACTCTCGGCCAGGCTGGCTGTAACCATTTGGTCCATTGTTTGTCAAAGTTGAGGGTGTAACCGATAAATATTTGGAGGAACGTTGGGTTGTGATGTTATGGACAGTTGTGCTTGGGTATGAGAAGTTTTGAGGAATTTAGTCATCACAAGCTGTAGAAGCTATAAATTCTTATGCTTCATCACACACGAAATAAAAATACATAGAATTTGCAATAATCATATGGCCTCTTTACAATAGGGATGTTTAATGACTAAAAATAATGTGATTCTAAGATTATCAAAAAATATTGGATACGTATTTTTTGTTTTATCAAATCAATAAAAATTGACGAAGATAAAACGCGTCAAAGATTTTGAGTGGGGGGTTGTGACGTCACTGACTGGTGAAAAATGCCAAACTAACGTTTTAGAATATGACGTCACACGAGTTTTCAAAACACTGTACCGTCTTCATTGTTTGTTTACCTGAAAAAAGGAAAAAATATTTGTCCAATATTTTTTGGAAATCTATCTGACGGACTATTTTTTTTTTTTGTTAACTACCCTATTCAGACACCCCTCCCTTTATTTCGTGACAACAAGGAGGTAGCATCTATTTCAGAGGCACACCAAATGTTTTAGCAATCAAAATGGTCTAAAAGCTTGTAAAACTTTCCTTTTATATTCTGGAGTGGGCGACATTTTTGTCGTAAAAGTGTTTTATTTCGGTATTTTAGAATGTTTTACGTTGAAATATTATATTTGCTGCAGCGGTTCTGTTTTTGGTTTAGAAAAATGTGGTCTGGTACTAGGTAGATATTTATTTTATACGTTCATGAATATGGTAATAGGAATTGTGATATTTTTGGAAAGATACGAGTAGAATGAATTTCTAGTTACATTATAGTGTTAGAACTACGTGACATTATTTGGATGGAAGGTGATTATAATCAAGATTAATATAGAACTGTTTTTAATAAAAAGATAGACTGGATAAGAATAACGACGTTTGGATCTTGGACACTGTTTAGGAAAACTTTGACAACCAAAACATTGTAGTGAACGTATTAAGTACTTATTTACAATAACTGACGTCTTTTGAAGGCGCCAAATCTTTGTAAAAACATAAAAAAATGATGCCGGTGGAATACATAACTTCCACCTTTTTTAGGAGTTAATTAAAAACTGTAAGCGAACTAATAACAAGACTTCGTTCTTATTCAGCTATCATTTAAATCACACTTATCATCTGTAATCTCCCAAAGGATTAAACAGAAATGTACCCATTAGTCGAGTACACCCACATTTTGCGGTAATTTCCCTAAAACTAATTACAAAACACAAAATGGACCCCATGTTTTTGAGGTTTTGCTTCCTAAGGACTCTATAATGAGGTCCAGTGCAAATATGAAAAGAGAGAGAACAAACAAACAAGCACTCGAGATTCTATGTACTTTGTACCTGTTCGCCGCCATTTTAGTTTTTCATGAGGTAAATATAAGTTTCAGGGATTCAGGAAATGTAAGTGGTTGGAATAACTTTTTGAATGGGCATTTGGAAAAGGTTTTTGAGTAAATTATGGGATTATTCTGAGACTTTTCATGTACCTATGACTGTCTATTAATCTAGTGGTCGCAATTGGGGATCGGGCTGAGTCAAAAAAATATGATTATAATTAGTCCGTCAGTTAGATTATCGAAAAATATTGGATACGTGTTTTTTGTTTTAGCAAATCAATAAAAAATTACGATGATGAGACGCGTCAAAGATCATGAGTCATTTGTAGGTAAAAAATTTACTAACATGTGACGTTTTCGAGGAGTTCACGAGTTTTCGAAGCACTGTATCGTCTTCATTACAAGCTTTCATTTATTTTTGATTAGGTATGTGAAAAGAGAAAAAATACGTGTCCAATATTCTTTGTAAATCTTTCTGACGGACTAATTAGTTTTTTTTTGTCCGATCCCCTATTGCGACTGCTGCGCGTATGAGGTCCTGCGTTCGAAACCCGGGTTGAGGAAATAGTTATTGGGTTTTTCCACCAGGAAATTTCAGAAGTAGCCTCGGAACCTGGATTTATGCGCGGTTGAGTGCAGTAGGCTTGCTTTCTTTTACGGGGAACTGAAACATAACTATTCTGGCGAAACTCAGGGGAACTAATACTGGGTACACCTTTGCCTAACCCTTCGGGAATTATAAGCTTGATGTAATGTTATTTATAATTTTTTTTAACGTTGCCCCACACTAGGAATTTCTCCTGAATCGTAAGAGCGTTCTCTTTTATTTTATTCTCTTTTGTGTCTTCTTGTATGTTCTTGTGTCTGCGACAAATGTTTTTGTTTTTCTTTCTTGCATACAAATATTTCTTCCGTGCGGGGATCGAATACGCGACACGCAGCGCAGCAGTCCAATCGCTGAGCTACTGCACCAAGCGTGCAGTCAGCTTATGTAATTTAAGTGAATACAGCTATTGCAGCTAGTCTTAACACCGGTACTTATAACCACGCCATCATCTAAATAACATTTTTTTAAACTACTAACTTGTTTCATATAATTCTATAAAACTTCTTTTAAAAAAAAAATAACCGACTTCAAAAAAAACCATAAACATAAGCGAAAAATGTTCATACATTTAAAAAATTTTTTCATAAAATAAAATGAAAAGTACTCGGCCAAACTATGACAAATTTTTATGGGACCAAATGGCAACTATTCCCGCATCAAACTAAAAAAGAATCACTTCAATCGGATCATAAGCCTCAGCGTAATCGATGTGCATACAGAAAAAAAAATACCGACCGAATTGAAACCTCTCATCATCATTTTTAACCGACTTCTCAAAAGGAGGCTTTTGAGAAGTCGGTTAAAAATGAGTATTCACAAACTGTTCGATAAACCGTTACAATCATTTCGAAATACCTAAAACAAAAGCAAAGCCAGAGTTATTAAATCAACTATTGCATTCGACACAAAACTCATAATCGTCGTTCCCAACTTCTCTTTAAAAGTCCGATTAAAATTAATTTCAGTTATCTGCATAACAAACGTCACAAAAGGTTTACAACCCCGCTTTGTATTGTAAACAATAGTTCATTTTAATTTCATCTCGAGTGCCCTTAACTATGCTTCTCTCTGGCATAAGTTTTTTCTATATTTTTAAGTTTTCTCTCTGGAACTTCTCTTGCTATAAAGTTAATGTGCTGTTTTAGGGTTACGTATTGCTAAAGCACCACTGTTTGTCTGTACTTCTGTTTATCAAAAGGTTATAGGATACACATGGAACAAAATTTAATGAAATAGTGTTAAAAAAATATTTTCCCTTTTTATTTTTGCCAAACTTGCACGTCTTTCATAATCATTCTGACGTAATTATATGTACTCGTATACTGTCAACATGAATGATGTACCTGACTAAGATTTCGTATCAATATTTTCATTTAAAAGAGTGGTGATAAAGTTTTTCGCCCATTCTTATCCATAATCTACGCTTTGGAATTGACAACTACAGCACTTCGTTTTCTACGTTTTTGTGACATTCAAAAATGCTTGTAATCACCTTGTAATAGTCTAATTAAAATAAATGCTTTGACTTTGATTTTACCATGATTTTTCTAGAAAAGAAAAAATAACTTAATTATACAGAAAAACGTAGTGTGAAAATTTACGATATCACGGAACTCCGTCAATGCGAGTGCGACTCGCATTGACTCGTTTTTCTCTTTGGAAGTTTTCTCGCCAAGTTAATGTACCATTCTTTATTAAAAGTGCAGATGCTGAAAGTTTACTGAAAAACTGAGATTGTGACTAATAAGGTGTTAGGTCCTTGTAAAATATACGAGACAGCTAGTCATGCCGTCTCGTTCGTTTTAGCAGTTCTTAAGTAGCGCTCACGGGGACACTGGTGTTTGCTCGAGTTAATTTTATTTTAGAGCGTTTTGAGTTTTATTTCTTGTGAACTTGTTTGTGAAGCGTTTTGTTTCGATGAGTTTACTAAAGAATAGAATTATAGTCACGAGCACCGATTTGTATACACCTAGAAAGATTCGATATTGATTTTCTTGCGGAATAACTATTTCAACTAAGATTAAAGATTATTTCATAATTAATTAATGGGTAACACACACCATGGGTACAATAGTATTATGGTAATTACATAAAAATAGGCGAAAGTCAATTTAAAAAAGCAGCTACGTGTACACTTATTAGTGCTCGTTACCGCAGATCTGATTATTCTCAGACAGTGTCATGAAAAATAAAAAAAGTAGTTTATAAAACCAAAAAACCTGACTGAAAAAACTGCCGCTTGCTTTCAAATTTTGTTTAATTTAAACTGTGCTTGTCTTTGCTATTCAGTTTTTTCAGTCAGGTTTTTAGTATTTTAACTACTTTTTCATTTCCAACTTTTTAGTTATTTTATGTTTGTTCTTTCGTTGGTCGCGTAAAATTCTTCGCAGATGATTTAACTTTTGTGTTTGTTTATAGGTTTTGTGACTTTGAATTTCTTTTAAACATATAAGTGTCATATACTTTTGTAATCTCCTTTTAAAACCCTTCATTTTGATACCCTGCTCGATGGTAATGGATATTTTTTTAATCCGCGGTATGGCCTAATCCGCAATTTATATTCGTTTTTAAATTTTAATGTAGCCAGTAACACTTGCGCGATCAAGACAAATCTAACGACGTATATTTTATTCAAACGTTTAGGAGTTATGAGGGAACAAAGAAACAGACATACATATATACATACACGCCAAACTCATAACCCTCCTTTTGAGCTTCGCCGCAGTCGGGTAAAAAACTTCACGCAGCCCAGAAATGGAAACCAGGACCACATGTCGCTTAGCAGAGCTTGCGATTACTATACCAATGGTACCCAGCCATCGGTTCCATGATAGGATTCAGGCAATAAATAGAAATAGAATTCCATGAAATCCGTAATGAATAATTAGGTAAGGTCAAAGTTTAGATCGGCGACCGAAAGGTCAAAGGTACAGTCCTGTCCGGCGGAATTACTGAGGTCTACCGCTCTTAACCCAGCCATATTAGGTAGGTAGTTACGTTGAACCCATTGTTGGAACGATAGTAATAATATTAAACTGGCTTGCTGTATTATAGGCATAAAGATGAGACTGGTCGAAAACAGTTCAGGAAACATAAAATTATTTAATTTACGGATTGCTGTTTTAAATTTTTGTTATAAAACTGCGCTTCGAATAAAATAATAAAGTGTTTTTTTCTGACATAGCCTTACCTGTGCCGTGAGCCTCAACGAACTCCAAGATGGACGGAGGGATGGAGCACTCTTCGTAGAACTCACTGAGGAGTAGCTTCTGGATGTGACCGGCTGGGTAAGTGATACCCTGCTCTTTGTAGCCGTCGCAGTTGGTCTTGGCGTGGAGCAACTGGGCGTATACCCTGGTGGAAGAAATTCATGTTGATTTATTTAATGATAACCCTTGCCTTGTATTAGAGAGAGAATTCTTTAATCTGTGATGTAATTAATGCCTAAATGTGAACAGATTGTGATTTGGTATTGTGACTGGAATTGCCAAAAATAACTTTCTAGGTTCCAACTTTAAAAGGCAAAACGGAGCCTGTATATAATATTTTTTCTCTGTTCGTTACTGATGTTTTGACAATCTTTTCCGTATTACGTTTAATACGGAAAAAAAATTCAATGCGAACTTACCTCAAATCGAAATAACGTGAAATCACCTTTACAGTAGTTAAATCATAACACCTCTAGTAACTTTGGGGAGTCCCGTATCCAAAAATCATCACAAATACCAAGGCATCAAAGGCTCAAATAGCATCAACTACAAAAGATGGTTAAATTGCAAGGTTCCCTTACCTCCTGGAGTCCTTAGCCTTCTGTAAGAAGACGACAACGATAGCTTCTGACCGCGCATAGCCATTAGCGCTGTTGTCGAAACTCTTGCATCTGCCGTCCGGTGATAACACTCCCAATCTAGAAGAATAAAGAAGATAGGTCAAACTCAAACTCAATGCATTTATTTCAATTAAGCCATTACAGGCACTTTTGAATGTCAGAAGAACAATTCATAAAACAAAACTACGTGTGCAATACGTCATTCCGAAACCCACCACGCCGAACCACACGCCGCCGAATGCCCGCAACAACGAACACTGCGAGATCATGAAAGGCGCACTAGTTCCCATGATCTCAGGTGCAAGTGTGGGAAGGGAAGAACGGGATAGTTATTAGTCAGTTAGAGTCTGACAGACCCATTCTCTCGCCCCAAAGCAGAGGACAAAAAAGAGGTGCTATACCATAAACGATGGATGAGTCTACACTGGTCGTTCATGGCTTATCATGTTAGCAATGATTTTTATTGGAAATCTTTAGAAATTATGCATTAAGTATACTTCGTAAGTATTCGAGAATGGAGAGTAAGAGTGCAATGCCAAAAGTACCAAATTGTTGTCGCTTCTTCTTGCGTGTCGGTCGCAATCTGAACTACTAATTTGGCTTTCCGTAACATCCATCGGTTCCTCAACAACAGGACACGCAGGACACAATATTAAGTGTTCCATTTTTTGTGAAACAGCGCCACATTTTCTCTCTATTATGGTTGCTACTAGTCAGATCTCAGATCAAAAGTCAGATTTACTAATTACGATAAAATAAAGAGACTTAAAGGAAGAACCTTACCTACTACGAAGTAAAGGTACAGACAGTCTTTGGCAATAAGATACCATAGATATGATAGTGATTATGTTATGATTTATACTTGCAAGCACTCCAAAAACTGTCACAAAACCACAACTTCCATTTTCTCTGCATCCAGCAGAATATCACGACATTGTGTTAATAAATAATGTCCTTCTACTCTCGTTTGAGCTAAAAACTACATTAAAGTTACTTATTAAGCAAAGAGTGCATTACAGGGACTTTTCCGGTCACACTTTAAATTTTAGAATAGTTTTCACGTGGGGAAAATGTGAGTACCTGACTTGGTAAATAGTTCATATTATAAAGAACAATATATGGTTTTTGCTCCAGTGATATAGTTTAGTTCTTTGGGCATTTTGTGGGCTGCAATATATGATAATAACTTTTTTTATGAGCTGGCCACGTACCACGAATGTGCCCGAAGGGATGGGCAAGGAAAGTCATTCGCTGGACGCCTATTGGAGGTACACTATTACATACCAATTTAACATTGCTATCATAAATGTTAACCCGGTATGTTTAGTCAAGTTAAAGTAATTACTTGATTTTAAGTAATTAGTCATTAAACCATTTTTATGCGATAGACTAAAAAAATCTAAGAAAACAACAGCTTTTTGTCTATTTTCAGCCTTTTCGTAATTGTATTAGAGTTGACTTTCGCTAATCAGTCACTATTTAATCCAAATGGGTGATCTTTATTTATTTCCTCACCTGGAGAACTGCAGAGACACATAGGGATGGAGACAAAGATTGGAGCCTCCAACGATGGCAGAGTCACAGTGGCCATCACGGATAGCCCTGAAGGCGTGTTCCAAGGCGTAGAGAGAACTGGAACAGGCTGAATCCACGGTGTAGGAGGGACCGGTCACTCCCAACCAGTAAGAAATACGGTTGGCTAACATGGCACGGGAACATCTGAAAAATAAATAAGGTTAAGGTTTTTGATATTTCGTGGTATTTTTTATGAATTTTATCTCTATTCTTAATTCTGCTTCCAGTATTTTACATGGAGCGACCGCCTATCGGACCTCCACCACCCATTTTGTAACTGGGTAATACGATACCCTATGGTAAGACTAGTTGTCAGACTTCCTCGTCACTGGACTAGTTCTAACGACTATCAAAGATCTATAAATGATATCCGGGGCCAACAGCTCAACGTGCTTTTCGAGGCACACAGGAAGTTTGGAATGTAATAGATGGTCACCTATTAACTGATCGACCGTGGCAAGCGCTGTTTAAGCTTACCGTGCGGCTGTTATTATTGACTGTATTACGTAACTCCGAAGTTCGAAATACCGATGTACGGTCTATAGAAAGTTTGTGAGTCCGAATTACGTGAGTCAGAATGTACGCTATGACGAAGTACGGTATTCAAAATGTTCGTTACTCCGATGTAAACGTACATAGGAGTAACGACTCCGAAAGTTTGCTACTACGAAGTACTGTATTCAGAATGTTCGTCACGCCAATGCACGTTACTCCGAAAGTTTGCTACTACGAAGAACTGTATTCAGAATGTTCATTATCAAAATGCTTTTTGGATAGTTTTATTTTCGATTCGAAAATCGACGTAATTATTTACTTCCACTTTTCCACTTCATGCTTGCGTTCACCTCAGTCCCCAGTGAATTCCACCAAACATATTATGATTGAAACTACCCCGCTTCTCAGAAACCACGTGAGGCAATAACGCGGTGGCTCTGATCTCAATATTGCGTATCAAGTTACCCCTCGTCGTTTTGCTATTAATATCCAGAATATTAGACTTACTCCTGACAGTTATAATTAGAAAGGATGGATTATAAACGTGGCAGTTAATAAATGTTTAATCAGACTGGTTTTTGAAACTCTGACTTATCCTTACAGATGACAACTTGTCCCAATTTAAGTCATTGGGATTAATATTATAATAGATAGGCGATCGAGCTCTGGCTCTGGATTAACTTTCCCAAATTGACGGCACGGTTGGCGCAGTGGCTCATGCAATGGACTGCTGCGCTGCGTGTCGCGGGTTTGATCCCCGCACGGATCAAATATTTGTATGACCTACAGATAGTTGTTCCGGGTCTGGGTATTTGTGTATGAGAGTTTAAATGTTTGTAAACGCACCTACGATACAGGAGAAATTCCTAGTGTGGGGCAACGTTTTAATAAAAAAAAATAAAAAAAATATGATCTAGCTAGATTGGTTTTTTCCACCCCCGTAAACCATAGGGGTGCAACTTTTATCGAGCTGTTCCCGCTCACATCCAGACTCGTGGCTGCTACTTACCAATAGGGTAGTAAAAAATATCTAATTAGTCCGTCAGATAGATTACCAAAAAATATTGGACACGTGTTTTTTTTTTTTTTTCACGTAAACAAACAATGAAGACGATACAGTGTTTTGAAAACTCGTGTGTCGTCATTTTCTAAGACATTAGTATGACATTCTTTACCGGTGAGTGACGTCACAACCCCACACTCAAATCGCTGACGCTTTATCTCTCACGATTGTATCTTCGTCACTTTTTATTGATTTGATAACAAAAAAATACGTATCCAATATTTTTCGATAATCTAAAAGACGGATTAATTAGAATCATATTTTTTTAAGTCAGTAAACATCCCTATTCCTGATGGGAAACAATAATAATATAATATAATAAAAATATAGTAAAACAGTCCCAAAAGTATCCCCAAATACTGAAATATACTTCTGGAGGGCCCTGCTGACTGGGTCATATTTATCACGGCAAGAACTCACTCACAATTTATTACAGATTGCGCTGATACGAACGAAGGGGGATCGATTGTCCATGTGGGTATTATACTGTCATAATCTTCTTTCTTTATAGTCGCTTTATCTATACATGGTGATACAATAAAACGAAAAAAAAACAAATTAAAAATATATTTTTTCTATGTATTTTCCTTTTTTTTTTCAATAAATATTTTTTCTTTCTTTTTTGTTATTTTCATTTATCGTATATATAAAGCAAAAAAGAGGCGTATCTCTTTCATAATAAATAAAAAAACGTCATAGAATGGTTACGTGTATTGTCTGCAAGCTAAGAAAGTTAGAGTGGACGGTGTCGAAACATCGGGAGTGCTTAGTGAAGGATAATCACATAACATACTGATAACACTTACTTGATATCGATCAATTAAGTGACAGTATTAGTTTAGTGACAGATTTTTATAAAGTAGAACTGCAGATCGCGGTAGCTCATTGCAGATCATATTACCTATGTATCTTTTTTTTATTGTAAATCATCAAATAACCCCTCCCGCTCTTGCTGCAGAGCGAAAGGGAGTGTCAGACTTCTACTAACTAAAAACCACCCATGTGTCTTCTTAGCCCTATATGTCGAGGCCGCGGTATCTCTTACAACATCCCGCAGCCCCGACGGGCATCATATTATGTATCTAGCTTAAAACATTCATTACAAAACCCACACTTCAAAACGTTGGTACAAAAGGACATAATAAAATGACCGTTACAAAATTACTATGACAAGTTTTAAACGCTTTTGAAGGCGTTAAGCAATTGTAATTATGAACGTTTGAACAGAGTTGCGGTGCAAAGTTGCAGTTAACCGTTTTATGCCTTTGCGATTATGTTGGAATGAATTTAATGGCTGTGGGCGAACATTTTAATAGTTCGGATGAGTTTTAGAGAGAAGTGGGATTATCGGATGATGGTATTTTGGCAGTTATGGGAGGATAAAAGCCGAGTACGGCTCGAAGCTTGAGAACGAATATCGTAAATGATGTAACCAAGATTTTGTAAGAATATTTTGATTTAATTTCGTCTAACAGAAGTAGGCTCTAATTTTGCACTAATTTATAAGACTCACGTTTGGAAAACGGCTGTAAAGACTTCGATAAAAGTTGCAATATAGACGATGATGGGGGTGAAAAAACATTCTACCTAGACTAGACTGGGGTAGCTAGGCCAACTAGGTCTCATATCTGCGAAAATTAGTTATCTCTATTTTCAACCGAGTAAAACTCGGTAATATTTATATCGCTCGATAATTTAAAGTACCTGAGGTACTTGTAATGCGAATTAATTTCCGTTTTGATTATGCTAAGTAAATCGTTATCTTCTCTGTAATAAGTTAATTTTATGGCATACATATTTCGTGGATGACTTACCTTGTAACTGACTAAGTCCATAATATCATTTACCGGAATTTAATAGGGAATAACATACCCAGTGATACCAAAGCCGTTGACCTGCATCTTTTCGTAGAACCATGTCTTCTCCGACTCCGAGAAGCAAGCACCCACGAACACACCGGTCTTTGTGTCACGAAGTTCTTTGGGATTCACACCTAAAACCAAAATATAATTTAAAAACTATACGAATACAGGGTGTTAGGTTAAACGAGGGAAATATTGAAAGAGGGTATTCAGTACTCGATTCTCGTCCCAAATATGTAAAAAAACTATAACCTTAATTTGTGACATAATTGTTTCATGGCCCCCGCACGCTCTCCAGATCTCATTTTATTAGACGTTTCAGTTTTAAAATATGAAGGGAAAATGGATTACACCTAAAAGTCATTGACCCGCGCACATTTTTTGTGATAAACGCATGGGTAGCGAGACTTTTCCGAAATGTTTGGTATGGTTCTGTAATGTTATTTAACAGTGTTTTTTTTTGTTCATATTTTTATTAGCATCCCTCGATTTGGCAAACCAGATTTTGGCCGGGGCTTTACCCGCGTGTATGTCGATGATGTTAATGACGATTTTCCATACAAACTTTCATCGGGGGTTGAAAGTTTTGTTTATTTCACCCCCTTGAGGGCTGAATTTTGAAAAAATAAATCTTAGTGGATGCCTACGTCATATGAGGAATACGTACGCAAAATTTTAAGTTACTGGCTCTAAATTTGGCCTGAGTGTTGCTTCTCAGTCATAAATAGGTCAAGTTAATATATACTTTAGTTTAATACAAAATCACACCGGTAATTCCTGAAGGGTTAGACAGGTATTTTAATTGGTCGGACATCCTTTCGCCTTTATGTTTAAGTTGTTATTAGGGGCTGTCAAGTTTATAAGGATATCAAAAATAGAATCTCTTAAAGATACAATCTAGAATCAGTAGGTATCTCAAGACTATCTTTCATGTAATGTGTATACGCTACACTGAATTAGATAAAATGCTTAACTTGAAGAGAGGCACTGGACGAGATACGAGCGACTCTATTCATAACTTCCTTTAAAACTAAATAAATGAAGCGTTTATTTCGTAGACAGACAAAAACAGTTAATGATAGTTCCAAAAATAAACAAATTCAGGTATCATATTCGATGAATATAAAGAATCGTACTAAAATTTGTTAATTTATAATTAGTATAATAATCTTTATTCTTAGAATAATGTAACCCAATAAAATAATCTTTATTCCACAATAACAGGAGAATTTATTTTGAGTTACCTTATTCTAAATCTTTAGAAAAACTAATATTTAGTCACGAGTTTCTCGAGATTTATAAATCTGTATTATTCTACATTTTACATCAGTGTATAACTTGGTGATGGCAGCCAAACTTCTCATTTGACATTTCAGTCAATATTCCATCAGAAGGATTATTGAATACTTTGGAGTATTTCGTATTAATGCGTATCGTAGCTCCTGAATTATTCAGGAGAGCTGTCATGTGGTAATCTATTTATGTAGCTTCAGTCTCCGAAATATTTGGAGTAAAATCTTGCTATACGTGTTTTTAGAGACCCTTGAAATCCGTAAGTAGTATTTTTTGCTTAAATAATTAAATGTTTCCGCTATTACGTGGAATTGCAGGAAACATTTCAAAGGCTCTTTACAAAATCTCAGATTAAACTAGGCAAATACCCATTGAGTTTTTACTTTAGGAGCTGTTCTTTGGGAGCTGGGGACATCAAATAAGTAACGCAGGCAAAAGACAAGCACTTAGCTACGTTCCAATTGGTTAAGTACACCCAGACGAAGAATTAGTAGTTATGCAAACACACGACGTACAAATAATGAACGAATCGTCTCAGTAGTTAAAAGGATTCTGTATACTGTTTTAATTTTTTCGGCTATTTTAATTAATTGCGCATTATTGGCGCCCAGTGTGGGACTCCTTTGTTGGGCGCCACTAAGAATGTTACAAGGAACCTCACCTTCGATCCGGTCACAACCATTATGACCATGATTGTAATTTTAATTTTGATTGTAGAAGTTCCGACCAAAACGTTAGCCGTTTTCATAGTTTGACCAGGGTGCTTACTCTGAAATATAATTCCAATAGATCGACATTGGTCAAACGTCACTTGGTTGAGTTTAACGTCGGGGATTGGCTGGACTCACTGATTCTAGCCAATCCCTGACGTTTGATTGACAATTCCAATGTCGATCTTTCGGACTTATATTCGAGAGTAAGCACCCTGGTCTGTGTGGTTACTACCGTAGTTGACGGCACTTTTAATACAAGACGTCTCTTATATTACATAGTAAACCCGACGAACCTTAAATTTCTTGAACTACCAAAGAAATCTACGTGATTGTGTCTACTTCTGAAGTTTTATTATCAAATTTAAATGCTTGGGGCCCGTCGCAAAGGCAATATTGAGTTATAATTACTCTGTGGACTGAAACTTTTAATGGATGGAAAAGATAACGGAACGCTTGCCCGCCTGGTTTGCGAAATGTCAGTTACAATTGCTTTATTGTGACTTAAGATAAGAATTCTTTATTCGTACTTTACGGGAAATTATTTTTGGTGATGGTGCTGTCTCTTGATGAAAAGAGTTGAGTAATCCTATCACTTTGTTGTTCAGATCATTTTTAATGGTCCGGGGAATGTATGCAAATAGTAACATGTCACTGTTTGACGGTTTTATAAAATGGCTACAGAATGAAAAACTTTTTACTTCAAAACTAAATTATAAAATTTTTCTTGTGGGTACAATTTATAAATAACACAGATTTTTGTAAAGAAATAATCTGACATAGAGCTCCTTTCATATGCAATGTGCCATACAGAATCTGGTTTCCATCTCAGTCAAACGAATTCACATTCGTAGAAAGAAGCAAAGAATGACAAAAGGCGGTGTGCTTTTGAAGAATTTCGGGCCTAATTGGGGCATGGAGTTAATGAGATTCTGTGTTTCTTTGAATATTACTTACATTGACACATCGAAATTATAGCATTTAGCAAAAACTATGTTTAGTAGTATTATTTATACCTCTACAATATAATATAAGCTCTCAGAACACGAGAAAAAACCCTCAAAATCCGAGATATAATTATATTAATAGTCATGAGATAGGATGTAACAGAAACGGTGTGGTCATATTTAAGGAGGTTTTAGGTGGGATCATACCATTGTAGCCAGATAGCTGATTTTTTTTGCGTTGTTCTGTTTGATGGTTTGTACGCCTTTAAATATGACCACATCCTTTCTGTTGCACGCTGCACATCTAGGTTATAGTATACTAAAAATGTACCACAACTCTTTTACTGTATTCTTAAATCACTATAGAGGTATAATCGTTGGAAAATATATATTCCAGATAAAAATGAGGTTAACTTATTTTAAAATAATCAAAATAGTCCAGTATATTTAAAAGAATCTATCGTTTCCTAACCATTTCTCATTATAACTATAAAAAGTCAATATTCTCAGGCGTCACTGAATGTAAGTTAGTTCATTGAACAATCCAATACATATGAAGTTCATTGTGAAACTTACACATTGTCACACTGTTCTCCTGGCTGGAGTTTAACCCAACTTTGAAGTTTGTAACTTAGGCAAGTCTATAAATTTAAAGGTAAAGCGGAATTTTTGTGGCACGTTTCTGGGACAAAATAAGGAGGATTTTTGGTGTTTAAGAAACAGCATAGAAACTTGAGATTAAAAAAAAAACTAAGCATTTGTTTAGAGTGTATCTATATGGTACTGATATTATGTTTAGATGGTAGCATAGGATATTTAGAATGTTGAATTAGTTTCAAGTATTAATCTGAATGAATGAATCTCAATGCGAATGGCTGTCTGTGCTCATTTAGGTAGAACTGAATCTGGTTATGGCCGGTCCACCTTACGTTCCTACGATACAGAAGAAAAGCATAGTGTAGGGACTCTATGCATTTCTTCTGTATCGTGGGTGCGGTTACGAACATTTGAAGTCACTTACACAAACAGCCAGGCCTCGAACAACTACCTGTAGGCCATGCAAACATTTGTTCCCTACGGGAATCAAGCGCCTGACACGCAGCACAGCAGACAAACACTCAGCCTCTACATCAAGCATGTTATTAAATAAAAGATAGTTAGCTGAAACTATCTATTCTCTTCCCATCCTTATATAAATCAAGGTAAATAAAGAAGGTACTGCCAGTATATTGCGTGGTTTCCTGCTTATGATTAAAGTTGTAATTGGCTCGCAAAACTTCGGCGGCTAATTGAAACTAAGTTGAGTCGAGACGAGTTTGCGAACAGCGCTAAGTGTTGTGGAAATTATGAGGTACCATCTGTACCTATGGAAGTGTAACACGGTATAGGTAAGAATGTGTAAATGTTCGATTCTGAAAAGGTAAGAAACGCGCAAAAAAAATAGTTTAAAAAACTAAAAAACTCGCTGTAGGGCCTTCGCCTTTTTGTAGCGATGCTGTCGCTGCAAGAAGTCGCCGTGGGCGAGGGGCCTTGAAGCGATGTCATTATTCTTTTTATTTTTTTATATACAGGGTGTTTGGAAGGGAGCTGTACATACGCCTAGGGTAGAAACTAGGGATAGTCTGCTACCTACCCCCGCCCATTATATTGACCTTGGCCTCAAGGTTTTTTTTTAATTTATTTTTATTTTTTATTTGACATTTTTGTGATTTTTTGACTAAAACTACCTGTAGCTCAAAATCTATCCATGGGACCGGTCGGCTAATGGTCTTGTTTTAATCGTTAGAGTCTTAGGGTCCTGCAAAAAATTATTTTACACCAGAAAATTGTGGAGAAGAAAAGTTATGGGGCCTGAAGTACCATAGTAAGGTAAAGAAATAATTTTAAGGGCAACTTTCTATGGGGTTTAAAAAAAACTAACAGGGTTGGAGTTCTTCTGATTTTTTTAAAACATCCTCAGTCCATGCCCTTTCTAACGATATGCTAAAAGTGTATTTATCACTTTTAGTTTTAAAGTTATTAATTAATTTCCGCAACTAGGGCACTTTTACCACCACGAGTCGACATTTGTAAGACAAATGTAATTTCCAGAATTTAATACCAGTTTGGCCTACAGTTGGCAAATTTGTTGTCTCACTCTTACACGAGAGCAACATGTAAGAGACAAAACATGTCATGTCATGTCTCTTTCGCTCTTGGGTCGACGGGGCCGGGCAGGTAACTCGTTGGGGTCTTTGTTAGTCAGTCGAGATTTACCCATCTTAGCTAACTTACGTACTTGCCGTTACGACGCTCCACTGTTTTCGTTAATTTTGTTGAGTTTGTTATTACTTCGTTTTTGTTAAGTTTTGTTATTTATTACCTTGTTGTTGGCAAAATGGCTGGATTTACCAGTGAAGAGTACACCGACATGCTGGTGGTGTATGGAATGGCTGATTGCAATGGGCGCGAGGCACGGAGGATTTATCAAGAACGGTATCCTAACCGGCGAGTGCCTAACCACCAAACGTTTGGCTCAACTTATCGGCGTCTGCGAGAAACCGGAAATTTAAATTTCCGGGAACCAGCCGTGAACAGATTTCAACCAAATTTGGCTGCGGAAGAACGCATATTGGCTGAATTTGAGGAAGATCCGACCAGAAGCGTAAGAACCGTAGCCCGGACGCTTGGTTTAAGCGTGTGGAAAGTCTGGTCGGTTCTTCGCGAAAATGGACGTCATCCTTTCCACTACACCCCTGTTCAAGGTAATTTTTTACATAAAGTTTTTGTTTTTAGCTCTTATGTAATGAACTAGCATGTGAATTTCATAGGCAATTTTTAAATTAACATGAGCATGTGTGTGAGAGAGAGAGAAATGGAAAGACAGAGATAGCAATCAATGTTACATAGCTACTAATTCATAAGGAAACCGCTAACGTTGATATTTTTATTGTTTTAGGCTTAGAGGATAACGACTATGCAAGAAGGGTGGAGTTTTGCCGCCACTTGCTCCATACGGACGTGGAAGATATTAATTTTTTACGGAGTATTCTCTGGACTGACGAGTCCAAGTTTGACAAGGAAGGAATTGTAAATTACCACAATCTCCATCACTGGGCACCCAGAGATCAAAACCCGAGAGTCAAGAGGCACAGAGGTTTTCAACGAAGGTTCTCCGTGAACGTATGGGCAGGCGTCATCGGTAATCGGTTGATAGGGCCGCACTTTTTGCCAGACAACCTAAACGGGCAAAACTACTTAGATTTCCTCGAAAACGATTTGCCTGATTTAGCGGAAGAAGTGTTTGACGAAAATCGGCCCATAGTCTTCCAGCACGACGGCTGTCCTGCTCATTGGAGCCTAGCAGTGAGGGAGCTTCTGGACAACTGCTTTCCTAATTCTTGGATTGGTCGGGGTGGGCCAATTCCCTGGCCCCCAAGGTCGCCTGACCTTACCCCACTCGACTTCTACGTCTGGGGAAGGGCGAAAGAGTTGGTGTACGCAGAAGAAGTACCAACAAGGGAGGTTCTAATTAACAGGATCCACGCCGCATTCGATACAATGCGCGAGGAACTGCTGCTTAGAACGGTGACCGTGGAGATGAGGAAGAGGTGCCGAGCATGTTTACAGGTCAATGGTCATCAATTTGAACAAAATTTGTAATTAATTAAAATTAGTAATTAATTAAAATTTGTAATTTAATGACATTAGTCATTACCAAATTTTTTGTTTCATTTGCCATCCTTTTACGATCGAACACATTTAATTTTCATTAGTTGAAATTTTTGCTTGAAGTGCCCTAGTTGCGGAAATTAATTAATAACTTTAAAACTAAAAGTGATAAATACACTTTTAGCATATCGTTAGAAAGGGCATGGACTGAGGATGTTTTAAAAAAATCAGAAGAACTCCAACCCTGTTAGTTTTTTTTTAAACCCCATAGAAAGTTGCCCTTAAAATTATTTCTTTACCTTACTACGGTACTTCAGGCCCCATAACTTTTCTTCTCCACAATTTTCTGGTGTAAAATAATTTTTTGCAGGACCCTAAGACTCTAACGATTAAAACAAGACCATTAGCCGACCGGTCCCATGGATAGATTTTGAGCTACAGGTAGTTTTAGTCAAAAAATCATAAAAAAGTCAAATAAAAAATAATAATAAATTAAAAAAAAACCTTGAGGCCAAGGTCAATATAATGGGCGGGGGTAGGTAGCAGACTATCCCTAGTTTCTACCCTAGGCGTATGTACAGCTCCCTTCCAAACACCCTGTATAATCGAAAGTTTTTTTTTTACATAGTAACAGGTGAAAGTAATAAAAGTGTTTTAAATACAGGCATTCTGTGTAAGATTTATTACTTTTACGCAAAATAATAGGAATCCTTATACTAAAACCGTAAACTAACAGTGGTTGGAAAAAGGGGACAGGATATTCATGATATAAATGTTATATTCAAAGATTAGATCTTGTTCGTTGGTAACACTGATAAAATATAGGTTGGGCAGACTAAAACAACGAAATATTCCAAGCAATTAGTATATCAAACGTATTTTAAATTATATAAAAGTACCAAAACTCGACGTCTGAATCTTTAAAAATATCTGTTCAATATTGAGGACAGAATTCATGTTATCCATTTTAAATAGTCGAAGAACTCCAGCTGTAAGAACCTTTCATGTTTTTCATTTAAAACCCCTAAAATAGCATTTTAAGGATCTGAGAAGCGATAAAAAGTTCTTAAAGTGGCTCCCGTGACCGATTTAATTCATCTGAGTGGTTTGACTTGAGATGTAGACAAATTGGACTCATTGGCGCCAAAGAAAGGTAGTCATCGATTGAAATGCCTACATTGTAGGTAGTAAGCGGAGGGCGCTGTAAGACCGAAACGAATAACGATTGATTTTTTAACCGACTTAAAAATTTATCCCCAAATTACCATTGCCATTTCGGGTCACGCATACATATATTGAAACAGTTAATAAAAAGGATTCTCAATTCTCAGTATATTTTAAAGTCCCTGCCATATTTAAACAATGGCATAATAAATGGTTGCCTGAACATTTCACAAATATTAATTCACAGACCTGTCTGACCCAAATTCAATATTTTACGTTTCCTAGAATGATTTTAAAATAAATAAATGATTTCAGTAACTGGAAATTTAACAAACTGTGATGGCAGTGTTCAGAATGTATAAATACAATTGAAACTATAAACTTTTAATTATTTAATCCTTTTATATAAAATATTGACTACTTTGGTTAAAAGATTTTTTCAATTTCAACTTTCAAACAAACAAATAAATAACTACTAGTTGGAATTGAAAAGTTCTTCTTGTTTTGGATAGTCAATTTATCGAGGAAGGTTATAGGCTATATAATATCACGCTTAGACCAATAGGAGCGGAGCATAAATGAAAAATGTTACAAAAACGGGGGGAAATTTATTTGTTTTGAGAGTTTCTGTTGCGTGCGCTGCTTAAACGCTTTAAGTTACACAAATATCATGTATGATGGAATTGTTTCTCTTTTAAAGTTCTACAAAAAGTCCGTAGCGGCATATATCTATCTTTAAGATTGACTCACTATAAACTTATTTTACTATTTCAATTTAAGTTTAAAAATATTGGAATTTATTAATCCCCTATAGTATTAACTATATCTAACAATGAAAAAATATCCGCTCCGCAAAAAATTTACGCGCGCGGTAGTCATTCGGTACGGGCAGGCCGCCACACTAAAAATAATTTAGAAATTCAAATTCAAAATATTAATTGCACCACTGCATTTGTATTAACTTTACTCTATTTCAACATATATATTGTAGCTGTTTATTTGTCCCTGAATAAAATAAAATAAAGTTATGTTCGTAACGGTGTAAGAGACGGAACTTTTAAAAGTTAACCAGAATCAATGTTACTGATTGCAAGGGTGAGTGGGGGAGCTAAAATGTTCCGTTTTCCATCCGGCTGATCTCTCCCTAAGACGCCATTCTTTAATCTTAACTTACTGTATATAGGATCCCCCATAAAACGGATAACAAATTGGTTAATAAGTTACAAATTCTATTACCAAATCCTGGCACATGTTTTTTATATATCTTAAGCTTAAGGATACGGAAACGTTATCATCATTTTGGCTTGTTTTCCGGTCCACCATTTTGCAGATGATTTTATTATGCGTACCTAGTTGTTACTCGTTTTTCTTGGCAACATAAGCTTTTCCACTTACGTTCCGTAGATTGGTATTACAGAAAATACTATTTATGTTTCAGAGAAAGCCTGTGAACTTTCAAAAGCGAAATATTGGAGCGGACAGAAATTTGTTGGTTTTTTGCTCACACCTCTTGTTCATTTGGTAGCGTATATTTTGAGCGGTTCCATCGTATCCTCTCTAAAGAAGAAATATTCGAAAAGTGCTTTGTATTCTAAAAATTCCAACCGTTAAAGTGAAGTTTTTAGCCCCCCATGAAAAACCAATACTGCTTTCATTAGCCGAAGGAATACCTCTTTTTGCTTCTGACTGCTTGAAGTATGTCGTATCAAACGAGTTAATAACCCGTCGTTTTTCGGATACATTTAAAAATAAACCAGAAGTCAAACATGCTTCTGTCTTATTTTTGTACAGACGCCAGTATTTTAAGATACTCGAAACTGACAAATTTTCCAACCAACCTTAAACCTTATAGAGCTTAAGCAATATAGTTGAAAATCTAGTAAATAAATTTGACAGATTGTAGTAGTTTGATGTGCTGGTGTCTATACTTAAGCAATTTTTTAAAGATTTTTATAGTTACGCGGTTTGGATTACGGGATTTTAATAACAAAAGCTTAAAAACACTAACCAGCATCAATAACAGCTTCATAAGCCTTTTCTAGAATGATCCTGCACATGGGATCCATGGTGTGGGCCTGCTTATAGTGGACACCGAAGAAGGACGCGTCGAATTTGTTGACATTGTTGATCTTGCCGGTTCGCTGGGGGATCTCGGGGTGAGCCAGCTTCCAACGACGAGCGTCTCCGGAGATTAAGTCCACCTGGTCAAGAGATATAATAAATTATTTAAATTTAAGATACAAGATGTATACGGCCCCTTCACGAAGTAACTGAACACATTTTGTTTGCAGAACACGACTAGTTTTTGAGTCTGAAATTACGTTTTACACATACAGTAGGACTTAATGTAACGAATTAAAAACATTGCACTGGTATATATTATAATAGTACAGAGATACTGATCCTGATACTGTTAGCCTGTATCATCCCACTGCACGGCTAGCATGGCCGGAGAGATTTTATCCACGGGGAGAGGACAAAATACTATTCCTCTCTGTCAATTTTGTCCACCCTCCGAGCATGGCGACATGGGTGGATAAACTATCATGGTGGACAAAACAGGGGAAACGCTTGTGCCTGAAATTATTGCCATTATAAGAAAACTTTTATTCAATTACAAAATAGTCGAGAATATCGTCGTAAAATTTAAAATTAAAATTAAAATTAAATAATTAAATTTAAAATTTAAAATTCGGAATTCTGTGCTCGAATCGCGAATTGAACGCCGGTGTATTTTTCGCTCGATTTTCTCACTTTCCGACGACAACACTAAGCTCCAGTAAGCATATTACTATTAATTATATTTTCTCCAAGAGATATAGTCTAAAGATGAGTACAAATTTCTCCCTTTGTTATGTCAAAATATCTGTAATTTTTCTCTTCCACTAGTCGCCATGGGGGGGTGAGTATCCACGTCTAATGTCAAAAAGTGATATAATTCTCTTTTCCCCTGTTGCCGTGCTTTGGCAGGTGGATAAAATAATTTTGTCCCTTGTCAGTGGAAATAACCGGTGGACAAAAGTTTTATCCCCAGCCCATGCTAGCCCTGCTGCAGGGCAAAGGCCTCTCCCCATGACTTGCAGTTATTTCGATCTAAGGCCAATGTGGACCACTGGTCGTTGGTCTTGTCCAGACCATCTCGCCATCTTCTACGAGGTCTACCGCGACGCCTTCTTCTTCTAAGTAAAGTTATAGCATTAAAAAAATGTGCAATCTTTAACTTGTAAAAAAGTTGTACCTTTGACCATTAATATCCGAATCTAGAAGGTTCCAACGGATGGAACAAAAAAATGTTGCATAGACGGGGAGGACAAGTAGCTTCTCTATGGCTTTTTACAATCGTAACTTGTAAACCTTACTATTAAATCAAAATAATAGACAAGAAAGAGGTCTTGCTATGGTTTATTAACAGCCTGTTCTATTGTAAGACAAATTGTCTGTAACAGACACAAACAAGAAAGTCAAGAGGGAAACTGTAACTTTGGATAACGTTAATTAATTTAATTTCCTGTTTTCGCTTCCGTGTCTTGTTTTATTTAGGTGACCGCCAAAATCAAAGGCACGTGGATTTTCTGACACGTAATTTTTGGTTAGAAAGTACTGGGTATTAGCGTGTTCATCAATCGCCTAGCATTCTCCATAACTGACTTCCAGTGTAATCAGATACAGCAGCTGTATAGTTATTACCAGTATTTTACATGGAGCTACTGCCTATCTGACCTTCACAACCCAGTTAGCACTGGGTAATATGATACTCCTTGGTGAGACTGGCTATCAAACTTTCGGGGGACTGACTGACCTGTTACGTCTGCCAAAGGTGTACAAATGACAGCCGACCAACCGAGGAAACTCGGTATGTAGTGGGTGATCCCATCTTTCAGGCCAACATAGGCAAGCGAGCTGAAGATTGATCCGACCGGCATTTGTTTATTTATGTGAAAGTTTGTAAGTCAGTATGCATGGATGTTTGTGACTCTTTCACGCAAAAACTACTGAACGAATTTGGATAAAATTTGGTACACAGATAGTTTATAACCTGGATTAACACATAGGATAGTTTTTATTCCGACTTTATCTTCCTGTGGGATAAATTTCGAGTTGTAGCGGGTGAAGCCGCTGGCAACACCTATATAGTTTATTATTTAGTCTCGAGCTTCTTCAAGGTCAGATAGAGTATTATAGGGTGTTACTGACCTTATTAAAAAGGTTTTCCTGCAGGTGTATGACGGAGTCCGAGTCAGGGAAGTAGCCTGACACGCCTGTGATGAGGACTTCGTCTCCGGGCGGGGGGTGCGACAGTCGGTGGCCCGACGTCAGTCTGTCCTCCGCTATTGTTGTCGGCGCCATCTTGAAAAGGAAAATACAGGTTAGAGAGGTCGATTGATTAGGTTCTACAGTTATTTGGGAGACACAACATTTCATCTTCCAGCCGTTGTCCTATATTACTGGGAGTCTGTCATCATCATAATTGCAGCCGAAAGACGTCCACTGCTGGACATAAGTCTCCCCCAAGTATCACTACATTGACCTGTTCCATGCGACTCGCATGCAGCGGGTCCATACAATCGTCACCAGGTTATCGGTCCACCTAGTGGGAGGCTTTACAACGAAACGGCTTTCGGTTCGCGGTTACCACAACTCAACTTTTTGGCCTCCGTTCCTCTTTTTGTGGTCATCAGTTCCGCGAGCAATGGAAGAATAGAAGTCAGAGCAAAAAATCTTCTTTTGGGAAAAGGTGTGAGTTTATGTATGTATTGTGCAAGACCCTGCATTTTTTTATTGTACATGACACAAACAAATCTCCCCATCACAGAGTAAAGTAAATACGCCTCTCATTTGCCAGCAAAATCAATTAATTCGACCTTTCCAACCATTTATTTTGTACCTGTATTTTTTAAACCAACGAAATTGCTATTGCAAATTCCACTACGTACGTCAACAGACCTCGTTTTAATGAATTAACTTGTTAATTTAACTTTAAACTTGCACTGTGAACCGCTTCATTTAAATATTGGCTCGACTTTGAATAATTTCGAGCGACACATTAATATTAATTTTCTTTACAGTATCGTGTACCGTAACGTTTTAATTTTATGTGCGAAAATATGGCTGTACAGATAATTTTGTTTGTTTAAGAAAATTAATTGACACTGTGTTACTTATTAAAATATTTACTTACAATATTGCTTTATATTTTGTATGAAAGCTACGAAAAACCCTGACCTGACCTAAACTACGCTAACCTGAAAAAGAACATAAGGTATGACAGATTAAATTTCTGCCTGATCTATATGTGTGAATAAAGGTTTATAAATAAATGGTGAAATAGATTGGGCAATGGAATGTAGCATAATGTACGTCATGACAGACAAAGAAAAAGAGTTCGAGATTCTGTATCTACTTGGATTACATGCCTACTCAAACTTCCGTAAAAAGCTGCTGAATGAAACTAGATAGGTAAAAGATTTTACAAATATACATCCTACCATCGACGACTTAAAAAGAATAGCAGGCACCACATGGAGAAGAAAGACTCAAGACCGCACTTTATGGCAGGCTTTAGGGGAGGCCTATGCTGAGTAGGAAGACAATCTTCGCAAACTAGTGTCTATATTAAATATTTTATCTAAAAGAATGTACTTTATAAGATTGTTAAATAAAGCCTTTATTATTATTATTATTATCCTAACATCTTAATCCTAAACTGAGGCATATTTTTTTTCATTCATCGCTTTCCTTATCATTTGATTGTTTTATGTTCGTACTAACATATTATTATTTTCGTGGATTGCTAGATGAGCATTTTACCTTATCCTGAGGCAATTCGAACAAATCTGTGAGTAGATTAAGTGCTCATGCTTACACTTAAGTATAAGTAGGTATATATTTTGTTAGTTTTGTTTTGCTAAATATTAAAATGATGAATCTATGTTATCTGAAATAAATAAATTATTACAGGTTATAACTTTACTTAAATTACCTCCATTTCTCGTGTATTATTCAAAGTATTCACTAGCACAATGTTTTAAGAGAGCTACTTTAAGTTTTACCATAGAATGTGATTTTTTAATCCAAAAAAAAAATTGTGTCCCAGCAAAAATGTTTGCGTATACTTAGTTCGATGTACAGAATGCTTGGTTGACGGGTGTGTGATGGGTTGATTTACCCACTGTATGTTAGGGTCTGGACCGGCAAATTTGAAAATTTCACGGTCCTTCCTGGAGGTTCAGCCTTCAGTCTTTAGTCCTGGCTGTCATTTGAAGATCTTTAACAGTCGTTACAGGTAGTCAGTAGCCCTAAAGTCTGACAACCAGTTTTACCAAGAGGCATCATTTTAGCCAATACAAATTGAATTGTGGAGGTCATTTAGGAAGTCGCTCCATGTGAAATACTGGTATTCAGCTGCGACCGGTTAGACTGGAAGCCGACGTAGTCGGGAAAAGGCTAGGCAGATGACGTGTTTTCACTCAATCTCTAGTGTTTAGTTTATTGGTGCCCTATCTCCTTTACTTTAGTTTCGATAACATTGAAAAACAAACCCCACAACACAAAAACGTGCGCAAAAAGCCGTAAAATGCATAAATGAAATCGTTAGTAGACATTTTATTATTTTCGATCCACTGTTTTCGTTTATAATAACAACTGCACGATCACGTGTCCCTGGTCACCTCACCGTTCAATATTCATGAAAGAGCTACATTCTACCCGTCTGCCTAAGTAGGTATTGTGTTTGACAATGGCAACTAACCCCATGTCAACGCTATGCCTGAATATTGACGACTATCCTTCAAAACAAATACATTTTAATTGAAATTCTGTATTGTTTCGCTTTTAATATTGGATTGTAAATGGCTGGTTATTTTATGGTCTATTTTTGACTTAGTTTTTTATTTACTAGAACAAAACATTGTGCCAGTGGATGCTCTGAAGGCACGGTTGGCGCAATGGCTCAAGCAATGGATTGTTGCGCTACGTGTCGCAGGTTCGATCCCCGCACGGAGCAAATATTTGTATGGCCTACAGGTAGTTTTTTCGGGTCTGAGTATTTGTGTATTTGAGTTTAAATGTTTGTGAACGCTCCCTCGATACAGGAGAAATTCCTAGTGAGGGTCAACGTTTTTATAAAAAAAAAAACATTCGAAGACATGTGACGTCTGCCAACCCGCACTAGTGTGGTGAATTATATATAACCTTTTTCCTCTCATAGAGGGCTTTGTGTCCTATAGCAGTTGAAACATATATATGCTGCTTATGCTATACAATGTTTGTTGGGCTAACATGGCCAGAGATCACACAGGATAGAGAGGTAAAAGCAAAGGAGAAAAGGTGGAGCTTTGGCCAGCAGTGTAGAATAGTTAGGTTTTGAATAGAAAAAAAAAGTTGTTAAGCGATATGAATTCAGTCTCTCTCTTAGGTCTATTCTAAGGGCTCGTTTACGGAGACGCGGGACGTCGCGTGGCGCGTGCAGAAGGCTGGTCACGTGCTATTTTATTCATTTACTGAGAGGCGGGTCCACCGCATCAAACGCTGCATTTTAAACTAACAGGCGAAAAATCGCTTCTCGTAAATAAAATTCGTCGTTGAAAATCGTTACCGTTTTCATACATCGCCATGTGCTTAAATTAAAAGCGCACAACGCGCCGCGCGACACCCCGCGTCTCCGTAAATGAGGCCTTAGTGATATTCAATCAGCGGTATCATCAATTATGAAAACATAAAACAAACGAGAAGTCTATGTTTTTCCAATTAGACATTGAAAGCTGTGTTTAAGTCTCATGTACTAAGTAATAGCGAGTTCCCTGGAATATGAGGCAAGGTTATAACCTTACAACTGAGAAATCCCTGATAGAAAAACTCAATAACACTTTACCCGGCCCGGGAATTGAACCCAGGTCCTCATACACACCAGACCCAGGCAGTCGTAGCCAACTCTTCGTGAAAAACAAACTTGTTCTTATGTAGAATATTTTTCTCGGAAAACACCATGAAAAAGTACATCTCTGTTCATACCAAAATAGAATCTACCGGGATGTTACCTCTATCGATTTAAGAGAGCAGATTGAGTTGATGAAGCCTTTCATCGAGACGTCTTTACGTTAAATTAAGTTGTGCGATGACAAAGGCTAGGTTGGCGTAAACCACTTATGTACCTACTTCTAATAGCTTTGAGTTTGCCATCAGAAGAGAAAGTATCATAAAGTCATTATTCCATTTTATTACAGACGTGAATGCCAGATGGTTTTATTAAATGTCTTTTGCTACTTTGCCTTTCATTTAGTTAAAATTTCATCTTGTTATGATATTCCTAAAAATTTTAGGACATACATCGCATAAAGATTTAGTCTCATCATCATATGCCTAACCTTCTTCCCAGACTATGTTGGGATATGCTTCCAGTCTAACCGGACACAGCTGATTACCTTAACATGGAACGACTTTCCTGACCTCTACATCCCAATTAGTAATGGGTAATATGATGCCCCATAATATGGCTGGTTGTCATTAAAACTAAATATTATGTATGCTCAATTTCAGCACAATCGAAAACCACAACGTGGGTCACATGTCACTTAATTTTTTTTTAGTTATTGGTTTGTCAGAGGTAAAACTAATGCAGGCATATTAAAAAAAGGCATTTTTGTAAGAATTACATTTTCATTTCAAGTTACTAACTACCTGTAACGATTGTCAATTTATATCTCCAAATGACAACCAACACAACAGCAAGTACAACGATCTAATCTATACTTAGATAGATACAAACAATTCAAGTCGTTTTCTAGTTCTAGTATACGAGTACCTATTTCTTGCACAGAATCTGGATATTTATTTATTTTATTTATTTATTTTTAGGAAAGCTTACAGTCTAATAACTACACTTCTCATCAAAAAAATCGAAACACCTCGCAGTTTATGATTTGATAAGGATTATCAGAAAAATGTGTATATTTAGGAATAAATGTAAAATTTCATTTAATAGTGAGTAGTATGAGGTTTTTAAATCCTAATGTTAATGTTCTAAATTCAAATGAAGTCTTCATAGGTTTCGTATTTTGTATAATTAGTAATTTTTACCCTGTATGGAATATGAAGGAAATGGGTAAAACAACACGCGTAAATGAAAAAAAAATGTAAGAAACGTTTATTTAATAACTTGTATTCCCTCCGCGAGCTCTTATTACTGCTTCCATACGGTTCTTCATCGATCGGATGAGAGTCACGATCACATGTTGTGGTATATTATCCCATTCCTCTTGGATTGCATTTTGCAGCTGGCTAAGTGTTTCTGGGGCTGGATCTCTTGCTCGAATTCGTCTCTTTAATTCATCCCATAGATGTTCAATGGGATTCATGTCCGGGCTTCTTGCTGGCCATACCAAAATGGAGATACCGACTTCGGTAAGATAATCTCGTACGACGCCCGCGGTGTGAGCTCTAGCATTGTCGTGCATGATTTATTGTCGTGATTGAAGTAGTTGCCAATAAAATGTGCATAGGGCATCACATGAGGTTCAAGACACTGTTCGATGTACCGATGAGAGTTTAGTGCAGGCAGCCGTGGCCCAGACACAAAGGCAAGTTCTGTCTTACCGTCGGCGCTGATTCCTCCCCAAACCGTCCACGAACCGCCACCATAGCTGACCTTTTCTTCAATGCAGCATTGTGCAAAGCGTTCTCCATCTCTTCTGTAGACCTTGTTCCTTCCGTCGTTACCATACAGCATAATTTTACACTCATCAGAAAACAGTACTTTGCTCCACTGAAGGTATGACCAAGTTAGGTGCTCGCGTGCAAAGTTAAGGCGCGCTCTTCGATGGTCTGTAGTTAATTTCGGCCCATTCGCTGGCTTATGCGGTGCCAATCCGCGTTCCTTCAACCTTCTTCTTATTGTAGAGTCACTTACAGCTACTCTTCGTACAACGCGAAGCTGCTGCTGCAGTTGAAAAGCGTTAAGGCGTCGATTTCGTAAAGAAGTTGTTACAATAAATCGATCATCTCGCTCAGAAGTGACCCGATTCCTGCCAGATCCTGAACGGCGCGTGAACGAACCAGTCTCCCGATAGCGTTTGTAGACTCTATGAACAGATGATAAGCTTAGATGCAATCTTGCAGCCACAACACGCTGACTAAGTCCAGAATCCAGCATTGCCACCACTTGGGCGGCTTCTGCGGGCGAAGTATCCATATGTTTTAGAAAAAAAAGTTGTTTCAGACGTCCCAAAGTCACAGTAAATGAAATAAGAAACAAAAAGTTTAAAGACAAGCGCTAATTTTTAGTTTTTAAACGAGAAACGTACTCCAACCCTAAATACACATTTGTCTCAAAACAGTGATTAATTTCATTTATAGGATAAACAAATGAAATTCTAATTTCGAATTTTGTTTTTTTTCTTCTTACTGTAATGACCAAACTGCCAGCTACACAATAATGTTTTTTTTTTCATGGAATTAATTCTCTTTTGTAAAAAATTAGGACAAAAACAATAAAAACGAAAGTGTTTCGATTTTTTTGATGAGAAGTGTATAATTATAACAACAATATAATTCTAAATTGCTAATACCAAGCTTCCACAGATAACTACAAAAATATATACTTCCAAAATTACAATGTATAAAACAATATAAACAATATAAAAACTACCAACTTTTAACACAACAAGATTTATGTGTTAGTAGGTGCCTCCTGTTCAAAAAATGGCTTTGCTAATAGTTTCCTGACTGTGCTTGCTTTGGTGCAGAAAAGATCAATGTCAGGTTCGCAAGAAATTTCGTTAAAGCTGCGACTGGCCCTCATACATCCATCTGCATACATCTCTATAAATATATGTAGAGAAAACTAGCTATCCATGTAAATTCACAAAACCGATAAATCCTTTGCTAGTATCTAGTAAGAAGATTCAATTTCCAGGTGTTTTATTCAGCTCGAAATCCCTAAGATACATTACTTGAATAAAATAGAAACATCTTTGGTTAGCTGCACAGACAACTTTTTGAGATCTTTTCAGCGGTGTTGGATTTACTTAGCATATTTATGGAAACTGATACTTATGTAAATCATTAGGTAATCAGATTAGGAAGGCCGAGTTTGATCAAATTTAGATTTGTCTAAGTTAAGTCTCATTTCTTCTGTGCTTGTGAATACGTTTTTGACTTACTATATCGTTACACGTCTTCGTCCGCGAGTAAAATCCATACTAATATTATAAAGCTAAAGAGTTTGTCAAGTTTGTTTGAACGCGATAATTACGCTAAAAAAATTACGCTACGACGAATAGGAGCGGAGCATAAATGAAAAATGTTGCAAAACGGAAAAGAATTTATTTGTTTTGAGAGCTTCCGTTGCGTGCGCTGCTTAAACGGTTAAACTTACACAAATGTCATGTATGATGGAATTGTTCCTCTTTAAAAGTTCTACAAAAAAGTCCGCGACAGCATACAGGTTGTAAATTAACCCTTCACACAGTACCCCTAAATTTTTGCTGGGAAACGACTTTTTTTTTGGGTCAAAAATCTAATTTTACGGTAAAGCTCAATGTAGCACTCTTAAAAAAATGTCCTAGTGGATGTTTTGAATAGTAAAAGGGGCATGGAGGTAATTTAAGTAAAGTTATAACCTGAAAAACTAGTAGGTATTTACAAAAACAGCTGTGCAAAATTTGGAACTTTGACCCCAACATCATCAGTGGTGGGGAGAACTAGTGCCCTTTTTTTTTTTTTTTTTTTTTTTGTCGGTGTAAAATCATCGAATAACCCCTCCCGCTCTTGGGCAGAGCGAAAGGGAGTGTCAGACTTCTACTGACTAAAAACCACCCATGTTCCTTCTTCGCCCTCTATGTCGAGGCCGCGATAACCAGAGGACTACCCGCGGCCCAGAACTAGTGCCCTTCGTTTACCTTAATGGTACTTTTACACCCTTTATATCTATCTATAAAGATTACTCACTGTAACTATTTTTAATTTTACTATTGAAATGTTAGGTTAAATAGAATTAATTTTTGCGTAGCATATTTATTGCACCATAACATTTACAAGGTGTTATTGTATATGGTTTTGTGAATAGTGATGGCCCAGTGGCAGTCGCGACTTACGAACAGGAAGTCGTCAGTTCAAGCCCAGGCAGGCCCATTGCTTTGTGTAATTTATTTTATCACCACTGCTCTCTGAACGGTGAAGGAAAACATGGTGAGGAAACCGGCATGTCATAGAACAATAAAAATCGAATATATGTGAAATCTACCTACCCGCACTGGGCCCGCGTGGTGGATTATAGCCTATCACTCTCCTAGAGAGGAGGCCTGAGTCCCTGCAGTGGGAACATTATAGGCTGATGATAATTGTGTGAGGAACGGTATGAAGGGAAAATGCCTGATAGCGTGACGATTGACAGGGCGAATAGAAGAAATTGAATAAACGCGCCGCGACCCCAAAAAAACATGGAACGTGGGCAAGAATATGAAATTAGTTTTGTTTAAGTTTATTTAATCGTTTACAATAGTAATTATGTATTTAATCGGTTTTAAATAAATGTTGAATTCTAGGTATCTCCACAATGAAATTACATCGTCAATTTTCAATTCGTTAACAAATTAGACGATAGAATCGGTAAACAACATTTATTATTCAAACCAAATGCAAATAAGGACCGACGTAATTGACCCCGGGGTGAGTGATTGTGAGTGATTCTACTTTCAATCAAATTCACGGTAAACGAGGATTTTTCAGTCAAGTGTTTAAATCAATTCTTGATGTAGTTTAGGAAGTAATAGTGTGTTCTAGAATTTTAACCATTTGAACGCCATGGTCGGGTATAGCCGACGAATGGAAACGTGTGCGACACGTCACTGTCGGGTCGTCGTGTAAAGATGACAAGAAAACATTAATGGGCACGTTTTCATTTGTCGGCTATACCCGACTATGGCGTTCAAAAGGTTAATATTTATTGCGCGCCTTGAACTGGGACTCGAATTTGAAAAGGGAGTATGAAAAGAGTTATTTTGATGACAGAATGACAACGACATTTCAATGTTTTTTATGACTAGGCCACACAGATATAGACATACCTAGATAAGGCAAGTAAATAGAAGAAAACCATGCGGGTGCCATTTCTTGACTACTTACTTTGACAGCAAACGCAAAACAAACAAAATAGACTACGTTTTAGTTCTATAAAAGTCCAGAATTAAGTTCTTGAATTGTAACGCTACACGCGTAGTTGTTATAAACAAATTAGCTTGCTATCTTGCTAAGTATACAATATTTAAGACGCCTACGAAGCACACGAAGTAGGGCCCTTGTTTAATCTACGTTACGTTAGCCACGTACTTAACAAAATTCGCGTATTACCGCCACTAGTCGGTTGAGGTCTTCACCTGCCTAGCCTCCTCCCGAGTATGTTAGGGTTGATTTCCAGTCCAACTGGATGCAACTGAATACCTACCAATATTTAACATAACTTTTATACGCGACTTTGTCTGTTTGCACTTTAAGGCTTTGTTAAACAGCCTTTCTTCATAAATGGACTATCCAAATCAACAAAAAAAAAACGAATACAACCAGTAGTTCCGGAGACTAGTGCGTTCAACAAAACAAACAAACTTGATGAAAATTTTTGTGTGTGTTCAAGGGGATTTGAGGATGGTTTAGATTTACAATAATTGGAACCTGTAGGTGGCGCTGCTATTCGGGCAGGACAAAGGTCCACATCCACATGCTCAATTTATTCCGATCTCTGGTAACTTTCTCATTAACACTGCTCTCAAAATCGAGGAACATCCAAGAACTAGAAAGATAAAATAACGCACACCAGATCCACGTGGTGGATGACGGCCCACACGTACTCGTAGACAGAAGACGCGTCCCAACAGCTAGAACATAGGGTGCTTATTCCCTTTGGACGATACAAGACAAACTTTCTTACTTTTTCAATAATCTCTACTTATAATATTACTAGCGGACCTGGCAGACGTCGTCCTGCCCTTACAGAAGCGCCACCTACCGGGTTCAATTGTGAATCTAAACCATTCTCAAATCCACTGGATAACACAAAAAAAAATCATTGCAATCAGCCCAACCGTTTAGGTGGAAAACAGTGACAAACACACTTACAGGAGATAAAAACATATAAAGATATATGACAAAAACTTTATCGACAAAATCTGACTTTCATCCATAAAATTTCTATTAAATTCACTTTCAAAAACCTTTAAAAATAACTGTAATCCACACTCACCTTTCTATTTTCGTTTTTGAAATATATGAAAATTCACAGTCTGGGATCGAACTCGGGACGTGGACACCGGCGGCCGACAACTACTCGTCTGGACTCAGTGACGATCGCGTTGTAGTATTTAAACAATTAATATAAAAAAATATATGTACAGCGTGTTCACTATAGAGGCATACTATAGAGGGCATCGTTTTTGTTGAGTAAAACCGTTTTGATTTGAAATATATAGTTTTTTTAGTTTACTCGTAGTTGCATAGCATTGTGTCGCGTGTCAATTAAAGCATACATAGTGCTTTTATTTTAAAACAATATATTTTTTAATGAAAAAAATGGTTGTATGTAAAGTTGGTTTACGGACGATAGTTTAACATGATAACGTCATGACAAAACATTGATGACATGACTATATACTTTTATGAATAAAATTGAATTATTTTTATTGAATTATCACTATTTTGTATGTATAAAAGAATGAGTGAACTCTATAATACAATTTAATTGATAAATTTACTATTATTTGCACCCTTTATTTTTTTTTTTGGTTGGTGTAAAATCATCGAATAACCCCTCCCGCTCTTGGGCAGAGCGAAAGGGAGTGTCAGACTTCTACTGACTAAAAACCACCCATGTTCCTTCTTCGCCTTCTATGTCGAGACCGCGATAACCGTTGGACTACCCGCGGCCCCGACAGGCGTCGGCCCTTTCGGGCCCCTCCCATGTTGCTGACATCTCTTTGAGGCGCGCGTGGAACACGAACGCGCCGTCGACACGGCCTGTTTTCGTCGTGAGACGGACGGACGGCGAGTTAGCCCATCACTCACCGTCCACAGGCCCGCGTCTACGGTGGCCGGAGGTCATCGCGGGACCCCCGACGCCCGGAGCGCCTCCCGCGGCGGCTGGGACGAGAGGTTCTCTCCCTCTCGCGTTCCGCCACCTCCTTCGCCAGCATCACTGCTTCGCAGAAGGAGGCGACGGCGTCCCATTCCTCCTCGCCCCGGACCATGGCTTGCACCAGGGCCGGGCGCGAGAGGTCGCCGCCGCCGATCGCCGCTACGAGAACACGGCGGGGCTCCGCCCAAGCGGGGCACACCTCCACTGTGTGCCCCACCGTGTCCTCCGGCCGGTCCTCACAATGGTGGCATCCGGGCGTTTCCTCCCGCCTGATTCGGTGCAGGATTATTTGCACCCTTAATTCAAATATGTTTATTACTTTAACGAACAGATTATTGTAAAGGTATTGTCAACATTATTAAAACTTTTATACATGATTGCAATTAATTAACTTCTTCCAATCTGTATTACTTTGTAAGGATTGGATGATGATAGGAAAAGATTTTTCTTTCTACTTTTTTTAGTAATGAAAGAATAAATAGACCGTACTTGAAATGATACTTTTAATCAGATTTATAAAATGCAAAGATAATTTACTTTTATCGCCGCAATTGTTGTTGTCAACTGATTTGTTTTGATTTAATAAACAATGAAAACCACATTATCTTTTCACTTCACTTATTAACAGTCGACAAAACAGTTCACGTGTAGATGTAAGTTGTGTGCTGCAGCTGTCTTTCTTCTCCTCCGACGCCAATCGATTGGAAGAGACATAGATACGGTGAAAGCCGAACACTCAAGCCGGTCGTGCCTTTCGCTCGCTCGTGCAGCGCTCTCGCCCCGATCGTAACGTTACAATGAACGTAACGTTACAATGAGTCATCCTTTTTCGTGCGTGCAGCCGGCGTGCGAAAAATCAGTGGTGTTTGTCTTGGATTTAACCTAGAGACTTGTGACTTGGCATGACGACAGTAACACCATTAACTTAACACTTTTGCTAGGGAGTTTGTTCCGCCACTTCTTCTTTCCAGCAAAAACACTAGGAAGTGTCGAAGGGGGGGCGTTTTGGGGGACTGTCTCTTGTAAATAAGTAAAGTAAAGTAAATTTTGAGTTCGAAAAGTGCTGATTATCAGCCTAGTTTGAATAAATGAGTTTTGATTGATTTTGACTGTCCCGCTAATCCGTTTCAAATATTCCAGTCTTGACTGTCTGAGCTAAACTAATATTGATTTAATAAGAACCAGTTAAAGTTTACCGAACAGTTACAACTACTTAGCTAATACTGTCGAAACATCAACTTAACACCGATCAACTTAACAGAGGCTTAATAACTTTAGTATTACTTAAGTTCTGTTAGGTTTCAATAATCCAACAGAATTTACTGTTGTCACGTATTTTCTACTAACTATTGAAGCTGAAAATGTCACAGGGCAATCTTTATTCAGCTGGCATTTTAAGATATTTCATCTTTCTAGAATTTTCGAACTATGTTCGGTTCGGTTTTCCGTCTTACCAATTACGACGGAGTATTTTCGATGGAATTTCGATAGAGGGAAAGTTATCTGTTACAGTTATGTGATAAATTCGATATTGATATTGTTATGATACCACTAATTATTAATTTAATGATTAATTTGGGTAAGGTATTAGTACCTATCATGATCAGCCTATATTGTTCCCACTGCAGGGACTCGGGCCTCCTCTCTTGGAGAGGGATGGGCTATAATCCACAACGCGGGTCCAGTGCGGATTGTTAGATGTCACATGTCTTTGAATTGTTTGGTTCTGAGTCATGCCTGTTTCCTCACGATGCTTTCTTTCAACATTATGAAAGCAGTGGTGAATAACCATACTAAGATCTAAAAAATATGTAGCGTAATTCCTATCACCGTCGCATTACTGCTAAGCTACATAACATTAGTTACTTAGTAAGTTACATAGTAAGCTTAGACATATTTCTGCGGGTTGAAACAGAAAAAACGGTTAAGAAGGAACATGTGTGGTTTTGAGTCAGTAGAAGTCTAACACAACCCTTCCGCTCCACCCAGAGCAAGAAGAGTCATTTGATGATTTGCAACCCTCCAAAAAAGGTTAGACATATTGTCATGCCACATAATTTACATATTATAATACGAGCTGAAGCGCAACGGAAATTTGTCTAAGCTTCTTCTTCTTTTCGTGACGATGTGTGTGAAAATGTGTAAGACCAGTACGTAGACTGAACCAGGATATTTGCCACCTTGACAGCTCTAACATTTGCATCGAATAAATCATGAAAAAACCAGGGAATAAGCAGAATGGGCAACAGAGGAGGTGGCAAATATCCTGCAGAGGGGCTTCACACCTGCAATTTGTTTTGCGATGCATCACGGTTACCCTATTTGAGTACATTATACAAAATAAATCACACACGAACACGTTGAAGATATTATTAGTAGACTCATAAAAACTTTTAGAAAGCATGAAGGATTGTTAAAAAAGTGAGAAACACTAATTTTGTTCACAATATCGAATAATACACATAAAATAATACTCTCTCCGAACTATTATACGAGATAGCGTTTGCAGGTAAATTCACCACAAAATTCGGAAATTCGTCAAATTCAATTCAAACGTACAATGGCTCTTTATAGTGAAGGATTGTTCTGTCGCCTGCAGGCATCGCCAAATAATAATTAGTACTTCAATTAAACTATTCATACGGAAGCGTATTCCTCCATCGTTCTGCGTTGTTTGGAGTGATATCGAGAATTTCTGTAGTTACAACAAATAAATGAACTTTTCGAATTCCGTACATACTTTAAAACTTTAATCGAGAGTTATCCGTATCGATTCATTCTAAATTTAAAACTTCTCTATCATATAAGTTTCATTACGAACCAATTTTAAAAATCAGCCTGTATAAGAGTTACGTTACTTTGGTCATTTAACGTCACGCGGTAGATCAGTTTTGATTTAGTATTTTTACAAAATGTCCAGAATATCCTTGATAGTGTGCCAGTAATGACCGCGATGCACTACGTAGTTTTAGGAAAGTTGTGAACAATCGTACTGTTGTTTTACATTCGTAAAGTTGTAAAGACGCCGCCAGTTCTTCGAGTTAATACAATCTCTCAAATTCTTTATTAGATTTTCATTCTTACTTTATCGCTAAAGCGATATTAGGTTTCAGGTTAATAGGAAAAATTGACACTTTTTTGGGTAACTTGGTGTGCTGGCGTTTGTACGAAAGTTTAAATATTTAAATATGAAAGTTTTGTAAAATGTCAATATTTTTATTATAAACTGCAGGCATTCTAAAAAATTAAATGACGACTTCAAAGTTGCTCGAAACTTTTTGCTCAAACAGCATTTTTATTTCATAATTTAATATTAACGTTATTTTGTGAATGTAAGGTTATATTGGTGGTTATGTACATTATGCCATGTTATTATTCTTCTAAAAACACAGTAAATAAAACTCCTTACCCCAAATCAACAGTCGACGTTTGTCCAACTGCCATATTTCCAACTTGCACGGCAACAATTACGGCATTATAGCGGCTTTGTTTGTTAATTTTATGTTTTCAGTCCGTTTCGAAGCATCTTCTGACCTGCCACTTCAAATTATCATAAACGTTGAACTAGTGGCTTGTGAATACACTAATAATAATAAACTAAGCTAGTAATAATACTATCTTATAGAGAATCACAAGCTTTTGGTTACAAATAATTTAATATAACCGCCAAAAAATGACGTTTCTGCTGTTGCAATATTCGCTTTTTATTTAGCAAAGGTACATAATATAATTCTGCCTGGGTGACATGTTTTTCTATTATTTTTAAAAAGTATGGCACCTTATTTTTTCTTTTATATTGGACAGTTGTAATAGCAACGGTAACCACGTCATTTACAGCCTAAATTTTGGGTTTCTTTTTTTATTTAACTCAATTTCCGTGGTTTGCATTCTAAGAACAATACTTTTATTAAATTCAAGACGTGCCCGATTAATTATTATCATCAATCTGCAAAAAATAAGAAACTTAATCATTTAATATGTGATTCGACTGTTTATTGACATAGTTTATGTTATAAGAGCAATTTTTGTGTTTTTTTAATTCTAGACGAAGTCAGTGAATTTATGAAGGTTTTGGTTTTTTACAATTTACTGGCCAGGTCAGGTTGTATATTAATTAAAATATAATTCACGACCCTAACAATAATCGCTTTACAGAGTTATGTTTAATAAAATCATTTATACAATCTTCTAAGTACTACATTAAATCCAATCTAATGTCTATTTCATGAATACGTTTAAATAAGTATTAAATAGATATTCTAGCCAATGGATGTCCGATAGGGCTGAAAAACATCATTGAATGTTACATTGTAACAGTTTGATCACGTGAGGTCACAACGACATAAAAAGCCAATCACGTGCAAAATCCAACGGCTGACGTTGACATTACTATTGAATCGTTGACATTGCATTGAATTGTATTGTGAAAGAACACGTTCGAACTGCAAGAATTAAGCAACAGATTTGTTTATATAGAGGCTGCGGTTTTATATTAGAGGATTTAATATGTGTGCCGGATTGTTGAACTCCCAAAAAGCACTTCTCTTTCTTTACATTAGCTTATTCAGTTATAGCCACGCACGAAGTCTGAAAAAGCTCGCCCGCCATTACTTTGAACTTCAACACAACCGGTTAAATTGACGGCAAAAATTTATTATTTGGCACTTAAGGACGATGGGCAATATTTTAAGAAATCTTGGTAGTGGTCAAGAATGGATTAAGACTGACAGATTTTAAATTCTGAATGCAAAGGTAACTTGATATTTCAATTTGGTTAAACATTTTTAGTTATTAGTAGTAGTTATATCCATTTTGACCATTATCCTTTTAGCGAAAAACTCGTCAGTGGATGAGTAAAATAACTTTAATAATTTTAAGGATACAAACCACAAAGTAATAACTTAATAATGCATTACCAAATCACCTGTTTAAGTATCACTTGTATAAGTTTTGTCATCAAAGTAAAGTTGCTAACGGATCCAAAACAAAGTTTCTAACTTAGTTATGAGTTCTAAGTTAGTAAGCACCTGCTTTGAAAGATTATGCGTTCCTATATATTAGTATAGGGAAGGTAGTTTAGGGAACTGTTTTACGCTTTACTTCTAGGATTATGATTTATTGAAGGACCTACACATTTATAGAAAAATTTCATACATACAATTTGTCGAAATCATAATAGACAAATAATAGAGAGGCTATAATAAAGAGATAAAATAAGATTAGAAAAAATACAACTGTTTAAGACGCAATATAGGCATCAACGTCCTTTCATTTCAAATTTCAACGCAAATAAGGTACCTACGTAGAACTATAAAATCTTGGCAGACATAGTAGGTATAATATGCTAAGAAAGACGAATGATAACTACTGACAAAAATAATAACAGCAGTACCTACATATCCCAGGAAGGTAAAAAGCAATTGACGGAAGAAATACTCGAAAAAGTGGCTGGTCCAGAGTAGACGAGAACAGGGAGGGACAGGCAGAAATAGATTGCTTTGGAGGAGGCCTCATCATCATCATCATCATTTCAGCTAAAAGACGTCCACTGCTGGACGTAGGCCACCCTCAGTTGTCGCCACATTGACGGTCCCGTGCGCCTCACATCCAGCGGGTCCCCGCAACCGTCACCAGGTCATTGGCTCACCTAGTGGGAGGCCCTAAAACGCAACGTCTTCCGATTCGCGATCGCCACTCCGGAACTTTTTGGCCCCATCGGCCATCCGTTCTGCAAGCAATGTGCCCTGCCCATTGCCACTTAAGTCTGGCGATTCTTCAGCTACGTCGGTAACCTTGGTTCTCAGGCGGATGTCTTCATTTCTGATTCGACCACGCAAGGAAACTCCGAGCATAGCCCTCTCCATTGCCCTTTTTTGTTTTTTTGGGTGTGGGAAATCATCAAATAAGGGGTCCCGCTATTGGGCAGAGCGAAAGCGAGTGTCAGACTTCTACTGACTAAAACCACCCATGTTCCTTCTTAGTCCTCTAAGTCAAAGCCGCGGTATCTCTTACAACATCCCGCAGCCACGACGGGCGTCGGCCTTTGCCCCCTTGGAAGATGGGTCGTGGGGCTTTCGGGACCGGGCCCGCAGTCCAGGATTCCCCCTATAATAATAATGTTTTAGTGGTATTTCGGGACCACAAATAAAATAAACAAACTTATGCCTTTAAAAAGTCAACCAAAACTAATTTGATAAAATGATAAAATATTTCAATAATATAGGCCTGACTTAGAATGAACATAAAAAAATTAAATATTATGACATTTGCATACAAAAGTTTAAATGAAAATTTGCAAGAGTTAACAATGTAATGTGTTATGAAGTGCTAGGGTATCATAAGTTAATAGGAGATTAAACATTTCTTTCGGGTGGTCACCCCGTGTAGCTAATCTTCAAGTGAATCGTGACACCCTGGTACAAAGTTCAAAATGCAGTACTTATAAATATTTTTGTTCTTGAAGAAAACAAATAAAATGTGTTCTTCATTTTGAACTTTGTACCATCAACATGATTGATTGTCTTAACATTTAGAAAATCTTATAATAATATAATCAACAGTATAAATAAGTAAAAGTTAAAAATTCATGTAGGTAATTGTTGATCATAATAATAAATCACTTTTTTGCAAACTGTACTTGAACTTCGTTTTTTATGTGGTCCCGATGTACTACTCCAAATTAATTAAAATATTACAGGTGGCTTTCGGGACCGCGGTCCCGGTCCCGAAAGCCCAACGACCCTACAAGATTACAGGCATGATGTTGTTACGTTATGTTCAAAAATAAATTCGTTCACTGGAATATTTCACAATGTTATTCAAATAAGGACCGTTCCTTACCTACTATAAAATCGTCGCCTCCAATACGTATCAGCAATCAAGTTTTATGTTAATTTATGTACGTTTTGTATTTGGTAGTCAAATACACTGTCTATTGGTTGACAGCTGCATTTCGTTTGGATGAGGATCCTCAATTGTTTTGTATGGAGTTCGTTGCCATGATAAGCATTGATGGATCACTTTCATGAAAGTTCATGCTCTTTTAATGATTTGTCTAACCTTTCCGGCTCCATCATTGAGCGACTGACTATCTGAGCTCCACAATCCAGTCAGCACAGGATAAGACGATATTCCTTGGTTAAACTGGTTGGCAGACTTTCGGGCCCCTGAAAACTTGTAGGTACAGTCACGCTTGTTAAATATAATTATTATAAAATAGATTAGGTATAAATAATTATAGATTCAGGAACCACACTGAAAGAATTGCCCCACAGGTTGCACGTGTAGGTATGTTTGGCAATAGATCTTGAAAAGTGTGACTTTGACGTGAGCCTCTCGTAAACCTAGCGAGCTCGGGAACGCCGCTAGGGAGGTCGACGCGCAGCACCCAGTCGTAACCGATGTTCCACAGGGGCGGCCCCAGAACCGATCCCTGTGGAACACCGCACGACAGTTCTCGCCGGTTCCATTTCTACCGGGGTAGATGACAGGGAAAAAGCCCCCTTTAATTTGTATTATTTGTTGTTATAGCGGCTACAGATATAGGTACACATTTTCTTATAAGCTTGCTTTTCAGAGTGTTTGTATGAATGATAAATTATATTTATGGTTTCTTAAATGTGCTATATCTCAAAAATTACTAACTATATCTCGTTCAAACCAATTTAGGGTAAATGTTTTCATTGCGATGATGCGAAGCGAAAAATCGAAAGTTGGGCACATGTTACCACTTTGGAAGTGTCCATCTTTCAAACACAAATAGAGTTGATGAAATAATTTTACTAAGGGTATATATGGAGACCCCCTTTATCTTTTTTTTTTGTGCGCAGAATAACATCTACCTACCAAGTTTTAATAGTTTTCAAATAAAGTGGCTGTGACATACGGACGGACAGTCAGACAGACATGACGAATTTATAAGGGTTCCGTTTTTTTGCCATTCGGCTACAGATACCTAAAATATCATAGACTCCTTCATAGTACCCACACTACCACTAAAATAAATATTACACACAAATTTGAAAAATGGGATTTCACACAAACAAGATACAATATAACCTATTTGGTTTCAAATGCAAAGTCAAGATTGTAAGTCGATACTTTGGCGGGAGAGGCTGAAAGGTGTTTAATTAAATATGCTTAATTAACAAAATAAGAAGGTCACGTGTTCGTTCGCACTACGAGAAGAAAACGGTCGGTGCTACAAACGTTTAGACCGGAAATCTCTGTGGTAATCTTTGGAAATTAATGACCGTCTTCTAGAAAAAAAAGTTGGCCGTCACGGGGTGCCCGGTAGATATGAATCCCTATGACATGGTACCTATACATAAATGGCGAAATGTAAATAATTATACCATTAGGTACAACCACCTCTGTCTAACCTTTCAGGGACTGCAGGAGTATGTTATTTTATGTAATTCTGACTTAAAACCCGCTTTAACAACTCGACGTCTAATCCTCCCAGTGCGTCCCTATTACGACATAGTCGCAGCAGCATTTTCTCTTCATCTCACACGGTTCACCACAAGGAGCTAATTTATGGCCTTTCATAAAAGCTGACGTTTTACGAAGGTGTGAACACCCTCGTTGTTGAACGCTAATGTCTGAATATTAATATTGTAATGTGGTAAATTTGTATGGTTTAATACGAGAGTGGTACCTTAATGATCTTTACACATTTGAATTGAGTTAGAACGTTTATGTTCGCATTGACTCTTGAAGAAGCGCATTTTAACGCGCATTTTATCGCGTTAAAATGCGACGGTTATGTGTTTGACCTGTATGTATGTACCGTTCATCCTACACGGATGAACGGATTTTAATATACGTCGTTAGATTAGTCTTTATGGCGCGAGTGTCACTGGCTACATTAAATTAAAAAAACAAATTAAAAAACAAAGAAAAATTACGGATTTTGGAAGCCATATCACGGAGTTTTTTTTCATCAGCCCCATCGGCCATCCGTTCTGCGAGCAATGTGGCCTGCCCATTGCCAACAATACTTAAAAACCCGACTGAAAAAACATTAAATCTAAAATTTCGAGAATAGAATGGACAACGCCTGCTTCCGAGTTTTGTTTAATTTAAAATAGTTTTTTGCCTTTTAGTTTTTTAAACTAATTTTTGTTTATCGCTGTCGGATTTTAAGCCGCCTATCTGTCTCGGCTTTACATGTCATCGAGAAATATCTAATAACTACTACTGGTTTTTTTTATAATTTCTCAACCACCCTGGGCAGAACGAAAGGGAGTGTCAGACTTCTACTGACTAAAAACCACCCATGGTCCTTCTCAGCCCTTTGTGTCGAGGCCGCGGTATATTTTTCGAACAACCCGCAGCCCCGAATATGGTTTCCGCAGGATGTTGTCATTCATCGAAGCAAATGATAATACCACACACGCACACAGTACGCTCACGACGCCGCAATATCAGAAGTGCGTGTCATGGGTTCGACGCGAGACCTAGAACTTACAAAATAAATTCTTCATATTTTATGTTATTCATAAGTTTAAAATAGGAAATCAAAAAAGTAGGGTAACCATGACGTCTTGAAGCAATATTGTTTTGTTGTTATTCCGGTGTGGAAAAGCGACAGAGCCTTCAGAGCTATTCAGGGTGTCTAGTCTTTTTTTTTGGGGGGGGTGGGAAATCATCAAATAACCCCTCCCGCTCTTGGGCAGAGCGAAAGGGAGTGTCAGACTTCTACTGACTAAAAACCACCCATGTTCCTTCTTAGCCCTATATGTCAAGGCCGCGGTATCTCTTACAGCATTCCGTAGCCCCGACGGACGTAGGCCCTTGCGGGCCCCTTCCATGTTGCTGACATCTCTTTGAGGCGCGCGTGGAACACGAACGCGCCGTCGACACAGCCTGTCGTCGTCATAAGACGGACGGACGGCGAGCTAGCTCATCACTCACCGTCTACAGGCCCGCGTCTACAGTGGCGGGAAGCCGTCACGTGGCCCCCGACGTCTGGAGCGTCTCCCGCGGCGGCTGAGACGTGAAGTTCTCTCCCTATCACGTTCCGCCACCTCCTTCGCAAGCATCAGTGCTTCGCAGAAGGAGGCGACGGCGTCCCATTCCTTCTCGCCCCGGACCATGGCTTGCACCAGGGCCGGACGCGAGACGTCACCGCCGCCGATCGCCGCAGGGTGTCTAGCCTCAATTGGTTTCCTCACTGAAATAAGTATTAAACAAAATTGACGTAATGGTAGACCACCTGTTGTGTTCTCGTACTTTATTTACCACTAACGTGAAAAAATGTTCTTCGGGGAAATCATTCTAACCTCATTTCTTCTTAAAATGGTGGCCTGAAATTGCCAGCCAGCCTGTTGTCTTAGGACGTTTAAGCATATTTTAGACACCATTTTCCACACGAGTGTATTTCATAGAAAAATAAATCTTATTATTATTAGAACAACATTTGTTATTTACTAATTCCATCTTTATGATTTATTGTTTCGTTGGTCTACTGGTCGCAAGCGTGACTAAGCCTGGGTTCGATTTCCGGGTAGGACATTGCTGTTGGGTTTTCCATCACGATTTTCTCAGTATGGATTTCTGCCCGGTTGATGGCAAATGGCTCACCCCTATTACGTGCTTTAAAAAACATAACTGTTCTGGCGAAATGTGAATATTACGCACACCTCTGCCTAATTCTGGGGTATTACAGGTGTGATATTATTTTATGTAATCCTAATAATTAATGTCGTTGTTTTCCATAGAGATTATGATATTTTCCATTTGTGGACATTCTTAAATTGGCTTAAGAAGTAGCAAGTACCTACGTAAGGTAAGGTCTATACGGGCTGCGGGAATGTCGAGGCCACGGTAACTCACCGTGGCCTCGACAAAATGGGCTAAGAAAGAACATGGGTGATTTCATAGATTTAATTTACATCAGTAGAATTCTCACACTCCCTTTTGCTCTGCCCAAGAGCGGGAGGGGTTATTCGATGATTTTCCAACCGCCAAAAAAGGGACAAGCCCGCCTCACTATTCCCAAACCACTGTAACTTCTGTAAGCCAGAATCAATAGTGGCGACCACAAGAAAAGCGCCGAGACAATGAAGCTCGACGAAGTCCCAGAGAAATGATTTGACTGTCTTGGATCCCGCAACGAAATTAATCAGAAAAGAATAGCGGAGGAGTAGGAAAAACAGAAATTTCCACTTCCAATCATATCAGCAGGAGACAGAACTGAACAACTGGGATAAGCCCAGTTGCCTAGCACCACGGATATTGTTGTCATTAATATTACTGGGTCCTAAGTTGTGAGCTGTTATATTTGATTCCAATAATAGGTATGACAAAAATGCTTGAACGCACGGAAAGGAGAATGGGCAAAAATGTATGAAACCTGGGACCACCTTCCAATAGCAATGAGATATATATCGTTGGATAGGTCTTTTCAATTGGAACAACAATTGTTATGACAACTTTGTTGTTACAATTGTCCGTTCAGAGTTATAAGACTTATAAGTTCAGATTTAAAGATAAAAATATTAAAATATTTTTGAGGAGAAAATAATAACACCGTTAATAATTCATTAATTATTTGTTATTACGTTACACACATCGACGTGTTCTATGGGTTATCTATAATAACATCATTCAAGAACATTGCTGGTGCAGTAAATCCTTCATGAATCGCATACCCTAAATACCAGATTATTGATATAATGTGTGCACATGTGCCCATCGTTCGCCGTCCCGATATGCATGTACAATAATGTTGTACTATGTTGTTATCTTCATTTGGATTGTTATTTATTAAAATATAGCAATAATACGTCCTTTGTCTCACATGACGTGATTGAATGCGTCCACGCAAAAGCCACACATTTTCCTGAATACCGTAATCAGGCAGATCATCTAACCGATTTTCTCTATATGTTTCTATTATGTATAAACCATTTTGAAGATGCTCGCTGCAATAGCTTCGCGCCAGTTTTAACTGGTATGTACCCAAGGCTAATACAATTATTTGGTCTTCAGTGAGCCTTGGGAAGTTTTCTATTAGATTAGCTTCCAGCCGTTGAAAATCTGCCCTTCGGTTATTCAGGCGTTTTCTTTCTACATAATTATACAATAGATTTGGTGTGTCAACTTTGCGTCTTATAAGATTTAAAAACTCTTCTGCGTGGACGTTATCTTGAATGAGTACGTGGAAGTGATTTATAATAGCTGCAGCAATTTTGAAATCTCCGAACATGTGAGGCAGCGCTCTATTGAAATATTTTTGCCGCAACAGCCTAAAATCGCGTTTAAATCGACCGTTTATGACTTCCACTACCCATCGGCACATTGTAACAGCTCGTGCTTCATTTGCCTGTTCTGTAGTAAGCTGTGTCTCTCGACGATCTTTAGTTGGTGGCACATAATATTCATAACCGCAAGCTTCTATATACTCCAACCCATCCCTAAACCCACGGTCCAAGATAAATGCATCATTTTCTTGAAGTAAAACATGTAAAGGGTTTTCTTCGTCATTCATTATATCTTGAATGATTTGCGCGTCAGTTTTTGTGGCAGCGAACGGTCCTAAAACATCAATAATATAACCATCTGGAGCAACGATCAAAAATGGCTTTAACAAGTTTTGGTACTTGTGCAAACTATATGAGAGGCGTTGAAATAAAAAGTTGCTACTTTTGTTAATATAAATGTAGGTTCCATCACATATAAGAATTACTTTGCTATTTTCTTCATTGCCAAACAGATTTTTTGGTATTGTTAGATTTCTCGCCAATATATTTTCTCTGTCTATGTGATCCACTCCTAAGTGTAGTACGATGTATTCATTAATAAGGCATTCACGAGCAATAGCTAAATATCGTTCCAGTTTTCTTCTTGACATATTAAATAATGTAGCAAGCCTCTCATCTGAATCTCCCGTGCGAAGTTTTACTAATAATATGGCTAACGCAGTCCTTGGATCATTGCACCTCACGCCCAATGATGGTGTTTGCTCTAAAATGTCATCAAACTGGGAGCCATTAAGACCAACCCAGTAGTGCATTTCTTCATCAGTCATAGCTCCGTGAAGACTAAAATCTAACCTCGAACCCCGTTGAATAGTTGTTCGTAGCATGTCACAAACATCTTTAAACTGGGCTGCATTAAAATCATGAGTTGTGTTACAAAAATCAGGCAGCTCATCCCAGTTATTGCCTTCAAGATGTTCTCTGCATACTCTGGCACCATCGGGTATATATAGCTTGTAGACACAAAAGATGTGAACTTTAATGGCATTAGGTATTCTGTGTCGGGTATTATTAGCACAGTTGTTAAAAATACAATACCTATGGTTATTTGGCGCTCTTATATATTCAGGTACATGAAGTACATGAACATTTTGCTCATTCTCTTCAGGTGCTTCAGGCACTACCGCTTCAACAGGTGGTCTAATGGCATTTGCAGCTCTCTGCCAGCATCTATGGCATATGCTTCGTGTGTTGTCGAACACCACCTGATAATGATAAAAATAAGCAATTATAATAACTCGTTTAAAGAAAGAATAATTATAATTCTATGACCAACGTCAAGTAACGACATTGTAGGAGTTTGAAGTTAAATCGAGTTTGCACGGTATCCTAATGTAGCCAGCTTAGATTAGATACCAGGAGCTTTAAACATAAGAGTATTTAAAATATGTGAACACTGTAAAAATAGTGAGAACCTACAATATCTTATATTAGGCGCCATAAAAATACAGCTTTAATATATTGGCTTTTTTAAAAGTTGTCCCTTGTGCAGGCCGCATGCAAAAATGTAACCGATTTGATTCTAAAAAAAAACAATGATAGATATACACACTACACTCACCTCCAATACTGAATGTTGTTGTATATATGCAGCAACCTCTGGCTGTTCTCTTGGAAGATTTTCTGACAGGACGTGTTGTTGATATCTTCCGCGATATAGGCCTCGCCGACACATGACACAGTTGCGATGATCTTCCATCACAATTAAAACCCGATCGAGATGCAATTCAAAAGTCCAGTGTGATAGCCGAATTCAATAATCAATGCAGAGTTTCCGAGAAGATATCAGTGTCCAGTAAGAATGCCAGGTCAAAGTCGTTGGAAAGAAGCAGCATGAAAAGCAGAAGAAGAATGAAAAGGAACGGTAACAAACGATAACTCACACACAATGCCAACCAAAGACTGGTTGAACGTACCTGCGCGCGCGCGGCGCGGGCTCCACGAAACCGGTTTTGAGTGGGGAGGGCTCACCGTGTCTACCTGAACGCGGCCCAAAGCACAGTGTTTAATCAAGACAGACGTACACGGGTAGGTATGAAAAAGTAAAAACATAGAAAATAGTTTTTTATTTAATATTTTTTTAAATAAATAAAAAGTTTTATAACTTTGAACGGACAGTTGTAACAACAAAGCTGTCATAATAATAGTTGTTCCAATTAAAAATACCTATCCAATGACATACATCCTATTGCTATTGGAGGGTGGTCCCAATGTGCCCATTCTCCTTTGTTCTAGTTTTTACAAGGTCCGTATAGTAAATAACTCCGGATGTAACCTGTACACTATCCAACATAATATTACGTTCATTCTGCCTAAGACTACACTCCCATAAAATGTGATGTGCAGATTGTTCATATTCGCAGTCAGATGTAGAACATTGACAAAAAGGCGACGCAACAAGCTTGAAGGAAAATAATTTACTCTTAAAGTTACCATGACCAGTGAGAAATTGGGCAACACAGTGATCCACCTCCAGCCATGTCCTGGCCAGCCGCTCACGAACGGATGGAAAGAACTGAACTGGAGGTGTCGGCCTTTGATGGAATTATCCCAACTACATTGCCATTCTGACAAAAGTTTATCCCAGACGTCAGTCTGTGGTTTAAGTAATCTAGCTATTTTAGTACGGTCACGTTGTGTTTAAAAGTCTGCATCCGCGGTCTCTCGTGCGCAGTTGTACATTGAAGCACGGCGCTGCACTTCAAGATCGACTGGAAGTACCCCTGCCAGTACCCTTAAGGCTTCAGTACTAACCGTCCTATACGCTTTACATAAGAAAATCGAGGCCAACCGCTGGCTTTGAAGTAATTTACGTCGTGCCGCTTCTATGGTGGCCCTATCGGCCCAAACTGGTGCCCCGCAGCACATACACCCCAAGTAAGTAGCCCCATAGATCGTCTTTAGAGTTACAAATGATAAACCCCACGTAGATTTAGATTTTCTCGTTAAGGCATAAAAGTTTCTTTTTAGCTTTTTCACCGACGGTTTTTATGTGTTCAATGAATGAAAAAATCCTCTCTAAGACAAACCCAAGGTAGCACACGGACTCCTTCTTTTTCACGGGAACGTTATAAAATTTTATACTACGGCATGATTTAAGATTACCTTTTAAAAGAAGTTGATAAGTTTTATGTGGTGCAAAGGTCAGACGGTTACGATCACCCCACTGGGATATTAATTTTAGGCAAGTGTCAGCCAAATTTTCGAGTCCAGCCCGTGTACTTGACTGAATGAGCAGCAGGCCGTCGTCCACGTAACCGGTTAATGAACAGCCGCATGGAAGTGAAATCGCGAGAGGCCGACGCCTGTCGGGGCTGCGGATTGTTCGAAACAGGTACCGCGACCGCGCTCCTCGGTTCAGAAGGTTTTTTAGTCAATAGAAGCCACTCCCTATCGCTAAGTCCAGAGCACGAGGATTCATTTATTGATTTGCCACCAAAAAAAACAAAGTCGAAAAGTCGATTCAGTGTCTAATCAAACTTTACTTCCTTATCACTTGCGCACCTATCAGTTGCGTAGCTACAAATCAAATAAACAAATTAATTAATTGATTCTTCTATTTCTAAACAAAACATGTTGACGTCAAAATAGCGAACCTTGTGTGCTATATTTTATTAAAATTACCGCACAACTGAAGTACCTTGACTTACTAATTCAATTCTTGATTTGTAAAACTAGGTGTACATGAACCCGTCATAAAGCTATCGTTTTTTTTCTTTGTTAATACAGAAGAGGTACTCGTGGCTAGATTATAAATGCCGCTCGGATCAATCATCAGATTAAACCGCATTTTTTACTATTATTATCCACTATCGGCTTCACCCGCTGCAACCCACGGGAATATAAAATCGGGACAAAAACTATCCTATTTGTTAATCCAGGTTATAAACTATCTGTGTACCAAATTTCATTCAAATCCGTACAGTAGTTTTTGCGTGAAGAAGTAACAAACATACCTACACACTCACAAACTCCGCCTTTATAATACCTATTAGTGTGATAAAATTAGTGTGATTTGTGTCCCACAGCAGGGCAAAGGCAGCCCTTACCTTTTTCACTTATCCCTATTCAATGCTGTTAATCACCAATCCCCGGCGAAAACAGTCAAGCTCGTCCCGCCATCTTCTTCTGAACCTGCCGCGTTGCCGTTTGCAGTTGTTTGGGACCCATTGTGTGGTTACTTTAGCCAATAGCTCCTCTGGCCGTGACAGATGTGGCCGGCCCTGTTCCATTTCAGCTTGGTAACTATGTGACTTTTTTTTTGAGTGTGTGAAATCATCAAATAACCCCTCCCGCTCTTAGGCAGAGCGAAAGGGAATGTCAGACTTCTACTGACTAAAAACCACCCATGTTCCTTCTTAGCCCTACATGTCAAGGCCGCGGTATCTCTTACAACATCCCGCAGCCCAGCCGTGTGACCTACGTCGGCACTTTGAATTTTGGAACGTAGTATTAAGTTTCTTATTGGGTCAGTGAGCTTGTCTCCAACGATACTTATATGCTCCATTGCTCGCTGACAGAGTCCGAGTGCGGATTTGACGCTTGGTTAATGATTAAGTCTCAGAGATGAGGCTAGGAAGAATGCACATGTCCAGTTTTCTCTTAAGGGATGAGAACCGCATTACAAAACGAATTTACTCACCGTACCTCGGAATGCACGTTAATCCGTTGCTCCCGGCCTTAATTACAATTTCTTTAACATTCGTAACAGGATATAATCCAGTACTTCCGTTGTGGAGGTCAAGTAGGCAGTCGCTCCATACAAAATACTGGAATTCAGCTTAAACAAGAAACCGATCTCAACATAGTTGGAAAAAATCTCGGCAGATGATGATACGAGTAATTCCAAATGAAACCGGCTGTTAAATACACTTCGACTAAGTATGTAGATTTAATGTTAATCGTCGTCGGTGTCTATTTTTGGGGGTGTGAAACCATCTTGGGCCGAGCGAAAGAGAGTGTCAGACTTCTACTGACTTAAAACCACCCATGTTCCTTCTTAGCCCTTTATGTCGAGGCCGCGGTATCTCTTGCGAATAACCCGCAGCCCCGGCGGGCGTCGGCTCTTGCGGGCCCTTTCCATGTTGCTGACATCTCTTTGAGGCGCGCGTGTAACACGAACTTGCTGTCGCCACGGCCTGTCGTCGTCATAAGACGGGCGGACGGCGAGCTACCTCATTACTTACCGTCCACAGGCTTGCGTCTACGGGGGCCGGAAGTCATCACGTGGCTCCCGACGCCCGGAGTGCCTCCTGCGGCGGCTTGGACAAAAGGTTTTCTATCTCTCGCGTTCCGCCACCTCTTTGCTAGCATCACTGCTTCGCAGAAGGAGGCGACGGCGTCCCATTCCTCCTAGCCCTGGACCATGGCTTGCACCAGGGCCGGACGCGAGAGGTCGCCGCCGCCGATCGCCGCTACGAGAACAGGCCGATCTTCACAAAAGCCAGCATGTATGAGAGATATTTCTCGACGGTATCTAAAACCCAGTCAGTGACCCATGGAGACCATAAAAACTGTGGCACAAGGTTATGTACAAACCACGCTATAAAGAAGAAGTTAGTTACCTAGCAGGCATAATTTTTCAACATTGTGTTTGAAATACTTCGATTTAAAATATAAAGAGTCAAAAATGTAATTCGGGTGCAAGTTGCGTCACAAACCATGTTACATTGACATTGTGTTTTAATTTTAATTCAAGGAAATTCTATGACGAAACTTTAAAAATAAAACATATAGCGTTAACAAAACGACATCAGCGGTTTACCTATCTATATGAGAAGGTGAACTGGGTGGATTCAATCGGGTGCAAATCGAGACTACGAACCGCGAAAGTCTTACAAAATGTACTCCCACGCGGGCTTTCCCTACCAAATAAAAATACCTACGTAAATAGGCCCAGTAATCACGTTGCAATCGATGTACACAAGAAAACAAGTGGCAAAACGAATCGCAAAAATACTTATAACTTGGAGTTTTACGGGCAGATTATTAATGAAAAAATAAAAAAGACGGTCTATTCGCCGCTGCCGCCTCTCACCACGCGATATATCGTTTACCCCAACAACCATACGTAGCTGTATGGTCGTTGGTTTACCCTCAACCCCCTCCACGCGGCCGTAACGCTCTTACACATGACAGAAAAATCCTAATCCCCTATCATAGAAGTTTCACTTCGAAAAAATATGCTAGTGTAATACATAACCTCTTCCTATAGAAGTCAGGTAAAAATCGAAACTTTTCTATATTACAAACATGAAAACACTAGAAATTCAAAGTCGTTTTAAACCAATTATCTTCAAGGAACAATTTGTAACCTTCTAAAACATGACCAACATTTTCCGGAGCAGAAGCAGCACCTACTAAGAAAAAAACCAAATTCAATTAAAGTAAACATTAATTGGAAAACCATTAATTAGTATCCACAGGGCGACGGGTGTAATTGAATAATCGGAAAAAGTCGAACGGCGCTTGAGGGCGCCGCCGTCGAACAGAATCCAGCGTCTTCGAGGGAGTAATGAGCAGACGGGACAAGGAGCTACGAAAGACGAATTTAACAGCCGAAGGGAACATCGCGAGGAAACCAGATGAATAATAATTCGAAGACATGTGACATCTATACCAACCCGAAATATGCCTGCGTGTTGGATTAATAGCCCACCAATCCCTCTCATGGAGAGGAGGCTCGAAGTCCCAACAGTGGGAACATTGAAGGCTGATTATGATGATATGACAACCCAAAGGAAATCTTGTTGAGGAATCCAGCATGCCTGAGTGATATTTCTTTACAGCTTGTAAAGCCAAGTCAGAGGCCCACGGCATTAAAACTCTACACCAGGAAAGCACTCTAGAAAATAAAGAAGAACTCGCTAATCTTCTTCTTAGCGTACCGATGGCAAAAAGTTCAGATGTGGAGTCCAAAACTCAGCCACGTGAACCCCGCTCTCAGAAGCAGAAAAATTATAATCAAGTGCACTGATGGTATAGTATGTGGTGCAAGGTATATGTAAGGCCATTGTCTGAAGAGAGACGCCGCATACGCACTTGAGGTCTAACGTTAAGTTACGGACTCCTTAATATCCTGACCAAGGTTAAACTCAGTCCCTGTCGGAGCTGTGGGTTGTTGTAAGAGATACCGCAGCCTCGACATAAAGGGCTAAGAAGGAACATGGGTGGTTTTTTGTCAGTAGAAGTCTGACCCTCCCTTTTGCTCTGCCCAAGAGCGGCCCAATCACTAATAAACAAAGGCCTCTCTCCGATGGAGTCAACACACCAAAGCGAACATGTCAACATGTCAATTGAATGCGCACGTGCCGACAACTTGCCATACCGCCGATATGCTGCGGGTCGGGCAGCGGCTTTGATGTGTAGGCTTCATAAGCATCACTACTCAATTATTCAGATCCTTACATAATTATCTACCGGTGAAGTTGGCGATTTCCATGATCGGATCCAATTTAGGGGATCACGTCGGAATGCATGTAACTGATTGGTTTAATATGATAAACAGTGCATTATTTATGTTTTGCAAGTAAGTGAAAGTTTTTAGAACGATCACACCGGCACTGCCATAAATATTGACAGTTTTGGTGTTTCGTTCCGTAAATTACCACATACATACAAACTTACAAACAAATACCTCTTTGTAATACATTTATAGTTTTAAAAAAACCCGACTGAAAAAACTGAAAAGCAAAAAACAAGCACATTTTAAATTAAACAAAACTTGGAAGCAGGCCCCGTCCATTATATTTTCATTTCATAATTTAATATTCAAATGATCCCCGCCTGCGTCCAAGTTTTGTTTAATTTAAAATGTGCTTCTTGTTTACTTTTCAGTTTTTACAGTCGGGTTTTTTAGTTTTATAAACTACTTTTTTTTATTTCCATATTTTTAGTTCTTTTGTGTTTGTTCTTTCGTTGGTCGTGTAAAATTCTTCGCAGATGATTTAACTTTTGTGTTTGTTTATATGATTTGTGACTATGAATTTATTTTAAACATATTGGTATCATATTTTTGTAATGTCCTTTTAAAACCCTTCATTTTGATACCCTACTCGATGGTACTGCAAATTTTTTTTTTTTTAATCCGATATATTGCTCCCAAAATCTGCTTTCTATTCTTTTTTTAATTTTAATTTATATTTTATTCAAATCCCTTCATCCATTTAGGAGTTATGAGGGAACAAAACGGACATACATACACGCCAAACACATAACCCTCCTTTTGGGCTTCGCCGCAGTCGGGTAAAAAGAGATTGGAAGAAGAAACGTGTTGGGGTCAAAAAAATATTATTCTAATTAGTCCGTCCGTCGTGTTTTTTCTTTTATCAAATTAATACAAAATGACGGAGATAAAACGCCTCAAAGATCATGAGTAGGGGGTTGTTATGTCATCATCATCATCATCAGCCATAAGACGTCCATTGCTGGACAAAGGCCTCCCCATAGAACGCCATACAGAACGGCAGCCTGCAGTTTGCATCCACCGGTTGCCCGCAACTCTCACGATGTCATCGGTCCACCTGGTGGGAGTGTGACGCGCGATGTGGCCTGCCCATTGCCACTTCAACTTGCATACTCTGAGAGCTATGTCGGTGACTCTGGTTCTTGGGCGGATTTCCTCATTTCGGATCCTATCACACAAAGAAACTCCAAGCATAGCTCTCTCCATGGGTCGTTGCGTGACATGGTGGTGGCATTTGTAGGTAAAAAATGTACTGACATGTGACGTTTTCGAGGACGAGTTTTCGAAGCACTGTTTCGTCTTAATTTTTTGTTTATGTGAAAAATCAAAAAATATGTGTTCAATATTTTTTGGAAATCTATCTGACAGACTAATTAGTTATTTTATGTCCGATCCCCTATCGGGCAAGGCCCAAGGGCAAGAAGATCATCAATAAAAGGAAACTTTAACGTAGAAATGGATTGTGAAACGCTGAATGATTAAGTACTTTTAGTGTAAATACAATAGTTCAGAAATCCTTTACTAGTTCCGGTTTAAGTCATGGATGCGTGAGAGGGAATACCCGGTGCGTGACTTCGTCGGACCAATTAAATCTTCAATAGAACGTCGTGTCGTACGTGCCCTAAGCCCACTCGTATCAATTCTATCCGGCTCGTCCATGTACCATTTATTCTAATAAAAACACGGCCTAGTAAAAACGATAATATCACTTCGATGATGTCAGGTGTCGTGATGGCCCAGAGTGTAAGGGCTTGCCTGGCATGCATGAGCTTGTGGGTTCAAATCCGGGTAAGCAGTAGTACCAATGAGACCTTTTCAATTCATTTATGTACCTACTATTAAAGTATGTCTTGGATATTACTCAGATCGGTGAAGGAAAATCTTGTGAGAAAATATAAACTTTGTTATTAATTTATCTCTGAAATCGCAATCCCGTCTTCTTGAGCAAGCGTGGTGAACAATATTTAAGAAGAGTCCTTTGCCCAGTAATAGGCTTGTATTGTTACTATACAGGGTTATTTCTAAAACACCGTTAACCTTGCAAGACTGTATTACTATCATCATAAACAACAACTTTTGTTCTATGACTTTTTACATAACATAATACATTTACCAAAGACAAAAGTTCAAGATTTCGTTGTCCTATCTAACACATTTCAACTCTGTATTTTGCTGTACCTACCTACGCCTGTCGCGCACTGTCGTAACTCGCTACGCTACGATTATCGCTACGCCCCGCCGCCCTTACCCCGCTCCCCTCGCTATTGTACTATCGCTTTCTTTTGCTTCGCAGACTTGGTAACATTTAGAGCGTGCAATTTCAAAATCTGATGAACTAAAATATGATGAATTTTTAAAAGACATAGAACAAAAGTTGTTGATTATGATGTTAGCAACTTAGCCCTGAGAGGTTAACGGTGTTTTACAAATAACCCTGTATATCACGTTAGAATGAGATGATCATTTGATAAAAATGCAAGCTGAAAGCTTAGATGTACACACTGTTCTTTGATCAAACAATCTAGACCAGTCCTGATATCAAGAACGTTTAGAATGGCAGGAACTCTGTTAATTTACACAAAAGTAACAATTTTCATTTCGTATGAATAAAACGTCCTCTCCATAATTTCTGAGCTCCTGGTACCGACGTAAAATATTAGCAGCCGTCGACTCGGCAGCGTCTATTGAACTAATACAGTTCCTCACAGACAGCCATTTGCTGAGCCAGTTCGCTACAAATTGTAATTGTCACCCGGTTCTATTTCTGTCTTACGAGGGTAACTGTTTCTTTCTTTCTTTGTGTTTGCTGTGATTTATCCTAGTAGTAGGGTGTTGTAGTGATTAGGGTATCTTCTTTTTATTGTTTTTCTTTAGCAATGGTTGATTAATCGATTATTTTGTGATGACATTTATACTACTCGTAACAATCGTATCTCAAAGCAATAACTTGAGTTAAAATTATTACTTATAGAAACATTTTTATGCAATAGATAAGAATAGGGTAGTTATCCAAAAAGAAACTAATTAGTCCGTCATATAGACAAAAAATATTGGACACGTATTTTTTTTTTCACGTACTTAAACAAATAATAAAGACAATACAGCTTGCTTTGAAAACTCGTGTGACGTCATACTCTAAGACCTTAGGATGACAGTTTTAGCGGCCAGTGACGTCACCAACCCCCACACAAATCTTTGACGTGTTTTATCTGTGTCAACTTTGATGGATTTGATAAAACAAAAAATATTTACGTATCCAATATTTTTCGATAATCTAACAGACGGACTAATTAGAATCAAATTTTTTTAAGTCAGTAAACGTCCCTATTCCTACGAAGTTAGAACAGTATAGGAAAGCAAAGACCTGTCTGCATAGACCTGTGAGAGACTCATCATTCTCCTGCCCTTATCCCAATTTATTTGGGGTCGGCGCAACATGTCTGTGAGAGACTAATAAATATTTTTTCTTTCTTTCTTTCAAAGCTAATTATGAAGTCTAACTTTCAACAGTTCTGACATCAAGGAATTACTAAACTGTGGTATAAAAATCGTATCTTAAATAAATTATTTTACACAAGTAATCACTTTAGACAAAACGGTAAGGATCGTAGCAAGTGGCGCTCCGGGGCTTCTGCCTACCGGGGGGTAAATTGCGTGAGTAAAAATCACTTTTGGTGTTAAAAAAGTTCAGTTCATTTTTGATATGGCATCGCACTTGCACAGAAAATGTGGAGGGATTGTGTGAGCACTACAACTAACTAAAAAAACCAATCATGTACCCCCCCCCCCCCCCTTTGTGTCGAGGCCGCGGTATATCTTTCGAACAACCCGCAGCCCCGACAGCAACTGAGTTTTACCTTGGTCAGAGAATATATTTTGCCTGCCATACAACGTAGCAATGCCGGCCACCAGCACACTCTCGGGCACATTACCAGCTGACAGCGTTGAGGATGAGTTTCTCGCTGCCCTTTAATTGTTTATTGCAATTGTAGTTGAGTCTATATATTTTGTTGATATGTTTAGTATAATTAAATTTAATATTCACGTGGCGCAAAGTCGTCACCCAGCTTGTTCATTACGACTAGAATAACGATTGAATATATTAAAACCTATAGAAATAGTAACATTAATTCAATCCATTACGTACGTACCTACCGTAGAAAGGTTGCCCAGTCCAAATGAATAATATACGTTAATTTTTACCCGACTGTGGTGAAGCCCAAAAGGAGGGTTATGAGTTTGACGTGTATGTACTGGTATGTATGTATGTATGTCTGTTTCTTTGTTCCCTCTTAACTCCTAAACGGATGAAGTGATTTGAATAAAATATACTTACTTCGTGAGATTCGTTCTGATGGCGCGAGTGTCACTGGCTACAAACAAAGAAATTAACAAACCTTCATCAAAATGAAGGGTTTTAAAAAGAAGATTACAAAAAGAAGTAGTTAATAAACTAAAAAACCCGACTGAAAAGACTGAAAAGCGAAAAACAAGCACATTTTAAATTAAACAAAACTTGGAAGCAAGCGTGGTCCATTCTATTTTCATTTCATAATTTAATATTCAAATGAACCCCGCCTGCTTCCAAGTTTTATTTAAAATGTGCTTGTTATTCGCTTTTCAGTCTTTTCAGTCGGGTTTTTTAGTTTTTTAACTACTTTTTTTATTTCTAACTTTTTAGTTCTTTTGTTTGTTCTTTCGTTGGTCGTGTAAAATACTTTGCAGATAATTTAACTTTTGTGTTTGTTTATGGAATTTGTGACTTTGAATTTATTTTAAACATATAAGTAAGTGTCATATATTTTTGTAATCTCCTTTTAAAACCCTTCATTTTGATACCCTACTCGATGGTAATGGTTTTTTTTATTTTTTCAAAACCACGATATGGCCCCCAAAACCAGCAAGTTTTCTTTGTTTTTTATTATATATTTTAATGTAGCCAGTGACACTCGCGCCATCAAGACGAATCTAACGACGTATATATTATTCAAATCCCTTCACCCGTTTAGGAGTTATGAGGGAACAAAGAAACGGACTTACATACATACACGTCAAACACATAACCCTCCTTTTGGGCTTCGCCGCAGTCGGGTAAATACACGTCAAACACATAACCCTCCTTTTGGGCTTCGCCGCAGTCGGGTAAAAATAAATAACACTTATATGTTTTAAAGAAATTCAAACTGACAAATTCTATAAACAAACACAAAAGTTAAATCATTTCCGAAGAATTTTACGCGACCAACGATAGAACAAACACAAAAGAATTTAAAAGTTGAAAATAAACAGTAGAGAAAATAATTATAGTAGTAAAATATTGTGTGTTAGGTAATAACACTGGCAAATGTGGCTCCGCATTTTGCAAAGCTGGAACCCTGGGACAGCTAAATGGTGGGACGCCTTTTTTTTTGGGGGGGTGTGAAATCATCAAATAACGCTTCCCGCTCTTAGGCAGAGCGAAAGGGAGTGTCAGACTTCTACTGACTAAAAACCACCCATGTTCCTTCTGAGCCCTTTATGTCGAGGCCGCGGTATCTTTGTGAACAACCCGCAGCTCCGACGGGCGTCAGCCCTTGCGGTCTCCTCCCATGTTGCTGACATCTCTTTGAGGCGCGCGTGGGACACGAACGCGCCGTCGAAACGGCATGTCGTCGTCATAAGACAGACGGACGGCGAGCTAGTCCATCACTCACCGTCCACAGGCCCGCGTCTACGGTGCCCGACGCCCGGAGCGCCACCCCCGGCGGCGACTGGGACGAGAGGTTCTCTCCCTCGCTCGTTCCACCACCTTCTGACACCTTGGATGGCTTTCTCATTAATTGGCGAGAAGAGGCGTAACATCGAGAAAAGTGGAAGGAACGAGGGGGAGGTCTTTGCCCAGGAGTGGGACAGTTTAGGCTAAAAAATAAAGAAATATTTTAACATTGATAAATTCACGCCTGTAAACCCCGAAGGGTTAGGCAGAGAGGTGTATTCATTAGTACATCTACTTTTCACCAGTTTCCTTTAAGTCCTATGTAAAAGGGGTCAGCCTATTGCCATCAACCGTGCACAAATGCAGACTCCGTGGCTGCTACTGTGAAATTCCTAATGTTGAACCCAATAACACTTTGCCTGGCCTAGTAATCGAACCCGGGGTCCCATACCTGAATATGTAATTACATAACATGCTCTATTACGGGTTTTAATATATCCCGCGTTTAAACTAAAATACTGTATATGGTATGTATGATATCAACCTTAATATAAATCTAAAAGAGCAACTACTTTACCATTTACTCACAAACGACGTCAGCCTCACCCAGACAAAGTCACGGTACCTATACATGCTATACTCAAGCTATACCATAGCTGTAAGAATAATGTGACACTCGGCGTTAGGGCTGCGCTTAATTCAATAACGAGCTGCTTGCTTTGCAAACATACCTGTGACTGCGGATGTAGGAACAGGAATATTTAGAGGGTACTTTAATCGTCCAATCGGTTATAACAATGGTAATGATTGTCATGTCTGCAATCCCCGAGGGTTAGGCTGTAGGCAAAGGTATTTCTAATGGTACACCACTTATGTAAAATGTTTGTCTTCTTTAAAAGTGTTATAGAGCATGTGCATCTGAATCGAGGCCCCATTTTTTGAACTCTTGCGAAACGAAATAAAATTTATAGGGAAATTAGTTAAAAATAGTTAAAACTTAAAGCAAAGGACCATGAGTTTCTTAATCGTGAATTAAAACTGTTATGATTAAATAACTTGGGCCCTCAATCCAGACGCGTGCATGAAGTGGCATAGCCTAAATCTCAGTAACTGCTATCCCTAAGTTCATATTTGTTATTTAAGCATTTAGCTAAGAAATTCCCAAATTTATAGAATATGACATTACAGATTTATGGCGGTATATCTAGGGCCCTCACTTCATAAATGTCTGTACTGAGGAATCTGCAGAGCATGTATTTTTCTGAAGAAATACATAAATGCAATACGACATGACCGCAAGACCAACAGTTTTACGTGTTTTCTGAAGTCGATAAATAATACAGAGGTAGCAGTGATACCCTAGTGGTGCAACCGGCGCACTGCTAAGTGGTGGTGCTGGTGTCGAGTTCGAACCCAGGGCTCACACCTCGCCCGTCGGGGCTGCGGGTTGTTCGCAAGAGATATTGCGGCCTCGACATAAAGGGCTAAGAAGGAACATGGGTGGATTTTAGGCAGTAGAAGTCTGACACTCCCTTTCGCTCGGCCCAAGAGCGGGAGGGGTTATTTGATAATTCCCGACCATAAAAAAAGTACACACACCTCTGAATTTTCGGATTCATGTGCGTATTCTACGATTATCACTTGCTTGGGTATAGGAAAACACAGTGAGGTAACCAGCACGCCTGAGAGATATTTCTCGACGGCACGCAATTTCAGAGGCGGTCAATAAAACATGGTCATGGAGTAAACAGAACACTACTCCATGAGCAGCATAAAAATCTGACCCCAGATTCGGCACTAACCACAAGACGCGAACGAAAATTTCCAATCGGCCCCCTCTATTTAACCCAGCTCTACGATCGTCTAAACCACAGTGCACACAGTATGTCAATTCTAGTTCCTTAATGATGGTCTCACTCTCGGCTACGTGTGCGCTAGCTTTCATCCTGCGCTATTCATAGCACTTACCTTCTAAAGGTGGGTAGTATCATGAGTTGCTAGTTAAAAAAATAATTTACGAGTAAAATTAACGTCGGTTTTTTTTTACTATTTTATAAGATGCGTGCCTGCGCGGTGGCGTTCGTGTATGACCAGCAGGGCTATTGCGTATCTTTTAAATGACAGTGGCTATCATAATTATAGTGTCCATCAATTAACTGTCAAATGGTTCAATTTTGTACTAAACCATAACCAATTTGACAGTTAATCCATGGACAATATAATAGCCACTGACATTTAAAAGATACGCAATAGCCCTGCAGATTTGTATGAACATAGACGTAGCAAAAGATGTATGTAAGGGTCATACCAGCAGGGCTATTGCGTATCTTTTAAATGACAGTGGCTATCATACAGTGTCCATGAATTAACTGTCAAATGGTTCCATTTTGTACTAAACCATAACCAATTTGACAGTTAATCCATGAACAATATGATAGCCACTGACATTTAAAAGATACGCAATAGCCCTGCAGATGCCGTTCAGCAGGGCTATTGCGTAGGTATCTTTTAAATGACAATGGCTATCATTTATTGTCCATCAATTAACTGTCAAATTGTTCCATTTTGTTCTAAACCATAACCAATTTGACAGTTAATCCATGAACAATATGATAGCCACTGACATTTAAAAGATACGCAATAGCCCTGCAGATGCCGTTCAGCAGGGCTATTGCGTAGGTATCTTTTAAATGACAATGGCTATCATTTATTGTCCATCAATTAACTGTCAAATGGTTCCATTTTGTTCTAAACCATAACCAATTTGACAGTTAATCCATGGACAATATAAAAGCCACTGACATTTAAAATATACGCAATAGCCCTGCTGTAGTTGCCTGGTTAGGGCTATTCAGCGCAGCCGTAAGACGTTATGTTGAGTGTTCTTGTGGCATTTTCCAAATAAACATGATTGTTTTCTTTCTTTATTTTCTTTTTAGTATCTTTCTTTACCGTAAAAAGGATCTAAGTTTATATAGGCATGCATGTCATCATAGACGGTCCGTGTCATACGGATCATTATTTAATTATCTCAGAAACTATAATATCATTTTGGCTAGTCTTGGCTTGGGAAATAAAATCCGGAAATTGTTTCTCAGTCAAGTCAAGTCAATCAGCAAGCTATGTCGTAGCAGAAGATGCTATACCTACAAGCAATGCTCTGAATTTGACATTCTCGTTATTTCCGAGATTCAAAATAATATACGTAAATCTGTCTGCATAAAAATTAAATAATACGTAGCCACAAGACAATTCTTTTACCTCTCATTTTCCACTATTTCCCACTAGTAGGGGTCTCCGTACAAATACCGGAAGAGAAAATTACTCCAATTCGTTTATCTAGACGTAAGGGGCTGAGACGTGCCGCAGAATTCACTCAATGAAGCTTAAGGGTAGCAGCGCCTTTCCGGGACAACAGAAAAAAGCGAGCGGGTGAGGAATATTAAAGGAATGGAAACTGTGTTGTACTATGATAGCGTCTGTTTTAATTTAGTACTTACTATCTTGTCAATTAGGTGGGAATTTATAATGCAGATCGTCATAGTAACGTAATAATCAGTAATGTAAACGAAAAGTCTTTTTTTACTACTCATACTCTGAAAGTAGGTCTTAACATGCCTGCGGAGTGGGTTGAAAGTACTACTTTTCAGCCCTGGGGAGAATCGCTTTCAACTGACAGCTGTAAAATTATTAAAAAAAAATAACTAGGTCCATTTTTACATTTTTATTAAACTATGTTCCAACTTTTTATACAGCCACTAAATTACAGCGCGATCTAAAATTTAAATAACATAAAGGTAACTTAAGTATATAAATATATTATGACTTTAATACGAGTATAATATAGTTTTAACTATTTCTCTAAAATAACGATTTCAGCAAAATCTTTGCTATTTTTACCCGACTACGGCGAAGCCAAAAGGAAGGGTAATGATTTTGGCAGTCTATGTATGTATGTTTGTACGTTCCACCGTAGCGCCTAGACTACTGAACGTATTTTATTAAATGAGGTATCAATAGATTCGTAAGAATAGCCCAGGTGACATAAGCTATATAAATTTTAACAATTATTTTTATGACGGAATTAATATGTCAAACTCTAATCTCAAAAAAAAATTAAATTGAGATAATCATAACATGGTTGGTATCAAATGAGAGGTCTTGGCGAGCACATTACAAATATGTATATTATATTATAGTTTTAGTCAACATACACGTTTAGAATGCGGTCAAAAAGTTCTCGCGGTCTAGTCTGCTATTTACTCGTACTATTTAAATAGCAAACCACAGTTTCGTCGCGGCACTCGTGCGAGCGGGTTGTGTAATAGTTGTTTACGTCGTCTAAGCGATCGAATCACTGATAAGCAAGTACATACTTAAAAAGGTGCGGCAAGTGGCCGGCCGGCCGGCTACCTGCTCGCTGTCGCCGATGCGACGTGTTTACGTGTACAATGAGTGAGACTAATGAGACTAGTAATGACATAAATAACGATTCTATGAATGAGATTTGTACCTTAAATGAAGATTCCGACATTATGGATAGTGCAACTATAACTAATAAAAGAATGAGGGAAAGCAGTGATGAAGAATGGACAGAAGTAAAACGAAAAGACAAAAAACTGAAGGAAACGGAAAAGATAGAAATATATATATCTAGCAAGGAAAAACTACCAAAACAATTTAGCCTAGCTAAATTGTTTAGGGATCAGAATATAAAAGATATTAGCAGGGTGAAGTTTCTCAATCCCTATCGAGTTCGCATAGAATTGATGAGTGAAAGTAGCGCCGAGAAATTAGAGACATGTGAAATCTTTATGAAAAAGGGTTGGAATCTGCACAGAGCAATGGAGAAGAATTTGTCATATCGTGTAATACGAGATGTTGACTTGGAAATGACGGAGGAAAACATTTTGGAAAATATATTTTGTCCTGAACCAACTAAGCTAATATCTGTACACCGGTTGAACCGCAAGAACTTTGAGGAAGAAGGCTGGTCACCCAGTGAAGCGGTTCGTCTTTGTTTTAAAGGTCCCTACTTACCACCATATGTTTATACTCATGGTTTGAGAATAAAAGTAGAACCATATGTATTTCCGGTATCGCAATGTTCGCGCTGCTGGAAGTATGGTCATATTTTGAAAAAGTGTCCTAGTATGAAAGTGGTGTGTCCCAAGTGCGGAAAAAACCATGTCAATTGCGAAACCACAAACATGATTTGTGTCAACTGCAATGGAGGACATATCTCCCTCTCAAAAACATGTCCAATCTTCTTAAAGGAGAAAAGATTAAGGGAGCTCATGTCCGAGTTTAATTGCACTTATACATAGAAAAGCCTTGACTATTTATGTCCCTAAAGACGAACCAACTCACGAGGAAATAAACATGGATAGAAAGGATACTGCTTTAAAGCCAGCACTCCAAGTCGTGGATATAATTCCTTCTCCAGTTTTTAATAGCCCGACTTATGCTAAAGTGACAACTAAGGCACGTGTACATAAATTTAAGCAAAAGTCCGACTCTAAACAGAAACAGAAGAGAGAAGAGAAATTAGACCTAGATATCATAGAGTGGAGTAAAACGGAAGAAGAAGAATATAATGAAGCTGAAACAAAACACTCGAATGAAACAGAAGAAAAACAGAGAGATGTCAGTTTTAAGGAATTATTACAGAGATTACAAGACATAATATTCATGAAAGGAAGCACTATACAAATGATTTGCAAAGGGGTACTGAAAACGTGTATTGAGTGGTTAATTTTAGTTGTAGTTGACAATGTGGCAGATTGGCCTGTTCTTAAATTAATTATTGATTATTTCTCAAATGGCAGATAAAAATACAAGTATTGTTAAATTAAATATTATCCAATGGAATGCACAAAGCATCAGACCAAAGTTATGTGAGTTTGAGAATCTGTTAATACAAGACAAGATTCACATTGCCGTATTAAGCGAAACATGGTTACAACCAGACAGTTATTTTAAAGTTAAAGACTATAATGTATTTCGCAAAGACAGAGACGATGCATATGGAGGCGTAGCTATACTCACACACAAGTCAATCAAATCTCAAATTTGCCAAGACTTTCAAAATTCTAACTCGGGAATAGAAATACTACACGTTAAAGTATATAACTGTAATCAAATTGAAAACGTGATATCGATTTACTGTCCACCTTCTATAAATACTAGCCAGTCAGACTGGGATCACTTATTTTTACAGGTAAATAATAAAACCCTACTTTTGGGTGACTTCAATGGTCACCATACCAATTGGTCGAATAAAATAGACAGGAGAGGTAATCAAATCTTTGATGCACTTATTGGTAGTAGCTTTGTTTCATTAAACAGTGGCGATCACACACGTATTAAGCTAGTCAATGATGTTTTGCAACAGTCGTCCCCCGACATTTCATTAGTATCATCCGATATAAGCCTAACTTTAAACTGGAAAGTATTGAATGAGACATTGGGAAGCGATCATTGTGTTATTAAAATTGCAACATACTTTGAAACTACTAATGTTTACATGTCACGGCGTAATTATAAAAAGGCTGACTGGGTAGGATACCAAATGCTATTAAATGACCTTTTCGCTGAATTGATGCTACCAAATGATTTACAAAAAGGATATGATTTATTTATTGACTATTTAGACATGGCTGCAGACCTTTTTATTCCATTTATTAAAATGAATATGAGCCCAGATAAAAAATTTACACCTAAACCTTATTGGTGTCCGAACCTCTCTAAGGCTGTAGCAGAGCGCCGTTTAGCACTTTCTCAGTTTCGTCGCAATCCATCACCAAATAACCTTACAATCCTTCAAAGTAAAATCCGTGAGGCTCAACGAAACATACGACGCTCTAGAAATAAGTCATTTCAGGGCTTTTGTTCCACTCTCAACCAAACTTCAACACATAGTGAGTTGTGGCGTAAAATGCGATGGATTAAGGGATATAACGCACCAAAATCTCATGTTGACAAAATTAGAAGCAGCGAATTACTTTGTAGTTTAGCCCCAGATTTCGTGTCATATATCGATAACCCTTTATTTACATCGGATAATCCAAAACTTGAAGTACCTATTACAATCCAAGAACTTACTAAATGCCTAAAAAGTAAAGATACAGCCCCTGGTTGTGACAAGATCTCGTATTCTATGATAACATACTTACCTGAGAACGGGAAACAGATCCTACTGAATTTATTTAATTCATTCTTAAGATACTCGTTCGTACCCAAACAATGGCGCGATATAGTTGTGGTGCCGATTCCCAAACCTGGACGTGACCCTTCCTTGGGCTCTTCTCTTCGCCCGATATCTATGATCTCGTGTATGTGCAAAACTTTCCATAACATTCTACTCAATAGACTAGAGTGGTTTATAGAAAAGAACCGTATTTTAGACCAGAATACAACAGGATTTAGAAAGTGCCGATCAACTCTAAATAATCTCACTAGATTAGTTTCGAGAATTCAAACAGGATTTTCTAAAAAAAAATATGACTGTATGCTGCTTTATTGATCTGGACAATGCATACAACAATGTGGATGTACATAGCTTATTACGTGTATTAGACGGCTTAGGTGTGGGACTAAAAATTTGCAGCTATCTTTGGAACTTTTTACAGGAACGAAATTTAAAAATTCAACTTGGTTCTGATTCATTATGTAGAACTACTTCTCGTGGCTTGGCCCAAGGAGACCCTTTGTCACCATTGTTATTTAATATAGCTACTGTCAATATTTGTAAAAAGATAAATAACGTTTGTATTTCGCAGTTTGCAGATGACTTTGTTTTATATTTTACTACCAACAATATTTTAGAGGCAACCCATAATCTACAAATGGCTTTGAATTTGTTCAGCCAATTAATTCAAGATATCGGTTTAAATATCTCATCAAGTAAAAGTAAAGTATGTATATTTAAAAATGGTTTTAGGAAAGATAATATTGTTATTAAAATAAATAATAGATCACTCCCAGTAGTTGAGAACTATAAATATTTGGGATTATGGTTAGATCGATCTCTAAGATGGTCGAAACTTAAAAATGAGATAAAAGAAAAATCATCAAAATTTCTGAATGTATTTAAAATACTAACGGGACCAGGTTGGGGCATACACCCTACTCACTTACGTCGTTTATACATTGCCATTATACGCAGTAGAATAGATTATGCCAGTTTTTTATACGATAATAGTTACCAAACCCATCTGAATAAATTAACCAAAATTCAAAACCAATGTTTGAGGGTAATTGGAGGTTTTATTAAAAGTACAGCCATACACGTAATGGAATGCGAACTCCATCTGCAGCCTTTACATGTTCGTAGATATTACTTAGCGGGAAAATATTTTTTGAAGCTCAAATCTTTTGTAAATGGAGACACGTGTGAAATTGTTACAAATCTTAATATTTGTTGCCAAGATACATATTGGATACGTAAAAAGAAACCACTGATTGCTCACATGTCTGAAACATTTAATAACATATCAGTCCACTGTAGTGAGGAATTAGGCTTATTTTCGCTTAACACATGGCTAAGTAGTGTTAACTTGTCTTGTATCATTAAACCACAAATTAAAGAGATCACTGAAGTTAAGAAATCGTACAATAATACTCAACTTCGGAATATTTGTGGTAACAGTTTTAGCAGGAGCTATTCTGGTTACTACAGGATTTATACGGATGGATCTAAAGTCCGAGCTAATGTTGGAGCCGCGTTTTATGACCCTCAAAATAATACTGCCTGTAAGTTTAAATTAAATTCAAAAATGTCTGTCATGCATTCCGAGTTAATCGCTATCTTTGAAGCTATATCATACCTTGAATCGGTTAATTTTCAAGATTTCGTAATATTCTCTGATTGTAAAAGCGCACTCCAACATTTGCTGAAGTGTATAAGAAATTCCAGTGGTTATCCGGTAGCATACCAAATCATAGAGCTTATTAGTAGATTTAGATATAATGATAAAAATGTTGTTCTCCAGTGGTTGCCTTCCCATATCGGCATTGAAGAAAACGAAAAAGTAGATAATTTTGCCAAAGAAGCATGCTTTGAGGGGGTGCCGGTGGCCTATAAACCTTACTGGACTGATGTATTAAGTGATGTTAAATTGAAATCTTACGATATTTAGAAGGAATATTTCGACGAGAAGTCATTGACCAAAGGGATTTGGTATCGTACGATGCAGCCGACTGTCCACAAATATCCATGGTTTGATAATGCCGATATGAGTAGGCAAGAAATTGTGACTAGTTTGAGACTTCGCTCCGGACACATCCCATTGAATAGTTTTGCGGCATTGATGGGCAAAGTCACGTCTCCAAACTGCACGGAATGCGATAAGATCGAAGACGTTACCCATATTATAGTGGAGTGTGTCCGGAATGAGGCTGAAAGAAACATAATCCAAGACCAATTTAATATAAATATTCTGGAATTGGGAGCATGCAATATGATTCTAGCCTTTCCAACATCTAAAACGGCTAGAATAATATACAAATTAGTTAATATAGGAATTAAGCGTAGACTGTAAGCTTTGCATGTAAAGTGTTCCTATGAGGGTGACATGTTCGCTATGTGAACAAACCCTCTCTAATAAATAAAGATTAAAAAAAAAAATAGCAAACCAACATTCGGTAAAATTTTAAATCATGAAATTAATATAATAAAACGGATTTATTAAATAGCGCTAAAATAAAATTCAAATAAAAAAATTAGTTTAAAAAAATTTAAGTTTAAAAACTAAAACCCGACTACGAATAAAAACGCAGACCAATAACCGCGGTCTTAAAAGTAGAAAACAAGAAAAATCGTCTTATAAGTAGATAATTTGATAATTATTATAGAGGACAGTCGTAGTTGCATGTCACTGATACCTGATGCTCCTTCACGGCGCGCGGCGTTCTCATTGATACAGAAGTCAGCTGCTAGTTGCCATTACACAGGTGGCATGCGACTACGACTGCCCTCTATAATATTATAATTTCTTGTTTTTACGACGATTTTTCTTGTTTTCTACTTTTAAGACCGCGGATTTATTAGTCTGCGTTTTTATTCGTAGTCGGGTTTTAGTTTTTAAACTTTAATTTTTTTCGTAGTCGGGTTTTAGTTTCCACCCTTTTTTTTTTTTTGTTTGATTTTATGTTGAAGTCGGTTTGATTTTTACCCGACTGCGGCGAAGCCCAAAAGGACAGACACAAAAGACCTAAAAAAAGTTGAAAATAAAAAAAGTAGTTTAAAAAGTAAAAAAACCCGACTGAAAATATTAAATTATGAAATGAAATGAAAATAGAATGGACCCCGCCTGCTTCCAAGTTTTGTTTAATTTATAATGGTCTTGTTACTTTTCAGTTTTTTCAGTTGGGTTTTTTAGTTTGTTAACATTTTTTTTTTGTTAAAAAGTTTTTCTGTGGCAGTTCAAAGAAGTTACCTGCTCTCATCAAAATTCTCGGAGTACGTACGGACGGACAGACAGACGAATCGGACGAATCTATGAGCCTAAATAAAGGTTTTTATCGCAAAGTTGCGATCGTTATTCCATGGCAAAAACACAAAATTGCTGTTAATTTATTTTTAAGTTGAGTTTTTTTTTGCGCTTCTGAAATCACCAATAGGTATATTTACACTTGCCTAGTTTCGAAAGAAAACTAAATACAGCTGACTGTCTTTACAAACTTCATGCATTTTAACTATAATTTTAAAAAATAATTTCAGCCGGTTTTGTGTTGAGAATATATTTAGAGCACAGAACTCTCATTATCCGACAACATGTCTCCACAATTGTTAGACTGCACCACGTAGAAGAGGCGGCTCGTTAGTTTGCATACAAGTATAGGTCTTTATTTTGATAAGTTGAGAAGCTATTATCCCTTTAACACGTGACATGCCGCAACATGCACCACTTACGTATATAACTTACTAGCTGAACTCCGTGACTTTCGTCAGCGTGAAATTATATTTAAAATTAAATACAAAAAAAGTGAAAACACAAAAAATACTTAGTGAAAAATAATCTTCAGAAGAAAAATCAGCTTCTGAAGTCGGTGACATTTGTTTTGTTTGATTTAATTATTTGTTTTTAGGTTAAAAGGTAATAGGTACTCCATGCCCATTTCTGCACACTATCTGTGCTTGCACTGACTGGACAAGTTCACTCAAATTTGTGTGATTTTTTCTTCAAAAGTCCATCTCAGACACTAATTTGCATAGGCCTTACGGATTATATCAGAGTATCCAAGTATTTAAAACAGGGGTTTCATTTACTTTAGAACAAAGACGTGTAAAATTGTATGTAAAAACCTACTTGCAAAATAAACCATAATTTATCATTTAAGCAACATTTTTTACCAAAGATTCACAACACAAAACAGTGATCGAGCCATCAAAACATTTACCATTGCGATGGTCCGGCCTTTCAGGTATGATACCAGATGTGGCCCGCCAGTAACTGTAGTCCGAATAACTGACATTGTTGCTTGCTGTGCTTACACAAAGGTACTACTGGAAACGAAAATAGAATCGAATTTGTTCTTTCGAACCGGTTTTTTATTACGATTACACCTGGGTTCAGTTCGATGTACGTGTAGTTGATTTGTTTTACGGAACTTTAAAAGTGTTGGTAGGAAGTTTCCTAAGGCTAAGTTATTTTAACAATCGCTCAAAAGATTAGCAATGTTATGTATTTCACCAAAAAATCTAATTACTCAGTCTGTTAGAATATCGAAAAACATTGGATACGTGTTTTGTGTTTTATCAAATAAAACGTGTCAAAGATCTTCGTGGGTAAAAACGTACTAACCTTGTGACGTCACACGACTTGACACGACTTTTCGTCACTTTCTTTCACTGTACCGTCTTCATCTTTTGTTTACGTGAAAAAATAAAAAATATGTGTCTATTATTTTTTGAAAATCTATCTGACGGACTAATTAGATTTTTTTGGTGAAATACCCTATTGCTACCCTGCCGTGCCTCGGAAAACGTTAACTTAAATCCGTTAATAAACGGCTGTCATTTGTAAATCTTTTAAACTAGTTACCGACTGGTAAACATTCGGTAGCGTGAAAAGTGACACAACATCTTAGTGAGTCTTACGGTAAGACTTACTAAGATGTGTGTAAGATCATGCTATCCAGTAACTGGATTGTCGAGATCATATAGTCAGCCATCATCATCATTAATAATCATCATCTATAATATTTCCACTGCAGGGGCTCAGGCCTTGTCTCTACGAGAGGGATGGATCCACCACGCGGGTCCAGTGTGGTTTGGTACATGTCACATGTCTTCGATTTAATTTGGTTCTAAGACAAGGTTTCTGTAAGATGTTTTCTTTCATCGTGTTGAGAGCAGCAGTGATGATAGATAGATAGATAGATAGATACAACGGGCTAGTGTCCGCAACTCCGCGCCTAAAGCGAGTATTTTGCGTACGGGTGGGAAATTTATTCGATCCATCCCAACTCCCCGAGAAAGGCCAGCAATCCTTTGGTGTTACCGGCAATCTCGCGGAGAGTACCTGCGTTACCGAAGTACCTGGTCCTGTATGGGGCAACCCCCGAACAGTGCAGGAGCACGTGGGCTGCTGTTTCTTCTTCCTCCATGCAGGCTCGACACAGAGGACTATCTGTGACACCTATAACAAAGAGGTGCTTATTAAAAGTACCGTGTCCAGTGATGGCGGCCGTCACTGTGCGTAGCTGCAGCTTAGTCAGCCGGAGCGCTTGTTTGGTGAGGCGGACGTCGATGGCGGGAAGCGCCTCCTTGGCCTGCCTGCACTCGCCGTGGTCTTGCCACAGCTTGGCATGAAGTTCTCAGCAGTGATGATATAAATTACATAAAGTAATGCGCCTGCTTGGGTTCGAACCCACGAGTTTCTGTTCGTATTCAGTGGGCCACCGCTGCTCTTCCAGTGTCACCACTGCTCTTCCAGTGTCACCGCTGCTCTTCCAGTGTCACCGCTGCTCTTCCAGTGTCACCGCTGCTCTTCCAGTGTCACCGCTGCTCTTCCAGTGTCACCGCTGCTCTTCCAGTGTCACCGCTGCTCTTATTCTATTCTATGCTCTTAAGCGGCCGCCAAACACTCGACGAGTGGCATGGGTAGTAGCGAGGAAAGAAGGCAGAGACTTAGTGTGGACACTTTACTCGTCATGCCGCACGTCATGCTCCTCGTCCTGCCCACAGCTCCCTATGTTGTCGGTTTTTGTTTTTGTAGGAGCGACGCGATTAAGTGCGCGAGTAGAGCAGTGTAGGCAGAGTGGGCAACATCGCGTCAAATAGCGGCAGCGCGAGGAGCATAGCGATGACTAGCGCAATGAGCATAGTGTGGCGGCCGCATTAATAGTCAGTGTTTTATATAAAATGTTGATATTCAGCTGCATTCTGTTAGACTGGAAGTCGTTCTCAACGTGGTTATTTAAAGTCTAACAGATTAAAAAAAATAACTAAATTACAAGAAGAAATCGAAATGATATTCAATTTCAAGGACGCAAATGGCAGGAAAGCAGACAAAGGTAACATTTGTAATCTCGAATCGTCTTACTAAGTAAGGTAAGAGAAACGACATTAACAATGAGGGTTCTGCGATATACTAATTCCGAGGTACTTAGTTTAAGAGCCTGTTAATTACGCTAGCGTGTTTTTCCTTGTGTTTGGGAGGCATCTGTTTCTTAAATCTAGAGATGTTTGGGAACCTTACACGGCTAGTGAATAGCCTTTTTCTAAAGAGAATGAATGAATAAAACCTTTATAATTCAGATACTTAGAAATTCTCGCTTTATCTACACTGTTATCATATTCAGAATCTATCAAGTCTGTCCCATGATGTAGACCACCCGCCATTTTGTTTTACCGTGTGCTGTTTCATCTTCCCATCTCCTAAATTGGCGTGTTCGTTTCCCCATTACAACTTTTGGATACCTGTCACATGTCATCACGGTTTTGTACATTAATAATTTCCTTTTATCGTATGTACCTGTTTCCATTTCAGTCTTACCCTTATCCCAATTATTTTGAGGTCAGTTTTTTTTTCATACTTTATAACTTGTCATCTTATCAGACTCCACATTTCTTGCCAAATCATTCTTTACACAGTCCATCCATCGTTTCTTTGGTCTTCCTCTATTATATTTATACCCATTCACATTCATACTCAAAAGTTTCTTCACGATTTCAGTTACCAAATCTATTTTAATTTAAATTTCAAAGCACTTATAACTTTAATCCTCAAAACATTCCAAAAACGAATCAGCTACCCACAAACCTCATCATAAGCCCCATTGATTCTCCAGCCGGCATCAGGAGAAACTATTCACCTACATCTGTAAACACAGGGGACCCATTTAATAAAGGACCCCTAGCGACCTTACATAATTAAAACCGAGGGTACCCACTGAGAACATTATTTATTGAAATTTCCGGACTTGCGATGTTGGTAAATAAATTTTAATGTACCTAGATATTTACATATCTACATTAAAATTTACAGAGAACCCTAGGGTCTCTGTAAGTATCAATAGTTCAGACAGGCAGGTTATTGGACCTTGTTACTGATGGCACAAGCCATCTATTTTTTATGTTACATTTATATCTAATTTTGTTTTTAAACGAAATTTTGTTTTAAAAGACTTTTATTTCCCCAGATTTAACGCAGCAAACAAATATCTAACAATAATACAAAAGTTAGTCTACTAAGGAATCATCTTTATTAACTAGTTTAATACCTACATAGAATGACAAAATAATTTACGGTTCAGAGTTTACGATAATCGGTTGCAAGTACTTCAAATTGTAGTAAGTAAACACACATACATTACCTATGAAGTGTACCACTGAAACAAGGAAAACAGATGATACATTAGTCTTCACTGTCCACACTAATCTACACTAATCTATACTAATATTATAAAGCTAAAGAGTTTGTTTGTTTGTTTGTTGGAACGCTAAGATCTCAGGATCTACTGGTTGGAATTGAAAAAATCTTTCTGTGTTGGATAGTCCATTTATCGAGGAAGGCTTTAGGCTATATAACATCACGCTATGACCAAAAGAGCATAAATGAAAAATGTTGCATAAACGGGAAACGGTATTCCTCATTGAGAGCTTCCGTTGCGTGCGCTGCAAAAATGGTTTAAGATATGCAGATATAAGAAATGTTCCTCTTTAAAAGTTCTACAAAAAAGTCCGCGACGGCATATATCTATCTATTAAGATTAACTCACTGTAACCATTTTTTACCATTTTAATGTTAGGTTCAATAGAGTTATTTTTTGCGAAGCTTATTTAAACCATATGGTATTAATCTATATCTAAATAAACGTGTTTGTTAGAACGGAAATTTAATATAGAATATTTGTTTCTTCTACTCTATATAGTTTAAACAAATATCTTAGAAGATATCGTAATGTTAAAATGTCCGCGCGACAAAATAATTACGCGGTCCGCCGGCCCTCGCCAGCCTTCGGGTAATTCAAATTCAAAATATTTACTGCACCATAATATTTACAAGGGGTTATTGTATATTGTTTTGTGAGCAGTGGTGGCAACCCCGACTTACGGACATTTGGTCTTGGGTTCGAATCCAGGCAGGCGCATTACTTTGTGTAATTTATTTCATCACCTCTGCTCTCAAAACATCATGAAGAAACCGGCACATCTTAGAACCAAAAAATAGAAGATATGTTACATTAGAAAGCTAATTAAAAAAATATATTACTATGTTGGTTAGTCGATCTGTCGAGGAAGGTTAAATATCTTCGAGGAGGGTTATAATAATATTATTGAGACGCAGACGAAGTTGCGTGGGTCAGCTAGTTATATTCTATAGAGGAAATATTTGTTTGTTTGTTTGTAACGAATAGGCTCCGAAACTACTGAAACGATTTGAAAAATGCTACACTATCCCCGGGTGACATAGGCTAATTTTTATCCCTGTATTCCTATTACGGGAACGGGAACTACGCGGGTGAAACCGCGTGACGTCCGCTAGTTTAAAATAAAAATCGGATCCGGCCTTTACTACGGACTTAAAACGAATGGCAGGCGCAAAAGTTGTAGGTAACATTAAGTCACCAACAGACTTCACAGTCTACCGACACCGGTATGCTTTAACTACGTCGTGATGTTTTGAGCCCGCAGCACAGATAACATGCAGTGTCTGATCGCAGCGGCCGCGGGGTTAAGACGTCCAGAGGGTCTGAAATGACCACTTCAGCAGATCATTATATGAAATGCGTTAAAAAGCGTAAAATGAACTTTTCTTATTAGTAACCGCGTCTGTGACAATTGTACGAAATTAACGCAATTCATATTATATTCCTATTATGATCACAGACCTTAATGGACAACGACGCGGTTTCATTTTATCATCTGCTATAGAGGCCATTTTAGACCCCCTGGAACTATTCAATTTTATTGTGTTAATTATAATTTAAAGAAATTTGTTAGTTTAATAAAAAAAAAAACAGAAAACTATCTTCAGCCTACATGACATCGGAGTATCAGAGTCACACTGGATAAATTTATTGTGACCCTCCTACATTATATAAATTAACTGATAAATAAATAATCAGCATTAAAAGTCAAAATTTTGACATTGTCCCCCAAAATGCCTGTCCATCGCAGGCTATAATGATTCCATCTTGAAAGAGACGTGAGACATCATTACCACGTCTCTCAAATCGGTGAACGAAAAAACATCGTGAGGACATCGACATGTACTGAAATCAAAATATTGAACACAAGGCATCCTAGCACACTTCCCCCCACAGAAAGGCCTGTCTCCTAGCATTGGAAACATTATAGGCTCCAAAGCATCAATTTAAAGTAAGAACCTTACCGAACCAATATCACGCCTATTTTCCTCAAAGGCATGAAGATAATTATTAAGAAAGAGTAAAGACCTATTACGAAACCCACATTAATATGGAGCCTGTTGCCATAAATAAGCTACTATTGAGAAACTTTTGAATATTAATATTCTGCATATAAATATTGAATACATAAAATTCAAAATAAAGGAAGACTTGGCAGGGTAAAGGTAGGGTAATGTAAATGCAGACACAGGCAGCCAACCGTGGTCTGCTGGAAGTGGCACGTTTTGCTGAATCCGCAGAACGGATTTGCCGGGTCGGCGTCGCTACCCTAATATTTTAGCGAAATTAAAATAGTTAATGCACCTTCCAGGGAATTTTGCTACAAAATATCAGTTGGATAAAGTTTGCTATAGATATATTTTATTGTATTTGATTTTACGAAGCGGTTAACTCCTAATTTAATACCCGTTTTCACTATTATAATTATAATACATCCACCAGTGCGATTACTCTATAATGCATTAATGGGTCACGAATCCAAAAAGCACTTGTTCTACGCTTGCAATGTAGATGTCACATGTCTTCGAATGACTGGTTCTAAGACACCGGTTTCCTCCCGATGTTTTCATTCACCGCTTATTAAATATTTCCCACTAGTTTTCCGCTACATGACTACGGAAATGACGTTCTCTAGGTCTAAAACCGTACGCTCGCTGCGCTCGCAATATGTTAATGTCATGCCTTACCTGATCCCAACAAAGTAACTACACCCATAACACACGCATTACTCAGTAGAAAATTTCTTTTTTCAGGAAGAATTGACTTGTTTGCATCTGTAAAAATAATAAAATAATCAGTTTACAGCTAAACCATCACATCTAAATCACGGCTGGTCCCATCTGATGCGGGACAAAATAATCTTGGAATGAGACCTTTGCCCAGCGGGACATCTTACGCTAGTTTAGAAAAGTAAATTTCTACGGTTAATAATTATACAAATAAATAAAATTTAAAACAGCACCTTTCTAGATAACTAGCCGGGCCTTTAAGATATTAAAGTCCACCTTTAAACCTTTAACCTACACTTTAGGAAAATCTAAAGACAATCATAAGGCTCAAGATCTAATTGGAACTGAACTGAAAGAAACTGATATTTTTGTTCTTTTTTTGTGATTTTATTGAATAGTATAAAACCACAAAAAAAAAAAAACAGTGAAAAGTAAAGTTTTCAAGTAGTTTAATGTTTCAAGATTTTCGTTCAAAAGTTTTATTTACGGGGGATGGGGGTTTTTAAATCCGCCATATTTTAAAGAGATTCACCAAGTGCCGCAGGTAAGTCGGTTTTCAGAAATCTCTACTAAAAGCTTGAGGAATGGTTCGAGGTGCAAAGTTCGAGATAGTTACATGCTCTATTTTATGGGTACTTAATTCTGATTTTGTATTTTTTTTTTTGTTTTATTTAACTACTAGTTAAGGAGAAATAGAAAAAACAGTAGAAAAGTAGGAGTGGTCAGGTATAAAGGCTTGTCCATCGTTTGCAGCCTTTTTCTACCTTCTGTTGTGCTAGGCGTTCTCCTTTCGTGATATGCTACCCTGGTAACTCCTTTGACTTTAAATCTCATACTTTATGGACTTCATACATATTTCGCATTTTCAGAAGACTAACGGCCGAATACTAAAACGCCACTCAAATATAAGTAACGCTCAAATCTAGTGCTGTCTCGGTCGCTCTATGCTGAAGTTACAGAGACAGAACGAGATTTAAGGGCAACTTAAAATGCTAACTCGCCGTCCGTCCGTCTCACGACGAAAACAGGCCGTGTCGACCGCGCGTTCGTGTTCCACGCGCGCCTCAAAGAGATGTCAGCAACATGGGAGGGGTCCGAAAGGGCCGACGCCTGTCGGGGCCGCGGGTAGTCAACCGGTTATCGCGGCCTCGACATAGAAGGCGAAGAAGGAACATGGGTGGTTTTTAGTCAGTAGAACCGAGTAGCGTTTCAGTATTCGGCCGTAAGATGCTCAGAGTTGATGAGAAACACCATCGACGTGGTGGATACTGGTATCACCAGGAAAAAAAAATTTGCTGGCTTCTTCGCTTCAATTATTTACCAAATGTACTCTCGGTAACGTTTTAAATGTAGCCTATGTACACTCGGGGATAATGCAGCTTACCGTTAGTAAAATATTTTTCGGAATTGGATCAATAGTTTCGAAGGCTACCTAACGTAATAAACTAACGTACAGACCAATTTTACCTATTTAAAATTTTATTTTAGAAGTATAGATAAATATAGGTATCGTACCTGTTTCTATAACCATTAACGCGAAATGTATCTTCATAATAGACAACACAAATATGTAGAACCAAAGAAGTGTTGATATTAGTAAGTATGACTGAAAACAAACATTAGGTAATATGTATTATTATTACGAAACTCTAAAACACTAACGTTTTGCTTTACGGTACCCAGTAACAACCCAGTACGAATAAGCCTTTTTTTTTTTTGGCGGGTGTAAAATCTTCGAATAACCCCTTCCGCTCTTGGGCAGAGCGAAACGGAGTGTCAGACTTCTACTGACTCAAAACCACCCATGTTCCGTCTTCGCCCTTTATGTCGAGGCCGCGATAACCAGTGTACAACCCGCGGCCCCGACAGGGGTACAGATAAGCCTCAAATTCAAACTCATAGTATTTACTTCAATTAGACCATTACAGGTAATTTTGAATGTCAGAAAAACAAATAAAACGAAGTTAAAGTCACAGTCAACTCACAAGGCATAATAACTTATGAAAGAACTGTATTTGCCCGTTTCAAATCGTTAATCTCCATGGCAAAAAAATAGACAAAAAACTTCACGGACACTTTTAATAGTAACTGCGAATGTGACCATTTTATGAATTTTAGATCCCCTGACCAATATATGGGTCATATTCAAAATAAATGTATATCTACCACTGTCTAAATGTCCGACCCAATTAAAATATTATTATGAGATACTACTTGTTCATTTGATCTTCATAAAAAAAAACACAAACCACACATTGCTTAGGTTCCGGTACTTGCAAGTATGTAATGTCCAAGGTAAACTAAAAACATAATAATTTAAATATTTAATTAATAATTACAGAAAAATTAAAAAAAAAAGTTTATAATTTTTGTTATTTTCTTCCTTTTCATTTATATAGCACAAAGTACAATGGCAGACATAATATCATAGGCATTTTCTACCAGTAATGTTTGGGTGTTTAGTTGTTAATTGAATAAATTACAGTTTTAAAGTTAGTTTTTTTCTGTTTTGTTATTAACTTTAAATCCATGGAAATCAAATAAAAAAATAAAGGCTAAATTAGTTCACCAGCTGCCGCAAGAATAAATAATAAATGCTGGCCAGTTTGTTCAATTATGGATATTCAGTTCGTTTAGTTGTGTATAAGAAAAAATTGACTTTAAAAAGTAAATATTCCGTGAAATTACATTCAATAGTCATTTATTTATTAAGTAATTACATAACTTACGAGTGGGCTGAGTTTAGAACAAATGAGAAAAAAAAACCGAAATGTGGACAGTAGTGTATGAGTGAATAGTATTGTTTTGGCCTACATCTCAAAATAATTAGGTACTCATAATAAGTACCTACTTAATAATATATATAAATGAAACTTGCCTAATCCTTTTGTAATTTTTTTTGTTATCCAGAGAAAAACGAATACTTACAAAAACTACATAATAATACAAAAACTATCTTGATTGGGATGATTCTTTTGTTGAAATCATGTATTATTCATCTACGTTTCCTATTCTATTTACAATTGTTTTGATTATGACCCAAATACTAGCTAACAATGGAAGTTATACAGAGCGTATTAAACAAAAAATTAAAGTCAAACACTTCGGAAAGTCAATCTTTAAAACTAAGAAATAAGAATTAGTCAATAAATGAATAGGTTATAGATAGAGCAATGGCGTTGTAAGGCCACGACTTATAAATTCTAGGCAGTGAGCTAGCGCTTGTATAGAGGCCCGTATCCCAGCAGTGGGACAATTACAGGCTGATTATGCATAAAAAACAGAGCCACAAAACTTACCCCCAAAAACTTCCTGTTATCCATCCTCACTGACGCCAGTAACAACATTCCATTGACTATAAGAAGGACCAGACCGCAACAAGACATTAAACTTATCACTGAAAAAATGGTTAAATCATCTTGCCTTAGAAGGGCAATACATATCAAATGAATCCTGGAGCGCGGGAAGCGGAAGGGAGTATGAGACTTCTACTGAATAAAAACCACCCATGTTCCTTCTTAGCCCTTTGTGTCCGTTGGCGCAATATCTCTTTTGAAAAACCCGCCGCCGCAGCAGGCGTCGGATCTTGCGGGCCCCTGCAATGTTGCCGGCATCTCTTTGAAGCGCGCGTGGAACACGAACGCGCCGTCGACACAGCCTGACAGTACTGACCTTCCATTTGCTAAAAACCTATCATCTTTCGCGGGCTATCTCGGCACTTCCCCTTTAATGCATCTCACAATAAATATGGCAAGTTTTTGAACTCAAACATTGTTAGTAATACCACAGTAATACTGTTGTACCAAGTCTATACGAATGAAAAAGAATAAACACTTACGCCTAGTATTCTCAGTCGCATACATTTTGTCATAATCAAAACCAAGAATTAGAAGAAATATTATTATTATCAAACCAACGATTATTTCGCTAAAGGCAATCATCTCGACCACAGGTCGAAGTCGACCCACTAACCCCTGTCTCTGGTTAGGTCCATTCTCTGGCTTGCCAGCGTTCTCGTTTTGATTAGGCTCTTTTAGTTTTCTAATTTGATATGGCATATAAGTGTATAACGATTGTTCAAGAACGTCGTTGAATCTTGAGGGCTTTTGCATTTTGGTTTCTTATTTGGAATTTACTCCGAAAACAGTAATACTCTGACAGCGACTTGATTGCTTTTAGATTGCGTCAAATTTTTCTTTGTTAATTTTCACCGTTGTCACATTTCTGCCACTTTTTTTTCTTAAATAATATGTAATATATGATATGTAACTCTCTAAGGTTGTCTATTTATTGTGCAACTTTTTGGTCGCCGTTTTGATTCGTGCCTGAGTAACAATAACAAAAACGCTTCACGTGACCCAAGGGCTAACTTTTACCTTGACCATAGGCTATATTTTCAAAAATAATTCCCATCGCTACGGATAAACTCTTAAGTGTGTCTTCATTAGAAACACCGACTGAACTCCCTCATTTTCTACCCGTAAAGCATGAAAACCTACATCCATCCATCTATACATACATTAATATCCACATTGGGCACCTCAAGCGTACGTAATCCAGCGGTGCAGTCAGCTCCATTAAATTAAATACTTAATGAGACTCCGCAGCGTGATACCACCGCGTCGAGATAAGTACAGAAGTGTCATGACAAGAAAAAAAGCAAAAAATATAATCAATCCTTGAAATACTGGTACTGTTGACCTGTATCATCCCACTCTGGCATACGCAGATATTTCAGGCACCTGTTAAAGTATTACATATTATCACGTTCCTGTTTTGGGTTCGAACTAGACCTATTTAACGGATATCTTTACTAATATCATAATGAGGCAAAATTTACAGCTTGTATGTAGGGGATCCTGTCGGGGCTGCGGGTCCTGTCGGGGCTGCGGGTCCTGTCGGGGCTTGCGGGTTGTACGACATGTGCTGTGAGCTGTTCGAAAGAAATATCACGGCCCGGACACAAAGGGCTAAGAAAGAACATGGGTGGTTTTTAGTCAGTAGAAGTCTGACACTATTCCGCTCCGCCCAGAGCGGGAGGAGTAATTTGATGATTTACCACGCTCCAAAACCAAAAAGCTTGTATGTAGGGGATAATCTTAGGAACTCCTGACTCGATTCCAAATTCATTCACTAACAGGAAATGGCTTAATTTTTTTCATAACCTGAGCGAAGCCATGAGCCAAAGTCACCAATACATAAGGACTATGAGAACGGCACAGGCGCTACGTTTTTCGAAAATAAAGTAACATGGTGTGATTTAACCTTAACCTGCACTCGACCCAAATCTTAAATCAGCTTGAGTGATCCTTCTGGATTCATTTTGCAGTGACCACACTCACCTGTGAAATAGTAGTTACTTGGCAACTTAACTCCGTACTTAAATATTGAGTTATAATACGTGTGAGTGGTTCTTTTCTGTATAGCAATATAGCAATTTATTTAATGAGAAAACTTATAATATACCTTATAGCCGGAAATCCGGCTGTTGTTAATGTTGGCTGCACTGTACGTGGCAGCCAATCGCAGATCGGCCTCAACGGCCAATCAGGTGAGGTGAGCGTTGGCGCCGAAACCACGCCATCCGACGAGCCCGCGCGTGCCCCGGCCTCAACGGCCAGTCAGTCGTTACCGAATCCCTGTGCACCGCGACGTGTCTCGACTCGCGCTCGCGGATCACCCCTGAAACTTAACCTATAAGTCTAGTGTGTAAGTTCTCGAGTGTATTTGTGTTGTGTCCCTCCTACAAAAATATAACGTTTACATCGTTAAAAAGTATTTCCTTGAAAAGTCCCGTGAACCCCAGAAGAAGGCCTAAACCCATACACCCGTCGGTTACATTTGGCGCCCTAACAGTAGGGGCCTTCAACTACGTGAAACGAGGATTTTTTTTTCTGTTCGTTACAAAAGGCAATAATGCCACGAACACGACAACAAGGAGAAGAGGATGGGGCTGATGAGCCTTCCACAGTCACAATGGGGTCGGAGCAATTTGCGGCTCTGATGCAGACATTGCAGCAGAGCCAAGCTGATATTTTCGCGCGGCTCATCCACGAGGTGCGTACCTCGACGCCGGCACCAGTTTTAATAACGCCCGCCGGTAACTTCACGAAGTGTACAGCTCGATTTAGTGGTAAACCAGAAGACACAGAAGGTTTTATCGACGCGGTGGACGTGTATAAAAACTGCGTCAATATCAGTGATGAAAATGCCATAAAAGGGTTTTCTATGTTGCTAACGGACTCAGCCGCATTATGGTGGCAAGGCGTAAAAACAGGCGTCACCTCATGGCAAGACGCCATTGGAAAACTTCGAAGTGCATTCGGTGAGCGCCACCCGCCATTTCGTATTTATCAAGAATTGTTTTCAATACGGCAAAATACGGATCCGACGGATCTCTTCATTTCGAAAACTCGAGCGCTGATTTCGAAATTACCGGAAGAAGACGTAAGTGAAAAAGTACAGTTAGACATGGTGTACGGCCTTCTAGACCGTAAAATAAGAAAACGTGTTGAAAGAAGTTCGATATCTTCATTTGAACAATTGCTGCAACGTGCCAGAGCAATTGAAGATTCGCTGGAAAATGGCGCGGATCAGAAGCCGCGAACGAGCACGCCAGTCCAAGGCGCTAGCACAAGCGCCAGCATCACTCAACACTCCGCTGCCGTTCCCGCCAACTGCGATAATTCGTTGACCCGCGTTATGGAAACTCGTAAGAGACTATCGTGTAATTATTGCAAGAAATGGGGACATGAAAAAGCTAATTGCAAAAAGTTAATAAGTGACAGTGAAAAAGAAAACAGTGTTAAACCAAAAATCGAGTGTTTTGGGTGCGGTGCCCCTAACGTAATTAGGTCAAAGTGCGAAAAGTGCAAAGTAAATACAAAAAACGAGTTTTGTTCGGTCGTGTCGTCGTCGCCTGTAAATAAAATACGAGAGCATCCCGTTCGCGAGTCCCGCCAAAGCGCGCGAAACAGTGAGCCTGTGGTACCTACGGCGTCGCCGCGCGCCCCTCGTGCGCCGCACGGCACTCCCGAGCGCGCCGCGCCCGCGCTTGCGCCACGCGCCTCGCCGCAACTTAGTTCGAGAGCCCGCAGCCGCCGTTGCCTAGCAACCGCGCGCGAGCTCGCTAGTTGCGCTCCGCCCGCCGGCACCGTTACGAACTTTAAAACGTCAGGTAACCCTGCAAGTACTGCGGGGAATTGTTTAAAACTTTATTGTGATGATCGCGACGATTCTTTTAGTAACTGTGTAACGGACAATAAGCTCTCTATCGAACGCACTGATAATGTTATCATAGGCAAGGAACTGTTGATTATAGACCGAGAGCCAAGTGATTTTTTTTTGTATAATCATAATAAGAATGTTAGTTTAGATTTAAGTTCTTTTAGTGATAAGAATGTATATAATGTTGTTGATTGTGAGAATCGTATCGCGCGTGCACAGGGTCGAATCCAGGGGGAGTCCGAAAATAGTAGACCTGTGTTGCAAATTAAAATTTTGGGAAAAAATGGGACCGCGTTGTTAGATACTGGTGCAAAAGGTTGCATTGCGGGTCACTCGCTTCATCGCGTTTTAGTAGAGAAAGGCCACCCAATTCTTAAGTGCACTCGGAACATTCGACTAGCGGATGGTTGCACGCGCCTTATGGAGGTGCTTATTGCAGAAGTGGAGGTGGACCTTTTCCATAAAATGGTGCCTACTGAATTTATAATTTTTCCCGATGCGCGTAATAACGAATCTCTCTTAGGTATTGATTTTATTAAAAAAGCTGGTCTCACTATAAATTTCAAATGAGGCTTATGGCATTTTTCTGAAAATGAGGATCAAAAGTATAAACTTCTTTTAGAGACTAGTTCACCTCGCCCCAGTACATATAGCGCTATGAACGTTTTGCGGGACGATGAGGGAACATGCTTGCAGGAGCAGGAACGTGATGAGCTTGCCCAATTACTCTCGGAGTTTCGCGATTTATTTGATCCGATTGGGGAGCCTACACCATATGTGGTTCATCATATTGATACTGGAGATCATGCGCCGATATCGACGCCGCCCTATCGCCTAACACCTGCAAAGAAGGAAGTTATGCAACAAGAGCTTAATAAAATGCTAGCCGATGATATTGTCGAAGATTGTGAGTCCGCTTGGGGCGCCCCGGCCCTGTTAGTACCTAAACGTGATGGTAGTTTCCGTTTCTGCATCGACTATCGAAAATTAAATTCGATCACGAAGTCGGACGCGTATCCAATGCCTCGCATTGATGAACTACTGCAGTCAACTAAAAGAGGCAGTTGTCACATGAGTACAATTGACCTAAGATCAGGCTACTGGCAAGTGTCTGTTAAAGAAGAAGACAGAGACAAAACAGCGTTTGTAACTCCGTTTGGAACTTTTCGTTTTAAGAGAATGCCGTTCGGATTAAAAAACGGAACGGCCACCTTTCAACGCTTAATTGACAGAATGCGTTCCGGTTCTGCGCTGAAGAATATAACCATTTTAGGTTATTTAGACGATTTGCTAATTATTTCAGAAAGTAGTTTTACTAATCACCTGGAAGACCTGCGTGTCGTTTTTGAGCAGCTTATGAAATTCAAATTGCGTGCAAATCGTGAAAAATGTGTGTTTGCAAGAGAATCTGTCAAATATTTAGGACATGTGATCTCACAGGAAGGAGTATCATCTGATAAGGATAAGATTCGAGCTATCTTGGATATGGAGCCACCATCGTCTTTGAAACATCTGAGGACATTCATCCAGACTTGTTCGTGGTTCAGAAAATTTATACCCGGGTTTTCTCAAGTCGCTGAACCACTAACTAGATTAACTAGGAAAAACCAGTCATGGACATGGGGGCCAAAACAAGCAGAGGCTTTCAGTGCTCTGAAGAAGCTGTTGACGTCCACGCCGATCCTTATTCAGGCAGATTACTCCAAGCCGTTCATTCTGCGCACGGATGCTAGTAATTATGCTCTAGGGGCAGTACTGCTACAAGGCGAGAAGAACGAGGAGAGGCCTATCGAGTTTGCCAGCCGTTTATTGTCTTCAGCTGAAAGGAACTACTCGACCACTGAGCGGGAAGCTCTGGCAGTCGTGTGGGCTGTGGATCGTTTTAGAGGATATATTGACGGACATCCTGTGGTTGTGGGAAGTGACCATCAGCCGTTGAAATGGCTTTTATCATTGAAGTCGCCATCAGGTCGCTTAGTGCGTTGGGCACTTAAATTACAGAGTTATGATCTTCACTTTGAATACACTCCTGGAAAAGTTAATGTAGTGGCAGATACGCTCAGTCGCCCCGTCTGCACAGAAGAGTCTCGCGAATCCTGCGGAATATGTTCTGTCATAGTGGATTTACCGACGCGTGACCTTACGGAACTTCGTGCAGAACAGCAATCTGACCCAGACATTAACAAGATCATAAAGGAGCTTGAAGATACAGAAGAAGTTGCGACTCGACGTTGGACAGAACGTGGTTACTTGTTGGACCGTGGTATACTTTACCGTTATAACCCAGATACGGACAACGAGTCACCACAATTGGTAATACCTGCCTGCATTCGTGAAGAGATTCTACGTGAATGTCACGATGTTCCAGTAGCGGGTCACCCTGGAGTTGAAAAAACTTACCAGAAAATAGCTCAGAATTATTTTTTCCCTGGCATGAGAAGAATTATCACAGATTATGTTAAATCCTGTCCTACTTGCCAGAGGTATAAAGCGACGAATGAAAAACCATCAGGTCTCATTCAAACGCCAATTTTAAACCAGCGCAATGAAGTATTGGCAATAGACCTTTTTGGACCACTGCCTGAGGGTGAAAATGGGGAAAAGTGGATCCTATTAGTAGAGGACACTGCAACAAGGTGGGTAGAATTGTATCCTCTTAGAGAAGCCACCTCTGCTGCTTGTGCAAAAATTCTCAAAGAATATTTCCTACGTTATGGTTTGTGTCGTCGTGTTATATCAGATAACGGTGTTCAATTTGTTTCTGCTGTCATGCAAAAATGCATGTATATACTAGGTATTACACAGGACTTAATACCATTCTATCACCCGGAAGCCAATCCAGCTGAAAGGAAAAATCGTGATATGAAAACCCGATTGGCACAATTGGTTGGCACAGATCATCCTTCCTGGCCTAAACAGCTTCCTATTGTTCGTTTCAGTATGAACAGTTCAGTGTGTGAAACAACAGGAGTTACTCCAGCCTTCATAACTTTTGCTCGTGAGTTGAAATCTCCGTTAGAAGTGTACAACGATCCGAAGGCTATCCTGGAGAAGGCAAATTTTGTGCCTCAGATTACTCCATATCTTCGCAAATTCTTGAACTCACTTAGTGGAGTTCGTGATAGAGTAGAGAAACAGCAAGACAAAAGAAAGTTATATGCAGATCGGTCAAGACGCGAAGGTGAAGCCTTTAATGTTGGTGATAAAGTTTTATTGGTTACTCGTCAGATAAGTGATGCCAGCAAATCAAAAACTGCAAAGTTTTTCCCTAAAAGGGATGGGCCTTATGTTGTGCTTCAGAAAATGAGTCCAACAACATATCTGATCGCGTCTGCTGTAAATTCCGCTGAGGTATTGGGCAAGTTCCACGTTAGTGAGCTGACTCCGTTTCAGGAACGGGGAGATGAGCAAATTCAGCCGCTCGTACCAAAGAAAAAGCGAGGCCGCCCTCGCTTGCAACCTGTCCAAAGGGACCTTAGAGTAGGGCTAGATCGCGATCGAGGACGTAATCGGGATCTAGAGGGGGAGTATATAGCCGGAAATCCGGCTGTTGTTAATGTTGGCTGCACTGTACGTGGCAGCCAATCGCAGATCGGCCTCAACGGCCAATCAGGTGAGGTGAGCGTTGGCGCCGAAACCACGCCATCCGACGAGCCCGCGCGTGCCCCGGCCTCAACGGCCAGTCAGTCGTTACCGAATCCCTGTGCACCGCGACGTGTCTCGACTCGCGCTCGCGGATCACCCCTGAAACTTAACCTATAAGTCTAGTGTGTAAGTTCTCGAGTGTATTTGTGTTGTGTCCCTCCTACAAAAATATAACGTTTACATCGTTAAAAAGTATTTCCTTGAAAAGTCCCGTGAACAAAGTTATACGGTTATAGAAATGTAATTAATTCGAGCGATTAATATGAGTATCGTTCAAAGAAGAGTTAGGTAGAGTTGTACTTACAGGGTGTAGAGGACCCCTTCGCGAAGCCTAAGCGAAGCGAAGACTAAGTATTATGGACATCAAATTGAGTTTACCTACGCAAACAAAAAATTTGGGTAGAGATATCACATTCTATGGTAAAACTGTTAAAAAAATGTGCTAGTAATAATAATTTAAGTAAAACAACCTGAAAAACCACTATTTGAAAACATAGCTGTGAAAAATTAGGAACTTTGATCCCCAATATCTCGGTAACTAGGGGGTTCCCAGGTATGGTCTAGAATAAAAAATGATCAGAGTGATGGGGAAAACCAGGGCCTTTCGGCTTCGTTAGGGTACTTTTATACCCTTAATTTTATAGTTCGCCCAAATCAATTCATGTACTAGCACCCACCTCCCATTGTATAGATAGCGATGGCAAAACGTCAATAGTGACATAACTATACGACTGTAAGAAAAAATAACAAAACTGATCTTTATCACCTGCCTCGTTGGTCTAGTGGCCGCAAGCGCGACTACAGAGCATGAGGTCCTGGGTTCGAATCCCGGCTCGGACAAATTGTTGCCGGGTTTCACCATCATAAATTTCTCAGTATCAGCCGCGGAGTCAGGATATTATTATGTGCCTGGTTGATGGCAATAGGCTTGCCTCCTGTTACGAGTACATGGGACTTAAACATTACTGGTGAAATGTGGGTGTACTATTAGCTACACATCTGCCTAACCTTTTCGTTTTTTGGCGCGTGATATAATCAAATAACCCTTCCCGCTCTTGGGCAGAGCGAAAGGGAGTGTCAGACTTCTACTAACTAAAAACCACCCATGTTCCTTCTTAGCCTTTATGTCGAGGACACGGTATCTCTTACAACAACCCACAGCCCCGACGGGCGTCGGCCCTTGCCCCTTCCATGTTGCTGACATCTTTTTGAGGCGCGCGTGGAACACGAACGCGCCGTCCACACGGCCTGTCGTCGTCATATGACGGACGGACGGTGAGCTAGCTCATTTCCTCACCGTCCACAGGCCCGCGTCTACGGTGGTCGGAAGCCGTTACGTGGCCCCCGAAGCCCGGAATCTGCCTAACCCTTCGGGGATAACAGACGTGATGTTATGGCCTTTATCTACGCCCTGCCGCAAGAAATTTCATAAACCCGAAGACAGGTTTTATAAAAAAATCTCGTAAGACAAAATGAAGCCTGTCACCGATAAGATTTTTTACCGTATTCTTTTTTAATTTACCAAAAAATGATCGCCAATTCAACTTTATAAGTCCAATTATGCCTCCGAAGTTTACTGAGATTCCAATCTATCTTAAAAAGTCGATTGTCCTTCACCCAGCTCTTGATAGCGGTAGACAATGGGATTCATCGTTGACTAAATTGATCTACAGCTTGACATGGACCCTAAAAATGTTGATGATTCGACGGTTTTTGAGATTTACTGATAAATTTTGAGATGAATCTATCCTTGTCCCTACCAGAAGGCATCACTGTGCCCAAAATACTTACATAATGCGTACCTATAGGCTATATAACCGTTGAAATAGACAACTGATTTCCATTGAAATACGACCTAGTCGTATTCTATCAGCGATATAGAAAATATTTTGACAATAAAACTACACTCTCTTGAATTTACTGAGCAAACAAACATCATCAAAAACAATTTGCTTCTCAGCAAATTCTATATTTTGATACCCTTTGGGAATTCCTTTGGCAATACAAATAACTAGTCCACCATTTTCAGAAATCCGCCATCTTGAATTTAGAATGACGTCACTTAACCATAACCTCAACCCGTACTGTCATGCAAAACTAATAAAAGTGGATGCATAGCACAATCTGAAGCCAGAAGTGAACAAACATACAAATTTTTTACGTAGTTCGTTACAGGTGAATCAAAAAAAGCGCCTACAAAAGGGCCTTACTTAAAACGTGCCATACCACGAGACTGAAAAAAAACAAGAGATACAAATAACATAAAAAACAACGTGGCCTATATTTGTGTAATTATAAGCATTATTGGTTACGGTAACCGATAATGCACCAATATCAGTTTAAATACCGGTGCAGATTGGTACTGCGTCAAAAATGATACTACTACCTTGCGTTGCTCCAGAACTAGTATAGTCATAACAGACGATCAAACTGAAAGTTTGGCGGCGTTACATCTGATCACAAACTTAGCTCAACTTAGTTCACCTATAGTTCTACTTAGTTCAGTTATAGTTCTACTTACCCGCCGCTGTTGCACAGCAGACAGCAGATAACTTGCAGACGCTACTTATAATCAGTTATTTGTTAGTTACCAACTAAGAACTAGATAGAGATCTTTTCTTCGTCTTTGTCGATGTTTGTTATTGCAATTTCCAACTTAATTTAAGGACTGATCACAGTTCACGTCGACACAAAAATCACATTTTTGGCTGAAATGAAGAATGGTGATGATGACTCCGTTAGTCCTATAGATTGACATTAGAGGAACCGTGATTAAAGATTTAATTTCTTCAAAATTACTTTACATGCGAGTAGTGTTCTAAACGAGTAAAAAATTATACCGACCAAATAAAAATCAAGTACAGCGCAGCTTCAGGGGCCCGTAAAGGGCCGACGCCTGTCGGGGCTGCGAGTTGTTCGAAAGAGATACCGTGGCCTCGGACACAAAGGGCTAAGAAGGAACATGGGTGGTTTGTAGTCAGTAGAAGTCTGACACTCCCTACCGCTCCACCCAGTCATTTGATGATTTCCAAAACATAAAAAAGTACTCAATTTTGAAAAGCTTGTGAAATTGTTCCGATCTGCATTACAACTACATTTTCTTGATTTAAATCACCTTAGAGCCTCCCTAAGTTCAACAATTTGAGCGTAGTCTAAGTCGGTGCAGACACGCGTAATATGAACACGTTACTAACTTCCCTCTCAAAGAGAGGAGGCCTGTGTCCCAGCAGTGGGAACAGTAATAGGCTGTTGATGATGATGATGACTTACTAGTTACCTTCTGTAGTTACCAGCTCACGCCTTAAGAACTACAGCTCGATATGAGATAGAAGTTATGGCATTTGGCTTAGTCCTATTTGTTTATCTATCGCGTGTTAATGTTGATTTTCAAAAAATCGTTTCATGTTCCTTGTCTACGTTGTAAAGGGAATTTTGCAAATGTGCAAAATTTCAAGTTTCATGTCCGAGGGTTTAGGATGGGCGTTGATGAGTCAATCAGTGAGACAGTAAGAACTTTTCTTTTTATTATCTATACAGGGTGTAAATTAACCCTTCACACATACGTCAACCAAGCGTTCTGTACCCCTACGTAAACTAAGTACCCCTACGCAAAAATTTTTGCTGGGTAACGACTTTTTCTGTTGGGGTCAAAAATCACATTTTACGGTAAATGTGTGTAGCAATCTTAAAACATTGTGCTAGTGGTTGCTTTGAATAGTAAACGGGTCATGGAGGTAATGTATGTAAAGTAATAACCTGAAAAACTAGTTTTTACAAAAACAGCTGTGTAAAATTTGGAACTTTGACCCCCAATATCTCCGTAACTAGGGGGTTCCCAGGTATGGTCTAGAATAAAAAAACTTTTCAAGTTCAATTTACGGAGATATTGGGGGTCAAAGTTCCAAATTTTTCACAGCTGCGGGTCTAAAATGGCCGCTTTATCAGAATCCACGCAGAATCTTAGTATGAATCACGTTAAAAATTTCAAATTCTAAAATGGACTTTATGTCTAAAAGGGTAAAGTCCATTTTAAGAATTTAAAATTTTTAACACTACGTTTTTTTAATACCATTTTTTCAATAACTTTACTTGAATAGGGTAGTTGACAAAAAAAATCTAATTAGTCCATCAGATAGATTTCCAAAAAATATTGGACACGTATTTTTTCTTTTCTCGTGTAAACAAAAAATGAAGACGATATAGTGCTTCGAAAAGACGTGTGACGTCACAGTTTGGTAGCTACATTTTTTACCAGAAAGTGACGTCACAAGCCCCCACTCATGATGTTTGACACGTTTTAATTTTGTAATTTTTTATCAATTTGATAAAACAAAAAACACGTATCCAATATTTTTCGAAAATCTGACAGACTAAACAGAATTATATATTTTTAGTCATTAAAAATTCCTCTCCATGACCCGTTTGCTATTCGAAACATCCACAATGTTTTAAGAGTGCTACTTCGAGTTTTACCGTAAAATGTAATTTTTTACCCCAAAAATAAGGTGGTTTCCCAGAAATAATTGTTGTGCAGGGGTACTTAGTTTGATGTACATAATGCTTGGTTGACGGTTTCGTAAAGAGTTCGTTTACACCCTGTAGGTATATGATGATAATAGGAAATTTACACAACTACAATTTAAATTCTACCCAGCGCCAATCTCGTTCAATATACCGTGTACCTCAAACTTCATCTTACGCTTGAAACTATATCAATGATTCACTTATAAAATTATGATGAACTTAGAACAACTATTAGCGATGCTAAAAAGGTTTCCAGTGCATATATTGCCCGATCATTTATAATGTAAATCGGATCACTCGTGCTGAAAACCTTATGCAAATGTTTCAGGAGGTTTATATCTACTTCCCTCATCAATATTGTTGTTTTTACCGTTAAAACAACGCGCGTTTATTTAAGTATATAAACTTCATCCACAATGATTCATAGGCGGACTTAATGCCACAAAGCATTTCATGCCACATAGTTCATCCAATCGTGCGCCGAAAAATAGCGATTCGAATTGATAAGGGTAAACAGAAAACAGACAATGGTTAAAATTGAACAGGACCATGATGATTCCATTTCAGAGTCAGAAGTCCTCTTTATGGAGTCGGTTCACCCTTCATCCGATTCAGCGAGTCCGTTGCTGTCCTGCTCCCAGCGTTGCACTTAGCCATCCGACAAAAAACTTAAAAACTAAGCGACAACATGTCTTTAAGTTTTTATGCCCCTGGCTGGAGGCCTTACACTAAAGGTTAGTCAAGATAAGCAGACCATAACAAAGAGTCAGACAGAGCAAAACCCTCAATGGACAGTTGCTTTTTGCAAAAAAAGGTTGGGCCCAGTGGAAGTTACTTTAGATCCGCTTCCCCGCGACGAAAATGTACGAGGTAACACCGGTGTTGTTTTAGTCAGTATAAGTCTGACAGACCCCTCCGTAAACTGGAGGACATCCATTGAGCATTTCCACAACAAGAAAAAAAATGTGGTGAGTTAGATAAAATAAAAAACCAATTTAATCTAAAAAATGTATTAAACAAAATCACAGCTTATATTAATCTTCAATGTTGTCTTGTATCCAGGGCAAGAACTTCGCGACGTCTGTGAAGATGACATAATGCTTGGGGTCACAGGAGTGTTTTGCCGTGCCGTGAGTGGCCACAGCTAGAGAGACCACTCCACGAAGATACCAGTTGTCTCCCTTCTGGAAAACCATGCCGCCTCCGCTGTCACCGTTGCAAACTGATTCACCTTCAAGTAAGGAAAAAAGGTAAATAGAAACATAATCTCCTGTAAATGCCAGTTTCTGGAGCCCTGGCATAACCAGAAGGCGTCGCGGCAGACCTCGTAGAAGATGATGGGACGAGCTGAAGAAGCCAACGACCGATTAAAAGAGGCTTTTGCCCAGCCGTGGGATGATACAGGGAGTATTGATGGCATAACCTATCTTACAACTATTTTAAGTATGAATTTTTGGAAAGAAGAAAATAACTTTTTAACAAAAAGTAAATCACAAAAAAGTGAAAAATAAACTTTACAAGAAAAATCAGTTTCTGAAGTCGGTGACTTTTGTTTCTTTGATTTTATTTTATTCTGCCACCGACTTCAGAAACTGATTTTTCTCGATTTTTCTCTTCCTCTTTGAAGGAGGATATTCAACCCTCCTTCAATATGTCCTTCGTTTAACCTAACATCCTGTATAGGTATATAATTTTTCTGTACGTGTGTTTGTCACTGAACTCCTCCTAAACGCCGATTTTGATGTAAATTTTTTCATGTCTTCAAGTGGATTCTAGAATGGTTTAGATTTACAATAGGACCCGGTAGGTGGCGCTGCTGTCCGGGCAGGACGACGTGTGCCAGGTCCGCTAGTTATTTATAAAAACAGTCGAAAATCAGTGTGAGAACGGGTAAATTCTTTACCCAGAATGCAGAATATCTAAAACAGTAGGCTAACCAAGCTGTGCCCACCGCTTGTCACACTGCGCTCTAGTTAATCTGTGGCACTAGGTCGGCTGCAGCTAATGTATTTGCACTCCCGTTCACGGCTCCTGTATAAATCATTTACCATGTACAGAGTGTGGTATCAGATCACTGTTATAAAGGGTGTAAAAGTACCCTTAACGTAAACGAAGGGCACTTGTTCTTCCCACAGCTGCGATAACTTTTTGGTTCCAGACCATATCTGGGAACCCCCTAGTTGTTTTTGTAAATACTAGTTTTTAAGGTTAAACTTTACTTAAATTACTTGGAGGTAATTTAAGTGGCCTGTTTACTATACAAAGCACGTTGAGTTTTGCCGTAAAATGTGGTTTTTAACCTCAAAAAAAAATCGTTTCCCAGCTAAAATTTTTGCGTAGGGGTACTTAGTTTGATGCACAGAATGCTCGGTTGACGTATGTGTGAAGGGTTAATTTACACCCTGTATGTATTTAAACTAAATCTTATTTCATTTCGATATTTCACAAATTACTCGGAATATCTATTTGTGAGTAATGCACATCATTATCTGCCTATCCATTTCCTAACTTGCTTTTGTGATTAAAAAAAAAACGTTGCCCCACACTAGGAATTTCTCCTGTATCGTGGTCCGTTTACAAACATGTTACACACAATCACAAACACCCAGACCCAAAACAACTATCTGTAGGCCATACAAACATTTGTACCGTGCGGGGATCGAACCCGCGACACGCAGCGCAGCAGTCAATTGCTCGAGCCACTGCGCCAACCGTGCCGTCAAACTATGTTGGGTCGCCATCCAGTGCAACCAGATGCAGCTGCTTTACATGGAGTGACTGCCTATTTGACGTCCACGACGCAGTTGGTAATGGAAAATACGATATTCCTTGGTAAGACTGGTTGTCAAAAATTCGGGTCACTGACTATTTGTAACGACTGCCGGGACCAACAGCTTAATCTGCTTTCCGAGGCACGGAGGAACGTCGTTATGTAATGGGTGGTCACACAACCACGAACCAATCTAGGCTAACACGGCTTAACCAGAAAGTCAACCTGACAAGCAATTATCATTTGGTCATTCTTACAGCGAATACTAGTAAATAAAGACGTCTGAAACCGAGGCCCCAGTTTGACTGTATGGACACACATACATACATAAAAAGAGAAAAGGGTGTGACTTTTCCCATGGGGTTAGACAGAACCCACAGAACGCCACCTGCTACCATCCTTACATACACCTTTTGTTTCGTCCAAATTCATACATCTGCATGGCTATTGCGTATCTTTTAAATGACAGTGGCTATCATATTGTCCATGGATTAGCTGTCAAATTGGTTATGGTTTAGTACAAAATGGAACCATTTGACAATTCATTGATGGACACTTTATGTTAGCCACTGTCATTTAAAAGATACGCAATAGCCCTGCTGGTCATACACGCGCTCCGGTTACGAGTACTACGCACCTGTCCTTTCTGAAGAACGTCAGCAATAAGATCAGTGTATGTCTTTCTTGGGCGTCCCTTCCCGGCGTTGCCACTCACATCTGCTTTGTAAATACCTTTCGTAAATCGACTTTCACTCATCTCCTCCACATGACTAAACCACCTTAGCATACTCTTATAAATTTTTGTCACTACGTCTTCTTTTAAATCGCGACGTTTTCGTATAACCTCATTCCTCAATGTATCATTCGGAGTCACACCACGCATGCTTCGTAAAGAGCGCATAGCATTAATCCTACTTTCATGCTTTGTTTGCCACACCAAAGATTCACTGCCATACATAAGTGTATGCAACCGCCTGACTGTTTATGGAGTCTGACAAAATTAAAAAAAAAAGACTTTATCACCTAAAACCTATGGTAAAAAAAATTATACTTACGATCCCTATAACCAGCGCAGTAAGTCTTGTCAGAGGTGAATGTTCTGAAGAAGTCTATGTAAGACCTGATACAGGTTTGTTGGTCTACCACCGCCATTTGTCGTTGAGTTAGTTCTTCTTTAGCCACTCCTGTGGCCTCGTATCCCCAGCCAACAATCTGTGAATTAAAACACAGGAATTGCCAATATGATTTATTTTTTTAAACCATAAAAGTCTGCGTCTGCCTAATGCTCTCAACGCATTTTTATAGGGGTTAGAAAAAGTGTCTATAAGCAATAACGACGATGAAAAAATAAAAAATACATATGTATGTATCATCATCAGCCTATAATGTTTCCACTGCAGGGATTTAGGAATCCCCTCTAGGAGAGGGACGGGCTATAATCCACCACGCGTGTCCAGTGAGGGTTGGTAAATGTCACGACTTCGAATTTTTTGGTGCTAAGACATGCCAGTTTCCTCACTATGTTTTCCTTCACAGTTTTGAGAGCAGCGGTGATAAAAATAAATTACACAAAGTAATGTGCCTCCCTGGATGTGAACCCACGACTATCCCATACTGGGTGAAAGGGACACTGATCTTAAATAGTTTACCACATATTCAGTACCTACATCATTCTGATCACGATTTCCCCAAAATTTAGAAAAAAACAGCTGATTCCTACAAAAACACAACTTATAGGACCAAAACGAAAACTAAAGTCAACGATAATAATAAACTAACTGTAAGTTTTCAATAAATTATTAAAATTAGCTGGTTTTGCCCAGCAGTGGGACAGAATCCGTCGACTAAAATGGCAGCTTTAGCAGAATCACAATAGAATAATAATATAAATCAGGTTGACAATCTTAAAATGGTCACGTACACCTGCCACTTGGAAACGAACTGCCTTAAGCAACTGCGAGCCCAGGTTGGCCGCTGTAGATCCATCCCAAACAAACTGCCAGCGTGGAGCCTCTCTGCAGGATATGCGCCACCTAGCCTGCCCATCCTGCACGGACTTAATAGAAGCAAATGATAGAGCTGTGCAGGTGGCTGCATACTGGTTTAGCACGATTTGAGCTCATGGACACGTAAAGAAAAAGTAAATATTATGAATTTTAATTCTAATGTCGTAGAATATGTCGTCACACGAGTTTTCAAAGTACGAAAAAAAAAAAAAAAAAAAAACGTTAGTAACTATAGAATAGATTACGTTAGGTTTTTAACCTATCGTCATCTATAGTGCTCATGTTACGGATTGTAATTCTTTCCATGACCGCTAGAGGCGCTGTACGATATTTCATACAAATAATTTACGGAGACGCTTGCGAGATTTGGCTGTGTAAACTCATGGTAGAGGTACTTGTATCGTCTCCATTGTTTGTTTACGTGAAAAAAGAAAAAATATGTGTCTTATAATTTTTGGAAATCAATTTGACGGACTAATTGCATTTTTTTTTGTTAACCACCCTATTGTAACGCCATTCATATTATTTTCTTATTATGATTCTGCTAAAACGGCCATTTTAGATGCCCAGGTGAATCAGTTATAATGTTTTTTTTTATGTACATACCGAACCTGTCCTCCCAACGACGTTCTCGAGCCCAGTTTCATGTTCTGGCCAGAGGCAGATAGGCTGGATCCTCTCCGAGAAGGAGACGTTGTCCTTGAGCTCTAAGATCGCCAGGTTTGATTTAAAGGTCTTCGAATCAAATTCTGGGTATCGCAGGATTCTGTTCACCTGGAATAAATTTAAGGTTTGTGTTAGAAACTTCTTTCATTCTTCGTCCGTCATTCTTCTCTCCGGGGGGTATATAGATCATCATTTGCTTGCTCTTCACCCTCATCATCATCTGCCTAGCCTTTTCCCAACTATGTTGGAGTCGGCTTCCAGTCTAACCGGATGCAGCTGAATACCAGTATTTTACATGGAACGACTGCCTATCTGCCCTCCACAACCCAGTTAATAAGTAGTAGTAAGACACCAGTCTTAGTCAGACTTTTAGGTCACTGACTACCTGTAACGACAGCCTAAGATCTATGTATGGCTGTAGGGACCAACAGCTTAACGTGCTTTTCGAGATACAGAGGAAACTCGGTATGTAATGGGCGGTCACCCATCCACAGACCAACCTAGGCAAGTGCGGCTTAACCTAAAGATCGAGACGAATAGCAGTTATTGTTAAACTCCTCGTTTCCCAATTTATTTGGGGTCGGCGCAACATGTCTTTTTCTTCCATACTTCTCTATTTCTCTTCATGTCAGCAGTCACCTCCTTCCTAGCCATATCATCCTTCACACAGTTCATCCATCGTTTCTTTGGTCTTCCTCTACTCATAAAGCCATTTACATAATTATACTAGCGGACCTGGCAGACGTCGTACTGCCCGAACAGCAGCACCACCTACCGGGTCCAAGAAAGCAAAATCCCCATGAACAAAATGATCCGAATTCATTTGTTACAAAAAATGTGATAAATGAAGAGCTGCTCGACCGATTTTGTGCAAACTTCACATAAACTATCTACTAAATAGTCCGAACAAAGCCTAAGGCCGGGACTCCACCAAAGCGGAGACGAGACGAGCGGAGAGGAGATGTTTTTTAAACAACCAATAGAATTGAGTTATTGACACGTCTCCTCTCCGCTCAGCTTCAGTGGAGATCGCTGTGCGGAGATGTGTAATATTTGTATGTCGCGATGGAAGCGGAGATGTGAGCTGTGCGCGGACGACGCGCAGTGGAGACGAGAGATGTGAGCGGCGTGCAGTGAGCGATGTCACCCTCCCCCCTCTCGCCCGCTAGCAACCCGCAGAACCCCGCGCGCGCGCCGGCCGGCCATCTTGCTAGTACCGTGCACGTGTACTGAGCACTCAACGCCTCGCACCCGAGCTGAAAAACATCTCTTCTCGCACAGCACACAGCACACCGCACACATCTCCGCTTTGGTGGAGTCCCGCGAGCTGAAAAACATCTCTTCTCGCACAGCACACAGCACACCGCACACATCTCCGCTTTGGTGGAGTCCCGGCCTAAGGGTGACAAATTAACATCGAGCTATGCTGCGCTGTACTGCGCTGTGCTATGTTTGGTCAACTCGCTCGTCTAATATTTTAATGAGGATACAAACAAACCATGCTGTGCTGCGCTGTGTGAGGCTACGCTCTGTTTAAAAATGCAGCAGTCTCAAGCGAGGTGCGCTACCCGCCGTGCTGAGCCGTACTGTGCTATATTTTTTATGGAGCTCTGCCATGCTGCGCTGTGTCGAGCTGTGCTAGGTTTTTCAAACATGGAGCACGCTGCGTGCCCCTCCGTAAAAACGTAGCAATGAAACACAGCACAGCACAGCGCAGTACAGCGCAGCATAGCTCGATGTTGATTTGTCACCCTAAACATTTGGTTTGGAATCCGGGTGAGCCAGTTCTTGAGTTATAAAATTACATTGATTTTTTATATATGACGGCGGGATCGTGGGCGTAACGATAGCAGGGTCATCATCCTTATGGTTTCTTGGTACGGGTTCCATGATAGTGTGGTCACTTATCCACCTACCAACCTAGGCATGCGCGGCTTAACCTGAAGATCGATCCACACGGCTGTAATTATTTAGTTACAAGCTTCTCCATTTTATTCACAACAATATTTTTTTTTTTAACTTTGCTCCAAACTAGGAATTTCTCCTGTATCGTTGGTGCGTTGTCAGACATTTAAAGACACCCAGACCCGAAACAACTTATATGTAGGTCATACAAATGTTTGTTCCGTGCTGGGACCGAACCCGCGACACAGCGCAGCAGACTCATTACTCAGCCACTGCGCCAACCATATCGTCAAAATCCTTATTAAATGAGCTCGGACAATAACACAACATTTGTCGACTTTAAAACGTCAAGAACAACCAAAACACAACAATGGCGCGACCCGAAAGGTTAGGAGTTAGGATCAATCACCCCATAATTAGTAATGTACACGACTAAGGTACTCTCAATCAATTAACCGTTCGGCCTTTGAACCGGGTTTGACTCCCGTTTGATACTGACAAAGGGTGCTAATCCATTTTGAGTAAATCAGATTTGAGAGGGATACGGTAGCGAGGTAGTTTGAACAGTAAGTAACTTCAAATAGCAAAGTGGTATGTCACAAAAATATTCTATTATTTTAGTATTGCCACTTTTATAAGACTAGTCATATATATTTTTTATATTCAGAACAGAACAGAACTATCGTAAAGAAAAAATATTATGTTGTTGTCTATGTAAGATACGATAAACACTGGGTATACATGTACCTAATAGACGTTTTTTTGTAAATAATATAGTTTTGTTTGTAGCTACTGCTTGTGTAGCAATAAATAAAAATTTTACAAGTAGGTACATTATCAATCTGCCCGTAAAACTTCAAGTTAAAATTTTGTTGCGATCTCGTCTATAAAGAAGTTTTACTTTAATAAGGTACCGCATACAGGGTGTAAATTAACCCTTCACACATACGTCAGCCAAACATTCTGTACATCAAACTAAGTACCCCTACGCAAAAATTTTTGCTGGGAAACGACTTTTTTTTGGGGTCAAAAATCTTGAAACATTGTGCTAGTGGGTGCTTTCAATAGTGAAGGGGCATGGAAGTAATTTAAGTAAAGTTATAACCTGAACAACTGGTATTTACATCCCCAATATCTCCGTAACTAGGGGGTTCCCAGGTATGGTCTAGAACAAAAAAAAATATCGCAGTGGTGGAGAGAAAAAGTGCTTTTTGTTTGCGTTAACCTTTACACCCTTTATAATTATGACAAACATCATCTCCGGTTTTGTAGGCGGCCCAAAGGTTGAGAACGGCTCGACTGATTTGGTTTTCATATTTTTTTGGAAAGCTGTAGCATGTTGGTATGAAAGAAATTGCACCCGTCCGAAGCTGGGGCGGGTTGTTATTACTTATTCCAAAATAAAATCATTATGTATCAAAACGAAATTCTCCGATATTCACCTTCATAACTGAAAACAGGCCTCAGAAACTGACGACTATGTACTAGAGAACTATGAAAGGAGACTGTAGTGTATGTAGATATCATAATATAATATCACTCTACAAATCGACAACAGTATTATGACATGCCTCGGGCGTACACGTCGTCGGTAGGTCAGTCGTTGTCGAGCGGTCGGCCTGTACGTTCGCGTTGGTGTGTTGGCGAGTCAACTAATAAGTAACGATAAGGCTTCGGTTCCACTGAGGCGGAGTGGGGCTGAGCTGCGATTCACCAATCACAAGCGGAGTGAAGAAAAGATATTATGTGTATATCAAGCCATGTGTCTCCGCTCTGCTCCACTGCGCCTCAGTGGAACCGCAACATAAATGTAAATATCCTACAAAGACATACTGCGCTGATCCTATACAAATTGAAAAAAATGCAGGAAAATGTTGACGATCTTAAAATAAACACGTAATTGTAAATACTTACAAACTTAACTTGTACTCCATCCACGGAGTTCCTAAGGTTGTGTTTCCCCAGGTAGACCGTCAGGGTGTTCTTGTTCACGACTCTGGGGGAAGTCTTCCTGGTGACGCAATGGGCTGCCGTAATGACATGACGCTTGGACACCAGGGTACCTCCGCAAACGTATCTGAAGTTCACTGAAGTCTGGGAAAGAAAGAAGAGTATTAATTAAGAAAACATGAAAACGAAATGTTTTTACTAAAGAACTGGAAATCATGCATTATAAATGATCAGTTATAATGTTCCCACAGCTGAGACAAAAGCCTGTCTCATTAGTCTCCTTCGAAAGTTGGATTACGTGAACCGATGCGCAAAACACTATGTACGTACATGCATCAGCTACTCTGTATGGTTTACTAGCTGTTGCCAGCGGCTTCACCCGCTACAACTCAAAAATTAACCCACAGGAAGATACAATCGGGATAAAAACTATCCTATGTGTTAATCCAGGTTATAAACGATCTGTGTACCAAATTGTATCTAAATCCGTTCAGCAGTTTTTGCGTGAAGAAGTAACAAACATACACACTCACACACGCACAAACTTTCGCCTTTATAATATTAGTGTGAAGTGTGATTTACATTGACTGCGACACATAATATTAAAAACAATCATTTAATAAAACCGATGACCTGGTGAAGGTTGCGGGGATCCGCAGGAAGCGAGACGCATGGTACTGGCCAAGTCGGTGGGAAATCATCAAATGACTCCCCCGCTCTAGGCGTGGCGGAAGGAAGAATCGGACTTCTATTGACTAAAAACCACCCGGTGGGTATGGTGGACGGAAGCGATCACGTAACCTCAGACGCCTGGAGCGTCTCCCGCGGTGGCTGGGACGAGAGGTTCTCTCCCTCTCACGTTCCGCCACCTCCTCCGTGAGCAAGGCACTTGGGGCCTATGGCCAGCTGTGGAGGTCTTTTTTTGTTTTTTGGCGGGTGTAAAATCATCGAAGAACACCTCCCGCTCTTGGGCAGAGCGAAAGGGAGTGTCAGACTTCAACTGACTCAAAACCACCCATGTTCCTTCTTAGCCCTCTATGTCGAGGCCGCGATAACTAGTGTACAACCCGCGGCCAAGCTGTGGAGGTCTTGCGGCTGAAATGATGACGATGATAAGGAAAAATAGCTACTAACCTGTTGCTGGTAGAGTGCAACTTGCCATGGCCACTGTCCTTCCAACGTGCTCGTGTCGCCCAGGTTTACACCTTTGTTTAGTAACACCCTTCCGCATTTGGGCTGGAAATAACAATAGGTACTCAGTTTAAATACAACATAACAGCATCACACCTGTAATACCTGAAGAGTAACGTACTCGTAGAGGTGTAACGTAAGTACATCCAAATTTTACCAGTTTTATTGAAGGCCCATGTATTAGGGGGCGACGCTATGGACATCAACCGGGCAAAAATTCCTGAAGAGGTTAGAACTTTTTTATATGGAAGCTGGCATATCGACCCACCGCCATTTTGATTTTTATTCGAAATCGCGGCCCACGATAAAAGTGGCATGTATGGATAGAGGAACAAAAAATGTCATGGAACATGGTACCACAAAGTGTCACGTTATCGAGGTATTTGAAGGTAAAGATCGACATAATGAGTACAATGTCACAATGACCACATAAAAATAGACCTTTTACGTGTCTTTAGGCGTTGATTATTATTAATACTGTGTATTAAAAAAAAAGTGGGTACATTACATACTACTAGGAGCACAAGAAACTTTTCTTTGACATAACATAGCGTTTCATTGCGACGCGTAGCGATTTTCTCGTGCATATATTAATCAACCTGCGAACTATTATTTATTTTGGATACAATTTAACGCCTATACACGTACTCGTAATAAGGCTGTTTTTGACCATATTTACTGATTGTCATTGTACTCATTTATCGATCTATACCTTAAAATATTTCGGTAACGTGACACTTTGGGGTACCTTGCTACTGGATTTTTTTGTTCGTTTATATGTCCTCTATCCATACATACCATTTTCATCATGGGCCGCGATTTCAAAAAAAAAACAAAATGCATGGGCAGGTTGATAAGCCACATCGGTTCCAACCCCCTTCGTGGTGTATGAGAAATTCCATGGAAATTCCTAATGGAAAAACACTGCCCGACCATGGACGAAGCCAGAAGTACTGACACTAGCTTGCTATCCCGGCTTATAAAACTGCCCTGTCAGTTTTAAAACTACCAGTAATATTCAGTTGTATCCGGGTACACTGTAAGTCGACTCCCATCGTGTCTAGAAGACCTTTTTAGATTATAAACTAGAATTAGTAAGTGATGACTAACGTTTTATTATTAAATTGATTGCGGGTAAAATTCTACAACCAGATATTGTTGCATATCAATAGATATTTTTGTTTAAAACTTGTTCTATTTTATTTGTATTTTATATTAGACGGACTTTACCGATTGCGAATACGTATGTATATAAGTATTGGTTCTTATCACGAACAAAGTATGGTCAAACTTGTTATTGCATTATAACCCTAGTTTTGGAGATTTGGAATTCATAAAATGACTCCTACCGCTCTGGGTAGAGCGGTACAAAGTATCAGACTTCTATTGACTAAATACCACCCGTGTTCTTTCTTAGCCTTTTGCGTCGAGCCCACGGTATATCTTTCGAACAACACGTAGCCCCGATGGGAGATGCATTAACACACTTTTTTTTTCATCGAGTTTCGACTTTTCTGTCTTTGCAGAACTTATTAGCAAAGACTTACGAGAAACTAAGTATAAGCCGCAACCAGATTATTAAACTATGGAGTAGGATAACATTTGCATTAAAAACATAAAAGGAAGTATCTCACGATATGACGTCGTCTTTTATTGCGGTGGCATTGAAAATACGATAAATGTACTAACAATGTTTTGTACTGTTTATGACGTCATAGTATGCAATCAAAAAGGTACGCTCGGTTTTCATACGGATGGTGATCTTGGGTTTGTTAGGTATATCTAAATCTGTGGCTCATAAGTTTAAGTACAACGGGCTGGTGTACGCAGCTCCACGCCTAATGCGCGTATTTTGCGTGCGAGTGAGAATATCACTCGATCCACCCCAGCTCCCCGATAAAAGCCAGCAACCCCTTGGTGTTACTGGCAATCTCGCGGAGAGTACCTGAGTCACCGAAGTATTTGGCCCTACTCGACGAATCGATCTGTGGCTCATACTCGACGCCGTTGTTAGCAACTAATACAAAATAAACAGGTCTATATGGCAGGTAAATCCCAGAATTTTCGATATTAGGCAACTAGCACACGGGGTATTTTATTTAAACGCGCAGCTGACGAGCTGATGACGCGCGTATACGCGCTACAAACTGATATTTGAATGCAACTTTGTAAACTAAGCTTACAGGGCGATTGGGGCACGTATACGCACAGATACAGCGATTCCAAACCGACCCTTTTTTCGCGTTTCAAATGAGTTTCGAACGCGCTTCACACGCGCGTTTGTATCGTGTTTAACGCGCGTTTGAATCTATAAAAACGCAAACATTGCCAACTACAGCACCGACGACGCGCCTTCCTAAAACCGCGCGTCGTCGGCACCTAAGAATCAAATTTTCCACGAATCATCCTACATGATGTAACGCTCCACCTTTGTCTAGGAAGTGTCGAATGGGGGGCGTTTCGGGGAACTGTCTATTGTAAATAAGTAAAGTAAAGTAAAGTAAATTTTGACGTTCGAAAAGTGCTGATTATCACCCTAGTTTGAATAAATGAGTTTTGATTTTGATTTTGATTTTGTAACTTGCTAATTTAAACAAATCGATATTGCAACTTCATATTATAAATCCCCCTATATTTTTACTTATGTCGTATTTTAGATTAAGGAGCGCTGACTCGCAAAAAAATTTGGTTATGTTGGTATAAAATGTTTTTGACTGTGATTAATTATTCTTTCATTGAAAATGTTTAAAGTAAGTTCTACTGTTTTTTTTCTAAAAATTTGTATTACTCTAACCATCTTTCTGGAGAACGTAAAATATGTGGACCAGTTAGGTGTAATGACCGAAAGAGTAGGTATAGCAACTATTTTTGTATTTATCAAAGATAAAAGTATAGTAATCTTGATTTTTATTAGATTAAAATTCATGATCAATTTCGACATTGATACCTTCATATACATACGAGTAATAACATGGTGAAAGGGAAAACCGACACACATACAAATACTGATATAAAAACGGTAATATAAAAACGGTGCCTACATCATCATCAGCCTAAAATGTTCCCACTGCAGGGACTCAGGCCTCCTCTCCAATCTACCACGCGGGCCCAGTGCGGGTAGGCAGATGTCACGTGTCTTCGATTTTTTTGGTTCTAAGACGAGGACGAAGGCGGTTTCCTCGCGATGTTTTACTTCACTGTTTTGAGAAAGATAGGTTTATAGAAATGTTGATGAATCTTTTCCACATTGGATTATGATGAATAATAAAACAATGATTATGCTGCTTTGGACCGTCATGGTAGGCCACCAGCACGGCTATTGCGTATCTTTTAAATGACAGTGGCTATCTTACAGTATCTATCAATTAACTGTCAAACGGTTCCATATGGTACTAAACCATATTAACCAATTTGACAGTTAATTCATGGACAATATGATAGCCACTGACATTTATAAGATACGCAATAGCCCTGTTGGTCGTGAAACTGAAGAAATAATATTTTTTGTAACATACCCCCACTTCAGCCTGAGGTCCATGGTTTGGTATGTAGAATACTGGTAACCCTCCACTGTAGTAGTCCTCTTGTCTGAAAACATTTCAATAAATTAAACAGGGCTCGTTATAGAATTGGTCAGCCGAGAAGGGTTGTGGTAAATAATGGGAATTATAATTTGAGAAGTTTTTCTGTCTATTCGTTACTTTAAATAAGTTATCATGATTGCATGGATGATAAAAATTTAAATGAATTATCATGATTGTGTGGCGACAGCGCCATCTATCGCAAACGATGCGAACTAACAATAGACAATTCCTGCATCGCGCTATCAAAGTTATCCGCCACATTAGCCTATATAGAAAATCCCGACTTACATATGTCGGGCAGTTAGCCCACCAGACACAACACCCGTCTGGTCGGAGGATCCTCCCTTTTCTACGGGGGACGAGGAACTTTACACCCTGTTCCTCATGCCCCCCAAGAATCGCATGTGGCTGAAAGAGCGATGAATATAAAATTTATATTCATCACTCTTATTCACACGGATCGCAAGGACAAAGAATATAAATTATATGGTATAGTTACGTGTCGGTATATAGTAACTAAATAGTGCTTAAGACGACGTAAGTAATCTAGAACCGGCCAAGTGCATGTCGGACTACGCACAATGTAGGGTTCCGTAGTTGCCCATAAAATTATGTGAACTCACTAAACTGATTAACAACCCTGCCTACCTGCCTACCTGATGATTTTTGTTTGAAAAAAAAAAACAAACTTACATTTGCAGTTCTAAAACCTAAATGTATGGACATTATGTTTAGGAAAATATTTTATACAAGTCCTTTAGAAGTTGGTCGACTGTTACGCGTAAACTTGTAAAGCCCACTTAGCTGTGATAGTTTTCCTTTTAATTTTGTTATAATATTTTTCACATGCTCAAACATAAAACGAATGTTTATTTTGATGAGTTAATTTTTTTTTGATAGTTTTTTATCAATGATTAATAAGAAATTATAATTAGAATATTTATAGCGTTCATTTTTTAAGATTCTTTTGTTTTACCAATGTTCCTTAAATATAAATATTTGAATTTTAGGTGGTTTAAGTAGCCACACTTGAGTCTAACAAAAATTAGCTTAATATTTCACAAACGAATCCCTTAGTCGATAAAGTGTATGAACAAACGCAATATTTTCCAAAGACCTATCCAGCGACACCACACACTTGCACCGGACATAGCAGACATTTCGAAAAAATAATCATCCCCACTAACGAAGTTATTTTGTAGGTACCTAAAGAAAATAAAAAAGATATATTTTATACCGCGACAGTTTTTGATTGAGTGACGTTTTTATGAAGTGTCTGGCTAGCAGGCCCCGTATGATTATTTTAATTTGTTAAACTTTCAGATCGCCCATTAGTACATGGATTACCAAAAGATTACCAGATTCCAGTTGTACCTCACAAATCCAAAATTTCGCCGTTCTATGAGCTACTTTAGAAAATAGCAAATTTTCATCAAAATTCGGTCCGGTTGCTCCGTGCCTCGGAAAGCATGTTGAGCTGTTGGTTCCGGCCTCATTTTACTTTGGCAGTCGTTACAGATAGTCAGTAACCTGAAAGTCTGATATCCTGCCTTACCAGAGGGTGTCGTATTACCTATTAACTGGGTTGTGGTGGTCAGATATGCAGTAGCTCCATGTAAAATACTGGTCATCCGGTTAGACTGGAAGCCGACCCCAATATAGTTGGGAAAAGGCTGATAGGATTATGAAGAAGAAAAAAGATATTAGTTGGATTGAACTCTTACTTTTCAGTGTCAAAATGTTCAATCTTAGTAGGGGCTGGTACTGGTGGTTGAGTAGTTCTCTGGTAATCATCATAAAATACGCCGCTTACATCTAAGGGTCTTGTTCCGCCATCGTTTGCGACACTGAAAGCAAGATACACGTCTTAAATTTTATTCATTTATTTATGGATTTATTTTCTCCATCTTACGACTATCTTTACCTACAGGGTATATTATCCTAATGCGGTAGTGTACACAACAATAATTTAATTCAAACTTTGTAAGTAATCACAAACACTGTAATTGGAAAATTATCCAACATTTGTTAGGCAGAGCTCTCCATAGGACACTCACATTTTAGCAATAATTTGCATTTAAGTCCCAAGTTATAAGGAGCCCCCGTCAGGGCTACGGGTTGTTCGAAAGAGATACTGCGGTCTCGACACAAGGGCTAAGAAGGAACATGGGTGGTTTTTAGTTAGTAATAGTCTGACACTCGCTTTCGCTCTGCCCAGAGCGGGAGGGGTTATTTGATGATGTCAGAAGCACTAGAGTCATAAAATCAGTATGTGCATGTCTTTTTAAGAAAGCAGTAAGACAACAGTTTACAGCGTTTAACCTTCCCACTGCTGGGACAAATGCCTCCTCTCACAGAGAACCAGTGGCCCGTTCACCACCTTGACCCAGTGTGGATTTGAGGATGACTTTAGAGAATGCCAGTATCCTTACGATATTTCTTTTGAGAGAAGAATTAAGAACTCTCTCCCCCCCTCCCCCCCGCCACATTAAATTGTATCATCTGTTAATAAAAAAAAGCAGTTTCGAAGTAAATTTGATTAAAAAAGGTACTCACTATCCTGAAGACTCAAATCCTGGTTGGGCAAGAATCTGATAACCGTCTCCGAACCAACTTTGAACATTACCTTCCACTGGTTCATTTGCAGGTCTGAACATAGGCCTACTTGGCTGCCTTTCATTTGCCTGATAGGAATCAACCGGTCTAGCCGGTTGAATATTCGGGGATCCAATTCCACTATAAGCTTGAGGTATTTTCTGCGCATTAATATTTGCTTCGTATCTATTTCCAGATATTGTCTGACTTTCTTCAGGTCTAACGTATAATGGAGTATCTTTAGGTTTGTCAACATTTTGTGTCGATTCTACTGGCTTGATTGATACCTTTGCATAAGGTTCGTTCTGCAGACCTTGGTTTCCCGGCCACGTTGCTGCTGTTGTGGTATTATCAGACGGAATTTTAGACCAATATTTTGTTGGTCCAACTTGCTTTACTACAATTTCTGCAATTATTGGCTTAGTATCTTTAGAGCTAAGACTTTGGTTAACCTTTACATTGGCCGAAACCAGAGGGTTTACTGTTGTTTGTGCTGTAGTTTCTTTCCTTGTCGGATATCTATTTACCGATGAAGTTTGCTGATTATTTTGTCCTTGTGATTGACCTTGGGAGTTCGTGGTTGTGTTTCTGTTTGCAGCCTGTGAATAGGACCAATTTTGTACCACTGCATTCTGTTCCGTAGTAATGCGCGTCGGGCTTTCAGTTCGTCTTTGAGACCAAATTTGAGTTGTTGGTCTTTCTGTGGACCAAACTGGGGCGCTCGTAGTAGTAGTCGTTCGTTGCCAAGATTGGGTTTTCTGTGTGGTACGTGAGCTCTCTGTTGTTCTTGGTGTCCAATATTGGGGCGTTAATGTTGTTTTTGTTGTCGGTGCCGGTGTTGTTTGAGTCCAAAACAGAGCGTTTACAGTTGTCTGTGGCTTCTCCGTTTGAAACCAATATTGTGAAGTCGTTTGTTGTTTGTTATAATTTCCTAAAGTCGTACCTGTGGGTCTAGCAGTCGTTCTGGAAATGGCGTCGGGTCGTACAGCTTCATAGCTAATGGCCTTATTTGGATCTATTCTTTCAACTACTTGAGGTGTTTCAGATGTTTCAATTTGACAAATCTCCCTTCCGTTAAACCTTATAAACTTTAGCTTTGGAATGGTATCATTTGCTTTATATTGGATAAAGAAACGCACCCCGAGTGGTTCCTCTGGAGTAATCGTCATCTGAGTATTTTCTATTTTAAAATCTTTATTATCATTAGTCGTTACCTCGCCTATCCAGTTCTGAAATAATAACAAAAATGTCTACACCTTGTAATTGGCAAAAGAAAATTTAACGACACAAAAAGCAATTTCCGGAAAATAAAATGCAATGCAAATCTATTTTATTTTATTTATTTATTGAGGCAAGCCAACGAAATATTTACAAAGATCACAATTAATCGTAAGTCTTCTGTGCTACGCTTGTTATAACGAGGTAATGTTTGATGTAGGGTTGATCTTCACAACTAGTAACAAAACACCAGGACCACCGGTTACACCAGTAACATAACGCGAGCGAAGCCACAAACAAAAACTAGTAAGATAATAAGGAGAAATAAACTTACCCCAAGGATGTTAGCCTTGTTATCAAGCACTATATCTAACCACAGAGCATATAGCGTGGTGTCAGTCGTCAAGTTGACGATCCCATACCACTTGTTCGGCTCCCCTGTCAAAGGTTCGTATGTAAACACACTGGGACATGGTGACACGAACTCAGATATCTGCACACTCTGGCCAGAAGATGGAGCAGCCAGCATTAGAGCCAGGACAGAGCTCAAAGCTCTAATCTGCAATGCATTGTAACTATCAATTTCATAATCACTGAACAAAGGAATGTGAGTGAGCGCAGCGTCTTCGAGAATCATTTTACGCTTCGGTAGCCTGAAAACAACTGCCGGCGGGTTTTGCAGTTCTTTAGGTTATATACTTAGCTAAATTGGTATTATTCTTCTATAATGCCTTTTTGGCAGACAATGGTGTAACGATTTAAAACTACAATAGGTTTCAAATTATCATTTCAATGTTCTCTCAAATAGGTGTTTTTGGTATCCGAAACTGTAAACATGATTTGAGCTATAGATGATTTCATTTCGTGAGTCAACGGTGCAGCAGGTTGTTTAAGGTCAATTGAAATTATTAATTTGGTTATTTATTTATTGAGAGCAGCGTTAGTCCAGTGGTGGCGGCCCTGACTTACAAACAGTAAGTCCTGGGATCGAACCCAGGTAGGCGCATTACTTTGTGTAATTTATGAAATCCCCGCTGCTCTCAAAACGGTGAAGGAAGTTGGTTTCCCCACGATGTTTATCGTAGGGAAACCAAAAACTCGAAGGCATGTGACATCTACCAACCCGCACTGGGCCCGTGTGGTAGATTATAGCCCATCCCTCTCCTAGAGAGGAGGTCTGAGGCTCTGCCGTGGGAACATTATAGGCTGATGATGAATACATTACTAGCGAAATGTGGGTGTACTATTAGATACGTCTCTACCTAACTCTTTGAGCATTATAGGCGTAATGTTATGTTTGTATTTAAATTCACTTGTAAATTATACCCGAGTTACGAAAACCGTTATTAGATTGTGACATCCCTACAGCTATGTTAGCCTGCAACTTTATACAAAAACATTTTAACAGATAACATCAATTATATATTTTGCTAGCTTCAAATTGACTTAAATACCAACACTTGTTGACCACAAAATACAAGCTTCCTTTAAATCAAAATTTTGTGAGCATTATACAAGATTAATTTAGAAAAATCGTTGATATTCAGGTTATGAATCAAGGGCCGGTAAATTTATAACATCACGCCTTGTATTCTCCGAAGTGTTAGGCAGAGGTATACCTAACAGTATACCCAGTTTTTGCAAGTAACAGGGAGCGAGCCTGTCCCCATCAATCGGGCACAAATTCAAACTCCTCTCCCAACTGTGGTGGGAAATCCTGACAAAAATTTACTCGACCCGGGAATTGGTTTGAGACAACTACACCAGCCAACCAATGACAAATGCCCAACAAAATTATGGTCAAGTATCCGCCAACACGTGTTGTGTCCCAGCCAGTGACTTAAAAAAAACCCTTCCTAAAGATTACAGAATTACAAGTGTTACATGTTGAATTGGTAACAGAATCAAATATGTAACACTTGTAAATGAGTTTTCAATGTGCTAACCCAAAACACTTACAAAAGTGTAACCGTAACATATCTGTAACAGATATAAAAGTGTCAACAGTGTTAATAAGTGTAACAGGTCTTACACTCTAACGGCCACGTGTTGTTGCCGTACTGTGCAATTACTAAATACCCAAAAGCTATACTAAAATTGATTATTTCAGTTACACATATTAAGACTTATTAACACATATAAAAGGTTACAGTTTGATTTGGTAACATTATTGTATCTGCTACATTTAAAAGTGAATTTCTGTTAAAACTGTTTTAAAATACAGTATTAAAATACTTATTTTACGGTTACAGTTTGAGTCCCTGGTCCCAGGAGTGTGAAAGTACTTATCGATGTTCATCAACCACTTGTCAAAATCACCATCATGCCTAGCTTTTTCCTAACTATGTTGTCTGCTTCCAGTCTAACCGGATGCAGTGTACTCGTAAATACCTTTATTTACCACATAACAAATGAATGTGCCAAAAATTCAGTTGTTTCTCAAAGAAGGTTTCGACGATTTTATAGGTTGATCGCATATTGAACCGAATAACGTAAGACCGGGAGTTTCAATTGCAACAATAGGCGACGGCCTTTTTTTGGGGGGGGTCGGTAAATCGTCAAATAACCCCTCCCGCTCTTGGGTAGATCGAAAGGGAGTGTCAGACTTCTACTGCCTAAAAACAACTCATGTTCCTTCTAAGCCTTTTATGTCGAGGCCGCGGTATCTCTTGCGACGACGGGATAGGCAACTGCCTTAAACTGTGTCAATAACTAATTGACAAAATTATAATGATTGTTAAAAACTTATTTCTGTAAGACTTTTCTAACATATCGCAATAAAAATCTTAATTCATTTATTCGTTAGGAATCATGTTTAATTTATGTTTTATATGGTGTATCAATCAAATTAATAAACATGATTCCTTAATGATTACTAATTGAAGAATGGAAAAACCATGATTTCTAAATAGCAACACTGCATCAAGAGTCTATTAAAAAAATTGTTTTCCCAAATAAACTTCCTCCTAAGTTAGACATCACGATCTTTATGAATTTCGACGAACTTGAATCGAAACAAAACAATTTAAAATTCTTAGCAACAAACCGGTCCACCATCTATTTGATCACCAATTCACTTAGAGACATTAGAATCACTACACTTTATCACAAAATACATCATCATCCACATCTTTAAACGTACATAAATCATCACTAATATCACCGTAAAGAAATCCCATCCTTACCATGTTTAAAATTCTAAATTTAAAATTAAAAAAGGTACTGATGGTTGTATTTTTAAACACATTCGGCGCCCGCGCCTTATTTCGCAAGAATGACATTTATAAAAAGGAATAATATTATAAAATTCAAGTTTCGAACGAAAAGGAAGAGAGGAAAACATCCTTATGTGCGAAAGAGACAAACGTACATTACTGATGAAGAAAAAGAGACAAATACTTACATGTTGTGATTTATTTAATGAACGAAGATGCAAACCAGTTAGTTCTAAGTCTAATCGTGGCAGAGGTTATGGAATATTAATAAAGTTTTTTTGTCATGTTTTGCATCATTTAATTCCATGGTGAGCCAACAAAAAATATCAAGAATGGCGAATACGTCATCTACGTCTACGTTTCCTTCAAATCAGATCTGTAACTGTCTGTAGGTGTTCGATTGGGTCGGTCGAAGTTTTATTGGATTGGCATTGGGGAAGATAATTTAAATAATACCTTTAAACAAGCAGTTCTTGTAAATATAATTTAAATCTCGGAAACGGCACAACGATTTTCATGAAATTTAGTATACCTACAGGGGGATTCGGGGGCGATAAATCGATCTAGCTACGTTTAGTAAAGCAAAGCCAACCGAAGTTTAGTACTATATACAATAATGAATAACAAACTACTTAACTAAATACATCAACAAAAAGAAAAAAGAAAATTTCCTAAAGTAACTATCCTAACAATAAACAAGGCATCGAACAATTCCGCTACATCGCTGGCGGCTCTTAATGTTGTAACCATAAATATAATAATAATAAAACATCGTTGTAACGTATGTAACGTAATAGATCAAAATATTAATAAGATTTGATTTTTCGGAGAAGTAGAGATCGCCAGTCGTGACTTCGACGGACCAAAATAAAAGTAGGCGCCTAACTCTTGCAAATATTTACAACGAAACGTCATTCCAGGACTGCATTTATTACTTTTATGTGTTTATTTTATAGAATAGGTTGCATGCCTTTTGGTATGTAGCTCTATCTGGTTAGACTGGAAGCCAACCCCAACTTACTCGACACGGTTGCGCAGTGGCTCAAGCAATGGACTGCTGCGCTGCGTGTCGTGGGTTCGATCCCCGCACGGAACCAATATTTGTATGGCCTACAGATAGTTGTTACGGGTCTGGATATAAAAATTCTAGTGCGAGGCTTCTAAACGTCCCGTCGGGGCTGCGGGATGTTGTAAGAGATACCGCGGCCTTGACATATAGGGCTAAGAAGGAACATGAGTGGTTTCTAGTCAGTAGCAGCCTGACACTCCCTTTCGCATTGCCCAAGAGCGGGAGAGGTTATTTAATGATTCCCCCCATGGCTACGAAACGTTAACATATTGTGCTCGTGACTGTACCTGTACCTACTTGGGAAAATCCTGATAGGTGAATGATGAACGGCAACACCACTACTTCCGAAATTGTGAAGGAAAATATCGGGAGGAAAACAACTTTCAACATGTCATGTTTTCGAGTTTCCTTTCGAATTAAGATTCGAAGACTTCCACCAAGATACTCTTAACGGCCCTTACTCTTTTCACAGGGAGGAAGGACGTTCCCCGTTGTCTCTGTGTCACAGCTGTAGCATTAACAGTTAGTATCGTTATATGATATCACCACCCAGTAGCCAGTCAACCAACCCCAACTTCCAATAAGTGGACAGAAACGTAGCAGGCTGTTAATTTAATTCTCAATCCCTCAAAGATTTCACAGAGAAATTATAATTTACCTTCAAAAGTGAAATACTTCAATACGGTACCTTAGTTTACGCGTTGGGAGGTATTCCGCTCAAATTTATTACAAAAGTTTTGAGTATTGTTCTTCAAAAGGAAAAACGGCTACGATTTTTTTTAATACTTTATATTTTCGCATAGCAAGAACTTTGTAGAGAGTAACTGGTATGGATGAGGGATCGCTGAGATTAAATTGCTGTTATCATCGTCATAACTTTGGATCGGAGACCATTCGTTGACATGTGAAATGGATTCTTTGTTAATATTCTCTTATTCTCTTACAAACTATTGTATGGAATCAGTGAAACAGTAGTGTTGCTGAGGACATCAACTCTAGGAAGTGTCGAAGGGTGGACATTTTGGGGGACTGCTTTTTTCAACTGTGATGTTAAAAAAGATTTGATTGTCAGCCTATTTCTTTTAATATAATGTGGAATTAAATATTAATTACCTTAACAACGGTAATGCCATTAACTCATCAGTATCCTGGCATTAATAGCTCTAAATGCGCCTGAAAATAGCTACACTTTAGTTCTCCAGTAATCAGTAGCTGCACTTACAACTTACCAATGACTCACTCCAACTGATTGATACATTCATCAATACAACCACATATTACTTAACTATGTGCTCTCATTAGGACAGCCTTCCACTGCTACGCAGAATGTTGTTCGTGAGGTTTTCAACAATAGCTGTGCTGTTCATTTATCTACAGGCTGAGTTTTTGCGACAATTATGACCCGTTAACTTGGGGTCCAAACTGGGTGGTTTCTGAGAAATCGAACATTTTAAGTATATTTTTCTGATACCTCATACGAATAAACCCTTCATTTTTTTTTTTACTAAGAATTTCTCCCTTTGACAAAAAGTTAAGGTCATATTATTCTAAAATTTTCTTGAAACTGTCATTGTTTATCGAGGCAGATTACGCTATTTACGATTATTTTATGACACTTCTCGTGCATTTTACAAGATCGACTACCTTGCCTTATTAGCTTTTTAAAATGATACCACAGTATTTTTTTAGTATGTAGGTAAATGACCAGAAAACATGGGTTGTTAGAAAATAGTATTTTAATTTGGGTACTGAAATTATCTCGATGCATGTCTTCCTGGTTGCAGATTTTCTTAGTAACCACTAAACTACGAAGAATAAGTACATGTGCGTAGGTCGGCAGTGTCCTGTTATGTAGCACCACCTTTAAACTACTACCTATTATCAATAAGCCCTCATTAGTAGAATTGATTTTTGCCACAGATACTAACTAACGAGGAATATAATGATAGAACATTAATCCATAAAGAAAACATTAAGAATTATTTTTTTCCAATGAGCGGATATTCCGAATATTATATTAGATATTCGGTAAGTATTGGAATATTTTAACATAATTGCTATCAGCTGGTTTCTGCCTAATTTGAGGGCTCATTGCATTTTACGAGGATGGATCTTAACTTTTATGACTATAGCTGCAGAGTTCATAATGGAATGTCTTGTAGGTAATGTATCGTTAATTTATACTGATGTCTTCACCAATTCTCAAGTATCAGGTTAAGCTGAATTGGTTACGGTCATTTCATGGATAGGCCACCAATACGATATTCCACGATAAACCATAATACGATATTCTATCGTTTTGAGTTAAGAGGGAACAAGGCCAAAAAGAAGTAATTGAAGAAACTATTGCCGTCCGGTTATGTCAAGCCCGGGTAAGCTTTATACTCCCCTTTCCTTTATACTCCCCTTTAATTCTCTTCGAAAAGTGAACCGACTGCAGTAAGCTCAATTTTTATTTTTAACTGGACAATCCCCACTTTCTATTTCCTCTTTCAAACCACAGCTAATCAGTAAACTTTCTACTGCTCCAGGGACAACCGAAATAAGCTCCAGTCCCTAATTTTAGGCAATACGCGTCCATTCGACCCGCGTGATTAGAAATGTGGGTCAATTCTAATCAACAGATGTAGGGCCAAAATTCAAAATGTGGGCTTTAATTTCGACCCATGTCAGAAATGAAATGGTTGAATGAATTTTAGCGTAAGTGCTGTTAAGGTTGAAAAGTTAATAACGGAAGGATTTGTTACTGTAATAAGGTAAGCGAGGTTTATTTATGTAAGAGTACCTAATTCCGTGGTACTGAATTTGGCATTATATAGTTTTAATATTTTTTGCGTTATACTTCCTGGCCAAAATATTAAAAATAAGAACTATAAAGGTTCTCAAGATATTTAACAAAATCGGTGGCGCCGACAGAAAGCATGCTTCCTGGCCGCGCATTAACCCCAATTAAAAATGCGACGGACGCCAAAAAGCCATCATCGTCGGTCATCATCGGCTAGTGTTTTAGCTGGGAAGAAGAAGTGGCAGAACAAACTCCCTAGCAACACATCCTCTTATTCTTCTATTCGTGTCGATTCTACTTCTATCTTATAAATGGTGTAGAAGGGCACTTGTTCTCTCCGCCACTGCAATATTTTTTTGATCTAGACTATACTTTGGAACCCCCTAGTATATTGGGGGTCAAAGTTCCAAATTTTTCACAGGTGTTTTTGGAAAACTAGTTTTTCAGGTAACTCTACTAAACTCCATGACCCGTTTATTATTCAAAGCATCCACATTAGCACAATGTTTTAAGAGTGGTACATTGAGTTTTACCGTAAAATGTGATTTTTGACTCAAAAAAAACCGTATCCCAGCAAACATTTTTGCGTAGGGGTGTTTGCACCACATAAAATGAACGCGTGCCAAACTAGTAGGCCTATTGTTTTATTTTCCAACTAGCTTTTTGTTTGCGGTTTCGTTTATGGCTTATTAGTAGGTTGACATCGAAAAATATATATGAAATAAAATAGAATCAAAACACGTTTTGTGTGTGTGCCCCCGCCCTCCTTCATACCACCAAATAGACCGATAAATTGCCTAATGCGCAGCTTGAGCTTAGCTAGAACTTAGTTTGATGTACAGCAGAATGTTTGGTTGACGGCTGCATGAAGGGTTAATTTACACCCTGTATGGTTTGGGCCCAGCAGCACATCTGTCTGTTAGGTTAGAAGAACCAGATTCTTTACAATACAATACTATAAGCTAATATTACGATTTCATTAATTACGTCTGTTTTTATATCGTACTCCTGAAATATCAAAGCATTCTTATATGTTAATAATGTTCTTCTTTTGGTGCGCTCAGCACATCATTGGCGATTGCGACCAGTAAAGGTCAACGACGCAGTCTGGGTAGTAATGAATCATTGTCATCATAGTTTCAGCCGAAAGACGTCCATTGCTAGACTTAGGTCTTCCCTAAGTGTCACCACATTGAACGGTCCCGTGCGCCTAGCATCTAGCGGATCCCCGCAACCTTTACCAGATCATCGGTCTTCGTAGTAATAGATGCCGAATTTAAACTTAAATTAACAAAATTAAGTAATCAACTTACCGATCGAAACGCCGAAGCAGGTACACCGTCAATCAAACAATATGAACTTAATTAATAAAGACATAAAAATTATTATTACAAACACGTATTTCATTCACGCCAATTATTGCTCATGTTGTTTCGGAAGGTACATCGATATTATGTCCCTATATTTTGATATTTTGGTTGCAAAATAATTGAGCCTACGTTTATAGGACCAGAAAAATAAGAAACGTAAATATAACATCACGCCTGTGATCTCGGAAGGCATAAAGGGTGTAAAAGTACCCTTAATGAAACCGAAAGTCACTGCGAATTTTTTATTTGTTCTAGACCATACCTGAAAATTGGAACTTTAACCCAAAATATCTAGATAGTAATAGTAATATATAGATATTTTGGGTTAGAGTTCCAATTTTTCACCGCTTTTTTTTTAATACTAGATTTCTAGGTTATAGCTTCACCTAAATTACCTCAATGAACCGTTTACAATGTAAAACATCCACTAGCACAATATTTAAAGAGTGCTACAATGAGTTTTACCGTAAAATGTGATCTTGGACCCCAAAAAAAAAATCGTTTCCCAGTAAAAATATATGCGTGGGGGTACTTAGTTTGATGTACCTACACAATGCTAGGTTGACGGCTTCGTAAAGGGTCCGTTTACACCCTGTATAGCATAGGCAGAGGTGTAGGTACACCCACATTTTACCAGTTATGTTTAAGTCCCATTATAAGAATAGGGTAGTTAACAAACAAAATCTAATTAGTCCGTCTTATAGATCATATAGACCAAAAACTATTGGACACGTATTTTTTTCTTTTTTCACGTAAACAAACAATGAAGACGATACAGTGCAAAACTCGTATGACGTCGTACTTTAAGACATTAGTATGACATTTTTTAGCGGTCAGTGACGTCACCAACCCCCACTCAAATCTTTGACGCGTTTTATCTTCGTCAATTTCTATAAGTCAGTAAACATCCCTATTCTTGTCTTAGTGTAAGTAAGTATACGATACATTCTGCAATCAGAATTATTCTGCATCAAAACTTATTGCTTGGCATAGTGCCAGCGAAGTGTAAACACGTAGTTATGCCTGATTAAGAGGAGGCTCCCTAAATTTATGTTAATTTGCATTAATATTCTGAAACAGTCGTACATACAATCAAAATGGAACTTTAGTATATGATTTATTGGATCTTTTTCTTTCCATGTACAAGACAGTTACGTAATTGTAGCATATTCGCTCGATTCATTTTTTATTCGAAAATCATGTCTTTTTTTAACGATTATTACATTTTTCCTCAAGATTGCTCCGCCTTTATGTCTAAAATAAATGTTCACTGTAAGAAAATATAGTTTACTATCCAGCCACAAGATATTTTTTCTCCAGATCAATTACTACTTTAGTTATAAACGAAATAAGAATTGAGACTTACGACATTTAGTTTCGTGCTCGAACGCGATCAAAGAGCGCACGCGGTTTTCGACTTTATTACTGATGTGCTAGCGTCTAGCACATCGCGCGGAGTGGCGGGGTGAATGGGGTGGAGCTTGCGTGGAAATTATTTTAGAGTGCCTGGTCTTAAGACTCAAACAGACTCACTTAATAATAATTATGGCACTCGTCAATAGCGCAGCAATCATGAAGTATTATCCAAAAATATTAACTGTGCAATGGTTTATATGCAACGGCCTATCTGCAGCGCTATTGCGTATCTTTTTAAATGTCAGTGGCTATCATAGTGTCCATCAATGAACTGTCAAATAGTTCCATTTTGTACTTAACCATAACCAATTGGACAGTTTATCGATGGACACTATGATAGCCACTGACATTTAAAAAGATACTCAACAGCATAGCTGACCTCGACAGCTCAGTTACTAGGTAATACGGTACTCCTTGGTATGACTGGTTGTCAGACTTTCAAGCCACTTTTACCTGTAACGACTGTCAAATATCTGTCGTTCGTGTGTGTAGTGTTTTCCTAAGCACGCAGGAAACTCTGTGTGCTATCATACGACGGCATACGGTTGGCGCAATGGCTCAAGCAGTGGACTGCTGCGCTGCGTGTCGCGGGTTCGATCCCCGCACAGAACAAATATTTCTATGGCCTAAATTTTTGTTGTGAACGCTCCCTCGATACAGGCGAAATTCCTAGTGAGGTGCAACGATTTTCTTAAAAAAAAACAGATTTTAATGCGTGCTTACCATATAATTGGTCAATCTTGAAAACCGATGGTGCTAATTTTTAAGCCACAACCTCCTAGTCGTAGTCATAATAAAAATACAGATTAATAAAAATCATTACATTAATCATACACATAAACAATCAATTTCTACAAAAACATTTCGTACCAACGAAAACAATGTTTTTGGTAGAAAAACTAGTTTAGAAACATGAACTCGTTCTTAAACATAAACTTGTTTGCTCACGTGTATATTACTAAGTTCTGCTACTACTTTGACCTCGTCAAGTGAGCATCATTCTTATTTCAGTGCCTGTCATGAAATTACCTTTATTGTTACTGAAATACGGGATAAATTGGAATAACTCTCTAGGGTATTTCACCAAACAAATCTAATATTACTCCGTCAGATAGATTATCAAAAAATAATGGACACGTATTTTTTCTTTGTCACTTAAACCAAAGATGAAGACGATACAGTGTTTCGAAAAGTCGCGTCAAGTCGTATGACGTCACAAGGTTAGTACGTTTTTTACCCACAAAGCGACGTCAACAGCCCCCACTCATGATCTTTAAAAAAAACACATATCCAATATTTTTCTATTATCAATCAGACGGACAAATTAGATTTTTTTGGTGAAATACCCTATTTACCTTTATATTTGCTCCCAGAAAGATCATAGGTCACATCGCAATAAAATCGAAGTGTCAAATTAACAAAATAATAATTAGTGTAAAGAAAGAAAAAAAACAATGTGCCTAATAAAAACATTTTTTAGGCACATGCTCCAAGTGCACACAGCAAAAAAATAATTTTATATATTTTTGGAATTCTATGTACATTAATTAAAAACTATAAAATAAACTAACAAGAAACTATAAAAGGGCATCGAAATACTGCTGTTCAACGCTGTCAGCTGGTAATTGCCCAGAAGACGGGCTGCATTGCCACGTTGTATGGCAAGTATGGCAACAAAAATAAATTAAAAATCCTAAATGTAAGCGGTAGAAAAACGAAATAGTATTGTGTGTCTCACAGCTGTGTCAAATAGGTCCACTTCAGCAAACTGTCGAGCAGCTAGTACACGTCCTTATCTAGACTGGTGTGATGATGTGTACACGTTAATATTATGGTTTAATAACTTCCACAGGATCAAAAATCGAAAACAGTATCAGAAATCCATGGTAGGAATTTAGCTAAGTCTGTGTATATGACGTAGTGAAATGTGTCGCATCGCTTTCTGCCGTATCCTGGTGCGGCTAGAGACGCAATTCCTCGCAGGTACCAGGTAGGACCAATCTTGAAGACCATGCCGCTGCCGGCACTTGCACACATTGATGTTTCTAGAAAAAGAACAGTGACTCATCTGAATTATGGTGATACGAGTTGTGCTCATTTTTATTTCATTATTCTAATTTTATTCTGCCCACTAAAAATGTTTTGTTAATGTTTTGTTCTTATATACTACTACCTACTTAATATTGTTATTATAAAAAAATCATTACCCTTCCTTTTGGCTTCGCCGTAGTCGGGTAAAAAGAGATAAACACCTCTTTTGTTTTAAAACCGACTTCATAGACAGATGTTTCAGAAGTTTAAAAGGTTTTTTTTTCTTATTTTAGTTGTAATACCTATCCTATTCCTATACAAATAATTATTTGCTTTGTAATTTATTTTACATTGAACAATTTTTGGAATTTATGTCGATTTTTCAAATACCGATAGACCACTTTCGATAAAAAGTTCTTATTTAAATTTTATCGAATTTGGTCGATCGGTATTTGAAAAATCGACTAAAATTCCAAAAATTGGGTACTGACTACTACTGACTAGTAGTTTCTTCAAAGGGTATACCTCTTTGAAGCTCAGCTCACCTGTCAAGTCCTGGGTTCAATGCCCGGGTCGGAAAAAACTGCTATTGGAATTTTCCATTAGAAAATTATTACCACTTAGCTTGGAATTTAGCGGTATAAAACCCCGGTGTCTCAAGCACTTTACGCCGTTGGTCCCGAGCCAGCAGGGCTATTGCGTATCTTTTTAATGTCAGTGGCTATCTTATAGTCTCCATCAATTAACTGTCAAATGGATCCATTTTGAAACCACAACCAATTTGACAGTTAATCCATGGTCAATAAGATAGCCACTGACATATAAAAGATACGCAATAGCCCTGCTGGTCTCTTTCAGGTCGTGTCAGATTACCGTCCCATCCCATCGGACAACGATACAAAAAGAACACAGAGTGCACCTGTGCCTGTGCACACACTTGTGCACTAAAATATTTCCCGCGCCGATGGCTAATCTCCTTTATGATGGCCACCGTGACCGAAAACTGTCAGAAGGACAATATTAGTGTTTGTGCGTTGGTGTCCTTTTCGCCATGCTTGTGTCTTAAAACCATAACTTAAAACTCTATCTTACCGTTTCTATTTCCAGCGCAGTACGTGAATTCTGACGTAAACAGCGAAAACTTTTCGTTAGAGTCGTTGCATGTCGTCAGATTCACCACCAGCACGTCCTCCTGAGTTAAGTCTTCCATTAACTCGTTTGTGTCTTCATAACGCCAGCTTAGCAACTGAAAATCAAAAGAAAACAGGCTTAACCTCAAGTAGAGAAGAGAAGAGAAAGAATGACAAAAAAAAACTAAGATTTTTATTGGAAATCCCGTTGGCATGTCTTAGGTAACATTTTTGAAAGAGAACACCATTTATTCTATTTAAGGTTTGAGAAGATGCATTAGACCAGCCGGAACATAAGACCAACAGTGCCTCGTATTTCTACAAAAGCAATAATCTTCAAAAGCAAAAATCATAAATCTGTTTTAGCAATAATTACATACATATTTGACTTTGTCACTACCAGTGTCGATGATAACTTGCTTTGTCTAGACCTCCTGTAGTTTTACCAAAGCGGTTCAGCCGGTTTAAATATTCTGAGACCTCTTAAAAAGGCTGTGCAGTGCCTTTATTATTATTTACGCAGCTTGAGGTTGACGATGCGATTGAGATGTGATGGCGCAAGAGTCACTCTTATCGCATCCCATACAAAAGGCCTACCTATCTTCCAAGGCAACAAACACATGCATGACATCCAGTCTTTTTCTTCTTCCAAAAAAACTGGAACGTCGACGGTGACAAGAACTCGTCGGATGATGTCGTTGACGTTTGCGTGCCACACAAAACGACCTGCACTTCAGCTGCATGACAAGCCGTGGTGACCTAGGCTGTTAATAACTTTACCACAGTGACAGCGATGAGGAGGGCAACAGGCGGCACCAATGCATAAAGAAGCACCATTAGAATTTAGAATTGCGATATTTAGATATTGAAACAATCAAAGACTGTACTGTATAAGACTACTGAAGTCCTATTAATATTATAAATGCGAAAGTATGGGAAGATGAATTGGATGGGTGTTTGTTACCTACTCTTTCACGCAAAAACCACAGATCGGATTCGGATGTAGTACACAGACAGTTTATACTCTAGATGAGAGACATGTTACAAAATCAATACTTACTAATCCCTTTGTTCCAACTATGTTGTTCAGATCTGTGTAGTGTTTTGGCCACAGACAGGCCGGTTTGACCCAGTCGGTGTATTTCAGAGGCCGGTGCAGTTCCAAAATCGCCGCATTATGGCTATACGTGGAAGCCTTATACAGCGGGTTTACTATTATCGTCTCCACCTGAAATTTATGGATGAATTCTTAGTACAGCATATAACAGAAATGGTGGTTATATTTCTGGATTCTGGCATTTTCCGCATGGGATCGGCATCGTATTCGCGGAAATTGATTAGGTGTCGAAATTTTGTATTTTCCACCTGATAAGTAGTTTCGAAAACATCGAGACAGATTGACGAGGGGCAGCGAGGCAAGATCAGGCAGTGCATAAAAATCAATGAAATACTTACATACCTAACCTGCACTCCGTCATGGGCGTCCCAAATATTGTGCAACCCCAGGAAGACCGAAAGGGTGTCGAGTCCCACGACATGTTCGGTAGCCTTCTTGGTGACGCAGTGAGCTGCCGTGATGACGTGTCGAGCCGACACCAAGGTACCTCCGCAGATGTAGGAATGACTCCCATTCTGGCAACATAGGATATAATTATAAGCTGGTTTTGTAGTTCTATATTTTTTTTAAAGATAAGACGGATAGATTATGGAAGGAACGATGCAAAAGAAAGGAGTATGATGGTGGCGTGACAGCTCAGGAAGGAGAATGGAAGAACAAAACATGATGCGCTAACACCAACCAGAATGAGGCAAGGGCGGCGGGTTGTTTGAAAAACATACCGCAGCAAAGAGCTAAGAACGCAGGCGTATATATTTAGTCAGTAGTAGACTGACACTCATTTCCACTTCGCCCAGAGCAGGAGGAGTCATTTGATGATTTCCCAACCACCAAAATAAGAAAAAGGGCCAGAAGATGACGACGTAGTCAAAAGGTCAGCAAATCAAGAAAAAAAATATTATCGTACTCTTTCTTACCTCGTTATGATAAAGAGCGATCTGCCACGGCCATTGGTATTGCAATATGGATTTACCATCCTGATTCCTTGTTTTGGCCACCGCTGTACCGCATTGAGGCTGCATAATAAAACAATAAAAACACTTTAGGCTTGTAACTCATATAAAATAAATAGTCTTTGTGTGGTTTTCGTTTATTTCAAAATGACTTTGGGTTGGCAATTTGCGTCGTCGTTCCGCCTACACCAAGAAAATAGAAATTACAAGGATTACAGGCTGAATAAAATCAATTCCTGACACAGCATTTTATCCCACAGAGAGCATGGCAATTTCATTCCTGCCATATGGAAGACATGGCAGGAAAGAAATTGCAAGCACAGTATACAAAAAGACACTACATTGTTGTGGAGTAGACCAAAATTGCCAAAATAATCAAGACGGAAAAAAATGCAATTGCTGCGGAAGATTATTTGGCGGGCTTGATCCACTCACTGCTGCGTAAAAACTGGCTGCCTTTTGTGCAGGTAGTTTTTACTCAGCAGTGACTCACTGGTCTCCGCGTCTCATTCAGGTCTTAATATCAGCGCGTATTGGGTATAGGCCTCCCCTTTCTTTTGCCGCCGCCCGTCGGGGCTGCGGGATGTTGTAAGAGATACCGCGGCCTCGACATAAACGGAGACGCTCCGGGCGTCGACGGCCACATGATGGTTTCCTGCCACCGTTGAAGCGGGCCAGTGGACGGTGAGTAATGACAGAAGAAGAAGAACTCTGACACTCCCTTTCGCTCTGCCCAAGAGCGGGAGGGGTTAATAATAATTGATGATTTTCCACCCGCCAAAAAAATGAAATAAAAAAGGGAAATAATAATAGAATCATAGTGTATGTTATTAGAATTACGAATGAATGGCTCACCTTTCCGTCAAAGCCTATCGGGTTGGTAGTTTTTCGGCTTGTTAATAGTCTTAAGGTGATATCGACACTCCTATCCACAGGCCAAGGCCTGCCACTGAAGTAAAAAAGTGGTCAAGATGTTAATAATGTGAATTCATAATTCAACAAAAATATATTTAGTGATTCCAAAAATGTATTATGGGATAAGGAAGCAATCGGCATGGAAACTCCAAAAAAAGCATTATAACTGAACGATAGTTTTCGTAAAGTATATAAAGGGTGTAAAAGTACCCTTAACGCAAACGAAAGGCATTTGTTCTCCCCACCACTGCGATATTTTTTTAGTTTTAGACCATACCTGGGAACCCTAGGGGGTAACGGAGATATTGGGGGTCAAAGTTCAAAATTTTGCACAGCTGTTTTTGTAAATACTGGTTTTTCAGGTTTTAACTTTACTTAAATTACCTCCATGACCCATTTACTATTCAAAGCATACACTAGCACAATGTTTTAAGGGTGCTACATTGAGTTGTACCGTAAAACGTGAATTTTGACCCCAAAAAAAAAAGTCGTTTCTCAGTAAAAAATTTTGCGTAGGGGTACTTAGTTTGATGTACAGAATGCTAGGTTGACGTTTGTGTGAAATGTTGATTTACACCATGTAGATAGAGTAACATTAAATTATAGACCAGAATTGTAAATCAGCAGGAAGGATGAATCGCATGATACGAAAGCCATGACGGTGCCAACGGCTTTGGTGGGTCAAGTTGATAGAAGAGTGATATTGATGAATGGAAAGGACGACAAAGACCAAAGAAAAGATGGATGGATTATGTGAAGAACATGATGATTACAGGTTCGAATTTTAAAATAAAAGTTTCACCGACTCGAAGTTACATGAGTCTAGAGCAGGAATATGGATATGAATATTGTAAAACACCTCTAGAAACATCTTTATACACTAGTGTTATGAACTCACTTAATTGTAACCCCCGTACCTAGTATGATCCTTAAAAACAGGCTTGTTCTTGCCCTCTGCAGCCGCTGCTCTACAGATATCCAATCCATTCAATCTTATAGAGAGGAGCTTCGGTCGTACCTTTCCATATTGTACAAAAAACTTCACCCGTACGGGTTCACCAGGGTTGATCCGAAGGGAGGTGTTCTGAATTTTATAGTTCTTGTTGTCACGAGTGGAGACCTCTCCTAACCAGTTCTGTAAGAAACGGGATGTAGGTACATTATACTAATATTAGAAAGCCGAGTTTTGTTTATTTGGTTGGTTGAACGCGCTAATATTAGAAACTACTGATTGGAATTGAAAAAATCTTTTTGAATTGGATAGTTCATTTATTGAGGAAGGTTATCAGCTATATTATGTGTTGCAGATTAAATTGCGTGGGTAAGCTGGGATATAATAAAACCACTGGTGTCAAGGGTTCAATCAATTTTATCTTCGGAAAGGCCGAACAAATTAAATGTTGAGGAAGGAAAAGCTAGTGAACCCGGTCCCACCTCACACGGTATTTTCTATTTGACAAAATAAGGTTTTTTTATGACATGCAAAAGGCAATAATAATGTATCACACACAAACTTTCTGGATGGAACGCATGTCTAAACTAAGTTATTTTCCTGACCTTTTCACAACCACGAAAGCCGACCCCAAGGCTTCCGCTGAATACCAGTATTTATATGGAGCAACTTTCTACCTGACCTCCAAAACCCCGTTGGAACTGGGTAATAATATGTTCACCCTTCGGGCCACTAACTGTTACAAGCACTGGTCAAAGACCTACAAATGACAGCCAGGACCAACGGACTAAAGTGCTTTCCAAGCCTCGGAAGAAGCACTGAATGTAATGGGTGGTCACCCATCCACAGACCAACCTAGGCAAGCGCAGCTCAACTTGAAGATTGATCCGAGCGGTTGTACATTTCCAAAGTGTGTCTCTCTCTAAAATCTCATCATCTCATCAGGCGGGTCGCTAGTTGTAAAGAAGTCGATGATCAAAATATTGTTTTTCGACTCAATATATTTTGTTTACTAGCGTGAGGGCACATAGTAAGTACATCGTCACCTCTGCGAGAGTACATTTTAGCACACGTTACGTTTTTATGACTAGAATACAAAAAAACATGTGGCTAAACAGAATGAATTTAAAGAAGGAAAAATCTAATTTTCGCAGAGCGAGTACTTTAATAATAACATAGTATGCTAATTGTAAGATAATTGAGCTGTGTTGGTGTAACAACATTATTACAAGTTTTTTTTTAATATTTACGTTAATGGTCTTTATCAGGGTTGTTACTAGGTACCTAACTAAGTGTATGAAGATCATTTTTGAAAATTGCGTAAAGATGGCTTTAGTTTTTTCGTGTTGTACACAGGTCCACCCCTGCATGGAATATTGCAGCCACTTATGGAATCATCATCATCATCAGCCTATAATGTTCCCACTGCAGGGACTCAGGCCTCCTCTCTAGGAGAGGGATGGCCCATAACACTACGCGGGCCCGCGGGTATTGGTAGATGTCACATGTCTTTAAATTTTTTGGTTCTAAGACATGCCGGTTTCCTCACGATGTTTTCCTTCACTGTTTTGAGAGCAGTGGTGATGAAATAAATTACACGAAGTAATGCGCCTGACTGAGTTCGAACCCACTATTCGTAAGTCGGGGCCGCCACCACTGGGCCACCACTGCTCTGCTCCAATTATGGAATGGCTCAGCAAAATACCAGTCAAAAGGTATATGGAGACGAGACGTTGCTTCTCGGTTTTCTACAGACTGTACCTCTGAGAGTGTGTGCAGGAGCTCCACGACGTGATCTGACTATCACTCTTTAACTAACGGCCCAGTAGACGTACTCCGGCATACTATCCACACAAAACCAGCTTGTCTGCGGCTGTGCCCGCATGTAGGTCAAAAATTATACCAAGAGGTTCATACGTATTCCACAACGAAATCCGTTCATACTATCTCACAAACTAACAAACAAGTTTTCAAACAAAAAAACTTACCCCAAGAAACTCGGCCGTGTTATCAAGCACAATATTAAGCCACAGCGAGTGCAGAGGGCTGTCAGTGGACAAGTAGACCACTCCATACCACCGGTTGGGTTCGGAACCGGTCGGTTCGTAACTGAACACGCCAGGACATGGCGAGATTAGCGGAGAGTAGGAGTCCAGCTCCAGTGAGGGTGCGGCTAAAACCGCCAGCAACATGCACCGGACTAGGATCTGTTGAGTTAAATATGATTTGATCTTTGGAAATAAACTGCTATGCAACTTATGACGTCAATAAATGCTACATAATTAATTCTGTATAATAATTCGGTGCATATCATACCGCCCGAACCCGATTTCAGGCCAAACTAGTTTGTCCTAGGCTAAACTAAGACTCATCACAAAATAACGATCATAGAGCAAATCGTTTAAATAGGTTAAGGTAGAACTTTGACCAACTACGCGCGAGCCGAGCGAGCGTAGCGAGCCGAGCGAGCGTAGCGAGCGGTGTCTCGGAAGTGTCTGGCGAGCGCTACATCTGAGTTGGGTGCAATTACTTTGTTTGGAATCTTGACACAATAAACCGGTTTGGCCTAGGTAAAACTAGTTTTATCTGAACACATGAATTATTTACTCATAGAATCACTTTTGGGGGGAAATCTTTTAAGAAGAAACCTCAACACACTCGGTTTCTGAACAGTTAAACTAGTAATTTAGAAAGGTTACTAATAACGACACCCACCTCGAACGTGAACAAGTCCATTGTCATTTTTTGTCAACACAAAATGATATCACTATTCTTCCATTTTCCAGAAAACTTACACGGTTCAGTTTCACATAAACACATCATTTCACAAAGCCCTTTTGTAGTGTGTTTTTAATTGTTATGTAAACAGGCAAGAGCGATGATATTCATAGGGTGCCTGGAAGTATCTGGATGACAGCTGCTGAGAATAGACTTTAGTGGCGTGCGTTTGAGGAGGTCTATGTCCAGCAGTGGACTGCAATAGGCTGACGATGATACAGTTAGTTTATTATATATGTTTGCCACTATGATTGCACCGTTCTTGTTATCAAAATTCTAATCATAGTCAAAAAGATTTACTAATAACTTAGCGTGAATTTGTTTAAAATTTTATCAAACATTGCTACGATTTTTTTTCTTATGATAGGCGACGTTCGCCCCGCGCGCTCTTGGCTAAATGACAAACAGAAAACATGGCGGTAATAATATTGGATGTCAAGGTATACCAGATATGTAAACGAGAATTTTAATGAACTGCTCTGTATATAATTATATATTCCACGGGTGACGTAACATGAAGTGATTTGATGATGATTAATCTTATTTAGGTACCTCCTTTGAGAGTTAGTAAACGTTACATTGAGAGCAGTTGATGAGTCTTATATGTAATTCGTAATGGCCCGGACTTATGCGATGCAGGTGGTTAGTTTTGCAGGTTGGTCTGTATTCATTAAAATACCGAGTTTCCTCCACGCCTCGGAAAGCAAGTCAAGCTGTAGGTCCCGCCCATCGGGGCTGCGAAATGTTGTAAGAGATACCGCGGCCTCGACATAAAGGGCTAAGAAGGAACATGGGTGGTTTTTAGTCAGTAGAAGTCTGACACTCCCTTTCGCTCTGCCCAAGAGCGGAGTTATTTGATGATTTTCCACCTGCCAAATAAAAAAAAAAGCTGTAGGTCCCGGCTGCCATAATATAGATCTTTGGCAGCCGTAACGGCTGCCAAAGAGGGTAGGTAGTCAGGGACCTGACAGTCCGACAACCATTCTTACCAAAGGGTATCGTATTACCCAGTATTAACCGGGTTGTGGAGGTCAGATATGCAGTAGCTATATGTACAATACTGGTATTCAGCTGCATCCGGTTAGACTGGCACCCGACTCCAAAGTAATTGGAAAATGTCTTGGCAGAAAATGATGGTTTCAAGCACTCCCGACATAACAATTGAGACCATAATGACCAAATTGACGCTTAGGTGCACCTTGTGTTTCTGCACAGCGCGTCGGTGTCAGCAAAATGAAGGAAGAACGCCCGATGCCATTGCTGAACGAGGTAGGCACAGAATCGTGAAAATAAGCATAGACAAAAGAGACCCGCCAAAAAAAAAAGTTGCGGTATGTTGTAAGAGATACCGCGGCCTCGACATAAATGGCTAACAAGGAACATGGGTGGTTTTTAGTCAGTAGAAGTCTGAGTCCCTTTCGCTCTGAGCGGGAGAGCGGGACCCCGTTATTTGATAATTTTCCACACGACAAAAAAAAAGCCAGTCTGTCAACAATATAATAATAATCAACTTTGTAGATTATTTTCCTTCTTTCACATTCAGTATTACAACATTCTTAGATATTTACAACTTCATTTCTTCTTCCACAACCCACTTCGTCCGAAAATTTGTGATAGATAACTCGGCTAATATGCATGATATAATATTAATTTGTAGCCTTCTAGACGACCTTTGTTCGTTTTAAATTATTATAATAATACTACAAAAGTTAATAATCATATAGAAACCGATCATGATTGGAAAGACACGTGGCGCCATCTATTATCACAAGAACGACTTTGTTGTTTTCCTCGCGAACAGCACTTTTTTCGAGATAAATGGTACTCTATGGATGTCTGTTTCTGTACAAAACACTCGACAATTTCAGTAAGATTGGTTGAGTGGCAGGCCAATGGTCTTTTCAATTCTCGGTAAGTCTCAACCAGCTCCGAGACCACCCAAAGCCGTATTTGATGCCTTTCAAGTTTTTTTTTAACGTTTTTGATTTTAAACACAAGCAGGTTTTACACCAGATTGATCTTTTCCCTAGTATTTTTCTAACCATGTTGGGGTTAGCTTTCAGTCTATCAGACCTGCACCTTGTTACTAGATAATATAAACTTGCCTACTAAACCTTGGTAGACTGGTGATCAGATTTTCGAGCCACTGACTACTGCCACTAACGACTGTCAAGTGACACACTTTTCCAAAGCAGGTAAGAGACCCGTCCGCGAGAAGCGTAGTTTGACCGTCCGCGTCAATGAAACCGTGCGGTTTTCATTATTTACCAGTAATAAACAGCTCCTTTACCTACCTTTTCTGCGCAAAAGATGACGATTGGCATTCTTCATTACGGATCAAAATAAACAACATTTTTTTATGGGTCGCTCAAACCGGTACGGACAAGTTTAGGGCGCCGCTGTGAGAGTACAGTGTACTTACTGAATCATGTGTCAGTTTACGGAATCCCGGTTGGTGAGCCGGTTCGGTTCAACAGTCAGCAGCCTAACACCACCGGTAATTACCTAGGTACTTTGTTTATTGCTATATCTATCGACTTTCCAGTCATTTGAGGATCAACAGCAGAGTTTACACGATCTACAACCTTATAAATACATCAGTAAAGAGTAGTTTCTAACCGCCAATAAAAGAGAGTAGGTTCTCAAGCCGACGCGTCTTTCTAAAACAAGTGTATATTAATGCATTGTGTGTTTCGTATGTGTGGCGAATAACAACTAGTAAATAAACGCAAGTCTCATCACTTCATGACGTCATCTTTGAATGTATTAAAAACGAGTTGTATAGATTTCAAATCCTCAATTTGACCGCTAACATTATCGCCATGATTTCCTCTTTTGTCATTCTAACAGACTCCGGTGCCGATGGCGATCGACGCCGGACGATAAAAAATAATATTTGATGTGAAAAAATATTTACGAATGCAAGTTTTTACGAAAACCGAGTGATTTTCGTTTAAAATGGTAAGGAAATTTATGAAAAACTTCGTTTTTGTGATTTTATTTTAAGTGTGAAGTTATGTTGGTGTGTGAGGTGTTGTGTTGGTAAATAGGTATGTGCAAAAGATGAGTTTTATCCCTTTATGGCTTATTTTAGACGTAGCCTTTTACACTAATGGCAAGGTCATACTATTAATAATATCCTTCTTAAAATAATTTTAATATAGTGTTTCCTTTCCTTAAGAGTATGTATGTGTTAAAAGTGTGTACATATCTAATGCCATCTTGTATGTAACAAACAACGTTCATTAACCTTAAAAGATTTTAGAGAAGATCTGCGGGAACGTAACAAACACACATACAATGTCAATTGTTATGAGATAACAAAGATAAAAACAACTGAATAGTGAACCTTCATTTTTTTAAGTCAGTTAAAAGGAGTGCTATGCTAATTCCAGAATTTTGTTATTCATGCTACGAAACATAAGCAAGTAATTAAAAGACGACCACTTGCTTATATGTTCGAACCTCATCATGTGTGTGTTTAAACCTCATGTAATATGAGGTTCAAAAAGGGAGGGATTGGAGTACAGAAAACACAATAGGAGGGTATGGGATAATCACTCTGGTATCACCGGGTGCCTACCTTCTGCACCTACCTTCGTCGTGTAGTCGGGGACTACCCTGACAGATAGGGCTGTCATCTACCCTGGTCAAGACGGAGAATGAAACCGGCGAGAGATGTCGTGCGTTTGTTCCACAGGGATCGGTTTTGGGGCCGCCCTTGTGGAACATCGGTTACGACTGGGTGCTGCGTGCCGACCTCCCTAGCGTAGTCTGCTACGCGGACGGTACGCTGGTGCTGGCACAGGGGGGGTCGCACGAGGTGACGGCCGAGAATATGACACGCGGGGTTGCGATAGTCATTGCGAGGATCCGCTGGATCAGCTGGATCTCGAGGTGGCACTTCACAAGTCCGAAGCAATATGCTTCCATGGGCGTGGGAATGTGCCACCATCGGGATCCCAGCTAACGGTGGGAGGGGTTCCGATCGGCGTCGCGTGTACTTTAAAGTACCTAGGACTCGTCCTCGACAGCCGATAGAACTTCGTGGAGCATTTCCGACGTTTGGATCCCAGACTGGAGCTGGCCGCGGCTGCTTCAGGTGGATTCTGCCCAATCTGGGGGGACCAAACGCCTCCTGCCGGAGGCTCTATGCGGGGATTGTGCAAGCTATGGCCCTTTACGGGGCCCCGATGTGGGCGCCTGCTTTGAGGAAGCGGGCCGCCCACTACCTAAACGTGCCCCAGAAGGTTATGGCCGTAAGGCTGGTACGGGGTACCGCACAATCTCCCGCGAGGCGGCGAACCTCCTTGCCGGATTGCCGCCATGGGATCTGGAGGCGATAGTCCTCGCGCGCCTGCATGAATGGCGCGTGGAGGCGCTACACCGGGGGGTCACTCCGTTACCATGACAAATTGCAGCGCGGCGGACAGACCTGCGGTGCGATCTCTTGGCGACGTGGAGACAGCGACTGTTGCAACCCCGTGCAGGGCACGCCACGATAGTGGCAGTAAGTCCCCTCTTTGAGGAGTGGCTATAGAGGCGCCACGGTGCCCTCACCTTCCGTCTGACGCAGGTCCTCACCGGACACGGTTGTTTCGGGAGGTACCTGCACCGAATCAGGCGGGAGGAAACGCCCGGGTGTCATCACTGTGAGGATCGACTGGAGGACACGGTGGAGCACACCGTGGAGGTCTGCCCCGCTTGGGCTGAGCTCCGCCGTCGCGGCGATCGGCGGCGGCGACCTCTCGCGTCCGGCCCTGGTGCAAGCCATGGTCCGGGGCGAAGAGGAATGGGACGCCGTCGCCTCCTTCTGCGAAGCAGTGATGCTAGCGAAGGAGATGGTGGAACGCGAGAGGGAGAGAACCTCTCGTCCCAGCCGCCGCGGGAGGCACTCCGGGGGTCGGGGGCCACGTGATGGCTTCCGGCCACCGTAGACGCGGGCCTGTGGCCGGTGAGCGATGGGCTAACTCGCCGTCCGTCCGTCTTATGACGACGACAGGCCGTGTAGATGGCGCGTTCGTGTTCCGCGCGCCTCAAAGAGATGTCATCAACATGGGAGGGGCCCGTAAGGGCCGACTCCCGTCGGGGCTGCGGAATGCTGTAAGAGATACCGCGGCCTCGACATAAAGGGCTAAGAAGGAACATGGGTGTATTTTAGTCAGTAAAAGTCTGACACTCCCTTTCGCTCTGAGTACTTCACTCTTAGTACTAGAAAGCTGTAATTTGGCATGAATGTATAAATGAGTTACGCCGACATAGAAGTAATGCACATTAAAGTAGGGATGATTTTTTTTTCTCGCAAAGTCCTTTGTGTGGGATGTCCTTGGATAGGTGTTTAAAAAACATTGCGAGTATGCTCAAACAGTTTATCGATTAAGGGATTCGTTTGTGAAATATTAAGCTTTAAAGTGCAATTTTTTGTTAGACTCAAGTGTGCCAACCTAAACCACCTATACGCGTTGTGTATGTGCATGTGAAAAATTCATGGTAGTAATAACGAAATTAAAAGTAAAACTATCACAGCTAAGTAGGTTTTACAAATTTACGAGTAATAGTCGACCAACGTATAAAATGTACTTGTATGAAATATTTTCCTACACATAATGTATGAGAGCGCAGGTCTCAAAACTACAAATGTAAGTTTGTTTTATTTTTACAATAAAAATGATCGTTCGGAGGCAGGTAGGAAGGGTAGTTAATCAGTTTAGTAAGTTTACATATTTTGATGGGCAACTACGGAACGTGGGGTTCCGTAGTTGCCCATCAAAATATGTAAATATGCGTGTGTATAAAATTATGCGTGGCCTGACATGCACTTGGCCGGTTTTTTTTTATTAGTAGGTATAGAATCTACAGCTTCTAAAAGTACCTATCTGATTATTTCAATAGTGAAAAAGTGCACGGGATGGGTTAACCTAAAATTTAATGACGCATCAATAAGGGGGCTTTAAAAGTGGTCTTAAAACCACTACGTAATTAAAATCCAGTCCCACAGGCAAAAAAATGGAAAAACTTGTACTAAATGTTTATGTGAAACTGTGATTCACACATTTGTATCTATAAATCAATGATTCGTGTCAATAATATTTGATACTACAAAAAAATTTATTGTATCAATTTATCTTTTTAATCGTATTCGTCGTTGATTAGTTAAAAAATACTCAAGTAAAAAACATCGCAGCCTACCTATTTCCATGCATTCTCTTTAACTCGACAGATCGCAGCCCTGTGCTTGTTCCTGGTAGTTCTTGCAGCACCTACCCTGGAGCAGAATGCCGAAGACCCTTCCCCATGTCCCAACGTGTTCATGTACGGGCCGAGCAGGGCGAAGCCCGGCCGCTGGTACGGAGTGGTCACCTTGTCCACCGAGATCACTCTTCACTCACTGTGGCTCAATATTGTACTTGACAACGAAGCCTGGGTGCTTGGGGTAAGTTTATTTGAAAAAACTAGAATAATTTATTTCAATTAAACCATTAGAGGCATTTTTTATTGTCAGAAAAATAGATAAATTAAAGCTATAGTCGGTTAGACATAATAACTTTTGTAGGTACTGTAGTTGGGCTGCGGGTTGTTAGAAAGAGGTACCGTGGCCTCGGCACAAGGGCTAAGAAGGAAAATGGGTGGTTTTTAGTCAGTAGAAGTCTGACACTCCCTTCCGCTCCGCCAAAAAAAAAGTAGTCCATATCTCAAAGTTACAAGCCTTAAATCACGAGAAGTTCACGTTTGAATTTTTTCAAGTGTACACATATTATTGCTGTGACTGTATGTATAATAATAATAATAATAATAATAATCAAGGGCTTGATTCAGAAGGCAGTACTTCTGGACACGGCGCGCATTGTCAGGAGGTTCCTCCTAAGAGCCCTGACCACCGGTAGTTCGGATTCTGTTCCCAATAAGTGGACCACTATTTTTTATATTTTTAAATGTTTTTTATATACCTTTTTGTAATTAATATTTAAAAATGTATTTAATATGTTATAAAATGAATAAAGGAAATAATAATAATAATAATTCAAAATTCTATTCAAATTTTCCTAATTTTTTTGTTTCAGAACTCAATTGGAAATGTCACATCGCAAGACAACAAGAATTTTCAAATTGAAAGTCCAGGGATGAAGATAATCCCTGGCGTCGCCGAAATACTGTATTTCTACGTGCAATACAACCCTGCAAGCGTCACCCCAAGGCTACTGGCAATAAGACTGAATGGAAAGGAAATCTGCAACTTTGTCATAGGTCCAAATAAGAAGCCCTTGTATGTACTATTTCCTACAGACTTCATTTTCTTTTTTTTTGTATACGTTGATGACTTTTTACGAAAATCCGAAAATTGTCGGATGTGTGTATCATCGTGCGTCGGACTAATATATCGACCGAACGTGCTAAAAACACATAACCCTCCTTTTGGGCTTCGCCGCAGTCGGGTAAAAACGGGTCTGCCTCGTTGATCGAGAGGTCGCAAGCGCTACTGCTAAGTATAGTAGTAGTTCGAATCCCGGGTCGTGCAAAATGTTATTGGATTTCACCATCACGTAATTCTCCATAGCTGCCACTTATGGGCTTACCACACGCACAGGCTTGACCACAGTTGGTAATGGTAATACAGTTTTACCAACCACACCCGCTATGTACCGTTTGCATCCTGTAATCGCGCAGGCAAAAGTGTGCTGAAGCTTGATCGTGTGGTAGGCCCATAAGTCTGGATTTAATGTTCGACAATATGGTCACGCTCTATTACATTGGACTTATATATATATAACTAGCAAAACGTAGGTTCATACTATCTAGGTACACGTCTGCCTAACCCTTCAATGATACAGGCGTGATGTTTACGTGTGTCACTTTGGTTGATCTTTATATGCATTAATTTATACTAAAAGCTACCGAAACTGTTGTAAGCACAGCCGTGTTCCCCGCCTGACAAAAGACTGTGTAGGTACATTTTTTTTGCTCCATAATCTACCTACCTAACTTGACTCTAAGTTTTTCATTTTAGTATACCTCCATACACGGACGTCAGTAATAATTATGATAGACCTGCGAGTGCCGTAACACTAACCCAGAACCAAGGAAATACGAATTCCATAAATTCTCAAGGACAGGTAAGCCTCTCGTTCTATATATCTGTTTTCAAATTCTCTGTTTCAATGCAAAAAAAAACATCTTCGTCAGCATGCACTAGTATAAAAATTACGAAGACTTGTGACATCCGCCAACCAGTACTGGACCCGTTTGGTGGAAAACGGCACACTCCCTTAAAGCGAGTAGTCCAGATCCTCAACGGTGCCGCCTCCTGTTGTTTTCCTTAAAAGTTTTTCTTTTGATGTCTTACTGTTAGACAGAGCTTAATAACTGGGGCCGTGCGTCGGTCCCAGCTGCCATTTAAAGGTCATTGACAGTGGTTACAATGGCCTTTTTTTGTTTTTTTTTTCGACGGTGGAAAATCATCAAATAACCCCTCCCGCTCTTGGGCAGAGCGAAAGGGAGTGTCAGACTTCTACTGACTAAAAACCACCCATGTTCCTTCTTAGCCCTACATAGCGACGGTAACTTGTGAACAACCCGCAGCCGGTTACATTGGTCTGATAGTCTGACAATTAGATTTATTAAGGGGTATCATATTGCGCAGTACTAGTTCGGTTGTGAAAGTCAAATAGGCAGTCGCTCCATGTTCATTCAGCCGCAATTTGATAGACAGGATGCCTACCCCATCATAGTTGATAAAAAGCAAGTAGATGATGAGACAGGGCCTATCACACTCGACCACTAATATTTCAATCCAATCCAAATAAGCAATAATATGCTAAGACGACTGACCAAGCCAAGATGACTTGGCCAAGTTCAAACGCGATTTTTGGTGAAATTACGATTGCATCTTTGAAATATAACATACTTTAAGATGATTTATGGTTCCAAAATATTATTTTTCGTTACGTAACATGAAAATAAAATCATTACAGTGGACGAAAATTGCTTCTAAAGTGTATACATATGGTTGCTGCTAACTGTACAGACGTAACCGAAACTGTATGTGTGAATCTCAATCAACCCTGTACCTTTTTTGGGGGGGGGTCATCAAATAACCTCTCCCGCTCTTGGGCAGAGCGAAAGGGAGTGTCAGACTTCTACTGACTAAAAACCACCCATGTTCCTTCTTAGCCCTATATGTCGAGGCCGCGGTATCTCTTACAACATCCCGCAGCCCATCAACGCTGTACCTTTAGCGACAAAATTGAAAATCTATTTAAGAAATTTCAGATGATAGTAACTTGATGTGCTGCGTCTGTACCACAAATACGAAGTATTTTACAAAACACTGTTTTTTTTCAGGCGCAATGCGGTAAGGTGGAGAACAGTGCCTATATGGGAGAACAATGGCCATGGCAGATCGCTCTCTACAAAGTACATGACACAGTGTGTTAAATGTTATTCAAATATTTTTTAAATAGTTAATTCCACTATAATAGAGTTGGATACAGGATGTAGCGCCCTCCAGACTGCAGATATATGCATATGCAGAAAGACCAAAAATTTAACATGCAACATACACCCACATCTAAGGCCCCTCACCCACGGCCACTTTTTGTAGCGCCATTTCGTAAATGCGCGACAGCGTCGCTACTAACGCGCGTCAGTTTTGTAGGCGAGGGCAAATAGCTAGTGACCGCATCGCGACTGTATCGATGCGAACGCGCGACAGCATCGCTACAAAAAGTCGCCGCCGTGGGCGAGGGGCCTAATAATCGACATGAGTTTCGCCCGTCCATGGAGCATCCTAATGGATGTTGACTCGACCACTGCTCGGGCGCGAATAAGATTAGCTACGTACCTACGAGCTTAGTAAAGTGAGGTTGATGAGCTCACAAAGAGCTCTTATTTATTTCGAAATAAGTTAGTCGCTAACCTGAAATGATCACGAGAATTACGACAAAAACAAAAAAAAAGTCTTCTGCCATGTCTGTCTGTCTGTTCCCGACTAACTCAAAAACTATTGCACCGATTTTCATGCTGTATCCATCAATGGATAGAGTGGTTCTCGAGGAATGTTTTATTATAAAATTTATATCCATCAGTGAAAGCTTTTTTAACCGACTTCCAATAGGAGGAGGTTCTCAATTCAATCGGTATTTTTTTTAATTGCTGCCACTCGGGTTGATCACTTGCCTAGGTTGGTCTGTGGATGGGTGACCACCCATTCACCCGGTTTACCCAGGTAGTCAGTGAAAGTCTGACAACCAGTCTTGCCAAAAGGGTATCGTATTATGCAGTATTTACTGGGTTGTGGAAGTCAGATAGGCAGTCGCTCCATGAAAAATACTGGTCCGCAGCTGCTTCCGGTAAGACAAAAAGTCGAAACAGACTTAGTTGGGAAAAGGCTAAGCAAATGATGGGTTTCGAAGATAATATTCTTACTCGAAGCTTACATACTTTATAATTAGTCTGAGTGTAGACTAATTTCAGCTAGCAATAGGGATGTTAACAAAAAAAATCTATTAAGTTCGTCTTAAAGATTACCAAAAAATATTGAACACGTATTTTTTCTTTTTCCACGTAGGCAAACAATGAATACGATACAGTGCTTTAAAAACTCGTGTGACGTCATACTCTAAGACATTAGTATGACATTTTTAGCGGTCAGTGACGTCACCTACTCCCACTCAAATCTTTGACGCGTTTTATCTTCGTATTTTTTTTTGTTTTGATTAAACAAGAAATACGTATCCAATATTTTTCGATAATCTAACAGACGGACTAATTAGAATCACATTTTTGTAATTCAGTAAACATCCTTATTCCATTCTCCATTTCCAGAACGAAGATAACAAGTACATCTGTGGAGGTACTTTAGTGTCAGCTCGACACGTCATCACGGCAGCTCACTGCGTCACCAAGAAGTCCACCAAGCGTGTCGTCAACCTGCATACCCTGACGGTCTATCTGGGGAAACAGAACCTAAGGACCACGGTCGATGGAGTGCAGATTGGTTTCGTAAGTATCACCTCGAATCGATAGTGATATCATCTTGTGTTTAGTCTTTTCCTCGTGAAATTGGGGCCGGCTTCCAGTGTTACTAGATGCAGCTGAAGATTAAGCTGTTGACTGACAGCCCAGTAACTGGGCAACAAACACGCTTCCAAGATACGAGTCATCGTCATCAGCATCCCCAGTAATTTATTTTTGGGGGGTGGGAAATCATCAAATAACCCCTCCCGCTCTTGGGCAGAGCGATAGGGAGTGTCAGACTTCTACTGATTAAAAACCACCCATGTTCCTTCTTAGCCCTTTATGTCGAGGCAGCGGTATCTCTTATGGGCCTACCAAACGCGCTGGCTTCACCAGACCTGCCTGCGCGATTACACGGTGCACACAGTACATCGCCCGTGTGGTTGGTAATGGTAATACAGTTTCACCAAGTGGTAGGCCCATTACACCAACCCGCAGCCCCGATGATATCATCCCCAGCCTGACTTCTACTCATTGCTTGGTATAGCCCTGTCTTTGCTGGCACAAGAGCGTGGTGCTTGACACCACGCTCTTGTGCCAGCCACATCCAGGAAATTTGTACAATGGCAACCATGTCGTCTGCCCATCTCGCCGCTGGACGACCAACACTCCTCTTCCCATTGCTTGGACGCCGCTTGATCACAGCTTTACTCCACCTGTTACGGCTAGTAAAAATTTATAAATGACAGCTGGACCAAAGGCTTGTTCAGTGCAGGGCCTTCCGATGCGTGGAGATGAAACCTCTGTCTTTTTCATTCATCATTATCAATTCAGCCAAAAGACGTCCACTGCTGGACATAGGCCTCCCCAAAGTGTCGCCACATTGACCGGTCTCGTGCGTCTCGCATCCAACGGATCCACGCAACCTTCCCCAGGTCATCGGTCCACTTGATGCCAGAAGACGCTTTCGCCTCCGAACCTTCAAAGGCAGCATCTTCCGGTTCGCGGTCGCCACTCCGGAACTTTTCGGAACTTTTCTTCCTCATTTCCTGTTCTTAACTATGTTTAACATAATAATTCCAGGTGAAAGAAATAACAGTTTATCCGGACTATAACCCCAGCACCTTCAGCAACGATGTGGCAATTTTGGAACTTAATCCAATGTCTTACACCGAATGGGTTCGTCCTGCTTGTCTCTGGCCGAAGACCGATACAGATCTGAAGAGAGTTGTTGGGAAGGAGGGAACGGTATGTGTTAATTGTGCTATGCTACTTAATCTTTGGGTTACTTCCCCAGGTCCCGTCGGTCGATTGTGACGCAGCCCAGAAGGTTATGCATTTGACCTGTATGTATGTATGTCTGCCAAGTTTCTTTGCTCCCTCGGAACTCCTAAACGGATGAGCCGAATTGGATAAATTTACGTCATGAGATTCGCCTAGACGACGCGTTGTGTCACTGAATACATAAAAAAGAGATCCGACGAATTGAAAACCTCCTCCTTTTTAAAGTCGGTTAAAAATAAAGAAAACTGCTGCCTATAAACAAGGTAAAATTTAAGTCAAGTTATCCAAGCATTTCATGAAGCTCAAGCTGGTGTAAACGTTGTAAAAATAGAAGCGCTCGTTCTCCACAATGTCACCAAATATTAGCTAAATCTTCGAGGAACAAAATTAACTATTGTCTGAGAAATGGAGAGCAACTAAATGCCATTATGCCAGTATCTATTTAAATAAAAAGAATTTTACACAAAGCGACCGCCTTTTTGTCGAGGCTTTATTAATCACCCCAATTTTTCTTTGCACTTCCAGTTGGTAGGCTGGGTTTTCGACGATGGAGGCCAAGTGATGAACGATCTAGTTCAGGAGAAGACGTCAATAGTCAGCCAGGAGAGATGCATTGGATCATACAACAGTTTCTTTAGCCGGTATACTTCAGAAAACACCTACTGCGCTGGGAATAGAAAAGGTAAGATAAAGATGCTATGGAATTTATGTGCCTTTTGCACCGACATTAGAAAACACTCTCGTTTTGTAAATAAAAGTACACTGTTTCCGGAGTGCGCCTAAGTAAGAATGTTACTTAGAAGCCATTTTTACTGTAATAGGGATGTTTACTGACTTAAAAAAATGTGATTCTAATTAGTCCGTCTGTTAGATTATCGAAAAATATTGGACACGTATTTTTGTTTTATCAAATCAATAAAAATTGACGGAGATAAAACGCTTCAAAGATTTGAGTGGTTGGTAACGTCACTGACCGCTAATATGTCATACTAATGTCTTACAGTAGGACGTCACACGAGTTTTCAAAGCACTGTATCGTCTTCATTGTTTGTTTACGTGAAAAAAGAAAAAATACGTGTCCAATATTTTTTGGTAATCAATAGGACAGACTAATTTATTTTTTTTGTTTACTACCCTATTAGGGAATGATAGATAGAAATCATAACAATATAAAAATATTAAATAATCGAGTAACGGAGATCTACTAGCAACAACCCGAATACCGCTTTCTCCACGACCTCATGCGGTCGCCAGCAGCAGTTTGTGATGAGGCCTGCTGGGAATGGCAGGCTGATACCAGTCGGTAGTACGTGCGAATGTACGAGTTTTTAGTCGGTTAGAGTCCGACATTACTAAGCTTGCCCCAGACGGAAGGTACATCATCATTGAGGATCCCACTCAAAGTAAGCCTGTGTCACAAGTAGAAGAGTTGACTTTAGTTTCTTGGCTACTTTTCTTTTTTTGTTTCTTTTTTTCATTCTAAGAAGTTCACCTTCAAAGAAACTATGACCTTTTGAGTTTGTTTCTGATGTTTCTTCTCAAAAGGTACGAAACACCGGCCCCATCTGGTTTTGAAAAAGTGACTTGTAAAAGTGTTTAAAAACCTATTCACATAGTAAACATCATTTATCTTGTTCTACTCTACTTCTAGAAGTATCCACGTGCCCCAGCGCTGGCAGCGGCATGGTCTTCAAGAATGGCAACGCCTGGTATCTCCGAGGTCTGGTCTCCTTGTCTGTACCAAAGCTAAACGCATTTCAATGCGACCCGAAACACTACACCATATTTACAGACTTAGCCAAGTTTTTGCCTTGGATTAGTAGCATAACAAATATTTAAATTTTAGTTTCGCCAAAAAAAAACACGTCTTCATTTTGTTGCCGATGAGTTTTAAACAGTATTGTCTCGTTCACTCATTTATACTTCACATCGTCTTTTCAATTTAGTGTGGTGAGAGCACATCTATGATTTAAATCTATGTAGTATTTAATGTTTATGATTATTGATCTTGTGATGCGAATGTACTGTTATTTTACCCCTGTTTTTATATTACTGGCAAATCACAGTGTTCGCTATTAGGATTGTAATAGATAAATAGGTAGATCGCAGGATCGTAGAACGACGACGTCGTCGTCGTGGACGTCGTCGTGGTAGATCGGTGGTTCGCAGTACTTCGCAGCTGTCAACGGCACAATAATTGTGTTTTTTTTATTAAAACGTTGAAGGATGAGTTTATTTATATTTAAATCATAGTTAATAAATATTTTTACATTTATGAGATTGTTTTTATTTTTATATACTAAATACGTCATTGTTGCGATAAGTCAGCCGTGAAGAGACAGCTGTATACAGGGTGTAAATTAACCCTTCACACATACGTCAACCAAGCATTCTGTACATCAAACTAACTACCCCTACGCAAAAATTTTTGCTGGGAAACAACTTTTTTTTTTGGTGTCAAAAATCACATTTTACGGTAAAACTCAATGTAGCACTATTGCAAAGATTGTGCAAGTGGATGCTTTGAATAGTAAAAGGGTCATGGAGGTAATTTAAGTAAAGTTATAACCTGAAAAACTAGTATTTACAAAAACAGCTGTGTGAAATTTGGAACTTTGACCCCCCATATCTCCGTAACGGGGGGGTTCCCAGGTATGGTCTAGAAAAAAAAAATGGCAGTGATGGGGAGAATAAGTGCCTTTTTCTTTTTTTGGCGGGTGGAAACTCATCGAATAACCCCTCCCGCTCTTGGGCAGAGCGAAAGGGAGTGTCAGACTTCTACTGACTAAAAACCACCCATGTTCCTTTTTAGCCCTCTATGTCGAGGCCGCGATAACTAGTTAACCTAGTTAAGTTATTGTTAGCTGGTTATTTATTTTGATGATTGATGATTTTTTTGTGTTAAACACATTGTTTTTTATATGTCAAAGTCTAGGCGTATTTTATATTTCATCAAATATCCACAAATCTATGGAGAATTTTCTGAAAAAATATGGAAGATTGATGGGTAATTTTGTTTTAGATAAAAATATTATTTTTTTATCTCTTGCCTTATCTTAGATAGAGATAAATAAATTTACAAAAATGGAGGAGGCCTATACCTACTCTTTGATTTGTTTTGCATGTTACAAGGTTTTTTTTTTTATTATGATTGTGCATTTTTATATTAATTTGAGCTTTGATTTTGTTTTGTGATTACTATTTTAGTTTTAATCTTAGTTTTGTTTTTTAAGTAATTCTAATTTCGATTTTGTTTTTAGTCTTTTTTTTATTTTAATCCTAATTAGATTTTTTTTATGGCTGTGATTTTAATTTTAATCTTAATGTTGTAATTAATTAGTAATTTTTAGTAATTTTGATTTGATTTAGATCTTAAGTTTGATTTTGATTGTATTTTTGATTATAATTTTAATCTTGGTTGTAATTTTGAGTTTGATTGTATTTTTAATTTTAAATTTAATCTTGATTGTAATTTTGATTTTTATTCGTGCTGTTTTGTTTTTATTATTGCAACTCAAAGTTGTTTTTTTTTAATCTCTAATCTATACTAATATTATAAAGCTGAAGAGTTTGTTTGTTTGTTTGTTTGATTGAACGCTAAGATCTCAGGATCTACTGGTTGGACTTGAAAAAATCTTTTTGTGTTGGATAGTCCATTTATCGAGAAAGGCTTTAGGTTACATAACATCACGCTATGACCAATAGGAGTGGAGCATAAATGAAAAATGTAGCAAAAACGGGAAACGATACTCCTTATTGAGAGCTTCCGTTGCGTGCGCTACGAAAATGGTTTAAGTTATGCAAATATTATGTAAGAAAGAAATGTTCCTCTTTAAAAGTTCTACAAAAAAGTCTGCGACAGCATATATCTATCTACTAAGATTGACTCACTGTAACCATTTTTTACTATCGAAATGTTAGGTTAAATAGAATTATTTTTTGCGAAGCTTATTTAACCCTTAAGGTATTAATCTATATCTAAATAAATTTTATATTTTAATGTTTGTTAGAAAGGAAATTTAATAAAGAACATTTGTTCCTTTTACTCTATATAGTTTAAACAAATACCTTAGAAGATATCGCAATGTTAAAATGTACGCACGACAAAATAATTGAAAAATACAGACGACTATATACACGACTATATACGACTATATACAGATGACTTGAAAAATTCTTTCCACATTAGAAAGCTAATTGAAAAATATTACTATGTTTGATAGTCGATCTATTGAGGAAGGTTGTAAGTTACATATTATTGTGACGCAGACGAAGTTGCGTGGGTCAGCTTGTTGTATATAATGTCAAATTGTGTTAATTTTATTAAGGAATAGACAAGGCTTTATTATTATTATTATTTTAGTCTGCAGAAAATTAGTGTGGTAAAAAACTTAATTTCTTCTTTAAAAACTACAAAAAGAAAAAGAGAATCACGATTTTTATTTGTTTTTTAACTAAGACCTTAAAATAACCTAAGTATCATCCTTCCATTTCCTATATCAGAAAATTCTTCATGGAATTATAGATATTTGATGAAACATAAAATATTGCTAGACTTTGTTGATGTGTGTATATCGAAATGTACTTTCATGTCAGGTTTTATATTATGGTCCGCAAATATAAAATTAATTCATGCAAACCCTCGCAATAATTAAAAAGTAAGCAAATGTTTATGCTCGCGATGGATAATTAAGCCTTAATGGGCTTCATAAAGTGGGTTCAGCGCACAGAGCTCGGATAATAAGTATGAAAACCCCTATGTAACCGGATTGGAGCAACTTTTTAAACCGTACAACTGGAGTTTAATAAAGTTCGGCACGGCCAGCTTTATTGCGAAATCTATTTAGTCGGGTAGATATCTACAGGCTGGAGCGAACTAGAATTTTATTTCCCGCCTTTGATAGGCGCTTCAACAGTTTTTTGTTATTGTTTTGTTTGGTACAGACAGACACACATCAATCTACCTAAACTGTCATTTTTTCCAATCAACCTTGAATCTAATAAATGCTTTAGCGATAAAGTTGAAAATCAATGAAAGTTTGACATATTGTAGAAGCTTGATGTGATAGTGTGTCTGTACAAAATTATTTTCGTCGAAATTTCGGTGAAGTATTAATTAGTATTAAATCGGTCAACAGTGGACGTTATTGGCTGAAATGATGATGATGAGGTAATCTAGCAAATCGCTACTAGAACCTTTATAAATCTAACCGTCCGATAGTACTAAAATAATAATATATAAAATATATAGGTACTTTCCTACCTACAAGTATCAAAAAGAGAAAAATTACAGGGCGTCAAAAAATCGTCCACATCGCTGTCAACAGGGAAAGTGCTCAGTAGGCTTGCAGCAGTCCCAAGTTGGATGGCAATGCTGATTCTTTGCCCAAAAATAGACAGTTACCGATAGTTGAGTAATTTTAACTTGTCTTGTCTTGGGGGAAATCAGCACTACCCTCTTTTTTCTACCTTCAGAACTAAACAACCGCTAATTCAAAATATATTGCTTTAGTTAATTCTAAATAAACACAACAGACTGTTCCAGTTTAGAATTCAGCTCCTGTCCTTGTAAACGTATGAAGTAATAAAATAACTTCTATGAACTGACCGCGCGCCAGATGTTTTAGTTATTACTAGCTTCTGCCCGCGACTTCGTACGCGGATCCTGCTATTTATGCAAAAATATATTTAAAAAATTTCTTTATAAACTATATTTGGGGTTTTTCCTTCAGGAGCTAATATATAAAGACCGGAAGCGTTGCTGTAAAAAAAAAAATGATAAAAAAAAAATAAAAAAATAAGTGATAGCTTTGAATTCCACATCAGATGTTTTTGATCTTCAATTTTTATAAGTCAACAGGAAATGCCCATCAGACCGAACAACTTTTGCTAAGACGTCATTCCTATATGTGATATGGTGTAGCTGGGCTCTTGGAGTTCCACATCAGGTGTTCCAGATCTTCAAATTGATTCTCTCTGAGCAGAAAATGCTCATCACGTGGAACAATTTTTACTATGGTACCATTTTTGTATCTCTTATAGTTTAGCTGGTCTGTTGCGGTTCTGAATCAGGTGTTCAAGTTTCCAAGATAAATTATAGCCTATATGTTGCCCAGACCTAATACCTATACAACAAAAAAAAAACATTCAAATCCGTCCAGTAGTTCTGAAGATTAGCGTGTACAAACAAACAGACAAACAGACAAACAGACAGAATTTTTTTTTTGGATTCGTGCTCTATTACTTTTTCTAAACCCCCCTCATTTTTTTTTTTTAATACGCACAATGTACAGACACAGTTTTTTTACTGTTTTATTATATGTATAGATTTTACACGTGTGTTTTACAAGGTTTTGCTATATAATTTATTGAAGTTTTAAGCTGTTTAATCGCGCGTGGCGGCAGCTTACAATTTCACCAACCTGGAAGTAAAATTCTGGACTGTCTGTAATTACGCAACCAATGGGACAGTTATTATTTGTTATTAAAACATAATCTCCTTTTTATGGGCAGTCGTGTAAAAAGATCGTTCAAGAAGCCGACCAGTCCGAAAGTCACCATTTTTCTCGTTGCGTCGCGTCGTTGCGACACTTTTTTTAACCAATAGTATTACAACTACCTTAACACTAGTTTTTATTGTTATAATTTTATTTTAAACACCTTCACGACCCCTTTTTAAGGTGTGAGAAATCATAAAATAACTCCTCCCGCTCTTGGGCAGAGCGAAAGGGAGTGTCAGATTTCTACTGATTAAAAACCACCCATGTCCATTCTTAGCCTTTTCCGCCGCGGCCGCGGTATCTCTTACAACAACTAGCAGCCCCGACGGGACCTTCACAACCCCTGAACTAAGTACCTATTCAATGCATTGATTAGCATTAGTTTTGAGTGCTTTACAGTGAGACCGTCAAACCAAAAATTTTCTCTACTCCAAACCAAAAATTTACAAAATGACTGCTCAATATAAACTGCCATTTCGCATTTTGCAACCAAGATACTACGAGAAAATCTCATTTACATGGAGAGAATTTTACACGTCTTTCGATTCTTTGCATTCTCTACACGTCGAACATATAAATTCATATGTTTTTATAAGCACTGGATTATCACACGCTTAAATAAAATGTGGCAATAAGAGAGTCGTGGATTATTTCGACTCTGGATTTTTCTTTGTGTCTGCTTATGGCATGCACGAGAGAAATAGCTTACATGACGACGTTTGTAATAAACGCCCTTTAACGCCTCTTATAAGACCTCACGTGATACGACATGCGACGCGTCTTGCGTCAAGCGACACGCGTCTTGCATCAATAACGCGTGTGCATCTTATATTTCCTTCGTAATTTATAGAATACTACAAAAGGTTTCTGATCCAGAAACGCCGTGAAATAATTCCTTTACTACAAATAAAATACTGTAGTACATACAGCATAAAGCGTTTACTACAATCTGTTACAGAAACTTTTGAGCCGCTTTCAAGCGCTGCCGTCGTGTTTATGACGTCATAAAGTAGGGTAGAAGCACGTGTTGGCGGCCACCCGCTTTTTATAGCGATAGTTTCCATTCTATGAGTACTTGTGAAAATGTTTTTATAGTACGCCAAATGATAAGGACATTATTTTAGCGATATATGGTTTATGTGCTGAGGAAAGACTTTTATTACTCTGTAAGAAAAAAATAACTTTTTCTGTGATATTTATCATTTTCGTGAAGGGTGTCATGATACTACACAGCCGCAGCAAAATCTAATTTTACAGATATGTACATTCGGGGCTTATTTACGGAGAGTAGATTCTGAACGACGATTACCGATTGGCTCCAGCCAAATAAGCAGTCGGCGCCGTTGCTCAACAAATACTGTAGAATCAAATGTGCCGAAAAAATACAATCCTAACATTTGAAAAAGTTGTAAGTATTTGTTATACTGTTATGGTATGTTGTGTGTGTGCTATAAACAACAATCCGTCCTTATTTCACCAATAGAACACGTATAATATACGCACTAGCACTATACCTTTTCTCCGAGTCTCGTTGTAAGCGAAAACTCAAGTAAAAATCTGATAATAATAGCTGCGTTTATCAATAAAAGAAAATAGGGGATTATAAGGGTTAGGGTACAAAGGGCAGTCACAAATCTTTATCGGTGGACCTTATTGTGATTTATGGGAAGACTGCCGAGTGCGTGTGCTTCTACCCTATATAGGATTTGTTGGAGAAAATACCTTTTAATTTACGTACTATTGGTGTTCGTTAGCAGATTGCTTTTTAGTTGAAGGAACTTTCAGTAGTTGTTTTTTTTGTTGTATTTTTTATTTATTTGTAATTTTAAATTTAGAAATTACTTAAACTAAATATTTTTAACTTTTTGATTGAATAAGTCCGTGTATCAATTAACTAATGCACAAAATGCACGATTTTTGTGCTCAAATTACTTTCCTTTCCCGATTAGACGAGACCCCCCATTAGACGGCACTCGCCTTTAAGTTACGATTTAACTCAAAAATAACTCAGACGACTTGAAAAATTCTTTCCACATTAGAAAGCTAATTGGAAAATATTACTATGTTTGATAGTCGATCTATTGAGGAAGGTTGTAAGTTACATATTATTGTGACGCAGACGAAGTTGCGTCGGTCAGCTTGTTGTATATAATGTCAAATTGTGTTAATTTTATTAAGGAATAGACAAGGCTTTATTATTATTATTATTTTAGTCGCTGCAGAAAATGAGTGTGGTAAAAAACTTAATTTCTTCTTTAAAAACTACAAAAAGAAAGAGAAACACGATTTTTATTTGTTTTTTAACTAAGACCTTAAAATAACCTATCATCCTTCCATTTCCTTTATCAGAAAATTCTTCATGGAATTATAGATATTTGATGAAACATAAAATATTGCTAGACTTTGTTGATGTGTGTATATCGAAATGTACTTTCATGTCAGGTTTTATATTATGGTCCGCAAATATAAAATTAATTCATGCAAACCCTCGTAATAATTAAAAAGTAAGCAAATGTTTATGCTCGCGATGGATAATTAAGCCTTAATGGGCTTCATAAAGTGGGTTCAGCGCCCAGAGCTCGGATAATAAGTATGAAAACCCCTATGTAACCGGATTGAAGTAACTTTTTTAACCGGACAACTGGAGTTTAATAAAGTTCGGCACGGCCAGCTTTATTGCGAAATCTATTTAGTCGGGTAGATATCTACAGGCTGGAGCGAACTAGAATTTTATTTCCCGCCTTTGATAGGCGCTTCGACAGTTTTTTGTTGTTGTTTTGTTTGGTACAGACAGACACACATCAATCTACCTAAACTGTCATTTTTTCCAATCAACCTTGAATCTAATAAATGCTTTAGCGATAAAGTTGAAAATCAATGAAAGTTTGACAGATTGTAGAAGCTTGATGTGATAGCGTGTCTGTACAAAATTATTTTCGTCGAAATGTCGGTGAAGTATTAATTAGTATTATATCGGTCAACAGTGGACGTTATTGGCTGAAATGATGATGATGAGGTAATCTAGCAAATCGCTACTAGAACCTTTATAAATCTAACCGTCCGATAGTACTAAAATAATAATAAAATATATAGGTACTTTCCTACCTACAAGTATCAAAAAGAGAAAAATTACATGGCGTCAAAAAATCGTCCACATCGCTGTCAACAGGGAAAGTGCTCAGTAGGCTTGCAGCAGTCCCAAGTTGGATGGCAATGCTGATTCTTTGCTCAAAAATAGACAGTTAATTAGTTACCGATAGTTGAGTAATTTTAACTTGTCTTGTCTTGGGGGAAATCAGCTAGCACTACCCTCTTTTCTGCCTTCTAAACTAAACAAAAAACTTGCTTTAGTGAATTCTAAATAAATACAACAGACTGTTCCAGTTTAGAATTCAGCTCGTGTCCTTGTAAACGTATGAAGTAATAAAATAACTTCTATGAACTGACCGCGCGCCAGATGTTTTAGTTATTATTTTACACGTGTGTTTTACAAGGTTTTGCTATATAATTTATTGAAGTTTTAAGCTGTTTAATCGCAACGCGTGGCGGCAGCTTACAATTTCAACAACCTGGAAGTAAAATTCTGAACTGTCTGTAATTACGCAACCAATGGGACAGTTATTATTTGTTATTAAAACATAATCTCCTTTTTATGGGCAGTCGTGTAAAAAGATCGTTCAAGAAGCCGACCAGTCCGAAAGTCACCATTTTTCTCGTTGCGTTGCGTCGTTGCGACACTTTTTTTAACCAATAGTATTACAACTACCTTAACACTAGTTTTTATTGTTATAATTTTATTTTAAACACCTTCACGACCCCTTTTTAAGGTGTGAGAAATCATAAAATAACTCCTCCCGCTCTTGGGCAGAGCGAAAGGGAGTGTCAGATTTCTACTGATTAAAAACCACCCATGTCCATTCTTAGCCTTTTCCGCCGCGGCCGCGGTATCTCTTACAACAACTAGCAGCCCCGACGGGACCTTCACAACCCCTGAACTAAGTACCTATTCAATGCATTGATTAGCATTAGTTTTGAGTGCTTTACAGTGAGACCGTCAAACCAAAAATTTTCTCTACTCCAAACCAAAAATTTACAAAATGACTGCTCAATATAAACTGCCATTTCGCATTTTGCAACCAAGATACTACGAGAAAATCTCATTTACATGGAGAGAATTTTACACGTCTTTCGATTCTTTGCATTCTCTACACGTCGAACATATAAATTCATATGTTTTTATAAGCACTGGATTATCACACGCTTAAATAAAATGTGGCAATAAGAGAGTCGTGGATTATTTCGACTCTGGATTTTTCTTTGTGTCTGCTTATGGCATGCACGAGAGAAATAGCTTACATGACGACGTTTGTAATAAACGCCCTTTAACGCCTCTTATAAGACCTCACGTGATACGACATGCGACGCGTCTTGCGTCAAGCGACACGCGTCTTGCATCAATAACGCGTGTGCATCTTATATTTCCTTCGTAATTTATAGAATACTACAAAAGGTTTCTGATCCAGAAACGCCGTGAAATAATTCCTTTACTACAAATAAAATACTGTAGTACATACAGCATAAAGCGTTTACTACAATCTGTTACAGAAACTTTTGAGCCGCATTCAAGCGCTGCCGTCGTGTTTATGACGTCATAAAGTAGGGTAGAAGCACGTGTTGGCGGCCACCCGCTTTTTATAGCGATAGTTTCCATTCTATGAGTACTTGTGAAAATGTTTTTATAGTACGCCAAATGATAAGGACATTATTTTAGCGATATATGGTTTATGTGCTGAGGAAAGACTTTTATTACTCTGTAAGAAAAAAATAACTTTTTCTGTGATATTTATCATTTTCGTGAAGGGTGTCATGATACTGCACAGCCGCAGCAAAATCTAATATTACAGATATGTACATTCGGGGCTTATTTACGGAGAGTAGATTCTGAACGACGATTACCGATTGGCTCCAGCCAAATAAGCAGTCGGCGCCGTTGCTGAAACAAATACTGTAGAATCAAATGTGCCGAAAAAATACAATCCTAACATTTGAAAAAGTTGTAAGTATTTGTTATACTGTTATGGTATGTTGTGTGTGTGCTATAAACAACAATCCGTCCTTATTTCACCAATAGAACACGTATAATATACGCACTAGCACTATACCTTTTCTCCGAGTCTCGTTGTAAGCGAAAACTCAAGTAAAAATCTGATAATAATAGCTGCGTTTATCAATAAAAGAAAATAGGGGATTATAAGGGTTAGGGTACAAAGGGCAGTCACAAATCTTTATCGGTGGACCTTATTGTGATTTATGGGAAGACTGCCGAGTGCGTGTGCTTCTACCCTTTATAGGATTTGTTGGAGAAAATACCTTTTAATTTACGTACTATTGGTGTTCGTTAGCAGATTGCTTTTTAGTTGAAGGAACTTTCAGTAGTTGTTTTTTTTTTGTTGTATTTTTTATTTATTTGTAATTTTAAATTTAGAAATTACTTAAACTAAATATTTTTAACTTTTTGATTGAATAAGTCCGTGTATCAATAAACTAATGCACAAAATGCACGATTTTTGTGCTCAAATTACTTTCCTTTCCCGATTAGACGAGACCCCCCATTAGACGGCACGGTTGGCGCATTGGCTGAGAAATTGGCCTGCTGCGCTGCGTGTCGCGGGTTCGCACGGACCAAATATTTGTGTGGCCTACAGATACTTGTTTCGGGTCTGGGTGTGTTTGTGTATGTGAGTTTAAATGTTTGTAAACGCACCCACGATACAGGAGAAATTCCTAGTGTGGGGCAACCCTGAATTATAACATAATTTTAAAATGTACAACTGTTACTAATTCTAGTACCTACATTTTATTTAATTTTCATCGGAGTTACTTATTGAACTTTTTTTTTGTGTGTGTGGGAAATCGTTAAATAACCCCTCCCTCTATTGGGCAGAGCGAAAGGGAGTGTCAGACTTCTACTGACTAAAAACCACCCATGTTCCTTCTTAGCCCTTTATGTCGAGGCCGCGGTATCTCTTACATCATACCGCAGCCCCGACGGGCGTCGGCCCTTGCGGGCTGCTTAAATATTGCTGCCATCTCTTTGAGGCTCGTCATCATAAGACGGGCGGATGGCGAGCTAGCCCATTACTCACCGTCCACAGGCCCGCGTCTACGGTGGTCGAAAGCCGTCACGTGGCCCCCGACGCCCGGAGCGCCTCCCGCGGTGGCTGGGACGAAATTTTCTCTCCCTCTCATGTTCCGCCACCTCCTTCGCTAGCATCACTGCTTTGCAGAAGGAGGCGACGGCATCCCATTCCTCCTCGCCCCGGACCATGGCTTACGCCAGAGCCGGACGCGAGAGGTCGCCGCCGTGGATCGCCGATACGAGAACATGCAAATATAATCTTACCTTGATATCTAATATCACCGTCACAATCGGACAGGGTTTTTTAACATTATACTGGTAGTATTGTTTTTTCTATATATATATTGAAATCACTCATCGAGCGGAGGCCTGAGTCCCAGCAGTGGGAACATTATAGGCTGATGATGATGATATTTTAATCAAAAAACTTATGTGAACTGAGTAAGTAACAAAACAAGCAAATTTCCTTTATAAAAGCCCTGTCCACAATATTGTTTTGCCGAAAACGTAGCCAATTTCGTATTTCGTTTACGAAACGAAATCCTTCTTTCGAAACTATTTGACGCTTTTGCTTGAATAAAAGAACCTTGTAACAATATCAAAACGAAAGGGAATTCTTTAGTTTTCTCACGGCTCAAAAGGTACAGTACCTAAGTGCAAAGGTACACAAAAAAAAACTTATGTACTCTAACTAGATACCTATTAAACTTTTTCATTTCATTGAAGTCTCATTTTACCTGCAACAGCTGCTGAACATGATTTCCTGAGTTCGATTACCGGGTTGGGCTAAGTGTTATTGGGTTTTAACTATCAGCCCGGTTGATAGCAATTGGCTCGCTCCTTATTACATGCGCTACATCTCTGCCTAACACTTCAGAGATTACAAAGCGTGATGTTATGAAGTCTTATTTTGTATGAACTCTGTCTGAATTGAATTGAATTTTGTGATTATTTTTGTGTGAGCTAAATTTTTTCTAACAGTTCCCAACCTGTATCGTTACATTTTTGCGTACCCTTTAATAGAAAACGTCATTAAAATAATTTCGTAATAAACTGAAATCAAAACTCATTTATTTAATGTTTCATTTCCCATTAAGACTCCTTCACCCCATTTCGGCCGAAATTCCTTTTTTTATAGTGTTCATAAAATAAAAACAGGCAGCGGTATAAAAATCCCATTTAATATAATTATTAATTTAGAATTCTTCGTCAAGCGAATGCCGTAAGACGAAGGCAGGACGAATGCCAAAAGCCGGAGCTGTGCGGAAGTCATACGCATTCGTTTTCATGCAGCAAGATGGCTCGACGAACGTATCGGAAATGGTAAAAACTGAAGACCACCCCGATGGAGAAGAAGTATAGGACTGAAACAAAATTTTACTTTAAGTACCAAAGCAGAAGAAGAACTAAGATGATGAACAGCGGTGACGATATGTCCTGCAGGGCATATCTTTTTAAGAGGAAATGCGGGCGTAGAGACTTTAGAAAATTAGGTATTTGAAGAAACTATCGCTGTCGCTCTGCGAGAGCTAGGCGAGCTAGGCGTGCGATAAGGACATCTCCCATTGTGACGTATCTAGGTCACATGGTCACAATTTCTCTGTCCCTATATCCCTATGTATGCTTAAATCTTTAAAAGTACGAAACGGATTTTGATGCGGGTTTTTTTAATAGATAGAGTGATTCAAGAGGAAGGTTTTAGTATCTTTTTTGCACCCGTGCGAAGACGGGGCGGGTCACTAGTATATATATGTAAGGACAACTGCAGATTCGACTCAATAGCTTAAGTAAAAAGTCATATTTCTAGGTTTGGCTCTCGCCTATTTCCTCCTCCAATATTGTACAAATTAATTAGAAATGTTTTAGACACTAAATAAGAAGGATGTATTCTGTGCCCTTATGTTTTTCTTTTTTTGATAATAGTTGTGTACACTGGGCCTCTGTTGACAGCGATCTAAATAAGCAATTGTGAGCATTTTTTGAGGATTCTAGTGCTTAGGATAATAATGTACTTATCATCAAAAAGAAAAAACATAGGCTCTGGGCGTACAAGTAGTTAATATTTATAATTCTGTAAAAAATAATAGCTTTATAGTCATAACAAGAATAAAAACAGGCGAGAGCGTTTCTATGGAGAAAAGACTTGCCGCATTTCCTCTTAAATGTCAGTGGCTATCATAGTGTCTATCGATTAACCGTCAAATACTTTTGATTTGGTATACTAGACTAACCATTTGACAGTTAATTGATGGATACTATGATAGCCACTGACATTTAAAAAGATATGCATTAGCCCTGGAGGACGCATGCCGCAAGGCTGGTTCAAAATAGCACCTGCCAACACTATCAAGTAAGTAAGATCAAGGTGCAGCGGGACAATATTTTACCGTCGAAACGAGAATATCTTTGTTGTTGCCTAGTTTTGTCTCGTCCAGGAGAGGTAAAGCAACGAGAAAACCGCGTCCGCATTGCTGCGCTCTGCATTTAAGCCTATACCTTGGGACAAGCCCGCCACACTATTCCCAAACCACTGTAACTTCTGAAAGCCAGAATCAACAGCAGCGGCCACAAGAAAAGCGCCAAGACAATGAAGCTCGACGAAGTCCCAGAGAAACGATTTAACTGTCTTGGATCCCGCAACGAAATTAATCAGAAAAGAATATCGGAGGAGTAGGAAAGAGTTATATTTGCCAGAGTTATAAGAAACACGCAGTTCACAGTTCTATAATAACCTCGCAAACATCCCCAACTTATATTAAAATGTACCTACTATTATTTGATTTGTTTTATGAATATGATCAGTCGATTATTAAGGTGATTGTTATTAATTAGGAAGGTATAACTCACCAGCTCCTAGGAATGTAACTAGTCCACTTACACACGCCAAGTTTGCAAGTCTATGTTGCTCGTCTTTTATTTTAGGGGCTGCAAAATAATAAAAGTAATGTTAATTGTATTTAAATTATACGCGTAGCATGACCACCGTAGAAACGGGTATTGTCGATGAAAGAATCGACCAAACGACAGATTGTAGACTAATTTCACGTGGATTTGTATAAATAGGGCTTTCTCTTCTGAGTAGAATAGATATACCTAAAACCGCCATGCTACGCGGGCTGGTATAAATAACGAGGGATCGTTTACACGCAAACACGCTACACACGTAGCCATAGTCTGGTAACGTCACTGATTGACGCGTACCAAGGATGACGTAGCCCACGTAGCCCCGCTACGCAGACGTAGCAGGTTACACAGCGTCTTATGTTTCGGTCAGGTACGAATCAATGGACTGGCTGTAGACACCGGACACTGTTGAACAAAACCTTTGTACGGGACATTGCAGTTATACGAGTAATGTAGTAGTGTTGTATTAGCGATTGACGGCTTCTTTTCACGAACTAACATGGCGCAGGGATATTACCAAGGAATATAATCAATGTTCACTTATAAATCAAGCAATAAAACAACCATGTATTTACAAGAAGAAAATTCGTGTTTGATATGATTATGATGAATCCTGTCATCATCATCAGCCTATAATGTTTCCACTGCAGGGACAGGCCCACTCTCTAGAAGAGGGATGGGCTATAATCCACCACGTATCCGTACCAGTACGGATTGGTAGATGTCACAATGTCTTCGAATTTGGTTCTAAGGTTTCCTCACGATGTTTTCCTAAACCTTTTTAGAGCAGAATCCTGTAAATTACTATAATCATATCGAGTGGAAATAACATTTTACAGTGCTGAAGAACTTTTTCGCTCTTGTCTGTTTATATTTTTCTAGAAGGCCTAATAAACTAGAAGGTAATGTTGGTGATCAAAATATGAGGGTCGGGTTAGGCTCTCAGGGTATTATTAAATTGAGATTCGAAAGACGACCACCTTAGTATTTATGTAGGTTACTGGCTGATTTATAAGTAAAGTAACATTACTTTATATCTACAGGGCTAACATTTCAACAACTACCAAAATGAACCAGAAAATATGACGTAATAACTTGTTATTCCCCTATTTCATCAGGCTAAAATAAACTAAGAAACATAACGGAGGTCCTGAGTTCAATTCCTAGATCGGGCAAGTTGTTATTTGATTTTATCATTAGGAATTTCTCAGTAGCATTTTTTTTTATGGGACAAGTCCGCCACACTATTCCCAAACCACTGTAACTCCTGTAAGCCAGAATCAACAGTGGCGACCACAAGTAAAGCGCCGAGAGAATGACGCTCGACGAAGTCCCAGAGAAACGGTTTAAAAGTCTTGGATCCCGCAACAGAATAAATCAGAAAAGAATAGCGGAGGAGTAGGAAAAACATAATTTCCACTTCCCTCCATATCAGCAGCAGACAGAACAGAACAAAGCCAATAGGCACACAGGGATAAGCCCAGTTGCCTAGCACCACGGATATTATTGTCATTAATATTACTGGGTCCTCAGTAGCAATCGCGGAGAGATGAACAATAGACTTTCCAAATTAGACTTATACTACATGGGTGAAATGTAGGCACATACTATTAGTTACAGCTCTGTCTAACCTTTTAATAATTAAATACGTAGTGATTTTACGGTATGTTACGTAAAACATAACTGAAGAAATGAAGGAGTCGTTTACCTACACTTCTGCCTGACTCTCCGGGGATACAGGCGTGATATTACGTTGAGTAAAAAACCCAAATTGAACCAACTGCCGCATTGCAAAGTAAAGGCACTTACACACAGGAAAGGCCTCTTCACATAAAATACAAACATTCCAACACATTTTTGTCAGAATCCTGTCTGTTTCATACGACGGGGACTCTTACATTTACATTAGGTCGGGGGAGCCCTGCCGTTTGTTCCACATACTCAATTACATATTGGAATCGAATAAGGAACCAATACTATAGAATTGTACAGAAGGTTGGAGGGGGGAGAAATCGTACGCACGCAATCACACGTTTCACGTGCAGCGAGTGCAAGCGTATGGATCCGCGAGTGCCGTTTGGTTGAGATAGTCTATGAGAACGTCGTACGTACAGCTCTTCAAAGAAACACAATACATGCGCTTCGGAAATCATTTTCTGTCTTATATAGAAGACAGTATGTCTGTCTTCTACAGAAGACAGTTTGTCTTCTATACAACCGGTCGATGACGAAATTTAGCTTACAACCATTGAAGTGCTTGATTGACGAATGAACGACGAGATTTTCGAAAATCAATATTCTTATAATGAGGAATTGAACCCAATGATTTTGGAAAAAAAATACACCCAGCCACTCGAAAACATAACACAACCTGTAGAAAACATAACACAACCTATAGAAAACATAACACAACCTGTAGAAAACATATCACAACTTGTAGAAAGCATAACAAAACCTGTAGAAAACATAACACAACCTGTAGCAACCTTCGCGCTCATTCCGAAACTCGAAGATTAGGGAAGCAATTACTTTTTCTGGTATAACTAATCTGTGTTCTTTTGCTTTCATTCGTTAAATGGAGCGGACCTTCTGTAGGTACCGTCGCGTCGGGACTCAATCGAATACATAGTGAATTTATGTAAATAGTCAATGGTATGTAAAGCGAATGTTTTGCGAAGGCCGCAAGGAACGGTTCGGTAATGTAGAACGTTTATGAAGAGGGATGTGAGACGGAGATCCTCAACCTTCTTTTTTGACGTTTTAACGGCAGTATTCGTCTGAACTTCAAAAAAGATCTGTGTAAGTCCATTTTGATATAACTTTTATCTTTGATTTTGACTTATAAAGAAGTGATTCAAACCGCTTGAGGATTTAAAAGCTATATTTAACGCAATACCATAACTAAAAGCTTTAATGTAATTATTTATTTTCTTTTCTTAAATGAAGACTCTTCAACACATAATTTAAGCCAAAATAATACGTAACTAAAATAAATAAAATAAATAAAATAAATAAAATAAATAAAATAAATAAAATAAATAAAATAAATAAAATAAATAAAATAAATAAAATTAATAAAATAAATAAAATAATAAATCTATACTAATAAAGAGGAAAGATAGAATACAGATGAAAGATTTGTTTGTTTGTACCGATTGAACTCAAAACTACTTGAAAGATTTTGAAAATTCTTTCGCCATTAGAAAGCTACATCTTCGCCATGTAACATAGGATATATTTACTTGCAGAAATAATTTGACATCTCCAAGAAAACTTGAATAATGTAACCCAAAGTGATTTTTCATAAAACATCCATCGCATGCGCTGCGAAAAGTATTGGTGACAGCGCAAAAAAAAAATACTACAATATTAAAGAGCACATCAATATGTATAAAAAAAACGATTTTTCTATTGAAATCTAAACTAATTACTATCAGATTATAAAACAAAGTCTTCCGCCGCTTAGGTCTGTCGGTCTACAATGGATAGAGTATATAATTTTATGAATACTTTTAGTCGCGATATACATCCACGCAGGCGAAGTCGCAAGCGAAGTGCTAGTTTATTATATTTTAAGTATTTATTTATGCAAGTCGCCCCAAAGCATTTCTACTTAGGTAGGTACAGAAACCAGCAGATCAAGCTTCACAATCTGTCAAATTTCTCTAAAAGATTTACAATTTTGTTACTTACTTTACTTAGGTTTAAGGTTAAATCTTATGCGAGGACCCTGACACCCTAAACACAAGTAAAACCTTATTACATTGGGTAGGTACTAGCGCTCATCGAAAAACTCTGTTTTCCTAGTTGTAAAGCTGCATAGCGTATAGAAGATGAGTGTTTTTGTACAATGGGATGTAATAAAACTTATTTTCATTTGTTATAATTTGATTGATTGGGAAAATTTTACAGTTTCGGGTCTGTCCTACGAGGTACTCAGTGACTGGTACAATCCTGTTTATCCTGAAAAGCTTTTTGGGGACAAACGTGTTAGCACTTTGAGCACCACTTTGTATAAACACTAGTTTTGTAAGAGTAAATATTGTTGGTGTTCTACAGCCACCATCTACCAAATTGTTTCCAATATCTGACTCTCCTAATGTAAAATCAAGAAGTTTTTTAAATAAATGAAACACCAATAAATACTGATTTGTTTGCAGTTGGAAGACCTTTGTTTTTGCATTGAGTTCAAAAATACCACTGCCTCTCATATCTCACACATAGCTTATGTGTCATGATCAATAACCCTACTTTTGGGCTTCGCCGCAGTCGGATAATAATATAATACGGTGTAGTTTCGCTTACCGTCATTAAACCGGACACAGGCTCTTGCGATCTTGGTGACCGCTAGTGCGAACAGTAATTTCCACACAATAGCAGCAACGAAGAGGTATACCTGGATATAGAAAAAATACAATGAGCAATATTAGTATGTATAAGTATGTGTCTTAAGTCTAGTAAAGCGAATATCTTCAGGAGACCAAGCAAATGTGTTTGGGTAGTCTAAAAGTGAAAGGGAGCAGGTGGGATAGGTTTGAAGATATGGTTGAGTTTGGAGGTACCCCGGAGTGCGGCCGGTAGTGAAGGGGGGGGGGGGGATTACCCAGTACTAATCGGGTTAAGGGGAAGTAAAATAAGCAGTCGCTCCATGTAACGAAAAAGTCATCCCTAGCAAAGTTAGAAGGAAGCCAAGTTTTACCAGCATTGCCCTGCAGTTTTCCGTTAAAGTGACAAGGATGAGCAACGCTCCTGCGCCGGTGATGCCACTCAGCACGATGCCTGTCGCCAAACTGATTACTACAGGAAAAAACAGAAGCTATAGGCCTACTGTTCAGCTGAGATGGTACTGCGGGAAGCGCACCAGGAGATATTTGACATTCTGCAGCTGACTCACGACAACCCCTGGCGCCTTCAAGAGGAATTACTTCACGTTGTGAAGTTGGGAGGAGTTAAGTTTTTGAGAGCCTTTACTTCTTCTTAGCGTGTCGATGGCAATCTAAATTAAGTTGGCCCAGAACTGAGCCATTGGTTTGACGCTTTCACCAGTATATATCAGTTCCCGTAGTGAACAAATAATGGGACTCGCAGAACTCGATACCAAGAGCCCCATCATTTGTGGTACAGCACAATGTGTACACTAATCTTAGTATAAAGGGGTAAAAGTTTGGATGTAGGGGGTAATCTTCCCAGGGCTACAGGTTGTTCCGGGACTGCGGGTTGTTCGAAAGAGATACCGCAGCCCCGGACACAAAGGGCTAAGAAGGAACATGGGTGGTTTCTAGTCGGTAGAAGTCTGACACTCCCTTCAGCTCTGCCCAGTGCGGGAGGAGCCATTTCAAGATTGCCCCGCTTCATAAAAAAGGATAATCTTCATAACTATTCATGACCTTCCGTAAAATTTAGCGATTTATTTCTATAGTAATTCATCATCATCATCATCAACAGCCTATTAATGTTCCCACTGCTGGAACACAGGCCTCCTTTCTTTGAGAGGGAATGGGCTATAATCTACCACGCGGGCCCAGTGCGGGTTGGTAGATGTCAAATGTCTTCGATTTTTTTGGTTCCAAGACATGCCAGTTTCCTCACGATGTTTTCCTTCACCGTTTTGGTAGTAGTGGTGATGAAATAAATTACACAAAGTAATGTGCCTGCCTGGGTTCGAACCCATGACCTGCTCGTAAGTCGAGGGCTGCCACCACTGGGTCACCGAAGCCGCTATACTAATTGCCATGGTATAATTTCCGACCATATGGCAAGTCGGCGAAGAAGTTGGATAAAAAAAAAAAAAAACACATCATGATCTATTCTCATAAAGTTCACGACGATAACAGAGATGTGTTTAAACAAGAGTTTAGCTCCATTAAAGACAAAGATTACTTTTAACTTTAATTCTACTTACACTGAGAACTTTGCGTCTGGTGCATCTCATCATACTGTATGCCATGTGACAGTATCAGAGTTAACAAAATAGATCCAACGAGGACTTGACAAAATGCTATCAAGAGCACTCCTGGGAATAGATTACAGATTCCGCAGCAGCTCTCAAAGTGACATCCTGGCTTGTGGAATGCGAAGTGTAGAGGAACCTGGGAATTGAGGCGGGTATATTAAATGAAACGGACATCATCTTCTAACTAGCCTTTATCCGAACAAGTTGGAGTCGGCTTCCAGTTGAATTTTTGAAGCCTTATAGTTCATTCCTATGATTAGAGATTTTGCAGGTCTGCTTTGGTACTACACCTCCTGTCTTCTAAAAGATCAACGGCTCGAGTCGAAAAACCCCATGCACAGAATAAAACTCAGGTAGACTCTATACGTAGGTAATTTTGTTTTGGGAGGCCTATGTCTACCAGTGGACGTCTTTTGGCTGAAATGATGATGATGAATTTTGTTTTCTGGTGACCCAGTTAAGCGACTGAAACCCATATTTCTTTTTAAATCGTTCCCCTACTCGAAGAATGTCTCCTGTAACATAGGTACCTTAACAAACATTTTTACATACACAAACAACCAAACGACCTAGAACCACTATTTATAGGCCATATAAATATTTTTTTCCGTGCGGGAATCAAATCAGAGCAGGCAACGCAGTTGCAAATTGCTTTACCACTGCGTCAGCCGTGCCGTGAAAATAACAGAAAATATTTCTCTGACATTGAACAAAGCACAATATGCAGTTCGAATTTTGCTTCTACCTTCAGTCAAAGCCAAAAGAATGCTGAATACGTCTTGTTGCTTAAGGTACGTTACAATACATCCAGCATTTGTGCGGTGCCAGCTTTACCTACTATGCTGCTCCCGTATTCAATGCAGGGCTTTTGAACGCTGCTACCACACTACTTTGCTCCTTTGGCTTTACTTTTGCAGAATATAGGGAACGAAAAGAAAAAGGTCTTTGAAGTCAAAGTACCTATGTTATTATCTAAGTTTGTTAGAGAAAGCTTTGTGGTGTATGCTCGAATTGAAATCGGGTCTCAATCAAAAAAAGTTGGTTGTGTATTATTCCTTTTTGCTTCTTACTCTTGCCTGTTTTTTATTAGTCTTATAATGTCCTACTGCTGGGTTAAGGCCTCCCTCAATTTCTTCCGTGTTTCTAGAACCAACCCTCCTGGTACGTATCCAGATTGGCGTCACTATTCTTGTACCGGCAACTATCGTGTGGAGACTTTTGCTTAGCGGTTATAAAGCATGTGCCTGACGTGACCCATCCATTCTAACCTAGAAGCCTTCTTGCCTTTTTATCAATTTATTAGGGCATGGCGCAGGATTTCTTCATCTTTCATACCTACTTATCTATTAGTCCTCTTCTTTATACATCGTCTCTTGCACAGTTCATCTATCATTTCTTTGATATTGCAGCATCATCGAAAACCCAACATTATCTTCCTGGCCTTATCCTATTTTATTTGGGATCGCTATTAGTTCCTCTATTTTTCTTCATACTTTTATTCTTTAGAGGTTGGTTGTAATGAGCCTTTTTTATTTTCTTCAGAAAAATTTTCAAGAAGTACCCTTCTTCAATGATAATGAGTGGGATCCGCTAGGCGCTAGCCCACCTACCCATCAAATTACATACTCGTAACACAAGTGTACACAGCTAGAATGCATCTACCCTCCCTATACTCTGATGGGACAGAAACTGGCTCGATTGACGGGAGATCAGGCGTAGGACCCACAACTTTACTTGCTTTCCAAGCAAAGACATTTCAATATTATACCTATGTCCTCAATCTCTTTGTTTCCAAGGCATGACGGTAACGCACCCCAACATCCAAAGTCTGGACTGCTAATGAGAAATAAGGTTATATATCATTAGGGTACTGCACCTGTAATCCTGTTGTACTCCTACTGGTACTCCTTGGCTTTTCACTTGATTTAGTATAGTCATCTATAGTACTTTTTGGCATTTTGTAAACAATAAACGTCTATAAAAACACTATTGGCACTTCTTTGACAGCACAGTACTATTTGTTTGACAGTGACGTCGGATAGATAACTTTTTAAAACATTCAGCCTGCCGAATTCTTAAAATGCTGTGAAGTTCTAACGTCAGCAAAATTAGTTTTTTAGTACAGACCACCACCACATTTTCCTACTCGAAAGTGCTTTGAAAACTGTTGTGACGTCACATTCTAAGACATTGTTATGATTTTTTTTTCGGTTAGTGACGTCACAAACCCCCACTCAAATCTTTGACGCGTTTTAGCTTCGTGATTTTTTATTGATTTGATAATACAAAAAATAGGTAGGTATCCAATCTTTTTGATAATCTAACAGACGGACTAATTGGAATCATATTTTTTTAAGTCAGTAAACATCCCTATTTTATACTATCTGTTTAATTTCCGCACATTGCACAAATTAAGGTTCTGATACACAGCAATTGAATGAAGGTGTATCTCGGTTAAGGGTATATGAATAGAGTGGGGCAAATATTGGTAGTGTGTCAGCGAAACGGTTGCCGAGTTGCAGGTAAACACCAGTTAGAACCGAGCATTTGTTGAGCTGGTAGGGGAACCCTGTTTTTGGAAGTACTAGGACAACAGACAAAATTAAACCTGAGAAAGAACTATACAGATGCTAGTACATCAATCTCTCTGTATAATAATTTAATTTCGAATATCCTTGAGCTCTTTGAGCTATGACTAGTTGTATGAGTCTGTATTGTTTTTTCTATAAAATGCCATATCAGACACATATCTGTTTAATCCTCCTCATGTGAGTTGAACAAGATTAAACCTTTGAGTTTGTTTCAGCTGCTTTTTCTCAGAATAAATACGTACTTAAACACCAACCTCATATTGCTTTAAAAAAAGACGAAGCGACGTGTAAAAGTGTTTTTAAAAACCTATTAGCAAAATGAACACCATGCATTTGTAAAAAGATGGCGGAAAAAAATACTTTTTAACAAAAAATTAAACAAACTTCAACAAAAAAAAGTGAAAAAAAATAATTTAGAAGAAAAATCCGTTTCTGAAATCGGTGCCTTTTGTTTGTTTGATTTCATTGTTTTGCTACCGACTTCAGAAACTGATTTGAAGAATTATCTCTTTTTTCCAGGATTCCATCATCAGATCCTGACTTGATGATCATGGGATCACCTGAGAGGGATAACCTTTCAAAACAAAATCTAAATCACAAAAAAAAGATCCGACGAATTGAGAACCTCCTCCATTTTGAAGTCGTTTATAAAAAAGGGGGTGAATTTTCCTGCCCTTACCTATCCCAATTTATTTGGGGTCGGCACAGTAGTCTTCTTCTTCGATACTTCTAACATAATGAAAATCGAGATTGTCCCACAGAAAACTAGAACGCTGGTCCCAAAGTATCATTTCAATTTCGTGGAGGTGCATTGTACGATTGTTCTCGATTGTGAACGTTGTTAGTTCACGGTTATTTGGAAACGATACATCCGCAATGTAACTAGATTTCGGAATAATGCAGGCTCTTTTACTAGAATACATGTTACTAATGTTCGGAATAACAATTTCAGAATTCAGTGAATGATGGATGAATAGGGTTTATAACAAAAAAAAATATCTAATTAGTAGTAAATATCTAGTTAGTCCGCCAGATAGGTTTCCAAAAAATATTGGACACGTAATTTTTATTTTTTCACAAAATCAAACAATGAAGACGATACAGTGCTTTGAGAACTCGTGTGACGTGATTTTCTGAGACATTAGTAGAGGAAAGTCACCAAATATGGAATACTATTTTGTTTTTGGGATATAAAAAAAAAACTTCATAAAAATTAAAACAGTTTAATGTTTTTACTAATCAGTCATACATTTATATGTAGTAATTAACAGCCTTTAATCAAATATATTAGTTATCAAATTAAAATCTAACATAAAAAACAAAATCACAAATGAGTAACCAAATATGGAATAGGTACCCATATATGGAATATAAGCATAAATCAACATAACAATAACAAAAATGGACATTAATATCTTTGAGATCAATTAAATAAATATAACATATTGTGATAAATAAAAGAAGTTACATAATTACTTGCAAAAGTCACAGATCCAAGTATCAAATCAAATATATATATAATAATATATATCAATAATATACAGTGTGTCCGGACATGGACTAGCGATATTCTAAATACTTAAATATAAGCTATTTTAAAGTACAATTACACTATAGGCTTAGGTCCAATATACTTCCCCGCTATGTGGCAGCCATTTTGTTTTTTTTGTTGAAGTATGCTCTATGCGAGTACAAAAAAAATCATATATCTCAAAGTTTTAGTCATACTGAGATAAAAATAGGCTTTCACAATTCCATAACTTTTGAAAAAAAATGTGAAAGTCGAAAAAAAAAACAAAAAATTATGCAATTCAACCAATAATTGTTAATTACTACAAAAACAACCCCGAGAGCTTTTTTATTTTTTATACTAGATCGACAGTTTTTGAGCTAAGCTACAATACAACATAAAATTCACAACTGTATGTCTAATACTTTAAGAGTTATTGTTGTATGAACATAGCGTATGCGCAAGCACAAAAGGCCTTTGTCGGAACCCTAAACAGGAAATCATTAAAAAAACATAACATTCATATTGAATTTTATTTAATGTTTTTTCCAATATTAAATGAAGATTAAAATATCTAAAGCAGTTGCTCAAAGTGGCCACCTCCAGCTTGTAGACACACTACGGCTCTCTGTGCCACCTGGGTTGATGAGCGCCTAATTAAATCCAAATCGGATCTAATTTCTTCGGCGGCTGCCATAATTTTTGCGACGAGTTCTTCCCTGGTATTTGGAACTGTAGCGTATACTTTTTGTTTCATATGACCCCACAAAAAATAATCCAAGGGTGTCAAATCGGGTGAGCGAGGCGGCCACGCTACTACACCACCACGACCGATCCACGGCTGTAGATTATTATTTAAATATTCTCTCACTGCTCGAGAAAAATGCGCGGGTGCACCATCGAGCTGGAACCACATACGCCGACGGTATGATAGAGGTAGGTCCATGAGGCTGTCCGCAAACTGTGTCTGTAAGAATTCTAAAAATCTAGCGCCGTTTAATGTAGGTGGCAATTCCAATGGCCCTATCAGCCTATCGTTGATTATGCCGGCCCACACATTTACTGAGAATTCATGTTGAAATGAGCTTGGGCGCACCGCCCTTGGATTTGCGGAGCACCAGAGATGGTCGTTTCTGTGGTTTGTAATCCCAGCTCTTGTAAATTTGGCTTCATCAGTCCACAGTATTCTTTGTAAAAAATTACGGTTCTGTCTCAAATTTCTATTTATCCACGAACAAAACACAGATCTCGCAGCAAAATCTGGTTCGATCACGTCTTGAACCCGTCGAAAATGATAAGGGTGTAACCCTTCTCTTTTCAAAATTCTCCATACATGCCACTTAGACATTCGAAGTTGCACTGAAATCCGTCTAACGCTTAGTCTAGGATCATTGGTTATTAGTCTAAGCACTTCTTCTTCATCTTCGGGCGATACCAAGCGATTGCGTTCATTAACAGCTCTTTGAATACCTCTTTCCGCTAATCTTGAATGCACGTCGATAAAAGTTTGGCGACTCGGTGTAGGCCTGTTAGGGTACCTTCGTCGATATTCTTGTACAGCCAAATTTGCACTTCCATTGCAAAAGCCATACACAAAGTGTATGTCAGCAATATGTTGCGATGAATATTGACGCTGTGCCATACTTTATCACACTTTTAAATACAAAACACTAACGCAGCACGTAAACAGCACGGACGGTAAGTGAAAGTAGCGATAGCGATCACAACGCAGGGCGAGGGACAACTAAACTAACCCAACTAATAATTTGTCCTTAAAACTGATTTTGTTTCAGGTAGTGGACTAATACGTTCTATCTCGCTCACTCACGGTAGTAACGAACAGTATTTCTCGCCTGCTCTCAGATGGAATACAGTGAATGCCATAAATGACACTCTGGCGGTTAACAAAGACGTTTTGTGCTTGCGCATACGCTATGTTCAAACAACAATAACTCTTAAAGTATTAAACATACAGTTGTGAATTTTATGTTGCATTGTAGCTTAGCTCAAAAACTGTCGATCTAGTATAAAAAATAAAAAAGTTCTCGGGGTTGTTTTTGTAGTAATTAACCATTATTGGTTGAATTGCATAATTTTTTGTTTTTTTTTTCGACTTTCACATTTTTTTTCAAAAGTTATGGAATTGTGAACACATTGCTTTGTAATGCAGACGGTAGACAATATTATTGCCTTCCGAATAAGCCTATTTTTATCTCAGTATGACTAAAACTTTGAGATATATGATTTTTTTTGTACTCGCATAGAGCATATTTCAACAAAAAAAACAAAATGGCTGCCACATAGCGGGGAAGTGTATTGGACCCAAGCCTATAGTGTAATAGTACTTTAAAATAGTCTTACAAACCAGAAGTGAAAATTGTTTAAAAAAAATAACGGTCTACAACAACCTAACACTTTTATTTAACTTCAAAATAATTTTAATCAACACAATAATAATTAGACTAACACAATGCAAGTAAAATATAGAAGAGTACTCTAATCACACAACCAAAGTAACGTCCGTCGCATCCGAGCACCGCACGTAAAGTGAGTAGAGTCCAAGCGACGCCGCCTTTTTATAACGTTCCGCTCGCCTCAGACTCGGTTGTGGGGGAACTAGCTAAGACGGCCGTTCCTGACAGCGAGGCGTCCTCGACCGCACTTGCTGTTCCACTTGACGTGCTAGACCCAGCTATGTCTTGATCACAATTTGTTATGTCATTTTCTGCAGTGTGAAAAGCATAACACGTTAAAAAGGTGAGACCAGAAAAGTTTAATTTGACCTTCAGTTATACATGAAAGCTAAATTTAAAGCAATTAAGTTATTGAAGGTCACAGCTATGGTAACTCTAAGAGTATTACTTGAACTGATCCCTTGTTGTAGGCGCAAGCGTGCACTCAAGCGCCCACAAGTAAAGGATCATAAGAAACTTCAGAAAACAAAAAAAATACGACTGTAAGCGAGTAAATTCGAATGATGGGATTCCGGACTTCCATCAGTCGAACACCCGTAAAAAGTTAAATGCACATGAAAAGCATAACGCCCTATACACTTCATAGTCTTTTATGACAGAGGCCCCAAGTTTGCGTGTCACCCACATGAACACATACCTAGGCCCCAAGTTCGCATATATGGGTTCATGAAGTAGTAAATTCATATGAGGAGCATAACGCCGTTATGGATTTCATGGTAGGGTATGACGGAGGCCCCAAGTTCGCACGTCATAGGTGTAGTCGCGACAGAGGCCCACAGTTCGCATGTCATACATGTAATCACGACAGAGGCCCAAAGTTCGCATGTCATACATGTAATCACGACAGAGGCCCAAAGTTCGCATGTCATACATGTAATCACGACAGAGGCCCAAAGTTCGCATGTCATACATGTAATCACGACAGAGGCCCAAAGTTCGCATGTCGTCGTCGTCACTCACCACCCTCAAAGAAAGCGGAGCAAGTTTCCGGCGTCCACTCGACGCGCCACAGAACCATGTGTTCAGCAGCAGCTTGCGTCTTTTTGCCGTACAAGCCAGCCAACAGTTCGAGCTCGTAGCGCTGATGAGGCAGCGCACGCAGTACCTTGTATGGCCCGCGCATGCCAGAGTCCAGCTTGCCAGTGCTTTGAGTGGGCTTGCTCACAAACACTTGGTCACCCATGGCAAAACTGCGTGGCTGTCGGCGATCTTCGTTAACGTAGGCGTCCTGATGCTGTTGATTGGCAGTCAGGAGCTCAGACGCCCGCTGTCTTCTGAGGGTCATTAAAGCTTCTCGATTAGGTTGGCAGTCACTTAGCGCTACATCTCTCACCAGGGTCCTTATGGCAGGAGTCGCGGCATCAATACCCACCAGCAACTGCAGGGGTGAGGCTTGTGTTGTAGCTTGCCTCGTGATGTTTAACGTGAGCTGCATCCTCCATAGGACTTCTGACCAGTCGGAGCCCTTGTTACTCACCTCGACACGCAACATATTGAGGACGGTTCTACAGTACCTTTCTGCTTGACCGTTTTCACGGTGCATGCCCGGAGTAATAAAGTGCACTTGGCACCCCTGGTCACTACACCACTTTTGAAAAGCAGGACTTTCATAAATTCTTCCCCGGTCACAAACTATGAGGCTTGGGGTACCAAATAGGGCTACTGCATTTATAAACACGCGTTTCAGTTCATCGGAGTCTTGTCGATACAGTGAGTAGAGTAAACAAAATTTTGAAAACGCGTCTACAATAATCAAAATGTATTTGTAACCATGTGATTCCGGAAGCGGTCCGAGAACGTCAGTATGAAGTGTCGAAAAAGGGACGTCTGGTTTAGTCCACGATTGAATCGGTTGCGAAGGAGCTCTAGGCACCCTCTTGTGAGATAGGCAAACAAGGCAGTGACTAATATATTTCTGAACAAAAGGTCTTAAGTTTGGAAACCAGAAATGACGTAGAATAAGATCAATGGTTTTGTCAATGCCAATGTGATCGTGGTCATCATGAAAGACCCGAAGTAGGCTTAACCTGTGACCTTTAGGTATAAAGCACAAGAGACGCCACTCTTCACCAGTAGGTGTATGTTTATAAAATAAAAGTTCATTTTTAATAAAATACCTGTTTTGGTCTAACTGACCTTCCCGGAGTTTAGTCATCAACTCCTGTGCCTCCAGATCAGCAGTCTGAGCAATCTTTGCCCAATTGACCGGATTGCGTATCTGGTAGACCTGTGCTGGAGGATTTCTGCTCAAATAATCGGCGTGTTGCATCATACATCCTTTCCTATACTCGAGGGTGAATGTAAAATCCTGAAGGTAAACCCACCAGCGTGCAACCCTTGGTAATAGATCCTTTTTGTGCTCAGTCATTTTTAAGGAGTTGCAGTCCGTCACTATCTTAAAGTTAATGCCAACAAGGTAGTGGCGGAAGTGCTGAAGGGCTCGAACTATGGCCAAGGTTTCCAGTTCATAACTGTGATACTTAGCTTCAGCGCCCTGAGTGGATTTGCTGAAGTATGCTACAACACTCTTTCTCTTATTAGAATGTTCCTGGAGCAGAACAGCACCGAGGCTGATAGCACTGGCATCGGTATGAAGCTCAGTGGGTAGTTGGGTATCAAAGATTCAGGCAATGGATAATATATTCGCGAGCACGATCTTGCTCGTCGCTCCAAAGGAATGGCTCCCCTTTACGGAGTAATCTAGCTATGAAAGCAGTTTTAGAAGAGTAGTTGGCAATGTAGCGCCTGAAATAACCTGCAAGTCCCAGAAATTGGCGGACCTCTCGGACGTTACTGGGTTTTGTCGAATTTAATAAGGCTTCTATTTTTACAGGGCTCGGCCACACCTGACCATGACCTTTGCTCGTCATTCGTCCTTATGTATGTCAGTCCTACTCGGTTTAAAACATCTGTGCCCATCAATATTGGGGCACTAATGCATTCATCAGGTACAACGTGTAAATCCACTTCTAATGAAATTTCGGGAAACTCTAAAATAGCACTGACATAAGACTGTTTGGAGTTGTCTCAATCTCCTGACTTCCTATACCACGCAACAAACGATAGCTTGGGATTCTATTAAAATTAAAACGTTTTAAGATTGATTGTGAAATAAGTGAAATAACGGAACCGCTATCGATCAAGACATCAACAGGTACCTTCTGAATGAGAGCCGACATTACATTGCTTTGTCTGGATTCGGGTTGGAGCAAAAAATTACATCACTTGATTTTTTTGTTTTTATCATTAGAACGTTGTTTAAGAAAACATGAATCAATAAGATGACCGTTGCGTTTGCAGAAAGTACAAAATTTGTTTGACTTTTTATCGTCATTGTTTGGCTTTAGAAGGGGAAGAGGTAGCCTGAGTATAAGTCGTATCAGTCTTAGACTTTTTAGGGCAATTCCATTTTTTGTGACCAGGCTTGCCACAAGCGAGGCACTTAAAATTGTCTCCAAACCTACTAGGTGCATCTCGCTTACGCGAATGTATTGGCCCCGAGTGGTTTGACGAACGGACAGCATTGTTGGAAGCTTGTGATTCACGTTTTGGTTTAACGTATACAGATAAAAATTCTACTAAATCCTTTGACGGTAGCTTAGTATTGGTAGCCGCGGCCTTGACTTGAGAATCGGCAATACTCCGTATCACAATAGAAGTTTTAAGTTCATCAGATAAGCCCCTAACAATATTAAGACGCAGCAGTGACTTGATATTCAGCATAGGTTGAATATTTATCTGAATTGGTACACATTCCTTCAAAAAGTATAGTTGCGAAATCAATGTTACGCGGACACAATGATCGAAACTCGGCTTTAAAATTGGTCCGGCCGACCGCGGTCTACCTCCGCACACCACATGTCGAAATCATGTATACACGGGTCAAAAGGAGAAATATAATAATTATGAGACCTTACTTGTACCAAGGATGAGAGAGCTCCAACAATCCTGTCGGCTATGCCCTTCTCTGCGTTGGTACTAGCGTCAGTATCCCGCGCTGTACCCATAGTCACCTTATCGGTAATGCCGGAACCCTGCTCGCTGGTGAGGGCCGGCGCCACGACAAATGATGGCGTGGGCGTGCGGTCACCAGGAAGATGCGACGGACTTTCAACCGTTGGTGTTATCGTAGGTTGTTGTAGCCTATTTTCAATAGCATCTAATCTAGTAAGAATTCGATCGAGCGCCATACCTTGCAAGCTCTCGCGGCGGTCACTTGAGCTGTTACTATGATCGCGAGTTCGATTTTGCGAGCTATGCGAAGCATTATGACACCTATTCGATCTGCTTCTATAGTCAACCGAACGATCATCACGCCTGGGCAACGGAGGCGTATTGGAGGAACGGCGACCACGACGTTCACGAGACGGGTCCTTAAAACGTCGGTTTTTATCACGACAATCACGATCTACAGGTCTTGAGGAACGTCCTGACATCTTAATTATATGAAAGAGCCAACAAAGAAATAAAAAAAATAAAAAAACACGTGGCACTTTATCGGATAATCACGAAAACTAAACTATTGGATGGCAAAACAAGCTAACAGAACGCGTAGTGTATCCCGCTTCTGATCTTACAAACCAGAAGTGAAAATTGTTTAAAAAAAATAACGGTCTACAACAACCTAACACTTTTATTTAACTTCAAAATAATTTTAATCAACACAATAATAATTAGACTAACACAATGCAAGTAAAATATAGAAGAGTACTCTAATCACACAACCAAAGTAACGTCCGTCGCATCCGAGCACCGCACGTAAAGTGAGTAGAGTCCAAGCGACGCCGCCTTTTTATAACGTTCCGCTCGCCTCAGACTCGGTTGTGGGGGAACTTGCTAAGAATAGCTTATATTTAAGTATTTAGAATATCGCTAGTCCATGTCCGGACACACTGTATATAATATATATATTATTGATATATAATATATAATATATATATTATAATATATATAATATATAATATATATCAATCAAATCAAACGACTGTCCATATTTGGATTTTTATACTAGTTCAAAGTCTTCTAAATATTTTTTTAAGTCACAATATTTTGAAATTAAAAGATCACAAAATGGTGAAATAAACATAATACCGATATACTAAATAGTATAACACTTATGTATACAAACATACCAGCTGGTAATACTCATTTATTACTTACCTTTAAAATTTTCCGCACGACAACAAAACAAAACACGCCTGCCACAAGTGAAGTGTTCGCGCAACTGACTCGATGGTGTGAGTGCGATAGTTAGTAGACCGAATGGAACAGAAGATGGTCGAGTGTTGCGTTTCATACTTATAGTCTTAGAGAAATGAAGGTATTCCATATTAGGATACTATTTCATATTTGGTGACTTTCCTCTATGATATTTTTTATAGGTCAGTGACGTCACAACCCCCCACTCAAATCTTTGACGCGTTTTATCATCGTATTTTTTTATTGATTTGACAAAACAAAAAATACGTATCCAATATTTTTCGATAATCTAACAGACGGACTAATTAGAATCATATTTTTTTAAGTCAGTAAACATCCCTATTGTCTGAGGGGTGATTTGAGAGCGAAACGAGTAAATGATGCTGTGACTTCTGACCGGACGGAATGGAAGGAGGAAACGTGTTGTGTCAACCCCAAATAGAATAGACAAGCGCAGGAGGATGCTGATAATGACTTACTTCAGTGAAAATGTATTCACCTCCTAGACGTAAACCTCCCCCAGCATCCTTCTGTCTCGTGCTTAGTTTAGTTTAGTTTAACTGGTCTTTTATCCGCACTTAGCCTCTTGACTGGGCCATTGTGCGTGATGTTCAGAGAATACCCACTCCAACCAACATAGGTCATCCCAAAATTGCAGCAGCCCAGACTACTGCAAGCTTCCGGGAGAGTTAATGGGGATCGTAGAGTTTGTGGCCGGTGATCTGCCATGCTCCTGCACTCTAGGAGTACGTGCCGTCGCCTGTCTCGTGCTTAAGTCATTCAGTTTAGTTCAAAATATTCTTTGAATACGTCTTCCCACCTTTTTTGCGGCCGACTTCTTATTTCTGGTATCGTCTCTAGATAATACAGTAGCTTCTTTGACCCAGTGGTTGTTTTCCACTCTACAGATTCCATTATAGCACTCTTATTCGTTGAATCTTACATACTTACTGGATATCAACTATATAATGTGGGAAAACCACCAACTAAGTGAAAGTTGTTTCAACAACAATGTTTTCCTTCACCGTTTTGAGAGCAGCGGTGATGAAATAAATTACACAATTTAATGCTCCTGCCTGGGTTCGAACCCACGATCTACCTACTGTTCGTAAGTCTAAGCCGACACCACTGGGCCACCGCAGCTCCCTAGCACTACTCAGAGTAGTCAAAAATTGAAGAAGAAAGAGAGAGAAATGGCAATGTCATACAATGCGGCAGAGATAATTAATTACCATCAGTTATCCACTTGCTTGCTTTGACACATCAAAGCAGCCCGTAGCCATGTTGCCTTTGATGTGGGTAAGCTGCATTTCACGATAACGGCAAAGAGCAAGCTTTTATCCACTCTAGACGAACTGCGAGATGCCATTAACAAAAAAAAACACCAGCTTGTTAACCATACATAAAAATCCTACTTACAGAATGCGTCAATCATGAGTCAATACTCAATTTAAGAATTAGTCGGCATCATACACCCTACTTGTCCTTAAACACTTGATCCAGTCCCAAAACATTTAAACAAGATAAGCTGTCCAGGCAAGCGACTGAACCCAGCTTCAAAAGTGATCTATCGCAATTTTGCGAAGGGCATACGTCTCGGTTGTCTGCGAAGGACCACTGTTTTCCACCGATAAGGTTTATTAGCTGTCAAAAGGGAAATTGACTGAGATACGGAGTCAAACTCGTGAGACAAATTACTTTGAAGCGTTTCGTCACTAAGTAGGTAAATAGACGCAGGAGGTTAGTTTCGTTCAACGAACGAAAAGGCCCGAGCAAAATTACCACTGGTCATGAGCTAAACGTTCAACCGATACACTTGAAGTTCCGTTGCCCCCCGAGACACATGTGTACAAGGAAACATCGTTATGGTTTTAGAACAAGTCTGACAGACCCCTCCGCTTTCCTCAGGGGGGAGAGCATCCATTGAAAGCCCCCACACAATGTAACGTGACTAGCAGTGCGATAGTTTGACGTGTATTACTTGAGTGGTGGAAACAGGTGTTAACCGATATGGTGTGCGAGTAAATCAAATATACAGAAGACAAGGCATGAACTAGACGCGCGCGCAAGTCGTGTGTGAGTGTGAGTTGTGATCGATTGCGTTTGTAGGGAATGGTTTGTTATCTCTCGTTTCAGGGAGTTGACCTTCTGTTCCTATTCTATTTTGTGATTAAGTGCTGAATATTTATGGTTGACCCGGCCTGTTTGGGCAACTGCTTCGGGACGTTTATGCTGGTCAGGGGTTCTGAGGTGTTGAAGCTATAATTGTTCTGTTACGGAAGAGGGATGGTGTTATATGTCTCATATATATGTCGTGATAGTGTCTCATATACATGGAGTACCACCACAACACGAGAGTTATGATTATGTTACAACTTCTGCGGCTGCTCTCTAGTTTATCAGATAATTATGGCTATAATTGCATTAGTGTGCAAGTATTGCAATGTTTCCGGTTCCCTGCATGAAAGCCCTTATGCTCAATAATTGACCGATGCATTAGTAAATTAAAACCGTGTTGTTTTTCTTTAAATATGTTTAAAGAAGCAATCTTTTTATTCAGATTGTCTTGGAATTACCATGAAGACATGTTAAACTCTATGGTTACAACCATTACAAATCTTCCAGTTTTATTACCTTAAAAATAATTTATTGGTTTTTCGGCAAATACTACAACGGTGTTTTATATATATTTTTTTAAGTTCTGTTTATTATATTCTCTCTCTCATCGTACATTTAGTTAGTTAAGTTTTTTTTTTTTTCGGAGTATTTGAAATCATCAAATGATACCTCCCACTCTGGGCGGAGCGAAAGGGAGAGTCAGACTTCTACTGACTAAAGACCACCCATGTTCTTTCTTAGTCCTTTTGTCCGGAGCAACGGTATCTCTGTCGAACGACCCGCAGCAGCTGATAAAATTCTGCAGTCCAATCACAAAATTAAAAAATATCGTATCAGTTCCTACTAATGACTAAAGGGCAGGCTTAAATTATTAAAACCATAATCAAAGTTGTAAGATACTTACAGATTGACCAATTATCTTGGACCACTGAACTTACCTCTTTACAAAGATTTTGTTTCAGACACAAAGACCATTCTACACTGGATGACTTTTAAGAAAATTGTACCTATCTAAAGATCAGTCTGGATAAAGAAGAAGGAAAAGTCCGTCTTATCTCTTTCTCATATAGTTCCAAATGAATTGTTGCCAAGAGTGACGATGATAAATTCTTTGTAGTTTGAAACAATAGACAATAGGTTCTATTTCTTGTGGATAAGGTTCTGTATCGCTGTGCGTGTTGTTGAAGCTCGTGGTTGCTAATCGGTCTGATCAGACGCTTTCTATCCGTCTCAGAATGTCGATGAAGATTAGCGGCCGGCGTCGTCGGATTAGAGCTGTGACATACGATAAAATATATTAAAAGTATCGATACTATAATGTTAGTTATTTGTGTTACAACATCATTCCTGTAATCCCCGCGGTGTAAGTGTAAGCGTCCTTCCTTATTTGTAAACCCACATTAGGCTAGTTATGTTTAGTCGTATGCAATAAGGGGTTAGCCAATTGTTATTAACCGAGCACAGATCCAGACTCCAAGGCTGCTATTGAAAAATTTGTAATAAATAAACTTAATAACATTTTTTCCAACCTGGGAAGTGTGTGAAACCGGGACTCTTATACTTAGCAGTATTATATCAAATGCAGTTTTTTGTAAAAAAATATAAAACGACTGAAGGAATCTATTTATTCCAACAACCCATCCATATTTTATTTGGCCTTCCTCTCCGTCTACATCCATCAATATAAATATACATCTCTTTTTTAGGGTTCCGAGTGCGAAGTCAACAAGGAACCCTTACGGCCTTATTACAAAAGTGGTTAAACCTGGTTTTAACTTAGACTTGGTTTATCTCGCATGCCGTCACTTTCTTTTGAATATTATCGAAGTGAGACGGCGTGCGAGATAAACCAAGTCTAAGTTAAAGCCAGGTTTAACCACTTTTGTAATAAGGCCGTAATAGTTTCGTATGTCTGTCTGTCCGCACTATGGCTCAAAAACTATAAGTGCTTCAAAAAAAGTTTTAATTAGTGTATCTCCCGTACACATAAAAGTGGGGATGATTTTTTTACTCACAAAGCCCATTGTGTAGAATGCCGTTCAAAAATATTACTAGTTTGTTGAAATAGTTTTTCAATTAATGACTTAGTTTTTCAACTAAAGCTATATAGTTGTAGTTGTAGTAGTAACCTGCAAATATTGTTAGACTCAAGTGTGGACCCCTCTATCAGGTAAACAGGCATTTAGGCATTTAGGCGTGTGAAAAATTCATGTTAGTTGTAAATATAACGAAATTATAAGGAAAACTATCACAGCTAAGTATAGTCTTTACATCCCTTTCGCTCTGCCGGGCTTATTTGATGACTTTCCACCCGCGAAAAAAAAAAATAGTCTTTACAAGTTTAAGAGTAATTATTAATTAATTATTTATTTTTTATTTAATAGTCGATCAACATATAAAATGCAGAAAATATTTTCCTAAACATAATGTATAGGAACTCAGGTTCTAAAACTGCAAAGGTAACTTTGTTTTATTTTTAGAATACAAATTATCGTTCGGAAGCAGTTAGGCAGGAAGGTTAATCAGTTGAGTTAGTCCACATATTTTGATGGGCAACTAGAGAACCCTACAATACGTAGTCCGACATGCACTTGGCCGGTTTGAGTCACTAAGTTTCATCTATTTACTTTCATAGACGACATTCTTCAATTTTTTCTGTTACACGCGCCACTTTAATATTTCCTCTAATATAGTTCGACCCATCGAAACCCTGAATAGGGGATCGGACTGAGTCAAAAAACAATGAATCTAATTAGTCCGTCAGTTAGATTATCGAAAAATATTGGATACGTGTTTTTTGTTTTATCAAATTAATCAAAATTGAAGAAGATAAGATGTGTTTGTGACGTCATTTGTAGTTATAAATGTACCTACTATCATATAACGTTTTCGAAGAGTTAACGAGTTTTCGAAGCACTGTATTGACTTCAATTTTTGTTTATGTGAAAAAAGAAAAAATACGTCTTCAATATTTTTTGGAGATCTATCTGACGGACTAATTAGTTTTATTTTCTCCGATCCCCTATTCAAATTCATTTAACAACTCAACACTAAATAATAAACCGTCTTCCGCTAAACCATGTACGCGGAATCCATTGTATGTATTTGACACTTTTGACAGGACCAACGTAAATGCAATTTTCACGAATTCCTGTAGTTTCACCGGTTTGCCCGAAGACTCGCTATATAGCTGTCAAGTTTTCATACTGTGGCTTTGTTTTACGGTACGCTTGTCTGGGTTGCACGTAAATTTTATTTGATTTTGCTGTGTAAAAATTGTGGCTTAAAACGGAAGTTTTAACTCTTTTTATGATAGTTTCATGTGAATATCTGACAGGCCAGCCTTTTGTTGAGGGATATGATCCCTTAGTGACTATCTAAAGATAATCTAACTTAAACCAAAGACAAAATACGTGGTGTTACAAATCGTCATCATCAGTCTCTTACTCTTTTCCCAATACGTTTGGGGCGGTACCTTTGCAGTCAGTATGTTACGGATTGAGAGAGCACAAAGAGCGGTCCTTAAAGTCATGTGCAGGAAACCATTCTGGTATCCTACCGCACTTCTCTATAAAGAGTGTGTAGTTTTAACGGTTAGGCAACTGGTTGTGCTCCAAATAACAATGCGTAAACATGCCACCATACCTCAGTCCTTACAGCTGCGTGCAGGGAAATGCAAAAGAACGAGACTGTGTAGCACAGAAAGACACAAAACTGCTCTAGCTCAGCGACTTTATTGGATTCTGGGTTCTCGGGTTTACGAAAAAGTCAATGCTGTTTTGAACATTTCATTACTCACCCGGCCGAAATGCAAGACTGTTGTAAGTGTTTGGCTAAAAGGTCTCACCTACGAAGAGTCTGAGAGACTTTTACAGTTGGTGGGTTAACTTTCTGTTCCAGCAACACAAACTTACTTTAGAACTCAGGAAACACAACACACGATTCATTCACACACACATACACACATACACTACACACACACACACACACACACAACACGTACACATCCACACTTACTCACACACGACAAACAAAACAAAAACATTTTGCACGCCTTTGTTACTATTTTATCTTTTCTTTTATTTTTTTCTATTTTTTGTTTGTATATGTTAGTTTTTATTTATAGTTATTTTTTGTGCAGATTAAAACCAAAACTTAATTGTGTAAAGCAACATACCTAGCTGGTCCGGAGGAAGGTGATGGCATTCGAGATACAGGGTAACCCTAGTACGAGTGCCAAAGCACTCCTTTGACACTTAAGTGCACATTAACTATAAGCTAATTTATTTTTAAGGAGTTTTATTGTACCTATTTACTTGCAATAAAAAATATTATTATTATTAATACATTTGGAATCGGCGCAGCATGATTCTTCTTCCATAATTCTCTGTTACTCGACATCTCGTGAGACAACTGTTACTTTAAAGATGATTATAAAAATATATCGATATGTTAATCACCCCATCTCTTCGGTCGACAGATAACACTCGCAAAGCCTTTCGGTACAGTTAAGCGAGGTAATTCTGTTGCGAAATAACTCCTTATTGGGGGAAAATGGAGAAATGCAGACACAGGAATATGTTCTTACCAATCGCAGCTATTTTTCCATATATTTTGATATTTATTTCCTTGTACGACAATTGATGAAAGAATCATTATTATAATGATGATAAAAAGGCCATCTTCTTTAAAATCAAAGCCTTAACTGCCGCATTTAATTGTCAATAATAATAGTAGTATTCACTGGTTTGTGGAGGTCAGATAGGCAGTCGTTCTAAATAAATACTGAAATTCAGCTGCATCCGGTTAGACTTTAACTCAACCCCAACAAAGTTGGGAAAAGGCTAGGCAGATGATGTTCAATCAGAGAATAAGTAAACAGAATAAAATAAAGTATTATCTGACTAGGATGATCGGGTAGAAGTATTCTTGAGTGGAGACCGCGACTCGGCAAGCGTAAGTTTGACGCCCTCGGGCTCGGTGGAGCGACAACCTTCTCAGGGTGGCTGATAGCAACTGGTTGAGAGTTTGAGAGTTGCCGACGCGGCCTTTATCTTGTGGTGAATTGCTGTAGGCTGATGATGATAATAAATCAATCAGTATTACAATATTCACCGGTAAATTAAAGATAATCAGTTTACCACTAAATAATGAAACTGTCTGTCCGAAATATGACAGATTAATGTTCGAACGAGTTTGCCAATTATGGTAAATTGTTCACCAAGGGGATAAAGTAATCTGTCGGGGCTGCGGGTAGTCCTCTGGTTATCGCGGCCTCGACATAGAGGGCGAAGAAGGAACATGGGTGGTTTTTAGTCAGTAGAAGTCTGACACTCCCTTTCGCTCTGCCCAAGAGCGGGAGGGGTTATTCGATGATTTTACACCCACCAAAAAAAAAAAAAAAAAGTGGATAAAGTAATGTTTATGTCGTATGCCACAGGCACTAAATTGCCTCCCGAGCGGATCTAAACCACCCATGTTCCTTCTTAGCCCTTGTGACGAGGCCGCGGTATCTCTTGCGAACCCGACGAGAATTCTAGCTTGCTTGCTTGATTCTTGCTTGCCTAAGAGAACCTGATGATTTGCTTTAAAGCTTTATCCATACTTCTTCTTTTTAGCGTGTCGATGACAATTCAAACTTAGTCAGCCCAAAAATTTGCGACGGGTTTGGCACTTTCAGTAGCCTCCATCAGCTCCTGTCATGTAGGAATAACAGGAAAAGCAGCACACGATATCAAGTGGCCCATAATTTGTGGAGCAAAACCACATGTACGTACACTGCAGTCCAGGGTGTTGTATTAATCTCCACCTGAACAGATTTTCCTTGCTACGGTCGACCTGTCTCCAGAGTCTATTTAAAGACTTTATCTTCATGAATTTATTCGGACCATAAGGCGAACACGGCAGGCAAAAGCGACAAACGCCATAAAGAATATTTTTGCAAAATGACACCTGTTTGATACCGGTACTTTATTAAATCTAAGTGGCACGTCTAGTTATGTGATATTAATGATTTCCCATGGGGGCTCCCAGTTCTCCTGCTGCGCGCCATATTTTTTCAGTTTATTTGATTATGTTACGTAATATTTGTCGGTCATTGTTCTATTTTGTTATTGGTGTGTGGGAGATTGATTTGTTTTTGTTTTTACTTTTTTTTTGTCTGAGTGTGCACATGGTGTGCACCAAGGTGTGCGCACACAAATTTTGGTTTAATCATCATCGTCATCACTGCTAGGAAACAGGCCTACTCGCTTTGAGAGGGAATGGGCTATAATTTACCACGCGGGCCCAGTGCGGATTGGTAGATGTCACATTTCTTCGAATTTTTTGGTTCTAAGAAGTTTCCCCACGATGTTTTCCGTCACCGTTTTGAGAGCAGCGGTGATGAAATAAATTACACAAAGTAATGTGCCTGCCTGGGATCGAACCCACCACCTACTGTTTGTAAGTTGGGGCCGGCACCACTGGGCCACCGCTGCACACACACGCTCGTTGGTTTAATACAAATAAAAATTTTAGTGGATCTCATATCTAGATAACCAGTCACTCGAATCAATCTTCAGATTAAGCTAGGCTTGCATAGGTTGATCTGTGGATGGTTCACCTGCACCCATTACAATCCGATTTTCCTCCATGCCTCAAAAAGCACGTTGAGTTGTTGGTCCCGGCTGCTATTTGTACTGCAGTCTTAACAGGTAATGGAGTGACCCGAAAGTCTGACAACCAGTCTTACTGAGGGGTATTTAGAAGCATCCGGATAGACTGGAAGAAGACCTAACATAGTTGTAAAAGGGCTCGGTAGATGATGAAACAAAATGTGTCAAAATAATTAATATCGAGTCAGCCTATCAAAGCGATAAACTCACATTAAAAATACCTTAGAATTGGGCTCCTGTTTTTTAAGCAATCGGGGGAATCTAAAAAAATCTAAATTTGTGCTGGGACACATAGTAGAAGTGAAACTTCAACGGACAAGCGCAAAAACAATTGCAACGGATAAGTGGAAAAATCGCAACTAAATTTTTACTAGAAGTTTTACGGGCAGTTTTTCATATTTGACAAATAGGTACATTAGGAATGTACCCGTAAAACTTCATTTTAAAATTTGGTTCATATGCTGTATTTTGTAGAACTTTTAAAGAGGAACAATTCGATCCTAAAGGATATTTGTGTAACTTAAACCGTTTAAGTAGCGCACGCAACGGAAGCTCTCAAAAAGGAAAAACAAAGAATGTTTTTTCGTTTTTTCAACATTTTTCAAGTATCCGCTCCTACTGGTCGTAGCTTGATATTATATAACTTTTAACCTTTCTCGATAAATGGAATATCTAACACAATTATTATTATTATTATCTAATTCAATTTCAACCAGTACTTCCTGAGTTATCTTCCCTCCAAGCTACCGTAACGCTTTTTCGTGACATAAAAATCCTAATACCGTGTTTATAGAAGTTTCACTTCAAAAATAGGCAAAAAATACTAATAATTTACTTGTTTTCGTTTAGGAAACATTCCTTAGAAACGTGCAACAAGTCCATCGTCAATAAGTTTTTTGGTACGCACGGACCAATCAAGCTAGAGAGATCTAAAAATCAAAGCGAGGTCATGCTATACTAGGTATTTGTCGCTTGATATTTAAAAAGATATTTCAATGTGCTCCCAACAATTTTTTCTAATGTAGACTGCCTAAGGTGAACGAATGAACATGTCCGAAAAGAAATAGAGACTTGTAACGATCTTAGCAGGCAGTGCTGAGTCGTTTCTGCGTACCCCAAACAGAAGAGGCGTAAATTGATCTTTTTATGTTTTAGGAAACGATAAGAAGAATCGTTATAGTTGGAATAAATTCGATTTGTTTGCGTTCTGACTAAAAACTTACGTCACTAAAAACCTGGTCAACATCTAATGATTTACGAAATACCTACCAGAAACCAATAATGATAACTAATATGTTTTTTATTGCCTTTTCTATATGAAATGACGTATGTCTAATTAATGTAACAGGTTCTAGAAACGTATAGAAACTATTAGCATCGACGGACGAAATATACAGGATGTACAAGGCCCCATCACACAACCGCCAGTCAAGTATTCTGTACATCAAACTATAATATGTACCACTTCGAAAGAATATTTCCTGGGAAACGACTTTTCAGGTGTAAAAAACTCACGGTTTACGGTAACGCACAATGTTACGCACTCAAAACATTGTGCTGATGGATGCATTAAAAAATCAGGCCTGCTTAGTAGTAGTACATTATTAGTACATTGTTATCCAAGGGGTGAAAGTTACTTATTTAGCCCCAAGACGGGGTTTGGCGCCCGTAACGAAGTGAGGGCGCTAATAGTTCGAGGGACTAAACAAGTAATTTACCCGAGGTAAACACTGTGCATTTCATTACGAATACGAGAAAAGTAAAAATAAGAACATAAATAATTACCTAAAGAAAAAAAATATGTTGATCGGATTGCCGCTTTCCCGCTTATTTTGTTTTTTTTTTGTCCCTTGGTCGTCCAGCTATACAGCCAGTAATTTTCATGTTCATCATTAAAAAAAATGGCAAAGATTTTGCAGAAATCTATGTTATTTTAGAGAAATATAATTATATTCTTAATTAACTTTATGTTATTTTAATTTTTAAATCACGCTGTAATTTAGTGGCTGTATAAAAAATGGAACATGGTTCAATAAAAATGTAAAAATACACCTAGTTTTTTCATAATAATTTGACAGGCTCTGTCAATTGAAAGCGATTCTCCCTAGGGCTGAAAATTAGTACTTTCAACCCGCTCCGCAGGCATGTTATGACCTACTTTCAGAGTAAGAATAATGAAAAACTTTTTTTTATTCCGTGGTGGAAATCCTCATGGATATTCTCCGCCCTGGGGCGAGCGGATGGTTCTGGCAGACTCTGACTTTCTAAAATCTCCCCTGGGTATTCCCGTCCCACCCTTGCTCCGGGACCATGGAACGTGAAGTGTCTTCCACGATCCCCGTCTAGTGCCGGCTGGCTTCTACAAGCCTCCTCAAACTCACGTTCCGTAAGGTGTTAAATTCTACCCGACCACGCTGAAAACCAGGTTTAACAAATATATCTATACCACTACTATGTTTGAGACTAAATCTTCTAAAGCATCACAATAAATTCTAAAATAATAAGCCAATCATGTTTTCTCCGATGACAGAAATCATTTCGGACTTGGTCAAAGAATTGGCTAAAAACTGATAACTTTAATTACTTGTTTATTGCCCTTTCAATTAATTAATATTATCAGTTTACCAGTTCTTCGGAACTTGATATTTATTTCTGATTTCCACTATGTATGTGGTCTAGCTTCGATTACGTATTCCACGAAAACTTGGGCTTCGTAGGAAACCCAAAATTCTCAAAATTCCTATACTTAATTGGTTATGATAATGTTATTGAATGGAATTTAACGAGAAACACGTTAATATTATACCATAGTCCGTAATACTGTAGGTATAGTTATGAAGGCTCTGTGGTTCCTCAGGGAATCTAAAATGGCCTCTTCAGCAATAATATGACGTTAAAATTCTTAAAATGATCACAGATGCAGTTAATTTTATGAAATGTCGCAGTTAATATTATGAGCATTTTAGGTTTTTTTGGGGAATTTTGAATTTCAAAGACTGCATACACAACATTAGGAGTTTTAAGTCAAAAGAAAGGAAAATACACACACTACATAGAAACCTGTTTCCTGCAGGGCTATTGCGTATCTTTTGAATGACAGTGGCTAACCTATAGTGCTTATCAATTACTGTCAAATGGTTCCATTTTGTACTAATCCATAACCAATATGACAGTTAATCCATAGACAATATGATAGCCACAGTCATTTTAAAGATACGCAATAGCCCTGCTGGTTGTAGGTTTGTCTATAGTTGAAAGCAAGCAGACTTCAATCAATAAACGCCAGCAGTCAACTACGACAAAGGCCTTTTCCAATTTGAGCCACAGCATCCTTCATTCACTAAACTATTGTTAGTAGATAATTGCTTTATCATACGGAATATGTGAACAGCGGACAATGTACCATCGTCCATGTAGATAGGTGACTTTGTTTAGCTTTGCCGTTCTGATATAAAAACGTTTTAACAAAAAATAAAATCGACTTCAACAAAAAATTAAACACAAAAAAATGAAAAATAAACTTTAGAAGAAAAACCAGTTGCTGAAGTCGGTGGCAAAAAAATGAAATCAAACAAACAAAAGTCACCGACTTCAGAAAATAGTTTTTATTTTTCTCTTTACCCCTGCACAGCGTACCGGCGCGGCGTGGTTTTTTTTATGGGACAAGCCCGCCACACTATTCCCAAACCACTGTTATTTCTGTAAGCTGTTGATTCTCAACAGTGGCGACCACAAGAAAAGCGCCGAGACAATGAAGCTCGACGAAGTCCCAGAGAAACGATTTAACTGTCTTGGATTCCGCAACGAAATTAATCAGAAAAGAATAGGGAAGGAGTAGGAATTTAAAAACATAATTTCCACTTCCCTCCATATCAGCAGGAGACAGAACAGAACAAGGCCGACAGGCACGCAGGGACGTATACAACTAGGATAAGCCCAGTTGCCTGGCACCACGGATATTATTTGTCATTAATATTACTAGGTCCTAAGTTGTGAGCTGTTATATTTGATTCCAATAATAGGTATAACCAAAATGCTTGAACGTACGGAACTGGTGTAAACAATAGACAAACATGGGATTTCAGCAATCCCAATCCATTCTCTACATCATTTATTGAGGAGTTCCTATCTCCTATCTCCGAAGTTCTTCAACAGATCATCACCAAATTGAAATGGGACCACTCCGAGAAAGTACTCTTCCAGAAACTACTCAAATCACTTCAAGTGTGCCTATATTTGAAGAGATCTCTCTATTTCTCCAGACCCTGTCTTGATGATCAAGGGACCACCTGGGAAGAAGTAGTATCCTCTAAAACAAAACAAAAAAAATCTAAATCGGTTCAGCCATCTTCGAGTAATCGAGGAAAATACAAAAAAAAGATCGCCGACGAAACTACGTTTTGAATTTCGTCTCCACATAGATTTTTTGTTCAGAATTATGTACCGAATTCAAGGAAACCGTTTCAGCGTCGGTGTCCCTTCCACCGTGTTCCAACAGAACAAACGCTACCTAAGTTTTTTCATCCCACCAAATTTTCTGAAACCAAATTATCTCAAAGTACACGACAAACATACAGACATTCAGACACAACAAAACTACAGACAGAAACGGTCAGACTGTACGAATTGCAGTGCACAGCATCGTCACCTCGTTTTAACTGCTAACTGCTGATTTCGAGTCGGTGGAGCGAGCTAATACTACCCTGTAGTAAGCCAAAAAGCAGTAACTCATCAATTCTGAGTTTCACGCAGCAAAATCAGATACGCATGACTTTTAGCTACTGTTTAAATGTTCCAGCAAAGATATTATGGTTACTTGGATAAGTCTATCAGATGGCCTCTAAAGCGCAAAAATACAAAAGTATTAGTAATCAAACAACCGATGGCAACAACTGTTCGTCCCACCAAATCCTCCAACACAATTATCTAACTGAAGCACACAACGAACACGTATCTAGTCAGACTCAACAAAACCAGAGACGGTCAGACAGCACAAATTACCGTGCACATTTTAGCTGTCAACTGCTGATTCCTTACCAGCAGGGCGAGCAAATCCTCGTAAAAATCCAAAAGAAAAAGAAAGAAAAAATATTTATTTGTAGCAGAAACACACCGAGCATACAGGAAAAAAACAATACACAATTAACGCTTAACAGATATTAAAAAAAAATACAACAAGCAACAAGGAATAAAAAATAAATTAAAAATGTTGCACGTCGTGACTGCGACAAGTAGTAAGTTGCCATTCAGCATGGTGCTGTGCTATGGTCACCCACAGCACAGCGCTGTTTTTCAGTGGTCACCCGTGAACCCGTGAAAGAGGTAACTCATTAAATCTGTTATGAGTCCATCACATGTACAGATTGATCTTCAATCAACTCGTGTCGTCGTAATTTCTTAACCATAAAATGTACGCCTAGTTGACGCTTCCTGTGACCCTGGCTTATACCTTGACCAGTGGCTAAGTGTTGCCAAGGAACGAGGCAACGTTACCAGTCTCTTGGGCACATTACCAGCTGACAGCGTTGATCTCTTTTATAGTTTCATGTTAGTATATTTAATAGTTTTTAATTAATAAATGAACTAGCGGACCTGGCAGACGTCGTCCTGCCCGGACAGTAGCGACACCTACCGGGTCCAATTGTGAATCTAAACCATTCTCGAATCCAATTGAACACACACAATCCGCCATTTATTGAATTCATTTGTTACAAAAATGTGATAAATAAAGAACCGCTCGACCGATTTTGTGCAAACTTCACATAAACCATATACTAAATAGTCCGAACAAAGCCTAAACATTTGGTTTGGATAGGTCAGCCCGTTCTTGAGTTATAAAATTACAACGAAAACTGTGGTCTACTCTATTAAATAAATAGATGTTACCGCTAAAAACAGTATTTTAGTTTTTTCTGAGATACCGTTTTTTGGCTTACGAGGCCAGAATACTAGGCTTAAGAGTCCCGCAGACGAGTTAACGCCGAGCAACTGTTTGATTTTCTTTTTGTCGCCGACAGACTTAATTCGCTTAACGTTTGCGAGTGGTGAGCTTGGTAATTATACTTGTTAAATGAAAAGAGTGTGACTGTGTGAATGTCGAGATTTTAACAGGATACATTTTTGTAGAAAGGGTTGTGATTGTTTTTATTCAGTTTCTTTACATAGTTTTTGGAACTTTAGGTCTGCCTGAGGTAGCTGGTGTAAGTAGACACTCACAAAAGCAGAAATTATAGTCGGTTTAGTACCATCAGAACCTTTTAGTTACGAAGATACTCATGGTCAAAATTCCAACAATTTTTCACACAAGAAGAGTTGTAACCTAACAATAATTTTAACTCAATGTTACTTGGTTTAATGTACAAAATGCACACCTCCACCCATTTCTCTTTCGACAACGACAAAAAGAAACGACGCTAAAAAAATATGAAACAAGATTTTCAGGGTGCTGAAAAAAAACCCCCGTCACACGTTATTAAAGTGTTTAGGTTGGTACCTATAAACGTCTGACTGCGGCTTTTCTTTTTCATCATCCTGAAACTCTTGTTTCATACTTTTTCAGCGTCGTTTCTTTTTGTCGTTGTCGGGTTTTAGATTTTAACTTTTTTTTATTTAAACAATTTTGGTGTTAAATATTTTTTGAACACATGACTTTTTGCCCGCTAGAGGACGTCACTTTATTTAAGCAATATTTTGGAAATGTACAAGTGAAGCTCTTTCAAATGATACCAAACACGGCGTATTTATATCCATTTTTATTTTTAACACATTACGTTTTGTCCGCTAGAGGTCGCCATATCGATTTTTGTGACACACGTCACGTATATATACAAACCTAACTAACACATTTTGCTTGCGCTTTTTCAATTGCGCTTTTCTAAGTCACTGTTTAGTCACAAATACCAATATATGTGTATGTATACTCATCAACGTTGAGAAGCAATTTTCGCCAACTAGGTTTATTGATTTCATTTTCATGTTCTTCATTTTATTTTTTTAAACGTTGCCAAACACTAGGAATTTCTCCTGTATCGTAGGGTGCATTCACAAACGTTTAAACTCACAGACACAAACACCCAGACCCGGAGCTACTATTTGCTCCATGCGGGGATTGAACCCGCGACACCCAGCGCAGCAGTCCAATCGCTCAGCCACTGTGCTAACCGTGTCGTCTAACATAACATCAATGTAACATAGCAAAACTAATATTTTGGCACCCATATCAACATCTACATCTACACTTATATTATATAGAGGATAGATTTGTATTTTTGTGTGTGTGTATGTATGTTTGTAATGAATAAACTCAAAAACTACTGCGCCGATTTTTCTAATTCTCTCACCATTGGAAAGCTACATTCACCCTGAGTAACATAGGCTACTTTTTATCCCTGTATTCCCACGGGAACGGGAACTACGCGGGTGAAACCGCGTGACGTCCGCTAGTTATCTATAAAGTAGGTCTTATTTCAAAGTTGCAATCGTTATTTCCCGAGAAATTCCGTTTGAACTTTGCCAAATGTATGTTTACACAATGACGTATTATATATGTATAGACACGTCATGAACTGTGAAATGGGCCTCATCAGAAAGCTCAAAGTCACCCAAAGGGCAATGGAGAGAGCTATGCTCGGAGTTACTTTGCGTGATAGAATCAAAAATGAGGACATCCGCATGAGAACCAAGGTTACCGACATAGCCCGAAGAATTGTCAAACTTAAGTGGCAGTGGGCAGGGCACATTGCTCGCAGAACGGATGGCCGATGGCGTCGAAAAGTTCTGGAGTGGCGACCGCGAACTGGAAGACGTTGCGTTGGAAGGCCTCCCACTAGGTGGACCGATGACCTGGTGAAGGTTGCGAAGATCCGCTGGATGCAAGACGCACGGGACCGGTCAATACGGGGAGGCCTATGTCCAGCAGTGGACGTCTTTCGGCTGAAATGATGATGATGACGTCATGAACTAACATGGCGGCGCGGCGCTTCAAAACGGCGAAAATATTATATAACTACTTTTACGCGTAAAGAAAAGGAAAGAAAATATGACACCGTACAGCGGGATGCCTGTTGTCTTTATGTTTCGCGCAGGTTTACACACACGATTTAAATTAAGAACAAACGTAGCATCGCGCGAGAGGTTGGTGCGTAACAGCGTAACTAAGCGCGATGTGGCCAATTGGCTTCATTTCATGTTGTTATTTTTGAGGGCGGACAACGTATCTATAGTTTTAAAATATCATTGTGTTTACATAATATTATCGCTCGTGTCTCAGGCTCGTGTAATCACTTTATAAAAAGCATTTTTGTCAAAAAACTGCTAAAGATGTGCTTGATCTCCTACGAACAATTTCCAAACATGAAGTTGGCAAACATAGACCATACCCCATTCCAAATTCTTCTTCTTTCGATTTGATAACTCAAATTTTTTCCGACCAGTACGCAGCAACCAATCTTTCGTTTGGCTCGTTTAAGTCTTTGGCAAGAGAGAAGGTGTGGCATGTCCTGAGTTACTCCGTTCTGATCCCCAAACAAACAACATTTTTCTTTGTCTTCGTACAGTGGTGTCTAAATGTTAAAGACCAAATGACTACCCCGCATAACTGTAATTAGTTATGCGGGGGTAAATCGGAATGGGGGCATCATGAATTCCTAATCCGAAGTCCCAAAACAACCTCTAAAAATAAACTCCAGGTTCTATTATACACCTGTATTACTTACTACCCCACGTATCCCGACTGCATACCAACCCTTCATTCACTTCGCTAATGTGTGAGTCCCCTTGCGACCGCCGTCACACCGTCACCTGTCAGTCTAATCACCCCTCCCCCCTCTCTTGTCACCCTTGCACCTTTCAACCTGTTTCCAGCCGTTACCATGACAACCGTGCTCAATTACCTCGTTACCTTGTCTATTGTCTATGCCACACTTTAGTGGTGGCCATTTTGAATATTGCATCTTGTTGTAAGTTTTTTTTTTTCGTTTACGTTGTTTTGGTATGTGCCTGAGATGAGAATGCTAAGGGATGTGTGTTGTTACGGGAAATGATAAAATAAGTAACGAGTACATAATTAGGATTAAGTCGGAAAAAGTTGTGTGGTAATCGGTTGTCGTGATATGTGCTGCTGAGGAATGGAATGAAATTTGCATTATGAATGTGGAAAGGTATAGGAGTAGAGGACGACCAATGAAAGGATGGATTGGCTATGTAAATGATGATATGGTCAGAAAAGAGTTCTTTAGTGAGATGACGTGTTATAGAGAAGTATGGAAGACAGAGACATATTGTGCCAAACTGCCGACCCCAAATGAATTGGAACAAGAGAAAGTGAATTATGATTATGGCGTTGTTTTTGCAAAGGTCATTGCGCTTAATGAAAACGAGAAAGATTTAACGCGAGTATTAATATCATTATCATCTCACTAGCATTTTCTCAACTATGTTGGGGTCGGCTTCCAGTCTAACCGGATGCAGCTGAATACCATGCAGTATTTTACATGGAGCGACTGCGTATCTGACCTCCGCAACCCAGTTAATACTGGGTAATACGATACCTTTTGGTAACACTGGTTGTCAGACTTTCAGGTCACTGTCTACCTGTAACGACTGCCAAAGATCTATACAGGGTGTAAATTAACCCTTCACGCAAACGTCAACCAAGCATTCTGTACATCAAACTAAGTACCCCTACGCAAAAATGTTTGCTGGGAAATGACTTTTAATTTTGGGGTAAAAAATCTCATTTTACGGTAAAAACTCAATGTAGCACTCTTAAAACATTGTGCTAGTGGATGCTTTGAATAGTAAAGGGGTCATGGAGGAAATTTAAGTAAAGTTATAACCTGAAAAACTAGTATTTTCAAAAACAGCTGTGCAAAATTAGAAACTTTGACCCCCAATATCTCCGTAACTAGGGGGTTCCCAGGTATGGTCTAGAACAAAAAAAATATCGCAGTGGTGGGGAGAACAAGTGCCTTTTGTTTGCGTTAAGGGTACGTTTACACCCTTTATATGGCAGCCGGGACCAACAACTTAATGTGCTTTCCGAGGCACGGAGGAAACTCGGGATGTAATGGGCGGTCACCCATACACAGACCAACCTAGACAAGTGCCGACCCGAGTGGCATTTATTAGTTATCAGTAAACTCGAGCTAATGCGAGTATCAATAATTTAAAGTAAATATACAGAGGTTTATTATTATTAACACATGAAGTAATGACGACATGCAAACATTAATGATTTATTAATGACTATCAAAACCTTTTGAACAATTTTCCTTATTATATGTGTTTTAATTATAATTTAATTAATGTTAATAATATATACCTATTATTAACATCCTAAGGAAATTTATTTGAAATATAATACTACTTAAGCAAGATTCAATATCATTTCTAATACCCTTTTTAGCTTACCTTAAAAATGTAGAATTTAACACAGTCCGAAAGTCTGACAATCAGTCTTACCACGAGCATCAAATATGATACCACCATCCAAACTTGGAAGCGGAGGTCAGACAGGCAGTCGCGCTGTGTAAAAACGGATATTTAGCTGCATCCGGTTAAACTGGAATCCGACCCCAACATACTTGAGAAAAGGCTAGGCAGATTATGAATAGTGCAACATCGAGTCGTATCTGTACATCTTTGATCTCGAAAACTGCTGACCATGACTGCACCCGCAATTTTAATACTCTCCTTGCCTATATTGATGACTCAGTCGACTTAAAAAACTGTTGAACACAGAATTATAGCTGTTTTACCTCAAAAATCGAAGTAGTTTGAAGGTTTTCTCGATAAAATCTGATTACGGACTTGCCTGCCCTCAACGACGACGTATCAATTCCCATGACCTATGGCCATGGCACTCAGCTGTTCAGAATCCGTAGACATAATTATACTGAGAGGTATTGATGCGTGAGAGTCACCCATCCAATACTTGAACGTGGCTATGTTGCTTAACCTCGAGCCGTCAAAGCCCCGGAATGTATTTATGTATGTAAATGAGTGCAATGCATAACGCAGTTTCCGCTTAAGAATACGCAAGTATATTTGTTTTTTTTCTGGCATTTCTCTGCTATTTTTTTTGTGATTTGTACAAGATTTCAATATTCCTTTTTACCCATAGAATATAACGTTGTAAACATACTGCATTTACTCATTAATTCCATAACAATTTTGATGATCATTGCTAACTGGTTTGCGTGTGCGCACCCTCACTAAGAAGCAAACCGATCAACATACGCTCGTCTCTTTCTCACCATGGGTCAAAATGCTCTATCTCACTCTCCTGGCTATCGTAAACTTGACCTCTAAGATTATTGCTATGATTTTCTTTTGTCATTCTTAAAGATACCGGCGCGAATGGCGCTCGTCGCCAATCGGTAAAAAAAAAAACATTTTTTTGTGTGAAAACCATACAAATAGTCGTTTTTAATAAGCACCGGGAAAATTCCTAAAAAAATGGTAAGAATAGTGATACAAAAATATGGTGTTGTGTGTTTATTGGTCGTGCAATTATGTTGGTCTGTGTTATTTATAATTAAAACCGTGGAGGAAGTTTTTTAGGTGATATGTCGAATGTCATACGTGTTGTGATCAAAATGGTGGTGAACCGGTTTGTAATTCGTTTGAGGTAGCCTTTTTATTATTTAATCCACTCGAGTATTAACCGGAGACTTTCAGGATTCTTTTCAAAGAATTCTCTCCAAAGAGTTTGTGGATAAAAAAGTACTTTCACGGCATACTTGAGTTCGAAAGAACTTTTAGACGACCGAAAACGGTAAACTGGAATGTAATCACGAAGGCCAGTAGGTTGCCTAGATATTTAAATGTAGAACATACAATTTATTTAAACTGAGAACTTTTAATGGACTTCTTTGTCAGAAACAATTAGAGACTAACTACATTTAACTTAGCCGTTTTCTCGTAACTATGAATAAACAACGTTTTAATTTAGGTGTCTAGAATTTATTATAATTTTCTGTCTAACTGTATTTTGACCATTCTTAAGTGTCTGTACTTAAATACTGGAAAAACCAAAGATTTACCCAGATAAATAATGAATGTTCAGGCAATCTTGATAGTTCAAGTTCTTCATTTATGTTCACAATCTTGAAGCAATTATACCTACTACCTAGGTACTGTTAGATCTAGGTATTGAAACGGCTTAGTTGAAAGCGATGAGCTCTGAAAAGGTATAAATAGAAAAAAAAACACGAATGTGAGACAATAATAATTCACATATGATTTCCATAAATTTAAATCATCTTCACAAAAAATAAAACCGCTCTTGACGTCATTTAGTTCCCCACTTTTTACTCAAAGTTCGGCCACTTAGCTAAATCTTGTTTATCAAATTAATATACTTACCCATACGAAAAAGTTAACGACTCCTATTGTGACTAGAAGTTTTTGTTTCCATCATCTAATTCCTAATTAAAAAGAAAGCTCCTTTTAAATTCGGAACAACGACAACTTTTCAACATTGTTTTTTTTCAATAAGCAGGCTATTTTAGTCCTTTCACAACTAATTTACCGCTACCTAACCTGACGTTTAACCAAAACAAATGTTTTACGGGACCATTTTTCAGGTTAGCCAACATAAGAACTAGCTATAAATAAACCGTGAAAAGACTGTATTCATATCAGGAACAGAAAAACAAAACACAACGATTATATTTGAATGGGGAACTAGACATGGCCTATTTGTATCGGCTACTTATCAACACAAGAAGGATTGAGGAAAAGGTTTAATTTGCTGCTTACACCGAAGCAAGATTTTATTTATGGGGGCACTCAGAAAATGCCTGGCTTTTGGGTCAAGATGCCTGATATTCTGGTCGAGATATTGCGGTGTTTACGCGAAAAGGATTGTTCGATATAGGTTCCTTGTTTTATACAGTTCTCAGTTACTTATTTTAGTCATTTAAGAAAAAGTGAGTGAACAGTTTCTGTTGAAAATAGGTTGGAATCGGCATGCGTCCCATAGAGTCTATATTCTAAGTAGTCTTTGTGTTTTGTTGCTAGGTAACAATTTGATATAATTTAGTGTGTGTCAAATAAAATTTCTTCTAACTGTGAATGTCTTGCTGTGTTAACTCTGTTACTTAGCTCCCTTTAGTACAATAATTTACAACAGGTTATGGGCCCAGACCGTAGCCTCGTTGAAACTAAATTTTTAGGGACAGTTTTATGTATTGAGAATAAAAAAAAAATATAGAAGTCGTCGACATAAAGTGCTATTGCAATCAGGGTATTATCTTTCCCCCTTTTAATGTACATGCACGGATCATACTTCGATCTTGTAAAACCATTTTTAATGATGTGATCATGTACTTTGACATTCCAGCAACGTGCAGCTTGTTTGAGGCCATAGATGGCTCTCTTCAGCTTGCACACTTTCTTTTCATTTCCCTTCTTTATGAAAGATTCAGGTTGCTCCATATACAGATCCTCATCTAAATCACCATTTAAAAATGCTGTGGTGACGTCAATATGGTGTACATTTAAATCCAATTCTGCTGATAATCCCAGCAGAAGCCTAATGGAAGAAAGTTTGACTACAGGAGCAAAGGTCTCCGTATAATCTTCTCCAAACTTTTGAGAGTAACCTTTGGCAACAAGGCGAGCTTTGTGCCGTTGAACCTTTCCATCTGCCCCGATTTTCAACTTAAAAATCCATTTATTTTTGACGACATTAGCGTCTCTGGGACGATCGACGAGCTCCCAAGTCTGATTCTCCATCAGTGAGTCGTATTCCTCCTTCATAGCTTTCTTCCACAGGTCTTTATCAGAACGCTCCATAGCATCCATAACTGAAATCGGGTCAGGAGCATTCATGACATGGAAATTGTATATCATGTCCTCATCTATTCTTTTGACTCTATTTCTTAGAGGATAACGCCGTTCCTCAGGCACCTCTACAGCTTGAACCGGCTCTGTTGACGGTTCTTCGAAAGAGTCGTGAAAATCTTCTTCAGCAATTGTGGTCGATGAACTTGGTGACATAACCATATTACTCTGGCTTGGGCCATCCTCAGGCGCCACAGTCCTAGAAGTGCCTTGAGCAGTATCTGGCTCACAAAAAATTGGTACCTCTACATATTCTCGCCTCGGTTTCTCCCTCGAAACCTGTGCACTGCGCTCAGGGGATTTAATCTCCTTGATTACTTTTGACCGCTCGTTAAACACGGCATCGCGAGCAACTATTACGCGGCGCGGATTGACCCGGTTGACAAATCTGTATCCCTTTTGTACTTCACTGTACCCAACAAAGACAAGCTCTCGGGTCTTGGAGTCGAATTTCCTTCGGCTATTATCTTTCACCAAAACCTGAGCTGTAGACCCAAAAACTTTTAAATTGGTAAGATCCACCTCATGATTTGTCCAAACTTCTTCGGGAACTTTCCCGGCGATTGCTAATGTGGGTGACCGATTTTTCAAATAGATCGCAGTCCCAACCGCTTCTCCCCAGTACCGTTTACTTAGGTTACTGTCATGGAGCATACATCTCGCCTTTTCAGTAATGGTGCGGATAGTCCTTTGATGGGCACTCATTTACTGGTTATGCCCTTATTTTTGGTGGAGGTGCTGTGTCCTGGCAAGCTCGCAAACAGCGATGCGTAGCCTTAAGCACAGCTGAGGCTGAATATATAGCCATCTGCGAAACCTCAAAAGAACTAGTCTGCGTTAAAGGCTTATTAGAAGAGCTAGCTGGATTCAACGACTGCGTTACAGTGTTCAGCGACAGTCAGAGTGCAAGTAAATTAGTGTACTCTTCTGCGATTGGTAGAAGGTCGAAGCACATCAACATACGCTACCATTTCATAAGAGAGTTGGCTGAAACCGATGTGATTCGTATAGAATATTGTGATACGAACCAGATGCCTGCTGACTGTCTCACTAAAAGCCTGGCTAGCATTAAGCTAAAATATTGCATGGAGCGCATGGGGATTCAGTGGGGGTGTTGAAAATAGGTTGGAATCGGCATGCGTCCCATAGAGTCTATATTCTAAGTAGTCTTTGTGTTTTGTTGCTAGGTAACAATTTGATATAATTTAGTGTGTGTCAAATAAAATTTCTTCTAACTGTGAATGTCTTGCTGTGTTAACTCTGTTACTTAGCTCCCTTTAGTACAATAATTTACAACAGTTTCATAGTAATTTGGAATAACGCTAGAAATAACACGAATACAATTATAGATTTAGGTTTAAAATGCAAAATATCCCAAGGATCCTAATATTTATGAATTCCTCATACTCATGCTGTGTCAATGTTTTACTACACCCTTGTGAAAAAAGCAACCGTTAACCTAGATAATGCCTTGTTGTAAATAACAAGATTGAAATAAATTATCAGTACTTACAGTACATAAAACAACATCCAGCAACACGCCTAAAGTTCGTGTAAACAATCAAATAGGAAATGTTTAAAGCATCACATCATCGCATCATGTCTGTTATCTTCGAACGGTTAGGCAGAGTTGTAACTACTTAATAGTACATCTACATTTTGTCAGAATCCCATGTGATAGGGACGAACCTTGCCGTCAATCAGGTACAGACCCAGATTCTAGACTCTATACAGGAAATTCTTTTTTTTTAATGTCAATTGTTTACAAAGCAATATATGCAACCTACGCGTCATTTGCTTGTGGTTTGGAATGAATGACGCACTGTCATGTGTCACTTTCTGTCAAATAGGTTAATTGTCTATCAAAATAGGGTTTACCTGACCACAGAAATATTTGAATGACTTTTCAAATACTTCAATTACACCACACGGCCCTAAACAGACCCGTCGCGGCTGCGGGTTGTTCACAAGTTACCGCGGCCTCGGAATATAGGGCTAAGAAGGAACATTGGTGGTTTTTAGTCATTTGAAGTCTTTTTTTTTTGGCGCTTGGAAAATCATCGAATAACCCCTCCCGCTCTTTGGCAGAGCGAAAGGGAGTGTCAGACTTCTACTGACTAAAAACCACTCATGTTCCTTCTTAGCCCTCTATGTCGAGGCCGCGATAACTAGTGTACAACTAAACATAAACAAGGTAATCTAGTTCAAGGCGTGTCATTTTCCTATGATAAAATTAACATCATCATCCTTTTCCCAAATTTGTTGGGGTCCGCTTTCAGTCTAACCATCCAGCTGAATACCAGTATTTTGGAATGAACATGATGTTCTGTTAAATTCTAGTCAATGAAAGATGTAGGAACCTAGTAAATGGCAACTTTATAACATTACTTAATCCCCGTAGCAACCAATTAATAAATTCAGCCGATCGCAGTTAATACATCGAAGTTAGTTCCACTTCATAAAATCGTCTAATTGCGACAAACATGTTTACCCAATTATTTATGTTTCCATACGAGCTATTTTTATACATCTCTGTATAATCCCACTTACTGCCGCACTCAGAGAGCTTTAATGTTTACTTAGGCCATCACTTAGTAATGGTTTTGACAGTTTTGTCATACAAATATATGTCAAACCTTTACTAAGTGACGGCTTAAGTAATCATTAAATATCTCTGAGTACGGCAGCAGTCAAATAACAGTCGCACGGTAAATCGTCATGGTTAAGCAACGTTTACCGGGGTCGATCTGAGAATGGGCGTTCAATAATTACATAGTACAAGCAGTGACCTCCACGTGCCTTGGTTAGCACGTTCGCGTTGATCCCAGCTGTCAATTTTACATGTTTGACAGTCGTTACGGTCAGTCAATTTATCGGAAGTTGGAAAACCAGACAGACACTGCGGTACTCAGAGATATTTAATGTTTACTTAAGCTTCACTTAGTAAAGGTTTGTCATATATTTTTGTATGACAAAACTGTCAAAACCATTACTAAGTGATGGTTTAGGCCATAAAAGCTCTCTGAGTGCGGCAGTTACCCAAGTAACTGAGATCTGTGGGGGTCAGGTAGTCTCTCATTAAAAAATCCATTATTCACACTATCCACACTAATATTATAAAGAGGAAAGATTTGTTTGTTTGTTTGTAACCAATGGGCTCCGAAACTACTGGACCGATTTGAAAAATTCTTACACCGTTGGGAAGCTACACTATAGGACATAGGCTACTTTTTATCTCTGTATTCCCACGGGAACGGAAAGTACGAGGGTGAAACAGCGTGACGTCCGCTAGTTTTTTATAAACGTTGCCCTACTCTAGGAACTGCTCCTGTATCGTGAGCGTGTTTACAAACATTTTTAACTTAAAAAATGCAAACAAGCAGACCCCGGAACGTCCACCTGTGGGCAAACAATGTTTTTCGTGCGCGAATCGAACCCGCGACACGCATCGAATAGCCACTGCACCAACCGTGCCGACCAAAACCAGATGTTGTTGATCAGAAATCATGAGATTTGTCTGTCTATCCTACTAAGTACACTGAAAATCTACTTGGAGCGTAACGTCGTTAATCAATGGGCAAGTAACTTTGAGGAATTTTATGACAATCGCACATAAACAATTACTGGTCATAATATAATCATTGTGAACTTAGATTATCATCATTTTCTCGGAATTGTAGTTTTTCCTTAACAATAACAACTAATAACTCGTTGGTTCCGATATTGAATACAATTTGGATTAACAGGGAGGCAAATTATATTTCTAAAGCATAGAATGAATATTCCTGCCTCGCTGAACTAGTGGTTGCTAGCGCGACTGCTGAAAGAGAGGTCCCGAGTTCGAGTCTCGAGCGTTATTCGGTATTCTTAGTAGCAGTCACGGAATGTGTTTTAGTGACTTGAACGTAACTGACAAAATATGGGGAGCATTTCACCAAAAAAATAATAATTAGTCCGTCTGTTAGATTATCGAAAAATATTGGATACGTGTTTTTTGTTTAATCAAATTAATAAAAAATGACGAAAATAAAACGTATCAAAGATCATGAGTGGGGGTTTTCGACGTCACTTTGTGGGTAAAAACGTACCAACCTTGTGACGTCACACGACTTGACACGACTTTTCGAAGCACTGTATCTTTTGTTTACGTGAAAAAATAAAAAATATGTGTCCATTATTTTATTTAATCTATCTGACGGACTAATTAGATTTTTTTGGTGAAATAGTAGGTACACCTCTGCGAAATACTTCGGGGATTGCAAGTGTGATCTTAATAAGTGTTTATACTCTGCAAGCCTATTTATACTCCCACTGGTGAATCGTGAGACACCACGCGAGCTCATTGCGGGTTGGTCGATTCCAGAGATTTACTATACTGAGTCCTTCACCTTCTTTAGAGCTGTGATGAAAAGTTAGCATTCCTCTGTTACCATTTTAGTTTACACTGTGACTTTCTTAACGTATCACTTGAAACTGTTGCAAATTCTATTTTTGAATCCTTTCTCCGTAGCCCGTAGCGGTGAATTATTAGGAAATATGACTACGAAACGCTACGTGGTCGCTTACCTACGATTCTGTTGCTACGAGGATCTGACGAATGACCGCTAATGACTTAAATTCCTTTCGTCGGCGTAAAGCAAATAATAAAATCGAAATGAAATAATTTAAATGTGTTTTTGCAAACACCGTGATTTGAGGTAAAAACAAGCTAAATTCTTCATTGAGAAGGGTATCGTCATTGTATTTTTTGGTATCTTTATTTGCGTTCAGCCTACCATATCATAACAAAATATGTTTATAAAGATCGGTTTTACAAATTACAGGCGCAATTAAAGTATAATTACAGCCATGATATTATTTCAAGTTCATAGGAAAATCCCCGTTCTCGTGAAGTTTTTTCAATTTAAGATCCACTCTGCCCTTTAGCTGCCATCACCAATGATGCCCTAAGACGACGTTCGTACCCCACAAGGGGTGCCCTTAGCGAACTGTCACTTAGTCTATAAGTTTTTACGCCCTGGCTGCCCTCAAGGCAACCACAGGATTTGCCCGGCTAAGCTCATAGACCATGCGTGATGCCATGCAGTAAACAAAAGTGTCTTCTGCAATATAAATTAAGTATTATTGTTTTCAACCATTTTTTATTGCAACTAGATATTTTGACTTTACACATCGTTTATGATTTCATCTTTGACTCTAAAGGTCAAAGCTAAGCTAAGCTTTCAAAAATTATCAAAATCCATTTTCTGGAAGTTTTTAATATCTTTGTCTAGTCTCAGGAAAAGATAGGTTAAATTTTATATTTGAAGATTTTTAACATCGTTCTAACGATATTAAAACTCTTCAGTATATTGAAACAATGAACAAGAAGTTTAGTAAATGTTTTAATTACGGGAAAAAAATATTTAAAATGTAAACTTTTAATGTCATGAATTTCCGCAAAGTAGCGCCTGCGCCTGAAGCAATAGAAATAACTTATAAAGTTTAGTTTAACTTTACGAGCGTTACCTGATAGATATGTAGCTTAAAAAAATACTTGTCGCATCTTTACTTAAGTACATACACCGTTACGTCGAGATAATTAGCTGCAAATAACTACATACTGGTTGCTCAGTGGTTGCTTGTAACAGGTTACCTTAAACAGTGTGCTCACAAACATTTATTGTGTCGAGCACTTTTAAAAACTACTCTTACCGGTATTCTATTTATATTCTATGTTTTTATTGCAATTGTATGACTTAAAGTTTAATAGTTTGAAGCTTGACGGTGTAGAAAACTATTATTATATGTATATTATGCCTATATGTATTGTCCCACTGCACAGCAAAAATGCGATCATCATAAGACAACAGATTAACAACCCATCGCATGTCTAGTTTATAGACACAATTAAAAAGTCATTGTTCCTTGTACATATGCTGTACTTTTGACACTATTACAATTACCTAATACATTGGTAATTGGTACGTTAATAAACAACGAAATATTTAATTTGCTTATCAGTTAGTTAGAAGTAATAAATATAAAATATATAATGTATGATAACAAAAATAACAGCAAAATAATTTAGTCAACAAATCAACTTATCACTCCCGTATATTTATTATCTGTGCTCCCGTTAAACTTTCTTGTAAACCCCAACATCGTCATTTACCCAGTTCTATGTCCTTTCAATGTAATAGGAAATACTACGAAATTAACTGTTACTTGTAAACAAAATAATCAGATGATACAAATGATAATTACTTGGATACATACTAATGAATTAATCGTTTAAAACGTAATCATTAAACAATTTATAAATTAATTACATTATAATATTACATAACAGTTTAACAGAACATAACATCTTCAACATTCTCTTGCCCCTAACCAAATTTATTTGAGATCGGTGCAGCATGTCTTCTTATGTATCTATCTATTCGAATATTAATAACCCTCCTTTTGGGCTTAGCCTTAGTCGGGTAAAAAGAGGAAAGATTTGTATTTTTGTATGTAATAAATAAACATAAAAACTACTGGACCGATTTGAAAAATTCTTTCGCCGTTGGGAAGCTACACTATTCCCGGGTGACATAGGCTACTTTTTATCCTTGTATTCCCATGGGAATGGGAACTACACGGTCGAAACCGTGTGTCGTCCGCTAGCCTTTCATACTTCTCTATTACTTGTCATCATAACATCACGATGTATACGGTACCATCAGTCCATTGCTGGACAAAGCCCTCTCAAATTTCACATCACTCAGTTCGATTCTCGTTAACTCTTGTCCAGCTTCGACCTACCACCCAGCGGAGATCGTTGGTCCACCCAGCCATTTTTTTTTAATTGCGGGGGGGTGGAAAATCATCAAATAACCCCTCCCGCTCTTGGGCAGATCGAAAGGGAGTGTCAGACTTCTACTGTCTAAAAACCACCAATGTTCCTTCTTAGCCCTTTATGTCGAGGCCGCGGTATCTCTTGCGAACAACCCGCAGCTGCTTCACCCAGCCTGCAGGCTGGAGGACTACCGTAACCGATTCACGACCATCCTCATTTCAGCAGGATTGTAACAGTTACGCTGGTAATAAACTGGGAAACATTAATGTATCTTTGTTGGCATTACATAACATCACGCCTGTAATCCCTGGAGGGTTAGGCAGAGGTGTACCTAATAGGACACTCACAGTTCGTTAGTTATTTTGTCTTATGTAATCGGGGGTGAGCGTATTGCTATCATCACACAAATACTTCGTGGCTACCAAGAAAATTTGTGATGGATAAACCCAATAAAATTCTGTCGGACCCGGGAATCGGTCCCAGGACCTCATTCTCAGCAGAGTGAGAGGGAATGAGACGCCGTTGCCTCCTTCTGCAAAGCAGTGTTGATAGCAAAGGAGGTGGTGTGAACGTGAGAGGGAGAAATCTTCTCGGCCCAGCCGCCGCGCGCCGCGGGAAACGCTCCGGGCGTCGGGAGCCACGTGATGGCTTCCGGCCACCGTAAACGCGAACCTGGGGACGGTGAGTAATGGGCTAGCTCACCGCCCGTCCATCCTATGACGATAACAGGCCGTGTCGACGGCGCGTTCGTGTTCCACGCGCACCACAAAGAGATGTCAGCAACATTGCAGGAGCCCGCAAGGGTTGAAGCTTGCGACTGTGCAGTGATCATCATTAACGCGGGCTGTAAACTGGTATTCCTATTTACATGTTGTTGCTAGCTACTTACTTAGTTCAAGATTCAATAAAAAGTTTATAATAAAAACTAGTTTGATACATCTTGCTACAAATCAGGTTTTATACTGAAACGAGTTTACAAGTTATTGCAACAGCTAAAACAAGACCAAGCTTGCAAAAATGCTCACAGTGTTGACCCGGATTCGGCGATACCAGACTCAAAATCTTCATACTTAGGTATATGGTCGGCAAACCCGTTGAAAGTTGGTCGATGAACCTTTAAATAGGGGAAGGTGGGGGGACACCGGATAGTTAAGAAAAATACACAATAAATAAATCACTATGTTATTTATTGAGGTAATCAATGTCATAAATGTTTAAGTATACCTTGGGCATAACTTTGGCATAAAAATGTTTGAGATCAATCTTAGTAACTATAAAATATTTTTTTTTTAAATAAAAATTATAAATCCGAATTCACCCCATACCTATGGGTCAAACCGGATAGGCATTTTTTCTTCAAGGGGTGAATACAGATAGTAACAATAAAACGAAATAATCAAATTATTCGCAGTTTTTGCATACAAAAAATAATAATTGTTGCTCAGAACAACTGATGCAACTTTCGTGAGCCCATTTAAGACAAGCAGTGCATTGGTACCATTCATCTGTGAACTTAGTTTGACTGTAGTTTTCGCCACAAACCAAACACTCCGAATCCTCCTGATAGTTTTCTTTATGGGTCTTTCTACCGATACCTTTACCTTTGCCTTTTTTTGTTTTAACTACTGATGACATAGCCTTATTTGCCAGTTCATTTTTATACGGTGATTCAGTCAAAATTGCGGTTTTTCCTCGACGCGCTGACGGCCGCATGCTCTTATTAAAATGAGGAATCGGCATGATATCTTTCGGTGATACAAGACTTAAAGAATCTGAAAACGTTTGTCCTCCTGTAGATGTTCCTACTTGCGGGGTCGGAGTTCTTTCACGAGGCAACGGATTTTGGGAGAATTCATTTGTAGTTGGTGGTACAAATGATATGTCTGTAGTCTGTGATGGTGCAAAATCTACATCTGTAAACGTGTTGGGATTCAGAGGGCAAATTCCGGTTTTGGTAAAAGCAGACACTGCATTTTGCATAGTAGCGGCACGATTATAAGCAGTTCCAAACAAAGATGCCATTTGAAATTGGGTGACAACACGCCCTGGATGATTACGAAGCCATGATTGGACTTCTTGCGAGTAAAACGTGCTTAAAGGCCCCATAAAACCAACATCAAGCGGCTGTAAACGATGCGTGCAGTGAGGTGGCAAGCAAAGCATTATGACACCATGAGCACGAGCTAACTCAATAGCTTCTAGGTTCTTAGTGTGAGTGGCGTGACCATCTAAGACGAGAAGCACAGGATCTTCATTGCTTGGTTTGACATGGCCGATAAAGTGACGCACTGAATTTATGGCTAAAAGCATGTCTGACTCCGACCACTGCAGCCTATTTGACTTTCTCACATATGTTCGTGGCATGTTGACGCTCGCACTCTGCAAAAAAATAGTAATTAAACAGAGGAATAAAACAAACGCCCGCAATACCTACATATAAAATCAATCGGGGTGAAACCGGATAGTCGAAATCACCCCGTCCGCTTGTACCCCACAGGTGCCATGTTTGAAATTTAATAATAACAGAGATTATGTTTACACTCATAGCAACATCAAATACCGTTTTAAAAGGTTAAATATGTATTACTTCATAAAAAATACAACTGTATATGATATCACATAGCTAAACTTAATGATAACACTTTAAAAAAGTCAAAATATTAGTTATCTTACCTTTGTTTACAATTTTCGTTTATAGACACACGCGCTGAGACGTTACCGTCGCCGCTATTTGCAACTGCACTGAGTAAGCGTTCGCGCGTATTTCACCACTAGCTAGAGCGAGACAGCTGTACGCGGAGTAATGAAATAGCAACTATCTGGTTTCACCCCCTGTCCGGTTTCCCCCCTCATTCCCCTACGATTGAACTGAACTTAGTACTCAAGATACAGGTACGCTTGTAAAAGGCCCAATGCTGCAACGGGTCCTTTTTACCCGACTGCGGCGAAGCCCAAAAGGAGGGTTATTACCGATCGTTACAAAGACAAACAATCAATACCGAATCGATTCTTTAGAAAAGACTTAATAACTGATTTATCCAACTTTTATTTTATGAATAAATTAAATAATAAAAACTGTCAGCAAATCAAAATTACATATATTCCTCGGCTAAAGATTGAAAATAAAACAAATAATAATCAATAAGAACAAAGCATACATATTGCATTTCAAACCTGGCTTAGCTTTCATAATTTTATGAATACCAAACATCAAGATAGGGATACCTACCCTACTTAAATGACCCAAAATCTCAAGAAAGGGATAAAATCAGAGGTTTACTGGTAACATGAGAAGTGTTTTGTGGTGAATTAACTGGGTGGTTATGTAATATCCGGTTAACGGGAAGTAACATTTCTAATTGTGTGAGTTGATGTGCTCTTGTTTTGTTGCCACAATGTCGGAAGTTATGACATGTGACAGATTTGAGCATATTTGATATCGTTTTTTTGATATCAGGGCGACACAGAAAATTTGTCATTAGTAGATCATTGAACCTAGACTTCGAGGTACTTACTGGCTTACCCAGTTACTGGGTTGTGGAGGTCAGAGAGTCACTTCATGTATTTTTTTTAATATTCAGCTGCAGCCAGAGTAAAACTGGAAGTCAACCTCAACTTATTTGGTAAAGCCTTTCGACAAATTATGATGTACCAACTTACGAAGAAGTATGTACTTTTATGTATGGGTGCTGGCATATCGACCCACCGGCATTTTGAGTTTATTCGAAATCGCGGCCACGATGAAAGGGGTATGTTAGGTAGATAGAAGATATATAGGCAAACAAAAAATGTCATGAAATATGGTACCCCAAAGTGTCACGTTATCGAGATATTTGCAGGTAAAGATCGACATTTTGAGTGCAATGACCATAAAAGCAGACCTTTTACGTGTCTATTAGGCGTTGATTATTTCCTTTATTCATTTTCTTCCATGTGAAATACATTTTTAAATATTTATTACAAAAAGGCATACAAAAAACATTTAAAAATATAAAAAATAGTATTCCACCGGCATTGGGAACAGGGTCCGAACTACCGGTGGTCAGGGCTCTTGAGAGAGGAACCTCCTGACAATGCGCGCCGTGTCCAGAAGTACTGCCTTCTGAATGTAGCCCTTGATCCAGCTACCAAGCGAGAGCCTCCTTAGATGTTCGTCGAGGCTCTTGGCTATTAAGCCATTGGCAGACACGTCTATCGGCACAATGACTGCTGTATTCACCTGCCACATGTCGACAACCTCGCGAGCCAGATCTAGATACTTGAATTGCTTATCTTTCTCTGCTTTCACGAGGTTCTCGTCATGCGGGACCGATATATCAACAATCATTGCGCGCCGCTCCGATCGATCTATCACCGCAATGTCAGGCCTATTGGCAACAATAGTCCTGTCAGTGACGATAGGTCGATCCCAATACAACGAAATAAATTCTCCATTAGCCAGACGAGAACACCCAGAAATAATGTGACGGATCGATTCTCCAGGACGGTGGCAAAAGACTGCTCAGCACCTTGTTCAGGCGGCCAAAGAAGCGCACAATTCAACGATTGTTTCATGTCGGCAATATTGATTTATAATGCTTCCGACATACCCAACACACACACTTTGGGGTACCATGTTCCATGACATTTTTTGTTCGTCTATTATGTTCTCTATCCATACATACGAAAAAAAAACAAAATGACGGGCAGGTTGATATACCACATCGGTTGTATCCCCTTTAAAATGATCTTTAGTTACTCTTTTTAGAAGTATTTCAATTTTAAAGACAAATTACGACTGCGTAACTGCACATTATGATTATTTTGTCACAACAATATCAACTCGATTGCAACAAGACTATATAATATAAGACTATATAATATACTTCATGATGTGCGAGCTACAAGGCTTATTTATATTTATCCATCATTCATGAATACTTTTAACTGTATATCCGTCCTCAAGTAACGTTACATTCAGATGCAGATTATATAATGTAGTCATATCATATTTATCAGAGGTAGGTATATGTTCCCACGTATATAGCCACTTCTTGGATACCAAGAAGTGGCTATCTATACTTATATTTGTAATAAATGCAGTATTACTGTTGGTATCTAATTGTTAATCTGTTTAATAACGCAAAGTTCTAGGAAATAATAAGATTGAACCTACCTAGGTGAAATATGATTGTAGCAAATCGCACTGGCCCTTCGTGGGGGGTGACAGCCCTTTACCTCTCTCACTTAAAGAAACCCCTTGTTTGAGCAGTGGGAATGTTGTAGGCTGACTATGTATGTCATAGATCATCAACAGCTTATTTATGTTCCCACTGCTGGTACACAGGCCTCCTCTCTTTAAGAGGGAATGGGCTAAAATCTACCACGCGGGCCCAGTGCGGATTGATAGATGTCACATGTTTTCGAATTTTTTGGTTCTAAGACATGCCGGTTTCCTCACAATGTTTTCCTTTACCGTTTTGAGAGCAGCGGTGATAAAATAAATTACACAAAGTAATGTGCCTACCTTGGTTCGAGCCCACGACCTACTGTTCGTAAGTCGGTGCCGCCACCACTGGACCACCGCTGTTCTATGTCATAGATATCCAGACCATATTTACTTAGTTCGGGCATAGTGTTATTGGGTTTATCCATTAGCGATTTCTCAGTGACAGCCACGGGATCTGAAGTGGGCCTGTTGATGAGCTTGCCAGCTTTTACATGGAGTATTATGCGGGTGTACCAATTACACCTTTGCCTAACCCTTGGGGAATTACAGCCGTGATGTTATATTGTGTTTTAACGCAATCCTTTTCCCGATATGTGTCCATAATATACTGATCTCATGTTATAAGTTACTATTAGCCACATCGCCGGCATTCTCGTCAAGTCAACCAGTTTTCTAAATATATCGCAAAGTGAACGTACTGAGGTACTTGAACTTGGACATCTAGCCGTCTTCTGAAATGTTTTATGTTTTTTTATATAACTTAAGAAAAATACTTTTACGAACGTTTAGAGTGTTACTGTAGAATTAAAATGGACGAAAAAAAAAATTAGGCAAAAAAAAAGTAGGAACGAGGCAGAAAAATAATGTTTCTACCAAAACTGCTAATGTCAATCTTAGTAGATTAACGTTTGGTGTTTTAGGAATGGTAGTAGGGATAATAAGTTTATGCTATTTTTAACAGGATAAATGATAAAAAAGGCTCCCCATAAACTGTCTCATCCACCGATCATCTAAAAACACAGCTAGTCTCTGTTATGAATACCTATTAAAAATAGCCAACCAAACGATAATTTTCCAAATCATTACGATCGGTCGGCTGAATAAAGACGATCTCGATGATTTATCCTACTTATTAATGTCAAATTAAACTACCATAAACATTAAAAACATTTTAAAAGGCTAAGCATATGATAATATCTCTGTTTCTGCCTGCCTTTTTTCCACAGATAATTCCACTATGCACGTTCCTGGCATTGCTAGCAGTACCCACACTGGAGCAGGACTCCGGATCCGCGCCCTTATCGCCATGCCCCAACGTATTCCAGTATGAGCCACCTGGTTCAGAGAATGGGCGGTGGTATGGAGTCGTCAACCTGTCCACTGACAGCACCCTTCACTCGCTTTGGCTCAATATCGTGCTTGATAACAAGGCCGATATACTTGGGGTAAGTTCTATCCTTAGTTATTTTTGAAGGTCACTCTTATTCAGATATGCATTCGGTCCGTGTAAAATAGTGATATAGGTACTATTAAGTTCCGGTGAACGGACGGACGCCCAATGTGACGGAAAGCGTTTACGTGGCGTAAGTTATATAATCAAACAACGCAACCTGGTCAACATAAAATATATTTTTTTTATAAAAGAAGGGTGTGGTTACGTTCACAGACAAGCACTCCTAAGGTTCCCTTGTGGGAATCGCAGTACTGCACTGATAGCTGGCGTGGCGATGACGGCGGCGAGGTACCACACTGGAAGCGTAGGGGTGTAGGTCGGCTGATGTTCGCGCCAACCGTCGTAGATTCTCGGAGATTCACGTCGCGGCCCACATGGCAATATGGCCAACCGTGGGAAGGTTGCCGGAACTTAATCATATAAGCTGCACCCGGTGAGACAGGAACAGATGACGAAAGTAACTCTAGTTGTCGGTTTTTCTGTCTTACATTTACCTTTTCCCTCCTTACAACTGATTGGTTTTGATTTAGAAGTACTTATACCATGCCCTAGCTTAGGACATAGGAAAATTTTATTTCTAGTAGCAGTAACGTAACCATTGGACAATTGCTGCCTCTCGCACCAATTTTCTTCCTCAATATTCTCCGTAAATAAAGAAGTGGGTATTATAATAGAACAAGTATAGTTTTTTTTAATTCATCACCTGTTCGGTTCACCTGTCAGGTGCTTGTGCTCATTGAAAACGTCTATCAATTTTTTTTTGAACTGCTCAATGAATGAATATAATCGTATAAAAATTTTAAGCTTACAGCAACTACTTGGTTCTTTTAATTTACACTTTCAAGGGTCAATCGACCTCTAGTTCAACCAAACGCAGTTGAATGTCAGTACTTTGGCATGCGTACAATTTGACCTCTAAAGTCCATCAAAATTACTAGTTTTTACACATTCAGTAGAGTACAAATGTCCAAAATGTATTACAACTGTCATTTTAAAAAACGTAATTAATGGTTGTCTGGATTCAGAATCGTAACAAACTAAATTATTTAACCTCAAAATATGCTATTATAATCTGCATATTCTGTAACACTTTTAACTTTTTGAAACGTTTTCCTTCTTTGATATCCAGTTTAACAAGATATGTGCAACTTTTGATTTTCAAAAAGTTTAAATGTATGCCAACCGCTTTTTATTCAATCGTTCGAGTCTCAAAAACATATTTAACACCATGCGTCATACATTTTCGATGTTTACCAAAAGGTGAAACTTTCAAACGCCCGATAATAATGATAGCTGTAAGTTAGAAAGAAATAATTTAAAAACCTCTCACCACTTTCAGAACTGGGTAGGAGACGTATCCACACAAGACAACAAGGACTTCAAAATCGAGAACGCTGATATGCAAATCAACCCTGGCCCCGCTACAGCAGTGCGCTTCTTCGTGCAGTACAACCCTCTGAACCAGACCCCGAGACTACTGACCATAAGACTTAATGGCAGAGAGATCTGCAATGCTAACACACCACAGCCCGCCGTCAACCGAAATGATATAGTCGAAAGCAGTAGTGGAAGAAGGCCTACTCAGAGACCAGAGACCCAGAGGCCTAACTTCGGAATTGAAACGAAGCCCATAAGGGAACCATCTAGAGAGTCTATCAGTCCGGTTTTCGAAAGACCTTCAAGCAGCAACAATGCAGCTCTAAATATGTAAGTAAACTATACATGACTTCGTAATAAAAATGAAAATACTATCTAAGCGATTATCACTAAACAAGTCTAAGGTGGTATCATGCTGGGCCGCGGGTAGTCCACCGGTTATCGCGGCCTCGACATAGAGGGCGAAGAAGGAACATGGGTGGTTTTTAGTCAGTAGAAGTCTGACACTCCCTTTCACTCTGCCCAAGAGCGGGAGGGGTTATTCGATGATTTTACACCCACCAAAAAATAAAAAAAGGGGTATCATGCTCAATTTATACGATAGAAGTGGCAATGTGGCGTGGAAGAATTTCATTTTTCATTTTCACTGAAGAATTAAGTCGGGTAAAAAATAAAATACACAAAAAGACCTCACGTGATTCATAACAGCTTGCTTTATTTATGAATTCCTCTAATAACAGTTAGCTTTCAGAAAGCACAAAAATATTAATATGGCCGTCCATAGACGAATAAATAAAATTATCACAAACATGGACAACAAAAACCCGGTTTTAGCGTTATTCATGGATATGACGAAGGCTTCGATTTTATAGATTATAGAACAGCAAGAAAATAAGCAAGCAAACAGAAATGACGTCACAGCCGAAATAAATTCATCATGGCATCCACCAGTGTAGGTAGGAGTCGTAATGAGCAATTGATGACAACCATCATTAATATCCTGTGATATCTGCCACTGTCGTATGTCGTACAAATTACATCGTACCGCATGCTTGGTGATTAATTGCTCCGTTTTATCATGGAAAAAACAAAAAACAATCAGTTACGTCAAATTGATAATGAAACCACTCTTAATTGCACCGGACTGGTGCAATAATTACAAAAAAAAAACTGCTGTGATATAGTTTACTTCAATAGGGATGTTTACTGACTTTAAAAAATGTGATTCTAATAAGTCCGTCTGTTACATTATCGAAAAATATTAATTTATCAAATCAATAAAAATTGACGAAGATAAAACGCGTCAAAGATTTGAGCGGGGGTTGGTGACGTCACTGACCGCTAAAAATGTCATACTAATGTCTTAGAGTATGACGTCACACGAGTCTTCAAAACACTGTGTCGTCTTCATTTTTTGCTTACGTGAAAAAAGAAAAAATACGTGTGCAATACTTTTTGGTAATCTATATGACAGACTAATTAGTTTTTTTTTGTTATCATCCCTATTGTATCTACGAACATTCGAAGCTTGCCCAACCTTTTTAAAATTCATTACCACGTTTTCTTTCATGAATATTTATTTAATGTTTCTTGTTTTATTCGGTAATGTGGTGGGATAACCCATACGCTCATTTCGGATTATTTATACATATTTAATAGTAGGTACCTATCTTAAATCTTATTGTGACAATCACATTAGCAATTAGGTATTGGGTCCCTTGAGTACAGCAGTCATTGTGCCGATTGTCGTGTCAGCCAATGGCTTAATAGCCAATAGCCTCGACCAAAGTCTAGTCTGAGGAGGCTCACACTTTGAAGCTGTATCAAGGGCTTGATTCAGAAAGCAGCACTTCTGCAGGGCTATTGCGTATCTTTTAAATGACAGTGGCTAACCTATAGTGCCTATCAATTACTGTCAAATGGTTCCATTTTGTACTAAACCATAACCAATTTGACAGTTAATCCATAGACAATATGATAGCCACTGTCATTCAAAACATACGCAATGCCCTGCTGGATTGCTTGTATTGTTGCGCGTATTGTTAGTAGGTTCCTCTCTCAAGAGCTCCTACCACCGACCGGTAGCTCGGACCTTGTTAAATATACATATTATATGTTTAAATTTGTAAATATATGTGTTAACTACCCTCCTTTTGGGTTTCGTCGCAGTCGGGTAATTAATAAACGGCTAATATTCATTCTTGTGATTGTACTTGTCTCACCGTATGTGTTTGTTATAGCCCAAGCGGTGACCCCCAGAACGATAGGGACAGGGACAATGGATATCGGCTGACTACAATGCGACCAGGAGCGTCAAGGCCGCAGCCATCAGTAAGGCAAGTACCATTTCTTTTTCTCAGTTTTGGTATTTCCCACTTCCTTGATCGTTTAAGGATGAAGCTCTAGGGTAGCCCTCGAAATTCAAATCTTTTGCGTTTTAATATTGCAATTCGCCTGAGTCAGGCTGTTTGTAAAACATAATTCGCGACTATTACAAAGATGGCTTCTCTGAGATATTAATTATAATGATTAAAACATCAATACAACCCTCTAAGTTCATTTAACCCCATCAAATTAAAGTGTGATTGCGTTTTGTTTTTTGAGGATTTTTTAAATTAGACATTTGCAGAGATTAAGTTAATTACCCTCGCTTTTGGCTTCGCCGTAGTCGGGTAAACATCTGCTATACAACTGTTTATTTTTCCTGTACTATTATAAAAAGATCAAAACTATTTAAATTCGAATTAGCTGTCAAAAATATTGTAAATGATTTTATTCCGATTTATAGTTCCTTGTAGCCTTAACCGCTATGGGTCAGATTTTTTATTAGGTATTATTTAAAAATATTGCAAGTGTTATAAAAAATATTGCATTATAAACTTTTTTATGTTTGACTGTTCAACTCCGCTTACTGAGTTACTACCGAGTTCATTGACGGTCAACCACTTTTCAACTATATTACTTAGTGACTAAGGGTGAAAATTAGCAGTTTTATAGTTAAATTGGCAGTACGCACGACGACAAATCGAGCTGTGCATTATGTGCATTATGCTATTGGAAGCTCCACAAGCTCATACAAAGCGAGCTCCGATTATGGATAAGCTTGATTTGTTGCCGTATGAACTTAGTGAAGTTCGGTTAGTTGAATTATAAGCCAAATAATTAGGGTGTATTGCCATCGATCTTTTTTTAATAAAATTTTGTATTTTCAGTGATTCTGATGACTACTGGTCGGGCCCTGCTTATATACATTTACCTAGTAAATCACCTAACTCTAACAGCCCGGGTGGGCAGGTGAGTTTTTCTATCTTTCCGCTTATTTCTTCCTTTTCTGAGAGAAAACTTCATGTGAACTGACTGAAAACTTTGGATCGAACTTAAAAATTATTACAAAAAAAAAAAACAGAAAAAGTGTTGGAACCTTTTGGAACAGTTCCTTTCAAATATAATATTTTAACGTTAAAATTATCAAATATTTTGATCTAATCTCAAAAAGATTTTTTGATTGAAAAAGTTTTAGCTTCCTGAAGTGATCGGCAAGTGCCTCAAAAATCACTGCAAAAAGAGTTGTTAGTGTCGTTTTTTATTGTTACACATTTTTTCAGTCTAGTCTCAAAATAAACAATACTAGTAGTGACGTACGCACGGCGACCAATTAAAAGTTATACAAACCCAGTTTATGAGGATCTTTCATTGTATTAGAAAATAATACAAAGCGAGGCCGTGTTATAATGTATAGCTTAAAGTGAAGCCGTGTGTGTAGTAAAGGAAAAAATGTGGGGCAACCTGAGGTTTCCTTTTTCCGGCTTATATCTATGATAATTAGAAAAGCGAAAATGAATTCTGAAAATTCGCTCCTTTTCATTTTCGCTCCGGGATGCTAACTACATCATGATAGCAAAATTATCTCTTTAACTTATAAAGTGCGGAATTGGTAGAACTAAGTGACAACTCCTTAAAAGAAACCAAAAAGGCAAAAAATTTAGGAATTCCTTTTTTTTTAAACAAATAAAAAAATAAAAAATCTCTTTTATTCATTTTTCGGTACTTATTATATCCCTTTTTTTCTACAAACACACTTTTTATTAACGGTTTTGTCTCTTGTAGGTATGTTTGCCAGGGATTCCCATGAACTTAGTTAATTATGTATTATTTACAAATGTCTTGTCGCAGCCTATTAAACTAATTATATTAGTAGGTATTAATACTATTAGCATACTGGACGTGGTTGAGTGAGTCAGGTTCGATATTTATGAGACACTTAAACTGACCAATGACGTCACAAAGAAGAGTGGTATAGAAAGTTACGATTAAAAGGTATGTGATCTTTGTGAACTTTTTTGGTTTTTTTTTAAACTTTGCCCCACACTAGTAATTTCTCCTGTATCGTGGGTGCGTTCATAGACATTTAAACTCACATACACAAATACCCAGACCCGAGACAACTATCTGTAGGCCATACAAATATTTGTTGCGTACGGGGATCGAACAGACTACAGGTAGCGCAGCAGTCAACCGCTTGAGCCACTGCGCCAACCGTGCCGTCGTACTCGTATTTCTATAATACCTTACATAATATTTTAATAAATGAAACCATAGGTTATTGTTTATAACAATCATCAATCAACGTAAAAATATCTGAAATCTAATTAAACAAGAAAAAGAAACAAAATGTTTCATTAATTTTTTTTTTTAATAAAAACTCGTTTATAAATATTTTTTTATTAATATTGTCCAACAGCTCTTGTAGCAATCATAGTAAATGTGATAAGGGGTGACCTTTTCACATTTACTATCCCCGGTGATATTGGTAATTTATGTCATTATCGAACTAGCGTTCTCATTTGGGCACGAATACAGATAAATAAGGGCCTGAATTGGGCACAATGCTTTCGTTTCCATTTCATCGGAAACGACTACTTAACTTAAAAAGATTGAGTTATGTCTTTTAAGAATCGTAGAATCATAATCTTTAGTTTTCCTGAAAATCTTTGCCGGGAAAAACCTACGACACGACACTAGTGCGACTAAAACGAAATTATATTTTTTATCGAATAAATTAGTAATGCGAAAACATCCGGGTTCGGACCAAAAACAAAACCCATTTTAGCTTTACGTTAATTGTGTAAAAACACATTACTACGTGACCTTCAAACGTTTCTTGTAACGAAAGACTTTCATACAACATTCTTTATTTTGTTTATGTCTAGATTCAGACAAAGCATGTGCGTTTATATGTAAAACATGTTTTGTCGTATCCGTATCGTAATTTGTAGGTATTCTAGAAAAAACCGGAATGAGTTTTGCCAGTGACAATTTCTGTGAAAGTGTTGAAGGACATTTTATGTTTAAAATTTAACACTTTTTACAGTGAAGGGAGAACAATGTTTTAGAATATTTTATGCTTCAATTACTGTACTGATCTGGACTCATTCTTAACGGATTAGAAAGGCAAATTGTAAACAAAATTTGAAAAGTCAGGAGGGCGACCTTTTTCCAGCAATGGAATAGAATAGGCTATTATGTCACGGTACTAATAATACGGGGGACCTTTTTTTTGGCTGGTGGATAATCATCAAATAACCACTCCCGCTCTTGGGCAGAGCGAAAGGGAGTGTCAGACTTCTACTGTCCACTGTAACCACCCATGTTCCTTCTTCGCCCTATACAGGGTGTAAATCAACCCTTCACACATACGTCAACCAAGCATTCTGTACATCAAACTAAGTACCCCTACGCAAAATTGTTTGCTGCGAAACGATATTTTTTTTGGGGTTATAAATTTAATTTTAGGGTAAAACTCAATGTAGCACTCTTAAAACATGGTGCTAGTGGATGCTTTGAATAGTAAAAGGGTCATGGAGGTTATTTAAGTAAAGTTACAACCTGAAAAACTACCTAGTATTTACAAAAACAGCTGTGCAAAATTTGGAACTTTGACCCCCAATATCTCCGTAACTAAGGGGTTCCCAGGTATGGTCTTTAACAAAAAAAATGATCGCAGTGGCGGGGAGAACAAGTAAACTTCGTTTGCGTTAAGGGTACCTAACTTGTGAACAACACGCAGCCCTGAACAACCCGCAGCCGAATACGGGGGACTTTCAGTTTAAATGTGTTCATGGTTACAAAACGTACTCACCAATAAAACAGAAATTGAGTAGGTCGAATAAAGCAAACATTTTCTTTAGGTAGGGTAGGTCATCAATTAACAAAAAAATTAAATGAATCTTTAAAAAATATTATAGACGTACACAAAAAATGGCCTCGTCCACAAAACAAGTATTGTCTCAATGCGCTGTGCTCTTTGAATTTAATTAGATGTTTGTTGCCTAAACACATATAAAAGATCATTTTAAGAAGGTCCGTCCTGAAAATTGACGGCGTCGCATTTAGCGCTCAAATATTGTCGCTTTCCCGCTTATTTTGTTTTTTTTTGGCCACTGGTCGTCCAGCTATACAGCCAGTATTTTACATGTTCATCATTAAAAAAAAAATGGCAAAGATTTTGCCTAAATCGATGTTATTTTAGAAAAATACTTAAAACTAAAAAACAGGCTCGCTTCGATCAGAACCAGGCCCGGGTTGACGTCGCGTTGTTTTCCACGCGGGGACCACCCTAGGGCACTGGCCCTAGAGGGGTCATTATGGCAAATCTGCAAGCACCAACCAAAACAACCGAATTTATATGAAAACGTCACCGTCACATCAAGTCACATAGAACGCAAAAGGCATTATAAGGAACACGGATGGGTTTTAGTTAATAATATAAGAGTCTGACAGTCCCTTCTGCTCTGCCGAGAGCGGGGGCAGAGATTTGATGATTTCAAACCCTAAAAAAAACGAAAAGCAAATAATATGTTAGAGACGTTACCTATTGTATCAAGAAAATTCACGACAATTTTTATACGTCGTGCATTATTGCATATCTAATCCGTTTGTTTCCTTATATTAAATCAATTCACTTATACCTATGTACAATGGGTGTTGTCGTAGTCTCAACACTATTTAATATACATTTGTTTATGTATCTACATACATAATTGCCTAGTCAGTAACGTATAAGCACTGGACCGTTGCAAATCATCATCTCAGACCGTCTCAGTGTGCTAACCTGTTTTAACATCTAGCCTTCCTAACCATGAGGTTTTCTCACGTTTTATTTAATTAGATAGTTCTTTTAAATAAAACTTTTAGAAGTTTTTGTATTGTACGTTAATTGGCAAGTCTTACCTTAAAAACGCAAGCCCAATGCGTCTGTAATAATTAGGCTAGCTAGTGTGTAACCATAGTGTGTAAGGCGTGTAACTCATTTGTCATTTATTGTCACCTCATGACATTATTCGACGAAATATAAAGAAATAACTTGTTTTTCCTTTACGCATTTAATAATGAGCGCTAGTTTTATCCAAACGATATCAAAATTACTTTAATTTTCTACAAATCCTAAAAATCATGGCAGAATCGTCAGTCAACCGGTAATTTCGCACTAAATAACTTTCATGTAAGTAAAAACCGTATTATATCCGGTACATGATACTTCACTACTTAGTTCTCCGCCTGTACTAGTGAATAGTCTTACTACAATATTCATAAGCTGATGATAGGCTATCTAATAACTTATGCAATTATTAGGCACTGGTGTATTCCAGCCACCAAACCTATCTAATATTCATAACTAAGGTCCTCATTTATTATTTGTGTAATAAATTGATGGTTTCAAAGCTAGTCTTCTTAAAGAACATTAGTACCGGTCGCTAGTGTCGCTACACAAGTATTTCTTTTGAGTCTTGAATAAAACAAAGTAGGTAAACCTGCATAATTTCATGATATTTGACGACACGGTTGGCGTTTTGTTCACGCTGCGTGTCGCGAGTTCGATCCCCGCACGCAACAAATATTTTGGTATTTGTGTATGTGAGTTTAAATGTTTGTGAACTGAACGCACCCACCATACAGGAGAAATTTCTAGAGTGGGGAAAAGTTTAAAAAATAAATATATATTTTGGCCCGTCACTAAAAGAAATAACGTAAGTTTAACATGACGAATAAAAGACGACCAAAAGAATAATGTACGTTTTGTTTTGTGAATGGCATCTCACAGGTCAACCTAGAAGGTTGTCGTCTCCCTAACCGGACTATCATGTGGGTGACTTGAGTAAAAAACGTAGAGCCAGGGCAATGTATTACGTACAGTAGCTAATCCTTCTCACATCAAAGGTTAGTGGGCAAAATGGTCCCACTTTCAATAACACAACAACCAGATGATGGCAATAGTTTGATTGAGAATGGTTCTCGTATACTTTGGCCCATGCACCTTTTATTTACCTACACCAGTTAGGTAAATTAAAGATGCAGTACAGAATTTAGTTACTTATTAACTTCAACAAAATATTTCGACCCAGAAAAAGAAAATATACTGTTTCTGCGGTAAAGAATTCAAGAATTGTCCATGATTTCTAGCCAAATTATATTGAATACAGTTTTATTGAGTTATTTTTATAACATACAAAACAATAAATAAACAGCAACCACAAGTACGAATCGATATTTATGAACATAAAATAAATTTTCCAAACAGAAAAAATTCAAAATGATTTTTCTGTAAAGTCCCGAGAGGCCGAGGTTATCTAGTTTTTTAGTTTGTATTAATTTAATTCCGGTTTCAACTCGAAAGATGTGTTGATACCTAAACATGTGGATGCTTAAAGTATATCAAGAAATATATCCTTTGTAATATAATAGTTATCAAAGATTCTTCAGTTCACATCAAACAGTCAAACTATTTCTATTGCGAATTCAAACATATCTTCTGCTTTGGTTATTTAAAACTAATCATCTTTGATGAAGACATCTAAAATCTTAAATAAAAAAAACTTGCAAAATTGTAATCTAAGCATGATGATAATTTTCGCAGCAGGACACTTGCGTGAATGAATTTTTGCCTAGTCATTTTTATCCTGCGGGGTAATTGCGTAACCCACTTTATGCCTATTTGACAATTCAACAAAGAATATTCATTACGTTATTAACGTGGTACACACGGTGACACATCAGATCATACATTTCCAGTATAACCAGAACTCGCTTGGTATGGATTTCCTGTACAATGAGAGTTCCGCAAAATATGCTTTGTGTAGTTTGATTGTTGCCTTGCGTATAGATGCGTTTTTTAACTTACGAAGCAACGGATTACTAGTTTCTTTCAAAATTCCTTGGATTGTCATATAAAAGTGTGTCACGCAATTGGGGTGCTGGTCATTTTTATCCATAAGTCTATTTCAGCCAAAGTTACCATTAGCATTAAAATATTCATGATATTTTTTAATCAAACTTTCAGAAGTTTTCTTTCGTCTAATCTTTTTTATGAAATGAGATAAGAATCTTTTGCTTATTTATTCCTTCTTGCACTTGTAGAAAGTAAAGAAAACACGTCGCATAAATAACTTAAATAGAGAATGCTCTGTATCACCTACTCATATTTCACTTTAACCTTTCACTTGAACTTCACCATATATGCTGATGACCTAGTCGACTGGCTATAGCTTTCAAATCGTTGCATATTTCTACAAAGGCTTTAAATTGGCAAACACTGAAATGCTTGTATTTGCCTTCGTGGTTGAGTTTAGGCGTTTACCTTGTGACCCGGTGGTCGTGGGTTCGATTCCTAGGGAAACATACTTTGTAAAGTCGCTTCCAGTTTCGCTAGGACATTGCATGCTTGAATCACCGGATTGTCTGATAAAGAAATCATTCCGTGCTTCGGTAGGCACGCATGAGCCGGTGGTCCCGGCCGCCAAATGGTATTCGTCAGACCATGTCAGAGGCCCTTTTTTTTTTTTTGGCGGGTGGAAAATCATCAAATAACCCCTCCCGCTCTTGGGCAGAGCGAAAGGGAGTGTCAGACTTCTACTGACTAAAAACCACCCATGCTCCTTCTTAGCCCTCTATGTCGAGGCCGCGATAACTAGTGTACAACCCGCGGCCCCGACGGGTTGTCAGAGGCCCTTGGGGTGTTTTAGAAACTTTGACACTAAAGTGTGTGGGGTCGTTAGACCTTACTGCCCACACGATATGAAGAACAATGGCATAAGTGTTTCAGTGGCTTAGAACGCCGTTTCGTCTACGCCCGCTGTTTAATTTCAAATAAGTTAACGGTATGACCACTTTTAGCATGTAGTTGAAGGTGTGGCTAAAGAGCAGGTTTTCTAGTTATTTATGTTTTTTTCAAAAACTAGCTATTAACCAAAGTAACAGGAAAATTAAAAACTTGTTCAAGTGTCATTTTTGCATATAAGTAAAAGGTTATCTGAAAGATTTACTAACATTACAAAAAATGTTAGCTAATAATTTAGATTTAAAAACATTAAATTACTTACCTACATGTTTATATTAAGGTAAAAGGTCAACTAAATTATTAACACTTGAAATAATTCTTCTTTATATATACATTCCTGTATTTACTTACCCACACCTAAACCTTAATATAATTTTCAATTTCATAACAGGTTTTAAATTAATTGAACATTTTGTGGTCGATAGTTGATGTTTTGCGTTGAATTGACAATTTATTGTGGTCAGGATTTCCTATCTAGGTGAAAATCGTGTTCTGACTCCATTGTGCATGGAAAATAAATATACCTACATCAATTAATGTTATCGCATTAACGAGATGCGATGCGAGATGTGGTTTTGAAACCATTAATTAATAAGCTATTGCAGAAAACATTTAAAAACTGTTATTATTTTTTTAATACTTTATAAAATAGAAAATTGTCTTTAGTATGCAGTTTATTGAATTTATAGGCATAAGGTAAACAGAAATGTTAAACAACTTTAAGAAACGTTTTTCAGAAAATTATTATCAACATAAGAAAATCTTGAAAAAAATGAGATGGTGAAAGCTATATTCAAATTAATATTTTAAAAACTTCATTCTAATAAATGTAGGGATTAATTTATAGGATTTTATAAAGATCATAACTATTTAAATAATTATCAAACATTTGTATTACTCATTTACTTTGTAATTTCACTGACCACAATATAACCAAGATTCGACCACAAAATGTTTTTGCACCCAGTAGAATCATAGTAAAAAAAAACATTATATACTAATACCAGCCAAACGTTTGCGACAACTGGCTGTAATTATTTTCTTAATTTTGCAGTCACAGTCTCAATGCGGAAAGGTCGTATTAAACCCCATACCCCTGGTGGTGAATGGTACCCCTACTTTGGAAGGACAGTGGCCGTGGCACATAGCTCTCTACCAAACTCAGGTAAGAGTATGTAAGACCGTTTTGTTGATTTCCAGATTACTGCGAGCCTTATTAGAAATTTACGCACAGGTTACACAAATTACAAAACTGTTTTACGTCCGTGACAACAATATCTCAGGACCACTCAGGACCACTTGACAACCAGCGTCGGACACACGTGACAAATAAATACGTGTTCTTTCTTTATTCGGTTACAAAAGGAGAATGGCAGAAAAGTCATAGTGATTTAAAATTCGATACATCCCTAGAAAATGTAGCCATTTATTCATGATATGCATCGTATTTCATGTTTAAATTTTTACAGGTCATGTGCTACTTGATACATGGCTTGAATCTGTATTGCTTTGCATTTTTTAAGGTTTTTCATTTCAAAACAAAAAACTGCCAGTATTGAAAGACATCTCAGACTCAACGAATTTACTATATTTTTGCTCATCCTCCTTTTCGTGACGCACAAAACCATAAAAGCATTGCATTTAATCAACAGGAGACCTCTTAATTACAGACTGTGGACAACAAATACATCTGCGGAGGTACCCTGGTGACCCACAGACACGTCATCACGGCCGCTCACTGCGTCACCAGGAAGTCTTCTCAGCGCCTCGTTGACCAGAACACCCTGACGGTCTACCTGGGGAAGCACAACCTTCGGACCTCCGTCGATGGAGTGCAGATTCGATTTGTAAGTAATACTTTGATTTTTAGGAGTTTTTGACATGAAGTCAGGTCAGGGTCCTTTAGTGGCCGCGTGACCCGCGAAAATCATTTTGTTTGTTTTTTTTCAATTTGCAGCAGACTGCGCATCATCATCTTGCTCCTGCCCTTATCCCAGTCTATTTGGAGTCGACGCAACGAGTTCTCTTCTTCCATTCTTCTTCCTGATAGACGAATGGAAGAAATTATGATTCACAAGCCGGTTTTTCTTTGCAAAATTATTGTTGTTTGTTAAGTAAAAACAGTGCTTATTCTAAGTAAACCTCAATTTCACAAGAAAGTGTGAAATCTTATGAATTAATTTGTCCTCGAATTCTATTTTGCTGCAAAAATGTGTACCAAACAACTTTTATCCATCGTTCTTCAAAAGAACTGCTAGCTCGTAGGCTGAAAAATAAACACAGTTAAAAAAACTTGGTCCAAGATGAGTCTTCTTCATCTATGAACTCTATTCCCACTACAAAAGTTTTATGACTCACTAATGAGCTCTCTTAAACTTCGAGCTCAACATTCAGCTCAACATTCATAGCTTTTATTTGTTCATTCAGCCACTTGAGAAACTCCGCAACTGCGCTATTGGTTTCTCGCTTCCTTTTTCTGCGAAAATCTTCTACTAAAAGAATTTCAATTGGTAACTAAAGAGTTTTGCTAACACTTTGAATCAATTAAGGATATTTTATTTAAGTTATAAAAAGCAATACAAAAACAAATTCAAATAATTTCTGCTTTAATAAACGGTTAAGGATAAGTGCACCAGCTTGCTTTAGTTTTATTTCACTTACTGCCGCACTCAGAGAGCTTTAATGATTACTTAGGCCTTAGGCCATCACTTAGTTAAAGTTTTGACAGTTTTCTCATACAAAAGTATGTCAAATCTTTATTAAGTGACGGTTTAAGTAATCATTAAATATCTCTGAGTATCGCAGTTATAGATCACTTAAGGTATTGTTCTACTATAAGTATTTATTATAAGTACATACCCAATTTCTGAATTGAGAATTTAGAAATAAGAACATGTCAAATCCACTTTAGCGTTATATTACTTAGGGCATTTGAGTATACTCAATATTTCCTATTCTATGTAATCCACGCTATTATTTTTCCTGTAAAACAACCACAAACATAAAAGTTGACAACACAAGTGATCTATGATTTCTCTTTAAAAATAATTTTAAATTCTCATTGAAAGTTTACGAATATTTTTAAACAATTGCGCTCCTCCAATACGATTTGTGCTCAAATAAATTAGCACCCTTTGTCTGATCGGCCGCTGAATTACAAAACAGGATCAGAAATCAACAAGATTAATTAACTGAGGGCGAGAACTTTGGCCGTGTCCATTGCTTAATTTACAAATGATCGATTTTGGATGCTTCTCCTTTGATAGCCCCGGTTTCGTTGGTCGCGTAATAATTTATGGGCAATGGTTTGCTGACCTATGGGGTAATTGCGTTACGCGCTTCCAATGGCATTGCCTTGCTTGCCTTTTCAGAGTTAAAAGAGCGGACGAATTTTTCAAACCTATGAAGATTAGGATGGGTAATTTCCTTCTACACCATAGAATTGTGAGTGTTATTTACTGTCGTTTGCTCAGTAGATATTATGTAGTTGACTGGCAAGTTACATGTCTAAATTCACTTACAACTTACTTATGTATATTAGAAAAAATACTTATTCGCTCCTAGACCGTAATCCGTACCCATGGTGGGCCTATGGGTTGGTACGGTTGAAATTATCCACCTTCAGACACTTTTACTAATGTAGGTATCTGTGTCTGCCACTCATTTGACTTACTTATTTGTTAAAACCTTCACGTAAGTCTGATGACCATGAAAGTAGAAATTACAACCATTGTAAAAATACTCAGACATTCATTAGATGCCGCTTCGAAGGTATTTTTTTTAAAACAAGCATAAATAGCAGACTAATTAAGGAAACGATCGGTCTTAAAGCTTAGGACAACACCTAGCATTATTCGAAACAAAATGGCGACTGTTTACTCTTTTTGGCGCCAACAGAATGAAAATGGCGGAACAAAAAAATACAATAATTACGGAGAATGAGTGACATTGGCTCGGATGCTGAATGTCATATTAGTGACAATTAGGAACCCCTGCGCCATTTTCCGCGTTTACGTCCAATCCTGAGTTGAATATTGATGTTAGTAAGTACCTATATATGTGGGTAGGGATTTCATTTCGTCGGTTAGCGGAATTGTCGTTGAAATTGTGTGCTTGACAATTGTCAAAGCAACAAACGAAAAACATACACTATCAACTACTTTTCATTAAAAAAAATTCTTTTTTTTTTAAACGTTTCCGTTCCACACTAAGAATTTCTTCTGTATTGTAGGACCTTACCAACCTTATTTTAATGTATTTCCAGGTGAAGGAAATCTATGTTAACCCGAACTACAACGCCAGTACCTTCAGCCGTGACGTAGCCATTTTGGAGCTCCGTGAACCCGTCACGTACTCCGAATATGTCAGGCCTGCCTGTCTCTGGCCTGACAACGAGATCGATCTCAAGAATGTCATCGGGAAGAAGGGATCGGTATGTATCTTTGGTTTTTATTCTCTTTTTGTAGGTAGAGATTAGATGGTGAGTTTTCAAAATAAATTATGTAGGTTATGCAGGCGTACCCTTGGCGTACCTACCTATGGCTTACATACAAACCCACAACTTTGCCATTGCCGGGCACTAATTGAGACCCAAGATAGATGTAAGAATTTCTAATGGAACAATAACACTTCTTGCTATTTGAAGTACCAATAGACCGGTTCTTACCAACGTCAACTATATTTGATTCCTAGAATAAAATTAGACAGTATTTCCATGGTATTTCCACACCAAAACTGCACCATTAATGATACAAAAACCGGCCAAGTGCGAGTCAGACTCGCCCACGAAGGGTTCCGTAGCAGCAAGTAACATAATGTTAACATAATTTTTATAATTGAGTTTATTGAATGAACGGTAAATTGCGATTTACGATTTATGACGTATTAAAAAAAAAATACTTACTAGATCTCGTTCAAACCAATTTTGGTTGGTAGTTTTTGTTGAGATCAACATTATATATTTTTTTTAGAATTGTCACTCTCTTACTTTAAAAGTTAGAGGGGGGGACACACATTTTACCACTTTGGATGTGTCTATCTTTGAAACGATTGACTTTGAGAAAAAATGATTTTAAGAACCTCAATGTCATTTTTGAAGACCTATCCATAAATACCCCTTTTTTTTTTTTGGTGGGTGTAAAATCATCGAATAACCCCTCCCGCTCTTGGGCAGAGCGAAAGGGAGTGTCAGACTTCTACTGACTAAAAACCGCCCATGTTCCTTCTTCGCCCTCTATGTCGAGGCCGCGATAACCGGTGGACTACCCGCGGCCAATCCATAGATACCCCTCATGTGTAGGTTTGATGAAAAAAAGTTTTGTTAGTTTCAATTCCATGTATGGAGAGTTAATCTTATATTTTTTTATTTTTATATAAAAATCAAAAAGCGGTTTACAGAATACAGCTACCTGCCAAATTTCAACTGTGTAATCCTTATAGTCTCGTAATAAAATGGCTGTGACATACGGACGGACAGACGGACAGACGGACAGACGGACAGACGGACAGACAGACAAACAGACAGACAGACATGACGAATCTATAAGGGTTCCGTTTTTTGCCGTTTGGCTACGGAACCCTAAAAACCAGCAGCATCATTGCAAAATAGAATCTAACTTTGGTTTAACTGCACCAAACACGAACCACAAATAATTAAAGTCAGACAGCAAACAGATCTATGGTTCGGGCGGTCAATTAGCAACTTTATGGATGGCGCGGGCAAAGGCATCGCGTCCATTCCGCCCGGCAACTCGCTACGAATGCAGTTTTGTCCGAACACCGTAATTATCCAACGCTTTGCAGCTGAACATTCAATTAGTCTCCGCCATATTGCCCGCTCTCTTAATTAGCTGAAAGAGAACGTGTAAATAATTGTTAAGTTGATGCTGGAAAAAATACTATGGAAATACCTTGTGTTGGTATTATGAATGAATGTACTATTTTACTGATTTTACACAGAACAGAATTTTATGTATTTCCCGCAACTAACTTTTGAACTATTAATAACTCAATGAAATACCTAATAACAAAAGATACATCCTTGAAGGGAAAGGCAAAAGCAAAACCTACTTAGATGTTGTAGTCTTATGCAGGTTTGGTACAGATATTAGGTAGGGAGGCAGTAGATGGTATATGAAGTTAAGTCAATCCAAAGTGCTTTCACAGGGATTCGGATTTACAGTTGAGAATTTCGTAATGAAAGAACCCATTATGTAACCGCTTTGCTCAGCACTCACTCTTAACTGCCGTACTCAGAGATATTATACTGCGGCAGAGATATTAAATGATTACTTAATACGTCACTAACTGCTGCACTCAGAGAGATTTAATGATTACTTAGGCAATCACTTAGTAACGGTTTTGACAGTTTTGTCATACACAAGTATGTCAAATCTTTACTAAGTGACGGCAATCAATAATCATTAAATAACTCTGAGTACCTACTGCATTTAGTAAAGGTTTGACATACTTTTGTATGACAATACTGTCAAAACCGTTACTAAGTGATTGCCTAAGTAATCATTAAATCTCTCTGAGTGCAGCAGTTAGTAAAGGTTTTAACAGGTTTGTCATACAAAAGTATGTGAAATCTGTACTAAGTGAAGCCTTAAGTAATCATTAAATATCCCTGAGTACCGCAGTAAGGCTCACAACTTCTTATAAAGCTCATTAATTTCGCTTTTCTAGGTCGTTGGTTGGGGTTTCGACATCACCGGCGTAGCGACTGAAGAGCTTAGCATGGTGGACATGCCAGTGGTAAGCCAAGAGACCTGCATCAGATCCTACAGCGAGTTCTTCGTGAGATTCACATCGGAATACACCTACTGCGCCGGCGATAGAGACGGTGAGATTGACCTTTCTATCTATGATATTTAGTGTTAATATTGTGTAAATAGTACTATAGAATTAATTTAGTCTTCCTTCCTATTACCAATCCTCATTTCAGTACTGTCTTATAAGTTTTTTAGCCTGTCATTTCGCTAAACAAGGTTCTCGGGAAAAGGTAGCTTCCCTATTAGCTTATCTGGAAAAGCTGGAGCAGGATAAGGCTAGTTGTTGATGGTAGTATTGGTCGAACCATTGCTCACGACCTCGCAAGGGATTTACGAAAAATTTAGTGTAGGTTATAGGTAGTTACTCGAATTTAACTATAGGTATAACAGTCAAGTCCTATTATACTCAACAATATCAACTTGTGAAAAGACAATGACTATATAAAAACACATAATCCTCCATTTGGCTTCGCCGCAGTCAGATAGTTAAATTTAAGACCACTTTTCGCTCTTATGCCACTACATAGGTAATCGGTCCAGCCGTTTCATTGATATGCCTGAATAAACAGACAGACATACAAAATGATGGACTGGTAGACAAAATGTGCATTAGATTTTATTTACCTACTTATTAGGATTTTTGATGGAACTAAACTAGTTATTTATGAAGTTCGTATTTTATTTAAAATAGTTAACGTACCTATTCGGTGAAATTAGTAGTGTACCTACCTAGTTAGCTTAATAAAATGCTTGTTGCTTTCAGGAGTCTACAACGACAAAAACGGCCTTATTGAAAGTATGTTTACTTGTTTAGTTACTTTAGTTTGTTTTATAATTATATACTGCTAACTAGGTATTGGTAGCACGAAAGCTTTAGCACATTATGCTTACATACTAAATATTTTTTAATATTTGAACCTACTTATGCACGCACAATGCGCAGAATTACCTATTTTACGCCACCAGTAGACTTAGGTACACTGCCTAATGTACTACAATGTTTAATGAAATAACACCTCTCTTTGTAAAAAAAAAGGTAAAACGATCATAGGTCCTACCTACCTACCTAAGGTCTTATTGCACGAAATATAGCTATTAAAAATGCTACATAAAGCTTTTATTTTATGATGTATTTTGCTTAAGTTGGTTATGGATAGTCCGCAACATCTACACCCAATGACCTTTATTTAGGTCGTTCGTCGTGACGTTGATAAGTCAGGATGCGATTACTGACATAAGCTTGCACTGACTGGACAGGTCAAATCAATGTGGATTTTTCTTCAAAAGACATCATCATCATTATCAGCCTATAATGTTCCTACTGCAGAGACTCAGGCCTCCTCTCTAGAAGAGGGATGGGCTATAATCCACCACGAGTGCCCAGTGCGGGTTGGTAGATGTCACAGTCTTCGATTTTGGTTCGAAGACATGCCGGTTTCCTCACGATGTTTTCCTTCACAGTTCTGAGAGTAGGGTTGATGAAATAAATTACTTACACTAAGTAATGCACCTGCCTGGGTTCGAACCCATGACCTACTGTTCGCAAGTCGGGACCGAAACTAATGGGGCACCAGTCCTCTCAACTCAACTCATGTTACCCAAATCAATTAGATCTAGGAAGTGAAGACAAAAATAGTAACACACTTTTATTAAATTTTCCAGGTACCTCAGTCTGCAACGGTGACAGCGGCGGCGGCATGGTCTTCCGGATGAACGGCATCTGGTACCTCAGAGGTCTGGTCTCCCTGTCAGTGGCCAGGCAGAACGAATACCGCTGCGATCCTACACACTACGTTATATTCACAGACTTAGCCAAATTCTTGCCTTGGATCTATGCTACTGTTTCTGATTTTTGAGTTTGTGATGTTATTGAAGACTAATTTTGTTGAATGAGGAGGCTAAGTATCTACGTTTTCTTACCCAAATGGGGAGCCCGAAAGGAGGTTCATAAGAAAGGGTAAAATATACCCATCTGACTATAATGTAATTGATATTTAAAGGATGGGACAAAATTAGTTAAGGTACTTATTTCCAAGAATGTACTTAAACAGCCTTCTCTACACAATTGAAATCAGGAGATTATTCCACTCGATCCAAAGCAAGCCCCTTGACTCGGTTGCTGAAACTGCGTATCAGAATATCAAGCATTATCATGAACTCACCTTTTTTGTTAAGTATAAAAATATAGGTAGAACACCTGAATGTTTGCTCAATTTTTGATGTGAAGAAAAATTATCTTAATTTTATAGTTCATGAAACATTTAGATTTTTAGAACAATTTCAATGATTCACTTTAACTTTATTGGGTTGTATTATATATGTTGAGATTTAAGTAAATCCTCATAGTAATAAAATTAGTCTTTGAAATAATGATCCGCCATTTTGATAAGGCAGCCATTTTGTTTTTAATATTAGGTTATTCAAGTATTTCCAATTGCATAATAATGATTGCAAAATGAGACGTAGTAAGTTTTTAATACGTAATAAGTTTTTTTATAGAGAATAAGGCGGTACAACTAATAAGTAAATGGATTAGAAGAGATTTAAGGAAATGACGTAGGTACATATTATTAGGATGTCCCTATGAATATTTTACCTGGCAAAATGCAATGCAACAGTTTTCCCTAATAAACAAATAAAAACACTGCGTTTCTTAAAATAAAGTCGGAAATAATACGATAATCCTACTCTAGATACTCTCTCTTACCACCTAATGTAAGTTTATTTATTTTCAACTTTATTTCATGACATGCAAGGTTGAAAGGAGAACCGCGCTTCTCTGGGTCTGTGAATGTTGTAAAGCTTACATATATTTTTATCTCGAACATGTCGATATGCAGGTTACTGAGAACCCTAGATCAACGCATGGTTAGCATTACCTGAAAAGTAAACTCCGTTTAAAAATAACTCCAAAAATGGTTATCAGAAGTCAAGATTCGAGATTCGTGTACCTACTTTTGTGAGATTTAATTGAATATGAATTATTATCTTGTGTACTATTAAAAACGTTGACCGTTATGTGTAAGGATACTAGCGGCTTTCCAATTTTCACCCTTATCGTATTAGTAATAAAAAAAGGCTGGAAAGTGGTTAACTGCTAGTCTCCGCTATGGTGCCTAAATTATTGTATGCTACAAGCAGCTTAGGTACAAATTCAATGCTTATCTGGCAGCCAGATCTTTTATTAGACCACGAATCTATTATGCAAGAAACAAAATCTTGGACGCGTCCTAAGTCAGGACAGTCTGCTCGGACATTTTAAAGACCCGTGGGGTTAGTTTACTATCTGCGGTACTCAGAGATATTTAATGATTACTTACGTACGACGTTACTTAGTAAAGGTTTGACATACTTTTGTATGACAAAATCAAAACTCACTTTATTCAAACTATCATCAGCACTTTTCGACCGTCAAAATTTACTTTACTTTACTTATTTACAAGAAACAGTCCCCCAAAACGCCCCCCCCCCCCCCCTTCGACACTCATTAAAGCTCTCTGAGTGCGGCAGTTTGACATCTTAAAGTAGTAGGTACTGTTTTATTGTCATTCCAATGCTGAAAAAAGACAGAGCCAAACAGTGTGTCTAGCGTGAGCTCTTTACCACACTGGAATAAGGTTAAAACAATACTGCTTTAAGACGTCATGCTAGGCCACATTCAGTAAACACAAGGATCTGTTTGAAGTTCAGGGGCGGGTTTGGTGAAGATTTGTTTTTTTTTATAAATGTATTGAAAAAAACAAAATGGCCGCATAACTTCCGAATTTGGTCACTCGCCCAAAGATCCTTGTACACACGCTAATGTGAGCTAGATTTTAATATTTTTTCTGCATCTTTGGACTTATTGTTACTGACAAAAAGTCAGTGAGCTACTGACTTTTTGTCTTTACTTACGTTCGTCATCCACTACTGAAAATCGTATCCGACATTTTGTTTCGAGCTTTATTAGTGTTTTATTATATTTTTTTACAAATGCATTAGTAAATAAGTAATAAAGAAAATTGTCGCCTGGACTTGTGAATCTTTGATATTTAAGGACATTAAAAATATTTATTTAAAGTGATAAAATATGAACGATTTAATCAAATATCAATTATAAAAGTTTCCAACGTATTAAAGCATTTTATTTTACACCTTCCTACACAGAACACAAGCCAAGCCTTTTAGAAAATATCTGAAATCATGACTACCTTTATTATAGACGGTTTAAATCAACCCATCACACAGCCGGCAACTAAGCATTCTATAGGTACATAAAACTAGGTACCCCTACGCAAAAATTTTTGCTCGGAAATGACTTTTTTTTGAGGTAAAAAATAAACTCAATGTAGCACTCATAAAATATTGTGCTAGTGCATGCTTTGAATAATAAACGGGTAATAGGGTAATTTAAGTAAAGATAAAACCTGAAAAACCAGTATTTATAAAAACAGCTGTAAAAAAATTGGAATATGACCCCCAGTACCTCCGTAACAAGGGGGTTGCTAGGTATGGTGTATAACAAAAAAATATCGCAGTGGTGGTTGCGTTAAGGGTACTTTTACACCCTTTATAAAAAATATTATAGTTATTTTTTTATTTGACTCCCGCGTTGTGTCGTTGTCGCAAAGCGCGCTTGGTTATGATTGGGCTCCTGGGTTAGATTCCCAGCAGGGCAGTGTTGTCGGTTGTTGCATCAGGAATTTCTTAGTAGCAGCCACGGAGGCTGTAATTACGCCCGGTTGATGGCAATAGGCTCGCCCCAACATGGGACTTAAACATTACTGGCGAAATGTGGGTGTTCTATTAGATACACCTTTGCTAAGGGATTAGGACCTTCGGGGATTACAGGTGTGTGGTATGGTATGTATGTGTAAATTAAAATAATGTACACTGACTTAAATAAACTATTATACAAAGTTGATGCGACAGAGAGGCTTTCCTTTAAACAGCATAAACTAGGTACCATTTTCAAGCTCTGTAAGTACCAAAAATCAATTAAATAGGAGCAGTAGTTTAGTCGCAAATGATTTTTTAAGTTTTTGAACACGATGTATCTTTTCGCTAAAAGATGGCAATGCAAACAAGGAAACAATAAATACACACACGTGCACTTTCACTACGACATTGACAATCATAGCAAAAAGCCGCGCGTAAAAGAAATAGAAATAGGTTGTGTTGCGCCGCCCAACCGCTTTGACGCGCTAGGTATCTAAGGTCAGTTAAATTTATTTATAAAGGTGGTTTGCGTTTTACTCTGATTTGTAAGCTATTTAGTTTATTTGAAAAAAAATCCTCATTTTTGGTGCTTTTTATTTTTGTACCGTATCGAAATAATACTAAACACGTATAGTATACGTAATGTAATTTAATGCCCCTCTCTCATAATATCAACTCTGTATAACTACAACTCAAATAAAACAAAAGATTTGTGTTATAACATTTATAATGTTACAAATAGAAGAAACTCTTGTAGAAATAAACAAACTCAATGCAACGTAATAATAAAATCATAATTACAAAAAAAATACACAAATTTACAAAAAAAAAATGTACGTTACATACGAGGAAATACATAAGATGTTTATTCAATCTATCAATGTGACGATTTTCAAATAATATTATTTCATTGAACATTACAATAAAAGTTTTTAAACTGACGTAGGCACGCCACTAGCATTATCATTTTTTTATCTTTTTAAAAAAACGTTGCCCCACACTAGGAATTTCTCATGTATCGTGGGTGCGTTTACAAACATTTAAACTTCACATACACAAATACACTCACATTAAAATCTCTTAAACTCTCTCTAAACTTGGAACAAATAGCTTTTAGTATACAGGTTGTAAATTAACCCTTCACACAGCAGTCAACCAAGCATTCTGTACTGTAAAAAAATTTTTTTGGGAAACGACATTTTTTTGGGGTCAAAAATAAACTAATGTAGCACTCTTAAAACATTGTGCTAGTGAATGTTTTGTATAGTAAACGGGTCATGGAGGCAATTTAAGTACAATTATAACCTGAAAAACTAGTATTGCCAAAAACAGCTGTGAAAAATTTTGGGACTTTGACCCCCAATATCTCCGTAACTAGGGGGTTCCCAGGTATGGTCTAGAACAAAAAAAATATCGCAGTGGTGGAGCAAACAAGTGCAGTTCGTTTGCGTTAAGGGTTTTACACCCTTTATAGTAGAATGTCAAAGATAGATCCTAGATAGCCTAGATTTTTCATAAACTATGTTGGGATGGGTTTCTAATCGGATGCAACTGAATACCATAAACAGTAGGATAGCAGTGCCACAACGGTAACTGGCATTACAATACCCAGATCGACTGGGCCTTGGGTCTCAGGGCCAATTTCGGTATCATTTAATACAATTTATACTGTCAACTTAAAATTGTACACAAGGTTGAAAATTGCTTGACATTTTACTTTTTATCAAATGGTAAGGTAGCTTTGCCCTTCATTTGAAAGAAGAGCGCTAATATGCGCTGTCCTGCTCTCTCATTTTATTTCATCGTATAGCGGAAAATAGAAACTTAGTAACTAAGTTTCTAAAACTGTATTTGTTTTTTATTTTGTGTATTTTTTCTAAACCTGTTTTAGAAAAAATATAATGATCGTGCACAACGAAATCACATCGCCACATTGAGTGAAGAATAAAGAAAGTTTAAGACTAAATGAAATGAAAATATTAAAAGTTATTTAACATAAGAAAATAAACTTAAGTTTATGAGAACGAAAATAAGATGACAACGAAACGTTTACTCGTCAAAAAATATGAGAAAACTAAACAAAGCGTCTTCGAGACATAGACGTAAAAATAAAATTCATAGAATGAAAAAAAAAATGTCCGTTTCTTTTACGTGGAAGCAAACGTTTCTGTTAATGATGTTTATTTTGCAAAAAGGTTTAATAGGGATAAATCGTAATTTGTTTTAAAACTAAGTCAAACTGGTGTTTCGTACCTGACTACTCTAGGAAGAAACAGCCAAAACAAACTGAGGTCATACTTATACTTGTCGAGGTATAATTAAATGCTTGTCTGGGTTCAATAAATTCTTAAGGCCTAATTCACCACCTACGACAAAATTCCCGTTCATTTACTATAAGCACATAATTTCAAACAAATTCTATATAATTTCATATTTTTATTTATTCAAATTTCGATTTCGTGGAATAAGCCTTTACTGCCGCAAACATTAAGCGCAACTAGTTCTGTGACAGTTATTGTTCCTTCTGGATGAACTTCGACTTCACATTTTTGTTTAAGACACGACAAAAGTGCATGTAACTGAATAACTATGAAAGTATAACTATGACCTGAATTGGAATCATTTGCTTCAAAAATGGAGGAAGGTCTCAATTCGACTGAATGTTTTGAATGTAATATACATAACTCTGTTATTTACGATCCGATTTGAAAAACTATTAACAAAAATAAAACAACCGACATCCGAAAAAAAATACATTAAAAAGTCTAAAACAACTTTACTGTCGGAAGTCGGTGGCTAAAAGTCAATGAAACAAACAGTTACAGAAGCCGGTCGTTTTTTTTGCAAAAAGTTTTCTATTTTACTCTTTTTACTTGTAGTAATACTATAGTAATACTTGTCATGAATTAATTTTACGCCACTTCTTTCTGGGCTTTCATGGCACCAATCGGGAAGCATATCCTTTCTTAGTTCTGAGGTAACAAACAATTAAATACATCTGAATTGAAAACCTCCTCCTTTTTCGGAAGTTGGTTAAAAAATTCCGAAACCAACTGTGAGTCTGAGGTCTCAGAAGACTCGTCCTCGATGGCCGGTGGAACTTCGTGGAGCACTTCCGTTATTTGGCTCCCAGACTGGAAGGGGCCAGGCTAGCAAACGCCACCTGCCGGTTGTGTTCCACGCACGCCTCAAAGAGATGTCAGCAACATTGAAGGGGCCGACGAGGGCGGAGGGCCGTCGGGGCTGCGGGTTATGCGAAAGAGATCCGGCCTCGACACAAAGGGCTAAGCAGGAACATGGGTGGTTCTTAGTCAGTAGAAGTCTAACACTCCGGAGGCATTTGATGATTTCCACAATCCAAAAAAAAAAAGGTCATAGATATACTTTTAGAGTTATTTATTAAAATCAAAGTGTTTTGGCAAATATCGAGTAACTAGTTTTTTAACAGTTGTTGTGGCTTCTGGTTCGAGTACAGCTTCATATTTTTGTTTTTGACAAGTCAAAAGTTCCTGTCACTTTTTATTTAAATAAATGCTTGAATTAACTTACATAATAAAAGCTTTCAAAACACTTTCTGCCCTTGCCATTTTCAAAACAATAAGCGAAAAAAAATTAAAGACCTATATCCGATTTTTATGAAATTTTGCACAGCCGTTCTAAATGCGCCGGAGGTTTCTGAAAAAAAAATAGAAAAAAAAAAACTTTACAACGCATACCGGGCTAGCTAGTAAGCTATAAGAGATAGCTTATCTTTGCTTCCACATAAAAAAAAATACCGACTAATAAAATGAAACACATTTCAGATTCTGAAATTCTATCGCAAGTTATAAAATCTCTAGTATAGCTGCACATGGATATTTTGACGCGTGGCTGAAATTGGAACTAACACCGTCATATTGTTTGCTCAATACATTTTACAACAGCGGTCCCAGTCAACGAGGTTGAAGAGCCAAAAGACCTGGCAGCACTCACGATTCATTATTTATTTTAAATCTAAATGTTATGCCGCGCACAAAAAACATGTTGCTGAACAATGTTCGCAACTTTGTGCCACATACAATGAAAATGAGGCTTTACAGAAATGCCTTTAAAACTCATGTTCTTTAAAAATATTTCACACACACAAACACACACACAAACACACATTACATCTCTATTTACAATTCATAACCAGACTAGATGGTCTATATGATACCGTAGACTTCAAACATAATGCAATTATCGACTTTGGTTTAAGAACAAACGACTTCTCTACTTTTCTGTAACTACTTACCTATATTAGGAACTGTTAAATTAATCTATAATACTATTTTATGTTGTGGGTGTCACAGAATATCAATCAGTAGAGACCCGACCCGGCATTGCACGGATGCAATGTAATTTCTCTACTACAATATGTATACTACATTTAAACCTTCCTCTTGAATCACTCGTATCTAACGCTGAAAACTGCATTATAATCCATTGCAAAGTTTTAAAGATCTAAGCGGGCAAGCAGCGTGAGAGTTATTCCCGCTGTTTGCATTGTTTTATACTCTGATTAGACAAAGATGCAACACTGGACCAAACTGTTTAAAACTCTATGGATCAAATCACAGTTGTAATTGTAGGATTTAAAATTTGGATCCCAAGAGTAACTTCAAAGTTGGGCTTGTATCAACGCATACGTGAGCGTGAAAGAACACCTTATTGCATTTTGTTACGACTTGCTTTACTTTAGCAGAAACCTCTTCCAAAGGATGATAACGACAATCTCGAGTTTTTGCTCAAGAAACGGCCTCTAAATGACATAGTTGACTTAAAACGAAATAATTTATTAAAAAACTAATAATCAAAAACCACTATTAATAATATCTCAACTTTTCCTTATCCGACACACTTCATTCTTAATAGAAAAACCTTGACCTTCTTTTATAATAACATAGACTATTTAAGCACTTATTTGACATAAAACCTGCCGTCACTTCAAAATCTTGTTATTTGCATACCCAGGACCCATCGGATTATGGGAGTAAAGGAACGAAATTAAAAATTATTATTATTCAATAGGACTATATCTTTTACACTAACGTAAAATAATATTACGCCTGTAATCTCAGAGGGGTTACGCAGACCAATATATACGAATGCCCTAAGAAAAGTTTCTAGGATATCATATAGACCAAATAAGTACTAGTTACTAATACAACTTGACTCGGCTTTCGCCCGCACAGGCGCACACTATTTACAAAGTACTGAGATCAAATTCACAACTGCCCGCAAGTAAAAAGTTATAATCATTTCTTCTCTATACTCTATTCTACGGATCGCTGTGTTGCACTAGTGGGGGTATGTACCTACGTGGTCAAAACTAAAAGCAACGATGAACATTTTTGACTTATCCATCCATGTGACATCGCATTGTTTCATAGACGATAATTAACTGACTTGACTACAAATAATTCTAATTAATATCAACTGTGAGTAGAAGCTTCCCTATATAATATATTGAACCTCAACATTGATACCCCCCCCCCCCTTTTAAAATTTGCCATAAACAATCCGTACTAAACGTTCGAATGTAAACGTAATTAATTCAAACGCAGAACTTAGACGCCATTTTGAAATGTCAAACTATTACCAATATGGCGCCGGTGCGTTTCTGCATCGCTGGGCTTTGTTAAAGCGTTCTTCGGGCCCAAAGTTAGGGGCCCAGGGGAGGTTGCGGCCTCTGTTCGCTCGTGGGCCCCCCTTGCCTGCGTAGTTGGGGGGGTACGCCCGGGTGTTGACGCAGACTCCGGGTCGACAGCCGTTTCTTGGGGTCGTGGGGTGACTGCCTGGTAGAGGGGGTGACGAGAACCTCTCCCAAGGATCTGGCATCATACAGTTACCGCATTGCCACGCGAAATCACCTAGAAAAATCGAATTAATTATTTACCAAGTCATACTGATAAAATCACGAGAAAATGACATGAATGAGAATGGGGACGGCTCATGAGTTGAAGAAGATATGCAAGGAGACACGCCGCGCCGACCCTAAATATAATGGGGTTAAGGTCACGCGAGCGGTGATGATGATGATAAAACAAACTGAATGGTAATAAAATTCATCATTCATGAATAATATTTATTTATACATCACTATTTATCGTTTGGCCAAAGTTTGGAAGAATACTTTTGCATTTTCGTTCGACCTAACCTTAGTTTTTTTACGTACACTTTAATACAATCACAAAATACTATATCGTAATATTAAAAAGTATTCATATTTTTGTATATTTTAAAACATTATAACGCTATATAGCCAATGTTACATCATTTGATATTTTGTGACAATATTCCTTATGTCTGGGCAAGGAAAATACAGTTCATGTTTAAAAATCGTATTGCCACAAATATCAGACAGTGCAAATATATTAGGATTAATGAAAATAGAGAAAAAATACATTTCTTAGGTGACATTACTAGGTAACATTTAAAATATTGAAAAGGAAAGTGCGGTAGGTAGTTTGTAAGTAAACCAATAGTGAAATATTAAATAATCTTTTCGTTTTATATAGATATAATTATCTCATATATTCCTCTCTCGATAAGCGAAAACTACAACATTAATAAATAAGTAATTTACAGTCAAATATGTATGACAAATTAACCGCTAATAGTACAATATACTAATAAATAATTTTATAAATATCATAATTATTAACTGCTAAAATATTCGTAATAATAATAATTGAATTATTATCATAAAAAAGAACTTAAATTATCATAATTTATACAATTATTATTTTCATAAGGCCAATTATAGTGTTAACAGATTAGTAAAGACGCCGAATAAGCAAACTCGACTAAAACTACATCACTGTTTCTCATCACTATTAATTTATTCAATTTTAGAACACATCTATTTTTCTAAACATCAATAAATGTCATTGTCATTATATTAAATTCTAATTTCAAAATTAAATTCTTTTTTTACAACAACATTATTAAAAAGTATGGATGCAAGAAGGTCGTAGGTTTAGTCGAGTTTTCACATGAAATAGAAAAACATTGTCACGTCACATGCATAGTTGATATTAAATAATTGTATTATTATATAAATAACAGACTCCACACAATATAATAACTACAACCACATAATATAACAACAGTACTGTAACAAGCATTCACGCAGACACTTTTAAATAACATTCGTTTTATATTTAAAAAATATTATAAGCGCTACAAGATTTAAGAAGGTGATTGTCATATTTATATTGTTTATAAAAGGATCATTTAAGTTTTAAAATGTACTAAATAGCTTGAAACACACTTATTTTATTCTACTAGCATGAAGTTTAAGGTCATCCCTTATCCCTGTCAAATGCCATCAGTGAGCGATTTTGTAAGTTATACACCCGTATCCTACCCTTATAAGAACGGTCTAGACTTCGACCTTTACCTAACTTCTATATTCACAATATCAGTCGCATTTTGTTGACAAAAGCTGAATTATTTAATGGAAATGGAATAATTTAAGTCGTTGATTAAACGTCTCACGCATTGTTCGTTAGTCTTAAAATTATAAGAGAAAGTTTATTTACAAAGAAATGCCAACACTATCAAGTAAGTAAGATCAAGGTGCAGCGGGACAATATTTTGCCGTCGAATTTTCTCGTGCTAAACAAGAATATCTTTGTTCTTGCCTAGTTTTGTCTCGTCCAGGAGAGGTAAAGCAACGAGAAAACCACGTCCGCATTGTCGTGCCTTTAAGCCTATACCTTGGGACAAGCCCGCCACACTATTCCCAAACCACTGTAACTTCTGAAAGCCAGAATCAACAGTGGCGACCACATGAAAAGCGTTGAGACAATGAAGCTCGACGAAGTCCCAGAGAAACTATTTAACTGTCTTGGATAAAAGCCTCTATACCAAAACGCACTCACACAATCACGTTCCTAAACTTGTCTCACTTATCATAAACAAGTTACATTGGGTGCTATCTCAATCACCTAAAGCTTATTTTACAACGTTATATTTATTTATTAGCAGAATATTTATTTATTTATAATGACCAAACCTTGAATTTTGAGAATAGCACCCTACTTACACATGTTTAAGTTTTTAAATATAATGTTTAACAAGTTTTTAAATTTGTTTTAAACGGTAGACTTCGTGAACCCGATAGTACATCACTTAGAAATACGCTTTATTTAGGCACAAGTCACATTTGGAAACTAGTTCTAGCATTCTAGACCTACGTTCCGTGTTCAGTGAGGAAATTAAATTACAATAAAATATAAAGAAGCACATAACACAATTCTAAATTAATTTATATTACAATTTTAACTCCGTTTAAATTACAACTAAAACATACAGACAAAACACCAAACACTAAAATTATTTTAAATTATATCTTAACAGTAACCTATAGGAACTTATTAAAAATATTACTTGCACATTTAAGTTTAGAAATCTACCACAGTCAACCCAAATATCTCCATACAGTAAATCATAGGCGAGCAAACTGCAGAAAATTCGATGCAAGAAAATGGAGGACTGTGAGTCCTTACTCGGTACATGGCACTAAATTGCCGTGTCAATCTTATAATGAGTGTAAATCAAAGATACAGACACACGTCAAACTTATAACACCCCTCATTTTTCGGTCAGAAGCCTAGTCTGATTTGTAAGACTGCTTTCTTAACAAACTGTTCTCTTCTTATCGTGTGGGCAGTAAGGTCCAAGGACCCCACACACCCTAGTGTCAGAGTTTCTAACCCGCCTTAAGAGCCTCTGATTGGATGACCGCCATTTGGCGGCTGGGACCACCGGCCTTCCGAAGCACGGACACATATTCAGGTGATTCAGGCCAACTTTACAAAGTATGCTTTCAGTGGGAATCGAACCCTCGACCACCGGGTCACTAGGCAAACGCCTAAACCACTCGACCGGAGGCAGTGACTGGATTTGAGAGATTATAAGGTTCAAAAAGGGCGTCACTCCAAGATACACTGGTATACAGCTGCATCCGGTTAGACTAGAAGACAACCCCAAAGTCGTTGGTTTATGTAAGGCAAATGATGATATTACTGTATGGAGAAGATAGTCACACTTTCACACTACCAAAGAACCACAAAGAGATCCCCACTGAACTCGAGTACTTCCCAGATACTACAGTTATATAATAATAATATACAATTTTATTATAGTTACTATGCCTGAAAGGGACGAGAACATGTGATGGGTATCAGGACGACTTACCTATCTCTCTCTTTCTTAATACAAATTTTTACATTCGTTTTTGTTAAGTTGCTTACGACCCTAATGTTTCAATACAATTACTAAAATAATTTTGACTAATTTATTGATGAGTCATCAGTAATTTTTATTTAAGGAGATCGAATATTTCAATCATCATGTTTGTGTTCCATGTAATAGGGGTCAAGCCTATTGCCATTAATCGGGCACAAATCCAGACGCACTGAGTAAGATTTTTACAATTGATACTAATATAACGCAACGCTAATCATTCAAAAAAATCGGGAAAGTAGTTTAATTTTACTTAAGGATATATTTCCAATACTTTACTCTGTGACAACTACTTAAAGCCAATTTCAAATACGTACGAACCTCCTTACTATAACCTAACGCGCATCCGGACACCCATCACATAGTATAGGAACGTAGTTGATACGGGAACAACACTCATAAACTCCGAACTACTGAACGTACGAATCACCGCTGTATATTGTCAATGTAATTCCGACATAATGAACGCTATATTTTTGTCTGTTTTGCACTGGCGTTTGTCTGGCGTAGGAATGCAAACGTATGCGCATATCGATATTTTGACGCGAAGTTTTTAAGATTGCTAAAATGTAGAACGCATTGCATTTATGACCACATCAGTAGTTTTTCGAACACGTTTGTTGTGACGAAGTAATCACTCAGTAACAAACAAAATATCTTAAATATATAACACGTTTATAAAACATATATTGAGTTTTGAACATAGGCATTTAAACTATGTATTTCCTACGCATGAGTCACAGTCGTTAACTCGGTAAATGATTCTTAGTAGAAATAGAAGTAATTATATCCAGATACTAGTAATTACATCTAGACACAAGTAATTATATCCAGTTATAATAAATACAGATACAATTATATCCCAATCGATATGTGACGCGCCACAATGATTGTGAACAATACGCTGGGCAAACGCCAGTCTGATATCACCCTAAGACGCGACCGAAGTCAATTACCTAAATTAAGCATTATTCTAAGATATTATGAATTAACTTTCAAATTAATGTCTCAAACAGCAATAACACAAGGTAATGTTGGCAGCATTGCCAACAGTAAAGCCGCCGGATGTGCTAGACTGAGCGAAGAATTAGTTGCTCAGCGGAGCCTTAGCTGGCCGGGGCGACGCTAGAAAGACGAACAAATATAACCATTTTAATATTATTAATTGTATTGCTGCAATTATTCGAAGCGCATTTTAATTATTCGAAGCACAGCTCTCAATTTGCTTGAGATTTAGGTTTAATACAAAGTATCTACTTGCCAAAGATGTAGTAAGCGTCTCAATACCCCTTTACGTATCTGTCAAAAACTTGACAGATGAGATCTGTCAAAGCAAAAGCTTATTTACCCGCCTGTCACAAATAAGCGTTCATTACGTCAGAAGCTTCCCAATTACGTATGAAACTAACATCGATGTGTATCAAAATTAATTATTTTGTACATATCTAGTGCAACAATGTGTAAAATACATAGCTTAATAACTAATTGCCAACGTTTTACGCGTCTACTGCTGATGGCGTTAAAAGCGACGATATTGTAGCTGTTTAAAATTGCCGAAATTGGAATTATCGCCGCCATTTTACTATTTTGACAAATGTCATTCCAAAAATGTCAAACAGCCCTTCAATGTAAACGTCATTCGTGATCCGAAGTGCCTTGTGGGACTTGATATAATCTGTCAGATTATGATGTCGTTTCGAAACGTTATGATGGGAATGTTTTTTGACTGTGGCAGAGTACTGATAGTCTGATTATGATTCTGCCATTTGACCAGCAGAGAATAAAGTTTACTAGGTTTATTTTCGTAAGTAAAAACTGTAAGCGCTGCAGGCAGTGAACGGTATGATTAAAACTTTATTTGAATCGAAATACAGGAAACAAATTCGTCGTCGCTTTTTAACGCAATCCACTTTCGCAGCTACAACTCATTAATGAGATCAACAGTCTAAACTATAACAATAAAGTGCTTAAACATATTCCTGATAATATTATCTAACAAATAATTCAACAGCATAAGATCTAGACAAGCGCGTATGGCCCAGTACACCTGTGGGGGGACCCGGCGAAGAAACTGCGCTGATAACAATTTGAACTAAACTCTAACTCTATAACTTACAGTTGGAAATGGCTTCAGCAAAAATATATTATAGCGGTAGGCAGTGTATCAAGCACGCCATTTCCAACCGTACGTCTTAGAAAATAAGGTTGTGTTTATTACCTTCTCAGTCTCTTCGCTGGGCCTATCGGTCTTAAATCACGTACTTTAAGTGAACTAGTGAAAAGCTTGTATTTATACGACTAGCTACAACGCTGTTTAACAGACAATTATATATTTATTTCTATTGAGCACATTATGTTTTCATAAGCCGATAAGTGGGTAATGTTGTTCACACAAATTTATTGAATTTATTTATGAAAAGTTTCAGTTTTTTTATGAAAGCCAGTTTGAGATGCGCGATGACGTTATATAAAATGAAATTATTATGAATTTTGTGTGTGGTCAGTGAGTGTAACCATATTTAAATTATAAACGTGAAAAAGTGTTTATTTTGTTTGTCATAACCGAACGATTTAATGGCTAAAATTGGCATACAGATAGATCAAAACACGGGTTAGAATTCTTTTTAACCCAGGTCGTTAGCCTGGCAAAATTTTCGACTACCACGCGACCGTAGCTACAGGCAAAAGATAGATTTTTTTAAGAAACTTTCATTTGCAGTGTTCTGTGTGTGTTGAGAACACTGCAAATGAAAGATTCTTTTTTTTTTTATAATAAAAATTAAAATCATCGTTCGGAGGCAGGTAGTCAGGGTAGTTAGTCAGTTTAGTAAGATTACATTTTGATGGGCGCACTACGGACCCTACATTGTGCGTGGTCTGGCATGCACTTGGCCGGGTTTTTTTAAATGTCATAAAGAATAGCTTGGATAGTATTTAACAAATGTGGTAATTAAACAGATAATTATAGTACTTATGTATCTGTACTACTTAATTACTTTTGTGTGAACAACTTTACGAAGATTAAATTAATAAATTGACATATTGCACAACTTATGTTATTTAAATGATTTCGTTCAAAGTTTCAGACTAGTACAAACATATTCTGTTATCGTAGTTTCAACATATTAGAGTTATAACAAAACTATTTTTTGTTATTAAAACAGCACTAAATACATGTCCTATTTTAAAACAAGGCTGCGAATAAAACTATTTTATGAGGCTTTTAAACAAAATAAAAAAAGAACTTTAAGAAATACAAGGTTGAAGGTTTTTCGACGCAATTTAAAAAAGAACTTTAAATAATATAACTTTTTAATAAAATTTAAAGAAAACAATTTGCAACGATTTTTACATGTAAAAGTGAAAGCCCGCAACTATTGTAGAATAAGTACAAATACTATTAAATATTATATAATAAGTCATTTCTTATTGAACACTACTATTAGGTAAACGTTGCGGGTGCTTCCCTATGCGTCTAAAGTCTAGAAAGTTTCTAGAAAATTCTAGAGTAATAACAGGATTTTTGTGCTGAGACAGGGTCCCTCAGATGTTTAGTTTCATTTTTTGAGTAGGTTTTATAATTTATTTATCGTGTGTTGAGTCGAAAAGGAGGGAAACTACTTTAAAATAGTGGTTTAGTATTAATATGTTATTTGGAGTGAAATTTACCTAATGGTGATGAAACTGCTGTTAGTAGAAGGTGATATTTTAAAAGTAACGAAAGTCCCTAAAAAGATATAAACTGAAAGATTCGACAGAGGATAAAAAGATTAAAAAAATAAGAAGATCAATATGTATAAAGCATGGTGAAGTATTCTTAATTTCATTTTTTTTCAACCCAACACGAGTTCATACTTTAATATCCAAAATTTTAACGTCCCAATTTTACATTCATATTTTTATATCGCCTCAGTCGTTCAACCAGCTCAAAAAGTCTGGAATCATTTTTGTTTTTTTTTGTCTGGCAACAAAAAAGATTCCCGTAACTGGCAACACCGTCGAACGTTACCATCCATAGAGTATAGGAGTCTTGTCTATCTTAGTTTAAAGACAAAGCGTGGGATTTTAACAATGGAGGGGGAACTAAGCGCAAATTAATAATTAAACCACACTTGTACCAAGAGTGTTATTGTGGGAATCTTTGAGAACACCATTATTATCTAAATTATCCATTTTCCTTACATTAACACTTACGCCGAAATAGGTGGGACCGAAAGACACTATACAAAAAGTGGAAGAGATCATTTAAAGTTTCTTTGGTACAATTTTTCCTATAAAGAAAAAAGAAAAACACTTTTGCTACCAAACTCCTTGGTCTAAAACCCGCAATATACAACAGCACGACCCCCACCTGCTCAAAAACTCCCACAAATCTTAACAATAATAAATTACCAATAACACCAACACTATATTACACTACTAAAATGAAAAGTCTCTCCGTCTAAATCCTCGTATCGTTTAGACGGAATTTCTTACAGTAAAGCCCTTTTCAAAATGGGCGATGGTGGCTCATATAAGAGGGCTGGTTGTAATAGTCGCGGCGGAGGTATCGGTTGGATAGGCCGCCATACATTCCGTAGTTGGTAGTGTAATCTTGCCGGCTGTGGAGCATGTCTAGTTGGTCGAGGCTGTGATGGCGTTGGGGAGCGATTGAGGCTATCCATAGCAGCGTGCGCAGTTTGTAACTTTTAGGTTTATATATAGTACAGTAAAGAATTCTAAGGTTAAGCAGATTCAGACGTTTCAACTGGGAGCATGAATTGCGAGTGTGTTCCATATTATACTGCCCACATTATGAATACAAAAAAAAGAAAAATCGAATTGAGAACCTAATCCTTTTTGAAATCGTATAAAATGAGTATTACAAGGAATATGAAGTGCTTAATCTTTTTGTTTGCTACTATACATTTTGTACAGTTACGTTGTCGTTAACATAATTGGATTTAAATCGAGATGGTAAGTTAGGTTTTCGAATTTTGAACTGTAATCAATCGGAGACTTTAGGAAAACAAAAACCGGAGTTTATCTTGACGATTGAAAAAAGGGTGTTCCATGTGTCGCGCAAAACAAAAAAGTCCGAAAAAATCAATTCAATTCACTAAAAATCGACAACATCTTAATATCGTTGTCGATTACGAAACTTACTCACCTCTATTATGTTGAAACCCCGCCGCCCATCCCGCGTAGTACGCTGCTTTCTGCTTACCATGCTCTTCAGCCACCTGAAAGCGACAAAACGAAACCATTTTCAACTTATAATATAATTTATATGAATGCCAAAGTAAAGCAATTTACAGTTCTGCCACAATTATTTTACCTCTGACTCAGTAACCGAAGGTTACCGCTTAATCTTATAAAAATGAAAATCATTTTAATTTTAACAGTCTTGTCAGTTGCAACAAGCCAATTTCAACCTTATATTGGTGATGAACTCAGAGGTTATAACTGTGATAGGACTGTAACATTGTCGTGTACTCATAAATAAAAACATTTTAAAATGAAAATACACAATGGCCGATTTTGAATATCGTTTTGGGTAAAGGACACCCGTGAGAATATTCTAATCTGGAGAAAAGTCTTTGTGTTTTGGATAATCCACACAATGAATTCAAATCATTATATTTGCTAAAAAGAGGAGGTTCTCAATTCGATTAGTATTTATTTTACTAACTGGTGCTGCTCGAAGACATTGCGATGGTAAAACGTGTCCTTTACAGTATGAAGTCATTTGGCAATGCTGATACCATGCCGAGCTCATAACTGTGTTGACTACCAATCGAAATCATAATTGTAGCTTGTTTCAATGTAACGGCCATTATGTTTATTAGAAATCATATTCATTCCCGACTACCGACTCACAATTTCATACCAAATACTATAACCAAACATCGTCAAAATTCATGAAAGTCAGCTACCGTCAAAGCTTACACAAACAAAAATTAATGACAGACAAGAAATAAAAACATGAGAGAAAAATGGCAGAGGCGTGAAGAAAAAAAAAAGTAATGACGGAGAGAAAACAGCACCATCTGGCACTTTGAGCTACCCCTCTAGAGACACAGAGTTGTCTTTCTATTATATATTGCAGACAGAAGTACGACTGTGTGCCCCCAGCGGTGTGACCCGCGCACCATTGTGTCACTGTGGAGCCTGTGCCGACTGCCCGCGCGCGAAGTCAGGCGCCGGCACACGGGCTCACTGCTCGTCGGCTGCAGACAGATTACACAACAATTTAGACCCGACCCCGCCAATAGAACATTGACTCGACCCCGCCAATAGGACTTTGACTCGAACCCGCCAATAGGATATTGACTCGACCCTGCCATGGGACATGGACCCGACCCCGCCAATAGTAAATACCCATGCTGTTTTCAGACGATATGATGTGTGAGACGTTCATAGTCGCGTGTTTTCTAGTCACTTCGATACTAAAGTAACATTTCGGTGCCACACACACCCAGCATATGGGTCGAATAATAATTCGTTTGTGTGACGATAACCCACCTCCGAGTCGTCGTTAAACGTAGCTATATATGACTTGGCAATTTCTTAATGGACATTTTGAACTTGGCAGGGAATGTGTTAATGCGTAAGTGGTGAAATGTAGGAAGTATACTATAAAAATCTGCCTAATACTTTACAGTATACAAGCGTGATGTAATACTACCAAAATATATGATGTCTTGTACGATTTTCCACTCAAAAAAAGCAAATTCCTCAATCATTAGGCATTGTTTCTTTAATTGTAATGTTTTTAGTGTGGCAGCACTGTACATTTTGAATCAGTGTTGACTATTGTAAAAATTGGCATTTTTTGGTAGTTTCTAAGAAGACGTTATGTGTCTTCGAATTAAAGACTAAACAAAATTGAACAAGCTCTTCGGGGCATGCTCGTTTAATGATAGACCTCATCCATTCCTTACCGTCAGGCGAAATAGAGGTCAAGAGCAGACTCATTTTGCAATAAAAAAGTGTAGTGTGTTCCGTATTTTGTTTTTTTACAGTAGTGTTTGTTAAAAATCACAATAAAGGAGAATGAGCAAAATGGTACCCGGCTCCAATAGATATGATTGTAGTGTCGTTTAAAAGGTCTTACCAAGAGGAACAATTTTTACTATAGCCGCCACTCTCAAATCTGATTGCGTTTGAAGATAAACGACAGTCTTACTAACTAATAAAAACCCTGTTACTTCAGTTTCCCTTTGCTTTCCAGGGCCACAGTAACCTGTTTAGACAGTCTCGTGGCCCCGGCGATAAACATACATATACGAGTATATTAGTTACCACTTATTTATGTAAGAAAATGAGTACCAAGGTAATATTTTCGGCATTTCCGTTCATGTTTTCTATTAATAACGTTTTTACGTAAGACTTTGCCATGCACTCCTCATTTTAACTCGAATCCCGTTGCTCCTGAGCGCGGGGTGTGCGTAAGAGCAGCGGGGGAGGGAGAGGAGGGGATCGACTGACACCAGACGTGTTCGCGTCCTGCGTCAATCGCTCGTTCGTTTTGCGCTCGTGACGACGTTTAGCTGCTGTTTGAGTTTCTTTTGTGCTTTCATAACTCGGTTTTATTAACTACTGACCCCTGCGCTCCTACTGGACTTGTTACCCGCTCTAATTAACGCTGACCTGTGCTAGTGTTGTGGACTATACTGATTTGCTTTTCGAACTGGAATATCGCAATGGAACGTCTCAACTGCGTAATGTGTCGGCGAGCTTTATATACCAGAAGATACCAACAACATGTTTTGACAACTAATCTGTCAAGAACGCGCCCTGAGTTCGGCTTAACCACAGAAGAGTAGATTTTCAGAGGATGAAAGCGAGCCAGATTGAAAACTTCCCTTCAATGACGGAGGAGGATATAATTCTATTAGCGCTAGGTACATACCAACTCAAGCTGGCAAGATCTTACTGTGCCGAGCATTTATCAAATGGTCTATATATAATTGAAACGTACAGAGAGGGAGCACTTGATGATCTGCCAGACTATGGCATACACGAAGATGCCTGGCTTTTGCGTGGACGAATCCAGTCGCGACATGTCCGTGTAAAAACATATTTTTGTTATATATTAATCAGCAGTGCAAATAATATTGTCCAACAGTATTGCACATGTTTAACCGGGCGACGTACGATCGGCACTTGTGCACATATAGTGTCCATCGTATGGTACTTAGGCTATGCGAGGCATACGGGATTTACTGCTCGCCGGAGCAGTAAATCCCGTATAAACATGTGCAGTCCCGGTTAAACATGTGCAATACTGTTGGACAATATTATTTGCACTGCTGTTATAGTTGATACCGATATGTAATGTTTTAAATCTACTCACTTATTGATAAAATATATGTTTTGTATTTAAAGAATGCTTGTTGTCTTACTTCTTTTAATAATAGAATCCTAAATGTGTTATATCATGTTATTCTAGCTTTATTTTACTTATATAAGTAGTTTGTAATAAATTCTTCATCATTTATAAAACACAAGCTGTTCCCCGTGGTTTCACCCCTGCTGCTCGGCTCCTTTTAGTCGTAGCGTAGCGATGATATATAGCTTATAGCCTTCCTCAATAAATGGGCTATCTAACACTGAAAGAATTTTTTAAATCGGACTAGCAGTTCCTGAGATTAAAGCTTTATAATAATAAGTATAGATAGTGAGATTACTGCTTTCCAAACGTGAATAGGGACAGGCGCCATGGTAGACGTTTTTCTGCATCAAAATGTCTATTCAATGATATATTAATGAGGACTATTGGAGCGGGTACCACGTTCCATACATTTTTGCCCATTGTCCTTAGTAGTCGTATATTAAGGAGACAAAATATGTAACATTGCAGCAAAAATTTATTAAATTTAGTACGATTATTTATTAGACTAACTCAACAGTCTTCTTCTTATCGTGTGTTTAGGAGCCTATCCTGGTGTCAGTTTTTATGCCGCTCATAGGCATCTGGCTTTGACTTGTCCTTTAACTCAATAGGTAGTTATCGGACAGAAAGTTTCCGTAAAGATAGAGTTAAATAATATCAAGAAAAAGACTTCAATTAGCAGAGGAAATCTCCAAGAATATCTAATAGTCAACAACGGAAGACATCAATTAAGCAGGTTTTAATACATTTATGTTTAACATCGATTACAACATTAATACTTATACGCTTTGTGACAATAATCCAGGATCTACAAGGTGTAAAATACCGTTCACGAAGCCGTCGACCAAGCGTTCTGTACATCAAACTAAGTCTACACAAAAATTAACGCTGGGAAACAACTTTTGTGTTTGGTTTTACGGTAAAACTCAAATTTCAATGCATAACTTAACTTAATTAAAGTTATAACTTTGTAAACTATTATTTTAATAAATCCTTGTGAAAAAGTTGGTACTTTGACCTCCAAAACCTCCGTAACTAGAAGGTTCCCAGGTATGCTCCAAAACAATGTTCGCAATGACGGGGAGAACAAGTGCCTTTCGGTTTCGTGAAGGGTATTGTTACACCCATTATTATCCTGCATTATTATTACAAAGCATAGTTAAGTAACATAAGATGAGTATAGATGGCGCCACGTACCTTAACGCTGAGTGGCTCGGTGCCACCATCTGGTATCACATTGTTTAGTGCTGCTATCGCCTCTTGCGCCTCTTCACGTTTGTCGTATCTAAAATATATAAGATACAGCACATAATTAGACAAACTATTTGTAAAAATACACTTTGGAGCCTTCCACGTGGAACCAAGCACACCACAGATAAAGATACATCTTCATTACTTATTTAAGTACATATTCACCACCAACATTGAGACACCATTTAAAACAGTTTTACATCCGAAATCACCCTAACTCAGGTTCAGTTGAAAACCAGCGTCCGGACACTAGTTGCCCAGCATTTTGTTGAATTAGAGCTTCTTGGCGCACCCGTAGCACACAGTAGCACGATTTGTTTAGTTTTAAGTTCTTTTTTCTTTAAATTATTTTTTGTTTTACATTTGGTGTACTTGTGTGGCATGTGCCAAATAAGAGCATTGTCTTTCTTTCTAGATAACGCAAGTATCGCGATCCGTATGAAAACTAAGCATGGCATTCTTTAACTGCCAACTATGAAGTCATAAATAGTATTTAGCTTACTATACAAAAAAGTTACTATATCAAATAGAGTACGTTTTGATCTTTAAATGTCTAGAATTAAACTCTTCAAGTTGCAAAATTGGGGGTATTCCGGATAATTAAAAATCCGGATAATCGATTTCTGAGTATAATTGAACGATATTAATAACTTTTTATTATAGTGTTTCACATATGCCATTATGACAATATAATATTAAAATACGGTACTAGTTACCGTATATTGATATTCTATTGTCTAGCCGTGAAAAATGAGTCGGGATATTCGGATATTCGGATAATCGAAGTGTGGATAATCAATATTCTACTCTCAGACCAAGAAAAAAAGATAGACGGCGCGCCGCGAACACCAATAGTGAAGCCACAAAAACCACGCTACTACAAGTAAAAATGTGTATGTTTACTTGCAGTAGCGTGGTTTTTGTGGCTTCACTGTTGGTGTTCTAGTATACAACGTGAGATTCTACTATACAACGTGATTTTTTGGTCACCGTCTACTTAATACCGACCCGACCTGGCCGATGGAGCAAGGCTTTCACCGAGTGGTGGCCAAGGTCAGGGCAAAGAAACCAGGGCCGTCCTTATGCTCGTTGGGTTGACGATATCGTCAAAGTCGCTGGAAACACGTGGATAAGATGCGCACAGAACCGGGAAGTGTGGCAGAAAAAAGGGGAGGCCTATACTCAGCAGTGGGATTCCGGGCTGATATGATGATGATGTCTACTAAATCCTAGATGGGTTAAAATCCATTTTGAAAAAAAATCGATACGTAAAAATTTCATATTGAATCATTTTCTCGAAAGATTAATATATCAGAATTTGGACGGTGACTAAAAAATCTTGTTTTTTATCTGTATCCAACTGTTGGCGTCTATCTAGTAGTTTCGAGGCACAGAGGAAACTCGGTATGTAATGGTTCTCTATCGAAGCAGTATGTCAGATATCGCCCAAATTCTTGCGTACTACGTACCTTACAAAAGCAACTCCCCGCGGCGTGCCATTACTCTTGTCCCTCAGTATATGCTTCTGCACTATCCGGCCGTACTTGCCGAATATCGTCTCGAGCTGATCTTCGGTGATAGCGCGCGGTAGGTTAGTTACGTAGAGATTCGTCTCTTTTATGTCGTCACCTGAAGGGCGTGCGTATGAGACCTGCGGATAAGAGGTAAATAGGTAAAGATAAATTAATGAAGTGAAGTTTTTTATAACTGGCTATATACAATCTTTCATTTAATAAAAGCTGGCCAAGTGCAAGTCGGAGTTGCACATGAACGGTTCCGTACCATCGTAGTAGGCTTCAACAAGAAATAATACAAATTAAGGGCTTCCCTTTAATTTGTATTATTTTTTGTTAAAGCGGTAACACAAAAACATATGATAAGTTTGTTTTTCACAGTGTTTGTATGGCTATGAATGACCAAGTTATATTTGCGGTTTTTTAAATGGATAGCCCATTTAAAAAACCGCAAATATAACTTGGTCTCAAAAACTATTTACTATACAGAGTTGATATGAGAGAGGGGCATTAAATTACACTACGTATACTATACGTGTTTAGTATTAATTCGATACGGTACAAAAATAAAAAGCACCAAAAATGAGGTTTTTTTTTTAAATAAACTAAATAGCTAACAAATCAGAGTAGAACGCAAACATCCTTTATAAATAAATTTAACTGACCTTAGATACCTAGGTAACAAATTGGCAACGTCGCACGCGCGCGTCGCCTCAAAGCGGTTACCGTTCGCAAGGATTTAAGACGCAACACAGTGACCTATTTCTAAGATTTCTTTTACGCACAGGATGTTTTGCTATGATTGTCACTGTCGTAGTGAAAGTGCACGTGTGTGTTTTGTTTCCTTGTTTGCATTGCCATCTTTCAGCGAAAATATTTGGTTGTACTTGTGAGTTGCGTCAGAGCGGCAACAACGCATCTCAGATTTATCGTTTTAAGATGCATGACCTATGCGTATAGACATAATCAGCTGTTAGGAAACATACATCGTGTTCAAACGGGGCAAAAACTTAAAAAATCATTTGCGACTAAACTATTGCTACGGCACGGTTGGTGCAGTGGCTGAGCGATTGGACTGCTGCGGTGCCTGACGCGGGTTCGATCCCCGCACGGAACAAATATTTGTATGGCCTACAGATAGTTGTTTCGGGTGTGGGTGTATTTGTGTATGTGAGTTTAAATGTTTGTGAACGCACCCACGATACAGGAGAAATTCCTAGTGTGGGGCAACGCTTTAAAAAAAAAAGAAAAAAAACTGCTCCTATTTAATTGATTTTTGGTACAGAGCTTGAAAATGGTACCTAGTTTATGCTGTTTAAAGGAAAGCCTCTCTGTCGTATCAACTTTGTATATCGGTTAAACCAATGTTGGTTGAAAGTTTTTATTGCGATCTACAGTATACAATATGTTAGTTTTAACGAGGGACATATTCAAACCCGCAATAGTCGATGCTTACATGATAGTAATAAAAATATGAACAAAAAAAAAACACCAATTATAATAAATAACAGACAGAACCATATTAAAATTTTTGCTCAAGTCTCGCAACGTGTAGATGCCCTTGCGATTATCACAGAACATCTGCCGCGATCAATGACTTTTAGTCTAAATCTATTTTCCCTTCATATGACTCCCTACACGCACCTGATTGTGCGCGGGCGCTCCGTCATGTTGATAACAGTAAAGAGGCACATCGTCCAACATTTCATCCACCACACTATTTAAAATGTTTAGGTGTGGAACCTCGCACACTCACACTAGATAAAAGGTAGGCACGAACCACATCCCAATATTGGATGCTTAGACGGCAATTTTGGTTATTCAAGAACACTTTTACAGGACACACTAATCGCGAAAAAAAATTATGTGATACGCGGAAGTGTAATATTACCCATGCGGAAGTAGCGGCGCCCGCGCATAGACTTCGGTCAGCGCGGGGGTGTGTTGTGCCGGTGCATCGGGGACTACACATAGGAAAGGGGCGGGGTTTGCGCACGAGTAGCGTTTGGGCTTGGGCAGGATCGTCACGTTGCTTGCCGCGTGATTACTTTAGGCACTGTTTACAAGGTTATCTTTTTGCGCGGTCAGTGTTAATGTTTCGTCGCAAATTAAAGTTATTGTTTTTTTACATATTTGGGATGAGAATCGAATACTGAAGTTCCTTCAATATGTCCCTCGACTTAACTAACACACTGTATATTTTTTAGATCACTTTCTTAGTTTTACACTTAGAGGACACATTTTACCATTTTGGTAGTGTCTATTTTCAAAAAGATTGACTGTGAGTAAAAATGGTTTTAGGAACCTCAATGCGATTTTTATAGACCTATTAGACATCCCACACGAATAGGTTTGATGAAAAAAGCAAGGCAATAAAATAAGTGATAAAATACCTTTAACCGTTTATTTCTGAGCTGGTATCCATTGAAGGTGTCGATCGCCCGCGACGCGTCCTCTTCCCGTGTGAAGTTCACGAAACCGAACCCGTAGCTGTAGCCAGTCTGTAACCAACATCACTTTTGTTCACTGAATGTGTTCAACAGAAAGTAAATAATTGCATAGAACACTGTGTATGACCCCGCGAATAGGACATGGACTCGACCCCGCCAATAGGACATGCATCCATGCTGCTTTCAGACGATGTGACGTGTGACAAGATTTTAGTAGCGTGTTTTCTAGTAATTTTGATACTAATTAACACTTTCCATGCCAAGTTTAAATAATAATATTTTTTATTTGTATGCCGTGTGAACACAATTCTTCTAGAGCTACGTATAGCAACAAATCGAAGGCAGATTGTATGTGCACAAGCTAATTTTTGTTCGACCCTTATGCTGGGTGCTTAGCACCGACAGTGTTAAGATGGAAAGCCAGGGTAGCCCGCGAAATTCACGCTTTACTATACGTACGTTTTTGCAATTTTCCGGTCAGTGTCGGATTGTATGCTGAACAAAATGTGATTTGCACTACAATACAAAGATCTCCAATTGACAGACGAGACGAGACAAACGGCTTAACAAGACAGTCTGGTACAAGCTCAAAATGCACATTCATCATCATCACCACTCACCCATTAATGTCAGCCATTGGCTAAAAGAAGACCTACGTCCAATTGTGGATGTCTTTCGGCTGAAATTATGAAAATGTTGATGACGTTGGCTGTATAAAAAATCCTACCAACCTTGAAATCCTTCATAACTCGACAACTCTCTATGGGTCCTATGGTCATGAACATCGCGTAGAGGTCCTTCTCGGTCATAGTCTGCGGTAGGTAGTTGACAATGAGGTTGGTCCTGCAGGAGTCGCCCCCCGCAGCGGACACCCCCCCTCCCTCGGACATGCTGCCCCAGCAGCGCGCACCCGCGCCTGCCCGCCCTCGGTACTGTTGTTGGATTTGCTGGAACAAAAACCAGCATACTCATATAACTAAAGTTATACCTCTCACCCATCAAAACTTTTACGATTTGCCTCGTTGACTTGTCGCTTGAACAGAACGGGTACGGTTCCAGGTAGTTCTGGATAACATAAACAGCGCCTTTGATACTAGTGGTATTCAATCGTTACGAAATTATAGATGTTCAAGGATCTTTCGGCGCGTGGCTAAAATCGACACTAACACCGCCTCTCGATTTTAATTATTATAATTCAATAAGGCATTTGCTAAAATCCCCTCTTTTCAACGTAATTCAGACTCCAAAAGACCCTTGCAACACTTTCGATGTCATCTGGCCTCACCGTTAATCTCAAAGAAAACATTCGTATAGAAAACTTCCTGAACCCTGATGCGTCGTGTGGTAATTCCTTAAACGAAGTCAGTGACTTCTATAGGAGATTTCACGCAAAAACCTTTTTTTTTTTCTTTAGCACGGCGTTGTACTGGCCAACTGCCAGAGAGTGTTGTCTGGCTTGTGATACTATCTGATGTACTCGAAAATCAATAATAAATGATGGCGGAAAAGATATCCACATGGATAGGTCATATTAAAGAACTTGGCTTTGCGGGTTAGGTAGGTTGTCACAGGAACACGGAAACAGATACGGATTTACGGTGAATATGGTGAGTAACTATGTCCCGCAGTTCTACATGCCGTTTCACTGTAGCACGGCTCCTTATGCTCGAAGCGTAAAATAATATTAAATGGCATAAATAATCTTTCTCACTAATAGGGTAGTTAACAAAACAGAATCCAATTAGCCCGTCAAATAGATTTCCAAAAAATATTGGACACATATTTTTTTCTTTTTTCACATAAGTAAGCAAACAGTGAAGACGATACAGTGCTTTGAAAACTCGTGTGACGTCATATTCTAAGACATTAGTATGACGTTTTTTACCGGTGAGTGACGTCACAAACCCCTACACAAATATAAGACGCGTTTTATTTTCGTAAATTTTTATTGATTTGATAAATCAAAAAATACGTATCCAATATTTTTCGATAATCTAACAGACGGACTAATAAGAAACATTTATTTGTTAGTCGGTAAACATCCTTATTAGACCATCTCAAATATTTTTTCAAATCCGACCGGTATTTCCAGAGATTAACGCCTTCAAACAAACAGGAAAAATTCTGCAGCTTTATTATAGTTCAGATTTTGACCAGTAAAAGAGCGTTTAGTAAAAGCTTTGGCTGGTCATGTCAAAAACTCACCAATTAAAAGCGTGTTTACACACCAAGGCTAAAGAAAATTAATTAAAGGGCTTGTGTACCTACTTAAATAACTGCTTATCAGCTTTATAATCAGCCCGATCAATCTACAAGGTCATGGAAAGTCACCACCTTCCGCCCTTACAGTGACCGTTGAACATCACGCAAAGCGAAGCGTGTAGCTACTTTTGACAACATTTACAAAAAACAAGTTTTCTTTTTTTGTAAATCCATGTTACGTTGATTTTTCGCCCGTTCCTACAAAAACATTCCTGCTAAGTTTTTTGAAAAAGCCTGGCACTCTTTTATCCACTCGAACTCTTGAAAGGCAAAACCAAATATTTCTCGTCAGCGTGTAACACAGCACAGACAGCGTCACACACAGCGGGGCAGCAGCGGCGTCGGCGACAGCGTGTATAAGTCAGGGGCACTAAGGCGGCAAAACTTTTACTCCAGGGGCAATAAACACTTAATAAAATGTAAAGAAGAAGGCAAAACCTACTCCGGCTTCCACCAGATCAGCGCCTGGGCTTTAGAAGCTCGACAGTTTCAAAAATTCTGGCGAATGTTTTCGTCAGCTACTTTACTTTCATATTCATCTGGTGGTGGCCGGTCGTAGTGAAACAAGTCCTTAATTTCCTGAAGCCTAAGCCAATTTTGCACTAACGCCGAAATAATCCAAAACTTGTTTTTACCAACCTCAGGCGCGTGAAATTAGATACAGTCCCAAGGGGCCTAGATGCTGTTATGATATTTGGGCAGCCCCGATTGACCTAATATTCTATCATGTATAATATTACTAGCCATTGTTTATTCGTGGACGGACAGAATAACAAATAGCCGAGACAAAAATGTATTATAATTTGACATTCCTAAAAAAAATATTGACTGTATAGTCTTTACGAAGATGGATTTAGGGCGTACAAGTTCCGCGGGTTGTGTTATCGCGGCCTCGACATAGAGCGCGAAGAAGGAACATGGGTGGTTTTTAGTCAGTAGAAGTCTTGACACTCCCTTTCGCTCTGCCCAAGAGCGGGAGGGGTTATTCGATGACTTTCCACCCGCCAAAAAAATAAAATTAAATTAAAAAAAGGGCGTACAAGTCAACCCTACTGTGACTGCCTCATTGGTTTAGTGATCGCAAGTGCGACTCCTTGAGGTCCTGGGTGTAAATCCCGGGTAGGGCAGAGTGTTATTGGGTTTTTCCCTCAAGATTGAATACGGAGTCTAAATAGGGTAGTTAACTAAAAAAATCTAATTAGTCCGTCAGATAGATTTCCAAAAAATATTGAACACGTATATTTTCTTTTTTCACGTAAGCAAACAATGAAGACTATACAGTGCTTTGAAAACTCGTGTGACGTCATATTCTAAGACATTAGTATGACATTTTTTAGCGGTTAGTGACATCACAAACCCCCACCCAAATCTTTGACGCGTTTTATCTTCGTCAATTTTTATTGATTTGATAAAACAAAAAATACGTATCTAACATTTTTCGATAATTTAGGAGACGTACTAATTAGAATCATATTTTTTTAAGTCAGTAAACATCCCTATTGATGGCAATAGGCTCGCCCCCTAATACATGGGACTTGGACATAACTGGCGAAATGTGTGTGTATCAGGTACACCTCTGCCTAACCCTTCGGGGATTAAAAGCGTAAGGCTATGTTAAGTTAACCCTAAACGTATTCAAGAACCAAAAACTAGCACTTAAGTTAATCCAGCATATAACCTAATTATGCTCTACAAAATAGGCGTCTAATAATACGTTGAGTTACATAAACGTACCTGATCTGAGTTCTGACCGACTTAGTTCGGTGCAACTCGAAAACTGTTAGGCAGACACACACCGTAAATCTTATCGCACGAACGGAGCCAAGAATTAGTTACAAAATGCGCAATCCTAGAGTACCTACTGAAATTCCATTACCAAGTGAACGTAGAAGAAAAATACTTAAAGTTGTGAAAAAGTTTTGAGTTATTTAGGTCAGTTTACAGCTGGGATGATTTGGATTTGGACCCATTTTTGGCCGATTCTGTCTTTTAGCCAATACTTTGAGAAAAAATCTAACTCAAATCTAAATCGGAATTATTTATCGATCTGGAAATCGGTTACACCCAGATTTTCGCAAAGGTAGGTTATGACAGCCATAACTTAAGCCATTTATCAGAAAAAAAACAGTGGTTATTTGAGGCTATAACAGTTAGAGTCAGAGTTAGAGTCTCGAGAAAATTCAATTTATCACAAAAATCTGCCCAAGGACTTGACTGATAAGGTTACTTATACAAAAGCAATCACACCGACTCAGTTCCCGTCACCATTCATTTTTACAATCCAATTGAAATTTTATTGACATTTTTAATTTCAGTTACCCGTAAAACCTTACACGCACATTTAATTATCAGTAACGTCGCGGCTGGACGAATAATCAACATAAAATCAATTACATTAATGAAAAATAAAGCATTTGGTTTTGCATGTCAGACGCAAAACGACCAAGACAACAAGTAGCTAGAACGATCACGACAGATGCTCTAATTACTACGCATTAATTGATATTATTTATTGAACTTTAGCTGCTGAATATCAAAGATATTCGCTCCTACAAGACTTATCTGTCTGGTAAGAAGCTACTTTCGTTTTTATGGCTACGCTGACTAATTTAAAACGCATACGCATACTCCTATGAAGGCTTTGGAAGTTAACTCCTTCCCCAGAGCTGCTTGGGATTCTGATTACCATGTATCAAGCACAATTTATTATGTGCTAAAAGAATAGATATGCCCTAAACTGGACTCGTGTGCCTCTCGTATGATTCTCAGAATAAGTTACAGAACTTAAGAGTTATTTTCTCTATTACGCAAAATATATCATGCAGCACCCTCACTTAAAACGGTCAAACCGTTTGGAAAAAATGGTGAACATACAAACAAACGACCTCTCGCCCCAAACGTATTCCTCCTCGTTTTCACTGAAACCTCGCTTCTTTCTTTTTATGGTACAAAATGAATGGTACTTTGTACAAGATACATATTCATCAGAGGCTGTGTCAATTTAAAACAAACAAACAAGAGCCGGTAAACTTCACAATCAAACGAAAAAACCGGGCAATACAAGCGGCCATGACCTAAAAACCTGTATACGGTACCTACCACTAGATTAACTCACTCGATTTACACCTGAAATATTGTAGATGAGAACTATTCAACTTTGAACAATAGTTCAGCCCCAAAATGAGATTTAGAGAGCTATAAAATAATCACAAAGTGAAGATCTTTTAGAATTCATGACTTCCAAAGATTCTTTGGTAGTTTTCTCAAGGAAGTTTTCCTGTGAAGTTACATTGCCTCTCCAACTTCATCGTGCAAAGTTAAAGAACGGCAGCATAGCTGACTGGATGGTATCATAATTCACGGCCAGTGTGTGAATATTTGGAGTGCGTCATTATTAACCTCGTTATTAATAATGCGACCTTACAGGCTCTCCCTTGGAGGTCTAATTAAAGGAGTTGGTATTAGGGGAAGCATATTTCATGGGTAATACTAATAACGAGCCAAAAGTTGGCGTCTTTTAGAAAATGGCCGTTTTTTATGCGTGTCAAAGAATGTCTAAGCAAGTATGCTCTTGAATGGAACTCTAGTATAAGAATGAGGGCCATGGGCTAATACGAGCCAACTTGAGCCATTGTTTAGTGGCTGTGACAGGGTGAGTCAAGTTAAGACGAGCCAACACGCCGCATAAGTGCACCGACACAGACTGAAGCCATATTTTGTGTGACGACTAGAAACATTATGAAAATTGTGTAAGGAAGACATGCTCATTGCCGTTAAACTCCTGAATTGGTAATTTCCCCGAGTTGCTCCACACACAGAAAATACATTTGGTAAGAATCAGCCGACTATTTGCGTTGGTGTAAGTTTTTTTACCCGACTACGGCGAAGCCCAAAAGGAGAGTTATGTGTTTTGCATGTATGTATGTATGTCCGTTTCTTTCTTCCCTCATAACTCCTAAACGGATGAAGGGATTTAAATAATATACGTCGTTAGATTCGTCTTGATGGCGCGAGTGTCACTAGCTACATTAAAATTAAAAAAGAAAAGAAATTTGCTGATTTTGGAGGCCATTTATGGCCCCCAAAATCCGCGAAATTCAGGCGGGGTTCATTTGAATATTAAATTATAAAATGAAATGAAAATAGAATGGACCCCGCCTGCTTCCAAGTTAAGTTTAGTTTAAAATGTGTTTGTTTTTTTCTTTTCAGTTTTTTCAATCGAGTTTTTTAGTTTTTTAACTACTTTTTTTTAAATATTTAATCGAAGGACTGCTTATGAATCAATGTCAAACTCAATTAACAGCCAAAGGGAAATTGCCTGATCACTACGTCAGGCAAGTGAATTTCCTAACTCGCCCAATTCTGTAATTGTGGCCATGGACTCCTCTACCAAACTATTCGTTATTTCTGAGAAAAATGTTATTGTAACAGAGAAAATCGAAACTGGCGCATTATCAGATCGTAGTACCGACAAACGAATATGATAAGAGGTCCCGCAATCGATGACATATTCAGCTGCAATGGTTACTCTAAGATGTAGGTTAAACATGCTACGAGGCTACACGGGATAAAGAGAATAAATCGTACAATAGGTTCGTGACCTCTTGGCATTCTCGTGTTCTTTTTAATAGAACCTGACGCAGAAATGTAAACCTCTTTTTTCAAGCGCTCACGAAAGTATGTGATGTTCGTGCCAAAAATATCATATTAATCAAATTATTGGCTTAGCGTAAACTGTCGCAATGGTAACATAATACGAATAAAGCTCTGCAAAAATGGGTTACTAGGTTGAGGTATTCCGCTTGTAAAACTAATATTCCTACGTAGATTTCAGGTAAACTCGACTTTCTGCTTTTGTTTTCGTGACTTGCGAGTTTGCGACTAATGAAAACAACTGTACGAATAATTTTGATGTGATGATGATAAACAATTTAGTATTAGCACCCGGTTGTTTAGTAACGATAAAACCCAGCAAAATACAACCAAAACTAATTAACAAAAATCTATACACATAGCCAAAAAAGAACTATTATCCTACACCACCACAGCCACCCTACATCTTGCACTGGCGTTTGGTGTCGACAAGCATACTGGCAAGTTTCCAATGTAAAATGGAACTTGCCTCTTTACTAAAGCGTTAGTTACAGAGCTCATTAATAATGGCCTGTTGAGAGAGTCATTAGATGTGGTTTTTTCTTCTGCATGCGGATTTTGTACAGCATAAGGCCTACTTGCGAGACGCACTCATAAGGGCAGTCGCCTCCCGTCGGGGCTGCGGGTTGTTCGACAAAGATACCGCGGCCTCGACACAAGGGCTAAGAAGGAACATAGGTAGTTTTAAGTCAGTAGAAGTCTGACACTCCCTTCCGCTCTGCCCAAGAGCGGGAGGGGTTATTCGATGATTTCCCACCCCCAAAAAAAGGGCAATCGCCTTCTATTTGGTCCACAGGGATTCGTTAAAATGACAGGTTTATTGTGAGGAACACGAATTTTGAAACATAGGTATGGTCAACTGGCCTAGTCTTCCTTACTTTGATTCGAATGTTCTAACACTTAGTCAATGTTCTAAGAATCCAATCTACCGGAAAGGTAGTTATTTTTAGAACAATAATAGGATTACAGGAGCGATAAAAATGTGTTTCATGCTGTTTTCTTTCTGGTGGATTAAATTACATAGTGATTGTTAGTAATCAGTGATTCAACTGCCAAATATTTGATGGATCTATGCTTTTAACGCCTGGAATGATGTCAGTGTGATTTCTATTTTCCAGAAAGGAAATGGCCTTTGGGATGCCTAATAGATGTCTTTTTCCCGCCCGTGAGGAAAAATTTACATAGGTATTGTAGCTTTAATTTGCCTTTGCTTTACTGTCATTTTCTTTGGAAAACATAAGCTGTCTCCATAAAGAAACCAACCAGGTCTTGTCAGAATGTCATCTCATCGTCAGAAGGATGGTACGGTTGGCACATTGGTTGACCTATTGACTGCTGCGCTGCTTGTCGCGGGTTTAAACCCCAAATGGAACAAATATTTGTATGGTCTACAGATAGTTGTTCTGGTTGTGGGTGTTTGTTTTGTGTGAGGGTTTAAATGTTTGTAATGGCACCCACAATACAGTCAAGAAATTCCTGGTGTGGAGCACCATATAAAAAAAATATCTTAGTCTGGCTTTTCATGTACCATTCTAGGTCATTTATGTCTTAATATTGTAACACTAAACTTTTACAGGATAAAGAGAGATTTAAAGCCATGGGTTTTAAATAGCTTAGGTACATGATAAAGTAGATTTGACTTAGTTGACTCATACTAAGGACATTATTCCGGATACAAAAAAAAATGTTAAAGGCTAAAATAAAGAAGTAAAAAGTACTTACATGTAAAATCAAAGCCAAAAAATTCTTGAGCAGACTAGTCAATAAAAACAATTCTCTACCCAAGTATTCACAAGAACAAGATGGAAAATATAAAATTGAAATAAAGTTGATAATGAAAAAATTTCACCCCTTTAGCTTCAAACAAATAACAAAAACTGTTATTTTTTAAATTTTAAGCCATCTAGATTGATTTGGTGATCTATGTGGCTGAAATTCTAAATATGATATCAAAGAATTTCTGTTTGACCTACATGATGAATAATTAGGATAACACCTGATAAACCATTATCATAAAAAGAAAATAAAAAAATGTTATTTAAATTAATTTTAAGAAGAATGTTCTTAAAAAACATAGCTGGGACACTGACACTAACACTAGTATAATTATTAACAGTTATATCGAAAATAATAATCTAGTTGCTAGCTTTCAGCACAGAAACATCTCAGAATACTGTAAAAAATTATTATAAGCTTCATAACTATTAAAAATAAAACTTAGCTAGTCTCATCAGAAGATCAAGGTTTTAAAATAAGGATTTCTCCCGACTGTTTTTGGTCACGGCAGTCAATCTTAGTGGTGATTAGTCATTGGCGTGTGAGAGAGTTAGTGCACAAGTGTGTGGATGGCAATCCGACACAACTGGACAGAGATCACATTATTACTGTTAGATACTACTCTAACACACTTTCCACATGTTAAACAACAAACTGTTACACTTTTTAACAACACTTAATTTTTAAGTGTCACAAATAACGTTAACTGAAAAAGACAATCCGAATCATACTGTTGTCTCAAAGTAGTGATAGATAAATACTAAAATACTAACTATGATGTTAATTGGTATGTAATAAGGTATGAAATCAAAGTACTTACATTTTCCAGTGAATTAAAACTCCTGTCCCAACTACTGACAGGAGTCCCCCCGAACAAATAACCTGGGTATCTTTCACACATTTATTACACTTATAGCACACCGTTTCCAATAAATATAACACTAACTTCTATTTATAATATTGAGCAATTACTTTTATAACAACATTCTTAGCTACAAATATATTTTACTATTTTTTAAACTATTATTTGGTTTTAGAAACTAATTAGTCTGGGTTCTGTACCTGAAAGTAATAATGAAATATTTAATTAATAGATTAAAAATTTGTTTTAGTTGTGTTATAAACAAAAGGAGTAAGGATGTTAACCCCAAATGAGAGTTCAAGATGGCAAAAATAAGGTCATTGACATAAAAAAAGCGGGAAAAATATATCAACCACTCTTTTTGTGTAAATATCCTATGACTTCAAACATGGCACTGCAATTTGCTTCTATGTGATGCAGATCAAGTGTTAAACAGCGTTTTTTTTATTATACCCTTTTATTATCAGAATTTGTATATTGGTTTTCCAACAGAATGCATGAAATAACAAAAATATTCTAAATTATTTCACTAATTATGGAAACCTTACAATGAATATTATTGGATAAACCTCAAGTCAAACTTGACAATTAATTTTTCAGTGTAAACAACAGCTGTTTTATAAAGTGAGCATTAATAATAATTTTGTATAATTTATTTGTAAATAGGGGGATATTAGAAAATAACAGATTATTTACTTGACCATTTTTGACAGCGTGGTAGCAAATTGACACGAAATTAATTATACTACTATAAGAAAAACGTTATAAACACACTTACGTTCTGTATTTGAGAAACGTGGGTTTCTTGTTTCTTTTGAAAACAAGATTCTTTTTAGATTTTTTCTGCAATAATTAACATTATCGTGACAAACGCAGATCTGAAATTCTGAAACTGAACCAACTCATTCGTTCAATCACTCATTCAATTTTAGAATAAATTGCCATATAGCAAAAATAATTTTAACCCAAGAAAGCTACGACGAGAATATTAATTCATGTAAACGCGCTCGCGTTGGGAGCCGTTTTTCGGACGCGGATCAAAGGGCAAGGATGACGAACTCTAACTGTTTACACAATCGCATGAATTTCTTTTTTTACTTTTTTTACGCAGTAGGAATATATATATATACTATATCTCAATAATTGTTTAAATTCATTAGATGTAGCGCGCATGCTGGTTGGAGTGAAGCCTTAGGGGCGCTATGGCGCGCTTATAAACCATTTCGGCTATGAGAAGCATGGTCATATAATGCACCGTTTCAGAGTTAGAAGCTTTCTATTTTTTTTTTTTATAAGACGCCTTATTTTTTTACAATTATATTTTCAAAATGATAGCTGGGATGAAAAATTGTTGCTCTAGTCGAAAGTCGTGGCGTTTTAATTCGTAGTCGGGTTTTAGTTTATAAACTTATTTTTTTATTTGTTTTTTTTTTGTGTGGTCAATAAATACGTAATAAAATTAATAATACTTTCGTAATGTAATAATCTACATAGGTATTATTGGGTTGTTTTTTTTAATAATACGGGTAAATAACACAGACTAGACCGCAAGAACTATTTGACCGCAATCTAAACGTAGTTGACTTAAACTATATTCTATGTGAAAATTCCAACTGTCCTATGTTAGGTTAGCAAATACGGATAATATACACATACCGGGGCCGCTAAAAGATAGATGGATGGACAGTGAACTGCGGAAGCTTAGTAATAGGGTCCCGTTGGTAACCCTTCTGATTCGCAACCCTAAAAATAACTGTGATATCTATAATAACAGGAAGACCGACCCGACGAAACTACAAGTATTCCATTTTTTTGCCATTTAACCAAACCATTAAAATTAACTATTTCAAAAGTTACTAAAATCATGTTGCAATAATTATTAATTTCCGTTTCCGAATGATGTTTGTCTCTGGTCCAATGGCTGGTTGACAAAATGACAACTGCTGTCACCAATTCACTCAATCAATTTCACTCTTGAAAAAGTACTTGATTTGAAACACTGACTGTCCGCCATCTTGGTTGATAGTCGCAATTTGCTAGATTTTGCCGTGTTAATTCTACTGGATTGGGAATGATTGTTAAACTGCATATGTGATCGTAGCATATTGTGAAAGAACTGTGCCTAGAGATGTTGTAAAATTAAACGTGGTAAATAAGGTTTAAGCGTTGTATAGGTGAGTGTCATGTGAATTTTTGTGGGCGTTCAAGAAAGCGCAGCGTGATGGCGTCATTATTTGTGTTTTATTCCCATTTGTTTTGCACTCTTTTTTATATCTATAATGAGGTTATTCTTATTCCAATATCCGTGATATAGTCCTAAGTAGACATGCGAAATGTAGCTCACTGAAAAGAAATGAGAGATACAGCTCTTTTGATCAAAAGAGCTGTATCACTCTTTTAGCTCTTTAGCTCACCGAATAACTCTTTTAACTCTTGAGCTCAATTGATTTGATTTACTTGAGAGCTACAGATCAAATTGAGCCGCGCTACTTTACGCAAGTCAAACGAGACAACTAGCTCAGTGGCTCTATAAAATCTTTGAAGTTCTTTTTATTTAACTTAGTAGCGAGCTATAGATAAAATTAGATTCATTGGGTTGTTTTGTTCTTATTACAAATAAAATTATTTTTTTTTTTTTTTTTTTTTTTCCTTGTTAGTAAGAACCAAGTTCTTACTAGTTAATTGCAATCTAGCCTAAGAAGACTAATAAACAATTTAAATCTAACTTATTATGCTACGTTATAAATTATGTTAATGCTAAGAATAGTGTCCATAATTAGGTATGCACTTTTACACACGTTCGTAACACTTCCTTAGAGTCTGGTAAAATTGATAAAACACTTTGTTCATGTGTTATATAAATAGCACAACATTGTTACTATTATTGATTCACTTACACTACACTAATTCAAATGGTTTAGTTCTCTTTAGTCTACGCACTATGTCTGTGTTGTCTAACAGCTGGATTGCCTCAACATTCACGTGTCGATGGAGTCTGTGTTCGTGGGCTTCAGCAAATTTTTGTATGATGGTGGTGACGAATTCCATGTCGAGGTCACGGTGGAGGTCATCGTTTCTTATGTACCAGGGTGCATTTACAGCAGCCCTGAGTACTTTATTTTGGAACTGTTGAATTATTTTGACGTTGGTTGGCTTAGTACAGCCCCAAAGTTGGATACCATACGTCCAAATTGGCATCAGAATATGCTTGTATATTATCAACTTATTATGTATTGATAAACAGGATTTCCTTCCCAGTAACCAATACAAACGTTTATAACGAATATCGAGTTCCTGTTTTTTCTTTTTGATATGGGCTTTCCAACGCAGCTTGGCGTCGAGAGTTATGCCAAGGTATTTGGCTGTATTAGCATAAGGTATTTGCATACCATTTATGTAGAGTGGGTGGTAGTCACTGTGTTTGTTTGTGAAGTTAATGTGAACTGATTTTGACTCATTCAGATTGATCTTCCACTTTTGTGTCCAGTCGTAAACTTTGTTCACAGCTAGTTGAACTTTCTCTACTGCTTCTCTGTGGCTTGATCCGGTGGCCATAATAGCAGTATCATCTGCAAAGGTCGCTATGGTGCTGTTTTCCAGCTCTGGGATGTCACAAGTGTATAACAAGTACAAAATTGGGCCAAGCACACTTCCTTGAGGCACCCCAGCTTTTATGGTTTTTAGCCCGGAATATGCGTCCTCTTGGCGTATTCTAAACATTCTTTTAGTTAAATACGACTCTAGGATATCTACAAATTCTGGTAGCATGCGTCTGAGCTTAAATATGAGACCCTCATGCCAAACTTTGTCAAAAGCTTGCGCGACGTCTAAGAACACGGTAGCACAGACTTCTTTATTTTCTAGCGTTTTTTCAATAACATTAGTTATTCTATGTACCTGGTCTAACGTTGAGTGTTTTTCTCTGAAGCCAAACTGGTGATCTGGAACTAGGTTTTTATCTTCTATTACTGGTTTTATCCGTTTTAGTAACAGTTTTTCAAATAACTTTGATAGTACGGGTAACAGAGAAATGGGTCTGTATGATGATGCTTCGTGGGGAGGTTTCCCAGGCTTCGCAATCATAATGACTTCAGCAACCTTCCATGGCTCAGGTACATATTTTAAGATAAATGAAGCATTTATTAGTTTGGTCAGCTTTACTATGGCTTTGCGTGGGAGGCGTTTTAGAATTTCCCCTGTGATGAGGTCGTAACCGGGAGACTTTTTTGAGCTAATGTTGTTTTGAATTTCTCTCATTACTTCCTTAGGAGTCACAAGCTTGATTCTTTGGTTTTGTGATAAATTTACACTCTCATGTATTTCTACAGAGCTTTCGTTGGGTTGAAAGGTTTCTTCTAAATGTTGAGCAAATCGGAACGCCTTTTGGTCATTGCTTATTGCCCATTTTCCGTTGCTATCTCTGATGGGCGGTATTTGTATAATCTGCCTTTTTAGATTTCTCGTCGCTTTCCAAAGTGAGTAATCCGTTGATTTGTCATTGGTAAGCTGAAGAAGGTTGGTATTCAGAGATTCATCCTCAAATTGTAGAATTTTTCTCTTTAGTCGTTTAGTTAGGTTATTTAGTGTTGTTTTATGACGCGGGAACCTTGTTTGCTGCCACAACTTCCTTTGTTTTCTTTTCTCTGATAGTAAATCCACAATTTCTTTAGGATAGATAAATCCCTTATATTTGCGTTTTAGCTGAGGTGTATTGCTCCACGCACATTGTTGAATATTAATAATAAATTTGTTTACTTCTGAGTCAAGCTGATCTTGCGTTTTTATCGGAGTTTTAAGGTCGATAATATTATCTAGATCAAGAGCAAAACTGTCCCAATCTGTGGACTTATTAACCAAGGTTAAGTGGCTTTCTTTTAATAGGATTTTTTGACTTAGCATTAGTATTATCGGAGAATGGTCAGAGTCCATAGTAAAACTTTCCTCCAAACTGATGTAATTGGTGGATATATTTTTGCAGATGAAAAAATCTATAAGATCCGGTATTTTCTGGTGGTCAGTGGGCCAGTATGTAGGTTTGCCTGTACTCATTACTTCACAATGTGTTTCTTTAACTGCACTTAAGAGCTGTCTTCCTTTAGTTGTAGTAAGTCTTGAACCCCAATGCGTATGCTTAGCATTAAAATCGCCGCCTAGGATAAATCGCTGGCCTAATAATTCAAAAAGATGTAAGTATCGCTCTTTTCTTATCATGTGCCTAGGAGGCGAGTATATGGCTGCAATGGACACTTGACAAAACTTAGTTTTAACAGATACTGCCACTGCTTGAATGTCTTCTTCTTCATATTTACACTGCACGTAGTGACTAATGTTTTCTTTAATTATAACCGCACTACCCCCCCTGGCAGAGTTGCTAGGGTGGAGGGAATTATATATCATGTATCCTCTAAATTTGATAAAAGATTGCTTTGTGAAATGCGTTTCGGAGATTAAACACACGTCTATATTTTCTGTATCTAGGACCGCCTGCAACTCATGCTGATGTTTGAGTAGTCCATTGGAGTTCCACGCCATTATTTTAAGTGTGTTATTCATTTTTGATTATTCAAGACAGCTGTTTTAGTGCTGGATTCTAGCTTCTCTAATCTCTTATCAAATGAGGTAATGCACTTCAAGATCTGGTTAATCTTATCCTCTAAGTTCAGAGGTTGAGATCCTTGTTTTGCAGCTTGTGCGTAAGTACCGATGTTGGTTACTTGCATGGCTGGTTGTTTTGCAGTTGACTGGACACTTGCTTTCTGCGCCTGTTTACCAGGGTGTGTTATAGGAGGAAACTGTTGGGTATTAGGCACCGTAGGTTTCTTTTTTAAAACTTTATTTTTCATAATTTGCATCTGTTTGGCTACTTCACACCCTCTATAATTGGCAGGGTGAGGTAGGCCGCAGTGGATACATTTTGGTTTCTCTTGCGGAGATTTGGTACAATTGGCTGTAAGATGCTTGCCAGTGCATTTCACACACCTTGGCTCTTTTTGACAATATTTATGTGTATGCCCATAAGCTTGGCATCTCTTGCATTGGGGGATGAGTGCTGGATTTTTGAGTGGATGTATTTCAATTTTACACCCTAATATGTACTTAATGCCGTAGATTTTGTTGACATCTTCATCGTTATAAAATGATAAAACGAACATGTTGAGTGGTTCTTTGGTCTTCCAGCTCAATTTACTATCTACCTTTTCTATTTTTAGGCCTTGGGTTGTTAAATCTTCCTTAATTCGATCTGGTTGGCAAGAAGAGTGTAGTTTCTTTACCACAACTCTAATTGGTCTAGCCTGCTTGTTTTCGTATGAATGCCAGTGGTAGTCTTTTTCAGACAAGAACCTGGCAATTACTCTATACGAGTCTTCTGATTTGGCGTTAACCTTCACACAATCCCCATTCATCATTTTTGCTGTAAATGATTCCGCTGGTTGGCTTTCAATTAACGAACGAAATAAAATTATTAAAGCCAATGATTTTCCTTCATACTTGAACAGGCTTAGGACTGTCAATCTAGATGAATAAATATTTGAAAAGCTAATTAATTGACAGTATAATGTAATGAATGGACGTATATCATTTAGATTGACGTATTTAAAAATCAGCGGTTTTTTACAATAATTGTGCATGAACAACGGGCCGCTGTCGGCGTTTCGTCGGTATCACTATATCACTCGTAACTCGCAAAGCCACAGAGTAGAGTCAATGAGCCGCTGAGCTAAATGAACTAGTGAGCTATTCCGTGAACGACTGAGCGACTGAGAGCTAGATTGTAATTAAAGAGCTAGTTCAATTTTATCTCTCATTCGCGAGCTACCCATGTCTAGTCCTAAGGCTCCCATATACTTTCTACAGGAAAATCATTATCGAACTAACCTCTTTACACATACCTCTTGCCCCGCGTACTACTTATTTGTGTAAATACGATTCAGCTTTGTTCAATGTAATTGGTTTTAAAATAATACTATACCGAACAGTGTCTAAAAATGACAAATAACATTTACATTTTAAGTACCTACCCTGAACAATATACTAAGTTTATTTTACTACTATTACATTATATACTGGAGTTTATATAGGTTTTAACTGGTGGTAACAACAGATGTTACGTAACCCTCGACAAAGAATCATACAAAACTCATAAAAATGTTGTTATCGCTACAATATGTTGTTGACTCCATAATGTAATCAAAACTTGGCATTTTCCATACGGTTTGTAACATTCAAGTTGGTCAGTGGGTCGTCTTAGGGGCGGAATACAAGTTAAAATAGACAAACGTAAAGACAACCTTGTGTTATTTATATTTGATAATTTATGCAAATCGAAAAATGGACCACCTATTTTCGTTTTTGTAGGTACAAGCACCGTGAAGCACCACAATGAGTGTCATCATTAGACTACAGAACCTACCATGGTCTGCAAATGCCCTGGACATTAGGAATTTCTTTCGGGGCCTGTCCATTCCTGAGGGAGGAGTACACATCGTAGGCGGCGAGCTTGGAGATGCGTTCATTGCGTTCAGGTAGCTATATGTAACACTCAAATTATGACACAAGCCATCTGGAAATATTTTCTATGGACAGATTTCATTGAAAATATTCTAGAAACTTTGATCTCACTATATTTAGATAAAAATATATTTTTAAGTTACAAGCAGATTTAGCAGTAAGTTTTGTTATGATATTTATTCTTAATAAAAGGACAAAACTATGTCTGTTTTTAAACCCAAAAATAAGAGAATGAAATGCTACAAAAACAACAGTTAATATACTCATTTATCTGCAGAGGTTGCCTATGGCTGAGAAATCAATCGCATTGCTAACCCTAAAAGTTACTTCAGTCTTTAACATTGACAAAATAGATTGCATCTAAGCATATAGTTTTTGGGATAAACAAATAAAATATGATACTTACATTGATGAAACAATTAGGACTTCCAAGAAGTACTGTTTTAGTTAACTCTAAAATGGTTAGTAGCTAATGTTTTGCCTTTTATTTTTTGCGGCTTAAGTCCAAAAGATCAAAACATTTCATTTATGAATTTATCTATATTTTTCTACATAATAGAATCAAAATAAGTGAAGTCTATGTTCAGCTTGTGGGTTTTTGTCAATAATGTACTGAAGACTTATTGCTCCAATGGTCACAAGCACTACTGCTGAGTGCAATACTCAGATTGGGCCAATTATTGGGATTGTCCATCACAAATGGCTAAGATCATCGGCACGATTCTTGAGCGCTGAACATCACCTGTGCAAAAGTGAGTTATTGGGTCCATATGGTGGTATAAAGTGAGGTGCGGGGGCGGGCAAAGTGCAGTGATTGGCCCGTAGCGCATCGCGTCATAACTGCCACTCGGGATTTGTTCTTAACTCCTGCTGCACGTACCTCACGACGAATAAATAATAAACAGGTGTTTGGTTTATTTGTCATAAGTGTACGATGCGTACAGCGATCCCCGCTGTTCCGCTGAGCCCTCAAGAACCGTGCCGGTATCTGTAGCAGCCATCAAGTCTGGATTCAAACCTGGTTGGTGACAAAAAGCTCACCCTATATTAGATGAAACTTGAAACATTACAGGCAAAATGTGGGTCTACTGTTAGTTCCACCCCTGCTTTACAATTCAGGGATTACACTTGTTATTTAGGTACAGAATGAAGAAATTAGTTTCTACTACTTACACTTTCTGCCTACACTACCTGTCTCTAGTGACATTTGGTCATTTGCCTTTAGTAATTCTACTACTTGTGCTACGCAACTAAATTCTGGGTAAGTATTTATTTAGTGTTTTAAGATTTCTATTTATAGTTTCTTTTTTTATTGGAAACTATAGATGTCTCCTGAAGCAGTTTATTGAAAAAAAAAGACAATTGTTGGGATGAAATTGAGATTGGAGAGAAGGACTGTTTATTTATTTTTGTGTAATTGCTAACTTGAACTAATTTTGTTTAAAATTATTTGACGAACATGCGGTCCGTAACACTTATTATCAGGATACGTAAACTACGCTAGATTTTTTATTTTATTTTATTAATTACATATTTTATTTTTATGCCTCCAAAAACTGAAAAATTACCTTAACTCGCTGGCTTTCGTAATTACTTAATGTGCATTTAACAAATTGTGTAAGTAGTTAAAACATCACTCTCTGAACTTGAAATGGTTGATAGAAATTGAATAGAGTTCAGCACTAAATATGCAATGATATGTCGTGCAAGCGAGCCCTACTGTTTTTAAAACCATGAATGATTAAGTAAATACGAGCATAGTATCAATACTGGCTAAATATGATTATGCGGAACTGTCGGCGAGCTTCGACATTGCTGCCTTCAAACTTCGCTTCTGTGCATCACACGCCACTTCCGGGAACGATAGCTGTTTGCTGTCACACTTCAACCAAAAATATAACACTTACACCCTACAACGGAAAGGTAGTAAAGAAAATAAAAACACAAAACATTCTTAAAAAAATGAGAAACATTCATTCGATAACACAAAAGCATGACAGGAGAAAAATATGCAGAATTATAGCAAAGTGACAGGTACAAATAGAAAGGTCATCCAAGATGTTGTGGTACGATTCTTAATAATTATCAAATAGAAAACTTCATCTGGTAGATTCGGATCAAACGATCACTCATTATGCTGCCTTTAAACCACGAAGATAAGTTACCACTGGTGCGGCGGCGACATGATATGCTGTGGGACACCGATTCAATTTTGGTAGTTTCTAACGTGAATAATCGTTTGCGAGCTGCACTTTCCTTCATCATCTCCTGTCTGAACTCTTAACTCCTGGCTGCTTACTAGAACGAGACTGACCTCTACTTAGGTATTTTAGGTATCTTCATAAAGCGAAATCATCTTCCATCGCAAAAAAAAGTACAGAGAACTGAGGAACTAAACTTGTCGTGTCAATGTTCTACTTTTGGCACTCCTCAGTGATCTCGTAGCTTTGGTCGACTACTCGAGGAGAATCTCTACTCTGGAAGTCTGTGATTAATGAGATCTGTTGGAGTATGTGAGTAAACAAGCACGTTCGGTGACACGAACATATACCTTGATCCCTATGATTGCTTTACAACCAACGTACCTATATCACAAAAAGCCTGTCACACTTTTACCGAATCGAGAATCACGTGATCATGATCAAACTAGGTATCAAAAACAGCGTAGATTAAAATGTTGACGGGCCCCGGGACACCAAGAAAACGTAATATTACTGAACCCTCCTAGATCGCTGCGAATCATCTGGATTGTGTCTCGAATTGTAAACCAAATTTGTGTAATAATGTAACTAAGCAGATTTGTATGAAGTTATACAACGGCGAGTCCACTCGGTTCATAGCGCTTTGATAGATACTTTTTAGCGTATGGGTGGCAAATTTGACCCAAAAATTAAGCTATGCGAATTTTGCTCGTTGATGCAGTCATAAGATCGCCAAGTCTGCAGGTGTCAGGGCATGCTGCTCAAGAAGGAAGGTGGGCCATTGTCTGTGAAGATACGCCAAATACTGATAGATACTGCAGAGACGTAGTGCTACTTACTATCATTGTTCCAGGGATACAGGTCATTAGTCGTGTTTTCAACAAGTTAGGAGATAAAAAACGGTCGCAATTTCGCGGAAAATATTCAAGTCTTTCGGAAACCACAAGCAGGCATTTACTGTATAGTGTGGGCACAACTGCCAACATCACCTCACAGCTGTAAAAGAGCGTGTTCTGGTTTGACGATATCCTGGGATTCAGGAGATTTACGAAAGAGGCCTAACTGAGCTGTGTTATGCTGCATTACTTCGAAGTTCTTATGTTTTAGCATGAATCCAGAATCAACAGTTAACTTGCTTAGTTCCGTAGCTATTTTAGGTGTAGTTTAATATAGTGCCCCAAAATAGTGACATAGTGGTTTTTCACAGGCTTTGATTATTTTATTCCGTACACTTTATTTTTCATAGCTGTTATCTGCAAGCTTGGCGCTGTTTTAGTAGTGGACCATATTATTATACTTAAAAAAACTTTTTAAATAGATAGGTAAGTAGGCCTAACGAAAACTTTTTAACACAAATATGTAAAAATGGTACTTAATAAAATCAATGAAAAACTGGCTTAGTATTAACTGATTTTAAAAGACATGGTAGACAAAGACAGCGCTAGAGAAACGTGACGTCATATTCCATACCGGATTAATTACGTAGTACAAATAGCCGTTTCGCGCTACAACGATCAAAAGTGTCCCCACCAAAAACTTCTAAAACATGTAGCAACTTCATTTTTTTATCGATTTTATTACTTTTTTCACACCGTTGTGTGAAAAAAGTAATAAAATCCATAATAAAATGTTCTGTTTGTTCTTTGAAATAACATAACATTTTCGTGTTTTTTTTACAGTAGGTAGTCATTGGTCAAAGAATGACATGGCGTGGTAAAAATAAACTACTAATAGGAAAACCTAAATCAAGCATGACCTAAAGATGAAATTAATCTTCAAATAAAATATAATGTAAATAGGCATCACGGTAATTTTGGCTCACATCATTCTATAGATTCGACCTGCGAGCAGCGGGAATGAGAAGAGGCGCAGCTACACTACGTTTAATTTATTAGTGCTTCGTTCGCCGACATCCTTATCAGCTATCCATTATCTTCTACTGATACCCGCGGCTTTGCCCGCATCAAATTATGAACTAAAACCTTCTTCGAGAACCACTTCATCCATTTGTGAAAACAGTATGAAAATCGGTGCAGTACTTTTTGAGTTATTCGCGAACAGACAGACACAGATGCGGTGGAGGACGTTTTATAATATGTAGTGAATAAGAAAGAATTCTAGCATCTTTTAGGAAGATTTTCAAGCGGATAAGTTTTTTTTTAAGGCTAGCCCGTTAAGGTAGCTCGCAAAAATCATATTTTTCCTCCCCTGCCAAAAGGTCTTGATCAAAATGGTCTTAAGTCATACAAAATTAAAATTTCTCAAATCATAGCTCACAGTAAGTTATCCAATTCTTATTATTGCAACAAGTACTAAAATCGCTGAAGACCAGAGCTATTTCCTTTTGGAATTGCTTCAATATCCTCAGTGTTGTCGTATGTTTTAATTCAACAGTCATTATTTTTTTGAAGTAGATCATGTGGAAAACATTGTTCTAAAATAGAAGCACGGTAAATAATCCTAGGTCTGTTCCTAAAACTGATTAAAGACTAGGTTTTGTAACGCAGTCTGCGTTACAGAACCCCGTTTTCTTTGGCAAAAAACGAAAAAACGCAACAAATTTTATGTGGCTCTATTTGAATTCTGCGAATTATTCTACCTACTAGTTTATTTGAGATATGTTGGTCTAGAAGCGAGATAGCAAAATTTTACCAATGTTGTCATTAATCTTATCTTAACAATGTTGAATGTAGGTACTTACAATACTTGACCTGCTGCTATCTGCTCTGTTGCTCTGAAATATAACTTACAAACTTGACTGCTACCTATCTTGAGGTCTCAAGGTCATCGTAGAACCTCAGATATCAGTTAGGCGTACTTATATCAAATATTTACAGTTACTTACTTGTTTTTTTTACTTCATCTTTGCACTATTCTCAAAAATCTCACTAAAATCGACACTTCACAATACATTTTTTGTAAAAAATAATTGCTATACTGATGTCTACTTAGTAAAGACCGCCTCATTTGACTGCGGTGCCATGGCGTAACGTTATGATCTTAATGATTGCAAGCTCGAATTGAATAACTTCACCAACCTGTAACAAAGACTTCTGGACTGGGTTGGGATGAAATTTCTGTGAATCGGAGCAGAGATGTGCTGATGTTAACCTTTTTCTTTCTTCTTCAATTGACTCAAGCTCTGGGTGGTGCAGAAAGGAGTGTCAGACTATTATCGATCTTATTTACCCGTCCATGTTCCTCTTAATGCCCTTTGCGTCCCAGGGCCGCGATGACTCTTTCAAACATGATGGCCTTCACCTGGAATAACCTTTTGTTAGATCTCGGCTCTGTATTTCTCCGCTCGTAAAAGTGCTACCTACGCGGACCTAACATGGGACAAGGCTAAAAAGATGACGATGAGTCATGATGATTGAAACAGGAATCACGTAAAACCGGTAGAAACTGAACAGCAAAGTTTGCATTACCTACTTGGTGACTCTTGCCGATAATGTCATAGTTTTGTTTGAAATGGAACGACAAAACTGAACCTGACCTTGAACTGACTGGTTGGACTTGTGCTGGAGTTAGGACTTGGGCTTGGTACCTACTATTCTTAAGTTATTTGGGTTTTCCGTGTTTTACTATGTTTTGAATAATGGTCCGTACGAATGGGGTTTTCGCAGAAAGGAAAATGTAGGTAGTTATGCTGAAGGTACCTTGTTGACTTTGAAGTAGTTAGTAGATTAGAAAATAGAATCAGTTTCACGCTTGCATCCACTAGCGTAGCGTGGTGGGGGCCGAGGGCCGTGGGCACCTGGTGCTACATTCCAGGGGGCGGCAGAGAGCGGAGTACCTACCTAAGGCATCAGATAATGACTATTGTCATCGGGACTATGTTGTAAAAATAAGGGACAACCAAGCAGTGACATATTTTCCTTACTATAAGCCGCTTTGCTGGGGTTGCTTTTCGAACTTACGCCTTACGTATTTAAGTCGGTCTGCCGCCTGCCGCTGCTGCTGCTAAAATATTCTAGCTCGCTTCGCTCGGTCTTACCGCCGTGTTTTCTGAATAGAGGATCGGACCGACTCAAAAAAATATGATTATTTAGTCCGTCAGTAATATTATCGAAAAATATTGGACAGGTACGTGTATTTTTTATATCAAATCAAGTAATATAGGCGATAGAATCGATGTGGCCTATCAACTTGGCCGCCACTTTTTTTTTTCGAAATTGCGGCCCTCGATAAAAGTGGTATGTATGGATAGAGGACATTTATACGAAGAAAAAAATGACCAGCGACACGGTACCTACTCCAAAAATTGTCACGTTACCGAGATATTTTTGAACGTAAAGACAAATTAGTACAACGTCAATCATTAAAAATAGACTTATTACGTGTAGGTACATACACATTGTATTGTGCTAAATTGTATCCAAATAAACGTTCCCAAGTTGATGTATAATATGCCCACGAGAAAATCGCTTCGCATCGTAATGAAACGCAATTTTATGTCAAAGCATAGTTTTCTCGTACCTACTCGTAGTAGCATGTAATGTTCCTACTCGCTTTCAATAAACATGCACACGTAAAAGGTCTATTTTTTATGTGGTCATTGTATTCATATGTCGATCTTTACCTTCAAATATTTCGATAACGTAACACTGGGGTACCATGTTCCATGTCATTTTTTGTTCGTCTAGGTGTCCTCTACCAATTTTATCGTGGGCCGTGATTTCTACATGCCATGCCAGCTTCCATTCAAAACAGTTCAAACCCCTTTGGCGAAGATAAAACGCGTCAAAGATCATGAGTGGGGGCTTGTGACGTCCCCTTTTGTCCAACCCTTCAATGCCCTAGTAGTAAAAATAAGTATTTTTTTATTTTTTATTAATAGAATGAATATAGAAAGACCTTTTTTTTCAAGCTGGCTTCGGTCGCTCTTGCATTTTAGTGCCCTCTAGTCTAATCTTTATGCATAAATCGTAAAAAAAACTTCTCGATCTCTATAAATTGTTGAAACGAAATATAATTTATCCGATGTGCGAAGTGTAACATTTTCAATTCATAAAGGGTGTAAAAGTACTGTAAAAAGGTGTGAGTAACAAATGGCACTTGTTCTCCCCACCACTGCGATATTTTTTGGTTCTAGACCATACCTGGGAACCTCCTAGTTGCGGAGATATTGGGGGTCAAATTTCCAAATTTTGCACAACTGTTTTTGTAAATACTAGTTTTTCAGGTTATAACTTTACATAAATTACCTCCATGACCCGTTTACTATTCAAAGCATCCACTAGCACAATGTTTTAAGAGTGCTACATTGAGTTTTACCGTAAAATGTGATTATTGATCCCAAAAGAAAGTCGTTTGCCAGCAAAAAATTTCGCGTAGGGGTACTTAGTTTGATGTACAGAATGCTTGGTTGAAGTATGTGTGAAGGGTTAATTTACACCCTGTAAAAAGTTGACTTTTTGCTAGCTTTCTTGACTTTTAATGAAAGTAAAGGGGGCGGCCGAATTAGGATGGGCTCTCTGCGGCAAAACCCACGCTTCGTCACTGACTGGCTGCAACTTTCTGCAACAACACAAACAGCATCACGACACGTTGTTACTCCGATCCGGTCCTCTATCTGATCCATTAGGTAGTGGAAAACACCGATAAAAATACCTAGATCCTGTTTGGGGACTGCACTGGAAAAACTGGTATTGAGGGTGAATCAAACAAGGCAGGTAACAATCTAGCAATAATCACAATGCAAAGTCATTTAGCACAACTTTTCTTTTTATTTCACAACCTCTCATCGTGACGTGTTAAAGATAAATAAGTTTTACACCATATTTTACATATTGGTGTGTGAACATCTTTATATCTTTTTCATTTAGTGCCGCACACAGTTGGCATCTGTTCATCTATGACTTTTCTTCGGGTTTTTCTTTTTCGTCTTAAACCCTCTCACTGCAGGGTTACTTTGCCCAGAATAAGGTATTCATGCAGAGCTACCTACCGCCGTAAGCATGATTCTGTAAATTAAAGATAGGAATTAGGAACTTGACTAAGGATTTGAAATGTTCTCAAAAGTATGCTGGATCTCATGTGCAAGTGCCGTCAATTTGCAACTAGTTCAGAAGTTATAAACTCGCTACGCTAAACGTTTACTAAGTAATCTTAGCAGCAACGACTTATGGCCTCAACGATTTGAATCAACAGGATCCATCATCTGCTTTTAAAACTGAAAGCGATCTTTTACGGTTTTAGTCTGTGAAAACGGTGTTTAAAGAAAATAACGAAATTTGAAAAGCCTGTTTTTAATGGACGAATCCTGAGCTAACTTCACAGACAAATATACATCCTGCGTAGGTAGCTATCTAACTATACGTTTTATTTTTTGTCTAAGTATTTTTTTTTATTGATTTGTGTAAGTGTTACCCGCGGAAGTTTGCTTATTGGATTTATCTACACCATCACCCTGGAGTTGACGGATAACAGTGCGTTACTACTGGTGAACCATTCTGATGCAAGTATGCCCGTTGCAGATAGATCGGTTTAAACTACAAACCAGAAAAATCAAAATGTCAATAAAGGTAGGTACCTATTTGTTGTAAATGTTTCGCCAGTGAAAACGTATGGTAGAGCGTAAAGCCTCCTCTACACATCGAACGATGCGTCCGCAGACGTAGACAGATGCATCAGCAGTTGTGTGACCGAGTCGACCACACACACGTCTGTAGCTCGATCAGTATGTGTTAATTAATTTAATACTCGACAGACTCAACTTGTACGCACGTGATATTAAAAAAAAATGGATGTTGAGACCGTAGTTGTCGCCCTTGCGGTCTGTTAGGACTGATTCCTATATTGTACTGATCTCATAATGAACAAATATCAAAATAACCTTTTCCCAATATGACTGATTTTCTAAATGTGTTTGTTTCAGAATGTCGGAAATAAAACTCAAATTAATGTACAGTCAGTAACACTTTATTTTTAAAATTAAATAAGTAAGGAAAGTTCTATTCTCTTCTAAAAACAAAACAATATTATTCTTAAATCAGATCAATAGATCTATGATTAATGTATTCTTTTTTTTATAGTTGTAATATATTTAAAGAAACTGATTTCCATCGGTTGTAATTCATTCAACTGTTTGTACCCGACTACGGCAAAGCCCAAAAGGAGGGTTATGTGTTTGACCTGTTTATTATGTTTGTACGTCCGTTTCTTTATTCCCTCATAACTCCTAAACGGATATAAATAAAATTAAAAAACAAAGAAAAATTGTGGATTTTGGGTGCCATAATGTGGAGATGGAAAAAAAATCTTACATTTCCATCGAGTATCAAAATGTAGGGTTTTAAGAGGAAATTTCAAATATATATACAACTTATATGTTTAAAAGAAATTGAACATGACAAATCGTATAAAAAGGAAATAGTCGTATTTAATGCAAAGATATTAAACCTTTTTTTTTACTTTCCCCACACTAGCAACTACTCCGGTACCGTAACACAGACATTTAAAGTCACATACACAATTACCTACCCAGACCCGGAACAACTATCTGTAGGTCATACAAATATTTGTTCCGTGCGGGGATCGAACCCGCGACACGCAGCGCAGCAGTCCATTGCCTGAACCACTGCTACAGCCATGTCGTCACCGCCGAAGTATTTTAAGTGATTAACTAAAAAACTGAAAATAAAAAGTATTTATAAAACAAAAAAAAAACTAAAAAGCAAAATACAAGAGCACATTTTAAATTAAACAAAACTGTTCTATTCTAATTCTATTTTAATCATTTTACATTCAAATGGACCCCGCCTAAAGTCGCGGGTTCGAGTCCCACAGGCTTTTTCTAAACTCTATGTGCACTTTACCGATATATTCAAACGCAAACGGTGAAGGAAAACATCATGAAAAAACAGGGAAGTAGGTTTTTTACTTAAACATTATTTTTGATTTATTATTACGAATGTACCTTTTCTGTCAGACGATAAGAGTTTCCGACATTCTAAAACAAAGACATTTAGAAAATCAGTCATTTTGGGAAAAGGTTATTTTGATATTTGTTCATTATAAGATTAGTACAATATAGGAATCAGTCCTAACAGACCGCAAGGGTTGCCGCGGCTATTATTTATAAGAATTATTTACTACATTTATTATAACTTGTGTGTGCATCGTAGTAGAGATTAGCAAACAAGCAAAAGAAAATCAAATCTGCAAGAAGCACGCGTGAACTCTCATTCGCACATTCATTCATTCATTCGCTACTGATGCGTCTGCAGACATGTGGAATTGTGGACTTTGAATTCTGAATTTGGACAGACGCCGGGCGCTCGCGCTGTGCAACCCTTTGATGTGGGACAACATACGGATTGGCGGCAGACACCCACGCCACATACGAGCAAATCACCCGTCCACACGTCGCGCATCGGTGGACGCATAGTCTGTCGATGACAGAGGAGAGCCATAGAACAAATTTCATGATTCCCACCACGTCTTATACAGTGGTTTTTAGCCGATTTCCCAAAAGGAGGAATTTCACAATTCGATGGGTACCTATGTACACCGATTGCGCTGAGATTATTTTATGATCTGATTTACGTGATTCTTTTTTAATTTGATGCGGAACATTGCCATTCGGTTCCACAAAAATTTTACATAGTTTGACTGAGCGAAAATTAAAATGTTCATATAATGAAAAGTAGGTACTCACTTTTCATTTTATTAACATTTTAATGTTCGCCTAAGTGTGTTCGCGAATAACTTCGTCGTTTATGAACGAATTTTGATGATTCTTTTTTTTATTGGAAAGGAGATATTTCAAGGGTGGTAACATGATATTTAAACCAGGATCTAGTAATGGGATCCCAGATATATCGAGGGCAACCCTCAAATTTGATAAGCACGTATTACATGTTTAGTGCTTTTTCTTTCTGACGCTATTCAAGTCATAACTCCATGTTGATGAGCTGATGATGGAAAGTACTACTCTTCAGCAGGTTAGGAGTTGAAAGCAATAATAAGGGAATCTTGAAGGTTAAGGGTTAGGTTTCTTGGTTGAATGTTAAATGCATAGTGAATATTTGTCTAAGACATTACAACTAAAAATGAAAAATTAAAAGAAACTTTATTGTCCGACTTCTTCTTTAAGGACAGACTTCAAAAAAACCAAACAGAGAAAAATAAACTTCAGAAGAAAAATCTGCCTCTGAAGTCGGTGACATTTTGTTTGTTTGATTTAATTTTTTTGCAGTCTGTTGATTTTTTTGCAAAAAAGTTTGTCGTTCCTATATTATCTTGGACAGTTAGTAGTACCTACAAGTATGAGACGTTGCATTGATATACTACGCACATCTTCCTAACAATCTGAAGCGTCACGTACCTATATGGGCTAGCGTGCTCATAATGTGTATAAAGATAAACAGCTGTTTAACACGTTTTCCCGTCTTTATTTTGATCGATGTAAGGTAGAGTTCTACTGCATTGTTGTTTTACCAGATATCTAAAATACTGGTGAACATTCGACCGCGGCAAAGAATCGCCACCGTATTCAAAGTAACGCAATAACCTAATTTAGATTTAATTAACTAATTAATTTTAGAGTTATTAAGCTTTCATGACATCAAGGGGCTACCGGTCCCAGGTACTTTTAAGCGTGGACTGCGATCGTGTTTCGCTATGGACACTGACGAGTCCGTTAAAGCCTCCTTGAACATGATAATGTAGTTTATCGCCACTACGCCATGTTATTATCACCATCACTGAATCGGCGGCTTGTGTGTCTTCCTACCCGCAAATCGAGACACCTCATCCGCCACCCCACGCCAACTATTCGGTAATGCTTCCTAAATTCAAGGCTTAGATTAGAAAGAAAACATTCATTAGGCACATGTAACAAGTTCACACAACAAAAAATAACCTACTGTTGTACCCGATCACTGCTACTATGAGTCAAGTATACATGAATCAGTGTCAGATTTAACCTCACTAACGCCGCCGTATGGTGATTTCAATTTGCTTATTTTACATTCAACGAAATTCGTACGCCGCAATAGGACTCAAGCTAGGTAAAAGATAATTGTGTGTTCCTAATTTATCCATGGATATCAGGCGCGGTCCACAACCAGAAATTAAGTTGGGAAGGGTCACCCCGGATAACCGATAGACACTAAGAAAAACATTTAAAAGACGATTTTATATCAACAGTCTCTGGATTTATTTTTACAAAAACAATAATGGACATGGACAAGTTTATTTCCGGGGCAATAGTTCGAATTAAACAGGTTTTCTAATTTATTGAGGCATGTATTTAAATCGATATCTGAAAATTCCCTTTTCTCAAACAGAATATTACAAAGTTAAACCAAAAATACTGACTTGCACACTAAATACATCAAATTCAATATAAAGGGTGTAAAAGTACCTTTAAAGAAAACAAAGGGTACTTGTTCTCCCTACCACTGCGGTTATTACGGAAATATTGGGGTCCAAGTTACAAATTTTTCACAGCTGTTTTTGTAAAAACTAGTTTTTCAGGTTATAACTTTACTTAAATTACCTCCATGACCTGTTTACTATTCAAAGCATCCACTAGCACAATGTTTTAAGAGTGCTACATTGAGTTAATTTGAGTTTTACCGTAAAATTTGATTTTTGACCCCAACAAAAAGTCGTTTCCCAGCAAAATTTTATTTTGGGGTTAAGTACTTAGTTTGATGTTCAGAATGCTAGGCTGTGCGATGGGTCATTTACATCCTGCAGGCTTAGCACGAGAACCGTAGAGAAGGGTTTTGTCGACGGAAGAAAAGACAAAAATGACGTTTCCGTGTAGACAGTAGAAAGATTTCTACAGTCTGTAGCACGGCGATTATAAAATCAAATGTGAAGAGAAGTGTCTTCACTACCCTAGACAACTGTCTATAATGTCAAGCATGACGTACCATTTTTCTCCGATTTTGACAGTTTGGATTAGAGAACTTTCTTCCGAAATAGTCTACATTAAAAAGGACCTAGACAGAGTTTCTTTAGTTATTTTTTCGTTAAATCTAATAATTTTAGGCGGTGCTTTATAATACACTATATAAAGTAATAGGTGCTTTGTTGTATTCCGTAGTAGTATAACTACCATCTTCTATTTTTGAATTTGAATAAATTCATTTATTTCTTTACTAACATGTTGGGTTCAAATCGACGATACTATTTAAGTTTTTATATGGGTAAACTTGAGCGTAGATGGGAAAGAGATGCTGTTAGGGAGCTTGTGGGAGCCTTCGATCTCCCAGAAAGTGAGCCGGTATATTTAAAATTTCATTCAATTTGAACCAGTAGTTTAAGAATTATAACTAATCAAAGTTCCTTAGTTTTGTCACTCACTGACTGACTGATTGACTGATCATCAAAAGTCTAAGGCACTCCTAGCAGACATAGAAGCTTAAAAAAAACTTACCAACCTTTTAAATAAAAGATTGACTTGGCCATCGCATCGCATTCGCCAATGTTAAACAGGCCATTGTAATAGCTAATCGCCATGGCATTGGCCAATGTGATGCAGTGGCCAAGTCAATCTTGTATTTAAAACATCAAAGGTTTTTAAGTAGGGATTAAATATATTAACTGACTTGGTATTACATGGATCTCACTACTTTTTACGGTAAAAGTGAGTTGCTCGGCTTGGCTTTTTTTACAAGTTTTGTTTTTGGTGGGATATGTACTTACTTTTTGCGTGACGCCATCACAATACACATCGCAACACACAGTACGGTGTACTTGCACACAAATCCGTTTTAATATTTAATTTAGCCGCACTAGGAGCAAACAAATCACAGATAATTCTAAATTTATGTCAAACATTCAGAATTTGCGTTATGTTATTGAAGAAAGGTCCGCTCAAAACAATGCTTCTTTGAGAACGAAACGCAGCAATATGATAAAATTGGCTGGTAATTACACGTCACTAGCGACTACCCCGTTGCTATGGAAAAGTCACACTGTCTATGAAGAAACCTAAGTCTAGGTGTGACCTCGTGCTCGGGAAGGAGAGATTTTGAGAAGTGTAGACAAGCGATTTCTATTCTATAGTAGAGTAGAAATAGAAAGCGTCGTGCTAAGCCTGCTGTAGGTATCTACTGTTTAATGGTATTAGAACTGTTTTACTGAACTGATAACAACCTAACCTAACATAACCTAACCAAAAAAATAACACATAAGTGACATGTCACATGTCCCACATGTCAAATGTACTCACGATAAGAAAAAGAAAACCTGTCACCCTAACCTAACCTGAACGATTTAGAGTGCAAGTTAGTATTTTTAATAAACAATTCGTAATTTTCCGATGCACTCACCACATTTTTGGTGTGAATTCGATAAAAAGGTCATCTCGTTTTGTGTGCTTCTTTAGTTTTTTTTGGACCTCTTTTGTTAATCAATTGAATTTTTTGCACAGCATTCATTTTTCTTGTAGGTATGCATTCAGTTAATAATTATTGGAGTTACCTAGCGTGCTTAAAAATACAGTACAGATGTACCTACATTTAAACTCGAATGACATTCGTTCATATATTTCGAAGAAGAAGAAGAAAAAACAACTAACTTATTGACTAACCTACATGTGCTAAACCCCCTCCCAAAAAAAAATCCTGGATCCGCCCTTGATCGTATGCATAACCTCTTCCTTTTCTTGAAGTCTACCTACTAAAAAAATGTGAGATTGGTATCGCTACGTATGCTGACACATTCCGCACCGTGTGGGGAAATGGCTTGGTTTTTGTAAGGTTTGCACCCACCAAAAAACACTGCCGTGAGCCTAGTCGCCTTGGAGGATAGGCCGCGAGAACTGCTACGCATGCCGTTTCCATTCAGCGCAGCCCGCCTTCGGGCTCAAAACTTCTCTGGCCATATGTCTGGGCTTACCTGAGACATCGCCACCACTCTCGAGAGCCGTGCAATGTGACAGCAGCACGCACCTGGGTCAACAGCTGGCATACTGACGAGTTCAGTGTGGCTATAGGCATGCATCAAGGGTCGGCTTTGAGCTCGTACCTCTTCCTGTTGATTATGAATGCTTTGACATCGCCAATACAGGAATGGGGTCCCAGCTCCATACTGTTCGCCGACGACATTGTTTTAGTCGGTGAAAATGGACCCGAGATCCAGAGCAGAATGGCATCCGAAGCTGGAGAATGTTGGCTAGAGAATGATGATGATGACGTACCGTAAACTGTAATATCTGTCGTAAATAGGTAAAAGGCTAACGGTGTTATTTTAATGGACAAATTAGCTGCAGACTTGATGGCTTTTACTTTCCGACTGACCGACGAAGAGCTTTCTTCTCGTCTGTGTAAAGAATTAAAGAAAAAAGTATCTTACATGGCCGAATCTGGACGGTCAATGCTAAGGATTATTTTCTTTTTTCTGACTGTATATCGATCTATATATCGAGAACCTGAAAAAATAAAGTCATCTATGGTCTTACTTAGGTACTTACTTACCAGAATCAGATGAGCCCTTTAGGGTACACTATCAATATCAAAAACCATCCTTTTTTTTGGTAGGTGGGAAATTATCAAATGATCCCTCCCGCTCTAGGCCGAGCGTAAGGGAGTGCAGACTTCTACTGACTAAAACCCGCCCATTTTCCTTCTTAGCCCTTTGTATATCCCGCCTTGGCAGGCTTCGGCCCTTGCAGACATAGATTAATATACCGGTACTTGCAGACCCCTTCCAATGATCAAACACTATCCTGTGCCCTGCTAGTTATTGGCAACCCGTGTGGCTTTTAAGCGTGAAAATGTAACAGACGAATTTATATTATTAGTAGGTATACCTAAATATTAATAACCAGTCGGCTGCAAATTCTCATTTCCCATGGAAATTTTTAAATGACACTGGGCACTCACAGTACGATTGGTCCATAAATTCAAGGTCGCTCAGCTAGTTAATAGCCACAACTTGCTTGGAGTCTCTGAGGAATCCCATCTGAACTGAGTTCATCCGACAGAACACAGAATAAGTAAGCTAAAGCGACTGGGCCGGCCATATTAGCGGATCATTCCCACTAGTTCTACTGCACAGTTACACGACAGAACTAGTGGGAATTCTTTTTCCCACTAGTTCTACGATTTAAGGTGGTACGAAATCGTTGAACTAGCGGGAACGAAAAGCCCCATTAGTTCTACTGGTTTTATTAAACAATTTATAGTAGAACTAATGGGACTTTTCGTTCCCATTAGTTCCACGATTTCGCACCACCTTGAATCGTAGAAGTATGTGGAAACAAAAATCCCACTAGTTCTATCGTAGAACTGTGCAGTAGAAGTAGTGGGAATGATCCGGTGGAGCGACGTTCTTCGCAGGGTGCAGGGTGGCTGGTAGCAACTGGACGACAGTTGCCGACAATCGAGTTAAGTGGCCTGCGATTTTTGAGGTCTATGTAGGTACAGCAGTGAATTGCTGTAGGCCGATGATAATAATATGTTCTACTTGAATCACCGCCGCCGCGCCGTGCTAGCAATAGATAATTAGTTAGGGTAGGGTGGTAGCAATTTAAACCACCAAAAGTTTGAAGAGTTCTAGCGCGGTCGTTATTGGAATCTAAGAAAATATTTTTATCTCAAAACATAGGTTATTTAATAAACTACCAAACTGCGTTAACGCAAAGTACGCGCTATCTAATTTCGTATTCTGTTTTAAGATGGTGTTATTTACAATCAGCTAAAATTTATCCACCTAAAAATTCTGTTAATGCAATTTAAGTACTTATTATTGTAAACATGTTTCGTAATTAAGAAATCCTTGTCGCCTCTACAATTCAATCCGACTGCTAACTATCACCTGACTGGGAACCCTACAAGTGAGATATTAGTGACCAAAACTCCAAATTCCGAAGTTTCACCTTTTTTTTGAATATTAGATTTAAATTACATATCGGGTAGCAGTATAGAGGGGCGGGTACTCGGCAGGGCGGCGATAACTATGACTTGGTGCTGACCTAGCGTTATGGTTGTTGCATAGTGCGGAATGTCGTATATACATTTCTTCGGGTGACAAGGGGGCGGCAAATTGATTAATAACGTGTAGTCGGCGTAGATGCTGCGTAGGTGCTGGGGTAGCACTCACCGCAACATCAAGACGTAGTCAGCAGAACCGATAATTACTATTGTCGTCATCGAAATTAATTAATATGAACAAAGACTGCCAAGCAGTGGCGTATTTTCTTTGCTATACGCCACTGGTTATGGCACGGGGCGGCCGAAGCCGACCCATGTTTACTAAAGTTCGGCCGTTGAGAGAATGCGTTCCTGACACGTCGCGATTGAACTGACGACGTAACTTTGTAATGGCGTTGCAGTTACGATAAAAATATTTTTGCTGGTTGTTTACCGTTTTAACAATTGATGAGCATTAAAACAACATTATTATATCAATAATCAATGAATGTTATAATTTTGTGCCAAACTGAGTGTCAAATAACTTGGTAAACAATATTTTTCTAAATCTATACTGCGCTATTACAAGGTTATGTCAGCGCTTTATATTTGTAGTGCTGTGCTAAAAATAACAGGCAAGTATCGTAATCTGTTCTTATACAGTTACTTATACTTATATTTTAATATAAAATAATACGCTTTGTTTTTCTTTTTAAGAATTTGAAAATAATGGACTATAAGATAACTTTTATGAAATATAAAAATAAAACTATGACCAAACTAATTATACATGTAGGCGAAGATGATGAAGACACCACCTCCTCAAGCGAATCGGAGTCTGATTAACATTCTGTACGCACATTCAATTCAATGTGCTTACTTTATTGCATAGAAATACAGATTGTAACTTTGTAACAAAGAATAAATAAAACAATTTTATTATATGAATATTAAATTACCTTTTTTTGGTTTCCACTTAAATAACTAAAATATAAATTTTAAATGATTCCGCCAATTTAAAACGAAAATAATCTTAAAATAATGCGGCGGTTCATTTTGGAGGAACGGTAACGAACTCAGTGTTATGTTGTGCCCATCACTAGTCGTGACTAACTGATAGGTGTCAGGAACGCATTCTCTGAACGGCCGTAGTATAGATACAAGCACTGTAGTATTCTAGCCTGTCGCCTACCTTCTATTTTTAACCGACTTTTTTTCCAAAAAGGAAGAGGTTCTCTATTCGTGTGTATGTTTTGTTTTTATGTTAATTGGAAATAAGGAAATTTAGCTTAGCGCAGATAGCGCTAAGCTAAATTTCCTTATTTATTATAGTTGTTGTATGTTCTCTCATCTATTTCAGAACGCATGCATGAAAGTAGGTTATAAAATGTAAGTCTGAATAATTGGAAATGTCAAAAAAAAAACATCATTCAAGTTGTTTTTTTTTTCCTATAGCAGCATTATACTTATTGAGCCATCATTGAAACATTCCTCCAGTGGGTAGTAACATTTGTCAATAGGCAAGCTAAACTGGGGTACTCAGAGATATTTAATGATTACTTAGGCCCTCATTTAGTAAAGATTTGACATACTTTTGTATGACAAAACTGTCAAAACCTTTACTAAGTGAAGTCCTAAGTAATCAATAAAGCTCTGAGTGCGGCAGTAAGTGCTTGTTTGAATTTTTAATGGCAATGGCATTCGGTATTTTATTATAAATTTTTGTAGCCTTTCCGAAAAGGCTTTTACGCGTTATAGACCGGGAGATGATGACACAAAATACTTAGTCATTGGTACCAGTATATGGCGGTTCTTGAGGGATTTACGCAATGTCTACCAGCGCACATACGTTGATTTTACGCTTTTAGGCGGTCAAAATAAGAAAAAGTAACTAGTATTGTAAAAAATATAATATCGAATGAAAATAGGGTATTTGCTGAACACAATTCAATGACTCTTGATTCTGGAATAATCGGCGTTGTCAGTGATTTATTGTGATAATCTAAAGTTAATCAGATGGCCAAGTCAATCTTTTAATTGAAACATCAAAGATTTTTAATATTGATATTCACCTTATGTTGTTGTTAGGTTAGCAAATTACGTAATAAGACTGAATAACTTAACTGATTTGATCTTACTACTTTTTACGGTAGAAGAAAAGAGTTGCGCGACTCTGCTTTTTTACAAGTTTTGTTTTTGGTTGGATCTCATTTCTTTTTATAGAAATCTATAGTTAATTGTTGACTAATTATAAATTTGGTTTACACAACAAAACACTTGGTTTATTGGAACTTGGAGAAGTCTTATTTATCGATTTATAGAACTGTTAGAGTACTCGACCAGACGAATCAAACGAGTCCAAAATCGATGGGTTTTCGTCGTTTTATGACTGGGTTCCTATGGCCACGTTCCAGCTCCATCAACAGACCCTGGAGACAATCTAAAGACCGGCGCGGCGCCGCGCCGTTGGCCATGGAATAACTAAAATAACAATCCACCACGGGCCAGTGGGGGTTTGGTAGATGTCACATATCTTCGAATTTTCTTCTATGGGGCTCCGTAGCGAGCATTGATCGGCGCCCTCTTGGACCCTGCGCCCGGGTGCTACGCACACTCTGCACTATAGGTAAAGACGCCTCTGGTTAGGTCGTCTAAAGATACATGAAGTCATCGTCGGCTTATCTCGTTTCTCCACATTTTATGCTCATTGCAGCCTAGGAGATTCAGTGTTGCCTGCTGCTTGTAGGCAAAACAGGAAGATCTAATTTTGAAATTAAACTTAATTTATTATTATTTCTGTAGAAATATTTAAATATTCTGTACTTTTGACTACATCGTTATATTGCTAAAAAAATAACTAACGATAAAATAACGATAAAAAAGATAAATCAAAGCAGAAGAATTATTAAGGCTGTGTAATAGAATCTCCTTTAACGCACAGATGGTATTGGATTTTTTGGCATAGCCTTTTGACTTCAAATAAGTGGGGTTAAATCACATTATCAGCTAGAGAGCCAAATCTGATAACCGAACCGAGAAAGTATGCTAAAAAAGAGTTCTATGGCGTCTCGTGTAGTGCTCTATGTATAGTCTGTTTACTAATCCTAAATTTATTCCCTAAAAATATAAACTGTCAGCGGGTCGAACTGTATATTTTTTTGGTTGGCAACTCTGCCATATAAATAGCGGCAAATTCAAAACTTGCGTAAATTTTAGGAGGATATTAACTTTAACAGTCTCCTGGGAATGAAACATACATAATAGATATTAGAATTACGAGTAGATACTACTAGTTTCGTAGACTACGAACAGTGTCAGATTGCATTGCACTAGACAAAAAAAGTGTTCATCAAATAGAATAAGTTTTGTGGAAAACACTGAACAAAACCCTTTGAACTGAACAAGTCCCTACTAAAGTTTTCGCTATTGTGATATTTTTGTTCGGAGACGGTTTATGAGAAACTCCAGTCCTCTACGATGCTTTTTCAGTTTTGCTTTTACAGCTCCTAAAATAAAAACATAAGTCCTTTTTGCGTATTTCCAAAAGTTTTGACTTATTTAAATCTAGGTTTTACAAGAAACTTCAGACCTCTACGATGTTTTTTCAGCGAGATATCGGCGATAACGTATTTTTCACCGTTTCAATGGCGCGGCCATGGCGTTTTAGTCATAAAGCACCTAAAATATAAACCTAGGGTTTTTTTTTGTATTTTTACATGATTTGACAAATTCAAATCTATGTTTTACAAGAAACTTCAGACCTCTACGATGCTTTTTCAGCGAGATATCGGCGATAACGTATTTTTCACCGTTTCAATGGCGCGGCCATGGCGTTTTAGTCTTATAGCACCTAAAATATAAACCTAGGATTTTTTTCTATATTTTTACAAATTTTTTACACATTGAATCTGTTATTTACCTAAATTGCAGGTCTCTGCAACGCTTAGTTTTAAATATCTCCGTGGACGCGCGGTTCTCCGCGTTTCGATGGCGCGGCCACGTTCAAATCCTTATAACTTTGTAACTATAACTTGGACAAATTTATGGTTTTGAGAATCAACTTTTACAAACTTTTACATAAACTTGGTACAGTTTTTTTTAAAAAAAAACGTCGTGGCCGCGCGGTCGAAACGCACACAGAATTTTTGTGTTTTGGCTTTCGTAATTTTTGAAGTGAAAATTCTTTAGGCACGTTGGGCACATTTTTATGATATGATTTTTACTCGAGAAGTACGGGTGGATAATAAAGGGTGTAAAAGTACCCTTAACGCTAACGAAAGTCACTTATTCTCCCCATCACTGCAATCATTTTTTTGTTCTAGACCATACCTGCGAACCCCCTAGTTACGGAGATATTGGGTGTCAAAGTTCCAAAATTTTCACAGCTGTTTTTGTAAATCCTAGTTTTTCAGGTTATAACTTTACTTAAATTAGCTCCATGCCCGTTTACAATTCAAAGCATCCACTAGCACAATGTTTTAAGAGTGCTACATTGAGTTTTACCGTAAAAAGAGACCCCGAAAAAAAAATCGTTTCCCAGCAAATTTTTTTGCATAGGTGTACCTACTTAGTTTGATGTACAGAATTCTTGGTTGACGTATGTGTGAAGGGTTAATTTACACCCTGTATATTACGAATTTTTGTGGGGCCCATGTAGTCCGAGGGCCCCTTATCAGTTATGCGGCTGATATGGCGGTATCTACGCTTCTGCCAATACTCGTCTTTCAGTTGGCTAACTACCATAAGACTTAAAGGGAGACGTAAGTTAGTTTAAGGCAGCAGAAGACACAGATCAAATAGTATAGATTTCGTCGATTTTTACACAGGGAGTGCATTCGATGGCTTTCTATAGGGTGGCTATTGAGAACTTTGATGTCCTCTCAAGTAACTAGCATTATAGGTGCAACTCAAAAAAAAACTTATTAGTACCTACCCAACAAAGAAAGGAATAATTTTTAGGATTCTGTATTGCATTGTTAGGGTGCTGCGTTGCGTGTCGCGGGTTCAATCCCCGCACGGAACAAATATTCGTGTGACCTACAGGTAGTCTGGGTAGTTGTGTATGTGAGTAATGTATCTGAACGCACCCAAGATACAGTAGAAATTCCTAATGTTGGGTAACGTTTATAAAAAAATGAGATATCCGAGGTGAAGTGTAAAAAAACCAGTGGGAATAGGCTTATAGGGACGCTTCATCACTGCTACTTGAACCATGACTGAACTGTCAGACATTTGTACCATGAATTTTATTCGGAGGGTATAGTTTGTGCATGTGGATTGAGTGATCCTCTCTTCAATCTTAACGAAAATCGATGTGGATTTACTTAAAAATTGTTGAAACTTTATGACCAGGTTAAAAAAATTGTTAAACCCGAGATAAAAATGATATGGTCAATAAAGTGGATCACTCACACCGCATGCTTTAAGAAAACGTCATAATGTGTATCTCAGAATATATAGCATTTCCATTTCTTATTTCGATATAGAAAATTCGTAAAAAATTGTTAGAAGCTACTAACAATTTGGGAATTCAGTTGCAAGTCCCGTTTCGAAGTTATTACCATTAATTAGGATCACTCACACCGCATGCTTTAAGAAAACGTCTTATCGTAAATCTCAGAATATATAGCCTTTGCAGTTCTTATTTCTTTATTGAAACAATGAGAAAAATTGTTAGAAGCAACTAACAATTTGAAAATTCAGTTGCAAGTCCCGTTTCAAAGTTATTAACCTTTTTAAATTACTCCAATATGCCGTTTGAGTGATCCATACTTTGACCTCTATCTACTTTTATATACATCATAGGCAAACTGTGATTGATTGCATCTTAAATTGTTAAATGTTTTCCTCTAAAACTTAGCATATCATCCGCTTTTATAAGGGTCATACTTTAAGAAATAGCATGGTTCGTTAATTCCTAAAGGAACAGACTAGGAGTAGGGTAGATATGATTTGTGATTTTGGGAGACTGTAAAAATAAGAATTGATGAGTGTAGTTGTTCAACAACTAGAATTGCCCTAGAAATTAAAATACTTCTTTACCTAAACCTACTGTAACCGTGTTCTGTTAGTAAATTATAACTAACAGAAAGCACGGTGACAGTAGGTTACAATAAACCTGACCAATACGAAACAGATATTTAAATGACGCGCTAATATAAAATCTAAATCGAAACGGGAGTTGCAACTGAATTCCCAAATTGTTAGTAGATTCTAACAATTATTTACGAATTTTCTATATCGAAATAAGAATTGGAAAGGCTATACATATATTCTGAGATACCTACACATTATGACGTTTTCTTAAAGCATGCGGTGTGAGTGATCCACTTTATTGACCATATCATTTTTTCTCGGGTTTAACAATTTTTTTAACCTGGTCATAAAGTTTCAACAATTTTAAGTAAATCCACATCGATTTTCGTTAAGATTGAAGAGAGGATCACTCAATCCACATGCACATGGTTATAGTATTATTCATTATTTCTCATTACCAATAGAACAAACACACATTTGCAGTATTTCTCATCATCAATAGAATAAACAATAGACGTACAATTATTTACCATTGAGTTTGTACATAAATATCCTATAAATTGCAGTGTGCTACTAGGACGCATGCTTTCTGCCGCGCCACCGATTTTGTTAAGTATCTCGCGAACCTAGTATATTTTGTTATTATAATGAACATATTACGAACATTTATTTGCATTAACCCCGATTCAAAATGCGACTGTGGCGCAGCCAGAAAGTACCACGCCCATTGGTTACCTAAATTTTAAGCATTAGGTAGGTGAAAAGGTACGCCTCACTTGGCGTATTTAACAAAACACATGTTAGTTTTTAATAACATTAAGTTCTAGCAGTATCCAAATGTAAATATTCCTTTGTAACGTCGAATTTTCTACTCTCTCTGGGTTTTTAGCCGGAAAATAGTAAAAGATACACAGTTACGTGACGCTGACGTAAACCAGATCTGTAGGCACTGAAACTCACGTATGTGATGATCGACGTAAACGGCAACAGAGGTAGATATAGTGAGATCAAAGTCAACAACAACAGACAAAGCCATATCAGCAAACAAAACCTATAGCTATTTTATTAAATGCTCGCCATTTTCATTGTTACAGTACGGACGAAGACGCTCGCCAGGCGATGATGCTGGATGGTGGTAAGATCAAAGAGATCCAAGTGAAGCTGTTACTCAGCTCCCGCTCAGAGATGCACAAGGTGATCGAGGCGGCGCGGCAGAGCGTCCCCCTGCTCATGGCTGCCGCCGCCGCACCAGCACCGGCGCCCGCACCCGCCCCCGCCCCCGTGCCCGTAGCCCCGCCCGCTCCCCTTCCTGCCACGATACCCCCTGTTCAACCTCTAAACATACCCCCTCTCACTCCGTTTTCGGCCGCACTTGGAAGCAATCCTCTTGCAAGCTTCGGCATTCCTGGGATCGGAAATCCGCAAGAAATTCCACAACCCGCTGTCATTGAACCTCCCCCGCCTATCGTCAGTCCAACGCCCATTACCACTCCTAACGCTGATGATGAGAAAGATGAAGACAGATTAGACCGAAAACGGAACAGGCGGCGCTCGAAGTCGCGCTCCAGATCCCGTGACAGAGATAGGAAAGATCGCAAGAAAGATCGCCGCGATAGGTCCCGATCCCGCGACAGGCGGCGCCGTGACCGCAGTCGCAGTCGAGACCGACGCGACCGTAAGCGAGACAGGAAAGACCGCAGCCGATCCCGCGACCGGTCTCCATCGCGCCGATCTCGTGACCGCAGAAACAATGAAATGTACAGAAGTATTGAAGGGTCCCAGGAAAAGTCGATGAATATGCTTGATGGCCCACCGATGGTCGGACCTCCTTTTGGAAATGCAAAGGGTCTAGGCATGCTATTGCCTTCGCCACAGATAATGCCTTCAAACAACATGATACAAAACAACAACTTAGGTCACGAGCCGCCGATGAGTCGCTTTACTGATGCCTCCATGGCTGACGCATTTAACAAACTGCAAGAGCTCGGCAAAAAACGTAATCCAAATGCATTCCAGGGTGAACAGAACGGTGGCGGCGGAAGAATGCCCAGTCCTGCAACGCGCGGTGGTATGGGTCGCGGCGGAGGCAACTTCAGGCGCGACGGACGTCAAAGTCGTTTCGCCGACGCCGATCAACAGCGAGACTGCAGCGTCGCTATCCGGAACGCACCGAACCATACGAGTTACGGCGACGTCCGACGCTTCTTTCCGTTTTTGATCGATAAACATGGTATCAAAATGATAAATGATAATATGGGACGTCGCACAGGCAATATCTATGTGAGGTTCTGTGACCCTCGCTCGAAACAACTTGCGATGCAAAACAAAAACAACGAGTTGAAGGGTGCTCAAGTAATCGTAGAAGGGCTAGCAGATGAAATTTATGAGGCAGCGGTGGACTCATTCCTTCCGTACCGCCAAGATAATGATGAAGAAGATTCCAATCAGGTTATGACTGGACAGTCAGATAGGCGACGTGACAACATGCGCTTCAAAGTGCTCAAATTAACTGACCTACCACACTTTGTTAAAGAACACGATATAATAAAAGCTTTCAGCGATTTTTCTCTGCTCTCTATTATGCTAAACGAATGTCGCATGACTAGAAGTAAAATTGCCTACGTGCAGTTCGTAAAGCCTGAAGACGCAACACTAGCACTGAAAAAAAAAGAAGGATACATCTTTGGCAGAAGATCTCCAACAATCACTCCTGTTTCAGACGAAGATTATGAGAAAGTGAAACAGCAGGGTGATAAGCAACAGGAGCCGCCAAACATACCTCCAAATATACCACCGCCACAGAAAGAAACTCCTCCTCCGGCAGACGTCGCACTACCGCGGGACCCGCGCCAGAGACGGCAGTTCGAAAATGGACCCGGAGGACCTAAAGGAGGTCCAGCTATGCAAGGGCAACAAAACCAGGGATCACCTTTTTTCACACCACCATTTGGGCAGCAGCAGGGTTTCCCAGGACAGTTTCCGGGACAGCAGTTTGGATCCTTTCCCGCTGCCGGCCCGATGGACCCCCGGACAGGTGCCTCAAACTGGGGTAATCGACCGCAATTTCCTAACCAAATGGATCAGATCGCTACACCCCAAAGCAACGCCAATGCGGCCGATGGAGACAGCGATCCTCTCGACTGCATTCTGATCAAAGGTTTACCAAGAGATGCTACCGACAGAACCATCGTCACGTTCCTCTCTGACACGAACGCAGTGCCCGCGCGAATACATCTCATGCTAGATACGAACGGAATGCCGTCCGGAGACTGCTTCTGTGAATTTAGATCTAAACAGGAAGCGAGGATGGCGACTAATAAACACGGACAAAATCTAGAGGGATGTCGTGTGACTGTGGACTTGGTGCCGCGCAGAGTGGTCGAGGAAGCTTTAGAACCTAAGCAGCCTGACTTACGCGAGGGACTTCTCAGCAATATTCCTCAACAGCAGCCGCCGTTCTTCGACTCGATGCAGGGAGGGCGAGGTGGAGGGTTCCGCGGTGGGTTCAGGGGGCGCGGCGGCGGTGGCTTTGACAGAGGGGGCTTTGATCGAGGCGGTTTTAACCGCGGCGGCTTTGACTCAGGACGCGGAAATTATAGAGGTCGAGGCAGCTTCAACGAGAGAGGTCGTGGGTTCGATCGAGGTCGTGGTGGAAGCCGCGGCAGAGGCTTCATGCGCGGCGGCGGAGCGGGTGGCGGGGGATTCGAAAATGGTCGCATGGACGACGACCATGATCCCGCTCTCGATGACTTCGGAGCTCCAGGTTGCGTTGTGTCCATGGAGAATGTGCCTTTCCGTGCTTCTATAGATGATATCATGGACTTCTTCTCAGACTTCGAACTGACCCAGGACGATGTAATCAGGCGATACAACGAGCGAGGCCAGCCGACTGGCGACGCTCGGGTCGCGTTCCGGACGCCCTTCGACGCGCAGCGCGCTGTCAAGACGCGCAACATGAACTCGATCCACGACAGACGGATAAATTTGAGTATTCTATAGTATAATGCCAGGAGCCTAATAAGCTCCGATTCAGACTAGTTTCTAACAATGTAAATATTTGAAGGACAAATGCGAGAACTGTGAGAACATTACCCATCGTGTTGAACGAGGTTATGGTATTTCAAAGTCAGTTAAGTGAATTCTTGCAATAATAATTGCATATACCTATGTAACGTCGTAATAGGACATTTACCTTTATGTATCTAGGTTAATAAATTGAATAAAAAATGTTTTATAATTAAATTCGGAGTTTTATTTCTCAAACGCAACACAGTATTACTGAAGTTTACATTAATATCATGGTTTGTGTAAATAAGAGAGCATTTTATAAACCACTGACTGTGTCCAGGAGAGATAATAAAACACAAAATTATTCCATCATTTTAATGTATAATTATAGCTTTTGCTTAGGTACATAGTCTTATTTTAGTATCCCTTTGACTAGAACTTTGTTATACAAACTAAAGTTTGACATACCATAGCTCCACCTGGACACGAAATACATTTAATACATTACACAATATAGGTATATACACAACATACATGCAGTTAAATATTTATATTAGTAACGAATTCTTATCCAGATGATCATTATTAATTTCAAGTAAATAAATGCCGAGCTACAATAAGTTAAAACTGAATGTGGTGGTTTGGTAATTAATTGCACTGCTATTTAAGGCAAAAATATGAAAAGAGCACCGCATGCTTAACAATCAACTTTTAGTTGATCTAACATAATGTGATCAACTGTTAAAAACGTAGTCAAATTAATTTAGATTTTATTTTGCAAAGTTGACCGGTATTATACATTTAGCTTTATGTATAGCTGACACATTCTATACAATAATGGCTGGACTCAACCAAAGCACAGATGACCGAACCAGAGAGGTGACGTGCGGGACTCCACATTGTGTCTCTCTTGTGATTGATTAATTGTTGCACGTTTCCACATCAACATCTTAGTTTTGGTGGAGTCCAGAATTTAAGCTCAATAAACTAAGCAATCCGGAAATAAAGATTAAAATACAAAACTGTTAAAAAATCAAAATATAGTACATACCAACAACATAGAATGTAAAAGTAGTTAATGGAAAGTTGAAGAAATGCGTTCACAGAAGAGATCAGACCTGAATTATTATTTATAAACCTTATTGAATTTTACGAACACCTTAACAAAACATTGAACAGGAAAATTTCTAAGTAAATTAACCTTTTGTGAGTTGTAAGAGAATTATACCGAGTTAGTATAGTGTGTATCACTCAACCAACTTGAATGCTATCAAGTACAACATCACTACTCTCCCTTTCCACGACAATATTCAACCGAACAGCAAAACTAAAACAATATTGTGATGCGATAAACTTAATAGATATAGTGGCAAACTCCGTGTATAAGATCATAAAGAGATACTCTTTACAGACGAAATATAAATTAATGAGTAATTTTTAACAAAATTAGAGTTACACCCCTTACTATAATAGATTCGTGCAATGTTTTAAGGCACATGAGTTCAAAAAGTGGGGAATCTGGGTGTGATTTCCGCCTCGATTGCTTGTTGCAATCACACCCGAGCCGCAGGCGAGGTTCTTATGGAACAAAGAACGGATTTGGGGGGAGGGGGCACGGACGTTTGAGACGTACAATACAAACTAAAACACAAATCAAATTGCCAGAGTTGTTGTAATAAAAATGACGTTTGGAATAGGTATTTTTCGAAAAAAATCAAGCATCTACTGGAGAGATGGATGAACAATAAACTGCGGTCAAAAATGATTTATCGCGATTTTTATTATTTATTTATTAACATTATAAATAATTGTAATTAAGCAGTTAGCGCACTTGCAATTTTCATGTTCACGTAGGAAAAGATTGTTAATTAACGAATGTATAATTCATAGAAAAATCGGGATAAAAATTGTTTGACCGCGGAGACGCGGTTTCAAAGGCAAATCTTTTTATTACGAATTTTCCTCTTCTTTTTTGATCTTTTTTCAAATTTGAAAAATGTCAAATTATTTTAGAAATATTTGCAAAAAACCAAACCCCATTTATTTTTAAACGGTAAAAAATATGCGAGTTTTTTGAAAAAAAAAAATGAACCGGAAAGCTCTTTTTGACTAGACTACTTGTGCCCAGAAAAATACCCTGGTTCCGCCCCTGTATGGAGCCGATAACTACAGTAACAAATGCCCACGTGTATTAGACGTCTTTCATTACACTTTCGATGAAATAAAAAAAATATTTAAAATATTTAGAAACACAATTTAAATATTCAAAAATGTTTACGTCGGACGTCGTAACGATTTGTTTTTGTCAAGATTGAAAAACAACTATCACCGCCGACTATAGGAATTGAATCAACTTGGACTGGTATAAGTATTTTTTTTTAAAGTCGTGATAAATGTTAAAAAACCACAAGTGCGAAATACATTGCATCTTGAACCTAATGGTAGTCCGATATGAGGCAGTTTTCGAGAAAGTGTATTAAAAATAGTCTTGAAACGGGTATGATGAGCGGCAGTGACGTAGCTAAATCAGAACTGATGTCCCATTCATGTTCATAATAGGATGAATTATATAGCAAGGATGTGCCCAATACAATTTTGTTGAAAACAACCCCAGTGCATCTAGCCAAGTGCAATAGCTCTTAAAACGTAACATAACTAAGATAAACAATTAAAAACAATAAGTTACACGCATAATGTATCAAATATTTGGATCTAAAGCGACCCTCGCCGCTCTCGCTTGTCCAGTTTAACCACTGCCTGTAGAGGATATTTGGAAGTACTTAGAGGAAGAATGACTTAGTCGGGGAAGTGGCGCCTTGACATGAAATATATGTTATGGAAGCCATTTGAAGAAGTTTCGACTTTTCATATTATTTGTGGAAGTTTTAAGGGAAGTTCTGTTGGCAGCTTTATGACGATGTCTGACCTATTAATTAGGTTCAAATATTATATAACAAGAAAGAGGAAATAATATAAAAAAGTAAGTGTCCTGGTAGGCAGTGGTAACACTGGTATGCACATAAATACTTAACAACTATTAAATACTATTATATTCCGCAATATTTATTTATATATGCATATTACAACATTAATTGTATGGAACCGTACGGAAGCTGAGACATTTCAATAGACCATTAAAGATAAATATGTCTTACACGTTCTTAACGTTTACAAAGACACTTGAATGATTACAAATTACTATTTTATTCTCAAGTATTTTCTCAAAAAGACTGCCTTTTAATTCCATTTTATTGAAATTATTCGCATTAATTATCATTTAAATTAAAAAAATAGACATACAAAATATATTATTTGTAGTGCTACAAGAAGAAAGTTCACATGAAACTGACACAAGATAACAAAAACTATATTTCCTAAATTCTATTAAATACATAGACATACATTATTTTATTAAATGTAGAGTAACAGTAAATAGTTCCAAAACTGCCGTGGTCAAATATATTTTTGGGCTGGCAAACTTTACAGAGAAATAAAATGACCATAAATTTTAAATCTGAATGTTATTCTGCTTTATATTATAGTCAGTCAAAATCAAACCTTTATGAAATAAAGAGTATTGTTCTAATGAATAGGTACAAACGGAATGCAGTAATTAGAATTAAAAAATATTTGTGAAGGTACGGCGTTAATACTTTTTATAGAAAAATAAAATTATGGATGCAACCCAACTGCGTAATCGAGGTGCATAAATGTAATGTGTAGTGGAATATAACCACATTTGCCACTAGTTTAACCTTTCAAACGCCAGAGCATAAACGCATTTATTTTATTTGACAAGTTTCTATTAAACAGCAGTTAAAAAGGTTGCTTCAGTTTTTTGTCGGCTGTAGCCGACGGTGTCGTGTTGGGCACATTTTCATTTGACGGCTATACTCGACCATGGCGATCAAAAGGTTAAGGCAGATAGGTAGCTATTAACTGTACGCAGGAGGGTTTCTGTAAAAACTGTTTGAAAAATCTAGTCCATCTATGTGGTCCCTGTTAGAAGTAGTGGGCCCAATATAAGAACGTGTCACTACTTCCTTACAACGAATACAGGTCTTGGGCTTAACAAAAGATGACACCCACGATGTGAAATCTTTGATAACAAGCTGGCATTTGGTATATGTATAACCTATATAATTATGAAACCTGATTAATGACTAAAATTCTAAATCCCTCTGTTGTAACGTCTTCAATGTACAGTTCAGCGTTTCATACACCCAGCTTCTGCAGGTGATCAGAGATGTTAAAAACATCTTTGGGGTACCATCATCAGCATATTAATGTTCTGTTGGAGTGGGATAAGCTACCAAGCGGGCCTAGTGCGGATTGGTAATTTTATTTATTTACCACTCATTATAGCAACATTCACAGGTCTTCGATTTTTTTTTGTTCTAGGACATGCGTTTCGTCACGATGTTTTCCTGTACCGTTTTTGAGAGCAGTAGTGATGAAAAAAAATTTCACAAAGTAATGCGCCTGCCTGAGTTCGAACCCACGACTTACTGTTCGTAAGTCGGTGTCGCTCTGGGATATATTCAGGAATATTTTCTCCCTCGATAGCACAAATTGGCTCAATGTATTTGTGACTCCTTTATTTTTTTTATTTTTTCTCCACTTATACCGGGCCCACAAGTATTCGTGAACTACCAACCAGCTACAATTTGGCTTACCAAACGAACCTAAGTTTGGTCCGTCAACTGTAGAACTTATGACTACACATTGAGCTTACGCTAGATATTTATAAACATTAATGTTAACATCGATTAGGAACCATTCGTCTATTACAGCACAAAACATAAGACTTTTTAATAGAACTTCAATAGTGGTCAGTTAAAGTTTTGAATGAGGTGACAAAATATACCGAGTTGATATGAGAGAGGGGCATTAAATTACACTACGTATACTATACGTGTTTAGTATTATTTCGATACGGTACAAAAATAAAATGAGGTTTTTTTTTTCAAATAAACTTACTAGCTTACAAATCAGAGTAAAACGCAAACACCCTTTAATACAAATAGGCAACGTCGCACGCGCGCGTCGCGTCAAGGCGATCGGGCGGCGCGTCAGAGCGGCAACAACGCATCTCAGATTTATCGTTTTAAGGTGCATGACCTATGCGTATATACATAATCAGCTGTTAGGAAAGATACATCGTGTTCAAACGGGGCAAAAACTTAAAAAATCATTTGCGACTAAACTACTGCTCCTATTTAATTGATTTTTGGTACAGAGCTTGAAAATGGTACCTAGTTTATGCTGTTTAAAGGAAAGCCTCTCTGTCGTATCAACTTTGTATTTCATGTCTTCTTTCTAGGCTCGTTTTTCTAGCGGTAAGTCTTAGACAGACTCTCAGTTCGGATTTACAGATGAACGAACGCCTGTGGAACGTCCAATCTCGGTGCATAAGAATAAGAGTGATTTTCATATCGTTCTTATTTTTTTTTATTTGGTTGCAGAAATATTGGAAACTCTCGAATGATTACATACAAATCGTATGATACCACTGAATAAAAAAATAAAGTCTTTATGGTGTGTCATAATTTACGAATAATCCTACAAAAGGAGTGCATTTAACCGCTAGATGGTGCTAGTGGCAACAGACTATTTTTAGAAATACAGTTCGTTCCCATTATTCATATAATTCGGAAGTATTAATAAATTAAACACTATTTTAGTAAATACTTCCCCATTAATGTCGGATTAATATATAATTATGTTTGTGCTCATGTTATTAATGCTAATTTTGGTATATTCTTTGAGATAGGTCCACTAGCGCCACTCGCGGCAGTTTCTACAAACAATGCCTCCGTATTGTTCTAAGTGCTACAAGCCTTGAGGCCTCACTATCCGTTATTCCGTTTAATCTCGATTACTTCATCAATTTAAATAATTAAATATAACTCATCGCCTAAGTCCAGACATGGGAAACAATGTCTGAAAATCATTACAATTGTAACTAAGTTTTCTTTTAGTAGGTACTATGACATGACTGCCCTAGAAATAATGTGTTTACGGATCATGTACAGTAAATTTCAAAATAGCGCACCCATCTTTTCATAAATGGTTAGGATTTTTTTGAATATAAAATTCTATCGATTCGTATTCTGAAAATCCTAACCATTACGCAAAGATTGTTCAGCTATTCATTTTAAATGAACCTTGCACACATACATTATTTTTTAAATTGATTATTTTTCCGACCCAAATATCGACCAATAGAATTGCACCATTCGACGTCACGTGGTACAACCTACATGGTATTAGACTGATAATTTTTTGAAAATTTTCTCTGGTAGTTGCTATATATAAAAAACAAAACATGATCCAGTCAAATTAACCACACGTCAAACTGACAGGTTGAATTCAATTGTGAAAATTGGAGATTTTGCATGAAAATGAGTCGATTTGGAGTTTGTTCTCTGTCCACCATCGATAAAAAAGTCAAAGGAAATGTTCCCATTAATACGGAGAAGGCAAAAAAAAACAGTTTGGAACCAATTTACTACTTTTTGTACTGAGAGGGAATACACATTGAGTGCTGAAACGAGTGAAGCGCAATTGGCAAACATTATGAAAGATGACGCTTACAATATGAAGAAAATGGATGGAGAAGACTATAAGGAAGGTACAATAAAAACAATGTGGAATCAGACTGCCAAATTAATTATATTATTTGTACATTTCGTCTCATGGTGCAATTCTATTGGCCGACATTTGGGACGGAAAAATAATCCCCCGAATACCACACGAGCTTCAAAATTATCTGGCATTTCCCTCAAGGTTCCCTGCAAACAAATAAAATCGTCAAGTTTTTCAGGAAAAATCACGAGCGCGAAGCGCGAGTGATTTTTTAACCTGAAAAACTTGACTCCTTCATTTGTTTGCAACGAACCTATCGGGAAATACCCGATAATTTTGAAGCTCTTGTGGTATTATAAGTGATTATTTTACTTATTACGCTCAGATATAAGCAGATTTAGAAAATGAAAGTCATATTGAACAATTAAAATTGACGAAGGACATAACAAATACTAGCCTTTGATGGTAATCGCTATCGGAGTCAACAAAATTCTTGGGAGTAGCGTGTGCGATTGTACTTGCGTGATGAAAATAGATGGCTCGTACTTACTTGTGCCCATTTTAGAACTTTGAACTGACACTTGACAGGTTCACTATCCATAGCCAACGAATGGGAAAGGCCCGTTAAAAGTTAATTGTAGATGGCATGACGATAGCTTAGTCACAATCTGACCAATGACGATCGTTGGAATTAGTTACACCAGCGCTATTAGTTTCAGCGTTTGCCATCCCGATAATGTGCCTTAGTTCCGTGATAATAAAGTAAAAAATAACTAAGCCTCGTGATTTTCTCTATGCAAGCACCTATTATCTACTTACGCCGTGTAACGACGCAATAATATCAAATGGTATCCTTGTATCTAACAATAATTTGTTCGTCATAATAACGTTTATCGTCGCACACACAACTCTAATGCGATCAAAATAAGAATAGGATAGACACGCTATATTTTAGCAGTTTACAAGAGAATTCCACTTATAGAGAAGTGTGAAAGAAACAGGCATGAGCAAGAAGGGGCAACTACCACCTGTACTGGCCCCGCGTGCTGGATTACAAGCCCATTCCCTCTCATAGAGAGGAGGCCTGTCTCCCAGCAGTGGGAACATCATAGGCTGATGATTAAAGAGAAGAGAAAGACAAGACCCCATATAAGGGCAGGAGATAATCATAGAAGTCCTTCTTAATTCAATGTTGTTGCGTTGTCGTGCATTTAGATTAAATTAACAGATGGCAAAATAAAATATTTAATTTAAACTTTTTTGCAAGTCAGCACAATTCTGCAAAGTTGTGAACTTTCTTTTCTCAAAACCCTATCCTAATTTTGATCGATCAATATTCCAACGATAGCGATTCCCAACGTCCCTGCCTACCCCAACCTATCCCTTAGCGTGAAGCCTCACCATCCCGAAGCGAAACCTCACAAATACAATAATATAATACAAACTAAGCTACAGACTGCAACAAAAACTGAACAAGATGATCCACTTTGCGATCCATTGCGCGTTTTCACGTACGATATTTGGGTGGTGATTGGTGTTTTCATAGAGACGGCGCAATGGATGGTGTGCACGGAAAATGGTAGTTTTCTGTGCTGTGTACTAGGGAACACAGACCTCAACTGTGTGTGGTGTTGTCGTGAGACTCTGCTGTTGATCTGTCGACGAACGTCTCTACGTGTCCCTGGAAAAGGAATATGGTTAAGTAAGGTGCATTTTTAGACATCGTTTTATATTTCTTTAACTTTGACTCCAAAAAATCCTTATGTAAAAACCTAAAAACTATTTGCCCGAATTGTGAATGGAACCAAGAACGTCATGTTCTGTTATATTTAAGGTTCCATTAAAATAGGTGGACAAATTTTAACACAGCGTTCAGTCCGTCTAACCAAAGATATCTAAACAAAAAAAAAAACACTAAATAAAGCGATTTTTTTTACTTAAAATAATAAATTCCCGACACTGTACAAGAAACTCATCAATTATGAGTAGGTACTGAAAAGCGTTTTTCTTATTTTTTTTTTACCATCGTCCTTATTTTGGTGGTCTTAATGATTTCAAAAATGTTGTCCATCTATTTTAATAGGACCTTATATAAATACTAGCTGTGCTCTGCATGCGTTGAATAGTTAACAAAAAAATCTAATTAAACCGTCAGATAGATTTCCAAAAAATATTGGACGCAAATTTTTTTTTTTTTTACGTAAACAAAAAATGAAGACGATACAGTGCTTTGAAAACTCGTGTGACGTCACATCGCACTATATTTCTTACCACGTTGTGACGTTACAAGCCCCCACTCTTGATCTTTTATCTTTGTGAATTTTTATTAATTTGATAAAACAAGAAACACGTCAAGCTTTCATAAAAATCGCACAAGCCGTTTCCGAGGACTATGGTAACTAAAATAAATTGTGACACGACAATTTTATATACAAGATGATTTTTTAGTCACCATCCAAATTCTGATAAATTAATCTTTGGCGAAAATAATTGAATGCGTGTTTTTAGGGTTCCGTAGCCAAATGGCAAAAAACGGAACCCTTATAGATTCGTCATGTCTGTCTGTCCGTCTGTCCGTCCGTATGTCACAGCCATTTTATTCCGAGACTAAAAAGATTACACAGTTGAAATTTGGCAGGTAGATGTATTCTGTAAACCGCTTTTTGATTTTTTATATAAAAATAAAAAAATATAAGATTAAGAGGGGGCTCTCCATACATGGAATTGAAGCTAAAAAAACTTTTTTTCATCAAACCTATACATGAGGGGTATCTATGGATAGGTCTTTAAAAATGCCATTGAGGTTCTTAAAATCATTTTTTCTCAAAGTCAATCGTTTCAAAGATAGACACATCCAAAGTGGTAAAATGTGTGTACCTCTAACTTTTAAAGTAAGAGAGTGACAATTCTAAAAAAAATATATAATGTAGATCTCAACAAAAACTACCAACCAAAATTGGTTTGAACGAGATCTAGTAAGTATTTTTTTTTTAATACGTCATAAATCGTAAATCGCAATAACTTAATTTTAAAAATACGCTGTTATTAAAACATCGTCAAAGTTACAACGAACTACAATAACTTTTATATTATGTTACTTGCTGCTACGGAACCCTTCATGGGCGAGTCTGACTCGCACTTGGCCGGTTTTTCTTTAAGTATCACTCAATACAAAAATATTGAGATATCACAGTACAAAGGTTTAACGTTTCACTGAGAGCGGATAATTCTTTCGAAAAAATTTTACGTATCAATTTTTTTTTTCAAAAATAGTGTTAGTGAATGACACCTGCCTAGAAAAAAATTGGAGGGTGACTAAAAAATCATCTTGTATATGGAAGACATAGATAAATTAGAACTTACTTTCTACTCTTTGACCTTGTAGGTGAGTTATGGTTCGAATTGTGTGGACTGTCGCTCAGGTCGGAGCTCGAGCTTCTGATGTCACCGTCCATCTGCAAATAAAGGTAATTTTCCAGTTAATAAATGCACATATTTCCTGGGTAAATATGGATTCAGTCAAAGAATAGTATGTCAATTATCATCAGCCTGTAATGTTCCCACTGCTGGGACACAGGCATTCTCCTTATGAGGAGAAATGGGCTATAATCCACTACGTGGGCCCCGTGCGGGTTGGTAGATGTAACATGTCTTCGATTTTTTGTTTCTAGGGCATGCCGTTTTCCTCACGATGTTTTCCGTTACCGTTTTTGAATACAGTGGTAATGAAATAACTTACACAAAGTATGCCTGGGTTCGAACACCTGACTTACTGCTCGTAAGTCGGGGCAGCCACCACTGGGCCACCGCTGCTCACAATAATTGAACAAAAGAAAAGCAGCAAAATGTATGGAACAATACATTTTTAATGAGCAGCTGCGGTTGCAATTTGTTAGGAAACTGCTATATTTTAGCTGTTACCTGTACAAAATGATGTACTGAATACGTGGTAACCGTTTTAGCATCAATGTCCTTTCCACACTTTACATCCAATTTCTTCAAGAATCAATAAAAGCATTTTCATCGGGAATGTTTTATTTATGACTGCTATTGCAGCTGTGCCCCGAAACCTGCGTTCGCACAAATTTATTACACAAATAATATTACTTTCCTATTTGAATCAGAACCCTTATTTCTAAACGAAAGTAGCCTATGCTAGACCTTGTAACATCGGCTATCTGCCAGAAAAGGTCCCGTCAATATCAGTCCAGTTGTTTCGGAGATTAGCCGGAACAGAGAGACAGATAGACAGCCAGACAAAAAATTTAAACAATGTGGTGTTTTTTATTTCTAGGTACCATTTTATTAATTTGTACAGATTTATTTTCAAAGAGTTATCTCACCTGGCCGGCATGGATAGCCACATAAGCAATCTGCAGGATCAGCCAGGTCCACACGATATGTAGAACCAGTAGCAGACATAGCAGTGAGTTGAAGATGTAGTAGGCAGGGAACATCGGCAACAGCATGGGCGCACGGATCGATGTGCTGGAAAATAAAATAAGTATTGAGTTTTAGTACATTTTTAGATGACGAGAACATTTTTGAATCGAAGACCTAGAATTTGTAAGTAGCTGCCACGGATTCTGCATTTGTGCCTTGTTGATGGCAATAGGTTCGCCCCCTTTTACATGGGACTTAAACATACCTGGCGAGATGTGGGTGTATAGTTGGCGCCACATAAAATTAACGATAAGGGGAAAGCGGTGGAGGGAGCGGGTGTTTGCGCATGGATACTCTCGCGCGCACGAAACTACTAGACCTATTGTTTTATTTTCGAACTAGCTTTTCGTCTGCGGCTTCGTATACTGCTTATTAGTAGGTTGGCATCGAAAAATTTATGAAATAAAATATCATTATATGGAATTAAAGCACGTTTTGTGTGTTTTGTAAATGTGTTCAATTAAAAACACATTTTTTCTTACTTCATTGTTATAAATTATCAATAATATTATTATCAGTCTCTTCGTAAAACAATTTACTTCATAAATCATTTTTCTCAGTTGTTGTGTTAAACTTTTGTGCGCGATGGTATTTTGCGAACGACGCGGCGACGGACCAATAGCGTACCGCCGTATTGGTCCTTCTACCCCCCCCCCCCCCCCCACCTCATACCACCAAGTAGATCGATAAATCGCCTAATGCGCGACCTCTACTAGTGGGTACATCTCTGCCCAAGGATCGGGGATTACATGCGTGATGTTATGTATGTAGGAGGCGTCTTGTTAAGGCACCAGCCTTACTTAGTATCCCGTCGGGGCTGCGGGTTGTTGTAAGAGATACCGCTGTCTCGACATAAAGGACTAAGAAGGAACATGGAAGGTTTCTAGTCAGTAGAAGTCTGACACTCCCTTTCGCTCTGCCCAAGAGAACACGTACAAGGTTGACATACTTACTGACCAATATCGGCATTTGGGCAATATGCTAGTTAACAAAAAAAACTAAAGATAGATTCCCAAATCCTTTTTTACGTAATCAAACAATGAAGACGATACAGTGCTTTGAAAACTCGTGTGACGTCATATTCTAAGACATTAGTATGACATTTCTTACCGGTATGACGTCACCAACCCCCACTCAAATCTTTAACGCGTTTTATCTTCGTAAATTTTTATTGATTTGATAAAAGAAAAAATACGTTTCCAATATTTATCGATAATTAACAGACGGACTAATTAGAATCATATTTTTTAAAGTCGGAAAACATTCCTATTAATAAGCCCGCGGTGTCATTTTTGTGCCCATAGCTATTGGGTACATTTGGTGGCTGATATAGGTACGGCCTAGGTCTAGATTTGCAGAGAAAATCGACGGTCAGTGTTCTGTGTATCACTGAAAGCTGTCTATGTCATTCAGCATGAAATCACATTTGCACGAATACATCAACATTTTGGAGCGGCTCAATTCATTCTATCGACGTACAGATGCCATTTGGTGGAGCGAGAAGTTCGGTTGCGAGCATCCGTATCGGTAGCACTGTAACGTGCGATTAGACTTCTCACTTTAGGGAGTAGCCATTCCAAGTTCCAGGATATCCACCAATTACATCAGTTTGGAGGAAAGTTTTACTATGGACTCTGACCATTCTCCGATTATACTAATGCTAAGTCAAAAAATCCTATTAAAAGAAAGCCACTTAACCTTGGTTAATAAGTCCACAGATTGGGACAGTTTTGCTCTTGATCTAGATAATATTATCGACCTTAAAACTCCGATAAAAACGCAAGATCAGCTTGACTCAGAAGTAAACAAATTTATTATTAATATTCAACAATGTGCGTGGAGCAATACACCTCAGCTAAAACGCAAATATAAGGGATTTATCTATCCTAAAGAAATTGTAGATTTACTATCAGAGAAAAGAAAACAAAGGAAGTTGTGGCAGCAAACAAGGTTCCCGCGTAAAACAACACTAAATAACCTAACTAAACGACTAAAGAGAAAAATTCTACAATTTGAGGATGAATCTCTGAATACCAACCTTCTTCAGCTTACCAATGACAAATCAACGGATTACTCACTTTGGAAAGCGACGAGAAATCTAAAAAGGCAGATTATACAAATACCGCCCATCAGAGATAGCAACGGAAAATGGGCAATAAGCAATGACCAAAAGGCGTTCCGATTTGCTCAACATTTAGAAGAAACCTTTCAACCCAACGAAAGCCCTGTAGAAATACATGAGAGTGTAAATTTATCACAAAACCAAAGAATCAAGCTTGTGACTCCTAAGGAAGTAATGAGAGAAATTCAAAACAACATTAGCTCAAAAAAGTCTCCCGGTTACGACCTCATCACAGGGGAAATTCTAAAACGCCTCCCACGCAAAGCCATAGTAAAGCTGACCAAACTAATAAATGCTTCATTTATCTTAAAATATGTACCTGAGCCATGGAAGGTTGCTGAAGTCATTATGATTGCGAAGCCTGGGAAACCTCCCCACGAAGCATCATCATACAGACCCATTTCTCTGTTACCCGTACTATCAAAGTTATTTGAAAAACTGTTACTAAAACGGATAAAACCAGTAATAGAAGATAAAAACCTAGTTCCAGATCACCAGTTTGGCTTCAGAGAAAAACACTCAACGTTAGACCAGGTACATAGAATAACTAATGTTATTGAAAAAACGCTAGAAAATAAAGAAGTCTGTGCTACCGTGTTCTTAGACGTCGCGCAAGCTTTTGACAAAGTTTGGCATGAGGGTCTCATATTTAAGCTCAGACGCATGCTACCAGAATTTGTAGATATCCTAGAGTCGTATTTAACTAAAAGAATGTTTAGAATACGCCAAGAGGACGCATATTCCGGGCTAAAAACCATAAAAGCTGGGGTGCCTCAAGGAAGTGTGCTTGGCCCAATTTTGTACTTGTTATACACTTGTGACATCCCAGAGCTGGAAAACAGCACCATAGCGACCTTTGCAGATGATACTGCTATTATGGCCACCGGATCAAGCCACAGAGAAGCAGTAGAGAAAGTTCAACTAGCTGTGAACAAAGTTTACGACTGGACACAAAAGTGGAAGATCAATCTGAATGAGTCAAAATCAGTTCACATTAACTTCACAAACAAACACAGTGACTACCACCCACTCTACATAAATGGTATGCAAATACCTTATGCTAATACAGCCAAATACCTTGGCATAACTCTCGACGCCAAGCTGCGTTGGAAAGCCCATATCAAAAAGAAAAAACAGGAACTCGATATTCGTTATAAACGTTTGTATTGGTTACTGGGAAGGAAATCCTGTTTATCAATACATAATAAGTTGATAATATACAAGCATATTCTGATGCCAATTTGGACGTATGGTATCCAACTTTGGGGCTGTACTAAGCCAACCAACGTCAAAATAATTCAACAGTTCCAAAATAAAGTACTCAGGGCTGCTGTAAATGCACCCTGGTACATAAGAAACGATGACCTCCACCGTGACCTCGACATGGAATTCGTCACCACCATCATACAAAAATTTGCTGAAGCCCACGAACACAGACTCCATCGACACGTGAATGTTGAGGCAATCCAGCTGTTAGACAACACAGACATAGTGCGTAGACTAAAGAGAACTAAACCATTTGAATTAGTGTAGTGTAAGTGAATCAATAATAGTAACAATGTTGTGCTATTTATATAACACATGAACAAAGTGTTTTATCAATTTTACCAGACTCTAAGGAAGTGTTACGAACGTGTGTAAAAGTGCATACCTAATTATGGACACTATTCTTAGCATTAACATAATTTATAACGTAGCATAATAAGTTAGATTTAAATTGTTTATTAGTCTTCTTAGGCTAGATTGCAATTAACTAGTAAGAACTTGGTTCTTACTAACAAGGAAAAAAAAAAAAAAAAAAAAAAAAAATTCCAAGTTCCAGGAAAGGAAATCGATGCAAGAAAGTTTACGTCGTTTTTCTGTGTTACGTCCGTCACATCACTGTCTCACGTGCAGACTAGCTACTCGGTAGTTTGCTGAACTGGGCCTATTTGGTGCAGCCGTGAGACACACAATATAAGGCTCCTTTTTTTCGGTTTCGATTTAAGTTTTATATTACATGCAAAATGTTTCGTGTAAATGTTTTCTTGTTTTCTTTCAAAATGACGATTTTTGCGTGCTTTAGTCTAAAACGTTAGAAGATATTTGGATCCCTGAAAACGGTATAGGTGATAATATCTCACCTCCATATGAGGTAGAAGGGGTAGATGCCGACGCGGGTTCCGATCCACACCACGATGAGCATCAGGAACAGAGTGTCGCACAGCTTCTGGTACTTCGCGTACTTGGACGCCTTTACTGACTGCAAAACAAATATTTCTTGTATTAAGACATCAGTTATATTTTTACATAATAATAAATAGTAGCCCATTACAAACAGGGTTCAAGCTACCCGAGTCAGGGCTCCAGAAAGAGGACGTTGCTAACAATAGGAGCCGTGTCCAGGAGTACCGCTTTCTGAATCAAGTTAGCCATCTGCCTATGGAGAGCCTCCTTAGGTACTGGTCGAGGCTTTTGGCAATTAGCCCTTGGCTGACGACTATCGGTACAATGTCACGTTCAACGCGAATTGAGCAGCTGTCTATAACAGCGCTCCGAATGTGACTAGTCTTATGACAACGAAATTTTTATTAATTAACCTAATATTTGAGAGCAGCGATGAACTTACGAACACAAAGGCGCTTTACTTTGTGTAAATGATTTCATCACCACTGCTCTCAAAACGGTGAAGGAAAACATCGTTAAGAAACCGTGTGGAAAAGGAAACCATGTCTTACAACTAAAAAGTCGAAAACTTGTGACATCTAGAGAGGAGGCTTGAGTGACCTCACCTGCAGTGGGGTGCTGAGTGGGATACTGATAATGAACCTAATTTTTGACAATATTAGGTACCAACTCGTAAACACCTTTTACAAAAGTACTATAGGTACCTCAACAAATATATCAGCACAGTCATGCAACAGTAATACGAGGGTCCCGATTCTGTGCAGGTTGCAGACCCAGCTGAAGGATAGCAGTAGAATAGTCGCGATATGATGCACGAACATCTGCCAGAAGTCCTTGCGTCTCACATCCCAGAACTGAGAGATGGTCAGCGACCAGTAGAAAGCTGCTGAAATCATGTAGTACCACCAGATGTCGTTTGTGATTCCCTGGAATTGAAAAATGTAGTAGCATTATCATTCATGCTGTAATTCTTTGAAGGGTAAGGCTGCGGGTTGTATGAGAGATACCGCGGCCTCGACATAAAGGGGTAAGAAGGAACATGTGTGGTTTTTAGTCAGTAGCAGTCTGACACTCCCTTTCGCTCTGCCAAAGAGCGGGAGAGGTTATTTGATGATTTCCCACACCTCAAAAAAAAAGGCAGTGATTTTAAACTGATATTGTCACTAACACGATTATAAACACTGAAAACGGGATATTTTACAGGGAGGGAGGTTATTAAAAAGAGTAGACCGTTGTGTCTGATCAAAAACATCCACCCTCAATAAATTCAGTTTATCCATGATCACGGTGCTTGTAACAGTTTTATTTTTGTATGTCTGTTGATGGTTGGCGATGTTGTCAGATTTACACACTCATTGAACTGTAGTATATATCAGTCAAGTTCTTCTAATTCTAATATCTTTAAATTACCAAACACAATAATGTTTTATCAAAGAGGTAACATAGGTACCTTTAAAGTTGTTTTAAAGAGAATAACAAAGAATGGACTATTATTATTTAGTGAGATTATTAATATTTTTAATTGTTTTTTTTTAATAGCGTGTTCGGCAATAAATAAACAATTCTATAATTTTAATGCCATCTAGTGGCCTTCGATGAAATATTTTGCATGAACGTTTGAAGCTTGGTGTCGGGGTATCGCACATTTGTACGTATAGATGTCGCTCTAGGCAGATAAGATGCCTAAGTCATGATGAATTTATTGCAATTATCTCGTAACCCTCTCATAAAGTGCACTGAAGGAGTTACAAAATGTTCGACAATACTTCTTAATCAGTTAGTAGTTGCTTTTAAAAATCTGTTGTTTTCTATACAAGTGCAATACCGGGCAGTGCCTACACGGGCAAAATGCATGGAACATATTTTCTTTGAATCAACGTTTAACAATTCTAAATGGGGATTTAGAATGATGTACCGTGTGGCCGCGTATGAGCTAACCGTTTGTGCGTCTGTGACCTATCCAGCTTGTATTTTTACCCGACTGCGGCGAAGCCCAAAAAGAGGGTTATTAGTCAGTAGAACACATGAAAATAAAACATGTAACCAAAATATAATTACGTCGTCAAAAGCCTAAAAAACACTACAGTAACTCATTAAGTCATTAGGGTACAGTCAACATAATTATCGTGAATTTCTACAATGATAGGAGTGAAACAATAACTTCAATTTACAGCTGTCAGTTTTTATGTGTACTAATTGTAGTGAAGCTACACATGGATTGTTCGACCGTGCCATTACCATCGCGTAATAATTTTAGATACAGAAGGTTTCTATAACTGTTATTTTTAAAGTATTTTCGAGCATATTACTACTTCTGAATTTTAACAATGCCTAGCCTAGTGTCAGAGTTTTGTGCCGCCCTTGGCCTCTGACGGCCTTAACATGCCGTCGAGAAATATCTTTCAGCCATGCTGAGTCATGCTCACGATGTTTTGCTTCACAAAAGCAAGTGTTAATTATACAATACGCACATGAAGCCGAAGAACCAGAGGAACGTGTCTTGGGTTCGAACTGGCGCCTTTGACTTGGCAGTTCAATGGTCACACAACTACACTAGCACGGCTATTGAGACGAACACTAATTTCGCCGAAAAATTGTTACGCAGTTTGGTGGGTGTATGAAATGAGCAAAATATTTGGTTTTGAATAAATAGTTTTCTTTTGGGATATTTTTAATTGATTTATTTAGTGCATAATTTGTGTGCCAGTCAGTATTTTTGATTTAACTTTGTAATATTTTATTCGAAAAAGAGAATATTCAGATATCGATTTAAATACATGCCTTTTCTTTTTATAAATTGGGTCTTAACTAATTAAATAAGACTTTGGAAACTCGTTAAAAACAGAACAATTAGCCTCCGCTTCGAGGCGTACAAAGTTAAAAGAAGGTCACGTATAAAAGTGCTTAAATATATTCGATCATCGATAGTTCTTTTGTAACAATTTATGTATTTACCTACGAGCATTTAGAATATTTAGAAATAATGATGATTGGAAGGAAGTCGTCTATCGTAGTATGGACATGTAAAGAGGAGGGAATCGGAAGGGATGAAACGCATGTGACGAAAAAAGTGAGGGATATAAATGTTGATGTATGGCGAGGGTGAGAAAGACCAAGGAAGAGACGGATGAATTGTGTGGGAATTGATATAAAAGAGGCAGAAGAAATGAAAAGTAAACTTCTTGCGCGGACCCCAGACAGAATGGGACAAGGTCAGGTAAATTATGGATAACTAGCGGACGTCACGCGGTTTCACCCGCGTAGTTCCCGTTTCCGTGGGAATACAGAGATAAAAGTAGCCTATGTCACTTGGGGATAGTGTAACTTCGAGAGAGGAGTATAAAATTAATAATTCATTAGCCTTATCACAGGCAAGATCAGATTGTCTAGGAATAAGTTTATCATTTAATCTATTCTAATATTGTAAGATCTTAATCTTGATCAATGTAGCTGATGAATCTTAGAATGGAAAATATTTTTTGAGTTCAAAATACAGATTTTTATCATTTTAACGAGTAAGATACGTAAAAGGTCCAAACCATAATATCGCATTCGCGTTGAGTTCAGTTCATTAATAGGCGATGCTTTGAAATTTTATTCATACAAATAAATACCTATTATCATCATTCCCCGCCCCCTCCCGCTTCCCCTTTCTTCTGTCACTCCTCTTAGTTCAGTGCGTCTCTCATTCATCCGTTTCCCGCGCTCCTAACGATATCATCAACCTAACGCGCTTTTGGCTGGCCCTGGGTTTCTTACGCCTAACCTTGACCACCATTCGGTCAGAAGTAGTCAGAACCTTACTACATCGGCTAAAATAGCTTTAATTAATCGTAAAATAATAATTTGTTATTTAATGTGTGCGTCTAGCCATTTAATTTAAACCTTATGTAAATGTTCGGAAGAGACGTGACACTCAATACTTAAATAATTATGCCTTCCGTCTATTACTTTATTAATCAACCTTACAACAATACCCATAAGACTTACAAACATCAAAAAATCTCACCTGATGAGGGTACCCGATATAACACTGGTCGATGTTCCAAAGCCATTCCTTGTCCCACAGGGTATACAGGCCATAAACAAAGTTGCAGGTGTAGAAGACGACCTTCCAGGCATTCTCGGAGAACTTCACGAGGGTCGAGGGCTTGTCCTGACCGCGGCGGAGACGCCACCAGCGTTGGACTTCACGTTCAGAAAGATCGAGCTTCTTGGCTAAGAGTGCCGGCTGAAAACGAAAAAAATAAATTACAATTACGGTTAAAAACGTGTGCCTCCACTAACAGCCAGTAATCCTAGGTATTTCTATTCGCTTTGGGCAGATCAATCCTCTACCAACTATTCTGAGAGTTGATGATTAATGGAGGTTTAGCTCCATTAATCATCAACTCCTATAATTTCAATTATAGGAGTTAGTAGAGTAGGAGCCAAGCTATAATTTCAATATACTCTGTGTAAAATATTGAAGTCAACAGCATCTGGTTAGGATTGAATCATGGTCATTAGTTGGCAATTGACTGCTGGTATTATTTTAGGATTTAAACTCATAGATACTCCCTCCCTCCCAGTAATTATTTTTCATGCGAGGACCGCGATCGGTACGATTATGTACGCACAACCACTTTGTCCTTTATTTACCTACAACCTTGTATTGAATCGATATTAATGTCTGTAGACAAAAAGGCTGAAATATTTTTGACCTTAGCGTGAGCTCCATAATTTGCCTCATGCATATTTCCATAGAATTTCAGTATGCATATAGAGTGGTTCGCTCCAAAGTGTTGGTTATCGACTTATCGTTATACGATCTTACGTGTCTGTAATGATTGCGAGGTGAAACTACTCGCTTTAAGTGAATCAATATGTAGATATTGCTTTACTTTTACTTTGGTAGGCGATGTATAGGCGCTTATGTTTAACACATAAACTGCGATAGCATTGTGTCGATTCGATGCCTTCCCCTAGACTAATCATCTTGTGCAGAAAACATAGTATGTGGTGTTGGAAATATATATACATAAATATGCTTTTCTTAGTTAATTCCAATCCCTAAGTTCCTGCACATGCCTCATTCAGGTTCTATTAGCGATGGCCAAAAGTTGCCAATTCGACGTCAGAAAAGAGATGCCGAAATTGGTTTTAACATAATTTGAGATGAGATGGCGTCGCTTGCTTGCGAATTTGAAATAAGTAGCGCAGTATCGTGAATCCGTAACCCATGGAAGGTTAGGAGCCTTTGCCCAACAGATGTAGAGCCACCATCCGCTTAGCCTTTTCCAACTTTATTGGAGTCAGCTTCCAGGCTAACTGGATGCAGTTGAATATCAGTGTTTTTCACGGAGCGAATTCCTGGCCTCCACAACCCAGTCGGTTATGTGTAACCCCTTGGTAAGACTGATTGTCCGACTTTCAGGTCACTGACTACCTGTAACGACTGTCAAATATCTAAACATGACAGCCGGGATCAACGGGTTATCGTGCTTTCCGAGGCACGGAGAAAACGCGGCATGTAATGATGGTCATCACCCACCCACTCCCACCCCCCATTAACCTTGAAGATCGCCCGTGCGACTGTCATTATTAAACCACGAGATGAATGAGTCCATCAGATAGACAATACGGGTAGGTAATAGTAATATTTCAGTGATTGATTACTGCCATACAGCCAAGGTTACACCTACAGTCTCGTGTGGTAAATCTAGCCTTTACGTGCCTTCTCCCACGGTCGCAGCAAATAGCAATCAAGTAATAATATCGCTAGGAGTTCCTACTACGCCTACAAAACTATGCCGAACGCCTCTCGAAACGATTTGTAAACAGATATGATACGCTATCGAATGTATTATGTAAAACTATTGATAATAAATATTACGCTTTGATAACGCCATTATCGAATTATCCGGCTTTATGATTCACCTTATTATATTAATTTGTATAGAATTGCCGCAAAATTCGTGGTTAGTTACGTAAAATTTTGTGGAATGGAAATTCCTATAAATACCGTCGATAACAGTCATTAATTTGTGCCTCCTACTACGGGGCTTCTTTTAATAAAGATTAATAGCATTATTCACCGGTCCTACCTTACCGCGTCTTAGCCATGCCTGACCATTAATTCATTAAAAATTTGTGGAATGGAAATTCCTATAAATACCGTCGATAACAGTCATTAATTTGTGCCTCGTACTACGGGGCTTCTTTTAATAAAGATTAATAGCATTATTCACCGGTCCTACCTTACCGCGTCTTAGCCATGCCTGACCATTAATTCATTAATTAAGCATGTTGACTCATGCCAGCTTTTATAATTGCTTTCTAACGACTAGATTACTGTCACATATTGTGACGACAGACTTACCTATCAGTTGATACACATTCTTAAAAAATGTATTAATAGTCAATGCCTTAACCGACTACAGAAAAAGAAGGTTCTCCATTTAGTTGTTTTTTTTTTATGTTTGTTCGACTATCCAACATAGTAATATTTTTTCAATTAGCTTTCTAATGTTGAAAGTATTTTAAAAAGTCATCAGAGTAATTTTTGAGTTAAATCGTAAAAAACAAAAAATCTAATCTTTCCTCTCTATAATATTAGATAGAACCTTAGATTTAAGTGAGAATTACTATGTGTTCCTACCTATCTCTTACTGTTAAAAATACAATCATCATCATCATCATCATCAGAATATATTGCTCTTACTGCATGGGACTCAGGCCTTCTCTCTAGGAGTGGGATGGGTTATAATCCACCACGCGGGCCCAGAGCGGATTGGTAGATGTCACATTTCTTCGAAGTCCTTACGATGTTTTCGTTCACCGTTTTGAGAGTAGTGGTGATGAAATAAATTACACAAAGTAATGCGCCTGCCTGGATTCGAACCCACGACCAACTGTTCGTAAGTCCCACGACTTACGAACAGTTCACAGTTCAACCGCCACCACTGCTCACAAAACAATATACAATAACACCTTGTAAATATTATGGTGCAGTAAATATATTGAATTTGAGGGCCGGCGGACCGCGTAATTTTTTTGTCGCGCGGACATTTTAACATTGCGATATCTTCTAAGATATTTGTTTAAACTATATAGAGTAAAAGAAACAAATATTCTATATTAAATTTTCGTTCTAACAAACACATTTATTTAGATATAGATTAATACCATATTAAATAAGCTTCGCAAAAAATAACTCTATTGAACCTAAAATTTAAATGGTAAAAAATGGTTACAGTGAGTTAATCTTAATAGATAGATATATTATGCTGTCGCGGACTTTTTTGTAGAACTTTTAAAGATGAACATTTCTTTGGTACATCATATCTGCATAACTTAAACCATTTTCGCAGCGCACGCAACGGAAGCTCTCAATAAGGAATACCGTTTCCCGTTTATGCAACATTTTTCATATATACTCCACTCCTTTTGATCATAGCGTGATGTTATATAACCTAAAGCCTTTCTCGATAAATGGACTATACAACACAAAAACAATTTTTCAATTCCAACCAGCAGATCACGAGATCTTAGCGTTCAAACAAACAAACAAACAAACTCTTCAGCTTTATAATATTAGTATAGATATATACTCTCCGATTGGTCCGATAAAATTCGATCAAAAATTGGTTCAGTCAGTAGTTTGGTCCATAACTTCTAGTTGTATTATGCTAATTATCACATAACAATTGTATTGTTTCAGTCGGGTAATATTTTATGTATCTTATGAGATGAATTATTTATTTTAATGCCAAATTGTAGCTTCTACTTCTTCCTTATAAATCTTCGGTACGTGCGACATAATTTTATGGGCCTAGTTGATGGGCCAAAATTAATGGCTGTGTCTGTGGCGTTCTTTTAAAGCTCATCAAAAGTGTAGTGTTAGGACACTGGACATTCCTGGACACTAGGCACATGGTCTGCTCGGTCGTAACGCATTCGCAATGTAGGTATGTCGAAGGGATCTTTAATACCCTATTTTGCGGAATGTTTTTGCGGCGGCCTACTAGTTGTTGCTCTTATTTTTGCCAACGATTAGCTGTACTTTGGTCATTGTCATCACAACTCAAAATACTCAACACAATAATACAGCTATCGTAACTGACATCTCACATCAAAATTGTACTTCAAACATTATAATTTGAGTACAATTTGAATGTCGTTATCATCACCGGTCGCCGGTCCTCAAGTAGTGTTCACATATTTACCGTAGATATCACGAGATTAGACGGTTTACAGAGCATTTGGAGACCACTTGATAATAATGACATTTATTCTTCCATCAGGCAAATAATACCTTTTTATTAAAATTTATTACAAGTCTGACCGTGAAACTTATTTTATCTGTGATATGTTAATAACAAAGGTTGCAAACTGACGAGTAACTGTGTTATCTATATTACTTTTAAATAGAAATTAAAATTCCGCAAAAGTCATATCATTTAGCGGGGCTGAAACTATGATAGCACTTCAGTTTTTCAGCGATAACTTATCACATGTCCTTGCCTATATGAAAGAGAGGTACTGTATAACTTTGGATTACTTTGGATATGTATGACTTCCGATGCTAACTGTACAAGATAACTTGATAAATGCATCAACTGCAGTACATAAGATTTCACGTTTTTATGATTTTACATTATTCTGAAATTTTTCATTACGTTGTTTTTGTGACATGACGTAAAGAGCTGAAAAAACCAACATGCGATAATTTATTTTTAGAATAAAATACGATAAAACGTTGCAATATTTACCTGTTTCAGTTTAGGTGAAGACTTGTAAATACTCTCAAGTTTAGGAATGTTTGGTGCTCGCCGTGGTTTCGTGTTCTTTATGCCCAAGTATGTACCAAATGGAGCGATGACAAATCTGCAAAAAAGTATGTCGTGATTAAGTTTTTGCTGGTTTTTGCATGGTTTGAGTTTCTCGTCCAATGAAGCGCCTTGACCCAGTAATTTTTACTAAAAACATTTATACCAACTTTATACTCTTCAGTTCAACGAGTCTTTCCGTAACTAAAAGGGTGATTTCCGCCACAGGGTGTAGGGGATGACATTAAAAATCTCAAGGTCTCTTGAAGTCTCTCGAAGTTGATAGCAAAAAGACCGTTGCAAAGGTTCTTATCTGATATCTTAGTAGCTCATATTTTGGGATCATAGATAAGACACTGGCTGTGTTTGTTGAGGCTGCACCACATTTGACTACCTTATACATACACAAGATAAAAAAGGGGGGGAGTCTTTGGTAACCTCATTTGGTGGCTGAAGACTTTTGTTGCCTATTTGGGTGCAGTCTAGCGATGGGCAGTCCATTGCTAGTCTCTTGTATACACACATACAGAGATACAAGTCTGGGAATCGCCGAAATCGTTCAGCTCGAGACTGGTACATTGGGCACTAGATTAGCACAAGATCGATGGATTGTTGTTCGACTTCGACATGTGCAAGATACAATCATTGTTCATATTGAAGCTATGCCATCGACGCGGTTGGAGTTGTTTTATCTGTGGTTGTAATTGGAATTACACAAAAACCTTTAGGCCTCGTTTCAGAAAGTGATATCAGTAGGTACGATACGATGACTATATAATTTCGGCATCTCAGTTAGCTACTGCTTTTATTTTTAACGGATATGTAGTGGAATTTTGACGTTTCATGAACAGGAAAATATCTTAGATACAGACGCCAGCACATCAAGCCACTACGATCCGTCAAATAACTTTAATACATTTTTAAGTTTATCGCTAAAGCATTAGCTTTGATTAGAAACCGGGTCTGCGGGTCGTCCCAGGGGTGCGGGTTGTTCGCAAGAGATGCCGTGGTCCTGGACACAAAGAGCTAAGAAGGAACATGGGTGGTTCTTAGTCAGTAGAAGTCAGACACCCTCTTCCGCTCGGCCCAGAGCGAGAGGAGTCATTAGAATCCGCACCCTCCAAAAAAAATGGTTATTGGGAAAATTTTACAGTTTCGGGTAGCTTCATGTGCTAGCGTCATAAATTGATGCGAAACCTAAGGTTACACCAATTAATTGACAGCAGAGGCATAAAACTAATCAATATTGCAATGACAAGTTAAGTCCATGAACCAATAACCCTTTCGTGGGATGATAACGGGCTGTTTTTCTTTTATTCTGTTGATAAGAGATGCAATATCCGAGTAGATACGAGGGCGGGGTTAACTGCAGTCATTCATTTCATTTACGCAAGCACTAGAAAGCTAGCTCGTGATTTACACTTTTTTCTGAATAGGAATGTTTCCTGAATAAAATAATATGATTCTTCGATGTTACATATTCGAAAAATATTTGATGAGTGTTTTTTGTTTTAAAAAATATTAAAATTGTCGAATATATGAAGAAGTAGGGGGTTTGTGGCGTCACTTTCTGGTGAAAAATGTACCAAACTGTAACGGCACACAACTTTTTGAAGAACTATATCGTCATTATATATAAGTAAAGGAACAAATATGTGTCAACTACGCTATTGCTTCTCCTCGCAGGCCAACCTATGAGGCTAGCCTCTGCTTAACTGGACAATCCTGTGGATACTTCGAGTGTAAGGCCAGAGCGTAAAAATTTAAAGAGTTAAGTGGCAGCGCACTAAGGAATACCTGTGGGGTACAGACCTTGGCTTATGGCGTCACATAAAGTAAAGTGACAGGCTGGATCTGAGAGATGATAACCGCTAGCTAAGTACCGTACCGTAACCTAACCTAACCTAACCTGGTTAGGTATTATGCTCTAGATTGTGTAGATTAATCCAAATAAAAAAAATAAAAAACCAGTGATGGTTGCGGAAAAAAATGGTTCTAATATAGGTATCCTAAAAAAAGGTCAATTCACGTTTAAATAGAAAAATATGGAAGAAGACCTGTTGCGCCGACCTCAAATAAATTGGTATAGGTAAGGGCAGGAGAATGATGAAAACGCGACTAATCTTTGTTAGATTGCCACATCCTAAACTCACATGATGGATTATGGCCAGCCCTCAAGGAGAGGTGGATTAAATCGCAGCAGTGGGAACATTAGGTACAGGCTGAATTTTATAGGCAGTATTCAATTAGTATGTCAACAAAGTTGTGTCCCAAATCTGCTGGTAGGTTCTAAAGATGTAGGTATAGGGGTCCGCTTTAGAATAAATTTTAAAAGAAGTGGTTAGATTTCATTTAAAGAAACGTTTCCATTTTTTTAAATCAAATAAAACATCGAGTAATTAAGTAAGAACGAATGAAAATCCACTAAAAACGCCAAATCTCACTTGACACGAATATTTGTATTGTTTTCCGTTTCATGAACAAAGTATCTATGTGTGTATTACAGATAACAATGCGAACTCTCGTTATTCACAAAAGGCAAGGTGAGGTCGCCTACCTAAGCTAGCCTGTGAACAAAGATTAGCACATTTTGTTGGCATGCCAAAATGTCTAGCAGAAATTAACACACGCTGACGAGTAAACAATGAAAAAGAAAGTATTATTTGGGTCACTTTCTCGTGTAAACTTCTCTTTTCTTACAGTTTTTTTCACGATGATCTATTGAATTCTAGTGTTTGCAAGCGTTTCTGCTGAGATTGCGGTTTCGGGTTCGGTGCCCGGTCGGTGTTATTGGGTTTTTGGCGTAGCAGCTTTTTTTTTGGCGGCTGGAAAGGCATCATATAACCCCTCCCGCTCTTGGGCAGAGCGAAAGGGAGTGTCAGACTTCTACTGACTAAAAACCACCCATGTTCCTTCTTAGCCCTCTATGTCGAGGCCGCGATAACTAGTGTACAACCCGCGGCCCCGACAGGCGTCGGCCCTTTCGGGCAGCGGCGCCGTCGACACGGCCTGTTTTCGTCGTAAGACGGACGGACGGCGAGTTAGCCCATCACTCTCCGTCCACGGCCCGCGTCTACGGTGGCCGGAGGTCATCGCGAGACCCCCGACGCCCGGAGCGCCTCCCGCGGCGGCTGGGACGAGAGCTTCTCTCCCTCTCGCGTTCCGCCACCTCCTTCGCTAGCATCACTGCTTCGCAGAAGGAGGCGACGGCGTCCCATTCCTCCTCGCCCCGGACCATGGCTTGCACCAGGGCCGGGCGCGAGAGGACGCCGCCGCCGATCGTCGCTACGAGAACACGGCGGGGCTCCGCCCAAGCGGGGCACACCTCCACTGTGTGCTCCACCGTGTCCTCCGGCCGAGCCTCACAATGGTGGCATCCGGGCGTTTCCTCCCGCCTGATTCAGTGCAGGTACCTCCCGAAACAACCGTGTCCGGTGAGGACCTGCGCCCGACAGCGCCTGGAGTCTGGTTTTAAGCACGGTCGCAGTAGGGTCGCCAACCGCCAACACCTATGGCAAATCATCATCGTCAACATTCGCTTGCCCTAATCCCAATTGTTTTGAAAGAAAGAAAGAAAGAAAAAGTATTTATTGGTTTCAAACAAGACAGAACATATTCGGGGTCCGGCGGTAATGTGGATCGATCACTAGTTTTTTATTAGTGATCGATGTGTACTATACGTAAACCACTATCGACTACAGACGTTATGTTATAGTTAACCTACATGTGAAAGTTAATAGCTTCATTCAGAGGAAGTTACTCACACTTTCAATTTTTAAGAGAAGCCAGTTAAATGTTTTGTGTCTGTTTGGTATAAGAAGTGTTTTGAAAAAAGCTTCCAAATATTTCTTCGAGTAAATCAAAATGATCACAACATTGAATTGATCTAGTGAAGCTTGAGTGGATCGGCTGGATGCGAGACGCAAGGGCCCGGTCAATGTGACAACACCAGGTAGAGGCCTATCTTATGTTCAACAGTGGACATCTTTCTGCTGAAATGATAACGATGATCGCAACATTTTAATTGGGATAAACATTCGACAAGACACGACTTAGGAAACAGAAAAATATGTCACATACTGATTAGGTTAATTATTTTGGCCTTGTATGGCACATAAACGTATTTAACAAATTCTTTCCTCTGCATATTTTATATGTCCCTCGGCAACATGTCTAATTACGGGTTCAAAGTTCCTCTTAAGATTATTTGACGAGTAAAATTATGTAGGTAGGTACTTACTATGTGTGCAAATCTATATAAAAATTACGTTTCATTGACAATAATAGCCCTACATGCATCAATATAATTAAACAAGTAAATAGCTAATAACGGTCCACTTACTACCATTATAATTACCAATAACAATCATTATTTGCATAGCCAACAAAGATAGACTAGTCCGAACCACGGGTTAAAAGGGGCATGATCAGGTCAACTCAATTTGATCTAGCCAATCAATAAATTCGAGCGTCTCTGACAAATAGCCATAATAAATAGATAACAGTCACAAACACAATTGATGTTATCATAATCAATGTACTTAATCTATATAATATCATGTTTGAGTCATATTCTCACAATTTGTGACTCAATTTGTTTAGTAAATTTTACTGTACTTACTAAAGAAGAAATACTGTTTGTCATAGCCTCGTGGGAATGTGTTTGTTTTCTATGACTTATATACCCACATGGGTAGTCTGTTTACCAATGCAAGCTAGCAGTTGAAAGTTCGAAAACTTGGCGCGAAAACACAATATCGAAATCGAAAAAACTAAACAACACACTATCAAAAAGGACATGACGGATCTGGCAGAGTTGCGGTGCGCCATGGGAAAGTCCGTGGAGTTGGCTGCAGTAGATTTCAGGTAAAATAAGACCTTGTAGCGGTGGGAGAATAGAACTGTTTTGATTTTACAGACATTTTTCACATCCATTCAGTGTCTGATGTTTTACCCTTGACACACATAATAAATATGTATGAGAGTAAATTATTCGTCATTTTTCTATGACAGTGCTAACAATACAAGCTTTTCTATCGTAATAGTGTTAATTGATGAGAAGTGTTATGGGAAATCCTACTGACTAAGTTTTCCTTTTCCTTTTAACTGGTGTTTCATATGAGTATACTGTAATAAATTATTTGAATTATAGGAAAGCCCTTAGAATCAATAAATTGAAGTTTTTCTTCTTTATTGTGCTGATGGCAGAGTTTTTATGCTGCCCATGGCCTCCTGACTCGGCTGTACATGCCGTCCATAAATGTCTCAGCTAAGCTGGTTTCTTCACAATTGTTTCCATCACCGAAGCAAGAAAAATCAGGGGTGCCGTAAATCAGGTGGTATGCGTGTCTTGAGTTCGAACTCGGGAGACCTACGACTTGGCAGTAAAAAAAAACAAATCGAAATGATAAAACCATATTGAAATGATAAAACCATATCAAAATAAGTAAACCACTGTTTGCTACTTTAAAAATATTTAACGACCTATTGTTTTTGATTTATACAACAGCATACTACGTATTATGACCCCACTAATCAAATGGACAGAAGTCAAGGAAAAGCAAAATATACTCAGTATTTCCAAGAGAATGTTAATAGGAAAATTAGCCTTTAGCAACAGTGGAGGTTTAAAATCATAAACTTTGATGACTATTAAAATTTTGTGGTTATTGTTACTCTTACAAAATAAATGATAACTGATAAGAAAACTACAGGCATATATTTGTTCATGTGAAAGAGAAAGAAGTAAATGATGCCGTGACATCTGACAAGGGAGAAATGTGTTGCGCAGACTCCAAGTGGAATGGGATAAAGACAGGAAGATGATATGACTGGCCTAGATAGTGGTAAAGAAAATCTATAAGAAGCATAAAACTGTTCATATACCGCTTGTTTGTGACGTTAGGGTATTTCACCAAAAACAATCTAACTAGTCCGTCAGATAGATTTTCAAAAAAATAATGGACACATCTTTATTCACGTAAACAGAAGATGATGACGATACAGTGCTTCGAAAAGTCGTGTCGGTCAGTATCGACTTGGGGGCACTATGAAAAAAAGACTTATTATATAAAATTTCGCGACTAATTTCGAGGAAGCGCTCGCCAGCCGCTGCCGCGCTAGCTACGCTCGCTTGGCTCGCGCGTAGCTGGTCACGTTGGTCAGTCGGAGACAAAAAACATCAAGACACTTTTAGCCTTATATTTAGTGTTATAAACGACAGAATCGAGAAAATGAACGATTTGCAAGAATAACACTTTTTTGGCTAAATAAGTCCACGCGCCGTAGCGCCCCCAAGGCTACACTCCAAATCGGCGGCGGCGACCTCTCGCGCCCGGCCCTGGTGCAAGCCATGGTCCGGGGCGAGGAGGAATGGGACGCCGTCGCCTCCTTCTGTGAAGCAGTGATGCTAGCGAAGGAGGTGGCGGAACGCGAGAGGGAGAGAACCTCTCGTCCCAGCCGACGCGGGAGGCGCTCCGGGCGTCGGGGGTCCCGCGATGACCTCCGGCCACCGTAGATGCGGGCCTGTGGACGGTGAGTGATGGGCTAACTCGCCGTCCGTCCGTCTCACGACGAAAACAGGCCGTGTCGACGGCGCGTTCGTGTTCCACGCGCGCCTCAAAGAGATGTCAGCAACATGGGAAGGGCCCGAAAGGGCCGACGCCTGTCGGGGCCGCGGGTAGTCTACTGGTTATCGCGGCCTCGACATAGAGTGTTCGCCCTCTATGTCGAGGCTGAAATAGAACCGAAGGAACATGGGTGGTTTTTAGTCAGTAGAAGTCTGACACTCCTTTTCGCTGTGTCCAAGAGCGGGAGGGGTTATTCGATGATTTTACACCCACCAAAAAAAAAAAAAAAGGCTACACCCCAACCCGTATCCAATATTTTTCGATAATCTAACAGACGGACTAATTAGAACTTTTTGGTGAAATACCCTATAATGACGACGACTACGAAAAATAAGAAATACAGGACAGCGTTTTTTTTCTAAATTAACATGATGAATATTTTCATTACAAATTGCCAATATTTTTTCAGTTAGTATATAGTATAGACCTTTCTATGTGAAAAAATATTATAATGAAAACATAATTATAAATAGGTACTTACTTCTTATCAAAAGAGGAAAGGTTTATTTTACCTATGTATTACGTACTTTCGTTAATTTTATATTTATCTACAAACACATTGTAAAATATTTTATTTGGAATAATATCATTGTTCTTGTAAACAACCAATATTATGATTAGTTTCCTCTCGAATGTGGAGTAGTAGAATGCAGACACCAGCCTGTTATACAATAAGTACAATAGTTTCCTCCTGTGACTTTGCCTATTTGATATTATGTGTTTTAACATAAAACAATTCTTATTATCACTCTAGCTCATTGGTTTAACATTTTACAGACAGAGTTGTCACTAAGAAAAAATAATGCTGTTACTCCCGGAAATAATGTGCCTTTTTATCTTGTGGCACAGATTTGCCATGTCTGGCATACTATTGTTAAACCCACACTGGTTTGTGTGGTATGTTTCTGTCACAAAAACAATATTGTAACTATGTTAAAGACAAAAAGAGAAAAAAAAAACAGTTTAAATGAAATGATAAGACGCCATGAAACATTTTGGTTGTAGGAAACCAACATTTTTCACTTTTAATATTAGTGAGGATTACTCTGAAATTGGGTGGGGTAAGTGGTTCAAATTAGTGGCACAATACAAAATTAATATACAATTAAAATACTTTAGATTATCAATAATTGAGAATCATACCTAACAAAAAGACTGTAAATTCACAGTTACAAGTTATTTCAACATTTTTACTTTGGCATGCTGAGTGAAGCCTTTTGTTTCATATGCAAAAATAAATAGGTAAACATATGTACCTAGTTTGTTATGGGAATAAAAAAAAACTTACATTTATGTCTAGAGTTCTAGATATATATCTAAATAAGGTATGAAAGGAAATAGTTTAATGCACATCGTTTTTGGTTGTATGAGGTCATACTTCCTGTATAGTATGGAATAAGTAAGAATATGAACACCTACATCAATCAGCATTCTGTCTATGATAGGTACTTACTTTTTCTATCATAGTTAGTAGCCATGTGTAGTGGTAGTACTTTCCAGTGTCTTTAAAAATGTATAAAATTTTAATAATATATTAAAATTTTAATAATATCTAATAAAATTTTAAGTGACCATTAACTAAATTAACACTTTACAAAAACACTTGGTCACACTTGACACATGGACACTTAAAATTTTAATAGATATTATTAAAATTTTAATAATATCTATTAAAATTTTAAGTGACCATTAACTAAATTAACACTTTACAAAAACACTTGCTTCATATCTCATAAAAGCTGGCCATTATTTAGACATCGGCAGGTGTAATTTATTTATTGTTTCGTGCCAATTACGTTATGGAAACGATTCCAATGGTATAGAAGAATTCGATTTTACGGAAAAGCTAATTACTTCGTTATATTTGGCGTAACTGCAATGATGTGGATGAACTGAAGTCTTGAAAGCAATATTAATTCACGCTTCATCGAATTTCGTGAAAATTCAAAAAAAGATCATGAATCAATTTTTTTGCTCGTCACACGATAATATGCCTCACGCGATATTTCGCGATTAGGTTAGCACACTTGCTGTTTTTATATCACAAAAATTACATTAACATAATAATGTATGGGGTTACTTACTTTTCTAACACGTAGCGCAGGAATATAAACACAAATGCTAACGGTATAGGAAAGAAAACGTGCGTATGATCGGTGTAAACCACCGCCTTATCGGGACCAGGAGCGATGTCTGCCCATGTTGTATTCGGCGGCAACCAAACGTTTTCATTCCAAAACTTGTCGAGGTAATACCTCAACATATTCGGCACTATATTATGTTTTGATTACTATTTAACTAAACACAATACAATTTTTACAATGTGTACGAGCACCTCACGGCTTCATTGAGAAAAAAGTGACAGATTCAATTGAAGCGAAGTTGCCATATAAAAGCTGGTAAATATTAACGGACTGGAATTTTGACGTATGGTATGAAGTGTATTTATTATTATTTGCAAGCTAGAAAAACTGTTATTATTTAGATACTATATTTAATTTTATGAATTAAAAATAGGTTACTGTTCAGGAGAAAGCGCCAGACTAACCCGCGAAATTCAAATTTACTTACATTTCTTGCAATTTACACTTAGCATCGTCAGGTTGTATGTTGGTATGATTTGCAGCCGTATGTAATGAATGCAGTACACAATTATAATCACCAATACAACCCTGTAAGTTCATTTAACCCCAATAAATGACTTTTTCATGAAATAGTTACAGTAGTAGTAAGAAAAATTCTTATAACGGTCCCAGTTATATTTTATTCATTCACGTGTGAATGATTGGTGTTGGACGAACCAAAAGAGTTTATAGATGTTATTGCAAAAAAAAGACCGAATTATTTCGTACAATTTTATTATTGTTTCATCGCATACAAAAGAGACTATTTTGCAAATCATTACAACTCGCACAAGTTAACACTTCACATACACTGTACGATGCTCTCAATTATAACCTATAACAATACATTTCCTTTTCTTTTTTTTTAATAAAAATAGAGCTATTCTACAGAAAGTTAGTCACTAGTAAATCTGGCGTGTCTACAAATAAGATTTATATTTAGACGTGTGAAAAAAACTATAGGAAGTCTATCATTATTCTCTCACCCTTGTTTCAATTCATTTAAGATCGACGCAGCATGTCTTTTTGTTCCATACTTCTCTATTGCTCGTCATCTAACCAGGCACCTTCTTTCTTGCCAAGTCAACCATAGCACAGTCCATCCAACGTTTCTTTGGTTTTCCTCTTATACCCATTCATGTTTATTACACAATCAAAACTTTCTTCACGACATTTCTTTGTTTTAATAAGTATCCAGTAGTGAACTAGTGACTAATTTCGCGAAAAGAACATAAAAAGAACCTCGTTATCCCACACCAAAGACAACAACCATGAAATACACATTTTATTATAATTTACTAAAAATATAACCGTGATTATAAAAAATAAAACTTCGTTGACAAATGCAATTAGGACAGAGATCAACACCTACACAATAAATTATTATAATTTTTCAACATACATTTTTTTTCATTATATTTTTAATATATTATTATAAACTTTACATATATGTATATCAACAACATTTAAAATATAGTGAAAGGCACCAACATATCATGATCATGTTATATTTGTACATTATTTAGTTGTTCTAAGTAACAGATAGTAACAGTACAGGTCCAAAGACAAGACATCAGTGCTTCTAATATAAAACAGGAATTGAAACCTCTTCCCTTTAAGAAGTCGGTTAAAACTCATAGAAGTTCCACATTCTTCTAGATTACTTGGAAAATGGAATATAACATAATATTCGTCAGTCACCCCTAAGGGTTTCACAGGTCTAGGGCCATAAGAACATCGATATTTCGTTAGTTATCTTTGAGTCTCCTGAAATAGGAGAAAAATAGAACAGGATAATAAATGTATAAGCAAATATCTGTAAAAGAAATCAATTAATTAATTTCTTTTACAGATATTAATCCCTCTAGGTTTAGGGTATTTTTTTATCTGTAGGGCAACCGGAAATGCATCATTACAGAAGGCCGTGGTCCCAGAAGTACTGGGCCGAACTGCACCCACATTTCGTTACTTATGTTTCAGTCCTATTATATAGTAGTCCTATTATAAATTAATACAAGGAAAAAGAGGAGGCAAGAAGGGTGGAAGACAGGGGCGTAGCTACCACCGTCTCTGCCGTATCAATTATACGGGCCCCCCGACAAGCGTAAGCTAAAATTAATAAAAAAAAAAAAATATTTCAGAAATTACATACTACTACTAAAGTCATCATCAGCTATATAAATAAAGCCGAAAAAAGGCAAGGAGAGTGTATTTAATTTGAATTGTTTGTTAAAAAAATTGAAAAACTGACAGATAGACAATTAAGCTGAATAAATATTTCTTTTATTTTTATTCAATTTTTTTTTCTTTTATGAGAAATCTTTGCCCTTCACAAGGGCCCCCAAACAAATTTTTATACGGGGCCCCGCCAAGGCACGCTACGCCACTGGTGGAAGTTAAACCGGTCATTGATATGTATGAAATATTTATGTATAATTTACTCCGATTTTCTCATAAGGCCCAAAAGTTTGAAGGGAAATTACTCATATACCTAGTTGTTTATTCATAAGAGCACTGCACAATATTCCTATAATTGCTATATTTTTTATATATTAGCAACCCATTCCTAAGTACCACTTGTAATGTAAATAAATACTATGAAACATACTGGTATTTTGAAAAACCAGAACAACACTTATATGCACCTTTAAATTAAGTTTATTCTTACATTATGAACTCTGAAATAAATATTTTGATGTACTTATGAATATAATTTAAATGCTTTAATGGGTCGTTATATTTTTAAAATTAATTAAGTGCGCAACCTAAATTAATACTTTAATACAGCTACAAGGATCTTTTGGCTTTGAGATATTATTGGGAGCATTGTTGGTAAGCATACGAAATACGAAATTTTATTAAAACAACAAAATGGCAGTATTATTTTAGATTCGGGCCACACGTCAGAAGATCCATGTAAAAAAGTATAATTATGTCAAATTGAATACAAAGAAACAAAATAGGAAATACTCATTTCAATTAATACTCGGTGGTGTGAACGAACAAAGACAACAAAACGTAACATCACGCCTGTCATCACCGAAGGGTAGGCAGAGGTGTACCTAATAGCACATCCACTTTTCGCCAGTTATAGTTGTTTTTTTTTTTAGGTTGGTTTCATAACCAACAAAGAGAAGAAAATATTAAAGATTTTTCATAATAAAGAGTTGATAAAGCAATAATTTATTTAAAGACTTGTACTTCTCATCTCCGTTAGGACACTCGTTAGAGTGTCCGTCCAAATTGACTCTTATTTACACCGAAAATAAAGTTTAAAATAAGAGCCATTAATGCACGTATAATGCAACAAATACGGTATGAATGAACAATCCCTTTAAATATATTTGAACAATGAACAAAAAACAACAGACATAAATAAAATTGTAGTTTTATAAATAGTAACCTTGTAAATAAAATTATTACTCCTTAATATTATTAAAATCTATTTTTAAGCTTTATAAAGCGTCTTTGGGTGGGTAATCGATAGTACCGCTTTTTAAATATTACCTAATATTAGTTGTGTATCGATCGAATAACGACTATTTAGTGCGACTAATAAGTCGTAGTGCGATTCGAACATCGACTAAATACTAGTCGATGTTCGTTCGTTCGTTCTCGTAATTGTTTTACTGATTTTAACAATAATCAAAGGTTTTCTACTTAAATCTTTGACAAATCTCCCAGTAAATTGGAATTTTCACAATGGTCTTAGGCCTTGACGTTTTAAAACGAGTAAGTGATATTCAACCTTTAGGTAAGCAATCACAAGGTATAACTATTTCACTAACAAGTGTGCAATAATGTACCTCAATTATGTCAAATGATATGGTTAATATTTGTTCGATAGTATTTCTTATTACATAATAAAACGACTTAAGCCCACACCAGCAGAATTGGCTGGAAATTATAATATTTAACTTGATTTTTAGAATAGATTTGGACTTTCTTAATAACTATTTTTATATTTTAAAAATTTTACTGAATGACGCCTAGACTCGATATGTCTTTTACTGACGGTTGATAAATATAATTAAGTCCTAACAATACTTTTTTTTTTCACGTTAATCCAGGATATACCAAGGTTTCGGGCATAATTTACAGACCGGGATCTGCGGTTCAAATGAAATGATATTAATTCATTAATTACCCTTAAAAAACTAAGGTACGTTTTCGAATGAAACTGTATTCCTATTGGCTCATAGGAATATAATCATTATCCACATATGAATAAAAATTCGTATGCACCACTAACTTATCAAAGTAAAAAATTCAAAATACGGTCTGTGATTCATGCCCTTTTTTTTGGATGGTGGGAAATCATAAGAGAAGAAAGCGGTAGCGTCAGGCTTCTACTGATTAAAAACCGCCCATGTTCCTTCTTAGCCCTTTGTGTCGAGGCCGCGGTATCTCTTTCAAACAACCCGCAGTCCCGACGAATGTGATTCATGCCCTTGGTCACTCATAAACTCTAAATAGCTTACAGAAAACTTTTGAAATAAGAACAGGCGGAAAAGTTACAACCTACGATCGCGTTGAGGTAAAGTGTACTTAATCGAAACTATTATAAAGCCTATTTTCGTTTAATAGTTAATTAAGAACTCGTTAAAGTTGTCTTTTTATTGCGTATTATAATATTTATAGTATGGTTATTTAAATTTGTGACCCATATTTTTGTGCAAGGGAAACGATTGATTCTAGATCCACAGCATCAGTAAAATTTTTTTCACTAAAAAGTTCTACTTTTTAGTGAATAAAATCTCTTATCAACCGTGCTATTCACAACCACTCGATTGTCCGTCGTATCCAATCGATTCATCGTACTATCGAAAATCGCTATTCGCATAACCGAAGCCGAGTAATAGATTCGATTGTGATTCGAGATGAAGGCCATTTTGTACTATACCTTATACAAGAGTCGTTGCGTATCGATTTCAAATTAAAATTGTGTTTAATTACATTTTTAGTTACTCAACGGATATTCTGTACAATCTATAGTAGAACTTATATAAATACTCATTAAAGATTTATGGGCTACATAAAATTTTTCACCACGACTGTTTATATACTACCATGTCGATCGAATCTGTAAATAGCATTTGCCAATCATTCGATTAAAAAATCTGATACTCGAAAAAGTGTCAATATCGGTTCGACTTCGATTCGATTGTTTGTGAATAGCTTTGCGGGCCATATTCTGGTCCATTGTCTCACGTAATTAGATAGGCTTATTTTAAAGACCCTAAAACGAATCACCACTATATCGTATCCTTGATAAAGCGACCTATCAACTTAGTATTAGTTTATTTATTAGAAATAAATAAACTAATACTAAGTTGATATTTTGGAATTATTATAATAAACAAATTTTTTAATAAGACGTTCTGCGCGCGTGAAATTTAGGCACTAATTATTTATTTTTAGTCTTATATTTATCTTATAGATAATATTATTTGTTAATTGATATTATTTGTTGCAATACCTATAGAAAGTTGAATTACTGAGAAGTACAGACTGGCAGCACATCAAGCTATATCTAATTTAGTAAATTGCTTTGTAGATTTTCAACCTTACTGATAAAGCATTAGGTTCAAAATAATTTGACAGTTCGGGTAACTTGATGTACCTACTTTTATTTTATTTATTTATTTCCGTTTCATTCATAATTTTGTGAGTCTTAAAAATAACGTTAGTAATGAAATTATCAACAGACAAATAATTTAGTTGTATGTTATAGTCAAGTTATTATTTTATCTTGATATGAAATAGCAGACGTGTAAAAGTGTTATTAACAACCAATTCCCTGAATACACATTATTAATCACGATGTGTTCCTATTTGTACTAGTTTACTGGATGTTCTAGGTTTTTGACTTGGCAGAAATTTTTCCCATAAGAAAACTACAAAAAATTTACCGATACCGGCCTGTGTGTATAATAAATTTATACTAAGTTTAAACAAGAAATATACTAGTTTAGCTATTTAAACAATCACCTTTTCTTCCTGCCAAAGCAAGACTTAAGTATACTTAAATATCTTAAAAATAGTACCAATTGTTCATCATTATAGTGACCTTATCAAGTAATGTGACTTTGAGAATGGCAACAAAGAATAATCGACTTTATAGCATTAAGACAGAGAAATTTTTTGAATGCAATGTTGAGAAGAAGAATAGAATAAAGGCATAAATAAAATTAGACTTAAAATAGTAATTACAAAAAATACCCCTTTTGTTACTTTACCTAAATAATTAGACCATTCTTATGAATTTTTAGGGTAAATTTCGACGCGTACTTATTTAAATACTCCCTTTTTAATGCGGTTTTATTGAATTATTCAAACATACAAATGTACAGAGGACTAAATATCACCATTTCAATATAATTTTGATTTTGTTTACGTTAATATTCAGGTTGAATATATTTTAACCGTATGAAACAGAGGCGTATATCTAGTATGTTTCCCTGTCTTGCAAAGAAATAATAATATTGAAATAAATGATTATTTTAACGTTTACGCTACTTTATTAAAAGTTAGTGAGTGATATACCTATTAGTTTTCAGCACCATCGTATTTTTGGTACAATTTATTTATATAAGTAAATATTTTTTATTATAACGTTTAATTGTATGCAAGTATTATCTTCTGTTATTGTGGTTATTTGTTTAAATAAAATTTTCAGTACACAATATGGATTAAAAATTATGTAATACAATGAATAATTATTAAAGCGTTTTCAATTTGGTATTGCTTATTTTAAAATTATAACATTTCAACAAACATGTCGTGAACAACGTAAGCAACAAATCTTTAAGTATTATAGGAATCAAAATTAGATTGTATACTTTTAACAACGAGATAGAAAAGTAAATAAAAAGTTAAATTTAAAATAATCCAATCTAATATAGTTTCCTAATACATATATATATTCATAAACTTTGTGTGTAAGGTTGTCATTCATCATAACTATCGACAGTGAATCGAATGTCGCCACCTTTTTAAATTAATCATATCGATATCGATGTTCCACGTCGATAAATACGGTGACATCCTTAAAACGGAACTATCAATACTTAGAAATCTCACATGTTTTTTTATAAATACGGACTTAGATATAGATTCATTCGTCAATGAATGAATGAACAACACAACAGGACGAAGATTTTGGGGCCACACTACTGAACTATTGTGTTTATTTTTAACTTTATCAATCCCGTCTCTGTTTTTGTGCTGTAATTTAATAAAATCATTAACAATATAGAAAAAAACAACAAAATATGGTTAAGAATTAACGATTATAAGTAATATATAATATTATTTGTGTTTGCATTTAATATTGGTAACCTTACCATAATATGCTCAGGCAGTATTGTACCTACTTTAGATACTCGATACATTTATTCTCTTACGCTTTCGCGAAATAAGTACTTAATAGCACGATACGCAGAAAAAAAAAGAAATTATGATTCTGTTAAGTCCGTCAGTTAGATTATCGAAAAATATTGGATGTTTTTTGTTTTATCAAATTAATAAAAAATTACGAAGATAAAACGTGTCAAAGATCATGAGTGGGAGCTTGCGACGTCACTTTTAGGTAAAAAAAAAACTGAAATATGACGTCACATAAGATTTCGAAGCAAAACGTCAATGTGGGTTATCGTCTCTATTTTTTACTTGCGTAAAAAGGAAAAAAATCGCCTAATATATTTTGGAAATCGATCTGACGGACTAATTAGTTTTTTTTGTCGTCGACCTTATTGTAAGTTAAGCTTGGCTCTCACTTAAATCTATAGGAATTTCCTGTCTTAATTTTAACAACAACATACATAAAAGGCACCAGCTTTCAAGCTACAAAGCGTCAATGTGGCCCCTTTGTTAATTTAAATGATATATTTATATAACTAGTTACAACCTCGTAACGTGGAGTGATGTAGTCATGTGCGTCGCCGCCAGACGGCGCTGCAGTCGCTGGGTGGGTCGCCGCGGCGGGCGGCTGGACCCTATGTGTCTCTGGAAAGATGGAGGGCAGGGTTACTTGAGAGGTGGTCATTGGCATGAAGTTTAGTCAAAGAGGAGTTAACAAATGGAGTGTTAATTGTAACCTGACTTTATTTGCGCCACTCAAACACGGAATAGGTTAACCAGAAAAAGCATGTGTTTCAGTTTTTTGGGTTTCTGAATTAGATTGAACGTTGCTCCTCAGAGTTACTTAATCTAGCACTGTAATCAGACATACAGTACTCAGCGGCAAAACCTCTAAGCTTTCGTCTGCGTTATCATTGCGCGTTATGAAGTTTTATATCTTTTAGGTTACTCCGGTCGCAGATTTTTTGAGGTTACTCCGGTATCAGTAACTTAAAAGTGATTTGGAATTGTGTAGTTGTTAGTCTATGATTTTATGATCATGGTAATTCAAAATATGTAAGTATTTTCATGATTATATATTGGCTATCATTATTGTTTTTATTTTTCAAGTTTGGCGATGATTAACGAAGCGCATACTTTTTCTTGAAAACCTGTTGTTATGTATGGAAACCGATTTCGAGCGGCGCAAATAACATAGGGTTACGTGATACTGGTCCCACCCGTGATGAATGTCAGTGATCATTGGTGATTTTTGTACAAATACTACTGTTAAAGTATTCAAAAGTCGTCAATCAAAAAGCATCAGTTTCTTTACACCATCACCTCCGTCGAAAAGTCATGCTTTCGATTTCAGTATCAAAATTATAAAAAACCAAACGCAAAGCCCGCAAAAATTGTCCATGTTTTTATTGCAACGGCAGAAAATTCAAAATAGCACGCATTAGTATCAGACGGGTTTAAAATAATACCAGGGAGCCTATTTCTACTCTATATTACCTCGTATAGCAGTATTTATTTTAATCTTATTTCATTGAAGAAAAGAGATGAAGTTAAATTTCCCGTATAACGCTATCTCTCTCTCACATTGAAAAAGGATTCAATAAATCTTGCTGTGAGAGTTGATTGTACAGTGCCTGATTTTAGTTAAATTATTTTGTTTCAGAACTTGCTACGCCGTCAATGCGCAGCGCAAAACCCTCACCAATGGAAAAAAAGGTAAATTAAAAGAAAACTCGATATCAAATTGAGTTTGCAACCTATTCAGAATGCACGTCATGAAAAATGCCACGCGGGTTTCACAGCCGTTAAAATAGCGTCATGCAGGGTAACAATATTTGCGGCTCACTGTATAAACCGGGCAAACCTTCGAACGTTGCCCGGGTAAACCCGGGCATTTAAACGTTTTCAAGTCACTTGCTCTATCACCGTGCATAGAGACCGTTCCCTAGTCATCGTCGGTCGTCGAATGATTAACGTCCCGTCTGGGCTTCTTGTGTATCTGCCGAGTCTTCTTCTGAGGAGAAATGTGTGAGTTAGCATTCCATTTGTTCACTATGCTGTGGCACTCGCAGCTTAGAACGTGATCAGAGGGCTACCTAAAAATCTCAGTAAGCAGTAGAAATCAGGAAAAAACCGGTAGTTTTAAGTGTCGAGTATTGTTTTTTTTTGTGAATGGCATCTTTAAGTTCACCCTTGTCTGCTTAACCGTACTATCCTGTGGGTGCCTCTTTTTTGGTTTTTTTTTTTGGCTAGTGGAAAATCATCGAATAACCCCTCCCGCTCTTGGGCGGAGCGAAAGGTGTCAGACTTCCACTGATTAAAAACCACCTATGTTCCTTCTGAGCCCTTTATGTCGAGGCCGCGGTATCTCTTACAACATCCCGCAGCCCCGACGGGATCCTACCAGGGCAAGTTGAGTATTGTGTTGTTTCCAAATACCAGGGGGTCAAAAATAGCTATACTTATATACTTTAGCAGATCAGAATATGAATTATGAAATAGAGTCTGACTATTTCACGAATTTTAACGCATTTCATATTATTTTCCTATTATGTTCTATTTTTCCAAAATGGCCACAAACGCAGTTACTATTATGAAAAGACAATTTTACGCTTTTTAACGCAATTCAAATTATGATCTGCTAAAGTGGCCATTTTAGACGCTTTGATGTCGACCTTACGAGAATTGTTTAAATCTAAGTTTACTTGACACCTTCACACCCTTCACATTTAGCTCCTTTCATATAATTCCTCGATTATTCTGTAGGAGAATAGCGAATTCCAACATCGATGGATCGGCTCATTTATAAATTTGCTGTTCACTTTTGATTAATTTTGTCTCCAGATGTTTTACTTCGAATGAAAGACATTTACAATAAGCAACACATATGCAATAAAAGCGTTTTTAGCTTAGCAAAAGTGTTTTTACTTACTTTTTATTATTGGCACGATTCGGCGTGCTGTGGTTGGATTGATGTGAACTGTCGCTTATTTCTGAACTTGAACTTCTGATGTCACCTTCCATCTGAAATTGATGTCAAATGAATTTAGTATTAAACATAGATACAGGCAAATTTGGAGAATTAGTGCAGTTGGGGTTTGCGCAGTTCAATCAAAGAGGATTCAACCAAGGCGCGAAACCTACTACGTCTGCGGAGTTTTGCTAGCTAATTTAATTTGACCTTGTAAAATCGTATTTTCTCTATGAACAAGAAAGTACAGGTCAATGCCTGAGGCGGCCTGAAGATGAGCAGTGAGGGATATCGTAAAACTAACCAATCACATAGCTTTAGCTCAAAGCTTTTGGAGAGATAGTATTGGTTAATTTCACACACATTCCCCGCGATGTTCGCGGAAGAAGATCAGTGAAGTTCAGTACAGATCAGTGGTGGAAAAGCCGACTTTATGCACCATGTTCAGAACGACAATAATTTTCTCCAAAGCCAGAAACATGTTAACTAGTATCTTACCTGTCCAGCACTAATAGCTTTATAAGCGACCTGCAGTATAAGCCAGGTCCAGACTATATGCAGTCCCAGTAGCAGACACAGCAGAGAGTTGAAGATGTAGTAGGCAGGGAACATTGGCACTAACATGGGCGCACGGATCGTTGTGCTGGAAATATTGATGAATGAGGTTAGGCTGATTCTTTGATGGTAACTGGGATTATTTTTTATTAAATTTATTTGGGAAACGATTACACTACAGTTTTACAGTTCGAGTTTGGATAAATGAATAACCAACGTCATTTCCCACATATTTTTTCAAGAAGCTATAGTTACGACTACTTATGTATTAGGACATTTAGCAAAACTCAAAACAATTTTCTAATGAAACTATGGTTTCTACTTTGAGAATGAAATACTTAAAAGATAAAAAGTTTATCAATACAGTTTGATTAAATAATTTTAAAAGTTCATTCGTGTATACATATTGGTGCTCGAGACTTACTCAAACTGCAGTAACATTTTGTGGACTAATTAAAGTTCAATATTTTATTGGCGCCCACCGTGGGACCACAAAAAACGTTGAATAATTCGCGATACTGAATTTATGTCAAACAAAAATTGCAATACACACTCACCCCCACATAATGTAGAACGGGAAAAGATATAATCTCGTAACAATCCATAGTACTGTGAAAAATGTGAAAATGATATCACAGAAGCGCTGGTAGTTCGCGTACTTCGCCGCTTTGGCAGCATCCAAGAAAATGTCAGCGCAATCGTGGAGTATAAGGATAACGGTGCCAGTTCTGTGCAGATTGCAGACCCAGCTGAAGGATAGGAGAAGTATAGTGGCAACGTGGTGCACGAACATCTGCCAGAAGTCCTTGCGTCTCACGTCCCAGAATTGAGAGATGGTCAGCGACCAATAGAAAGCTGCTGAGATCATGTAGTGCCACCAGATGTCGTCTGTGAGACCCTGGAATAGGTTTAAATTGTATCGTTAATCTCTTATCGTTATAAATACTAGTACAGGACGAAAATACTACTAAGAGTACCGATGAAAAATGTGTACGAGGTAAGCGCTTCTGCATCATTGTCCCTTCGGCCCTTTATTAGTTTTTATTATATTGCATACAGCAAGTTCTTCTAACTTAAAAGACAGATGTATTGCTGTGGAGTTTGTTGCGTCACTTCTTCCCAGACTAGGAATTATCTGTCGTGTGTAGTTTGGACAGTCAAAAAGTGCTAATTTTCAGCATAATTTTATTCTGATTCTTGATTTTGACTTTCGGTTCCCTAGAGGTCTAGTGTAACCTTCAGGGCATTCATAATGGGTAAATCCATCGACTCGACTTCGTCCCGTTCTTATACCTCAGTTTTTTGAGAAAATAGTACAATTTTCCCTTTTACAACGGGCGACGGACTTAATAGGCTCTACCCAAAAAAATAAATGGTTCACCAACCTTTCCGGTCCGCGTTTAAGTAATAATAATTTTACGTTAAGGCATATATCAGTGAATACTCGAATTAGGGCATGCGTGATAGATAATACTATCTTAATGATAAAGTTGCACCTGCTATGATAAGCATCACCACTTTTTTTAATTATTTGTAAAAGTCGTACGAGTAATTGCTTGGGTGTTTAGACGTAACTAGCCTGGTTGATGGCAATAGGCACGCCTCCTATTAGTAGTGGGTATTATACCTCAGCCTATCCTATAAAGGGTTTAAAAGTACCCTTAACGCAAACGAAGGGTATTTGTTCTCCCCACCACTACGATATTTTTTTTTTATCTAGACTGGGAACCCCTAGTTAGGGAGATATTGGGCTTCAAAGTTCCAAATTTATCACAGCTGTTTTTGTGAATACTAGTTTTTCAGGTTATAACTTTACTTAAATTACCTCCATGACCCGTTTACTATTCAAAGTTTCCACTAGCACAATGTTTTAAGAGTGCTACATTAAGTTTTACCTGTAAAATGTAAAATGTGATTTTTGACCTCAAAAATAAAGGTCGTTTCCCAGCAATTTTTTTTACAGAATACTGGGTTGACGGCTGTGTTAAGGATTTTACACCCTGTATACTGTATACTAGTGGGTATTATACTGTAGCTTATCCCTTTCGGGGATTACAGAAGGCGTGAAGGTATGTTATGTGTACGTCTTGTTTCAAACTGTCGAAACAATAGGCAGGCACTTCTCTCGCAACTACATATGTAAGTAGCATCTATACGTTAAATCTTACATAATTGAGAAGATTCGTCATCTGTTAGTACTGTTCGTGCAGCGCTATTTAATGCGCTCCAAGTTACGTTACGTTGCAAAGAGAATAGTCTGGCTATTCCGAGAATAGTATATGAATGGAAGAAGATTGATCGAGAGGTTTTCTCTAAACAAGTAAAACACAAGAAAAACTTGGTATCGTTTTAAAATTAACAACTCTAGTGTCACTGATTTATTTTCTGTTAGATTCTGTCTATTTTTTTTTTTTATAAAAACGTTGCCCCAAACTAGGAATGTCTCCTGTATCGTGGGTGCATTCACAAACATTTAAACCCACATTCACAAATACCCAGACCCGAAACAACTATCTGTAGGCCATACAAATATTCATTATCATCATCAGTCTATAATGTTTCCACTGCAGGAACTCAGGCGTCTTCTATAGGAGGGGTGGGCTATAATAATCCACCACGCCCAGTGCGGGTTGGTAGATGTCACATGTCTTCGATTTTTTGGTTCTAAGACATGCCGGTTTCCTCACGATGTTCGATGTCTCGATATTTCCTGACTATCTAGCATCCATTAAATTATATCAGTTGATATGTCGTGAGATTTGAATCTCAAATGAGATTTTGTTATGATGCGTATTAGGTTAGGTACAAAACACGATCCCGAGGCGGGTTAGCAGTGTCGAGATCAAAAGTCATACATTTTTTGGATTTAACTACTTATTTTTCAAACACAAAATTTAACTAAGATCTCAGGTGTCACAAATTGATAATCTGTGATTGTCACGAGATCGATCGAATGACGCTACTGATCAAATGCACGACAAGAACCTGTAATAACCGTAATTTTTGGATAACATATTCACACATTATATCACAGGCACACCCGCAATTCCCGAAGAGCAGGCACACCTACTACTCCATAATTTTATCTCTAAGCCCCATGTAATAGGCGGCAAGCCTATTGCACAGCACAAATCCAAGCTTCGGGCTGCTTTGCTAATGAAAAATTCCTGAGGATTACCTATCCTACAACACCAGGATCTCTTGCTCAACAGTGATGCTGGCGACCACTGTACTAACGAGTCTTTAAGACATGCTCAAATTAAATATAACTACTTACAATAGAATTCCGATTATCCGAATCTCGATTATCCGGATATCCGATTATCTCGACTCATTGTTCACGACTCTAATTACCGTAATTTTTTCCCTATTGCCTAAATAACGTTTGTGGAACACTATCTATAAAACAAAAAGTTATTAATATTGTTTGATTTTACTTAGAAATCGATTTTCCAAATTTTCAATTATCCGGAATACCCTGGTTTTAATTGGTCGGGATAATCGGGATTCTACTATACCTCGTACTAACCAGACAGAACAATGATACTAACCTGATGGGGATATCCAATATAACAAGAGTCAATATCCCAAAGCCACTCTTTGTCCCACAAAATAAACACCCCGTAAGAGAAGTTGTACAAGTAAAATGTAGTCCTCCACATGTTCTCGCAGAACTTGACCAGGGTCGAGGGCTTGTCCTGACTTCTCCGGAGTCGCCACCAGCGTTCCACCTGCCTCTCCGTCATGTCGAGTTGCTTTGCTAACCCACATATCTGAAAATGAATTCTTGGTTACAGATTGAAGAGGAAGCTGTAGGGAGCAAGCAAAGATTGAATTAGGTGAAAAGATAGAACCACAGATATAGATAAACCTAGATGACGTCATATAATAATAGACTACATTTTTGACAGTAACCTGGTTAAGTATATAATACATAACAATATCTATATATCAATATCTGTGGATAGAACTGTGTATAATTGTGTATTAGTGTTAAGTATTGTTAGATATTATGTAAATACACGTGTTAAATATTTAAGTAAAGCACAAAAACATGCTGCGAAACTGGGAAACATGATACTAAACATGCTCACAATAAGTCATGCCGTAGCTTACAAAATCTTAAGTATAATCTAACACCAAGCGGAATAAAGAAGTAAAATCTTAATATGACTATTTTGAGACAATACAAAACGAATACAGTAGAATCCCGATTATCCGAACCTCAATTATCCGGATATCCGGACTTATTGTTCACGGCTCTAATTACCGTAAATATTTTTTATATCCTATTGTGTTAGTGTAAATGACGTATGTGAAACACTATCTATATTAAAAGGTTATAAATATTGTTTGATTTTACTTAGAAATTGTATATCCGAATTTTCGATTATCCGGAATACCCCTGGTTTTAATAGATCCGAATAATGGGGATTCTATAGGGACAGTTATAAGGGAATTGTCACCACCGCCTTTTTTATTTCCGTCGCGACGGGTAGGCTGGTGATGATGATGAAAATCGGACCGACGCGACGTGAAATGCAACATTTTTCACGTACGCGCAAGGGTGTTTTGCATTAATAATCGTGCTTTTTTCAGACTTCTACTGATTAACCGCCACCCATGTTCCTTCATAGCCCTTTGTGTTCCGTGCCCGCGGTATCTCTTTCGAAAAGTCCCTCAGCCCCGAAAGTCATAAGTACTTGTGGGTACACTTCGGCTTAAGGAACGTACGTACCCATACTACATGACCCATTTTGTCATTTTTTATTCCCCCTCCCCGCCCCCTACGTGACGCCCCGTAGTATATGCCAAGACCCCCCCTCCCCCTGTAGTGTCACGTGTTTATTCATAAATATGGTTTTAAATATTTTTTGACGACTGAAAGTTAAAAGAATAATTTGGCTCATATTTGTCTTATTTAAATATAGCGCTTAAAAATACACAAAAAAAAATACAATTTTTGTTTCGAACACTCCTCCACTTACCTAACAACAAACTGTTAGTTTTAAACAAGCTGGCGTCCGTGATTGACTTTTTGACGAACGGGTCACGTTGTATGGGTACAATCTCTTACCATCCAGTTGTTTCATACAATAACCAAAATATACTCTGTATAAATCGTTGTGTAACAATTACACCCAATCAAGAATGTGCTCATCACGCCCGTCTAGGATTTGATTCAATCTATTAGTAAATGAGCTTATTGCGTCGTGCTCATACCAAGTGGTAAACAATTGAATAGGTTTTTGTGATTTCAAATAAAGAATCTTGAGATAAAACTAGCATCATCTGGGGGTCTAAAATGGCCACCTTAGTGGATCATAATATGAATTGCGTTAAAAATCGTGCTGCGTCTGTGAACATTTTACGAATTTAAACACAACTATTATTATTTTCCTATTATGATCTATTTTTCTAAATGTTCACAGACGCATTACTATTATGATAGGTCTATTTTACGCATTGCGTTTAAATGCGTAAAATAGACCTATCATAATAGTAATGCGTCTGTCTGATTCATATTCTGATCTGCTGAAGTGGCCATTTTATACACCCTGTCTAGCCTTTTCCCAACTGTGTAATAAACAAATAAATAAATGTTGGGGTCGGCTTCCAGTCAAAACGGATGCAGCTGAATAACAGCATGGAGCAACTGCCTGTCTGAACTCCACGCCCTCTGGTCGTCTCCTGGGTAATACGATAAGTACTCCTTTTTTAGGACAGTGTGATATCATCAGATAACTCCTCCCGCTCTCGGAAGAGCGGTACGGAGTGTCCACCAATGTTCCTTCTTAGCCCTTTGTGTCGAGGTCGCGGTATCTCTTTCGAACAACCCGCAGCCCCGACGGGATACTCCTTAACTAACGGGATTTCGGAGATATCGTCGTTTTAATCAGACGCGCCAAAATCGCATGCGACCACCCAGGGTGGCCCCACAGATTGAGCTCATTCGCGTTTTATTAGCGTCACAGAAGAAGGGCTGGCTGATGCCTGTTCGTTGAAGCGGAGCAAGGCTGTCGAGCAGAGAAACGGAGAATTATTAACCAATAGGATTGCACACTGGAACAGAGGGCAGATTTTATGCAATCCTATTGGTCAATATTTCCGTTTTTCCGCTTCGCAGCCTCGCTCCGCTTCCGTGGACAGTAAAGACTGGTTATCAAACTTTCGGGTCACTGACTACCTATTACGACCGTCAAATATCTACAAATGACAGTCAGGACCAACGGGCTAACGTACTTTTTGAGACACGCGAGGAAATTCTGTATGTAATGGTTGGTCACCCATCCACAGACCAACCAACCTAAATTAACCTGAATTCTGATCCAAGCGGCTGTCATTATCAAGCTACAACTTCTCCACTACTCTAAGGTTCTACTGCATTATTTATATTTCTGCGACAACGCTAGGGGTCACTGGCGTACGCTATAAGGTCGATAGTAGTCTGCCGTAAACCCTGAATTATGCAGGATGGCCTAGGGAACAAAGCTTTAACTACGCAGGTGCTCGCATTCACCTGCATGGCAAGGGTACCTGCACCCTATTGCGTAACACACTAACTGCGGTCCTCAGAGATATTTAATGATTATTTAAGCCGTCACTTAGTAAAGGTTTGACATCCTTTTATATGACCAAACTGTCAATACCTTTACTAAGAGATGGCCTAAGTAATCATTAAAGCTCTCTGAGTTCGGCAACTTAGTAAAGGTTTTGACCGTCTTGTCATACAAAAATATGTCAAACCTTTACTAAGTGACGGCTTGAGTAATCATTAAATATCTCTGAGTACCGCAGTGAGAGTATTATCCCTTTCCTGTTAACAACGAATACGTATTGATCTATCAGCACATAAAATTTAACCCATATAAAAAAAACCGCACGCTTTTATCGCTTACGGGCGCGTCTACACTGGTTCAGTAGTTTAATACGGAAGGATAAAGTGTAGAGAATATCATTTCTGATTTGCGATTTTCAATCATATTAATACTGAATAACGGCATTATTTTCATTTCAATATTCTTGACATTTTAGAGGGGAGAAATCAATGATTGACAGCTATTCTTGTAAACTCAAAAAATTATCTAAGTTAGCCTGTGTCCACGGTGGATGCCGAAGAGTGCCGCCGACGCCGACGCCAGCCTAGAAAGAGGTGGCGAAACGATCTGGACGCGGATCGCGAGGGCTGGTTCGAGGAGGCAAAAGAAAACAGTTTTCGATTAAAAAAAATATAAGTACTTATTAATATTCTGCACTGTTTATAATATTCTGCACGTCTATGGTTGCGTGTTTAGCTCCCGAGGAGGACAATTTGTGAAAAAACAAGAAGAACTTTTTCAAATTCGTTTTTTATTACATTTTCCGTAACTCACTACTGGGTGGCAAACTGTGCTAATTAGTAATATTACTCAGCCAATGTAAACTGAATCTAACTACTATACGTTACGCGAGACTTCGTAAATATTTATCACCTATTAATTAAAACGGTAGCTCCATCTAAGAATCTCCAGTAATAGTGCTGCCTCTTATCTACACAAGCAAACATATCGATAAAACAAACTATCGATAACCATGCGCTTATCGAGGTGGTCTCACGATGAATCATGAAAGAGGTTGATGACATTGCGCGTGCATTTTTGTGATCGAGATTACTTTGAAAAATATCGATTCAATTTAAATTAACAGAACTTTATATGGATAGCTGTGACTGCCATTGAAGTCTAGATATGCCTTGAGAATAATTCAAGAATAAACACGCCTATAAAAAACCTTTGTCCTTGTGTAAAAGCTTTTGGAAGTCATGAATTTTCATTTACAAGTCGTAAATGGCCTTTGTTGGGATGCCCTATAAAACGCAGCAAGGAATATTAGAATTGATGGCTTTTGAATAGCAAGAAACATCTTCAGTTTCGATTCGATGGTGACCTAAAGGGAGGAGAGAGATGGGCGAATATGACTGTAATAATACATAATTATTTATTCACAAATAGAGACAACCATACAGAGTAACTTAATAATAGGCACAAAATAGACAGATAATGTGAAATTGTACAATGTGAAATGTAGGTTTTGGGGTGAATTGGAAAAATAAGACGGAGAGTAAGAATAACCAATTCGAACAACACAGTATTTGGCAGAAATGATGCCACACCAAATAGTCGACGTTTCTTCGCTGTCGAGACATAGAACAAAATTATAATAGTACTAAACTGTACCTATACTGTACATACATACAAGTAAAAAAAAAAATTAAGTGTCTGTTTGTAATTTCAAAATCATTTTATTGTTTGGCTGTCTGTTTGTTCCGGCTATTCTGCGAAACAGCTGGACCAATTTCGACCGGGCTATTACTAGCAGATAGCTGATGGTATAAGAAATAACTTAGGATTTTAATTTTTTAGAAGCTATATTAGGGTTCCGTGAAAACATTATTAAAACAATTGAAAATGTTAATAAAATTCAAATCAAATAGAGAAGATATATTTTTACAATAATTTTACGCGGAGGAATGTCACGGGCCACAGGTAGTTTAAATGTATCATTGCAGCCACAACACACCACAATCTACTGGATCTATGCCAACAGTTACTCATTACGACAAAATTAAATTAAATCAATATCATTTTATAAGAGTAGTTGCTGTACCTACTTGCTGTTAGTACGACTACTTCACACAGTTCTCTCTTGCTGCCGCACTCAGAGTTTTAATGATTACCTAAGAATCATCAATCATCACTTACAGCCGCATTCAGAGAGCTTTAATGAGTAATTACGCTATCACTTATTAATGGTTTTGACAGTTTTGTCATACAAAAGTATGTCATACCTTTACTACGTGACGGCTTAAGTAATTACACTAATCACATCACACTAATATTATAAATGCGAAAGTTTGTGAGTGTGTATGTTTCTTACTCATTCACGCAACAACTTTTGAACGGCTTTGGATAAAATTGCAACACCTAGTATTTTAAATACGAATGTTTGTGAGGAACTGAGGATGTTTGTTACTCTTTCAAGCAAAAACCACTGAACAGATTTGGATATAATTTGGTATACAGATAGTTTATAACCGGGATTACCGGGATTAATTCACTGTATATGATACTAGGTGCTGCCAGCGGCTTCGCCCGCTACAACTCGAAAATTATCCCACGGGAATAAAAAATCGGGATGGGGCTAGCTGTTTTTGTAAATACTAGTTTTTCAGGTTATAATTTTACTTAAAAACCTCCATGACCCTTTTACTATTCAAAACATCCACTAGCATAACGTTTTAAGAGTGCTACATTGAGTTTTCCGTCAAATGAGATTTTTGACCCCAAAAAAAAAAAGTCGTTTCCCAGCAAATTTTTTTGCGTAGGGGTACTTAGTTTGATGTACAGAATGCCTGGTTGACGTATGTGTGAAGCGTTAATTTACACCCTGTATACACACACACACTCACAAACTTTCGCCTTTATAATATTAGTGTGATTTAGTTTATGATTTTATACAGGGCGGACCGGACTCTGACGCTACAATGCCAATGGTTACCACGTATTCAGAACTTCATTCTGAACCCCCACCCTCCCCTTTTTATTTTTTGAAGTGTGAGAAATCATCAAATGACCCCTCCCTCTCTGGGCGGAGGGGAGTGTCAGACTTCTACTGACTATAAACTTCCTATGTTCCTTGATAGCCCTTTGTGTCCGGGGCCGCGGCATCCCTTTCGAAAAACCCGCACCCCCCCCCAGCGTACACGGTCTAAACAGCTGATGTTTACTACAACCTACTCAGACATTACAATGATTATTTAAGTACGTAATCAACTAATTAAATATATCAATCACAGATTTATCAGAAACAGAAGCAATTATCACCGATTTATCGATTCCTGAGCAGATAACAATTATCATGCTAATTATTTAGGTAGATATTCTAAATCGGCCACTAAAATTTTCTATAAAATTGTTAAGAATAATAAAAGGTGATATTATCTTTTATCACAGGCCGTAAAGCCAATATCAGACACTTCACTCGGGAGATTGTTCATTTTTTGTTTAATTACACGTCTAAACCAAATCGACAATTTTATTAACTGCAATATTACATAGAAATTAACGTACATTCGGCTCTTTTACTACTTCTACATTATACAAAAATACTGGTCACACATACAGGTCAGGTTTACTAATAAAAGGTCAAAAAGAGGTGTGACTGTTCTAACAAGAAGCGCGCGAGGAACTAATGGACGGCAGCCAACTGTGAACTGTCCCATTCCAATACCATTCGCCCGTTACATTTGTGATATCAGATACACAAACAGAACTACAAATATTGATGTAGGATTCATTAGCTTGCTAACCACTTTAAAGTAATCTGCTAGTATAGTGATCCCACCGTTGGCACACAGACCTCTTTACGTCAGGGAATGGGCTGTAATATAATCACGCGGGCCCAGTGTGAGTTTGTAACGCACATATAAGTATGTGTTTTTAATTTTTCTAGGATATGCGGGTTTCCACCCCAAAATATCACAAGGCCTGACAGGTATGGCTAAACCAGACAAGCAATAATAACTGATAAAAATAACACATAAGTGCTGGGAAACACTGTTTGATATAAAACTGAATTACGACCATAATAACATGTTTGCTCCGACACAACTAATCTCTCTTGCAAGAGATAAATGAAATTAAAACCTAGGAAGACTGTTGCTAACCTTAATAGGCATCTTACAACTTAATCCTTTAAATCCGTTATCTATTTGCCGACTGCGTTGATAGTGACGAAACAATGGTGATTAAGCAAATGGATAACAGCAAGTATTCTAGCGTAACACCTCATGATAAGGTATCGTGCTTCTGGCCAATTCAAAGTACAAAGTTCATTTAGAAACGCGAAAATCTGAGTGATTAAAATGCAATTCTTTTGCGTCATTCATTGAATAATTGGTGATTAAATAATTAGAATAGTTAAGCTTGAGGTCATTTAGACAACTTATACTTATTTAAATTATACTTTACTAATATCAAAACTTGATGTACCTAATAATCCTTCTAAAAACACACAACTGGGTTCGATGACACGGTCGAGATAACCAACGCGAGAAACAGAAGTAGAATTGGCGGCAAGAGTTAGATTTTTGCTTTTTGGTTTCACCTCAGACATCAATAAAAAAATGCAATCACAGTGGATGGACCCATAACGTTTCAAACGGCGACGAACGAAGTCCAACGCAACAATAACAATTCAATGGACATTTATTGACCATATCACACCATGGGGGAATCCCAATCCTAATTACTTACTGGATCAGGTCTTATCGCCTTTGGCTACCGTTTATTTACGGCATAGGCTATATCATATTTTATAGGGAAAATAATAAATACGGGAGCATTCAATAGCATACCATCAAACTGATCAAACGTCCTGCTGTAATTTGCGAGCATTTGTCAATTCAATTAAAAAGGTTAATACAATCATTAGCACATCACACCGATTTGGTTACATTTTCTTGACCTTCAACAATTGATCGGAATCGACGAAGCGTTCATAAAAAAAAGTGAAAATACCATAAAATCGTCAAGAGGTTCAGGCAAAGGAAACTGGGTCGCGCGGTCAGCTCAAGGCCCATTTTAGAGCTCAAGCAGGCCGTAGGCGCTAATTGCGTACTCAATGAACGTTTATTGTCTTAAACGTACAGTGATTGCTGTATGCTTGCCTATCTAGAACAGGGTTGTCCGGGATTTTATTTGATATGTTTTTTAAGGACATTTTGGTGAAAAAGACAAGATGCAATATCGCTAGAAAATAGAAAGAATAATAAGAATATCGAGGTAATGAACTGATAGAGATGGGTGGAATAAAGAAGTATATTATGCTTACCCTAAAAAAAAATTGTAAGGGGAAAAGGATTATGCTGATGGCAAGCAGGCGCTTAGTGGCGTTATATACCATTCAGCACACTCATGAATCAGAACGGGATAAATTTATAAATTACCTGTAACATTATTCGATAAGATATTGGTGACGAATCATATCTACGTGACATTAAGATGCAGACGATATATTATTTTGATAATTGTATAAAATTCAGAAACGTAAACTGCGGTAAGTCAACCAACGTTCCCAGAGAAATACTCAAAAGAAAGATTCTAAACCAGAAATTTAAAATGCCCAAAGAAAGCCTACACCTTTCAACATAACAATGGATTATTACAGCAACAACTAAGAGATTTATATTCATACGAGTATAAAGCTTTATGATAGTGTAGAATCGCACCACAACCTGTGTAGACACGCAAAGATACAATTACTAAAGGAGGAGTCATTAACATTTACAGTCAGCCCTTCAATTTCTATAATAACAACCAAGGTCATAGTTCATCGGTTGGTATTGGAGAATTTGATTTCAATAGGGGGCTTAATAGAGATGTACCCTGGTTTGATTAAAAGGTAAGATAAGAAATGGTGAATCATGCTGTAGGGTGAGTAATTCAACTAATGGATGGAAGCAGAAAGATAGACCACATTTAGTATCAATCATTAAGATTTCGCTTCAAATAAGCTGTGACTTAACTTCAATGATTGTTGATGATGAATGATTGTTACAGCAAGTGCTACTTCCAAAGTGAAAAGTACCACTTTCCATTATTAGTAATCTACACTAATATTATAAAGAAGAACAATTTGTATTTTTGTGTGTGTGTATGTTATGATGAATAAAATTAAACCCTATAAATACTGGTACGATTTGAAAAATTCGTTCACCGTTGGGAAGCTACACTATCCCCGGGTAACATAGGCTACATTTTTATCCCTATATTCCCACGGGAACGGGAACTACGAGGGTGAAACCTCGTGACATCCGCTAGTATTTAATAAAGAAGCACTCAACCAGCTCTGAAGGCGTATAATGATCATTTATACACAGCAATGAAAACGAGTCAAAACCGCGACTCACAGACGCGTGGCTTCAAACAGATCTTTCATTCATATACCAGTTAAAGCTGAGGTTACTTCACATAATGAGTCGTTAGTCTTTGAGCTTCCAGTATATAATTTCAATGATGCAGTAATTTATGACATCTAAGCTGGGCAAACATTCGTAATGTTTACGGTCGTAAATTCCAAGTATTGAAATGTTTGATAATAGGTCAAGAAAATGTCTTTAAATGCCCAGCTGCAGCAGAATTGGGGAAACTGGAATAAATAAAAGCGGAAAGTAATCTTTTCGAGGACTTTGAAACAAAGATTAGATATATTGGATGCACTCAGAAAACTACGAAGATATTCTAATTCGGTCAGTTTTAAGTACACGGTCCCGGACTTAGGTAGTCAGACCATTACTGTTTTTATTAATCAACTAAAAAGTACGGAAACCCAATATCAACAAAGTATAAAGCCTGAATGTTAACGTCAGCCCCCAGGGAGAGGCTGCCAGAAAAAGTATAGTCAACTATTACTATGGTAAGGCCATTGGCTAAATGTGGGGGCGTTAGGGGTGCGGTAACCTGTCGCAAAGGCACATTAATTCGGGCTGTTACTGCTCGGATTGGTTTCCATGTAAATACATACACACAAAGCTTTATAATTTGGGCATGCGATATGTATAGAAAATCCTATGGCTGTAGGCGAAGATGTTGTACGCAAATGGATATCAAACGATAATTAAATCAAAGATGTTTCGATGAATGGAATAATTGAGTTCATAGCCATTAAATACTCGTCTATCTAAACTTCATTAAGAAATTACGAAAAGGTCGATTTAAAAAACATGATGAATTAACAAAGTATATTGATTGAAGCCATTATTAACAAAACGTACATGACAATTTCTTCTACTCCCGAATCAGTTACGTAAGAGCCTTTTTAAAATAAATTAATGATACATTTTGAGCGGGTTACTAACTATGGCCACTTAAGAAGACGATATAACCACATATAACGATGGTGTGTTAAATTCTTTGTCCTATTTAGCCAATTAATGGGTTACTAGCATACATACGGGTGCAGACGAGAGTATTAAACTTTTAAAACACACAAGCTTTTTATTGAAACCAGCTAAATTATTCTATCCATCTAGACTTTTATTGTTTGCAGTGCTCACAAATCTTGGATGCTTATGTAAGAGATGTGAGTTTTGTATGAATATTTGATACCCTACTGAAAATCCGGAAGCTTTTGGACAAGACTTGAGATGAAATAATATATCCTGCAGAGGGACGTGTAGATCGTAAAGAAACTCAACCTTTTCACGACGGCGAATTGCACGTGATTTGGAAAGAAAATCTTTGTTAAAAGGCGGAACTGCGGACAAAGGTAAGTCGACTTATACCGCCACAAAAAATTGTATTGAACTACTGATTTATAAGCAGTAGATACTACTGCAAATTCTAGAAATGAAACTACGAGATAGATCAGAAACACTCAAGAGATTGTGCCCACGCATTGTCCAAATGCGCAAAAAACATAATTATGAGAATCTGCATAAGCTTACTCGTATGTAGTACATAGTACTTCTACTACGTACCACATGAGCATAAGCACATTCCCATATGGTTTTTGTTTTGCTATTAGTACGGAAAGTTTCTGATTATAAATGTGAATGGCTACAAAAGTAAGGGACTATTACAGAACCGATGGATGATTTTTGTGACACATGGTATGTCTAGAAAAGTGGTGAGTGGTAAAGGAAAAGATAACCTACTACGCCGAACCAAAATAAATTATGATTAAGGGCAGGGATGGTAATGAAATGACGAATAGCTGAAAATAGCAGTTGAAAGTGAATCATACAAATATCGAAATCTCCTGATAAGATAAGTAGATAAAAACCGAAAATACGCAGGCATTAAAATATGTGACGGCGATTGTGTCATGTGATCATGTCAATACTATTTTGTTGTAACTGTCGTCGTTATCAAAATAAATTAGTATCGCTTTATCATGCTTATTAGTACGTGCCTACAATCTTTCACAATCTTTGTTGTACATACTATTTGAATAAATAACTTGTTGAGGTATTAAAATGTCAATAAAATACAAATATATTTTTGTGGGCTTGGTATTTGGCTGCATGAGTTTGCCGCAGAGACGACGCAGCATAAAATAAAGAGTATGTGAATAATATAATTTTGACTAAACACGTGGTGTTTAAGAGTACAATAATACTTTTTAAGAATAGCGACTCTTTCTTCTGTAGCAATCATCCCTGATATTTTGCACCTTCGGAAGATTTCGTATAATAGCCATACATGGAAACTGCAACATCCATTGTAATCTTCTCAAGGATAGTCAGATAAAAAGTAATTTAGTATTAACAAAATAGGTTGAGTAGTTTTCAAGAATGGGTAACTCATTATTTGCTTAGATAAAATACTTATTGAAGTTATAACTGTGATTGTCGTTTAAAGAATCCTTGACTGACGTGTTTATAGCTGGTCATATCTTTTTACCCGACTACGGCGAAGCCAAAAAGAAGGGTAATGATTTTGGCAGTTTATGTATGTATGTATGTATGTATGTTCCACCATAGCGCCTAATCTACTGAGCGGATTTTAATAAATGAGGTGTTATAGATTCGTAAGAATAGCCGGGGTGACAAAGGCTATAAACATTTTATTAAAAATAATATAACGGAAATTAAATGTCAGATTCTCACATCGAAAAAAAAAAATTGAGTGGGTTCCCAGATATGGTCTAGAACCAAAAAATGATCGCAGTGGTGGGGAGAACAAGTGCCCTTCGTTTGCGTTTAGGGTACTTTTACACCCTTTATTATAGTTTTAGTCAACATAATAATATGTATACGTTTAGAATGTGGTCAAACAGTTCTCGCGGTCTAGTCTGGGCTATTTACTCGTATTATGTAAGTAACGAGCCAACATTAAGTAGAATTTAACATTATGAAAGTAATATATTATTACTTATTTATTAAATAACACAAAAATAAAATTCAAATAAAAAAATGTTTAAAAAAATTTAATCCCGACTACGCAAAAAATCGCAGACTAATAAAACCGCGGTCATAAAAGAAGAAAACAAGAAAATATCCCTTAAATAAGTTTTAGTAAATAACTTAATATTAAGTAACATTATTATGGAGGACAGTCGTAATCGCATGCCGCCTTGTTAAGAAGAGGCTCCCTAAATTTATGTTAATTTGCATTAATATTCTGAAACAGTCGTACATACAATCAAAATGGAACTTTAGTATATGATTTATTGGATCTTTTTCTTTCCATGTACAAGACAGTTACGTAATTGTAGCATATTCGCTCGATTCATTTTTTATTCGAAAATCATGTCTTTTTTAACGATTATTACATTTTTCCTCAAGATTGCTCCGCCTTTATGTCTAAAATAAATGTTCACTGTAAAAAAAATTAGTTTACTATCCAGCCACAAGATATTTTTTCTCCAGATCAATTACTACTTTAGTTATGAACGAAATAACAATTGAGACTTACGACATTTAGTTTCGTGCTCGAACACGATCAAAGAGCGCACGCGGTATTCGACTTTATTACTGATGTGCTAGCGTCTAGCACATCGCGCGGAGTGGCGGGGTGAATGGGGCGGAGCTTGCGTGGAAATTATTTTAGAGTGCCTGGTCTTAATGGCAACTAGCAGCTGACTTCTGTATCAATGAGAACGCTACGAAAGAGTATCAAGTCTTAGGGTCAGCTCACACGAGCGCTCTGTTCCCTTCGCGAGGGGAGCATCCTCCCCCGCCAATGGCTCCGCCATCCGCGATGCCGGAAGCGGACCATTCAGGAACCGATGACGACATTCCGGAGGTGACTGGGGTAGACCTGAGAGCGGCGGTACGTAGGCTGAGTGCCAAAAATACCGCCCCGGGACCCGATGGCTTGCCTGGCAAAGCCTGGTTCCTGGCCTCAGAGGCTCTTGGGCCCCGACTGGAGGGGTTCTTTAGCGCATGCATGGAGAGAGGCCAGTTCCCGCTTCGTTGGAAGACGGGGAAGCTGGTCCTCATCCAGAAGCCGGGGCGCCCGGCGGACTCGCCGTCCGCATACCGGCCCATTGTGCTGCTCGACGAGGTGGGCAAGCTCTTTGAAAGAGTAATTGCAAACCGCCTCGCCGAGCACCTGGAGGGAATGGGTCCGGATCTTGCGGAACACCAGTTTGGTTTCCGCAAGAGGCGCTCGACGGTGGACGCCATCATGCGCGTGAGAGCCCTCACGACGGGGGCTGCGGTCTCTCGGGGCGGTGTGGTCTTGGCGGTGTCTCTCGACATCGCCAACGCCTTCAACACTATGCCCTGGAGCTGCATTAGGGAGGCACTCCGGTATCACCGGGTGCCGACCTACCTTCGTCGTGTGGTCGGGGACTATTTGACAGACAGGGCTGTCATCTACCCTGGTCAAGACGGACAGTGGAACCGGCGAGAGATGTCGTGCGGTGTTCCACAGGGATCGGTTCTGGGGCCGCCCTTGTGGAACATCGGTTACGACTGGGTGCTGCGCGCCGACCTCCCTAGCGGCGTCAGCGTAGTCTGCTACGCGGACGATACGCTGGTGCTAGCTCAGGGTGGGTCGTACGAGGCGGCGGCCGACAACTTGACACGCGGGGTTGCGATAGTCGTAGAGAGGATCCGGCAGCTGGGTCTCGAGGTGGCGCTTCACAAGTCGGAGGCCATGGGCTTCCATGGACGTGGGAATGCGCTGCCGTCGGGATCCCAGTTAATGGTGGGAGGGGTTCCCATCGGCGTCGAGTGTACTTTGAAGTACCTAGGACTCGTCCTCGACAGCCGGTGGAACTTCGTGGAGCATTTCCGACGTTTGGCTCCCAGACTGGAGCGGGCCGGGGCTGCCTTTAGGTGGCTCTTGCCCAATCTGGGGGGGCCAAATGCCTCCTGCCGGAGGCTCTACGCGGGGATCGTGCGGTCCATGGCCCTTTACGGGGCACCGGTGTGGGCGCCTGCTTTGAGGAAGCGGGCCGCCCACTACCTGAACGTGCCCCAAAAGGTCATGGCCGTGAGGACGGTACGGGGGTACCGCACGATCTCCCGCGAAGCGGCGAACCTCCTTGCCGGATTGCCGCCGTGGGATCTGGAGGCGATAGTCCTCGCGCGCCTGCATCAATGGCGCGCGGAGGCGCTGCGCCGGGGGGTCACTCCGCTGCCGCGGCAAATTGCTGCGCGGCGGACAGACCTCCGGTGCGATCTCATGGCGGCATGGAGACAGCGACTGTCGCAACCCCGTGCAGGGCACGCCACGATAGTGGCGGTAAGTCCCCTCTTTGAGGAGTGGCTTGAGAGGCGCCACGGCGCCCTCACCTTCCGTCTGACGCAGGTCCTCACCGGACACGGTTGTTTCGGGAGGTACCTGCACCGAATCAGGCGGGAGGAAACGCCCGGATGCCACCATTGCGAGGATCGGCCGGAGGACACGGTGGAGCACACAGTGGAGGTGTGCCCCGCTTGGGCGGAGCCCCGCCGTGTTCTCGTAGCGGCGATCGGCGGCGGCGACCTCTCGCGCCCGGCCCTGGTGCAAGCCATGGTCCGGGGCGAGGAGGAATGGGACGCCGTCGCCTCCTTCTGCGAAGCAGTGATGCTGGCGAAGGAGGTGGCGGAACGCGAGAGGGAGAGAACCTCTCGTCCCAGCCGCCGCGGGAGGCGCTCCGGGCGTCGGGGGTCCCGCGATGACCTCCGGCCACCGTAGACGCGGGCCTGTGGACGGTGAGTGATGGGCTAACTCGCCGTCCGTCCGTCTCACGACGAAAACAGGCCGTGTCGACGGCGCGTTCGTGTTCCACGCGCGCCTCAAAGAGATGTCAGCAACATGGGAGGGGCCCGAAAGGGCCGACGCCTGTCGGGGCCGCGGGTAGTCCAACGGTTATCGCGGCCTCGACATAGAGGGCGAAGAAGGAACATGGGTGGTTTTTAGTCAGTAGAAGTCTGACACTCCCTTTCGCTCTGCCCAAGAGCGGGAGGGGTTATTCGATGATTTTACACCCACCAAAAAAAAAAAAAAAAAAAAAAAAAAAAAAAGGGTCAGCTCACACCGAGGGTCGACGCGACGCGACGCTGCGCACACTTTAAAAGAGTGACTCAAAATACAACTTTATTTTCTACACGAAAAGATACACATTTGCGCGATGCGTCTCGCGGGCGGGCGGCGCGCGGCGCAGCCCAAAATCACTGGCCTCTTCTAGTATCGTCGCGTCGCGTCTCGGTGTGAGTTGACCCTTAGGTATCAGTGGCATGCCATTAGGTAACAGTTTGCGATTTTTTGCGTAGTCGGGTTTTAGTTTCATAAACTTATTTTTTTTAAATTAATTTTATCACGAATATAGGTGGATGTGTAATTTTGTATTGAAGTCCTTGTAATATTATGATGACGTACGTAACACTAAGAATATTTATTATTAATAATAATAATAATAATAATAAATTTATTTATTTCTCATCATCATCACAAAAAGCACAAAGTATTAGTTTTGGTTTAAATAGAAGGAACATTAGAGTCTGGCTTTTCCTTCCTGAATTGCAAAATAGATATCGACGTGTTGACGACTTTATTTCTATTAAAGAGTTAATCGTAAATACTTTCTATAATTTTCCTGTTACTAATTCGGAAGCTGCGTTCTAAATAAAAGATTTAATAAAACCGATTTCAGACCTCCTATTACTTTTTATTACGAAGTCAAGTACAGGTATTTTTAATTACATAAGGTAAAGAAGTTAGTTGTACACTAGTTATCGCGGCCTCGACACAGAGGGCTAAGAAGGAACATGGGTGGTTCTTAGTCAGTAGAAGTCTGACACTCCCTTTCGCTCTGCCCAAGAGCAAAAGGGAGTGGCAGACTTCTACTGAAAAATCAAGAATGGGTGGAAAATCATCGAATAACCCCTTATTCGATGATTTTCCACCCGCCAAAAAAAAAAAGGTAAAGAAGTTTTAGAGATGCTTCAAGGTGTCCAACCCAAGGAAATTGGACTTTGTTTATGTTTATGTGAAAATACAATTTTGAATGAAATTGCCTAAATAGATCTAGAAGTTATTTTGCCTGAGCTAGCTAAAAGCAGACATATATACAAATAACTCGAACTAACCAAGTTTTACCTTTTTGTTTAAAACACTTTCAAGTTAAGCACCACCGATCAGCGGTTTCAGTGATGTAACTAGTTTCAGTGAGACGTGAGGGGAATATTTTTTCGATAATCGAAGGCTGCAATGTTCTAGTCGATTTAAAGATGACCTTTGAATGTGATGAGACCATTCAACAAAGTACTGTGTAACGATGGAATCAACCCAAGGTTGCTAATATATTAGTTTCGGAACAAACTGGCCGATTGTTTAGGTTGATGGTTGTCGAAAGATTGCGGCTCTCTTTTTATATTGCCTAGAAAAATAATTACAGATCTTTATAAAGATTTTATTGAGCCACTTTGTTCTAGTTTTTACACTAGGAAGTGGTGATGGTTTGGACGTTTAACGGACTGATCATTGTAACTGTACATATCTAAAAAGTGTTTAGTCTCAGTTTAGTCGTAATTGTATACGATGATATCAGAGAAAATTCTCACATAATATTGAAACAGGTAGCGTAAAATAATAAAAGTGTTTTATTTAAAACTGACTAGATGCTTTAGTTTTGATTTATTTCGATTAACAGTTGTCAATGTCGCGTGAACATGAAATGAAATAAAAATGAACATTCACTCGAGTGAATGAATCGTCTGATATGAGCTTCAGATATTACCCGGTCCGACATATTCCGAACTGCAACATTTCTTTCCTAAATGTCATTTGATTGACAACCAGAAAACAAATTAAAATACCATACCTCGACCAATAGCGGACTGATATTGACCAAAAGGTCGTTTCAATAATGATCTATTGGTCAAACTGTTCCGCATTCAGTACCGTTTGTAAAAATATACCTACATATAAGTAATACCATGCACTATCTACCGATCTACAACTATTATATCTATGGGTGAAAATACTATAATTAACTGTGTTTCGTGCACTATGACAACAACGTTACGTTACGTAGTATAGGTCTGAAAGTCCGCGAAAAAGCGTTTGAGAAAAATACTTTTTTTTTATTTGATAAAACAAAAAATACGTATCCTTTATTTTTCGATAATCTAACAGATGTCTAATTAAAATCACATTTTTTTTTAGTCAGTAAACATTTCTATTGCATGACGCTTACAGCGAAAAGGATAATAGATTTTAAAAAAAAATGTGTTAACCTATGCATGAGAAAGGGAGAACGGTAAGGCCTTTGCCCTGCAGTAGGACACATTTAAAGGGTAATAAGAAAAAACAACTCATGTATTGTTTATAAAGGAAAATTACAGTCACGCATGAAACATATACACATCAAAATTTCACGACTGAAACTCAATCGTTATCGAGACAGAAACACAGCTGTGTTAGACTCCGGCCCAAGCTAAGTTCGAAAATTTTCGGGGGGCTGCTCGACCGTTGACAACGTTTATCGTAGATTCCCAGTAACGCTTTTGGTTATCGCTGACTTTCAGACCACACCTTAAAAGTGCATGCTTCTAACTACACAACAAACTACGTACAATGTTATACGTGCTGACGTGCTACATATTATAATGTGCAACATTTACCTCATCCTTGTTCAAAAAGAACTGAAAAAAAGGAAGCACAGTTAACGTTTAAAAGCTTCATTAAGCGTTATTGTACTTAAAGTTAATAGGAATGTTTTCTGAAAAAAAAAAATCTGTTTAGCCCGTCATCGTCAGTTAGCTTATCGAAAAATATTGGATACACGCGTGTTTTTTTTTTTAACAAATTAATAAAAATTTACGATATGTAATACGCGTCAAAGATCATGAGTGGGGTGTTTTGACGTCACACAAGTTTTCGAAGCACTGTCTTATATCTTAATTTTTTGTAGTGAATAGAAAAAATATGTAGGTATCCAATATTTTTCGATTCTTAAATTTCGACGGACTAAACTGATATTGTATTATGTCAGGAAACATCCCTATTACGAGTAGTAGATATTATTCACGTTAAAGGACACGTCTGTGTAATGACGGTTGTTGAAACTTCCATATTTAATTTTCGCGCGAAACGGAGCAGCTGTCTCTATTAAGGGGGGAAAATCGATAGTTTGTCATTGGATAGTCCACTTTTTGTGCGGAGACAATCTATTAATTATCTTTACTTGTACTGTTGTGTGTCCCTTTTACTGTCACTGCTTCGGGTTTTTTTAATTATGACATTTCAGACGATTATTTCAATTAAGTATGTTATTCCCTGGGTTAGACTGAGATATGAGGGCTAAATTAATTATGTAAATGTGACTTAAATACAGTCTTCGTGTTCACCAATATCGATTTTCTTCTCAAATAGTTTATCTTTATTTCGTATCACCTTTTCAGATAGGTACTCTACAAGACATAGTCCCGGTGAAATATTTTTGAATTGAGTTATGTATGATATAAATAGCTGGATCTAGGCAAATCTGTCAAAAATATTGTCATAAACATCTAACCCTGGGATTCGGTACTACCGTGTTCACTATTTTTATTACAACTTGCTGTTGGATTTTTCTCCCACTGAATGCAGCGTACTAGTAATAATTCTAATTTTATAACGTCTAAGAGATTTTTTTTAATTTACCACTACCGCTGGTAAACCGAGAATTCAGATGACGTGATCTGAGCAAATCGGTATTTTTATTTCAATCGAATCTTACATTTCTCTCAATGCAATTTCACTTCTTCGTTTTTTAAACATTATTTATGGAATCTTTTGGAAGTACGATTTGCAAATGGCGATACACCCCGAACAGAGGTGATTAAGTCATCTGGAGGGGTCTGGGAAATGTCTGATGGTTTTGATCTTATGGTGGTCAAGGACAGGTCAAAGAAACCCGGTAAGTTCGAAGGGCGTTAGACGGACGATATCGTCATTAGTTGCGGGGAATAACTGAAGGTCTAGACCAATGTACATTGTTTCAGTGATAATGATATTAGAATTTGCGCATTAGGAGTCCTGTACCATCATAGTAGTCATTTAAAATTAGTTGATACAGAAATACACTTTCTGTGAAAATTTCAACTGAGATAATAAATGAGATATAGCCCGCTGACAAACGGATGGGCGGACTGCGCAGGTTTAGTCACAGGGTCCCGTTGTTTTCACTTTGGGTACCTACGAAACCCTAAAAAGAAGTTGCACCGCTTCATAGTCTTAGTAGAAACACGCAACGCTTCGATGACGTTTGTCAGTCGTCCACTAGGCCTTCGGGACTAGAGACCAGGGAATAGGATATTTCACAAAAAAAAAATATTTTGTCCGTCTGTTAGATTGTCTACAAATATTGGACACGTGTTTTTTCAAATTGATAACAATTTACGAAAATAAAACCTGGCAAAGATCATGAGTGGGGGCTTTTGACGTCACTTTGTGGGTAAAAAAGTACTGTAACACTGTATCGTCTTCGTCGTTTGTTTAAGTGAAAAAAGAATAACCCTCCTTTTGGGCTTCGCGGCAGTCAGGTAAAAATACTACGTATCCATTATTTTTTGAAAATCTATCTGACGGACTAATTCGTTTTTTTTTTGGTGAAATACCCTATGTGGAGATATAGGAAAGGAGGCTTTTTAGCATCATCAGCCTATAATGTTCCCACTGCAGGGACGCAGATCTCCTCTCTAGGATAGGGATGGGCTATAATCCACCACGCGGGCCCAGTGCGGTTTGGTAGATGTCACATGTCTCCGAATTTTTTGGTTTTAAGACATGCCTCACGATGTTTCCTTCACCGTGTTGAGGGCAGCGGTGATGAAATAAATTACACAAAGTAATGCGCCTGCCTGGGTTCGATCCCAAGACTTACTGTTCGTAAGTCGGGGCCGCCACCACTGAGCCACCGTGCCGCTGCTCAAAGGAGGCTTGCTCTTCTTCTATTATACCCAACCGTGTGAAATTTCGCAATGAAATAAGGGTCAATTTCGTGTGAGATAATTGGCTTTTTCTTAAACCACGTGTTTGCTTCAGGTTCACGATAAGTAAATCGTACGATTCGTACAACTACCTATAAATAAATGCTTTTGATTATCTTATCGATTATATTGATTACGGAGTCGTTATAGGACGTTAGTACCGTACACATAATAAGTATTAAAACAGTTTAATTTTTATTAAATTTAAATAAGCTTTAACTATTAAGAAGAAAAGGTGGTATTAAAGTAAAGTTCAAATAAATTGCATTGAGAGTTTATAATAATAAATCTGATGACTTAATACCCATTTTTTTAACCTGTTTTCAAAAACTTAGTTTAACTCTTCAATAATATTCGTACAAAACTGTATTGTGATGCTACAAAAATACCTTGATTATAATTTTTTTCAAGCACAACACACACAAATCTGCACAAACATGCAATATTACACACTGAAAACCATTAATAATGCAATATTTATTAGCAACAGTTATAAAATATATATAAACGGACATCTCTTGTAGTTGACACATAAACACTAGACTTTATTGACTATTTTATTATTGTATGAGTTGTACGCATGACAACCAATCAGGATATACAAAACCAGTTTATGCAGATCTCTCATGGTGTGGTGGCGAGGTCGTTTTACTGGAAATGTATAGCTTGATGTGTACCTATGCACTTAATAAAACTAAGCACACATTATCAAACAGATATTTTGATATACATTCAAAGAATGAGGAAGGAATTTCTCAGCAACAGCCCGGAGTTTGTATTAAAAGGGGTTTGAACTTTTTTGTATGGAAGCTGTTGATATGCCACATCGGTTCTATCCCCTCTGTGGGCCGTTTATGGCAATAGGCTTGCCCCTTATTATATGGGACATAAACATAGCTAGAAATGTCAATGTATTATTGGTACACCTTACGTTAAGTCAACGGCATTTACTACAGAGTTATGAAAAGATTTAAAGACTAGCATTTATTACTCCATGACACGATTGGCCATTAACTCATATAATATCTGGTTCCTTATAATTATTTTTAAGAATAAAGATTATCTCCAACCCCTTGCGTTTTTGCAATAACTTGGCAGATTTGAGACACACTTTTTATCAGAATATCTTTATACAATTATCTATCTTTAGATACTAACACATTTTATTTAGTAGATTGTATAATTGTATTTCCTAAGTGTCAATTAAATTTTTTATAATTTGATAATGTGTGCCGAGAGTGATTCATACCTGCTTATGTCTAATTTTTTTTAACTCCTGATATGCGCTCTCCAACTTGGGATTTGTTGGAGCTTTCTTTGGCCTTGTGTTCTTAATACCTAATGATTTGCCGAATGGAGCAAACCAGTACCTGTAACAAGGATTGATTATTTTATTTAGATAAGAGTGGTTTTGTAATCTGTCCTATTAGTTTGCCTAAGTTTGGCTAGTCAAATGGTCTTGAATGTTTCTTTAAAAATCAGCCCTCATTGTACCATGTTTGGCAATAACTATCTTTCAAACACTTCATTAATTTTTTTTTAATATGAATGCTCTGTACTTCCAAAAATAAAAAATAAATCAATAAAAAGATTATAGAATTATCAGGTCCTATTGCAGAATGATAGATAAGATAAGGATATAACCGTTTTCCTTTTCTATTTTAAATTATTTAGTTTTCAATTATTTTATAAAAAACTGTGCAAACACATCATACAACTTTTAAATGATTGAATAATATAAATTAGTCAACTTTTGTTGTTTACATAAGCTGAATTCAAATTCAAATTAATTTACTTCATGAACACAGGGTGAACACATACAGAAGTTAATTCAAAGTATTAAATGAAGAATGGGATTCTGAGAATAATAAGTAGGTATGACAAATGTATTTTTGTTTGTTCACAATTTCATTATAAGGATGTTGGTTAATTGTTTTTTGATTGTATTAATTCACAGAATCGATATAGGTACTTCAATTTAAATGGCAACAAAAACAATTTGCTAAGAAGATATAATTTTAATATAATATTAAAACATAAATTGAGTGCATTCATGCTTCTGAGGTACTTTTGAATGCAAGTATTAGAGATTAGTTAGTTTGTTTTTCTGAATAAAATTGACATCATTCTCCTATTTTTAAGACATTTTATTTGGGGTAGGCACAGGAAGCCTTTTTCTAGTATGAATAATGATATGTGCAACATTTGTAGAGGCACTTTCATTTGAACTGATCTACCTCAACAAATAATGAAAATGCAGCAAATATACACTAAACTAGACCCTGAGCCTTCCTTCACAGACCCTCAAGGATGCATTATTCACTTAGAGAGCACTGGAAGTGCAGTACTTTCGCAAAATTGATATCTAATGAGTCATTGAGTGCATCAACTTCAACATTATTCATCCGTGAGATGCAATGACATACATTCTAAAACCTAACGGCAGAAAGTAGGTTGAACTTACTTCTCCAGAGTGCGCCGTAGGAATATCAGCACCAGTGCCAAGGGCACGGGGTACAGGAGATGCCTGTAGTCATTGTATATCACATCCTTGTCGGGACCCGGTGTTATATCTTCCCATGTAGTATTTGGCGGCAACCACACATCTTCATTCCAAAATTTGTCTAAGAGATATCGCAACATTATAAGCACTATTTGCAAAAAAATAAGGCAGCTTGCAAACACACTACTAAGGTCTCTAAATAATTTTATATCACGCCATTAACACACCCTAAAATATTTAGCGACGCGACCGTTCTACAGTCGACATGACACAGTTTTGGTTTTGTTTGAGAGATTTGATATGTCATAATGTCAATGATGTCGATGTCAATTTCCTATTGTCAGATTGATTGAGGTAGGAAAATCTAAGTCTATGGTTACATGTGCACAGGCTACGTTGTGGAAATAATAGACAGATACAAAATCCTGTACCAAACAACAGGTCCAGTTTTGAGGTTGAAATTAACTGAATAAGGTATTTCTTTGTCAACTCTAATTGATGTTTTTTTTAAGATAAACAAAAATATTCATTGTAACCAATTATATTAAGAATAGGTTAAATTCTACCTCTTCCATAAAGACTAGTTTCCCAGTTTTCATGTAAACGTCATTTTTTTTTCATTCTTACTATTTCATTCGAATTGAGGAAAAGAGAACGAGAGACCAATTTTTTGTTTTAGAAAAAGATAGCACATAACATAACCTAAGAATGCTCTGTGATTTCTCATGTTTTGTTCTGAAGTGCATCTTCAATGTTTATTTTAATATTTAAATACGAAAGGCGCAGTTACTACTAGTTACAGTAGACAAAAATGACAGTGTATTGTTCGTAACAGTATAATGCAAAGACTACAATATTATGTATAATGTCCACATGGGTAGAATCTTGTGTGAATGCATGTAAAGAATTTGATAAGAGTTAATAATGTTATTTTGCCCGACGTGTGCTAATGTTCTTATGGTGGAGGAAGGTCCAGAGTCTGGCCTGCGGTATGCCTGTAACACTTGTCCTTACATCTTCAATGTAAAGAGGAAGGTGTCTTCGCGCACGTTCCCGAAACTGAAGGTAACTCACTTCAATTATAATAAATTGCATCATCCTTCCATGCATGTTTGGAATCAATAGAATCCATACTTAAGTCTTGAAGAGTAGTTTTTTTAAAGTTCCCTAGTAGCTTTAGAATCCAATAGATGCCTACCCATATATAATTTTAGTATAAAGTGCCCGAAAAAGTTGCCATTAGTGTTAAACAGGCACCTAACACATCCAATTTGACTATCTTTTTCAGGAACTCGACTACATTATGGGCGGAGCTGCCGCCTGGGAGAACGTAGACTCGACAGATGCCGTGTGCCCTAAATGTGGACATGGTAAAGCATTTTTTATGCAACTGCAAACTCGCTCAGCCGATGAACCAATGACTACATTCTATCGCTGCTGTAACCACAAGTGTGCACACAACTGGCGTGATTAAATTAATCTTGAAAGACTTAATAAACATTGTGACAATATTAAATACCATACTAGTATTTAATTTAAGACTTGTGCTAGATTGAGTATGAATTTCTTCCAAAAACTTAATTTACTACATAGTTATCTAGTTAGATATAAAGGTGCTACACCTAAAATGAAAATAGAAAAGATGGCTCCAGTAATATCTAGCTCTGAAGACTTTGCCTGTGCCAAGGCAGCCGAATTTTTGGGTAAGGGACAAGTCATAGCAGTGCCAACCGATACAATATACGGACTGGCATGTAGTGCCAACTGTCCAGAAGCTATAAAAAAGTTGTATGCAATCAAAGGCAGGGATTCTGCCAAGCCAGTAGCAATATGTGTGACATATGTATCAGATGTCAGAAAATGGGGTGAAGCTGGTCACCTGACTGATGATCTCCTCAACAACTTACTACCAGGCCCAGTGACAGTTGTTCTAGAAAAGACTAAATATCTTGACAATCCATTCCTGAACCCTACAGCTACCAAAATAGGGATTAGAATACCTGATCACAACTTTGTGAACAGAGTTACAAAGATTTTCGATAAGCCTGTTGCATTGACAAGTGCAAACTTTAGTAATGAACCTTCCACTTTGTCTATTAAAGAGTTTGAACATCTCTTTGTTAATTTGGGAGCTGTTTTTGATGGAGGAGTATTAAATCATGGGCTGGAGAAGAATCGGACTGGGTCTACAGTCATAGATTTGTCCCAAGTAGGTGCATATGATGTTATAAGAAGAGGAATTTCTTATGATAGGGTAGTGAAGATTGTAGAAAGTTTTGGTTTGAAAAGTATTCTATAAGTTAATTATATGGACCCTGTGATAGATTCATGGAATAAATGTTATATTTTTAATGATTTGTTATTGTTTTAAAGAACATTTGTTTCCTTTATTCTACAGATGTCTGGAATTCAACAATTTACATGAATTAATTTAATTTATACTAAAAGGGGCTTAACACTTTTGGTGCAAACATCCAGCATAATCGGCCTTATTACAAAACAAAAATAGTTAAACCTGGGTTTAACTCGGACTTGGTTTATCTTGCATGCCATCACTTTCTTTTGAATATTATCAAAGTGAAATGGCTTGCGAGATAAACCAAGTCTAAGTTAAACCCAGGTTTAACCACTTTTGTAATAAGGCCAAATGGGTCTAACAATAATTTGTTTGTGTACCCACAACCTGCCTTCAAATCATTGCTAGATGAGTTGGCTATTTTGGGCATACAAAATAAAAATAATATTTTGAACTTTGCAGAGGTGCTAAAAACACAATAATAAAGTAATGAACTAAATGTTTGTAATAAAACTAGTTTGTTATTAAAACAATGTTTACTTTCTGGATTATAACAAGAACAATTCAATCTTATAAATTATAATTTAGGCTAATATCCTTTTAACTCATTTATACATTTACACATTTCATGTTATAATTTACAATAATTTTAACATAAATATATTGGCAGTATTAGCGTTAGCAATAAGTACACTAGTTAGGAAAGAGAGAAACATAGGTTTATATATTGAGATACATCAGAGTTGACAGAACAACAATCTATGATTGAGCTCTTACATATAACAGCAATAAATCTAATAACTAAATTTCACCAAGACTGTTGAGATGCCATCACAATAATTAATATGAGTTTTCTATAACTATTTTTCACTAAAACAGGCCTTATTACTTTTTTTCTAAAAAAGGTTTTCTACTTTCTGGCAACTTAGCTTCTAGCTTTTGCCATCTACTAGGTGGCCAGACAATATATGCTGCCCTGGCGTTAACTAAGCCCAATGAGATAGGCCCGAAGGTGTTGCTGTCGAGTGTGTGGCCAGTATGATCCCCTTCCACCCAACAATGTCCATCGGGTATCCTCACATACTGCGTCTTGTAGCCTAGAGTACTCACAACATCACCCTGCAACCCAACAATGCGTTTGATAATCTTTTGATTCGGATCTTTCGGCGACACCAACGATATCACGTCACCTCTCCGCACTTCATAGTCTCTGACCGACCACCTCGACAGGAACACATAGTCAGTGTTTTTAGAATCCGGGTTGAGCACCGGCTGCATGGATATACCTTCCACTCTGGCCACATAGCCCACCGTGTCAAGAAAGGTTATACCGATCGGTACACCTAAGATGACGGACTTGCATACACTTCTCAACCACATGAATATATCGGTATGTGATTTTGTAACAGAGATCCGGCATAGTAATTCAAGACATCAATTATACTATTTATTATTAAGTAACATTTTTACTATTATTTTATTTTACTGAGGTAGATCTAAATGAGAATTTTGACAAACAGATACAGAAGGCCATTGACAGGTGTCATGTTAGACAAAGAAAAGCCAACAGGTAAGAAATAAATGATGACAGTGACATGTTGTTGAAGTTTTATTATCTGTGAAGAAATCTTTTCATTTCACAGGTGCATATCGAGAATTTCTTCCCTGTCACGTCACGCTCATTCAAAGTGAATGACCATAGACACTCTTCGGTCTTTACAAATACTCAAAAAAGTGTTGATGCTTTCATAGTAAATTACAACCAACCAAACAGAAATTTTGGACATTTTATCTGTGTGTAGCGAATAATATCAATTGAATTAAGTTGAATAAACACAAGTTTGTAACAATCTGAACCAGAGGAGTGATCTGAAAACAATCCCTAATAGATGGAAGTGTTCCGTGGTCGAGAAAAACTTACAATCTGCATAATCAGCTGTCAGTGAGATAGATCATCTGTCCCTGTAAATATAAAAGCTAAGACAATCACAACACGTTTTAAGTTGATATGTGTGTATAATGAAGTAAACAATCGAGCTACGATGTGACCCTGGTTGCGCTCACGACAGGCAGTGATCTTGGAGCAGATATGGGGTAATAACCTATCAGTGGAGTGAGGCTGGTTATGGTATGGCTGGACTCCCGTGAGGCGGACGTACGAGTTTCAAGATCGGGTCATTGGTTAATGCAGAAATATGTCCGGCGAATACACGTTCGCGGCGAAGATCGTGAGCCCGGTTAAGTGCAATGAGAAGCCCTGGGACCTGTGGGTCAGTGAAATAGGGCACCTGTCGCCGCGGCGGGATGATGACGCCACGTTCACGTCGCCTGCGGCGGTTGACGCTAAGGGTGGCGCGTCGGTGCGGCGCGTTCACGACGCGCACCCCTACAAGCAGGCGGTGCAGACGCGCGCGCGCCGCCCTGGCCTCAACCGCCTTAAGCATGAGAGCATGAGTCTCCACGGACTGTTTCCTCAGATGGACAACTTGAATGCTGCAGTGTGTCATATGTGCGGTGTGATAGTGAAGTGTAGTGCGGCATACAGACACTTGCTTGAGTCCCATACGGGCACTGAGCCTCTCCCCCCGCCTCCACCACCCGTCCTCACACACAAAATTCGCAGCCGACATAAAAAGGAACCTCCACCACCCCCCATCCCTGTAGATATACTCCCAGTGAAAATGGATTCGTCCCCAGTCCACTCTGCCACACCACCATTGTCTAGGCTAATGTTACCACCACAGTCTGATCTACAGTACCTGGACGAGGCCAGCACATCCTCAGCTGTGACGGGGGAGGTGAAAGTGAGCATGGAGTGTGGCGAGTTACCAGTTGTCAGTATACAGGACACAGAAGAACTGCCCCTGGGTGAAAACTTAACAGATGATATTTTTGCAATAATGAATTCTGAAGGCATTCAGAGTGCAGATGACATCACAAATGCAGCAGACTGGAAGAATATTATCAGGGATATTGGAAACATGGGAGAAATTAATTTTCCCCAAGCTTCAGACAGTGTTCCAACGCAGGATTTGTATGCACCAATTCACACATCACTCTCAGCATATGCAATATCAGATTCTGATCTATCCAATATTCAATTTGCACCTAACACATCTCCAATGTTGTCGACGGTGATGGAAGCTAATGTACTGAACCCACCACCACCACCACCTCCACCCTTGAAACCGGTGGTAACGCCGACCACCCCGTCGTCAAAATCGTCATCTAGGTCTAAAACTAGTAAAACGAAATTTAATTTACGAGAATACGATCCGAACAAACACTGCGGTGTGATGAGCGGGGAGAACCCCAAACCGTGTACGAGGTCACTAACGTGCAAGGCACACGCGCTGTCGTTGCGGAGGACAGTCGACGGGCGCTCCAAGCCTTTCGACACCCTACTGGCGGAGCATAGAGCGTCGCGAGACGCGGGCGCGGCCGCGGTGGCGGCGGCTGCGGCCGCGCCCGCTCCCGCGCCGCCGCCGCCGCTCGCGCCAGCGCCCGTACCTCCTCCCGCCGCCCCCCTCAACCTCCCACCGCTCCTAGTCAATTCGTCGATAGACCTCAGCACCTTCAACGGCCTCACCGCCGAGCAGCAAGTCAACGACATCTACGCGAGTCTGCTCAGCGTGGAGGACCCTAACTCCGTGCTGCCCGACACGTCCAGCATCACGTCTCTGCTGAGCCAGCCGCTGGCTCCGGAGGCGTTCCTGATGCCGGACGACGCGGAGATCCCGCCCGACGTGCCCATCCTGCGCATAGCGTCGCCGCTGCCGCCGCCGACGGCACGGCTGGACGACAAGCCGGACGAGGCGCCGCCGCCGCTGGTGCCGGGTGACGTGTGCTGGTACTCGTCGTGCCCGCGCCCGCTAGCGCTCTGCACCTTCAACGCGTCGCACGCTGGCGGCGCTATAACCATAGGTAAAAAATTTGCAACAGTGCGGAGTAACATAAAGTCTTCGCTTTCGCGGTCGCATGGCAAGTCGTCCGGCAGCTCGAACAATTACTATTATAATTCGAACGCCTTGTCGTTATCGAAGACTGTACATATAAACACTAGTAAAACGATAAAGCCCGAAGTGCGTAAACTGATAGTGACGTGCAGTAGTGGTGTGAGTGGGGCCGCCGCGGGCCCGGCCGGCAAGGAGGTGCAGCAGACGCTGAGCGAGCTGTTCGGCGGCGACGTGCGCGGGCTCAACGGGCACGCGGCGCACGCGGGCCTGGGCGGCCTGACGGGACTGCACGATCGCCGGCGCGCGCCGCTCAAGCACGCGCCCGGCAAGCGCCAGCCCGCGCCCGTGCTCGACCTCGGTTTCACGCTCGACCCACTGCTTGCCGACGAGAAGTGCTGAGCACTAATAAGCAATCATCGGTTGTGTAGTCACATAATAATTGTATATTTATTTTTCTGTAAAGAATCGAATCGGATTCACGTATGTAAAATGTAAAATAATCACGAATTTTCCCGAAAGGAATTTAATGTTATGATAATGTTAAATCTCATTTTTTTTTCGTCGACAAGCGAACTAATGTTTGTATTATTTTGTATATTATTTTGTAAGATTTTTTTAAATCCTTCTCCGATACGAGAGTCGGTAATGTGTCAATGAAGAATTAAAAATAGATTATTACAGAATGGTTGTATTTTTTCGAAATGACATATTACTCATTGTTGATACTGAATTGAATACTGATAAATGGCCTAGGATTAATAATGGTTTAATGTGATGAAAATTTCCATGTAAAAATATAAATACTATTAAAATAAGTATATCCGTAATAGTAAATCGCCTCCTTTGGAAAATAAAGGCAAATACCTCAATAACTAAAACAACTTGTTTTAATTGACCGGTTCGCACCTAAAAATGTATTGATATGAATAAATCGAGCGCGGGAACAGGTTTCCCATTAGTTCCTATGAGTGCTGCTAGTGTTGCGCTTGCGTCGTTATACTTGTGTGAAGATTTTTTAATAGCCTCGTGTGAGTTTACCTTTGTAGATAAATAGCATAGATATGAATACTGATTCATGTTCTTTATTCACGTCCCACGATTTTGGTGAGGACACGCGAAGGTCTTCAGACAAACAGTTTATGTTTGTACAAAAACTATTATAGCTAATATGAGTTTAGGTACAATTGGCATGTCCACGCAAGCATATAGGGGCGTGCGTCTCCATGGTAGCGATGCATCTGTTATTATAATGGACGTGAACGATGTTAGCGCAGTAATCAAATCAAAGTCGCTACTTACGTTGCATCCGTTTGATGTTATTTTTACACACAATAGGCTTGACTGTAACATGTGGTTTCCGGTGGTCCTGACGTCTTTTATAGCTCTTGATTGCTGGTTTATCCATTAAAAAGACAGATTTACCTGGATTACTAAAGTTGGCAGTTACATTGAAGGCCCTATGACAGTCAGTACATACATACGGCAGTAAGGTGTTATTAGCCACCCGCAGGACAGGCTTTCTATACATCAATCATTCGAAATGATCAATTCCGAGGACCCAATCTCTTCTCGAAAATGTAACCACCATTATTATTTCAGTGTTACAGCTTATTTAATGCAACGCTTTAGTTACCTCTTGTGACATACAAACACACTCAATCAACATGTTATAGAAGAAAGCTCTCGACCTACTCAGCCAAACAGAACACGAAAACAAAAATTAAGCAATTAAACGTGTGAAAATTAACTATCGCTCAATATTCCATTTTTGCATAAGGGTTATTCTTTATCTGCACCACGTTGCGACGCCACAGGTGACACCTATTATGCTGAAACACCTGTGCGAGGGATGATGGCTACAATGTGGCCACTCCTCAAAGCTACAGGTGGCCATACACGTAAAGTAAGTATTATAGAGACTCCAGATTCCCAACATTAAATTTTCGATATTTTTTATGAACTTCTTTAGGAAGTTACCTATAACAATCTCATGTCTTGCCCAGGAAATGAGTCTGGGTCCGATTCCCGGGTCGGGCAGTGTTATTGGGTTTTTCCATCAGAATTTTCTCAATAGTCTGGGTTGTGCCCGGTATACCTATTCTATGGCAGGCGAAATATGGGTGTAGGTACTATTACACCTTTACATACCCCTCCGGGGATTACTGGCGTGATGTTTTGTTGTGTCATATTATTTTAGTAGAATGTTTATTTGCCATCACCGGACGACTGCTGAATGACTAACCATCATAAACCTTTACACATATTTGTAACTACGTTAGGTGACTGCTGTTTCTCCCCGGAAGGCTCAGACGTTTTTGGTTTCTTCTCCTCTCCGCCATTTATTAGGTTTAGTGAGTTAAGAATCAGCTATCTTGATGTGGTCGTGTTATGAGGAGGGATGAACCACATGTCATTATAAAAGTGATGGATTTAAATGTTGATGGATGGAGAGGGAGAGGAAGGCCAAAGAAAAGATGGATATGGATTGTTTGAGGAATGATATGAATGAGAAAGGAGTAAATGTCACCGTGACGTCTAACAGGGAAGAATGGAAGAAAAAACATATTGCGCCGACCCCAAATAGAAGAATAGCAATGACGGCACGGTTGACGTAGTGGCTGAGCGATTCGACTACTGCGTCGCGGGTTCGATCCCCGATAACTAATAATTATTTGCATTTCCTACAGATAGTTGTTCCCAGGTCTGGGTGTTTGTTTTGTGTAATATGAGTTTAAATGTTTGTAAACGCACCACGGTACAGTAGAAATTCCTAGAGTGGGGGCAGAGTTAAAAAAATGGGATAATTATGTATAAGATGATGAGTGAGTTAAGAATACCACACACCCCGACTATTTTTGGGTCCTCCGAAAACAAAAAAAGTTGTTTAAGTAGTAGTTAGGTACTGTTTCATAAGCCTAAGGTGAGCAGGTAATACAAAGTCCCAACAAACCAAAGGCATTGAACAACAACAATAGAAATAGGTACACGAGTAATACCATGCACTCGATGTATGTCACAATCCTACAGTGATTGAATACGGAGCGCATTCAACGGCTCGACTCTTGCAAATTACGAGACAACTCAATCTAATTGGATGTTACGCGTTGCTGGCAGCGGTGGTGTGACACCCAACGATTATTTAATCATGAACACGATTCAAGGGTGTAGGTACTGTAGACAACTGGTCTGAAGAGTCTATCGTGGTGCTCTTAGCTACTGGAATCCAACAACGATAAATTTCGGTACGATTTTCAACTTTATCAGTGAAGATCAAGGTTGGTTAGGATTTGACAGTTATGGGTAGGTTGCAGATGTGCATGGCGCTTGTGTATGCTGTGTGTGAAGGTAAAAGGTCCCGTCGGGGCTGCGGGTTGTACACAAGTTACCGCGGCCTCGACATATAGGGCTAAGAAGGAACATGGGTGGTTTTTAGTCAGTAGAAGTCTGACACTCCCTTTTGCTCTGCCCAAGAGCGGGAGGAGGTTATTTGATGATTTTTCAACCGCCAAAAAAAAAAAATGGGAAAAGGTACCTACTATGGGAAAACGGCCACGCGTTGTCCTGACTTCTGACCTGACTAACTATACATGTAATGTAGGTATAATCAAAGCATAGTTAAAACCATTATTAGGCGGATTGAGCATGATCATGCAGATAGTTACAAATTTACAATGACGTAAGCATCGGCCAGGAATGTGTGGAAAATTCAACCTTAGTAGGAAGTTGAATTTTTCGGTTATATAAATGCAGGTTATGGTTTAATCTAAACTAATATTATACACAGGAAAGATTAGATTTTTTGTTTATTACGATTTAACTCAATAATTAGTCGGACGACTTTGAAAATTCTTTCAACATTAGAAAGCTAATTGAAAAAATATTACTAAGTTGGATAGTCGATCTATCGAGGAAGGTTGTAAGCTATATATAATATTATTGAGACGCAGACGATGTTGCGTGGGTCAGCTAGTCTACACTAATATTATAAAGAGTAAAGATTTGTTTATTTGTTTGTAACGAATAGGCTCCGAAACTACTGGACCGATTTGAAAAATTCTTTTACCGTTGGGAAGCTACACTATCCCCGGGTGATATACTTTTTATCCATGTATTCCCACGGGAACGGGAACTACGCGGGTGAAACCGCGGGACCTCCGCTATTCGTGGATAAAATAAGGGTTTGTTTATGGGACAAGCCCGCCACACTATTCCCAAACCACTGTTTGACCTCCTGTCAGCAAGAATCAACAGTAGCGATCATAAGACAAGCGACGAGACAATGAAGCTCGACGAAGTCCCAGAGATACGATTTAATTGCCTGGGGGATCCAAGGCAATTAAATCGTTTCTACAACGAAAGTAGGAAAAACATAATTTCTATTTGCATGAAATAAGAATTGAAAGTTTTTGTGTGTATCTACCATCGGTCGAAGCTGACGCGGGTCCTCTATTGCACCCGCAGCCTGAAGTGTAGAAGTTGATCGCTTAGCCACTGCAATCGTGGTGTTACCTCCTTCGAGCTTCGTTAAAGAGCAGTTTACACTCTGGAACGTTGATTAGTATCTGTCAATCAATAGTCTACCTACCATAAGGACTCGCGTATGGTTTCCTGTAATAAAGCATGGTATCTTTCCACTTTTCTAATGTGCAAAAGAAGCAGCCGCGCCGCCCGCCGCGCCGACGCTCCGGTGTGGTCGTAAAAGGCCACTGCAGGTGGCTCGATAAGTGCACTTCCTGCTCTGCGTACTGCCGTTTTATAAAATAATTAAGATAATAAAATTATGAACCTAATGTCTGTGCTTTTCACTATCATCAGTTCGTTAATCAAGTATGATGAGTAAGAAGGTATACCTACCTATTTATTTAAATTTACCCACTGGAACCCCCTACGGCAACAAATAAAAAACCGGCCAAGTGCATGCATGTCGTACCACGCAAATGTAGGGTTCCGCAGTTGCCCTAGAATTTATTTTTGGATACCAATAGGCCAACCATTAGGGAGCCATTCAATAGATGGATCTATTGGATGGCTCAGTGGTAAACGCCACGATTACCTACATGCCGCGGGATCGAACCCAGATAGACTGATCTCATTAACGGTGAATGAAACCGCCATCCACCACAACTTCGGACATGACTTAAATTAGAACAAAACATTTCAATACTGGGGCGAATTATAATAACCCCTCATGTACCGAGTTGTTAATTTATGACAAACTTAACCAAATCCTTAAAAATATATGGTGAACTTTTAATTAAAATTATCTACCTAACCCAAATGGCATCCTCAACTTTGCGCGTTGTCAAAGTACCTATGAATACGAATGGTCATATCTCTACCTAACCTCTCGATACACAAGCGTTATCATTTTTATTCCAACTATTTATCTCCAGCAGCAAATTGGAAGCCAATGAGCGATAACCAATTAATTATTTACAAACAAATCTATATCGGCAATATTGGCGACGACGACTTTGCCATTTCGATCACATAGTGTTTTCAATTGTATCAATACAAATTGCAAATGTCAAAAGTTCATGAACGTAGTTAGAGCTCTATTTAGCCTCAGATTATGGATCGATTAGGATATAATTGGACGGCGTTCGCAGGTGTAATGAAATGAATTTATGATTGGATTGTACTTTCAGTTCTCCAAGTAAGCCTAATGTAGTTTGATATGGGCATGTGAAGCCGAGGAATGAGGCAAATGTTGTGAGGAAAGTTTTGAATATGAATATTTTTTTTTCTTTTTTTTTCTTCCTCTTTTATTTGCAATCAGTGCATTCACTTTTAGCAGATGTGTTGTAGGATTTTCTCGTTCTGAGTGTGTCCTCCAGCAAGAACATCTACTCATAGTTTCCTAATATGTCTTTTCTTTTAAGGCGTTTAACATAGCTGCGAATTGTGAGCTGTCGTGCAAGGGTATTGGGGTGGGCTTCTAGCCGTTCCCTGTATTTAATGTTGAGGTTGATCATTTCTTCTCTCACTGTGAGCATTTCCAGGTGTTCATGGATCTCAGCATTAGTCACATACCAGGGGACATTACTGATTGTTCTGAGGATTATGTTCTGCATTCTTTGTATCTTTATGATAGAGGAGTTAGAAGCACTACCCCACAGCTGAAGGCCATACATCCATACAGGTTTTAGGATTGATTTATATACTAGGAGTTTATTGTCCATTGACAGTTTGCTGTTTCGGCCTATCAGCCACAGGAAGCTTTTGTATTTGATGTTCAGTTCATCTCTTTTCTTTTTGATGTGCTCATTCCATGTCATGCGCCTATCAAGATGGAGACCAAGGTATCTGACAGAGTTCTGATGAGGAAGGGTGACGTTCTCTAGCTTCACCGAGGGGCAATTTCCTTTGCGTAGGGCATAAGTAACCTGCACTGATTTTGTAGCACTAGCTTTAATCCGCCAGTTTCGAAGCCATTTAGTTGTTTCGGTTAGGCCGTCCTGTAGGATTTTGGAGGCTATTTTTGGGTCTTTATGACTCGCCAGTATAGCGGTATCATCGGCGAACGTAGCTGTGGTTATGACATTCGAGCAAGGGAGATCAGCTGTAAAGATAGTGTAGAGTATGGGGCCCAACACTGACCCCTGTGGTACCCCAGCTTTAATTTCAAAGAATTTTGATGTAGTTTCTCCTTCTTTGACCTGGAACAGTCTTCCTGAGAGGTAGGAATCAAATATTAAAAAGTAGCTATGTGGAAGGCAGCTTTTAATTTTACATAGCAGGCCTTTGTGCCAGACTCTATCAAAAGCCTGTTGTATATCTAAGAAAGCTGCAGAGCAGTATTCTTTTACTTCGAGTGTCTTTCTAATCTTGTCACAAACTCTATGGACTTGTTCCACAGTGGAGTGTTGCTGCCTAAAGCCAAATTGATGGCTGGGTATGATGCCATTTTCTATTAGAATTGGTAGGATTCGGCGAAGGAGGAGCTTTTCAAAAATTTTGGAGAGTATCGGGAGCAAACTTATTGGTCTATAGGACGTGACGTCACTTGGTGGTTTTCCATCTTTGTATATCATAATTATTTGGGATACTTTCCATATTGTAGGGAAATGCTGGACTCTTAATATCCCATTACATAATGTAGTGATGTAGATAATAGCTTTTCGGGGCAATTTCCTAACAATTTCTTTAGTAATCAGGTCAAAGCCCGGTGCTTTTTTATCCTTTAGCTCCTGTATTACTCTCCACACTTCCCGTACCGATACAGGTCTTGGCGGTAGGTCCATTTGGAGGTCTTGATTTAGAGTTGCGTCCACTTGGTCATCAAACTCATCATTCGCAGAATCATTTGGGCGAAATACTTTTGCTAGATGTTCAGCAAATATGTCTGCTTTTTCTTGTGGTTTTCTCACCCATCTTCCATCATGCTTCAATGGCGGTTTAACAGCTTGCGGTCTGTCAAAACACTTGGTTATTTTCCAGAGCGAATAGTTTGTAGCCGCTGTAGCAGTGAGATTTTCTAGCTTTTCTTGGAATGAGTTATCATGCCAGTTTTCCAAAAGTGTCTTCAGTTTTTCTACAGCTCTGTTAAGATTTGTTTTATCTACACTAAGCCTACTTGTATGCCAGACTCTTCGAAGTCGCCTCTTTTCTAGAACAGCCTTTTTTATTTCTAGAGGATAGTTACTTACTCCACTACTATTACGGGTTTGGATTTCAGGAGTACTTATCCAGCATGCTTCTTGTATGAGCGTCGTTATATATTTAGCGGCTTCATCTATATCATCAGGTGTTTTAAGGGCCATTTTCATGTATATTGATTCATCAATGTGCTCTCGAAATGTGTCCCAGTCTGTAAGCTTATTACTCAGCCTTATTGGTCTTGACACCTCTATAAGGTTGGTACTCATAGTCAAGAGCACTGGAGTGTGATCGGAGGAGCTGTCATAACAAGACTCAGGTTTCATATACAATTTCGTTAGACCTTTCGCTATGAAGAAATCTATAAGATCTGGCACCTTCTTGGTGTCAGTTGGCCAATTAGTAGGTTCTCCTGTGGATATGGTGCTAAGTTTGTTTGCCTCTACACTCAGTTTTAGCTGTTTGCCTCTGGTATTCGTTAATCTGGAGCCCCAGGATGTATGCTTGGCATTCCAATCTCCGCCCACAATATAGCGATGTCCCAGAGTGGCAAAAAAGTCGGTGTACGTTGATTCTGTCATGTTGTGTTTAGGTGGGCAGTATACTGCCGCCACATTGATGTCCCCTGTTTTGTCATGCACAGTTATCGTAGTTGCCTGGATGTGCTCAGTTTCATATTTAGGCATTTGGTGATGTTTGATAGACTTTTTTATAATGATGGCCGATCCCGCATGGCTTGTACCGTCTGGGTTGTTTGTAATGTAGCAGCGGTAGTCTGGAAACCTTACTATGGAATTTACCTTACAGTGGGCCTCAGAGATAAGGAGTATGTCCACTTTATGTTGAGACATGAACAGTTTTACTTCATGGTTATTCGCAGCAAGACCATTGATGTTCCAGGTCGCGATCCGTAATGAGGTCATTTTGTCAGTTTGTCGACGAGTTTTGCTATAAGACTCATAAGAGTGCTCATTTGTTGGAGGATGATATCAAACTTTTCAGTTTGTTTTGTGATTACTTGTTCTAGGGTCGCGTTTATTTAGCCTGAGATGTGTGTATTATCAAAACTGTTCTGGGAAGCGGTGTTCATTTTGGCTGATTTTACTGTTTCTGCGTAGGACAAACTCTGGCCTCGATTCTTTGGCTCCGTACTACTCGTAGTACTCATCTCATTCTTCATAGTTGTTCTTGATGCTGTTTTGTTTCCTATTGGAGGGATATAACTTTTTTTTTCTTTCCTTGCTTGGATTTCTCTATAAACTTCACATCCCTTGTAATTAGCTGGATGTGGTCCATTACATAGGGCACATATGGCTGGACTGTTACGGTCAAGTTTTTGACATTCGGAAGTCTTGTGTGATTGCCCACATTTCACACACCTGTACGGTCTCATGCAATAATTCTTGGTGTGACCATACTGTTGGCATCTCTGGCATTGGACAATTGTTTTCCTTTTTCTTGGTTCTTCTATAGTGACACTTTGGTGGTAGATATATTTCAGATCTTTAATAGCCTTATTGTTGGGACCACTAACCAGATTAACAAAGAAGGTAGATGTTGGGTTCTTGTTTGGTCCATACCTTGCATTTATTATCTCGCCAGATACCATGTTTCCCGTTGCCTCTATATCTTCTTTTATTATGTTCAGTGGTGTAGATGGATGTAAGTTTTTTATTACAACTCGGAAACATCTAGTATCTTTCCTGTTAAAGGTGTGTCCTATCAGGCCCTTCTCTCTAACCAGGGAGATAAGTTTTTTGTAGATGTCTATACCTGCAGTACTGATCCGAAGTTGTGTTTTGTTAACAATTTTATACGTAAACTGATCTTTGTTGGCTGCTGTTTCTAAGAGGTTTGTCAACTCTTGTAGGTCTTCAATTCCATAGAGAATTATTGGTGGAGGCTTAACTTGTTTCGGTGATTTATCCGTTTCATCAGTTATATCAACAGGTAGTCCATCATAGCGATTTTTAATTTTAGTCGTATCTACAGGGGGGCTGGTAGACAACTTTCTTTTTTTATTCCTATTACAGGGCACTTTCTGCCATGGAGGAGGACGCGGTGAATCTGTAGGTGTCAAAGGTGCATCTTTGGATTTCATGTCTTCAGTAGATGGTTGTGTTGGACAACTTCCAATTGATGCAGATCTAGGTCTTTGTAAAAATAGGCCAGGATGAAATGCCTGTTGTACAAGGACTTTTCGGCCAGTAGAATTTTCTAAAGCTGGAGCTAGCTTTCCCACTGCAGTAGGTTGTTCTTCCGAAGAAGATAAAGATATATTTAATATTTCATTTGATTGTTCACTCATTTTTGTTCCCACGAGAAGGGTCGATTTATAAGGTCGCAGGTGAGGTTACGCCCATTCTCACCTGAAGGCGATACTCATGATGTTTGCCATGTTCATCATGGTTGGCGCTAGTGGCTGGAATGCCCCCCAGTCATTCATCCCCTAATATGAATATGTATGGGTATAAGAGTTGAGGAAGACCAAATAAACGATGGACGGACTGTGTGAAGCATGGAGCATAAGCATGGAGAGAGAAGAGTGTAACTACTGAGATGACGAGTAAGTACCTAATAGAGAAGAATTGAAGAAGAAGACATGCTGCGTCGAAGGATGATGATTTCTATTCTATTCTACAGTTATTATGCTTCGTTAGTCAATGGTACAGAGAAGGTACCCAAGTAGCAAAAAGTTGCTCTATAAATGTCATTAAAGCCAAAAAAAATATTTTATAAAGGCCATATTAATGCTAATAAGATTGGGTTTGGGCACAAATTATAAGGACTAAAACCTTGTAGTGATTTTATAGTTATCTTATAATAAGCTAATTCCCCTTAAATTCGCCATGTAAAGGCATACTATATGGCTGATCAACTATAAATAGGCAAGACATTTGCTTTTATGTAACAAATCACCCTTGTAACCGCTAACAAAATACGGTTATAAGGGCAATTTCTCGTATTGTAGCAAACGCAATACGAATATGAGAAGTTCATGATTTATTCACGTCATTTGGCTCAATACGTGATTTATAAAAGATATGAATTGTCTGCGTTACAGCTAGACATTGACCAACTCTGTTTTCGTTTATTATACTGGAAGTGTGTGTGGGAAAGCAGATTTGTGAGAACTGTGGGTAAGTTTTATGGCAAATTTTTAATGCGCCTCGTTAATTTTATCTTTTTTTAATTTTAAAAACTATTTTACTTTTGTGAGTTCCTGTTAATTGCTACTATAAGAAGAATTAGCAAATCAAATGTTCTTTTAAATCATTTTTAAGTCATGTACCCTTATTGTAGCTGGCTAATATAAATATACTCAACCATATTGAAAGATTTTAGGGTTCAGTCGCCATTATTCTTAATCCACTCGAACGTCCCGACTACTGTTATAACCTAATACTGGTGACTTTATATTTTCGATTGTAGCTTTGTCGAAATGCTGTTGATTGTAGTGGAAGGTGAAAAAGACTTATTATATAATGAGAGAATAAAATTGGTTTGGTTTTTACTAGTTGATTTTTCAGACATTTTGTTAATTATAATTTTGCGTTAATATTGTGAGTTCCTAACAAGATAGTTTTTATAGAAATGTTATGATGATGACGATGATGATAAGAATTACTGTGAAAAGAAAACCGTTATTTTTTTAATAGTTTATTTGACAGACATTTTTTTAAATAACATTTGCCATTAATGTTGTGCATACACTTAACAAAATAGTCTATAAGGAAATATTGTACCTACATTGAAGTCAATGATATGACAGTGTCAGAAGAATATTTTTAATTAAAAGATTTTTATGAAAATACTATTTTATTTGCCTCAGCCTTCCATAATTATAATATCAAAGACTGTGTAATAATGGTATAAAATATAATTCAGTGTCGTACTTAACACTAACTAACTTGACTGTATATCAGCTGCTGAAAAATCAATATTCATGGTTTTCTTAATGCTTCCTAAATCGCATTTGTAAATGTTTAACAATGAGGACTTCATAGGTTGTTCGAAAGCATCACTTACATTTTCAATACGATTTCCTTTCAGCCATAAAGCGTTATTACCAAAAGTACCATCAAATGATATGGCAGTCGTTTCCACAATATGATTATCATTTGTCAAAAACCATTTGTTATACTCTTCCAGCGATATCATGAATGTTTCCAGATAAAGGATCATATGTTTTCCATTCTTAAACCTACTCTCTTTAACGAATGGCCATTAAGGTTTCTGTCCATTAAAAGTCTCTATTTCAACAAAATTTCTTTCCAAAAGTCTTTTAGCAACTTGTTCCAGTGGTTTATTACCTTGCCTTAGCAAGCTTTTAATCATTTGAAGTTTGTCTGAATGATTTTGACTTTGTAGAGAGAGAAATTTATTTTTTTCGTTTCCGGACTTCAGACCCTTGATTTTGGGACACTTGTTTGTTATCATGAGTAGGCATAATGCACATTCTTAACTTATACCCTCCCCGTTGCACCCTGTACCTACAGAGTAATGTAGTTTTTCACTTTTTAGGCATTAATTTAATCGGTAAATACCTTTGATTAGAGCTCTAGCTGGAGAGTCGCAAATGAATGCTCTTATTTTGACTTCTATCATCTTTTCTATTCCTGTTTTATCAACGATTTTCAAACCGGTTTCCAGTTGTTTAACTTCTGTTATAAATGCGTAAAAATATGCATCCAAATTCGAAGGTTTTGTTTTTCCCTCATATATTCCTATCAACAACGGAGACATTTGTTTGATTTCGGGTACATTACATAGAATTGGGCAAAATTGATGTTTGGAACTTTTGTAAACTGGTAATCCGTCAATATTTATATTAAGTGATAACTTGTCGGGTATGTCAGAACGACGTTGTAAAATTTGGATTAATTGTTCCGTTAGTCCGTTGTGCCAATAATATCCAGTGTCTATTTTAATTTTAACTGTGTTATACTTTTAAGAAGCGTGCGTGCATCTGTTGGTAATGAATGGGGTACTAATTTATTCACAATTTGAAAAAGTTTATTTAAAGCACAATGCGTAATATTATACTCCACAGCCCAAGTAGCTATATCATCTCTGAACCCGTCCTTTTGTACGTCTCTCTTTATGTCACTGTCACGATCATCAGATGATTCATTATCACTTTGATTCGGGTAATCTTTTAAGAAATCTTCATCGAAAGTGTCATTGTCAACATTTTGTGAAAATAATTCTACGGAACCCATAACATTTTCTCTCATCTCTGCCCTGGACGGAGTCGCTGCTGAGGATAACAAATTTGATGACATCATAGCCTCGTGCCTTTTCTTCACCTTTCTTCTATAAGAACCACTTCGCTTTAGTTTTTTCCAGTCATTTAAATCCATTTTCACAATACCGAGACACTGTTAGGGTTACCGATTCTAAAATGTCATGGCTGACGATAAAGTTATGTAAAGGCAAAGTCAAGCATATTTATAAGAATAAAGTTCTTGTACCTGTTACATTGAGGAGCAGTCAACACTTTATTTATTTATAGAAGCTATGTAACTTGCCTTTTTGCATTAGCTTTTATGCAGCATTCAAATAATCATTATAAGGGAATAGGTTTTATAATAGCTCTATTAATTTTACAAATAGTATGAGGCCAATGCGACTACAAGGCTAAATTATTATATGTCTGAAAAGCCATATTATATGCTTTTATATGTCCAATGCTTTATAAGGGACATTTAAATTGGTTATATAAACGTATGTAAGATTAGGTGATGAGAACGATATACCATATTAGCAAAAAACACTTAAAACATGCTTTTATAAAGAGACTTGTAAAACGGATGCTGCTATAAAACATGTACAAGAGTTATTACCTTATAAACTATTCGTTATATAGCGCTTTTGCTAGTTGGGGTACCAGCAGGGCTATTGCGTATCTTATAAATGACAATGGCTATCATATAGTGTCCATCAATTAACTGCCAAATGGTTTCATTTTTTAGTAAACCATTACCAATTTGACAGTTAATAATCCATGGACAATATGATAGCCACTGACATTTAAAAGATACGCAATAGCCCTGCTGGTCTAACTATTTCTTGGCTAAGATTCCCGGTGTCCGTCCCCGGCTTGCCTATCAGAGGAGTAACGATTTTTTTAAATATCTCCTTTGACCACCACTGGTGGATAGCTACTCAATTTTAAACACGAGTAACTATACCGAGAATAGGGTAGTTCACAAAAAAAATCTAAATACTCCGTCAGACAGATTTCCAAAAAATATTGGATACATATTCTATCACCTAAACAAAAAATGAAGACGATATACCGTGCTTCGAAAATTCGTCACAGCTTGGTACATTTTTGACCAACTTCCGAAAAGGAGGAGGTTCTCTATTCTCTATTTTTTTCTAGTTTATATGTATGTCCGCGCATATCTCCTTCAATTGTGGACCGATTTTGAAAATTATTTTTGTGTTTGAAAGGGTTTACTCTCGAAATGGTCCCATTTTCACCAAGTCAGGATCAGATGATGGCAGCCCTGAGAAATCGAGGGCAACCCTCAAATTTTATAGGCACACATTACGTTTTCCATATATTGTCAGAAGCTGTTCAAGTATTTGCGCCTGATAATTATAATCTCATGTGGCTGCGCCGATGATGCAAGGTACAACTCCTCAACCAACGGTTAGGAGTTTAAAGAAAATTCCTCCAAAATTATACGTATTAGGTACTTATGGACCGATACGAAGACAAATCTCATTAACCGACTTTACAAAAAAAGCAGGTTCTCAATTCGTCGAAATCTTTTTGATGTACTTATATTTACCGATTACTCGAAGACGCCTGAACCGGTATAGAAAATTCTGTTTTTGTTAGAAAGGAGATATCCCAATTTAAGGGTGATTTCCAATATGGAAATCAGGATCTGATTATGGCATCCTAGAGAAATTGACGGCAACCCTCAAATAAAAGCACTTATTACGTGTTTCGTGCTTTTTCTGAGGTTTTTCAAGTATTCGCAGCTAGCAATCATCACTCTAAGTTAATGAGTAACTCCTCAACGGTTAGGAGTTGGAGGATAATTCTTTAATAAAATGTTATGGGGATGTATATATGGTTGTATGCTTTCAGGTTATCTAGGTAAGCCGATTATGAAAGGTACTCCTCAACGGTTAGGAGTTAAAAGCAAAATTAAGGGAATCTTAAAGGTTAAGGGTTAGGTTTCTTGGTTGAATGTTAAATGCATATTAGGTAAATAGTTGTATATGATATTACAACTAAAAATGAAAAAATAAGTCGGTGGCAAAGAAAGCGAAATCAAACAAACAAATGCCACAGACTGCAGGAGCAGACTTTTCTTTTGAAGTTTATTTTTCACTTTTTTGTTTTTTTGAAGTCGGTTTTTAACACGAAGTGACGTCACAACCCCCACTCATCACCACACGTTTTATTTTGGTCAACTTTTATTAATTTTAAAAAACAAAAAACGCATAAGTACTTACCTATTCAATATTTTTCGATAATCTAACAGACGAGACGGACTAAACAGAACCATTTTATTTAAATCAAGAAAAAATCCTATTGATAATAGAAATGGTTTTGTTGTTCACCACTGGTAGACAATCCGGGATGGACAACGGAAATCATGTTTCTTTTTGGGGTACCTGCATAATTAGACAATAGCGTTCGTAGGTTGGGTGTTCGTAGGTCTAGGACAAAAGATCTCCTCTTTGTAAGTATTAGTATATTTTTAACCGACTTCCAAAAGGAGGAGGTTCAATTCGTCGGATCTTTTTTATGTAAGTATGTTCCCCGATTACTCGATGTTGGCTGGATTTTTTTGTCTTGTTTGACAGGGTATACTTCCCAGATGGTCCCATGGTCATCAAGTCAGGATCTGATGATCCCGTCGGGGCTGTGGGATGTTGTAAGGGATACCGAAGGAACATGGGTGGTTTTTAGTCAGTAGAAGTCGGACACTCTTTTCGGTCTGCCCAAGAGCGGAAAGGGTTATTCGATGATTTTCCACCCGCCAAAAAAAAAGAGAGAAATAGAGAGAACTCTTCAAATTTTATAGGCACATCTGAAGTGATTTCAGTAGTGTTTGGAAGAGTACCTTCTCAGATCCCATTTCACTTTGGTGAAGATCTCATGAAGAACTTCAGAGATAGGCAACGGAACTCCCCAATAAATGATAGCAAATGGACTAGGATAGCTGAAATCTCATGTCTGTCTATTGTTTACACCTGTTCATAACATAACATCAAGTCGGCCTATATACGCTTTGAAGGGGTAAGCCCATGGGATTTATGAACCACTAAAAAGTGAAAAAAAAAAAAAAACGTTTTTTTATTAACTTTATCCTTATTGAGATAGTTTATGAGTTAGCTTCTACAATAAGTGTTTTGTAACTATAATAACTGAATGCACATCTAATTATACTTATTAAGCAAGTACCTACTGGTATTCGTAGCTTAATGACTTGCTAAGACTTATGTTTTATTGCAACAAAAGCGCTAATGTTTCGTTGAAGTACCCACTAATGCTCCTGTAATTAGGGAACTGCTAAGTTATGACTTTATCAGTAATTCGTATACTTAATAATATGTAACCTCTAATCTATCAGTACTTCAGTAGGTAGGTAATACAATAACAAAGATAGTTGCTATAGGTAAAAATCTCGGAAAATGTGTCATAAAATAGGTAAACAATAGTAAAGGAAAACGCAAAACGAAACAAGGAGGGAATCATGAGATACTCGTACAGACATGTTCGTTTCCATACAAAAATAACAGTTTTCTGAAATTAAATACTTTTTTAATTTTTAATTTTATTGGCACTTGGAAGGATTTGGGGGAGGCCTTTGCCCAGCAGTGGGACAGTACAGGCTATTAAAAAGAAAAAAACTATTTCTGACCTCTTGTGTGGAGACGACCCATCGTGCTGCGGCGACGGCACGCGTCCGGCCCTGTTTTAGTCCATGTTCCGGAGCGAGAGGGAGTGGGACGCCTTCTGCGAAGCAGTCATGCCAGCGAAGTAGGTGGCGGAACGTAAGAGGGACAGAACCTCTCGTTCCAGCCGCCGGGAGACGCTGTGGGCGTCAGGCACGAAACACAAAGGGCTAAGAAGGAACATTGGTTTTTAGTCCAATAAAAGTCTGAAAGTCCCGTACGCTCCACCCAGAGGAGTCATTTGATGATTTCCAACCTTGTAGGCTTGTATGAAAGTACCTGACGGTAGAGTGTGCCCCATTCTTGTTCTGCTGATTACCCAGCCAGCAGTCTTCTTCTTCGTCAAGTCGATGATTCCCAGACTCAGTTAAATAAAATATAGTTGACAATTCAAGGTCGTGGGTTCCAGTTCCGGCAGGCACCGTAATTTATATATTTACCACTGCTCTTAAAACGTGGTCAGGAAACTGGCATGTGTTGGAACTAAAATTCGAAGAGATAATTATGGCACCAAACCATACTTTTTTTCAAACCGTTTCCCCACCATAGGAATGTCTACTGTGTTGTGAAAACCCCCATAAATGTGAGTTTAAATTAATGTGTATAAACGCACCCAATATAGAAGAAATGATTGTCGTGGGGAAACTGCTAGGTAACATCATACCCCTTGGCCGAATTGGTTAACTTTTGGTCCCTAGAAGGGTACTCAGAAATAAAACATTAAAATATTTCATGTTGATTTATTTATTATGATTTGAAGTTTCAACATTTCACAAATCAATAATGATGTTTGATTGGTCGAACGTAAGCAGGTTCAACCACAGAGTATAAATATTTACGTAGGCTTTTTTATGGGCTGTTAATTTGGACACTGAAGCTTCGCGATCGCGTAACATATAAGATTCACAGATTTCTATTCACAGTTCGTCAAATCGTATTAAATTAGTGATTCCTTACAAATGCGATCAACTGGTATTAATTATTTGAAAAATGCATTTCATTTCAAGCGTTGACAAAGAAAATAAACTGCCAATAGTCAGATGATACAATATGAATTAAATATTAGATACAAGTTAAACTATTTGTCTAAAGATAGATCTCATTTCTTCTTAATTCTTCCTCCTTTAGTTTTAGATTTGACAACGCCTTTGAATTGTTTCGATGTGACGGCTTTTTTCCTGCAAAAGAAGATAGCATAAAAATGTGTAAATAAAAAATATATTGAATATCCCGTTTTCACTATAAATAATAGTGTTAGTGACCATATATAAAGGCACACAGCAGATGACTCGGTGAAAATTAGCCATCGGCGCGGGAAATATTATAAAAGAAGATCAAGCGCAGGAAAGAAGGGCTTAAAATATATGTCAAGATACTGTGCAATTAAAAGTCACTTATTCAAATTGGGCTTATAATCGTTACTTTTTGAACGTCAAAGTTTATAAGAGACAGTCCGCCAAAACGCCCGCTCTCCGACCTAGTATTTTAGCTGGGAAGAAGTAGTGGTAGACCAAACTCCCCAGCAACACGTCTATCTGTTGGATTAGAAGAACCAGATTCTATACAACAGTGTGACAGAACCAAGTCTAACTTTGGCACAAATCGTTATATGTTCTCATCTCAAATCGGTGTTATCTAAGCGGTCAACATGTGGCACACGCAACGTGCCGTGGCGAGTGGTGTCGGTCGCAAAACACTGTTTAAAGCTCACATTTGAATGCTATGAATGGAGCTGGTCAAGTCGTTAAAATGTACGATGACACTACAGGACGTGACGGATTTATTCAACTTTATAATATTTTCATTGGCTTTTTGGTCGAATGCTAAACATGGGGTCCTAGATTCGATTTGAGCTAAAGGTTATTGGGTTTATTCATCATCAGGAATTTCTCAGACCAGCTCCCAAAATCCAAATCCGTGCAGAAGTTTTTTCGTGATGAAGTAACAAACATACCTACACACTCACGCACTCACAAACTTTTGCCTATACAGGGTTATTTGTAAAACACCGTTAACCTCTCAGGACTAAGTTGCTAACATCATAAACAACAACTTTTGTTCTATGACTTTTAAAAATTCATCAGACTTACTTACAAACATAAAAATATTTAATTTGTACGCTCTAAATGTTACCAAGTCTGCGAAGCAAAAGAAAACGATAGTACAATAGCGAGGGGAGCGGGGTAATCGTAGCGTAGCGAGTTACGACAGCGCGCGACAGGCGTAGGTAGATACAGCAAAATACAGAGTTGAAATGTGTTAGATAGGGCAACGAAATCTTGAACTTTTGTTTTTGGTAAATGTATTATGTTTTGTAAAAAGTCATAGAACAAAAGTTGTTGTTTATGATGATAGTAATACAGTCTTGCAAGGTTAACGGTGTTTTAGAAATAACCTTGTATAATATTAGTGTGATGTGATAATTGTGATCCTAAGTGAATTTGAAAAATTACTGGCGAAATATGGGTGTCGTACAGTTAAGAGTGCTAATATGTCATACGGTTAAAGTTCAAAAGCAATATTCTAATGAAGAAACGGTTTATCTGTTGATAAAAGATCTATTTCGTAATTGAATGGCTTCTGAAATTATCAATACAGTAGGAGAGAATCATTCTTTAAAGTTGCTGCGTGTATACATATCATTGCACGTAACGGTACACCTCTGCCTATCCCTTCGAGGATAACAGTCGTGATGTTATGTTTATAATATCGTAGAATATAAAACTGCAAGTTTCTTTCATTCGTAAAACAAAATGTTATGTCAATGATTTATGTCATGATTTCCACAACGGAATGATGTTTTTTTACTCCAGTTGGAACAATGCCAAACCAAAACTATAGACGAAGTTCATGAAAATCGGCGCAGTATTTCCGGAGAATAGGACGTGACATACAACTTAATGTTGCTATTTATGTAGTGGGGATACTACCTTTGTCGCGGCCTAGTTTTATTTATGTACAGACACCACATAAAGCTTCTACAATATTTTAAATTTCTTTAAATGATTTTCAACTTTATCGCCGAAGCATTAGGGGTAAATTTGTAAATTTGTCAGTTTCGGGTTCCTTGATGTAAAATAGAATAGAACCCATTTGTTTTGATGTTTTGTGATATGCTGGCGTCTATACAATAGGTTTCGATGCAGTTGTTGTTCTTTTTTTGCTTTTTTTTAAATGGTTAAGGAGTAATAACAAAGCTTTAATAGTAAAAGGTTTTATTTTAAGATGACTTAGGGCCGATTGCACTACCGTAAGAACCATTTTTTGTACTTTAAATATGATAGCGAGTCTCTAAAGAGAAAACTGCCAGTAACTGTAAAATTATACATATAGCTGACCAACTTAATAATTCCATGATTTTATATTTAACATCACGTCGTAATCTCCGAAGGGTTAAGCAGAGGTGTCATTGGTACAGCCACATTTTGCCAGGGGGCGAGCCAATTTTTTTTTTTTTTCATGTGGACTTACTCTTGACCTCAATCTTGCCCTGATGAGGTCGACGATGGAACCAGCTAACTCGGAAGAAGCCTATTTTTTTTTTTACTCGCGACTTAAATATATTGGGGTTATATGAACTCGGGAAAACCGAAGCAGGCAGGGAGTTTCACTCCTCGGCTGTGCGCATAATAAAAGAATTATCAAAGCGCTTCGTACGAATGTGCAGAACATCGACAAGGTATGGGTGATAACCTGCGGTACGTCTAGTCTGTCGATGGAAGAAAGGATGATGAGATGGCGGAATCAGTTCGTGGAGGTCCTGCGTACTTTCTCCGAAGTACAGTCTGTAGAAGATCGACAGACATGCAACTTTGCGGCGGTGGGCCAGGCTAGCTTGGCAACCAGCTTATCGCCACTAATTTTTTAATGAGTTTTAAGTTGTAAAAGAGGTAATCGGCACTGTTACTCCTTAATACAGGCTAGTTCATAGCCTAGCAAGGAGCTCAGCAGGGCTATTGCGTATCTTTTAAATGACAGTGGCTAACCTATAGTGCCTATCAATTACTGTCAAATGGTTGCATTTTGTACTAAACCATAACCAATTTGACAGTTAATCCATAGACAATATGATAGCCACTGTCATTTAAAAGATACGCAATAGCCCTGCAGGACGTCATCCACTTGATTGCTAGAGATTTATTACTAAGTACCCACTCTGTGAAATTGTTAAATCTACTGCAATCTGTTTTATATAAATAAAGATTATTATATTATTAATGAGCCCCAATTTGCTATCAACAGGGCTCAAATCCAGTCTCCGTAGCTGTTACTGTGATATTATTATGCTACTAGACCAACTGCCAAATAACACAGATCTGCAATGGTTTTCCTCTGTGATCTGAATAACGTTTCTGTAGTTTCTTAAACAAAAAACTTTTTGTTAATTATACCTTCTAATAATATTTACAACAATAAATTCACCTAATTATTAATGAGCCGATTACAAAATGAAACTAAAATGGCATAAATGCGAATTACTTATACTTGTTAACTAGTAATTAACAGATTACTGATAAGAATTGATTTCTTCGTCCCGTCAAAAAAATTAGGCTGAAGTAATGACGTTTTATAGATTTTAAAATGTAGGTGCTCAGATATTAGTAAGTAAAATCTTAAATATTCAATATCAAATATTCGTGCCTAAACCTAACGTGACATAATTTTTATTATTTTTTCTCGTCAACAGGGCATGAAAATAACCTTCAATATTAGTAAGTATTTCACCAAAAAATCAAATTAGTCCGTCAGATCGATTAAAAAAAAATATGGACACGTAGGTATTTTTTATTTTTTCACGTAAACAAAAGATGAAGACGATACAGTGCTTCAAAAAGTCGTGTGACGTCACAAGGTTAGCCTTGTGACGTCACACGACTTTTAGGTACTAATACCTACTTGTTTACCCACAAAGTGACGTCAAAAGCCCTCACTCATGATCTTTGACACGTTTTATTTTCGTCAGTACAAAAAAACACGTATCCAATATTTTTCGTTAATCTAACAGACGGACTAATTAGATTTTTTTTGGTGAAATACCCTATTTGCAGACCTGTGTAATCCATGTACTAAATTAAATACCAACATCGGCTTTTTTTTTCCAAGGGGATACGCAGAAACTGGAGAACGTCACCTGTTACGATGGTCACATGCACCCCTACTCAACTGCATACACTAGAAGTACAGCTACTATTGGATTATCATCAATTTCATGCGCTTATTCCATGTCATTTGGGGTCGCTGCAACACGTTTTTTTTTCCATTCTGCCCTGTCAGTCGTCACACTATCATTTATCCCATTTTCCTTCATGTCACTCTTCACACACTCCATCCATGCGATTCACCCCTCCTCATCACATGCACACGACAGCTATTATCTTTTTATGCATATATATAATTCTTCTGTACGTGTGTATGTCACGGAACTCCTCCTAAACGGCTGGACCGATTTTGATTAAATTTTTTGTACTTGTGTGTTCAAGTGGATTCGAGAATGATTTAGATTTACAATTGGACCCGGTAGGTGGCGCTGCTGTCCGGGTAGGACGACGTCTGCCAGGTCCGCTAGTATTTATTATATGTATATTTATAATCGCTCACCTCTTGTTCAAATTCTTCCTAGACAGTGGTAGGTACGCGTACGGATCGTGTTTGCCTTGCTTCTTGATATCGCCCTTCGCTTTCTTGGACTTGTATTCAGTGCCCGCACCGGATGCTACCGACGCTGCTGAACCGAGAGGCCTGGAATACAATATTTTGTTAGCACCGATGAAGCATTTTTGTTTTATAATTGAATCACTTGCTCTTGCGTTGGTCTTCCGAGCTTAAAATATTTTTCCACTAAAGCCGGTGGTGTGAATACGTGTGATATTCGAATAATCAAAGAAGACTAGAGGCACCACATGGTTTTTTAAATTTAGTTCTCGTATTCTTCTCAGCAAATTCTTTCCTTTGATACCCATACCATGAGTATGCATAAAAATAATTAGTCCACCATATTGGATTTTGAATAACTTCTTCATTTAGCTAATATGCATTGTCATCCAAACTAAACATGTATGCAAAAATTCAGCTGAATCGAAAACCCGGAAGTTGGTCAAAATTAACTTCTAAGATTTCATTACATAGTAAGTTAGTAAAACGAACATTTATTTGTGAGTCGATAGCAACAAAATATATAAAAGATTTTTCTTTTGTTAACAAAAAAGGGGTTTTTACCCGAAAAATATAAAAGTTAAACTAAACCACTAACCTATGAATACCCTTGCCTCCTGCCTTGTACTTGGAGCCCACGGTGACAGTGGAGGCTCGACTCCTGCCCGACTTGCCGCTCTTCACGCTCAGGATGTCATCGTAGCGACGCTTGGCGCCTGGTTTCAGCAGTTTTGAAGGCTTCGAATCTTTGTTGTCTTCGTCTTCAGCATCTAGAAAAAAAAAATTGATATAGTGACGAATAATAATACACTTTGATATAAGTGGGGAAAGTTTGTTATTGTATTCGAGGCGGAATACACAGCCGCGCCTTAAACGTGGTTGTTATGGTGCTGAAAACTGCTGTATCTCTTCGAGATCAGTCTTCCATCGAGCGTGGTCATCTTTAACAATGTACTTACCAGTGTCATCGGTATCGGTATCGATATCCCCACTCGGTCGGGGTTCATCATCACCATCTTCGAACGCGTCATCAGTGATGATCAATCTTCCGTCCGGCGCGGTTTTGAAGCCGCCATCCTTCTTCTTCTGTGCTTTCACTTCTGAAGCTTTCTGTTTGCGGGACGGGTCAGTAGCTGTAAGAAAAAGGAGTGATTAATGCAGGCCTAAGACCCTTGATTTTATCTAGATATTAAGTAAAAAAAAAGCTTGAGTAGACCAATAAAGATCGATCTGGAGTCACCATTCCAATTTGGTTTTTTATTTTTTAGAAAAATAAGCTAAGCTAAAATAAGGTTGTTAGTAACCTTCTTATCCAGCGTTGGCAATCGATGAACGAATACGAAGCATAGCTAAAATGCATCAACGAAAAATGTTTAAACCTCTACCGCCCATTGAAACTTTACACATGCGAGAATAGGGATGTTTCCTGGATAAACAAAATATGATTCTGTTTAATCCGTCAGTTAGGATATCGAAAAATATTAGATACATGCTTTTTATTTTATCAAATTAATAAAAATGTAATAAGATAAAACGCGTCAAAGATTATGAGTGATAGGCTTTTGAAGTCACTACGTGGTAAAAATGCAGTGCTATGTGACGTCACACGAGTTTTCGAAGCACTGGATCGTCTTCATTTTTCGTACATGTGAAAAAAGAAAAAATGTGTGTCCAATATTTTTTGGAAATCTATCTGACGGACTAATTAGTTTTTTTTTGTCAACTACCCTATTTCAGAAAAAAATCCATGAACACACCTGTAATCTTCCTCGACGCTGACACATCAGCCAGATCCACAATATTATCCGGATCATCCTGGATCCAGGCCTGGCTCCTGCCCTTCATCGTCTTCTTGACCTTCGGCTTAGGCCTGTCTTCCTCCTCATCCATGTATTCCATATCTGAGTCGGAGTCCTTGAGGATGTCTTCCAAGGTCTTTGATGTGCCTTTGATTTGCATATCTTTGTCCGAATCGTTGTCGGATTCGTCTCTGCAAAAAGTCGTGAAGTTAGGTTTGTTTTGCTAGTTTTTATTGGGACAAGTCCGCTACACTATTCCACTGAAACTACTGAAAGACAGAATCACCAGTGGTACCACCAGAAAAGCGTCTAGACAATGAAGCTCGATGAAGTCCCAGAGAAACAATGTACTGCCTTGGATGGAACCCGTAACGAAATTAATCAGAAAAGAATAATGGAGAAGTAAGAAATCAAAAACAAAATTTACACTTGTTTTTGGTAAATGTGAATTTTACAGGCAGCAATTATATCAAGTGTCTGATGCTGATATCGCATAAATCATAAAAAGTTAACTATTATTGAAATTATTCTGGGATATAATAAAGCTATGCAATAACCATATAGAAATTTGACATGCATCTGATCTGATCAAGCATGTAAAAACAAAAATTATTATATCCGTTTTTGTATGAAACGTTCCTGGCTACAGCCAAAATTTACTGTTTACATATCAACCTAAATCAACCACTCACCGCTGATTCTCCTTCTGTCTCTTCTTCCTATTATCCATCTTCCTGATATTCCTCAATCTCCTCAGCATGACATCATCAGTCTGCGGTATGAGTTTCTCCACGGTATCGGCTCCAAACTTCCTCATCATCTTATTTAGGAAGTAGCCGATCTCCAGGCGAGAGTGCCTCTTGCAGTCCTCTGGCATTGCGGAGAGGGATTTGAAGATTAGGGAAAGGGAACCTGCTAAGACGTCTGTGGGTAGCACTTTTGTGTATACCTGGCAAAGAAATGGTCAGTAAAATCAATTTGGTGAAGAATACTAAATCACATTATGTTGGGGAGAGCAAATGTCAGAAAGTGACAGAATAAGCCTGAACGTCTCGTAATCACATAACATTGAACTGTCCATGACCTTTAAGAGAAATGTTCCTATTGTTTGACATTACAGGAACAGATGGACGCTACTTCTTCTTAGCGTGTTAATGACGATTGAAATTGACTCAGTCATTGGTATTTTCAGCAGCGTCCATCAGCTCCTGTGATGTACAAATAACAGCATGGCACGACGCGATGAAAGTGTCCCATCGTTTGTGGGCCAACATCACTTTTACACTCCAGGGCAGAGCCATCTATGAATCTCCATCTAATCAGGTTTTCCTTGCTTCGGCCAACCTTTGTCCGGAATCTATTTACTAAGGCTTCCAGATCAGTCATAGCAACTCGTATCCAGGCTACTGAAGGTGCCAAACCTCGAACGCACACGTTGTAAAAAAGAAGTTGGGAGGATGATAAACTCGCACTAAGCTTCTTTTTTTTTTACCCGACTGCGGCGAAGCCCAAAAGGAGGGTTATGTGTTTAGCATGTATGTATGTGTGTATGTATGTATGTATGTCTGTATGTATGTCTGTATGTATGTCCGTTTCTTTGTTCCCTCATAACTCCTAAACGGATGAAGGGATTTGAATGAAATATACGTCGTTAGATTCGTCTTGATGGCGCGAGTGTCACTACATTAAAATTAAAAAAAAAACAAAAATAATTGCTGGTTTTGGGGGCCAAATCGTGGATTTGAAAAAATAAAAAAAATCCATTACCATCGAGTAGGGTATCAAAATGAAGGGTTTTAAAAGGAGATTACAAAAATATATGACACCCATATGTTTAAAATAAATTCAAAGTCTCAAATTCTATAAACAAACACAAAAGTTAAATCATCTGCGAAGTATTTTACGCGACCAACGAAAGAAGAATCACTAAAGAACTAAAAAGTTAGAAATAAAAAGTAGTTAAAAAACTAAAAATCCCGACTTAAAAGACAGGCGGTTCTTTTAAATATTAAATTATGAAATGAAAATAGAATGGACCCCGCCTGCTTCCAAGTTTTGTTTAATTTAAAATGTGCTTGTTTTTTGCTTTTCAGTCTTTTCAGTCGGGTTTTTGTAGTTTTTTTTGGGATTTTTAGTTTTTTCTTTTCCTCTTTTCGGAAAGGAGTGTCAGACTTCTACAGATTAAAAACCACCCATGCTCGTTCTTAGCCCTTTGTGTCGAGGCCGCGAAATCTCTTTCGTACAACCCACAGCCCCGAAGGGAGGAACTTGCACTAACCTTCAAGAAGCTCATACACGCAGCGATGACCTCTCGATTGGTGTTGGTCATATGTGTGACCACGGTTTCCAGCAGCGTCTGTACTGTGCTCAGTCCCATGTACTCTGACAAGGTGAACAGCGCCGAGGCGAGAGCTCGCAACGTCGCGCTGATGATGCGAGGGATAGCCGCGGAGAGGCCTGAGGTTAGCATGTCGACGAATGCTTGCATGCCTGGGGATGAAGACTGAATTGAGTAACTAGTTGTTTTTGGTACGTCGCGCGTCGTGTATTTGGGTATTTTTACAGACTTTTAAAAGAGGTATTTTTTTAATGTCTCTCAAACTTATAACTTCGTCATTTGAAAAATCTTTTTTATTGTTCACCATTTTCATCAAAATGATGTTTTTTTAGACATTTCTGTTTTTTTTTTTTTTGAAAGTCGCTTGTTTTTAGCAAAAAGCTTTTATGTCCATATGGATGACACTTAGATAATATTGAAACTACATACCTCCTTCTTGCGTCTTCAGAACCTCGCCAACAGTATTGATAAGGTTGAAGGCACACTGGCGACATTTGCTGTTGATGTCTTTCGTGCATATGACTGACTCAGCAATAGCACTCTTTAGTAACTTGCTCTCGGCGTTTAGGAACGGTGTCGTATTAATTAGGTGTTCTATGCATCTGTGTAAAAAAATGTTGAAGAGGAGTTTTTAGTTTCATTCAATATTTAATCTTTTGAAAGGGAGAGAAATTAAGTTAGGTTTAATTCAAGTAGGTTTATTTTTTATGCCTTGTTGGTTTCATGTTCATTATTGCAGTGGTCTTTAATACGATTCTTGAAATCTCTGATTCAAGAATTGAACCAAAGATGGCTGCAATACCGATGTTTCATTGGGTTTGTCTGTGCCAAAATTTCTCAATAGAAGTACAGAATTTGTAATTGCTTGATGAACAGAAACAAGACTCGAGGGTTACTAATAAAAAAATAACTTATTGTAAGAACAGACAAACTTTTCTCTACTTTCCTGACATAAGCATATAAGGGACTACTACTTCATTGAAGTTTCAACAAAAATGTTGAATAAAGGAATTACCTTAATCTGGCCGCTTTACTGCTATCCGCAACCTTATTTAAGGAGCTCATCAACAACTTCTTAATCTTCTTATAATTATCTTTCAAAAACTGCTTACAGCTCTCCTTATCACTCTTAAAAATCTCTTCTAATATCCTATACGCTTTCTTATGTTCCATTTCTAATAATTTCACTTTCTCTTTATATTTTAAGTCTCCCTTTTTTTTCTCCCCCTCCTCGTTATCTCCTTCTGTTTCCATTTCTCTCTCTTTTTTCGCTTTCTTGTGTTTTTTGGGGTCTTCCAAGACGGTTTCGCAGAGTGGGTAGACCCATTCTTCGAAAAGCTTGGCTATTGTTTCGCTAGATTGGTAAAGGACTAACGCTCTTATGACGTCTAGGATAGATTCCCTTTGGGAATGGTTGTCTTTTGAAGTTTCGAGCTGCTGAAGCGCGTTCGTGAATAATTCTTCGCGTAGCGTTTGCTCGCAGATTGTAAGGTATACCTGTGCAACAAAATCGTTATAGAACATAATAGGGGATCGGTTGAAAAAAAATCTAATTAGTCCTTCAGAAAGATTTCCAAAAAATATTTAACACATATCGTCGCTGCGCGTGCGAATCCGCGTAAGAGCAACTTGTAAAGACCGCGTATTTACTTTTTGATGATTTTACAGGAGGAAGAAAAAACTGAATATCTCAGCGATTTCAACTCTTATTACCGACTGAACTTAATAGCTAGTTCTTTACATATTTATTTATTGGATAAAATCGTAAATTTGCTCGTAATTGGCTTAGATTTTGTGTAAAGTCACTTACGCGGTTTTGTTTGAACTAATATTACAAAATAAGTAGACTTTTATCAAAGGTACGCGGTTTTGAAAGAAAACAATTCTGTAAATGTGTATGTATTTATTATTAAAATAATCAAATCTAACAAAAAATATTTTGTATTTATTATCAAAATCAGTTTATTATAGAACCTATTTATATTTTTTAACAGAGATCTTATTACAAAAGTTTAAGACTCCTTAAGCAAGAGATCAAAATAATCATCTAAAACTAAAATAAGAACTGTTTATGATTACTTAAAGATTAAGCATATGTACGTACCTACATACATAATAAAGAAAAATAAATATTTTTAAGAATAAAAACTTGGAATAACAAAAATAAACCTTCTACTACGTTACGTACGTTCTTCCACTAGAATCAGAAAACCTTCAACAACCTTGGTCTTCTAGGCAATGGGACAAAATCATCTGAAAAGTGAAGTTTATATTGTATGGTGCCACTTGGATTATATCTTAGTGATTTTGTTTCAATAAGACAATGATCACCTACTCCTCCGCCAGGTCTTATTGATTCATAAATCAGGTAATCTTTGATTAATGTTCTTGCTGGTATAAGATCGTTCTGAACGAATTCTGTGCCCTCTTTCTATCATTCTCTGTCTCATAACTTTCGTTCTCTTCCAATTGTTTTACATTTGTAATGCCTGATAAGTTGACAAAAGAATGATTTAAAATCAATGTGATTTTCTGCCACATATGAGATTCAATTGAAGATCTATTCTGGAGGGTCCAAAATCGTCGTAAGGGTAGTAGGTAATTGGGAGGGGCCCGAAAGGGCCGACGCCTGTCGGGGCTGCGGGTAGTCCTCTGGTTATCGCGGCCTCGACATAGAGGGCGAAGAAGAACATGGGTGGTTTTTAGTCAGTAGAAGTCTGACACTCCCTTTCGCTCTGCCGCTCTGCCCAAGAGCGGGAGGGGTTATTCGATGATTTTCACCCACCAAAAAAAAAAAAAAAAAAAAGGGTAGTAGGTAAACTCGGATATTAAACTCTCAAAGGTATTTCTGGTGTTAAATTTTTATTCGTAGACAAAGGTGTTGACACTGGTTGTAGTACTGCTTGATTTTGACAGTTATATTTATTTAATATTTCTCTCTTCATAGGTAACAATATTTTTCGCCTTTCCGATAACTCTCGCAAAGTTGCGACGTTTTCTTTAATATCCGCATTTTCTAAAATAAAGTTATCTTGGTCATCCATCATTTGGGTAGTTACTTGTTAATGCAAGGATGTATCTATAAATAAGAAAAGAATAATTATTCGTTTCAGTAAAATGCAATACCGCGTAACTTAGAACAAAACAAATAAATCATACGATGTCAAGACCGCGTAAATACTTGTAAGGGGTTATATTAGTCAGAATTAATAAACTAACACAGAATAACGTGTAATTTATATATTCTAGCATAAACACATTACACACGAAGAGTAATAAATTATTCAAACATACTTACATGGTGGTTAATCATGGCAAAATCATTATTTTCGGGAGCACACACTAATCACGTCACTTTTTTCTCACGGCCGTAGTAAATACGCGCACTTGCTTCCAACTTTCAGGTCTCTTACTGTTCCGCGGTATTGTTTCGATAGCAGAACTGACGTTTCTCATTGGATAATTCAAATCAGGTGAAGTCTATTATAAGCCAATAGGCGTTTGGAATCAGCTAGCACGATATTCGAATTTTGCGCGTTTTGCTGTTACGCGGTATTAACAAACTGCTCTTACGCGGTTTCGTACGCGCAGCGACGATATTATTTATTTTTTCATATAAACAAAAAATTAAGACGATACAGTGCTTCGTCGAAAATGTCACATTTCAGTACATTTTTACCTACAAATGACGTCACAACCCCCACTCAATCTTTGAGGCATTTTATCTCCGTCAATTTTTATTAATTTGATATTACAAAACTCAAACTCAAACTCAAAGCATTTATTTCAATTAAACCATTACTGGCACTTTTGAATGTCATAAGAACAATTCATAAAACAAAACTACGAAAAACTACGAGTGCAATACGTCATTCCGAAAGCCACCACGCCGAACCACACGCCGCCGAATGCCCGCAACGACGAACACTGCAAGCAAAAAAGCACGCAGCGACGCACACCGCAACAACGAATGCACGAGACCTCGAAAAAACACGTATCCTATATTTTTTGATAATCTAACTGACGGACTAATTAGAATCATATTTTTTGACTCAGTCCGATCCCCTATTGTGAAGGGCTTTCTCACCGGGAGCATTCGTCGGTTATATTATTATAACAGTTCAGATTCAAGCATTACATCAAATGAGGTGATCCGAGCATTAGAGTGTGTAACATAGCAAGAGTGAACAGGCATCTTCTGGGCACGTTTCTTTCCATTATAGTAATCATCCATCGCTTTCCATCAGGCGTGATCGAGGTTAGGAGCTAGCCAATTTTTTTTTTTATATGTTTAGTTAGAAAAATTGAGCTCAATCGGAAACTAGGAAGTGGGTTAAAATTAACTTCTAAGATTTTATTCCCAAATTAGTAATAGGAGAAGGTAATAAAAGCGTGTTATAAACGATAAAATTGATATTCACCTGTATAGTTTCCAAAGCCGCTAACCTCTGTCCTTCCGCGCTGCTTCCTTTCGCCGGCGACATATAAATATTCAGCAAAATCGGCAAATAATTCTTAGCGAACCTCCCCAATTCTAGCTGATCCTCTTCATTGTCAGCCGAACAAGAGATCAATTTCCTTATCGCCTGCATAACAGACAGTCTGAACTCCGGATTGTCTTTCAAAACACTACCTAATACCCTTGCAACAGACTTGAAATTATCCTTTATATCTTTCGGGCTATTGCAAAAAGATGGCAATAAGGCCCAGAATTGATTGCAGAGTAACTCGTAAGTATGTGATCCGGGGGTATCCTTTAATTGGGTCAGTTCCCTAGATTTTTTTCGGCAGAATGTTGCCATTTCTAAAATTTCTGTTGCGAAGAATTTGAGGTTCGAATTTGTTATTTTTTCTTTCATGACTGGAAGCAACCAGGATCTTTCTAGATTGATTGTCTCTGGTCCGTCTCTGAGAGGTATAATTCTGAGTACGAACTCGGGTCCTAGAGATTTGATGGCGCATCCAGTGGCGTATTCAACTTCCTTGTCGTTCTCAAAGTTATGGCTCTCGCGACGGTCGTTCAGTTTACGTAGAAGAGGTCCCAAAGAATTTGCTACTTTTTCGTTGCCGATCTGTGGAGTAGGGTGACTATTAGTTGGTAATCTTATACTATAAATTTTTGAATCAGAAAAATAATGAACGGGAGAACGAAATTCAATTCCGAATCTAAAAAAGATAGGTACTGAATTTAATTCTCTACAGTTTAGGTTCCAAGACCAAAGCTTTCGATAAATAAAAGAAGTGCGACGAAAATGCGAGTCTTACCTCAAAACAAACAGCAATAGTCAATATAACATGTCTAATAGCTTGATTGAAAGGGTTATCTAACCCGGTGCCGATGCTCTTGAAGATGGCGTCGATGTGTGACTTGTGTTTGATAAACGTCTCATTGGAGTCCAGCGCTAACCTCACGCAGTCGACAAGAACTGCCTGTAGGGGGGAAATAAGTGGGTAGTTAGTTTTGGGTATAAACTAAGAACTGAGGTCACGTGTAAGGGAATTTAAAGTTATACAGAGACAACATTTATTAGCTAACAAAACTCTCTGGCAGGGCTATTGGGTATCTTTTAAATGTCAGTGGCTATCATATTGTCCATGGATTAACTGTCAAATTGGTTATGGTTTAGTGCAAACTGGAACCATTTGACAGTTAATTGATGGACACTATATGATAGCCACTGTCATTTAAAAGATAAGCAATAGCCCTGCAGATTTGATGTGTGACGGACAAATGACTTTTATTTTTAGATGACCATAGCCAAATAATTATCATCTGTCTAGTCATTTCCCAACTATGTTGGAGTTGCCTTACAGCTGGATGCCGACCCGGTACCGGATGCAGCTGATCACTAGCTTTTTACATTGAGCGACTGCCTATCTAACCTGCAAACCTAGTTAGTACTGGGTAATAAGAAAACGCTTGGTAATGGTAAGATTGGTTCACAGACTTTCGGGTCACTGATTGCCTGTAATAAGTGTCAAAGATCTACAAATTTTAATGACACCCGGGACTGTACGTGCTTTCTGAGCCTCGGAGGAAACTCGGTATTTAATGGGTGGTCATCCAAAAAGATGTACACAGACAAATACTCGTGTTATTTGGTTGTTGTTCTCTTTGTTTCAGCAAACCCATGTGAATATTTATCCCGACCGTTATCGGTCACGGCGGCCAATCTCAGCGGAGATTAGCCATCGGTACGGGAAATATTACCTATAGTGCATATTGGTCGGCGCCGTTCACAGACACAGACTGACACAGGTGCACTCCCTCTTCCCTTACTGCCATAGTTATGTGTTAGTTCATAATAGTTCGATGGGTCGGCAACGTCGGGCCGACACGACCGGAGAGAGCTGAATTTGTGCTTTCCGATGTACGGGGGCAACTATAAACACGCTGCACTTACAGCATTTTTCATTTAGAATTTGGCATCTAAATCAGGGAATGAGGGAACATATATAAAAGTAATATTTTCCCAAACGATTTGCCCATACCCTGTTAGCATTAGAAAGTGTGATGTAGTGTTCTTACCTTTAAAGCATTTGTTGAAGCTGAGTTGATATCGGCAACGTCAGATAACCATAGTTCTGTCACGCAAATGTTCACAAACGCCGGCAGGTTTGGCATGCATAGGTTCAGATCCAGACTGGTGAAATAAAATACCATTTATTATAATCATCGCACTATTAATATTATAAAGGCGAACGTTTGTGAGTGTGTGAGTGTGTATGTTTGTTACTTCTTCATGCAGAAACTACTGAATGGATTTAGATATTTGGTACACAGATCGTTTATAACCTGGATTAACACATAGGATAGTTTTTATCCCGATTTTATCTTCCCGTGGGATAATTTTTGAGTTGGAGCGGGTGAAGCCGCTAACAACAGCTAGTATCACATAAACCCAAGTTAAACTGAAGGAAAAACGTGGACCGAAAAATGCATATAGGTATTGGTCGCGCCACGTAAGATGAACGCTGGAGGTCAAGCTGCGAATTAGGCGATTTATCGGTCTGTTTGGTGGTATGAGGTAGGGGGGGGGGGGGGCAGACGGACAATAGCGTACCGGAAAAATTGCTATGTATTTTTGGCGATACGCTATTGGTCCGTCGTTCTCAAAATACTATCGCACACAAAAGTTTTACGAAATGGTTTTACATAACAATTGAGAAAAATGATGTATGACGTAAATAGTTTTTTGAAGAGAGAGGCTGATAATAATATTATTGATAATTTAAAACAATGCATCGAACGGGCGCAGAGGCAACAATAAGGCATTAATAAGCAATATAGTTCGAAAATAAAACAATAGGCTTAGTAGTTTTGTGCGCGAGTATACTCATGCGCGAACACACCTCATCGTTCTTTTTATGTGGCGACAACTATATGTAGTACAATTTCTGGCGTTGATTTGAAGTACACACACATAACGTAACGCCTGTAATCCTGTACGCCTGTAATTTAGGGCAGAGGTGTACCTAATAATTACACCCACATTTCACAAGTAATAAGCGTGATGTTTTTTTTGTTAGCCTAATCTTTCCCACTGCTAGGCAAGCCTTCCCCTTCCACTTTCCTCGTTGTTGCGCCTCTTTCCGTCAGTTAAGAGAAAGCCATTCAGGGCGTACCGCAATCTCTTCCTTGGTCTGCCACGACACCGTCTAGCTGTCTCATGGCTCCAGTTCTATAATACGATACCCAAAGCAGACATGACCTGGCCAGTCCCATTTTAGTTTGGCAGCTTTATAGGTAAGCTCCGTCAGCAATTTTTTTTTTGTGGTGTTCCTTTTACGATCGGTAAGTTATGTCATGTGTGTTTACTTACTTAGCGAGACACCCGAAGCCCTGCGTCAGCACAGCCGCCCAGGCCTGCACTTGTCCCGTGTCATTCGCGGGAGGCCGGGCTGCCATCAGCGCCCTAGTTAGTTGTACCGCTAGGGACGCGGTCATATTGCTGGAGTCGCGGGCGTTCGAGAACAGAGCGTGTAGCGTGTGGAGGCAGCATGTCTTTATGTATACATTGTTGTGGGTCATTAAGGAGAGGATGGCTTCGCAGATTGACTGAGGAAGAAGGTGGAGAAGATTAGTGATAATTTAGATGGCCATGGTAGCTTTTTTTTTGGGGGGTTGGGAAATCATCAAATAACTCTTCCTGCTCTTGGGCAGAGCAAAAGGGAGTGTCAGACTACTACATACCTTGATGTAATCCTTGCTGAACGCCGGCAATACATCCCTTAGCATGGTGAGTGTGTGCAGTACAGTTCTATGTGTGTTTAGTAAGGCTTCTGGCTTGATCTGAGACAGGCAGTACTCAGCCACGCGGTTTGAACCTGGGTGGAGTTTTGGTACCTGCAATATATCAGTTTATGTTATATTCGTATTGTGGTTTAAAAGGTGGAACGGATTTTTGACAATTTAAGAGCAAATATGAGTGATACTTTTTTGGAATGTCTCGTTGATCTAGTGGTTGCAAGTGCGAATGCTGATTCCCGGATCGGGCAGTTGTATTGGGTGTACTAATACCCAATGGGGATTACAGGTGTGATGTTGTTGTGATATTTATTTACTAAAGCTACTTCATGCTGGAGGGAAATATTTTGACCTGTGAACATAGAAAAAAAAGTTTTACCTTATTTTTCTGATCATCAGAAGGAATCATAAAACAGCTGCCTCGTAAAACTGTCGTAACGGCGTGCTGAGCCGCTTTTCGTACCTTAAACAAATTACTATATGATTAAAAGTAATATTACAAGCATTTTTTTTTTTTTCAACATTTTTGTCTGTCTGTTTATTTCAGGTAATCTCCAAAACGGCTGGGCCGACCTTGACGGGGATTTTAATGGCAGATAGATCATGCCGTAAGAAGTAATTAAGGCTACTATTATTTTAGAAAAACAATTAAGGTTTATGTTAAAAAAAATTAGAACCATTGACTTAACAAACTCCGATTAAAAACCAGAAGTGATATTTTTAAAATCATTTTACATGGACGAAAGTTCTGGGCAACAGCTAGTGTTTAATAATGCAACTTACCTTAGGCTTAGAATGCAGTGCAAAAGCCAGCATCGACTCAAAAATCCTCATTGTTGACGAATAACCCCACAGGGCATATTCCTGAGCCCTCAGTAACACAGACAGGCACCCAATAGCACTCCTCAGTAAAGCCCCGTTCTCACTCGCTTCATTCTTCACAAGTATGTCTGTGAAGATTGTAGCTGAATCCGAGAACTGTTTTCTTAAGACTGCTTGTGGGACTGCCTTTATACCCATTGATAACAGCGTCAATGTTGCTACTAGGTTTTCTTCCATTTCAGCTGACTTTAGAGTTTCCATCTGCAAACAAGGATTTATTAAGCTATTTTCTGTAATGTCAATGTTCTAGTTGAGTAAAATCTTCTCTATACTAATAGATTTCTTCTATGAAGAGATTTACAATGAATACATTGTTTTCGAGTGCTTTACACACCCTACCATATCCATGACAAAAATGTTCACCACAAGAAAACCTTACAGTTTTGTGTAAGGTACATTGTGAATTAAGAAACTCACAAGTGCTGCAAAGTATTCAGTAGTAGACTCCTTGCCTCCTTGCTCTTTGATGACCTCAGTGACGGCAGCTAGAACTGCTAGCATCTCCTTGTGAAGACCATTGTTTGAGTCAAATCTTGTCAGTAGCCTGTAGGAACATACATAGATTGTGTTAAGAAACAGGTTGTAAAATTTTGTTATAAATAGGGGATCGGACAGAAAAAAAAAGCTTGGGATTGAACTGCTCCAATTTGAATTGACTTTATACACATTTTATTTTTCCTTATTGGACGGGTCCACTCAAATCTGTGTGGTGCTTTTTTCAAAAGTCTATCTCAGATATTAATCTGCATAGTCTTCATGTATGTATTATACCAAGATTATGTCTGGAACTTTTTGTTAACCCAAACAATTTTAAAAGATTAAAAGAGTAACCTTTGGGAGTTTCTGGCCAGTACTTCTCCTTAGGAACCGACCAATGCACCGAACTGTGCACCTTTTTGTTGACGTTTTATAAGTGCCCATGTAGGCCTATATGAAATAAAAATATTTTTATTTTGATTTTTTTGATTTTGGACTAAGTCAAAAAAATATGATTCTAATTAATCTTGAAAATATTGGATAATTATGTGTTTTAAGTTTTATCAAATTAATAAAAATTGATGAAGATAAAATGTGTCAATGATCATGAGTCGTCATTTGTAGGTAAAAAATGTACTGACATGTGACTTTTTGAGGAGTTTACGAGTTTTCGAAGCACTGTATCCTCTTCATTTTTTGTTTATGAAAAAAAGGAAAAATAAGTGTTCAATATTTTTTGGAAATCTATCTGACAGACTAATTAGTTTTATTTTGTCCAATCCCCTATTCTATGGCTTTATATTTTTGATATTCCAGTGGAGGACAAAACAACAAGAGTTCTATTTCTTTAAATCATGTTGTTTCATATATATGGATCTCCTGAAGATTTTAAGATTAATTTTAATTTTTGTGATTTTAATATTTTAGTGGCACACAAGACAAGAAGAGTGTTATTATCCCTTTGGTGATATCTTTTTCATATTTGGACCACCTAAGGATTTTTTGAATTAACTCAAAGTAACTATCATAAAAATTGTAACTTTGAATAATTTTAAAAGCTTATTGCAAGATGTATTTTATAAGGTATTTATAAAAATGATATGCCTATAACTAACTTAGATAGTTAGTCTTTGTGGATAGTAAATAATAAGACTTGCACATAAAATATTTATAGAATAAGTAGGTACATGAACTTTAATATTTAAACCAATAAAAACAACAAAGGATACTCACTTGGTAAAACTAACATTAGAACATTGGCTCCAGTCAGAGGCAAATGTCTGGAAAGTCTTATATGTTTTGACAGAACCAGAGTATTCAGTGTCTGAGATATCATCTGTGCTCTTCATAGACATATTCTCCAGTTCCTTAGCTATTATCAACTCTGATTCTGCATCAGATTTGTTTTTCAGAGATGCATGCCCGTATGTTATCATGGCATCGTGTTTTGAAACAGCCTGTTGGGTCAAACCCGTGCTCCCTATAAAGTTTTAAAAGTTATTCTATGTGGAAGTAAAACTGTTAGAAATAGAGAAAATGTAGCACTTGGGGCAGTGTGTTTTGTTTTCATTGTAGGTTAAGGCATCAAAAATGTCGCTTTGTATGCAAGTAAATATTTAACATAATTCATATGATAAATGAAACAGAGAGTCAAAATAAAAAATATAACCCAGCATACCTAGATTTTCTTGAAAAAATCGGGACTTTGCCATCTCCCGATATTTCTGTATTTTCGGGTTGGAGTTCGACGACTGACCCTTCTGCCATCGCTTCCCCTTCGATTTTCCCTTTAGTTTAGATCTAAATTTTCCCATTTTTCTTATTTCATAACACGAGTTTCCAAATTAAAAACACCGCACGTGGTAGCGCAACTATTTCAAATGAAGTTAGCTGCAAATGACTGTTAAAGTGACAATATTGACGCTGTCTAGAATAAGGTTAGCCAACTTTCAGCGAAGTACCGCTCTTAAGTCTATGCATGCCAGAATTATGAAAGACCAATGAAAGACATATTTCTGAAAAACTAAAACCTTTTTGGTAATTTAGCTGTAACTACCTATTAATTTTAATAGGAAATCTTGAGCCCATTGCTAATTTATTTTCACTTATTTTTAATTTCTGGAACTTTGTATTGTTGAGTTTTTGTCCCAAATCGACTGCGTTCCCAATCATGCATAACGCGCATAAATATTCAAGAACAAAAACAAAAAAAACATAAACAGACAACATAATCAAGCGTAACGGAACGCAGTGCTAATAATTTTTCTTCATTCACCTTCGCTTTACTTGTTTCATTGACGTTTTTCTTGTTTGTAAATAATAATTGCTGGAAATAGTACGCAATGTGAAATTGTACGCATTCCTCGTTCTATTGCACATTACGTAAACGTTAAACATCGTTTTGTAGTTGAACTGATAGCGCAAGAAGTATCCTAACCTAATGTGTGTCTTGTTCTGTTGAGGTGTTGAAGCTATGATAGACGATAATGCCTCAATTTAGAAGAAAAAAGGCGTCAAAGTCGTTCCCTGTTAAAGTATGCACGCTAGACGCTGAATTGGAATTTAACCTTGAGGTGAGAATTTTGACAAATGTTGTTTTATTACTTAAAGGAAAGATTACATTGTTATTGTTTATTGTTGAAATTGGTGTGTAAGCGCGATCCTTGGCGTACAATGAGTAGGTCGTGAGTCACCGTCACTTGGCGAACTCGTAAATTACCTTAATAATACACACTAGTGATAATTGGGGCCTTGTTTAGTCATTATTTACCCTTTTAGTACAGTTTGCTTGGTGAGACGTGTGTAGCCGTGGTACAGGTTCGATTCCGAGTCATACATGTTTTGACACACATGTTATTTTTAACAGTGTTTGATAAGGATGGTGGTATTTTTGTTTATTCTATGATTAATTTTAAATCAACACAGCATTTTTAAAACAATGAATGGACTCCTCAATTATTCATAAAACATTGTTACTTCATCAGGTTCCTCACATATTTGGAAATTCTGAATATGTACTGTACAATTGATCACTATGACCCCAAAGGTTAAGAATGCAGACATTTTAATATGTGTGGAATGATAATGTGAACCAAGACTGATTGCTAATCATGTCTAATTGTATTGGTAATCAAATAAAGTATTAATTCAGACATTCTTTTCATTCCTGTTAATGATATATTATTCACTTTGCACACTATTACAAACTTTAAAATACCTACTTAGGTACTTTTCTCTAAAAATATTTTTGGATAAGGCCAGTCCTAATTCTTGTAGTTATCTGTGGAAGCTTGTTATTAGCAATTTAGAAATATATTGTTGTTATAATTATAGTTATTATAGGTATTGTTGTTATAACTATAAAAAATGAATAAAAAAATAATAACAGGTTCAGAATTGATCATCTATCACACACAGTTGTACCCCTATATTACCTAATTTTATCTTACACGATAGTTTTTTGACTGACACATCCATATGGCAGAATAACATGGTTACCTCTGCGTAAATCTCCAGGGATTACAGGCGTGATGTTATCGCATCCTTTCCCTATAGCTATAAATAAACCAAACATTGTAAAATCTATAGTCAGTACACATTAGTCACAGGATGACCAGTAACTTAATAGATGTTTGACATTTGATAGCAAATGAACCCTGCACTGATAACAGTGTTATGTGCCAATATTGTAACACAAATATAAATGAAATGCAATATACTGCAATTGAGAACAATATTTATGTATGTGACTATAAATACACTAACCCTTCATATGCCGAAATGTTGATCCACGCAAGACAATGACTTTTTAATTGTGTAATGAGTTAAAAGCAAAAAATTTGAATGCAAATATGTATGAAAGAACAACGAAATAAAGACTGTTCTTTTAATTTGTTTGTAGAGAAATTGAATTGGATGGGACAGACAGGAACAACAAGTTTTAGCTAGGAGGAGTCTTCTAGCTAAAACTTTAACATAATGTTCTTCAAGCTACCTATCTGGGGCTTCCTGTTGCATTGCATCCTTTCTTTTAATAATTCAAATACAATGCTTTTGTAAGATGCACCCCACCTCTTTTACTATGCAGCCTGCTTTTTTCAAGATTAAAATGAAGCCTATAAAGCGGTGCGCAAGTGTTCCAATATAGCAAACATACTATTTGGATAAAATTTGAGTCCATCAACTCACAACCAAGAAGATTAATTTGTAAAATGTGTCTCCCATTTAAGTCATTCCTGAGTAATTAAAACAATGCTATTCTGTTTTCGGTACTTATATAACTTAATATTAAATGTATTGTTTTGCAGTGGAGAGCAACGGGAAGAGATCTGTTTGATTTAGTATGCAGGACTATAGGATTAAGAGAAACATGGTTCTTTGGGCTGCAGTTCGAAGACACAAAACATTTTATAAGTTGGCTGAAGTTGGATAAGAGAGGTGAGATTATTATTTTCTTCTTAAAAATGTAAAAACATGATTGGATTAGTAGCTTTTGGTTGAAACAACCTGCAAGTTTAATTATAGTGTATGATCCTGTGGAGTGGCAGCATTAGATTTTGCTGCGGATTTGCAGTACCTGTTTTTGTTTAGCATTTCCAGTATTCACTACAAGACCTATTGTAGCACTTTCTTTGTATTTTGAATCTGACAATTTCATACTTCTGAAACTAGAAAACAAATATTCTTTGCCTAGATTTGATTTCTGTCAATTGTTTGTCCTTTTGATTTGCCAATCACTGTAGAAAGTGGTAATTAATTGTAATCGTTATTTAAGCAGATAATCACATTTTATAATTACCATTCATTGCACCTTATCTACAATCTGCAATGTTTATCATACTAAAAGTGCTTGACAAAAATGTAAGTAACTTTGAAGGAGTGTATCATGTATATCTAGAAATTTCAATGTTTGTTGACATGTTTCAATAGTTTTAAGCTCACTACATTGCTGAAATGTTTCAACAATAACATTGAAATTGTTACAATTGTTTTATTTCAAGTATCAAAACAAACTGATAAAAGATAAGCCTGGGCAAATGAATTAGTTGAATGAATGAATGGCCTATTATTACAATTGTTCTTAGAGCAAGTGTGCATGTGCAAGCAAGTGTTTGCCAGACCAAGATAAGAAGGCTTATGTAAAAACTTGAGGCAAAGGCATACTTAGTTCGGCCTTGGACACAAAGGGCTAAGAAGGAGCATGGGTGATTTTTAGTCAGTAGAAGTCTGACACTCCCTACCGTTCTGCCCAGAGCGGGAGGATGCATTTGATGATATCCCAAAATCCAAAAAAAAAGAAGGTATATTTAGTTATGTTTAAGTCTTATATTAGTATTATTACCATCAACCATATACACATTTAGACTCTGTGGCTTCTACTGAGAGGTTCCTTATGCAAAACCCCAACTGCTAAGCAAGAAGTCGTGAAAATCGAATCAACGACTTCTTGCTTAGCAGTCGCGTTTTCGAATAATAGGCCTACGGCCATTTAATAACACATACATGGCTTTTAATCGAATGAGACCGCATCTGCATTCATTTACAATTGGCTACTTTACTACTGTTAGAAAATCACGAAAATGTTATGTTATTTCAAAGAACTAACAGAAATAAAAAAAAGTAATAATATTGAAAAAAAATGGAGTAGTTACATGCTTTAGAAGTTTTTGGTGGGGGCACTTTCTACCCTTGTCACACGAAACGGCCATTTGTACACTGTTACACATCAAGCTATACATTTCCAGTTTACGCTGATCTCGCACTGTACGGAAATCCTATACAATGCGAGACAAGCTTATATTGGAAATGTCTAGCTTGATGTGTAGCTGTGTGTACTACGTAACCGTGAAGTTAATATGGCGGCATGAAATATGACGTCACGTTTATATAGCACTGTCTTCGTCTAACACGTGATTTAAAATCAGTTAAAACTAAGACATTTTCTGATTAATTTTATGACTTTTTTCACACATCGTGTTATTGTTAGTTCTTTGAACATAACATTTTCGTAAATGTTTAACAGTAGTCAAGTAAACAATTAATCAACAATCATCTAATGTTTCACATCTAATACAAGAATCTATCTTCTTAATTCCAGTGCAAGACCAATGCGTCTCCCAGATGCCAGGCACCCCGTTCATGTTACTCTGCAAGCTGTACCCGGAAGACGTGGCCGAGGAGTTGATACAGGAAGTGACGCAGCACCTTCTCTTCCTTCAAGTCAAGCAGGCCATACTCAGCATGGACATATACTGCCCCCCGGAAGCGTCCGTCTTGCTTGCAAGTTACGCCGTGCAGGCTAAGGTTGGTTATGTAAGCGTGATGAATGTCATTTTTTTTTATTTTAGTTAAGTTGTTATAGTTTAGTAGTATTTCTAGACAACTGGTTTGTTCCATCCCTGCTACGGCTTTTTTTTAATTTGGGACATACCTTTTTGACCGGCGGGCGTGTATGACCAGATCATACATCTGGTCATACACGCCCGCGACGGACGAGACAAAAGGAGTATGTAAGGATCGTAGCAGGTGGCGGTCTGTAGTTTCTGCCTACCCTCTTGGGAAAAGGGCGAGAATTTATGTATGTTTGTATACCCGCCACACTATTCCCAAACCACTGAAACTGTTGAAAGCGCCGAGACAAGGAAGCTCGACGAAGTCCCAGAGAAACAGTTTAACTTTTTAACTGACTAATTTACTGATGTTTGAAAATTACTCTTGCATTGGATCAAATTATAGAGAATCACAGGACAAAGCTAAAGCGTGTTGTAATTTGGAAGTGTTTTAATTTTAATAGTTATATTTAATTATGTATTTGAATGGGTAGTATTTACGAGTAAACGAGTGACTGTAAATTAAAGTTTTGAGTGACAAAAATAATTAATTTGGGTCATAGAATTACTAAGTGAGCGACTGACTGCGACGAGAAATCAACAGAACAGCAACTAACAAACAAAAATTTGAGTTACTTAAAATACAAAATGAGTAGCTTCATAATATTTGAGCGACCTAATATTTGTTTGAGTGTCAACGGTACGTCCTGTATTTTTTAAATATTTAACAAATGATTTATTTATACCGAGCGGCATTTTATCTTAAATGAACGAATAGAAAAACATGGCGGGGTCTATTCGCTCGCTTCGCTCGGTCACTTGACCCCGCCATCCCATTCTAACCTAACCTGTCCGATTAGATTATTATTATCCCAAATCTCGAGCTCGCTTCGCTCGCTTTTGCATCCAAGTATTCCTGCTAGCGGGTTCGCAGGGTATGTCGGAATCTCATTTCGCTCACTTCCCTAACCGCCCTGTTTGTGTAAGTGTTTGAGATTGTGTGTGTGAAAATAAAACACAAGGAATTTTGAATTGGGCCGCGGGTAGTCCACCGGTTATCGCGGCCTCGACATAGAGGGCGAAGAAGGAACATGGGTGGTTTTTAGTCAGTAGAAGTCTGACACTCCCTTTCGCTCTGCCCAAGAGCGGGAGGGGTTATTCGATGATTTTACACCCACCAAAAAAAAAAAAAAGGAATTTTGAATTGAAATTATGTAAATATCGCTAAGTAAAACTATGTTAGTAGCCCTTTCTGCATTTCTAGTCCATCACTTAGTAATTTTAATGTCTGAAATGGATTAATCACAAGTCACTTTTTTGTAAGCTCGTTCTGGATTTTATTATTAATCAATATTCGTCGTTTTTTTTTCGCTTACTCAAATTCATACCTCTCAAGTTATTAAAACAGTATCTCATCAGCAGTCGCTTAGTGTTTTTTTATTCGCTCGTTTTATTATTATTACGTATTTGAATTACGCCTTTGAGAACAAATAAATAAAATAGGCTAAATTTACTACCTTTATTGTGTCTCTTTTACAATAAAAATAATGTTTGTTAAACAGTATGGTGACTACGATGAAAGCGCATACAAGCCTGGTATGCTTGCCAGCGAAGATCTGCTGCCTCAGCGAGTCATCGACCAGTACCAAATGACCCCCGAGATGTGGGAGGACCGCATTAAGATATGGTATGATACACGTTCATTTCACTAACGTGGACGCGCCAAGCCTGCGAAATCTTATGATGTTTGCAGGACAATGTCAGGTTATAATGTTGATTGGAATATGATTCGCGGCCATAAAAAATAAAGCTTTATTAAGTTAAAATAAAATGATTAAAATCGTGAACACAACATCTAAGTTCGTTTAACAGACTCCGTGACTGTTACTGAGAAATTCTTGATGGATACTGGAACTAGTCATGTATGACTAGATAAAGACCTGTGCCCTTCAGTGGAACAGTGCTTATCACACATCTAAATGAACCTTGATAGGGATGTTGCCTGTCTAAACAAAATATGATTCTGTTTAGTCCGTCAGTTACATTATCGAGAAATATAGGATACGTGTTTTTTGTTTTATCAAATTAATAAATATTGAATAAGATCAAACGCGTCAAAGATCATGAGTGGGGGCTTTTGACGTTACTACGTGGTAAATAATGCAGTGCGATGTGACGTCACATGAGTCTTCGAAGTACTGTATCGTCTTCGTTTTTTGTTTATGTAAAAAAAGAAAAGCTATGTGTCCAATATTTTTTGGAAATCTATCTGACGGTCTAATTAGTTTTTTTTTTTGTGTGAACTACCCTATTATTGACTTTTATTTGTGTGAGACTGTCATTTCCAAAAACCTGGTGCCTCTTTAATTTTTAAGTCAGCTTGTCCCATAAGACCTAGTTTTCCTTCCATAACAGGTACGCGGACCACAAAGGCATGTCTCGAGATGAAGCTGAAATGGAGTATCTGAAGATAGCACAGGACCTGGACATGTATGGGGTGAACTATTTCGCTATCAAAGTAAGGAGACTTACATTTATAGTCATTTAAATTTTGATTCAATCCAACAGGTTCTCGTCAGCCAAAAGCGCGTGATAGTTAGGCTTTCTTAAACAGTGACTGGAATTAAGTATAGGTCACAAGTATCCACCAGATGCGAAAAGTACCGATCCACCTCTAAGAGGCCAATTATATCCTTTCGAGCAACCCGCAGCCCCGAGGCTAAGAAGGAACATGGGTGGTTTTTAGTCAGTAGAAGTCTGACACTCCCTACCGCCCTGCCCAGAGTGGGACGATTCATGTGATGGTTAACCAACGTCCAAAAAAAAAATGGCCAATTACATAACATAACACCTGTTCTCCACGCCAATAACGTTTAAGTCCAGTTTAATCCTTATTGTTAGCCAAATGTTGCGACCTAACCACAAATATCAACTTCAAATGCTTTTTTTTTTCAGAACAAAAAAGAAACAGAACTCTACCTCGGCGTCACAGCGTTAGGGCTCAACATATACGAGAAGGACAACAAGCTGACTCCTAAGACCACCTTCCCTTGGTCCGAGATCAAGCACATATCGTTCGACGATAAGAAGTTCGTCATCAAGTTTGTTGAGAAGACAACCAATAACTTTATTTTCTTCTCGCCTAAGGGGATGAATAAGTTGGTGAGTATTTATTATTGGAAATCATATTATGTCTGTCGTTGGAAATGATTTCCAAAGTCTGGAATTGGAAAATATCACATCTGTTAGTGAGTTAATTTTTTTTTTTTTTTACAAAATCTTGCTCATATGATTCTATAACACGCTTTTATTAGCTCCGCCTGTAACTATGTAAACATATCTTTAAGTTAAATTTGACCCACGTTCCGATTTCCGATTGTGCTAAAATTTTACATAACAATATGTGTTAAGTTTGGATGACAACACATGGTTAGCTACGTGGCATTATTGTAAATCGATTGATTTGGTAAATTTATTTACCCACGATACAGGAGAAATTCCTAGTGTGGGGCAACGTTTTCAAATAAATAAATTTCTATGCGCTTTCAATAAGTCAAAAAAAGATAGACAATAGACTTTCCTAATCGAAATCTCGGAACGATTGTTTGTGAACACGGGGGAAGTATGACGTGTTTTCTAACAGTAATTTATGAAAAGAAACTCTAAATAAACTTATAATAGGGTATTTCACCAAAAAAATCTAATAAGTCCGTCTGTTAGATTATCGAAAAATATTGGATACGTGTTTTTTGTTTTATCAGATTAATAAAAATTTACGAAAATAAAATGTGTCAAAGATCACTTGTGGGTAAAAAAGTACTAACCTTGTGACGTCACACGTCTTGACGCGCCTTTTCGAAGCACTGTATCGTCTTCATCTTTTGTTTAAGTGAAAAAATAAAAAATACGTGTCCATTATTTTTTTGAAAATCTATCTGACGGAGTTATCAGTTTTTTTGGAAAAATACCCTATTTATAGTCTCTTTAAGAATCCAGACATAATGTTGGAAAAATCATGTGAGGACCAAGCAGATTGTATACTTTCTACAAACTTATCAGTTCTTGTTTGTAATTTTCCAGATACTAGACTTATGTATCGGAAATCATGATCTGTATATGAGAAGACGAAAGCCTGACACCATGGAAGTACAACAAATGAAGGCGCAAGCGAAAGAGGAGAAACAGGTACTAATTAAGCTCTAACACCACGACTGTTATACCCGAAGGTTTCAGCAGAGGTGTACCTTATAGTATAAACACATTTCGCCAGTTATGTTTAGCTGCGGTACTCAGAGATATTTAATGATTACTTAAGCCGTCACTTGTAAAGATTTGACATACTTTTGTATGACAAAATTGTCAAAACCTTTACTAAGTGATGGCCTAAGTATTCCTTACAGGTCTCTGAGTGCGGCAGTATGTCGCATTTAATGAGGTCTAATGAGAAATTCCTTAGCCTTTTTTTTTTTTGTTGGGTGGGATGATCAAATAACCCCTCCCGCTCTTGGGCAGAGCGAAAGGGAGTGTCAGACTTCTACTGACTAAAAACCACCCATGTTCTTAGGTCTTTGTGTTCCGGGGCCGCGATATCGTTTTTGAACAGCCCGCAGCCCCGGTTGTATGTTATTTACCTCTGATAAACAGCGGTACTTGTACTATACACATTGTAATTTGATTCTTTTCTTGGAACTATATTTTTGGGATTCACACTATAATCTAATATCTGCTTTCCCTGTTGTCAGCGTCGTCAAATAGAGCGCAACAAGTTAGCGCGGGAGAAGCAGCTGAGAGAAGCGGCGGAGAGAGAGCGACAGGCGATGGAACAGAGACTGCGGCAGTACCAGGAGGAGATACGGCTTGCCAATGAAGCCCTGGTACGTTGAATTGTGTTTTTTTTTTTTAATCTTGCCCCGTCCTAGGATTTTTTCGTGTGGATGCGTTTATACTACATTATTTTTTATTAAATAATTTATTAAAAGATGATTCGAAAGACATATAGCGCCATGTATAAGAAAATTATTGTTGTTTACTTCGGCAATAGTATTTTTTTCGGGATAAAAGGCACCCTATATCCCTTGCTGTACACCTGACAAAGTATATGCAAAAGGACATTGTTCGGCGTCCATACATCGTTGGCCTAAGAACCAACAGGGTGATGAGTTTGCTTTTTGTGTTTTAAATAATGTATAGGTATATTTGATTGAAACTAAATTAAAACTACGGACACTTCTGACAAGACAAAAAATAACAAAATACTTTCTAATTTTGAGGTTATAATTAGGCCAATAGAAACATACGGGGTAGTTATTTGTGGATGTTTGGTTTTGGTTGAACCAGGATGTTGGTTCAGTGGTTTAGACTTGACAAGGTAACAAACAAACTCACGTATCACTCGTACAATATAAATTAGGATTACAATGCTAGTCGGTCAGTGCCCCTTCTTTACCTGAAGCTCCTTTCTTTATTTTTCGACGGTTCAAATAATTTATTGCCTGCATTTATTACTAGGAAAACAATATTCATCTCTCACGTCTTTAAACGTCTTCTAAATATACTTTCAGCGTCGTTCAGAAGAGACGGCGGAACTGCTAGCAGAGAAGGGCCGCGTGGCTGAAGAGGAGGCGTCTCTACTTGCGCAGAAGGCGTCAGACGCCGAGCGAGAGAACGCCAGACTACGGCTGTCGGCAATCAAGACTGAGGAGGAGAAGGTACGGGATATACAACGTGATTTTTATACCCTATAACTTTCCGTACCTCAAAAGGTAAAAACGGAACCCTTATAGGGTCATTTTGTTGTCCGTCTGTCTGTCAAGACCCTTTTTGTCAGGAACGCGTGGAGGTATCAAGCTGAGATTCATATCAAATACTCAGGTCTACTGTTCGTTCGGAGCTGTAAAAAAATCAAACTTTAAGCCAACGCAATCAAAATATACTATGCGAGGCAATTAAGAATAGGATCGCGCTCGCTGCCAACTTCACACGATAGCAGTACTTATCTGACAGATAAGTACTGCCAGCAAAAAAAGAAATGCGAATAAGAAATTTTATGTTTTTTATTCATCGATTTAATTATTATAATTATGTTCAGTTCTAGAAAATATTGTTTCTTGAATTCCATAAATAAATAATTTTGGATAAATTAATAATTTGTGGAAACAGTATTCATGGAAGGACTGGACTTCATTGTTATCATTGTTGACTTTGTTTATTTCATTATTTTATTAACATGCTTTTTTTCATATCCTACTCATGTAAAACTAATTTTGCGTAAAATTGATTAGAAATACCAAAAAAGTGAACATTAAATAATTAATCTGCACACCGTACGCTTTGGTTATGAAGTTCGCGAGTATTGCTGAACAAAATGGCGTCTTGGCAGCGCTATTCTTAGTTGGCTCGCATAGTACATTCGTTTATGCTGCAAATTTTCGATTCTCGCAAGACAATCAAAACCTACAGGGTACTTCTCGTGAACTCAGAATCTTGAAATTTGGTACGAAACAACGTCATAACGCACAGAAACAGGAAAAATTGCGAAACGCATACATTTTAAGTAACATCTTAATAATTATAATATAAATATTTTTAATAACTTTGAATTTACAGAATCCTCGGTCCGCGAGTCCGACTCGCGCTTGTCCGGTAGTTTTCCTACTCCTAAGCTAATCTTTTCTGATTAATTTCGTTGCGTAATCCAAGACGCTTAAATTGTTTCTCTGGGACTTTGTCGAGCTTCATTGTGATTTGTGAAGAGTGCGACCGGCTTGTCTAGCGTTACATTCTATGAGTAAATGTAGTACAAAAAGTCTTAGAATATGTGGTCCAAAAATGCATGTTTCGAAGATTTCTTTAATTGATAAATACGAGTAATTTATTTTCATTCAAACCAATCATAGCATGAGGTCCTGAGTTCGACTCCCAAATCGGGCAGTGTTTTTGGGATTTTCATCTGGAATTTCACAAGAGCAGTCAGTCTGAATTTTGGACCCCGTTGATGGCATTTTTTAATTTTTTTATCTATAATATGTATGTATTTAGAAATATATAAGTATGTTTATCAGTTGTCCAGTACCCATAACACAAGCTCTGCTTAGCTTGGGACTAGATGGCGTTGTGTGATAGTTGTGGAATATTAAAAAAAAAAAAAAAAATTTAAAGCCAAGTCAGGATGCCATGAGCGACATAAAAACTTCTGACACTAGGTTAGAAATTAACCACGCGATAAAGGAAGAAAGTAAACCTTATATTTCACGAAACTTCACAGGTACATTTAGAACGAAAAACCCGCGAAGCCGAATACCTAACCGCCCGATTAGTAGAAGAATCCGAAAAACGGGCGGCGGAAGCGGAAAGACTGAAAGCGGAACTAGTCTCAGCGAGAATGGCAGAAAAACAAGCCAAGGAGAAACTCCTAAACTTCCTTAGCAGAACTTCTACCGGGTCATTGCCCCCTGTGAGTAAACCTTCTAGGAAGTACGAAGAGTCTTTGGAAACGAAGATGACTGAGAAGCAGGTGAATGAAAAGCTGATCAATTTCTTGAGTGATACGGTTTATAATGGATCGTGGGATCTTGGACCTCCGGTAAGTGTTGTTATGGGATTTTATTTTTATACTCTACTTATGCTATCTTCTAATTCGTAAATTTTTTGGGTAGATATTTTTGTTGTTGTTTTTTATTAATAAATATATTAATAATAATAGTGTTGCCAGCGGCCTCGTCCGCTACAACTCGAAAGTTATCCCACGGGAAGATAAAATCGGGATAAAAACTATCTGTGTACCAAATTTTATCTAAATTCGTTCAGTAGTTTTTTGTGAAAGAGTAACAAACATCCATCCATTCATACATACATACTTACAAACTTTCGCATTTATTTGGGTTTCCACACATAGAGCTAAATTATACAATATGAAAGTGGTCATTAAAATCAGACATTATTACCGATATTTTACTTATTGATGTCAAAATGAACTTTCGTTATGTGACGGCATCCATTTCTTCGAAATTCGAAGTCTTAAAAATGTTAAACATTTTACAGAATCATACAAAAATCCGTGTGGTCATTCTATTCAAGTCTGTAGTACATACTACATAGTATAGAACTATAGACTCTAGTGGTCGTAAGCGCGATTGCTGTACATGAGGTCCTATGTTTGATTCCCAGGTTGGCCAAAATGTTATAGAGTTTATCCATCAGGAATTTCGAAGTAACAGCCACAGAGTCTGGATTTAAAACTACTTAATGAAATAGAAAAAAAAAATTCAAAGACATGAGTCATCTACCAATCCGCACTGGGCCCGCGTGGTAGATTATAGCCTCCCTCTCAAAGAGAGGAGGCCTGTGTCCCAGCAGTGGGAACATTAATAGGCTGTTGATGATGATGATGAATAATATAATAATAATATTCCACAACTATCACACAACGCCATCTAGTCCCAAGCTAAGCAGAGCTTGTGTTATGGGTACTAGACAACTGATAAACATACTTATATATTTCTAAATACATACATATTATAGATAAATTACACCCAGACACAGAACAAATGATCGTGCTCATCACACAAACATTTGTCCTGGGTGGGAATCGAACCCACGACCTCCGGCATAGCAGTTAGGGTCACTAACCACTAGACCAACAGGCCAGTCGAATGGTAATAGGCTCGTTCCCTATTTTAAGGGATTTAAACAAACAAAAAAATGGTTGCACCACCTCTGCCAAACTTTTCGGGGATTATATTAATTATGTTATGTTATACACTGTAAATCATAAAACGCAATAAAAACCCTTGTAATTAAACTACTCACCTCGCTATTTAACTCCCACGGTCACCCACATCATCATCATCCACACAAAAACTTTTAAACCTAGACAAAAATAACATGTGACAAACCTTTCTATTTCAGTCATCAACAGTCCCATCGAGTCTGTTCCCATCCACATGCTCGCTCCCAGCTGAGCTCGGGGGCGAAGTCCTACAGAACGGCACCGTGACGGTCACGGAGCCCGAACTCAACTCCTACCAGCTTGTGCCGGATGATTCCGACCCTCATATACATAGGCTGTCTTTGGAGATTGAGAAGGAGAGGTAAGGCTCCATCGTAATTATATCTTACAGCATAGAAAGACATACAGGGTGTAAATTAACCCTTCACACATACGTCAACCAAGCATTCTATACATCAAACTAAGTACCCCTACACAAAAAATTTTGCTGGGAAACGAAAACTCAATGTAGCACTATTAAAACAATGTGCTAGTGGATGCTTTGAATAGTAAACGGGTCATGGAGATAATTTAAGTAAAGTTATAACCTGAAAAACTAGTTTTTACAAAAACAGCTGAGCATAATTTGGAACTTTGACCCCCAATATCTCCGTAACTAGGGGGTTCCCAGGTATGGTCTAGAACCAAAAAAATATCGCAGTGGTGGGGATAATAAGTGCCCTTCGTTTGCGTCAAGGGTACTTTTACACCCTTTATACTGACCTTTTTGGTGAGGTTATTCAGAAAGGACAGGTGCGTAGTACTCGTAACCGGCGTGCGTGTATGACCAGATGTTTGAATGTGGACGAGGCAAAAGGAGTATGTAAAGATTGTAGCAGGTGGTGTTCTGAGGTGTTTGCCAACTCCCATGGGATAAGGGCGTCACGTCGTGTATACACGTGTATAGCTATACATATTATAGGGATGTGTCCTGACTAAAAAAAACAAAATTATAATATAATAATATAATATTCCACAACTATCACACAACGCCATCTAGTCCCAAGCTAAGCAGAGCTTGTGTTATGGGTACTAGACAACTGATAAACATACTTATATATTTCTAAATACATACATATTATAGATAAATTACACCCAGACACAGAACAAATGATCGTGCTCATCACACAAACATTTGTCCTGGGTGAGAATCGACCTCCGGCATAGCAGTTAGGGTCACTAACCACTAGACCAACAGGCCAGTCAATTCTGTTTAGTCCGTCAGTTAGATTATCGAAAAATATTGGATACGTGTTTTTTGTTTTATCAAATTAATAAAAATTGACGAAGATCAAGACTGGGGGCATGTAACGTCACTACGTGGTAAGAAATGTAGTGCGATGTGACGTCACACGAGATTTCAAAGCACTGTATTGTCTTCATTTTTTGTTTAAAAGAAAAAATAAGTGTCCAATATTTTTTGTAAATCTATCTGACGGACTAATTAGATTTTTTGGTCAACTACCCTATTATGTTATAGAATTTTGTAGTACATTTTGTGAATGACACATTCTTACAAAAGCGGGCGCTATTAACGCCATAAAATACTTTACTGATATTTGTTGTAGCCTACAAAACTACAAAAAGTTTATAAAAGGGATGGCCGACTCCAATGATAAATATCAGTACTAAGATACTGCTACTGTTAGCATGCGTCATCCTACTGACGTTACTCAAAAAGAAGGATTGTGAAAATATATACTTGGATCATTGCCAGTTTCGTCCACACCAGATAATTCCAGACTTTATTTACCATTTCAGAGTGGAATACCTAGCAAAATCGAAGCATCTACAGCAGCAACTAGACGAGCTTCGCTGCGAGTTCTCAGTTCTTCGCGTAGACCAGTCCACGGCGACCCTGGACCGGCTGCATGAGGAGCAGGCGCGCGCCGGAGACAACAAGTACTCCACCTTGAGGAAACTGAAGCAAGGGTCTACTAAGACTAGGGTCGCCTTCTATGAAGAGCTGTGAAGTTGGTATGTAACGGTGACATCGTGACGAAGGAAATCTCTAGTATATACTAGAGATTTCCTTCCAGTAGTGTCGAAGGGGCATTCCGACCTCGCCAAAGAGGTCCGTCGCGAAACCCCGCTTCATCAAGCCCTCGCTCGAACCAACCCGCGATGCTGAGCCAATTGAGTTTGTGGCGACAGCGAACTAATTGGCTAATCCTACATCGCATTATCAAAGTTGTCCGCGACATTAGCCTATACAGAATACCCCGACTTACTTGTCGGAAAGTTAACCCACCAGACACAACACCCGTCTGGTCGGAGGATCCTCCCTTTTCTATGGGGAATGAGGTCAATGAGGAACTTTACACCCTGTTCCTCATACCCCCAAAAGTTAAACGAGTCCCTAAATAATAATACCACTCAGATCATTAAAAATAGGAAGCCGAAGAGAAACTTAAAAATTGTATAATATATGCCGCTGCCTGCTTCAGATTAGCCGCTTTGAGTACCGGAGCGCGAGTTTTGGTAGCTTGAATGAGGTAGTCTCAAAGTGGTTTAGCATTGCTTGTAGCGTTAGACGCTGGAAAAGTTGAGGAAGGAGCTGGTTCGAGTGGGTTGTCAGTGTGTTTGGGTTGTCGTGTGGTATCGCGGCGGGGGCTTGGGCATGGTCGAGGAAATCTGTTGCAGTTTGGCGAAGAGCACTTAGCCCCCCTCGCAAGGCCCCGTGTTGTGCCCCCTCACTCCTCCGCTCCCACCATCCATACTACAAGAGACCGCTACACGTATCTCGTGTTTAGTGTTGGTGTTAGTGCTAAAGACTCATTATTATTAGGTTTTAATGTTTCGTAGTTCCCGTTTCCGTGGGAATACAGGGATAAAAAGTAGCCTATGTCACCCGGGGATAGTGTAGCTTCCCAACGGTGAAAGAATTTTACAAATCGGTCCAGTAGTTTCGGAGCCTATTTGTTACAAACAAATAAACAAATCTTTCCTCTTTATAATATTAGTATCTATCTCGTTTGTAGAATTTAGCTAGCTAGTTTAATTTGTACTTGTTTAACAATTTCTAATTCATCCATGTTTTTTTGCAGGTACTTGGTACCAGATTATTCTCAATGATGCACAAGTAGGTGATCGAATCACAATACAAATTAGTTGTTATTTACAAAATTATGAACGCAACGAGAAATTATTTCTATCTAAGGAAATATTGTTGGGTGGCACAACGAAAGGAGAAAATTATTTAATCACTAATTTGCCTGCCACGAATGGCGATGACTGGTGATCAATGGCGGAGGCTTCCTAAGATCATTTGTCTATGGAAGAGATAGTCTATGGGCAGTTGTGTAGAACCTGCCATAGTTTTGATAGTGGATATTAAACTTCTTGTATTTTAAACTTTCTGCGTTGAACTGAAGGTCCATGTTTCCACCGTCGTTTTAACAAAATGATTACTCAATATTGGCACATGATATTTTGCGAGAGAAAATTACATTGATATTAATCACTATAATATATTGGAGACAAATAACCTTTTCATGCGATATTGAACTGTAAGCTCATAATTATTATTAGGTTTCATATAAAATTACTATAATTTATATATTTTCTCGTGTACTAATATGATTATGTTTGTAGAGGTACCGGTTTCATTTCAAGGTACCGTTCAAGTATAAAAATATTCGTGAATGTTAGTTCAATTAAAAAAAAAATAAGAAAATAAAAACATAATTATTGAGTGTATTTATTTGAACCTGTGCAAATAAACGATTATAAGTCGGTCAATGCCCAGAGGCTCTTAATTATATGAAGTGGGTAAATTATTTCATTGAAAGATAAGAATGAATTAAGGTGGAAGTGCCAGAGTGACTTGCGATTTTTATTGGTTTATTTTGCAACCAGTATCAAGCATGTTGAACAAAATATGATTCGCGACCGTAACACGTATGTACACGCACGTATGTGTATGCACGTACACGTATAATACAGAGATATATTCAAAGCCATATTTATTTCGGTTGCGAAACATAAATAACACTGAACTGCAAATTGCAAAAATCTGATCAGATTTGAATTTTGCGAGTTACAAGTTACACCTTAGCGCATTCACCTTAAATTTGGTGTGGTTTAGGGTTCAAATATTTAACCTGTATGAGTTAAATGTTACCTGTATGCATAATAATGTAAAAGTCAATCTATATAATGAAACCGCGACTTTTCTAAAGCTTTTATAATTATATTAATATAACTTTGCTTTATTGGAAATAATTTAGACGTTATTTTGTAAAGGGGTGCAACAGAGAAAATGTGTCTTACAGGATGGGTCATTAGGTATAAATTACCCACCTAAAGCTCATTTTTTAAGCCAGAAGAATTTTGTATTCGTTCTTGCTAGTTCTACCGTGCTCTCTAACGGTCGAACACTTTTCAGCCTTATGACTCAGGGCGTAAGGGTGAAAACTGTTCGACCGTCAGTGAGCGCAGTAGAAGGTCTTTTTTTTTTTTTGCGGTGTGAAATCATCCAAATAACCCCTCTCGCTCTTGGGCAGAGCGGAAGGGAGTGTCAGACTTCTACTGACTAAAAACGGCCGCGATATCTCTTTAACTCTTCCAGTAGTAGGTCTGCACTTCTGATTCGGTAGTATTTGTTGATATATAATGCCGACCCGAATGAAATCTTACAGATATTTGGGTGTCACTATGAAAACTCCGTTCGGCATCTACCCAAGCTGAATCAGTGCTTTGTCAGTCTATATTGCCCCCACTGCTGGTTTTCTCTTCGAAAAGGGTGAAGAAATAATTGAAAAGAAAGAGTGAGAGAGAGTGTGTGTGTAAGAGTGAAGAGTGTATTATAACATGTCTGGATTACCCTAACGAAGGATATTATAGTATATATGCTTGAAAGCTTTAGTAATTGAAGCTTTAAGATTCCTAATACCGTGTCTATTGGCACATGTTCGTAGGAAATGTGTACATAATTTAGCAAAAGTGCCTTATTTTTTAATTAAATGTTGTATGTTATACTAAAATTGAGTAATTTGGCTCAAAATGTATCGTACATTAAATTGTTTGCAGTGTAATATGCTATTTGACAGTTTTTGAGTAAAGGTAAGCCATGGCAGGTAACGAATGATTCGTTATGGGAAACCCAATGACAAAAGAAGTGTGTAAAAACACAATGACATTTGATACTCACAATTGGAATCGAACCCAGGGCCCTATACAGACCTCACCGGCATTAGTACTTTCAATCAAAAAGTATTTGGTAACTGTCAACTAGCTATTTTACTACTGTTAAAAATTCACGAAAATGTTATGTTATTTCAAACGACTAACAGAAATAACACGATTTGTGAAAAAAGTAATAAAATCGGTCAAAAAATTACTTGATTTTAACTGATTTTAAATGACGTGCTAGACAAAGACAGCGGTACAAAAAAGTGTTTTTTTCACAGATCGTGTTATTTCTGTTAGTTCTTTAACATTTTCGTGATTTTTTAACAGAAGTCGAATAGCCAATTATTGATCTCTGAAATAAATATTCATTTAAGAACGAGAATGAATGTAGCCTTCGAAAATCCAATTAAAATTAGAAAATAGCAACTATTGTACAGCAAAAGTTTTATTTAAACCTTTTTATAAAAATCTATTATGAAACAAAATCAATTTGTATTTTATTACAGTTTTGTTTATTAATTAAGTAATGTTTTTTTATTTTAAAATCGCATTATGGTCTTAACAGGCCATTTAGAAACCAAAAACATTGATCTGTTGTAAAAACAAAAGAGAAACAGTCAAAAATCATTGTCTATGTATTTTTATAAATTTGCTTGCAGCAGAAATAAAGATGAAGATCCAAAATATACTGTGAAACGACTCACAGTATATTTTGGATCTTCATCTTTATTTCTGTTAGAATACGATTGCTGTTGGCTTGATGTCAGTTTGACATCTGTCAACGTCACCATGATTTTTATTCTAGTTAGTCCGAAGATAAACAAGTGTGAAAAGGCTGTACAAATTCTCTGTATACATTGAAAAATAAATTAAGTTTATAATATTAAGATCTGTGTAGATATTTTTCCATATTTTATAATTTTTTTAATTTCCTTTTTTTGGCATAGATCATGCACAAAATCAACTCACATTATATTATTTTATTTTATAGTTGTGTCTAATTCAATAGTATTTTATATTTACTTTTAAAGTCTAACACCACCAATATAAATGAACTAATGAACATTGATTCCTATTATTGTATTTTTTAAACATTCATTTTATAGTAAAAAAAACCTTTAAATAACCAAGTATTGGATCAGTCTGTAAAATCATTATAGTTTTGTAAAGCTTTATATGTAGTAAGCCTTAGAATCTGCTGAAAATATCTTTATGTTATGGGGCCGCTTTTAAAATGATAATATGAATTATTATTTCTAAATTATGAATTGTCGAATAGGGGATCGGACTGAGTCAAAAAAATATGATTCTAATTAGTCCGTCTGTTAGATTATCGAAAAATATTGGATACGTGTTTTCTGTTTTATCAAATTAATAAAAATTGACGAAGATAAGCGTCAAAGATCATGAGTGGGGGTTTGTGACGTCATTTGTAGGTTAAAAATGTACTAACATGTGACGTTTTCGAGGAATTCACGAGTTTTCGAAGCATTGTATTGTCTTCATTTTTGTTTATGTGAAAAAAGAAAAAATACGTGTCCAATATTTTTTGAAAATCTATCTGACGGACCAATTTTTTTTTTTTTCCGATCCCCTATTGTAGCAATTCGACAATTCATAATATTATATTGTAAGATTATTAAACAACTAAAGTGGCAATTTTAGACCCTCTGTGGGGTTACCATAACGTCTTAAATAGGCACGATTCCCCAGTGTGGAAAGCGATATAGCTATGCAGGGTGTCTAAAGCCATTCGTTGTCCACACTGGAATAAGATTAAAACAATCCTGCTTTAAGACTCCCTGGTAGGCCACCTGGTCCATCGCTCAACGAAAATATAATCTGAGCTACTTCCCGGAAGTTGCTCAGATTATTGTTGAGATATAATATAAAGAGTTCAGTTTAGTAGTGAAATTTACTCTTATTTTCTCTGCAAACCCCGAGCCACCTTGCATAGCTACAAAAAAACGTTAAAAAATGTAGTCATAACAAATAACAGTTCAAAACATTATACCAGACCATTCTATAACGTACCTTTATTTTAGTTTTATTTATGATAAGTACTGTTTCTTTAACCATTCAACAGGGGAAATTTGAAAAGCGAAATACTTGAAAGGACATTGACCATTCTTCTAGATTTTCAACCTTCTAAATAGGCCCCAAAGTGATAAATTTAGTAATACACTCAATCTGCCTTACAGCATTTCAAATTTCACCATCACACATAAAGAATATCGAACTGCTAATAGGGGAACGGACGGAGTCATAAAAAATATGATTTTAATTAGTCCGTCTGTTAGATTATCGAAAAATATTGGATATGTGTTTTTTGTTTTACCAAATTAATAAAAATTTACGAAGATAAAACGCGTCAAAGATCACGAGTGGGGGGGGGAGTTGTGACGTCATTTGTAGGTTAAAAAATGTACTGACATGTGACGTTTTCGAGGAGTTCACGAGTTTTCGAAGCACTGTATCGACTTCAATATTTTTTGGAAATGTATCTGACGGACTAATTAGTTTTGTTATTGTCCGATCCCCTATTGCGAAACATAATTTTAATTTGACATAGTCGATTATGTTCAATTGTGAGTAAATTAGCATAGCCACAGCCTTTCACACAATAAACTTGATATATAGCAGTGGGAACATTAGAGGCTGATCATGATGAAGGACGACACATCATACATTTCTTTTCATAACTTTCATCATAGCAGCCTGGAATCACCCACTGCTGTCTATCCTTTTTTATGCCACACTTCTCGGTTCTGTGCGTACCTTATCCAGGTGTTTCCCACGACTTTGACCTATATCTACAAACCCAATTACGGGCCTGGTTTCTTTGGCCTAACCTTGGCCACCACTCGGTCTAACGTAGGTAGACTTTCAAACACTGCACAATTTTAGCAAAGTATAAATAAGTTGAGTTGACCTCCCATTGTTTAGAAAGCGTGCAAAGCGCAAGGCTAGGTATACGCAATAACTTTAATTGAATCGTGCACACTGTTCGAAATATTTCAATTCAGTTCTATTCTATAACATTTACTTACTTATAATATTCGATTTCCCTTTCATTATATCATTCAAGCTTGTTTGTTTGCAAATACTTTTTGAATTCATAATGTTGTTGATTTATGGTCTGTCCACATACAAAGACTTCCGTATGAACGATATGGTTATTACTCTTAACAGCAAACATAACTAACATTCCTTGTTCCCATTTGACGTTCTATGGGGTAAGCAAAAAGTCGTTACATTCATACAAGGTTGAAACTAAATCGGATAGCGATACTCCACGTTTTGATAGACACACTAACTGCAGAGTTAGAGGTGATGTTTTTTGAAATAGAATAAAGCCAGAGAGAGAGAGAGAAGAGAGAGTAGAGAGTGGGGGTAGTTTTGGTTCAGACCATCAAACTGAATGTCTATTATAATACATATGACTACGAAAAATAGTTTGTAATAAATATGTAAGTAGGTACTTCCCATACAAAAGGTCGCATCGGCTGACGCAGAAGTAACAAACATACACACAAACTTTCGCCTATTATAATACTGCTGTTGCCAGCGGCTTCATCCGCTACAACTCGAAAATTTGTGTTAATCCAGGTTATAAACTATCTGTGAACCAAATTTTATCCCAATCCGTTCAGTAGTTTTTGCTTGAAGAAGTAACAAACATACACACTCACACACTCACAAACTTTCGCCTTTATAATATAAGTGTGATTATTATAGTGTGATGTGATTGTGTGATTAACAACAAACATTAGTTAATCTCTTGCTTATGTAGTCTTCACATGTATGTGCTTTAGTGTAGGTAAGCCGTAACCATAACCAACTGAAACGCTTTTATTAAGTGGTTCCGTGATTATGTTTAGCCGTAACTTCAATAAATTATGTAATAACTAGCTGTTGCCAGCGGCTTTGCCCGCTACTACTTGAAAATTATCCCACGGGATGATAAAATCGGGATAAAAACTATCCTATGTGTTAATCCAAGGTATCAGCTAACTCCATACCAAATTTTATTAAAATCGCTCCAGCCGTTTAGACGTGAAGAAGTAACAAACATATACACACTCACAAAACTTTCGACTTTATAATATTAGTATGATAATGTTATGTCAAAGTACACGGTCGTTTCCCATGAGTTGAAAATGTTATTGTTCTCAGTAATTTGTAGTATTTTACCGTCAAAAATAAAGTTGGTAAAATAGGCGCACACAGACGGCAAAATTGTATGTATGCAGGGTAGAATGGGACAGCGACGTTTAATGAAACGGTTACCACGTATTCACTGAGCTGGCCGAGCTGGGGTTCTAAAATGACCACTTTAGCAGATCTTAATATTAATTATGTTAAAAAGCGTAAAATGGACCTTTCATAATAATAACTGCGTCTGTGACCATATTACGATTTTTAACGCATTTCATATTATTTTCCTAAATGGTAATTTATTTTCCTTTTTGACTCAAATCAAATTATGATCTGCTAAAGTGGCCATTTTAAACCCAGGGGAACTGAAATGGGTTGACCTACTAAATGAACAGCAGTTTTTTTTTTTAATTAAGTATCGTTGAAAAATGTCTATGTTCAGAATGATTAAACTGAGAGTACACGCGTGGCAACCATTATTACGCGTCCGTGCCCCTTCTACCCTTAGGAGTACGTTATAGCTCTGTCACACTCTCACACTGGAATGAGATTATTATGGTAACCCCCACAGCCCACAGGTGTTAGCGCGATTAAATCTTAGTCTCAATGCCTTATCGGGCATCCACTGCTTCCGGGTCCCCGTGTGTGCCGAAGGATTCTGATAAGCCTTATCAGCTTGTACTTGCATGAAACTAACGGGAAAAAGCGCTCGATAGATTTAAAGTTGATAAAGCGGCCTTATCCGACCCCAACATAGTTGGGAAAAGGCTAGGCAGATGATGATGAAAGCGGCCTTATTAAATAAACAAATGTTTTCGATACCTGTCTTGATGCCTCCTTTATTTCAAGTGGGACTGGGTATGCTTGTCTGTGATGGGTATTAATGACAAATTAATCAAGAAAAAAACATGCAAGTTAGGTGTCGATCGCTTAATTTAAAATTACGCCCACCTTCACTGCATGAAAAGCCAACATTTATTAAATAATGATCTATAAGTTCAGAGGGCTATAATATTGCGTATCTCTGTTGACAGCTTTATTGATTATAACTTTGGCTCTGTGTGTTTTATTAACTGTCAAATGGTTTCATTTTGTACTAAACCACAACTAATTTGACAGTTAATCCATGGAGAATATGATAGCCACTGTCATTTAATAGATAAGCAATAGCCCCTGTAGCGAGGTGCCTAATGAGGTGAGGAGTGATAGAGAAGTATGGAAGAAGTAATTATGCGCCGACCCAAAATGATTTGTGATAAGGGCACGAGAATGATTATGACAGTTCAGATCTAGCGAAGGAGGCGCAACTGGCTACTTGACTACTGTTCAAATTCACGAAAATGTTATGTTATTTCAAAGGACTAACAGAAATAACACGATGTGTGAAAAAAGTAAAAAAATCAGAAAATGGCTTAGTTTTGAAAAGTCAGCGCTATATAAACGTTACGTCATATTTCATACCGCCATAAAAATGTCACGGTTACGCAGTACAACTGGCCGTTTCGTGCGACAAGGATAGAAAGTGCCCCCACCAAAAACTTCGAGAACATGTAACTACTCCAGTTTTTTATCGATATTATTACTTTTTTCACACATCGTGTTATTTCTAATAGGTCTTTGAAAAAAACAAAACATTTTCGTGTTTTTTTTTAACAGTAGTCAAGTAGTTTATTATAAACTGGATGATCTACACTACACTTACGTACGAACCGTTTAAAATTCGGAATCCGAACTATAGTAGATAGTAGCTAAATAGTCTTATAAAAAAACTACGCATAATTTAAATGTACCTATTGTATGTACCTAGACATGTTCTTAAAATGCAACAAGTGTATTTTAATTTTACACTTAAGTAAATAATGTATTATTGTTGCCAAGACTGTTCATGGTCAACGAAACACATGTAATGTTGGTATTTCATTGGGCGTATTTGGGCAAATATTCGGATACTCATTACAAAAAATACCTTACTATGTTCAAAGTTAGTTTTGTAATCTTTCCTAATATTTTGGACATTTTATGCCACATTTAGTGCCTGTATAAAGTTATGTGCCTCTCTGAATAAGTGTTGTGATTATAATCAAGTAAATATTTAAGTCTTCACTGTATGTGCCTTGTAATCAAAATTTTATATTTTGTAAATATATTTATAGTAAATTTAACACCTTGTTTTATTAATTTCGGCTAGCTAGAGATGGTGCTACACAAGTACCTGTACCTGTATATATAGATGCTGCCAGTTAAAATCGCAATAGCGGTAATTGACCCACCTACATTTATTAAAGTTCGTCTCTTGAATCGTCATCTAAATATTTTTTTCTAATGAAAAACGATACATGGTTCATTTGTTTTGGTTCGTACTATATAAGATATATTAAGGAAAGGGCAATGACTGCTATTGCGATCTTAATTGGCCCAAACTATAGATCTGTTGCAGTGCCGGATTAAGCAAGCGCGGGGCCCGTAGCAAAAATTCTAACGAAGGGCCCTTGATCTGCCAGAGAGAATTTCATTTTAACTCATGTTGCAAAGGGTTTTGACTTGGGTTTTACAGTCGGCCGCCTGCCTGCCATGCCAGACACCAAACCTCCTTGGGAGTGCGGTTGCTGGCGGTTTACTCGCCATCGTGCGGGTAGGCTATATTTTCTTCTGACCATGATTCATACTGCAATAGGAGTTATGAGATACTTTGTTGGCAAATGCAGAGAAGTTTCCTAAAACAAGAGAATGCGCTCAAAAGGCTCAAAAATATAGTTTCCACAAAGGTATTGTACTATATTTACGCCGCTTGAGGTTCTCTGCAGCCGCAGCGGCAGCGCCAGCACAGCACGATGAGCTTGAACACATGTTGCGTCCCACACTGAAGGCCTACCCATCTTCCAAGGAAACAAAGCATGCTGTCCGGTGTCGCGTTAGGATGTATTAGAAAATTGAAGTACTTAATTGTCTGACGTGTGTGTGTGTGTGTGTGTGTTTCTTTCTTATTACAAAAACGTTGCCCCACACTAGGAATTTCTCCTGTATCGTGGGTGCGTTAACAAACATTTAAACTCACATACACAAACACCCAGACCCGGAACAAGTATCTGTAGGCCATACAAATATTTGTTCCGTGCGGGAATCGAACCTGCAACCTAACCTAACCTCGGAACCTAAGATAACCCACTGACCGGAAATGGTGTAATGTTTAACAGTTTTGTGACATCAAGTTAATTCAATTTACCACGTAAGGTCATGTAAGTTCTTTCGCTCTGCCCATGAGCGGGATTTGATGAATTCCCACCCCCCGAAAAAAAAAAAAGGTCATGAAGGTTCACTCAAAAATTAAACCCAGGTGGAGGTTGGATACGCGGGGCCCGTAGCAATTGCTACTCTAGCTTTCTATATTTATCCGCGTTTTTTGCTTGTTAATCCGGTACTGCAATCTGTCGCTTTCCCATATTAGATTATGATCAAAACATTGAAACTAGTGTCAAATAAAATAATATTTTGTAGGTATTTGTCCCTTGGCCTCGGAGGGGCTCCGATGCGTTTACGCTCTGGCGTTCAAAAGATGTTCCTCCCACAGCTGGGACGCTGGGGCCTTTTCTCAATGTGCTATAATCCACCACGTTGGCACAATGCAAGTTGTTACCTATTCTAAGACATGCCGGTTTTTCCACCATAATTTCTTTAAGTTTTGTGAGCATTGGTGATGAAATAAAGGACTACGGAAAAATTTCTTTAAAATCTGGGCGTAAGTCGGTCAACATTGACATTAAAACAACACACAACAACAACAACAAGACAACAGTCAGTCATTCAGTCTCGACTTACTAAGGAGGGCAGCAAAGGGACAGGCTGGATTTGAGTGTTTGTAGTTATCAAGTAAGTATATTTATGTTGTAAAAGTACCCTTAACGCAAACGAAGAACACTTGTTCTCCCCACCACTGCGATAATTTTTTTGTTTTACTATCACCATACCTGGGTACCCCCTAGTTGCGGAGACATTGGGGTCAAAGTTCCAAATTTTGCACAGCTGTTTTTGTAAATACTAGGTTATAACTACTTAAATTACCTCGATGACCCTTTTACTATTCAAAGCATCCACTAGTACAATGTTTTAAGAGTGCTACATTGGGTTTTACCGTAAAATAAGATTGTTGACACCTAAAAAAAAAGTCAGGCAGCAAAAATGTTTGCGTAGGGGTACTTAGTTTGATGTACAGAATGCTTGGTTGACGTATGTGTGAAGGGTTGATTTACACCCTGTATAGGTACCTACATGGTAACTTAATTACGGACATGACTATAGGCTCGCTCGTAACATTAAAAATCCACGCTAAGTATGGTCGACATCCGTCGGTAATGCCGATAACTGTCATTCAATACTGCACTTTGCATTATCAATCGGCAAGTGTTGATAACTTAGTTATCTGTAGGTACGTAGAAAATTTAATAACGCGTCCGAGTTTTATACAGGAATATAGAGTAGTTTCATACATAGATACTTATGTACGCACGGTGACGACTAAAGCTTTATGTACATAATGATATTAGATCAAAAGATAAATTATTTAAACGTATGTTAATAATCGTAGTAATAAAATTAATAGCTCCTAAAAAAGAAGAAATTCCCGCTATTATTTATTCGAGGAAATGCTATATCTGGTAGTTTATGCAGATCTCATTGTACGGAAATTCTATACAAAGCGAGGACATGCTCTATGTACTTATGAAGCGTTCAAGTATTAAGTACGTAACGAATTTGGGAGGAGGCCATCTTGTTAAACGTTACGATGCGTTACAGTACAGGGGTGTGGTTTCTTCAACTACGCGAACAAAGAACAAAATTCACCCAAAATTATAAGAAGTCCGAAAGTGACTGGTGGAAATATTCAACAAGACCATATTCAACACTTTTTTGGCGGGTGGAAATTCATCAAATAACCCCTCCCGCTCTTGGGCAGAGCGAAAGGGAGTGTCAGACTTCTACTGACTAAAAAATCTACTGAATAAAAGTTCCTTCTTAGCCCTCTATGTCGAGGCCGCGATAACTAGTGTACAACCCGCGGCCCAGATACCATGACGTCTTAATTAAACAGCAGTTAAAAAGTTTAAAAAAATTACGTGTTTTTGTCGGCTGTAGCCGACGGTGGCGTGTTGGGCACGGTTTCATTTGTCGGCTATACCCGGCCGTGGCGATCAAATGGTTAAAGGCTGACTTTGCCACCCCGCTAGACTGTACCTACTGTACTGTAATAATTAGGCCATAGGATCCCTCAGTTTTGACAAGTGTGGGAAGTTAGCCCCCAAAGGAATCAAACACAAAGTAAACATACAACTTGGCTTTAATTTCAAAAATATACACCACATCTTATAACAATATAAACATACACAATGTAATATGTACAGTCTAACATTGCTAAGTTCTTTTATTTCAATAAATATACTTATTAATGCAAATTCTTGCAAATACCGTATTGACTATTATATGTATAGGTAAGTGTTGTCAACACCAAAGAGATTTATGAATTTTAATGTCTTTCTTTGGTCAACACAGCAGAATAACTAGAAGTGTGATAACTTGATTAGATAGGAAAACAATGTATTTAATTTATAAACACGACTTTTTAATTATTTTTTTAGCTATGGCTATGATTATGAGCTAATTATCCATATCGTCATCCGACAGTGTGTGTAGAAAGCTTTTATCAAGCATTTGACATAATTATCAGACTTTCAAATTATTTTAGTACTTACTGGGCATATTAACATTGCGATAACTTCTGTGCTTGCAGTTTGCGCCCTTACCCAAACAATAGTTAAATTAATTTTAATACTATAAACAATCACATCTTACATCTTATTAAAAAATAGTTACTTTATACATCACTTCGGCATATTTTTAATTAAGTATATAATCCAAGGTTATATTAAATTATAATCCGAGATCACGATACTAATAATTGTGCTAAAATTCAAATAGATTTTTTTATGCGTTTACATTTTCACTATAAAATACGGGAATGGGAAACTAATCAAAATCTTGTTTAGTTATGTTGCTTGATAATCAGATACACATTTTTCCTCACATTGAATAGACTGAAAAATTATGAAGATTCAAAATATTTAATCAAGTAGCATAATAATTAACCTTCCGAAAAAACTGAAATGCATTGCTATTCAAAACAATATTTGAGTACCTAGCTACTTCCATTTTATAGCCTCCTTATCAAACGAAAATAAATAAAATGGGTTAATTATTTTAACAACTGCTTTCTTCCACCAATGTAATTGTTTGATAGCAGCTCTAGCATCCGTCCAATAAGGATGTATTAGATAAAAAATAAAACATTTCAACCCAGTAACAAACAAAAATAACACACAGATATAGACCTCCTAGAAAGTCTATGAACTATAAACTTCGTACGCTAATAAAGTAGGCAGTGATGTTTGGAAACAATACAAGCAAGTATCGAATTATATTTTTGGTCGGTTGTGCATAAAAAGCGTACATATCAGTCAAGCAATGGACAATGATGGAGCACCCATCTTACTAAGGCATCCACACTTCAAGGCTTGTTGTAAAGCCTTCTATAACCCCCTCCGTTATCGCAAAACTCGTTCATGATTATTCTGCACAAGAATAAATGGAAGACGACAATAAGAACTATAATTGACACCCAAAATAGAGGATGAAGGCCTCCTAAACTGTGGCCATGTTTATGTAATGCTATCACATGGTGATCGTGAGCAGGAGCTTCTATTACTTCTTTGACATGTATTGCATGTCTCAGATCTTCCATATGCTGCTTGTCAGCTGTTACATACAATATAGCTGTTAAAGGCTCTGTTAATTTGACTGGGAAGTATTTTCTGTAAGGCCCTAGTTGCACAGGAGAGTCTAAGCATCCTGCATCACATGCATAGTATGTCTTGTCTGAGCGGTCCAGAGCCACAAATATAGCTGCCTTATTGTCTTCTTGTAAGATAACACTGATATTCACATGGGTCATATTGCCATAATTGAGCCGCCGGAATAGGAAGTCTCTATGTAACTTTGAAGGGTGAATGTTGTACTCTAAGTGCTGATTGCTGAAACGCAAACTTCCAAAGCTTAGGATCATTGCTTGATTGACCCCACTCGCTCCAGCTTTTAATAAATTATGGCAACCTTGTTTTTCTAATGTTAAAAGCCAAACACTGGCAACTGAGTTTAGATTTGATAAACTATTTAACGGTTTCCATAAATTGAATGCATCAAGTGTTGAATGTCCTTCATAACAGCCTTCGGAGTATGTTAAACTCCTCATAATCTCTGATTTCATACTAGATTTTATATTGTCCTCATGTTCAAAGCTCCTTACTTGAGAGAGTATGCTATATATTGTAGCATTGATTCGGTCACCATTGATGATGCCTTCAGCCTTGGAGTCGGAGATATAGAAACCGGTGAACCATAATCCATTCCAAACTCTGGAATGGTTCTCTTTTAGCGTCCTTAAAGCTGTTCTATCACCAGTTAGTGCAATCACTTTTACCATTTGCTCAATAGCTTTCTTTTCAACAATGTCTTTATGTTTTGCATAATCTGCTTTATTTATTAGTTTACTATATTGCACTGTGGTTAGTATAAGAATGTCCAGTCCATCTTGGGCATCCACTGTGACGGTTTTAGCCATTTTTCTGCACACTACTGCAGCAGCTAAAACATCATCACTGTCCGGTATGGGTATCATACCAGTCACTACTTCATACTCCTTCGTATCAACTCCTTGGTGCAAATTGATGGTCTGCTGTACAGAGGTTGGCCAATTAGATACTCTTGGTGTTGTCAAATGCAATTTTTTCTGAGTTTTTGTTGGATTATTGATCCAAATCTCTTGTACAAACAACGAAGGTATTGTTCTGTGTGCATAATACTGATAAGATACTTGTAAGCCTGAGGTTGAACACTGAAATCTGTGTACAATGCCTGTTTTATATTCAGCTACAGTAAATTCTTTCATTTCATAATCATCTATAACATACAATGGATGGTAATACATTGGTAATGATAGAGTCCTACCATATTTGATGTTCAAATGGGGAACTTGTTCAAGTGCCAAGCCCAATAGGCCATTTCCAACATAAGGCACATAGTTGTGGTTTAGTGACTTAAGAGTCGCTGAGGTTTCTTGTCGTAGGTACACGTCGTAATCTTTCAACGAAGATTCGAAAGGTTTCATGAAATTCTGTACACAAACATTTTGGTGGGTTGTCAGTCTCTCAGAATCGAACATCCATTTCATAAAACTAGGTCCAACGTATAGAACTAAGAAGATAATAACCAGACATATTATCACCAGTTTCTTTCTCGTCATGGGCCCATCAGCTAATCTGTTGATACGCCTCAAAAGGTCCCCGGCGCGGCGGCTCATGTCTGCGACGTCGGTACGGATCCTTTCCATTACAAATCTTTGACAGCTTTACGAAATACCCTTGGTATTTAACCGCGTTCAAGTGAGACCAATTGTCATTGTAAATCGGAAAATTAAATTGAACTTTTATATTTTTATTCAAATGCACGGAAAAATATCACTTGACTTGCCTTGCACAGATAATTATTTTCATTTGTGGCCAAGCGCCGAGCGGGCCCGAGCTCCTCCAAAATCGTATGTATTTAATTTTGTTGACAACTTGTCAATGTCATTTTTGACGACCGAACAGAGAAATCATAAAATATAATTTTCTACTACGCAACATTCGATTTCCAAACACCACAGAGTTCAACTTCAGTACCTAGTTCAGTGTCAAACATGGTGTCAAACAGTTTGCGTGATGTTTTTAAAAACGTATGTCGTTTGGTTAGTTTTCTACTCTTTGGTCACACACACCATTATTATTATTATTCTAATAAAAGTATTTTGCACGAAGCGTCTGCTTATCTGACATTTATTACAAACTAGCTGACCCACGCAACTTCGTCTGCGTCACAATAATATATAGCTTACAACCTTCATCGATAGATCGACTATCCAACATAGTAATAATAGTATTTTTTTCAATCAGCTTTCTAATGTTGATAGAATTTTCAAAGTCGTCTGAGTAATTTTTCAGTTAAATCGTAACAAACAAAGAATCTTTTCTTTCCTCTCTATAATATTAGACAGAACCTTAGATTATATTATTAAAGTGAGAATTACTATAAGAGGTACCTATAGTTATTCTCACTTTAATAATATAATCTAAGGTTTTGTCTAATAAATATTTGAAATTTGAAAAGGGTAGCAAAAAAAATCTAATTAGTCCGTCATTGAGATTACCAAAAATTTTTTTACACGTATTTTTTCTTTTTTCACGTAAACAAACAATGAGGACGATACAGTGCTTTGAAAACTCGTGTGACGCCATACTCTAAGACATTAGTATGCCATTTTTAGCGGTCAGTAACGTCTCCAACCCCCGCTCAAATCTTTGACGCGCTTTATCTTCGTCAGTGTTTATTGATTTGATAAAACAAAAAATACGTATCCAATATTTTTCGATTATCTAACAGACGGACGAATTAGAATCACATTTTTTGAAGTCAGTAAACATCCCTATTTCCCGGAGGCCAGAATCTCCACGTATCTGCATCGTTTCATTAATGCTCAACTCCTATTGGTCGTAGCGTGATGCTATATAGCTTAAAGCCTTCCTCGATAAATGGACTATCAAACACAAAAATATTTTTTAAATCCGACCAGTAGATCCTGAGTTTATAGCGTTCAAACAAACAAACTCTTCAGCTTTATAATATTAGTATAGATTTGAACTAGTGGATTAGCGTAGAGGTCGGGGGGGGGGGGGGGCTGAGTTATGAGTTTACTTTTAACCGACTTCCAAACAGGAGGAGGTTCTCTATTCGTGTGTATGTTTTTTTTTTATGTATGTCCGGGCATATCTCCGTCAATTGTGGACTGATTTTCAAAATTATTTTTGTGTTAGGGTATACTCCCGAGGTGGTCCCATTTTCACTAAGTCAGGATCTGATGATGGGATCCCTAAGAAATCGAGGGCAGCCCTCAAATTTTATAGGCACATAATTATGATGTTTTTCATATTATTATATTTTCTAAGGTTGTTTAAGTATTTGCGTGTGATCGTCATAATAACTGATGAAAATGGAAGTTACGACTACTCAACGGTTAAGAGTTGAAAGAAAATTCTTTCGTAATTATACGTACTTATGGAGCGATAATAGTATTCTTTCAGGGTATTAGATTGACCCGAGGTAAAAATGAGCTGAGTACTCGTACTACCACTCCAAAACAAACATTTTTTTAAATATTGCGCGTGGTTCATACTTTAAAGTTTTGAAACCCGTGTGGCTCCTTTTTCTGCCTCGAGATTAATGGATTGGGTATAGGATTTTCGCATAATCGATCTGTAGGTATATACACTTACAGTAATACAGAGTCATAAATTAGGCTCGCTCTTGCAGCCTACATTTCTCTGAATCTTAACATTGTCTTTGGTCTAGGTCACCCAAGTAATTCCGTTATGTTGAAAGTCGAAACAACTCTTATTATTGTATCCTGTCGAGCTCGTTACGTTCGCTCTTGCAGTCCACTTTCTCCTTTTTTTTTTGATGGTTTGGAAATTATCAAATGACTCCTCCCGCTCTGATCAGAGCGGTAGGGGAGTGTCAGACTTCTACAGTCTAAAAAACACCCATGTTCCTTTTTAGCCCTTTGTGGTAAGGGCGCGGTATCTCTTTCGAACAACCCGCAGCCCTGACGGGCGTCGGCCTTTTCGGGCCCCTTCCATGTTGCTGACATCTCTTTAAGGCGCGCGTTAAACTCGGACGCATCGTCGACACGGCTTGTCGTAGTCTTATGACGGACGGACGGCGAGCTAGCCCATTACTCACTCTCCACAAGCCCTCGCCTACGGTAGCCGGAAGCCATCGCGTTGCCCCTGACGCCCGAAGCGATTCCCTCTCACGTCCCGCTACTTCCTTCGCTAGCATCACTGCTTTGCAGGAGGCGACGGCGTCTTGTCCCCTCCCTCCGAATCATGGCTTGCACCAGGGCCGGACGCGAGAGGTCGCCGCCGAGCCTACGTTTTCCTGAATCATGATAATGTCATAAGCCGACCAACAGACCAAGTAACTCCTGTAATAGTTGAAAGTGCTGTAACCTGTCCAAGGTACGGGTTGTAGGGATAGAGATATTTCGATACAAAAATAATAATTATGAACTGAGTATCATTAGTTTCTTCTTCTAAAATAAAAATCAATTCAAGGCATTGGTCCGCGCCTATGCTATCTTTGGCAAGGCATTACTAGATCAGAAGATTACACTCCTGTTCTTTTTGTTCTGTGGTTGCAGTACTGAAGAAGTTTATTTATTGAAACAAAATGTAACTAGTAAAGTTTTATTATTTACTACAATAATATCACTAAGAACATTAAAAATACATAAAAATAATGTACAATATTCAAAATTTATTAAAAGCACCTTTGACATGTTCGTATAAAAAATAAATTCGTTAATATAATATTATTGCTGATTTTAGGCTTATTTTGTAGGAGATTCTCTAGATACCTAAGTATACACTTCTCCATCTACGACATTTGTTACTTTATTTAAACAGTTGTTATCAAAATTATTAAACGAATAATACCTCAAAATTAATAAATTGTTTGATTACTATTGAATTAAATTAATAAATATCGGAGCAACATAATCAAAAATATTAAAATAAATAATCGAGACCTAATAAAAAAAAAAAAATTTAAAAAATTTTATTGGACGCTAAGCATTGATGAGAAACTGATCACTGTTTTCATTATTATCTTATACATATTAACATTAAAACCTTAGTTATTTAATATTATAGTCCGGTCAATTTAGACATCCAACCAAAGTTCACTAATTCCCACCCGGCTGAAAATTGGTAAGGATTGTTCAAAACAGCATTATAAATGAAACGATCCGACACCTGGGAAAAAATATTCGAGGTCAAAGGTCACAAAACCAAGTTTTATGCAATTTTCTGCAAAACTTTACACGTTTTATCATAAAATTTGCTGAGACAAAATAAATAGATCAGATAATAATCTATAAAAATGTCTTAACACTTTCATTATTATCTGATATATAATTTTGTCTCGGATCGGTATCGGATCGATAAGGACTTTTTACATTTTATTTATAACGGTATTTTGAACAATCCTACCAATTTTCATCTGGGTGGGAATTAGTGTAACCTTACCCCTATTTTTTGGTCTAATTTGACCGGAATAAATATATACTTTTACAGTAAAACAATTTAATAAAAGGATTTTGTATATTATAACTGTGTATAAATCGTACCATAGTAAATTGTAAAATGCCTATAAATATCTAAATATGATGCGTTTTGACAACCATTTTCTATTGCACAACAACACATTTTTTCTTAATTGTAAAATTCATTGCAACCCTGATGTAGTATAAAACTTAAGGCACGTAGAGATATAATTTATTAAATATATCAATTATATATAAAGCTCAAGGAATAAGACAGGAATGTACAGATATTATGTAAAGGAATAAATAAACTTATTTTCTAACATTTCTACAAATATAATTATAAATTGTTTCGTCTTGCTTTTATACTTATACTTCAAACTGATTATTGTTGTTTATATAAAATATTGTAAAAAAAAACTTTTTTAATCTGGATTGAAATAATTTCAACGTATGGAATGTAAGCCAATAAAGTTGTTTTGCATAAATATTGTTTTTGTGTAATACTGATTAATTACAAATTAATAGATGTATTTTAGAGATCTTTCCAATAGTGATGAAACTATAAATATCTAGTTAGTAAATATTCTGTCAGCTTCGTTTGATTTAAAATTAACATCGTCCGTATTTTTTTTTTATTTTTTCGATTAACAAACAACATTTAAAATAACAACCATTAAATTTTAGTATATAGGTAAACAGTATATTTTTCTAGTGTAAACATATTTCGTTTCGTCAGTTACATTGTACGTGAAACTATTTATATATTTATAACCCTCATTCAAACCCTCATTCATTATTAGTGATTAGTCAAATTCTGAAATACCTAGTCAGTACGGATATTACCTATCTTCTTATGATGATCGACTCAATGGTTAGTGCAGCTACTACCCAGCCAAAGTAGTTTACATATTTACTAATAAAATAATATTATTGATATTAGGAGTTTTATTTTTCAGAGGCAGTAGTATCAAAAAACCTGAAACTACTACTATTTTATCAGAACGCAATTTACACCCTATCACAATCACATAAGAGTCAAGTAACTTCCTTTGTAAATCATTCTACTAGCTATGACCCTTGACAGTGCGTCTTGACCTTTTCTCTCTAACATGCGCCTGCTATATAGCGCTGTCTCTCTCTTCCATCCGAATGTAATGTCATAGCTAAATACGCAAGTTTACGGATGATTGGGTATCACTGTCAAAATGAGATTTCGTTACACTAAGGTTGATGTTCGGTGCTGGCACTATCAAATCTGTGAGATAATAGTGATCTTTATCGTCATTAAAATAAGGAAGTTATTGGATTGCTGACGAAGATGTAAAGGAACTGTGGAACGACTGTAGTTTATTCTTGGTCCACCTGTTTCCAATCTCTATCAGATCTGAGAAGAACTATATCTTCTTCTGAATCGGTCTCCGAAGGTGGTAGATCTTCTTCATCGAAGTATGGTTTGCGTATAATGTCTGAAAGTCAAGTTATTAATATTATGGCACCAATAAAACACTGCTAACGTTTGGGTCAAATTAAAGAAAAAAAATATGCACAGTATGGCCAAATGACCAAAAAACTGTCAGATCTAACCTGTGCGTTCAAAATCCAGTGAGAGATTAATAAAATAACAACACGCAGGTCTGTAACAGGGGATCGGACTGAGTCAAAAAAATACGATTCTAATTAGTCCGTCTAGATTATCGCAAAATATTGGATACGTATTTTTTGTTTTAGCAAATTAATACAAATCGACGAAGATAAAACGCGTCAAAGATAGCAGTTTTCGAAGCACCGTATCGTCTCTTTTTTGTTTATGTGAAAAAAGAAAAAATATGTGTATTTTTTGTAAAAATATATCTGACGGACTAGTTAGTTTTTTTTGTCCGATCCCCTATTCCTGAAGGGTTAGGCAGAGGTGTAGTTAATAGTACAGCCACATTTTGCCAGTTATATTTAAGTCTCATGTAATAGAGGGTGACCTTATTTCCACCAACCGGGCACAAATTAAGACTCCTGAAAAATGTCTCATGGAAAAACCTAATAACACTTTGCCCAATCCGGGAATCGAAACCCAGGACAGTCTCGCTTGGATCCACTAAAATAACAACTGCGAGAAAAACCCACCGGAATAAGGGCTAATAGTTTTTAATGTATTATTACAATAAAGGGTGTAAAAGTACCCTTAACGCAAACGAAGGGCACTTGTTCTCCCCACCACTGCGAACATTTTTTTGTTATAGACCATACCTGGGAACCCCCTAGTTACGGAGATATTGGGGGTCAAAGTTCCAAATTTTTCACAGCTGATTTGTAAATACTAGTTTTTCAGGTTATAACTTTACGTAAATTACCTCCATGACCCGTTTACTATTTGAAGCATCCACTAGCAATGTGCTAGTGACTAGCACATTGTTTTAAGAGTGCTACATAGAGTTTTACCGTAAATTGTGATTTTTGACCCCAAAAAAAAAGTCGTTTCCCAGCAAAAATTTTTGCGTAGGGGTACTTAGTTTGATGTACAGAATACTTGGTTGAAGTTTGCGTGAAGGGTTCATTTACACCCTGTATACTTGAGCAAAAAATGTAATTAAACCGCCAAATAGATTTTCAAAAAATATTGGGTACAATTTTTTTTTGTCGTTAACAAGAAATGAAGACGAGAAAGAGAAGAAATGAATAAAGTGACGTTACAAGCCCCCACTCATGATCTTTGCCGCGTTTTATCTTTGTAAATGTTTATTAATTTGATAAAACAAAAAAAAACACTTATTCAATATTTTTATAATCTAACCGACGGACTAAACAGAATCATATTTTTTTGAGTCAGTCCATTAGCCTATTGATTTCTTTTTACCCGACTGCGGCAAAGCCCAAAAGGAGCGTTATTGACGAAAGCTATGAAGAGAGTATTACGTGGCGATCTATAATTTCACATTTAGCTAAATATTTTATTAGATTCTTTGCCACCCCCAGAGAATAGCTGTTTTACCCCCGCAGGGGTAATTACCCCCAGGTTCGGTACCACTGCTATAAGGGTTCCATGATGACTACGGAAATTCAATTTTCGGGAGTCATCATGGAACCCTTATAGCGGGTTCCGTGACGGAACCCTAAAAGAACACGTATTCAATATTTTTCGATAATCTAAATGACGAAACTACTCAATTGCTAGTTTTTACAACAGGACCATTAGAACACTATCCCACCTGCAGTGTCCTCACAGAGCGGTCGTTTGTCATCGCTCGGTATCTGAGTGAACATGTACTGTCGGCGCGAGTCCTTCGCCTTCTCGCGGCAGCTGAAGCACCACGCTGATATAGTTACTACTGCTACCCCGATCACACCTGGAAAAAAATTGAAATTTTATAATTATCAATTTTATAATTTTATTATTACTTGCCAAGCGACGTTGTCGAAAAAAATATGATAGTTAGGCTAATATGCATGATATAAATATAATATATAACATTCACAATTCCACGAATAACGTAGCTTTCAACCAGTAAAATATTTTTAGAATTAGTTCATTAATTCCAGAGATTTGTATGGGGGTTCCAATACAAACAAATTTTACATCTATGTATAAATAACTGTTCTAAGAACAATGGGATATCCTCTCTTACTTCCATAATGCCTGCACAATAGGCATAAGTGATAGCGTAAAATTTGTAGTTAATTTCTGGATTAAGTCACTACAGATTGCCAGTTTATCAACTCCCAAAGAAGAATGTAAGCAACGTAAGGTATATCCTTACTAGCTTTTGGCCGCAGCTGCGGGCTTAAACTACAAAAATGACGATATTCTATATAAACTTTCATCCCTTATTTAACTCCTTTAGGGATTAAATTTCGAAAAATCCTTTCTTATTCCTAGTCTACATTATAAAGGGTACCTCTGTGCAAAACTTCCGCTTTCTACATCTAAGGGTTTGGGCTGGGCGTCGTCGATGAGTCAGTCAATCAGTTCAGACTTTTCTTTTTATTTATATAGAGGACAGTTGGTTTAAATCCAAGTCTAATTAGTGGTAATACGGACCTGCCAACATGACGAAGACAAGCCGCGGCATGCCTAATACGTAGTCATCGCTCTCCAGTTTAAAAAACACGTTCGGAGTCACGTTCTCTTTACCATTTATCTGCAACAATAACATGATTATAATTCTTCAAATACAATTTGTTTCTATTTCCTTAGTTGCTTTTATATACTCTTTCATATTAAAACGAAGAAACTGCTGAGATTTAAGCTAAATACAGGGTAGGTCCCGTCGGGGCTACGGGATGTTGTACGAGATACCGCGGCCTCGACATAAAGGGCTAAGAAGGAACATGGGTGGTTTTTAGTCAGTAGAAGTCTGACACTCCTTTTGCTCTGCCCAAGAGCGGGAGGGGTTATTTGATGATTTCCCATCCCAGAAAAAAAAGGGTGGGTGGAATACCGAGGCCCAAAACGGTTACCCCGAATTTAAACAGCCAGTAAGCGGTATTTTATACCACGACAATAATTATCAGGGACAATTAATCCACTGATTTCATTGTGCAGATCAGGAACACCTATAATCCCCCCTAAGAACTTTAAAGATTGCAGTCATCTGGTCGCGCGACTTGTGCATAAAGTTTTAATAAATAAATTTAGTAGAATATAAAAAAAGAATAAAACCCGTACAAGTGCTTGTAAAAATATCTTAGGAATGCTTTTTGAACTGATGATAATAATATCTTACCACAATATGTTTCTGCGTAGTAATGTATGAGCTGACAGAAGCGCTGGCGACGACTTCCTTAGCTTTGAAGTCCAGTGGCAAAGTGATCACGAAGCGACCGCTAGCGTCGCTCTCATTCTGACCTACTATCGGAGACTTGGCTCCTATTGTCCGGATGTTGACGGAGACTGAGGGCAGTGGGTTGCTGTTTTTGTCCAGTGTCAGACCTAGGAAATAATAATACATTAATGATAGGGAAGAATGTAAGACATTTAGTAATAACGTGAATGCGACAAGGTAGCCCATGAAACTCATTTATTTTTTACTAATAGCTGTTGCCAGCGGCTTCACCCGCTACAACTCGAAAATAATCCCACGGGAAGATACAATCCGCATAAAAACTATCCTATAATTGTTAATCCAGGGTGTCAGCTAACTCCATACCAATTTTATTAAAATCGCTTCAGCCGTTTAGACGTGAAGAAGTAACAACATACACACTCACACACTCACAAACTTTCGCCTTTATAATATTAGTGTGATTAACTAGCGGACATGGCAGACGTCGTCCTGCCCGGACAGCAGCGCCACATGTGGTCCAATTGCAAATAACAAAATCCCCATTAACAAAATGATCCGCCATTTGTTACAAAATATGTGATTAATGAAGAACCGCTCGACCGATTTTGGCAAACTTCACATAAACCATCTACTTAATAGTTCGAACAAAGACTAAACATTTGGTTTTGATAGGGGAGCTCGTTTTTTAGTTATAAAACTTACAACGAAAAGTAGCAATGATTTATATATATTGATGTAACAAACAACCTGAATACTGATCGGTAAATTGGAAAAGTGGAAAAAACAAAATGCAAATGCGCATTCATGTTTACGTGTACATTTAGTTTGTACATTTTTACTTGTACGTTTGTATTTGTACACTTTTATTTTAGTAAATTAAAAGTGTAGTCGTGCGACCGTCGGATCACCAAATATGTCTTGGAAGAATAGTTGTTCTGATTTGTCGAATTTATGAGCGTATTTTGTATAATTATCACTTGCTTCGGTATGTAGTTGCCTCACAATATTTCTTGACGGTACGTAAAGTAAAAAAAAAGGAGTGTTTACTATGGAGTTTCGTGCCGGTTCTTCTCTATAGGTCACGACGAACCGTGTACCTTTTCTCAACATTTAATAAGTGCCCATGTTGGCCTATAAATAAGAACTAAAATATCTTGATTTCTCATAAAAAGACAATTTCGATCGCTCGACGCTTTACACTTACCAGTAACATAAAGTACATTAGGATTGTCGTCCACCTTCACTTCAGCGAACTGTCCTCCTGGTATGGTGTCAGAGTTGATCCGGCGCAATATGATATCCTTGCTCTTCAGCACGCCTTCTACCACTGTCCATGTCAGCATCTGACGGGAAACGTTTAGATATAATATGACAACCAAGTTGACACGTAACATCACGCCTTTATTCGCCGAAGGGTAAGACAGAGGTGGACCTAATAGTATACACATTTCATGTATTGGGGGTTGAAGAACGGAGTTTGGATTTGTGTCCAGTTGACGACAGTAGGCAGTAGACAGTCGACTATGGAACAAAAATGATAATGATATGATGAAACCCAATAACCTTTTGTCCCATCTGGAAATAGAACCATGGAAATAGACCTTATGATCAGCAGTCGCGCTTGGGACCACTAAACCAATGAAGTAATGGATTTTAAAATATTCGTTTAGGGAGTCTGGACTTAAGCAGACAACCTGGAGTCATTCTAGCAAATAAAAACGTTTAGCTTTCTTTGTGATAATCCTCTGTTATTTTATAACTAACTAAAGTACCGCATTTGACCATAGTACTCTTACCTGATCCTCATAGTTATGGCATCGTACTAAGACCTTGTACACTCCCGGCGGCAACATGACGCGATAATGTGCCTGATTGCGAGTGACCCGGTACTGACGCTCTACACCGGTCACTGCCACGATGGCTTCCCTCATCGGCATGCCTTGTTCACTCTTTATGAAGCCCACTACACCTGCGGATTAGAAGTGGGTGTTTTTTCTCTTTCTTTATTTGCTGTTTGGCTTGATCAAATAGAGTATTTTACCAAAAAAATCTAATAAGTCCGTCAGATAGATTTTCAAAAAATAATGGACACGTATTTTTCTTTTTACACTTAAACAAAAGATGAAGGCACACATACAGTGCTTCGAAAAGTCGCGTCAAGTCGTGTGACGACACAAGGTTAATACTTTTTACCCAGAAATAGACCTCAAAAGCCCCCACTCATGATCTTGATACGTTTTATTTTCGTCAATTTTTATTAATTTGATACAACAAAAAGCACGTATCCAATATTTTTCGATAATCTAACAGACGGACTAATTATTAGATTTTTTGGTGAAATACCCTATTGAAGATATTGTGGGGAAGTTTGATTATATACATAACACTACGCCTGCAATTACCGAAGGGCTTAGCAGAGGTGTACCTTATAGTACACCCACATTATACAAGTAATGTTTAAGTCTCATCTAATAAGGGGTTTATACTAAGTGCTAAAAGCACAAATTCCCTTTTTTTTACTAATCTTTAAACTATTGAAATAGTCTTCCAGAATCTAGGTTCAAAGTATTCATTAATTCTAAGATCTTTGATTTAGAACTCTCGTTCATTTCTGTAGTGTATGTAGCAGATGCCTGCAGAAAAACGTTAAAATGTACCGTGTTGTTTAACAGTTAAATTGAACATTAAAACAAAGCCATCATACAAATAAACATAAAAGAACACTTACCAGTATTAGCTAGCTCAACAAACTTCATGATTCCTCTCAGATTATACCTCCAAACCCACGCAATCTCACTGGCCACCGGCATCTTACAGCAACTCAATCCGGCAGATATCACAGGGGTATTAAACCTTTCACACAGTACATCAATCAAGTCCCCATTCTTTACTCCCGTCCCCTTGCACTGATACTTGTCCTCCCCATTTCTGCTATCCTGGTACCTCTGAGCGAATTTCTCATACAAGTTCTTCGATAACTCCGGGTAGATAACATCTTCGGAGCCAGAAGAAAGTTCTAGAATAACGTCGTACTTTTCTGCTTTTAGCATGTCTGCGAATGATTTTTCTCTAGTATAGTTTGAGAGAGGATTTAGTTCTTTCTTTGTTAGATAATTGTATAAGCTGTCTCCAAATTCTTCCTCTAGCGGTTCGACGTCACATTTGTCGGTTCCATCGTACTGTTTGATGACTTTTTCTGATAGTATATCAATGTTTGGTATGAAATGCAAGACTGCGTTTTGTAGTAATCGTTTGTGTATGGGTTCTCCGATCGTATAGGCCGTGGCTATGTGGCGAGCAAAGTTTAGAAGCATCTCTTGACCTAACGGCTGCGAGCCGTAGAAACTGCTGCATATGGCGATGTGGAATTTTGTTTCTTCTGGGGAGCCGACCTGTGGAAGAAATGAAAACGAGACTCCATCATGACTATTCTTAACGCAATGTAGGACAGCCTCTCACAGTTCGTGTAGTCTTCTTTTGTCTGGGTAAAAAGTGGTATTTACACGGACTGCTGGGTGCGAGTTGCTGATAGAATCTAGTTGAGTGGTGTGCGATTGAGGAGGCCTATGTTCAACCGTGGACTGCCGTTGGCTGATGATGACGCAGACAAATTGAGTATACTATGTTGTACTTAATTGGTGACTAATGGCCGAATACTAAAACGCTACTCAATTTTAAATTGCCCTTAAATCTCGTTCTGTCTCTGTTACTTCAGCATGGAGCGACCGAGACAGCACTAGATTTTAGCGTTACTTATATTTGAGTGGCGTTTCAGTATTCGGCCGTTAGAGATTCAATCATTTTGATTCTAATTTAATTGATTGAGATCTTTATAGTAATAACTATTCCCTTCATAGAACATCGAGGTTACGGTGTTAATAGAGGCATCAATCCTTTTAGATATGACACAGCTATTTTTTCCTTTAGCCCGCCACACTATTCCCAAATCACTAACTCCTGAAAGCAAGAATCAACAGTGGCGACCACCAGACAAGCACCGAGACAATGAAGCTCGACGAAGTCCCAGAGAAACGATTTAACTGTCTTGGATCACGCAAAGAAATTAAGCAGAAAAGAATAGCGGAGGAGTAAGAAAAACACATACCTCGTCTGTCAACTTAAGTTGATTGAAGGTAGAAGTCAGCATACTGTCTCCGGCCCTGAACTCTGCAATGCTCGGGAATCGGTTCTCCAGCTCCGCCAGTTCCGCATAAATCTCCAAGCGAGTGTGGTAGCGCGTGTTTATTATATTGTCCAATACGCTGTTGATTAAATCAAGTGTTATTAGGGTAGTAGACTACTGTTTTGTACGAAAATGTAATGTTATTTTGAAGATAGTTAGTACAGAAATAACTAGAACTAAGAAATACAACGTGTGAAGTAATAAAACTCGATCAAAAATGGAGTAGCTACACGGATTAGGAGTTTTTGGTGTTCTACTTTCTATCCTTGTCGCGTGAAACGGCCATTTGTACTACGCAACTATGGCTACGCCTAGCAAGTCATTTTAAATCGGTTAAAACTAAGCCACTTTTTAACATATTCCACTATTTTTTTTTACTTTTGCTTATCTTTTTATTTACCGTTTCCAAATCATTAGTAAAAAATACGCGCTTTGGACGTACTATACCTACTAATTGTTGATATCATATGGTGCAATGAGTATGGTTCTATTTATAAGTTTCTGTGTAAAAAGCCTTGTGTTCATGGTAACCATAAAGATATGCTACATTCTGAGCCACCCTTCCAGAAAAAGAATTGTTAGATTTTTGTGTGCATCTGGGCCAGCCTTTCTTTTTTTTAGCGATGGGAAGTTGTCAGATGACTCCTCCCACTCTGGGCGCAGCAGAAGGGAGTGTCAGACTAAAACCATCCGTGTCCCTTCTTATGCCCTTTGCGTTCCAGGGCCGAGGTAAGTCGAACAAATTCCGCATCCTTGGAAGCCTGCCTAACTTCCGCTAGTATATTTTATTTTCAAAATTGCAGCCAACCATAAAACCTGTATTAATCAATAGCTGGTATCAATAAAAACTACTTATCAATGAGACAAAATCTTCTCGAGCGTCACATTTGCGAGATATAAAGGGTGTAAAAGTACCCTTAAAGCAAACGAAAAGCACTTATTCTCCCCACCACTGCGATATTTTTTTTTTTCTAGACCATACCTGGGAAACTCCTAGTTACGGAGATATTGGGGGTCAAAGTCCAAATTTTCACAGCTGTTTTTGTAAATACCAGTTTTTGAGGTTATGACTTTACTTAAATTACTTCCATGGCCCTTTACTATTCAAACCACCCACTAGCACAATGTTTCAAGAGTGCAACATTGAGTTTTACCGTAAAATGTGATTTTAGACCCCAAAAAAAAAGTCAAAAATTTTTGCGTAGGGTAACTTAGTTTGATGTACAGAACGCTTGGTTCACGGATGTGCGAAGGGTTAATTTACACCCTGTATAACAAAACGATGAAGCGATAGTTTCAAAACTTGTTTGTTTTGCTGCCAGCTATTATAAAAATTGAATTCATCATCATCAGCCTATAATGTTCCCACTGCAGGGACTCAGGGGCTTTCTCTCTAGAGGGATGGGCTATAATCCACCACGTGGGCCCAGAGCGGGTTGGTAGATGTCCTATGTGTTCGAATTTTTTGGTTCTAAGACATGCCGGTTTCCTCACGATGTTTTCCTTACCGTTTTAAGAGCAGAGGTGATGAAATAAATTAAACAAAGTAATGCGCTTGCCTGAGTTCCAACCCACGACTTACTGTTCGTAAGTCGGGGCCGCCACTGCTCTCAAAATTAAATTTTATGTCGGAAAGTAGGCAAGCGAAATAATTCAAAGTCCTTTAAAATAGTAAACTAGTAAGCTATACACATACTCGAAAATGAAATACAAAGTAGGTATTTTGCAATAGAGAAATGATTGGTTTACCTGTTAAGAATCACTCCTAGCCAGTCTTTTCGGATTTTATGAGTTAAAATGCTTCGGCCAGAATAAGTTCACAAGATTTAGTAATAAGCTGTTCAATGATTCAATTCAAACTTTTGAATGAGACTTAAATGGCCTGTTGTATCGACCTTTTGGATTAAAACCTCGTTTTCATCCAAATTGTGACATGTATCGTGCAGTCATTAGTAACAACATACAGTTAGTGCAAAAAACAACACATTTGCGTGCATATAAGTTTATTAATAAAGCAATATTAATACATTGTGACATACAAATAAACTAATATTAAAAACTACCGTTAAGAATCAAGCCATAGGAAATTAAGAGTAAAGATTAACAAAGAAAGTATTGTCTAAAACTATATTTATAGCTGCCATTGCAAATTAATCTCAAAAAAATTCAATACTGTTTAAGATCGATCGCAAATCGAGTAAATTGTTCATAGAAAAGAAAATACTTTTAACTTTTCGAACTGGTGCCTCTTTAGTACAAAAAATGCTTTATTTTGTACTTTGTTCATTTTTGTCTGTCTATACTCAATGACTGTTATTTCTAATTATTATGTATCTAAGACGGTTCAATTGCATTTGCTGTTTATTGGCTATGACTAATTTAAAGGCACCGAAACGACAAAAATGAGAAATAGAGAGCAAAAAAGTACTATACTATCAAAATAAAACACAAAAATTACGAATAACATTCGGAAATCTGTTCAATAAACATGTAAAAAATATAAATTAATTTGAATAGCAAACCCAAAAATTATTTATTAAAAACTGGTTGTCAAAAAATGTGAATTATATAACCGAAGAAGTATAATAATTTAAAAAAAAATACTGAAGTAATTTTACTAATTAAATCAATATTTCCACGTATAAACATTCAAAAATTAAACTGTTCCATAATCTTGTAAAAAATGTAGAGAAATAATTTGAATTTCAAAGTAAAAAACACATTTTTAAATAAAATATATTGATGACATTCCAAGAATAATTTTAAAACAAAGACGTAAGTATAACAATTAAAAAAGAAAATGAAATAATTCAATGTTTTGTCATAAAAAGATTAGAATGTCATCAAAGAAAGTATTATTATATATTGTTCAAAAAAACTTGTAAAAAAAAATAGAGATAATTCAAAAAAACCGGACTGTAAAAAACTGTGTGTTTAACTAAAAAAGAAACAGAACTTCATAAATTATATCAATTCGACGTATAGATGCTAAGGTATTAAAAGAGAAGTAAACGAGATTGTCATAAAATTTTGTATATATGCTTATAGAAAAAATATACACTAAGGATAAAAAAATATACTGTAAACAAGCATAATGCATTGCATTCACAACACGATGATTAGAAAATAATAAAGGGTAGTTTAACAAGGAATTCAATTAAAATAGTACGTTCAGTGAAATAAAATGTAAGCGAATTTACACCCACAAGGGAGACTGGCCATCGAGGACGAGTATCAAAAAGCTACATAGAGTGAGCCATACTCGGCATAATCCTCACAGATCGACTGCGTTATACCAAAATCCTTCGTCAGTCGAATGGTTAGGCCAAAGAAATCAGGGCCGTCCTAAATTTGGTATCGACGATATCGTCAACATCAGGGAAAATACTTAGGTAAGGGACGCACAGAAACTATAGTTACTGCCAGCTAAGATGTCAATAGCGGTCATTGACCCATCTACATTTATTAAAGTTCTTAACTTTGAAATCCAAAAATAAGCTTGTTCGTGTCTTGAATCTATCGTGCCTTTGTACCTTTTTTAATGAAAAACAATACATGGATCATTTGTTTTGATTCGTACGAAGAGATATTAGGGAAAGGGCAATGACCGCTATTGTCATCTTAACTGTCCCCAACTATAGATAAGGAGTGCTGTACCTAGCATGGCTGATTTTGAGCTGATAATATGATGTGGATGATGATGATGATGAAATTGCCCATGCTCATTTACCAGCCATTTCATTACAACTGTCAAATGAATTCTGTTGTAATGTTTTGAGACGTACTATATTGATAGACAATTAAGTTTTAAAATTGTTTCACTGGTTCAATGTTCTGAATATTTACGAAAACAAGTTTATTTTAAGTCTACTACATTATATAATTGATATACGGAGATGTATAATTATTTCGAGAACGGAATATTATTTCGAATTTAATTTAAAACAATATTAACTCATTCCTTATAAAACTAACCCTTAAAAACATTCACATGAACGTGCTTAAAAACATATACAAGTCAAAAACATAGCGTAAAAGCGTCGTGAGAAGCGTGGCGTGAAGCAAACACGTGCGTATTGCCACTCTGTAAGGTTGAGATTCGTGCGACTCACCGGAAGTCATAGGCCGAGGACCAGTGCTGAGGATCGTCTGCCATTAACGTGAAGTTGACGCTGACGGAGCCTTGCTCGGGAACTGTCACTTGTTCCGTTATGCTTTCATACCTGGGGACAAAATAAATAAATGGTAAAAAGAAACAATCAAAAATCTTAGTCTATGTATTTTTATAAATTTGCTTGAAGCCTTTTTACAGTAATTTTGCATCTTAACCTTCATTTTTGTTAGAATTCGGTTGCTATTGACTTGCTGTCAGTGTCAAAGTCACAATGATTTTAATGATCGTTAAAATAAGGTTGTGGTTGGTTTGATTCCGTCACGAGGTAAAATAAGTACGAAAGGCTGTTCTCTGTACACAAGTGAACTAGTGCACAACATTAGACATTTTGTGGTATTCATTCTTAAAATCGAAAATTATGAAAATATGCTTAGATTTTGATCACAATCGCTACTGCGGAGCATGTGGCCCTGGGTTTGATTCCCGGAACCGGCCGTGTTATTGGGTTTTTGTATACGTAATTTTTTTTTTTAAATTTTTAAATACAGCCATGTAGTCTGGATTAGAACCCGGTTGTTGGCAATAGGCTGGCTCCTTCCTTGTGCATGGGACTTAAACGTGCATTGTACTTCGTGTCCCCAAGTGCCTATCGCCGCTGCGCCTCATTTTGGATACAATCGAGCAAAACATGCTGAACATCCTCGATCGCATTACACTCCGATGAGTACGTTTTATCTCAAAGTCTTAATCTATCCTACTAATATTATAAACGCGAATGTTTGTAAGTATGATGGATATATGGATGGATAGTAGAATGGATGTTTGTTACTCTGCCACGCAAAAACTACTGAATGGATTTGGATAACATTTGGTGCACAGATAGTTTATAACCTGGATTAACACATAGGATAGTTTTTATCCCGATTTTATCTTCCCTTGGGGTTAATTTTCGAGCTGTAGCGGGTGAAGCCGCTGGCAACAGCTAGTACTTCCATACTAATATTGTAAAGAGGTAAAGTTTGTGAGGTTGTAGGAGGTAATCTCTGGATCTACTGAATCGATTTTGAATTTTTTTTCACTTTATTATCCCCACGTGTCATAGGCTATATTTAAAACGTTCTCGTGGGATAATTTCCAAACAAAACGGGAGCGTAGCCGCGGGGAAAGCTCGTGTGTAATATCCTTACCCCTGTTTAACAGCAGTGATATTATAAGTGCCAGGCTCTAGCAGCCGCCAGTAGTCGCCGTCCCTAGCCGTCTTCACCGAGTGAGTGATGCCGTTCACTTTGATGATGGCGTTGGCTAGCGGGTGCCCGATGTGACTGTGGACGAACCCGGTGACGCCTGTGTGGACCTAGGCAGAGCAAAAATTAAAATTTAAAGCATTCATTTCAAATAGGTCTAGTTAGTTCAAATAAGCGGTGGCAACTAGGATATGACCAGTCAGTTTTATCAATACATATTATAAAACAAGCCCTCCCGCCGCGTCTGTCGGTCTGTTCGCGATAAACTCAAAAACTGCTGCACCTGCACCACCATTTTCATGCTGTTTTCACCAATTAATAGAGTGGTTCCCGAGGAAGGTTTTAGAATAACATTTGTCAAGATTTCTAACCGACATCCATGCGGGCCGCGAAGCCGCGGGCATCAGTAGTGATTAATAAAGTTTCAAATAAGGAGTCTCGAGGTTAGGCGAGGTCAATACCCGTCGGGGCTGCGGGTAGTCACAAGTTACCGCGGCCTCGACAAATAGGGCTAAGAAGGATCATGTGTGGTTCCTAGTCAGTAGAAGTCTGACACTCCCTTTCGCTCTGCCCAAGAGCGGAAGGGGTTATTTGATGATTTTCCACCCGCCAAAAAAAAAAGGCGAGGCCAATCCACTGCAGTGCTTATAATTATGTCAAAATCGTACCTGTTCAATAAACTTCAACAAGGCTTCCTTATTATCTTCCCAATATGTAGGCAGGTCACTGGCAGGAGGGAACTTGAAGCAGCCCAGCTCCAAAGTGATTTCCATGTCGTTCGTGTGCAAGTAGTTCCAGTCTTGCATGCCACCGGCTAACACGTACCTAGATCATCCAGTGAATTTCAAGTCTTATTTTTTGAGATTTTTATTTAAACTTTATGCACAATAGTGATACATAGGCGGACTTAATGCCACGAGGCAAGATGTTATTGCATTATGAACAAAAAGTTCGTGTGTTTGTGTAAATACTCGTTGCTGAACGATTCTTGGTACACGGGAAAACCTTCACAAAGAATTAAAAGCTCTAAACTGTTAAACGTAGAGTTCAAAACTGTTCGGTCGTGTGGTAAATGTGTACAAAGAGCGTTATAGAAAAAAATACCATTTGGCTCCATTGGTGATGCCCTCCGGAAATTTCTCACTGGGCAAGTTTCTGCATGGCTGTCCCAAGTGCATTTTATGATGAGCCTGTAACAATACAATAAAACTAAGTACTCGATACTCCCTTTGGGGCTGCAGGTTGTTTGAAAGAGATACCGCGACGTCGATACAAAGGGCAAAGAAGGAACATGGTTTTCGGTCAGTAGAAATCCGACACTCCAATATACAGTGTGATTCTTTATAATGTGCACATATCGAAATGAGGGAATCTATGCTTAATTTTATCGATGGAAAAAATAAAAAAAAAATCTAAATATTTTTTAATATTTTTTATGGAATTTTCAAAAATGTTGTCCGCTGTTGTGACCCCAATGTAAACAAAACGGTGTAACTTTTAAACTAAATTATCTATCGCGATGAAACAATTTTATGTAAAAAGTTATGAAAAAAAAAAAGTTTTTTTGATCAAAAAACGTGTTTATTTTCAATTGAGGGTAGTTTTTTTCCACAATTTTCATTTTACGAGGACGCCTAATTGCTTCCAATCATTATGGAGTTTGTTTCATCGCGATAGATAATTTAGTTTAAAAGTTACACCGTTTTGTTTACACTGGGGTCACAGTAGCAGACAAAATTTTTAAAAATTCCATATAAAATATTAAAAAATATTTAGATTTTTTTAAATAATTTTTCCGTCGATAAAATTAAGCATAGATTCCCCCATTTCGATATGTGCACATTATAAAGAATCACACTGTGTATAATTATCACAAATGACTCCCCCGCTCTGGGCAGAGCGGTCTCTGCCCAGAGCGGGGGAGTCATTTGATAATTTCTCAACAACCAAAAAAAAAGGTCTATTTACAAGCACAAATTGTATTTTATTAAAAGTATATTATTAGTTCTGTTAGAAAAAAAAAAAAAAAAAAAATAATAATAATTAAATAAATATATAAAAAAATAAATATGAGAATAAATAAATGTTATGCCAATTAAAACTCTAAGCTGCCGCACTTAGATAGCTGTAATGATCGCTTAGTAAGGGTTTTGACAGTTTTGTCATACAAAAGTATGTCAAATCTTTACTAAGTGAGCATACGTAATCATTAAATATCTCTGGGTACCGCAGTTTGACCAAGTCAAAACTTACCTCAGAATATATATGAGCAAGATGCACAAACACAGGGTGGTCAGGCGTGAGGTACTCGATCCCGCTCCTCATCTTAGGGTTGCCATCGTAAGGGTAGTTCGCCACGAGGGCGCCACCGTGCAAGTTCGCTGACAACACGAACGGCTCCGATAGGGACCAGTTCATTACTGCCTGGGTTTCTGGTTCGGGGACCTTGTTATCCTGAAAGGTGTTTTATATCTTTACCTACTAGCTTCTCTTTGCCCGCATTGGTATGTCCACAACAGTGCATGTTTGCAATACAAATAGTGTCTTTGGAGTGGATCGGACTGATTTAAAAAAATATGATTCTGTTTGGTCCGTCAGTTATATTAGTGAAAAATATTGGAAATGTGTTTTTTGTTTTATAAAATTAATAAATATTGACGAAGATAAAACGTGTCAGAGATCATGAGTGGGGGCTTGTGACGTTACTTATCTTTTCGAAGCACTGCATTGTCTTCAATTTTGTTTACGTGAAAAAGAAAAAATATGTGTTAAAATATTTTTTTAAATTTATCTGACGGACTTGTTAGATTTTTTTTGTCCGATCCCCTATTCCGGAGATTACCTGCTGCAAAGATAAACCTTACCTCTGTGTCGCCGAATTGATCAGGGAAGTTTCTGTTAAGATCCACGTCATGAGCGTTAGCCCTTCCTCTCACACTGCTGAAATCACCTGTAAATTGATAATAAATATTTAAGAAAATACAATTATTTTAAAAATAAAAAAATATATTTTGATAACAGAAAAACCTGATAACTATCGGGAACTGGCCCATCAGACAAAACGCTTTTTCTATGGAGCATGAAGAACTTTAAGCCCTGTCTTTCGTACTACCTAAAAGTTTATAAAATCTTTGAAAATTAAATCTACTGTTACTTCGCATCTTTCACTATTGTGTTTGGCAGACAAACCAAAATACCGATAAACAAATAATTACATTACAATATCATCATCTGCCTAGCCTTTTCCCAACTATATTGGGGTCGGCTTCCAGTCTAACCGGATGCAGCTGAATACCAGTATTTTACATGGAGCGACTGCCTATCTGACCTCCACAACCCAGTTAATACCAGTTAATATCAGACACACAATATATTGAATACATATTAAACATTACAATCATCATCATCATTCATCATTTTTCATCATTTCATTTCATTATTATTCATTTTTATTTATTATACATATTTGATATTGAATTACATTACAATATCCAATTGTAAATATGACAAATCGAGTTTTAATATTCGGCTTTCTGCTATTCTTGATAGTTTTCGAGTTATAGCTTTTTGAAAATTTTTTGGGAACCGCTTTTTACTCGACTGCGGCGAAGCCCAAAAGGAGGGTTACGTGTTTGTTTTCATATATTTTTACATTCTTTAACGTTTACTAAAAGATCTCATTAGCATTACAAAAAGAGGGTCGTCACAAAGATCTTCAGAAACTCTTACCAATCTCCGACTTCTCATAGCCATCAGGGTTCATGCTGGGCATCAGATGTATCCGGGTGCTGTTGAGCATGCGCTGTATCCTCTGGTTGCCGCTCACGTACTCCTGGCACAGGTACTTGGCTAGGAGCAGGAGGAGCTCCCTACCTATCACCTCGTTACCGTGCATGTTTGCTACGTATTTGAATTCAGGTTTGCCTGTAAAATGGTAGATAGTTTTAGGGACTTGCATTAAGCATCATAGCTCAAATCCATCGTTTTTCATCAGGAGTGATATAAGTCAAGAGCATGACCATGGAACGTCGACCTGCTCCTGAAAAGGTCTTGATTTAAAAACTCAATAAACTAAGTATGCGCACAGCGAAAGTGTGCATCTATGTTCTCTCTGACATATCACTTCCGGGCACGCTCGTTCCATCATAGACCTGATCCATCGCTTGTATTGTATTGTATAACGGGCTGGTCCGCAACACCACGTCCATCGTTTTCCATCAGGCATGATCGTGGTCATGAGCAGGCCCATAATGCAAAAAAAGAAAATCTTGACCTAGTACGTGAACACAGGATCTCACGTTTAGTTTTTACTAGCTATTGCCAGCAGCTTCGCTCGCTACATCGCGAGAATTATCCCACGGGAAGATAAAATCGCGATAAAAACAATCCTATGTGTTAATCCAAGGTGTCAGCTAACTCCATACCAAATTTTATTAAAATCGCTCCAGCCGTTTAGACGTGAAGAAGTAACAAACACACACTCACACACTCACAAACTTTCGCCTTTATAATATTAGTGTGATTTTCGGAGTTTTTACGCTAAAAAGTAAAAACTTATGGAAGGGCTCAATATGAAAGGGCGCATCCGCATTGCCATACCTAAGCCGCGTTTCTATATTCCAGTAAGTCTTATCTCCATTGACACCCGTAACTTGACGGCAATGGTATTGCAGACGGCGGTAACCACCTTACAATCACTTGAATCATGTTTGTTTGTCGTCTACCTTAAATAGACTAAAAAAATCAACTCACCAGGCTTATGTGCTCCAGGCTCGTTTGTCACCTCAAGCACATACAACTCCCTCCCCTCCACAGACTTGCCGATGCTGGTCAGTTTGGTCAGACTTGGGTACCGCTCGTTCAACTCCTTGAGGAAGCTCTCCATCTTCACGTAATCGTGGTGGGCGAAGTCTACTGAGGAAATACCATCGATGTCGTGTCGCTCGCGCCTTTTATGCACTAGAGATTTGCCCAGTTAGATTGTTTTAGAATTTGTTGTCGCCATTTTGGATATGCCTGCCTGTCTTTTGTCTTATTTGTGTTATGCTGTGTTCTTACTTTTTGAAGAGAGTTATGTGGTAAGTTTTGTTTGAAATAATTATTTCAGTTTGAAATTTACAGAAAACAAAGTATTTTTAAATGTTTACCAAAATTTCATTTTCTATTTAGATACTATTAAAAAATTTGCGAATAGTAACTCTGTAATGTGTGTACTTACAGCTTGTTTTTATAACCTACAGTAAGCACTTAGATAAATAGTGTTTTAAGAAATATGCATGATTAGACAAATTCTATAAAACTCACACACAACAAGAAAATAATTTTGTTTAGAACAATTTTGTCATGCAAATAAATTTTTCAATTTATGTTTTATACAGTGGTTTAAAAACAATTTTGGCAAGCACATAAATGCGTTTTGTCTACCAGGAATCCAGGATTGGAAAGAAGTGGCTCTACGTACGTACTACAAGCAGGTTTTGAAAATAACGGGCAAATCAACAGTGCACAACAGAACATTACACAAAACCACCACCAAAGAAACATTGTAGAAAAACGCCCAACCACCAAATAAAATCACCACAAAAAATTAGGAAATCACCAATGAAATAAAAGGAAAAATAACACCAAAGAAATAGGGGATGAAATTTTGAATATCTTAAAGAATATAGTCAGATTCATTTACAAACTTTATGCCAGTTTCTTTGAAAATATTATCAGAGTTGAAACTCTCGTGTGGTCGCCCTTGCGGCGGCCTTGCTGAATTGTATAGTCAGTGTCCAAAATTACTTGACCCCGATTCTCACACCGCTTGCCCTTTTCTTTGTACGAGGGGTCAAGTAACGTTTACCACAGGCTGTACCTGTGGTCTTCGACCGACCATAACAAAGTTCTTTTAACTCTTTTATCACGGGCGTACCGACAACGGTACTGCGGGGTAACTTAAACAATATATTAAAAAAAAGTTTAAATTACTTACCTGGTACCCGCCGTACCATTTTCGGTACGCTCAGGATAAAACGTAAACATATTATAGTCAGTGCACAGCATTATCTGACCCCTCGTATATAGAAGAAGAGGGTAAGTGTCGGAGAACAGAGGTCAGATAATGCTGGGCACTGACTGTACCACAAAAAAGTCTAGCTACTAATTAACTAAAAGTGTATGTTTGCGAAATGAATCAAACTACTTAGAAGGTGTTAAGTAAAACAAAGCGTTAGATTACTGTATACCTTTGACGTTTATTGTTCATATACATCACCTGTCGGCCATCTATGTACAAACAACTTATTACACACTGTTTGGTAAATCGATGCAAACGACTATCAACTTTAAAGCTTTGAACGTAAGTTTATTTTGGAATGACAAAGTTATGTGTGTCATAAAACAATTTTTTAAGCTTTTTCAGATTAAAGATCTGATTTCCCTAATAAAACAGTTTAAAAAATAATAAGTTTTAAAAATAATAGAAGTTTATTTTACACTTATCTGTATTCTACAGAGATTTTTTTTTTCATCATCAGCGCATTTGAATGCTTAGTGACCGCTCTATGGGCCATTACATCAACAAAACAAGCGAAAATGAGGTTCGCAGACCATTTATTTTAAAAATTATATAAATAATAGCGACCAGAGGTTTGCAAGAATTCACCAAACGCTAAATCAATACGGATGTATAAATAAATTACACTTTTCCTTATACTTATCAAAATAATTACACACAACCAACTCCTAATAATATGTTTTCTTTTTAATCACAATTCATGTTAAGTTTTTTTTTCTAATAATTTAAGTAAATAATTGAATTACAATCACTGAGATCCGTTTTTAATTAAATTTATAATAATAGATCAAATAATTTATTAATTTATTGGCACAATAATACTCACTACCAGCCTTAATTATATTTGTATTCCATAATATACGCATAAATATACAACAAGTGAATAAAAGCTAATAAATTAATCTTTTAAAAGAAAGAAAAACTATACAAGCTTTATATTTCATTTTTAAAAATGTAAATGAGATTAAATTTTTGAGAATCGACACAATACTTTTTTTCATTGCTTACTTAATAAAAATAACTTTTCAAATTCCGCAATAACAGAAAAGTTTGAGCAATATAATATAAAAATTAATTAAAAGTTAATTTAATTTAATGGATCATCTAAATAAAATAAATATTCGACATCGTTATTAGTCACTGACTGGTCAAAAGACCGTTATTTTTATTCTAAATTTAATGTTACTTTAAATTGGGCATTTTGAGCTTACAGTCCTAGGTTAAATTATGCAGTACACTTTCGACTTTATTGCTTTGTCATTAAGGTTAGTATTACGTCAAAAAGCTAAATCTTAGTGTTAGATGAAAATAATGAAGTTAGGAAGCCCGATGGTAATGAATTGGATGGTTTTACATTTTACATACACGTGTATTAATGTTTCAACTAAATAATAACTAAAACAATTTAAAAGTAGTACTTGAAAAAAATGTTTACCCGAAGTTTTATTTTTTTTTGTATATTTTGTTCTTTACTGTATTTCGGTAGATGGGCAAATAATATCCTACAAAATAAAATCTTTGATAAATTAATTTAAGTTCACATCTTTCTACTCTGGCCCCACAATGAAATTAAATTCATTTAAATATATAAAGTAAACGATTTAAATAAATATTGATATATTCATTTAGTTGAAACCTCTTAAGTTAGTCACAAAAGCAGTGAGAATATGACGTACCCACTATAATAATTACTCGAACCAAAGAGTAGTAAGAATGGAGGTATATTATGGTTTGTATGAATGAACAGAAACACTCGGCGTGAGATAGTAGCCAATAGGAAACAAGCCTTATGACGCGACATTCTCAACTATCCATTAACAGTCTGGACAGACTTTTGTACACACCTTATAAATTCGATGAAAACTACGAATACTGTCACTCTATAACTTACTACTCAGTGTTTCGCATGAATGACATAATAGTTAAACCAGATAATGCATGCGCTTCGGTAAACTTCGTGTTATCGAATTTGAATGTCGTGGTACAGAGGCCAGGTCATGTTCTATCGCGTTTTGTAGCAGTGCACTTAAATCATTGCGTGTTTGTAACAAGTTTTCTCTTTGTTGGTATATTCATGCCGGTCGCGAATTGTAGTAATTGTATAGAGTTCTTAATCCATAATTAAACCATGGTAATGACTTGCTAATTAGGCAAGTACTTCCAAGGATGTAACAGCTCTATATTAATCTAGCTAAGACAGACGATGATTACCGAAGCGCATATTTCTTCTGGGAGATCTGTACTTAATAACTAACTAAGCTAATTTCTGTTTGAAAAAATCTATTTAGAATCATATTGTACTCTTTATATTGGAACCAGTGGTTAACCCCTAGCGATAAAGACGTTTTTTAATGTAAATGGCACTGAACAATATGGTAATATTGACTAAACTTAAGTTATTTTAATTGATCTTTTATTAACCCTTAGAAGAAAAGTGAGAAATAGAAGCGTAGTATACCACAATGTTAAGGCTTAGGTAACTCGAAATTTAGATGAACCACGAACAAAGTTACCTTCGGAAATCTTCGGAAACCGAGAATTGCCGAAGATAGTATTCACTAATTAACAATTTAGTAGGTAGACTTTACGAGTAAGAGTCTAGGTTTATTATTGCTAGGCAGATTCGAGCTTGAAGAAAGTTTCCGAATGACCCCTTTGCACGTGATCCAAGTTCAAAATGTTAGTGGACATTATGAAATTGACAGTAAAGTACAGCTGATATGACTAGACTAAGTAAGTTATCTAAATTGTTATGTGAACCAATTATGTTAATCTAACAACATAAAGATTTGTTTGTAAAGAGAAGATATACAATTAGGTTATTTACACCAATGAGAAAATTATGGATTACGCGTTTAAGGGTAGTTGACTTTTCCTATTTACCAGAATATATTTCGATTTACAAACACGTCAGCTGTATAGATTGTAACTTGTAAGCATAAATAAATAATAACTTATCGGGATTTGACTGTTTCTTTTCAAACTGTCATGATTATTTAAAAAAAATATCAACTACCCTTCTGTGGTTGTGGTATGTTAGTAATAATAATAATGACAACTAACGAAGATTGTGAAAACCAGTTTCAATTTGACGGTCACCAAAAAGTAAAAACCTGGCGGTCAATACGAAAATTATTCCCTATAGACATATTGCGAACTGACGCCAAGGTGAAAAGTATTTTTTTTCTGTACAATAAACTATACTAAGTCTAGGAGATCTGTAAAATGAGTGGTCGATGAACTGTTATAGTTTTTTTGTGCATCAACAAACTGTCAGCGAGAGCAGATGACGCTGCACCGTCATGTTGACAGTGACGGTGACGACTGGTAGGTGACCGTCAAAATGTACCGCTATATATAATCTACCCCCTCAAACCTCTACAAGTACCACAAGAAGTAGAGTGACGGCCAACACCTGAAATTACGTGAGCGTGCGTGACGGTAGACCGTCATGTTGACAATGACAGGTGATGACTGTTTGGTGACCGTCAACCACTCTAAAAGGTCCCATTAAAATAGATGGACAAACTTTAACACAGCGTTCAGAACGTTTAACAATAATATCCAAGTAAAAACACTCGGATTAAATAAATTTTATTTTGACCTAAAATGTTGGGTAATTAGCAGATTTTTTTTAATGTGAAACACCTATAGGCGAGGGTAAACCCGATTGTTGGCGTGGCGATACAGGCCATGGCGACGCATCGCCACGGTATACAATTGCGATGTTTCACATCTGCCAGGAGTCCAGTAACGGCTCACACATTTTTTCTTCTTAGTACCTAATGCATTTTTCTTTTTTTTTATACCATTGCCCTTCTTTTGGTGGTCTGAATAAATTCTAGAAGTTTGTCCATCTATTTGAATGGGACCTTTTATAAATAGCCCTCAAGCCTCCACCAGTAACACAAGCAGTAAATTAACGGCCAGCACCGAGAAGTGCGTGAGCGCGGTCACAGCGGAGTTGTCATGGTAACGCAGCTGCGACTTACCGGCTGTCAGCAAGCGCGGGTGACGGTGAACTGTCATGTTGACAGTGACGGGTGTCGACTGGTCCGCCGGGACTGTTATTGTAGTGTAGGGTGGGATTGAGTAGCTGTAAAAAGAAAGAAGGTATGGTACGGTCCTTTTAAGATAATCTAGGTTAGCTATATTAAGAGGTAAGGTTTGCCTAAGGTGGACTGAAAATAGTAGTAATTTTGAATTATTCGACGGCTTTTTATACCAGAAGTATCGATTTTATGTGATCATAAAAGCATTCTGCGTTCAAACATCCGTCTTCTGTGCTCAGCCGGATAATTATGATTCTCTTTTTAAGGTTTATATAGTCTGGCCAAATTAGACCAGAAAATAGGGGTAAGGTTGCACTTATTCCCACCCGGCTGAAAATAGGGGTAAGGTTACACTTATTCTCACCCGGCTTAAAATTGGTACTGTTCAAAACACCATTATAAATGAAATGTAAAAAGTCCTCATCGATCCGCCACCTTGATAAAAAAATATTTGAGGTCAAAGGTCACAAAAACAGGTTTTTCGCGATTTTCAGCAAAACACTGCTACTAACAAGGCGTTTAAATAAAAATGTATAATTTTAACTTGGCAGTGAAAGTTGAACTTACCCAGAAGCAACAGCAGTAATATTGAACTGCCCAGGTAGCAACATGCGCCAGAAGTAGCCATGCTCTGTTGTGCGAACTACGTGATCGTTGCCGTCCACTCTAATTTGTTATGAATATTGACTTACCCAGAGGCAACAGCAGTAATATTGAACTGCCCAGGTAGCAACATGCGCCAGAAGTAGCCATGCTCTGTTGTGCGAACTACGTGATCGTTGCCGTCCACTCTAATTTGTTATGAATATTGACTTACCCAGAGGCAACAGCAGTAATGTTGTACTGCCCAGGTAGCAACATGCGCCAGAAGTAGCCATGCTCTGTTGTGCGAACTACGTGATCGTTGCCGTCCACTCTAATTTGTTATGAATATTGACTTACCCAGAGGCAACAGCAGTAATATTGAACTGCCCAGGTAGCAACATGCGCCAGAAGTAGCCATGCTCTGTTGTGCGAACTACGTGATCGTTGCCGTCCACTCTAATTTGTTATGAATATTGACTTACCCAGAGGCAACAGCAGTAATGTTGTACTGCCCAGGTAGCAACATGCGCCAGAAGTAGCCATGCTCTGTTGTGCGAACTACGTGATCGTTGCCGTCCACTCTAATTTGTTATGAATATTGACTTACCCAGAGGCAACAGCAGTAATGTTGTACTGCCCAGGTAGCAACATGCGCCAGAAGTAGCCATGCTCTGTTGTGCGAACTACGTGATCGTTGCCGTCCACTCTAATTTGTTATGAATATTGACTTACCCAGAGGCAACAGCAGTAATGTTGTACTGCCCAGGTAGCAACATGCGCCAGAAGTAGCCATGCTCTGTTGTGCGAACTACGTGATCGTTGCCGTCCACTCTAATTTGTTATGAATATTGACTTACCCAGAGGCAACAGCAGTAATATTGAACTGCCCAGGTAGCAACATGCGCCAGAAGTAGCCATGCTCTGTTGTGCGAACTACGTGATCGTTGCCGTCCACTCTAATTTGTTATGAATATTGACTTACCCAGAGGCAACAGCAGTAATGTTGTACTGCCCAGGTAGCAACATGCGCCAGAAGTAGCCATGCTCTGTTGTGCGAACTACGTGATCGTTGCCGTCCACTCTAATTTGTTATGAATATTGACTTACCCAGAGGCAACAGCAGTAATGTTGTACTGCCCAGGTAGCAACATGCGCCAGAAGTAGCCATGCTCTGTTGTGCGAACTACGTGATCGTTGCCGTCCACTCTAATTTGTTATGAATATTGACTTACCCAGAGGCAACAGCAGTAATGTTGTACTGCCCAGGTAGCAACATGCGCCAGAAGTAGCCATGCTCTGTTGTGCGAACTACGTGATCGTTGCCGTCCACTCTAATTTGTTATGAATATTGACTTACCCAGAGGCAACAGCAGTAATGTTGTACTGCCCAGGTAGCAACATGCGCCAGAAGTAGCCATGCTCTGTTGTGCGAACTACGTGATCGTTGCCGTCCACTCTAATTTGTTATGAACATTGACTTACCCAGAGGCAACAGCAGTAATGTTGTACTGCCCAGGTAGCAACATGCGCCAGAAGTAGCCATGCTCTGTTGTGCGAACTACGTGATCGTTGCCGTCCACTCTAATTTGTTATGAACATTGACTTACCCAGAGGCAACAGCAGTAATGTTGTACTGCCCAGGTAGCAACATGCGCCAGAAGTAGCCATGCTCTGTTGTGCGAACTACGTGATCGTTGCCGTCTACTCTGATTTGAGCGTTCTGGAAATATTATTACATAATTGAGTGTTTTATAGTGTTCATACAAAATATTTATTAGATTTTTTTTTTTTAAAAACGTTGACCCACACTAGGAATTTCTCCTGTATCGTGGGTGCCTTCACAAACATTTAAACTCACATACACAAATACCCCGACCCGGAACAACTATCTGTAGGTCATACAAATATTTGTTCCGTGCGGGAATCGAACCTGCGACACGCATCGCAGCAGTCCATTGCTTGAGCCACTGCGCCAACCGTGCCGTCGTCACAGCACTTTGAGCGACTACTTTTGATCGGTTATATTGGTACAATTACATTCCATTTTATGTCTATAACTTTACGATGATATAGCTTTATAGTCATTTTTTTTTTTATAATAATAGTATTGGGTCCAGACATGTTTGCCACATGATGTGACGTGCAAATATGTAGAAAAAAAACATAATTAATGGAAACAGTCCCTCATGTCCATAATAACTATAAATTGAACAAATAAAGAATAAAAAATTTTCATCACATCATTGGTCACCTACATATTTAAAAACCCTAAACCTAACTTTTATTGTTGATTGTAAAATAAAAATTCTAATATACTGTTAGCGTACCTATTTTATACCAATACGTGGACAAAGCGAAACCCTTATGTTTTAGGGTTCCAGGACAATTGTAGGCAGCAGGAACTTACCTTGACAGGTTCCCCAGCCTCATCCACCACGAGTCCAGTAACACCGATGTGGGTCTGCTCAATAAAAGACAAGAGAGCATCCTTGTTCAGATGCCAGTACTTCGGCAGATCAGCCGCGGGTGGATACTTGCAGCAGGACAGCTCGAACGTCACCTCGAAACAGTTTGAGTGAACGTAGTTGAAGTCTTGCATGCCACCTGGAAAACCAGTTATAAGTAAGATTAAGTGCTTAGCTTTTGCTGAGCGCTTTCTTTAACACTTTCCCTGCCAAGTTCGAAATATAATTTTTAATTTGTATGCCCGAAATTGCCAAGTCATGTATAGCTACGTATACCGACGACTAAGAGGTGGGTTGTCGCCACACAAACGAATTATTGTTCGACCGGTATGCTGGATGCTTAGCACCGAAAGTGTTTGATGGCGTTTAAAATCCACTGAGCAGTTAAGAAGTTATAAGCGGACTTACAAACCGATGAGAAGACGACATTTATGTGAGAAGTTTTTGTGCCCAGCGCGTACGTTACATACGAGTATGTTGCAATACCTTTTCCTTTTTCAGTAGTTTTGGGTCTATAGGGTACGAACACAGAAACATTTTTATACAATGACATGTAGAAACGGGGTCGCGGCAGGCCACTAAAGAGATGGCGGGACGAACTAATCAGGTTTAGTTAGAACTGGAGGACGCACGGGATCGCGAGAGATGAAAAATGTGAAAGGAGGCCTTTGCTCAGGAGCAGGAGTGGGACAGAGCAGGCTATGAAGAAGAAGATTATTAAAGAATATCAGCTATCAATTAATAAACCTATACAAAAGGCTTGGGCCCAAACAGCCAAAGACGGAGATAAATGAAAAGAGAAAAGGGAGGTCTTTGCCTTGCAGTGGGACACATCAGACTCATAATAAAAGTTACAAACCTTGCACAGAATACCAGTTCGCTCCATTAGTAATGCCTTCATCAAAGTTCTCCGGTGGGCAGGTGTTACCCGCGCGCATTTGCTCGTTACGGGACGCATATACGTTAGCCAAATGCTTGAACAGCGAATCGTCCGGGGATCGACTCTCTTCGCAACAATCCTTGCCGGTACTGAAAGGATGATATAATTGTTTTAGAATAAAGACACTGTCGCACTCAGAGAGCTTTAATGATTTAGGCCATCACTTAGTAAAGGTTTTGACAGTTTTGTCATACAAAAGTATGTCAAATCTTTACTAAGTGACGGCTTAAGTAATCGTAAAATTTCTCTCAGTACCGCAGTTAGTAAAGGTTTGACAGTTTTGTCATACAAAAGTATGTCAAATCTTTGCTAACTTACGGCGTCACTGATTGAGCGCCTCAATATAGACACAATTAAAAAGCCATTGTTTTATGTACAGATGGTGTTCTTAAGGCGCGCCAGGAGTTAAGTAAATATCTCTGAAATCGCTGCGATCACAGAGCTTTAATGATTACTTTGGTCATCACTTAGTAAAGGTTTTGACAGTTTTGTCATACAAAAGTATGTCAAATCTTTACTAAGGGACGGCTTAAGTAATCATTAAATATCTCGGAGTACCGCAGCTAGAGTGACTAGTTGGTTGAGTAGTCGCAAGCGCGACTGCTTAGGTCCTGGGTTGGGTTCCCGGGTCGGACAGTTTTTTGGGTTTTTCTGTCTGTTGTCATATGATGTCAGCAACATAGAAGGGGCCCGAAAGGTCCGACGCCGGTCGGGCCTGCGGGCTGTTGTAAGAGATACCGCGGCCTCGACATAAAGGGCTAAGAAGGAACATGGGTGGTTTTTAGCCAGTAGAAGGCTGACACTCCCTTTCGCTCTGCCCAAGAGCGGGAAGGGTTATTTGATGATGTGCCAACACAAAAAAAAAATGGCATCATGCTCAGCTGTCACAATAGTTAATTTTCAGTAACTAATCTAGTACAAATCTAGACATTCTCATTAATTTAATCGGATGAGACCATGCGCTCAGCAGTAGCGCTTCTGATAAGTAGACCAACTAAACACTAAATAATCTAAATCAACTGATAATAACAAACCTGGAATCATCATACGGATAGCTAGCAACCACAGCCCCTCCATGCAGGTTGCCGGACAGCACAAACTGCTTGCCGGTCACCCATCTCATAAGGGCCACGGTCTCCGGTTGCCGACTACCGTACAAGTACTCGTCATCATTGGACTTGTGTTTGTCGAACTGGTCAGGGAAGTCCCTGTTTAGGTCCACGCCTTTAGCGTTGTTTCTGCCGACGTATTCTCGAAGGGACTCGCAATTGTTTTCCTGTAAGAGAAGTAAATAATAGATAAGTAAGAGGAAATGCGGGAGGTCCTTTCTCCATAGAAACGCTCTCGCCTGTTTTCTTTCTTGTTCAATAATAAACAATAACAAACAAAGGTACTTTCGCAAAGTTAAGATTATGCTAAGTCTCACGTTGCTATGTGAAATATAAGATCCTAATGAGGCGGACACGGTGATAAGTCGTTCAGAAAGTCGCTAATGAACCTGTGTACCTGAATAGAATTGTATGAACAGATTTATGACTTTATGTATAGACAATGCAACAGAAGTTTATAAAGACACGGATAGGTACCTGACAGACGGTAGTCTATAGATGTAGAAGACGTGAGTTGGTGTATTTAAACGAAAATTTTGAAAATTATAAGCCCGAAATATTTTGGAGTAATTTCATGTTTTAACCTTTGATATCGTACACGTACTTAATCGTGGATCCACGAACTAAAGTAAAGTTATATGATATACAAATAAAACGGGTAAGGTATTTCTATCGAGGATCCGGGTTCAAGCTGTATGTTTAAAGAATTGCGCAGATCCAAGTTAATACTAAAGGTCAAACATTTTTAACGTTTTAAATATTTGCTTTTACTCAATTTGTCTAAAATCTTGAGCTTAGCACCATAGGCAGAAACTGCCTCTAGCCAGAATGTGTTTATAAACAACGAATTTAATCGACTGCAATCGCCAATCCCTATAACAAGTTATTAATACTTAGACAATGATCAACACTACCGTGGTATTGTTGATCGAAGTATTAATACGACAGTTTTCTGTACCGTTCATTTTAACGGTCACTGAGACCATATTTAGCAACGCTTGACAGCCGACAGAAGCGTATATGAATACATATTGCAGTAATTTAATTATCAGTACACATGTCGACACAAAAGAGCTATGTAACACATCCAGTATAACCTGACCTCGCTTTCTATGATCTTCCCGTAGAATGAGAGATCAGCTAAATTTGGTATTTATAGCATGATTGACCGTCATGCGTACAAATGAATGCATCAACATATTGATGCATTCGTATTCGTCTGATAATTAAGACGATTAATTAACCTTTAACTCATTAATTCATAAATAACATTGCACACAATTGTAGCCTTTATTTTAGGTGTATTTAAGGTTTAGCGTTTAGGGTTTTTAGCGCACATATCAAGCGACACACTTTTAAGACATACAATAATAGACTCTATTTTATAATACACTATTTTTTTATTTTATAATAGACTATTTTATTTATTCTATAATAGACTCTATTTTGAGTGCATTTAGGGTATGGTTTAAGTTGACCTATAAAATAGAGTAGGTGGAAAGTTTCAGTGTTTATGAAGCAGTGTTCTATTTATCTGAAGTGAAGTCAATGACATAAGTATTGTGCAGTTGCAATAATAATTTCCCTGTCTCAGTCCATATGGTGATAAGGCGTAAAGGTGATAATAGCATTTCATATTGCATTTTAGAGAGGGTTAGTAGATAAATTTTTTTTAGCAATATGGTTTATTTTCGTAAGCTGGAGTAAACTTTTGAACCGCAAGAAATGATCTGCTATACAAGATAATTGAAAGTTATTGGAGAGGGGTGAAACAGGTTATAATCATCCAGCATTTCATAAAACTGCCACAGTTAGGACATGGGTCTCCTCTCTCAAATAGGGAGAGGATGGTAATCCTATATGCACGTCCAGCATGGATGCGACATATCTTCGAAGTAGTTCGAACTATCGGTTTTCCCACGATGTCTTCCTTCACCGGTTTGGAAGCAGTTATGATGAAACAAATGACCCTCAACTACAGTGGCTGGGTTCGAATCCACGACCTACGACATGAAAGTCGGAGCCGACACCACTGAGTCACGACTGCTTTCAGAACATGAGGTCATGGGGTCCACTTTAGCCGATCATAATCACACTTCACACTAATGTTATAAAGGTGAAAGTTTGTGAGTGTGTATGTTTGTTACTCTTTCACGCAAAAACTACTGAATGGATTGGGATAAAATTTGGTACACAGATTGTTTAGAACCTAGAGTACGTAAACACATAGGATAGTTTTTATCCCGATTTTATCTTCCCGTGGGATCATTTTCGAGTTGTAGCGGGCGAAGCCGCTGGCAACAGCTAGTAGAAAATAATAAAGATTGAGTTAAAATTCGTAAAAAAAAAAACTTAAAAACAAAAACTTTTTTTCTTGTTACAGACGAAATTACTATTATGAAAGGCCCATTTTACGAATTTTAACGCAATTCATATTATGCTATGCTAAAGTTGCTATTTTAGACCCCCAGGTAATAACTACCGTGATTAACAGGCTGTTGACATGTACGGTAGTGGTACAAGTTTAGTGTATATGACAATGTTCATATAAAGTGTAGTTTAGAAAGCGAAAAGATGAGTTTGTCATGGTTGGCCTGTGGATGGGTGACGATCCATTACAGACCAAGTTTCATCTAAGCCTCGGAAAGCACATAAAACGTTAGAACGTTAAGCAGTTGGCGGCTGTAAATTCTAGATTTTTGAGTTGTCCCCAACTGATTGAGCTGTAATTTTTGCATGTCATTGTAATATGTTTAGTTTGGATGACAATGCATAGTCAGCTAAGTGACGTCATTATCTAAATCCAATACGGCGGACTCCGAAAGATGGTGGACTATAGTTATTTTTCGCAGTCCCATGATATCAATTAAAACGATTTGCAGAGAAGGTTATGAATAAAATATATATTTATTATTGGTCGTTAATAGCGTAGGTACCATTTAAATTTTTTTGTTCAATACGGCATTTCATGGTAGCACTTTACAGTAATTTACGAACTGAAAATAATCCACGCTTCATAGGCTTAATAAATGCCGCAGAAAAATTGTTTCCAATTATACACGGTAAAAAAAAACTCGAGAGAAAATTACATAAATTGAGAAAGGCTTGTTGTAGACTTGTAGCACATAATTGTGCGAATTTAAGGGGCAACAGAAGCTATAGGTACGCAAGTTTTATAATGCGTTAAAGTATATGATTCACTGCAGTAAACAAAATCATAATAAATATATGATGTTCTTCAGGATATACGCTAGTGACCTATTGTGCTGAAAACATAATACAACTAATTTTACTCGATAGAAAAAAATCGCGAAGATACCTCTAAAAATTTCTTTTAACGAGTAAAACCATACTAAAATACATGTGATCGTTCTGATTATTTAGCAAATAATTCTACAAGCAACATACTAAGGTCATAGTGTTTTATTTATTAGGCCAATCAATAATAGTTTTTTTGTAAGACACATATTCTTATTCCCGAACATAATTTTGTGTGGTCCAAAAAAACGGGCTGGACAGTCCTTACCATTTGAAACGTATACCGTTACCTTACGAAATAACGAGCGTGCATTGCGGGGATGCGTTTCGCGGTCGCGGGGAGTGACGCAAGGTCCCGCAGTCGTTCCACGTCGCTGGCATTTATTGTCTCGGAACATGGGTGGTGGTTTTAGTTAGTAGAAGTTTGACACTCCCTTTCGCTCTGCCCAAGAGCGAAAATAGAGGGTTTTATGGATATTTTTTTAATTATTATAATTCTGTAAGTATTGGCTGATGCTTAAACACGTAATTATAAATGTATGTAATGTATAATCGACGGCACTGTTTGCGCAGTGGCTCAAGCGATGGACTGCTGCACTGGATATTGGTGTATGTGAGTTTCAATGTTTGTGAGTGTGGGGAAAAGTTAAAAACAATTATACTCACGATAACAAACAACTTTTACTAAGCTACCAAGCCAACTGAAATCGCGAAAAATTTTTTGCTGTGCAGTACCGTACATTTTGACCAGTTACCATAAATCGGCCACTAATTACCAGTCACTCTATAAATAAACGTATTACGGTCGCGAATCATATTTTGTTCCACATACAAACTGACCTGCAAATTGCAAAAAAGCTTACAAAAATATCAAGTTTTGCGAATATTGCTACTTAAGTTTAAAGATATTTTTATTCTCAAAAAAGACACAAAGTACAAAGTCACTTACATGAGAACAGATGTCCTTAAGCTAATATTAGTAGTTAAAAAGTTCGTCACTGCGTTACACATTATTCAGTAGTTATATTTACTTAAATTGAATGCAAAAATGCAATTGTTGTATTTTTGTTGTATATTTACTTACAGAGGAGGGGCTCGTGGCTTAATAAGAACTGCCACTCGGGTCGATCATTAGGTTAAGCTGCGCTTGCCTAGGTCGATCTGTGGATGGGTGACCGCCCATTACTTTTTATGACTACTTGTATGGGTTAATTCGTAACCATGTTCCTCAAATACGAGCGAAATCTTCTCGTTTTCCCTCCTGGTTTAGCCCATCGCTTATTAATTTATTTAAGAAAAAAGAACGTGCTTGGATAAGGTGGAAAAAATATGGTAACTTGTCTGATTATGAAACCTTCTCAAATAATCGTAAAAGTTTCAAATTAAGTTGCGAAGAATGTTTTAAACGGTACATAAACTCGGTCGAAGACAGTATACCTCTCAACGTCAAACACTTCTGGTCATATATATCCAACCGCAAAGAAAGGTCGGGTATTCCGGCTACTATGCACTGCAATAATACTCCATCTAGTGATCCTACCGAAATATGTAATCTCTTTTCGACGTTTTTTAAATCTGTTTACGAGCCCTCAAATTTTCACCCCAAAAATTGGCAGCCGCCCAAAAAATTTGCTGATAAATCTATATCCCTCCCAAATATTAACCTTAGCAAGGATGAAGTACAAACTGCGCTTAAAGCTTTAGACCAAACCAAAGGACCTGGTCCGGACGGTGTGCCGCCCATTTTCTTTAAAAATACTGCCACTACTATCCACTTGCCACTACATATAATTTATAATAAGTGTTTAGCCGAAGGAGTTTTTCCCTCTGTATGGAAGAGAGCTTTCATTATTCCCATATATAAGAGTGGTGATAAAACCGATATTAAAAACTATCGGCCTATTTCGATACTGTCCACTTTGTCAAAGCTTTTTGAGAGTCTTGTGCATAGCTCGCTATTTCCCTATCTGCGTAATCTTATCATTCCAGAACAGCACGGTTTTGTTAAATGTCGATCAACCACCACAAATCTTATGATTTTTACAAATTACTTATTTGAGAAGATGGACAACCGCATCCAAGTTGATGCAGTGTACACGGATTTTCAGAAGGCTTTTGACAAGGTGGACCATAAATTGCTTTTGGATAAAATTGCCTTCAACGGCATCAGAGGTAGTTTGCTTAGGTGGTTTGCGTCTTATATATTTAACAGAACTCAAAAGGTTGTCGTAAACGGTTATGAGTCAGACTATTTTGTCGTGGAATCTGGTGTGCCCCAGGGATCCGTGTTGGGCCCACTCCTCTTCATTCTATTTATTAATGATATTAAATCCTGTTTTATAAACTCAGCCTTCCTAATGTACGCCGATGATATGAAAATTTATAAATCTTGTTTGAATATTCATGATTGCCTACTACTTCAAGAGGATCTCCATAGACTCCCTCAATACTGCCTAGATAACAAGTTACAAATCAGCTTACCTAAATGTAATTCTATATCATTTACCAAAAATAAAAATATAATTCATTTCACGTATACCCTGCATGGTATTGCTTTGAAAAAAGTTGAGTTCACACGAGACCTTGGAATATTGCTGGATTCCAAATTACACTTTGATGTTCATATTGAAAATGTTATTAGCAGGGCCTTTCGGATGTATGGTTTCGTCATGAGATCGTCTAAGGACTTTAAAAAAATATCTACTTTCTTATTTTTATACAAAACCCTGATTCGCTCCCAGTTAGAATATGCTGTTCCTATTTGGAGTCCTTTCTACGACAAATACTCACATAGTCTTGAAATGGTTCAGAAAAAATTCTTACGTACCGTGCAGTATAAATTTTATCACTCGAGAATTTCTTATTTACAACTACTCAACCAGCACACTCTCTTGAGCTTAGAGTCCAGACGTACGCTCCTCATGGCCATGATGCTGCATGGCATTTGTAATAATAAGTTTGATTGTAATGAACTTACCAATAAATTATGTTACGTAGTACCTAGAACTGTTATACGGCGGGAGGTGCGCGTTCCTCGTCTGTTTCACACTGAGAAGTGCAAAACAAACGCCGGTGAGCGGGCACCTCTCCGTCGCCTTGTAGTAACTTATAACACACACTTTACCGATTCAGATATTTTTGCATTCTCTCCTGCAAAATTAAAAAAAACGGCTATAGCTCTGCTTACCGACAACCTTTCATAACTTGGTTTTTTTATTTTCTTTTAATTCACAAATTAATATATGTGACCGCCCGTCCTTTCGTCTTTTAAGTATGTATTTGAAATTTGAATCCGTGGACAATAGTGTGGGTTATACGTTTATTAAATTTATCCATTTAGCTGCGATATACAAATTGTAACGTGTAACTGTTTTTTGTCCCTAAATAAATAAATAAATAAATAAATTACATACAGAGTTTCCTCCGTGCCTCGGAAAGCACGTTAAGCTGTTGGTCCCGGGTGCCATATATAGATCTTTGGCAGTCGTTACGGGTAGTCAGTGACCTGAAAGTCTGACATCCAGTCTTACCAAAGGGTATCGTATTACCTAGTATTAACTGGGTTGTGGAGGTCAGATAGGCAGTCGCTCCATGTAAAATACTGGTATTCAGCTGCATCCGGTTAGACTGGAAGCCAACCCCAATATAGTTGGGAAAAGGCTAGGCAGATGAGATGATTTACTTACATTGAATGCAGTGTTGTTCGCAAATCGATACTAGAAATATCAAATTACGTAAGCGACATCATCTTTCTGTTGGATTTGCACCGCTCACATCATCAGCACCAAAAGTCAAAAATTGTGGTTACGGTATTTCTTATTTCCGGTACTGAAATGCCACTGTTGCTGGTTTAGTTAGTTCATTTCGTAGGTTACTTTAACATCGATCGTATCAATTTTTTTATTTTGGAAATTCGATACGGTTTGGAATTCCCCGCATACCGGACACTGAGCTAAAACCCCGGAAATGTCCAGTTCCAATTTTAGTCTAGTTCAAATAAATGCTTTGAGCTTGAAGAACACCGGCAATGCATTTTGTTCTGATCCCAGCCTTTTTATTAAAATAGCATGTTTTGGTCTTATTTTTTTTTTTATTAATTTGTTTTATCCTGTATGAAACCAGAAGATATGAAGAAACAGTACTTATTAGTACTGTTTCTTCATTTCTTCTTTTTTTTATGGGGCTGGCTCCCGCTCTGGGCAGAGCGGTAGGGAGTGTTTGACTTCTACTACTGTATAAAAACCACCCATGTTCCATCTTAGCCCTTTTTGTTGAGGCCGCGGTATGTCTTTGGAACAACCAGCGGCCCCGACAGGTTCTGATCGCAGCCTTTGGTACATTATGATTATCTGTCTAACCTTTTCGGAAGTGTGCTGGGGTCGGCTTCCAGTTTAACCGAATGCAGCTCAATGCCAGTATTTTTACATGGAGCGACTGCCTGTTTGACCTCCACAACGACCAAAACTGTACCTACTGTGTAATATGATGCCCTTTAGTAAGACGGGTCCGTCAGACTTCTTGGCCAAATCACAGCCGGGACCAACGGCTTAACGTGCTTTCCGAGGCTCGGAGGAAACTCGTATACGTAATTTATTTTCTTTCTCTTTCCTTCTTCATGGCAATCTGTTGGTCACAACAATAAGCTTACTGCTATGTCCGATACTAGAGCATCTGTCAATGCTTTTTACCTTGGTGAGACACTTCTCTGGTGGGCGTCTCAATCCATCCTGGTGAATCTGTCCCTTAAAGTTGGGACACTGTGTCTCTTCAAGCTTTTATATTGAAGGGCTTGATCTCCACTGAGTTTGAGGGCAAGCTCATTTTTATGGTTTGAGAGTCTTTTCTGGTAGTTTGTGCTATACTTTGCTATTTCCTGTTCGACAGTTGTTACGTTTAGGTCAAGGTATAATTTTGTTACTGATGTCTGAGGGATGTTAATAAAAATGGTCTTCATTGTTTTGGTTTGGAATCTTTCCAGTATCTCTTTATTACCGTGATACGTAATAAGTGGTCGCAGCCTTTTTTTTTGAGAGTGGGAAATCAACAAATGATTGATCCTCCCGCTCTGGGCAGAGAGGTAGGGAGTGTCAGATTTCTCCTAACTAAAAACCACCCATGATCCTAGTTAACCCTTTGTGGCGAGGCCGCGGTATCTCTTACGAACAACCCGCGAAGCAACCTGAATAAAACCCACAATTATCTAATTAGCTGCTACTAATGACCGTACATGTTCTACCACTGTTGCGTGTAGATCATAAGATAAAACAATAGAAATCTATTTCAAACAAAAGGTATTACAAACAATGCACAGATGAAAAGCATGTAGTTCATGCTTGTTTTAATGTGTTATGTTTGTCATGCTAATTTTATCTATTTGTATAGGTATGTGATTTCATGGCTTTGAATTTGTGTTTAGGCCATCGAACATTATCTTATGTGTCATAGTCAGTTTATATTTTTGTTTGATATACCTTCATTCGCCTTCTGGCCGTATTCCCTGTCTCCTGGCCTATATGAGCTGAGATTAGTCATCGGCGTGGGAGATATGACAAGTGTGTGCGTATCTGCGTCATCTGCGGCATCTGCGTCATCATCGGACTACGGGTGCACTCTCATAGTTCGATGCAACAGCAATCCGATACAACCGGAGAGATTTCAGGCGCAGTACTAATGCCTTATAATATGTACTATCCGAGGCACGGGGCTATCATGCAGCTAACTTTCCAACTTAGAGAAATTTCCAATGGAAAAATCTAATAGCTGCCTATCTAACTAACTACCTACCCAAAAAAATTAAAATATCCTATGTCCGTCTCCTGGTTCTAAGCTACCTCCCCAAATTTTCAGCCAAATCGGTTCAGCCGTTCTTGAGTTATAAATAGTGTAACTAACACGACTTTCTTTTATATATACATATATTATATAATTATATAGGTATATTTTGATTTTAAGGAGGAAAAGACAAGGAAAAGAAGTCTGGCTCGTTTTTAGTGAGCGAAGTATTATAGACTGGTTCAGTACTCCAAAGCTTCATTACTCAAGAGTTTATTATTTCTTCAAAATTATCAGTATAATATTTATATTTATTAAGCCTCTTAAGAATAATCTAAACAATGTAAGAACATAATAACAAAACAACTTGAACTCAATTTACAAGTACGGATAAACTTGTCCAAGGATAAACTGAATTATGGAAATAATTGATTTATTACTGAATACAAGCCAAAGTTCACAATTGAACATAAACATTAATAAAGATTTTGTAGGTTTTTGCTTTGCATTATTTTTAACACATAATATAAAAAGACTCCTGTAATCCCCGCAGGGTTGGCAGAGGTATTCAACTAAGTAAAGATTAAGGCCAAAATTAAGACAGGCTAAATAAAGACGGGGGCGAGGGGGGGGGGCTATTGCCATTAACTGGGCACAAATCCAGACCCCGTGGTTACTGAGAAATTCCTGATGGAAAAAACTAACACACTTTGCAGGACACGGGAATCGAATTCAGGACATGCAGTCGTGCTTGCGACCGCTAGACCAACAAGGTTAACTCTTTGTCAAATGAAAAAAAAATACACAATAAACTGTCTAGTGACAGTAGGAAATACCTAAACTATTATGTAACCTTGAGTAGGTCATTTTTTACGAAGTTGTTTATCTGCTACTTATTTGGACGGTGTACCTTAATGAATGTACTCATAAGTAATACTTTCTTTTTACGTATATGTAGAGCATATACCTAGTAAGTGAAGAAATTCAGATCAGATAACTTATTTATAAGTAAAGTAGAACTGTTGCGTTTCTTATGTCCTTTACGTTGAGGAAAGTACAAAGAGTGGTGGCGATGAGGTCATTGATATGGAGTGGAACATGGATGTGGTTTCAACCCATTAAGCCACTGTCTAAAATCCAAATCTAATTAGTTGGTCAGATAGATTTCCAAAAAATATTGGAAACGTATTTTTTCTTTTTTCACGTAAGCAAACAATGAAGACGATACAGTGCTTTGAAAACTCGTGTGACGTCATATTCTAAGACATTAGTATGTAATTTTTTAGCGTTTAGTGACATCACAAACCCCCACTCAAATCTTTGACGCGTTTTATCTTCGTCAATTTTGATTGATTTGAAAAAAAAAATAGGTATCCAATATTTTTCGATTATCTAACAGACGGACTAATTAGAACCATATTTTTTTTTAAGTCACATATCCCTATTAATTTTGTTGCTAAGAGTATATTTTTTATTAATGGAACTTTCCCTCGCTCACTGATGAGAAAACTCATGGACATGTGCATACTTTCTACCCTCACCTATGGAGTGCAGACAGTCACTAACCAAGCATCTAAACCCCACATTCGGGGTCTGTCAGCCAGCAATGAAGTGCTGTATCTTTGAAGTTAAACTTACTGATTTTATCAGGAATTTGACACTGCATTCAAATACTCAAATTGCCAGCGTAGGGCACACGGCTGCCAAGCTCAAATGGAACTGGGCTAGGAACAAACATCTGTTGCATGCCAGAGTAGCTACGTATGGGCTAAAGTAATCAAACAATGGCTCCCACATTCGGCCCACGGGCAGTGGGTGGGTTTTAATTTTTTTTTTTGCAGGTACATACAACATTCATGTTGGGATCATAATAAATAGCTTAATGGGCATCTCTTCCTTTCCTAAGGTCCCAGTAAAGTCATAGAGAAAAAATACTTAAATAATTATAATATTATTATTTTTTAATCATTATTACAAAACAATAACATAATTATGTATTAGAACAATATCAATTGATTGGATTGAATTTAAGCGAGGTAAACATTTTCCTTTAGTTCCCAATTAACAAAAGGAAAATGTTTACTTCTTTTAATTTGTGCAATATGAAGTTATTATTACTTTTAATGGAACAATCATTTATTGTCTACTAATTCAACAAGATTTATGAAGATAATTATGAATGTATAATATTTTTTTAGAGGGGATTTCCTCATTACTAATGAGTGAATCCCCTCTAAAAATATATCAAATTAATGAGAGTATAATCTATTATTATTATTGTGTGAAACCAATAAATACTTTTTATTTCTTTCAAATTAACCCATCACAGGGTTCACAGGGGTCATCCTATAAAGAAATTAGGTTTTAGAGGCCACTTTTTATGTGATTTAGTGATTACTTGCAATTAACACTAAATTATTTTATTTATTGTTTCCAAGTCCCAATTTCTTGTACACTATTGCAGTTCATACAATATTTGTCAGGTTAAACAAGATAAGTGAGTATCTTTAAGTATTTTCATGTACATCCCTTCCTATGCATATTTAATGATAAAAATAATACACCACTAACTAAAAGAATTTGACCTTATTCTAGTATTTATAAGATTGCAAATTAAAGTTTTTCAATGACATTCAAATCTACCAGTTCATCACCATTCATATTGAATTAATGAATAATAACGTTATTCACAAAATTTCCTTTACATTTCTTTCTATGAATCATTGTCACCACAAATAAATGCCATTGATTTCCTCAGGTATGTAGGTTAATAGAAAAATATCAAAGATTGTACATAATTATAAAGATGTAAGGATAAATGTTTTAGGGAGCCACAGACAATAACTTTGCCAGCAAGCTAAATATTTGTTACTTTACATAAACACAAAAACTTGAGATAACTAGACTTACTGCTTTCTGTTGAGCAAATATTAAAGCTAAAAGAAACACATAGTTTACAAGTTAAGCTTCTACCAGCTATACAAACCTGTTGACACCACCCACTTAGTATTGAGAGACCAGTTTCTTACAAGAATTGTTTTAACATCTAAATTAATAATTAAGCTTCTTACCTCACTACTCTCAAATCCATCAGGATTTAATGACGGCATCAAGTGTATATCAGTTGTATTCACCAACTTGGTGACTCGGTCATCCTTGCCATAGTTCTCCAACAAATATTGGGCCAAGTATATCATCAGCTGACGGCCCACAGACTCATCTCCATGCATGTTGGCCACATACTTGAACGACGGCCGCTCGTAGTGCGGCGTTAGAACATCCTCGCTTATTTGCAGTACCCACAGTTGCCGTCCTTGCACAGACTTCCCAATTGAATACGACTTGATCAGATGCGGGTACGTCGACTCCCATTCACTCGTCAAATTCACCAATTCATCGTATTTCTGGTACTTAGGGGACACCAGGAAATTTTCCTCATTCTCCTCGATAGATCGAGGTACACAGCTATCAATAAATAGCGCAAATAACACAAATAAACACGTGTGAACGAGCAACATGTTTGCTCCTCTATAGAGAGCTAGTCATGTGCGTGAGGGTTTTTACCGTTTCCAGACGATATAAAAACGTAAACACTACTTTATCGCCGTAAACATGGTAGGCGGCACAACGTATAATGTAAATTAATTACAAAAATGATAAGAAGGGCAACAATAGGTATTTGTACGCTTTGACAGCTGACGCATTTCGTTCATTGTACGGATGACGGACAGACGGGGAAAGACTGTGTTGACAGACTCATTCAAATTTTTACATTGTCTGCAACCATTCAAAAAACTTTAAGCTAAATAACTAAACTCTTAATACGAGGGCGGGTCAATAAGTCCGTGACTTTTGGAATAAAACACAGATTTTTTGATAAAAAAATAATTTTATTTTTCAACGTAGTCTCCCTTGAGCTCTATACACTTTGTCCAACGCTTCTCCAATTTTTTTATCCCTTCCAAAAAAAAATGATTTGTCGAGGTCCTCAAAATAGGCCTTTGTTTGCGAGATGACTTCATCATTGGAGTCAAATCTTTTTCCACCAAGCCATTTCTTCAGGTTTGGGAACAAGAAGTAGTCGCTCGGAGCCAAATCTGGAGGAAAGGGCGGATGAGGGAGCAATTCATAGCCCAATTCATGGATTTTTGCCATGGCAACTGCACATGTGTGCACCCTTGCATTGTCTTGGTGGAAAAGAAGTTTTTTCTTGGCCAAATGAGGTCGGTTTTTTTTCAAATCGTAATTGAATCGGTCCAATAAGTTGATATAATATTCCCCATTGATTGTTCTTCCCTTTTGAAGGTAGTCAATGTGGATTATCCCGCGTGCATCCCAAAAAACAGTCACCATAACTTTATTGGCTGACAAACCCACCTTGGCCTTCTTTGGCGCCGATTCACCCTTAGAAACCCACTGTTTTGACTGTTGTTTGGTCTCTGGTGTGTTGTGATGAATCCATGTTTCGTCCACGGTTACAAAACGGCGCAAAAACTCCTCCATATTGCGATTAAACAACGCCAAACCTTCCTGTGAAGTTGTTACACGATTGCGTTTGTGGTCGACTGTGAGCAAACGCGGCACCCATCTTGCAGAAAGCTTTCTCATGCCCAAGTGATCATTCAAAATTGAAACCACTGAGCCATGCGAGATCCCTACGGCTTCCACAATCTCTCGCACTTTCAATCTTCGGTCGGCCAACACCATATCATGAATTTTTTCGATTGTTTCGGGTGTAGAGACCTCAACTGGGCGTCCAGGACGTTCGGCATCTTCAGTGCTTGTACGGCCACAACGAAATTCAGTAAGAAACCACTTTTTTACCATTGAAATCGATGGTGCAGAGTCCCCATTGTATTTATCAAGCTTAGCCTTGGTCTCGGTAATGGTTTTTTTTCGCAAGAAATATTGCTTAATAAGCACACGAAATTCACTTTTTTCCATTTTCTCCTCAAATTAGTGAGTAATCTGATAAAAATATCTGTCAAACACAAACTAACTGACGCAGCAAGTTTAAATTTTGACAGGAGTCAACTGACAGATGCCTGTTGACAGGAGCAGTGTTGCTGTTTCAGTAAAGAGGTCAGAAATTCAAAAAGTCACGGACTTATTGACCCGCCCTCGTACTTAACTTTTAACGAAACCCATTATACATTATAATAGGTTTTAATACATCAATTCATTACGATTCTTATGGTTTATGAAAAAATGCAAAATGAAAACTTATAATATTTAGACTTGAAATGTTTGTAAGTTATTTGTATTTAAGTTTTTATTAATTAAGTTATTATTTATTTATTTAGATACCGAACATTGTTATAGGCAGCAGTGTAACAACAGCCGAAACAACAACACACCAAACCAAAAACCAAGGACCCGGATTTATGGTAATTTATTTTACGTTGGTATCATTTCGGGCAGTCTGTTCTTTGACGTGTCATTTTATGTTGCGTTTCGTTTTAAGCAATAAGCTTCATGAAGTAAAGAAGCAAAAGATTTAAATATTACAAACATTTGTCGAGAGTAAATTATTATCTTGATTTCACATTTCATTGCATTAATACTGCTGTACTGGAATTAGTAAGGTTTCTCATTCTCTGTAGAATTGTTTATGAGTTCTATTCCAGCAGAAAAAATGCTCTATGAAGAACACTAGGTCTAAGGGACAGTGAATTATACTCCTTAAGGTGGAAGCTCACATCCGGCCCGCGAAATTCTAATTTTCTTACGTTTTTGGCAATTTGCAGGCCAGTGCTTGGTTGTATGTTTATGAAAATTTGATTTGCGACTGTAAGACGTATGAAGTTACCGAATTATAACCATCAAAATTACTAACTACTAAAGAACGACGACTAAATTACTAAAGAATGAGTTTTACATGCAAAAATCAATCTTGACATGAAAATGAACTTGGAGGGTTGTATTGATAATTTTGATGGTTATAATTCGGTAACTTCATACGTCTTACAGTCGCAAATCAAATTTTCATAAACATACAACCAAGCACTGGCCTGCAAATTGCCAAAAACGTAAGAAAATTAGAATTTCGCGGGCCAGATGTGAGCTTCCACCTTGTTAAGGTGGAAGCTCACATCTGGCCCGCGATTTTTGCATGTAAAAGTCATTCTTTAGTAATTTAGTCGTCGTTCTTTAGTAGTTAGTAATTTTGATGGTTATAATTCTTTGTTGTTGGAATTGAAAAATTCTTTTTGTGTTGGATAGTCCATTTATCGAGAAAGGTTTTAGGCTATATAACATCACGCTACAACCAATAGAAGTGGAGCACAAATGAAAAATGTTGCAAAAACGGGAAACGATAATCCTTTTCGAGAGCTTCCGTTGCGTGCGCTGCGAAAATGGTGTATAAGTTATTTATTATAATATAAGTTATGCAAAAATTATGTATAAAAGAAATGTTTCTCTTTAAAAGTTCTACAAAAAAGTCCGCGACAGCATTACCATTTTTTACTATTGAAATGAGGTTAAATAGAATTTTTATTTGCGAAGCTTATTTAACCCTTATGGTAATAATCTATATCTAAATAAATGTGTTAGTTAGAACGAAAATCTAATATAGAATATTTGTTCCTTTTACTCTACATATATAGTTTAAACAAATATCTTAGAAGATATTGCAGTGTTAAATGCCCGCGCGACAAAATAATTACGCGATCCGCCGACAATCGCGTCCCGATGTAGATACGTGGAGATTCTGGCCTCCGGGGGATTCAAATTCAAAATATTTATTGCACCATAATATTTACAAGGTGTTATTGTATATTGTTTTGGCAGCAGTGGTAGCCCAGTGGTGGCGGCCCCGACTTACGAACAGTTGGGTGTGGTTTCGAACCCAGGCAGGCGCATTACTTTATGTAATTTATTTCATACCACTCCTAGAGAGGAGGCCTGAGTCCCTGCAGTGGGAACAATATAGGCTGATGATGATGATAATTGTGTATTTAACAGTAAGAGATGGGTAGGTACCTACTTATAGTAATTCTCACTTTAATAATGTAATCTAAGGTTCTATCTAATATTAAAGAGAGGAAAAATTGTTTTTTTTTTGTTTGTTACGATTTAACTCAAAAATTACTCAGACGACTTTGAAAATTCTTTAAACATTAGAAAGCTAATTGAAAAATTACTACTATGTTGGAAAGTCCATCTATCGAGGAAGGTTGTAAGTTATATATTGTATATATTATTGTGACCGCAGACGAAGTTGCGTGGGTCTGCTAGTCATCAATAAAACTCCTAACTATTCATTTTTTGATCATTTTTTTTTATAAACGGTAAAATAGGTACCGCAAATCTATACTAATATTATAAAGCTGAAGAGTTTGTTTGAACGCTAAGAACTCAGAATTTACTGGTTGAAATTTAAAAATTCTTTTTGTGTTGGATAGTCCATAATTATCGAGGAAGGCTTTAGGCTATATAACATCACGCTACGACCAAAAGGTGTGGAGCATATATAATTAGCAGTAATTTCAAGTCTTAAATAAGTCGCCAAAATTACATAGCGAGCGTAGCAAGCTCCTAATAATAGCACTACATCGAGTAGGTTTATATTTTCTTTTGAGCATTCATATAGAAGTTATATGTATGTTATGTTATAGTTATATGTGTGTTTGTTATGTTATGTTAAAATGTTTGCGCACGTTCCCGAGAACGAGTATAAATTAGATTATTTTCATTCATTGATACTGTGGAACGGGACTTTGTTGAGAAAATAACAATACAAACATAAAAATAATGCAGTTTATTATCTCATTCTTTTCTGCCATTTATTATCTAAAATCATACAAGTATTGTGCGAATAAAACAGTAGGTAGGTACAGAATAACACAGGAACTTATTTCTAACAAATTCACTTACAAATGAACTTTACAATGATGAAAATAAGGGTCAATTTTAATTAGTTACAGCGTAGTTTGATACTGATTGTTTTTATTTTGTTTAAATATCAACCGTTTCTTTTGCAAAATATTCAGTTTTATTGACTGCCTCGGTGGTCTAGTGGTCGTAAGCGCAACTACTGAGCACGAGGTCCTGAGTTCAATCCCCAGGTCGGGCCAAGTGTTATTGGGTTTTCCATCAGGGATTTTACAGTGGCAGCTATGATTTGCGCCCGGTGGATGCCAATAGGAACGCCCGTTAAGTGCTTTGCATTCAATAATAACGACAGATTCCATAACTTATATATACTTATTTTTATTGTAGTTTTGCTAGTTTTTTTTACTTCACCTTCTTTAATAATTATATTATGTTTAATCTCAAAATACTGTACTTTATGCGTATTTTTAGAATATTATGTATTGTTTTGCTCCTCTAATACATTTTTGGTACTGGGGCCTAAAAGCCTTCACAACATTGTTAAAGCTATTTGTTATAATGGGGCTATATTTTAACAGCAGTAGACATAGTTTGACTTTAGAATACGAACTCTTTTGATAGTGAATAAAATTAGTCCTTTCACAGTATTTCTATCTCAGATTTAGCATCCCAATCACAAGCAATTACCTTTAATTTAGTTAAAATAATTTTGAAATGTTATGTTATTTAAAAGAATTAACAGAAATAACACGATGAAAAGTAATAATAAAAATGGAAACTGCGCGAAACGGCCATTTGTACTACATAACTATGGCGGTATGAAATATGACGTCACTTTTTTGTTGCACTGTCTTTGTATAGCACGTCATCGTAATTTAAAATCAGTTAAAACTAAACAATTTATTGAATGATTTTATTACTTTTTTTACTAATCGTGTTATTTATTTTAGTTCTTTGATATAACATAACATACTTAACGATTTTTTTACAGTAGTCAAATGGCCAATTCTAATAAAAACACAATGAACTTTACTGGCGCTAAAATAAGGTTACCTTAAGATCGCTACTGTCCAAGGTAAAAAACTTGAAAAGACTTGGTCAAGACTTAGGCGGCGTCCTAATTGGCACCGGTCGTACTATCAAACGATGCGTTCCCGTCGTACGACAAGATTAAACACACTAGTTTCTTCAGTGTGTCCTAATAGAGCTTGCGAGTGAGCGTGCGACCACAGTAAAATGCCTAAAACGATCGTACGAGTCTAATCAAAGCTACAAATCTGGTGGAGATGAGAGAGAACCCAACGTTCGGTCGTACGATCAGCTAGGACACCACTTGGACAATCGACGATTTCATCGCACGACGATGAACGCATCGTTTGATAGTACGATCAGCTAGGACAACACTTGGACCATCGATGATCATTTTCATCGCGCGACGATGAACGCATCGTTTGATCGTACGACCGTTGCCAATTAGGACGCCGCATTATTTGTTGTTACTATTACTAGCAAAATAACAATGGCAAACAAGCCATTGAAATATAGTATAACTAGACATCTTTTTACTCTAAAATTAATAAATACAACAAAAAAACATACCAACTGACGACACGGTTGGCGCAGTGGTTGAGCGATTGACTGCTGCGCAGCATGTCGCGGGTTCGATTCCCGCACGGAACAAATATTTGTACGACCTACAAGTATTTGTTCCGAGTCTGGGTGTTTTTCTATCTATAATATGTATATATTTACAAAAAAAAAAAATGTATTTAAGTAGTTTATCAGCCATCTCGTTACCATAACACAAGCATTAGGTTGCTTAGCTTGGGACTAGATGGCGTTGTGTGAAATGTCCAAGGATATTTATTTATTATTTATTTATTTAACTAACATGAACACAATGAAACTCTTGGCTTGTAAACATTTACCTGCATTTTGTAGACGTTTCATTACACGCAAGCTTTTAATTCACATTGATTTAATTGTTTAAAATATCTCATATTTAGCCAGTTATATTCGCCTCCCTAACCCTGCGGTGATGACAGGCGTGATTTTATGTAATATCAATGCTCGCAGATAAAGCCGGATTACTGATTATTGGTACTAGGTACTCTTATCAATGCAGTTCCATTTGATAAAAATGTAAAACTGATGTAACATACCTACTTGAGAAAATGTGGGTTTTCTTGCTTTTATGGACATAGGAACAACTGGATTTTTTGTTAACTCAAGTGGATGTTGAAATTAAGTAATTTATGAATAGCTGCTCTGCTTTACTAAAATTCTTTAATATTACCCAACTGAACGACCACAGACAATAAAGATTTTTTTAATTAAGTGCTTATTTGACATCTGTGACCAACATTGACCGTTGTGTAAACTGCCACTATAAGTTACAAACCAAGAGCCGATGCACCATTTACAATCACACAAACAATTCTATACATAAAAACAAACATAAATAATACAATATAATGGCAATTACAATACAACTAGCAGCTAACAGTTACGTTCAAATTCATTTATTTATACTAAAAACAATAACAACACCCAAAATATAGGAAATATACAAAAAATATTACACCTGTGTACAAAATATAGTATTAAAATGTAGACAAACAGTAAATGCGTAGAAACTAGTAAGTATGTACATTTTGTTTATAAAATAAGGCACGTGATGTGTTTTGTCTCACGTTCATACCTCATACGACTATTAGAGGTTAGGCGCTAACGGCTAAGGTAGTCCGCGAAATTCATTTTTTTTTAATTTCGCGGGCTTCCCTAGTGTTTCCCCCTTAAGACTTAACATACATACATAAAATAGTATTTAATCTGTTTTTGCGCTGTAATTGTGCTTATATGTCAAACTAAAATTCGAAGTTAGTTTTAGGAACAATATTGGAGGAAAAATACGTCTTTTGACCGTATGCGGATTATTATATTTTATGCGTTCTGAAATTACTGTTTTACAAATAGGAATACAATAGCATATCAGCAACATTTAATCGTAACTAGAAATAAATTTGTGTAGCCGCTTTTTTAAAAGAGAAACTAAAGCAAAGCTAGTAAATAATGTATATTTAAATATAATTCGTAGAATAATACTCTTTCGGCCTTATTATAAAAGTGGTTAAACCTGGGTTTACTTAAGACTTGGTATATCTCGCATGCCGTCTTACTTCGATAATATTCAAAAGAAAGTGACGCCATGCGAGATTAACCAAGTCTAAGTTAAACCCAGGTCTAACCACTTTTGTAATAAAGCTGTTTAAGTTTCTGAACATTGAAGCTTTCCAACGTACCTATAAACGGCCGTTAGCCTGGAGATAACCTGACTAAAAATACTGTCTCTATTAATATGATCTTTTAACCAATATAATATAAGCGGGTGGAAGAAGCATCGACACTAAAATGGTTGCTACTAATTCAGTGTTTATTATGTATCCGTTCCCACAAATAAATGTTTCACCGGTAATCATCCATACATTGATTTTCCTACTCCTCCGCTATTCTTTTCTGATTAATTTCGTTACGGGGTCCAAGACAGTTAAATCGTCTCTCTGGGACTTCGTCCGCAGGAGAGGCTTACAGGAGTTACAGTGGTTTCGGAATAGTATGGCGGGGTTGTCCCAATAAAAAAAACATCCATACATTTTGACTGTGAAGTTTTGTCGGAAAGAGCTGTTTTCTTTTTAAATACCTGACGAAAACTTTCAGGGGCTCAAAATGATGTGTTTTTTAGCGTGTCTATGACAATTCAAACAAAATAGCCCAGCCTAAAATTTGGCGACGAGTTTGGCATTTTCAGAAGCGTCCTACATCAATGATGTACTGAATGCTAACCGTTTCGGCGTCGGTCTTTCTTCCACCCTGTATTTTTTTACCTAATATCTAATTAGTCCGTCAGATAGATTTTCAAAATGAATGGACACGTATTTTTTCTTGTTTCACTTAAACAAAAGATGGAGACGATACAGTGCTTCGAAAAGTCGCGTCAAGTCGTGTGACATCACAAGGTTAGTACTTTTTTACCCACAAAGTGACGTCAAAAGCCCCCACTCATGATCTTTGACACGTTTTATTTTCGTCAATTTATATTAATTTGATAAATATTTTTCGATAATCTAACAGACGGGCTAATTAGTTTTTTTTGGTGAAATGCCCTATTATTGGTGTCTAAAGGTTTTCTTTTCTCATTATATCAAGGCCAACACAGTATAAATAGCTACTAATTTCCTTATATCAAGCATTCACATTCTTACAACTATTTACATACAAGGAAAACTTAGCTCATTTCTATCTAGTATCGTTTCTATGGCAACGCTACAGGACGGCGCATAACAATACTGCAGTTAGACAATACTGTACAATGACATCACAATAAATTATACTTTTTACATTTCACGAATATGTGTAATTGGAATTTATACCTTACAACACATGACGTAAGCTTGTAAATTGCAAGGACTATATTAAGGTGGAAGGGACATCGTGGCATATAACTTGATTGCATTAGAAACAATCCGTTGCTGCTGTTTCGTACAAAAATGCAAACCAACAAAGACCAGTTGTTTTTTTTTTATCTACCAACCCGCATTGGGCGCATGATGGAATATTATAGGACGATTATTATGATTTATGAAGATATCAAAAATTAGAATCTACTGGCAGAGGTCGTCCTACCCAGACAGCAGCGTCACATACCGGGTCCAATTGCAAATAACAAAATCCCCATAAACAAAATGATCCGCCATTTATTGAGTTCAATTACAAAAAATGCAAAAAATGTGATAAATGAAGAACAGCTCGACCGATTTTGTGCAAACTTCACATAAACCATCTACTAAATGGTCTGAAAACAGCCTAAACATTTGGTTTGTATAGGTGAGCCCGTTCTTGAGTTATAAAATTACAACGAAAAGTGGAACTGTTTTTTTTATATATTGATTAGAATCCATTCACTGATGGCACCATCAGTACAACTTGGATTGTTTTTTTTTTATAAGCCATGCATAAAACCTGTATTAATTAATAGCTGGCGGTTTTATGCATAGCTGCTTTTTAGAAAATAAAATAGAATCGTGGAAGTTAGCCAGGACCGGCTTCATAAATAACGCTTCCAACCTCTTTCAACGCTGTTTGGTCTAGAATACTCTAGAATAATGTACTGGATCTATGGTGAAAGTTTATGGCGCGATGTCCTTTACACTCTGTATTTATGGTGATATCACATCATACTTCATAAATTCATAATTATATCAACTTAGTTTAGTGTGCTTGTAGTTAAGCCAGGAGAGAAAAATACGTATAAAAATACATGCTTGCGTACATACAAGAAGAATTATTTCAAATCTTAATACCCAAAGGCACTCTCTATTTAAAAGGCAGTAGATTAAGTGTATTTTATCAAAGTTTGGAAAAAGTGTTTTTAACTTGTGTTATTTTAGGAGTAAAAAACTTATTTTTTACAAAATTCGATGAGACTTCTCAGTTACAATTGTTCGTTTGTTCGATAATAGTTAAAAATAATTGAATTGGGTAAAATTCTTCTTAAAAACTTGAATTTAAGCTAGGCATCTTTTTGGTAAATCTGTGAAATATATTAATTGAATCAACGTTTGGGCCGAAAAACAGACAAAGCCCACAAAAACGTTTTGTATAGTAATGGAATTTCATGTAATCTATATTTATATAACGTTTACTTTATTATGCTAAATACATGGGGCATCAAAGATTAAATACCTAGTAAATAATTTACTTAAAGAAAGCTCCAAAAATAGCAATGTTACTATAGAAATAAGCCACAGTGTTCAGTTCAAAAATAGTAAGATACCATCTTCTGCATCAAAATCTACAGTTTAGTCAAAAACATTTAATACATGTAGAATATTTTTTTTTTTTTGCTAGTACCAACATTACGCGGGCCATAGGCAATTTTGTTGAGTTTTAACATATCGCCAAGAGAGCAAAAATACAATGCCTATAAATATTTTTTGTTTTGGGCTTCAAACAGCTGTGTAGGTTGTCTCAAAAAGCTTTGTAACCCTATGGTATATAGATACACAAATTCAATAAGGGTGTACCTTTGGTATGTATCCATCATTTGAATCCGCGCTAGCCCGGTATGCTGCGAGATGCCCGGATCCATAACAAAACCACATTTTTTTACATATGTAACTTTTTTATGACTTTAGTTCGCAGATCTACGCTCGGTCATACATTCGATGGGTCATTCGGAAATGACTATATTGCAATTTTAAAATCGTTCGTAAAAACCGCTAACACTTTCAATTTAGGCTTATATGGAAACCCAAATCTTGCGTGGTAGATTGTACCCCATTTCTTATTGAAGATCGTGTCCCAGCGGTAAAAACAATATGGTATATGCTAAACCAGAATATTCTGGAAATTTTGTATAAGTCATCCACAAATACCTTAAACGGTCTTATTATACTTCCAAAAGCCATGCCTCACAAAAAATACAAGCCTGGTATCATCAGGTACCTAACAGTTCAGACTTAGAACGGTGAAGACATTAAAGCTAGTGGACAGGTTGGAACCTCGACTTCCAGAAGATGTTGGCTAGGATGCCCCCCAGCATCAGAGAGAAGTACAGCAGGACTGCCGCCCACCATACACGCTTCTCCCATTTCCTCCTCTCTAGGTTACGGAGAACGCCGATACCTACTAGGAGACCTGGAAAAGACAAGAAAACAAATTAGTTAGATAACATAAAATTAAGATTGCGCTGCGGGATGTTGTAAGAGATACCGCGGTCTCGACATAAAGGGCGAAGAAGGAACATGGGTGGTTTTTAGTCAGTAGAAGTCTGACACTCCCTTTCGCTCTGCCCAAGAGCGGGAGGGGTTATTCGATGATTTTACACCCAAAAAAAAAAAAAAAAAAAAAAAAAGGGGCTAAGAAAGAACATGGGTGGTTTTTAGTCAGTAGAAGTTGTAACGTTAGTTTGGGAGTATTTACAGAACTTAACTCTAAATAGTTTTTACATTGAGTAAGTTAAATTATTTCTAAAGGCCTATAATAAAATCGAGCAGATAACTACACTCTAAAATCTTTGACGTGCCAGACTGTAACGTTACATCTTGGCCCCACGTTGGGCGCCAAAATGAAACGTTACAAAGTCTGACACACCCTTTCGCTCTGCTCAAGAGCGGGAGGGGGGGTTATTTGATGATTTCCCACCAAAAGATATGTCTAAGGATGTAGTAGAAAGCCTAGCTTAGTTCTGACCGTTTTTAATTCATGGCAGTTAATCTCCCGACCTCACTCTCATAGAGTGAGTTCAGGAGCAAGACTGGAGGACCAACGGGTTAACTAACTTTCTGAGGTACGTATGGAGGTATCATTTCGGTCACTTCAAATACTGGGTTAGAAATTTCTCATAGAAAAAATAACAATACATTTTTTTCTAACCGGGAATGAATCCCTGGGCTCTCCGATTAGCGGTCGCGCTTGCAAACACGAGAGATTCGGACCACGGGCCGGTAAAGAGGTATTAGAGTGTAGTAAAAACAGCACGGAAAGACTTGTGACAGCCACCAGCCCGCATTGTGCGCTTGGTGGATTACGGCCAACTCCCTTTCAAAGCGAGGAGCCCTGTGTGGCACGGTCCAAATGTTTTTATGGCCTACATATCGTTGTTCCGGGTCTAGGTGCTTGGTTTGTGTGTGTGAATAGTTGTAAACGCACCCACGATACAGGAGTAATTCCTTTTATGGTAACGTTTAAAATAATATGTAGTAGTGACTATATACGAGCATCGGTGGCCCAGTGATGGTGGCGGCCCCGACTTACGAACAGTAGGTCGTGGATTCGAACCCAGGCAGGCACATTACTTTGTGTAATTTATTTCATCACCGCTGCTCTCAAAACGGTGAAGAAAAACATCGTGAGGAAACCGGCATGGCTTAGAACCAAAAAAATTTAGGACATGTGACATCTTCCAATCCGCACTGGGCCCGCGTAGTATATTATAGGCCATTCCCTCTCAAAGAGAGGAGGCCTGTGCCTCAGCAGTGGGAACATTAATAGGATGTTGATGATGATGATGATTACATACCAGCAACAGCGCCGGCTAAATGCGCTACGTATCCAATGTTCTGGTCCAGATGGCGCCAGTAGCGGTCATAGACGGCCGTGCCGATGTCCACCGAAGCCAGTAGCACAAATACCAACAGCTGGATGATCGCGAACTCCATCTCTGACCAGTTCTGGAATGAATAGGTGGATTTTAATGGGGGGGAAGCTGTTTAGGTTCACGAGTTTTAATTGTTGAGAGCAGTGGTGGCCTAGTGGTGGCGGCCCCGACTTACGAACAGTGAGTTGTGGGTTCGAACCCAGTCAGGCGCATTGCTTTGTGTAATTTATTTCATCATCACTGCTCTCAAAAAGGTGAAGGAAAACATCGGGAGGAAACCGGCATGTCTTAGAACCAAAAAATTCGAAGACATCCAATCCGCACTAGACCTGCGAGGTGGATTCCCCATCCCTCTCCTAGAGTGGAGGCCTGAGACCCGTGGGAACATTATAGGCTGTTGATGATTTGTTGAACAGATTGAAGTGTCTCTGTCTATGGATTGGGTTGCACTCTTTTCTTTCTTTTTGGGACAATTCGGTCATACGAGTACTATTCCCAATCCACTGTTACATCTGAAAGACAATGAACCTCAAGAGAAACAATTTGACTGTCTTGCCCGCAACGAAATTAATCAGAAAAGAATAGCGGAGAAATAGGCAAAACATACTTTTAACTTTCCTCCATATCAGCAGGAGTCAGAACAGAGCAAGGCCACGCACAAACGTCCCTTTGTGGGCGCAGCTGTTGCACCACGGATAACTATTCATCTAATTATCATTAAAATGAATGGGTTGTCGACTCTGTGTATCGTACTTAACATCACGCCTGCAATCCACTAAGTATTAGGCAGAGTTATACCTATGACGTTGATGTTGCTAAGGACCCCGTAGTGACAAACAAGGCCAGGCAATACTGGCATACATAAACTCACGCCCTTTTCCCATGGGGGTAGGCAGAAACTACAGGACGCCTCCTGCTACGATCCTTACATACTCCTTTTGCCTCGTCCGCATTCAAACATCTGCATGGCTATTGCGTATCTTTTAAATGACAGTGGCTATCATATTGTCCATGGATTAGCTGTCAAATTGGTTATGGTTTAGTACAAAATGGAACCATTTGACAATTCATTGATGGACACTTTATGTTAGCCACTGTCATTTTAAAAGATACGCAATAGCCCTGCTGGTCATACACGCCCGCCGGTTTCGAGTACTACGCACCTGTCCTTTCTGAAGAACGTGACCAATTAGATCAGAGTATGTCTTTATCCGTAACGTCCCCTCCTCCGTTGGCACTCACATCTGCCTTGTAAATAACTGTCGTTAATCGACTTTCACTCATCCGCTCCACATGACCAAACCACCTTAGCAGACTCTTTTAATTTTGTTGTCACTACATCTTCTTTTAAACAGCAATACTGGGCAATAATTAGTGGTCATGATTTGGACATATTTAACACCAGTGTGTCTCGGCTTAAGAATGTGTTGGTGAAAAAAATTTTTGCCGGAAAGGAATGTTAAATAACTGTTTGTGCGGTTCTTAGTTTATATTCATCGATCGTGTTACTTTGTTTGTTTATTGTTACCTTTTTTTGTTGTTTTTTTTTCTTTGTTTTCGTGTTTTATCTGTCGAAACCTGTAATTGGCCTTCAAATGTTTATTAATTAAGTACATTGTCTGTATTAGCTGTAAGTTTCCCAAAAAGAATAAAATAAAATAAAATACAAGCTAAAACAGAAGAGCATTTAAGTACTTCAAAACCCACCATTATAATAGTAGCAACATGAGCAGCGATCAACGCATAAACGCCTCCAGACGCACCCGCTAGGTACACCTTGGGGTCTGTCAAACTTGTTGCTAAGGACCCAGCGGCCACCCCCGCCAGGTAGACCAGGGCGACCCGCCACCATCGGTGGACCATCTCTAAGGGCACTCCGAGGAAGAGTTGCACGAGGAGGTTGACTAGTAAGTGAACCACGCTGGAAGAGAAATGACCAAGTAATTAGTAGTGTGTGTGTGTGTGTAGAATAGAGGATCGGCCAAAAAAAAATAATAAGTCCATCAGATAGATTTTCAAAAAATATTGGACACGTATTTTTTCTTTTTTTACATAAACAAAAAATGAAGACGGTACAATGCTTCGAAAACTCGTGAATTCCTCGAAAACGTCACATGTTAGTACATTTTTCACCAACAAATGACGTCACAACCGGACTCATTATCTTTGACGCGTCTTATCTTCGTCAAATTTTTATTAATTTGATAAAACAAAAACAATATTTTTCGATAATATAACTGACAGTCCGATCCCCTATTGTGCGATTCATGGAGGTGTTTTAAGTAAAGTTGAAAAAATCCAAAACAGAATAATTTGGCAATTAAATCCTTAACATCTCCGTCACTACAAGGCAAGTATGGTCCAGAACAAGAAAAAATTGTGATGACAAGACAAGGCCTTTGGTTTTGTTAAGGGATTTTTTTACCACCTATTTAATATGTAGCTAGAGAGCCTTCTACCCTTTTGGGGGGGGGGGGAAATAATTAAATGACTCCTCCCGCTCTGGGCGGAGCGGTATGAAGTGTCAGACTTCTACTGACTAAAAACCACGCATGTTCATTCTTAGCCCTTTGTGCCAAGGCCAGGAGAGCCTTTTTTTTTAATAACGTTGCCCCATAATAGGAATTTCTCCTGTATCGTGGAACCAATAGGCACCTTAAAAACCAATTAGGTCAAAAGTAGAACTTTCAGGAAATAAAGAAAAAAACTGATTTCCTATAGAATCAAACTGTATGTTGGAGATTTTACAATGTATGTAAGGTCGAATTCATTACATATTAACATATGAATACTCATAAATAATGTTTTTGCATCTATTAATTATAGGTAGGTACACACAAAGCCAAGGTTTGTGCAAATACCAACTTGTAAAATGTTACAATTTCAAAACGCGAACAATGAAGTGTTTCCGGAGCCTGAGAATAAATCTAATTTATACTCCCAACTTCCAGTCTGTGTTACTCCTGGTAATATTAGTAACCATGCTATCATCGTCTTCAAGTACGGTCGACCATTAGGTCTTTTGTCTTCGTTTATGTTTAATTTGAATGACACTGCATTGTTATTCTAAATCCAATATGGTGAACTCCCAAAGATGACTTATTATTTAGTATGCATGCTTATGATATGGGTATCAAATAAAAGGATTTGCTGAGAACATTTCACGACAACGAACAACGTTACCATGATCAAACAAAAAAGCTACTATCATTAAGACCACCTCGCGTCCGCAATTCACGGCGGATATCTTAGATCCGGTTGAACATAATTGCCAGGATGGTGCTGGTCTTAGTGCCCATTTTCATAACATTATAACCCAGTTACATTCTAATATTAAGCCGGACTATTCTGTGGATGCCTCAAAATGTAAGCCAGCGGGGTATGAGCCTCGGCTTAGAGCGTCACTAGGGAGGGCAGCAAAGGGACAGACTGGACCTGAGACACTACATGAGTTAAGGTAACCCTACGTTTGGAGAAACAGAAGACCACTCCTAAACAGTCAAACTTATTAAAGGTTATCCCACATAATAAGCAGAGAAACTACCCTCAATACTATTATATTATGTTTGTTAAAAAGTAAGTCCATTATCCTTACTCACCCAACATGCACCAGCATATAAGTAATGAACCGCCACGCCTCCTGCCTCTTGTGGGGGTTATAGATGCAGGCCTTGGCAATGGTCCCATTGGCCTGCGTATGCCCTTCGGCAGCGTCGTAGCAGAACAGGACGATCTCCACCAAGGAGATGAGGATCATGCAGACGGCTGGAGGCCAGCAGCTGTACTCCTCTTCGTAGGATCCGTCTATTGAGCACCGGAAGTATGATTTGCTATTGGGTGCTGGATAACGCAACAAATATGGGGCGGAGTGGAGGATATATTACAGGATAGATAGGTAGATTTTTTTTGTACATAAATTTTAGTATTGTTTTTTTTTGTGCAAACATTTTAGCAATGTTTTTTGTTGTGCAAAAATGTTGGCAATGTTTTTTTGTGCCAAAATTTTGGTATTTTTTTTGTGAATTATATTTTCAGTGACAGAATCCAAGAAAATAAATTATGACAATATAATTATCAGGACGAAAAAATCGTTATTGGAACATTAATCAATCATTTCAATCAATAGAACAGTGATTCATTCATTTCACATGAATGAATGAATGAACAGAACCAATTTATTTTCGTTACAAAAATAGATTATAACAATGTGTCGACAATGGAGCAAAAATAGAGCACGAGATGGCCGAGTGACAGCCATTACGTATATTGCGACATAAACGGGATGTATTAACCAATTAAAGACGTGAAACGTTAAAGGGAAAATTGATTTTAATTAATCAGTCGACAGTTTCGGCATTATTTGTTTGTTTTCGTCGAAAAAGACCGATTAAATATTTAATTTGTTTAAATTCAAGTAGGATGTGTGGTATTTAAAGGATTATTTTTGAATGTGTGATAGTTTTTGGTATAGGAAAGACAAACATAACAAAAAAGGGAAAACACAGAAAAAATAGTTTGTTAGTCAATTGCATTCAAACTTACAACTAAAGTTATTAACTGAGCATAAAAGCGGATACACGGAAGCTATGACACAGATTTTGAATTAAAAATTGTACCACTTGCAAATATCTTCTGGCATCTTATTATAAACAAACATCCATTACGACGCGCGACGTCATTGTACATGACGCCAACCTTTTTCTTTTCTGCATCATAGCAACCACAGTAAATTCAAAGCAGTTACAGTCCTTTCACAATTAATTTACCTTTGTCACCAGCAACCTAACAACAACTTTATCAGAACGTTTATAAAGATCACTTTAATTTGGCAGACTGATTGGAAGCAACAATTCAACTACTAGCTTATTGTAACGAGATGAATGTGCAGACCCCAGCACATCAAGCTACCCGAAACTATCAATGTTTCAACCGTAAATAAACCTAATGTTTTAGAGAAAAAGTTGAAAATCTATTAAATAAATTTTACAGATAGTAGTAGCTTAAGCATGTGCTGGTTTATGTACACTGCGATTTTGACAGTGACATTAGAGGTGATTTAAATTGAGAGGACTGTAATATAGATGTCATTAAGAACATTTGTGCGCTAAGCCATACGGACAACAATAATCCCTTCACCTTGGTAGACACAAACATGCAATGGTGAGTGGTTTTTAGAACATATGATCCGACCTACGATTAAGCCCAAGGGCACCAAATGAATGGAATCCTTGTGTATAATACGCGTTAATGGGAAACATTTACAAGCCACTGAACTGATTATGAAGCCGATAATTTATAGATTATACTGAAAAACAGATTTAGAACATGTGTTTATGTTTCTGTACGTTAGTAGAGGCAGACGAAAATCAAATACGTTTTTAAACTAGGCAGGTTTTTCAACATGACCTAAAAAGATAAATGTGCAACGGGTTTGAAGACCATTAGAACTGTTATTATTTTACTTATTAACATACCAAAGTACTCAATTATCTGTCTTTTATACTTTAACGTCTTATCCCAGGAATATTTGCACACACTGAAACCATTGTTTTTGTGGTCACTCAAAACTTTATAACTACACATATTTGTCCTTTTACACGTTCTGCACCCACATTATAGCAACACCAAACCTTCGACTGATACTCCAAACGTCTACATAATTACAACTGCATTTAAAAAATAATTAAACAACTTTTTTTTTGTTTACTTCTAACAAGGTCTTGCTACACGGAAACAACACATATTGTACACTTCACCTTGGTAACCCCGGCTTCCATTTCATTTAAGGATTGACTAAAAAGTTTTTCTTACTGGGTTAGGTCTCGTTAAGATTTTAAAAGAGAACTCGCAATAAAAGCGTGCAGCTGATTACGATGTATTTGACATACTATAGCAAAAACTTCGGCGTTGAGTGCGGTCCACGCAATGCACGGGTGAACTGTGACGAAACGTTCCAATGGACCACGACTCTAACAAGTGGACACTGGCTGGAATTGTATGATTTGAGACATTTCCATAATGATAGACGGCTGAATGGGTCCAATTTAGGATCGCAAATTGAGCTGCATTTATGTACGTAGATAGATAGAATGTACTTTTTAGGGTACCGTAGCCAAATGGCTAAGCTTCACCCTGATGGTCTGTCTGTCTGTCGTAAAAAATGCGCCCCCCATCTAAAAGGCAGAAGACATAGTTGCCATTGGGGGAAAAACCTGGATTCGAAGCTGGCACAGTAAGTAGAAGTCTGACACTTCAAGAAGAGGAAGTCTGAGGAGTCATTCTAAGATTTCCAACACCCCAAAGAAAAACTCTGTTTATGTAGTTTTCTTTTACTAACCTAAATATGTAAAACAATAACGAATAAAATAATAACTGTATAATAAACAATTAAAATAATAACCTACCATGGCAACGACAAAAACAATGACCAATTCACAGATCTTTGACCGCCAGGAAAATAACATAAAACTTACTATGAATTGAATAACAACACACATGCACACACAGGCTAACAAGCTAAACGGATAGTTTTTTATACCGTTTCGAGACATGATAATCCCACCAAAAACCAAACTTGTAAAAAAAGACAAGCCGCGCGCGCAACTCAGTCTTTTACCGTAAAAAGTAGTGAGATCCATGTAATACCAAGTCAGTTAATATATTTAATCCTTACTTAAAAACCTTTGATGTTTTAAATAAAATATTGACTTGGCCATCGCATCGCATTTGCCAATGTTAAACAGGCCATTGTAATAGCTAATCGCCATCGCATTTAGTCAGTCAGTCAGTCAGTGAGTGACAAAACTAAGGAACTTTGATTAGTTATATTTCTTAAACTACTGGTTCGAATAGAATGAAAAATATACCGTGTCTATACAATTACAATGCCTAATTGGTTACTAAAAATTCAGGCTTCTAGTTTTATCCACAACGAAGTTATAGGAGGTCGAAAATGGCCTGAACTGGTTCGAGAAAAGGATGGTACGGTGGTACGGCCGTGCCGCTTCATTGCTCGACTTGGCGGGGGCACTGCCGTGCCCCCAGATCATTTCAATTGAGTGTGTCATGCAATGTTCCTGTTAGGAACTACTAATCTGTGCTAATGGTCTCGTGACATCTTAGTTTTAATGAACTGAACTAGAGACAACGATTTTGTTTGCGGTTTTTTGTATCTACTACTTCGCTAACACATACCATAACATCACGCCTAGTAATCCACGAATGGTTAGGCAGATGTGTACCTAGTAAGCCCTTTGTAATAGGGGCGAGCCTAATGCCACCAATCGGGAGCCAATCGAGACTCTGTGGCTGCTATTGAGAAATTCCTGATGAAAAAAAAAACCACACTGCAGGATTCGGGAATCGAACCCAGTACCACATGGTTAGTAGTCCCAACGTGCAAATAGGCAGTTAGCTAACTAAAATTGTAGGTACTGTTTTCTTTCAAAAACCAGTCATCAACTCGTATCTCAAAGTATTATTTTAATTCGCAATTATTTTAATTAATGGTGTCAAGTATTTTTTGTGGTTTACTTCAACGAGATTTTCCTTTTAAAATACGGGATTCCAAAGAAATAAAGCAGTTAATAAAATAAGTAGGTTCTCCATAATTGTTTCCTTTCAAGTTTTGTGGTTTAGTATATTGTGAATAGGGTGGTAAATAGAATTAATTCCAAGTATTTATTCATCGGTTTTTGTCTGGAAGTGATAAAGTACATTGAGTCACATGAGCCTACTCACATAATACAACTGACAATGAGACAAAATATCACGCCTGTAATTCCGAAAAGGTTGAACAGAGGTGTACCTAAATTCACACTTGCACACTAATATTAAAGGCGAAAGTTTGTGAATGTGTGTTTGTTACTTCTTCACGTCTAAACGGCTGTAGCGATTTCAATAAAATAAGGTATGGAGTTAGCTGACAACCTGGATTAACACATAGGATAGTTTTTATCCCTATTTTATCTTCCCGTGGGATAATTTTCGTGTTGTGGCGGGTGAAGCCGCTGGCAACAGCTAGTAACACAAAGGGTGTAAAAGTACCCTTAACGCAAACGTTACTCCCTCGCACTTGTTCTCCCCACCACTGCGATGATTTTATTTTTTTTGTTCTAGACCATACCTGGGAACCTCCTAGTTAAGGAGATATTGGGGGTCAAAGTTCCAAATTTTGCACAGCTGTTTTTGTAAATACTAGATTTTCAGGTTATAACTTTACTTAAAATTACTTTCATGACCCGTTTACTATTCAAAGCATCCACAAGCCTAATGTTTTAAGAGCGCTACATTGAGTTTTACCGTAAAATGTGATTATTGACCCCAAAAAAAAAGGCGTTTGCCAGCAAATATTTTTGCTGGCAAAGGACTCGTAGTTTGATGTAAGTACAGAATGCTTTTTTGACGGCTTTGTGAAGGGTAAGATTATTTTATTATTATTTTTATTATTTTATTATTCCTTTTACACCCTGTATATTACACCTACATTTCATTTTTTTTTATATCTCGTAAGTCCTATGTCACCATCTGTCTAGTGACCTAGCCTTTTGCCAACTATTTTGAGTCGGCAAAATGCTATAGTCTGGGACTTATCCGGATGCAGGTGAATACCAGTATTATACGTGGAGCGATTGCCTATCTGACCTCCACAAACCACAACCAAGTTGTTGGTACACGATACCCGTTCGTTGTACTGGTCATCAATATCCCTATCGATTTATAATAACAGCCTTAAAGTAAATTATGTTGATGAATTAATAGTACATTGTTCACCGAGAGGAGAAAGTGACCGATTACCGTCGAGGGTGTCGTTTGAAGCCCGAGCCGTAGGGGAGGGCTTTAAAACACCCGAGATCGGGAATCGCGCTTTCTCTCGAGTGATACATAGTGCTTTATACTACACCTACGAGGAAAATAAAAACTAAATCTTTACTAATTGAAATTTATATTGAAATTGTTGCAGTTAGTGAAGCTTAATGTAACACTTTTTCCATTAATGATTGTTTGAGATGTTTGCGACAATGTAGGAGGAATAACTGGCTGTGCTGTTGGCACTGCGCTCGTAGAAGGCTGTGGTGCCAAAGGGGCAACTGGCTGCTGAGGAGCATTTGGCATCGCCGCGCTCGTTGATGGTTGAGGACATGAGTCTTGATGCACATTAATCGATCCCGATATTTGGTTATTTATTCGTGTTTTGTTTCCTACGGAATTCTCTATGTAACCTTCTGCAACAGCGGACGATTTCCAACCACCGTGGCGTTTTATTGTGGTTAAATCAGCACCAGTATCGGCAAGAATAGTCGCTGAAGTTCTGCGAAAGCAGTGGCCAGTGTATTCTAGTGGGTTGAGTAAATTAAGGTAGGAAGCTATTTCTCTTGGCACAGTACTTATTTTGTTTTTCCCAATTACTTGTTTCGTACATTTTTTGTTTTTATATTGTAGTAAAACCCGATTGGTTTTGGGGTCACTGGGGCGAATTTCGTTATATTTCTTCATTATCTCATAAAATAAGCCTGATATAACAAATGATCGCTGAATTTTGGTTTTTGTGTTAGGAATATTGACAATTATTCCATTTTCGAGGATTTCGATATCGTCTGTTGTCATATCCACAAGTTCTTGCGAACGACAGGCCCCATTTACTCCTAAAATCAAAATAACCTGTAAACAAAAATATCAAACATGAAAACCTATTAGATTTCTACTCATAAATAGGTACGTAATAAATCATAAACCAGTGCATTTTGTTCATAAACTTACCTTCATCAACAAATATTTGTCATCTGGAGCATTCTGCAAAAAGGAATAAACATCCTTTGTAGTAAGCACTTTTGATTTCTTACTACGGAATCCCTCCGACTTTCTTTTCAGAAATGCTGTAAGTTTTTTGTATTCTTGAATATTTATGTCGTTACTTGTCAATATAGTACTTTTCAACATTGAGTAGGTACATAGACCATAACGTACTTGGTTTGTATTTTTGCGCTTTTTCACTGAAATAAGCTAGCAAAACTGTTTCAGAAAAAGATGCCGCATTTTTTTCACTTTTCCATTGCAAAAAATCGTTATAAGTTTTATTATATTTTTTAATTGATTTCTGTGGTAAAAGGTTATCAATCAGTATTTTTGCTGTTTCCTTCAACTGCGGCGGACTTGAAAAATCTTCATCATTACTATCACTACTTATCATTTTGATAGTTTTATTTTACTTTCTACGAAAACTGAATCCTCAAACAACACACAAATTGAAAGTGGCGCCAATGGCGTCTGCAATTTTTACATGTTCTTTTTTCAAATTGTTTACGCCGCAGGGTCGCACTGCCAGCCCGACCCTATCCAACACACAGCTAGTGGCCAGTGCCATTTTGCGAACTTGGAGATAAAAACTCACTGTAAATACTTTTTGGCTTTTGATATTTAGGTTACCGGCGCATAGTCTTACCCAAAATTAAAAAAAAAAACCACGTAAGAAATGGATTTTCATACACTTTTCTCTCCCGCTCAGATGCGTTTTCTCCCCGCATATTTGTTCGATATGCAATGACGTACTTTCTACCGTAAATTTGATAAAGTATCAAGGTACTTTCCAAGCAGGTGTAGTATAAATGCTATATTTTGGGTTATCGATAGACTATCTCTAAGTCTTACAAAGAAGTTTTTTTACTTCAGTTAAGAAAGGTATCAAAAACGCCAACCGTTTTATTGGTAACTTTAAAATCGAAGTTAAAATGCAGTCAAACAACACTTTGCTAGACAACTCTATCAGGCGAATATCGAATCCTACGTACCGGAATCACACTAATATTTTAAAGGCGAAAGTTTGTGAGTGTGTATGTTTGTTACTTCTTCACGCAAAAAATACTGCACGGATTTGGATGTAATTTGGTACACAGATAGTTTATAACCTGGATTAACAAATAGGATAGTTTTTATCCCGATTTTATATTCCCGTGGGTTGTAGCGGGTGAAGCCGCTGGCAACAGCTAGTTTGTTATAATTAGGAATTTCAATCATCTGCCTATACTTTTTCCAGCTTTATTGGAGTCGGCTTCCAGTCTAACCGGATGCAGCTGAATACCAGTATTTTACAAGGAGCCCAGTTTATACTGGGTAATGTGATTATCAGGAATTTCAATGAAATAACACATTTGATTTTTATCTTTGTTTGTCATAGGTGAGTAAGTGGATGGTAATCAAGATACCTTTACTTGGGCATAAAATACAGGGTTAGTCATCAAAGAATACTCAATTTAAACAATAATATAACATTGCGGTGTATTTTAAAAATAAAGTAAAATGCGGTCAACTATGGGAAATCCCCAAGTAAAGAATAAATAAGTCTATTAGACATAGTCTAGCACCTGGACATGAGTTGTTATACCTATCCTTTGGGGGGGGGGGGGAATCTTCAAATAACCCCTCCCGCTCTTGGGCAGAGCGAAAGGGAGCGCCAGACTTCTACTGACTAAAAACACCCATGTTCCTTCTAAGCCCTATATGTCAAGACCGCGGTTTCTCTTACAACATCCCGCAGCCCGTTATACCTACCCTGACATGGCTCCCCGCTAAGAAGTCACTCAGAAACCAAACTGTGACCAAACCCAATTCGCCAGACAAGATATAGGTCGTTGTTGAGACAGTCCTCACGAGATTTGTTTTCGTTTAATTCCATGTTCACACTTTCTTGAATGGAACAGGAATTGACGGTAATCAATTTGCTCCTCTCATACTAATGAGTGCTTTTCCCTTTTAATTCATTTGATGAGCAGAAGAGTCACTACGAGTGAAAGATGCCGACTTAAAGACAAAGATGGTAAACGGAAAGTGAAGCGTCTGAATTTTTTTAGCGCGAAGTTCTGCCAAATTATTTGCAATGTTATTTGTCATGAATTCATGATAATATACGAGTACAAAAAAAATAAAACTACAGTGCGAATAATAACGCTCATTTAAAATATCCATTGTGATATTTATAATAGTCTAGTATTATGCATTAATCTGAGTTGGAAACTAAAATTACGTTGGTTGATATCCTGCCGTGGAATTCAGTTCGCGGTAATTTAGCTTACACTGTAATGTCCTACTTCATTTCCCTTTCCTGTATTTATTTAGGAACCGGAACCTTAAAGCCAGTCCCACAACTTTTTTAAAGCTGCAGTAAGTACCTACTTTAATGTCACTTTTAAGGTTTTGAATAACTCTGTTATAAGAAGTGATGGCAAGTCTAGCTTATTTTTCTCTCAAACATTCTGGAAATTGTTCAAGTAGCTTTCAGAACGATAAGTGCAATATGTGTCCAATTGATAAGGACTATTACATCAATCATTAAATTCGTTATTTCTGTACTGAAGTGCGATAAATTATGATCATTTAATGAATTATGGTTGAATGATAAAACCATTATTGATATTAAATTATTGAGGTGTTTCTGTTAGATAACAGCCAGGAAAGTTATGTATTGTGTGCTAAGTACTACCTTATTAGAATACTTGATTTCTTACCTAACTGTACCTAACAATACAAATATCGAAGATACTTATTCCGTGACTATGTTAGAATACTGTAACTCTAATTATTCCGTGGTTAGAAGAATACAATAAATCTTATTATTCCGTGACTAGAAGAATACAAGAACTTTTATTATTCCGTGATTGGAGAATACAAGAACTCTTACCATCCCGAGTTCCGCTATACTTAAAAATTTGGAACAAAAAAATAAACACGTGAAATAATACTTACCTAACTATTCCGTGTCTAAAATAATACAAGAACTATACTACCCTTGCAATAATAAGGCACGATTAACTTTGGTGTGCCTTATTCATAAGGCCTTAAAGTTTCTATTCTACAAATAAAATGTCATTTACTTAACAATCGTAGATTTTTATCAGTCTGCACTGCTCTCGTTTCGAATCGATGCACTTCTGTATGAGTAGCTATGGTACGTATTTCTTTACGATCAAGTGAATATCTAGGGCCATCTTTTACGTGGAATATTTGATCAATTATTGGACGCTGCCGATGTGTCTCCTTCCCTATGAGAGATGGATAAATAATCAAATGTACATAATATTGTCATAATAAAAACATAACCCTAAAATATCACTGCAAAGGCCAAACACATTTGGCAGAATGGAGGATTAAAGACATTTCCGAAATTTATTTATTTAAACTTTATGCACAATAGTGATACATAGGCGGACTTAATGCCACAAGGCATTCTCTACCAGTCAACCTTAGGGTAAAACAAGACAACATTGTGGTAGGCTACAAACTAACTAAAAAAAAACAATATCAATTAAAATAATTATATATACTGATATTACTACTTCTTAAATTATTACTAATTCTATTACATATATTAATTCAGTGTAAATTTGTGAATGTTGTGAACAGACCATGATCTTCTGCTGGAATGTCCGATGTGTCCCTACGCCTGTACACTAAAGTACTTAACCTTTTGAACGCCACTGTCAGGTCATCAAAAGCCTATTAATGTTCCCACTGCTGGGACACAAGCCTCCTCTCTCTTCGAGAGGGAATGTGCTATAATCTACCACGCGGGCCCGGTGCGGATTGGTAGATGTCACATGTGTTCGAATGTTTGGTTCTAAGCCATGCCGGTTTCCTCTCGATGTTTTCCTTCACCATTTTGAGAGCAGCGGTGATGAAATAAATTACACAAAGTAATGAGCCTGACTGGGTTCGAACCCACGATCTACTTACTGTTCGTAAGTCGGGGCGGCCACCACTGGGCCACCGCTGCTCTGTCAGGTATGGCCGACAAATTAAAACGTGTCCAGCACGCCACCGTCGTCGGTTACAGCCGACACAAAAGTCCGACGTAGTGGTACAGACCTCTGTTTTCTTTTGTCAGCTATATCGGACCTTCGTGTTCAAAAGGTTAATAAACGTTACAGAAGTCCCTTCCAGAGTCAAGCATAACACAGTCAGACAGCACAGGCAGACGTCGTCGACCCGTGGTTGCTAAAGTTTGACCCTTTAGCGACCCATTTCTCTTCTATGTCGGGTCGTCGTCATTTAAATTTTATAGACTTATCAATTAAATTCAATCGACGGTACCTATGTAGAGCGAAGTGTCATTAACACGGCTTGCCAGTGCTGCAAGCAAATAAATCTATATAATACTGATAAACTATAAACTGTCACATATAGGTTTCTTGAACGTCCTGAATTTCGAATATGTTAAATACTAGCTTATGGCCGCGGCTTCGCCCGCGTGGAGTTAATACACAGATCCTATGTGCTAATCCTAGTTATAAACTACTTTGTCTTTTCAGTCGTTTTTGCGTGAAAGAGTTACAAAGTAGCAAACATTTATCTTCACGAACTTTTGCATTTATTTAGTATAAGAGTGATTATGTTATGACCTCTTAAAAAAACGGTAATACATACCGCGATTATTAAATGACAATACCTTTTAATAAAACATGACACAATAATGAGTTCATTGTGTTCGTTTGACCCCAGGCCCTAACACCCACTCACGACGATGGATAGTAGGTCTGGATATGGACAAAATGTCTTTATGAATCTTGTACAATTGTTCCGTAAAATCTCGCATGAATTTTACAAACATTTATCATAATTTTCCTGCGGGAGTGAGGATTGGTTTGAATGGACCGCCTGTCTATTATTTCTTTAGACTTTTCACCTTCCAGTGCCTTCTACTAATTAAAATGTGCACCTAGCAAAGGAGTCTTTGTATTTGAGTGTTGAAAAATATCTGAACAAACTTTCATCCCATATTTAACTCCCTTAGGGGTTGAATTTCGAATAATTTTATATACTAAAACCTTCCTTCAGAACCACTCTATCCATGAATGACAACAGCATGAAAATCAGTGCGGAAGTTTTTGAGTTTATCGCGAACAGACAGACAGACGCGGCGCAGGGTTTTGTTTTTGTAGTGATAGTGATGTAAAATTATTTTGACTACTTCGCATCTTTCACGAGCTTCAGTAATATTATAGAATTCGTTTATACACACATCAAAAGTGTCTAGGGATCAAGCATTTTTATGCGGATTTCTTGAGATTGAGATGTGGCTTTGTAATAAATTTATGATTTTATAAATTTATATGGATCCTTTTTGGTGCATTTCATAATTTGAATCAGGAACTGTGAATCAAATTCGAGTAAAAGATGAAAATCAGCTGTCAATATTTTCCCTATAAAAACATACAACGCATTGAAGACATTATTAGTGCTACTGTTTCCCTACTACTGATTAAAACCAACGTTATTATGGAGCGGCGACGTCATTTAAGCAGGGAAGAAATGCTCAGAGCCGTGGGAATGATAGAAGCTGGTTCCCGGCAACGTACTGTGGCTTTAGCTCTGAATACAAGTCAGAGTGTTATCAGTCGACTTTGGACACGTTACCGAAGCACTGGTACCGTGGCTGAGCGCCATGGAGGACGGTATCGCTGCACCACACGGAGACAAGACCGATACATTCAAATCTTAACTCGAAGAGCTCCAACAATAACCGCCATGATGTTAGCCGTGAGGCTTCATCACTCTTCAGGGAACTTAATTAGCGACCAAACAGTCAGAAACCGCTTGCATGAAGTGAACCTTCATTCCCGAAGACCGCTACGGGTACCACCTATAGCAATGTACAATCGTAGGATTCGATATCAATGGGCTCTTGAACACAGAAATTGGGCAGAAGAACAATGGCGTTTCGTGTGCTTTTCTGATGAGTCTCGTTTTGGTATGAGACCGGATACAAGACGTATACGACACTGGAGAACCCCTGGACGCCAACAGCTATTAAAATCCTGCCAGGAAGTCCATCCTTATAGTGGTGGAACCATCATGGTATGGGCGGGTATTTGGATCGGCGGAAGAACTGAGTTGATTTGGATCAGAGGCAACCTCAACGCTCAAATTTATGCTGAGACGATTGTATCAGACGTCATCGTTCCTCTACAAGTGCAAATCGGTCCCTTATTTCAGTTAATGCATGATAATGCACGACCGCACACCGCAAGAGTTGTAAGACAGACTCTCGCCGCAGCTAACATCAATGTCCTGCCCTGGCCTGCTCAGTCGCCAGACTTGAACCCGATTGAGCATGCATGGGATATGCTACAGAGAAGAGCTCTGCCGAATATGGAGGGTATCCAGTCGCAAGAAGACCTTTTTTTGTTGTTGCAACGAACATGGGCGGCCATTCCACAGCGTGATTTGGATGAACTCATTTTGAGTATGCCAAACCGATGTTCTTGTGTTGTTAGTGTTCGCGGTAGAAACACGGATTATTAATTGTTTAAGTTACCCAATAAAATTTTAAAGAAAACTGTTATTTCAGTCTTTTTTTCGAACTTTAATGTTAGTGGTTCAAATGTCAAAAATCCCTTTATTAGGAAAATGGCAAATTTCTTTATTAATGCAAAGGTGACTTGGTTTATCGTTACTGTGACAAACGAAAACACTTTATTTGATGAATCCTTAAAGAAAATTTTAATTAATATCAATCAGGAGAAAAGTTATTGCAAAAATATATGTTGATCCCTAGACACTTTTGATGTGTGTATTTTCATAAATAAACATTACGTATCGGTATTATAACTAGGCAGGGTGTGGTGACTAACCAACGTACAAGGTCGAGATAACACTATGTGTGGGATAAGATACGGATTGGAGTGCATTCTTATCAAGAGATTAATATCTCGTTCAACAAAAATTCAGATATTTTGAGGGATAAATTAAAAACTGGTAGAAGAGTGCAATTTTATTTTCTGAAGTCACAGTTCACAACCTCCAATTCTTCATCACATGAGGATCATTAAAACTAATCGGACAAAACTTTTTTGTTTGACAAACTGCAGACGTTGTGGATACCAGACATTGATGGACACTTTCATCATCATCATCATCATTTTAGCCGAAAGACGTCTGCTGGACATAGGCCTCCCAGGTGTCGCCACATTGACCGGTCCCGTGCGTCTCGCGTCCAGCGGGTCACCGCAATCTTCACCAGGTCATCGGTCCACCTAGTGAGAGGCCTTCCAACGCAACGTCTTCCAGTTCGCGGTCGCCACTCCAGAACTTTTCGGCCCCATCGGTCATCCGTTCTGAGAGCAATGTGCCCTGCCTATTGCCACTTAAATCTGGCGATTCTTCGAGCGACGTCGGTAACCTTGGTTCTCATGCGGATGTCCTCATTTCCGATTCGATCACGCAAGGAAACTCCGAGCATAGATGGACACTTTATTAGTTTTCTTTTTTTTTTGGCGGCCCCGGCTTACGAGCAGTAAGTCGTGGGTTCGAATCCAAGCAGGCGCATTACTTTATGTAATTTATTACATCACCTCTCAAAAACGGTGAAGGGAAAACGTCGTGAGGAAACCAGCATGTAATAGAACCAAAAATTTGAAGACATGTGACATCTAACAACCCGCACAAGGCCCGCGTGGAGGATTGTAGCCCATACCCTCTCATTGAGCGGAGGCCTGTGTCCCTGCAGTGGGAACATTACAGGCTGCTGATAATGATGTGGTTTCCGTGCCTGCGTCCGCAATTTGTCCATATACGTCTGATTCTACCTGATTCCTATACAATCAACGGCTTTTGCGAAACCCTCAGGATCAAATTGATAAGAACAGTTTCAACTTCCATATATTATCTAAACCCTGGTTTAAGTTATCTTATTTAATGATTGAATTACTTATTACATAGTAAGGAAATAAACAGACAGCACTAAAACTACAGGATGTCCTAAAATACGCGTGAAACCAAACAACGCGTTGTAAAATCGTAATTCTTTACAGTAATTAATGACACTGATTGATTTCATTTGAAGCGACCCTGAAAAAGTGTAACCAATCGATTTTCTACGTCTATTAATCGCAATTAGGTTTTTCAGACATTAATTTAGTTACATCTGAAAAACCATAACACCATTTTTTCCCTGTATTCTGAATACATCAAAGTTGGAATAAAGAGAGAGGATTTTGCCTTACTGTATAACAGCATGCTGTATATTTTATATTGGGGATATAAAAGATAACAACACGATATGTTAAGATATGGCATTGCCGAGTAAATATCGATATTTTTCTATGATAGGACATACAAATGAGTCAAGGGCATTTACAAGTCAAAATTTGGGTTATCCAAAAAAAATTTAGGGGGAATCAAAAAATTGGGAACTGGGTTTATTCGTACAATTGTAGAAGTATAATTAAATGACATGCTGAAACACGTCGGCCCTTTCTTCGACTTTAATTAATAGACTTTGATGCGGGTTTTCATTAATAGACCTTGATAACATTGAATATCGCGGACGGTACGGAAATGTAAGAAGACAACCAACTAGGTAGACAGAGACGATCACATTCAAAAAACTAGTCAAGACACAGAACCGCCAAAAGTGGAGAAATTTGGAAGATACCTACACCCAGCATTGCGTGGCCAAATGTTGAAGATAAAGCCTGTTTGGGCTGCGGGTTGTTCGAAAGAGATACCGCGACCTCGGCACAAAGGGCTAAGAAGGAACATGGGTGGTTTTTAGTCAGAATAAGTCTGACACTCCATACCGCTCTCCGCCCAGAGCGGTAGGAGTCATTTGATGATGTCCCACAAGCCAAAAAAAATAAAGGTTGAAGAAGAACATTACAACAGATAGATATGGCTTTGAACATAAAATGCATGGGCACCTAAGACTGGTTTTCCCTATACAAGACAAGAATATTCTTACGAAAGATAATCACGCTCCCAAATTATTTTTAACAATAGAGGAAAATTGACAAATATAAATGTAATTTCATTTAATTTAGGTACATTCATGTCAAGGTTGTTTTAAAAACAAATATGTCTATGGCCTTACAGTGCAGGGTGGGCAGTGTGGGCACGTACTGTGAGATAACGTCAATAAGTAATAATGAGACATGTGTAGTATTGTTTTGTTAAAATAACTTGAAATCATTATTCGTACGCTTGCATAAGAACACTAAGGCTGCGTTTCCACTGAGGTGGAGTGGAGTAGAGCGGATACGAGCTGTGCCGCGATTCACCAACCACATGGCTTGAAATACACATCTCTTCTCTATTCCAGAACTACAGGCCCGCTCCGCACCGCTCCACTCCGCCTCAGAGGAACCGCAGCCTAAGGGCCGGTTTCCACCAAAGCGGTGAGGAGCGAAGACGATAGGCGAAGATATGCGGAAATCGGTCAATCACATTAATTACATCTGGTCTTTCACCCTTCCTGTGATTGGTCGAATTTTGGCACATCTCCTCTCCGCTCTGCTCGTCTCCGCTTTGGTGGAAACCGGATCTAACACACCACGCCTTTAATCCTCAAGAGAATACAGTACGACACACACATTTGCATGTGCACATTTTAAGTTTAATATACCATGGACGAAAACACAAAACGGTTCCAAAAAAATAGGAGTTTGAAAACAGCAAAAATAATTGTATTTTCTGGTACTTTCGTTATTGAGTTCCATTCTTTTAAAGGTATAATCTAATCAATAAGTAGTTTCTATAGCATAACATAACATCACGCCTCGAATCTATGACGTGTATGGCAGAAGTGAACCATTTCAACATTTCGCTAACTAAATGTTTTAGGAACAGATTCAACAGACAGGTGTAGGTACTCACACTAAACCAAATAATATGTAAATCGCATGCAATTATTAAAATGGTCGCAGATTAATTGCAGTCATTACAACATTGAACACTGCAGTTATGGTATGTAAATCAATTTATCTCAATTTAAGGGGAACAGAAGTAATCAGCCAAACATTTATTAAGGTATGATGAGCTACTATGTAAAAGGTTTAGCTCACCTAGTCAAGGTATGATTGGAAACTAATGATCGCCACATTAACATTTAGACAACAATGAATTTGAAATGAATTTAGAAGCCAATTTTGAATTTAAACAGCAGATCCCCAATTGCTGTTTAAAATAAGTTTTAAATATGCATGCTTTTTTTGCTTTTTTTTTTTTTTTATATGATTTTTAAATATCAATATAAAAAGCAGGATATCTTAAAGCTAATTAAATTGATACAAACAAAAACGCTTCTTTTTTCTATCAATATTATGATAACAGCATGTATATTTAAAAACTTCAAGCCGAATGATAGTAACATAAACCAATTAAAAAAAAACAATAAAAAGAAAGTACCGCCGCGATCACTTGCGGTGACAGCCCGGAAACCTGTCCATGGTCCTAGCGAACAAAGTTAGCTGTTATTTTATCTTAAAATACATATTATACTATTGTTAGATACCTAGAATGCAAGAAATAATATGTTTTACAACGAGAGATCTTTAAATAAATACAGATTATCATTTTGTCTATGGCTGTAGACATTTTGTCCATCAGTGCTTGGACAATTTGTCTATGTGTAATCTTTTGTAGCTATTTACGATTATTTTATGACTTTTATTAAAAACAAAACTTATTTGTCGATCTTCTGGATCTCATTAAGTTTAGCCATACCAGTAGTTTTTAAATGGCTAAGGCCTGGTTATCATAATTACAATGATTCAAAACTCTGATTTAAACGTGATAAAAATCTGCTCTCGCGAAATCGCGAAAAATATCAACTTTTCCACACATTTTGATGAAATAGGCGAACTTAATTGGAACAGAAATTATTTTTTTAGATTCAGGACTTAGTGTATGAACAGATAAACTAGAGATTACCTCTCTTACTTTACTGGTAATCGTGCAAGGCTTTGTGATAATTTGCAGGTAAACAGCCCTCTTATAATAATATGAAACAATATACAATTCATAATTATTTACATCCTGCGTGTTGCTTGCAAGCTTACAAACCATGTTAGGTATACATCTACAAGCTCGTATTCACATTCCGCAATCAAAATCAACTAAATAGGTCTATTAATTACACCTGTTTACACGTTAATTAGTTCAAGTGATAAGTCAATTTGAAGAAGCTCACGTGCTTAGGCAAGTGTAAGGTTTTGACATTCTGGCCATGTCAATTCGACATTCTGGCCATGTCGATCCAATTAAAGAATTGTTCGAGATGCTTTATGAAACTTAGAGTGTATTTTTCCCTTATTTTATTAGGAAAACAAATGTAAAAAACTACGAGTTGGCAGTAATTAATAAAGGGAAAACACTTTACTTACTTAAATCACTTCAACTTATTTACGAATTAACAGAACTACATCAAAAATATATATATACATGCTGTGCAAAACGTAGGTGTAACTTTGGAACCAAAAAATACTGAATTAAAAAAAACCATGGAGATCTAACTGATAGAAGTGTGCCATAGTGTTAGAAAATAGTGAAAACCTTTAAAACTCGCCAAAGTACAGACGCCAGCAAATCAAGGTACCCGAAACCGTCGATTTTTCCAGATCAACCTTGAACTTTATTAATAATATAATATTCAGCAGAATACACCATTGAATTTGATTCCGCTCCGTGAGTTGTTCCCGTGCGTTAGTCATTTAATTCCAAAGAGTTGTTTGAAAACTGAATGAAATCATTACACAGTAATAAATTAAAAAAAAAAAAAAAATTGTAATATTAACATTATTATTGTGACTGATCCCGGTTTCTTCTTAGCGATATTACTTTTCTCGGATGCATATTTCAGTTTCGCTGTCCTACAATAAAATGATAAGATGATTAAGGCTTTGGCTTCGATTGCCATAGGTTTTAACGTTCTACAAGGGTGGGGACGTTTTAAACACTGTTCTTTGACAGATTTGATTGAGCTTAATATGGTAGCGTCTGTACACGTCCACTACAATTCACGAGAATTGACCACGCAAACAATACAAGAGTGATAAAACACGTACCGTGTTTTGTTTATATTATAGTTACTAACGTGAAACTGCTAAAATTGAACGCTTGAACTGATCAACACTTTCGATTTTTTAACAAAGAATTTCGGTTTTATATGGCATTGTAAAAACATCCTGCAACGTTTCTACTGCTTTGAGCATTTGACATAGGCTTTTGACACTGGGGAACTACGCGGGTGAAACCGCGTGACGTTTTAAACACTGTTCTTTGACAGATTTGATTGAGCTTAATATGGTAGCGTCTGTACACGTCCACTACAATTCACGAGAATTGACCACGCAAACAATACAAGAGTGATAAAACACGTACCGTGTTTTGTTTATATTATAGTTACTAACGTGAAACTGCTAAAATTGAACGCTTGAACTGATCAACACTTTCGATTTTTTAACAAAGAATTTCGGTTTTATATGGCATTGTAAAAACATCCTGCAACGTTTCTACTGCTTTGAGCATTTGACATAGGCTTTTGACACTGGGGAACTACGCGGGTGAAACCGCGTGACGTTTTAAACACTGTTCTTTGACAGATTTGATTGAGCTTAATATGGTAGCGTCTGTACACGTCCACTACAATTCACGAGAATTGACCACGCAAACAATACAAGAGTGATAAAACACGTACCGTGTTTTGTTTATATTATAGTTACTAACGTGAAACTGCTAAAATTGAACGCTTGAACTGATCAACACTTTCGATTTTTTAACAAAGAATTTCGGTTTTATATGGCATTGTAAAAACATCCTGCAACGTTTCTACTGCTTTGAGCCTTTGACATAGGCTTTTGACACTGGAACGGGAACTACGCGGGTGAAACCGCGTGACGTCCGCTATGTATTATATAAACCTGCCTTTTGAATCACTCTATCTATTAATGAAAACTGCATTAGAATCCGTTACGTAGTTTAAAAGATCTAAACGTACAATCACTAAGAACGACTTTGTTTTTACTGTGTAAAGGTCAGGTTTCAATTCGTCTATAGGTCACAAAATTACAATTAACAATGTTAACTGCATCTGTGACCATTTTTTGACGTGATTCATATTAAATCCTTTTATGATTCAGCTAAAGCGGCCGTTTTAGACCCCCTGGCGTTTGTACAATGATGCACTTCAGATACCATGTGGGGATTTTCTAACACCGTGCATTGAACTATGTGGCATGAATAGGTACTAATTCAGTTACACCTACGTTTGTAAAACAAACCTACTTCTCAATCCATGGTGGTCCGTATATTTTGGCAGTTCGTGAATAAATTGTGAGACTGGTTACATAAACATAAAGAATTTTTTTGTTATTCTCTGCCAATATATACTAGGCACCGTATACTTATTCATATATACAGTATACATTATAACAGAGTCTGTAGAAGTCACTTTAGTCATAGAAAAATCAAGAATCAACTAGACTTTCCTATACACCACATTAATAGTCCTTAACTATTATTATCATACCTATACATGAGACAGCAACGGCCATCTAATAGCAACCATATTGTAATAAGAATTAATATCAATATGATTTTGGAAATGATGTAAAATTCAAGATAAGGACTGTTAAAACGACTATACACACAGATCCTGTTCATTAATTACCTGTAGTATCCACAGGTCCTCGATGTGGAATGATGGAGTGCACGTATCTGGCCACAAAATGCCCGAACACAGCCTTCAAGTCAGGGTGCTGCATCATGGCGACGAATTCGTTGAAGTCGAGGTAGCCGGAATTGTCTCGGTCTGCGAGACCCATGATTTTGTCCACCACATTGTCGGGTAAATCGTGCTCGTACTCTCTTGAGTTGATGATCTCTTTGAGTTCAATGTAGGAGATCCGCCCATCTTTGTCTTTGTCATACTGGAAATAAAGGAGAAGTAGTTTTACTAAAAGGCTTTTGGGTATTTCGTGATGGTCATAAGTAAAGTTAAATAGTAATTAAGCTCTAATACACGTGGTGAGAGAGAATAGGGAGTACTGGTCTTCTCTGGAGGAGGCCTTTACCTTTCATGGAGAGGGTTCTTGCTAAAACAGTTTTTTGATTTAATTTGAAGTTAGTGTTGTAATTGACATAACATAGTAACAATATTTATTTTAATAAACAATAATTAATTTTACTTATAGGTATATTTGAAAATGAAACTAAAAAACGATAATAAAAAAAAAAACTAAATGAATTCGAATATAACATTAATACAATCTAATTATTTGATAATCATAATCACATTAATTTCAAATTTAATTTAATTTGCATGCACATTGTTAATGAAATTGTAATATGGAATGCAAGAAATAAAAGGCTTTTTATTTTTATTATTATTTATTACACGTGGTGAGCACATTGCTCGCAGAACGGATGGCCGATGGGGCCAAAACTTCTGGAGTGACGACCGCGAACCGGAAGACGACGCGTTGGAAGGCCTCCCACTAGGTGTACCGATGATCTGGTGTAGGTTGCGGGGACCCGCCGGATTCGAGACGCATGGGACCGGTCAATGTGGCGACACCTGGAAGAGGCCTATGTCCAGCAGTGGACGTCTTTTGGCTGAAATGATGAATGATGATGGCAAGTGGTGAGGAGGGACGAATCGTAACTGACGAAAGACTGATAAAAAATATAAATATTGATGGATGGAGAGGGAGAGGAAAACCAAGGAAACGATAGGTGGATTGTGTGAGGAATGAAAGAAAAAAGGAGTAAAAGATAGCGAGACCGTTGAAAGAGGAGAATGGTAGTACAAAACGTGTTGCGCCGACCCCAAGCAACATGGGACAAGCTGAAAGATGATGATGATGACCCGTGATCTGCGTTGGGTTTTCGGTGCTTCGGGTCATCAAGGTTTTGAATCGGTCGGCTACCTGAAACGTCCAAAATCAAAAAAGATCTACTGCACTGTAGGGTGACTTCTTACCCGTTGGGGTTGTAGGTTGTTCGAAAGAGATACAGCGGCCTCGGCACAAGGGCTAAGAAGGAACATAGGTGGTTTTTAGTCAGTAGAAGTCTGACTCTCACTTCCGTTCTGCCCAGAGCGGGAGAGTTATTTGATGATTTCCAACCCGGTCACTACTTTTATAGACTATTCGACATTATTACGAATACTAAAAGCATTTCTGAAGGGTATGTAGACTTGTTATCAAACGGATGCATAGATGGTGAATCATTGAACAAAAGTACCGCTCCGTCCTAAATAAAGTTCCTGAAAGCTACCGTAGCAAGTGCATATTTCGCGAGAGGGAAAACAGAAAACACTCCGTGAATACTATGTAGCAAAAGTTTTGTATACAAATGTCTAACAGAACTGGGAACAAAAGCAAAGATTTTGAAAGGAAAATAAACTCAGAAGTATGTTAATTTAATAACAATATTGCGTAATGTTTTTTGTTAACATATTTCTCATTTATTTTCCTAAACAAATCTTTGCTTTGGTTTCCAAGCTTGTATACTGGTTTCTAATTTTCCTGTAGAAATCTACAGGAAAACTTTTGTAAATGAAATATCTTCAAAAGTTTGTTGACTACCTAAATATTTCAATTATCTTCCTTGAAATTTAGCATAATAAGCTTCCTCAATGTTTTCGATATTGTTAGAAAAACAATGCTTTTGTTAATTTTTGGTATTGACTGACTTTCCTGCAAATCTGAATTAAATATTCTACTGTTGAAGCTCGCACCAACCTAACTTAGAAAAACTAATGAACTACTAGATTGTGAATAAGCCTCGATGGAATCACGAGAATCTATTGCGATGCGCACTAGGTATAACATTTTTATTAAAATTCGTCATCATCAAACTCAAAGCATTTATTTCAATACGATATTTACAGGCACTTACAAATGTCTAAAAACCAGCGAAATTCCAATGCTGAAAGTACTGTAGCTGAACTATGTGTTTTTCTTTTCAAAAGGTCATAACATCTTTTGTACAGTTCAATCTTCTTTTGCTCATTATTATCATCTTACAATGTTAGTTTATTAATACTTATAATATTCATCAACAAATTGAAGACCTAGATTCCCCAACCTTGTATTCTAAACTAATAAAAAAAAAAAAAAAAATTCTAACTTTAATATTACATGGCCATCAGTAGCTTCTTGTTTAAACAACATTTTGTTTTCAAGACGCGTTCATCGAGATATTGTGCCGAATGGCTTTGAACCGCGAGTTCGAGTACCACGGCCTCATTTAAGTACAAAAGTTGGTACGCGATGACAGTTTTCGAAAGTTAGTGATAATTCGTTCTACAGTAACTAGCGGTTTCTGTGTGCTGCCGATACGATGTTTTGAAATTGGGTGATTTATCGGCAGCTGTGTATGTTGGCCCGGTTAAAGGAGCTCGTCGCCAAATAATAACAGCCGATCTTCAGATTAAGTCGCGCTTGTCTAGGCCGTGGATGACCACCACGCACTATAAGCCGTTGGTCCCGGCTGTTATTTGAAGACTTATGACAAGCGTTACAGCTAGTCAGTGGGCCGAAATAAGTCGCGCTTGTCTAGGCCGTGGATGACCACCACGCACTATAAGCCGTTGGTCCCGGCTGTCATTTGAAGACTTATGACAAGCGTTACAGCTAGTCAGTGGGCCGAAATAAGATGGGTTACCACAGGGGGTATCAGATTACCCAGTTCTAACTACGTTTTGGAGGACAGATGGGCAGTCGCTCCATGTAAAATACTGAAATTCAGCTGCATCTGGGTATATAGGAATCCGACCCCAACATAGTTGGGAAAAGGGTAAGCAGATCTATAATGATTCTGTTTTATTTAATTTTATCAGTATAAAATATGTACCTAAGTAGGTCAGTAGAAGTAAAGCCTGAACACGGCAAACTTTCTGAACAAAACAATGATAACGTTAATTATATTGATTGCGTTATGTAATTCATTAATGTCATTATACAATGGAAATATCATATATTATTTGATATTCAATTCGTAAGTTCGTACAGCAAAACATTACTGTACGAACTACCTAAATGTTTTACACACAAGGTTTTGTCAACCAATAGGATAATAATTAAATTACTACAACATTGTGAACTTTTTATAGATCTCTACGTGATCTATTAATACTCATAGTACCAACCTACTTATTTATTTCGAATGTTTTGTCTAGAGGGTGGTTAAAATAGTAAAGGGCACATTTTATTTTTTCCATTTAAAATTATATCTAGGTATATGTTACACAACTCGAATATTACTCATAAATCGCGGAATCGAATACTCGCGCGTATAAGGAAACATTTTTCAAAAGATGTTTCTAATTGGACCACCTAGTTTAGCTATCATAACTAGCATAGCTTAAGTATAGAGTTATTATTAAGATAAAGTAAAAAAAATTGTTTCCTCATGTGTTCGATTCCGATTCTGCTAAAAGTTATTGAATAAATGAAAACACTGTTAATATTACAGCATTAGCTTAGCATTATATAAACATTTTAGAATCAAACCTACTTTATCGCAAAGTCTATAACCGGATGACTTTAAATATTAATACGGAAAGTGATTCACCAGTACTTATATAGCCCCTGATATTATACGCAGAATTTGAAAAAAATACATATCCCATACGATAGTTACTTATCAATCATTGTTCAAATATGATGACGATGAAGTAACGAACGGTTTTTTTATTAACTTCGTGTCGTATAGGAAACGACATGAATCATAAACTCTTGACTCAACCTGAAATGTTATTACAGCTGAATATAATTGAGAGTAATTAACAATAATAATAAGCTAGATAGCTCATAGACAGCAGACTTTGACTTTTTTCATCTGCAGACTTTGGAGTAAAACGTTCATTTTTTGTAAGCATTGTTAGAGGACAGCGAACAGTTCTCTAAACGGGGGTTTACTGACTTAAAAAAAAATGATTGTAATTAGTCCGTCTGTTAGATTATCGAAAAATATTGGATACTTATTTTTTGTTTTATCAAACCAATAAAAATTGCCTAAGATAAAATGCGATTTGAGTGGGGGTTTGTGACGTCACTAACCGCTAAAAATGTCATACTAATGTCTTAGAATATGACGTCACACGAGTTTTTAAAGCACTGTATCGTCTTCATTGTTTACTTACGTGAAAAAAGAAAAAGAGAGTCCAATATTTTTAGGAAATCTATCTGACGGACTAATTAGATTTTTTTAGTTAACTACCCTATTCTGAGTCCTAGATTTTAATTCACGACCCTCTGGTTGTATCAAAGTGAAATGTGTCATCATTCTCCTGCCCTTCTCAATTTATTTGGGGTCGCACAGACTGTCTTCTTCTTCCATACTTCTCAATTTTGTCTGGCCTGTTGGTCTAGTGGTTAGTGACCCTAACTGCTATGCCGGAGGTCGTGGGTTCGATTCCCACCCAGGACAAATGTTTGTGTGATGAGCACGATCATTTGTTCTGTGTCTGGGTGTAATTTATCTATAATATGTATGTATTTAGAAATATATAAGTATGTTTATCAGTTGTCTAGTACCCATAACACAAGCTCTGCTTAGCTTGGGACTAGATGGCGTTGTGTGATAGTTGTGGAAAAAAAAATAAAAAAATAATTACTCGTCATATCAGCCAGTCACCTCCTTTCTAGCTAAATCATCCTTACATCATTGCTTAGTCTTCCTATACTCTTACAGCCGTCTACATTCATAGTCATTTTCTCACTCAAAGTGAAACGTGTAATCAGACATATTTTTATGACAGTGACACCTCGTTATACAGGGTGTAAATGAACCCTTCACAGATACGTCAACCAAGCATTTCGAAAAGTCGCGTCAAGTCGTGAGACGTTGACATTTTTTTATTTTTTCACCTAAAAGATGAAGACAAAATAAAAAATACGTGTCCATTAGGTTTTGAAAATCTATCTGACGGACTAATTAGATTTTTTTAATGAAATACCCTATTGATAGCCATTCAATTTAAATTAATTCTCATTCAGCCGCTAACACCTAACAGCCACCCTGTGAAGATCCTCGCTCCATGTAGTCGACTCTCATATTTTACACCAAAAATAGCTATCCTCAAGCCAATGATAGGAAGTAGAACATTTCCAACTGTAAAGTCACAAGTCACTCATATTTAAGTTAAAAGTCATAATCAAAGCATACTGAAACATACCAAGGCATACATGAGTCATGTCAAAGGGGAATGATTCCTAGATGTCATTGATATGAATTGAAACAATTGGTGACACAGAGAAACACAAATGGACACTGAGTCAGCCGTCTAGACTAATTTTTGTGAAGATTTTATAATGGTAACAGTGGGTATTTGTCAGGAAATGTATGAAGCGCGTAAAGGAGGCCCAGATGTTTAATGCGTAATACACACAAAGTACGCCTGTAATCTCCGAAGGGTTAGCCAGAGGTATACCTAACAGCTTTATTGCCATCAATTGGGCAGAAATCCAGAGACTCCGTGGCTGCTATTGAGAAATTACTGATGGAAAACTCAATAACAATAGAGTAGTTGACAAAAAAAAACCGCCAGAAAGAAAAAAAAGAAAGAATAAACCGTCAGCCGTCGTTCGGCGTCCGTCGTCGAGAATTGGTCCGTCAGATAGATTTCCAAAAACTATAGCACGTATTTTTTCTTTTTTCACGTAAACAATAAATGAAGACGATACAGTGCTTCGAAAAGTCGCGCGACGGCACAGTTTGGTACATTTTTTTACCAGAAAGTGACGTCACCAGCCCCCACTCACGGTCTTTGACACGTTTTATTTTCGTATTTTTTTATTAATTTGATAAAATAAAAAACACGTATCCAATATTTTTCGATAATCTAACTGACGGACTAAACAGAATCATTTGTTTCTTAGTCAGTCAACTACCCTATTCGCCCGCTCCGGGAATAGAACTCAGCACCTTATGTTCAGCAGTCGCTTTTCAACCACTAGCCCAACGAGGCAGCCAGCGTGCAATAGTCACTGTGATTACATGTAATATCTCCATTATCCGATCTCTATCTATTGTAATACTTCATCTAATCTTTTTACTTCAGATACAAGCACTTGTATTTAGCATTCTAGTATTTACGAGAAATATAATTTTGTTAAACGATAAAAAAGTAAAGTAAAAAGAGTCGTCTATGAAAAAAAATGTGACAAATACGAAAACTTTTATAATGAGCACTGTTTAGAAAATAAACTAAATAGCATTATAATACATGGACATAATGATGAAGACAAAGGGGCCTTTTTATGTTGTTTCCTATGAATCATAATGAGTGAAGTTATTGTTTTTTATATACGAATGAATAGCTTGATTCTCAGTTAAAATAATTAGTTTGAAACTATTTTACATACGATAGGGGTGATAATATTGATGGATCACGTTAACCTGTAGTTTCAAGTTAAATCACTGTTTGATGACAGTGTATGATACTCGGTAATTATTTTTTAAATGTGTCTTAGTGCCAAACTCGTTAAAGCAAAATGGTCAAATTAAAGCGTCGTATAATGCAATCTATCAGAAACTTTATTCATCTCATTCAGTCCTTTGACTAAAAGTAAGGTAGTCAGTAAATGGTTGATCAATCAAATGATCGATTGATTGATTGATTGATTGATTGAAATTACAATACCCTTGGTCCTAGATTAGAACCCCGGGCAACCCCTCGTGAATTTTTCAGTGATATATTGTTGTTCTAACCAATTTTACTAAAAGCGTGTCTAAAAATCAATCGATTATAGTAAATCGTGCAGTATTTTAGGGTTTAATTTACATTTTAGTTTAAGGGTGAAGTGGGATGTCAATGTGATTAACAAAGTCGAATGCTTTAGTCAAGTCACAATACACGCCCGATATGCAAAGAGATGCTAATTGTGCTATGTACATTATATTTGTATGTGCTAAAGGATTACAAAAGCGTGTAACTCATAATGTGACTTAATGGGCGTATATTAAGATCGTAATCTGTCCATTATAGCATTGTTACTGTGACACAATTTCCTGTTATTATATCACTAATTACTGTTACTGATTCTGCAAAGCTGACAATTAAATCGACTAGCATTATTTTGTGCAATTCTTTTACGCTTTCTAGTTTCATGGTGGTTGTACATAAAATAACTTCCGTGATTTGCATGAATTTTGTCAATTAACGATGACTTGATAGAAGTTGAAAGATTTCTTAAGAGTATTACTCTAGCGTTTGGCATGAAATCGTATGAAAATATGAAATCGTAAATGGGATCGTTTGATTAACTGGACAATTATAATTTTAATCCACATAAAATATATTTTACTATGCATCACTATTGTCTATTAGAACTCTATCTTGGTGTATACTGGAAGAGGCGATCCATAAAAAACATACAACGTAGCTAACCACCAATCTTCGTATAATTAAATTTAATACAGTGAAAATCAATAAACTTTTGGTACTCAAGTAATTTAGTTTGACCCAAATGATTGTTTGGCTCGTTGATTGTGTAAATATTCGCCGCTGAACAAGTTTGCAGTAAGTCATCGTGTTTGGACTGTGACATCACGCATTCCGCGGTAATTACCGCCTGTTCTATCTACCTGGTTACTAGATTAGTAAAAAAAAACTTACAGCGATTTAGTGGTACGAAAACAAGTAAATGACTGGCAACAAAGGATTTTTTGTTCAGAATATTGCATTTTGCTTCGACTGCCTCTTTGATCTAGTTGTCGCAAGCACGACTGCTGAGGATGGGGTCTTGGGTTCAAATCCCTGTTCGGGTAAAATGTTACTGGGTTTTTTTATTAGGAATTTCTTCGTAGCAGCCACGGAGGCTGGATCTGTGCTTGGTTGATGGCAATAGAGTCGCCCCGTATTACATAGGACTCAAAACATAACGGACGAAATTTAGATATATTATTAGGTTCACCTATGCCGAAGGCCCGAAGCCTTTGGTGATATTATAATGCTCTTTTGCTTAGTACCCTGAATTACCTAAACCCTCTCTCAAAGAAGCCTCCCTGACTGGGGAACAGGTGTCAGATCATGTAGAGTACTAGCTACTTTGACTACTAATAAGTAATGCATGATGTGCTTACCTGTACTGTAAGAGGTTTGTATACTTGTGTCTGTGACTCTATTGGATGTATCTCATATCTTTGAAGCAGATGCACGCTTGATTTTTATACGAATCGTGCTACTTGCCTTATCTAGGTATTATATCTATTTCTGTACATCCTGCTCAGCCCGTGGTATGTGTGAAGTTCTGTACGTTTTCGAATTGATTTTAAGTTTTGAGGGCAATGAATTTGAATATTTGTTTTGTTGTTTAAAGACTACAATGTTCCTACCGCAGGGACTCAGGTCTCCTCTCTAGGAGTGGGATGGGCTATATTGCACCACGCGTGCCCAGTGCGTGTTGGTAGATGTCACATGTCTTCGAATTTTTTGGTTCTAAGACATGCCGGTTTCCTCACGATGTTTGTCTTTACCGTTTTCAAAGCAGTGGTGATGAAATAAATTACACAAAGTAATGCCTGGGTTCGAACTCAGGACTTACTGTTCGTAAGTCGGGGTCCCAACCACTAGGCCACCACTGCTCTGTACTGATATGCTCTAAATATTTATTTACGGCATATCTAACAGAAAATTCGAGGGAGCTACAAGGAAAAATACGTAACCCAATATCCTGATTTCAAACTGTAATCAGGAATTTATAGCCAATTACTAATTAATCATGAACTTGAAAGGTCGCTCTTAAAAGAGGAAAACATACAGTTAAAGTTTGCTTTATCATTATCATACAACGTCATTTGCGTGAGTCACCAAGGAAAAAGGTTTTTACGTAGACGACACAAATCACTTTTGTCTTTAACACCGATTGCAATGCCATGAACGTGTCTTGGCATGTCACCAAGATCAATGTGGGATGCCTCTTGTAAGATATCGTCACATCAAAGTTTAGTGACCTCTTTATAACCAAAGTAGGTAAAAAACTTGATTAAGATAACGATGACGTCGTAAATACATTAACCCAGAACCAGTTTTTGACAAGAAAAGTAAATGACCAGTGATACCTGTCATACCTTGAGATCGAAGTGGAATCAATGACATATTATGAAAATTTGTTCTATCGTATTCCGGCAATAGGGATATTTCCTGACAAAGAAAATATGATTCTAATTAGTCCGTCTGTTAGATTATCGAAAAATATTAGATACGTATTTTTAATTTTATCAAATCAATAAAAAATGACGAAGATAAAACGCGTCAAAGATTTGAGTGGGGGTTTGTGACGTCAGTCGCCGGTAACGAATGTAATATAATGTCTAAGAATAAACGTTTCCAAAGCTTTCGAAGTTGCGAGTTTCCAAAGCTCGTCTTCATTGTTTGTTAACGTGTAATAAGAAAAAATATGTGTCCAATATTTATTGGAAATCTATCCGACGGACTAATTAGATTTTTTTTGTTAATTACCCTATTGTTTAAAGCCAAAAGCGTATAAGGATTGTAGTAGGCGGTGTTCTCCAGTTTCTGCCTGTAACTTTGAGGAAATGTGGTTTTTCTGCAGATTCTACCGTTTTCATCTTCCTGCGTTTGTATCATGGTCGGCTAATCACATTTTCTTCTTTCATTTTGTCCTGTTAGAAGTCACGTGATTATTTACACTTTTCTCTTTCATATCATTCCTTACACAAACCATCCATCTTTTCTTTTTCCCTTCCTTTCTGTTTTCAGCATCAACATTAATATCAGATTCTACTCCTCTATCATTGTAAGTAATAAATGAGGTTTCAGTTTTCTAGATAAAACCCGCACTGGCATGATTAACTTTATCACCAAACATGCACTATTAAAGGAATCATTAGGACACAATATCATTGATATTTTCATTAGTAGGTATACTAACATTTCAAGTACGCCTCGTATGATAATATAAGAAGCATGACAAGATAATTATGTAAATAAACATAACAAACAGCCTTAAATCTTCTTTACATAATGTGAGTTAGCTGCCATAAAACTATTTACAATGTAGATAGAAAGACTCATAAAGATTGTCCATTATTTACAAGATACAGCGTCTGTAGGCCCAAACGCCGCCGACGCAAAAGTTATTATAATGAACCGACTGGGATTTGCATTCAGTGCGTAGACATTTTACTTACTTACGAAAGTAACTGCCGCTCTCAGCGAGCTTTAATGATTACTTAGGCTATCACTTAGAAAAGGTTTTGACAGTTCTGTCATACAAAAGTATGTCAAACCTTTACTAAAGGACGGCTTAAGTAATCATTAAATATCTCTGAGTACTGCAGTTAGTGAGACTCCCGAAGGGTAAACCTAAGCACATAGTTGGGTACATTCTCTCTTTTCTCATTTTCTTTTTTTTGTGAGGATGGATGTTTGTAACTGTTTCATGAAAAAACTACAGAACAGATTTGAATGAATTTGGCGTACGCATAATTTATAATCTAGATTAAACATAGGACACTTTTCATCGAGTGGGACAGTTATCGAGTCCACGCGGGTGAAGGCGCGGTCATAACCTAGTCAATCATATTTTGCTGAAGCTCAGAAATCAGAATAGGAAAATTATATGTAAATGTTATCATTAAGCGGAATAATTCCGGTTTAAGAGGTCACAATCAACGCGAAGTTTATAGCTAGGACTTTTTACATTAATTGCATAACGAACAGGGAAATACCCAGATCTACTTGAAAACAGAACGACTAAAGTTGTGTCTTTTGAATACGTAATAAAAATTGGCAACGAGTAAAATTTATTGTTTGAAAATACCAATGATTCATCATCAATGGAATTACTCAGTACATCGGAAACTATGTATTTCTATTCTCTGGTTCACTCTTTGGTTTCATAATGTGTGGTATAGACGGACGGTAGTGTTCGTCTGTTTCTTGGTCTCGTTACCGCTCGCTAAACCGAACGAATAAGGCCAAAGAAAGCTTGCAAAATCCAGTCTTTGGCTCCGTCTGTAGTCAGCATAATCGTGACTGCAGAGTTTTCCTTCAAGCATGTTTGAATGAACTTCAAGTCAATCAGTTATCTGCGACACTTTATCGTTATGGTTTATTTTATTGGGAAAAGCTTTTAGTTATTTCTTACGAATCTCTGCATCAATAGTATCGGCGGCATTAGCTATCACCTGTTGTTTTTAACTTGAGAATATCAAATTATGAACAAGGACGCGGATGTCATCACAATCTCTATCATCAATCTCGTGTTCTCACCCTCCATCTTTTTCCATTGTTTAAGTCATGTTATCGGTCATGAAAACACTGTATTATGCTTAGCAAATATTTGGTGACGCAACGCAGACTCTATGAATGAAAATAATCGTGGTCTTGCATTAAATTACTCTACGCCGGACTGCAGTTATTTATTGGTCGTAAATATTTTGTAGATATCCGTAAGAGAGTGCCGATAAATATGTAGGAACATGTTGTACTTACGTAATAATAATATTACATTGCTCTCTGGCATAGTTATTTTATACAGATTTAAGAATGTGTATTTTAATGTAGGTAGTATAGGAATCTAGTAGCTAGTAATTTGTCACTATCATATTATTTATCAACAACTCACATTGGGTATTTCACAAAAAAAATCCGTATTAGTCCGTAAGATATATTTACAAAAATAATGGCCTATTATTTTTACCTTTTTCACGTAAACAAAAAATGAAAACGATACAGTGCTTCGAAAAGTCTTGTCAAGTCGTGTGACGTCACTAGGTTAGTAGTTTTTTTACCCACAAAGTGACATCAAAAGCTCCTAGGACATACACACAAAACTAATTTGTGAATCAGACGGGAAGTACCCGGCCTTTCACAGTCAGATTTCAACGTTGGCGCGTTTGGCCAAATTGCTTGAAGCTTAAATTCTGGACTAGAATTTGGTCACAGCATCATAATGATCATTTCAGCAGATACACGTTCCCTGCTGGACATTGGTCTCCCCAAGTGTCGCCACATCGACAGGTCCCGTGTCGCATCCAGCAAATCCCTTTTGGCCATTGGAATTCCGAAATTCATCCAAGTTAAAGATTTAGCTAAGTGCAGAAAAATATTTCGCAACAAGAAAAAATCGGCTGAGTAGGTATTTTAACAATGACGCGACGGCTTAAAATGTTAAGGATTGTTTGCAGAGATCAATATTCACATAGGTAATCGTTAGTCAAACCAGATTCACATAGAATACCAAGTTGACGGATAATACACATGTTTTATGGTAATTCCGAGGAAAACCTGATTAATGAATAGGTAGATAGTTAAGTTGGATTATACAACTTTTATAGGTAGGTACACCACATCATGCTGCGGGGTTTGTTCTACCACTGATTTTTCCCAGTTAAAACAATGGGAAATTGTGAAGGACGGGTGCTTTGGAAGACTGTTTAATCATTTTTGACGTTCGATTACTTATATCAACTAATGACTTACAGTTTTGATCTAAGCATAAGATCCACCAATTCCTTTGTCGAATTCGCAAAGCTTTACGATGAGCTTACACAGGCATCTAAATTAAGCAATATTGCGCGATTATGTACAATTTTGTCTTAGACGACATCTAGGAAATATAAAGTTTGTAAATTGTTGTGATTTTAAAAATGTTGGACAGCTTTACTTGACCTTGTGAGCGCACCTCTATTTTGGTAGCTACATAGATCATAGTTGATTCTGTCGGCTCCATTAGAATTCCCGATTCAAGACCTTGACATAAAAAGTAGTGCTCCCCAATTTTATCGTCCATTCTGTTCAATAGAGAGTGTCGTATTTTATGAGCTTATTGTTTAGTTTTGCTTCATTATGTTTTTAGTAGACCGCACTGGTTAAACACTCTTCATCTGCCTAGCCTTTTCCCATCTATGTTGGGGTCAGCTTCTAGTCTAACCAAAACAAAACAAAATAGGTACCTACCTATAATTATGTAAATTAAGCTTTAGCGATTTTGATTTCGATTTTGTGTAGCATCTCGCAGGTCAACCGAAAAGGTTGTCGGCTGGTTAACCGGGCAATCCTGTGCCTTGAGTGTAAGTTCTTCAGCCAGGACATACAAACTAAGCCACTACCTACATGGCCTACGTGATGAGCGCTGTGGAGCACGAAACTCGGCTTAGGGAGCCGCTGGGGGAGGACAGCAAGGAGACAGGCTGTGTCTTATCCCGTGTGGGACTAATTTTAAATATGGGGAATTTGGGTAATCAGTTCCGACTAAAAACTTTTTCAACGTCTGAATGTTTACACTGTAAGATGTATGAACCATTCACGATTCAGGAATTTGAAGTAGGTAAGAAACAGTGGCGTATTTCTACGATGTTGCTCATAAAGTTGCTAAGCTGAAGTGGGACTAGACTGAGAAGGCTTCGCGGGAGATGTCGTAGAGGCGGGACAAACTGGACAAGACCAGCGGCCAGTGGTCTTCATTGGTCTTGGATCGAAACAACTGGAAGTCACAGGAAGTGAACTTTGCCCAGCTGTTGAATGATGCATGCGTAAAGTATTGGTGTAAAATGTTTCAGATTTTATCATTGTATTATTATTTATCATTAATCTAACCAATTTACTACGAGTATAGGTACCTAATTGGGGGTGAGTGCTCTCATATCGTAAAACATGTGTCATGAAAATAGTCCAATAAATATTTCATGGCTTGAACCTGTGCCAATACTAAAGCTACTACAGTACGAAAATAGAGTAAGGAAGAGGTGTACACTGTACACAAATAATGGAAATGTGCAACTTCATTTAATTAAATGTGTCCCTGAGCAAATAAACTGGATACTTATGTTTTAGTAAAAGTGACAATTTATGTGTGGTGTCCGAGCCAAAATTATATTTTAAAAGTTTGTCTCTCTTTATGTGTTATGATTTTATTAACATAAGACCGTATGACTAGCAATAGACAATACTGTTATTATTTTATGTCTCTATAGAGTTCCAATCAATTGATTTATGCTTCTGCTGGTGAGCAGGCATCTATACATTTGAAAAGAACAGCCAGTTTACAAATAAGACCTTATAAAATAATTTAAAGAACAGTGTAACAAGTCATTTAAGGACTTCATTAATGTATAATTTCTGTTATCTGTAGACTCAATTAGCTAGCTTTGCTTTTTATAACATTTATTTATTTTCAGTCAACTTTGGCCTATTGAGGTAAACCTAGTTAGTTTTGGCTTTAGCTTTGGTTTTTTTGTTAGTTTGGTTGCATACAAAATGATACTCTGAGAAAAAGAAAGGATAAATAAAATTAAGTAAGAAGGTATAGGATTAGGGCATCTATACACCTACACAAAAATAATTATGTGTATGAGTAACCACTTCAAAATGTTTATATTGTTGTCTCATTGACAAATTGCACAATATAAATTGCTGTTGTATAAATATTGTGCATGATTTAAAGCAACATGAATATGTGATTGTAGTTTCTTTTTTTTTTCTCTTATCCTAGTGTTCATCAAAATGACGGACCCTAATCTTATTACAATCTAGCCTTGTATATAGACTAATAAGTAATTTAATTATAACTTAAACTGTTAAAAAATATTGTCTTTACGTACTAAGAATGTCTCCATTGGCACTTTTCTTATTGTACAGTTAAAATTAGATTTAATAAAGAAATTCAAATAATTAGCAACACGGAACTCACCGCTCACAGTCCAAGAACTGAATGTAGAAAAAACTTAGAGAAAAAAAATAACAGACAACAAGGAAAAACAAAATAATTCATCTTCTTCTTCTTCGCTTCACTGGTTAACAGGACAGTCGATCATGCATCATAATGTGTGTCTTAACCAGCTGGTAATAAGTTCTAATGGCATTGCATCATATTCATTTCAAACAAGCTGAAAGCGATGAAACCCCAAGTCTGCTATTCAATAGGGTCAGAATGATCTATCACTGATCTCATAATTGTTGATTTTGACAAGTTTGGTGTTGTCAAAATCAACAATTATGAGATCAATGATAGACCATTCTGACACTATTGAATAGCAGACTCGGGGGCCAGATTTGTTACATTTCTATACATATATCATGAAAGTAAAATGAACTCAACCTAATACAAAACCTGTGGAGTCTCATTCCAGACAGTTGAAACAAGGGCTGAGAATGGTACTCCCGGAGTCCAGAGTGGTTACTACTCCCTCCAAACAGTATGGTTTGGAGGTTTATCTTGTTGGAGCCCTAACTGGTGGTAACTGGGACTGCGTTCCTTATACCATAGGCTACTATTTCTCATGCTCCTTTATTGCTTTTAGCCAGACTAAATGCCACCTATTTACAATAATTAATGTTATTGTAGTATTATCTATGTTGGTGCAACTAGAGTCAGTTCTATTTCCTTGTAAATGTTGACTCATGTTGATTTTCTAAAGTGCCTAATAATGGTTTAATTGAAATAAATAGTGTGACTTTTACCAAATTTACTAAATAATGTTGGAAAAAATAATATTAGTTAGCAATAATATGCTGTCCTAACAAACATTATGTTAATGTAGTTTTTTAGCTACTCAGCCAAAATATAATGATTATTATTTTTAACTGATTCTTAGAGTAATTATATATGAGTTATATTAGTCAGAGGACCCGTCTTAGGAACCACCTAATGAGACAATTGAATTAATTTATGAGATGTGTGACACAAACTATGGTCAGTGGGTTGTCATAAGTATACCTACTACTACTAATATTCATATATTAAAGAATTGGGGGGGGTCTGGATTTATGCTTTAGCGGTTGCACAACGACATGCTTTGCTTTGCTTGGCTTGGTAGTATAGATGCAGGCCTACCCTGCCGCCTCCTCCAGAGGTGGTAGGGTGGCGAGGTCTTGAGGGAGAGCGCTACAGTCGTGTAGATCCTCAAGGCAAGTCTGGCGGATGCACCTTCTCGAGGTTGCCACCCCGTTCTTGGTCTAATTCCATAAGAAATAGACGTAACAAAAACCACCAGGCGCCATCACATCCCTTCCCCAATCCTCATAACCCCATTTTCTCCCGTCTTTTGCCCTCCCGTCCCTAATCGCACACACACCCTCACACATACCATACCGCACTCAAATCAAACTTCACACACACACACACCCGCACACAGGGAAGAAAACCCTGAAGACAAAAAATCACACCAAATGAAGGGATGACAACCCTAACGAAAAAATCACAGCAATTATGGAAGAAGCAAGACTTAAAAATAAACTACCCCAGGAGGGTACCGGCGGAGAATCCCTCTCTGAGCACTGCTCGGGCAGCCCCACGTATTCTGGGGGGGGCAAAGTATTGCTACCTAAGGAAATTACAACGGATAGACCAAAGAAAACGTTGACCCAACAACTATTCCATCCCGGCCTATTTAACCGCCAAAGATCTTCATCTCTCAGCGATGTAACAGAGAATAACCGTAAAAATGAATACAACCCGTGTGCACCATACCAACGAATGCCTACACAGAAGCGTAACCGCTCTACTGATGAAAAAGATTCGCAAAGTAATAAAGTCACGAAACAGAATCTAAATCAAATAATCAATACACACAGGGGTATACATAACCCAGAACCCAATACTAACTTGCATATCGAGACGAGCAATAGCTTTGCATTGCTTGATGTGGAAGAGACAGATGTCCCAGTCAAACGCATACCAAAACCACCACCAATCATACTCTATGGTATTGATGACCTGAGTAAGCTCACCCAGACAATTGAAGAAGTTGTGGGTAAAGAAGACTTCACCTATAAAATAGTTTCAAAGAATCAGCTTATTATATCAACAAACACTGTAGACAAGTACAAGGCAATGATAGAACACATTCGAAACAAGGGACTAATAGGGTATACCTTCACCCGGAAAGACCTGAAATGTATGAGAATAGTGATCAAACATCTCCACTTTAGTACACCCAAAGATGAAATTATAGCAGCAATTGAGAAAACTGGTAATTCTGTACAAGGGGAGATAGTAACAGCTAGAAAACCAGGGACTAAAGAACCCCTAAATACATTCTTTGTTAATGTTATCCAACATGAAAATAATAAACATGTAAAGAACATAAAAGTCATCTTCAATCAAAAAGTTCTTATAGAAGACCCAAAAAGAAAAAACTCGGTAGTTCAGTGTAAAAGATGTCAACAATATGGGCACAGTAAAAACAACTGCATGAGACCATACAGGTGTGTTAAGTGTGCTGGTGCACACTCAACTACCATGTGTACAGTCGACGCAAACACCCCAGCAATATGCACACTCTGTTCAGGAAGCCACCCCGCTAGCTACAAGGGGTGTCAAGTATATAGGGAAGTTTTAGCCAGAAAACACCATTCAAACAAGCCTAAAACTCACCAAGAACAAAACATAAATTATGACGAAGAGAGATCAACAGTACCTAAAGCCCACAACAACACACCAATAAAAGCTACATCTGAATATGACTACACTGTAAAATACCTAGATGCCCAAAGTAAAGCTCGAGATTTGACTGCCGTTGAATGCCTACAACTCTACAGTGAATCGGTTAAGAATGGAAAACCAAAATATAAACAACCCGCAAATGAAAAAGGGACGGTTGTTATAGATACTCAAAACTTAGAAAATAACGCTCAAATGCCACACACGAAAAACAACAATGACAATACACAGACTCAGAGAACATATGCAAGAAACAACGGAGACAACACACAGTCCCAAAGAACTTACCTCAAAAATAACGCTGGTCTTGCGCCACAGAGTAAACATATGACGGAAACAGAGACTGAAAATGTCTCACGAGAACACAGACCAAGTCTAGAAGCGCTAATCATAACACAGACAACAAGAATTGACCAGCTGATCACACAGCTAAGCACAATGATGAATCTTATCGTCACGCTCATCAGTAAACTATCAAAATGACCTCCCTACGAATCGCTACCTGGAATATAAATGGCTTGGCGCCAAACAAACAAGAGCTGAATATACTACTAGTAGACAACAAAATTGACATAGCTCTGATATCAGAAACCCACCTTAATGACAAAAAAAGTTTTAAGATGGATAACTATAGCGTATACTGTACAAATCACCCTGATAGCACCTCTCATGGTGGTTCTGCTGTGATCATAAAAAATAATATTAAGCACTACCTACACAGTCAACTACAGGAAGATTGGATGCAAGCGACAACAATAACTATAAATGAGAAGATGGGCCCCATTAATGTTAGCGCTATTTACTGCCCACCGAAGCATAACCCAAAACAGAACATGTTCGACCGCTACTTTCAGAGTCTAGGAAACCGGTTCATAAGTGGCGGAGACTGGAACTGCAAACACACCTACTGGGGCTCAAGGCTGACAACTACAAAAGGACGAGAACTAAAAAAGAGTATCGATAACGAACAGCTTATAGCACTAGGAACAAACGAGCCGACATACTGGCCAACGGATGTGAACAAAACCCCTGATCTCGTGGATTTCTTTGTTGTAAAAGGCCTGTCGCACTTATACTTTGACGTGGAATCTTCACTCGACTCTGTTTCCGACCACACACCAATAATTGCAACTTTCAGTGCCACAGCAGTGAGTAAATCTCCAAAATTAACCCTATACAATCATAAAACTGATTGGGATTCATTCGCAAGATTTTTGGAAAGCGAAGTAGATCTAAAAGTAAAACTAAAGACAGAAGATGACATAGAGGAGGCTACTTTTTATATAACGAACTTAATACAAATCGCTGCGTGGCGTTCTACACCCGCCCTCAGCAATTCTACTCCAAAAAATAACATCCCGCTTAAAATAAGGCACAAGTTGGCGGAAAAGCGGAAGCTACGTAGGCAATGGCAAACAAGCAGAGCTCAAACAGATAGAACAAAATACAACAAAGCCTCCAGAGAGCTAAAAGAACTCATAGAGGAAAATGAAGATGAAACCTTTCAACAGAAGCTGCAATCTCTCTCTACCCATAAAAAAGATAATTACTCCCTATGGAAAATAACAAAAGGCTTCAAAAGACCACAAAACCACATTCCACCTATAAGAAAAAACACCGAGAAACCGTGGGCCAAAAGCGAAAAAGAAAAAGCGGAATTGTTTGCTGAGCACCTAAGGGAAGTGTTTACTCCAAATGAGTCATCTATGACGGAATTCGAAGATGAAGTAGATGAGATACTCCTGAGTGATCAACAACTATCGCTACCTTTGACACTGGTAACTCCCAGGGAACTAAGGAGAATGATCTGCAACCTAGAAAACAAAAAAGCACCTGGCTTTGATTTGATCACGGGAGAAGTTCTTAAGCAACTGCCCAAAAAACCGATATTATTTTTAACAATGTTATTCAACGCGATACTCAGAGTGCACCACTATCCAAAATTATGGAAGATCTCAACAATATGCATGATGACTAAACCGGGAAAACCGCCAACTGAACCCAGCTCGTACAGACCTATAAGCTTACTCCCAGTTTTATCAAAGCTATTTGAAATAATATTATTGTTCAGACTTAAACCAGTTTTGGACGAGAACAAGATAATCCCAGATCATCAGTTTGGATTCCGGGAGAAACATGCTACAGTCGAGCAAGTGCACAGAGTAGTTCATAAAATCAGACAATCCCTCGAGAAAAAAGAGTACTGCTCTGCTGTATTCATAGACATCCAGCAAGCATTTGACAAAGTCTGGCATAAGGGACTTCTATATAAACTTAAAACTCTGCTTCCAAACTCATTTTACATGATTCTAAAATCATACCTGGAACAAAGATGGTTTCAAGTGAAATATGGAGAAGAATTCTCAAAGCTGCATCAAATTAAAGCCTCAGTACCACAAGGATCAGTGCTAGGCCCTGTACTTTACTCCATATATACGGCAGACCTGCCTGAGACTGCTGATGTAGTTACAGCGACCTATGCAGATGACACAGCGTGTCTCGCAAGCGACACCGACCCCGTAAAGGCATCCACCAAACTGCAGGCACAGCTAGATAAGATCGACAAGTGGCTTCAAAAATGGAGAATCAAGCCCAGCGTAACAAAGTCCACGCATGTCACATTCTCACTCAGGAAGGGGGATTGCGCACCTGTTTGCATGGAACGAGGAACCCTGCCAACCAGCAGCACGGTGAAATACCTAGGCCTGCATCTGGATAGACGATTGACATGGGGAAACCACATTAAAGCCAAGAGAACAGAAGCAAATTTGCAATTCAAGAACTTCTTATGGCTATTAGGCCGAAAATCACAAGTTTCTATCAGCAATAAATTGCTGGTCTACAAGGCCATCATTAAACCAATTTGGACCTATGGGGTAGAACTCTGGGGATCTGCTAGCAATTCGAACCTAGAGATACTTCAGCGATTCCAAAATGTTGCATTAAGAACGGTCTCCAGCGCACACTGGTTTGTACGGAACTCTGAAGTACATGAATACTTAGAAATGCCAACCATAAGAGAAGAAGTAAACAAATACAGCAAAAAGTACAAAGAACGACTAAACAGCCACAGCAACACATTAGCTAGAGAACTACTTCAAGATAAAGACCACATAAAACGCCTTAAAAGATGGCACATACTGGAACTCGACCAAAGGAACTGAAGTGTTCCCACATGTAATTGGTGCTGTTCACTGGAATGGCAACCAAACTAAAATCCACCCCAGACCACATCTAATTATGGCTAAACAGCCGATTGTAGATACGAAAGGAAAAAAAAAAAAAAAAAATATTAAAGAATGTTTAAAATCAACAAAATACCTACAGGTAGGTACATAATATCAAGATATTGTGTAAACAAAGAAAGATATTTCTTGTATGATACAACACGAGCTTAAGAATAAAACTAAGAAAAATCTGTACCTAAGTGTTATCAATATAATTGTAAATAGTAGGTACAATCACAACTGGTTTTGCACCTGTCTATCGAAAGATTTAGAATGCTCTGTTATTCCGTACCTTTTCAAAAATCCTACGCCAATACAAATCGGACCGCGACGGTGTCAGCGGCATCGAAACAGCCGTCTCTCGTCCAGAAGGCATTTTCACTCACAAAATCAACAGTAAATATCGATAAATGTAAATAATTAAGCTAAGTAGCACATCATAACACAGTCGTTAACAAGGCCAAGTGATGATTGAACATGATCGATTAATCCTACACAATACGTGATAAGATAACGATTGTGGGAAAAGCTAGATATTTCGCGATTATTTTTATTATATTCGTGTTTATTTTACGGAAATAGAGACGACAAACTCTCTCAGAATACCGTTAGCGACTGACGGGAAAATAATAATGAACGAACGACTTAGATTTGTTTGACACTCTTGACTCTTGAGTCTTGACACTGGCACGGATGCATGAATGAACAGAATGAAATTGTCTTGGAAAATAGCAATGATGGCAACATTTGATAATCAAAGTTGATCACGCATTTCGTACGTCATACGTCTTATTTTTTACAGTCTATACCAAAGAGTAAAGTATTTAAATGGGTCTATACTGAAGTTACTAAAACGGGTTAATTAATTTTAAAATTAATTAATAATAATTAATTTTTTTAATTAATTTTAACCTTGTTTTACCTATGTTACGGATTTGATGTGAACACAACGAGTTTCATTAGAACTAAAGGTACCATGCAGTTCTCTCAAAACAAAACACAATAATTTTGAAGAAAGTTGAAACATACCTTTTATGAATATACCAACAATTGAAACTGAGGCACAGGGTCCTCATTGTTTTAAATAATCAGTTTGAATCTACTAATGTAAACTGTTAAACAACACAACACAGCTCTGTGACACAAGGTCAACAAACAAGATCATAGATAATACACTATATATATTGAGAACAAGATTACAAATTGAATACACGACAGTGACATATTATAAGGAATAAAAATTCAAAAACCACTAAATACTATATGTAGTCTAATAACCGTCAACTTTTCTATTTTGTCGGTTTATTTTGTATATATCGATCTCTCCTCTTATTAGTAAGAAAGAAAGAAACAAAACATGAGTAGAGTGAAGTTAGCTAGACGACACAATCTATCGAGCTTACATTAGCGCCTGCGTAAGACTCCGTAAATCTCATGGTGCAAGCATTATCGAAATCTATTTGATACACGTTAGCACGCTAGCGAGTTCAACGTTAGCGAGTAAGTTTTCTATGACAACTCATGGTAGAGCTACTGAAGTAGTTTTATCGAGTAAATACTTCTTTCAAATGTCTCAAAGCGGTCCAGAAACTTTTTTTATTTGTGAATGCAACGTAACGTAGGTACATAAATTAAGTTTATTTAAAACGCGTCTGTAACGGCTGTCATCGGTTGCCATGGTGATGGTTGTGGAAACGGCAAGCAAATAATTACAAAACAAAGAGAGAGGGCAGGAAGGAAACATAGTTGCAAACTCGAATAAAATTATATATCTCAGATAATGAATGACTTTAACCGTTGTAATAAAGTTTCAGGTGTATACTGGCTAAAGAAGGATATCAGAGATTTACAAATAAAGTGAGTTTTATTTATATGAATGAATTGTTTTTTCACACTTTTTAAGGAAAAGTTTATCCTTGAATTCAGTCCTTGAATAACTGTTTCAAGACACTCGTTTTACAGCATTGTCTACTTACTAATGAAAACTGATAAACTGATAATAGTTGTAGCAATAACGGTTAAGGAAACGTAACAGTTTCCATTCTAGCTCCTACCTACTGGCGTTTTGATTACTCCTATTGTTTCCTGTGTCACACTTTTATGGTTTTTCTTACAAACTATTTCCTTTTATTTTGATAACTATGCATCACTCTGAGACCCACATATACATCCTATGTATTTAAGGTGGAAGTGCCAGGGCAGCTCGCGAAATTCAAATTCAGGTTAAAACATTGAGGTATAATGTAGGCACTCCATACATTATTAAAAAAAATGGCTAAAAATCCGGCTGTATGTAAATCAAAATATTTATTTTATTTTACTTTAATGGGACATAAAACAGTTACACATTACATTTAAGTATTACAGAATATCTTATGAACTAGGTAAACGATATGATTATTCTATTTACAGCATGTCAATATAATAACATATTTATTTCAGAAAAGTCATATTTATCTGAACCCTAACGTTTCCCTATTTATAGCTGTTTTTGCAGAATTAAAAGAAAGATATCTAAAATAGCCAAATTAAATTTTCTTTTTAGAATTAAATTGAAACCCCAAGATGGCACCATATCACTGCCAAAATTCGAAGACTGTACCCCTGGAAGAAATGTTTTAAAATTAGAAAACACTGCAGAAGAATTCTCTTTTAAATGGCAAGAAAAACTGTTTAGTTTATGGGAGGTACAACGCTATTCAGAAAGTCACAATTGTATCACCAACACAGAATTAAATTATCATGAAATGATTGAGAAGATGGAGTACCAACCTTCTAAGATATGCACGTATTTGGATGAAGACTGCTATTTACCTTTGCCCATTGACTGCAAGAAAAAAAATAATGGCCTTTTGAACTTGGATTCTTATTTGGAAAAGTTAAATTTGAATGATGTGGTCGGTAGAGTATTTGGTGGTGATACCATTTCAACGACTCTTTTGTTCAAGAGTGAGGAAAATATTGCCATGGAAAAGGGGGAATGGACAGCAATGCATGTTGTGTTTGATAATTCTGATTATAATGAGTAAGTTTTTCTTATATTCCACCACACAGGTGTAAGCTAAGACATTATTAATTTACTTTAGACTACATAATATTAATAATCTTGTGTATTTTTTACCAAAAGAGTAGACATTCTAATATTTGATGTTCTTCTCCGCCTAGCTGGAATATTAGTTTTAATCTGGGTGATTCCCAGCTCAGTTATGCGGCCTGTAATACATATAGGGCAAATCATGCATTAGAACTTAAGAGAATTGTTATATGATAGAAAAGCAAAAAATAAATAAAAATAACTTAATAATAAATGACGCCTTTAATCCCCGAAAGGTAAGCCTATTGCTATCAACCATGCTTAAATCCAGACATGGAATCTGCTGCTATTGAGAAAATCCTGATGTAAAGCCTAAACCTACATTTATTAAAGTTCTTAACTTTGAAATACAAAAATCATGTCTTGATTCGTCAATTAAAGTGATCCTCAACATTTTTTCTAATGAAAAACAATACATGGTTCATTTGTTATGGTTCGTACAAAGAGATATTAGAGAAAGGGCAATGTCCGCTATTAACATCTTAACCGGCACCAACTATATCACTTTGCCTGACTTGGCAATGAGAGCAGTGGGCAGTGGCAGCCCAGTGGTGGCGGCCTAACGAATAGTAAGTCGTAGTTCGAACCCAGGCAGGCTCATTACTTTGTGTAATTTATTTCATCACCACTGCTACCAAAACCCTGAAGGAAAACATCGCGAGGAAGTCTGCATGTCTGAGAACCAAAAAAATCGAAGACAAGTGATATCTACCAACCCACACTAGGCCCGCGTGGTGGATTATAATAGCCTATCCGTCTCCTAGATAGAAGGCCTGAGTCCCTAGTGATGCTAGCGAAGGAGGTGGCGGAACGCGAGAGGGAGATAACCTCTCGTCCCAGCCGCCGCGGGAGGCGCTCCAAGCGTCGGGGGTCTCGCGATGACCTCCGGCCACCGTAGACGCGGGCCTGTGGACGGGCTAACTCGCCGTCCGTCCGTCTTACGACGAAAACAAGCGAGACAATGAAGCCCCGACGAAGTCTCAGAGAAACGATTTAACTGTCTTGGATCCCGCAACGAAATTAATCAGAAATGAATAGCGGAGGAGTAGGAAAAACATAATTTCCACTTCCCTCCATTCCATATCAGCAGGAGACAGAACAGAACAAGGCCAATAGGCACACAGGGACGTATACAACTGGGATAGGCTCTCGCGCTTGCGACTACCGACCAACAGACACTGACAGGCTCTTGATCGATCTTTGATGTTCTATGCAGGTAATCTTTGTGACTATCTTTTCAGAGACTCCCAGTTAATCTACAAACAGGAAGTGACAATCCTGTCTATCTACCACAACACCGCCCACAACTACATGGTGATGATGCCTGATGTCAATAGCCTGGAACTGAACCCGTACTGCGTGGAGACTGCCACCGGTGTGCCGTGGGGATACCACTACGCTGTTGAGATTGAGTTTGAGGATGAGTGCGGGGAAGAGTTAGCTATGTTGGTATGACTTTTATTTATTTATTTATTTATTTATTTATTAAACTTTATGCACAAGCAAAAAACTGTACAAAGGCGGACCTAATGCCTTGGGCATTTTCTACCGGTCTACCTTAGGGTGATGCAGAGACAATATTCAGTAGGTGCAACAACAGAAAAAAAGACAAGAAATATTTATAAATAAAACATACTTATAAGAATAAATACATATATACATACATATAACAAAATATATAAACTTAAGAGAGATCAACAAGAAAAACTACAACAACTTAGTCTTGAGACGAATCTGCCAACTTCTTGTGCCAACTTTTACATATTTACTTATATTAAAAATACATACAATGAACACGAATCGTGGTAGTGTTGGGTTAGCTAGAAGGGTAGGCAAAGGTCTTCCTATTTCGCCAATAGGGTACGTAGTTGACAAAAAAAAACTGAAAGGGATGTTTCCAGACAAAAAAAAATATTATTCTATTTAGTCCGTCTGTTAGATTATCGAAATATATAGGATAGGTACGTATTTTTTTTTATCAAATCAATAAAAATTGACGAAGATAAAACGCGTCAAAGATTTGAGTGGGGGCTGGTGACTTCACTGACCGGTAAAAAATGTCATATTAATGTCTTAGAATATGATGTCACACGAGTATTCAAAGCACTGTATCGTCTTCATTGTTTGTTTACGTGAAAAAATATGTCTCGAATATTTTTCGAAAATCTATCTGACGGACTAATTCGTTTTTTTTGTTAACTACGCAAACAAAGACACGTACTTATCCATTATTTTACGAAAATCTATCAGACGGACTAAACAGAATTATATTTTTTTTATTAAGGAAACAATCCCTATTATGGTAAGGCTAATGTCGGGAAAAGCTTGCGTCTGGGCTGCTTTTGGGATATTTATTTATTTAAACTTCATGTACAAGAGTGGTACATTGGACTGAGGATCAACGCAAATTTCTGAGTATATTTTTGCTAAGTCGTCAACAGTAGACACAACTGATCAGATGAAATTAATAATCGTGCCCTCAGTTTCCGTATATTCTCCGTTCACTATTTTAAGGAGACCGGAGAACTGTCCAGCGTAAACATCACCCTCAAGTGCACACAAATCGCTATAAAGCTTTTAATACCAATTTTATGGGTTTACTTTAAAATTCCCTTACCCTCTTCTGGGATGTGTTTTCAAAAACGCTGATTTATCAACCTCTAGGCATTTAGCCTTGAGGCCCGCCGTATTCTCGTAGCGGCGATCGGCGGCGGCGACCTCTCGCGTCCGGCCCTGGTGCAAGTCATGGTCCGGGGCTAGGAGGAATGGGACGCCGTCGCCTCCTTCTACGAAGCAGTGATGCTAGCGAAGGAGGTGGCGGAACGCGAGAGGGAAAGAACCTCTCGTCCCAGCCGCCGCGGGAGGCGCTCCGGGCGTCGGGGGCCACGTGATGGCTTCCGGCCACCGTAGACGCGGGCCTGTGGACGGTGAGTGATGGGCTAGCTCGCCGCCCGTCCGTCTTACGACGACGACAGGCCGTGTCGACGGCGCGTTCGTGTTCCACGCGCGCCTCAAAGAGATGTCAGCAACATGGGAGGGGCCCGAAAGGGCCGACGCCCGTCGGGGCTGCGGGTTGTTCACAAGTTACCGCGGCCTCGACATATAGGGCTAAGAAGGAACATGGGTGGTTTTTAGTCAGTAGAAGTCTGACACTCCCTTTCGCTCTGCCCAAGAGCGGGAGGGGTTATTTGAAGATATTCCATCCGCAAAAAAAAGGGGATGGGCGTTGATGAGTCAGTCAGTCGATCAGGACTTTGATTTTTATTTATAAAGATATGTATGATAAAGTTTAATTTCGCGAATATAAACATTATTTGAAATACTGACGTCTCTCTCTCTCTCATGCTCGTGAACGGGTGCTGTCAGTTGTGACTGGTCACCTCTTAGTTGCCACGGCTTGTTTGAATTATTATATTATTTTTAAATCGTCGTTTTGGCTTTACTGTCGACACTTATCGTGCATAACTTGCTACATCGTTCTCACATGATAATATACCAATCTCGATATGAATGATGTAACCAAAGTTTTGTAACAATATTATGATTTAAAAGAGTATCCATGAAGTTTCTTGCCATTCTTCTCATGAGACCAACGCTTTGGAATCGGCAACTACAGTACACTGACAGTTATTATGCCTTGTGAGTGGGACTGTAGCTTAGTTTATTAGCTTATTAAAATTTAGTATTTGTTCGACTATTCAAAAGAGCCTGTAACTGGCCAACTTGAAATAAATGATTTTGATTTTGATTTTTGATTTTCTCCGTCGAGATTTTAAAAAAAATCTAATACTTTTATTTTTTATATTTGTTTAAGTGTGATTCAACTGTGATTAGTGTTTATGAAGATATCATCATAAACACCAATCCATGTTTAATCACTAATGATGAGATTGCTCTAAAATCATCGTTTTTAATGTCGATCTAGAACTTAAACCTACTAGATAGTAGATACAGTGCCAATGTTTAAAATCTAGTAGGTTTGAATGTTTTCATAAAGGTTACGAAACGATTGACACGGTTATAACATGAGATTAACGTGGGTCGTATTTATTTTCGTGATAGTGAATTGCTATTGTATCAGTGTGGACTACTATTACGGTAATGAGGAACTAGAACTTGAAGATAACATAGCACTCGAAAATGCAATTAAACCATCAAAACGAACAAATGCGAATGATTCTTCAGTAATCACTGAGAATATTGAAGAATTAAATAATGAAAACGTACGTGTTTATACAAAAACTACCAAAGCTCAAACAGAAATCACTACAAATAATTTAACAATTCTTCAAAATGTAACTAAACCTTTTTTTAAAAAAGAAGAAGTTGAAGATGAAGATGAGTATGAGCGTGACAAGCTATCAAAAGAATTTTATAATGTTATACCGGCGGCAAGCGAAGGTGATCATAATGATACAAATATTGGTAATCATACTTCCATACACAAAAACGTTTGGTATGTACCAGAGAATAGTCCATGTTGGGACTTGCCCCTACTATACGGAGAACTGGGACTATTACCCTGGTACGATACCACACTATCTTCGCAGGTTTTCATTATGTATGCAGGTAGTTTATTAAACGTTAAAGAAGCAGAAAAAATAAAGCCAAGTCAGTTCAGCAAGCTCTTTCGTTCCTTAAAACCACCTTTGTCCCAAAGTATGAACAAGTGGTGTGAGGCAGGACCATGTTACGGTGATCACACCTTGTGCCTCTTCTCGGATAAGACGAATTCTAAGTTATGCAGAAATGGTTTCACAGTTTCGACTCCAACAATGGTTGAGCAAATAGGATTAGTGAATACTATAAATTCAATGCGAAACCGCATTGCCCGTGGAGGATCACGAAAATATAAGCATTTACCGACGGCTGCAAACATGAATCAATTAATTTATGACTTGGACTTGGAAAGTATGGCCGTGGCATGGCTTCACCAGTGTCTGCCAGGAACCGCTCCTTGCTCTGCTCTTGATGGAAACTATGTAAGGCAACTCGAATGCACCAAACACACAGAACATTGTTGTATAAGTTCTTTCAATTCTGCGACGGCTTCAAAATGGTATGCTTTTATTTAGCTTTTTGTAGATTCTTTTAATATGATTATCTCGATTGATTTGACTGAATCTTGACTATTTTACAGCATACCACAACATGAATGCTACGTAGATGCTATAATTGGCTGCCTTTACGTGTGGTTTTGGAAAGCTGGACCCACACTCACTAAGACAGATATCCAGTGTGGTCATATAACGCCACAGACTTTCTTCACAGCCCAGATAATATGGGCGGAAACCACTAAAATCGGTTGTGCATATGGGAAAAAAGTAGACGGAGCTGTAAGAGTTGTATGTAACTTTGCTCCTGGTGCATCTTTTCACGTTAGCACTAAATACTACTGTGGTTTCATTGCTCATTTACCAATCAAGAATGTCTACAGCAACGTTATAACCTCTAAAAATTACTTGGAAAAATTCGGCATTGAATTAAATCCATTGAATACGTACAATATGTCTGAAAGTCAGTATATATATAAACGCGCAAATTTTTCCTTAAGATTTTCAGAAATAGATATTCTGGGTAAGATCTATGATAGAAAATGGGTGCAAGCGAATTTTAATAAAAAACAGTTAAACGGTACTTTTGGTATGTCCGCTCGATTAGTTACTAAATACACGTTTAATGAAGGAGACAGTGGCCCTCAGTGTGATTTGGATGAAGCGATTTACGTGTCCGGTGAGCCTGCCTCTAAGTGCTTGGAGCGAGGGAGACGCTTCGACAAGCTGTGCTACGGCTACCGGGACCCTACGCCCGGGTACAGGCTGGTGGCTGTGCTAGCACCGGTCGCCTTGTTTTCTCTTATACTGTACGATTTGTTCAATGGTGTAGTGCGGCAAACCAATTATTAACAACTATGATGTGACTCATATCAAATTATGCTTGGAATACTTCACGTTATGTCGTGCATGTCACCGCCGACTCTAGAAGATCAAAATAATCAGAACAGAAGAAAGAATTGAGACTAAAGAAAATTATGTCTGAATATACTTTGATCCTGATCCAATGGGTATTCATCGCATTCAAGCCATTGCAAATGTTTTGTGGGGCTTAGTTTATTAGTTTAGTTTCTAAGTTACTTACTTTTTTGAAATAAAGATAATTAATAAAAAAAAAATGGTTTAAAACATTTATTTCTTAAAAACAGAAAACAATAATTCACCTAGCATGAGACACATTAAACATTAATTGGACCGGGTATCGGAACGGTACCTACCTATGTTTAAAGTTAGATGTATGTACAATATTGTTAATCATTAACAAATTACCATCATTATGTTAGTAAAATAAAACTATGTTAAAAGAGACAGAGATTTGAAGGTAGGTTTTTTATAGTGTAAGGTAATATGCCAAAATGTTGAGGCTATGAAACCATATTACGTGTCGAAACACATTTTCTATCAAAGTTACAATTGGAAGCATAATTACTTATTAATGTCATATTTTTTTGTTTTAACTACGGTTTTATTTTGCATTAATCGTTTTGATATCGAGAGTATTTGAGCGGGCCATCGCGTCACAAATTAAGCTTCTAGTTTTTTTTACATGTTTGGGACGAGAATCGAATACTGAATACCCTCTTTCAATATGTCCCTCGTTTAACCTAACACACTGTATATGGCAGCCAACAGCTTAACCTGCTTTCCGAGGCACAGAGAAAACTCGGTTTGTAAAGTAGAAGTTTAGAACCTTCTAGTTATTGGAGGTCTAGTTTCTGTAAAATGCTGGTATCCAGCTGCATCCGGTTATATTGGGAGCCGGCCCATGATAGTTGGGAAAAGGGTAGATAGATGATTATGGGTTAGTCAAGTTGTGATATCTATAATGCAATATTATTTTGAGAGCAGTGGAGTCCCAATGGTAGCGGCCCCGAGCATTACTTTGTATAATTTATTTCATCACCAGTGCTCTCAAAATGGTGAAGGAAAACATCATGAGGAAACTAAAAGAACAATCTCGAAGGACCAAAAAAATCGAAGACATGTGACATCAACCAATCCGCACTGGGCACGCGTCACGGCCCATCCCTCTCCGGAGAGGTGACTTGCGTCTCTGCAGTGTAAACATTATAGGCTGATGACGATGATATTTTTTTATTTTCAGCTAAAAAAGCTTCACAAAAGATGGGAGCGGAAACAGAGATATTTGTTGAATTTCGTGATGCCCCCTGTCGGGAAGAAACAGTATTATGTCACACTAGAGATACTCACTGCTACAGACTTTGATATGGACAACTTGTACATGGAGTTTGATATCAAGGTATTACTAGTCCTATGATTAATTATTTATTATTAATACTATAATTAATATTTATTACCGTCGAACTACACTTACAGGTAAGTTCGTTTGACTATTCTATAGGGTATTTCACAAAAAAAAATCTAATTAGTCCGTCAGATAGATTTCCAAAAAATAATGGACACGTATTTTTTTCTTTTTTTCACGTAAACAAAAGATGAAGACGATACAGTGCTTCAAAAAGTCGCGTCAAGTCGGGTGACGTCACAAGGTTGTACTTTTTACCCACAATGTGACGTCAAGCGCCCCCACTCATGATCTTCGACACGTTTTATTTTCGTCAATTTTTATTAATTTGATAAAACATAAACACGTAGGTAACCAATCATTTTCGATAATCTAACAGACGGACTTATTAGATTTAGATTTTATTAAGTGGGATTATGAATGATATTTTCTGTTTTTTTCAGGTGCCAGAGGACATTCAATGCACTGACACTCTTCATGGTAGAACTCATACAAGCGAAGCTATGACTGTCGACGGAAACAAACAATGGACTTACGGACATATTGTGGAATTGTCTCTACTCATTAATACTGGATTAGGTAAAACACATTACTAAAAAAACCATAACATCACGCCCGTAATTCCCGAAGGTTAAGCAGAGATGTACCAATTACGCATATTTCGCCAGTTATGGTTATATCCCATATACTAATAATAAAATAATAATAATAATATTTTTTATTAAAGAAAAAATAACACAAAAAAGGTGTACATTTAGGCACAGTAGTGTTGCTTCACATACAAAGTTATAATTAGTACTTATAAGTTAACTATAACTATAATATATTTAAGAGTTACAAGTAGTGGTAATTTTAACTCCAAATGTTTGTATAGCGACCTGCCCGATCTAGGTTTATTTAAACCTGTGTTTCAGGCCATCACTTTACATAGTATAATTTAATTAGGACAACATAATTATAAAATAAAATACATCTAATAACAACTATAGGAACAAGCAAAATGATACAAATAACACTAAAACTAGCTTAACTATTAATATATATATACAATTAGATACGAAGTAAAACATAATCAACAGAATCGTAAATGAGGTCAAAATTAATGCCGCGAATGTCGCTTTCAAGGTTTGTCATATTAACTTACTACAGAGAGAGTGAGCTTATAGCCATCAACCGAGCACAAATCCTTCTGTGTCTGTGATAAATTATTATTGATGGAAAAACTCAATAACTCGTTGACCGACACGTTTGTGACCACTGGACCAAGGAAACAGTCACTTACTTCGAATTTTAATAACTAAAATAACATTACTCTTAAGTATGTAAAAGTGTTCATTACAGAACCAGGTCCCATAAAATTATTCCTCGAAGCCATATCCTCGGACTGGTGGGGACGCCATCGTACAGAAGGGTACTGCTACCTACCCATCACCTTGGACCCTGGCTGCTACTCCAAGCAGCTGTCTTGCACTCGCCCTGAGGAGTTGGATGCAGTCGCAGCCGAGAGCAGGCGGTTCTTCTTAGGAGGATGCCATCTGATCAAGAATTTGGATGTACTAGTGGAACCACAGTTGCAGGTGATTTGATTTTATATTTGAGTGACTAGGATGGCCTGTATCTTGAACCAGTTAGGGAATACAGAATGGGAGCTGTGCTCAAAACTTGCGCGACGCACCAGGCCGCGGCTAACCCCTCAATGACGCCCTAATCCGAGGTCCGAATCCCACAGGGCCAAATTGTACCTAGTCGGTAAGCCCTAACTGGGTGCCTTATATTAATTTGAGTTCACCACCTGAAAGGTTGCAACCTTATCGAGTTGAACTGCGAGTGGCCATTCCTTGAAAACTAAACGCCGCACGCGCCCACTCCTCTTAGCGTTGCTCTATTTTTCAAGACAGATATACACACAAGAGCGTGCTCTCGCACCCGGCACTCGTGTGGCTGGAATGTGAGAACGTGTGGGGATCCGCTGGATGCGAGACGCACGGGAAAGGTCAATGTGGCGACACCTGGGGAAGCCTGTAATGGCCAGCAGTGGGGCCCGTCTTTCGGCTGATATGATGATGACACCATTCTTGGCTACAATTGGAGTCAAAGATTAACTCCGTTCTGCTGTTGAGAATTTCCTATCTGACAAATCTCACCTGAATTTTTTTTTTTTTGGCGGGTGGAAAATCATAAAATAACCCCTCCCGCTCTTGGGCAGAGCGAAAGGGAGTGTCAGACTCCTACTGACTAAAAACCACCCATGTTCCTTCTTAGCCCTGTATGGGGAGGCCGCAGTAACTCGTGAACAACCCTGACCTTAGAATCTGACCCAGAATCCCATGTCCAGCATGACCATTATTCATAGCCCAGTATTTCCTCTTTCACAGGACACAAACTACACATTCACATCAACAGGCACCATCGACCTTCGGTGGACCATCATGTCACAAGCGCAGGTCGGTGGCCTCGTAGCTCCGCCTCCTCAACCTGGTACCAGTACAGCATCAGCCCTACTCCTGGGTGCTGAGGCTGCCCTGAAGAAGTACAAGAAGGCTAGGGCTCGACTAGCGGCGGCTACGAAGGACCTTGGTGATGTGAATTATATGGGGAGTGGAGACGGGGATGGGTGAGAATGTAAAGTGCTGGGTGTCTTTGAGAGGAACAACACAAATAGTTGACAGAATGATTGATAATGTCGAAGCAAGGCAAGCGGCCCGCGCTGTCAAAATACCTTCAGAAAACCCGTCACACTACGTCCGATTCGAATCCGATCCGAAACCGTGAAAATACGGTCCGGAGTTCGTAGAACTATTTCTAAAGCCGCAAATTCGGAGAGGCGGCGCGTGCAGTAGCGCGTTGTTTTGAGCGTGCACGCTCGACTACTGAACGTATGGATTTCTCTCTAGGTGTATTCGTAGCAGCGTTGTTAGCGTTTAAGGTGGAGGCGACGAGGTAGCCCGCGAAATTCGAATTTCCTTACTTTTTTTGCAATTTCCTGGTCAGTGTCAAGTCGTATGTTAAATAAATTGGGATTCGCGGCAGTAACAATTGTCTATTTACCGAGTAATGATGATTAAAACCACCAAAACAACCTCGTCGCCTTTCACCTTAAGCGGCGTGATCAATGTTTTGGCGTTAACGAGCGTTTACACAGTGCCGCCAATCGCGGGGAAATCCCCGATTTGTGGGTAATTAAGGGTAAGGCTGCCTGTCCACACAAGGATACGGGACCGGAGCGAAGATTTTATGCAGTCCTATTGGTTAGAATTTGTTCCGTTTCTCCGCTCCACAGCCTCGCTCCGCTTCTGTGGACAGGCAACCTTAGCGCGGGGAGAGCCCAGGGAATGACTTAAATCAGGGAATTTCGGGGATTTGAAAACACTGACGCGGGGTATTGAGTTGTATCGGCATCACTCACGGGATGACGCTTGTCTTTGAATGGCGGCCTCGGATTGGTCAACGTACTTGGATGCCCCGCTCGCACGCACGCTCTAGCGAAAACTAGTTGCGTGCACGCTGAACGCGACGCTGCACGCAACAACACGCACTGGAACGCTCCGCTGCACGCCCCGCCATTTCGAATTTGCGGCCTTATGCTAGTTAACGCTCTAGATCCGATTTCTTTCCTTTTTAGTGCTTTCACGGGTTCGGATCGGACGTAGGGCAAAACCGCTCTTATTCGCACATTATGTAACTCTCGCAGTTCTAAAATGTGCGAGTGGGACGGAACGATTTTAGGACGTGCAAAAGCGGGGATCACTTACAAAGAATTGTAAAAAATCAAACCAAATGTAATTTTAGATGTAAATAATTTATTAGTGATTAATATTAAAAATAAGTTACACAAGATTACGTTTACTTTTACCTACAAATACAAGTCACATAAAGAGGTAGATTCACCTGTTAACAATTTCGACGAAGGTATTAAGTAAGTATTTAAAAAAGCATTTGAAAGAATTGCCTGTTTTACTATGATTCGATCATTTTCACCTATAGGTAACACACAGTATAAGATTTCAAAATGGGTGTTTATTTAGGACAAGACACTTCAAATTACAAAAGCAAATGATTTGAAAAAATTAAATGATTGTTTCGCCTGCATTTTACACACTGTGTGATTGCCAAGCGTAACCTATGATCACTTATGCCTTCAGTAAACATCAACGTTACTGACAGAATGTGGTGTACTGATAAAATGTGAGAGCGAGACGACACGAGTAGGTACAGTCGAACAAGCTAATAAGTATACAAGTAGATTTTTTAATAATTCTAGTACACTGAAAGTATTGATTGCAATTTTGTTTTATATAGCGTTTCGCACTAAGCAACTGATGTCAATCGCTGAATCGTTTGGCATCAGTCTCTAAATGTATCTACATATATTATCAAAGTAAATGCAAGTTAGCTGGCTGTATACTTATTAGCTTGTTCGACTGTACTATCGATCAAGAGACATTATTATGACATTATCTTACTTCTGTACGCAACAACCCAGCAACTACAAATCAAATCAAATCATTTATTGCATGAAATATGGGTACACAAATGGATGAAAAAATACAAATAATAGACCATTATACCATATCCTACCCTAAAAGGTGTGCAAAATTGGATATACACCAAAACAAAATGGGATGTCAATAAAAATAAACACTGTAAACACATCATATTGCATAAGCATAATATTATAAATTAATTAGTTAATTACATTTATCATTTAAATAATCATTGATTGAATAGTAGGCTTTATTAATCAAATACATTTTTAATTTATGTGTTACATATTATAATATGAATAAAAACAACAGACAACATAAATATGACAGGACTGAACTGTTCTTTCAACATTATTTTACTTCTGATTTGGCAATATAATGAACTTTATTCAAGTTGTCTTAACGATTGTATGTAGCGGAAATGAAAATGTTCAGATGAATGTGCGGAGTGACAAGAATGGATAAAGTAAGAAATGAGAATATTAGAAGTTTGAAATTGGTGCCTGTTACAGAAAAAATTAAAGGAAATCGCCTGTCTTGGTATGTAATGAGGAGGGATGAAACGCATATGACTAAAAAAGTGATGAACGAAGAGGGCGAGGAATGCCAAAGAAAAGATGTATTGTGTGAGGAATGAGATGAACGCTACAATGGATTAGAGGTCACAGTGGATCACTTGGAAACCATGCGGCTGACGAACTTGCCAAAAGAGGATCCAGCACAAAAGCCTACGGACCCGAACCCATTGTGCCCATCCCTTTCAAGATCACACTCGAATACAAGCGGAGAAATGGTGGACCTCGACACCAGGATGTAGGCAATCCAAGGAAGCTATGAAGGCGCCTGGTCAGAGACAGCCTGCGTCTGGTGGCGGAGACCATCACTGGACACTGTTCACTGAATAAACACTTCCACACCCTAGGTATCACTGACAGCCCCCTGTGCAGAGCATGCATGAAGCGGAGAAAACGGTGGCGCATGTGCTCCTTGAGTGCACAGGCGTTACCAAGATTCGTGAGGAGACCCTTAGAACACAAAGATCACTCGCGGATGCCCTGAGGAGACCGGGAAGTCTGATCTGCTTCTGAAGGGAGGTGGGCTGGTTGGAGTAATCGGCCACCATGACTCACGCACAATGGTTTTCTCTTTAAGGACTAAGTGCGGAAACCTAAACCCCATGATAAGATATGAAAGACAAAGAAGAAAATGATGCTATGACATCTGACAGGGGAGAATTGAAGTATAAAACATGTTGCGCCGACCCCAAACAGAATGAGACAAGAGCAGAAAGATGACGATTCTCGCTGTCATAAGGTTTATTTTAGACTAAAAAGAACTGTGACAAGACTTTAGAACTCACGGCCATTATCTACCAGACCTAATAGCATCTCTAAGTTGCTCAGTAACGGCAGCCAGGCACTTCGCACGTCGCCTCCTTGCGTCCCGAGCGCGCATCAGTCGTTCACTGCGCGCATCTGTCAGGGCCGCATTTGCAGCGTGATGTGCGCGTCTTGCTGCGTCCATCGCTGTCACTTCTTGACGGAGAAGCGACGACTCCCAGGAGGAAAGGGCGTTGTGTATCGCGACGCGCTGGGAATAAAGAGTGCGGTATAAGGTGAAGTTAAGTTATCGTAATATGAATCATCTGCTTTTCCCCAACTATGTTGAAGTCGGTTTACTACTGGGTAATAAATATGATAATACCTACTTGGTAAATATTGATTGTTAAACTTTCGATCCACTGACTTTAACTGACTGTTAAAGATCTACAAATGGCAGCCGGTACCAACGGCCAAATGCGCTTTCCGAGGCACGGTGGAATCTCGACTTTTTCAACTTTGAAAACATCGGTTTATAGCATATCCGGAAAAAGCTGAATACCATTAAGTATTATTTACATGCATCTAATATCTATCTGACTTCCACAACCCAGTTACTAGGTAACTGTTTTCGACGGGTTATCAGACTTTCGGGCGCCTAGCCGTAATTACTATCTAATTTCACCGAGTAACAGCCGAGACCTAATGCTATGCATGGCTGTGCTAGCTATTTAAAGTTGCATGCATAATATTTTCCATTGTGTCAGAAGTTCGTATTACTATAGGGTCCGTATATTTTGCGAAAAGAAGATAGAACTATGTATGCCATATAGCTCCATCCCTTTTTCGCATTAGACCCCAGTTCTATCTTCAAGTAACAAGGTGTACCTGAGTGGCATCTCTCAACATCCTCGTTCGTTTCTGCATAGCGTTTTCGGCTTTTCGCTGCTTATCAATGAGCTCAACGTGTTTCCGGAACTGTTCGGCTTCGTTCATACGTATTCGTCGGTCGGCAGCAAGAAGAATACGCGCCTCTTCTTCAAATGCTTTCCCAACTAAGCAGGAGACCTGAGGAATAAAAAAAATCGACATGGAAATGAGATTGTTTCCACTTATTTGAAGTTTCACCGTCTGAAAACATCGTGAAGAAACCGGCATGTCTTTGAATCAAAAAATTCGAAGACATGTGACATCTACCAACCCGCACTGGGCCCGCGTGGTGGATTATAGCCCATCCCTCTCCTAGAGAGGAGGCCAGAGTCCCTGCAGTGGGAACATTATAGGCTGAAGGCTGCCCAAGTAGCAAAATGTGGCCCTGTAATTATCCTAGGAGCACGTATTTTTTAATCCTATAGAAATCCTGTAAACGTTTATAGAGCCGCATTTGGGCGCAGTTTATAGGACTATTACGCCCTATAGTCGCTTTGTTATACTCCGGTAAAGTGCTATTTGATTTTATAATTACCTTATTAAGTGCTTTAACAAAATATAGTTGTCCTATAAAAATCCGGTAAATGCATCTAAAAAGAGCGATTGGTCCTCTTATGATCTGGTGCGTGCCGCTACTGGAGTAGTTGATCCTACAGTGATCAGCGTAATACCATTAGTAGATTCATTCAGTCGATCATTCGTTCTTTTTTCGTTAATTCATTGTGCTGTGCCGGTGCGTGAGATTGAATACATTTTATTTTCAAAAGGTAAGTAAAGTCACATTATAATAATGTCTGTCATTATAATAAAGTAACTTTTGCCATGTTACTGTTTTGTAAAGAGTGCCTACTCAACTTGCGAAAATCATTTTATTGATGAAGTGTTAGATGATAATAAACATATCTTCATGCGCCTTCAAAATTTAACATTTTCATTATTTTTAAATTCATTAATAAATTAATAAATACCTATCCGACATAGGGTCGAAACACGTGCCATTACATTGCATTTATCAGAACCTTTATATGACTTTTTAATCAAAGTTAAGACGATTACATGACATACCTACGCCACCATACTTAAGTTTTAGGGTTCTGTGGGTAATGTGAGTTAAACCATACGGTAATGTGCAAATCTTGTAAGTTGTTGCAAATATTTATACTTACATCAAACATCGCCACAGGTCACCGATACTAACCTAGTTATGAATTATCTTAAAATTTCGCTATGTTATGATGTATAAGTAATGTTGTTATTACGTAATTTTGCACCCCTAGACTAGTGTCCAAACAAAATCAATTTTATTGCCTTTTTTTCCTAAGTACGTAATTATAAAGTTCTTAAATATTTTCAGCAAGCTGCATTTTAGTCTGGACTGGAAATGGTTGTATTAATGGATGTCGATATTTTTTTAACTAAAAAGGATTTCCATAAGCTGAAGTATGTCAAATGGCCGTGGAAAATTACACACTTTTTGAAAGTAAAAAAATGTTATGGTTGTGACTATAGTATTTCAAATGACACAACCAATAGGCCGGTACACTTCACTGTGGCTCAAGGGAAGATGATAAAATTGTTAAACCATGATTTTTTTTGGTGTCAAAATTGCAAGCATTTTGCGATTTATGATCATTTCCCTACCGATGAGTGTGAAATTTGCTGTTAGTAAGTTTTATTAGGAATTTTCATTATTTCTTAATTTACTTGCTTAGAGCTGTTGAGTATTTTTCTACGAAATACCTAATTAACTGTTCCATTATTCAGAGTAGATATTCAATACTAAAATATATTTTATAGCACACCTGATTTTTCACTATTTCGTCATCACCGTTGCTCATATTGATACAGCTATATAAACCATATTCAGGGAAATAAAAAAGTTGTCAATGTTTTGTAGGCGCACATACGCTTAGCGGCGTCAAGATCACGCGCACTGCCTTGGTCGTCGCCGCCGCGCCCGGAGACCGCGCACCGCACCGACGCGCGACGCCCGCACGCCGCACCCCCCTTCCGTGTTCGACGCTCCGCGGACTCGCGCTAAACGCTCGCTCAACCAGTGCCACACTTGATTTCACGTCGAATGCACGCGCAATTTTTCTCGCAAATAATAGCTCTTGAATTTTCTGTGTTCTATCTGTGCTTGCCTCTCTGCTGTACATCTACAGTGGACCTTGACGCCGCTAAGCAAACGTATGTGCACCTACAGTTTAGCCTCAATTGTGTATCGTGTATTTGACAAGTTTTAACGATGGAATTATTTCAATGTAGGTAGTGTGAGATGGAGTTTATGTGGACTTTTTTTGGCTTTGCTGATTGTGGTGTAGCGATATCTATATGATAGCGTTTTAATGTACCCACGCACGGACACCATTCTTAGAGCATCTGCGTACCTACAATTTAGCATGTGCAAGTTTACTTCATTTCATGATGAAATCTAAACTACGAGTATTTTTACCTATATGTCAGTTCAGTGAAGGTACGGTAAGGAGGTATCCTTAATTGCTTATCTTCCTTTTCAGATTCGCTGTAAACTTTTAAATAATGCCATACAAAATAGTTCAAACAATAGAGCGAGGGAAAGCTGTCCTGGTTGCTGTACCACAGCAATGGGAACAAGATGGGGTTTTATATTGGCCCAGAAAAAACTCCGAGAAATTCCAAAAAATAGAAACCTCTGTACCTGAAGAAAATTGGTCGGCAAAAAATTGTATTTTAAAAAGAAATAAATTAATAAGTCTCGAAAAGGCCGAGACCTTGATTGACATAATGTGTGAAAACTCGGACACTGAAACTGAGCTCGAAATAGGTAAACGTACAAGGCAATATCAAAACACAAGCAAATTAAAGAATACAGAAATCAATTTTAATGATGTAGCCGAAGAATGTTCAAAGGTTGGTTGAAAACTATACTGACTACTAAACGTTTGTCCATTTCATGTTGCTTTTCTATGTTACGTATAAATTGTCAGTATCACTGTAAATACCTGCTACTTTGCTTCGATTTTAAGATAATCATATAGCCATTTCCTTTTCTTTTAGAATTACACTATTACTCAAGAAGCTATGCCAGAAGTTATAACTATTCCAGCTGTTTCTGAAGAACCTCAAAGTCCCATTGTTTTGCAACAAATGGAAGATCCACGTTTGACGAATTATGTATTACCAAAGATTGATGAAATATCAGAAGGCCTAAAAACTGTTACGGCTAGTTTAAATACAATCAGTGAAAATCAACAAGTACTATTTGGAATTCAAAACAACATACTTTCTAAACTTTCAGAAATGCAAACACAATTTGAAGAAATTGCAATACAACTTTTTAAACCAAAAGAAAAAACCCAATCATCAGACATAAAGCCCATTACCAGTCTTAAAGAATTTCAAGAATTTGAAAATTTGCTTTCAGTTAATGATCCGGAAATCATTTCTGAATTGAAGAATAAACTTTCAGTTGTATGCAGTAAGGGCAAAGGAAAGGGTTATAACAATGCCTACATTTTAATAGATGTTTTATTTGAAAGAAACTTTTTAAGGGATTGTTCATGGGCTGGAGGTTCGAAATCAGATAAAATAAAAATATGCTTCAAAAGCTTCAGGAATACAATAAAATTCTTCTTCGATACACTTCACGAATCTGATGGAGATTTTACTTTAGTTGATTGCCACAAGTTCCTCAAAATCATTCTAAGAAACTCACTTCAGCGATCTAATAATAAGCAATTAAGGCTATCTTCAAAGAAGAATAGACCAAAGAAAACTAAAAACACACCACACTCCCAACCGTTTGAGACAGCCCATTCAGATGAGTCGCCGCAATCAGAAACGATGCCGATGGTGATTACAGAAATTACCAATACGGAAACGAATTAAAATAAATATCAAAGATTGCCGAGAGTTCACTGATTGATGACGGTACAAATTATAAGACTGCATTATACTGAATTCTAGTACATACCTAGACTGATTTACAAAGTACATGTTATATATAGTATTTGGTAATTATTGTGTAAGTTAAATTTTTGGTATAACTTCAAAAGAGAATGACTTATCACATCGTACTCAGCAATTTTATCAAGAAACCTATATATATATATATGTATATGTTACAGTCAAAACTCATACCCGGTCAAAACCACTTTTGACTGCAAAAATCAGTGAATAATGGTTTTGCAAGAAGTGTCCGATATTTAATTAAATTTTTGTAATCATTCAGTCAGAGAAAAAAAAAGGGAATCTGGGAATCCTGGGAAGGGAATCTGTTATTTATTTAATAAATAACAGATTCCCTTCCCAGGATTCCCAGATTCCCTTTTTTTTTCTCCTTTTTTTTTTTAGAACTTGTGATAATATACTCGTATAATATACGAGTATATTATCACAAGTTCTAACCTAACCTAACCCAAATCACTCAGTATATTAACTGATTTTTGCAGTCAAAAGTCGTTTTGACTGACAATGAGTTTCGACTGTGACATATATATTAATTAGTATTACAGCTGTTCTTAAAATATTATGAAGATGCTAAATTATTATTCGTCGAGTCATTCCTTATAGTTATGCCGAGACTTATTTTGTAATTGTTTTAAGTACTGATTACTAAGAGATTAGATTGAATTGTTAAAATAATAACTACGATTAATGGAAATGTATGTTAATTTTCTAGAAAGCATGTTCCTATTCATTGTTTTGTCATTTACGAGTTTAAATATGTTGATTATTTTAATTAATGAAAAATTGTTTAAATACTTAATAATAATATTTTGGAAGAATGATGAAAAATAAAAAGAAGTAAATTTTCGATTGTTGTTTATTTTCTTTGCTGCTTTTTAAGATATTACATATTATATTCCGCATCACAGAGTATGTAGTAAAGGTATGAAAAATAATTCAGAGTTAAACTCAATACACACTAGCTTACATTTTACATTTTTCACTCCGTACACAGCTTCAATTTTGTCAATATTATTGCAATCACATTTGTAAATATCTAAGAACGAGGATTTCAAGGGTTTATCAAATACATTCTGAATTTGTGTAATACGATGTCCATTTAATAGAATCTCATTGGTTTCGTCATTATCTTCAAAACATATTGAATTCAGTTCAACAACGTGATCTTGGTCACTTAAAAACCACTTGTTTTCTTTTTGTGTTGATAAAATGTACGATTCAAAGTGAAGAACATGTTTTAACCCACCCTTTCGCTGATGTTTTTTTATAAATGGATATTTTATTAGTTGATCTTCATGAAAATATTCAATCTCTGCTATCAATTGTTCGTTTAGCCTTCTGGCAACTTGTTGAAGTGGTTTATTCCCGTGTCTGATCATCCTTTTTATAGTATATAGTTTATTTTCGAAGGGATAAGCGTTAAAGCTGTGCAGTTTTCCGAATTTCCTTACTTCGTCTACCACGTGTTTCAAATTATGAATGTTGCTGGTAATGTAATCCTTGCCATAATATATTTTAAAATTTTGTGTAAAATAAGCTAACATTTGATCAGCGATTTGTAAAAAAATGAAATGCTTTTCATTCGAGCAAATTCTGATTGCACAGTAAAGGTTGAGAAAATGAAAGTAAGCGTCGCAGTTCAATACGTATTTCAGTATTATGATGCTGTGGTAATAAAGAAAAGTTCGGTATTCGGACCCTTTCCAATGTGCCAACACGTCTATTGTTCTTACTGATCTATGTATTTCTGTGGGCATTCTACACTTAGATAAAAAACTGTTGATCTTTTCAATATCTCTGGCACTCCATTTGGTAAGGTATTTACCGAAATTGCCATCTCTCCAACCCAAAAGTAATCTCTTCATCAAACCAAGATCTATTAGATGAAGTGAGTCAGCTACAGGAAAATCTTCTATCATATCGATTTTCAATTGTAATAGCGGTGAATCTTGTTTATGATGTTCCTCATATTTTTTGGCTCTAAAGTCTTCGTCATTTCTTTTTGGACAGTCATATGTAGGAAAAGTTACGGTATGAGATACATGCGAGTATTCACCCACGACTGTACATTTCAAACAGCCATGCTTGCTGTTAAAATTGGCAACACCTAAACAGAAATATTTTTTGTTAGAAACTTACAAGTACATACAATCAATTTTTGAAATTTACTCATCTAATTGTCAGTTAGTAACAATCAATTTCCCCATGGGAGTGACTCCCAAATTGAATAAAACATCTAATGATACAAAAAAATATAATGCGCCCTACCCGTTTTGTAAGTAAAAAGCCTATAATCTAGATATTACCTTTGATGAATGCTCTTGCCGGAGAGTCACAAATAAAAGCTCTGATTTGTATTGTGACTATACAATCATTTCCAGTTTTAGATTTGACTACCAGCCCATTTTCAAGTTGTTTTAGTTCGGTTACCATGGGATCAAGGTAAGCACTTAAATTTGATGGTTTACTGGTCCCCGCATAAATACCTTAAACATACAGCATACAGGTAATAAAGTTAGAAAAGTAAGTTGTGTGTTTCTGTGTATACAAGTCTACTTACCAATTATCAGAGGTGATAACTTTGGTATTTCGAAAATACTACATAGTATTGGCCAGAATTGTTGTCTCGAACTGTTGTATATCGGTAGACCGTCGATATTTATATTAAGCGAAATAACATTTGGAATTTGATCTACAATTGCTAAAACCTTTCTTAACTGTTCTATTAAACAGTTATGCCAATAATGTCCTGTGCCCACAGTAGTAACGTCTATTGTTTTATTGTTAGTTTTAAGGATAGTGCGGGCATCCCTAGGTAAAGCATATTTTATCCTTTTATTTAAAATCGCAGAAAGTTCATTTAAAGCTGAATGTGATATATTATTCCTAATAGCCCACAGTTTTATATCCATCTGTAATTCATAATTTTTATCAAACTCAGTATGATCACCATCATTAAATTCACTATTATTGCTTCCGCTATCATTTTCCGTATCTTTTTGAACATTACAAATCTCTGTAAAATTATCCTCCCAGTTGTCTAAGTCTATTTCCATTTTACCGTGTACGGAACCATCACAAACTTCACCGACTTCACCAGGCTCTTTTTTATTTAAGAACTTTTCTTTTGATCCGCTTGACCCGCACTCCGATACCGACTTCATTTCAAAGTACTTTTTCGAAACTCTTCTTCGATAACCGCCACTACGCTTAAATCGTCTCCATTTATTTAAATCCATATTTATATTGTTCCAGCTTTCTCTAACAAATCACAAGATGGCCGATTACTCTAATAATAGCAAATGTAGAACACATTTAAGTAGAATCTTACTTATAAAAATCAGAGGCTATGCTAGCTTGGTGCTAAAAATCCGTTAAGGGTCACGACTAAGATAAATTTGCTCTATAATATCTTTACCTCTAGCAGCTATATCTGTGGCATTTATAGGAAGTGCATGTCTTATAAAAGAATGAAACAAGACGTTAACAAGATAAAACGATCTTACTAAATGCGATTATCGGATCAAAAGTCACACTTTGCTAATTACTTTTATAACTTGCACTTATAAGACTGAACCTGACTGACCGCTCTAGTAAGAGTCGTGTAAAATAATCCTATTAACATTTATAAAACTAAATGATAGGGTCAAAAGTACTTGTAGTGCAAATCATCTTAGAAGATGCTTTGGCAGGATCAGTGGCTTGAGTTAATGCGTCTACTAGATTTCTATAAGACGTGTAATCTTATAAGTCAATTGCTATAGGAGAATTTTGCTACTTGGGTGATGATGATGATTTGAAGTTTGGCACTCTAGTCGTGTAGTTAATTGTATTCTAACAAATCACGCCAGTAGCGATCATACTCCTAAATAAATAACATTAATGAATATAGAAAAAGGCAGTTATCGTGGTAAAGAAACTTAAAAATTAGAAAAACTATCGATACAATAATAATTTTATGGCTATTATTTGAAGAAACAACACACAATGTTGGCTTTCCATAAAGCTGAAGCGGAATTTAAAAACACTCGCAATGACATCTCGCTCTCACGTTTTCTGCCCTCACCTACCAGAATGAACCCACTCAGTCTATCGCTAACCCCCCTCCCCTGTCCCTTGCTCGACATAGATCCCTCCTCGCACAACATCACACTGTCCTTCGCCTTCCACAGTCTGAACAACCACCTTAAAAAGTTCATTGCAGATCCATCTAGTTTGGGAGCGTCCCACACTATGCTTACCGATACGCGGTATCCACTCGGACTTGTTTGTTGGACACCTGCCTGAATACATACCTACATACACAAACTCACGCCTTTTTGCCATGGCGAAAGGCAGAAACCACAGAACCTGCTACGATTCTTACATACTCCTTTTGCCTCGTCCACGTTCATACATCTTGTCACGAACTCACGCCGGTTGCAAGTACTACGCACCTGTGTTTTCTGAAGGACCTCGCCAATATGTTCAGTGCATGGCTTTCTAGAACATGAATAAATATAGCTTAGAAATTACCTTCTCATCATCGATTTGGGCAAGCAGGTCAGCACTCCGTCGTTCTTTGTGCCGGATGCACTCAAGTAATTCCTCTCTCTTGATCTGCGACTCCAGTTCCTTCTGATGCTGCATGTGCTCATAGCGAGACTTCTCTTGGCGCCGCTTTCCGTCTATGTAGCGCCTGTACTGGTTCTCGGTTTCTGCTTCGATCTGGAGTTGAATAAATTGTTCGTATTGATTATTATTACCAAATAACCCTTAACATGATACAAGGGTCTTGCTGGACTAAGCCTAATCAGTGCAAAATTGATAGCGATGCCCCACCAACCGGGCCCCTTGATTCTCGGCTGGAGCGAGTTCGACCACCTACATACATTTTTTTTTGTTTCATTGTAGGGGAGGGTGGGGCAAAATGAGGCTCGGGGCACAACGGGAATTTAGCTTGTGTGCGTAGCAAACACGCGTATACAAGTCGACAACGGCGCCATTCGTTCGTTGTTCAGTCGCGGCACGTGAGTCAGCGCAAGCGGAACGTGTCGGTGCGTGTTTTAGTGTCGTAGCTAACAAAAACAGTTTTTAAGTGTATTATTATTTGTTTTCATATAATATTCTCTTGTGTAGTGAGGTAAGTACATGATCTGCATTAACTTTTATAACTTAAATCAGTGGGAGTGGTATTAACCTGTTCAAATTCTAATTTGTTTTTGATAATTTCTATTGAGGTTGGAAATGGCCGATCAATTTAAAAAAAGTAATGTTTGGGGCAAAATGAACGGGGCATAATGGGACGGTATCCCATTATGCCCCCTCACAGAGGCAAATTATTTTAATATTTACGCTGGAAGTAGAGGACATTTTTATTTCTCTTAGGTCGGTATCTAATTCGTTTACTGGATTTATTATTATTATATTAAGTCCTTTTTCTTTTTTTACAGTCATTATGGTTCGTACCTACAAAAGAAAAACTAATCGACAAAAATGGGACGAAGCAGACATGAGAAGAGCAGTGTCAGCTGTGCTTCTCAATAGAATGAGGTTTTTCAGGGCTTCTGCTACTTATACTGTGCCAAAATCAAACAAACCACCAACACTGAGACCCTTGTTATTGAAGGCCTAAATACGCAAAATGCAGCAACACCATACTGCGAACCTTCAACTTCAGGAATTGCACAAGCAGCTCAATTGAATCCTCCCTTATCAAACCCCAATAAATTACATTAACATGCTATGCCTACCAACTCTTCTGTGTCGACTTCAATGGCTAGTCATAAAAGTCCTGAAAGGCAAATTTCACGAGCAGTCCAATTAAATATGTCTATTTTAAACCTCGATGAAAACATTCCTGAACCAATCATACCCGCTGTCCAAGACAACTTAAATCAACAAGCTATTTCCACCTCCATGGTTTCAGTTTCTACACAGCCATTTGAACCTCTCGCCTCCACTTCAAGGGCTAAAGATAAAACTCCTGAAAGGCAAATTTTAAAAGAAAAGAGTTCATTTGCAGTTACACCTGAAAATATTATGGCAATTCCTAAAGAATTAAGAACTAAGGAAAGACAAAAGAGAAAACGTGGGAAAACGGCTATACCTACTGACGGATTCCCCATACAAAAATGACCTGAGTAAGGAAAAGAATGCAAAGGAAAATAAGAAGAAGACTGCACCAAAAAAGAAAAACGACCAAAGAAAAATAAAAAAAAGGCTAAGAAACAAAAGAAAAAGGAAGTCACAATTACTAGTTCATCGGAAGAAGACGAAGATGACAGTGCTTGCATATATTGTGGTTACTAAACTTGTATTCGCAGTCAGACGAGGGTTGGGTTGCGTGTAGCTCTTGTGCGGGTTGGGCACACAATTCCTGCGCCGGAGTAGACGAAGATGATGAAGAGGAACACATTTGTGCACAATGTTTGCCTGACTAAATTGTATCTTCATTTTGCCCCTTAGCGTTTCCTGTTTTGCCCCGACCATGGGGCAAAATGGGAAATTTGACACTTGGTGATTAGTTCTTCATAATTAAGAAAATTAGTTGATTAAGCCTAAAAGTACAAATTAAAATAATGAATAAGCATATAACTATTGTTTCTAAATGAAAAGTTTATTAAAAATATTGTTGATTTCGTATACATGATTTTTTTTTACTTAAGTATCCCATTTTACCCCACCTTCCTAAAACGGTTATGTTAATCCTTTTTTTCTTTTTTTTTTTGGGGGTGGGAAATCATCAAATAACCCCTCCCGCTCTTGGGCAGAGCGAAAGGGAGTGTCAGACTTCTACTGACTACAAACCACCCATGTTCCTTCTTAGCCCTATATGTCGAGGCCGCGGTGACTAGTGTACAACCCGCAGCCCCGACGGGGTTATGTTAATCCTTACACTGTATTGATTAACAATTGAACATGACGTGGTGTAATGATTACACCATAAATTAAATTGGTAAGTGAATAAATTGCACTGGCGCGGGTGGTTTCTATAAAACGAGTTGTTGCACTGGGCGGCGAATCATCTGCATATTGTTATTTGTCAAGCAAAGCTGAAGCTACGCATATTAGCTATTTTAATACGCAAGGTTCCTTACCATAAACGTTGTTTATTTTTATTATAAGTGATATATAATCTTATGGTAAGCGATGATGATGATAGACGATGGAGCATGGAAACTACTTTTTACTGATCCTGTTAGCCTGAGTGATCCCACTGCTGGGCAAAGGCCTAGATCCCTATGACTTCCAGGTGTTTCGATTCAGGGCTAAGGTCTGTCTGGTCGTTGGTTTAACAAATTACTGATGTCTCTTAAAAAGTCGCTGGGCTGGATTGGCCACGGAGCGCATGGCTAATGAGCTGTGGGCCAAAATAGCCACTTTCTGGAGCCCCGACACAGCCAGAAGGAGTCGTGGCAGACCTCGTAGTAGATGGCGGGACGAGTTGGAGAAAACCAACTACTTCATCATCGGCCTATAATGTTCCCACTGCAGGGACTCAGGCCTCCTTTTTAGGATAGGGATGGACTATAATCCATCACGCAGGCCTAGTGCGGGTTGGTGTTATGTCACATGTCTTCGCCAACGACTTATTACAGAACAATAATCAACTCCAGACTAACAATTTCTCGCTCTTCTTTCTCCTTCTGCCACAGCTGTCGAAACTGATCTGCGAGTTTGTCTCTCTCGCTGTCTTCGTCTCTCTTTCGTGCTAAGGCTGCTAGGAGCTTCCACTCCTTCTCAGGGATGGCGTCTAGGATGTCTGTGCTGCAGTTCTCGTAGTCAAACGAGCGAATCAGCTGGGATATGGAGCTGCGTACTGAAACAATGCGAGATAATAGCACTGAGAAACTGGATATTTATTTTTCGAATTATCGATATTTCTTCTTATTGTTGATATTTGTTCCCGGTACCTATACTTTTGTTTTTATGCTAGTGACCAAGTCAGTTTAAAAACATAAAATCCGAGATAAGACTTATTATGGTAAAAATTAGAGGATTTTTTGTCCCGATTCTTGCAAGAAATCTTTAAGCTTTACCTACAGCATAACAAACATATCGTTATACGTACAAGAAATAAGTAGATACGGCAAATGACCCTTTAAAAGTGTTCTGAGACGCGCCTGAAACTTTACGATATTAATCGTACTGACAACACGTAGGTACGTGTGTAGATGACATTTTATTGATAGGCGCTAGTTTAACTTTTATTCGTTTTTGTTATACCAGCTCTAGTATAAGCTAAAGGATAGCGGAGCCGTCGTATTAGTTACTCGTTGGCACCCTTCAGGTACGGCTTACTCTAAAAATCCTAATCATTAACGCCTGCCTGGATGGACATGGACACTTATAAACCGTCGGGAAAAGTTGCACGGTTTGGGTTCGTCGTTTTATAAATGGAGAAGGACAGGCCAGAAACACCATGGTCAGTTTTTCAAAATGATTTGGTTTTAAATGAACAATATTTTTATGTTACAGCATAGGTACTTAGGCCCGATAATAAGTGGTTGCTTACGAAACAAAAAACGTAAAATGAGACAATAATTTAACAAAAGTTCATGAGGATCTAGTAATCTATACTAAGGCCTACAATGTTCGCATATTCATATGCAATCGGTAGTAAAGAATCTATACAAAGATAGGTAAATATTATAAAAACATCAAATTAAAAAAACCACGTAAATGTTATTTTCTTCTAATTCTTTGTTTCATTCTTGCTCCACGTGTAGCAGAAAGACGCATAGCAAGAGTAGGACTACAATAAACATTGCTCTGTCTTTCAATTATCATTTCTAAGTATATAAAAAGCGATTAACATAAATGTTATACCGTTGTTCCATATTCATACCGGTCACAACTCTGGACCTGGAAATTGGACCTTTCGTACTAGTAACTGCGTTTTAACGCACTTTATATTATTTTCCTAATAAAATCTATTTTCCTAAATGGTTACAGACGCAGTTAATATTGGTCCATTTTACGCTTTTTAACGCAATTCATATGTTATGATTTGCTAAAGATGCCATTTTAGACCCCTTTTTACTTGAAATGTCATCATCCCGCGATAGTGGCGCTTCAACACTCGTCGAAATGTCGGGACTTCTTAAAAATGGATAATAATCACGAAAGATATCCCGTAGGTAAGTGACAGTATAAATTCAGAATTATCTGTAGACATCCTGGTTTCCTCATGATGTTTTCCTTCACGAAAGCAAATTATAATATTCAATGAATCCGTAAAAAAGGCACGCGTGTTGTTGGTGAGGAAATCGGCTTGTCCTCCTAGAACCAAAGGTTTAAAAACAAGAAGTGACATCTAAGTACCAAACCGGGCCCGCATGTTTGATAAAAAGCCCATTTTCTCTCGTAGAGAGGAGGCCTGGAGTGCCAGTCGTGGGAACTTATAGGCTGATTATGCGTGTTAAGTTTAGCTCAATAGGACAACAAAAAAAAACAAATTACGAGTAGTCCGTCAGATAGATTTCCAAAAAATATTGGACACGATTTTTTTCTTTTTTCACGTAAACAAACAATGAAGACAGTGCTTTGAAAACTCGTGTGACGTCATATTCTTACCGGTCAGTGACGTCACAAACCCCCACTCAAATCTTTGATGCGTTTTATGTTCGTAACTTTTTATTGATTTTATAAAACAAAAAAATACGTATCCAATATTTTTCGATAATCTAACAGACGGACTAATTAGAATCACATTTTTTTTAGTCAGTAAACTTCTTTTTTACCATCTTACCATTACAAGTCGCCGACTTCTTCCTCGGAGACAGTCCGGGCCGGCGCGGACTCTCTGTTATTAATTTATAACAAAACACCATTTTGTCTACTTCCTCAGTTTGTTTCGATTGTTTGCAACTTTTTATTGACACTAATTCTTGTTTTATTTATTGTACAAACACTTCATAAGATTTAAAGGAGCATTGTGATGTTGATACGCGGGATGTAGTAAATAACGATACAAGTTTTTATTTTTTTAAACAACCCGTCCCTACACCCTAAAGGGAGATTTGAGGGTCTGTGTCCCGTTTTATGTTTATAGTGACCACTGGAGTATTTTTATTGAGGCAATAATCGCAGACTCCCAACTTATCGCCAAACTACGGACGTATTAATTCGAGGGTGCATAGCCAAACTCTACATAGAAAAAGTAATAGAGTAGTACCCCACTGAAACTTTCATTCTGAATTAATTTCATCCAATACTTGTTGTTTTACAATGTTCCTGTAAGCAAGGCAACTAAAGAGGTTACACAACGCGCATGAGATGTTAATATTCTCTAGCAGCAGATAACATCACACTGCGGTCATCTGCCCCCAACCGTGATAATGCCATTACCCTCGAGACCATTCACTGTAACGGTCAGCACCGTCCATGACTACCTGGGGAACTTTAAAGCCTAGAATGCATTAAATAACCTCGTTTGCACCTTTCTATTGAACGCATAAAAACAAACTAGAGGGACATATAGATGCTCTTTGCTGCACATTCAAAACTACAGTTTAAGTTTATACCAGAGAAAGTTCTCATCAGGGTTGCGGAATTTGTTCGAAAGAGTGTCCACGGCCCTGGAACGCAGAGGGCAGTAGAAGAAACACGGATGACTTTTAGTCAGTAGGAGTCTGACTCTCCCTTCTGCTGCGCCCACAACGGGACAAGTCATGTAGATCCTTAAAAAAAAAGCATGCACTAAATGACCTTGTTTGTCTTGCCCTTGAACTAACCTAAAGAAGACCACGATAAAACCAATTAGAAAGACAAATAGACGATTTTGGAATGCGTTTTGTTATGTAGTACTTTATTGAGTTTTAGCTGAAGAAGTTCTAAATGGGCGTACCCACGGCGTACCCTTGACCCCAAACTTATCCTGTGGACGGAGATTAAAGTCTACAATGGAACGAGTTACCCGTCCAAGTTCAGTTTAAATAACCCCTTTTAGGTACAGATTGCCCTTGAACCAAACTGAAGAATAAACACAATAAAACAAACAAGAGAAACGAAAAGATGAATACAGAATGTTTTTGGCGCATTTAAATCACAGCTTCAAGCACTTTTTTTTACAAAACTATCACATCGCGTTTTAGTGTCGTCGACTAGTAACGACTAACTATGGTTGCTACGTTTGTATCGATTTAACTTTATATGATTGTGTACTTGGTGGCATCAAGGTTATGTTGTAAATAGACTATGTACGTATAATATAGTGGAGGTATACAAGGGTGAAAGAGACAGCGACGGTAAAATGTTTACCACGTATTCAGATTCAGTAAGAAAGAAGAAAGAAAACATGTTTATTTGTCACAGAAACATACATACAGGAAATAAAACAATACACAAACAACCCTTAACAGATATAAAAAAAAAAAAGTGAAATATAACAAGCAGGGAAATTAAAAAAGAAAAATATATAATAAATATTATAATAAATAATATATCGTAACTGCGACAAGTAGGTTGCCACTCAGCCTGGTGCTGTACTATGGTCACCCACAGCACAGCGCTGGTTTTCAGTACATGACATCTGAACACCCCCTTTCTTTGTACTGTGGGAAATCATTAAATGACTCCTATCGGTCTGGGCAGAGCGGTAGGAAGTGTCAGACTTCTACTGACTAAAAACCACCCATGTTCCTTCTGTATCTTTTTCGAACAACGCGCAGCCCCATCTGAACACACCCAATTTTCAGTCGGTATTTAAAAAAAAACATCTGCTGTTCCACATAGGTACATTTTGACCGTGTAGGCACAGAGTAGGTATTGCATATTGTAGGAAATCGCTATTTTTTAATTAGCCGACGAAAGGAGCTGAAAAAAGGCTAAATTGAACTGTTTAGCAGGTGACTTCACCAACATTTCTGCTTGGGGACGGCGCAATATGGTTTCATCTTCCATTTTTCCCTGTCAGATGTCACAGCATTATTTACTCCCTTTTCATTGATAATAATTATGGTATTTCACCAAAAAAAACTTGTTAGTCCGTCAGATAGATTTTCAAAAAATAATGGACATTTTTTCTTTTTTCACGTAAACAAAATATGAAGACGATACAGTGCTTCGAAAAGTCGTGTCAAGTCGTATGATTTACAACCTGTATATAAAGATGGGTCAAAGTTGGCAAGAAATAAATAAATGTTATATTATGTTATTGGATTTTTAACAAAACTGGCGAAATATGGTGTACTATTTTACAGGAATACCATTACCCTATCTCTGCCTAACTCTTCTGGGATTATAGGCGTGATGTTATTAAAGATTGGATAGTTATAGAAAGCAGGCATTCAAAAGGATGATTTGTACACTATAATAATTTCCTTGCGTAAAGAAAACGCAACTACCTTTATAATGATAGGTAATGAAACAATTAAATACTATGTCGTAGGTAGGTAGGTACAGTCCCTTCACAGTTAATTTACCTGTTGCAGTTGGAAGTCCAACAGCGACCATATTATTATTGTCGGGAGAATAAAGATTACTATAAATTTGACAGACCTGTCAGTGATTGCGGCCCAACTTGACCCAACTGAATCCATAAAGCAGCGGCCATAAAGATAAGGAAAGGTGATGTTGACAGCGATTTTAGGCACGCGCGCCTCAAAGAGATGTCAGCAACATTGCAAGGGCCAACGCCTGCCGGGGCTGCGGGTTGTTCGAAAGAGATACCGCGGCCCCGGAAATAAAGGGCTTACAAGGAACATGGGTTGTTTTTAGTAGAAGTCTGACACTCACACACGGGGGAATCATTTGATGATTTCCCATCATCCAAAAAAAAAGGCAGAGTACAATAAATATGAAAGGACTGTACTATTGCAGTAGCTGTCAGAAATGACTCGGTGTGAGTATATCAATCACCTTGACTATTGCGAGTCCTAAGTGGCTTCATTATACACAATAACAATAAACATATTTCACGTTTGTAAGCGGATGTTAGTGGAAAAACTATATTTTTGTATTTTATTATACGTCGAGTTCCCAATGACTTCCTGGCAATTTCCTTAATTGTACCTCTTTACGACACCCGCACGCTCCACGATTATTTTAAATGCTTTGTCATGGAAATGGCTTGTTGTTTGTTCAGAGGAATGAGGGGAGACTTTCCGCCTTTCCAAGTAATGTTTGTTTACAATGGAAGAAATACTACAACTGCCCCGTTGGTTTGGTGGTTGCAAGCGACGCCTGAGTATGAGGTCTTTGGGTTTGACTCCTAAGTCAGGCAATGTGTTATTGGGTTTTTCTATCAGGAATTTGTCAGTAACAACCACGGAGTCTGGATTTGTGGTTGACGGTAATAGGGATGTTTAATACGTAGAAAAAATGTGATTTTAATTAGTATGTCTGTTAGATTATTGAAAAATTTTGCATACGTATTTTTTGTTTTATCAAATCAATCAAAATTGAACAAGTTAAAACACGTCAAAGATTTGAGTAGGGGTTTGTGGCGTCATTGACCGGTAAAAAACGCCATATTAATGTCTTAGAATATGACGTCACACGAGTTTTCAAAGCACTGTATAGACTTCATTGTTTGTTTGCGTGAAAAAAGAAAAATACAAGTCCGATATTTTTTTGAAAATCTATTTGACTCAATGACGGAAAATTTTAGTTTTTTTGTTAACTACCCTATTGGCTCATTCCCTATTATATGGAACTTTAAAATAACTGGGGAAATTAGGGTGTGCTATGCTGCATCTCTGCATACGGGATGTACTTTTCTAGTATTTTTCAGTAGTAGACGTCTTTTGCAAGCTTACCTTTTTATTATTAAAAAATGTTGGCACGTTCACTGCCAATTCTTAGGCTGATGCAATCTTTACTTTTATAATGGTAAGATATGTTTTTTTTTATACCGGGTTCTGGCTCAGAAGACATCGATAGGCGATAGACATGAAGATATAGTTATTATACAGGGTGTAAACGAACCCTTCACGCAGCCGTCAACCAAGCATTCTGTACATCCCACTAAGTAGCACTGCGCAAAATTAATTGCTGGGAAACGAATTTTTTTTTTGGAGACTATCTAACAGACAGTCTGCCGCACTCAGAGAGCTTTAATGATTACTTAGGCCATCACTTAGCAATGGTTTTGACAGTTTTGTCATACAAAAATATGTCAAATCTTTACTAAATGACGGCATAAGTAATCAGTAAATATCTCTGAGTACGGCAAAGTGTCCTTTTTAAAGTATTTATTTATTTATTTATTTACTCAAAACATACAAATATCCTTACAGGCTAGACCCAATGCGATATTGTAGCACACTTAAAATTTAAATAGTTTTTACATAGCAAATTCTATAAGTAGCAGTTCTTGTAAATTCACCCAAAGCGCAACAGAATATGTCCAAGTCCTCGGCAATGAGGTTGAGAGTGCGGAGCGCGCGCGTTAGCGGCGCCTCGCGCAGCAAGTTAGTTCGCGCGCGCGGTTCTACCAGCAACCGCGGCTGACGACGACGACCCACATACTTGTCCGGCACGACTAGCTCCACCCTTCGCAATATATCTGCATTGTGTATCTTCCCTCTAATTACCTTAAAAATATAAGTCACTAGTGTGAGTTGCCTCCTGACCCTTAGTTCATTATATCCGACCATTCCCAAGATAAATAGAGTTGGATACATCAATGGATAAAATGGATATACCCCGTATTCCCTCATATATTTATACCTAATAAATTTATTTTGTACTCGCTCCAACATGAGACTATACTTAGTTTCATGTGGAGCCCAGATAACTGCGTTACATTCTAGTTGGCTTCTTACTAAAGCATTATATAATGCCGTTATAGCTTTAATATTTGTGAAGCCTTTAACCATTCTAAGCACAAAACCTAGGTTTCTATATGCTTTTTTGCATATCATAACTATATGATCACGAAATGTGAGTCCAGTGGTGAAACGAACTCCCAAGTCCCTCACTTCAGTAGCCCTATCCATCGGCACCCCGTCCACCGTATAAGTGAATGTGATGGGTGTGTGTGCACGCGAGAAACTTATGGTCACACACTTAGATGTGTTAAGGGTAAATCTTGAGATTGAGAATATTCAGTTGATTCCCGTGGCGCATTTTTATTATTATTATTTTTTACAATTTATAGTTTGGTATGATTTTTAGCCGAATTATAAATACATTTATCAAATAGGGGTCAGTTTTGAACGACGCATTACAAAGATATTCAAAAACATATTTTTTGGGCCAGGGGAATCAAAATACGATGACAAGGGAATCAAAATTAAATCAAAGATAAGTAATAAAACATACTATTTATTTAATAATCAGTCTCTTGTTCTCAGTTATTGGCACTTTTTCACCTAATTATCAATCACTTTATTCACAAGTATGTAATAATGATAAAACAAAAATTACATAAGTACTAAATAATAAAAAATGAAAACAAAACTTTTCTCTTTAAACATAATAAAAAATTTAACAAAAATTAGGAACCTTTCTTTGGTTGACACAATTTAAAAAATATATACGTGATCAGCAGTCCGGTACTCGAACCACTAGACCACAAAGTGAGGTCGTCAAATGTTCTTATTAACAGGAAATCTGGGACCACGGCACACGTATGTCCTTTTTGGTAATCTCTGCATGCAATAGGTATAAATCGCATAAAGATGCGATACAAACGGATTATAACTTATTTGAATAAATACTTAGATAACCCGGCAAAACAAAACACTCAATACTGTCTGAGCAGATCGTGCAATTTGGAATGAACAAATTAATGTACTAGACGAACTAGAAAATATTGATTACCCTGGCAAAAACGCCAAGGGAATCAACACCAAGGTAATCAATAAAAGTTTGTTTTTTATCGATTACTTAAAAAGTTTAAAGTTCTAAGCAATAATAATAAGATTAGTAAATCAATAATAACAAGATTAGTAATAATAATAAAAAAGATTAGTAATGATATATCCGAGAAAAAACTTATACAATTTTTTACGACGTCAGGGTAATCAATGACCTAGTGAAACAAAACCAGGGGAATCAAATATTTGCCTTCGTAATTTCGTCCACAGGCAAAGTGAGACGAGACCTTCCACCACGGCGTTTTAATCGCGACTAGAGCTAGCACGAGAACGAATAGCTGCGCTTCGCGACCGCTCCACTAGCGATCTATGTCTCGTTATGTAGCGCGCCACAGGAATCACTGTTTAGCTCTGGACAAAACTTTAAATCTATTTCTATGTAAAACTATGGGATAAAATAAAAACTGTATATTTTTATTTTCTACACATACTTAACTAGTTATTGAAAAACTACAGAAATTGATCATTTTACAATTATAAATTGGCGACTTCGGGTTTCTTTCATTATAAAATGTGTAAAGGACGCGCCAGGGTTATCAATTTTTGTGACGTTTCGTTTTTTTTTTCGATAATTACACCCAAATTAAAAAGCGTAACTATTGTGCATCAATTAGATACTATAGTGATAAGACGTAAAAAAAATACTTTGGGTCTTTATTTCAATGTTGCGGGTACTTTATACCTCCGGACATCATAAATTGAGCCTCTCAAGATTCACCCTTAAACTGCAGGAGATTACTCTTGCTCCAAGCTACCACTCTGTCTATATCTCTCTGCAGTCTTTCACAGTCATTCACGTTTGTGATGGGGAGATAAAGCTTGAGGTCGTCGGCAAACAGTAAACACTTAGCATCTTGCACAACGTTTGGTAGGTCATTAATCATTATTAGAAATTCCAGAGGCCCTAGATTCGTTCCCTGACTTACCCCAGATCTAGTATAATATGCTTTCGATTGATATCCTGCATAGTCAACATACTGTTGTCTGTTACTCATATAACTAGCAAAAAACTTAAGTAAATGCGGGGTGAAACCGACCCCTGCTAACTTTTTCAGTAACACGTCATTATCGACTAAATCGAACGCTTTTTTAAAGTCGAAATATGCAGTATCGGCTTGTCCCCCACTATCTACTATTGGCACCACATCTGCCATGTAGCCAAGTAAATTACTGGTAGTATTTCTAGTTGGCCTAAATCCATGCTGCGCGTCTGTGAGTTGCGAGCTAACTTGCTGAAAAACGCTCCTATGAATAACAGATTCTAATATTTTAGCCATTGTTGACAATACTGCGACCAGTCTGTATTCTACAACTTTAGTTCCCGAACCTCCCTTCGGTACCGGTATGACCCGGGTACTCTTCCACATCTCAGGAAATACAGCTGATTTAAGGCAAAGATTGTAGATGTGCAATAGTGGTCTCGCTAATCTCATTCGACAGTCCCTAAAAATGTACGGCGGAATACCATCAGGCCCTGACGATTTTTTCGGCTTAAGTTTCTGCAAGGCGCGAACCACGTCCTCCAACTCCAAGCTGTCAAGATGAACCCGCCCTGCTCCGTTCTGACTGCCCGCTTCCACTATCGCCGCATCTACATCTAATCTAGGTTTATCTACATTGTACACTGAGTAAAAATATTCAGCAAATTCTTGAACCGCTTGTTCACATGTCAAGGCTTGTCCGTTCTTTAAAATCTTTTGGCTGCCAGTGTTACCTCTTTTAGAATTAACATAAGCCCCAAAAAGATTTAGGGTCGCTCGACATTTGGTTTTGCATACGTTGGCGATATTGTTCCTGTGCTACTAAAATCTTTCCTTTTACTTGGGTCCTACACTGAGCAAACATTTCGTAATCATTCCTCAAACCACTACTTTTATATTTTATAGGAAGAGCAGCTTTGAGTTTTATGTCGCGAATTATCTCACCCGTATACCACTCGGGGTAAATGTACCTCGAGCGTACACGACTTCGCTTTTTCTTGGGAACACAGTCATCTATAATTGAATACATCGTGTCATAAAAATACTTTAAACTCCTATCTAAATCTAAGTTATATAAAGGAGTCCAATCGATGGATGCGATTTTTGAGTATAAAAGGAAAAAATCGGCTTTATTAAAATTCCAACTAACATATTGCGTGGGCGCTTCCGATGCCGATGTGCTCCTTGGCTCTAAGTAGGTATTTGTACGTAAACACGGGATGACGGACACCTCCAGCGGCGGGTGATAAGCGTCCACCGGCACGAGCGGCGCCTCCGCCGCGCGTACACTCATACACTCCCCCTCCTCAAATGTACTCAATACTAAGTCCAAACAGCGATCAATGCAATTAGTAACTCTGTTGCTCTGGGTAAACCCACAATATGTCATAAGAAACTCATAATATGAATTAATAGTACACGAATATAAATTAAAATCCCCTATCACTACCACTTCACGATAATTATTACAATATTGTTCAATCGTTCTAAATAACAACCCATATTCATTTTCACTACTATTTGGTGGGATATAGACAACACATATAAAAAACAAAAACCTATTACGTAAATAAACAGTGGCACCTACTAGTTCAAAAACATGGTCATCAATTTTTACTTCGTTCGGCACAGGTACCCGCCTCAGCTCGATTCGCGGTGTGGCCACGAGACACGCGCCGCCTTGTTTTCTTCCATCCGCTCGATCACATCGTATTATATTAAATCCAGGAGGGATTAATTCCGTATCACAAATTGATTCGTTTAGGCCAGTTTCCGTGATTGCAAATAGATCCGAGTTCTGACTTGAGATTCCTGCATAAAACTCCTCTAACTTAGTTCGCAGACCTCTTACATTCTGATAATATATGTTTATGGTAGATTTATTCCGAGGTTTTTGGTTTTTGGAAAGGTCTACGAAACCCATTCACAGAACTCCACATTTATTGGCCAATTCTCAGGTTGACATAATATGTCGTATTTACTCTCCGGTACACCAATCATAAAAGATGCGTAATCCCTTTCTGTTTTATGTTTAATTCGTTCTACTTTAACAGGTGTTCTCAATCCACATATGTTTCTTACGTATAACTCTAAGCTTTCTTCCTTAGTCTCCTTCTGTAGACGCCAGACGTGTAAATATTTATTTTTTTCTGTCCCTTGAATTTCATTTATGGTAGTACTTCCACCTCTTTTCACGTCTTTATTAGAGTATCGATTTTTCTTCCTATTTACGACTGTCCAGTTTTCTTCTTTATTTAGACTGTTTTTCTCTTCCTCAGCTACCACCCCCAAACTAGTACTCATGTCACTCACTTCGTTTATTGACAGTGGCGTGTTGTCCTCCGATACTGAACTTGTGGATTTCGTGGCCGCACATTCTTTGATTGGTCTAATATTGGTGGAATTGCCAGTTACCCTCTTTTGATTTTGGTTAAGAATTTCGACAAATGTTTTAGATGATGGCATTATTTGGCCCTTAGGCGCCGCAAATCCTTCTGTACTATCCAGCTTTGGACTTTCCATAGTAATAGGTGCTCGTAGGAGTTCATTTGATTTTAATAACTCTTTGATGTTTTCCTCTAACGTATCTACTTTATTTGCCTTTTCTTGAACTACCTTCATAATCTTTTTCAAATCTTGCAGTTCAGTCTCTGTCTTGATAAATCTAACTTGAAGCAATGCATACTGCTTAATTTGTTCATCCAGTCGTGCTATTATTTCCAATCGAAACTCCCGTAGTCCTTCACATGGTCCATTATCGTGTTCAATTTCTGAATCATTCTGTTTGTGACGACTACCGCGCTGAGTGTTTACATAGCAGTCACTCGCACCAGCCGTAAAAGTTTTATCCATTGTGATTATGGTTCCTCGAACTGGCGTATCCGAATTCCCTCGTTTTGGAAAAGTGCTTACACACAATGGACACACCCATTTATTCTTGTATTCTTCTGTAAACGCCTCATACTTCTCCGTCGTCACAGCCAGACAATTGGGATGGTAACGCTTCTTACACTTTCCTTGAGAACACTCCATATACCCACTGTCGGTAATATCGGCATCGCAGCCGTTACATTTCGTACCCATCAAGTGAGACAAAAACGTAGTGAATTTACACACAACAATATACACGTCCGATCGCTTTCGCTGCGCGGCGAATTAAAAAGTAATAATAAGTAACTTAACCCCTATTGTAGATCACTGTTTTAACAAAACCTGAAATCGTGGCTACGTTCAATGTAACGCGTTACCCAAAAGCAGTTGTTCCAATAATAGACGGCTAGAGAAACAAAATATTATCGTCCTTTCGAACAGCTGCTGCCTCATAAACTTGTAACGTAACGATCCAATTCGACCCTGAACCCTTAACAAGGTGGTAAACTAGTGTGAACAGCATTTACACTTCGAAGAACAAATAAAACTATAGCTAACGAACCTACTGTCATCATCTGCTTAACCTGTAGGTATGTTGGGTTTGACTTCCAGTCAATTCTAGTCAGCTAAATACCAGTATTTTACTAGGATCGACTGCCTGTCTGACCTCCCCAACGCACTTAGTACTGGGTAATAATGCTACCCCTTGACTGGTTGTCAGTCTTTCAGGCTTGTAATGACGGCCGAAGATCTTCATATGACAGCCAGTACCAACGGTTTAACGTCCATTCCGGGACGAGGAGGAAACTTGGAATGTAATGGGTGATCATCACCCATCCACAGACTAATCCTGGCTAGTGCGGCTTAATAAAATCTAAAGAAACCGAGCTTACTGGAATTACATATAATCTTGTCTAAACGTAACATTTCTAGACTGTTGTATTTTGATTATTTTGCGCAGGTATATCAAACAGTAATATTAGTTAGGCACACAAAACATGAGAGAATATTATCATCGCTTATCAGTTTCGAAGATATCGCCGTTGATAAGCGCCAGTCGAAACCACACCGCGGGCCGGTGATGACGTCCATCCGACATGGACAAAGATAAGCATAGACCACCCATCATCAGACGACCTGATGTCTTGAAGAAACTCAACGCGGACAGCTTGTTCATGATAGAGCGAGGTCTACTCGGAGATCTCCCGGACAAACTCAGACCAGCTCCACCAGTACCATCTCGAGCGCAAGCGCAATCTCTTGAACTCGCCGTAGCTAAACCATCCGGACTCTTATCTGCATGTCTGCCCATTCCGGATTCACCTGTGTCGGAGAGAATGTCGTCATCCGACGAAGAAATCTCCAGTTCTCCACTGAAAAAATCGTTCAGTTTCCGCGACAGACTATCCAGAATAAGTTTCTTTGGAAAAGACAAAGAAAAAGACAAAGAAAAAGAAAAGCCAAAATGGAAAACCATCGTGGAGGACGAGAAAACGGAAGACCCAGTAAAAGAGCTTGGATCACCGAGACTAACACCAAAGAGATCCGACACCAAAGCAGAACAAGACTACAAAAGCAATAAACGTTTCTGGTTTTTCAGAAGTAAAGAGCTATCTGAAAAGAGAGAAAAGGGTCACAGGCCCGTCTACAAGCGCAGCAAGAGTTTCGAATTCCTGCCTAGAGCGGCTATCGAAGAAGAGGAGGAAGAACTGTCCCCAAGAATAAAGAAGAATAGTTCGTCATATGTGTTTGGAAGCAGTGATACTATGGGAGATGCATGGTCGTCCAATGAAAGTCTCGAATATACTCGTATAGCTAATAACATTTATCGCGACAGTGACGATGGAGTGTGCCTTAAAAGTATTAAAGAGCTGGCTTCAGACCTCTCAGGTAATAACTCCAGTACGTCAATCCCGACGTCTGGATCTAGTGTTAACGCTCGAAGCATTCTGAAGACAGAATCCGTTGAGAATGTCTTCCATGAGTTTAAGAAGGCTGTGGAGTTATTCAGTGAGACTTATCTGAGTGATTGCGAGCCGTATACAAAGTCGAAGGATTTGACTATACAGCAGAAGAGAATGAGTTCTTCTTTTACAACATTGCCGTCTCCAAAAGTGGTGCAAGTGAATAAAGTGAGTGAGGCTAGTGAAGACTTCAAAAAAGAGTTATCAAGAGTGTTAAGTTTGAAACGTGAAGTGCGGACGGTTAGGAGAGGTTCTGTGACTGACTGGTTTGTGCTAGAAGACAAAGCAGCTGCCGCTCCTTGTGCGTCTACAGTCCCAGAGTCTAACAAATACAGGAGGGTTAAGAAGAAAGACGTGAACCGAGTTCGGAGAATCAGCTCGACGAAATATGTAAGTGGACCTTTTATCTGATTGATAGTAACGTATTGCACTATGATAAGGACGTTTGAACGCTGATTAGCAATGTTATCTTTGTTTGGTCTTATTTGTCATTGTTTTGTGTATTTTTTCGAAAAGAATCTTTGCACTGTTTTGATGAAGAACAACATATTTTTTTCTTATTAAATCGCGAGTTCGTGATACATAAGTTTTATACGTTTCTACAATAATTTCAATGCTAATGTGATTTTTTAAACGAAACCCCTCAGGATCTACATATTTTACAAGCGGAATTCTCAAACAATGAATTGATACTCGTAGATATCTTACTACTCTATTTAAACGCGAAAATTTTCGAGGATTACTCTTTCACGCAAAAACTATAGAACGGATTTGAATTTAAGATAAAGACAGTCTATACCCTGGACGTCACACAAAGGATACTCATATCCCGAGGAAATCAACGGCTAACAATACGGAAAGACTTTGTCTGGTTTGTTGATTACCTGAGGAAATAATCGTTTTATAAGATTTCGATAATCGTTTTGTCTTGGACTTAGCATAAAATCGGGAACAGATTGTAACTGAACCAATTAACGATACCTTCTTAATACGGTTGAAAACTTGAATTTCTCTGCTCCAGTAACACATACTCGTAATCAGAGCACGCGTTGCCCTATTTTACCAATTAGATTACCGCTCGTCTTATCGGCAGTTAACTGATAACGAATCGGTGTGAGTCGATAACTAATGATTTCTACACTTGTACGAACCGTTAGTTATTTGTTGTGATACCGACATTCTTTATGCTTCGATCATCACTGGCTAATAAATATAGTTTTTATTAGCACGTGTGACTGAGGGTCATGAGTCCACGACAATTTTTTTGTATTTTGTAAGTCATAGCGATCTTTGTCGCTCATAGCGATCTTTGTCAGTCATAGCGATCTTTGTCAGTCATATCGATCTTTGTCAGTCTTAGCGATCTTCGTCAGTCATAGCGATCTTTGGCAGTCTTGGCGCATTTAGTCAGTCATAGCAATCATTTAACGGGTTTTCCGCTTAGGGTTTTAAAAGGTAAAATATATTGTTTATAGGCATGTTAAAAATTTGCTGTCTCATACACTTGAGTCCAGTAGGAACTGAAATTTAGAATGGGGCAGCTGAATAAGTTTTCGCGATATCGATGATGCTCCCATCGAAACATTTGTTCAGCTCGAAAGATTATACCGCATCCTTAAAAAATACCAATCTCCACGTTGCGTATAGACCTCGGTATTACTAGACAATATAAATTAGAAACTGCAGTGTTAATAATATGGCTGTGCACTTGTTAAAGAGAGCATGACTAGTTTCTGCAAAGAGGAATCCGAGACCTGACAAAAGGTAGTCTGAACAACAGGACTTCTGTTTGGGTACAAGATTTTGTTACAGAAAGGGCTTGACCTATGCTTTTATACAGGATGGAATGTATTTTGACGCGAAAACGGTTATCACGTACCTACTCGCTACATCATTCTAAACCAAATCGATTTTTTTCATCGGTATTATTAAAAAAAAACTCAGCTGTGTCATGCATTTACACCGCGTGTAATAGCACATTTGTAGGACACAGAGTAATACCTAAATTACCGATGAAAAATTTCGATGTACGGTGGTTCTGAATGATGAACTGATTCTTTGGTAACCGCTTTCACGTCGGTGTCTCTTTCACTCACAGGTACTTAGACACCGTACTGCCCTTTCGGGTTAGATACCTATTCCACCATGAAAAACACCCTACAACACCTGAACATGACACACTTGTACTCCTGAATGATCATTTTAAAAACGGTGAAGGAATAATTAATCATAGATTGACGTCCACCAACCTCGTACTGGATTTATTATGACAACAAAATATCCAAATAAATTAAAATTAAGAGACTACGAAAATAGCGGTCAACTTAATAATCAATAACCGCCTGTTACGTGTCACGATAATGTTTTCCAAGTAATAAATGATAGGATTAATCTATTCGAATTGTGCTATGTCTGAGTCACTATTATTGATTTATCTGAAAATTCGACGGATTGTTGACAATGAGGCGATAGGGAGTCATTATCCTTTCCCAAACTATGTTTGGTCAGCTTTGAGTCTAACCAAATGCAGCTTAATTTCAGTGTTTCACATGGAGCGAATGCTTATCTGACCTCCGCAACCTAGCAAGTACTTGATTTTCAGACCACTGGCTACTTGTCGGCCTAAATATCGCCCCAAACGGCTGTAATTATTAAATCACGAGAAAATGAGAAAACGAAAATATAATAAGTAGATCCACTTCTTATAAATTTTTAGGTGGAAGCTGCCGACTCAACGACGATGATGTTGTAAATTACCTGAAATAAGATGAAAACAAAAGCGATCTTAGTTAATTACACAAGTTAGGTGTCCATATAAAGTTGGACTATACCTCTCAGTCTGCAGATTGAATTGAGTATCATATCGCCACATCGAAACTATTGTAATGCTTGTTTTGCGTTGTACCGCGATTCGTCATTTAATTTGGCAATATTTTCAGCTTACAAAAAATCGTTTTGTTCAATGACACTACTTACTTGCTGATAAAAACTTCACTGATAACAAATACGGATTAAAACGTAAAGAGTTTGATATTTCAATGGCGCTTAAATGAGGCCAATGCTACTGCATTTTATGTTGCTCTTTCTTATTTTCTTAAAAAGATAGCTTTATTATGAAGCCATTTTGGAACGAAGTTCCTTATCGCGCGTTGTGAAAGGGGGCTAGACGGAAAAAATTCTTACGAAAAGTTGTCACGACACTTTTTGCTATAGTAAGCTATTGTAAGCTGTGCGGCGTCGCATGTTTCTCTGTCTGTCTCTCTCTCTCTTATAGAAAGCAAGCCAGATATTTTATATTTTAAATTTATATAAAAAATAATAATTAAAATAATATAATTAATATATATTACTTATATAATAATATATAAATATTAATTATTAATATATTTTATATATTATTATTATATTATTAATATATATTATTATTTTTTATTATTATTATTAATTCTTTTGGTCATTCTTGTGCTGTTTGCGATAGACTTTAACTTCGTTCCATCCGGGTGTCCCTTGACACCTCTCAAGTTTTTTTGTCATAGTAACTGCGTCTGTGAACATTTTACGAATTTAAACAGAATTCATATTATTTTCCTATTATAATCTATTTTTCTAAATGTTTACAGACGCATTACTATTATAAATCTATATTAAACTTTTTAACGCAATTCATATTATGATCTGCTAAAGTGGCCATTTTAGACCCCCAGATCCCGACTCCGTGGATATTACTGAGCAATTCATGATGAATATCCAAATACAATCTAGGGCAACCTATGAAAGACCAATGAAAATGAGAAGCCCTTTGTTATATTATCTGTAAAATATGGCATATCTCCTTTCTTAATTCAGTTTAGTATACATTGAAAAACTGAGCATGACCGTACCCATGTCAAACCTTTGTGCCAAACTAGGATGCCCCTATTGTCAAGGTCGCCAAGATCATAAAAGAATAGACCAAAGACCAAGGTTACTCATGTGAACTAACCTGATGACAATGAAATGAATCTAGGCATTGTAGTTCAAATTTTACGGTAGGGATGCCTATTGCTGGCAACTAAAGGCGGTATGGGTCAGTTGGACAGGCCTACAAATTGATTAATTTTGGTGATGTTATTTTTTTGAGAGGAGCTTGTGTCTAGATATATAGCTAGAGATAGATATAATAGCAGCCACTCGGATTAATCTTCAGGTTAAGCCTCGTTCACCTAGTTTGGTTTGGTTTGGTGACAACACATTACATACTGAGTTTCTTCCAAGTCTTGTGCGGCCGCCACACTATGCTCCTTGCGCTGCTTATCGCTATGCTCCTCGCGCTGCCGCTATTTGCCGAGATGTTGCCCGCTCTGCCCACACTGCTCTACTCGCGCAATTAATCGCGACGCTCCTACAAAAACAAAAAGCGACAAAATAGGGAGCGATGGGCAGGACGAGGAGCATGACGTGCGGCATGACGAGTAAAGTGGCCACACTATGTTTCTGCCTCCTTTTCTCGCTACTTCCCAAGCCACTCGTCGAGTGTGTGGCGGCCGCATAAGTCGTTATCTCGGCTGTCGTCAAGTACATCTTTGACAGTCGTTACAAGTAGTCAAAGGCCTAAAAGTCTGGCCATAAGTCTTACCCAAGGGTATCGTATTACCCACTACCAAGTGGGTTGTAAAGATAAAGGCAGTCACACCATGTAAACAAGCTGGCATTCAGCTGCATGCAGTTAGATGTTTAATTAAGAAGAGTGTTCAATCAATAACATGTAGGTATTTATATTGACCACCTGCGTAATTACCTACAACGTTTACAACGACATGACGTTTCGACATACCTCAAATGGAACAAATTCTTAACATTTTCAAAGCAACATCACGAAGATTTTCCAAGAAATAAGAAACATAAGGAGACCAGATAGCGATCGATAACGTAGATAGAATGTGAGCTATCGCTTGCTTACTTACTTATCTATCGAGTGAATGAGATTGGAGATAGGTAGCTTAAATGTTAGCGTCAGCTAGCTGATTTTAATAACAAAGTTTTACGAGAACAAATGGGTTGCAAGGCAAAAGGAGTATGTAAGGATCGTAGCAGGACCTGTCGGGCTGCGGGTTGTTTGAAAGAGGTACCGTGATGGCTTCGACACAAGGGCTAAGAAGGAACATGGGTGGGTTTTAATCAGTAGAAGTCTGACAGTCCCTACCGCTCTAACACATCCACATCTAGGAATCACTAACAGTAGTGACAGTCCCCTGTGCAGAGCATGCATGGAGGCGAAGGAAACGGTGGCGCATGTGCTCCTTGAGTGAGGCGTTACCAAGATTCGTGAGGAAACCCTGGGAACACCAAGATCCCTTGCGGATGCCCTGAGGAGACCGAGAAGTCTGATCTGCTTCTGGAGAGTGGTGGGCTGGTCGAAATAATCGGCCACCATGGCTCACGCAGAATGGTCCACTTCAAGGACTAAGTGCGGAAACCTAAACCCCATGAAATGAACGAATGAATGTCCGATAGGAGTCATTTGATGATATTCACCCATCCAAAAAAAAGGATCGTAGAAGGTGGCGTTCTATGGTTTCTGCCACCCCCCTGGGAAAGAAAATTTGCATGCTCCGTGCAAGCAACCAAACCTAAACTCCCAGTGACACCCGTTTCCACAGACATAAATATTTATTTAAACTGAAAAAAGAGAAATTTATATAAAACGCATCACCAGAATTACTTAAGAATTTGCTAAAGGGGCCAATGAAACCAGTCTGTTCAAAAAACAGGAAACAATTAAAGTTTTTATAATAAACTTTATGATAACTCGAAACGGAAAGGATAATAGTGAGAAAGTATGTAGGTAATGTAATTAAAGAAACACGACAATAAATGAACCGCTATCGAAGTTTTCTATTATCACTACATATTATTATAAAACGAAATCCTCCGCCGCGTCTGTCTGTTCGTGATAAACTCAAAAACGACTGCACTGATTTTCATGCTGTATTCGTAAATGGATAGAAAAAATATTATAAATGGATAGGAAGGTTGTAGTATAATATTTTATCGAAATATGTCTGCGGGATGTTGTAAGAGATACCGCGGCCCTAACATATAGGACTAAGAAGGAACATGGGTGGTTTTTAGTCAGTAGAAGTCTGACACTCCCTTTCGCTCTGCTAGGGGTTTAAAGTTTGTTGGGATATTTTTCACATCCACGCGGGTGAAGCCGCGGGCAAATGCTAGTTTAAGGATATAAATGTTATGATGAGAATATTGAGGTGGATGAGTAGTGTGACAAGAATCGATAAGGTAAGAAACGAGTATATTTGAGGAAGTTTAAAAGTTGCGCCAGTTACAGAGAATTAAAACTTGAAAGGGAATCGACTGTCTTTGTATGGACATGTTATGAGGACGGGCGAATCGCTTGTTAGTTGTATACGATTCGTCCCTCCTCAAGAGTGATGTCTGTTAATGTTGATGGATTGAGAGGAAGATCAGCGAAACGATACATGGATTGTATGAAGAATGATATGAAAGTAAAAAGAGTAAATGATAGCGTGACGGTTGACAGAGAAAAATGTAAGAAAAAACGTATGCCTTTGCTCCATGTGACTTGTTACATGGGTGGGACAAAGACAGATGATGCTTTAAGAATATAAACGTTGATGGAGATTAAGAACGTAGGAAATATGGATAGAAGACTTTATTTTGTACCAGCTGTTGCCAGCAGCTTCACCCGCTACAACCCACGGGAATATAAAATCGAGATAAAAACTATCCTATTTGTTAATCTAGGTTATAAACTACCTGTGTACCAAATTTCATCCAATTCCGTGCAGAAGTTTTTGCGTAAAGAAGTAACAAACATACACACTCACACACTCACAAACCTTCCCCCTTTATAATATTAGTGTGATGTGATAATACCAACATTTTGCCAGTTTCATTCCCATTTCATGTTACAACGATGATAATAAAACACATTTCAGATCAAAACTTGGTTTAAAATGAAGTGACCATTATTATTGAACTGACATTTGACATCTACGGTGTATTGGTGTAGATGTGGCACGGCCTGGGACTGAGGTCGTGGGATCAAATGGTGCCGTTTGACTCCGCGCTCCGATTGTGTGTACTGTGTCCGGTCACGACATTGCGAGATGTGTAAATGGAGTGCTAGCTTTTATTCTCCTATACAACATTATTGGAACCTTTTTCACACACTTTGATTGGGTTAGGTAACATATCATCTTATGGGTTTTGTTAACAAACTGATGAGGAATAGATAAACTTATATTCTATGTAAATTATGTAAGTACTCAAAATTCCTAAATTACTTCAAATCCCTAAAATTTTAAGTGGCAAAGTACTCAACAAAATGTTGACTGGTAGAGAATGCCTTGTGGCATTAAGTCCGCCTATGTGCCAATATTGTACATAAATACATTTTCATCCCCCCATCTCGGAAAGAGTATTTTTGCTCTTCGATATCTGAGTGCAAAAGCTGTTTTTATCCGCTAGAGGATAAAGTAAATTGAATTTAGAACATCGTGTGCACTAAGTTTGTGAATTCAAAACATCATTAAACCTATTTACTTTTACCTCCATGGTGCCGAATTTATCATACAACTTTTTTTTAATTTGTTAGAAACTCAGACTTGGAACCTTCTTGGTGTAATTTTTTTTTAATTTGCTTTACACGCGCAATTTTTTTTTCACTTCATATTGTTAAAACCTTAGGTTAAAAATAAAAACAAGAAACTTGTAAACAAGTGAAAATCCTGAAATTAGTGAATCGGGTGACGAGGAAGTTTATTTAACGTCAACCGAATTGACTGAAACTGTTAAAAATGCGCAAATGAGCTTTCTCCCTCAACAATCACGCGAGAAATATTTGAAGCAGTACGATATGTTTAACACGTGGCGACTAGATAAAGGAGCCAAAACTTTATCAGAAACCGTTTTGCTGGCATATTTTATTGAATTATCCGAGACGAAGAAATCCAGCACTCTATGGAGTACGTATTCAATGGTAAAAGCAACAATAAAGATGAAAAAAGACAAACATATCGACACCTATCCTCAATTAGTGGCAGTTTTAAAAAGAGCGTCATCTGGTCATCAACCAAAAAAGTCGAAGGTTTTCACAGCATCTATCATAATATAAAAGTATCTTGTGATTGTAAATGTTTTTTTTTGCATTTAGTCATTTCCTCGCTGAGGTGGGATGAAAAGTTACGTGTTGCACTCGAGTGCAAAGATTTTTCAGCTCGTGCTCTTTTGATTCCCTCGCTAACGCTCAGGATTCCAATTTTAGAATCCTTCGCTTGCTCGGTCATCAAATTTGAACACGCGGTTAAAAAGCAACTTTGCACTCTTGTATAACAAATAACTATTGTTTACATAAATGAAATGATGGACGTGACGTGGTGCAACTAAAATGATGACTCGGAAGAAGCTCTGCAAATTGACAACGGCTTCTAGGATTCAGAAAAACACACCATAAATGATCGCCTTTGCGAAATTGCGTGCGAAGTTAATTTTAACCAACCTGAAACCAAGCAAAATACCTGAAACCAAGCAGCTGCACATGTGCGAATTTAAAAACATTTTTACTTTAAGAATGAAGATTGACCATTGCATAAGACATCAAAGATCATTAATTTATTTACGAGTGAGTGCTCTATTTCCTCCTACATCTTTGTCTAGGAGAACCACGCCCTGCATGTTGCAATACTCTGTGATAGTTTATACAGGGCATGGTGTATGTGACGGTTGCATTGGTTTCCAGTATTTGTACATTAAAATAGTTTAGACGCTTTTAAGTTGCCCTCGTTTGGCTGTGACGTAAATCTACACTAAAATTTTAATCTTGCTGCTATCTATACATAGATAGCAGCAAGATTAAAATTTTAGTGTCCAGTGCGGGTTGGTAGAGATGTCACATGTCTTCGAATTTTTGGTTCTAAGATATGTATGATTTCCTCACGATGTTTTCCTTCACCGGTTTTGAGAGCAGTGGTGGCCCAGTGGTGGCCGACTTACGAGCAAAGTCGTGTGTTTGAACAACGGCAGGTGAAATGTGATCATGGAAGAAATACTACAACTGTCGCGCTTACAACCACTGTGGTCCAGTGGTTGTAAGCGCGACTTTTGAGCATAAGGTCATGGGTACACACGCCTATAATCCACGCAGGGTTAGGTAGAGGTGTAACTAATAAGTACAGCCACATTTCTCTAGTTATGTTTTAAGTACCATGTAATAGCAAGCGAGCCTATTGACATCAATCGGGCACAAATTCAGACTCCGTACTACTATTGAGAAATTCTTGATGGAAAAACTCAATAACACTTTGCCCGATCCGGGAATCAAATGGCCCTACCATACGCTCAAGCTTTACCACACTTTTACCTGCGCGATTACACGGTGCACAGTACATCGCGCGTGTGGTTGCTAAAACTGTATTACCATGACCAACCACACACGCAGGCAAGACTATGGTGAAATCTGTGCGTGTGGTAGGTTCAAAACACAGGATCTCATAAACAGCACTCACTCCTGCAACCATTAGAGCAACTAAGCAGTTTGATACTTCCCTATAAATACAAGCTTGTCCTAATTTTAATCTGAAAGGATAAACTGTTGAGTCGATGTATGCAGATTGGATAGCTCCTACGTAAGTAGACGGCTCAAGGGCTTCGTATATTGGATAGTTGGGGACGACCCATTGCCTAATTAATAAGGAAAGGGTCATTGTACGGCATAGTAAATTAATCAAGATAAAGGACGGTCTGGTTTATGATGTATAGGAAAGTGATGAGCTAGTAGAGAGGATTCGTTAGTGAAGCTAGCGTAGGCTCTTTCTGGCTTACGTGATCAAGCCAATATCTAATTTCCATTTTTTGTTATAGTTGCTGCTCTTGGAAATAAATAAATATCACTTGGTGAAATATTGACATTGTGAATTAAATCGAAAAGAATAGCGATGTTTACTGACTTAAAAAAATATGATTCTAATTAGTCCGTCTGTTTGATTATCGAAAAATATTGGGTACGTATTTTTTGTTTTATCAAATCAATAGAAATTGACGAAGATAAAACGCGTCAAGGATTTGAGTGGGGGTTTGTGACGTCACTAACCGCAAAAAAATGTCATAGGTACTAATGTCTTAGAATATGACGTCACACGAGTTTTCAAAGCACTGTATCGTCTTCATTGTTTGCTTACGTGAAAAAAGAAAAAATACGTACCTATCCATCAATATTTTTTGGTAATCTACAGGGTGTAAATCAACCCTTCACACATACGAAGCATTCTGTACATCAAACTAAGTAACATTTTTGCTGGGAAACGACTTTTTTTTTTGGGGTCAAAAATTACATTTTACGGTTAAAATGAATGTAGCACTCTTAAAACATTGTGCTAGTGGATGCTTTGAATAGTAAAAGGGTCATGGAGGTTATTTAAGTAAAGTTAAAATCAGATAAACTAGTATATACAAAAAACAGCTGTGCAAAATTTGGAACTTTGACCCCTAATATCTCCGTAACTAGGGGTACAGGTATGGTCTAGAACAAAAAATTATCGCAGTGGTGGGGATAACAAGTGCCCTTCGTTTGCGTTAAGGGTACTTTTACAATCTTTAAGTATATGACGGATTAATTAATTTTTATTAGTTAACTACCTTATTGTCTCGATAATACAAGAAAAACCAAAGTCGTGTTATAGAAAATTTTATATAATATAATAATAATTGTAAAATAAGGGGTGGGGGGGGGGTCGGCGGGTTGTCCATAGGTTATCGCGACCTCGACATAGAGGGCGAAGAAGGAACATGGGTGGTTTTTAGTCAGTAGAAGTCTGACACTCCCTTTCGCTCTGCCCAAGAGCGGAAGGGGTTATTCGATGATTTTACACCCGTCAAAAAAAAAAAATAAGGGGTCCAACTGTCCTCTCGCAGGTCTGCGGAAGACGTTTGTTATGAAATTAAAAGTCCCTTTGTTTTTTCTATCATTTAAAATGTAATGTCTTTAAAGTGCTACAATAAAATAACGGAAAAAGCGGAGATAATAACTGTTACACAGAACAGGCAACATACTCATCCCCAAACAAACTCCACTACAAAAGAAAGTGTAAGAAAGAACGCTATTACACAAATCACCTTATAACCATACCATAAAACATAATTACGACTCATCCAACATCGACACATGCACTACACATCTCGAACATACTGCGGAGTATCACATGCCCTGCCGCAGACGCACCGGACGGTGAAAGGCGACAGCGTTCCGCCCTGAATGGTGCGCTAGCGCAAGTCTGTTCGCGGTTTCGCTTTTACTAGTACTTGCGTACTAATTGTGGCAAGGCGTGATCATCTGCCCAGCGTTTTTCCATCAATGTTGAGGTTGGCTTCCAGTCTAAGGCCTGGTATCCACCAAAGTGGAGACGAGTAGAGCGGAGAAGAGATGTGCCAAATTCGACCAATCACAGAAAGGGCGACATAACAGATGTACATATTAACTAATGTGATTGACCAATTTCCGCATATCTCCTATCGTCTCCTCTCAGCTTTGGTGGATACCGAGCCTAACTGCTGAATACCAGTATTTTACATGGAGTGACTGCTTTTCTGACCTCCGCAGTCTGGGTAACAACGATACCCTTAGCTAAGACTGATTGTTAGTCTTTCGGCCCCGAAAATGAGAACACACACACGCATCCATGGAAGACGACGAGAGAGCAGGGAGACGGTGCGACGAGGATCGGTGCGGTCTTTCTTAAGTATTTTTCGGAAAGCAGTTAGCGAAAAAGCGATAGAAGGTATGGAGGAAAGCCTACTAGGTATTAGAGAAAAGAAATCATTACGTTACGCTGACTTTTTTACGTTTTCTAAAAATGCAAAAAGGGCCGATCTTAACCAATAGTTTCCTGGTCTACTTCTGATAGAAAGCGGGCTATCTCAAAGACCTTTGGAATGAACGGCCATCAGAAAAAGTACTTCTCACCAGATTTAACTTAACAGACAGATGTGTTACTTTGTGAGGAAGTTTGTTCAACCACTTATCCACTCCGGCTAAAGGACAAGGAAGGATAATTGAGTTTTTTGGAGAAATACGAGTATCGATCCAGTTCGCCGTTGATATTCTAACACCACGTAAGTAAATTTTAGGCGGTTTTACATTCTGATGTCGTTTGCTAGACAATTGGAATACGCGTTGTTTCAGCCAATCAGAAACAAGCAATATCTCTAAACAATTTGAAGTGAATACAAATTATAAAATGATTTTATACTGTTAGCAAAGCAGTTTTTCCACGCTTTTGAAAAGTTACTATTTATGAGTAAGGGTGTAAAAGCTTCAGCGACGAATTTTGAAATGTGTTGATAAATAATTTGTTAAATTATTTTGATTCTTCTACGGACAATGTTAATGTTGTTGTTGTTGTATTCACAAAACGAAAGGAACGACTGTAACCTTTTCTCCACCGGGGAACATACTATTACCAGCAGCAAAGAAACGAAACTCTATTGAACTCCATTAATAACCCGATTAAAAACTGTCACACGCAGCTAATTTAGTAGAAAAGTACCAATTAACAGACAAACAGACCTTTACGAGCCCGACAACCGTAACTAAGTACTGTCAGTCATTAGTGCTCACAGTATCTAGGCTAGAAAGCGATTGTGCCATCTGCCTATGGTTTGACGTTGAAAAACGAGGCTAATATATCATATTGAAGCATAAATTGTTGGATGAATGCTGTAATTGTGTGCGAGATTGAGCTGATAGGTCGTTAATATTAGGTGTCAGGTTGACAGACTTTATCTTTATGAACTGGTTTAGTCTGGCTAACCAAGGCTTTGCTACTACATTTTTTTAAATCAGCCATTTTGTTCAGTCGTGTTTATATTTTACTGTTTCGATTGTAAGGTCCATCCATATGACCCCAACCCAGTCTGCCTTCAAAGCAAGAGTAAGCAGGCATCTTCTGGATACGCTCGTTCCAACATAGACCTTTCCATCGTTTTCTATCAGGCGTGATCAAGGTAAAGAGCTGGCCAAATTTGTAATTTTAAAAAAATCCTTCCGAAGACAGAAAGCTCGACTTACTATATTGTTTGTAGACGGAAGACCGCTCGTCCATACGAGAGGCCAGAGCAAAAACACCGAAAATGTATTATAGTAGGCATTCGTATCTGATCTTTTTCTCACACATTCTAAGCAGTTATCAATCACAATTAGCCGCTAAACAATTGTCTTGACTCTTGTTATGAATCATGAGTGCTGAACGTCTTGTAGTCCTGATTTACCGATGATTGATGAATCACTATTCACAATCATATCACAGCATTTTAAGAAGTCTTGTCAGTCCGTGACGCTTTGACAAATACGGATTAGTCTCCCGATCTATTTGTTACTGTAAATTTTAGTGATAGTCATCATTTGCATCTTGCAAGCCCTATTTGCGTAACCGTGTCACAGTTCGCACTCCATAGGCCTGAGATTTGGCTTTACATGAAAATGAAAAATATTTCTCAGGCACGCTGGTTTATTACTCAAGTATCCAGATATTTTCGACAAACAGACAAGTTTTTATCAAAGTTACTCTATTATTGCACCTTACGACCCCACATAAATAACCCAGGCTCCTATTTGTCCTAAGTTACCCAACTTTAAAACGCTACAAAATTTAAGAAAAAATGTCAAGTATGACTGTTGAACTTAGAAACTAATATTATTCGTCTAGTATCGTATGTACTTAACCGCATATCATAACCACAAAGGATACGAATGATATGATATCTAATAAGACATGGACTACTATCATCAAATAAATATTTACTAAGGGAGACAATGAATGGCCTGCTTATTGCAACACGCATTTATAAAATCGTTCCGTTTCCGTTTATCGATTGAAGTGTGAGAGACAAATTGATGATGATTTTAATGATTTTCGTTTTGCCAGTAATGTTTGTTTCTCATGTAATATTTCATAATAGACGGATGTTATGTTATGTACAGGCGCCAGCACATCAAGTTACTACAATCTATTAAAAATCTTAAATACATTTTCAATATTATCGCCAAATCATTAGGTTTAAGGTTGATTGGGTACATTTGACATTTTCGGCTAGCTTGATGCTCTGGCGTCTGCACCTAGTCCAACATTACTTTCTCGAGGGTATCAGCTTAATCCTCGCCTACAAAGATTATTTCAATCTCATCATGATTTTCTTGCAGGTCTTATCCCAATTTATTTGGGTTCAGCGCACCATAGCTCCCATTCTTTTCTTTTAGCTAAGTCTTCATCTCAGCAGGGAAGCTTTCTAGCCACATTATCTTTCACAAGTCCATCCACCATTATTTATTCTTGCTCTACTCTTCCATCCACATTCATTCTCAAAACATGTTCCTCCTACCTACGAAGATGCGCACTATCGTTTCAATGTATTATTTACATATATTTGCTGGTCGGTGTGAAGGCGAAAGTTGCAATCAATGCGGATGAGACGAGATGCAAGACCTCGCTTGCATTTTGCGTTCAATCGTGTTAGTCAACGAGAGAGGGGGGAGGTTTAAGTATAGTTGCTCTAATTTGACTATAATGTACGTTGTGGGTGTTGTGGGAACTGGAATAATAGTTTTCAGCCTCATGGGCCAATATACGGAATGGAAATTACGTTTTACGATAAATAAATAAATTTGTGTGTGATAATTTGATAAATTACCTAATTAATCAGAATTAATCAAATATCGTTCAGCTCCTATGTGTGTGATGATGGATTTCCCAGTTTTCTAAAATATGTTTTAGTTTCAAACGATCTTAGTGTAATATATTAAAAAAAAAAAGTTTATTTATTATCTTCAATTGTACAAGAAACAGTTATTTAAAACTATGGAGCTTTACAATTAGGAAACGGCTTTTTTTTCGATGAATTCTGTCACTGGCACCCAATAAATAATAAAAATAATAAATATCCTTGGACATTTCACACAACGCCATCTAGTCCCAAGCTAAGCAACCTAATGCTTGTGTTATGGTAACGAGATGGCTGATAAACTACTTATATACATTTTTTTTTTTTTGTAAATACATACATATTATAGATAGAAAAACACCCAGACTCGGAACAAATACTTGTAGGTCGTACAAATATTTGTTCCGTGCGGGAATCGAACCCGCGACATGCTGCGCAGCAGTCAATCGCTTAACCACTGCGCCAACCGTGTCGCCAATGTAAGATTTAACTTGTGTTTGGCGTGCCAGCGTCCTCGCCTATGATTTGAACTTGCGACAGTAGACTAAGGTGAGCATGAGCACAGTACATGATCATTAAAATACGATATATTTACTAGCTAATGCTATACTATGATGTATTCTATTTATATATGTGTGTAATTGATGTATTGATTTTCAATAACGTCAAGAATGGATTACAGCAACTCTCTAAACAATCGATTAAACGTACTTAGACTAGGAGGTCATTCGCATCACTACATATATTTATAAATGGAAGACAATTATACGCATAGAAAGGCGGGAAACGTTACTTGTTATTATGAAAGCGACAGTGACTTTGACAAACAGCTGATCATGACATGTGTCACAATTCGTAAAAATTCGGACATGTCACGTTAGGTTATGTTTTGGAGATTTACAAAAACAGCTGTGAAAAATTTTGAACTTTGACCACCAATATCTCTGTTATTAGGGGGTTCCCAGGTATGGTCTAGAACAAAAAAAAAAATGATCGCAGTGGTGGGTAGAACAAATGCCCTTCGTTTGCGTTAAGGGTACTTTTACACCCTTTTCTATTCTGTACACTATAATGTCAACGCAAAAATAGCGATGATTTTTGAAAGTATAATGTGTGCTTTGGCTCTTTCTAGATACCTAGTCATTTTCTGAGTTGTCTCTTAAAATATCAGTCTGCTATGGTTTAATGCAGGGCCTCTGGCGCCTGTTATTGTAACTGTGTGTACTTACTTCCAAATGCCTTTGCTGCACAGTTTGTTCCACCACTTCCGACACCCAGCTAAAACACTAGTAAGCCGTGTAGGGAAGGCCTTATGGGGATATGACTGAATAATGTCATTTTGACTGTTAGAAAATTTGCTAATTTTCTACCTTGTTATGAAGACAAAAACTTTTAACAGATACAGTGAAAATGCTGGCCTAACCTAAAAATGGTGCAATTAGAGATGCACATTTTATATTAAATCAATACTTTATTATTATATTTATTAATGAATGCAGAGTGGAATCGGTATTATGCAAATGTGATCGCACACCGAACGCATAATAAATGCAATTATACTTGCAAGTTTACTCTGAAACGACTATGTAATTATGCATTAATTAACGGGAATTTATTTGTAGCTAGTTGTTGCCCGCGACTTTAGTTGCAACCACGCTGAGACACATCATCTGCCTAGCCTTTTCTTAACTACGATAGACTGTCCTTCCAGTCTATTGTTGCAGCCAGTCAAGATGTCAATATTGGTCATTGCCCTTTCCCTAATATCTCTATTTTCATTAGAAAAAATGTTGAGGATCACGATAGATGACGATTCACGACATGAACACATGAACTGCGGGTCTAAAATGGCCGCTTTAACACAATCCACGCAGAATCGTAAAATGAATCATGTTAAAATTTAAAATTCTTAAAATGGACTTAATGTCTAGGTATAACTACTACACTGCTACTACTGCCCACTTCTTCTCCTTCTTCTTCTTCTTCTTTGCTTTTGCCTACTGCTGCTGCTTCTGCTACTATACTGTCTATTAATTATAACTATTAAGTCCATTTTAAGAATTTTAAATTTTTAACATGATTCATATTACGATTCTGCTAAAGCGGCCATTTTAGACACCTAGGCTTTTTAGAATTGCGAGCTTCGGTGTGAATGAAAGAAAACATTTTTATTTTCTGCTCTTTTGCTTTGTGCTATCCAGTGACTAGCACATCCAACTGTGGCCAAAACAGGTGAGCACAAAGGGGACATGCCAAAACAACATTGGCGGTATTTGAAATGGACACTACACTTGACCTCAATCTTGCCCTAGGGGCAGAGATGAAGCCTGTCGGGGCCGCGGGTAGTCCACCGGTTATCGCGGCCTCGACATAGAGGGCGAAGAAGGAACATGGGTGGTTTTTAGTCAGTAGAAGTCTGACACTCCCTTTCGCTCTGCCCAAGAGCGGGAGGGGTTATTCGATGATTTTACACCCACCAAAAAAAAAAAAAAAAGGGCAGAGATGAAGTCGACGATGGAACGAGCTTACCTAGAAGAAGCCTATTTACATGTATTTTAAATGACGCGATGTCTTTGAAAATCGTAATATCTGTTATTTATCTACATAATTTAATAGCAAAGAAATGCATAATGATGCTGCAGTCTTAGGACTCTAGGGCCTTCGCACTTTAAGCCTGAATGACTTACAAACATTCAAACTTACGGCAATTTATTTCCATAGTTTCTTAAATTGTTATTAAAAAAAAATGGAGGTTCGTACGTACATATACATTACGTATCGTAAAATAAATTGCGAATCGAGTGTTCCTGTCTCGTGTTTATGATCTTGGTGTACAATTAAATACTTAATCATATAATTAATGGTCTGCACTATTTAGAACGTGAATCATAAAATGATTTTCACCATTGGATTGAACATGAAAGATTTTTTAAATATTCCGCAGTACGTATCTATCTAAGTTAAATGTGTTTTTAACAGTAAAACACTTTGCTCATTCTTCTGGAATAAATGTATGCATATTCTCAATGATTTATGTTGATATAGAATAAGTGATTTAAATGATTTGAGGATACAGCCATCTCACTAAAAGATTTAGGTCAAAGTGAAGTAAATATTATGTACTTATTTACTTCAGTTTGACCTAAATCTTTTGTTTTAATAAATATGTATGTAATTAGGTGCTTATAATTAATTCGAATAATTAAATAAGTAATTGTATCTAGTTTTAAGTACATTTAATTATGTCTAGAGACTCATCGACCCCACAGTCAAACCATTGCAACGGTTTTGTGGGGCTTATAGCTTATAAGTTATTTACTTTTTGATTAAAGATAAATAAATAAATAAAAATAATCAAAATAATGGCATCCATTATATAATTCTACTATCCATATGTACAAACCTATATTTACAGTGTTACAATAACTGTAACAGAAAGACATCGTTTAACACACAAGTGCTAACAAAGATGCAATTCAAACAGACCGCAAGCGCATGCGCATCATTACAGGCAGTGTGCACACAGTTACGCAAATAATATCACTTTACGATGGGAAAATACTTCACAACTATTTGCTTATTTTGTTACAATAGCTCACTATTGTTAACTATTGGAATATCTAGAATGCTATGTAGATTATCTAGTCCCACGGGAAAAAACGGAATGTAGAAAGATATGTTTTGGGTGTAATCTGCAGTCTTACCAAGGGATATCGTATTACGCAGTAACTGGACTGTGGGGGTCAGATAGGCAGTCGCTCTATGTAAAGCACTGGTATTTACCTGCATCCGATTAGAAGCCGAGTCCAACATTAGGAACAGGTTAGGGGTGGAACAATCTGACCACTTAAGGTCAAGTCCGATCAACTCTTCACACTTCAGGGACAGTTGTGTTGATGAAGAGTTTAATCTGCCATATCTTCTCGCCAGTTAAAGAACCCAGTGTTTATTTTTGTGTTTTTCAGGTGACTGATAGCACACAAAACAGAGTTCGTGACTTCCCATAGTTTATTATGTACATTGTCTATATTTTCCTTATAGTAAGTAGCAGAGGTGTACCTATTGTTCGTACTCGCGGATTTACAAAATAACTATAATAACTTAACCGTTAATTGAGTTTCAAAAATAGTGTATTTAAATTTTCGTCCCGAATGGGGGCGTTGCGCGTTATGCAAAGCACAAGCACTGTGGGCTTATTATTTTTTTTTAATGGGACAAGCCCGCCTCACTATTCCCAAACTGGTCGCTTGTATAAAATTATGCATTAGTAGATTTTTGCAACGTTTTAGATAACTCCAAAAGAAAGTAACGAGGTGGTCTTCGCCATACTTTAGACCACACAAAACGTAATCATTATAATGTCATATGCAATCATAGACGAGTTCTACTTTTCTCACATTCTCGACTCATAGACAAAAAGTGTGCCATCATTAAAATCACAGTCATAATGTATGCAACGTAACATACTCTAGAGCGAAGATGGTGTTGCCAGACTGAATTGATTGAAAAATAATGTTTGATGACATAATAATGCTAAGTGTTTGGAAGGAGACCAAAGAAACGATAGATAGATTGTGAAAGTCATGTGACTAGAAAACCTTTTTAACAACAAATAAAACCGATCGCCACCGACTTCAGAAGCTGTTTTTTCTTCTAAAGTTTATTTTTCACATTTTTGTTTTATTTTTTATTGAGTGGGTTTTATTTTTTGTTAAAAAGTTTTTATTAGGTATTCATTTTTTTGTGGTTCACCTCTTCGCAGCGTACGCGCGCGGCGTGTGGCGCGGCGGCGTTATGTTATGTTATGAACTGGTGTAAACATAGACAGACATGAGATTTCAGCAATCCCAGTCCGTTTGCTGTCATTTATTGAGGAGTTCCGTTGCCTATCTTCGAAGTTCTTCATCAGATCTTCATCAAATGGGATTAACGAAATGGGATCACTCCGAGAAAGTACTCTTCCGAAAACTACCCAAACCCCATCAACTGTCCCTATAAAACTTGAAGAATTCTCTCTATTTCTTCAGGACCCATCATCATCCCGGCTTGATGATCATGGAACCACCTGGAAAGTAGGTACCTATACACTTTCAAACAAAAACAAAAAAGTGCAAATCCGAGGTATTCCCATCTGAGCACCGATTTTTAGAGCACCTACGCTTAGAGCACCAATGCTATTCCCATCTGAGCAGAGCTGAGATTTGGTAGCTGCTAGTGATGGGGTGTATAATAAAAGTAATCGATAATAATTTTAGTAAAGTTCCACAAACTACCATCAGGAGAACAGAAATCGCAGGAGGTATTGGAAATTGGAATCTTAAAATCAAATCTATATGCCTTTGCATCGATAACGTTGTAAAACAGTTCAGACACTTCTGCTCAATCTATTATCTATATCCATAAAATTCTTTGACCTGAATGACTGACGGATCAACGCACAGTCTAAACCGCTTATCGTATAGACTTGAAACTTGGAGGGTGTGTTCTTTTTATGGCGTAAGCATCCGATAAGAAAGGATTTTCCGAAATTCTACCCCTAAGGGGGTAAAATAGAGGGGCAAAGTTTGTATGGGACAACATGATTCCTTGGTCCAATCTACTTCAAATTTTGCAAAAACCTTTTTTAACAGAATTGACGGAGGACGTCTTTCGTATTTTATTGATATTTACCCCCTAACGGGGTTAAAATATGTAGAAAGTTATTTTGGGGGTGATTTGCTTCGAAGTTGATATGAATACTCCATAGTGCTTTTGATTTAACAGACATTTTATTTTGACACATGTTTGAAAACTCAATCAACCTACGTCAAATTAATGAAGTTGTATTGTTTTACAGAAATTTTCTAAGCTGGATACATGCGGGATATTATATTAAAATTGGGCGCCATGATAACATATTGCATCGAATAAGTGACATCCATTGCTCATACGATGCATTAAAGTGGGTAATACACACTCTTGTTTTGCTGTGGCGAGGATAAATACTACATTTCTAACCCCAGTGCGATCCTAAGGCCAAACAACCGCTTAAAAAATGGTATCTGCTGCAAGTTTTTATTTATACCGTATTTAAATGATTAGGAAAGGAGAAGACAATAATCTGTGATATTATCGGTTGCTGTTTAGGCAGTTTTTTTAGGCGACATGTTTTCGAAAATCGAGACGAATAGGTTGAGTTATATTAGGAACAATCGGGCGCAGCTTAGTGCGGACAGTTATTTACACTTGCAATCCTGGATAGATGAAAACACGAAGAAACTTTTGTCTGGGCAAAAAAAATATGATAACCACGACAGAATTTTTCACCTCAAAGTTAAGAAAATAATGGCACTTCTAATCAAAGGTAAAAGGCCTTTTGGGGGGATCATCAAATAACCCCCTTCCGCTCTTGGGCAGAGCGAAAAGGAGTGTCAGACTTCTACTGACTAAAAACCAACCATGTTCCTCCTTAGCCCTTTATGTCGAGGCCGCGGTATCCAAATGAAGATCCTTATTCATTCGTCATTTAAAGTGCAACATTTTTGTGAACTTTTTCTATAATGCCGGCAACTGTTCTGTCAGATTACTGACGCACTAATTCCTTCTAAACAGGAACAGCCTATCAGAAGACTACAAGCGACAAGTGGAAAGGCTATCTGGCATTTTAGACGAACATCTAGCAGATGAAATCTACAGTAAATGTGTGGTCACAATAGGAGAACCTGCATTAGGAGGACAAAGCCTACATCAGTAGGTACGGTTGCCTTAGCCGCAAAAGTCTAAAGGCTTACACAATAACCGGCGAGACTACCCCAAATTCAAGGCACGATGTCAATTCCTTAGTAGAAGTGGTGTCAAGTAGTGAAGGCTTGGGAAGGACCTTTAAATTATAATAAAGATTCTTATAATATTTTTTAAGAATTCAAACAATTTAACAAAATAATTTTAAATATGGTTGAACAAAATGAATAACGTAAAAAACAAAATAAAAATCCTATTAGAACCATTTTCGACTTTACGCAGACGAAGTCGCGGGCAAAAGCTAGTTCTTAAATAACATAATTAAATTTTTAAGTTTAGATTGGTAACACCGGCCAGCCTGCAACAAAGACGAGAAAGTAAAAGCCGTCATAAGTCGTGTGATCGAGTCACGGAGGCGATACGAAACAATATCACGAGTATTCACGAGTCGATCGGTACTAGGCGCCTACAAGTTGTGCATTCTGACTGCGTGTCATTCATTTTGACTGGCCTGTTGGTCTAGTGGTTAGTGACCCTGACTGCTATGCCGGAGGTCGTGGGTTCGATTCCCACCCAGGACAAATGTTTGTGTGATGAGCACGATCATTTGTTCTGTGTCTGGGTGTAATTTATCTATAATATGTATGTATTTAGAAATATATAAGTATGTTTATCAGTTGTCTAGTACCCATAACACAAGCTCTGCTTAGCTTGGGACTAGATGGCGTTGTGTGATAGTTGTGGAATATTATTATTATTATTATTATTATTATTCATAACAATTAGCATAATATGGTGAATTACTTTGGCGACTATTGGACTGGTGATATACAAAAAAGACTGTCTTACTGCCGCATTTAGAGATGTTTAATGATTACTTAAGCTATTACTTAGAAATATTTTGACACTAAGGGTTTTGGATGTTAAATCGTTGCTAAGTAACGGCTTGAGTAATCATTAAATATATCTGAGTACGCCGCAGTTACAAGTAAAATGTGACTGCCTTCGGTGGTCTAATCGATTCTGGAATCGGAGAAATGTTATTGGGTTCACTGTCTTCACCCCAAATTAAATGGGGGTCCCCTATGGTGTTTCGAACGCCGCTGTTGCGACACACGCTGTTGCTAATTATTTTTCCACTGCCTCACAGGTTCGAAAGCTCATGGACTCGAATGAAGTAGTCGCGAAAGACGCTGTTTCGTTAAACATTTTCACTGCCTCATACGCTCGAATGATTTCGATTTATCTAGTCATAAAGTGTACAGAAAAATATATAAGCAGTAATTGAATAAAATCAACAAATTCGGTGTCAACATCCACATTTAACAAAAGGTGCAAAAAAACAAAAAGTGCTATTGGGTTTTTCATTAGAAATTTCCCAGTAGTAGCCCGGAGTTTGGAAGTTGGCGGTATTATACCCCCGTGCCTCGGAAAGCACGTTAAGCCGTTGGTCCTGCGCCTGATCACTCTCCGGTCGTAACGGATTGCCGTCCCATCGGAATATGAGAGAAAAAGGAACAGAGAGTGCACTTGTGCCTGCGCACACACTTGTGCACTATATCACTATATCTCCCGCGCCGATGGCTAATCTCCACTTAGATTGGCCGCCGTGACCGAAAACGGTCAGGAGTACTATTATGAGGCAGTGAAAATGTTTTTCGAAACAGCGTCTTTCGCGACTACTTCATTCGAGTCCATGAGCTTTCGAACCCGTGAGGCAATGGAAAAAAAAATTCGCAACAGCGTGTGTCGCAACAGCGGCGTTCGAAACAACATTGGGGACCCGTAAAATGGAATGAGGGCAGGAAGATGATTGTGATGGTTGGTGACAACTTGAAATATAAGATAGTTTTGGACCCAATAGGTGGCGCGGGTCAGCGGGTTGTTAGTTATGAGCCATGTCTGTAGCTTTTCGACCCACAACATCCCATATTATAATGATCTTTACTGTAAATAAAACTGGTCTATACAGTGACACATTTCATGTGTCAAATTTCCTTGCCATCGAATAATACCTACCTACCACCTATGCGAATTCACTATTTACCGGTGAACACGACTAGTGTTGTGTCGTGTGATGCACGTGCATCCGGGACATTGCGGCGCACGTGTGCCGCGCGCCGTTATTGTTAAGACTTGGTAATGAGCGAAGCGATTAGCGATTTACTCGTGTAAGTCAAAGTTGCAATAGACAAACCAAGATTTGTTAGGTGACTAAGATGTGAAACGAAACTTGAGATAAAAACAACAAAAGAAAACATAAATGATTGAATTAGATTCACTGTACGTAATACCTGTTTGATAAAATGGACAATAGCCATGAGTCGCAGTTGCAAAAGATTATTTATGACTCAAGTGAACTGAGCCTACGTGGTGGATCACGACCCTGTCTCTCTAAGAGATTAGGTTTTTGTCACAGAAGTGACATAGTGATGAAAGCCGAATGTTTTAAAGCCGAAGTTCGCGTAAACACAACGTGAATTAAAATCATCATCCTAGCATGAGCAACGGTTTAAAAAAGATGTTTTCTTTCTTGCAGTTTAAAGAAACGAGTAAAGGATGTCATCATCTAGCCTTTTCCCCACCTATGTTGGGGTCGGCTTTCAGTCTAACTGGATGCAGCTGAATATCAATATTTTATATAACGGAAGCCTGCCTCAGACCCACAACTCAGCTAATACTGAGTAATAAGATACCTCTTTTAATTAGTAAGACCGGTTGTCAGACTTTCGGGGCACCGACTGTCAAATAACTACAAATGACAACCCCGACAAACGGCTCAACGTGCATTCCGAGGCACGTAGAAAGCCTAGCATGTAATGAGTTGTCATCTATCCACCGACCAACCAAGGCAACTGGGCTGAATAGCGGTGTAAACAACTAAAAATAAATATCAGATATAAGGCTGCGGGATGTTGTAAGAGAAACCGCGGCCTCGACATAAAGGTCTAAGAAGGAACATGGGTGATTTTTAGTCAGTAGAAGTCTGACACTCCCTTTCGCTCTGCCCAAGAGCGGGAGGGGTTATTTGATGATTTACCAACCCACAAAAAAAAGGCATACTTCCACCGTGCAAGCCACCACGTTCCATTAACACCCATATCGTCGCGCAAACTATCCAATGACAGCGACGAACATTGCCATCTTCTCTCCACGATTTCCACCGATAATATCGTACGATTATGCCAATGTGTGATAAATAGAATAGACATTATATAAATAGAGATATACAATCTAATCTATCAAAGCAAATGTTACGATTTGTAGCTAACGGTGGTTTGTCACGTAATGTTTCAAGTTTGATAAAAGAATAGAAGGTGTGACTTTTTATGCAAATCCCTTCTGAATAAATCCTTTTTCTCTTCGGCCATGACTTACTACCGCACTCAAAGATGTTTAATGATTACTTAAGCCATCACTTAGTCAAGATTTTGACAATTTAGTGAAGGTTTTGTAAGTCAAATATTTACAAAGTGACGGCTTAAGGAATCATTAAAAAGCTCTGAGTGCCGCAGTTAGAAATATCGTTAATGTAGTGAGAAACGGTTGAATAAGGGACGCACAGGACCCAGAAGAAAAAAGGGGGTATTACCGAGCAGTTAGTGATCCTGGATCTAAAATGTTGATCATGATGATGAGGCCTTAATAGAAAAGAAAAGCATCGTGTTTTACACTAGGTATAACATTATCATCTTTCAAGCTCTTATCCTAGTTTTACACTAAGATTATCAGGAAACAGAACATCAGTAACTAGTGGACGTCACGCACTTTCACCCACGTAGTTCCCGTTCCCGTGGGAATACAGGGATAAAAAGTAGCCAACGTCACCCGGGGATAGTGTGGCTTCTCAACGGTGAAAGAATTTTCAAATCGTTCCAGCAGTTTCGGAGCCTATTCGTAACAAACAAACAAACAAACTCTTCTTCATAATATTAGTGTAGAAAAACGCTTACTTTCCAACATCACCCTCATCCTAACCATTTTTTTTAATACGGAGTCAGCGCTGCATTTTCACCGTCCTTACGTCTCTACCACTCAGCACCTCCTTTTTAGCCTCCATATCTCTCATAGCCATTCCATCACACAATAAATACAACGTTCTTTGGTCTTGCTATATTCCGCGTGTAAATCCGCTCCGCTTATCACCATGCCCTCTACCGTAACCAGTAGTCCAATTTGTGCCCGCCACGCCATGCGTGACATGCATACTAATAAGGAACCTCGTTTATTATGTCTTTTATTTACCTTTGGATAGATGACATGCTCTTTATAATCGCTCTATTGAAATACAACTTTATTATGTTCAGGAGTAAATGAACTTGAGTGCTTTAGCTCATTTATAATAGATTTTGTTTCATTTTCATTCAAAGCGTGGTTATGCGTCTATTATAACTGTGTTAATCTGACTAAAAACCACCCATGTTCCTTCTTAGCCCTATATGTCGAGGCCGCGATAACTACAACCTACCCGCGGCCCCGACGGGCGTCGGCCCTTTCGGGCCCCTCCCATGTTGCTGACATCTCTTTGAGGCGCGCGTGGAACACGAACGCGCCGTCGACACGGCCTGTCGTCGTCGTAAGACGGACGGACGGCGAGCTTGCCCATCGCTCACCGTCCACAGGCCCGCGTCTACGGTTGTCAGATGCCGTCACGTGGCCCCCGACGCCCGGAGTGCCTCCCGCGGCGGCTGGGACGAGAGGGTCTCTCCCTCTCGCGTTCCGCCACCTCCTTCGTTAGCATCACTGCTTCGCGGAAGGAGGCGACGGCGTCCTATTCCTCCTCGCCCCGGACCATGGCTTGCACCAGGGCCGGACGCGAGAGGTCGCCGCCGCAAGCATGAGGTCCTGGGTTCGGTTCCCAGAGGGATGTTTACTGACTTTAAAAAATGTGATTCTAATTAATCCGTCTGTTAGATTATCGTAGTAAAGTAAAGTAAATTTTGACGTTCGAAAAGTGCTGATTATCAGCCTAGTTTGAATAAATGAGTTTTGATTTTGATTTTATTGAAAAATATTGCATACGTATTTTTTGTTTTAACAAATCAATAAAAGTTAACGAAATAAAACGCGTCAAAGATTTGAGTGGGGGTTGGTGACGTCACTGACCGCTAAACAATGTCATACTAATGTCTTAGAATATGACGTCACACGAGTTCTCAAAGCACTGTATCGTCGTCATTGTTTGTTTACGTGAAAAATGAAAAAATACGTGTCCAATATTTTTTAAACTTTAACTTATTTTTTTCAGAAACAGATGACGTCAGCATACCAAACTGAGTTTATTTTATTTTAGTACGGAGCGTAAAATAAGAATAATCAGTATAAATAGAAGCCGTAGAGTGACCTTCACCTCTAAATCGAAGCCGTACAAGTATTAGAATTGATTGGTTGCACTGCATTGCGGATTCTACCAAACTAGCGGACGTCACGCGGTTTCACCCGCTTAGTTCACCGTGAACTACGCGGGTGAAACCGCGTGACGTCCGGAACGGGAACGGTGCACGGTGCCGTGGGAATACAGGGATAAAAAGTAGCCTTTGTCACCCGGGGATAGTGTAGCTTCCCAACGGTGAAAGAATTTTTCAAATCGATCCCGTAGTTTCGGAGCCTATTCGTTACAAACAAACAAACAAATCTTTCCTCTTCATATTAGTGTAGATATAACGGCTTCTATTTACTTTGAAAGGTATTTCAATGGCTTTCTTCATACATACATAACATCACGCTTGCAACTTGCGAAGGGATAGGTAGTGGTGTACCCAATTATACACCACACATTACATCCACATTCCGCTAGTTATGTTTCAATCCGATGTAATATTGGTCGAGCCTATTGCCATCAAGAGGGCACAAATCCAAACTCTGTGGCTGTTACTGAGGAAATCCTTGATAGAAAAAATAAAAAACAATAGGATAGTTCACAAAAAAAAAATGTATTTAGTTCGTCATATAGATTATCAAAAAATATTGAACACGTATTTTTTCATTTTTCACGTAAACAAACAATGAAGACGATACAGTGCTTTGAAAACTCGTGTGACGTCATACTCTAAGACATTAGTATGACATTTTTCAGCGGTCAGTGACGTCACAAGCCCCCACTCAAATCGTTGACGCGTTTTATATTCCACAATTTTTATTGATTTGATAAAACAAAAAATACGTTTCCAATATTTTTCGATAATCTAGCAGACGGCCTAATTAGAATTATATTTTTTTAAGTCAGTAAATATCCCTATTCCCGATGGGAAAACTTAAACCCACTGCCTAACTGGAAACTAATATCTCATGCATGATCCGTAGTCGCACTTGTGATCAACAAGGCAGAGACAATTAATGGGTTTTATTCTCCAAAAATGGCACAAATCGTTGAAATTCATAGTTTAACTACATATTATGGATGTAAGTATTTGCTTTAATGGTTTTAAAACTATAACGTTAGCCCACATACCTAATGGCTTTGTAATAGCACCGTGTGGGTTGTGATTGTTGTGAATCGCTGCAGCCATTGTGATTTTACTTTTTAGTTTAACTATAAAATAGAAAGTTATTGTATGGTTCGATTAGATGCTATTCTTGTGTATTGAATAGTATGCAAAGAGAAATGTGCACGTTTTGTAAAAAATGTTAGTAGACCTTTTTTTTTTTTTTTGGCGGTTGTAAAATCATCGAATAACCCCTTTCGCTCTGGACTTCTACTGACTAAAATCCACCCATGTTCCTTCTTCGCCCTCTATGTCGAGGCCGCGATAACCTGTGGACAACCCGCGGCCCATGTTAGTAGACCTCAGACCAAATAAAAAGTAAAGGCGGAACTCTGCGAACAGCAAAGTGAGGCCGGTCAAACTACGCCTCGCCGTGTACATACACAATACACGCACACACGTACAACAGAAACTACGCCTTGGTCTTAAACTTTTTATTTGTTCTGAGACGTGTGTGCGTGTATGCGAGGCGTAGTTTGACCGGCCTCACTTTGCTGTTCGCAGAGTTCCGTCTTAACTGTTTATTTGGTCTGAGTAGTGGACAGTATAAATGCAATGATAAAATTGAATTTCTTGTTTGCCTTTAAATAAATGTTTATTTGTTGTTGAATTTTATTTATCTTCTAAGTATATAAATAATAAGTGTCGGTTTGTAATATCAAAATAACAGTTTTTTACTAAATGCAGATGACAGTATTGATGTTATATAAGCAACGTTAAGTTAATTACTTACGGCTATACATTTTTTTTTATCTGTCTGTTTGTTGGGGCTAATTCAAATTCAAATTCAAATAATTTATTTCAGAATTCAATCCATATTTGGTTAGTGATAATAAAAAATAACTTAGCCTAATGCTAGTATTAAATTAAATTTACAATAATAAACAACACTGCATTACAAGTTTATTTGGATAAGTGTGTAATAGCCGAAACGACTTGACTGATGTTGACAGGACTTTTACGAAAGATTGCTGGTAGTAACTTAGGCTATTTTTATTTTAGAATGAAAGATTTAGGGTACGGTGCAAAAAATTAAAACCCTTTAAATTATAATATCACCTTTGTGCGGGAACAAAATTCTGGAATAAACATAAAAAGTAGATAGCTAAACTTTACAAATTCGAATCCAGATTTTCTTGTGAAAATGGACGCAGCTGACAAATTCAAAGTTTAAATGTTGGATCAATTTTCATGCTAAGTGACTCTTATCCAACATCTGCGACGGACGTATTACTTAAATAGTCCCAAAAATATTCTTAGCAATAAATAAATTAATAAAAATATCAGTAACGATGAAGAATGTTTTAATCTTGTAGCATCGATCCCTACTTCAACACCCTTTTCTTCAGGAATATGTGGAGTTATCAAAATCAAACTAATCAGGTCTGCTACTCCTTGGAGCAGTAAGAAAATCAAACTTGTAAATCAACGCAATCAAAAGATACGACCGTTTATGTCGCACATTTGCGATTTTACAAGAAGTCATAACCTATCCCGTTGACCTAAAATAATAAAATTTGACAAGAAGCAATATCTTGCAGAACACGTATAAGAATCTGTCTGAAATCTGAAAACCCGAAATATGTAGTTTAATAACAAAATACCTACAAGTGTATACGAAACCCTCGGAACGCGAGTACAACTCGCACATGGCCTCTTTTTTATTGAAAATTCTAAATATCAATCATAATTTAATTGATTTTGGCAGCATCTATAAATATAGTTAGTAAGGAAGTCATAACCTATTATAATTATTGTTTATGGCTACAAACTATCAAAATCAATCAAACACTGCAATAGCGAAAAGGAAAAAAAAACTGAAGTTTTCCGGGCACTATGTCTAGGCCAAACTACTATTTAATTACTGCCAATTAAACGGAACGATGATTGTTGGTTTATTGGAAATACTACTAATGAAGAATGACTACCGATGGCTGGTCACGGAATAGCTAGGAGTACAGTAGGAGGCAAGTGATGACTTCAGTGTTAGAGGGCGTCGGACGATTCGCCATAGTTTTGATTGTGTAGGCGAGTTAAGGTGACGACACTGACTTTGCGATATTTTTAGCCGACTTCTTAAAGGAAGAGGATATCAATTCCTTACAGTTTTTTTGTATTAATGATCCGCGATATCTTCGGCAATTGTAAACCAATTTCGATGAGTTTTTATTTGGAAGATATAATTCCTCAGTGATCCCGTTTACATTTCGTAAAGATCTGATGCTGACGGAGCAATAATATACAGCAAATCTGTCAGGGTTACTACAATCGCTTGAATGTTTATTTTTTACAGTAAATTATAGTAACATATTGTAACGCCTTTGCTTTTTTCTATCGGATTTTTTATCACTTACAATAAAATAAAGGTTTTTTTATAAGTTCAAATGCATCCAGTGAAAGCTGCTATTTTGATATTACAAATAGATAAGTACTTTAATTTTATTTATTTGTAAAGATACATCTTCGTCCGTTTGAAGTATTTTCAATCTTCAAAACCGGTGCAACTTCGAATTTGAAATTAATCTCATTCGTTCCCATACAAACAGACAAAGCAATCACTTTCTTCTACCTACCATACACATTGGAACTTAGATTACAAGAGCATAACGACATACTGACGATCTTTAGCAAGAAACACAAGTTGTTCCACAAACAAGTTACGTCTACAATTCAGGAAGTAAAGATAGATTACAAGTAACTACACATTTGATATCATCTGTATGCGATCATAGCTCAGCATATGAATTACATAAAACATACATAATCGTGAGCAGACGTCCGTGTGGTCATAACTAGTGATCTTTAGGGGATAGTAGTGTAAATACTATTATATGATTGGATGGGTTTCATCGGTGGAGGATGTTATGGTTCATGTTGTAATCGGAAATGTAAGTATACCTATACAGGGTGTAAATCAACCCATCACACAGCCGTCAACTAAGCATTCTGTACAACAAACTAAGTAACGCAAAAATTTTTGCTGGGAAACGACTTTTTTTTGGGTTAAAAATCACATTTTACGGTAAAACTCAAAGTAGCACTCTTAAAACATTGTGCTAGTGGATGTTTTGATTAATAATCGGGTCATGGCGGTAATTTAAGTAAAGTTATAACCTGAAAAACTAGAATTTACGAAAACAGCTGTGAAAAATTTGGAACTTTGACCCCCAATATCTCCTTAACTAGGGGGTTCCCAGGTATGGTCTAGACTCTAGAACAAAAAAATGTTCGCAGTGGTGGGGGAGAATAAGTGCCCTTCGTTTGCGTTAAGGGTCTTTCTTTTACACCCTTTATAAAGATGAAGATATTCAGCTGCATCCGGCTAGATTGGATCCTGACCACAGTACTGTTAATAATACAATTATTCATCATTCCCTTTGTTACTTTGACAAAGGCAGGCTAGATGTAATTTAATTATTTCATTAAATTGATCGACAGCTATCCTGTGATCCTGTCTTTAATAAATTAAACAATAGGCAATAGTAATTTTTAGGTGAGTGTGCCCAAGAGCTCCACGACCCATTCCACCACCTCCCGCATTCCATCGGGAGTCCAGACGTACTGCAGATTATCACCCATCATACCTTACCGATGTTCCCAAGTTCATAATTATGACCCCAATCTATTTAAGTTAGGTTCCTTTTGAGTTATCTCGTTTCATCTACGACCTCATCACTGTCCTCAGGACCAGATCAAAGTCAACAGTACGCCCATTTAATCTCAAAAAAACAGTCTACTTATCTCCGCCTTAAATGCAGTTTTTGTACGTCCGCCTCTCAACATCCACTACCGTTACACTTGAAGCGTCGCTTCCTAACAAATATGGTCAAACGGTGACCGGGTTTCAAGATTATACACGACACAGAAACATTTAGATAAAAGTGTAACATGACATGTGACAAATTTTGTCATTTCTTTGTTATATTTAGCAAATGAGTGGAAGCAAAATGTAGGGTACGAAAGCCTTCGTCGTAACATTTGTTCGAGATAATTGACAGTGCTTTTTATACGATACCTGACAAAAGCTTGCTCAAATCTGTGTGGTTATTTCTTCAATACACTATCTTAGACACTATAATCTGCATAGTACTCATGTGAGTATGCCAAGATCTGGACCTTAGAAGCATCATCGGCAACATCATTTATCATACCTTCTACATCGAGACATGAGACGAAGGCTGTTAAATATAGACTTTTCTCCTTTCCCGAGTTAAATTCGTAAGATTAATTCATTAAGGAATCCTTAAGCGAGGCGAGATTCTGAAAGAGCTGTAAGAGATGTTCAACAACGTTAATGTTCAGAATTTGACTAAATTCTGCAGCCCGAGACTAAAGTACTAGAAAAATGGTTAAAGTACAGACGCCAACACTGCAAGCTACTACAATCTGTAATTTTTTTTAAATATATTTCTAACTTTATTACTAAAGTGTTAGGTTCAAAATTGATTACTAAAATTGACAGTTTCGGGGAACTTGATGTGCTGGCGTTTGTACTATGTTCATCGGAACTGTCGATAAGATTTTATCTACAGATAATGAACGATTTAAACGAAGTCATCCGGTAACTACTGTTAATAAATCCGATTCTAGACTACCACAAATTGCTGACTAACACAGTCGGCGAACTAACACACAAAAGGCTTCCCATGATTAAAGTCCACATAAACATAAATGACTCACAATCTAACTGTACAACATACACCAAACATGGACGTATTAATCTTTTACAAAATCACAATAGCACAAAATGTCCGACTCATCGCGTCATTCGATATTTCCGCCAAACCTTTTATTAAAGCCCCATCAGTTTAACCAGAAATAGCAAACAGAGAAATTGCTGCACCAATCTCAACTCTATCGCCTTCTAATAAGAGAAGTATAGTGATGTAAATACAACAAAGTGCCGGATGTGGGCAATGGAGCGGTTGTCGGGTTACCTGACATGCGGGTCTTGAGTACCCGGTAGACCACAGACCATGGATGGTTGCTTACATTGTGCCAGTCAATGGTCCCACGATCGTGTCAGTGGGAAGATTCAACATTGGTAAAATATATTCAATGACATTTGTGGGGTGATAGGGATGTTTACTGACTTCAAAAAATGTGATTCTAATTATATTAGTCCGTCTGTTAGATTATCGAAAAATATTGGATACGTATTTTTTGTTGTATTAAATCAATAAAAATTGTCGAAGATAAAGCGCGTCAAAGATTTGAGTAGGGGTTGGTGACGTCACTGACCGCTAAAAAATGTCATACTAATGTCTTAGAGTATGACGCCACACGATTTTTCAAAGCACTGTATCGTCTTCATTGTTTGTTTACGCGAAAAAAGAAAAAATACGTGTCCAATATTTTTTGGTAATTTAAATGACGGACTAATTACACACATCAAAAGTGTCTAGGGATCAACATATATTTTTGCAATAACTTTTCTCCTGATTGATATTAATTAAAATTTTCTTTAAGGATTCATCAAATAAAGTGTTTTCGTTTGTCACAGTAACGATAAACCAAGTCACCTTTGCATTAATAAAGAAATTTGCCATTTTCCTAATAAAGGGATTTTTGACATTTGAACCACTAACATTAAAGTTCGAAAAAAAGACTGAAATAACAGTTTTCTTTAAAATTTTATTGGGTAACTTAAACAATTAATAATCCGTGTTTCTACCGCGAACACTAACAACACAAGAACATCGGTTTGGCATACTCAAAATGAGTTCATCCAAATCACGCTGTGGAATGGCCGCCCATGTTCGTTGCAACAACAAAAAAAGGTCTTCTTGCGACTGGATACCCTCCATATTCGGCAGAGCTCTTCTCTGTAGCATATCCCATGCATGCTCAATCGGGTTCAAGTCTGGCGACTGAGCAGGCCAGGGCAGGACATTGATGTTAGCTGCGGCGAGAGTCTGTCTTACAACTCTTGCGGTGTGCGGTCGTGCATTATCATGCATTAACTGAAATAAGGGACCGATTTGCACTTGTAGAGGAACGATGACGTCTGATACAATCGTCTCAGCATAAATTTGAGCGTTGAGGTTGCCTCTGATCCAAATCAACTCAGTTCTTCCGCCGATCCAAATACCCGCCCATACCATGATGGTTCCACCACTATAAGGATGGACTTCCTGGCAGGATTTTAATCGCTGTTGGCGTCCAGGGGTTCTCCAGTGTCGTATACGTCTTGTATCCGGTCTCATACCAAAACGAGACTCATCAGAAAAGCACACGAAACGCCATTGTTCTTCTGCCCAATTTCTGTGTTCAAGAGCCCATTGATATCGAATCCTACGATTGTGCATTGCTATAGGTGGTACCCGTAGCGGTCTTCGGGAATGAAGGTTCACTTCATGCAAGCGGTTTCTGACTGTTTGGTCGCTAATTAAGTTCCCTGAAGAGTGATGAAGCCTCACGGCTAACATCATGGCGGTTATTGTTGGAGCTCTTCGAGTTAAGATTTGAATGTATCGGTCTTGTCTCCGTGTGGTGCAGCGATACCGTCCTCCATGGCGCTCAGCCACGGTACCAGTGCTTCGGTAACGTGTCCAAAGTCGACTGATAACACTCTGACTTGTATTCAGAGCTAAAGCCACAGTACGTTGCCGGGAACCAGCTTCTATCATTCCCACGGCTCTGAGCATTTCTTCCCTGCTTAAATGACGTCGCCGCTCCATAATAACGTTGGTTTTAATCAGTAGTAGGGAAACAGTAGCACTAATAATGTCTTCAATGCGTTGTATGTTTTTATAGGGAAAATATTGACAGCTGATTTTCATCTTTTACTCGAATTTGATTCACAGTTCCTGATTCAAATTATGAAATGCACCAAAAAGGATCCATATAAATTTATAAAATCATAAATTTATTACAAAGCCACATCTCAATCTCAAGAAATCCGCATAAAAATGCTTGATCCCTAGACACTTTTGATGTGTGTTTATATTTTTTTGTTAACTACCTTAATGTGTAAAACATTAATAATCCTACAACTGTTAATATTGACAGTTCTTATATACTCATTGCGTTATTTACGTTGTCTAGTAGATATTTCTGTTCTATATGACGAATTATGTAGGATTATGTATTATAGGTTTTCCCCTATGGCATGGGGTTATCCAAAACTGGAGACATGTAGGTGTACGTCATTAGGTAGACCTCGGTCTAGCCCTTCGGGGGTACAGGTATGTTGTTGGTTGTATTAGGTATGTTGTTGTATTATGTTATGTGATGTGTGTATTTAGGATTTCCGTCATATACCTACTTTCAGATTGAGAGCAGCCCAGTGGTGGCGGCCCCGACTTACGAACAGTAGTTCGTGGGTTCGAACCCAGGCAGGCTCATTACTTTGTGTAATATATTTCATCACCGCTGCTCTCACGGTGAAACGGTAAAGGAAAACATCGTGAGGTAACCAGCATGTTTTAGAACCAACAAAAACGAAGAATGCGTCATCTACCAATCCGCACTGCGCGGAATCCCCGCGTGGTAGATTACAGCCCATTCCCTCTCAAAGAGAGAACAGTGGGAACATTAATAGGCTGTTGATGATGATGATGACTTTCAGATTGGGATAGAAAAGTGTTGTCATACAAACGTAGGTAAAAACTGGTAGAGAATTTAATAAAAAAAAATAGCGTACGACTTTGACTCATCAAGTCATTAGAATATACCTAGTCTTGATTTAAATAGCGAATGTGATAGATAAAGATACAACATTTCATTGAAGTTATTAAACCTGTCAGTGATAATGTTAGCTACATGAGAATTGGTCTACTTGAACTCGATAATCAACATTAATTTCCATAGCTATAAATCACTGTTTGAACTGTTTCTATCTTAGATATGATCGATATCATTATGATCCGTTGCGCAAATGTTACACATTTCTGTGAGCATACTATGATGAGCATATTAAGGCTTTATGACTCCATGCTTACAAAACGATTTTTTGTGTAATAAAAGCACTTTGAATTGTTCGACTAATGCTTAATATCATTATGATCAAAGTTACTATTAGTTTGTAGAGTAATATCATTGCTAAAAGGCATGTTCCTTGCGTCTTATCGGATTTTATAGATCGAATATTGAAATTGAAATAGAAACGAGTATTCTTCATTTGTTTAAGTCGTTTTTCACAGGGTAATGTTATGTATTTTTTTCGTGTTTTCATTGAGGTACCTATGTGATTCTTCGTATGTACATTTTCTAATACATCCTACTATTATTTTTGAACGCGAAAGTTGGAATGGATGGATGCTTGTCAGTCAATCACGGCGGAACGGCTGAACGAATCTGGATTAAATTATGACAGAGATATATTATAGTCTGAAATATCACATGGGCTACTTCTTTTTCTCATACGCAAACACATCAAAATTTCAACGCGAACAAAGTCGCAAGCAACCGCTGATCATTTTATAAAAACTAAAACTTCTAGTAGCTTTTTTACCCGACTACGGCGAAGCCAAAAGGAAGTGTAATGATTTTGGCAGTCTATGTATGAATTTATGTTCTACCGTAGCGCTTAGACTACTGAACGTGTTTTAATAAATGAGGTGTGATTATATGGGGCCGCGGGTTGTACACTATAGTTATCGCGGCCTCGACATAGAGGGCTAAGAAGGAACATGGGTGGTTTTTAGTCAGTAGAAGTCTGACACTGCCTTTCACTCTGCCCAAGAGTGGGAGGGGTTATTCGATGATTTTCCACCCGCCAAAAAAAAAAAAGGTGTGATTATGTTCGTAAGAATAGCCCGGATGACATAGCTAATGGCAACTAGCAGCTGACTTCTGTAAGTATCAATGAGAACCATGAAGGCGCATCAGGTATCAGTGGCATGCGACTACGCCTGTCCTCTATAATTTATCAAATTATCTACTCACTAGACGATTTTTCTTGTTTAATATTTGACCGCGGTTTTATTAATCTGCGTTTTTATTCATAGTCGGGTTTTAGTTTTTAAACTTATTTTTTTTTTATCTTGAAGTCTATACAGATTACATCATTTTTGTACTTTTTCATGTCGAAGCAACTGTGCTTCTATTTCAAAATCTCAAATATAATATCAATATTTTTAGATGAAAATAATTTCGTTAGTCTGTAGCTAGTACTGCGAAGTATAATAGTCCTAGAATTGTTCTTAGGTCGGAAAAGTGTTGTTGGGTTTTTCGTGGGTTTTTCCTTAAGAATCTTTTAATAAGCAGCCACAACGTCTGGATGTATGTACGGATGATGGCAAGATGCTCGTCTCTAATAAGTCAACAAAAAAAATCTAATTAGTCAGATAGGTTTCCAAAATATATTGGACACGTATTTTATTTATTTATATATATATAGGTATATATTAATGAAGACGATACAGTGCTTTGAAAACTCGTGTGACGTCATTTTCTGAGACATTAGCATGACATTCTTTAGCGGTCAGTGACGTCACAACCCCCCACTCAAATCTTTGACGCATTTTATCGTTCGTCAATTTTTATTGATTTAATAAAACAAAAAACAAGTAAGCCAATATTTTTCGATAATGTAACAGACGTACTAATTAGAATCATATTTTTTTTTAAGTCAGTAAATATTCCTATTACTTAAAAAACATAACCTACGGTTGCACGGAGACTAGGTCCTTAGAGCAAAATAGGCACGATGTTAGTTAATATTGTTAAGGCCAACAGCCTTTAAGAAACCTGCCTATTTTCTATTTCGCAAAACATAACCACCAGTGAATACTAGTCTAGTTTTTTCTGAGTACAACTAGTTTTATTCAGATCAAGTTCAACACAATTTGTGTCAGGCAAGTGTACTGAGCATCGAAATTTGGACCATACAAAAGTTAATCCAGTTTTCCTACAATAAAACGTGCCCAATACGAGGTTTTTGTGGGAAATGTACCGTGAAATAGATTTTTTTAAAGCATTTGATTATAGGCAGCGGATGAAGTGACAGTTATGGTATCAAATGTACGAGAAGAGACTTTTTGTTCGATTCTGTATTTAAATGGACGACGCTTCTCCGTACGTGCCTTATTTATAAGTTTAGTTGATGCCGTAGAAAAATATTAGTCCGTCTGAAATTTCACTTTCCAGTTCCCAAGCTTTCCTTATGGTGAGACTAACTGTGTTTTGGTATCAAAAACATGTACACAATATCACATAGCATAACATAATGCCTGTTATCCCCATAGGATTAGGTGGGCAAAGTTCTTCATAGCACGCCCAAATATGGCCATCATTGAAATCATCAATACAGGCCTCAAAGTTCATTTATCCCATTTATTTTTTGTTCATTTGTCCTTTTAAGAGTCCGGTGACAAACACTGCGACCGTAATTTGTCTGTACTGTTTACAGGGTGTGAATTAAACCATCACACAGCCGTTAACCAAGTATTCTGTACATCAAACTAAGTACCTCTACGCAAAAATAATTGCTGGGAACTTTTTTTTTGGTAAAACTCAATCTAGCACTCTTAAAACATTATACTAGTGAATGTTTTGAGTAGTAAACGGGTAATGTGGAGGTAATTTAAATAAAGTTATAATCTGAAAAACTAGTAGGTATTTACAAAAAAAGCTGTGAAAAATTTGGAACTTTGACCCCCAAAATCTCCGTAACTAGGGGGTTCCCTGGTATGGTCTAGAACAAAAACATAATCGCAGTGGTGGGGAGAATAAGTGCTTTTCGTTTGCGTTAAGGGTACTTTTACACCCTTTATACTCAGCATTCTAAACAACTGTAACCATTACACAAACCCCAGTCCAATCTCCAATTACCAGCAAACTCACCAGAACAGTTCCTTTTGACGTCAGCAACTGACGTAGATGTCTGAGTTTCGAACTTTTCGAAGACGCCCCAAGTTGACGTCAGGAAAGGGGGGAAGACGTCAGAGGCGACTAACCTTAACCCGCTTTATTATACAGGGTGTTTGGAAGGGAGCTGTACATACGCCTAGGGTAGAAACTAGGGATAGTCTGCTACCTACCCCCGCCCATTATATTGACCTTGGCCTCAAGGTTTTTTTTTAATTTATTATTATTTTTTATTTGACTTTTTGACTAAAACTACCTGTAGCTCAAAATCTATCCATGGGACCGGTCGGCTAATGGTCTTGTTTTAATCGTTAGAGTCTTAGGGTCCTGCAAAAAATTATTTTACACCAGAAAATTGTGGAGAAGAAAAGTTATGGGGCCTGAAGTACCGTAGTAAGGTAAAGAAATAATTTTAAATTAAAAAAAAACCTTGAGGCCAAGGTCAATATAATGGGCGGGGGTAGGTAGCAGACTATCCCTAGTTTCTACCCTAGGCGTATGTACAGCTCCCTTCCAAACACCCTGTAGAATTGTCGGAATAGTGGAGCGGGGAACTAAAAATAGTTTGGGTCTGATCTTGGGTAACCCCATAGAAGTGTAATGAACGATTTTGTGGTGATGGATTGTTACGGTAAATGAGTGGCAAAGGTCATAGGATCGTTGCAAGTTTCCTCAGTAACATTTTTGTACCTAAGATGAAAATCTGACTGTAAATCATTACCCTTCCTTTTGGCTTCGCCGTAGTCGGGTAAAAATAGATAGGTATCTTATTATGGACACCTGGTTGGAACGGAGTTTTAGCCTCACTAAACAAGGGTTACGTGTTTTTGCCATTCGGCTTCGGAAACCTAATAATCGTATCGACAAACTGAATCAATTGAAAAATGTTTTAGTTTCCTAGGTCTGCTGAACATGGAACCGATTCCCGGGTCGGGCAAAGTGATATTGGGTTGTGGTGTGATATTGGCAAAGTGATTTGTGCCCGGTTGATAAGGATGTTTACTGACTTAAAAAAATATTTCCGTGCGTTCAAGCATTTTTGACATACCTATTATTGGAATCAAATATAATAGCTCACAACTTAGGACCCAGTAATATTAATGACAATAATATTCGTGGTGCTAGGCAACTGGGCTTATCCCAGTTGTATACGTCCCTGTGTGCCTATTGGCCTTGTTCTGTTCTGTCTCCTGCTGATATGGAGGGAAGTTTTTCCTACTCCTCCGCTATTCTTTTCTGATTAATTTCGTTGCGGGATCGAAGATAGAAAAATCGTTTCTCTAGGACTTCGTCGAGCTTCATTGTCTCGGCGCTTTTCTTGTGGTCTCCACTGTTGATTCTGGCTTACAGAAGTTACAGTGGTATGGGAATAGTGTGGCGGGCTTGTCCCAATTAAAAAAAAAATACTTAAAAGTATGATTCTAATTAGTCCGTCTTTTAGATTATCGAAAAATATTGGATACGTATTTTTGTTATATCAAATCAATAAAAAATGACGAAGATACAACGCGTCAAAGATTTGAGTGGGGGGTTGTGGCATCACTCACCGGTAAAGAATGTCATACGTCTTAGAAAATGACGTCACACTTGTTTTCAAAGCACTGTATCGCCTTCATTGTTTGTTTACGTGAAAAAAGTAAGAAAAAATACGTGGCCAATATTTTTTGGAAATCCATCTGACGGACTAATTAGAATTTTTTGTTAACTACTCTAGTGGGACTTAAAAATCACAGGCGAAATGTGGGTGTACTATCAGATACACTTCTGCCTTACCGTTCAGGAATTCATCATCATCAGCCTATAATGTTCCCACTGCAGGGACTCAGACCTCCTCTCTAAGAGAGGGATGGGCTATAATCTACCACGCGGGTCCAGGGCTGGTTGATAGATGTCACATCATCACGAACAGACATCCTCACAATGTTTTCCTTCACCGTGTCGAGAGCAGTGGTGGTGAGATAAATTACACAAAGTAAGTAATTCGTATGCCTGGGTTTGATCCTGCGACTTACTGGTCGTAAATCGGGGCCGCCACCACTGGGCCACCACTGCTACCACAGGTAATACAGGCGTGTTATTATATTACTAAAATAAATGAAGTTTTGCAAGCCTTTCCTTTTCTTTTGCTCATCCTTCTTCCCCATTCAAAGACACATCCTGCCAAATTCCAAGGCGTAATGCCACTATCCATGTACGACACTACAATGACATAACACCATCATATCTGCAACACACGTCGCGTCACGTTCACGTTTAATTAGACTTGCGCTCGCGCAGTGAAAGCGAGCGGAAACGCGAACAAGATGGCCGCCGGAATAACAATGGCGTATTAATATCTTGCGTGGATGATTATGAAAGATTAATTTGTTCAATTTTAATGGTGGTTATATGTATTATTAAATTGTTTGACTTTTGGTTTTGGGTGTTTTTGGCTTTCGGTGTTGGTGAGTTGTATGTTTCTGTGGGAAATTGGTGGACGACGGGAGGATATAAGTAATAATTCAAGAGTCGGATTAGAGTCAAGGTCTGATGGTGCCATGTTGAATTTGCCTTGAAAGAGCGGAAGGAAAGAGAGATGTAGAACGGATTGTGTGAAAGATAAATCAAGAATTATTTATTCAATTCAAATGCATGCATCCATTAATTAATTAAAAATTATCATAAATGAGCTTTATGCAAACAAAAAATTTACATAACATCTGTGTTTGAACTAGATAAATAATATCTATAACTCAAGCAGTGCTCTTCCTTAAACTTATTATACATTTAAAAGGTTGAATTTCAATTTGATTGTATTTAATACATAATAATATATTACATGTTAGGTTTTACATCATTGATAAAATATAAAAAAAACCATTCGAATTGAGATCCTCCTCCTTTTTGGTAAGTCGGTTAAAAAATAGTTTGATAAAACAAAGTGGATAATAAGGCTGGGAAGGAAGTGATTCGCGAGATGATGCTGGCTGAAGAAAAAAGATTGGATGAAAAATACATGCTACGACGACCTCGAATTGTGATAAGGGTAGAACTAATAATGACTACAGCTGAAAGAACAGAAGAAGTGAAACCTTACCAGATTTCCTACTAAACAAGATGGTTTCAAGGTGATCAAGCTGAAGGTAGATAAGTAGGGCGGGAATTACGTCTGACCAACTAGATATCTTTGAGGTATTTTTACTTTTTCAAAATCTGATCTAACGAAATAATCGAAGCTTACAAGTCCGTACAATCCTGCAGCATCTAAATCTCCTAGCATTAATCAAAAGTTAATGGAATTTTAGTCGGTGTCTATAAATTCATGGTTTAAATTCGAGACTTGCGCAATGTGCATGTGGGTTATCAAAAATGGCTCGTAGCCAGACGAAACTATGTATTATCTATTTTAGTTTAACATCGTCTGTGCAATCTTGTGCGTTGAGTCCTGCCTGTTACGACTTCGGATGGATTTCAGTCTTCCAACTAAACTAATATTGGCTTCGTTTTCATCATCTGTCTAGTCTTTTGCAAGTCTGTTGGGTTCAGTTTACACTCTTGCACCAGATGCAGCTAAAATACTACAACGTGTAAAGTCGTCAACCAAGCATTCTGTTCATCAAATTAAGTTAAGTTTTAAAAAAAGTCGTTTCCCAGCAAAAATTTTTGCGTAGGGGTACTTAGTTTGATGTACAGAATACTTGGTTGACGTTTGCGTGAAGGGTTCATTTACACCCTATATAACTACGAAAATAAATATGATATTTCAGATTTTCATCACAATGCAATGAATCGAATTTAACCATAAAAAGTGCAAAACTGTCAAAGCAAAAGTTACAAGATAGTATACAATACACTTAACACGGAAACGCATGTACCGCAGGTCATAGACGTTATTTAGCAGTTGATAACAGAGCAATTTTAAAGTTCATGTCACGTTCTAATCTCTCTAGTTACATATTACCCAGGGCTTTTGTTTAAAACAAGGCAACACCAGCTAAGGCATATAGACAAGATATTAGGAAATCGTATGTTGAAATTCCAGACTGACTGACTGTGGTAAACCGATGACCTTTGAAAACGGTTGGGTTGGATTTAATGGGTAAACCGGGAGTAAATGGTGCATTTTGCGAAACTTCAATGTTCAAGGGCGCCCTGTGAATGGCAGACGTGTTGATAGACCCAATACTAAACTTAAAGGTATTTTTATACTTGGTTAGGTCATCATAATGGCACAATTGTCGACATGTGGCATCGACAGCAGTTGCCATAAATAAAAATAGAATAGGTCATCATAATGTGTTGGTGTTTTAGAATCGTTAATAAACTCGATGAAGTTTTTAATTATACTGGTTTTTAAGTTATAGGTGCATAGTGCAAAAGGGAAGACAGAATTCTAAACTCAATCTAGCTTCCACACTCCTACTTCGAAACGTGATTTTTAACTTAATATAGAAACTAGTGGAGCGAGGAAACCTAGCTCAAGTTTTAAATTAACATTACCTAGTTTAAGACTTTAGCTACGTTTTCTAAATACCTTTTGCAGTAAAGAAGATTAACCATTTTCCATTTTAGTGGGTATGCTTAAATGTAATCATTCTAGATTTTAATATAAAACCAGAACCAAGGTAATAACTAGCTAACCATATTTAATTACAGCATGAAACGTCTTTCTTTATACATTTCTAAAGTCTTACGCGGAAACCAAGCCAATGAGTTGCAATTACGTAATTTTCCGTTCCATGCCATGAAAACGCGCGCGACCTCGAAAAGTAACATATTTTTTGTAACTATTAACATTTGTAAATAGCGTTATACTAATTAATAAGTGGCTTGTGCCATAATTATAAGATGCACAGCAATTATTTCAAGATAACAATCAAGACGGTGATAATTTAGAGTAAAGTTGGTTAGGGAGGGCTATGAAGTTGGCGAAAAACTTAGCGAGTTTTTTTTATTTGTTTCTTGAGTCACGTTCATGCATTTGTTGCGTTTCCCACCGATTCAGTAGAATTCAGCTGTATTCGGTGAGACTGAAAACTGACACAACATAGTCCGGAAAAGGCTAGGCAAATGATAAAGATATATTTACTTACAATGTGACAAAGATTTAACACACTTTTGGGGGAAGGAGCTAGAGATTTTGTATATGGACAAAAATAATGACATGACGGATTGTAACATGAAACAAGAACAAGAACGCTCTTGGGCAGAACGCAAGGGAGTGTCAGACTTCTACTGACTAAAACCATCCATGTTCCTTCTTAGCCCTCTATGTCGAGACCGCATAACTAATGTACAACCCGCGGCCCAGTCTACAAACCCTGACGTTTGTATAACGCGCATTAACAATTTACCTACAAAAACCTATTATATATTCGGCAACAACCCCAGCCTTGATTGCAAACTTTTAAAATTGTTTTCGAATCTACATTTCTTTCTACGTCTATACTTAGACATTCCAATTCCACAATATCGCAGCAGACTGCCAACCAACATTATCCAAGATATTTCTCCGCACTAGTTTTTAACCACGAACAATTCAGTTTACCGCAAACATAGTAAACACAATTCTTTCTAATGAGTTCCCCGCGGTTTTCGGAGCCTCTGTTATGAAACAACTCTGCTCGTATCACGTATCTCTGTTGTCATCACTATACGTAACAGTGAGAACATGAAGTGGGTAACTACATTAATAGGGTAGCTAATAAAAAAAATCTAATTAGTCCGTCATATAGATTACCAAAAAATATTGGACACGTATTTTTTCTTTTTTCTCGTAAACAAACAATGAAGACGATACAATGCTTTGAAAACTCGTGTAACGTCATACTCTAAAACATTAGTTAAACATTTTTAGTAGTCAGTGACGTCACCCCCCCACTCAAATCTTTGACGCGTTTTATCTTCGTAAATTTTATTGATTTGATGAAACAAAAAATACGTATCCAATATTTTTTTCATAATCTAACAGACGGACTTATTAAAATCATATTTTTTTAAGTCAGTAAACATCCCTATTATCATCATCTGTCTAGCCTATTCCCTTAATTTTTTTTTGGGGGTTGGGAAATCATCAATTAACCCCTCCCGCTCTTGGGCAGAACGAAAGGGAGTGTCAGACTTCTACTGGCGAAAAACCACCCATGTTCCTTCTTAGCCCTTTATGTCGAGGCCGCGGTATCTCTTACAACAACCCGCAGGCCCGACGGGCGCCTTTTCCCTTCTTTGGATCAGCTTCCAGTCTAACGAGATGCAGCTCATTATTTATTTATTACATTTACTGCCGCACTCAGAGAGCTTTAATGATTACTTAGGCCATCACTTAGTAAAGGTTTGACAGTTTTGTCATACAAAAGTATGTCAAACCTTTACTAAGTGACGGCTTAAGTAATCATTAAACTCTCTGAGTGCGGCAGTTAGTGCAGCATAAGTCATGAATATTAAATAAAGTAATGTTTTAACTCGATCTTCTAACAGAACCAAAAACATTTTAACATAATCGTGTTCCATTCATTAGCCGAGATGCCGTGGTGGCCCAGTGACGGTGGCCCCGACTTACGAACAGCAAATCGTGGGTTCGAACCCAGGCAGGCGCATTACTTTGTGTAACTTATTTCATCACCACTGCTCTAAAAACCGGTGAAGGAAAACATCGTGATTAAACCGATGCCGGTTTCATCACGATGTTTTCCTTCACCGGTCCTAGAACCAAAAATTCGAAGACATGTGACATCTACCAATCCGCACTGGGCCCGCGTGGTAGATTATAGCCCATTCCTTTGTGGGAACTTTAATAGGCTGTTGATGATGAAGATTGATGATTCATTAGCAGACTAGTCCAATCCAGAGTTGGTTGGGTGGGTCACCATCTGACTAGTCTTGTCACAACTATGCTGGTGTCTTCCAGTCTAACCAATTGCAGACCAGTAATTTACATGAAGTGACTTCCTATCCGAGTTCCCCAACTCAGTACTGTAGGTAGACAAGCCCTTTGCTTAGACTGGTCAACAGACTCTCTATTACTTTGGACTACTCAGTAACGACTGCCGAAGATGTACAAATGGATGCTCATTAATCCACTGAACGACCTTGGTAGCGTTGCTTTACCTAGTTAGATGATCGAGCAATGCGACTGTTCTACCATTATCTTTTTACAAGCCCGTCGAATGAATAATATTTTGTTTTAGATGGTTTATTACCGACTTTCAGAAACGGTTACCTGCATTTTTTGCGGGACTGGTTTTTGAAAGGATCCGCGCAAGAAATCTTAAGGACAGATGGATGAAATCGATCTGCACGCAGCTGGGGCGTTGAAAAAAATGGATTAAAAAAACATAATGCATTTTTTTGTCCATTGGAGGTTATATTTCATCATTGATCAGATAAACTTATTATGAAGAAATGATTTCGGAATCCTATAAATAATGAATGGTTTTATAAAATAGGTTTTGTTGTAAATTCTGAGGCGTGTTTAAGTTATGGAAAATGTTTTAAATCGAATCCTGGCTTCCCTACGTGCTATCAAGTCTCCTGATCAGGTCAGTTGTCCGAAAAGTTAACTTTGTTTGTATCTTTATCTTTATTACCTGGTCTACTATTGTTATGTTTTCCGTTTTATCGTATGTATTGTATGTTATTGTTTTTATACCGTGTCTCTTTGTAGTAGTGTATTAATAATCTGGCGTGTTTTTGTCAATGTTGTGTTTGCCCGTAATTGGCATGTATATTAGAATATTACCATAAGACTCAATGTATCTATGTCCATATATGTGCTGTGGGTGAACCTTAAATAAATAAATAAATAAATAAATAAATAAATACATGACACAATCTCTTTTCCTAGAACGACAGAATATTGAAGTGATACTGAATAAGTAATAGGTTTCGTAAAGTCACAAACGGATTACAGAAAGATAGACTAAAATAATGTATTCCAAAAATAAAAATCGTGATGCAGTTTTAGACTCAGAGCTCCTAAAAGAATATAGCTATAACAATCACTGCTCCAGTAACAATTGAATTGTGTGCGAAAGTGAAAGGAAGCGAAGGGCCAACAGCCGGTACAATACTGACCTACCGCGATCATGTCGGGCGTGCACTCTCGGAATTTGAAGCGGCTTCTACAAAACTATGGGTGTGGAGAACTATGTAAATTTATGTAGGGCATAGTAAACTGCCTTGGGGGACACTTGGACATTAATTTATTATTTTAAAAAAAATCTTGGAAAGATCAGGTACGTAGTACTCTCAACTGGCGTTCGTGTATGACTGAGGACAAAATAAACGGAATAGGGCGTGAAATCAGCTGTTTGCTTTGTGCCTAGGTACAGCGTTCATCGAACTCGTCGTTGTTCTTCGTTCGGTACGTGCGTTTTGCATCTGCCAATTGGACTCCCATAACATTCCTTAAAAAACTTCTGGTACCAGTCATCTCAATATGATATATTGAATTTACCTCATCAGTCTGCGGAGGATGGCCCCCTTCCTTCCTGATGATGTTCCTCACACCCTGTATGGATCCTAGCAGATGGTGCTCCAATGTTTCAGAAAAAAGCGTGACTAGTAGCAGGGCTAATTGGAAAAGGAAGATAGAAGACAGAAGGATATGGAGATAGGAGGAGGGGGAGATTGATTTGACAAAGATAATAAGTACGAGTCTCAAAGAGATATTTGAAAACCTGGTATTTAAGCTTGTAAAATGTATTTATGTTGTAATTGGATACAAATAAGAAACACCGTTATTTAATACAAGTAAGTGCATTGCACCTTTACTTTGGAAGCCATAAAAATACACCTGTTCGATTTGAAAATGTTTTACTGCAATACTTTAATCCTACTGGATTGAATTTAATAGGATTTCTCCTGTCATAGGGATTGTTATAAATCTCTTGAGCTTTATTGAATCCCGAAAATGTCTGTGAATGACAGCTATCTGATCTACTAGAAGTGCGTTCGATCAATGTTTCGCTCATCATTAATCGTTTGCATGATATTCTTAATTTCGTTGGATTTAACGTAATGAAAATATTTGTACTAGTTGGAATTCAATGTTCATGGATTGTGTGAATTGTAGTTGTAAGTAATTGTAATTCAGTGCTATGTTAATTTAAGTTGTCATGTCAGTATGGTTTATACTATAAAACATAATATACAGACATTCAGGCCACTGACTATCACATCAACAACAGGTCAACAGCAGGTCTACAAATGACATCCAGGACCAATGACTTAACTGTTTTCTGAGGCCCGGAGGAAACTCGGTATGTAATAGGCAGGATCACTACAACACACTAAAACCCAGGCAATCACGACTTAATCTAAAGATCGACCCGAGTGGTTGTAATTATTTAGTCACAGGTTCCCTAAATTATTATTGTTTCTATTATGAGTTAAAATTTTGTCGTAAAAACACGTCAGTAACTCCTTGGCTCTTTCCCTGCATGTAAAGTCAACAAAAGTAAACTGGTTGTTCAGGTGCTTGTAAACAATGGGCTTGCAACATGTTACTCTGTACACTGGCATTGTCGTAAATTTTAACGTTAGACCTGTTTGTAACAGATGGGTTCTTTACTCCAAGAGTTCCTGTTCTAGGTTCCCCCTTTCTTGGTAAACTTTGGGTCTGCGTCACTGGTTGAAGTTTACTCCACTCCGAACTTGTAATTGTCTCATGCCATGCCTATACACTCGAAACTGAGTTCCACACTTTTGATGTACGTATAATAAACGTGGAGGAGAAGCACTGGGTAGGACAGGTCAGGATACCAACCTAGTGTGGATAGTATACCACAGTACGTTTGCTAGTCCGGTGATAAAAGGGTGACGGTGAGATCAGGTTATGGGGCACCTGTGCACACTCTCCGAAGTACAATCTGTAGAATACAGACAGGCAGGCTGCTTTTCACCCATAACGCCCAGGTTGTGAAGCGTATCCACCTACCTCTCGTCGTCTACAAAAGCCTATTAGCTCTGCGAATCCACCGAGTCAAGTGGAACAAGCTGGTTATAATTGTGTTTGTTGTTCTTCCTCTATATTCAAATGACGAAATGACACTAAATTATCAACTCGACGGACATTATTTTCTTCATTAAGTATCTCATTAACACACTCTGACGAAACAAGTATGAAACTATAAATAGAAGTGTGACTTACTTTATATTTACCTCTCACATAATACCTATCTATAACGACATCCTCCGACTAACTTTTATGTAATACATAGGAAATGGCTTTGAGACTGGTGTCAGCATCACGCGAAATGTTCACAAGAAATGGATCGTAAGTCAGCGCAACTACAGAGGCAAAGATTAGTGCAGCAGATAACAATGATTATTAATTGTTGTGCTCATTTTATTTTATTGTTAATACTAGGCTATATAGTTATATAGATTTGATATCCCTTATATGAAATCTTTGTATCTAGCCTAGTATTAATCTACATTAGAGATAGGAGTAGATTCTTCAATATAATGTCTAGTAGCCATTATTGACTTTTAAAGCTGCCTCTTTTATCTCCAGACAGTTTTATCTCTGGCTTCCTCGCTTTTTTACACTCATCCTAATTGGTATGGGGTCGGTGCAGCTGTCTTCTTCTTTCATACTTCTCTATTATCCGCCATTTCAGTAGCTACCTCGATCTAGCCAATATATTTTTCTCGAAAGTTCTCTACGTTGAAATAATCCCTAAAGTAAGCCACTGTTTCGTTAGTAGTTATAGCTGTAATTATGCGGACGGTTTTATCTCTTTTAATTACCACGCCAGCTTCATGTGGTATAAAACTTAATTGCTCTTTGATTTCGACTCTAATTGCATCAACCTTAATTTTTAAACAAAGCCCTTCCTACAAAATATGGAGCATCTGAGAATCTGTTTGTCCCCCCGGCTCATCTTCGAGCCAGCCTGCGGCTGAGCCAGTAGTTTAAAACCAGTCCCTAAATAATGATCTTACTCAGATCCAGGCTGTCCCTTTATTGCCCTCCCCAGTGGCACTCTAAGCCGAGGTTCGTACCACACAGGGGGTGCCCTTAGCACACTATCACTAAGTTGTATACTTGTATACCCAAGGTACAAGATAGTCCGGTTAAGCAGAAGCCAGTCTCCTAGATTGACCTCCGAGAAGGCATGCAGAAAAATTAAATCTTCATGTATGATTGAAGCTACTGGATTAGTTTTAAAACCTTTTCCTTGTCTAGATTTACGATGACATAACCACAGCTTAAACTAGTGACTCAACGACTGCTCTAATCTTGATATTGGGACTGTTTACCTAAACCTTTAATAAGGTCGCAGCCGATTAACTTTCTACGAATGTTTACTCTATGACCGGCAAAGAGCGCAGCCGTGGCCGGCCGCCGCGCGCTCAGTCAGTTGCGACTTGGCTATGGCGCGGTATACATGTCATATTTACTGCGCGATTTTCACTGGATTGTTTACGTGAATAAGCCTGTTTCCTATTTCATTGTTAGTATTGTTACTACCGACTTTTGTTGACGCGAGTGGCTGTAAATGATCAGTTTGTAAAGTGCTTGTGTTGTGTGAATAATGGCTAACTTGACGCTTCGGTACCTGGATGAGTTGTCCTATGTTTTGAACAGCCGAAGGCATTTGGCGAATCAGGCGAAAGCATCTTCTGTTGGGGATTTGCTTAATGCTGAAGAGGAACGGTTCACACCGGTATGTTATGCTTGTGTCACTGTTGCACTAATATTTTATTTTTAGTAACTGAAAATTTTGATCTAAACAGCGAAACTGACAATCACTTGACTGCTGACGTTTAAAACTCCGTTTCACCGACAAAAAAGGCAAAAATATACTTTTTTATAAATGACGTTTGCGTTCGAATTTCGTTTGTAATGGGAACGTTGTTAAAGTGAGATTTCACTGCATGCGATTTAACCAGAAGATTAGAATCAATTGATTGCGACTAGTCGCAGAGATTCAAGGTCAAATTAATAATGCAGTGATTAGTTTCCAACGTTTAATCGATGAACCGCGTTTAAACTATACACGGTTGAAAGAAAAGCGAATAATTTATTACTTATAAATAGATTAATGTATAAATATTATGTGTAGTCACGTGTCATGATGATATTTACGTTAAGAATACCAAATGCATTCAATATTATTTGGTACCTACCGATATCTTTATTATATTTATTGCACCTGCCTAATGTATATTAATGTCGAACCGATATCGCATTCAACATTCAAATTGTTAGAAATACAAAAAAACTTGATTCGTGAAAGGAAAACAAGAAGTCAAAAGCGAAATGAGGTCGCAACGGCATGCAACCTTTTAGATGCAATCCAATAAATAATACTATTGAGAGTTTGAGACTAATGAAATGCTTAACGTAATAATCTTTAAGCGTTCTGGTGACATTATTTCAAGTTATGCATTAATATTGCCAAAGAAATCTTCGAATCTGTTGAGCTAATGTGGTTTTTGATAATGCATTTTGCTATAAAAGAGTGAAGTAGGGAGTGGTACCCTGTTTATGGCAATAATCATCATCCAGAAACTAAATTCCTTCGCTGCTTGGTATAGACCTCAATATTCTTGTTCCAATCTCCACTGTCCTGTACCTCATCCACGTTTCCCTCAATGGCAACTATGTCGTCTGCCTACCTCGTCCCCGGATGACCCGCATTCCTTTTGGCAGTTCCTGGATGCCATTCGGTGACAGCCCTAGACCACCTGTTATCACTGCGACTTGAAGGTGTTCTGCCCAACTCGATTGGAGTTCTGGCATTTGCTAGAAATTGTAGATTCAAGAACCTCCTCCTTTTTGGAAGTCAGTTAAAAAGACAACGCCTTTGCCAACAGGGTAATTACACGTGTGATGTTATGCTATGTAATGAAGTTTTCAATGATAACTTACAGATTTCAGAGAAAGTATTAATTGCAGTTAAACGTGTAAAATCTCGACCATAATGGTGTTTATACGAGGCATGCCAATCACCGTTGTATTTTACATCCCACGCCAAATTGTCAACACACTTTGTGCTCATAAGCTAGAACATGAAAATATAAAAAGTAAACATTTAATCGTACTTCCTTTAAACACATCTACTTCCGACCGTTAATTTCTATATTTACGGAATTAGCGTCCTTACATTTTGAAAATCGAATCTTCGAAATTCCCCCTTAACTTCATAGTATCCAGAGACAACGATTTAACATGGAAACCTATTTGCTTGTTGCAAAAAGAGTACTAAATCATAGAAAAGGGTTTGAATCGGACTGAGAATACTCGATATCGGGTACAATAGAACCGGTCGCGTTGCGGTTCAACGGTTGTACGACCATTCATGAGAATCGGCCCTGTAAGAATGTGACGGTTCTGTTTATTCATAAATTGAACTATTTGTATTGAACGAGTAGCAAAGTCTACTTTGTCATCATGTGCCTAGCCTTTTCTCAACTACTTTGGGATCGGCTCCCAGTCTAACCGAATGCAGCTCAATATCAGCATTTTACATGGAGCGACTGCCTTTTTGACCTCCTCATCCCAGTTAGTGCTGATATAATACTAGGATGCCCTTTGGTAAGACTGGATGTCAGACTTGTGGGTCACTGACTGCCTGTTGCGACTGTCCAAGATCTATAAATGTCAGCCGGGACCAACGGCATAACGTGGTTTTTGAGGCACACTCAACGTTGTATAGAATATAATTATTGAATTCGGAAGTTATTTTAATTGTGTATATAGAAGACTTCCTTGAATTTTGCGATAATTGTAATTAGCGCGACGCATGGAGCCGTAACGACATTTATTTCAGTTTCACGTATTCAGTTAAGTACGCTATCATTTCTATTTTCGTGTGAAGTTTCAAGTGTTTTGCGATTTCTTTGTAATTTTAGCGATACTTGAGCTAGTGTTGCTGGTTTTTTTAAGAGTCGATTTCTGTAAAAAAGTTTGTTCAATTTTAAGTAAAAAAAATTTTGGTCTAAGTTTTTGCTACTTTAGCTTCGCAATGGTACCTACATTTAGTTTTTTTTTAGTGTCTCGTTCATTCTTAGAAAAAAGAGTGTCTGACTGAGGTTACTTACTTATTTAAAATGGTCTGTAAGTTTTGTAGCTTCAAAAACCACAAAAAACATCGTCTACCATTCGCCCAACATCAATATGCCGAAATTTAGCAACGGTTTATTATCGTTGGTGTGAAAATATAACAATAATGGCTTACTTCATGATTGTTCCATCCATGTAATCAAATTTAGACTTTGACTTCGTAATGTTACAGTTTAGTTTTCTTTGGTATAAAGCTACAAGTGAATCTTGTCGTGTCTGGAAAACGGATTGATGACTTTTATTGCGAGACACGAACGTTTTCGCTTATTTTTTTAATATAAAACGGTTTCCGAGATTGAAATACGACTTCATATTGTGTGACTTCGACTTGATGAAATTCAACACTTGATCATGATGATTTGATTTGATTTATTTCTGGTGTAATGTGAATTTCATTAGAAATTCAAAGGTCTCATTTGCGGAGACGCGTCGCGCGGCGCGTTGTGCGTTTTTAATTAAGCACATGTCGATGTAAGAAAATGGTAACGATTTCAAACGACGATTTTGATGAAGTGATTTTTCGTTCGATAGTTTAAAATGCAGCGTTTGGAAGCCATACTTTTACTAATAAAAGTCATCATCATAATCAACAGCCTATTAATGTTCTCACTGCTGGGACACAGGCCTCCTCTCTTTCTGATGGGGAATGGGGAATGTTGTTGCGGTGGACCCGCCTCAGTAAATGTAAATGAATAAAATAGCACGCGACAAGCCTTCTACACGCGTCTCCGTAAACAAGCCCTAAGTGTTTTTAACTTTAGACAGTGTTACCCTGTGTTATCCCACCGCTGGACTTAGTCCTGCCTTCATGACTTCCAAATCTTTCAATCCAGAGTCAATGTGGACCACTGCTCGTTTGTTCTGTCCAACTCATCCTGCCATCTCTTGCGACAATGTCATGTTTGATATCACGATGTTGGTTTTTATCTTCGTTATTATTGGAACAAAATGTTGCCCCTCAGTGCCACTAGGAATTCCTCTTAAATGTACATAGAATAGAATAGCTTAGGAATATGTTTCCTGACTACATAAAATATAATTCTAATTAGTCCGTCTGTTAGATTATCGAAAAATATTGGAAACGTATTTTTTGTTTTATCAAATCAATAAAATTGGACGAAGATTAAACGCGTCAAACATTTGAGTGTGTGTTGTGACGTCACTCACCGGTAAAAATGTCATACTAATGTCTTAGAATATGAAGTTACACGAGTCTTCATTGTTGGAAAAACTATGTGTCCAATATTTTTTGGAAACCTGTCTGACGAACTAAACGCGCGAAACGTGGCATAGCAGCAAATCGCTTGCTCGTTGGCAAACCTTGAGTAACATTTTTAAACTTAAAACCTCATCCCATACCCAAAACACAGGCCTCATAAGAACTACATATTTCCATCAGCAGGTTCCCAATGTAAATATTTCTGCGGCAACACAATCCAATGAAGCAACATTTGCCAAACAACTGGCGGGCTTGGCCCATTTGTGTTTAATTCTCATACAAACAAAGAAATATAAATGATGTCGTTAATTTACGCAAACTTATTGACAGAAGAATTAGTTGTGGACATTGTGCGACAGATTAATGTTGATAATTAAATAATTAAAAACTAGTTTATTAAGAATAGTAACTAAGTAGGTAGGTTGGTAGGATTTGACTGAATGTTGACCAAGGTTGGGATGGAATGTAGAATAATGGAGAGGGAGACGAAGACAAGGAAAAGATGGATTGAGTGTGTGAAGAATGATATGAAGGAAAAAGGAATAAATGATAGCGTGACGACTGACAGGGCAAAATGTAAGAAAAGGACGAGTTGCGCCGACCCCAAACTCCACTCGACTCGTACTCGACTTCCTATAGGATAAGGGTAGGTAGATGATGGTGGCCAAGGTTGGGTTTAAGTAATGATATCGACAAAAGCGCAAGAAACGAATAGATAAGGAACTCACAGAACAGATAGGAGTGGCAGAAGGAAGGGGGGACCAGTGCGTGATTCCGGGGTGAAATGATTATGATGAAGAAAGTTAACTAATTCTATTTAACATTAGTAGACAGATGTGTTGCTGGGGAGTTTGTCGGCCACTTCTTCTTTCCAGCTAAAACATTAGGAAGTGTCGAAGGGTGGGCGTTTTGGGGGACTATCTCTTGTAAATAAGTAAAGTAAATTTTGATGTTCGAAACGTGCTGATTATCAGCCTAAGTTGAATAAATAAGTTTTGATTTTGATTTTTATTTCTCTGATGACAATAAAGCTGTGTAGTGATCAAATTAAATTATTAATACCGATTTTTAAATTTCTATCCTTATATTTTTTGGGTTATCTTCTGCTTTCTACTTCTTGTTTATAAGCATTCCTTGTTTTTAAGTCTTCTTATTTATTTCTTATCAATGAAAGCGATAATGATCAGGTAGATCCTAGACTGGGGTCTTCAGGCATATTAACTCTAGGTAGTCGAAGATTTGACAAAGTCATTTATCTTTATCTTATAAGCTAGTTTTCAGAGAAGTGTGTCAAGGTATCGTAAGAAATAGCACGACAAATCCTTTAAATAGGTACGAAGTACGAACCTCAGAAACGGAGCTTAAGGTGATAATCAATGCCAGCGACCTTGAGCAAGTGGGTGGAGCTTGCGTCACTCCCCGCAACCGTGGAACGCATCCCCGCAATGCAACCTCGTAATTTCGTAGGGATACGTTTCAAAAAGTAAGGATTGTCCAGCCCGATTTTTTATCACCAAACAAAATTATGTTCGGGAATAACAATACCTATGCGATTTACAAAAAAAAAACTATTGATTGGATTAAAAAAATAAAACACTAGGACCTTAGTATGTTGCTTGTAGAATTATTTGCCAAATAATCAAAACAATCACATATTTTCTGTACATTATATTTTAGTATGGTTTTTACTCGATAAAATATTAATTTGGAGGTATTTTCGCGATTTTTTTCTATCGAGTAAAATTTGTTGTATTATGTTTTCAACACAGTATGTCACTAGCGTATATCCTGAAGAATATCATATATTTTTCTGATTTTGTTTACTGCAGTTAATCATATAGGTACTTAAATCATTATAAAACTCGCGTTTAGCTCCTGTTGTCCGCTTAAGTGAATGGTTTCCTCCTGTCCTCTGCAGTATAAAGGGTGTCAAAGTACCCTTAACGCAAACAAAGGGTACTTGTTCTCCCCACCACTGCGATCATTTTTTGGTTCAAGACCATACCTGGGAACCCCCTAGTTATGGAGATATTGGGGGTCCAAGTTCCAAATTTTGCACTGCTGTTTTTGTAAATACTAGTTTTTCAGGTTAAAACTTTACTTAAATTACCTCCATGACCCGTTTACTATTGAAAGCACCCACTAGCATAATGTTTTAAGAGTGCTTCGTTGAGTTTTACCGTAAGTTGTGATTTTTGACTCCAAAAAAAAAGTCGTTTCCCAGCAAAAAGTTTTGCATAGGGGTACTTAATTTGATGTTTGATGATAGAATGCTTGGTTGACGTATGTGTGAAGGTTACTTTACACCCTGTAGGTATATGGTACATACTCCCTAAGGCCTGAACTGTCACAACACACTCTAGTCCTCGCGTTGAACGATGCGAAAGTGTGGCAACGTCAGGTACCCGCTTAGAATTACAAGTAGACCATGAAGGCAGACCATATATTAGGATTTTGTAGCTTCCCAGATCCACATACTTAATGAAGACGACGACAGGTATGATCCTGGAACGTGGCAAACTTGTTATTAAGATAGTACATAGCTTAGTTTTGTTGATACCAGTATTATTCTCATTTGATAAAGGCACAGTTTAACGCAATATTATGTTGGATAGAGTACAGTTATCGTACCTGGCAGACGCCGCCGTCCTGCCCGGACAGCAGCGCCACCTACCGGGTCAATTGTGTTTTGAAACCAGCCAAGAACTCATCGAAATATCCCCAGAAAGTTTCATTCAAATCGGTAAATATAATAATATTGGGGATACCTAGTGGATTTATGATAGATAATACACACGAGAGGCTTTTTACACGATTGCCCAAAAACGAGAGTGTTTTAAACTTTCCCAAATATTTCCCTAACAAATATTCTATGTTATAGGAGGATAGAAGGATAATCCTACATGGTAACTAGTTAGGATAATCCTAACTTGTTACCATGAGAAAGACTGCTCCTATCCAACGTTACCTATAAGCGATAGATACCGACAACTATTGCCAACAATTATTTTAATCACTGTAAAACAATTGGTTAAAACTAATAGGAAAAAATACGGTAAAATTCCTATTAAATCTGTTCACTCATGACATGAGTTACTAATGTTCTGTTTACTGATTTATTTTTACAATATTATTATTGTGATTAGGTACTTCAGTCAGAATCAATGCGTTTCCCTTTGCACTTTGCTTTGTGGTTAATCTTTTATAAAATATAATATCTATTTACATAATGTACTGGGTATTGTACTCTAAGAATATTAACAAAATTACATGCATAGTAATATGCTGGGATCTGGCTAAACATGGACTTGATGGACAACATCAGAAGTGGGAACTAATGTCCAATCGGATTTTTCATTCATTTATTTTTCGTGTCGTGAACTAATATTTTGCATGTAGGTGATACAGACAGAGATGGAAATGCCCGTAACTTGGCTGAATCTATGGATTACGTGCTTAGAGAGAAGCTTCTCTGGCTTTGGCATTATATTGAAAGTCCGCGCTCTGCCAGACGTAATGCAATCAAAGATTGTATACTTACTCCGTTAGTTTACTTTAATTACTGTATTGTTAGCATCTTGCTTATAGTTTTGGCTATATCCTTTGGTTGAACTTGAAAATTATGATCCATAATTTGTTTTTCCAGTGTATTTGGTATACGGTTACCGATGCTGTAAGGTGATATTATAAACGTATTTTTTATCGAAAAATATACGGGTTTAAATACTCCTAACCCAACACCCTGCGAATGATCTTGAATAATTATGTCTGATAAAATGATAATATCTTTGAAACTAAGAGATCTAGAAACGTGCAAATGACCTTATTGCAAGGTTAAACGCCGAGATAATCGAATCACTAAATATTTTTGCCTGAAAAAAAAAACGCAAAAAATGCCTCAAACAATAAGGGATAAGAGAATCTTTGTTACTGATTGCTACGTCTATATGCAATTGATAAGAATATAGCCACTTCTAAGTGCTCTTATATCACGGAGTACAGTTGCAGACAAACTTTTAATGCTTTGCAAACTAAAAACGAACTAACTTAATCAAGGCTAACGAACAATCAAACTCCAACTTTCAAAAGCAATTCTTTCAACAATTTCTATTGACTAATAGACCTACAACAAACTGAGCGTGTTTAATTTTTATAGCCAACTTTCATTACTCTTCGTCCGGCTGACTTCCCGAGTCCGACCTTCCTTGTTATAATTGTCTATGACTTGCATGATATGAGGGGCACGTCGCTAAATAATAACAGTCGCGCGGGTCGATGTGGTTAAGCAACGTATGGAAAGGTCGGTCCAGAGATGAGACCATCAATTGTGAGTATTCCTACCTACCTATCTCAAAAAGAACGTTGAACCGTTGGTACTGGCTATTGCTTGTCGTTACCAAAGGATAATTATGGTGTTACCCAATAACTGGGATGTGGATTTCAGATATCATTATCATCATATCAGCCCGGTATTACCCACTGCTTAGTATAGGCCTTCCGTTTTTCTGACACACTTCCCGATTCTGTGTGTTGCGTACCTTATCAACTTGCCGGTAACTTTGACGATATTTTCAACCCAACGAGCTTGAATTAGAACGACCCTGGTTTCTTTGGCCTAACCTTGGCCACCACTTGGTCAAAGCCTTGCTCCATCAGCCATCTCCGCGTCTAGCCAGATGTCCTGCCTAGGTCCACTTGAGGCGCACCGCCCGGTCCCCGACATCGTAGACTTTCGTCCGACGACGGATTTCGGTGTTTCGCACTCGATCTAATGCGGCTGCCACACACTCGACGAGTGGCATGGGAAGTAGCGAGAAAAGGAGGCAGAGACAGTGTGGCAACTTTACTCGTCATACCGCACGTCATGCTCCTCGTCCTGCCCTTCGCTCCCTATTTTTTCGGTTTTTGTTTTTGTAGGACCGTCGCGATTAATTGCGCGAGTAGAGCAGTGTGGGCAGAGCGGGCAACAACGCGGCAAATAGCGGCAGCGCGAGGAGCATAGCGATGAGCAGCGCGAGGAGCATAGTGTGCCGCATTTGAGTGTTATGCCGAGCATGGCACGCTCTTGGGGCACTTAATGGGGCACTTAATGTCGTGCCCTGCCTGTCCTGCTGGTTGTTCACTACAGGAACTGATGGACGCTACCGAAATCGCCAAACTATAATAGTTGCCCAATTCTGGGCCGGCACAATTTAGATTGCCATCGACACGCTATAAAGAAGAAGATGGCCCTTTGTTTGAGATATGCAGTCGTTATTTGTAATTTAAAAGCGTCTAAAATATACCTTTATTTTACGAAAAAAAAAAGCTCTAGTAGAGGCATTATTCACGAAGATAAAAGAGGAATGCATTTGTATGGGGAATTCGCAGCCCTTACGCCCCTTAATAAGTACGTAGGTGCTATTATAAGCATGGTGGTGTTACAGTACCTTGAAGGTATATTAGTTTCGACCGATGTAGATGTTTTTTTACCTCCATGCGCGTTTTGATTGTATAAATATAGCATACTAAGTATTAGTAGTTTATTTTGTTTTTAGTGTAATCGATTTTGAATTCAATGCAGACTGTTTGTTATTACTCATAGGAATACAATTGACGTTGTTGTGAATATAAATCGCGATATCAAAAGTAGTTTTAGTTGGTTCAACCAAGTATTTTTATTAAAGGAAAAGGTTGACAGAGGTGTACCTATTAGTACAGGCACGTTTTCTTTATAAATCTGGATACAGTAATGGTCTTGGCTGCTAAAATGTACTGTAAGCCTGGCCTTCAAGAAATAACTATTTTAAATTTTTAAATGAATATGCTGCGATTCGACTGCTGCGCTGCGTTTCGCGAGTTCGAACCCCGCACAACCCAATAATATTTGTATAGCCCACATATAGTTGTTTGGGGTCAGGGTGTTTGTTTATATGACTTTAGATGTTTGTAAACGCACCCACGATACAGGATAAATTCCTACAGTGGAGCAATGTTTAAAAAAAAATGATTGTGTTTCATAGTTTGTGTTGTTATCAAGTGTTTTGTTAGAAGTATCTTATTCTTTTAGTAAAATTTAAACATAATAATGTTAGTATTGTTATAATACGTTAGTCGCTTGTGAAATAAATTCCGTAATTGAAACCCACTTACTTATAAAACCATTAACTTATTCATTTTTAATGATAAGCCACGCATGAATGCGTTAAAACGTGTTTAAATATTTAGTATTGGCGCCGTAGCTGTGCGTGAAATTACTCACAGTAAATATTATAAATCTGCCATCAAATACTTCCTCTATAATTATTTTAGGTACTCAATCTATTTACGACTTTAACGTAGTTATTTTTAGAACAATCAAAATATGATGCGAAGTGAATTGTTAATAGATATAATGGACTCGGAGACTTTTTCATTTTTATTAGTTGTTTTTTCACATTACCCAGTACTAAAAAAAAAAAAACGGCCGTGGAGGCTAAATAGGCAGTCAGTCTATGAATGCGTTAAAACGTGGTTAAATATTTAGCATTGTTGGCGCTATAGCTGTGTGCGTGTCATTCTCATAGTAAATATTATAAATCTGCCATCAAATATTTCCTCTAATTCTTTTAGGTACTAAATGTAAAGGTCAAATAGGCAGTCGGTCTATGTAAAATACTAGTATTCAGACACAAATCTGAATAAAGACGTATTTACATTGATTCAAACACATTAAAATTCATCCACAAAACAGTTCAATACATAAAACACATACAAACATAAACAAGCGAGCTGTCAAACTACGTGACAGCATCCGCGTAGAGATTTACGCAGTGGCCTCTACTGTTGATGGAAATTCAACCTTATGTGTTAGTGGTAAGGTTGATGGGTTGGTGTGGTTTGCAGATGATGTAGCAGGAAACTGTGGGGAGCGACAGGATGGCAGCAATTGAATGAATGCCCTTGCCAGGAGATCATCCTGTTGGTTTGATTGCGTCGGGCATTGTTTGATGACCATGACTGACGCAGCCGGTGGAGACAAGAAGTTTTTGGTCCGGGGCTGCGAGTTTTTCGAAGGAGATACCACGGCCCCCAACACAAAGATCTAAGAAGGAACATGGGTGGTTTTTAGTCGGTTAGAAGTCTGACACTCCCTTCCGCTCCACCCAGAGCGGGAGGGGGTCATTTGATGAATTCCAACCGTCCAAAAAGTTTTAGGTAAGTATACGGATTAGTCATAGTTAATAGTCAAGGGGAAGATTGAACCGATGACTAAACAACTTTCGCTGTGGATTTTTTATCTAATTCGTAAAATAAAACAAATTCAAACGCACCACCACCGTCTCGTGCATTCGTTGTAAAGCACGCAGCGACGCACACTGCGTGCTTTCGTGCTCGCGGTGCTCTTCTTTGCTGGCATTCGGCGGCGTGTGATTCGGCGTGGTGGCTTTCGGAATGACGTATTGCACTCGTAATTTTGCTTTTATGAATTTTTCTTCTGACTTTCAAAAGTGCCTATAAAGGTTTAATTGAAATAAATGCTTTGAGTTTGAGTTTGAGTTTATTATATTGTTTTTTTTTTTAATAAGTTATGGTTTACCTACTTACCCAAAATTTGAAAAGTATCATCCTAAAGAATATCATATTTTTCTGATTTTGTTTACTGCAGTGAACCATATACTTTTACGCATTATAAAACTCGCGTATAGCTCCTGTTGTCCCCTTACTAATAGGTCCCGTAAATGTCATTGTTCGGGAAGCTCATACTTAGCGCGGTCAGGTTACACTGAATATTACAGCTTGACAGCGCCGTGTGTACTACCTCAGATTGTGGTAAATATTTGTACAGTCAGTATCCAACGTTACCTGACATATAAAGAAGAAATGGCCAAGTAGTGTAAAAGAGGAGTCAGGTAATGCTGGGTACTGACTGTACACAAGCCAAATCGATCCACAACGTCTCGTACTCGTATTTCAATATTCATTGTTGGTTTTTTTTTATTTTACCTGCATTATTTACATAAATGGTGTGCTGCGTACAGAGAATATTATGCATTCATGACATTGAAATGAAGGAACAGTAAATGAAATAAAAAACGGTAATAGAAAAAATGAAAATTATTCTGAGAAAAATCCTGGCGCAATATGATTCGAAAAAAGCATCTGAATGCATCCTGTTAGTTTGCAGAGAGCTGTCCTTTTTATTACCTTGTATACAAAGTGTTGTAATTTTACATACAAGGTGTAAATTAACCCTTCACACAAACGTATACCGAGCATTCTGTGCATCAAACTAAGTACCCCTACGCAAATTTTTTTGCCGGGACACAACTTTTTTTTTGGATCAAGAATCACATTTTACGGTAAAACTCAATTTAGCACTCTTGAAACATTGTGCTAGTGGATGTTTTGAATAGTAAACGGGTCATGAAGGTAATGTAAAGTTATAACCTGAAAACTAATAATTATTTACAGCTGTGTAAAATTTGGAACTTTGACCCCCAATATCTCTGTAACTAGTGGGTTACCAGGTATAGTCTAGAACAAAAAAATGGTCGCAGTGGTGGGGAGAACAAATGCCCTTCGTTTGCGTTAAGGGTACTTTTACACCCTTTATAACTTTTTTTAAATTAATAGAGTAAACTTACTAAGTATAAATATTAATTAAAAACCCTTCTGAATAAACAAACAAGAAACTATGAAAGGGCTATACCCTGTCATACCAGTTAAACTCAATATTATGAGTTTTGTCGACACGTAGGTACAGAAGAATGAAATCAGAAACCGGGTCTGACACTTTCAGACCAGAGAAATATGGTGCAATGTGGAAAGTGAGTAATAAATAAGTAGCATATAACGTGATCAACTTATTGTCATCATAAATGAATCATCACCAATATTGGCCAACAAAATGAACGTTTCTATTAATATGCTCTGCTATACAGGGTGTAAATTAACCCTTCACACATACATACGTCAACCAAGTATTCTGTACACTAAACTAAGTACCCCTACGCAAAAATTTTTGCTGGGGAACGACTTTATTTTTTGGGGTCAAAAAATTCTTTTTCTCTTCAAACATTGTGCTAGTGGATGCTTTGAATAGTAAAATGATCATGGAGGTAATTTAAGTAAAGTTTTAACCTGAAAAACTAGTATTTACAAAAATTTTAGGGTCGGCGCTATTGTTGATTGTTTATGTGGGTAATCAGATAATTCGTTATGTTGTATTACCTGGATAATATAGATATGTCTTGGTCGAATCTGCGTGTCATTCACTTCAGGCGCAACACATTTTTAACCGACTTCAAAAAGGAGCAGCTTCTCAATTAGATTTTTTTTTCTTCGATTCTCCCCTAACGAATCGTCACGCTATGATCTACTCCTTTTTCCTTCATACTTATCATACTACAAATGAATAGGTATATGTGTAGTAGGTACTTAAATGCAATGTTTTATTTTATCGGTCGTAACCAAGCTGAAGCCACACTATGTCAACCGCAGCTATCAGCTTTACCTAAATATATATGTATAGGAACGTTTGCACCTACGCATGTATTGTGTGATGGCTGGATATGGAATCGCTGTTTGTTCTTATCTTTTTATTCATCGAATCATTAAAATCTCATCTAAAATACGATGTTGTATCCCATAAAGGATCGCGTTTTTAACCAACTTCCAAAAGGGAAGTTATTAATTCGTCTGTTTTATTTTTTATTTTTGTGTGCCAATGATTGTGAAATGATCTCGATGATTCTTTGAGAATTCGGTGGGAACGAAACTAGATCGTATAAACAGAATTCACCGACTTCAGAAGCACAAGTTATTTTTCAATTATTTGAGGTTTTGAAGTCGGTTCAATTTTTGTTTTAAATATTTTGTTCCTGCTTTTCATATTTTTTCACAACTAATTAATTTCGCACACATAACTGGTAATACTGGTCTACAAGTTTTACGCAGCATGTAATGATATTTTACAACATGATGTTTTTAAACAAACGGAAGGAAATCAATCCCTTTTTAACCAAAAAAATGGAGCAATTTTCTCTGATCAAATTCAAGTTATTTAGGTATCAACATGACAATAGATTGGGGTGAAAATAAGATCATTATTAAGTATTCTATAAAATAACATAATTGTGTATTATTGTACTCCGCTTATTTAATATCTCTTCGGTTTATGCCACTTCATGGTTAAACCTATTTTATATGACGTATAACATTCAGATTTATTATTCTAAAAGTTTTGGAATTCGTAGTTAGAGTAAACTATTTTCACTACGGCATTAGCGCATAAGGACATATTTAGTGCAAGAAATAATACATTTTGCAGGCAAAGCGCCACTACTAATTGTTGTATAAAAAAACCTGAAAAGCAAAAAACAAGCACATTTAAAATTAACATGACTTGGAAGCAGGCGGGGTCCATTCTATTTTCATTTCATAATTTAATATTCAAATGAACCTCGCCTGCTTTAAAGTTTTGTTAATTATTTTTTTCAAATTCGCAAAGTTGATCCCCGAAATTTATGTTTTTTTTTAATTTTTATGTAGCCAACACTCGCGCCATCAAGACGAATCTAACGGCGCGCGTATATTTTATTCCAATCCCTTCATCCGTTTAGGAGTTATGAGGGAACAAAGAAACAGACATACATACATACATCATACCTACACGCCAAACATATAACCCGACTTTTGGGCTTCGCCGCAGTCGGGTAAAAACAACGACATTTCAGAATTAATTGTTATCGTGATGATAATCCGTGATCACTAAACAGTGCCTATGTCAATCTCAATCTCGGAGCATTTATTTCAAATAGATCAGTTTAAGGGGCACCTTTGAATTGTCAAAAACGATAAAACTACTACTACAGTCACCATTATAAGTCACAAGCATCAGAACTTCGAAAGTACTGTATATGGCCACTCCAAAGTGTAGATCTCTATGGAGATCTCTATGGATCTCGTAAATAAAAGTAAAATAATAAAAACACCATCCGTTATAATCACCGAAGAATACTTACTCCTCACCAAACTCTATTTATAACCAGCAAACAAGGAATCAATTACATTTTATAATTACGAACGGTAAATAAGGAAATCGTTTATCAAAGTTTTTGCATGCAAACGGAGATTTTTATACTCTTTTATTGAATCTGAACATGTAAGCACGGTTATATTCAGTTATGCAATAAATTTTAAATCTCTAGCTGAAGAAATCTTAGTTAATATGCTTCACGCTACATTGGGTGATTGGTCAGCGGACCTCGGACTTTATGCGGTAAGAACAGGTAATGATAGACCTGAGGTTTACCGTTCAAGTTTACTCGTTGTTGATATTGAATTGGTTAATTTGAATACAGGGAAGACAAGAGGTTGGTAGAAAACCTCTGATAAGCCTCAGATTCTACACCTCAGATTCTAGCTGACGATCTAAATGGTAAATGTAAGAGACATGGGAGAAGTTCATGAGTAATATGTAGATGCTATTAATGCTAAAAAGCCAGCCATTGTTTAAATCATGGATGACGACGCTGCCTTCTTTATTACTTCTTTAGTGGATGAAGGCATAAAGATGAGGGCTGCGCGATGTTGTAAGAGATACCGCGGCCTTGACATATAGAGCTAAGAAGGAACATGGGTGGTTTTTAGTCTTCGCTCTGCCCAAGAGCGGGAAGGGTTATTTGATGATTTACCACCCCAAAAAAAGAAAAAGGCATAGAGACGATTTTACGGAAACGTCTTGTCATTTTTTGACCAGCATTAAGGCAGAATATTGCGAGAGATCATTTTGAGAAATATCTACGGATATTGATGCTATAGAAGTTTTTAAAGTGTACCCAACTGAACGTGCAGATTTAAATATTCAATTTATTAACACAGGCAATATTGAAAGTGCAATGTACTTTGTTAATTTTTTTTTATTGTATCATGAAACTAGAATCGTCAAATGCCCAACATAACAACCAATGAAATACGATTCAACTGGTATTGTCCCAATATTATCGTATTTCGCCGACCTTGTGCCTTGAAACAGGGAAGTTTCGCAATATATTCGGTAGACTAATATAAAATAAGCTGATATTACATAAATAAATAGTTGCGTAAGACAATGGTCGCGAATATTTCTGTAGCAGTATGTACCAGTAGCCTACATTATTTAATGTTGACCCTTTTGAAACAAACATCAACAATTTTAATAAGGAACTTTGACCAGATTTTGATAAAAAAAGAAAATCAAGAAATCGTAGGCAATCAAATTAATGATATTAAAGGAAAAATATATATTGATATAAGTTAAAATACAAGAATCTAATACAAAATATGACTTGAGGATGATACTCTATGAACAAAAAAGAAATAAATATAAGTATTTACAAGATGTAATTTGAAAAATGTCGTCATAACGAAATACTGAGAAGCCTGTATTGCAGAAAGTCTGGTCTGAAAATGTAAAATGTGAATAAGATTGAAAATTGAAGGTCTTCATAGAAACCCGAAACACTTTTGAACAGTTGCCACTCGCCGAGGCCCTCTTAAATTTCAGCTCGATCTAAAATGGTTTCTAACTGAATTTAGTAGATTTCATTAAAAGAGCCTTTCGTATATTTCAGCTTTATTATACCTTTCAGATCACGTCCTTAGAATTTGATTACCTTTTCTGTCTGTAATAGCGTTTCGTGTTTCGATTAATAAAATGATCCGTCGGATATTGTTTGAAGGTAAATGTAGATTGAATATATTAAGTATCTAGAATCTGTGTAACTTTGTAACTATTTCCTGTAACTAGATCTATCATTAGGTAAGTAGGTATCAAGATCGTATTTACGATGTTTTTTTTAGCCATCTGTATTTGTGTTCTCTTTCCAATTTATCCTTTCGGTTAACCAATGATGGGATCCTATTGCTAAGCCTCTGCTGTCTGTCCGTCCGTCTGTCTCATGATCTGTAATAGGCAGACAGTTGAAATTTTCTATTGCCGCTATAACAACAAGTAATAAACATAAAGAACTAGTAGATGGTACGTAACCTTTCATGCTAGTCCGACTAGCACTAAAAGGGTTGTTTGTTTCTTTACGTTCTTAAAAAAATATTACAGAATCACTGATATTTCCATTATTATTGCCGTGTGGACGTGAAAGAATCCAAGTCTTTCACATTTCACATGAATATCTGCATAAATACAATTACGAGCACTTTCAAAACGCTTGCTCAATGAAAGTCTTGCTGGAGTCGTTTCGTTTCTTCATTATTACGCTTTGTCCGTTGGCAGAAATGTTTCCGTTGTGTCATGTTTTGTCAATAATTCTTTACTGAGTTTGGAATTTAATCTTATTTATGTATCTAAATCATCATCTGCTTAACCCAACGGTTTCTTGTTGTACCGGGTGTAAATGAATTCCAGTATTTTACATAGAGTTCATAGAACGACTGCTTCTCTGATTTTCTTAAAGGTAAGCCAAACACGCTAGGGCCTGATAGGTTTGTCTGTACAGTTGACCTATAATATAGGCAACCGGAGCGTGTATGTTACAAAACTGTGCAGATTTGTCCTGCATGCAGTTCAACCTTAGCTGACCGATGTACCTGTACAGGAAAACCTGTCAGGTACACCCTAGCGTGTGTGGCTACTTTAATGAAGGTCAGATAAGTTTAGATTACGTAGCAAGTGTGTAACACGATACCCCTTCGTAAGACTTTGAGGCTTCTAACTACATCGTACAAGTATTTAAATACGAAGTAAATTAGAAAGACAATGAATATTATGAAAATGACAAATACATCATCTCACATCATTTTCTATGCTGCCCGACTGCTCTATAGAATAACAAAACAAGATTTATCTCCATGTTATCACAGTCGGACCAAAGCTCAAACCACATGTGTGTAGATAATTAACGCTAATGCTAATTAATCCTGTTAATAATAAATTGTTAAACGTGACCATTGTTTGTAACATGGACACAATAATTAGCGTTACTTTTCTAGGGTTTGTGCCAAAATGTATTATTTATGTTGTTTGCTATGTGTGTATTGTTCATGTTTGCTACTGTTGGTGTATTAAGTACATCTCTGCCTAGCCCTTCCGGGATTACAAGCGTGATATTATGTATTTTATATTTTAAATCTTAACCTGATTATACCTGCATATCAACATCATCATCATCAGCCTATAATGTTCCCACTGCAGGGACTCAGGCCTCCCCTCTAGGAGAGGGATGAGCTATAATCCACCACGCGGGCCCAGAGCGGGTTGGTAGATGTCACATGTCTTCGAATTTTTTGGTTCTAAGACATGCCATGTTTCCTCACGATGTTTTTGTTCACCGTTTTGAGAGGAGCTGTGATTAAATAAATTACACAAAGTAATGCGCCTGTCTGGGTTCGAACTCACAACTTACTGTTCGTAAGTCGAGGCGGCCACCACTGGGCCACCGTTGCTCTATACCTACGACGCTACGCTGATTATAGCATATACCTACATAACATAATATCACGCCTGTCCATCACCATCCACCACCAGCCCCCACATTTCGCCATAATTATGTATTATAGGGGACACAAATCCAAACCCCGTTGCTGCTATTGAGAAATTACAAATTCAAATTCAAATTTAAAAACATTTATTGTTTGTCACAGGTGAAATATTTAGGTCTTATGATTACAATTGAATCGCTGCAACATACGAGTACCTATCAGGTGTACAATTTCTGATGCTGGTTCTACATTTAAAAACATTCACTACATTAAAAAAAAATTCAAAATCATTATTTGTTCTAAGTCAACGCCCATCATTTACTTATCATGCATTAATATAGTTGTCTAATTACGTAGGTAGTCAGTTAAACAAATTACATATACATTGATTTCATAATAATTACATGATACATGGATGTCATTCAAAAATTAAATTGTTCTTAAATGTCATTCAAATGAAATTAATCATTTATGTCATTCAAATGAAATTATTAATTTATGTCATTCAAATGAAATTATTCATTTATGTCATACAAATTAAATTACTCATACAGTCAGTCTAAAGGTCAATCAAAGTCATCAACATTTTTGTCATAAAAAAATTTATTAATTGACTACTAATTCATAATGGAAAAATTCAATTACGAGTACATCCAGGAATCTAGCCCAGGGCCTGGTGGATGGGCCAGGGCAAGGTGGATGTGAGCCGGACGCTACCCATTATTAGTATTAGCTACCAACTTAAATCCGCATCGTTATAGCTTTGCGACCGAATTTTGTCGTAAAGCGATCGCTATCTTTGTAGAGACTGCAGGCCCAGGAACTCACGCACCGCAGTCATTAAATGGAATTTACTTCATTCTCTTCAACAGGGTATTTCTCCAAAAAAATCTGATTAGTCCGTCTGTTAGATTATCGAAAAATATTGGATACGTGTTTATTGACGAAAATAAAACGTGTCAAAAATCATGCGTGGGGGCTTTTGACGTCACTTTGTGGGTAAAAAAGTACTAACCTTGTGACGTCACACGACTTGACAAAACTTTTCGAAGCACTGCATCGTCTTCATCTTTTGTTTACGTGAAAAAGAAAAAAAAAAGTAGTTAAAAAACTAAAAAACCCGACTAAACAAACCATTCTATGTATTTTCATTTCATAATTTAATATTCAAATGAACCCCGCCTGCTTCCAAGTTTTGTTTAATTTAAAAAGTGCTTGTTTTTTGCTTTTCAGTTTGTTTAGTCGGGTTTTTTAGTTTTTTAACTATTTTCTTTTATATCCAACTTTTTAGTTATTTTGTGTTTGATCTTTTGTTGGTCGCGTAAAATTCTTCGCAGATGATTTAACTTTTCAGTTTGTTTAAAGGATTTACGACTTTGAATTTATTTTAAACATGTATAAGTGTCATATATTTTTGTAATCTCCTCCTAACCTTCATTTTGATACCCTACTCGATGGCTTTTTGAAATCCGCGATATGGCCCCTAAAATCCACAAACTTCTTTGTTTTTTTAAATTTTATTATAGCCAGTGACACTTGCGCCACCAAGACGAATCTAACGACGTATATTTTAATCAAATCCCTTCATCCGTTCAGGAGTTATGGAGGGAACAAAGAAACGGACATACATACATAGTACATACATACATACACGCCAAACACATACCCTCCTTTTGGGCTTCGCCGCAGTCGGGTAAAAAGTATGTGTCCATTATTTTCGAAAATCTATCTGACGGACTAATTAGTTTTTTTTGGTGAAATACCCTATTTTCCCAAGAGTCTCTTTCTTAATTTTATTTTTACAGAGCTATCGTATAGGTATGATTCTATATCTCTCGGTACTATATGACGTCAGACCTTCCACTCGATTGACCACGATCCACGACTCGTCGGTTCTCCTCGACTGGATTCGTTAACCTGCATTCAAAGTTAATTCGCACTTGCCTCTAACGGTAGCGTCATTCGGTGAATTACGCGCATTCCGAATTACTGTGTCCGTGCCCAGTGTTACTTGACACACGGCTTAGAGGAGAACTAATTTATAATGTCTCGAATTTGATTTGCAGTCTTTGCAAACAACGCCACCTTGAAAAGTCAAGAGATACTGGTCACTGGTTGTATATTATACTGTTTCTCTGTTTTACTTGATTAGTTTTGTTAGCAATCGTATACGTTTAAAGTGTGCCTTCTTTACTATCAAATTAGAATTACCCAGAAAACAGACCTATATTGCCGATAGCATTGATGTTGGCCATAAAGGGCCAACAAGCTTCGATCTGCTTCTGCTTCGATCACAGATTTACCGGTGTTCAAAGCAAAATACTATTCTTGATTTAATTGGGGTTTGTCAGTGAGCAGTCAAGCGTAGTATCCTTGGAGATAAACTGATCTGCAGGGCTATTGCGTATCTTTTAAATGTCAGTGGCTTCCAGTCCATGAATTAACTGTCAAATTGGTTATGGTTTAGTACAAAATGGAACCATTTCACAGTTAATTGATGGACACTATATGATAGCCACTGTCATGTAAAAGATACGAAATAGCCCTGCTGATCTTTTAAGGGAGTCGATACTACGTTCCAAAACTAAAATTGTTAAGGTAGAACACACGGCTGCCAAGTTCAAATAGAACTGGGGTTCTAAAATGGCCACTTTAGCAGATCATAATAGGATCGTAATATGAATTGCATTAAAATTCGTAAAATAGTCACAAATGCAGTTACTATTACGAATGGTTCATTTAACGAATTTTGAGGTCATTTAAGACCCCTAGACTGACCTCATCTGTCGCATGTCGGAGGAGGTATACCAATACCAGGTTCCAGAATGCTCTAACGATAACGATACGTTCCATTGAGAGAGGCCATTCGCAATAAACCACCAAGTGGGTTGCGACTATCTGCTTCCCTATCAACATTGAAATCTCGTGGAATCACTACATCATTACATAAAGGGTGTAAAAGTACCCTTAACGCAAACGAAGGGCACTTGTTCTCCCCACCACTGCGATCATTTTTTGGTACTAGACCATACCTGGAAACCCCCTAGTTACGGAGATATTGGGGGTCAAAGTTTCAAATTTTGCACAGCTGTTTCTGCAAATACTAGTTTTTCATACCTCCATGACCCGTTTTCTATTCCATCCACTTGCTTGTGCAAGTGGATGGAATAGAAAACTTAAAGAGTGCAACATTGAATTTTACCGTGAAATGTGATTTTTGACACCAAAAATTAAAGTCGTTTCACAGCAAAAAATTTCGTGTAGGGGTGGTACTTAGTTTGATGTACAGAATGCTTGGTTGACGTATGTGTGAAGGGTTAATTTACACCATGTATAAAAAAAATATATAAAAAAATTACTATAAAACAATTTTCTCCGCTAAACTTAAAAAATACCTCCGATTTTCATGCTGTTTTCACCAATGGACAGAGTGGTTCTTGAGGAAGGTTTAAGTATGATAATTTGATCTACATCCACGCGGACGAAGCCGCTGGCATCAGCTAGTTTGATAGTAAAATAAACTTAAATTACTCGTATCTTGTTAACATACGAGTAATTTAACATTCAATTATGATCCTCAAATATGGCTGTAGCGTTGCCTCTGCATTATTTATACTCACTTAAAATTTCCCTTCCATACTCTTAAATAATGATTGCTAAAAAAAAGATGCGATGAATAGAAAACTTCCTCCTTTTTGAAGTCGGTTAATAATAACTTCCTCTTTATACGAAAACCTTCCTTGTCATTGCATCACAAACAACATGAAAATACTTTTATTTGACTAAAGCGACTCCTACACACTCATAATATTATGCTATTCCTCGCTATTTTTATACGCATAGGAATAATTCATATCTGGCGTACAGCCCCATATTCTTTTATTTCATTTCCTTTGCTATCCTTATTCTGATATTGTCATATCCTAGTTTGTATGATAAGAATATACTTATCTAAGTAGGTACAAGTTAAGGAAACAAACCATGTTTTTAAGCGTTGCCACTAACTTGAGAAATCTCATGTACCTACTTATTGTATGTGCGCTTATAAACATTTAAACTAGCGTGATACAAACAGCCAGACCCAGAACAATTACTTATTAAATGAAGAAACATCTCTTCTTTACCAACGTCTGGGTTCTAATAGAGGAACTGGAAGATAGTAAAATTAATCAATCAACTCAGCTTTTCAGTCCACTACTGTATTCCACCATTCAGATCCACTAACTGCCGCACTCGGAGAGCTTTAATGATTACTTAGGCCATCACTTAGTAAAGGTTATGACAGTTTTGTCATATACAAATTATGTCAAACCTTTACTAAGTGACGGCTTAAGTAATCATTAAATATCTCTGAGTACCGCAGTTTGCCTCAGCCACTTTTTTGTGGGTATAACTAGTAATATCATTTTCGTGCCCTTATCCTAATTTATTTCAGATACTTAATGTATAATGTCAAAACAGCATAACCTTTTCTTTCATACTTGTCTATCTGCTGTACTCAGAGATATTTAATGATTACTTAAGCCGTCACTTAGTGAAGGTTTGACATATTTTCTATAACAAAACTGTCAAAACCATTACTAAGTGATAGCCTAAGTAATCATTAAAGGTCTCTGAGTGCACCAGTTAAACTCGCCATTTTAGCAGTCACCTCCTTTCTAGCAATACCATCCTTTACAAAGTTCATCCATCGTTTTGTTTGTCATCCGCTACTCATGTTGTATTTATTTATTATTTATTATTAGCCATTTGTGTCCCACTGCAGGGCAAAGGCTCCCTTCCCTCCTTCCACTTATCTCTATCCAGTGAAGTTGTTTGCCAATCCCTGCAAAAAGAGTCGAGTTCGTCTCGCCATCTTCTTCTGGGTCTGCCGCGTTGCCGTTTGCTGCTGTTCGGGACCCATTGTGTTGTTAGTTTAGCCCATAGCTCCTCCTCCTCATGTTGTAAGATAATAATAATATTATCACAAGAAAATGCTACCAAGGTTTTAGCTCTTGACTCAAAATTGACTTTGGAAGTTATAGGTTTTAATCTTCATTAGTAACTGAACCTCACAACTGTTTGTATAACACCCATTCAAGTAACCATTTTAGAAAAACCTTTCATCTCTTATTTCATTCTTGAGTAGTCTAAGCTCTTGTCTGCCAGTCAGGTAATTGTTTTTATGATAGCATGGTCCCCACTGTTAAATTAATGGTTGCATTTTAATTTATCATCAGTACATATTCACATCATTATGTCCACTCCATATCTCTGGGTTATGGTCAATATATTCAGATTATTCTGAGTGAAACGCCGACTGTAATAAAAAGATTAATGACTACTAAAATTCGTCTGGTAGCATTTGCCTTTAGTTTATGTTTATACATAAGCAGTGACCTTAACTGTGCAGATACGAAGTTTTTATGATTATGTTTCTTAACGTTTTTGTTATTAAGTTTCTTTTCATTCATTTACATTTCTCACAGTTTCAGTAATCGTCCTTGGGTATTATTAATTTAACTGCAAAGTTTTGTGTGGCGTTTCATTTGAAATTATTCAGTTGTTAATGCATTGCTTGATTTCCGAGGTCAATTCTTGTCACCTAAGAGTATTCATTTCTTTGATTAACTGTTCATTATAAATATGTTATCGTATAATTTTCTAAGCTAAAAGATGATAATGTGAATGTGACAGGGGACAATATAAGGAAATAACGTGTGATAATGAATTCCTTTCCAAAAAAATTTACTTATAATAGACAAGACTGATGCACTATATAAGGACTATCAATGCTGAAAATTATGCAACAGAAACTGGAGACGCGTCTCCATATAGCAAAAGCGAAAGCGTAGACGTGAACAGAAGTAATAGCTAAACAGATTTTAATGTTTCCTGTAAACTAGCAGTAAATACAATAATTCATTTTGAACAAAATGAAGACCTTTCTCCAGGCACGTCTAAGTAATTGCAAAATGATACGTCTGGTATCACAGATACCTGAGAACCTCACACAATGAGTGGCGGTGACAAGCGGTAAGATAACTACTGGTACTTGTTTGCTCAATGTTATGGAGGAAGTAGCAAATGGAGTGACCATGTATGTGGCATATGGCATGGCGTAAAAGATAACATTTAAAACGATCATAGGAATAAGTTTATCTTAGACATAATCTCGACCAATAATTGTAGAAGTCACTGACTCTTGAAGTACAGGTAGATCGACACGCTAAGAAGAAGATGGCAATAAAGAAAAAAAAGACGACAAAATACGGGGTTTAAAAGAGCCAATAGGTCTGTTAAAGGTACTAATTCCTTACGATGATTGGCATGATCGCAATGTTCAGATGAAAAAGACGCTTGACGAAGCCGAGTTATACTTGGAGTTGGTTTCGGAAAGCAGATATAGACGTTGCTTCGATGTTGGCACGTGGTTCACTTATTTTTTTTAATAAAAAATATTCCAACTCTTATCTTCTATTTCTAATCTTCAAGAAATACAACATCGTTTAACGCAGTCAACGCGATATCGAATGTACAATTACTTATTAATCTTATCGTAGTACTGTGGTCTAGCATTGAAGTATGCACTTTGCATACCACCATAGCATTCCATTTGCTAATGACTCTCTGGTTAACCCCGACTATTGTTATTTTTGTATACTTTGCGCAAAACGGGAATTGAATTAATGTCTGTTACAGTAACTTGAATTTTAATGTCAAGGTGTTCTGAATGACATTTACATGGTTATGGAAGCAGCTGTTGAGACAAACGTGTTGAAAGTGTGAGGAAAAGTTATAATAATAAAATAACAATAAGCTAATTAGTATACAAGCAGAAATCTTAACAATTCTAGTACTCTGAAAATATTGATTGCAATAGGTTTGTTTACTGACTTAAAAAAATATGATTCTAATTAGTCCGTCTATTAGATTATGGAAAAAATTGGATACGTATTTTTCGTTTTACCAAATCAATAAAAATTACGAAGATAAAACGCGTCAAAGATTTGAGTCGGGTTGTGTACTTTTACATTTTTATCGATAAATTCGCTCACTGTAAAAGCGAAACTAAAGGTATGGAAGATGAAGACAGTCATGCTGCGCCGACCCCAACTCAGCCACCGCGCTCTCGATACAACCTTCATGTAACCTTTTTATTTTTGGGCGTGGGAAATCATCAAATAACCCCTCCCACCCCCTCTTGGCCAGAGCGAAAGGGAGTGTCAGACTTCTACTGACTAATTAAACCACCCATGTCCTACTTAGCCCTTTATGTCGAGGCCGTGGTATCTCTTACAACAACCCGCAGCCCCGACGGGCGTCGGCCCTCTTTGAGGCGCGCGTGGAACACGAACGTGCCGTCGACACGGCCTGTCGTCGTCATACTCATAAAACGGACGGACGGCGAGCTAGCCCATTACTCACACCGTCCACTGGCCCGCGTCTACGGTGGCCGGAAGCCGTCACGTGGCCAACATGCCGTCACGTGGCAACCATTAAACGAGTTTCTACGTTACTTCACCATTACATACAAATGTATGTGGGTGTGTGTAGTCAGTGTAATTGACTCTAATTGACATCAAACATAAATCATCAGCGGTACACTTGGCTTCTTTCGTATCCTGAAATTGAAAGCAGAACTTCGTTAAAATGTTCGTAATAGCAGCAATAAATAAGATTATAGCAGGCAGCGAGCGGACCGGTTGCTCTTACACGAAAATTACATTATCGGGAAATTCTGTATCGGCTAGCGACCCACGCAGTCATATCAATATTTTGCATGTAGCGATAGCATAGCCGATCCCCACAATCCAGTTTTTCAATCTAGTTTGGTAACATGATGTCAGATTCCTGAATTCCACGCTGTCAGATTTTCATTATCCGAACTGTCAGATTCGGCATAAATATGTTGTCTATTATATGTCTATTATGCGGCAATAACATAGGATATGAGCGGATCTCTGGTAAAATAATTGCGTCAGTCGGTAAAAACATCACGTACACGATATCTGATGAATTATGGATGTTTACTGACTTAAAAAAATGTGATTCTAATTAGTCCGTCTGATAGATTTCCAAAAAATATTGAACACCAATTTTTTCATAATCAAACAATGTAGACGATACAGTGCTTCGAAAACTCGTGAACTCCTCGAAAACTACACATGCCACCGCCGACTACAAACCGCGGTCATAAAAGAAGAAAACAAGAAATTGATTCTTGTCTGATATTCATATTGAATTTGTATATTTCTATTTAAATATAAGTAAAATTATTATAGAGGACCGCCGTAGTCGCATATTTTTCATTTGAATTTTATTCAGCTTATATTTTTATTTGAATTTTATTTTGTATATAAATCCGTTATAATATATTGCTTTTATGATGTAAAATTCTACTGAATGTTGGTTTTGCTACCTATTTAAATAGTACGAGTAAATAGCAGATTAGACCGCGAGAACTTTTTGACCGAATTCTAAACGTGTATGTTGACTAAAACTATAATATAATATACAGTTCGAACAAATTATCTTGGCAGGTCCGAACTTCGTGCAGAACGCTGCGCAGTAACATTTATTAGGAACCAAATGGTGACATGAGGTGAAGTTCGGGGGGCGGTAGTCTAGGCTAGAGATGCACCTTACATAAACACAATCAATCCTTTAAACGATCAAATATCGTAATCGATTAGTTTTATTTGGAATACGTTATTATTAGTGTTTAGAAGATATTTAAGTGAATACATTAACTAATAAAGTGAATTTAATCATTAATAATTGAGTTTTCGTCTTTATTACATAAAAAATGTATAGTAACATTATGTTTCCTCTGTTAAAAGACATGATTTACTTATATTTTAGAAATCTATTACAGATTTCTTGAATAACGAATGTTTACGAATATTTATAAACCTCAATATAAAATTGAATAGAAACATCTTTTTATTACTTAATTTCAATCGATTCGAAGAATAATCGATTAAACGACACCCATTGCACATGCACATGCACATCTCTTTTTGTTAACGTCGTGACCTTCGTGCAAGTTCGGCAATATTCGGTACGAGGTATTTTATCTCAGTCACACGGCAGCATTTATTTGGTGTTTGTGTTGCTATCTCTGTCTTGAGCACATTCGATTAGAAAAGTTTTCGTTGTGTTTTTGTTTGTTGTTTTTAATATTACTGTTATTTTTTATTATTTGTTAGAAAAGTTAGTGGGCACTTATTTCGTCAAATATGCCACCAAAGTATAGTAGTGTTTTAAATCGCCAGGCGAGAAAAAATATTTACGATTTAACTCAGAATATGAAAGGGGAAAAAGAAAATGGAGTTAAAAATGTAGACTAGGTATCTAAAAGTGTTTTGATATTTATTTCATTTGTATTTTCTCACTGTATTAGGTATTTTCTGATCGTATATGTGTTTATCTGGCAATAACAGTTTTCTTCGCGAGTATACATGCGCAAAAGTTCGCAGAGCCTATGTTCAGACCTGTCAAGATAATTTGATCGTACTGTACATATTTTTAATGTGCTCGCCAAGACCTCTCATTTGATAGCAAACATGTTATGATTATCTCAATTTCTTTTTTCGAGCTTAGAATTTAACATTTAAATACAGTCATGAAAAGAATTGTTAAAATTAATATAGCCTATGTCACCCGGGTTATTCTTACGAATCTATTGACACCTCATTCATTACAATACGTTCAGTAGTCTAGGCGCTACGGTGGAACATACAAACATACATACATACATAGGCTGCCAAAATACCCCCCTACCCCTCCTTTTGGCTTCGCCGTAGTCGGGTAAAAACACGTCTCTGATTGACTGATGGACTAATTAGAATCATATTAACAGAATATGACTCAGTCCGATCCCCTATTGAAGACTATTTGCAATGACTCTATAATTAATGACACTAATATTATAAAGGCGAAAGTTTGTGAGTGTGTGAGTGTGTATGTTTGTTACTTCTTCACGCAAAAACTACTGCACGGATTTGGATGAAATTTGATACACAGGTAGTTTATAGCCTGGATTAACAAATAGTTTATAGCCGCTGCAACAGCTAGTACTGAATAAGTACGCGGTATTTCGGCGCGGGGCGCGGTGGTTAGTGACCATGTTAGTTTAAAAAAATATATCTTTACAATGAATTTCAGAACGGTTATTGTTTCATTCACACCATAGACAATGCTGTAACAGGACTAAAAGAGTTATCACTTGTCAAAATCTTTTGTGCTTGATTTATTAATCGATGGCTTTGCTAGGGGATTTCCCCGTTCCTTGCTAAGACCACACACTGCCCGTTTATTAACAAACAAACAGAAGAATAGCAACATCGGTGCCAAACAGACGCCAAGTAACAATAGAGTCAAGTTTAAATGAATGCGTTCTATCGCAACTTGATCAAGACGGTATAAATCGACGGGTGATCAGGCTCTAACAATGAACAATGCCAGTCCTATGTGCCTACATGTGGATGTAGATGGTAATGTGCTATGTACTACTGGGTAGGAAAAGAATTTGAACTGATCGTGTTTTGTTAGTGTGGTGTCTTCTGTCTGGGATTGGCCACCCAGAGTGAGTGCGAAGATATCTGCCTGCGTCTGTTTCGTTTTTCCCGAGTTCATAAAACCCCAATCTGTTTAACTCGTTATGAATAGGCTTCTTTTGGGTTTACTCGTTCCATCGTCGACCTCAGTTCTGCTCTTAGGACAAGATTGAGGTGAAAAGAAGGACCATATAATAAGAAAAAAAAAAAGTGCGTATGTTGTACATGATGTTAGGGACATTGAACCTCAAACGGTTGCCACGTGGTTAGTACTTACAACACTCTGAACACACCCCCTCAAACAGAAAAGTACCTATCAACGGAAATAACCGGGTTTGACAGTTTTATTCCGCCAAAGCGCGGTCCTCTTTTTTTTTTTGGGGTGGGAAATCATCAAATAAATTCTCCCGCTCATGGGCAGAGCGAAAGGGAGTGCCAGACTTCTACTGACTAAAAACCACCCATGTTCCTTTTTAGCCTCATGTGTCAAGGCCGCGGTATATCTTTTACAACATCCCGCAGCCCCGACGGTCCTCTGACTTCAGACTTGGCTATACATGCCGTCGAGAAATATCTCTCGGTGTCCCTCGATTGGTCTCCGTTTTGTGTCGGTGTTTTGCATAAAGCCACCGTTACGGTTTAAAACAAATGTACAATAGATTCTTGGTGGAGTGCCTGGTGAAGGCGGGGATCTGCTAGATGTGAGACGCACGGGACCGGTTAATGTGACGACACTTCTTGCGTAAGACCAAGGTCCAGCAGTGTCATTCGGCAGAAATGATGATGAAGAGAGTCTCATAGCTCATTGTAAGTTTGGGTTGCTATATGATCCCATAATTGTTATTGTTGTTGATCAAAATACATATTACTAAAGAAAAAATCAAACTCACGATTGCAACATTGACACCATACCATTATGGTGCTACTTTTAGTACCGCTGAACCATCATTTCACCCACATTTACATTCTGTTATGCATTTGCGGTTCAGCGTAACAGTGCTCTCAAAACGGTGAAGGAAAACATCGTGAGGAAATCGGCATGTCTTAGAACCAAAAAATTCGAAGACATGTGACATCTACCAATCCGCACTGGGCCCACGTGGTGGATCATAGCCCATCCTTCTCCTAGAGAGGAGGCCTGAGTTCCTGCAGTAGGAACATTATAGGCTGATGATGATGATGTAACAGTGTTCTATTGATGTTTTCTAACATACTTTTAGTCTTCAGAGTACTTTTAGAGCATTCCTATATTTTCTGCCGAATTCTTGTAGGAATTCGACCGATAGGACCGTGGTACCGGAATGGATTATAACACCCTGTTCCCTTGTTGACAGATGATAACCATCATATACGTCAAGTTCCTCCTTCAAAATCTCCAGCCCTGTCAAAAGTAATACTTAATCAGTTTTTTTTAATCAACTCCTAAGCTTATATCCGTCATGTTTGCTAGGCCTATAAACATAAAAATAAACAGTCCGTCTAAAAATTCCCTTAACGATCTTTTAATAAGTAACACAAAAAGTATACAAAAACATATATATAGTGACGTGAAGCTAATTTGCGTCAAAACAATAAGCCAGACTGCGTCGGCGCACGTTACAAAAACTAACCGACATGTTTACTTTCACGTCGCAACCGCAAGCGACTTCCATAGTTTGTTCAGCTGCCACAAAGATACCTGTCTCTCTCCAACGTGTGCCTTTTAAAGCCTTTTAAAGTGAAAGAGAGGGATGGATAGAATTTATGACGTTTTTATTTTGGAAAGGAATGTATACTTTTGCATTTCCGTAAACAAAACTGTGTAGTGTTTCAGGTTTGGTGTGTTTGTTTGCTTTGAGGTTCATTGGGGACGATACAACGTGAAGCATGTTACAAAAGATTAAGGTCATCATCATCATCATCATCATCATCATCATCATCATCATCATCGTCGTCCACAATCCCAATTCAGCCAATGCTGGGTATAAGCCTCTCTTTTCTCGTGCCAATATCCACGGTCCTGTGCCAGCCTCATCTAGTTTTCTAGACGTAACATACATAACGCTTGTAATTTCGAAAAGATTAAGCAGAGCTGATGTACCTACCTACTACTTATAAGAACAGTATCGACATAATTATCGCCACTTACTGCCACACTCAGAGATATTTAATGATTACTTAAGCCGTCACTTAGACATACTTTTGTATGACAAAACAGTCAAAACCTTTACTAAGTGATGGCCTAAGTAATCATTAAAGGTCTCTGAGTGCGGCAGTTAGTTCCATTAAGGGGCGATCCGTCAAATGGGCACAAATCCAAACTACGTGACTGCTACTACTACTGTTGCTGATGATAACTTAATGAGACTTGGCCCATCTTTCTAGCTTTTTCTCAACTTGAAATGATAGGGTCGGCTTTCAATCTGACCGGATCCAGTTGTATACCAGTAACACTTTGCTCAACCTGAGAAATCCGGAAGCTCATGTTCAGTATTTAATTTTTTTTCGAAATGGCATCTCGCAATTCAGCCTTAGAGACTGTCTTCTGCTTAACCGGGCAAATCCCTGTGAGTGCCTTGAGTTTAAGGCCTCCAGACAGGGCAAAACTTACAAACTAAGTGACAGATCGCTAAGGGCACCCCCTGTGGGGTACGGACCTCGGCTTAGGACGTCACTGGGGGAGGGCAGCAAGGGGACAGGCTGGATCTGAGTGATGTTATTTAGGGGCTGGTTAAAATCTACTGGGTTAGCATCGCGGGCTGGCTCTGGCGAGGGTCGGGGGGGGGAGGGGGCTTGAAATGTAACACCTAAAGCCGGCTTTTATATATTACATCTTGAGCTATTTAATACATCCCGCGTTTGAGATGTAATATATATTATAGCGCAGTGTGAACGGTCGCGTACAAAATGTATGACGAGCGATAAAATGTTATACAATGTGGAGCAGGACGATTGACATTCCTCTAAACCACGTAAAGAAAGGCATGCTCTTGACCCGTATACAAAAAATCAATCAAATCCAATGACTACTTTAGCCACAGGAAATTATTTTTCATTTTCTTATTTTTCAACATGATGTAGATCGGAGTCCGTAATAATAGGTAAACATTGTAAGGTCAGGAACCTGTGCAAAAACCTACGATTCTATTCTCAACGTCTCAATACGCTTGAAAGACAGAGAAAGGTGTCATACGATCCCACTCTGACGCGCCCCGCACACTCCCACAAAATACTACAATTATAAAGAAAAAGTAATATTACTTACGCAAATAATGCATTAGTGGTGCATAGAAAATTGCGAGTGTGTGTGTGAGCGGAATTTTTTTCGGCAAAAAGTCCTTGACTCGGTAACTATGACAGTCAGTGCATAGCGGCGCCCTTTGAGGAGAGTACACGCCTACTTTTTTTATCACAAGACGAGCCGCGCGCGCATTGTCGTGATTTTATGAAAAGTTTGTTGTTATTGTGATTAAAGACGATTTATGATATTTGGATTAGTGCATAGGTTACTGTGACTTATTGGTGTTAGTGTAATATTAGTTATTTAGGCATTTATTAGGTAGCTAGTTTTGTGATTTAGGTTAAGTTAGTAAGTTTTTTAGTAGATTGTAATGTGATTTTAAGTGATTAATTATTCAATCAGTGATCTTTTATTAATTAACAACTCGCAACTTAGTGAGTTTATGCCGCTGATTTGTTGTTCTCCGATAAAAAGTACCTACGCCCAACATCGCCGCCGCTCGCTGCACCCCGCGCACTAGGTCAGTGACTTTTCGTAGTTAAAGCGTGTTTACTTTTTATGCAGTTGATTCTGCTATTTATTTTGTTTGAAAATTGCAATTTTTAAATTTTCCACTAACTACTAATCTTCGTGTTTTAAAATGTTTCGATGGACTAGTACAGTGCTAGTTTTAATTTAATGTCGTAGTTCCAGATCCACATTGTATATCAAGATGTAACATATTATATTATATCCCAAAGTCAAAAGCCGGCTGAATGCGACCACTAGATCAACGAAACGGTCTTTACTTAAATCCGAATCGTGGTTATAAAAAAATCTAAAACAATGTCTTTTCCTCAAAAGATAAGAAGGTAGAATAAATTTTGTTATTAATAAGCATACATCATTCTATTTAAAGTTATACAATATACATATTATAATGAGTTGTTTAATGCATTCCTCTTTGCTACAATCGGCGCTGTTAACTTCCTTCAACGGACGGATGCTTGCTAGAAATCTTGTTAAATTACCTTTTTGCCTACCTACTAGTCATAGCCTATTAGGAATTATATATGTTATGTATACAAACTGATTATTTCCTGTATTACGGGATCATTGGATTAACATAAACGTGAGAACAAATTGAACGGTCATAAAAAAGAAAAGAAAGAAAGAGAAAGAAATAATGTTTATTTGTCGCAGAAACATATATGCATACTGGAAATAAAACAATATACAAACAACGCTTAACAGATAGGTATTAAAAAAAGTAAAATACAACAAGCAGGGAAATTAAAAAAAGAAAATTAAAATATTGCACGTCGTGACACCACATCACACATCACACATCACACATCTGTACTCCCCGAACATATTGATAGACCTCTGTCTAACTAAACAGAGGTATATCTATAGTACCCATTTGATTGGGCCATATGATTAGAAGCTTTTAGTAGGGGGCCAGCCTGTTGTCATCAGAAGCCCAAATCCAGACGAAGTGCTCCTATTCCTATGACTTTGTTGATACAATAAAACTAACAAACCTGTTAAAAATAATTGAGTCCAAGACCTATTTTTTTGTAGTACCTCATGTGAGCAGTAAGTATACCAACGATGGATACCTTTATAAGGACCGTATTTAAGCTCAATCAAACTAGACAAAAATAAAAGTATATAGATCTATTTAGAAACCGCCTACAGGCGACACCAATTAGTTCTGAGGACTTTCATATCCAAAAATAGAATCTACTCGCAATTTCCTTTCAATTCAATTTCTTTTTGAACCAAAGAGGCTGCGCATAAGATTAGATAGGAAAGAAATCCGCTTATTTGATCTTCTACAAAAAGATTCTTCACATCAGTGATTTCCATCGCATATTTGTAAGATCAAGAGCCCTTTGTGTAAACACATATGTAGACTATGCCTTATACGCATAGATAACACTTAGTACACATATCAATATCATCATACTTTTGGCCTTATTCCAGTTTTTTTGGGGTTGGCGTAGTATCAGTCCATCCATAGTATACAGTATGTTAGGTTAGTTAGTTTAAACGAGGGACATATTGAAACCCGCATGCTTACATGATACTAATAAAAATATGAACAAAAAAACACTGATCAATAACAGACAGAACCGTACCAAACCTTTCGGAAAAATTACCAATCAACTAAAATCGAAAAATCATAATTATTATGATTCAGTGTTGATCTTACAATGGTAAAAGTTGCTGTTATCATTCATCGGTAAGAAATTCAACCCCTTGAAAACACAACAATGGATTCAGAGTCATAGACCCTGTAGAACAGTGAAGTATATCTATGAACAGCAAACGATTAAAGGGGGATAAGACCTGTATTCACTATGCTTGACAGGCATAGTGACTACAGGTCTTATCCCCCTGGTAATCGCAGGGAGATTTTATCAGCGTGCAATGTTGTTGCACTAGTCCACTCGAAGATTTTGCAATGTAAGTTTGAAGAAACAGGGCATTAGTTCATGAGCCTATCCGGAATCTAAGTCAGCAGTGATGTGTCTGTAAAAGCAATCATATTCGGAAATAAATAATTGACTTATTAAATTTAAATTCGATTAAAAATCTCGTGATTGTCTTCGTCTGTAATTTTACTGTTATCAAGATTTTCGACAACTTCAGTAAAACAACCACTATCATCTTCTCTTATCCTAAGACCTTGTTGTCTTAACGCGTTACTTTTTAGTTCCACTATGTCTTTCAGGTGTCATCTGTCCGTTAACTTCTTCCTTATCTTTTGCATGATCTACACCATCAATCCATCTCTTAAGACCGTGTATTAAAGCCAAACGTGCTTTCCGAAGTACGGAGGAAACTGGGTAATTTCATTGATGGTCACCAATCCACTTACCAATGCGCAGTTTTACCTGAAGATCGACCTGCCCGCTTGTTATTATACTATAACAAAATTCCTGCAGCTCGAATTCATTTTATGACTGCACTATCCAACACTCGAGGCCGTACGTTCACTCGCTCTTTAAATCCCGCGCTCCATATTGCACCACACTAGTCTATACAATATACATAATACATGCATTATTTTTATTATATTGCCACTTTTAACATTTATTATGCCAATTCTTGTATAATTGATCGTATTGGCCAATCAGGTTAATGAGATTATTCAGATCTTGCTCGATGCTTGCATATTAATTGATGTTTAATAAATAATCATAGATTTATATGACAAATCTGAGCTACTTTTGAAAACAATGACAGGTCAAATGAAAAGAAATAAGAACTTTAGAGAATGGCGGAAGGGGAATTACATAAAAATGGTAATGTCTGGTGCAGTTATGAAAACATGAGCATAGCCACATCGTAACTTCCGTCCATGAATTTTTAGCAAAGAGTTTGCCAAAATAAAGTACCTGGATAGAAGAATCCAACTATACAATTTCCAAATACCTAAGTTACTTCCATTGAATCAGCGTTCAAAATCATCAGTCGTGCGTGTCGTTTAAAAGCAAAAGGAATGCTAGAAGCTGTATAAGATTACCATAAACTACTAAATTTTAGAGTGATTTGTAATTTTTATGCTTTGACCGTCAGTAGTGGCCAAGGTTACGCAGTGGTGGCAAAGTAACCAGGGTCGTTCTAAAGCTCGTTTGGTAGACAATATGACGGCCAGGAAACGTGGCATAGACAAGGGGAGGCCTATACCTAGTAGTGGGTAATTCCGGCCTGATATATTGATGAAAAAGGGGTGGCACTGAGTTAATGATTAATATAGAAGTATGAACGAAGAAAACATGTAGCACGGAGCAGAAGAAGTAGTTAAAAAACTAAAAAATAAAAAATCTGAAAAGCAAAAAACTAGCACATTTTAAATTAACAAAACTTGCAAGCAGGCGGGGTCCATTCTATTTTCATTTCATAATTAAATATTCAAATGAATTTAAAATGTGCTTGTTTTTTGCTTTTCAGTTTTTTCAGTCTTAGTTTTTAACTACTTTTTTATTTCCAACTTTTTAGTTGTTTTGTGTTTGTTCTTTCGTTGGTCGCGTAAAATTCTTCGCAGATGATTTAACTTTTGTGTATGTTAATAGGATTTGTGACTTTGAATTTATTTTAAACATATAAGTATCGTATATTTTTGTAATCTCCTTTTAAAACCCTTCATTTTGATACCCTACTCGATGGTATTGGATTTTTTTTTTAAATTTGTTGTAGCCAGTGACACTCGAGCCATTAATCAAGACGAATCTAACGACGTATATTTTATTCAAATCCCTTCATCCGTTTAGGAGTTATGAGGGCACGAAGAAACAGACATACATACATACATACACACCAAACACATAACCCTCCTTTTGGGCTTCGCCGCAGTCGGGTAAAAAATACCATAATGGCAGGATTAATTATGATGTTGATATTACTTACACAACTTACGCAGTAGAAAAAGGCATAATAAATTAAAAGCCAAATTGAAAATATGAAGATAAAAGAAAACAATGCCTGATAAATCATTTCTACTGCACATGTTTCAGAGGTAACATCACATAATGAGATAAAGACGCTCCGTTAGCCAATCTTGTCGGGCCAATCTTGGAAGCCATTATCGTAGATACTTAGATAGTAAGAGTATAGAAATGTACTCAATACTGGCGTTTGGTGATGTAATTTTGTCGAGTTTATTATCTCTATTGTAAGTAAATGCAAGTTGTATGGTTTTAGTGCTATTTTAGTAGTAAGTAATACTAAAACTATCCAAATTGCATTAGTTATTACTTCGGCTGCCATCTTAGAATTCACTTCTTACTTACTTAAAAATACTCTTACATAGTTCATCCCAATTATCGTCATCGTGAAATCTTCTTACATCTAGTAATTTGGCTGGAAGAAATTGTGAAGTATCACCAATTCACCATTCTCTTTCTTTATAACGTGTCGATGACAGTTCAAACCATAATTTTGCGACGAGTATGGCCCTTTTAGTAGCCTCCATCATTAGCTCCTGTGAAGTGCTAATAACAGGACACACAGGACACGATAGCAAGTGCTCCATATATCACCATAGTATCACCACTACGGAACCTCCTTCGTTGTGTTACGTGGTAGACGCGCTATATTGAAGACAAAAGTTTGGATCTTATTTTTTAATTGTAACAGTAACAAAAACCTTTGGATTTACCACAATAGTATTGTGACCACACCAATAACAATTAATATGCGTAACAACAAAATGATTGCTTTACGTGTAATGATCAAGAATTTTCGTAATCGACGCATTAATTAGACTTAACTTTGTGTCGTAACACCTTCTTATTAAAACGATGCTACAAATATGCATGAGACGTGCCATTTTACGAAGGAATTTACAAGCAATTATATAAATTTTCTTCAAGGAAATACGGTGTATTTTTGTGTGCTGTGAACAGTCTAAAGAAAACGGTATAAGTTTACCCGTTTTAAGGTGGTTATTGCTTACCGAAAAAAGATCTATTGTGTCCAGTTACATCAGACGCTTGCGGTTTTGAATTTCACCGAAAATTCCGTGTCATGCTTTGTTGTTGCCATTATGCCAGCTGGTTTAAAGAGTTCTTCGAATAATGCTTTAAAAAGTTATGCACTTTGCAGAAATATCATGATTAGTGAGCAAAAGTAAGCCTGCAACAAGAAAGTAGAATATTTCCTAAATTATGCCGTTCGTTGCTACTTGCATCTTACTATTAAATATCATTTGCTTTTTGTTGTTCTTCATCAATATGTGCAATGGTTTTATTTATAGTATATTTGTTCGGAGTAAAAACTAACAAGTCCAATTAGATTTTCATTTACACTTGAAAGACAGTGCAGTATTTTTATTTTCAACTTGTCTGCCAGAGATTTCGTCAAGTCATCATATCGTCGCTGCGCGTACGAAACCGCGTAAGAGCAGTTTGTTAAAACCGCGTAACAGCAAAACGCGCAAAATTCGAATATCGTGCTAGCTGATTCCAAACGCCTATTGGCTTATAATAGACTTCACCTGATTTGAATTATCCAATGAGAAACGTCAGTTCTGCTATCGAAACAATACCGCGGAACAGTAAGAGACCTGAAAGTTGGAAGCAAGTGCGCGTATTTACTACGGCCGTGAGAAAAAAGTAACGTGATTAGTGTGTGCTCCCGAAAATAATGATTTTGCCATGATTAACCACCATGTAAGTATGTTTGAATAATTTATTACTCTTCGTGTGTAATGTGTTTATGCTAGAATATATAAATTACACGTAATTCTGTTTTAGTTTATTAATTCTGACTAATATAACCCCTTACAAGTATTTACGCGGTCTTGACATCGTATGATTTATTTGTTTTGTTCTAAGTTACGCGGTATTGCAATATACTGAAACGAATAATTATTCTTTTCTTATTTATAGATACATCCTTGCATTAACAAGTAACTACCCAAATGATGGATGACCAAGATAACTTTATTTTAGAAAATGCGGATATTAAAGAAAACGTCGCAACTTTGCGAGAGTTTTCGGAAAGGCGAAAAATATTGTTGCCTATGAAGAGAGAAATATTAAATAAAAATAACTGTCAAAATCAAGCAGTACTACAACCAGTGTCAACACCTTTGTCTACGAATAAAAATTTAACACCAGAAATACCTTTGAGAGTTTAATATCCGAGTTTACCTACTACCCTTACGACGATTTTGGACCCTCCAGAATAGATCTTCAATTGAATCTCTTAGGTGGCAGAAAATCACAATAATGACATTGATTTTAAATCATTCTTTTGTCAACTTATCAGGCATTACAAATTTTAATGTAAAGCAGAATGTATAGAGTGGTTTCCTGAAAGGGAAATAGACGAAAAGAAAAAAATGTAAAAAAAATACGCTAAGGAGATAAAAATAATTGGAAGAGAACGAAAGTTATGAGACAGAGAATGATAGATAGAGGGCACAGAGTTTGTTCAGAATGATCTTATACCAGCAAGAACATTAATCAAAGATTACCTGATTTATGAATCATTGTCTTATTGAAACAAAAGCATAATCCAAGTGGCACCATACAATATAAACTTCACTTTTCAGATGATTTTGTCCCATTGCCTAGAAGACCAAGGAAGATTACGTACCTATGTGATTAGGAGGATACCTTCGCTTTATGAATCCAGGCAAACAATTTCCAAGACAAAATATGATCACCTCAGGAGCTGAAGAATGTCATAAGTAAACCTAAAGACTGCCATACTTTAGATAACTTATAATTTACTATTCAAATAATTTTATGAGAAATGCTGTGATTAACAGAATTTAATTAGAATTTAAGAGATTGCAAAACAGATTATTGTTATGATTATTATTTGTTTATGAAAACTTTTATTTAAAACATTTAAGTACCTACCTGACACAAGATTTTGTGTTGAAGGTTTTCTGATTCTAGTGGAAGAACGTACGTAACGTAGTAGAAGGTTTATTTTTGTTATTCCAAGTTTTTATTCTTATAAAAATATTTATTTTTCTTCATTATGTATGTGGGTACGTACCTATGCTTAATCTCTAAGAGTTCTTGTTTTAGTTTTAGATGATTATTTTGATCTCTTGCTTAAGGTTTTACTTTTGTAATAAGATCTCTGTTAAATAGGTTCTTTAATAAACTGATTTTGATAATAAATACAAAATATTTTTTGTTAGATTTGATTATTTTAATAATAAATACATACAAATTTACAGAATTGTTTTCTTTCAAAACCGCGTACCTTTAATAAAAGTCTACTTATTTTGTAATATTAGTTCAAACAAAACCGCGTAAGTGACTTTACACAAAATCTAAGCCAATTACGAGCAAATTTACGTTATTATCCAATAAAGAAATATGTAAAGAACTAGCTATTAAGTTCAGTCGGTAATAAGAGTTGAAATCGCTGAGATATTCAGTTTTTTCTTCCTCCTGTAAAATCATCAAAAAGCAAATACGCGGTCTTTACAAGTTGCTCTTACGCGGATTCGCACGCGCAGCGACGATATGCTCCTTTCTCAACAATGTTTGAGTTCGCTTCCAGTCTAACCGGCTGAAGCTGAACAACTGTATTTTACATGTAGTGACCGCCTTCTGAACTAATCCAGAGATTTCTTTAATATTCATTAGAAAACAGTTCGTACACACGGCTACACATAAAGCATACATTTCCAGTATAAGTTGGTTTCGCATTGTATAGGATTTCCATACAGTACGAGATCAGCGTAAACTGCAAATGTACAGTTTGATGTGTAGCCATGTGTACGTTTTCATCATTACCTTTTCTTTGACCTTTCCGTTTGCATATTCAAGATTATGTATTTATGCATAAATGATAAAAATATATAAAAACTAGTCTCCCTTACAAGGTGGACACGGTTAAATGCTGGCTAACTGTTACTTCCTAGTAACTACGGTTAAAGACAGGTTCTTGAATATTAAAACCTTGGTGATAACTAGACTTGAACCGACCTGTTAGTTATATAATACAAGCGTCAAACTTGATCTTGATAATATTTATAAAAGATAGATGGTTAAGCCTTTTGTTAAAGTCTTAGTTTGTTAACACTTTCTATGGGAATGTCTTATTGTTTTTTTTTTCTATTTTCTCTTTTACTGCCGTCTAGGTGATTAGATTGTTATGAGTGCTTGCAAATAGCTAACTAGCAATGAAGTTGGTCTTCAATTCTTTTGTCTTAGCAATTTTACCTCACTGGTTCATTACTTTAGATTGGAATTACCTTCTCTCTCAAAATCATCACAAAAATGGAGTAATAGGTACTAAGGGCGCAATTTCATTGGTCGTTGACTCGTTCGGTATACAGCATACGGGGATTTAATATCGTACATAATTATAAACGGTTGCCCGAATTCGGGCTCTGTGTGCATGCATTTCAGAAATCTCTCGCACCCCGCATGCGGGCTCTATCGACTAATGAAATTACGCCATAACGGTTCATGTATCCCTAGTACAATCCGATTTTTTTGCTAAGTGAAGTGAAATTCATGCTATCGTAAGTTCACCACGATAACACTGTATGAAGATCGTCCCTCTCGCTCTCTCCTACACGTTCAGCCCTTAATTTATCACAAATCGATAGTCCTATCTTTATCTTTCCATCTTCTGAGCCTTCATTAATCAGTTCTTGTGGGCAAGCCCCTACATTGTTCTAACCTTTTTGGTACTTAGTCAGCCTTCTTAATCTGTTCTATAAGATCATTTCTGTAATATGTTATTTTTTGTCTTCATTCTTTTGTTGAATGAACACAGTTTATTATCAGTGTGAGTTAGCTAGAAATAGTAGTTTTGTGACCTTTCGCAAAATTATTCTTAGATTTTTCTTGGTAAGTACTTAATAATATTCCGGTTAAAACATTTCGGCATATCATGTAGTTGTAGTAGGCTATTTTTGGAATCCCTAAATCATGACTGTCTTCAGTGAATATCTGGGGTATGCAGTGGCTTCTCATAATACCTAATTGCAAATAGTAAGTTGATGATATAGGGAAACTTTGTTGAAAAGATATGACCAGAATCTCATGATCAAGTGCAAAGACGAAACGAAACTACAAACTGTAGAAGCAAAAGAGTAATGCTGGTCTCCAGGTCCCCACAATGTAAGACTGAATCAAGGATCAAAGACGGGACATGATTCTTACATGTCCCCAATATACCAATCCGAACTACAACAAGCTAGGTTCAATCATACCAGCCTGTCACAGTTCATTGCCGAGGGCACTGACGTCTCTTAAAGTGGAGACCGCAAATTGACAAGCGTAGTGTGGGAAGCAGCTAGGAAGACTAACGACCTTATAAAAATGGCTGGGTCAGACTGAATGCGGAGCGGAAGGAGGAGGACCGAATATTGTGGCGTATTTTAGGGAGAGCCCCTATGCCCCCGGCTGGGTTGAATGAAACATTTAGGTCACCACCCAAAACGTAGGTATCCTAAATGAGAAATAACACCAGGGACATCCCAGTAATTAAAGTCTACCGTAATAAAAGCATTGTGTACGTTGCACGAAGCGATGAGTAACGTGTCGATTGCCAGTTAAATGAGTGTGATGACCTTAGGCTGCGCGTACGCTTCCTAGTGTGTCGATGGACAGACGGGTTGCCGGTAGAAAAAGTTGCGGATTTTAAATGTCTGTGTGTTTAGTGTGGTGTTTTGTTACATAAAAAAGCATAAGTTTAAAAACTAAAACCCGACTACGAATAAAAACGCAGACTTAAAAGCCGTGGCCAGCCGCGGTCTTAAAAGTATTAAACAAGAAAAATCGTCTAGTAAGTAGATAATTCGATGAATTATAGAGGACAGCCGTAGTCGCATGCCACTGATACCTGATGCTTCTTCATGGCGTTCTCATTGACACAGAAGTCAGCTGCTATCACGAACATACACATACACACTCTTTTTGCCTCGTCCACCCGTCGTGTCCCTCCTTACTTCACCCCTAAGGTCAGTGTATAACCCTCTAGGGAGGGAGTCTCCTTCGGCGTTGCCACTCACATCTGCGTTGTAAATACCCTTTGTTAGTCGCTTTTCACTTACGTCACCACACGACCAATTTATCTCAGCATACTCAGTAGCAGCCACGGAGCCTGGATCTGTGCTCGGTTGATGGCAATAGGCTCGCCCTATTACATGGGACTTAAAACTGACAAAATTTGGTTGTACTATTAATTACGCCTCTTCATAACCCTTCGGGGTCTACAGACGTGAGGTGATGTTTTGTGATTATTAATTAACTAGCAGACGTCACGCGGTTTCACCAGCGTAGTTTCTGTTCTTGTGGAAATACAGGGATAAAAAGTAGCTTATGTCACCCGTGGATAGTGTAGCTTCCCAACGGTGAAAGAATTTTTCAAATCGGTCCAGTAGTTTCGGAGCCTATTTGTTACAAACAAACAAAATAAAATATTAGTGTAGATTTCCTAACACTCGAAACAACATACAAACACACGAATAGAAAACCTCCTCCTTTTTGGAAGTCGGTTAAAAAACAGAAAACACTTGGTTACTACTGATTTCAAGGTTCCATGTTAATTTTCACCTTCATTGTAAGGGGCTCGTTCACGTTGAAATCGAATTAAAAAACTTCTTTGTTACAACGATTAATGAATGAAAAACAGTTGGTTTACAAATGAGTTGGTAATAGCTGCCACTAGACAATTTTCTTATACCTACATTACATGTCACATAGTTGGACGGTTGACAACTAGCGGTCGTTGACCTTATTGCATTACGAATATAAATTTATTGCCAAAGCAATTAGAAAAAAGCGTACCTATTCAATCTAACGTTTTATTTAAAAATAATTCTTGGTGGTCTATTTAAAATATTTGCATGTAACTGGTTTTGTTAAGTGTTACCGTGCAAGTGATTCCTTCAGTCATTCTGCCTAAGCGATTAATTAACTGTTTTAACGGATTAATATTAAGACGGAACTGATATTCGTGTCAACTTTGTATTTCGATTTCTGTGTAAAGTTTATAAATAACTGGAATAATATTTAGAGTCCGTGTGTAACCACCATCGAAATTACGCCAACCACACAAAAACAAATTACTTAATTGTTATAATAAATTATGGACCAGGAAAAAAAAATTGATAATTGCCGAATATATTTATTCATAAATGCAATTAAAAGCAGGAAAAACTCTTTGACGGTTTAACGCCCTGAAGCATGTAAAATGTCGGTGCTGCGGGATGTCGGGACTGCGCTGCGGGATGCTGGGGCTGCGGGATATCGGGGCTGCGTGATACTGTAAGAGATACCGCGGCCTCGACATAAAGGGCTAAGAAAGAACATGGGTGGTTTTTGGTCAGTAGAAGTCCCACACCAAAAAAAAAGCGTGTCAAATGTCAAAAACACTTGAGAGAGGTGTAGGTATCCCCCGCTATGGACGTCGTTTGGCTGAAATAATCATGATCATTCGACGAACAAAAATCAGTAAAGCACAAAATTTGTTTTCCGGGGACTACTTTTATTGGAACAGGCACAAAGTTATTATTATTACAGAAACCAAAGTGTAGGTATCTGGCAGAAGCCACTGCAGTAAAACTTGATAAGAAAATTAATTACCTTCTTCATAAAATTCGATTCAGTGATTTTCGAGATCTAAATAACTTCCTTTGTTCTACGAAACAGTATTAAGAGTTTTAGTATGAATTAGAAACTACAAACCTGCATTATTTATAAGACTTACTATTACTAGGTAGGCCATAACCATAAAACATCTTCTGTTTACATCTTTCTTCTGTAGTGGAACCTAAAGAATTCAGCGTAGTCTACTTGCGAGTCCAATTTTAAAACCTAGGCGTTCAACTGATTTCTTCAGGGATTTCCTCAGTAGTTTCATGTTCTACAGATTTCCTAGGACTTCCTCTAGGTTCACTTTAGCTTTTTCTTTTATTTTATTCCTTATTTCAATCTCATTAAACGGAGCTGGCATAGCTTTAAAAACGGGACACGTTGATATGAATTTTAAATCTGGGCATATTTAGGGGCACTTTGAGGAAACAAAACCCTTGAAGCTTTAGCTTCTCATTCAGTCTTTAAAATGGAGCTGTTTATGATCCTATGCGATGTATTATTGTTAAATTATTTCGCATCTGTAATCCGCGATACGTTGGGAATGTGAAATTGGTCTCGTATCATGCGTATATATATATATATATCATCTACACTGTTAAACCGTCTCGGACAAGGAGAGAGTATAATTATGAGATTAAACGAACTTACCTGTAAGTGAAGTTCTATCTCAATTATACGAAGCTCATGGGAGCTTTAAATATTGTGTCGGTGTCGCCACAATATTTAAAGCTCCCATCAAAACAAAAACTCTTCATATTTCCGAACGGACCTGTCAACTTCATTTCGTTTAAAGCACATTTCATGAACAACAAAGGTATAATAGGGAGGGTAGAAATAACATTGGGAGGGAGTCCCGCCTAGGACAAGGAGCTTCGTATAATTGAGATAGAACTTCACTTACAGGTAAGTTCGTTTAATCTCATAATTATACTCTCTCCTTGTCCGAGACGGTTTAACAGTGTAGATGTTTAAAGTTAGGTTGTGAATGAAAGGCTGTTGTAATCAAAGAAAAATAATTATTATTTGAGATTACAAACATAAGTATCCTAAAGGATGACACATGACACATGACTCACAAAAATAATATTAGGTACTAGGTTCTATTTACAGTACTGCAAACCGCATTACTGAAAGCTATAGGGGGTCTTCTGTTACTGGTCGATTATAAAACCTAGCGAAAGTTGAGGATGTCCCTGACCATCCTGCCGTCTTTCTAATGAGATCTATGCTAAGACCAGCCCTACTTGCCGCTGAAGTAGAAGCATGCCTGGTGCTGTGTGCAGTAAATAGAGAAGTATCTAAACCTGCCTCACTCAATGTCATTTTGATCCATCTACTTAGAGATTGAGAAGAGGCACTATGGTATGGTTTTTTGAATGTAATTATTAGGTTATCTATTGTGAAATAGGTGTCGTATACGCATGTTTAAGTCTCATAACTCTTACGCTGATGGGACGCTATCTTAAAATACCCTCTTTAAAAAACCTTTAGTATATTTCCGCAGAGCGGCTGTATCAGACACACATAGGCACTGTACCCACATAGTTACATAGGGATTTCCTCGCGGCGACCCGCTAAATGTCAAGGTCGGAGTAACCTTGGCGCGTTGCAGCATCCACCCTGGCCCCTCCTCTCCAATTCTGGGGGAGGGGGTTTTACACCCACTCGTAGGATGGTGTTGCCAAAAATAGAGTCATGTAAGCGTTTAGGTTTAATGAAGTGTAATAATAATACTGGAACTGAAATGTTGTTATTAGGTTGGCAAGGTATGCAGGTGCTTGAAGTCTTGTTTTGCTTTGGGAGTGTGTGTAATTGCATTTTTGAGAGGGGTCGAAACTCATGCTTGGTACAAACTTATCCTGTAAACACTCTTATTATGCGAGTAATTTAGCATTATTGTTATCTAAACCATGAGGTTCTCTCATCATCATTTGCTTAACCTTCCTTCCTTCGGCTTCCAATCTAACGGGATGCAGCTCAATTCCAGTATTTTCCGTGGAGGGACTGTTTATCTAACCTCTACAACTAAATTAGTATTAGGTAATATGATACTCCTTGTTAAGACTCTAGTCAGTGACCTGAAAATCTGTACCGAGTGTCCAAAGTCTTTAAATGATAGCCACCAGGATCACTGGCATATTGACTTGCTTAACAATGAGCTCCTGTAATATATAGTGTCTGCCACTACAATAAACGTGTAACATGGAAAATAAGAAGAAACATAACATCGATACGAAAAGAAGAAGACCGGGAATTTATAACTTCATGTGTCGCCATATGTACTGTCCTTATTCAAATTTATCTTTCGCATGTACAGGTAAGTAATTAGGTTCCTCAATACATTGCCAACTGGTTTCACATCCGAAAGGAAGTTCGGCTGAGCCAAATGGTGCTTATCACTTCAATCATGAAGGAATTGCAAGGAAAATTGATGTCATCATGTCTCAATTATTGCCAATTAGTTAACAGTTCCCGCTGGTAAGTTATTTGTCTTTCCTGCTTCCTTATGTCATACTGTCTTAGGATTGGGTGCAGAAAAACATCATGAGGATGCCGCAGAGACACATCTCGTGGGAATATTAGCCAAATCCGAGGCTCATGGGTGTTATAAAACTTTGACACCCGTTTAGCTACTAAATCCACGATAATTACCACTTAACACTTCACTAAAACGTTTCTTAGAAACATTTAAAACTGTAGCAATGACTTCTTCCTGTGTATTGTAGTGTAGAAAGGAATTGTCCGACAATAATATGTCACTTCTTGGTAAGGTCCCGGAACTTAGCAATTGGTGTATTACGGCTAATATCTATTCATCTATTGAGGATGACACGACTTTGTCTAATTAAAGCTTAAATGACTGTTCCGCCAAATGTCGTTGTCCTATTGGATAGTTCGTCCATTGTGTTTCAATTTTGGATAGGCCTTGACCTGTTAGTTTTGAATCGTATAGTTTATTCATGTCTGGATTTGGGCACTTTTGACTCTCAACTTCAAGTTAAACATTTAATATTTTAGGCAAATCTGTTATTAAAATGCAGTACCTAATACGTTAGAGTTTTTAACATGCAACATAAACAAATCTTTTTATTTTTCCTCCATGTTTAATTTGGATGATAATGCATGGCTAAGTAAATTAATTCTAAATCCAATATGGCGGTCTCCCAAAGATGGTGAACTGCATGCCCATGATATTGGTACCAATGAAAGGGTTTGCTGAGAATCATACGAGAAATGTTGTTTCTTTGTGTTTTTAGCTAACAATAAAAGACCAGCTAAATTCAGAACACACACCACAATAACTCTCAAAAAAAGTACACGCTACACACACTCTTGTAACTATTTTTCGAGAAAGTTCATGAAGACAGTGGATATTAATTTACAGTCTGAAACAGGTCTGAAACTACAATTAACATGACATGTTACTAATCCATTTATGTAACAACATGTTCATTCAATCTTCCGAGGCTTCAGCCGACATAATATATGGCAGCACAATTTGCTAGCGATATTTTCGCACACTTTATTTCTGCAGTTGGCAACACTCCCCCGACCCTTTGTTAAGTGGTCGCCGTTTGGGGGATGACGGATGGCCCCCCCACCTCCTGTCGAGCACATTCTGACCCCTATTTTGGGGTCTCAGTATAGGAGGAACTTCGTAGACATAATCTGATATTGTTATGGTTCTATTTTGGTATGTTTTATTTAGACTAGAAGGTAAGTTTTCATTTGATATCGTGCTTGTAAACAAATAACGAAATGGTTATTTAAAAGTGCAGGTCAACCGTTTTGGTAAACCCGAATTAATTTTCTTCTTCTTTATTATTTTGTATTGAGGTTAAACCGCGGTCTTAAAAGTATTAAACAAGAAAAATCGTCTAGTAAGTAGATAATTTGATAAATTATAGAGGACAGTCGTAGTTGCATGCCACCTTGCAAATGGCAACTAGCAGCTGACTTCTGTATCAATGAGAAGGCCATGAAGGCGCATCAGGTATCAGTGGCATGCGACCACGGTTTTATTAGTCTGCGTTTTTATTCTTAGTGGGGTTTTAGTTTTTAAACTTAATGGTCAATGTTATCGGTTCTTCAAGAATCATCGTCGATTTATAACTATGAAGTCTAGCCCCATTTGTCACTTTGCGCACAAAAGCATCAATGCTTAGAGCACCGAAGATATTCGGGCACCCATCGATATTTAGCTTCGTGGAAGCATCGGTGCTTCTTTTTTTCTTAAAGCGATCCATCTTGATTATGAAGTCACTAAAGTTCTGTTTATGGTCATCAAGTTTTTGACGTTACCTACGTGTATGGAATTTTAAATATATAAAGTTTTAACACTGCCCTTTTGAGGTTGAGATGATTGATGGCTTACATTGTTAATCGTGGTGAAGAGGAAGATATTAAATAATATAAAAACTAGTGACCGGATTTGGTAATCAGATTTTAAAGGTTCGATCAGCAAGATACCCGATCGCCTACATCGGACCTGTACTTTCTATCACATTATTAGGGACAGCTACAGGCTGAGGGACTTATCTAAAAGCCAAAAGCACACCATCACTTGAACATCATCATTAGCTGTCTTGCTTTTTCCAAGGATTTGTACAGGGCAGCCTAAGACATCGTATGTGTTGGCTTCCTAACATACCACACCACCGCCTACCACCAACATACCTTTACTCTTTGATTGGAAGAAGTTTGACTTCAAATCTCAAATTAATTGGAAATTCACGAACATTATCATTATCCGTGGTCATGGTGCTTGTAACGGCGCCGAAATATCGGTAACTCAAAACAAATAGTAATATCCCGTTTAAAATGATATTTTTTACTGTTTTAGTTTCAGCACAAATAAATCTATAAACTGATAGTCTGTCTCGACGCCATTTTCTCGGTAACTGTAGTAAATGACCTTTGCTCTACAATTACATTGGTGCGAAAGCGATAATAGCTAACGGTGATACCCGATCGACCTTGTTGTTAATGAACTAGTCAATAGACGGGTAATCATGATAACTGTGTCCTATAACACAGGCCATTAGCCTAGCTTAGGCACCAGTCTCCCACAATATTGGAGTTTATTATAGTTACTAAACAATATTTCCATGTAATCTCTTTAAATATTGTGGTGAGAAATAAATGAATTTTATTATTATTCCCTTTATTTATTTTGTCACAAACTTATTACATTTTTAAATATTCTTTACAAAAAAAAAACAATAAAAAAACATTTAAAAATATATATATTATTATTTATTATTATTATTATTAACTATTATAATATGCATAACCATAATCAGCCTATATTGGTGCTTCTAGTGGGACACAGGCCTCCTCTCTCTATGAGAAGAAATGGCGTGTAATTCCCCACGCGGAACCAGTGCGTGTTGCTAGATGTCACCATGTCTTAAATTTTTTTGGACTTATGCCATAAGTACCTTTTTCCACATGATGTTTTACTGCACCGTTTTGAGAGCAGTGTTAATTAAATATATTATGCAAACGAATGCGCCCGGGTTGGAACTACGTCTTACTTACTAGGTATTTACATGCCGGGACCGCCTTGAGTAGGAACTACTTCTGATAGGATGATTTTAAATAGATAATTTGAATGCGGGTTCCGACTAATCCATCTTCCTTAAAGTAAGAACCCGCCTTAGAGAGACACATAGAGAAATATGATGTAAACACGACTGAGGACGGATATATGAGGATTTTGGCAAACGAATAAAATGCTCAAAAATTCCGACGATAAAAAAGCAAAGTTCTAGACGTAAAATGAAATACGAGAATTCTATTTGACTATTTCAAAGCACTCCTTTACCCATCATGTGTCAAAGCATTCCATAGAGAGATACATTTATCTAAAGTACAAGATGCTTTGAGATCACAAAGAGACACTCGCAAAGAAACTGTAGTACGGACATCTATGAAAAAGAATAGAAGTATATAAATACAACACTTTAGTGAAAGAGAGATAAGATACTGTAAAGACGTGCGTGAGCTGTTTTTACCCGACTACGGCGAAGCCAAAAGGAAGGGTACTTAATGATTTTGGCAGTCTATGTATCTATGTGCTGGCACCAGCACGCGCAAGCGACGTGTGGGCCGCCCGCTCAAGCGCTGGGCGTATGACATCCAAGCTGTCGCTGGAGAGAGCTGGATGAAGGAAGCTCAAGATAGAGAGAAATGGTCTAGTCTGGAGGAGGCCTTTACCCGCACGGGGGTTCCCTTTAATTGAGTGTTATTCAATTATAATATAATTTAACTAAATTGAAACGAAACATTTTTTATTAAATTAAAATTGTTTAGTGCATGTTTGTATATTAAATGAGTAATTGATAAAATAATAGTAAACAAATTTAATCAAAATAGAATAATATTTTAAATAATCAATTGGATTTAAATTAATCATTTTATAATTTAAAATTGTGTAGTGCATGTTTGTATATCAATTGCATTATATTGTAAAATGAAATGTATTATTTACTAAGGGAATGAAATAAAAGGCTTATTATTATTATTATTATTATATGTATGTATGTATGTATGTATGTATGTAAGTATGTAAGTATGTAGGTATGTATAATAATAAATTATAAAATTCATTTATTTCTCACCACAATATTTAAAGAGATTATGTATAGCATGCCACCTTGCTAATGGCAACTAGCAGCTGACTTCTGTATCAATGAGAACGCCATGAAGGCGCATCATGAGGTACCAGTGGCATGCGACTACGGCTGTCCTCTATAATTTATCAAACTACTTACTAGACGATTTTTCTTGTTTAATACTTTTAAGACCGCGGTTTTATTAGTCCGCGTTTTTATTCGTAGTCGGGTTTTAGTTTTTAAACTTATTTTTTTTATTGTATGTACGAGAAACTACTAACTAGCTTGATCCCACAGCTGCACTCGCTTTACAGTAGAAATTATTACAAGGGACTATGCCACTCGGGGATAATGTAAGTGAAAGTATATAATGTATAACCAATATGTGAAAGAATTTTTGGTATCGCATCAGTAGATCCGAAGATTACCCATCATCATCCAAACTTACAAACATACAAACTTTACCTCTTTAGTATTAAAAAAAGACATGTGGCACTCGGAGACTGCCGCGGTAAAGCTATTGCATAGCATTTTTTATCAACTTATGTAATTATAATTATTATTATTCCCTTTATTCATATAAAAACAAATTATATTTTTTTTTAAATATTTTGCTCCTCCTCCTCCTATTTCTCCTCATCCTCCTCCTCCTCCTCCTCCTCCTCCTCATTATTATTATTTTCTATTCATCGATAGATGGCAAAACTAAAAACTAAAAAATATCACCGCTGTGCCGGTCGGAGTGGGGCGTGTTAGGTTATTTTCGTTACGGAATTTCTGGATTCGGTCTCCACGCTAAAGGCCCGCGATAGAAGCTATGCAATAGCTTAATAATCTTCTTAAATTTATGTGAATGGCTTATGCTGTACTAAATGTAATAAATAATGTTAGTAAGTATAGATTCAAGTAACGTAGATATACAGTCTCTTATCTAAGGTGAATATTGCAGTATGAAACGACCTCATTAAGAAGCTGAAGTGAACTGAAATGGCAAAGCCAGGACAAGTGGGAATAAGTCTGCAGGAAATTTGAGTGAAAATAAAGGCGAATAAGAGCGATCGCTGCATGTAATCATGAGTGTTGAAATGAATTTTAGATTCAGCACAAAGGTTGTGTAATTTTGTAAAGATTTGACTTGTAAAGTATTCTTAAAATATTATGTGCATTATTAGAGTTTAGATGGGTTATTAACAAGTTGAAGAATTCGCCGATTTTTTGACATTTAGCTACTTTGATCGTGTTATAATTATTAGTTTGGTATAGTTTTGAGTACACAAACGTTGGAAGAGCATTAAGAAATGCTTCTTTGGTATTAACAACTCACCATAATAAACGCAGGGTCATCGTTCTTTTAAATGCCTCTGTTCATTAAATCTTTGCGTCTTTCTTAACCATCATCATCAGCCTAGCCTTATCCCAACTATTTTGGGGTCGGCTTCTAGTTTTAGCGGATGCAGCTGAATGCCAGTATGGAGCGACTGCTTATCTGACCTCCACGATTGAATTCGTATCTAAACAAATATTATAGAGAGGAAAGATTCGATTTTTTGTTTGTTACGATTCAATTCAAAAATTACTGTGGCGACTTTGAAAATTCTTTCCACATTAGAAAATTAATTGAAAAAATATTACTATGTTGGATAGTCGATCTACCTATCGAGGATGGTTGTAAGCTATATATTATTGTGACGCAGACGAAGTTGCGTGGGTCAGCTAGTTGGGTAATAATATGATACTATTTACACTAACATTATCATTAACACTGAAAACGGTATATTTACATAATGAACCCTATTTTCCTGCGTTTTTACCATCATAATACTAAGAACATTCTTAGATAAGCAGTTCAGCTATAACAGCATAATGTTTTGCAAAGCCGTCACGACAGCAATTATACTAACTACCGGTCGACATGAAAACCTCTTAGCAACTGACCGAGACAGTTGCAAAACAATTGTTTGTTAACGGCAATTGTGCGATCGTCGCTGACTCGTAATTATATAATTAGGTCATGAGAGATCAATTAGGTATGAAGGAAAATGTAGATGATTTTAGAGTGCTAAGTGATGCTAGATTGTTTGATAAAGTAGGTTATAGTGGTGTTTTAATAGGAATTGATGACGATGACGCGCCGACCCAAAATGAATTAGGATAAGGTCAAGAGAATGATGATAATGGTGATGGAAATGATCGGCTAATGAAATGTCTAGATATAAATATAGTAGAAGAGAAAATAGTTTATTGTAAAGAACGAATATGAACGAAAACATGATCATCAAAGCATTCCCAAAGTATCTATTACCATCCAACCTTTGCTTTTACGTAGATCCCTGACATATTCTCGAGGGACTTAACCCTAAATCCAAGAAAATCCCCAACGGATCTCACTAACAACTTAAGTTAGGTACAGCACATTAATATTATAACCAAAATTAACTTAGAAACTTCTACCAGGCTATTAGATGTCTACTTACTAATGTACACCGTCGACCTTCATTCACAGTAGACACGACGGCATATCAAGCTGTATATTCTAGTATAAAATGACCTGTCAATGAACAGAATGTCTTTACAATACGAGGTCCGGTTGTACTGGGATCTTTGGTAGGTTTACCTTGGCATTATATTCCGTCGCATGTACCACATACTTCATCTAAACATTGCACCTTACATCCAAACAGGTTGGTCTCGTCGCGGGGATCCCGTTAGGCACCCATGTAACAAAATATACTTACTATAGGTTGTGAATAACACGGGTTTTAATTGATAGCCTCCAGCATGCGTTCGTGATCGACTTTCTCTTCACTTGTATATTTATGTGAGGTTTTGATTAGTTTCCGATGGTTGGGAGGTTCTGTTTGAGTGGTTTTGGTATTTAAATGTTGTCCTTTACTAATTTTCACTCTTTCTTTTTTTCAGGTAAGTTATAACTTGCTGTAGTCCTGACTCCTGACGCTGACGGTCTGCAACTCTGGTGATAAAATTATTGTTTTTCGTTTATATTTACTTCTTTTAATTTGTGTAAACTGACTGTGCAATATTTATTTTTTGAACCGGCAAAAAGGAGGAGGTACTCGATGTTTAATTTCTTTCGTCTGTATAATGTTCCTGTATCAATTTATTGTTTAGTCTGCGAACCTACGATATCATATTATAAAATGCAACACATGTATTTCTACCAAATATTTCAATTAAAACAGGCACACTCGAATTGTCCAGGTGCCAAAAATGAGAACTTAATTGCCTAATTCCGAAGCACAGCAGATTCGCTAGAAGCTATGAAGCAAAAGGGGTACAAAACTCCATGGACAGAAGATACATAAAATTTCAACTAATAGTAATATTATATACGCGAAAGTTTGTAAGTATGTATGTATGAATGTTTGTTACTCTTTCACGCAAAAACTGCTGCGCAGGATTTGAATAAAATTTGGTACACAGACAGTTTAAAACAACATAACACATAGGATAGATTTTTATCCCGATTTTATCTTCCCGTGGGATAACTTTCGAGTCTCTACAGAGGGCGAAGCCGCAGGCAACACCTAGTCTATAATAGTTTAGCAGTACCATTTTGTATAATATAATGAAGGAAATACCATTCACGTAGAAATGCGCAATACAATTGATAGTCGTTCAGTAAAGGTCAGTGGGGCGTTCGGCTCGCTGTCTGGTGGCATCCGAAAAATGCCGCCGATCCAACTGGATTCCGGGCGTTTGCGGAATTGTCGTAATGTCTTCTAAGCTAGGTACAGCGGTACTTTCGACATTTGGTTAAAGAGACGTAGCCAAATAATAGCAGCCCCTCAGGTCGACCAGGTTAAGGCACCCTTGCTTTGGTTGATCCGTGGATGGGTGACCACCCATAACATAGCAAGATTTCTCCGTGCCTTCCGAAAGCACGTTACGCCGTTCGCTCCAGCTGTAATTTGTACATCATTGACAGTCGGAGGTAGTCAGTGTCTGACAACTAGTTTTATCAAGGGGTTAAGGGTATGGTAATCCCGTCGGGGATGCGGGTTGTTCGAAAGAGATACCGCGACCTCGGCACAAGGGCTAAGAAGGAACATGGGTGGTTTTAGTCACTAGAAGTCTGACACTCCCTTTCGTTCTGCCCAAGAGCGGGAGGGGTTATTTGATGATTTCCCGCTCCCAAAAAAAAAGAAAAAGGGGTATGGTACTTAATACTCAGCTGTACTAATTCGGTTGTTCAGGTCAGATAGGCAGTCTCTCCACATAAAATACTGCATTCAGCTACATCCATATATACTGGAAGCTAACCCCCAAAATAGTTAGAAAAAGCTAGGCAGGTGAGAAGACTTTAATGGCACGATACTGAGTTTTGCATGGTGTTAGTTCTTCATTTGTATCGGCGCGATGGCGGGGTAGTATTTTTTTGTAATGCCACTACACTCTATGAATTAACTAGCTATAAAAGAAACAAAATAGGTACTGAATGAAGAGCTACAAGTGCCCCTAGTGTTTTGCTTACAAAGAGAAACACAAAGTGGACTGGCAACCTTCATTTGTAGAAGTGGCACTTTAAGAAATAGAAGACCGCGAAGTGCGACAGGACAAGGTCAAAATGAGTTTTCTTTTCTCTTGAGTCGACTATTTGGTAGTTATTTTTGTTAAAAAAAGCTAGGGTAACTTTATTGTAGCATGACTGTTTGATTCTGTGTTAAAATTTTATTTGCAAGTACAAATAAAATAAATCTAAAATATCTAAGTAACCAAAAAAAAAAAAAATTGATATTGTGAATGTGAGGACCATGTGGGTCTTTCTTAAATTTTAATTGTTGTGATTGTCTGACAGTTTGAGTACTTTAAGTGACCCACCCAAATGTCCTTTCTTTGGTATTGTTCGTCGTGACGTTGAGCTCCTTGAGCTATAAGTCGAGCTCCACGATAACTGACAAATGCTTGCACTGACTGGATGGGTCCACTCAAATCTGTGTGGTGCTTTCTTCAAAAGACCATCTCAGACATTAATCTGCATGGTCTTCATGTGTGTATTATACCTTATTGTTAACCCAAACGATTTTAAAATATTAAAAGAGTAACCTTTGGAGTTTCTTGCCGGTTCTTCTCCTTAGGAATCGACCAATGCACCGAACCGTGCCCCTTTTTACCGACGTTTTATAAGTGCCCATGTAGGCTGTGAAATAAAAATATTTTGATTGAACCATGTAGTTCCTTGCCGGTTCTTCTCCATAGGAAACGACCAACCCAAACCGTGCACCTTTTTGTCGACGTTTTACAAGTGCCGATGTAGGCCTATATGAAATAAAATATTTAGATTTAGATTTTTCGATCTTACAATGACCAGAAACTGATGGTTTTTGATAGTTGCTAGTGGCCATCGTAAAAATATTGTAAAGGAACTGAAGTCGTGAGCCTCGGAAATACACATTATGCAAAGTGGAAGGCACACCGACGCACAAACGACGCCGCGACGGTTATTAAAAACTAAAAAGCTGTCAAAGTTTTATAAAAAGATCGGCTATGTAACGCGCATGAACGGATTAAACGAAATTCCCACTGTCCCTATCTACTATCTAGCGAAACCACAGCCAAGGGAACGGGCTTGGCTGCGGGATGTTGTAAGAGATACCGCGGCCTCGACATAAATTGCTAAGAAGGAACAGGGGTGGTTTTTAGTCAGTAGAAGTCTGATACTCCCTTTCACTCTGCCCAAGAGCGCTCCCGCTCTTGGGCAGAGCGAAAGGGAGTGTCAGGGTTATTCGATGATTTTCCACCCGACAAACAAAAAAAGAAAAGGGAACGGGCTTGGGAGAATGAGCGGGGACAGAAGACCCTGTTGAGTTTGACTCTAGCCAAGTAGCCATCTGTAGAATTTTTCTAAAGTTTGAAGGTGTCACAGGCCCATTATTATTATTTATTCACGCTGAGTACTTACTTTTTCAAAATATGTTGCAAGCCTTTACAGACGCAATCCTTATTTTTTCACACAATTAATTATTGGCTCACGTGTTTTAAAGGCTATTTTATCAGCCGCATTGACTGTCGGCAAATCAATTCAAAGTTATCGTTGTCCTACTTCCCATCGTCTGTCTGTCTGTGTGTCTGGCGTGGGTTGCAGATAAACTACAATATTATAACGGTTCTTTTGATAGACAATGCGTTTGTTTATTAATTGCTAATCCGTTTTGCGTACCGTGCGAGAGGCGAGAAAATGAATTGTGTTATTGTTGTGGGAGACAGTGAAAAATTGTTGATTTACGGTATGGTTTGTTGCGGTAGTTTGATAAGGAATTTTGGTTACTATTTAATTACCACTGCTCTCAAAATGGTGAAGGGAAACATCGTGAGGACACTGGCATGTTGAAGAAGAACTAAAAATCGAAAACATGTGAAATAGGAAAGGTAGACCATTTTTCGTGTGACCATTTTTAGAACTTTAAAGTGATTCATATTATTTTTAATTTTTTATGACTAGCTAAAGCGGCCATTTTAAGCCCCGTTGGCAGTAAGCCGCACTAACTACATCCTCTCTACTTGATAGGAGCCATTGTATCTTTACATCAGGTAAAATATTCTTGTATACATTTTGCATCGTCTTCGTTGCATCGCTCAAGCTCAGTTACCCTGTAGCAAACCGAAGTAAAAACTGTTATTAAAAAACTAAAGTAATAATGAACTAAAATAAACTTTGTTTTCTAAATCTCTCATCGAATTCCAGATTTTATTTTGAATTTACGACAAGAAACTCTGAAGTCGTGAGATTTGATGTTACTGTTGCGAGCCTATAATAAAATTATTTGCAAGTTATTTCCTGTGGGTACAAAATAATGGCAATCGTAAAAGTTTGCAGTCTTGAATAATGCTCTATCAAATTAAACTACTACAAATCTCGGTACTTAAATAGTTTTATGATAGTGGTTTTAAATGTATTTCATAGCCCTTAACAGTTCCTGGGCCAAAATATGAAACAGCTTTACTTTCACATAGGTAAAGGCAGAGTTTTTACATCCTACCTTTATTCCTATTAAGGTTAGGCAGATCTTTACTAAATAGTACACCCACGATTCGCCAGTTGTAAAAGGGGAAGAGCCTTTTGTCGCCAACCGGGCGTAGGTAAATCTAGACTCCTTGTCTATGTTATTAGAAATTCTTAATGAAAATGCTCAATATTATTTTATTTGAGCTGGAAATCGCATCCCGTACCTCGTGCTCAGCAATCGCGCTTTAAAAAAATAAACCTACGACGCAAACTTGACTGAATTAATTTATGAATTACCAGCTTCTTCGCCCGCTACAACTCGAAAATTATGCCACGAGAAGATAAAATCGAGATAAAAACTATTCTATGTGTATCCAGGTTATAAACTATCTATGTTTTAAATTTTATACAAATACGTTCAGTACTTAGTTTTTGCGTGGAAGAGTAACAAACATAAACACTCGCAAACTTTCGCGTTTATAATATAAGTGTGATGTGAACTGGTAGTTACCAGTTCACCTATTTCATAAGTCATTTTAAATTCCCAAATATATCTATGACCGTATTTTCAATCGTACAACACTAATTTTGAAATGTCAAAACTATTTCAACTTTTCCACTTTCAAGCTCATTTCAAATCCTATTTCATGTACCAAAAAGTCCTTTTTGCTGTATCATATAATTTAACTTGTTAAAAACGTATGTGAATACGATTTTAAATTGTAAAAACTGAAATATAGAGCATATTTTCTCTTGTTATAGCAGATTGTTGCAGTGTGAGTTGCTGTTATGGTATTTTAGACTGTAGTGTACTAGTTTTAAGGTTAGTTTTTTATTGAAAGTCACAAGATAAATTTGTTAGGGTAGAAATAAACCGGTAAGTATTTGGGCCAGACAGTTTGGCGCCGTACCAAATAGACAGCCACCAGTTTCCGAATTAGAAAATAAATCAATGGCGACTCAAACGGACTTTTATTTTAAGACCATTCATTTTATTCAGGTTAACTGAAAAAGTTAAGCTTTTTGAGTTTAATTTTTTAATAATGTCACATGCCACTGATACCTGATGCTCCTTCATGGTGTTTTCATTGATACAGAAGTCAGCTTCTGTTGCCGTTAGCAAGGTGGCATGCGACTACGACTGACCTCTATAATAATTTTACTTATATTTAAATAGAAATATAGGTACAAATTATTTTCTTGTTTTCTACTTTTAAGACCGCGGTTTGTAGTCGGGTTTCAGTTTTTAAACTTATTTTTTATTTGAATTTTATTTTAGTGGTATTTAATAAATTCGTTATAATATATAACTTTCATGATGTAAAAATCTACGGAATGCTGGTTTGCTATTTAAATAGTACGAGTAAATAGCAGACTAGACCGCGAGAACTTTTTGAACGCATTCTAAACGTGTATATTGACTAAAACTATAATATAATATACATATTTGTAATGTACTCGCCAAGACCTCTCATTTGATACCAATGATGTTGTGATTATCTCAATTTATTTTTTTTCGAGCTTAGAATTTGACATTTAAATTCCGTCATATAAAGAATTGTTAAAATTTAAATAGCCTATTCTTACGAATCTATTGACACCTCATTTATGAAAATACGTTAAGTAGTCTAGGCGCTATGGTGGAACATACAAACATACATACATACACTGCCAAAATCATTACCCTTCCTTTTGGCTTCGCCGTAGTCGGGTAAAAAACTAAAACCCGACTAAAAACCGCGGTCTTAAAAGTAGTAAATAATTCTTCTCTGATATTCATTTAATGAATTTATATATTTCTATTTAAATATAAGTTAACTTATTATAGAGGACCGCCGTAGTCGCATGCCACTGATACCAGCCTTATGCTCCTTCATGGCGTTTTCATTGATACAGAAGTCAGCTGCTGTTGCCGTTAGCAAGGTGGCATGCGTCTACGACTGACCTCTTTATTAATTTCATGTAAAGGTTTTATCTTTACATGACAAGTTTTGGATGCCACTTAAATCTTTAACTGAAAATATACGCAGTTTAGTTTTATCTGTAGATTGCAGATGCTTTCTCCACATAATTATTCGAATAATACTTCCATTAGGACCATAATATATCATTAAAAATGGTAAAATGTATCTTAGCGGCCGTATTTCGCAGCTGCATTCCAGACATCCATAACTGAGACATCTGTGAACTTACTTAATGTTGATATTTATACATAAAATTGCTCTGGTTTTGGGAAGCCCTCGCATCTGTTATTTAGTCTACTTATAACTTATATATAATACATCTTTACCTATTGTTAAACCTACCTATTTAGGTATAATAATAAACTCAATCAGTGGGGCGTGGCTTATGGGTGGGCCATTGACCGTAACGTTACACATGACTGCGTCTTAACTCAGTAGCCTTCACAAGTGTGCACAACATCTACAAAATTGAGATAAATTCGATGTAAATGTCGGATTCTGTTAGTAGAAATCTCGCCAGAAGTGGTGGAAGGGTGTAAAGGTACCCTTAAAGCAAACGAAAGGCACTTGTTTTCCCCACCGCTGCAATTTTTTTTTTGTTGTAGACCATATCTGGGAACCCCCTAGTTACGGAGATATTGGGGGTCTGTTTTTGTAAATGCTAGTTTTTCAGGTTATAACTATACTTAAATTATCTCCATGACATGACCCTTCTACTATTCAAAGCATCCACTAGCACAATGTTTTAAGAGTGCTACATTGAGTTTTACCATAAAATGAGATTTTTGACCCCAAAAAAAAGTCGTTTCGCAGCAAAAATTTTTGCGTATACTTAGTTTGATGTACAGAATGCTTGGTTGACGTAATGTGTGAAGGGTTAATTTTCACCCTGTATACCTACGCGACCCAATTACATGAGACTTAAATAAAACTGTCTAACACTTCGGGAATTACAGGTCGTGATGTTATGTTAAGCTTTCACTAGCTGTTGATGATACAACAGATTTATTAATTACAGTCGCCGCCGCCGCCCGCGTCGTTAGAAACCAACAAATTAATTTGAAGACAGCAGCAAACTTTTCAAAAGCCAAAACAACAGTGACTATACAATCGATACAGAACCGATAACTACCGGTTTTGCTATCGGTGCCGAGCGTGTGACCTTCTGACATCCTTGCGATCAGCTGGAAAGCTGCTGCCAAGGCCGCGGTACAAGGCCGGCTAAACAAGCTCTGTAGAATATGATAATCAGATGCCCTCTAATCAAACTAGCTTTACAAGTCATGCCTCGTCGTGTCTCGGACAGCGGTTTGCTTGTCCCTGCGATAGGTCTCCAACTCTCCATAGAACCTATGAAATATTATGTAATAGGGGATCGGACAAAAAAATAATAATTCGTCCGTCAGATAGATTTTCAAAAAATATTGGACACGTATTTTTTCTTTTTTCACATGAACAAAAAATGAAGACGCTTGCTTCGAAAACTCGTGATTTCCTCGAAAACGTCACATGGTAGTACATTTTTCACCAACAGATGACGTCAAACCCCCCACTCATGATCTTTGACGCGTCTTATCTTCGTCAATTTTTATTCATTTGATAAAACAAAAAACACGTATCCAATATTTTTCGATAATCTAACTGACGGACTAATTAGAATCATATTTTTTTGACCCAGTCCGATCCCCTATTGTTTTTTTACGGGTGACCACTTCTTCTTCTGACCACTGAAAACCAGTGCGTGCTGTGGGTCCTCCATAGCGCAGCAACATGCTGACTGGTAATCTGCTTGTTGCAGTTACGACGTGCAAGCTGATTACTTTTTTGCTCTTCCGTCCTCTTGCATTTTTTACCCTACTACGGCGAAGCCAAAAGGAAGGGTAATGATTTTGGCAGTCTATGTATGTATGTATGTTCCACCGTACCGCCTAGACTACTGAACGTATTTTAATAAATGAGGTGTCAATAGATTCGTAAGCATAACGCGGGTGACATAGGCTATATAAATTTTAATAATTCTTTAAGACGGAATTTAAATGTCAAATTCTAAGGTCGAAAAAAAAAATTGAGATAATCATAACATCCCAATAATCATCCAACCCCAAATAAATTGGGATAAGAGCAGGAGAATGATGATGAATCATAACATGTTTGGTATCAAATGAAAGGTCTTGGCGAGTACATCACAAATATGATAATATAATATTATATTATAGTTAGTAGTTAAGATTGCGGTCAAACAGTACTCGTGGTAGACCACGAGTACTGTTTGTTTATTTGTTATGCGTTGTAAGTATGTTAATTGTTCTTTTTGTCATATTCTGCGACAAGTAAATATTTTTCTTTTTCTCCTTCTGATGGAAGCCCACCCATATACCTACGGACTGATCTCAGCAAGCATTTCTAAACCGGGAAGATGGACGCGCGTGGCTGCTATAATTTAACCACGTGCCGTCTTAATCCGGTAATCTACACTAATATTATAAAGAGGAAAGATTTGTTTGTTTGTTTGTAACGAATAGGTTCCGAAACTACTGGATCGATTTATTCTTTCACCGTTCGGAAGCTACACTATCCCCGGGTGACATAGAGGCTACTTTTTATTCCTGTATTCCCACGGGATCGGGAACTACGCGGTTGAAACCGCGTGACGTCCGCTAGTAGGTAATAAATTCGAATTAAATGATTTCTCACATTATGACGTGTGACCATCCTTGCAGACGATTCAACTGGAAAACATTGACGAAGGACAGAATGCAAGGTCGCACGTAAACTGGCAACTGGCTCTGTTTCGTGGTCATTACACGTTCTTCCACTAATTATGGGCGCAGTTAAAAGTTAACAACACGCTCGTCCCTGTGAAATTCCGTATAAAACTGCAATATGAGGTACTACTGAATTCTTTGATGGTCGACTTCTTTTCAACCTTATAACTTTGGGCATAAGGGTGAAACATGACAGGCCTTAGTGAACTCGGTGGCACCCCGTGATTTTTTTTTAAAGTTTTTTGCCGGTTAGTATCACAATGAAAATCGAATGAAATATCATTCGCGTATTGTATTTACATAATTTTAATCAATACAACCCTCTCAGTTCTTTTTATCCTGTTTAATGACTATTTCATCAAAAACAGCGCTTCCTCCAGTAATCAGGTATGTGTATTCAATTCGTCACATTTGATTTAGATTTTTTTGACGCAAAAGGCTCAATAAAAACACAGTTTACTTTAAGTATTTTTAAAAGGTTTAGTCTTTTCTCATCCTTGGCAAGATGCTGAGGTCACCGACACGGTTGTCTCTTTCTGAGCTCTACTTTAAAATTCTTTGCATCTTCGGCGCCTAACATTACTCACTCATACAACTCACGTACGCAAACAATGCTAACTACCTGATTCGGAACATGTTTGTCTGTAGGTCATACAAATGTTTGGCCCACTTGGAGTTTTTTTTAAATCCCCGACTTGCAAGCTGACCTACACCTTATTGGATTTAGAGAATAGAAGATTTTTTTAAGTGATCCACTGTAATATTTTGTTTAAGCTTGATAAACCTTACAAAGCTCATTCTTAAAAGAGTCAAAGTGTGGAACTCTCTGCCAGCATCTGTGTTCCCTTTCACTTTAAACCTGTCTGCCTTCAAAGCCAAAGAGGACTTTTTTTTTAGTGGTTGTAAACTCCTCTCGCTCTTGGGCAGAGCGAAAGGAAGTGTCAGATTTCCACTGACTAAAAACCACCCATGTTCCTTCTTAGCCCTTTATGTCGTGGCCACGGTATCTCGTGCGAACAACCCGCAGCCCCGACGGTGGACACGCATCTTCTTGGCACGTTCGGTTCATCATCACCTCATCCATCGCGCTCCATCAGGCGTGATCGATGTCAAGAGAAGGCCCCATTTAGCAATAAAAAAGCCTTAGTTAATATGCGTACTCGGTCAGTTGGAAGTGGATAGTTAGGAGCACAAATTGAAGTGTATACAGAAGTAATAGATAAGTATCTGAACCTGCTCTTGCTAAAACAACAACATCATCATCATTTTAGCCGAAAGACGTCCACCGTTGGACATTGGCCTATCCCAAGTGTCGTCACAATGACCGGTCCCGTGCATCTCGTATACAGCGGACCCCCGCAACCTTCACCATGTCATCGGTCCACCTAGCGGAAGGCCTCGAATGCAACGTCGGCCGGTTCGCGGTCGCTACTCCAGAACAAATAGTAATTAATTAATAATAATAATAATAATATTTCACAACTATCACACAACGCCATCTAGTCCCAAGCTAAGCAGAGCCTGTGTTATGGGTACTAGACAACTGATAAACATACTTATATATTTCTAAATACATACATATTATAGATAAAATTAAATTAAAACATTAATGATGTTTTTATCGTTCCTAGATTAGTGGGATTTGCGTGGGCGGTGTCAGTGGGTAGCCTATCTGTCACTGATAGCTGATGCCTTCTGCCTAGCTCCACATACCATATAGGATGCCTATAAAAACGGTTAACAGCCCACATGAGAACAAAGCATAATTAATTTGTCAGTTATCTATCTCTTTACTACAGCATCGGCAAGAAATATTCCAACACTACCAAATTTAGTACTCGGTATATTTTTGCTATTAATTAAATCAAAATCTATTGCTGCATTCAAATTACGGTGAAATTCAGCAGTTTTTGAACGCCATAATAAAACTATAGAGAGTGCAGGTGGCCAAGTGGTGGTGGCCCCGACTTACGTACAGTAGGTCGTGGGTTCGAACCCTGGCAGGCAAATTACTGTGTCGTCGGGGCTGCGGGTTGTTCACAAGTTACCAGGGCCTCGACATTTAGGGCTAAGAAGAAACATGGGTGGTTTTTAGTCAGTAGAAGTCTGACACTCGGGATTTCGCTCTGCCCAAGAGCGGAAGGGGGTTATTTGATGATTTTCCACCGCCAAAAAAAAAGTGGCCCGCTCGCTCAGCAGTAACACTTCCGATCACTAGGCCTATTGTAATCCTATTAGGATGCCATTTGCTCTTATTTGTTTGATATATTTATTTTCTAAACGTCAAAACACACTTTCTGACCTTTGTGTTCACACATAAACTAACAGAGAAAGCAGGCAAGTATGCGAATATCACACTGTTAACCAAAGTCTAAACCAATCATCGCACAGATCCAATTACAGTCGCTTGCGCAACCACAATTTCATAAATCACGGTTTGAGTGCGCCTGCGCACCGGAACGTTAGATCGGCCATTGTGTGCAGGCTTTGACCTAGCAAGGTCGATGATTTATTTCTTAGAAAGGACTCCGATTTGAGGCCAGAGAAAGCACTTCCTCTCAATAACTGATAAATGAGCTCCATTTATCAGCTAATGGCATCAAAGGGAGTCCAATTCTATAGGAAGAGTTTTATGGCTTGTCAAAATGAAACACGTAGAATTATTTTTTGACCGGAAATATGCTAGTGAAGGCCGAATGTAAGTAGTTTCTTACTAATGCATGTTATATTGGTCTATTAGATTATTGTTTGAGGAAATTAGTTTTTTTTTAGGGTTGTGTTGTTAAAGTAATTGCCGTCTTTGGATTTAAACTTTGTCTGTGACCTTCGAACTTGTGAATCTCCAAAAAACCTAAATCAGATAAGCAACATTAACAGCTAGTTCGTATTAAAATAATTTTTAGTAGTCCGTACAGTGTAAATAATAAAAAATAATTCATATGTTAATTAATTCTATACAATAATGTTATAAGTAATAATTAATTTTACACTATTGTTCAAAGCTTTGTGTGAATTTTTAATATTCCCACCAAAACAGCATGGTATCAATGGCATGAACTGCTCGCGCCATCTAGTTCGTTGGCGTGCAAACTATACCAGCAGACAGAGCCACCGAGTCACTGAATACTCCAAGCTTGCGCGTAGTTCATTATAGTGTAGCTAGATGGCGCTAACAGCCACTTTTATGGGATCCATTCTTTTCAATAGTAATGTTATATTTTCGCGGTAGTGTGTTCTGCACTGTAGATAAACAAGTTATTGACTTATTGTCCTTATTTTGAGTAAAAAATAACCGTTATTCGATCTATATATAAAAGTGTGTAAAATGTGTAATCGACTCATTGTGTTGTGGAATAAAATTAAACTAACTAATATTTTTGAGAATATATTTCGTTCAGAATGCATGCTTGATGTATTATTTAATTTTGTTTCCACACACAATAACAATCAAGTTTAATAAACTTATTAAATAAATTGATTACGTCCACAAGGTAAAATTATATCTACAAGGAAGTATAAATCAGTCCAAGCATTTGTCCGGCCACCCAAATAGTAGACTATCACCGCATCCTCAATGCATCCCCGCCGATCGATTCCCGTGTTGTATGGGGGATAAAACCCATAAATTATATTAACACGTGCCTCGCAACGGACGTGGACTAATAATAGATTTATATTTAAACACAAATAGGGCATCTGATAGATTCATTGGACCCATTCATTATGTGTTATGGTAATACGGGAGAATGTTTATTGTTAATTCATATTTTGTAACATATATGTTTGAAGATAGAACTTTGGGGGCTTACTTAGTAAGCAGAACTTTGAAAGGTTTCAAAGTTTTACTTCCCATTTGGTACCAAGTTTTAAATAATTTGTGAATTAGGAAGCTCAGGCATTGTTGGTCTAGTGGTCGCAAGTCCCACTGCTGGGCATGAGGTTCTGGGTGTGATTCCCAGGTCGGGCACAATGTTATTGGGTTTATCCATCAGGATAGGCTCGCCCCTTATTACATGGGCACCTCACTAATATTTTTTAGAGGAAAGATTTGTATTTTTGTATGTATTTTGTGTGTGTGTGTGTGTGTGTGTGTTATAATGAATAAACTCAAAAAATACTGCCGGGGTGTTTCGTCGTTTCGCACCATGAGTGGTTCGGACCGCGGTGACGAAAAAATATGATTACAAAATATCAAGTCGTAACTGTTTTAGTTTCATGAAACACTTTTCTACTCGACTGTACATACAAACTTTGAAATTAGCTTGTACCTAAACATAGTGGTTCGTATCGCTCCATTCCTAAGAGATATTGGTCGATCACACCGCTCGGCGCTCAAAGGACCGCCGCGGTGCAAAACAGCCCATTCTTTTAAGCTCTTCTGCGTTTTACACCGCGGTCCGAACCACTCGTGGATACGACGCGTGGTAAACGACGAAAAACCACTGCGCCGCCGGTTTCAAAAATACTTTCGCCATTAAAAAGCTACATTCACCCTGAGTAACGTATGCTACCTACTTCTAAAAAAATCTTTCACCGTTGGGAAGCTATACTATCCCCGGGTGACATAGCCTACTCTTTATCCCTGTATTCCCACGGGAACGGGAACTATGCGGGTGAAACTGCGTGACGTACGCTAGTAAATCATAAAGCAGAATTAAAATATTCACAAACATTGCCTCACAGATTTCCACAATTTTAACTCACTGGAGTGGTGTCACTTTTTATGCTTCACAGCGACGAATACATTACGAATATTGTATGCAAATAAGATTGGCAATGTCGTCATTTCATACTGAACGAAAAAGAAACTGTAGGTCTGTCAAGCATTTTAGCTAATTAGGTAGTTCACTGCAGTTAATAGCAAAAATAAAAACGTCCTTGAAATAACATTCAGGAAACATGTTATGTTATATTTGCAACATATGATTTCAATAACTACTGCAGGTCATCGGTTTATCGCTGAACGTCGCAATAACTTGATTAAATACAAAGTAAAAATAATGTTTCTGTTTATTTTGTTAAAGAGTCTTCTGTTTTATTTTTGAGACGTAAACATTGATAACGATTGCTGAAACGAAAGGTACCTCTTTTTAAATACATGTTTGAAATAATGGCAGTCTTTCATAATCTGAGTTCTAGCTGAGAGCTCTTTGATTCCCAGCCAATTAGTAACACACTGCTTCTTCTTGGGGAGGCAAAAGCAATCTAAATTGAGTTGTCCCAGAACTGAGCTACTACTTAGCCATCAGTTCCTGTAGTGTAAAAACAACAGGATACGCAGGATACGATTTTAAGAGCCCATCATTTTGTAGAGCATTTTGAAGTCTTCAGTTTCGTCCACCTGTTCATATTCCGATTTATTCAGTGACAGTTCGGCACAGCATGACTTAACAATTATCATTAACAATTCAAATGTTTTTGCTGTAAATTAATGCTTGCTAATTCCTTTAATTTTCTCTTTTCAGGTAAGTCTACATTACCATTGATATACATTTCTGGCGGCTGTCCCGCAGACTGGTGAGAGTTAAAGCATCTTTAAGCATACCTTTTTTTAAGCTATTCTGTTGGCATGGTTTTGCGAGTTTGCGAATAGGGGATCGGGCAAAAAAAAACTAATTAGTCCGTCAGATAGATTTCCAAAAAATATTGGAGACGTATTTTTTCTTTTTTCACATAAACAATAAATTAAGTCAATGCAGTGCTTCGAAAACTCGTGAACTCTTCGAAAACGTCATATGATAGCACATTTTTTACCTACAAATGACGTCACAACCACATCTTATCTTCGTCAATTTTGATTAGGTAATTTGATAAATTCAAAAAACACGTATCCAATATTTTTCGATAATCTAACTGAACTAATAAAATTAGTTTCATTGTTTTTTGACTCAGTCCGATCCCATATTGTATCGTTGCAAAACTTAATTAAATTCACATGTTTGATATTAAGACATGTTTACTTAAAATTTATGTGGAATTTTGAATTTCTTATAATTATGTAGTGTTACAGGGTGTTTATATACGAAGAATTAAACTTAGGTTTATACGGTTTAACTCAGTAGTACTCAAGCTTTTTGGGTCAAGTGCGAATTATCACTAAAATAGTTTTATTGTAGAGGTCTTGCCTTCTTAACCGACTGCCAAAAAGGAAAAAAAAAAGTAGTTAAAAAACTAAAAAATATATCTGAAAAAACTGAAAAGCAAAAAACGGGGTCCATTCTATTTCATTTCATAATTTAATATTCAAATGAACCCCGCCTGCTTCCAAGTTTTGTTTAATTTTAAATTTGCATTTTTTTTTGCTTTTCAGTTTTTTCAGTCGAGTTGTTTAGTTTTTTAACTAGGTACTTTTTTTATTTCCAACTTTTTTAGTTATTTTGTGTTTGTTCTTTCGTTGGTCGCGTAAAATTCTTCGCAGATGATTTATTTAACTTTGGTGTTTGTTTATAGGTCCTTTTTAAACCCTTCATTTTGATACCCTACTCGATGGTTATGGTTATTTTTTTAAAAATCCGCTTTATGGCCCCCATAATCCGCAAATTTCTTTGTTTTTTAATTTTAATGTAGCCAGTAACACTCGCGTCATTAAGACGAATCTAACGAAGTATATTTTGTTCAAATCCCTTCATCCGTTTATGTATGTCCTTTTCTTTGTTCCCAGTTATGAGGGAACAAAGAAAAGGACATACATAGCTACATACAAAACGCCGCAGTCGGTTAAAAAGGAGAAGGTTCTCAATTCGTCTGCATGTTTTTTTTGTATGTTTGTTTTTATTAAAGATTTGATGCAACGGATGTAGAGCTCGCCGGCAAGAAGATCTCATCGAGCACATACTAAATTGTATACATAATCAGAAATTATCTTGTTGTTATAAATTGCCCTTATTTTTCTACAAATTAAGCCGTAATAGCTGTATTTATGTATCAATTCGCACCCCTATATTGATAAAAATAATAACTATCATGTTTTAACACTATCATGCGGGCTTAATGATCAATTGAATACAGTATCATTTCGTATCAATTAAAAGGTATAGCACCCCTATGCAGGTAACCCTTTAGTCACAAGAAAATATCGTCGCTTTTTATGCAGGTCACGCCATGTCAATTTATTATATTGGAATCAACAAGACCATCGAGAAGCTTATGGCTAAATAATAACAGTAGCTCGGGTCGATCTTCAGGTTAAGCCGCGCTTGCCTAGGTTGGTCTTTGGATGGTTGATCACCTATTACATAAGTACCGAGTTTCCTCTGTGCCTCGGAAGGCATGTTAAGCCGTTAGTCCTGGCTATCATTTGAAGATCTTTGTCATCAGTGGCCGAAAGTCTGAGAAACGGTATTATCAGGTGGTATCATCTTACCCAAAAATACTTATTGGGTTGTGGTAACAAGATAGGCAGTCGCTCCATGAAATAAAAATGGTTTTCAGCCACACCCGGTTAGACTTAAAGCCGACCCCAAAAGGAGATAGGTAACGGCTAGGCAGATGATGGCATCTACGAAACTATCTAGGTACATTATAAATGTCTATGCTCATCTAAAATCCCTTTAAGTAAGTCAACAAAGTCATACAAAAAAATACAAAAATATATTTATTTTCGTAAAACAATATTTCTAACATTGGTTGATGATTGGAGTCTCCTTTTAAGCAAATAATGCCTGTAGTAGGAGACTCCGCTCTTCCTTCAATTTTTCATTCTATTTTATTTTCTTTAACAATAAAATCCTAATCATCATCATCGTGTGTCATTATCATTGTCTACTTCATAATAATCTGGATCTATTCAAAGTTCAAGTATATCGGTGTTTTCTAGCTTCTAGCACCATTAGCCAGGTAAAGTGACTAGATAGGATCATGCTCCATACAAATAATTTAAATAAATAAAAAACCAAATGATGCGTGTCTGTGAAACAGAACACGACGGCAACGCGTATTGCCCATATCAATATGTATGCGGTAACCGGGAATCGAACCCGCACCATCATTACATGATATGCATCGCAGATGAACAGAGAACACTGTGGTTAATGTAAAAAGCTAATTACATATGCTTTCTAGACTTGCATATCAGATTGCACGGAAATACGGCAATTATATGTTTTTTGTTTTGCGTGAATTTGAAATGCATTTCTTTGACAACAATGTGTTCTGTAAATAGTGTTTTTTTCTAGTAAAGAGATAGCAAATCTTAAAAGTTTAGGCTGAACTTGAAAAGGCGCTTGAACGTTTGATTTGGTGGATGGATCCCTTATGATGCTGAAAATCCCATATAAGACTGTTCTAAATATCTTATTTGATTATTGGTCAATAGAATATTAGTAAGGTGTACATTTGCAGCTTTTTTGTGTAAAAATAAAGGGGAAGATAAGTAATTAGCCATTTGACAGAATGAATCACAGCATATAATTTAATTATGTTTGTGTTACAAGTTAAAAAAAAAGGCTTAATAGCCAAAAAGCCTCGATCTACATCTAAGGAGTCTCTGGCTTTGCAGCTGGATCAAGTGTTAGATTCATAAAACACAAAAAAAAATATTCTTCTCGACACGGTGCGTATGGTTAGCAGGTTCCTCTCGTGATCATTCGGTAGCTTGGACCCTGTTCCCGTTGCCAGTTGGCAAGATATTTACTATAGACTTCAATAACCTATTGAAGTTAGCTAGATTGACCTCGTTGTATACTAAAGGTATTTAGGTACGTAACTATACAAATAAGACTGTTCTAACAATGCTCCGGTCAAATTTATTTTCTGAGAGACGAGGCGTTTAGAACCACTCAACATTTATTATTATATTTGTCCAAGTTCGTCCATTTTACGAGCGTAGTGGATCGTAATAAAATATTTACGAGGTTTCGAATTGATACACTAATGGAGATCCCATAAAAAGCTTAGGCTGGGGTAGAAGCCACTTTGATTACGTTCAACGCAAGCACTTTCTGGTTGATCAAATTGAGAGCTTTTAAGTTACATTTTTCATAGCTAAGAGGGAACACGTTGGTGTGATTCTCCATACAAATGTGTTCTTTTTTCTTACTGAATGATGCCTTTAAATATTCAACATTCTTTTTTTTTAATAAATTCAAGATCGACTCTTGTCAACTCCCTCTCATTTCCCTAATTTTCAGCAACGACTAAATAAATATGCCCTATCAAAAATAACCAAAAAAATATCCTTTTTTACGGCCGTGATTAAAGCACTACCAGAGAATTTCAGAGTTATTAAAATAAAACAAATTGATAGGAAGGAGGAACCTAGAAATACTCCTTAGCATAGATCTGAGCAAATGAAAACAAGAGAATAATAGCAACACAAAATTCAAAAATAACTGTTTTTATTAAAGTGCAATGACACGGTCAAAATGTATGCAACAGCTGTTTATTTTTTCAATCCTTGATGAACAATGTCTGTATTGGGGGGGTACCTACCCAGAATTACCTATGTACAGAATACGTGGTAAGGGTTTCGCGTCGATGTGAGTGTCCCTTCCACCCTGTTTAGTTTAGTTTAACTGGGCTTTTATCCGCAATTAGCCTCTTGATTGGGCCATTGTGCGTAAAGTTTAATAAATACCTACTCCAACCAACATAGGTAGTACCAAAATTTGAGCAGCCTTACCAGACTGCTGCAGGTTTCTGAGAGAGTTCATGGGAATTTCCACCCTGTATATTGGTATATTATCTAATTTCATATCAGTCCTATCTTTCAGCAGAGCTAATGTCCTTGTACTGAGAACGTATATTAGTTCTACTTCAGTATCTCATAGTGTGTATTTGGTATTTACATTGTCCGAATTCATCGATTTCCACATTATCAGGAGGAAAACCCGCAAATATTCGCGTTACATGCGTTATCATTTATCAAAACATTGTATACGGATGATGTTGCCCGAAACATTGTGATATCTCGTCTGGTGTTCCATACATGAACCCATGAAGTCCTCTTCATTCTAGGTGACCCTAATTAACAACTTATTATAATCCCTAAAGCCGCCATATTAGCCGCAGAACCGATGACCGTTGGAGTAGACGTGTTCTTGAGTGGAGACCGCGCATCGGTAAACGTAAGGTGGGACACCCTCAGGTTCGGTGGAGCGATGATCTTCGCAAAGTAGCTGGTAACAACTGGATGAGAGTTGCCGAAAATCGAGTTGAGTGTCGCAAGTTTAAAGAGGCCTATATCCAGCAGTGGATTGCATTAGGCAGACGTGTATTTAATAGTGCCACCAAAATTTCGCCAGTTATATGTTAAGTCCCACGTAAAATTAATTGGGGGCGTGCCTATTGCTATAAACTCGACCCGAAAATCGACTCGAGGACATGAGGACATCATGATCAGTACCCGACTAACGATGTATACCTCTTATAATAATCATACTCTCCTAAGAGCCTCTCTCAAACCCTTCGGAGATTATATACGTGATATTATGATATGTGTGCCCTAAGAGCATCTTAAAAGCTTGTAGAGCAATAAATAGCGATCTCTAAAGTGTGTGTGCTCTTGACAGACAGCTGTTCGGTCCAGTCACCCGGTCGAGGACCAATTCAGGCAATTTAGACTGGCTAACAGGCTATACTAATTGTGGCCAATATAGCTCAATTAAAAGATCATGTCTTTTTTGGACACAACAGTGGATTAAAATGTGGTGTTTGAAGACTGGTTTGGATGTTTCATAGATTTGCAGACATACATTTTATTTGTTGAGATATTAATTTTCTGAATCATGCTTATTGCGATGAGCTATTTCTTGATATCAATTCGTTGAACCGATGTTATAATACACCAATAGGCAAAAACGTTCATCTCTTAAAAATGTGTCCTCTATTGTAATTTTAAAAATATAAAATAAGAAATAGAAATTTAAAGAAGTACGTTAAATTTAAATATTGGGATAATAAATTGTTTTAGTCGTTGAGGCAAAATTCAGATTTCGACAATGAGAAAATGTTTCTAAACACGTTTAACTGAAGGTATTCGCTACCAATCGTTGTCTTGATCATTTTGATTTTTAAATAAAAGACATAAGAAAGGCAAGAATACTGTTAATGGATCATAAAAGGGTGTGTCGTTCTAGTAATTCAGGTTAGCGATAACAACCTTACTTAACGTTTTCCTATTAAAACCATTTATGCCAGACAAGTTTTCTTATTAGAAAGATCATTATATCTTTACATTGGGAAATTGCAAAATTAACAACTGAAGCTAAGATAATAAACTAAGTTTTAACTGCCTACATGAGCTTGATGATCGTTTAATTCGCGTTAAACGGGCTAGGTTAACTACGCTGATGCTGTTTAGTTTTATAGACTCGTCTCGTATTTTAAGTCACCGATTTTAAAGCTCATATAAAGAAAAGAAAGAAAGCAAAAGTATTTTGTTTGTTTTGTTTTTTTGCTTTGTTTGTAGTGTTTTGTATTTTTTGTTTATTTTTTTTGTGTTGTAGTTTTTTTTTTATATAAGTAAGTACAGTCTTTGTCACTTGTAGGTGTACTTTAGCCTGGAGCTGCGGGTTGTTCGGGGCAGAAGTCTAGAGAATATAGGGGTAGAAGTCTGACACTCCCTTCCGCTTCCGCACCTACGAAAATAAATACATACCTAGTTTCTTAGATTACTTTGTCACGTTTTTCTTACTGCATAATAATCGTAGTTAAGTTTAATTATCATTATATTTTTTGAGGTATGCAAGCTTGACTTTCTGTGCGGAAAAAGAAAATTGCATAACAATCTATTTGAAACTCCCACTTGACGCAAAAAGTTTCATAAGTTTGGCCTCTGTGAGTGTGTGTCTGACTGTGCCACCGTAGCTCAGAAACGGGTGAACCGATTTGGATGCGATATTTTTATTATTATAAGTAAATTATTTGAAAACAAAAAAATAAATAACATTACTCATTTTTCTCAAAAGCCAATACAAATTTATTTACTTAAATTACCTAAATGTACCTACGCATTTGCGTACCCATCCTTCTCCCAGAGGAGAGGCTGACTCCCTACAGTGGGAACAATATAGGCGATGATGATGATGATTTGCGTCGATTTTCTCGCACAAAACAGAACAAAATGGCTTAGGAAATAAATTGCCCAGTAAATGTTCGTAAAGTTAAACAATGATACTTATTGTCTTAGGCCAGAACTAAGTTAAATTGAAAGTTCAACTGTTAACTGCTTCAAACGTTCACTGTTAACGACTTACGCAAACGTAACCTTTTAGAATCTATGTTGAGCGTTTGGGAACTTTTAAGTTAGCTTTAAGTTATGTTGGAGTTCATTGAGGTTCGACCACTTTTCAACCTTATTACTTAGAGCATGAGGAACTCATGGCTCAATAATATCGACGATCTTCAGGTTAAGCCGCACTTACCTAGGTTGGTGTGTGGATGGGTGACCACCCAATACATACCGAGTTTCCTCCGTGCATCGGAAAGCGTGACGGTCGTTACAGGCAGTCATTGGCCCGGTCTGACAACCAGTCTTACCAAAGGGTATGTTCGTATTACCCAATCATGACTGGTTTGTGGAGGTCAGATAGGTAGTCGCTCCTGTAAAATACTGGTGTTCAGCTGAATCCAGTTAGACTGAAAGCCGACCCAACATATTTGAAAAAAGGCTAGGCAGATGTTGATGATACCTAGAGCTTTAGGAAGTATTTACAAAACTGACGAAAATAAGCAGTTTTTCGGTACATTATGCGGCCACATGCAACTAAACCAAATTAAACCAATAATAAACACATATAGATTACTCCTTTATCTTCAATAATTACTACTTTTTATTCGAAAATAGTGATTAATAATATTGTAAAAAAATATTTTCGGTGCTTCTTCGCACAAAATTTGTGATATCGTGTTGACTTTAGGTACATTACTCTCTCTTTTATGACAAAAAAATATTTATTTAAAAAATATTTTATGGAAGAAGACAATCATGTTCAACTCAAATAATTACTATAAAATTATCAAAATATTACAAGCAGAGCCAGAAAAAAAAATATCAATCAAACAAAATTTTATCAATATTTATTTATTTATTTATTTATTTATTTATTTATTTATTTATTTATTTATTTATTGTCACACCAACGACTTATTCACTAAATCATTACATAAAAATAATCTAATTTAACATTTTTTTTTTTTTTTTTTTTTTTTTTTTCATATATAGGTAAGTATAAGTAATTGCGTGAACTTTAAGCGCATGCCTTAAAAAAAAAGGATGAAAGTTGGTAGACTGTCAGTAAAGTCAGCAGTACTTATTTCAGACAGTCAGTTCTTTGTCTGTTAACAAAGCACCTGCAAAGCCTTAGTAGTTAGCTACTACAGACAGATGCTTCAAGTTGTACAGATGTCTAAAAGCGTCAGTAAGTAATAATTAGCGTTAGGTGGATCGCCTAATGGTTTACCACACAATAATATTTTTATTAAAGTCTCTTTTTAGTTCTAGTTAGGTTATAAGAACATAGTAGAAAAGAAACTTTTTAAATATTATTGTGTGGTAGGCGCCTTGAGGCATCTTTTATTACCATTATGATTATATTTTGATGGAATAAATTATAAAAAATCGAGTAAATTAGTACTATCTATCCAATTTTTTTGTCGCTGAAAACTGTTAGCTGTCCGCGGGGAATTTAATAAAATGTGTTTGTTTATTACTCGACCTTTTTTGCAATAAAAGTTGCCTAAGTTACTCCTTATATCAGCTATCTGCCAGTAAAAGTTCAGCCGTTTCGGAGATTATATAGCCGGAATTAACAGACAGAAACGAAAAATTAATAGAATGTTTTTTTTTGCTATATGTATTATTATATTTTCAATAAGAAGCTGTTAATTGAAATCACAAACAGATAATTTAATTTAATAGATTTTAAACGAAATATAACCTACTTTCAAGTATATTTTGGTCCTCATTTCCTTAGAGGAAATGAAAGCTGTATCAAACCGTCCGCTAACTCAATATACCATCTCAACATGCACATGCAAACTACTGAAACAGTGGCCATTCATATCATGCTTCCATCACATCTGCCAATTAACATTACACGTTATATTCTAAATGCTAAAGTTGATATTACGACGTGAGACCCATCACACAATACAGTACTCTCTACTACAGTAGATCATAACTCTTGCCCGATAAAATCACACTCTATCCCGTAAAATTTAAAGATGATATTTTAGTAAGCGGTGCAATATTGGTATTCCATATGAATGGGCTTTGTTGATGCACTTAACTTTGTTCATTGAGCTTTAGAGTGACCATTCAGTTGAGGATTTTTCGTATAAAACCTGCTAAGTTGGTTTGACTGGTCGAAATTCCAGGCAACAGATAGGCTGAAAGTCATACGATCATTCTCATCATCATCAACAGCAACATTCTCTTGCCCTTATCCTAATTTTTTTGGGGTCGGCGCCACGATACGATCATACGATCTATCTATACAAACAAATAAAATTAAAATGTCTGTTTGTAATTACAAAATAACAGCTTTTTACGGCACTTAATTAAATAGCATTTTGTTTTTTTAATATAGCTATAGCTATATGCTAACAAAAGTCACAACAAAATCATTCCTGCCGTTTCGGAGATTAGCCGAAATAACCAGAAAGAGAAAAAAAAAACAAAATGCTGATGATATACTAGTAACTTAATGTACCTATTTAATGTGTGTAGTACCTACTTAGTGAACTTTTATTAAATAAACGCTCTATACATTCTGTATATCTTGTACCACGAGCAAGGAAGATAAATCTTCACCTTATTTTATTATGTACACACTTTCTTTAATAAAGTACCAAAACGCACCGGTTCCTCAGTCATACATTATTAAATCATGCCTCACAGGCAGCGCAAAGCGTGGAATACACTGAAGAGTGGATATAACAGTAGCTAAAACCGATGAGATGTAGAATTCTTTTTGACAGACAGATGATAAAAATTCACGAAGACACGTGGCAGAAAATTCGAGCAAGAGTTTTTTTAGTCGGTTTCATTGTACGTTCATCATTATGTTAGCCTGAAAGTCTGACAACCAGTGTTTTACCAAGAGGGTATTCTTCTTCTTAGCGTTTCGATAGAAATCTAAATTGTGTCGGCCCAGAATTGGGCCACTAGTTTGACGCTTGCGATAGCGTTCATCAATCAGTTCCTATATAGTTAACAACTAAACCAGCAGGACACGCAGGGCACGATATTAAGTGCGCCATTGTTTGACGGACAGCACCACATTTACACTCCAGTGCAGAGTCATTTATGTATCTCCACCTCAGCAGGTTTTGTTTGCTGCGATCTACCTGGGTCCGGAGTCTGGGTTGTAGAGGACAGACAGGCTGTCGCTCCATGAAAAATACTAGTGTAGTAGTTCAGCTGCATCCAACAACGGCAGCCAACACGAACATGACTGAGAAAAAGTTAGGGATGATGTGCTCTTATATTTATTTTTCTATATCGGATTTTATTCAGTAATTTAATTGCTGATTAATTTGCTAACATTCTGGAACAATACTAAAAACACACATTTACTAGCAACAGAACTCCATTTGTTACTGATAATTCATTTTGAAGGAATAACATAGAAAGTGAAACAGAACTGATATTATTGTCGTTTCGCATGTTCACGATGATATAACTTAATTTTACTGATTTCAGATCAAAAGTTATGTAAAAAATAAATTGTTTCTTCCGCGTTACATTCATTTTATCCTGTAAAACTGTAATAAAAGTCTTCTCAACATGGATTATTTTGTAACTTGTCAGCTATCATTTTCATTTTATTCATGCCTTACTCTTCGGGGATTACACTAGACAGGCAACCAACCAGCAACAATAATTCTAGGACTAAAAAAACATAGAATGTACAATGGTTTCTCTCCCACGCCCATAAAAGTCAAGGAAGATCATTGTCCCCAACCATTCCAAGTGTGTCAGGGTTAGCTTCCAGTCTAGCCAGATGTTGGCTATTTGGATTCGTTTCAGTCATAATCTGAAACCTTTTAAAGGTTGAAGAATAGAAAGAACGTACGCTATAGACTTACAAGTCGATCAAATGGATTAGGTTAGTTTACAACTCATATTTTATTAACTCAATTATTTAGGGACCTTGTTTGGCATATCATATTAATAAGGTAACGTCCCTAATTCTATGGAATAAAACCCTCTTCACACCTGTGTTTTTTTCTTTTTTTCGGTACTTAATACTTTTGGGCTTCGATTGATGCTCTTTAAAATATTTTACAAAACATTTTCTTCTTCCCGAATCGATGACTCAGATTTTGTCCGACCAGTACGTAACTGCCGTAACATCACTATTTAGTTAGTAATCAGTGTGTAGGTACATCACTAGATATTATAATCTATGGTCCCGGTTTATACCTGTCACTCGGGCACTGCTATGTCTGATCCTATCTGTGATACATCTACTAAACTCTCTCTGTATTATAATGTGTTTCTCGTCTTAATAAACCTAGTCTACTCAACAGTAGGTATCTTTTATCCCAACAAATATAACAGTAACAACCTGGACAGCTGTGGCGTTGGCTTCGTTCAAGTCCTGGACTCCTGGAGAGTGCAGTTAGTTGTGCACGACGGGCCAGAGAGATTGTGTGGCATATCCTGTTTTGGGGCTCCACACTCGCATTGTATCCGAGATGGGTCGATTATACCTACCCCATCGGCCAACTGGAGCAGATGGGTTTAAAACATTCTGTTTCATCCTAGGTTATCAATGTATTATCATCCCCTCGCGACCCTTGTACTAAATGTATTGAGGTCGGCTCGCAGTCTCAGCAGATGTGCCTGAATGATTTTCATTTTCTAATTTTTTAGTTCCAAAAATAGAATTTAATACATGACTAGTTTTCTGTAAGCCGCTTTGCCCGCATAGTGTTCTAATTTAATTCTGAAGTAAAATAGTTATTTGTTATACAAGAGTACAAAGTTGCTTTTTAACCGCGTGCTCAATTTTGATGACCGAGCAAGCGAAGGATTCTAAAATTAGAATCCTGAGCGTTAGCGACGGAATCAAAAGAGCACAAGGTAAAAAATCTTTGCACTCGAGTGCAACACGTAACTTTTCATCCCACCTCAGCGAGGAAATGACTAAATGCAAAAAAAAAACATTTACAATCACAAGATACTTTTGTTTCAGTTTAGGTATTAACTACCATATTATTATGATAGATGCTGTGAAAACCTTCGACTTTTTTGGTTGATGACCAGATGACGCTCTTTTTAAAACAACCACTAATTGAGGATAGGTGTCGATATGTTTGTCTTTTTTCATCTTTATTGTTGCTTTTAGCATTGAATATGTACTCCATAGAGTGCTTGATTTCTTCGTCTCGGATAATTCAATAAAATATGCCAGCAAAACGGTTTCTGATAAAGTTTTGGCTCCTTTATCTAGTCGCCACGTGTTAAACATATCGTACTGTTTTAAATACTTCTCGCGTGATTGTTGAGGGAGAAAGCTCATTTGCGCATTTTTAACAGTTTCAGTCAATTCTGTTGGCGTCAAATAAACTTCTCGTCGCCCGATTTTCTAATTTTAGGTTTTTCACTTGTTTACAAGTTTCTTGTTTTTATGTATAACCTAAGGTTTTAACAATACGACGTGAAAAGAAAATTGCACGTGCAAAGCAAATTAAAAAAAAGTACACCAAGAAGGTTCCCAAGTCTGAGTTTCTAACAAATTAAAAAAAAAGTTGTATGATAAATTCGGCACCATGGAGGTAAAAGTAAATAGGTTTAATGATGTTTTGAATTCACAAACCTCGTGCACACGATGTTCTAAATTCAATTTACTTTATCCTCTAGCGGATAAAAACAGCTTTTGCACTCAGATACGAGTATCGAAGAGCAAAAATACTCTTTCCGAGATGGGGGGATGAAAACTATATTACTGTGCAGTTTCATCAAAATTCGTTTAGTGTTCCGTTTGTGTGAGAAATGTCACAACATTTTTAGTCACAAGTGGCTCTTGGTTTTCTACTAAAAAAAAAAAAAATTACATTTTCCAATAATTGCACTTTGAATCAAACGATAAGTAGGTATTCTTACCAAGAACTGTGGTCATTCTCAACTCAATATTGGTGTCAAGTCCGTAACTTACGCAAAGTGTAGTCACCCTAGCTTCTGTGGGCTGCGACCACGTTCTAGTGAATTTTGAGGAAAACTACGCCCATAAAAGTCGTTTGAAGTAGTTTAATATTGCGATACAAAGGTGCATCTTCATTTTATACGAGTAGCTATAACTTGATAGCGTTTGAGTGGGTGTTTCAAAGCGGCTTTAGATCTGAAACCGTTAAATCCAGGAATTACTTTTGTGATGGACCTCTAATAGTCCACTAGTTCTAAGATATGGTATACCAAATAACCATGTTTAGCCAAACAGTGGCGCAGTGGCACTGCGTGTCGCGGCTATTGTTCCGGCTTTGACTGTTTGTGTATGTGAGTTTATGTTTGTGAACGTACCCACGAGGAAAAGTCCTAGTGCAGGGCAATGTTATTTAAGATAAAAAAGTGTTTTGTGTAACCATTTGTGCGTAGGAGTCTCTTCCACCTTGTCTATTGGAATCAGCTACTAAGCTAGGGCAATGTTACATATTATAACCAACCTTGACATTTAGTATCCACCTTTCTATATGATGTAGATAGGTATGAATGCTTAGTCACTTCCATGACGGCTGCAACTTGTATCAACGTCACAAAGAGACAAAAGACATCAGTTCCGGTAGACTTACAGCATTTCAGAAATGCTCACAAAATCTAGAACACATGGCACAGTTTCCATGGAATTTATTGTTCAATCGCTCTTCACGATTATCCTGTTCAGAGGATTTAACAACACACTGCTATTATGTTCCTTATTTGCTAGAGAATACGTTTTATAGTGACATTGAAGTTTATTAGACGCATTTGGCGTTCCCAAGTTCAGGACAGGAAAATATCGAGCAAAACAGATATACACATTTAAATTTAAACAAACATTGCTTGGAGCTCGAACAGGAACTCATATGGTAATGAATTTAAATTGTTATGCCCTCCAATCGTCTATACAAACTTACTTGGTACAAGTTTATTGGCCAACCACACGACTTTACGGCCCGTATCAATACAATTAAACATAGCAATAAATATGTACATGTCTCGGCGCCTGATCTGTCTTATCTAATGCACATTGCATTTAGTTTTAGTGTAGTTGCGCCACGCTTGCTCCAGCTGCCACAGAAATAACGTAGAATATCGGTCACACAGACGCGAGCGCAGAATGAACGCATCCAATTAATTGCCGGACGGCGCACCACTATCGTAGTGGACGTGCCGCGCGCGGACGCTTCCGCTACAACATTTAAAATTAAAAAATTATAAAAAGCGCGCGAACTTTACAACTGCCAGTGTCAACATTCCCGCCTAAAAAAAATTCGTATTTTTTTTAGAAAAAAATTCTTTAGTGCTGTGACATTAAATATTTTGAAAAATACAGTGATGTCTCACAAATAATAAGAGGAGCAAAAATAGTTAGCTATCAAACAAAGGTCAAATATGCGTTCGTTGTGTATAATTAGGAAAATAATGATAAGCGATCGCGGTCGAGTGCAAATGTCGTCGATATCGTACGCGCGCTCTACACTGCTATGGAGACGTCAAAGCTTAGTTTCGCGGAATCCCGCGTGTTGATTCATACACCGGTTATCGTGCAGCGGCGGTAAAATGTGTGAACTAGCAAGTTGGATTCCGAACGCAGTCGCGGACACACTACGCTCCGAGACAGCGCAGCCGATTATCGAATGGCTCACGACGCTCCGGCTTGCGATCGAGGAGTACGACCCGCTTATCACGGTCACACCACCCGAACCAGAGCCAGACACTCCTGACAGCAAGTTCGACGAAATATTGTCGCAGCTCGGCAAGGAGATCTACAAGCTCGATGAGTACCAACGCCACCTGGCGCCTTCCGAGAAAGAAGTGTCCCTCAGCATTCTCAACATATTCGACGAGTGTTTGGAACGCATGACCGAAGAAAAACAAACAAAACAAAGTGAGAGTGAATGTGAATCGAACCTATCGGACGTCTCTTTCGTGACGAGTACCCCGTCTAGTGTCAAAGTGAACAATAACGTAAACACGATTTTCGACAAAGGTATCGGCACACCGATACCTCCGCGGCGAGCTCGGTTAAAATCGATGTGCGACAACTCCATTTCAGATATGGAATCGAATAACCACGAGAGCGAATCGTCGAGTGATTCAGAGAGCACGTGCTGGAGTTACAAAGAGTGTAGTACTGACGACAACGAAGCTAACCCTTACGCCGCGGTGTGGGCCCACTCCTCGGGCTTTCACAATTCCGACGAAATTATTCGTCGCGTTTTATCGCAGCACCACGCTACAGTATCGCGTCTTTCGTTCGACACAGCGAGCGATTTTATACCTGCTCGGTATTCAGTGTACTCGCTGCACGAGGTGGGAGAATGTAAGGACAGGTGTGTTGACAGTGGCTCAGTAGCAATGACGCCCGACAAGCCGGCGGACGACGGTTACGAGCCAGTGCGGGACGCGATCACCGACGAGAATATATACGAGGAGATCGAATATGGATATAGTTACACCGACGAGGGGTGTTCTTGCGGTGGAAGTGTTGAAGTGGAAAGTTGTTCGATCAGTGCAAGTTCCGAGGGTGTCGGCCGAGACAGTCCCTTGTACGCGAATCTGAGAGACCACGACGCATACGCGATACCTCCGGATGTTATTTATTGGAAGAACCTACTACTAGATCCGTTCTTTAACGACGACGAGGAGGACGAAGTAAGTGTTTATTCATTATTGTGGATAGGTCCTGCTTGAATGTTCTGTTTGAGCTTAAATTAGAACGTAAATTAAGGCTGTGTTGTTTTAACTCCAAAATAAGATCGACATTGGATAAAGGTGCAGTACATGCACTTGATAAATTCCAGATAACATCCTTTATAAATCCCAAGTTTCTTCACACTTCGCCGTTTCCGTTTGTCCTCGACAACCTTTAAGAAAATCAAGTTTGTTTGCGTTCTGTGATTAAATCAGTACACAGGTGGATGCTCCCCATCCTGTCGGATATAATCCCTTTTTCTCTGCTCACGATCCATCACTAGGGGTGAACTATTTTTAGCGCACAGATCATAATATTATGATAAAAGAAATAAACAAGGGATTAAACTGGCTGTTGCCTGCGATTATACTCGTTTCCTGAAGGAATTGTTCAATTTACCGATATAAAAAATACTCTATGTATTAATTTAGAGTTCGGTGTATCTTTTTGCCAAGTTAAAAAAAAAACCGTCGAGGCAATTGCGGTAAAAATCCCTGGGCCTGAAAGTCCCGAAAAGTACAGGAAAACGAAATGTGCCTTACCAACGCAAAGTTCCTAGTTACTTTCACATTTATAACATTAGGAAGTAGTAAGGATTAATAGAAAAAGTGTTTGGTAGTGAATAACTTGGTAGAATGTTTGAGGAAAGTAACAGTGATCTCATCAATGCAAATCATTGCTTACCATTATTCTTTCCAAGCCTATTTGACGCACTATTTATAACAACAACTCTTTCAATACAAACATAAATCGTATGAAGTAATGTGCAATATTTATGATTAAAGACTGACAGCTAAAAACACAACATTCCTTGTTGGTACGTTAGACGTTGCCTCAGATATAAAAAATAAACAAGAAATAGTTATACGTCTTGGAATAAATATAACAGCAATATAAAATGGTAGTTAACATGGTTTTACTTTTGATGTTTCCTGAAATCTAAAACTAACCAACGTATGTTTTGCAAGCCGGTTCGACTTTTGTTACTCAATCCCTCCAAAAAATATAGAGAAGAATAGAACATATTAAGATAATCAAGGAATGATTTTTCCAGAAATTCACTATAACTACTTAATCCAAAAGATATTTAAAGTACTCTTAAAGCAATAAAAGACGACAATGTAATTAATACTGTAGAGCGTTTTAAAGAACACTGAAATGTGACAAGAAAAAAATATTTTTCCACCTACTATTATTATTATTTAAACCTATTAGAATGAAGTGTATTCTTAAAACAAACAGTGTCATCTTAATGATGATTTTTAAAAGAGTTTATAAACGCTAGTGAGCTTTATAAAGTACCCGAAAATGTGTCAAGAACACATCGTAGAAAATTGAATGATCCGTTAAGTTTTACACCAATGAAACGTTTTATTTGTTTGTTGATCAGTTTTATAGTCCACAATAGATGGACTTCCTCATCAATGAAAATCCGTTTATTTATGTAACTATCTTAAACAGCCGATAAAATACAGGATGTGGAAGAAAGATCATGGGAAATCTTGATATGTCGACATACCTTGAATTCTGATTAAGAAATAATTTATTGCCGAGGAACAAACATTTATAAAAGGACAAAAAGTGGTTGTTAAAGAAGAGTGAAGTTTATTACGAAGACGCTAAAGTTGAATTTTGTAATGTTGGAAGAACGGAAGCAATTTCTCCTTGCTTGAGTAATGTTTAAATTAAAATGAGTATAAAATTAAACAATGATTTTGATAAACATTAACATACGAGAGCTTGACTCAGTCATTGTACTGTAGAAGCTAATATTCGTCAGTTTGAGGACATAACTACAGTCATAATTGAAGTTGATAGAACAAGTAGGATAAAATTATGTAAACAATGCGTCACGTGTACTAATTAATTCTTTTAATTTCTATTTAACTATAATGACTAAGGCACCATAATGTTGTTTAAGAAGTAATGTAATACTAGTTACAATAACGATGTTAAACAGGAATTATAATATTGTATTGGAAAATCCAGAAACATTAAACAAAATACTTTTTGACTAAGTCTAATGCAAATCATAACGACCTGTAAGGAAAGTATCTAAAGACCAAAAATCTCCTCACTACGTCCTAAACCAGCGATATAAATATGTGTGGAATCCCACCTCTAGTTATGTCAACTCGGTCTAAAAGCACGATTAACCAAAAATGTAGAACCTCTTCTAGAATAAGCATGCTGTACATAGCAAAAATGGTAATACGACCAAGTTTCGCCTAAGATACGATGCGAAGGATTAAAGATATTTAAGTGTCCAGACCAAAGACCATTCTAGTAAATATCTTAATAATAAATTAACAGGAGACAATGAAGATAATATATTAAGTACCCAAGGAGAAATTCCAAGCATACTTAACAAAACGCATAGTTTTATCATAACATAGACGGGCTGGTCGTTTTCTAGATGAATCATGAAATAATATTGAAGCGTATAATTATTAAATTCTTTGATTGCAAGCAATTATAATGAGAATATTTACGTGGGCTGAATGACTATATGCCATCATGCTGTTAGTGCATTAAAATATAATTTAAAAGAAAATGCCAGATAGATTTATTTCGCTCTATTTTTCTTGATGCATTTAAAAGGCAATCTCAGGATAATCCTACAGTACGACCACTAGTGTGTGTGTCAAAGTAGAGATGCTTGTCAAGACAAAATGCATCGATATGTCAAACTTGGTACATTTATTTTAGTTTTGTGTATCCCGCCTGCACAAATAAGGTAGTTGAAGTATACTAGAATTGTAAGCGGCTTGAATGAAATTGACAGGAGAGTGGTGTTGGTAGACATTTTGTAAAATTGTTTTGTAAAGCCGCAGTGAAAAAATGGCGCTCATTCTTATTTTAAAAACATCCTTCGTATTGTTTTATTTTCTTTTCAATCAATCCGTCTTTATCTAGTCTAGGGATTGGAATGTTGACGTAAGAAACTCCATGCTAATTCTAGCCTTCTTGGTCTCACTTACGCTATGATGAATAGCGTGGGCTCCATTCATCTTGATCCAAAGTGCTCTTGAATATATTAATAAACGTCTCTTGCAAGGCCGTGGACCAACGGATGTGGCTCTTACGCACTGTTACTGTGAAGATTGATGTTAAATGATCTGTGAGATTTTGTTTTCGTAGTCTTAAGTCCTTAATGCTTCCTTTCGTTATGATTTTAGATCTTAGGGCCAACAGATTTGTAATATTTGACTATGATTTATCGTCAAATAAACTGGGTTTTAAATGAGATATGCGACAGACAGCTGATTCTTTTAATGTCATCTATCTTACTTATCTATCATATTTTTGCCAAATAAACTGTGTGTCATTTGCGTAGCTTCAGATAAAAAAGTGGCTTTAAATTGAACTCAAAGATACCAGTTTAGCATTTAAAGCGATAAGAGGTTGTTATTTCAACACACGAAAATGCAAATACCGTGACGTTTATACAAATCCAATTTAAATTGCTTGTAATTTTTCAGTCATTTAGTAGGTATTAAACGCCTCATTTACGCGAATAATTACGGAATTTAAAAGACTTAACACGACTTATGCCTTTTACAATTACTGGCAAATTAAGATTTTTAATGACAACATATTCTTCTAATAACATCATTAAGTGGCCTCATATCTTTTCCACGAAGGACCATATTTCTGAGAGAAGTATTATCAACCCATTAAGAAAGTGTTATAGTTATTATTTTTTAAATTGGCAACTAAGCTGATAATTATTGTATTATCTGGCTTTGGAGGTAAGCCAAAATAACACAAGCGACATTTTTCCTGTCGTTTAAGTAATAGTCCTTCTCGCTATTTTCTGTCAGGGCAGCCAATTTAAGCGGAGACTATCCATTGACGCTAAAAATATTATAGTGTTTAATTAACTGCCGCACTCAGAGAGCTTTAACCATTCCTTAGGCCATCACTTAGTAATGGTTTTGACAGTTTTCTCATACAAAAATATGTCAAAACTTTACTAAGTGACGGCTTAAGTAATCATTAAATATATCTGAGTACGGCAGTAAGTGTGTTATATTTATGTCTTAACCAGTCTACCAAGGGATTTATCCTATTATTACTCAATACTAATTGGGTGGTGGAGGCAGATTGGCAGTCGCTCCCTGTAAAATACAGCTGCATTCGGTGTACTGGAAGCAGACCCCAAAATAGTTGGGAATAGGTCAAGACAAAGTACCTTGATTCATTATTCTGGCTAGATTATTACCATGAGAGGCATTCGCAGTGTATACTTCACTTCCCAGTTTCTCCTTTCTGTCTTTATTTTATTAACTGAACCCTTCAGAGCTCAGCTTTGTCGCAATGTTCAGAAGTTATAATTAAACCAGCCTGCCTGTCATGATGTCATATCCTAAGACCGCCATACTGTCATGTAGAACCATTGTGGACTTTTACGGAGCTATTGTTTGACCGACTTGTTCAGTGAAGCATTCGTAATGAATTTAATGTGTGTTGTGAGTTGTTGCAAGTTTGTGTGTGTTTGAAATTGATGGTTAAAAAGGTATTTTAGCTAAAATTCAACCTAAAAGAAATCTATAAGTCAAACGACGTAATTCCGATAAAGTCCTATGCTTTTTCTATTGGCTCATAGTACAAAAACAATACAAATTGTATGCGTATATTATGTTCAGTCGCAAGAAACCCCTTATCAATTGCTTTATTGCGACATTTCTAAAAAACTAATTCAGTTGTTGCAAAAAAACGACGTTACTATAAAATCAGCTTTTTGACCAGCGCACCACAGAGATGCAACTTAATACCCCATTCAACATCCAATGTACCTTCAATGGAATTTAAAAGAACAATGACGTAAAAAAAGACATCTAAAAAGACAATGCAATTTAATCTGCCTAGGTATATCCACATGAATAATTTTGACATTTCGCAAACCATCTGCTTACTGCATATTCTTCCGCTTCTCGGAGCAAAATGGGTTACAGAGCATATGGGCTAGTGGTACAGTCCCGAGCACTCATATGTCTTCATATAGCAACTTGTAAGAGAGATTTTTCTTCCTACTGAATCCCTACTATCCTTAAAGTAACTCTGTCTGTCTGTCGCGCTTTCACGCCAAAACTGCTGGACCAATTTAAATGTATTTTAGTACACAGATGCTAGACTATCTGTCAGTGCCTGAAACAAGACATAGGCTACTTTTTAATTCGAAGAAAAGGGTTGTAAGGTGTTTAAAAGGGGAGGATGAAAATATTACTTTAGCTTGCGATGACCGACATTGGTCGCGATAACCGCCATCGGTCGTGATAACCGCACTCCACGCGGGCAGAGCCGCGGGCATCAGCTAGTTGATTATAATTACATAAATATAAATTGTATCAGCGTAGTATTCGACGAGCCAATATGCGTACATACTTGTTTAACTTTGCTCATAGTTAACAAAATTTTGAACGTGAATGTAGATGGCTCTAAAAACCTTAAAAAAAACCGTCTCGAAGCTGTCAGCGTACCAGTAGGGCTGCGTGTTGTTCGAAAGAGATACCGCGGACTCGGCACAAGGGCTAAAAAGGAACATGGTGGTTTTTAGTCAGTAGAAGTCTGATACTCCCTTTCGTTCTGCCCAAGAGCGGGAGGGGTTATTCGATGATTTCCCAAACAATTTTCATATCAAACTAAGTCGAAGTGGTCTCCTAGTATAAAATATGATTGCCATAAACCACTTTATTTTTTGGGTGAAAAATCAGTTTACTATGGAACTCCAATGTAACTCACGCAAAATTACTGTACTCAGTTCAGTGAATATTGGTATCTAAACCAAACATCGTTGCCAGTTGCACGTGGCATTAATATCGGGCCGGAGTTTATTTACCTCTCGTATGTAGTTATTAGTATGTTTGTCTGTTTGTATGTATTGATAAAACCTTTGAACTAGTACGTAGATTTGTACTGTAGTAGAGACAATTCGTTTTGTAGTATTACTCATTAATCGTATTATGTAATTAATGCGATGTGTTATAATTAGAAGGTTATGAGAAAAACAAATGCCAATCGCAAAAAAAAAAACGTTTAGTATAAACGTCAAATCTGTCAAATTGTAGAATTTAACTTTATTAGACTTTCAACTTTATCGCTACAGCATTAGGTTCAATGTGAATTGAAAAAACATTACAGTTTTGAAAAAGTGATGTTCTCGCGACAGTACATTTTGACCCTACTTCAACAAAATTAGTCGCTTAGCACCTAATTCATTTAATCAGGAACATCTCGTTAGGTTAAAGTGCCGCTCTAAAACCTGAATGCGCTTTTGATGTGTAACCTAACCACTTTAAATAACTTACCTGAAGTTCTTTACTGCTTTAATGAGTTTTGGGAGTGCAGTTTTAATCAAATTATGGCACTATAAAACTTAAATAGACACCGATTTTTCAGACATTTTGTGTGTTAGGAAAAATATTTCTCATTATTTTGAAAAGCCAGAGTACGGAATTTCTTGTTCTGAGTGAAGGGTTATTTCTTTAACACGTCGTTATGAGTTATTTAATGTAGTCACAGAATTTTAATGAGTAAGAACATTTGTCCTAAGTGGTAAAACAATTCTTTTCAATAAAAAAACATGATTGTTAATTGTTAAGGTGAGTCTTAACGATTAACAATTATGTTTTTTTATTAATGCTGCTTGTTATTTTAGAATGGTACCTATTCACAAATACTAAGCGGAAATAATTCCGTTGATATAACTTATTTTAAGCTAACTATAACTATAACCTGCAAACTTTGTGCGCGTGAAATAATTGTAAAACTATTATTTCCCTGTTTGAATCAGATTTTATCAGTAAAGCCAAATCCAGACCGCCTTTTAAAATCGGTCCAGCAGTTTTGGAGATTAGCCGGAACAAACAGACAGAGACTTCATTTTTATTTTTTTGCATAGTTTTCAAGCTTTAACAGATTACAATAAAACTTGTTTGTTAACAAATGTTGTTAAACGATGCGATGGCTATCCTTGTTTACAAGTATGTCCATTCACATTCTCAAAAACTGCTGCTTAATTTTTAGTGCATTCTCACTTTACCAACTCGAGACACGACCCTAATTATGAATTATTTTTTACTATATTTTACTACATGCTAATTGTATTCTAGAATACTGAGAAACTGTAAAAAGGGGCCAAATTGAAAATAAAAGAAAAGAGCTCATAATAACTAACCGCCACGGGGCAAAAATTCTAACGTTGGGCTGCTACTGAGGAAAAAACCTAAAGAAATAACTAAATCCCTAATAATTGGAACTAATTTTACCTGATGCTGTTATAGAAACTTACCGCTTCCTCATTAGCGATTTCCTACAAGTTATTAGTTCAGGTAGCTGTACTTAGATGCGGTTTATTACTTTGATTGTCTGTTAATTCGTTTATTACGGAAGATTACTATTGGGCCTAATTAAATAATTTAATAAATTGTACCTACCTGGCCTAATTTGGTTTCTAAGATCAGCTAAAGTTATAATAAAATAACAATAAAGTTTATAGATGATAAGCTTAGGTAGTGATTTAGAATAGTTATGTACCTATAGCTTAATGTATAATTAATAAAAATAATATTAAAACTAAATTGGGTTGGTCTAACTGCGGTACTCAGAGATATTTAATGATTACTTAAGCTAAGTACAGGTTTGACATATTTTTGTATGACAAAACCTTTACTAAGTAATGTCCTAAAGTAATCATTAAAGCTCTCTGAGTGCGGCAGTAAGACTTTCAACTAAAGTTCAATGGCGGTTAAGATTCTAAGTCATTCCATAATATAATACTAATTATTTGAACTGTCCAAAGTAGTACTATTTTATTTGTTATTTTTTGTTTGTTATTTCCTGAATATATATAAACTTTTCGGTATTCCCCTAAAATCGACAACAAGACGTATTATTTATCGCTCCACTTACGTCAACAAATTGTCAAAGATTTGGACTGAATATCACAAGTTTTTTATTGCTTTTATTTCGTAACAAATACATTTAAATCAATTATCATAAACCTTATTGACTAGTAGAGCGAGTATTGCAATGTTTTGCACGCGAACACTTGCTTAAGTGGTCGGGCAAAAAGTACTAAGCGCCAATGAACCAATAAACGTTTAAACTTTTGACATGCATTGGTGCTTAGGCAATCTAGATAGTTTAGTACCAAAACATAAGTAGTGATTGTTAGTGTGGTAACCTTCGAAAGTAGTCTATGTGTATAAAATGATTTTATTTTATAATTATTTTGTCTTGTACAATTACATTTGAAGGTTTTTTGATCAGTGTTTTGTTTCGAGTTGAATAATATGAATAAGGCGAATAATATTAGCCAAGTTGGTTTTTCTCGATAACACCACAATGTAACTCTAAGTAAAACTTAAACCAATAATCAGCTTTTAGAAGATTATTTTAAGAGCTTGCCCTTATTTGTTCTAAAAGGTCCTATTTCCTGAAATCTTACACACATACAACTCTTAACTTTAAGTCATGCGTATTTAAATATCTATTGTCAGATGTTGACCATAATTATAAAATTCTCCTTAATCTATTATACGAAAGTGAAACTCACTGACCCCCATCCAGAACATGTAGCATAGATCAAAGTCTACACGCAGTAATTAGCGGGGTCACAAAATGTCAATCACTCATCCAAACAGGACGGAATTTATGTCATGTCCGCGTTGAAAGTATTCAATTGATCTAAATATAGTGCACAACAGTAGATACTTACATAGACTTTTGATTTGAGACACCAGACGACCTTATATAAGACCCTAAATTAAGTCTTTCCACTCGAGTCACGTTTAAGACATTTTTGACAACTCAAATAAATAGAAATGACAGATTTTTGACAGCAGCGACATATTGTAATTTCGTAGTTTATAACCGCTATTTAGGTGAGAAATTCCAAGTTCAGGTTAGGCGATGTAATAGTTAGCGATGATAAACTCTGAAAGGACTGTAGAGTGTACTTAAGTGGATACGTCACATTTTGACAGCTGTGTCATAGATGTCATTTTTGGCTCGGGGATTTCCCTAACCCAAGAGGACCTGAAAGGAAGGAGTGGTTGAGACCTTGCATTACCATAATGTGTCTGGAAAGGGTGACTGAAAAACATATAATAGAGTCACATTCTTAACCACGAAAATGCGTTAATCACTAGTCAACATAATCTTTAAATAGTTAATACTACCAAAACTTACAAAAAAAATGTCTTGTTATGACTATTTAATTGTTATTTGTTACGTGACATGTCGAAATCATAAATGTTATGATTTCCGTGTGGCTCTAAGATTTCGTGACTGAAACTGCAATATTAATTATTGACGTAAAACAATATAAAATAATAATGTAGTAGTGTTTGGACACAAAGTATTTGTTGTAATATTGAATTGTTACAAATTAAAAATATTAGATAACTAGCGGACCTGGCAGAACGTCGTACTGCCCGGACAGCAGCGCCACCTACCGGGTCCAAGACAGCAAAATCCCCATAAACAAAATGATCCGCCATATATTGAATTCATTTGTTACAAAAAATGTGATAAATGAAGAACCGCTCCACCGATTTTGTGCAAACTTTACATAAACCATCTACTAAAAAGTCTGAACAAAGCCTAAACATTTGGTTTGGATAGGTGAGCCCGTTCTTGAGTTATAAAATTACAACGAAAAGGGGCATTGATTTTTATATAAATAGATAATACAAACATTTAAGCATTCAATTCTAATTCCCGTTTTTACTAAGCATCGCTTACATGATAATTATAACAATGGTGGAGTGAGAACTCTCGATGCGTTGAAAATACAATAGAGCATTTTTATGTAGGCTTTCATTGAAGTGTTGTTTTCTTCATCAAAGTTTGACCACCCAATACTGAGAGTAGCCCTATTCTTTTCCAAATCCCAAGAAAGGGTGGCATTGTCAAGAATTAGTAAAAACTACGATTCTAAGCAACAAATTCTCCGGAATTAATTCTTATCTCTTTAGTAAATAAACACTAAAAACCAACTAGCGATACCATCTATGTCATTAATAAGTCAACCACTTACCTCATTACAAGCCTGTACCAGCAACTTGAACTCATTTACATTGTTGATTAGTTAGAGAAACTGTTCACAATTCAATGAGCAACTGTTGGCAAGAAATAAAGAAAAAAAGGAAAGAAAAAATGTACGTAAATACACAAGTCGTTGGTCGATAAAGTAGCAGTTTATTGCAATTCCTTGTAAACAATGTATTAACATAATTTATATGTATGAGCTGGTATTACTGGAGTGCTTTAATTATTGGCTTACTGCTGGTCTTTTTATATAGGTAAAGGGGCAACCCTGAAAGCTGCAGTTCAATTTGTTGGTTACTGTCAAACTTCCGAACATACTGCTTAATATCTAAAAATGCTATGTAGATTCTGATGAAAATAACTGGCTAACTGCAGACTTGCACTGACTTGATGGGTTTTGACTGGCCTGTTGGTCTAGTGGTTAGTGACCCTAATTGCTATGCCGGAGGTCGTGGGTTCGATTCCCACCCAGGACAAATGTTTGTGTGATGAGCACGATCATTTGTTCTGTGTCTGGGTGTAATTTATCTATAATATGTATGTATTTAGAAATATATAAGTATGTTTACCAGTTGTCTAGTACCCATAACACAAGCTCTGCTTAGCTTGGGACTAGATGGCGTTGTGTGATGTTGTGGAATATTATTATTATTATTATTATTATTGATATAATCGTGAAATAAAAACGTATAACCCAAATATCCATATATAGTTTATTTGATTAATTACCCATCAATGGTCACTACTTCTGTTAAGTTTCGCTATCTACCAAGACGGAGACGAGCTGTGTCGCGGTCATCAATCACATGACTTGATATCCACATCTGTTATTTCATCGTCTCCGCTCTGCTCCGCTCCACCTCAGTGGAACTGCAGCCTTATTGATTCAATAAAAGTTTGTACTTTTTTCTTTGTGGTTTAAATCAAAAGAATTAAAATAAACTTATTTTAGAATATCTTAATTTTTTTAAATCACGAAACTGTTGTAATTTCGATTTTAAAACATTAAAAAAATAAACGACTGTCTCCGCCCGGCCCTAGGCAATTTCGTTGCAGTACAGTATCATAAATCTATCAAGTAGTAATTGGTTGCCATATACCGAGTTACGGCAGCGAGGTTCCGACTGATTGGTCATGTGTGCCCAAGGACAGGAAGCTCATTCTGTACGACCATTGACTACTAATATCCACCTACATGCAACACTCTTATCGGTATAATTATTGCGAAATCTTTACTTATAATAAAATGTTTTATCCTGAACTCCTGACTGACAATCCACGTACACCTCAAACTACTGGACAGATCGGGATAAAATTTTACATACATATAGCTTTTATGATGTGGGCTTCCGCCAAGAAAGGATTTTGAAAAATTCGATCTCTACATGGGTGAAATAGAGGTAGAAAGTTAGTATGAAAATTCGTCAACAGACAAAGTTGCGGAAGTCTGCTAGTATATGGATGACGTCAGGTTTACGAACGTCATGCATTTAGTATTCATTTGTAAGCAAAATGATGGGTAGTTAAGACTGTAGTGGTAGTAAAGTATTGTAGTAACCACTTTTTTTGTTTGGAGAATCAGGAAGCACAGTTTAGTCGAAGTTAATGGTAACCTTATCTATAATGCATTACTTTCTAAAAGAAGAAGCGGCTATTGTTTAGACCGTGGGCCTAGTGTTGTGTATTTTATAGTCTATTTGAAAAGAAGTAAATAAAGGTCCAATCACCAATAACATTCTATTCGAAAATATCATCATGGTGCTGATCAATTAAATAAACAAGATACAGCAGTTCTAAAATACCAATTATTGCCATGCTTAAAATTAATCAGTTTGAATTTTGACTTCTTTTGTATGGCCACTTCAGTTCAACTCGATACGTTGTAGGTACATACTGCTAAACCGGACTATGTTTTTAAATCTCGGTCAATTGGTCTTCTTCTGCCATTTAACTTATAGGCAGTTTTTAACTAAGGAGCTCTGATTTATTAGAGCTTTAATACATTTTAATTATCTTATGAAGCTCCCAACGATGTTAGACATACATGTATCTAAAGACAACAATAATTTATTTAAAGAATGCTTTCCTGAATAGGTCCACAGGTAGAAGATTGCAGATCTAAAGGTCAACCGATTCAACCACAGTTCACGCTTCCCTGGTTGTAATATAAGGGTGGTGAAGCTTTAAATAGCCTCCTATGCGCTTGAGTTGAGCTAAATCAATCGCATATACGACTCATAAAATGGTCACAAAGTGGCAATTCATAATTAATTAACGTGTATGTGTATGTGTGACCATTTTAAAAACAAACGTGATTCGTTTTATCCACGTGAAAAATTTGTTTAAAACATAGATATTTCTACTAGAAAAAAGCCATGCCCTTTTCTAGCAAAACAGACATCATACGAGTAGTAGTACGTCTGTAATGAACACAACACTTATCTTGCATTGAGGTCGCGGTGGCATCTGGCAGTGACAGGGGACTAGCCGGTGTAATGTGTGACTGGTATTTATTTTATAAAGGCAGTCATTTATTGTTTCCAATCCCTTAAAAACAGTTGACTTCTATTGATGTCTTCTGAATCTTTTGGAATGCATTTCAAAATTTTTTCATACATGCGGGATGTATGAAAAAATTGTAGAAAAGAATTTAGGTGTAGTATAAAATATGTGTAAAAAGAGTGGTCGCGTTTGTGACAAGTCTTTTATTGGTTTTCAATCTTGTCTCACGTCATTTTAGAGTCCCAAAGTTACGTGAAAGAAGATTGAACAATTAATACAGTTGTATTAATTGTTCTTTTAACTGTAAACTGTTGTTCTATTAGGATTTTTTTAACCCCCTGGGGCTATCATTAATATCTCTGCCGACTGAACCTCTATTTCTTTTATGACCCTAAATCTTGGCCGGTTTTCAGTAATTATTCCCTCAACAAATTTCTCGTCATCAATGTTCCAAACATCGTAAAAATTATTTTCTATTCGTCAGTTTTCACGACAATTTACACCCAGGCTTCTTCAGAGGCGGGAATAAATTTACAAGTTGATAAGTTCTAACGCGGACGACGTCATGACATCTGCATATTCGCTTCCCAACCTGAATAATTCTGAGCATATGTAAACACGTCACTTTTTATTCCAGATGAAGAGGTAAATTTCAGCATTTAAGATTGAAATCGAAAAACATGGTAGCGAGTTAGTTTAAAGCTATGCAATGTAATGTTTGTTTAGAGGCATTTTTATCAACTTCGTAATTGATTTAATGAGGGTTGTTAACTAAAAAAATCGAATCAGTCCGTCAGATACGTGTTTTTTCTTTTTTCACGTAAGCAAACAATGAAGACGATACAGTGCTTTGAAAACTCGTGTGATGTCATAATCTAAGACATAAGTATGACATTTTTTAGCGGTTAGTGACGTCACAAACTCCCACTCAAATCTTCGACGCGTTTTATCTTCGTAATTTCTTATTGATTTGATAAAAAAAAATACGTATGCAATATTTTTCGATAATCTAACATACGGACTAATTAGAATCACATTTTTTTAAGTCAGTAAACATCCTTACTAATAAATTGAAATATAGAAACACGTACATATTTTGATATTGGATTTTTCCATCAATCTGTGCCCAGTTGATGGCATTAGGCTCAGCCTCTCTTAAATGGGAGTTTAACATAACTGCCAATAACTGGCGTAATGTGGGTGTTTTATTAGATAAATCTCTGCCTAACCCTTCGGGAATTACAATCAGCACCGCTGCTCTCAAAACGGTGAAGGAAAACATCACGAGGAAACCGCCATGTCTTAGAACCAAAAAATTCGAAGACATGTGACATCTACCAATCCGCACTGGGCCCGCGTGGTAGATCACAGCCCATTCCCTCTCAAAGAGAGGAGGCCTGTGTCCCAGCAGTGGTAACATTAATAGGCTGTTGATGATGATGATGAAGTTTCAATGTATTGGGAATTCTGTAATATACACAATTTCATATTATTTGCTCTTACTAAAAATTTGTAGTCTGAATCGTTGTGTAACAAACAACGCAATTCAGTTACAGAGTCCCCAAATTGAAGGTCATATTGATAAGCATGGCGAAAAAACGAGCTAAGTAAATACAGACATCGTTTGAATTCATGGCCGTGCATTCATTGATAAATCGTTCCTGAACTTTTTTTCATGTTTGTAAATCATTTTGAAAGGCACGTAACATCATACCAATAATCTCTGAAGGGAAAAGGCAGATATGTGTAGCAAAAAAAGTACACCTATATTTCGACAGTTATATTTAAGTCCCATTTTACTCCCCCCCCCACCCTTAAACTCAAGGGGAAGATTTATAAAACAATGGTTAGACCTGCTGTCGTGTATGGATCAGAATGTTGGGCCACAAAAGGGATAAATGAAAGGCAATTGCATGTGGCTGAGATGAGAATGCTAAGGGGGATGTGTGGTGTGACGCGAATGGATAAAATAAGGAATGAGTACTTAAGAGGAAGTCTGAAAGTGGCGCCGTTGAATGAAAAGTTGTGTGGTAATCGTTGGTGGTATGGACATGTGATGCGAAGGAATGAAGAAAGTATTGTGAGGAAAATGTTGGGTATGAATGTAGATGGGTATAACAGTAGAGGAAGACCAAAGAAACGATGGATGGGCTGTGTGAAGGATGATATAGCTAGGAAGGAGGTGACTGCTGACATGACGAGAAATAGAGAAGTATGGAATAAAAAGACATGTTGCGCCGACCCCAAATAAATTGGGATAAGGGCAGGAGAATGATGATGATGATTTAAGCCCCATTTTATAGAGGGCGAACCTATGACCATCAACCGAGCACAAATCCAAACTCCGTGAATGCTAAGGGGTGAATAGGTAACCCAGTAGCTGTGTTGTGGAGGTCAGATAGGCAGTCTCTCCATATAAAATCATCAACATCAACATCATCAGCCTATATTGTTCCCCCCGCAGGGACTCAGGCCTCCTCTCAGGAGATTGATGGGCTATAATAATCTTCCACGCGGGCCCAGTGCAGATTGGTAGATGTCACATATCTTCGTGTTTTTGGTTCTAAGATATGCCAGTTTCCTCTCCTTCACCGTTTTGAGAGCAGTGGTGTTGAAATAAATTTCACAAAGTAATGCGCCTGCCTAGGTTCTAACTCACGACCAACTTTTCGTAAGTCGGGGCCGCAACTTGGCCACCACTGCTCCCATGTAAAATACTGGGATTCAACTGCATCCGGTTAGGCAAGCCGACCACAAAAATGGCTAAGCCTAGCCGATGATGTAAAGCATCTATCAAAGTTGAATGGATGATGTAGGTACTCGCTTATCCGATGCCCACGTCATGCGATGAGTCGATGACACAGGATTTGATCCCACTGCAGTATTTTTTATTATATTATTATTCTGTTAAATAATAGTAATAATTATTAGTCACGTGTTCCACTGCCTATTTGTTAGGAATTGTGGTTTTAACTTCCAGTGATTGAGAAGGCCATGTGATAGTTTTGAAATGGTGAGGAAGAGAACCATGGGTAGGGTCATAGTTGAGTCATATTGTTATTTTATATTAATTTATTAATATTGGTATGTTATTGTGCTAGTATACCAAAGGCTGAACAATTAAATCCAGAGTTTCCAATATCAAATTTCCGTTTACTTAGGTACGTACTGAAAATTTAAATTAAAAAATCTTCATTTTTGACACAAAAGAGTACACGGTGTTATAAAAAAAAATAGTAATATCTATGTGCTGCCTTGCTAGGCACACATTTAAGCGTATAAAAACGTTGTTGTAGGAATAAGAAACTAAGCAAGTACTTGAAAAGATCGCATTATATTTTATACTAGCGGACGTCACGCGGTTTCACCCGAGTGTTTCCCGTTCCCGTAGGAAAACAGGGATAAAAAGTATGCCTATGCCACCCGGGGATAGTGTAGCTTTCCAACGGTGAAAGATTTTTTCAAATCGGTCTAGTAGTTTTCGAGCCTATTCGTTACCAACAAACAAATCTTTGCTCTTTATAATATTAGTGTAGATTTGTTTCTGGAAACTGAAAGTAGTTCAATATTGTTTCTCTGAAATCGCATCGTAAATCTATCCAACTTTGTAAATCACTGAAATAGAGTTAAATATTATTCTAATTTATGTTAAACATTTGACGTTTACGTCATGTTTTGCAAAGATGTATGGATAATCTAGACAACATTGTATTTATTTCCTAGAAACATTATTTAAAAATATTTGACACACGGGATTGTAGGTTTATTAACTTATAATAATTATATTCAGTAGCGAACCTATTGATTTCTTTCTATTCTTCACGATGGAATTGTAATTTTCCGAGTTTTACTCAATTGTCTTACATAATTATTTTCATTTAGTTTCCTATGCATATAGGTAAAGCAATAAAGCTCAAAAGTTCGCGGATTAATCTATCAGAGTCTCAAAATAAAGAAAGAGATACCGTGGCACCGGAACACAAGGGGCTAACAGGAACATGGGTGGTTTTTAGTCAGCGGAAGTCTGACACTCCTTTCCGCTCCGCCCAGAGCGGGAGGAGTCATTTGATGATTTCCCTCCCACCAAAAAATATTTGTGTGTTCAAAATAAAATTTCAAATACGAACTTCTAAAAACTGCAACACATTTAAACTGCAACGAAAATTATCCAGTAAGCTTTCACATCTCGTAATGTCTTATTAATTAATCCATGTCAAGTGCCCATCTTTATTTGACATTTGCTCTCCACATGCATTGCGATCGTACCAGCTGATTACCGATTTCAAGAACTGTTTGTTTTATTTACTTGTATTGCGCAGGCGACGTTTGGGGTCTTCCCTTCTGAGAATACCGTTCTGTTTTTGTTTATAAAGGAGTGATCCTACTTGTCACCTATAGATTGGAATTTGGAACTGGTCATTACGATTGATTTTTTTCTGCTTTTTGATTCGGACGACAGCACTTGGCACTTCTTCGAATGGTTTGGGCCCCGAACGTCAGAAACGCAAAATGACAGATTAGCAAATCGTCAAAAACGCATAATGCCAGGTGTCCCAAAATGACAAGGGTTTGGGCGCAAAACGTCAGAAATGCAAAATGACAGATTAGCAATATTGTCAGAAACGCAGAAATGACAAGATCTGATAATGACAGATTCGCGTAATGACAGATTCGCATAATGACAGTCGCAGAATGTCAGATTCGCAGGATGACAGTTTCGCAGAATGACAGATCAATCTCGAATAAAATAAAAATCATTAATGAATATTAACAAAAAAATATTATAATTATCAGGATTTGCTTATATTCCGTTGCTGGAAGAGTAGCGGAAAACCTAAGTAACAATGGATGGACTGTGTGACATAGAGACGTATGGCAGTAAGAAATAGATACGTCAACTACAAATAAATTGGGATCAAGACAGGAGAATCATGATGAAAGCTTTTTCTGACGGTCTAAAGACTCTCTTATTGTCGTAATAACCTGAATACTAATGCGTAGAGTTATTGTGCAGATGTTGCACCTGATTGTGAAATTGTATGAAGTCACTAAATGACCTCATACAATCACTTGGTCGGCGCAATACAAAAGACGAAAATTTATATGGGACAGTTTTTTGTATGCGACGTTAAATGGCAGTATGAACGGATTTTTAAACGTTTTCAAGTGGATCTGATAAGACTTGTTGAAAGATTCTGAAAGTTTACTTAGATAGGATTTTTTAACCTTGCGGGATCCCTTATACTATAAAGGATAAGTACCTACATATATTTTTTTTTACTTTTTCGTGTGGGTCGTATAATGGTATTTTTACGACACAATTATCAGCTCAAGCTAAACATGATTTTGCCATTGAAGGCAACAATAAGCGGCTTATTGATATTGATCACCATGCTTGGAAAATACCACACAAACTTTGCTGAGTATACTTAAGGAATCATTGATAAACGTCCTCTTTTAGAACACCCAAGAGTAGAGGTAGTTGGATTGTACGTAATTATTTGATTGAAGCGGCAAAGTCTGCTGTCTTCATAAAGATATTTTACCAGCCTCCCTATCTGTCAAACATAACTTCACTTCAGTGATTTCGGCGTGAAAACGTTGGCCCGTCGGGGCTACGGGTTGTTCGCAAGAGATACCGCGACCTCGACATAAAGGGCTAGATGGAATATGGGTGGTTTTTAGTCAGTAGAAGTCTGACACTTCCTTTCGCTCTGCCCAAGAGCGGGAGGGGGTTATTTGATGATTTCCCACACCAGATCTATGACTTGGCAGTCCACGGTCACCCCCATAGTCACCCCCCTAGGCAACCACTTCTGATATATAATTAATAGTATCGTTCAAGTATAGTAATATTTTAATTCTCATTTAAATTCACCTGAGCACATGCACCTTTCCATAAAATCATTTCAAACGTCAGCGTTTCTGTCCAATAATACTTCATAGCAAAAGCAGTATTAAATCAAAATGACACTTGATCAAAATCACAATGTCCATGGTAAAAAGCTGCCGACACTCACGTAGCTTGACACGTAGACTGACGGACGCCTTGCAAGGAGCTAACTCATGTATCCAATATGGACACAGCACTGCGATTCATGAATAGAATTTGTATAAGTAGAGATTGGTGCGACTGACAGCGGGTAGACGGGGATGTACTGTCATTGTCCAGCATTGCCTGACCCCTCGTATAAAGAAGAAGGGGGGGCAAGTGGTATGAGAAGAGAGGTCAGGTAATGCTGGCCTTGGGCACTGGCTGTACTAGGGGGTTATGACGTAAGAAGAGAGTTATTAGTAACCTATTAATAGTAAGGAACGGTTCGACAATGACAGTAGTGATGTCACTGAAACTGGAATGGCATTTGCAACAAAAAAAACAGATGGTGAAATGAGCTGCACGTTTAGAAGTGCGAGTTTTGTCATAAAATCTAAATATCGTTGCAAATGGCATGATATCACAGAGTTCCTGTTTTTTTTAATAAGCTGTAGTGCCTTTTCTACCTTTACATTGATACTATATGTATTTTTGGGTAAATGATAGGTAAGTGGATGATGGTGCTTTCGCAACTCGCTTGCAGTGGAACCTTTCCTAACACCCAGGTAGGGACACGCCTAGTCCTTACAATAGCGTTTGAATACTAAGTCGAGGTCTTAAGTGATATGTAAATGTTCCCTTTTTGTATTATAATACACTGTTAATGTCACTTCCTTGATATGGAGTTTCACGTTTCTTTATTGAGATGCATTATTAAGTGATAATGAGGTTGTATGGAAATTAATTGAAACCTGCTTGGTTCTTAATTTGTTTTTTTTCTTTTCGAATGTTGTTACTGTCTGTTTCGTGTCTGTGTTTTGAAATTGGAACTTGATTATTTTCTAGTACAGTCCGTTCCCAATTAATTTAGCTACTGATTTGATTGTCAAAGACAAAGTGTATTTTTTTTATTTTCGTGCTTTAAAAATTGGTTGCTGTCGGAGGTAAAATAGGAGTACCTATACTTTAATTAAGTATAGTATTGGTTTTGTTCAATGTTTTGCCTATATTATATTATATCCTACATAAAAAAAAAATATGTAGAGGTAGACTTAGTTAACACCATATTGCCTACTTACCAGTTGGTATTTAGATAACGCAGAGACAAACTGTTGCAGTTTCGAAAATAAATTCCAAGGTATTTTCAATAAAGGGATTATTCCCATTTGCAATAAACCCTCCAATATGTCTGTTTCCAAGTACGACGGAAATGAAAAAGTTAATTTCGTTGATTTAGCCTTTTTGTTTAGTGTGTGATTGTCACTGTTCCCTATGGCAAAACATTGAACATTCAATGTTTTGCCTTAAGGAACAGTCTACCTCTACATATTTTTTTTTTATGTAGGTCCTCTCGCAGTTCTACCCTTTATGGATGTAAGACTACTCAACCGGATTCTTTTTGATATTATTTTGTGTCAAATACACAAAAAACAAATATCGGATTTTACACAATGATTGGGACTGTAACTTCATCTATTTACAGTACAAAAATGCCTGTGAAAAAGGTTTAATTGAATGTATACTCTTTTCATTGTCACTTTCATATCTATGGTAACTTTGATTTTTTTTGACTGCCCAACTGCGGTTTACCCGTTAATAATAACAAGCTATTACAAACATTATGTCAAGTTACGTCTTCTTATAAGCCTCCATTATAAATTCCACTTTCGTATCATGTAACTACAATATACTTCTTTGTAACATTTATTCCCACAATTAACATACAATGGCATATTCACCAGATAAATGTCTATATCTGGCCAAAGAACAATGAATGAAGAATCTTATGATTTGAGAAAAAAAAAGATTTTCTATTTCAATGGGTTAATGGTTATTGTTGCGGCCTACCTTTTTATTAACTTTAAAGCTATGGTTTGACTTGAGCGGTGTTGAATGTCGTAACCGCGCGGGATTTGGCGCAAAACACCAAATTCAAGTTAAAATTCGTTTATTTCGTGAACACAGGGATACATACCAAAGTTGTTAAAATAAAACGAGGTCCTTGCTGTGTCCCGCCAAAAGGCATACAAAATATCAAAGGTATTAAAAACACACTATAAATTCAAAAATAAGGAGGTACCATCACAATAATGATAAATCATGTCAACATCAGATAAAATAATTCATAAAATGTCAAAATAAAATTTATAATATGAAAAAGATTTAATTAAAAAAAAATAATAATAGAAAATAGAGAATTAAGATTTGTCATTTAAATATTCGTCAACAGAATAATACACCTTATTACTTAACAGATTGGACATTTTTCTTTTGAATTCGTTAATGTTTGTACAGTACGATCAAATTATCTTGACAGGTCTGAACATAGGCTCTGCGAACTTTTGCGCATGTATACTCGCGAAGGAAACTGTTATTGCCAGATAAACAAATATACGATCAGAAAATACCTAATACAGTGAGAAAATACAAATGAAATAAATATCAAAACACTTTTAGATACCTAGTCTACATTTTTAACTCCATTTTCTTTTTCCCCTTTCATAAACTGAGTTAAATCGTGAATAATTTTTCTCTCCTGGCGATTTAAAACACTACTAAACTTTGGTGGCATATTTGACGAAATAAGTGCCCACTAACTTTTCTAACAAATAATAAAAAATAACAGTAAAATTAAAAACAACAAACAAAAACACAACGAAAACTTTTCTAATCGAATGTGCTCAAGACAGAGATAGCAACAAAAACACCAAACAAATGCTGTCGTGTGACTGAGATATAATACCTCGTACCGAATATTGCCGAACTTGCACGAAGGTCACGAAGTTAACAAAAAGAGATGTGCATGTGCATGTGCAATGGGTGTCGTTTAATCGATTATTCTTTGAATCGATTGAAATTAAGTAATAAAAAGATGTTTCTATTCAATTTTATATTGAGGTTTTAATATTCGTAAACATTCGTTATTCAAGAAGTCTGTAACAGATTTCTAAAATATAAGTAAATCATGTCTTTTAACAAAGGAAACATAATGTTACTATACATTTTTTTTGTAATAAAGGCGAAAACTCAATTATTAATGATTAAATTCACTTTATTAGTTAATGTATTCACTTAAATATCTTCTAAACACTAATAATAACGTATTCCAAATAAAACTAATCGATTACGATATTTGATCGTTTAAAGGATTGATTGTGTTTATGTAAGGTGCATCTCTAGCCTTGACTACCGCCCTTCGAACTTCACCTCATGTCACCATTTGGTTCCTAATAAATGTTATTGTGCAGCGTTCTGCACGAAGTTCGGACCTGCCAAGATAATTTGTTCGAACTGTAGTTGAGATAATATATCGTGGTAACTTAGTACTTATATAGTTATTGACACATTTGGCCAATTATGTTTAAGTCCCATGTAAAAGGGGGCGAGCGTATTGCCATTAACTGGGCTTAAATGCAGACCACGTGATTGCTTTTTTTTTTGACAAGCTGTCAGTTTCAATGTTTCCAGGGCTGTAGGGCATACACTCGGCTTACCTGATTCTTTCAAGGTATTTGGTAGAATCCTAAATATTTAATTACAATAATGAGGCTGACAGCTCTTGACAGTAAGCTGAGACCGCTTGGCTGAGCTTTGAGCTCAATAAATTTGAACTTTAATAAAAGCTCTTGAACGCGGTTTCTGATCGCGTTCAGTTTCATTGATGCACTCTTACCGTTAAAGTACTTAACGGAGGCGAGACTGAACGTCTTGTCTCAAATCCCGCGCTCGATTCGCCTCAGTGTGGCCTGGCCTTTACTTTTTTTAATGCGTAACAAAGTAGGTGGAATTAAAAAGAGGTTATTCATAACATAGTAATGCGTAATACTAATTCAGTCAGTTGCCGTTTTTGATCATTTGGAAAGTCCTTTCCTTTTCCTTTCCAGTAAGGCTTATGGTATGGATAAGCCCGTTTAGAAATGACAAATTTGTAGTCATTAAAGAGTTTTATCGCATAATGTTTTAATACGTACTAAAACCACACCAAAACATTCACAATGGATGTAAAACTACGCTTATCGAAGGGTAATTTATACTACTTCTAGACCATTCCTGGGAATTTTCTAGTTACGAGTTTAGAGTCAGTTTAAACAAGTATCTTCGTCGTCTTTCACAAATAATAGGATATAATATCGCTATATTTCCATACCTATCCTTCACAAAGGTTACCATAATTATGGCCCGTCCTCACGGCATACCATCACTCGGTAACAAACCAGTCACAATGGTGTGCATAAGCATAATAGACGACTCCTTCCGCGCACGTCTACTAACGCCCGTAACTTCCTGTATACTTTGAACAAACAACTCGGGGTCTTACTATAGGAACTCGAACGATTATGATAAATGTTAATTCGAGTGTGAGTTTTGGATTAAGTAGTTTAAATTTTGTCTTGCAACTTTGATGAAACAAATCATCAAATAATTGCATAATCTAGAATCTTTAAAAGGCAAAGAAGCTTTAGTTCGATCGAAAAAGTTTAAACTGTTAAATGAGAAATCTATTCCAAATAGCGAAACGAGAAGCACTATTTGGTAAAAAGGAGAAAAAGATAAAGAAATGTAGATGGAAGTAAGGATAAAGATAAAAGATATCACACTAATATTAAAAAGGCGAAAGTTTGTAGGTGTGTGAGAGTGTATGTTTGTTACATCTTCACGTGAAAACTACTGAACGGATTTGAATAACATTTGGTACACAGATAGTTTTTAACCTGGATTAACACATAGGATAGTTTTTATCCCGATTTTATTTTCCCGTGGGATAATTTTCGAGTAGTAGCGGGCGAAGCCGCTGGCAACAGCTAGTTAAAGATAAAACCAATAATGATTGAAAATCTGTGCACGTGCTAACAAAATTCATACAAAACAGACTTTTACAGATAGCATTTCAACACATAGACATACAGATTTAAAATATTCTAATCGAGATATTCACGCCACCAAAAAAATATCAACAATAGTAGTAACTAAGGTCAGTTATATAGGTTATTGCTCTTTTAGGCCAGTAATGTAAACAAGTACAACTCGCGCAGGGCTCTGAATCTAGCTACTAGCAGCAAGTTAGCACCGGTCTAAACGAGGCATGGTTGTGTACTGATAACTGTTATTATGTGTTCTAGGTAAATTGCGAAAGTACTGTTGTATGTTGTTGTGTTTTAGATAGAAGTGATGATGAAGGAATGAAATTATCGCAATATAATATGAATAGAACTGTTTCGCCAAATATTTGCAGTGCATTGTTTAAATAAAGGTTTGCCATCGTTTTAGCTTCTATGTTGTCCTATCGTGGAGTAGACGTTTTTTCTCAGCGTCATTATCCTCCAGTCTTTATTCTATTTCGATTTCTACTAATCATCTGGCAAGAACGTCCAGTTAGCCAGCAATTCCATAAGTTGCTTTGCCGATGACGCCCGTTTTCCAAAATCCTGAAAAGCCGAATTATAAAGCCAAAATAGTACCCACCAAATGAGCCAAAAACTGTTTTTGACCCATAGTGAAGACATAACCATTAAATTCAGTGATCAACAACGCTATTGATAAAGCTGAGTCAATTCTTAATGACAAAATTGACTCATGTTCATTAATGGCCGGAAAATTAAAAAGGATTGACTGAATTGAACCTCGTCCTGCGGTTAACGATACGACTGAATAAAAACACAATGCCTCTATGATATCATCAAACAAAGGTAGCAAGTATAGTTACCTAAATGAGAGAAACTTTGATACCTACTTGTGAAAATTAAGAGTCAAGAGCTACATGAAACGATGTGGACATACTGTAAAGTTTGGCACATGATGATGAAAAATCAGCAAATGGTGATTTTCTCAATCATCTTAATTTGAATATGGATGAAGTTATATCATCTGTTACAAGAGAAAACGATATGAACATTGTGCTTTTCACCCGGGCCGAAACTCACACATAAATATATTATTAATTCTGCTTTTTCCACAATCATACATCTTGGTTAAGCCTATTGGAAAATCAGGGTTGTTAAGGAAAAGGTTACCAAGCATTATAATAAGGTCCTTGTTTACATTAAATCTTTACAAATTTTCATATTTCATCTGACAACACTTAACATGTTGCTTCTCTTTATCATCTATAAACCTTTGTGTATACGACAAGGTGTGAGCGAAAGCTTCCAGTATTGGAAAATTAATTATTACTTTTAAATGTGCTTCAAATCTGGACAAGAACAGATTACTTTCATGGTATGTACTTTTATATCCGTTCCATTTACTATCTTACGACACGTCATCATAGTTTTTGGACAGTTGTTAAACAAGTAGGTAAACATAACCGTTCTTTGCATCTTGATTATGGTTGATTCGTCTAGTACATTTTCATTTCTGCAAGAGCCACAGCTTTTTTGTTTTCAGCCGAATTTTGTTCTTTAATCTATCACAGAGAGGACCTGTGAGGCAAGGACTAAACTTATAGAAGACCTGAATGTGGGTCATGTGTCTATTCTTTCCTATCATCAATGATTCCACTGTTGTGTTCTGAACAATCCGCCTCTTCAAACGCGATAAGAAAGCAAACAAATAATAAAGCATTATAAAAGGGGAATATCAAATAACGAGAGTGACAATAATTTGCAACGAATAATAAACAAAAACATTGTTATCCGTGGCATCTAAACCGGCAAAAACATTAATAACAAGATTTGTAATCACATTCCTGCTGGAATTGAAAACAGATAACAGGAATACATGATCATTTTTGTGGTTTCCTTAATATCATCAGGTTTATAATTTAGTTCCATGTTCATTTTGTTGGGTATTTGATTAATTCAAGAACTACGTGAGTCACAAAGGAGTGTTTCTTCAATACGTGAATTATCTATTTTATGTTTAATAGTGATGTCACTGTCAACACTTGGGTTAAGTCATGTTGTGGCGCCGTCTTCATTAAATCCGGTGGCGTTCCGATACATTTTATATGACACTTCCTTACACATTCCAAGAGTAGATAATATTAATTGCTTTAGGTAGTATGAATATGGCTCTTCTTTGAGGATAAATGAGGGAAACATTAGGAAGAAAAAAAGTGACGGAAAGAAAAAAAAGGGCATTTCTTAAAGTAAATAATGAATATAATTCAAGTAAAGTAATTGAACAGCAAGATGCAACAAGTGAAGAAAAACATCAGCTTTTCAAAAGTCCCTTCACTGTTGTAACAGTGAAGCGTTTATGCTTGTTTTGTCGTAGTCAAAATATAACAATCGTTGTTTTAACTTTTGTTTTTAACTACATTCTGCGATGTCGATAATGCAGCCCTTCCTTACCAAAGCATACTTAATCAGATTGTGGTCATTCCAAAATTTACTATTACTAAAAAAAAAATCGGTCTAATTTTGTATAACTGAGAGTACATATTCTCTTTTCCTTTACCTACAATTAAGTTTTATCTTTTTCTGGAAGTAGTGTTTTCTTGGTCTGAGGTTTTTAGCATTGTTTCGGTTAAAAATAAATAACTATCTCATAGGGATTTACCCAATAACTCATGATACTAATGGACATTGTTCTATGGATATAAATAACTAAACTACTGTTAAAATGAATTGAAAACAAGGATAAATAAAATGTTTTGCACTCTGTTATGGCAGCTGGTCAATTCGATCCTTATAAGTATGTAACATATATTTAATTTTTTAGCTATTCTGTTAGATGGATTTTTATGAATCAAAAAATTGCTAGGTTAATGGGACTATTGTTGCTCTGCCTATTTTGTTTCTTTCTATGGGTGATTTTACCGTTAAACAATAAGCTACTTCACACAGCATCACTTGGAAAGTCCTTCTCCTTTATCACCCTGATCTTCACTTATCCTGCCCTATAATTACTTCTAAGACATAATACATCTTTGTCTTTCGATCACTAATTTCTCTTTTATGATTTGCAGGTGTATATTTAAACCCATTGAACTCAATTATTTTATTACTTGTTAATGCAACTTTTGATTTATCGGTTGCTGTAACTGATAAGACGATAATACAGAAAATAGGACACAAAATAAAACAGTAATTCTATTCAAATTAAAATAGTTTGTTTTGTCATTACCATAATCGATACTATTCCACCAACAGTATCCTAAGCATTATTTTGTTGTGCGATAACTCAGGTTGTCGCAGAACTGATCCACCGTTGTAAATTGTGCTGTTTGTTTTTATCAGTGCTGATAGTCTAGGTCTAAATTAATAAAAAATCTATTCTGTTCCCATATAGTCTTGTTGGATCACCGAATATACATAGTAGACGAATGGCCACTTTCAATATCAATAGCAATACAAATCGTAACTCTGTCATCATTCTTACATTTCATTCTGACAATACTCCGGACCTTCTGTTTGCTAGTAACAATATTTTGACAGATACTATTGTTTGTTTAATCGCAGCTTCGGCTAAGTGCACTCATACGGCATCACTGAAATTCTCTTCGATTGTGTTCTTATAGCCATTGTTTGTTGAAAGTAAAAATTATCGAGAATCATTTGAACGTGCCTCACTGTGTTACGCACGTCAACGGATGGTAATTGATATTTGTTTCTTAACGTTTTTGCCTGGATGACTTTGATTCGTTTCGTTTCTCTCAGTTACAGTTCGTTGTGTTTCTCTATACGTTTGTAGGTATTTGGTATAATTTCTTTAATTGCCACCAATATATAATTTGAATTCACACTTTGTTTGGTTCTTCTTCTTTTCTTCTTCAACCTTTGATTCTCTTCTCTTCCAAATCTTAGCACTTTTGTCGGTTTTGTCTCTATCCCGTTTCTTTGGCCACATTAATGAGATCGTCGGTAAACCTAGTTAGTTGTCTTCCTATTTCGTTCGCGGTCTGCATTCCAGCTATAGCTTGGTTTGCTTAATTGTTCCTATAAAAAGTATCCTTTTTAATATAATTTTACTTTGAAAAGGCAGTAAACTGCAGCGAGTTTAAGACAAACGCCGCATAGAATACTACTACCTTAAAGCACTTGGTGCGAATCTGAGAAACTGCAAGAAACAGTACCTATAGGAGACCAGTTTCTAATCATTCTTCAAAACGAGTTATAAATCGCTCGCTTTTTGCTTCAATTGAGCCAAGTGTCTTTCACATACAGTAAGGCAAGTTTTTCACTCACATCCAATCATTCCTTGAATTAACAATACACGACTAAAATGGTATCCTACAGCGAATCCAATTAAGTATCATGGTTAATTGACTCTCATTGACTTTACTTCCTGTCTCGTTTCGCAAGCTGTGTGTACGATGTGTCAGAGAGGGACAGAGTATCGAACTCATGAATGGGAGCTCCATTCGCGTTGACTTGTAAGGTCAATAAGGTGGTTCAACTCTTGATATTATGTTATTAAGGGGTATTAAAAGAATGGAAAGCACACTTGGTAGGAAAGTGAAAGGCACACAAATGACTAATGATTTACGAGATTTTTCGATTCAATTTTCCACCAGTTTTTTAAATTTTTCTTTTAAACAATAGTATCTTTCCATTTCGTTGCAATGCTTATGCCGAGAAACTTATCTATGTATTTTATGGTCCATCACAGATAATGACATTATAAAATAAGATTATCCTAACTTCTCTAACAGGGACACTCAGCTACAGCCTCAAACTTCCCCTTAACACCAAATTGAACGCCCGCATCATCAATTCATTCATATTCTCATTTGGTGTGACAGAGACAGCACATGTCAATTAGAAGAAACAATAACGGCTTGGTAGCATTTATTTTATGATAGTACGATAACAAATAATGAATGAGTTCCTCTCGTAATTTACTTTGTTCGCCAGACTGCTTGAATTCAACAAAATCGGTGCATGCAACTTATTTGCAAGATTTATTCATCGTCGTGTTCTGTTTTGCATATGCAACGGAACAGACTTTGAGGCGATGGAATGGAAAACCAGTATCTTTTAAACCCTTCTTTCTTTGATACTGTTACATTGTTGCATCAAGTCCAGCTATAGCTGTCAGGTGTGCATTTCTTCTTTGTTTAATCATTGCATTATCAAAATTTCATCAAAAATTATGCAATCAGTAGGTATGTCATCCTAATACATCTGTAATTGTTTCGCTATGTACCTAAAAAGCATTTTAGTACATTTTTTACTAGTTTGCAATCTTCTAAGATTACAAGTAACTTGGTCTTTGCTGCTGGTACAACAAGACTGTCAATGTTCTGAATATAAGAATGTACTTCAAATAGGACGACTTTTACATCGGAGCAAACTTCAGCTGATGTCGTTTATACTTATTTATAAGTAGACAGAGTGACCTTGATTATTCCAGCTCCAAAATTAACTCTACAACGGCACAAAAGAAACTATCGTAACTCGCAAACCTCGTCTCCGAATGCAACAAATAGAATTTGAACCAGTACCGTGATTCCTTAGTTATGTACCTATAGCAAAGACATACGGTCGCGTATCTCGAGTTTATTGCTTGTGATACAACTGATAGGGATGATTTATTCTCTTGATTATAATTAATGTTTTCCTTAATATGTTAAATAGTTCCCGTCTGACATTGTGGTCCTTTGGTACTGTACTTTGTATGTATTTGTTTAGCATTATCTATTGGAGTCACGGTCTGTTCGTTCGTTTGTGAACGGAAACATGTTTTATGTAATTGTGTTACTTACACGTGGACATTTTCTTTCGGTGGTTGATTAAATTGTCTTTTCATTTAGATTTTAATAAAGAAGATAGTCTATCTACTACAGTTCGGCATGTTTCTTTAGATAAACATACTAAAATATTGTATTCATTAGATTTTTATGACATCCCTTTGCTCTCTATCTTTTAACTGCAGTCTCATTTTCTGGAACTAATGTTATTACATGGTTTCAAAAGCGGAACACCGGCCCTTTAGATACTATTTCTGATACTCTTTCCATAGGAACTACCGTCTTAACTACATATGTCAGCTGTATTTTTAACTGTCTATCATATTTTGTCATGAAACGTAACGTTTCATTGCCAATACCTACAAGACCAATAACGTCATATGCCTATTCTTTATTAACATCAACACAATAATCAGTACCATTCATAACTACGTCTATATACAAAACACCATCAAGCAGGTTTTGTCTGTCTACGTTAGAACTGTAAACAAACTCCAACGCAAACTACTATTTAGGGTCAAGGAGCCTGTATGTAACCGGTTCCGAAATCGCATCATCTCATTCATGATTTGAGTGATTCATGGCCGTGGGTAGACGTCGAAGGAACGACGTACAATAAATGGTTAAAATGGAAAAACCCTGCTGCATCGTCATTAAAGTCAGATGGTGATGATAGAGCTGAGGTTGAGATGTTTAGAAGAAACCATTTTTAAAAGAGATGGCAAAAACAGTAACGTTTAAATTGTCAATGCAATGCTTAGCTTTTTTAGATATTTATTTATTTACTTTTTATGTACACACAGTAGACACCACAGTACAAAGGTACAGCTTATTTCTCAAGAAATTTCTGCCAGCAGACCTGCAAAAGGAGAAATGAAAAAATAAATGTAGACTATAGTATGTGAGAGGCGTAAAAGAATTCTGTGTGTATGTGTCCTATCTAACTTAACCTATATTTCTTTGTTTAGAGTATTATTTTGTCATATACTTGGACTGTTCAGTTGTAAATATGCATTCTAAGATCCTTATGTGAGGTCTTTAACTTGCAGTACTGAAGCTAAGTCAACTAATTAATTACATTTTATCTGCGAGACTTAGCCATTTCTCGACAAAAGCTTCTACTTAATTCCATTAGTATATGTTCGCCTGCTTGACTAATTACTATCAGCCTAGGCAAACGACATTAGTACGAAATACATAGATTATAATTATAGTAGGAGCATATTATGCTTGGGTTTTATTGATAGCAGACATCAATCAAGCTTACTACCATATTATTTTCTAAGCTAGAAATCTTTGCTAATCGTTTCCGAGGATGCAAAAAAGTGACGATCAGCGGTTTCCTAACATGACGGCATGGCTAGAAGAGGCGTTGTCCTAATCAAGGAATGAGTCACATGAACGACCTACAGGTCAGTTACAACTACCAATATCCGGGTACCATTTAGAATGGGAAGTGGTACCAAGGCCAAACGGAGTCTGGCTAGGTAGACTAACTGTTGATCGGGTAAAAAAAACGTGGGTTTTATTACAATTGATCTGTTATGTTTTTTTAATTTACTTCTCCATTTCTTGTCTAATTGATTAGTTTCGTTGCGGAGTTCTAGGCAGTCGAGTCGTCGAGCAACATTGTTGTTTTTACGAGTAGGTAATTTGGAATAGTGTAGTTGTAAAAAGTTTATCGTATCATTTGTATATCGATCCTAATTAATTTTCTTTAATCGAATTTATACATAAAACGGTCGCAACAGTACATATTTATTCACTTTTCTCATAGTTAAATGTGAAAGTGAATAATAGTAATGAAATTGACAAAAATTTGGCCAAAATATTGAGTGATGTTGAAATTTCCCTATACCTACTCGTAGGTACATTGATATCATAAATTTATTAATCAATTTATCGAGATCAGCATTCAGCTAGCATAAGATAGGTAATGTTTATACAGTTCTTGTAAAGTTTCCATCCTGCCGGAAAAAATGTGTAATAAATATGTATAAAAGGTTTGTTGTGTAGTCTTACTATTATTTACCTTGTGTGAAATACAACAAAGACTGTATTTCTTCAACACAGGTCGACGTAAATATTTTTCTAGTGCACGTGTTTTTTACTCATACTCGTACTAACTACTTACTATTACTCAGGCAGCAAACGTGTTATTAGTAGTATTTTATATTTACGTGGTTTGTAGGTAGAAACATTATAACATCACGCCAGTAGGGATAACTCTGCAGATGTGTATGTACCTACTACCTAATAATACTATTGCCATCAAATGGGTACAAATCCAGACTCCGTGGTACTGAGAAATTTCTGATGGAAAAAATCAATAATACTTTGGCCGCCCCGGGAATTTCACCTAGGACTAGGTACTAGACCATCAAGCCAGTCGCCCAGTCATCAAGATAGGTTGTGTTTACTTTTAAACGACTCTTTGTGCACCATAATTTGAAGGTTTCTCTTATGTAACAAAATACCACAACACTTCCTATATCGCCAACTAAATGTTAAATACCAAAATAATGAGAGTAACTCTGATTTCTCGAAAAAAGGTCAACATCGGCGTCGAAAACCGTACGTAACACAATCAGTTGGCATTACTAAGCATTTTCTACAAATCTGAAAACAACGAGACTGACTTAAAGTATGTCATTAAACCAGTATATTTAAACATTTCAATAAAGCGCTGCTGGCAACGCTAATAAATGAAAATCGGCATAGAACTGTAGTTCCTAATTTCGCCGTAGCTCAAGATTTATTGGGCCTTCTATACACAGTCATTGATTACGGAATGTTACAGCATTTACAAACTATAGTAATAACATTACAAGCAAATTGTAATACTTACATTTTAAATTCGACTTTAATGGGGAGTGTTACGCAATATGACATTTCCTGATTCCTATTTGACGTTTAAATCTTTAAATGTCATAATGCCGAATTGTTGAGACTCTTTGAGTACCTAGTAATAAAAGATGATCATTATTGTCTAATTGTGTGGATGCGTGTGAAATATCTCTTAGAAAGTAGGCATGGAATGGACGTATTACGTTTGAATTTACTATTGTTACTCATAACAGAAGTTTTGCTAAGCACATTGTAATTTTAGTTAGCCTATAATCTTATCAATAATGGACTTTACAATAGAGGAACGGATAAGGCCTGAGTTGTATGCGTACTAAGGTGTAATAGACTCATTGATGCTGTTTTCAATGTCTATTTATTGCTCCAAGTTCCAAGGACCAATATATATATTTATCACATTTTTTGCTGCAAATAGGTAAACGATCTATTTTGACACAACATAACTGTCTACCTAATCCAATCAAATTTCTACAAAATTAAGCTGTTATTCAGCACTTTTTAAACATTAAATAAAAAAAGATAGTACCTTTGCCACTTTTTAGTGATTTAGTTGCAGAACTAGTGAAACAAACTCCAGCTATTAAATTGTCTACAACACACCTATAATTTATTCAACAAAGATTCATGTACCACTTGTAATTTTAACTCGCCAATACGACAAGTGAGATCTTATCTGATCTCTAAAATCCTATCTGGCAATCAACGCCATCTGTCGCTCATAACCTCAACTACATCAGCCAAGTGTCAAGAACTTGAGATACAGAGACATAACTCAAATGATTGGTATTCAATAGAGTGTGACTTGGCAACCGAAAACGTATGTGAAAATAAATCATGCTGTAGATGATCTTGTGTTGCTACGGATTAGTGATCAGATAGATTTTTGTTACGTCACTAGCTGCTGCCCGCGGTTTTCGTCGTGCGGTCTCGAAAAGGTCTCAGGTCTCAGGAACTCAGGACTTATCCCATGGGAATAATATACTCGTACTTACTAACGGGATGAAAGTATAATTCGTTCTAATCTAGATCCTGATTTTACAGTGTGGCCAATATTTAATTCAGCTGTTAGGGCGAGAAACTGAATAAGTAACAAACAGACAGACTGAAAGACAGACAGGGTTATTTTCAGATATGGAAGTAATTTAACATCACACCAATAATAACCGAAGATTTAGGCGGAGGTGTACCTACTCGTAATAAACACCCAAATTTAGCCAGTCAAGTTTTAGTCCTATAATATTACTAATTTAGATAAGAAGATGTTATTTTAAAGACAGACTACAACCCAAAAAATGCTAAATATCAGAGATGTATAATTAAATAAGATAGTTTCAACTGCAAAATCAGTCGCAGCATTGAAGTTTGTAACAATGGTCATGCTATATTATAAGCTTATCGTTGTTACTGATCGAACCATGCAGACATCAATTTTATAAGACTAAAGGGATTACCCATGAAAGTAGGACTAAGTACAGAAGCCAGTAAGTACTATAAAGACTGTTGTTAACTGGCCTTCCATTGATCCCCATCTGGCGCCACCAAGGCAGGATGTGCAACAAGGAACGCAATGCAAGCTGAAACATGATCGTGAAAGGAAATCATTGTGTTTCACCATCAATTAGCATTTAGTCTTAATGGATAGAAATGCCTGTTGCGAATTTTATTATATTAGGTACTACGTGGATGTCTGTACTTCCTGTATACTGTCAAATACTTCGATGGATAGAACCTTAATCAACTAGCTTGACATTCTCAACATGCTAACTGCTTATTTTTAAATCAATTCGGATTCCGTTCGAATTTCAAAATGATATGATTGAGTACTGCTGCACCTATTATCTTTTGATGCGTGTGATGATTAGTTACAAAATTGTAACTAATTCTGCCATCTTGTTTTTCTTATGTAACACTGCAATAAAGTTTTCCAACATTGCTTTAAATATCAAGACCACCACACCACACCGCACCACATGCTCAGGAGGTTCAGATTACTTTTTGTTTTATTGAATTGTTAAATGTAATTTTCAAATTTCATCTGGCAGGACCAAAAATCTTACCGTATGTCTAAAACTTTCTATGCCTGTATCTAACATAAACCTATCCTTGCCCACAGTGGATAACACCAGAAGAATGTGCAGTGTATAGCAGAGACCAGAGGCCGCCGCTAGTCATCCCTCGCATCACGCAGTTCAGGGCTCCTCGACCCAGAGCACAGCCGATTGGACATGGATATCATGAGGTAAGTTACCAAGATTGCAATGTTTTTCGATCAGCAAGGTGTTTACGAAAGGATTTGTGTCAAAACCTCGGATCTTTGTGGCTTTCACTAGGGATTAAACACCGCTCTGTTGATATTATTTTATTAAGGACTATTTCAACATGCAGATCAAGCTACTACAATATCTCAAATATCTTTAATACATTTTCATCTTTATCGCTAAAGCACTAAGGTAGCTTTATTATTTGATCTCAAGTAAAACGACTTACAAGACACTCGCGTATGCTCTCTTGCTAGATCAATGATGATCTTCTTGAAAAATACGGATCTCATGCGCGTATCGCAAAGATTATAAACCTAGACGAAGCAAAAATAATATAACATTGATGTCCCATCAGAAGAAAAGACTTGTTTGACCTATGTGTTGTTGATTGAAAATAATGCACAAAGCGAAGCAAAATGTTCCGCCTTCCCCTACATTGCAACATATGAGCACAACGAGGTATATTTAGCTAATATCCGAAGAGATAAGAGGTGCTGATAACACTACCATCTACGTTGCATTCCTTGCTAAGTTGTGCAACTACAGTTAAATATTAAATAACCATGGAAATATGTACAGCGATATTGAATTACGACGCAGATAGAGTTCTGTAATTCTTTAAAAACTAAGCTTTCTTTACCTTGTAACTTTGACAGTGCAATTTTGAGCTTCGAGATTTTGCAACTGATAACTAGTCACAGACAGCGTGTTAATGACTGACTTATTTTTATTAATTGACGAAACTGCGACTTAAAGACTGTTATCCTCTTGGTCACCTTGGAAAGTTGCGACAGGTGAAATTGCTTCGTATGAGCAGGGCCTAAACAAGAAAGAGGCTCTCATCTTTTTCGTTATCTTTAAGCCTAGTGTCTGATAAGTAAACCAACTGGTGGGCAGTTTAATTTTTATTGACCTTAATTCAATATTTTATGGCAATGCAACAACCAATTACAAGCTGACATCCCATAAAGTTATTGAGCATAGTTGAATCATAATAAAATGGCTCCTAAACACACAACCTCCTATTACACGTACTAGATGGCGCCAAACGCAATTATTTTATTCAGTAGGATATTCCAAACAAATTCTCCTATCAAGTTAGGTACCAAACAATTTTCCTTGTATAGCAAAATACAAGCGAACAGAATAAAGGCGGGGCGTGAGTCAGCGAGGAGCGCAGGACCATAGGTCTGTGTTAATTTGTCCGATTACTGCTCGTCGTGCTGTTAATTTATGCGCAAACGCACGCATTGTGTTGTTCACCCGTTCTAATATGGCGGCCGGCAGACTGCAGGGAAATAACCGTAGGACAAGTTTAAAAGGCTGTTGTCCTACGTGTCCGAATCATGGAGTGCTATGGAGACTCAACTCTTACCTCCAAAAATTTCCAGCATAGTCAAGACTATGAACCGAAACAGGTGCAGCTGAATACTAGTATCTTACATGGAACGACCGTCTATCAGACGTCCATAACTGTCACTGAGTAATATGATACCCTATTGGTCAGACAAGACCTCAGCCTTTCAAAGTGCTCCAAATAACAGACGGGAGGAACGAATTAACGTACCTAGGTACGTAGGAAGGATTTAGTAAGAATAAGGACGGTAACCCATCCAGAAACCGAGCTTGGCAAGCGCAGCTTGGCATTCGATTGACAAATGCAGCTTAGCTGTGAGCCCTTGTCGAATTATAACCAGTACCTATTAAAAATTACAAATTCCCAATATTTTCTAAGTTTAGTGTGATGATTTTAATTTCTGTAATTTATCTGTCCAGTGTATAAAATTACAATATGGCATCGTGTTCTGGCCAATAGCGAGTATCCGGCGCGCCCTTCATGTCAATGTATCGACTCAAAGCGCGATCCATTCGCGAAATTCAAATGGAATTCAGCTTTCAATGGAAACAGACGTCAATGCTGATTTATTTTCACATTTCATGCACAGGCTGGGAATTGGTTCATGACGTTTAGCGGTCGAATGACAGGAGGAGCATTTGGTAGTATGAACTTAGGAAATTGTTTTGTAAAGTAATTGAAATCCACACTTGGTTAGTATTCCGAGTTTCCGACGAGTCGTACTGAGCTCTTCAGTCTTCATCTCCACGTTTATTTATGCGCACAGCCAAAGTGTGAAGCTATCTGCCGGTATCTATGATCCCTACATTTAACCTGCCTACTTATAAAGAAAGAGTGAACAGGCATCTTCTGTGCACGCTAGTGCCACCATAGAACTCATCTTTCGCATTCCATGAATCATGAACGAGGTCAAAAGCTGGCCCATTTACCAATAATAAAATTTAATTAATAGAAAAAACAAGATGGTGGCCTCCATTTTACTCAGCGACGCACCAAAAGATCCTTATTCAAATTCAAAGATTCAAATAAAAGGGCAAGGTTAGTCAGACCGGTGGCTATCATATTGTCCTTGAATTAACTGTCAAATTGGTCATGGTTTAGTACAAAATGGAACCATTTGACAGTTATTTGATGGACACTATATGATAACCACTGCCATTTAAAAGATACTCAATAGCCATGCTGATCGGATATAATCTTAGTCATCGATTCAAGAAGAAGAAGGGCAAAATCTGATTGTAATGCCAAAAGTTCTATGCAATAAACGTAAACCTGCTCCTCCAAAATTGTGTGGTAATTAAACCTAAAAATATAATTACAAATGTACGTAACGTTCCTCGTATAGTATTCATGAACGGCACTAATGCAACACACTGAAGTGCCACCATGCGTATTAATGAGATTACAAGACGTTTTATATTTGAAACATTAACTTAAGTAGTTGTTGAAATATATATTTTGAATGCTATTAGAACCTTCATAGTCCGCAAAGTTTATTAGCGGTTTGTGAATCTCAAGAAATATTTGCCTTAATTTCTTAAACTTTTCTTATAATAGATTGTTTCCACTTTTGTAACAACTTTTAATACCTAGTATTTATTTTTAAAGAATGATATTAAGTGAAAGCTTCCACGCGTTCCCAAATCCCACAAGCTCTCTAAATATTTGTCTGGTCCTTCGAATCGGATTTCAAAATTCGATAAAGGCTCAAAATTATCTAGAACCAATATGACCGTATTGTTCACAAAAGTAAACGTACATATTGGTTTAATGTATGTAATAAAGGTATTTATACTATGTATAAAATGATTAATTACAGCTTCAACCACTTAAAAATGAGCTAAGTAAGCAAGCGATGACCTGACAAGCGTATTTTCATACGCTTGTCAGGTCATCGCTCGTATACTTAGCATGTAGCAGCTCTAAATGTATATTATGGACATAATTACGATACTTAGGATTCAATTTTGTTTTGTCTGACTGTTAATTTCGTCTAATCTCTAATTTAAATGGCTGAAGCGATTTTGACGGGACGTTTACTGGCACATAACTAAAGTTATAAGGAATAACTAGGGCTACCTACTTTATTTCACAAAATGGATTAGGATTCCGTGCAAAAAAAAAATAACCCACGGAAGTATCTAATATTTTATAATAGCTATAGTCTCGCAATAAATGTTGCACCGATGCACCTTTACCGATGTTATTGCTGCATGCAACACACGTGTTTAGCATCACTTATGTTTACTCGTAATCTTGAACGTTTGTTTACATAACAAACGAGTAAAAACGTCATCAGTGTACATTCGCATAGCAATTCTTAACGAAATTCCTGCAGTTGTACGCTGAACGATTTACGCTTACGAAAGGCTAGAAGAGCTTGTGGCTTTATAATAACTGCTGCTTCAGTCGATCTTTCGGTTAAGCCGTGCTTGGCTTGGATGGGTGACCACGCATTACCAAGTTTCAAGAAAGCACGTAAAGCCTTTGGTCTCTGCCATATAAAGGGAGTAAAAGGATCCATAACGCAAACGAAAGGCACTTGTTCTCCCCACCACTGCCATATTTTTTGTATTTTAGACCATAAATGGGAACCCCCTAGTTACGGCGATATTGGGGGTCAAGTTCCAAATTTTGCACAGCTGTTTTTGTAAATACTAGTTTTTCAGGTTCTAAGTTCACTTAAATTATCTCTATGACCCGTTTACTAATCACAGCATCCACTAGCACAATGTTTTAAGAGTGCTACATTGAGTTTTACCGTAAATTGTGGTTTTTGGTCCCAAAAAAATTACGTTTCCCAGCAAAAATATTTGTGTATTAGTTAGTTTGATGTACAGAATGCTTGTGAAGGGTTAATTTACACCCTGTATACGTCTTTGGCAGTCCATACAGGTAGGCCAGCCTGAAAGTCTGACAACCAGTCTTACCAAAGGGAATCGTAGTACCTAGTATGTACTGAAAACCGACCCCACTATATTTGGGAAAAGGCTAGGCGGATGATGATTTTAAGGGCTAGCAACTTTTCCACAAAAATGAAAAAACACAAATAATCAACAATACGTGGAAATATGGTTAAAACGAGCGCACAAAGTAACAACAGATTTAACTGGGCTATTTCCTCATATATGTATATATACGTGGTATGATTGAAGTCTCAGGTTACTCTAGTACCTACATGGCCACAGAGTAGTACCTATTTAAGCAGTGGTTCAACGCACCATCTGTCATAATGACAGGGTCATCGTACGATACAAATAGCTAGCAAATGTACTTTTAAAATTAGAACGTTGGTCTGAATTTTACATACAACTGAAGCTGGTAATGTCATTATTACGATAGCACAGTCCTTTTACAGATTTTACAGGTTACTTAACCTCAAGTTGAAAATATAAAACAAAACATTACGCCTTTTCCCCGAAAGGTTAGGCAGCAGAGGTGTACCTAATAGTACACCCACATTATACCAGTTTTGTTAAGTCCCATATAATAGGGATGAGCCTATTGACATCAACTGTACACAAATCCAGACTCCGTGGTTGAATGAAATTCTTAATGAAGGAACTCTTGGTTAAAGAACCAACAGCTACAAAGGGCAAAGGCAAAGAGAAAGGGTAAAGGGCTACTGAGAAATTCCTCATGGAAAATTTCTCAGGAGCCCTTTGCCCGACCCGGGAATAGAACTTAGGGCCTCTTGCACAGCAGTTGCGCTTGCAACCACTAGACCACCAGGGCAGTAATTTTCAGGATAAATAATTACTTAATAACTAATGTTACACCCAGAGTTGATAATGCCATTTTATTACGAAAGCTAGAGCTGTCATCAAACCTTCGTGGAATATCGTTGACTAACTGTACATAGCTATACTGTGGTCCTACTATAGCTGTCCCTTGCCGTTGGTTTGGTACCGCCGTAGTTTGAGTACAGACAGACAACACAATTATAATCAGTGCAGAGTAATAAAGTAAGATAACAATACACTTCCTAACATCGAATTGACGACCCGCCGCAGATAAGAGGACACTAGTGATGCGACATCGTGTGTTCCGTTCTCCGGAACTAGAACGTAAATGCGGACTTGACTTTGTTCTATCTTTGAAAATTGGTTTTAGGGAAATAGTTATGTACTTATTTCCATTGATATGATTTGGTATTATTGATTTTAGCTACGTTTCATGGATACTAATTCCTTTAGTGTTTGTGTACGTAGGCAAGTCTGCCTAACCTATTTAAGTAGGTAATTCTTTCACTTTATATTTTTATGTAAAGTAGATTGGTACATTTGTTAACAGAAGGTAAATTTTCATCCCGTCGGGGCTGCGCGTTGTTTGCAAGAGATACGGCAGCCTCGGCACAAGGGCTTAAAAGGAATATGGGTGGTTTTTAGTCAGTAGAAGTCTGACACTCCTTACCGCTCTGCCTAAGAGCGGGAGGGAGAATTTGATGATTTTCCACCCGCCAAAAAAAAGGTTTTTTTTAACGAAAAATATTGGATACGTGTTTTATCAAATTAATAAAAATTGACGAAGATAAGACGCGTCAAAGATCTGAGTTGTGACGTCATTTGTAGGTAAAAAAATTACTAACATGTGACGTTTTCGAGGAGTTCACGAGTTTTCGAACCACTGTATAGTCTTCATTTTTTGTTTATGTGAAAAAATAAAAAATACGTGTCCAATATTTTTTGGAAATCTATCTGACGGACTAATTCGTTTTGTTTTGTCCGATCCCCTATTAAGTATATGTGTATATATATAGGTAGTACATTCAATTATAATTTATAACCATTTTTTTATTTGCATACCGCAAATAAAAAAATGGTTATAAATTACCATAAAAAACCATAGTTTCTACCTCCATAAAAACATGTTGGTTTTAAATTTAATTTACTACAGCTGTTACTCATTTTAACCACTCATTGTTACACGTGAAGCAGTAACCATTTAATTACTTATTATTTTTCCTTATTCTGTTCCCTTTCGCTAATAATGTAGCAAACAGACTGTTATGTACTTGTAAATGAACCAACATGACGTTTGAAGTGAAAATAAATGAATAATTTAAGCGTATATTATTATTATTTAGTGTCGCAACAGTAGTTTGGAAGTCTAACCTCCCGGCCTTACCTCATATAACATGCCTCACTAAGAATGGATCATGGAGGTAAGATACCTAAGCAATCGCTTCATGTCAAATACTGATATTCATCTACATCTTTAGACTGGAATCTAAATCCAACATAGTTGATGAATTAGCATAGCAAAGAACTTAGAGATATTTCATATTTACTTTACTATTTTGCTATTTGTTGGATAGAAATATTTATAAGTTGGTAAGGAAACTTATGATTATCAACATGTTTCCTTATTGACAAAATAATTGTTCCAAATCGTAATAAACCATTGGTATTAGTAAACTAGGGAATGGCATCCGTTAGAAATATATCGACATATTCGTTCACCAGGAAAACATCGACAAAATCCATCGACGTGTGCCCATCACTAAATAATATCGCTACAACGACACAACTGCAGTCAGTGTGTCACCCGCTATACGAACAAGACGAATTTATTGTCGTTTTCCTTTAAATATTACCTTATTTATAACACATTATTCGTTTAGTTGGACATAATTAATATCACAAATATGTGGGCTAGTGGTGTACGGTGAAAATATAAGCTAAAACACAGTTTTCAAAGTTTTATTATGTTTAAACTGAAAAGAGGGAAGACATGGTTTCGAGAGGTAAATGTTTTAATATTATTTGTTCATAAATTGTTCCTATAGGAGTGGCTACAGCGTAGGTCGATTGGTCTGCGTGGTTAAGCAAAGTTCCCGCATTTACGTCTGGGATGGGTGACCTCTTCTCATTGCCAGTACTGATTGTGGTAGTCTGATAAGCAATTAGACATGTAGATCTAGCCATTGATATCGTACGGACCCTCTGACGATAAGGCACTCGCTTGTATGAGAAACTAAACCCTAACTACGTGGAATAAGATTGAAAACCCATCCCAACAACCCAAACACTCTATTATTAGTCACAAAATGATCCTCTCTACTTCTCATAGAACATTGTTTAGCGACACAGCTTCACCATTCACACCAAAACAACCTACATAAACTCAGGCCTGTTCCCATGGGGGTAGGCAAGAGCTGCAGACCACATAGTACAATTTTTAAAGTTGATTTGCGTCGGCCGTTAATAGGTACACCTGGTCATTCACGCACGCCTGTTGCGAGTACTACGTACCTAACCTTTCTGAAGAAGCTTGAAGGCTGCTTTCAACGTCCTTTACATAAGGTGTAGCAAAAATATATAGAAGACTAAAGTACAGACCAGCACGTCAAGGTATCCGATACTATCAAAACCCAATTAACATTGAACCTAAAGCTTTAGCGATAAAGTTTAAAATCTTTGATGTACCTGGCATCTGTACTTACCCACGAATCGTCTATAATAGTTCAATACATGCCCATATAAAGAGGTCACCAATGTGAAGTGAAACCGTGATTCATACCTACCGAACTATGTGTCACAAACAACAAAATACTGAAACAAATAACTACCATTACGCTGTCATCATCGTATAACATAATATTCGTAATAAACTAACATTTATGTGTATTTACGAAAATAATTTATAATCGCAAGATTCAATGAACTGTGTTTGATTTGATAAGGGCGCGATGATTCATAGTCTTCCAGCTGTTATGTCAATAAAACGATTTAAAGCCCATAGCATAGCATAGTAAAACATAATACAAACGCGCATGTGAAACGCGTTCGAAACTCGTTTGAAGCGTCGTCGCCGTAGAAAATACGCCGTGTACTAGGGGCAGAAGTTTCTGTCGTTGAGAAATTAAGTGTTTGTCTTGAAAATTCAACTTAAGTTAAGTTGGGGTCAAATGCAGTCGCAAATGACGATTAACGGATTTACTAAAAGTCGTAACGGTTAAAGAAACGTGGACTTGTGTAAGATGTAGGTACGGGTACTACGGGTCCAGTGAGACAGTGTAAAATGCGGCCGCCACCTATCCTCCTCGCGCTGCTCATCGCTATGCTCCTCGCGCTGCCGCTTATATTTGCCGCGATGTTGCCCGCTCTGCCCACACTGCTCTACTCGCGCAATTAATCGCGACGCTCCTACAAAAACAAAAACCGACAACATAGGGAGCGATGGGCAGGACGAGGAGCATGACGTGCCGCATGACGAGTAAAGTGGCCACACTATGTCTCTGCCTCCTTTCCTCGCTACTTCCCATGCCAGTCGTCGAGTGTGGGGCGGCCGCATTATATAGACCATGTTACTTCTCTGAAATGTTACTTTTCTTTACAAATGTCACGTTTTACCTTGAGTAAATACTATTTCGCAAATAACATAGAAACGCAGACGACCTAGAAAACGGAACACATTTGTGTAAAACCGTTTTTTTTTCAATAAGAAAAAATATCAGTCTGTTACAACCGACTGTTACAGGCGTGGGACAGAGCAGACTAGGAGAAAATTAAAGGAACCTTTCCTTTTATTTTCTCCTAGTCTGCTCTGTCCCACGCCTGGGTGTAGGCCTCAGGGGCGTAGCTACCACCGTATCTGCCGTATCAATTATGCCCGGGGCCACAGGGGCCCCCGACGAGCGTAGGCAAAGATCAATAAAAACTTTGCATTTTTTCTTATATTTCAGAAATGACAAAAGTCCACACAAAAGTCAAGAAAAAATAATTGGAAAAAGTGAAAGATATGAATAAATAAATAAATACTGCTATTTTTTTTTTTCTTTTGTGAGAAATCCCCAAACAAATTTTTATACGGGGCCCCACAAAGGCACGTTACACCACTGGTAGGCCTCCAAAATGTACCCTCGGTCTATATTTTTCACCAAACGAAGTCACCTTGGATCGTTGTTGAACAGCTGATTGTCATGGCGTCAATTAATCTGTACTGACAGGACCAGGAGTCAACGAATCGGAAATATTGATTAGACACGGATATCAGACGCTTCCGCTAGTGTATTTTTATTCACCGACATTTAATAGGGTAGGTATTTCACCAAAAAAATCGAATTAGTGCGTCAGATAGATTTTCAAAAAATAATGGACACGTATTTTTTCTTTTTTCACTTAAACAAAAGATGAAGACGATACAGTGCTTCGAAAAGTCGCGTCAAATCGTGTGACGTCACAATATTAGTACTTACTTTTTTACTCACAAAGTGACGTCAAACGCCCCCACTCATGATCTTTGACACGTTTTATTTACGTAAATTTTTATTAATTTGATAAAACAAAAAACACGTATCCAATATTTTTAAAAGATTACGTGAAACTTTGGATATCGTTGTATAAATCCGTAAACACCTTGAACCCCACGCCAACGAGGTACTTAGTAACAGTAGAACTGCATGAATGGCTATGACGTAAATTTATTTTGGTTATACCACCTCTACTATGTTAAATGATGACGTGAACGAAAACTGATAAGCCCATGGGACTTCTAACTTTGTCCTGTCGGGTGTAATGCAATGACGCATGTCCTTTTTTTTTTTTTGGTGGGTGTAAAATCATCGAATAACCCCTCCCGCTCTTGGGCAGAGCGAAAGGGAGTGTCAGACTTCTACTGACTAAAAACCACCCATGTTCCTTCTTCGCCCTCTATGTCGAGGCCGCGATAACCAGAGGACTACCCGCAGCCCATGACGCATGTCCTTAAGTTTGGTAAACGTAATATTACTGTCTTAATAAGTAACATTGGCCAAGACGGTAGGCCAGGGGGTCTAAAATGGCCACTTTAGCAGATCATAATATGAATTGCGTTAAAAAGCGTTAAATGGACCTTGCGTTAACTGCACCTGTGACAATTTAGGAAAATAGATCCTAAGTAATAGGAAAATAATATTAATTCTGTAAAAAATCGTAAAAGAGTCACAGACGCAGTTACTAATATGAAAGGTTCATTTTACGCAATTCATATTATGATCTGCTAAAGTGACCATTTTAGACCCCCTGTTCTAACTAACTCAATAGTCAAAATAGAGTAACTCTAACTGCCGATATAATTAAAGCTATCTCTGTCAAATTAAGGAGTATTGTTGAGACAGAAAGACTTTTCTGTCAAAACAATTTGACATTCTATCAGCGAGTGATTGTCGCTTAAAAAATAAAATGATTGACATAAGCTGTCGAAAGGCTTATGTTCTGTTCTAAAACAAATAATATAACACGCCTAAAATTCCCGAAGGGTGAGGCAGAAGTGAACCCAATATCGCGACTTATGTTTAAGTTACGCGTAAAAGTAAAAAGTAAACAGAATTATGTTCGTATTTCTAATTAGTCCGATATATTCCCGGCAGAGCAGATAAAATGCTAAATCAACCGAGTTACGACCGGACGCTGTGATCGCATATTTTTCCTCTCCTAATTTGTCCATAAACAGTGTTGGTCGATTGTTATTAAATAGGTAAAAAAATAATACGAACATTTAATATAAACTAGCAGGATGACGTCCACTGAAAAAGGTACCTTATTCGTTATCCATTTTGATTCGTTTTGAATAACAGTCTGTGATCTGTTTTAAACCTTTCCTTAATATTACGAGGCTAATAGTGATAATCAACAATTAATTTATTGACTTTTTCCTATTAGCAATAATATGTTTGTTTAGTTTTAATGTGTCCCTCTTGTTTACGAGTTCAGCTATATTTCAGTGGCCCTTTAATACAAAAGGGTAGTTAACGAAAAAAAAAATAGTCCGTCAAAAAATATTGCACACGTATTTTTTTTTCACGTAAATAAACAATAAGAACGATACAGTGCTTTGAAAATGTGACGTCATTTTCTAAGACATTAGTATGACATTCTTTACCGGTGAGTGACGCCATAACCAATTCTCAAATCTTTGACGCGTTTTATCTTCGTTAATTTTTATTGATTCGATGAAACAAAAAATACGGATCCAATATTTTTCGATAATCTTACAGACGGACTAATTAGAATGATATTGTTACTCACCAGGCACACAAACATAGTTTTGGTACATAAAAACTAGTTATCATGTCGCTGAATTTAAGGTTTTTCATGATCCAAGTTACCTTACGATGTTTTTCTCCACAATATTCAGTTATTTGACATGGCAATTGTTGAAAAATATATACTGCTTCATATATTAGTGTGTGGATAATTTATGAACCAGCGTTGCCAGACGACCCGATTAAATGTCCCGCGCGGGTCAGGCTCAGTCCCGCACTTCGGGGTTAACTCGACCGTGCGTGCAGTGTGCTGAGGAAGCGAGGGAGAGTGGGTGGCACAGACTTTAAAAGAAGTTAAATCTTTAAAGACATTTATGTATAAGTAATTCTTTTTTATTTGCTCACAGCAATTGGGTTTGGGTTTGTATAAACCCAAAGTAGGTTTGTTGTAGGGTTTGTGAAGCATATTTTTGTGAAGAATATATGATATGATATGAATCTAAACAACAAACCATAGTACCTACCAAAGGTATAACCTTCTAACACGGTCTCTATAGCATCAGAGATCTCTTTTCGTGGTACCAACACGATTACCAGAGACCGTTTACCTAGCCCATCCATCTTCTGATCGATGTCGATCTAACCACGATGTTTCCATGATTACAGGAGGACATTCCAGAGCAGGGCTCACTGCGCGCTCGCGGGTACGAGCACCTCAACAACTGGAGCCCTACGTCCGAGCGTTGCCGTGCAGATCTCGACCTTGGGTACAACAAGGCCAGCTCCGACAGCCCGCCTTTTGTCAGGATTAACAAAAGATTGGGTAAGTTATAAGTGCCTATGCTCTCTACGAAGCTAATCTAGAGTAATGGTTCCTCGTAGTCAAACGACGCTTCCATTATAGTTATGTGAAGAGCATACTGCAAGATTGACGTGATAAGGTGTAAGAGAAAGGAGGAATAATGCAAATGTTTGCGCTCCATTTTTACCCTGTGGCATCTTTACTTTAATGTTGCCATAAACGGTTTAATCATCGTGATGCCAGAAGAGGGTTTTCGGAACGACTTTAGGACACAGAACGAGACAATCCACGCCTTTTAGAACGCCAACCCAGGCCATATCACAGATCTACAATCTCCCGTAGACCTACAGCTCATGCAGACCCAAAGATTGCAACACCACTAAGTGTAAAAAAACCAAAGCTAACTAATTCAAAACATCTCAACTTCCAGGTGGCTCCACAGAAAACCTCCTCATCAACCCCAGAAGACCGAGTCACCTGCAGCTCCCGGCGTCCTCGTCTGGGGACAGCCTGGATGTGGAGATCAGGGAACGGGAGCCGGCGTATGTCAGGAATAGGAAGTCCAGGTCTATGGTGGCGACTAAGAATCGGATGCAGTCGCCTATACCTGCGCCTAGGTTGACGCTGCAGCCACCGTCTGAGGTAAGGACCTTGGAATCTCGTGAAAAAGAGTAAAGAAAAAATAAAGAAGTTAGACTTTTGAAATCCCCATTTTCACTAGATGTACCTTGTCAAATCAAGTGTCTGTTTGTACCTATAAATCCCTATATTTTTTCTTACCCGAAAAGCTAACTTACAAAAAAATAGTTTCCTCGGAGGGATAAAAGCGTATTTTCCAATACTCAATGCTTGGTGCATTTTCATGCTCTTTTCTTACTTTCCCGCGGTGTCTATTAAGTTCATAATTCTCTGAATTCTGCGGGTCTAAAATGGCCGCTTTATCAGAATCCACGCAGAATCTTAGTATGAATCACGTCAAAAATATCATATTCTTAAAATGGCCTTTTTTTATATAACTGTAACGTCCATTTTAAGAATTTAAAATTTTTAACGTGAATAATATTACGATCCTGCTAAAGCGGCCATTTTAGACACCCTGGTTTAGCAATGTTTCACAAAGGGACAAAAAAGTCCGTTATCTCCAAAAAATACAATAATAGGTACATGTAAAACCAAGTTCATAAAATAAGTTGATAATTCGCAGGTGATTCTAGAGAGTTCTATCAAACGCACCAAGTTCCTGGAGGGCACGAAGAAGACCAAGAAGAACTGGATAGACTGTTACATGGTCCTCACACCCACCGCTCTAGTCTTCTACAAGGACCAGAGGACGTACTATGCTCCTGTAAGTATGACAAGCTCTATACATTACAAAATATTCGTCTGATCACCCTGTCTTATTTTTTTCCAGTAACCCGTATTGTCCTACTCCAAAGCCATTGCCCCCCCTATTTCTTCCACTTCTTACATTGGTGTGCTTTCTTGCCAATTGGCGAGGAAGCCATCCAAGACGTTCCGGCGTCTGCCGCGACCCCGTGTAGCTGTCTCAAGGTTTCAGTCTTAAGAAATTAGGGCCGACAGCTGTTTTGCCATCTGGCAGACATGGTCTATGCACAGTATAGTAAAACTAGCTTATAACTTTCCCAATGCTTGCAAAGCCTCTCTTGTTCTATTCTGCCTCCTGTTGATATGGAGGGAAATGTAAATGTAAATGTGTGGTCGCCACTATTGATTCTGGCTTTCAGGAGTTACAGTGGTTTGTGAGTGACGGGCTTGTCCCAAAAAAACAGGCCTCTCTGTGAGATACACAGTGAGCCAGGTGAGGTTGGTCGAAGAAGTGAAGTACTAAAACCCAGCATATGATTACAGAAAGTATCGCGTCCCCCGGGCACTCCGCCCAGCCCATCGGCGCCAATGGCTGAACTGGTGCTGCCGCTGCGGAACGCACACGCCACGCAGTGCATTCAAAAACACACCAAGAGGTAACGGACTTTTTATGCTTACGAGTATCATATCTATTTAGCCTCTCTAAGATCCACAATATGGAGGTGATCCTCAGTATAACAAAACTTTTCTAGCTAACAAGTACAGTCCTCAAAGAAGTTTCACTGGCATTTTTTATAATGGAAGCCTCGAAGGTCTGGTCTAGTGGTCGCAAGAGCAACTGCTGAGCAAGCGGGCTTGGATTTGATTCCCGAGTCGGGCAAAGTATCTCATTAGCAGCCACGCGGTCTTTGAATTTGTTCCTGCAAGCTGTAGGGTCACACTTAACCGTACACGTTATAATTTATTGACTTGGCTAAATGAAAATTGCTATAGTTAGTCCTGGTGCTGTAATTTTTTTTTTGTATTGATTACCTACAAAAACTCCAGTAAATTACCAAAAAATGTACAACAGCATGTTTTAATGATTTTTATCCAACCGAACTTTAAATAACATTGTAAATTTCTTACAGGTACCTAAGATCTATTCTGCTCATAGTGGGATACGATCAGTACCTGATTCAGGATGAAACAGAAGATGGAGCTAGGAAGTGGCTCGGACATATTCGAGGAGTTATTTATAACCTGGTAAGAATCTAGCTTTGAACTATGTGCCAATTTCTAAGGGCACACAAATTTCTAAGGGCCAATTTCACCAATGAGACTGGAACTTAATCAGCACATTTAAACCGAGTTCAACAGTTGTCACCGTCATCAGTGGAGTATTTATGCAGATAACTCTTGAATGTGGTTAAAATATTATGCTGTTTGTTTTCAATATATTGATGTTATTCTCTCTAAGATACTTAAGTGATGTTGTTATTATCTACCCATAAGCATCTGCATATTCAGTCTACAATGTTCCCACTGCTGGGAAACAAACGACCTCTATGTATGAGATAATGGGCTATCCACTATGAGCCTGGTGCGGGTTTGTGGTCTTCAAAGTTGTTAATTATTACCCATAGCAATTCAAATTGCGCAAAGCAATTTTGTTTCAAAACAACCTTATCATTAAATATAAAAGTGTTAATGCACTGATAGCCGATATTTATAAATACAAAGATAATAAATAGTATTCCAAGACTTTTGTTGTTGTTCCTTTATGAGCAAAATAATAGATTATTAATGATTATTCCAATCTTGAGGCAGAAAATAGAGCAAAGTTTCCACTGACCTCTTAATTAGACCTACATCTATAAATGTTGCTTAGCGTATGCTTGAGATAAACTGCTAACTTCTTGTTGCTTTCGAAGAAACTGTCAAACTGCAAGTGATAGATAAGGTACGTTAAGGAGTTAGAGAAAAGGAGCGACTTTTACCATTTAAACCTATAACTATCAACACATCCATTCCATAACAGTTATGACACTGACAGCTCTTAAACTTGGTTCACATTTGTGTTGATCACGTTGAGTAACAATGGTGTCATCGCCCTTAATCGATAAACGCACTGAGTAATGTTCGTCAATCCCTTATTTCCACTATTTTGCTTGAACTACAAAGCACTGACATTGTAATTGTTTTCTACAGTACCAATGCGGCCTGGCAGGAGATTCTCCGCCGCCAGCGTTTTCTCAAAGCAGCAATACAGACCTGGAGAGCTTAGGAAGGACCCCTCCAGCCGCCAGACACGTGAACAGGAACAAACAGAAAGGTACATTACATTTAGTGATCAGATGATCATGTCCTCCAGTTGGGACTCAAGCCTTCTGGGTATAAGAGGGAAATTAAAGGTCACGTCACATTTAACAAAAACATTACCTAGTTTAGAACATTTTGCACTTGAATTCTTTTGAAAAGAGATGGTGGTATGCTTTCACAAAAGTTTTTACTGTTCCACCATTCCTGGAAGAGCTGCAATTGATGAAAGCACTTACCTACACAATATCACGCTTCTACTTGTTTTTTTTTCCAATGTTTAAAGTAAGAAAAAACCAGTTTATTTAGTTAATACATTCGTCTTTTGTGCATAAAGCCAAAAAAGATGAATGTTTTAACTAAATAAACGGGAAATACTGACGTAACTCAGACGTTAATACTTTTTCTTTGGGATATCCTTGCAACCTCACAAGAAAATAAGCAAAACCCTGCATGACGGACGGTTGCAACAAATGAATAATTATGAATTGGTTTTCCTGCTCTTCAACTTTTGTCAGATCTAAATCTTTGAATGTGAAAAACAATATTCTTCGAATCGTAAAACTTTTGAAATAGTTTTCCTGCTCTTCACTGTTTCTGTGATGCAAAATCTTTGAGTAAGGAAAACCCAATGCCATTGGTAAAACCCGTGAAAGGTAATTTCTTAAAAGACGTAACTTTCTGAATTGTGACGCAAAGTAATTTTATGTTTCTACGTCACAAGAACGTACTCGTACGACGACGTAAGACGTACTCTCAGTCTTATTAAATGAATTATTTAAATCACCAAGCATTTACTGTAAATATATTGTTTTGTTTTCCCACTGCTCGGGAATGACGAATCGCTTCCCGGTAAATGGCGTATGTTACTGGCTGTTCAGATTTTCCTCATTCACGTATTAGCGAGCACTGTGTTATGAACTCCCACTGCTAGAATAATTAATATAATTCGTACCATAGACGCGAACGTTTATACAGTGTTCATTTAGTACGCTGGCAATACAGCTGGCCAGAGTTTCAGTAAAATCTTTTAAATTCTGTTGTGATTTAAAAAAAAGAACGTGTTATTACATTGAACTTTGTTTATCCGTGGTTTAGTTTAACTGAATTTGTTTATACTGTGAACACAGTTTTATTATTAGTTTTGAACTGAATAAGTTATAGCATTTTGTGAATAAAATGACTATATTGTGCGGGTGTATTAGTAACGGCTATAGTCCGATGAATTCATGTAAGCATGTTTTTATTTACATTTATTAGGTTTAGTGACATAGGTAACTGACAGGGGCGTAGCTACCGCCGTATCTGCCTTATCAATTATACGGGGCCCCCGGGCCACAGGGGCCCCCGACGTGCGTAGTCAAAGATCAATAAAAACTGCCCAATTTTTTTTATATTTCGGAAATAAATAAAGTCAAAAGAAAATATTTTGAAAAATTGACAGATTATTATGATGAATAAATATTGCCTGTAATTTTATGCAAATATTTTTTTACCTTTTGTGAGAAATCCCCAAACAATTTTTTATACGGGGCCCCGCAAAGGCACGCTACGCTGGTAACTGACGAAATGGGGGTGTACTATAAGGTACACCTCTACCTTACTCTTCGGGGATTACACGCGCGATGTTGTATTATGTTTTAACAGATTTAATCAAGCATAATCAAAATGCATTTTTCTTGGACGTACTAGGTACCTATACCACTTCTGATCGATTCAGCCAGATGCGTCAGTTCTGGATTTGAAAAGGGTTACTGTACCTACTTATACTAATGCCAATATCAGGCTGTTTCTAATATTAGAAATAAATAACTTAAATTAAAATGCAAATAATAATGTTTTCTTTTAGGCGTTATTTTGTTATGATTCAGTTTATTTACGACTATGATTATATTTTAAAATAGGAAGCCCGTGTTATAACTTGTACTACATAGACTGAGATCTATTATGATATTGTATCCCTTTGCTTTAATTTTGAACTATTTTTAACTAATTTCCCTATAAGTCTTATTTCGTTTCGCAAGTTTTCAAAAAATGGGCTCTCGCATATTCATCTGGATGATGCATATTAATAAATGCTGAACCCTTGTTCTAGCTTAAACATGTTCTATCATCTCTGCATGTGTAGTTTGACACTTTTGCGACAATAACAGGAATAGCCCGTGCTATAACTTTTGTAGAAACAGCCATAATTAATTCTCATATAATAAGTATTCCTTATACATCTGTCAGTGTCAGAATTAAGGTTGACTGGTAGAGAATGCCTTGTGGCATTAAGTCCGCCTATGTATTACTATTGTGCATAAAGTTTAAATTAATAAGTAAATAGAAGACATGCAGCTGACCGCAAAATGAGATTCGAAACTCACAACAAAGGATTTCTCTCAGAAATATTCCGCCCGTAACTGCATACCTAGTTTTACTTGATATCGCTCATAGGAAGCATCTCCTAGTTAAAACAAATGATGTCATTACACTGCAAAATACAAACATCAGTCCTATTAGAGTAAACAAGAGTGTATATCTGTTTACATACGTCAACGTTAATTGCAATTGTTCCTTTATCTTAAATAAAACACGGTTGACTTTATTCAAAGTATTTTATTGTTTTGCGTGTTTTGATACCGATATTCAGAAGTTTTGCATGTCTCTGAAGTTCTGCTGCTGACTTTTCCACTGGCCGTCGCTTGTGGAATGACCGTAACTTGTGGAATAGCCGTAAATAGTTTAGTAGCCGTATCTTTCAGAATAGCTGATATCTTTCAGAATAGCTGTATCTTTCGGAATAGCCGTATCTTTCAGAATAGCTGTATCTTTCGGAATAGCGGTATCTTTCGGAATAGCCCTAACCTGTGAAATAGACGTAAAGAAATAGGAATCCAAAAAAACACATCACGTCACGATAACTTCACGTTAATCCACATTTACCTACGTGGTTGAGATGCTGATTAGATATTTCGTCATGCATTATCTAAACGTGAATCTGACTCAGATATATTTGCTTAATAAACTTACAATATACTGCCTGTTTCGCATAAGTTTACGCAACAATAAATATTAGCACTAGTAGTACCTATATGCTCTACGCCGAGAGTTGAATTTCAGTTTCAATTAGATATATGCATTCATTCATTGCATTTATTTAGATATGTGAAAACGGAAATTGGTTTGCTATTCTAATATTCTTACTTACCCTAGTAAGATAAGTAGAAGTCAAAGTTCATCGTCTAAACCGCGTTCAATACATGAATGATGTTATATTTCATTCTTAGTAGGTAATAGACAAAACTTCTAATTTTAGTCCTTACACTCATTGTATGCTCGATGGGTACTGAGAACATCCAATCTTTGTGCTAAATTTGAAACTATTAATGAATTCGATTATTGTAAGAATAATAAACTTTTGTGCGTAATGCGTCTTCAATAGCAAGCATCGCCATTCGTCTGACTTTGTTCCATTTTTAGGGTTAACGCAGGATTTCTTGTTTCCATACTATTTGTTCAGTATCCATAACATCATTCCATCCTGTATGCTGAAATAAATATTCAGTTTTTAAGGTCTAATAATAATGCTAACTGTACGCCCATTGCATCTTATGACGACGACAGGCCGTGTCGACGGCGCGTTCGTGTTCCACGCGCGCCTCAAACAGATAATGAAAGAGAAGTAACATGGGTGGTTTTTAGTCAGTAGAAGTCTGACACTCCCTTCTGCTCCACCCAGAACGGAGTCATTTGATGAACTTCAAAAATAAAAAATGAAAGATCTATAAGCTGCCCCAGCGGATCTAAAAGCTAAACTGCTTTAGAATGTCTAAATTACTACAAAACAAAGAAAAGAAACGAAGAGTGATCTAATCAGATGACGAGTAATGGAGAAGTGTGGAAAAAGAAGACAAGCTGCGCCGACTCCAAATGAATTGGCATAAGAGCAACAAAATGATGATGATGATGATGATGATGAACGTCTGCCTAAAGACCATGAAATTAAAGTTCATCCTCAGCTTGTAAAACAATACTGGATGAGTAGAAGAAATTAAAAATACAGATCACTACATATACCGTGACTCATTTGAGATTAGAACAGAGATTTACGCATTCACAATGAAATGACGTTGCTATTTATCTTGTCTCTTATTGTCATTCCTCTTCGTTGGTGTTTCACGACAATAAAGGCTAAAGAGGGTGTGCTCAGATAAGTATCAGGAAGATACAATAACATCAACGGAATAACCTTAACAAGCCGATTAACTTCAAAATGCCACATTATCATAGAACGTTTAATCAAAAAATACATCCGCTATATTTTACAGACTATACCCACTATCTGATAATGTGTCACATTGATAACAACAATCATTAATTGCGCCAATCGTTCAGTGTTTAACAATCTATAATGGGGCATTGTCATCTGCATTGCTAGGTTACAAATATCTTTATTGTTGTGTTTAATTAAGACCAGTAACAAAGTCCCCAACATTGTTAAAACATTGTTGCATTCAAAAAAAAGTGCAGAACTAAAATGTGTATGTGTCAAGTGCTAAGTGAATTAGAACCTTATTTAAAGTGAAATGGAACAGAAAGTAGTAGACTCATTAGTGCGCTATATATATAAGAAAATGCCCAGTGATTCAGCGAATAAACCGAAGAAAAGTCCTACGGAAAAGACGAATAAGTTTAAGGAATATTTTGGATCGCATCATGATTTGAGAATATTTGGATCTCATAAACGTAATGTACCATTAATTCGTAGGTTAACAACAAAGGGATTTTTGTCTGTAATGTCCTCGTTTTAGGATACATTATAAATTAATCAGTATCTAAATCTAAAATTAAAATTGTTGTTATTTGCATCGACAAGTGTCCTTATTGTATCGAACAAATGTGTTTGTGCCTATATCTTCTGTTATCAGATTGTATTATGTTTTATCTTTCCGTTGAAGGTTTATGTTACCCAAAAAAGGTTCAGCATCGAATTTGGTGATAACTCGTTAATTCACCACATGGTTTCCTGGCGTATCGACTATTATTGATAGATCTGGCTCTCGTAAGGGATCCATGGTTAGCATACATCTATAGGCCTGATGTCGTCGTCTGTCCAGCCTTCAAACAATATATATTGGCTGCCAGTTTAACCAAATGCGCTGAATTTCATTTTCTGAGGTTGATTATAAAACCATATAATTTGGAAGTTGACTCAGCCTGCAAATTACATAATTCGTATGTTTAACAATATACATTGTGTTGATCAAGTGGACAAATTCTACAAGCGTATGCAGCACGGTCTTTCTAGTATCTCATATACGAAAGTATTTTTGTTCAAGTGCTTACTTAACTGTGATAGGTACATTGTAACATCAGCATGTGGACTTTATGACGCATTGCGATAAATACTATAATCGCTTAACAATAGTCTTAACCCCTAACATAAAATCTTAGATCTGTTGATTGTCACCGGACGTAACGATATAGCGGATGCCCACGAAAATAATATAGACACGCCCATACAGAATAGTGGTAAAGTCGAAATTGTCGACGGTGAATTAAATAAGTGCCGATACCATCTTATCACATGGACACAATTGATAACGAGCTCCTATCAATGTATCTGTTGCAGGCATGACGAATTCTACTTTTTTCAATAGTATTGACTATATTTTTTGTGTTAGTATCTCCAAAAATAAATATTTCATAAAAAGTGTAGTGTTTTTTGGAATTAGTGTCATAATTTTGTCAAAATTTTCCTAGTTTGTGATTCTAGTGTCAAATCCTAAAAAAAATGTTATTTTCTTATATTTGATAGTGTGAATTCAGGATACAGGCGAAAAAGGTAAATTATTGACAACAAAATTCATATTTCCGAATGTTTTGGTCTCAATTTGTGTTTGTCTCAAATGCCTGTTCCTAACTTGTACAGTCCGTGTCATTTTATTAATATTCTAATCCAAAATTCATCTTTTTGGTTATAACATTATGTGACCCATTTATTGGGATGACAATTATTGGGTCACATAATGTTAATTAATTTTCACCATATTTGTTACGAGTTTTTATTTAATGCCATAGTCATTCTGCAGATGCTACTCCTGTCCTTCGAGTAGTAGCTCTAAAGGAACGACTAGCTCATTTATCGTTATTTCATTATTACCTCAAAAAGCCTTAACCTTTATTTCTACGCGAGATTTAAAACTTCTCTTATGAGTTGTTAAGTAGGTAGGTACATTACCACGAACTTATTTAAACTTAACTTCTGTGTCGTAACCTAAGCAGCGTTAAATATTAATCCTTACTACATTTATTTTGCCTTTCTGGTTATGGCTTTCGACCCAAACTATCTTGTTGTGGTATGGGGAGTCTTAATTATATTCTGTCCTTTAAAGCATTGGCGATAAAAAAGACTTGAGAAAGAGTTCCACTAGGCAATACTTTTGCAAAGATTTCATTTGTCTGTAGTCTTTTCTACCGCTGTGGCTTTAGTAATCTGTCAACGTACAATGATTGGCAGCATGTAACCAATCTCGCAAACCCACAGGCTACATTATCGTATCAAATCTGTCCATTTGTTCTTAAAATAGTCAAAGGAAAAATTGGTCATATCGGCTGACATTACATTGAAATGAGAACAATACTCATAGAGTTACTTGATTTGATGCGATCGTGTTGTGTGGTATTCTTTTGGGAAAATACGTAGATATTTTACCTAGCTGTGCTTATCTGGTGTAATAACGAGTTATACATAAAGGTGTATTGAAAAGAATACCGCCCAAAGAATGTAGCCTTCTGTCTCCTGCTTCTCCATTTCAATTTCTTCTTGCTTTATCGACTAACAGTTCGTTTTCATCTTCAATGTTCTACGTTTCAGCTGGAGGAAGCAGCAATGAAGATCTGAGCGACTCAACAGAAGTTTCTATACAGAAATCACATGTGAGGAGTAGGTTAAGAAAATTCTTCGCAAAAAGACCAGCCATGGAGCAACTTGTCAAGAAAGGGATTTACAAAGGTTCGAAATTTGATCTTTGATGGTTTGAGTGGCACAGAGTAGAAGTAGTTTTTGACAGTAGATTTGGTTTGGTGTGAAAAGAAGCTAACATTTTTTTGGAGTGAGTTTAAACCTTTTTGGAGTTAACTGTTTCTATTAGTTGGTGAAAAAGTGATTTGGAATTAACTGGAACTTTAACTGTAACAATTTGGAAGATATTGGGATTAAGTTAACTAAACCGAGTCTTAAGTTCCGAACATAAGTTTGTATAATAAATAACATGGTTTTATTTTAGTTTTTGGTTAAACACTGCTTGATAGTTTCAAGTTTTTGTGCTCAAATTTGAATCAAAGGTAAGTGCTTATTTTTAGACAGTTTAATTTATTATGTATATATTGTTTTGTAAATTGGTTTTCACACGTATGTATTATAACAATTAGTTGTATAAAATCTAATTGGTGTTTTATTTTTTACCTGTGTGCGTCTGTATTTTGACCGTTTTGCTAGAGTACATAGGAAAATTGTATGACATATTGTATTTTATTTGCACATTATTTTTAAAATATGACGTAAGTAACAGTTTTCTGCAATAATATGTTTGTGTTTATTTTGTGTCATAAAAGTAAAGTCCATACTTGATGTAAACAAATCGTGACGTATCATTATTAATTTGAAATTTGAATGAACAGTAGTTTAAACGCTCGACGCAGTCTTATAAACAACAATAACATGTTTTTAAGACTGCATCGAGCGTTTCGTATTTATATTACATCATTACCAACAACAAACTGATATTTATATTCGTTACATTAGGGTTGCTGTTTGGTTGAACTGATGTCACAGGTGTCAAAAACTTGTCAAAATGATTCTAAACGACTTTAAAAGCTTTACTTGCGTGAGCTTAATATGATGAAAGAGGATGTTTGTCGACATTTCATCGCAGTGACAACAGGAGGAGTTGTTAAACGTATACTGTTATTGTTTACAGCTTCAAATGGTTTACCTTTCGTTGTAAACGTTGTGGTTGAACTTAGCTTAAATTGTGTAAATACGCTTCTTTAATAAAAAAATCTCTCAAAAAAAAAAAAAAAAAAAATCTTCTTTAATATTTTTTACAACTTAGTTTCAACTATTCCTTCATTCGGATCAGTAGTGCTTTTTTGCATTTTACTTTTACCCGTGAGTAATTATAATTCTACAATGGTGAATAAAAGGCTGACAATAAAATTTAAGAATTTCTTCCGCAATAATTTAGTTTTTTTGAATCGTCGTTCGGAACTTCTTTTGGGTACCGTATTTTATTTGGGTGTTTGTTTTGTAAATATTTAAGTATTTAGGTTTTGTAGTTTATTATTTGTCTTTGTGTTTATAAAATTATCTATTCACTGGTATTGATGGAAAGTTTACCTACCACTACCACTCATATCTCATCTAAAGATTAATTTATCCAAATTAATCTAAGGATATATGGGTGTACAATTAGGTACACCTCTGCTTAACCCTTCGCGACTTATGTTTTAAATCTAAGGACACTTCTTATTTTAGACACTGCACATAATTATTAAACCACTTTTCCATAATAAAAAAATGCACAAACCTTTACCCATCATGAAGTCTAACCAATCCACAAATTTCTCAACAGACGAGCCTGTATTCGGGCGGAACTTAGAGGAGGTATGCCCAACAACCAGCCCAAGGGTCCCGGAGTTCGTGGTGGCGTGTGTCACTGAGATTGAGAGGAGTGAGGAGAACATGTGCACGGATGGACTGTATCGAGCCAGCGGTAACCTCAGTCAGGTTCAGAAGATTCGATTAGAGGTGAGTCTTGCATAATCATCATTATTACCTTCACTGTTCTCATCAATGTTGTGGTAGGCTTTCAGTTCAGTTTTCCAGATGGGTCGCGAATGACATGCCTAGCAGTCCAAATTAATCCAGCCAGCCCTTTTTTTTGTATCACTAGATCGATTTTCTGAAAAAAATAAAGGTTGCCGATCATTGGTTGCTGAGATATAATAATATAATAATAATAATCGTTTATTGGTCTCAATTAAAATATAGCCTAATACAAATTTCATCATCGGGGATTCTATACAAAAAAGGCTGCAGAAAACTACATGGACGCCTGACTTCCAAACTAGGTAAAGAACCTGTATCTTGGAAATCAGTTCACTTCCATGGACAAAATAAAATGGAGAAAGTAGGTTACCGAAGAAAAATATTTATATAAATATTACAATTCCAACGCTGCCGCTGGTAGTAATTAGATTATTAGACTATAGATTTTAGACCTTATACAAAACAAATAATAAAACAGGTTACAGGAACAAAGCATGCGAATAAATTAACTATGTATCCAAGTATGGGAGTATAATAATGTGTTTGGTGTGGTGTATGATAGTGTGTCGTGTGTGATAGTGAGTAGTGTGTGATAGTGAGTAGTAGTGTGTGATAGTGTGTATGGGTGCTTTTGTGAACGAGTTAATAGTGAAATATGTGTATCTTTGGTGTGTACGCAATTTCTGATTACGTTGCATTACTGTGAAATTTTTATAACTTTTTCTGTTTGAGAATAATCAAGGTCAAGGAGCCATCGTGTGACAGTTCGTTTGCATTTTGCTTTAGTTTGAGGATAAATTGATAGTGTCTGATTAATTTTATTGTAAATATGGCCACCCAAAAATGAGAAAAACCTCTGCGCAAATTGAGTACGGCAGGCTCTGGACTCGCAGACTGTGTGTTTCCTCCGTTTATTTAACAGAGCAATGGGATCGTAAGGCAGACGACCATGCATTTTAATGACAGATGATAGAACGAACAGTTGTCGCACTGTTAAAACCTCCCAGTGTCGATAAACGCTGGAAGTGGGATGATAAAAGGGATAAAATGCACCAACTTTAAGTAAGGCTCTTTGAGCACGCTCGAGCTTCAGGATGATGGTTTTACACGCTCCACCCCAACACGTTATACAATAAACTAAAAGAGATTGACATAAGGCGAAGTAGATTGTTCTTAATACTTTAGCGTTTGCTATGTGTCTAAGATTTTTAAATATATATATTAATTTACGAACTCTAGACGGCACGAGGTCGATGTGTGGTGCAAAATTTAACCTGTTATCGAGCAGGATGCCTAGATATTTCATTGTATTCACCTGCTGAAGTGGAGAACAATTACACAGCGACAGGCCCCCACATATGTGTGAGTGTGCTATAATTTGCGATTTTGCATTAAAACCCGACTGTGGGACACTTCTAAGAGAAAACGTTAAATATTTAGTTTTATCGACATTCAAGGTAAGGAGATTTGATCTCAGCCAATGGGCAACAATGTTGAAACCATTCTGCGCATGCTGAAACGCCTTTTCCCATGAACTGTCGCTAAAAATGAGGGCTGTGTCGTCTGCAAATGCAACAATCTTTCCGTTCAGAAGTTCAAGGTCACAGAGGTCATTGATATAAATGAGAAACAAGGTAGGTCCGAGGATGCTTCCTTGAGGAACTCCATAGGAAATGGGAAGATCGCCACTTATCCATTCGCCCACCCTCACACACTGAGACCTGTCACTGAGATAATCTGCGAAGAGTTTAAGCGGCAAGTCCCTGACTCCCAGTCTCTGAAGTTTATCTATCAGTCTGGGAACAGAGACCGTGTCAAATGCCTTGGCTAAATCAAGAAATATTGCCAAGACTTTCTTTTTCCTATCAATATTGTCCACAATAAAGTCCGTAACCTCATGAACTGCATCACTAGTTGCTTTGTTACATCTAAAACCAAATTGAGTGTCAGAAAGTAGTTTATTCTTTTCCAAATAGTGTTTCAGTCTTTTGTTCATAAGTTTCTCCAGGACTTTGGATAATGTAGGCAATATCGAAATTGGTCTATAATTATTGACACAGGCTCTGTCACCAGACTTAAATATAGGTATGATTTGTGATTTTTTAAAGTCTCGTGGGAAGGACCCCGTTTGAAATGCCAAATTACAAATGTAAGCCAGAGGAGAGAGTAACATAGGTCTATATCTAGACAGAAAACTGGCCGATAGATATCGATATCAAAACAAAGGGATCCTTTTCCATTTGAAGACCGATTTCTCGGCGAAAAGTGGACGTATCAAGGTCGGACGTATAAATAAAAGTTAAATGAACAAAGTATACGAAAAAAAAATTAAATACAAAACTTTTCAATAATTTTTTTGTTGAAAATTTTGTTGTTGCTGGTTTTTCTAAGATTACCGAAAAACCGAACAAAGTTTGAATCCAATAACTTGGAACACTTGGAGCTACGATTTCATATTTTTTACGACCATTTCTCACGAAGTTACAGCCTGTTGATAATGGCCCAAAAATTTAGTTTTTTTTTTGATCCCTCAATTTTTTCCAGTAGTGTATATCCCAGGTACGGGCGAAAGTTTCTTCACTTTGTTTTTTATTTTGTGTCGCTTCCGTACGTCTGGGTTATTGGCGTATGATTACAGGCGTGATGTTTTATAAGAAAATTCATCATCGTGTTTCTCTATATAAAAAACCGTCGTGTTAACCTCTTAAAAAAACTACAAATTCACATAATTATAATCACATCACATCACACTAATATTCTATAGGCGAAAGTTTGTGAGTGTGCATGTTTGTTACTTCTTCACGCAAAAACTACTGAACGGGTTTAGATAAAATTTGGTACACAGATAGTTTATAACCTGGATTAACACATAAGATAGTTTTTATCCCGATTTTATCTTCCCGTGGGATAATTTTCAAATTGTAGCGGGTGAAGCCACAGGCAACAGCTAGTCGCATATAATAAAGTTAAAAATTTCTATGTTAGGTGTAAAACTTAAAAATCTTTGAAAATGTGTGCCTTCTAGCGACAAAATGGCAGTGAGAACAATCATCCATCCACCTTTAACAATGAGCTTTACGGCCGAATACTGAAACGCCACTCAAATATAAGTAACCCTCGAATCTAAACTAGATTTAAGGGCAACTTAAAATTGAGTAGCGTTTCAGTATTCGGCCGTTAGTGTCAACCAAATACATTTTGTTAACACAGCAGTTTAAACAACTAAAGTAATAATTATTTATAACTATTATAGGGGAAAGTTAATAATTATCCTTTCTTGTGATGACATAAATACTGATGATAATCATCATTTAAACCGCCATGCTACTGATTTAGAAACCACATATTTCAATAACATATGTGCAATTTATAGAATAATATTAACAGTTGTAGATTTTGAGCCCACAGTTATTTTTACTCTTTCAAGTTTTACATAACATCACGCCGGTAATGCCCGAAGGGTTAGGTAGAGTTGTATCTAATAGTACACCCACATTACGCTTCTGGTGTTTAATCCCCATATAATAAGAGGCCAGCCTATTGTTTTCAACCAGGGTGAGGAGAATACCCAATAACAACTTCCTTTACAAGATCGATCGAACCTACCCATACCTATTCGCCAGTCGCTATTGTGACCACTAGAGCAACGAGGCTTTCACATTTGATATCTGTGCAAAATAAACTTTTGACTGTAACTTGTACAGTCACGAGCAATAGTATACAGGGCGTAAATTAACCCTTCACACAGCCGTCAACCAAACATTCTGTACATTAAACTAAGTACCCCTACGCAAAAAAAAATGCTGGGGAACGCCTTCTTTTTGGGTCAAAAATCACATTTTACGGTATAACTCAATGTAGCACTCTTAAAAGTAAAAAACAAGCAAATTTTAAATTAAACAAAACTTGGAAGCAGGCGGGGTCCATTCTATTTTCATTTCATAATTTAATATTCAAATGCAATTTACAACTTTTTAGTTCATTTGTGTCTTTATTTGTGATTTAACTTTTGTGTTTGTTTATATGATTTGTGACTTTGAATTTATTTTAAACATTTATGTGTCATATATTTTATTCCCTTCATACCTTTGATACCCTACTCGATGGTAATGGATTTAGTTTTTAAACTACTTTTTTTATGATAATATGGGTTCCAAAATATAAGTTTCGTTACGTAACATAAATATTTAATCAATAAGTTAAGCGAAAATTGGTTCTAAACGTTGCTAAGTGCCTGCTGACTGTATTATTCGTGGTTCTTACTTTAGTTCAAGACATTAATAGAAATACTTCCTGGTATGAGTACCTACCCTTAAATATTTTGTAAATATTAAAAATAAATCTGTATTCCCAGGTGGACCAGAACAAAATGTCGGTGATAGAAAACAACACAGATATCCACGTGCTGACCGGTTCGCTGAAACTGTTCTTCCGAGAGCTTAAGGAACCGCTGATTCCTTGCACCATGTTTGACAGAGTACTCGCTGCTTGCTGTAAGTATCTTTAATTATCAATCATCAACATCCTACTAATGTTCCCACTGCTGGGTCACAGGCCTCCTCTCTTTGAGAGGGAATGGGCTATAATCTACCACGTAGGCCCAGTGCGGATTGGTAGATGTCACATGTCTTCGATTTGTTTGGTTCTAAGACATGCCAGTTTCCTCACGATGTTTTCCTTCACCGTTTTGAGAGCAGCGGTGATGAAATAAATTACACTAAGTAATGTGCCTGCCTGGGTTCGAACCCACGACCTACTGTTCGAAAGTCACCGCTGCTTTAGTATCTTTAATACACAGAAAGAAAGAAAACATATTTACAAAAAAAAACTTAATAAATATTATATATAGACAACATTGTGTGTCTCATGGCTGCGCTAAATAGCCCATAACGTGTAAATAAAATGAATAACAAATAACATCAAATAGAAAACAAAACATCGAATCAAATCATAAAACGTAACATAAAATAAAACATATTTCACTTGCACGAAACAAGAAATCAAATAGCTGACTTGAACAACAACAATAATAGTACATAAATGAATAGACAAAATCTCCATTTAAAACTTAGTTATAAAATAAAAACTAATTATGTCTAATAATATTTTTACAATAGTTTGGATTATTCTATCATATAATTATATATTGTGTTTTCCCCCAAATAAATAATTATATGTCGTTTTAAATGAGAACGCAGCAAGCTTTTGATCTTCGCTTCATTAAGATGTTTTCCTACACCCATTTAATATTTATTGATGGAATTTACAAAACTGTACGGTGTATATCAATATTAACACGTGTCGAAAATTACGAATATTTTAAAACACTTGAGTATAGGCACTCTCGAGGATTACGACCGTATCATATCGTACATACTTCAAATCTAAAATCTAATACCAATACGTTCCCTCTGAGAGCCTCTTCAATATTTAATATTGAAGCCGACAAGGGTTGAAGGGAAGGGTTGATCCGGACAGGAATGGCCGGAAATTGTAACATGGCCAAAATTATTACTTTTCTTGTTTATTATAACCAGGGTGCATACTCTGGAATGTAATTCCGATAGATCGACATTGAAATTTTATTCGAGAGTATAAGCACTTTTTCATTCAGTTCATCAAGAAATAAGTTAGATTTAAATAAATGTCCAGTGTAGAGCAAAACATGCAGAACTAAAAAAAAGGGTTGAGCAGAGGTCCATTCCATATCCATTCGAACACCCATATTTCGCCAGTTCTGTGTTTAAGCCCCATTCAATATTGAGCGAGCTTAATATTAAATCAATAATAACTTATCTAAACAAAATACTTTGATTATTAGTTTACAAAACAATAGGGTGGTTAACAAAAAAAATCTAATTAGTCCATCATTATTGGACACGTATTTTTTCTTTTTTAGGTAAACAAACAATGAAGACGATACAGTGCTTTGATAACTTCTGTGAAGTCATAATCTAAGGCATTAGTATGTCATTTTTTTGCGGTCAGTGACGTCACCAACCCCCACTCAAATCTTTGACGCGCTTTATCTTCGTCAATATTTATTGATTTGATATAACAAAAAATACGAATCCAATATTTTTAGATTTTTTAAATCTAATTGACTGACTAATTAGAATCACATTATTTGAAGTTTCCATTCCTATTGTTAACCGAAAGGAAAAACAACAACAATAAATAATGTTCCGTTCTTTTTTCAATTACAGCACTAAAACCCAAGGAAGCAAGAATCAAGGAGTTCCAAGAGATCGTAAAAGCTCTACCACAGTGCAACAGAGATACCCTCAAATACTTATTAGAGCATCTGCTTAGGTAAGTCTTCAAGTAAACACTTTGGTAGCAGTCAGTAACTGAATTTTTTTTTTTTATCATTGTCACCATATTTAGCCCAAACATTTTTTTTTTTTTTAAATCGTTGCCCGAGACTAGGAATTTCTCCTGTATCGTGGGTGCGTTCACAAAAATTTAAACTCACATACACAAATACCCAGACCCGAAACAACTATCTGAAGGCCATACAAATATTTGTTCCGTGCGGGGATCGAACCCGCGACACGTAGCGCAGCAGTCCATTGCCTGAGCCACTGCGCCAACCGTGTCGTCAATTATGTTTTATGAAAGAGGAATAATTATGTTTTATCTTGTGGCCAAATATTACAGCCGACAGTAGGTAAGGTCGACGTTCAGGTTAAGTAAGTCGAAGCTTCAGAGCTTTGACGGTGGAACCCAGCTAGTTTCCTCAGTTTCTCGGAAAGGAACCCACCTAGTTTCCTCGGTGCTCGTTTAGTTTGTCTCGGTTATCATTTGTAAATCTCTGGCACTAGTTACAGGTCAATGGCCCGAAATACTGGCAACCAGTCTTACCAAGAGACATCGTATTACCCGGCACTTACTAGGTTATGGAGTTCAACAGTCGCTACATGTTGAATATTTAGTTCATTCGTTTATTTAATTAGACTGAAATCTAGGCAGATGAGGATAGAACAATTTAAAGTCTATTCGATCATCTAAATTCTAGTAATAATATATAGTTCTAATTATGAAAAACTAGCTGTTGCCAGCGGCTTCACCCGCTACAACTCGAAAATTTTCCTCCGGGAAGATAAAAACGGGATAAAAACTATCCTATGTGTTAATCCAGGTTATAAACTATCTGTGTACTAAATTTTATCCAAATCCGTTGAGTAGTTTTTACGTGAAGAAGTAACAAACATACACACTCACAAAATTTCGCCTTTATAATATTAGTGTGATTTTTCAGGGTAACACAACACAAGGAGCAGAACAGAATGCACACGGCAAACCTAGCCATCGTGTTCGGTCCCACTCTCCTGTGGGCCCCACCGGAACAGGCACACAACATCGCAGTGGACTGCATCCAACAGAACAACGTCGTCGATACACTCCTCACAGATTTCAAAGAAATATTCGTAGAAAACGGTAGTAAAGGGAAGAAAAAGGCGTGACTCTTAAACAACCCTTAGCTACGGGTAGTATTACGAGCCCCAGTATTGGTTATTGAGTCAAGATACCGAAATATTCAGTTGCATCCAGTTCCACAAATCGTAGTGACTACAAAAGCGCTTATAGAGAGCTAGTATCTACATTTCTTCAATGAAATCATTAATACTACGAAATCATTAACTACGTTACATTTCAAGTTAATTTATTTAAAGAACGACAAAAAATATCGATCGCTTTTGTATCTCACTTGGGATCAGGATATCATCAAATGAAAACAAAAACAAAAAACTATTAATAAATAGGAGTCTAAACAATAACCAATCATTCCAAAGGGTTTTTATTGTGAATTTAAGCGCGCTAGATTGTAATATGTGTACGAAAAGTGTGCTATACTACATATTGTAGAGGACGTTCTATTTTGTATATATAGACGATGGTGGGATTCTTACGAATATTTTGAAGTCTAGAGATGTTCGGTATGATCTCTGTTGCTTACAAAACTTATTTAATGTTTACTTGCGATTAGAATGGTCCGACCACCAGTGAATGCAGTTTATAATGCTTAAAAAACCCAAGAAAGAGTCATAAAGCCATACTTTATAAATAACAAAGTCACGCTGATTTTTGATAAATCAATTACCGTGCAAATAAGTTGATCAATTGGACTTCATTACAGTTAATCAGTCGACCACAATGAATTTCATTTCATTGGTAGTCGGACTAAAAGTTAGTTACATTCATAATTCATTTTAAATTAATCAAAATTCAATAATGAATGAGAGTTGTGATCGAGAAGCAATATAGTATGGAAAGACTGTCCGAGGCTAGAGATAAAATAATATATTCAAATATTAATTATGTATAGAGTAAAAAAAAATACGAAAAACAAAAAAAATATACGTTCCTTCTATTTGTATATATTTGTGGCACATCGCATGGAACTGCTGGATCATCTCAGATCTGGTCTTGAAGTTTCCAAGTTTACATAGTTTTGGCTCCGGCATTTTAATATTCTATCCGAGAAAAATGTAGATAATATCTAGATGAAAAAATAAATGTTGGAGTAAAAGCTATAAGTAAAGTAGTTCATAGAGAAACGATTAAGTGTGATGTTATAGAAACTATAGTTTTAAAATCTTTATCAACAGCATTATTTTGGGGCCAATTATGTATATATTATGAGTCCTAGAGTGACTGGGGCGAGCAGTAACAATGAAGGGTTTCTTAGGACCATTTTATCAATGAAACAGAACTCGATCAGCACCGCTCTAAACTATAAACTTGTGAAAGTACCAAAGTTGCCCATTCCTAATCGTAGATCTCTTTATAAACAGAAGAATGGACAAGAAACTTCATGGACACTATTTTAAATCAATAATGTGACCATTTTTTTTTCTAAATCAAAAGACATTTATTTTATGTAAGCTGACAATCAGCACTTTTCGAACGTCAAAATTTACTTTTTTTCAAGAGACAGTCTCCCAAAACGTCCACCCCTAAACACTTCCTAGTGTTTTAGCTCGAAAGAACCTGTCAGAGATAGCTATTGAACTTGGTTTAAACATGCTCATTGCGTTCAGTTTTATAAGCATAGTTTATGAGTGGGTTGAAACTCAACACAAGATTATTAATTTTCCCTTAGATATAAACTAGTGCCAAAATAAATTTGATGTTAAACATGATTAAAACAAATAAAGTTAGTTCCTTGTTCCGTCTTGTCTTGCTCGCTCCATCACTCTTGCATTATAGCGGCTGAAAGCCAATTTATAATTTGTGCCTTAAGCTATGTAAATATTCATCATAGATGATTTTCTTTATAATGTGATAATCATTACGTTGTTGTATCTTAGTTTAATTTCGTTATATTAACTTTTTAAGTGTAAACAATGCTTGCAAACGTGACAGACTAGTCCTATACAGTTTACTGGAAATTCTTCAGTAAATGCTTTGCTTTCGTCTACATACCTTTTTTCAATGCCTTTTGAATTAAAGCTGCGAATAGACATGCTACAATTATTTGGATTGATTGAGACAGTGTCTCGAGTAACTGCGTGGTGCGGCGAGAGGGGTGTTCAAAGACCTTCCTGTAGTAACCCTACTATGATGTCATAAAGCAGTATTGTTTTAATATCACTTCAGTGTGGGTCAGAGACGGAACTATAGAGGACGTCTAGAGTCATCTCTTTCCGCCTCTTGAATTACAAAAAAACAACTCGTTACGTTATAGTAATACTCACTCGATACGTTATAGTAGGCACCCTGATGACCTGAAAGCTTATACGCTCTCACTAACGGGTGCCATTGCCGATCCCGCAACACGTAGCTACTTCAAATACTGTCTCAAAAAACAGAAGGCCTGTAGTTACTTGTACAAGTTTATGTAAGTAGTCGGCACTCCATTGTGCCGAAACAACTTCTGATGTGTGACAAAGAGGCATGCGAGCTATCCATACTTTTATGCAAGTCACTGAGGGTATCGCCGGTCTGATGTTCATTTTTGGATTCATCATTCATTAATTCCGTATCTACGTTTAATTCAATAGTTTTGTCTGTATTTGTAATAGATTGGACGTTTCGAATTTGTTTTCTTTGCACTGTAAATATTACCAAATGTTTTTTAAAACAATTCTCGTATAATTTGTATTTGCTGTACTGTAATTATTTAACAAAATTCAGCTTTCATATTTAAATTCATAAGATTGAACGCAGACAAAAGCTAGAATAAATACTCAAGGTAGAAACACCAATATTAAATGTAAATTTTCTAATAAGCTAGTAACCAAAGGTTTTGTATTCGGCTGATAGAGTTAAAGAAAATAATTATATTGTTGTGTAGTTATTACTATATGTATGTTACGCCAATAATGCTTGGACATAGTTAATGAAGTTACATGAAATAAAATCAGATTATTTTAATGATATCTTAATTTTTTTTATTTTAAACCTGACTGAATTAACAAAAACAATAACTAAGAATAAAACAAAGTGATGAAAGCCAACTTCTGGTAACTTGGTGTGTTATATTATCACCAAATGACTCTTCCCGCTCTGGGAACTCTACTGACCAAAAACCATCCATGTTCCTTCTTAGCCCTTTGTGTCCGCGCCAGCCGCCACATCTCAGTCGAACAACCCGCAGCCCCGGCAGGAGAAATTCCGGCTAAAAAAACTATCAAATAACAATTTATAAATACGGGAATCGGACCCAGAACCTCATACTCAGCAGCAGTCGCGCTACTGACCATCAGTCCAACGAGGCAGTAAACGATGAATCAAATAAAATTCAAAGTACGCCTTCCCAAAAAGTCTCTATGAAGTAAACTGGGCAAGAAAATCTACGAAAATGGCAGTCCTGCAATGGTGGTAAGTAGTGTAGATAATCTTTCAAACTCTTACTGCCGCACTCAGAGAGCTTTAATGATTACTTAGACCATCACTTAGTAAAGGCTTTGACAGTTTTGTCACACAAAAGTATGTAAAATCTTTACTAAGTGCCGGCTTAAGTAATCGTTAATATCTCTGAATACCGCAGGTAGGTTGAGTTATCATGGCTATCATCATAAAAATGTCGTCTTATCTTTTAGTCTTCCTAAAAATGTGATATATCATTATCATATGAGTAAATGCACGAAACGTGTCATCAGTTGTCATGTTTCCATGAGTCATAGAAACTTAATCATTACTTTTCATTACTCATACTCTGAAAGTTAAGGTCATAACATGCCTGCGAAGCGAGTTGAAAGTACTACTTTTCAGCCGAAGGGAAAATCGCTTTCCACTGACAGCTGTCAAATTATTAAAAAAACTGGTCTTTTTCACATTTTTATTTAACCATGTTCCAACATTTTATACAGCCACTAAATTACAGCGCAATTTAAAATTAAATAACATAAAGTTTACTTATGAATATAATTATACTGTGACTTTAAAATAATTTAGTTTTAACAATTTCTCTAAAATAACATAGATTTCGTCAAAATCTTTGCTATTTTTTTTTAATAATGAACATGTAAAAATTAATACTGGCGTATACCTGCACGACCAGAGGACATAAAAAAAAACAAAATAGGCGGGAAAGCGACAATCCGATAAACACTAATTTTTTCTTCAGCTAGTAATATAATAATATGTTCCTCCCCTCCTGTTCCTTTCCTCGTATTCGTAATGAAAAGCACAGTGTTTACCTCGAATAAATTACTTATTTAGTCCCTCGAACTATTAGCGCCCTCACTACGTTGCGGGCGCCAAACCCCATCTCGGGACTAAATAAGTAACTTTCGCCCCTTGGATAACAATGTACTATTCTTCTTGCATTTTTAACATAAACAGAGATTTTGATTAAGTTGTCGTGAAGAAGAGAGAGACGTTACGGCAGTATCTTAACAGCTGTCCAACACCCCTACACTTCCAGCGTGGCACCTCGCTGCTGTCATCGCCACGCCGGCTATCAGGGCAGTACAGCTCATCCCACAAGGGGGCCTTAGGAGTTTGTGTCCGTAGACCTTCCCACACCTTTCTTTTATCCAAAATATAGATTTTATGTTGACAAGGTTGCGTGGTTTTATTAAATAACCTGCACCACGCATCCCATTTCCGTCACATTGGCTGGTACGTAGCATTATCTGTTTGCTTTCGTTCATAAACTTCTCTTTAGCGTGCCTATGACAACTGTAAGGAAGTAAGGAATCCGACAAGCGCAGCGCGTGCGCTGTGACCTGTAGGTCACCTCTGTGCTCGGACCTCATTGGAGACCATGCGTCTTTTTCTTACTCTATGGCTTTTTCGTTGTTCGATCGAATTATAAAATATATGTCAATTACTCTGTATTGTTCCCAAGTAAATTAATATTACAAATATACTTAAAAGTGAATCCAAGTTTAGTTTTTCCTATGATTAAGTTCCCTTTTACAACCTAAATTAATTCCACACAGTTTACGAGCTCCTGATGCAACAGGTTTAGTGTAAATTACAGTCATCATCATCATCATCGATGTTTCCACTGCTGGTACTCAGGCCTCCTCTCTAGTAGAAGTATAGGGGTATAATCCACCACGCAGGCCCAGTGCGGGTCGGTAGATGTCACATGTCATAATTTTTTTTGGTTCTTAGACTTGACAGTTTCCTCACGATGTTTTCCTTTACCGTTTTGAGAGCAGTGGTGATGAAATAAATTACACAAATTAATGCGCCTGCCTGGGCTCGAACCCACGACTTACTATTTGTCAGCCGGGGCCGCCACCACTGGGCCACCGCTGAATGCTGATCGTTGTAGAAAAATTTAGAAAAAAACTACGAAGGACTCACGTTCCAATGTAGTGTGTAGCGAAGCCACGCGCACAGCTAGTGTTCTATAAACAGTACTCTTACATTCAAGAGTAGCAACTGGAGTTAACCTCGAACACTCAGGAAGTTATATGTACAAAGAATCCCAAAGTCAATCTATATTTAGTTGATTTTACCAAAATAACGTGCGATGCTTTTCCAGTCAGTACAGTTTACATATTTCACGTACGTAGGTACCTAACCTACGTGTTTGCGTACGGTTTCTTCCAAGATTCTTTATTTGCATGGAAATATGGTCTTACTCATCAACTGTTCCCACTGCAGGGACCCAGGCTTCCTCTCTAGGTTCTAAGACATGCTTTTGCCTTACGATGTTTTCCTTCACTGTTTTAAGGGTAGCGGTGATGAAATAAAGTACACAAAGTATTGCGCCTGACTGGGTTCGAACCCACGGCTTACTGTTCGTAAGTCGGGGCCGCCACCACTGGATCACCGCCGCTATACGAAATATGGTACATTAAGGTATTACAAATAAAAAGGTTTTGCAAGTTTCACATACTTTATTCAGCATGCAAACTTCAAATTAAATTAAAATACAATACAATGTACTCGTAATTTAGGTACCTAGTTACAAGTTTTACTAAACATAAGTACATTAAGTACTTTAAACTGTAGGTCAGCTTCCAGCAGTCAGTACTTGCTCAGTCAGTACCATAAACTGTATTGGTATTATGTTGGTTCAGTAGGGTAACGAGGGGGAATAGCGCTCACTGGGTAATGGCGCTCACCTCTCTAACTCTGTAAAAATGGAACATAGCAACATGCCACATCGCGTGAAGGGTAAGGGGCGGGTGCGTCTAAATGACAGCGGTGCAGACGGTCAATCTGCTCGCGTCATGTGACCGTGAGGTGCGTTTCTTCGTTCGCGGCCCAGCTGATCGAGGTTTTGGTTACGTGTTTTTTGTCGGTAAGTCCAAAACTTTAATACTTATTTATTGTTCATTTTGCTTTTCGTATAATATAACTATTCCTCTTTTGTGATAAAGCAATCAATTTTCAACAAGTGCGTATGCTTATTTTTTTAATTTTAAATAATTTAAGACCGTTTGGGGTAATACCGCATCTGAGCGCCATTACCCCTTTAGTGAAATAGTGACGTATTTTTTTATTTTTGTAGATATGCCAAGAAACTGACAAAAGACCACGGCTAAAGCGGCTTGGACCGAAGAAAACCTTCGATCTGCTAAAGCTGCGATTGTAAGAGATTTCTCTAAAAGAAAAGCCGAAAAAAAAAGCTCTTTATATATGTTCAGGATGGGATTCGCCAGATGGATACATCTGTGATCATGATTTATGGGCCCAAAAGTAAAATATTATTATCAATTTGTCTTAGCTCTAATAAAAATAATTATTATTTTATATTATACTATTATTATTGAAGTTAATTAGACATCAAAGACGTTACTTTATTTGTTAAATTGAAAAAGGCTAATATTCCGTGCAAATGGTCCATAATTGATTCTAATTTGTAATTGTAGAACTTATTTGTAATGTATAAGGTTGATCCCATTAATATTTCTTTAATTAAAATGTATCTCACTTGTTATATTCTAAAAAACATGTTTAAGCGTAATTACCCCGTACCCTGAGCGCCATTACCCAGAGTTACGGGCAATGCCGCTCAAACATGTTTTTTTTTTAAAGCTTTCCTACTACTAGTAGTTCCAAGATATATGCTTTTGTTGTTGAATTGTTGATTACTCGATAGTTATAGACTTTGTTATTTTTCCTCAATTTGATTTTGAATAAATAATTTAAAAAATACAACATGTTTTCCTTAAGTGAACGCCATTCCCCCTCCTTACCCTTTTTTTTTTTTGGTGGGTGTAAAATCATCGAATAACCCCTCCCGCTCTTGGGCAGAGCGAAAGGGAGTGTCAGACTTCTACTGACTAAAAACCACCCATGTTCCTTCTTCGCCCTCTATGTCGAGGCCGCGATAACCGTTGGACTACCCGCGGCCCCCCTCCTTACCCTCTTGTCATGTTCGTGTACGCTTATGTTATACTAAACACAAGGTCGTGGTACAGGTGTGCTATTCAAAATATATGTGTTAAATAATTTGTAGAGTTCAGTAATCGTAACTGCTACACTCCACAGATACAGCCCAAACACTTTTCGGTCATAGTAGCTTCCCCAGGGTGGACCTGGAACCTACTAGAACTCCCACATTTCTCCATTGCAGTTATGTCAAGTCCCATAATGTAATAGCTCGAGCCTATTTGTCTCCATCGGACTTCGAGGCTGCTATTAAGAATTTTCATATACCCACAAAGGGTTTATGAAACCCACCCAATAATTGAACTCAGGACCGACATTTAGAAGTCGCGACCACCAGATCAACGAGCCAGTTAAACTATGTTAACTATTTAAATACATTTATAACTAGTTTTAAGATGTTGACAGTATTTTATAATAATTGTTTAATTATGTAAGTTATTTGATTTAGTTGAAATGGCAAAATAGCGCCAACGGGTACTGGATTGACAGTTGACTATTGCAGTCTATTAAAGAGGTTTTGAAAGGTCCAAGGCGCCATTTTAGCAGGACATTCTTTTCTGAACTTTGAAAGTGTATAATAAAACATAACATAAACACATGCATAAACATATGCTGTAGCTATTTATTCTGTGCTTATTTTGATGTTCTGAACCCAGTTAACAAATCATGCTTAAATCTGTTTATAAATATAAGCTTTTAATTCCCATTTGCTCTGGCTTGTCCTACAACTATTTGCCTAACAACTCAGCCCTTGAACATAATTTCTACATCTACACATACAAGTTACCTACACACATGAAACCATACCTTCTCCGTAATTACATTACAGAGGCCGTTCCTGTCCACTTACTGTTCATTACATAGACGCTATGCCCACAGCATTTAATGGAAGTACATAATAGAATTCCCATCCTATACGGAACGCAATACTCTGAGCTTGGCCTATTGTTCGGGGTGCGGCTTTTATGTTTAGATATCTGTATATATGTATACGTAGACTGTACATATATGTTTTCAACTTAACAATGAGGTTCCTGTGTGTTAGATAGAATAGTTTTTTTTTTCTAGCCCACGCCTGGGCAAAGGCCTCCCTCCACTCCTTCCATTTCTCTCGAACCCGTGCGTCCTCCTCTAGTTTTGACGGAACCTGTCTAATTCGTCCCGCCATCTTCGTCGTGGCCTACTGCGACCCCGACTCACTCATTCATAATTTATTTTAGAAAAAGTTATACTAAAGGTGTACACATTTATTAGGTGCAGTAGTGTTGTGTTATTTGTTGTTGTGTGGTAGCTAAGGGCCCGTTGTCACTATAAAAGGAATTCTTTATAAAATAACAATAGTCACTCCAGTCGATCTTCACGTTAAGCCGCGGTAGCCTAAGCTGGTTCATGAATGGTGACCATCCAATAAATGCTTCGGAGTCAGTGGTTAGCTATGCAGTCGCTCCATATAACAAACTCGTATTCAGCTGCATCCGGTAAGACTAGAAACAGACTCCCAACATAGTTGGGATCCGGCTAGGCAGATCATGATGAGACAAATGTCAGTTGGTGTTGTCGAAAACGGGCATTTTTGTTCTTACTAAGACGCTGCTGCTGACCCTATATACAAGTAAAAATACAATTCAAATGGTTTTCTCATTATTATTTTTTTGTACTCTACCACAGTACTTTCCTATTTGACCCTAAGGTTGACTGGTAGACAATGGCTTGTGGCATTAAGTACGGTTGTAAAACTCTTGTGCATGAAGTTTAAATAAATAAATAAATTCAATGATCCTAGCTTTCAGTGGGACAAGACGACACAGGGGCATCAAATAAAATAAATTCCTTTCTTTTTGAGCTTCAAAAAGCAAGAAATGCGTGCAAACCATTTGTTCCGTTAATCGGAGTTTAATCAAAAGTTCAACGTTTGTCATAAAGTTTCCAACAAAAATGTAATCCTGGATTGGTTATTAAGTTAACGTGAAACGTAAACATTAACGAGAAAATGATTAACGGTGAGTTCACGAGACTGAATCGGTGATGTAATGGAACGATTTGATTTACATTTCATGTTGAAAATATAAATATTATGATAAATGATGTTTATTTCGAAAATAGGTTGTTTACAAACACTTTTACACATATTTTTTTCTAAAGTAGATTGTTTTGTTCCTAAATAACCTAAGAAGAAACTGTCGAAACCAACTCAGATAGGGTCTTTTAAGGTCTAGACACAATCTTGGTCAACTTACGTGAAACTACAACAAAGTATCTGAAATGGTCTTTTGAAGAACCTAATGTATGAGTGGACCTGTCCAGTCAGTGCAGCTTTTGTGAGCTATCGTGTAGCTCGACTTACAACTCTACTCTCTTTGCTAAAATTAACATTGTTATAAAATTACTAGTAGTTCATGAAACGAAGACCAATCAGACGCTCAAAACTTACTTACCTCCACATTGGTTACTCCTATAAGTATATATAACAGGGGAAAATATAAGAAAAAAATAAAAATGAATCAAAACAAATATTTAATCAGGATTGAATCACGATGACAGCTGCACGTCGTGACGCCGACGAAATGACGAAAACGTGTCTTTACACAAAAATAAGATATATTCTATTCTATTCTAAAAGCTTCCCTCAGCATGATGCTGTGCTATCGGTGTTGTATATAAGTTATTTTTATGTGTGTTTTGCAGAAGAATAATGTGGGTGATTATTGTGAAATTCTTAGATGTATTGCGGTCTAAAAGGATTTGCAGCGCTCATCCACATAAATTCTAAGTTCAGGATATGTTATAACGTTTTTTGAGAACTGGTTCTATCAGCATAACATTAATATTTCGAGGAAGCGACGAGAGGGAAGACGTTTCGTCGAAGGACCCATTGAATGGGAATATTTCGTAGTAATGTAACATTTTGCATTCGTTTTCAGAAAGCTGATATTTGAGTAATAGAGAAACCAAAAATTAGCATTCAAGCCTGAAGCCCACACGCTAAAAGTGCTCCTTAATTTGGCTAATTTAATGAGGGGCGAGCCTCATACCATTAACCCAGCACAAATACAGACTCGATGATCGTTAATGAAAAACTCCTAATGGAAAAACCCAATAACACTTCGCCCAACCCGGGATTCGAACCCAAAACATGCTCAGCAAGTCAGCAGTAGCATTTGCAACCACTAGACCAAAACCCACTCAAAATAACTAAACTGCTTAAATAATAAACTTATATTGTCACTTACGAAATATATTGGCGCTTCGTAGAGCGTCGAAATAACTCAGAGTAAAGGATAATCAGGGAAGATAATATTATTTTAGTTAATACAGTGAAGACTTAAAACAGTGTTTGTTTGAATTCTGCACGGTGGCACTGGCATTTTTCGACACCAAAATAAATACTTACCTACTTAAATATAATCAAGAATGGTCTTGAATTGTTAACTCTTAACTCAGCAATTCAAGTTACAGAAAGGCTCTAAGCATGTGTAATATTAAGTTACCTACCAAGTGGTCCACACTGAAGATGACCGCAAAACATGGAGACCCGTCGTATGTGGTAGCTCGGCATTGAAGGACGACGAACAACAAGAAGCAGTCAAATCTTCCATCTTGCACCGCATGGGTATTTGGGTAAGCGTCACCTGCGCACTGTATCAGCGAGCGGAGTTGGCGTAACGACTTTTTTTTTGGGGGGGTTGGTAAATCATCAAATAACCCCTCCCGCTCTTGGGCAGAGCGAAACCTTCCTTCTTAGCCCTAAATGTCAAGGCCGCGGTATCTCTTACAACATCACGCAGCCCTTTGAGGCGCGCGTAGAACACGAACGCGCCGTCGACACAGCCTGTCGTCGTCATAAAACGGACGGACGGCGAGCTAGCCCATCACTCACCGTCCACAGGCCCACGTCTACGGTGTCCGGAAGCCGTCACGTGGCCCCCGACGCCCGGAGCGTCTCCCACGTCGGCTGGGACGTGAGGTTCTCTCCGTCTCGCGTTCCGCCACCTCCTTCGCTAGCATCACTGTTTCGCAGAAGGAGGCGACGGCGTCCCATTCCTACTCGCCCCGGACCATTGCTGAAAGGTTAGTCAGATGTGTAACTAATAGTAAACTCACATTTCGCCAGTTATGATTAAATAGGGGGCGAGACTATTGGCATCAACCGAAAAATTCCTGATGGAAAAATCGAATAACATTTTCCCCACCCAGGAATCGAAGCCAGTACTTCAAGCTCACCAGTCAGGCTTGCGACATTTAGAACAACGAACCATCGATAATTCGACAATTTGAAATCTAAATATCGATAAAACTCAGATCAGGCTAAAATTATAAAGTAGCGAGACCTTGGTTGAACAACCTGTTGCTTAGGCACCACTTGTTACGAGGTATTTTAACAATTTATAACTCGCTTAAGTATGTTTTATTAAAAGCATGATTGTTCGGTATGTAAAGTTCGAGTCGATTATGCTGGCTGGTGTTATAAATACTTTTAACAAAGCCGAAAGGTTCGTTTTCTCTTTGACACAACGAAATAGTTTGTTTGTTCTAATTCATGCTTGGGAACCTAGTTACGGAGATATTAGGGTTCGAAGTTCCAACATTTTATCAATTTTTCATATAACACACTTGTTTTAAACATACCATACTTTACCTTAAATATTAGATCTCTTAACTATTGGATGCATCCATTAGCATAAGGTTTTGAGTATGCGTGGCAACCATTTTGGCATCGTTGTTTTTTCCATCCTGTACAACGTGGAAAATCATCGAATAACCCCTCCCGCTCTTAGGCAGAGCGAAAGGGAGTGTCAGACTTCTACTGACTAAAAACCACCCATGTTCCTTCTTAGCCCTCCATGCCGAGGCCGCGATAACTAGTGTACAACCCGCGGCCCCGACGGGCGTCGGCTCTTTCGGGCCCCTCCCATGTTGCTGACATCTATTTGAGGCGCGCGTGGAACACGAACGCGCCATCGACACGGCCTGTTTTCGTCGTAAGACGGACGGACGGCGAGTAAGCCCATCACTCACCGTCTACGGTGGCCGGAGGATATCGCGTGACCCCCGACGCCTGGAGCGCCTCCCGCGGCGGCTGGGACGAGAGGTTCTCTCCCTCTCACGTTCCGCCACCTCCTTCGCTAGCATCACTGCTTCGCAGAAGCAGGCAACGGCGTCCCATTCCTCCTCGCCCCAGACCATGGCTTGCACTAGGGCCGGGCGCGAGAGGTCGCCGCCGCCGATCGCCGCTACGAGAACACGGCGGGGCTCCGCCCAAGCGGGGCACACCTCAACTGTGTGCTCCAACGTGTCCTCCGGCCGATCCACACAATGGTGGCATCCGGGCGTTTCCTCCCGCCTGATTCGGTGCAGGTACATCCCGAAACAACCGTGTCCGGTGAGGACCTGCGTCAGACGGAAGGTGAGGGCGCCGTGGCGCCTCTCTATCCACTCCTCAATGAGGGAACTTACCGCCACTATCGTGGCGTGCCCTGCACGGGGTTGCGACAGTCGCTGTCTCCATGTCGCCATGAGATCGTACCGGAGGTCTGTCCGCTGCGCAGCAATTTGCCGCGGCAACGGAGTGACCTCCCGGCGCAGCGCCTTCACCTCCTGTGACAATCGGACAAAAAAAATCTAATTAGTCCGTCAGATTGATTTCCAAAAAATATTGAACACATATTTTTTCTTTGTTCACATAAAACAAGAAATGAAGAAGATACAGTGCTTCGAACTTCTCGAAAACGTCACTTGTCAGTACAATTTTTACTTACAAATGACGTCACAACCTTGATGATTTTTGACGCGTTTAATCTTTGTCAATTTTTATTAATTTGATAAAACAAAGAACACTTAAACAATATTTTTCTATAATGTTGACTAATTAGAATCATATTTTTTTGACTCAGTCTGATACCGTAGTGGGGATAATATAGCTCTCCGTTCGTAATAGAATATTTGGAATCGGATCAGCAGTTCCTTCAACTAAAAACTTACCTTTTTGAGTGTTTTAACCAATTTAGGGTCAATTTCATACATTCTTTGGGGGCATTAAAAAACAGTAATTATAATACCAGTATGTAATTACGTAATGAAAAATGGTTACAGAAGACAACGGAAATATTTGTATTGGCTAACAATTCTTCCTTTTTTCATAATTTTTACGCAGTCTTTTTATTTACTGTAATCATATCGGACAGAATAATTTACGTTTCTTTTTTACACAAAATTGCATTACGGAATGTACTTCTACAATAATAATTACAAAAATTAATATCGAAATTATTTTTCTTTTACAATAATATTAAAATTATATTTCTATTACAATTTACAAACTAAAATTTAACATTATTAGTTAATCCTACCTAACTTATCTACTATTAACAAATTATTGTAATAACTAACAAAATTATCATTTTACAACTAATGATAATTTTTTTTTTTTGATTGGTAATAGTGTAACATAAAGGTGTCTTTAAAAAGTACGTGTTCTTTAACGAAACGAATTCATTGACAAAACACGTGCTGAAATAATCCAATTTCTGGTTTCACGTGTTCATAGATCGTTAATTATAATTAAATTACACTTTTACGAAAAACTACTGTTATTATGAACATTGATGCAAATAATTACTATTTGTATTAATTATGTGACATTAACATTTAAACTAGGACAAACATTTAATATGTAAATGGACAGTGAAGAACAAAAATGCACAAATTAGATGCTGTACAATTGCCTATGCACTCGGCGTTTTTATTTTCACAGACGCGTTTTTTTAAACGCGTTGTTAGTAACAGGCGTTTTTAGAACGCCATCTGCATAGTTCTAAAAGTACAACGGATTGGTACGTAGTACGTACATTGCGTGGCTACAAAAAAAATACCTAACCACATTGAATATTTATTAATCCTGTTAATACCTAACAGAATAATAGGTATATAGCATTCTCCTCCTATCACAGTCCAATATATAATTTTACTTGCTTATGTACAACCAGCGCAAACATAATAGCTTAAAACGATACATTATTAAAAATGAACTAACTGTCTAGTGTAAAAAAGCTATTTATCGTAATAAAACTTACAAAGCTCATGTTTTTTTATTATATCTTTGTCGATGGTTTGAGGCATTATTTGTTAAATATAGACTTTTAGACATTTTTAACAGGCTATTCTTCAATTTCAGATGTATTTTTTCAAAGTAAAGTTTCAAATAACTGTTTTCTTTAATTTCAAGACATTTTCAGGGATAACAACCAAATAAATCTCATAACACATAAGTTCACATAGCGGAGAGATCCGTAAGAATTTGAAATAAAACCTCGTTTGTCTAAAACCGTAACTTTACGAATAATCCTACCCCAATAAGATAGGGTTTTGTCAGTAAATATCGGATATATAATGGAACACGATGGATACGGGACAAAAAGGGAAGTATGGGACCAATCCCTCAGGTAGATAAAGCTATAGGTATATGGAAGGCATTCTCTGTAGGCTTTGAAATACCTCAATGTGTGTCTTTCAGACATTTTATCGAAACACATATTTTATGGAAGAATCTTTTTGTTAAACAGGCTTTGCTAAAGAAACAAGAAGTATTATTTATTAATACATCTACCTACCTATATGATAAGTAGTAGGAGCTTATCTATATAAATCGTTAAAATTAAAAGCATTAGGTACTTTTTGGAAGATTATTAACAAAATTGAGTGTGTTTCCATCAATTTTATTAGAGGAAACCCTTCTTACATAGGACTTAAAATATGTCAGGCGATATGTGGGTGTACACCTCTATTTAACCCATTGGGAATTACAGACGTGATGTTATATTATTAAACACATCTTGTAAGTCTGTTTATAGCCTGAAGAACAACAAAACTATCCTGAAAAAATATATTCAAAATAGGTTCACAAAAGATTAATAAATCCATGTTTTAGATGTTTATCTTTACAAATGATAGCCGAAACTAACCTAAGTTTTAGAAAAACAGTTCGTTTTTTTCCACGAACTCGTAGGATTCTATCAAGATCGGGTTTGTGAAGTTAATACGAAAGTAAGTTTGCTACCGCTCAAGTTTCAATAGGGTACCAGATTACTTAGTTTGGAATAAATAAGTTAGGTAAGTTTTATTGAAACATATAGTCTCTTTATTTACGGACAAGATTCTAAAGCCAAAACTGTTTCATCACATTACAGATAGAATGGGTTAAGTTTGAGATGGATTAATAAATAAGTAAATACTTTTATTGACCCATGAAAAAAAGTTATACATTTCGATTTGAAACCCTGACTCCTGTGCTAGGATGGTTAAAGGCTATAACATACAATGACGTTTGAATAATCTCCGAAGAATAAGGTAGAGGTGACTACCCCCCCATTTCTAAGTTAGGGGAAACCTATAGCCGTCAACCGGGCTCTAATACTAACTCCGTGGATGTTTACTGACTTAAAAAAATGTGATTCTAATTAGTCCGACTGTTAGATTATCAAAAAATATTGGATACGTATTTTTTGTCTTATCAAATCAATAAAAATTGACGGAGATAAAACGTGTTAAAGATTTGAGTGGGGGTTGGTGACGTCACTGACCGTCAAAAAATGTCATACTAACGTCTTAGAGTATGACGTCACACAAGTTTTCAAAGTACTGTATCGTCTTCATTGTTTGTTTAATATTTTTTGGTACTTAATCTATTTGACGGACTAATTAGTTTTTTTTGTGAACTACCCTATTCCTGATGGGAAATCCCAATAACACTGCCCGACCAGGGACTCGAACCCAGGACCTCATGCTCAGCAGTCACGCTTACGACCACTAGACCAACAAAGCTGAAAAAAAAAAAAAAAAAAAAGAGCGTTCATTCATGTTCTAAAGGAGCTCTTGTACAGAAAACGTTAATATTGCTATTAATATTGATACAAAAACTATTTATAAACGAACCTTGGAAGTGAAATTAGTTGAACAAATATTTACAAAGGGAAGACTGAAAATAAATGCTATTTGCGTTTATTTCTATTTATAATACCTCTGCACCTGCAGGTTATTTGGAGAGTTAAACGATTATCGGATTAACGCAATCGGTTTTCAAGAAAACTCCTCAAACCGTCGACAAGCATACATTTTAATAAATTCCCTACACAACAACACGTTGTACAAAATTTCGGATGTACAAATATATAAAAAAGTGCATAAAATGTTCCAAAAATGTGTCTCAACAATTCATTGTCTCGCCACTAATTTCTTTCTACATAATATATAATATCACTAACAACCATTGCAAAGGAAAATACAATTCTAAACAATATATTATGTATGGAATTTTCAACTACTAAGCTCTCTATTCGATTAAGCATCGATTTATTTTAAAGAAATATTAATGGATGGGATCGATATGGAGATTATTTTTCTTTCTGTTTTGTTCAAATCTTTGAATGGAAAGACCTCAGGAAAGACTATGAAACATTTTCACAACAAATCTCTAAGTACATTGAGGGCTTTAGAACGTCATTCTTAGACTGAGATTCTGCCTATTTTCCACCTTCACCCATCGACTTACCGATTGAAAAATAATTTTAAGAAATCGTAATACAGGGATAAAAATTATTGCGAATGGCGTGCCCGATAATATTAAGCTATCTAACTTTAATAAAAAAACATTTACTTATAAAAAAACAGTTACTATCTTTTTTTCGCCTCTAATCAAATCATTATTAATGATTAAAAGTACAAAGCATAAGAAACAAGAAACTGGTTGTCTATCTTTTATCTCCTACTACAGAGTTTTCTGGCCTATATTAGGTCAGTTGATGTATGTACCTACAATAATATCTGTTTTCTAATTGAAATGAATATTTTATTACCTACAGATAATTTTATGATGGACACGGTGGTATTAGGTTGTCAAGTAAAATCGGTCAAGACTCACAGTTGTGGCATTTTTAAATAATCTTGACTCAATTTCATCAGTCAACATATTCGTAATAATTATGGTTGTTTATGTATTAAGATTGCTAAAAGAAATATTATTCATTCGGTAAGCAGATCTTGGGATCTTGTACTAACTGTCATCTTCATACGATTGACAGAATAAGGACGATGTTTTAAAATTGTCTATAATATGTGCAAGTAGGTTGTATTCACGAGTACTAATTAAAAAATATATATTTGATTTACTCATTGGCTGCTTCATAATAAAAAACTATTATAGATATTTCCATGACGATGATTATTATAACAATTTTTCACCTCAATAACCGGGTATCTCATTAGGAAAGACATTAACACATCCACCCTATCAAGCATAAAACTTGTTTTCAGGGCATGTCACGCATTTATGGGAGGCAATCAAGTAAAGAACTCGAATAATTATTCATCCATTAGTACGCCGTTAAGCTAATTTGTCCTGTTTTTTGTCTATTGTTAGTGAATGATTTATAACATAACATTTATAGATTTGTATTCAACGTATTTTGTGATAAAAATTGGGCCTACTTGCACGTCAAAGTACTATTTTAATGCTTAATTCTGTCAACTTCAAAGGCATTTCAACTTGTGACAATGCGTTTCGTTTTTATAACATCGTTTATTTAAAACTTCAACGCGTTGTCACGTTGAAACGCATTTCGAGACCGGCGGTGGTGCAAGCAGTATTGCACTAGAATATCCATTTGATATAATAATGATGATGATGATTTTGATTTTAAAAATGTATGTTACTCTTTGCACTAGATTTTCTCGTTTCTCAAAGTCAATCAAATCACTTTTATGCTCTGAAAAACAACAAATGGCTACTCATGTAATCTCAACCATCGTTCAAATATTTATTTAAAATAGGTACACATTACTTATTTTATAACATATCAACCGTGGCCTAACATTGGTTTCATACAATTGAAATACATTTGTAATAAAAGATGAATATAAATCTTCAATATTTTTATTGTACTGTTTCTATATCGTAAAATTAATGGGTTTTTGATCGCCGTATCAAGGTAATGTTGGGATATCAATAAGACGTATGCTGTTCAAACGGGGTGAATATAGCTTTGGATTTTTTGTTTGAATAATTCAAGTAAAATTATTAAAAATAATCATGAAAATTGTGGATTTATTAAAAAACATCAATGCTTTTACAATTTTGTCTTTCTCAATTTATTCTCGATGCATTACACCTGGAACCTCCAAGGAAGAGGTGTACCTAATAGTACACCCACATTTCGCCAGTTATGTTTAAGTAATTGAGGGCGAGCCTATTGCCATCAACCGAGCACAAATCCAGATAACGTGACTGCCACTGAGAAATTAATGATCGAAAAACTCAAAAACGTTAGCCCGATCTGCAGGGCTATTGCGTATCTTTTAAATGACAGTGGCTATCTTAAAGTGTCCATCAATTAACTGCCAAATGGTTCCATTTTGTACTAAACCATAACCAATTTGACAGTTAATCCATGGACAATATGATAGCCACTGACATTTAAAAGATACGCAATAGCCCTGCTGGGAATCGAACCCTTGACCTCATGCTTGCGACCACAAGACCAACAAAGCAGTAAAAACAAAGTGAGTCTAAAACACATTGTGCTAACGAAAGCTTTTCATTTAACACCCACTATTCAAATGATTAATGGTACAAAACCACGATTTTTATCGCGTTAAAAAGTCGGTTTTTTGCGTTTTAGCCAACTTTATAGTGCCATAAATCCATTGTGAATGTCGATGGTCTTTTCAAAAGCTTAGCTTACGAAAAATGATTTTCATAAAATTTATGCGTCTGAAAAAATTCAAGGTGATTTGATGGTGAGCGCCCTTGATCCGTCGCACGCGATTCGATCCTTGTCAACTGTTTATTTCCATAAACTCTGTTTTTATTTTGTTATTCCCTTATTTATATCGAGCCTGTCAATTTTGGCTGTCTATGCCAACCTTTACAGTCCCAGTATCTTTATATCAATTTAAATATTCTCGTGTTTTTTTTTGTTTTAAACTTTGGTAATAGTGATCTTTCATTAAATTAGAAGTTAAGTTTGAGGCATAAGTCCTGCTATGGTACTAATTTCTGTTACCAACTTTTGTAGATGTAATATTTAAGTAGGTTTTATGAAATGCTCTAAACTAAGTTTATATTTACCCCATTATCAATGTTAACAGTGTAGAGCGTTTAACAAGTGAGTAACTACGAAACAATAGCTGAAAATGTTACGATATGGAAATCAATACCAGCGTGTCGAAACTGAGACTCGAACAAAATATTCCGCTAAAATATGTATTACATAACAAAACCAATGTCAGTCCACAGCTAACCGCTTGAACACGCCATAACAACCTTACACGTATACTACTGCTTCTCAAAGCGGGGTCAACAAAAACTCAGTCACAACTAATTAGGAACATTTTAATACAAACAAACTGTTCTTAAACACTAATAACATATTTTCTCTCCTTACAAAGCACAATCAGTCTGTGGCACCATTTTTTTACTAAAAATACACTTAGACGATCTACGGTTGCTATATCTCGTCTGAGTCCGACCTTATTGAATCATAGTTGGACGTTTTGCTCCGCAGCATCCTTAGGAAGGAGCCTACCGCAAAGATCGTCCTCCTGTGCCTGTGAAAGATACCCTGGTACAACGCTTCCCTGAGCGCCTTTCTGTCGTCCGACATCGAAGGCTGAGTGCTTAAAGTTATGTCGGAATGGGCTTGCACTACCACGGCTTTCTGATGCCTCAAGCTGCCATGTTTCTTCTCTAAAGACTTCTGATTCGGCAGACTCATTGTCGATTCTATTGATGAGTTTTTTGTTTTTCTCAAATTTAACATCTTCTTACCAGAAGGCTGTGAGGTCTCCGAGGACGACCTTGTTGGAGCTAGTTTCGATCGATGCAGAGGATTGTTAGAGCCCTCCGGATGAACCATTATCTCGACGGATTTTTGACTCACAGCACTCGACCGTGTTAATGTTCTCTGCTGATGAGATGTTGTAGCCTCCGGTTTTGGCATCCGCTCCTCGCTCGGAAGGGATTGTTCAGTTTCTAAAGCAATCATTTTGCTTGATTAGTTTTTTCTGTGATTGTTAAACGTACAAAACCTAATCACATCATCGGAGGGCGAGCCTCATCAATACTGTCAATAGCGGGCACGGCCAAATGAATGTCGACTTCCTTATTGTTCGGCAGGTCGCTCCTGGCGTACCCGTCACAACAGTTACTGAATGTTATTGTAGGTACTTTAGCATCACTGTCTATTTTCACAGAATCCAAGTTTTGTGCCAAGCAGTCCACGTTGGTGTCGTTCTGAGAGTTGCGATCATCGGAGTTTGCGCTCATGCTCGGTGCGAGCCATTCCTCCTCGTTTTCTGCTTCTGTCTTTTCTACGTCGGGCGACGGCCCGTGGTCCTCGCGACTCGGAGACAAACGCTCTCCCTGTATATTCAAACTAATCAAATCTGCCAAGTTTACGTTGAAATTCTTATTCCTTTTGCTGCTTGTTGCCTGATAATGATCTTCGACAGTTTGGACTTCGTCAGTAACTAAATTGTCTGTGATAGTTTCAACTTCTTCTCGTAAGTCTTGGTCGTCTTCAAAGTATTCAGATAAGTTATGAAGGTTCTGGAAACAGTTCTTTTCAAGGATGCTGGGTTGAGATTTATTTTTCTCGGCGTTCGATTGACGGTACTGTTCGATGAGAGGTTCTAGGGATTCCTCGTGCTGACGGAACAGGTAGTGGTAGGTCTGACTTACGGCGTAGAGGGAGAAGGCAGATTTTGGCCTCGGCAACACAGACGCTGATCGCTTTGGCGGTGCGACACATCCATGCCACACGTGGCTGCGCACTCGCTCGCACAGTATTGCATTAGAATTAAGAATCCTTTCAAAGTCTGTAACTTGTTCGGCTTCGCTGATCTGCAACAACAGTTTGTTCTCCGTCCCTTTCCCGCAGCCCGCAGTGTCACACAGCCTCTTGTTGTCGCCGACCTGTTTAGGAGGATTACAACGCTTAGTCTTGTTAACATCGATCCGACGGTTGTATACGTTCTGAGGAGGATTGGAGATTGAATGCCTGGAGTTCGGTTCGTCCGCGTACTTCATAGGTATGGATAAATTTTGTACGGAAACCGCGAAAGGAACTTTCTCGACTACTTTTCTGTTTTGTTGTTTAACAACAACATTACTATGTCGGCGTTTGGTATCGGTAGTGGACGCTGGCCGTTGGAAAAACTGTTTGTCGGCGAAGCGTGAGCGGTTATTATGATCGGCACTACGGACGGCGCGAGCATATTTGGAGCGCGGCCTCTCTGCTAGACAGACACTTTTGGCCCGCAAGGGGATATCGCGAGCCTCCTTAGGGACACCTGCCAGTTTTACGAGCGCGTTGTCGTATCGTGATCCAATTGAATACGTATGGGGGGCGAGCGAGGGAGGAGACGAGCGGCGTCCGCGTGCTCACACGACCGACTGCTTGCAAACCATGCACCGCTTTCTTCGAAAACTCGAGCAAAAAGTAATTTATCGCGGTGGCGTGCCCGACCAATCGATCCAATTGTTCCGAATCAACGTTCAAATAAAGATGCGCATAAAATTTGGCGAATGTACGATGCACGATTACCTCCAAACGACGTTTTTATAATCCTTTCGTGATTCTTTTTCGTTGAGTCTTACGTGATTTGTATTTATTACGACTGTTCATGTCCTGACCGAATTGACGTGACTTCGTATTGCGAATATGACTGGCGGGCTAGCGTGATTGTGAATTTGCATGCGTGCAAGTTTGAATATCGCGTGTTTGGATGTGTGTATGTATGCATGCGAAATTTATGTACACGATGTCGATGCAAATCTTTAAACGAATGCCGTTTAACTGTTGAATGGAATTTTAAGTAGGTCATAATATTTGTAAACAAAGGTTTTGAATGCTGTGTGAAAGTGAGACTTTTAAACTTTTTCAGGAAGTAACTTTTATGATAATATTGGGGGAATATAACATGCATTGAAAAGAGCAGCGGTAGCCCAGTGGTGGCAGCCCCGACTTACGAACAGTAGGTCGTGGGTTCAAACCCAAGCAGGCACTTTGTGTAATTTATTTCATAACCGCTGCTCTCAAAACGGTGAAGCCAAAAAACATCGTGAGGAAACCGGCATGGCTTAGAACCAAACATTCGAAGACATGTGACATCTACCAATCCGCACTGGGCCCGCGTGGTAGATAGGCCTGTGTAAGCCTGGGGCAGTGCGAACATTAATAGGCTGTTGATGATGACAACATGAATTGTTCGAAGTTAACTTTTCATTCAAGATCTGTTGTAGTTACATAACTTGTGCTTACAAGAAAATAATATAATAATTATAATAAGAACTCGGCTATCATTTTGCCGATAGTCGTAACGGCCAATGGCCTTTTAGACGAAAGCATGGACCAACATCTTTCAAAGCTTTCACTTGGCAGTTGAATCAAGGGCCTGATTCAGAAGGCAGTACTTCTCGATACGGCTCGTATTATGAGGAGGTTCCTGTCTCTGGAGCCCTAACCACCGGTAGCTTGGACCCTGCTCCCGTCACTGGTAGACGACTATTTTTATATTTTTAAATGTTTTTATATGCCTTTTTGTAATAAATATTTAAAATGTATTTAATATGTTAGAAAATGAATAAAGGAAATAATAATAAATTTATTTTATAAAAAGGAGATTGTAGTACAAGAGGCATACATAAAGTTATACATATAGTTTGTACAAAATATCACAACTTTTGTTTGGTTTAATTCTATACCGTCGTAAGTAGGCATGTAGAAATCTTTTAAAAGACAAGAAACCTTTAAAAAATAACACTAACACCCATATATTATTGATTTATTTCCATACGCTTCTTGCAACCGTTACCCGGCCAAGATGGAAACTTTTAATAAGATATTTTAAATTGCTAAAACAATGCGATTATTGAACTTGGTGAGGTTTATATTAATATGTTTGAGTTTCTTTTGGGATTTTCCAAATATTTAACATATGATGTTTTGGATATAAACAAGCGCAAAAATAACTCATGTATTTTTATGATGTCAAATTTATTGATTTTTATCCGTGATGTATGTTTTTAGTCTCTCAAACGGATTCATAAATACTGTAGTTATAATTACTGATGCAGCATAAACTTAAATTACTGGAGGTATCTATTATTTAATTATTTATTAGAGTGCCCAGAAAACTGGCGGCATTGCCACGTTGTATAGCAACACTTAGCCTCTGGCCAAGGTAACAGACAGTCCTTAGGTCACGAGAAGCGTCAACTAAGTTACTGGAGTGTTAGAGATTCATACCTATTCATTTTTTTTTTGTTAAGTCTACTCGCAGTTCATCTCTAGAAGGATAGTCTACTGCCGGACTGGACAAGATTTGTTTCCACAAAAGTCTCTTCAACTTTTATTTTATGTAAGCCATACACGAAACAGTAGTTTGCTGTAGTGTTTTGTGAGTTAGCGAATTTAATGTAAAACGACGTATAAAAGACGTACATTCATTCATTACTACCGTTAAACTTTTGTTAAACAAGTAGCTAGTCCCGAAAGTCCAAATACCAGTCTTACCAAGAAGGGTAAGACCCCCCCCCCATTCTTGGTAAGACTGGTTTTTGGCAACATAGTTGTGAAAAAGGATACGCAAGATGTTGATGAAAAGGTAGATCTACCGACTCCTTATTTCCCAACCGAAATCAAGGTTATACATAACAAATATCAGCTTTCTTAACGTCGCTGAAAAAAATAGTTTTGTATTAAAGCCGAAATGTAAAGGGTAAAGCCTATAGACAGACCATTGTTCAAAAATTTAATTCTAGGATAAGATCCATTTTATTTAATAAAAGCACCCACAACCTAAATGAATTCGGGAAGGAGTTGTTTGTAAAATAAATTAATGTACCATTTATTTCTAGGTCGGCTGGAAACTGATTAATTTATCTACCTACCGCCATTTTGGTGGTACTCTACGAAAAGACTAGCTGTTGCCCGCGACTTTGTTCGCGGAGAAGTTAAAGGTACCTAAGTTAATACGAGTAAGTCAAACGTTATACTTAACTTAAGCTATCTGCTTGTAAAAGTCGCCTCAAAATCGATCCAGCTGTTAAGTCTTATTGATTTAGAAAAGTTTTGTATTTACTTTAAATACACTACTGAAAAAATTAAGGGATCAAAAAAATCATGCAAATTTTTGTGTAATTTTCAACAGGCCATAACTTCAAGACAAATGGTCGTAAAAAGAACAACAAAAAAGGAAATCGTAGCTCTAAGTGTATAGTTTTTGGATTCGAACTTTAAAATTTTGTAGCGTCAGCGGTTTTTCGGTAATCTTAGAAAAACCAGCAACAATAAAATTTGGCCTTCGCAATTGGTCTACGGGCGCAGATTTATTTTTTTTACTTAACCACTATAAGGATCGGATTCTTTGTTCATTTAGCTAACAGTGGTTAAGAAAAAATAAATTTTCTAAAATTACCGAAGAACCGCTGACGTTAAAAAAAAAATAAGTTCCAATCCAAAAGCAAGGAGTTACGACTTACTTTATTTTTTTATATTTCTGTCGAAGTTACGGCCTATTGAAAATTAACCACAAATTTTAAATTTTTTTTTGATCCCTTAATTTTATCCAGTAGTGTATGTTATATAGTTTATAAACTAGGTATATAATTATATCTTTATGGGCTATTGTAGCCTGAAATAAAATGATGTTGTTGTTGTTGTTGTTATATCGAATTTTATTAACAATTTAAATTTTTATGCACGGAACCGATATTATACATTAACTGAAATGAGTATTTGAAACGTCAAAAAAATATGCTTAAATAATTATGCCTATAGTACCTTTTTTTTTTTTTTTTTTGGTGGGTGTAAAATCATCGAATAACCCCTCCCGCTCTTGGGCAGAGCGAAAGGGAGTGTCAGACTTCTACTGACTAAAAACCACCCATGTTCCTTCTTCGCCCTCTATGTCGGGGCCGCGATAACCAGAGGACTACCCGCAGCCCCGACAGGCGTCGGCCCTTTCGGGCCCCTCCCATGTTGCTGACATCTCTTTGAGGCGCGCGTGGAACACGAACGCGCCGTCGACACGGCCTGTTTTCGTCGTGAGACGGACGGACGGCGAGTTAGCCCATCACTCACCGTCCACAGGCCCGCGTCTACGGTGGCCGGAGGTCATCGCGGGACCCCCGACGCCCGGAGCGCCTCCCGCGGCGGCTGGGACGAGAGGTTCTCTCCCTCTCGCGTTCCGCCACCTCCTTCGCCAGCATCACTGCCTCGCAGAAGGAGGCGACGGCGTCCCATTCCTCCTCGCCCCGGACCATGGCTTGCACCAGGGCCAGGCGCGAGAGGTCGCCGCCGCCGATCGCCGCTACGAGAACACGGCGGGGCTCCGCCCAAGCGGGGCACACCTCCACTGTGTGCTCCACCGTGTCCTCCGGCCGATCCTCACAATGGTGGCATCCGGGCGTTTCCTCCCGCCTGATTCGGTGCAGGTACCTCCCGAAACAACCGTGTCCGGTGAGGACCTGCGTCAGACGGAAGGTGAGGGCGCCGTGGCGCCTCTCAAGCCACTCCTCAAAGAGGGGACTTACCGCCACTATCGTGGCGTGCCCTGTGCCTATAATACCTCAGGGTACTTTTACACCTTTTGGGGTATAAAAGTGCGGTACAAGCCACTCTCACATACTGTCCTGCTTACCAAAATTCTTAAAATTGCAACTCTTCATAACTGAAAATACTCTCAAGAATTTTTAGTTTAGAGAAATTGCAAGTACCACACACAGCACAAAGAAAATAATCCTCTCAATACAAAGTTCTCAGTTTATCTTCGCATTATGAATCATTTTACTACGCAGTTTGGATATAAAAAGCTTATGTTTACTATCGGTACATGTGTGTTTTACATCGTAATATCTTGACCAGCTGCAGACGAATCGAGTGACCTTTGCATATTGAGATATTTTTATTTATTGGTTGCTCTGCTCAAGGTCAGGTTCGATGAAGTCGGGAGTCGGGAATGTTTTCTGCGCAGCGCAAATGCTTCAAATTGAATTTGTTACTGAAATTGGGATGGAAGTAATTTGGTTTCTTCCAGTTTTTGATTACTATTTTTAGATGGAAGAGTGTATTAATGAAAAAAACTGCTCGAACTGTATCAAAAATTACACGACTACGGACTTTCTTTACACGATCTTTAGCGCCTGAAAAAGTTGATCAAAAAGTTCTAAACAAAGTCTCATCAAAATTCATCGGAAATGATCAAAATAATAAGTGCTGTCAGATACTTTATATTTATATTTATATTTTTTTTTCTTAAAATATAATTCGTGAAAAAAATATAGAGATGACGTTGCGGCGTTATTTTTATGTTATTCATGCTGTGCCAACAGATGTATAGTTATAGTACATATTTTTAATTTTTATCCGTTGCTTGTAAAATCGAGAGTAAATTGAATTATTGAGTGTTTAAATATTGCGAGAGCAACTTGCGATAATGTTTTATATATTATACGTATGTCACCATTACTGGGATTCTCTGTAACAGATGACCAAACTTGAAGCATTTATTTGAAATAGACCCGAAACACGCCCTTTTGCATTGTTAAAAATAAGCTACCTACCTACAGTTCAGCCACAGGCAAAATAACTGTGAGGGGACTGTAGATGTACATTCTAAAATCTTAGACATCAATGAGAAGAATGGGAATCTTGCATCTCATAAAAATGATCGTAATCATAGATATTAAGGGCACAAAACGGATTTGATGTCACATTTCTTGGAAAATTTAATTTGAAAATTGAAATGCAAATACGTATTGAATGTAATATAACATTACAACAGTATAATCTCCGAAGGGATAGGCAGAGATGTATCTATTAGTACTCACATTACGCCAGTTATTTTCAAGGATCATGTAATAAAGGGCGAGTCGTCAGCCTATTGCCATCAATCCGGCACACATTTAGGCTCCGTGGTAGTTACTAACAAATTCCTGAAGGAAAAACCCAATTACACTTCGCCCGCACCGGGAATCGAACATAAGACGTCATGCTCAGTAGTCACGGTTACGACCACTAGACCAACAAGACCGTTTAGTTATAAGTTAGTTTAGTTAACCGTTAAAGCTTAAACAATCTTATTTTTTCATTTTCTTAACGTTACTAAGATATGTTCCTCTTCCAGTTATCAGAAAAAAAACTAGGTTTCAGAAAAAAACTAGGTTTTAAATACAGCATTAATGTCGCAGTGACAGTTATCTGGCTTTATCGCCCAGCCTCCATTAGCCTAGATCTCCTAATCGAGTATTGTCTCGGATGATAAGTAGTGTTAGGTACTTACGTGGCTTCACTCGGAAAACTTCCAGTATTTTTCCATCAATTTGATTGAAAACTAGATTTTTGTTAATGTGTTATGATTGACCTTGTAAGACTAGTTCTGTGTTTTGTTTTTTAGGAAGAATAGAATGATAATTAATGATGATGAAGAGCAATGGTGACCCAGTGTGACGAACAGTAAACTGTCGTGGGTTCGAAGTGTTCAAATTCAGACACTGCTCTCAAAACGGAAAACATCGCGAGGAAACCCGCATGTCTTAGAACTAAAAAGTTCGAAGACAAATGTGTCATCTACCAACCCGCACTGGGCCCGCATGGTGGATTATAGCCCATCCCTCTCCTAGAGAGGAAGCCCGAGTCCCTGCAGTGGGAACATTATAGGCTGATGTTAACTGATTAATTCGTTCGGTGAATATGTTAGTTTATTGACTTTATTGCCACCGACTTCCGAAAGTAAAAAGGTTTTCCACTAAAGAATTAAGTACTGTTTTTTTTGGAATATGATTATTTTTTTCGCAAAAAAGTATTCACACGTAGGTATTGCCTTTTTTAGTCGTGGTATTTCTATCTCACACAAATCCTTGTCAAGTATTAGTTTTACGTTTGTGAACTGAACGTTATTAGCACATCACGAAGACGAAGAAGAAAAAATACATATTATAGCGGATAACACATTAAGCACCGAAGCACAGTTAATACAATTTATACGGGATCACCATGCACGCTTCTTCTACCAAATGAAAAAAGGATCACTAAAATCGGATCAGTAATCACGGAGAAATCGGTAAATATAAACCAAAAACAAAAATAAATACATCTACCAATCCACACGGGGCCCGCGTGGTGGATTTATAGTCTCTCCTAGAGAGGAGGCATGTGTCCCTGCAGTGGAAACATTATAGGCTGATGATGATGATATGAAAATCAAAGATGCTGGTCGAATACATAAGCTTAGAAATCGCAGTTAAAACAAACATCAACCTAATTACAGAGAAACAACTATCATTTATAACCAAGTCCCAATTACAACAACATAATCCAAACACTTTTATTAACATGCTATCTGTCGGATTCATGCATCCGTTCTAAATAATAAAATTACTTTGGGATGATACTACACGTACCAGCTTTTAAAACAAACAGACACACAGGGCGGGTAAAATTTAGTTCTCAACGACTCGACAGGAAACCACTAAAATACGAGCATTATACTGTTTATTTATATAAAGGCGCTTCTAAACGGGCCATACTTACCCGGCAATGTGTGGCTGTACTATTGGCAAGAGCAGTGGTGGGTCAGTGGTTGCCGCCCCGACTTACAAACGTCGGGTTCGAACCCAGCCAGGCGCATTACTTTGTGTAATTTATTACATCATCACTGCTCTCAAAACGGTAAAGTAAAACATCGTGAGGAAAACGGCATGTCTTAGAACCGAAAAAATAGAAGACATTGTGACACACACCAACCCGCACTGGGCACGAGTGCCTGCAGTGGGAACATTATACGCTGATGATGATGATGACTACAAGTATCAGAAAGTATTGCTCGGCGGTCTTGAAAATATTGCCGGAAAATACTTGGCCATACCAAATATAAGCTATAAAGCTGGGCCATTCTGCTATATTGCATAGTATCGCTGGTAATGTTGCCGGCCATTGCATTGCAGTAAAATATTGCCCGTTTAGAAGCACCTTTACACAAAGCTGATCTGAATTAAAAAGAAATACGAGTGTACGTAATCTTTCTGAATGAAAGAAATGCCTTGAATGAGTGAATGAAAGTAACCGGATTGAGGTGATCTGTCTCAGAAGTTATCTTTTCTTTATTTTGTGTGGGAAGAAAAGTCATTTATGTACCTTTCCATTTTGAGATCTACTTTTTCTTTACGCTTTTCTCGTGTTTGCGAGATTTCACATTCAACAAGGAAAATCTGGTCGAACTCAAACTCAAAGCATTTATTTCAATTAGACCATTACAGGCACTTTTGAATGTCAGGAAAACAAAGAAAGCGAACCTAGAGTCACAGTCACAAGGCATAATATCTTGTAAAAGTAAGTACTTTGTCCATACCAAAATGCAGAAGAATGAACTCTATGGACACTCTTTTAAAACAAAATCTCTTGTGGCAACTAGTCCGTCCATGTGCACCTAACCGTGGTAACCATTGCGCACGATGTTTAAATAAATAAATAGAGTAAGTCTCTAAGAAATAAAATGTTATAGGGCAAAATCTTGTATTTGTTTCTATCCAGGCCTTTTTGCCAATCTAAGTCCACAGCTGGTCTTGATCTGGATAAACATAGAGTGATCCAAAAACCAATTTTAAATAATGCTGCAGACGCGGTTGGCATGAGATCAGCGACCACGGCGCCATCTTACTTTTACCAATACTGAAATCTTCAGGTCAAGACCTTGTATATCAGGTATCTGTACAATATCCTACTAATCACACTAATATTATAAAGCCGAGTGTGTGAATGTGTATGATTGTTACTTCTTCACGCCAAAACTACTGAACGTATTTGGATAAAATTAAATGTGACGTCACTGACCGCTAAAGAATGTCATACTAATGTCTCAGAAAATGACGTCACACGAGTTTTCAAAGCACTGTATCGTCTTCATTGTTTGTTTACGTGAAAAACATTTTTATTTTGTTAACTACCCTTTTGGGGGTGGCTTTTGACAAGCCGTGGGACTGGTACAGGCGAATAAAAAAAACTAATGCGAACTTACATTCTGATAGTTATGATTAAGTCCTTTGTTATAGGGACAGGGTTATGGTCATTTTTTTTATTTAAAAAAAAAAAAAACGTTGCCCCACACTAAGGAATTTCTCCTGTATCGTGGGTGCGTTTAACCGAATCCAGACTCAGACTTTCTACTGAGAAATTCATAACATTACGCCTGTAATACCCGATGGGATAGGCAGAGGTGAAGCCATTGGTACACACACATTTCGCCAGTTATGAGTTAGTCCCATGGAATAGGGGGTGAACGTTACCATCAACAGCACAAATCTAGATTCCGTTGGTGCTATTGAGAAATTCCTGATGGGAATAATTCAATAACACTTTGCCCGACCCTTTGGCCCGGCCCTATTTAATAACGATTGCTGAGTACTTATGTGGTCCTGGATTCGATTGTTAAAATCGAATCCAGGACCACATACTCAGCAATCGCACTTACGAACACTAACTGCTGCACTCAGAGATCTTTAATGATTACTTAGGCCATCACTTAGTAAAGGGTTTGACAGTTTTGTCATACAACAGTATGTCAGATCTTTACTAAGTGATGGCTTAAGTAATCATTAAATATCTCTGAGTACCGCAGTAAGTACACCAACGAGGCATACAGGTCAAGACCTTGTAATCCAGGAATTTATATTAAGAATAAGAAAACACCTCTGCCATTTTATTATATTCAGCAAGCAATGTTTATGCTAGCACTAATAATAAAACTTTTTACATCAAATATTCAGGTCAAACAATTTTAAACGTAACATGTATGTCGACTTACATTACATATTTATATATTTCAATGTCAGTGTGTTACAGGTACATTTGATAAACTGATTACTTTGCCTAAATAGAGTATTTTTTGATGTTTGGTTAGTTTTAATTTTGTTTGTCTCTATGTCAGTCGACTGCCACGTAATATAATATGGTTTTTTCTTTTTATTTTGACTTTGACGTTAAATGTGGAAAGGATAATGAGGGATGCTTTACACAGTGTCAGTAATCCCTGAAGGGATAGGCAGAAGGGCATGTGGACGGTTAGCAATGGGCTGGCTCACCGTCCGTCCGTCCTATGACGATGACAGGCCGTGTCGACGACGCGTTTGTGTTCCACGCGCGCCTCAGGAAGATGACAGCCACATTGCAAGGGTCCGCAAGGGTCGAGCCCCTGTCGGGGCTGCGGGTTTTCGAAAGTTCTCTGATACAAAGGGCTAACAAGGAACATGTGTGGTTTAAAAAAAGGAATAGGTAGAAATTTACACTCAGAATTCAACAGTTGTGTTCAAATCTCATATAATATAGGAAGCTAATGCGTCGTGCTCCGACAGGTGGGTGGAATTTCAGAGTTCTGGCTGCTACGGGAAATTTTTTTTTGGTAAACCCGTTATTACTTCAAAAGGCTAGATAGGCTTGGATAATGACTAGAACTTGGCGTCGACGGAACACGTTTTCGTTTTTCCATTCTTCCCTGTTAGACGTCACGATGGCATTTACTCCTTTCTCATTCATATCATTCCTCAAACAATCCATCCATCTTTTCTTTGGCCTTCCTCTCCCTCTCCATCCATCAACATTTATATTCATCGCCTTTTTATTCACAATGCGATTCGTCCCTGCTCATAACATATCCATTCCACAACATTCGATTCCCTTTAAACTTTCATAACTGGCGCAACTTTTAAACTTCCTCTAGTATGTATATATATATATATATAAATTTATATCTAAAAAGCTAGCCTATGTTACTCAAGGTGAATGTAGCTTTCCAATGGTGAGAGAATTTTAGAAAACGGCGTAGTAGTTTTTGAGTTTATTCATTACAAAGATACATATACACACACACACAAAAATACAAATCTTTCCTCTTTATAATATTAGTGTAGATTAGTGTAATATACCTTATCCATTCACGTCTCCATTTTTAAATATTGATGTACATAATTATAATTATGATGTATTAACAAATATTGCATGGATTGTTAACACGCTTAAGTATATAAAAAATCTACCCAACAACACATTCTAAGAAAATAAAGTTTGCTCAAACAATATTGCATAACAGAATAACCTCTTCTAAGTGGGTAACAAGGTCATAATTAAGATTAATCGTCACAACAGAGTGGATTAAGGAGGCAGCCTTAAGAATTCCGTGGCTTCAGGTTAATACGGTCACGGCCATTCTTAATTGAAGCTACATTTTGTAAAAAGAAAATCAGCTCACTAATGGAAATGAATTTACATAGTACCTAGTTATGAATCTACAGGTTTAGGTCATAGGTCTTAGAAGAGACTTTGCTTCGCATTCCTCTTTGGGACATAGGCCATTCATTTCATGTAGCTGGGGGCTTGGGGTTTTTTGTTAGTAATCCTTAAGTCCCACGTTATAGGTACGTGTAACTAAGCATATCTAGCGAAATGTGGGTGAATTATTTAATTAGCTACACATCTACCTTCCTTTTGGCGCTTACAAGCGTGATGTTATATCCCTGACTATAAAAGTATGATCAGAAATACTGTCGCAGACTTTTATAGTTGCAGATATCACACTATATATAATATAATATATTAATATCACACTAATATTATAAAGGCGAAAGTTTGTGAGTGTGTATGTTTGTTACTTCTTCACCCAAAAGCTACTGAACGGATTTGGATAAAATTTGGTACACAGATAGTTTATAACCTGGATTAAGACGTAGGATAGTTTTTATCCCGATTTTATCTTCCCATGGGATAATTTTCGTGTCGTAGCGGTCGAAGCCGCTGGCAACAGCTAGTATAACAATAAAGCACAATACAGTCCTACAATCAATCAAGAACTCTAAAATAACTCATCTAGAAAATTTAAAGAAAGTCTTTGAATTTCTCCACCGTTTCTTTACGCATGAACATTTGTTCTCAAAGGGGTTCGTTTCAAAGTACTAGGTACATGTTACGTTACACGGGTGCAGCCTTAGGACTTCCAAGGTTTCAGGTAAAGGTCAGCGATTGTGCTTTGTGAAGCGATACTAGAACGTAGTTTATATAATGGCCTGATATTATGTACATCGACAAATCAAGACAATATGGCTGCCCTATGTTGACTATACATACAGTATGTTAACGAACAGAGGACGTTCCCGTTAACCCGCAATAGTATAGCATCCATACATGCTAAAAAAAAAATTACCAACCTGGAAACCCCTTGGTTACGGAGATATTGGGGGTCAAAGTTCCAAATTTTTCACAGCTGTTTTCGTAAATTCTAGTTTTTCAGGCTATAACGTTACTTAAATTATCTCCATGACCCATTAATTATTTAAAGCATCCACTAGCACAATGTTTTAAGAGTAGTACTTTGAGTTTTACCGTAAATTGTGATTTTTGACACCAAAAAAAAAAGTTGTTTCCCAGTGAGTAGGGGTACTTAGTTTGATGTACAGAATGCTTGGTTGACGGGAACGCCCTCTGTTATAGTTAACATACTGTATAATATGGATAATGTTTCCTAACTAATAAACCTTTATGATTCTGTTTAGTCCCATCTGTTAGATTATCTTAAAATATTGGGTACGTGTTTTTTGTTTTATCAAAATAATAAAAAAAATCGAAAATATAACGTGTTAAAGATCATGAGTCGAGTAGACCAAACTGTGACGTCACACGACTTTTCGAAGCACTGTATCATCTTAATTTTTTGTTTACGTGAAAAAAGAAAAAATATGTGTCCTATTGTTTATGAAAAACTAGATCCGACGGACTTATTTAGATTTTTTTGTCAACTACCTACCCTATGATTGTATTCTAAAATTGATATATTTTTGGACTCTTTAGTCCAGTGGTCGCCATCGCGACTGGTAAACATGAGGGCCTGGGTTATATTCGCGGGTCGGGTAGTGTTCATAGGTTTTACCCATCAGGAAATCCTCCGAATCAGTCACGGAGTCTGGGTTTGAGACCGGTTGATAGCAATAGGCTTGTGGTTTTTAAAGGGACTTAATATAGTGGACTTAATGTTTTTTCACTTGTATGTTAAATATTGTCCAGAAATCTACTGTCCAAATCTTAATTGTTAGAAATATTCCGCCTAGGTGTGTGTGTGGGTTTAACCTAGTACAGGCATCAAACTTTGTTACACCTACATTATTTCTAAGATTTAAATTGTATTTGTCTGTGCCAACTCTAATTTATGAATAAATATATTATTATTATTTCCTTTATTTATTAATTCACATAAAATTTACATTTTTAAATATTTCATATAAAACTCATAAAAAAACATTTAAAAATATAAAAAATAGTCGTCCACCGGTAACGGGAGCAGGGTCCAAGCTACCGGTGGTTAGGGCTCCAGAGACAGGAACCTCCTCACAATGCGAGCCGTATCGAGGAGCACTGCCTTCTGAATCAGGCTCTTAATCAAACCGCCGAGCGAGAGTTTGGACAGGTGTCGTCCAGACTATAATTAAACTATAAAACTATTATTATTATTATTATTATTTCCTTTATTTATTTTCTAACATATTAAATACATTTTCAAATATTTATTACAAAAAGGCATATAAAAAACATTTAAAAATATAAAAAAATAGTAGCCCACCGGCATTGGGAACAGGGCCCGAGCTACCTGGTGATCTGCCATAATTTCAAATGAATATTCAATAAAACTAATTTATCTAGAAAACATACAGCTGAATCACAACACAAGTATAGCTCCAGTACGCCTCTACCCAATCCCACGGAAATACAAGCATTTTATACATTATATTTTTATCCAAAACATCTACACTACAACAGCTCAATGAAAGTCCTAACAGTTTTAATTTTTTTATATGCGTTCCTCACGTATTAAGTCACTGGCACGTTATACAGTGGCTGCAATACATGATTTATGAGCTTAGGCCAAAAATAGACAACCACCTATGTGTGCCGACATCATCCAATTAACCATTTTGGACTACTATTTTTGTCCTATTTATATTATGCGAAACTCACCTCTTTGCCACCCCAAGTGGCGGTATTTGTGAGGCTTTTTGGCTATTTCAGCAACGTGTGAGCAAAGTTGGTTGACATAGGTTAATAGCATTTTTTCATTAATTTGATTAAGTGTTTACTTGATATTGGAATTTTGTGTAGGGGTGCATGATATTATTTTTACGAGCTCGTTATGAAGGGAAACTTAATATCTTTTTCACGAGGAAAAGTGTTTTGTGTTTACTATTTAATTGTGTTTGCTTAGAAATTAATGGACCACCTGTTTGTAGAATGAAAAGTATAGAGAAGGCAGGAAAAGTCTACGTCTTCATTATACGATATTTATAATCCTTCTGCCAAACATGACTATCACAACTTTTCTATTGTTCTGTGGCATATTATCTATGATTATGTAACGAAGGCGACTAATAAAAGATTAGGAATTTAATTATATGAAGGTACGTCCAAGAAAGACATTCACTGACGTCATTTGTGATATTCTTCAAAAAGGTCAGGCTTGTCGATCTTTTCGAGAAACGGAGGAAAATTTCTATGTAATGGGTCACCCAACCACAGACCAACCTTGACAGGCGCGGTATAACCTGCAGATATGAGTTATCTACATAACATAACATGAAGCTATATATCCACGACGAGATCACAGAGATATACGCATTAGTACTCCCACAGTGCCTCAGTTAAGAGCTGTTTATTCACACAAAATCTAACGTGGTGCGCAAAACTCATTTAGCTAACCACAAACCGAATAGAGCGATAAAAATATTTCCGTCTTCACAGTCAGCGCCACAAATTTAGAAATTAACACTCATGTAGGTACAAGCCTAGGTACTTGAAAAACAATGAAAATTCAATGTGCTTGTTTAAATTGTCGCGTGTTCGCGAGTTTGGCACGGAGGCGATCTTATTCTGAACTGTATTCGAAGCTCGAATGAGTATTGCTATTGCAGTTTTGTGCTGACCTTAAGGTTGATGCGAGAAGGTATCCCGCGAAATTCGTATTTTCTTAAGTTTTTTGCAATTTCCTGGTCAGTGTCACGTCGTATGTTAAATAAAATGGAATTCGCGGCAGTAACAAATGTCTATTTACTGAATAATAATTATTAAAATTACCAATACAACCGTCTCAGGTCATATAAGTCTCAAGAGTGACTATTTGATGAAAAATTTATTTTTGAGACTTTTATGAACTGAGACGGTTTATCTTTTTTAATAACAGTAAGTTCTATTCGCGATAAAATCATATCGCTTTTGGCTTATAGATTAACTTACTTAGTTCTAAAAAACAGTAGGATAAGACTCGTGATTCACCATAAGATAAGTAATAGACTCTTGAACAATAACTGTAATGACCAAATAAATAAATCTATTAACCATAGTTAAGATAATGATCTCAAATGTGGTCAGCAATTACTATCAATCATAGAGGGCATGGGAGCTGGTAGATATGATGAGACATTAAGATAGCATAAAGCTGGTGTGACGATTTGGATTCATTCATTTATTTCAGAAAACATGTACGACATAATAGACAAAGACTTTTATTCGTAATATACGGAATTTACAAAGTTGTTACATACTTAAATGACATGGTTCACGACATATCCACCGCTAGACGCGGCATACGAATATTTACATTATTAAGTAGGTAATCAATCATTGATACTAAAATTTAATATTTTAACGTTTGAGTTTATTTTATACACACATACTCATATCTAACCCTAACTTACATACGGTCTACACTTTAATGAAACTTACATTCTAGTAAATACAAAATAATAAGCAACAAAACCAAAGCTATTGCACAATAGGGTATTTCACCAAAAAAATCTAATTAGTCCGTCTGTTAGATTATCGAAATTTATTGAATACGTTTTTTTTTGTTTTATCAAATGAATTTAAATTGTCGAAAATAAAACGTGTCAAAGATTATGAGTGGCTGCTTTTGACGTCACTTTGTGGGTAAAAAAGTAGTAGTTTGTGGGTGGTAAAGTAGTTTTATGCGGGAGGTTAGACAGGCAGTAGCTTCAAGTGAAAAATATTAGTATTCAGCTGCATCCAGTTAGACTGGAAGACGATTCCAGAACCAGAACGGAAACAGAGGCCGGAAGTCCTTGAGGAAAAGCAGTGGGATTATTGATATAGCCTCACCCATCCAAACCAAATGTTTAGGCTTTGTTCGGACTATTTAGTAGATGGTTTATGTGAAGTTTGCACAAAATCGGTCGAGCGGTTCTTCATTTATCACATTTTTTGTAACAAATTAATTCATCAAATTTCGGATCGGACCCGCTGCTGTCTGGGCAGGACGACGTCTGCCAGGTCCGCTAGTATACATACATATTATATTATTATGATCTATATATAAAAGGCAAAGCTGATTGACTGAAGATCAACGCACAGGCAAAATTAAAATTTCTTTAAAATTTAATTTAAGATTTTTTTTAAATTCAATCCCCAACTAGGGTGAAATAGGGGACAAAACTTTCTAGGAAAAATCGTCATTTCTGATGCCGACATCCACGCGGGTGAAGCCGCGTGCAAAAGCTAGGCAAAATAAATCTGACAAGATGACACCAGCAAATCGATGTCTATTCTAGTTTCTGTTACAATTTTTATGAAAAGCAATTAAAAAAAATACATAATTGCCCACTTTTCTCGTAATTGAATTTTCTTTCATTCGTCCCAAGTAAACAAGAAAACGAGAAACTGCAAGTAAATTGAATAAAAACTTTTCAATTGCATTTTATAATGTAGCAATGTATTTGTATCAAAAAATTAAATCTCTTGTGTAACTTCCCAGTTTTGAAGAACGAGGCAGACAATGTTATAACAAAAGTAGTTTATTTTATCAAAAGAATAAACATAGATAACTGCATTATATACGTCAGAAAGAGTAACAAACAAATAAGAAAAGTCTTCAAACTTCCTGAATATTGTATAAGGAAGCATATTACTTTATAAATATTTTTACCTTCATTCTTCCCGGTACACTGAAAAAGAGAAAACCGTTACTCTAACATGTGAGGCCAAATAAATTGCTTGTATAGAGGCAAGTGACATGTCGTTTAGTAAATGCAGATTAATCAGGCACTTGTTCGAAGCTTTTGAGAGATTAGGGTATTTTGTCTTCCTAAAGGAAAATAGCGGCAAATATAGGTACTCATAAGATTGATAATACCTTTGTCACATTCAGTATTCAGAAACTGATGGACAACAAAAACAAACGCGTCATGTTCTGACAGGATCGACGTCAGACTTTGGACAGTATATTTAAATTATACGCGACTGTTCAGCTTGAGTTCCCAAGTGCGATTCTGGGGTCGGAATCTGAATCGCTACGTGAGTAGTTATAAGTACATAGTTTAAGAATTGTTTTTACGTATTAGTTTATTATTGTATAAGATAATTGCATGTATTTTATTTATAGGCCTCAGTAGCCTGACAATAAATTGATTTGATTTTGATTTGATTTGATTAAAACAACTTCGTAACCTTAGCTTACAGAAACCCTTACCAACTGCTGCCTAGATTTTTTTTACAAAATAGTATACTTTTTTTGTATGTTTGCGGAGTGTGGGTAATCACCAAAAGTCTCTTCCCGCTCTGGGCGGAGCGGAACAGAATTCTACTGACTACCACCCATGTTCCTTCTTAGCCCTTTATATACAGGGCCGCGGTATCTCTTTCGATCAACCCTGCTACGGCCCTGATAGTATAACTATCTCCAGGCATCATCATCATCATCTGCCAATAATCCCTATAGTTCCCACTGCAGGGACTCAGGCCTCCTCTCCAGGAGAGGTATGGGTTATAATCCACCACGCGGGCCCATAGCGTTTTGGTAGATGTCTCATATCTTTGTTTTTTTTTATTCTAAGACATGCCAGTTTCCTCACGGTGTTTTACTTCACCATTTTTAAGAGCAGCACTACCTCCAGTACCTACACTTATTCGTGTCAAAAATTACCTTGTTCATAGAAACTGTAACATGGCGTCTAATGCTAACAGGTTTCCAAGTCAAGGTTATAGAAAACTTGACAAACGAAAACATAGCATGACATAATTTTAAATATATTGCATTGACTTATTGAGTCATTTAAAAAGCATGGCTATCAAAAATCATGTTACGATAACGTTCGGCAGATATCGTTGTAATATTATCATTTATTTCATCATTGTCACTAAACTTCACTCGTAAATTAAACTAAAAATTGAGTAGTAACTGTAACACATTTTGAGACAAGGAAAGAAGAAGTGGTTATTTTAATGGCTAACGTTTGGTAAGATATTATAGAAAACCATCTATGCTAATGCCTTATAAACACTAGCGGACGTCACGCGGTTTCACCCGCGTAGTTCCCGTTCCCGTGGGAACACAGTGATAAAAAGTAGCCTATTTTACTCAGGGTGAATGTAGGTTTCTAATGAAGAAAGAATTTTTGAAATCGGCGCAGTAGTTTTTGAGTTTATTCATTACAAACATGCACACACAAATACAAATCTTTCTTCTTTATAATATTAGTGTAGATAACATCACTCCTGTGATCCCCGAAGGAATAGGCAGATGTGTACGTAATAAACCAACAGGTACATCACCCACCCGTCGGGGCTGCAAGTTGTTCGAAAGAGATACCTCAGCCTCGACACCAAGGGCTAAGAAAGATCACGGGTGTAGCCAGTAGAAGTCTGACACTCCCTTTCGCTCTACCCAGAGCGGGAGGGGTTATTTGATAATTTCCCAACCCCAACAAAAAAAAAACGGTACATCGCCCAATTTTCACATAAGGGGTTTCTGTCAACCGGGCGTAATTTAGACTCTGTGGTAGCAACTGGGAAATTTATGGAGGAATAAACTAAAACACGCCCGACCCGGGAATCTAACCCAAAACCTCATGCCAAGCAGTCGCACTTGCAACCACTACACCAACGAAGCAAAACCATTACACATTAATAAATCGGATCCCAATTGGGGACCGAGTTGGATATGACCCAGAGGTAAAAAAAAATACCAGAAATAAAATTTTGAAAACGTTGTACGAGTCCAAAATTAATAATTAATTCAATAGGACGATGAAAAGATTTCTCTCGGGATTTAAAGTTCTGAACTCGTATGATACGGAAACATGCAGTAAAAAAAAATCGCGCTACCAAAAATACGTTTACATTATGAATCTCTTACATAGGATGTACGGTTATATCATGGGGCTAAAGAACGCCTTTCAGGTCAGTGGGTTAGATTTGTACTGGCATAACAGCCTTTTTACTTACATAACTTTTTCGTCTTGTTGCTACGGCCTACGTTACGTATAAGTTATAATTATTAATTATGAATGACTGAAGATATTATTAGTTTCATTAATAAATTAGGAATATGTTACCGAAACAGTGCTTACTAATAATTCAGTTCAATAAGTCCAATGAATTTTTTAGTACCCTTCATAAGTAATATTTTGGTGATTGTAGCAAAATGTCGTAGCACGTAGACCCTAAGATCGTAGCACGCGTAGACTTCGTAGCAAGTCGTAGGCGAGATGTCATTTATAAGGCTACGGGACTTACGGGCTAATTAATTATTTATTGGTTGATTCTTTAGTATGAAACTTGAAAAATACAAATTATTTCACGTTGCAATTAGTAACGAAAACATACATATTTTTTCAACTTTTTTGTTAACTAATGGAAAGCATGGATTTATAATTCCAAAAATAAAGCAATGTAAAATAATAAAATTAACTCCGCATCATATTATAATTTCACCAAGTATGTGTGGGTTGGTTTCCAGCTAACTGGATGCAGCCAAATACCATAATAACTAACTGGAAAAATGATATAACCCTTTTAGTACCAAAGGGCTAATTAAATAAAACAACTCATAACGTTTTGACTTTAGTGCACTGACTTTTAATAAAATTAACTATTCATGAGAAAAATGCAAAATGATGCAGTTTTGCAGCTTTTAATTAACTTTCTAGGTAATATTATTCTCGGTATAACTCGAGGCAGATTGTTAGCTATTCATTTAAAATAGAACAGTTTAAAAAAAAACGTGGCTTAGAGACGGTTTTTTTCAGTAACGGCAAAAAGTGACTGAAACTATAAAATAATATTATTTTATAGTTTCAGTCACTTTTCTGGTGGTAAACCTACACTATAGTGGTTTAATAAAATCTCGTGGCTTAATGATATTATCTACCCACGAGCCCCCACAAAACTAACGAATTAATTCTTCAAAGTTTTGCAACACATGCCGAGACCGGTCGGTGGATGGATGACTATACTCAAGGCTAGGCAGATAAATGATGATAGACCACAAGTCTTAACTTATTTTTTTTTTCGTAATTGCGTGGAATCTTGCCGTTTATTACGGTCAAGATGAGAAGATGAATGTGGTCAAAAGATGAGTGTGAAAACTCTTAACAAATCTAAGTAGTCTTAAAACTGGACCACATCAGACCCAATCAATTGTAAGCTGGAGACATGTGCCAAAACTTTAGCAGAAAACGGAACGAAATATACAGGGTCATTTATCTAGAGAGTACTGCAAAGTGACATAGCTGTGAGAAATATATTATATTTATATTTATGGCACTTCAACGACTTACTGACTAAGAACATACATAAAATTACATCACAAACAGTTTCAAACATAGTGAATTCGTCACTTACAGAAGTGCACAGCACTCACAGGAAAATAAAGGGCAAGTACGACAACAAAAAATAATTAAGGTTACATTAAAAAATAAAGTTATAAAATAAAATAAAGTTAGTAACAGAAATGGGTTTTCAGAAAATTCATTTTTTTTTAATTAAACAACTGTAAAGAAGACGATGAAAGTGGATGCAATTAATAACCCAGCGTCATACATCTTGAGACTCCGATCTGGTTAAAAGCTTCATACAGTATTGCTTCATACGGTATTGAATATATCAAACTTGTGAACCAAAGAAAATAAAATATTGGACTCTCTCTCTTTTTTTGGTTGCATGTGACTTAGAAACACTATTCTGCATTTCACAGGTAAGAAAACCTTTCCAGCAGTCACTATTTCACAAAAAAATATGCATAATTCTAGTTAGTTTATAGTCTACCTATCTATTCAATAGTGTGGTACATTTTGGATCTTTTATTAGCGAACAAATGGCGCCTCGGTGTGAGTCTTGTAATGAAATGTTGACACACCTCCTTATCAAATCAAAGGATTTGGTAATGAGGTTTCTCAACATTTTACTGAACAATAAGACATACTTATTATTTCCATCTCATCATGATTTCAGCCCGGAATCAACTACTGTCGGCTTTTTTCTGTCGCTCTCCTCTGTTCTGTATGTCCCTATTTCGCCCAGTAATATTTTAGTACGAAAATATGAAGGGTGTAAAAGTACCCTTAACGCAAACGAAAGGCACTTGTTCTCCCCACCACTGCGAACATTTTTTTGTTCTAGACCATACTTGGGAACCCCTTAGTTACGGAGATATTCCAAATTTTTCACAGCTGTTTTTGTAAATACTAGTTTTTCAGGATATAACTTTACTAACTTACCTTCATGACCCGTTTACTATTCAAAGCATCCATTAGCACAATGTTTTAAGAGTGCTACATTGAGTTTTATCGTAAAATGTGATTTTTGACCCCAAAAATAAAAATCGTTACCCAGCAAAAAATTTTGCGTAGGGGTACTTAGTTTGATGTATAGAATGCTTGGTTGACGTATGTGTGAAGGGTTAATTTACACCCTGTATATAAGATGTTTTTTTAGTCACCGTCCAATTTTTTTCTAAGCATTAGTTATAATTCACTAACACCATTTTTGAAAAAAAATCGACACGTAAAATTTTCATATTAAATCATTTTCTCGAAAGAATTATTCGTTCTCCATGAAAAGTTAAATCGTTTTGATGTGATATCTCAATATTTTTGTATTGAGTGGTACTAAACGAAAAAACACGCATTCAATTATTTTCGCCAAAGATTAATATATCAGAATTTTGACGGTGACTAAAAAATAATTTTGTATACAACACTAAATAAAAATGCTGGCAGAAATTTCTTGAGAAATAAGCAGTACCTTTGTACTCTTATGTTATATTTTGTTATTTTCCTGTGTTGTCTACTGTGTGTACATAAATAGTAAAATAAAAATAAATAAATAAAAACAATAACAAAATAAATCATAACCACAATTTAAACGCGCTATTTCAAATTCCGCTCCGCTCCCCCAACGCAAAACCTCTCACCGTACCTACAGTACCTATACAGTGAATATTCCACGCTGGAAATTAAATCAATCAATCAGTTTCTAGGAACCCCTGCGAAAACAAAGGAAATAGGTCAAGCCTGTTATGTACAGTATCGCGCACTAGGGTCTAGTACACATGGCGAAATTCGAAACTGATTTTCTCGAGAAATTTCGGTTGCAACTTTGATCTAACATCTTTTTCATGATAGTATTATGCGTCCCAAAATATCAAGATCATTCACACTAGTTCTACTGCATAGTTCTACGATAGAACTAGTGGTTTTTTTTCCCATTAATTCTACGATTCAAAGTGGTAGGAAATCGTAGAACTAGTGGGAACAAAAAGTCAATGGAACTAGCACACTAGTTCTACGATATAATTTAAGGTTGTTACAAAATCGTAAAACCAGCGGGACTCAAGTTTCATTCGTTGTATTACACAGTGTAGGGTACAACTACAGCACAAACTACCAGGATAATAGAAGTAGGCAGGAGATATTGAAATGAAATGAAATATGAAAAGTCTAAACATATTGATGCTCGCGACTGTACGTGAGATTGTGCCCTGTTTTCATACCTAACCCAGGAACTGAACAATCATTATGTGGTTCCAGGTACTCATCCCTGCATGCTGGAGCAACCTATGTATATATATATAGCTGAATAATTCTTATAAACCAATGTATAATGTAAAGATATTTTCCTTTGAACTGAGTAAGTTCAGTTTCTAGACCCTTGTTTATATAATTAAGAATAAGTAATTCTGATTTTAATTTTATTCTCTTTTGTTTCTGTGGTAAAACCAGGCGGAGAGCCGGCCCCAACATATAACTTAGGAAAAAGCAAGGTAAATGATGAACGTTCTCACATTTTAAACTGCTAAGTATGTATTGAAGAGGGTCCTAAACCCGATTGCTTTGGAAAGTGTTCGTCTTGAAATATTGTATTAGATAGAGCACATGTTGAAGCAGTGTAGAAAAAAGACAAAATATTAGAAAGTTAATGAATTTTGACTTAGATTACATAGTTATAACATAACAGTTATGTTTCTCCAAATAGGCCCACTTCAGCTTAAACAACAACAACAAATAGCAACTAGTGTCTGACGCTGGTTTTAACTGAATCTTATTTCAATGTTTACTGACTTAAAAAATGTGATTCTAATTAGTCCGTCTGTTAGATTATCGAAAAATATTGGATACGTATTTTTTTGTTATATCAAATCAATAAAAATTGACAAAGATAAAACACGTCAAAGATGTGAGTGGGGTTTGATGACGTCACTGACCGCTAAAACACACACGAGTTTTCAAAGAACTGTATCGTCTTCATCTGTGGTCTTCATTGTTTGTTTACGTGAAAAAAGAAAAAATACGTGTCCAATATTTTGTGGTAATCTTATATGACGGACTAATTAGATTTTTTTGTTAACTACCCTATTATATTATTAATTGATCATAATAATAATCGTCAAGGCTAATAATGAAGTTCCCAACTTCATAAACACAACGGAAAGATAATATTAATTACTTTTGCAATTAAACAAGTTTGGTGATAGATAACGGACGAAGTGTTGTCATTTTTTTATTTAAGTTAGTGACGGAACTGGCTTTTAATTTGATAAGAAAATAACGTTTCCGATAAACTATAAAAATTGCTTAAACTTGCCATCATTGGGAACGCGGTTCGCGGTATCATTGTGGGTTGTCCAGATTTGTTGAACATCACATAAATTTTACTGGGTGTTGTTTATTTGCCATCTAATACCAGATAACTAGGCAATACGGATGTTTACTGACATAAAAAAAATATTATTCTAATTAATCCGTCTGTTAGATTATAGAAAAATATTGGATTTGAACTTTTTGTTTTAACAAATCAATAAAAATTGACGAGGATAAAACGCGTCAAAGGTTTGAGCAAGGGTTTGTGACGTCACTCACCAGTAAAAAATGTCTTACTAATGTCTTAGATTATGACGTCACACGAGTTTTCAAAGCACTGTAACGTCTTCATTGTTTTTTTACGTGAAAAAAGAAAAAATACATAATAATTTTTGGAAATCTATCTGACGGACAAATTAACTTAACTACCCTATTGCTCCATCTACCATATCTACTGATTTTTAGGTACTTCCTACCCAGATTGGAAGTCGATATCAAAGTACCTAGTTGGGATATTGCTTAGCAGGTGATTATGATGAATGGCAAAGAATATAAGTAAGTATGATAACTCTGCCGGGGTTTCGAGTAGTTCTAAAGAGATACCTCGGCCCCGGACACAAAGGACTAAGAAGAAATATGAGTGGTTTTTAGTCAGTAGAAGTCTGACACTCTCTTCCGCTCCGCCAAGAGCGGGAGGAGTCAATCGGTGATTTAAAAAACAATTAGGTAGCTCTAATGGTTGTAATTAACTGATGGTCTTACCCTATTCTAGCTTCGCGTTTGAACTTTGCCAAGTGTGTGCATATGTCATTGAGCCTAAGATCCACTCTGAATGTCTTTAAAGTGTGCCTGTCATGCAGAGATAAAGTTTAAACGTCCCTTGTGCTTGCAGTTGTACCTACAGAGCGGAATACAGCAATTTCACTAGAGGTTCGCAGAAATACCTAGGCATTTATGTTGATGTCTCATCCACGGATGAACTTTTTCAACTAGCTTTACAAATGCTAATAATGACTGTCCCCACTGTCCTTACAGTTTAGTAACTGTTAGATTTATTATTAAGATGGCCACAAAAAAAAATGTTATATTAAAATTTAATATATTTTACATGGGAATGGTTTAAACCTCTGGTCAGCCATCATAATATGTTGAGTCTGCCTAGCCTTTTCCCAACTATGTTCGGACTGGATTCCAGTCCAACGGGACGCAGCTACATACCAGTATTTTTAACCGACTTCCCAAAAGGAGGAGGTTCTCAATTCGATTGGTTTGTTTTTTTTATGTATGTACCCCGATTACGCTGAGATTTATTATCCGATTTACGTGATTCTTATATAGTTTGATGCGGAATAGTTACATTTGGTCCCATAAAAAAATTACATGGTTTGGCCGAGTACTTTTCATTTTATGAACATTGTTTTTTTTGAATGGACTGCTGCGCTGCGTGTCGCGGGTTCGATTCCCGCACGGAACAAATATTTGTATGACCTACAGATAGTTGTTTCGGGTCTGGGTATTTGTGTATGTGAGTTTAAATATTTGTGAACGCACCCACGATACGGGAGAAATTCCTAGTGTGGGGCAACGATTTAAAAAAAAAAAAAAAAACTATATGAAGTGACTGCCTATCTGACCTCCACAACCTAGTTACTACTGGGGAATTTATGATAAGCCTTGGTAAGACGGGTTGTCAGGCTTTCGGGTCGCTCGACTACCTGTAACGACTATTAAAGTTCCACAAATATAATGCCTAGCCTGAACTAAACTGTGAGGGGACTAAAGTTATCCTATAGCTTGTTAATATACTTCTCAATATGATCAGATTTATAACTGCCACAGTATTTTAGAAACAAAATCAGGAGACTATAAAACATTGATGTTTTTGAAGTTCCAATAAACAATTTTCAGCACTTCCTTCGAGGTAAAAATAAAAGAAATGCATGTATCAGGTTGTTTATCATTCTGCGCAAGTCACGAAAGTCGATTGAGGGTATTGCACCCCGCGATACGGCGATAGACAGACACTATACATATCTTTAGCCATATATGTTCTGATTCACGTGAGATTTGCTTCACGGTGCTACTTGCCGAGATATTTCTGCTATTTTGGACTCACATGATATTAAAATCGAGCATGAAAATATGTTGATATATTCTATACAATAAAAACATAACTTGAACAACTGGTTCTAGAGCTTGGCTCACTAATCAATAATGTAGTAGACAAAAAAAAAACTAATTAGTCCGTCAGATAGATATCCAATAAATATTGGACACGTATTTTAATTTTTTTCACTTATACAACAGTGCTTTAAGTCAGTAAACATCCTTATTGACAAATATGTTTTGTGATATATTAAAAGGAAGCATCGTGTAAGAAAGATTCAGCTGCATTCGGTTAAATTGGAAGTCGACACACAGGAAGACTCTAGGCACAAGTGCCTGAGGCCATGATGGTATTTAGGAAAGATTGATAAATGTCCATGAAGCAAGAGTGAACAGGCATCTTCTGGGCACGCTCGTTTCATCATAGACCTCATAAATCGCTTTCTATTAGGCGTAATCGAGGTCACGAGCAGGCCCATTTAGCAATAAAAAATATTAAATAGCCTGATTCTCGCCTGAGGCCTGGATAGGTCCTAGTTTATAGGCCTCGGTTTTGTTTAACTGTAAGTTGACTATAAAATTATGACAAGTATCGATCTATTTCAGCAACCTATCGCTTGAGATACATGACGTTTATGGATGACCTTTTCATGGTTTACATCGTAGCAGTCTTGGAAAATCGAAAATGGCAATTTAAGTCTCCTAGGACATGAAATAATATGATATGCGAGCTTATAAATATCAAATGGAACATCAAAGACCCGAAAAGACAATCCATATCACATTTACTGCCGCACTTAGAGATGTTTAATGATAACTTAAACCAGCACATAGTAAAGATTTGACATACAGGCATTTACTAGTGACGGCTAAACTTATCATTAAACGTCTCTGAGTACGGCAGTTAGTTGTGTACTCAAATTGTAGAAAGAGCCTGATTAATAACGATTTATCCTCTAATTCTCCTGAAAATAATATTAATCCAAGCAGGACCGTGTTATAATTCGAATAGATTTCCTTTGATGTCAACAAAATTTACGTATGTCATATTTCTTATTTATGATTTCATAATTAATGGAATCCAGAGCAATGTAAGTTAAATTGGTAAAGTAATAAAAACGTCGTTAAGAATTTGTTAGGTTTGAATTTTATTAACACAAAAATAATATTGCTGCAAGATTCTTTGTTTTTGTTCGTTCAGTTATCTTTGTTTTTGCTTCACTTGTTTTTGTTATATAAATACGCAAGTAGATAATCGTGCATCGTACCTAGGGTCAAACGCAAATTCTGTAGATACGCAGCAGTTCAATCTACGACGTATATTTTATAAACATACCAAAAAAAACCGATAGGATAGCTTTTCTCATTTTAATCGTAAATTATCTTTTTATTTACTGGTGTTCATAAATCATAAGCTTCGTCCGACTCAATAAAGTCCGCTTTATAAACCGTACATGATTGATGATCTACACCTATGTATGAGTCGCCAAAAAACTCGCGAAAAACCGTAAACGATCGTGCCAGGCACAGGCACACAATCAATACCGGAACCATTCCGTAAACAATAACAGATGAACCTCCAAAACCTCCTTCGAACATAAATTAACCCACTAAATTGAAAACACCAAAAAAAATACGACGAAAACACACCAAATGTACACAATTTAAATTCGTCGAGTAATCAATATTATTGTGACCTACTTTACTTACCAAAGTTATGCGTTTAACAACACTCTCAGAAGGCACTGCGTTTTCCTAATAAAATACTTGAAATCACTGACACATGTTTATTTTATTTAAATTTTACACTTTAGCGTGGATCGATAAGTCTACCATGCTGGTACAACGGCCGTCTGTGATCAGAGCGCGTCCATTCAATACTGGGAGAGGCATGCGTAGAGGGACGCTCGCCTCGATGCCGAGCGCGGGAAAAATGACGTTTTGTTTTTTTAAGATGAGAGCGGAGGAGCACGGTTGTCCACGTTACAGCCAAGAGACAACGAATGTGACACTAAATACATAATATCATTTTATTGTAGTTAGCAAATATTAATGATAATAATAACTGTTTGAATTCTTGAATATTATCAGTGAGTATACTTACAGTAGCTCTTTGTGCTTGTTACTTTGTGAATAAGCAATAAATTAAGTGGTATTGCGATTTAGATTGATGTTCTACTTAGTTCATTATTTACTTAACGACGGGTTGTAGAACGATTTTTCACGCCATGAAAGAAAGAAAGTAGTATTGTTGTCTGTAAATGAAAGTTTTAAAGGCTTTAAAACATAATTCTTTGTGAAAAATTAAAATGTAGGCACACACCTTCAAATGGAAAAATTACAGTACAAGAACATAGTGTAATATTTATATCCACACAGATAAGACATCGCCTACATTTTCCGGCATTTCCGGACCATAACAATAGGCATTTTCATTACTTTATTTTACATACATCTGGCATAATTATTACATTTTATTACCCATAATAAAAAGTCTATGCTTTAGTTTTAAACCATTGTAATGAGGTCAACCCAACCTTTGTTAAGAACGTTTGAAAATCGAACGGGTATGTCTTCATCATATTAGTGATATTAATATAGCCAGCAGTAACTGCGTTGTGGGGGTTTGATAGGCAAACCCCCATGTAAAATACTGGTTTTCAGCCGCATCCGGTTAAACTGGAAGCCGACCCCAACATAGTTGGGAAAGGACTAGGCAGATGATGATGTCCACAGCAATTTGGACTGTACAAACCCTTTGAAATATTGACGAAAGAATCTTTAATATTTTTTTCGCGCTATCAAAATATTTTGGCAAGCAATAAACCAGCCAAAATCAATAAATCTACACATTTTCATCGATATTTACATTACTATTATTATGATGATATCAAAGTAAACAGTTTTAAAGCGAGGAAAAACACCAGGCACATAATATAAGCTGTTATGTATCTGTATTAATGTGAAACATTATTAAGGAAATGGAAATACTTGGCAACGCAGGTCAGGACGTCTGGCGTCGCACGACCAGTGAAAATAAACACCGTTAGGCTGGTTACGAACTGACAGTTCAACCTGGAATTAACATAACATCACGCTTGTAATGGCCGAAGGATGAGGCAGAAGTGTAGGTACGTAATAGTACACCCATATTTCGCCAGTTCTGTTTGAGTCCCATGTAATTTGAGGTGAGCCTATTGCCATCAACTGGGCTCAAATCTACTGAAAAATTCTTATTGAAACGACCCAATAGCAATTTGTCCACCGAAATCTGGACGCCATGCTATTTTTTTTTGGGACAAGCCCACCACACTTTTCCCAAACCACTGTAACTCCTGTAAGCCACGGAATCAACAGTGGCGACCACAAGAAAAGCGCCGAGACAATGAAGCCCGACGAAGTCCCAGAGAAACAATTTAACTGTCTTGGATCCCGCAACGAAATTAATCAGAAAAGAATAGCAGAAAAGAATAACAATATCTACTTCCCTCCATATCAGCAGGCGACATAACAGAACAAGGCCAACAGGCACACAGGGACGTATACAACTGGGATAAGCCCAGGACACCATGCTAGCGTGGAGTTATTCCTTGTAGGGAGGGGTTATTCTAGAATCGCCTCTACTTTTTTTGGAAGGGGTCGGAAACAAGTTGCGAGTCCCCCCCGATCATTGCTAGAGTCTGCGACTCTGAGCCATTATTTTTAAACCAGCCCCTAAGTAGTCTCATTTTCTCTTTTATTTGTATGACCTACAGATAGTTGTTCCGGGTCTGGGTATTTGGTTTGGTATGTGAGTTTAAATGTTTGTGAACGCACCCACGATACATGAGAAATTCCTAGTGTGGCGCAACGTTTTAAAAAAAAAAAAGAAAAAAAAAATAGATTCAGCCTGTCCTATACTCTACACTCGACACAGTCGGTGGTATTCATACGGCAGCTGAAATTCCTCCTGCACAGTGCACACTTTTTTCTGGATGCTTGGAAATCATCAAAAATGACTCGTCCCGCTCTGACAGAGCCGTAGGGAGTGTCAGACTTCTACTGACTAAAAACCACCCATGTTCCTTCTTAGCCCTTTGTGTCGACTCCGCGGTATCTCTTTCGAACAACCCGCAGTCCCGACGGTACACACATTATTTTACAACAGTCCCATATCAAATACCTCCCATTTACCGCCAGCCTAACCCTTCATAGGAAACATACAGGGGGTTATTATACTGAGCGAGCTGACCTGAAGCGGTCGACAACCCTCCGAACAAAAGGGGTGAAAGGGGTCAGTGGGGGCGATCTCACTCTCTACTTAAATATTCCGCTTATTATTACCCTTGGTTATGCAAGCGAAGTGAACCGGCAATGGTAAGCTTTATTCGTGACCGATTATATCTTGGTAATTTGGTGAAAATTATTGTGCTATTGAGTTTTTCCATCAGATTTTTTTCATGCATAAAGTCTGAATTTGTGCCCGTTTGATGGCAATAGGATCCTGTAACGGGCGAAAAGTGGGTGAACTAATTGGTATACCTACTTCTCTTCCTAAACTTTCGGGGATAGACAAGGGATAGAGATGTTTACTGACAAAAATAAATATGATTTTAATTAGTCCGTCTTTTAGATTATCGAAAAATATTCGATACGTATTTTTTGTTTTATCAAATCAATAAAAAATTACTAAGATAAAACGCGTCAAAGATTTGAGTGGGGGGGTTTTGACGTCACTCACCGGTAAAGAATGTTATACTAATGTCTTGGAAAATGACGTCACACGAGTTTTCAAAGCACTGTATCGTTTTCATTGTTTGTTTACGTGAAAAAAGAAAAAATACGTGTCCAATATTTTTTGGAAATCTATCTGACGGACTAATTAGTTTTTTTTTGTTAACTACCATAATTATGACAGGCGTGTTGTTGTTGTTAAGTATACTTAATTTGATATTTCGTTTGGTTGAAAGAAAATGACTGGACTGGTCGATTGTCAGGTCAAACAAACTTCGGGGCAGCGGGTTGTTTGAAAGAGATACCTACCTAGCCTTGGCACAAGGGCTAAAAAGGAACATATGCGGTTTTTATTCAGTAGAAATCCGACACTCTCCTCCGCTGGGATATATGATGATTTCCCAACCACTCCTCCCCCCAAAAAAGGTCAAATAAAGGAAGGTCTATCCGGAATTTCAGGAGTAGCAGGCACGAAGTCTGTATTTGTGCCCGGGTCATTATTTGTGCCCGGGTCATTGCAGTAGGCTCGCGCCTATTACATGGAACTTGTACGTTACTGGCCAGATGTGAATGAACTAATGGGTACTTCATTGATTCGTTCCTTAAGGGCTCGTTTACGGAGACGGGGCGTCGCGCGGCGCGTGCAGAAGTCTCATCGCGTGCTATTTTATTCATTTACTGAGAGGCACACCGCAACGAACGCTGCACTTTAAAGCAACGAGTGAAAAATCGCTTCTTGTAAAATCGTCTTTTGAAATCGTTACCGTTTTCATACAATGCCATGTGCTTGAATTAAAAACGCACAACGCGCCGAGCGACGCCCCGCGTCTCCGTAAATGAGGACTAAACCTTCGGGGATTACCAAATTTGTTATTTAGTTTGGCTGAATGGAATAGAAGGATTTATATATAGAAAGGGTAGTTTTCTTACCACAGATGCGCTTGTGACTGTATCTAATATTACGTAACCATGATTAAGGTCTCTGCTGTATTTAGTCTGATAGCAGTAACGGCATTGCAAGTTTGGCCATATTTCAACTTGATTATATAGGGTCGATTTTTATAATAGCTAGCGTAGGCGTTCGCTGGCTAAACGCACTGCTACAAACGCCCACTTACCGCGACAGTTTTTTTCTTAATCTTTGTCCCGCACTAGGAATTTCTCCTGTATCATGGGTGCATTTATAAAAAATGGAAACTGTCGTACACATACAACCAGAACTGAAACCTACTACCTGAAGGCCTAATAGAAATAGAGAGAATTGAACTCGCGACACGCAGTGAAGCAGCGCCAATCGCTCAGCTACTGCGACAACCATGCCGTTCGGTGCAATAAAATTTGCACAGCGTCAACCTACACCAGACGTGAAATTATCCCACGTCTGATGATAGAAATAAGACATAGCTGAGTTAAGTAGCTTTTTATTATTTCTTTATTATACTTACATCGAACCCTGCCGTTTTAAGGAACAATTATGTTTTTTTTTGCAAATAGGTTGCCATAAAGGGTGTAAAAGTACCCTTAGCGCAAACGAAGGGCACTTGTTCTCCCCACCACTGCGATCACTAGCACAATGTTTTAAGACTGACATTGAGTTTTACCGTAAAATGAGATTTTTGACCCAAAAAAAAAAACTCAATGTAGCACTCTTAAAACATTGTGCTAGTGGGTACTTTGAATAGTTAAAAAGGGTCATGGAGGTAATTTAAGTAAACTTACAACCTGAAAAACTAGTATTTACAAAAACAGCTGTGCAAAATTTTGAACTTTGACCGCCAATATCTCCGTAACTAGGGAGCTTCCAGGTATGGTCTAGAACAAAAAAAAAATTCGCAGTGGTGGGGAGAACAAGTGCCCTTCGTTTACGTTAAAGGTACTTTAACACCCTTTATAATAGTATTAGTACACCCGGAAGTAAAGATCTTACGAGTAGGTATGTGACGTAATAAATATGGCTGTTCAAATACTTCAGCAGCTGGAACCGTTTAAACAAATACTTCGTTGTTGAATGAGTGGTAGGTTAATATTTGTATTTAACTCATTTGTTCTAAATCAGGAACATAATACACATACATAAATTCAAGCGTTTTACCCATCTGGGTAGGCAGAAACCACAGAACGCGCCACCAGTTACGATCCTTTTGGGGGGTGGGGGGGGGGCATCAAATAACCCCTCCCGCTCTTGGGCAGAGCGAAAGTGAGTGTCACACTTCTACTGACTAAAAACCACCCGTGTTCCTTCTTAGCCCTTTATGTGCTGGAGGCCGCGGTATCTCTTGCGAACAACCCGCAGCCGCTTCCATGTCACGCGCGCCTTAAAGAGATGTCAGATCTCTTTAAGGCGCGCGTGGAACACGCGAACGTGCCACCGACACGGCCTATCGTCGTCAAGACGGACGGACGGCAAGCTAGCCCATTACTCACCGTCCACAGGCCCGCGTCTACGGTGCCGGTGGCCGGTTTTTATCACGCACGTCAGCTACTACGAGATCTACGCACCTCTCCTCTCTGAAGAGCGGGTAAAAATTACTAAGCCTCACTACGGTTCCGTTGTAGTCGATCATTATTTGATCCAGCTGTTTTAAGGACGTATATCCAAGGCAGTTTACGATGCTTAGAGTACCATAAAATATAGGTATGATGCAAAATGTTTTTGAATTTTTATATTAGGAAATAATAGACCCGAAGACAAATTGCGCGTTGCTGGTAATAGGCTCGCCTCTTTTTTTTTTTTTTAAACATTGCCCCACAGTAGGAATGTCTCCTGTATCGTGGGTGCGTTCACAAACATTTAAACTCACATACACAAATACCCAGACCCGGAACAACTATCTGTAGGTCATACAAATATTTGTTCCGTGCGGGGATCGAACCAAGATATGGTTACATGTAATAATAATTTATTTTTACAGACATCAAATCCCAATTTACATTAAAAAAATTACGTTTAATATATCAGTTCATTAATAACAACATTCAATGTTATATGTGATACGTTCTAGATCTGCCTTGCTTTATAAGGAGGAACACAAGGGTGAAGCTTTCTTGTTCCTTATATTAGGTATATTTGTTATCTCTTATCAGACATATAAAGATGCCAGGAGTTAAATATGATGCACTCGGTTTGTTGTTTGTACATATATTAACACTATGTTTGAGCAGTAATTAGCAGAATGTATGGAGTATTTACTCGTAATTTAAACAAAGCCAGAGGAAAATGTAAGTATAATATAATTGTTGCTAATTTACACTGTGTGAGGACAAACTTTGAATGAACAATGTTGCGAAATGAAGAGGCTATGGTTGACCAATTTCTCTGAGAATCCCAGTTTCGATTTTGGCAATAAAACCTTTTTTGCAAAAAAAATCCGATTCACCTACCTATATACTTACATAGCTTACGTTAAGTAGTACTTGGAAGAAAGTTGTTGACTACTTATATTGTTTGTTTCATTGACTTTATCCATATAAAAAATGGTAATAAAGGCTTATTGAGAACCTCCTCCCTTTTAGAAGTCGGTTAAAAAATAACTAGCGTTTTGCTTGTTCAATGTGTATTATTTACCATTATTATATATTTTGAAAATAAACTAAGAGATTTAAATTGGTCCTGAATCCAACTCTTAAAGAAATGCATCAATATCGTTTTAGCGGTGTGATCATTTATAAACAGGCACACCTACAGACAGAAAGAGACAGTACAGTAGACAGACAGTAATTTTTATGAGGGGTGGCCCTCATAAAAATTTTACATCTCATTTTGGAAAGAAAATACACAATTTCAGCACATTTCTAAAGTCATACAACAGATTTCACAAAGCATGGAAGAGAAAAACTGAAGAAATTAAAAAAACTTGAGAGGTGTCAAGGGACACCCGGATGGAACGAAGTTAAAGTCTATCGCAAACAGCACAAGAATGACCAAAAGAATTAATAATAATAAAAAAAAAAAAAAATATATATATATATATGTATATATTAATTATTATTTTTTTAATTATTATTTTTTATATAAATTTAAAATATAAAATATCTGGCTTGCTTTCTATAAGAGAGAGAGAGACAGACAGAGAAACATGCGACGCCGCACAGCTTACAATAGCTTACTATAGCAAAAAGTGTCGTGACAACTTTTCGTAAGATTTTTTTCCGTCTAGCCCCCTTTCACAACGCGCGATAAGGAACTTCGTTCCAAAAATATACGACATACCTATTTCATTTTTGTAGCTTTTTAAAACTCCCTCTATCTAGACTTAGCAACAGCAAGTCTGAATATTTTATAACCACCTGCATGGGGGTCTTCAATCGATGAGGCTATTACCCCACGGTAATTTGCCTGGCTGTCTTTCTTTTAAAGTAGGTTAAACAACAATAGTTAAACACCCATCGATCGACGACCACAGGTTAATGCACTATTAGGACATAAGTTGTACAAAAATATTATAATTTCCCCAGGGAACAGAAACAAACTAATTTGCAAAGTATCTAGGTACCATCGAACAAATCAATTTACTCATTTCACGTAAGTAAGTACAGATGCTAACACATCAAACTACTCGAACTGTAAAATTTTTCAACGCTTTGGCGACAAAGATAAAAATCTATTAAGTATAGGACAGATTATAGCTTGATGTGCTGGCTGGCGTCTGTTCGCTGACGGTCTTCCAATTTTTAACCTTACTACTTAAAGTATAAGAGTGCAAAGTAGTTACCCGTAAGTGTACTCTGTACTCGGTAGTACACCTAAAAGTAGTCTAATACTGAATTCGGCCTCCAAAAATTAGGGCAGGCCAAGCAACACGCGAACTTAGCTTGTCGACGTAACATTTAACATAGGTACGATCTGAATAATCGGTATCGACGTAATAGGCCGTCATGAGGCGGAGCGAGACGTAGACGATGAAGGTCCCATTTAAATTAGATATATTTTTAGTGGTTATATTCAATTAAATTCAATTTATTTGTCAAAACCTCGTGTAGGTTCACAATCAGTTGGAGTGATTACTAAAAAAAAGAGTTTCAACATGATTTGCCTAGAGGCGTACAAATGCAATAAAAATACAATCGTCACACGCTGGGTAGGAAATTATCAAATGAGACCTTACTCTCTGGGCAGAGTGGGAGGGATTGTCAGACTTCTACTGACTAAAGACCACCCGTGTTGCATTTATTTATTTATTTATTTATTTAATATTAATTATAGCAACATTACAGAGTACCTAAACCGATGCTATAAACACACAAAAAAAATTACAATTAAAATTAAAAATTAAACTATAGCTATAACCACAATAGATATTGTACAGGAACAAAAAATAACAAATAATAAACAAAAAAGAGAAAAGTTGCCTTTCGTGCATCATCAAACAAAACAAGCAAAGAAAAATCATCTTTCGTTCATCCTCTCACAGAAACTCAAACATACACGACATACATCAACCCACTTAGTCGATGCCAGTAGAGTATTCAGCATGGCAAGGGCACGAACTAATGGAGAATTCAAGTGGGATACAGTGCGTGCAGAAGGAACATCTAATAAATTGTGTCCACGCGGTCTCAGTTGGTATTTGGGCACGGGAGGAACAAAAAGTCTCAAAAGCTGAGCCACTAGTTCGGGGCAATCCGACTCACCACGAAGGACACGACAGGCAAACATAAGTAAAAAGTAATTACATGTTCCTTCTTAGCCCTTTGTCTCCGGAGCCACGGTAGGTATCTCTTTCGAACAACCAGCAGCCCCGACAGGTGTCAGCGCTTGCGGACCCTTCAATGTTACGAACACCGTCGAAACGGCCTGTCGTGGGATGACGGTGAGATTTCCCAGATAGCCCCCAGGTGGAAACCATCAAACCAGTTAGCTGACTGCTGTGATGGCAAGAATTTCTTCGTACGGGATATCTATAGGAATATACACCAAAATAAGGAGCTGAATGCACCCTGTTTGCGGAGGGCCTTCACTTGCACCCTGTATATGTATTATATACTAGTTTAATTTAAAGCAAGACTTTGTATCCTGAATCCTGATTGTTCTAGCACTTAAAAAATAATGTAATTTTATACAGGGTGTAAATTAAACCTTCACACAGCCGTCAACAGAGCAGTGGTGGCCCAGTCGTGGCGGCCAGACTTATAAACAGTTCGAACCCAGGCAGGCGCATTACTTTGTGCAATTTATTTCATCACCACTGCTCTCAAAACGGTGAAGGAAAACATCGTGAGGACATCACGTCACGTCATCGTGAAATGGAGCGTATAACCTGCAGAAGTTGTAAATTTCTGCTAAAATCACACGCGGATGGAGCCTAGGTTATTAGAGCAACCTAGGCTATAATTGCTGATTCTGTCGCCAGAAGTTGAAGGCAAAAAAATACGCAATCGGGAAGAAAGGCACAGGAGATCATTCAATTCATTAATTGTACCACATACCTTGACCAGCGATTCCACGCGCGCGCGCAGGCGACGATCACGTGTCCGCTTTCGGGAGGAGCAGCTTACAGGTCTTTCTGGATACACTAGGCTGGCCAGCAGTACACAACACACTAACATAGGTCTGGAGTAGGTTGATAACAGTTCGTATAGGTTATCTTAGAACCAAAAATTCGAAGATATGTGACATCAAGGCAAGAATGACAACTCGACGAACAATCCTACCAACCCTTTGATAAAACAACCCCGGTGATATAATGTCACCCTAAAACTGAATCGAGTTACCCCCCCCCCCCCCTTCCTCCTTCATAAAGTAACCGATTACCACATAATATAGTATCACTATCAGGACGTTACTCAATCGGGCCGCGCATGAGGTTATGACCCCGTGGACGGCTACGTAATCTATCGATTTCTTTGGCAAACATGGCATTAGGTGATGGGGGCTAGTGATTTTTATGGGGGTAGTGACTTTAATAGATATTAGGGGGTATTTGGTATATTATCGTTGATACTTTTAGTGATTATAAGATACATAGCTGTGCCCGCGACTTTCATCCTTGTGATTGAAATTATAAGTATGACTTCCCTATTTTTTTAATTGGATTTTATTAACACTTTCAAGGGATTTTTTTTTTCCAAAATAATGTAAAAGTTATAAACTTATAACCTATGTATAAGACCTTAGTTACATCAGCTGTCTGCAAGTAATACCTATAGTGCCGTCTAAATCAGTACTCCAGGGCAGGGCAGGGCAGGGGAGGGCAGATTGAAATGAGCAAAAAAAAACCAACCACTTGACGATATCTTGAAAGACTATGGGAGCACTCGGACCTCATGGTCTTGGTGTTTCAACCATAACGGCACAAACAAATAAAAAAATAAGTTTAAAAACTAAAACCCGACTACAAAACGTGGTCTTAAAAGTAGAAAACAAGAAAATAATTCTTGTCTGCTATTCATATATTGAATTTGTATATTTCTATTTAAATATAAGTAAAATTATTATAGAGGGCCGCCGTAGTCGCATGCCACTGATACCTGATGGTCCTTCATGGCGTTTTCACTTATACAGAAGTCAGCTGCTGTTGCTGTCAGCAAGGTGGCACGCGACTACGACTGACCTCTATAAAAATTTTACTTATATTTAAATAGAAATATACAAATTCAATATATAAATAGCAGACAAGAATTATTTTCTTGTTTCTACTTTTAAGACCACGGTTTGTAGTCGGGTTTTAGTTATTAAACTTATTTTTTTATTTAAATGTTATTTAAAAAAGCCGTTATAATATATTACTTTCATGATGTAAAATTCTACTGAATGTTGGTTTGCTATTTAAATAGTACGAGTAAATACCAGAATAGACCGCGAAAATTTTTTGACCGCATTCTCAAGGTGTGTGTTGACTAAAACTATAATATGATGTACATATTTGTAATGTGCTCGCCAAGACCTCTCATTTGATACCAAACATGTTATGATTATCTCAATTTATTTTTTTTCGAGCTTAGAATTTGACATTAAAATTCCGTCATAAAAAGAATTGTTAAAATTTATATAGTTTATGTCACCCGCGCTATTTTTACGAATCTATTGACACCTCATTTATTAAAATACGTTCAGTAGTCTAGGCGCTACGGTGGAACATACAAACATACATATATACAAACATACATAGACTGCCAAAATCATTACCCTTCCTTTTGGCTTCGCCGTAGTCGGGTAAAAACTACCTAAGGATTATGTTATTGTATTTGCGCCGTTTGAGATTTTCAGCACATACAGCAGCTGCACAGCTACGAATAATATTATGGCAAAATTCAAACGCGAGTTTCGCGAAATTACGATTGCAACTTTTAGGCATTGACCTAGGTATTTTATGTTATTATATGCAGTTCGTTTCGTAATATTAGTTTCGTTTCGTATATAGTAGACGCAAATTGCTTCTAAACAATGATATTAATGCTCGTGACTGTACAACAAACAACAACTATATTTCACAAAAAAATTCAGACTATTGATATCAATCATCAGCGTCAACATTCCAAAACAGTGTAAAACTCACGTGAATCCGAAAATCAAAGGTGTCTATTACACCTTTGATGTTCGGATTCACGTGAGTATTTACAGGTACAATTATCACTTGCTTCGGTGCAGAAAAATTTGAGAAAATGAGCATGCCTGAGAGATTTCTTGACGGCTGCATGTAAAGCCAAGTCAAAGACCCGCGGGCAGCATAAAAACTCTCTCAACACCAGCTAAGGCAATAACCACACGAACATAAATATGTAATAAGATTAATTTCTGGTTTTCAACCTTAACCTTACCGTCATAGAGATCTAATCTCTTTCCTCAACGCAACGACCCGATGAAGCCCCGTGCCCCCTACGTAGACTTAGGTACGTATTTACATATTTACAATACAAGTATGATATTAAGATCACCTATTACGCCACAACGTTTATCTTTTTGCGTAAGTCGCGAGAGATAAACAATATTGTTTTTGTTTAAGAGTAGGTATGCAAGAAATATTAGTGTGTTTGTTGAACTAACAAAGTTAAGAAAACAGTGTAAGGTGTATCTTGATAAGTTATACGGGTTCATTTGCGTGTTGCAAGCTGAGATTCTGTGTGGGAGTTAGCATTCATACCCAGTTTCTCCCGCGGGGATTGCCACCGGAGGCAAATGGGAATGAAAATTCCCAGTCGCCACTGGCGGTGGGTGAGCCCAAACGAGCGTAATTTTGTGAGTCGTGAGTCGCATAATTTCCGTCGCAGTTATTTTGCTAGTATAGGTTTCATACAAAAGTCCTATTTGATTCACACACGACGCAAAATGAGTTGTCTGAACACAACACACACAATTTCTGCGAGCGAAATTCTGGGACTCACAACTCACAAAATTACGCTCATTTGGCCTCACCCTTACTTGAATTTTATTCAGCAGTTTCAGGAAGCATTTCTCACTATTTATTTTACGTTCACGGTAGGTACGAACGTTTTTTGTCCACGGTGTCTGGATTTGTGACTAATTACTGCATAACAGGCGAGATGTGGGGGAACTATTAGATACACATCTGCCTCACCTACTTTTCGTCAGGAATTACAGGAGGGATGTTATGTTACTTTAATTTTCCGATGCTAATCCCAGCTTTCACTGACACAATTGCATGTTGAACCTAATCATATTGCGACAAGAGTCAGTTTTAGAGGAAGGCCGTCCTTAAGGTCAACAACAGAACAGCCTGTTATTTTCTATTTCATTTTAATAGTATTGTTTTGGCAGTGAACAGAAACAAAGTTCAGATACAAACCTACTATTACAGATAGTTACTGATTCTTCATTCAAATAGGATAACAATTGCCGTGACATTTAATTTTGTAAAAGTACCTACTTGTACAGTTATAAACCAAGTAATTAGTTTGTCAAGTATTTCTAGACCACCGAGAAAGATCTTTTTATACCTATATCGACTAACTTATATATGGACCTCTATCCCTGCCCACATCCCTTAGCTTTCATCGTGATAAACATCAAAGTCCCCGTAGTTTTCTCACCATGATGAAATATTTGCCGAGTTGATTGAACGTAGGCCCCGGCATTGTGTGGCCGGCAAATACTCGGACAACTAGATAATTACTGTTTATTTTGATCCAGCAAACATGCAGGCTATATATTATGTATAGAGAGAGCCTTCATTAGTGAACTGCGTAGGTATTTCTTGGAAGTTAAAGGGGTGGTTTTACCCATTTGTTCCACCTGCTGAACATCTTCCACCTGGACAAGAGTTGCTATGGCTGACTTGGAAATCTTTAAACAGACTCCGGACCCAGGTTGGTCGCAGCAAAGAAAACCTGCTGAGGTGGAGATACATAAATGACTCTGCACTGGAGTGCAAATGTTGTGCTGTCCCTCAAACAATGGGGCACTTAATATCGTGCCCTGCCTGTCCTGCTGGTTGTTCACTACAGGAAGTGATGGACGCTACCGAAAGCGCCAAACTAGTAGCCCAATTCTGGCCGACACAATTTAGATTGCCATCGAAACGCTAAGAGGAAATTGGTTCTTCAATATGTAGGTACATTACATACAAACTACAATAGAACAAAAATTAAAACTAAGAGTATGTATTTACAAGGAAAATTACACCTCGTCATCGCTGTCATCTGGGAACGTGCCCTGAAGACTGGCAGCATATTATCACGTTGAATGGCAATGCTATTAATTCTTTGACCGAAGCTTTCTTTCTGTCTTATTTCGACCAGTCGCCGAGAGATTTCCTTAAAAAGGAGACGCGTAGTTACTCGGTCCTCATGACCCCAAAGGGCTCAAAACTGTAGTTTTACCAATGAGGTTACAGTATTTGCGCTACTTGAGAAACTCGGAATTTATTCCATTTAAAGTCGAAATTAAAAGATGCTGTTCCATGTTTGCGGTTTCCATATTCTCTACACTACATTATCACACACTACATCCTACGTTCCACACCCAAATAGGCACGAGCCAGGAGGTTAAAATTGCTCCGCCTGCTAGGAGCGGTTTCCAAATATTGCTCAGCAAACGCAATATTTGGTGCACTGCTTCATGTACTTTGCGCTTCACTAGTTGATTTCGCAATATAATAGGACTAGCCGACGCGATATTACCAACTCCGTGTAGGTCTGTGTACAACCTATCTAAAACTCCGTGTAGCTGCTACATGATTGGATGTGGAAACATGATACAACTTTAACTTTTTTAAACGCAAAACCTAAGTAGACAAACCTAGATAGAGGTTTTTTGATAAAAAATATATTATTATTACATTTTCCAAGTATCCTATGACATCAACTTAGTCGTATCTTACATAGACCTGTCTCCTGATCTAACATGTCTGTACAGTACCTTCCTGCGGCCTTCCTCTCAATCAACTCAAGAATCTAAAATGCAATATTGTAGGGACTACATGTGCTGCAGGCAGCAATAGTGCTAGGGCTGCAAAATGTACCTTATGTTCCCCGCGCATGTGGTTTAAATTAGCAGCCAGTCGTTTGCGCCGCTCCGAAACAGTAACTTGCTGTATTTGTGAATATCGAATAGACTGGGTTTACGGACTTGTGCATTTTATTGACTCTCCTTACTCCAACCATTAGAGTAACCTTAACATTTTTGCAGCGATAGCACTAAGTATTGCTGCCGGTAGTCCCTACAGTAAATAAAGAGTTGAGAAATAAAAACATTACATTAAAGACTGTCTCGTTGGTCGAGGTGTTCGCAAGCGCAGCTGTAGCCTGAACTCATGCTCTGAACCGCATGGTTCTATGTTCAAATCCCTGGTCGGGCAAAGTAATATTGGGTTCCTCGATCAGGAATTCCTCAATGGCAGCCACTGAATCTGTTGACGGTAATAGGCCCCCTATTACTTAAACATTACAAACGAAACGTGGGTGTACTATTGGACCACCGCCTAACCCTTGGGGGATTACAGGCGTAATGTTACGTTGTATTACAATAAAGAAACTTGCCATAAAATGATGTAGCAACAATGTACTAACATCTACAATTCCTCGTAATACCAAGAGGTCACAGGTCATATCCATCAACGGCGGAGTGTTTAGAAGTCCCCGGTGACCTGTCAATGACTCCTCATTGATCACATCGATTTTTTATTAGCACAGCGGTGGGATTGGTCGCTTGCGCATGAATTTTGAATGTTTCAATTGCACTCGATAAAACGTTATATTGGATGACGTTAGGATATTTTTATTATAAACAATTTCATTGAAAAAATATGAAGAAAGAAATATGGTTACGAGGTATAATAGGGATGTATGAGAATGAGAATTTACGTTTTCAGGTAAATATTTGTATTATTTGTTCTGAAGGAAAAACGGACAGAAACGATTGATGGTGAAGGTTGATGGGAGGTAAGGAGTTTCTGATGAGATGCCGAGTAATAGACAAGTATGGATGGTAAGAGAAAACATACTGCACTACAAGGGAGCCTACACCAAAGTTGACCAAAGCCGGAAACTTCAGTTGTCATGCCGACTTACGAACAGTAGGTCGTAAGTTCGAATCCAGGCAGGCGCATTACTTTGTGTAGTTTATTTTATCACCGCTGCTCTCAAAACTGTGAAGAAAAACATCGTGAGGAAACCGGCATGTCTTAGAATCAAAAAATTGGAAGACATGTGGCATCTACCAACCCGCACTGGCGTGTGGATTATAGCCCATCCCTCTCCTAGAGAGGAGGCCTGAGTCCCTGCAGTGGGAACAATATAGGCAAAAAGTTCTAACTTACTTTTACCCTGTTAATGGCAATAGGCACGTCAATAACTGGCGATAGGTACGCCTCTGCCTTATCTTCCGGGTCTAATAATATAGGTCAGTACGTGATGAGAAGTGGTGACCCAATGGAAGAGCAGCGGGGGCCCAGTGGTGGCGGCCCCAAGTTACGACCAGATAGTCGTGAATTTGAACTCAGGCGCGTGCTTTACTTTGTGTAATTTATTTCATCACCGCTTTCAAAACGGTGAACGAAAAAATCGTGAGGAAGCCGGCATTTCCTACAACCAAAAATGCAAAGACATGTGACATCTAGCAACTCACACCGCGTGGTGGATCGCAGCACACTCCCTCTCATAGAGAAAAGGCTTGTGACCGCGGTGAGAACAAGCTGATTATGCTAAGGTATACCTGGTATGTAACGCCTAAGCTTGATATTAATGTACTCGTAAAATAAAATGCTAGGAGGTGACTATAGAAAGCCATATTGTCTCGATTGATTGGTTCTACAGACATTCATCACGGTCTGAAAATGCTCATTGATCTAATAATTTGTGTAAATTAATGTATGGTGAAGAAATTCCGTTACAGTCCATCTAATACCTGTCTCTTCTTTTAGTTAGTTTGTCTTGTATGTAATAAAACATGAATGCAATGAATGAATGGATGTTTGCTTCCCAAATGACGGCACAGTTGGCGCAGTGGCTCAAGCAATGGACTGCTGCGCTGCGTGTCGCGGGTTCGATCCCCGCACGGAACAAATATTTGTATGACCTACAAATAGTTGTTCCGGGACTGGGTATTTGTGTATGTGAGTTTAAATCTTTGTGAACGCACCCACGATACAGGAGAAATTCCTAGTGGGGCAACAATTTAAAAAAAAAAAATACCCCAGAACCGCTGATCGGCTCTGGAAGAAATGTGGCACAGAGATAGATTATAGTCGGAAATAGCCCATAGCCTTTTCGAGAAATATCTCTAGACATGTTAATTTCCTCATGATGTTTTGCTTTACCGAAGTAAGTGATATCATTATAATTATATTATGCATGTCCTGGGTTCGAACTTGAGACCTAAGACTGGGCAGTCCGACGGCAAACCAATAAGCTATAAATGCATCCATAGATCACAAGTAACAACATGAATGAAAAATAAGTATTATGCAAGGTAGGTGTGACGTGACGTGCTGAAGGTCCTTTTTTTTGGGGGTTGGGAAATCATCAAATAAACCCTCCCGCTCTTGGGCAGAGCGAAAGGGAGTGTCAAATTTCTACTGACTAAAAACCACCCATGTTCCTTCATAGCCCTATATGTCGAGGCCGCGGTAACTTGTGAACAACCCGCAGCCTCGACGGATTCAAACTAGCCCTTAGGTCTTGGTTTTATTTATTTATTTTTAGTTATTAGATTTGTGTACTGTACAAATTAATGTAATTTCAAATGTAATATTGTACTGTTTCAATCTATTCAGAGTGATTGATAATCGGGTGCAGTTACGGCAACTTACGGCAAACAGAAAGTTAAATTGTGTCTTTTCTGATAGCTTTATGCATGAATGAATAAATCCTTCAAAAACCAATTTGTCAACCATGTACCAGAAGTAGTAGTAGTTTGCCTTTGGAAAGAGCAAAAAGATTTTCACCAAGTGCTTCACTGCTCGAGATAAAAATAAACTTTTAGATGATTATCTTTCATTGTGAATGTAAACGTGTGTCGTTCAACTGATGACGCAAATCATGGGTTGCATATTGCGTCAAAATCAAAAATGTGTCTGAAGGATATCCTGTCCACGGAGTAGCGATCTCATCTTGATAATTGTCGACGTAGGTAGATCTCGTGAGATAACACTATTCGTACGTAATCAGATGTAAAAGAAGATGGGTCCTCACGAACTATAGACAGATACAGGTAGATGGGTAAATAATGAATGGTGCTCGCCCAATCAAAATTGGGCAGTGAAGTGTATTCTAGCTAATTGATTAGGAGATATTTCCACTGACCCAGATATCTACAGGTAATTGGAGATTAGGTGTGTCCCATCGCAACATTAGATACCTATTATTTAGTCTGGCTGTTCTGTAAGCATTTCATAATTAACCTTTCGTGTGCCGGAACGTAGATCCACGCGAGACACAATGGCTTTTTAATTGTGTCTAATTACACGGCATACAACAAGTTAAATTAGATAGTATTTTTCAATATTTTGGTTAGTCTCGTTGTCGCAAGTGCGACTGCTGAGCGTGGCGTCCCAGGTTGGATTGCCGGGTCTTGCAAAAAGTACTACCTACTTATTGGGTTTTTCTATTAGAAATTTCACTTCCGCGTCGACGGCTAATCTAAACCGAAAACGGTCAGGAAGACTATATATTTAGGCAAGACGCTTAACACAATCATTGTTGCAAGCTTTTGATTTTTCAATAGAAACGCCTGATGACGAAAAGACACAGCACTTAGGTACTTACCTAGATATTCTAATTCACAATACCAGTACTTGGAAACCTGATGACTCCCAGTTTAGTCAGACGTCCTAGCCACTTCTTACTACAACAACAGTTCAGTTAGACCTCTTATTATTCTATTACAGGTTCAAATATAGACCCCACGTGAGTCTATTATCCAATAGACTCGTGCACGTTGCAATTTGTGTGTGCATCCAATTGGAGGAGGTACCCAGTGTCCCTGCCTTGAGGGGAATAAAGTGATTGTATGTTTGTGACATTGTGGAGTTTGAATAGTTGTGAGGACGCTTAAAACCCAGCAATAAGATAGTGTCCAATTAAGTTGTTTACATTTTCATGAAGATTTTCTCTTTATGATCAATATGCAACGTTGAAGTAAGGCCAAAGATATTGTGTTTAATAATAGAAATACTAAGCACAATAAAATTAGAAGATAATCTTACTGTTTTACCACACACGTAGGTACAACCTACGTAAGTGGCAAAACATAAGAACCTACTAGGTATTTATGTTTTTTTCTAGCCTACTAGGTGTCCCACTGCAGGACAAAAACACCTCTCCTTTCCGCTTCCATACCTCAGCAAGCACAAAACCTGCTCCAATCTTGTCCTATCTCTGGCCATGTGTGTGTTGCCTGCCCCGCAAACATGATCAGATCGTCGTATCACCTTCGCCGCGGTTGACCTCGACGGCGCTGTCGTTCCTCAAGCGTCCAGTGTGTGACAATCTTTGTCCATCTGTCCAGGTCATAAGTATTGCATATGTTTATAGTTAATCGCACTGCTGATTGTTAATTAAGAGTTCCAAAGAATTTATTCGCTTAAAAATAAAAAGATTTCGTTAGGCGGTAACGCCTGTGGATTATACACAAAACGTACGTCAGTGTTACAGTAATATTGCTATACTAATGTTTACAGGCTCTCTATAAATTCCATTTTAAAATTTTAGAACTAGGTACAACATCTATACTTTGACTATTGCAAGCAAGTAACAAGGGATGTCCAGATCAATAACCCGCGGGACAATGGAAGCTATAGCAGAGTTATATGATAATAAAATAAATTAAGTACTTTACAATTCGTAAAATGGAAGTCACTATCTGTCTGCCCTTCTCTCATTCTTCTTGAGGTCGACGTAATACGTTACTTCCACTCTCCTTTGTCAGACGTCACGGCATCATTTACTGCTTTCTCTTTGATCTCATCCTTAATCCATTCATCCATCTTTTAAAATTTGTAAAATAGTCACAAAGTATGGTACAATACATTCTAGTTACGTTTGTAAAAATTTACAATTTAACGTGCTCCTTATATAGGTAATATTAGTAGTTATTTTTTGGAGTGTAGGAAATCGTCAAATGACTCCTTCCGTTCCAACCGGAGCAGAAGGGAGTGTAATTGACTAGAAGCCACCCATGTTTCTTCCAAGTCCTTTGTGTCCAAGGCCGCCGTATCTCTTTCGAACAACCAGTAGCCCTGGCAGGCGTCGGCCCTTGCGGGTATTATGATTCTGCAAAAGCTGCCATCATTTTAGGCCCAGAGCACCACATTATTAATGAGAAACGTGTGGTAAAGAGGTTGAGAGCCAAACCAAACTTGTTTTATTGTTCACTTTTAATGTAGTTCTTGACAAATACACAATAGTTATTAAAGTATGTTTGTTTTATCGATCCCGTTATTACTGTGGCCAATGTGGAACGTACAAACTGAAGATGGCAACATGTTGGGCGCGAATACGATGCTACGCGTTTAGACGCGCTAGTGATGTGCGTATATCGCATCCACTAAATCTTAGTGTTGGGATTCCAACAAAACATTAACAAGTCGCAATGTCCTATATTTTTTTTCGTTGTGCCATCTTGTGGTGGAACTACAAAAAACATGCTCATTGTTTTTTTCTAATTGGATCTAGTAACACCATGGTAAGAACAACATTTTTTGTCTCAGTGCAGTGTAGCTGCGATATTTGGTTGACCGGCGACTGCAGCTGTTCCGAAAGTACTTCTCCTACAGTCGAACTAAACATAACATCACGCCTGTGATGCCCAAAGGATTAGACAAAGGTGTAGGTAAGTACCTAAAACAGTCCACATTTCCCCAGTTGTGTTTTCGCAGTTGCTCAAGCAATGGACTGCTGCGCTGCGTGTCGCGGGTTCGATTCCCGCACGGAACAAATATTTGTATGACCTACAGATAGTTGTTCCGGGTCTGGGTATTTGTGTATATGAAGTTTAAATGTTTGTAAACGCTCCCACGATACAGGAGAAAATCCTAGTGTGGGGCAACGTTTTTAAAAGAAAAAAAAGAAAAAAAAAATAGGAGGCGAACCTATTATGCCAGAAACCGTGGCTACTACTGAGGACTTCCTCACGAAAAACCCCAATAACACTTTGTCTTACCCGGAAATCGAATGCAAGAATTAATGCTATGCAGACGCGGTTGCGACCACTCGCAGAACAAGGTAGTCAAACCTTTCAAATGTAATTATTTTACCAAAATCATCTGATATATCTATAAAATTAATATCTGCTACAGAAAACAGTATCATCAATCATCAACAGCCTATTAATGTTCCCACTGCTGGGACACAGGCCTCTTTGAAAGGTAATGGGCTACAATCTACCACGCGGGCCCAATGCGGATTGATAGATGTCACATGTTTTCGAATTTTTTGGTTCTAAGACATGCCGGTTTCCTCACGACGTCGTCCGACGTTTTCCTTCACCGTTTTGAGAGCAGCGGTGATGCAATAAATTAGACAAAGTAATGTGCCTGCCTGGGTTCGAACCCACGACCTACTGTTCGTAAGTCGGTGGCGCCACCACTGGGTCACCGCTGCTCTTATAGCAGTATAGTTTCGGTAAAATTGCTTAAATGATAAGTAGTATCATCTGTCCAGTCCCTTTCGAACTATGTTGGGGTCGGCTCTTGGTCTAACTAGTTGCAGCCGATTTCCATTGTGAAATAATAAAGGAGAGTATTCGGAAAAATAAAAGTTACAAATGTCAAGTTCGAAAAACTGCATTTTATTTGGCGATATTTTGGTTTACAGTCTGTAAATCGGCAAGTTTAATCAAAGTCTAAATTTAGTTAAACTAAAATATATAAGTACCTATTAAACATAATTAAATAAATACGCATACCTACAAGTAATCTAACATTAAACTAAACATTAAAGACCGTGGCAAGTGGACACTGAAAATATTCAAAATCATAAAAAATTAAGTAGTACATATTTAAATAAATCTAAATAATTATAAGCATCGGTGGGCGGGACATAATTATGTTTAATTTTATTAACACTACGGGAAACCAATGAATGCCTAAATAATTGTGCTGGTGGAAATTCAACTCTTAGAATAAAGCAGTGTTGAAAATTCAAGATTACACTTTTATTTAGGTGTTCCGTAGATTTTGTGAAAACAGTCATCTTTCTTGTTTAAAAAAATATTTTGCAAGATTTTTGTTCGATCCCAAAGGACCGGAATAAACACTAAAACATAAATAACCTACTTCTATAAGTATCCTATAACTATCACTTTGGAATTTAATTTATTATGCTTTGGGAAACATAGGAAAAAAACTTAATTATTTTAAGTTAATAAATTACATCTTAAAAATAAATGACAATGTATAAAAATCACAACTATAAAATGGTTTAGGCGCAAAATCCCTAATTCTCAAAATGGCAACAGTCTTCTGAGAACTAGGCTTTTTGAGAATTGGCCAATTTGAGAATTAGGCATTTTGCGCCTAAACCCTATAAAATAAGTAAGTACATAATTCGATCTTAATATGTATGCAAAGGTGGATTTAAGACCTTGTAGGGACTAAAGTCAGAATTTCTTTCACAAACAGCTAATGGCAAATAAACCATAACGTCACGCCTGTAATCCTCGAATGGTTAGGCAGAGGTGTACCTAATTACAGTACACCCACATTTTGCCATCAACACAAATCCAGACACCGTGACTGCTTCTGAGAATTTCCTGGCAAATACTAACTTATCTGTATAATTATTCTTATTTGCAGAAAAATATGCTTCTAGAATTCATGAAAAATATCAGTGAATAATTATGCTCATTTAAAATCAAGCTGATTTTTTCACATATTTTGCTGCAAAAACTTCCTCTCATTAATACAGTTTTCCAATTCATCATGGTACTTATCAATTTTAGCATCAATTCCTGGGCTCTGAATGTCATAATCAAAACTATTTCCAGTAATTACCTTTTCTTGATTAAGTGTTGAATCAAAACGAACCTTTTTACCAGGCGTATTAGTTTTATTTTGAGACACATCAGCATTTTCACTTCTTTCTTTTAAAGGTGTAATATTCATGTTTAGATGTGTGTTTCTTAAAGTTTTTACTGTCTCATATTGGTGATCAGGGTCATCAATTTCTTCTATCTCAATTTCATCAGAATTGTCCAAGTTGAGTGCTGGGTTTTCAATTCCAGATTCTTTTGTTTCTGTTTTTTGTTTTGGAAGTTTTCTAGGTACTTCATAAGGATTTATAGTTACATTGTTCTCTGATTTATCCCCTTTGAAAGTCTTTCTTAACGTCTTGAATACTCGTTTCGATAATCTGTTCCCAACTTTCAAGAAAGGGTTTTTTGCTTTCTTGCTGTCATTAGATTCATTGGATGAATCTTGGTGTGCGTTTTTATTCAAGTTAATGATGTCTACTGCACTGAACTGTGATACATCATACCCTAGAATCCTGCTTTGTTTGTTAAATTCGTTAGCTTCATCAATGTTTTCATATACAGGGCTTTCAGATCTATAGTTATCTATATTTTCATATTCAGGTTGGCCATCCAAAGATTCGTTTACAGTTGAAATTGTACTGTTTGTATCTCCAAACAACCGGCGAGGTTCAAGAACCTTGTCTGCTTGAACTGGTACTTCTACAGGCCTAGTTAGAACTTCTTCATTATATTCTAATTCAGGTTTTGTAGCATCCAGGTTCAGAAATGGGTTTTGGCTAGGTGCTACAATAGGAACAATAAGATTACCTATGTTTGGACCTAAGAAAGGATTTGTATTTCTAGTATTAATCCTTTTCTTCTTGGTTATGATAGTAATAGTCTTGATCTCCATAATATTGCTTTCGTTCAAATCATCATCGTAGAACAATGATTGGTTTGACAAATTTGGTGAGTCCAATGCAAGTCTGTCAATAAAACTAAGGTTTAAATTGCTTGAATTGTTGATAAATACTTGGTTTGTTACATTAGTTTGTATATTAGTTATAGGAGAGAATACTTTGGTATCATCATTTGTGGTAGCGCTTAAAGATTTTTGTTCTAACACTGAAATACCAGAATCCAAGTCTTCATTTGGCATTGACACTTCCATAATATCATTATTATGCAACACTGTTTGTGAATTAAAGCTGTTTTGTGTCATATTGGTTAAATTCAAAGAATTATCCTGTCGCTTTGGTAGCTGGGGTACCTCTGACAAATTCGCATAAATTGGTTCGCTATCACATGCTGCATCCATACTTGTATCATCAGTAGCATTATATCTGACATTCTGTTTTACATTTTCAAGTTCTCTTGCAAGTAGTTTGTTGACAGTTTTCTTATTTACTCCTAAGTCTAAAGCCGAATTGTCAAATGTAGCGGTATCTCCACAGCTTCGGGTCCGTTTCCTCTTCTTTATTGGAATCTCCATTGCAGTGTTGCACATAGGATCCTCGTTTGCAAGGATGTCTAAAGCTGGGTTGAGGTACGCGTTGGAGCAAGGAGTTGCAGCCTTTCGCTTGCTCTTTGCAGGTTTTATTTCAAATTGATTGTTGTCTACTGAATTCATTGCAGTCTGGAAATAAAATAAAATGAAGTAAATATTAAAATTTAATTAGATGGCCCTTCATCTACGGCACGGCAAAATATTACCGACGTGGTACTTGTTTCTTAATAATTCTTTGTTGGTAAATTGCAAGAGTTTGTAGGGCCTATATAGATTTTAGTACGATGTTTTTTGTAATTTTCATTGAATAGTTACAAAATAAAGCAAGACAATGAATAGTAACTTCATACCTTCAGGAATCCAAACGAATGATGCGAACATCAAGGAAACTAATATATTCACGCACAAAACCTAATTAACTTCACAAAAAATCAATAACTTATGAAACGAACAATAAGTTTCATTCATAACTTTCCGTTTGAAGATTGTAAACAAAAAATCGGCAGGTGTTGAGCAACCGTTATTATTTGACAGTTAATTCATCCAGTTGCCACACGTCAGAAAAGATTTTCTACTATTCCTACCATTTTATTGCGACGACGCTTTTCGCGACAGATAGAAATAGTTTCGGTAATCGCGTTTTCGTAAGATTTTTTAAGAGGTACCATTTAAATTTTAATTTTTTTTATACTATATTTCTTTATTTTTTTTAATAAAAATACACTTTAATGCATAAAAATATATTTCTAGTTTAAATCACAATTTCCGATTCTTGGAATCAACATAACACATTTTTTCAGTAACACAAGCATATCACAAACTTTGATAAGGAATAAAGTGGAATATTCAACTAAAACTAAACTACTGTGCACATAAATACAAAACCTTAAGTACCTACGCTACCGCCACCTAGTTATGACGTGCGAATGTTCACAAGAGAATGTGTCATGAGACTGGGACCAGAATCTAACTACTAACATGGAATCAGGGGCGTAGCTACCGCCGTATCTGCCGTAACAATTATACGGGGCCACGGGGGCCACAGGGACCCCCGACGTGCGTAGGCAAAAATCAATAAAAACTTCCCGTTTTATTTTATATTTCAGAAATGACAAAAGTCAATAAATAAATTGGAAAAAGGAACAGATAATTATGATGAATATATTGCTTACTATATACACACATCAAAAGTGTCTAGGGATCAACATATATTTTTGCAATAACTTTTCTCCTGATTGATATTAATTAAAATTTTCTTTAAGGATTCATCAAATAAAGTGTTTTCGTTTGTCACAGTAACGATAAACCAAGTCACCTTTGCATTAATAAAGAAATTTGCCATTTTCCTAATAAAGGGATTTTTGACATTTGAACCACTAACATTAAAGTTCGAAAAAAAGACTGAAATAACAGTTTTCTTTAAAATTTTATTGGGTAACTTAAACAATTAATAATCCGTGTTTCTACCGCGAACACTAACAACACAAGAACATCGGTTTGCAATACTCAAAATGAGTTCATCCAAATCACGCTGTGGAATGGCCGCCCATGTTCGTTGCAACAACAAAAAAAGGTCTTCTTGCGACTGGATACCCTCCATATTCGGCAGAGCTCTTCTCTGTAGCATATCCCATGCATGCTCAATCGGGTTCAAGTCTGGCGACTGAGCAGGCCAGGGCAGGACATTGATGTTAGCTGCGGCGACAGTCTGTCTTACAACTCTTGCGGTGTGCGGTCGTGCATTAACTGAAATAAGGGACCGATTTGCACTTGTAGAGGAACGATGACGTCTGATACAATCGTCTCAGCATAAATTTGAGCGTTGAGGTTGCCTCTGATCCAAATCAACTCAGCTCTTCCGCCGATCCAAATACCCGCCCATACCATGATGGTTCCACCACTATAAGGATGGACTTCCTGGCAGGATTTTAATCGCTGTTGGCGTCCAGGGGTTCTCCAGTGTCGTATACGTCTTGTATCCGGTCTCATACCAAAACGAGACTCATCAGAAAAGCACACGAAACGCCATTGTTCTTCTGCCCAATTTCTGTGTTCAAGAGCCCATTGATATCGAATCCTACGATTGTGCATTGCTATAGGTGGTACCCGTAGCGGTCTTCGGGAATGAAGGTTCACTTCATGCAAGCGGTTTCTGACTGTTTGGTCGCTAATTAAGTTCCCTGAAGAGTGATGAAGCCTCACGGCTAACATCATGGCGGTTATTGTTGGAGCTCTTCGAGTTAAGATTTGAATGTATCGGTCTTGTCTCCGTGTGGTGCAGCGATACCGTCCTCCATGGCGCTCAGCCACGGTAACAGTGCTTCGGTAACGTGTCCAAAGTCGACTGATAACACTCTGACTTGTATTCAGAGCTAAAGCCACAGTACGTTGCCGGGAACCAGCTTCTATCATTCCCACAGCTCTGAGCATTTCTTCCCTGCTTAAATGACGTCGCCGCTCCATAATAACGTTGGTTTTAATCAGTAGTAGGGAAACAGTAGCACTAATAATGTCTTCAATGCGTTGTATGTTTTTATAGGGAAAATATTGACAGCTGATTTTCATCTTTTACTCGAATTTGATTCACAGTTCCTGATTCAAATTATGAAAGCACCAAAAAGGATCCATATAAATTTATAAAATCATAAATTTATTACAAAGCCACATCTCAATCTCAAGAAATCCGCATAAAAATGCTTGATCCCTAGACACTTTTGATGTGTGTATATTGCTTTTAATGTTATGCAATTTTTTTTGTTATGTGAGTAATCCCCAAACAATTTTTTATACGGGGCCCCGCAAAGGCACGCTACGCCACTGCATGGAATACGTGTTTTCATGATCCATGTCCCAAATTAATTATGTCATATTGGCTCATTTACCTGTTAGCGTACCTTTTCATTTTTTCGATTCGTTCAAAAGGACATGATTCCGATTTTGAGATAATGTTCTTGAACACGAACACTAACAATAAAATGAAAAAAGGACTATTTGAATACCCGTGCCATTTAACCAGTTAACAATTCTATTAATGGCTTAACCTTTCAGTGAACACGACCCCTAGCTCATTTTAATTCTGTATGCATTATTGAGCGCCTACTGTGCTCTATTTAGTAAGACATTGATTTTGACAATGGTTTAAGTTTTTAAGTAATACTTCTACTTATACAAATCTGTTTATTATATTTAGACTTAATAGACAATTTAAGCAAGATTTACAGACAGATCAATTATGCATACGTATAAATTATCTTTCATGGAATACCGACTAAGGAATACCTATGACGAATATAAACCAAAAACAATATCGGATTTTCAAATATTTAAATAAATTAATCTATCCACCTGTCTTATTTATTTTGTCATAAACGTTTTTAATTACAATTTTCAAATTAGTAACCTATAGTTTTTCGAATACCTTTTTTTGGGTATTCATGTCGTAGTTAAACATCATCTTTTATATGTTACTATTTTTCTCACTCTTGTATCACATCATTATAAAGATCGATAAGATCCTAATGTCATTTTTACGCAATGGTTACATATTATTCTTTAAATGTTTATGAGGCGGCTCAAACTACGGAAATGTTATATTACGCTAAGTAGTTATTAGTTTAGATAAACTAAAGAAGGTCAAAGATTTGCAACAATATAACTACTAGCCATATTATTTTTTGAAATGTCTTAAAAGAACATAATAAAATATGATCATCAATGTCTTATTTACTTTTATATTTTTAGGACAGTGAAAAAATAAAAAAAAATAAAAATACCACTCCAATTGGACGAGTGAGTAATAAAAACCTGCTCCTTGTTGAAGTTGGCAATAAAATGTACAAATGTTAAGCCTTCTTTTCACGGTCACAATAAGATTAATTAATTCATATCACAAATTAACAATTGATTACTTTTTAAGAATTTCATTATCATGTGATAACCACTGGAGAGCCAAATCTAATCCTTGTCAATGTATGTCATTTATAATTTGTTTTTTTTTTTAATGCTTAGCAATAATGATAATCACTTCCTCTTTAAGTAAAAAATAATTATGATTAAACATTGCAAAACTATAGGACACCAATAACAATCAATAATGCGCCTTATCTCATTTAAGAAAACTAATCAACACTTTCCAAATTTTTAGATATTACTTTGTCTTTCATAACAAGGCATAATAACTTGTGAAAGTACTGTAGTTGCCCATTCCCTAGCGTTATAGATTAGTATTATAGATTATACAAGGTTGATAGGACACCGACGCTAAAACGGTTACCACGTATTCCATACATCATTCTAAACCCCACATAGAAATATTCTATCGGCAATTTAACGACCGATAAAGGATGTGATAAAGGGTGGGGGTCCATTACACATTGTAGTTATGTAGATTTAAATGTTATATTGAATTTGATTTATCCAGATACTTTTTTAATCCATACATCACAATTATAGATATAGCCAGCTGAACAGTTAAGTACCATTTTTCACCTATAAATATAATGCCATGGTTTGGCGTCATGTATAATTTCATAGCTTAAAGCTAACTCTAAACAAAGGATTTTTTACATCCTAACAACAACTTCATAACGTATATATTTTTTATCCCACAAAACAATAGTATTCAGTGTTGATTTAACAAAAATACAACTTTTCATTTACAATAAGTTCTTACTGACGTCTATTTTTCTCATATTTACTACATTTTTGCGTGTGATTTATAAAACGTCTAATCACCAAAAAAATATGACCTTCTTTTTTTGTTATAGTTGGCTATTCGAACTGATACAGGTTGTGCAGATATTGATGATAGATCTTTTCACACTCTGTAAAGCCGAATCAGTACTATCTCAATCCTTATCTATTGTAATTATAGATTTATAATTGACGACATTTGAAATACACGTTCGCATGAAAATCTTTTTTGAACATTCTTATATAATATTCACCCAGAATTAGGTAACTGTTCTACGATACGATACGCGCAAGTATCTTATTCAACACCGCTATCATTGAATTTAATGACTTCCGACTTAAATAATATTGAAATGCATATTTTACTAAAATAAAAACTTTTCCCAAGGACTTAACTGGCAATATAATAATGAAAACGGAAACTAGAGCTGTTAAAAATCTCTTCTACATACTAAAACAACGTTTAAGAGCGAATTTGCCTATGAAATTGTCAGTAAATCTAAACGACGTTCAAGGGCTGCCAGTTTCAATATTACATAGTAATTAAGACACTGGCAGCATTTGAACGCAGGGTGCTGGCCACATTCAGTTTCATTGTTAAAATTCGATTAAAAATAGAAAGGATAACATTTAAATACAAGTTGTTAGGAAACAAGCAGTATATCCATCGCTAATCAAACTACTCTATTGAAAAGAGACAACGAATACCTTTCAGTTTTTCATTATAACACCAGGATAACATCGTATTAAAGATTTAATCGATATCCAAGTTCTTGAACGCCCTTTCCATGGCCTTCTCTCGCTTCTTGTCCGGTAAAGCCGCGATCCTCTGTTCCTCTTCAGCTTTGAAGTAGGGTTCCATAAGTGCTAGCTGTTGCATGCACTTCTTGTGAAGAGTCTGGGTGTCAGGGAGGGTGCCGCCGTAGTCTGGAGGTAGTGATGATCGCGGAACCACAGTCTCGTAGAACTTCTCCAAGTCTTCGTTCTTGTTGTGGAATTTTAGCTGAAACGATAAGTGGGGACTTTTTTGGATTGAATTGCGAAATATAATACAAAATTTGGGCTAAACCAGACATAAGTTCATAAATGTAAATGTTGTGAACGATCCATATTGGGAATAAGACGGTTACTTCTCGTAACCGACCTCAAATCTATGATTTTAGGACTAAGCGCTCAAAAAGGATTCCGGTTTTACTAATTTGTGTACCTATAATGGTATGATGACCGTAATGAGTGATGCAACTTTATTCCCTTGACACCGACCCACGAAGTTAACCACCATCGACTTTAAGGTATAATTTATACGTAGAACTGGTTTAAAGCTGTTTTATAATGTTACGAGGTCGTAATGTTGGCCGAATCTGTTAGAAAGTGTCAAGTTAAGATTTATTAGTTATTTATTGTGGCTAATATTAACCGATAATTTGCAAAGGTATGAGATTCTTGGTCAAGATCAAAGTCCAGTATGCAAAGATTAATATAAAATATTATAGTAATTTATAATATTTTTTAAGTTATGCGAGCGCTACGTGAAAAATATGTTTTTTAAATTATGTACAAACAACATTATCTAAGCCAATATTTCAAGCAATATGAATGATGGACTGAGTACAATACATGGATAGATTTACAAGAAAATGCATAGAAAATTGATTTAACGCATATTTCATGGAACGTCAGAAACAACGATAATATTTCTTCAGCATTATCTTTACACTTTAGAGATTTAAAACACTGATCCAGTTCAACTATTTATACTATAGGTGTGTTCCTGCTTTTTTTTATATTGAATTTTGAATTGGACAAAAAAGTTTAAGCAAAACTCGTTTTAAAAGATTTCTCGATAGAACTATTAAAATATATTTTTGATAATATTTCACATTAAACAGCCAAAATAATCTCATTGTTGTCCGATACGTTAAGTTTTATGTTTCTTTTATTTTTGTTCATTTATTTGATAGGTATGGCTCTTAATTTTTAATACAAAACCAACCAAGCATCAGAATAATTAAATTAAAACACATTAATAATTCATCATTTTAGTTTAAGGATGTGGTTATTGTGGAATTCAGTGAATTAAAAATAACTAGCAAACCAAAGACATGACTACATACCACACCACACAGAATCATATTCAAGAAACTATTTAAATTTTATATCCAACCTGTTATTTACTTAACATATTTAAACGATATCTTACACAAAAAAGTTAAAATATTTTATTACCTTTCTTTTCTTAGACACAAGGCTCGAATTTGTAACTTATTTATGCCAAGGCCATGTCCATTTCCATTTGCAAGTTGAATAGTTCGAAGCAAACACTTTACAGTAGTGTCAGTCAGATCAAACAAATATGACCAACATATGTAGGTACATAGTACCTACATAATTATATTGAATGTACCTACATATGTTGCTATATATATACAGCTAAAATATTTTATGAAAATTCTTTTGGCACAGTACCATGACTAATCGCATTACTACTGCACTAAATAAAGAGATTAAAATCGAAGGTAAATTAGCAGATAAGTCCACCTTTACCCTTTAGTATGGTTAAGCAGACATAAATGTACAACTTAATTTTTTTAATGTTTCTTCCTCAAATGTATACAAAGTTTTACTATTCTAGAAAATGCATTATTCAAAGTGCATTACCGTAAATTACTTTGTGTCATAATTATTTTATGTGTTTGTATGCTAAGTTCAAAACGAAATAAAAACTTACCATATCAAAGAACTTCTTGTCCATAAACGGCCTAATGAGCAACATTAACTTGTCTAAAACTGGTTCTGTGTTGAGTACATGTATGGCGCGCATGCGAACTGGCATCGCCTCCTGGACATACTGGAAGAATTTTCGGAGGGACCTGAAAGCGTTGAAAAATGTGTGAATATTTCAACTATTTGCATAACTTGTAGCTAGTTTACATACTATGACATTGAAGCAACTTTCGAGGTCACGTTATTGGTAAACATACATTATTAAATTGTACACAGTACATATTATGTACACAGTACATATTATGTACACAGTACATATTATGTACTGTGTACAATTATGTATTTGCAAGTAAAGGCTTTACAAAAAAAAAAGAACAACATTTTTTTTTGTAAAGCGTTTACTTGGAACCTACACTGAAGTTACTTAAATGAAGGTGTGGAGAGAATGGGTTTAAATAATCGCGATTTACCAAAACTAAATTTTATATAATTATGTAAGTAACCAATTGTATGACGACATAAAGTAGGTACAAGACTGTTTTCATAGTGACTTTCTAATAAAATTAATTACTACATCGTTAACTAAAACATTTATATTGAAAATAAATAAAACGCTATGTATTTGTAAAAATCTCATGATAAATGATGACATTAATTAACACATTTACAAGCGAAAAATGGGACATTGATGGGCATTTTTTACCTTTGTCTATCCTTTTGAAAGCTATGAAAATATAAATATGTATACTATCACCATATTTTATTTTGAAAATAAATATTCTTTCATTGTTTTGCAGCTATCAATCCATTATTTTGGGATAACAAAAATCATCACAAATTAACTGCAGAATAGGACTGTTTTGGTAGAAAATAATTTTAACAATTTAAACAGATCGCACTTATAGTCCGCAAACCTGTATAGAATAGAATCATCAAAATCAGTTTATTAACGACGAAGTTATCCGGCCGAATGGAGAAACTTCCTCTTTTTTTGAAGTCGGTTAAAAATTTAAAACCAAAGAATAATGGATCCACAGCTCAAAATCAAACATTTAAAGTGGATACTTACGATAAGCTAACTCTTGTAAGATGGCCGAATTTAACTCCACGCATATCGAAAAGGAACATGTAGCCCGGCTGCGGGCCCCTTTTTGTGAGACATAAGTCTGAAAAAAGAGAAATTAGAGAATTATTTCATGGTAGTTTCCAAAACTTTTCATAGTAACAAACACTACTAAAATGGTAGCTTTTGCATAGGCGGGATCATTGATTTTTCGCGGGCTTCTTTCGTCTCAAGGGTGAGACAATTTCCCCGTCGGGGCTGCGGGTTGTTCGAAAGAGATACCGCGGCCTCGGCACAAGGGCTAAGAAGGAACATGAGTGGTTTTTAGTCAGTATAAGTCTGACACTCCCTTTCGCTCTGCCCAAGAGCGGAAGAGGCAGAGCGGAAGGGTTTATTTTGATGATTTCCCAACGACCCCAAAAAAAATGTAGGACAATTTTATAGTTATTTACGATGTTTACGTAACTAATAAGTTTTAAGTAAGGGTAAATTCGCTTCTAGAATCTTTCATAACTTCGCTCCTTCGAAAAAAAATGGACATAAAAAAGTTGACCCAGTCTTCCAAGTTCCAATGATTTATTTGCATATCTTTAATTAAAATTTAGAAGGTAATTATTAAACTTTTAAATGGTAATAATGTAGGTAGGTACGTGCACAACGTGGTTATACACATTCCTGTCTACTTACACGTGTAGATTAGCAATGTGAACGTTTACCTACCTACTTATCCATAGAGGTAATGAATAAAACATTTAACTAGGCTGAGTAAATATCGCAGGTCAAGTCTTTTTAAAATCAGATTTCTTCAAGTCTTGTTCTTAGAAAATGTCTAGATATTACTTTCAAATAATTGTCTAACAATAAATAACAAACCAACTACACGCCTTCAGAAGAGCTTGTTCGGCAACAGCAGTGGAAAAATAACAATAAATTGTACTTGTAAGTTCTAGCTAACCGAATGGTCTATTTTTGATCACAAATATTATAGTACTAGCGGACGTCACGCGGTTTCACCCGCGTAGATCCCGTTAATGTGGGAATACAGGAATAAAGGAAAAAAGTAGCCTATGTCACCCGGGGATAGTGTAGCTTCCCAATTGTGAAAGAATTTTTCAAATCGGTCCAGTAGTTTCGGAGCCTATTCGTTACAAACAAACAAACAAATCTTTTCTCTTTATAATATTAGTGTCGATAATCCATATTCCATACCTACCTACTAATATAATAAATGCGAAAGTAACTGTTTGTTACCTTTCTCACATATATAAATGTCGAATCTTTGATGAGTATGCATTTAGAATTAAACACAAGCGCCTTTGTTTTACGTTGTGCGGACTCTAGAGATAGGTGTCGGATACAGAGTGAACGGACCCTAATAGTCCCATGGATTGCCAGTGATCTTCCGGGCATCGGGCATGGTCGAGACACCTACTGAACTGCTGTGTTTCCTTTTAAGTTCGGGGTATTAGTTAGTACAGTAGTGTTAGTAATTGAATGTACAACAAGCTGTGTACAAGAAGGAGCTATTTCTCTCATTTACCCGTATCCCTTTCTGTGCCCACAACTGTTTGACACTATGTATGCCATTTAGTACTACCTGACTAGCTTTGTACCTAGATGCGACATACACATAAAAAAAATCAGGCGAACGAAGTCGCGGGCAACAGCTAAATGTATTGTAGAGAAGTCAATGCGATATTAAAGCGATATTCCCATGTGCTAGAAAATGTTATCAAAAACTGATAGGCCATCTTGGCCGACTGTACGTCTCTGTTCTGACGTCATGTTATGATTTCATATAATCAATACATTGGGGGGGGGGAATCATCAAATAACCCCTCCCGCTCTTGGGCAGAGCGAAAGGGAGTGTCAGACTTCTACTGACTAAAGCCACCCATGTTCCCCGACGCTCGGAGCGCCTCCCGCGGCGGCTGGGATATAATCAATACCTTGCTTTTCCTTCGTCACGGGTGGACTGCAGTGACTATAATACTTACTTAGTTTATTATGATAATTATGTTACGTTATATGTGCTAACTATGTTAGATCATTGTTCACTATTACATCAGAGAAGAAAATACTCCAGGTTCTTTGAAAAACGTACTCTCAGACAAAATCTGAGACATCGATTGGAGATAGGGTTGCCATCTCAAAAATTTGGCAACCGGGACAAGACCCCGGATTTTAGAGCCCTAAACCCGGACATGTCATCACTTCATCAGTCAAAATTTTTTAGCGAGTCGGTTCTTCGGTTGGTCGCGGCGTGCGGGTACAGTTCGTGTGTCGTGGGTGGGCCCATTTTATTATTTTAAACCCCGGACTACAAATGAAACCCCGCCCGAACGTACCCCGGACGCCCTCTAAACTAGGATAAATCCGGGGAGACCCGGAGGGATGGCAACCCTAATTAGAGAAGAAGAAAATTGGAAATGGTTCATCATCTGCATTACCTTTACCAACTACTTTGAAGTCGGCTGCCAGTCTAACCGGATGCAGCTGAATACCAGTACATATAGCGATTGCCTTTTTTTAACCGACTTCAAAAAGGAGGATGTTATCAATTCGTCGGCGATCTTTTTTTTTTTCTCGAACATGGCTTGGACCGATTTAGTTTTTTTTTGTTTTGTTTGAAAGGGTATACTTCCCAGGTCTTCCCATGATCACCAAGTCAGGATCTGATGATGGGATCCTGGAGAAATGAGAGAACTCTTAAAATTTTATAGGCACACGTGAAATGATTTGAGTAGTTCTTGGAAGAGTATTTTTCGAAGTGGTTCACTTCAATTTGATGAAGATCTGATGAAGAACTTCAGGGATAGGCAACGGAACTCCTCAATAAATGATAGCAAATGGACTGCGATTTCTGAAATCCCATGTCTGTCTATTGTTTTCACCAGTTCATAACATAACATCACGCCGGTACGCTGTGAAGAGGTAAGCACATGTGAACCGTGAAAAGTAAAAAATAAAACCGACTTCAACAAAACATAAAACCGATTTTTCTTCCATACTTTATTTTTTTACTTTTTTGTATTTTATTTTTTATTGAAGTCGGTTTTAGTTTATCTCTACACGTTCCTGGACGGAAAAGCTTTGCAGATTTTCCGGCTTTTGGCTAAGCGATTGTCAAACATCCACAAATGACAGCTGTTTATTGTGGACTTTCGTGCTTAACGTGAAATTCCTAGGCACAAAGGTGTTTTTCATGGATGGTCACCCATCTATGAACAGACCACGGCAAGCATGGAACCTTGAAAAGCGACCTGTGGGGCTGTAATTAATTATTTAACCACGAGGTTGACTAAGTGGAAAAGATTATGTATGGGTGGATAATTGTTTGATCGCAATTATATTGCACAGGTTTTATTTGAATAGGTCAATACTATGTTATGTTCATAGTTGTCAATTAGCAGCTTAGCAGCTGTGCTAAGTAGTTTATGCAAATACTATGCAGAACTCAGTTGGTATAGGCATATATGGTACAACATTTTGAACGCACGACTGCTGGCAGGACATCCTGGGTTCGATTACCGGGTCGGGCAAGTTGCTATTGATTTTTTTTTTAATTTATCAGTACCAGCCACGGAATCTGGATTTGTGCCCGGATGATTGCAATAAGCCCGCCCCTCATCACATGAGACCAAGACATAAACTTATCACATGAGACCAAGTCATAAACTTATCACATGAGACCAAGACATAATCTTATCACATGAGACCAAGACATAAACTTATCACATGAGACCAAGACATAAACTTATCACATGAGACCAAGACATAAACTTATCTCATGAGACCAAGACATAAACTTATCACATGAGACTAAAACATAAACTTATACGTGATGGTATATTATTTATAAACTTTTCTTATGTGTTGAATTGTGTTTTTTAGGTTCTTCGCTCGTGGCGTTTATTATGATTAAAACAACTGAAGATACTTGAAGTTTGGCTATTTTTTTGCGTAACAAACATAAGTATGTGTACCTAGTCAAGACTCTAACCTACGTCAGTTTACAATTTTTTTTGCTATATCAAGTCAGGACACATAACACCTCAGTTGATCGAAACAGATACCGCGGCCTCGGACACAAAGGGCTAACATGGGTGGTTTTTAGTCAGTAGAAGTCTGACACTCCCTTCCACTCTGCCCAGAGTTGGACGAGTTATAATAATGATTTGATTTGATGACGTAATAGGTACCTATTGAAGCTACGGCACTGACCAACTTACGTAACCCTAAAGAAAATTATATAAATTATCAACAAATTTAACAGAGGGATATCCCTTGACTGTCAGACCTTCGTCATTTTGTAAAAGCTGAAACTTTATCTATTAAAATACCTTTATACCTTAGTACTTACTACAATAGAAGAATTGGATATTATGAAAATTCGGTCGTGGTGGGTTTGACAGATATCAGGTGACAAAAGTGTGCTAAATAGCGTCATACCTACTATAAAGCGTGAACTTCAGATGTTACCTATGGGCTAGTTTGATTCCGTCGGGGCTGCGGGTTGTTGTTAGTATACCGCGTCCTCGACATAAAGGGCTAAGAAGGAACATGGGTGGTTTTTAGTGAGTAGAAGTCTGACACTCCCTTTCGCTCTGCTCAAGAGCGGAAAGGGTTATTTGATGATTTCCCAACAGCCAAAAAAAAGGCCTAGTTTGATTTATTACCAAAAATAAGGTTTAATAAAAAGAAGTGTCTCATTTGATGACGAGTAATAGGGAAAATTATGGAAGAAGAGCAAGAGAATGATCATGTTAAGGGTGGGAAATCATCAAACCACTCCTCCTGCTCTGGTTCATTCTTAGCCTTTTGTGTCCGGGGCCGCGGTATCTCTTTGATGACTCGCGTTCTATACTGCCAGACACTTTGTGTGGTGGATAATCCCCGCCGGACACCTTTAAAGTACCCATGTTAAATTTTAAGTGAACTTGCCAAACCCTTCATTTAATTGAGACTAGCTGAACCCGGCATGCCTTGCAATGCCCTTTTTCCTACCTACTACCTGCCTACTACCTACCTACTACCTACCTGCCTACTACCTACCTACTACCTACCTACCTACTACCTACCTACCTACTACCTACCTACCTACTACCTACCTACCTACTACTTACCTACCTACTACCTACCTACCTACTACCTACCTACCTACTACCTACCTACCTACTACCTACCTACTACCTACCTACTACCTACCTACTACCTACCTACCTACTACCTACCTACCTACTACCTACCTACCTACTACCTACCTACCTACTACCTACCTAACTACTACCTACCTACTGCCTACCTACTACCAACCTACTACCTACCTACTACCTACCTACCTACTACCTACCTACCTACTACCTACCTACCTACCTACTACCTACCTACCTACCTACTACCTACCTACCTACCTACTACCTACCTACCTACCTACTACCTACCTAATGCTACCACGTAAAATAAAGTTATGAACGCACGCGTAAATGTTAACCATTTGTCATTATTTCTGAACGCACGCATAAATACTTGAGGAACTTCTATTTAAATCTGCTTAATACACTTTTCAACCTTTTTATTTGATTAAAAAAAAATACAGACAAAAGTTTATTCACCCTTTTTAAATAGTTTACACAAAATACATTTCTGAACGCATGCTTAAATGTCAATCACAGTATTTGACAGGATGACAGGAGGAAAACAAATGTTTGACAGGTACGAAACAAATGGAAAATGGTTCATTTTCATAATTATGTATTCCGTCAAATTTTCATTGTTTTTAAAATGTATTCTGCTATTCAGGGCGGAGACAAATTTAACGAAACAAAAACCATGAAAATTGATCCAGCAGATAGGTATCTCGAGTTATAAGTGTTGTAACAAACCCGTCTTTGTTTTATATATATATACTAGCTGAACCCGGCATGCCTTGCAATGCCCTTTTTCCTACCAACTACCTGCCTACTACCTACCTACTACGTACCTACTACCTACCTACTACCTACTATCTACCTACCTACCTACTGCCTACCTACCTACTACCTACCTACTACCTACCTACCTACTACCTACCTACCTACTACCTACCTAAATACTACCTATCTATTTATTTATTTATTTAACTATTTATGTACACACAGTAGACAACACAGGAAAATTATAAAATATAACATTAGAGTACAAAGGTACTGCTTATTTCTCAAGAAATTTCTGCCAGCAGACCTGCAAAAGGAGAAATAAAAAAGAAATGTAGACCTATCATCTACCTACCTACAACCTAACTATCTACTTACCCAAAAAAAAAGAACAAAAACTATCCTATGTCCGTCTCCTGGTTTTAAGCTACCTCCCCACCAATTTCCAGCCAAATCGGTTCAGCCGTTCTTGACTTATAAATAGTGTTACTAACACGACTTTCTTTTATATATATAGATAGAAGATAGATTAAGTGACAGTTGATCATCATCATCATTTCAGCCAAAAGACGTCCACTGCTGGACATAGGCCTCCCCCAGGTGTCGCCACATTGACCGGTCCCGTGCGTCTCGCATCCAGCGGGTCCCCGCAACCTTCACCAGGTCATCGGTCCACCTAGTGGGAGGCCTTCCAACGCAACATCTTCCGGTTCGCGGTCGCCACACACACAGACAGTTACACACAGTTGACAGTTGATAGATAGGAGTAATTGGAATGACGTTCCTATTCTTATTCGAAACGCATTATACGCGGGCGAGGCCGCGGACGCAAGCAAGAGTATGATATTAAACTCGGATAGGTAACCGTAGATATAATTTATTACTACCCAGTATGAACTCTGAACAAACGACCCTGTCAATGAAATAATAGGAGAATATAATACGCTATAAAAACAAAATTGCTTACTAATACATCAACCAGTAATCCGACTGCAATGCGTGCTGATCATGGCAATTTCCCCCGGCGGGTATTCTCGGTAGCGGCACAGATTGCATAGAAACTACTAGAAACCACAATGTAAATAATAGTACTATGTAACCACAGTGTAAACATCCACGCAATTAATAGAGTCAATGGTGCAGTGAATTGACCTTACATTTCTGAAGGCCGTTCGACGAATAGCCTAGCCTTTATGGCCTAGCCTAGCCTTTATGGCCTTACAGGCAGGACGGAAAAGTAAAGAGGAGTTTGTGATTAAATAATAACTCGGACAACTCAGGTCTAAGGCTAAGCCGCACTTGCCAGGGTTGATCCGTGGATGGGTGACCAATGAATACGTAGTAAGAGAAAGCACGTTAAGCCGTTGGTCCTGGCTATCATTTGTGGACCGCTGACAGTCGTTACAGGTGTGGCGACAGCGACATCTATCGCAACACATGCGAACTAATGGCAAATCCTACATCGCATTAGCAAAGTTATCCTATAGGTATTAGAAAATCCCGACTTACATAATGTTGGGCAGTTAACTTACCAGACACAACACCTGTCTGGACGGAAGATCCTTCCTTTCTTACGGGGGATGAGGAACTTCACTCCCTGTTCCTCATACCCCCAAACATGGTTACCCCGAGCACGAACGTCGCCAAACTGGTCAACCAGACAACCAGTCTTATCAAGGGCTACCGTATTACCCAGTTCTTACTAGGTTGTGGATTTTGGAGGTTAGATAGACAGTTTAAATACTGATATATATCCGATATTAAATTAATTGGTATTTTATGTACACAAGGTGTAAACAAACCCTTTACAAAGCTGTCAACCAAACATTGTGTCAAACTAACTACGCAAAAATAGTTGAAAGGACAACGATTTTGTTTTGGGTGGAAAAGTCACGTTTACGGTAATATTGTGCTGATGGGTGCATTTAAAGTACAATTATCATCTAGAGTATAATTATTAAAAACTTGTATTTTTTTAAACTTGTGTAATAGTTGGAACTTGATCCAAACTGCGAAACTAGTAGACTCTCAGGTTTCCACATAGAACGCCATAACTAACGGCAACCTGCCGTTTGCATTCATCGGTTGCCCACGACTCTCACGATGTCGGCGATCCACCTGGGAGGCCTACCAACGCTGCGTCTTTCGAGTTTCGGTTCGTGGTCGCCACTCGAGAACCTTTCTGCCTTTCGGTTGTAGGTTCTTCGAGCGATGTGGCCTGCCCATTGCCACTTCAACTTGCATAATCTGAGAGCTATGTTAGGTGTTCCCAGCTTTATACAAAAAAAAAACAAAATCAAATGAGAACAAGTGCCTACCGGCTTTGTTAAGGATACACCTATTTATTATTTCCTTTTATTTTTCTGCCGATCCGCACTTTCCAATGCCATAACCGAATGCCAAGGGCTGTTTGGGCATTGTAGGCTTTCGTATCAATTGGATAAGTCACATAATCTTATCAGCCCTCTAGACCTCAACCTACAGCATTTCTTTTGTGAAAGGACGGAAGATGAAATAAGTACCTGACTACCTACCTACCTCTACTCTATGTAACGTTGCTTTTCACTGTCTCCCGACCGTGAAATCTCGAGCTCGTTTCACGCAAGACTTTGTCTTGTAATATTGATTATTCTGCCTCCCTCATGTATCATACTTCCCTGGTATTTGTCAGTCTTATCCAGATCTTACTCGAGGTATTTTATACACTCATCTCGGCTGTTACTCTGTTAACGCCAAGTCAGCGATATTTATTTTTTGCATGATCGATCATTATCTGCGTATCTTAGCTTTACCCAACTATCTTGAGGTCGGCTACTAATCTCACCGTGCGCAGCTAAGTATGGCCTCAACAACCCAGTTACCAGATCCGATATCCCTTGGCAGAACCCCATGATTACTCGTCTTACAAGATAACACCCGTAAAGTAAAGCTGTGGTCCGTGACCCGTATTTGTAAAACAGAAGCTACCTTTCTGCAGCTAGGAGACGTGTTCGTAACCTGTGAAAATATTTCCTTTTTGTAACTTACCTCTGCGAAATGCTACACTATCATAATATCATCATCTGCCTAGCCTTTTCCCAACTATATTGTAATCGGCTTCCAGTCTAACCGACTGCAGAAGAATACAAGTATTATACATGGAGCGACTGTCTATCTGACCTCCACAACCCAGTTACCACTGACGTTTGAGTACCCCTTTGTAAGACAGTCAGACTTTCGGGCCACTGACTTCCTATAAAGACTGTTATGCGGCCGCCACACACTCGACGAGTGGCATGGGAAGTAGCGAGGAAAGGAGGCAGAGACATAGTGTGGCCACTTTACTCGTCGTGCCGCACGTCATGCTCCTCGTCCTGCCCATCGGTCCCTATGTTGTCGGTTTTTGTTTTTGTAGGAGCGTCGCGATTAATTGCGCGAGTAGAGCAGTGTAGGCAGAGAGGGCAACATCGTGGCAAATAGCGGCCGCATGAGGAGCAGAGATGAAAAAATGACAGCCGGGATCAACGCTTAACGTGCTTTTCGATGCACGGAGAAAACTCGACAAGTAATGGGTCCCACTAAGGACCAACCTAGGTAAGCGCGGGTTTACCTGAAAATTGATTCAAGTGATTATTTGACCACGAGCTCTACTACACTATCATAATAAATAATGGATATATTAATATTAAACAAATATATATAATATGCTCGTACTAGCAGAACTCGTCAACCTTGACTGTACAGACAATTCGCGAGAAGGGATCATTTCGCAAGTTTCCGCGAAGGATTATGTAGGTCGCGTCCTTTGCAAATATTGTCTACACTACTGTGACACTACTCTACCCATAACGCTAGCTTATTTCAGGGTTCGTTATGTATAGGTAGGAAGGAAGGTGCGTTTAACGGAGTAAACAATGGCCGTAGTAAAATCAAGGACCCTTGATGTAGAGTTAAGAATTACGGAAACATGTAACTAAGATGCGTGGATCTTCAATTTTTGCGAGCGATTTGTGAAGTCGGGCGAGATAGGCAAACGTATTGCCCGAATATCCTGGACTAGCGGATGCACGCGGTTTCACCCGCGAGGTTATCGCGACCAAAAGTAATCTTTTCATCGCCCCTCGAACCCTTTTTTCGCATAAAAAACCTGTCCTTTCTCAGGCTCTAGACATTTTATGTACCAAATTTCATTCTAATCGGTTCAGTAATTTTGGCGTGAAAGCGCGACAGACAGACGGACAAAGTCACTTTCGCAATTATAATAAGGACACAAGATTAGGGTGACACAAGAGCGTGGAGGCACAAGCGAAGAGAGAACTATAGGCTTACACCCAACAGCAGTGTGTGAAGTCGAGCTGTGGATGATGATGATGATTGCGACTTATGATGAGAGAACAGCGATGATGACTCAACGTATTATTATTAATATAAAAATAATTAATTAATCATTATTAATATTAATATTATTATTTATTTAATTGAATTGGTTTTGAGTTCCAGTCTATTTTTCATGTAGGCTAATCAATACAAGTTTAATTCGGCTTGTCTGAATTTTTCCATGAACAAATGAGAGTTTGTCCTTATCTAGACGCATTACTTAACTGAGACGTAGAAAACTATAAGGGTTCCGTTTTTTACCATTCGGTTACGGAAGTCTAAAAAGGACAATGATGAGCGTAGCAGATGGCGATTCGTGGTTATTCTGAGGTTTCAGCCTACCCCCATGGGAAAGAGCGTGAGTTTAAGTAAACTTACGAAGTGTTAACTAAACCGAACCATTTTTATGTCCTTCAACAGGGTCTGCTGGCTCTGAGTAAAAATAAATAACCCTCACGCGTCTGTTACAGAGGGAATTTATCAATGTAAGGAAAATATTTTATTTTCCATAATATTTATCTTGGTGACGATATTTTGAGTACAGGCACAGACTGTGTTACTGTGGTACAAGCATTGATATATAAAAATATCAATGGGTACAGGTGTATTTCTTTCTTACTTTCGCAATCCAAGGAAAATGTTTTCATAATTAAATCATTCAATAATCTAACTATCTGTCATCCATCATTAATCCAGAGGAACTGCTTAAATGTAGAGGCGATTGAGAAACGTCATCTTTATGAAACGATTTAAGACGCACTCTAAAATAATTTCCACGCAAGCTCCGCCCCATTCACCCCGCCACTCCGCGCGATGTGCTAGACGCTAGCACATCAGTAATAAAGTCGAATACCGCGTGCGCTCTTTGATCGCGTTCGAGCACGAAACTAAATGTCGTAAGTCTAAATTCTTATTTCGTTTATAACTAAAGTAGTAATTGATCTGGAGAAAAAATATCTTGTGGCTGGATAGTAAACTATATTTTCTTACAGTGAACATTTATTTTAGACTTATGTCTAAAATAAATGTCCTCAAGATTGCTCCGCCTTTATAGGCGGAGCAATCTTGAGGAAAAATGTAATAATCGTTAAAAAAGACATGATTTTCGAATAAAAAATGAATCGAGCGAATATGCTACAATTACGTAACTGTCTTGTACATGGAAAGAAAAAGATCCAATAAATCATATAGTTTTATTTTGATTGTATGTACGACTGTTTCAGAATATTAATGCAAATTAACATAAATTTAGGGAGCCTCCTCTTAAAGATAACAAACATAATTATTGCATTCTTCATTGCTGCACTATAATTCATTCATTGGAGAATAACATCGTCAGAATTAGAAGACAGGTGAGGTGACATCTACTAACCCGCACTGGGCACGCGTGGTGGATTATAGAGGAGAGCTGAGTCCCTGCAGTAGGAACATTATTGGCTGATGATGATGATGATGATTGATGTATTTAGCTCGTCTGTATAACTATAGTAACATGACAGCCTAGTGGCCTGGATTAGGAGCTGGTGGGTCCCTTTTTACCATCAAAACTATAGTAAGTATGCATGTATACAAATTTCAGCTCAATTGAAAACTAGCATGTAAGTCAAAATTAATTATTTTTACATGGTTACAAGTACCTAAAGCGTGCTGATTTTATTAGCTTTATTTGTAGCGGTTAGCAATTTCCAATTTGATCGGTCTCGTTCCTAATTAGCCAAATTGGTAAATAATTCGTGTAGAAACAATGCGTGTTTTATATGTAAATTAAAGCAATATAATATCGATAATATTGTGTTCAAATCAAACTCCACATTGCGAATTACGGATTAAAGTAGTAATCCTCACGTACCTACCACCTGTTTGATAATTGATTTATTACAAGATAGTTCGGATCATGTCATTATTTCCGTAATACTTTTATATTTTACACTTGTGTAATTCCTCATCGTTATCTATACAAATAAATAAAATCTCCGAAACAACTGGACCGATTTTTACTGGCTGATAGCTGATGATAAAAGGAGTAACTATGGTTACTTTGTAGTTAAGCTATTCTACTAATATTATAAACACGAAAGTTTGTAAGTATGTATGGATGGATGGATGGATGTTTGTTAGTCTTACACGAAAAAAACTACTGAACGGATTTGGATAAAATTTGGTACAGAGATAGTTTTTAGCCTGGATTAACACATAGGATAGTTTTTATCCCGTTTTAATTTTCCCGTGGAATAATTTTCGAGTTGTATCGGGTGAAACCCGCTGGCAATAGCTAGTATTTTACGAGTATAATACAATAATTTTACGCGAACGAAGGTCGCAGGTTACAGCTAGTGCTTATCAGTAGCAGCAGTAGGTAAATAGGTCATTATAACTTTATTTATTTATTTAAAATTTATGTACAAGAGTGGTACATAGGCGGACTTAATGCCACAAGGCGTTCTCTCCCAATCAACCTTTGGGTTAAAAAGGACACACTATACGGTTACACTAAAATTCTAAAATGTTAAGAGCATTTCTCTTGATTTTTATTAGGAAAAACTCTTCAAAGGTACAGGAAAACGTCGTGAAAATGTACAAAGACGAAAAAATACCGACCCTCGCCTGGTGGATAACAACCCACTACTTCTCACATACTACATCGAAGAGGTCTGTGTGCCCTTAGTGGGAAAATTAATGGCTGAATATTATAGCATAGTCGAAGCTAACAAAAATAGTAAGTACATAATGTACCTACTCGTGCCATAGATTAGCTACAAGACTACCCCTAACGCGATAGAGGTAATGTTACACGAGCGAAAATATTACAACGCTTTTATTTTATTTACAAGACTGGTCGATAAAATGTCATACTCCTGCAACTAAGTGAGATCGGTGCAATATTGATTCGTCTGTTGGGCCTACCACACGCTCAAGCTTCACCACACTTTTGTCTGCGCGATTACACGGTGCACACAGTAGGTACATCGCGCATGTGGTTGGTAATGGTAATACAGTTTTAGCAACCACACGCGCGATGTACCGTGTACCGTGTACCGATGTACAGACCCATAAATAACTCGTCGTACTTAAGTCTTTTCTTATAGCTATCAAATTTCACACTCGCCAGTTAATGAACAAGCCATTGCTACAACCCCAAATAAAATGGGTAAAACAAAAAAAAAATGATGATGATGATTTGCAATATTTGCATAAAAATTGAAGGTTATACGCGGGACATACCCGATCGGTGATCTTAATGCAATCAATATTTGCTAATCAAACAATAAAATAGCATCGTGTACGTGAACCTACATACTTATTTATTATGATTTTATTAATGTCAGTGACCTCGTGATATCGACCTTCCTTTCGGTCTTCGGTTCAAAGTAAGCAATGATTTTTCGTTTAAATAAAGACAAAAATCTCAACTTCAACTTTTAAATTCCATTTTACTTTTTTTTGGTAGGTACATATTATTTTTGATATTTAACGGAAAAACATCACTGTCCGGTAGTACACACAAACGGCTATACATGTCGACATTTCCAGTATAACATGGCGTCGCTTTGTACTTAAAGATTTCCCGTACAATGAAATATCGGCTGATACTGGCTTTGTATACGAGTATCTTGATAGTTCGTCGTGAGTTCCTACTTCCTACACAAGCCTTTTTTCGTTCTTAGTTATAATTTCCGTTGGGGTACCAAAAAGCAATCTTGAACAAAAGAGGTCAAACCTCCTTTATCTGTTCTGTGGTGTCCTTGATTTGATTACCGTTATTTCATCTTCACAAATAGAAATCTGGAGTACAGAGTGGATACAGTGAAAAAAAATCTAATCTGTACGACTGGCAGGCCTGATTGAAGTCTGAACAGACGGCCGCGGGTTGTACACTAGTTACCGCGGCCTCGACATAGAGGTCTAAGAAGGAACATGGGTGGTTTTTAGTCAGTAGAAGTCGGACACTCCCTTTCGCTCTGTCCAAGAGCGGGAGGGATTTTCCACCCGCCATAAAAAAAAGTATAAACCGACAGTTAAAAAGCCAGTTCATCATCATCATATGCTTATTATGCCTTTTCCCAAATACGTTCGGGTCAGCTTCCAGTCAAACTGGGTGCAGCTGAACACCAATATCTTACATGGTGCGACTGCCTATCTGACCTCCACAAGAACTTGGTAATACGATACCTACCCCTTCGCACGACTGTTAGTCAGACTTTTATCTAGACAGTGTGAGCAATGGGAAACCAGAACTTAGACCACTACAGTTCTTTGCTCTGACTCTTCAAATGACGTACCTACTCTTTTTAGCACTTCTTTGAGGACTATGACGAACTCTCTTTTAAGCTCGTTTGGGCTTCAACCTTCAGAGGTCACAAACATTTTGTCTCAAGTATTTTAGGCATCAACCTTTTTTTTATTAATTTATTCAACCGTCGTCGGTACAAAACCAGTCTCTCAACACGAAGTCAATGACTCACAAAAAGATCAATGTTAATGTCCCAATAAACAATTATGAAGTTATTATGACACAGAGGACATGGTGAAACGAATTGAAAATAGTGTAATGTCGTAACTGCATCACTCAAGGCTAGAGATATTATAACAGGATTTTTAAAATAACTAGTTTTTGCCTACGGTTTCGCTTGCGTTATGGTCGAAAATCCCACAGAAGCGGTTTCAATGTAGTGAAGTCAGTTGGTGTAATCACTAGATTAGTGATGTGGCCGTCGGACTTCCTAGTTCCGAGTTCGAACTCACAACGAATTGCTTAATTATCACTTGCTTCGGCTTGCTTGCTTCGGTTCTGGACGGCAAGTAAGGGCAAGTCAGAGGTCCTAAGGCGGAGAAGACTCTGACACTAGGTTATTTAATAAGCACTAACCACACCTAACCACACGCACGCAATTTCTTTGCATTGTATAGATTAAATATCTTAATATTATATAATTGCATGGCACATGTGTGAGTACTACGTACTATAACGCCACTTTTTACATTAAGTTACATTTTAATGACGTTGCCCTGGTGGCTGAGAGAATGTCATGCTCACTCAAATGTCTCGCTGATGGTGGCGTGTGTGTCGGATCATTGAGTTCCCTTCAAAATGGTTGAGTTGAATGGTGCTGATCCATGCGTCATGTTCGTGAACGCAATGCGTCGTTTCGGGGGTTGCTGCGTCGAGTTACGCGGCGCCCGATGTTACCGGCGGCGAGTGCTGTGGGTGCGGGGGCGCGCGGCGGCGCGTGCCGTGGTGGCGGGTGCTCACTGCTCGGTGCTCCGGGTCGTCGGGCGGAGGTTGCGCGTTGCGGCGTGCATTCGTTGTTCCGTGATTCGAAGTCTCGTGCATTCGTTGTTGCGGTGTGCGTCGCTGCGTGCTTTCGTGATCGCAGTGTTTGTCGTTGCGGGCATTCTGCGGCGTGTGGTTCGGCGTGGTGGCTTTCGGAAGAATAGTACTCGACGACTCGTAGTTTTTCGTAGTTTAGTTTTATGAATTGTTCTTATGACATTAAAAAGTGCCAAGGTGTAATGGTTTAATTGAAACAAATGCTTTGAGTTTGAGTTCGTCACTCAGGGATAATGTAGCTCTCCTTTGGTGAAAGAATTTTCGAAATCAGATCGGTAGTTCCGAAAGTTATACCCTACATCCAAACATACAAACTTTGTCTCTTCATAATATTAGTGTTGATATGATTTATCTTGATGAATGACTTGTTTTAGTGTTTATTTTTTATCGGGTATGGCGACCTGACCTGCAGGGCTATTGCGTATCTTTTAAATGTCAGTGGCTATCATATTGTCCATGGAATAACTGTCAAATTGGTTATAGTTTAGTACAAAATGAACCATTTACAGTTAATTGATGGACACTATATGTATGATAGCCACTGTCATTTAAAAGATACACAATAGCCCTGCTGACCCATTGACTATAGGTACACTGTGAATGCAAACAGGGTTGTCACTTGTCATATATGAGGTGATTGTATTTATACTTCATAATATTAAAATGAAAGAGACACCTATAATTGATCAGTACCTCTAATCTGGGGGCACGGCAGTGCCCCCGTCAAGTCGAGCAATAAAGCGGCACGGCCGAACCATCCTTTTCTCGAACCAGTTCCATTTTTGACCTGTGGATAAAACAAGAAGCCTGAAAAAAAAAGATGAAGTAGGATGACTTACCGACAGTCATGAAGAGCAGTTTACATCCATTTTCCAAGTTGTACTTCGAGGGTTCGGTGTCGTGGAGCCGATGGTAGATGATGTCGTAACCTTCACACGACTTCCCCGGGAGAACGGAGAATTCCCTGCAATCAAAACAGGAGAAATGGTTTATAACAGAATCTGTCTAAGAGGTTCTGCTGGGACTAAAGCCTTTGTGAGAGGGCCCAGTGCGGTTTGGTCAACGGCACATGACTTAGAACGATTTGGTTCTAGTCAATGTCGATTTTTTGTAACTACATTTTTAGATGTAAACAGTCGGCAACTAATAGACTTCTGAAAGGAGAAAGTTATCAATTAGTCTGTTGTATTTGTGTGATTTTTCATTGATATTTTCGCCAATTAGGGGCTTATTTAGATGATTATTATTTAATAATTGGTCTCATTTAGTGAAGATTTTTAACTTTTTTTCAATTTTTTTTTTAATGAAGATCTGATACTAATCTTTGTCGATATGCAAATGGAACTCTTCAGTAATACACAAAAATCTGTCGTGATTGTTGACAATTAAGTAAGTACTTGGCTTGTACTTTAGTACTTGTACTTTACACACATCATATCATAACGCCTGTATCCTGATTTATTATTAAAAAAAAAAAATATTTTTATACTTATAGTTACTTACACAGTTCTACAGTTCAGTTAGTCCTAGTTACTTCTATTCTAACTTCCAAGACACATTTGCGTTTATGACCATTTATGGTATTTCTCTATATTTATGCATCTTACATTTTCGAAACAAAATGAGCATTTCCACGAGGCGATATCGCGTGTCCAACTCCACTCGTTCAACGAAAGCACGTGGGTGTAACAGTATAAGTTACAAACATAGCTACTTATTCGTTGAAGTTAGTACCCCAGCGACTTACTGAAATTAGCTTTTCTTTAGTTAGTGCAATGCAATTACAGCAAAACCTCATTAAGTTCTCTTTAGGTGCTGTTGACGTTAACGGGCTGACATGAATGATGACTTCAGGGATCTAGAATATAGATAGTTCTAATACACTTCATTATTCTTGTTTGTGGAGTAATGGTCTCTCTAAGGTCTATAACACACACCCTAGTTTTAGCATCAGAGATCGGTGTTTAAGCCAGTTTTTATCTTTTTTACTCTAACTTATAAAATAAGAGAGTGACAAAATTTTATGATGCATGCATAACATCGCAATAAAAACTTTCAACGAAATTTAGTTTTAAGGAGATATAATAAGCAGTTTTTTAAAATATAGCACACATAAAAATACTATGAGAAACAAACTTATTTCAAAATGTGTGTTTCTGTTGCCGCCATATCAACAAATAATATATAAATTAAAGGGGGGTTCCATATCATGATTTACGGAATTCTTCATGTGCAAATCCGAACGTACTTTTTGCAACTTATCAAAAGTTGCAAAATAATGGTGGTCGAGGCAATATAAATAATTCCGTTCATAAGCTATCCCTATAATATGTTGAGGCAAACCGATTTGTTGGCGTGGTGGAATGTCAATAACGTAGGGTATATATCTATGGTATGGGTTTATGGAACTCACTTTAATATAACTAGGCTCGCAGCGTCTGTTGAAAACTGAACGTGAAAACGAAAGGAACACAGACAAAATTAGTTTGATATTTAGTCTTCAATTTTTTATAGTACCAGCAAAATGATTAGTGCCCAGAATCAACTTGTCCAATTTAAAGAACAAAACATAAAACACATTTGAGCTAAAAATAAGGTAAAAAAAATATATTTGGCCTTCATCGTCTTCCTGCCCTTATCCCATTATACACACATCAACACGGTCTAGGGATATTTCATACTCAATTAAATAACTCGAAAAGTACTGGCCGCATTGGAATCTTTTATACACTAATTATCTCAGACTTATTCCAAATTCAAATTTTTGAAAATTCTTTTGTTTCGGTGGCATAAAAATGTCTTGATGTGTAGGAGAGGGAATTTTCATTTGTGCGAAATTTAGAAAACAATACGAATTACGTTTAGTTACAGTTTTTTTTCATTTTTAAACGAAAGATAAAGTTAAAATTGAGGTATTGTAGCCATGCAACGCCAACATTTGATGAGGGCGGAGATGTTACGAGCTGTGGGAATGCTGGAAGCTGGGTCTGTTCAGCGTAATGTTGCTGAGCCCATAGGGACCCACCAAAATGTAATTTCAAGATTGTGGACACGCTATCGTGCCACAGGTGAAGTAGCGGAGAGGCACCGGGGGCCAAGTCGCATCACTACCCCCAGACAAGACCGATTTTTGCAAATTACTGCGCGAGCTCAACCAAATGCAACGGCGACTCAATTGGTCCAAAGGCTGCGAGTGGAACACCAAGTGCTTGTGAGTGACCAAACTGTAAGAAGGCGACTGCATGAAAGCAATCTACGCTCTCGTATACCACTCCGGGTCCCACCTTTACGGAGAGGCAATCGTGGACGACGATTAGAATGGGTTCGGAACCACGTGGACTGGGGCCGTGAGCAATGGTCCAATGTGCTGTTCACGGATGAATCCAGGTTCGGCTTCCATCCAGATTCACGAAGAACGCGTGTTTGGCGAGTTCCTGGATGATGGAGCCGTCTTCAGAGCCCTCAGGAAGTTCACCCATACCAAGGAGGAACAATTATGGTTTGGGCAGGAATTCGTCTTGGAGGACGGACGGATCTCGTTTGGGTGCGGGGCAATATGACGGCAACACGATACGTCCAATAGGTGCTGGGGCCCGTAATCTTGCCCCACAGAACACAAATGGGGCAAGATTTCCTGCTCATGCACGACAATGCCCGGGCACACACGGCGAGAACGGTAGCAGCTTGGTTACATACACACAATGTTAGGGCCTTAGACTGGCCTGCTCAATCGCCAGATCTAAATCCCATTGAGCATGCGTGGGATATGCTGCAAAGAAGAGCTCTGAAGGAAGTTCCTGAAAATCTGGCTACAGAAGATCCACTTTTTGCGCACCTCAGAGGGACATGGGACAACATTCAGCAGCAAGACATTGACAACCTTGTTCTGAGCATGCCGAATCGTTGCCGATGTGTTAAGAACATCATGGGCGCTTTCTCAGACTACTAACTTCAAGTTTATAAACACAAATTAAATGATTTTTCTATTTTTTTCAGTTTTTACTCACAAATTAAAAGTTAATTCATATACGGTTTCCGTCTATGCTTCATTTTTTTTCCATAAAATCCTGAAATTTTAATCGAAGTACCTTAACCATTATTAAAAAATGGTAGAATATTAAATAACGTATCTTTTAAATATATACATGTCATATAAATAATTAACACATTGATAGTAACTCGCTTTTTTTAAAATATCCCTAGACCGTGTTGATGTGTGTATTTGGGGTTTGCACAACACGTTTTCTTCTTCCATTCTCCAGTCAGGCACAGCAACATTTACTCCATTGTCTTTCAAATCATTCCTCACACAATCTAATCCAATTTCTTCTATAGCCTTATTGGCCTTTTTTTTTTTTGGTTGGTGTAAAATCATCGAATAACCCCTCCCGCTCTTGGGCAGAGCGAAAGGGAGTGTCAGACTTCTACTGACTAAAAACCACCCATGTTCCTTCTTCGCCCTCTATGTCGAGGCCGCGAAGCCTTATTGGCCTTAGTTAACAAAACATGCCTTTTTTTTCTTAGCCTATAATGTCCCACTGCTGGGCAAAAGCCTACCCTATAGCCATCCACACTTCCCTCTGTGCGGTTTTCTCCGTTCAATTTGTCACAAACGCTTCCAAGTCGTCGTCGCGGCCTCCGAGGCCGAGGCCGGCTACGTTAAAACTAAGCGGGGCGGTTCCAGCTCGTACCCTTTAGCTATGACGGATGGTAATGCTGCATCATCAGATGGAACGGAGATATGTGAGTTATTTGCTTCTTACTTTTCTTCAGTATACTGCCCTGCTAAATACGGTTGCAGTACTCAAAGTATTACTAGTGTTCGGGAAGGTAGCATACTTTTAAACAGCCCAGATATCGACAGTGAAGCCTTATACAAAAAACTAAAAACGTTAGACTGCAACAAGGGTGCTGGTCCAGATGGCTTACCACCAATTTTCATATGTGAGTGTGCAAATGAGCTGGTCATACCTCTATTATTTATTTTTAATAGGTCTTTGTCCAGTGGTATTTTCCCCTCAAAATGGAAGGAAGCAAAGGTCGTCCCCATTCATAAATCAAACAATGAGGACTTAGTTTCGAACTATAGACCCATTTCAATTTTATCCACCCTAGGTAAGGTCTTTGAGTCTATGATCTGCCCTCACATTCAAAATCATCTTAAAACTTACTTAAGTGAGGAACAGCATGGCTTTGTGGAGTCTCGTTCTACAAATACCAATCTGACACTTTTTACTGAGTTATTGACAACAGCAATAGACTCTGGCCATCAAGCTAATGTCATATACACAGACTTCAGCAAAGCGTTTGATCGGGTCTCGCATCAAATTCTCATTGATAAACTGAGAGCATACGGTGTCGCTGGAACTTTACTTTCATGGTTGAGTTCGTATCTTGAAAACAGAACTTTCTTTGTAGTAGTCAATGGCTTTCGATCAACCCTCAGACACATATCTTCGGGCGTGCCACAAGGGTCTCATTTGGGGCCGGTGTTATTTATTTTTTTCATTAATGATATAACGAACTGCTTTCGACACTGTCAAATTTTTATGTTTGCCGATGATTTAAAGTTCGTTAAAATAGTTAAATCTAAACATGACGCCTCTAAATTGCAGAGTGATTTGGATGAATTGGTGAAATGGTGCCAAATAAATCAGATGCTCCTAAATCCTAGCAAGTGCTACCATGTAAAATTTACTAGGAAACATCATCTCATTGACCAGGATTATTACATTGACGGAGAGAAAATAATGGAAATGGACACAATAAAAGACCTCGGTGTCATGTTTGATCAAAAATTAACCTTTATCCCTCACATTGATAATGTAGTGAAAAAGTCTTCCAAAATGCTAGGTTTTGTTATCAGAAACATAAAACAATTTAAACACTGCAGAACCAAAATTATTTTATATAATTGCTTAATTCGAAGCATATTAGAGTATTGTAGCGTAGTCTGGCGGCCACACTATGCTACCCACTCATTGCGTCTTGAACGTGTACAAAAACGTTTTCTTGGGCACCTGGCCTATGCTAGCGGTTTGTCCAAGAAATTACGATCATATAGAGATAGGCTCAAACATTTTAAAATGGATTCTCTGGACAAACGTCGACGACTGAATGACGCGATGTTTGTGTGCAAAGTGATGGCCCATAAAATCGACTGTCCGCAAGTATTAAATCATTTTTGCTTCCGTGCCCCCTCAAGAATTCCTCGCAGTCCTATAACGCCACTCTGCCCTCCGCAGAGAAGAACAGTTCTAGGTACAAATTCTCCCTATGCGAGATTTTGCAAGGTCGTGAACAGTTGCAGTGATAAGATCGACCTCCATTTTGATGGCTTAGGCAAATTGAAAGCCAGTTTTTACAAGTATCTTCCCGAACAATAATAAGTTTCTGATTACGAGTATTTAAATCATGTCTTCACCATATTTGTGTTACCTAGTTTTATTTAGTTTTATGTTAATCTGGTTTAATACATTTTAACTTAGATTAATTAATTTGTTTAGTTTGCAACTTTAATGATAATTATACTGTGTTTTATTATTTTGTAAGTTACGACAACGTTTTGTGTGCATGCAGAGTTTACCTATAAGTGATTGTTACACTCTATTCTGGTTATTTTTTTGCTTGTATTTTCCTTACCATGTATCAGTGTATACAATTGTTGGTGAACCAAATAAATAAATAAATAAATAAATAAAGTCGTCGTCGCGGCCTCCGAGGCCAGCGTTTTCGAGGCCTCCCTCGTAGAACAAAAAAATATGTATGGTATAAATATAAAAGCACTTTTAGCAAGGCCCAAACTGGTGCCAAAACCAAGCAGGTACAACCTACTCGAAATTTAACGCCTACAAACCTTGGCCGGAGAAAAATGGCTAAAAACTGTCGTATGTGAGTGAAAATAAAAACAAAAATTAAATAGCTTGTGTGTTTCTCAGGGTTTGGCTTTAACAAAACAAAGCAGAGGAAATGCTTTTGTGTACCTAAAGTTAAAATTGAAATTTGCAGTGTTTTCTCTGGCGCCAGTTACAAAGGTATTGAGAGAGGTTCCCCTAGGCTACCACCAGTTTCATTATAATTGAAAAATATGCTGGGGAATTTTTTCTGTTGTTGGTTTAGGTCCTTATCGGAGTTAATTTCGGGATTTACATTTTTTTCTTTACCTAGATTTGGGAATGGCAGTAAATATTTCGCTGAGATCTAATATTTTATTTTTGATTTGCAAAAGTATCTAATTAAGTTAACAAATAGGACTCAACTAACACTTTCCCTACTCCTCCCCAATTTTTTCTGATTAATTTCGTTGCGGGATCCAAGACAGTTAAATCGTTTCTCTGGGACTTCGTCGAGCTTCATTGTCTTGGCGCTTTTCTTGTGGTCGCCACTGTTGATTCTGGCTTTCAGGTGTTACAGAGGTTTGGAAATAGTGTGGCGGGATTGTCACAATTTAAAAAAAAATGTCTAGCCCATTTCTGAGATTTTGAGAGATTTTGAGATATGTGCAAACCATTAACGATTCTTACCGCTATGTACTACTAAAGGAAAGCTAAAGAAAATATGGATGGATTCTGTGAGGAATTATGAAAGAGAAACGACTACCTAAATTATTCTGCAGACGTTCTATGTGATTCTCCTTACTTCGGTTGGCATATTTCCTAAGCCAACACTAGTATATGGCTTCATAGCAATATATTAATGCGATAGATTTCCACATTCACTAGTGTTCGCAGGGAAGGCACGTGTTGTACACTAGTTATCGCGGCCTCGACATAGAGGGCTAAGAAGGAACATGGGTGGTTTTTAGTCAGTAGAAGTCTGACACTGCCTTTTGCTCTACCCAAGAGCGGGAAGGGTTATTCGATGATTTTCCACCCGCCAAAAAAACAAAAAAAAGGCACGTGTTATTTATTTTATTTTATTAATTTTAAGAAAACTTACAGCTAAAACATTTGAGTAGTAGAATATATTATAGTTGCCACACGTATGAATTTTTCTGGACCAGTATGGAATTATATCTGTGTCCCGAATTAGGGGGGAATTTGAAGGCATCTAATGTGTAGGGAATTCTCACAAACAGAATAGGTAGCTACTTAGCATTTTTTTTTAATAATATGAATTCAAAGGAACAGTTCGGAGTTTTCTTTAAATGTCCGGATGTTTCTTCGGTGTATATAACAATACCGGTTTACGACATAAATTGTGGTGGGTTTAATATCGGTTCATAAACTGAGTAATAAAATGACGTAGTACACTCGGAATGCGACCAATCAAACTATGCAAAATCAGTAGGTATAAGCGGATCTGTGATTTTACGGGAAATTTGTATATTATATATTCAAAGAGGCCATGCTTTACGGGTGGATTTTTATGAATTTGACATGATATGACGCTATGTGTACCTATCTTTTGTTTCAAAATCCTGAAAGAATCTACGTTCATATTCGGTGAGGTATGTGTAATAACGTTTAAGAGAATATTTACGACGGTATGAAGAAGTAGTGGTGGAATTTTAATCGAAAATGGCACTTGTATACACGATTTGTTGGTCTAGTGGCAGTAGTTCGGTTAACTCGGTTAACCGAACTAGTGCAACTTTTCGGTTTGTAATATTAAGAATAAATGCTACCCTACTGCTTGCCACCCTTCACCGACACACTTCAAATTGGTGGCTAGCAGTACCAGGATCACATGACACTCCAGGATTGTTTTTTTTTTGTAAGCGTATGGATGGATATTTGTTGTTCTTTTACGCAAAAAGTACAGTACGGATTTGGATAAAATTTGGTACACAGATAGTTTATAACCTGGATTAATATCCATAGGATAGATTTATCTTCTAAATCCCGATTTTATCTTCCCGTGGGATAAATTTTGAGTTGCAGCGGGCGAAGCCGATGGCACCAGCTAAGTATGAAAATAAATGGATTCTATTATATTCTAGGGAATTAGGTAGGTACTAGGAAAACTGGTATGACTCTACATAATTGATGGGCTAGAAACCAAGTAACCTATTTTCAGGGGTAGTTTGTTACAGGGCAGGTAATATTTCATGAAGCGACAGACACGATTAAAGGGCAGACAGACAAGCTCCATTTTACGTTCATCGCGCCAGCTGTTTTCTTCATGAATTAGGTACAGTAGATAATTATCTGTAGGTCTAGCTAGAGCGATTTTTTAGCTAAATAGCTTACTTACTTCGTGACTAGACTTTCAAACTGTATTTTGATTGGTAGGCAGTAGGCACGAACCGTTCTGTTTTCGTTTTTTTTATATACAGGGTGTAAATTAAACCTTCACAAATACTTCAACCAAGCATTCTGTACATCAAACTAAGTACCCCTACGCAATTTTTTTGCTGGGAAACGACTTTTTTTTTGGGGTCAAAAATCACCGTCGTAGTCACATGCCACTGATACCTGATGCTCCTTCAAGCCGTTTTCATTGATACAGAGTCAGCTGCTGTTGCCGTTAGCAAGGTGGCATGCGACTACGACTGACCTCTATAATAATTTTACTTACTTATATTTAAATAGAAATATACAAATTCAATATATGAATATCAAACAAGAATAATTTTATTGTTTTCTACTTTTAAGACCGCAGTTTGTAGTCGGGTTTTAGTTTTTCAACTTATATTTTTATTTGATTTTTTTTTAGTGTTATTTAATAAATCCGTTATAATACGAGTAAATTACTTTCATGATATAAAATTCTACTGATTGCTGGTTTGCTATTTAAATAGTACGAGTAAATAGCAGCCTAGACCGCGAAAACTTTTTTAAACGTGTCTGTTGACTAAAACTATAATATAATATGTATACATACATATTTGTAATGTGCTCGCCAAGACCTCTCATTTGATACCAAACATATATATGATTATCTTTTTTTTTTTTGGCGGATGCAAAATCATCAAGTAACCCCTCCCGCTCTTGGGCAGAGCGAAAGGGAGTGTCAGACTTCTACTGACTAAAAACCACCCATGTTCCTTCTTAGCCCTCTATGTCGAGGCCGCGATAACTAGTGTACAACCCGCGGCCCATCTATTGACACCTCATTTATTAAAATACGTTCAGGTAGTCTAGGCGCTACGGTGGAACATACAAACATACATACATACATACATAGACTGCCAAAATCATTACCCTTCTTAGGTTACAAGATTGCGTTCAAATCTCGTTCAAAGCGCGTCATAAGTGCGTCCGTCGACTCCGTCGGCGCCGAAGAACATACGCCGTGTGTCAGGTGCCTTAAATTCAGCAACGCGTTAATTAGTTATTCAAATTACCCTGAAAGTCAATGTAGACTATAACATATTCCTCTGTCAAGATGGAGGTTGGTTCTAAATTATCACTTCCTAGGGGACACTCCGCTACGTGTGACATTATAACTCTTGTGTCAAGTTCGTTTTATCGAGGTAAAATATGTGTCACGAATTCACGATACGAGCAATTATTATGATATCAGAGGCTCTCGAGCATAGGGACCAAAAAATTTGGATAGGTTAAAACTCGTAGGGGTCGTAAATATACACGACGACGTACTAAAGTACATAATATTAAATTGGGAGCAATAAAAAGCCTAGACTACTAATGTGTGCCTATAAATACATCCCACAAACTTCATTGCAAGATCCAAGACAGTTAAATTGTGACTCGGGGTCTTCCTCGAGTTACATTATTTTGGACTTTTTCTAGTGGTCGCCACGGTTGATTCTGGCTTTCGAGAGTAGCAGTGGTTTGGGAATAGAGTGGCGTGCTTGTCTCAAAAAAATGAAGTAGGTACATCCCACCATTTCTACCCGCGCATGCCAGCAGTTAGGCCTCACTCAACTTACATAACAAACCTTGCTACCGATCCGAATCTGTGAGAACATCAAATCCACAGTAGCACAATATGTACATTGTAACAAGCGTTTGTACACTAACTTTCTCATAAAATTTACCTAAAACGAATGTCCCGGTTGGTGTTCTCTCCAATCCCAGAGGGATACTCAAGTTGGTTTCGCAACACACCTACAATGCGCCAGTGACCTGATTAGGTGTCATTATAACGCGGTATTTAACTGGGTCCCAGTACACCGCGCAGTTTTGATGGATCAATAGGTTTCATAGTAAAAGTAGTGGTAACTAGTGACCCAGCTCATTGGATAGGTGGGTCGTGTAGGTGAGAAGGTACTATGGCAGAGAAGGAAGTTGATGTATGCTGTGATATTGCGCGTTTGGGTGAGGTCGAACTGGGAGACTTGAAGAACTAGAGAAAGAATGCGAGACAGAAGTTTCAGTTACAATGAGTTTGTTTGCATAATCTTAAAGGTATTAATGTATGTGTTTTTTAATAAATGAATGAATGAATAAAGGAACAAAATGAACTTTCTAAAGATTGCATAGCAAATAGGACTTCTACAAGACTTTTATTGAACGGGAAAGCTCTTGATACTGGACTTTTTAATATTGAGACAGTGCAGTGGTTAGTGCAGCGAAGAGTCAATGCAATACATTGCATTTAAAAGCAATTGGGGCCAAGTGAACAAAGAACTTCAGTGATCAACAATCAAACTGTCTTTACAAAGTTTGCAGAAATGACGGCCAGACAAAGGGGATACTACAATACTACCCAAACATAATAACGCAGACGTCAAAACACAAATGTTTTGTATGCATTAGCATATATCATAATATGTATTTACTTATACAAACCGCTGACAGGTCAAATCGATACAAAATCTTTTGTAATGTATGTGAATAACATGTGATTCCATTGTTAACATCTTAATAACATGTCGAACGCTTACGCGAATTTTTTGCACGAAAGAGATTTTAATCGTTAAGAAACGCTTACGACGCTTCTTGTAACCGATTGTGACGAAAGAAGGGTAATGCTTTTCCGCGTGTGTGCATCTGTCTCACTCAATAGGAGTGCAAATATAACATGATATCGCGTTGACGTCGATACAGACTTGTTACGAAGGTAAATGAGCAAAAAGAGTATAATTTTGTATAAGGGTTTCTAAATCTGTCACGTTTCGTTGCCACATTAAAACGGGATGAGGGATGGCAGGCGGTCTTAAGTGGCCTTCAGAGTAAACGTCCAGATGTGATAAACTGAATTCATTAAAATGTTCGTCTAGAGGTCACTCCGGAACAGTTACTTGAACGAAGGGCCCTGATCTTTAACGAGCATATAAAGGAGACCTTTGCTCCACTACAGATTTCTTGAAGAGGTTTGGAATTAATTTGATGACCTTTAGTAAGATGTATCCGAGATACTCAAGTACCAAGCCCGGGGCAGTTGTAGATTTCAGACACATGTTTGAACTCCGAAAACTCGCAAACAAATGTGTTGTGGTACTTGCCAAGTAACTTTAGACACTTTAGTTGATCTGTGCATCAGCCTTCAAGGATTTGCGCAGAGTTTTGCACAAAAGAATCTAGGTAATTATTCCTGCTGCAAACTGCAGTTCAAGAACGTGACTTTGCCCTAGCTTTGCAAATAGTCCGATCTACGAGGCAGATAATATTTTATTTCAAAACAAACATGAATATCTCCCGGGATGCAACAATGTTTAACACAGAGAGATCGTGTAACCGTATAACGAATGGCCGCGACCTCTGCCCTTTTGAAAGTCAATGGATGGTCGGGAAAGTGAGGTATTTCAACCGTTACAAAATTTCTGAATGGTTTTTACATTAGGTTGGGTATTTAAAACTGAATATTTCAGTTATTTGCTGGGCCTTTTTGGTGGAATATTTAGGACCAGGATAATAGAAAAGTTCGGAAGAAGAATTCATGCTGTGACCACTTCAAATAAATTGTGATAAGGTCAGGAGAATGGTGATGGTGATGATAACTAAGCACCACGATTATTCAATACTAGCTGGGGCCAGTGACTTCGCCCGCGACAACTCGAAAATTATCCCACAGGAAGATAAAATCGGGATAAAAACTATCCTATGTGTTAATCCAGGTTCTAAACTATCTGTGTACCAAATTTTATCCCAATCCGTTCAGTAGTTTTAGCGTGAAGAAGTAACAAACATACACACTCACACACTCACAAACTTTTGCCTTTATACTATTAGTGTGATGTAGGGTGGCTTTTTTTATTTATTTTTTAAATAAAATGTTGCCCCACACTAGGAATTTCTCCTGTATCGTGGAAGCGTTCACAAACATTTAAACTCACATACACAAATACCCAGACCCGAAACAACTATCTGTAGACCATATAAATATTTGTTCCGTGTAGGGATCGAACCCGCGACACATAGCGCAGCAGTCAATTGCTTAAGCCACGGCGCCAACCGTGCCGTCCAAAGTCTTTTGTACCACGAATCTCTTAGGAAAGTGTAATTTGAATGACATTCAGACAAATCGTTTCCTCAATAACTAACACAAAATGTCAACTGATTTCCTTCAATGTAACGCCAAAAGCAGAGGAAGTGAAAGTTTTTAATGCTGCTTACTTGATGACATCAACCTTTTACCAAGCATTTAAGTAAAGTCATCAATTAAGGAATTATAGGAAATCACGTATTACTTGGTTTCGGTCATAATTGCTGGTCATTTCGTAATAGTGTTTTATTTTATTTATTATGAACATAAAAACAGTTAAGTACCATGTCAAAATCTAAAATTATGAGTCGTTCCATAAATAATTTTTATTTTTTTCTTCTAACGTTTAATTGAGTTAAATAATTATAGGTTAAGATGGGAATATAATATTTATTTTATTTGTTTATTTCGCCATCTTACGACTATCTTTACCCTAATGCGATAGTGTACACAATAATAATTTAAATTATTTTTTAATATAATATTTATCTCCATGAAGTGTGTTATCGGTTTCTACAAGTTGGCGAAGGGCACGTACTTGTTATTAGGGAAAATGTTGCAAGTTGTAAATGATGGCATAACCTGTTTGGAAGCAAAAAGCCTTGTCCTATCAAGACATTAAATATTGAGAGGACAAGGTTTTGCTCTCAGACGCAAGAGGATTATGGAGCTTTTTGCAAGATATATGGACTTCATCTTATTACTATCAACGACTTCCACAGTTCGGCGAATGACAGAGCAGTCCAGCAGCGCTATTGCGTATCTTCTAAATGACAGTGGCTATCATAAAGTGACCATCAATTAACTGTCAAATGGTTCCATTTTGTACTAAACCATAACCAATAAACAAAACAAAGGAAAAAACTACAATATCTAAACTTCAGACGAACGTTTACACGTGTCTTTCCTCAGGACTCCCCAAGTCCCCAGATCAATACGCGTTGTAAAATAGATATGACGAAACCTCGTTGTCTGGGAAATCCTTATCGTTACTTAATATTATAAATGCGAAAGTAACTGTCTGTCGCGCTTTCACACCAAAACTACTGAGCCGTTTTATATGAAATTTGGTACACAGGTAGTCTAGAGCCTGAAAAAGGACACAGGCTACTTTTTAATGCGAAAAAAGGGTAAGGGGTTGAAAGAAGAAAAGATTGATTTTGGTCGTGATGGCCGACATCGGTCGCAATAACCGACATCCACGCGGGCGAAGCCGCGGGCATCAGTTCTTAATAATTGTAAGCTTTTTACTCTTGAGTGGCACGGACCGTAAATCTGCGTAATCGTAATGGGTCCTTTCAGATGGGTCTTAGAGTGTAATGGCGCAGAGTAAGCCTGCTTAGACATCAAATACAAACGTCGCTTTGACCGAGTATTTAGCAACTGTCAGATGAACGGATGCTCTAATGATTTTCTCGTGCTCCATGTCATTTGATCTGAATGTTCAATTAACTTATCTGTGCAGGCGGGAAAACACAGAACTAACATAAGTGTGCCACGTTTAGAATCAGCATTATCATCTTTCTGCACTTATCCCATTCTATTTGGGATCGGCGCAACACGTTCTATTCTTCCATTATTCCCTACTAAGACGCCACGGTGGAGTTGACTCCTTTCTCATTCATATCTTTGCCTCACACAATTCATTCATAACGTAATTATGTTACAACAGCTCACTCACAGCGCGCCACACCAGCCAGCCAATCACAGCCAATTATAGCCAAGCCACTCTAGCCAGACAATCACAGGCAACCATATCCAAGCCACTCTAGCAAGCCAATTCGCCATAACTACCGGACGCCTCCGGTGGGGAAAAGGCTATAATAATGCCCTGCTAAACCTAAACTGAGCTTCAGTTTCGCGGTCTTGTCGCACTCGATTATAAAAGTTGTAAGGGGAAACTCTGCCCGAATAAAGTTATAAATCAGTTCCTGTTTATTTTTACCACACATACATTTATTTGTTACACATATCAATGTTTCTTGACAAGTAACGCCATTTAAAGTGGTCATAACACACAGAGTATTGTACAAATTAGCTACCAGTGTTGTACCAAGCTTGTAGATAATGAGATTCTCATAATGAAGTTGGGATTTGTGCCCGATTGATGGAATAGGCTCGTCCCCAATTAGACACCTAAACTACGGAGACCAAGTGATGTTGTTAAAATCCTTAAAAATTACTGACACCCCAGTATTAAAGACCTAATTCAGTTAATTACGGAAAATTGTATTTTAAATTTGTCAACAAATGAATAAGTCATTTGAATTTTCCTTTGCCATTTACATGACAATGATGGTTACTGTATTCAAATACTTTAGTAATGAAAGAGGTATTTTTGTATTTATCTACTGTTGTTTCAGATTAGTTAGTTAAAGTTAACAGCTGTTAGTAAGTTATTAATTGTTTAGTTTATTATATTGGTTTGTCTGAAGTTCGTTTGATGTTTCGACATTAGTATTTTCTTTATGTTCTGTTAAAATAAATTCAATAGCAGTTAGACCGAAAAATGGCAACAGACCTCATAGCACTATCTATACTCAATATCCCACATTCGACAGGTCTGCTTATAATCAGTATATTCACAGGCTATAAGCAAAATGTCTTAAAGAATTCCTTGCATTATAGTAACTCTGAATCTTTACCTATCATATTACTATTACAAGTGTTATTATAAAGTTTGGATGGATAGATGTTTGTATCTCAATACACTAGAAAGGCTGAACGAATCTGGAAGAAAATTGGCATAGAGATAAAAGACTAGAATATAATCACGCAAAGGCTACTTTTTTGTATTTTTCTTAATTTCTCACACATCATATTCTTCCTGCTCTTGTCCCATTCTACTTGGGGTTGGCGCAACACGTTTTCAGACGTCTCGGCATCATAATTTACTCTTTTCTCACGCATGACACATAATAATTTATCCGAGAAAAGAATCGCAGGCAACAGCTATAGTATCCAATAAATCCTTCAAACAGCATAACAAAAAATAAACACAAACATTTTCTTAATAAACTGAACATCAATGTCAATTCAAATAAAAAGTAATAAGAAAATTTTGTTTGGAGCCCTATACGAATTTCATTTACGAGTAAAGAATGTCATTTAGCACTCGTATATTCCAAGAATTTAATTAAATGATTTTGATTTCGCTGTTCAACGAATTATATTGGGTACGGAGCCCGATTTGCAGCCATCCAGTAAAATAAACAGGGGAATTGATGAAAGACGTGTCCTTTGAGTTGGCGAAACCCCTTTGATATTAAGTTCAGAACAGTTAGACGGGAAGCAGAGTTGGCTGAACATCTAACAGAAAATTTCTTTACAAAAACCTACAATAAAAAACATTGAAGTATCCGTTTGTAATAGAATAATAACAGCTTATTACAGAACGCACGTGAAAATAGGTGAAAATAATTATATCGGCACTTTTACCATAACAGAAACACACATTACTTATTTGTCAATTTGTCTATCTGTCTATTTGGTCCATCTAATCTTCGAAACGGAGGGTGAAACCACGGAGCAAAGCTAGTTATAAATTATATTAAATAGCAAAAACCTAATGACCTAATGTCAATCAAATGTACATCGAAAGTTCATTCCAAATCGGATGGCCATTAGTGCCATGGCCGCTAAGCCTGTCAATCGCCTATTACCATTTTGTTAACATATCAATGACTTCTGAAGGAACGTGAATTTTCCCTCACATTAGAATAGGTTTCGGCTCGAATGGGGCTGAGGGCGTTGTCACTAGTTCGGAACTTCGGAGTCAGCACATAGCATGTTTTTAAACAATAGCAACTCATCCGATCACTTCAAATTCAATTCAGCATTCTTTTAAAGACAAATAGCAGTCTTAGGGCCTGTTCCACCACCTAACCTTACTTGGCAGATGATTTCATACAAATACTGTTCCCTTTTTGAATTTATTTGGTAGTAGTAGATATTCGGACATCGAGAAATAGACCCATTGTCTATTAGCTGGGCAAAAGTAGCGAAAAATACATGACGATGCATGGACTGTGTTAAGGTGGAAGCTCACATCTGGCCCGCGAAATTCTAATTTTCTTACGTTTTTGGCAATTTGCAGGCCAGTGCTTGGTTGTATGTTTATGAAAATTTGATTTGCGACTGTAAGACGTATGAAGTTACCGAATTATAACCATCAAAATTATCAATACAACCCTCCAAGTTCATTTTCATGTCAAGATTGATTTTTGCATGTAAAAGTCATTCTTTAGTAATTTAGTCGTCGTTCTTTAGTAGTTAGTAATTTTGATGGTTATAATTCGGTAACTTCATACGTCTTACAGTCGCAAATCAAATTTTCATAAACATACAACCAAGCACTGGCCTGCAAATTGCCAAAAACGTAAGAAAATTAGAATTTCGCGGGCCAGATGTGAGCTTCCACCTTAAGAATGATACGGCAAAAAGGAGGTGTGTCATGAGATGACGAGAAACAGAGTAGTATGGAAGAAGAAGACAAGGCGCGCGTGCGGCGACCTAAATAAATTGGAATAAAGGCAAGAGACTGATTATGTGACCTCTCTCAAGACTCAAACTTTACAATTTATAGCAAAGAGACTACACAATTCTCATTTAAATACCCTAGTCTCGTCTCTACCGTGAATCTCACATAGTACCTACCTAAGTAAGGTACTACGTGAGATAATAACCGACTATTGATATAGGATAATAACTCCGTGTTGCGAATCACTGACGATGACGTCAGAGCTAACAGACACCAATAAAAATAATTGGCTGTTCAAGAAAGGATCATTTAATTGCGCATTGTATTTTCTATAGGACAACACTACTGACGTGTGTGGTAAAGAAAGTCGTGAATAAAGTGTTGGGTAATTTGCAACACCATATATTTTTTTTTTAATGGGCGGAAGTGTTAATGGCAGATTTTGCTTGTAATTCATTTAGACCGAATAAGGATCAAAGGCTGCGGGTTGTCCTGTCACCGCATCGGGGCTGCAAGTTGTTTGAAAGAGATACAGTGGCCTCGATACAAAGGACTAAGAAGGAACATGGGTGGTTTTCAGTCAGTAGAAGTCTGACACTCCCTACCGCTCTGCCCAGAGCGGGAGGAGTCATTTGATGATTTCCTACCCCACCAAAAAAAAGGTAAAGCAGGCAATCTAAACGGGAAAGTGGATCGGAACAACGGCAAGCAGGATTAAAATGACCTGGATAGATCTCCTTCATAAAAACGGGAAGCCTGGCTGAGCTAGAGGCAGATGTGAAATATATAAAAAAAACCTTTAACAAAATATGGAGTAGATTAAAGAATAAATAAAACGTAAAAGAAAGTGTGACGTCAAAAGACAACCAGAGGAAAACGACGCAAGTTAGCGTCAAGGCCAATCTTTTCAAAGGGCAAACCGAGAGACCGTTTCAGAACGGAATGGATAACCACCGTTTTCAGGAAAACTAGGTACATATGTGAGAATAAAACTTTGTTTTGTTTGACTGCCTTGGTGGTCTAGTGGTCGCTAGCGCGAATACTGAGTAGAGTTCCTGGGTTGTGTTCCCAGGTCGAGCAAAGAGCTGTGTCTGATTGATGGCAATAGGCTCGCCCCCTATTACCTACATGGTACAAAACATTACTCTGTCTAACCTTTCACGGACATTATAAGCGTGATGTTAGTAAAAGTTCTTTATTAAATTTTCGAGGATTCGATTCATGCCGTCGAGAAACATTTTTAAGCATGCTACTTTCCTCACGATGTTTTCCTTAACCGAACCAAGTGATTATGCAATACGCATAATAATATTACACCGAAAATCAGAGGTTGATTAATCGAATAACAGAGGAGAATATCTCTGGTGGTCTCACCACTAGACCATCACTAATTGATTTATTTATTTATTTATTCATTATTGATGGGGGTTTGTGGGGGATGGGATACATTTGAATGTCGCGTAATTTAGTCTAGCAGGCAGCATTAACAGTGGTTCCATATAAGACCAAAAACAAAGCAGATGTTTACTTAGTTTTCGCTACATTCTGAAACTAGCAAACGCGATTACGAGACTGCGCCCTTGGACTTGTGTATTGCAATTACCATTCCGAGATTTTTTAAATTGAATTTGCCTGTTTGAAAACTTGGAATGGTTTCTGTTAACTAGTTTGCATAGCAGATTATTTTCAAAGGACTTAGAAATTATTTTGGAAGATTCTGGTTGGCTCAGTTTTATCAATGACTAGCGGACGTCACGCGGTTTCACCCGCGTAGTTCTCGTTTCCCGTGGGAAAACAGGGATAAATGCCTATGTTACTCAGGGTGAATGTAGCTTTCTAATGGTGAAAGAATTTTTGAAATCGGCGCAGTAGTTTTTGAGTCATCACAGTCATACACACAAAAATACAAATCTTTCCTCTTCATAATATTAGTGTAGATTATATTAGCTTTTGCCTGTGGCTTCGCTCTCGTTATTACAACACTAAGCACCAACGCAACAACATCAATATATCGTACACCGGGTGCAACAACGTCATAAGTAACAAATAACGTCATTTATGATATTGCTGCACCGGATGAAGACGCATGTTTGACATCATTTGTGATCAATAACTCAGTTTAGTTATTTGTGACATTATTGCACCCGGTGTGCGATATATTGTATTAATAGGTGGGAATCCCCATGCTGCGAAGATGGGTGCAGCTCAAATTCATTCAAATATTACGAGCTATGCATCAACATACATTAGTAAAAATAATGGCACTAACGTAAATTTGAATCTTTTCATGATATAACGCGCTTACTTATCACTCGTAAAATACGTTTTAAAATCGATAACAATATCAGAAAATTACTACCACACTAGAATGAACCACAGAACTACTGAAATATTTATTTAATTCTGAAATGTTCGATATTTGCTGCAATTAGATTTAATGAATCGGTGAGAAACAATGCATCTGTCGCAAATGCTTTCTAGTATTTTTTTATAATATGTTCTGAATTAGTATATCATATAAGTATAAGTATAAGTATAACGGGCTGGTGTCCGCAACTCCACGCTCAATGCGCGTATTTTACGTGCGGGTGGGAATATCACTCGATCCACCCCAGCTCCCCGAGAAAAGCCAGCAACCCCTTGGTGTTACTGGCAATCTCGCGGAGAGTACCTGGGTCACCGAAGTATTTGGCCCTGTATGGGGCAACCCCCGGACGGTGCAGGAGCACGTGGGCTGCTGTTTCTTCTTCCTCCATGCAGGCTCGACACAGAGGACTATCTGTGACTCCTATAACAAAGAGGTGCTTGTTAAAAGTACCGTGTCCAGTGATGGCAGCCGTTACTGTGCGTAGCTGCAGTTTAGTTAGCCGGAGCGCTTGTTTGGTGAGGCGAGCGTCGATGGCGGGAAGCGCCTTCTTGGCCTGCCTACACTCGCCGTGGTCTAGCCACAGCTTGGCGTGAAGTTCTTTGGTACGTTTCCTTACCAGCGTGCGAAGATAGCCGAAAGGTAGCGGCACGATGGGTTCTGGGCCCACCGCCGCCATGCTCGAGCCCCTTCGAGCGAGTTCGTCCGCTGCATCGTTGCCTCGGGAGTCGCTATGTCCTTTGATCCATTGAATGGTTATATTATTGAGGTTACCAACCTGGTTCAGGCGTTGGTGGCACTCGTGTATTAGCCCGGAATTCACCGTGTGGCTCCTTAATGCCAGCAGCACTGCCATGCTGTCTGAGAGTATGCGGATGGAGTGTTCCTTTACCTCCCGAGCCAAGATGGCAGATGCCGCCAGGGAGATGCCCATGCATTCTGCCTGAAAGACAGTGTTGTGGGCCCCCAAATGTACGGCTATGTGGATGTTGAGGTCCTCCGAGAAGACCCCGGCTCCAGTACCAGTACCTGTTTTAGATCCGTCCGTGAAGATCCTTAATTCTGCAGGGTTAAGTCCCTCGCAGCGGTGGTCCTCATGGAGTTGGATTTTGTATTTCTTATCGAATACGTACTGTTTGGGTACTCGATCGTTAACAGCTTTCACCAGGGGGAACTCACTTTGGATTCCCTCTAGTGCCGCAGTATGCTGCGTGCACTTCTTACCCCAGAGTTGTAGCGTATTGAGGCGCAACGCCGTCATCGTTGCTTCCTGCTGAATGAACAGGTGGAGCGGCGGAAGCCCCAGTATCGCTTCGAGAGCTGCGGTCGGAGTTGTCCTCATGCAGCCTGTGATCGCCATGCAGGCGAGCCTTTGCATACGTTGCAGCTTGCTTATCGCTGTGATTAATTTGGTTCGGGGCCACCAGACCACTGCCCCGTAGGTGATCATGGGTCGGATTACCGCGCAGTAAAGCCAAAGTATAATTTTAGGGGATAGGCCCCACTTCTTACCTATCATCCTCCTGCATTGCCAAAAGGTGATGCAGGCCCTGTTAAGCTTGTTGTCAAGATGACTGCTCCAATTTAACTTACTGTCCAGGATAACTCCCAGGTATTTGACCTCGTTGGTTACCTGGAGCTCAGTATCGAATAGCTTAGGTAGGCGATGAGGGCCTAGCGTTCGTTTTTGGGTAAACATGACAAGTTCAGTTTTTGTGGGGTTCACTGAGAGGTCGAACTCAGCACACCATCGCTCAACTATGCGTAATGCCTGCTGAGTGAGGTTGCAGATTGTCCCTGTCACCTTCCCCGAGATGAGGATGGCGAGATCGTCTGCGTACCCAATAGTGTAAAAGTGGTTAGCATTGAGCTTCGCGATGAGGTCATTAATCACCAGATTCCAGAGGAGGGGCGACAGTACTCCTCCTTGGGGACAGCCCCTGGCTATCACTGCTGACTGCTGCTCTGCACCAAGGCGGACGACTCGTTTGCTAAGCATATTGGTAATCCAGTCTATCAGTACCTGTTCCACCCCGTGTCGGGAAAGAGCGGCGCTGATGCTGGAGAAGTTTGTTTTGTCGAAGGCTCCTTCGATATCTATGAAAGTACCCAGGCAGATACCCTTCTGATGGATCGCTTCCTCTATCCGGCCAACCACTAGATGCAGAGCGGATTCAGTGGACTTACCCGCGCTGTATGCGTGTTGATTTGCGTGAAGAGGTATTGCTTTTAGAACGCCATCCCTCAGCTCTCTCTCGCATATCTTCTCCATGGTTTTCAGGAGAAAGGAGGTCAGGCTGATCGGCCGGTAGGATTTGGCGTTACTATAGTCACTCTTACCTGGCTTAGGGATAAATATGACTTTCACTTCCCTCCATCCTTTTGGGATGTACCGAAAGGCTAAGCACGCCCGTAATATGGGCACCAGTCAGTATATCATGCACGTCCTCCTCCTTGATATTAAGTACACTCTCCTTTTTCCAGTTACAATAATTACTAACTGCCGCACTTGGAGAGCTTTAATGATAACTTAGGCCGTCACTAAGTAAAGGTTTTGCCAGTTTTGTTATACAGAAGTATGTCAAACCTTTACTAAGTGACGGCTTAAGGAAACATTAAATATCTCCGAGTGCCGCAGTTAGTACCCATATATGGTGGCTGCAAACTTAATGTCATCAAAAGGGGTTTCTATTATCTCTCTCTCGCTATCACAAAAATACAATGCTAAAAATATGGTACCAAATTGCTACAGGTAAAACAAAACACAATAAGACTGTCTGACCTGGGGATCACACCCTTGTCACGTACCCACCCCAAATCTTGTCCTTGCAATTTTTTTGATTTTCCTTCTTAACCCAGCTCGGTCAGAAGCTGTACATGTACATTGCAACTTCTAAACCAATGGGGATTGCCCCATTGGTTTAGAAGTTATTAGGTAATATTAGGTAAATATTGTGCTTGTAATAAAGACACAACTGTCTGTGGGTTTTGAATGAGATACAATAGACAATTACCCAAAATTTTTAGTCATACTTGTTCTGGGACCAGCCAACCTTAAGCATATTAAAATAACGGTGACTTTACAATATTGAACAAGTTACTCTTGATTCTGCTGCCCTTATTCACAGTCACTACATCCTTCATGTTCACACAGTCCATCCATCTCTTTTTTTCTGTTTCTTTGGCCTTTTTCTACTTTTATAGCCATCCACATTCAGTCCTGAAACCCTAGTTCCATTTACTAACAGATATTATTTTTTTGTTGGGATACCGGTTTTTATCTTACTTAAATTACAGTTAGTCGGGGTAGTTGTTTGCACCTGATGGATAATTTATTTACAAAAAGCTCCTATTGTTAATTACAACAACTATTACCATTGTTTCTTTCTACTGGTTTTATAGACTTGTGTAGGATAACATCATTTAACATTTAATTTATTTTGCTAAAAATAGCCATTTCTGTGTGAAAAGATTAACTAGGTAGGTACCAGCTTGGTAATCATTAGATAACATTATTTTACTAACATATTTCACAATTTCCTGCTGAAGATATTCTTATTTATTTATGTACATACAAAATACAAAAAGAAGTAAAATACATACAAAAATAGAAGGGCACAAATGTAGTGCTTCTTGCATTAGTGCATTATTTTTGCTTTTAATTTTTATTATTTAATAGTTAGGGATAGGCAATCTTGGTGATTTTAAATCCAAATATTCTTTACCAATACATCATTTTAAGCACAAATGGTAAATTACAGAGTCTTACGAAGTATTATACGTAAAATTATGTAATGTATTAATTCAAGATCGTCGTAAATAAGCAAACGAAGAATTTGGTGGATTATGCAATGTTGTCAAAGATAAACAAACATCTATTTCCTAAACAGCTGCCAATTTCAGACGTGCTAAATAATAGAAATATCTATATCGTGAGTTTAACTAATGTTTGTATTTTTAAGACGATATAGTATTATTTATTAAATTAAAAGAATTATACTCACAGAGCATCTGCACTTTGTTTTAGTTCTTCGGTCTTCAAGATCCTGTTGTCGAACAGTTCAGGTCCATTTTTTCTGCAGGAGTAATACTTTTCTATACACGCTTTCGTCTTATCCATCTCCCCGTAACAAGCATTATAAAACAACACTAATTGTTTATCCGTTAAGTCCTTAGGCACATATTTTGATTTATCCAGCTTCTGCGTCCAGTAACGTAACTCGTTTATTTCCTCCTGGGAAAATTTATCCATAGCTGCTGTCGCCTCTTTGTAATCAAACTCTAAGTCCACTTGCATTTTTACGCTTTTTATTATCTATTTTATCGTAAATTTTATGCGATTTTGTTAATGATCAACAAACGGCCAACACCGAACGCGCTAAATTGACAACTAATGCATGCAAAAAAATTGCTATCATCAAAATGATAGGTCTGGATCAATGTTGCCATTACTAATAATATATTTCTACCAAAAATATTTAACAATGGTAGTTTTTTCAGTCAATCAGTCAGTTAAGGTGGAAGCTCACATCTGGAACGCGAAATTCTAATTTTCTTACGTTTTTGGCAATTTGCAGGCCAGTGCTTGGTTGTATGTTTATGAAAATTTGATTTGCGACTGTAAGACGTATGAAGTTACCGAATTATAACCATCAAAATTATCAATACAACCCTCCAAGTTCATTTTCATGTCAAGATTGATTTTTGCATGTAAAAGTCATTCTTTAGTAATTTAGTCGTCGTTCTTTAGTAGTTAGTAATTTTGATGGTTGTAATTCGGTAACTTCATACGTCTTACAGTCGCAAATCAAATTTTTATAAACATACAACCAAGCACTGGCCTGCAAATTGCCAAAAACGTAAGAAAATTAGAATTTCGCGGGCCAGATGTGAGCTTCCACCTTAACTGACTGATTGACTGAACCATCGTGATTGATTACCGAAAACTTCGCGACATATTTTTAGTGGGAAGTTAGTTAATTCTAAGCAATACCTACATAATACAGGTATCCTAAGTGAAATTGTAAATTAAAACATGGATTCTGATACGTCGTCGTAAGTTGAACTATAGAGTCTGTAATTAATTTAAACCCAACAATTACCTAAATATATTTTGTCAACATTCCGAATTTATTTCCACAGCAGCGTTACGAACATTGTGATAATTACGAGAAGAGATCGGTATAAGTTATTCTGTAGGACTTATTGGAGAACATTGGTCATTTTTATCACTCCAATTATTTTATTACCACTTGTTCTTATCAGTGATAAAAATGTAAGTATCTACGCAAATACTTAAAACTGAACTCCTGGAATATTCGGCAACAAAAATAAACGTGAAAGAACTTCGCTTCGCTTAAGTAACCGAAGAATAAAGGAACCGACTTGTGCCAAAAAAATTACAAAACATGGTTTTGCGATCGTTTGTTATTCAAAAGTGTCGCTAATGCTGCTGCACTCGAGTTTCATCCTACTAATGTTATATAAACGTGAAAGTTTGTAAGTCTGTATTATGTATGTATGGATGGATGTTTGTTACACTTTCAGGCAAAATCTGAACAGATTTGGGTAAAAATTGGTACACAGATAGTTATATAACCTGGGCCTGCAGTCTCGACAAAGATAGCGATCGCTTTACGACAATTCGGTCGCAAAGCTATAACGATGCGGATTTAAGTTGGTAGCTAATACCGGCGGGTCGCGTCCGGCTCACGTCCACCTTAAATCAGCATCGTTATAGCTTTGCGACCGAATTTTGTCGTAAAGCGATCGCTATCTTTGTAGAGACTGCAGGCCCTGGATTAACACATAGGATAGTTTTTATCCCGATTTTATCTTCCTGTGGGATAATTTTCGAGTTGTAGCGGGTGAAGCCGCTGGCAACACCTAGGAATACATAATACCAAACTACTGTTGTTGGCTACCAGCTACCAAACTCTTTTGATTTTATATTTCCTTTCTTTGCTTCTTTATTTATGTTTTGTTTTACTAAAAAGTTAGTCTGCAAAAATATGTGGTGCGACAATAAACGAAAAGCTGAACTTTTGGTTTATATGCTTTAATATTTATGCTGTTCTCAACAACAACGGAATAGGGGCTCGTTCAAGGACGCGGGGCGTCGCGACACTCGCGATAGTCGCGATGCCCCGCCTCTCCCATACACCAAGAAACGCGCGCGGCGCGTTGTGCGTTTTTAATTCAAGCATGATATGAAAACGTTACTGATTTCAAACGATGATTTTACCAGAAGCGATTTTTCCCTTGTTAGTTTAAAATGCAGCGTTCGTTGCGGTGGACCCGCCCGCGCCGCGCCGCGCCGCTCAGTAAATGAATAAAAAAGCACGCGACGAGCCTTCTGCACGCGCCATGCGACGCCCCGCGTCTCCGTAAACGAGCCGTTTAGTATGAAATAAGTTTTGAAAACTGATAATGGTATTTATTTTTAGTTAAAAAAAAACATATTAAAACAATGAGATATAAAGGGTGTAAAAGTACCCTTAACGCAAACGAAGGGCACTTGCTCTTCCCACCTCTGCGATCTCTTAGTTTCGACTTGTTTTTCCCACTTCTGCGACTTAGTTTCATGTACAGAATGCTTGGTTGACGTATGTGTGAAGGGTTGATTTACAGCCTGTATGTAATTGCTATTGTTTATGAATTTCAAAAATATTTTTCGAGTTTCTTTCTTTTTCGAGATTACTCAATATGTTTCTAATTCATATTTCAGTAAAAGAACATGCCTTAAATATTTTTTTTATTTATCTTTAACTTACATTCATAGAAGTAATTAATTAAAGTAACCGAATTTTAAAACTCTTACCAAAAAATTAAATCATTTGAGCTATGCCCCCATACTCTGAGCTGAGAGTGACGTCAGAGCGAGTCAGGGATGCACAACCTTTGAACAATTTTGTAATGTTGATGTATCGCGTCCATCGTCTCGAATGTCATTCGAAATTTGTTTTTTTTTTATTTGACGGCACGGTTGGCGCAGTGGCTAAGCGATTAGACTGCTGCGGTGCGGGTTCGATCCAAGCTTGGAACAAATATTTGTATGGCCTTCAAATAGTTATTCCGGGTCTGGGTGTTTGCGTATGTGAGTTTAAAAGTTTGTAAACGCACCCACGATGCAGGAGAAATTCCTAGTATGTGGTCTAAAAAAATTTTGAACGACTAACAATTCGACTGAATATGGTTTTTGGCCAAAAGGTTTGTAACTCATGCCCAGTGTACGTGTCAAAGACGCCACTTATAGCGATACGTTTTGCTTTGATAGTAGTTTTTCGAATCGTTTTGAAAAGTAACATATTATTACGTATTTAATTTTATTGACTAAAACACAAAAATTAAATTCAAATAAAAAATTTAGTTTAAATACTAAAACCCGACTACGAATAGAAACGCAGACTAATAAAACTGCGGTCTTAAAAGTAGAAAATAAGAAAAATCGTCTTGTAAGAAGATAATTAGATAATTATTATAGAGGACAGTCGTAGTCGCATGCCACCTTGCTAATGGCAACTAGCAGCTGATTTCTGTATCAATGAGAACGCCATGAAGGAGCATCAGGTATAGGTATACTTACTTAGGACTTATAGGACATTGTCATGGGGCTATATTGGTGAAATTATTTATTCGTGTTTTTTATCTTTTTACCCGACTGCAGCGAAGCCCAAAAGGAGGGTTATGTGTTTGGCGTGTATGTATGCATGTCCCTTTATTTGTTCCCTCATAACTCCTAAACGGATGAAGGGATTTGAATAAAATATACGTCGTTAGATTCGTCTTGATCACGCGAGTGTCAATGGCTACATAAAATTAAAAAAGAAAAGAATATATAGGTATAGCGTATTTCAAAAAAACATTTTTTTCCATTACCATCGAGTAGGGTACCTATTAAATTGAAGGGTTTCAAAAGGAGATTACAAAAATATATGACACTTATAATAATATGTTTAAAATAAATTGAAAGTCACAAATCATGTAAACAAACACAAAAGTTAAATCATCTGCGAAGATTTTTATGCGACCAACGAAAGAACAGACGCAAAAGAACTAAAAAGTTGGAAATAAAAAAAGTAGTTAAAAAACTAAAAAACCCGACTGAAAACTTGGAAGCAGGCGGGGTTCATTTGAATATTAAATTATGAAATGAAAATAGAATGGACCCCGCCTGCTTCCAAGTTTTGTTTAATTTAAAATGTGCTTGTATTTTACTTTTCAGTTTTTTCACTCGGGTTTTTTAGTTTTTTTACTACTTTTTTTTGTATGCCATGCACGCGTCAGCATCAAAAAATCCTTCCTTTCTTTGCCTTTGCTTTCGATCAACGGCACGCGCATGTCACAAATGCTTTTCGAACGTAGCAGACTATTTTGCTAGCAAGGAAGGTACAAATCTCCGTAATACGTTATTACGTATTATACGTACCGGAAGCATCATTGCAGATTACCTTATACTAAAACGTTCGAGACGCCTCTGCCTGACAGGCTCGTCCTTCAGATTTGGACCAAATGACTGCTTACCAGCGGGGCGGGTTAAAAAAGAGATAGAGATCGCTAAGGCTTTAATGTATACACTGACTGACTGACAGGCGCCTTGCTTAACGTCTAAAGCCTAGCGAGTAACTTTGCAGTAGGACGTAGGTATACCAAATGACTGTGACGAGCTCCTTCACCCCCTTTGCAGGCCTATAACAGTTTATACGTGTTCCTGCTGATGGTCGTGTACTGGACGTTTGATGTGCACCACCCTGCAGTGCTGGCCGTTATACCCATCGGCCTCTCGTGCATCATGACTGGGATCGGCAAGAGTTTTATCAGTGAGGTAATACAAGACTTACTGTGATGTTGGCAGGCCTTGTTTTTCTGTGGAAATCCTTGAGGGTAGATCAAAACCCTAGATCTGAGGAATTGGTGTAGATATGTTGGTCTCCTACTTTTCGTTGAGTGAAAACGGAGTGGATATGTTTGATTCATACTTCCATGCGGCATAAATTTAAAGTTATGTAGTAATCTGACTTTCCATATGAGGAGGGTTATGTTGTTGGACTTCCACGTTCCATAATGATAGAGAGTCTTATAACAAAACATTGATTTATTGTCATGCGTCGTCGTCTGCCAGAATAATAATTAAACCCCGAGGATGACATAGCGAGATCGTAAAACGGTACAGGTGCTATCAAAGCTTTATTGCATTTTTATAGGTATCTATCATAAATTCTCATATAATATTCTTTTTGTTACCTAAGTTGTTTTTATCTCTGTAGTTTGTACCTACCTCTCACTTTGTCTCATGGACTGTGTGAAAGATGATATGGCTATACGGGGGAACTGCTGAGATGTCGAGTAATTGCGAAGAATGGAAGAAGAAGACAAGTCGCGTCGATCTTAGATAAATTGGGAAAAGGGCAGTACAATGATTACGATAACTCATCGTCTGTCATGGTAATTACGTTTCATGAGGAGTGAGAGATGAATTGTATGCAACTAAAGAAGTGATGAATATAAATTTTAATGCGTAGAAATTTTATCGATGAGGTTGAGAGTCGTCCAGCGATATGGGATTCGAAGTCAGACAAGTAGGTAGGTACAGTAATAAAATTAAAAAAGCAAAAGACTTTGGAAGAAATATTTTGTTTTCAAGGTTCCAAACGGGGAAGTACTTTCTTGCGTAAGTAATTTTGCAATTTTTGTTCATAGACTTAGCCTTTCACTTTATGAAATTCAGTTCGTTGACAAAAGAACGGCAACGTTTTCATAGGTTTCTTTTACCACAATCTTTTTTCATTTCACTACGCGCTTCAACCGCGCAGCAACCGCGCAGCTCTTTGAGACTAATTTGAAGGCGCCCGTTTTTTAAATTTTTTAGGCGGATGGGAAATTATCAAATAACCCCCTCCCGCTCTTAGGCAGAGCGAAAGGCGGAGTGTCAGACTTCTACTGACTAAAAACCACCCAATGTACTCCTTAGCCCTATATGTCGAGGCCCCCGCGGTATCTCTTTAAACATCCTGCAACCCCGACGAGCATCGGCCCTTCCATATTCCTGACAACTTTTTGAGGCGCGCGTGGAACACGAACGCGCCGTCGAAATGGCCTGTCGTCGTTATATGACGGACGGACGGCGAGCTAAATTTGAAGGCGCCCTTAGGTCAAAGAAACTATGGATGGCTTGTAAAAAGAATTAGGATACGCATATGAAAGAAAATTTAGTAAATAGGTAATTGTGTGACTATTGACAATGTATTGCAAGAAAAAAAAACACGTTACACCGCCCACAAGTAACATGACTCATGAGACAAGCGCAGTAAGGTGTTGATGATCACTTTTATGAAAAACATCTTGTAAAACATCGTCTCTGTAACACTACAACTCATCATGTGAGTCAGCCATGACCTACATATTCGCTCTGTAAATTGCGTTTCGATCGTTGTGCTCATAACTTTTTTGACAAAATAATTTCAAGATTATTGTAAGTAGAAACACTTCATTTTGCCAGAAATCATTTTTTTTTTAATACGCTATTTGTGTACTAAGCAATCTAAACACTACATCGCTCCAGCTTTTTGGCACATAAAAGTATAGGGATTAAAAAAGCAAATGGTGAAATATTTTTTTTTTCAATTTTTGCCCTTACGCTACTCTTGTTCTTAATCCACGATATACACACACACTCTCAAGCCACACACACCTTGCGACATCGACTACGCAAAAATAAATGAGACAAGTGATTTTTACAGATTATAGATGTACGAGTAGTACTACTTTGATGCGCTGAAGTCTGTGCCATCTGAGGCCATGAAACTAGGGTTACCATCTCTGGTGAAGTGGGAGTGAGTGAAGGAAGTGTCAGACTTCAACTGACTAAAAACCACCCATGCCATGTTCCTTTTTAGCCCTTTGTGTCCGGGGTCGCGGTATCTCTTTAGAACAACCCGCAGCCCCGGAACAACCCGCAGCTCCGGGTCTGTAGACATGCCTTCGAGTAAAAATTTGTGGGGACGGCCTATAACCTCACTTATGCTTATGTTTCCAGATGTACATCCGAAATGACCTGCTGGACTGTGTCAGCATGATGATGGTCATAATAGCTATAGAGCACTGCAATGTACACCGGAGAGTCGCTCTTAAAGTGTTGCTCGTGTTTGGATGCTCTCATTATAGGTAAACAGAAAGGAATCATCGAAACTACTCTGCCGTCTTAAGTATAGTGATTGATTTGTATTACTCTGGAATCTGTGCAAAGAATATGTGAAGGGATAATCTGAAGAACTACTTAATCTTCACTAAACAAAAAAGATGCATTTAGCCAGGCTTATTTTCCCCTATTCCTTTTCCTTAGATGCGCCCCTTTTATTACTTCACAGCTGCACTACCTATTTAAAACACCAATGTTATGTGGTGTCTACTTGTCTAGTTGAAGCACGTAGTACTATTATGTCTTCTGTGGTTGAAGTACAGATTTCTATACAAGTCTCAAACCTTGGCTTGCTCATAGCAGAGTGGGTTTGAGGACGCCACCAGCTTTAAAGCGTCTAGAGGTACACGTGGCAAGCTACTTTTGGCCAAATCCATAAACAGCAGACTGTCCAGAAACTTTTACATTATAAAGAGTAGAAGGATATGTGTGTAAAAATCCTTCTATTTGGACTAGAGCACCTCTAGGCGCTTCAATGCTGGTGACGTCCTCAAACCCTCTCTGCTCCGGGCTCGTGTCGTGTGGCATCACAGCATGCTGACTCAAAGAAGAATAGGCCGTAGTTCTAGAAGAGCTGGCGGTGTAGAGTTCGACGTCTGGACTTGAGATGTTCTCAAAATCAACATTCTTCTCTCAACCCAAAATTCTTCTTGACCAACATCTTGTTTTCAGATTAAGTTTCCTTCTATTCTTCTCGACCATGTTTCTTTCAATGTGGGTATCGAGCATCATAGCTTGTGGATTGATGATGCCTATCGTTAAAGCCATTCTTACGGAACTTGAAAAGGTAAGTGGAAGGTACCTTCTTAAACTTATTACAGTTCAACATCATCATTTCAGCCGAAAGAAGTCCATTGCTGGACATTAGCCTCTCCAAATGTCGCCTCTCAGACCAGTCCTCTGCGTCTCGCATCCAGAGGATCTCCGCGACCTTCACCAGATCATCGGTCCACCAGTGGAAGGCCTTCCAACGGTTCTTATTCCTATTACTGTTGGCTTATTCAGGAAACAACACCTATTAGTTACAATTTGTCAAGTGATTATCGCAGTGCGTAACAGTATCTGATTAACTAAATATTAATTTTAGATGGGAATCGTTGAAATCTACCAAACCATTGGCAAAGCTCAGCAGAAATCCACTCGTCATGAACAAAGGTAAGCATGACTCGGTTTTCATCTTTTGGAGTTCAGCTGTCTATAATTCTTTATTGTGGAGGGCTTGAGGCTAACTAAATCTATGACGGGTGGGCCTGTAGATGGGTGATCTATCATGAATTATCGAGATTCGTGACACAAAAACTACGTTAAGCCGTTGCTGAAGAATTCGAAGATTTTTCTCAGTGGTTACGGGTAGTGAGAAACCCAAGAGTCCGATAACCAGACAAACAGACTTACGTGCAGTGAAGTTAAACTATATCCAGCAACCCGATGCCAAGGTGCAAGGCAGCAGAGCAGCAGATGATAATTTTCTCATTATTGTAAATTTTGTCAACTCATTGCTTAAGTGATTTTGCATAAAAGTTATAACAATGCTGATTGTTGCAGTGTGCCAAGGCCGTCAGACTTCACCGTATTTTACTTTCTCGGAATTGCATATTCGTCATCGATCGGTACGTGCGACAACTTTTACACAAACACTTTTTCTTGATCGTGATCAACACAATAGCAATTAACTGATGTGAAAATTAGTGTAAGTAAAATACCTAAGTTATTTAGGAGGAATCAATTATTTTTCGTAGTAATATGTGTATTGTATATTATATTCACTTTGCTTCGGTGACGGAAAACATCGTGAAGAAACTAGCATGCCTGAAGGATAGTTCACGGTGTGTAGGTCACAGATCACAAAATATATTCTATGGTAGGTAGGTATATTTCCGTTTCTTGGTCCCCTAATACATAACTCCTAATTTAATTATCATGGAATTATTTTACAATTCACCAGACCGCTTATAAGTGACAAAACCATTAAATATCTACAATACATATACATATCTACAAATTCTACAATATATATAAAGAGGAAATTTTGTATTTTGTGTGTGTGTGTATGTTTGTAATGAATAAACTTAAAAACTACTGGACCGATTTAAAAAATTCTTTCAGTGTTGGGAAGCTACGCTATCCCCGGGTGACATGGGCTAATTTTAATTCCTGTATTCCCACAGGAACGGAAACTACGCGGGTGAAATCGCGTGACGTCCGCTCGTTATATGTATATAAATTATGTTCTATTGACATTCTATACTAAGCTAGGCCAGTCCATATACTTACTATACTCTATGGCCAGTTCTGTGGGTTTAATTGGTATCAGAATGGTATCAGATCACTACCGTACGGCCTAATACTTTAACAGTAGAGCAGTCTAAAGCTGAAAATGCCAAGAGATAAATTGAAAGGTGGATTTGTACACCTACGTATCGAATTCCAGGTGAAATGGCGACAATGTTGGGTAGTCCGACTAATCAAATATTCAAGATCTACTGTGAAACGTAAGTTTTGATAGAACTTCAATACCAAAAGTATCATTAAATAAAGGTATTTTGTACTTCGGGTCATCGCTGAAAGTTGAAATTCCAATAGCACTTTTAATATCTTACGATATCAAAAGTCGATGAAAAACAGAAAGTTATAGTCGTTTTCGTAGTTGTAGTAGTTTCTTTTACAAAAAAGAATTTTTGAAGAATATTCAAAACGTGAAGCTTAATTTAAAGTCTCCGGTCTCCGCTAGCAGTACCTACCCCCAGAACACTTGATTAAAGTCTATTAGCAGTTTAGGTTTCAAAAAGATTAAAATGCTGGGGTCCTGAATAAACTTAGACTAGCAGCTTATTTTTTTAAAAACAACAAATTTTTCCTCAGTGTAAAAACCAATACCATTATTTGTCTTGACAAAAGAGCCTCCGCTCTTTGTTCGAGTTAGTGAATGACCCCTTGGCACAATGTCGTGAAGGTTGCTATTGTTGTTTGCGACTACCTACCACCTAGGGTATTTTAAAATACTACCTAGGGTACCTACCTAAATAAAAACCTATTTAACTAGTGTTACAAATATGGTTTTGCGGGTGGGAGAGGAAGGGAACGGTTTTGGTAACAATACTATTATGTTTTTTGTTTGTTCACAAACAATGTTTAAAAAACACAACTTTAGTGCAGATTCTAGAGAAGCATGTAAATATACTTGTACTATATCCAGTCATACCTATAAATGCTACTAAGGTACCTCAGATCATAATTATATCTATGGATGGTAGGTTACGTAGGTAGTCATCTTTTGTATGATTTCTTTGCAAGGATATTCCCCGCTGGACCGAAGATAGAGTTCCCACATTTCATGCTGCTGAATCTTCCAGGAGTTCTAATCATGGAGACTTTGTTGTACTTGTGGATGAACTTCAATTTCTTGGGGATGTTCAGGTATAGCCTATGTCACTCAGAAATGATGTAGCTTTCCAACAGTGAAAGAATTTTTCAAATCTGCCAAGTAGTTTCGGAGCCTATTCAATTCATACAAACAAACAAACAAACAAAAAATCAAACCTTTCCTCTTTATAGTATTTTATATAAACTTTTTTTGAACTTGTTCAATAAAAATTCGGCGGTAAAGATCGAAAAAGGCTGTATTGTTCTAAAATAAAAGGAATTTTCATCTTTACTGGCTGGTCTACCTAAAAAAAAGAACACCATATGAGTATAAAAAAAACAATAAAAAGAAAACTTTATGGCGTCTCGTCTTACATATTTTTTCAAGAAAAATGGCCATCATTTCTGCTTTTAATTTACGCACGGCAAAAAAGTTTTATAGAATAAGGTTCCACCTTACACTTTTTATTAAATCTTGCAACTTGTTAACTGTACCTACTTTAACTCTGTCCCGAAGTACTACTCCAAATAAAGTAATTAAAGGTGGAATACGGGACCGCGGTCCTGGGGGTCTAAAATGGCCACTTTAGCAGATCAGGTTTTTAGATCAGGGATTTAGGAAATTTCATAATGGTAACTGCGTCTGTGACCATTTGAAAAAATAGATCATCATAATAGGAAAATAATATGAATTGTGAAATATTTTATAAAATAATCACAGACGCAGTTACTATCATGAAAGATCCATTTTATGCTTTTAACGCAATTCATATTATGATCTGCTAAAGTGGCCATTTTAGACCCCCCTTTTTTTTTAGACCCCCTGCAGTGCTATTGCGTATCTCTTAAATGACAGTGGCTATCATATAGTGTTCATCTAATAACATTTCATTTTGTACTAAACCATAACCAATTTGACAGTTAATCCATGGACAATAATATGATAGCCACTGACATTTAAAAAATACGCAATAGCCCTGCAGTCCCGAAAGTCAAGTTCAAACCCGTTCCCTCAACCGATTGAACTTAAATTTTGCACACACTTGGTTCAGGATTACTTAATCCTGCGGCAGCCATGATCGTATCTTCACGAGAGAACTCCTCAACGGAAAATAGAGTGGATATATTCCTTTTTTAACAAATAAGTTCTGTAAAAGTTGCATTAAGTAAAGTAGTACACATACATACATAAATAAACTCACACCCTTTTCCCATGGGGTAGGCAGAAACCGCAGAACGCTACTTGCTACGATCCTTACATACGTCTTTCGCCTGGTTCACATTCATACATCTGGTCATACACGTGATACACGCGATCAGTCAGTGTACGTCTATCTAGGGCGTCTTCTCCCCCCGGTGTTGCCACCACAGAACAGATAATAGAGGTAAGAAAACTCTTTTATTTGTTCTGTGGTTGCCACTCACATCTGCCTTGTAAATACCTTTTGTTAATCGACTTTCATTCATCCTCTCTACATGACCGAACCACCTTAGCATGCCTTAGTTACATCATAGTCAGGTCAATTTAGACATCCAAGGTTACACTAATTCCCACCCGGCTGAAAATTGGTAGGATTGTTCAAAACATCATTACAAATGAAATTTAAAAAGTCCAGGTGTCTAATCCAGGGGACCCATCAATTAGACACCTGGGAAAAAAATATATTCGAGGTCAAAGGTCACAAAAACGGAAATTTTGCGATTTTCCGTAAAACGGTAAGTTTTATTAAAATTAGCTTAGACAAAATTAAAGATCAGATAATAATCTATAAAAATGTCTAAACACTTTAATTTCTAAGGTCCACCGTTTTTGGGATATAACAATACAAATGTTTAAAGAGTTGGAACCAAGCACGTAGTTTAGTAGAACTCCTTTAACTCAAAAACGGTGGTCCTAAGAAATTAAAGTGTCCGTTTTTTGCTTAAAATCGCGAAAACCCATTTTTGTTGTTTTTTTGTTGTTCGATGGGGGCTTTTCACATTTCATTTAAAAGTAATGGAGTTTTGAACAATCCTACCATTTTCAGCCGGGTGGGAATTAGTGTAACATTACTCCTATTTTCTGGTCTAATTTGACCGGACTATTAATAATTAAAAGTTCTAAGTATGTTTAGATCCAGAAGCAATATAGAAATTGGAATGACAGAAGAAGAGGCTCAATATATTGACGCTCTACTGGAAACGCAGTATCAGCAACTCGGGAAACCTAAGCTTTATGAGTTTGTTAGTATATATATAGCAGTCAATATAATATTTTTCACTAGACATAGCCTTATCTTATCTTATCTTATCTCCTGCCTAACTTTTCGAGGATTACAGGCGTGATGTCTAGGCATCACATCATCATCATCATAAGTATGTGTATAGCAGAAAGGCTAAATCTTGAACAGATTACAGACAGAAATTCTGTCAAGAATTAGCCTTTCTGATAAACACATAATTATGATGCCATTGTTCAGACGATTTTTATAAATTTTATAATAGGTAATTACTCATTGGAATATTATTTAATAATTGGTTAAAGTAAGACTATACTAAATATATAAACTAAACGAAAGCTAACTGTCAGCAGTAAAAGCGCCCAAGAGACTGGCAGCGTTGCCGCGTTGTATGGCAACAGTACTTATTTAATTTTTCTTTATCTACTGTTGAATGTAGATCTAAAGGTAAAAGGATGAGCCCTTTTGCCTTTCCCAGTCACTCTTTTTTTTTGGATGTTGAGAATTTGGGAAATCATCAAAGGACGATTCGCTCCCTCTGGGCTGAGCGGAAGGGAGTCTCAGACTTCTACTGACTAATAATCACCCGCATGTTCCTTCTTCACCTTTTGTGTCCGGGCCGCGGTATTTTTTTCGACCAACCCGCAGCATCATCAGAGCAATAAAAAAAGGCATCTCCAGTAACCCTACGACCTAACGTAAACGTAGTTCATACCACTGAAATTCATAAATTTTGGCAACATCAGGTGGTGTCCGCTGTGGTGGTAATAACTGGACTTCTGCAGGCGACTGTCAGCACGTCGAAAATCATCGAGTTGATTGACGGCAGTCCTGAATTTCACTAGTATGTACCATTTAGCATCTGACTATTCCTAACTACTTTGGGGTCGGCTTTCAGTCTGACCGGATGCATCTGAACACCAGCATTTGACATAGAGCGACTGCTCATATTGCTATACTTATATAATATACTGCCCAGTTACTATCCCTTAGTAAAACTGGTTGTCTGACACTCGGGCTACTGACTGGAGTGACCTCTGCGCTGGTGCTGAGGTGGCGAATTTTTGGGTCAACAAAACATAGAAAAAATGTTGAACCATCTACATGAAGAAAAAGAACTTACTATTCTGTATGGGCATCACACTGACTATACTCATTACTGATTAGGTGTAGAAAGCTATTCGTCAGTTGCAATATATAACCAGTGTAAACTGTAAGGCTAGCTTCGAAACTCCATCCTATGCGGGGCCAGCCCATTGAAGAAGTGCTGACAACGGCAACCTGCGATCTACTGTGACGTCAAACCGGTACTTGGTCGTCTAATAAGACGGTTCACCACTACAGAAGACCGCACGTCTAGTCCAGGGGGGTAAAAATGGCCTTTTATGCAAATCATAATATGAATTGGGTTAAAAATCGTAAAATGGACTTTTTATCACAGTAACTGCGTCTGTGAACATTTTACGAATTTAAACAGAATTCAAATTATTTTCCTATTATAATGTATTTTTCTAAATGTTCACAGACGCATTACTATTATGATAGATCTATTTTACGCTTTTTAACGCAATTCATATTATGATCTACTAAAGTAGCCATTTTAGACCCCCAGAAGTCCAGAACTGATTAAACAGGTCCTCATAGTTTATAATTTAGGTATTGGTCTGATATTTATGTTTGTGAATATTTGCTTAATTCCAGTCACTACCGAGTCTCATCGCCATGTACCATGTGTGTGATAATACTTTTCATATTGCCTGTTAATTTGGACTTCTTGAGATATTTCAAGAAGCGAACAGGTGAATTTATTGTAAATCTTATTTTACATAGTCTGCAATCCAACCGGCACTATGCTGTGAAATCCATCTCGATTGTAAGTTCAACCGGACTCAGCGTGCCTGGCTCTTGGACTTGGAGACAGGCAACTCGAAGAGCCTGCACCAATACAAGAATAGACCCTTGGCACTGGCTGTCTGAAAGCTCGATACTTAGTCTTAGTTGGACAGACTTCGTAATTTGGAACATTGAGGGGAGCAAAACTTGAATGATCTCGTTAAATCATAATCTGTGCAGGATACAGGTAGATAGGATATATAGGTGTAGAATAGGATAAAGAAATTCGAATTTAAATTAAGCTTATAGTCCACATATAAGGACTCAATAAAAAAAATGAATAGCCTTATAGGTACCTAAGGCGCATTTCTGATTCTCTGAGCCACCCTTTTTGGTAGACATTGTCTTCGAAATTTTAGTTCTAGTTCTAGGACATGCCAGTTTTCTCAAGATATTTCCCAACGCCGTTTTATAGCTCACTCACTCTCATAGAGAGGAGGCCTGTGTCCGCAGTGTGCGCAGTGGAAACGTTATCGGCTAACTATATCCTTATGCGCCATTTTTGCTTACAGCCAGACTTCAAACAGGTGATATAGGTAGGTACTAACCTTGCAAACGAATAACATCGCATATCACACCGCCACGTGTTTCACATGAATGACTCTCAGCCATAACAAATAATCAATAACCCTATATTTAGATGGGAACCGCGAGCCGCTGCCCAGAACCCAAACCAAATCGTGTCTGAGTTGGAACATGGTGCAGAGGGAAATTCAATGGAGCATACCTATCATTATCGGTAAACTGACAGAAATAGATACCTACTTGTTTCAACATTATTTTAGGTTGAAGTACTGATTTGGTAGGTACCTACTTTGAAAAGTTTTAATGTAGAATCTGTAGGAATAAATAACTTGCTTGTGTCTGTTTGAATAAGTAAGTATCCAAAATAACAGTTGCTTACTAAATGTATAAATATTTACGGCACTTAGAACAAAAATACTTTTGTTCTGGAACGAAATTTTTCCATCACGATATTCTCAGTAGCATCCACGGAGTCTAGATTTGTGACAGGTTGATGGCAAAAAGACTCGGCCCCCTCAGACACGTCTCTAGCCCATGTAACGCCCGTGTGCAAATATAACCTTAGCGCCCCCTAGTAAGCACACGGTCAAAATGGAATGGGTACTTGAAGGACATCAAGTTACTACAAACTGTCAAACCACAATATGGCGTGGGTTGTTGCCGCTGGGGGTCAACCCTTATTTGGCCACATCTCTATTTTCATCATTAGTCAAGAAAGGTAGCAAAAAGACCAAATACTTTTTTTGGAATTTATTATTTTAAAGTAAAATTCTTTTTTTAATAGGTACAATTTCAAATAGCTAATAGCGTATTAATTTTGTCGTTCCGAAAATCTACAAAAACAGCGGGCGAACTCAAACAATTTTGGCACATCGGATAAATACTGTTACGACGGTCATCCAGAATCTTCGAGAAAGATCTGTAATAACTGTGTAGTACCTAGAAGAGGCAAGTACATTCTTTTAAGGTGGAAGCTCACATCTGGCCCGCGAAATTCTAATTTTCTTACGTTTTTGGCAATTTGCAGGCCAGTGCTTGGTTGTATGTTTATGAAAATTTGATTTGCGACTGTAAGACGTATGAAGTTACCGAATTATAACCATCAAAATTATCAATACAACCCTCCAAGTTCATTTTCATGTCAAGATTGATTTTTGCATGTAAAAGTCATTCTTTAGTAATTTAGTCGTCGTTCTTTAGTAGTTAGTAATTTCGATCCATATTCGGAATTTCTGATTCATATTACCTATATGGTCCATAATTATGATCCATATTAAGGTTAAGGCAATTCGCCGCCTGAAAGCCCATTCATCTGCAGGTCCTGATGGAATTCCACCGTTTGTACTGAAGGACTGCTTCGAAATATTTAAGAGAGCCGTTTCTTTATGTTCTATACGTACTTCGCCTTGCAAACAGCAACGTACCCGGCAGAGTGGAAAATATCACGTGTTACCCCTGTACCCAAGGATGCCTCCAGGTGTAGGTATATCCGGCTATTATCCCTAATTCTCTCACGGTCCGTATCAGATCCATATTATGATTCATACTCTGATCCATATATTATGATCCATATTTTGATCCATATTTTAATTCATATTATGAGTTTATGAGCAGTCCTTCAGTACAAACGGTGGAATTCCATCAGACTCTGCAGATGAATGGGCTTTCAGGTAGCGAATTGCCGCAACTGCGCAACTGTTATGTCAGCTGAGTCAATCTCATTACACCGTTACGTGAGGATTAGTTGGGTGGTTCTCCGAGGTCCCTAAAAAAACCTAGTTGTAGTTGTAGTCCTAGTTTGAAAAAAAAAAAAAAAAAAAAAAAACGCGGTCACACAGTCTTAATTCCTAACCTATTTAACATCCAGTCTTAGGCAAAATACAGAAATATTACTCTTTATTCATATATGCGTGAAATTTCAATATTAAAATAACGTTTATAAAAAAAAAATACAAAACGGGGGCAAAATCGGCGTTCCCGGCGTGTCACACTCTGTTCGTGCTCACGGAAAACTTTCACTACTTTTATATTTTATTCATTAGTATATAATGAAATACATCAAATTTATCATGTTTAACTGAGCTTTATAAATACCCAAGAACATTCATTTTATCTCATAAGTTACAATATTTAATAGACATTATGTCTCGGTCACACGATTTTGCTAGTTTATAAAAACCGTGTAAAATTGGACCTATCTCAGATCGCCAACTTCTTGCTAGATATTTTAGCTCCTAGGGTGCTCAGTAGTATACCGGAGTCAGTGGTGAGACACTTACGTTCCATTTATCTATAAATTTAATCGTAATTCTGAAAATTGTGAAATTTTCGTAACTTTCGTGGTCAAAATACAAGATAGTAGCTAACTTTCGTGGGGCGTTTTTTGTGAGTCGCAGATGCATTTACTCAATTGTGGCGTTTTATGTGTTTGTTTTTTTTTTTTTTTTTTTTATGTCATTCTGAAGGTTGACATAAAGAATGCCTTTAACTCTGTAAACAGGGATACCTTTTTGATGGAAACTAAAAAGGAATTACCTCAAATTTATAGTTTTCTTTGGCAATGTTACAGACACCCTTCCAAATTACTTTATCAGGACAATCTTTTGGAATCTGCTGTTGGCTGTCAACAAGGTGACCCCCTCGGGCCAGTGATTTTCAGCTTAGCTATTCACCCAATTGTTCGACAGCTAAATTCCAAATTTAACGTTTGGTACCTTGACGATGGAACTTTGGGAGGCGATGTAGACACTGTTTTAGATGATCTAAATTTCTTAAAAAACGAACTTCATTCCATTGGCCTAGACTTAAATCTTTCGAAATTAACTTTTGAGATTGTCTGGATTTTTTAAATTTGAATTTATTCTAAACATTTAAATGTGTATTTAATTTTATATGTTTTGAATAAATTCAAATATATATTTTATATATGTTTGTAATCTACTTTTAAAACCCTTTATTTTGATACCTTACTCGATGGTACCTAATAGTATTTTTTTTCAAATACGCGATTTGGTCCCCTTAATCCGCAATTTTTCTTTGTTTTTTAATTTTAATGTGTGGCACTCGCGCTTTCAAGGCGAATCTAACGACGTATATTTTATTTAAATCCCTTCATCCGTTTAGGAGTTATGAGGGAACAAAGAAACAGACATACACACATACATACATACACGCCAAACACATCAAACACAACCCTCCTTTTGGGCTTCGCCACAGTCGGGTAAAAAAGGTACCTAGTGAAGTACTTCAACCCCATTGATACTTTTTTCAGCCGGCAGCAGCACTCTACTCGAGTCCCTCAGGGATTCAAAAATGACCGAGGAGTTTGAGCTGTTCCTTCTGAACTTCAAAGGTTGGCCTGCGTCGGCTGTCGTCTTCATCATAGTGGTGTTCTGTAAAATACTCACAGAGTTCGCCTCTGACTTCTGTGTGGTCTACTCGCTGTTGCCTAGCATTGCTAAAGTGGTAAGTGGACTCAAGGCTCATCTACACAACTAGATATTTCGTTTATTTCAACATCAGTACTTTGCCTAATATATTTGGTACCGGCGTTGCATGTATTTTTCTTCTCAGTGACAGAGTGACCCCCTTCCTTGCAATGTCATCTCTCATGTATTCATCATACTACCTTTCTTTGATCTTCCCCTGCTCTTAATTTCATCTGCATTCAAACACAAAATTTAATATAATAATATATATAATATACGTTTAATTAGATGTATACAAAAGAAACGACGGATGGACTGTTGAAAGGATGATATGGCAAGAAATAAGGTGTCTGATGAAATGAGACTCCAAAATGACTTGTTTTAAAAATTCAGAAAAATTTTATTTCAAAGAACTAACCGAAATAACACGATGTGTGAAAAAAGTAATAAAATTGATCAGAAAACGGCTTAGTTTTAACTGATTTTAAATCAATTCTTAGACAAAGACAGCGCTATATAAACGTGACGTCATATTTCATTCCGCCATAGTAGCGTCACAGTTACTTTACGTAGTACAAATGGCCGTTTCGTGCGACAAGGATAGAAAGTGCCCCCACCATAAACTTTTACAGCGTGTAAGTACTCCATTTTTTTTATCGATATTATTACTTTTTTCACACATCGTGTTATTTCTAATAGGTCTTTAAAATATAATAATATTTTCGTGATTTTTTAATAGTCAAGAGCCAATTGGGATAAGAGTATGAGGATCGTGATAATGCAGGCACAAAACTCATTGGTCCGCATCACATGCCCAAAACTCACCTGGTGCCGCGAAATATTTCAAAGATTCGGTGTAACTAACCAACATTAGATATAGTCTAACTCTAAAATAGATAACATAATCTGATGATAGAGATAAGCCAGTAATCTACACGTACGTGTCTACTGCATCAGTGATGAACTGATGACTAATAAACTGTCCCTATTAAAGGCCCCTCTACACATCGGCAGACGTCATCTGCGGATGCATACGATACGCCGATGTGTAGTGTGTAGAGGTGGTGATTTGTTCGACTTCTGTGACTAAAAACCACCCATGTTCCTTCTTAGCCCTATATGTCAAGGAGGCGGTATTTCTTACAACATCCCGCAGCCACAACCATTCTCTTGGCCTTACCCCTTCATTTGGGGTTGCCACCGCATGTCTCTTTCTTCCATAATTCTCTGTTTCTCGTCATCTCATGAGACACCTCCTTTCTTACCATATCATTCTTAACACAATCCATCCATCGTTTCTTTGGTCTTCCTCTACTCTTAGGCATCCACATTTATATCCAGAACTTTTCTCACGATATTTTCCGACGACGTACTTTTTGTAAAAGTAATTAAACCTAAAAAAAATTAACGCTTACAGTTTTGCGGCACCTATTAAAAGGGCCATCGGTATTACGACATAATAAAAGTACAACACCGTTGTTGGCCCTTTAGCTGATATAGCTTTAGCACGTAGTGTGTGGCTTAGCTTAGCTTAAGCTGGCCCCCTAAGCTAAGCTACGCCACACTACGTGTCAAGCTATACTCGAATCAGCCAACCCAGTACATTTCCTTAAGGTGGAAGCTCACATCTGGCCCGCGAAATTCTAATTTTCTTACGTTTTTGGCAATTTGCAGGCCAGTGCTTGGTTGTATGTTTATGAAAATTTGATTTGCGACTGTAAGACGTATGAAGTTACCGAATTATAACCATCAAAATTACTAACTACTAAAGAACGACGACTAAATTACTAAAGAATGACTTTTACATGCAAAAATCAATCTTGACATGAAAATGAACTTGGAGGGTTCTATTGATAATTTTGATGGTTATAATTCGGTAACTTCATACGTCTTACAGTCGCAAATCAAATTTTCATAAACATACAACCAAGCACTGGCCTGCAAATTGCCAAAAACGTAAGAAAATTAGAATTTCGCGGGCCAGATGTGAGCTTCCACCTTAATTAATTATCATTGTCGATGTCGACATTAATTCTTCAAAGGAAAAACTTTTGCTAATAGAACTGCTTTGTCATACTACTAACTCTAATAGTGTCCTAATCTTGGAAGTATACATTCAATACAGGCTATCGCCGTCAAATTATCACCAATATGCGATTGATGGTAGCCAGACATGGTAACCAATCAAGGCATCAAGGAATACATACATGACCAGCCAGGTTATGCGGGTCTCTCATTGTACGCGAAATATGTTATGTCATGTTATACTGGATAGAATATAATCGATTGTCTGCTTGTTTAGAGTGTCCAGTGCAACATTAACCCCCACTGCCTGATGATGGCCGCCACGTCGGCCAGCTCCGTATCGTTCCATTTGGTGGTTGGCTCACCCGTCAACGCCATGGTCTGCGCTTATATGCACATCCCGCCTTGGAGAATGGTTAGTTCTCTCATCTGAAGGTCTGAACCCCCGCTCTCTGATGATGGGACCCACGCTGGCCAGATCGTTGCCGTTTTATGTGTGGCCAGATCGCCCGTTAACGCCATGGTCTGCGCTAATGTACATATCCATAATAATCCCTTAATAGCGTACGCGGTCTTCTGATCGAAAGCAGGACTGCTGACTAGGACTGCTGGCCTTGCGTCCTGGGTTCGATTACCAGATGGATTGCTATATTGTCTTGTGCGACAATTTCTGGTATTGTGGATTCGCGTACTCAGCCTATTACATTTTTGCTGCTTGAGTAAAAGTTGACTGCGACATCCGTATCCACAATGCGAAATACGACATGTCCAAAAATTTAATAAAATAAAGGGTGTAAAAGTACCCTTAACGAAAACGAAGGGCACTTGTTCTCCCCACCTCTGCGATCATTTTTTGGTTCTAGACCATACCTGGGAACGCCCCCCTAGTTACGAAGATATTGGGGGTCAAACTTCGAAATTTTGCACAGCTGTTTTTGTAAATACTAGTTTTTCAGGTTATAACTTTACTTAAACTACATCTATAACCCGTTTACTATTCAAAGCATCCACTAGCACAATGTTTTGAGAGTGCTACATTGACCATTACCTACCGTAAAATGTGATTTCTGACCCAAAAAAAAAGTCGTTTCCCAGCAAAGTTTTTGCGTAGGGTTACTTAGTTTGATGTACAGAATGCTTGGTTGACGTATTGTGAAGGGTTAATTTACTTCCTGTATACCCTTTGCGATATTTTATTTCACCGTTTTGTGATGGGGGACTAACTAACACAGAACAGAAAACTACTTAGTTATATTTTATTGATTCTCATTATATTGGAATCCAATGAAAGGGTTTGCTGAGAAGAACAACAGAAATAAAAAAATCTTTTTTTTTTAACTAAGTACAATATTTTATTTCAGCACAGCATGATGATGTGGTCATTGTACTCATATAATTGTCGATCTTTACCTTCAAATATGTCGATAACATGGCACTCTGGAGTTCTATGTTACTACACATTTTTTGTTTGTCTAATGTCCTCTATCCATGCATCATTTCATGGTGGGCCGCTATTTAGAAAAAAAAAAACAAAATGGCGGTGGGTCGATATGCCAGCTTTCATACAAAAAACTTCAAACCCCTTTTTTTTGTGGGAAATCATCAAATAATCCCTCCCGCTCTTGGGCAGAGCGAAAGGGAGTGTCAGACTTCTATAACTGACTAAAAACCACCCATGTTCCTTCTATGTCGAGGCCGCGGTAACTAGTGTACAACCCGCAGCCCCAACGGTCGTCGGCCCTTGCGGGAAGTTCAAACCCCTTTGTTTCTCTCCTTGACAGATGTACGGCGGGATCGGTCCCTCACTGATAGCAATCGTGGTGGTCTGGTTCACAGTGGTTGTCTGGTCCACGGCCATATGGACCGACATCTCGCTCAACCCCGAATGGGCCGATGTCAACATCTTCTCGGCATTTAAGAAAAGGGTGTAGTGTATAAGTAGGTACAGGTGGGTATTTTAGGTGCTTGTATGTGTTACATGTTAATAAAGTTTTATGTAAGTATTCCTTGTATGGTTTTTCTTTTATTTAACACAGATTTGAAGTTCTTGATTTTCAAATTCCATAAATTCGATGCTTCAACGCGCTCGTGGAGACCAACCCTGGATATTATTGGACTTGTTTGCTGATGAATGGAAGACGATATAATGTTAAAATAGTTGTAGTTCTGTGAAAAGAGCGAGTAAAAGGATACCTACTTAATTTAATATTAATGGTCAATGTAAATGTAATAAATAATAAGTCTCAAAGGGCTCGAGGAAATCCCCATTTAGCCTTCCGAACTCCCCTATTATTAGGAATACAGTACTTCAATGTATTGGTCGGCTAGGCCAAGTCCCCATTTTTATTTTTTGGGGTGGTTAAACCACCTATATTCCTTCGTAGCCCTTGTGCCGAGGCCGCGGTATCTCTTTCGAACAACCCGCTGCCCCGACGGTAGCATAGGTCCCCTTAAACAATAAGTTAAGTTCGCTGCGAGATATTTTTAGCAGTCGTTACAGGTGGTCGTCAGTGGCCTGAAAGTGTGACAACCAGTCTTACCAAAGGACACGGTATTTACCCAGTACAAACTGAGTTGTGGAGGTCAGATAGGCAGTCGACTCATGTAAAATTCTGGTATTCAGCTGCAACCGGTTAGACTGAAGCCGACTCCTACATAGTTGGGAAAATGGGAAAAGGCTTGGAAGATGATCAGGTAGGTGTTTAAAAAAAACGATGAATATTTGCAACATATTATTTGTTTAACAACACATTCCTTCAAATCACTATTTACAAAATGAGCACATTACGTACATATATATTTTGGTATTATAATTATCTTTTATATGTTACCCTACCAACCATCATAACAATTTTTCAGTAAGTTAAATTGTCTGGTCGCAGTGAGGACAAAATATTTGTAACAAAAGGGTTTGAACTTTTTTTGTATGGAAGCTGGCATATCGACCCACCGCTATTTTGTTTTTTTAGAAATCGCGGCCCACCATGAAAGTGGTATGCATGGATAAAGGACATAAGACGAACAAAAATATCTAGTAACATGTTACTCCAAAGTGTCACGTTATCGAGATATTTGAAGGTAAAGATCGACAATCATGAGTACAAAATTGCGGACAGGTTGATATCCAAGATTTGGCAACTGGGTATTTTTGGTGTTTAAAAATCACCTTGGAAAAATAGCTGAGACAACAGAGATACTTACTAATCTTTAATTACCAATATAGGTACTTACACAAACATTTGGCATAAAATATCGAAAAGCTACAGTTTGTAGAAAAGCTTCATTATAAAATTGTATAAATATTTTGCAGGTAGGTATATAATAAGGTCCAATTCTGCATCGTTAAACTATTTTTAATGTACAGTCACGAGCAATAATATGTATACACTTGGCCAAGTTCAAACGCAAATTTAAGTGAGATACAATTGCAACTTTGAAAAATGAACTACTTTATGATGATATGGTTCCAAAATATTAGTTTCGTTTCGTAACATGAAAATAAAATCATTACAGTAGGGGAAAATTGCTTCTAAAGTTTGCAAAGTGTATACAAATTGGTGCGGCTGACTGTACTTTTGAATGTAAGCAGGTTTTTGTATATTGTACATAATATCATTGTAATCTACAGCGTATAATTATGAACACATCGATTTAAAACCCATTGACAATAATCATCAGAGTATTAGATGACCATTCACTAGGATCATTATTAGTTTTAGATCAAGATAAATCTACAAAAACGACATTAACTAGTGACCTCACTGAAAAGTATTTACTGCATAGAGGAGCTACAGTTCTCGACATCAGAGATAAGGTCGGATGTTAAAAACACTGTATTTGTACAGTTGACTGTAAAATTGTATACCCATGCAATTTTACTTTAAGTGTCTATTTTCCTGTGAAGGTTTATAGTTGATAACTAGTTTACGTTAGGTGGCGTCATTTATTTCGCGCTTCACAAGATTTTATTTCTTAATTGCCCATGCATTTTTGAAGGTACATCAAATGTTATGCTTCGGATGTCGAAAGTTCTGTTCGAACTTAGTGGCGGCTCTGAAGTTAGCTGCGTGTTGAAACGGTCTGCGCATTATACAGTCATGACGTTGCTGATACCTAAAATTCTGTACTGCGCACGTTACGATTTCCTCATAAAGAAGTAAAACATTAATCTCACTCCAGAGCGAAGAAGAGATTGATACTATACGTAGGAAGAAGCTCCGTTTGGTGGAGGTGTAAAAAATCACATTAAATTAGTTTTTAAAAGAGCTCCTTTATTTGCAATGTACGCAAAAAACATTCACACACACACGCAACTAATAATAATTACGTCTAATTTGCACTTTTTCACACACTTACATAAAAATGCATCACAATATTATTTTAGTCTCACAATAAAAGCACACTTTGTTCTTCATTGACTTAATTAACGCCCTTATTAGTTATATTTACTAAGGAAGCCTTATAGTCATTTCACAGTCGTTTAACCTTTGACAGAATCAATTCAACGTCAACCTAATTGTGACATGAATAAGGATTAGGTTACTGTAATTTTGTCAGTTTCAGAAACCTTATTTTACCGAGCATAAAGATCAGTTTGATGTTGACAATGATTCAGTCATTAGTTAAATTACTGTGAAATGACTGTACATGGAATATTTTACAGAGGAAAATGTCCAAAAATAAATAAATATTTTCTTTAAATAAAGACTTCCTCTACACATAATAGGATCCATTCTCGAAGTCCACACACACGATTCACACATAATATTCTACACGGTATTAAAACTAGGAACACCCCTTTACATGGGGATTTTAAATAAACATATTTGAAATACACCTTCACGTAAACATTTTCTATATAAAATATATTTTTTGTTGGTTTCACACTCGCAAACGTTATTTGGTAAACGTTTCATGAGAACCGGCTGAATAGTTTTCACCCAACTGTGGTGAGGAGGGAGGGTAATGTTATTGGTATAAAATCAATGTTAACTTTTCTCTAATACTTGAGATTCTTAATGTTTCGGTATGTTTAGTACCACCGACAATTTTGCTTCTCATATTAATAGAAATAAAAATTATCTTTTTAAAAATAAATAAAAACTTCAGCCCCCTATCACCCTCTTTCTCTACCAAGTGAAAAAACTTTACACCATTGACATACGACATATATCATAAATATCAATGCCATTATCAATCATGTTCTCATAAAATCCGTTGCAAATGTACAACTGTATATAAATCCTCACCCGCTTTATTCCGTTACATAATATATATAATTATGTACTATTAAATAATGGTAATATATTTAAGCATTATTATTGTCCCAGTAGGCTGGATTGTGTAGGCACAAGGTTTTGGCCACGATTTCGTAACTTAGTATACAGTTGGATATAATTTTTAAATGTAAGAGCAACTAAACATACAATCATGTCTGTATCTATGTACTCCATAGTACACCAACATTCCGCCAGTTATGATATGTCTTATGTAATAAGGTATGGCCTTATTGATATCAACGGGGAGCTGCGACTGAGAAATTTCTGGTGAGAAAACCAAATAACTCTTTGCCCGATTTTGCATTCATACCCAGGACCTCATGGTCAGCAGTCGAACTTGCGAGCACTAAGCCAACGAAGCAGCCTGCCGACTTATATATTTTTTTTTTAAATTCTCTCATGTCCTGTCATACAAAAATACCGTTAGGTTATATCTCTTAATTACCATTATATAAATTTCCCCTTAAAAACTTTGCTAGTCATTTTAAATTATATCCAGCTGTATTAAAAATATATAATATGTATTTATATTGTTATTTGTTATGTATATATTTTGGCAATGTACTTAGTCGGTGGGGCGACTGTCATACTCCACATACATACTTAAATGCTGTTTTATTATTATTTATCATATAATATGCTTTTATACTGTAGAAAATACAAAAATATTATTTTTATTTATCAATGCCTTATTGACAAAGTCGCTAAATATGGCGGTTTATTATAAATAGCACCTTTTTCGAATAAGCACTAAAAGCCAAATATATTGGTAAAAAAAAAAAAAATTATACACAATCACTGCAGGATTGATAAAAATGCATAGATACACAAAACCCCTTTTTTTTCATTATTTTAAGTACGCAAAAATAAGTAAATACTTATCTTAAATTCAGACCAAAAATATTAAGCGACCTCACCAATTATTTTATATGATTTACATTGATCTATGTTGGCAACATTGAATAGTACAGATAATATAGGCCAATCACCTCAAACTGGGTTCTGTCTCAAAACAAGACTTAAAAATATATTTTCACACTGAGATTGCATTAAATAAAATAAAAACTAAGGAATTTCCCTTAGTTTGAAAATGATACAAAATGGCACATACCTGTACATCATTCTATCTTTGTAAAAAGTCTAGCACATAGCCATTAAAACCCCTTCACATATTAAATTACCTATTTTAGTAAGGTTTAACTTGTTAAAGGCTCGTAATTACATGAGATGAAACCTGTACTATTGCTTAATTTTGGTAGTGTACAATTAAAGTTCGGAAGGGTAGTTAGGGCTGCGTAAGTAGCACTGCAGTTCAAAGTAGCGTTTTTGTTGGCCAGTAGAGCTGTGCTGTTGGTCAAATGTGAGGTTGGAGCCTCGAAGGGGAAAATGATTGAGCCCCATGTGGGGTAGGCGCCCCATACGATTAGGGTGGTGATGATTTTCGGGCCTATTCCGCCGACAGCCTGGAAAGAAACAAGATTATTTTAGTTAGTGTGTGTTTTTTTTAATGTAGTCTATAATTAATAACACCAAAGCGGAATAAGGGTGTGTCTCAGACCACAAAATGAGATTTGTTGATGTCGGTGTCCGCATTTTATACCTTGATAACCAGTCTCATTGCGTTGTCGCGTTTTAGACAGAGTTGCAGGCGCCAGTCAACCCGAATGATTTTGGTTATACCGACTTTAAAGGTTAAAACATTGTTATATCAGTTAGATAACGTTGAAATCGCCTGCTTATCGCAGTCAGGTCATTGTTCGTGGTTCAAGCAGGTTCGACTAACACACGATTGTTCGTACATCTTGGTCTTAAGCATTTGAAGAGAAATTCTCTACTAAGTTTCCTCTAGTTTTTTGTCGGTATACTGTTTTTGAAGGTTTAAAATATATTGACCAATACAAGCCACGATAATTTCTTGTTAACAGGACATTATAATAAAGTACTCACCATCTTAGAAGTAGGTATATGCGCGACGCCAGCGACGATCGCATTGGGCGGCGTTCCCACGGGCATGTGGAAGGCCATGGAGCAGGCCAGTGTGGCCGGAATCATCAGGTAGCGAGGGTCGATGTGGAGTACTCGGGCCTGGGGATAGAGGAAATGGTTGAATGTCGTTTCTTAGATATTTTGTACAATTCAGAAAAACTGAGACCCGTCTCAACCCGGTCCTACATTAATGACCTCTAAAGCTGCGAACTTTGGCTCTAGCTTTTAATTAAACTGTGACATTTTGTGATAAAAAGTACTACGCAAATAGTCAGAAAAAAGTAAACAATATTGCTATTAGTCCACTATAATTTTCCACTGTGTGTTTAATTTTTCATCGTCCTTCCCAGATCTCACTTATTTACTTTGGCTCAATGATCTGTCAAAAACACAGAATCGAGAAACAAAGTAGAGACGAGATTCACACCCCTTCAATAACTCTCGTACTCATAAAATTTAAGTTACCATATTAGCCAACACAGGCAGTATAAGATTAGCGATGGCGACGTTGGAGGTAAACTCCGTGATGAACTGTGTGACCAGCACGACGACTAGTAGCACGAGGGAGTGGTTGAGGCCCTGTAGACCTTCCAGCGATGAGCCGATCATGGACGACAGGCCGGTGGCCTTGCTGCCTTCCGCGAGGGCGAAGCCACCACCTGTGGGGGAAAGGGAAGATTCGAAATGATGAGTCATTGGACGTTTTCAGGTGTGTGACTGAGCCTGCCGGGGCTGCGAGACTGTTCGAAAGAGATACCGCGACTACGGAAAACAAAAGGCCACTAAGGAACATGGGTGCGTTTTAGTCAGTATAAGTAAGACACTCCCATCCGCTCCGCCCAGTGCGGGATGAGTCATTAGATGATTTTCCATCCTCAAAAAAAATAAAACATGATTGAAAGAAATCACGCCCTGTAACAGCAGTATATTTACTTATGCTGTTCTTGTAAAACTGAATTGACGATTAAATAAAACACATGAAATAAAAAAAAAAACATTAAATTGTAGATTCCAAGAACCATGTCTTGAGTACTCTTGAGATAATGGCATGGCGGTATTTCTGGAATATTACTGAAATTTTCATAAGCATTTTTGGAGAGAGAAAAAATACTAAAGGCGTCTAATATTAAAGATGTGTTCTTGGAAGTTCTTTTCATCTCTGTGTGATGGTAGTTTGTGTAATACTCACCAAGTAGGAAGAGTAGACCCCATGGGATCTTTTCCTTGAGGATACCCCAGGTCACAATGCTGGCTGAAGGCTTAGATGCTGCCAGTTCTTCGTCTGTAAACATTACAAAAATATTGACATGTTAAATCTGTCTTTCCTCTTGTATTTGTAATTTTAAGACATGCATTATTTCGCTTTCGCTCTTTTCTGTTACAAAATATGTAGGAGCCATAAGAGTAATTACATAGTTTGTGCGATACTAATCCTTATTAGTATCGCACAAAGTACTCTTACGGCTTACTAATGTCCCACAAATAAATAAAATAAATTAAAAATGTTGACTTCCGCGTCATCTAGCGGGAAAATGGGAGCGAGCAGTAGGGCTATTGCGTATCTTTTAAATGACAGTGGCTAACCTATAGTGCATATCAATTACTGTCAAATGGTTCCATTTTGTACTTAACCATAACCAATTTGACAGTTAATCTATAGACAATATGATAGCCACTGTCATTTAAAAGATACGTAATAGCCCTGCAGAGCGTAGTATGTAACAATAGTGTACTTACATGATGAAGAGGCAGAGAAGAACTTGATGAAATCAACGGACATCGGCAGAATGAACATGAGAATGACAATAAACATAGAAGTCACGCCGTCCTTCACTTTCCTGTGACAAAGAAAACAAACTTGGGTTAATCACACTAATATTATAAAGCCGAAAGTTTGTAAGTGTGTGAGTGTGTATGTTTGTTACTTCTTCACGCAAAAACTACAGATTTGGATAAACTTTGGTACACAGATAGTTTATAATCTGGATTAACACATAGGATGGTTTTTATCCCGATTTTATCTTCCCGTGGGATAATTTTAGAATCGTAGCGGGCAAAACCGCTGGCATCAGCTAGTATTAAATAATTAATAATTTTAATAAAATAATATATCTATATTTAAATAATATTATGTCATTAACAGCATATTAGTATTCCCACTGCTGGGACACAGGCCTTCTCTATTTGAAAGGGAATGGGCTATATCTAGTTATCTACCACGCGCGCTCAGTGCGGATTGGTAGATGTCACATGCACTATAGGAATTTCTCCTGTATCGTGGGTGCGTTCAGAAACATTTAAACTGACATACACAAATACCCAGACCCGAAACAAGTATCTGTAGGACATACAAATATTTGTTCCGTTTGGGGATCGAACCCGCGAGCCGCATCGCAGCAGTCCAATCGCTCAGCCGCTGCACCAACCGTGTCGTCAATACTATGAAAACCACGAAGTGTTAGAAAAATCCAACTAATATTATACATGTGTGTGTGTTTGGTACTCAATGACGCAAAGATGGTTGATTGGAACTGGATAATGTTTAGCAGACAGATACTTTATGACCTGGATTAACACATAGGATACTTTTTATCCCGGTAAACCAGTCCAAAGTAGACAAAGACGTGGGCAGAAGCTACCATTTACTATCTGTAACTACCCACTAAGTATCTAACCCACCTAGTAGCCCAAATCTGTGTTGTTTTATGCTATACTTGGAAAAATAAGCAGCTTGATCTTAACTTACATGTCGGTGAGAACGTTAGCCCATCCGGGCATGAATCCAGGGCTGCGGAAGATGTAGAGGAACACAGCCAAGATGAACAGGAGACCGGAAGCCTGCGACAAAAGATATACATGTTAGTGTTGGTTCAAGGAGTGTAGCTGGAGGAATAGGAGTTTCTTGATCGACGACTCGTACGCGAGAATTTGGCTAGGGATTGTTTTGATAGATTAGACAGATATTCATTTTCATTACAAAATTTTTAAGCTTCTAGAAGTCCCTGTCTGTGTTCTAATTTGCAGCTTGAGGCGAATGTCTTATTGTACTACTATAAATGCGAAAGTGAGGAATATTTTGTTACTCTTTCACGCGCAAACTACTGAACTGAAGTGGATGAAATATTGCTCACAGATACTTTACAACCTGGATACTTTTTATGCTAGTTGTTCCGTGGCACAATAGCTGAACTCCTTGCGAGCGAAGCCTCAGACATGCGCTAGTTTCTCATACGTCATCGTAACTTGATTGATAATAAACTTACCTTTTCGTGGAAAGTGGTAGGTCCAAGATTCCTGTACTGTTCTTTTATAACTTTCATTGTTGTCGTTGATCCCGACGACGCCATGTTTACTTTCTTGGCAGCTGGGCTGTTTGGCCTGCAGAAATAAAATATGTTATGATATACCTACTACCTTTTTTTTTTTTTTTTTGGTGGGTGTAAAATCATCGAATAACCCCTCCCGCTCTTAGGCAGAGCGAAAGGGAGTGTCAGACTTCTACTGACTAAAAACCACCCATGTTCCTTCTTCGCCCTCTATGTCGAGGCCGCGATAACCAGAGGACTACCCGCAGCCCCGACAGGCATGATATACTACCCTGGAACTACAAACTATGCTCCAAGAACTGAGTACGGCCAGCTCTAGGATGGGTCTTACTATGAATCGGTCCAAAACCAAGATTATGACCAACAGCACTAAGCGTAGGGTTGAGGTAGATGGGCAGGAAATACATTATGTCGATGAGTATATCTACTTGGGCCAGTTAGTATCTTTCGAAAACAGGCAAGAAAGAGAAATCGATCGCAGAGTCGAAAACGCCTGGAAAAGCTACTGGTCCATGAAGACGCTAATGAAGGGCGATCTTCCGGTCTCCCTGAAGCGCAAACTCATCGACATGTGCATTCTGCCCGTCCATACCTACGGTGCTCAGACATGGTCTCTCACCGAGACTCAGAAGTTCCGCCTTGGAGTATGCCAAAGGGCAATGGAGCGTAGCAATTTGGGTGTCAAAAGGCAAGATAGAATTCGAAACACCACGCTGCGCTCCAAAACGGGCAAAGTGGACGTTGGCAAGAAGGCTGCTAGGCTAAAATGGGATTGGGCGGGTCACGTCTGCCGCATGCACGATGACCGCTGGGCAAGTCTCAACACGATGGCTGCCGGAAGATGGACGGCGCCGCCGAGGCCGGCCGCGAAAGAGGTGGCGAGACGATCTGGACGCGCACCACGAGGGTTGGTTTAAGGTGGCTCAAGAAAAGAGCACTTGGAAGGATTTGGGGGAGGCCTTTGCCCAGCAGTGGGACAGTACAGCCTATTAAAAAAAAATATGATATCTATATATATAAAAGAAAGTCGTGTTAGTTACACTATTTATAAGTCAAGAACGGCTGAACCGATTTGGCTGGAAATTGGTGTGGAGGTAGCTAAAAACCAGGAGACGGACATAGGATAGGTTTTGTTCTTTTTTTTTTGGGTAAGTAGATAGTTAGGTTGTAGGTATGTAGTACGTAGGTAGGTAGTATTTAGGTAGGTAGTAGGTAGGTAGGTAGTATTTAGGTAGGTAGTAGCTAGGTAGGTGGTAGGTAGGTAGGTAGTAGGTAGGTAGGTAGTAGGTAGGTAGGTAGGTAGTAGGTAGGTAGGTAGTAGGTAGGTAGGTAGTAGGTAGGTAGGTAGTAGGTAGGTAGGTAGGTAGGTAGTAGGTAGGTAGGTAGTAGGTAGGTAGGTAGGTAGGTAGGTAGTAGGTAGGTAGGTAGTAGGTAGGTAGGTATGTAGGTAGTAGGTACGTAGTAGGTACGTAGTAGGTAGGTAGTAGGTACGTAGGTAGTAGGTAGGTAGGTAGGTAGGTAGTAGGTAGTAGGTAGTAGGTAGGTAGGTAGGTAGGTAGTAGGTAGGTAGGTATGTAGGTAGTAGGTAGGTAGGTAGGTAGGTAGGTATGTATGTAGGTAGTAGGTAGTAGGTACGTAGTAGGTAGGTAGTAGGTACGTAGTAGGTAGGTAGTAGGCCGGTAGTTGGTAGGAAAAAGGGCATTGCAAGGCATGCCGGGTTCAGCTAGTACTACACACATCAAAAGTGTCTAGGGATCAAGCATTTTTATGCGGATTTCTTGAGATTGAGATGTGGCTTTGTAATAAATTTATGATTTTATAAATTTATATGGATCCTTTTTGGTGCATTTCATAATTTGAATCAGGAACTGTGAATCAAATTCGAGTAAAAGATGAAAATCAGCTGTCAATATTTTCCCTATAAAAACATACAACGCATTGAAGACATTATTAGTGCTACTGTTTCCCTACTACTGATTAAAACCAACGTTATTATGGAGCGGCGACGTCATTTAAGCAGGGAAGAAATGCTCAGAGCCGTGGGAATGATAGAAGCTGGTTCCCGGCAACGTACTGTGGCTTTAGCTCTGAAAACAAGTCAGAGTGTTATCAGTCGACTTTGGACACGTTACCGAAGCACTGGTACCGTGGCTGAGCGCCATGGAGGACGGTATCGCTGCACCACACGGAGACAAGACCTATACATTCAAATCTTAACTCGAAGAGCTCCAACAATAACCGCCATGATGTTAGCCGTGAGGCTTCATCACTCTTCAGGGAACTTAATTAGCGTCCAAACAGTCAGAAACCGCTTGCATGAAGTGAACCTTCATTCCCGAAGACCGCTACGGGTACCACCTATAGCAATGCACAATCGTAGGATTCGATATCAATGGGCTCTTGAACACAGAAATTGGGCAGAAGAACAATGGCGTTTCGTGTGCTTTTCTGATGAGTCTCGTTTTGGTATGAGACCGGATACAAGACGTATACGACACTGGAGAACCCCTGGACGCCAACAGCGATTAAAATCCTGCCAGGAAGTCCATCCTTATAGTGGTGGAACCATCATGGTATGGGCGGGTATTTGGATCGGCGGAAGAACTGAGTTGATTTGGATCAGAGGCAACCTCAACGCTCAAATTTATGCTGAGACGATTGTATCAGACGTCATCGTTCCTCTACAAGTGCAAATCGGTCCCTTATTTCAGTTAATGCATGATAATGCACGACCGCACACCGCAAGAGTTGTAAGACAGACTCTCGCCGCAGCTAACATCAATGTCCTGCCCTGGCCAGCTCAGTCGCCAGACTTGAACCCGATTGAGCATGCATGGGATATGCTACAGAGAAGAGCTCTGCCGAATATGGAGGGTATCCAGTCGCAAGAAGACCTTTTTTTTGTTGTTGCAACGAACATGGGCGGCCATTCCACAGCGTGATTTGGATGAACTCATTTAGAGTATGCCAAACCGATGTTCTTGTGTTGTTAGTGTTCGCGGTAGAAACACGGATTATTAATTGTTTAAGTTACCCAATAAAATTTTAAAGAAAACTGTTATTTCAGTCTTTTTTTCGAACTTTAATGTTAGTGGTTCAAATGACAAAAATCCCTTTATTAAGAAAATGGCAAATTTCTTTATTAATGCAAAGGTGACTTGGTTTATCGTTACTGTGACAAACGAAAACACTTTATTTGATAAATCCTTAAAGAAAATTTTAATTAATATCAATCAGGAGAAAAGTTATTGCAAAAATATATGTTGATCCCTAGACACTTTTGATGTGTGTATATACATAGATGTATGTCAACTGACTTCATCGTTGGCCTACAAGCCGCAAGAAGAACTGCAAAGCATAGGTTCTTTTGGGGGGGGCGGGGGGATCATCAAATAACCCCTCCCGCTCTTGGGCAGAGCGAAAGGGAGTGTCAGACTTCGACTGACAAAAACCACCCATGTTCCTTCTTAGCCCTATATGTCAAGGCCGCGATATCTCTTACAACATCCCGCAGCCTCGACGGGCGTCGGCCCTTGACAATCTCTTAAGGCGCGCGTGGAACACGAACGCGCCGTCGTCACGGCCTGTCGTCGTCATAAGACGGACGGCGAGCTAGCCCATCACTCACCGTCCACAGGCCCGCGTCTACGGTGCCCGGAAGCCGTCACGTGGCCCCCAACGCCCGGAGCGTCTCCCGCGGCGGCTGAGACGTGAGGTTCTCTCCCTCTAGCCAAGAACCCTGAATGTGTGACCGGTTGATGGCAATAAGCTTACCGCTTTACAAATGCGACTTAAATATAAATCGCAATTCACTTGAAAGTAGCCAGATGGACCTATGATTTTTGCTTATAACAATAGGGATGTTCACTGACTTAAAAAAAATGTGATTCTATTTAATACGTCTGTTAGATTATCGAAAAATATTGGATACGTATTTTTTGTTTTATCAAATCAATAAAAATTAAAGAAGGTGAAACGCGTCAAAGATTTGAGTTGGTTGGTGACGTCACAGACCGCTAAAAATATCATAGTAATGTCTTAGAGTATGACGTCACACGAATTTTCAAAGCACCGTATCGTCTTCATTGTTTGTTTACGTGAAAAAAGAAAAAATACGTGTTCAATATTTTTTGGTAATCTATATGACGGACTAATTAGATTTTATTTGTTAACTACCCCATTAAAAAAGGTAACACACCTGAACATGCCCATGAAAGTGACCTGCAGAGCGAACCACACCAACAGCTGCATGATGAGCATGGGCGGCGTACTGTACGCCATGAACCAGAAGAAGTTCACTGAACTACCGTATTCGGGGAACTCGCTGGAACAAAAAAGTAATTACATGTTAATTTGATGACACGGTTGGCGCAGTGGCTCAAGCAATTGACGGCTGCGCTGCGTGTTGCGGGTTGGATCCCCGCACGGAAGAAATATTTGTATAGCCTACAGATAGTTGTTCCGGGTCTGGGTGCTTGTGTATGTCAGTTTAAACGTTTGTGAACGCACCTACGATACAAGAGAAATTCCAAGTGCGGGGCAACGTTTAAAAAAAAAATATTATACAGGGAAAGAGGAGCCTCGTGGCTAAAAATAATAGCCGCTTGGTTCGATCGCCAGGTTAAACAGCGCTTGTCTGCGTTCGTCCGCGGATAGGTCATCGGCCATTATTCGGTTTTAAAACTTCAATACCTTCTCGACCCAAAATGTTTGGCGAATTTTGTTTTTTTTTGGCAATTTTGTTAGTCCCATGGAACATGAACTTTCTGGTAAAAGTAGTACAACAAAGTTTTATTTCGATACGACATCAGATGTAGGAAAAATTTACAACCAAGATCTGATTCCATTGTTTGTTATACTTTTAAGTGAAGCTAATATTAATAGCATGTTAAAAATGTTAAAATTTACAGAGCAGATATAATTATAATTAAAAATATTATAAGGAAAGGGTAATGTTTTTTTTCTAGTTTAGTTTAATTTTAACAAACTAGTGATTGGATTTTCCTTTGGGCGTCTAGCGTCTATGTTAGGAGAAATAGAAAAAGAATATGTACAAAAAATAAACTTACGAGTCAAAGATTCCTTTGAAGGCGGAGTTGGTCGCAGTTCCAACGAGAGTCCCGCATCCTCCCAGTGTGGACGCGTACGCTATACTCAAGTAGTAGCAGATTGTTATGTCACTCGGTATTGGTGCTCTGAAACGAGACGAACGCGTTTTGATCATAAAATAAGGGAGTTTTCTTGTAATGTATGTTGGGATCAGATCAGAATTGCCTCATTCCGAGATGTTAGACCCTGCTTTTTATAACAAAAAAATGTGATTTTTCGGTATTCATCCCTAACAGCTAAAAAAAGAGGCGTCAATTAGTTAGCCAACATTTGGAGATATTTCTAAATGTATGGAGGTCCTTGTACACTGTACTGAAAAATGAAGAAACATTGCATAAAACAGTTTTCAACTGACCAATGGTGGCATTATATCGTCGCGGCGCCTGACAAGTACCATAATACTCCTAATATGTGACTTTTGTAAGGTTTTAAGATCTCACCAAAAATACAACGAGCTGCGAGGTTGCGGAGTAGAAGATTCGGTTTCTACAAAAGCAGCGTGAAGCGGAGACGAGAGGAGATATGCAGAAATCGGCCAATCACATTAGTTAACATCTGGACTTCGTCCTTCCTGTGATTGGTCGAATTTGGCACATCTCCTGTCGTTTCCAGGCGGAGAAGAGCACCTCCGCTTTGGCGGAAACCAGGCCAGTTTTTTTATTGTGCTACTGTTTGTTTAGCAGAAAAAAAAATAATAGGAGAATTTGTTATTTTATTTCCGACTAGCGGACGTCACGCGGTTTCACCCGCGTAGTTACCGTTCCCGTGGCAATACGGGGATAAAAAGTCACCCGGGGATAGTGTAGCTTCCCAACGGTGAAAGAATTTTTAAAATCGGTCCAGTAGTTTCGGAGCCTATTCGTTACAAACAAACAAATCGTTCCTCTTTATAATTTTAGTGTAGATGAAAAGTTTCGTTTAGAAACTTTAGAATTATGTACTTAATTCATAGCAACCGTCTGTTTTCCACCCAGCATTAAAAAAAAAACATTAAACTCACTCTTCATCACCAGTCTTAGAAACCGCTTTGGTATCCTTGCCATTCTCTGCCGGCGGGTTCTTCTTCCTGTTTATATACACTTCTCCAAGTCCTTGCTGTGAATTAAATTACAAACTCATTAATAGGGTAGCTAACTAAAAAAATCTAATTAGTCCGTCAGATAGATTTCCAAAAAATATTGGACACATATTTTTTCTTTTTTCACGGAAGCAAACAATGAAGGCGATACAGTGCTTTGAAAACTCGTGTGACGTCATATTCTAAGACATTGATATGTAATTTTTTTGCGTTTAGTGACGTCTCAAACCCCCACTCAAATCTTTGACGCGTTTTATCTTCGTATAATATAATATTTACCTGTTCTAATACTTCTAATATGGCCTCAACGATGGGTACCATCATGGTCGTGGCAGCAGCGTTCGACACCCACATGGATATGAACATAGTCACGAAAGTGAGTCCAAAATTCAGTCTGAAAAAAATTAATAATATGTTGCAGTGAAAAAAAAATTAAGAATTTTATTATCTTTATCTCAATAAATTTTAGGTACTATATGTATATACGAAGTTAAATCAATTTATTGGACTCGCACTGCGGTGCGGCAAATCAAATCTTATCTATGAAGTTCCCACCAGTATACTGGTACTTGCACCGGGTCTGATTGATTATGTATATCTTGACCGCCACTATACAAGAAAAAATCTTTGTTATATACGGCTGGTATACGCAACTCTACGTCCAAACCGCGTATGCTTCGTACTGGTGAGAAATTTATTTGATCCACCCCATCTCCCCGAGAAAGGGCAGCAGCTCCGTGTTGCTGGCACTCATATTTGGGGGGTATGAGGAACAGGGTGTAAAGTTCCTCATACCCCATAGAAAAGGGTCTCGGGACGCCGGTGCTGACCGGCCGAAGTGCACTGTGCTGCGCCAAGGTCGCTGATGAGGCTGAGGGTGATGACCAGGTATGCGCTTCCGTAGTTGCTGGCTGGCGGTATGACTCGCTGCTCGAAGGCTCGAAGATTTGAGGAAGTGATGATGAGTAGCTGCACGAAGGCTGCGCTGACGTTCATGCTCGGGGTCATCAGTTTGGGGGGTATGGGGAGCAGGGCGTAAAGTTCCTCATCCCCCATAGAAAAGGGAGGATCCTCCGACCAGACGGGCTGTTGTGTCTGGTGGGCTAACTGCCCAACATTTGTAAATCGGGATTTTCTATATACGCTAATGTCGCGGATAACTTTGATAGCGCGATGTAGGAATTGCTATTAGTTCGTATTTGTTGCGATAGATGTCGCTACAAATATAAGCCAGAATTACCGATCAGACTTATTTAAACCTAATGCTAACTGGTGTTATGGAGCCTACATACCAAAGTCATCAACTGCCTCCGAGGTCGAGTGGTTTAGGCGTTTGCCTTATGACCCGATGGTCTTGGGGTTGGTTTCCCACAGGAAACATACTTTGTAAAGTTGTTTCCAGTTTGGCTAGGACATTGCAGGCTTGAATCACCTGATTGTCTGATATGCTTCGGAAGGCACGTATAAGCCGGTGGTCCCGGCCGCCAAATGGCGGTCGCTAAACCATGTCAGAGGCCCTTGAGGCGGTTTCGAAACTCTGACACTAGGGTGTGTGGGGTAGCCACACTATCAGAAGAACACATTTCGGCAATATTCTTATGAGCTCAGTTGACATGCCACTGACATCGCTGGTGTGTAGACTCCATTACAGAAACACAAAGCTACTAACCGTCTATGTGAACACCCAACAACTTGTACAGTCCACAACGCAACTCTCTTTGGTAACTTCGAGTGCTGTACTCCTGCGGCTATCATGAGACCGCCCATGAACATCATGTTGGTCTCCTTCATGTATGCTGCACAGGTCTTGTCCGAGTCCAAGATACCCATTGTTGGGAATAGGACGATGGGTAGCATGGATGTGACAGGCAATGGCAGGAGTTCCAACACCCAGTATATGGCCATTATGAGGACAACGTACATGCATCTGTATGCCTGGAAAGAAACGGTTTTGAATTTAATATTTTGAACGAGATGCTTATTGCTTATATACCACTTAATAGCACTTGACCCCCACATATTGGCTTATATGCGTGATATAAATATAATTTATAGCGTATAGCATGCACGAATAATGTAACATTCTAACAGTGAAAAGTTTTAGAATTGGATTATTCATTCCCGAAATTACCCAAATATCTATCAAATAACCCCTCCCGCGCTTGGGCAGAGCGGAAGGGAGTGCCAGACAGACTTCTACTGACTAAAAACTACCCATGTTCCGTCTTAGCCCTATATGTCAAGGCCGTGGTATCTCTTACAACATCCCGCAGCCCCGAGGAGCGTCGTCCCTTGCGGTCCCCTTTCGTGTTGCTGACATCTCATTGAGGCACGCGTGGAACGCGAACGCGCCGTCGACACGGCCTGTCATCGTCGTAAGACGGACGGACGGCGAGCTAGCATATCACCGAAATTACCCCTTGCATATAAACATTCTATTCCAAATTCTTTCATTGTATTCCTCTTTTTTACTCACGAAATTGACATATAAACACACTAACTGGTAGTGTTTATAAGGTTCATGTTTTAATGGAAAAGTAGGACTTCACAAGGCAAAATGTGTATTCTGACTCTTGAAGTCTGAAGTGGCGAGTCTGAGTAGTATTTTAAGGACCACTTCAAGACTGTTATGCTGCATATAAATTAAGAATGATTCATAATCATTTACAATTTAATGTTTGCCTCCAAAAGGTTTTACCATGGTCAACTAGTTTACCAAGATTCCACACTAAGTGCTTGTCAAAACAAACGGCATGAATTAATCTATCTCATAATTTTCTAAGTACTTTAATTTTTTTTTAATATTTTATGGTTTATACTATGGGAGTGTGTATTCATAGCCAAATCAGTTTGAAATAGTTTGAATGCATTACTGTTCACAGAGAAAACTGTTATGGGCCAATAAAATAGTTTCTCTGATTGATAATCATACTTCTAAAATAGATTTTAGAATAATTACCTACAGTAGATTAATTTACACTACAGAATTCTCAATTTTCTAATTTTTTATTGCACTAAGGATATTTACTCTCAACCTCAGTTTATAAGAAAAATATTATGTTACTTACAGGGTCATGGTTCATAATAGGTATAGGAAGCAGTATCAATGGAGTCAGCACCACAATGAGTGCCTTCCAGTAAATGGACACAAACAGACTCAGTCTCTGCCTTATTGTAGCACTGGATCCAGTCTTTGGGAAGTAGTATGTTGTAGACCTGAAAAATAATTGAACCAATATTGGTATATAGTCTGTGCCCTGTGGTAAACACAAGTGGACTCTCCAACTCCTGTCCTGAACATCCTCCTACAACCAACTGGATCTTTCAGGATTTAAAATGAAGCTACCAATACATACTTTTTATTTACTATGTTATTTTATGATATTTGGGTGTGAATTATGCCTTAAATATGTAGGCTAATTTCCCATCTTATAGTAGACTAGCGGACCTGGCAGACCTGCGTTGTCTTGCCCGGACAGTAGCGCCACCTACCGGGTCCAATAATTGTAAATCTAAACCATTTTGAAATCCACTTGAACACACACAAAATGATCCACCATTTATTAAATTCAGTTGTTACAAAAAATGTTAAAAATGTGATAATAGAAAAACCGCTCAACCGATTTTGTGCAAACTTCACAACCATTTACTAAATAGTCCGAACAAAGCCTAAACATTTGGTTTGGATAGATGAGCATGTTCTTGAGTTATGAAATTACAACGTAAAGTGGCATTGATTTTTATATCTACTAAATTACATAGCTGGTAGTTTATTGGTAAAGCTATAAATAATTCGAAATTAAAATATTACCATGCTTCCAATCCAAGCTATTTTTAAACTAACATTGTTCAAGTGATGCAACTAGGACACAGAAAACACAAGCGATTTTCGCGTAAAAAAGGTAAGGAAGGCCTAGCGAGCCTAGTATTTAATTTATTAGAAATGTTTCCCACTTTAAGGTTTTAACTAGGTGATAAGAGTGCAAAGTGACGCTTTCAAAGATTTTGGAAACAACATGTCGAATTTTGAATTATTTGTTTGTTTACAACTTACCGTTCTTCAGGCACACCGTTTTCTATTACCGGGTTCGACATTGTGATTTAATACGTTGTAAACCTCTCCAAAAATATTAAATGTTTATTTTGGTTTCACAATTTCCACATTCTTGGCACCATCTGAAAGAGAAGCCGACGAATTAGATTATAAACACAACATTCTCGTTTAGAAGCTAAGATAGTCAACTATCAAAGTTAAAATTACCCGCTAAAAGTGTACAATTTCAAACAAATCGTGATTGAGTCATTTTATCCTACACGAACGCGAAACCTCCAATCAAAACCAAATGACAACTAAATTAATTTCGCAATTCGAGACGCTCTATTTTATTTTACAGATAAAACCATGTTACACTAAAACAAAACGTTTCTATATCTTATTTTTCTGATACACTAATTTTATAAATCTTTTTCATGTTTATTTGATATTTTTTCATAACTTTGGTAATATCAGAATAATTGTTTTAGTTGTTTTGTTTTGGAATGCTAACTAATTCATTAAAAACATGATGATTTCAAATGTGCAAATAGTAACGAAACGTAAACCGGCCACAATGCAAGTTGGGCAACATTAAAAAAGTTAATGTCAATGTCAATAAAATCAAAACAAGATTTATATTTCAAAAAGTTATATTTATTGGTTTAATTTTTATATAAAACCCTAAAATAGGACTAAAATCTATTCTATGGTGTATCTTTATGTGCTGTTAGTGATATTGTGTCTATAATGACGAAGCACGAGACTAAAGGCGAAGTGGAAGGTACGTACTCTTGTGGCCAGTTTTACCGAGTTCAGGCTCGATATATTACTGTGACGGGCCTAATATTATAGTAAATCTATAAGTATTCGGCCTACGCATGTTGCATACGTATTTTTTACAGCTATAGACCTATAGTATTGAAGTATCCAGTCAGTGCCCATTATCAATTTTAGGTTATAATTTTATTAGTAATCTTGATAATTCTCAATAAACGCTGTTAATCTTTAGTAATCTACAGAAAGAACATTAAATCATCGATATCAGCATAACCTCTTTATTTTGTTAGTATTTATTTACCAACTTTACATACATCATTGTTTAGATACCGCATTTGTTATGGTAATTTTGAAACAAGAAGTGCTTCAGCCCGAGCAAGGCATAACACATTAATTAAAGAAGTATGTATTATCAGCGCCCAGTACTTAATTTTACTTTAATACCATAAGACAACAAAATGCTGTTTGTGTTTGGGTCTGGACGATTCTCTGATTTTTCAAGCTCTGAAACTTATTTTTAGTTCAAAATAATATCATGCTGCCAAAAAACAACATAAATGATCCATTTCTATAATTCTACAGACATTATTTTTCTCATTATAAATTCTCCGTTAATTAAGTGGTTTACTAAAATGAATTATTTTGGCTACTGCTTATCATCACAACACTGAACAAAATCATCCATATTCAGTTCTATAAAATGTGCAGACATTTTATAGAACTGAATCATCATCAGCCTATAATGTTCCCACTGTAGGGACTCAGGCCTCCTCTCTAGGAGAGGGATGGGCTATAATCCACCACGCGGGCCCAGTGCGGGTTGGTAGATGTCACATGTCTTCGAATTTTTTGATTCTAAGACATGCCGGTTTCCTCACGATGTTTTCCTTCACCGTTTTGAGAGCAGCGGCGATGAAATAAATTACACAAAGAATTGCGCCTGCCTGGATTCGAACCCACGACTTATTGTTCGTAAGTCGGGGCCGACACCACTGGGCCACCGCTGCTCCAGAACTGAATATGGATGATTTATATAGTTGTAAGTAAACAAATGGCAATGCAATACCTAACTGTGGTAAAAACCACAGTTATTGCATAGGTATAAATTGTGTTGGTAAACAGCAGAAACTTCCTATGAATTTCATTATATTTTTTACACTTTTTAAATGGGCATTGTACTCATTTTTCTTCATATTACTGGTGCAATATTATATTTGATTACTTCAAACTTGGCTCCTTTCCCGACTTTGTCAGTGGCACTGCTGAGGTCACGCCGGCAGCATGTTTTGGACAATGGCCGACTTATGCATCGTATCGGGCAGGATATGAATAGGTCATTGTACTATCAGAATAATATTTATAGTAGCCATGAAATTTCAGTTTACTGTTTAAATAATTATCAAGTCAATGGTATTTATTTTATAAACTTACAACAAGCGCAGTTAACCACTCGTTAATTATTGAATCACTAGACTTTAACCTGGCCAGTGTAGTGTGGAATTTAAATATAATATGCAGCTTATACTGGTTTTGTTACCACTGTCTTTTGGACAAAACTTGTTATTTTACACTTAGGGCCTTTTTCACAATGTTTGAATAGCTACTTCTTACTGAATAAGTTCAAAAATGGAACAGAATCTGTATGAAATTATCTGCTAAGTAAGTTAGCGGGAACTTAATTGTAGGTGGTGAAGTAAGCCCTTAAAGCAAGGCACAACAGCAAAGTGTAAGAAGTAGGGAAAATTTAATTAGATAAACCTCTTTTTTAAAATAACTTCAAAGATTACACACAGCTTTTAATGACACCACACATCTATTTATACACACCCACTTCAGCACTTCTTCGAACTGAGGACATGGCTTATTAAATATTATCCACTTTAAAACCAATGCAAAATAATTGTGAGCTTCTAGATCTGTATCTTGAGATATTCTCTTGTCTGTTTTTGAAACTCAGATTATGAGGGTCTTACCCCTCATAATTTTCATAAATAGTCTTAGTGTTCTCTCATAGCCGTCTGATTATATTTGCTTGCCAAATTCACTGATGCTAAGCAAAATCCAAACACAAACAGTACCATGGACTAAATCTTTCTTTTTATATGATTTGGTTCGATTCCCACCCAGGACAAATGTTTGTGTGATGAGCACGATCATTTGTTCTGTGTCTGGGTGTAATTTATCTATAATATGTATGTATTTAGAAATATATAAGTATGTTTATCAGTTGTCTAGTACCCATAACACAAGCTCTGCTTAGCTTGGGACTAGATGGCGTTGTGTGATAGTTGTGGAATATTATTATTATTATTATTATTATATTTGTATTTTATATCTTTCCTGCCATTTGAGATTACAAGTAGAATTCCTCACAACACTTTTGCTTTAATATAGATGGTGAGGCTCTTTAGAGTTTCATGTACTTGTAACCAACATGCGTGTATGACCAGATATATCTATACGTGGGAGAGGCGAAAGGAGTATGTAAGAATCGTAGCAGGGGCCGTTCTGTGGTTTCTGCCTACCCCTATAGGAAAAGGGCGTGAATTTATGTATGTGTGTATATTTTTAAATTCTCTCGCCACGCCCTAATACTACCCGGTTACGTGTAATGATAAGCAGTTTAACTTTAAACTGTCAATAATATTTACATAATCGTCATTGATAATGCTAATATGTACATTACATACTGTTGACGTTCTTAGCCGTAAGCCGACCTACTACCTACTATGTTGCACTCACACGTGACACGACGTAGGTAAACGTGTACGTTGCGGCTCGTAACGTAAACGCATGCGTTATTAACGCTTGTTCGCATCAATTTATACCGAACAGCCTTTAAGCCTATAAGGGAGGACCTTAGTTTAGCCCTAAATAGTAAGAAGGGATGATCAGAAGAGGATTTCAAGTCGAATATGTTTTGTTGTGAACTAGGGTTCCAGAACAGATAAGCTGCTGTGTAAACTGCGTCTTACATATTTGCATAGTCATTACCTATTATTTGCGGTTAACCACTAAAGTGACGTTTAACATTAGTTATTCCGTGACCAGACACGCTTATCAAAACAATGAGTAAATTATAAGGGAATAGCTTTTACCCGTACCCCCGGAGGTCGCATATTATTTTCTACGGGAACGTAGATATTAATCATCATCATCATCAACAGCCTAATAATGTTCCCACTGCTGGGACACAGGCCTCCTCTGTTTGAGAGGGAATGGGCTATAATCTACCACGCAGGCACAGTGCGGATTGGTAGATGTCACATGTCTTCGAATTTTTTGGTTCTAAGACATGCCACACTATACACAAATAATGTGCCTGCCTGGGTTCGAAACATCGAACCCACGACCTATTGTTCGTAAGTCGTGGCCGCCACCACTGGGCCACCGCTGCTCTCGGTGCTAATAAATCCCCGCAATGTCTTACTTAACAGAGTTTATGCTTATCCAAATCTGTTCAGCCGTAATGGTTTGAAGGACAAACAGTTACTTTCGCATTTTGCAGGTAATGCTTGACCACATTTTTTTTTAGTGTGGGTTAAATCAAATGACTCCTCCAGCTCTAGGAAGAGCGGTAGGTAAAAACCACTCATATTCCTTCTTAGCCCTTTGCATCGAGGCCGCGGTATCTCTTTCGAACAACCTACAGCCCCGACGCAAACGGGATGCTTTATCACTTGCTGCGATGAAGGAAAACATCGTGAGGAAATCAGCATGCCTGGGTGATATTTTTCGATGGCATGTAAACCCAAGACAGAGGCCCACAAAATCTCTGACACCAGGTAAGGCACTAACCACACGATACAGAAGAAGAAATATGGTCTTTACTCTCATTCAAACAAAGTTGTAATTCCATCTAACAAATGATTCCACATAATAGGCGTAGGTGTTACAATTCGTCGCCAAAAGCTTTCTACGTCTTCTTCTATATTCACACTGTCGACTCACTGGGACTGCCCTGTGTGTATTAATAAATAAATTTCTCTTCAGTAGTACAAAGTCCACAGGAAGAAAATTATTATCTTGTGTAATACTTGCTCGTATGTGCAAGCGGAAATTAATATTTCCAATGTGCTGTTATGATTATGATTTTGTAAAGAAAGCGATTGAGCCGTTAGATTGAAATTATTTTGTAAAGAAAACGATTGAGCCGTTAGATTGAAATTATGTCTTGTTTAGAGGAAATCGCACATGCTGAATATTGCACAGGTGAACCGTAATTTAATTTAGGGAGAATCCATAACATACGTCACATAGGTACTCGAACTAACGATTGTTTAGCAAACAAGCTTATAAATAATACAAAACATTTCATTGTATAAATTGATAACATCTGTTTATCAATAAAATAACATAAGTTATCCCAGACATATTGTCTCCGACCATATCTCCGCAATGTTTAGACGACGATTCAAAATATCTTAATTAAATAATTACAATGCTTTGATTATATCAACTAAGGGTTCATCTGATGAGAAAAGAATGTTGACGAAAAGGAAACTACGCTGGATATTTTGTTACTATCAGAATACAGAAGAATTCCCATCCTCTTGATGAAATAACTGTCCTCTTTGGTATAGGTAGACAGAGCCGTCTTTTCAATTGCTAGTATCAAGGCAAAACCTAAAGTCTCAAAAGCAGGTTGCGAAAATTCCGAACCTGCTTTTCATCCTCCATATACTTAGAGGCAAGACATACCCTGGTAACTATTCTTGGTTTACCCTAAAGACGGCCCTATTCTAAAACATTCCTTCCGATAACTAAGATACTCATGACACATGCAATGTTAGGTTCGTGATCAAATTAGCGTCACAGACTAGGAAGAAACAGAATATGATTAATTTATTACTGGCCTGTTGGTCTAGTGGTTAGTGACCCTAACTGCTATGCCGGAGGTCGTGGGTTCGATTCCCACCCAGGAAAAATGTTTGTGTGATGAGCACGATCATTTGTTCTGTGTCTGGGTGTAATTTATCTATAATATGTATGTATTTAGAAATATATAAGTATGTTTAACAGTTGTCTAGTACCCATAACACAAGCTCTGCTTAGCTTGGGACTAGAATATGGCGTTGTGTGATAGTTGTGGAATATTATTATTATTATTATTCAACTGTCATCGTTCGCTTTTATTAGAACAAATAATGTTTTGCTCCCAATAGGGTAGTTTTAACAAAAAAAAATCTAATTAGTCCTTTAGATAGATTTCCAAAAAATATTGGTCACGTAATTTTATTTTCTCACGTAAACAAACAATGAAGACGATACAGTGCTTTGTAAACTCGTGTGACGTCATTTTATGAGACGTTACTATGACATTCTTTAGCAGTCAGTGACGTCACAACCCCCCACTCAAATCTTTGACGCGTTTTATCTTCGTCAAATTTTATTGATCGGATGAAACAAAAATACGTATCCAATATTGTACGATAATCTAACAGACGGACTAATTAGAATCATATTTTTTTATGTCAGTAAACATCCCTATTTCATTTGCTCTTGACCGTTTCACGTCCGAGCTTTATCGCTTTTATTTTAGGTGTGGTATTGATCATAATGATACCACTATATCATCAATCACGTTATCCTCTTGTTAGGAGCTTTTGTTTGGCGGTTATTTCGTGTTCCTTGTTTGCAGAAACAACTGAAGGCCAAACTGATGGAAAGTGGTTTTTTCATACAGCTAGTTTGTCAATGTGCCAACTTTGAAGCAAAATTGAAAGTTGCTTGTACCCGGAGTCTTTGTCATTCTACACATAGCCGGATTATAGCAATCCTTCTCTGAGCATATCGATTGCAAATTTTTAATTCGAACCTTGCGAAACCTTGCTCCCTAATGCAGCTAAAAGATCGCCAAGTGCACAGGTGTCTGGGCACGCAGCGCAAGTTGGAAGGTGGGCCACGCCGCATACACACTTGAGATTTGAGCTGTCATGAACCCCCAACTCAAAAGATTGTCTTTGCTTCTGCCGACTTGGTTTCGAAGTCTATTTAGAGATTTCCGCAATCCTTATTTGCAGTATATAATATACCACTATCCAATAAAGATAAAAAAAATCAAAATAGGAATAATTACATATAGGTACCATTATTATAATCATCCTTCAATGATAGATAAATTAGATAATCTAAAACTATCTGATGTTTTTAAGAAATTTAATTCTAATCATATAGGTTTCCTTATTATGTGTCACTTCTTTAAACATTAAATAATCTGACGTAACATAGTTTAACAACAATGTAGTCAGTCTGTGGTGCGTTTTCCTGTCACGTTTACCACAATCCTTATCAGATCCATGGTTTCCGTCTTTGTTATACTGCCAAAGAGTTTACTCTGTTGCGTATTGCCTTATCTATGTTAAAAATGCAGTTTCAATACAATAAGTTATTTCATGTGCATTAACATAATTTACATTCTGCCGTAGATAAGTACTAAGCAATATTTTAAATTATAGTACGCCTTTCTTGGATGACGTTTTCAGTCATTATTGTGCATAACACAATAGAAGTTTGTCCCTGAAAATCTCTGCCAATCATCGTTGCTAACAAAATTAACAGCACAAAGCCTGACGTCACTTTTAATTGCTAGAATCTAGACATCCAGATCTCCTAATTGCCAATTTCTCATTCATTCTAATGTAAAACAGGTGTTCAGTCGTGACTCGTGACATCCCAACATTCCACTGCTCTCGATTGTTTCCAAATAGCCAGTATTCCTGTTAGTAGCGCAAAACATAACATCACGCCGCCGCCGGTACGGTAGATAGTAGAGGTCTTTCAAATAGTACACCCACATTTCGTTACTTATGTTAAAGTCCCATGTATTAGAGGGCAAGGTTATCGCCATCAAATCGGCACAAACCCAGACTCTGTAATCTGTGCTGCTAATGAGAGGTTCCTGGTAGAACAGCCCCATAACACTTTGTCCGACCCGTGAACTGTACCCAGACCCTCATGATCAGCAGTCGTTTTGCGACCTGGACCAACGTTGTAGTCAATCAACCAACTAACGGCACAATGACCAATGGCACATAAGTACCTAGATATAAGCTAAAGTTGAGTAAGCGCAGGGTTATGACAGAATGCAATTTAGAAGGAAAATTATAAGAAATTCCTGAAGCAATTTAGTTTCATGCAATTCAACACGTACGAGTACCTATGATGCAATTAGTGTATTTTGGCTTGATGATATTATGTCTTAATCCGAGCTACCGTGGCCGCATTTTGGATAATCCTTTTGATATAATGGACTTCAAAAGAGAGGTTCCTATTTAAAGTGTACCTACCTAGGCTAGGGTTTGCTTGTATGTAGACGGGCAGCTACTTATGTTCTGTTTAATGTCTTAGGTATCGATGAAGATCAGACAGTCTATGTTACTAATGCGAAAGTCTTGAATGATTGATGTTTGTTACTCAATCACGCCAGAACGGCTGAGCGGATCTGGATGAACTTGGAACTGAGATTGATTATAGTCTGGAATAGCAGATACCTACTTAAGCTACTTTTTTCTCACACGTACAGATCAAAATTACCACGCGAACGAAGTCGCGGGCAATAACATTTTTTTTTTCTATAATTATAAAATTTCTGCATCAAACGTGACAGGATTTACAAATTGTACCAATTTCCATATTTCACGTCAATGTAATATTATTGTCATGTTAATTCGTTAGTCACGAGTTTTACTCTCAAATGAGAAAAACGTGACCAAAAGATTTCGAAGTCATCCCAAATATTACATTTTTCAATATGCACCTAGTGTAAAAAAACCTTCATTATGATTTCAAAATAACGAATTGTGGTCACAGTGGGCCACAATTAACGTTTGTGTGGACAAAATTATTCTTTTAATAAAATAAATGACATTGAAAGGAAAATTATGTTTACATAAGAAAACCTTACGCGTTTTCGTAATCAGCAAGATTCATACATGTTTTCAAAGCGCAAACGTAATCAGTATAAAATAGAAATTTAGAATCATACATGTTTTCAAAGCGCAAACAGCCGACGGCAATTCGAATATCATGTTTTCAAAATTACGATGTAAAAGTATAAAATCGTGCTTATGATATGTTTCACATTCTGGTTTCAGAGTAGGTACTGATTTCGGTGTACAGACGCCAGCACATCTACCCAAAACTGTCAAATCTCTTGAAGATTTGAGAACTTTGTTTCTTAAAGGTGTTACGGTAGAATTTTTAACATTTACATGAAAGATGTGTGTCATATTGAAAATTGCACCGTAAGGAATATGAGATGAAGCTCACATTGAAATGTCCGGCTATGACTTTCGTGATGATGAATACAAAATGTCTATATTTCAGCAAACGAATAGCTATCAATAGGATCAGCTGATTCAAAGTCCAAGGTTGATCGTAGACGCCTCACGTTTCTCTGTGACGTAAATCCTTTGGGATTTTATTAATAAAATGGGAGGCGTGCCCCTTTTACGTCAAACCGACTATTTTTCTGAAGATAGAATGTTGGCCACCTGATAGGGTTCAAACAAACGGGGTATTTTGCAGGTTCGATAGGCATGTTGAAAAGTTTATGCTACTTACGATGGGAACTTGACTCTATAATAACATGAGAATGTCCACATGCTTTATTCTGTATCAGCTACACTGCTGCCAATCAATTTTCTCGTATAAAAGTCTGAACCTAGGATGTCAAGTTTTTTACTATCGTGTCAAAATTTACCTAAAATTGTCAGTAAAACAAAAAACGAACTGCTCTCGTAGGTACTTAATGATAATTTATAGTAAAAAATATACAAAAGCAAAGTCGTAAACAGTTAGTTTTGGTGATTATACTTGTAAAATAGTTATTAGCAATGCCAATTACTTTAAAGCTGTTGACATTTCAACCCACTGTAGTTTTAAATACCCATTGTAGTCACTACTAGTAGTACTTTTGGGAGAATTAAATAATATGTCATCTTCTTTAGTATTAGAATAATTATAAATTCTATTCTGGTCCAAAAACCTTTGAACTGGTCCCAATTTAAGGTAGAACGATAGACGTTATTTGCCTGACCTTACTGCCTTAGTAATTACTGCTATCATTGTTGATCATCTCATAATTTCCGACGTTTCAAACTCCTGCGCAACAAGACAGCGTCAAACAGTGTTTACCGATCAATTACACTCTCTCAATTGTACGTAATTACTTAAACGGCACAGAACTTGATACGCAAACAACTAATAGTAACTGTAGGAAGTAGTGAAGGACACGTTTTTATAGGCCTAGTGTTTCAATAAATAAGAACGAAGGCCGAGAAAAGTAATTTAATGCAGTATTAAGACTTAAACATGGAGATTTTCATTCAAGATTAAATCGAGCTATGAAAAAAGATATTGCTTTTTCAGTAATTAAAAGATAAGCAATCTTAAAGGCAAGCAATAAAGTTCCCGTTTCTAGTAAAATATATACTGGCCAACTGTGGCAAATATAGTATCTTTGCAAGGTCAAGAGCAGAGACAAGGTTGAGGTTGAGGCCGACTAGGCGACACTTGTGGCTGAGGCTGTCTATGGTCGATATCCGTTTACCGGTTATCTATCTTGTATACATTTTAATCATACAAGTCCTTTTCTGTAGGCGCAATAATAAATCTCATCAAATGACTCAGTACGAGGTTACAGGTTCTTTATTTTTATTTATTGCTAGGTGATGTCAAGTATTGATTTAGGAGCAATATTTTGTAGTTTCGTTAAATAACCTGCATAACAAGTTATCCTTATCTAGCATCTGCCCGCGACTTTTAACCCGACCATTTTTAGCCCATATTGTCCCACTGCTGGGCAAAACCCCTTCCACTCTTCTCTCTGTGTGGTTTTCTCCGTCCGATTCGTCACAAACGCTTATAGGCCATCACGCCGACAAGGCCCGTCTTCTGCTACCCACTGCGTGACGACTCTGGCCCATCGGTCCTTATCCATCATACAAACATGGCGCGCCCAATACCACTTCAAGCCAGCAGTCTTATTTCCCACATCAGTGATTCCAATTTTTGAGGGATAATTACTGTACTGTTGATGATATCATGTCGATAATTTTCAATAGTGGATGAATACCACTCATTCTTCTCTCACCCTTATCTCAATTTATTTGGGCGTCATCACACCAGTTTACTCCTTTCAAGCCATATCATCCTTCACACAGTCCATATATCGTTTCATTGATCTTCCTCTACACTTGCAGCCATCTACATCCATACTCAACATTTTCCACATAACATTTTCCTTATTCGAATTCCACTTCCAACCACTTATTGTACGGATAGATAAAATACACTCAAAGTGCAGTGTCATTTGTACAAATAATCAAATATTCACACAAATGATGTACGTGTGTGCGAACGATCATTGAATATATTCGGTTTTCGGCGCCCATGTAGGGGCGTTAATTAAAATGGCCTTTTGCTTATAAATATGCCTCATATAGCTAGTTAAGTCCCGCGTTTGGTGACAATAACTTTTCAGTCTTTAGTTGTAGTGCCACGTGCGTTAAAATGTGAATTACGATGATCAGACAAAAATTTGTTACTTGTGTAATATTATCCTCTTATTTTAATTCTCTAAAGATCGAATAACTGATGAGATATAGAAATACTGTTCCCGTTTAAGTTTAAGATATTATGTCCACACAAGAGCATACGTTGCCGTTGGTTCTACTCACTATGAGATTTTAGAAATTGTTTAAACCAAGTACGTTCCCACAATAATAAATAAACAAGACATCTTCATTCGAACAAAAAAAAAACGCAATTCAATTAGTTTTCAAACCGCTTCCGTATTGACGTAACGCTTAGTTAAAAAATTCAAAATCCAGTTTTTGCCAGAATGAAATACGTTTACCCGTGTCAATGCGGAGTTAAACTGTTGAGCATTTATGTCGTCATTCATGATCTAAGTGGCGCCTCTGCCGTTAATTTTTTTGTATGTTTTTGTCTAACCTTCAGACGCGTGCGGCCCACTGTGCGGTCGATAGAAATAAAAATATTGGTAACATCACGCATGTGGTCATTAAAGGGTTAGTGATAGTGTGCTTCAGTAGTACACCCACATTTGGTCAGTTGTGGTTAAGTCCCATGACTCCCATGTAATAGGGGGCGAAAGTATTATTAATTACTTTACTAAAAAAAAAAAAATGCCATCAACCAGACAATAATCCAGAGGTCGGGGAGCTATTGAGAAATTGAAGTCCTATGGAAAATATTAGTAATTTTGTACTGTATTGTTGCCAAGTGTGATTATTGTTTTTCATGTTTGATTTCATTTATGAATGAAAGATAAGGTTTGATAATTATTATGAATCATATTTTATCTTGCCGTCTCGTGTTGTACAATGTACATCATTGTTAGGCGGCGTCCTAATAGGGTATTTCACCAAAAAAAATCTAATTAGTCCTTAAAGTAGATTTTCAAAAAACAATGGACACATAATTTTTCTTTTTTCACGTAAGCAAATGAAGACGATACAGTGCTTCGAAAAGTCGTGTCAAGTCGTGTGACGTCACAAAGTTAGTACTTTTTTACCCACAAAGTGACGTCAAAAGCCCCCACTTTTGATCTTTGACACGTTATATTTTCGTAATTTTTTTATTAATTTGATAAAACAAAAAACACGTATCCAATATTTGCGATAATCTAACAGATCGACTCATTATATTTTTTTGGTGAAATACCCTATTAGCAACGGTCGTACGATCAAACGATGCGTTCATCGTCGTGCGATGAAAATGGTCGTACGATGGTCCAAGTGGTGTCCTAACTGGCTACGATGGATCGTACGACCAAGCGATGCGTTCTGTCACATCGCGACTCACCTGTGCCGTCCCCCGCGTTTTGCTCGCGCGATGACGTGTGTAACTAATCAGAAGAGAGTTGCGATGAACTTGGCATTGATATGCTGCTAAAATCTTCGATAATTATCGTTGATTATTATCGATCGTGCAATGATCGATGGGTCAATCATCAGAAGACATTGACTCAAAGCGAAGCTGACCATTTATTGTTAGACTATATCAAGCACAGACATCTAGAATATTTAATTTTGTGTGTTCTATTTAATTGTACTAAAGGATCGTTGCACTGTGCATAATTTTACAATGTGCTTCTTCTTCGATTCAATCACGAAACAATCACACAAAATTTGGTTAATTATATTTTCCATATTTATCATAATTATCATCTAAATCAACAATTATTTAACCTACTCCCTGTTTATTGACTGATTTCCTATACATCTATGAACATAGTATTGCTGTATTTGTAACCAATAGATAACTGTATTTGAATTAATTAGTCATACATAGGCACATAAACATTGCTATGCAATGTGACCTACATATCAGTAACGGAAGGAACAGTAGTAAAGATGAGATAACACTAAACGTCCTCGACCATCCAAGTACTGCCATAATACGATACTAAGGGTACAGTCATGGGCCGCGGGAGACGCTCCGGGCGTCGGGAGCAACATGATGGCTTCCGGCCACCATAGACGCGGGCCTGTGGACGGTGTGTAATGGGCTAGCTCGCCGTCCGTCCGTCTTAAGACGACGACAGGCCGTGGCGACTCGCGACGGCGCGTTCGTGTTCCACGCGCCTTAAAGAGATGTCAGCAACATGGAAGGGGCCCGCAAGGGCCGACGTCCGTCGGGCTGCGGGTTGTTCGCAAGAGATACCGCAGCCTAGACATAAAGGGCTAAGAAGGAACATGGGTGGTTTTTAGTCAGTAGAAGTCTGACACTCCCTTTCGCTCTGCCTATGAGCGGGAGGGGTTATTTAATGATTTTGCACCGCCCAAAAAACCAAGGGTAGTCATAGAGTTATTTAGCGGTTTATTTGAGTGGCCCGAAAGTAGAGCTAGATACCTACCAGTATTTCAAATGGAGCAACTGCCTACCGTAGTCGAGGGTAGACGAGCTGCCGGGTACCGATGACCTGGTGAAGGTTGCGGGGATCCGCTGGATGCGAGACGTACGGGACCGGTCAATGTGGCGACACTTAGGGGAGGCCTATGTCCAGCAGTGGACGTCTTTCGGCTGAAATGATGATGAAGATGAACTGCTTCCTATCGTATCCCCACAATCCAGTTGAGAAAGAAAACATGTTTATATAGTTAGAATTGGGTAATACGATATCTCTAGGTAAGACCAGGTATGAGACTTTCATGCCGACTTTCGAAGATCTACAAATGATAGCCAAGACCAACGGCTGAACGTGTTTTCCGAGGCCCTGATGAAACTCGATTTTAAAAGCAACATACAGACAGATATGGTTGAAAATTGCTTGTTGCAAGTTGCGGTGTGTGGTCCCAACAGAAAATTAGCCAATCTCATTTTTCCGTAAAGAACGCGGCAGTTGCCACCAAGCTTATAAATACTACTGGCAGAGTTTTAGTACTAAATCTGTGGCTGTTTGGACAGGAGACCCGAAATAACCCGGCAAAAATCAAGGTTCCCACGTGAGGTACGCGGGATATCTGGATGCATCACGTTTCAATTTAGCATCCGTATAAATGAGGATGATAGATAGCTATTACTGAAAGGAGTCTGTGGGTTAATGTTCTTTGAAGGAATTTGCTTTGTCTCTAAAGTGCCTCAATTTCCAGTGAATAATGTCACACCTGTAATTCCTGAAAGGTTGGGCAGAGCCATGCCCAATAGTAGGTATACTTAAATTTTCCAAGTTATGTTAAGTCTCATGCTGAGCCTATTGCTACAAATACTTATTCCACAAATCCAGATTCCGTGGCTGTTAATGGAAATTCCTTAATACTTAAGTGGATTGAAAAGATTGTTACAGCTTTCGACGTCATCTACTCTGCTTTTCATTATTGCCGGTAGCCATGTCAATGCACATGCATTGTATCAAAATGATGTACATTAAATGCTTTGTTAATGCCAAACGTTCTGCACAATTATTGAGTATCAACGCAATTGTGCAGAACGTTTCTCACATGGCTACCGAAAGAAACATTGTCTCGAAAACTCAACACAATGACAGGTGATCCTGTCATTGTGTCGAGTTTCTTCTGCTATGATTATGCTCGGTATAATAAACTTGATTTACCAGTTATAACCGGATAAAAACCAGTTTTATAAATGCTGGATCAGGTACATAATAAATAACATTGCCTTTTTTAATGTCAATAATAAAATATCAACAAACTCTGTAACCTATGAATTATAATAATCAGCACATTTTCCAAGGGCGTCAGTTTGCGATAAACTCAAATAAATATGTCTGGTTCAAATTCTGATTTATTTTTACACTTTTAATCGGGCTTTGTTTCTCGACATGCTAATCTGTAATTCAGTATAGTATGAACTATAATAAATTAAAAACCATTTATTTGTCCATATAGGTAAATATTATTATTTTCCCGATAAGCCGTGATAACAAAAAACTGATTTAAAATCTTAGAAAATTAATAATCGAAATCTTAAGACTTATTTATACCACGCACTTGAACGCAAAAGAAAGCATCACGAGGAAATCTCGCTAGTTCGAAATGATACTAGAAACAGAGACGGATAACCTTGAAATCATTGACGTATCTTGGGATGTAGTAGCACACCATTCTGCTTCTAATCCACAAAGAAATAATGGTGAAATTGATGATGATGATGATGCCTTTAATGAATCATTAGGAACGTCATGAGTTTCCAAGGTGACAAGGGTATATTGCACTGCAGTTGGCAGAGATCCAAGTGGAGCTATTACTGAAAATTTTGTAATAGATTTATCCTATCACGCTATGCGTGATCTTAGTAAAAATAAAGATCTCTTAGCTGAAGCAGATTCCCACTAAAATATATCTATTGGATAACCAAGACTTAAAGAATCTGTTGGTATTAGAGAGACTGCTATTGTTTGCGAAATTCCTATTGCATGAGCGAATGCATCTAGCTGTTTGTTGCTGGGAGTAACATTCGAAATAGAGGTTAATTTAACTTTAGAAAGACTAGAAACCACGTTGAATTAGGGAGTCTCTTGATTACATATCCCAAATAAACATACCTTATCGTTTAAGCATTAGTAGACAATATTTGTGGCATGCAAACAATAGTTATCGTCAGAAAACACATTAATTTAAATTGTTGCATTTTCCTGTACAATGTTTAAATGATTGTTGTCCTCCACTGCGGATAACGCAAAGGTGTTGTACTTTTCATCATCATGAATGACCACAGTATCTTATTAAGGTGTTTTGTAATAATAATATTATTGTGCATTCATTTTATGAATTACTTCAAGTGAGAATAATTGTCATGAATATAATTTACTTGAAGATTTGTTTACAGTTCTTTTGTAGCCAGATTAAGGTTTTTCAACTAGTCACATACATATTCAGAAAATAAATCTTCATTATTATTATTCTACAGCCCCATTGTCTCTTGTACAAGTACACCATTGTCTCTTATCAGCTTATTTGGTCTTATTGAGTTTATTATACCTGACGCTATTTTTATAAACTATGTCTCATGTTGTTAGTCATTGTTCTTTAAAGAAGCCGTTGTCACCAAATCTCTTCAAATCAGTGCAAATAACAAGTAATTCGTACGTAGTAATTCAACTAAATTAGTGTATCTTATCTATCATCAGATCTACTGCCGTATAGTTAACGTGACGTACGTCTCCAACGCAATTTAGACATTGTGTCAAGGGCGGATGACTTCCTTGAATCTGTTCCTTGGCAAGATGACTTGCGTATATTTCCGAGAAAATTTTATGTCGTTGTGTGAATTTAAATAATTTTTCGTCACTACTAGGTCATTCTCTTTCTTCTTTTCAATGCTAACGGCGTAGGTTATATCAAGATAAAAATCTCTTGTGCGATCACGAGGATCATTCGAGGATCATTAAGTTAACCCTTTTTCTAAGAGCGGATTTATCCAATTTAATTGATCGAGATCAAAACATAAACGGCGTTCAAGAGCTTTCAGCTTGTGTTTCTTGAACGTGGTTTGGGTATGCTAAATGCGTTCAGTTTCATCTGTGCAATGCACCTTAAGAATCTTGGTGTTTCAAAACATTACGGGTACTATTGAACGTTTTGTCCTAATATTAGAATCATCGTCTTGTTATGTGAAGTCATATTTCTGAAATACATGATGACGTGAGTGTAATACAACACAATAGTCTGTCCCGGTTTAAAGTTACGCCGAAACACACCTCCATCGTCACGTAGTAGCAACTGGTGCTTTCTGATTGGTCGAATAAAATGTGTGGCGATATGGTGTGGCCATGTGGCGTCGTCTGATTAAAACTAGTAGCGATACGCTGACGAATTGAGCGTTTGTTGTAAATATAGCCTTTATTGGTGCATTTGGTTTGCATGAAAAGGTATATAAATGATCATTGGCGATGTTATCTAAAAATGTATATCTGACCACATTTAAAGCTTAGTTGAGCTAATACGACCTTCTCCACTAAGCCTTTTGCACTAAGAATGTTTTTTTCGTAAAATTCTGTAAGCCACCAAATATATATTATACCAACCGTAATTTGAAGAAACCTTAGGAACTCACAACAACATATAACATGATAGGAGTACCTTTACATAAATATAACATTGTTATTTTAGTAGGTATAAACAAAACTATTGCAACGATCATAGTCAAATAAATTCTGCACTTGATTGTAAAATCTAAATTATAATGGAATCATCTGTAATAAATCACCAAAACAATGACGTATAGCATTACATTAAGATGTCACGTTTCACGTGCAAATAATTCTACTTCAGTACTATGCTGACATGAATAATAATCAGGTAATGGCAGACAAAATGCGCGAGGCGAGCTAGACTAAAATCAACATTAATTTATTCATGAATCAAACATCTGGCAAATGCGTAACACATGTTAAGACTATTGATAAATGTTACCATTCAAGTATAATAGACTGTTGTATTATTGGTTAAACTAAATAAAAGGGATAGCTTAAAAATACCCAATGAGTTCTTGTTACCATTAAACAGCTAACTGCCGGCAGGTCGAATATCCCCGTGCATTAGATTTACATCATTATCATACTCTTGCCGTTGACCCAATTCACTAGGAGTCGGAGCAGCATGTCTTCATCTACCATACTTCTCTATTATCTCATCAGATACCTCCTTTCTTGCCATATCATTATTTACACAGTCCATCCATCGTTTCTTTGGCCTTCTTCTATTCTTATACCCCTCCACATTCATACTCAAAATTTTCCTTATGATTTACAAATATGTACTTAAAATAATCAACATAAAATTTGGAATTCAAGACGTTAGGAACTCTCAAGCGAGACGAAACTTTCGAAGTCAAGCCCCCAAACAGTTAAAATCATACATACAGTTGAGTCCATTATCGAATTATGCAACTAACACTCCAAGTAATACCAGTCAAGCCACTTTTTTTGTTACACGCGCTCACGGGTCAATCAACTTCTCTACTAATTTTCATAATATTACTGCATTCGAATTTAGCCTTCCTCATATCTGGGACATTTCCAACATAAGTCGGGTGTCTTTCAAAATGACTGCCTTGTAAGACCCATTTAGCAACACTTTTGCGTTATATGAATCATTATAATTGTCTCTTTATTGTTTTGATGTATTACTCATTAAGCTGCATTCTTGTATCTACGCAATCGTCATCATCGTGTCAAATATTTTTACCCGGCTGCAAGGAAAGCGTAATATTCTTAGTTGAACGCCTTTTAGCACAAGCAGATGCATCAAATATTAATGAATTCTACAAGAACTATTATTATTGTCCTTGAGATTTAACTCTCAGGATACCTGTTTTAAAGCTACTACCGACTTCAAGGGCATCAGGAACAGATAAGAATTAACAACTTTACCTAAAGTTCACGATATTTTATTTTGTAACGTTTAAAAGTATTGACGATATCCAACGCATTGTTACATCAGCTGCGTCTCGTCTCGAATTTACTCAGTATATACACGTGGCAATAAAACGTATTTTATCTTTTAATTGTACCTACAAACTACATCCCGATTAAAACAAGACCTTGTAGTACTATTGTAAATGTCATTGCAGTGTCAAGTTGCAGTGCATTTAGCTATCAGACTAATAAATATAATAAGTAATCTGACACCTGTTTTTATTGAAACTATTGTCTTAACTTGTCAAGGCTTTTTGCTGATTATATTGTATTTCACCTTATTAAAGTTAGTCCTCCTAACCTAGTTTAATTTCTATAGATCGACCACCATACCATAATCTTCTTATACATCTCACGATTAATCTCAAAACTTCCTTACGTATGCACCGGGTGAATGTTTAGCAACATTCAATACAGGTAGTTGTCCTCGCTTCAGTTTTACTACCTCTCTTTTCCTGGTCTCGAACATTACTATCTCCTATTCCGAACAGGGTCACTTTAGTGCCTATTTCATCTTATATCTATTTTGTGTTGTTATTATTATATATTTTTACTTCCTGTCTTTGATTAGGCTTCCACGTTGCTAATTGAATGTTTCCTGACTTCCTGTATCAATACACTGATTTCGTTCACAATCACGACCTATAATCTTATATTCTAAAACTTTTTCTTAAACGTCGTCAAGGTTTTTCTTATCAAAATCACCTCTACATTAAATCCTTATCGTTGTTTGTTAAAGTGCAATGCAACCTGTTCTGCTTGCTTGTAGTTTGGAAATACTTAATACACGACCGGTGAGAACTGGTTCAAAAATGTTACTGAAAGTAAACAAATGTTATATCTATGAGCATATGTAATGGTTTCTGCCTGCCATTGTTATTTTTCTCTATTCCGAAGTCTTTTTCAAACATGCCATTTGAATCAGGACTTAGCTAAAGAGAATTCTGGTGTGGTTTTGATTCTTACCACGTCAATAAATAAAATAGATTCGTGTCTTCTTATCAGTCCATATTTACTCATTCAAGTGAAGTATTTTTTTTATCTCACTCATTTTGATGGAGTTCTGATCTCGCGTGTGCAACGAACCTTGATCCCCAATCATGAAAACATCACGTTTTGCATTTTTCGATAATGTAACTCTTGCACTTTACTCCTCTATCTCATTATACATCTCACTGTAGATATTGATGATTTCTTTAAAAAAATCTTTATCAAACCGGATTCCCTCAAAGATGTCAAGTATATCGTTAAATTGAGCAGTCCCACAGCCTAGCAAATCGGTTTCGATTCGGTCATCAATTCCAAATGCTACTTTTACGATTTTATCGGTATACTTGTTTTTGTAATATTCACCTTTCTTTACGATTGTTAGGTATTTGTCCTTAGTCGTTTCGGTCTTTAACTCATGAATATGTTTCAACACCTGTAAATCTATTTGTGTTAGGTAAAGTCACGTTCAGGAATAATCGGTAAAGATCGTAGTTACTGATAATTTGTAGAATTACTAGCTCGTTTAACAACGTTACAGTGTTCCACTACAGCTACTCGTTTCGGCTGTTTCTGTAGAATTAACGAGATTAGACTAGATGATTAGACAAATTTTGTTAGTAAAGTCCTCGACATGTCAGTGTGTCTACGAGTATTATTTAGTACGTCAGACTTAATTTAGCTATGTTAATGTTCACTGTACCGTTACTATCGTTACGAGTAATCAGGAGCCATGAAAATCAGCCATTCTATGACAGTCCAGACGGACAGACTCAGATTCTCCATGAAAAGTACTGGTATTCATTTACCCTCGCCTCGGTTAGATTGGAATTCGATTCCTAATAGGGGATCGGACTGAGTCAAAAAACAATGATTCTAATCAGTCCGTCAGTTAGATTATCGAAAAATATTGGATACATGTTTTTTGTTTTTTCAAATTAATCAAAATTGACGAAGATAAGATATGGTTGTGACGTCATTTGTAGTTAAAAATGTACTATAATATATTAAAACGTTTTCGAAGAGTTAACGAGTTTTCGAAGCACTGTATTGACTTCAATTTTTGTTTATGTCAAAAAAGAAAAAATACGTCTCCAATATTTTTTGGAGATCTATCTGACGGACTAATTAGTTTTTTTTTGTCCGATCCCCTATTGTTTGGGAAAGGCTAAGCTGATGATTATGATGACAATTCGAAATTGATTGATTGAAGTAAGCTATCAATAGTATGTAAGAGTCTACAACTACAATACAGTCGTCACATTAATTGTTCCGTTTGATGGCAAGATCATGTCGTCTAGTTTTGGATGTACGCGCAAATTGATTACTATATCAATGCCTATTGTCTTCAATCATAGCTCTGCCAAGGCCAGCTCTACCACTATTACTGTTTATTGTGAAATATAAACTAGATGTTACTGCGTTTAATTATTTTTCATCTGTATTGTTGTCCTAGATAATGACGATTGTTATTATTTTTCCCATATGTTTTTTGTACTTGCATCTTCTTTAGAATTTCTTGATTTTTTCTTCCGATTTATCAGTTTTATTGTGCACCAGAGGAAAGTGTCCAAGTATCTGCTACCAAAAGTTCAAGCGAACTTCCAAAAATAACTTTTTATTATTTGACTTTATTATAGAACTGGTTTTCATCGATTTATTTAAAGAAATCCGGTTTGGTTTGTAGTCTTATTTAACGATTTACCTAAAGAGCTCTAAAACACTGCATTAATATCACAATCGATGGCTTTCATTAATTTTCTGGACCAAAAAAATAGGCGAGATTTCCACCAGTAATCTGGACTGAATAGATACTGCTATAATTAAAAGTAAGATAACCTCTGACCAAATATTTAATGATCACATGATAATCACACCTTTGAGGTCGTGTGACCTCTTGATACTACAAGTTATAAAGTTGCTGTTGAAGTATTAATAGCATATCATCTAACGCACAATGATTGAACATGAATGCTTCATGATGTTCAGATAAAGAACAGTCAATGGGTCAGATTGAAAAGTAACTAAACACAAGACAAAATAGAGCAGTATTGTTAGAATCTTGGAGAAGCACCAAGTAATGGTCGAAAAACTGTTTTTCTTTTACCTTTATGATTTCGAACACCAACACAAAAACCTGTCATTATTCATCATCGTTCTCTTCCTCTTATCCCATTTACCACTCATTTAAGTTCGGCGCAGATATACACTTCCACACTTCTACTCCTCATCTCAGACACCTCCTTTCTTGCCATATCATCCTTCACATAGATTCTTGGGTCCACAAAGAGCTTTGAACTAAATAATGACGGAGAGAACCACTCAGAGCATTATCAATTCCCCGTTGATGATTGGAAAGAACCGGAAAACCCGCATGCAATTTCTATAGCCGTGCTTTGAATAGTCAAGTGTCTACAGGTACTGTAAGCAAGACACGTGCGAACTGTAGAACCCTAATGGATACCAATCATTACGTTAACGTCATAGATATCACCTGTTGTAACAATGAGATCATTTTACCTAAGACAAGAAACAAAAAGATGAATATAAAGTCAAGAGAATTTAACTCGGACAACAGCTGAAAGGATAGTTACTTTATTTGCGGTGCCATTAGATAGAAATCAAACGATGATCGTGAAGAAAACCTTTTGCTTGTAGCACCTAGCTAGCACAATATAACATTGTAAGGCCATATTGAATTAATCGTCCATGACAGACTTTATAATAATTCCGAGAATTTCGTTGCAAGAATTTGCAATATCTTCTTTTGAGGCATAAGGTCAGTAATTTAATCATGTGATATGATTATTATGTAAGTATCTGTTGCCCGGAGTATCACGGTTCACATTCTTATTTTAATTAGGATTCCATGCACCAGCGTGGCTTTGACAGTGACATTCAGTTTTCACTTTCATGTAATTAAAGTAATCAGTAGCTACACTTTAGCTACTGATTACTTATGATCACCATACGTTACTATTAGGTTATTGATGATGTCAATTTGTTTTATAGTACTCATGCTAGTATTCTATTTATGAGAATTAAAATAAAACTTATTTCCCGCGATATCCCCTTCAAGGTCTATAGCTCGCCTGACCACATTTTGTTTTTAGTTAAAGTAAAAATCTTTTTTTGTCACACACCTGTTAAGTTTTTGCTTGAGCTTTGACAAGTTGGTAAAGAAATAAAAATGTCGTCTACTTTATCGTCCAAATAATGCACTTGAATGCCCTGATAATTTGTAACGATTCTCATATCATATAGGTTATCAAACGCTTTGATGAATCATAAAACTTTGATTCTGTAACCGTGATTCCTGATAACAGGTCAGAGATAACGGGATGCAAATGAGAGCGTATCCGTAGTCTTGACCTGAGGCCAATACGTGCTTAACTTGCCAAGATACACTTTATACATAGATCAAGTTCGTGAAGACTCGATCGGCTTAAATTCTTGCGATTTCTTATCTCAAACTCCCGAAGAATCTCCGCCTTGTTGTGATTTTCCTGCTAAGTGCTCTTACCTTTACCAAAATTATCTAGTTGAGTAGTTGGATACTGTTTTTAAGATAATTGACAGTACCTCTATGTTCATTGTTTAACTTTGTAACCAGAATGACTGGAACATTCACCGGTCTGTTTTATTTCTATCTCAAATAATTATAAAGTTATTTACTGTATTTAGTTTATTAGATAAAGAGATGGTTGAGGAATTCAGTCAGCTCTTGTGTGCTGAGATAGCCTGGGCCTAATTCTTTGTCCTGCATTCGTGAATCACTTCTTTATATTTAACATTTCAGTAAATTCATGACCTGTTTTGCTCACATACACACACTCCAAGTCTTTAATTTGCATAATAATATGTTTTGTTTATTGACACTGAAATACTTGGTGTCCCTCATGGAACCTATCAAGATTGAAAGTTTTAGCTTCTTTTAATCACAGATTTCTTGTTAAATTCTAACCTTCGCAAGCTTAATACAAACAGCTAAATAATTTAAAAGAATTCTCCAAATTTTATTTCTCACTTTAAAGTTCAATACATTCGTGAACTCAACATCCATCATAAACATAAATTATATTGCACCTATGGTTGATTAATATCTGCCTTCTCAAAATTTCCACCGTCTGCGTATGAGTCAGCTTTGGAAGTCTTAGCCCAAAAATATATCTTTCAACACAAGATATTCAAACGTAATGCACTTCCAGTATTCGTATGCGAAAGCAATATTTATAATTGGTCACACCGTTCTATGAATTTGGAAGTTATATGCAGTTCTTGGAGCTTGGATATTTTACGGTGTAATTCATTGTTTAACAACGTTCTTTCCGTATCCTACCTTGAAACTTTTGTCATCATGTGTTTGTGTGTCTTTATTAGCTTAAAATGCATTCATCATAATCTGCCTAGATATTTATTATGAATGGAAAAAGTTAAGTATATAAATATTGTTGATACTTCTTCCTCAATTGAGAGGCGTGCTATTAGAGACGCCTATGTCAAGCCGAACTGCTGATGATGATGATGATGATTATCATTTCTAAAGCTATATCAAATATACTTACTACAAAGTTTCAAATCAATGATGACTGATGAAAGCTAATCGTAGATAGTCCAATGTACCACTGCCCTAACATTTCATGCTAATGCATTAAAATCAGTGCCCAGACTTCTTGTAAAATGGGAGCAATGTATTGCATTGACCTTTTCCGGACCACCTTCATGCACTTTGTTTCATTCACCATAGCAATGTATTGTTTTGTAAATACTATACTTCTCACAGCCACTATTGTGTTGTTTCTTTGAAGTTTTGACGTCAAGTGTGTATTTACCAAGTATTTATCACCGGTTTCTAGATTGTGTTAGATCTATTTGTAATTGAGTCGTCTTTTCGTTAGATGTTTAGGCTTACCTACTTTGGGACTGTCGTATGGTTTCAAAGTATTGTAGATATATTATAATGGTTTTTTTTTCGTATTTCTCGTTAATACTGTTTCAGTTTTCGTTTCCATTAATAATTCCTTAGATTCGAAAATGGCCTTATTTTGAAATATTGTAATCCTGCTCTCTATTTTCCCAATGGTTACAAATGGTTTAGTCATCCCATAGTCACATATGTATCTACGTTACAGCTTAAGGTGTTTCTTAACGTACACGTTAAGCACACTTATGGCAAAGTAAATGTTTATCTAAGAGATAATTTGTTCTGCTATTCAGTCCACACGTTTTTCTTCATAGACAACTTGAAATTGGTAAGTAATGAATACTGCAAAATAAAAAGGCAATTTAGCAGTAAGATAAAGTTCTTTGAATAATACTTTCAATGTCATTTTGACACACCCCCTTTTAACGCCTTTCATTCTTCCGCTTGCGTCATGCTGACATGAACATGAAAAAAATAATAGTGCACGTGAAATATTAACTCCATTGAGAATTGTCTGGTATTTTTAAACAATTCAGATTGTCCCGTGACTTTAGATAAATTATTTCTAAAATTAATCTGAAAAATCTGCAGCATAATTTATTCAGAATCGTCATTCTATGGTTACACAGCCAATTACGTATTATTGTATTATTTGCTCAGATGATATCGACTTAGGTAGGTACAACAGTCATTGTCTGCTCATTGGGTCAGCGTATATCATTCGGTCTAAGCACCTCTGTTTTTAACTTCTTTGTTAAATCTAAGTAAATAAAAGTTACGATTGTAGTGGACTTATCTTGTAACCTTGATTCGGTTTAATAGTTTAAAAAACTCGTAAAGATACTGGTTTTCAGTTTTGCGTTTAACTTTAAATAACAGATTACACTGTCTGAAACCTGAACGCCATTGAAAGTTGAATACGAATAAGTATTTGCGACGGAAGACGGATCGTAATACGAAATTTATGTAGAAAGATAAAAATCGTTTAATTTTAACAATATGCAATTTAATGGTAATACTATTTTGGATATAGTTACTCTTCTCATAAAGTAAAACAGTATGAATGTTATTTTTTCTTATTTCAATTTAGGTACACATAGTAATAAAATAATAAATAATAAATATCCTTGGACATTTCACACAACGCCATCTAGTCCCAAGCTAAGCAACCTAATGCTTGTGTTATGGTAACGAGATGGCTGATAAACTACTTATACACATTTTTTTTTTTTTTGTAAATACATACATATTATAGATAGAAAAACACCCAGACTCGGAACAAATACTTGTAGGTCGTACAAATATTTGTTCCGTGCGGGAATCGAACCCGCGACATGCTGGCAGCAGTCAATCGCTCAACCACTGCGCCAACCGTGTCGTCAAATAATGTTATGATGGAACTTACTAAACTCTCATTGATGGCATTTTGCTCAAAGGTAGAAATACCTTTACTTTACCAAAATCTTCGTAATAATTATTCAGGTTGTTATTGTACATTTCGGTATCTACTTCAAATTTAGCTGAAAATGTTGCAGCTTTCCTTCCATTTCCTTTACTTGTTTACGCAGTCTTGACTGAAGCTTGACCTAGATTCTATTTTATTTGTTTATCAGTACTGCAGAAGTGTGAGGACAGTTTATCCTGATATTACGGCTTTCGGGGCTTCCTTTTAACGTCACTTGCGTTATTTTTATGATTTTCACTGCTGTCAGAAATTGTGAGGTTTTTAACATTATTGCAGACAATAAAGGGAAAGATGCTTCCTGATAGACTATTTTCGCTTGAAATTTTGATCCGATAAGATTTTTTTCCAAGATTGCTTTTATTTGTCCAAATCACAATCTTCCTCAAAAAGTGCAACGTCAGATAACAACCAGACATTGACATTTGAAGAAAACACAAAAACTAGTATAAATAAAAATATAGTTTTACTGATTTTTGTTCCTGTTTAATGGATTAAACTAACAAAACCTTTGCGATTTACGACCCACACAATACGCTTACTAATGATGATAATAATTTTAATAAAGTTGAAATTGTAATTATCAACATTTTGAAATGCGTGGTTCGTGATATAAATGGAGGAGAGATGCTGGGAAAAAACCTGGCCAAGACAGGAATGGGAAAATGACCCAGAAAAGATACCTTTTACCCAGAAGTGGGTAAATTCTAGCTGGGTGGATGATGATGATGACATACACTATACATATTGTTACAACAACAAATATTATAAAGTTGCCTGGCTTAGATTAATAGCATCATGATAAGGTGGACTATCATAGTGTGGATACGTAGTAAAAGTCGCAATAAGGATAATACTGTGAGGCACAATGTCAGGGCCTTCATTATTTACATTATTATGTGAGCATATTAAAATGTTTGCCTTATTCGGTTAGTAGTCGTATGTTTCGATAACCGAATAGGTTTTCCGTTTATGCGTAATATCGTCAAGGATTGTATTATGTTTAGTTATTTCATATGCAGATTTTTTCTGGTTCTGGTATTTTTAATTGTTATTTGAGATATATCATTAGCGTTCTTTCTGGCTTCGTTTTTGAACGTACAAATCTAAAAGTCTGCAGAAGTTAGAAGTTGTTCATTACCAAGACCAAGGTTTAAAAAAAATGTACTTAGTGATTAGTTAAATATAAGTAGGTTTCATTGCCATGGAGTTTATGTATGTATTTATATATTCAACATATTTAAATGTGTAGAATTATTTATCTAGTTTTTACGTCTTTGCCTGTTGAATATTAACTAGTCTGACGTAAATTTGAACAAAAAAAATATCGTAGTCATGATTGATTGTATGTAAAGTAATTTTTAACACTCTTTTGTTTGTCTTCACACATTATTATTTTTCGTTAACCAACCAGTAGCAGTTACCACTGGATCGAGTTTGTATTACATTTTTACCGATATGCGTTTTAACATTTAACTTGTTATATCGTTTACCATTGGTAAAACTGTCTTGGTTGGAGAATATGGAGTTTTTATCTTTATTGTTTATAGTTTTGGTACTGTTATGTTATTATTCGTAAAATAGTTTCCATCAACATTCTTACTTCTCGCTACACTGTTGTGCATACAATGATTTATTATTATGTTGTAATTAAGTTATAATGCGTAAGTCTAAAATTACACGGATTTAAGTGAAGCTTTCGATAGTAAGAATATTGTTGGAAATATTTTTTTCATCGCGTAAAATAAACATGTAAAATTCGAAAATAAATAATAAATGCAGTCTCACCGATATGAAAATGAGAAATCCTTTGTATCCTCGCGGAATACAGCACCAAGCGTCGCAGACAAAAATAACACCACACGAGTACGTTAGTATTGAAAGTTTTCTCAGTACGAAAATATTAAATCGCGTAAATACGACGAAGAGTCGTGCATCCCCTACGAACCGCGGGCACACACTGACCTGCTGGACTGACTGAACGAACGCCGGACGCTCCCGCGCTTTTTTCTTTCTCGACAGTGCTCCGTGTCGGGCAAAGCAAACGCGTCGTATTCAGCCTATTTATTTTTAATTTCAATCAGAAGTGTGTGAACCTTCGAGCACGTGACGATGGCAGGTCAGTATTGTACAGACAATAAATATTTTGCCAGACAGTTATCATTTATGAATGTTTGTCTTAGGTTAAACTTTCAGGTAGTAGGTACGTTAACCTGCGGAGGTTTATCTCTAATTCCTGTGACCTGTTTTTGTCGGTGTTTCCAGATTGTCTGTGATTTGTTTTTATTATGTATGCACCTGTCTTCGTTTATGGAAGCCGACTCATGTAATTAAGGAACTAGTCTTGGTAGTAATGTTAGGGCCGCGCCTTTTATGAAATGTCTACATTTGAGTTGAGTTCGGACATTTTTCTTGGGAGCAAATTACGGTCATCCGTTAACATGATGGCATTAAAACGTGAAGGCAAAACCAAGATTAGGCCCGATTTTACATCAATTACTTGTTAAGGTTTCCTTCCATACGATAGGTTCTGTTAGTTTTCCTGTTTGACTTCTAATACAAATTAAGTATCCTGTTAAACCCCAAATTAGGTTTTCCGTAATTATTACGTACAAGGTCATCCATCAATGAATCGATACCCTATAATTTATAGTACAAATACTCAAAACTTAAGTCGCAGTGTACTGCGACCTGGCGCTGGGGACGGTTGGACCTTCAACGTTTTTGATCCAGCAGTAAGAAGACTAAGCTTCAGCTCCGTTTTCCAGCTTAAGTGTCTAATATGTGTGTACTAAAAAAATACTCGAATAAATATTTTTATAATCCTTAAAAACTGTTTAGTCCTTCTCCATCCTTAAAAAATTTTAATTTAAAATTTAATCACTTACAAAGTTACAACTGTATTCATGCATTTCCAGTAGGTCGAGTTTTAACTAAAATATTTGTTTAGATATTAGATCTTTTATCAATAGATAATAAAGAATAATAGACTAGAGTAGAACCATCGACTAGCGTCCATAGATTACAAACTACTTTATTAGTCCGAATGACACTTGCATGGATTCCAACACCCTCCATCATGGGCCATTGTTGGCAGAAATGTCATAAAGACTGATGAGGTCAAGGTCACATTGAGTGAAGACATATAAAGGGTGTAAGTAAAAGTACCCTTAACGCAAACGAAGGGCACTTGTTCTCCCTACCTCTGCGATATTTTTTTTGTCTTAGACCATACCTGGGAACCCTAGGGGGTTACTACTAGGGGGTGACGGAGATATTGGGGGTCAGAGTACCAAATTTTTCACAGCTGTTTTTGTAAAAACTAGTTTTTCAGGTTATAACTTTACTTAAATTACCTCCATGACCCGTTTATTATTCAAAGCATCCACTAACTAGCACAATGTTTTAAGAGTGCTAAATTGTGTCTAACCGTAAAATGTGATTTTGACCCCAAAAAAAATTCGTTTCCCAGCCAATATTTTTGCGTAGGGGTACTTAGTTTGATGTACAGAATGCTTGGTTGACGGCTGTGTAAAGGGCTAATTTACACCCTATATTTAGATATTAAAATGAAATCTAGTTGATGACAGCATTCACGAAAATCGTTTTTAATACGCAAATAATGTGCACGGAAGTAATATTGAGGTATCAAGCCTGCTTAATAAAACATGTTTGAAATAGAATGATGTATGAATGTATGCTTGCTTTGACCCGTTTCAATGACATTTTAAATAAAAAAATAAGTTTAAAAACTAAAACCCGACTACAAACCGCGGTCTTAAAAGTAGAAAACAAGAAAATAATTCTTGTCTGATATTCATATATTGAATTTGTATATTTCTATTTCAATCTAAGTAAAATTATTATAGAGGACCGTCGTAGTCGCATGCTACTGATTCCTGATGCTCCTTCATGGCGTTTTCATTGATACAGAAGTCAGCTGCTGTTGCCGTTAGCAAGGTGGCATGCGACTACGACTGACCTCAATAATAATTTTACTTACATACTTACTTTTAAGACCGCGGTTTGTAGTCGGGTTTTAGTTTTTAAACTTATATTTTTATTTACATGTCACTTCTTTTATTATTGAGAATTCTTGAGAGTAAACCTAACACGCTTAGTGCAGCCGGGCCTGTACTAACGGACCTTAATAAGTTACAATAGTGTCGGCCCTAAAACTTTTCATGAAACTTTTGAGATGACCTGTCCAATGTGATCCGAGTGGTGTTACATACTCGTAAGTATAGGTAACTCACGTAGTCTTCTATACATATAATAAAACTGTAAAAGGCCGATGTCTGTACATTGAAGATTTTTATGAAAAACTGTTACAGGGGGTCTTAATTATAGCAATAGAAGCCAAAACAACCATTTTTAGAATTTTTGTCTGTCTGTCTGTCTGTCTTTCTGTCTGTCTGTCCGGGCTAATCTCAGAATCTACTGGACCGATTTAGATGGGACTTTTTTTATTTGACTCATTATTACCTGGAGAGTAAAATAGGATATAAATAATCACGCCAAATGACTTAGGGGGTAGGCAGGAAATTGAATTTTGATTGTTTATTAACCAATTTTGATAGATTTTTTTTTGTTCAACTAAGTGTTGTTTAGACTTAAACTTATGATACTACTAATCACGCCACCTGACTTAGGGGGTAGGCAGGAAATTGAATTTGGATTGTTTTTAACCGATTTTGATTTTTATACCAAGAATTCCACTCATTCCCAACAATTTCCCGTTCGAATTCAAGCGCACACAGTTCCCTATAAGTCTGTGCTTCGCAATGACCATTAACAAATCCCAAGGTCAAACTCTTAGGGCCGCTGGGGTGGATCTAAGATCCAACTGCTTTTCTCACGGCCAGCTATATGTTGCATGTTCACGAGTAAGTAGCGCTGAGCAATTGTTTGTTTTAGCCCCAACGGGAAAGACTAATAATGTAGTTTACAGAGAAATTCTTTGATTTAAAAACTTATTAATTACTTACACATATTTCAACGCGAACGAAGTCGCGGGCACCAGCTAGTAAAACATAAAATAACTTCTTTCTCCAATGGGCGTAAGCAGAAAAACAGAACTCCACAATCCACATACTATCTTTAATGATCTTAATATTACTATTCTATTTTTTTATTAAAATTCATATTTTAATTTATTATTTTACCTTGTTTGAGACAGATTGCATGCCGATAAAGTAGGTTAATTAAAATAACGTTTCCAATCTTCAAAGATTGTATCTTTACCCAGCACTCAAAATGTGCAATCTTTGCATATTATCAACCAACATACTTAAAATAAAAATACTAACTGCGGTCATCATCATCATCAGCCTATAATGTTCCCACTGCAGGGACTCAGGCCTCCTCTCTAGGAGAGGGATGGGCTATAATCCACCACGCGGGCCCAGTGCGGGTTGGTAGATGTCACATATCTTCGAATTTTTACCCGACTACTATTTTGGCAGTCTATGTATGTATGTAAATATCTATGTATGTTTGTGTGTTCCACCGAAGCGCCTAGACTGCTAAACGTATTTTAATAAATGAGGTGTCAATCGATTCGTAAGAATAGCCCGGATGACATAGGCTATATAAATTTTAACAATTCTTTTTATGACGGAATTTAAATGTCAAATTCGAAGCTCGAAAAAAAAAAATTTAGATAACCCTTACATGTTTCGTATCAAATGAGAGGTCTTGGCGAGCACATTATAAATATGTATATTATATTATAGTTTTAGTCAACATACACTTTTTCGTTATATTATAAAGATGATCATTAATGCGCAATATACTATTATGCGTTTCTGCTGATAACTAAATCTGAATTGGGAAAATTATGTTATTATAATATTATATTCCTACTCCTCCGCTATTCCTTTTTTTCTGATTAATTTCGTTCCGATATCAAAGACAGATAAATTGCTTCTTTGCAACTTGTTGCTCTGGTGGTCGCCACTGTTGATTCTAGCTTTCAGGAGTAGCAGTGGTTTGGGAAAAGTGTTGCGGTCTTGTCCCATTAAAAGTCCATAACTGGAGCCAGACGTGTGCCGAGTGGACCTTCAAAGGGCGACCGCTCTTTGAAAAGGTGGTGTGGGATTTTTACCTCACCAAAACCTCCTCGGTGTTCACTGAAGGTACCGTTTTCTCTGTAAAGACCTGACCGGAGCCCCCTCTGTGCAACACCTGTTAAGGCATATCCCTGGAGCGACTATACAGGGTCTCCTCTGAGCCTTGCTTGAGCACTGTGTAGTCGTTCATCTCTGAGATCATCATGGACTTACATGCCCTACATGTGCAGCGATATAAAAACCTTGGAACCCTATGGAAGTGACATTTCGGACTAAAATAATAGGGAAAAAGTATTTATGAAGTTAAGTTATATCCTCCAGCATTTTGGCAGACTTCTAAGGCCATACTTTGTAACGTGCAAAAAATTTAAATTTATCGGCACCCTCGGAATTTTACCTTAAAAATGTGTCCTTGATGTTTCTTACCCGCTTATAGAGATCTTTGCTTTAGAATGAGCAACTAGAATCTTTTCTTGGTTATAATGCCTAGTGGCTTTGACTGTAACTTCATTTCATTTTTAGGGTTCCGTACCTCAAAAGGAAAAAACGGAACCCTTATAGGATCACTCGTGTGTCTGTCTGTCCGTCTGTCACAGCCAATTTGCTCCGAATCTAATGGACCGATTAAGTTGGAATTTGGTATACATATGGATTTTTGTGACCCAAACATGTACGGCTAAAGTAAATAAATGAATTTTGAATATGGGGGTCGCTTTTACGGGGCAAATAAGAAAATTAAAAAAAAAGTTTTGCAAACTGTACCATGTGACACATCAAATGAAAGGGCTTACTATGAGGGTCTCAAATATATTTTTTTAATAATTTTAAAATAAATAGTTTTAAAGTTATTTAAGAAAATAGACGAAAATTGACCGTTCCCCCCCCCCTTATCTCCGAAACTACTGAGCCTAAAATTTTGAAAAAAATACAGAAAATAGTTCTATACCTGTAGATTACAGGAAAACCTATAAGAAGTCCATGGTCTAATAATTACATGGTGAATTTATATACAGTGTGATTCTTTATAATGTGCACATATCGAAATGAGGGAATCTATGCTTAATTTTATCGATGGAAAAAATATTTTAAAAAATCTAAATATTTTTTATGGAATTTTCAAAAATGTTGTCCGCTGTTGTGACCCCAATGTAAACAAAACGGTGTAACTTTTAAACTAAATTATCTATCGCGATGAAACAATTTTATGTAAAAAGTTATGAAAAAAAAAAAGTTTTTTTGATCAAAAAACGTGTTTATTTTCAATTGAGGGTAGTTTTTTTCCACAATTTTCATTTTACGAGGACGCCTAATTGCTTCCAATCATTATGGAGTTTGTTTCATCGCGATAGATAATTTAGTTTAAAAGTTACACCGTTTTGTTTACACTGGGGTCACAGTAGCAGACAAAATTTTTTAAAATTCCATATAAAATATTAAAAAATATTTAGATTTTTTTTAATAATTTTTCCGTCGATAAAATTAAGCATAGATTCCCCCATTTCGATATGTGCACATTATAAAGAATCACACTGTATATAAAATTCAAAGTCCTGACTGACTCAATGACTGATATGACTGAACGCACAGCCCTAACCGCTGGACCTAGAGACTTGAAATTTTGCACATATATACCTTATATAGTGTAAATACCCACTATTCAAGAGTATACTACAAGACAAAATTCAACAATAGACAATATATTTAGCAATTTCCCTCTACAATCCGGTACCATACATACTTTTTTTAGTTACCACAAACAAATTTGGGTCAGATTTAAAAAAACATGGTAGATATATTATATTCATCGTACGGAACCCTCTTCACGCGAGTTCAACTCGCACTTGACCGGTTTTTTAACTGATACTGTTAGCCTGAAACATCCCACAGCGGTGCAAAGGCCTCTCCTCATGTCTACCAGTCAGTCCCAGTTTTTTCGAGCGTGGACCACTGGTCGGTAGTCTCCAGATCGTCCCATCGTTTTATGCTTGGTCTGCCGCGACAACTTTAAAAAATCAAAAGTTCCTGTAGCTGATCTATTTGAAATAAAAGCTTTAGTTTGAATTGGATTTCTGGCAATAACATATCTCAACCCATCCACTGAAAAGATCGAAAACAAGGAAACTATTACGCGAATTATCAATGCTATTGACACAAAAATAGTTGACTATGGCCCTGAATCTCTTCCCGGCTCCCTATGAACGACAAGGGTATAAATATAAACTCTTGCTCACCGTTATACAATCAGTTTGATAAGACGCGAAAAAAATACGTTTAGACGACCGCGACGGTTGGCGTAAAATCGTTTGTATTTCCTCAAGTTTGTAGTGGACAAGTGACCTTGTATAGATGGCCTTGTCAATGTATTACGTTATGTCTAAATATCTTCAAGGATAAACATTATACATACAATTCTGAGTTTATTTCAAGATTTCGTTGTTTGGTATCTTTAAAATTAATATTGGTCTTCAAGATACTAACACCTTTTTTTTTGGCTTGTGGAAAGTCATCAAATAACCCCCCCCCCCCCGCTCTTGGGCAGAGCGAAAGGGAGTGTCAGACTTCTACTGACTAAAAACCACCCCTGTTCCTTCTTAGCTCTGTATGTCGAGGCCGCGGTATATATATAATTTGTATATTTCTATTTAATTATAAGTAAAATATTATAGTGGTCAGTCGTAGTCGCATGCCACCTTGCTAACGGCAACAGCAGCTTACTTCTGTATCAATGAAAACGCCATGAAGGAGCATCAGGTATCAGTGGCATGCGAATACGGCTGTCCTCTATAATAATTTAATTATAATTAAATAGAAATATACAAATTCAATATATGAATATCAGACAAGAATTATTTTCTTGTTTCCTACTTTTAAGACCGCGGTTTTAGTTTTTAGACTTATTTTTTATTCATCAAATAGTCACTCTTGAGACTTATATGAACCGAAACATTTGTATTGGTGATTTTAATCATTATCCTACTAATATTATAAATGTGAAAGTTTGTGAGAATGGATGTGTGGATGTTTGTTACTCTTTCACGCATAAACGGCTGGACCGATTTGGTTGAAATTTGGTATGTAGATAGGTTATACCCTGGATTAACATATAGGATAGTTTTTATCCCAATTTTATGATCCGTGGGATAATTTTCGAGTTGTAGCGGGTGAAGCCGCTGGCAACAGCTAGTAACTTTATAAATAAACATTTGTTATTGCCGCGAATCCCATTTTATTTAACATACGACTTGACACTGACCGGAAAATTGCAATAAATGTAAGAAAATTCTAAAATCGCTACCTCGTCGCCTTATCGGATTAGAAAAGTTTACACTAATATTTTTACACCGGCGCGCGGCGAGCCGTTTGGATGCACTACCTCATTCTAAAGATATGCGTTTACGCAGGTGTTCGTTTGTTGAATTAAACTTGCCATTATGTTGCAACTTATATTTAAACAAGGATTACGTTACACTTTTATTTATACTTCCTTCAATGAACAAAGGTGGTATATAAGAAGGTTTCACTGCCACAAGACATTATCAAATCGGTGCGGTGGAACAGAAATAACTTTCTTGGATATAGTATGGTGAAGAGTGAGGAGCTCGTGGCTTATAATAACTGCCACTTAAGTCGGTTAATCTGTGCTTACCGAGGTTGGTCCGTGGTTGAGGACACCCATTACATACCAAATTTATCCGCGCCCTAGAAAGCCGCTGGTCTCGGTTAGTTGGGGAAAAGGCTAGGCAGATGATGATTCTAACTTTAAACAAAAATATCGAAAACACATTCCTCATCAAACATTTTTCCTCATGTATTTCCGTGCTGAAAGTTTTCAAACAAAATATTTAACCCGTAACTCCTACTTTGCGAACGGCTTAATATACAAACGCAGTAATGTCGAGTACGGGCTGTACTGACAAAGGTCACGTTCGCTTGTTATGCTGACGTCACGCGGGCGGGTTAGCCACACCCACGGCTACGCAGTCTGACTGCGAATCAGCAGCAGGCGGCAGTAGCGGGTTAAGCAATACTCGGGGGCTTGGCTGTCGGAGAGTCGATGTCGGCTGCCAGTCCTATAACTTGCGTATCGGATGGTTCTAGAACTGAAAAGAATGTTTTGTTCGTGACGTTAACGTGACTAAAGTGAGTGTTACAAATTGCGCCACGATTAAATTTAAATTAGGAATTTCATTGTTGTTTCATTTTTTAGTGGCTGACCCCTTCTGGGTTTGTCGTAAGGGATCCCTCCTTTTGGAGGGTGTTGTTTTCGCGCGTATGTATGTGTGCATATCCGTTCAGTTGTGACCTCGTATATATATAACTCTTTAACGGATGATCCGATTTAGACAGACGTTTTTAAATTTGTCTTGGTGCTGCGCGTATTTAAATGTTGCTGTGGCACTTCTAGATCCACCTGTAGCTATTTCTTAGGCACATGTGAAAGAATGTTCATATTATTATTGTAGCAACCAGCTCTTATTATGCAATTAAGTACATATCTAATTAAATAATACATGAGGATATTTAGATTTACATCACTTACATAAATAATTATGCTAAGCTGATTGACGTCAACTAAGTAAACATACTAAGGAAAACAACTATTGCAAGACTAATAACGAAATGGCTTAGTAAATAATTAATAGGTACTAGGCACTAACTAAGTTACTCAGCAAATATTTAAATAATACATTAGGTACTATAATTATGGTACACTGCATTAAGTTTTCCTTCGCGGTACCCATCAGACCGCAGGATACTAAAATTTTGGAGTTGCATCTCGCTTTTCAGCATAAGTCAAGTGACATGTATAGGATGTTGAGCAGAGAACTTTGAATAAATGATCATGTTCTGCTCACTGTAGAGTAGTGATGTCAAAAATGTACATCCGCGGACACGAATCCGGATACGAATATTTACGGTCAAGATCCGCAGAGACGGACACGGATACGGATCGATCTTTAATTCCTCACTCATTCGGTGTCGGCGCGTGATCTTGAAACGATAGTTGACATTTTCTTATATTTATAAATGTAATGTCATCATAACTTTCTGTGTGTAATAGTGATCTTATAAGATAGTTCATTTAGTATCTTTGAATTATATACTACTAGCGGTCGTACTGCCCGGACGGCAGCGCCACCTACCGGGTCCAAGACAGCACAATCCCCATTAACAAAATGATGCGCCATTTATTGAATTCATTTGTTACAAAAAAATGTGATAAATGAACAACCGCTCGACCGATTTTGTGCAAACTTCACATAAACCATCTACTAAATAGTCCGGACAAAGCCTAAACATTTGGTTTGGATAGGTGAGCCCGTTCTTGAGTTATAAAATTACAATGAAAATTGGCATTGATTTTTATATATATAGAAATAGATTGGTATGGTGGCCTGCTAAAATATATATTGATTTTAAGAAATAAAAAATACTCTGAATGGATTTTTTTTTAAATTATACACTTAATCACATAATCACACACAGATCTTATTTCTCCCGCGGATACGGATACACCACTACTGTAGACGGTGACGTTCTGACTATCATCATTTTTGAAGTTTTGACTATATTGGAAGCCCTCATTCAACGCATCATTAGTGAAATACAGCCTGGAGCTCCTAAAAAATTCGAGCTCGCTTCGCTCGCTCTTGGAATTTACAAGCAGACTGCTATTATTTTCATGTGCCCAGGGTCTTCAGTTGGTTAAAGGCCCTGTGTAGTGCCTATAATATTGCAGCTATGTTGGGTGGAACAATAATGACTTTGTTCGGTCCCATGCTGAAAGTTTTTCATTGGCAACTTGTCGAATCTCAAGGGCTTTTCAGTAAAATTTATAGTGATATAAGTGCTCAATAAAACACCGACGACATAAATTCGCCATTTAGTACTATCAAATAGAAACAATCACCGCGTCATTTGTCATTGAAACGTGCGCCCCCTGGCGGAATATTTAATAAACAACCGCGGCTGATACTTCCTGCATTTTAATTTGTGTGGTCACATAATCATCGATTTGCCCTTGACCAGTCTGTGAGCGTCGCAGGCGCACTAAAACGTGCAAATATTTTCTTATCAAACCTTTTTTTTGTGGTTCACCACGGATAAGTAAGTCAAAATAAATATTATCTGTTGCACTGATATAGAATCTGGCTAGACGCGGCGATGACCGATACAATCAAGTTTTAACCAAAGTATGACCAAGGTTGAGTGAACCAAAGGAACCAGGGCTGTCCAAAAGCGCTTTGGTATGACAATATCGTTAAAATCGCGGGAAACGGTGATAAAGGATTGGATAACATAATTAATTGGCTTGGAGGAGTAAGGGACACACAGAACTGAAGAATATGGCAGAAAAAAGGAAGGTTTTACCCAACAGTGGGTGATTCCAGTCTGGTTCCGTTCAAGTATTACGCAAGCAGATTTACTATAATTATTGCCGTCCCCTTCCCCCATGTCAGCAAAAGTAATCAAAGCTTTTACCCCCACCCCAACATTTGTGTAAACAACGGTATTATAAACATATTCATTATTTGTGGGAATCCTTGAAAATGCGTTTCGTTTTCATGCATAATACGAGTATATACAATGTGTGGGTTGCCATATGTGTAAAAAAGTAAATAACTTCTGCTGACGTAATTACCATCTAGACCCCCCCATGTCCTCAAAAATAAATAAATACCAAAGTAAATACCCCCCCTCCCCTTCCAACCCGACATGATGTTGACCCTAAATATAATATTTTTTACATTTCTATAATGATGGTGTATACAGAATCTGAAAATGTTCTCTATGATATTATTAATAGATTCCTTTCCTGTTCTAGTTTCCCTGTAGGACTACCTATAGTTAGCGTGACACACTTTCATAAATAGCAGGATAACTGTATCAAAATCGCTAACTACTTTTATAAATGCGAAAGTAAGTTAGTTACCGTCTCACGCCTAAAACACGAAACTATATAATATCATCTTGGAATTTTGTACACCCACGTTGTTTGGTGTACCTACTAAAAAAATAAGTTTGAAAACTAAAACCCGACGAATAAAAACGCAGAGTAATAAAACCGCGGTCTTAAAAGTATTAAACAAGAAAAGTCGCCTAGTAAGTAGATAATTTGATCATTATTATAGAGGACAGCCGTAGTCGCATGCCACTGATATACCTGATGCGCCTTCATGGCGGTCTCATTGATACATAAGTCAGCTGCTAGTTGCCATTAGCAAGGTGGCATGCGACTACGACTGTTCTCTATAATAATGATTAAATTATCTACTTACTAGACGACTTTTCTTGTTTAATACTTTTAAGACCACGGTATTATTAGTCTGCGTTCTTATTCGTAGTCGGGTTTTAGTTTTTAAACTTATTTTTTATTTGAATTTTATTTATGTGTGTTATTCAATAAATACTTAATTATATGTTACTTTCATAATGTAATATTCTACTTAATGTTGGTTTGTTATTTACATAATACGAGTAAATAACACAGACTAGACCGAGAGAAATGTTTGACCGCCATCTAAACGTATATGTTGACTTGAACTATAATATAATATACATATTATATCAAGTTCAGTAGTATTTACATAATAATTTCACGCAGGCGAAGGTCGCGGGGCTCAGCTAATATTAAAATAAATAATAAATATTCAAACAAAAAATATATACCACAATTATTCCATTTTTAATAGCAATTTTAAAGTATAAGTAATTTAATTACCCCGTCCTTCAGATAAGAAGATTACTCCCAACTATTAAAAAAAATAGCATACCTACACATACAAACGAATTAAAAACCCCATCTGTTTTGGAACTCGGTTAAAAATAAATACTTAAAATAGAATCATCGCGCCCAAAGTATTACATTCTCGAGTATGGCGCAGGCCACACATAAATGGAGTCGGGCGCGGACAAGGTGCGGGCGGCTTCCTATTCCATTCAAATTTTATTCCTAAATTGCGCTTTATTTCTGCACAGAAATAAAGCGCAATTTAGGACAATTTTATACCAAGTATGCACTTGGTATAAAATTTAAATGGAATAGGAAGCCGACCGCGCCATGTCCGCTCCCGACGCCATTTATGTGTGGCCTGCGCCTTAGGCTAGCAAGGTTAGTGTCTACACATTCCAATAGTTGTTAGAAACATTGGCTTTTTTTTTAAGGGTGGAAAATCATCATAATGAGAGTCGCTCTGGGCGGAGCGCAAGGGCGTGTCAGACTTCTACTGACTAAATACCATCCATGTTCTTTCTTAGCCCTTTGTGTCCGAGGCCGCGGTATCTCTTTCGAACAACCCGCAGCCCAGAAACATTGGCTTGACTCTGTATCTTGAGAAACAGTCTCTTATTTCGACACATTCACGTCTACCTGCGTAGATGCTTAAACTCCATTACTCAATCATATAAAATTATGATCTTATATGTGGTTACACGAGCTGCATCGTCATTAAACTAGTACAGTCAGCAAGACCAATATGTTTCACTTAGCAACTTTTAAAAGTGTTTTTGTCATCGTCACCATCATCCTATAATTTTCCACTGTCAGGCCTCGTCTCTAGGAGACGGAGAGGCTTATAATCCACCACGAGGGTCTAAATGTCACATGACTTTTTTCTTTTTTTTTTTGGTTGCTAAGACATGTTTGCTCACGATGTTTTCCACTGCTCTGATTAAAATTGCATGTTGAATACGAACGTGGTATTTTAAAACTTATATTTTTTATGAAAATGACCTCCGAGTAACAATCATTATTTCTTGCGATAATTGCTTTTGGAAAGTACAGTACGAGCATCAAAACGTACACAGTTTTGATGCTCGTACTGTACTGTCTTAGTATCTTCGTCTGCGAAGACTATCTTTACGACTTAATACACATTAACATAAGTGTTTTATTACGGATCGTAATGTTAATACTTTTCTCTTATAATTATTCTTCTTCCATATTACTTTTGGTTATAAAATTAATTGCAACACCACGAGTTTAAATGATAAATTATGTGTTGTATTTTTGGGGCGATAACAATAACCCTTTTTTTTTTTTTTTTTTTTGGTGGGTGTAAAATCATCGAATAACCCCTCCCGCTCTTGGGCAGAGCGAAAGGGAGTGTCAGACTTCTACTGACTAAAAACCACCCATGTTCCTTCTTCGCCCTCTATGTCGAGGCCGCGATAACCAGAGGACTACCCGCGGCCCCGACAGGCGTCGGCCCTTTCGGGCCCCTCCCATGTTGCTGACATCTCTTTGAGGCGCGCGTGGAACACGAACGCGCCGTCGACACGGCCTGTTTTCGTCGTGAGACGGACGGACGGCGAGTTAGCCCATCACTCACCGTCCACAGGCCCGCGTCTACGGTGGCCGGAGGTCATCGCGGGACCCCCGACGCCCGGAGCGCCTCCCGCGGCGGCTGGGACGAGAGGTTCTCTCCCTCTCGCGTTCCGCCACCTCCTTCGCCAGCATCACTGCTTCGCAGAAGGAGGCGACGGCGTCCCATTCCTCCTCGCCCCGGACCATGGCTTGCACCAGGGCCGGGCGCGAGAGGTCGCCGCCGCCGATCGCCGCTACGAGAACACGGCGGGGCTCCGCCCAAGCGGGGCACACCTCCACTGTGTGCTCCACCGTGTCCTCCGGCCGATCCTCGCAATGGTGGCATCCGGGCGTTTCCTCCCGCCTGATTCGGTGCAGGTACCTCCCGAAACAACCGTGTCCGGTGAGGACCTGCGTCAGACGGAAGGTGAGGGCGCCGTGGCGCCTCTCAAGCCACTCCTCAAAGAGGGGACTTACCGCCACTATCGTGGCGTGCCCTGCACGGGGTTGCGACAGTCGCTGTCTCCATGCCGCCATGAGATCGCACCGGAGGTCTGTCCGCCGCGCAGCAATTTGCCGCGGCAGCGGAGTGACCCCCCGGCGCAGCGCCTCCGCGCGCCATTGATGCAGGCGCGCGAGGACTATCGCCTCCAGATCCCACGGCGGCAATCCGGCAAGGAGGTTCGCCGCTTCGCGGGAGATCGTGCGGTACCCCCGTACCGTCCTCACGGCCATGACCTTTCGGGGCACGTTCAGGTAGTGGGCGGCCCGCTTCCTCAAAGCAGGCGCCCACACCGGCGCCCCGTAAAGGGCCATGGACCGCACGATCCCCGCGTAGAGCCTCCGGCAGGAGGCATTTGGCCCCCCCAGATTGGGCAAGAGCCACCTAAAGGCAGCCCCGGCCCGCTCCAGTCTGGGAGCCAAACGTCGGAAATGCTCCACGAAGTTCCACCGGCTGTCGAGGACGAGTCCTAGGTACTTCAAAGTACACTCGACGCCGATGGGAACCCCTCCCACCATTAACTGGGATCCCGACGGCAGCGCATTCCCACGTCCATGGAAGATAACAATAACCCTAACACTAAAAATAGTTTCAAAATTACACAATTAAACATTTAAGTAATTCTTCTTGAATTGTTACCACAAGATAAAATGAGACAATTCAATTCAATCCAAGTCGGCCTTAGCAAAGACAATCTCTTCAGATGGGGTTTCATGGACGGCTCACATCTCAAGTGTGCATGCGACGTGTCTCCACAGACAATGACCTGCCTTCCATCTTGCACTGCATGCGTTGACACCTGCATACTTGACTATCTTATGACTGCATCAGCGAGCGGATTTACCATAGCTGAATTTTGGGCTTTAATTTATTTATTGAAAATTTACCGAAGACCATAAAATTATAGGTTTTAAAACTTTTTTAAAGCCTTCTTAGGTAAGACAAATTGCCGTCTCATAAGAGCAATTGGAGAACAGAGAGGATCGGCCACTGAAAGTATTAATCTTTCTTAAGTGCGTAGGGTCAAAAACATCAAAGGAGTACTAGTTTTACTAGCTTATCTCCAGCAAAGAGGAGATGAGCGGAGAGATATGCAAGATTCGACCAATCACCGGAGAGACGTGAATTTGAACAAATGGTCAGGTTCGACACGTCTCCTTTTCGCCCCGCTCGACCCCGCTTTAGGGTAGTCTAGTTAAATTAACTTGCCAAACGCTTATTTACAATCACCATCATCACAGCTGGGATTTAATCACATCTGCTGGATATAAGGTTCCTCCCTCGTCAGCTTCCTGTCCTTGTCCGATTCTACTTGGGGTCGGAGCCACACGTTTTCTTCTTCCGTTCTCCACTGTCAGACGTTACGGCATCACTTACTCCTTACTCCTTCTTATCATTCCTAAACTTCCTACTTATTTCCCAATTCTATTTATTTAAAAGCTTCCTGTCTACTCTTGCAGGGGAGCAGCGGTGGCCCACAGGTGTCGGCCCCGACTTACGAACAGTAGGTCGTGGGTTCGAACCCAGGCAGGCGCATTACTTTGTGTAATTTATTTCATAACCGCTACTCTCAAAACGGTGAAGGTAAACATCGTGAGGAAACAAAGACAATTCACAAAAAAAATTCAAAGACATGTGACATCTGCCAACCCGCATTGGGCCCGCGTGGTGGATTATAGACCATCCCTTTCCTAGAGAGGAGGCCTGAATCCCTGCAGTGAGAACATTAAAGGCTGATGATGTCTACTCTTCATTAATAACAGACTCTGATCCTCACACGCGCTTTGTCAATGAGCTGTGATAATTGCTAGAAAGAAACTCAACACTTTACTGACGCAAATATTTTCCAACACCGCTTACGCAAGAGCATCGAGCTCTCTTGGACTTTGAACATCAATAGCGTAAGGACACCGAAGGTTATACTAACTTTATACCTCGATATATTTAGGTGAAGTGAATTACGATCATAATACAAATTGCGAGGATCTGAAATAAATAAACCCACGTGAAATAGTCACAAGACCCAACAGACATGCCATAAGAGCCAAGAGCCATCTTTCGAATGACGGGACGGTTGGCGCAGTGGCTGAGCGATTGGACTGCTGCGCTGCGTGTCGCGGGTTCGATCCCCGCACGGAACATATATTTGTATGGCCTACAGATAGTTGTTTCGGGTCTGGGTATTTGTGTATGTGAGTTTAAATGTTTGTAAACGCACCCACGATACAGGAGAAATTCCTAGTGTGGGGCAACATTTTTTTTATTACAAAAAAAAGAAAAAGAATGTTATAGCTTGCTTTGGTGTTAAATCTTGTACGGTTTTGGATTACCGACTTAATCATAAATCGATACCAAAGTGTTAAATTACTGAAGCTAGTTATGATCCCTTGGACACCTTGGTTTTAACACTACAACAGGTAATTGATCCCTTAAACATAATTCCTTTGTTTGTATCTAAAACTAAAGACTTATTTTATTACTATGTACTTTTATCATCAAAGAATAACATTGACTAAGACCTAAGTGTAAAAATCGGATTATTTTTAATATCAAGTCACTTTTGATTATGTGCAAGCCATTTCATGACACATCTCTATAATTTTTTCGTCTGCTACATTATCCTGCCCCTATAATTATATCATTTAAAGTTCACATATAGTTCACATTTAAAGTTCACATATAGTCCACCTCATAAAATATTTTCCCATGCTTCTATTCCAATCGACCTATCATATCTTCACAGCCTTAAACATAGAAATAAGCATAGCAATTTCAAGTAATATTCTAAGCTGACTATAAACCTAGTAATTTCCTTGGTTTATTAGGTCAAGCTTGTTCATAATTCTAGGCTATTACGCTAGGTCTCAGACAGCAATCATTCTTGTAATATTTACCGCTTTAGCGATATGTTTAGCATTAATTGACACATGAAGGTACTTAGCGCTAGGCCTTTCTTGTCAGATCTAGGATCTAAATGGCGTTTTGTAAGGATACAATATAGGCAATGTTGATCTTAATAAACTAGACTGACAATGGCATAACCCTGTCACGCAAATTGCGAAAAATAATCATTCTGGTTGTTTTAATCATTTTGAACAGTACCCTAATTTACTCTGCTGAAATATAAAACAGAACTTTTATATCCATTGTTAACAATCTCATAAGTTTTATTGTTATAAATTCAAAGCAATAAAACCGCATACAGACAGACAGATCATGCATCAAAGTAGTCGTCTAAATTTTATTATATTTCATGACGTCAACATAAAGCTTTTCCGTGCACTGAAACACCAATGCAAATCGCAGAAATAAATCTGACGAGCCCCATGCAAAGTAAACATCATCTAGAAATATTTTTATGAAGGTAATTTGTGAAGGTGAAAAGTGTTGAAACGTGCGTCAGCCGGAATACTGCGTATGTTGTTGCGTATCATCGGAGCTGTGGCTCAAATCATTAGTTATAGTTAGATGTTATGTACTGAAACTGAATCAGATTGTTCTTTTCATGCTAAGTAATCCTGTAAAAAAAAACACGAGTACGACGTTTTCCAGGAGACCTTGATACTTCAGGAGAGGTGAATCGCAATCATTTTGGGATGAAGAAAGCATCATATATGTTTATTTTTGTCTCAAAGTGCCACGGTTTTGTTGTAGTTCATTAACTACTGGAAAACCACATTGGAGATTGTCATTTTAAAGAAACTTGACACAAAACTATAAATCAAATGTGTTGAAATAAATTTTTAAAGATTTTCATCAGCAGATGAAAAAAATACCTCCGTGCTTGACACAAAGGCAAAAGTAAGTAAGAAACTGACAAACATGAATAAATTAGACGCAATAAACCTACTACCTCCAGATATAACCAGTTCCAAAACTTTTCCAAAACTGAAAAGCCATGAACTGCTGGTTAGATAAATTGAAACAAACAAATTCTGTCAATATCACACACGTTTGTGACACGACGACCGACGCCACGTTTTATTAAGTTAAGCAAATATGATTATGAAGTTAGCAGATTATGAAACGAATTTTGCAAAGGTCGATTGGAATCAGGGATTTTCAAATGTTACTGTTAGCCTGTGTCATCCTACTGTTGGACAAAGGAGCTCCATGACCTCCAAATATTTCAATCCAGTGCCTATGTGGGTCTACCGCATCTTTTTCTTGCTGTGTTAGGGCTGCTGTATACTTTGGAACACAGCTAGTCGGACATACGGCAGATATGGCCAGTCCCACTTCAGCGGAGCGGCTTTTTGAGCAGCGTGCGTAATTTGAAGAAATATCTTGACTTGTGTGATATAAATGATGGTCTAAAGTCTTCGTCAATTCGATGAAATCGCATGAGGACATAATGGTTCTCACCATACAAATAATCCTGATATTTTGAGATATTTTGAATTTAAATCATTATCTGGAATATCATCATCATCCATCATCATTCACTCCTTTCTCTTTTATATCATTCCTCACATAATCCATCCATCTTTTCTTTGGCCTCTCCATCCATCAACATTTATTTAATTCATCTTGAGGGCCAAACAGTAAGAAATCAGAAATCAGAAATATGTATTTGTGAGAATGTAGTTTTACATGGTATGGTGTTAATCTTTCGTTAGGTCCTAAACATTCTACCACAACTTATGGTGTACAAATATTCAAATGTCACAACAACAATACAATTACTCTTACAATAAAATTATTTATACAATTCAATTAAATATGTCCAATACTTCATAACCAATGTCAAAATTGAGCAAGTAAGTTAGGTAATTCTTGGATTTTCACAATATTCCATGTATTCACCAACGTCATAAAAACAAGTATCCAATAGCCACCTTGTCAGCTTCATCTTAAATATGGGGATAGGAAGTTCCTTAAATGCATTTGGCAATTTATTGTATACCTTAATGGCATTGACATATACATTCCTCCTAAATATTTGCAGCCTACATTGAGGTACATTTAGCTCGTATTTATACCTAGTCCTAGCAGAAGCCTTTTTGTTGCGCACTTCTGCTTGCATACGAAAATAGTGCGGATATTGTTTTACTAGCAAACATAGTTCCTTGATGTAGATGCAAGGTAGAGGTAAAATTTTTAACTTTTTGAATAAGGGTTTACAGCTGTCCAAAAACCAGACGCCAGATATTGCCCTAATACACTTTTTTTGCACCCGAAATGCCATTAACACATCAACCGAATTGCCCCATAGTATCAGACCATATGACAGCACAGACGATACGTACCCGTGATATGCAGTGACAGCTGCGTCCACGGATACTGTTGATCGTAGACGTTTTATTGCGTATACGAATTTGTCTAGCTTATCACATACGTAATTTATGTGTGATTTCCAGTTACAGTTCTGATCCACTATTATGCCTAAAAATTTCGTGTTCACTACTTGTGCTATAATAATATCTTCATATTTTATGCTAAGACTCTGTAAGTTCGATTGATATGTTTGAAATTGTATTATCTTTGTTTTATTCAAATTGATTTTTAGATTGTTGTTGTCAAGCCAAGTTATTATGTCTTTGATTGCTTCATTAATTTCCAGTTCCATTTTATTTTTGTCCTTACATTTTATTATTAGTGTCGTATCGTCAGCAAATAAGATTGTTTCATGTCGTGTTGCATTGGGAAGGTCATTTATATATAGCAGAAATAAAGGCGATGCCTCTACGCTGCCTTGTGGTACTCCTACTGCATTGGTTTTAAAATTAGATTCATATTCTACTTTATTTCCATCCACGACTTTTGATATTTGGACACATTGACGCCTATCATTTAGGTACGATTTAAACCAGTCATTTGCTGGGCCCCTTATGCCATATTTATCTAATTTGTTTAGTAATAGCTTATAATCGACGAAGTCAAAGGCTTTGCTCATGTCTAAAAAAATTGCTACTACAGGCATGTTGTCATTCATTGCCTCTGTTATAATTTTTATTAAATTAAAGCAAGCTAAGGATGTGGTGCTATTCTTTCTGAATCCAAATTGCTCCCGCTTTAGCAAGTTATACTTTTCTACGTAGTAACAAATACAGTGCCAGTATGAAGGTCCTAAAGGATCTCAAAGCGAATTTTAAAATAAACAGATCCTCCAAAACATAGCATTTGACCAAGAAAGTACACTGAGTATAAAGAGTAAACCAAACGAACCTTATCGAAAGCCTGACTGCGATCCCCTAGTTTGTCCAAATGATACCCAAAACTAAAACAAATTGTTTGTCTTGTGTATTAAACTTTAAGACAGTTTGCCAGTTGATGCGATTAGAACCAGTGCGTATGTGAATGACACTGCACCGTTATCAGATAACGAGTAGATTTCATCCACGCGTGATGGCCTAAATTCTTGTTTATTTATTTTCTCATCATTTCATATGTCTATCCTAAAACTTGTTGGGTTAGCTTGACAAACAAATGTATGATTACTCCCTGTCGCGATAAAATGTAATTTTAATGCTTCATTCAATATTATAATGTTTACTTTTATACAGTGTGATTCTTAATGTGCACATATCGAAATGGGGGAATCTATGCTTAATTTTATCGACGGAAAAATTATTTAAAAAAATCTAAATATTTTTTAATATTTTATATGGAATTTTTAAAAATTTTGTCTGCTACTGTGACCCCAGTGTAAACAAAACGGTGTAACTTTTAAACTAAATTATCTATCGCGATGAAACAAACTCCATAATGATTGGAAGCAATTAGGCGTCCTCATAAAATGAAAATTGTGGAAAAGAACTACCCTCAATTGAAAATAAACATCTTTTTTTATGAAAATCTATATTTTTTTCATAATTTTTTACAATAATCGTAAAATTTCTCAATAAGACGCCCCCATTACCTACGTTTTTTATTACTTTAAGTTATTCTTTATCGCATTAGCCACGTAATGGTAAAAATTGCATGTTTTTAACTCAATCCCAACATTTCTTATCAATTGTCAAAGAAAGGCCCAGTGCACGGCAACGCAGAGTGCCATCTTTTAACATTTGATAGAAAATGTTATGTTTGAGTTATAAACATGCCATTTTTAGTATTGGGTAGCTAATACGATGAAAAATACGTTAAAGTAATAAAAAATGTAGGTAATGGGGGTTATTGAGAAATTTTAAGATTATTGTAAAAAGTTATGAAAAAAAAAAGTTTTTTTGATCAAAAAACGTGTTTATTTTCAATTGAGGGTAGTTTTTTTCCACAATTTTCATTTTACGAGGACGCCTAATTGCTTCCAATCATTATGGAGTTTGTTTCATCGCGATAGATAATTTAGTTTAAAAGTTACACCGTTTGGTTTACATTGGGGTCACAACAGCGGACAACATTTTTGAAAATTCCATAAAAAATATTAAAAAATATTTAGATTTTTTTAAATATTTTTTCCATCGATAAAATTAAGCATAGATTCCCTCATTTTGATATGTGCACATTATAAAGACTCACACTGTATTAGTTGGTTGTTCTGGTTCATCTTTAGTTAGAAAAACCTACACAGGTGATAGAGCAATAATTTTGGAGATCATCGCTACAGTCTCAAAGTTTACGTCCAACATTTCATCAAACTGTATTCGTAATCGACATTTTTATGAGACATCTCACATCATACATTATTTCAGGTGTCCACCATTACAACTTGAAGTTTCAAGAAATGTCGTCAGTCATAAATTCGTAAGGTCAGAGGGCTTTCTCAGGGTTGTGCATCATACTTCCTAAACGAAAGATAATGAAAGAGTTAGCATTAAATTTAAAGAGGTATGAGGAAAAAAGAGGATCTCTATTGAAAAGGGACGATCCTTCAACCAGATGCAGACAAGTGTTAGCGATGGTGGGCTACTGCCCCACGGTTGCTGTCAGGCTGTTTTATATCCTACATACCTCACAGAAATGCGCGATGCAGAATTTGCGGAACGTCAGGCTTGTGCGTATTTTTGTGAGGTCAGGCAAGTGCGTTTTTTATATTCGGATGTGTATTTACACTGTGACAGACAGACCCACAGTGATGCAATTTTAGAATGATTTCTGAATATTTAATAACCAAAACTATTGATATTCTAAAATTATTCTTTTTTATCAGTTGCGCTTATACAAATTTAATAATGTTATTTGTTTTATCTGCCTGGAAACATGGAATGACCATAAGATACGGAACGTTTACCTCAAATTCAACAAACCCTAATCATAAAATCTTAATTTCAAATCCAAATATGGCATAAGATACTGCGGTTATTGTACTCTCTAAAAACCGCGTGATTCTGAATGTTTGCACTTTTGCCGCAGCTCATCTTGACAGTTCTTCAAGGCTTTAAATATATAACGGGGAACAGATTATGCAGTCTTTCTACCCTCAATTGTTATGATAAATATTTATTTAAGGTTTAGACACTGGTTTAGACTATCTATGGATGTTACTTCCGGAAGTAAAAGGCTTACTTTCAAAGCAACCGGTGATAGCGACGATAGAGTGATGATAAGACCTATCGCTTCGGCAGTTGCTGATTACTATCATGTACCGGGAGATACAAGAAAGCACTTATTGCTGGCGAGCATCATCACCATGTAAAGCCTATCCAGCCAGCGTACGATCTCTATGCAGGCGTGCAGGATACACTGCGCGCTACGTCATTGTTCGAAGTTCGCTGCCCGCCGCTCTAAAAACCTAAATCAAATATCGTTTTACCTGTTTCTCTATCCAGAGGTCTACTCGGAAGAAAATTGGCTGGCTGGCTGAGTTTTGGGCTAACTATATTTGAGACGCTAAGAAAAAGATTAAAAGAAGTAGTTTCAAGTTACCTCAATAGCGATTGGTAGATGCTGTGGCAACAGAACAGAATAGAACTTTAGATACGTACGATCGTATTATTTAGGTATATAGCACATGCCGTATTTAAAATTCGCCGACGAACACGATACAAACGCGCGGCGCGTATGAAGTGTGTTCGAAACTAGTTTGAAGCGCGAACAAAGGGTTTCTTTTTGATCGCGGTATCTGTGCGTATACGCGCCGACGACGCGCGTTTCACAATCGCCCCGTGTGCTTAGGTTACAAGGTTGCGTACAAATCTCGTTTGAAGCGCGTCATTAGCGCGTCGTCGGCGCCGTAGAAAATACGCCGTGTGCTAAGGGCCTTAGATTTTAATTGAAATTATGATGTCTTTAGTCACGTAGGTTGTTAGAAACCACTTCATACTTCCTATAAATAACATTGCAACCTAAAATTACCCTGAAGTCATCACCAGATATAGTCGATGACATATTACAGCTGAATACAGTACTGCATTTTGTCCTTAAGCATAACAAACATTTATTCAAATGTCAATAATCTCATAAATATATAGAGTCTAGTCTGTTTGTAACCTAAGTTCTATTTAGGTCACACGAGTGGTCTAGAATAGTGGATCATAATGACCCGTTTGTACATTGTTAATTTACTATGTACTAAGGTTTATTTATCATTTACACCGAATGTACACTAGGTTACAAAACGACATGTATTGTATTAATTTATTACGCAATTTGAGTCATCAATTATATTTCCTTGATTGAAGACTCGCTAGTTTGTCTTTTTGTTATCTTTGCATGAATTTATGTTACAAGAAAGTAGAAAGCTTATAAATGCCAACGTAAGTCTGTTTGTTTTCACGAGATATCGGCTATCTTTCCTTCTTTTTCCTAACACATCAAAATTTCCACGCGAACGGAATCGCTGTCAACTGTATATCTAAATTCTGATGTTTATAATCATCAGTAAACAATAATATTCAACTTTTATCTGCCGTACTCAGAGAGCTTTAATGGTTACTTAAAGGCCGTCACTTATTAAAGGTTATGACAGTTTTGTCTTACAAAAGTATGTCATACCTTAACTAAGTGACGGCTTAAGTAATCTTTAAATATCTCTGAGTACCGCAGTATAGCTTCTAAAACTAGTAACTAAACTAGGTGCATCAGGTTATAAAGCGACCATCCAACCTTTGGTAATGAAACAATCTTTTTATTTTACTTTCATCATGGCCTTCCTGCACTTTCTATATTTGGGGTCGGCGCAACACGTTATGTTCTTCTTCCATTATCCTTATCAGAATGTAACGTCACGGCTTCATTTAATCCTTTCTCTTTCTTTTTGTTCCTTACACGAATCCATCCATCTTTTCTTTGGCCTTCCGGGCCCTCCCAATCTACGAGTATCAATATTCACTATCCCTCTTTTGTCTTGCATTCGACTTTCCCAACCAGAAACCTGATACTCCAAACATAACGATTTTTTTTAAGTATCTAAATCCAGTGCTTCGAAACATATTTATTTCAATCCTATTTGTAGGCGTGGCACATTAATAGATCCAGTATAAACTGACCCATCACTACGCACAATATCCACCAGAAAAAATAATTGAGCAAGGTCTAAAAAGAGACTGACAGACACGTATGAGGAAAAGACACGACGCTCTATAAACGCAACCTTTTCCTAAGCCCGTGTATGCCATATTCCCGGTCAGATATTGTATAAAGTTCACTAGTCCAGGGTTCTGTGGCCCTGGTACTCGAAGCTGCGTAGTGGTGACGGTATCAATAACACAGGTCAGGTGTCAAGCAGGAGAATGAGTGGTAATTGAGGGCAATTTAACACAAAGTTTTTAATAGATGCGCAAACGTCATGTCTGCGTCGCAGCGTTTTGATTTTCATTTAGATATTGACATCTGTGGGGCATTTATTAGCCTAGATGTAAACTATATTAAGGTCGCTTTTGTCTATTAGATACATACCTATATAATTATACTTACACCCTTTTTTCTAAGAAATATGTTCTGTTGTTCCGCTATTACTAAGATTCTTACAAACTTTGTCGTATAATGTTACGGTAAACTTCTCACTTCTTCACTTCTTCTTCTTCGGTTTTTGGTTGGCGGTTCTTAATAAATATGTATTATTTCAGCCCAAACTACTTTACTGCTCTGAACAAACACCTCCCACATTTTCTTCCATTTCTGTAAATTAGTAGTACCTACTGTTGTGGTTTCATTCTTCATAAAGCTGTCTATTTCGTCTCGTCATGTTCGCTTTGTTGAAGGTTCTAGAAGTCCAAATATATGTATATCGGGAGGCCTAAACAAGTGACATACACTTTCAAATCGACAGAATCTTCTCGGCAGGCCAGCTAACGTGCCGGGGCTGCGGTACTGTTCTAAAGAGATACCGTGGCCCAGGAACACAAAGGGTTAAGAAGGACCATGGGTAGTTGTTAGTCAGTAGAAGTCTGACACTCTCTTCCGCTCTGCCCAGAGCGTGCCAGTCAGTCGTCCACCCACCACCCACGATAGAAAAGGCCACGCTAACCTTATTCTTGTGAGACCTCCATCATAGTTTTGCGCAGCATCGCTGACAGAATATTATTTTGTTAAGGTTCTCTTGTTGTACTTCTCAGTGCAAAACTGGACCTTTTGAAAACATTAAGGATACGTCAATATGGTCACGGAAGGACTAATTCTTCTGTCTGATATAAACAACAATTGATATACTGAGTCGAAGGAATATAGACCTACAAACGTTGCCGTTGCGCTGTTTTTGCCGTTTGTGCTTCGATGTTTCCACCATGTAGTTTACATAACCATGCGACAAACGACGTGGAAGGCTAGCGTGTTCTTCAAGGCTGCTCAAAACTATGATGTGTCATCGCGATATCCGCTAAACTGCTAAATATAGGCTTACTTAATAGAACGCTAACGAAATCAGTATTGTGGAATATTTTGTTTTGATGCGGAGGAATGAGGTGAGGAAAGTTTTGAGTATGAATGTCGATGAAATTAAAATGATCAAAATTTTATTTATGTATCTATTATGGCGTGGATATACGTGAATTGACCTTTTTTAGGATACATTAGAACAATTTTTTTTCGCAACCATCAACGGATTGTTTTTCAAAAAAATATACAGGGTGGAATTTTGTAATGCCACCTGGAGGGAAAGTACTCTTAATACTGCAGATAGAAAATTTTACTCAAAGGAAACATTCCTTTATTTTTGAATAGAAAGCAAACTGCATTCAAAGATTTTCGAAAATTAACAGAAAGGAAAACCAGGAAATCTTAAATTAATTAAATTATTTACAAAAATATTGGTAAACTAGCTTGCTTTCTATTCAAAAATAAAGGAATGTTTCCTTTGAGTAAAATTTTCTATCTGCAGTATTAAGAGTACTTTCCCTCGGTGGCATTACAAAATTCCACCCTGTATATTAATTTACACAATGTAGAGCATGTCCTCTTCAGTCCAAAAAAAATAAAAATAAAATTTAAACATCATAAATAAATATGCAAAGTAGCCTCTGTTTTTTAACTCACTACAATTTTTTATTCTAAACTATCGATCATAGGATATTTTTATTGCAATCAATATAATAGATAAAGTCCTTGCCGTGCCGATGGGACCCTTCAGCTTATTTCTGCCATTAACTGTCTTCTTTTACGTAATCGCTACTCGCAAATCGCGTAGCACTACCCCTCTGGCGCCCAATGAATCGGTTGCGGGAGGGTAAAATGTCAGTGGCGTATAGCTCTTAAGAGGAAATGCGGGAGGTTCTTTTCTCCATAGAAACGCTCTCGCCTGTTTCTTGTTAATGACTATAAAGCTATGTTTTTTTTACAGAATAATAAATATTAACTACTTGTACGCCCCTATGTTTTTCTTTTTGATGATTCAATATTTTTCTTAGCACTAGAACCCTCAAAAAATGCTCAAAATTTCTTATTTAGATCGCTGTCAACAGAGGCCTAGTGTACATATTTGACAACTATTAACGAAAATAGAAAAACATAGGGGCAAAGAATACATCCTTCTTATTTAGTGTCTAAAATATCTTATAAGTTGGTACATTATTGGAGGAGGAAATAGGCGAGAGCCAAATCTAGAAGTAAGACTTTTACTTAAGCTATTGAGTCGGATCTGCAGTTGTCCTTATCTGCCGCCCCGTGCCTAGCTCTCGCAGAGCGACAGCGATAGTTTCTTCGAAAACCTAATTTTCAAAAGTCGAGAGACTTATACGCCCGCATTTCATCTTAATAGTACACTTACATTACATCAAGTTGGTGCAAACAAACTCATTAGAGTTTTACTGTGCAACGAGAGTGAGTTTTACGAATGAAATATGAATGTGTAATAAGAGTAGTGAAAGACCGAAGTAACGATGGATGAACGAACTGTATGAAGTGCGACGTAGCAAGAAAGGAGGTGTCTGTGGAGATATCGAGTAATGGAGAAGTGTAGAAGAAGTCATGCTGCGTTGAACTCAAATGAATGGTAGGTATAAGAGCAAGATACTGATGTTGATCTACTTTTCTAGTCGTAGTTTTCCAGTCGGAGGAACTCGTGGGTCTTCAGGTTCAGTCGCTTTTGCCTAGGTTTTGCCGTGACGTGAGTAGGTTACCCCCATTAATTACCGAGTGTCTCCCTGCCTTCGAAAGCGCGTGTACGCCGTTGGTCCCGACTGTCTTACTGCCGCACTCAGAGAGCTTTAATGATTACTTAGGCCTCTACTTAGTAAAGGTTTTGATAGTTTTGTCGTACAAAAGTATGTCAAATCCTTACTAAGTAACGGCTTATGTAATCATTAAACATCTCAGAGTACCGCAGTTAGTATTATTATGTAGATCTTTGACAGTCGCTACTGCAAGTCGGTGGCCCGAAACTCTGACAACCAGTCTTACCAAAGGGTACCCAGTTCTTAGTGAGTTGTAAAGGTCAGATAGGTATATAGTCGCTATATGTAAAATACTGGTATTCAAGTGAAAAAAATTAAGGGATCAAAAAAAAAAACAAATTTTTGGGTATTTTTCAACAGGCTGTCACTTCGAGAGACATGGTTGTAAAAAAAAAAACAAAAAAAAGGAAATCGAAGCTCAAAGTTTTTGGATTTGAACTAAACTTAATGGTCATAGCGTCAGCGGTACCGCTGACGCTAAATTTTAAAGTTCCAATCCAAAAACTGTACACTTGGAGCTACGATTTCCTTTTTTTTAGTGTTTGCACGATCATTTCTCTCGAAATTACGCCCTGTTGAAAATTGACCAAAAATTTGGATAATTTTTTTGATCCATTAATTTTTTGGCCATAGTGTAGTTGGAATAATTATGACGATTGCTTTCATGAGTGGTTGTTGGGAGCTACTTGATACCTGATACAATGTACGCAAATCGGTTTTAAGCCAGAATATTATTTTCTTACTATACACACGTGTGTTTGGGTTTCGTAAGTCATTGTTATGTGACCCGCATTGTCTTTAGATGGCACAATACCAGCTACTGCTAAATATTTAGAAACCGATCGGATAACATATCAAATAGTCACCCTCTTCATAATTGTGGATCGACCCGAATGTTCGATCTGTAATTTAATCTTATGAATACTTTTGTGTATGTCCGCGGTTTCGCCAGAGCGTCGAGTTCGGTATCCATCGTGATTGTATGTCAAATGACATAAATAGTACATTGTTATCCAAGGGTCACAATTACTTATTTAGTCCCGAGACGGGGATTGGCGTAGTGAGGGCGCTAATAGTTCGAGGGACTAAATAAGTAATTTACCCGGGGTAAACACTGTGCTTTTCATTACGAATACGAGGAAAATAAGAACATAAATTATTAAGTAAAGAAAAAATGAGTGTTGATCGAATGTTGTCGCTTTCCCGCTTATTTTGTTTTACTTTGTCCTCTGGTCGTCCAGTTATACAGCCAGTATTATTCATAATCATCATAAAAAAAAAATGTCAAAGATTTTGCCGAATCTATGTTATTTTAGAGAAATTGTTAAAACTAAATTATACTAAAGTCATAAAATTATATTCTTAAATTAACTTTATGTAATTTTAATTATTAATTGCGCTGTAATTTAGTGGCTGTATAAAAAGTTGGAACATGGTTCAATAAAAATGTGAAAATAGACATCGTTTTTTTTAATAATTTGAAAGCTGTCAGTTGAAAGCGATTCTCCCTAGGACTGAAAAGTAGTACTTTCAACCCGCTCCGCAAGCATGTTATGGCCTACTTTCAGAGTATGAGTAATGAAAAATACATAACATCACGCCTGTAATCCCTGAAGGGTTATTTCGTCAGTTAAATTTAAGTTCGATGTAATATTGGGCGAGCCGATTGCCATCAACCGGGCACAAATTCAGACTCCTTGGCTGCTAGTGGCAATTCCTAATCAAAGTTTGAGCTTACCTATAATAACGACGAGGTATAGTCAAGTAATTATCAAACTAATTATAATAATGTTTACTTACAGAGTCCAATCGCATGTGGGCGAGCGCTTCCTTCGTGGGGGTGCTCATTATCATCGGGCTGCCTCTCTGGTGGAAGACTACGGAAGTCTACAGGTGAGACATGTCTAGTAGTCAAAGAAGAGACAAGAAGACGTGGAAGTACGTTAACCTTATACTAGTAGAATCTAGAAAAAAAAAAAAAAGATCGCCGATGAATTGATAAGCTCCTCCTTTTTGAAGTCGGTTAAAAATCATTCTTATCATACTAGACGAAAAGTTCCAAGCATCAAGCTAGCAACACCAGGCCACCAACAACATGCTGGTCTCAAATTAAGACTTTTAAAATAAAGACTTGGCTTAAAGGTCTTGTAACCAAGCCAGTGGCATAGCCACAAAATATTAAAAAGAAAAAAAAAAACATGCTGGTGGCAGATTGCGGAAGTGAAAGTCCAACTTGCAGTGCAGTTCAGCGTATAATAATATTTAAACAAACATAGTGATCTAATTAAAATAAAAGCTTTAATTTGAATTTGCCATCTTCTGCATCCTCCTACAATCCGAACGCAATAATTTAAATACATTTCTTACCGCTAAATATTTTTGATTAGCCACATGAACAAACTAAGGCTAATTAAAACATTAAAATGATTAACAGTCGCGTGTCTTACTAATATGTAATATGACATTTAATCGACCCTCTCAGGGCTTCACTCACCACTGATAAGAGATATCAACTATATTGATACAAACCAATTTTTTACGACTTACGATTGTTACGATTCTTTCCCTTATCAATCCAATTGCTCTATGACCTCCGATTACCCTTTGACACATTTTTATACCGTATTTATATTAAGATAAATGCATTTTTATGACTAACCTTTGAAGTCCTTCACTGTCAGTTTTTATTTAGCTCAATAAGCTAAGTCATCATCTGCATAGCATTTTCCTAACTATGTTGGGGTCGGCTTCCAGTCTAACCGGGTGCAGCTGAATAGGTAACAGTATTTTACATTTAGCAACTGCTTTTCCGAACTCTAAAACCTAGTTCATCATCATCAGCCTATAAGGTTCCCACTGCAGGAACTCAAGCCACCTCTCTTGGAGAGGGATGGCCTATAACCCAACACGCGGGCCCAGTGCGGGTTGGTAATGTCACATGTCTTTGAATTTTTTGGTTCTTACTTCATAGACATGCCGGTTTCTTCACGGTATTTTCCTATACCGTTTTGAGAGCAACGGTGATGATGATACCCAGTTACTAACTGAGTAATACGATACCCTAGGGTAAGATTGATTAGCTAAGTAGTAGTAGTAAGCTAAGTAATCGGGTAAATAAAACTAAGTGATTGGCAGACTTGAAGTGCACAGATTGAATTACGAGAACTACTTTGAAGGATCGAAATATACTACTTAGTTGAGGTTGTGCGTGTTTTCTTGAGTGCCTGACCTGCCACTCCTCTGCGGGAATGTTGTGGTAAAATGCTGTGGTGAAATACATGGTGGACGAGACACTAACGCGAAAACAGTTAGGTACTAATTATTCAGTAATTACATCGCTCACTAGAGAAAGCCGCATAAAACCTTCCATTCATCTGTTATATAAAAAAAAGCTTTTCTTACAAATTTTCGTTCAAAATATATGGGACAGCTGAAATTCCTATGGGGGCGATAGTCAGACTGATGTACTGAATAAGTGGTTTTAGCGTCGGTGTACCTTCCATCTTGTATTTAAGCCAAATATCAAAATTGTAGCAGGTTTGGTGGTTTGGATGATGGGAAATCATCAAATGACTCCTCCCGCTCTGGGTGAAGCGGAAGGGAGTGTCAGACTTCTACTGACTTAAAACCACCCATGTTCTTTTTTAGCCATTTGTGTCCGGGGCCGCGGTATCTCTTTCGAACCGCAGCCCCGGCAAGGGGTAGGTACACCCTGCTGTAAAGGGTCAAGACTCTATTTACAAATCTTGGTACTATTTTGGTATATCAAACATCCTAAGTCAGGGGTTGATATTTCAATAAAGAACGTTTTAATATCGTCAGTCGTGCATCCTGCTTGTATGCAATAGCAATGCTGAGCCCCATAGATTAAGGTATTCCACTTTCGGCACTAAAACAAGTCTAACTTATCTCTGGTTCGATGGAACTGTTTCTGGATATGATTTTTGTTCGACGATTGCACATAGTCAGTAACCCGAAAGTCTGACAACCAGTCTTACCAAGGAGTATTGTTTGAACTGGGTTGTGAAGGTCAGATAGGCAGTCGCTCCATGTAAAATACTGGACAGATAATAACATTCACAGAAATATTCCGAACCAGTGATTTGACTTTCAAGTATGGCGAAGACAAGACAATACGCAATAAATACCAGTACCTACCTACTTTGGACCTAGATAAGCACTCCGTGTGTGTAACTAGGTCTAAAGCAGGTACAGGCTTAACGTAGTGATAGCGGGAAAAACCTTACCTAAAGTAGTAGTAAATTACTATTGTTTGGTTTCCAAATGAAAAATATTTAATTTCACTTAAATTTTCATGATTTTCATGATTACGTCACACGTTAAGAGGTCGACGCAGTGTGACATTGCGTAATGAGGGGTACTAAATAACGTGACGCAGACCCATTTCAAAATTTTAGATACCTACCCAAAGTATTAAAAGATATTTAAACTACTTATTAACGAAAATCTAGGAGGGAGGAGCTCGTGGCTTAACAAGAACTGCCACTCGGGTCGATCTTTAGGTTAAGCTGCGCTTGCCTAGGTCGATCTGTGGATGGGTGACCGCCCATTACATACCGAGTTTCCTCCGTGTTTCGGAAAGCACGTTAAGCTGTTGGTCCCGGGTGCCATATATATATCTTTGGCAGTCGTTACGGGTAGTCAGTGACCTGAATGTCTGACATCCAGTCTTACCAAAGGGTATCGTATTACCTAGTATTAACTGGGTTGTGGAGGTCAGATAGGCAGTCGCTCCATGTAAAATACTGGTATTCAGCTGCATCCGGTTAGACTGGAAGCCGACCCCAATATAGTTGGGAAAAGGCTATGCAGATGATGATTAACGAAAATCTAGGAAATGTTTCCAACTCTACATGAACATTGTTCAATTGCAAAATATCTGACGCCACATTAGAGACCCCTAACCTAACTAATGTGACGTAGACACTGTAAAGGTAATGTTAATACAGTTTTACCAACAACACGCGCGATGTACCGTGTGCACTGTGTAATCGCGCAGGCAATACTGTGGTGAAGCCTGTGCGTGTGGTAGGCCTATTAGATCCAGTCTCACAAACGTGACAAAGACGGGAGAGGAGGGTAAAAAAAATATAGGTATCTATTTTTTTTTGTACCCATTTCAAGTTTCAGCCTTATATGTATACCAAAATGTTAATATAACCAAACCGTTTCTCATCCCCAGGGTATCACTGCCATACGACAAGATCAGCTCGTTCGATACGCTGTCACATTCGATAACCACTGAGCTGACTGTGTTGGCCAATGATGAGGCGACGGCTTCGGAGATTGTCGGCCTTATTGAAAACGCTTTTAAACATTCTGGTAAGATTGATTTGAGCTTGGGGATCGCGCACGATTGGCGTTGTGGCTGAGCGATTGACTGCTGCACTGCTTGTCGCGGGTTCGATCCTCGCACGGAACAAATATTTGTATGGCCTACAGATAGTTGTTCTTGGTGTTGTGAGTTTAAATGTGCAGCAACAGGAGAAATTGGGGACCGTTTTTTAAATAAAAATAAATAAACGTAAACAAAATACTACAAAAAAACGCGAATTTGCTACTTTTCCTTGTTTAAATTGTATGCTTTTCGCATGATGCTTGATATAACAATTACTTACTTGTTTAAAATGGTTCGTTTTCTCCAGTGTCTACTAACCCAACTAGTATTTGAGGATAGCCCAGTCGACAGAAAAAATCTAATAAGTCCGTCAGATAGATTTCCAAAAAATATTAGATATATTTTTTTCTTTTTTCACTTAAACAAAAAATGAAGACATAGGTACAAAAATCTGACGCCTTTGATGCGTTTTATTTGTAAAATAAAACAAAAAACTAAACAATAAACAAAAATCCAATATTTTTTGAAAATCTAACAGACGGACTAAACAATCATATTTTTTTAGTCAGGAATCATCCCTATTGTCCTTAAAGTTACAAGGAAACATAATAATCAAATAGCTTCCCGTCTCATTTTTTTTTTTTAAACGTTGCCCCACACTAGGAATTTCTCCTGTATCGTGGGTGCGTTCACAAACATTTAAACTCACATACACAAATACCCAGATTGTACTAGTTATAAATCACTGCCCACTCCACTGACAAAAAAAAAACAATTTTTCCAGACGTAATAAAACTAAAGATAACCAAATCCGTGATCTCCAAACAACTGCACTCTGTCCTGGACGCTGTAGCTGATGATCATGAGGCGGCCGAAGAAGTTGCAGCTGCCTACGACCTGACCAAACACAACAGCTTCTATGTGGTGCAGAGGAAGCCACTGTTCCAGGATACCTGGCTGGCAGGGGAGAGGGTCATGTTCTTTAGAGATGCAAAAGGTATCATCATCACATTTTTAGTAAGAAAGAAAGAAAACATGTTTATTTAGCACAATGACACAAGTGCACACAACAAACAATTAAAAATTGTAAAGGAAACTAAAAACTAAACTGAAAAAATAAGAGTGTGTGCATCTCACGGCTGCGCCAAATAGGACCGGCTATATGCTATGCCAAACTATACCAGCAAAGGCGCAGCATAATACGCCTCCTGGTTCAGCAAACTGCCGAGCAGCTAGTGCCCGACGCTGGTTTTCAGGTCTCTACCAGTATATTTGACCTTCGGAACTTTGTTTACTAACTTTCCTAATTTTCCTACTTCTATGCTAATATTTTCTGATTAATTTCGTTGCGGGATCCAAGACAGTTAAATCGTTTCTCTGAGTCCTTGTCGAGCTTCATTGTCTCGGCGCTTTTCTGTTGGGGGTTTGGGAATAGTGTAGCGGTATTGTCCAAATAAAAATAAAAAACTTTCCTAATTTAAAATAAAAATTAAATAAACTTTTTTAATTTAATAAATGAAAAAAAAAAAAAAAAAATATGAAAAAGTGTTTATTTGGAACTTAAGTCAAATTCAGTTACAATTTACTTCTGCCAAACTACAGAGCAGTTTGTTGGCAGACGTAGCTCCCACGATACTCTCAATATTAACGTATGTACGTTCACTTTTCCATTTACATAATAAAATAAATAACTAAAATAATCTTCCCACAACCAAAATTACTGCAAAACATACTCTTACAAAACAAACACGTTAAACTGTTAGTTTTAAATAACAGAGAAATTGCTGAGGTTTTCACAAAAGTTGGACAAGAGATAAGATTCAACTTTGTTTTTAAATGTTCTTTTTGTTACATCAGTTTCAAATGGTAGGCTGTTGAAAAATGGCTTCAGACTCGACTTACTCGTATTTTCAGATAATTGTATAGTATATTCTGTAAAATAAAATGATGCAATTTTAATCATAGAGTCTATTCAGGGTGTAAATTAACCCTTCACACAAACGTCAACCAAGCATTTTGTACATCAAACTAAGTACCCCTACGCAAAAATTTTTGCTGGGAAACAACTTTTTTTTTGGGGTCAAAAATGACATATTATTTTACGGTAAAACTCAATGTAGCACTCTTAAAACATTGTTCTAGTGGATGCTTTGAATAGTATACGAGTCATGGAGGTTATTTAAGTAAAGTTATAACTTGAAAAACTAGTATTTAATAAATCAGCTGCGAAACGTGAGTGAACTACAGGTACACCTCTGCCTAATCCTTCAAGGATTACAGGCGTGATGTTATGTTAATACATTTTTTCTATCATTACAGCTTCAATAACAGTCGTAGAAGCTCTTAAACGGGTTGTCTACCAGACCTCAGTCGTGGAAGGTGCCAAATCGGAGACAGCCGACGCAGCCCGGCAGACGAGGTTCCCTCCCGGGGGCGGGTATCATATCGTACTGTCCGTGGTGCATCCGAGACCTGATGCGTTAAAGGTCGAGCTTGATGCTGGGCAGGCTGTGGAAGGTACTCTATTTTATTTTGTTTGGAATAGGACAGGATTAAAAAACAACACGAATGAAAAAGAATCTTATAGGAAAAACAAGTATATATTTTTTTGAAACAATAACATTATTTTAATTGATACCCTTATCCTTAAAAAATAAGTATAGTCCGCCATGTTGGATTCAGAATTATCACCTAAGTAACCATGCATAACATGCATTGTCACCCATACTAAACGTGTATGCGTTTCAGCTCAATTGGCTGGGGATAACTGTTTTAAATTTCAAGATTTGACCTCAAAAAAGTAGTTTCAGAGATCCCTACATACATATACAAACTTTACAAACTTTTATTCCTTTTTATTAGCCTGTAGTTTCTTACAGCTAGGCAATAGCCGCCCAATTCCTTCCATGAGTCCTTTTCCCAGATCGTCTCGTCACCTTTTTCTGGGCCGGCCTCGGCAGCACCCTCATTTGTTTCACATTGACTCCTATCTTCAGCTCTTTATTTGTACAAATTGTACTAGGTGTTGCCAGCGGCTTCGCCCACTACAACTCGAAAATTATCCCATAGAAAGATAAAATCGGGACAAAAACTATCCTAAGTGTTAATCCAGGTTATAAACCATCTTTGTACTAAATTTTATCCAAATCCGTTCAGAAGTTTTAGCGTGAAAGAGCAACAAACATCCTCACAAACTTGCACCTTGATGACGTATTTACTGCATCAGTGAGGGAGGTTCGCGTGGCTAAATTTTGAGCTATACACATCTGAACTTTTTGTCATCGATACGGTATGAAGAAGAAGCGTCTCATTTGACTTGTTCTTTCTCCAGACTACATCGGATCGTTTGTGGATGAGCTGAGCGTCCTCCACAATTTCACGCTCAAATCGCAGTGGCTACATCTTCTAGATTTTGATTTCCAAGCCAAAGAGGTGGGTGTGAATAGTTTAATTAAATCCAAGTTTTATCATCGTCATCATAACAGCCGAAAAATGTCCAGAGCTGGACATAAGCCTCTCCCAAGTTAATGACCGCTCTCGTGCGTGTCGCATTCAGCGGATCCCCGCAACCATCACTAGCAGGGCTATTGCGTATCTTTTAAATGACAGTGGCTTACCTATAGTGCCTATCAATTACTGACAGATGGTTCCATTTTTTACTAAACTGTAACCAATTTGATAGTTTATCCATGGACAATATGATAGCCACTGATATTTAAAAGATACGCAATAGCCCTACTGCAGGTCATCGGTCTACCTAGTGGGAGGCCTTGTAACGCAATTTCTTGCAGTTGTCCAATCCACGTTTATATCCATAGGTATATTATCGTCAAGAGATGTCTGGACATCGAGATCAGGTTTTAAATCTGTTCTCGAAGTCCAGGCAACTCTAGACGAGACGATGCTTAGAAATTCTCTAGTGGAATTAAAATAATGTTGTTTATACAACTGTGGCTGTAAAAGAATGGTTGTTTATACAACCATTCTTTTTCACAACAAAATCATGATCCCTTCAAAATAAACAACCGGAAAACATTGCGTTACAAGGCCTCCCACTAGGCAGACCGATGACCTGGTGCTATTATCAGCATGCACGAAATGCACCTCATAATATGCAATTCATGCTGTACTCTAAAAGGGTAGTCTGCAAACCCTTCCACCCCGTATTTTGATCAATATACAGCCTGACACTGACCGGGAAATTGCAAAAACACTAAGTTTGAATTTTGCCGACTACTCTGGCGCTTTCCTCCTTGTCCTGCCTGATAACTGCGCGTGAAGTCATCATTGGCAATGGCACGGGTGTCTTTTAACGAGACTACTGTCTTTTAAAGCTCCAAATCGCAATAAACTTTTTTACGTTTACATTCGCTCCGTTGTATTCTCGATTCTGGCTCAAATATCGAGAATTGTAAATCCAATACACGCTAAATAATCCAACATTTTACTCTTTCAGATAAAAGACACAAGCGACTTTGGCCGCCACTTCGCCGTCCGCCAAGACCGGTTACACTTACTTCTCACCAAACTAGAGGAGCGCATGGCCACGCATGTCTCAGAGCTGCCAACTATAAACCTTGCGTTGTACGCTGTGCATTGTGAGAGGGCGCCACTTGTCATTTATGACAGTAATGGTGAGTTTGTTTGGGTAATTAATTAGTTTAATGTTAGGCTTTGTTGTTGTGTACTAAAAATAGATGTGTCGTAAGATTTAATAAGTACCTACACTACCAATTTTTCCACGTTTTTTAAGTTTACATCCAGAAAAAGAAGTTAATATAATGGGTGTAAAAAATACCCTTAACAAAACCGAAAGGCACTAGTTTTCCCCGTCACACGACACGAAGATATTGGAGGTTAAAGTTCCAAATTATTCACTACTAGTTTTTAAGGTTAAGTTTATTTAAATTTCATCCATGACCCGTATGTTATTCAAAGTATCCATCAGCACAATGTTTTGCGAGTGGTAATTTAAGTTTTTACCGTAATATTTATTGATGTTTCACCCCAAAAAACAGGCAGTTTCCTAGGATTTCTTTTTTGTCTACAGGAAGCTTGTCCGTTTACAACCTGTATATATATAGTTTTTTTTTTTTGTTTTATAGAAACGTTGCCCCACACTAGGAATGTCTCCTGTATCTTATATTTGTGGACTTCTGAAACTTTTCAAACTTTGTGTAAGACTATACTTGTAAGTTTTATTCATAAAGTATATTCTATCCTCTTCCTTAGATAAAAAAGTCCTATCCCACGTGCAAGCCTTCATGTCTCCGAAATGGGGTGGCGTGGTGCTGGGCGGGCCCAGCGAGCCCGACTGTCGCGACACCAGCGCCACCTGGCGGCCTAACGTACGCGTCGTCATGGGCACCTTCATCTCACAGCTTAGGAAGCTGCTGGGGATCACTGATCTGGTGAGTGTACAGTGTGATCGGCTACTTCTTTTTCTTCTTTTTAGAGAACGTTGCCACACACTAGGAATGTCTCATGTACCGTAGGTGTATTTACAAAAAAGTACATAAGATGAAGTCTGAAACAAACTAACAACTAATTACATCTAATTTTATCCTTGTAGATTCAGTCCGTGTACAAGCAAATATGTCAACCTCCTCTGATACTAAGTTAAGAGTGTGGATGATCCCATCAAAGGGTAATGGCACCCATTTACCGCCGCACTAGCAGGCATACTGCAGCCGGTGTATTCCCGTTCGTCCCACCGACCTCGTCCCCGTCGTGGGACAAAAGGGAATTTACAAAAATAATATTAAATTTTGTGTGTAAAATGTTTAATCATTGTTTACTTTAGCAAAGTGCTCCGCACTACCAGGAGCCCAGAAATATATAGGAGGTATTGTATTATTGGAAATAGGAATATTTACATGTGGTACTTAATACACCCTGCAGCCGACCATCCACACTTGATTGATATCTGCAAGCGTTGAGTAGTAATCAACGCTTCTCCTCCACTTTTATTATGCGCACAGCCAAAGTGTGAAACTCTCTGGGTTCCCTCCCACATTTAACCCGTCTGCCTTTAAAGGAACGCCTCATCTTCTAGTTACGGGCGTTCCATCATATACCTCATCTATCGCTTTCCATCAGGTGAGATCGAAGCCACGAGCATTATTTTATCTCGTACAATGTACTTGATGCCTAATCTATGGGAACAGCAGTGGCCCAGTGGTGTCGGCCCCGACTTAAGAACAGTAAGTCGTAGGTCGAACCCAGGCAGATGCATTACTTTGTGTAATTTATTTCATCACCGCTACTCTCAAAACGGTGAACGAAAAAATCGTGAGGAAACCGTCTTAGAACCAAATAATTCGCATTCGCATATAGTGTCGCACGTAAGAGACTACTGTAAAAAAATAATGAATGAATTTTAAATTTTATTACTGTATAATTAATGAATGAATTTGAATGATTATTGTATAACTTATTTGTATGTGTGTTGATGTTGTATTTATTTTGTGTATGATATAATATGTTTCAAATATGGGTTATGAACCTGAAATAAATGAATTGAATTGAATTGAATTGAATTCGAAGACATTTGACATCTACCAACCCGCACTGGGCCTGCGTGGTGGATTATAGCCCATCCCTCTCCTAGAGAGGAGGCCTGAGTCCCTGCAGTGGAAACATTATAGATGATGATGATTACTCGATGCCACCCACAAACGATCCACCAACCGACCTCAGCGAACGTTGCTTAATCTAATGCAATGACTCTTGTGACGTTTATTATTTAACCAAGGACAAAAGAGACGGGATTGAGAAGCAGCAGTTCTAATAGACATAGTTTCTCCTTTCAGGAACACATAGAAGGGGGTCACTTGGAACCTCTGCGCTCCGTGACTCCTCGTCAGTGGGAGATCGACAATCTCCTCCGCATCAGGACTTTAGAACAACTCACTTCAGCTGAGAGGACGTTGCAGTCTTTAGCGCAGTTGCTCGGTAAGGAAATCGTTCTCTGAATTCAATTATGATTATCTTTAAATTGGTTTTTTTTCTGACCAAGTTTGTGTAAGGATCTCTTTGGCCGCGGGTTGTACACTAGTTATCGCGGCCTCGACATAGAGGGCTAAGAAGGAACATGGGTGGTTTTTATTCAGTAGAAGTCTGACACTCCCTTTCGCTCTGCCCAAGAGCGGGAGGGGTTATTCGATGATTTTCACCCACAAAAAAAAAAAAGGATTTCTTTGACCAAGTGTGGCAGAATTATCAGGGTTTTATGTGGCTTTCAAGTACCCGTAACAAACGCCAAAGAATGAATATTGAATACTGAAACCGAACGTTACACCTATTCACGGAATCACAAGAGTATCATAATATTCATAGTCCAAAAGATAGCCCATTCAAAATTAGGTCGTGGAAGTGCGGCTTAACTTCGCATGTTATAAGAAACTGCAAACCTACTGCTGCCCCTTTTAACACACCTTTTATTTGTTACGTTTAATCTCCGAAACGGCTGGGCTTTTTTGACGCGATTTTTACTGGTAGATGATGTTATAAGGAATAACTTAGACTACTTTTATTTTAGAAAAATAAAAATAATTAAGATTCCGTTCAGAAAAAGCCTTGAAATTGCTAAGGAAATCCGATTCACATAGTCATTTTTATAATAATTTAAAGCAGACAAAGGTCGCGGGGCACAGCTAGTTTAAAATAAAAAACAAGTTTTTAGTGGAGGGTGGAAAATTAAATGATTTTTCCCGCTCTGGGTGGCGCGAAAGGTAGTGTCAGACTTCTACTGACTAAAAACTACCCATATTCCTTTTAAAAACTACCCATATTCCTTTTAGCCCTTTGTACCCGAGCTGCGGTATCTGTTTCGAACAACGCGCAGCCCCGGCAAGAAACCCGAAGTCTTCAACTTTGATAATCACTTTGCAACCCTTTCCAGGCGAAATCTCAAACATCGTGATCAACGATGAGGTAGGCGCCTCAATCAACTCGGCAGTCGACAGCATACAGCAAGCCAGTGCGCTCATGAAGAAGGGGGCGCTAGTGGAGGCCTACAAGATGTCGCAGAGCGCCTTCTTAGCGGCCGAAACAGCTTTTATGGAGCCCAGTCTGTTGGCGCTACTGTATTTCCCTGATGATCAGAAGTGAGTATGGATTTTCTAAGAACAGAGATAGTTTTGTGGAGTGATCGGCGCCCGTCGGACTTCCAAGTTATAGGTCACCAGCTCGAGCCCAAGAATCGCACCCCTGAATTTTCGGATTCATGTGCGTATTTATATTATTATCAAACAACCGCGTGCATAAAAACTACACACATCAAAAGTGTCTAGGGATCAACATATATTTTTGCAATAACTTTTCTCCTGATTGATATTAATTAAAATGTTCTTTAAGGATTCATCAAATAAAGTGTTTTCGTTTGTCACAGTAACGATAAACCAAGTCACCTTTGCATTAATAAAGAAATTTGCCATTTTCCTAATAAAGGGATTTTTGACATTTGAACCACTAACATTAAAGTTCGAAAAAAAGACTGAAATAACAGTTTTCTTTAAAATTTTATTGGGTAACTTAAACAATTAATAATCCGTGTTTCTACCGCGAACACTAACAACACAAGAACATCGGTTTGGCATACTCAAAATGAGTTCATCCAAATCACGCTGTGGAATGGCCGCCCATGTTCGTTGCAACAACAAAAAAAGGTCTTCTTGCGACTGGATACCCTCCATATTCGGCAGAGCTCTTCTCTGTAGTATATCCCATGCATGCTCAATCGGGTTCAAGTCTGGCGACTGAGCAGGCCAGGGCAGGACATTGATGTTAGCTGCGGCGAGAGTCTGTCTTACAACTCTTGCGGTGTGCGGTCGTGCATTATCATGCATTAACTGAAATAAGGGACCGATTTGCACTTGTAGAGGAACGATGACGTCTGATACAATCGTCTCAGCATAAATTTGAGCGTTGAGGTTGCCTCTGATCCAAATCAACTCAGTTCTTCCGCCGATCCAAATACCCGCCCATACCATGATGGTTCCACCACTATAAGGATGGACTTCCTGGCAGGATTTTAATCACTGTTGGCGTCCAGGGGTTCTCCAGTGTCGTATACGTCTTGTATCCGGTCTCATACCAAAACGAGACTCATCAGAAAAGCACACGAAACGCCATTGTTCTTCTGCCCAATTTCTGTGTTCAAGAGCCCATTGATATCGAATCCTACGATTGTGCATTGCTATAGGTGGTACCCGTAGCGGTCTTCGGGAATGAAGGTTCACTTCATGCAAGCGGTTTCTGACTGTTTGGTCGCTAATTAAGTTCCCTGAAGAGTGATGAAGCCTCACGGCTAACATCATGGCGGTTATTGTTGGAGCTCTTCGAGTTAAGATTTGAATGTATCGGTCTTGTCTCCGTGTGGTGCAGCGATACCGTCCTCCATGGCGCTCAGCCACGGTACCAGTGCTTCGGTAACGTGTCCAAAGTCGACTGATAACACTCTGACTTGTATTCAGAGCTAAAGCCACAGTACGTTGCCGGGAACCAGCTTCTATCATTCCCACGGCTCTGAGCATTTCTTCCCTGCTTAAATGACGTCGCCGCTCCATAATAACGTTGGTTTTAATCAGTAGTAGGGAAACAGTAGCACTAATAATGTCTTCAATGCGTTGTATGTTTTTATAGGGAAAATATTGACAGCTGATTTTCATCTTTTACTCGAATTTGATTCACAGTTCCTGATTCAAATTATGAAATGCACCAAAAAGGATCCATATAAATTTATAAAATCATAAATTTATTACAAAGCCACATCTCAATCTCAAGAAATCCGCATAAAAATGCTTGATCCCTAGACACTTTTGATGTGTGTAGTTCCAATAATCTCCGTGAAGAATATCATTAATATCAATATCTCCGTACTAGAAGGTTTCCAGGTCCAGAACAAAAAATGATGCAATGATGTGAGAACAAGCTCCTTTCGGCTTTGTGCTTTGCTTAAGGGTATTTTCACATCCTTTATGAAGCTTCACGTCAATAACGGCTGCGACGAGTTTTAATCTTAGTGCCCACATTTACAGGCTTTTAACTCTAATAAATTTCGTTATACAGGGTGTAAATTAACCCTTCACACATACGTCAACCAAGCATTCTGTCCATTAAACTAAGTACCCCTACGCAAAAATGTTTGCTGGGATATAACTTTTTTTTTGGGGTCAATAATCACATTTTACGGTAAAACTCAATGTAGCACTCTTAAAACATTGTGCTAGTGGATGCTTTGAATAATAAACGGTCATGGAAGTAATTTAAGTAAAGTTATAACCTGAAAAACTAGTATTTACAAAAACAGCTGTGCAAAATTTGAAACTTTGACCCCCAATATCTCCGTAATTAGAGGGTTCCCAGGTATGGTCTAGAACCAAAAATTGATCGCAGTGGTGGGGAGAACAAATGCGCAAGTGCAATTTGCGTTAAGGGTACTTTTACACCCTTTATTTCCTATTGATTTTACAAAAGTATTGTGTAGCAAGCAGCAGCCTACAATATTTCTGTTATTTCCGTTTTCAGGTACGCAATCTACATTCCTTTGTTCTTACCAATCATGTTTCCCGTGGTACTGTCGCTGAAGAACTTGCTGCTCTGGTTCAGAAGGAAGCCCACCCACAAGGAGAAGACGGACTGAAAAAATTGTACTTACAAATTAATTTAATAGTTATATTAAATGTACTGTGAAAAAAGTAATAAGTATTGTTATTTTAAAAAGAGTTTTGCTATATTTTTTAATTGGACTGACTGCCTCGGTGGTCTGAATTGAGAAACACCATCATAGCTGCCTAGCCTTTACCTAACTTTATTGGAGCCGGTTACCAGTATAATATATTTATTTATTTAAACTTCATGCACAAACATGGTACATAGGCTGACTTAATGCCACAAGGCATTCTCTACCAGTCGACCTTGGTAGAGTACAAAAATAAATAAATTAGAATACTATTTTCTAAACATAAATTAATATACCTACATAAATGGTACATACACATATATATATAAATATGGCATTAAATAAACTAATATATATTATAATACATTTATTATGACAACCACACATTATGAATATTTATGAGTAACTCAGTCCGATTTTAAAAAGTGCTACCGCACAGTTCTTTTGAAGGCCATTTTATTTTTAATTAATACGGCTGAATTTTTATGGTTTATCACAGAACGACTGCCTTTCCGACTTCTACAACCCAGTATGTACCTACTGGGTAACACGGTACCCCTTAGTAAGACTGGATGTCAGACTTGGAGGCCACTGACCATCACACCAGACCTGTGAGCCTAAAATTGGCGCGTATTATGATTCTGCTATAGTTGCCATTTTAGCCCCCGTAACGACTGTCCAAAGATTTACAAATGACTGCCAGGACCAACAGCTCAACGTGCTTTCTGGGACATGGAGGGAACCCGGTGTATTATGATGGTCACCAATCCACAAACCGTCTTAGGCAAGCGCGGCTTAACCTCGAGGATCGACCAGTGCGACTGTAACTATTTATATTATAATTTCAGAGTTACTGAGAAAAGTTCAAGAATATACAATAAATAAAACTAAAATATTGCTTCAATTATATAATGTATCATTATTAATACTTGAGGTACTTAATCAGAGTCGGAATCCGATCAAAACATTACATAACTAACTATATTACGATATCATTGTGCAGAAAATACATTGTGTGTGTTGTTTCAATTATAATTTAATCTAATTATACGCTCTTGTGCGAGAGACGGGCTTATCGGTGAAAGGTGGTGGATTTGTTCGCTATAAACGTACACAAAGTACCTATTTATTTATTAAATAGAAATGGTTTAAGTTACCTACATCAAAAACTTTTCAAAGAAGATTACTTGCTATTTAACCCCCTTGGGACTTATACATAAATATTTATATATATATTTCTTCTGTACGTGTGTTTGTCACTTAACTCCTCCTAAATGGCTGGACCGATTTGGATGCTTTGTTTTTGTGTTTCAGTGGGTTTGAGAATGGTTTAGATTCACAATTGGACCCGGTAGGTGGTGCTGACGGCCGCGCAGGATGACGTCTGCCAGGTCCGCTAGTATTTATATTTTTTTTTTTTGCAAAAGTGCCTTTTTACACTACAGTTTTGTTAGTAAAAAAAAATTAAATTGTAAAATGTCGGTTCTAGCGACCGTATCTGTAAAAAGCAGTATTTTAGAAGAACGAAAATAGTTAGCCAACCCAAGTATGTAGGGATTAGCTTCCGGTCTAACCGAATGCAACTGAATACCAATTACATGGACCGACTGCCTATCTGACCTCCACAGCCCAGTTAGTACCACTCAGTACTGGGTATTACTACCACAATAACTCATTGTTTATGAGTATTATAATTAGTATGCAATAAGCCCGTCCCCAGTACATATTTAACTTAATGACTATTGAAGTTAACTTGAAATGTAAACGATGATTGATATGTGGACACGTCCTTCAAAACTCAACCATAAGCTATTAAATAGATTACCGTTTTTTTCGCCGCAAGTAAAAAAAAAATTAAGTTCCGCCTGATAAAATCATAATTTTGTAGGCTAATAGATTTAAATTTCCTGTTTTTTTTAGGTAAACACGGTTTTTTCAAGATCAAAATAATGAAAGATTTAACAGCTTCGCTGCCAACTGGAATTTGGTGACGTCATGAGAAAATCCAATGTATTTTTTTTGTAAAATATGCATGGGGGACGTTTCAATATTTTTATTTTGGAAATATTTAAATAGTTTTAGGAGTTTTTGGTAAGAAAAAGCTAAATAAAAAAAATCCGCGAATTTGCGGACCTGGCACTCAGATTGACAGTTTCAACCTCAGTGCCAAGTCCGCAATTTTGCGGAGTAGTTTATTTTATGTATTATGGTTCATTTAAAACTATCTATGATATTTTAACAGTGCCGGGCGCGTACTAATTCATAGAAACCGAGTGGCGCTACTCCGCATATTAGCGGGGCCGGCACCCCGCGCTCACCCCGCACCCCGCTAATTTGCGGAGCTGGCAGCGAAGTTGTTAACACAGTATTTGTAAATGCAATTCCAAGGGCGACAATAGAACTATGTTTTCCAGGACATTTAGTATTATTTTTTTATAGAGCTCCAATTTCTAGCTTGGCTCGATTCATTTCTTTTAACGCTCTATTTCTGGTTTTGTAAAGATACTTACCTACTCATAGCATAGGTTCTTGAACACCTTATATTTAACTTCCGACTTTACTGACTGACTTACAGATAATGTACCGATTATATCAACTGCAAAGGGCACGCACGAATTTACTGCATTTGTAAATGTTTGTGTAAATAGCAATTCGAAAGTAAATGATCGATGCAAATCGGTACATATCTCACATTCATTTAACTACTAACGAAGGACAATTCACACGAGTTATCTAAGTACATTAGGATTCATTCCAATCGGTTTCCGTGATCATAGCCACGTTTTCCCCTTTACCCGGCAGGTAATCGAACTCCCAGAGGGAATTAGCCAACACAAGAGTCTCCCCTTCTGATAACTCAAAGTTTAGAGTGTAGCAGTCGTCTTCACAAGGAGAGCGCGGTCTCAACTGCATGAACGTCTTCCCTTTCAACTGAGACATGATTATCAACCCAACGTCAAGCTCCAAATACTTATATCTATGAGTATCATAGTTCTTAGACAATAACAACCAATTAAAGTGGGAAGGAGGGATATGAGGGGACAGGAAATAAGGTCTAGGTGCGAGAACCCTAAAGGATTTAACCGCACGAATATCGCAGTTCTGAAAATGGACAAACCAACTTGGTATGTCGGTGTTCGTTATTCTAGAAACTATTTCTTCTAAGTCCATAGGCTGGCGACCGATTCGTATGTTGGTGAGGATTCGACAAGGAACCGAGTCACGGAGTCTGTCGTCGTCGCTGATCAGGCCGGTGAGGTTGAGTTCATCGCGGGAGGACCAGTCGTAGTGGGCATCCATGACGATTACCGGCGCCCCACGGAGAAGATGGTGGTTGAAAACTTCGTTGTATGAGGTGTCCGACAAGCGCGCAATGTTTTCTGGAAAAATCATAGTTAACATTTTATCCTTCAAAACTCAGTTCCTATCGATTCTTAATTTAACAGTTCAATGCAATCCGATAGATTTCGTTAAAGGCGACAGATGTTTGATAAATGTAAATGAAACACGTCTGGACACCAAATACGAAGTTAGCTCATTTGAATGGAAATTGGAGTATGGAGGCGAGAAAAACGCAAGCTGTTCAGTTCAAAATCAATAAATTACTTATAATCAAGAGCTTGAAATGACTTGTTCAAATTAACTTGAACTTATTGTAGAAAGTTATTGTAATATATTGCCCAGTCTGTATGCATAGGGTTGTATGACCATTGTAGACACCTATCTAGCTACAGTTTAGTGCATCTCTTTCAAAAATAAACTTCTTTAAAATGTGTCAAAGAGCAGATGGAAGTAATAGAGGGAGGCTTTTGCCCAACAGTGGGACAGTAGGTACAGGCTATTAAAAAAAATATTTAGTGTAATTTTTCTTGCATGATAGGTATTCTGGTTTATCAACAAACATGACCGAATTACATTTTTTTTTATTGCTCTTGAATATTTGTGACATTTTATGATTTCTACCGACATAGCAATGTTTATTAATTATGTAGGTAGGTACTTAAATTTTATTTTTTTGTTGTAAATTTTAAAAAAAATTACGCCTTATGGGTGAAACATGTAGTGTACAAAAAATCTTATTGTATTTTACATGCCTCATTTGCATTTATACGCATGTTTTGACAAATAAAATGATCTTTATCTTTATCTTTGAATCTCTACGTGGCATATTTCATTGCACGTGGAGTTGAGAAATATTTTTTTATTTATATAAATACGATTATTTTATTGCAAATCCATATCAGGCTATCGGCTTTGCGTATTGAACTTTTGGGCCTTGACTTTCGAATTTACAACAGTAACTGATAACGGGGGGGGGTGTAATTAATATTTTATTAAAGTTGGAGAGAAATAAACGATAGGGTATCATCTACTCTAATATTTATTGTTTCAAAATTGAAATATAAAACCGTACTTCAATCAAATTCTACTATCCTACTAATCCAACTTATTGCTTTTGTGCACAATGACTTAAATTACCCTTATTTTTGTTTTTTTTTAATATTCTTTTTGAGAGATGTGTCAATGTGTGTTATCTAGTTTTTTATAATGCCTTTGTGTACAATAGCATTAATTACAATACAAATTACATTTCGTGGGTAGATATGCGACATAAATACCTAATCACAGAGGATTTTCCTTTCCAATCATACCTAGTACGTACGAAAATTTTACAAATAATTAAAGCATTACAATGATCACTCACTACATTACGTGCTTAGATAAAATGAAAATCTAAAATTAATGGCGAACTAGAGACTGCTAGTGCTGCTACGTATGCATATCCAAGACTTTTTCAACGAATCTTTTCCGTCATCCTAGCCATCTGAGGAAAAGAAAAGAAAAATTGTTTTAAATCCAAGCGAATGCACAAAAGTTGTGTTTCTGAAGGCATTTACGCTTGTATTAAAATGTGATGATATACCCGAAACGTTTTAGTGCGAGTGCGTTTGCATAAAATATCTTCCCTTATTAAATAACACAAGATGGACAAGCGTAATCACCAACAACACCTATTCAATAAGAATGGCAAAAATAATGAAATACTTACTGACTGCCTCGCAGGCTATGCAATCCGTTGTTGACGCTCCTGCATCCACATTAGGAGGTTCCGCTGGTCGCGCGATCATACACTTGTTGTGGTACAAAGGAGTCCAATCCCAAATAGGCAGTAATTTGATGAGGACAATCCTGGCTACGGCCGATGCATGCCACTTGAAAGTATCCGTCTGGCTGACCGTGTATCCAATCGCTATCCCCATAATCAAAACCAGAACCACCCTTGTCCAACGCTTGATAGTAGCTTTTCTCACAGAATTCGTCAAAGGTCGACAAATCAAATCCATTTCTTCATCGCTCATGCCAGCTTCCTTACAATATTCGTAGAAAGAACGCACTTCAGAGTTAATTAACTCGAATTTTTCACGTTGAGACATTTTTGCCCCGTTTTTGAGACTCATTTTGATGACCTAGTCCCGCGGCGATCAATAATAAACTCGACGGTTTTATTGATAGGAATGAAATTTCGCGCGCGCGCGGAAAGCTCCATTAGGTTTTCAAAGTTGCAGTACTGTTCCGAAAAAGCCAATGACACAGCAACATTAAAATCGACTAAACTGAAATTATTATAATCAAAAACTTTGTTAACTCAAGTCCAATTCAATGAAATTAAAAAAAAATAATCTAATTATCACACACGTAGTATATATTTTTTTGGTCAAAATTATTGAACAAAACTTTTTTTTTTGCAAATTTTCTGTAGTAACTACTAGTTCCATATCTTTTCCGCTTTTTGCCTTGTCTAGACAAAATCGATTTGAATCTTCAATTTTTCTTTTTGTTTGTAGAGCTCTCATTATTTTGTTTTTCTGTTTTATAACTTGGCAATACTAAAAGTCAAATACCTATCCGCCATATTGAAAGTTCTAAAGTGGGAAGTCGGTCAAACGCTGACCCTATTAGTTATTTCTATTTAATGTATGACGGTATTTATTAAAAAAGTTATCCTAAAAATTTCTTACATATTTAGTAAGTTATTTGTTGTGATTTGAATATATAGAAGTGCGTTTATACAAATTTGCAATTCGCCTAATGAATACGTCACAGCGCCATGTTGTATTCCTGCGCTGATTGCAGGCACGAGAAATCTGCCAACCCGTTTATTTTCCGGGATTAGTTCCCGAGAATAAATCGAACTGCGATTTTGTACTCAAATATATTTTAATTTATATTTGTTGGCAAATGTCAAACAACTTTAGTGGAATAGATGCATCCCTGTCATCGCATTTTGAGTGCTAATTCCTAATATCTACTGCATTTTTGTGCATCCGCGAAAGTTGAAAGGACTGTGTTGTAAAAGAAAGAAGTGATAATTAGCCAAAATTCCGGTCCCTACGCGCAGACGAGAAGGTGCCTACCCGCCGGGGCAAGCAGGCGAAACGGACATGAATAACAAGCGCAAAAACCGCCAAGGGCCACCGAGGTAACTACCATTTACCATCATTTTTGAGCATCGAGCTGACATGTCTTTGTTGTTGGGACTATTCCGCTGTGGAGCGAACATTTCGTTGTCACGTTGACAGATTTTGGGAGGTTGTTAAGCATGGATACGCTGACAGTGTAAACAAAATGAGAGTGTGCGGTGTTGTGTGGTGTGAGATCGGCGCGTGCGATGCGGCGCGTCGCGGCGCTCTAGTCTAGATGTTTGGCCTACTTTTGCTACGTACTCGATACGATTAATATAGCCGTCTCATCAGCTGTTGGCGATCCCAGTACGCTAGTCGCAAACTGTACTAATTATGAACCACAATTTACTATCTAAGCTCAACATTGCAAACTGTCACTTTCATACTAAATTTTGCTAAAACGACCAATAGCTTGACGGCAGGTCGCGTTAGGAGTGCCGTTCTATAACATTCAGTACAGTAACAGGAAGTAAGGTAAATGCTTTTATTTTCAATCACTTTCACTAGTTAGTATGATGGTGGATATAATTACTGGCAAAAGTCCAAAGTTCTTAATTAGAATTCTCTTATTGCTGTTAATTTGTGTTTAGTGTTGGTTACTATATGAATTTTAACTGTGACTGATAAATTTTCATGAGGTGATTATTATCTAGTGAGTAAAAGGCTAACTTTTGTGATTGTGCGGTAATGTTGTAAGTTTATTGTCCATAACATCATGTTGCACATTCTTTATGACGTTACCATAAGTTGTTTGTTCCTATAAATTGACCTACGAGTTTAGATTTGATAATTAGCACTGTTCATGTGTTCAATTGCTCTTTCCGATGTTTCAAGATTACAGTTTGAAGTTGATCTGTCAGCGCTGCACATTGTCATGAACATATTGTTTTCAGAGCCACAGTAGTGTCAGCTAGATCATTGCTTATGAGCATCACAATACCCAATCCCTTTCAATTGTCTTGTGTGGGAAGTAAAATGGATGATTCACAATATTTTTCTTTTATCAACGAACTCAAATTGCATGGTCAATATTATTTGATGAGACAATTGTAGTATTTTATGGTGTTTTAAACTCTACAGCGTTGATAGTTAGTTCCTAACTAAACATTATGTTGTAATGTTAGAAACATTTTGTGATAACATTCAATGTATTATCTGGTAACAAATTAACATTAACAACAATGTTATTAATTTGTAACTAGATAATACATATAACTGTATGTAGAGAAATAATAATACATGAACATTGAGTAACTGCAGTTGCATACCACTATTTTTTTTTAAATATTTTAAACATATTATGTTGATAAATGCCAACAAAATCTTAAACTTAAACAACATAACAGGCTTTAGTGATATTGACAAGAGGCCTTTGAATTATTATTAGTGGATTATGTCTGTTTTGATCTTGATTCTCTCTAAATCAAACAACATTAGCCTTGGCTTAAAATATCACCAAAATCATGATAATATCTCACATCAATCAACTAATTATACTTTAGCACACATTGTTTTAGGAATTAACCTACAAATCAGAAGCAATATTTTTGTCAAAACTTTTATTATTTATCTGTATACCTAGCTAAACTATTTGCTATCTATGGCAGCTATTTTTATAACTTGCATTGCAATGCTGACTTTCTAAGAAAATATTATAATTTGCAACACAAATGAGCTGTGAGGTTTTCCATACATGGTGTAGATTTTTTATTTATGAATAATAGTAGGTACATCCTGGTCAATTGATTGATGCTATAGAATGACTTCTTCCTTCATATTGATGGACTATTGACAAATTACTTGGTCCCAGTAGGTGCCCATGTTAATGAAGTGTCATTGGTATTTTTTATGTCCTCTAAACTGCAGACATAGACATTTAGGACTCTCCAGCTACTGGGCGATAGCCGAGTATAATGGATGGGTTTTTTCTGACTGCCCTATTTGTCTTCTGCTGATTATCAGCGATTTTTTTCACCAAAAAACAGTAAAGGAAAACATTGTGAGGAAACTGACATGTCCTGGAACCATAAATCCGAAGACTTGTGACATCTACCAATCTACACTGAACTTGCATGGTAGATTATAGCCCATTCCCTCTCAAAGAGACTAGGCCTGTGTCACAGCAGTAGGAACATTAATAGGCTGATGATGATTACACATTATGTGTTATCTGTTTTGGGTATTCTAAAGCCTAAACCCTAGCTAGAACACTGCTATATGGTATGTTATCTTCTGCCATACATTTATATCTTTTCTCACAACAATGTGTATACTCTTTGCTCGTCATAGCAACACGTAATACAGCAGGCATTGTATTTTCTGTCTACCCCCATAAAAAGGCGTGAGTTTATGTATGTATGTAGCCCCACTTCCTATCCGTATTATCATTGAAATCGAAGATGCATGACCAATAATGGTTTTCAAACACATTAACTGTTTTAAGTGCAAGTGAGAGGCACATAGTGTAGAAAGAAGCTTATCAATTGGAGACAAGTTAGGAAGTAGGTTACATGATGTAGTGGTCATGTAGATTGATAAGATAACACTGTAATTTTAACATAAACCATTTTCTTAATATTGACGTTATTGAACGGTTAGAGAGTAAAATATATTGAAATAGCTGCTTGTAACAAATTAATGAAATGTTGCTTTATAATTATTGATATGGACAGGTATGGCTTGTGCCTGTTATTGTTTTTTGTCGAAGAAAGCGGTAAACCCTGTTTGATTACAAAAAAAAAACAATAACTTTAGGGTAATCATCATATTGATAAAAATGCCATTAGTAATCAACATGAACTTTTATTACTAAGTATTGTGACTAATTAGGCGACAAATATTATTGACAAAGGTATAATAAATCTGTTGATAGTTGTGATAGTAGGTAATGTATGAAGTTATCCATCTAGACAGAAACTTCAAATTCACGTTACATAACTGATTGTTTTATGAACAGAAGACAAAATAGACATTGCAAAACACAAGACACCAACATAAAAACAAAATTCCGTATATATATCTGAATTATCCAAGAGTCCATTAGTCAAAAAGATGAAAACTAGTTCTCATTTTAAAGAATATGATGGCAAGAAATCAAAATACATGATTAAATTTAAAAAAAAGAAGATTGACAAATTGAGAACCTCCCCCTTGCTCAGAAACAATCTCCAAAGACAAGACATCCATTAAAAAAAACATTACTGATCTAATTACTTTAAATACCACTTTAGAAGTATTGTAGGTGTGGTAGGCAGGGATATAAGAAGTAAAAGTCACTGCTTTAGTACTCACAGTTCTATTAGGAGTCCACATATACATAACACAAGAAGGAGTACAGAGATGATATAGGGCACAGTCACAGTTGTACCCCTTTTCTATGGCGGATAAGGAACTTTACACCCTGTTCCTCACACCTCCCAAACCACTACAATAACATTACCAAACAAACGATAAAACAAAAATATTCGAAAAGTGACAATAGTCTGCTTATCAGGTTAATAAACTTGATTATTAATGACCTGTCATTCATAAGTGTGGAGCAGCCATTGAAAGTGTATCTACCACTTGAGTTTTTTGTCAACAATTTCTTTTTTATTTAGTTTAGGCTAGAAGCATTTGTTTGCTTATAGAAAAATTTCGAGTTGTGTGAGTCATCATTTTGGAAAAGCTTGTGTGTTAATAATGCTTGGGTTGATCTACAGGTTAAGCCGTATTTGCCTAGGTTGATCTGTGGATGGGTGACCACTGACTACCCATTACACACCAAGTTTCCTCCGTACCTCATTGCTTGTAGATCTTTGACAGTTGTTATAGCTAGTAAGTGCCGCACGCAAAATACGCGCATTGGGCGTGGAGTTGCGGACACCAGCCCGTTGTACTTAAACTTAGCTAGTAAGTGACCGGAAATTCTGAGATCCAGTCTTACCTTGTATGGATATTGTAATACCCAGTACTAACTGGGTTGTGGAGGCCAGATAGGCTATGGCTCCATGTAAAATTCCGGTATTTAGCTGCATCCGGTTAGACTGGAAGCCAACCCCAACATAGATGGGAAAAGCTAGGCAGCCAATGTTGAGTCGTCATTTTGGCATTATGTATTTGAAATGAATTTCTCAATTTGATTGTTTATTTATCAATGTACGGGTTAAGATCTTTGTTGTTAAAGGTCAATGTACTTTTACACCCTTGTATTACAATGAGCTCAAGTATGAATTTCCACTCCACACAATGAAAGCAATTCAATTCTTGATTGAGCACTGTTCTTGGGAATACAGGAGTCAGTGTTAAAGGTCAGGTAGGTAGGTGTCATTTCTAGTAGTCCAGGAAGAGCAACGGTGGCCCAGTGGTGGTGGCGGCCCCGACTTACGAACATTACTTTGTGTAATTTATTTCATCAACACTGCTCTCAAGACGGTAAAGGAAAACATCATGAGGAAACTTGTCTTAGAACCAAAAATTCAAAGACATGTGACATCTACCAATCCACACTGGGCCCGCGTGGTAGATTGATGGAGAGGGGAGGCCTGTATCTCAGCAGTGGGAACATAAATAGGCTGTTGATGATGATGATGATGATGATGATTTCTAGTAGTTGTTATATCAGCTAGAACTACTGCAACTAAGTATAAGGTTCTGGGTTCATTGCCCAAGTTGTTCCATCTAGTATTTTTTTTATTACTGCCCGATTAATAATTATAGGCTGACTGAGTTTCAAGCATCAACATTTTTTTGTAGCAGTTTGATTAAGAGTAAATGAATGGCCCCCATGTACATGGAATTAAATATATGTGGTTAAATGTTAGTGTACTACACACGTATTGTGGGTCACATGGTACACGTCTGCCTAACATGAAGGTGTAACATTCGAAACTAAAATACAAGGAAAAAGTTACTCAAGATCTTAAATGTAGTCAGGATATAACTTTGATTATAGGTTGCAATCAAAAGCAAAAGTTTCTAAGGTCACTGCAGGCTGTTTCATTACATGGGATAATTACATCTTTAAACATAGTTTGCCCTTCAATTATGCCTGCTTTAATGACTAGCATAGGCTTATCCTTGAATGAAATGATTTGATGTAGTATGTGTAGTATTTGTATTGCCACAAGCATAATATAATAGAAATTTATTTCAAGATGGTGCATATTATGCTTGTTGATAGAGGAGATTGTCTTTAGCTAGGCACTAGACGAAGTCCTCACTCGCTCCAGTGCACTAAATTCGTAAAAAAAAAAACAGAAGCTTATGTCTAGGAACAGGCTTCTATGATGCACTACAGGACTTGGTTTTCCACATTTTTCACTTGGACAGTCAGCAGCGCCAATGTTTATACACTTAGCAACGTTTAGAACAAATTTTCGCTTACTGTAGTGATTATATTTTATGATACATAACGAAACTCATATATTGGAACCCATATTATCAAAAAATAGGTCATATTTCAAGTTGTACTCGTTATTTTACGAGAAATTCGCGTTTGAACTTTGCCGAGTGTATCTATTTCTCATGACTGGACATCCAATCCAAAGCTAGTAAAATAAATCACAACGGAATCAGCAATATCATTGGCAGTCTTGTTCCACTACCTGTTTTGTATAGACTTTCTTAACTGTCACGCTTGTCTGGATGTCTTCTTAACCTGCTAACTGATACCACAACTTCGCCATCCACAACCGACTTCACCCATTGCTGGGTACAGGCCTCTCTTTGCTTGTGCCAAGCTCTACAGTCTTGTGCAAGCTTGATCCAGGATATTCCCGCAATGGTTACAATGTTGTCTGCCCAACCCAACAAAACTAGGATAATATCATGTGTCTCCAATGTCTGTGAATCCATAATTGTACTCCTGATTCAGTCGTCTATCAATCTTTACCGGAGCAGGTTTGCGTTACCCACCCTGTGTTTGGAGTCAGTTAATAGACCAGGAAGGTTAGCCAAGGCGACTCATGTCCTGGTGGGACCCTTACTCAATCGGGATAAATGTACGATATCAAATGCAAGTCATTTTTTTCAAACCTGCAGTTTCCACATTCCTCAAACAGTTTACAAATACAAAAGTAGACTCTTCAGCATGACTACAACCTATTTGCTACTATGTTAAAACAATGGCAGATCACGAATAGGCATCGTACTTGTTATAGGTCAAGGGTGAGCGGTGGTACTGTTTGATGACAATGTCATAATTCATTATTATTCACGTCCTATGTTATATCATGGTAGACGATTCAGAAACTACTGTACTGCCTTAGAATGGAATTACATTTTTGGGAACATTGAGATCTGTATGATGTGATGATTTGATTTTTTGTAATCGTCATTGGCATTGTTAATTTTACACACGGTTTCTGAAAGGTCGACCGAGTCAATGAAAGGGAAAATATAGGGAAATATTTAGATGTATTCATTCAAATAATGTTAATCTTGTGAGATTGGTTGGCGGAAATAACAACATCCAAAGATATTTATTGACACCGGATTCAGTAATCGGAGATTTTACATCCTGTACAGAAAACGTAAAAATTGAAATATCACCTCAAAACACTGCATTTCGCTTAGCATTGCAATGCTCCTAATCGTGCTAGCTTTCGCTTATGTATGTTAATCAGTTTCCAGTCTAACCTGAATGCTGCTGAATATCAATATTTGATTGTGCATTCTTTGCTTGAGATTCTGTTGTATCTCGTAACGAGTCTAAGCTTTCCGATAAATAATAGTGAAATTATGGGGTATTCGAGTTTAACCCGTACAGGCTTCCATACGCGTCAAGTTGTACATCTTGTATTGCTAACGAATGAGGTGAATTAGGTTAGGCATCAGTAGATGATTGGTCATCTCCAGTTATTCCCTAAGACGGGTCTGCCATTTCTAATACAAAAAAAAAACAATTTTGATCTTAATCCTGCTATTTCAGCAACTAAAACCTACAATTTAGTCGAATACAATAATATAGTCTAAAGAATATTCTGAAATCCGGAAAACAATATTGCACGTGTCTAGAATATTAACAAAAATGTAAAATGTCGCTAAGTAAAGTTTTGCACATAACTGCCATCCACGACCTTGAGACAACAATAAAACCTTATTTGTGCGACTTGCCAATGCCAAACCGGGTTTGAGTTTTTCACATCCATCATATCAGATTTCTAAGGTCCTTTTATAAAATTACGTATGGCTAGACCATGATGTCGTAATTAACACGTAGGTTGTAAGTAGAAAACAGTTTTGTCTCCTTTTAAAATTTACCTTACACTAAGAACGTTCATGTCCTTCTCCAACCCATTGACAAAAAAAACTACACACGGTGAAACCATAATAGACTCGTCTATCCATCTAAAAATATCCACAATGCAGAGATTCTTCAGTCTCGTTTGAAGCAAAACTGTCAAAGCCTGTGCAATTTTAAAGACCAACAACCTTACGTGTACTCAGTACCGGTCTCGGATCGGCACCCAATACTTTGTATCATAAATCAATACCGCTTGATATCTATCAATCATGCTTTAAAGACAAAAACATTGTTGTATTTTGTTCACACACATCTGTCTCCTTTGTTTTCGCCTGAAGTTTTAGTGAAAAGCTTTTAACATTACTTTGACAGTTCTGTAATCAAAGTATGAAGTTTCGTGGTGGGAAATGAGTAAGTCAATGTTGATCAGATGCTATTTAAGGGCAGAAAATGTCAATTTCTTAGCAGATATAAAGGTACCGGCAGACATGGTCATTTGGCAGTCCATTCACAAAATACGCTAATAATTTTACCGACAAAGCAACAGAACTAAACTTGGCATTCACATCATAGAATGTTTCTTGAGAAAGTTGTATTTATAAACACTATAAGACACCGACACAGCTGAGCAGTGAAAGTCATCGCAAAAGCGATAAATTGTTCCATGTTCGTTGTTGGGAACTTAACGCAGAAATTGCTGGTGCAGAATCAGATAGTATTAATCACTGATTCCTTGCTTTATTTCGGCCTAAGCCAGGTTCTACCTATATGATAGCTTTTCCTCATATGATTCAGGCAGTACTGATAATCCATAAACCACAGAAACCACAAAATCCTGTTGAGGCATATTGCTAAGTGTAGATACCGTTGCAATTAAATAGATTTAAGAATTCAAGAAATCATGAACCTGTTTCTGAGGATGCTCTCGACGATGACAGAAGCATATTAAAACGAGACTGTTTCCATATTAATGCGATTAGCCTAAAAATTAAGTCCCAAGATTTTGCAAGCACTAAGCAGCATTCTTACATGACATTGCAAAGGAAATTAGTTCGATCACCTTGTTCTAGCTAGACAATGTAAAGCAGTACAACTATTTTTGGACACCTGAAAAACAATTTTTGCCCAGTTAATTTAACTCAAGTGGGATGATGTAACCGTGTATAAGACACGTAACTGTCTTGATGCGAAAAGTCAGCTCACCAAAAAAACCCAAGGGCGACGCTTTTCATTGTAGGTCAGTGACCGGAGTAGCGTAAATACTAAAATCACACGATTACGCTAAATACTAGGTTCAATCGCCTTTAAAAGATAAACGGTACATGAGATCTAGCGTAGATTGTTGTCACTAGACAATTGTATACTAATCAGTTCTATCTTACCTGTGTTTTGTTATCCCGTATGACTATCTATCTTGGAAATCTGAATAGAATGTTATTTTGTCATTAAATAGACTTAAGCTTGCTTGAGCCGCCGAAGTTTGTATAGTTGCCCACCACACAACATAGCTCTCTCTTTTAGATATAAACCTATACTAAGTACTTTTATTACTAAAGCAAGGAAAAGTAATGATGGAGCCATAATCCGCGCGAAAAAAGGCATATTAAGAAGTTAAGGGTTACTTTAGAATAGAGTTCACGAAGGACGTTGTGTAGCCTTAACAACTCATGGCTTCCGACGAGTGCCCTGCAGAGAAAAATATTCACAAATGGTTGTGCATCATATTGACTATTTAGCAATTGTACTGGTGAACGTTTTCGTCGATTTACACTTCACTTCCTCGCAAGATTCTTTAGAAAAGCCAGTTTGCCTCGCATTGTATTGTCACAAGTAAACACGTGTCTCCTTTGGTCTCTGCGACCCCTCAACACGACACAAAGCAGGGGGTCATTCATCCCCGCTGTTCTCTTGCAGTCGTTAGACACGAGAGATGAGGGCTATTCTATTCTCTAACCTTTTCGTTTCTTTTATACCAGGTCACCACGAGGCCGAGTGGTGCCAGAAGGCGTGTATAACAACGCACACTTCATGCACGCCGCGACGTCGCACGTTGGCGATATCGTTCAAGTGCTTACGCAGTCAGGCAGCCTCTGGGAAGGCGTCTTCAAAACGTTTAGCGCTCAGTTTGAGGTAAGTCAATGAACAACCATAATATACAGACGCCACAACATCTGATCCGAAACTGTCAAATTAACCTTGATCCTAATGCCTTTGCGATAAAGTTGAATAACTACTCAAGAGATTTGACAGAATGTAGTAGCCTGATGTACTGGTGTCTGTACTATTGTTAAGCAAGGAACGGCAAGAACTGCGCTTTTGGCGTGGTTGGACCCTGAAGCGATGACGGGTGGCTAGATCCTGTGGTAAGTTGATGAAAAGAAAATCCAGCAACCAATGGTGCAAGGGCAATTTCTAGTCGACAATAAAATAGTGTTATCGTCTTCTCAGCGGTTGAGATGACGGCCGTACGTAGTTGAACCTGCGGATGGTGACCCAGCATCTTAGTTGGCGATACCCCATGTTAGAGTTATTGCAGCGAACCAGTGACCTAATGGAGGAAGGACACCCCCAGACTGTAGAATACTTTTGATCTTGTGGTGTGCTACATTTTATTCTTGATCCACCAGATGCACAATTGCACATTTTTCTAAGGCCAAAGCAAGCTTGCTTAAAATAATAGGCTTCTTTTGAAAATACACGGTACTAACTGTAGTCAGATTATTGTATAACACGTTCAACTTTCGATATTTAGTCAAACATAGTCTTGTTACTCGGTATTTATCAAATATTTTGTTAGCTATCAATTCACGGGGCATAGTAAAAAGTCAAAAGTCGTTTTTTTTTTAAAGTATGAACCTTTTTGGACCTTCGCTAATCCCGTAAAACTTAGCAGGAAAGAAACCTCAAAAAGCTGCAACTTTTTCCGCCAGCTGTTAATAAGGAAAACTCATTTGGCAACTGTCTGAAAATATCAAACAAAACTCCGAAATAGAACAATTAAAATAACCAGATGAAAATAGAACTCCGTAATAGAATAATTATGAATTTATAATATCCGGACGAAAATAGAATCCTGAAATAGAATAATGTGTGAACAAATGGCGATTTCAGGGTTCCGCGTCACGTAATAACTTTATGCCACGTGTGTGTAATGTCCGGAGTATTAACACGCCAACCATTGACGGTTAGACATGCATCAAGGTACATTTAAACTGGTTCTGTTATTAAAATTGCAATATAATAATGTCTGTAACTAAGATCAGGTTTAGCAACTGTGTACAAACTTTGAAGGGGTGACCACTGAGACCCTTTCGTCCTTCAGAAAGTACGGTAAGCCGGTTGGCCTGTCTGGGGCAATCTTTTATGTTACGACTAAATATCTGAAGTGTAACTAATTAATTTTCAGTTTGGTCGTCAAAAGGTTGAGCTTGAAAGTACTGATATCGAGGAGCTCGTGGCTAAGTAATAGCAGCCCCTCGGGTCGATAAGGTTAAGCCGTGCTTGTCTGGGTTGATCTGTGATCGGGTGACCACTCGTTTCATACTGAGTTTCCTCCGTGCCTCGGAAAGCACGTAAAGCCGTTGGTCCCGACCTTCATTTGACAACTGGGTTCTGGAGGTCAGATAGGCAGTCGCTCCACATAAAATACTGGTATTCTGCTGCATCCGGTTCAACTGGAAGCCAACTCAAACATAGTTGGGAAAAAGCTAGGTACATGGTGATGATTGAAATGACTGATATCGATAAACCGTAGTTTTTGGCTCCAACAATTTATGAGTGTAATACCATTTTTAGCTAGTTTCTCAAGAGCCCCGTCAAGAGGCTTTTAAATAGCTTTTACATGGTACTTCAATCAACAAACTGGTGAAGTGCTGGTTATTCTAATGACCATCCAAGATTATTCGTTAAATTAGTAACAGTTATAGTTGACTAGTGTAAAAATGAGACAGGACGTTTCGTAACAATCCGTGTGGTCGTTGAAAGGCTGCCAAAGAAGGAACTAGACGGTACAAAGAAAACATGAGTGAACCAAATGAGCTAACGCCACAATAAAAACAAAACTGTATCCGTTTATGTCACCGTTTCTGTATGATAGACCAGATTATTAGCTAGTATTAGTCATTTTTGTCACGCAACAGGCGACAAGACTATAAGGCAGTCTTCGATAAATCGACAGGACCCGCAAATGTTGTTGTTGGCAAAAGGCTCTCCCTAGTTTTTTCGATATCCGTCTTTCTTTTCTTTTCTCTTTTTTTAAACCACTCATCCAAGGTGTCCTGTCATTTTCTCCTCGGTCTGCCGCGTTAAAAATGTATAATATATTAAAATTTAATAAAGCCCGTCTTTCATTAGAGCTAATTATTCAAATCGGGCCCTAAAATTAAAAGTCTGGTAGACTAATTAGGTTCTCAGGTTAACAAAGAGAATTTTAACTCGAGAAACAAAATTGGAACTAAAATAATACTTAAACCTAGCGAGTGATTACCTATGTAGGTACGAATAACAAATCGGGCGTGTGTCATTACTACTCATTACATTAAAAGACACAATCTTAATGATAATGTCATTGTTTTTAGTTTTAAAACAATATTATTGTTTTTAGTGGCATATTAAGTACCAATTAAGTTGTCGAAACAAAAATTCATTGGTCAATAACTTAGTATGATGCCTCTTGGATTCATAAAAGGCCCAATTTTAACCAGAGACACAGAATACATAGATTGCTTTTTCTTTAATTCATACCAAGTGAGTGCATTAAAAAATTACACGCATTCTAAATTCAAAAACGCAATGTAAATGCCACTTGTAGAATTGATAAACGATCGAATGTCTCAGTATTGCGTGTGCCACTCAATTCGGGAGTGAAACAATAACGATTAGAATGGTATGTGTGAACTGTCGACTTGTTAAAGCCATTTTAAATCTAACACACTAATTGCCGTTTATTTTAGTATTACAAAAACTATTTTATGGTCGTTTTCTTTTAACGGGCTGTTGCTGGGCATTAACGAACGTAAGACGGATTATTTGGTGATTGACAGCACCAAACAGGTTTTAATATTCATGAATACATTACGTGTTAAACTACAAATTGAAAGTATATAAATAAACCATGACAATTTTGTGTTAGTAAGAAAATGGTCGAAACAAACTTGTAGTGCCGCCAGCACGGCCCGGGGGCGCAGCCATATTATTATATAACCATAAATAATACAGTAGGAACGACCCCAAGTGACGTAAATGTGCATAGATTCATCCTGAGAGTCAGTCTCACCGCGCCCTCCACGCGACCGCCTGCCAGCCAGACCGCTGCGCGCCGGCCGGCGACCGTCGAGCTTTGCATTGCACAAAAGCTACCATTTTCAATTACATAATCAATATTTACGACCGTAATCAATATTTTCGTACTCGAAATTGTCACACATTTCTAGCAAGCATAGAAAATAGGCTAAGTTCCAATCGAAAGCTGATAAGGCCACGGAATTTACGTCCGACCACACATCTTAAACATTCTAACCAATGCAGTGCTGATAACCTATTTGAAATAGTTCGAGCTTGCAATCATATGTTTTAGCGATTGTTTTGCATATTGCGATATACACTAGCATTTAACGAATTACGTAATCACATGACAGTTTTAATGTCAAAATTATTGGGTGTGTGCGAATAAAATGCATCACAGTAACGCAGCAGTTTGTGTTATCTGCGCTGGCGTGACCCCCACGAAACTATGAAATGTAGGTCGAATCAATAAACGCATTGTACCGTGCTTTCGGACATTTTAAAAAAGATTTCGACGTCGGTATCACCTGCGTGAAGTGATGATTGTGATGCTGTGCTTCGTATAAGAGATAAAAAGATACTTATGGTTTTGTGTTAGTGACGAATTCATTCTGTGTAGTGAGTGGTTCATTCGATTTGCCATACAAAGGACTTGTTTTGGCTCAGTGTAGTCTCAGCTCTTTGAACCTGAGTGGTGTTATTTGTGAAAAGTGCAATTTAGTGTCGAGTTAGTTAGATTAGCTGCTTATTTGTGAGTGCTCTCACCCCGCCGCCAGTGGACATGCGCGGTAAACCAGTTGATTTTTTACCTGCCATTTTGAGCTTTAGAAATGTTTAGGGGTGCTTTTTTAATGCAAATGAAGTAGAAACTTCTGCGCATGTATTTAAGATATCAATGAACTTGATAATGACTTTGTTTCAGACGATGACTCTTTAATCTTGAATATATTTCATTGCAATTATTTTGCCATCAAAATTAAGCTGTTTAGTCTTCATTTCCTGGCATATGTAGGTGTTTTAATGTATTGCAAGTTATTGATGGATGTCTGTCTCGTGAGCCACACGGGCGGAGATTCGTGACCCTCCGCAGCCGAATAGATGGCGCTGTCAACCTCGATTCCCAGGGCATGCGTTAGGGCCCGGTTAGTGTTTCTGTGCCATTGACCTCGATAGCAATCAATAAGTAACTGCAAGTTTTTGTAATGTCGGAATACTAATTTATTTTGGAGATATATCGCTGTCCGTGCTAGTGTGGTCATTCTTTAATAATTTATTTGTTCAGTGGGTAACGTTGATTGATGTATTGTGTCGTAGTTGTGTGAATGGAGCTTCGTTGCAGCCATGATGTGGAGATAGGTCGGCTCATAGATAATGGCTATTTTATAAACTGTTGGATTAAAATATTATTTTCGTTATAAACATGATTTTAATTTGGGTTGAGCTGAATGCTGACTCGATTTTTTTTTTATTTAAGATTTTTTTAAATGATTTAATTCCTGTAGCTCCAGCAAATTCAGCATTGTTTGCCAGTCATTTTTTACGCGGTCAAAAATGTTACACGTAAATTAAATGAAAATTTGTCATTGTTTTAGGAATAGGCTTAAACAGTAATTAATACCACTACTAAAACCAACTATTAAGCATGTACCTAACAAACTAATCAAGTCTGAGTCTAGGCCTTTGATCAGGTAACACAAACTACCTAAAATAACAGTAATAAAACTCCCTCCGCCGCTAGCCTTTCGTTTGATGTATCAAATTAAAAGGCTTTAATAGGGGATCGGACTGAGTCAAAAAACAATGATTCTAATTAGTCCGTCAGTTAGATTATCGAAAAATATTGGATACGTGTTTTTTGTTTTATCAAATTACTTAATCAAAATTGACGAAGATAAGATGTGGTTGTGCCGTCATTTGAAGGTAAAAAATGTACTATCATATGACGTTTTCGAAAAGTTCACGAGTTTTCGAAGCACTGTATTGACTTAATTTTTTGTTTATTTGAAAAAAGAAAAAATACGTCTCCAATATTTTTTGGAAATCTATCTGACGGACTAATTAGTTTTTTTTTGTTCGCTCCCCTATTGGAAATATCGATTAAAGGGGCACGATAAACCCTAGATTTGAGCCAGGCGCCTCATTTTATACTGCCAATTATGGAGGGGGCACTGCACTATAGTCCTGTCACAAGAAAGCAGCAACTCAAAAGCAACCTTATTTAAACGTGTGTAAAAATCACGTGAGACGTAAATAGACTTGTCATTTCACGCAACCCAACGACAACCTTAAATCAACGATTTTAAAAAGGTCATTATGATTTTAGAAACAAGTATATTCTGAAGTAATACAACTGTGAGAGGACTGGGAGTCTGCAAAAGGTGCAGGTGGGGACGTAGGGATTAAATATCGAGGGTTCATCCATTGTTAATCCACTGCTATTAATTAATGCATGGTGTCCATTGATCTCGTGTTCATGCGCACAGTGCATTATGAAATACGAGCGAATGAAAGGGATACTCCCGGATCAATTTACCTGTCTGGAATGCAATTTTCTCTAATTAGTTTTATTGTGAATGCTTTGTTTGTTTGTTCAACGTTGACGTTTGAACAATCTCTCGCACCCCTTAGGGTGTGTGGATATGCTGTATGGGTTTGAAGCTTCCTTTCTATCGTGCAATTATTATTATGATATCAACAATTTATACTATTTATCACTCTTTTATTCACATGTGATTTGTGTTTGATCACGGAGAAAGAACCCGACTGGACGCCATTCCAGTGGGTGTAGTCAGAGGCTACCTTATAGTTCATATCATAAAACACTCTTAAGTCACCCCACACGGTGGCGGGTAAACCACCAGCATTCGCATTCCCAAAGAGGGTTAGTGTCTGTCAGGAGGCCGACTGTAAAACCAAAGCTAAAACCTTTTAAAAGGATAAATAATATGTCCCTGTAATAGCTTCGAAAAAATAGTTCCAGATAGTCCGACACTGACTTCTCCACCATTTTCAATATCCACCTAAAAATAGCTCAAAACAGAACAAAACATACAACGGAAACAAACGTCGACCTCAAAACACTAATGTCCGTTAATGCAACGAAAACGTTCAGTCAGTCAGAACTCAGACGCAGTTCGACCTTCACACGGAACGCACGTCGAGACGGTGGAAATTCCTGGCCGATGACACACGTTAATTGACTCTTGTTTTACGCTTTATCCAGCCTTTATGAATGCAAGGCAGCGAACTCGTAAATGAACGCGTGAACTTGCGCACGCGACGAATTTGTTGTTTTGTTAATGGCATTTAACTCGCTTCGTTACTCGGTTTAGGGATTGCTTGTTACTGGATTAAACTTGGTTCTTTGCCGTCGCCATCACTGAAAAATGATCTCCACTGCTAGACATAAGCATCTCCCAAGCATCGCTTCAACGACCGGTCCTGCTATTCTCGCATCGGGTGAGTTTTAGAACCTTCGATATCATTATATCAACCCGGAATCACCCACTGCTGGGCCTCCACTATTTGCCACATTTCCCAGTTCTGTGCGTTTCTTATCCTGCGAGTTTTTTGGTGTTGAACTTAGGTCCTATTCCAAGTCAAAAACTTTTACGTATAAATTCATAGTGCTGTCAAGATATCCAGGGATTTAAATAAGTTTGATAAAAACTTACTATAAACACGAAGGATGTATGTAAAGTATGTATGTGCGACGATAGTAAGAATCAAGGTCTTTACCATTGTTTCGCTCAGGTCAACGGTCGTTCGAATTGTTAGCACATGTATATTTTGGGGAGTGACATCTGCGCTATCCATAATAACCATTTGATGATAAAGAATGACATCGATCTAGTCTAGAGTACATTCACTTCTATGACCACCTACTTAACGTATTTTATCTATGTACATATTTATCTGTGTATATTTTCATGTTAGTTTTAACTAACGCGGCAACAGCTCTTAGCTTAGCCGAGGCTAAAACATTTTTTTTAATTCTTTCACATCCTCATCGTTGGCTAGTAAGTGGTCGGAAGCCCTATTGGTTTTTTTTTTATTTTTTTCCACTTGATGCTAGCAATTTTGAAATTTCAAATTACGAAATGCAACGCTCATCCAATTAGTGAAGACTAGAATATTACTTAATTCGACAGTTCAGTTTCTAAATGATCACAAAACAGAAGCGAAACTGTTTCCGTGTACATATTACTGATACACAGGAACAGATACTTAGATAACGGAAATGTATACAGATTCGGTGACCTCTCTGATATTCGGGTTTACTGCTGAAATTATTTAAACTGGGTGCCTACTGATAACTTGTGTTGCTAAACAGTTGCTGAATTTCGAACGTTTTTTTTTTTGTGAATGGAGGATTTTGTAGTGCAGTTCAATTGATATTTGTCCCTTCTATTTGGGGTCGGCGTAACACGTTTTCTTCTATAATTCTCAAAAATCGACATCCATAGTTCCATACTAATAAATTAAATTGAAGTGATTGTTTGGAATTTCAACATTACAGACAATGGTGTGCTCTTTGTTCCGGTTAATCTACGAAAAGCCATGGCATGCAAAAAATTTTAAAACGCTTGTTTATTTTTACGTAGCCATTTCGCGGGGAAAGTTCGGCGAACTGGTATTTCATCTGACACTAATGTGCAGTCATCACTTTTTAATTTTACTTATTTGCCACAAATCACCGACAACTTCATAAAAAACTATTTTCTCTATCTATCTCAACATTCTCAACACAAAACACAACTTCCCTTCCAATCATAATTAGACAAACATAAACCTCTAGGTTTCCTGAAACACAATCGCCTACATGTGTAATTATCAATAACTTCCAATGTAACACTAGACTTTAGCAACATAGTAATACAGTTTAGATTATGAATAGCACGTCGAAAGTTCGTGGAATAATTGAGATAAGCAGTAAAGTTGTGGTTAGTTGTTTTATGGTGGTGCCTAGTGCCCGTTAAAATTATCGCTTTTGTGAGACAAAGAGATTTGTTACTCTTTTGTTGTTTCGCTGAAGATAATTCCTATGTTTTCTGTCTGAAGAATATTGGGTAGGTACCTATTAATTGATTGACAGTTATCGCTGATTTGTCCAGTGGTTGGCATTTTCCTGGACGTTTTCTTCTTGAAGACCTGACCATCCCACTAAACCTATGTTTGAGAAAATCGTCAGCAATGCAACTTTTCTTCTGATTTATCTGATCATCATTGCAACAGCCTAGCATGGTAATGTCCAGGGTAGATCGTTTATTGAAACTATCATTAAATTGCCTAATAAGTTCAGTAGTAGACAAGCTTTCTCAGAAACTACCGCGGAGTCTGGATTTCTGCCCAGTTGATTGTAATATGCTCGCTCGTATCATGTGGGTCTAAAAAAAACCTAACTGGCGAGTACTTTCTACAGCTAAGTACATCTCTAAACCAACCTAACCCTTCGGGGATTACAGGCGTGTTGTTGTATAGTAGACAATAAAGGGTGTAAAAGTACCCATAGCGCAAACGAATGGCACTTGTTCTCCCCACCACTGCGATCAATTTTTGGTTCTAGACCATACCTGGGAACTCTCTAGTTACGGAGACATTGGAGGTCAAAATTCCAACTTTTGCACATCTGTTTCTGTAAATACTAGTTTTTCAGGTTATAACTTTACTTAAATTACCTCCATGACCCGTTTACTAATAAAAGCATTCACTAGCACAATGTTTAAAGAATGCAACATTGAGTTTGAACGTAAGATGTGATTTTTGACCCCAAAAATAAAAGTAGTTTCCCAGCATTTTTTTTTGCATAGGGGGCCCACTTAGTTTGTTGTACAGAATATTGGTTGACGTATGTGTGAAGGGTTAATTTACCCTGTATTTATTGGACAGCAAGAAATGTCTGCTGGACATTTAGGTCTCCCAAGTTGCACCACAAAACTCGATTCTCAGCCCGCGCATCTATCTAGTAACGACATACATTATACATTACATTAAATACCTGTGAGAGATTAATTAGTACCTGTATGCAAAGAGCGAGCATTCTGTAAAATTCACAGCCTATTATCATGACTATGCAATTATTGTTACTGTCAGGTACGACATTGCAATACTAGTAAATCAAGGAAATTATAGATGCATAGCAACAAGCGTTTATCATCTCAGACTACGAGATATAACCTCTTCCGTGTTATGTCATTTCATATACGATTATTATGTCTTTCACATCCATCCTTGTTTGAATAATCCTAACTATCGCCTAAATATTAATTTTCGATGAAGTTAGTTCGTTCCTCTTAGTCACTACATAGTAATATAAAACAAAGTCGCTTTTTCTGTCCCTATAACCCTATGTATGCTTAAATCTTTAAAACTACGCAACGGATTTTCATGCGGTTTTTTAATAGATAGTGATTGAAGAAGAAGGTTTATATGTATAATGCACCCGTGCGAAGCCGGGGCGGGTCGCTAGTTAACTAATATACTACAAATCTTATTATTACCTATTAAGTGAGACTCAAAACATTGCAATCCTAACCTCTAGCCGTAAATATTGCACATGGCGGCGGCGGGCGGTGCCGCCTCCCTGATATCGATTCGATCTCTGCTCGACGCAACGTCCTCAAGTCGTAACACAGTCACAATATTTATTATTAACGATTGAGACAACTCTTTCATCGTCATCAATAAACTACTGCATGCATATTATAGCTGTATATTTCCAAATGTCAATACACTTTCGAATACGTCTGCGGTTTTATATATTTACATATTAATTTTACGTCTAGACATGATTCAAGGGAGTTTGGATTTGATATCCCAAACAAATTAACGACAGAAAGATTGAATGGAAGAAGTATTTGTTGGACAGCCGCCTGGCATTGGGCCAGGGTACGATAAAGCTAGAGGAAGTAATATTAGATTACTGCTAACCACTGCTTAATTTAATCTACGTATACTTGCTTCTTTTGTGGGGTCTCTGGTAAACTTACTTTTTATAACACAAACTCATTATTGTCTTTTACATTTTACATTTCGTGTGTGAAGTGCTCAAAAGAGTTCTTAAAATATAATGTCAGTACCTAAGAGGATCTTTAGGAACTGTAATATCCTATTTCTTCTTAGCGTATCGATGGCAAAAACTTGAAGTGTGTTTAGCCCAAAATTTTGCCACGCGAGCCCCGATCACTGATGCAGTAAACAGATCATCACAGACGCAGGTGATAGTGGTGCGATTAAAGATGGGAAGTAGACCATTGCCCTTGGGGAGACGGACTTATCGTCGCACACGAAACAAATAGGGAGTACGTTCCTAAATTGATGCTGACTCGATCAAGTAGTATGGTGATGACCCGTGTCCCCATAAAAATGAATGAACTGTGTGCAGGATATTGAAGAAGACTAATGATGTCATCGTTCGAAATTATAATTTAGAAAATAACAAAACGCGCGTACCCAATGATGGTAGGTCGAGACGCGGTAACAGTAAGATAAAGTAAGTTCTCAATATAACAGACAAAGCAAATAAAATAATGTCAAAAGGTGCGGCGTCATGATAGTGCCTTACTATTTGAAATTATAGGGTTTCCCCACCAAAACTCCGCGCTTATAGTGTTTTTGTACGTTTTCTTCAACAGAAAGCTAATTACTCTTACGATTGGACATCTATTTTGCCTTTGAATCGTGAATGAATAACGCATCGTGCGAATTGATGAATAAATACTACTAGTGACACGGTTCCTTGCTATCGGAATCATACATATATGAGGTCGAGCGTATACATCTAGAATTCATGATCAGGAATTCCTTTACTGTGACCCTGCGGACTTCTGAAAGAGTAAGCTGTAGGACAGAAACCAAATCTGCACCAAAGACAGTGATGAACTCACATTATATAAAATATATTGATTGATGATTAACTTTATATCTGATTCGGAAGACGTATCTAGAATTCCAATCGCATATTTTGATAAGATTACATAGCGAGACTGTTGACCGATGTTTTCTTCATGGGTGCCAGCATTTTAACCCCTATTTTCTATAGGCTTATACAGTCTTTTGCACCATCATCTGCGTAGCCTTTTCCCAACTATGTTGGAGTCGGCTTCCAGTCTAACCGGATGCAGTTGAATACCAGTATTTTACTTAGAGCGACTGCCTATGTAAGCTTTACAATCAAGTTAGTATTGGGAATAGGTACGATACCCGTTGGTAAGACTGGTTGTCAGACTTTCGGGCCTCTGACTCCTTGTAACGACTGTCAAAGATGTTAAAATTACCGCCAGCTACAGTCTTTTGCACTACATAATACAACTTTACACAGAAAAGAAATCCCGCACAGGGCGTTGACCACACCAACTACAATATTTCTTACTTTCACACCATGCGCGTGACGTTTTCTTTAATTCTTAGAACATGTAAACATTAAGATATGTCTGTAGTTACAAAAACGTTCGTACAGAGGTTTCATCGTTAACCTTTGGCTTTTCTTTAACCGGTGTTATTTACTTTAATCTGTTACTGACGGGTATAGTATGTTTATTATACTGATTGTGTTTAAAACAAAACTAGCTGCATAAAACCAACTACCAGTCCATTCCATAGCTCTGAATTAAAAGAACTAGGAATTATGGAGAGAGGGCTTGGCACCTTTGCCCCTGATGGGCATGGCGCAGGTTAACGTTGTATAAAAACGATTTTCAGCAAATAAACAACGACAGGAAGCTAGACTTAGTGTAGAACGTTTATTTGTGCACTATTTTGGGTAAAAATGATTTCATCATCGGCATAATTTCCTTTCTGTTCTTTCATTCCTCACACAAACCATATATCTTTTCTTTTTCCTTTCCTCTTCATGAATACCGATATATCAGTTTCTAATAAATAACCACCCAAAAAGATACTGCAATACCTAATCAAAACACATCTTGACTGGCCTGTTGGTCTAGTGGTTAGTGACCCTAACTGCTATGCCGGAGGTCGTGGGTTCGATTCCCACCCAGGACAAATGTTTGTGTGATGAGCACGATCATTTTTGTTCTGTGTCTGGGTGTAATTTATCTATAATATGTATGTATTTAGAAATATATAAGTATGTTTATCAGTTGTCTAGTACCCATAACACAAGCTCTGCTTAGCTTGGGACTAGATGGCGTTGTGTGATAGTTGTGGAATATTATTATTATTATTATTATTATCTTAATCAAAACACATCTTAATCAAAATATGGAGTTTTCTTTGATAATCAGAGTTCAATTTAAGGAATCGCTTTCATAATTTTAGCGTCTTTGCTTGATCGGTTTTCTCTTGTGGCCGTTTAATCCGTGACATATGATATTAGCTAGGTATATAATGACTAGCCTTATTTGTTGTACTTTCACAAGGTGATAAAAGGTGACACCGCAGGATTATAAAGTCATATGTGACTGGTGATAGATTAGAACCTTGTCGTTGCAAGATTAGTAACATGTTGTTACTTGTTTTGGTGTAATATGTGAAAACAGCTTATTGTAGTCAATTGTCTCAAGTGTGTGTGTGTGAGTGTATTACTTGTCAATCAATGGACTTGAAATGTTCATAATATGAAGTGGTGTATTCAAACATCACAAAAATGCTGTCGATATGGAAACAGTTAAAGCAAAACATTGAGTGACTAGTGCTTTATCTAGAAAGTCTTATTTAAGAACGTTTTCCTTATCCAAGTCTCGGTAAATATTTTGGTTTTGTCAGAAATCTATCATTCAGTCTACACAAGATACAATAAGCAAATTCTGCTAAGTCAAAACACACATGTTTAAAGTTCTGCCAAGTTCAATAACCTGACTATAATAGCGTGATGATTATGATCATTGCAAGCCAAATCATTTCTTGGAAGAGGCCTGTATCGTGAAATAGGCTGAGCAAAGAAGCTATTTAAATCTAAAGCACTTAACTGCTGAAAGTTTATTCACCTGTACACCTGATCATACCACACAGTAACAGACTAACATAAAAAACTCCGTACTGAAAGAATATTTTGAGATATAAAGCCTATCTAATAAATTACAGACAATATCGGCACAAAGAACAATGCATTCATAAGTCGATTGGTGTTTATATTAACAATGTAGGGTATTGTAAACACTCGTACCGTAATTTATTCGGAGAAAATTTACGTGTCAAACTAGACGCACAGAATATATTGATCTCCGTGGAGATGTTCTTCAGAAAGGTCGGATGTAAAGTACTTGGTAATCTTCGTGCGTGTGTGACCAGATGGTTGATGCTTGTGGAAAAGCTAAAGGAGTATGTAAGGACGGATCTTAGCAAGATGTCACTTACTACACGGCTCGAGTAAATAAATCATAGGGATACAAAGTCCGCTGCCGCCGCCGCATCTGTCCGACTGTCTGTTTGAGATAAACTGAAAAACTACTGCACTGATTTTCATTATGTTTTCACCAATGGACCGAGTAGTTCTCGAAGAAGGTTTTAGTATTCAATTTGATTGACATGCACTCGGGCGAAGCCGCGGTTATCAGCTAGTAAATAATAAATAATTTGTTCGGGATCATATATTTTTACTTTTTATGCACTTTAATACCATGAGGGCTGGTTCCAGGCGGCACAGGAAAAGAGCTCTTGTAAGAAATAGGGGGAGGCCTTTGCCTAGCAGTGGGACAGAGCAGGCTAATAAAAAAAACTGTGTAACTTTGTCGACGGGGTTAGTGTTTCTGGCTACTGGCGCCTGCCCCCCATGTGAAAAAGGCATTTAATATATGTTTGTAGAATATCCACTAGTTAGGTATATTTTTGATGTACCGTTGAGAGATATTGAAAGAAATATACCTAATGTCTGCGTTAGTCATATCCGCTGGGAAGTGTATATGCAGTGGCAAGGTCGTTATGCTAAATATCTGACATAAAATAACGCCCTGTTGTCATTCTTTTGTCTGCTCCTATGGAGATATACTTACCCCTAGTCGCGATGTTCTTAATATCAAGAATGAGATTGACAATTCTAAAGCGTAGATCTCTATGGCGAAGAACAAAAGCAAGGGACTCGATCGATACTCTTTTAAATCAGAATATTGTTACAAGACTGCTTACATTATTCATCTTGGGATGGTACCTTATGTGAAAACAATTAAGCAAGATTGGCACGATTAAAGTGTTAACAGTAATATTAAAAACATTATTAATTCAGATAGGCCGTGGCTGTTCTTGCTGTTCTGTGGGCCGTGGCATCTGTTTAAGCTTTAGTTCTAAATTCAAATAGATAGCCATAAATCCAGAGTTAACTGAGTGATACATAATCCATAGTCATCCCATCCAATCTGTACAAAAGACAGTCATCGTATCAGCCGGAAGACATGCACAGTGGCACAAAGGCCTCGCACATCGGACATTGTAACGAACGCTCCCGGTCTCTTGTAGTCAACTAGCTAGACGAACGGACGTTGTCTGTTGACTACGATAATAATCTACGCTGATGGACATCTTATTATATCGGGCGGTGAAGGTCCACTGCAGAACATAAAACGTAATCTAAAGATTGTGTGTTTTTATACCTAAGCAAACGGCAAACGGAAAAATGTTCTTATATATGGATAGAATAATGCTTTATTTGCAACATTTAAAAACTTTATTATTCAGGGTTCAACGGCAGTCTTATCGCTATAAAAGCGAATATATATCAGACAACTTTTAGATTGACAGGGAGACGATAAATTAACTAGGGGGTATCTTCGTCTGGAATATTCAGTTGATACAGGCAGCAAGACATAAAATATCTTTTCTACAACATCCTATTCGAATATTTAAAGACAGGTGACCAGCACTGCATGGGACTTGATGAACCATTCTATTTATTTGTTTAAACCATAATGTCCGAAGACAAAAGGAACGTGATGTGGAAGTAAACAAAGCTTTAGCTGCCATTCACTATAGTCTATACCCATTGAAATTAAACGTCGTCCTCTTTAACGGAACTATAAACTATGTCCATCCATCCATTCATATACTGTCCAATGCACTGAAGGCATAACCTCCTTCAAATCAATAACTGGAGTTACAATTTAGAAGAAAAGAGCCTAAACTACATATAGAAAGAGGCTACATACTAAGCTCGTGGGATGTTAAACTCTAGGTTTGTCTAGGTGTTTCAGCACTTTAACTGAATGAAATTCTCAAATTAAACTAACTGACAACCCACGGCATTAACCGCCGAGTTTTGAACCATGGCAAGCAAATTTGGTGCAAGGGGCTTTCCCTATATGACGAAGGTAAGCATTGAGTAGAGAAATTTCCTCAAATAGGTTAAATCGCGATGGATGTTTGTATTTTTGTCGATGGGACATCGCTCCGGGCACACGCCTTGTAAGCTTAATAATGTGCTCGATCCATCATACTCTTGACAGCGGCTAACATTCATAGTGTCCAAAGCAGGACATTTTTTGACAGACAACCGGCCAGCCAATCCCGGTCCAGCTTTCTTATGCCTAATACCTGGGAAGAAGAAGCGGCGCCCCTAAAAATCCAACGGTAATATGGTTATCTAACTTTCAGTCTACGGACAGTTAACAGGTGGAGCGACGTAACAAACCACAAAACATGACCCCACTATAATTCTTTAATACATAATTGAGTTTTCTTTGTTATTTCCAGGTTGTGTTAGAAGTGGCCCACCGCGTGGACCAGGAAGGAGTGGTGGCGGTTGACTCAGTGGTTGAGAAGCTCATCTTCAAACCCCAGGATGTAGTGTCCATCAGGGCGAAGGACTCCGACCTCGAGTACGCCACCCACGATGTTTTCCAGACTGATAGTGCTATTTCTAGCAAGTTTAATGGTAACTATCACTATAGGTATTTTATACTATCACAATTCTCAAGATTGAGGTAGCATCCCATTTGTGAAAGAATTTTCAGAATCGGATCAGTAGTTTTGAAGATTACCCTCTAAATCCAAACTAACAAACTTTCCCTTTTCTATATCAGTATAGGCTAGTTTTTGCCCGCGATTTAGCCCGTGTGACATAAGCCACTATCCTACGACACTCTGTACTAGGGTCGCTTCCTACATTAGAAAGATTTCCTTTAAATGGGATAGGTAATTCCTAAGTTTACCTACACCAAATAGATAAACAGCTAAAGTTCGTAGGGTTGGATAAAGCTACAATCTTTAGCTGTTATTTGTATTAGTAATGGTAGAAGCCAATCCTTATAATATAGACTACCCTTTAGTTTGTTAATTGACGGCACGGTTGGCGCAGTGGCTCAAGCAATGGACTGCTGCGCTGCGTGTCGCGGGTTCGATCCCCGCACGGAACAAATATTTGTATGACCTACAGATAGTTGTTCCGATACAGGAGAAATTCCTAGTGTGAGGCAACGTTTTAAAAAAAAGAAGTATAAGCCTTGTTGCTTGGTTCATCATCGTATTCCTGCCATAGTCCCATTGTTCTTCTTTCATTCTTCCCTGTCCAGACGTCACGACATCATATACTCCTTTCTCTTTAATATCATTCGTCACACAATTCATACATAATTTCTTGCTTGGTGGAAACAATTTATATTTTATGTCCGTTAACGCCATTAATACTAACTTTCCTCCTATTATTTCCTTCACTTTTACTCGAACAGCGCTGTGTTTAATTACTTTGAAATGCATTATCCTGATGACTATTTGGTTGTATTTGTACCTAAATATTTTAAATGAATGCAGAGAAAGTGTAAGAGGGAAAACGATTGTTCCCGGATATGAGACCTAACTAGATAATTATATGAGTCACATAAGTTAAAGGTATACGAACTGTGAAGATAAAAGTATAACTTGCTATCTGTTACTTACACGGAACAGAAAAAACAATAGTAGTGTAAAGTAGGCGTGGCACGCTTGTAAGAATTTAGCGTTGTTACGCTTATTTGGTTCTTAGTGGGTCTTAAATCATGGTTACATTGCTCGAGTCTCTAGTCTACCGCCTATTTTATTTTTCCACAACAAATGATTCCATTTAGGACTGCAATGATATTTAGGTGTGTGACGACAATCCGAACCGGAATTTCTTTTACACGTCTTTTTTTTTAATCACGATTTTTTTTATCAAACTGTATCCCTTTTTCCACGTCATTTAAACGCTGGAAAATAATATTCTTTCCCTTCCTTATCTGGCACAATCTTCCATAACATGTTAACTAACTTCACTTTCAGCTTTCTGACTGAGCTGGCTCTAATAATTTTGCCACGTCTTCACGAAGAACAGCGCCTCAACTTGATAAGTGCCAAGAGCAGTGACAATAATAATAACAGGTCTCTCCCTAGGTACCACCGCAGGCAACGGTAGGACAGGCGAGGAGCGTTACTTAGAGCCTTGGGACGGCTGTGACGTCGAAATAGGGGAAGCTCCTCAGCTCAACGGGGACGCTCTACTCGAGGAGTTGGAGCTCGACCATCGTGCTAATGGATGGGATGCTAACGACATGTTCCGCAAAAATGAGGAGGTGTATGGAGTTCACAGTACCTATGATCACTCCCTAGCTGGTTATACACTACCGTTGCAGAGGAAGGATACTCAGGACTATAGGTGAGTTGAATATGGGGTTGATTACTTAGGGAAACTAAGATAGATGTAGGCCGAAATAACGAGAAAATGTGTCTCGCACGTTTGCAAAACTCGTTAGGGTGTATATATTCTGCTAATAATCACCTTTAAATTGGTTGATTTACACTTCTAAAAATATTATAAAAGATAAGTAATAGCAGACTTACTTACATACTTATTACTTGATAAGTAATTGCAGTCCTTTAGTTGTTTTATCATTCTTCATTACTCAAAACCTCTACTATACCTATCCAGGGACGCAGAAGCGAAAGCTGAAGAGATTGCAGCGGAGATAGAGAACGCGTCAGCATCAAAGGCGCGCATTGAACTCGAGAACGGCGACGAGGAGGAACGGTTCGCCGCAGTCGTGCGGCCGCAGGACGGCGCCTCCACTGCCGGCAAATACGTCATTCCTAACAAGAGGAAGAATATGCAGGTTGGTGATCTACACAGTTTTAGGCATATTCCTAACCAGCTGACCCGCGCAACTTCGTCTGCGCCACATAATATAGCTTATAACCTTCCTGGATAAATGGACTATCCAACACAAAAACAAGTTTTCATTTCCAACCAGTAGTTTCAGAGATTATCGCGTTCAACCAAACAAACTTTTCCAGCTGTATTATATTAGCATATATACATAGCTCCAAGCAAAGCCTCCATTTGCCAAAAGCCATCTACAGTCAAAATAAAAGAGAAATGGGGACACTGGGGTGAACCTTGACGTGAACATAGCGTAGCCGTGCACAATTGCATAATCAGGCTCATCGAAGACATCAGTATAGTCGCCACAGAGATGCGCCTTAACAGCCGTTGACAGAGGGGGCTCCGGTCAGGTCTTTCAAGAGGAAATGGTGCCAACGAGGTGGTTTAGTTTAGTTTAACTGGGCTTTTATCCGCACTTAGCCTCTTGATTCGGCCATTGTGCGTGATGTTTAGAGAATATCTACTCCAACCAACATAGGTCGTTCCAGAATTGTAGCAGCCACACTCCCCGGGCTTCTCGGCTTTTGAAGGTTTCCTATGAAAAAAAGGGGGTGAACTTTGAACCGAATTAGAAGATAGATTACAAATACTTTTTACTAAAATGGTATTGGAATTAAATTATTCTGAAAATACCTTTCTAATTTTCTTCTCGAGTCACTCTTGTGCCAGTTCTAGTCGAAACTTGTTTAATTTGTTATCATTTGGAAATATCGACTCTAAGATTAATTTTCTATTTGCAAAGGAAACACTTTTGACCACAGAAGTAGGACCTCCTTTCCCTGCAAAGCAATTTTGCTGTGTTCCTGCTTTAGGGAAAATTGCATGCACATGTTCATTTCAGCTTACAATTGGCCAGTTTTTATTCTTAACATGATGGGATTCATTCATTCTCTTTACCATAGTCAGGCATGCAGACAAAGCTAAAACATGTATTTATTTATTTATGTAAATAAATTCCAACTATTCCAATACAATGCTAATATTTCCTGGTTATTAACATGAAGATAAAATTTTAGCACATTTGCATGACAGTGAGCATATTTTCGATTGATTTGACGGTTGTTTTACCTAACATTGATTATATTTGAGGTCTTTGTTATTCCTTTAAGCTTGAAGAAATAAAGAAAAAGTGTTTATTTATCATGCATAGGACGTAACATAAAATGGCTAAACTAAATGATATTAAAAAGAAGTAAACATTAAACAAACGAAATTGGCTTCATACAGGACGAATCAGTGTTAAGTCCAATCAGTGTAAATCAATCCTCAAAGCAACTCTTCACTATCAAACCTCACTAATGAATCCTTCCACTTCCAGACAGGCAAGCTCGTGGGCAAGCCAGGTGGTTCGGGCAACAACGGCGGGTCCCCGCCCTCGCCCGCCGGCCGCCCCGGGCCGCCCGCGCCCGGCCCCAACAAGGACAAGGAGCACCGCCCCGTGCGACCGCATCTCACGCCGCCCGCTGACAGGCGACAGGACGATTCTGTGAGTATACTTGACAATTTACTGTTCAATCTTCATTAGTGAGGAAGCCTGCGTCCTAGCAGCGGGAACAAAGCTGATGATGATTATCATTATTCATTCAGCAGACACACTACTTTGTTCCACTACCCTTCCTTCCCTCTCGGCCCCCAAAATATGTAGTCAATAAATAAATAATCTCTGCTCTACCGCTGAAATTCAGTTCAAAAATCGTCTTTATGGCAGTGCAAAAATGAAGTTCATAAAGTTAAAGGAATACAAGAAAAAACTAATTAGTCCGTCAGATAGATTTCCAAAAAATATTGGACACGCATTTTTTCTTTTTTAACGTAAACAAACAATGAAGACGATACAGTGCTTTGAAAAATCGTGTGACGTCATTTTCTATGACATTCTTCACCGGTGAGTAACGTTACCACCCCCCCCACTCGAAATCTTTCGCGTTGTATCTTCGTCAATTTAAAACAAAAAATACGGATCCAATATTTTTCGATAATCTAAAAGACGGACTAATTAGAATCATATTTTTTTAAGTAAGAAAACATCCCTATTCTCTAAAGAAATGGTCTGAATCATAACAGGTTAGGCTGCTCATCCCGACTAGTCCAAAGTGATATTGAATTACCCAGTGACTTGTGAAGACCAGAGCAGCCATTGTTTCAATCTAAAGTTATTTGTCTTCCTTTCTCCATGGAAAATACTGGCATAATGGTACTATACCGTACATCCGATTAAGCTGACTGACCCAATTTAACTGAAAAAATCCTTGTCTATCCATTAGTTGGATCCTGTATCTCCTAAAGATTAATATAATTGTTATATTTTCCAGCCGATGCCGAGTGTGGGAGCGAATGCGGGCGGCAAGAGCTACGCGGCGCAGGCAGCACAGGGAGGCTACCACGTGCCGCCTTTCCCGCCGCACCAACAGCACCAGTACGTACATTCAGCATCACCATCTTATTTTAGAAAGTTCTTGAGAGTTGGATTTTATATGGTTTTAAGGTTCCATTTACTATTTTTTTTTGGGAACTATATTTTCTATCACCAAAATTTATATTTGTCATCAAGTTGTATCACCTAATAAATAGATCTATCGCCACGAAATATTTTCGTTCTCAGATAAACAAAAATTGTTCCCAGGTATGAATTATCAAATTAATGTTAATATATGTGTAAAATAAGAGATCGATAACCAATAAAATTATATTGCATTACATGAATATAAACTTCGTTCTTATAATAACAGTTTTGTTACTTAAATAATAGCTCTGTGCTCAGAATGGTAGATCTGTCACCAAATAATGCTGGCAGAAACCCTAACCCTAGAGGGTCGACGTCAAGGTCACCCCGAGGTTCGGTTAGTTAGGTTCCTTTAATCCCTGCAGACAGAAATAGGAGCCCCGTGCAGCGGGGCTCCTTCGACCTGCTGACGGAAAGTTAAGTTTTTTTGAAACTTAATGAAAATTTCTGGTGACATAATATATTATTATGATACCTTTAAATTAGTTTGCTTTTATACTTATTAGGACAAAACTATTATAATACATACAAAAACATTTATTTGCTACTAGAGCCTATATCTCCATGATTTTAGGTGATTTATTGTGGAACTGATTTTGCATTGTTTGGTGACTACATTTTGGTGACAGATCTACTATTTTGAGGACAAACCCTATTATTTAAGAAACACAAAACTAATTAAATTGGTGATAGCTTAAATGATACCCTTTTTTTTTATTATATCACATGTTTGTTAGTCTGCAAGGTATGTACGAGTATCTATGGGCATAAGTAGTCTTGAAAAAACCACATTAAGCTGTTGGTCCTGGCTGTCAATTGTCAATCTTTGACAGTCATAACAGGTAGTCAGTGGTCCGTAAGTCTGACAACCACTCTTACCGAGGGGTATCATTATGGCCAAGTACTAAGGGTGTTCTAGAGGTCAGATAGGCAGTTGCTCTATTTAAAATACTGGTATCCAGCTACATCAGGTTAGATTGGAAACCAACCCCAAGTTAGTCGTACAACTAGGTAGATGATGAGCTTAAACGATAGTCAGCGTTCAAGTGTTACTGATATTAACCAAATAACAGTATCAGCTCTTAGTCAACAAAAGATCACTGCGGTATGATACTGATATGGCAATACATAAAATTTTCAGTGCAACGGATGATAATTCTTATAAAAAGTTTTCTTTTTCAGCCCATGGGCTCCTATTTTTTTGTGTGATTTTTACCAGAAAATACATCTATGTTTTTTTGTCTCAGGCCCCAGAGCAGTGCTAACAAGGTGAATGGTGAGCCACGGGCACCGATGCACCCACGACAGGGATTCCCACCGCATCATCACCACGTATGTATACGTACCTAATCCGAAAAGAAAGGAAAATATTAAAACTAAGTATGGGAAACGGGAGCGAATAATAAAACGCAAGGTATTTATTCTACTCCCAACGATCCTTCGATTAGAACTGACACATCACTAAAATCGAGTCACCACATTCGCCACCAAAACTTTCGGCGTCCGAAACATTTCACTTGTTGAAGCACGTTGCAGCTCCTGAATTCAATGAGCCCTCGCTGTTAGCACCAAGTTCTGTAGTCTACAACTCTGTTCTGTATTCACGTACGTGGCAGGAATATAACGAATGCGTCGTGAATATAACGTACGCGGGTGAACGTCCGTGTGTCTGCACTGAAGAATAGTATAAAAGGCGCGGGCGCTTGTAGCTTTCAAAGGATATTTTTACAGCGGGCACCTACTCCAAATGCATGACGTTAAACATTGCGTTATGACTGCTATTATGGCCGCGCGCATGCGCACCGGTCCTTTGGCACACGCCCTTGCACTTTCCACACAGTCGTCTGTATCTGAGCTGAAAACATACAGGACTATATCGCCAGACAGGTTACCATCACAGGTTTGCAAATTTCAGCACGCTGTATGCTGTTCTTGAACAGTCAGTCAAGGAAACATGTGTAATATGACGATGTTGCCAACAGAACCCGCCACCGCCGGGCGACGTGCACAGCCGGCCTCCACGGCACCACGCTCCGCCGCCTGAACCTAGGAGACAGGAAGACGTGCAGGTGAGTATTGGACTATTGCACCTCTGTCGTTCAAGCCTTCAGTCTTCGTATAGTGTGGTTTGAAGTCGATTCCTCGACCCTGAATTGGCAATAGTTCGCTTGGGGCTGACTGGTACGGGGTATCCTCGGTCGCCTTTTCCGTTAAATGCCATTACAACTAAGCGACACCTTAACAGTTCGAAAGTGCTCAGTTGAAATAAATGTTCGATTTTGACGCGACTAGAGACACTATTTGCGAGACCAATACAAGTTGCAAAGAAATCCTATTGTTTGCTCCTCAAACTTAGCGGTCAGACACTATTTCTGGTATTGAATGATTTTGCGGGCAAATATTACAATAAATATCTACTTAAAATAAAATTTAAGTTTCATGGTATGCAAGAAGGGAGAGACGAGAACAGAGTCTTGAATGAAATTCTAATTACAACTACAACAAATAGTTTTTCTTGCATCATTCTAAGACCATTTTACCTACTATAACACCGTAACACGTAGTTAAAACATGTCTTGACATAATTCCAGGAGCTCCGCAAGTTCGGTCAGGACTTCAAGTTGGTGTCGGGCGCAGGCCCGGCGGTGCCGCCACAGGCCTCCCTGCCGCCACTGCCGCCGCAGGTGTTGCCGCAGCCCATAATCAACCCACAGCCACCGGTAATATACTTATCTATCTTCGCACTAAAAATAATAATTAAACATTATATTGAATGACCAGTGGATATTTCATTGTTTTTAAAAATAAAAACCTACATGTCAAAAACTAATATGTTGTAACTGTCAGCTTCTTTAAAAGCGCTCGGTCAAAAAAATGTCTCAACGTCGTTGGTCTTTTGGGTGTGTTAGACGCATTTGCACATATTCCTTCGTGTGTTCTGTGGGAAGAGTTTAGGAGCGCTCACTAGAGATCGCACGGGTTTACAATAATTTCACCTACATTATTCGAGTCAGTTTACAAAGTAATCAGAAGAAACTAAATATCTGTTTTAGACAGACCGATTACTTATTTCGTGCAATCATAAATGTATATTGATCTGTGTGTTCTGCGTTTCTTTCTTTCTTCAAATTGACATGACAGAAACGTAATAAAGTGTAGTGTACTACCGCAGAGCCAGCCGCCGCCAGCGCCCAGCCCGCCCGAGGTGTCGGCCAACGTGTGCGCGCCGGGCGAGCCGCACGCCAAGCGCGAGCGCCCGCCCAAACTGCACACGCCGCCCACGCAGCACAAGGTACGCACGTCCCGTACTATACGGAGCCTTTGGCTGCCATCCTACCACGTTGTATGGCACTTGCATCGAGGTAGTTTGAAGATTTCAATCTTAGTGAAATTTCAATTTACTGAGACTTTTCGATAAAAAATAATTACGAAAAAGTATGAACCTACGTACTACATAGAATTCCCGTAAATAGCTGTTGATATAGCACATAGGCTCTCGTGCAGGTGTGACGGTCTTTTTAAAAAGAAACATGCACGGTCGGTAAATCGAGATAGTACTAGACTACCTTCTAAGGTTTCATTCCCACCAAGCACAAACATTCTAACTCTTTTTGATATCACTAAATAACGAACTGTATCAATATTATGTTAAAGTATACAGTGTGATTCTTTATAATGTGCACATATCGAAATGAGGGAATCTATGCTTAATTTTATCGATGGAAAAAATATTTTAATTGGACGCACGCATATTCTCTAGCGAGTGCGCCCCTAACTTTATTAAGTGATGATGAAGTGTATAATGTGACATAGTGTAATTTGATATATGTCGGGCCAATGTGAGACGGGCGCAATACTACACTTTTACAACACACATATCTCTTCTTTAAACGAACAATGCATTACAGTACAAACATAACTATCAACCTGTGTATAAACTAAGTCATCAACTATACAGCCCTCTTACTATCTATACACAAAACGTTAACAGCCCCCCGTGGTCCCAAAGGGCGGCGACTCGCCGATGTCAGTGGAGGAACGTTCTGCGCCGTCAGCGTCCCCGCCCTCGTCAGCGTCGCCAGGTATGGAGCGTGTGGCGCAGATCAAGAAGTCTACCCTCAACCCCAACGCGAAGGAGTTCAACCCCGCAGCCAAGCCCTTCACACCAAGGAGTCCGAGTACTCCGAATCCCAGTCGGTGAGTATTCATTTTAAACTTTTGTATTAGCAGTACAAATATCATATCCATTAGTCATTTACTTATGAGTAATAAATCGTATTTGAAAAACTTCAACAGCATAAAGACACTTATTCCGACACGGAAAACTTTTAAGCTGCTTTTAAAAAGAACTTGAGAGATAGTGAGATAGTGCTTTAGACATGTAGAGGCAAGCGGTAGAAAGGGGTTGTGGTATACATACAGGGTGTAAATTAACCCTTCACACATACATCAACCAAGCATTGTGTACATCAAACTAAGTACCCCTACGCAAAAATTGTTGCTGGGAAACGACTTTTTTTGGGGTCAAAAATCTCATTTTACGGTGAATGTCAATGTAGCACTCTTAACACATTGTGCTAGTGGATTCTTTGAATAGTAAAAGGGTCATGGAGGTAATTTAAGTAAAGTTATAACCTGAAAAACTAGTATTTACAAAAACAGCTGTGCAAAATTTGGGACTTTGACCCCCAATATCTCCGTAACTAGAGGGGTTCCCAGCTAAGGTAAAAAAAATGATCGCAATGGTGGGGAGAACAAGTGCCCTTCGTTTGCGTCAAGGGTACTTTTACACCCTTTATACAGTCAGCAGCACCAATATGTATACACTTCGCAACGTTTAAAACCAATTTTGGCTGAATGAATGTATTGATGAAATATTTATGTTACGTAACGAAACTACTACTTTGGAACCCATATTATCATAAAGTAGGTCATATCTCAAGTTGCACTCGTTATTTTACGTGAAATTCGCATTAGAACTTTTCCGAGTGTACCTATACATACTATTGCTCGTGAATGTACACAGAGACCTTCGGCTTCAAAAATCAGCCGTGTTTCTGGACGTCCAAGTCTGTTATGTAAGTCACCAGACCAGAAAAATAATATTTCACAAAAAAACACTCGAAACATGACTCGCCCTAAAAAAAGATAATTTTTATTAAGGTTTAGTTCGCCTCACTTATTTTTTTTTTAATTAAAGAAGCGTTTGTAGCTTACGTAAAACCGAAGATAACTTGATTAAAATTTTGTGATTAATATTTTCAGGCCTCACACGCCAGGCACACCATCAGGTGTTGGCGTAGGCGTGGGAGTAGGTGTGGGCGGCATGGGAGTGAACTTGGGCGGCGTGAGCGTCATGGGGCCCGGAGTCAGCTATGTACCTTCGCCACATCCTCCACCTCCCATGGTATGAACACTAAATAACACTAGCTGTTGCCAGCGGCTTCGCCCGCTACAACTATCTGTATACCCCAAATCCGTTCAGTAGTTTTTGCGTGAAAGAGTAACAAACATACACACTCACAAACTTTCGCCTTTATAATATTAGTGTGATGTACTACCATTTCTATCCAGCATAGCTATTCACAAACAATCGAATCGAATATGTCGTATGTCTATCTCGTTACCTCTCGTAATGCCAAAACCAGATAGAAGTACCGACTTGATCCGGATAACCAGCAGGGCTATTGCGTATCTTTTAAATGACAGTGGCTATCATATTGTCTATGAATTAACTGTCAAATTGGTTATGGTTTAGTACAAAATGGAACCATTTGACAGTAATTGATAGGCACTATAGGTTAGCCACTGTCATTTAAAAGATACGCAATAGCCCTGCAGGATTCTACTGTTTTCGATTCGATTGTTCATGAATAGCTAGCTCACCCAAAACTCTTTATTCAATATTGAACCACAAGTTGTATGCCCTCACAAAAGAGCTAGATAACGTAGTGGATAGCAATGTTACCCGCAGGTGGCAGCAGTGCCCTACGCAATGATGGCAGCCGCGGCCGCTGCAGCGCAACAACCGCCCGCTTACCTGCAGCATCCACATCCAGCTGTGAGTACCTAGATTTATACGAAGCTGGTTTTAAGATGGCTACAGATTGTGTCAATATAACAGAAAGCTAATTGAAAAAATGGGAGTAAATTTGACGGATTTTGGACATAAATTGAGAAAATCGAAAGTAAAATGAATAATCTATTCGATTCAGCTTAGTTTACTGGTATAAATAAGCACATAGGCCTCTCTTGTTATATTACTGTAGGTTATGTACAAAATCTGTAGTCATCTTTCGTACACACCCATTTAATAATTCGACGCATTTCTGTTGATGATTTTCAAAGTTAACAATGTAGAATTGCAGAGGAAGATGTACACGATAATTACACAATGTCGTTTATATTTTAGGTTTATTCAATGTGTTATGTTGTTTGTAGGCACGGCGACATATCAAGCTATACATTTCCAGTCTAACATGCCTTCCCTCATGGGATAAAGGCGTGAGTTTATGTATGTCCTCGGTTTGTACAGGTTTCCCGTACAATGAGAGATCTGTATAAACTGGTTTTGTGTACTGCCAGATAAGATGTCAATAGCGGTCATTGACCCACCTAAATTTATTAAAGTTCTTAACTTTGAAATCCAAAAATAAGCCTCTTCATGTCTTGAATCGTCATCTATCGTCTCATATCTTCAACATTTTTTCTAATGAAAAACGATACATGGTTCATTTGTTTTGGTTCGTTCGTAGAGATTTAAGGGAAAGGGCAATTACCGCTATTGACATTTTAACTGGTACCAACTATAGCTTGGTCGGTCGTGACGAATTCAGGCATCTAGTGTACTTTCACAGCTATACTTTTGGCTGGAAAATACGGTTTGATAATCAGCCTAATAGGGTATTTCGACAAAAAAAAATCTAATTAGTCCGTCTGTTAGATTATCGAAAAAAAAATTATACGTACGAAAATAAAACGTTTCAAAGATCATGAGTGTGGGCTTTTGACGTCACATTGTGGTTACAAAGTACTAACCTTGTGACGTCATACGACTTTTCGAAGCACTGTATCGTTTTCGTCTTTAGTTTACGTGAAAAAAAAGTGTGTCCATTTTTTGTCAATTTGTTCTGTCCTGTGTCCGGACCAATTCGATTTTTTTGGTGAAATACCCTATTACTACTAATAGGAGCGATTCCCTGTTGGTATTCAAACACATGATAAATGAGCTTATATGTTGGGGATGGCGACAGATGGAGATGGGCTGCGATTGCCGGCAGTACGCGCCGCCTATATTCATGGTGCCTGACAAAAGGGACCGCCCAGATGCGGTGAGCACACTAGTGGAGTTATGGGATGACGAATTATTTGTGACAAGTATTATGACTAGACTTCATCGTTTTAAATACGGGACTTGAGTGAATACAATCATGAATAACATCTAACAAAATCGTATTCACTTATGAATTAGTAAATCTGCTGTCAATACTTATTTAAACTGTTGTTGAAAAAAATCGGTCTTATCTAAGCAGACATAATAATTAATAAAAATATTAATACTGCCTCTAATTTCATAAAATCAATAAGACAACAAATTGTTGGGTAATTTAAATATTCATTACTCTTACTGCAATTAAAAACCGATAATAACCGGTACTTGTCCCAAATAAGTTCGTTGTTCCACGTTCCGCCCGCGTGCAGTGTTTTTCCGCAGTGTGCCTTAACTCCATGTACTTGTACAGACGGGCGCGGGCGCTTGCCTCGCTAACCGGCCCCACTGAACGTATTAAATGGCTGCTTTACTATGTTCATTTAAAAAGAACGGTCGGTCAAATACCAGTCCTGTCACAATTATTTTTTAACCATCCGAAGGTTATCAATTTGTCAGTTTTTTTTTTTCTTTGAAATATGCATTTCAGCTTACAATAGGTTACAAAGACCGAAGATGTTACCTGGATAGGGATTTTTTTAGGGTTATGTGAAAAACTTTGCGTAATTTGTTAATCAGCCTATAATAACCGGTTCACACAAGAGTTTATTTGTTTACATAAAAATATGCAAGAAAGTAACGGTGTTAGCAAGCGCTCGGTGCTCTCTTTCATTCCGGTTAATCAGCAATATTACTACAGGTAATATCACGCCCTCAGGGTTAGGCAGAGGTGTTCCTATGAGTACACATCCACATTTCGCCAGCTATGATTCAAATCCCATATAATGTTGTAATATTACAATTTTATTATCACGAATAATGTTTCCTGAAACATGGGTTTTTAGGTCTAATCGGTTAACATTTTAACTCGATAAATCGGTTCTTGTATTAATTTAATGATATAAAAATTACAAAATCATTGTCATTTTGACAGTGATGTGATATCATGTGAAAAATAACTGTGGAAGGACTGTATCGCATAATATTACGGCAAAACCGGTCCGGACAAGTTGCGGACACGGTTCATACAAATACAAGGTATACTTAAACGGATCTTTCACAAAGCCTACGTTTACACAGAGGTTAAGGAGTGGAAAATCTCGTTTTACGTTTGGACTCGATGTAACGCCAATACATTGTGCTGATGGATACATTGAAATAGTACAGGGGTCATGGAGGTATTTAAACTAGGTATTTAAATTGTATGTTTTTTTAAGTTGGAATTTAGACCTCCAGCTTCTCCGTAACTATAATGGTATCAGGTCCAGAACAAAAAAAAATAGGGAATAGAGAACAAGTGCATTTCAACTTAGTTAGGATATTTTTTTTTTACCCATCATGTACTTACCGAAGTATCTATCCGTGTCCGTACCGGTTTAGCTGAGTGATCGTAAGTGAAACATCCATTTCCTATGTTAACTGTCTTCACGTGTTACGGGCAAATGAACATTAACCGTCTTACCAACCAACGCTAACGCTTTCAGAGTGATTTTCGTTTGTTTCAATAACAGCATTGTTTAAGTTCTGTGAGAGTCTGTTTTCTATTGTACCTACCCACTTATCACGATTTGTGATCAAGCACTTTTGGCGGTGTTACACGTTTGATAGTAATTGAAAACACGGACACAACATTGACAGTATTGATGAATTTATTATAATAGAAAATAATAAAAAATATTTGAGTCAGGAACACAATCAAGGCTCTAATTCTACTAACTTATAAATGTTTTGGGTTTGTTTATTGTGCTTTTAAGATCCATTTTAAAGGATTCAATAAACGCAAATTATTAACAAGTTGACAAATTAGTGGAATCAAATCCTAAAAATATGACAGGAACATTTATGTATCAATTAGATTAAGGTATTTAAAACACAAGTGTGTGTGTTTTAAAAAGACTTCTTTTGAAGCCTGTATCGTAACGAAAATATTCTCCCACATCCCTTTCGAAAATGATGCACAATCAGCACTCATTTGAATTGGAAACAAGATTGTGAAACAATCACTAATGAAATGATTCTGCTGTCGGAATTAGAGCTGTATAACATGATAGTATCAGATGTTTCTGGTCATCGGAGTGTAGCTAAATATTATTATGCACTTTAGACGTGTAGTTACGGACACATGCCCATTATCCATACAAATAAGGGACCGGTCTTCCACTAGACCGATGACCTGTTGAAGGTTGCAGGAATCCCCTGGATGCGAGATGCACAGCAGGAGACGTCTTTCAGCTGAAATGATGATGATGAAAGTATCGGTCAACAAGACATTTTATTTATATATTTTACTATTTCTGTTCACACAGTAGACAACACAGGAAAATAACATGATATAACATTTGAGTACAAAGGTACTGCTTATTCCTCAAGAAATTTCTGCCAGCAGACCTGCAGACCTGCAAAAGGAGATATAAAAAAAAAATGTAGACAATAGTGTGTGAGAGGCGGTAAAGAAAACACAAAAGTGTTTATGTGTCTTAAATAACTGAACCTATAGAATAATAAATACACATATAAGAAATAATAACCCGTCCCGCTCTTGGGCAGAGCGAAAGGGAGGAGTCAGAGACTTCTACTGACAAAAAACCACCCATGTTCCTTCTTAGCTAACTTGTGAACAACCCGCAGCCCCGACAGCTGAGCATAAAGCCTTGGGTTTGATTCTTAAGTTGGACACCGTGTTCTTGGGGTTTTCCATCAGGACTTTTTCAGTAGCAACCAAGGAGTCGGTATTTGTATCCAGTTGATGGAAATAAGCCCTCTATCATAATAGGCATGGGACTTCAATATAACTGCGAAATGTGGGTGTATTATTAGATACACTTCCTTCCTACCTTCGGTTATAACAAGCGTAATTTTATTTAGTTAATATAATTCAGGATATTGAATAGTTTTGTTCCTTTTAAGGTCCGCTGATGATAGCATCTATGCTAGATCATTCGAGTCTCTTCAACTACCATGACCATTATTGAACGCTGATTCGTCTTTTAACTATTATTTTACTCAGCTCTAGATAAACTAGGAAAATGTTATTAGTTGCCGTGTAAATGAGATGTGAACTGAAACTGTCTCCTTGGCTAATCAAAGCGATAAGCGCTCATTATAATTAATTACACACATAACGAAACAGGAATGTAAATATAAAAAAATAATTACAAGATATAAAAAATAATTTATTCGTTTCGAAAGTACTTAGTCTTTAAGTCGTTTATATTATAAAAATACTAACATTAATGTTGTTTGCAGTGGTTTTCTATGTTAATACCAATTGATTGTTGTGTTAAGTGCACTAAACATTAATAATTACATAACCAATATAGATTTCACAAAACCATCCACTTTAGTCTATAAACATTTTTATCCACATATAAAAAACCTACTTAAACACTATCATCATTAATTGTATAGATAGTCTTCCAAAAACTATGTACGTATTACCTAAATCTTTTCCTCAGGCTTTAAACCAACCGTCTGCTCAGATACTGCCCATAATTTCACAGCCAAGTCCTCGTTTCTGGCTTTCATACCCATATATCCTTCTCTACAGTCTACAAAATACCCTCCTGTTATTTGGTCAACATCATCCGAAATAGCTAAGAACAAAGTGGTCTGAGCCCCTTCCACAGGATTCTTGAAAAAAGAGTACAACACCATAGTTCTTAACTTTTCTAAAATCGTTGCTTTGTAGAAACTTGTATTTACATGACCGGGGTGTAAGCTGTTGACGGTTACGGCAGTGTCTTCCAGTCTTCGAGCTAACTCATTGGCAAATAGTATGTTACATAGCTTGCTATCGCAGTACGTTCTCATGTAGGAGTGAGGGCTGTTCAAGTCGCTGACAGTCCCAAACCTGTGCAGTGTTGACGTCACTATGATAATCCTGCTTGGCCCAGACTTCTTTAATAAAGGCACCAATAACTGAGTCAGTAAGAAAGGTCCAAAATGATTGACCTGCATGTCCCTAATTAATCCATCTTCGGTCTTGTCTCTGTGAACACCGCTAGCGCCAGCATTGTTAATCAAAATATCCAATTTCACTTCGGAACTTTTGAATTCTTCAACGAATTTTCTCACAGAATCGAAGGAACTTAAGTCTAAGTGCATATATCTGACACTTCGGTTTTTAGTCTTCTTGATTATAGATTCTGCAGCTTTTTGGCCCCTGTTCTCGTCTCGGCAACCTAATATTACTTTGGCGCCTCTCCTAGCAAGTTCTAAGGCGGTTTGATAACCAATCCCGCTATTACCACCCGTCACGATCACCACTTTACCACTCATGACATTGTCGGAGAAACACTTCCCATTGGTTATTTTATTGTAAGTTCTTATTAGGATCAGTCCTATTATCAACCACACTAACCACATTGTGACACAGTTGTGTTATAATTTCTCCACTTTTAAATTCACAGTCTTTCAAAAGTCGTGCAGACAATATTTGCACAGATGAGTTCACAATTATGATTCAATAATGTTGTGTTACCCGCGTCGTGCTCGCAATGTCACTGAAGATTTATCTGTATTAATGTCAAATCATGTGAACGGACTAATTATCAGCTTGGCCGCGTGGCTGTTATCAAATTATATCGTTATCCGTTATATATTGTAAACATTATACGTCCGTCCGGCTGTTCAACTTCGGCAATTACAGTAGTTTTAAAGTTGGAAGTAAATATTAGAAACAAATTTGATTTATGGATCATGACGATTGACTTGTAACTATTTGGTTGATTTAAAAATATCTTGTTCTTGTCTTTTTTTTTTTAGTTTAAAATTGAATATAATGAATTAAACGGAAAATTCTTAATAAATAATGAGCTAATTTTACTGCTTTCCCCACAATCTCTTAATAAAAGATAATTGCCTTAAGATAATTGTTTTCGATACCGAGGACTGATACACCTGTTTCTTAAATATCTAAAGATATCAATGTATCCGATAATAATGTTTCGAAATCCGAACGCTCAAAGTTCAGAAAAAAAGACTACGCTTAGACGCGACGTGGTTCATCATCTACAATTTAGTAAATTTCACACAGATTCTGTTCCAGTTTAGAATTTACTCGGCAAATGACATGAAATAGACCTTTAGAAATTTTCTAATTCTGCAAACGATAAGTCAGGTAATAAACATTACCTTTCTACATGTCGTTCAGCACAGATATTGAGTCCCAGCGTTCGATCAAAGTTCATGACATTGTTCCTACATTGATAACCGTGTTATAACAGCTGTAATTAATTACTCTGCTTTGCTTAATAGATTCACTTGTTTATTATTTTAAGCGGCGATGGTCACAATCATGCCAATTTAAGGCATTTCATTTTCCAAAAGTATATATTAAAATGGAAATGAACACCGCCTTTTTCTGTTTTCAATGCAATTTCCTCAGAATTTTTTACTAATGTTTACAAACAGCACCTCTCTTTCAATTTTAGTCAAGCACAATAAGATCCATATTTAGTTGAGGTTTTTTTTATTGAACGATAGATAAATAGTTAGTCACTGATTTAAATACAATCGGAAAACGAAGTTCACAGGTCAGTGAAAGAGATAAACTATAAGTTCGTTAGCTTCATGTAGAACTAGCGAACCGGCCTTTCTTTGCACGCTTTCATAACTTGCAAATAAACATCAAGATTTATATACTACTAGCTGACCTGGCAGACGTCGTCCTGCCCGGACAGCAGCGTCACCTACCGGGTCCAATTGTGATTCTAAACCATTCTCGAATCCACTGGATCACACAAAAAAAATCATCGCAATCGGTCCAGCCGTTTAGGAGGAGTTCAGTGACAAACATACGTAGAGTATTATTTTTTTTGTGTGATCCATTATTAATTATATAATTTATATTTATTATATATATATAAAGATATAAGTTTAATATTGACGAGTTATACAAAAGAAAACTTCCTGGGTAAAATTTTCAAAATTATAATGAAAACCCACATAGATAAGTTAAAATGTTCTTGTTTTAAATATCAAGCAACACACAATCTGACCATTTTGTAGGTATCGATTTACTCACGGATATGGTTATCTAGGCATTTGCACGCTATCTCCGGTTATCCACGGACATAGGTGAAAGAAATTAATTTATAATAAGCACATAAGATCTTGATGATTGATGATGATATTATTATGAAAGCATTTGATTTAAATTACCTATAAAACTGAACTATATTCTGTCTCAAACTTCTCACACTGTACATAAAGATATTACAGCGTAACCGAACAAAGTCAGCATTTGCTTTTAAAAATATGATTATATGCCAGATCATTCCGTGTCTAATAAATTAACACAACAGATTAACCATTACACTGCATTACTTCGTGTCACGGTTCTGAATAGCATAATAATTCCTTATTAGAACTTAGCTACGGTAAAGGTCACACACACTTCACTCGACTCCATTCCATTACGATGTGTGGCATAGCGTGAAGCCAATGTTTTCCCGACTTAACGCGCCGCACCTGCGACATCATCAGGCTAATTCTATTCAGATCTTTAGTATCTCAAAAAAAATTCGATCCAGTGTTTTTCCATGTTTCATTACTGGCCAAATGAAAAAGCATGCTAAAAAACTGTTATGAGTCCCAACTTAATCTATGGTATGTCTACAGCTGGCGTATGGCGCCATGGGAGGCGGTGGTGGAGTTGGGGGGGTCGGAGGGGGTGGCGGACAGCCCCCCATGCAGTCACAGCAACAGAGGAACTTCAGGAAAGGTAAACATGTTGTCAAACATACTGTAATTTTGTATATAAGTATGCTCTTATTTTTTCTTGATGAGCGTGGTAACAACACTAATCTAATTTATCAAAATATATGCTTACTTCATCGTGATTTAAGTACCTGAAGGGTTATTATTTGCTGCATTAGCCGTCGTTCGAAAGGCAAGGCAATAAACATTTACAGTTTTTCGTTTTATTTTTTACATAAATATCTGTTGTCATCTTTTTTACTCAGGTATCAAAAGAAGTAGTGACATTAGAATATAATTGAAACGACGCAACAATTTATTCAAATCGTTTATTACAATCCATCATCAACACTTATGGATCCCGTCAATCACAGAAATACAGAGACGAAGAGCGTTTCGTAACTTTTCCTAACAAGGAATGCAGTAGGGTCTCAGCATGGGATTGTCTCCTTGTATCCGATTGGATTAGCCACGGATCACGGCGATTTGTATCCACTGATACCGGGATCCGTGGATACATTTTTTTTTTGTTTGAATCGGATCCCGGTGTTCGTGGATACAATCAGGATCGGTGGAGACAATTTCCTCAGCATCATTGGTCACGGGTGTGGTGTATGTTAACTCGGTTGACTGTGTAGTGGGCGTAGGTTCGGGCATGCAGGTGGCTGCGGCGACGGGCCAGCCGCTCCTGGCGCCCGCGCCCATCCAGCAGTTCGTGCCCTACCCGCACCCGCATCCCGCACAGCACCAGCAGCCGGCGCTGCAGTATCAGCACATGGTGAGTACTATTTTATTCGTACCTAGCTTATACCCACGATTTCGCTCGATAAGTGTCCCACGGGATCATAATACCGGGATAGAAAGTATCCTATGTGTTAGTCCAGGTTATAAACTATTTTGTGTGCAAAATTTCATACAAATCCGTTTAATAGGTTTTGCGTGGAAGTAGAACAAACACCAACTCTCGCATTTATAATATTAGTTGGACTAGCGGCTCGTCCCGGCTTCGCACGGGTGGGCTTTTTTTAAATTTGTAATATATATGGCCTATGTTAAGGGATAATGTTGCATTCTAATTGGGAAAGAATTTTTTTAAATCTGTCCAGTCCAGCTTTTGAGTTTGTTTGTTACAAACATACAAAAACACTTTTTTATGTTATATCATGTGAATTTTCATAGGAATTGTATTTTTTTTCTAGAAAAAACCTATCTGGATCTTTCTGAAATAGTTTTACTTTCTACCAGTGATGGAACTCTTGTAATCGGATCAGGTTTTCAAGAGATTACTTCTTACAAACATACTTGAGTACGGAATGTGTTCGACCAATGTCTGTATTATTGCATAACAACTGCTCTCAAAACGGTGAAGGAAAACATTGTCAGGAAACTGGCATATCCTAGAACAAAACATTTTGAAAACATGTGAAATCTACCAACCCGCACTGGTTTATTATAGCCCATTCCCTCTCATAGGAAGGAGGCCTGGAGTCCCAGCAGTGGCAACATTATATATTGATAATGCTTATGCTTATCCCGTCAACACTTTAAAAACTTGTCCTTGTACCCAGGTCCGAATGTACCACGGCGGCGTAGGCGGCTCAGTGGGTGTCGGAGGGGGCGTGGGTGGCGGCGGGCTGGGGCAGGGCGAGGTGGGCGTGCAGGCCGTGCAGGGCTACGCGCCGCCGCCCGCGCCGTCGCCCGCCGCCGCGTCCCCCGCGCTGTACCCGCCGCCGTCGCCCGCGCACACGCCGCACCCGCACCCGCACCAGCACCCACACCCGCACCATCACTTCCAGCAACCACCCTTCCAGGTAATACACGCATACGACTACTATACACGACATTGAACACTTGTACAGTATGTACCCAGCGTTACCCGACCCCTCGTGTAAAGTAAAACAGGACAAATTGCGTGTGAACAGGGGTCAAGTAATGCTGGGTACAGACTGTACATATAACACTGTACACAATCGTTTTTGTAATATTTGAAATACTAGAAACATGTTCAACTAATTCCACATGCATTAATAATTTTGCAGTGTTTTCGTTTATTTATAACACAAATACACTTTTTTTTTGCTGTTTCCCAAAACTTTACAAAAATCACTGTAGTACAAAATTGTAGCAGCTGTTCAGGCTTTACCGCCTTCAATAAAACTAATGGCAATTACTCAGTGCATCTTGAGCGTTTATTACACAAGTAGGCGTAACTTATTCTTTTCAAAAAACTGTATAGTCATACTTACTATTATTGCCTAATTATATATACCCTTGTAACATTCCTTTGTAAACAATAAATGTATTCTTGTGAATCTTGGGACTTTGATTGGCACCATTATATCATACATGCATACATGAACTCACGCCCTTTTCCTATGGGTAGGCAGAAACTACAGAACGCCTCCTTCTACGATCCTTACATACTCCTTTTGCCTCGTCCACATTCATACATTTAGTCATACACGCACGCCAGTTGCGAGTGCTACGCACCTGTCCTTTTTGCAAAACGTCACCAATTACATACCATCCATATCATTATATCCTCCAAAGATATAACAAAATAAAACAATATGTAAAGAAACCTCCGATCCGGAAGGGACATATAGAGGTATGTATATACCAATGACATCTATCTATCTATATATGTAAAAGGCAAAAGTGATTGACTGATGTATCAACGCACAGGCCATATAAAATCTTTACTAAGTGACGACTTAAGTAATCATCTCTGAGTGCGGCAGTAACGACTAGAAACTTAAAATTTCGCACACGTTCCATTCCTCTTATGACGTAGGCATCTACTAAGAAAAGATTTTTCAAAATTCAACCCACAAGGGTTTGAGTCCTGGCTAAAATATTAACGCGCATCCTAAAACACTGTTCTAAAAGACGTGACATTTTTTGAGAAGAGTATATATATATAAAAAATATCTCCTATAAAATATATCCTATAAAAAAAAAGGTTTTTCGAAATTCCATCCCTAAAGAGGAAAATGAGGGTGGAATTATCTGTGAAACTATTTATTCTCTAGGTCGGTTGACTTGGAAAAAATATGAGAAACGTAAGTATCACAGTTTTTCCAAAATCTTCCCCAATCTCCCTGTTTTTACCAAGACAGAATTTTTCGAAATGCCACCCCTAAGAGGGTGAAAAAGGGGTTTAATTTTCTGTTACATTTTTTATTTTCTAAATCAATTGATTTTCACCACGAAACTGTCTGCCTATCTGACCTCCACAACCCAGTTAGTATGGGTTTAAAAAAATACTAAATAACACTTACTTGATAAACAATATATTTGACCCCAGTCCCTTGCCCGATTTCTATAAAAAGCAAACAATAATTTCACGCGGGTGAAGCCGCGTAGGAGCTAGTTACCAGAAAAAAATATATATGGCGCTTGATTACACCTTACACTGCTCTGTCACACTGGTGTGATGGTGAGAATTGTTTTTCCTAACCATCACACCAGTGCTATGGATAGGAAATCAGTAACCTTAACACCGGTATGATCTATACATTTCATGAGTGAAGCTGTATCCACACTAAATAAGATAGAACACTCTCAGACTGAGTAGAATAGCTTTGCATTCATGTTTAAGGATGAACTAACAAGTTATGAAGTTGTACTGTCGCAGTTTTTATGCCTAAGACTGGGACTGTAACCACATTTCATTGTTGTATTTGTTTCGACAATACAAAAGTGCCTGTGACTGGCCCACTTGAAATAAATGCTCTAATTTTGATTTTGTAGACACAGCTGTGTTATTTTTTAACTCGATATTTTTTGCTTTGTATTGGCTTAGGTAGGTGAATGGGTGACCATTATTCTTTCTTTCTTTATAAAAAACTTTTCCCCACACTAGGAATTTCTCCTGTATCGTGGGTGCGTTCACAAACATTTAAACTCACATACACAAACACTCAGACGCGGAACAACGATCTATAGGTCATACAAATATTTGTTCCGTGCGGAGTTCGAACCCGCGACACGCAGTGCACCATTCCATTGCCTGAGCCACTGCGCCAACCGCCGCGACGTCCATTACATACCGAGTTTCCTCCGTGCCTCAGAACGCACTCTCACTGCCGTACTAAATGATTCCATAAGCCGTCACTTAGTAAAGCTTTGACATACAAAACCTTCACTAACTGCTGCACTCAGAGAGCTTTAATGGTTACTTAGGATAGTTAAGTCACTTAGTAAAGGTTTTTACAGTTCTGTCATACAAAAGTATGTCAAAACTTTACTAAGTGACAGCTTAAGTAATCATTAAATATCTCTGATTACCGCAGTATAGTGTCAAAATCTTTACGTACTGCTGTACTCAGAGATATTTAATATTACTTAATCTGTCACTTAGTAAAAATTTGACATACCTTTGTATGACAAAACTGTCGAAATCTTAACTAAGTGATGGCCTAAGTAATTATTAAAGATCTGAGTGAGGCAGTAGGTGATGGCTTAAGTAATCATTAAATATCTCTGAGTACTGCAGTAAGTGATGGCTTAAGTAATCACTAAATATCTCTGAGTGCGGCAGTAAGCCTTTGTTACGGCTGTCATTTGTAGATCTTTGACAGTTAGAGTTAGTCAGTGGACTGAAAGTCTGACAACCAGTAATATATATACATACTAAGGGGTATGGAATTAGACCGCTACTAGGTTCTGGAGGTCAGTTAGGCAGAAGTATATTGATGAATTAGGATAAACTGGAAGGTGACCCCAACATAGTTAAGAAAAGTAGTGATGTGGGTAGCTGGGAGATTATTTTATGTATTTTATCCATGAGCCTTATTAGCTTGATAATAAAATAATTTGATTTTAAAAGGCTAGGCAGATGATGACTTACGTTTTTCCTACTCCTCCGCTATTCTTTTCTGATTAATTTCGCTGCGGGATCCAAAACAGTGTGACTTCGTTGAGCTTCATTGTCTCAGTGCTTATCTGGTGGTCGCCACTGTTGATTCTGGCATTCAGGAGTTACAGTGATTCGGGAATAGTGTGCAGACTTGTGCCAAAAAAAGGTGATGATTTATCTTCACTCCAAAGAAGCCTTTTTCAGGTTATAACCCTTATATTGTCTGTCCATAGACGTATCACCAGGTGCTGTGCCCACTGATGGGGCCGGGCGCGGCCAGCGGGCACCACCACCACCACCACCACCTGGCCTACCTCAACCACGCGCCGCCCACCGCCTCCCCGCCGCAGCCGCACCCGCACTCGCTGCAGGTAACACACACACCCAACATCACCACGGCACAGATTACCAGATAACTCACTCCATACAAAATGTTCAATACCTACCGCTATAATTAATAGCCTACACTTTCAAGTCGATAGACGCTGCAAACGAAAATTTACTTAACATTACACACGTAAAGTGGGTTTTACTTTGTAGATACGATGTTAGTAGGGATTTGTGATATAATAAAACATATTTTAAATCTAACAGAATATATAATTATTTTAAAATGTACATTTTTGGACATTTCTGTATCATGAGGAAAACCGAATAAAGATAAGTTTTTATCTCTTCTCTTGCTGGATCTACATCCATCCACTGCACATAAACAGACATATCTTAGGATTTCAATAGTAGCGTCAAGTCGACATATTATTATATGCGTATGTACGCTAGGGTGGAACGATTTTTTTTTTAAAATCTTGATTTGGAATAGTGGTTGTCAATTGCCATCACTAACCACCATAAAAAATATTAATATTATTATATAACGGTAGGAGCCCCCGCCAAGACATCAAAAATGTCAAATTAAGGGGGTTTTTTTTTGTTATACTATATTTTGACTCTGTAACGGAGAGGCAAATTCCGAGACAAAGCGGGAGGACCTGATATTTTGTGATTTGAAAGAGAATATTGAACCTATGCACGAAAATGTGATAAAATTCTATGAAATGGTACGTCAAGACTTAACAATTGGAAAAAAAAACAACTAAAAAATTTACTTTTTTTATAGTTGTGACGAAAAGTTAAGAGCAATGAGTCTTTGGCGGGGGCTGAAAATCTCAATCTCAATCTTTCAAACTAAGCAGTGTTATTCGTATTTAAGTGAGGCAATTTTTTTTTCATACAAAAGTGTTCCACCCTAATGTTTGCGCCGCACGGCTGTTGACAACCCACTGCGCTATGAGTTACCGGTAGCCCGTCGCCCGGTAGGTAGTTAGCGCGTGTAAGTACATGGAGTGCATTATCTGGTAATCTGTGACCACAGTGCTACATGGATCTCTGTTCTCAGATCACAATAATATCATACTTTATCAGAAACGTCTGCTCGAATTTAGGGTCCGTTCACACAGACCGACTATGAGAGAAGAGCAGATTTTTTATCATGTTTAAAACAAAGTTTTGAATAATTGTAATAAGATTTATTTTTACACGCTCAAGAACAAAAGAAAAATTGCTCTCAAGAACACACAAAGTGATATGTAAAAATAAATCTTATTACAATGATTAAAAACTCTGTGTTAAACGTGAATAAACAAACATCTGCTCTACTCTCAGAGCCAGTCTGTGTGAACGGACATTAGGGTGAATTACATGCTCATGCACGGATCAACTTCTTCAAGTAACTCCCAAACCTGATTTAAAAGAGAGTCTATGGAGTTTCCATTCTTCTTTAGAAATCTACGCTTATAGGCAACTACAGTATGTCACAAGTTATAGTGCCTTGTGACTGTGACGTTAGCTTCGCTATCTTTAAACACACGTTACGCCTCGTAATTTGGTGGAGTGAACTCCTGTTGACTCTCACTTTGTTGAGTTAATATTCGAAATGACAGAATAGGAAACAGATGCCAGGCAATGCTGATCTGTGCGTGTTTATGAGATTTCACCCTTAAGGATGTGTGTACACCGTGAAACTAAATAACTTTACCTTGACCTTCATCGTTATCACGACTACAACAAAGAATAGAATTAAATTCAGTTGCCTTGACATTTGAGTCAAATAGGTATTGAAGTTCTGTATGGGGCAGCTGTTTATTTTTTCGTGAATACATGAAGTTGTTCAGTTTCATGGTCTGTACTACGCTCTTTAATATGACCATACTACTCTGATATAAGCTGTATCTACACAATATATAACATCATTAACAGCATCTGATCCCAAAGATCCATGTAGCATTGTACTTGTGAGCGAAGTTGTCAGGAGCTTGTCACATCAGTTATTGCAACACCTCACCACGTTTAGTTACATGTAGCACTATTCGCGTCAACCCTACTGACTAGTATTTTGTGGATGTTAATTGTTGTCACGGAAACGAAACGCTACCTTTAAAGTTTCCTGTCTTGTCGGTGGCTTATTTAGTACTACATCAGCCGCCATTTTAATTTTGTCATTCAGAAACAGAACACCGTTACTACAATTCCGTGAAATACTCGTCAATAGTTAGTACACACTAGGTGTCAGGGTACCGAGATCAGGGAGGTTACCATGCACTTTTACACCAGGCCATGATATGACAGAAACTGTAAAAAAGTCGTATGTGGAAATGTCAAGAGATTTTGAAGCATGTGCGGTGCAACTAAGGTAATCTTTGTCTCGTCAGAATTTCGCTGGTGAGTGCATGTGCACCGTCTGCTGGCGTGGTTGATGATCCGAAGCTGGATCTTGTGCATTTCATACACGCGTTCGTACAATGTGAGTTTCATTTCGTATTAGTAGATTCGATACCGATAACGCGTACTGACAACACTGATAGCCCTACTGAATAACATCGCATCTTTTGTTTATTGTGCGTGGACACCGAGTAGATAGATACAGGAGGTCGGCTCCATGCAAACTTGAACATTGATCACTTGTGAACTTAGTCAGTCACATAATATCGTTACTCAAATGTCACATTGTTAAAGCCGTCAATTGCACCGTGATACCACCGGATTGACTAGGTTCTAAGTATGATTCAAGTTTTCGTAAAACATTTGTACATATGGTGATACTCGCTGTATTTCGGTCTCCGGAAAGAGTCGGCTTTCTGTAACTAACTATTTAGTGGTGTGGGTTTGTGTGAGTAATATCTGATAGGCATATAACGTGTGCATGCGTGGTGTGCGCAGGGAGTGCTGATGCCGCCCAGCCACGGGTCCGGCGGCGGGTCCACGACGCCCGGCGTGTCGCACCCGTAACGCGACCTGGCGCCTCGCCGCGCCCGCGCGCCGCGCGCCCCGCGCCCCGCCGGCCCGCGCCCGCAGCTCCGCCTGAGCCTCAGCTACAACTGCAACGTGTTCGTGCAGTACGTGCACGTGCGCCCGCCGCGCCCGCCGCGCCTCTAACGTGTGTGTGCAGTGCTGTGTGACCGGACGGTCTCCGCGCCCAGACACTTTGTGCTTCGAGCGATGAGCTCATATTATTTCCTTGCTTGTATTCTCGTTTTCATATTATTACCGATGTAATTATATTAAAGGAAATAGTTTATATCGGATTTACATGTAAATAGTCGAAGTAAGCTATTCGTTGTAACTATTCAATTTCAATCCGATATATTGTGTAAGTTTCGTTATGTTGCGATGTACTGAGTAGTTACGATTACCGGTCTATAACGTGGATATTGAACGTAGAATCAATAGCGATGTTATCCCAACGCAATGTAATGTAGTACAGCTTGGAGGTCTCTGCCAACTGAATCATTGTGAAAGTATTGCTGGACAGTAGTTTCCTAATTTTGCTGCTGGCAGCATCACTTATGTTTTGCGGTCTCGTAGAAAAGAACAAACTGATTTGCTAGTTCGAAATACATCTTCAATTATTTAAACACGTGAAATTTTATAATTCTGAACTAAATTTACTCGAAAACAATTTAAAGTATCAAAATTTGTATTAAAAGTGCACTTGCAAAGCTTTTTTATGTAATATTTGTAACAAATGTCCATAGAGACTTTGTGGAGGTGAAACGCGCGGAAAATCTATGCAGGGTTCTTAAAAAAGCGCATCTGTCCCCACTGTGTATTGTTACAATTAGCAAGCTGAGATTTTTTTAATTTTTTATCAAAATTAGCACGTAGACTAGAGGAGGCCTTCATTTTTTTATAAAAAAAACGTCATCATCGTCACGAAATATTGTACTTTTAACGCCATCAAAATATTTGGCGATATTCAAGTATTTATTAGGAGTGACAAGGTGACATCACTGTGCGTAGTCTTTTAACCCATGGGGTGACGCAGCTGTAATGTTTTTCTAACTTTAAAAATACAACGTAAAGTAATAACTTGTATGCCTTCTTCGTATCGATACGTTCATCGCAATAATTGATGTTTTTTAATGTTTTTCTAAAAGTTTTACTCGGTATTTTCACGTGGCAAAATATTTTCGAGTTTTAATTGTTATTGTTTGTTATCTAACTTTAGTGAATTACATAAACTCTAGAACAGTAAAAAATATAATACGAAATTATCCATTTTGGATATAAATCTACTACTATACCCTTCTCATCATAATTTAACTGACGCTGATTATTGTGATATATACCAAAGATATGAAAACATCTTTTACAACCTATAGTTGCCAATTTTAAATGAAAAACCATGACTTATTGAACAATTTAAAAAATGGGTTCAATTTTGTATAAATAAAATTAAAGTTGTCACGTGAAAAAACGGAAAATGTGTATTATCTTTGAAATAATATGATTACCTGACCATTCTTTCAAGTTTTTGATAGTATAGTCAGTGTTGCCATTCACTTGAAAACACTGTTTAAAATACTTTAGTTAGTTTAGCACGGCGGAAAATATAAAATATTAAGAACGAATGGAAGATTGTATGTCTGTGTGTGTGTAAGAAAATAGGGCGTCTTGTACGGACGGAGTGTTGTCCGCTCTCTCGCGGTACTGGGGGCGGACTATGTATTATAATTAGATAATTCACTCTCTATCATACTTATCGATACAAACTGGGAGGAATTTGGTAAATAACTCTTCAGTTTACCCCATGTATTGTGAGCCAGGCAAGTACCTAGCAAAATAAGGTACATGTCAGTTTTATATTAAAAAAATGAAATAAATCGAACTAAATATCATAATAAAGTTTGATACAACATAGTCTATACGTCTATTATATTGTTAGTAGAATTTTATATTTATCGGCATGTATATCCTTTTATACTATGAGTAGTCATTATCAAGTTCCTTTCGGTTTTGGTCGGTAATCTTTGTTTCTTCGTTTATAACGACGGTCACCATTCTGAGACAACGGTCACTTCGTTAACTGTATTTATTTAGGTTTAGGGTTTATTATTATTAAGATACCCTCCGCGTTTTCTTACAATTCCAAAGTGTCAATTGCACTTTAAAATAATAATTTATAAAATTGGCAAATAGTTACTATTTAAATTCGTAATGTAAATTATGGGCGATATTGAAGATGCCAGAACGATGTGAAAGATATTGCAATGTCTTTCATTGGACAGTAAAAGTAAAAATAAGTATCGGGACCATCCTAGATGCTCAATGTTTACTAACATGTGTGGTTACTGTCTCACGAGTCATTAGTTCTATTTATTTTATACATTTGCAGCTTTTGAAAAGGCAACGTAACTAGTATCCTACGAAACGATACGGACTCCTGAAATTATGATAACTCGGACTATCGTAGCCGACTCCTTATTGAGAATGCCAATTCACTTGCGCTCACTATTTAGCTTATTTGCTACAAATGTCAACAGTAGCCAAGTGCTATTTATTCTTTTTAAAAGAAAGTAATTATTCGTAAAACATTCTATGTTCCTTTGATATGGAATGTAGTAATGCGCCTTTTCAGGGTGCATGTGTTAGTGAAACTCAGCCCTAAGTGTAGGATATCGTAAAGAACTGCATAATATTATAATTCCTGTCGCGAGTCATTGCGAGACTCCTATCGTCCTTGTAGAGGTCACGGGGTGGATAGAAACAAGTATTTTTCGCAAATCACTATTCTGTAGACTCATTGTTTTTCGCGTTGCAGAATACATGTATTTATTTAAGGCCTCACATTATTTTATTTGCTACATGGAAATGAGGCAAATCTTCTGAAATTCACCACCAATTCTAATCTAAGTTATGAAACTTAAGGTATATTTTGTGTTCCCTGTGTTCAAGCGTAACGATTGTATTGTGCGAATCGAAGGTTCTTATTTTTCTCGTTTTTGTATAGTTAGATTCTTAAACATGCGAGGTCATGCAATAGTCTTGTTTAAACGCCGTACAGATTAATTCTTTAATTTTACTGCCAGCATCAAGTAAAAATGTAATATACTTTTATTTTGTAACATTTTTTATAAGTAAATTGTAAAATTCTTAAATGATAAATCATTTATTAACAGCTATAACTTCAAACGGAAATATAATTTCATTTATGTGCTTAACAGTTTTTTTTAAGTATAGTTTTGATAAGCAGATGGTGAATTATACTAAGGCCTATGTTTACCAACATTAAATCAAATATGAACATGTTGAAACATGTAATTAATTGACCTAAGTATAACTAAGTTTGCTTATCGCAACTAGGCTTTCAAAAAATTGTTAATAACCCTTCGCGTTTCAAGGAATTGTAACAGGATGCGTTACAGACGCAAGTAGGTTTGACAATAAAAGTATAATGTTGATAGGTAGGTGTAAGGAAGTTAGGACGCATTAACATATTTACGACGAAACTGACACTGTTCACATAAATTATCGTCAGAATTGTCACAGAAATGCGTCCTCGGATATATTTCGTTAAATAAAAATAAGGCTCGCAAGATTTGCACAATCAAAAATTATTTCCTCCCATAGTAAGGTATAGGTATTTATTGATTAAGTTTCAGCTTGAATCGAGGGTCGTAAAATGCTTAAAACAAAGTGTGGCATCAAGGGGAGCTAAGTCCATGACCTCCGCGCGGTGCTCCCTGGGTAGCGCCAAATGTGGACGATGACATTCACATTCTTTTGTAACAATCATGCTAAACGAATAACCATGGAGTGCTGCTGGATTCCTTTATAAACACATTCGAGTTCTTCCTATTATATATTATATAATATAAGCGCATTCCTTTTGTAAACAGATCGTTATGTAACACTCCCAATGAGTTGCTCTGTTTCGATACATAGAGGATAAACCGCGCAGAATGTATGATTTGTGTAGATTTAAAATAATTAAAATAGACATATTTATATATAAATAAACAAACAAATTGCGATATAAACATTGTTGTATATAATGTAAATATTAAAATGATATAGATGGGAGTTACTAGTGTCCTTTCCAAATAAACGGCTTTTAATTTTGTGATGTGTAATGACTTTTGGACCATGTTATCTTTTAAAAAAAAACCACAAAATGAAGTTTACGGAAAGGGCCTACCAGACCCGTACCACGTTCGTGACTCTTAGTGTTCGAGAACATGGTATGGTGTCTCATGTACTGTTTATTTTTCTCTTTTTTTTTCTTGTTTTAATTTAAATTTTTATCGCGTGAGTGACTCCACCGCGTATGTTTGTTGATATGAAAGTGTAAATGTATGTGCGTGGTTGTCTGTTATGCGCCATAAAATATTATCGATTTATTTGTTTGTGTGATGTGTCACCACTTGTGGCGCGGATGTTATGTTTTAGTTAGGGGAATATTTCTTTTTCCCGTAAAATTTGTACGTGCTTACGAAACGTTCGAGTTCCTTTGACCACGATTATATTATAACGGTTGTGGTATACATTTTTTATAAGATTCCCTTATTAAATGCAACGATTTAAAGCGCCGTAATGGTGCATTTATTAAAAAGAGGGAAAAATCAGATCTGATTATGAATTGCCCTCTATAATTAAAAAATGATCAACCTGTAACACGACGGGCAAAAAATGTCGTCAAAACTAGGATAAAGGAATGACTCCATTGTGCCTTTATCAATGGTGGACATACAACTACTCGAGCACGAATGATGACTTGAACTGTGACGTATCAAAGTAAACGGTACTGATATTAATAGTTTGAGTGAATGGAAGTTGTTCAGACAGTACTTTAGCTCACATTACTCATCAATACTAACCTAGAAGTCAATTGAAACTAAATTGGCTTAAAAACATTGCAAAAGTTAATATCGCACTTCACTTATTGTCCGCTCTGCAAACGGATAATTAATCTTAAATATGCTACACAGAAATACTTTATAAAAAAGTCAGTCTTCCAAATTCTAATAAATGAGTTAGTCTATTATTAAGATGCACAACAATAGAGTTAGTCCCTCCATGTGTAAGACATGTCTAAACAACTTCTAGTCACTAAAGAAGCTTTTGAAGCAAGTGGCAATAGTATTTATGTTCTTCACTGATTTCCTAATTTGCATAAGTTGACTGCTCAGGGCACGCCGCAGCTAGCTGGTCGAAAGCTCAGCCCAACGATTTGCCACTTGCTAATATTAAGCCTGATTGAAGCTTCAAACATATCATTTTTACAATCGTATTATAAAAATGATAATTGAAGACTCAGTCCAATCTGAGCAGCTCATACATTTTTTACCTCGTATAAGGCACTTTCTTACATGTAAATATTTGTTACCGGCTCCAATGTCGGCGCGGACGATTCGAAAACCCATTGTGTATTGTATAGATAAAAATCTATGAAATTGCCTTATAAATGTGTGTTGCCCCGCGCATACCGCCGGGGCTTTATGTAAGAATGTTACCAACGTGTGGACCTGGTACTTCGAGGTTTTAACAAAATGCTCAATGTCTAAGATAATTCAAACAACTTTCTATCTATAATAAATTATGAAAGAAGCATTTTGGTAACATTTCAGTATAGAAGGTGTAAATTTTGTAAAGACTGAAGGGAAAAATAATTTGGGAGTAAGCAGAGGTAATTGTAAAGTGAAATTGGTTTTTATAGGAGTGGAATATAGAGCCTAAAACGCTAATGTTGTAATTTGTTTGATGCGAATCTTTAGAATTTAATGGACTAACAACGTAGCTTTTGAGAAATGAACTTTTAGGTATTTACTGTGGAATAGTAAAAAAAATACTAAAACTATCACTATGCCACTATGAGGTACCTGATCTACATTTTGTAATCGTCTCACCTGGCGTAAATTCTAAGGATTCGTTCCAAATATAATTTTGTATGAAATTGCTGCTTAATTCCGCTTGTTGATGAACGATTTGATTTGTGAAAAAAGTGCTTTTTATTTGTGAGCCTAATGACGGGCGCCTGAAGAGGAATGTGCCAAAGTATGGCATCGTTTATCGTTTGTTGGACACACAACACCTGTGTCGACGAATATTTTTCAATAAAAAAGTAAAAAAATGTGTTTCAAACACAACAGTTCTGTGTTTTACTCATTATTTTCCCTCTTCGAAGAAACTGAAGTACTGAGGCGAACCAACAGGCTCCTGGAGCTTACCAGATTTTTTTATTTGGTGGAAACTCATTAGAAATGAAAACATGTTAATTCTAATAGATAATTTAATTACGAATACGTGTGAATATATTACTAAACTAACTTAAAATATATTAATTTCATACATGAATAAGTAACATACTTGACTGATAAAGTAAATTGCTGGTAAATACTTATGTTACATGTTTCTCAATGAATATAAACTAAATGTAATTAGAAATCAGGTACTCAGACGTACTATGCACTTGACAAGACCAGCACAATCGATTCGGCAGATTTTTACTGATTATTCGCCGACCCGAAGAAATTACACAATTATAATTATCTGTGTCCTCAATTGTAACAAACACGCCAACTCCTAAACATCTGACGATTGCGACATAGCAAATCGACCTACCCTCGGATCGGAGAGGGGGGTCTGTGTTTTTATTGATAGGGTTATTGATATATTTGACAGTAATTTCTTGGCGAACATGTAACAATGTACGCAGCTTAGCAGGCCTTCTTTTGATACTTTGATATTAATGATTTAATTACGTAACTCGTCAACAAATCGCTCAAACATTTTTGATATGCCTAGTATGCGTTCTGTGCACTCCTTGCATAGCTGCCTTCACTTCTTCGAAGAATGACGTGGAATTGTGTATGGTTGTGCCTCCAAGAACTATCCTGACTCCAGGGTACGCCTGGTTGATCTGATGCACGCAATGGGCTTCCTCGTAGGTGGCGCCACCTACGATAAACACGAAGATGTCTTGGGGACGTCGGCCGTAGGCGCCATCGTCTCCACCCAGGGTTGGGTACAGGTTCTCACGGAGCTTCCCTTTGATGAGATCTTCGAGAGTGTCTTTTAAAAGAGGATCGTGTTGGGTGTAGATGTTTTCTACGCCGTTGAGGCCCTGTAATATGAATGAATTGTATTAAGTTCGACATTACTGAATCGAAAACGGAAAAGAACTGTTCGTATATCTGAAAAAATATTATGATAGCTAGCCCATATTGTCCTACAGATATCAGGAGGAACCGATAAACGCTACAATAGGCACTAAACATGGTATCATAGAGCATGAATTAAAAAATAAATACCACCCACCTTAAAAAGCCTTTTAGTAATTTTCACAGCATCTTGCAGCCCAAACAGGTCACTCTGTCGTGCATGGGCGCCGCCATACTCCAGCAGATTGACCACTCCCTTGACCAGCAGTTCGGGTGCCCCGCGGTTCTTCAGTGCCTCCACGAGATACGGCAGCGCGTTGCTCGCGTTCTTCTCGTAACGGAGAGCGTATAACGCAACCAGCTTCGCCGCGTCGTGGTGACGGACTGTCTCGTTTGAGAGCAGGTTCTTTAGGCGCTGGGTGTGGAAATACAAGGTTGAAGTGAGGGTTTCAAAAAACTGGAATTAAAACCAAAACAAAACAAAATGGGTTGAACTTTTTTGTATGGAAGCTGGCATATAGAACCACCGCCATTTTGTTTTTTTTTAAGATTCACGGCTCACGATTAAATTGGTATGTATGGGTAGAAGACACTTACTGCGGTTCTCAGAGATATTAAAATGATTACTTAAGCCGTCACTTAGTAAACATTTGACATACTTTTGTATGAAAAAACTGCCAAAACCTTTACTAAGTGATGGCTTAAGTTTTCATTAAAGCTCTCTGAGTGCGGCAGTTAGACGAACAAAAAATGAGATGTAACATGGTAGGTACCCTTTTTATTTTTGCGGGTGAAAAATCATCAAATAACCCTTCCCGCTCTTAGGCAGAGCGAAAGGGAGTGTCAGACTTCTACCGACTAAAAACCACCCATGTTCCTTCTTAGCCCTATATGTCGAGGCCGCGGTAACTTGTGAACAAACCGCAGCCCCGACGGGATGGTAGGTACCTTAGAAGTGTCACGTTATCGAGTTAATTGTAGGTAAAGTTTGACATATGAGTACAATGACCGCATAAAAAATAGACCTTTTACGTACTTAAAGGCGTTGATTATTATAATTACTGTTTATTGAAATAGAGTAGGTACACTACATACTACTAGGAGCACGGGAAAATATTTTTGACATAATAAGCGTTTCATTGCGATGGAGAAGCGATTTTCTCGTCCGCATAATAATAATCATCCTGGAAACGATTTTTTGGATACAATTTAACGCGTATACATGTAATAAGTCTATTTTTTTATGATTGTCGTTGTACTCATTTGTCGATCTTCAATTCTTTAGGTACCTTTAAATATTTACCACAAGTATTCGAATTTTTAGTTTTAGGACATGCCGGTTTTCTCACGATGTTTTCCTTTGCCGTTTTTGAGAGCAGTGATGATGAAATAAATTACACAAAGTAATGCGCCCGCCTGGGTTTGAACCCACGACTTACTGTTCGTAAGTCGGGGCCGCCACCACTGGGCCACCGCTGCTGTTACACCGTGTTACTAGACATTTTTAGTTCGTCTTTAAGTCCTCTATCCTTAACAGTGGGCCACGATTAAAAAATAAACAAAATGGCGGGTAGGTTGATTTATTGTTATTTTTATTGTTGGTACCACACAATGATTTATTAAAACTATAGATACGTTGTCCGCCCTCAAAAAAAAATTTTATTTAAAAAAATACTTGAGGACTTTTTTCTGCTTTAGCTAGAGCTGGATTCTTTATAAGTACCCTTTTTGTGTGGAGGTGGGGAATCATCGAATGACTCCTCCCGCTCTGGGCGTGGCAGAAGGGAGTGTCAGACTTCTACTGACAAAAAACCACGCATGTTCCTTCTTAGCTCGTTGTGTCGAGGCCGCGGTATCTCATTCCTTATACACTGATCTTTGATATATCGACGGTCCCCACGTTCAAAGTGATATGTCGTAAACACATGGTTTACGGGAGAACGTAATAAATATTAAAACGATTCTAAAATATATTTTTTGAGACACAATTACTAAGTGCAATTTATGTCATCACCACTGCTCTCAAAACGGCAAAGGAAAACATCTTGAAGAAACCGGCATGTCCTAGAACCGAAAATTGACATGTGACATCTACCAACCAGCACTCGTATGGTGGATATAGCACACTCCCTCTCCCTCATAGAGAGGAGACCTGTGCTGTGGGAACATTATAGACACAGATTATGCTATGCTAAACTTGGTTTTTTAATATAAATATGGGCCTGCTCATGGCGACCATCACCTCTGATGGACAACGATGGATGAGATCTATGATCAAACGAGCGTGCCCAGATGATGCCTGCTCACTCTTGCTTTGACACAGACAGCTTAAATGTAAAAGGGGACACAGATGCCAACAGTTCCACACATAATAAACGTCACAATTCACTACTGTATACAAAGTTGATACGACAGAGAGGCTTGCCTTTAAACAGCATAAACTAGGTACCATTTTCGAGCTCTGTACCAAAAATCAATGAAATAGGAGCAGTAGTTTAGTCGCAAATGAATTTTAAGTTTTTGCCCCGTTTGGACACGATGTATCTTTCCTAACAGCTGATTATGTCTATACGCATAGGTCATGCACCTTAAAACGATAAATCTGAGATGCGTTGTTGCCGCTCTGACGCTGCCGCCGCCCGTGCCACCGGCACCGCCGCGCGCCGCTCGTCCGCTTTGACCTTTGACGCGACAACGCGCGCGTGCGACGTTGCCAATTTGTTACCTAGGTATCTAAGGTCAGTTAAATTTATTTATAAAGGATGTTTGCGTTTTACTCTGATTTGTAAGTATTTAGTTTATTTGAATAAACAAATCCTCATTTTTGGTGCTTTTTATTTTTGTACCGTATCGAATTAATACTAAACACGTATAGTATACGTAATGTAATTTAATGCCCCTCTCTCATATCAACTCTGTATAATGACCGTGAATACCTGCAGGTGCTTCGAGTGATCGCTCTGGCAGGAGAGCTCCTGCTCTAGCTCCGAGACCTCGAGCAGGTTGTGTCGCGAGATGCACGCAGACAGCTCCCTCACCACTGTTACGTGCTTCGTCACTGTGCCTGACATTTTCTGAAACAAGATAGGTTTGGATTGGATGAGTCATTACAGGGGCAAGTGACGACAGTTGGCCGAAGAAGGTTTGGTTAATAAGTGACACTGAAAACTAGATCAAATACATCATATTTGATTAAAATCTGATTTAAATATATTATTATCCAAATTTTTCACATTGCACATGGATATATCTTATCGTTTTTGACATAACATAACATCACGCTTATCCCCGAAGGGTTAAGTAGAAGTGTAGTACAAGTACACCCTCGCCAATTATGTTTAAGTCCTATGCTGCTAATGGAAAATCCCAATAACAATCTGCCCGATCTGGGTTACGAACCCTGGACCTAATACTCAGCAGTCGCACTTGCGTTCATCATAATACTAGTGGTAACTTGGTTGTGGAGGTCAGATAGGCACCCGGTTAGACTGGAAGCCGACCCCAACATAGTTGGGAAAAGGCTAGGCAGATGATGGTGATTGATTACTTTTATTGAGTACTTATTGTTACAATAATTGGCTATTTGACTACTGTTAAGAAATAAAACAAAAAATTAGAAAGAAACTAGAAATTTAATTAATTTTAATTTAAACCTTTGTATGTCCTAATTTTAAGTGTTTCTCTTTATGTTTTAAGCTTTTAATTTTTATCATTTTTTGTCAATTTGTTCTGTCCTGTGTGAAACAATAAATACTTTTTAAAAAAATGAGAAAATATAACGTTATTTCAAAAACTAACAGAAATAACATGAAATGGTGAAAAAAAGTAATTAAATCGATATAGAAATGGAGTAGCTGCATGCTTTAGAAGTTTTTGGTGGGGGCACTTTCTATCCTTGTCGCGCGAAACGGCCATTTGTACCGCAACTATGGCGGTATGAAATGTGACGTCACATTTCTATGGCGCTGTCTTTGTTTAGCACGTCATTTTAACGTCAGTTAAAACTAAGCCATTTTTTTATCGATTTTATTACTTTTTTCAAACATTGTGTTATTTCTGTTAGTTTTTTGAAATAACATTACATTTTCGTGAATTTTTAACTAGTAGTCAAAACGCTAATAAATTCTTCCTTGCCTACATTTCAACAACAACATTACTAATTGTATTTGTGCCATTCAAGTAAAACCTTTGATTTTGTGATAAGAAATGACAACACCAATAATATAATAGACAACAACCCAAATAATCTTTGCTTTTAGTGTAAGCATGGTTTCCGAGTTAGATAAAAAAAAAAACAAACTAAGGTACCTAACATAAAAATAAAAATAAAAAGTGGCGTCAAAGAACTCTAGGAAAAAAATCCAAACGCTTAGTTGCCACTTCCCGTCACGCAAGGGCGGGCCTACACCTCGGACAGAGGCTTAGCGTTGCTATACAACGTAGCAAGGCCGCCAATCTCTTGGGGACATTACCAGTTGACACTGTTGAGAAGGATTTCTTTGTCGTCACTTATTCCTTTATCTACACTAATATTATAAAGAGCAAAGATTTTTTTTTTGTGGGTGTCTGTATGTATGTTTGTAATGAATAAACTTAAAAACTACTGCGCCGATTTCTAAAATTCTCTCACCATTGGAAAGCTACATTCACCTTGAGTAACATAGGCTTTTTATCCTTGTATTCCCACGGGAACGGGAACTACGCGGAACCGCCTGAAACCGCGTGACGTCCGCTAGTTATTGATAAAAAAAACTTACTTTGAACAATGGATAGGTCTCCACGAAGTTCTTCATGTCAGCAATGCTCTCAACTTTCTGGTGACTTTTGGCTTTTTTCTGGAACTCGTCCATCAACGACTTCATGGTCTGGCCGATCTCGCCGAAGTTCGAGTACAGATTCTGCAAAATTTTAGGACAATGTTTAACAATACTTAGTTTTTTTTTTTTAGGGTACGGATAGCATCAAATGACTCCTTCCACTTTGAGCGCAATAGGGATGTTTACTGACTAAAAAACATATGATTCTTATTAGTCCGTCTGTTAGATTATGAAAAATATTGGATACGTATTTTTTGTTCTATCAAATCAATACAAATTGACGAAGAACGCGTCAAAGATGGGGAGTGGGGGTTTGTCACAGGAGTTTTCAAAGCACTGTATCGTCTTCATTGTTTGTTTACGTGAAAAAATAAAAAATATGGGCCAATATTTTTTGTTAATCTATCTGACTGACTAATTAGATTTTTTTTGTTGACTACCCTATTAGATTGCCATCGATTCGATCGATTTTTAAGCTGGACACACTTTGTCCTGATTATCCTTTTTAGACATTCCTGATCTATATGCTTAAAGACTCATAACATCACGCCTGTTAACCCCGAAGGGTTAGGTAGGTTTACCTAATAGTACACCCATATTTTGCCTGCTATGTTTTCAAGTCCCATGTGATAGGGGGCGAGCGAGAGGATCTCATGCTAAACACTCGACACTTTACCGAACAGTTTTAACCAGTATTATCATTTGTTCCTTACCTTAGCATAAAACTCGTCCTGTTCAGAGGACAGCACGACCTCCTTGAAGTCTTTGTGTACTTCGGGCAGGTGCGCCAAGCTCACGCGGTTGTTATTGATCGTCAGCAGTTCGTGCACCATCGCCTGGTACGTCCACTGTGGAGAATAACAATTATTATATTTTACTGTAAGTATCTATTAATACTTCCAAAGTAGAAGTAAGTTGACGGGTCTACTACATAAGGTTTTATAAAGATTTTTTAACCGCACATGATTAGCCTTACTTAATAGGGGATGAGCGTATGCACCATCAAACAAGCATGATTCCAGATTTCGAGAAGCAGCTACTGAGAAAATGCTGGGGGTTGGGGTTATTGGGTTTTTACCCAATAACACTAAAACCTTGGCATCGGACCCCACACTCGCCTTGGGACATATAATTTTTTTTTTTTTATATCAGCCCAATTATATCTGTGAAACATCATTATATTCACAAGCCTATTACGTGTTGTAATAAGAAAATATAAAAAAAAACTATTAATACTTACTTGACTCAAGAGTGGCGTAACAGGATCATCTCTCCTGTCAATAATCAACAGCTGAGGCGTCGGAATCTCTCCATTGAACGGTATGTTGTTATCGATGAGCACAGCCTCTCTGCGAAGTAGGTCCCGCACACGTTCAGCAAGGCGCGCGCAGGGCTCAGAGGCTGCCTCGTAGCGGACAACGGCGCGGCGCTTCACGGACAGGAGGAGAGCAACTAGGCCTTGGGCACAGCGCTGTAGGTGATGCTGGTTCCAGGAACGACCTGGAGTTTTGGTAGTTTTTTTTTAGTCTGAAAGTTCTCAATTGCATCCTTCCAGCAAAAACAGTTGTCTTATTAATTTTCAAAGTTTATAACTTCCACATCACCAACCATTTTAATGGAAGGGGATAGAACCGATGTGGCATATCAACCTGCCCGACATTATGTTTTTTTATCGAAATCGCTGCCCACGATGTAAGTGGTATGTATGGATAGAGGACATATAAACGAACAAAAATGTCCAGTAACACGGTACCCCAAAGTGTCACGTTACTAAGATATTTGAAGGTAAAGAAGCTCGTTTTCAAGCATAGACAATGTGTGGGTTGCCATATGTGAAAAAAAGTAAATAACTACTGCTGACGTAATCACCATCTAGACCCCACCCCTATGTCAACAAAAATAAGCAAAGCAAAGTCCCCCACCCTCTAATAAATACTTGAGCGGCCCCAAAGCCACATCAGGCAGCATGCTTTTTTTGTTGTAATTTATTTCTAAGTTAATTTTCATCATCCTGCCACACTATTCCCAAACCACTGTAACTCCTGTTAGTCAGAATCAACAGTGGCGACCACAAGAAAAGCGCCGAGACAATGAAGCTCGACGAAGTTCCAGTTAAACAATTTAACTGTCTTGGATCCCACAACAAAATTAATCAGAAAATAATAGCGAAGGAGTAGGAAAAAACATAATTTTCATTTCCCTCCATATCAGCAGGAGACAAAACAGAACAGGGCCAATAGGCGCACAGGGGCGTATACAACTGGGATAAGCACAGTTGCCTAGCACCACGGATATTATTGAATTAATATTACTGGGACCTAAGTTGTGAGCTGTTATATTTGATTCCAATAATAGGTATGACAAAATGCACGGAAGTTTGTTCTAGTTTCTACAAAGTCCATATAGTAAATAACTCCGAATACAGACACTATCCAATATTACGTTCATTCTGCCAAAGACTACACTTGCATAAAATGTTACATACCATGCAAGCATCCAACAATATTGAATGAGAACAGATGTCGGTCCACAGCCAGGTAGTCGGCAAACACTTCTTGTACCTCCCGCACTGACTCTTGCTCATCACACTCTGCCAATGTCTTGATGTCAGCCTTAGATATCACATTGCTGAAATCTGCATTAATGGAACAAAACTATTGTAATTTCTCAGTCAAGAAATGTGATTATCTTGGTTAATCTAGCAATTTAAGCTATTCTTCCCAGAATTTGATCTTTAATGTAGACACTATCTAATGGAGTTTTCATTTTTCTAAAATCAATAGGTTCCTTTTCTGATTAGGAATGTAGATTTTGCAGAAGTTCAATGATGCAGTTTTTATCAAAATCAGACCTGACACTAGTTTGAGTATTATTCAGTACTTCTCATAGTTTCAAATTGGAATTGGGCCATGCTGAAAAATTAACCTGTATAGATTATACTTTTTCAAGTGAAAACTTACATATAAAATACACTCCATATTTCGGGTATCTTAATTCCCGAGACAGCAAAGAAATATTTTCTGAAGTTGGGCGCACGAATACAATGCATTTCATATGCTTCATATTGTCCCACTTTGAATGGCTGTCAATCCTCTCAAATAAATAAACCTCCTTTTGCAATATCTCAGACTGGCTGAATACCATGCTAACAACACTTGTCTGAAAGAAAAGAAAAATATACATGACACTACTCTTGTGATTTTGTCAAAATTCTGTTTTATATCTATTGTAATAAGAAAAACACAAAAAAATGCATTGTTGTTGGTGTAATGTAAGTATTTTATTTATGATTTATCTAACACACAGCATTGTACATTACAATTTCCATAATACTGTGCATGTTTTGTCATATAAAAAGTAAATGTTTACTCTTTTCACTGTCATGACCCTCAGAGTAAGTCTCCTTCTGCACAACAAAATGTACCTGCGAACTTTCTGAGACATTGAGTATGGTTCGTTGTTTCTGCTTTACGTTGATGATTGGAAACACTATGCTCATCTAATTTGACATGTAAAAAAGCTAGATATCACCTACTTACAAAATTAATATCATATTGAATCAACTGAAAGCCTCAGATAAGTGTTTAACTGGCAAACGTGCCCATGCATAAATAGACTTTCACTGCTACCATATTTAAGTATTCACCCTTAAAAAATAATTCATTAAATGTTATGAAATATAATTGTGCTCAAAGAATATAATGTGATTATTTATTTGTGTTTAGAAATAAAAACAGTGCTTTCGGTCACAACTTGGGGCGTACAACTTACGGTTTCCTTATCCATGAGAATAACTTTCATTCCCGGCCCGCTCTCTTCCGTCATTCTAGTTATATACTGTTTAACCGCTTGTATGACATTCATTTTGCTGTCTTCTTTAAACTACAACTACAACAACATCCAAATTTTAGGATTTTTATTATTCAATTGAAAAGAAATTGTTTTCATATCACTTAAACGTCAACGTCATTTGAGTAATATTGACATCTCTGATCTTCTGTCAAGTGACTTCAAGTGAGTAGCGAGTGTAGCGACGTAAAATTTCGAGGGATGTGGTAAGCTGAAACGATTTTCTATATTACGATAATAACCATGACCGTAAAAACCGTAACTGTAACAAAAGAATATTGGGAAATTATTTTTTTTCGCATCTTGCTACCTGTATGTTAATTCGCATCTTAACAAAAATGTATAACACTGCTGTAATAGGTATTCGTATTACTAAGATTTCTGAAGATTTATCGATTTCAATTTTACATGCGTTAGGTGACGTGTTTATCTTGACAGATATGACGTGATAATCCAACTTGACAGTCGGGTTGTTCCATCACTAGTTATCTTCGAAAGGTCAGCAGGGTCAGGTGGACTTCTTGCTATTGTCTTCATAAATTATTGGCTTTTACTAAAAAACAGACGACACAAAATGTTCTCCCGTGCACTGAAACCCGTCGCCACGGTGGCCATCCAGAATGGTGCCAAAAATTTCTCCACCACCTCTGAGGTAATAATCGGTGTTCAAAAACTAGTAGTTGGATAGTGGAATTTTGGTGAGAATTTTTAGTAAACCATGTTTTTTTCCAGCTGCAATTCAAAGTTATGGTGGCTGGTGCATCCGGCGGTATCGGGCAGCCGCTGTCGCTGCTGCTGAAGCAGAACCCTCTGATCACCAAACTGGCGTTGTACGACATCGCGCCTGTGACTCCTGGCGTCGCCGTCGACCTATCGCACATGGACACCCCCGCCGCCGTCGAGGGATTCAAGGGCCCCGAACAGCTCGCCAATGCTGTCTCACGTATGTACCCCAACTAAGTGTTCAAACTTCAAATATTTGCATGTTACATAACGTAACCTAAAACTTTTCAAGTTCATTGATGTTTGGCGCTAAATTTAGATAATTCAAGGTCATTCATGTAAGATTAAATCCGTTTCGTAATAACGTCCGAATACATCGACCTTGACATTCAATCCAGTTTTTGTAGGCATACATTTGTAGTTATTCATTGAATAATCTAAAAATGTGGAGTTTGCTCTTTTAGTTCAACTCAAACATTTGTTTTTTCAATAAGTCTGGTACTGATAAGGACACTAAAGTTTTATGTTTGGTTTCGAAAGCAGTGCACATTCAAGTAGGTACAATTTGTACTTAAATTACTATATATAAGGCAAAAATTGCTCATCAAAATGATCCTGGATCAGTTCCAGGAACATTCTGTACTAAATATGGAATGAAAGAGAAAATCACACTTTATTTACATTCACAAGAACATTCTTGTAACACCATCAAAAGCTGTGTTAAAACTTTTTTATAACATTCCCAGAAAACCAGAGATACCATCATCATCATCATTAATTTGTAGGCATACCTATATCATCATAATTTTATTTTTACAATAACGGAATGGACTTTTATTAGCTCATCATCTCAAGCCCATTCCAAGTCATTTTGCAATTTTATATGTAGCAAAATGACTTACATAGCTTGTCATTCTTTGTCACTTTTAAGACTGGTCCTAACAATACCAATTGGTGTACTTTGTCAATTTGATAATTGCATTTTTCTGACTGTTGACTGTTGAATTATGTTTTGCTAACTATTTACCAATATTTTGCACACATTTCAACATTTAGCCACTGTCTCCAACACCTGTCCTACTTTCGAGTGTCCATGGAGTTTATAGCCCATTATTCTGAAACAGGCAACTACAGAAATTCACAACTTATTATACCTTGTGACTGGGGCTGTAACTTCAAGTTTTCGTCATTCAAAAGTTCCTGTAAGAGTCTAACGGCCGAATTCTGAAACGCCACTCAAATATAAGTAACGCTCAAATCTAGTGCTGTCTCGGTCGCTCTATCTAGAAGTAACAGAGACAGAACGAGATTTAAGGGCAACTTAAAATTGAGTAGCGTTTCAGTATTCGGCTGTAAGCAATATAAATGCTTTGAGTTTGAGTTGTCCTGTCATCCACAGAGGCTGATGTTGTGGTGATCCCCGCTGGCGTGCCCCGCAAGCCAGGCATGACCAGAGACGACCTGTTTAACACGAACGCGTCGATCGTGCGTGACCTGGCCGAGTGCGTCGCCAAGAACTCCCCCAAAGCCATCATTGCGATCATCACCAACCCTGTTAACTCGATGGTGCCAATTGCCTCCGAAGTACTCAAGAAGGTATGTTGATTCTAATTAATAATTTGTTGGCTCCCGCATCTCGAAGCGGTTTTCGTGTTTTTATGAAAATTGAGTCTAGTAGAAGTAGCTTCACATCAGTTAAATGATTTTTTAACCAGATGAGTGCCTTCAGAGATTATCTCCTATGTCTAAAGTTTTAAACTTGTTCCTTTTCATAATATAATCTATAAATATAAAAGAAAGTCGTATTAGTTACACTATTTATAACTCAAGAACGACTGAACCGATTTGGCTGAAAATTGGTGGGGAGGTAGCTTAGAACTAGGAACTAAAAAAGTTTTTTTTTTTTTTAAGTTTTCTTTTTTTTTGGGTAGATAGTTAGGTTGTAGGTAGGTAGGTAGGTAGGTAGGTAAGTAGTAGGTAGGTAGTAGGTAGGTAGGTAGGTAGTAGGTAGGTAGGTAGGTAGTAGGTAGATAGTAGGTAGGTAGGTAGGTAGGTAGTAGGCAGGTAGGTAGGTAGTAGGTACGTAGTAGGTGGGTAGTGGGCAGGTAGTAGGTAGGAAAAAGGGCATTGCAAGACAAGCCGGGTTCAGCTAGTAACATAATAATTTTGATTTTACACATTCAAAAATCTAAAATCTAATTATCTTTTAGAACTTTCTTGGTCTTTTTTTTAGCTAATCTGGGTGCCTTAAAACACGGTGGTCATGGGTACGATTCCCATGGGAAGCATACTTTGTATTGTTGTTTCCAGTTTGGTTAGGACATTGCAGGCTCGAATCACCTGATTGTCTGATAAAAAGTTGATTTCGTGCTTCGAAATGACTCGCTAGATAAAGACAGCGCTATAGTAATGTGACGTCATATGTCATACAAGGATAGAAAGTGCCCCCAACAAAAACTTCTTTCTAAAGCATTTAGCTATTTCATTTTTTTTTCGATGTTATTACTTTTTTCACACATCGTGTTATTTCTTTGAAATTACCTAAAATTTTCGTGAATTTTAACAGTAGTCAAATAGCCAATGCTACATTACCTCTGAGTACCTATCTGCTATATTTATTACGAGTTTAAAATATAAATGTCCACCCATGCAAAGCCAGGACCGTCCGCTAGTTACATATATGTAGTATTAATTGATATTATAGCATAAGTGCAAAATCCGATAAAATTTCCAGTAGGTACTAAATTAAAAAGAACTGAGCTATTTGGTAGCTGTGAAAAGGTACGATAACACTCACACGATGTAAGTGGTAACGAGTCGATGTAAGCGATAACGAATACCTAGTAGGCACTCTCGTGATTGATAACGGAGACAATATCGCGCCATATCAAACATACACTTTTGTATTCATGATTGATGTAATATTTCACTATTTACTAGCTGATGCCCGCGGCTTCACACGCGTGGATCTTGTAACTAGACAAATTATATACTAAACCTTCCTCGAGAACCACTCTATTCATTGGTGAAAACAGCATGAAAATCGGTGCAGTAATTTATGAGTTTCTCGCGAACAGACAGACGCGACGCGGCCTGTTGATGGCAATAGGCTGACCCCCTATTACATGAGACTTAGACATAACTGTAACTCTTCGGGAGTACAGGTTGAGAAATTCGTAACTTTCATATTGTGAGCAGCTTTTGAATAGGGGATCGGACAAAAAAAACTTATACGACCGTCAGATAGATTTCCAAAAAATTTTGGACACTTATTTTTTCTTTTTTCACTTAAAAAAAGTGTTCGTGCTTCGAAAACTCGTGAAATCCTCGAAAACGTCATATTTTAGTACATTTTACCTACAAATGACGTCACATCACAACCCCCACTATTTAATTTTTATTAAATTGATCAAACAAAAAACACTTATCCAATATTTTTCGATAATCTAACTGACAGACAAATTTGTTAGAATCATTTTATTTTACTCAACAACAACTTTTAGGCAACTTTCTCGGTTCTATAGATGGTTATAGTAACCACTTTAATAAAAGACCACAATAAAAACATGAGTTCAATGAAAATTAACATTGAATCACGCAATTTTTACATGTTCGAGGTCACTAAAGAGTTTACTGAACAAATAAACCGATAAATAAATTGACGTCATACCAACTATACGGTAACGAAATACTTATTTTTATTGCAAACGGCTTCCTTTGACTTGTCGCTCTTATTATCTCCCACGAGATAATAGCTTGCATCAGTAAACCTACGAGTATAGTTATACGAAACCAATCATCAATAATTTACGTTGAAACTAGCTGAGGCCCGCGGCATCGTCCGCGTGGATTTCGGTTATCGCGAGCAAAATTAATCTTTTCATGCCCCTCTTTCAACCCCTTGCAACCCTTTTTTGCATTAAAACGCCTATGCTAGCATATGTCCTTTCTCAGGGTGTTGACTATCTGTGTACCAACTTTCATTGAAATAGGTTCAGTAGTTTTGACGTGATAGCGCGACAGACCCTACTACACTACACACACACACACATACACACACACACACACACACACACACACACATACACACACACACACACACACACACACACACACACATACACACACAAGACACTAAGGATTAAATTCCTCTAATAAAAGCAAATTAATTAATAGCTTCTCTTCTTCGCCCACGACTTCGCGTACGTGGAGCTCCTAAAATCATCTTGCGGTAACGCACTTTACCAAGATATAAATATCCTAACCCGGTCATGGTCATGCTATTAGGTATTTCCATCAGGAATTTCTCAGTCATGGAGTCTGTTTATGACGGTTGATGGCAATAAGTTAGCCCCTTTGTAAGATAGGACTTAAACTTAACTGTGGGTAGGTATATCTCTGGCAAATCCTTCGGGTATTACAGGCGTTATGTTATTTGTAACATTGTAACCCAGCCATAGTCTACCTGTGCGCCAATTTGCATCGAAACCCGTTCTTCCAATAACACTAAAAAGATTACTGGCAAGATTTATTTTCGTATTTATAATATTAGTATACAAGTATGAATTTGTGTGAATCACACTAATCTATACTAATATTATAAAGCTGAAGAGTTTGTTTGTTTGTTTGTTTGAACGCTAAGATCTCAGGATCTACTGGTTGGACTTGAAAAATTCTTTTTGTGTTGGATAGTCCATTTATCGAGGAAGGCTTTAGGTTATAAATCATTACGCTATGACCAATAGGAGTGAAGCATAAATTAAAAATGTTGCAAAAACGGGATATTCCTTATTGAGAGCTTCGTTGCGTGCGCTACGAAAATGGTTTAAGTTATGCAAATATTATGTATGAAAGAAATGTTCCTCTTTAAAAGTTCTACAAAAAAGTCTACTAAGATTGACTCACTGTAACCATTTTTTACTATCGAAATGTTAGGTTAAATAGAATTATTTTTTGCGAAGCTTATTTAACCCATAATGGTATTAATCTATATCTAAATAAATATGTTTGTTAGAAAGGAAATTTAATATAGAATATTTGTTCCTTTTACTCTATACAGGGTGTTTGGAAGGGAGCTGTACATACGCCTAGGGTAGAAACTAGGGATAGTCTGCTACCTACCCCCGCCCATTATATTGACCTTGGCCTCAAGGTTTTTTTTTAATTTATTATTATTTTTTATTTGACTTTTTTATGATTTTTTGACTAAAACTACCTGTAGCTCAAAATCTATCCATGGGACCGGTCGGCTAATGGCCTTGTTTTAATCGTTAGAGTCTTAGGGTCCTGCAAAAAATTATTTTACACCAGAAAATTGTGGAGAAGAAAAGTTATGGGGCCTGAAGTACCGTAGTAAGGTAAAGAAATAATTTTAAGGGCAACTTTCTATGGGGTTGGGCCAAGGTCAATATAATGGGCGGGGGTAGGTAGCAGACTATCCCTAGTTTCTACCCTAGGCGTATGTACAGCTCCCTACCAAACACCCTGTATAGTTTAAACAAATACCTTAGAAGATATCGCAATGTTAAAATGTACGCGCGACAAAATAATTACGCGGTCCGCCGCCGGCCCTCGCGTCTCGATGTAGATACGAGTACTTACGTGGAGATTCTGGCCTCCGGGAAATTCAAATTCAAAATACGAGTATTTATGGCACCATAATATTTACAAGGTGTTATTGTAAATATTGTTTTGTGAGCACTAGCGGCCCAGTAGTGGCGGCTCCGACTTACGAACAGTTGGTTGTGGGTTCGAACCCAGGCAGGCGCAAATAAATAAATAAATCTACCAATCCGCACTGGGCCCGCGTGGTGGATTAGCCCATCCCACTCCTAGAGAGGAGGCCTGAGTCCCTGCAGTGGGAACAATATAGGCTGATGATGATGATGATGATCGTATATTTAACAGTTAGAGATAGGCACCTATAGTAATTCTCACTTTAATAATGTAATCTAAGGTTCTATCAAATACTATAGAGAGGAAAGATTAGCTTTTTGTTTGTTACGATTTAACTCAAAAATTACTCAGACGACTTGGAAAATTTTTTCCACATTAGGAAGCTAATTGAAAAAATATTACTATGTTGGATAGTCGATCTATCGAGGAAGGTTGTAAGTTAAGTACATATTATTGTGACGCAGACGAAGTTGCGTGGGTCAGCTAGTATTATTAAAAAGGCGAAAGTTTGTGAGTGTGTGTGTGTATGTTTGTTTTTCTTCACGCCAAAACTACTGAACTGGCTAGTATAGTTTTTATCCCGATTTTATCTTCCCGTGGGATAATTTTCGAGTTGTAGTGATTCATAAAATATTTTTCACACCACCTGCTCGAAAATATCAAATTATATGTTAAGCAACCTTAACCTAAAGTGAGTCATTAGTGGCCGGGGGCACAGCCGGTCAATAATGTTGTACTGGATTTCATTATGACCCGCTGGTCAATAATGTGATTTGAATTTGGAATGTCACATGCTCAGCTAAATTGGCAGTATAGTATTAACAAACACTCTTTGGTGCCAGAAAGAGGAAAGCTATTCTCGATACCCTTACTACCTACGCGTGGATGATATTCTCGATTTCCTACAAAATCATAACGACTGCTTCTTCATATCGTTGCCATGTTTTCGAAGACATAATATTGTAAGAATAATTAGATAACTACGAACCATTTTTTAAAGGAATGGAATAACATTAAAACTGGCATTAATAATAACAAATACCGTACCGCGTATTAGTAATTGGCTGTAACTTTATCTTTGCACAACTGGACTAATGTCTCAAATGTTACCATTACCTTCAATTAATATGTAAGTGCATATAACTAACTAGTTCTAAATATGTTATTTTACTGTTTGTTTATTACCCGACTGCGGCGAAGCCCAAAAGGAGGGTTATCTGTTTGGTGTGTATGTATGTATGTATGTATGTATGTCCGTTTCTTTGTTCCCTCATAACTCCTAAACAGATGAAGGGATTTGAATGAAATATACGTCGTTAGATTCGTCTTGATGGCGCGAGTGTCACTGGCTACATAAAAAAAACAAAGATAATTGCTGGTTTTGGGGGCCAAATCGTGGATTTGAAAAATAAAAAAAAAAACATTACCATCGAGTAGGGTATCAAAATGAAGGGTTTTAAAAGGAGATTACCTCTATTAATTTTTAAGAAAAAAAAAAAGTAGATTACAAAAACATATGACACCTATATGTTTAAAATAAATTCAAAGTAACAAATTCTATAAACAGACACAAAAGTTGAATCAACTGCGAAGTATTTTATGCGACCAAAGAAACAACAAACACTAAAGAACTAAAAAGTTAGAAATAAAAAAAGCAGTTAAAAAACTAAAAAACCCGACTGAAAAGACTGAAAAGCAAAAAACAAGCACATTTTAAATTAAGCAAAACTTGGAAGCAGCCGGGGTTCATTTTAATATTAAATTATGAAATGAAAATAGAATGAACCCCGCCTGCTTCCAAGTTTTGTTTAATTTAAAATGTGCTTGTTTTTTGCTTTTCAGTCTTTCCAGTCGGGTTTTCTAGTTTTTTGACTACTTTTTTTTAATAAATACTTTGTTTATCGTAATATGGCTATTATTTTCTCACAGTAGGTGTAAAAAGTAGAGTATCCTCCTCTGGGCTAAAGGTGTTTTTGCCTTGGGCTAGCTTGAATCCCTCGCTGCATTCAGGATTCTTGTATTAACTCCCTCGCTTCACTCGTGAGTTAAACTCTTAACTCCCTCCTTGCGCTCGGGAGTTAAATTCCGAATCCGTCATTGCGCTCGAGATTCAATATGACGCCCGTGACATAAGACACAACTTTAGCCCCTTGGTGCATAATCTACTATTATACTAGGTGTTGCCAGCGGCTTTGCCTGCTACAACTCGATAATTATTCCACGGGAAGATAAAATCAGGACAATATGTGTTAATCGAGGTTATGAACTATCTGCGTACCAAATTTTATCCAAATCCGTTCAGTAGTTTTTGCGTGAAAGAGTAAGAAACATCCATCCATCCATTCATACACACATACTTGCAAACTTTCGGCGTTTGTAATATTAAGTAGGATTATAATTGGCCATGACTTGATTTATTTTTTTTTAATTTTTTTTTACAAAATATAGACCATTTCAAGGAACTTATTTGCTTATTTTATTTTTTTAGGGGTTGTACATTTTTTTAGGATTTTTTAAATTCGAGATGCTCTCAATATCACTATGAGGCTGTATGTAGTGCGGTGTTGTGCCACTGACAAATTAAAAAAGAATACAATGTCAATCTAAATCCAGTGACATATCCTTGACAGTTGAGATTGATACAGTGATTCAAGAGGAAGGTTTTTAAGTATAATACATGCATAATATAGTAGAGACTAGAGAAAAACACCTGTGCGAAGCCGGGGCGGGTCGCTAGTATATATTATAAGTTCATTGATGACAAGAGATAAACCAATCTTATATAAATCAAAACAATGATTATAGAATACTTACATTAGAGCCTTTGCTCCTCGTATTTCCGCTATATTGTGTTGAGTGGACAACATCATACAGTGTGATTCTTTATAATGTGCACATATCGAAATGGGGGAATCTATGCTTAATTTTATCGACGGAAAAATTATTTAAAAAAATCTAAATATTTTTTAATATTTTATATGGAATTTTTAAAAATTTTGTCTGCTACTGTGACCCCAGTGTAAACAAAACGGTGTAACTTTTAAACTAAATTATCTATCGCGATGAAACAAACTCCATAATGATTGGAAGCAATTAGGCGTCCTCGTAAAATGAAAATTGTGGAAAAAAACTACCCTCAATTGAAAATAAACACGTTTTTTGATCAAAAAAACTTTTTTTTTTTCATAACTTTTTACATAAAATTGTTTCATCGCGATAGATAATTTAGTTTAAAAGTTACACCGTTTTGTTTACATTGGGGTCACAACAGCGGACAACATTTTTGAAAATTCCATAAAAAATATTTAGATTTTTTTAAATATTTTTTCCATCGATAAAATTAAGCATAGATTCCCTCATTTCGATATGTGCCCATTATAAAGAATCACACTGTATACTTAACAATCATAGCATTATTGACCGTAGGTATGTTACGGGAATCCGCCTTAGTATAATTTAAAGAAGCCATTACAACAATTCACAATATTTCACAAAAACAAACTTCAACAAAGCTGGCTAAACATAACCTACAAAATGTTGATATTGACAGTCTCGCAACCGAATGTTTTTTTTTTCAAGATATGATAGAATGACAAAGGAATGTTCTATTATGCTTTGTTGGAGGGTCTGAAAGGTCAAATGAAAGTCATTCGTTAAAACACCTATAACTTTTGAAATAGTATGTATTTTTCAACACTGGTAACAGGCATGAATTCACCTAAGCTAACCCTCGAAATGGTTTTAAGACAGCGCTTGAAAAAAAAATTAGGCATGCCCAATTGCTAGACGATGTAATTAGGTTATGATAATGTTTTTGCTATGTTAATTAGAAACTGCTTTCTACTCGTGCAATGTGAACTTTAACCCTTTCTCTAACTAATTACGAGATTAAAATCAAATTTCTTACGCATGAGTTCAAATAACCATAACGTGCCAGCGACGTGTCCGAAACGTGGACACAAGCAAAAATAATCCAACCAACCAATAGGGTGGGTAGTTGACTGACTAAAAAATATGATTCTGTTTAGTCCGTCCGTCAGTTAGATTATCGAAAAATATTGGATACGTGTTTTTGTTTTATCAAACATGTTGAAAATAAAACATGACAAAGATCATCAGTGGGAGCTTGTGACGTCACTTTTTGGTAAAAAATGTACGGAACTATGACTTCACGTTCGAAGCACTGTATCGTCTTCATTATTTGTTTAGGTGCGTGAATAAGGAAAACAGTGACCAATATTTTTTTGGAAATCTATCTGACGGACTACCTAATTAGATTATTTTTGTCAACTAACCTTTTAAAATTTCAATGACATGGGTAGAAAGGAGGTGACTGCCGAGGTGACGAGTAAAGAAAAGTATGGAAGTAGACATTGCGTAGACCCTTAATAAATTGGGATAAGAAGAGAATAAGAGAATCATGATGTTGTGTCATGTCTCTTTAAGTATTGCCTTTTATATTTTTGTTAAACAAATTTCTTATCATACTTACTGCTTGAACACACCAAGATATAAAAATTACATTTTTAACGCTCTTGCGATAACAGGTGGATAACTAACGTCATTGCATGGTAGGCCAACTGATCATTGAAAACGAAGCTCGTTTTAATCATACATTAAGTGTCGCCTGCCTTGTGTAAGTAAAGCAGACATTACGCTCGTTTTACGCTTGAGCAAGACATACCTAATACCCATCCGGCCTGTCCAATATATCTGGTTTCATCGAAACAAAAGACAGAATTATTGACAGAAACTGCAGCAGAAATTATTAATCACGTATTGTCTTCATGGTATATGCAGACACTTAGCGAGATGAATTGAGAGTCTTATTATCGGGATGTGGATATAAATAGATATTAATTTATTTACTAATACATTATCTGTTTGTTACGTCAGTTTTCTCAATGAAATTGTTATTAGATACGCACGTTTAAGTGTACGTTGTTTTATTGTGGTATCGCTGTTTTACGTAATCCACTATAGTTGAGGAATTGAATAAATATTTTCAAAAGATTTATTCGATTTCAAGTCAGTCAGTCACTAAGAAAGTAGATTTAAATACAATTTATTTAAAAAAAAACGTAGTAGTACCCCTTTATTTTTTATTTATTTGTTTTGCCTCGTTGATCTAGTGATCACAAGCGCGACTGCTAAGCATGAGATCCTGGATTGGAATCCCAGATCGGGCTAAGTGCTCTCGCTCTTGGGCAGAGCAAAAGGGAGTGTCGGACTTCTACTGACTAAAAACCATGGCACCCATGTTCCTTTCTAGCTCTAAATGTCAAGGCCGCGGTATCTCTTACAACATCCCGCGGCCGGGTACATCTCGCTGAAACTTCAATTGCTTCAATCTCTAATAGACCTATGAATGCAACGAAATTAAATTACATTCATAATTCTAAAGCGATACATAGCAGTTGAAGCTCGGTTTCCATGCAAATATAAATTGCCTGCGACCCTGTTTACTAACAGTTGTCTGAATTAGACCTTGCTTGTAATAACTACTACTACTTACTTTATTAATATAGTTTCTTTGTATTATAACTATGTTATTTCTGTTTGAAACTACAGAATGCCCAAGTATAATGTAGGACAAAATCTGTTCTGTGACATAATAAAACAATTATGAAAGTAATCAAAGGCGCTTGAATGGCATTCTAACGATACAGGATAAACAAAAGTGCAAATACTTCTTTACTGCAATGATATTACCTTCAATGTTTTCCTCAATGGTAACATACATCTGTGAGCTATAATTTCGCTACAGTGGCTTACTCACGTGATTAGTCATCAATGCAATACATTATTTCTTATCGTTAGGATTGCAGTTTTATTTGTTGTACAGTATTTTGTAATGCATAAATTGTACAAACTAATCTGTCTTCAAAACCCAGTGTTTACATTACTACTTTTCCACATTTTTTGTAGCGAGTATGTTATCAAGACAAGTTTTCTTAAACAACTATTCTTTCCAGCTTGTATTTGGTCGAGACGTGGTAATGTACTCGTATGAGCAAGCATTTTGGGAGAATGCATCGTTATACGTTGTGTAAACGCGAGGAAATAACGAACGCATATTGTTGCTCGTTTCATTGTTACGCGATTGAATTTCTTGCAAATGCAAAGTGAACTGTAGACATCATAATTATAATTGATTTTATTGGGCAGTTTTGGGGAAACGTTTTAAAATCGTTTTAACATCACACCAGAACCCCTAGAGGCGACCAAAAAGCGAAACGACAGGGCATTGCTTATTATAATCAACTTGTAATGTGCCCACTGCTGAGACACAGGCTTCCTCTTTATGAGAGGGACTGGGCTAATAATCCACCACGCGGGCCCAATACGGGTTGGTAGATGTCACATCTTCTGTCAGTCTTCCAATTTTTGTTTCTAGGACATGCCTTCAATTCCTCACCTTTTCGACCGATTTGAGAGCAGTGGTGATGAGATAAATTACATAAAGTAATGCGCGCCTGCGTGGGTTCGAACTCATGACTATGTAGCTTGTTCTTTATATTTTAAAATGTCAATTTATCCAACAGGCCGGAGTATACGACCCCAACCGCGTCCTCGGAGTCACCACACTCGACGTCGTCCGTGCGTGTGCCTTCATCGGTGCCATCAACGGCGTAGACCCCCGCTCCGTGTCCATCCCCGTCATCGGGGGTCACTCCGGGGTCACCATCATTCCCCTGCTGTCCCAGAGTAACCCTAAGCCCAAGCTCAGTGACCAGGCCAAGATTGAGGCTCTTACTAAGAGGATCCAGGAAGCCGGTACTGAGGTTAGTATCAGTTGACAAGTTAATACATCATCGTCGTCTGTAGATGTTACGTTTTAACATGGCAATAGTGCTCATTGACATTTTTCTAATAGCCTTTCATTGTATAGCCTTTCTATTATCATGCTTAAAACATTAGTAAGTGCCCCCTATTTCGAAACATTTTTAAATGTTTAAGTAACCTCCTTTTTTGAAGTCGGTTAAAAATTGTCTGTACAACAACGAATGAATGTTGTTGAACTGTCAGTTTCTTCTTGTTTTCTGACAGACTTACAGACTTTGCAATTCATTGTTCGAATTAAGAATATTTGTACAGTATTTTGTAATATTTTAACTCTTGCTAATTGACTTTCTCTCAATATCATAAACTTTTTGCCTCCGTAGGTGGTGAAGGCCAAGGCTGGTGGTGGTTCAGCCACCCTTTCCATGGCGTGGGCGGGCGCCAGGCTCACCAACGCTATCCTCAGGGGACTAAACGTAAGTACCATTATTTTACTACTTTTCATTATTTTGTTTACCCTTAACGCTCTCACTACTGGGCCAAGGTAATTAAAACAACCATGCCTTACAATAGTTCCAATAATACATTGGTATTTCAGCTATGGTTGTTGAACAATTTTAAGAGAAGAAAAGACTAAGCGTGAGATAGACGTCTAGAAATAATATAATGTTGTACATGGGTATTTTGGCGCGTGAATTTAATCGTATGTCGCAATCATGTATCTTGTTTATTTCAAAATAATTTCCACAGACAATGTTTATCCCCCTGTCAACGTCATTCAAACGTCAAAATAACCATGCAACACTGTAATAACGCAGTAATGAATGTATTTAGGGCAAATTATAATCCGTTCATCCTGAAAAAACTGTAACCGTTTAACACTAAATTTTATGTTTTCTAGGGCGAGAGCAACGTTGTAGAATGCGCCTACATCAAGTCGAGCCTCACTGAAGCCGCCTACTTCGCAAACCCCGTACAGTTCGGAAAGAACGGAGTGGAGAAGAACCTGGGCTACGGCAAACTGAACTCCTACGAAGAGGCCCTACTCAAGGAAGCCCTCCCTGAACTCAAGAAGAACATCACCACCGGAGAGAAATTCGTCAATAAGTAAACACCTTTACATTGTAGAGGTCGGGCCTAAGCAATAAGTTGACAGTGAGGAAGTTATGTGAAGCAACCAATGGGATATGAGTATTAATGTTCTGTGACGGAATGATAGTGCTAAACATCTTGGATTTTTTTGCGAACTGTCAATGTCAATTAATGTGACAGTTCGAAAGTTCGAAAAGAGTTGCCATGTCTTCGATATGTGGGAAGTATTTTAGAAAACTGTTAAATCTTTTTTACAGCCCTAAAGGTGGCGGCAGTAGTGCTAGTGGTGGTTGTCAACATGTTAAAAGGACCTGTAAATGAATTGAATTTATACGGAAAAGAAATAACAGACTTGGTGCAAACAAACAGCTATCTGTTGCAAACAATCAGGATTCAAGGAGAGGTTATTATTGTATATTTTTTATTTGAAGTCAGTAGTAATCATGATTATTTGGAATAGTTACTGAAGTTGTTAGTTTGCTAGTTCTCACATAACATTCTCACCTATAGTATAATTATATAAACTGTAGCTTAGGTGCTGGTATTCTCAGTATACTCTGAAAAACAGTACTTAATATAGCTGCACATTGTATAAACTAAAGTTATGCTATTCTAGTAATAGTAAGCTTCACCAAACAGTATCAGTAAAGTAAGATGTATTACGGCCCGATCGACAGTAGAAAATGTATGTTGAAATATTATATTTATTACGACCTAGATCTATACATTAATGTATTTTGCCAAAAATCACTTTTTGAAGTGCATTTTGTATTTAAACCATGTTATATTCAGAAGCTACATTGTGTTACAGGCAAGTGTTAAGTTTAGAAATGTCAAGTATTTGTTGAACTTCAATCACTCACCCAAAGAAATGGAAGTATGGAAGTACTGTGTAAATATTGTGATGTGTGTTATGTTATGTTGGTAATTAAATTACTACGGTATGATAAACAAGTGTTTTATTTTATACATTTAATATGGTCGATTACTACAGTCCTTTTCCGATATTTTCCCTCTGCACTTCTGCAGCAACCGTGTTGTAACGAGAATGAACGAGCACTGATTGAATGGCAGACTTTTCAGTTGCAGCATTGTAAAGTCGGAACAGTTATTACTCTTCAGCGAATCTCTTCATGTGACTCGCACCCCTCCGGACGCCCTCTTACGGAGAAGAGGCCTGTGACCCCACCAGTAGAAATATACATAGGATGATCTCCTCATGCGGGTGAACTGTTCCAGGCAGCGCCAACTGTTTACACAAATTCACACTATTCAGAAAATTAACACAAAAAACAATTCCACGATTTCTACTGTACTCCACTTTCGTCTGCCCCAACGATTGTCAATTCAGAATCAGAAACGAATAAGCCAAATTACTATTTAGAACTGGCATAGATGGAAAGAGATGAGAAAATAGAACATGACGCTGAGAATGTAAAGTGATGAAAGTCCGTGTCTTCCGCCGTATCCCAGTAGTTCCATTCTCTAGTTCCATTAAAGTACACCATTGTTTTCGTTTTACGTAAACTCGCAGAAAACGAGACTTACAGCAGGGTTTTTCTTCCATATCGCATTTATCTTGACCACTGTCTTACCAATGACGCAACATATTATTGTAAATGCGCAAATGTGTGCCATTTTCATATATCTCGATGTATATTTCCACCATGAGAAGCACTAGATATGCTGAGAACACAGTCACTCCAGTCCAGGTCCTGGCTTTAGGATTACTATAACAAAACCTAGGACTTTTCTCCATAGTCGCTTGAAAACCTATATTTTGATACGAACTTCAATTTTGGCACTGAATCAACACGGGATTGTTTATTTTTAGAGATCTAATTGGAGTTTTAACACTTTAAATGTATAAAACTATCATTTAACACAGAAAACTGCTTTGCTTCTGTCGCTTATGAATTCTACCCCTTTTCAGTTTTGTATAAGTTGACGGAGTCACTTATTCTCATCTCTGTATGAATACACAAACAGAACCTATGATGCAATGGCAAACGACGAGCCCTGTAGTAATACACCAAAACAACCTAACCTATCTGAGGACTGGCTCGCTTTACTCGTCTTAGAGGCAGGGCAGCAGACAAGCGTCCCCCCCGAAATTCCCCCGGGCACCTAAGATAAGTCCACCTATCCGAAGCAGAATACTCAAATTTTCTCTCTTGCTTTGCATCTTGTGGTTTCTCAATTCTGCCAAGTTGACAGAGTTCCTCCTACTCTCATTTCTCTAAAAGAAAACTTAACTTCCATAAGGGGAGTAGTTGAGGTGTCTCGGGGTGTGTGAACCACCCAATCTTTTGGCTGGGACTGCGCTTGACCTAACCTAAATTAAAATGGCATTGCTGATATAAATTATACAATCCAAAATGTTATATGCAAATCAGCTAAGTAGGTTCGATAGGTAAAACCACTTTTACAACATTTGTTTTTATTCGGAATATCATTATATTATTAAGTCAAATTAAATGCTGGATATAAATTAGTAATGGCTTCCACAAAGCGGCAAGGGTGTTGTGTAATTAGAATAAACTCTATTTAATTACACCAGAACGGATTTAATGATACAGAGAGAAATAAAAACATAATTAAATATTAACTGTGACACAATAATAACACAAACGAAGAATAGTTTTTATTAAGAGTTAGCGCACACAAAAAATAAACGTATAGGTACCACGACTCTTTTTTACCCGACTGCGGCGAATTTCAAAAAGAGGGAGAGAGATTATTTAACAAAACTGAAGTACCTGTACCTTCAGTTTTCACCGTCTTCTTCTTCGTGTCGATGATTCCCATAGTGACATACTTATCATCACGCCGCCCGCCTCGAAGGGTTAGACAGAAGTGTACGCACATTTCGCACAGTTGTGACAGTCCCATGTAATAGGGGGCGAGCCTAATGTCATAAATCGGGCACACATTCAGAGTCCTGCTGTGGCTGCTATTGAGAAATTATTTCGAGCACAACTCTGCCACATCGACGGCGTGGCGGAGTTCTGGTGAATCAGTGTAGTAGGTGTAAGGTGAGCAATCGTTTAAGATGAGACTCCACAATCGTAATCTGCTTCATCGGTATGGGACCCCCGCCGGACCAAGTTGTACCTACCTACCTGCAGCGGCTCACCTATCTAGCTCAAAGTCAGTTTAGAGTCTTCCAGATTGGCCATGCTAGTTGGTGGCCAGCTGGGAGCTTTTCTACACACTCAACATTATAAACCGTGAGGTGGATGTCTGTCTGAGTAGCCACAACTTCTTAAACCCTTGTTGTCGCTAGTACAGTAGTCGACCTTTTTTTTTGGTGGGTGGAAAATCATCAAATAACCCCTCCCGCTCTTGGGCAGAGCGAAAGGGAGTGTCAGACTTCTACTGACTAAAAACCACTCAAGGTCCTTCTTAGCCCTGTATGTCGAGGCCGCGGTATCTTTTGTGAACAACCCGCAGCTAGCACATTACTCGTCGTGCACAGGCCCGCGTCTACGGTGGCCGGAAGCCATCACGAAGCCCGGAGGGTCTCCCGCGGTGGCTGGGACGAGAGGTTCCCTCTCACGTTCCGCCGCCACCTTCTTCGCTAGCATCACTGCTTTATAGAAGGAGGCGACGGCGTCCCATTCCTCCTCGCCCCGGACCATGGCTTGCACCAAGATTATTCGACCTAATTAAGGAAGGTATTCCGACTTTTCAGCCCGCTTCGCGACGTCTCCGCGTTTAAAAAGAGGGTAACGTTTATCTGTAATAATCTGTCTCTCGTTTTAAATACTTTTAGAAGAGCAGGGCACCTCTTTTCAGACCCCAGGGGGAGCCACTCGTGCGAGTGAATGTAATGCAGCTTGGTGGTGTTGGTTTTAGCCAGGCAATGATAATTTTGCATGTTTTCGTTAAGTGCTGTAGGTTCCTCGGGCAAATGTGGATGTGAATGTAAATTAGCCAATCGAGAAGCAGAGAGCCATAATGCCAAACCTTACGTCACGTCAATATTGGAACTGTGACTAAGAACAAAGAAATCAGTGTGTGCGCCGACTCGAATGCAAAGTAATAGGCGTATAATTTTCAGAAGGGTTGGTATTTTTCTCACACAGTCTATGTAATTAAGAAAATTATTAGACATAGTGTACCACTACAGTCTGATATTAGACAATGAGAAATCGCGCTCCGAGGCAGAATGACTTCTTTGTTCAGAAAATGTTTTAAGAGAAAATCTAAGCAAAGGGTTAATGAAAAAGTAGGCATTATTAAATTTGTTACATCAATATGATCTAATTACTTCATTACCGTTTGCAAGCACTTTGCTAATTATCTGCAGTGGACGGTTTAATCGCTTGCTTTTCATAAAAATTGAACTTTGGTTTCAGCACATAGGACAAAACTGTGCTGCGAGATGTCATTAAAATGTTTTTTGGTGAAACTATGAAGCTTTAAGCTCTTCGCTTAGACCTTCAGCTAAACTACTTCTAAACAATGACGTTTTGTGACTGTTTTTATCTAGGTGTATGACAAGAGTGACTATGATAAATCATACTCGTCGACGAAGAAGGTGCTAGGATGGGTGGCCATCCGCATGACGCACAGCATATCCGAGACAAGAACGTATGTATTTAGCTAAATTAATGCTTTAAAGAAGTTTGTGAATACTTTAGTAACACGTCTCAGTAGATCCACAAAATAAAATATATTTTTGCATTTTTATTACAATCGATTAGGTACCTACCTAAGTAAATAATAAATAAATAAAAACATAATTTTCATACGTATTCTGACACTAGCAAATGGTGGGACATGTTCTACTGGTTCGAGCTGGCGAACCTGTTCCTGGCGGGTCCATCGGAGCTGGTCTGCATGTCGGTGACGGCGTATGAGGCGCAGACCTTCCTCGACTCTATCAAAGTGTTTCGCATGATGCCCTGCTTCGGATGCGTCGTGTTATGTACGTACCTTCACCATTTAGTTTACGCAAGAATTTATTGTATCTACTTAATGATCTACATCACGCCTGTAGGAAGTCCCCGAAGGACTGTACAACATCCATTTCCGCCCGTAATTGGGGGCTACCCTGTCGTCATCAATGGTGATGAAGGAAAAGGCTGCGCATATTGTACCTACATAATCATCATCATCATCATCATCATCATCATCAACCTATTTCCAACGGGTAGGTATTTAAAAGCACTTTAAAAGACGACAATCAGTGGTCTAGTAGGTTATTACCATCACAAACGAAACACCACTGAGCTTATATGAGCTGACTTTTGTAACCAAACGCTATGTACAGATACCAGCTTACTAAGCTACCCGAAACTGTCAAATGCTTGGAATATTCCCAATAAACCTTGGACCACCAAAATACCAATAAAGTTCGAAATATATTTAAGAAATGTATGCTTCGTATGCTGGCGTCTGCGCATCATGAATTGAATTGATCACAGCGATATTCAAGTCCATCAAGATGGTGATCCACCGTCCCGTATACGAGAACCTGACGAACGAGCTGCGCGACATGTGGCCGGAGGGCGAGGTGTCTGATGAAGAGCACGAGATTATCAAGGGAGCGTTCAAGCAGCTCAACATAATAGTTAAAGGTTGGTCTATCCATGTTTAGGGTTCCGTACGTCGAAAGGAAAAAAAGAAACCCTTATAGGATCATTTTGTTGTCCGTCCGTCCGTCCGTCTCTCTGTAAAAAACCCTAAACTAACCTAATTACTTAACCTACTGCCATGCTTTTCTAGGACTGAACTGCCTGCAGAGTACGTTTTGGCATAGCTCACAGTGAGCAATTGAACGCCACGCTGCAGCTGTACGTTGCTCCTTATTTATTTACAGTATTTCGTAGAGCGGGTCATCATCAGCTGCTGCATAAGTAGGGAAAGTCCAGTTAGACTGAAAACGTTCCAGTTTAACTGGATACAGCTGAATAGGTCTATTTTAAATGGAGCGGCTGCTTAGTTGACTTCCACAACCCGGTTAGCGGTGGTAAGCAGTATTACCACCGCTGTGCCCCGAAAGTCTGACAATCAGTGTTGTCAGACTTTTGGGGGCACTCATTACCTATAACGACTGTCAGAGATACACTACAAACGTCAGGGTATAGAATCCTCCTACTTGTTCTCAGGTTACTATTGGTGCAACAACGCTCTGCTGGTCAGCTTCCTGTCTCCGCCTTTCTTCCTCACTGTCGCGCGCTACTTCGGCTACAACTCGCCCATGACCTTGCACTTCTTGTACTGGTTACCCTTCGACCCCTACCAGCCCACTTACTATGAGATCATGCTGGTTGTGCAGACGTGGCACGGTAAAGTTTAATTTTTAATCATTTATAGTCAAGTCCGCTAAACAATGTTCGGGAAGGTGCGCAATGCTGTATCCTGCTCGGTTCGAATATAGCGCAGTATCGAAAGATGAGGCTTTCCCCAAAATTATAATAACTGACTCCTTTCCGTCATTTTGGAATTATAACACCTACACGCCACCTACAGCACACCTACGTCCAGGTACATACAGGTAACAGGTATATTTATGGTCTGGAAGGGAAATGTTATAGCGTCGTTCGTTCTTCTACATACTACATAGGAACCTACTACGCCATGCAATGGCCAGCTTGTTTTTGACTGAATCTACTACTAATCCAAAAGTGCTAATTGTTAAATTTAAACAAACCTTTAACTTAAATAGTTAAAGGTTTAGTTCTTGTAGCTAACCGAATGGCCTATATCGAATACTGCGTGGCCTTAGTCTGGATCGCTTCTAGGAACTCACTAAGCCCACACTTCTCAAATAAACTGGTGTTTACGTTGGTTGCCAGCGCTGGTGGTGATCTGGTTCAATGTGGCGTGGGACATGCTGTTCTGTTTGTACTTATGCCACATCACCACACAGTTCGACCTGCTGTCGCGGCGCGTGCGCAGGCTGTTCAACGTCACTGTTGACCAGCAGCTCGTCCGGTCTTATCCGATGGGTTAGTAGATGATGAAGACATTTATAATATAATTCTGTATTTTGAAGCAGTTGCAGCGTACTTAGTGTGTAGAATACTCAGAATCACTCACATTACGCAGTTTTTTTTTGTCAAGCAAGTCTTTCTGGGCGTACATTCACATTCGATCAGATGCTACTGAACAATACCTGAGTTCAGCATAACAATACTTTACTGATTAGATGCCTCTAAACAGTGACAGCCTAGTGGCGTGGTCGTCGGACTGCCAAGTCCTGTCTCAACTCAAGTTCGGACCCAAAACACGCACCTGTGATTGTTCGGATTCCCGTGCGTTTTGTGTGATTATCACTTGCTACGCTGATGGAAAATCTCGTGAGTTTTTCGACGGCATGTGGCTTTACATGCCTTCGAAAAACTCACGAGATTTTACACTTAGACCCCATTGGCGATGGCGACATGGAAAATCTATCACCAAGTTAGGCACTATAACCTCACGATAAGGAAAAGAAATAGCATAACACCATGAGCGAGTTAGCAACCTCTAAAGCCGTGTACGAGTAGCTGCAGTCTGCTGCAGTTAATTGCTAGTGTAAAGAATGATAATTTCTCTGTCTGCGTAAGTACCCCTTTTAGGACTTCAAGTGCTATGGTCTCATGATGTTTTCTTCTGTAGTGCTTTTACATGGTTTACTCTTGTTATTGTTTACAGCTTCAGTCAGCGAAGAGATGCTCCGAACAGAGGGCGTGAGAGTGAGGACTACCGGAGACAATTGGGAGGAGCGGCAGCAGACAGATATCAGAGAGATTGTTAATAGACATCATGCGTTAATAAGGTAGTTGTAATAGGGTATTTAAAAAAAAATCTAATTAGTCCGTCTGTTAGATTATCGAAAAATATTGTAAAAGTACGAGTTTTTTGTTTTATCAAATTAATAAAAATTTACGAAAATAAAACGTGTCAAAGATCAATAGTGAGGCTGGTTGCGACGTCACTTTCTGGGTAAAAAAGTACTTATCTTGTGATGACACACGACTTGACACGACTTTTCGAAGCACTAGGCTGTAGGTAACGTCTTCATCTTTTGTTTACGTGAAATAAGACTACTACGGACTCATTACATTTTTTTGGCAGGCTAGTGTCCGCAACTACATGTCCAAAGCGCGTATTTTGTGTTCTAGAAAGATTTACGAATAGTTCTATATATTAAGTGTTGAACAGAGGCCGGAACAGGTACCTATATAAACTTGAAAGAAGTAAGTAGGTATCGTATAAAGATATCTCCTTCCCCTAATTTAACAGTTTTGGTTACCTTTCATCATCATCATCTGTCTTACCTTTTCCCACCTATGTCGGGGTCGGTTTTTAGTACAATCGGATGCAGTTGAATATCAGCAGTACTTTTGAATTTTAAATGGAGCGACTGCATAACTGGCCACCACAACCCTTTTTTTGTTATCGTTATTGTTACTTAAATATATTCTAGAATTTTATAGGGAGGTATTTTACAAAAGTTGGGTATTTATTTCCATACATCGATTAACACACACACACACACACACACAGATTGTTACATATGCTACAACAATCAAAAGTTAACTACACTCGCCAGGAATTATCTGATCTACCCAAGTCTTAATGATGCAAGTTTTCTTTCAAAACCTTTTTGGAAACCTTTTCGAAATGACTTATCAATATGTTGGCAATTTAAAGAACCAACCAAGCTCATTTAATGTTACCCAGGTTGACCGGCGACGTGGAGAAGATGTTCAGTCTGGCGTTACTGATCAACTTCATGAACAGCTCCATCATCATTTGCTTCTGTGGATTCTGTTGCGTGGTTAGTGTTACCTGGGCATTATCTTTTCTCTTTTATCTCGTGTTTTGTAGGTTTGTGACTAATCTTGTTGATATCTTCGTACTTAATAGGTGGAGCCCTGTGTCATTCTTGTGTATTCCTGATAGATAGGTTCATAATAGACTGGAGGATTGGGCTGGTCTATTAAGATATAAAGGGTGTAAAAGTACCCTTTACGAAGCCGAAAGTCACTTTTATTTATTTATTTATTAAAACTTTATGCACAAGTAATGAAACCGTACAAAGGCGGACTTAATGCCTTGGGCATTTTCTACCAGTCTACCTTAGGGTGATGCAGAGACATTACACAGTAGGTACATAACAGAAACAAAAATTAGAAAATATATATACCTAACTTATAAAAATAAATACATACATACATATATACATAAAATATTTAAATTTTTGAAAGATAACAAGAAAAACTTTAACAACTTAGTTGTGAGACGAAGCTGCCAACTTCTTGCGAATGTGCTCGCGAGCTTTCATTTTGAAAGTGAACTGACCGTTTACTGTCCTGATCTCCTTAGGGAGTTCATTCCAGAGGAAGACCGCCTGGACAAAGAAGGACGATTTTATAAAGTCAGAGCGATGAGAAGGACAACGTAGAAGACGATTATTAGCGGAGCGAAGAGTATTGCTGTGAGCAGTGCATAAATATTGGGATGAGATTCAAAGGGAAGTGAGGTAAGAAGGACAAGCAGAAGGGCAAACAGGGTTGTCAAAGCCCTCAAAGCTCTGCGCTCTCGGATAGGTAACCACTTTAATAGCGATCGCTGTTCAGACACATGATCGTACTTGCGAAGATTGAAGATGAATCGAATGCAGTTATTTAGAAGTCGGTCAAGTTTATTGAGGAGATCTGCATTCAGGTCATAGTAGCACATATCACCATAGTCAATAATGGGGAAGATTAGGGACTGTACAAGCATTGCCTTGATGTGAGCTGGGAGTACATTTTTCAACCGGTAGAGAGACCGCAACGTTCCGGTGACTTTCTTGCTCACAATCGCGACCTGTTTACGCCAGTCAAGACAGGTGTCAACATGCAAACCCAGATCCTTGACATCAGACCTAAACGGGATCACCGCGCCGTCAAAGGTAACCGGTGGCACCGCTAAGCCATTTAGCCTCCTTAAATTATGGGGGCTCCCAACAATGATGGCTTGACATTTGGCAGGGTTAACCGCCACCCCGAAACGATCAGACCAGCCCTTGACGGCACGCAAATCCCGGTTCAGCTCCTCAATCGCACCAGATAAGCCGTCAACACCCGCCCGACAGTAAAGCTGTAAGTCGTCAGCGTAAAGATGATACGCACACTGAAACTCGGCAGTTATAAGATCTATAAAGATAGAAAACAAAAGTGGGGATAAAATGCCGCCTTGAGGGACGCCAGTTTCTAGATCACACCAGCTGGAGTTGGAGTCTCCAGCAAGAACTGATTGTTGACGCCCCCGAAGATAGGAAGAAAACCATGCCAGGGCCTCGGGAGAGACCATGCGATAGGCAAGGATGGATAGCAGGACATCGTGACTGACGGTATTAAAAGCATTTGAGAAATCGATCAACACCAAAACCGTAACTTTGGTGTCTTCCATTCCCCGCCTTATATCGTCAGTCACTTTAAGGAGAGCCGAAACTGTACTATGCCCGGGCCTAAACCCGGATTGAAATGGACTGATGAGGGAGTTTTTGTGGATGAAATTGGAGAACTGTTTATGTACACAAGCCTCAAGTACTTTGGATAGAAAGGGAAGGATGGAAATTGGACGAAAGTGGCTGAGAAGAGTGGGATTAGGAAGAAGAGTGGCTTTAGATAGTGGTCGAACATGGGCTTTCCGCCACACGGAAGGGAAAACACCGGAGTAAAGGAAAAAGTTTACAATATGGGAAATCGCAGGAAGGAGCTGATCAACCTCTGTCACGATCATGTGTCGACTGATGTTATCGCAACCAACAGCTTTGGATTTAATGGAAAGGATAATCTTTTTGATCTCTCCCGGGTCGACTGGGGTGAAGGCAAAAGGAGCAATATTAGGTCGCGTCAGACCACGAACATACCTGGAAACCTCTTAGTTAAGAGATATTGGAGGACAAAGTTCTGTTTTTTTTTTATATCAGTTCGTTAGTTGTCACCATGACCCGTTTACTATTCAAAGCATCCATTAGTTAGAGTCTCTGAACTGAATGTGGCGCACATTAAGTTTTACCGTAACACCTTTTTTTTAGTGAAAGACCCCACTCCAAAAAACAAGGTGTTTCCTAGCAATATTTTTTGCGTAGAGTTACTTAGTTTGACCTACCTTATGAAAATGAGCGCAACTCTTAGTTTGATGAACACATAAAACTTGGTTGGTGACAGCTTCGTGAAGGACACATTTACAACTTGTTTATGCCATATTTACATAAGTTTCTTCTATGTATGATTGTGATTTTCTCTCTTTTTATGAGCTTTTATTTATTCAGTTAATCGAGGCATGGAACGAGGTTGCGTACAAGTCGTTCTTAGTAACGGCGCTGACGCAGACCTGGCTGCTATGCTGGTATGGTCAGAAGCTTATCGATTCTGTAAGTATTTGACCCTATTCAACAAGTATACCTACAGACTATTATAGCATTTAGATCACTTTTGACTGTCACAATGACATAAAAACAGTTCCCATACAGCCTGTCCAAAAAAAAACTAAATTTAACATGAGCCCACCCTAAGGGGTTAAAGCTTGAAAGAAATTACCCAGAAAACTCCCCAGCAGCACAGGGCTACTCCGCTTAACTTGATCCCACCTCTCTCTCTCTCTAAGGTCGATTCTCGGAACCACATAGGACAATTTCAGGGAATCTAACTTGAAAAATTCGCAAAATTATTTGAAATTTGTTTGCGACAGAGCACGCGCCTGGCAGATGCCCTGTACGAGTGTGCCTGGTACAACGGCTCCAAGCGGGCCAAGGGAGCAGTTCTGATCATGCTTCACAGGTAAACAATACAGAATTTACGTATTTGGTATTTACCCAATAAAATTGAATGATTCAGAAACCCAAGCATTATTCAATTTTATTGAAATCAATGCAATGTTTTTTTTTGTGAGTTATATAAAACAACCCTTTGTGCTATTTTCAGAGCTCAAAAGGGAGTCTACGTTACGACGCATGGGTTCTCAGTTATTTCACTGGCCAGCTACAGCACGGTAAGATCCGTTCACAAAACGATGAAATCAAGACATTTTACTGAACTATTTTTGAGGACATGCCAGTGTTGATGGCTGAAAAGTTCGAGTGGCGACCGCGAACCGGAAGACGTTCGAACCACTAGGTGGACCGATGACCTGATGAAGGTTGCGGAGATCTGCTGGATGCGAGACGCACGGAACCGGTATATGTGGCGACACTTGATGAGGTCTATGTCAAGCAGTCAACGACTTTCGGCTGAAATGATGGTGACAGTGACTACATTTATTTGTTTTTTTGCAGATAATAAAGACAGCGTGGTCTTACTTCACCCTGCTTCTCAACTTTTTCAAAGAAAAAAGCGTCGCGTAGATATCGATAGGAACTTTAGAGCTACAGTTTCATTTATGGTACTTACAGCTTGTTAGAACAGCAATTACTGCATTTAAACAGTAAATAGGCGTTAATTTTTAAGCTTCAATCACGTAAATATTTAGTAGTTGGTAATAAAAATATAGAAAACCATATAAATCTTTTATTTTAGCTTAGAATAATATGTATTAAGATAAATAAGTAACAGGTACATAGTAGAGTAAGCCACGTGGTCGCAGTTCATAAGTCAAGACTACCCTCTTTTCTCAAGGTATTTATAATGTATACTAAATATTTAATATGAAGGACCGATGTAAAGAAAATAGCCTATTAAGCTTTATCAGTTTGTAATATTCCCACTGCTGGGAGCAAGCCAGTCTTTGTGAAATAGAGTAAGTCAGGGCCCGGTGTGGGACCACGAGGTGCTGGAAGTCGTCACGTCTTAGTATTTTTGGCTGTAGGACATGTCGGTTGCCTCACTATGTGTTCCCGTTGAGAGCAATGGTGATGAAATAAATGACATCAATAACGGGAACCCACGACTTGCGATACGTAAGCCGTGGCGTAAATGTGATCACCACTGCTAACAAACAGGAAGGCTATTCGGTATACTGGCTGCTAACTGACTGGTTGCTCTTACATTTTTTGATTCAATAAGTAGATACAGCCACAAGAATAAATTCGGACGGTATAAATAAAAAACAGGCTAGATTTTCATCTTATTTTATTGATTTGTCCTCCCAGAAGTTGTTTTTTAGCTTATGTTCGGACTTACAAGGATTATTTTTTTCTTGGGCTACTTACAGTACATTACAACGTTTTATAAAGAAATCACAATGTGTTTGCGAGCGCCGCCGCCGCCGCGCCACCCATACACTCGCTCAAAGTAAATTTAATCAGTCGTTTTTTACACATAACTCGAAAACATTTACAAAAACACCGCACGCCGCTCTACTATCGCCTCAAGAGATAAATCACTTTGGGTGAGATTATTTTTTACATTGGATAAGGTAAGTCATAAAACTGACAGTTACAGGGAATATAACAGCACATATGTGTACGGGCATGGATGGCGCCAGTGGAGCGGCGCGGGTGAGTGTACACAGAAGTAAGCGCGCAGCAGCTCGGGCGCGGCGGCGGCGGGGCTCCTTCCTCTCCCGCTATATTTATATCGGTCACACGAGACCCTCCTAACTAAAAAACCAAATCAAATTTCTAATTCAACTCTTAGCTAACCTGTATAATTACAAATGCATATACATAATAACCATACACTTTTACATATGTATATAATTTATATAACTTACGCTACTCCGTTAACGTTAACGCTATATGTATAGTAAAGGGTGTAGACAGTTCCCGAGTCGAGAAGTTTCGATTTCAGTGCTCGGAGACCGTTCCGGACTTCGCTGTGGCGGCCGATATACACAAAGTTTACATAAAACGAACAAGAGAATGATATTTACAATACGAAATTAACAAATGATAAATTGAACTACGCGTAACCTAACCTAATGGATGAGGCGACAGCGAAATCCGAAGCGAAGCAATAAAAAAATGTTAACTAAGAGCGACGCGCTCCACGTCGACAGCTTAATATAACGAGGAATCTGCGAAATGCATGCCGGGGCAAGTGTCGATCATAGTCACGCGTCTATTCACAAATATACAGTTCCTAAGTGTAGCTAATATTGGACGAAGTCGCGCGGACCCCTATCCTAGTGTGGGGAGTCCCCGTCGAAGTGGCGATGGAAGACTGGATTAAACATACTTATTTATTTTATATCGTTTGAATCACCGAAACGTTCGTAATTCTGCCACTTAACAATTAGTGAGGTATTCACGTCACTCAGCGGCAGTGTTCTATCACGTAGGTTCGACTACAGTTACACGAGAAAATAATAGAAAAATGTTTGAATAACTAAATAAATAACAATTCATAATCGTATTCTCACTAATCGACAGCATTATGTTCATAAGCGTATGGTGGCCGGACGAGTGCCACTGGTTTGGTCACTGTGCGCACTATCGCTTACTACCGGACACTTAAAGCTCTCCCACAACACATGAACGGTATTTAATCCCTGCTTTACAAAACAACATATTAATATACAATTTTAGTACCATCGTCTATACTTAACACAAATAGATCCAATAGGTCAGCAGACACATAACCGAGATCACACAAAATGCACCCTTAACATGTTGATACTTGCTTACTAGTTTATTTCAATGTCTTTTGTACACCGCTGTTGGATACACGTCACTATAGTCACTTTATAACGAAAAACCTCGTACTTATTTACATAGTCTGTTAAGGTATGTATATATGAAATTAATACGACAAAATAACTGAAGATTTACGCACTTTGACGTGTATCCGTGAGTTGATCACAATGTTCACAATGTTCACAAAGTTCTCCGCTACCTATTGGGTACGTACACTGCGTGTTGGGGCACAAGTTTATCTTCATTTTGTTTATCCACTGTTGGTCTAATTCTAACCGATACTTCTTCTCTATAGTCCAGGCGTTGTCAGTTTAATGCTGGCATTTACTTCTTGATTTAAAGCCGGATCTTAATCTTCGAAAAATTATTTTTGCCCTCTCAAAAGCTTCATCAGGCTATGAATATTTTATGATGGAGTATTTTGACTTCAAACATTTTCAGTAAAGAGCATCATTGCTCGATGCTGTAGCGTAACTGATGATATCTCCTCAGCAAAGCTTCGTTCGAATGTTGAAGCTTTTTTAGCCTGAAGCATTGGTGCTCGATGCTGTAGCATCCCAAGCCAGGATCTTACATCCCGGGTCATCTTCAAGTCTCAGGAGCTCTTCAACCCAATGCCAGCTGTGCGTCGCAGGTTCCCTGGTGTGGGGCGACAGATAAGCTGCGGGGCTACCCGGTGGGGTGCGGGCGCTTGGGCAGGGCGCGTCAGTCCTCGTCTGACAGCGGCTCGTACTGTGCTGACATCAGCGGCGCCGGCTCGGGCGGGGCTGGCGGGCCCGGCGCGGGCGCTGTACTCGACGCTGGAGCGTTGCTGGATGCTGGAAATGTGGATAAATGTTACTTAATATGTCTCAGTTTCATGATTGTCGAAGGTGATGCCAAAATCTAACTTGATGATAAAAACCTAACCCGATAAAATTTGTCACATAAACAGGGGATTGAGCTAAGTCCAAATTATAGAGGTAGACATCGAAAAAATCCTGGAAATCAAATCTCATTTAACCAGGGTCTAAAAGTCCCACTAACAGAAGTAATTCGATGAAAAAGTCTCATTGGGATTCTCAATAATAGAGGTCTTTTACTTATCTAGGTCAAACTTTTACAGGTTTCAATAAAAATAAAAGAAAAACAATATAAACTCACAATCTCCCGGCGTGGTGGCGACATTAAGCGCAGAGTAAGGGTACGCATACGCCGTGGTGGGGAATGCTAGTGGCTTGGTGCGCTCGTCGGCGTCACTGCGCATGACCTCCACGATGCGGTTGGTGACGTAGTCGAACGCAGTCAGCACGCCGCCGCCCGGCGCGCCGCCCGCACCTGTGCTGCCCACGGACGAGCCCACGCAGCTGTAGCGACGGTTGCTGTTGTTTCTGCAATAAACGCGGATACAGTTAAATAACTATCAGGAAACTAAGTATAATGACGTCACATTATCTTAAAAGTGTTTTACATTGATGTTGGTTTTTTGATACCTATTTCATATCGTTCCCATGGCGAGTTTTTTTGCTATCATAAGATAAATGCTAGTTTCATGCAGGTAGGTATACATTTTATGAGGGTAAAATACCTATCCAATTATTACAGATAACCTTTTCCACACACAAACTCAAAAAAGCGAGTTCGTTTTAACTCATTTACAAACCATGCCAGTGATTTGAATTTGGCAGAAACAAAGAGGAGCCTGTGATCAGCAGTTCTGGTATAAATTATGAAGCTTCAAAATGCTTTAGTGTAGCAAATTGAGTTTGAAATGACGATAGAATCTAAAGAACGTAGGGTTACATACCTGTTGGCAGGATGGTTGTCAGGCGGGCTGACAGGCTCGAGGTAGGGCGCGTGTTTGGGTGCGTCGCGACGCTTCCACTCCTCGCCGCCGCCGCTCACGTAGCCCTCCGAGTTACCGACGCTGAACCTGTTACTGGACGGAGAACTAAACACATTAATCGGGAGTCCATTTGTGGCTTAGCTGCTTCAAAGATTCTGGCAAAGATCGATCGCTTTGTGTACACGTACGCACGATGTCAAATTCATAAACTTTTTGGCCAGCTCAAAGATTCGAATCTGCAAGTTGCCTCACAGCTATCTTCAGGGTGTTTCAACATGAAACGCCGAGATCAAAATAATTGATTTACAAAATAATGCGAAATGTATTTTTAATTTGTCATTTCAAAACGCGATATTTGTCTGAAGAGTTAATTTTATAGATCGAACTTTGCGCTAAGCAAGCTTTGCGCCGTAACGCTTTATAAAAAAAAAAGTTTGTGTCAAAATTACGTCCATTTTCAAATAATATGCTAATATATGTACATCCTAAGATTCAGAATACAAGTTTTAGATTTAGTTGAACACTTACTTGTGGTGCATGATAGAGGTGGTGGGACTACAGAAGTCCCTGGTGATGATGTTAGACGCTAGGTCTCCTAACTTGATGCTGGTGGTGTGTGCGGCCGCAGCCGCTGCATGTGCTGCCTCCTCACGCTCTCGCTCCGCCGGCGTTACGCCTCGGTCAGGTCGGTCCTGTGAACAACAAGATTTAGTAAGTAAAATAAGTAACGAACCACCCAGGTTGGTCGCAGCAAGAACAACCTAGGAGGGACACCTAGGAGATTCATAAATAGCTCTGCCCTGGAGTGTTAATGTTGTGCAGTTCCATAAGCAATGAGGCACAAAATATCTTGTACTGTCGTTTGTTCACCACAGGAACTGATGGACTGTATGCTACTGCAAGCTCCAAACTAGTAGTTCAGTTCTGGGCCGACACAGTTTGGATTGTCATTTACACATTAAGAAAAAGAAGTAAAGAGCAGAAAAACTGGAAGTCATGAAGAGAGGACCAACAAAATGATGCAAGCAGTACACTTACAGAAACAAAATGATGGATTGGTGGGACTTTTGGTTGTACAAACAGATTTCGGTGATGTCTACTGCTTATTTTTTGTATACTGGAGTTGATTCAAATATGTAGTACCTAAACGTTAAAGGGTACCCAAGAGAGGGTAAAGCTCTTCATCTACCTTAAAACTCATGAAAGAAGAACATAAACTCGTGCTATTTTGGCCAAAGCCTTCTGTAAAAGGTAAACATCGTGACGAAATCAATATGTCCTAGAAACAAAAATTCGAAGACCTTCTACTAGCCCGCATTGGGCCCGCTTGGTGGGTTATAGCCCATTTCCTCTAATATTGTGGAGGCCTGTGTCCCAGCAGTGGAGTAATCATAGGCTGATTATACTTCTTTAAAAATAAAGTTTTCTTACCGGGAACCTCTGATCCGAACTCTGCGAGATCTGATGCGTGATGATGGCATCGATGAGCGAGGCAGCCGTGAGCGTGCCCTCAGCGGGTCTGGGTCTGTTGTCAGCCCCGGCCGCGCCCGCCACGTTACCCACGCCCGCCACGCCCGCCACGCCTGCCACGCCGGCTGCTACGGCGGGACCCACTGATACTGATGATACTACTGGGCGCCTGGAGACGGATGTTGGGAAATTAGTTTGTTGAAAAGTAGAAATATAGTAGAAAATAAATTTTAGAGAAGACCATATTATAGACACCACTTGCAAAGAATGCACATCTCATAATTTTTAAATATCTTTAGACATATTTATGAAATTCGAAACTAAACATTACGAAAGGCCGCCATCCCCGAAAGTTTAGGTAGAGGTATTCTGATTTTTTGGAAAACAATTCTACAACAAGGTCATAGTGATTTACTTTCTTAGTCCAATCAATATTTATTTACATATTCTTATTCCCTAACATAATTTTGTATGGAGATAAATCGAGAAGAGGGGGGGGGGGGGAGTAATCGGACTGTCCTTACTATTTGAAACGTATAGTTACCCTACGAAATCACGAGGGTGTATTGCGGGGAAGCGTTTCACGGTCGCGGGAAGGGACGCAAGCTCCACTCAATCGCTCAAGGCCGCTGGCATTTATTGTCGCCTTATGTTACCCTATTGCTATCAACCGGGAATTGAACCCAGAACATCATGCAGGTGCGACTACTAGATCTACAAGGCAGTCATGAAATTAGTATGAGTTTTAATATCATACAAGACCTCATACGAAATTTCAAAAATCAAGCTTGCGTATACTCTTTTTATGTATTAGTGCCTATTCCACAATATCCGAATTGTCACTAATTACAGAATAAATTAAAAAATGGAACAGAATTTGTATGAAATTATCTGCCAAATACGTCAACAGAAACTTAGTCGTAGGTGGAGGTGGTATGTGGTAGTTGTTAATTTTCCATCCAAAAATTTTAAAAAAATAAGTCATAATTACACGAATAAAACAATAACTGAGATACATACGTGTCTTTCCTATCGATATGATGCGGTGTCTGCGCCCTGGGTTTGTTTGGCGTGCTGTACGTCACCGAGGATATCATACGCCGCTCTCCGTCCTGAGACGACACGCTCTGTGGGACAAAACATACACACATGATAACACGTGGCACAGTTACTGCCTACCTACTAACTGTATAGGGGAGGTAGAAAAGTTAAGCTGTTTTAAAATATCTGAACTGTCGTACTGTATGGATCGGAATGCTAGTCTGTAAAAAATACCGATACACTGCCGCGCTCAGAGTCGTGTAATGATTACTTAAGCCATCACTTAGTAAAGATTTTGACACTATAGTGAAGGTTTTGTATGTGAAATCTTTACTAAGTGACAGGTTAAGTAATTATTCAATATCTGAGTACGGCAGTTAAGCCTGCTTAAGAACATACTGAATAAAATATGTTTTGATTAGCAGTTGCCGCAATGATTTCTAGCCTAATAGGGATGTTAACAAAAACAATCTAATTAGTCCGTCATATAGATTACCAAAAAATGTTGCACACGTATTTTTTTACGTAAGCAAACAATGAAGACATCAGACTCTACGACATTAATATGACATTTTTTTTGCGGTCAGTGACGTTACCTACCGCCACTCAAATCTTTGATGCGTTTTATCTTCGTCAATTTTGATTGATTTGATAAAACAAAAAATACGTATCCAATATTTTTCGATAATCTAACAGACGGACTAATTAGAATCACATTTTTTAAGTCGGTAAACATCCCTATTACTGTCTCACTGATGGGCACAGACCTGTTTCTATACAGAAAGGAAACAATCCCTTTTTATTGTAGATCATCTGCCTAAACTTTTCGCAATGTTGGGGTTGGCTTGTCTAACCGGATGCAGCTGAATACCAGTATTTTACATAACGACTGCTTAACTAACCTCCCCACCTCAGATTATCAGTATCATTATCATATCAGCCCGGAATCACCTACTGCTGAGTATAGGCCCCTCCCCTTTGTTCTGTCATCTAAGTAATTGTTTCCGGCGACTTGGACGATATCGTCAACCCAACGGGGTCAGCCCTGGTTTCTTTCGCCTAACCTTGGCCACCACTCGGACAAAGTACTATTATGTACGTTATTATCGTTATTATGAATATACCCCTCGGTAAGACTGGTTGTTTCTAATGCAAATCTTTTCACAGAAATGCATCATACCTATTTTGTTTTGTTTTCGCGGATCCACTTTTTTCTTTTCGATATGTTTTAGTGAGAACCTCCTTAGGGCTCGTTTACGGAGACGCGGGGCGTCGCGCGGCGCGTGCTATTTTATTCACTTACTGAGAGGCAGGTCCACCGCAACGAACGCTGCATTTTAAACTAACAAACGAAAAATCGCTTCTCGTAAAATCGTTGTTTGAAATCGTTACCGTTTTCATACATCGTCATGTGCTTGAATTAAAAAAGCACAACGCGTCGCGCGACGCCCCGCGTCTCTGTAACTGAGGCCTTACGCAGCCTAAAACCACCTACACCTTTTCAAGTGTAGGTGGTTATTTTATGGTGTAGCCTTTGAATACTGGCCCTAAAACTAAAACCTTGTGGGTATTAACAGAAACTACATTATATATAAAAAATTGCAAGTATTGAGGTTTTAACCCCATCAAATTCCATCATCATCAGCGTATATTGTTCCCACTGCAGGGACTCAGGCCTCCTCTCTTCGAGAAGGATGGGCTATAATCCACCACGCGGGCCCATAGTGGGTTGATAGTTGTCACATGTCTTCGAATACACACATGTGACATCTAGACATGCCGGTTTCCTCACGATGTTTTCCTTCACCGTATTGAGCGTGAGTCCATCGCCATAAAATTCCCTTTTCTTGCCTAACATTTTTTTCTCATTTAGTTAGTAGTATGGGTAACCCAATACGTGAGAAGGAATATTACTGATTTATCGACAACAGTCAGTATACGTATAAACTGACCATAAGGTGCTGATGATGTCTCTCTTGTATAATTTGTTGTTGATGTTGTTGTTGCAGCTGTTGCTGGTGCTGTTGCTGTTGTTGTTGGTGCTGTTGCTGTTGTTGTTGGTGCTGTTGCTGCTGCTGCTGTTGTTGTTGTTGTTGTTGTTGTTGTTGCTGCTGATGTTGTTGTTGCTGTTGCTGCTGGTGTTGTTGCTCGGCGTGTCGCTCCATCGCATGCTATATCGTACGACTTATGTATTAATCTCAGCTTTATATTGGTTGTTAAGTCGCTGAGCAGATTATTGTATAGAAGCCTGCAGCTATGAAGAAATGTCAGCAATCAGCTAGAATATTATTTAGATCACAGTATTACTATACCAACTCGATATAACGTGTTTCATATTAATATACAGGGTGTACATGAACCTTTCACGCAAACGTCAACCAAGTATTCTGTACATCAAACTAAGTAGCCCTACGCAAAAATTTTTGCTGGGAAACGACTTTTTTTTGGGGTCAAAAATCACAATTTACGGTAAAACTCAATGTAGCACTCTTAAAACATTGTGCTAGTGGATGCTTTGAATAGTAAACGGGTCATGGAGGTTATTTAAGTAAAGTTTTAACCTGAAAAACTAGTATTTGAAAAATTTGTAGAAAATTTTCGAACTCTGACCCCTATTATCTCCGTAACTAGGGGGTTCCTAGGTATGGTCAAAAAAATAATCGCAGTGGTAGGGAGAACAAGTGCCCTTCGTTTGCGTTCAGGGTACTTTTACATCCTTTAAGCAATGATATTTTCTGTAACTATGTTGGAGACGACTTTCAGTCTAGCTAGATGCAGAATTTAAATCCATTATTTTATAGGAAGCAACAGCAACCCAATTTACTTTCAAAAAATAATTTTGACAAATAGTTAAATATCATACGTATAACATTACGTTATCTAATCAGCGTAATTAAAAAGGTTCAAGGCCAGAAACACCGAGTAAAGTCTAAAGACGTTAAAAATATCGAGTTGATTCAGTGACACCGTTCTCAAATGTGTTCTAAACTTACGATGGAGTGTTGCATATGTCGCTCGTGGATAATCTGCGCCTGATGTTGTTGTTGTTGTTGCTGACTCTGGTGTTGTTGCTGTTGTTGTTGTTGCTCCATCGCGTGCCGCTCGTGGATCGCGTGGATGGCGCGTTCGCTGTGACAATATTACATCTGTTATTAGCTGCTGGTGCATTCATAATATTTAGGCCCGCATGTAAATATGATGCTGTGATGGCCTTTTGGTCTCGTACAGGACAAAGACCGAAACGGCTGGACTGGTTCCGACGAGGTTTTTACTGGCAGGTAGCTGATATAAGAAGGAGTAACTTAGGCAACTTTTATTTTAGAAAAATAATTTAGGGTTTTATAGTATTAACTGGTTTGTGGAGGTCAGATAGGCAGTAGCTCCATGTAAAATACTGGTATTCAGCTGCATCCGGTTAGACTGGAAGCCACATAATAGTTGGGAAAAGGCTACGCAGATAATGATTTAGGTTCCGCTCAAATAAAGGAAAACCCTTTTTTTTTTTTTTTTTGGTGGGTGTAAAGTCATCGAATAACCCCTCCCGCTCTTGGGCAGAGCGAAAGGGAGTGTCAGACTTCTACTGACTAAAAACCACCCATGTTCCTTCTTCGCCCTCTATGTCGAGGCCGCGATAAGGAAGGAAAGGAAAACCCTTGAAGTTCGTACCAAAATCCGATTAAAAAGGAAAGTTATATTTTTTTAATAACATAATTAGTTGTTAATTATAGTAATTATAGTTGTGCACTTACGCGTCTCTTCTCTGTATTTGTATCTGTCTGTCTCTCTCCATGTATTGAGGTTGCGACTGAACTCTTCTGTCCATCATTTGCTGCAAAATAATACAAACAATTCATTTACATTTTTCGCGTTTTATGTCTTTACATTATTAATTTATCTACAATAAGGTTCTTTTACATTTTGAGACGGTATCGCGTTAAATTGGGTACTTTCATGATTTGAATAAAATATGATTGTTTAGTCCGTCAGTTATATTATTGAAAAATGTTTTATACATGTTTTTTGTTTTTACAATGTTTATAAAAAATACGAAGATAAAAACAATTGGCAGCGGGCTTGTGGCGTCACTTTTTGGTAAGAAAATGTCATGCAATATGACGTCACACGGGTTTTCAAAGCACCGTATAGTGTCGTAACGACAACATAACTGATTAGATTTTTTTGTCAACTACCCTATTACAGGACATTTTGAAAGTCAAGAAAGTGCGAAGCTACAGTCTCAGTCAATAGGCATAATAACTTGTGAAAGTTCTGTAGTTCTCTATGGAGAAGAACGGCCAAGAAACTCCAACGACACTCTTTATATCAAAATATTATTACATAATCTCAATCAAAGTGGACAAAAAGAGCCAAGAAATAAATACTCACCGGGAATTGCGAACTGATCGGAAATTTTTGCGCCATAAACCTGCGAAACGAAAATAATAACTACAGTTAATATTGACAGTTTAATTTGACTTTTCCCTATGTTATCAATGTGCTGTCACGTAGGTATTGCAGTTATGATACATACTAGGTGTATTAGGTATGAGTTTGAACCAAAACAACGCGAATATTTTGACATACATATAACATCACGCCTGTCATCCCTGAAGGGTTAGGCAGAGGTGTGACAAGTACACCCACATTCCGCTATTCATGTTTTTCAAATCGTACATAATTGGGTGCAGCGTTATTGCGAGTTTTGTTTAAATCCATGTAATAGGGGCGTGCTTATTACCATCAACTGGGCACAAATCTAGGCTCCGTGGCTTCTACTGAAAGTTCATAAGTGAAAAATCCAATAAAACTTTCCACGACTTGGAAATGCCAGAACCTTATGTTCGCTTGATCGGAAAAATCCAGTCGTCGGTAAGCAGTCTACTTACTTATTACTAACAAAAATTTTATTAGTATGCCCATTTAGGTTAACACTTTCGGTGCCATTCACCCAGGATATGGGTCGAACAAAAATTCGTTTGTGTGCCCCAACCCGCCTCCGAGACGTCACACGACATACACATAAAAATGGATTCGAACTTGGCAGTGAAAATATTTAGGTAGGTATTTTAACTATGGGTTTTTGTTACCTGTAAATAATGTATTCTATTCTATTCTTTAGCATATAATATTGTCATCAACATACCTGAGGTCGTGGTGTTGTTGCTGCGACTGTTGCTTGGTCTCCTGCTTGCCGTCGGGTTGCGAGCCGCGCGGCACAGGCAGTGCCGTTGCGGCAGACGCAACGTCTACTAGTGACGTGAAGGCTTCGTGACCTGCAAAACAGTTACAGATTTAGTTGAAGGAACTCGTTACACTAATATTGAATCCAGAGTATCCCCCCGTGATTTTGTGTTTGGAAATTATGTTAAAATAACACGCTTTGTGTGAGACTTTTGTTGCTGAACCTCAAGAGAGGAGTTAGGGCAAGTTTTTGCACTTTTTGTATTTAAAATAGGTAAACAATAGGTATGAGTTCTAGATCAATCAATCTTCTTCTTAGCGTGTCGATGGTGAATTTTCATTAAATATATTTGTCCTGAACTCAGCTATGCGAATTGCGCTCGCTAATGTCAATTTTGGTGAATAAACTGCTTTTTGTTTCGAATTTAATCTATTTCATGTCAAAGAACTACTGGACCCTAAATAATTCGTTCCGTATTTTTAATAATATTTACCCAGATATTTATAAAATCTAGAAGTGGATGTTTTAGATAGTTTACCTGGTGGAGGCTGTGGATGCTGATGTTGGTAGACGTGCTGCGGCGAGTGCCTCTGTATGACGGACAGCGCGTCGCGCCGGAACTGAGGCGACGCCGCGCGCTCGTCTGATGGTAACAATAATACAAGTTATACAAGATGATTTTTTAGTAACCGGCCATTTTTGAAAAGAAAAACGACACGTAAAATTTTCATATCAAATCATTTTCTCGGAAGAATTATTCACTGTCCGTGAAACGTTCAAACTTTGTGATGTGATTTCGATATTTTTGTATTGAGTGATACTAAAAGAAAAAACACGTATTCAATGATTTTCGCCTAACATTAATATATCAGAGTTTGGGCATAAATAAATAATAAAAGACTGAACAACCTATTGATAAATGCTTCATCACAAATTCACATTCAACAGGAATACCAGTAAGCACCCCACATAGTTCTTTGAGACGCTTGATAGCTTGTCTTCTTCATATCCTCCTTTTAAATGAACACATTCAAACTTAGAGCAGTGCTCTTGCTAAGGGAATTTAATATTTTTAATGCGGAAAGGGACATGAGAATTATGTTTAATTTTCATATTCCTACAGTCGATGTTTTGCAGAAGAAGAAACCACCAAACGCCACCTGCTACGATCCTTACACACTCCTTTTGCCTCATCCGCATTCATACACCTGGTTATACACGCACGTTGGTTGCGAGTACTAAGCACCTGTTTTTCCTGAAGAACCATATTTTGAATACGGCACTACCTTTTCCTATATATTTTGAGCTAGCTCTACGATATAATAATAATATAGCCTCTTATTCAGATTCACTTAATTCGAATACAATATTACTACTTTACAGTGCTACTAGCACATAGTAACACTTATTCATAATTATTAAACTTATTCTAGTATTTCAGCCGAATACTGAAACGCCGCTCAAATATAAGTAACCCTCAAATCTAGTGCTGTCTCGATCGCTCTATGCTGAAGTAACAGAGACAGAACGAGATTTAAGGGCAACTTAAAATTGAGTAGCGTTTCAGTATTCGGCCGTTTGTTGCTTATTTATTTTCTGCATATTATTCTCTACAATATAAGGTGTACTGACCAGGCGGCGGATGTGGATGTGGATGCGGGTAGCTGTGTTGCGGCGTGTGTCGCTGTATGACAGACACGGCGTCGCGTCGGAACTGCGGCGACGTGGCTCGTTCCCGCTCTCGTCTAGCTCCACCGTGCATTTGTTGGGACGTTATGAAGTCCGCCATTATTATCTGACGCTGTTCTAGACCGTACGGGTTGCGGGTGTAGCCCGAACTGCCCGTCTGTGGAAGAAATATTAGGTTAGTATGGTTTATGGAATAGAGCATCGTGTGTTAGGTGTTGTTAAAGATTGGCGCAGAGGACCGGTCAATGTGGCGACACTTGGGGGAGGCCTATGTCCAGCAGTGGACGTCTTTTATCTTTATTTTTTCCGGTCCTGGGAAATCATCAAATGACTCCCTCTGCTCTAGGCAGAGCGTAAGGGAGTGGCAGATTTCGACTGACTAAAAAAACGTAGTTCCTTGTTAGCCCTTTGTGTCGAGACCGCGGTATCTCTTTCGAACAACCCGCAGCCCCGACAGGACCCACTGCTCCGACTACTTCGTAAAAAATCATGATTGGTCAATATAATTCTTCCTTCGATAGGAAGCAGTTTGTAGAGGGTATATAGCGCAGGTCTAACTGCCGCACTCAGAGAGCTTTAATGGTTACTTAGGCCATCACTTAGTCATGGTTTTGACAGTTTTGTCATACAAAAGTATGTCAAACCTTTACTAAGTGACGCCTTAAGTAATCATTAAATATCTCTGAGTACCGCAGTAAGTGTCGCAACTTTTGATTTATTTTCCGCTTTCAAAATGATCTAAGTCAACATCCAAACTATTATACTCACAGGTGAAAAACTGGGCGATTGCGGTCGAGGTTGGCTGCCCTGCGCATAGTAGGCGTGTCCAGGCGGGCCAGGTCCACCTGGACTCCTTCTCTTGTAGAAGTCCAACGTCCTCTTGTCCGGAAGGTGATGGGTCCCATGCACCGGGGTCCCCGCCGTTATAGACCCCGCCTTAGGCTCTGCGGGGTTTCTATGCGGCTCGAACCTCGTTTCCACTGGGGTCCCGAGGGTAATGGAACCTTTGGGATTAGGTGCTGCTTTTACGGTCGCTCTTGGAGGTGCCCCTACTGGTTTAGGCTTTGAGTTGTACTGGTTAGGCGATTCCCGTTCTTGTTGGGGTCGGTAGTCTGTTGAGTTACGGTATACCTGGTGGAAGAAATTTATGTTAAAATATTAGTTGAGAACGAGACAGGTCTATTTCATTTACCTAAATTAATAGACCAGCTATTTGAAATATCCAGAGATATAGGAAATATAGATAAAAATATGAAATATTTAATTCAAGGTTTGATCATTTCGCTTTGCACAAGAGCGGGGATTATTTGATGATTTTACACCCACCAAAAAAAAAAGAAGGTTTGATCATTTCGGGAAAATTTTAATATTCTAAACATTTAGTATGATGAACTGTCTCAGCAATGGAAATGCTATAAACTACGAGAGAATAAGGAGTAATTAAACCATATTCAAAAACATCTTTTAAATACTAACCGATTTATTAGGAAGCGGGAACGGCTGATCATGCCTCGGCCTCTTCACGCTGAGATCCAACAAGGGTTCATGCCTTTCCTGTCTCAACAGCAGATTCTCATGCCGGTCATGTCTATCGGGTCGCTCGAGCCGCTCGGGTCTTTCCGCCCGAGGTTCGATGTGGAGCACCATGACGTCCTTGTCATTTGTTGAGGAGTGAGTGAGAGGGGTGATAGTGGCCGCGCGTTGGGGACTAGCGGCCCCGGTGTTGCCAACGTGGGAACTGTTGACCACTGATAGTGTTGCCAGTGCTTCTCTACCGCTTGCGCAAGATGAGGTGACCTGTGGAAGATTTTTAAGGTTATATTTTACATAACATAATGCTTGTAAGCCCCGAAGGGTAAGGCAGAGGTGTACTTGATAGGACACCTAGATTTCGCCATTGTCCCATATAACAGGGGGCGTGCCTATTGCCATCAACCGCGCACGAATCCAGACTACTAGACGAAATAGGCATTATATTATGTTTTATTTATTTATTTATTTATTAGGGACAAAAAAACAGTTACATGTTAAGTTTAACAATTATGATTTGTTACACAAATAGGTAAACATATAACCCACACCATTGTCCAAAGATTAATATAATTATGTTTTATTCATTGAGGGATTAAACAGTAACAATAAGATAATAAGTTAGATCATAGTAATTGTTAACAATGTTTTAGTCCAGTAGATTACAAGCTTGATCGGCTAAATTGGTAAGAAGTTTTTTTTTTTATATAAATCGTAGTTTTATTCCCCAGATGATTTACAATAAAGTCGTAAGGCTGACTGCCGAGTCCTAGGTAGGTCCTAGATTCTTGTTCAGCTCGGGTTTAAGTCATCGCCTCAGTTTTTAGGCCTGTAGCTAGTACAACAATTTTTCATAATTTTTCTTTCTGTCACTATCGTACCTTAATCTGATGCGGTTTGATGCTAGGATGCTGTGGCTGCGAGTCCCTCGTGAGGCTGATCTCGATGAGGTTGAGTACCACGTCGCGAACAGTCTGCGGCGCGCCCGTACTGCGACCCACTGACGTCACGGGGGACGCTGGGACTGCGGATACTGCTACTACGGGACTGCAGGACGAGGCTGATGATACTACTGTTGGTAGGGACGTTGGGGGGACGATCTGTGGATACGGAGATTTTTGCATGAATATTTTTCTTTATATTGGGAACTGGAAATCAAGTAATTTTGTGGAATTTTTGTTTTTTTTTTACTCTGTCGTTTAAAATTGAGGTTTTGAGAAGTGGTGCTCTACATTATCGATAAACAAGATAGAAGTCATAGGTATGCAGTAAATTCAGCGGAGCTTACAACATGTTAGTCTGTTACAGTGACAAATTGTCTTTATTGACATTTTTGTTTTCCAGAGAACTTTTACCAACGCAGGATTTGACTTCTTCAGTTACATCTATTTAAACTTCCGTCAAAATATGTAGCAAATAATCTTATACAATTCTTGTTTTCATACGATAAAAATTGCTCGAAACTGGTCACTCATACATGGTCGTGCATAATACTAAACTAAACAGTAAACTCTATATTTGTGCTGTCCTATTTGACCCAAGGGTTGACTGGTAAAAATGTCTTGTAGCATTCCAAATCCACCAACGTTATCACTCGTGTACACAAAGTTTAAATAAATAGCTGAATCTACCTTCGCACTAGGCGCATCATTCTCCTCATCCGCGGTCTCAGTAGCCGAGGAGTCGTACTCGTCCCGGCGCGGGCGCCTGGGCGCGGCCGCGTCCGTGCGCGGTGCGGGCGCGGGCGGGCCGGGCGGCGCGGCCGGGGACCCGCCGCTCGCTGTGTCCGTGTCTGCGGACGACAGTGCGCTGTCCTCGCTTGACACTAGGGATGGACGGTCGGGGACACCTGTGTCTAGTTGCAGCTTTTTTCTGTTGAAAAGAAGACGCAAAATTAATTAATGCTTACAAAGTATTTAGTTAATAGTTGTTTTATATGTTAGTCATTATTTGTGTGGCACAGTAAATTTAAATTTATCCTACTAAAACTATTCGGGTATCTTCAAAGATACACTCGTGTTCCAACACGACTTCTAAAGCGATTTGTATTATGCAGTATAAGTCTTATGAGGCGTTAACTAAAAAAAAAACGCCGAGACAATGAAATCCCCAGAGAAACGATTAAACTGTCTTGAATACCGCAATTAAATTAATCTGAAAAGAAAAGCAGAGGAGTAGGAAAAACATAATTTCCACTTCCCTCTTCAACTTCGCCACCATTCTTCACTTACCTATAGGTAAAGTAGAACGCCTTGAGACTGGCGGGCGTCCTACCGCTGACGGCCGCGATCCTGTCCCACGCAGTGCCATGCTCCCGCAGCAGCGTCCGGAACCTCGCAGCCTCCTCCTCCGTGGGTTCAGGCGCTAGACCTCCTTCCACCACGGTCTCTAACCTCCTGGTTATTCTCTTAAAGCAAGCTAAACAGCATTTGCTTAACTCACTGGGGATTTCTGTGAAGGATAAGATGGGTTGTTAAAAAAAAGGTAGTACTAATAAAAAAAAATTGTAACAGACATTTAACTCAACACCGAGTTAGTAATATTTTTTCTCTTTTACAATAAGTCTAATAGGGATGACGACTGACTAAAACAAATATGATTCTGTTGAGACCGTCTCAGTTTGATTATCAAAAAATATTGGATAATTTTTTCGTGTTTCAAAATTGTACTATGTTGTATTAGAGTCTACGGAAAAAGGCGAGACGACAACAAAAATCTAGTAAGTCCCGTCAGATAGATTTCCAATAAATATTGAATACATATTTTTATTCTTAAAAAATGAACTATAATAATAAAAACATAACACTCTTTTTTTAGGGCAGTCGTGTAAAAATTCGTGTGACATCACTTTTCAGTACATTTTTTACTGTAAAGTGACGTCACAAACCCCCACTCATGATCTTTAACGAGTTTTATGTTCGTAAATTTTGGAAAACAAAAGCCACGTATCCAATATTTTTCTATAATCTAACTGACAGACTAAACAGAATCATATTTCTAAAGTCATGAAACATCGCTATTCAGCAAAAGGTTCTTCACGATCTGTTTTCAAAAGTTAAATAACAACAGTGACACTGTAAACTTACCAAACTCTTCCATAAGCGGCCTCTTAAGCTCTAGCGACAGGTCGTGCCACCGCGGTGGTAGATGCCTTAGCCGCTTCGCCCTCACCCTGGGCCCCGGACACGTTGGCACCGGACACCGCGTGTACCTCGACCGGACACATCTACAGTGGCACGGTTCACATACCCTCGCACCTGGAAATGTAAAATGAGCATTATGTTTCCTGATAACAGATTATACGGCACACAATATAAGAAAAGCGTGTGTTGTGTTTGTTGTGTTTGTTTTCAACATAGATAGATTACTGTTTCTTGCTCACAAGTCGAAACAGAGGAACTAACAATGCAACCATTCTATAATAATTATAAAAAAGATACAAACTGAGGTACAGGCACATTTAAGTATACACACGCAGCAATTTTAAAAGTGAATAGAATGGATCATTACTATCAAATGATTTAGTAATTTTTCAATTTTAGGTGACTAACTTCCAGTGACTAATCAGGGGGCCCGCATTTCGCAAAACTGGCGCCTTGAGACAGCTAAACGAGCCGCGGCACACCGAGAAGATGGCGTAAAGCCTTGGAAACGTCCACATTAATTGGCGAGAAAAGGCGCAACATCGAAAAAAGTGAAGGCTTTTGTCCTTCGAATAACACAACCATAAATTAATCTATAAATAACCAAAAACAAGTACCAAACTCACCAACAGCCTCCTCTTTCAAGCCATAGTGTATCGCTCTTGACCTGGACACGGTCCGTGTGGCTCCAGACATGTTACACACGGCACAGTTCGACGATGTTGTCGTTATTGTGGTCGTTGTTAGCGTCGCTGTCGAAGAGGGCGTGCCGATGCGTTCTGTTACCGCTGTTGGAGAATTTGTTATTTTTAAGTATTTCTTTTTTGTGCAAATATTGGTACAGTACATGGTGATAAACAAATAAGATGTAGGTTCGGCTTTATTTTACCGATGGGCATGCAAAAGTTATAATTCTAACACAGTAAAGGCATGGTTTTGATTTGAGGTAAGTTCGTCAAGTAAACAATTTTGTATACGCTCGGGTAAAGGCGATGTTTCACTTTTCTATGGGACTCCGGCTATAACTTGAAGCTATTAGAAAATCTGGGAGTAATATTTCTTACGTAAACATTCAATATGTTTGACGTTTGTTTGTCGTGAGAGACTAAAAGCTATGGCGGCCATGACAAGTTGTAGAGAGATGTTTATCATTGTTAATCAACAATGATTGTTTTCGATACTTACGTGGCTTACGAAACTGACTGACTGACTGATAATGATGAGTTTTGTAGTACAAAATATCATTTTGAATTTTTCGTTCAAAAATAGGTATACTCTAGGAAAGTAGTACCTCACACTCACACTTGATTAAAATTAAACGGTGTATTAGAGAGAATTATAATAATTATTTATTACAAGAACACATACTTTTATATTTAACTTCAGCGTCATGAAAACATACTTTTAAATTTAACTTCGATGTTTTTATGTGATATGATTTCAGAACGAAAGCAGTCTATGAAAACTTTAAGACGCTATGTTGTTAGAATATGGCAATCATTGAAAATCACAAAGATATTTTCCTCGATCTGTATCGATAAATGTACATCTTATGGCCGAATATGAAACATCTCCTTTAACACGATAAGAGCTATCCTATGTTTCCTCTCTTGATGATAGAATACTACTAAAGACGTACTCATAACTCAATGTTTAAATATTTCTTGTTGTTTAATACATTTTACAAATGCGAATCTATTTGCCAAGCTCGTATGATCACACATTAATATTCCATATCGAACGTCCCGGTGCATTAGATGTTTACATAATACACTACAAAACATATTTTCTCCATATTGAGTAGTAGAATTCAAAAGACGGTGATTATTCGTTCATTTCGAAATACAATCTCAACTACAAAACTTACTCACAAATCAAATAACACCAAAATCAGAACACCTAAACAATTTAGCAGAACAACAAAACGAAAATCTAGTTTCCATATAGTTTATTATTCAAGCGTTAGTTGCATATTAACAAGTTTATTCAGAACAGTGAGAGAGATGATTCGTAAATCACGTCGCAACTGAGCCGGCGAATCGTGCAATATTCAGCGAGGCCCACGTTGGGCGCCAATTTGTAGCGACCCAGCGAAAACAGATTAGCGCCAATTTAGTTCCGATACCGATGCACTGTTTGTTTAATTATTTATCGCTGTTTGTTATACAAATTGAATTACTGCGCGTCATACATGCGTTGTTTGTTTGAATTAATACGTGCATTTATTATTTCGGTATGTTCCATTTGTCAATAGCAATTTATTGAATTCAACGCCTAGTTTTACGTATTTGTTTTTGAACCCTTTCATAATCCTAATGCAATTGCACTAGGCTGTATACAAAACCAGTCTGACTTCAAACAAATAGTTTGTCGAGTAGAAGTCGGGCTTCAGCAAAGGCGTGCTAAACTGCAGCGGCGCAAGTTAAATAGTTAACTATTACACGAACAGATTTGAGCTCGCAGTTAATAACTCTCTAACTGCTGTGTAATTACATTTATGCACTTCGGTTGAGACCATAGAGTTAGGATATTCTCGGATAATGTGCTATAGAATCCCAATTTATTTTTAAAATATTTCATAGGGGATCGGACTGAGTCAAAAAAAATATGAATCTAATTAGTCCGTCAGTTAGATTATCGAAAAATTTTGGACACGTGTTTTTTTTGTTTTATCAAATTAACAAAAATTGACGGAGATAAAACGAGTCAAAGATCATGAGATGGGGGTTGTGACGTCGTTTGTAGGTAAAAAATGTACTGACATTGACTTTTTCGAAGAGTTCAAGAATTTTCGAAGCACTGTATCGTCTTATATATTTTTTGTTTACTTAAGTGAAAAAAGAAAAAATATTTTTTTTTGGAAATTTCTCTGACGGGCTAATTAGTGTTTTTTGTCCTTTTTCAGGATTTATTTTTAATACAACACAGCACGGCACAAAAAGTTATTTTTTATATCGCGCCTGTTAGCCGTCAGTATTATATATTATTATACATATATTATTCTCTACCTTATCTTTCAAATCATCTCTTATTTTCTTTCAACTATAACTCCCACAAATCGATCCCATTCACAAAATATCTACCATTCAACTCCATACATCTACCATTTCGTCTGTGTGTAGCTCAGTGCCTCTGAGTGCTAATTAGCGTCTGCGATCCCTGAGCAAACCAACGTCGTTTGTCTTACAGATACCAGACTATTACTGAGAGAACATGCCAAAGATAAACTGTGTACTGGAAACGACCATAGCTCTTTGATGAATTGAGTGAAATAAGTGAAGTGATAGTGATAATTTAGGAATGTTTGGTACTTATTTAACTTACTTTTGGTAAATTATCTATGCGTACCTAAAGCAAATGAATCCTTATTTTTGAAAATCGAACTTTGAAGTCTGTTCCAGTTTTATTATCCGTGCCGAGCACTGTCGATTAATCCCGCCAATTACTGATATTTACACAAGCGCTAATTGGATCACGATTTAACGTTTTATTCAATTCCAGGGCTTATACAGCATTTTGATGAAATGGCGCCCAACTGGGACTTACCGAATGATCCGTTTTATCTAACATGTATCAACTTTTACAATGAATCTATGAAGGTCGTTCGTAAATATTCATTGAATATTGTCAGTTAAATTATAACAAAGATAGTTGAAAAGTTTTGTATGAATAAAATAAATTGGCGCCCAACAGGGGACTCACAATAATAAAAACAGTAAATCCGCTCCTATTCACTTGTACATAATCAAACAACGAACACGAGCGTGCACACAATTTCGCTACACTTCAGATCCCACGGGTGGGCAAGCCGTGGAGCGGGATGTCACCTCTATTTGCGCACCGGTGTTCAGCCAAGCGCGAGAATTTGATGAGACCGGCTATCTGTGTTTATTTACCGCGCAAACAGACGCAGACATTTTGTAGATTAAATGCCTCCTGTATGCTGAACGTGTGTTGATTTTAATATACAATTTGTCATGCCGTACCTTCTTTTAATATAGCTGAAAGTATTTATATATATTCGCATGAAATTGATATTGAATTAGTAATATTCACAACTAATATTTGATTTCTCATCTCATTACTGCGGAAAATTTGTTTTGAGGAGATAATTATATCAGTTTTGACATGGTTACTAGTTGTATTATTTAAGTAATTACGTGAATGATTGGTGTAGAGGCAAAGTGAGTCTGGATGGACCGTTTAATCTGTTAATCTTACAAAAGGCCCGTTGGTCTCGCATGCCCGATGCTCGATTTACAATTCTGTGTGTGGTGAGTTGGTCGGGTTTACGCTGTCAACCAAGCCGGGGATTATGGCTGTCATCCACTAATGTTGTGGGGATTAACTTATGTTGCCGATCGTTATTGTGAGATTAAGAATAATGTAATGAGATATTCAGGTGTTTTGTTAATTGAATATTAGAGTTTTCGACGAATTTTGGTATAATTTTAAGCTAAAGCTATTTGAAATAAAGTGTCACGATATACCGAAAAAAGTCATTACAAAAGTAATATTTCGAGAAAAGTTTTTAATTTACTAGATACTCTACGCTTGACTATTAAACAAATACAAAGGTTCTTTGTCAATAAAAAGGTTTTTGTCCACAAAGCGATAAAGCATCATTCAAATTAAACCCAACGGCGGTCACTGGGGAATCGCGCATTTTAAACAGACTCCCCCTCGAGTAAGACAAGGGATGACAATGTATGGAGCAGTACTCATAGAAATGTTCTAAAGTACTTTTACACGCGACTTTATTTGCATAGAAACTTCAACCCCGTTATGGTTTCGTCGGAATCTACGAATTCAGAGAGAGACATCTCATCTATCGATAAAGTAAATAAATCATACCGTCAGATATAAGTACTTCGGAAATTGGGTAGTAAACTAGCAAGTTGGTAGATCAAAAATATCAATTTGAATCTTTATAAATAATAATTGACTCCTAAAACAATTAAATATTTAGACCTGGGTGTTACAGTTTGAAGTATGTCTCTTTAGACTTGTAAATACAAATATGGAGACGATTTCAAAGTAAAGAATATTTGTCAGTTAATATTTTTGAAAAGATGACGTTTCACAAAGTCAATGGCGGTATCGGGGGACCTGTAAGTGGATTAACTGTTTGTAAAGTCACAGACACTCGGCTGAATAGTCGTTATTGTCCGGGGAGCGGCGTAGAATACGCTTCATATTTCACTTTATGTAAAGAATACTCCCAAAAGATGGGAAAGGGATTGGAATGTGGTGAAGCTAAGAAAATTCATGGAAAGTGTGTACTCATTAACTCGAAAAGAAGAATAAAAACTTCATAATGCTTCGAATCGAATAAGAACAATTTGATGAAACTGGCTGCTCTTCGATTCTTAATTTGGTACATGAAAAAATGCATGATTGTATACGCAGAATTAATGTGACTTCAGAACAATAGATTTTTCGTCGTTAAGAACCATTTTAGTATTATTTAACCCCTTAAAACACCCAATAAGAAATCAAATCACAGTTACAGTATCACCCTGTCAATTAAGTTCAAAATGTTCCCTCCTGAAAATCAAACTGGTGCTGAAAGTTGAACCGTACCGCGGTGTATATAAGAAGGATCTGTAGCCGGCGGATCGCAGTCGTCGAGCGGCCGCGAACGAGCATGTTGTCTCTATACCGCGCGTGGCTGGGTCCCAGCCCCTGCGTGGCGCGTCCGGCGCCTCCTCCGGGGGCTCACCGGCCCGTGCCGCGCCGAGCACGAGTCCCATCCCCACCGGCGTCACCACCACCACCCTCACCATCATCTACTACATCCAGCGAGTTGGATGTCGAGCGCATCGAGGCACCGGAGCCGCCAAAACGTCAAAGCAACACAGTCCTCGACATAGCATCGTGTGACGGTCCAGTGCAGTTCACGCGGATCCTGAACGTGGCTTGGCGGGAGAACTCGCCGGAGCGATCGTGGCCGTGCCGACACCGCAAGTCTCAGACCAGGACGACGCTACACTACTACCCGTGCAAGACCTGCGGCTGCAAGTTCCCTTCTTACTACTTCGTGCATAAGCACCGCAAACGCTGCCACGCTGAGGAAACTATAGGGGAGGCTGAACCAGAACCTGAGCCTGAGCCATCCACCTCCACGGCCAAGTGAACGTCGTGTCGTAGTGAATTCGTACATATCAGTATTATTGAGTGATCTCAGCGAGCTTACGGAGTTGCTTACAACGTGTTTTGGTTTAAATGTACTATTGTTATAATAAATGTTTAAAGGTACGTCGTGTTTTCTTAAAATTTCCCTAATGGGCTCAAGATTTTGAAAAGATAAAGTTTGTGAACGAATGTGTAACTTAGATATACAGAAATAATTTTCTATGACACAAGTTTTACTTGGGATCGTTTAAAAAAGGATTTAAAGTTTTACAAAGAGATTTGTAAATAAGTAAGCAGTAACGTAAATAGGTTTTAATGAATGTGTCGGCAGCTTATTAATTTAAATCGAATCAAGTACAAACATTGCTAAAGTTCCAATAGTTCAGTACAAATAAACATTTCAACTTATTACGACACTTTACTTCAATAAACCGGAGTAGTAAATTATTGGTGCCAGATCTTAGAGCTTGTATTTACTATACTTGGGAATCTAGACTTACATTGCGCTACACGTGTAGATATTTAAACATTGAAACATGGAAATCTTTACTTAAATGATTACTGACGTGGATAAATGTTAAATTTCTTTCTCACTTAATTGTATCACGCAGTTTTTGTATTGTTCATTGAAATACTAAAACCACACTTTTTAAATAAGTATACATCATTTCACTGCTGAACACAACATTAGGTCAAGTAGTCGTAGGAACTATGATATAATCAAACTTGGCAAACGGATAAGCGATCACAGTATATATTATTTGACACACAAAAGTACACGGAAGTCATAGGCGAAATATGTCCATTCCTTGAAGATGTTAATCTTTTAGATTTTAATACAAAACTCCTAAGAAATCTCTGATCAAGCATGAGTAACCATGACGTCTTGTTTTTTATGAATTCATTTTGAAGTATTTTTTTTAGCAATTTTAGCGTGAGAAAACTACAGAGTTATACAGGGTATCTAGCGCTATTTCTTTTCCACGCTGAAATAGGATTAAAACAACACTTTCCCACCTGAAAACATAAAAACTAGTCCAAACAAAGAACTTACCAGCTTCTGGAGTGGGTGGAGGCTGTGTCGGCGTAGGTGGTTGAGCGGGCTGCGGCGTGGGAGGTGCGCTACCGCTGCCACTGCAACTGGCACTGTTGCTGTTGCTATTGCTATTGCTGCTGTTGCTGCCAGTGGACATGGCAGGCACTGGCAACGCGGCAGCCGCCACAGCCGCCGCCGTCGACGTTATACACGTGACGGGCGATGAGGTCGGCGCCACACTTGTCGGTGCGCTTATTGGTGTCTGCTAAATGATCTACGATTAGGACTTAGAAAAACTCGTAGACAGCAAGGAGGTTGATTCTGAGTTTTAAAGATTTCTAAAGTTGATTTAAAACTTTGTTTTAGTGAGTAGGTGGAAAATGTCTCGAAGCCAGACAAGTGGCAAAAATGACGATCAATTCTGAAACCATTCTTCACTCACGAAAACAATTATGTAAATACACTGACGGCACCTCTTAACACATTTATGGCGCGAGGTGACTGCTTATTGCTCAGGCAATATGTTTAGAGACGCGGACACCTCAGAGTTGGAGTAAAGTCACGGAAACTGGAGTGTAATCTTACAATCTTTCTTGCTTTTTCTTTGCGACAAAATCAATGATGAGATAAAAAAAAACGTTTATTCATGGTGACATCCGAACTATTATAAAAACTGTTACTTCAAACGAACTGTAAAGCAATATGTTGGCAGATTAAACTCCAATATACTAAACCACCAAAAAAATATACTAATGGGTAAACAAACAAGGATACATATTTTCACTAAATTACCTTTAACTAAATACTAATCTTTGAGAGTAGCACAAAGGCTGACAAGTAATAATGATAGCTAGTTACTTCCACGTCGGTAGTGAAGGTGCCATACCCTACGTTCCCTGCATAAAATACCATCACGCCTGTAATCCCCGAAGGGTTAAGCAGAGGGGTACAGTCACAAGAAATAATATGTGTGCACTTACGAAAGCTCAAACGCAAAATTTCTCGTGAAATAACGATTGCAACTTCAAGATATGATCTACTTTACGATGACATGTAAAGTCAATACAGCAGAAGAAAATTGCTTCTAAACGTTAGTGAGTGTATACATATTGGTGCTCGTGATTGTACATAATAATACAGCATTTCGCCTGTTATGTTAAACACCATATAATAGAGGGCAAGCCTATTGCCATCAACCGAGCACAAATCCAGACTCCGTTCCCTACATAAAAATGAAATAGTTAAGTCGTTCACAGAATACAATCATCTACCTACCAAGTTTCAACTTTGTAGTCGTAATAGTTTCCGAATAAAGTGGCTGTGATATACGGACGGACAGACGGACATGACGAATCTATAAGGATTCCGGTTTTTGCCATTCGGCTAGGGAACGCTAAAAAGGCATAATAAACTCACCGAAACAGGAGTGATAGTAAGCGTAACATCAGTCATGGTGGCCGGAGGTAGGGGTACGTCGACGGCTGGTGGTGTCGGCGCGGGCGCTGGGCTGTTGGCCACCGACAGCGGCGTGGGGGTTGACGTGACCGGCGCGGGCGGCGCCGATGACGCCGGTGGTGGCGATGGTGGTAGGGGCGGTGTTCGGGTTAAGTCCGACCTGGTGACAAAGAAAGAAGTGGTGAAAATGCTGTTCTAAAAATGTTAAACGGATGTACTTTGGAGGCTTACTGTTTTGTATGTTGTATGTTGTATGTAGTGTCCGACAGTTCAAAATGCGACAATTTGACGTACGGCTGGGAAAATGCAGACTCGAAGAAAGTTCAATAACGATTCGAAGGTATACTTGGGCTTCCCAATGATTGGAAGTTAGACTGGACGACCTCAGATTTGAGTTTAATAAGTTACCCGGTATTGATGTGTCCTAATAATTATAATTTTCATAATATAAGGACACCATGTAACGTAAGTTTATGTTTAAATCGCAAGGTACAGTCAATTAATTAATTAATGCCAAACCACATTACCCAGACACATAATAATTCACCAAAATCAACTCTTAAACCCCAAAATGAACCCAGCATTAATTATAATTATAAATCGCAGTAAACTTATACCCGCTAATTACATAAGCAGAACACAATCAGTGCTGCGTAGGCCGGGCGGGTGCATCAGGGAGTTATGGCAAACATAATTAGCTCAATTCGCCTCTCTTTTAATTACCAGCGGTTACCCCGCGGCGCAGGGGAGAATGGGGTAGGGGAGCGGGGGTTTGTGACCGATGTAGGGGATGAAGAATTCAATTAATCGGTTAGATTCGATTGCGGAGGATCATTGTGAGCGTGTTGGGAAATTGAGGTGTCTCTCAGACTTCATAATAATTAGAATAAGCCAGGTGTAACTTCATATTAGTTTGCTGGTTGAGTTCAATGAAATCAAACTTGATGTATGTCATTCTATGAGCCCTATAGCCATCCAAAATCAGCTATCAATTCGTTGGTTATGCGATGGCGAGAAATAGAGAATAATGAAGAAGAAGACATACTGAATACGAGAATCATGATCATAAATTCATTGATTATGCGGAACGAATGTGCAAACCTTAGAATGTGCTACACGTACGTAACTAATCAAGATTTATTTATAAAAAAGTTAGACTTAACGAATATTTTGCAATAAGCTAGTTAGCTGTCTGGCTATCTATCTATCTCCGTCTAAGGTTGACACAGACAGAAAATGCTTATAACATTAAGTCCACCAATGTATTTTGTGCTTGAAGTGTCAAAACTCAGTACCTACAAATTTCTACCAAATATTGTCTTTAACTCTGCATTTGTGACATTTTCCGCCATCATGTGAAATATACATCCCGAACGGCGAACATCCTATGCCCAAATACTAGTGCAACATTTACACGCAATAAACAGACAATCAAACTATAAAATACATATCGCGAAAAACGCCAACGTTTCACAGCCGCAAAAAATTGAAAGCTCGCCGAAAAATCGTGAGCCGCGAAAAACAAGCGAGACCGACACTAGCTAACACGGTTCGCTAGTATTTGAACATCATTAAAATTTGCCCAATTAATAGCGGGCAGGGTGGTAATTATCCGCGGGCGAACGGCACACCCCACCGAACAAACAACGGCTGAACGTGGGTAAACCTGACAATCAAATTAATCTCATCTCATCCCTTTACTGAAATAGTACAGACAACCGCGTGAGCATGGCAGAAATTTGACATTGATAGCGCGGTAGATTTTAAAACAAAATCGAAGGAAAATACCGTAATGAAAGGCTACATTTTGTAAAATCGAAGATTTGAAGACGTGCGTGTGATATGAAAAGACAATGACCAAAACTCGTACCAAGAATTCTCATGTTTTAAGATCAAAATGTTATAGTAATTATTTTCATAATTTTTTACGACATTATGCGGCTGGGATTTGATTTTTGAATGGGGAATTTAATTTAAAGTATAAAAGTATGAATATTGTTTTACTCATGGCGTTCACACAACCAGTTCAAAAGTCGTTCTGTTAGATCTGTTCATCTGTCAGTTGATTTTGACAGTTCGGCTAACTTCACATTGTAGAGGTTTCCCTACAATACCTAATTGCCTGGTGTTGAGGTTATTTTCGATTTTATAAAATTACTCCGGACTCAGATTAAGTTTACAAAAAAAAAGTAGTTAAAACACTAAAAAACCCGACTGAAAAAACAAAAAACAAGCACATTTTAAATTAAACAATACTTGGAAGCAGGCGGGTCCATTCTATTTTCATTTCATAATTTAATATTCAAATGAACCCCGCCTGCTTTCTTGTTACCCGATTGCGGCGAAGCCGAAAAGGTTATGTGTTTGGCGTGTAAGTGTTGTTCCCTCATAACTGCTAAACGGATGAAGGGATTTGAATAAAATATACGTCGTTATTCGTCTTAATGGCGCGAGTGTCACTGGCTACATTAAAATTAAAAAAAAAAAACAAATAAATTTGCTGATTTGGATTTTCATAACGCGGATTTCAAAAAACATTTTTTTTCCTTTATCATTGAGTAGGGTATTAAAATGAAGGGTTTTAAAAGGAGACTACAAAAATATATATAATACTTATATGTTTAAAATAAATGCAAAGTCACAAATCCTATAAACAAACACAAAAGTTAAATCATATGCGAAGAATTTTACGCGATCAACGAAAGAACAAACACAAAATAACCAAAAAGTTGGAAATAAAAAAAGTGGAACTTAGAAGCAGGCATTTTCGTTTTTTTTTCGTTTCCTTTCATAATTTAATATTCAAATGAACCCCATTTGAATATTAAATTATAAAATGAATGGAAATAGAATGGACCCCGCCTGCTTCCAAGTTTTGTTTAATTTAAAATGTGCTTGTTTTTTGATTTTCAGTTTTTTCAGTCGGGTTTTTTAGTTTTAACTACTTTTTTATTGCATGTATTTGTCGACGGATTTATGACGCATGCATTGCGCTAGAGTAAACGCAAAGCGATGTATTCGAGTTGAATAAAATATTTATTCTATTGGAAACAGTCATATATTTTTCAATCAACATTTTATGACCGGTAACGGGTCTATAGTTTCGCGAGTGGAAAGTGTGGACACGCACATTTTTATCGTCACCAATTTGATTCTACGAGCAAACCTACCTTTTCAACTATCAAATAGAGAAAACACACTCCGAAAAGAAATGTTGACGTAATATTTCATAGTATCTATCATATCAACAAGCAAACACGGTAAAATCAAACGATTGCCAAAGCAGAGATTTTTTCCACCGCCCACTTCCCTCATATTTAGCTTTCTCGATTGGTAGATGCTTTTAATTAAGGCAATTAGAAAGATGGGTCGGCCCTGTGTTTGCGTAAAAATCTAAACAAACCGTGTCGGGAGAAACGGTGGCGGTAGTGATGTAGTCTTGCTATCGATAACGGTGATTTAGAAAAACGTAGGCGGCTCGATTTTTGATATAGGTTGGGAAATTTTGTTATTGCAATCGAGTCGGAACTCACACCCAAGCCGCGGGTGCGGTTGTTGTGGAATTATTTGGAAAGATACTCGATACATACAACTAAACTAAAGCTAATAAAAGTCTGTAAATTAAACTTTCAAGAAGTTAAACAGCTGCTAAGTTATTTTTGTCAGTTATATTTTTTCTTGCAACTTAATCATACGCTTTTGATTGAATCTCAATCTACACCCATATTTCAATCAAAAATTAAGATAATATCATCTTCAATCGAATTCTCATTCACCAACTTACAAAATTTATCGATAATCTAGTCACGTCACGTATGCTGATTGAGCCCGCCATGATTCCCGCGGGAGACTTACGCAAATAATCACCGGAGTGATTGTCAACACACGCAACACATACGCCCATTATTATTACATATTTCTCTTTTATTATTTCTGTGAAAACTCCCTTTAGGTTGGTGGAACATTCGATTGGAAATTCCGAGGAAATATAAAAATAAGTAAAGATAGATATTTTTTGTTCACAACATGGTTTTTTGTTTGTTGTCTATTTTTTCAAGTATTGGCGAACTAAGCAGCAATTTTTCAGGACTTCTTTCTTTATCGTGGCTTTACATGCCATCGAGAAATATGCCTTATATTATAATGGACTAAAATCAATATAATGGTCAATTAAGACTGCAAGCACCGAATTTAAACTTTTAGAGCAATTTTTTCAACACATTTTTACTTTCCTTGTCCTAATCTTAATTTATTTTCAATAGCCTGAGATTACTCTTAGTTATTTAACAGTCCATTTCCCACAGCTAACTTTGCCTTTAACTCTCAGGACCTGGATAAAGACCTACTCAAAGTGCCATTAAACCTTGCAAACTTCTAATGAAGTCGCTTTAAAACTACTAACTCCCGGTCACAAGTAGCCGAGAGCCAATAAAATGAATCCGCAAAGTTTCCCCGTACCGATTGAAATAAAAATACATGAATTTTAAACGATTAATCTCGTCGATGAAAAATTGACTTATTCTCATTGTCTGAAGCTCATAAAAGTGAGTGGTCGTGCAAACATACGTCCACAGGGACGAACTTGACGGGCCCATGCTCTGAGAAAGCATGATGACTTATTAATAAAGGACTTTGGAATTTTGAAATGTTCGAAGCCCTGTTAAGCGGATTAAGAGATCGAAGTCTGGGTCTTAGTTTAGCTTTAGCGGAGATTACAGGAAACAAGGCTTCCAACCTGCTTTAATTTTACTGAAAAATTGCTTCTATATATTTTAGAACATGCCGAAATCAGAGGTAATAATGTATTAACCCGGTAATGCTATCTTATTCCGGCCCTGTATTCTGGGGTTAGGCGGAGGGTAGTAAGCGAACCTTTGCTTAAACAATACGTCTTTTTGGAGCGAATTTTTGGAATCATTTTATGAAAATTAGATTTGGGAATTAAGTAACTCAACGAAATTGAATTTTTGATGGAACTATCAAAAATTCAATTTTTATAAGTTGTTTACTAGACTGATTTCTTGGAAGAAGGTACAGTACTTAGATTTACTTAGTACAAACTAGTTTGGTGGTTTACGTACATGTATCAAATAAAATGTTTGCTTCGGAAGACTAAATTGTTGAACTGAAAGTACGCAAATAAATTTACTTCAGTAACCACAGTTACCGTGATAGTTCTTTTGAAAGAAATAATAATTATACGTCAGCTAAGTATAAGTATAGTACCTACTATCAATCACTTCCGCACATTAGATCTTGGAGATCGCGAGATTAGCTTGGATTCTATTATATTTACAACTAGCTGACCCACGCAACTTCGTCTGCGTCACAATAATATATAACTTACAACCTTCCTCGATAGATCGACTATCCAACATAGTAATATTTTTTCATTTAGCTTTCTAATGTTAAAGAATATTCAGTCATCTGAGTAATTTTTGAGTTAAATAGTAACAAAGAAAAAAAAACAATTTTTCCTCTCTATAATGTTAGATAGAACCTTTTTTTTTTTTTTTTGGTGGGTGTAAAATCATCGAATAACCCCTCCCGCTCTTGGGCAGAGCGAAAGGGAGTGTCAGACTTCTACTGACTAAAAACCACCCATGTTCCTTCTTCGCCCTCTATGTCGAGGCTGCGATAACCGTTGGACTACCCGCGGTCCCGACAGGCGTCGGCCCTTTCGGGCCCCTCCCATGTTGCTGACATCTCTTTGAGGCGCGCGTGGAACACGAACGCGCCGTCGACACGGCCTGTTTTCGTCGTGAGACGGACGGACGGCGAGTTAGCGTGTTAGATAGAACCTTAGATTACATTATTAAAGTGAGAATAAATAAGTAGGTATCTACCTATCTCTTACTGTTAAATACATAATCATCATCATCATCATCAGCCTATATCGTTCCCACTGCAGGGACTCAGGCCTCCTCTCTAGGAGTGGTATGAAATAAATTACATAAAGTAATGCGCCTGGCTGGGTTCGAACCCACAACCAACTGTTCGTAAGTCGGGGCCGCCACCACTGGGCTACCACTGCTGCCAAAACAATATACAATAACACCTCGTAAATATTATGGTGCAATAAGAATCTCCACGTATCTACATCGGGACGCGATTGCCGGCGGACCGCGTAATTATTTTGTCGCGCGGACATTTTAACATTGCGATATCTTCTAAGATATTTGTTTAAACTATATAGAGTAAAAGGAACAAATATTCTATATTAGATTTTCGTTCTAACAAACACATTTATTTAGATATAGATTAATACCATATGGGTTATATAAGCTTCGCAAAAAATATTTTAATTAATTCTATTTATTCGCGGACTTTTTTGTAGAACATTTAAAGAGAAACATTTCTTTTATACATAATATTTGCATAACTTAAACCATTTTCGCAGCGCACGCAACGGAAGCTCTCAAAAAGGATTATCGTTTCCCGTTTTTGCAACATTTTTCATTTGTGCTCCACTCCTATTAGTTGTAGCGTGATGTTATATAGCCTAAAGCCTTCCTCGATAAATGGACTATCCAACACAAAAATAATTTTTCAATTCCAACCAGTAGATTCTGAGATCTTAGCGTACAAACAAACAAACTCTTCAGCTTTATAATATTAGTATAGACTACGCGACCTATTGATTTCAAAAGCATAATGGGCAACTATTATACGAATCATGCGAAGAAGTCTCTTTCTAAGATTGCAAACGCAGCTCAACCATAACTGAACTCAAACATTAATGGTGCAAATTTTTGTAAAGCCTCTTCAAGATCACAACCTCAAAATGCAGCTCAACCGTATCTACTTAACTACGACCAAATCAAACACTCCTCAAGACAATGGGCCAGTTCCTAACTCATCCACTTATAAGCACATTACATCCGCGAATAACAAACAAGGAAAAAAGCCCTCGGTGAAGAAGCGCGGCAAAAAAACCTCTACCGCCATCTCCACGGCTATTGGTGAATAATTCATTGGACGGCTCCCGTTCACTGTTGACACGGTGTAATTAAAAAGCCCGGCCCGACTCCACGGAATCGTATAAAATCTCTCTGTATAGATATTGAAGGAAAAATTATGATGGTTCGCGCTCGTTGGTTTTCGTTTTTTTTTTTTTTTAGCTAGGGTAGTACCGCTTTTGTCTATGGATGTGGATTGTTCTTTGTGCAGCACGAAATAGTTTTAAAGTGGGTTTTTCTTTATGTAAGTACCATAATTTCTATTAATGTTTTCCTGTTATTTTACTTTGTTATTTACATAGATCAGGATCGTAGCAGGGGTCCTGTGGTGTCTGCCTACCCACATGGGAAAAGCGCGTGTGTTTATGTATTTATGTTATGAACAAAATAATCTAAGAACCCATATAATTATGACTAACGCAACTGTTTAGATACAAATGCTCGTCACTATACAACTAAGGAGTATAGTTAAAATTTTGAAGCTTTAAAATTCAGTTAATTAATTCTATCAATAAAATTATGTCAGTATTTTAATTACAAGCAAAGTAAATAATGCTAATTTGGTATGAATAATCCGATTAATTCGTGGAAATTTTGGCTTTCAAAGAAAAGTAGATCAAATACCACTTGCTGCTTTATCGTCAGTGATATTTGCTGTAGACTAATCGGTTCTAGGAAAGACGTTAACATCATAACGGTTTATAAATATGTTATTTACTTAGGATAATATTTATAATAGCATTCTGATTATCCAATGAGAACAAAAGTGGATTTTAAGAAAACAGTAAATCAGTTTGTGTTTAAAGAAGGTTTTAAATCAAATTATGTTATTATTTCACATATGGCCTCCATAGACAATAATAAAACGTCGGGGAAGAGTGCATGGTACCGAACCTGAGTCATTGGTGAAGAAGAAGATATCTGGAAATCTCTTAACCAATAGGGATGTTTCCCCGACTAAAAAAAATATGATTCTTATAAGTCCTCTTAGATTATCGAAAAATATTGGATACGTATTTTTTGTTTTATCAAATCAACAAAAAATTGACGAAGATAAAACGCGTCAAATATTCGAGTGGAAGCTTGTGACGTCACTGACCGCAAAAAAATGTCGGACTAATTTCTAATAATATGATGTCACACGAGTTTTCAAAGCACTGTATCGTCTTCATTGTTTGTTTACGTGAAAAAAGAAAAAATATGTGTTCAATATTTTTTTGGAAATATATCTAACGGCCTAATTAGATTTTTTTTGGTTAACTACCCTATTGCGAGCACAGGTTGGCCGCTGTAGATAAAATCTAGCCAGCCAAAGTTAAAGGTACGGTTAGTTGGTCTGGATTTTTAAAAAGAAAAATTAATAAAAAAAAAACAAAAAAAAATGGAGGGAGGTATCCTCGATCAATCCCGAACAAAATTGCTACTATTGCTCGTGTGTATCCCCTCCGTAGGATATGCGCCACCTCCTATCCTGCCGATCCTGCACAAGTACTTGCACCTTACATCCCATGTTCGAGCTGTGCAAGTCGCTACATACTGGATTTAACACAATTTCAGTTCATCACACGTAATGAAGAAGTAGAGAAAATACATACACACGAATAGAGAACCTCCTCCTTTTTGTACGTCGGTTAAAAAGAAGTATAAGTACTCACCTAGGCGGCTGCACGGGTGCTGCGGTTGGGATAGGTATGCAGGTGATAGCATCACCGACCTGCATAGCCTCCTCCATGGATTGCTCTTTGTTCTCCGACCCTCGCGCCGTCGTACCTAAGGGACCAGACAGATATATCACTCTTGTATTGACCACCGCCATTTTGTTTCAGTCAGGCTTTCATAACTAGGGGGGCTAAAATGACTGGTTTAACAGGATCCCGTTAAAATTTCTAAAATGGTCACAAAGCGACAACTCATAATATTAACTGCGTCGGTGACCATTTAAGTATGTTTGCCTAGTATGATTCTGCTAATGCGGCCCTTTTAAGCCTCTAGCAAGTTTGTAAAGGTTTTTTTTACTCCCATACAATCATTTTTCTTGTTTTGTTTTTCTGAAATCCTGCCCTCTGTCAATGTACAAAAGAAGTCGTTCCAAACTGCATTGAAGGCATTAGACTTTACGTAGTTGTAGTAATTTGTTTATTGATTAAACAAATTACTACAACTACGTAAAGTCATCAGTACCAATATGTATACACTTAGCCAACTTTAGAAGCAATTTTCGCCTACTCTAATGATTTCATTTTCAGGTTACGTAACGAAACTAATATTTTGGAACCATATCGTCATAAAGTAGGTCATACTTCAAAGATACAAATTGTTATTTCACCAGAAATTCGCGTTTGAAGTTGGACCAGTGCAGTGTATACATATTATTGCTCGTGACTGTACATATTTAAATAAATACGACAATATTCCTAGTAAGTGTGATATCAACTGAGGGCATAAGTGAGACCTTCGCTCATCTCAATACCATCAATGGTTTACGTATATACTTTCTAAGCGAGTCATTGGTGTAAGCCCTCTGAATCATTGGTTTTACGGATTTTAACCATAGACACCTAACATTCGTCGAATAGACGAATACGAGAGGGAAATATCATTGTCTCTTTCTTTGATTCGACGAAGGTTAGGTTTCTGTCTAGGGTTGTGTCATGCACAAATACCCACAGTGACAAATATTTTAAACCATGCACTTATTTGTATAGCGGAGGGAGGGAATCTGATCCAGGATACCAGGGGCACATAAAGCCAAGCAATTGACTGCACTAGAATTTCCAGTGGCGTTATTAGGTGGTAGTTGCATTTATTGGGTACCCTTTATGATTGTATTGGAATGATTTGTTATGGTCTTATTACGTGTAAAACTAGGACATTTAAGACTGGCAATAAGACCGAAATGTAAACGTGACCAAATGCGCTTAGCTTTATAACTTTGCGGTTAAAAGTAAGCTTATTTTTTGAGTTCAATCTATTCGATATCTCCCGAAAATTATAGGTACTTTCGGAAAATCCGTTACAATTCGTAGTCGAAATTTTGGCTCCGTTTGAGTCCATAATTCAAATAACACAATAAATGCATCAACCTTCCACACTAACCTTGGCTTCGCTGTAGCCTCGTAGTAACTCCAGCCGGCAGTTCCGGTTCGGGCTGTGCCCTCGGCGGGTTCCTCGCTGACCGCCTTTGTCGGGGCTTCCGTAGCAACTGCTTGTAGTTCTCAGCCTTTTTGGACAGGTAGTAGAATCTGTGGGGAGAGGATATGGTAGATGGACGTGGAAGATATGAGGGTGGTGTCTGGCTTGTTGCTGGCGAAGGGTATGTGATGGTTTTACTTTTTTATGGTGTTATTTGAGACACACTATCCTGTTTTTTAAATCTTTCTATTTAAAAGCGACCGTTTTATAAGATGTATGCCTCCTTCGAATTCTTACATTAATTGTATAATGTTAGGTATACTTTTCAAATAATTTATAAATAGTTATTATTGATTTTCCATCCAGATTTGTCATAGATTTAATTTTTTAAACTGTACAAGAAAGACGATGTATTACAAAAATATTGGTATCAGATAAGTCTAGCATTATTGTAAAATAACTATCTGTATCAATTTAAGCGTACAACAAAGTATATTCTATGTATCACTATTAAACAATTTTAAATTAAATCGTAACGTTGCTTTTCGTTACCCAAAAAGTCAGTATGCACTTTGGATAATCTCACGAACGCTACAGAGTTACAGATGAGGCCATTTAGTAGGCTCAAACCACATGTAACTTAATAAAAGTTCTCCCCATACTGAAATATAGATGAAAGGGCGAAATCTACTGTTGACTATTCCCGCATCAATTAATTAATCATTCGGCGGACTAATAAAGTTAAGTAACTAAAAAGAAGATTTGAACCACCAACATTTTCAACAGTACTTTAATTATTAGAATTGCAACTTCCAGCTCAGGCTGTAAAGTCTGCAACAGAACCTTTGCAACTTCTTTTTTTTAATTGACGCTAAGAAAAAGTTATATTTGAAAACTGACTCCTGTGCGCGCCGTGTTACAGGCAAAAATTCAAATTACCTGTGTCGATATTAGTGTCTCTGATCTCTGAAACCCTTCGCTGCCAACAAACTCGCCACAGCCGGTGTATAAAGAGAAATAACGCACGCATACCTGACGCAGTCCCTTACGCTCTTCCGGGGGAGGAAGGACGCGATCTGCCCGAAGTTCTTCGGATGCTGGAGGTACTTCTCGCGGAAGAGCTCCCGTTCCGCCTGAGACCAGACATTTCGGAGTTGCAGCTCTTTGTGTTCCGATTCCATGTCCATACATCGTCCTGTAGAGGCAAGTTGCGTTAGATTGTTGGTTGATGAAAATTACGTAAGGTGTGTAAGTGATAGGGTAGTTGACAAAAAAAATCTAATTAGTCCGTCAGATAGATTTCCAAAAAATATGGGACATATATTTTTTTCTTTATTCACATAAACAAAAAATGAAGACTATACTTTGCTTCAAAAAGTCGTGTGACGTCACAGTTTGATAGTCTTTTACCAGATAGTGACGTCACAAGCGGTACTTGTTTGACGTGTTTTATTTTCGTCAATTTTTATTTATTTTATAAAACAAAAAAACACGCATATAATAGTTTTCGATAATCTAACAGACGAACTAAACACAACAACATCCCTATTTGATCATCCGCTTAGCCTTGGCCCAACTATGCTACTATCCTGGCTTATTCTAGAAAGTGTACTTGTTTATCGTGTGTTTCTTAGTATCAGTGTTTTTATGCCTGACTTGGCGTTACATGCGGTTGAAAAATATCTCTCAAGCATGTTGGTTTCCTGAGGGAAACGGAAATCGAATCAAATAATGATTATGGTGCGTGTCTTAGGTTCGAACTCAAGACCTATGATTTGGCAGTCCAATGTAGTGGTGGTTAATAAATCATATTGCAAAATAAAGCACCGTGTTTAATACACATATAATAAAGCAAATGCTATCGTGGCTCCCACTAGTTGCTATTTGCTTATTGCTTTTACATCGCACTCTCTGTCTCTGTCGGTCGCGCGAAAAGCAACGTTGTGTGCGTAATCGTTATAAGCACCGCGGACGATTTTGCGATCTCGGGCGGCTCACATAAATAAATACGTAATATAGTTACAGTTTTGCTTCGTGCATTTTAAGTGTAAATACGCCTATAATTGCTTTAAATACTAACTTATTTTATTTCATAATAACATTTGCTCAATTATAGACAGTCCTAAGCCTGAAAAGTATGAAGGAAAGTTCATTGTATTTTTAACGGATCTGTTTTATCGTAATTCATAAACGCGATTATTCTTTTATAGCATGCTGCCACTCACCGCGCTTGCTTTAAGTCACTTGACTTAAAGCAAGCACGGTGAGTGGCATCATGATATGCCTACGCGTTTAAAAATCACGCATGCTTTAATAAAGCATATACAATCACGTGCTTAATATATAAATCATTAGGCATTAAGCAAGTGATTACCTTAAAGCAACTTTGAACACCACTAGTCCAATGGTCATACCACTAAGCTATAACTGTTTTTTCGAACTTATTACTAAGTTACTTATTGTACTATTAACTAGTATTACCCGTAACAACTGCCTATCCTATCATATCTACAATATACAAATGCCAGCCGGGCACTAAGTGCTTTATATTGGTCTCGATAGTCCCCCTTTTTTTTGAGCGTTGGTAATAGTAGGCAGAGCAGTAGGGAGTGTCAGACTTCTACTGACTCTTAGCCCTTTGTGTCCGAGGTCGCAGTATCTCGTTCGAACAACCCACAGCAAGACACCTACGGCTGAAATTCTTCAGCCCCAAACCTCCTTACTCACAATACACTACAAATACTCACTATTGGTGTCAATATAGATGGGCGTGGCGTCGCTAGGGTCCCTCAGTAGCGGGGGCACCACAGTCAGGGACCTCATCTTCTTGTCTTCATGCTCTTGCTCGTGCAAGCCGTCGGCGATCTCTTCGAGTTCCGCCTCAGACTTCACGCGCGCTCCTAGCCTGTTGAACCGCTCTCTTTCTTCGCGTTGCTTTCGCAGTTCGGGGAACACCTGGAAGAAGGATTTCTGTATTAGCATGAGCATTGAGCATCATCATCAGCCTATAATGTTCCCACAGCTGGGAAGCAGTGAGAGGGAATGGGCTATAATCGAACACGCGGGCCAAGTGCGGGTTCGTGGATGTCACATGTCTTCGATTTTTTGGTTTCTAACGATGTTTTCCTTCACCGTGCTTAAGAGCAGTGGTGATGAAATAAATTACACAAAATAATGCGCCCCCTGGGTTCGAACCCACGACTTACTGCTCATAAGTCGGGGTCGCCACCACGGGGCCACCGCTGCGCTGCTATATTTGCATGAGCATGGTTGAAGATTAATTTGATGAATTATCACAATAACAGAGGGACTTACTGCAAAAAACAGGACCAGTTAGGTTGATTTATTAGAAACTTATCTTTGGACTTTTTATACTTTCAACACATTTCTACTTAAAGAAACTTGCAAAGCCATTAGGGCAGATAATTAAGTTCCTAGTTTTTGATAGCCAGCGGTTACAGCTGTCATCAAAGCCAATGCCATTGCTTCATTGTAGTTATTTTGAACAAACGATCACAAAAACTTATGAGTTTAGAGACGACAAATTTCCTGATCCGGCTTTTAAAGACCGGATATTCACTTATCTTTTATTCTTTACATTAATAATTTACAATCTCTCAATTTACTTTCTCATCCTCCGTAGAAAAGCGAAGATCGTTCAACCAGACGAGGTGTTCTCTCCGGTTCATCTCGAGGATAATTTTAATTTCGCGATGAATGATGTTGTCATTTTAGTTTACAAGTGACGACATAGATGGCGCCATAACCTTGCTCGTAATAAAAGCAGCATCACAACTTACCTTCTCAAAAAACTCTCTATTCCTCGCGTCTTTCGCCTTCCTCTTCTGTCCCTGTTCTATCCGCTCCACTCTTCGCAACCACTCGGCGGCTCTTCTGCTGTACGCTTCCGCTAACGCATCCTCGCGCTGTAGATAACATATTTATTTCATTACATTATTAGAACAGCTGGTTTTGTACATTTTTGTTTGCCCGTCGGACGTTTGGCTGTTAATTTTACCAGAAGTGGCTGAACATATTTTGAGGCCTATAATCTATGAACGTTTCTTGAAATGTGCTTTGACTGTAGATGCTTCCGCCTCGACCTTCATTAATTTGCTAAACAGATAAGTCGGCGATCATCATCTGCGTAGCCTTTTGCCAACTATGTTGGGGTCGGCTTCCAGTCTAACCGGATGCAGCTGAATACCAGTATTTTACATGGAGTTACTGCCTATCTGTCCTTCCCAACCCAGTTAGTACGGGGTAATACGATATCGCATAATATGACTGATTTTTAGACTTTCGGGTCACTGACAACGTTATTATCTAACCATGAGTTCTTCAAAACACATTTTTTTTTGGGAGGGTGGGAAATCGTTAAATGACTTTTCCCGCTCTGGGTGCAACGGCAGGGAGTGTCAGATTTCTACTGGCTAAAAACCACCAATGTTTCTTCTTAGCCCTTTATGTCGAGACCGCGGTATCTCTTACAACATCCCGCAGCCCCGACGAGAGGTATGTGCCCCTCAATTAGGTAAAAATTTTGTAATTATTTTATCCAATATCTATCTTGTCTCATTTCTTCATAAAATTAAATATATGTCGTACCTTTTCAGCCTCAAGCTTAAGCTTCCGTATATGTTCCGCCAACCGCTTCCGAAACGTGCGATGTCGTCTGATGTTCTCGTGGTAGACCTCGGTGTCCTGGGGCTGGTTGTACAGCGGGTACAGCACGGGCGGACCCAGGTGCGATACTACTGCATGCGCTGACGATGCCTGCTGATACACACACTTATCATAAACCTGTTTTATGGACAAGGTAATGTTGTACTGCGGAATTAAAGGGTTTTAAAGGAACTTTTGCATTTAAAACAGCTAGTTTCTAGTAGGCTGATCTACGTGTGTGCTTATGAACAGCCACTTGCATTGGTTGTTGTCAGCAAATCATACTTGGAATGGTACAAATGCCAGCACATCAAGTTAAGACAAATTTCAGTTAGTTATGACAAATTTTCCCAATCAACCTTGAACCAAATAGTTTAGAAATAGAGTTAAAAATCTATTAAAGGTATTTGACTTTTACTTGGTGTGCTGGCGTAAGTATATTTCGCTGGTATGATTTGCTGAACCTTTCATAAGAGTTTGAAAGTCTATTAGCTCAGTTTTATGTTGTCTCCAGGTCTAAATAAGACCTTTAGATGCTCATAAACCCTTTAATCCCACGTGTTTCGAGATAATACACGTGCTACATATACATTTAGTAAAAATTATATTTATATATTCCTTTGAAATATTTGTGAACCTTTGGTATGGAGCTACATAGCGCTGAAACTGTTATGAATATAAACTTTGCCAATAGTAAAATATTTTCAATATGAATAAGAAAAAATGCTGAACTACAATAATTAAACATTTAAACTTTAGTGGTTTTTAAACTCGTTTAAAAAAATGTTGAAATTGTTTTTCTAGAACTAAAAAGCATAATCAAAACACTTAAGCATGCAGCAGCATTGATAAAATCTTTCAAGCTTAAATTCAAAGCAGTTTCTCAAGGTCTGAAGGAAGATGTTATTTACCAAGTTCCATGTTCACATAATATTTCTTCTGAGTATTTATATGTAAATATCTAAGAAAATTCTTCAGTATAAGAGTACAAAGACTATACAACTAAACATGTATACATATATACCTACATAAATACCAGCATGCCTTATTTTAATCCACAATTAAGTATAAAATTAAAACAATTTTAAAAATACTATTTGATAATTTTTCTACGAAAATTAAAATGGATACTTAGTCTAAAAAAAATTATAATCTTAGTACTTATAATAGTTTATAAAACAAATTATAAATACCATTTGCCGCTTATTATCCATGCTGATCTGGGAAGGAAAAAAAACATACAATGTATCAGTTTATTGATCCCGTGCAAGTCAATAATGAAAAACAAAAAAAAATACATCATAATAAATGTCAATAAATAAACAGGAACATAATTGGTTGTCTATGTTGGCACTATTTTATTAATAAATAAATATAATAGATTCTATTACTACTATGAAGCCAATCGTCAAAAACAAACAGATTTCAAATTCTTGCAGAAATCCTATACAAAGTGGCATCCGAGAGATCTTTGAAAGCACTACCACAAAGAATTTGAAAAACTATTTTTCACTTTCTGGGACTACTCAAGGAGGTACTAATTGAGGTTCAATCAGTAGACAGTAGATATTTTGCACCTAGTCACATTCAAATGCTAACCATTGCCATAAAAAATTCCCTATTTGTCCTATTCTTAGGCATTTGTCGTAAAATAGCTAATGTCCTAGGAAAGACCCTATGAAATCCTAAATTTCCATGGTGCAGAACTTTACGACAAAAGCAACTGATACACTATATAGTTTTTACATCCCGGCATGAGCAAGGCATGAGGGTAGCTAGTAGCTATGTACAACAGATTCATTAGTGAGACTTAATTCATGATTAGTTTAATGGAGTATTCAGCAGGTTCGATAAAACATTTTAGGCTCGCAGGATATTAGTTGTTTTAAAGATTTACAGGGACCAATTAGTGAAATTATTTGCATTTCTGAGCAAGTTTGTGCTGGATACAAGTATATTAATTACAATTACCCACTTAGCTAACTGTCAGTTTGTCTGGCCTTAACTGATACCTATAAAGAAGGTTTGTTCATATTTATTTCCCTAAACAAATATTACAAAGAAGTTAAACCACTAATCCGATTCAATCAATTCTGTCACTAATGAGAAGCCAAATTATCGCCAAGAGTCTTACTGCCGCACTCAGAGAACTTTAATGATTACTTAGGCCATAATTTAGTAAAGGTTTTGACAGTTTTGTTATACAAAAGTATGTCAAACCTTTACTAAGTGAGGGCTTAAGTAATCATTAAATATCTCTGAGTACCGCAGTTAAGCTATTAAAACGTTCCCGTGGGGTAATTAATTTCTTTAAAGGGTGTAAAATAACGCAAACGAAGGGCAATTGTTCTCCCCACCACTGCGATATTTTTTTTGTTCTAGACTATACCTGGGAACCGGAGATATTGAGGGTCAAAGTTCCAAATTTTTCACAGCTCTTTTTGTAAATACTACTTTTTCAGGTTATAACTTTATGTATGTATGATATGCATCAGCACTAGCACAATGTTTTAAGAGTGCTACATTGAGTTTTACCGTAAATTGTGATTTTTGACCTCAAAGAAAAAAGTTGTTTCCCAGCAAACATTTTTGTCTAGAGGTACTTAGTTTAATGTAGGTACGTAATACTTGGTTAACGTTTGCGTGAAGGGTTCATTTACATCCTTTATAGACGAAGCAAAGCCACGAACAAAAGGTAGATCATTATAACTTTATGTACAGTAATGAATGGTACATAGACTGGCTTTATGTTTCTTTAGAGGTAGAAAAGAACCTGATATGTGATCAGTGAATGGTTAGCTAAATCACTCCTTCCTACACGTTGTTAGTCAATTATTATGTCAATTATTATTGATCTAATGAAATTCTTTCCTGTACAGATGATTATGAGTGCAAATACTATGTTAATATGAACCTTTTTCCTATTCTCCGCGTACACGCACTGTGCCAGACTTCTGTGTCTCGGCACTGTTTCTTCAGGCTCTTGTGCCTGAGCAGGCTTTGAGGCGGTCTGTTCTAACTCTTCTTGTTTCTTCTTTAACTTCGATAGTGTTGACTCTGATAACGCCATTTCTCTGTCCACCTGTGTATGTGAAAGGGATGAAGTTAATTATTCGAACATCAGTAACAGCATAAAATTATTGTATTATTGTAATAATATAATTGATGTTTTATCATCTGTTTAGTCTTATCCCAGCTATGATAGGTGAAAACTAAAATTATAGTCAGCAGAACCCAGGTACTGGGTAAAACAAGACCAAGAAGACCATTTTCTTGTAATCAGAATTATCATTCTAGGAATGGACCTTTATTTTATGAAACATTACTTGAAAAATGCTAATGTTTATTGTTCAGCTAGTCTTGCAACTGCAAATTTGATAATAATGAAATTTGTCTGTAGTAAAATTTCCAAACCATTCAGCACTGCCCACTGTCACTTAGAGAAAAGATCTGTGTCCCAGCATAGGGGGTTCCCTGAACTGGGCCACAGGCTGATATATGCTGTAACTATACTGCGATAATGTTGAGCCTAACCCCAAGGCTCATCAACAACGGTTATCAAAATTCCCAGTTAAATCTAAATGGGCTGGAATCCACCCATGCATCATCCTTCAATTTTAATGCCCAATTCTATACTTGGAGGTATGTAATGTGATAAGCTTACCTTGGATATTTGTTGTAATAAGTCATCCTTAGTGGTTCTGAAGCTCTGGTCCTCCATCGTGGGCTCTGATGGTGGATTAGGAGAGAGTACTTCTACTGTGTTGTACTGGTTCACCGGCTCCTGCAAATTAATACAAGAATATTGTTTATGAAATAGCTATTTTTTGGTAGAAAAGAATTGGAAATATTGACCCGATTTGGCCCTCCTAACTTAGGTAGAAAACAGAAGACCTGCTGATCTTTAGCTGTTGTCTGGATGTGGTCTGGATGAATGAGCGGCTACCGTGCTGATGACATACCTAATAACCCTAACGGGGAAAAAAACTAATTAAAGGCTATTGTGAAAGATACGGCTCTTTAGTTTGGTGGCCCAGGACCAACCTAAGTACAACCCAAAAAGATCTCGAGAAACTACAAAGATTTGCCTGCGTAGCAATCACCGGCAGCATGAGAACTTCCACACTGCTGCCTTTTTTTTTGGCCTGTGGAAAATCATCCAATAACCCCTCCCGCTCTTGGGCAGAGCGAAAGGGAGTGTCAGACTTCTACTGACTAAAAACCACCCATGTTCCTTCTTCGCCCTCTATGTCGAGGCCGCGATAACCTGTGGACATCCCGCGGCCCAGCTTGCTATCCTGGCTTGAAAAACTGGCCTCGTGTGCCCCGGGCATTAATGCCATTTACACAAAAAAAGTATAACCGCATTCGGCCGATTGAACTTGGTCACGCCATCTGCAAGAACCTTCAACAGGCCTTACCCACGGTTTAAGCATACCAGTAAAACTCTAGCCATTATCTAGCTGTTTTAACTAAGTATCCTAATCTAGTGTTTGGTGATGATTAGTGGTGTCTTTGTAAAATGAAAATACTGACCCTAGTATCAACCCTAAGCGGCTGATGATGTGGCAGCGGGGTCCGTTCAGCTGTGAGCCTGATCTTCTTGAAGGGTGGCGGGTCTGCGGGGGGCGGGTGGTGCACGGCGGGCGCGGGCGGGGGGAGGTAGGCCGCGCCGAGTAGTGAGACGCGCCCCCCGCGGTACTCCCCCGCACCGACCGCGCCCGCGCCCACTGCGCCCACGCCGCCAACGGAGCCAACCGCGCCGCCACCGCGGACGTAGCTGCTGTCCCTGGAAATGTACATGGTCGCGTTAGTATTACAGAATATTTCGCGACAGATTCAGGAGTGTGGTGACTGATTGGTTATTCTTCTTCTTCATTGAGGCCATGACTCTCTTTATGATAACTACTAGTTTTGACCAGAACTCTGCCTCCTCGGCGGCATTGGTGATGGTGGCATCAGACAGGTGGTCACAAAGTGGAGGTGGAATCACACAGAACAGGACAGGAGTCGGGGTCGGGCGATAGTTTGTGTTAAAGCACCGCACTCACATTATTATTAAATGGTAGGGATAATGACGTTTCGAAGCGACTTCTACATAAGTAAGTTCCTTCGAGAGACCCAGGCTTTCCTCAAGTGTATCGTGAAGTTTCTGTTAAACCAGATGTAGAATTACAACGCGGGAAAAGTTTTTGCCGGAGACGAAGACTCAATACCCATTTGTCTAGCTAAAATACCGAATGAACTCAAAACGTAGGAGAAAAGACCAGCCTTCAACCGAATCCAATACCGGCTTTCGTTTTCTGCCTTCTGACAATTTTGAATAATTATGTAATGTTTACACCTTTTACTGCCAAAATCGTACATGTAGCAACTACACTCCAAATAACACTGATAAGAAAACTTTCTTACAGTTGGAATAGGTAGTTTAGTAACGATACAAATAGCGGTTGAAGTAACAGCTGGCGTATGCATTGTGTAAACCCGAAGGCGGGAGGGCAGACGCCGCAAACGCAAGGGGTGCATGCGGACAATGAACTGGACTACTTATCATTGATGGAGCTGTCCATTAATGTCGATTAGAAGCACGGAATGGCCCCAGGCTAATGTGAGAATTCGGATAAGAGCCCCACTGAAACCCAGAACCTTCGTTTCTAATAGAATTTCAAATAAAATGGTCAGTATTTCGTTTAGTGCTTTTGGAACTTTCTTGGATTAACGAGGTTTAAGGCTTAGGGCACTCTATGGTCAAAGGTATGATGGACATTTTTTATAAAGAAGAGGTAGCCCTAAAGATGACAACGCAACACTTCTAAAAGTAGCCGTTAACTCAAATAAAATAAAATGAAACTATTATGTTTAGATACTAAAAATGAATTTAGTTAAGATGATCGCTGCATTTACAACATTATACTGTATGGGTCCCGTTTTTCGTGTGTCTGCTTTGTGTTGCAATAATACCTCCTTGTTCGGATGCCTTAAAATGTCAACCGTCAACGACCTCAATACGAAAGTGTCCATACTAAGCTCAACAGATGGCAGGCGTAACGCCATTTTTAGAGTGCCTTTCAAAGCCAGGCTGAACATTGTAATTTATTATTTATATATTCTGTATGTATTCTTTTCTAACAGCTATACTTACTCATAATTATGTGTATCAGAAGCTACAGAAAAATGAACTGAATTATTTCGTAATTAATCAAAACTGCAGGCAGTTTCACAATTTCAGTAATTTATTGTTCACTTACTTACCAATATACACTTCCACTCAAATAGCAATAATTATACAACAGTTCACTATCATCTATACTTGAGTACATTCTCGTAAAGTCGTATTTTAATAAATTACATTATATCTTTTTCACGTTTACTTAATTAAACGTTTGACATTGGTTGTCAATTTGACAGTCATTGTATTGTCAGCACAAACAAAACAAAGGTCAATGATCGTACATAAACAGCCTTGATAAAAACTAATAAAAATAATTTATGTAATTATAATAATTGCAGAATGTTGGACCCGACAAGGGATGAATTAAATGCATTTGCATGTGGCTGAGTTGTGTGGTGTATCACGAATGAGTAAAATAAGAAATGAGTACCTACCTACATACGAAGAGCTATGAAAGAGGCGCCGCCGCCGGTGACTAAACAGTTGTGTATGGTAATCAGTTGGCTTGGTGTCCAGTGCATTTGATGAGAAGGAGTGAGGAAAATGTCGTGAGGAAAGTTTTGAGAATTAATTATGGGTAGAGTACCTTTAAGAGTGAATAAGACCATAGAAACGAATGGAAGGATGATATATGGCAAAAAAAGAGTTGTATGATATGATGAGATGTAGTAATAAATAATAATAGAGTAGTAGTAAAGAAGTAGGTAATAAAGAAGTATGGAAGAAGAAGACACATAATAGAAGATAATAAAAAATCCTTTCTTAATTCCAATCTAACTGAGAATGTATAAATTAAAAAGTTACCTGCCAAAATATTCCGCGTTAGACTTAAAAAAACGTGAGTGTAGCTGTTAACTTTAAAACATGAATGCTGATAAACTTTCACCAAACTTAAACAAGAGATGACGTAATAATAAATATGGCGCGTTGTGAAAATAATGCGTATTGTTAGTAATCTGTGGCCGATCGCGATCGCATGCCGCGAGCCGCGACGCGAAGGCCAAGGTTGCGCGCGGGGTGTACGAGGGAGGGGGGCTAACTGTAGTCGTGGCAGGGTCGCGCCCGTTACAGAAATAAGTTTACTGGAGATTCGCATTTTACATAATTATTGTATCTGTTTAGGTCATAGCGCTGAAACTATTTTCGTTTTTGACTTACAATAGAAAGCTAATACATTTTATCTGCGATTGCATTTTCTTTAACACCAGTTTAGAAACGTGTCAAAAATTAAATGATGGACTATGTTGCTACTCCATTGCAGTCTTAAACTGTTTTATAAGTACCGCTGTACTTGTAAAAATAATTAATGCAGTCAAAAAACCAATCTTGAACAAAAGGCAGTTGTTGTAGGAAAGGAAATCACCACGAAGTTGAACAGAGAATCGAGACGATCAAGACATGCTCAAAAGAAATAGGTACCAGTCCGTCGCCCACGTTTCGTGGGCCACGAACAACTGTATAAAATCAAGAAACCAGTTTGTTACTAAGTCTTTAATAAAACTTCGAAAACACTAAAAGCTGGATAATGGCAACGTGGTAATTTTATGCCGGAATTCCGCAGAATGCAATCTCATCCTGTCCCACAAAATGAAGCTAAAACTATAGACAGACAGGGTGACGTAATCATCATGGCGATACGCGACAATACGGCCCGCGTCTGCATTTAGCGCGCCACGTTGGCCCACCACGTGGTGGCCGGGCCGACGCGCACTGAATAATAATAAAAAATAAACATTGGTGAACGCGCCCGCCAACAGGGCTGCCAACATCACGAGAATGTCACGTATTTGATACGATACGTACCGTATAGGTAGGTTCTGGCCAGGTCTACTTAAATCTAATGATGTACAGACCTTCTTTGCTGTTGCTTTGGAAATTTTCTTTCCATTCCGTAAAAAACACGCCGCTATTTCAGATTTTGTTGCTGAAATGAGCACTCAGTCCGTTATCCGGGTCAAGTACTGGGTTATCTATAGTTTTAATTAAATCCACCCTGACAAGTTACATTACGTTTGTAGCATAATCTTATCCGATAAGTTTTACTTTATCTATTTCAGTAAGATCATTGGATTGAACAAAAATTATCCGTACGTAGATATACATATATACATACTATTGTACTTATTATTTATCACATGACTAATGTAGAAAACAACTCATTATGTAGCCAAATAATCCCACAGTAATTTTGCAATTCATCCGAGTAATAATAACAGGTCAAAAATATTTTGTCTGTCAGAGACGATTACATGGCAACACTCATGTAGTTATGATGGCCGTGTACCCTACCGAAAAATGCCAATAAAATAAAGCAGAAACAATAATTATAACAAAACACGAAGGAAGGTGATTGATCTCAAAAATCGCGTGATGCTATTTTTACAGTTTCGCGTACAAACAAATGAAATATCGCAGGAAGTGGAACTAATATGAGATTTCCCACGTTTTTATTGTTTATATTGGTAGCATTGATTAATTGTTTTATTGCCCTGACAATTCAGTTTAAAAAACTCACAGGGGCAGACATTAAAAACACGTACTTTTTATGGATAGACAAAAAACGAAAATAATTGTTGCAGTTCCAAGCCGAAAATTGGTCAGCAGAATCGTGTTGAGCTTGGAACGTCCACAAATAGAATTTAGGTTAAAAATCTGTCCAGACGAAAAAAAAGGCGAGCAGATCAAATATAATTATATTTAACTAGCTAACTTTATACATATTCTCGTTTATTTCAAGAAGTGAATAATGCAGGTGGCATTACTAAAATACAGCCGAGTAAATTGCATGCGAATGATATTTGTTGGTTGTCGGGCTATTTCTAACACCTTCCAGAACATCAGGCTGGTTGGATCAGGTCCAGGTTTTTGTTTTCAATGAAGAATGCACGAGGTCTGTTTGTTCACAGTAATTTTTGACTTCTTTAGAAACTTAGAAGCTTTTTTGACAATTTTGGGGCCAGGGACATAGGGACGAAATGAAAAGATGTCGAAGAATAGACTCCTCTATAGCAGTACATTACTTTAAGGTCTTTTGAGATTTTTTGATTCGTACTTTAGCATTGTAACAAGTATGTATTTGTATAGAATTACTTAGCGGTATAATACTATTTTGTAACTTGTTTGACTGTAGTTTTGAATAGATTTTATGTAGGGTGAAGTTCCCTTGAAAAGAATTTGTCGAACATTTTATTCTTTATTTTTTGGTTTGTACCTATATTTATTTATTCTCATACAATCAGATAAATTTAGAACTAGATAAGTGCTTGCTGAATATTATAGTCTATTCACTGGTATGTTAAGCTTATTATGGCCGAGAAGTGGGTTTTTACTTTTTACGTAAAAAAAAATATGGGAGATTTAGAGAACGCAAATAAAGAAGATTTTAAAACCGAAACTGACGATTATTTTGTAGTTATATTTAATACGATATTACAGAACAAAGTTTACCTCAAATAAAACAATAATTCTTTTTCGCACGGTGAAATCTGACTCCGTTTTCTTGTTTCAAAGGGTAATGTGCCTCATTACGTGGTGTTTCAGGTTATTTTAGCTTGTAGGTTTGTGAAGAAATCTCAATTATTAAGAGTATGTGTTGTGCAAAAACATTGTAATCGCTTCCCATGGCGGGTATTGTCGTTGTTTCGCTGGTAGACGGGCATTACATCTCCCAAGACTGCAATGAACCCCAGGGTTGCACGGACTGGTTTATTTATCGAAGGTCTACTTTATGCTTTGACTTTAAAATTTTAAAGACGGTTGTTTGGCAAAAGAATGGTCTGAACTTTACATTGGTGGTAAGTGATGAGAATGCGATGATTAAAGAGTAAACAATGATGCTACGTCATCAACAGAAGCAATAACATTACTATCGTGAATACATGCTCAACAGGTTTATTACCTGCGCAGGGATCCTACGACACGTTGCGAAAATCGGCACTTTACGCCACCATCTTTGATTTTCAATGCATATTACGCGACAAAATTACACAAAAATCAAGAAAGTTTATCAACAGCCCTGTCTAAAGATCTTTTTAGAACTGTATATAAATCAGTAAAGACAAAACTTTAAAATAAATATAAATCAGTTCTCTTATTATATAGCAATAACATAGTAGGTAAATATATTAACCTCCATTTGGTTCAAGGTCCTCCAAGAATGAGAACACAGATGTTACGTAATTAAAACATTTTGCATCTAAAAAGTTTGTTGAATTTTAATGATTCGTATAATAATTAAATGAAAATTTAATTTTGCGAAACGATGAACATAAATAGGCACTGGCGATGACGTCATGCTAAAAAAATGGCGGGAGATAAAAATGTGTAACGCGAAAAAACATAGCTGATGTTTTTGTAAATTACGTCCGCCTGCGGCAACGAGGGATGTTCTGTTCATAATTTTAACAAAATATTTTTGCATGGACTCTGTGGTTGGACAACCCTAGGCAATACAATAGTGTTGTTTCCTTATCTCAGTGTAATGTCGGCTCTCATTGTTTTGCCTGTAATCTGCGTAAAAGTAACTTGCCAGTCTGACTGAAAACGCAAGGAAACTTAGTCAGATAATGACATAATTATTAATGTCGGAAGCTACTAAGTACCAGGATCCATGTCAGATATTTGGTGCTTCATATAATGGCTATTGTATTGGTGTGCCTAGAGAACCTTGTGCATATTTGCATACTTAGAAACTTGTTATTATTTGTTAGTATTTATGTGAATATCTTCCAAACCCACAGTTGCTTTTTTAGACTAAAATAAATATGCATAATTATTTAAAAAGATCATTCAAATGATTTTTCTTGCTCAAAAATTGAAAAGACGCAGCTACAATCTGCTTTGTGGCATTCTCCTTTATTTCTGTAGACCCCATGATTAGGTATAATGCGAATGGATTCAGAAAGGAATCCAACACGAAGCAATTAGGTACCTACTAGAAGTCTGTCCGATGACACGTTAAAAGCTGTAAAATCTAAATTGCTACATTTAGATTTTGCAGCTTCTAACGTCTCATTAGAAAATACTATCTAATAAACTTTAGTGCTTCTCGTAATGAAAACAACTTTACCTCCCCTTTTATTACCTCGTAATTCAAAATGTCTTATGATTTTTGCGAAATGTGCTGCAGTTCAACGTTATCCCACTTTTTCACTATGAGGCTAAGATTATTACGTTTTCATTATTGAAAACATCAACCGAAATTGTTTTTGTGTTTCACGTAATTTTCTTAATTATAAAGTTGTTTAAAATATATTAGTTTCCCTCATAACGGAGCCCCTTTAAAGAAATTCTAACAAATAATGTAAATATCCAAGTAAGGAAGTACAGACAGCTGCAAATAATAAGCAGCACGGACTTCCCGTATTAAAATTAAAGTACCTACCTTATAGAGAAAAGGGGGTAAGCAATTAATGCAGCTGTCGGTACGTTTTATGAACCGCTTATATTAGACACGCAATAACTAGTTATCGGTCATTGGTAATCAAACAGCCTAGTTTCGGAGTTCCTAGAACACAAATCAACAGATAAGTTTATCTTTGAGCCACTATATTGATTTGAACCATATCAATTTGCGTACCACCAATATCAATATTTTTTTTTATTGCGGACTAGCCAACCCGCATCAGCTTCGTCCGGTAACAGAGTTTTATACTAACTTTCAACCCCTTCTGTTCGCTTAGGGGTGGACTTTTACAAAATTCTTTCTTAGCGGATGGTTACGTCATTAAAACTACCGTTATTGACATAAAATAATTAAAAAAACCTCAGCGTCTCCAAAACGTTTGCAGATTAAAATTGCGAAATTCCTCATTGTGCGAACTTTTACTTGAGTGCCATTGTTTTTCGTCAATTTAATGAAAAACTTTAAGTGTTGGTGTAAAGTCAATACAAACTTGTAATTTTTAGGTTTCACTTTTTTTCGGAGACACTATTGGAACATGCATTTGCAAGTAACTACGCATCTACGTAATATATATTTAAATATCATTATCTGTTTGCCAAATATTAATTGTCTTGTATAGGTAAGTTCATACAAATTCCCATATCCCTTTACACTTTACCCTACCTATGACCCTCCTCTATAACTTAAGCAATGTTTCTCATGCCTGCTCGCAGATAATGGTTATGAATGACAACAAGGACGCTCGGTATTCGCAGAGGAGCGTACGTGAGGCCCCCTACCCCAGCCAGACGTGACCAGACCATTAATTTCTCCGGAGATACGAAAAGTTTATGTGGATTCCAGTCACTATTTAGTTGTGAAGGGAATAAATAGTTTTGCTATTGGTATTTTTGTCTATAGAAAAATAAGAGGAGGACAAAGTAAATACAACAATGAGGTAGAAGGCATTAGATAAGCTTTATTCCTCATCATCTCCCTGACCTTGTCCCATGTGTGGGTTGCACGCAACACATTTTTCTCTTCATCTTTTCCTGTCAACCGTCACACTATCATTTACTATTGCATGTCATTCTATCAGCTTCAGTAAAGGAACAAAAGAAAGTAGAAGGTTTAATAAGTGACGAATTGGCACAGGAAATAGAGCTTAACCAAGCACTTAGTAGGCTAATGTCGGCTTTAATTGGGCCGATATGGCGACGAAGAGACAATCAAAATATTACAGTAACTAAATAGCACAGTTCCTATAAGTCTTAGCACGTACCACGTTGACCGTATGGCCAATGACTGAATAATGGAACTCTTTCTATGTTACCTGTCTTCAATCACGTCCACCAAGTAACCAAGGCAGAGATGACGAAACCTAGAACTCGTTTTAGACGATAAGCATTCGGAAAATTACTTTTTCCTCCCAAAAAAACGTTATAATATCTTACGGTTAATTTATAGGTGTATCATACTTAGGAGTATGCTCAAAAGAATTCCAATTTTTTATCCACTTATGAAGACGGGTCGAAGGACAAAAATCCTTTGTAAAGAACTATAGACCCTTCCCAAAATGTTGTATGTTAATGAATCGCACCTTGGAAGGTTGTCTCTGAATATTTTACGTACGACGTAGGTACTGTCAAAAAAGCCCCTATTATTTTGCAAATCTCTATATTCAAAACATGCTGATCCGAATTCAAGGAGCAAAGACTCCTGCAATGTAGCAAACTGAGAATAACGATATCCTTTATTCAGCATTTCAAAAGACACGACTTGAATGAGACATTTTTATTCGAGTTTTTCAACTGTAGGTCACGCCAGAAAAGAATATAACAACAAAACTATTCAGGCTTTCTGAGAATATATCTCAGAAAGGTGAAATCGTGTACACAAATATAAAGTGCGTAAGTATAGTAAACTTGAATACTGTGTACTTGAATACACAGAACAGATAAAAAAGGTGCTTGAGGAACTTGAATAGCAGAGACACGTGAAGAAGTAGGCCGTTATGTAGACGCGTCTAAAAATAATTATAGGTGCGAAGGTAATACAGAAGACGATTCTATCAATTCAAATGGCGCTAATAAGTTGAACGCTCGACCAATTTAAAGCGTTCACAAGTTGTTAATAGAGTAGTAAATTGAAGCGTCAACTCGTTTACGAATACTGTCAAAATTGCTAGACTGACTTGTTTTTTGGAACTGATTGCCACAACACTTTATAACCAGCATTTACGAACTGTAAAGGCTGTTACAGAATTAGTTTTAGAAAAACATACAGTTTCACTTATGGACCTATAGTAGACCGTGTATCAATTATGAAGGCTTTATCAAACTTCTATTCAGTCAGCATTTTCAACATTAGACCATTATACAAGAGTAATCTCTAAGTGAGTCCTTTCTCATAATGCGCTCATCAATCAAACAGCTAAGCTTGGATTAAGGGAGTATCTCCCCAGGATCATTAGTTAATTGTCGTGGAGGTCAAGGTCCAGCAGTGAAGAATTTAGCATTGTTGGCAAATGCAATTTTGATGGAGCAAAAATCAATCTAATTACTCCAAATGTGAGTTCATAAGGTGTTATCCTAACGTTACATATTGGCGGTTCTCCGATTCGACAGCTTGTCCTTAATATTTCTAAATGTCATTAGTGAACGCAGGTGGCTCTCTGCCGGATTTAGAATTTGTGGTATTCCACCTGAGCAACGGTAATTAAGGGCGTCCTATATTTGGGGCACGTCGCACGGCCTTGGCCCTTGGCTTTAGAGACTTTGTTATTGGAACAGTTGGTAATCAGGTAGAAGTGGAATAGTTTGGGACGTTCTTGTTCTAGGGAGTGACCACACTCATGAGAATGGTCTTGTGTTGATAAAAAAAAGCGCTATATAAACGAAAAACATATCATTTGCCTTGTTTCAGGACGCGAGTGACAGTCTAAACTAAATACGACATGATCGGCTTAAGCCCGCGACGATGAGTGTTTTCACTCTTTTAGTTGGGGCCAACGAAACTTCACTTCTAAAACACGTATTTGGCGTACGGGCCAATTTCAGTAGCAGTTCACTCAAGTTTAGCAACTTTATCTCAACCCACCTGTATGATAAAGCCGCAGATCCATATCCTGGTTGGTGCAGCCGCAGCTGTGCTGGAGGGTAGGGCTGTGGGGCGTAGGGTGCCGCGGGCGGCGGCCGGGGTTGCGGCGGCGCCACCACGCCCCCTGCCGCCGGCTTGCCGCCGTACGCCAGCGCGCCGCCGCCGTGCCCGTGATCCGTCTGCCCGGGCCTGGAGCAACAAAACACAATCGTCAGGATTAAAGAAGAATAGTACAAGATCAAATAATAAAGGTACAAGATCAAAAAAGAACAGTACAACATCAAGAAACCCTGATCAGATTCAGGGACACCGTTGCTATTGCAAGACTTCATTCGTACGGATGCACACATCAGAGGATCATACAGAAGAGCATACAGTTAATACTTTTGCGATAATGTTGAAAATCTATTACGGTTTGACCGATTGTAGCAGCTTGATGTGGTGGTGTCTGTACCTGCACCTTGAGCGCAATTAGACTGGATGACTGATAAAGGAATAAAATAGTTACTCAGCATTCAACCTTGCTAAAGGTTTGCGTTACAGAATCAGATTATATAGAAAATGATAGACAAGACATACAATTATAGAAAAATCGCTCTCTTCAATTCGCGTTTGAAGTATTAGAGTGGTAATATCATCTAACACTCAAGTGACGGTTATTAAAAAGAACAGTGAATGCAGAGATAGGTTGCCAACTACTAACCGAATAAAGAACAACCCAATTGAACTCCGCAAACAATAAATTGTCAGTCATCAAAAAATGCTACTTTTGTCTACTGATCGGTTTTTTGTTCACACATGGACTATTGAAAAAGTACAATAGAAAACATTGCAAGTATTGAAATCACTAAATGTTGCCAAGACAAAGACTTTCCCTTTCGTACACCATACATTTCACTCTCAAGTAACAAAAATAAGTACAACATATAATAAACAGAATAGTAAATGACATAAATGTATGCAAATTATCACAACATATAAACAACATGCCGTTATGTGCGCAATAATAATAAATAATATGGGCGATAGGTATCCGTTTGCGTATCAGTGTGAGTCACGGGTCAGTCACCCTTCCACGGGATGGCGACGGTAACTCCGGATATCCATAAAAAACGGCTGATTAATAGTTTAATACATTCCTGTATTTAAAGTAGATTTAGTTATGTGGAGTTGCGTAACGAACGAGTGATTTCTGAAATATGCAGAAGCAACGTAGCACTAACATTTTAGAGAGGATATATTTGGAGTACTAAACGAGGCAAAGTACAAAACATTTTCTATAACACTTCTTACGAACGCTATGAATTCTGAAACATTAGTCAAGGTCAGACATGGAGACCACAATATTATACAATTATAAAGTTCCAGATGCGAGCTTCAAGGCGAAATTACTGTCGATAAACAATATTTTAGATGGTAGTGGTACAGACGTTAAAAATACGATTTTTCTAGATATTTTACCCAAAAGTTCTGCCTTCCTGTAGATATTGTAAAACTGTAGGTTATCATACAGTTAATACTTTTGCGATAATGTTGAAAATCTATTACGGTTTGACCGATTGTAGCAGCTTGATGTGGTGGTGTCTGTACCTGCACCTTGAGCGCAATTAGACTGGATGACTGATAAAGGAATAAAATAGTTACTCAGCATTCAACCTTGCTAAAGGTTTGCGTTACAGAATCAGATTATATAGAAAATGATAGACAAGACATACAATTATAGAAAAATCGCTCTCTTCAATTCGCGTTTGAAGTATTAGAGTGGTAATATCATCTAACACTCAAGTGACGGTTATTAAAAAGAACAGTGAATGCAGAGATAGGTTGCCAACTACTAACCGAATAAAGAACAACCCAATTGAACTCCGCAAACAATAAATTGTCAGTCATCAAAAAATGCTACTTTTGTCTACTGATCGGTTTTTTGTTCACACATGGACTATTGAAAAAGTACAATGGAAAACATTGCAAGTATTGAAATCACTAAATGTTGCCAAGACAAAGACTTTCCCTTTCGTACACCATACATTTCACTCTCAAGTAACAAAAATAAGTACAACATATAATAAACAGAATAGTAAATGACATAAATGTATGCAAATTATCACAACATATAAACAACATGCCGTTATGTGCGCAATAATAATAAATAATATGGGCGATAGGTATCCGTTTGCGTATCAGTGTGAGTCACGGGTCAGTCACCCTTCCACGGGATGGCGACGGTAACTCCGGATATCCATAAAAAACGGCTGATTAATAGTTTAATACATTCCTGTATTTAAAGTAGATTTAGTTATGTGGAGTTGCGTAACGAACGAGTGATTTCTGAAATATGCAGAAGCAACGTAGCACTAACATTTTAGAGAGGATATATTTGGAGTACTAAACGAGGCAAAGTACAAAACATTTTCTATAACACTTCTTACGAACGCTATGAATTCTGAAACATTAGTCAAGGTCAGACATGGAGACCACAATATTATACAATTATAAAGTTCCAGATGCGAGCTTCAAGGCGAAATTACTGTCGATAAACAATATTTTAGATGGTAGTGGTACAGACGTTAAAAATACGATTTTTCTAGATATTTTACCCAAAAGTTCTGCCTTCCTGTAGATATTGTAAAACTGTAGGTTAACATATCGAGGCAATCAGTAACAATGATGGATATATTCTGTCACCATTCCCATCCACTGCAGTATAAAGGAGTGCATAGCTACAATGCTGCTGATGTTATGATGACACTCACGCAACGTAACCCACGTTCATTGGACAATGCGGCGAGCGACATTGTGGGTACTTACTTGAATCAAACGTTTATGCAGTGACTATAGCAATCTATAGCAGTGCACGACAAATTGATGCCATTTGTTCGGAGAGGAAGCCGTCCAGCCGCATTCGAAGGGACAAGCCGGCTCGAGGCGGTCGACTAGTCGGTTTGTCCCTTTGAAAGATAATAGTTGTGCAGCTTCAAGTGTTTAACTTGGAGCATTTAGAACGAAGAAGGAGAGCCGTTTGATGTTGAAGAAAAAGTGGTATGTCGTGAGGAGACAAAGGCTTTTGTGAAGGATGAGAGGCTCAAAACAGGGTGACTACTATTGGCCACTGTCACAAATATTAAGAATAAAATAAATCATGAAGCTGAGTGAAGCCAGAGAGATGTATGGACGAAGATAATATACTCCTCCACAGACAATTTGCTTGGGAAAAAGTAGAAAGACGAGATTTCTTAGCACTAGATTTCAGTTGAATTACGTACTCTTAAGAGGATGGGCTGAAAACGATAGCCATTGAGATGAAGAAGAAGTTTTACGATGATGCCATTGGTAACTAAGACATTGGTGGTTGGACATTTATATGGCTAGATGAAACTAAATCCTGGAGGACGACGACGACTACTAAGAGAGCTATGGAAGAACATGAAACTGACCACAGACGAATTGGTATAGATTCTATCTAATATTATGAGATAACGGCTGAGACTGGGATACATGGAAGAATAGGGAACGCAGTGACGACATCTCCAAAAATTAGAAATGACAAAACAGTAGAATAACGACACAATTTACTATGAATTTTGGGTACAGTGAAATGTGAAAAGCTAAGATGAAGCGGAGAAAGATGAGCGAAGGAGGGCGAAGAGCATGAGGACAATGAGAGTTTCTCTTGCTATAGTGACAGTGCAATGGAAGGCGAAAATTTTACAAAGAACTTAACAGTTTAACACCTATTACAGTGTTGATAGTTTTTTCACAATACTGCAGCTACGTATTGCTTAATGGACAAACAAAGGTGTACTGTGTCTGTAACAATGGCAATATGTGTCACTCCCACTCAAATTTTACGTGCAGAGATAGTCGCGAATGTTTGATATTATAATTATGGTATTTATTAACAAATCTACTGTTTGTAAATACTGCTGTTAGTTAAGTTAAACGCTGTGTACATAATGGGGATTTAATTCAGAATGACTGACAGCCAACGTCGAGCATATTGCTGTTCGTTTCGTGTAAATAATGAACTACAGATGACAAGAAATTGCAAACAAAGTAACAATTTAGTTCAGATTTAACAGACGACCCTAATAAACTTTTTCCAGAAAACAGCTGACCAAAAACAAGTTATGTTAATCCACGAAAACACGGAAATCACTAATTAACCTATTTGTTTTCACAGGTTGAGCCCATAAAAATACATTTCAATTTGATTAAGTAATTCTGGCTAAAACAATTCGCAGTTTCGCAAGCAACTATTAAAAAGTAATTGATACCGGTTTTCACATTAGGAGACAACTAACCAAAAGCCATTTTGCTGGATGTACAAAGTTAAGCGAGACTCCATGTACATTCATTGAAATGATTCCATGGAGTCTCTTGCCCATCCATCTCCATAGAGATCTACGCTTTGAGATGGGCAACAACAGTGCTTTCATAATTATTATGCCTCATGGCTGGACTGTTTCGTCTTTTTGTGTCTTTTTCACAATGAAATAGTGCCTGTAACTCGTCTTTTAGAAATAAATATTTGAAAAAATTCAAATAAGTCTGAAAACGGAACAAATTTATGTTATTTGTAGCACGAAATACGTCGCAAATACCACAGTCACAATTAATATATCAAAGCAATGGTAAGCCTAAGAATAACATCACACCTACATATATTACGTTGTTTCGTGAATTTATTGTCTATTGAAATGTTTTCTTCGATCAGCCTTTTTTGCGACTTCGTAAGTAACTTTTCGCGGTTTTTTGTAAATAACGATTGGATAGCGTGTTTGGCAAACCGAAATCAATGCCATAGGGATGTAGAACAGCGGTAAAATAACCCGTAATGTAGTTATTTATGTTGTAGTTTGGGGAGTAGGGGAGTTTCACAATTTCATATAGGTTTTACTTCTTTTCTTTCTTATTGATGGGCTTGGGCCCAATGGGCTACGATAATCGCGGCGTCTGTCTGTGGCGGTTTTAGTATTTTTTTTCAGAGTGTATATTTGGTTATCAAGGCGCAGTGCGCTGTGCTATATTTATAAAAAAAAAATATTATTTAAGCCGAAATTAGCAATAACTGGCAGCAATGATAATTCAAAATGAATTACATAAACAATAATGTAGGATATTCAGGTAAAAAATTAAACCCCAAGTACATTGGACACAGTCAAATATTGATTTTATCAAAATCCTATTGTTACTAAAATGTGCAAATCAGAAAGGATTTCACAAAAAAGGTGTCCTAACAAAATATCAATTGTAGCAGTGCAGTATTGTGCAGGGAGGCACTGCAAAATTACATTGTGTTAGCAAGGGTTCGGATTAGTATCCGGGTCGCTATTCAATCATGCTAAAAAATAAGCACAAAGTTGGCTCTGTAATTTTGCATGCTGAGTTGGCGTCTCCCTTCTATTCAAAGTTGTCTTCTTCTTTATGGTGCGGTTAGTGCCTAACCTGGTGGCACCTGGTAGTATTCACAGTAAGCCAGGTTTATTAATCATCTCCTGTAAAATTAGTAATTGCTCCTTTAGATATTTACAGTGTTTTTAAAATCCGTATTGTGACTGATTTACGAGGAGAAGAAGAAGCCCAGCGTGACTACTGAGATGACGAATTATAGAAACGTATGAATGAAGAAGACAAATTGATATATGAAGAGAGAAATAAGGTTAACAAGAAACGCTCATAATTATAAACTTACATGCAGATTTAAACAATCGAACAACCACAGTAATTATCGAGGAGGAAAACAAACCATTTGAAAACCTTTGGAAAACAAACACGAAGAGATCACACATTACTTGATAAAACAATTGAATCACACTACAAAGCCCTAAAGCCTCATTTCTCTGTTGACACCGTTCACAAGCCTGAATAAATAATTCCGTCAGCCACAGAGTAACAGAATGCAGATGAACAATACGCGAAGCAGCCGACAGATGTCAGTGGTGAGTCACTGTCTCACAGTCACACCACACGCCATTGTGTGATTTGCAGAGCCAGTGAGCCAGGTGAATGACTCATCGTCACACACCATATGTAGCATGGATGCGAAATCAATTGACATTTTGATTTGATATATATAACGTTATCACTAACCTTTTGTGAAAGACTGGTAGGACGCTTTCTATGGCAGCCACACAATCAATTGAACATCACATCATTCTCTTGCCCTAGTCCCAATTCGATCAATTGTGTTCTTCTTTCATAATTCTCTATAAATAAGGTGAAGGCGACGAGGTAGCCCGCGAAATTCGAATTTCCTAACGTTTTTTTCAATTTCCCGGTCTGTGTCAAGTCCTATTTACACGAATATTATCTGATCTACACTATGACACTAATATTATAAAGAGGAAAGATTTGTTTGTAACGAATAGGCTCCAAAACGGCTGGACCGATTTGAAAAATTCATTCACCGTTGGGAAGCTACACTATCCCCGGGTGACATAGGCTACTTTTTATCCCTGTATTCCCACGAGAACGGGAACTACGCGGGTGAAACCGCGTGACGTCCGCTAGTGTTAAATAAAATGGGATTCGCGGCAGTAACAATTGTGAAAATCGAATTTCGCGGGCTACCTCGTCGCATTCACCATAACTCGTCTTTTCATCACACACCTTCTTTCTTGCCTTATATTTTTTTCACACTTACTCATTTATTATGTTTTCCATTTACATAACACCACACATTAGCTTAAGCAGTCTCATCCACTTAACATTTCTTTATCCCTGACTACGGCTCCTTACAAAATCCCCAGTTATATCTAAACTTAGGTACAAAATCATACTACAGAAATCCCACTAAAGGTTTAACCGACACAATCAACGTCTGTGGGTGTCAATAAAAAACTTCAGGCCAGAAATAAAAGAAAAAGGCTCATTGCTGTACACAATTCGAAATATGAAGCATTTCAGAAAACGTTGACCTCGTCATTGAAAAGGCATAAAAGGTTCCACTCCAAGAAAAAATACCACGAATTTTCCCGTTTGGTTCCTCTCTTTTATGTTTATAAATATGATTCAATAAAAGCAAGTACCTATAGGATTTCGTACGAGCTTCGCATGAAATCTAAGGCTTTATATTTTTTGGCACGTTAAGTATACTCTTTAATGGCTGCTACACACGTGTAGATATATATAACGATCAGACGGTACAGGTTGTGGAGAATCGGACAAACTGTACAGATTTTTTCTCATGCACACGTGCAGATTTATCGTTGCAGTTTGAACTGTACCGTCCAATCGTAACGATTTTTCGTAATGTAAGTAGCGGCCTTAAGGTTCATACTCTTGCTGCGGGTTGTTCAAAAGAGATATCACGGCCTCGACACAGGAGGCTAAGAAGGAACATGGGTGGTTTTTAGTCAGTAGAAGTCTGACGCTCACTACCGCTCTGTCCAGAGCGGGAGGAGTTATGTAAGGAATTTCCACCTGCAAAAATGAAAATAAAGTTTCATACTCTTTGTGTTACCGAAACAGTTCTCGAACTACAAATAATCGAAAACACTCTAGCTACTTACCAAATTATTTTCTATAGTGAAAACAAAGGTAAAAACATTATAAATACATTAATCATATTTGTCTCCATTACCAGCACAGAACAGCAAACCAAAGAGTTCTTAGAATTTAGTTTATAGCAACAAACATGCCATTAAGCGATATTTATAGTAGCAATGTTTTTCTATTCTTAGACAAAAGGTGAAATCTATTGCCAATTATTAGGGTAGTGTCCCTTCTATGCGCGATTTCAGAGGTCGTAAAAAGCATTCAAGTGCGTGTCAAGCAAAAAAAAACTGGGGCCTAAGGTCTAGTTTTGTATTCTCGTCAAGATTCGGGAGATTGTCTTATTTGTTGTTTTAGCACAGTCACACTGGAAATTTCAAGTGCCGCCTACCTATTGCGGTTCAAAAGATTCATCCCTATGATAGACCTGCGGACGGACAGATACCGGAGCCATTGTCACTTTGGCACCCATTGGATACAGGTCGTATCAAATATCTTATAAATTTATGTCCGTAAGTCGTAAAGGATGGCTCAGATGACTGCGAGACAGGAGAGGTTATCGCGCCGACTCCTCAACCTAGTTGTTTCATGTTTATTTATACTGGTAATTCAGATTAATTAGTAGTTTCATACTAACATGCTATTGAACTAACTTCTTGGAGACGCCTGACACACTTACTTAGCTTGATTGAGGAGATTTGTATTGACACAGACTAAAAATAATCAGTCAACAAATAAATATCACGCATGTAATCCCCGAAAGGTTGACTTATACACCACACTTCACCAGTTATGTTTAAGTTCCATGTATGAAATGGTAATCTTATATTATTCGAGGCTAATACTAAGAAATTATTTATGGAATAACACTTAATAACACGACTTCGGCGTCCAGGACATCATGCTCAACAATAGCTTGGGAACATTTACTAGATCAACCAGGCCGTCAAGAATAGCAACGAAAAAGTCTGTTTTAATTTAGTCCTTACAGAATCCAATGTTTTATTTTAGTCCTTATTGCAAGTTTGCAGTCATGCCATGATATTGTACGGGATAGAAAAGTTTGGAAGGAGAAAGGGGAGGTCTTCAGCAGTGGGGCACACAAATAAACTAACAAAAAAAGTTGCAAACAAAAGACACCAGAATTACGTAGAGTAGAAGCATTTTAAAAATCCGTTGACCTGATAGTGTCTGGTATGTAGTGAAAGAGCATTGTGGATTTGGTCGCGTGACGCTAGTTGTAGTAAATCGGTCGTGACCACACATTGCTCGATGTGGGTAGGTAGGTACCCACTTCTACGCTATTGTGGAGGAAACTTGCCAATGGTTACGAAATGTTTGCACGATCGAGTATTACTCGAATACTCGGTGACTATACAATATTAGCTCGGTGACTAGTCGAAACGAAACTGCGTTATGGAACCTCAAAACGGGCAATGGCCAGGACATAGCAAAATGTAGACAGATGTAGTAATTAAACCCAGTTGCTCGACAACGACACGAAATCCGGATATTTTTTTACTTTTGTAAGTTTCTTCTAAGTGAGTTCTATAACGCGAATGCGATTTCCTATATCGAAGACCTTCGTTCGTACGTCTCTGGATTTCGATGAAGTTGTCGATGACGTAAACTCCATTCATTTGGATGCGGTGATGGCAGGTGAAGAAAAGCTGTGATTGAGTGATGTCCAAGAAATGAAAAGAAAAGTGTCGGCCGTCCGGTGGCGGAATGAGTTGACGACATTGTTGCTATTGCAGGAATATCCTGGATGAGCCTGGCACAAGAGCGTGGATCGCTGGATTCGGGTCTGGGTGTATTTGTGTATGTGAAGTTTATGTTTGTAAACGCACCCACGATACAGGATAAATTCCTAGTGTGGGGCAACGTTTTAAAAAAAAAAAAAAAAAATCTCGGTGACGTACTTCGCACTACAATAATGCAATGACATTTTTAATTTGTGCCTATCTGTCCAATGTTACCCTCTCGTTTTTAGACACTTTTAGACTTGTGTTCCGTTGACCAATTAGGTAATTTAGGCATATCTATCTAGGTACCTAGGCTTTGCGGTTGACCATTTGATAGAGGCATAAGGGCATTTTTAGACTATACTTACCTACATGGTTTTCGTATTATGCTACGACCCTTAGAACTTTAGAAGCCGAGTAAACAGAAAAAAGTCAGAAGCGGCGGGTCAAACCAAATGGCACAGCTAGTTATTAAATAACACGCTTAAGAAGTAATCTTTGGAAAGAAGTCCAAGGGCAACAAATTGCAGAATGCCAATTTTGGTTCAAGTACAAAAACTCAACGCGGTGAGCTAACTGCCGACATCCTGGTGCGCACACACATGTATGCTCGCAAACACTGCGCCCGCGCCACCCACGTCCCACGTGTCGCCCTAACCTTGGCCACCTTGGTGTTGCAACTGTCACCCTTTGACATATCACGCGAACGCTTCTGTCACTACTTGGTACTACTGGCACACATTCGACAGATAAACAATAAGAAAAAAGATATTATCCTGTTTTTTAATGTAACCTGCTTCGATTTATCGTTGTCGTACTGATTTTTTACTCTAAAATATATACCTACTGTGCAAAAAAAACTGGTACACATTTTTTTATAAACAGAATGTTTCCGATATTCGACCTACTGAATAAACTAATTATAAAATGTATCCGTGACAAAGGAAATCCAGTCAAAACAACATAGGTACCTAATTAATAACATATTTCGATGAGGAAAAATTTTACCCTTTATTACACGACTAAAGGTTAATTAACTATACATAAACTACAGATTACCACAACTCAGGCGCATAAACAGCGAACCACGTGGTATTGTGCTATTAATAATTGTGATAAAACTAGCATTGTGCAACGTTTTGGCGGGAAACAACCTTTAAACGACCGGAATAGCAATTAGGGATGCATGTAATTTATTTGCTGGTTGTCAAGTCATTTTCATAAACACAATAATACATCGTCTAGCTAAGTTTCGTTATGCTAGGTTTGCCTTAGCCTTTTGTGTGAATTTACCCATAGGAAGCCAAGATGGAAGAAAAAAGAAAAGATGGATGGATTGTATGAGGTATTTTGGGCCTACCATACGCTCAAGCTTCACTACACTTTTACCTGCGCGATTACACGGTAGTACATCGTGGGTGTGATTGGTAATGGTAATACAGTTTTGCCAACCACACGGGCGATGTACCGTGTGCACCGTGTAATCGCGCAGGCCAAGACTGTGGTGAAGCCTGTGCGTGTGGTAGGCCCATTGGAGAGAGAAAAAGGAGTACCTAATTGATGGCGTGACGTCTGTCAGGGGGAATGAAAGAAGAAAACGTATGCCGATCCCAAACAGAGCCTTTTTAGAGGTTCTTCACAAAAATACTTATTTCACCAAGTCTGAATTGTTACTTATTTATCTAGATAGCTGCTCGAGACTAGTTTTGAAGTGTCGTATGTAGAAAGGCTGCAACTAAAAGCTAAATATTCTTGGCACTGGAGGACCCTAGTGTCAAGTGTCAAATATTACGCTCTGTGTTCGCTCTCTGTAAGTACCCTATTTAAATAATGACTTGAATATATTTAGACATTCATGAGAGTCACTATTCTGCGAAGTAAGTAAGAAGGTACGGTACACAATACTAACTCGGTATAGATTTGCGTTCAGAATTTGTTTTCCATACTTCTTTTTGCAAAAGACAAAAACACACAGACATACACATAGTACACATAAAGTTCATTTTGTGCTGCAACTTCAAAGAATGTTAAACCCTTAATCAAAATAATTAACAGTGAATTCAAAGTTGTTATTTTTTAAGTGGAAATGACATCAATTGGTAACATGGATTTGAATAGACTTTAAGTCTGTTTATTTAATTATTTCCTTATACAAGTCAGTAGATAGGATAGAATTAGTCAGAAAACAACTATCGTTGACTCACTGTTATTCTCCGTCGGTCTCGCATGATGACTGATGCAATACCATGGACGTAAACAGCAATTGTATTTAATAGGTACTCAACAATTCACTGTTGCTATGCTGAAAGTGCAATTAAATGGTGACATGCCGCAGTTTCATAATTATTGCCGTAGGTATGCTAAGTGGAATTCGTAGAATGTACTTTTGCCTCATAAAATTCCCTGTAGAACTAAAGCAGAGATACCTACTATTAATAGTTAGGTATAATTTAGCGTGCTACTTCTAGGTACCTATGCATGACAAATCATCACGGTTGTAATATCAGAAAGGAGTAGATCCCTAGTTATGTCGAAATCCCATAATAGGGACAAGCCTATTGCCATCAACTGGGCCCAAATGCAGAAACCGTGGCTGCTATTGAAAAATTTCTGATGGAAAAACCCAATAACACTGCCCAAGACGTTATGCTCAAGAGTCGCTGTTAGGTATACTTTTTATTTATTACCTAGTTCAGTAAGTAGGTACCTGCTTATTTCTCAAAATTAGGCAATTGAGTAAAAAGAACGAAGCCCCATTCTTACACGTAAAAGCAATATAATCAAAAAAACGACAAAAAAGTTCCCCGGACGGTACCAACATGTCTATGTGTATGTCAAGACAGCAAAATCACCTCTCGAGTCGAGTGACCTTCGTTCGCCAACAAACAGCCGGCTGGCAACGCAGCGTAACGTAAAACCGACGTCCGTACACATACATACACGTTGTATAGAGATCGGATCAAACAACGCATATACATACTGTATTTATACCTATAGTACAAGCACGATGAGACGATGACCTGCGCGCCTCCCGCCCGCGTGTCCGCCATTACGTGTGACGCATGCACTCCCGCTAAACGAAAGGTCACAAGCACTCCAACAAACACAAAAAAAACAATCTTATTACAAACACATAAGACTCAAATTCTAATACGCTTTGTTTGTAGGTTAAGTTGCAATTGAAGTGCAAAGCGGCGCGGCGGGAAAGCGTTCGTGTTTTTTTTTACTGCTCGCTACACAAGTGCAGTGTACCGAGTAAACGAAAACAGATACTGGCCGGTTTGAGTTTAGAACTGATGATGCGAAATGCAGCTGGTCTGGCTGTCTGTCCGTAATTATCATGTATTATACTGTCGTGGAGAAACAGCAACGAGAATGAACGTTGAACGTATAGGAATGTGATTGTAACCACTTTGCTAGCTTCTTCTAGTGTAGAAAACGTTTCTGCATCAACCGTACCTATGTATCTTCAACTGTAGTTAGATTAAAAGACTTCATACGACTACAAATTGCTAGCCGAAGACTTTGAAACTTCAATTAATGTACCTAACATGTAAAATTATCTTGTTATGGACCTACTACCTACTCTATCTTTCTCGTGACACGGGTTCTGTCTGTACTTACAAAGGTATTTTATATTTACATTTTGCCCAGAGAGTGGTATAGTAAACTGTTTACTTTAAGTTAACAAATAACATTTTTCTTATCATTCTTTTTCTCCAATGTTTTGGTAACTGTCGAAGTATTTATAAACAGACATGTCGTCTCTTTGAGACGTGCAACAATCAATCTATTCTGCGGCAGCCAAAATGTTCCAATTAAACGTATTTCTACAAACGTAGGTTCTTTTCACACAAAGATAAAGGCGATAACTCACTGCCCGCATTGATCAATTGTCTGGTAAATTAGAACAAGAACCTTCCGACTGAAAATTTAAATAACATGCCCATTACATTATTACGATACCTACACAAATTAACATAATTATAATGGAATAAAATTAATCCTTAGTCTTTCTTGTTTACAATTAATCAAATAGATTCTGAGAATTTATTTCGTCCTTGAACACGGTCATGTGATCATTTTTAATTCGTTCTGTTTGCTATTAATTATGGCGTCTGAAGCCGGAAACTCTAAAAATATCTATAAATACCTATTTGTAAGTGAACTTCTTATCTTAAATACTTTGCTATCAGCAGAGATAAAGAGCAAACTCTATTTAATTCGATTCATCAGGGTCATATTGGTCCTGTCATGTGGACGGTCGCTAAAAACGTTAAGTGTTTCTTTTGCAGTAAGTTTTGATGAGGGTTTAAAAAATTATGAAATTATGATACAATCTATTTCAAGAAAAAAATCAGACAGACAAAGCACATCTTAAATAAACCGTCTAAAAGCAAACTTTTGGACAAAATTTTCTCATATCAGACGAAAGCAACCATTTAGATCGGATTTTTGGAAATTCATCTCATTATGAGGATAATACGGAGGATGCCATCCATGACACTAGCTAGTATAGAACTTCATATTTTTTCTCATTGGAAATCCCAGATGGCTTGTAAACAGAATTTTGAATTCACAAATAACTCAAAATGAACCCTCGTCCCAGATGAAGCATTTAATAATGATTCACGTCTCAGCATCCGCAATTTTTCAGTGGCTAGTCACACTAGTGACGCAAAGATTGAACCCTAACTGTAAATGCTTCTCGACTCAACCGGTGAACACCGAAGCATTATAAAATTGAAATATATGTCAACACAATGAATAAATAAATAATCAATGGCGACTCTTTTAGAAAAGTTAATTTTACTTTATTTTACTAACATAGTGATAAGTTAATGATTAACAATATTGTAATACCGTTCCGATACCTACCTACTCGTTCGAATGAACGTCAAATTACGTAACCTGTGTTTCTCATCAGCAATAACCAAGTCAGCCACAAACAAAATCATATTCTGTTCTGAACCCAAAAAGTAAAATTATAAGATTAAATCATGCAAAATTTTGATAATGAAAGAATCGCCAGCATCGACTGTTCCAATCCTCAAGGGGTAAGCAAAAACTATACAACTCCTACAATGTTTCCATAATTATTATTTTTATTTAATAAGTCGGTAATTCATGTACCTACTTATAATTTTGTCAATAACGTTAATAATGTGCATACCAACATACCATGGCCTCGTTGGTAACAAATTTATATGTTCTGCACCTTTTTCATGAAACCAGTTTCATTTAATTTAATCGTGAACTTGCATTTAATTGGTATTTCTTGCCGAAATTGGCAATTGGTACCGCCATTGAGAACGACAGTTAGCCGAGGTTTTACATTTTGGTTTGTTTGTTGCCTAAAAACTGGAAATTGTATAGGGTTGGCCAAAGAGGAGTTCAATATGGATATTCGAAATAAACACAAAAAGCATATATGATTAAAAATATTTCTGGGAGACTTGAGAACCGTCTGAAACCTAATTGTAGGCTTGCAGTACATTAAGATTTGTTATGGAAAGTTTTGAGTACTAACACGAGTTTCTCGGAACACATTAACCGACTTAACAATCTCTATTTATATATGTACTTAGACTAAAGAAAGAATCAGTCGCAAAAACATTGCACGTAATTGTGCAATCTCCTTTGTATAAAGGTAAAAGCTAAACCAAACCACGTACGATAAGATTTTACTTGATAAGTTGAATAACCTAATAAAAACCCCAAAAACAATAGATGGCCGGATACTGGCAACCCTGGCAGACCGTTTTAAAAGTCAATAGCTCAGCTTTTGTGCCGTTTTCATGTAGTTAACGGTCTCATGCAAATGCATGCGAAAATGCTTACAGAATACAGTCCTATTGAGGTCGTGTAAATGTTGCGTGCGTGTAGCTGTTTCAGTTCAGTCCTCTCTCAATAACATCCGTCGTTCCTACTATACATAGAAATGGAGTTTTATGTTTTGAAGTAGTTTTTTATATGTTTTCGTAGTCATGAGCAGAGATAAAGTAGAATTCATATACCTACTTAATGGCACAAAGAAACGCTCTATATCCAGAAGCTGTTTACCGTTACAGCAATGGTTTATGAATGCTCGTTTGTGGAGATAGCAAAACCAATAAACCTGAACAGTAAGCACGACCATTCTGACGCCGATAACTTGACAAACTAATCAACTTTCGCAGGAACACGTAACTCAATAAACGCAATTAAAACATTCTTTCGTGAGAGCGCAGCGAGTGCGGCGTGTTTAAACACAATATTTCTCTTTCCTATCAGAAAGACATTAATGTGCGACTCGTATAAAAACAGAATCTACGTGGAAACTACCTGAGGTTTCATAACAAAAGAGTTCCAATCCGACATTCATGTCAATACGATTGTTTTAAAACAAATACTATGTTTACAAATTCCCGCGACACGCCACGAAACGGAGATGCAGTCAATCAAGCTAGACGTAAGTAGTTATACGTTGGTAGGAAGTACTACGGTGTTATTGATATCTAGAGCCAGACTACAGACGGCTAGGTAGTGGTTGCATAGCAACGCATAGTCGGTGTTTACAGGAAGCTCGCCGGCCGGTCAATAATCAGAGAGGGTTCTGAGAAACGCCGCGCTACGCGTATCCTGCTGGTTTTACTTTCATTTTATGACGTATTTATCAACTATATTCTGATATACAGTGTATCTCTACGTGTAGCTGTAACATAGTTTGTTTTTCGTTCAGCTTACTACTGTTCCAGCGTTAACTCGAAATAGATCACTCAAAATGCCACAGTTTGTATCAGACTGCTTTTATCTGCATTCTATGTACTCTACACAGAAACACTGTGTACTTGTACACAGAAACACTGTGTACTTGGAAGATGCCAAATACATACCCTACCACTTTTACGTAACTATAGCAAATATTTATAAACGGAACTTTGCCACTGGAAGTCTAGTATATTTTGGCTGAAATACATTACGATACGTGTATCATCTTCAACAAAAAAAGCACTCCGAATATTTGTGTCATGCGTGTTCCAAATTCCAATAATCCAATTGTGGCCGAGTATCAGACTTACGGGTTACGGGATCAACCGCATCAACTATTTATGACATACAAGTAGCTACGCACCTTGATGATTCAACTAGTCTAGCCAGAGACGTGGGTAGTAGGTTAAACCCATGGCCAATATTGAACATAATATGTAGTGTCATGACGATGACTGGACCAAAATAGCATCAAATAGATCGTCGTCACGGCAACAGTTACTGAAAACCAAGGAATTTTGGAATTTTCCACGAATGTACCTACTCGATATTTCCGAGAAATTACAACGAGGGTAGGTTGTATTTAAGTATCTGGGTTCTAAATTAGACTAAGGAACTTTAGCAAAGCATTTCAATAGAGTATTTATGGGGTTTCTTGGTGGCCCTTGTCCTTGTTCCACAATATTGGAATTGGAACGAAATTACAGAAATTATAATAAATTGAGAAATCCTATGGTACGATGAGTTGAGTGCGATGAGACTTAACAGGGTGGCTTAGTGTTTAGATTTCCATGTAAATACATCCAGGGCCCTGCATTATTAGACACCTCCTACTAAAAGAGGGGAAGGGGGATGGGCAATGCATTATGCAGTGCATTGACTGTACTTAACTAAGCATACTTTGTTTAGCTCCCTTTTGCAAACTTAAAGAAATACTTATATGCTACTGGGTTCAGAAAATTGAGGATTTCACGCAAACTGCTTACAAGGTCATCTTAAACAACAGATAACTTTCATGGTCGTTCATTCATCCAGGATATAGTCCTCTGTTGGTTATCCAAGGTGTTAATTATGAGGTCAAAGCCGATTGGAACCTCGTCGCCAGTAAATCGATGTGTCATCGACTCTAGCAACGAAGTGCGTGTGTGGACTTTGTATGTCATTATTATATTACAATTAGTAAGCAATGACTGTGTTTTAATTATTTAGCTTTATGAATATATGTATTATTTACTGCATTATCAATATTTTTTTAACCGTGACTATTTTTTCAGTTCCCCTTTCTGTAACTCGACTGGCAAAAGCAAAGAAATTCTATTCATCATTTAGTTGGATTGACCTTCCACAAACCAATACTAGCTGGGTTGTGGAGGTCAGTTAGGCAGTCGCACCATGTAAAATCCTGGGTATTCAGCTGTATCCCGTTAGACTGGAAGCCGGCGTCAACATAGCTGGGAAAAGGCTAGGCATATAATATAGCAGTTTCCCTAAGATTTGAGTCGAACTGCGGGCGACATGCGACAGCTACATCTACAGAACATTGACAAAGGTACAGTTTTAAAGGGTGGTATTTAAGTCCCTATGTACTAATGTCTAGAGGACGAGCTTATCAGTGAACTGCACACATTACATAAACCCATCCATATACATCTTAAGCCTATGTTTACTAGAAAGGGGTTATCTATACTCTGTACCTATATTTGTAGATGTGAGGGCAAGTAAACCAGTTTTGCACGATAAGTCTTGAGATTTGCGTTTTATTTATGACGATAAAGATAATAATATGATACTGACATTTAATTGCTGTATGGGTGTAAGAGTAGAGGAAGGTCAAATAAACGATGGATGGACTATGTGAAGGATGATATGGCATGAAAGGGTGTGGCTAAAATAGAGAAGTATAGAAGACATCCAGCCCAATTTAGACCCCAAATGAATTGGGCTTTAGACCCCAAATGAATTGGGCTGGATAATGATGATAATTTAAGTGCTATATTAAGAAGCACTGCCCCAAAATAACTCTGACATATTCGATAAATCGGGGTGATTTGCATGGTGGCATAGAAGTCGTATAAAGGTTGACCTCCTTGATAAAGGTAGTAGGTTACGTACAAGGTAAAAACTGATGCATATTATAGTTTTTGAGCATAATTATGTACATAACATTCGTGCATGTTATATGTCCGTAAAATGCAGTTCAGGAAAAAAGTTCCGCAGTAAATTCTCTTTCATTTACCAGCAATTTCCCTAGGGTCCGTGGCCTGCAACGGTACTCACGCAATTTTTGCTTACCGCGGGGACAAGCAAACTGTATGTTGAAAAATATACACATACAGTCAAAATGTAGGTTCGCTATGAATATGACTCCATTTTATATGTATAACATCCTTTCCTTTACCGCAAAAAGTGGCTGAAATGACTAAAAGGACCTTCAATAGATCACCAGAGTTATCTGTTAAGATTATTGTCGACCCAATAAAGCACATTAAAGACAGTATATTATCCACAGGATTAATCATATTTTATTACTTACATGGCCTAAATGGCTTCCACTGCCTGGTTTAGTACGCAAACCGCTACAAATGCTAATGCTAGTCCTATTAATAAATCTCGACATTAATAACCAAGTAGTTTAGCAGAGCCAGTTACCCATTCCGCCATGTATACGCTTATAGGGAAAACTAAAGTACAAATATTTTCAACATTAATAATACTATAACTCATTTCCATAGACTAACATGGCAGGCTTTATAAGTTATCGTTTTCCTATTAAACCGCGAAGGTTTTACTTATGATTTCCTTCTAAAGTCTGTTCGATATTTAAAATAGGAAACCAGGGGGGCTAAAATGGCTGCTTTAGCAAAATCTTAGTAGGATTATAATTATGCACGTTACAATTCTTAAAATGGTCACAGACACAGTAAATATCAAAAAATGTGACTTAGTAATCATTTTACGAAATATACCATAATTCATATTATTTTCGTATTATGATTCTGCAAAAGCGGCCATTTTTAACCCCCTGTTCTTTATTTAAAGCTAAATCAGTCAGTGCTGACGTGCATGCGCATATAATAATTTGGTTAGTTTATCTCGATATTACCAAGGGCATAATGTCAGAGTAAAGAGACGGTCGAGTTGGTCACCCCGAAATAGCTTTAGTGCCTAGACTTCTTAAACAGGTAGAATAAGCTAGGGTCACCTTCCGTTATCGTAAGAAATAATCCACACTAACTTTTGTAATTACTAAAGTAACTATGTCTGCGTTTCTGCTAAGTGTTCAAAGGCACCAGGCAATTCATGGTCTGTGTTAGGTTAAAGGAGTTTTTATCCTGGTGCGGTGGTGGTACGAGCGCTATCGCTCAAGACTATTCTTCAATCGGATCATTTCAAGGTCCACGCAGGCAAAACTGCGGTCAAAAGTCAGTATTATAATTAAATGACGAAATGTAATATTGATCACAGTCATGCATCTGAAGTGTTACTGTTTGTAGATGTTTGTTATCACCTGCTGTTTTGCACGTACAAGTTGTTATCGATAAAGATTGAAAATTACAGCATAAGTACTAGTATAATAATATGTGATTGGCTTCGTGTTTGGCATACATTGGTCTGCTGTTTATTTTTATATTTAAGTTAAATGAGCTTGGACATGTCTAATGGCAAGAAAGGAGGTCGCTGATAAGACAATTATGGAAGTGTTTAAGAGAATAGGGAATTATGGAAGAAGTAGACATGCTGCGCCGACCCCAATTGGGATAGGATCAAGAGAATGTTGATGAGCTTGGCCCTCAATGTACTCGTACATTATAGTATTGAACAAAGAGCGGGACACGAGGCGGGGCCTGATGATTTCAGCATTTTAATAAGAAGTATTGTGGCAGTTATATTTACAAACGATTAGTAAATTCTGGAACAAAGAAGCTAGATATTGTGACAACAAGGGTCTTACTAAGATTTAGTTCTCAATATAGTTTTGGCTGATGAGAGATGTAGTGATCCAACTATCTCTCATACGATGATGGCAAAGCAGTGTTATCTATCTATGTTAGAAAACTAAGTCCCGATACGATCATTTCTCTCATCTAGATTTCTAATAGCATGGCAATTAGCAAAGTTTTCTAATTAATCAAGCCTATCGCAGTCTAAAGCTGGATGTAATCCTATCCTAAGTAAGATAAAGCCTAATCACATTGAAATTACTTTAATCTAGGAACATTTGAACACTATTTGAGACTACTAATTTGTCCTCGAGATGACTACTGTTACAGTCGACAGCACGTCGTGGGTGGTGAGTGGTGACACTAACCTTGAGTGAGGTGGCCTCGCGTAGTAAGAAGTTACAATACAAGACGAGGCCAGTTTATACTGGTTTTGTTACCATTGACGAGTGGTTCACAGTACAAGAGCACATTCAGTTTGTCAAAATGAGGTTGGACTCGTCAACCTCGTTTGATGTTGATTTTATTTACCTAAAGCTAAAAATATCAGAGGTCTTGGAGATCAGTCACTCATCAGTAAGGGGGTTTAGGTACGTTCGAATACCTACCTACGCCCACAACGAGTTCTTTGTATAACTTAATTAAATTGACTACAGATTGTGGTGACATCATCCACTAACCTATATCTGTGCAGTCTCATGAAATGTTTCATACAGCACAGCACATGGTCACAGAGTAAATAATACTCCTCCCGACAACATGTCTCCAATAAGTAGGTTAGTTTATGATTGGTGCACTGTCTTAAATAATCTGTGGTACATACTGATCGTATACCCAGTACTAATTTGTTTGTGGAAGTCAGATAGGCAACCGCTCCATGAAAAATACTACATCCGGTTATCCTGGAAGTCAACCTTTACATAGTTGGGAAAAGGCTAGACAGGTGGTGATGACATACTGATTGAATTAGTGGTATATTAAGTACTAAATATTTGGTAGCTAGCATAAAATCACATGGAATCTTCGAAGGGTTATGGGTATGGGCCTTGCAAGTACAGACATAAATATGACTGCAGCATCCACTTGTGACTGACCTAAGAGTAATAGGTTGATAACACAATTAACTAACTATATTACAGGCTTACACCAGACCACCAAGCCTCAGTCCAGGATCACTTCACTTCCAACTACCATCATGTAACTGACAGATGTCATTAATGACAGCTCTCCTGACTCTTTGTGGCTGTGAGACAGTGTTATCATATCTATTAAATAGATATATACTACAATGACTATGAACTGGAGTCAACAGGATAGGATGTAGTTGGACAATAGGACCGGATAAGGTAGCTGATGTCATGGAACAGCAGATAAACAGTCGTTCTCTAGACGTACTGGTGGCTACCCTACACCAGTGGCGTGCAGTGGTCCCCCGCGATGGGTAGGCTACGAACAATTGACAGGAAAAAAAAGCCACATTTACCTATACTTAATATTAAAAAAAAAAAAAATTATACGTCAAATTCAAAAGTAGCACACTTAAAACATTGTGCTAGGGGGTGCTTTGAATAGTAAAAGGGGCATGAAGGTAATTTAAGTAAAGTTATAACCTGAAAAACTAGTATTTACAAAAACAGCTGTGCAAAATTTGGAACTTTGACCCCCAATATCTCCTTAACCAGGGGGTTCCCAGGTATGGCCTAGAACAAAAAAATGATCGCAGTGGTGGGGAGAGCAAGTGCCCTTCGTTTGCGTTAAGGGTCCTTTAACACCCTCTATGTTTTTCTGATAGGACATGCTTTTTGGCCGAGGAATGAAAATTATGCAAAACAATAAATCCTTCGCTCCACTTACTGGCAGTATTAAACAAAATGCACGGAAAACAAAATAATTTATTTGTGTGTATGCAGCCACACAGCCAGGTAAATGTTGTTTAATTATGAGGATTGAAATGACGAGTACGCGATGAATTACCATATTTTTGGATTAATTCTCGTAATTCGGGTACACATCTACCTTTAGATACTACTTGAATCTTACGCTACTTGAGAAAACTTATTACCTTTAATATCCAACAAACACACATTATCAGCACAAACTTCACAAGTAAATACCATTGTTATTTGTTAGGTTACACACCAAAACACACACGACAAAAAAAGTTTATACACGACAAAATTTATATTTACACTACTGTTAATGATGTTTTCGGTTTTAAAACAAAATCGCGCTATATATTGCTTGTCACAACAATGAAACAGTAATGGTTTCCTCTTACGTAGAAAATAATTTCTAGGTTATTATTGTCGATAGAAAAATACTAGCAAATAAAATTGCATCATTTTCATATCGAGTTTGTTCACAAGAGCGGTCAACATTTTTTGCAGGATTATACGATTTTTACGAATTCCATCAATGGTGACAAGTTGACAACATTGCGAACATCGAACTAAACAGGTGCTGCGCTCTATGCACGGAAGCCCGCAGTTCGCGACGCGCGAAATTAAAATTTCCATACGTTTTTGCAATTTGCAGGCCAGTGCTAGGTTGTATGTTCATTAAAATATGATTCCCGGTTTTAAGACGTATGTAGTCATATTTTATTCAACATACAACCTAGCACTGGCCTAAAAATTGCAAAAAAATGCAAGTTTTGAACTTCGCGGGTTATAGTTTGGTTGTGTTGTTGCAGCCAATGACAGCCCACTCAGCTACAGTCACAGGAGCTGCTGCGTTAAAATTGCGAAAATCTATGTATGTGTGCAGTTCATAGACACGGCCATACGCACCGATGTGACGCTGTGTGCATACAATTATGAATGGGTTTTAGACAAGTCGAGTGTTTGTCTATAAGATTCGTACTAATCGTAGTCCTTGTCAATGAGTTTTAGTGGGACGCGAAAAATTGCTATAAGTATTTTAACAGGAGTTTGAACTTTTTTTATGATTAATTTGTACATAGTGTTATTTTATTACATCGTTAATTAGTTATAAGAAATGCTCAGTTGGTAAGGTAGGCTAAGCCTAAGAGCCTATATAGGGCGCACGCCCCTGCCCTACACCTAGGGAACTTAGGAAGCCAGAAATAAATCGAAGGGAAGTGATGACGTATTGAATAACCATCAACTTTTGATCTGAGAAACTCACTGGTCAAGTCATAAAGAGAGACTCGAGAAACCTCTAAACAACCTCTAGTAGTTTAAATATAACTTTAAAGTCACAGAGGTTACTCAAATATCTTTAGATTATGATGGATGTTTTATCGTGGTTTTGCTTACCTAGTTATAAAACTAATTCAAGAGTAAAAGTGTCATAAGTACGTTTTTATAAGTTGTACTCTTATAATAGTTGTATAGTATAAGTAGTATCCTTAAACTTGGAAATGCGACTTAGGAAATAGCTTCGGGTATTGGTAGACCACGTACTAAACTTCAGCTGGCATTTCAGTGTATTATTTAATGATGCAGTTAATCCTAAAAGATCGAACTATTCTCCTGGCTTATTGCAAACTAGGTCAATCGAACTTTGATCCCTTTCCTATTATTACTACTCGCACTATAATTGCATTATGAAGCTAAGTTGTTGGCATGTGGTAACTATTGTGGCACATCCATAGTACCCAATGCATGTCGTGTGCATGAAGTGGGTAGGTACTAAGATACCTTGAAGTGAGCCTTGAAGGTAGGTATGACACGGTCAGTCTTGGTATCTGCACTACCTGCAGTGGCTGCAGTATTGGGACTTGAAACTGCAGAGAAGATAATCCGAGTTAGCTATTTGAAAGGTAAAGGTAAGATGCAGAGATAACATTCCTTACTATCCAATAGCATTCTAGCAATACAACCCTTTAATGGTTGTTGTTGGCTTCAAAGTTCATATTACAACACTATGTTAGATGCACTGGTCAACGACCTCCAGAGTGCAAGAGTGCAACTTGAGCATACAGCTTCATGTCCCATCTCAAATGAGATTGTGAAACAAACGTCAACAACCTTTAATACGTAGTCACTCCAAATAAACGATATCACTAACTTTATTTATTCAAAACATCGAATTAAGCGATAAACAGTCACTAGCCATGATAATGCTCATGCTGCTTAGTGAATGAGGTAATGGTATGTCACATGACTCAGCCGTGTTTTATGTACACAGTAAAAATATAACGAATTATACATATACCGTACCTCGTTACGATGTCAATCAACACTTCGCCAGTTTGCGTGGACCACACCATAATAAACTATAACACAACACAACACATCCACCTGCGCAGAACCATCTCACAAACGGATAAGGACCTCAATACACGTTCCCGAATGATAACGCGGCCAAACAAAAAAAAACCGGGGGTCCTAAGAAGGTCGAATCTGGTATTTTTTTTCTGGTAAAAGCTGGCAACGTCGCACGTTTGCCGGACGGACGCGCGTTCGGCTCGCGCACCGCTCATTGGTTGAATGCGACGGCGGCCATCATTGCGAGTGGCGCGCTAGCCCAATGACGCCGCGTCCCGCACGCCCCGCCCACATCCTGTCGGCCTGTTGAATGGATTTCGCGGCAGTCGTGCTGCGGATGTCGAACGTGTTGAAAGTGTTCGATACAACATAGAAAAAGGATGATTGAAGCTTTCGAGGATGTGTTCGGAGTGTCCAGTGACCTCTTGAAGCTAAATAATTCATTTAAATCGATGTAATCGCTACGAATACAGTAGTGCCGTAGGTTTAAGGTAAAAAAAAATAAGAAAACAATCTAATTGTAACCTAAAAATAAAATTTCAATCTCCGTAAAAATCGAAAAAAGAGGTGAAAATGAAAGAAAATCGAATTAGTGAGTTACATGTGTTGGCAACGTGTCTCTGCATATAATAATTTTTCGCAAATATTCCGAAGTTTCAGTTTGTTTGGTCTAAATATCCAAGTGAACAAACGGTAGCTTTCCAACCAGAAATCAGTGACAGCAACAATACTTGACTAGGTAGTACCTGAAACAATCAAAATAAATTCATGAGCATTGGTTAAATCGTGAAAAACAGTGATATTTCGGAAACATAAACAAAGCAATAATTGACTAACACGTGTGACATACTAATTTTCTAACGCAGTTATCTCATTGCTTGTGTCAGAAGTATGCTCATTTACATACAATAACAGTTTTGAACACCGACCAAGTAAAGTCGTAACATTTGGCAAATCAATCAACATAACCTAAAAATACACTTAGTGAAATGTGCTTACGAAATATAAAAAAGAACATTATTAACTAGTCTTACGTGTTATTCTTCGATTTCATTTGAATTATCACGGTTAGTTTTAGCCCAATTCCTTATTATCATGTGTTAAAACTTGGTTTTCGAAATCTTTGAAATGAGTTTCCAAATCCAAACTACCAAACATAGATTTTCATGTGCAACATTATAAGTAAATTGTGGTTGTATAATAATGAATAATGATAGAAAACCCGTCTCTTCGTGATTATGTTTTTTTGCATAGCAATACCGTGAATCATATCTGAACCCGATATCTATTTATCTGAATGAATGATTACCTCACTTCAATCGAAAGATAAATTAAAAAATTTACTGATGACATTTTTTTTCAAATAAATATTTTTTGTTTTTATTTCTGTTTGCGTTCCGTGTGGAGTGGTGCTGGCATGAACTTTAGACCGATCTACAACGTAAGCAAAAGTATGGCCAAAACAGTTTCAGACATACGAATATGTGGTTTTAAACTGCCACGTGGCACATTTTTACAATAAAAATCATCGTTCGGAGGCAGGTAGGCAGGGTGGTTAATCAGTTTAGTACGTTCACATTTTGATGGGTCCGACATGCACTTGGCCAGTTTTATTGATGGTTGCAGATACAGAGAGTAAAAAGTTGAAACAATTCTGAAACATAGTTACTAAACATAGACACGCAAAAATTCGAGGATTGTTGTGTGCATCCCTTACATCTGTAATTAAAAATAATTACTCGGAATTCTCAGAAACGGTTATAGGTAACTTCAGATAAAGAAGCGAGATAGTCAAACAGAAGTAAGAATAAACAATACTAAGAATGAAGAAAACACATTTGTTTTAAATCCGATAAGATGTCGAACGTTTACGAAGCTAACAATGAAAATTAAATTCGGCCAAACTACACTCGATTATATCAGAGAAACAGAAGGACCTAGAATCTAGACTAAATGCAGCTAAAATTTGGCTTACGACGCTGGACAGGTTTCACAAGATGATCACTAGGAGTATTTTGCTTGTTTTATGTGATTTCAAAGATGCTGGCTGATGAATGTATGGTGTAGGTAGTAGACATTGGTTTACGTCAAGCTGATTCACCTTTTTAAGGATAACTTCAATAAATTAGGGGCGAGTCATAATAAAACAAGAAAAAAAACTGCCAACGACATAACTGTCAACGAGAATTTCCAAACAAATTAACGTTTTGAAATATCATGTGGCATTAGTCCCTAAAAAATCAATCGACAAAAAAATAGAAAGCTACGAACCAACAGGTACCAGACGTGACGAAATTATAAGAGTTCCCACTTTTATAAATTTAACCCATTACGCTTTCGATTAACTTAACCAACGATACACAAGAATCTAAATTATCAAAAACCGCCTCAGACTTATATTTGCTAGCGTATACTTTCAACGCAGGCCAAAAATTTGAAAATAAGATATCTCGCCTTTCAGGTTTACTCTAAATGAACATGCACGATGTGACATTTAAATCGTGATCTCTAGCTAAGAATAGTTGAAACGACTAGGTCTGATCATAGGTCGAGACTAGAGAGGCTACACTGAATTATACTGTATTTTATCATGTACCAAGAATGCAAATAGATGCTAGTTACATCATAGAACATCTTACATCTCCTAATTTTCTGTTTAGGAGCTCCTAAAACCAGAATCTTGATTAAAGAAGTCATGTGCTTGCTCAAAAGCGCAAGTTGATCTAAACAAAGCCGACTCTGGCAATAGGCCAGAAAATGTTGAGATGAGGACGATAAAACATGCATTGCATGACCATTTCCATCTTCTACGTGCTCCAAGAGGCAGATTCTCAGAAGCTTCGCCCTTGAGGACACATCCGCGACAAATACGAATCAAAAGTTGAATTTAACTCGCTTTATCTATTTGGGTTACAATTATGTATGTATGTGTAGGTGGCTACAATGTAGGTGTATAGTATCTGTGGAATGCGAGATAACGTGAGCGTCTGGCGGCGCGGGCACATGAGGGCGTTGCGCACTAACGCACACACGCGCAAAATGAAAGTGCGCACTACACACACTCTTGCATGAATCCGTATGCGATGCAAAACAAACTTTTCCTGTTAAAGGCATCGCTCTCAGTAAATGACGTTTTCCTTGCCAGCTATCTGCAATTATGCTGGACGCTTGCATTATTCATTATCTGGGATATCGACTGCGGCAAATATGCATGCGGTACGTACGGAGCTAGTTTATTTATGCAAACAATTGATTTGTCTATGAGTTTCTACTACCACTTCAATGTAACTAATCTTGTCAAACAAAATTAGATTGCATTCGGTTTTTAAGTGAATTTGACGTTTAGAAAACACTTCGCAAGCTTGTATAATACAATGTCGTATTATAGATCTATTTCAACGCAATGAAAGCTTGCCAATTTTAACTTGTTAATAAAAAAAAATGCATTCGTTTAAAACGCTCTTATAAAGCTTGTATACGACAATCGGCAACTAAACATCTTATTAAGACTTCTATACCACCGTTTAGAGATATTACGTCCGTTTTAGCTTTCTTACTATTTCGTCTTAGAGAAAAAAAAGTCAACAGTCATTAAAACAATTTCATGCTATGTATTAGGATAGCTAGGAAAGTGGCCATCGGCTAAATTAGAACTTCTGTTGCAAGCTTCTCCCGAACTGATAACAGTGATAATGCATTACTACAATAAAGTATTTCCTAATCTGTTTTGATTTATAAGTGCTGGAGTATGTGCTTTAATTGTGATAACTACCAGACCCATTCTAATACCTCACATCATGTAGGTACGGTTTGTTTTAGATCTAAATAGAGATCAATGGTTAGGTTATTTTAGATCAAATAACTATGTAGATACTTAGTAGTATTGGTATATTGATTTTATAACGAACGAGTAAGCACGTTCGATTTAAATTAAAAATGTAAACCGAAATAACTTGCTTTGTTATCTGAACTGTAACCTAACTTTTCCTGCAATATTTATTTTTCTACATAATTACAGCATCAAATCTAATTAAGCCACAGAAAATAATACTTCATCATAGCCATTTGGCGACATAAATAACGGTCGAAATGAAACCAGCAGGGCAAGCAAGGTCGACCCTATTCCTGGAGGGTTCGCCATTAATTGCGTTGGGAGGGCGCGTCCTTTGGGGGCGACCGTTGCCTAGCAACCAATGTTACCAGCCTATGATTTAGGGTAGGGCTTTTATGCGGACCGAACGTGGGCGCGACTTTTTATTCATTCCTTTTAATGCTTTATGAAAGTGGGTGCTACTGTACCTAGTCATAAATAAAATAGGTACTTACCTACTACAGTAGCGCACCTTTACGAATATAACCGGTTGTTGATAGATTACTCTAATCAATAATGTTAATTTCTAAGCCGATTAGATAGAAAATAATCAAGTAAGCAGATACCTACTAACAATTTTCTGCATATGCAGGCACTATAAAGTTGTCTATTTTCTACCAGCTGCAAATAAGAGGAGTTTTAGTAATTCGAAGAATGCTGGTAACACTGCTATAGTTGATGAAATTCGGAACTGATATACTTATCACACATATCATAAAACAAAGTCCTCCACCGCGTCTGTCTGCCTGTCAGTTTGCGATAATCTCAAAAACTACTGCACCGGTTTTCATGCTGTTTTCATTTGACCAACGAATAGAGTTGTTCTCGAGGAAGGTTTTAGTAGGTATATAATTTGACCGACTTCCATGCGGGCGAAACCGCGGGCATCAACTAGTTTTGCAATACATAGGTACAGACAATAAAAAAAAACTGAATCAGAACAATTTATTTCACAAAGACCTACATGGGCACTTATAAAACATGGAGAAAAGGTGCACGGTTCGACTTGGTACTTTCCTATGGAAAAGAAACGGCAAGAAACTTCTAATAACATTAGAGACCAACAAGAAATAGGCAGCACTGTACCGGAATATAGGAACTTTATGTATATGCTACTACTAGCGAGTCCAGTATTAACGTAACCTCAGCCAATTTGGTTTTGCAAACAAACTAAATTTTTTACAACCCACGACCCTTTACACGTGCGCCTTGATGTTTAACTAGCAATAAGGTGAAACTCGGCGGGGTACCAGAGCAGCTGATTCTGTGCCTCAAGGTCTCGGGATACCGCACCCCGACACCCCGGGAGAAATCTAATTTAAAACCCCTGAAACACCTCCCCCCCTCCCCGCGATACCCCCTCGCCTGTCTCGCTTTAAGCCGACCGATTTCGTCGGCAAACTTGTATAAACATAGTAATCAATGTTTGTGAGTATTTTCTGAACGCGAGCTACCTATTTGAAACTTTAAAGTGCGTAGGTATATCAAATAATATAGGTAGGTAGATATCGTAGGTCTAGAAATAAGAATCATATATTACGTACATTACCGCTGAAAATCGTTCATCTCTAAACTAACTAGCTACAGGAGATATACCAATATTAAAGCTATAACCTCAGACCAAGAAAAAAAGAAACACACTTAAAACAATACTTTACAAGTGCATTGAGTTGCCTTATTGCACACAGAGGGTTAATTTCAACTAAGTCGAGACAAAAATAATTACCTATGTAAAATTTTCATCGAAAACCTACTTCGAATACAAGTCGATTGTTTTCTTGTATTATTTATTTTTAAAGTATAGGTAAGTAAAAGATTTTTATCTTCAGAATAAACTAGATAAGCAAAAATAATAGGTACCTACTATCACATGCAACAACAACTTTCTAAATAAAGTCGTAAAATTCGCATAAATCTATTTAGCATCCGTTTTATCATTTATGTAACTGAGTCAGACCAGGCCCACCACTATGTTGTTATTTTCCACTAAAGATATTTCAGCTTCAAATGTGCCAAGAGTAATTGGGGTACGTAGCATCAACTGATGTAGGAACAATAAACGGTAGGAGACACAAGTCGACCGACTCCGAAGAACGCTAATAAATAAACAATACCTCTTGATAACAGATAACTCCACGATTCTTACTTTGATAAAAATACGCACGAGACAACGTTGCCGCTCCGCATCTACCTACCCGTGCGACGTTGCCGCGTCTCCACGCCGCCCGGCGGCCATTTGCAATTCAGATGAGAGCTAGTCAGTTGTTAACTTGTTACGCCACACACTCTCAAAATAAAAACAATGTTTTAGTAATAAATTATGGCGGATCTAAAGTGTGTTGCTATATAATCAGTCTCGCGTCATTGCACTTGTGTTTGACTTGTGCAATAATTAATTACGTCGTAATCTTTTTAGCACGACACATTGCTACTGCTCATAAAACATTTGACATAGTATGAAAAGTACCTAATTAAAGTACGTAAGGTACAGAATCAAAATGAGCTGAATTGGAGACTACATCCTGCCCAGACGAAACTACAACTTGTACAAAATCTTACTTTGTACAGTTTGTACCCACGACCGACCCGTTATAATAAGGCAAATAAAGCTTTTAATGACCACATAAAATTATTTGAAACAACCTGCTTAGTGCTTATAACCCCTTTAAAGATGTGCAAACGAAGTCTTACATTCTCACGATGAAGACAATGCTATGAATAAATTAATAAATGAACAGGATACAAAACTACAATGGAAGTAATGGGTTATTCTTCTTTATTCACATAATATTTTATAATTTTTATTAAAATGTCCGTCAATTTGCTAAACTCTTGAGTCCATATTCCATAATCAACTATTACTTTGAAGGCGTGGCAGGCAAAGCAAGGCCAAGTTCTTGTTCTACAGAAACTACGCTACACCGCACCTGCCTTGTATAACATCTTTCATACATACATATACTACATATACATTAAACACACGCCGTTTTCCCATTACTCAGAAACTACAGAACACCACCTGCTACGATCCTTACATACTCCCACCTAACACATCAATTTACTCCCATTATCCCAATTTATTTGACATACGTAGCTGACCAAGCATGGATTTTCGCCGACAGGGGCTAGCAATAATACTTTTCTATTCAAAATCTTAAAAGGTCTGACCAGGTGCATGAGTTTGTAGTCTAAAGGTTCGTTGCATATCTACAACTCTACAAATTGTAAGCATGTTACTTATTCAGTTGCTCCGTGTCATTCTAGTCGCCACCGTCCGATCAGGTTTCTGCTGGCCCAACGGACGTATAGACTTTCCATGCGACCATGCGAATTCACACATACATGCAATTTTTCATGAATATAATACAAATGATAAACTTGGCTGGCATAACTTATGATTTCATTCTTTACCAGGCACAGTTTGCGACTGCAAAACTAATATATTCATAGCTAATAATTATATATATTAGCAACGATTGAATTTTAAATTCAAAGCATAACCCACAAGCTAAATAAAAGTACTAGCAGAAAACAGCCATCAAAAAAATAAAAAGAGCAAAAAAGTATGTTGCGAAAGCTTTATGTTCCAAACGAATACTTTCATTTCTTTCCTTTGGCAAAGAAAGCCAATTTAAAAAAGGCAGAGTCGGTAAAAATGAATGAAGCGGAAGTATTGTAACAGACCATGGCATAGTAAGCCGCATCGTGGATATGTGCCAGGAATAAGTGCTTTAGTTATTTGTTATAAACATGGAGCCGCTGCCAACACTCGATCTGAACTGATCTTTATATATTCTGGCATAGCCGCAGTAACTGAAATAAACATTTTGTATAGATACCTACTTAGTATAGTTACTACTGACAGTCATTGCACGTGTGATCAAGAAGCAAATTTTCAAAGAATTGGCCACAGCTCGATGATTTGGCAACATGAAGTTTCTTGCCATTCTTCTCATGAGACCAACGCTTTGGAATCGGCAACTACAGTACACTGACAGTTATTATGCCTTGTGAGTGGGACTGTAGCTTAGTTTATTAGCTTATTAAAATTTAGTATTTGTTCGACTATTCAAAAGAGCCTGTAACTGGCCAACTTGAAATAAATGATTTTGATTTGATTTGATTTGATTGACTATTCGGAGAATACAACCAATCTAGATCTAGTCAGTGATAGGGATATCACTGACTAGATCTAGATTGGGATCATTCAATCAAGTGAGTAGGTATGTGTAAATACAAAATTCTCTATGGAAGTATGGATTGTAAAGACACCAAAGCAGAAATACGAAGTTCTTGGAGATGATTTTAGTATGTCTTAGCTAGATTCGATACTGACTGCAAGATTTTCACATTATGTAATGAATGTGTTGTTGCAAGCCTGTAACGCCGTCAGTTTGGTTAATAGCCTGGATTCAACGCAAAAATACCGCAATATGTGAATAAATTTCACCGCGAGTGCGAGCGTGGCAAGGGATATTTAGATTTGCGTCATAAATTGCTACCAGTGGGTACTCCAGCTTTATTAAGATTTTATGCTCACTTTCGCATAGTTGTGTCAGGAATCAGCGAAAGTAATGAAATATGTAGGCCATGACGCCGTAAAAATACTGAATGTATGATGTCCTTCTCGGAAACTCGAACAATATGGGTCTATATAGAAAAAGTTCCTTTTTGGCTTGATAAAATCCTTAGAAGCAAAAATAAAGTTTTTATGTGGTACAGGGTGAAATGATTTCGCGACGATATAGAGTGCCGAGAGGGTTGGGTGAATGGATTTTGGAATGGGCATAAACCTTTTCGCCGACACAAATAAGAATAATCCAGCTAAAAACGGGTTTTGAGCGGCTAGCGTCCTATGCAAGGACGAAAGGATTTAGAACGGAGATAAAACGGGGCGAAGGGGTACGGAAATTTCGCAATCAACGAAATTCAGGACCATTAACGCTACGATTGGTTTCGATTCTCGAATCACGAGCCAACAGCCAGCCAACAACACTAGGGCTGGAAAATCTTTCGGAATAAAAAGTTTTTAAGCTCCCATTGATTATCTCTGGGCCCACTGTGCTCGCTCATGAGAATATATTCGGCGAAAACGGGGTGAGCCTACGGGGAGTCAATAAAAAGAGAGAGGAATATTATTATGTCTTAATTACAATGACGAAAATCACTGAAGTTTTGTTGATTGCCAAGTATGTATACTATAACATATTTCGGAGAGAGAATACGAAATGTTGACTGCAGTCGGCACATTTTGATGGAAGCGAAAGTTAACGACAGCTCTTGTACAAGTATTTTAATTCCAAGTCACGTCAAAATCGCATATTTGGTTTTAAATGTTTGTTTACTCTTATTTTTGCCATGAACTTGAAGTTGAACCGTAGAACGAATGCCTGTGTTATTTTCTATGTTTTCCCTTAAATAGCACGCACAACTAAAACGCACTTGATTACATATTATGTAATAACGCGTTCTGACATTCGCTTATAAGTTTTGTGAATTCATTAAAAGTTTGATGTTGCTATTGCTACAGACTAATTGAATGAATGGTATGTTACGGTTTATACCGCACAGAACGGCAACGGTGCGTGGCGCCCGCCCGCCCGCACCGTGCGAGCTGGCAACGTGGCGCCTCGTATCCGTCAGAGCGGCAACACTCCCCGCAGGACGGCAACGTCTCGCACTGATTCAGCAGTTAACATTCAACGGAGATAGCATCGATTTATATAGAAGTTGTTGTTTAAATTTGAAGAGAATTGAAGGTTAAAGTTATTGATAGTTTGACTTGGTACCTACATAATGGTTGTTATTATTTAGTGAGAGTGTAGTAATATCAACAGATTCCTAGCTACCCAACATCTTAGATAATCATTTACTTATTTGGTTTTCCCTTGCTTTCTGTTACCAAAGCATTGAAAAACAAGTCTCAGTCATACAGCTTGATAAAAACAGTTTAGAATGTACGAAAGCAGATGACCTAGACTCAAAGGAATGTTCACTGGAGATTGTCACGTAGGCACTAACTTGCTGCGCAGATTTTGGCAGTTCGATCTAGTTTAAAAACTGCTGGATTTGGTAGATGATAAATAAAATTAAGTTATTATAATACTACCGAACGAACATTAAACTAGCTAATTGAGAAAAAAACAGAGTGAAAAGATAAAGTTTTTTTTTTCTGTTGTTTTTTTAAATAAATGACTAACACAGACTTTTCCATAGACAGCATTATCAATAACCTGTTTAGTTATGGACTGATGAAGTTATTACACCGTCATTCCTTTTAAAACCTATTGTTCTCAGGATGACTCAGATCTTACATTATAGGTAGGTACTTAGATTAGGTAGGTATACGTGTTTTCCTCGATCAATGACGTTTCGACTATTCGACATTTGTGTTATTGCATGTTATAGTTTCCCTGAAGTGATTGGGTTTCGAAATAGTATAAGGTTACATAGGTTCTACGTTTTTAGGACACGTGCTTCCGCTAAATATTATGTAGTCAACAACAATCGCTGAAGTAGGTACCTACCTACATAAGTAAGTAATACCTACTGGAAAGGTTAAACTAAAATAAAAAAAATCCTCAAAATTTCCAGTTTAAGTTTACCGGTTTTCATATCCTCAGTCAACGGCACTGAGAAGTTAATCAGGAATATCCTGGCTTCCACACTGATTAATTTTGATGTGCTGTGCTTCTCTGAGACTATCCAGGCTTGGAAACTCGCTTGCCCAAACACTGAAGCACCCGACCATCAATTTTCCCGAGAGACGGTGGGATGAGCCGCTTTGCAGAGTAGTTCAGAACAATCTAGTGAACACGTCTGCTACTACTGCTAAACGTGCACGCCTGCTGGCTGTGGGTGAATGGGAATCGGATCTTTGGCTTCACACACTGCCGGCGTCGCGCATAGGCACTTTGCTCGAAGACACGACCTTCCACCTCGCTGCTTCTTTGCGCCTTGGTGTCGCCTGCTGTTCCCCTCGTCGCTGTCAATGTGGTGAAGCTGTCAGCAGCCTCGGTCACCACGGTCTGTCATGCAGCCGTAGTGCTGGCAGTTTTGCACGGCACGCGAACTTAAACGACATCATCCGACGTGCTCTTGACGCCGCCGTCGGCGTTCCAGCTGTTTTAGAACCCAATGGCTTGACACGCGACGATGGCAAGAGACCGGACGGCATGTCTTTGTTTCCTTGGAAGATGGGTAGGCCTTTAGTGTGGGACGCAACATATTGTGTCGATACTCTTACGCCATCACATCTTCCAAGTTCATCGTGCTGCGCAGGTGGTGCCGCTGCGGCTGCAGAGAACCTCAAGCGGCGTAAATATCCTATACCTTTGTGGTAACTATATTTTCGAGCCGTTTGGGGTTCAAACTCTAGGGCCGTGGGGTCCGAGTGCTCATAGCCTTTTTAAGGAAATTTCTAAACACTTAGTTGACGCAACTCGTGACCCAAGAGCTGGATTTTATCTTGGCCAGAGGCTAAGCGTTGCCATACAACGTGGCAATGCCGCCAGTCTTTTGGGCACATTACCGGCTGACAGCGTTGACGAGCAGTATTTCGATGTCCTTTTACAGTTTCTTGTTAGTTTATATTATAGTTTTTAATTAATGTACATAATATAGTTACTTTTGTATAAATATAGTACTAAGAAATAAAATTCTTCGTTGTACCAAATAAAAAGTTTTGTTCTTTTCAAAAAAAAAAATCAGGTTGCTTTTTACCCACTGGGCACATAATTAAGTAGTCAGTTTAAGGTTGACATGAAATTGAAAAGCCGGAATGAGCTAAGGGGTCAGTCCTATGTTATATGCAATACGTATGTAGGTACTTATGTAATTACCTAGTACTGTTCTGTACATTTTCGATCAGATTTTTCTTTTTTAAACCGGTTCGGTATTTTTTATTTATTTTGTGGGGCTTCTCGCAGTTCCAAATCTATAAGATTGCAATACTACTCAATCGAACTATCCGACAATCCGACGCGGTGGAGCTAACGTTAAACTTTTAAGTCCCTTCTTGATTCTTTATCACTTTAATTAACCCTTTCAATCATTTTTGTTCCCAATACTCCAATAGTTCAATTTATTGTCAATTTCCACGATCATTTTAAACATATTTTTACGAGACGCAGGATTGCAATCCAGAATGTAGCACACATTGCGAATTTCACAACCAGTATAGAGGTACCGCGAAATCTGGAACCTTATTGCATTTGCATGTCCCGTGGTAATAGAATTAGCATCGTATCTTCATCCTAGCTATTAGTTCAGATAAATAGTCTTAAGCACATAATCGACGTCTGCAGGCAGACATTCTCACTAGTCAAGGTCAATGTCGATTGCCGAGTAAACATGTTCGCCGGTTCAAAGATAACATTTTTGGGCGTAACACAAGTCATAAAATTGATTAATGCAGTCTTCAATTTTAATAGAATTAGATAGTAAAAAATAACGCATTTATCATACTTATTGCTAGATTTTTTATCGTGATTTAAGTGCAAAAAGGCAAAGTGGTTTGTCTGCATTTAGCTCATGAAATAACTAAGGACTTTAGCTAATGGAATGTAAAAAAAAAAACAAAATGTATGCTTAAAACAAGAAATCGTTAATGTCGGTAAATGGTTTGAAATCAATAATAATAGAACATAACCTAGCCACAGGCCACATTGCCTCAATCTAGAAAAAAAAATCTTGGAGAACTATATAGTATTCAATCATCTTTTAGAAAGCAACTTTCTATTTAGTATTTAGAGAGTTAGTATATAAGGCTGAAGCTGCACAAGTCCTTGAATGCTTTTTAAAAGCCTGTGTACTTACGTAATCCAATTTACTGCACGTTCACGAATCCAATTACGGGCGTTGATGAGTAGACTGGCGCTCGACCGCATTGACCTGCACTGCAAGCGCTGCGACACACGACCAACATTATAGGGATATGGTCAGAGATTAGAAGCTATGCTTCTAGGTTTAGAAACTCTGAAATTCTAAGCAACATGAAAACATTCATAGTCATCCTTTGACAGCTGACTTTGGAGCTGGAGCGGAACTCAATACATTGTTTTAACGTCTGAAGATTCTAATTTGTCTGTGTCACTTACGATTCATTATGATATTCTGCTGCATCCCATTAGAATTGAAGGCGACCCCAACATACATAGTTGGACAACGTCTAGGCAGCTGAAAATGGTTTGAACGCACGCCTAGAAAAAGAAAGGCAGTCTTTGACGTCCATGAAAATCTAAGAACTAAACATAACACAAAGACTACAATATATCCATAACGTAGTGAACGTTTCGTGGCAAGGGGCCGTCGTACGCTTGCATATGCGAGGGAGCATAAAGATGCAGATCTGTGTGGCACCGACAATGCACCGGATGCGCGTCGTGGCCGCAACTGATGCTAACACACAATGCACACATGCAAAATATGCACATGCATATCGCTGGACTATAGTTGCTTTCTGCGATGTCTGCAGAACATGTAATTGTAGATGTAACGAACGTTATCGTTACAAAAACGTTATACTCATAAATAAATAAAAAAAACGATGTGTTGATTGAAGACTGAAATGAATTGGAAGTTCTCGATTTCGGTTCGAATATAAAAGTTACTTTAGATGTTAATTTATCGCATTACATCGTTACATCTCGCTATCAAACCGATGAGTGTGAAACTATGAATCAAAGTGCAAAACTTCAAACAGAAAAAAAGAAATCTTTAAGCTGTTACCATCTGCATAATTTGGGTTCTAGGAACTCATGTATCCGGTTATGGGCTCTGTATACAACTACACATTTGCGTCGGCTAAGTATATTTCCCGGGATTCCGATACGAGTTATGTATTAAAACAGCAAATGACACAGAACGGGTGTGCTAAAATATCGCTAGCCTTACCTTTAGTCAAGCAGTTACTTGCTCCTATTGCTATATCACAGTTTGCCAGTAATCACACTAATATTTTGAAGGCGAAAGTTTGTGAGTGTGTATGTTTGTTACTTCTTCACGTCTAAACGGTTGGAGCGATTTAAATGAAATTTGGTACGGAGTTAGCCGACAGCTTGGATTAACACTTAGGATTTATCCCGATTGTATCTTCCCGTGGGATAATTTTCGAGTTATAGCGGGCAAACCCGCTGGCAACAGCTAGTTTAGTAATAAGCTCTTTACCTAGCACTTTTTTAACAGCAGGTATAGCTTTGCCTAATGATAATGACTGTGCCATGGTGTTTTTTTGCCCCAAGCAATTTATTTAGCCCCACGATGTAATATACTATGTTATTTTGCGCAGACATTAATTTAAGATAATATCTCGGCGTTTTATGTTGGAGCCGACGATGGTAAATGCGCTGGTCAGCTAGTGATAACTAGGCTATAAAAGTAAGTACTTAGATACCAGCTTACTTGATTTACAGCTTATCTTTAGACTTCCTACCAAGTTAACAGAACTTCGCAACAGAACTGGTGGCCTCGATCACAAAGGCGAATCAGGAAATTCTTGATATTTTAGCTTCAAACCATCATTATAGTAAAGGTACAGCAGGAGGAACCATTCGGGAGTCAATGGGACGTGAAGATGAAACACAAAGCCAATCAAACAATCTTTGTAGAAATAACCATGTCTAGATAAACGCAATAAAAGTCCGGCTCGTAACTGCGTAGCTATGAGCTTTTTTTTCCACTGATGCTATCATTTTATCGCTGTCTTTATTGCTTACGGAAATTATCCTTTTACAAGCACTACTATAGGAAATTACAAATCACTTTTATGCCCAAATGCGTCAGTGTTGGTGTTAATAGTTCCATTTCGTTTTCTATCACCGTAGCTTGCAATTTATGCAGAGCATCAAGTACTTAAGGGGTTTACAGATTCAGAGAAGGAACTGGTATCACCGCAACCGCTAATATCTCTCAATTGACGGCACGGTTGGCGCAGTGGCTCAAGCAATGGACTGCTGCGCTGCGTGTCGCGGGTTCGATTCCCGCACGGTACAAATATTTGTATGACCTACAGATAGTTGTGAACGCACCCACGATACAGGAGAAATTCCTAGTGTGGGGCAACGTTTAATAAAAAAAATAAAAAAAACCGGTTTTAAATCCGATCTGTCACTTTCGTCGGCACTCAAATGATTTAATTGAAATGTAGAAATCTTTTTACTCAAGTCCGTACAGCCGGTGTAAGCCTGGGGCAATGGCGGGCCAAGCTGGGGTGTCGTGTTCTACCTCACCGCTTCGAGGCTCCGAGCTATATCCCGTCAGACTTGTTTCAAAGAAAGTTGGAATAATAGTAGCAACTCCCGAGAAACTTCGGTTACCTATAGTGACGTAGGTACGCTTGTAGAAAAGTTTAAAGCAGCAAGGATAATATGTACATAGTAGCTATAGACGCCAGCTGCACATAAAGCTACTTGAATCTGTAAAAAATCATAATCGCTTTTTTAAATTTACCACTGCTAAAGTATTAGCTATAAGGTTGATTGCGATTAGATAGTTTCGGGACTTTCGGGGAACTTGATATGCTGCACCCGTAGCATGACCACCGTAGAAACGGGTTTTGTCGACACAAGAATCGACAGAATGACAGATTGTAGAAAGATTTCATGTGGAGTTGTATTGAAAGAGCTTTGTCTATTCTTGGTAGAATAGAGATAGAATCGCCATGCTACGCGGGCTGGAGTCTCAATAGTCCTTTTCACGATATGCATAGATCTTTTTACTTGTTCTCTGAGTGAGTTCACAAAAATCACGATGTACAGAATATGTTAGAATAAATATTAAAACTGTAATTATGACCACACTATTGAATTAGGACATTCCTGTAATGATAGTGATGATGAGTTAATAAATAAATAAAATAAATAAATAAATGTCGTCGTGGTTGTGATCACCATTGGAAAAACGACGAAGAGAAGAATGAGTGATGAACTAAATGTTTATGGTAAAAAGTATAATTTCTCCGTAGTTAATGGGAGTTGTTTTTATTACCAACCGCTTTTTTTTTAGTTTCTTACGGGTCTCGTGCTGATCAACATTACCTGATACATTTTGATCCCAAAAAAATTTGGTAAGATGAAGCAAAAACATGAATTTATTATTGTTGCAAACTTGGGGTAAAGAGCAGCTACTTCAACTAAGAAAATAAGCTTCGTAGAATTTTGCCGTTCCATCTCACTTTTGACATTGGCAGAATAGTCGACATCGGCTTCAATTGCCATTCAACAAAAATAGAATAGAATAGAAGCTTCGTAGAAGAAATAAGAGCCCGCACCAAAGGCCCGCACGCACGAACGACTTTGTGTATTGATCCCTACCACAGTCCGACGACATAAGTTCATATCCATGATTATGATGCACTGTACGTTTTAAACCTAGATTTTTATCTAATCTGCTTGGATTAGATAAAAATCTAGGTTTAAAACGTAGCGTAGCAGGTCTTCGCTATACAGAGAAAATATACTAAATCAGAACTTATTAAAAAAAACCCAGCTCAAGTGGAAATTCAACCCTTTTTTGTGGGTCATCATCAAATGACTCCTCCCGCTCGACTAGAGCCGTAGGGAGTGTCAGACTTCTACTGGCTAAAAACCACCCATGTTCCTTCTTAGCTCTTTCTGCCGACGCCGCGGTATCTCTTTCGAACAACCCACAGCCACGACGCGCGACGGGCGTCGGCCTTGTACCTTCCATGTTGCTGACATCTCGGTGCACCTCCTGCAATTTTGCCCTTGTTTGTAAATTATAGCCGGGTTATCGCCCGCACTCTTTTTTCGATGGTTCCAAAATAAATACTTACAGGTTATGAAAAATTACACGGGATGTCTATTTCTAGACGTGCCCCTAACGTTAGTCAGTCTTACTTTAAATACAGCAGCTATAAATACCGGTAACAACATTAGAAGGGTAATAATCTGCGAAACTAGTTCCAATTCTCGCTACTCTAAAAGCTTTTCAATCTAAATTACTTGCGCTCACGATGTACCTAAACAACAAAAGGAAAAGTAAAATTCGCGATATAGGTAGATGCTATTGCTACCAAACAGAACTTTGATATCTAAAAATTGCAATAATAATATAAAGCTATAATAATATAAACTCCGACATTTTGGCGAGTGAAAAAAGTTCGCCTGTTGCCGCCTTGGAAGTGGGTCGAGGCGGCAACGTCGCATAGCGGTACCGTCTGCAGAGCGGCAACGCCGCGTGGTGCAGCGTTGCCACACATATTGTATAGTCGATAAATTCGGGCTCAATACATTCAAGTAAAAGGGAGTCATTCATTATCATTTTCGCAGATATGAACAGTCGGGGCTAATCAATGACCCTGCTCAATGAAACAAACTTTTTATCTATTACGGTTTACTGACAAAAATAGTGTCATTAAAAAGTTTGAAACACATTTACCTGTAGGCCAATTTACATGAAAAATGTATTTGCTAAGCTCAAATATTGCACACAGTACCCCTTATACAACATGTGTATCTAATTTATGTGTGACTAATATGTAGGTAGTTAAATAAAACGCGCTGCGACTATAAATTACTTTTGCGATTCACGTCCTCACAAATCAAAGCAATGAACGTCTATTACTGCATCTGCTAGTAACAAAAACGATCAAATAAAACATACCAACCAAACACTACATAACTGTCTAGAATCAGCTAGAATCGTTGATGTAATAGGTATGTATGGTAATGGTAACTTGCACTTAAAAAGCAATTTGGAATCCTGATGCTACTCGTTATAGTTGATGGTGAATCTTCTGACACGCACCTCATTACAAACATGCTTGGTCTTGATCAAAATACTCAGTATTTTTACGACACGACAGTCGTGTACCATGCTGATAGTGTTAAATTGATGACTCTTGAAGTTCTAGACATTCTGAAACGATTGTTGGGTTCAGAAAATAATATTGGATGTAGGTATCATAAAAGAGGTGATCAATGAGAAAGAGAAACACTCTTAAAGCCGGTGTCTGTATCTGGGATGGCTCAGAAAGGGTTATTTGGTGTTGCCTGTGGGTCCAAAACCCGAGTTTTGAAGCCATAGGTTCATCGTTATGCCAAAATGGGTGTCTCTTAACAAAAATGTATAAACTCGCGTTAAAGCTAGCTTTGAGAAATCAGTGAATGATTAAATGTGGGTTTAATGTGCTAATTTTGCTTGGTTGGTTTTGCTTGCTTGGCTGGTTTTTATGCTAAGTTTGCCACAGGAAGATTTGAAATTAACATGACATTACATTATTTGACATTCAATGTTAATTATGTTTCATTTTATTGATAATAATTATGTTGGTAATCATTTATATTTGACAAAAGATAGATTCCTAATAGATAGGTACTATCTTTCTACGTGTTGTAAACGACAGATAGCAGTGTCACTGTCTTATTATTTTTGTATAACAGCCGAGAATTTAGATAAAGATACTGCTTCTATTGACCATGACGAGTTGAATAAATCAATGAATTTTGAGCAAAATATTGACATTGTTTAATTTACTTTACTCTACTTATTTACAAGAGACAGTCCCCCAAAACACCCACCCTTCGGCACTTCCTAGTGTTTTAGCTGGAAAGAAGAAGTGGCGGAACAAACTCCCCAGCAACTCATCTGTCTGTTATGTTGGGTAGAAGAACCAGACTCGATACAATAGTAAGGCGTAAGTTCAATTAAGATTTACTACAGACACAAATCAATAATAAAAAATGTATAATTATAAACAATGTAAAAATAGAAAAGTAGGTACATAACATATCCGTTAACTAATTTTTGTAATGTAGGTAAGGCACAAACATTTTGATATCAGGGCTGTAACTATTCGTACCAGATTATTACAGGAAGAGAAAAAAATAAATATTAAAATTGAGAATAGTTAGGGACATCCACAAATTTGTTAATAATTTTAATTAGAGAATAGAACAATAGAAGCAAACTCTAGCAAAAATGTACGGTTTCACAAAACTATGTCTAATAAAAAGAGCTTAAAATAAAATAAAAAAAAAAACAAATACTATCAACCTAGTGCATCAGAACATTCAGGAACTGAGAAACAAAGACTAATATAAGACCTTTTTTTGAATTTCAATAATATTGATATGCTTTGTATTACAGAACATTGGCTTCAAAGCCACCAGTTCTTGGTCAGTTTTAGTCATCACCAGGTTGGTAGTTCATTCAACAGAATAAATACCATTCATGGTGTATCACTAATTTTAGTTAGTAATCAGATTAAATTTAAAGACCGAAAGGACATTGTGAGCTTCTCTTGAACGCATTATTGAAATAGCCTGTATAGAATTGGAGCAGTTCGTCATATTAAGTGTATACAGCTCTGCTCTGCTTAGCTTGGGACTAGATGGCGTTGTGTGATAGTTGTGGAATATTATTATTATTATTATTATACAGGCCCCCCTCGGGATTGTACGACTGCTTTGAGAAGTTAATGGATGAAGTTTTGCACAAGATTTGTAACACAAACAAGTCCATTATCACTTGCGGTGATTTAATATAAATTTATTAGAAAAGTCTAGTTCATGTTGTAGAATAATAAATCTATTTCAGTCCTACAATCTCATAAACCTATTTTTGGAGCCCACAAAAATAACGGCTACTTGTGCCATTTATCTCGACAATATTGTGTCGAACTTTTAGGACATATTTATAGTGCCTGGGAGGATAAATGCGACGCATTTTTTCCGATTTGTCCAAGGCATTTCATTGCGTTCTTCATGAAACCTTATTCAGGAAACTTCGCCACTACGGAATTCGGAACAACGCTCTGGATCTTCTTGCCTCATACCTGAGTAATAGGATCCAAAGAGTTGACGTCAATGGGAAAAAATCTCCCGGATCTTTTGTAACAATAGGAGTCCCGCAGGGCTCAATTATTGACCCTTTCTTGTTTCTTATTTATATTAATGACTTGCCTTACATCATAAAGCATAACCACGATATAGTGTTGTTTGGAGATGACACTTCACTTATGACGATGACACTATTGACGATGTATATAGCGCGATTTCGAAAATAGTGGGTTGGTTTAACGCTAACAATTTTCTCTTCGATGAAAAAAAAACCAAATGCATTAAGTTTACACTACCTCACGTTAGTGCAGGTGAAAACTTGTGTGTTGGTGAAGGGCGAAGAGTTGAATCCGGAAGATAGCACGGTGTTCTTGGACTTAACTTTAGACGCTAAGCTTCAGTGGGGACCTCATATAGATTAATATAGATAAATTGTCGAAGAAACTGAGCTCCGCAGCATACGCAGTTAGAAAAATTCGTATTTTAACCGATGTAGAGACAGCCCGATTAGTGTACTTCAGTTACTTTCATAGCGTAATTTCGTACGGCTTTCTGTTGTGGGGGAATGCCGCCGATATTCAGACCATCTTTGTTTTGCAAAAGCGGGCGGTTAGATCAATATAAAAATTGAGAAATTAATATAATGAATGTTCCTTCTCAATTTATTTATGAAAATCTTTTGTATGCTCACATAAGCTTTTTCAGCAATATAGACAATATTGATATATATATATATATATATATCATCTGCCTAGCCTTTTCCCAACTATATTAGGGTCGGCTTCCAGTCTAACCGGATGCAGCTGAATACCAGTATTTTACATGGAGCGACTGCCTATCTGACCTCCACAACCCAGTTAATACTAGGTAATACGATACCCTTTGGTAAGACTGGATGTCAGACTTTCAGGTCACTGACTACCCGTAACGACTGCCAAAGATCTATACATGGCACCCGGGACCAACAGCTTAACGTGCTTTCCGAGGCACGGAGGAAACTCGGTATGTAATGGGCGGTCACCCATCCACCGATCGACCTAGGCAAGCGCAGCTTAACCTAAAGATCGACCCGAGTGGCAGTTCTTATTAAGCCACGAGCTCCTCTCTATATATATATATATATATATATATTTGTGATATTTACAATACAAATACATGAAATAAAGATAAATTTATTGTTACCACAACAAGGCTCAAGAAAATAGGTGGATCATTTAGATGCCAATGTATTCATTCGTTTTTATAATAAACTACCAAGCCACATTCAAATTTAAACATTAATAAATTCAAAGCTTTATAAAACGTAAACTATGCCAGAAAGCGTTTTATGCTGTTAAATATTATATAGAGGATAATAAAAAGGCTTGGGATTGAACTGCTCCAATTTGAAAAAGTGAATTGATTTTATACATTTTAATTTATACCTTTTTATTTGTTTTTTTTTTACACAATGACATTTTAATTATTTACAAATTGAAATTATTTACTTTTTCAAGTATTATATTTTTTTTTTATGAATATTTACCTTTCTAAATATTTGATTTTATTTTCTTTCCTAATGAACTTTGTGTATTGTGACATTTAATTAATTTGACATGATTATTTAGTTTGACAAACATTTTATTATTTTTTAATTTAATAATGTGAATGTGAGGGCAGAAGACAGACCATTTAAATCTTTTTATTTTTGTTTCTATTTTGAAGATTGTCGGACAGTTTGGGTACTATATGTGACCCACCCAAATGTCCCTTCTTTGGTATTGTCCGTAATGACGTTGAGCTCCTTGAGTTAAGTATAAGTCGATCTCTACGATAAATGACAAATGCTTGCACTGACTGGACGGGTCGACTCAAATCTGTGTGGTAATTTCTTCAAAAAACTATCTCAGACACTGATTTGCATGGTCTTCATGTGTGTATACCAAGATTATATCTGGACCTTAAAATAGACTATGACCTCTGAGTTTGTTTCGGATGTTTCTTCTCGCAGTAGTCAGGTACGAAACACCGGCCCCATCTAGATTAAAAAAGTGAAAGTGTTTGTAAAAACCTATTTGTAAAAACCTATTTGCAAAATAAACAACATTTATTATTTATAATTAGTTTTTTTGGATGTTCCACCTTGCAAAGGACAAGAAGTCACATTCTGACTTGATGGACACCCGTCAATAATGGAGAAAAACCAAATGCGAAACGTCGAAGGTTCAATTATTCAATAGTGACTCATTGACAAAATTCTACAAAGACTCCAAAAACCACTATGCAAAGATATGAAAGGAAAGAAACAACACATTTCGTGGCAATTCCTAGAATAACGCTAACGCTACAACACGTAAACATTCTATTTCTGCCTTACTCTTTCATGTTTTAAAAGAGAAACACTATAAGAATAGAAACGAGGAATGTCTGCAGCTTGTCCGTTGGCGCGGCGTATAAGAGTCGACCGAATCGATACTCGTTTGTAGGTGAGAAGTTGTTCCAGTTTGACGGCTAACTCAATGTGCATGATAGATTCGAGTGTCTTTGGATCTCTTCACTTTTCGGCGGAAATTATTGGATACTTTATACCTACTACTGATCAATTGATGGAAAAACCCTCGCATTTATATTACAAAAACAAATATTTTAAGCGTAAAAAAAAACAAAGCGCACTAACTCATGTTTACTAAATAGGTAGCTCAGATAAAAAGCGATTCAAGCTCAATGCCAAATTCAGACTTCAATTCATTAAATACCTATAGGTAAGTATGCAAAAACAAACACTTTTAAGTTCTGAAAAACAACAACCTTTGTGTCATCTTTGGCGTATCGAAGGTTTAGCGTGAAAACATGAAAAGTGCATGAAATAAAAACAGAAAAGCGGACAGCGGACCGTGAGTGCACGATTTGGCAACGTCGCACGGACCGGCCGCACGCTGCCTCGCTGCCAAACACAAACACAAGACGCGTTGCGGTTGCCTCGAGTCGTACCGAGCCACAAAGGGTTATTTTAAAATATGTTTTTATAAATAGGTACCTACCTGCAATGCCTGCACTTAAACATGGGTTTATGAATACCTCACATGCCAGGTTTAAGGCAGGTGGGTAAGTGGGTGGATGGGGTCTGATTGAACGTTATTTCTATTCGAAACTATAATTGTTTTGTAAAAAGACTCTTTCAAGTTGGTACTTATGTAGGTATCTACATCAAAAAACATTTATTCTTAAACCAAAAGAAATGTTCCCTATGTTTTTAAATACTTAATTGTTCTTCAAAACTAATTAAATAATGGCCTTTTATTGTTTACTAACACATGCGAGGATTTTTATTTAGTTTTCACAGACATCTGCCGTGTGCGGTAGGAAATGAAACAATAATAGGTACAATGTATCAATAACTATAAATGAAAATAAGTTATTAGGTTCTTATCGTGTTCAAATGAATCGATTCGACAAAGTTTACGACACGGCGACACGCCAGTCGCAGTGGGCGGGCATTCTGTCAGCGGAGTCGCAACGCGGCCAATCACGAGAGTCGAGCGTGCGCACAAACGCGCGATAATGCGTCAGTCGCATCGCGCCCCGCTGCGGAGGTGGCGTTTTTTTCGTCGCAATCGTAATCGTAACTACGCCTTTACGTCGACGATTGAAGTGAATTGTCAAAATGTCTGTAGTCTTTAATCCGGTTCAATTGATAGAAGAAGTTAAGAATCGGCCCGGGTTGTACAGGGCTGAACATCCCGCCGACCGTGAGGAGAAATTGGCGTTATGGAAGGAAATAGGATCGGTTATTTACCACGGTTGGGAAACCTTCAACAAGGCGACAGCGTATGATAAAGGTTAGTTTGGAAAATACACGGCCCTAACCTCTGTTAAGTCAATGTCGAGTCTAAAAATAACTTGTACGTGAAATGAGTCACACACTATTTTCGTTTAACGTAGTAACTTGTAAGGTAATATTGATGTTAGTAAAATGCGTAATTACCTATGTTAATGTTTATGAACTTAATTAGGGAACTTTAGTTCTATAAAAAAAAAAAGAACAAAAGTCTAAATACACAGAGCAACAACATTGACGTTTGGTAACCAGTTCGTCAGTCGTTCAATGTCTCGATTGTCTCGCATGCAGCGACGCGCCGCGATTAATGATAACCGCATTCCGCTATCCGTTTCCCGCCCTTTTGCCCTTGTTGTTACATTGTGTTTACGTTTTAATAACTAAACCCAATAAGGAAATAATGTAACGTACATCGTAATAACAATTCGTATTATCATGTCGCTTCTGTATTGGTGAGAAAGAAACGCAATTGCGTGTTTATCGTAATAATAACAATGAATAAAAGAACGTAATTTTCCTAGTACCTACATGACACTGAACTTTCCTATCAATTATTTTACCTACAGTATTCCAAGTATCTACCTACATTCATCTATCATTACTAATTATTATTCGAGTTAATTACGGTCATAAAGAAATTGTTTATCATGATGATGTCCATGTATTTGACTGCATTAAAATAGTCTAGCCGTAGCGTATGAGTAGGTACATAATAATAATGGGTGTATGTAATTTGCATGGTGTTGTGACGCGTGTGCGAAACGGCTGAACTTCGTTAATATGAACGCAGTATGTTACGCCATTTACTATGAATCACAATGTTCATTATGACCAGATCATGGCGAAAATTTCTAGTTATAGCCAGCGCTTTGCTTTAATGATGCGGAGGTTTTTTGAACCTGTCCAATTCTTTTAGGCACACTGGTTACTGAGGCGAGATTATTATATTATCAGCCTTATGACCTTGATTTCAGTCTAAAAGAGTAGTGGGAGCAACTGTTGGGTTCAAGTCCAAGTCAAGCTTCACCCGCTACAACTTAAAAGGAAGATAAAATCGGGATAAACTATCCTATGTGTTCATCCGGGTTATAAATTATCTGTGTACCAAATTTTATCCAAATCCGTTCAGTAGTTTTAACGTAAAGAAGTAACAAACATACACACTCACAAACTTTCGCCTTTATAATATTAGTGTGATAAAAAAACTAATTATAACACTGATTATCTCCGAGAGTCGAACGGTACGCAGTCGCACTTGCGACTGGTTCACCAACGAGGTTTTGCGACTGGTCTATAAAACATACTGAGAGAAACGAGTTTCATGTTTTCAAGGCACGTTAAAACTTTCTGAAGGCATTTTCTGCGACTGGGCTCTGTAATTAGTTTAGAATTCTCGTTTCCTTGTTCCTAATTCCAACAATTTCCTTGAAAAAAGTGTTACAGTTACAAAGAAAATGGCGGTCGTTGCGGGACGCGTACAACCGAGAGCTGCGATCACGTCGTTCTGGACACAGGGTCAACCGACGGGTGTATCGCTACTTTAAGAAGATGAGCTTCCTCGGAGGATTCGAGGGCGACATAAGCGAGGAGGTTGAAGAGTAAGTTTGTTTTACCTCATAATCAGCTCGTTCATCCTTCAAAATGGCAAATTTGCGCGTTAAAAACTAAGGTGTCTACTGGTGAGCAAACGTCTCAACATAGTTTTCCATTTATCTTTGTCTGCTGGCTTTTACGGCCGGTAAGTAGGTTACAATTAATTTTATCTTTTGTCACCAGAGAGCCGGACGATGACCAAGACATAACCATAGAGGTGCCGAACCAGGAAGAAGAAATGCCAGTCGAGAAAGTCAAAGTGAAGAAAGTTAGACGGAAAAGGAAGAAGAGGCATTCAAGTGATGTCAGTCATCACCCTCCTGAGGAGCTAGAAATGCCAATGTTTCCTGTAGAAATATCTGAGAATGAAACAGACAGCGATAGGCTTTTCCTATTGTCGTTTTTACCTGAAATGAGGCAGTTACCAATTAACATAAAGATGTGGGTGCGGGCCCAGATAGCCAATGTCATGCAAGAAGCAGTCTCCTGCCATTACAACAACACCAGGCCAGGAACTTCAGGGGATAGAAACTTCATTGACGTTATTGATATCAAACGGCAACGACATGATAGCACGGAATAGGCGCGATTCTTCGAAATAGTTTTATTGGTGCTCTTGGCATTATATTATCAAAATTGATTTTGTTTAAGTTTCAGATATTTACGTTTGTTGAGATTTTTAAGATCTGTTTTATTGATGAGATGGTCTGCTATTATTATGCTTACAGTATAATAAAAACGTTTGTTAACTAGACTAATTTGAATACTTAAGTAAGGTTCCATGATCTGGGTAATAATTCCTTGGTAGTTCTTCCAAAACAATATTCAATGCTAAATGCTGTTATTGTTTCACATTATGTTCAAGAGAATATACCTACTGTCAAAGTGTCCATACGACGATATGTTATGCAAACTACTACATTACTTGTTCCCATAATGACAGTTCGCCAACTTGAAAATAAAAATAATTAAGTACCTGATGTATATGGACGATATCCAAGCCTGTTGGCAAAAACAGAGAGTTTACGAGTGTTGCTTTTGTTTTGTTATTAGTTACACTAATAAAAACGGACCCGTTTTTGGCAATGGGTCAAATAAAAAAATGTTTTGCTCTTGGTTTATTTCTAAACTGACTGCGGTACAAATTCTTAAATCTTAGGTTGTGAGAGCTCGCACTGCGACCAATTAAGCTATACATATAAACCCAGTTTATGTGGATCATTCATTGTACGGTAACTCTTTACAAAGGAGACCATGTTATACTGGAATAGTATAGTTTGATGTGTCGTCCTGTATATATGCGTCATTTTTTGGCGCGTGGGCATAATCGGAACTAACGCACCATCTTAATCAAAGTTTTTTTTTGTGTTTGTGAATAATTAAGTCAGGGCAGGTCAGTCAAAGATCACTGTAGATAGCGTGTCCATAGTTATAAGTCCTAATCTGACCAATGTGATCACGTTATCTATACATATAATAAAACTGTAAAAGGCCGATGTCTGTACATTGAAGATTTTTATGAAAAACTGTTACAGGGGGTCTTAATTATAGCAATAGAAGCCAAAACAACCATTTTTAGAATTTTTGTCTGTCTGTCTGTCTGTCTTTCTGTCTGTCTGTCCGGGCTAATCTCAGAATCTACTGGACCGATTTAGATGGGACTTTTTTTATTTGACTCAGTATTACCTGGAGAGTAAAATAGGATATAAATAATCACGCCAATTGACTTAGGGGGTAGGCAGGAAATTGAATTTTGGTTGTTTATTAACCGATTTTGATGGACCTTTTTTTATTCAACTGTGTGTTACCTGGACTCAAAGTTACGTTACAAATAATCACGCTACCTAACTTAGGGGGTAGGCAGGAAATTGAATTCTCATTGTTATTTAACCAATTTAGGTGAAACTTTTTGATTCAACAGCTATATGTTGCATGTTCACGAGTAAGTAGCGCTGAGCAATTGTTTGTTTTAGCCCCAACGGGAAAGACTAATAATGTAGTTTACAGAGAAATTCTTTGATTTAAAAACTTATTAATTACTTACACATATTTCAACGCGAACGAAGTCGCGGGCACCAGCTAGTTTTCAAATAAGATTTGACGTCTTTCAACCAATGACGATTTATGCAACCAGCCATGCTAGCGGCATTTTGACAGTTCCCCTCACCATAGTCCGTTTAGATTTTTTATGGTTTTTGTTACTCTATAGTTTTGTAACGACGAGGCGACGGCGACGACGAAAGTTACCAAAGTTGTTTATCGCTTAGATGTACTATTGTTAGTCATAATTCCAGGAGTAAGTTCAGGATTATTGTATAATTCTAGTCTAGAAATAAGAGATAATATAATTATGGATAGAGATTATAAAATAAAAATAAAAACATTACAGATTATCTGGTTTTCATTTGAGATGATTGCTATTTAAATCTGCTTCAATACGATCCAACATTGTTTCCTTATATAAGTATAAAATGTAGTATTATAAGGTTTCTCGTTTACTTTTATTGTTGGCTATTTGTTGAAAAAGAAATAGTTTATTTCTACATTACCGCCAATACATGATGTGTATATCTCATATTGTAAATTATTTTTTATACCCTTTAAAAATGTTGTCCTATTTAACCCAAAGGTGGGACTAATGCCTTTTGGCATGAAGTCCTTCTGTGTACCACTATTGTAAATGATGTCTGAATCTTTCTGAGGCTCGGAAGAAACTCGGTTTGTATAGTATTACGTTTTATATTTATCCGTCCTAGTGTAACATAATGTTAGTTACAAAAACCGCAATTATAATTATCCCGGTTGTTTTCCTTAGACACATTTGGAGTTGCCTGTTATACTTTTTGTTGTCTTTGTTTCCTGTTTACCTACCTTTATTTTTAATATACTTAATAAATGTTATCAGTTTTTTACACAACGTGGAATTATTTTACCTCAATTTCTCACACAATTGACGACCATTTCATGGGTTTATACCTGGAACAAAAATAACATTAGGTTACTTCATTTTGCATTTAAAAATACACAGGAAAGTCAAGCAGCCATTAGTAAAGTTGGTATTAAAATATCAATGTATTATATTTTCTGGCTAAACTGAAAAGTTTTACGTATAATTCAAAGAGAAAAAAACAAACACAACCACAAAGTTCTGGAAAGTCTTCGAACAAAGCGAAGTTGGCACTATAAGTGAGAAAAGGTTATAAAAACTCGGCCAGAATTTTTCTAGCTCCCGCCATATATTTTGGCGAAATGCAAAGCTTCGCGTTTTGAACACAGTTCGTAGGAAGTTCGCGCCCTAAATTGTCAAGTTTTGCGATTATTCTCAAGTTTTGCAATAAGTCTTGGGAGTTGTGCGCTTTGCTTTATACATTAGTGGGATGTTCTTATTTCCCTTGTGCTGGATCTGCGGTTAACGCGACTGGTAAAGCATCGTAATACCTATGCATCCATCTTGTTTTCTTATCGAAGGAGACAGGAAGAACTATTATAGGTTTTCAAAAAAAAAATATTACATTGCGACTGTAGTCCCCGAAGGATTAAGCAGAAATGTAACTATAATAGTGTACACGTGCATTCCGCCAGTTACCTATATTTCAACCGAGCACGAATCCAGACTGCAAATAGATAAGTACCTAGGTTAGGTTGGGTCTCCAGAGTACTCCAGACTAGTCCTGTCGTCAGACGAAATCGAAACCACCATGTATGTAGATTAAACGATAAACTAAACTTGACGGCACGGGTGGCGCAGTGGCTCAAGCAGTTGACTGCTGCGCAACGTGTCGCGGGTTCGATCCTCGCACGGAACAAATATTTGTATGGCCAATAAGTATAGATAGTTGTTTCGGGTCTGGGTATTTGTGTATGTGAGTTTAAATGTTTGTGAACGCACCCACGACGCAACGTAGGGCAAGGTTTTAAAACAAAAAAAGCACATTTACAGAGTTTACTAAATGAAAATAAATGTAATTTAAAGAAGTCAGAACAAGTTAGAGTAAGTTGAAGGTTTGAGTCGAGAGTGAATCAATATAAAAATGGACGATCAGGTTGTTTGTACATATTATAATCAATTTTAGCACTCGTTTCTCTGTTGGTTAGTTCACAATAAGTCTCCGACTACATAGCTACCTGATTTATAACAACCGCAATTAATACTGCGCACAAGTGTTCAAACCTTACGTGTAAATCATATTGAACCAGTTTAAGGAAAAAACAAGAACATTAATTAGCATGCCAAGTGTATTTTGGCACCTATAAATTTATATACTTAACTAAATCTTAGTGTTAAATCAATCGTAGTCAATATTTTATGACTCTCGGGGTTATTCGATTAAATAAGACCACCTTCGGAGCAGTTAAAGAATTATCTTATGTTAGACACGGAAACTTAGCAGGCAAGGCTAACTACTGCCATAAATATAATAAAAACGTAAAATTAAGACAAGGGGATTTCAAAAAACCAGATCATGCAGCCGATAATTAACATTGGTCCTAAAATAGATCCCCGAGGTACGCCGCGCGCCGGTTTAATGCCGTTAATGGTAGAGTGAAAAACTAGAAATTTATAACCATTCAAAAAAATCTGTTTATAAAATCAGAAGGCACCATAAATATTTTATTTCCATGATTAAATGATTAAATGTCATTGTCATGCAGAGTCATGCTACATTATGTCAGTGTTCCGTAGCCGAATGGCAAAAAACGGAACCCTTATAAATTGTCATGTCTGTCTGTCCGTGCGTTTGTCCGTCCGTATGTCACAGCCACTTTATTCGGAAACTATTAAGACTACACAGTTGAAATTTGGTAGGTAGATGTAGTTTGTAAACAACTTTTCGATTTTTGTACAAAAATAAAAATATATAAAAGACTATCCCCCTTAGTCTTTTATATATTTTTATTTTTGTACAAAAATCGAAAAGTTGTTTACAAACTACATCTACCTACCAAATTTCAACTGTGTAATTGGAACTGAAACTAAAAAAAAATGGTTTCATAAAACCTATACGTAGGGTGTCTGTAGACAGGTCCTTAAAAATTACATTAAGGATCCTAAAACCATTTTTACTGATAGGCAATAGTTTGGAAGATAGACAATTCCTAAGTGGTAAAATGTGTGTCATCATCATCATCAGCCTGTATTGTTCCCAATGCAGGAACTCGGGCCTCCTCTCTAGGAGAGGGTTGGGTTAATCCACCACGCGGACCCAATGCGGATCGGTAGACGTCTCATATCTTCGATTTTTTAGTTCAAAGGTTTCCTCACGATGCCGGTTTTGGTGCCGGTTTCCTCACGATGTTTTCCTACATCGTTTTGAGAGCAGTGGTGATGAAATAAATGACACAAAGTTATGCGCCTGCCTGGGTTCGAATCCACGACCAACTGTTCGTAAGTGAATTTTTTTTAAAAGTATTTGTTGTAGATCGCAACGTAAACTTTCGCCTAAATTGGTTTGAACGTTATACAGTAAATAGTTTTGGAGATAAAGCACATTTAAAAAACCGCCAATACAACTTTGTCATTCATACAAACACTATGAAAAACAAACTTTAAAGCGGAAATACAAAATATGTTTTTATGTTGCCGCTTTAACAAGAAATAATACATAATTATGAAAGGGAATCCCTATTTAATTACCTACTAGATGATACGGAACCCTTCATGTGCAAGTCCGACTTGCGCTTGGCCAGTTTTTTACCCGACTACGGCGAAGCCAAAAGGAAGGGTAATGATTTTAGCAGTCTATGTATGTATGTTTGTATGTTCCACCGTAGCGCCTAGACTACTTAACGTATTTTAATAAATGAGGTGTCAATAGATTCGTAAGAATAGCCTGGGTGACATAGGCTACATAAATTTAACAATTCTTTTTAAGATGGAATTTAAAAAGCTCTAAAAAAAATAAATGAGATAATCCTAACATGTTTGGTATCAAATGAAAGGTCTTGGCGAGTACATTACAAAATGTATTTTATATTATAGTTCAAGCCGACATAATTAAATACGTTTAGATTGCAGGCAAACAGTTCTCGCGGTCTAGTCTGTGTTATTTACTCGTATTATGTAAATAACAAACCAACATTAAATAGAATATTACATTATGAAAGTAACATATTATTAGGTACGTATTTTTGAATAACACACAAAAATGAAATTCAAATTAAAAAATAAGTTTAAAACTAAAACCCGACTACGAATAAAAACGCAGACTAACACGAGTAAAACCGCGGTCTTAAAAGTATTACACCTTGCTAATGGTAACTAGCAGCTGACTTTTGTGTCAATGAGAACGCCATGAAGAAGCATCAGGTATCAGTGATATGCGACTACGGCTGTCCTCTATAATAATAATTATCAAATTATCTAGGTACTTTACTAGACGATTTTTGATTTTTAAGTAATACTTTTAAGACCGCGGTTTTACTCGTGTTAGTCTGCGTTTTTATTCGTAGTCGGGTTTTAGTTTTAAACTTATTTTTTAATTTGAATTTCATTTTTGTGTGTTATTCAAAAATACGTACCTAATAATATGTTACTTTCATAATGTAATATTCTATTTAATGTTGGTTTGTTATTTACATAATACGAGTAAATAACACAGACTAGACCGCGAGAACTGTTTGCCTGCAATCTAAACGTATTTAATTATGTCGGCTTGAACTATAATATAAAATACATTTTGTAATGTACTCGCCAAGACCTTTCATTTGATACCAAACATGTTAGGATTATCTCATTTATTTTTTTTAGAGCTTTTTAAATTCCATCTTAAAAAGAATTGTTAAATTTATGTAGCCTATGTCACCCAGGCTATTCTTACGAATCTATTGACACCTCATTTATTAAAATACGTTAAGTAGTCTAGGCGCTACGGTGGAACATACAAACATACATACATAGACTGCTAAAATCATTACCCTTCCTTTTGGCTTCGCCGTAGTCGGGTAAAAAACTGGCCAAGCGCAAGTCGGACTTGCACATGAAGGGTTCCGTATCATCTAGTAGGTAATTAAATAGGGATTCCCTTTCATAATTATGTATTATTTCTTGTTAAAGCGGCAACATAAAAACATATTTTGTATTTCCGCTTTAAAGTTTGTTTTTCATAGTGTTTGTATGAATGACAAAGTTGTATTGGCGGTTTTTTAAATGTGCTTTATCTCCAAAACTATTTACTGTATAACGTTCAAACCAATTTAGGCGAAAGTTTACGTTGCGATCTACAACAAATACTTTTAAAAAAAATTCACTTACGAACAGTTGGTCGTGGATTCGAACCCAGGCAGGCGCATAACTTTGTGTCATTTATTTCATCACCACTGCTCTCAAAACGATGTAGGAAAACATCGTGAGGAAACCGGCACCAAAACCGGCATCGTGAGGAAACCTTTGAACTAAAAAATCGAAGATATGAGACGTCTACCGATCCGCATTGGGTCCGCGTGGTGGATTAACCCAACCCTCTCCTAGAGAGGAGGCCCGAGTTCCTGCATTGGGAACAATACAGGCTGATGATGATGATGACACACATTTTACCACTTAGGAATTGTCTATCTTCCAAACTATTGCCTATCAGTAAAAATGGTTTTAGGATCCTTAATGTAATTTTTAAGGACCTGTCTACAGACACCCTACGTATAGGTTTTATGAAACCATTTTTTTTTAGTTTCAGTTCCAATTACACAGTTGAAATTTGGTAGGTAGATGTAGTTTGTAAACAACTTTTCGATTTTTGTACAAAAATAAAAATATATAAAAGACTAAGGGGGATAGTCTTTTATATATTTTTATTTTTGTACAAAAATCGAAAAGTTGTTTACAAACTACATCTACCTACCAAATTTCAACTGTGTAGTCTTAATAGTTTCCGAATAAAGTGGCTGTGACATACGGACGGACAAACGCACGGACAGACAGACATGACAATTTATAAGGGTTCCGTTTTTTGCCATTCGGCTACGGAACACTGACATAATGTAGCATGACTCTGCATGACAATGACATTTAATCATTTAATCATGGAAATAAAATATTTATGGTGCCTTCTGATTTTATAAACAGATTTTTTTGAATGGTTATAAATTTCTAGTTTTTCACTCTACCATTAACGGCATTAAACCGGCGCGCGGCGTACCTCGGGGATCTATTTTAGGACCAATGTTAATTATCGGCTGCATGATCTGGTTTTTTGAAATCCCCTTGTCTTAATTTTACGTTTTTATTATATTTATGGCAGTAGTTAGCCTTGCCTGCTAAGTTTCCGTGTCTAACATAAGATAATTCTTTAACTGCTCCGAAGGTGGTCTTATTTAATCGAATAACCCCGAGAGTCATAAAATATTGACTACGATTGATTTAACACTAAGATTTAGTTAAGTATATAAATTTATAGGTGCCAAAATACACTTGGCATGCTAATTAATGTTCTTGTTTTTTCCTTAAACTGGTTCAATATGATTTACACGTAAGGTTTGAACACTTGTGCGCAGTATTAATTGCGGTTGTTATAAATCAGGTAGCTATGTAGTCGGAGACTTATTGTGAACTAACCAACAGAGAAACGAGTGCTAAAATTGATTATAATATGTACAAACAACCTGATCGTCCATTTTTATATTGATTCACTCTCGACTCAAACCTTCAACTTACTCTAACTTGTTCTGACTTCTTTAAATTACATTTATTTTCATTTAGTAAACTCTGTAAATGTGCTTTTTTTGTTTTAAAACCTTGCCCTACGTTGCGTCGTGGGTGCGTTCACAAACATTTAAACTCACATACACAAATACCCAGACCCGAAACAACTATCTATACTTATTGGCCAAACAGTTCTCGCGGTCTAGTCTGTGTTATTTACTCGTATTATGTAAATAACAAACCAACATTAAATAGAATATTACATTATGAAAGTAACATATTATTAGGTACGTATTTTTGAATAACACACAAAAATGAAATTCAAATTAAAAAATAAGTTTAAAACTAAAACCCGACTACGAATAAAACGCAGACTAACACGAGTAAAACCGCGGTCTTAAAAGTATTACACCTTGCTAATGGTAACTAGCAGCTGACTTTTGTGTCAATGAGAACGCCATGAAGAAGCATCAGGTATCAGTGATATGCGACTACGGCTGTCCTCTATAATAATAATTATCAAATTATCTAGGTACTTTACTAGACGATTTTTGATTTTTAAGTAATACTTTTAAGACCGCGGTTTTTTAAGTCTGCGTTTTTATTCGTAGTCGGGTTTTAGTTTTTAAACTTTTTTTTTTTTGAATATTTTTGCTGTTGTTGTAGCAAGTTGAAAGTCTAATCAATCAATCATTTTATTTCAGGCTACAGCGTGAGGCCCATGGCGTTACGTTATATTTACGTGCGTAATTAAACCAGTATGTAAATGTACCTTTTATTTACGTACCTATACGGTTTAAAAAACGCCCTAGAAATAAACATTAAACTGACCTAGGCTAGAATAACAGGTAAGTAATTATGTAAGTAGGTAAGTACCTACTTACTAAAAAATAAAAATAGCAACTGCAAAGTGTGCACATGACCCGGTCCTTATTTAGTAAGGTACCTATTTCCTTTGATGTTTCCTACGTGTGTCTGTTAGTAGGTATCATATCTACACGCGATACAGCACATTATATACATTGTGGCGACATTGATAGTGGAATAACTGTACATAACATTATTCCAATATGTCCGTCGGTAATCATAAGACTGACACACCAGGAATTACAATCACGGCGATAAAAATAAACCTTTGCCTGCTAATTGATTCATTTGATAATATCATGTAATAATAATGATTTAAATTACCTACGTCATTCAGATTACTACTAGACAATACGGTAAACAAACAAATTACAATAAATTAAAACAAAAACTGAGGACGACCGAGCGGCGTGCGAGCGTGCGACGTTGCCAGATCGTGCACGAAACGCAGCTGAGGTGCGGCGTGGCGGCGGGCCGCTGCGACCCCGCTGCGTCATTCCGCGTCGATCGTTCGTACCGGCTGCCGTGTTTTGTTTGTCGCAGTAAAATCGCGGCGTTTCCCAAGTGCCAATCATGAGCTCATACTGCCTTGACGTTGAATCGTTTATAAGTGAAGTGAAGAAGTACCCAGAAATATGGGACATTAACAGTGAAGACCATCGGTTCAAGAGTAAAAAGCAGAACGCCTGGGCTGAGATAGCTCGGGTATTTATATCTGATTTTGAAGAAATTCCAGATAAGGAAAGAATCGATGTTTGTAAGTATGACGACACTTTCCACGTACACAATAAGCATACAAATCAGATAAAATACATTATTTATCAGTTCTTCAAGAAGTGTAACAAATAACGAGTAGCTCGATAAGATAGTGATACATTATGTAGGTTTACGTGTTAGTAACGCGGTTTTAAAAAATCTTAACAGTTAAGTATATCACGACTTCGGTTATATTCGGACCAAAAACCTTCTAGACAAAAACACGTTTTTAAAACCATCGACATTCAGTATAGCTGTGTAGTTAAGATTCAGAAAGATCTAGTGTTGAATAGGCGACTCGATGCTTTTATTTACATAAAAACAACGTGCGCTATCCAACGTACCTATTTACGTAAACGTATCTACCTGTGAAATGCGTCACCTTGAAAGCAGAGGTCGCGGCGCGCGGTTGAGCAACCAGTCGACCGATTGATCGCGTTCGTGATCGCAAAGAAGCGTTGCCTTTCGTTGTATGTGCAACAACGACGCATCCATTCACTTCAGGTTATTCCTCGTTGCTTATTGTAAGGAAAATACTTAAGTATGTACCTACTTATACAATGCTTACTTTGATTATGTGCTTTGATGAGTGATCGACGGTAACAGAAGTGCGTTGCAGTTTTAATGAAATCTGGTTCATGAGTCAGGCTCTTGACTTGTATAATTCAATAATTAACACAAAATGCCATTCTTGCTGCAATTCCTACCTACTACGCCAGTGATTAGTCAACCTTTTTATTTTGATTTAGTAATTTCTTGTAGGATAATGGTTTGGGTGGTGTGTCAACCAGTTAGGAGTCGGTAGGTTGAACAATCGACAGTCTCACACGGACATCGACGCTGAATCTGACAGTTGCTTGAAATGTCCGATCTTCATTTTAATGCAAGTTGATAACTTTATCACGCAGTATGGGTAGGCACCTACATGCTTATTCTTATTCGTGTCCAAGGTAGAACTTGGTGTTCAAAACAATTTTAATGTTGATAGGCTTCTACAACTACTCCGGACAAAACTAATCTGTACCTACCTATGTTAAGACTTAGAAGAACTGAAGAATAAGAGGACTTGTATTGCTTTCAAATTCGTCGATTATGAATATAGCAAGAGTTAAACGCAGCTTAGGAGAGGTCTATGTCTAGCAGTGGACTGTGATAGACTTACTGCGGTACTCAGAGATATTTAATGATTACTTAAGCCGTCACTTAGTAAGTATTTGACATACTTTTGTATGACAAAACTGTCAAAACCTTTACTAAGTGATGGCCTAAGTAATTATTAAAGCTCTCTGAGTGCGGCAGCCAGAGAATCAAATTAGGTATTTAGAGTTCTTCTCGGCTAGAATTAACTTTTGGAAGAGATGATGGGTCAAATAAATATAGGAATCGTCTCCTGGGTTTATTTAATGTTATATGACGTTGCGTAGGAACTTTTCTGGATTTGTTACAATAGAATAAGTCATGGAAGGTTTTTGGATAGTTTCTCCAATTTCTACGTTAGGGCAGTGCGGCATTTTGATTGTGATTGCAGATTGATTGATGGTTGTATAACCCAGAAGCTTCGTGTTTTAAACAAAATATAATTATTTATTTGTTTATCAATATTGTTTTTACTTAACCTTGCGAATGTTTATGTTTGAAACGTGAAATTTTAACAAAAAATCCATTAGGTTTACTAACACGTGGTTTAATAAAAGAACATGAAAATAACTATAAATTATAAATATTCCACATTCCAGATCGTAAACTGCACGGAAAATGGAGGAATATAAGGGACTCATTCGTGCGTCATCGTAAAAGGAAATATGGGAAAAAGGGCTATGTGTACGCGAAACATTTGTCGTTTCTGTCTGACTTGTACAATAATAAGAACAGTCAGTCGGGAAGCGATGTGGAATGCGAAAACGATGACCAAAGCGAGGAAGAAGATTCTAAAATGAAAAAAATAGGTGTTAGAACGAGAAAATTCGATTTGTTAAATGACTCGAGCATCTGGGGTAGCGACCCAGAAGATTCTCCATCCACTATAGAGAATTTAAAAAGGAAAAGGTCCAGCAAGCAGGAAACAGACATAGAATATGTAGATACACCATTTCCGGACGCTTCAGTCAGTTTTAATACTCCCGCTGAGGATGAGGACAGGTCATTCTTCGAATCATTATTACCTGCAGTTAGGGAGTTTAATATGGACCAAAAACTAGAATTTAGAAGTGAAGTGTTGTGCTTAATTAAGGGTTTAAGGTCTTCCAATGGTAAACGGAACTATATTAAGTTGGACCCGTCTACAGGTGATTTCTCTTAACTGACGTTCTGTTGCTTTATCATTCCATTTTTAATAAAAATAATAAATAAAAGTAAGTTTTTGCAAAGACTATTGTATTCATTGATGATGTTGACGACATGATAATAAACTTCTTATAAATTCAAAATAAAGACTTACTACCTAAGTACCTACCTATCTAGTTAGAGAGCAATGAACAAGTGTACTCACCCAGTAGGTAGGTATGTAGTAGGACATTGCAGGCTTTCAATAATACAATTTCATCGATATCATCATCATCTGCCTTCCCCGAATCCTTTCCATATTACAACTTGGCGCAGCAGCATTTGTGTTGTTCTGCTTTTCTTTATCGCAGCCATGAGCCATCATCAATCCATAAACAATAATTAATTCATCAGTTTTACTTATAGCTCCTTCATCCATTCCTAGGTGTCAGAAATAAAGTTTTACCTTTTAGGTTCTTAAACGTACACACTCGATCATGAATTATTTATAATCCTGTCCATTTCTACTATTATTATAAATACGAAACATCGTGAGGATGTATAGATTATAATGTCTGAATGTTTGTTATTCTGTCACGCAAAAAGTTCTGATCTGATTTGGATGAAATTAGCCAAACAGATAGTTTATAAACCTGGATTACCCCTAGGATGCATAAATATGAAATCTAGTCAGATATTTAAACATGGAAACAATAAACTGCCTTAGGAAAACAACCCAGTGAAGTTGAAATTATACTAAAATTGATACTGATAGAAGATACACATAGGCACACACCATCTCAATGCGTAATTATAGTCCAATACGAAAGTATAAAGATGAATGAAACGAGTTTATTAACATCAGTATTTATAAATAGAGCACTGACGATACCTAAATATTTAGAGCAAGTGAAATAACTTTGCCGTTGGTCGTTCTATCACTGAAAAGCTACACAAATCCCTAATGTAGGTACCTTAGAAACAAAATAAAACGAAAACGCCCGGGACTAGGAGAAATGTATTTTAAACTCAGACGAGCAAAAAAGGCCAAGATGGAGGCTAGCTTACAAAGTATAGCTAATTTGAACATGGTAAACATCCTAGCGATGCCAGGCCCAAATCTAACGTAGAATTACAGTGAGGAGCGCCGGCAACAGGCAACAAGTAATGATACACCAGTCAGTCTTGTTACAATAATCTGTCTAAATAGTAACCGCGAGCTGGCAACGTCGCGGGGAAAGTAGCGGGGCGGCAACGTGGTGCGATCGATAGAACGCGGGGGAGCGGCGCGGCGAAGCGCGGGGCGGTTGACCCTTCCGACAGCCACATACATTATACCTACTGCGTATATTATCATTGAGCGTACTGAAGCACGTGTTTGGTTGACATCGAACGTGCAGTCAACGGGTTATCATGGAGGCGGAATGCGACATCTCCAAATTATGCCCACTATTTTTTTCTTTACCAATAAATAAACCTACGCATTTATTGTCACTATTGTGAACCAGTTTCTGTTACAGAAAATGAAGAAGAATCTGAAAAGGGGCAAGATTTTTAAAATAAAGTAGAATAAACCGACGCGTGTAAATGTAAAACGACTACAGATACAGATACCTAGTGGCAGATCCTGTCTGTTGCTAAGTAGTTTGGATTCCATAACTTGCGACTTTCTCATCAAACTTGGGACCGGCAGTTTTTTTATCGCAGAATCGTAGGACTAGACTTTTTCATACCAACTTTGATACAAATAACTTACTGCGTAGAACGTAAATGATTAGATAGATACCGAAGTTTTAACAGACTTTCTCGTCAATGCGATGGCACAGATTACCAGATGCTGCACTTCTGTTCTTACACGCGCTAACCACCTTACCGACCGGGCGCCGGGCTACTGGCAACCCATAGCGCAGTGGGTTGTCTTGTCACCAGGGTTGGATTTAGGTACGTTGAAAAAGATAGCACAAAAATTTTAAAAGGATAGTATAAAATTTATAAAAAAATATAGTACACTTACATTATTTTTTTAATTTAACTTATTAGTCATAAAAATCAACAGCAGGTATGGCAAAATTTTCTGCTCTTAAGTTTATCAGTTCTTGAATATTACTATTAGTTATTTGTGTTGCCAGTTTGTTTCGCACCTATAAGCAAAGTTAATTAACTATTCTTTATTTAAATAGGTATATATATTTCGTTTTAATACTTATTTTTTAAAACAATTTTATATTCTGATACATTAAAAAGCATGTTTTATTTTATAAAGTATACCTACTACAAATTCCTACTAAAATCTTTGTCGACAAACGCAGCCCTGTCTATTCAGTTCATTCAAACCAGCAGTGTCGGTCATCTATAATACATATTATATAAAAATCAATGCCACTTTTCGTTGTAATTTTATAACTTAACGGTCGAGCGGTTCGTCATTTATCACATTTTTTGTAACAAATGAATTTAATAAATGGTGGATAATTTTGTTAATGGGGATTTTGCTGTCAAATTGAAACTTTTTTCAGTGTTGACAGTACAAGCATGTTGTTATGTCAATCGTTCCTGTCATTTCATTTTGTTCAAGTGGCTACGAGAATAATTTAGATTTTGAGATTTACAATTAGACCCTGTAGGTGGCGCTGCTGCCCGGGCAGCTAGTATTTAATATATATAAAAAAAATACCATTAATCTACTATTTTCTACCTTTACTATAGTTTTACCTACCTCATCTCATCAAATACGTATTTACTTATTACCAAAATGACGTTAAGATAGAGGGACCATGCATTTAAGCTAAAATTATAGTAAAGGTAGGAAATAGTAGATTAATGGTATTCTTTTTTAATATGGATGACAGACATTGTCCCTTCATCTTGACGCATAGGTATACCAATTCACAATAACCACGCGCGGCGGGGCGCATGCACAAAGCAAAACTCACTTTACGTTTGTAGGGTTAGGTAAATTTTCGTTCGCAGCGTAATCGACTTGAAAGTGTAGGTAGGCTATTATAGCGGTCTGGTGTTAAACATTTTGTATGGAGTGAGTTATCTGGTAATCTGTGGCGATGGTTTCAAGACAAATACTAAGGAATATTTGAATATTGTAATTTTAGCAATGTCATGGCGCGAATATTGGTTGAAGTATCTAGTTGAAGAAACTCCGAACTGCAGAGCTATTGCGTATCTTTTAAATGACAGTGGCTTTCATATTGTCTATGAATTAGCTGTCAAATTGGTTATGGTTTAGTACAAAATGGAACCATTTGACAGTAATTGATAGGCACTATAGGTTAGCCACTGTCATTTAAAAGATACGCAATAGCCCTGCAGGACAGAATCTAAATATAAATTAGTTTCGTAAAGCACCTGATGAAGTGTTTTTATTTTTGCCTTTATTTACTTTTATCTCGTTGAGTAATGAATGGCTGATGGTGAAGGCGTCATAATTTCGAGAATCTAACTCATTCATTCATCATCATCACATAATCACTTACCAACTCACCACTCCGAATCAATGCATCTACTTCATCATTGTCTCATCATTTACTACCATTTGTTTTCTCTTCAACACGACTTACTTAAATGACAAAATGTCCTAATAATGTTCATTACTAATTAAGGAAGACCCATGATTTCTGTTATTAAAATTGTTTGATGGGACGTGTCGTTCCACAAATCACAGACATTAGGCCCTCATTAACGTTTAATGAATGAGAGACGAAAATACCTTTCCCTCTTGGAAACAAATGACAAACTAGTACAGAAGATAATGACAAAAGTACTCAAGGATTATTTCTTGTTTGCAAACCAGCAACAGCAGTTCTATAGAACAGAAAATTAGTTTGAACTCTGAACTACTAATCAGGTTAAGAGCTGCTTATGAATTAGTTCGTTTTATCAGGAATCAGTTCAGTTAAACCTAAGCACCCGATTTGCGCAATACTGGAAAATTGATGCAGTAAACACACAGCAGAATTAATCTATGGTAAAGCGACCATAGATTAATTCTGCTGTGTGTTTATAAAAAGGTCGTGTGACATAAACATACATTAGTCTAGCCTAAATGACGCGAAGGCCTTTACGAGATAGGCGGCCCGGCCTCGCCTCTATTGCAGTGGCAAAGAACTCTATGTAGTCCATGAGTCACATAAAACTCGATGTCAGAATCGCGTGCGAGTTCTCAATCAATAAGGTTGCTTATAATAAAGCCTTTTCCCGTAAAACAGTGCACTGCACAGCTGATTACACTGTACGTGCTTTATCGGTTTAAGCAATTATAAGATTGCGCAGGTGTTTTCTAATGTTAATAAATAATTCTTGGTTTCTTTTTTACTGGAACTAGCCGGCAAATGAAACAACAGCTGGTATTAGCTTTATAGATGTATGTAAACAGGTACTGTAGAAATCGCTCCGAACAGAAATGTAAGCTAAAATCGAGCTGCACAAACCCGTTCACGGATATGTACGCACGCAGCCGCAAGCGAGGTACGAGTAAAGACCCCAACAAAATGGGTGTGCCTGCCGCCTGGACTAGATCTCGGGCGAGGCAGAAAATCTATAATGTTTATAGCGCACTAAGCTCGGCGTCCGTAACCCTTCGAGGACACGACAGTACCTGCCACTTAGCGCTTTGTTTGCCTCACAACAGGCAGACTGAGAGGCAGGGTGTTCAGCGCAGCTGCGTAATAAGTAGGATGTATTTTTTGTTCGGAGATCGCCCTACAATTTTTATGCTCACCGGGCGTGGAACATCCGTTTTTAGAGCCCAGTAATAAAGTTGCAAACAGGTGAAGACTTTACAGTTACCAGCATTCCTAATGGTGGATTAGAGATCACGCTCGAGACTATAATACAATGTAATTTCGCAGGTAAACGTAATCGTAATCGTCTTATTCTTATCCTTAATGCATCCATTAAATGTAATCCCATAAGATAGGAAATTAGTCGGCTTATACCCTCTAATAGCTTTAGTGGTTTTTTGTCAAATAATTTCTTGACATTCAACTCCTAAAAACTATTGAAACTTCTGGAAGCAATATGCACGCTGGTAAAGACGTAGAAATGGCCACATGTTTTACAATATTCCGGCAAAATATAAATATTGTCATAACAGCAGACAAACACTCACAAACAAGGCTAATTTCGCATAAAATTAAGTATTTTGATTGCCATGTTAAGTCATTTCCATTCATGTAGGTATTCAAAGTAGATTAGTTCTACGTCTGAAGCAAAATTTTAAACCATTTATGTGAAATGTATTATTTATGAAACAACTGTCGATATAGCAAATGTTCCATATTATTCATTTGTTATTTTATATTTGGTGTCAGTTCTTACGACATTTTAAGTTGCAATGATGATGCCCGAAGAACTGATTCGGATCAGTTTTTACGAATTATCGCGGTTCAATTGTAATGTTGTTCAATTGAGTCGGTCAGCCCATGCAAAGTTAGTGGATACTCGTACATCACTGGGTGCCTTAAACCGACCCCGGTACAGATGCTGTATCCACTAGCAGGCATAGCGCCACCAGTAGTTCGCAGAGCGGTGGAAAGTTCTAGTGAAAGAGCCAAAATTATTTCCGACGTTAGACACCCTTTACACAAAAACATCCTCGTTCTGCAAAGGCTAAAAAGCCGTAACAGTTTCTTCAAGTGTGTGCCCCCCGCTCACTGGCGAACGCTCTAAGGAAAGACTCGAAACTGTAGCGCGAAAGTGTTTTCCTACCCAACCCATTTGTGCAACTTACCGAACACCTCCCACCTGCATACGAGTTGCCATGGCTGACCTGGAAGTCCTTAAATATACTCCAGACACAGGTCGCTCGAAGCAAGGAAAACTTGTTCAAGTGGAGCTTCATAAATGACTGTAAATGCGGTGCTACCCCACAGACGATGGTACATTTGATATCGTGCCCTGCCTGTCCTGTTACTTGCACATCACAGGAGCTAATGGTCGGAACTGAAAATGCCAAACTCGTCGCTAAATTTTGGGCTGACTCAATTTAAATTGTTATCGACAACATAAGATTGTAATTATTGAGTCTTATTACTTCAAATATTTTGTGTTCGTAGAGCCATCTTTTTCAACACGAGATCCAGCTAAAAAACGACACAGGGTCTACGACGGCGACCGAGCTCAAATGAAGTTTAACATTGCCGAAAAATTGTGTTAAATTGAAATTTTGTGTCTGGCTTTGCTTGTAATATTTTGATAGTTTTTATAGTAGGTAATTATTAGTTTCATTTGGCCGCATAATGTACCGAAAATACTGCTTATTTTCGTCAGATTTGTAAATACGTCCTTAAAATGTATTACAAGAAACGAGACGACAGCGTCAGCTTAGAATCGCTCAAAACGTATCAGACTTTCTGTCGCTCCGAACCATCCAGCACAATTTGGTGCATCTTCGTCTGCTTGAAATAAAATTGGACCGTAATTTCATGGTTTTCATCGCTAACGTTATTTATTATTTCATCGCTAATTTCTTTTGGCAACGCTGGAGTTTTACTGATCATGCAAATACGAAAGACCGGACATAACGGTTTATAACTGATGCTTGTGTGCCATCCTACCTTACTAATATTATAAATGCGAAAGTTTGTGAGGATGTATGGATGTATGGATGGATGTATGGATGTTTGTTACTCTGTCATGCAAAAACTACTGAACGGATGTGGATGAAATTTAGAACACATAATAATATGTATAGTTTATAACCTGGATTAACACATATGATACTTCTTATCCCGGTAGTATGATCCCGTGGGACAATTATCGAACTCCACGCGGGCGAAGCCGCTAGCACAAGCTAGTTAAAAATAATCTCTAGTCTGGCTACTGCTATAATAATATACATGTATCATCTACATTGGCTAATACTCAAACAACTACGAGTTAAAAACATGTCGAATATTGTCCGAGTCTTCCTTTTTTTTCTCTCCGTTCTTTTGTCTTGCTATCCTAGGTCATAATGTCAGTCCCGATTAGAAACAAGGCGAAAAAACAACTGCTTCTCTATGATATTAATTTAAAAACAACACTAGGCATTATGCCGGCCGACGTCTTCTGATTGATAGACCCGGCAGTGCCAGTGATGTAACTATGATGTATTATTAATTACTAATCAACCGTTGAGATCATTTGTAACACAATAACCTTCTAGCATGTTCTTTAATCAAAAAACTCCAGTGCTATTTGCTTTGTTTCATTAGAGTTCTTTACCGAAAAAGCGCTACCAGCAAAGCCCTTTTTATTAATAGAAAAAAGGAGATAACGAAGTAAAATAAGTGTTGTATTTAGTAGACTTAAAACAACAAGATTATATCTGTTGAAAACTTATCTGCGCCGACTGCTACCGAATAGATTAATGGACGAAGACTAAGCGAGAGAGGTATGCAAGGTCACACCAAATTGCCGTGTTTGTCTCTTCTAACAAAGACGGACTGTCGAATTCCGAAAAAAAATATGATGATGTAAGTGTAACAGTTAAAGATGTAGACGACGACGTTGAAAATTGATGTTTTGTAGCAAGTAATCTTCAAACCTTTCTAACCGTCATACTCGTATTTAGGAGATTTGCTTTCAATGTATCCAGTTCCAATGTTACTACAATTCATTGGGGAGGTGTACCGTGTATTCTCAGTTCCCACTTCCCACACACAAGCTGTTCTTGTTAAAAGCAGGTAAACTTCTATTGTACCTATAAGGTGCCTGTTGTTGCCAACTGCTGCTATTATTACTTATTATTATTTGTGTCCGACTTGTGAAACTTGTTTACCTCGACGATATGATTCGCGATTGGAGTAGGTTCAAATACTTTCGAAGGTTTACTCTGGACAATTTGTAAGAATTTTTGATTTATTTTATTTTGTATTTTTGTGTGTACATAAATAAATAACTAAATACATTCTAGAGCAGAGTATATCCTTCACTCATGCTTATTTCATTCCATTATTCGGTGACCTGTGTAAAATGACTTGAATTCATATGCGCCTCCTAACGTGTAGTTTCGTCTGAAATAGTAACATTCCTTCAAGGATGCAGCTTGAAATAATCCTATGATGTATACTTCCGATCTATTCACGATTAAATTATAAGTACATTAATTCACTTCAAAAGCAAATAATTCGCTAAGGCTTGAAATTGTGTAAGTAAGTGAAAGTTATGTAGAATGTTTTTCATCGTTGTTGACTAGGGTACCGAAATGATCATGGAACCAAACGTTTAGTAAACTTCCGTTCCTTCGTTCCTATCAGCTAAAGGAACGAATGCTTTGCTGCTTGTCAAAACATAGTTTTCGATTTTTTTTAACTACGAAACGTTATCTGATCTCGTAGGTAGGTATATTATATTCTTTTGTTTCTAACAGATCTAGGTCGCAATGGACTGAGTCATGGCTAACATTTGTTGTAGGGACTACCCCTGCAAGTCCTACATTTATAAGTTCTCAATCATCCTCTTTTCTGAAGAAACTCTGCCATGAAACACTCGAGTCCGGGCAATACACGAGTGCAAGAGCAAGCCGTGCAGCGGCCGCGCGTAACATAATAAATAATAATAGGCGCGCGGAGCGGCAACCCGGAGCGCTGGCGGAGCGGCAACGTCGCCGATCGATGCCGAGCCACGTTTATCGGCTGGCTCCAACTTTGTTTTGTCGGCCGGCCCGGGCTTGCCCGACTGCGAAGTGCGAATACTATCACACGCTCCAGCTTCCATTTCATGTTTAGAAGAAATATCTTTGTGGTTGAAAGAAAATAAAGTAAGTCGAAAAACACAACGGTTACGAGAAAGTAGGCTATTTTTGCTCGAATGCTGAAGTCGATTGTAATTTGTAAATGGGCAATCTTATTTCAGTCGACTTTTATTACCTTCTGTTGACAAGCGTTAAAACTACCTACATGCCTCATTTTCATCTACCGTTCTATTTTTAATTACTAAATGCATCTCTAGACACAATGTAGAATTTTAATAGTTTATTAGATAACGCGAAATCACCTCTAGAATGTTACATGAATCATGAATGTTCATGAGCGTATTATTTGTTGTTGTGAGATTTCTAAGCTTGGTAATACCAAAGTAACAGTTCAGTCGTACTCACAAACATTCAAAATCAATATAAGCTTCACGTTCAGACAGTCTTGAATCCTTCAAAGGGAGGATTCAAGACTGTCTGAACGTGAAGCGTGATGAAGAAAATTTATCGGTAAGAAATATCATTATTCATATCATTTAACCAAACAGAAAGAGATATGATCATGAACGCTTACAAATACATATGTTGATACTGAAAAGAAAACCGAATCTTCAACCGAGACGCTTAAAAACAACGAATGTGTTTTAAAACTGGCGAAATCTACAGGGTGCTGAAAGAGCACAAAGAGAATGAAAATTTTAGATTTCCTAAAATACATAGCCATAATTTAAATTTTAAAGACGAATTACTTAGTACCTAAAGGGACATGTTGCTAAAAGTAATAAAAGCTTCAAATAGAATGAAGTACGAAGCCCTTTTACCCGACTGCGGCGAAGCCCAAAAGGAGGGTTATGTGTTTGGCGTGTATGTATGTATGTGCTTTTCTTTGTTCCCTCATAACTCCTAAACGGCTAAAGGGATTTCAATAAAATATACGTCGTTAGATTCGTCTTGATAGCGCGAGTGTCTCTGGCTACATTAAAATTAAAAAAAGAAAGAAATTTGCGGAGTTTGGAGACCATATCGAGGATTTTATAAAAAAAATATCCATTACCATCGAATAGGGTAGGTATCAAAATGAAGGGTTTTAAAAGGAGATTACAAAAATATATGACACTTATATGTTTAAAAGAAATTCATCACAAAACCTATAAACAAACACAAAAGTTAAATCATCTGCAAAGAATATTACGCGACCAACGAAAGAACCAACACAAAATAACTAAAAAGTTGGAAATAAAAAGCTTCCAAGTTTTGTTTAATTTAAAATGTGCTTGTTTATTGCTTTTCGGTTTTTTCAGTCGGGTTTTTTTGAAGAAGTGCTTCGGATGATACTAGGTCGGTACTTGATTTTACTAACGGCAATTAACGGTAGTGGCACATCACTATTTAAGAATTTTCTAAAAACTGATAACCCACGTAATGTAATTTTAGCCTCCGAGATTAAAAAACAGACTATAGACCCCTCTCTATTATTATAATTGAATTCATAAATGAAGGAAGTTTTCGTGCGTTAGCTTCGATAGTCAATGTGTGCATGACTAGTTTACACAAGCGTGTGTTTGCTTGGAAGTTCTTGGTCGTGGAATTCATCAGTCATTCGTGCGTTTACGTGGCAGGCACTCGCAAGAATGTAGAGAATGCCTGATATCATGATAACGTTGGATATGCACGTAGAAGTAGGTATAATTTCTCAATGTATAAGAAAAAAAAAACGGGAGATTATGATTGCAGCTGTTGACTGGCAGGTTTACAAGGGTATAGAAACCGTGAGCTTTTGATATAGAAGCAGCATCATTGTCGTATTAGGTATAATACACGTATGAGAATTTAATTCGTGGAAGAGGACAAAGACAAATGTTAATAACCATTAGTTAATGTTTCAATAATTCTTCATTTATTCATTCCAACATTATTATATAAAAGAGGAAGGTCGGTTTGTAGTACTGAAGTAGGTAATTAAGTACAAACATAGTTGCTTAACCAGCCTAAAGTCACGATTAGCAGCAGCTGCTTATAACCACGTGATTACGTTGTTATTGTTAATAATAAATTGACAACTACCTTGACAAAGTTCTGCGCACTTTCTAAACTGATTAGTCATACAATGTAAATTGTTTAACAAATAAATAAATGAAATAAAATGAAATAGTCACCACGCCGAAGGTCGTTCAGAGGACCTATTTTATGAATATCTAGAAAATGTATTTATGGTTCCTTTTAAAATGCTATCGTAGCTTCTATATTAAATAAATACCTAGTGTAGACTCCGAAAGAGTTTTTTTTACATCTAGGTGATAGGAATTAAAACTTAACAATATTTGAGAAATAAACAAGATAATTAGAATAAAAGCGACCTCTAAATATAAACCAAGGCACCATAAAGTGTGGGCAAAAGCCACGTAGTCTGAAAGCTTAAACATGAACGCACGCACCCAACCCCAACTAACCTTAAAATTAAACTATTAAACAGGATTAAAATTCAATCAGTTTAAAATCAACCCAGATTGTAGATTCGATTCTCATTAGAGGAGATTTTGTAAGTTTGTTTGGACACCAGACTTCAGAAACGTAAAAAATTACGAGTCAAAGTTGTCGACAGATCTGCGATATTTTCGATCACCATAATTGTTAAGGACCTCGCATTTTAAGCGCTGAAAGTACCGAATCTTTACTATAAGAGATACTGCAATCGAGTATAAAAAACCTCATTAAGACGCATTCACGTCCGATGTTTTTCTCTTTACCGTCCAATTAACAAAGGCCCAAAATTAAAACCAGTTTCAGCCCATTTAATTGGCAAAGAACCGTTATTGCATACCTACTATGTATTATACATACTTACACCAGTTTGCACGTTATCCAATTCGCAATGCCATCCAAGTTCGAATTTACTTGTGTGGTGTGGTGGGCCGAGCGGCAACGTCAGGCGCCGCGCGCCGCGGTGTGGCAACGCCGCGCGGCGCTATTTCGCTACCCGTCTCGGAGTGATCGGGCGAGATCAGCTGTACATTGCGTCTGTGTGTGTGCGTTTACTACAGCGCGCGTACACGTTTGTAGTTTGTGTGCGATAGAACTGGATTTTGTGGGATTTCTCTCGAGGACTGCGGGGTAGGTAGAGTGCGTAACGTGAGTGGGAGCTTTTTGGCTAAAACTTTATAAAGGAGTAGCCTGCGGAGAGGGTTGAAAGTACTCTTCAGCCCTAGGGAGAATCGCTTTCAGCTGTAAAATTATTAAAAAAACTAGGTCTATTTTCACATTTTTTTAGAACCATGTTCAAACTTTTTATACAGCCACTAAATTACAGCGCAAATTAAAATAACTTAAGTTAACTAATGAATATACAGTACGATCAAATTATCTTGACAGGTCTGAACATAGGCTCTGCGAACTTTTACTCATGTATACTCGCGAAGAAAACTGTTATTGCCAGATACAAATATATGATCAGAAAATATCTTAAACAGTGAGAAAATACAAATGAAATAAATATCAAAACACTTTTAGATACGTAATCTACATTTTAACTTCATTTTCTTTTTCCACTTTCATATACTGAGTCAAATCGTAAATATTTTTTCTCGCCTGGCGATTTAAAACACTACTATGCTTTGGTGGCTTATTTGACGAAATAAGTGCCCACTAACTTTTCTAACCAATAATAACAAATAACAGTAATATTAAAAACAGCAAACAAAAACACAACGGAAACTTTTCTAATCGACTGTGCTCAAGACAGAGATAGCAACACAAACACCAAACAAATGCTGTCGTATGACTGAGATATAATACCTCGTACCGAATATTGCCGAACTTGCAAGAAGGTCACGAAGATAACAAAAAGAGATGTGCATGTGCAATGGGTGTCGTTTATTTGATTATTCTTCGAATCGATTCAAATTAAGTAATAAAAAGATGTTTCTATTCAATTTTATATTGAGGTTTTAAATGTTCGTAAACATTCGTTATTCAAGAAGTCTGTAATAAATTTCTAAAATTTAAGTAAATCATGTATTTTAACAGAGGAAACATAATGTTAACATTTTTTTGTAATAAAGACGAAAAAACAATTATTAATTATTAAATTTACTTTATTAGTTAATGTATTTACTTAAATATCTTCTAAACACTAATAACAACGTATTCCAAATAAAACTAATCGATTACAATATTTGATCGTATAAAGGATTGATTGTGTTTATGTAAGGTGCATCTCTAGCCTAGACCACAGCCCCCCGAACTTCGCCTTTTTTTTTTTTTTTTTTTTTTGGTGGGTGTAAAATCATCGAATAACCCCTCCCGCTCTTGGGCAGAGCGAAAGGGAGTGTCAGACTTCTACTGACTAAAAACCACCCATGTTCCTTCTTCGCCCTCTATGTCGAGGCCGCGATAACCGTTGGACTACCCGCGGCCCCGACAGGCGTCGGCCCTTTCGGGCCCCTCCCATGTTGCTGACATCTCTTTGAGGCGCGCGTGGAACACGAACGCGCCGTCGACACGGCCTTTTTTCGTCGTGAGACGGACGGACGGCGAGTTAGCCCATCACTCACCGTCCACAGGCCCGCGTCTACGGTGGCCGGAGGTCATCGCGGGACCCCCGACGCCCGGAGCGCCTCCCGCGGCGGCTGGGACGAGAGGTTCTCTCCCTCTCGCGTTCCGCCACCTCCTTCGCCAGCATCACTGCTTCGCAGAAGGAGGCGACGGCGTCCCATTCCTCCTCGCCCCGGACCATGGCTTGCACCAGGGCCGGGCGCGAGAGGTCGCCGCCGCCGATCGCCGCTACGAGAACACGGCGGGGCTCCGCCCAAGCGGGGCACACCTCCACTGTGTGCTCCACCGTGTCCTCCGGCCGATCCTCGCAATGGTGGCATCCGGGCGTTTCCTCCCGCCTGATTCGGTGCAGGTACCTCCCGAAACAACCGTGTCCGGTGAGGACCTGCGTCAGACGGAAGGTGAGGGCGCCGTGGCGCCTCTCAAGCCACTCCTCAAAGAGGGGACTTACCGCCACTATCGTAGCGTGCCCTGCACGGGGTTGCGACAGTCGCTGTCTCCATGCCGCCATGAGATCGCACCGGAGGTCTGTCCGCCGCGCAGCAATTTGCCGCGGCAGCGGAGTGACCCCCCGGCGCAGCGCCTCCGCGCGCCATTGATGCAGGCGCGCGAGGACTATCGCCTCCAGATCCCACGGCGGCAATCCGGCAAGGAGGTTCGCCGCTTCGCGGGAGATCGTGCGGTACCCCCGTACCGTCCTCACGGCCATGACCTTTTGGGGCACGTTCAGGTAGTGGGCGGCCCGCTTCCTCAAAGCAGGCGCCCACACCGGCGCCCCGTAAAGGGCCATGGACCGCACGATCCCCGCGTAGAGCCTCCAGCAGGAGGCATTTGGCCCCCCCAGATTGGGCAAGAGCCACCTAAAGGCAGCCCCGAACTTCGCCTCATGTCACCATTTGGTTCCAAATAAATGTTACTGCGCAGCGTTCTGCACGAAGTTCGGACCTGCCAAGATAATTTGTTCGAACTGTACCTAATTATATTATGATTTTAAGGTGGAAGCTCACATCTGGCCCGCGAAATTCTAATTTTCTTACGTTTTTGGCAATTTGCAGGCCAGTGCTTGGTTGTATGTTTATGAAAATTTGATTTGCGACTGTAAGACGTATGAAGTTACCGAATTATAACCATCAAAATTATCAATACAACCCTCCAAGTTCATTTTCATGTCAAGATTGATTTTTGCATGTAAAAGTCATTCTTTAGTAATTTAGTCGTCGTTCTTTAATAGTTAGTAATTTTGATGGTTATAATGCCAATGACAGCTAACCAGGTTAGCTGTCATTGGCTGGCTAGGGTGGCACGCTGTGAGCAGGCTGTCGTAACATTAGCTAATAATTTAGGTTCTTATTTTTAATTTCCATGTAAAAAGCACAGTGTTTACCTCGGGTTTACTTATTTAGTCCCTCGAACTATTAGCGCCCTCACTATGTTACGGGCGCCAAACTCCATCTTGGGACTAAATAAGCAACTTTCGCACCTCTTATAACAATGTACTATATATTTTTTCGAGCGAGATTTCAATCAGAGTATTTGAATGGCCATTTAAACCTTTTTGATAGGTAGTCTGAATATACAAAGCGGGCATTTATCTACCATCTACCGCGGATTATTTGCCAAACGGAATATTGCGATGGAAATTGTCGAACATGTTCTGCAATGAAATGAAATGTAGAACGCATAGGTCAAAATGTTTTTATTGTATGAATGTTCTAAAATTAAACAGCGGTTAGATTCTGATAACATAGACAGATAATCCACAATTATAGCTAGGACTAGCATTGTTGAATAGGTAGGTACGTAGAGCAATTCATTCACTTCCTTTTAATGGAATATTTTTAATACACAACTTGAAATCACATCAATTACACCATTCATGTATGTACAATTCTGGCAGTCATCTAATCTAGTCAACAACTGCTTTTTTGGTTAACGTAACAACAGTCTCCTAAAATTATGATTGAGGTAGAACGCAGACTAATAAAACCGCGGTCTTAAAAGTAGAAAACAAGAAAAATTGTAAATTATGTAGAAGAAAAAAGTAAGTAGATAATTTGATAATTATTATAGAGGACAGTCGTAGTCGCATGCCACCTTGCTAATGGCAACAAGCAGCTGACTTCTGTATCAATGAGAACGCCATGAAGGAGCATCAGGTATCAGTGGCAAGACCGCGGTTTTATTGGTCTGCGTTTTTATTCGTAGTCGGGTTTTAGTTTTTAAACTTTTTTTTCTTAATTTTATTTGTGTCTTATCCAATAAATACGTAATAATATGTTACTTTTATAACGTAATATTCTACTTAATGTTGGTTTGTTATTTACATAATACGAGTAAATAAAACAGACTAGACCGCGAGAACCGTTTGACCGCAATCTAAACGTATTTTTGACTTAAACTATAATATAATATTTGTGATGTACTCGCCAAGACCTTTCATTTGATACCAAACATGTTATGATTATCTCAACTTTTTTTTTGAGCTTAGTATTTGACATTTAAATTCAGTCATAAAAATAATTGTTAAAATTTATACAGCCTATGTCACCCAGGTATCAATCGATTCGTAAGAGTAGCCTCTTACGAATATTATTGACACCTTATTTATAAAAAATACGTACAGCAGTTCAGCTATGGTGGAACATACATATACATACATACATAGACTGGCAAAATCATTACCCTTCCTTTTGTCCTCGCCGTAGTCGGGTAAAAAGCACTTGTTGACTAGACTAATATTCGATATTTGCTGGCTGGCTAAATACCACATAAATTATAGAGCCCACAGGGTTTATGATTCTGGTATTTTTAAAAAATTAGTTAGTTTATTTCAGAAAAAAAAATGAGTTTTCCAGGCAACTGTAGTAATAAAACTTAAGAAACACTTATCAAGAAGAAAAACTGATGTATTTGAGATTGTCTCAATAGACTTAAAAAACTAAATTGGCATAAATGCTACAGCTACATCAATTCTTCTTTTACAATATCTATTGTGGTATGCTCTGGTAAATCATTATCATGAAAAACATAGGTTTCTGTTTCAGGACTTTCCATTTTGATAAAATTCACTGCATTTTGTGTTTCCTCTATTTCCCTCCTGGTCAAATCTTCAGTTTCTATAGGTATTGGGTGGCTAGAGGACGATTCTTGTTCACCATTTTCGAGGCCCGTGTCATACCAGGATGGTCCTGCTTTAGGGATTAATATAGTATCGTGATCTTGATCTTCTACAGGTTGTCTTAATTTGATTGATGTGTTCAGAGTCAATTCCTCCATTTTACCATGGTAAATGACATCAGATATAAGTTTTTCTGCGATACATCTCTGCATTTTGGACAAGTGATGTAACTGAGCTCCTACTGATCTTCCGAATGCTGCTGCTGATGCGTCTACCGATGGCATAGGGTCATCTTCTTGGCCTGGGCCATCGTGATCTATTGACCTTTTTTGACCATGTAGAAGTTGCTCGGTGTCCTGAATTTCAAATAAGAGGTTAGTATTTGAAGAAAAACAAGCTTGTTAAAGATAAGGTAGTTTGAAAGTTCACCTAGGATCTTTTATTCGGCTTTTGTTTATCAAACCGTCATCTAACAGGTCAACATTACAGTATTGACAGCATCACTCCTGTAATACCTGATGGGTTAGGCAGTAGTTTTCTGTAGTCAACTATTGACTTTTTACTTAAAAGATAGTTGGACAAATCTGGGATATTTTCACGCTGGCAAGATTATCAGTAGATTAGAAATGTATAATTACAGTCCAAGAGTGTCAGCATTGTCAAGCAAATACATATAAATATTTACAAGCGATAGATGGAACAAAACGATGAGAATGTACGGATTAAAATTGAAATAATTTAAATACAAAAATATTTACAATAAGACCCTATTGTATGACTATATTCCCAATATCCGCTCTAGAAGTCTTTTTTTTTGTCAAGCTATATTGACACAACTACTCTTGAACATAGGTTTTTGTTTACTATCGCTACTTACATCATCCTCGTCTGAATCCGAATCACTTACATCAGTGTCCCCTTCGCCAGACAAGAAGTTTAAATGCTTATAGTACCACAGTTTCGGTTCGTAGTGAAAATCACTGGATTCAACCTAAAAAGAAAAAACAATCAGTAATCTATAAGTTAAAAGAGCCCACGGCTACACGCCTAACCTGGATGAAAGTTATTAGGGATTAAAGTAAAGCATTATTTAAAAGCAAAATTTAACGCAGTACTCATAACCCCGTAATCAGAACGTTTTTATTACTGTAGGTAAATATCCGTAACATAATATAGTAGTTTTTAAATTGCTGCTGACCCAACTTTAACCTTTTTGTTCCTTATTCATATTTCATACCTACCTAAAACATGTTTTAGTCCAAAATCATGCCTCTTAATGTTACGAAAAACATGAATACGAAACAAAACCGAGACAAAGTCCGCATCGAGAAATACCGTCAAAAACTACATAAGTTTAGAAACACTACTTGAGAAAATTCAAGATTTCATCATACCTACATGTTATCAACAAATTAAAAAAAATATTGATGGAGTGATGTTTGAAAAACATTCTCGCATGTAACATTTATCTATATTTTTTTTCGTTGTCGCTGCAAACTTTTTTTAAGTTGAAAACATTGTGATTATTAACACTCACTTTTCTCCTTTCTCTTCGGTACATCGATCGGAAACCCTGAATTTTATTTTTTAGTCCGTGTATATCCACAGGCTCATATCGATTCCATATCTTTAATAAAACTGCGCGAGCCTTGTCCTTAGCGTTTTGATTATAATAGAACTGATTTTTGGTGCTCCATAAGCATGGTGATTTTTTGAACTGTTTAAGGAATTTACATATAAGCTCACGTTTTTCACTTTTGCTTAACATATTCATTGAATAGAGCACGGCACTCGACACGTCTAGCCGGAGCGAGCGCTGCCGATCAACTAACAAGTCGGCCTGAGTCGGGGGACTTGGCTGGCGGAGTGGCGGTCGGCGGACTTGAATTGAAAACTACCGGTATGTAAAACACTGGCACACGCCATTCGATCACCGGCGTTCCTTGCACGATGGCGAGTTAATTTTTAATTTGGAGACGTATCATCATCATCAACTTATAATGTTTCCACAGCTGGGACTCAGGCGTTTTGTATATGAGAGGGAATGGGCTATAATCTACCCAATACGGGCTGGTAGATGTCACATATCTTCAAATGGTATTAGGACATGCCGGTTTCCGCACTATGTTTTACTTTACCGTTTTCGAGAGCAGTGGTGATGAAATACATTACAAAAATTACCTCGCCTGCCTGGGTTTGAACAGTTACAGCTCGTAAGTCGAAGGCGCCACGACTGGGCCGTCGCAAGTTAAATGCACCTATGAATATACGTACTTAACTACTTATGAATTATACTCACAAGCATTATTTCGTTTCATTTTTTACTCACAAGATTGAAGAGAGGATCACTCAATCCACATGCACATTCCGAATAGGTATGTGCATGTGGATTATGATAATGAAACCGTATCAGCTTTTAAGAGAACTTTGTGGAAAAATACGAAAAACTACTTCGTTTTTAATACAGAGATTATGTAGATTATAATTATTTAAGTTTTGTTGTAAGTAAGCCTTTTGACTCTCGACATTGCAAAAGATTTTCGTAACATCTCAAAAATATTAGATTGGAACTTACGACAGCATTTTGCTTTGATCGTTTAGCTCTTGGTTTTCTTGAGCGAGTTTTTGGGGTTTGCGTTGCTAGTCTATCCAGCACCTTCTGTTGATGCTGCTTGCGTTTGCGGATTACCGCAAACGCAAGAAACTATTTTCTTATTATTAGCGGTTTTAAGTTTGTTTTATTGAGCAAATCGAGTCTCCCAATGACTCTTAAGACCAGGCACTCTAAAATAATTTCCACGCAAGCTCCGCCCCATGCACCCCGCCACTCCGCGCTTCATTTCCCGCGAGCAAGCCGAGCGTCGCGCGTCGACGCAAAATTCTAACTTTATTGTATTATGATTTTAGAATAGCGAACATAGATGGAATAGAGACACCTTTATTTATTTTATGAAATAAAACAGTTTTTGCAATTATGAATTTTGTTTAATACTGACTAATATATTACTCAAAACATGGTCAAATTAAATTTGCTAGCGAAACTCCGCAGACGTAATGGGTATGTCTAAATACGACAAAATTAAAAGAGATTTGAATTGATGATTGTTTTTTTTTTTGGAGTCGTCGACCGCTGGTGGTGTGCTTCTGGCTTGAGAAATCTGTTTTTTATATCGTGTTTAGATATAGATATCCATCACGTCTGTTAATTAACACAAAAAAAATGTTGATTTTAGAATAGCGAACATAGATGGAATAGAGACACCTTTATTTATTTTATGAAATAAAACAGTTTTTGCAATTATAAATTTTGTTTAATACTGACTAATATATTACTCAAAACATGGTCAAATTAAATTTGCTAGTGAAACTTCGCAGACGTGATGGCTATCAATAACTAAACATGATGAAACGAAAGAATTATGATTAGATGATTTCTTTTTGGGCTAACGCCTGATCGTTGTGTCGTTACTTGAAGTATGACTTTAGAAAATCAGTTCTTTTTTGTGTTTTATAGTATTTAGATATAGATACCTGTCACGTATGTAGTTTTCACTAAAAAAATTGGTCTTTATATTTTTTTTTTAATTATTCCATCCGGAGTAGCCCCTAAAAACGGAAGGACTTCGTCGATAAAAAGTCCACATTTATCAATTTTTATATTTTTTAGGTTAGACAATTGGGCATGCCTAATTTTTTTTTTCAAGCGCTGTCTTAAAACCATTTCGAGGGTTAGCTTAGGTGAATTCATGCCTGTTACCAGATTTGAAAAATACATACTATTTCAAAAGTTATAGGTGTTTTAACGAATGACTTTCATTTGACCTTTCAGACCCTCCAACAAAGCATAATAGAACATTCCTTTGTCATTCTATCATTCTTGAAAAAAAAAACATTCGGTTGCGAGGCTGTCAATGTCAACATTTTGTAAGTTAAGTTTAGCCAGCTTTGTTGAAATTTGTTTTTGTGAAATATTGTGAATTGTTGTAATGGCTTCTTTAAATTATACTAAGGCGGATTCCCGTAACATACCTACGATCAATAATGCTATGATTGTTGAGTATATGATGTTGTCCACTCAACACAATATAGCGGAAATACGAGGAGCAAAGGCTCTAATGTAAGTATTCTATATCATTGTTTTGATTTATATAAGATTGGTTTATCTCTTGTCATCAATGAACTTATTATATACTAGCGACCCGCCCCGGCTTCGCACAGGTGTTTTTCTCTACTATTATGCATGTATTATACTTAAAAACCTTCCTCTTGAATCACTTTATCAATCTCAACTGTCAAGGATATGTCACTGGATTAAGATTGACATTGTATTCTTTTTTAATTTGTCTGTGGCACAACACCGCACTACATACAGCCTCATAGTGATATTGAGAGCACCTCGAATTTAAAAAATCCTAAAAAAATGTACAACCCCTAAAAAAATAAAATAAGCAAATTAGTTCCTTGAAATGGTCTATATTTTGTAAAAAAAAAATAAAAAAACAAAAAAAAAATCAAGTCATGGCCAATTGTTCCAAAGCTACCGCCTCGTGTTGTCTACCATGTTGTATAGACGAAACATGGTCTATAGGAGCTCCGTACAGCATGTTTTTCACTATATTTCTGCAGCTATTGGTCTTTCTTCTTTTTACGACTTTACCAAAGTTGCAAGCCGTCAAAAGCGTCTTAGCTCAAGCCACTCGCCACATTCACTTTGCAAAATTGTTTGCTTAGTGATGTGAGCCCGTTCTTCTTCTGTCTTTTCTAAATTTTTTAGAAAAGTTTTTTTCGCCATTTCAAAAGTCTTTGGATCCATATCTGGTTGTTCTGCATTTTCACCATAATTGCTATCCGAAGGCTGAAAGTTAGCAAAATGGCGCTTCTTTTTTCGTTGCACCAGCCTATTTCTTTCTCTTTTCTTACAAATCGTTTCTTCGTATTTTTTTTAATGCTTTTCTGGGTGTACTATTTTGAGTACTCCGGTGAACAGTTGACAAAAGTTTCCCGGTGTTAAACGATATAACAGCACCGGCGCATCGAGTTTGGTAGCCACGACGTTGAGAGTAATTTATGCGTTTACCACCAACTAACTTAGCAACGACGCCGTTAAATTGTTCAACAACGTTGCTGTCGACGTCCTCAATGAGACTTCTTGAATGCGAAGCAACGTTAGCTGCAAGCATTTTAATTCTTTGCCATAGACTGGAAGCGTCAAATTGCGTGGTATTATCGTCAGTGTGCGAACATATATCTTTTTTGCACTTAGAATGTTTTCCAAAGGCATGATACACTGAATTATTTATATCATGATGCAAGTTGTCGCAGTTTTTGTCTGGTTTGTTAATTCTAATGGCGTCACAGATGTATTTGCGAGCTGACAAAATTTTTACTTTACTAACAAGCTTTCTGTCTTTTATAGGGTAACGTGTGTCGGTCATGAGTTTCTGCATGTTATTACAAAATCGGCGCAAAATATGATTTCTACAGTTAATCTTTTCGACTGTAATGTTTGCGTAGGGGCGTGACTCAATAATTTTTGTGTAGGTACTGCTATCGCCATCTGCTATAAATCGTCCATAGATAATGTTGTGCATTTCAATCGATTTTATGAAACCTTCTGCTATGATTGTTGCTTCCATGCCTGTAGATGGCCCATCGTAATTTTTGTAACATACATGGTCTTTTATAGCATTCCCACTTTTTTGACAAATGCAACAGTACTTGTTTTTTACTGCCATATATAAGACTTTACCCGTACGTCTGCCTATTATAGCTGCGCATCCTGAATTGGCAGCATAATTCGTTTGATATGATCGTCTACACCAACAGCCATCTACGATTACGTCTATCACTGCTATGCCGTCTTTATTTACGCGGCCTTCCTTTAATGCGGCTTCTCTTTCTATTTCTGCGGATTTTGTCATTTCAGCCCACGCGGTATATTCCCAGCCATCCGCCACTTGATCCTGAAGTTTAAGGAATTTTTTCTCCTTAATTTCGGGAAGGTCGACAGCAGCTGTGAATTGTTTTAACTGAGCATGACCACCACCACTTGCCAGTATTCCAGCTACAGCGTCTTTATTGATGTTCTGTTTCGTTGCCTCTATTCGAAATTTTTTATTGCACATCATGCACTGCAAATTTAGCCGGGAAAAAAGTCCATTTTGGTGTTCAGAAACCAATTTTATCGAGCTTAATCCACAGTTAAAAAGAGATTTATGATCAGCAACCACTTTCAATTTATCAAAAAAAATCTGTATATCAATAATACGTCTTCCAGTTAGTACATTACATACCTGAAATTACAATATAATTATAAATAGTTATGATAAACAATAAGAATTCATTTTGTCCATATACTGTTCAAAGTAAAATGTCTGGGAATTGAGCTGAAACTTACATTTTCACATGCATTGCATGTGCAATGGGTGTCGTTTAATCGATTATTCTTCGAATCGATTGAAATTAAGTAATAAAAAGATGTTTCTATTCAATTTTATATTGAGGTTTTAAATATTCGTAAACATAATGTTACTATACATTTTTTTGTAATAAAGACGAAAACTCAATTATTAATGATTAAATTCCCTTTATTAGTTAATGTATTCACTTAAATATCTTCTAAACACTAATAATAACGTATTCCAAATAAAACTAATCGATTACGATATTTGATCGTATAAAGGATTGATCCTAATAAATGTTACTGCGCAGCGTTCTGCACGAAGTTCGGACCTGCCAAAATAATTTGTTCGAACTGTAGATAGCTGAACTATTCAAATAAGCAGTTTTTGACGTTAAGTATCTCGAGCTGGCAACGAGTACTTCTGTATCAAGTAGGAGCCTTATTCTTACCTCGTTACTTTTATTATTTGAAATAGTATTAGTGGAAATGTTGTTTTTGTCACGATCGGTATTTGATAATAAAGGTTCATGCGTGAGGCTGGTCGACGGCGAAGAATTCCCGTGCCTGTTTTCATTGTTATTGCTACGATCAGACCTTAAAAAAATTAAAAAGACAATATTATCATCACCATTACCATTATCATCATAATTTGACAAATATTAAATATTTAATAAATTTCAATAATGTTCGAGACACGGTAGACGATTTAACAGAAAAATTAGACTTTACACGAAAGAAAAGCAGCGAGTATGAGCTTACTTTAAGTATACTAGCTTTTGTCAGCGGCTTTGCTCGCGTGCGTGACGGAAATTATCCCACGGGAACGTACCATCGGGATATAAAGTATCCTATGTACTAATACAGCACCCTAATTGCGTAACACACTATCAACCGGAATCTGAATCATTGTGAAGCAAATTTTTAATCTATTGCTTATCGCAATGAATATTGTTGAACTGTCAAAATGAAACCGATTCCAATTGGTAGTGTGTTACGTAATTGCCCCGCAGATCATAGTGTATCCGTGTGCCTAATCTAAATCCGTTCAGCCGTTTTAGCGTCAAAAGTAACAAACAAACAAACAAACTCAGTTTCGCATTTATAATATTAGTTAAGATTATTATAAATAAATAGTTAATTATTAAAAATAATTAGAAGTAAGTACTTACTTATCTTCGTAATTCGCAGAAACAGAAACTAGATTATGCAATTGAGAAGGCGTCTCCAATAACTTTTCCTGTTCCGGATGACATTCAAATTCGAGAAATTTGTCTTCTTTTTTTTTCCTAAGAAAGTATTTACTTATTAGTCATTATTCGGATAAAACATCTACAACAAATTAATAAAATACAAGGTGTACTTAATTTTAATCACTCTTAAACCTCCTAAAGGGTCATTGTACTCATCATTACAACTTTTGCTATGGGGTCAAAAATGAAATCGCGAAAATAAAATAAGCTGTACCTTCAGTTTTGAAGAGTTACGAGTATGCGAAGATAAAATTTATCTTCGCATAACTCTTCAAAAAAAAAAAAATTAGCTGTTCCTACATTTAATGTAGGAACAGCTAATTTTTTTTTCGCGATTTCAGGTTTGAATGATAGTAAAAGTTGTTCATAATGATGAGTACAATGACCCCTTATGAGGTTAAGGGTGATTAAAATTATACCTTGTATAAATGTAAAAGAATAAATCAAAAACAACACAATTTTTATACTACTTATAATACATATTATTATAATATTGTTATAAGTACAATATTTATTTATAATAATCAAATCGCCTCCATAGCTTCCTATGTTCTCACAATCTCTAACGCAACTGTAACAAGCTGGCCTTAAGGCGCTGTGAATAGACGACTTTTCAGTATTTGAGGGGGGTGAAGTAGATGAAGTGGGACACGAGTAGCCCCGCCTACTGCAGGTTGCACCGCGCGAATTTCACCGAAGCACAACTTCCACTATATTTAGAAGCGTAATTTCAAATCATATTCAAAGTGCACGATTGGTCTAGCGCATCACAGATCAATCAACAAAATCAGTTAAAAAAATTAAAAACCAGAACTTTGAAATTTCGCGAAACTGACATGGGGGTGACTCGGGTACCCCAAGGAGTGCTCTCTCTTTGGACTTCCACTTGACACAATTTTTTGGAACAACCTGTATTATCTATATTCTGTGACACTATTTATAGGCTTACTCCTGGAAAGTTATTTCCGATGCTTCATCTACTGATGAAATGCTCGCCAACCGTTTCTTTTTACTATAAAGAAAAAACAATAAAATTGCATTATAATTGTTACAAAAATAAACAAAGTAATAATTACTGAAAAAATCCTCAAAAAGAAATCGGTAAAAAGTAAAATAATAATTTAAAAAACATTTATTTCAAATAAGAAATCAACAAAAAGTATAACTTAGGAGTGGGGTTTGAACCCGGAGCTTTCGACGCTGATGCGTAAGCTTTCCTAATGCACGAGACAGCTAGACCAGTCAAGCTATAGAAATGTGTATCGAAATCACGCATCTTTAAATAAATCTAAACAAACCAAATAAGGTTTGCACAAAACGGTAGATACTAACTTTACAACTTCCATCATGTGTTTTTGTCTTATACAATAGGATCTCTTTAGTGCTCTCCGTTTATTTTTCTTGTTGGCCATTTTTTATACAGTTTATTTACACAACTGACAAAGCCGAAATCGAACAAAAATTTACACCAACTTACAGCACAACTTAAAAAAAACTTATTGTTTATTTACACTACTTACTAGAACCGAAACAGAACAAAAAATGAACGCCTACAACACAAAATCAAATATAATAAACAGCTTTCATTCACAAAATACGTAATTAGAATTATTTTCTGAGCAGAAAAAACTGACATAGGTCCGTCAAGCAGCGCGCCTCAGCGGTCACTGTCACTCCATGTAGAAATGAAAGAGAAGCGACAAGACGTCGCGATGGCGTGACGTTCCGTTCAAGTTATTTATGATAATTTAAATTAATCCTTACAAATATCTTATTTCAATCGATAAATAAAAACAACAGTTCCCTTTATTATTATATATTACATCACTGTTATGAATTTTATCAAGATTTGTTTAGAAATAATACTGTTACAATTGCTACAATTTCAATTTTAATGGTTACTTTATGTTTTTTTTTTATAGAGAAAATTTACCGCAAACGTGTTTTGAACACAATAGTTCGCTCATAAATATGATCAAGATTAACATATATTTTTTTAGCTGCTCTAAAACGTATATATTTGGCTAAAAAACTGTTTTGCGAAGCCTATTTAGCCACGCGCTAGGTTGCAGTTGCATGCAATAATATCTGCAGTAGATATGTTATAGGACGGCTGCAATAAAATCATTATCTGATCATCATAGAGATACCTAGAAGTATGTGTGTCCATTTTGGTAATTTTTGCGTATTTTACGTAAAGGTATTTATTTGGTGTTCAGACAGAAACAGAACGGTTTTCCGTTCTGTTTCTTCACGGAATTTACTGATTCCATTGAAATTAGCACCTTATTACCATAGTCTAAAGTATAAAATTGTATGAATATCGACAAGGTTGTGTCATAAAATTTTATACTTTAGATTAGACGTTTCGTCAAAATAATATTTAGGTATTAAAAAAGAAATACTTAGAAAAAAAATACTTACTGCTTTGATTCTCTCATGATTCTTGCAATATTTTTCAAACGTTCGACTTTCTTTCTCTTCTGAACATATCTTTTATTATCTTTGTTTCCCATTGTATAGCGTTATAATATGAATTTTATTAAAATAACTCCCAAATAAAATATCTATTGAGCGCGCGCGCGAACGAAACAGGACCTCTCGGGATGGCGCACAGCGCGACACTAAGAAACCGGTTACTGGTTAGGCCGTTATGTGCTAGACGCTAGCACATCAGTAATAAAGTCGAATACCGCGTGCGCTCTTTGATCGCGTTCGAGCACGAAACTAAATGTCGTAAGTCTCAATTCTTATTTCGTTTATAACTAAAGTAGTAATTGATCTGGAGAAAAAATATCTCGTGGCTGGATAGTAAACTATATTTTCTTACAGTGAACATTTATTTTAGACATAAAGGCGGAGCAATCTTGAGGAAAAATGTAATAATCATTAAAAATGACATGATTTTCGAATAAAAAATGAATCGAGCGAATATGCTACAATTACGTAACTGTCTTGTACATGGAAAGAAAAAGATCCAATAAATCATATACTAAAGTTCCATTTTGATTGTATGTACGCCTGTTTCAGAATATTAATGCAAATTAACATAAAATTTAGGGAGCCTCCTCTTAAGTTGTTTTTAACAGACTTCCAATAAGGAGGAGGTTCTCAATTCGATTGTACTCATGTCACATTCATAAACCACTAGCTCACATAACCTATGTATGATTGATTTATACAATACAATATTTCAGCATTAATTAATATAATACATGCTCGTAATATGTTAAGGAATGGAACTAACTTACGTTTCACGATCTGGTGGCAACGAAAAAAAAGAAAACTCTGAGTCCTTCTGTCTATTATAACATCCGTGCACAGAACAACGATTAGTGTTACGATTTACTTTTGATGCCATTACGAAGGGTGCACAAAATCGAATATTTAAAATAATAAAAAAATGCGGGTGGCGCGCGGGGTTGTTGCGTGGCCGAGTCCAACGGGTTTCGTAGACTGCGTAGGTATAGACTCTGACTGAGTATGAAAACAACTAGCAGTTGCCGCGTCCTTCAGCGGAATTTCAAAGGGCAATCACTACCTGCGGGGTACTCACCCCACCCACCCTCTGGGGTGCAGAAGGGCAGCAAAGGAACTGGCTGAATTCGAGTGATTACACAATAATCAATTTACCTAACCGTTGTTGGGTCAGCGCACGTTGATAGTACATAAAAAATCCAATCTCCTATAAAACACAATTTTAAGTTTTTGTTCAAAGTAATTATACCTATGCCATAATTACGGTAATAGTGTAGCTAGCTATCATTGAAATCATTTTCGATTTCGGATCAGTATTTACAGATATGATTTAATACAAACTCTGATTACTCTTTATTCACATAAATGCTTTAATAACACAATGCACATGAGTATATTCTCGGAAAGTTTTACCAATAGATAGACACACCACATTTCGCCAGTAATATATTAGTCCCAACATATATATTACCTAAAGAAAATTACCTTAGTAATAATAATTCACTTAAGTACCTAAGATATTAATTGTGAGAGGTCGTAAGAGTGAGGTCAACTGATAATAACTGCAAAAAAGATTCTAAAAAACTTGCGCCCTCTTCAAGGATCGATTCATAATCATAAGTCAAACAGAATATTAGATTCTGAAACTTAACTTCGACAAACGTTTCTCCGCTGGATGAGCCGCCGAAAGAATGTTTTGTTTTTAAGTTTTTCAACGACAGAACCATTCCACTACGAACGATTCGCCGACAGAACGATTAATTCATGAGTGAATCGACGAATCCCCAAATAAAGATTTGTCGACAAAACTGATTTAGGCATGGTTTAACACCACTGACTAAATCTAACTTTGGCATGGACTATAAATTACAGCCACTCAATTACAGCGCGATTTAAAATAAAATAAAATAAAGTAGGATATAACAATAAAATTGACTTTAATATAGTTTAGTTTTAAATCTTTATCTAAAATAACATAGATTTCGGCCATTCTTTTTAATGATGAACATAAAAATACTGGCTGTATACTCTGTAAGACCCGAGAACAAAAAAAAAAGCGGGACATCGACAATCCGATCAACACTCATTTTTCTTTAGCTAATAATTACCCGACTGCGGCGAAGCCCAAAAGGAGGGTTATTTATGTTCTTATTTTACTTTCCTTGTATTCGTAATTCAAACTCAAACTCAAAGCATTTATTTCAATTAAGCCATTACAGGCACTTTTGAATGTCGAAAAAACAATCCATAAAACAAAACTACGAGTGCAATACGTTATTCCGAAAGCCACCAGGCCACCACGCCGAACCACACGCCGGCCGCCGAATGCCCGCAACAACGAATACTGAGAGCACGAAAGCACGCAGCGTCGCATACCGCAACAACGAATGCACGAGACTCCGAATCACGGAACAACGAATGCATGCCGCAAACATCCGGCGCTGCGCAATTCGACGCAGTAACCCCCGGAACGACGCATTGCACTCTAAAGCTACAGTCACAGACACAAGGCATAATAACTTGTGAAAGTACTGTAGTTGCCCTGGTTGCCCATTCCCTAGCGTAGATCTCTATCTATGGAGAAGAAAGGGCAAGAAACTCCATGGACACTCTTTTCAATCAGAATATTGTTCAAAAATCTTGGTACATTACATCATTCATGTTAAAATGGTATATTATGTATTATAGTACTATATTATAGTACTATTATGTATTCTGTGATTATGTGAGAATTATGTAGCAAGACGTGTAAGTTAAGCGCGTCCGGAGTAAAAAGAAACACAGCTTTTTATTACAAATAGAAGGAAAGTAAAATGGTTGTTTTTTAGTTGATAGGTATTTGCTTGCTCCTAATTACATTGGTTGATGGCAATTTGCTTGCTCCCAATTACATTGGTTGATGGCAATAGGATTGCTCCTAATTACATCGGTTGATGGCAATATGCGCTCCCAATTACATTGGTTGATGGCAATAGGAATGCTCCTAATTACATTGGTTGATGGCAATAGGATTGCTACTAATTACATCGGTGTTAAAAAAAAGTTTTTTTCATTTGCTAATATTTTTCATTTAACCTTTCAAAACGTTTGTTAAAATCTTTAGATTTAGTCAATAGTGTTAAACCATGCCTAAAATTGTATCGTCGATTCACTCATGAATTAATCGTTCTGTCGTTAAAAACTTAGAAACGAAACATTCTGTCGGCGGCTCATCCTGCGAAGAAACGTTTGTTGGAGTTAAGTTTCAGAATCAAATATTATTGTTCTGAAACTAAGCATTTCATCTTTGAACATACTGCCAAAAATATTATTTCCACAAAATAGAACAGACTTCAAAAACACAAAAAAGTGAGAAATAAACTTCAGAAGCCGGTTACTTTTCTTTGTTTAAATTAACTTTTTCTCACCTTTTTGAAGTCGGTTAAAAATAAACTTTAAGTGTCTTTGCCTATCCCGGTGAGTCCTGTGACGAATATGAGCATTATGTTTTTTATAACTTAAAACATAATAAAACTTACTTACTTTTTTTCTCCTCCGCGTATAATTGCTCCGCATATGAAATATTTTAACTTTTATATCGTGCACTGTAGCGTCTGTAGCGCGTGGGTGGCATTTCTGCCATATTTTTAATAACGATTCCCAAGCATCATTTTTGATTTTTTTATTATGGTAATGCTTATCTGAGGTGTCCCACAGACAAGGATTCCTTCTATACATTTTTAACACTTTAATAACAGTGGCATTCTCTAATCCTCTTACGTATTCCTGTTTTTGATAATTAGTAGTCATGGTGTAAGCGGCGAAAAAAAATGTGCGGCCGGTTCAAGTTCGCGGTCGATACTGCTGGCTACCGTCGACGTCTCAGGCATCTCGCCGTTCGTACGGCCGACGTGCGACAACACGATCGTGCTATCGCATCTGGCCACAGAATAGACACGCACAGAAGACCGACTCCAAACAATATTAGTGAATGCTCATGCACAGTTGACACATGCGTCTTACGGCCGAATACTGAAACGCCACTCAAATATAAGTAACGCTCAAATCTAGTGCTGTCTCGGTCGCTCTATGCTGAAGTAACAGAGACAGAACGAGATTTAAGGGCCACTTAAAATTGAGTAGCGTTTCAGTATTCGGCCGTATGTCTTGACAATGAGAGCTGCTCTCAATTATCTTTTTAATTGTGATAGATGTTCTATCCGTACACGAAGTCCAAGCGTGTTATTTTGCCCCACAAACGATGGACACTTGATAAATCGTCTGCCTATCCCGTTATTTGCACATCACAGGAGCTGATAAACGGAACTGAAAATGCCAAACTCGTCGCTAAAGAATGATGCGTCAAGTTGGCTGTGGATATCCAATAACAACCACTTGCACATGAAATTAAACCTTATATCATAAGCTTTGGAAGGTCTGCTCCTCAACGGTTAGGAGTTGAAAGCATTACTAAGGGAATCTTGAAGGTTAAGGGTTAGGTTTCTTGGTTGAATGTTAAATGCATAGTAAATATTTGTAGAAATTTAGAACTAAAAATAAAAAAGCTTTTTTACAAAAAAAACCTGACTTCAAAAAAACAACATTACAATAAGTGAAAAATAAACTTCAGAAACAAATAAGCTTCTGAAGTCGGTGGCAAAACAAAAAACAATATCAAACAAACAAAAAGTTTTTTTTTCGTCTGTTTAAATTATGGTCACCTACCAAAATACTATTCGTAGGTACGAGTACAGTTTACGTGATGATAAAAACCGGTATTTTGCTCTATCAGTAATTCTTATTCTTCTTTCTTTTTTCCTTTTTGAAACTGTAGTTAAAGACTGAAGAGATAAAGAGAGATAACCATATCGTAGCGTCCATCTTAGACGCAAATTGACAATCTCCGTGAGCTGGTCTCACTCAAACAATCAGTGAAAAACGCTACGACAAAAAAGTTAGCCCGGTTAAGTACGACAGTCAAGTACTCTTTATAACATGTCAACACGGATATTTGCAAAATATAAGAAAATCTTAATCTAAAGGGAAATCTAAGTCGAAGTTTTTACGCCCTGGTTGGAGGCCTTACAGTCAATGTTTCCATAGTCCGTTTAAGCAGAGGCCAGCCTCATTATGCTAACCAACGAGAAGCCATAAAAAAAAATCTAACAAAATATTTGTTTTGCTTAGTATTTACGACGAAGTCTCATAGCTACCGCCCTGTATTGATATGAGTCTGAATGATCAAAAAAGAACTACGTCACTTTACCAAACATAATTATTTTATAACCAAAGCTCGGTTTAATGTTAGAGCGTTCTATTTTACGATCCCACACTGCGACGAAAGCTACCCAGCATCCCAGCTTATTTTAATTGAAAATCGATAGCATACAGTTGGTCGTTCATAAATACACTGACCTGACACGTTGGCTGGACAGGAATGGTTTATTTCTATGAATGCAGATTGCTCTTGCTGTTTATGTACACCTAGTATTTTTTGTGGTGGGTAGGAGATCTCACGCACTCGGTGGAGCGGAAGGGAGTGTCAGACTTCTACTGACTAAAAACCACCCATTTTCCTACATACATTTTTGTGTTCCGCGGCCGCGGCATCTCTTTCGAACAGTCCCGCAACCCCGGCGGGTGTCATTCCTTGGACTCCATCCGTAGATGTGTATACCTAGTACTTATTGAATAGAAAATAAGAGAAGAATGTAAGACATGCTGCGCCGACCCCTTACGGCTAGAGAAAGATAATGAATACCTATTGAGTGTAATTATATTTCCAACCGCGAACCCCATTTCACCCTGCACCGCTAGCAATACTAAAGATAGGCACTACTGCCACTTGCGCCTGTCTATTTTTCGTAATACTAAGCTGAAAAAGCACATAGTTCTACGCAGAACAGTCCTTTCTTCATAAATATGACCATGTAGAAGAGTCTCTTTATTTTATGGTGAACAAATTTTTTTAGTAACAAAATAAGACGCTTCTGAACTACTAAAATGCGTCTTTTCAACTTAGTGTTTGTCAGAAATGTCTTTTATTTTTAGTAATATTTCATTCATATCGCAAATCCTTCATAAATTTAACAATAAGATAGGGTTCCGGTTAATTTAGACGAAATATAAAAATACTGGTAGATGCTATTCTTTTCTCCGATTCCGAATATGTATGTAACTCAATTTCGAAAAAAATGTTAGTTACGGTCGTCTTTTTTCCTAATGGCGGCAGTGTTCACGTGACTGTGGTATGTAAATGTTCACGTGATTGTACCTAGGTACTGATTATACAACAATACAATTAGGTATACCTCTGCATAACCTTTCGGGGATTGCAGGCGTGATGTTATTTTGTTTTCTAATTGCCCGTCAGGTCACAGAAGGTCATACACAACTCGCAAGCTCTACTAATAGAAATAAGGGCAGGTCGACGTTCTATTACAGAAATAGTTGCAGACTTTACTTAATCGATGACGAATGTATTTGTAGAGCTGTTGACCGCATTTCAATTATTGAAAAATCAATAGTTCATGTAGCTAGAGAGTGTGCAACGGTGGCTCAGTGGTGGCGGCCCTGACTTACGAGTAGCGAGTCGTGGGTTCGAACCCAGGCAGGTATGACTTTGTGTAAATATTTTTTTCTAATTTATTTCATCACCACTGCTCTCAAAACGGTGACGGAAAATATCGGAGGCCTGAGTCCGTGCAGTGGGAACATTATAGGCTGATGATGATGAAGGTCTAATATCTCACACATTTCAAAGAATAATAATAATAATAATAGTTTTATATTATAATTAGTTAAACGGAGGTTCGTATGTTTTCTTTAACGGCCGAAGTCCTAGAGCTCGCTCTTTCAGAGTCTCTCAAGCGCGAGCGTCTTACTTGCCTGAAAATAATAACTTGATTGAGATAAGGTAAGTACAGTTTTTGCTATTACAGTCTGCTAATAGCTGAAAACAACTAGACAATATCTTTATATACAATATTTCTTCTGTACGTAAGTTTGTCACTGAACTCCTCCTAAACGGCTGGACCGATTCTGATATTTTTTTAAATTTTTTTGTGTGTTCAAGTGGATTCGAGAATGGTTTAGATTCACAATTGGACCCGGTAGGTGGCGCTGCTGTTCGGGCAGGACGACGTCTGCCAGTTCCGCTAGATTAATTATATTTTCCTAAAATCAATTCTGACATTTTTACAGTCACTTACAAGAGTCCTTTCAAATGAGTTTACACGTGATGGATCTACGCAGTGTCGTAAATGCGATCCTATACTCACCATCGGAGTCCACCATCAGGTAGGTGACATCATCAGTCTCCAAGACCTCCATAAGCTCTTTCAAATACGTCCAAGCACGATGGTTCTATGCGGTGCTGCCAATGAGATTCTTTACCCACCCTCGGAGTCCACCATCAAGTACGAGACTAGAGTCTCGTAGATGACGTATCACAGTAAAATAGATAAAGCGATAAAAAAATAAACATCATTAATTTAATATCATAGGTATCAATAATACATAGTAATATGTACCTAGCTAAGGAGGGAGGCACTTAAAGCATCACTTTAAGTTTATTCATAAAATATAATATTTAATATCTAATAAAGGTTCAAACAACGAAACGAAACTAACTACTTGAAATATATTTACTAACTTATTTTCTATTCTTATTTTACTACGTTTTTTTAACTGTACTATTTACAAAATGTTCTCATTCAGAAATCTTTAAAAACGTCAGTCAACCTTTGAATTTATATAATAACCTGCGAAACAAGTCTTGCTAAAGTCGTCGTGACACTGACGTAGGACGTATCAATCGAGTCCCGAGTTTGCGTCAAAGGCTTTACCCCGTGCTTTCTGCGAAGTTTCGGTTTGTTATTTATTATTTTACAAGAAATTAGAGAAAATAATCAATACAATTTGTTAAATACATTATAACGTATTTTTCTGTACAAAATTCATGTCGATCAATTCAGCCGTTACAGGGAAAATTTTCAATTTACGTTGAAAACCACAATGTACAAGGCTCAATTCAAGTTCAAGCAATAAAACAGCCTAAAATCTTCATATACCTACCTACTCAAGGAGAGATCTAGGCATGAATATCATTCTATAATAAACTAGCTGATGCCCTGTCAAATTATATACTAAAACCTTCCTCGATAACCACTCTCTCTATCCACTTGTGAAAACAGCATGAAAATCGGAGCAATAGTTTTTGAGTTTAGCGCGAACAGACAGACAGACGCGACGGAGGACTTTGTTTTATAATATGTAGTGATGATAGTAATAAATAATAGAGCCTTAGTGTGACAGATCTAAAAGGAATTATGTACTTAAAAACCATCATAGAAGTCAGACCACATAAATATGGCAAGTCGGAATCCGTCACTCAAATGTAGTTAGATTATATAAGTCATTTGATATGTACGCGTAGCGCCTAGTTGGCACGACACACGGTCGGTCAGGCGTCATGCCATAGGGACACGATCACACGAAACGCGAAGGCAAAAAAAAAACAAAGTTTCAGCGATCACTCGGCAAATGTCACAAGTTCGTAATATTTAAAGCTTTATCACAACAGGAAATGATGATTACGCTAATAATACGCACATTGGTTTGCGAATATAATGAGTTTGTGACGAAGCAGGATTTTGTGAAGGAAATTGCGCTCATTACACAGGTTGACATCTTATTATTTTTTTGGTGTTATAATTTTGATGGAAACTAATGTAAGTACATTTAAAAACGTTATTTTAATTACCCTGTACCTATTATTATAATGAAGCATCTGCTTTAAATAGAAGACAGATTTAATCCTTAAGCGATCGAGACCTCCATATAATAAAAGAAGGGAAAAGGCATTGGTTCATAATTATCAATTCTCATACCGTCACCCTTGACGTTCGGAAACATGTTTAGAATGTATAATACTAACGCAAACGTAAGCGCCACGCGCACGAGTGTCGAACATTTCGTCGCGCTCGCAGACGACTCTACTAAGGCTTCCACGACGAAACTTCATATAAGATCTTAACAAGTTGTGCAAATCTTGCTTGAAACTCATTCCTCACTTTTTAATTAGCAATTCCAGATTCAGCAAAACACAAACACCAGTCTTCATAATCAAGTTCCAGCACGTTTCAATAAGAATTTCCAGGAAAAGTAACTAGCAAGCGGAGCATTTGAAACAACTTACGTGTTATAAACTTGAGTCTTAGCAAAAGTTTCAATGAGTGAAACCTTGACAGTCGTCCGGAGTCACGGCCAGGCGCGCTGCTCAATAGAAATCGCTGTTGTGTAACTGATATTAAACATTTATGTATTATTTCGTTCGTGAAATTAGTCTAGACTACATTTTAGACGCGGCTTCTTTGTGGCTGCCATAGAAACTTCCTACTTTAAATTCTCCAAACATTTCTGAGTTTTCTCATGCAACTCCGTATTTTCGGTAGCTAGCTAAATATAGCTATAGCGATCGAGGGAACGCGAACGTTGCCATGACAGTCGTAACGATGTCAAGGTATTTCAATTTCCTTTTACCGTATTTTCCTGACATATTTTTCAAGAATTTTTGGGTTAAAAAAATCTTATCTTATTTAATGCAAAAAGTAAGTCGGGCTTCGAAAAATCGATACATCACTAACATATTATAAAACAAAGTGCTCCGCCACGTGTCTGTCTGTTCGTTCGCGATAAACTGAAAATCTACTGCACCGATATTCATGTTGTTTTCACCAATGGATTGAGTGGTTCTCGAAATATTTTAGTATATAATACACCGACATTCATACGGGCGAAGCCGCGGGCATCAGCTACTTTAAACTATAAGAGTAACATATACATACATTTTCTGTACCTATCATAATCTTTTGTGTAGAGATTGGTCGAGACTTTGGCTGAGGCTATGAGCAAATCAAATGTTCGATCTACATAAACCGGAGCAGCTGTGGGCGTGCTTCAGACAATGCAGTTATTATAATTATATCGTTCGAGTACCTGGCGAGTGGCGACTCACTGATGTCATAAATACCCGAGTCAAACAATATTATAATATTGTTCATATAACTGTCTCTCACACAAGGGTCAGATTTGTAAAGCGTATCGAGTGTCTTAAAAGCAGACTTCTAAGAAAGAAAAAAAGAGAGCAAACAAGATACGTGTTTTTTTTATAAAAAAAAAAACTAGTCCTTTTCGTTATAAGTATATTTATTTTGCATAATATAGAAACTAGATTTCCAGTATAAAATTATATACTTAATAATAGGTTTACGTTACGACTTACTCAAGTACTGGTCTGCCGATCATTTACAATGATATGCACCTACGTTACTTTAAATTCTTAGTTAACAACATTGTTGCGCGAGTTTGATTTTCGTTCAGAAGTGGCCTTTTTTAATGAAAACGACATAATTAATGCAACCGTTACAGTATTCATCATCATCTAGGGATCATTTATTATTATTTGTTTTAACCAGCAGTGTGTTTAGGAAGATTTTGGATTCATTGATGTGGCTTAGAAAATCGTGTTCATCTCCAAGGCATCGCCGTTGAATTCTTCTGAAATATCTAATTCACCTTCCTCGGGATATTCTGTTTTAACAATGACGGTTACACTTTCTGTACTCTCTAACGTACATTCTTCTGCCTCGTTTAATTGTAGCAATTCTGCGTTCGCAAATAACTTCGCTAGTTCTAACTTCATAAAGGTTTGCTGTCTTGCTGGAAACTTCTTGAATGTGGCAGAGTAACTTAGGAAGAGAAGGTCAGTGGCGTCAATTTCCTTATATTTTGCTATTGGATCTTGAACATTCATTCGAGAATCTTGATTAGATTGAAATGATGCGGGACTAACTTCCGCCATATTATAGGATCCCAACGGCGCTAGAGGCGGCGGAGAAGATGATGTTTCATACGTTAATTCATCCTGAACCTGTGATTCTCCTCCAGTTTTTCGCTTGTAATCATGAATATTATTAATACTTCTCCGGTTAACATTGTGATTATCTAAGAATTTCAAATTGTGTCTCCAAATGTAGTTAATGTCTTTTGTGCCATCAGAATTTTTTAAATTTCTCTTGTATTTAATATAACTATCTCTAACAGTCTTCCATTTAATTCTACAAATATGACCTGAAAAGATACGTTAAACATGAGAAAGAGTCTTTCTGGTGAGTGGTGTTGAGGATACAACAAGCTCAATAACTAAACCCTGACTAAGTACGAACATATCGAGTTCTGAGGAGTTTAGAAGTCATGCGGGAACAGATAAACATACATATTACTTATACGGGCTGAAGTCATAACCCTCCGCGGTAGAGTAAATAGACCGATAATAAAAGATAATACAATTCATTAACAAATTACATGTGAAATATTTAATCTTTCTTATAATTTATTTTAATTATTCGGTGTTGTTTGACAATCGCAGGTAGGGCAGCGGCGGTACAAAAAACCCACCCTCTCATAATAATTAATTGGATATAAAATGTGCACTTACTTGCTACACCCAATTCTTTGCCAATAGATTCCCATGTCGCAGTTTTGAGGCTAGGGTTCTTATATTCCTTATGGCTAATATCGTATATTAACTCGTGCTTTTTGACAAGTTCAATTAATCTTTCTATATTCATCATTTTTGGCGGGAAATCGTAATTATTGTAATGTAAACTCTCCGCACGACGCACGTACCCCACACTACGACGAGGTAACTGGACAGCTCAGGCGCTCACGCTAGCGTCCCGCCCCGCTCCGCGTCGCGAGTCGCCACTAGCGCCAGCGGCCGCCTTCGTCGCATTCAACGCTTCGGGTAATATCGTCTAACGTTCGGTACAAAGCGACGTTGCCAGATCGCGCGATCGTCATGTAGGGACGATTTGCTTTGACGGCGGATATTATTCGTTGCAGTCTGTTGTAGGTACGGTCATAGTATTTTATTTATGTAGTTCACTTTCACTCAACCTTGTCGTTTATTATTAAACTGTGTAAATGCAGGTTATTTTAAAACTTCGATGTATTATTTCGTATGCTAGGTTTGATTGTTTATTGATATGATCTGTTAGGTACAATATTTTCTGAGTTAGTGCGATAGTTTGAGTTAGGTACCTAACCTAACCTTACCTATTATTAAACAGTGACGTTTATATTTTATAGGACCTGTACTGAGATAGAAAACCACACACATAACATCACTTTTAGATATGGACGAAATTTATTCTGCCAACAAAATGCTGGTAACAGTTTCGTAGGTACTTTCAAAGTAAGGCAGCGCGCAGCGGGCGCCCATCCGCTGTCGGTTCGTAACATGCGAGCCAGCAACTCTTCAGTTTTCCTACGTAGCCGATTTTTGTGACGTAGTAGGTACCTACTTCATACGGAATGCGTCATAGGGCCCATCTGTACCCTCGCTTCGCGTCACGTGATTTACAATACCCTTTCATACACAGATAACTGTCAGACGCATTGTCTATGGACCTGTTTGACAGCGCGGCAGCGACAGCCAATCAGTAGTCCTTTCATTGTTAGTTTATATCTAAATTTGCACTAGTGACCCTTATAATCGTTAAAATAAGGTGTATAGTAAAATAAAATTGTGAAAGGACTTACTTTTGAGGGGATTTTTTTGTTGATCGTGCCTACAAATAAGGGCCTCAGGCTCAGGCTGGGGTCAATGTACCGTACGGGGTGAAAAATCTGCCTTGTGCTGTTTAAAAAGTAATCAGTGAACAAATCAATGTTTAGTAAATGTCACAGCAAATTGATTTCTATGTACTTAAGTAATTTTTAATCAAAATCAAATTATTGCTCAATATGATTCGAATTTTATACAGATAATGGGTAGATGTATGGGTACTGCCTACTAACAAGAACGGTTCAGCACCGTTCCAATTTCAGCGTAAAACGAATAAAATGAATGGTGGTTAATAATTCAACGGTAGATTTGTTGGCATCACACATCGGTCGACGAAAACCGTTGCCCGAACGGTTTTATTCTGATAAAATGGTAAATAGGTAGAATATACAGCACGTATTTTGGTAACTCCATGCGGTGCAAAAATCTGCGGAAATTATAAATTTAGCAAATCCACTATCAACGAAAATATTATTTCGTAATTTATTCAAAGCACAATACAACAACTGTAATTCATTTACAGTAGCTAAATGCCTAGCACCTCAAATTGACAATATTCTACGTTTGTATTTCGACTGAACACGATTTGACTGTATCTACAGTCAAGATAAATCATTGTTGTTCGTGTTCATATGTCGTGTGTAAGCACCTACCTATGTGAAATTAATAAAATATTTAATTCCGATCCATTCCATTCATTATTCTGTGTAATGTTAATGAACAAAAACTTACCGCAGGGTGCAGACTCGACAAAATTGACACGCAAAAAGTTTCTTTTTTATGTTAAGTTAAATCCAAGATGGCGATGGCACGTGCGATCATAATTATGTCGTCATGTCACGAAGGGTCAACGTACGAATATTTACCCTTAAACCAACATAGCTGGCCAGACATAGTGTGCTGTGTGGTGTTTACAAAATATGTGATAAAATGTTGTGTCGTAGGTAAGTACCTAGTTACATTTCAAATGCATCTATTTTAAGTGGTGACGAATGGAAAGCAGGACAATGAAAGGCTTGCCTTAAAGCCTGGCAGGCGCGTACAATTTATTCAACTTAAATTTTCGGCCTGCCTCGCTAATGTCAATTCACAACAAATTTTACTTTTATACAATGTATAACTTTTACTTTTGTTTGTATAACTATCCTCTGATCCTTTCTCCCAGTCTACCGCATCTGCCAGTTTTTTTTTGCAGAGATATCTGAGTCGCTTTATTTCCCAAAGATCCTACTAAAATGACGTACAGTTCGAACAAAAATTATCTTGGCAGGTCCGAACTTCGTGCAGAACGCTGCGCAGTAACATTTATTAGGAACCAAATGGTGACATGAGGTGAAGTTCGGGGGGCGGTAGTCTAGGCTAGAGATGCACCTTACATAAACACAATCAATCCTTTATACGATCAAATATCGTAATCGAATAGTTTTATTTGGAATACGTTATTATTAGTGTTTAGAAGATATGTAAGTGAATACATTAACTAATAAAGTGAATTTAATCATTAATAATTGAGTTTTCGTCTTTATTACATAAAAAATGTATAGTAACATTATGTTTTCTCTGTTAAAAGACATGATTTACTTATATTTTAGAAATCTATTACAGACTTCTTGAATAACGAATGTTTACGAATATTTCAAACCTCAATATAAAATTGAATAGAAACATCTTTTTATTACTTAATTTCAATCGATTCGAAGAATAATCGATTAAACGACACCCATTGCACATGCACATGCACATCTCTTTTTGTTAACTTCGTGACCTTCGTGCAAGTTCGGCAATATTCGGTACGAGGTATTATATCTCAGTCACACGACAGCATTTGTTTAGTGTTTGTGTTGCTATCTCTGTCTTGAGCACATTCGATTAGAAAAGTTTTCGTTGTGTTTTTGTTTGTTGTTTTTAATATTACTGTTATTTTTTATTATTTGTTAGAAAAGTTAGTGGGCACTTATTTCGTCAAATATGCCACCAAAGTATAGTAGTGTTTTAAATCGCCAGGCGAGAAAAAATATTTACGATTTAACTCAGTATATGAAAGGGGAAAAAGAAAATGGAGTTAAAAATGTAGACTAGGTAGGTATCTAAAAGTGTTTTGATATTTATTTCATTTGTATTTTCTGACTGTATTAGGTATTTTCTGATCGTATATGTGTTTATCTGGCAATAACAGTTTTCTTCGCGAGTATACATGCGCAAAGTTCGCAGAGCCTATGTTCAGACCTGCCAAGATAATTTGATCGTACTGTACCTAGGTAATGTTTTTTTTTCAGCGTGTTCGATTTTTAAAAACTCCTAACCATAGAGTTAATTCAATAATCGAATTCCGCACAATTCACCGTTCCTGATTGGCAAATAAAAATAATTAAACAATATATTTTAATTTTATTACGACAAAATTAATGAACTTCCATTAGAAGTATTTATATGCTCGTATTAATTAATTTAACGCAGAAATGTGGCTAATGCAATGTACGGAAATGTGGCATAATTTGTGAATCAAAACAAAACATTATCATAGTGAATAGTGGTAGGTTATAATTATATAAACATGCTTTTTAATAACCGTATTGATTACATGCCATCTGGATTGTAATCATCGTAATAATACAAAATATTTTATTGCTTCGGAAATCGCCATAGAATATAATGTGTCATTGATAAGAAGGATCTTAACAAATTCGGTCTAACAGTTTTCAAAGAAAATCAATATTTAAACAATCGGGGAAATTAATAGTTTATCAAATTGACCCTAACCGTGGACAGTATTTTCGAATAAACTGGCAATTTAACGCAAAAGTCGATTTGCTTATAGGTTAAATGCTAGTAAAACAAATGTTGGTACATAAATACAAGATTTTTAATTTTAACCTTCCAAGGTCACTCATATCGATTTAATGGCGTGTGTCGTAGTAATAAGAAAAACGAATACTACTAACAACCGGTGATGACGTAACGAGCCATCTGCCATTTACGACGTCAGTTCATATTCGCCAACTAAATAAAATAAAGACATTAAAATATTGCGTGCCACTTTTTATTGCTACACCGTCATAATTGACAGCTGGTCGGAAACAATGGACGAACAACACCTAGGAACCCTTTTTTTTTTTTTTTTGGTGGGTGTAAAATCATCGAATAACCCCTCCCGCTCTTGGGCAGAGCGAAAGGGAGTGTCAGACTTCTACTGACTAAAAACCACCCATGTTCCTTCTTCGCCCTCTATGTCGAGGCCGCGATAACCAGAGGACTACCCGCGGCCCCGACAGGCGTCGGCCCTTTCGGGCCCCTCCCATGTTGCTGACATCTCTTTGAGGCGCGCGTGGAACACGAACGCGCCGTCGACACGGCACACCTAGGAACCCTTGTTCGTCAAATTAGCTTTCCAAGCAAATTGCATTAAATTAATCTTAAATAAGTATTTTATAACACGTACATAACGTACCCCATATGTACAAAACTTCAGAAAAAAAAAATATAATTATGTTCATGTTGTTTTGTCTGTGAATTTATTTATTTTTAAATACAGGCTGTCTGGCCCAACGTCCAGCCAGACGCAAAAAAATAAAACAAACAAAAATGTTTCTGAATTTTACTTCGTTAGTTAAACTTTTTTCTGTTTTCTATTTGATCAACATGTATGACGTGAAGGTCTACGAAAAATATAAGTAATGTAGAACAGGCTTGTTACTCCTTCAATAAAACTTTCATAGCGTTCATCAAGGATCTTGGGATGGGAATCTTCAGGATTTAATGATCTGGAATAAAAAAAGGATCGGGATAAGGACATGACATAAGGATATGCACAAACGTTTTGGCATGCCGCTAAAACGGCAGCATGTCCGGATTTGTTTTCAAGGTCAACTCACGTAATGACTCGATGGTAATAGGGTATTTCACCAAAAAAGTCTAATTAGTCCGTCTGTTAGATTATCGAAAAATATTGGATAAGTAAAAAATTACGAAAATAAAACGTGTCAAAGATCATGAGTGGGGGTTTTTGACGTCACTTTGTGGGTAAAAAAGTACTAAGCTTGTGACGTCACATGACTTGACACGACTTTTCGAAACACTATCGTTTTCATCTTTTTCTACGTGAAAAAAAGAAAAAATACGTGTCCATTATTTTTTGGAAATCTATCCGACGAACTAATCAGATTTTTTTGGTAAAATACCCCATTTACGAACCAACTGGGTTGAAGGGCTAATCATAACGAATTCCGTTATTAAAGAGTATCCAATAATGAGTAAGGAGTCGAGACTACGACGCGGCATATTATGGGTGCGGTACCTGTGTCGCAAGTTCTCAAGTCTGCAACAATGCCAGTCCGGCTCAACGGCTCAACACCGGTTTTACAGTTCTTTCCAATACCTGCCTAGCAGTAAAACTGAGATGAACAGATGAACCAACCAACGAGAACATTATTGTTTCATTGAAATTCAATATGGCATGCCAGTTAACTCCGCAAGTCAACCGTTATTAATCTGCCAGTACAGTAATGATTAACACAAAGAATTTTCTAGACGCCAATAAAAAGTCACGTATCTCCGATTATTCAGCTATTCTGATCTTTTCGTTTAAAATAACGTATTCAAAGGAATACCATTAACCGTACTTACACGTGGAGATAATTATGAAAATGGACCCAATTTTCAACAGAGCAAAATTGAACGGAACCAATTTTCGTGCGATTCGTATTAACGTCATACATGTAGGTGAATAAAGTAGTTGTTATATATAAGTATATGTTTCTGAATACATTTACAGTGGTATATTTTGTGAACAACAGAAAATTCCTGGTATAAAGAAAACCATCTTTACATCGTCCTACAGGAAAAAAATATGTCCCTGACATGAAACGGTCTTACTTTTACATATTAAGGATAATGACTGTGGTGCCTGTGGGCTCCAGTCTTATATCAAAACATGCAGTCTTAGGTCCTATCTACAACTATGTACCTGTGCATTGGCTGTGTCCGTTGCGAGTACTGCGCCATGTTTCTTGTTGCACAGCAGGCATGGCTAGGCGGCGCGCATGCCGCGGCAGGCGCGGCTCGCTAGCTACGCGCCATGCCGGCGCTACCTCGCACAACACACACAAACACGGATGCACACACACCACTGCACACGAGCGACGACACTGCACCGATAACCTGCCGACAAAACATTCAGTTAAAACAGAAAATCAAAAAAAACATCCTCATCATCATTTCAGAAGAAAGACGTCCACAGCTGGACATCGACCTCCCCCTAATGTCACCACATTGACCGGTGCCTTGCGTCTCGCCTCCAGCGTATCCCCGCTGCCTTGATCAGGTCATAGGTCCATCTATGAGGGGCCTTCCAACGCAACGCAAAAATTATTTTGCATGTCGAGAAACTAAGTTCTTTTCAGTCCCATTTATGATGCAGGGGGTTATCTAAAAGCGTCCCAGCATAGTTCAATATCGAATTACACGAAAAGCAACATTTAGAAGGTAGACAAATTATTGAAACGGAATTTTCATCCTAAAAGCCTATTACAGGACCGATTATAATACACGGCGTGACTTGAAGCCTTCCAACACAGTACCCAACTACATAATACGCTAGACTGATATATCTTCATTAAATCTTCATTTCAGAAGATCATCATCTGCCTAGCTTCTTCCCAACCGTGTTGGGGTCGGCTTCTAGTCTAACCGGATGCAGCTGAATACCAGTATTTTTTTACATGAAGCGACCGCCTATCAGTTCTCCACAACGCAGTTAGTACTGGGAAATACGATACCCATTGGTAAGACTGATTGTCAGACTTTCAGAGGTCACTAACTAAGTTTAACGAATGTCAAAGATTTTTTTTGGTACTCAAGGGACTGGTTTTTAGTAAGGTTACATAAAGTTACATAATAGCAAGGTCCTAACATACATATATCCATAAAAATAAATCAAATTGAATTGCCTGTTTGAAATATCAAAATAATAGCTTTCAATTGAATGCATTATGAAAGTATACAGAGTAGTAAAAAAATAAACACATTTGGGGGGTATGAGGAACAGGGTGTAAAGTTCCTCATCCCCCATGGAAAAGGAAGGATCCTCCGCGGATAGCGCGCTGCAGGATTTGCCAATTAGTTCGCATGTGGTGAGATAGATGCCGCTGTCCCCACACCACTCCCCTCCGAGGTAGGAGGTCGATAGCAGGCTGTTTTGATGCTTGCCGGGTCAGCATAGTTAACGGTGATTTGGAACTGTCTGCGGTGATGCCCCATGTGGCTAGCCGCTGCGTCGACCAAGAGAAAAGTGCGTCTCTGCTTGCTGACCGGCCGAAGTGCAGTGTGCTGTGCCAAGGTCGCTGATGAGGCTGAGGGTGATGATCAGGTATGCGCTTCCGCTGTATGGTGGTGGTCAGGATACCCTATGAAGCCGTGGTTGCTCACTGGCGGTATGACTCGCTGCTAGAAGGCTTGACGAAGTGATAATGAAGTAGCTGTACGAAGGCTGCGCTGACGTTCTTGCTCGGGGTCACCAGTTTGGGGGGTTTGAGGAACAGGGTGTAAAGTTCCTCATCTCCCATAGAAAATGGAGGATCCTCTCCTTGTGTCTGGTGGGCTTACTGCCTGGCATAAATGTAAGTCGGGATTTTCTATATAGGCTTATGTCGCGGATGGCTTTGATAGCGCGATGCAGGATTTGCCAATTAGTTCGCATGACTGTTTATATTATTTTTATGTGTGTATTAGTATTAATATAAGTATAGCACAATATCCTCAATGTTATAATACTGAGGCTATAATATTCCATAAGTAAGGAAGTCACAAGTAATGTTCACAAATTGACATCCAGAATTATTTGTATTTTATTCAATTACTTAATAATTATTGCAGCCAACCCTAAACATCTACCTATGTAAACAATAATTATTTGAAGATCACCACGAAATAAAATTGGGAATCAAACGAGCTTACCATAATTATTGTTTACATAGGTAGTAATTCCCTTACGACGAAAAAATATTTTTAAAATATTGCAACATTTGCATCGTCCTTTCCCGTTTGACACACGAAACGTCACCTATGTAAACAAACGGGAAAGGACGATGCAAATGTTGCAATATTTAAAAAATACTTTTTAATTTTTTTATCTAAAAATCGCGGTGTTAATACGTCGTAAGGGAATATGTGTAGATATTGTTTTTTTTTTTGGTTATTTTGTAGCCTACCACAATGTTGTCTTTTTTTACCCTAAGGTTGACTGGTAGAGAATGCCTTGTGGCATTAAGTCCGCCTATGTACCACTATTGTGCATAAAGTTTAAATAAATAAGAAAAAATTTTAACAAAATCCGATTCAAACGGCTTATCTCCGAAACGGCTTAATCGCTTTTGACTGGACTTTTACTGACAGATACTGTCATAAGGCGTAACTTAAGGTTATTTTATTTAAAAAATAGTTATGGTAGGTATAGTGGAACAATTTTTTTTTAACAAAATTCGGTTCAAACAGCTTATCTCTGAAACGGCTGAATCGATTTGGACGGAACTTATTGGCAAAAAGCTAATGTCATAAGGCATAACTGAGGGTACCTTTATTATCCCGTAGGGACTGCGGGTTGTTCGAAAGAGATACCGCGACCTTGACACAAAGGGCTAAGAAGGAACATGAGTGGTTTTAGACAGCAGAAGTCTAACAATCTCTAGAGCGGGAGGAGTAGGTTCAGTGCCAAAAAATAAAACTTGAAATTGTTAAAAAATCTTTTCAAACAGCTTATCTCCGATCGGTTAAATCTATTTTAGCGCAACTTTTACTAGCAGATAGCTCACGTTAGGCGTAACTTAGACAAGTAGTCGTTATTTTAGTATAAATAATTAGGCACAAATACAGGCTAATACGGGATTTCAATTCTATAAAAGATTTCCTTTATTGCAGAAAAGTTACAACGTGTCTGTCTACTGATTACTCCAGACGGTAGCATAGCAGTGACGAAGCGTCAACAATACAAAAAGGCAAGCCGAAGAAAAAAAATGGGTTTTTTTATTTTAATATTTATATTTAGATTTTTTTTCTGTTTGTTTTAACCTCATTTTCGATATTAGCGACTCCTAAAACCACGAAATGGACACTCATGTCGAATAATCCAAAAAAAATTCGTCGATGCCATATGGAATTTGAATTTTTGAGGAGTTCGTAATCAGCTCACCTAGATAACCCGAAAGAATAAAATTATGTATCCGCATAATATTTTGTTTAAGAATTATTTTCCTACTCCTAACCGTTAAGGAGTTATACCTTTCATCATCAGCTCATCAACATGAGGTGATGACTAACAGTTGTTTTCTTTGTTGACATGAAACATTTTGGCTTTTTGTAATATTTTTAATTCAACGAAGTATTAAATATTTTTACTAAAGTAGACACTACGTCGAGTGTGATTTTCCCGAAGGGCAATCGTAGACGTAGTGTCTCTGGATAGAAGTCTAGCGCTAAAAGCCTGGCTGTTTAAAAAAACTATTATTGAAGATTTTCCTGCCTTTCCGCTCAGATGACACATACCAAATTGGTTTGATATTTTTAGAAGACACCTGAATGTCGAAGTCGAAACGCTTCCAAATTCCAACAATCGGGTTTCTAAGAAAAAGCCTTAAAAAACTGGTATTTTGTTTTTCCAGTGCATTCAAGGCATGGGAATTTGAGGATCCGAATTTTGGGCGTACTCCGGAAGGGATTCAGGATGTGTGCATATCTTTACAGAATGGGTACATATCTTTTCTTATAAATTGTAGCGTTTGTTCATGTGCGCAGGTGGGGAGAGAATAGATAGGACGTAGTTGGCGCGAGTATTTTTAGTGTTAGAACCACTTTATAATATAACGGTCAAATAACTGTAGTCTTCTAAAGTTAGATAGACAAGACCACAACGTTTCCTCATGCCATGACTGAAACAATTAAAAATCCTTAATTTGGGAACTAATAAAATACAGATGATGATGATGATGAGATGTAGGTGGGTAGTCCAAAACCAAAATATTTACGTAAGTATACACTGTATGATGCACTGTACTGTGTGATTTTTGATTGAGCATCCTCCTAGCTAGTATACTAGGGGGATAATCAATCAAAAATCTAATTAGATCTCATAATCAGGCCTGGAATCCCCAAAGGATTAGGTAGAGGAGAACTCATTAGTTCGCTCACATTTCGCCATGTATAAGTCTCATGTAATAGGGGGCGAGCCTATTGACATCAACCGGGCGATATCGACCCTGGCTGGACTTCATGCACAGCAGTAGCTTGCGACCACTAGACCAACGAGGCAGTTCAATAGAGAATATAGAAAAGACCGATTAGGTCTCACTCTGTTATAATAGGGTATTTCACTAAAAATATCTACAGATAGATTTCCATAAAATAATGGACACGTCTTTTTTCACATAAACAAAAGATGAAGACGATACAGTGCTTCGAAAAGTCGTGTCAAGTTGTGTGACGTCACAAGGTTAGTACTTTTTTACCCACAAAGTGACGTCACAAGCCCCCACTCATGATCTTTGACACGTTTTATTTTCGTAATTTTTTATTAATTTGATAAAACAAAAAAAACACTTACTTTTCCAATATTTTTCGCTAATCCAACAGACGAACTAATTAGATTTTTTTGGTGAAATACCCTATTCAACAACTATTCTCAAAGACGTGAGTCACATGAAGAAAACATGGCTATGCATTGCATTGCAGCGACACTGACATTCCACAAGGCGACACTTTGGCAGTCCAATTACACAAACCAGTGGTGTCGCATGTCCAGTTGTCCACGTGTTTGCAAGCCATTTAGCTGCTGTCGGGTCTCTGTCGCCCATTACACAGAAAGGTGAGCGTGTTTTATACTAATGCTTGTCTGAGAACGTACCATCGGGTATATGCAATTATAACCGAGGTCATTACGATTGCGACTGTCCCGTGGGATTAATCATGGGGATTGTTTCCGGATGATACCGTAATCAAAACAAAATTCAGTTACGATTACGAGACCTTTATGTTTATCTTATGATAGCCATACTGTGTTCTAGAACGGAGTTCCTTTAAATTACAAGTTAACGTTCTGGTTTTTTGTGGGCTAGACCAAGAAATGTGTGACAATGAAATACGGCAACAAAAACCGACATCTTTTTGTAGTCATATTTGAGGCACTTCCCAATCACCTAGGAAACTAAAACTTTTTTGAATCGATTCAGCTTGCTGTCAATTTTAAGAAAATCCAAAAATATTTTATGATTTTAACGTTACCTAAATGTTCTTTTTAACCGGGTAGATAAGACACCTCTCTATTATTCTTTCGTCTTTACGGTGCGGCCATAAAACCTCTATTTTATTTGCCCAGAAACTTCGGCTACACGTCCAAGGTTCTAACTAAACACTTTGTCACGTTTAGTCGATCGCTGAGTCTGTTAGTCTGTCTTACTCTTAAAACAAAATTACCGAAAGTCTGACAAAATGGACCAAAGAGAACGACTACAGAAACGTTTATAAAATCCAATCCAAATGAATCAAATAACGAAGGGGTAAACAGTTACAGCGAACCAATATTGCATATCGCTACCCTGATATAAAATATAGGTCTTTCAGATGGAAACTAGGTCACGCGATAGCCCCGACCAACTTTATTTTTATTCGTAACCAGATAATTGGGGAAATGGATCACGTATAGACACGCTCGTTTCCCTTTATGGGGTAGACGGTTCTAAGGTTATGATTACGGAGTTACAGAATTGGTAATTTGGATAAGTGAGTTTTTAGGTCTACTCAATTCTCTTGAGATGTCTCCAAGAAGTAGATAGACACAGACAAATGGTAGAAGTGACTCTCTAGAGATTCTTTGGATGAAACACTGGGATCACTGGGATCTGGGTCTTAGTAAAAAGGTCCTGTAGTAATTGTAGTTTTAGCCCAAGGCACGTTCCTCTGATTTTGGGGATTTATGTACGAATTGTATAATTATCACTTGCTTTGGTTAAGGAAACCAGCATGGCTGAGCGATATTTCTCGAATTTCAGCCAATTTACATACAAACTTAATGAATTACACACCTTAACCTTCCTTATAATCACTCTGTCAATCGTTGAAAACCGTATGAGAATCTGCTCGCTAGTTTCTGAGTTTATTGCGTTCAAAAAGAGAGACGGCGCGTGGCGTAGGGACTTAGTCTGTAAAAACGTGTGTTAATATACTAGATCCAATCAAAATGTCTGTTCATTGAGGAGAGCATGGCATGAGGTCCTGGGTTAAATTACCAGGTCTGTCAAAGAGTTGTTGAGTGTTTCGAACAGGATTTTCTCAGTAACAGCCACGGAGTCTGAATTTGTGCCATATGACAATTTTAGGCTTGCCTCCTTTTACCAACTGTCGAAAATTGGGTACACTATTAAGCCCACCAATACCTAATCCAACGGGGATTACAGGCGTGGTGTTATTTATCGTACCGTACCTCCAAAGCTGGGTCAACCATAACATAGTTATCAGAAACGGTCGTAACCGTATTTCGCAACCACTGTGCTTGGCAATCGCCCATAGGTAAACGTATTACGTATATTTTCATAACATTTTTAGTGGTCATGCAGGGTATAGGTACCTATAACAACTATTTCATTAATACCGTGAGTCTTATTATGCGGTTATTTGCGCCTTTATATTATCAGGGGGGTAGCGGTAGGGGAGTTTCTGGGACATGGGGGATTAACAATTCATTACAGACAGTACTGCAGTGCAACGTTTGTTAATGTTGCATTGAAGCTGGACACCATTATATTCCGTATATTAACATTAAATAAAAGATGGCTGAATGGTTATAGAGGGGGCTATAATCATAAATGTACCTACAGACTTTGAATTCAACGCGTATACTGAATGGCTCATCTCCGTCTTTGAAAATGGTCGAAAATATTACTTGCGACATATAGGGCTAGGAAGGAACATGGGTGGTTTTTAGTCAGTAGAAGTCTGACACTCCCTTTCGCTGCCCAAGAGCGGGAGGGGTTATTTGATGATTTTCCACCCGCTAAAAAAAAAGGGGGGAACTTGGAACAAAAAATGTAGTTTGGGAAACTAGTAACTGGTAGACGGATTTAAAATTACTGCGCAATACGGTAGATACCTAACTACCTACGTAGAATGTTATGTAGGTGTTGCTATCGGTATTATTTACATATAGGTACAACATAAAGTGTACCTACGTGCAATTTTTAGTCACATGTTACCCATCGACAAAAATTATGCGAGTAGGTACCTAGGTATGTTCAGATTGCATACCTACAATGAGTTTTCATTAAATACCTACTCGTTTTTTTTTTTTTTATTTCCTTCGCCCTTCATGGGCAGATACCTACTCGTATTACCTGCGACATTACGTAAAAAATATAAATTTGTCTATGGAATTTTGAATGTCAAAGTTTTGCAGGTTGGCAGTTTATGGTGCATTATATTCTTAAATTCGTTATGTTCTTCCGTTTTGCAGTGTTAAAAGTACATGGCAGCCAGTATCGATTTTGGAACGTCCAGAAATAGTTTTACGAACATCAACAGTATTACGATAGCATTGTGAGTGGGAGCTAACACCCTTCGCCATGACGATTATTTTGGTTGATTAGTGTATACTTATTAGGTAACCTAGATCTCATCCATGTTCTGTGTATGATGAGAATTCAATATGTTGGTCTCGTTCGTATAGGGTTGCCATCCGTCCGGGTTTCCCCGGATTTGTCCTAGTTTAGAGGGCGTCCGGGGAGCGTCCGGGCGGGGTTTCATGTGCAGTCCGGGTTTTAAAAAATGAAGTCTTGGGCCACCCGCGACACACGAACTGTACCTGCACGCCGCGATCAACCGACGACGAACCGACTCACTAAAAAATTTTGACTGATGAAGTGATGACATCCGGGTTTAGGGCTCTAAAATCTGGGGTTTTCTTGATTGGATCTTGTCCTGGTTGTCAAATTTTTGACTTAGGTATATGAAGTTGAGGATATCGACGTGTAACGTGGCAATTGAAGAAACATTTCCTATTCACTTGCAAGTAGTCACAGGTTCTTCCTTTATCCTGTGGGTAGTGTATAAACCTGGTTTCAGAGTTTTTATGCTGCCCAATGGGCACAGATTATGGGCCTCTGACTTCGCGTGGCATACCATCGAGAAATACCTTTCTCACAGGTAATCGTCCGCTTCACATAAAAAGTAAAGGATTTTATACCTATAATAAAGGTAAAATAGGTACCTATTTAATTCTAAAGAGGTAGGTAGGTTAGGTAGACTTCGCACACAAGACTTCGCTAGCCTAGCGTGGTGAATGCGGTGATTGCCTATTCTATAGGTTATGTCTGTGTCTAAGTACTGTGATAGGCATTGTGTCGACGTTATAGGTATTATTAGTACCTACTGCTATGCGGATGGGTGACCGACAGTCAGGCGAGGTCGCGATACGAGTAGGTATATCGTACCTATCAGGCGACGATAAGTCGTCTTTACTTGATATTCATAAGATAGCACCTTTAGCCACGTCACTTTTTATAAGAATTCTATAGGTACCTACTTACACAAGTCTCGCATGCACAAAGAAGAAAGGGGTTTTTTTGAGCCACCGAACACTATCTCACAGTAATTTACGAATGAACGAAAATAACCTGACGTCATGATCTTGACAAACACGGGCTGTTTTATGAGTGGGAGTGTTGTGTTTAGAAACTACTTTTCTTAACCTATTTTCGTGTTAGACACTTTCTTTGTTTTCTTTTCACTATTTTCTTTTCCAATTAGCCAGTCATTTCAGTAGCGTAGTTCGAGAACTCAGTGCAGGTTTATATTAGGAACGGGCAAGTGCTAGCAGGTCGTTAGTCGGTTGGCGTTGGCGCCGCGAATCTGCGAGCCCTGAACCGATATAGGCCTACTCAGCGGTCGAGGCTGGCCGTTCACACCACAACCCAATTACACACGCACCACTGATCTACACATGGTGCTGGTGTCGGATGCACAGCTATTTTAATGTTTGGCCAAAGGGCATTCCAAGATAAAAATAACGATACGCGACCACCGGCGGCTGTTGCCACCACTTATCTTGAGCTTATCATGGCTTACATAAGCTGGTGCCAGCACTTGCACCACGCTGTGCCCCACGCATTTATGTAACTACACTTTACAAGAGTAAAACTGACGCGCCGTGGTCATTTGCGCAGTTACCTAGAAACTTGATTTCGACGACGGAATAGTAAAAGTAGGGGAACTATTGAGATAGTTTTCAACTAACTTTGACACGTCTAACGGTCAATGTACATGAATCCTAAGCCTTCCATTACAAAAATTATGTTCTAGTACTCACCTTAGAGCCGAAAACAGACGTGTTAGCTCCCAACGGGACTTTGTTCACGGATTACAAGCACGGACACGCAACTCACACTCAATATCACAAGATAGAAACAAAACAGACGGTCACACACCACTCCCTACAATAATCTATGTAACACAGGACTTTTTACGTAAAATGACACGTTTAGAGTTTTCGAAAAGTCCATTGAACTGTTTCGGTTGAAATTTACGTCCAGCGAAATTATAGGTACGGAATGGCAACGCTGCTCTATAGTCGACGTGTACTTCGCGCCGCGGCCGCTGCGCGGCGCTGCGGTCGGAGGGGGGCGGAGCCGAGCGGGACGCGGCGGGCGCGCGAGCGAGACGCCGCTACGCACCACCGCGACGACGCCACGTCGCAACAATATTTTTTTCACGGTGTACCTACGGGATTCTATGTCGAAACTGCAACTGTTTAGATGGCTAAGACATTAGCGGATGGTGGTGAGTGGAGTGGCGACTGGTGACCTTTTCAGCGTATCGCGTCACCGCGGGCGATAACGCGAGGTCGTCGGTCGAGCGCGCGACGTTGCCAACTCGCTGCGGCATTCGAGCCCACGTTTCCACGGATTACGAAAGTCGGCGAAATCCCCGTGGCCCTTTGATACTTGCCTAACGAACCTAGCCCTAGACACGCGAAGCCATGCGCTAACCTACATAGGTATGTATCTTTAGAGACAAGCAAACGGTCGGCGTTAAACAACACGCGACCACTTCGACTTAACATTGTAACTTCTATGCGAATGGTGCAAAATGAGAGTTATTACGATGGCTTACCCCCTATGGCGCCGTTCCAGGTTTCACAATTTTTGCGAAATAGGACACCCCAGGGAGGAATTAGGTAGCTCCAATGCAGCAGTCTGTGTTTAGTGAGGCGGGTTAGGTAGGCACCACATATACATATACATATACATTATAGTCCCTATCCTATGTGCTATTGCGCCGTACCTAGCCATTAACGTTACCGTGCCGTAGTAGGTACGTAGGTACAACCTACCTATATTTTAACTTAGAGATGTTTTAACAGCAGTTATCACGAAGAACTTTGTGTATGGAACGTGCTCGATTGGCTTTAAATCAGTTGGTAATATTTTATGAGCATAATGGTTGGATCTGGAGAGCTGTTAGCGAAGCGCACTCGACAATGTACTCATAGGTGGGAGGAAAGGTGGGGCACACTCTGCACACTGCACAAGAGCTCTAATAACGTAGGTGTTATCGAACACAGACACAGATGTTAATCATTGAATAGGTAGGTACCTACTGTTTTGTCGGTTCACTTACATCAGACATCTAGGTAGGTAAGTACGCTATGTTGTATCCAAATACCTACCTAATAGGTATCAGACAAAAGCAGATACAACTATACGAGTAGGTACCTATTGTAATAAAAAATGGGTAACTATTGTAATCGTTGAGATAACAAGAGAAATATGCAATAACAGATGACGTAATATAGTTGACAGATAAAAAAATATGATTTTTGTACTTACGATTACGATAGATTGAAAAATGTGAATTGAAAGCGTGCCGTAGATGTGAACTTAGGTAGGTAGAACCAATGGTAGAACACAAACAGTTTTCCTTGAAACATGGATACTTATGTTAGTTGTGCTATTTTTTTTCCTGATTATAACTTTCTGTGACTGTTAGCCAGCATCATCATCCAACTGCGGGTCCAGTTCATCCTGTCATCTGCAATGATTTCTGCTGCGACTTCATCTAGATGTGTTAAAGTTCCTTTTTTTTTTGGCTGGTGGAAAATCATCATCTCCCGCTTTTGGGCAGAGCGAAATGGAGTGTCAGACTTCTATTGACTAAAAACCACCCATATTCCTTCTTAGCCCTGTATGTCGAGGCCGCGGTATCTTGGTGAACAACTCGCAGCCCTCATATATGACTGTTCTGGGCCTGGTCTACAGCTTATTTTTACCTGACTGCAGCGAAGGCCAAAAGGAGGGTTATGTGTTTGGCGTGTAGGTATGTATGTATGTCCTTTTCTTTGTTCCCTCATAACTCCTAGACGGATGAAGGGATGTTAATAAAATGTACGTCATTAGATTCGTCTTAATGGCGCAAGTGTCACTGGCTACATTAAAATTAAAAAACAAAGAAATTTGCGGATTTTGGGGGCCATATCGCGGATTTCAAAAAAACAAAAAACCATTACCATCGAGTAATGGTTTATATGTATAAAAGAAATTCAAAGTCACAAAACCTATTAAACAAACACAAAAGTTCATCTGCTAAGAATTTTACGCGACCAACGAAAGAACAAACACAAAAGAACTAAAAAGTTGGAAATTAAAAAAAATTGTTAACAACTAAAAAACCCGACTGAAAAAACCGAAAAGCAACAAACAAGCACTATTTCAATTGAACAAAACTTAGAAGCAGGCAGGGGTTCATTTTATTTTAATATTAAATTATGAAATGAAAATAGAATGTACTGTCGTTACAATCTATATTTTTAGGACTGTAAGGTTGCTTATGAATTGCAGCTGTCACCGGTAAATTAACTTTAAAAGGACCGTTTTGCACACAGAGTCTACTCTACTACAATGTCTACAATGTGATGTCTATGGTTGATCTTTGGTTTAACGACTCAGCTGGTGCCAGGATTTCTGCGAAAGTCGTGTGTGGTCTGCTCCTCACACGAGAATAGCCATCCTCACACTTTTAGTGTCAGCGTTGCCACGGTAATTATTACCGTGGCGTTGCTGTCTTGCACACTGAAATACCGTACTGAAATAAAACGCCACAACGAACAGTGTGTATTAGAAAGTAAATAAGTAATTACAAAACTAGCTTGATTGGGACAAATTAAAACTTATTTTCTTCTTCGTTGTTTTTAGGGACCTGTCAATCTCGTCATAAACTAAAATAAAATGGCTGACCCACTGGCCATTTTTGACTGAACTACACACTCAGTTTTTTTAACTGCGTACTTACTAAGTATAAGTATTTTTAAGTATCCGCGATATGGCCCCCAAAATCCGCAAATTTCTTTGTTTTTTTTTTAATTTTAATGTAGCCAGTGACACTTGCGCCATTAAGACGAATCTAATGACGTATATTTTATTAAAATCCCTTCATCCGTCTAGGAGTTATGAGGGAACAAAGGAAAGGACATACATACATACCTACACGCCAAACACATAACCCTCCTTTTGGCCTTCGCTGCAATCGGGTAAAAAATAAATAGGAACTGATTTATTAATAACCTTATTCGGGCAGTTTCCCCTTACAACTTTAATAATCGAGTGCGACAAGACCGCGAAACTGAGCTTGCAGGGTATTACTATAGCCTTTCCCCACCGTAGGCGTCCGGTAGTTATGGCGGTGGCTTGACTTCGCTGTGATTGGCTTGCCAATAGTTGCTAGAGTGGCTTGGCTATGGTTGGCTAGAGTGGCTTGGCTATGGTTCGCTAGAGTGGCTTGGCTATGGTAGGCTGTGATTGGCTGACTATGAGTGGGCTATTGAAACAATAACTATATCTTTGAAAGACTTGTCAGTGGTAAGAACCAAGGAACAAAAGCCATAGCATAATGAGCATACTGTTTACTGTGATTTTGACAGTGATACTAAGGCGGAGGGTAAAATATCTGTGTTTCTTTATGTGACTAACAGAGTAATTGCTTAACACTTTTCATTCAATAATATTCAATGTGTTATTTACGTTTTGTCAAGCCGACAATTTTTTTAAAGATTTGTATTTGCATCAAAATATATTTTAAAGACTGCAAGTTTTTGGGGGCCGAATTTACGCCAAACTATGTTGCTAGCATACCTATTGTATTGTCAACAATTTGGTATAAACCGTTGTGCTAGAATAAAAATTTCTGAATTTTGAACTTTTATGTTTGAAATACTTAGGTAGTAGTACTACTACTTACTTTTATTTTTAATTGGAGCGTTCCATAATATGACAGAGGGTTCTCATTTAAATATATAAATTATAAATTAAGTAGAGCGCTGTCTGGGTGTAAGAGGGTATAGGTCATTTAATAAAACAAAAAAATATTATTATAAACGTTTACAATTATCTCGTCCGTTTTGATTTTTGAGTAGGGTAACCACGAGTCAAGACCGTACTGGATTTGACGGACATCCCGCGTTCTACCAGACAGTGACATTTAAACTGACGTTCGAATCGTTTTGATTTCCTTTTGGCATACATTCTGTCGTACCTTTTTTAGTAAAACACAAAATAATGAAATTGCGTCGGTTTTGCTGGCTAGTCAAGTTTATTAAAATGTAAAACTATTGTGTTAGACAGTGTTACTGCCGTACTCAGAGATATTTAATGATAACTTAAGCCGTCACTTAGTAAAGGTTTGACATATTTTTGTATGACAAAACTGTCAAAACCATTACTTACTAAGTGATGGCCTAAGTAATCATTAAAGTTCTCTGAGTGCGGCAGTTAGACTCAGTTGTTGTTTTAACAATAATGCAGAAAACAACAATGTATTGCTCAACGTTAAAAGATTTGTGACTTTTCAAATAAAATATAAAAAACCCCTTGCGTGACATGTTTAAAGAAATTGAGTTTCCCAAATCTGTTATGGGAGAATGAGAAAATCAAAAATAAAAAAATGTGCCAGATCGACTAGCGCCATCTATTGGCACAAACAACACGATTATTCTTCGTTACGAAATATTGCGTACCATTTCTACGACTGATATTAATTTTAATGTTGCAATAAAAACATATCTAATACAATTCAAACAACTTGGCTCGTATCCAGAGTGTCATGTCCGTATCTGTATGCAGAAATAAATAAGATTGTGCTATCTGTTTGTGATCTCAGTACGGCTTGTGTTAAAGATCAAAAACTAGATAGTGTTTGTAATTATTTTATCGGCTGCCTCGAATGGTCTAACTTGTCGACAAGCTGACGACTGATGGAGTTGCTTTTAGCCATTAGCGATGAACTAGCTTATACGTAGGAAAGTTAACTGGTAAACTACATTTAAAACAGAACAACAGAAAACGAACAAAACATGAGAAAGTTTAGAAGCCTCCTATCATCAGTTGAAATCAGGAACCTGCTTTATCTAAACTCTCAAAAACCAGTTTAACGTAGGCAGAACTTCACGTTCTAACAGAGCTAGCCTTATTTAAAATCTTCCTCTTATCTAAAATACTTGTTAACTAAACAGAACGCGGGAAAAGTCAAAGCAAAAGCCAGCATGTCGTAATTATATTACTCCTTTGTTTACTTTTGACCAAGAGAGAGACATCGGTGGCTTGTATGACTTGTATCTTATATTACTACTAATAACAAAATATATCGTAGTCAATGTCCGACCTCAAAAATGACAACATGAAAGGCCACATCGCGCTTAGTTAAGCACCAACCTCTCGCGCGATGCTACGTTTCAGGGATGTAACGGAGGTAGTTTTACCGGAACCGAAGTCGGAGTCGGAGTTTTTAAATTTGATTTATCGGAGTCGGAATCGGAGTCGGAGGCAGGGTCAGAAGTGGTGGCATGAGAAAGAATTTTTATTTATGGACAAATAAACCTCCAAATATACCTCCCTTTCTTGAATACGTCTTCATACACAGTTTACACATACATGTCGCGCGGGGAATCTCGCCAACCCCCGCTACGTGCACTCAATCGTCAATTATTTTTTTACTTGTTGTTAATTTGTTACGCACACGACACGTTCATAGGTTACTAGAAATTTTCTTTTGATTTTTGCGGCTATCAATAAAAGTGATCTGTTTTTGTGTTGGACAATGAAACCAAAATCAAGTTGTATTTGGAACTACTTCATTGAAGTTAATTTAGATTCCGCAAAGTGTAAACTTCCGATTCCGACTCCGATAAATCAAATTTAAAAACTCCGACTCCGACTTCGGTTCCGATAAAACTACCTCCGTTACATCCCTGGTATGAACCTGTTCATAACAGTCGACACAGGCCGCCGTCGCCGCTATGTTATGTTTCGACCTCCGATTTAAAAGTGTCGGAGCCGAAGTCGGAACCGAAGGTGTAATAATAATCGGAAGTTCCGACTTAAAGGAACCGGAGTCGAAGCTCCGTAACATCCCTGCTACGTTTGTTCTTAATTTAAATCGTGTGTGTAAACCTGCGCGAAACATAAAGACAACAGGCATCCCGCTGTACGGTGTCATATTTTCTTTTCCTTTCTTTACGCGTAAAAGTAGTTATCTAATATTTTCGCCGTTTTGAAGCGCCGCCATGTTAGTTCATGACGTGTCTATATATAATACGATACGTCATTGATCGTAGTCGTATAAGTTAGGTGTGACCGTGTGAGGATAGGAGACGCCTCGCACTTTATTCTTTTTTTTATGCAGCCATAAAAAAACAAAGTCATGCCCAACGTCGGGTTACAAAAATACGGTCTGGAATACCACATTGTTGTGGACTAGTGGTTTTCAATGGGGAAGACAAATCAATCAATGAAAATCTAAATCTTACGAGCTACAAATCTATTTGGCTTGATTCAACCCTAATCGACTTTTGTGTGAAGTGTGAATGTCATAAAACTGTCATCACACACTCATCACTGTTGGTGATTTCGTCTTCTTGATTGCGTTCAACACTGTGATGTGACCTTTGAATCTTGTTCACAATAATACTTATGTCTCTATTGTATTCGTAGCAAGTTTTTCTATTGTCATCCCCGGGCCACACCCATTCATTGCCACCTCTGCCTCTCTACTAAGTTATCCACTTATCTCCAGTTCGCTTGTTTTTGGCATCCTCAACGATTACATTCTTGGCTCTTATGTCGGATTTCATGGTATTTTGTTCCTGCCAACTATCAAGGCTTTTGACTTTCTAGCCTAAATTATATATTTTCGAAGTACACAAGTCGACTTAAGTAACTATTCGGCTGTTTTGGAGAAATTAAAACGTAAAACGTAAATACATATTATAATGAGCAGACTGTTTGTTGCTGGAAAACTCATCTCTGCTTTCTATTTGCATAAATAATTACTAACAAGATCCGAACATCATGCTTATATAGTGGCATATTTCCATAGAAACTAACCACAAAGAATGTATGTTAAATATGTTAATTATTATATGTCTATGTTAAACCAGCATTCCTTTTAGTTCCACCCATACTTGTGTATATTTAAAAGTAAGCATGGCTTATAAACTTTTAACTGGTTGAAACTAGAAACTTCTGAACGTTATAAAGCATGTATAGTAACTGCAAGACCAATTAGGTGTACGGAAACGTTATCACATCTTCACGCTGAGTTGGATGCCGTGTCGTGTATTCAATAACATAATTATGTCAGCTATTTAAATACTTGTTTAACTAGTTTGAAGATATTTACAGTATTTTATAAGAGTTACAGAATTGTTTCAAAATCTAAATCAAAATATTTTTATTTCACATAGGCCTACATGGGCACTTATAAAACGTCGGTAAAAAGGAGCACGGTTCGGTGCGTTGGTCGATTCCTAAGGAGAAGAAACGGCAAGAAACTCCAAAGGTTACTCTTTTAATCTTTTAAAATCGTTTCGGTTAACAATAAGGTATATACACACATGACGACCATGCAGATTAATGTCTGAGATGGTCTTTTGAAGAAAGCACCACACAGATGTTTTGTATAAATAAGTAAGTTATTTGATAACGATTGAAGTTAGTTGAAATGCCAAAATGGTGCCATCAATTATTGGAATGACAGTTGAGTACTGTCAAGTAAAGAGGTTCTAAAAGGTCCAAGGCGCCATTTTAGCAGGACATTCTTTTCTGAACTTTGAAAGTGTAAGGAGATTTATTGTACAATACCTGTGTAAGTACAGTGAGTGAATTTTATAATAAACTTGTAAATTATATGCTGTAGCTATTTATTCTGTGCTAATTTTGATGTTCTGAACCCAGAAAATAAATCATGCTTTTATCTGTTCAAATAGAAGCTTTTATTTCCCTTTTGCTCTGGCTTGTCCTACACACATATACCACACATATATACAGGCCCGTGTGTGTTCATACAACGGACAAGCAGTTTTATTTATTCTTCAAGCAACCTGTTTATTTATTTTAGGTACCAGTTGTGGATTGTTGCCAGTATACTTTCAAACAGTGCATTTGATTCAACTTTATAGCTAAAAGGCTACTTTTCGCTTGGCCACGAATGCTGTTCTCTCTGGTACGTTTCCAACCATTTACTATTGTACCGAAGCTATAAGCATGCTTTTGCCAAGCCTAAACAAGTTCACTTATATCTTTTAATTGGTAATGGCAGCGGCTTAAACGCATATTTACGAAACGGTCTCATTAAAATAATGTTGCTCTTCATTCAGAACAGTTAATGAGCACTCGGTGTTACCTGTATCGATGAAAGGTGCAAAATCATAATTAACTAAGTTTTATTCTAAAACAATTCACGTGACAATCTACTAGCTGGTTTTCTCATTCTTTAACAAAGATCAACAGGGCACGAGGCACGAGCGTAAAAGTAGTACGTGTCGCCCGCGTTGGCGGGTGAAAATCAATGTAGCCCAAAGAAAATTGAGTTGGAGGGACGCTGAGGCCGTTTCAGTAATTACAGCTGCGAGTAGGACTTCCGCGAAGGTCGTCACCCCGGGCCGCCCCTACCCAGCGCTCCGCCACCCGCCCCGCATCGCCCTCTTTCACCCCCATACCACACTAGAATCACCAACATTCACGTATTACGTTAAGTAAGACTAACATGACACGTGGTTTTGCGTAGCGTAATTTAAAGTCTGAATTTTGAAGGCCTTATCAAGGGATTTGGTTGTGTTGTTATTGCAATTTTTGGTTATCAATATACCTACTGAAATATATTTAAAATTATACACATACTTAACTTATTCTGTTATCAATTCAAGCACGTTTCATACCATAACAACACTTTTGGAATTCCTGCGATAAAGACCTAAAAAGTCCGCAGAAAAACAGTAACATGGTTACATTACCCGAGCCCGGGTGTGGAAACTGGAAGGTGCTTTTATTTCTAAAATAAACAAACGAATAGCTGTCCTTTAGAATTTACGCAACACGTTCGTGATGGAGAACTTTTTAAAGTATTTTTTTTACATAAGTATCTTGGATACGTTCCCCAGAAAACGGGTGTCGCCTGTCGGTCGGTTTATAACGGTGTATTTCCGAAACCAGGTAGGTAGCAGTAGGAAGCATGTAATGTGCCTTCCTAACTGTTCGGCCTGCATCATTACATTTTTCATAGCACCGAACTATAGTACCTAACCTAACCATAAAAGCTAGCTTCGACCTTCTTTAACGGTACCTACATACAAAAAGTCTGTTAGGTACTAATCTTGGAATAAAATAAGCCAGCAGGTTCATTTCTATAGTTACCTACTCCATCCATACTGAAAATGACGACATCATACCGACCAAATTATTCAAGCAAGCGTGGAGAGCATAGACCTAAAACTAGCAGCGCGGGCGGGTGGAAACAGGTTGATTAAATAGGTAGCGAAGGGGATCACTGGGATGAAAAGGGGTAGAACATTCTCGACTCACTGAGGGGCGTTCTAGTATGATATGAAACGAAAATACAGCCCTTTTTAACATTTTTGTAACACTTTTAGGCTTTCAGTCGCCTTATTGCCAAATCTTTTGAAATACATTGAAAGAAATGCCTTTACAGACGAAATATCGCTGGAATGGAAACAAATAAACAAATTCCTGTTTTTTAAATGTTTAACGATTCAACGATACGGGAGAATTTTACCGTTCGTGTAAATGACATAATTAGATATATAATTATCGAGCCCTTTTATTTCATGTACCAACACGACACGCGTTTCATTGGGGAAAGTGAAATGTGTGCAACGTAGCGGGCGAAGGCAGGAGAGGCGTGTTCGAATTTCAAAGCACTGACAGGTGCGCCATTTTGGAAATAAATTCTGGTGGCGCCATGCCAGGAGTGAGCGCGGCGAACCGTAAAATTATTGAAAAAACTGTTTAATATACTTTCGCATTTAATCGTTACTAAAATAATCTTAGCAGAAAATCTTTCTCTTCATGCATTTATTTAAGTCGTTTTTTCGCTGCCTAATTTTGTGAGCAACGGCTAAATTCTGTCTAGAATTTTGCACATATTTGTAGGTTATTTAGTTGCTTGTTGAATAAAAGTTGAAAACATCAATCTATTCTGTTAGCTAGAATTAGAATAAATTAACTGAACTCAATTAACATAATTATTCGAGCTATTTCTCACTTTTAGAAATCATAAATTATTCGTAAATTGTATGCATCTACATCGGATAGATGATTAAGTTTTCTTTTATCAGACTTGTTATCAATTTTTCGCAGGACATGGTGTGGTGTAGTTTGGACTCTCTTTAGCTGTACCACACCCTGTCCTCTGCCTTCTATCCTAAGGTTCTATCACACAATAACACAATTTTGTTACCTATCCTTTAGAGGCAGATACAGAGGCACTTTATTGCTTTGCCTTTGTCTAGCAGCAGTCTGCGAACCGCGATAGACTGAGTTGATTCATCTTAATATCTTATTCTTCTTGAGTTTACAAAGAATACTGAATCGACAACGTGGACCGCATTCTTTTTCCTTTTTACTTCAAGGAGCCTTTTTAATTGATTATGTACTCTGCCTTCAGTACAGTCTACGTGAGCCTGTTATAAGATTGTAAGTCATCGCCCTGACGACTTCCACCTCCCTATGGCTTCGTGGGAAGACAGACAACTGACGCATCCGTTCTTCATCTCAACGTGTGGCTATTTTTATGTTCGCGTTAGATATTGTCCTTATAAAGCGCTCATTTTCTTTTCACAATCTATTTCAGGATGTTTTACATTAAAACCTGAGATTATCGAATCTGGAATCGACTGGAATTTGTGTGCAAACTACTGCATTAAAAGGCCGTAAATTCTTCAGTTGGTCATATCTTAGGAGAAGTTGAGCTGCCTTTCCATTTTCACGAAAACCGCCATCTTGTTTTTCAACGATATAAAAAAAAAACAAATACAAATGTTTTTACCAAGCACCCATTTGACAATGTCAATCAAGTACCAAAAGTCACGAACGATGCGCTATAAGTGACGTTATATACATATGTATTACCATGAGTAGAACATTATCGTTGCCTCGCGCCTAGAACAGCCATAGCGTGGCCATAGAGACACAGTACTGGGCACATATAGATAACGAAGCTATTTCATTACGTAATAATAATATTATGTTCCTGTCCTTGCTTCTTTTGCACGAATTTTACATCTGACAGCACCTTAATTCTACAACAACCAAGGAAAAGTATATTATTTCCTGACAACAGCCATATTGTACTCTACAGTAAAAGATCGCTGTCATTCTCACAGTTATACCCAATCGAGTCGAGAATCGAGTAAACCAAAGGAGTAAACTGTAAAAGAACTGTAGTTTAAAGATACTAGGAATACATAGACAACCAGGCCAGATCTAAACGTTATCTCTTATACTGTTAGTAGCCAGTCACATGCAGTAGTAACGCATACAGTTTATTGATTTCAGACTAGCTACACCGAGCAGTAGCCCATTTTAGTTGACTCCAGTTCCAACAAAGTACCTAACGGTAAAGTTCCGTTTATATTTTCCGATCAGAACATTGGTAGACAATTTAGGACTACTAGGTAGACTGGGCTGTAGATTTTACCTTTACTGTGGTAAATAGGACTAAGACACCATTGCAGCAGTCACGACAAAAAATAAGTATGGAAAACACATTTAGATTTTTGCATAAGAACTTACTAGTGCTATAGGTATTCGTGGTACTTATGGCTATTTCTATCAAAGAACTTTACTATGGTAATAATTGAAACCAAAAACATTCTCACCAAATGGTGATGCTGGCTAACGATAAAAAGCATGAGGCAAATCGACTGGGACCTACCACCACCAAGCTAGAGAATCTTGAGTACTACTGTCTCAATTAGATAATCTGAGTATTAGTTAGAAAGTGCCTTTCATTCTTAAAACATTTTCAAAAAAACTGAATGCTAATTTGTCCTGCAATCTGTTCATGAAAAATGTAAAAGCAAAAGATAACTATAATGTTACAACAGCCTGCTCACAGCGTGCCACCCTAGCCAGCCAATGACAGCTAACCATAACCATGCCACTCTAGCAAACCATAGCCTTGCCACTCTAGCATACCATAGCCATGCCACTCTAGCATACCATAGCCATGCCACTCTAGCCAGCCAATGACGGGCAACGACTCGCGAGCCAATCACAGTCAAGCGAAGACACCGCCATAACCACCGGATGCCTCCGGTGGGGATATCAGTCTATATAATGCCCTGTAAGCTCAGTTTCGAGGTCTTGTCGCGCTCGATTGTGAAACCTGTAAGTCGAGACTCTGTCCAAATAAAATAATAAATCAGTTCCTGTCTATTTTTTACCACTGTCGTTACAGTCAGAAGTGGGATCGAAAAAAAAAAAAAAACCTACGATAAAACGACGCTCTGCTACTTAAAAGTCAACGGCCACCTACTGTGGAGGACGAGGTCTGAAAATTCAAACGAAGAACGTTGATGCACACCGCCTGCAAGGAAAATATTGTCTCCCATCCCAGTATCACAGGGCATAAATTGAAAAAGCAGGCCACAATCTGGATGGAACACGAAGCGCCTACCCTCAGTATCGCATTGGTCATTCCATAATTTGACCTTGAAAACGAAGACTGCGGCCAGTAACCACCTGTGAGACACTTTGAGTTTCAAGAAGTATCCATCTCTCTGCCAGCAACGGTTCTACGGTAAATTAAGACTACCTAAAGGTTGTCAACAGCAACCAAGGACATGAAAGGAAGGAACCGTCCTACTTCACGCTGAGAGCTGCCAGGAACCATGCATAAATAACAAGGTCAGTAAACATGCCAATATTTGCCAAATTAGCCAAATGCCATTAGCCAAATATATAAGCCAAATGTGTTTTACCATGGAGGGCACTCCATGGTAAAACACATTTGTTGATAATTGAGTTGATAATTATGCGAATCGTAGACAAAATAATTTGGTAAGCCCGTTAAGTAAATAGAATCATAGTCACTTAATCAGTATATTATTTGGTACAAAAAATGTTTTACGAGTAGGTACTAGTTGTGTACTAAGGAGTTGAGAACTTTAGATGTACATATTTAGTTCAAGTGCGCATTAGATTATCCAACAATAACAATTCCAAAGTAAATCATGTAGATCAGATACTTATAAATAGCTACAATAATTTTATTCCACTAATAACAGAGATATAGATAGCATTCCTTGGCGATCTCTTGCTACCGCCAGCCGATATTCAAACAGTTTTAGACTTATTGGATATAGTTCTTGACAAATTGAAAACGAGGAACTTAAAATTAAATATGAGGAACTGTTAATTTTTACATATTTCTTAATTAGGGTATAAAACATCATCTGATGGACTGACTGACCTGCCTGCCTGCTGCTGATGACTGGCCTGTTGGTCTAGTGGTTAGTGACCCTAACTGCTATGCCGGAGGTCGTGGGTTCGATTCCCACCCAGGACAAATGTTTGTGTGATGAGCACGATCATTTGTTCTGTGTCTGGGTGTAATTTATCTATAATATGTATGTATTTAGAAATATATAAGTATGTTTATCAGTTGTCTAGTACCCATAACACAAGCTCTGTTTAGCTTGGGACTAGATGGCGTTGTGTGATAGTTGTGGAATATTATTTATTTTATTTATTTGATGGCATTCAACCAGGTTAATTTAAGTTGATCGTCTTAATTTCTCATCCCGAGTAATGTAAACGAAGTGCGTCAGTTTATTCTATCTAGTTCTATCTAGTTAATAAAGAAAGTCCATTCATAATTTAGCAATAATAGCTCGCCCGTATAACAAACTAACAAAAAAGAATACGATGTGGGTATGAGGCAAGTCACATAATCATGTTATGTAAATAAAATAAAAAATGTTATAGGTATTAGTGATTATTTAGGTACGATCCTAGTTTTCCAACAGAAATTCATACGTATTGCAGGTATTGCAGCTTATCTTGTATAAAGTAGATTGACGGTAGTTTGCGCCCTGTCTTTTAGTTTAGTCGCGTTACAAGTCAGAAAGAGTGTTTATCACGATTTTGGGCTTGAATCCCTTGCAGTGATGAAATTGTTGCTAAGATTTCGTATTATGTGTTATGAAAAAATGTCCATGTAATTCGGAATGTACTGCAGTACGCGATACAATGACTAAACATGATCATAAGACATGTATTGCCCGATATTACTATTCACTATGGTGACCGATGAGCCAAAGCCCAAGCAAGCTAAAACTAAAGCCAAAGTCAAAGTCTATGCCTATCTTTGGTTCTGCCTTAGGTAAGTAGATCGTTCGATAGATGCCGTTTATTGTGTACCATTTAGAAGTGAACGATTAGTTCAGTACTGTGCAATGACAAGATGAAAAGCCGAAAAGTAGTATTGTTTTACTGCGAAGTGGATGTACAGATACCTATAGTGCGTAGTTGTGTAATCGTTGATGGTAGGCTATAACGTAAACAAACCTTTACGGTACCAGATTAGTTGTGTGAGTTGTGACAAACTTCGCGCGATGGAAAATATTACAAAATGCATCATGACAATAACAAGGAGTAAAACGAAGTTCTGAATTTTATAAATATCAACAAAATTTCTGATTTCCAAAAATAACCCGATTTAGAAGTAAATATTATTATGTGACGTCATGTTTACATTGTGCGTACTGTAAAGGGGATAATGTAGGAAAGAGGGTTATGATATCCAATTCTAAATCTAACTTAGCTCTGATAATACATGATGTCCTGAAACGAGGCTGCGCCTGTGGGTATCTTGGGGGCCAGAGTTGCATTAACTTAACATTAGTACTTAATAGCTTTAAACACATAAAATTATATTGGAAAAATAGAAAAACGTATTCGTGTGTAGTGTGTTAGTGTGTATAAGTAATGAAGTTTTGCCATCGACACGCTAAGAATTATATATGTGTGAGTGCATGTGTGTGTGCGGGCGTTTAATGGTATGATGTAATTAACTTAAATTGGTTCTTCCGTTTCTTCATCCGATAGTTTGGCAAAACAGTTTATTTATCTTTTCTTACATGAAAAGTGTTTCATGTTTCTAATATCGCAGATATTAAGGAGTTCTTATAATACTGTTAATATTACAACCGGGTACATATAAGTCTTACGATTTATCCCAGATCGGGTTTCTAAACCAGTGCAATCTAGGCGCGGTAGGGTTATCTCAGATTAGAATAGCTGGAAAGAAATGGGACGTAACTTAGATACAAGGTGAAAAATGATAATTCAAATTCAAACTCTTTAATTCAACAAAATGACTTAACGACTAGGGTTAGTAAACTTAGTGACAAGGCAAAAAAAAATAAAAGGAAAGGAAATATGTTAATAGTGTGATTTACAAAAAAAAACTATGATTATGTACTTTGGCGCCAGGCGATGACTACCCGGCGGCTTAAATCCTTAAATGCTTTTAACATCACGCATGTAATACCCAATGGGTTAGGCAGAGGTATACTCATGAGTACACACACATTTCGCTAGTAAATTGAAATGAATTAAAAAGTGCTTATTCATGGTTACATCCGTGTTACAAGGCATATTACTTCTGCCATACTGTAAAACAGTTATATTTAATTTAAATGTAACAACTTGTTAGTACGTTTCCATCAATAACAACGACACTTTTACTTACAACTAAACACATTTATTGAACACAAAAGTTGACTATAACGTAATGCTATAACATTTAAGTTGCGTTAAAACACTTCAATTAATAGCGGTGAAGCCGCAAACATAAGGTAGTATGGCATAAATATATACTTATACAACAATAAATTATCATAAATGGAATCTACACATCTCTTGTAATGAGGTTTTTACATAGGTGTTAAAAACAAACTTCCCTAACTTATTTTTAAAAGACATTTTCGTGGTACAGCTATTTTCTAAATCGTAAGGTATGTCGTTAAAAATTGTTGGTACTAAGCATTTCCTACATCTTTGTCCATAATAATTAGTACAAGTGGGTACCTATTACAAATTTTCTTATGCATTTATTCCTTTTCCTTCAGCTTAAAGTTCCATGCTCTATGGGGCGAGCCAGGTTAACTCTTGTTTGTTAGAGGATTTGTTTTCTGGCCATATTATGTGATATTGAGGAGTTAGGTAATGATTGACGTAAACTAAGAAGTATGAAAGGTCATATTATATGATACAACGGGTTTACAGGTTTAGTATCCGCTGTCACATATCGTAGCAGTGCTTTTGTCTGATAGCACCAGTAGTGTGAACGAATAATTGAAAACCGAAGATTTCATAAATCTTCTGAGAGGTCTATTGCCCCATTTTAACTTGGTTTTTCTGAGCTGACTTGTAATCACTGTTTTCTTGTTTCCATTGCGGGAGCAATAGGCGTGACGACATAGTCAAAGAATCAATGATTTAATGATATTAGGGGAAATTACATACGAGAAGGATTTAAAACACTGATTTAGTTTTATTTAAAAAATTAAGATTAGTAAGATTTTTAATAAAATAAAAGATTAAAATACTGATATCGGCCATTTTGATTGAAACACCAATCATAGCGCACTACGTCACGCCAATGTAAACATCACTAGCTGTCACTAGCTCACTGTGTTGTTTTGTTGCCGATTACGCATTTGGATATTTTTTTTGTTACTACAATACTTTGTGAACATCTTTAGCAATGGAATCAGGCTTTGTAAAAGCAAACAGTTCAAATTTGCCCAGGATAGATTTACTGATGTTGGGCGATTTCCTTGGGTCAAATAAAGAATTTTGCTCGTCCGAGTTCCGAAATATGAAAACCTCCCTGTAAGTAAATTTTGTAAGTATCTAACACTATAAAAATACAACAAACTCGTTTTGAGCTTGTAGGAGTTTAGTTTATTTTCACTTTCATATTATTATGTTATTTTTACTATAAACTTGTCAGTTTATTTTTGAGGTTAGCTCCTTCGCAACTTGTAATAAAAGTTTGCTACTGAGTTAATAACCAACAAAAGGAGTAAATTTCTGTAACTACAAAGCATGTACTAGTATCTTTTCTCATAGTAACAACCTACTATCATAATCACCGGGTCAGCTATGCAGGTCCAGAGGACAACATTTTTGGCATTCAATGTAATGCTAAAACTATTGCTATTGATGTGTTTTTACACTGAGGCACCGCACACCACTTATAAACTTTGTTATTCATTTTTAACACACGAATTATGGTAATGTTTGTTTTAGTTTCCTCTAGCTGCGCTTTGACATTTCCATGTTTACATAGGCGTGACGTCAGACCCGACGCCATGACACTGCGAGCTGTTTTCGCGCTCTATTTATTTTTTTTTTCAAAAATGGCTTATATCTTCGTTAAACTTTACTTTATTACTGAAATAAAGGTTTTTTCGTAAATAAAAAAGATGTACCCACATTACGGAAGAGGATTTCAAAATCTTTCGTCATGCCTATTGTTCCAGGACGGCCGAATGTTACAACAGCCTGCTCACAGCGTGCCACCCTAGCCAGCCAATGACAGCTAACCATAACCATGCCACTCTAGCAAACCATAGCCTTGCCACTCTAGCATACCATAGCCATGCCACTCTAGCATACCATAGCCATGCCACTCTAGCCAGCCAATGACGGGCAACGACTCGCGAGCCAATCACAGTCAAGCGAAGACACCGCCATAACCACCGGATGCCTCCGGTGGGGATATCAGTCTATATAATGCCCTGTAAGCTCAGTTTCGAGGTCTTGTCGCGCTCGATTGTGAAACCTGTAAGTCGAGACTCTGTCCAAATAAAATAATAAATCAGTTCCTGTCTATTTTTTACCACTGTCGTTACAATAAGTTAAAGTTAATTATAAGTAACTGTTCCTATGTGTCTGATTCATGATCATGACTGTCTCTACAAAGTCAAGTTTTCGTTAGCACTTTACTAAAAATATACTAAAGAGCTCGGATAATTAATTCGGTTCCCATCCCACAGCAGTACCAGAGTAGGTATTTCAATGTGTGCAGTGTGGTTGAACACAATTAATGCAGGCATTTATTCAACTGAATTTAAATAATCAGAATAGACATCTGACAGCGATACTACAGGCAAATGAACGCTAAAATACATTTCAGAAATCATACACCTTCATCCTGAATCATGTTTCAAAGTGTCAAGTTATTTATCGTAAAAAAATACGCGACTAAAGTCGTGTCGTAGAATGAAGCAAAGCATACGCGCTACTGCATTCAAGCTCGCTCGCCGGCCGAGTGCCGTGCCGGTCAGGCCGAACTCGGCACAAGAATGTCGGGGCTGCCAGCTCAAGATAAATTTCCCTGAAAAATAATCATAAATTTTTCAACAATCACAATTTCTGCAATACTTACCAAAAAAAAAATGGAAATGCATGAAGTACCTAGGTAATTGGTCTGAAATGAAGTTTTACTCTACCATTTGCTGCTAAGCAATTCTGTTTGGACAATTTTGTTGTTTAAAAGGTATCGCCGTTTTAGCTGCTTTAATACGAGGTGGAAGACATAACTGCACAAATGATCCCGAACCCGAAACGAAACATAGAAATTTATCATCGGCAGGTTACTTATAAAAAAAAGTGTTTCCTACAAAAAGCAAATCAGTCAAATTGTATGGAATCCTGCATTTTTAAATATCCTGGAGGTAGGTACTTAACGTCGTATTTCAATTTAGATCTAGACGATTCTAATTCCTTTCCATTTTCTTTTCATATCAACGGTAAGTAGGTACCTATCTACTTTTGGAGTAACCCTAATCTAATTCCAAAATTAATTCAAATACATTTAAATACAATCAGTACTAGTGACAAGATCACGATCTCGCTGATCAAAATATAGAAACGCCTGCAAATTCTATTTATGTTCGTTTTCTCTTAAAATGGGCAAGTTCTTCGAGCTAGCAATAATACCGGTCCACGTTCGAAATTCAAAGTGCTCGCCAGCGGGATCGAGCTGGCAACGTCGCGGCGTCCGACACAACGCGGTATAAATAGGTGGGTGGTTCATAACTGCCAAGATAATCTTCGGCCTGACAAGACGCTTTTCATTTTTTACATCTATGTAGGTACTGGCTGACGCCTGGGTTGGACTGCCTTCTAAAGTAGGTATTCATATCCCTCAACCAGATTTAATTGCTTAAATCAATTTAAATTAGTCCATATATGAAAACAGAAATTGCTGCTGGTCGTGTTACGTGTAGGATTCAGATCAGAACATCTCATCAATAATCATCATTTCTGTTTCCAATTTTCATCATTCAAAGTCTGTAGAGTTTGTTCACATAGCTCATCCATCCGTCATATAGCTGCATACTCGCGAAGTCGTGACTCGTCGCAATTACCCCATATCTCCATTCAATCTATATGATAGTGTTCATGGTACAGCATAAAAGTATCGTATTATGCAGATACTTTAATATATGGGCCGCGGCGTATATAAATATGATATTCTGGCATAAGTTGATAATATTGTTTGGGAGGTACTTGCAGAAAAAATGTGTCAATTGCATCACCTGGCCTTACGAAGTACAAAAAGAAACTGGACAAGTGACAAATTAACGCCTCGCATAGTTCCAGTCATCGCCAGGATACCGTCTATCTTTAAGCCACGTCATTATGCTCGTGTTAAACTGTAATTTCTTCAACAAATCGTTTTTTTTTCTTTTCTCAAAAGCAATTTGTGATCAGTATAAGGCAATCGATGCGTCATCTCTTAATGTTATTTTTATACCACTCTGCGTAGACGACACACTTATTTGTGTAGACTTTGTAATTATGGAAATGACTAACTGCCGCACTCAGAGAGCCCTAATGATTAAATATCTCTGAGTACGGCAGTTAATGCGTTAGATTTGAGCAGGCATTTATTAACTCTCATGAATTCTCCGTCTGACGTCACAGCGGTGTGAATGGAAACAATGGTTTTAATTATAGAATTCTTTCGCTTATAATGTCTGTTTATTTCGTTCTACTAACTGTAGAGATTCGTAACTTTCACCCGCTTCCCACAGAAGTTGCAACCAGTTTGTCGGTGCAAAACGCGATGTGGGCGCGCTACAAGGCACGTTAGCTATCGTCGATCGAAAACATGGGCTACCGTTGTTACTAACACTTTAGTTAGATCTGTCTCAGGTAGAGAAGGGAACAACGCTTGCTTCTGTCCTTGCGGCTTGCATACCTCCTTTCGTTATGCACATTTATTGATCTCCTCATGCGTGCTCTTCGGTTAGAGGTCATGAAATTGTTTTTGTAGCTTGGACAGATTGCAGTGTAGCCTTTCATTCTAAATTCAGTGTAGAACTTGAAATTCTTTCAAACATTTTGTAAATTATTACCTGATTAGTAGGTACGATGTTAGTTAATACTACCAGTTAGACCTCACATAGTCTACCAATAGGGTATTTCACCAAAAAAATCTAATTACTCCGTCAGAAAGATTTTCAAAAAATAATGGACTTTTATTTTTTCTTTTTTCACTTACACAAAAGATGAAGACGATACAGTGCTTCGAAAAGTCGCGTCAAGTCGTGTGACGTCACAAGGTTAGTACTGTTTTACTCACAAAGTGACGTCAAATGCCCGTCGTGATCTTAGACACGTTTTAATTTCGTAAATTTTTAATAATTTGATAAAACAAAAAACACGTTTCCAATATTTTTCGATGATCTAACAAACGGACTAATTAGATTTTTTTGGTGAAATACCCTATTAGATAAACCTCATGGTCTAATTGGTAGACCCACAAAACAGATAAAAGAGGTACCTCTAACTTCTTTTATCTGTTCTGTGGGTAGACCATTGGAGGTCTGAATGTGTGAATTTACAAAGCTGTCTTTTCTATGGGTAATAATAACAGCTTGTGACTTGCAGGACTTGCCGTTGAATCCGGTTGCTGGCTGTGAATTTGTACTTTATACCGAAAGCTTACTGAAAATGTACAAGATAAAATGTCTGCCTTCAAAATTCACACAGCAACAGTATGACGTCCAAAATGTTACATTTAACTTTAGAGCTATGAAAGCTATGAAAAATTCTAACCTGGCAATTCATGCTCCTTATTATCCGACATTTTCTTGATAACGACTTATTTTTTTTTGAAGCCCGTAATTGAATGAACCGTCCATAACGTGGGCGAGTTATTTATCTACGACAGAATAATGAATGACGGATTTCTTCGCCGTCGACGCCGACGCCACGTTATAAAGTTGTTACAAGTATACGCCATTTTAGCCCAGTGAAACATTTTATGTACCTATCGGCCAGAATTTTGCAATTTTCCTGGACCTAATTTTATCCAGAATGTGGAATGAATTCTAAAATTTAACCGCAGTGTAAAGTTTAAGTGTCTTGAATTTACTTCATAGGATGATGAAGCTATCTATTGAATGCGTTAATTAAACATACAGTCGAGTACCTACTCTAGTATCATCAATATGAACTATTGAACAATTATCGAGCTCACAGTTTGAATCATTGAATAAATACCAAGACGCATGATGTGTTCCTACGACTGCGAATAAACAATTCCTCCATTCGTTCGTTCGTTTTGTCTCCATATCTTTTCATTTGAATGTTTTTCAATTAACTTTGAACTTGTCCACAATTTCTAAGAAATGTTTTCTCAAAAATAATTAAGTATTTACGTAACACTCAACGAAAGAAGTCTCATTGTAAAGAAACTCCGAGAGTATTTCTCGTACGGGGAAACTCCTGTTGGCCTTAAACGCGGCGTTCGATCGATCGTGCGACGTTGCCGCTCTGTGGCCGGGCCCGCCGCCTGCTCCGCAACACTTACTGTTTATTTTTATTGTTGCCAATCAATTATTATGAAGGAATAATGACACCTGCCCACTTACATAGTAACCTCTTTGCTCTCACTAGGATCAACAGAATAATAATTGTGTTATTTTTCTTTCCAGTCTAATGTACCTACCTATGTTAATGTTTTAAGGAGATGGTGACTGTGCATGTGGTCTAAGTCAATCAGACTCCACTGTAAGGTTGGACCACTAATTATTGTCATTATCAGAATTTTGGAGATTCTAAATTCTCACAACGACAATAAAATATGGTTTCTGAAGATGATATAGACTATGCGTTTGATTAAGAGCTGGATATACGCCACTGACATTCCACCCTCCCGCAACCGATTTATTGGGCGCCAGAGGGGTAGTAGCTACGCGATTTGCGAGTAGCGATTACGTAAAAAAGATCCATATAAATAATCAAGAAAGTTATTGGCAAAAGTAAGCTGAAGGTCCCATCGGCATAACTTTATACATAAATAATACTTACTAGCTACCCGCCCCTGCTTCGCACGGGGCATTATACCTACATATAAACCTTCCTCTTCAATCAATCTATCTACCTATTTAAAAAAAACCGCATCAAAATCCGTTGCGTAGTTTTAAAGATTTAAGCATACATAGGGATATAGGGACAGATAAAGCGACTTTGTTTTATACTACTTATGTAGTGATATCGATGGCAATAAAAAGATACTATGATTGATAGTATAAGAGAAAATGGTACCTAGTAAGTTAAAAAAACAGAGGCTACTTTGCATATTTATTTATGATGTTTAAATTTATTTTTCTTTACTCATACTCTGAAAGTAGGTCATAACATGCCTGCGGAGCGGGTTGAAAGTACCTACAACTTTTCAGCACTAGGAAGAATCGCTTTCAACTGACAGCTGTCAAATTATTAAAAAAAACTTGGTCTATTTCACATTTTTATTGAACCATGTTCCAACTTTTTAAATACAGCCACTCATTTACAGCGCGATTTAAAATTAAAATTGTAGAAATAACACAAAGTTCTTAAGAATACAATTAAGACTTTAATATAGTTTAGTTTTAACTATTTCTATAAAATTACATAGATTTTGACAATATCTTTGCCATTTTTTTTTAATGATGAACATGTTAAATACTGGCTGTATAGCTGGACGACCAGGGGGGCAATTCTCGATTTTCGCCATTTATCTCGAGTTCGAGATCGTAAGTCTATCTCTATGTCTATTAAAAATATCTCTATCTCTACCAAAAAATGTCGAATCGAGCAGAATTCCGTATTCTCAGTCAAAATAGAAATAAATGTCACGAAAATGTCGAGTCGAGTGAAGATAATGTTACCATTATGAAGAATCGCACGTTCTGTTTTAGGTAGCTATGAGTTAATGAATGATTTTGTTTTAAAACGCTGACTAAACCTACTTAATTAAGTATAAAACGAAACGTTTAGTGTGTTTCAAGATTTTCGTATGCTCTTCGTGAAATAAAGAAAACAAATTGACAGTTGACTGTCTGTCAGTGTCAGAATTTGCGCCTTTTTGCGGTTCCTTCAAAACTTTTGTTATGTTTACATGTACTGTGTTTACATCATTATTGGGTGCTGTTTTACATTTTAAAAGTTTTATTTTAACATGGAGGGGAAAAAATAATCAAACAAGGCAAGGGCACAAATCAAAGAGTATAAATCAAATTTCCAGTAGGTATGAGATGCCAAGCCGTATTTTACTTAAAAATTAAAGAAAAGAAAACACAGTGTACAATCCAAAACTCAACGAATTCACTCAGAAATGACGTATCTCTACAATCGACATTACATCTCTACTGCTCAGAAGCACTCGACATGAACTCTAACGTTAGCTTTCGACAAATGTCGAATTCGACATCCCCAGAATAGCAACTTTTAAAATTTGTCGAAAAAATGACGTCATTAGAAATTTTTGTCGAGTTCGACACCATCTCTAAAATCGAGAATTGGCCCCCAGGGGGCCAATTCTCGATTTTCGCCATTTATCTCGAGTTCGAGATCGTAAGTCTATCTCTATGTCTATTAAAAATATCTCTATCTCTACCAAAAAATGTCGAATTGAGCAGAATTCCGTATTCTCAGTCAAAATAGAAATAAATGTCACGAAAATGTCGAGTCGAGTGAAGATAATGTTACCATTATGAAGAATCGCACGTTCTGTTTTAGGTAGCTATGAGTTAATGAATGATTTTGTTTTAAAACGCTGACTAAACCTAATTATTTAAGTATAAAACGAAACGTTTAGTGTGTTTCAAGATTTTCGTATGCTCTTCGTGAAATAAAGAAAACAAATTGACAGTTGACTGTCTGTCAGTGTCAGAATTTGCGCCTTTTTGCGGTTCCTTCAAAACTTTTGTTATGTTTACATGTACTGTGTTTACATCATTAAGTATTGGGTGCTGTTTTACATTTTAAAAGTTTTATTTTAACATGGAGGGGAAAAATCAAACAAGGCAAGGGCACAAATCAAAGAGTATAAATCGAATTTCCAGTAAGTATGAGATGCCAAGCCGTATTTAATTTAAAAATTAAAAAAAAGAAAACACAGTGTACAATCCAAAACTCAACGAATTCACTCAGAAATGACGTATCTCTACAATCGACATGACATCTCTACTGCTCAGAAGCACTCGACATGAACTCTAACGTTAGCTTTCGACAAATGTCGAATTCGACATCCCCAGAATAGCAACTTTTAAAATTTGTCGAAAAAATGATGTCATTAGAAATTTTTGTCGAGTTCGACACCATCTCTAAAATCGAGAATTGGCCCCCAGAGGACAAAAAAAAACAAAATAAGCGGGAAAGCGACAACAGCCGATCAACCCTCATTTTTCTTTATTTAAACATTAATGTTCTTATTTTCCTCGTATTCGTAATTAAAAGCACAGTGTTTACCTCGGGTAAATTACTTATTTAGTCCCTCGAACTATTAGCGCCCTCACTAAGTTACGGGCGCCAAACCCCATCTCGGGACTAAATAAGTAACTTCCAACCTTTTTTTTCTTTTTTTGGCCGGTGGAAAATCATCGAATAACCCCTCCCGCTCTTGCGCAGAGCGAAAGGGAGTGTCAGACTTCTACTGGCTAAAAACCACCCATGTTCCTTCTTAGCCCTCTATGTCGAGGCCGCGATAACTAGTGTACAACCCGAGGCCCCGACGGGAACTTCCACCCCTTGGGTAACAATGTACTATTGTTATTATACCTACTTTATACTAAACATACCAGATAACGTTGCAGTGCAACGTGTAATGCAGTCATTAAATTATATTACCCTAATTTTGGGAAAATCGTATTGGCAATATTTATTACCACATCTTGATTAAAGATGTTTTCCGTCTTTTTTGTTTTATTCTCAATTTAAATGAATTGGATGTTATGAGGTGATGTGATGTGTGTGGTGTGTTATTTGTTTTTAAGTGTGTGTTTATTGTATTAAACGTTAATTAGAGTTAGCTTCGGCTTAGAGTACGTTCTTTTTCAATAACTTCTATATTAACACTAAGATTGCCAAGACCATTTACGAAGGGATGCATCAAATAAGGTACTGCTCTCCGTGTGCATGTTTTCCAATTAACTACGCCAAGAAACTGTTTATTCGGATCAGAATTTTCATCACTGTCAAATATAATAATGAGGAGTTTAACAAACATCGATCAGCAAAGAAATGTTTTTCTGTTGCTAACCTATAACGTTTTGAAACTAAGACATCTTATATTATTCGTATACGCATTCATGTGATTTTTGAGACCCCAATCTAGTTCAACTCAGAATTAAATTATGAAAACCAGCAAAATATGTTTTGTTTCAATATAAATATATTCGCCCTCATCAATTTTCTCAGTGTGTTGAAGAGTGTGTTGAATTGTTGACCAATGACCATTGCTTTTAGCCATATTCCCTTGTTCCAAAACCAGAACACGCATACCCCTTCATTATGTCTTCTAATTGGTCAAAGTTGTGATTCTGCTGTCTTTTATGGTTAAACTGGGGGTGTAACTCTAAACCCCTGCTACATGTTTCTAAATAAGGCTAGGTGTAGGTAGGTACTTAAAGATGATTTGGAATAAACAGATAGTAAGCTTGAAAAAACTAGTTTAAGCTTAGAGAAAACGTTCCTTATGGTCGACTATAGAGAAATTGGTTTTAACTATTGGTTGAAACATAATGGGCTAGTTGGAATCTGCATTGCCCTCATGTGTGTCCCAAGATCATGTCTGGACCTTAAACTTAGTGTTAACCATTTAAAAACCATTTTAAAAGATTAAAAGAGTAACCTTTGGAGTTTCTTGCCGGTTCTTCTCCTTAGGAATCGACCAATGCACCGAACCGTGCCCCTTTTTTTATGTCGACGTTTTACAAGTGCCCATGTAGGCCTATGTGAAATAAAATATTTTGACTTTGACTTTGACTTTGAACAATTCCGTCACATTGCGCGGTTGTGGCGGTGAAATTTCTAATGAACTATTAACGATACCGCAAAGTAAGATAAAGAAAATATTTGTAACATTCTATCTCGTCGATCGGGACCTAACCTGCCATAAAAGGTGATCGTAGCCGTATTCGCGGTAAGAACCCCTAATAAAAACAAAATAGGCAAAGCCGTCAAACCGAAAATTCTACGACAAAAAATCGTAAGAAAAAAGATTGCGACGTGTCGTCTCGTCCCCGATAAATTCCTGCATGAGAACTTCCTCCTGAAGTAACTTTGTTTGGCCGCGGGTTATACACTAGTTATCGCGGCCTCGACATAGAGGGCGAACAAGGAGCATGGGTGGTTTATAGTCAGTAGAAGTCTGACACTCCCCTTCGCTCTGCCCAAGAGCGGGAGCGGTTATTCGGTGATTTTCCACACGCCAAAAAAAAAAAGTAACTTTGTTTCCTATTTAACGGATATCGTGTAGGTCTGTATACCTCGGTATCCTCAAGATTTACGTGGAACCGCACTCGGGCCGGCAGAGATCAATAAACTATACTTTGGCATGTATTTGTAGGTACCTAGTTCGCTTAGGATAATCCTGACACACATTTCATGCCGTTTTCATAAACACAACATTATTTGATAATGGAATAACCTGTATGGGAATAACCATCATCCATTTCCGATCGGCCATTTTTAGAATTGTTCATTTTTTAACTATCAAGCTGTTTCCCACAGTTTTAAATATTAGAAATATTATATCAATTTGTATCAAACTTTCACGCGCGGCCTTATTACAAAAGAGGTTAAACCTGGGTTTAACTTAGACTTGGTTTATCTCGTATCACGTCTTTTGAATATTATGGAAGTGAGTCAAGTGAGAGGTTTGACTTACAAAACCGTCAATAAAAGTCAAAATCTTTACAAAGTGATGGCTTGAGTAATCATTAAATATCTCTGAGTGCGGCAGTAACTGCCGTACTTTTCTTAACTATAATGATTACTTAGGCCATTACTTAGTAAAGGTTTTGACAGTTCTGTCATACAAAAGTATATCAAATCCTTACTAAGTGAAGGCTTCAGTAATCATTAAATATCTCTGAGTACCGCAGTTAGTTTCTAACACAATCATATTTTACACGTAATAAATTGAATGTTTACTTTTTCGCGTCGGAAAAATAAAATTATCTTTTCTATTCTATATAATTAGCCTGCCTAGCCTCCCCAACAATGCTGGGGTCGACTTCCAGTCTAACCGGATACAGCTGAGTACTTACCAGTATATAACATGGAGTGACTGCCTATCTGACCTCCACAACCCAGATAATACTGGGTAATATGATACCCTTTCGTAAGTCTGGTTGTCAGACTTTCGGGTCACTGACTACCTGTAACTGTAACGACAACCAAAGATCTATATATGGCAGCCGGGACCAATAGCATCACCCATCCACATACCTACCTAGGCAAGCGCGGCATAACCTAAAGATCGACCCGAGTGGCAGTTATTATTAAACTACACATACGTATTTTACATAATTTTGAACAAGAAAAAGCTTTAAAAAAACTAAGTATGCATTTAACGACCCAGGTCTTGCCTATCTCTGTCTAGTGGAGGCAACTAGGGTGTGGACTTGTGGAGTGATAACCAACATACAGTACAGTGAACTCAAATGACAAAATCAATGTTTCAGTTCCGTAGCAGATGGATAGAGTGTTAAAAAACGCACAAAATCATTAGAACTTATGTTTTTAGAAGTAGAGATTTATTTTAACGATATTGAGATAAGAGCCTTTTAAGCCACCATTTCTAAAAATACCGTTCATTACATAAAAAAGAATATGTCACAGACTAGCCTGAAAATACAATTTTGTTTTCATTCACGATGTTTTCCTACGTGCGAGCGATTTCACTGGTGTTGACATTGTTGCGAGGTATATTCGTGGGCCTGTTTATGTAGACGGTGGGGTTGTCGTGCGGGGGTCGCTGGAGGCGGCCGGGTGGCGGCGGCGGTGGGGGTTGCCTCCCTTGCTCTATTCTGATCGGCTGTGGCTGGGCTCCGATGTCCTGCCGAGGCGCCATCGCTGAAAATCGATTGATGAACTAGTTAGTAGAGGAAAAAACCCTTCGTTATTATAAATAAAGATAAATGGATCTTTGTTGTTTCTTTAAAGTTAGTCTTTGTTACAGAAAATGGCTGAATAGAGATGTAACCAACAACAGTTTTTCCCAGTAATATCTGTTTATATAATAACATAGCTAGTAACTGAAATTGTTTATTCGCGCTATCGATTTGCATTATGATACACGATTACATGATAATTTAATCCGATAAGACGGGTCGTCCTTGTGCGAAGAACGTTATTTTATTTTCTCTGAGAGTAAGTGTAGCGTAAAATATTGTTATTTATTTGATTTATAAATGTTTTGTTATCATAACAATATCTGGTTTTAACATAACGATGCCGAATAAGCACTGTCATTTACGTTACAGACTGAGGCTCTAATTCGCAGCGGTGATACTTTCAGTGTCCAGCATTACCTGACCCCTCTTCTCACACCACTTGCCCTCGTCAGGTAATATTGGTCACTGACTACCTACATATCATTTTGGATCAATGGTAACTGTAGGTAGAGAAAACCCAAAATATTATGTGTAGGTATTTATTGTGATCCAAAATCCCATTGATTACTTTTGAAATATATTGGTAGTCCCCAAAATATAATATAGGTAGATCCGATATTATCAGATTGAAAATATCCTAGGTAGTAGGTACCTATTTTCTTTCTGATTACGAGAAAATGTTTTAGTGATACTACATACCTAATCTAAAATCTAAAATAAGCATCGTATCATGTTGTTGTCTTATCAATCACAGTGATAACTACGCGGCTGTTATTTAATATTTTCATTGTATTATTGTGAGGAATGAGTGGTATAAAAACCACAGAATCCCGTTAGTTACTTAGGCCTAAATGAATTCTATTTCAGATTTATATTCGTAGTGGCAAAGCTACACTAGTACCTACATACCTACCTACTTTGTTTGCGTTTTTAACAGTTTACCTTGATTTTTAATAAAGTCGTAAGGCATAGGTACTGTATGTGTACCTTTAAAAGAAATACGCGCAAACATGAGAAGAACCGGCGAAAAAAGGAAATAGGCTTTTTTACGTCGTCCGATAAAAACTTCAAATTCACTAGTTACAGGTTTTATGGTTCCGTATTTAATAAACATAGGTAATTTGTCCCAACCTTTTATCGGAAAAAAAAATATATCATGTGATTGTGATTACTTACCTCTTTGTGATATTAATTAATTGAACTTCTTAGAAACTAATTTTGGCCAACAGCTAGCTTGCTGTACGTAATTAAGAATGCAGTATATTGATTTAGGAATAAAACACTCCACACGTTATTTAAATTCACCAAATAAAAAGAATTGAAAACGTTAATTTGAAAACAATGAGGTGTTCCGTGGGATCTTCCGCTGCGTGGGATGTTATTGTGAAAACATGTTACTTCGCTTAAGCATTATCTTTGCGATAACTTATCTGAAGTGATATTTATCTAGGCAACAAATAATCCAGGTATTTTATTATCATAGTAACGAAACGACTTTCAATAACCTGAACTGAGAGTAGAGATCTGAAGAGACAGGAGGGGAAGTAGAAGGTTGTGAAGATTTTGCTGTTCCGTGATAGAGATTGAAGCACGATGACATTTTATCTCATTACTAACTAGCTTGGCACAAGCAAAGAGAGGCCTTTAACCAGCACTCCCAGCAGTGAGTGAAGTCGGGCTATGGATGATGTTGATGACGTCTTGATGATTATATTAATTTATGTTTGTGTATTTTGACAAAGATACGAAAGTTGACAGTATAGTTTTTTGAATTCTCATGGCGATATGATAATTATACGTTGTATATAAATACAACGTATTAGTGAAATACTTTTTTTTTTTTTACTAAATACATTTTTTAAATTATTTATAATATGAGCAAAAAGACTACGTTCTGTACTAGAAACAACTGTCACCGTAAAACTGAAGACGAGGTTTCGGCCTTACTTACTTTTGAACAAGAAGGATTAAACTGAAGACGAGGCTTTGGCCTTACTTATAAACAAGAAAGATAATAAGCACTGAAGACGAGGCGGTATGGTCCAAGACCTTAGCCTGCCCATGAAGGGCGAAGGAAATAAAAAAAAAAAAAAAAAAGCAATTGCGTAAATAATAAGCAATTGTCATCATTGTCAGTTTGACAGAAAAGTGTTACTAGTATAGAGAATTTTCCCTTAAACTTTGGGTTTTTCGTGTTCTAGGGACCCTTTTATAGTATTGAATAATCAAAATCATTTGCAGGTTGCGATTGCGTATACCTATCGATTTTCACACCTACCCAGGGTGTGAAAATCCTTGCATAGTGAAAAGATTCCTCGCAACTAAGTTAGTAGAATATTTGGAGTCCTTTTAGGGTTGTTTAGATGACGATTGTTGATTGTTGTGATGATGGTTGTTGGTTGGTGATGTCTATATTATTGTTGTATTGAAACTTTATTTGTAAAATAATTGTGTGAAGTGATGCCACATTTTGGGGATTATTTTTATGTTTCTGAGAGCTAATGACGAAATATTGGATTTTTTTCTTCTTTCTAAGTTGTTGATAGAGCCTTCTCCTAAGTTGCAATTTTTAAAGACAAACTTAGAACACTAACTGCCACACTCAGAGAGCTTTAATGATAACTTAGGCCATCACTTAGTCCCGCGATGACCTCCGGCCACCGTAGACGCGGGCCTGTGGACGGTGAGTGATGGGCTAACTCGCCGTCCGTCCGTCTCACGACGAAAACAGGCCGTGTCGACGGCGCGTTCGTGTTCCACGCGCGCCTCAAAGAGATGTCAGCAACATGGGAGGGGCCCGAAAGGGCCGACGCCTGTCGGGGCTGCGGGTAGTCCTCTGGTTATCGCGGCCTCGACATAGAGGGCGAAGAAGGAACATGGGTGGTTTTTAGTCAGTAGAAGTCTGACACTCCCTTTCGCTCTGCCTAAGAGCGGGAGGGGTTATTCGATGATTTTAGACCCACCAAAAAAAAAAAAAAAAAAGGCCATCACTTAGTAATGGTTTTGACAGTTTTGTTATACAAAAATATATCAACCTTTACTAAGTGATGCTTAAATAATCATTAAATACCTCTGAGTACGGCAGTTAAATAGATTAACCATTTACACTGCCAAATCCCTCTCGAGATTAAGATATTCATTGCATGAAGATATGTATTTTTTAAAACTTAGCTCAAATTATGCTAAAGAAATTTAACTCTGAAAACTTAACTGAAACATAATTTTGAAACTGCAGACACGGTGATTAAAGATACTGACTGCCACAATCAGAGAGCTTTAATGCTTACTTAGGCCATCACTTAGTAATGGTTTTGACAGTTTTGTCATACAAAAATAAGTCAAATCTTTACTAAGTGACGGCTTACGTAATTGACGCTATTGCTGAAATAATATAAAATTGTATATTACATTATTAAAAAATATTTTGTTATTTGTAGGGATTTTTTAGCCGACTTCGTAGAAGAAGGAGAAATCTTATTTATTTTGTATGTTTGTTATCGGATATCTCCGTCATTAATGAACCGATTTTCAAAATTTTGTATTCAAGAGTATACTCCTGAGGTGATCCCCATTGTCACCAAGTAAAGATCTGATGATGGAATCTTAGGGCAACCCTCATATTTTATAGGTACTTGTTACGTTTCCGTATATTTTCTAAAGTTGTTCATGTATTTGCATCTGACAATCATAATCTCGAGCAGCGATGGCCCAGTGGTGTCGGCCTCGACTTACGAACAGTAGGTCGTGGGTTCGAATACAGGCAGGCGCATTACTTTGTGTAATTTATTTCATCACCGCTGCTCTCAAAACGGTGCAGGAAAACATCGTAAGGAAACCAGCATGTCTTAGAACTAAAATAAATCGAAGACATGTTACCTCTACCAACACGCACTTGGTTCGCGTGGTGGTTTTTTTTTTCTCTTAGAGGAGGCCTGAGTCCCTGAGTGGGGGACATTATAGGCTGATGATGATGATGATCATAATCTCGTGTGGATGAGCTGAAGATGGAAGGTACAACTCCTCAACGGTTAGGAGTTGAAAGCAATAATAAGGGAATCGTTAAAGTGGCTGCGGGTTGTACACTAGTCTCGACATATAGGGCAAAGAAGGAACATGGGTGGCTTTTAGTCAGTAGAAGTCTGACACTCCCTTTCGCTTTGCCCAAGAGCGGGAGGGGTTATTTGATGTTATTCCACCCGCCAAAAAAAAAAGGAAATCGTTAGGTTTAGGTTTCTAGGTTGAATGTTAAATGCATAGTCAATATTTTTGTAAAGGATATTGAAATCGGTGCCAAAAAAAAAACAAGTCAAATAAACATTGCAACAGTCACCAACTTCAGAAGCTGATTTTTCTGCTGGAGTTTATTTTTAACTTTTTTGTGTTTTTGTTATTTTCAAGTTTATGTGTTTTTGAAGTCAGTTTATTTTTGTTTAAAATTTTTTTTTTCAAACGTCAATTTTGGGGGGATGTCGGGGAAAATGCGATACGGCCGTCTGGCAGCACAGCACTGAGCGTGCGTGACTGTCATTTCATTTTGACGTTATGTCAATGTGGTACAGTAGATTTGGTTTGTTCTCGATATTTCTTAATTTTTCCAGAACTTGGTGATTCATAATCATCTTGAATAAAAACATTGTAGTCTGTGTATATTATAGGTAGTGTACCATCAATCTATTGAGACGCTTGTCGTCAGTCAAAGTGAAGTTCAATAGTGTTGATAACAATTTTGATAAATCAAAATGGGTTCAAATAACCCCCCTAGAATTAATAACGCGGTTGCCATTCCTGCTATTAATCATGATAATGGACAATCGAGACAGAGCATTACCGGAGGATTGAGTTTGGCCGCTGGCAATAATCAACAGATTTCTCAAGTTTTCTCAGCCACTGGTAGTGGTGGCAGTCAAGGTTCACGGAGACCACCTACAAATTTAAAGGTAAGTCACTAAGCAGAGGCCCAGAGGTGGCAGCCCTGACTTGCGTACAGCAAATCGTGGGTTCTAACCCAGGTGCACAACTTGTGTTATTTATTTCATCACCACTGCTATGGAAACGGCGAAGGAAAACATCAACAAGAAGTTCTAAGACTTGTGACATCTATCAAACAGCACTGGGCCCATGTGGTCTATTATAGCCCATCATTAAGAATAGGCCTGATTCTCAGCTGTGGGAATATTTCAGGCTGATTAAGTTTATGCTAAGTAAAAAATTAAAAAAAATTAAGAGAGATGAGTGGAAGAAGAGGCCTTGTTTGTCTCAAGAATAAAGAAAACTACTGTGGAATAACTGCATCTATGAAAAAAGAAAAAGAAATTGCTATTACATATTTGGTAATTAAGGCTTTGAACATGGATTGAATAATAAATATTTTTTTTTTAGAAGTTTAGAGAAGGCAGGTTTCTTAATGTTTAAGTTCTTACATAATGACTTATTGTATGCTTTCAGAGTCTGTTAAAGTTTGCAATGGAAGCCACCCAGGCAGAAGATGCTCCAGGTAATACAGATATAGCCCCACTCGATGATCAGGTTTGTTCCATTTTGTATTTCGCAACTGGTTTATAAAACACATTTTCAGTTTTAAATCTTTTGAAATGTACAAAGATATAGTAAGTAACAACACGTCTACCTAATACCCAAAGGGTTAGATGGAGGTGTACCTAATAGTACACTCAACAGCACATTATGTTTTAAGTGTCATGTAATAGGGGCCAAAATAGAATGCCACAGGGGCAGTAAGATGATTAATAGGGGCGAGACTATTGGCATCTACTGAGATTAAATGTAGACTCATAGAATAGAATAGAATTAGCTTTAGCAAAACCAGGGTTTAACTTACACTTGGTTTATCTCAAATGCCGTCACTTTCTTTGAAATATTATCAAAGTGAGAAGGTATGCGAGATAAACCACCAACAACACTTGCCACAAAGGCCGTGTCTGCTACTGAGAAATACCTGATAGAAAAATCCAATAATTCTCAGTCATGCTCTACAGTTAAGGACCTCTAGACCAAGTTGTGGAACTGACTAATAAGCTTTTTTTTCTTCTACCTGTCTTCTCATACTGCTGGGTAGTGGCGTTTGTTGCCAATATTTAAAAAAAAAAACAATGTTTCAGAGGCGTAGATTCCTTGAGGATGCGCTGAGGAGTTTAACAGTGAATGTGTCAGAAGTACTGTTAACTGCCATCAAAGTGCTGACCAATGGGGAACTGCTAGCCAATATAAAGGAAGGGGATGAGTTGCCGGATGAAGTGAAGAATTCATTTGCTGTACTACTGGATCATGTTGATGATTTAGATGTTGCCAATGGTAAGCTGATGATGTACTTTTATTTATTTATAATAATTGTTTTTTTTGTTTTTATTAAAATAATGTCTAAAATTGAATTCTTATTTTGTCTCACTGCTAGTCAAAGGCCTCTGCCATTCTTTTTTACCTCTCCGGGTGTTTTACTTTCTCTGAACGATCAGTCAGGTACGGGTCCAAATTGTCATGCCAGTGTTTTTTTTTGTTTTTCTCGGTGACAACAACTGCCTTCATGCAGGATGGTTTATTAGGAATTCGTTTTTGGTTCTCTTGTAAATTGGTTTATGTAGGATTATAGTCATAATTGGATAGTGTTCTGATTGTGCTATGCAAATTATAGTATAACATAATTATGTGTTATGTGTATTAGTATAATATAACAGGCTGGTGTCCGCAACTCCACCGTCTAAAACGCGTATTTTGCGTACGGTTGGGAATATTATCCGATCCACTCCAGCTTCCCGAGAAATGCCAGCAACCCCTTGGTGTTATTGGCAATCTCCCGGAGAGTTGTTAGTCTACAGACTAACAACTCTCCATCTTACCTATCTACCGCCTACCTTGCAAGGTATATATCTATGAGCCCAATGATGTTTATTTTTTTGTCAATTTGTTCTGTCTTGTGTGAAACCAATAAATACTTTTTCTTTCTGTCTTTCCCAAGTTGCCTGAAAATAAATAAATGTGTGTGTATGTTGCTGTTTTTAATGAATCAACAACTGTTTTTCTATGAGCTGCTTAGTCGTGTAACTTTGATGTTCTGCTGCTAACCCGACTTTACCCGACTGCGGCGAACCCCAAAAGAAGGGTTATGTGTTTGGCGTGTATGTATGTATGTCTGTTTCTTTGTTTCCTCATAACTCCTAAACGGATGGAGGTATTTGAATAAAAAAATACGCCGTTAGGTTTGTCTTGATGGCGCGAGTGTCACTGGTTACAATAAATTAAAAAACAAAGAAAAATTGCGAATTTTGAGGGCTAATTGAAAAAAAAAAACCATTACCATCGAGTAGGGTATCAAAATGAAGGAATTTAAAAGGAGATAACTAAAATATATGACACTTATATGTTTATAGGAAATTAATAGTCACAAATCCTATAAACAATTTAATATTCAATTGAATACTTATTAAATTATGAAATGAAAATGCTTCCAAGTTTTGTTTAATTTAAAATGTAAGTACTTGTTATTTTGCTTTTCAGGTTTTCTGTCGTGGTTTTTAACTACTTTTTTGTCCATGTTCTTATTCAAACCGCGAGAAATTCGGGCCTTTGTCGTACACATCCCGTATCGAAAAGTGTTTCAATTTCATTGCCTGATCTATCTATCAATCATGGGGTTTTGGTTTCCGCACTTAATCCTTAAAGTGGACCATTGTGCGTGACCCGTGGTGGCCGTTTACTCCAACCAGCCCACCTCCCTCCAGAAGCAGATCAATCTTCCCGGTCTTCTCAGGGCATCCGCAACGGATCTTGGTGTTCCCAGGGTCTCCTCGCGAATCTTGGTAACGCCAGTGCACTCGAGGAGCACGTGCGCTACCGTTTCCTCCGCCTCCATGCATGCTCTGCACTGGGGACTGTCAGTGATTCCTAGGGTATGGAAGTGTTTATTTTAGCCACCAGTCGTAGGCTATCTCTGTCCAGGCGCAGAAGGCGCCTTGTCAGCTTTGTGTCCAGGGATGGCATAGCTTCCTTGGATTGCCTACATCCTGATGCCGAGGTCCACCATTTCTCCGCTTGCATTCGAGTGTGTTCCTTTAACCAGCTTCTTAGCTGCTTGAAAGGAATGGGCACAATGGGCTCGGGACCGTAGGGTTTTGTGTTGGATCCTCTTCTGGCAAGTTCATCAGCCGCATCGTTCCCAAGTGATACACTGTGACCTTTGATCCATTCCTTCTAGGTTCATTGCCTCATTCATTATTACGTAATCCCATCTAATTTGTCTGTTATTCACAAATGAGCATTCAAATTGATACGAATTATCAACATAAGCAGCTGTAGAATATGCTGGAGGGCCATTAGTTAACATTTTACTACAGATTACGTTATTGCCACTTTCACAGACAAAATTAATGTAGCAATTCCATAATCACAGTGAACTGCGCATTCACTTCACATCTGGAAATGTAAAATTATGTATTGTGTTGGGGAATAAACATTTGAATTTGAAAATCTACAAATACCACATCAACCATTGAATAAAATGATAGCAAATTCACAGGATCATAAACATTATAATTATTATTTCTGATTTTATTTATTTATATCATTTATTTTCTTTTCACAAAGTTGACTAATCTTCATATTAATGTGTTCAAGAAATAAGGGTCAGCTGTATTCCAACTTTGTGAGAGACTGGTGCCTGATGTTGTTTTTCTGAATTAGTTTGTATAAAAGTATAAAAAAATACAGTAAAAGTTAAAAAATATGCACAAAAACAAAACATAAAAAGAAGTAATAACAAAAAGAAAAATACCTACCTATGATCTTGTAGAAATATTCAATCGATTGCGTCGTTTTTTTTAAAGAAAAAACGATATAAAAAAAAAACAATAATTCGGTTAGACTGCCTTGCAGTCTTACCAGATATAATAAACAAAATATCTAACTAAATTTCTTCTTAAAACTCATAACTAAAGGAAGTTTAAGTTTTTCGTTGACTGGTAGAGAGGCATTTGTGGCATTAACTCCACCTATGTACCACTATTGTACATGAACTTTATTAAATAAATAACTTTTCATTTCAGATTTTTTCAAAATGGGTGGATTCGCTATGTTCCCGATCTGCTACAGCAGTTCGAATGAAGATTTGCGGGCTCGTGCCAGCTCAGTTCTAGGCACATTGTGTCAGAACAATCCCTTCTGCCAGGAGAGGGCGCTCAACAGTGGTCTGCTACCCGTCCTGCTTAGCCTGGTACGGACGGAGCAAGGAACCCCTCTTGCCAAGTGTCTGTATGCTTTATCATGTAAGTAACTGCAGCATTCGTTTTTTTTAATTCGAAGGTCCGAAGGAAGTTGACATCCACAAAGTCACCGTCACACGAACCATTTGGGTGTTCGATCAGGGAGTAATCAGACTTACCTACGCGGTATTGCCAGATTTTACAAAAAAACGGTGTTGAATTCTGTCGATACACGTTGACGAAACAAAACGAGAAGAATTACTTACATTTTTAAAACTTTATTGCATGGACCATTTGACGGCTTAACCGAAAGTCCACACCAAAGATTATAAAAATTATTTGATATAAAAGCCTACCTTTTATATCAAATAATTTTTTCACTCCTCTTGCTCAAAAAGACCGTCATAATAGCGTACCAGAGCGGGCGTAAAATTGCATTTATTGCCCTAGGGGAAAAAGTAAATCTCGACGTGCTCTCCCCCGTCTGCCGCGACCTGCGCAGTGCGTGATGCATTTAGCTTCAAGTATAAAACAAATTGGATATCACCCAGCGTATCACAGAACGCATCAATGTTCTCCCAACTAGGCCACAACCATCGACATCAAAGGATGAGTCAACCCAGCTGATTGTGTATTCAGAAAATTCGAACGAGGGACCCTCAAACCTTGAACAACGTTTTGTATCTCCTACGTTTACCCCACAGATTACACAATGTTCGTCTTCACAGAGGACTGAAATTAAGTTGCCGGGAAAAAACATATCATTTTTGAACAACTGTACAAATTGTACATTTAATTTTTAATAAAAAATAAACTTTCATATTGAACATGGTTATTTTATTTTCTCGCAATCGTAGTGAAAAGTACGGTGTAACACACGGCGCTAAAATCCCATTACAACTCGGTTCCTATTTACTACCTCGCTAAAGCTCGGTAGTAAAACTACCTCGCTAAAGCTCGGTAGTAAAACTACCTCGTATATAATGGGTCATTTTAGGCCCTTGTATTACAATGTACTATTATATTCTTTGGTGATCGGGATCGTACAAAAAAATTTAATTAGTCCGTCAGATAAATTTCCAAAATTATTGAACGTCGTATTTTTTCTTTTTTGACTTAAACTAAAAATAAAGACGATATTGTGCTTCGAAAACTCGTGTGACGTCACATGTCAGTACATTTTTTACCTACAAGTGACGTCACAAGCCCCCATGATCTTTGACGCGTTTTACCTTGGTCAATTTTTATTAAATTGAAAAAATAAAAAACACGTGTTCAATATTTTTCGATAATTTAACTGACTGACTAAACAGAATTCTTTTTTTAAGTCCATCCGATCCCTATTTCTAAGAAAAAAATATGTACCCATTCTCGGAAGATATGAACACATTCCAAATTCCTTTCGGAGTACGTCTAAATTTCGGATCCTCAAATTCCGATGCCTTGACTGAGAGCCAAAAAGAAACTGCCAATGATTTTAAGGCTTTTTCTCAGAAACCTGATTATTGTAACTTGGAAGCATTTCGACTTAGACAATAAGGTGTCATCTAAAAATATCAAACCAACAACAACACAACAAACGATGGAATTTGAACTTAATTTGGTGTCAAAATTAAACAGAAGTGAAGTAAGGCGGTCAGCTGTTTATAATTAATTCAACCAATGACACACCTGGCTTCTGTCCACTTCTAACATACTAATTATTTTCGCCCAAGTAAATTCTCCTTAAATCTGTGTGGTTCTTTCTTCTAAAGACCATATCAAACACTAATCTGCCTCATGTGAGTTGACCAAGATTATGTATGGACTTTAAAAGAGACCTCTGAGTTTGTTGTGGCTGTTTTTTGTAAGAGTAGTCACTTAGCCAGGTAAGAAACAACGGCACAAGCTAAAAAAAAACAAAAATGGCGTATAAATAATATAATAAAAATCTATTTGCAAAATAATCATCATTGATCAGAAACCAGGTGGTCTAAAATGGCTACTTTAGCAGATCATATTATGAATTGCCTTGAAAAGCGTAAAATAGACCGTTCACAATATAAAATGTGTACCATTTAGGGAAATAGATCATAATAGGAAAATAATATGAATTGCGTTGAAATCCGTAAAATGGTCACAGACGCAGTTACTATTTGAAAGGTTAATTTTACACTTTTTTACGCAATTCATATTATGATCTGCTAGTGGCCATTTTAGACCCCCGGAGTGAATTTATTTCGATTATCTGATTTTGATCTCTTACTCAAAACAAACGTTACTTTCCTTACAGGTATGTCTCGCGGGTACGAGCCAACTTCCCTGGAGCTGATCAAGCAAGGCGGCTGTCCAGTCCTGGTGGAACTGCTAAGCTCCCCCGAACCAGTTGCCAAGACAAAGGCGGCTTTCCTCATCAGACACTTCGCCCAGAATTACGGGGACGCTATAAGTAAGCATTATATTTATTTATTACTAGCTTGTGCCCGCGTGCAAATGATGATTTTAAATACAAGCTTACTTATTTTTCAAAATTCAACCCCTAAGGGAGTTAAATAGTGGATCTGTGTATCTATTTGGAAAAATCCTTCCTTATTCCTTCTTTACATTAAAAAGGGAACCTTTGTGCTAAATTTCAGCTTTCTAGGACCAAGGGTTTGGGCTGGGCTGGATTCAGTCAGTGAGTCAGGACTTCTCTTTTTATTTACAAATGCGAAAAGTTTATTGTGTAAATTAGAAACTACATTACATTTTAAAGTGTTTGGAGCCAAATTTAAGCAAACAATGCCTGTATTAGAAGGCTCTGCACTTTCAACATCAATGTCGTACGCATAAAAAATATATATAGATAGATCATTTGAGAACTGAAAATTACGCTAGTTTTAAGAGCTTTTGGGGTTTTATACATCAATTATCATACACCTACACATTTTTTTCTTCCTTGCTAATGCTTACATGTCAATCATCTCGCCATTATTCCTTTGCCTTCATATCCCTCCGGCAACCTTTATATTATAGCAACACAGCATAAAACGTACCACAACGACATAATTATATGACACAAATGAAGAACTAACGTCAACATTCTATATCGCCTACAACTGTCGGGCAGTGGCCCACCAGACATTACACTCGTCTGGTTGAAGGATCCTCCCTTTACTCTGGGTGAAGAAAAACTATGCTGCTTTACTTACGCCAACGTTGATGGGCGGCAAAACAAGACACGATCTCAATAGGGTAGACGACAAAAAAAATAATTAGTCCGTCAGATAGATTTCTAAATTTTTTTCTTTTTTCACGTCAACCAAAAAGGAAAACGATACGGTGCTCCGAAAATTCGTGTGACGCCACAGTTTAGTACGTTTTTTACCAGAAAGTTATAAAAAACTTATGATATATGATATTTAAACAAAACAACGTATCCAATATTTTTCGAAAATCTAATGGCTGCTACACACGTTACGAAAAATCATATCGATCAGACGGTACAGTTTAAACTCAGTTTTCGTAGTACTAAAATGGGACAAACTGTACAGTTTTTCTCACTAAAATGGGACAAACTGTACAGTTTTTCTCATACACACATGTAGTTTAAACTGTACAGTTTGAACTGTACCTTCCAATCGTAACGACGTTTCGATAAACGTGTGTACCAGCCATTACTGACGGACAAAACAGAGTCATATTTTTATATATATTTTTTAGTTAGTCGTCATCCCTATTCTTCCCAGACTTGCTTGAAGTACTCAACTAATACTAGAAGTTTAATAATTTTCTTATCACATTTCCAGAACAATTCGTGAACCAAAACATCATAAAGGTGATAGCATCAGAGATTCAAGCGGGCAGAAACGAAAGCACAGAGCATTTACTCAGCATATTACAAGTCTTAGTCAGTACCAAGGACCCTGTTATCTTGAGACTATGTCGAGACCAGCGGTATAACCTTAAGAAGGTCCTGCAAGACCACCTGAACAGACCAGAGCTGATGGATGATACGTTTTTAGAGGAGAAAGAGTATTGTCTAGAACTGTTACAGACTATTTTTATTTTGGCAGCCGATCAAAGTAATGTAGAGCAAGCGGATAGGTAGTGACAACATGGTGTATTATACGGACTGAGTATGAGGCAACGACGGGAAAACGGTTGTCAGGTATTCCGTACATTATTATGAGACCTCAACAGCAAATCGGCGTTGATAGTCCAATTCCGCGGAACTAAGATTGTCAACTATTACCAGTATAACCTGACCCCTAATATAAAGAAAAACGAGGGGAAGTGGTGTAAGAAGAGGGGTCATGTTATACTGGGCATAGACTGTATTGACAATGTTAGTTACGCGGAATCGGACCATCAGCTACGAAATATACATTGGTATCAAAAAAAAATAACCGTCCAAAACAGTTTGGATTGTGTAGGTATATTGCACTTGTTGATTACATCACCACTGCTCTCAAAACGGTGAAGGAAAACATCGTGAGAAAAGCGGCATGTCTTAGACCGAAAAAAAAATCGAAAACATGTGACATCTACCAACACTCACTGGGCCCGCGTAGTGGACTTTTTGCCCCATTCCTCTACTAGAGGGGAGGCCTCAGTCCCTGCAGTGTACTTGTGTAGGAAGTAGTTGTTTTTTTTTATTAGTTAATGAAAGATTTCTATGTGGAGGGGGCTCAGAATGATTCACGGTATTGCATCGTGGTAACAGTTTTCTCATCGGGGTCCGTTCCACAGTGTGGTCTCTTTTCTATTGGTACTAAATTATATTGATTAACTGGCTAACTCAATAAACATGCGTGCAATGCTTTACATTAGTACCGAACCACTGTATTAATCCTTGTATCTTAGCAATTCAACTTAGTAATAGAGAACAACCATTTCCTTTATTTGTAAATACATGTATGCAGATGTAAATGATCGTAGATAAAACAATATAAACTTATGCTAGCGTGTTCAATTATCGAATATGGCCTATACATAAGAGTATTTCACACGACGACTTTTTACGCGCCGACGACGCAACAGAAACGCGCTGCAAACGTTAATGAACGGTAGTTATAGTTGCTGCCAGTAAATAATTATATCAATAGCGGTTTTCGGTAGTAACCACAGATATAGATAGCGCAAGAGCAATTACTTCGCGTGCCTAGCTTACGTACAAAAATCGTAAGTGGCCACTTTGGTGGTCAGTCTGCATCGGTGTCATAGCGCTAGTCGGACGTCGGCGCTGGTGCAAATGGCGGGGGTTGGTGCGAAGGGTGTGCTTGACGTCATAATAGGTAGGCAAAAACTGTCACGCTTGGTTTTCATACAGATCGTGATACTTGCGTTATCTTGGTCTATCTATATCTGTGGTAGTGACCCTTTCCCTTATATCTCTTCGCACGAACCAAACCCTGCTTCTTCCTTCTTAGCCCTATATATCAAGGCCGCGGTATCTCTTACAACATCCCGCAGCCATATTACGTACGCCTCTGCCCGTCCCTTCGGGGATAATAGGCGTGATCGTGGGTTTAACAACGGTTGTTCGCTCAACACACTTGCCGCGCTGTTGCTACTGCCTGCAGTAATTCCGTGCTCTATTCTCTAAGCCGCCAATGCCTGAATCTGCTCTCCTCTCCGAGTCGGTCGGTACCAACTCGGAAAGCAGAATTTTATAGTTTAAAACAGAGTTTTTAATCATTGTGATATGATTTATTTTGACATGTCACTTCTTTTGTTCTTGAGAACAATTTGATCCGGTCGGTGTGAATTGACCCTAAACAATCCTTTCTCTCCGTCTAGCTCTTAAATTTGATAGTTTGTCTCTCTCTTATTTCGACATGTTATAGGCAATGTATTGCCCTAGAGTGTTTTTATTGCAAGCACTTGGACTGTGAAAATTTGAAATGCATTCTAATAGAAAAGTAAATAAAAATACCAAAAGTCCCTGTACATTATTTAAAATTTCTGCCATTCGACTAATAGATAAGTTAAAATAAATGAAAATGGTGATAACGATTTATTAATATGAACTTACTATATTAACTATTAAGATATGAATAGTTTGTATACATTTTGTAAACAAGAAATAGTGTAACTACTTACAATAAGTTATGTAATGTCACGTGCACCAATATGTAAACACAAAGCAACGTTTAAAAGTAATTTTCTCCTCCTTTGGGGCCGTCCATTAATCACGATATCACGTGTATTCTTCAGTAGGTACGTACAAATAATCTTAAAATATTTAGGATATTATCTTTAAATACAGGTATGATCTAATTTTATTCTGGAACATTTTTTTTTTTTTTAAAAAAGCTTATGTAGGTAAAACCAAACGTAATTCGTCATTTCGTGATGGCGGCCATCTTGGATTTGACATTTGTTATAGTTTATAGTATTATACTAATCAAATGTAATCCGCCATTTTGGCCCGATTTTCTTTTAACATAGCTGAGAACACTCTCGACTAAGTCACCTTTTAAACAAAAAAACTAAACCAATGGTTCATGCGTTCGGGAGCTACGATAATTAAGGACCATGATAGAAACTTTAAGGAATCGCGCGTTCGACGAAAAAATAAATTGTGTATTGTTTGTAATGTATTTATTTTTCCTATTTAGATATTTCGTGAATTTTGCACCCTTTCGAGCCTCTGGGGGTGCGATCTCATCAAATAGAGACACTCTCTTGATCACTCTCCGGACACTCGGAGCGCGCAGAGCGGAAGAGAGTGTCAGACTTCTACTGACTAAAAACCACCCATGTTCCTTCTTAGCTCTTTGTGCCGAGGCCGCGGTATCACTTTCGAGAAACCCGCAGCTTCGAAGCTTTTCGAGCCTCACGTGATGAATGAACGGCTCCTTTGTTGATTAGCGTTATACTTTTTTACGAACAGCATTTAAGAAGCCATACTATTACGAAATAGGTCCTATTTCAAAGTAGAAACCTTTGTTTCCCAAGAAAATAGCTTTTGAATTTTGTTAAGTGTAACATATTTCTGTTCGTGACTGTTTTAATTATAGTGTTGGTGTAACATTGTAATATGTTCCTTTAACAAAGCTTAAGCTAACATTATGTGATATGCTTTTAACTGCATTTATTAGTACCTGATAGCTTTTTTTGGTTTAATCAGTAATGTGGAAACTTATTCCAGCCCGATATTGCATAGTACGGCCCGCTTGCACCTCCAATTATAAACATCAGAATCAAAAAGGTCGAATGTACAAAAAACAGTGTTTTGTACATCTGACCTTATGCTTCTGATGTCGAGTTAATTACCGCTAACATAATACAACTTAATACTTTCTGTAATCTTCTTATTTTTAAGTCGTTATTTTTGAGCGATTTGTGGTGTAAGAGACATTAGGTACACATGTATCTACTACACATTAGAAAAATGTCTAAATAAAGTTTTAAGTTATATCTACAAAAGTATTTTATTTTAAACTATCTGTACTGCATTGCAATACCGTTTTCCGTGCTGCTACCTGCTCCTATAGGAGGACACAACAACAGGGAACAGGGCTATAGTCCTGTTTGAATATGCGGCCTACCTTCCTCCTTTTTTATCGATGGGAAATCATGAAATGACTCCTCCCATTCTGGGCGGAGCGGAAGGGAGTGTCAGACTCTTGCTGACTAAAACCCATCCGTGTTCCTTCTTGTGCACTTTTGCTTTCCAGGGCCGCGGTAACTCTTTGGAACCAATTCCGCAACCCAAGCAGGCACTAGGGACTAGGCACTAGGCAACTACGAGCTTATCCTGGCGTAGATATGTAGAACAAGCAACTGTGCAACTTCATCAAAATCGGTTTAGTATATTATGAGTCGCTAGATTTCGGAAATCATCAAATAATCCCTCCCGCTCTTGGGCAGAGCGAAAGGGAGTATCAAACTTCTACTGACTCTAAAAACCACATAAAAATAGTATGTTCTTTCTTAGCCCTTGTACTGAGGCCACGGTATATCTTTCAAACAACCCGCAGCCCCGACGGGAAAGTGTCCCTATCCTTATCTTATTATTTCAATACGGCGGCATGTCTCTTTCTAGCTTTCTCCACCAAATAATCGTTTAAGTTATTTTCCTGCGTCTACTTTAGCCTTGGGCAGACATGTTATAAAGTTTATGGGCTGTTGGTTGTTAGAGAGACCGCGGCCACGGAAAAAGGGCTAAGAAGGAACATGGGTGGTTTTTAATTTTTAGTCAGTAGAAGTATATACATACATATCCTACATAAGTATATATCTATATTTGTGAGTGCTCCTATGCATCAGAGGCAGCAAAATCAAAAACAAAACAAAGCTTTGAAGTCAAAAATCAACTTTTATTTACTTCCTTCCTTTTTAGAAGTCAACAACATGCACTTTCTGAGCTTCCTCACTGCTCTCAGAGGAAGAGTTGTCGGCACTCTCCTCAGAGGAGGGAACATCGGGAACTTCCTCAGAATCGGGCTGGAGGGCATCGCTGTCCCAGTCGAAGTTAATGCCGGTCACCTCCAAGTACCAGTCATGGTAGTGGCCGGGCCGGACGAAACCTGAGGAAGGTTGACACATTGAGTAGTACTACGTAATTTGCGGCTCAGGAAAATAATAAGCACCCGAAAATACTCGTTTTTAAGAAAGTACCGGGTTAAATGAAATAAGCTTGCAAAACTGCATACGGTATTGGGTGTTCTATTGTGCATTTTTGAATATTTTAGAATGGCCTAACCATTCATATAGGAAAAGGTGGTAAAGTAGCTATCATTAACCTATGTGGTTAAATACGATATTCATTTATTGCGCTGTCCTACACAAACATGACAATTTATATCACATCAAAAAGATAAGTAAATTGTATGTCTCAGAAAAATCTTTCCTTTTTTTAAATGACCTTTTTTAACACTTGACACACGCACAATCGCACACCCGCGCAAGCGCCCTACGCCTGCACCGCGAATACGAATTTGCGTCAGGAAACGTACGCGAGTTTAAAGAAGTTTTCACTTCAAAACTAAAAAAAACAAAAACCAATAATTATTTAATATCAATTCGTTCTTCCCATAAATTACTTGTGTTTTGTGGGGTCTAGAACAAAAAATGCTGCAAGCGTCATGCTTTAGGATGCTACGTTATCATAACTCACCAGATGGCCAGGGGCTGTTGCATCCCTGGGTGGATCCGAAGCTCACAATACCGACCTGGGTGGTTTGGCCATCGGCGTCTACGATGGTCAGGGGCCCGCCGCTGTCACCCTGGTTGTTATAATATATTTAAATACTGATAATACTGTAGTATAAAGTAGGAGAGCTGTACACAACATTCTTCAAAAAGAACGTTCGTCGGCGTGGCGGCAGTCACGTTAGAAAGTCCACGTAGTCTGAAACCCGTAAGTGTGACAACTAGTGTCACTAAGGAGTAGGTATCATGTTGCCCATCCAGTTATCCAAACTGGATGTGGAAGTCAGATAGGCAGTCGCTCCATGTCTTATGCTGGTATTCAACTGAATACGGTTATGGTTAGACTGGAAGCCGACCCCAAACAGTAAACACTGTCTCCCTCTTTCTCACTACCGGCCTTGCGATCTGGGCTTATGACTCGTTGAGTGTCAGAAAGAAACTTTCAAAGAAATTTTAAAGGGGGTTACGATGTCCTAAGTGTAGTTTAAAAGAGATGGGGCTAGACGGCCTGTATAGCTCCATCTCAACGTCAATGTAAGCCACTTTTTGACATGGCCGCAGTTCCTCACTTAGTATTGGATGTCTGAATGATCACAATATTAGTTCTTATTTGTACCTGGCAAGATGACTGAGACGGGTTGTTGTAGGATCCTGCGCAGATGGTCTGTTCCCGGATGACCTGGCTGGTGGGGTACCAGGACAGGCATTCTTCGTTGGAAACTCCTTGTTGGAAAGTCCACAGGAGAATCTCGGAGGCCGCACCACCTGAGGTATTGGTAGGTATACAATATTACAGGAACATAGAAGAAACCTACTTATTTTGTAACCCACGTTACGTTCATACTTATCACGATCAGCACATCTGCAAGGCTATTGCGTATCTTTTAAATGTCAGTGGCTATCATATTGTCCATGGATTAACTATCAAATAGGTTATGGTTTAGTACAAAATGGAACCATTTGACGTTAATTGATAGGCACTATAGGTTAGCCACCGTCATTTAAAAGATACGCAATAGCCCTGCTGAACAGCTTATCTGAACAGCGTTCAGAAGTTGTCACAATATTCCATATCAATAATGACACAGACAGCATTGCGAGTGCGATAATACGTCATTCCGAAAATTGTCCTACGTGGTCCTACGTCCACACTTCGAATTACACGGCGCCGAATGTTTGCAACAATGAATACTGTGACGAAAGCACGCAGCTACTACGCATACCGTAATCAAGAATGCACGAGACTCCTAATTACGGAACGACGAAAGCACGTTACAATAAAAATCGCCACACCGAACTACGTGACCCCGAAATCACGTAAACGAACGTATCACCAACAGCAAAAAAGTAAAAAACAAATAATTTTTACATTGACACATTATTTAAAGCCCTTTTCAGAGCTCAGATGATACTGGTTAAGTGGTTCAGTTCCTCCTGACAAAGGGAGCCTGCTTCCCGGCATTATGTATTATCTTTAACGAATATTAATTGCTAAATCATCATCATCGTCCCACTACCCTTATTCCAATTTATTTAATAGGTATACTAGGCTAGGTTTTTCTAGCGGCTTCGCCCGCTACAAGTCGAAAATTATCCCTCGGGAAGATGAAATCGGAAAAAAGCTATCTTATGTGTTAATCCAGGTTATAAACTATGTGTGGAGGTACCAAATTTTATCCAAATCAATAACAAACATACACACTCACATACTCACAAACTTTCGCCTGTATAATATTAGTGTGATGATTTTGTTTTACTGTTTAGCTATCGGTGTCACGTAGTTCGGTGTGACGATTTTCGTTGTAACGTGCATTCGTTGTTCCGTAATTCGAAGTCTCATGCATTCGTTGTAATGGGATGCGTAGCTGCGTGCTTTCGTCGTCAGTCGTCACAGTATTCGTTGTTACAAACATTCGGCGCCGTGTAATTCAACGTGGCATATTTCGAAATGACGTATAAGTGCATCTCGTTCATGTTTATTAATGAAATTCGCCTCGAGCGCATAACAAACGGCGAATTGTCAGATTTTTTTTGTGTCTGGGAGAAGTATGGAGATATTTTTTTTTCAATAGTTTAACAGGAGAAGAATTATAAGATAACTACAAAATACTGACCATTCCAGAGATCGTCGGTACGGCCAAAACCGCTGACAATCATGGGCACTCCACCGTAGTTGATGTTCTTCTGAGCGCTGGTCATAAGACGGGAAGGCTGCACGTTATCTGTTCGAAAACAAACAATTGAGGTTTGGAGTAGAAACAGGCGTCCTTATTATGTTGTGCATCAAAATGGCAATATCGAGCAGAGCAGACTTTCCTTACAAGAATCTTTAGCAGAGTAGTTTTTAATGTAATGGGCCATGCAAACCACAGTCTACTAGACTGAAATTTAGAATTTGACGTGAACCCAGAGAAATGCAATAAAGATACTATGATGAATACGTTCACAGAACACAAGGTTGGTTCGGCAACTTAAGTAGGTATATTTAGAAATAAATAATCTTCATACTAACTGGAGTAGGGGATTTCTTGGTCAAGCCCGACCAAGGCAAGGTCAGCGGTCTGGACTCCAGCCCTGATTTCATCGTACTCGGGGTGGATGTACTTGTTGGCAGACTCCACAAGGACCTCGGGACGGGTCAGGTTGGTCAGACCGAAGCGGACAACGAATGTGATACGACTGTAAACAAAACGGGTATCATTTTGGTGCGGACTAACGGACCGTGCAGGCTTTTACAGATATTTAGTAATAATAATTCGTTTAGGTATTTATTCATCATTCCTGGAAGACTACCAACTAAAATAACAAAATAAAAATAGTAAGTGAGCCAATGACAAGTCTTCACATATAGGAAACACATAATGTTTTCTTAACAGTTTTTTTAAACAGCTTCTTGAAAATACATCTTTTGGTTGTGCACTGGACCTTTGGTTTTGCACAATTCCTTTTTTTATAGCATTGTCCTCCAAATGTAGAAATTCTTCCAGCTAACTCTCGCAATGACAGTTCAATTTGTGGCATTAGAGCGAGCGAGAGAAATGCATCGCATGATTTTTATTCGGCAGTATCCGCTTTTCTGACATTTTACTAAATTCAGATTAGTGAAACGACATATCACTGCACTGACGATGAATATTGGTTGTTTTGTCATATCACTAGATACTTTTAGTAAGAAGACGTATGAAACAAGAACAGAACTACCGAGATTTCGTGAAATCCCTGATATCCTCATTTTCCTGCGATAATTATAAATAATAATAAATATAATAACGAAACCTAATTTACTAACAAAAATATTATAAATAAAACTAGAATTTAAGTTACCTACTGCTCTTGTTGTATGTTAGAAATAAAAGGCTTTTTATTTTATTTATTAAATAAAAAATAAGTTTAAAAACTAAAACCCGACTACGAATAAAAACGCAGACTAATAAAACCGCGGTCTCAAAATTACGAAACAAGAAAAATCGTCTAGTAAGTAGATAATTTGATAATTATTATAGAGGACAGCCGTAGTCGCATGCCACTGATACCTACTTGATGTGCTCATTGATACAGAAGTCAGCTGTTGCCATTAGCAAGGTATATGATGTTGTAATTTTTTCTTGTTAGTAATGGGTGTACTTACTTGGCCAGACAGTGAGCAGCTGTGAGCACCCATTTGTTGTGGATAAGGGAGCAGCCACAGGAGCTGACACCACCAGCGTTGTTCACCATACGCAGAGAACCCTGGTACGGGATCTGGCCCAGAGTCGCGGGATAGCCAGCCACGATCCTTGAGGCTTGGTAGTCAGCTAGGGGCAGAAGATAAAATGAAGTTAAAAATAATTTTGTTTGGGGGTTGACAAGACTATCTTTTTTTTTTCTTTGCTGCACAATCTGATTTTTTCCTATTGTCGTGGAGGTGCGTTTACAAAATCGAAGCATTTATTACAATTAGACCGCTACAGGCACTTTTGAATGTCAAAAAAAGTCCAGAAATTCCATGGACACTTTATTAAATCAAAATATTGTTAAACCACACAACACACCAACAACCAGTCCTGTAGCAACTAAGTAGCTGAAGGCCATACAAATATTCGTTCCGTGTGGGGATCGAACCCGCGGCACGTAGAGCAGCGGTTACCCACTCAGCCAATACGCCAACAGTGCCGTCGAACACTTAACTCTCACAAAATAAATTAATTTGAGCCGACCGGTAAAGACGTCATTTGCGTTTGATTTTGCAAGTACTACTATAAGCCTTTACCTTTTATGGTATGGAATACAGGGTGTGAGGGACAGACTGACAGAGTGCATTCAGCTCCTTATTTTGAATCATCCACCGGACGTTTACTCCGAAGAATTTAATTTTTTTACCGTTTTTCAGTTGCTATTCTTTGGTTTCAATATAAAAATACAGTCTCTGTACGTAGCACTCTATTTGTATAAATAATAAGTCTATAAAAAGTTAGTATAACTCTTTCGTAACAGTTCAAATCGTTTCCATGCGCGTCGATGACTGGCCACTCATCGACGCAGCGCGTAGCAGCGCTATGTCGTAGCGAGTTACACAACGCTACATCGTAGCAAGTTACACACTGGTACGTCGTAGCAAGTTACACGTAGCTGTTTTCCTAAGCACAGTGCGCTACAGAGATGTCACTCTTTGAAAATTACTCTTTATTACCCGACTGCGGCGAAGCCCAAAAGGAGGGTTATTGTGTCCATGTATTTTTAATTTCTTTTATTTACTAAATATTCACTTACGCAAGTCCTCGATGATCGCCGGCTCGGGGCTGAAGACACCTCCCTAAAATAAAGGAAATTCATTAAAGTATAATGAAAATAATATTTATATGACTACCTAGATTATCTACACTAATATTATAAAGGGGAAAGATTTGTTTGTTTGTTTGTAATAAATAGGCTCGGAAACTACTGGACCGATTTGAAAAATTCTTTCACCGTTGGGAAGCTACACTATCCCCGGGTGACATAGGCTACTTTTTATCCCTGCATTCCCACGGGAACGGGAACGACGCGGGTGGAACCGCGTGACGTCCGCTAGTATTAAAATAAAACAGAACAGTTTCTTAGCTAGGGATTTAATACGTCATGAGTCCCCGATGTTTTCCAAAACTATACGCGTCTTTGAACTTAGTTAAATTATTATTTCTCAAGTTTTGCTGTTTTTACCCGACTACGGCGAAGCCAAATGGAAGGGTAATAATAATTTTACTTATATTTGAATATAAATATACAAATTCAATATATGAATATCAGACAAGAATTATTTTCTTGTTTTCGACATTTTAAGACCGCGGTTAAAAACCGCTACTTAAATTTTTATTTGAATTTTATTTTAGTGTTATTTAATAAATCCGTTATAATATATTACTTTCATGATGTAAAATTCTACTGAATGTTGGTTTGCAATTTAAATAGTAGGTACGAGTAAATAGCAGACTAGACCGCGAGAACTCTTTGACCGCATTCTAGACGTGTATGTTGACTAAAACTGTAGTATAATATACAAATATGTAATGTGCTCGCCAAGACCTCTCATTTGATACCAAACATGTTATGGTTAACTCAATTTAATTTTTCTTCGAGCTTAGAATTTTATTTGACATTTAAATTTCATCCTACAAAGAATTGTTAAAATTTAAGTCTATGTCACCCGGGCTATTCTTAGGAATCTATTGACACCTCATTTATTAAAATACGTAGTCTAGGCGCTGCGGTGGAACATACAAACATACTTAAATAGACTGCCAAATTGTTTTATAAATATTTTAGAAATCTTACCTGCACATAGCCCAAAACAAAGAAAACTCCCAACAGGTACGCGGCCGCCATCTTGCACGATCGCCTAGTGAGTGCTGACTTGCACCGTACTCATTATTAATCTGTCTGTATCGAACATAGAATTAAATGATAATGTTCTGTCATTAACTCGGATTATGATAGCAATAATTAATTAGGATTTTTATGTTAGGTACGTACAGTTGGGTATTTCAGCATCAGTAGGGTTACCAAACTGTGTTGCGGATTTAGTTCGAAAGAGTTAACAAGGTCCTGGAACGCCAAAGGGCATTAGAAGAAATATGGATGGGTTTTAGGCAGTAAGAGTCTGAGGCGGAGTCCTAATTGGCAACGGTCGCATGATGAAACGATGCGTTCTCGTCGCACGACGAGATAAAACACACTAGTTTTCACTGTGTCCTAATAGAGCTTGCGAGTGATCATGCGATCACAGTGAAATGCTTGAAACGATCGCACAACCGTCCAATCAAAGCTACAAATCGCTTCTGATTGGTCACGCGTCATCGTGCGAGCAAAACGCGGGGTGCGGGGGACGGCACAGGTTAGTCGAGATGAGAGAGAACGCATCGTTCGGTCGTACGATCGATCGTTGAGGACATCACTTGGACCATCGTACGATCATTTCCATCGCACGACGATGAACGCATCGTTTGATCGTACGGCCGTTGCCAATTAGGACGCCGCGCATGATACTGCTCTTCTGCTCCGCTCAGAGCGGGAGGAGTTGTTTAATGATTTCCCATCATAAAAAAGGGATTACCAAACTGTATGAAGGAAGGATGAGGAATGACTTATTTTGTATGAAATGTAATTTTTTTTATTGTGTTTATGCAATTATAATTACAACTTAGCCCCAATTAGAAATATTTATTCGTGGTGCTATGCAAATCCCAATTGTCAGGAAGTGAAAATTATGTCTTTCCTATTACTCCTCCGCTATTCTATTCCGGTTAATTTCGTTGCGTGATCCAAGCCTGTTAAATTATTTCTCTAGGACTTCGTTGTTCTTCATCGTCTCGGAAACTATTCATTCAGACTTTCAGGAATAGCAGTGATTTGGAAATAGTATCGCGGGCTCGTTGGTGAGCCCAAAAAAAGTGTGCAATGACAAAAATATAAATCACGACATCGATCCTAAATGCAGATCGTGGGCACATGTCTCTGAATTCTCGGTTCTTAGGTATCTTCACGATTACCTACACCATTTAGCACCAGTACAGGTACGCGCAAGTGCCAATCTGAGATAAATCTCGACTAGTTCAATGCTCTAAAAAAACGAACCAGTCCTAAAACATTCACCAGCATGGTGTCCCTACGCTGTGTCATTGTGTTATTTTATTTAACTCGATAATCCTGGATTACATCAGAGACGCGTGCGTACACCAGGGCTACCTGTAGTATCAGCGTCTGCAACGGACACCGGCTTTACCCAACAAACACCTTACCATTGAAGAAAAACAAAAGTTGGGTTTTTTACCTAGTACGCCTGATAAGTAAACCAAACTAAGCTGGTTTCTCTTTGTACCGCGATTTAATACAAAATGAGCCCAGGTTTTAGTGGTTATTGAAAGGTTGATGTGTCGCCGTGTGGACTTCACCGGATGTTCTTATCTGTAATTTTTATTATACCTATGCTATGTTTCTTAAGAGTTTCGTACCTCAAAAATAACCCTTAAAGGATTACTTTGTTGTCCGTCTGTCAGTCAGACAAGAGACTTTTTTTTAGGACCGCATAAAGGAATCAGAAAAGTCATCATCTCATCATAACCAGCTTATAATGTTCCTATTACTGGGACACAGGCCTTCTCTCTATGAGAGAGAATAGACTATAATCCGACAGGCGGGTCCAGTGCGGGTTGGTAGATGTCACAAATGTCTTCGAATTTTAAGGACATGCCGGTTTCCTCAAGGTGTATTCCTTCACCGTTTTCAGAGCAGTGGTGATGAAATAAATTTCACAAAGTAATGCCTGAAGAACTCGAACCCACGACTTTTACTACTGAAATTTACCAGAGGTGAGACCCGCAAACAAGCGCCTATATTCAAATAGTGCCCATTCACCTTAGTGGATGTCAAACGACCGTTTTAAAGTAACAAATAACAATTAAAATTAAAGAAGGCTGTATTGTCTAAGGAATTGGTACATCGTGCGGAAACCAGCATGGTTGAAATATATAGTTAGGTTAGGTTAGTTAAATAAAAAATCATCTCTAGCAGCAGAATTATTGTTGTAATTGCAGAAAATGGCGAAATCATTAATCTTGTAGATTAGCTCCATATTATCTTTAACTTATCATAATCCAGGATAATTAGGCTACCTAGTTATATAATAAATTGGGTGACCTACACCTACTCGTTATTATGGTACCTTACATACATTTATAGTTGGTACTCATTTCATTTATTTATTTATTTCTAAGCGTGGGTATAGTCAAGCTCGGAATTGCTTTACCATCCTAAACTTTAATGTCACTTACTGCTGCACTCAGAGAGTTTTAAATTATTCCCCAAACCAAAACATATTTACCATACTCACACACATATCTACTTAAACACACGCACACAAACATAACTAGGAAAAACAAATTGCTTTTTGTTGTAAGACATGACTTATTCTTTATTACATTATTGATTTGAGCGAAATCCTTCCTGGATTACAGACGTGTTCATTCACATGTTATATGTTGACATAAACAGTCTTGTCCTATGCCACTACATCTTCTGGTTTGGTCTTCAAGTCCTCGACATTCCAGTCGAAGCTGATGCCGGTTTGCTTCTCGATCCAGGCTTGGTAGTAGTCAGGGCGGACGAAACCTGAAAATATAATGTTACGAATGGATAAAAGAACTCCCACTTGCGCTTTGCTATGCGATATGACACAAGCATTCGACTACGTTGACCACACTATTTTAATTAAGAAACTTGACTCATATGGGGTTCGAGGCAATGTACTTAAATTAATTGAATCCTATTATGTCTAATAGAAGGCAAATCACCACTCCGACTCACTGGAGCATATGTGCAGCATCACCCCGACTCACTGGGGTATCACCGCAGACAGTTCCGACTCACCGTGAACTATGCGGCATCCGGTTCCGACTCACTGGAACCCTCTACTGGCCTGGCAAGCATCAAGACTCAGTCTGCAATCGACCTCCGGTCTCGGAGGGGAGTGATGTGGCGACAGCGCCATCTATCGCAACAGATGCGAACTAACATTGGCAATTCTGCATCGCGCTATCAAAGTTATCCGCCACATTAGCGTATATAGAAAATCCCGACTTACAGATGTCGGGCAGTTAGCCCACCAGACACAACACCCGTCTGGTCGGAGGATCCTCCCTTTTCTATGGGGGATGAGGAACTTTACACCCTGTTCCTCATCACCCCCCAAAAACGTTTAGTGAAATTCGGTGTACCCCAAGGAAGCGTTCTCGGACCATTATTATTTATCATATATATAAATGACTTTCCGAAATCTATTGAGCATCCTATGACTCTTTTTGCAGACGATAGCACAGTCACAATAGCATGTAAGAAAACTGACACCTATGAACTTGACATTAATAATGCTTTAGCTTCTATAATTGACTGGTTAGACAATAATAATCTAAAAATTAATTTAAATAAAACACAAATCTTACATTTTAGTCAAAGAAAACAAATAATAAATGATGTTAACATAAGCTATAAAAATCACACCATATGTAAAGTTGATAATGCCATTCCATTGCCATTCCATGGACTAACCATTGACAAAAAACTTGATTGGAAGGATCACATTGAAGAAACTTGTAAGAGAATTAGTAGTTGTTCCTACGCATTGCATAAACTCGCCCCAACCGTAAATACGGATACATTACTTAGGTAGGTACTGCCTACCATGGACTTGTTGCATCGATCCTTAGATACGGCATTATTTTCTGGGGAAACTCTACACATAAAGAGGCTATATTTAGAATGCAAACACGATGCATAAGAGCTATGTTTGGTCTTAGAATTACAGACAGTTGCAAACCATATTTTATTAAACATCAAATTCTCCCACTTCCTTCCTTGTATATATTGGAAACGGTATTATTCGTCAAAAATAATCCCCAACTGTTTCCGAAGTCTTCAGAAGGTTCCGAAAGAAGTCAACGTGATAATCGGAGACTTCGTTTACATAGTGCTAAAACAGCTCTCATGGGCAAGAGTGTATTCTGCATGGCTCCAAAATTATACAACAAGGTACCAAAGGCATACAAAGATTTGAATATTAATAGATTTAAGAAAAGTATGAAGAAACTTTTAGTAAATAAATGCTACTATATAAATGTTGCCGACTATTTGAATGATGTAATTTAGACCTTTTTATAAATTTTATTTTCATTATTTTAAATTAGTTTTTGATTATTATAATAATTTGATTTTTGACTATTATATTGATTTAATTTTGACTAGTATATTAATTTGATTTTGACTATTATATTGATTCGATTTTGACTATTATATAAATTTAATTTTGAATATTGTTACTAATTATTACTTTATTTGTTACTTTTATTAATTTTATATTTGATCATTATTATTTTTATTTTTGTTTTTTTCTGTGTATTTAACTTTGACTAGGTATTTGTATTAATTTATTTCTTCTTATTTTCCAATTATTTAATTTCACGTAACTTTTTAACAAATTTTTGTGTGACGATTATATTATTATTGCATTTGTACGCCTCTATAGGCAAAACATGTTGAAACTATTTTTATTTTTTAGTAATCTCTCCAACAGATTGTGAACCTACACGTGTTTTTGACAAATAAATTGAATTGAATAAATTGAATTGAATATAAGCATATATTTCAGTCATATTTCAGTGGTTTTGTACACTACACAAATTACAGGTAGGTACTAATGTAGTATGCTCTAACCATAACATCTTAAGCTGCGAAAAATCACCTGGAACTGCAATCGATACTTGACAACAGAGAAAGCAAGAAGAAAAAATTCACACGGCGAGTCAAGAGGAATGGACGCCCGGAGATTTGCGAACGACAATAGGCTGACCTTCTATTACGTAAGACTATCATAACTGTTCTACGCCAGTTGTTGTTGGTCTCACTATGAATCTATCGGGCTTTTGGGAGCATACGCGTCTTGTGTATGTTTACAATTTGTCTTTAGTCTGTAATGGTTCACCGTACCCGATTTAATATAATCTTTTGAAACTTTATCAGCTTTTATCGATTCTGATTTCCCTGATTGTGTACAAGGCAAACATGGCGAGAGTTCTTACCTTGTGGGTTGGGTGTGTTGCAACCACGCTGTGATCCGAAGCTCATGATGCCAACCTGTGTGATCTTGCCGTCAATGTCCACCATGGTCAGGGGACCGCCGCTGTCACCCTGGTAGAAAGATATGTAGTTTAGTTAGTCAGAAGAGTCTTAAAACAAAAGAAAACACCTGTTTCAGCTAAGGGCTAATCGTTTTGGGACGCCGTCGTCTCCTTCTGCGAAGCAGTAATGCTAGCGAAGGAGGTGGCGGAACGAGAGAGGGAGAGAACCTCTCGTCCCTGCTGTCGCCGCTGGAGACGCTCCGGGCGTCGGGGGCCACGTGACGGCTTCCGGCCACCGTAGACGCGGGCCTGTAGACGGTGAGTAATGGGCTAGATCGCCGTCCGTCTGTCTTATGACGACGACAGGTCGTGACGACGGCGCGTTCGTGTTCCACGCGCGCCTCAAAGAGATGTCAGCAACATGGAAGTGGCCCAGCAGGAGACTTCGCCCGTCGTGGCTGCGGGATATTGCAAGAGAAACCGCGGCCTTGACATAAAGGACTAAGAAGGAACATGGGTGATGGTTTTTAGTCAGTAGAAGTCTGACACTCCTTTTCGCTGTGCCCAAGAGCGGGAGGGTTATTTGATCATTAGGTTTTCTTCTTCGTTTCTAGATGATTTAAAATATCAGAATAACTAATGTTGTGTTAAAAGTAGATGGTGTGATGGTTGACACAAAATATAACAAAGTAAAGAGGGGGTGGATTTTTGCAAAGGGTTTCCGTCCGGCCCGATCTAATCACCGTCATCTTGCCTTTTCTCAACTGTGTCGGGGTGGGTTTTCAGTACAACCGGATGCAGTTAAAAACCAGTATTTTACATGGAGCGAGAGTGTTGGTGTGAGTTGTGTGTGTGTGTGTTAGTAGAATTCTCACCGTGCAAGGGTTCTGGCTGGGCTCGTCGTAGTACTGCGAGCATATGGTCTGCACGTTGATGACCTGGCTATTAGGGTACCAGGTGCGACACTCCTGCTGTGTCATGCCGCGCTGGTACGTCCAGTACAGGATGTCTGGGACGATTCCACCTGGAAAGTGGAATAAGCATATTGTAAGCACTCCAAATCAGTTTTTTTTTAGAATCTGGTGGTTATGGCAAGGAATACAACACTCTTTATTTTAATGTTCACATGGTTAGACAGTCACCACTGATTCCTCCGACAGTTCATCTAAAGTAAACTGTATTAAACAAGCTCAGAATAGCAAAACACACTTCAATGAAGGAAATTGTTTAATCAGTTTATCATCCGCGTTTTAACCTTTTTCCAACTCTGTTATTACAAGTTCTTAGGCAGCATTAGCTGTTCTAGTCACGTAGTCTCCAGTTTTTACTGTGCTTCGTGATAAATAAATCGTTCAATGATAAATGGTTGCTCTGATCTATTCGAGTAAATTATCAACTCCTCTCGCGCGCCTTACGAACACCATACATAAAACAAAGGATTTTTAATTGTGTCTATAATAAGGCGCTCAATCAGTTAATTATCGTCTAGATTTAAGTGCTGAACAGGCATACCGCCATTTGACTTCTAAGATGGTGCTCGAGGTCGAACGGAGCTTACGCGAGCGCGTAGGTAAGCTCTCGCGGCAAGGTTTGATGGCTCCATTTCTCCTGCACCGCATTTCTTAGGCACAGTTAATGATCAGTCTAATAATCCAATTTATACGGAGAGATTGAGGACGCGGTTCAAGCAAGACACGAACACTGACAGATATGTTAGTAGGTAAGTATTTGTTAGGAGCTGTCCGTGTGCAGTTTGAACGAACATATGTATAATCTTTAGGTTAGATTAGGGTAATAAATTACGTACCAGCCCACCAGTCGTCGGTACGTCCGTATCCACTGATGGTCAGACGAACATTAGCGTATTCCACATTCACGCGTTGGCTGCTCTGGATCCTGATAGGCTGGATGGAGTCTGTAAACGAACAGAGGCATATAGTGTACGGAAAATGATTTCATCTTCGGGCGACGGAGGTTAAGGCGTATTTTCTTGATATAAAAACATTTATCGTTCTTTGCTGTTATCTCTACCCTACGTTTACGATTATTATATTTTTTTATATTTATTTAAAAGGCCAAGGAGAGCAGCGGTGGCACAGTGGAGGCGGCGCCGCTTTACGAGCAGTAAGTCGTGGGTTCGAACCCAGGCAGGCGCATTAGTTTGTGTAATTTATTTCATCACCACTGCTCTAAAAACGGCGAAGTAAAATATCGTGAGAAACTAACAATTCGAAGAGATGTGACATTTACCAACCCGTACTGGGTTCGCGTGGTGGAATATATAGCCCATTGCCCTCTCATAGAAAGGTGTCCCAGCTGTGGGAACATTATAGGCTAATGAAGATGATGATGGTGAATTAAAAGGCTAGAACGACGATGATGAACCATACAGCAGCTGCTAATACTCACTAAACTGTCAAATCCATCATCGTGATATTGAAGTTATTCGCGTGAAACCGCCAAAAACCACATACGTTTGGCCAGGGAATCCTTGAGGATCAGATAACTTCACAAACGGAAGTTGTGTCCTCCTAAGGATCCTCTTCTATATATAACGAGGTAGACACTTTACAAAATGTTTCGTCAAACCTCTAATTCTTCAAAAAGGTCATGTGCATAACTGGATTATAGTCAAACCTCCATAAGGAATGTAATGGTCCAGCTTCAGCACTCCGATGTCCTCAGTCTGGACGCCAGTGCTCTCCTGGTTGTAACCCTCATGGATATAGCGCTCCGAAGCCTCCACCATGTAGCCAGGCTTGGTGATGTTGGTCTGGCCTAGTCGGACTACGTACGTGTAGCGCCTAGAAGAGGGATGGTCGGGAATAAAATGTCTGATCGTTATTAGCGGTCATTTTGCCGCGACGAAGGATGTGCTCGGTGAGGTAAGGTAAGGCCCCGTAGTCGGGACTGCGTTTTGTTCGAAAGAGATACCGCGGATTCGACACAAAAGGCTAAGAAAGAACATGTGTGGTTTTTAGTCAGTAGAAGTCTGACACTCCCTACCTACACTTTTCAGCATGTTTCTATACATCTAAAATTTGTGGGAACCAGATGCTCAGACTGTCCTCGTCCTTTTCACTGTTTTACTAGCAATCTGATAGTCTGTTTTAATCACTTACCTGGCAAGGCAATGAGCAGCAGTAAGGATCCATTCATTGGTGAGTATGGAGCCGGTACATGCGCCCACGCCGCCTGCGCCCCCTACCATACGGATACTGACGGTGTACGGGAACTGGTTGTCTTCAGCCTCCCATCCTCCTACGATCCTTTGATCTCCGGCTGGATGAAACGAGGAGAAATTCTATAAAGTGGTCCTTGGAAGTTTAATACCTAATCTAAGAATTTCATATGATCATACAGTCAGTGTTTTATGAGCAGTGATAGCCTAGTTATGTGATCACGAAACTGCCAAGTCTGCCAAGGTCGCAGGTTCTAACCCACACGCACGTCTGATTCTTCGGAATAATGTGCGTATTGTATGATTACCACTTGCTTCAGTGAACAACTTGAAGAAACCAATCCAGATATGCCTGAGAGATATTTCACAACAGCATATTGTAAAGCAATGTCAGAGGCCCATGGTCGGCGTAATATTCTGACACCAGGTAAGGCACTAACCACAAGAAAAAGAAAGTTCAGAAGAATTCTTCATAATTAAAAAAAACATAACATACAAAATTAACTTTAATGCTTACCAAACCGAGTATCTTCGATATATGCGAGGTCGGAGTCGATAGGACCTCCCTGAAATTTAAAGGTGAATAAATTGGTACCGCAACAACTCTTTGGAGTTACCCACTCTCTTATTTAAGGAACACATTTACACACCAAGGTCCTCGAGGTAACGTTTTCAGAAGATGCCGAAACTGCAATACCTACTAAATAATATTTTTTTAGTCATGGAATTGACAAAAAAATATTTTGCATGACACTTGTGATAAGAGTAGAGAAACACCAAAGAAAACAATGACGGACCGTGTAAAGGGTGATATAGCAAGAAAAAAGGGCGTTTGATAAGATGATAAATAATAGAGAAGCGTGGAAGAGACAGACATTGTTGCGACAAAAAGCTCAAATTGTATCTATTTATTACCTGTACGAATCCAATCACAAGGATCAATCCCAAGAAGTACATGGTCATCATCTTGAGCACACAACTTGCGGGAGACTGTACCACCAGCTATTTAAGTGAAGGCTAATCCTTGCCACCTCGTTGCCTTCGGCTTAGCAGATAATATGATTTTTTTATTAATCTGTAGATCTTTACCTAGATATTTTGTCTTCACGCTTAATTTCACATTGTTTTTGAGGATATCTCTCAGCTTCTTATCTATCAGCCTGTGTCTGAATGCAGTAAATATCTGTTACCTATTAAAAAATTAAAAGCTAACTAATTGTTTGCCGTCAATTATTGTAAGCTGAAGTGGCAATGGGTCGGCCATATATCTGCAGAACTGATGACCGGGGGTGTGGGGTAGACGTGTTCTTGAGTGTAGACTGCGAATCGGCTAGTGAAAGGTTACGCGAAGTTACGCCCTTAGGCTCGGTGGAGTGTCGATGTTCGCATGGTGCCTATCAGCAACTGGACGAGACTTGCCGAGAATCGAGCTGAGTGGCGTGCGATTTAGATTGCTGTAGGCTGATGATGATTACTTAGTTTAGAAATTGCTAAAAATTCCCAGGTCCGTCAAGATTTCATTACCATATTTGGTATACAGCAAAGTTACCGATCACATCTCTAATAAAAAAAAAAGAGCTTTATGATTTATAATATGGTAAAAGCATGGTACAAACTAGCATTCTCTCATTACAAAGTATTGCACAGAAGTTTCCAAATACATCAACTTTCTCATTCCCTTATTCAAATGTATTATTGGTCGCAGTATAAATCGTCTTCTTTCATTCTTCTCTACTAACTATCATCTCAGCAGTGACCTGCTTTCTGCCTTAACATTCTTCACACAGTCTATCGATCGTTTTGTTTTACTTCCTCTACTCTGATATTCATACTTAAAACTTTCCTCACGACTTTTTTTATCTCGACTTCAATTATTACCTACCATACCTAATTATAAAGTCGCTTTTCTCATCTGCTGCATCATGTAATTCTATAATTGATTAAATACTCCATGCCTGTCAAGCTAATCTTTGTTTGCTGTTGACTTGCATTTCCAATAGAACAAGAACCTACAACAATATCTCACTTATCAAAATATTATCAGAGCTAATCTGTGTGTAGTGGACTTTTGATATCAACTAATGAATTGAGGCATGAATGCCATGCTCAATTAGTTTTTTTGGTAATCTGTTACCACGAGAAGGTTGCTTGGCTTCTGAAATCCATTGTCTAGCAAATTGACAAGCAATTTAAATAATCCGTCAAAATCAAACCAAGACTGTAATTTTTTGACAGTTGTATGAAATTGTTTTAACAGTGAAAATTGATGTAGGGTGTTAATTAGCTTAAGAATTTAATTCCCGATTGTACTTTGTGTTGTTTCCCTATGTCGCTTCTGGGGTATACAAGGTGTTTTTTTTTATATCTTAGGGTTTGAATGAGGCAATATGAAAGAATCATCTGGCATATGAATTATTTTTCAACTAACCTTACGTTTTATTTTTTCTTATAAAATCCGAATTTTGGATTCTTATGTTACAGGCGCATACCGTGGGGAAGTGCTATTAGGGTAAGATAAAAGGTAAGTAATTATAAAACTCATACATAATATAAAATATATTATATTCAACATTATATTTTAATATTCTAAGTACATTCTGTACAATCGCATTACGTACTAAATATCACACCAGATTTAGAAATAAATACATTTACTTGCAAAAAAAACTGCACACTCTTGTTGACTGCAATATACAATATGCCTGCTTCGTTGGTCTAGTTTTTCCGTCAGGAATTTCTCTTAGACTGGATTTGGGCCCGGTTGATGGCGATAGCACGCCCTCTATTACATGGTACTTAAACATAATATAAAATGGAAATGTGGGTGTAGGTCTTCCGCATAATCTTTCGAAGATCACAAGCATATTGGTACACCTCAACATAGAAATAAAAAAAAAATCCGTTGCAAGATTTGGTCAATACATACTAACAAACTATCAAGGCAAGTTATATAAAAGTTTCTAAAAAATCATCTGTTCCATAAATTTTCACACGGTAACCGTTTTTTTCCGTAACGGTAACGTATTAATTAAGTACAGGAATTGCATTCAATAATATCATTTATGTACTTATTGTAATTCTGTATTTCAAATAAAAACACATAATTATTATAATCAAACAACAACAGCATTTATAAAAAAATTATAACGCAGCCGTATTTCTTTTTGTGTACAAACACAACAAGTGTAAAAAATAAAATTCATGAGGTATACACTGTGCACAGTTTTTTAGAAGTAATTTTATGATTATTATTAAATTATGACACTAAAAAATTGTACAATAAAATTAATAATAGGACTGTTTTAAATTAGCAACAAAATCTTGATCCAAGTGAGCTTTCCTTAATAACATAATTAACTAAAATCTTTAAAGCGATTAAGTACCTTTAAGTACTTGATATTTTGGTAAACTATTTAACAAAAATAATATATTAAATGAGGCTGGGTATTAAATATACGTAAAAAATAAAAGTCATCTAATGCCTCATTATCACTGTCAAATCAACTTTGCATCATTATATCTTTATAAGATAAAAAAAATATAAATATAGCATCCATTATAAATATACAGGGTGTTTGGAAGGGAGCTGTACATACGCCTAGGGTAGAAACTAGGGATAGTCTGCTACCTACCCCCGCCCATTATATTGACCTTGGCCTCAAGGTTTTTTTTTAATTTAAAATTATTTCTTTACCTTACTACGGTACTTCAGGCCCCATAACTTTTCTTCTCCACAATTTTCTGGTGTAAAATAATTTTTTGCAGGACCCTAAGACTCTAACGATTAAAACAAGACCATTAGCCGACCGGTCCCATGGATAGATTTTGAGCTACAGGTAGTTTTAGTCAAAAAATCAAATAAAAAATAATAATAAATTAAAAAAAAACCTTGAGGCCAAGGTCAATATAATGGGCGGGGGTAGGTAGCAGACTATCCCTAGTTTCTACCCTAGGCGTATGTACAGCTCCCTACCAAACACCCTGTATAAATAAAATTAAGCTTACCCAAGTTCAGATAAATATTATACATAGTTATAAGTTTGTTTTGTGTACATTTTATTTTTATATTTACCCTGCATGTTTCTTAAAAAAAAAAAATGTGTAAAAATCGAACATTCGATATAGGAACTGGTTGGAAAAACTACATATCTAAAAAACAACGCCTTATGTACTGGTCCAGAAACTAAGCAGCAAAAAAAAAAGTTAAATTTTTTTTTTTTTTTTTTTTGTGGCTTCGCACGATTTGTGCATTAGCCAAATAAACTATTTTAGTTCGGCGGTAAAACGTGCGTACGGTAACACGCAAACCCAATGTTTCAATAATGGCGTCATAATGTCGGTTCACAAGGGAAAAAAGATTTAAAAAAAATCAGGGTAAGTTAAAAATAAAAAAAGGGTAGGTGATGATTGAGCTATACGACCTTACATTACTAAGGCTTTCTTGGTTTTTGACTACTACAAAGTCCCTTATAGGGGAGGTTCGCTGATCTCACGTGGTAACTACGGTGACCACATGTTTCTTAGATTCTATATATTTGTGGTACACGACCGCGTCATGGACGGTCGGGAACGAATCCATCTGCAGCTGATCATTATCTGCCTGTAACGAGTTGTACCTTTCTATCATTTCTAGAACTGGACCTGTGGAAGAAATAAATACAAAAATATTAATAAGAACTATTATAAAAGGTTTCTTTACAGACATCGTTGTATTTCTGTGTTTGCAAACTCTAACGAATAAAAGTAACACCGCTATTTTGCTGTAAATATATTTCACACAACACTTTTACGAATTCTAATTGTTAATTCAGACAGAACATAAAAATGCCCGAGTACTTTTCTGGCCGGCCGCAACTAACATTAAAAAAATAAAATAAAATGGGCCTACTATTAAACTCAATCTTGTTCCGAGGACAGACATCACAGAAAGGACAATGGTCGACATTGGAACGATCGAGGTAACCCAAAAGAAGGCCATTAACTCGCGACGTAAATAGATTAGGGATCGTTCCAGTGTGCGCCCCTTCACCCCATGTAACGCGCCGTAATGTTTTTCTGCCTTCTGCTCTCTCTAGTAAATCGTTCCGTTACCACCATTTAAAATTTTGAGAAGAAAAACGTTTTAAAAAATGCGTGAGAGAATCTCTACGAGAACGTTCTGAAGGGTTAAGAAAAACAATGTTACGTAACGCGTAGTTCAAACCCCCTTCCCGCCTTAGCAATACATCGTAACATAAACAAGACCCCCCCCCCCTCAAATTCATTACAATACGTATTAAAAATTGTACGCTCCCTTGGGGTCATATGAAATTAAACAAAGGCAGTTAGGTGATGATGCGACTCTTACCATTGGCTCCTGCCAGTAGTACAGTGATATGGCTGGCGTTCAGATCCTTCTTGATTCCCACAATACTCTTAATACCCGGCGCGTCCACGTACGACAGAGCTGTCATATCTATTATCACACATTGTACCTGGAAACAAGGGAATTAATTAGTTCAGGCATAAAATCATAGTACTTTACATTTAGAATGTGTACGTTGTGTTAAACAAAACCTGCGAATATTTGAAACTTTGGGCTTCAATATCTCCGTGACTAGAAGGTTCCCAGGTAAGGTCCAGAACAAAAAAAATATCGCAATAACGGGATGAACAAGTGTCTTTAGTTTCGCGAAGACATTTACACCCTGTATTTTTAATAAATGGTCGCTATCATTCAAACAAGGTAATAAGGTCTCGAGTTCAAACCGAAGACACGCACCTCTGATTTTTCGTATTCAAGAGTGTATTATATTATTAACACTTGATTCGTTGAAGGATAAAATCGTGTGGGAACAAGTGTCTGAGAGATATTTCTCAACAGTATGTGGCGCCAAGTCAGAGGCCCTTGGGTGGCATAAAATTTCTGACACCTGGTTAGGCAATAACCACACGATAAAGAACGAAGCCCATGATGATACAGCAACCACCCAACTCTCACTATCTACTATTTGCAAGTCTTTGTGACATCAAACTCTTCTTAAGTCAAAGCTATTCACTTTTCTTCTAACCAACCATCACTATGGACACTAAAATATCGGATTATTCCGATCTGTCACCCCGCTTTGTCCCCCTAGGGTGAGGCAATGAGGGGACAGTTCGAACTGTCCCCTCATTGCTAACAGGGGGACAGATCAAACTTTATTGTCCGATCTGTCCCCCTAAGGGGACAAAGCGGGGTGACAGATCGGAATAATCCAAAATATCAACAAGTTTGGAAGATCTGGAGCAACCATTCAACTCACGAATGGATATCAGGGTGTCTAAAATTGCCGCTTTAGCAGAATCATAATATCAATCTTGTTAAAAATTTACAATTCTAAAAATGGACTTTATCGTCATAGACATTAAGTCCATTTTAAGAATTTGAATTTTTAACGTGATTCTAAGATTCTAAGATTCTGCGTGGATTCTGATAAAGCGGCCATTTTAGACCCGCAGCTCATTAAAATTGGGCGGCATGAAACTGACACCAGGCACTACCACACTATAAATAAGGTGATGATAAACTTACACTATTACTAATATTAGGGTCCCACTCGAACGACTCGTTCTTGGTAAGGTTGTTGTCCTCGTCGTGGACAGTCGTATCAGACGGCTTCAGGTACCCGATCTTACGGAACAGCTTGGTCCTAAACAGGTTCTTGGTGGCGAAGTTTAGGCCGCCGCAGTAGTGGAATATTTTGATGCCAGGAAGTTCTTCGGCCTGAAAATGGAAACAAATACATTTATAGACAGACATACAGGCAGACAGATATTGGCGTGTATGACCAGATTTATGAATGTGGAGGCAAAAGGAGTATGAAAGCATCGTAGCAGGTGGCGTTCTCTATATTTAAGTGTTAAAGAAAAAATATATCATTATGTTTGGTCAAATCAAATTAAAATATAATTTTGTAATAATTGTCTAGTAAACGAAGGGTAAAATTGATAATCAAAGACGAAAAGAAAAGAAAATTAAACTAAATAGGTACATAATGAAATTAATAGCGATATGAACTATGAAATAAGGATTTATTTGATCTCAGACTAAAATACTCTCAAAGATCTCAAAAGAGTTTTTACCAATACCAAAAAAACTCTGAATGATAATGAAGAAAACTTTATGTCAAATAAAAGACCTGTCAATTAATTAAAAATGTCTCAGGAAACGAACCCAAGTTGAATCTACAAAAAAACTAAAAAGAAAATGTTCACAGTCCTTGAATACCCGTCGTTTTAAAATAGAAGCCTTTAAAATGAAACTGACGTGTTCGAACAAGCTATACCCGTACGCTACGACCTACGACATCGGGATATGCGACTTCGTAAAATGGATCCTATTCACGATAATCTACATAATGATCATGTCTTTCGCCCAGTTCATAATCCTAGCTATCTACAACCAAAATGAGATGGACATGCCCGGAATGCTGTCCAGTGTAAATTGAGGACCATGTTTTACTATTGCTGGGTATGTGCCGAACTAGGCTTGACGAGTGATTTCATATATCAGCAACCGTCTTGTTATTAAAAATAATAGTTCATAATGTCATTCTGTAATTTGGATTAAAAGTACAAATGTATTTATTGAACTGTTGTTGTATTTTCTAACACTATAAAGTTTTCCCTTCCATTTTTCTATTCCTCTTTCGAGAGAGCTATTTTAGCGTCTAAGTAGCAGAAGAATAGAAAAAGGAAGGGAGGCCTTTGCCCTGCAGTGGGACACGCAGGCTCATGTTGATGATAAAGTTAAGAAATCTATGATTTATCTTCCAGAAATAGGAGTACAAACCCCAACCATTTGTACAACTTAATCCCCCTAATATGACGCCAGTAAATAAAATAAAATAAGCCTTTTTGCTGTTGTACATTTAGGTATTACATTTGATGACGATCAGTTTTTCTAAGCTTATTGTGCAAAGGCCTCCTCCAACTTCCTCCTATCTCTTGCAATTTAGATCCTTTCTGGACCGGCAACTCGTTTGAGATCATCTCCCCGGGGCGGTGTTACCAAAGTCAAAATATTTTATTTCACATAGTTACAAACAGGGTAGGTATTTAACATCATGAGGAAACCGGCATGTCTTAGAATCAAAGAATTCGAAGACATGTGACATCTACCAACCCGCACTGGGCCCGCGTAGTGGATTCTGCCCATTCCTAGAGGGAAGGCCTGAGTCCCTGCAGTGGGAACATTATAGGCTGATGATGATGATGATGATTAAACCTAACACAGAGTATAACATACCAAGTTTTGAGTCTTGATTTTAAATAATGCTTAGTAAGTAGCCCTGTTGAGAGATCGCTAAAATACTAAGAAAATGCCCACTTTTAGTTTTGATAAAACGGCCAATAACTAACAACGGGCTGTTCAGCACCGTGGATTTTCATCTCATCGTACGAGGCCTGAACCATCTGAAGCCGTTTTGGTTCAGGTCCCATGACTAGCCGGCGAAATTCAAATGTTGTGGGTTTTTTTTTGCAATTTAAAGGTCTGGCTGTATGTTGAATAAAATATGATAGGCGAACTTTTTCCAAAAAAGAAATACCAATACCTGTAAGTTCTTTTATTCTCATGAAGAACGTGTAGAAGCAAAAATTCAAGAAAGTACTTACAGCTCTATACCTCTTAATGTCGAGGTAAATATCGGTATCCAACACTTTGCCCAGCAGACAGACGTAGGGGTTTTGTGAGCGAAAGAACAGCGCGCCCAAGCTCGCTAGCAGACCTGCTCCCAATCTAGAAAAGGGTGACAACATGTCGATTAGATCCTTTTCAGTAAACACTGGATAAACTGTCCGTAAGAGCTGGTTCGTCCGCGCACAATGTCGTACGCGTTTACCACTTTCAAAAATGAGGTTTAATACGGGCCATATATACGCTAACATTTCAAAAGCTAGCCTTCTCTCTAGGAAAGAAGTGGGCTCCAATTTGTGTAAAATCGATAGATTTGCCCTGCTACCTCAAAAAAATATACCCACGTTTCTGTATCGTAAATATGAATAGTTATATTATATTTATTATGCGTATATTTGAATAGTTTTATCTCGCTTACTTAAGTTTTCGGGCGACTTAAATAATTAATTATTAGTGAATTAGTCCTTCTTTTATGTAAAACTTACCCAATGTCAATGTTGATGAACATAGTGACCAAGAAGGTCACAAGCCACACCATGGCGTCAAGTTTACTCAGCTTCCAGAACCTAAAACATTTTTATACGTTTAGACACATACTCTGATCATAAGCTAACATTAAATCACACATGTGATACCCGAAGGGTTGTCACCCATCCACAGACTGACTTGGGCCAGCACAACTTAACCTAAAGATCGACCTAACGGCTGTAATTATTTAGTCACGAGCCCGATAAGCGATGAGCTTGGCAAAATTTCCCATTTGAAAATTTCATACCCTATCCCTTTTTGCGATTGATTAAAAAAACTTTCATAAATATTTCTAGTCCCAGAGAAAAACCAATTATAATGATATTAGTTAAAAATGGGATTAAAATAAGACCAGCCTAGGGTCACAGCATATAATGAAGCCAGGCAGATGGGAGAAGAATGTCACACAGTGGGTGACTGAAGACGGTAATCGTTCAGAGAAAGTAAATTCTATGCAAATTATAACAGACACGGTAGAGGCCTTGATCCAGCAGTAACGAAGTAAGAAGGTGTAGGTACTAACTTGCCAAGCTCCTTGATTTGCATGAACATGCCCTTGAGCGAGACGACGATGATGGAGGCCAGCACACAGCGCGGCAGCACTTCAAAGAACGGCCCGATCCACAGCAACACGCATAGGATCAGGAGTGCACTCACTACGGAGGTTATACCGGTCTTGGAGCCTGCCTAAAAGAAAAAAAAACAAACTTAAGTCATCACCACTCTCTAGCCCTTATCCCAATAGGGATTTCACTAAAAAAATCTAATTAGTCCGACAGAGATAGATTTTCAAAAAATAATGGACAGTACCTACGTTTTTTTTTCGTTTTTCACTTAAACAAAAGATGAAGACGATACAGTGCTTCGAAAAGTCACGTCAAGTCGTGTGACGTCACAAGGCTAGTACTTTTTTACCCACAAAGTGACTTCAAAAGCCCCCACCTTTGACACGTTTTATTTTCGTCAATTTTTATTGATAGAACAAAAAACACGTATGCATTATTTTTAGATAATGTAACAGTCGGACTAATTATATTTTTATAGGGAAATATTCAATTCATTTGTGGTCTTCTCTTTTTGTTTCATGCTTCTTCTTTTGGGATGAAAGGTACATATGTCTGTTTCTGTACATCTGACAACTTACATGCAAAATTTCAGGATGTTCCGGTTCAGTGGTTTAGACTTGAAAACTCAAACTCAAACTCAAAGCATTTATTTCAATTAAACCATTACTGGCACTTTTGAATGTCATAAGAACAATTCATAAAACAAAACTACGAAAAACTACGAGTGCAATACGTCATTCCGAAAGCCACCACGCCGAACCACACGCCGCCGAATGCCCGCAACGACGAACACTGCAAGCAAAAAAGCACGCAGCGACGCACACCGCAACAACGAATGCACGAGAGCTCGAATCACGGAACAACGAATGCACGCCGCAACGCGCAACCGCCGCCCCGCGACCCGGAGCCCCGCGCACCAGCCACCACGGCACGCGCCGCCGCGCGCCCCCGCACCCACAGCACTCGCCGCCGGTAACATCCGGCGCCGCGCAACCCGACGCAGCCCCCGAAACAACGTATTGCACTCCTAAGCTACAGTCACAGTCACAAGGCATAATAACTTGTGAAAGTACTGTAGTTGCCAGTTCCCTAGCGTAGATCTCTATGGAGAAGAACGGGCAAGAAACTCCATGGACACTCTTTTAAATCAAAATATTGTTACAAAATCTTGGTACATTACATCATTCATGTTGAGATGGTATATTATGTGAGAACTATGTAGCAAGACGTGCAAGTTAAGAGCGTCCGGAGTAAAAAGGTATAATAAACAAATCAAAAAAATATGTATATATTTATAAACCATGGCAACTAAGAGATGACCAGTCTCCACTGACAGCGCCCGTTCACGAACATGACGCATGGATCAGCACCATTCAACTCAACCATTTTGAAGGGAACTAAATGATCCGACACACGCGTCACCATCAGCGAGACATTTGAGTGAGCATCGTCATTAAAAATAATATATCTAAATGTAAAAAGTGGCTTTATAGTACATAGTACTCACACATGTGCCATGCAATTATATAATATTAAGATATTGAATCTATACAATGCAAAGAAAAGGTAACAAACCAACTTAAGATAAGTAATGTAAGAAATTACAAAATAGCCACGTTATCTTTGTGGATGTTGATTATAATCGGAGGAGGACGGCCTATGTCCAGCAGTGGGTGTGTTTCAGCTGAAATGATGATGATGATGATAATAAACTATAGAACTCACCTGATACTGTATGTAGGATCGTGAGAGACTGGCGCAGAAAGGCGCGCAGCAGAAGAATGAAGCAAAAATATTGCTGGATCCCTGGAATAAAACAATTTTGTCATTATTTATACAAAGTGTTGGGGACAACCCTCCGCAGACTGACAGGGTGAGTTCAGTATATCATACTAAGATGACAGTAAAGGATTTTTTTAGATACTTTATGGGAATCCTAGGGAGCGTTCAAGTATTATGTAACGCAATTATTGGATATTTTGACCCCATATAGCTGCATTATTTACATAAAAGGAGTGATGCGTACAAACAATGTGTACAAAATTATGGCTCTGTTTAGTCCGTCAGTTAGATTACCTATCGAAAATTATTGGATACGTATTTTTTGTTTTATCAAATCAATGAAAAATGACGAATATAAAACGCGTCAAAGATTTGAGTGGGGGCTTGTGACGTCACTCACCGGTAAAAAATGTAATACTAATGTCAGAATGACGTCACACGAGTTTTCAAAACACTGTATCGTCTTCATTGTTTGTTTACATGAAAAAATAAAAAATACCTATGTGTCCAATATTTTTTGGAAATCTATATATGTATAACGGACTAATTTGAATTTATTTTGTCACCTACCCTATTTTATATTGAAATAAAGGATCTGAAACAAGGAACGCCAATATTTGGCCAATACACCAACATCACCAACTCACCAACGCCAAGAGCTCCTGATTTGCGTCGATCTCGTACTTATCCTTGGACGCGAAGATGAGAGCCATTGACATGGATATGGTGTACGTTACCATGGTGATGGTGAACGCATCTACGGCGATGTCTGGCAGAAGGTCTATGGGAGGTAGCGTTGGCTCGGGGAGGCTGGAAACAAATTGGTAAATCAATTAAAATTAAGAATTTGTCTTGTTCAGACTGCCTCTTAGATCTATTAGTCGCAGACACGACTGTTAAGCATATATCCCTTTTTTTGTGGGGTGGGAAATCATCAAATAACCCCTCCCGCTTTCGGGCAGAGCGAAAGGGAGTGTCAGACTTCTACCAACTAAAAACCACTCGTGTTCCTTCTTAGCCCTTTATGTCGAGGCCTCGACCGGCGTTGGCCCTTGCAATATATGCATAAATATGGGCATATTCCCAATTTTTTTGTTTGGGCATATAGCCCTGAGTTCGACTTCTAGGTCGGGCAAAGCGCGGTTGGGTTTTTCATCAGGAGTTTCTCAGTAGCGACGGAGTCTCGACCTGTGCCCTGATGGCAATAGGCTCGCCCCCTATTACATAGAATTAAAACATAATTGGCGAAATGTTGGTGTTCTATTTGGCATACCTGTGCCTTCAGGGATTACAGACGTGATGTTATGTTATGTTGTCTCATTTCAACAAGATTTATGACTCAGAAAGCACGTTAAAGCAATGGTCCCCCGGCGGCTGTTATTTGTGAATATCTTCGACAGTTGTAATAGGTAGTCAGTTACCCGAAAGACTGACAGTATTACCAAGCGGTATCATATTACTCAACACTAACTGGGTTATGGAGGTCAGATAAACAGTCACTCCATATAATACACTGGTACATAGCTGCATCCAGTTAGACTAAAAACCGACCCCAACATATTTGGGATAAGGCTAGGCTGATGATGATCAGTCATCATCATCAGCCTAGCATCAGCCTAACATGTTTGTGTGTTTTTATGTTATTTCAAAGAACTAACAGAAATAATACGATGTGTGAAAAAAGTAATAAAATCGGTCAGAAAATGGCTTAGTTATAACTGATTTTAAATGACGTGCAAGACAAAGACAGCACGATAGAAATGTGACGTCATATTTCATACCGCCATAGTTGCGTAGTACAGATGGCCGTTTCGCGCGGCCATGTAGCTACTTCGTTTTTTATTGGTTTTATTTCCTTTTCACACATAGTGTTATTTATGTTAGTTTTTTGAAATGAGAGAGCATTTTCATGAATTTTTAAAAGTAGTCAAGTAGCCAATTATTACGCAGTACTCACCCAGTAGGTATTTCCCCAACCAGGCTAATACCAAATTGTTCATGCAGGTTGCCGAACTTGGAGACCAGGGTACCGATAACGATGGCGAGTAACTCTATGGGAACTGGTACTCGGGATCTCTTGCTTACCCAGGGCTGGAGAAGGAAGAAGAATACTTTTATTGCAGGTGTTTTAAGGAGTGCAAAGTCGCGTTGTTTGTCTGAAATTGTTGATTTGGATCATACCTACTTATACAGGTTCAAATATTTATTATCTAGACAAAGTTCATAGAATTGATGGACACATCATATTTAATTGTTTTTTTTTTAAAGCTTCTGACCACTTTTGGGTTTTTTACTTATTGGTCGGTTAAAAAAAAACTAAACTGAAACTACTTAAGTTTCAGTTTAGTTTATTTTTTTACCGACTTCGCAAAAAGGAGGAGATGCTCAATTCAGTCGTTTTTATATGTTAGTTACCTCAGAACATTAGTTGAAAGTCATTTATGAACCTTATGAACCCTACTTCTCATATGAAAGGATATGCTTCTAGATTTGTTCGTTCAGAGATTGGTACACGAAAATTTAAATTGCTATTTCAAGTACTTAGATAACTTTTATGCAATTTTTTATCTTAGTAAAATCGTAAATTTTGCCAATCTGAAATCCCTACCCCATACATAATACATTGACAACTAACAATCCTACCTTTATTTGTCTTATAATTTCTCATAACCCACGTTAACTTTTAAAGAAATAAATATAGGTACTATCATTTACCTTAAGCCTTTCGTTATTCAGTGCGATGATGAGACAAGTGATGAAGGATATCGTGAACGCGCCCCAGTTGGTATCCGGCAGGTTCTTACACACCTCTATGAACGTCTGGAATAAAAAAAAAAACTTACACTTTTAACTATGGAAAGTGGTAATGGACAGTTCTTTTACTACACATCATTGAATATTAAAGTGATCTGTATCTCCTTTTCAATAAGGTCCAACCTAAGGTCTGCCCAAGATTGGAACAGTTTAGGCAAGACAAAAAAACATGACAGTTTATATTGTGTGGCTCATGGCTGCGCCATTTCCGCAAATAGCAAAGTTTCTTGATGGCAGAAAAAGCTTTCATCATTAACATAATTTCAGCCGTAAGACGTCCACTGCTGGACATAGGCTTCCCCCAAATCACCACATTGACCAATCCTGTGCTTCTCGCAGCCAGAATATGCCCACAACCTTCAGCACGCCATCGGTCTACAAAAATCGTTGGTGGTAGGTAAATATGCGAGTTACTTTTAATTAAAAATGAATGTATGATACCTGTTTTAAAAAAAATGTTTTTATTATTTGGTTACATTTTAAAGTTATTAAGTTCTTAATGAACTGATATGATGAATCTAATTTAATTTTGTATGTTTGTTTAAATTGGGATTGAATGCCTGTAAAAATAAAAAAAAATAAAAAATATTATTATTAAAACTTTTGTCTATACTTACAAATAAAACTTTAAAGTTCCCAGACAACTTGGCTAGCTTGATCCCGAACAGGTCCTTGAGTTGTGAAGACAGCACGTGGAACGAGGCTGCCGTCGTGAATCCTGACACCAGGGGCTCCGACAGTAGTGTAGACACCGCGCCAAGGCGGAGCATCCACATTATCACCTCGGGGAATAATGATTATCGTAAGTTTCTTGATCTGGATGAAAGATAGTCTATGTTGTGGGGTGTTACTACAGCAGTCGTGACGGAATAATAACCAAGAGCCTCGAACAACATCTGAGGTTTCCTTTAGGCAGTTGTATAAAGGGCTTCACACTATTTTCCGTGATCCCCGGTGCAAATGTGAAAAGGGAACACCGGCGTGAGTTTTTAGTCTGACAGACCCCTCCAGTCTCCCCAGGGCAGAGGTACATCCATAAGAATTTACCACCCAAAAAAAGGGCTTAAATAGCATTACCATGTCGAAAAACTATTTAAAGGGTGTAGGTTTTACCTACTATTCTGAGTTTCAGAGAGGTATATGATTATATGTATAACTAGCGGACGTCACGCGGTTTCACCCGCGTAGTTCCCGTTCCGTGGGAATACAGGGATAAAAAGTAGCCTATGTCACCCAGAGACAGTGTAGCTTCCCAACGGTGAAAGAGTTTTTCAAATTGGTCTAGTAGTTTCGGAGCCTATTCGTTACAAACAAACAAACAAATCTTTCCTCTTTATAATATTAGTGTAGATGGGTGGGTGCTTATGCATCTGCGGGCCAACCTAGGTAAGCGCGGCTTAACGTGAAGATCGATGCGAGTGGCTATATATAAAAAGCCACGATCTTTATTTACAAGAAATACGGAGAAACTTTTTAAATAGGGAGGAATATGATGTTTTAGTGTACTTACCTGAAATATTCCAACGGCTAAACACACTGCACTAAGAACTTGTAAAGGTGTATATATCGGAACAGGCTCTGTCTTTAGCAATGTTATAACTGTAAACAAAAAAAAAAACATTTTTAAGAAACATAATTCTAAGAGCACTCGCTGTTGCCCACAGTTTCGCTCTTGTTAGAATTGAATTTAGTAGGCTATTGTAAGTAGGCTTATAAGAATAACACAAAGAACGGAAGGTTTTGAATATATGGAGATGCGGGGCGTCGCGCGGCGCGTGCAGAAGGCTCATCGCGTGCTTTTTTATTCATTTACTGAGAGGCGGGTCGACCGCAACGAACGCAGCATTTTGAACTAACGAGCGAAAAATCGCTTCTCGTAAAATCGTTACCGTTTTCATACACGCCATCTGCTTGAATTAAAAACGCATAACGCGCCGCGCGACACCCCGCGCCTCCGTAAATGAGGCCTAAGAGTAGAGGAAGACCAAATAAACGATGGATGGACTGTGTTAAGAATGATATGGTAAGAAAGGAGGTGTCTCATGAGATGACGAGAAACAAAGAAGTGTGGAAGAAGTATACTTACATGCTGCGCCGACCCCAAATGATTTGGGATAAGCGCAAGAGAATTATGATATAAGGCTAATGTTCTAAGTTATTATAGAAAGCCTGTGAATCAAAAATACATAAAAAAAACATACACCTGCAATACCTTTTGGGTTGGGCAGAAATGGAAAGGTGGGCGTTGCAATTATTTGTAAAGAGATTTTTTGCCAAATGAAATTATACGGATAATTATTTGGAACTTTTCGATGAAACAAGGGATTCTTATTGAAGGTTGGGATTTAATCAAGTGACTTCTCCCGCTCTGGGTGAAGCGAAAGAGAGTGTCAGACTTCTACTGACTAAAAACCACCCATGTTCCTTCGTAGCCCTTTGTGTCGAGGCCGCGGTATCTCTTTCGAACAACCCGCACAGCCAAGGATAACTCCTAATTTATAGTAGAATAGTCAAAGGTTAAAGTATAGTCAAACTTACTGTTATCCAAATCTGTATGCTCAGTTCCAGTGACGTTACGTAATATGGGGGTTGTATGCGCCGCGTGTTGTGTTACCACCTGGAAATAATAGGCCAATATTTAACATAACATCACGCGTGGTATACCCGAAGAGTTCGGCAAAGGTGTACGTAATATTTCACCCAAATACCAGTTATGTTAAAGTTCTATGTACTTCATAGGGAGCGAACCCCGCACAAATCTATACTCCGTGGGGGGTTACTGAGAAATACGGCAGTTGATAAAAAATATCTAATTAGTCCGTCAGATAGATTTCCAAAAAATATTGGACACTTACTTTTTCTTTTTTCATCGTCCACATTCAAATAAAGCCATAAAACCTGATAGTTACCTTTCCAGCCATGAGACAGGCAACCGCAAAGGTACCCATGGACACGTGAGGAGACGTCCCAAGGATAACGTACATCAGGACAGGGAAAAATGCCATATACAGCCCCACTATCGGAGGTACCTCCGCTAGGAGCGCGTATGCCATACCTGAAAAAAAATTGTTGTTGGTAAATAAAAGGTGTGTGAAAATTATGTTTTTCCTACTCCTCCGCTATTCTTTTCTGATTAATTTTGTTGCGGGATCCGGGACAGTTAAATCGTTTCTTTGGGATTTCGTCAAGCTTCATTGTGTCGGCGCTTTTCTGGTGCCACTGTTGATTCCGGCTTTCAGGAGTTACAGTGGTTTGGGAATACTGTGACGGGCTTGCCCAAATAAAAAAACGGTGGAAAAAAACCCGTAACGAAGTCGTAGGGCACATGTTCTTCCCTTTATTGGGATAATGTTTCGTACTGGACCATACCTGAGAACTTTCTAGTCACGGAGATATTGGAGGTCGAAATTCCATCTTTTTCACAAGTTTTTTTTAATACTTGGTTTTAACTGTACTTTAGGTAAATACCTCCATGAATCCATCAGCACAATGCTTTTAGTATATAGTATTAACTGTAAATCCTGATTTGTGACCCCAAAAATAAAAGTTGTTTCCCAGCAATAAGTTTTGCGTAGGTTTACTTGGTTAGAAGTACAGAATGCTTGGTTGACGGCTTTGCGAAGGTATACCGTTTGACCTCATGGTATTTAACATCGGCAACGAAAGGACTTTCATACAAATATTCATGTTCGAAATAACTTTTGTCCATAGAATTTCGATACAATTTACATTATGAGTCCATCATCCATTGTTTATTAATTTGGTGAGTTGGAAATCATCAAATGACTCCTCCCGCTTTAGGCGGAGTGGAAGGTAGTGTCAAACTTCTACCGACTAAAATCACCCATGTTCCTTCATAGCCCTTTGTGTTCCCGGGCTGCGGCCGCGGTATCTCTTTCGAACAACCTGCAGTCCAAGTCTATCATCCCTTACCTTGTGGTATATGCATGACGGCCGTGGTTGCGCCAGCCACCAGGTCCCCAACCAGGTGTTTCTGAAAACTGTACTTTGGAAGCCATCGCACCAGAGGAATCGAGTTCAGCAGACATTCGCCAAAGCCACAATTCCTCACCACTTTCTTGCACCGCTGGGTTACTGCAAAAAAGGATAACAGGCAAATTAATTAATGAATACGATGGGACAGAAATTCGCCTGCACAAAGAAGTGATCAGACGCAGGACCAATGGTTTGTGTTGCCGTGCACTGCTGGGGTATTTTGAGTTCAGAAACAAGTATGTTTTTCGGGAAAGCGTTGCCTGGCCAGAGTGGAAACATCATGCGGCATCCTAATTGGCAACGGTCGTACGATCAAACGATGCGTTCATCGTCGTGCGATGGAAATTATCGTACGATGGTCCATGTGGTGTCCTAACTGGCAACGATCGATCGTACGACCGAACGATGAGTTCTCTCTTACGATGTCGCGTGACCAATCGGAAGCGATTTGTAGCTTTGAATGGACAACCGCACGATCGTACGATCGTTTTAAACATTTAACTGTGATCGCACGATCACTCGCAAGCTCTATTAGGACACACAAAAGAAACTAGTGTGTTTTATCTCGTGCGACGGGAACGCATAGTTTGATCGTACGACCGTTGCCAATTAGGACGCCGCCTCATGCCTGTAATCTCCGAAGAGTTAGGTACACTCCGTACCTGTTAGTACACCCAGATTTCGCCAGTTATATTTAAGTCCCAAGTAATAGTAACCTATAGGGGGAGTCTATTGTCACCTACTTGGTACAAATCCAGACTTCGTGTCTGATACAGAAACAATTCAGATGGACTCCAATAACACTGCCTGAGCTGGGCATCGAATACAAGTTAGACGAGTCACTACGTAATGGTCGGCCAAAATCTAGAAAGAAGAAAAATAATAGAACTTACGCGGGGTATTGGGTATTTTATAGTCAGCATCTTTATTGAGAGTATCTTGGTGATACACGCGTCTGACTATGTTGAGTTGCTGTGTACTTGTCCTGGGCGTAGGCGGGGCCCTGCGAACAAACATGATATATACGGTTATTTAGGCGTCTTCAAGAATGGATCGCAGGCTGTAGATCACCAAACACCTGCCCCATCTAGTTTAAAGGAAATCACTTGTAGAAATGTTTGTAAAAACCTATTTGCAAAAATAAACATTATTCATAATTTATCGTAGGTGAAATAGGGAATCGCGATCTAGCAGCGAAAACTTTGTATTTATAAATCTAAGTTTTTATTTGGATTGTATTTTTATAATTGTAATTCGGGATTTGGATTTTCGGTCTTGAATCGAGCCTTTGATCAGCAAACATCTGAGATCGCTATATTAACGTAAACTGTGTTGTAAAGGTTGTTGGTCAAAATCGCCGTAAGTCCGCAAGAATTTAAAATATTGAAATGTATGTCAAATCATAGCTCAGAATTAGTTCTCCAATTCATATACGATTACCAAAGTCGCCGTTGACCAGAGCAACGGCCACGAAGATTTGGCTGCAACTGTCATTTGATTTAAGAGTAGAACCAGCTCAGAAATTAATTCGAGTCAGGCAAGTGAGGTACTAGAATCGAGTAAGAAGAGAGTAGGGAGGAGAAATCCTTATTTAACTTGATTATTATTAGTTGGAATAATAGGTCCAAATCTTTACAAAATATAGAAAACAACAACATACAGTATGTTCGTTTGAACGAGGGACATATTGAAACCTGCTATAGGGCCATGCATGATACTAATAAAATATAAACAAAAAAAAAACACTGATAAATAACAGGCAGAACCATACCAAATACTTCGGATAAGTCGCAACCCTTGCGTTTATCACAGAAAATGTGCGCGGATGACTTTAAGGTATAATTCATTTTCCTTTTATATTTTGAAATTGGCGTAGGAAAATGGCAAAAAGAAACGTCTAATAAAGAGAGATCAGAACATCTCCATTGCACAATTACGACCCAAATTAAGGTTATAGTTTTTTTACATATTTAGGACGAAAATCGAATACTGAATACCCCTCCTTCAATATGTCCCTCGTTTAACCCAACAGCCTGTATTATTTAAAGTACTCTAAAAAAACAACTATCTTTAATTAAATAAGTATATTATTAAAGTACTCTATTCCTGTTATTTTTGGATTGCGACTACGGTTTAGTTACTTATCCTTGTTATTTTCGAAAGAAATTAAAGTTCATATAATAGCCAGTATTTAAAATATATTTCAAAACAGTTTACGCCCGGAGTTCATAGCATAATGCCCATAGTCCTTTAATCTACGGTAAACGTGTTCTAACAATTTTTACCTCGAATTTGAATAACATCTCTGAATAACTAAAGGCAGTTCATTATCTTTTGAAGTTCGATATACGACCGATAATTGTTTACGTAAAGAGCGGAATAATTATTTTACTCAAAAATGCATGTAATGTTGTCATTATTTTGACAAACTTGTTTGAGCAAAGTCGACCTTGCCGGTCTGTTTCAAGGAGCGGCCGGCAAAGTTTTGCTGGCCGCTCTAACAGGCCGGCAATGTTTTGCCGGCCGCTATTTTGACGTTTCAACGTTTTAAAAAATCAATTCCAAAAAGATTTTATTTAAAACACAGCTGTTTGTACGTCTAAAGGTAAAAAAAAAAAGATTTAAATCTATATATATAAAAGAAAGTCGTGTTAGTTACTTCACTTATAACTCAAGAACAGCTGAACCGATTTAGCTGAAAATTGGCAGGGAGGTAGTTTAGAGCCAGGAGAAGGACATAGGATAGTTTTTGTTCTTTTTTTTTTGGGTAAGTAGATAGTTAGGTTGTAGGTAGGTAGATAGGTAGGTAGGTAGTATTTAGGTAGGTAGTAGGTAGGTAGTAGGTAGGTAGTAGGTAGGTAGTAGGTAGGTAGTAGGTAGGTAGTAGGTAGGTAGTAGGTAGGTAGTAGGTAGGTAGTAGGTAGGTAGTAGGTAGGTAGTAGGTAGGTAGTAGGTAGGTAGTAGGTAGGTAGTAGGTAGGTAGTAGGTAGGTAGTAGGTAGGTAGTAGGTAGGTAGTAGGTAGGTAGTAGGTAGGTAGTAGGTAGGTAGTAGGTAGGTAGTAGGTAGGTAGTAGGTAGGTAGTAGGTAGGTAGTAGGTAGGTAGTAGGTAGGTAGTAGGTAGGTAGTAGGTAGGTAGTAGGTAGGTAGTAGGTAGGTAGTAGGTAGGTAGTAGGTAGGTAGTAGGTAGGTAGTAGGTAGGTAGTAGGTAGGTAGTAGGTAGGTAGTAGGTAGGTAGTAGGTAGGTAGTAGGTAGGTAGTAGGTAGGTAGTAGGTAGGTAGTAGGTAGGTAGTAGGTAGGTAGTAGGTAGGTAGTAGGTAGGTAGTAGGTAGGTAGTAGGTAGGTAGTAGGTAGGTAGTAGGTAGGTAGGTAGGTATGTATTTAGTAGGTAGGTAGGTAAGTAGTAGGTAGGTAGTAGGCAGGTAGTAGGTAGGAAAAAGGGCATTGCAAGGCATGCGGGTTCAGCTAGTGAAGTAATAAATGAAGAAATAATCCAGCAGTCAAACACCGCATTAGAATTATCGCAAACTATCAGTAATATCAAACCGGGAAAGTCGGTGTTGAATTTTAGTAACTGTACTTTTCATAATTGTCATTTTAATTAAAATTCTAGTTAATTAATATATTTTTAATTTAAATTACTTGCTGGTTTTATTTAGATTAGGTATCTTGCATTTTTGAGTAAAGCACTATACAAACCTTGGCCCACAATGACTGCTTCACTGGTCACGCTATGATTGCCTCGAGCTAGCCTAGCTACGCTCTAGGCCTTTCAGCTTGGCCATCATTGCAGCCCTTGCTGTCCTCGCTGTAAAGGCCTCGACCTACGGTCTCAGCCTTTATCTCAGCTCGTCCATCAAGTGCTGCACGCTGACCACGCTGTGTCGGCCTGGAGCTGCGCTACGCTGCGCTGTCGGCCATCATCAGCGCGACCAGCAAAGTAGTCATTATAGACCGCGGCAGTAATGTACTATTAAATGTGTGTATATAATTACCAGCTATTCCAATTTGTAAGTTTAGCACATTGTAGCGTTCTCACGTTATAAACAAAGTAAACATTTTAGCTCCGTGTCTGGATGATTGTATTCAGGTCACACCGTATCTTTGACCTATTCTTGAGAAGAAAAATGATGCTGATGAGTTCATCATCATCATATCTGATCGGAATCACGCTGGGTATAATAAATAGGCCTCCCCTTTTTTCTGTCACACCGGTTCTGTGCGTCTCTTGTCCAGGTTTTTCCCGTGACTTTGACGATATCATCGAGCCAACAACCTTGGCCACTCGTTCAAAGCCTTAATACATCGTTTCTCAATTATCGTGTCAGAGTTCACAGAATTTACTCAATAAGACATGATTTGCGGACACGAGCCCTACAATACGTTAACTGAATGTACCCACTTTGTATGTCATAAATTACTTAAGTTCTCAATGGTTATTTCTTAAAATTTTCTCTTGGTTAAGACCGTGATCCTACAGGGTCTAAATCTATCTACTAAAATAGTCTGATGATAAAACTATCCTGATCCAAACTGACTAATTAATTAGGCTCGTTAAAAGAATAAACTCTATCTCTAGATTTGCTTACATAAGTGTAGAAGATAAGCATAACTCTTCGTTACTGAAAATGACGATAGGTGGACGATTTAATGAGACCAGGAAATACTATAGAATATCATATCAATAAGTTAGAATCTCTTAAACTTTTCTTCTTCAACAAAAATCAACGGAAGCACAACTATTCTAGAGTAAAATCTAAGAATACTTTACATTAGCCCTTTTCAAAAGCTACAATACTGTATCTAGTACAGATTTCAAACAAAATAATTAGTTGATTAATTCATAAAATGTTACAAACATGCAATTTGTTTATTGTTTACAAGGCATTCATGACTGCAACATCTATTGTTGACATGACAGTCACTGCCCCAAAGATTACTTTTCCGTTTGGTATAAGTATTCAAAATCTTTAGTTTACGTCAATTTATAGGATTGTGCATAGATTAGATGACTCAAATGTATTTGGGGGGAAAGTACACGAAAACAGAAAACGTTTTCAGTTTGCAAGTTAGTAGGTCTATCATTCAGAACCTTCTGAAATGTTTGATTAGTAATTTAATTTAAAACACCTGTTTCCTGCGTAAGTGCAATACCTACAAGGTAAATTTATTTTTATTTTTATATTATTCTCAGAATTTTGGGGGGCTGACTAAGTGACTACCTATAATCATCAGGGTATAAAGTTCATCTGCCTTTTCTCTACGAGCTAAGACGCTACGTACGGTCAGTTTTAAATTTAACCGGATGCAGCGGAATACCAGTATTTTATATGCAGCATCGCCTATTTGACCTCCACAACCTAGAGAAAACTGGGTTATACAATATCCTTGGTAAGACTGGTTGTCAGGCTTTCAGGCCACTGACTGCTGCCTGTGATATCTATCAAAGATCTACAATTGACAGACAGGACAAGCAACTTAACGTGCTTTCCGAGGCACGGAGGAAACTCGATATGTAATGGGTGTTCACCTATAGGTACACGAACCAGCCTAGGCAAGCACCCGAACGGCTGTCATTGCTGTCGTTAGAGGCAGACCAAAGAAACGATGGATGGACTGTGTAAAAGATAGATGATATGGCAAGAAAGGAGCTGTCTGGTGAGATGAAGAGTAAGAGAGAAGTACGAGTATATAGTAGAGTAATAGAGAAGTATACAGAAGGGAAAGACATGCTGCGCCGACCCCAAAAGAATTTAAATAGTATGGGTAAGAGAATGATAAGAGCTTCTCAAGGGAATAGGGTATTTAGCAAAGAAAATGTAATTAGTCCGTCAGATTAATTTCCACAATATATTGGACACGTATTTCTTCGTGACTATACAGTGCTTTGAAAACTCGTGTGACGTCATATTCTTTTTTTTTTTTTTTGGGGGTGGGAAATCATCAAATAAAGATTTATTTTTTTTGGGGGTGGGAAATCATCAAATAAAGATTTGATGATTTTCCGCTCTTGGGCAGAGCGAAAGGGAGTGTCAGACTTCTACTGACTAAAAACCACACGTGTTCCTTCTTAGCCCTATAAGTCGAGGCCGCGGTGACTAGTGTAAAACCCGCGGCCTCGACGGGCGTCGGCCCTTTCGGGACGTCATATTCTAAGACATTAGTATGAGATTTTTTTACCGGTGAGTGACGTCACAAACCCCAACTCAAATCTTTGACGCGTTTTATCTTCGTCAATTTTTATTCATTTGATAAAACAAAAAATACGTACTTATACAATACTTTTCGATAATCTTACAGACGGACTAATTAGAATCATATTTTTTTAGTCAGTAAACATCCCTATTTGTTATTAGATGAGTCTAAGCAGAGTTCTTATCAGCCTAGATATCCGGCAAATTCAACCATGAAACCTTGTTTCATCCGGTAAAGATAGGTTTTGCTGGTGATTGCAATAATTTGCAAAATGCCACGCTTAGTTAAGGCGATTGCAGACACTCGCTCAAGCAAATCATGATGTTTATTTATCTACGTTTTGAGTAGGTACTTATTTATTTTCACTGATATTTAATTGTGTCATCTGGCCTTAAGATCCACGTGGAGGACTTTTTAGTGGTCAATGGGGGAAACTCATGGACTCATGAACTTATACATAAAGGGTGTAAAAGTACCCTTAACGCAAACGAAGGGCACTTGTTCTCCCCACCACTGCGATCATTTTTTTTGTTTTAGTCTTTTAGACCATACCTGGGAACCCCCTAGTTACAGAGATATTGGCGGTCGAAGTTCCAAATTTTGCACAGCTGTTTTTTTTAATACTAGTTTTTCAGGTTTAACTTTACTTAAATTACCTCCATGACCCCTTTCCTATTCAAAGCATCCACTAGCACAATGTTTTTAGAGTGCTTAATTGAGTTTTACCGTAAAATAAGATTATGGACCCCAAAAAAAAAAGTCATTTCCCAGAAAAAAAAAATTGCGTAGGGGTACGTAGTTTGATGTACAGAATGCTTGGTTGACGTATGTGTGAAAGGTTGATTTACAACCTGTATAATCCCTCCATTTTCGCTATCAAGGTTTTTTCTGAAGTTTTCGGGAGTTTTCTGCTTTTGAGTTTTCTACACTTACTGCGGTACTCAGAGATATTTAATAATTACTTAAGCCGTCACTTAGTAAAGGTTTGATATCATTTTGTATAACAAAACTGTCAAAACCTTTGCTAAGTGATGGCCTAAGTAACCATTATAGCTCTCTGAGTGCGGTAGTAAGAGTAGGTACCTACAGTAGAAACAATAGTACATTTATAAGAATTATGATCTACGCTACCCGATCAATAATAATTAATTCTTATTTATTGGTCGGTTAGGCCAATTGCGCGACCTTCGTTCGCGTGAAATTATGGTAAAAATATTACTTCTCTATTTGATTCGGATTTTGTTAACGATTACGAAAGTTTGGATTATTTTGCACGGAATTAGGTTCCGTGCAAAATAATCCAAACTTTTCTTTTTTTCTAAAATAAAAGTAGTGTAAGTTACTCCTCGTAGTATCAGCTATCTGCCAGTGCCAGTAAAAATCTCGGCAATCGGTCCAGGCGTTTCGGAGATTAACCGTAACAAACCGCCAGAGCCAGAGTGACCAAGTTTTTAATAAGTAAAGTATTTATGTACATGTGTATCATATTATTATGCATTCAGTAAAAAGCTGTTGTTTGAAATTACAAACAGACACTTTAATTTATTATATAGGAATTTAATTTATTTGTTTAGATTAGATATCGTTGTGGTCACAGATATATCGAGATAATGCTAAACAAACTTATTTATAGCAAAAAGCAAAGAGGAGGTATCTGTCGTTGGATTACCTGCTAACTACCGGTACCTGTACCAGCAGTGGATTACTTTTTTCTTTATTATTATAATAATGTAGTGTGCTGTGTGACTGAATAAAAGTAAACTTAAAATTACAAACTATGCCCATAAAGTTCTACACATTATGTTTCATAAGTTAAATATTAAACCATTATACCATTGAACAAAAAAAAAACATTAAATTTCTCTTTTTGTTTTTTAATCTCTGTAAATAATATTTAACGGCACGGTTGGCGCAGTGGCTGAGTGATTGGACTGCTGCGCTGAGTGTCGCGGGTTCGATTCCCACACGGAGCAAATATTTGTTTTAACACCCACGATACAGGATAAATTCTTAGAGTGGGGCAACGTTTTTAAAATAAAATAAAAATTAATCACAGCAACTATTTATAACATAAAGCCTCCGAAGGGTTAGGCGAGAGGTGTACCCAATAGGGTATTAGTTCTCTGACTTAAAAAAAAATATGATTCTGTTTAGTACGTCTGTTAGATTATCGAAAAATATTGGATACGTGTTTTCAGGGTTCCGTAGTCAAAATGGAACCCTTATAGTTTCGCTATGTCCGTCAGTCTGTCTGTTCGTCCGCACTATATCTCAAAGACTCTTAGTACTAGAAAGCTGTAATATAGCATGAATATACAAATGAGCTACGCCAACGAAGTGCTAAAGTAAAATATTGTTTTTTTTAGGGTATCTCCAGGACTTACACATTACAAGTGGGGATGATTTTTTTTACTCGCGAAGTCCATTGTGTGGGATGTCGTTGGATAGGTCTTTAAAAAATATTTTCAGAGTTTACTCAACCAGTTTTTCCATTAAGGGATTCGTTTGTTGGGAGGCGCTCCGGGCGTCGGAGGTCCCGCGATGACCTCCGGCCACCGTAGACGCGGGCCTGTGGACGGTGAGTGATGGGCTAACTCGCCGTCCGTCCGTCTCACGACGAAAACAGGCCGTGTCGACGGCGCGTTCGTGTTCCACGCGCGCCTCAAAGAGATGTCAGCAACATGGGAGGGGCCCGAAAGGGCCGACGCCTGTCGGGGCCGCGGGTAGTCCAACGGTTATCGCGGCCTCGACATAGAGGGCGAAGAAGGAACATGGGTGGTTTTTAGTCAGTAGAAGTCTGACACTCCCTTTCGCTCTGCCCAAGAGCGGGAGGGGTTATTCGATGATTTTACACCCACCAAAAAAAAAAAAGGGATTCGTTTGTACAATATTAAGCTTTACAGGGCGCGACTTTTCGAAGCCTTTATTGTCTTCATTTATTGTTTACGAGAAAAAAAGAAAAATTCGTGTCCAATATTTTTTGGAAACCTATCTGACGGACTAATTAGATTTATTTAGTCAACTAGCCTATGTAATATACCCAATCAGTTTTGCTCTGTAAATAAGTAAAAGAAAAACTTGCCAGTTCTCATTAATATCGTCTTCATCATCACGTAATAGAGGTTCCTGTTCGTCATTATTTTCAAAATCACTCTCAAATATTAAAAACGTCTTTTTCATACGCATTTTATAACTTAGAACTCCGAAATTATCACATAAGATAACTGTGAAACCTATGATTTTTTCATTTTCAGATTTTCACGGTTTACACAATTTAAAGTACATTTTTTTAAATATCCTATAACAGGATAATATCAGACTAATCAACGGAAAATTTAACTAACAAACATCAATTGTTATTTTTATACAATGTCTATTTAACACCACTTTTAACAAAAACTATTTTAGGACACAAAAAAAAAACACATTTTTTTCAGGCACACTTCTACTAGGTAGGCTATTTACAAATTGTTGTAACAACAGCCTAGTTTAAATTATGGTAATGTTTATAAATGTAAATAATAACTTAATATACGTTTAATATGCCAATCGGTGAGTTCGGAACTGAGTCTAGCTGGCTCTGATAACGTAAGTCGACATGGCTGGACGCACAACCATTGGGCACTTTTAAGAGAAATTCAATTTAAAATGACCTCGCACTGATGAAATTAATACTGTAGTTGAAATTTCAGAATAGCTTTGTGAAACCTTTATAATACTGTTGTTAGAACAAGGCAATTTAAGGGTAGCTTGAAAATGAACAGTGTAAAAAACGTTTAGTTTGTTTTTTCATCTACCTGCATTGCTATAGATATTACGAAATTACATCCTCTCTGGTTAGTCCCTCATGTGTGTGATGATCGTGTATCACATCATGCATGCATCACAAGAATGTATGTGCCTTTTACTTTGATGTTGTTCAGGAATTTACCAGTTAGTTATAGTTTTATTTTAATAATAATCTATTGGTGTTGTAATGTGGTTGTGCTCTAGTTTTTATTGCGTGAATGTAATAAATTTCTAACGTAGTCAATTGTACTGACGATTATATGTAAGTACTTTACACTTATAATATGTTGCATACATACCGGAGTTCCTAAACCTCTGGAATAATCCAGGTTTAAGTTAGCGATACTAGAACCTAGAATAATTAAGTTGCCTTTTATTATGTAACAGAACTTACAAAGGGAGCTAATCCATACATTGTGAAAGTCACTCTGTTTGTTTGTTGCCCTTTGACGACTAAACGGCGGATCGGATCGCAATAAAATTTCTCAAGGAGATGGATTATATTCTGAGGAAGGACATATGCATATTTTTTATTTTGATTCTCACTCATACTTACACACAAAAATTTCTACATATTGTTTTCGGGATCAACGTCCGCATAATTATGTTATAAGTTGTAACAGATGTAACTTGTTTGTCCTAAACGCTATAGAACCTTCTCGCCATCTGCCGGTTGGCGAAAAGGTGCTAATCATTTAAATTGCTCAGTTAAAATACCACAGTTAAAAGTTGGTACGCATCGGGGTGCGGTGTCCCTGACCTCTTATCACCCTTTATCACTTACTTCTGGATAGGCACGTGATGTCGGTAGATATCGACCATTATTTATTTATAGTGTAATGACCCTTAAACCTTTCCTTGGCTACGTTTTTAAAAAATAAATTGCACGTTTCATTACAAAAATCAAAGTTTTATTTTGTATAACAGTTTCAACTTTATTACGAGAGTAACTTTTTTTTTCGGTGGATGGGATATCATGAAATGACTCCTCCCGATCTGGGCAGTCCCTGATTCTATAGCTCACTCAAGGACTTATTTTGTTGATATAAATACTAAGGTAAAGTCAACCAACATTATCATCTAGTTACACGGTCACCGATAATGAGCTAAACACGTGTTTGCTTGTACACGTACGGTTTTCGTTGTTGTAATTATTTATTTAGGTGACATGAGCCTTACTCGTGAATTAGAAACGCCTTGTATATATTAGTGAGAGTGATCATCGAGTTATAATAATAGGTCTTTACCTATGAAATTGCCGTTTTGTATGAAAAAAATTAAACGATTTTTTTTCATGTATTTTTTATTTGTATTAATCGAAGTAATCACCCATGCAATCAATGCATCTTTGCCAACGCAGTGGCAGTTTATTGATGCCCTTCTTAAAGAAATCAGCTGGTCGGGAGGCAACAAATTCTTCAAAGGCATTTTGTACTGCCTCTCGGGTATTGAATTTTTTTCCCGCCAAGAAGTTATCCAAATTCTGGAAAAAGTAGTAGTCTGTAGGCGCAAGGTCTGGTGAGTAGGGCGGATGACGGAGAGCTTCCAACCCCAGTTCTTGCAACTTGGAGACCGTCTGCTGTGCAGTATGAGGTCGCGCGTTGTCGTGCAGGAGCAGCGGAGACGAGCGATTGACCAATGCTGGTTGGAGATGTGCCAGCTTCTCCATCATTGTGTTCAGTTCTTCACAGTACACATCTGCAGTAATGCTCACCCCGTTTGGTAAGAAGCTGTGATGAATCACACCGGCGCTAGACCACCAAACAGTGACCATCACTTTTCTAGGGGTAAGTTTTCGTTTAGGGCATTGTTTAGGTGCTGAACCAGGATCCAACCAACTTGCTGAGCGCTTGCGGTTATCAAACAGAATCCATTTTTCATCGCAGGTAACAATGCGGTTCAAAATTCCTTCATTTGTGTGTCTGTTGAGCAGTGCAAGGCACGTCTCGACGCGTACTTCGCGCTGGCGATCATTGAGTTCGTGGGGCACCCATTTGTCAAGCTTTTTTACCTTGCCAATTTGACGCAAATGGACCAATATTGATTTGACGCTAACATCGAAAGCTGCTGCAATTCAGCCGTAGATTGTGTATCATCAGCTTCCACAATCGCCTTTAATTCGTAATTGTCGACATTTTAATTTTTCAGGTCGAAATTTCCAGAACGGAAGCGAGCAAACCAATAACAGGTGGTGCGTTGGTTTGTAGTGTTCTCCGTAAACGTCGTTGATGTTACGTGCCGCTTGTGCCACGTTGCTGCCACGACGGTACTCATATTCCATAATTACTCGAATTTTTAACGTATCCATGATGACGAAAAAGATTGAAATGCGATGAAAATGTAACACTAATCAATAAACAAATGACTACTTTTGGAAAAAAAAACCATGTTTTTAAAATAAAATTAATTTGAAATTAGAATTCTTAGCCAAACAAAAATTATTTTGATTTGAAATGGCCAGTACTGCAGAACGGCAATTTCATAGGTAAAGACCTAATATATTTAGGGTGAAAGGGAGACAGCGTTTCCCTACAAAAGTGCTATACTTACACGGTCAAAATGTATGAAACAGCAGATTAAAAAGTTATGACTTTCGATGTGGGGTAGTTCAGGATGATGTAATAAATACGTGGTGACCGTTTGTCCGTCAGTGACCTTTCCATCTTGTACTGATCAATCCATGCTAGAACTTCATTTCGAAGTTTAGTTTTGTCTAAGTTTTGTTTTTTGTTTTGTCAAAAGTCGGGGTGTTCTCACCGCTTTACCCATATTTCCCCATTTTATTTCCCCAGCTTTACCCATATTTTCAGCAAAGAAACTATTTGAACGGGGAGTCCACTGCAGTAACCCACTGACCCGATTTGATACCGAGTTCATAGATAATGGGTCACATGATCGAATAATTAATTGAAGTTTGTGGAGTATTTATCAGTAAATAAATATGACGTCATTATTTACGATTTATGTCGATATAAGAGCTTTCACGTGACGTGGTGTGTACCCTGTACCTAAAAGTGAGTCTATTGTTCATTAAGAACTTGACATAATATTGCACCTGCTAGCTTCGAAGGGTTAGAAAGAGGTTTGTCTTATCATATCACACTCACTTTTCAGGTATGTTTAAGTCCCATGCCAGTGGACGCAAAAAAAATGTATTGCCTACAGATAGTTGTTTCGGGTTTGCGTATGTGAGTTTTAGTGTTTGTGGACAAAGGCAAGTTTAAAAAAAAAACCAAAACAAAAAAAAACTTGGTAAAGATACGTGACAGTAACGCATTCTATTTGCCTCCGTTAAGTTCGAAGGCAATGTTTGACACGTAATGTCGTACACCGCTATAATAATTTTATCAGGCGTGAAACATATTAGCGTTTTCATATGTTGCTCTAATATTTTTTACAGGCGGGCTGGCCGACGAACAATCATTACATGTGACTGTGATAGATTATGATTTGCTGATTTATGGACAGTATATTAAATTAATCACTAAAATATTGCCCTATTTAGACTGACTGCCTCGTTGATCTAGAGTAGTCATCATACGATTGATGAACATGAGGTATTGAGGTCTATTTCCGGGTAGGGCAAATTATTGTTGGGTTTGCCTATTAGAAAAAAATCAGTAGCATGGATGCCACGGATACTGGATTTTTGCCCAGTTGATGCCAATAGACTGGCCTCCGGTTACATGGGCCTTTTTTAGGGTTTCGTAGCAAAATGGCAAAAAACAGAACCCTTATAGATTCGTCATGTCTGTCTGTCCGTCCGCGTGTCACAGCCATTTTATTCGGAAACTATTTAGACCACACAGTTGAAACTTGGTAGCACAGAGTACTTTTATATATGTATACGGAACTTGGTTGGTAGATGTATTCTGTGAATAAAAAAGATAAATTAAGGGAGGTCTTCCCACACATGGAACTGAAACTAAAAAAAAAACGTTTTTTTATCAAATCTTTTCGTGTGTCTATAGATAGGTCTTTTAAAATGACATTGAGGTTTCTAAGACCATTTTTTCTCAAAGTATAATAAAGTATATTATATGCTACATCAAAAATAATGTATTATACAGTGTGATTCTTTATAATGTGCACATATCGAAATGGGGGAATCTATGCTTAATTTTATCGACGGAAAAATTATTAAAAAAAATCAAAATATTTTTTAATATTTTATATGGAATTTTTAAAAATTTTGTCTGCTACTGTGACCCCAGTGTAAACAAAACGGTGTAACTTTTAAACTAAACTATCTATCGCGATGAAACAAACTCCATAATGATTGGAAGCAATTAGGCGTCCTCGTAAAATGAAAATTGTGGAAAAAAACTACCCTCAATTGAAAATAAACACGTTTTTTGATAAAAAAACTTTTTTTTTTCATAACTTTTTAAGTACATAAAATTGTTTCATCGCGATAGATAATTTAGTTTAAAAGTTACACCGTTTTGTTTACATTGGGGTCACAACAGCGGACAACATTTTTGAAAATTCCATAAAAAATATTAAAAAATATTTAGATTTTTTTAAATATTTTTTCCATCGATAAAATTAAGCATAGATTCCCTCATTTCGATATGTGCACATTATAAAGAATCACACTGTATGCTATAACTAAGCTAAAAAAGATATTTATATGCTGTAGATCGCAACAAAAAGTATCAACCAAAATAGGGTAGTTAACAAAAAAAATCTAATTAGTCCGTCAGATAGATTTCCAAAAAATATTGGACACGTTTTTTTTTTCTCACGTAAACAAACAATGGAGACGATAAAGTGCTTTGAAAACTCGTGTGACGTCATTTTCTGAGACAGTATGGCTTTCTTTAGCGGTCAGTGACGTTTCAACCCCCCACTCAAATCTTTGACGCGTTTTATCTTCGTCAATTTTTATTGATTTTATATCATCCCCATTGGTTTGAACGATATTGTATAAGTAGTAAATAGTTTTGGAAATATAGCACATTTAAAAAATCGCAAATATAAGTTTGTCATTCATACAAACACTATGAAAAACAAACTTATCACAAAATATGTTTTTCTGTTGCCGCTTTAACAAAAAATTATATAAATGATTTACGATAGTACCGAACCCTTCATGTGCAAGTCCAACTTGCGCTTGTGCAGTTTTTATTTGGGCGGTGGGAAATCATAAAATGACTCTTCCCGCGCTGGGAAGAGCGGTAGGGAGTGTCAGACTTCTACTGACTAAAAAAAACACCCATGTTCCTTCTTAGCCCTTTGTGCCGAGGCCGCGGTATCTCTTGCGAACAACCCTCAGCCCCGACGGGTATTACATGGGCTGTTGTAAACCAAGTTTACTTACTACTAAAAATACACATTTGGCTAACCTTTTAGTGATAACAGGCATGATGTTATGTTACTTAAATATAGGCTAGACAGTTGCTCGCACCAATCGCCACCAAGAAAGAAGCATTTGTTTTATTCGCTTTTTGTTTAGATAAATCTCAACCGCTGTAATCAATAGGTACTTGTCCGATAAAGACACGGGTTTATCTATGTATAGTGGCAGGCATCAAAGACATCCACTTGCTCAAGTCACTGATAAGATAACAGACGCGTATTGATTATCTTTTATTTTTATTATCGCGGACTTGTCTCGTGGGTGCAGGTAGGTACTTACTTTATTTTGTTTTAGATCGTATCTTTGACTTTGATCTGCTAAAGGTAGTATTGTTGTTATTTGCCACGTGCTGTACTGCTATCGCAGCACCTTAATTGCGTAACCCATTAACATATCTCCTCAGTCATTGATCTCATTAATCCCCTTCCTATTAACAATACAATCAAACAGATTCAACATGATTCGCATCGCTTTAGGTTTGATTTAATCACACAGATCATTATAACTGTTTCGACAGCGACATCTATCGCAACACATGCGAACTAATTGGCAATTCCTACTTAAATCGCGCTATAGCGGCAGTACTTATTAGGCCACGAGCTCCTCAAAAAAAATTCTCTTCCATATAATTCCTCGCACAATCCATCCATATTTTCTTTGGCTTTCCTCTCCCAGTCCATATCCATTAACTCACTGAACAAATATTGCTGACTTGTTGTAAAAATAAATAACACATAATAGGGGATCGGACTGGGTCAAAAAAATATGATTCTAATTAGTCCGTTAGTTAGATTATCGAACAATATTGGATACTTACGTATTTTTTGTTTTATCAAATTATTAAAAACTAGCGGACGTCACGCGGTTTCACCCGCGTAGTTCTCGTTCCCGTGGGAATACAGAGATAAAAAGTAGACTATGTCACCCGGGGATAGTGTAGCTTCCCAACGGTGAAAGATTTTTTTTTTAAATCGGTCCAGTAGTTTCGGAGCCTATTCGTTACAAACAAACAAATCTTTCCTCTTTATAATATTAGTGTAGATTGACGGAGATAAAACGCCTCGAAGATCATGAGTGGGGGGTTGTGACGTCATTTTTAGGTAAAAAAATTACTAACATGTGACGTATTCGAGGAGTTCAAGAGTTTTCGAAGCACTTTAACGCCTTTATTTTAAGTTTATGTAAAGAAATAAAAAAAATATGTGTTCAATAGTTTTTGGAAATCTATCTGACGGACTAATTAGTTTTTTTTGTCCGATCCCCTATTGTGCCCGTGTTAAATGGTGCAGAGAAATAATACGAATTAGCTCATTTATATATCCAAAATAATACACTGAGCAAGTAATAATAATATATTTTATTTAATTTGACAGCATTGGTCCAATGGTTAGTACACAAACAAACTTATCAACTAAGTGTTAGTATTTATTAACTAAGTAGATAAGACATAGATCTATCAACCCTGCCGCACGAGCCCCCGGACACAGTGCCTCAAAATCGGTGCATCGTGCTGTTCAGCTAGGGTTTTTAAAATACTGTTACGGTTAGCCCTTATTTTGCCTATTAAGGATGCGGTCTTTTTCCTTTTATCAGCAGTTCGTGCCACCGCAAACATGCTTGACGCGCTGCAGAACCTGGTCAACCGCAACAGCACCCTGAAGCCATTATCATATTGTACACGCAGAGCATCTAGAGTCTTCCGCGTATATCTGACCCACAAACTGCTCGTAGAACCCTTGACAATAAGCTTTGAATGGAGTTATTTTGATTTCATTCAACATCATCATCAACAGCTTATTAATGTTCCCACTGCTGGGACCCATGCCTCCTCTCTCTGAGAGGGAATGGGTTATAATCTACCATGCGGGCCCAGTGCGGATTGGAAGTTGTTTTTAAGAATTTAATACATGCCGGTTTCCTCACGATGTTTTCCTTCACCGTTTTGAGAGCAGCGGTGATGAAATAAATTACACAAAGTAATGTGCCTGCCTGGGTTCGAACCCACGACCTACGATTCGTAAGTCGGGGCCGCCACCACTAGGCCACCGCTGCTCTCGCCCTCGTTCTCTGACTTCGTTCTTCTTGAAGCGCAAATAATCTTGCTTGTACAGATTACAGTTGCATGCAGAAACAATTGTAATTGTAAAATAATAATTTTGTTGTTGTTTTGTTATTGCATTTGTATCACTAATTCATTATTGTGTCCTATGCAGTTGCCTGACACATTCAAATGGTAATTATTGTTTACGGTGCGAGAAAATCCGAATATTTAAAAAAAAAACATAAAACTTTTATTTTAAATGACTTATTGTCTAGAAGTCCTTCGATCACCTATCTATTGACAAAGTAAGTTTATAATGTTTAAAATATATCTCTGCTCACAATAGTGGCACTGTTTAAAACAAGAGTATGTCATTATTATCTTAGCCAGACTGCACGTGCAAGCGCATATGCATGTTAAACTATAACTGTCTATGTACTTCCAGACAGGTCCATGCCTATTCCGATTCTAGCAGCCCTATCTATGATCTACACTACAGCTGACAGTAACGTCTGTACCGATGTTTTAATAATATGTTTCAAATGATGTACAGACGTCAGCACATCAAGGTACTACATCATCATCTGCCTAGCCTTTTTCCCAACTATGTTGGGGTCGGCTTCCAGTCTAACCGGTTGCAGCTGAATACCAGTATTTTACATGGAGCTACTGCCTATCTGACTTCCACAACCCAGTTAATACTGGGTCATACGAAACCCCTTGGTAAGACTAGCTGTCAGATTTACAGGTCCCAGACTACGAGATCGTGAGGTCCATGGCCCTTTACGGGGCCCCGGTGTGGGCGTGTGCTTTAAGGAAGCGGGCCGCCCACTATAACCTGAACACACCCCAAAAAGTGATGGCAGTAAGGCTAGTTCGTGGGTACCGCACGATCTCCCGCGAGGCGGCGGCGAACCTGCTTGCCAGACTGCCGCCATGGGATCTGGAGGCTATAGTCCTCGCGCGCCTGCATGAATGGCGCTCGGAGGCGCTGCACCGGGGGGGTCACTCCGTTGCCGCGGCAAATTGCTGCGCAGCGGGCAGACCTCCGCGCCATCAGATCACACCGGAGCTCCGGTGTGATCTGATGGCGACATGGAGAGAGCTACTGTCGTAAGCGTAGCAACCCCGTGCAGGGCACGCTGCGATAGCGGCGGTTAGTCCCCTGTTTGAGAAGTGGCTGGAGAGGCGCCACGGCGACCTCGACGTCGTTTTAATTATTACACAGAAAATATTAATTTGGTATTGCCACGAATCCCATTTTATTTAACACTAGCTGACCCACGCAACTTCGTCTGCGTCATAATAAAACATATTATATAACTTACAACCTTCCTCGATAGATCGACTATTCATAGTAATATGTTTTCAATTAGCTTACTAATGTTGAAAGAATTTTCAAAGTCGTCCGAGTAATTTTTGAGTTAAATCGTCACAAACAAAAAATCTAATTACTCTTTCCTCTCTATAATATTAGATTTTTTATTAAAGTGAGATTAGATTTTAGATTACATTATTAGAGTAAGAATTACTATTAGTTCCTACTTATATCTCTTACTGTTAATCATCATCATCATCAGCCTATATTGTTCCCACTGCAAGTACTCAGGCCACCTCTCTAGGAGATGGGATGTGGGATGGGCTGTAATCCAAAACGCGGGCCCAGTGCGGATTGGTAGATGTCACATATCTTCGAATTTTTGGTTCTAAGATATAACGTAAGGTTTCCTTATGATGTTTTCCTTCGCCGTTTTGAGAACAGTGGTGATGAAATAAATTACACAAAGTCTAAAGCCTTCCTCGATAAATGGACTATCCAATCACATTTGGAAATTGATTTATTCAACACCAGCGCACGTAAAATTAGAGGCATCCTAAGTAAGGACTATTTTGGTGACGATAGGCCATAGTTCAATTTAATGTTTTTGACGACACGTTTGGCGCAGTGGCTGAGCAATTAGACTGCTGCGCTGCGTGTCGCGGGTTCGATCCCCGCACGAAACAAATATTTGTATGCCCAACAGATAATTGTTCCGGGTCTGAGTGTTTGTGTATGTGAGTTTAAATGTTTGTAAACGCACCCACGATACAGGAGAAATTCCTAGTGTGGGGCAACGTTTTTTTTTTTAAAAAAATGTCCTAGCTGCTTTTTTTTTGTCTTTGTTCTTTTCTTGTTTGTTTCTTTTTCTCTGTTTATGTAACTTTATGCTTATCAAATATTAGTTGAGATTCCACAAGCATCCACAAGCACACACAACCACAAGCATAAAAAAGTTTTCAACTTTGTAATTAGTCTGTAAGCTTTCTGTAAAATAAAGTAAATAAATAAGTAAATAAATAAAAAGAATTTTTCAATTCCAACCAGTAGATCCTGAGTTCTTAGCGTTCAAACAAATAAACGAACAAACTCTTCAGCTTTATAGATACGACTTGACACTGACCGGAAAATTGCAAAATACGTAAGAAAATTCAAACTTCGCGGGCTACTTTGTAGCCTTCTCTAGTTTTTAATATTTTTTCACACATCATGTATTTCTGTTTGTTTTTTGAAATAACATAAAATTTTCGTATCTAACATTTTTAAAAGTAGTCAAATAGCCAATTATGTCAGCCAGGACTACATCTGTCAAACATCTTTGATACACTGTTAACATTGGCGCAAGTGTTAGTTTAAGGTTGATTACGAAAATTTGAAAGCTTCGAGTAGCTTGATAAGCTATACAACAGTTTCTTTGAAATAACGAATGTTTGCAAAAAGCATGGATTCTTCCGAATTTATCCGAGTTGTTTTTGTGGCACATGTCTTAGTCTACTTGATCATTTCGCCAAAATATGATCTAAAATAAATTATTCATGCATGTCAACTTATGTGATATTAAAAGTTTGGCTGTCGAATTTGACATCATTACATAGCTGTCCCCGTCGGGGCTGCGAAATGTTGTAAGAGATACCGCGGCCTCGACATAAAGGGCTAAGAAGGAACATGGGTGGTTTTTAGTCAGTAGAAGTCTGACACTCCCTTTCGCTCTGCCCAAGAGCGGAAGGGGTTATTTGTTGATTTTCCACCCCCAAAAAAAAAAGACAGCTGTTAACCTGCATAGCTGTTCACAAACAATCGAATCGAAACCGAATCAAACATATCGTATGTCTATCTCGCTCACTTTCATAATGCCAAAAAAAGATAGACATACCTACCGACTTGTCGAAATCGAAACCGAATCCAAGCGTTTTGAATAAGGGGCCTGGCTAAATCAATAAAAAATATAGTCGTTAGTAATTACGAAGGTATTTTGCAGACAGGCATAAAAACTTTAGATGAGTACCTTCTTTAGTTAAGCTAGTAATAAGTAAATGCAATTAATATAACTTGTTTCTTATGAATATCATGACTTGAGAAACGACATAGGTAAGTAGTTTTTTAAATAACAGCAAGGGAAAATGGAAATCAGTTACTACCATGGTAAAAAGGTGATGAGATCATTTGATAAACATTCACTTGTTGATTTCAATAATCTAATATCAATCCATTGAGGATTCAACTAATTCATTACAGTAACAATACAGGCACATGGGGTGCCTGAATTCAAATAAAGTTTTTCGAGCTCACGGGCTTAACGACCAGTGTAATTTTTAGCGCCATGAGAAACACTATTTTTATTTATTAATATAGGTTCACCAACATGTTTTAAATAAAGTTTATTCTATAAAACTTACCATCCATTAGGGTCCAGCTTCTCCTTCTCCCAATCAGCTCCTTTATCACCGTTCCGCATGGTTTTATCACTTATTTATTTTTGTCAAGGTCCACACCATTGTCACACATACCGCTTAAAATATTTACGTTTTGAGTAAATAGTCCTCATAAAATCATCACTTTGATCATCTATACTAATACTATAAAAAAGTAAGTATTTGTAAGTAAGTTATTTTCGGAAGTTATGATCCGATTCCGAATTTTTTTTTACTAATAGGAAGCTTCATTATCACAGAGTGTTAAAGGCTATTACAATAAAAACGTTCCCATAGGTTTATTTCCGTACATTACGGGAGCGAAACCGTGAGCAAAGGATCGTTTACAATCAGATTATGTAAGTGTAAAATAACTCTGTTGTTTTATGTAAGATATTAAACCAGTCGTCTGCCTCGGACACCATGGCCTTTTGTGCAGATGGGACAATACGCTGGTCGCTAGCATTAATGACATCATCCGTAGGGCTCTTGTTCTTTTTCCAAAAGCAAGCAGTCAATTTAACCGTACCTCCATAACATGAGTTGAAAAGCGACTCGAGTTTTGAAAATTCCAGACTTTTTAACTGCCGCACTCAGAGAGCTTTAATGATTACTTAGGCCATCACTTAGTAATGGTTTTGACAGTTTTGTCATACAAAAGTATGTCAAAACTTTACTAAGTGACGGCTTAAGTAATCATTACATATCTCTGAGTACGGCAGTAAGCCGCGATTAAGTATGTATTATTTAATAATGTCATGACCATGTTTTTTCTTACAAAAAGGCATTACTTTTGACAACTTATTTACTTGTATTGACGCTGTCAATTTCATAGCTTTTGATGGGAAACGTAAATACATAACAACACAACAGTAAATTAATAAAAATGTTTGTTCTATGTACCGTAATGATCTTTTCTTTTACTGAATGCATATAATTATGTGTAGCTATGTATGCCTACAACAAAAATGTGGAGACCGTAGTGATTGAGAAAGGTAGTTTACAGAATTTAATATATCTTGTTATTTATATTTTATTATACCATTTAGACACACTGACCAAAACAATTGCATAAGTTTTCGTCAACAGCGCACTGTGCGAACCGTGAAATTCGCTGACAATACAATTTCAAGTAACCGTGAAATCTTACTGTATTCATGTGACGCAAATGTAACTTTATTCCTCACACTTTACGCTTAAGACAACCGAACAATCTTTAGTAACAAAACAAGTTATTTAATTTAAAACACTGCACTTCGCGTGACATAGCGTGACTGAATGACTTAACGTCACTAATTTCTTTGTTCAGACATGGCTGGATAAAAGGTAATGACACTGGATTATAGTACCTACACATTTATCTTTTGAGCAAATACTTGAGAAATGCAAATATAAGAAAAGATAAGCCCTGTATGAGAATATTTCAAAACCATTACAGAGGTTTCAAAATATTACTCGGTCCTTTTTTCTCGCTGTACGCCATGTGATTAACGTGATTGTCTTTTAAAACAAAAGCAAACTCGTTTATAGTGGTTGTAAGCGCGACTGTTGAGTGCGAGGTCCTGGGATCCATTCCCAGGCCGGGCAGTGTTATTGGGTTTTAGCATCAGTAATTTCTCAAAAACCGCGACGCAGCGTGTTTTAGAAACCCCAATTTTGTACAAACTTCAGTTATATTAAAAAAAAAACTGAAGTTTTCGTAAAGCCGGGTCGTGTACAACAAAAAAATTGATATACCTTAGTATTTTTTTTTCCATAAAAACTAAAGGTCGTATCGATGGCGGAACTTCAATGTCATCTGCCTAGCCTTTTTCCCAACTATATTGGGGTCGGCTTCCAGTCTAACCGGATGCAGCTTAATACCAATATTTTACATGGAGCGACTGCCTATCTGACCTCCACAACCCAGTTAATACTAGGTAATACGATACCCTTTGAAGACTGGATTTCAGACTTTCAGGTCACTGACTACCCGTAACCACTGCCAAACATCTATACATATACACCCGGTATGGCACCCGGGACCAACAGCTTAACGTGCTTTCCGAGGCACGGAGGAAACTCGGTATGTAATGGGCGGTCACCCATCCACCGATCGACCTAGGCAAGCGCAGCTTAACCTAAAGATCGACCCGAGTGGCAGTTCTTATTAAGCCACGAGCTCCTCCGATGGCGGAACTTCAATGTAGTGCTTGGAAAGACATAAACTAATGATTTTTGCTGTAAAAAAGGCATGTAACAAAATTGGGATTTCTAAAAAGGCATGTAACAAAATTGGGATTTCTAAAGCACTGTGCGACGGAGTCTGGTTCTGTGTCCGGTTGATGGCAAAAGGCTCGACCCAATTAGATAGAATTTAAGATAACGTGCGAAATATGGGTGTTATTACTTATTAGGTACACCTCAATCTAAGGCCGCTAATTCGGAGACGCGTTTCTTAAAGCATGCAGCGGGGAGTTGAATGGAATTCCATTCAACGCCCCGCTGCACGCTAACCTTTCTGACAAACTTCATTAATAAAGTTTCTTTCCTTATTTGGAAAAAAACCCGAATCAACCAGTTTCCTGTAAGGCAGGCATCTTTGATACTTTGTGCAATGATCTAGAATCTAGAAATTAAACCAGAACAGGAGAACCATCCACCAACCACTGCTAAAAATAAAAAATAAAGAGAATATCGCATGATGAGAATTCTACAAGTAACATTCAAGTTTATTGAACTTTCTTTTTATTTGGCTTAACTGTATTTTTTTTGTATATGTTACCTTGTTTTTAAGCAAGAAGGATTTTTAACTTTCACGTTGCGTAAGAATTACTTGTTTATTAAAATATCCTATCGTTCACTTGGATCCATTGATACACAGTAGGTACATACTTTGTCCCATGAATTCAGAAAATAAACCTAGTTGGTGTGTCCACTTCTTCGAGCTCACTATTTGCAAAAAGAGACTATCATTAAAAGTCTTTTTCTTTAGAAATCTCAGTTTTAGATATTTAGAAAAAGATAAGCCCAGATTCAAATCAGCAGAAGTGTAACGAGAATACACGCACGACCCTACGACAGATGCAATTTACCAAGTGCGCCAAATAGCCCAAAATATTACTTGGTGTTTCAGACTTAGCGTAGCGGATACCAGCCCGATATACACTATCACAAATAGGGCAGGGTCTTGAGAAATCTATACAGAGAGACCAACAAGCCAGTCTGGTACGTACCTTACACCACAGGAGATAATTCTTTGAAGTTTATCCATAGGTAGGTACTCGTAGCATATTGTACCACTGATTAAACCATAAACTACCTAATTAATTAATTTATTATTATCACAAAATGTGCTCGGACTATTGTCTCACAAGGAAGCGGATGAAGCGATAGAAGTTTATTAAGTACGTTAATTAATATGTGTACAAAGGTTGATAAATAATAAAAAGGAAAGGGTAATGAGGAATTTGCAACAATAGTTATGTGGTACATACTTGTCCACGTGTAGTTCTTTCTTCGCCCGAGAATTCTAGTGTTTATACTAATTTTATAAACAGGTACTTATTATTTATAAACACACAAAACACACATCAAACAAACAAACAAAACACACACACATAAACATACAAAATACACACAACACACATACACAACAAACACATACACACAAAACACACACACATACATAACTACTGATCCGATTCCGACAATTCTTTCACTAATGGGAAGCTATGCATATTATCCCCGAATCCTGTAATGAAAACCGGCTCGGTCATTGCACACGGCGTCAAATTAATTTTAAATGATTAGACTTGATTTGGACACGTGTTGAGCTTAATAGTTTTTATATCTAGAAATATTGATGAGATATTAAGTAACCTAATGTATGCCACGATTCAGATACTTAATTGTTCATGCTTTAATTTATCTACTTAATCAGCCAGTTAACGAATTACTTAGTACGTTTTATTTACAAATCAGAATACTGACGTCTCAAGTTACTTGCCACTGTTATTTTAACAATGCAGTTTATGCAGTTTATATTGCAGACAGTCACAGAATCAGCTAACGACCATGGCAGTTTGATATTCTAACTTGTTTTTCCTGTTTAACTTTATTTCATATTGACCTTATGACTAACTTTTATTAGTAAACACAATCACTTTTCTTTCACCTGTTAAAATTATTTTAAGTAGTTTAATCACTATGGAACTGTTTTTGTACGCACTTTACCTAAAACTATTCAAAAGTTTACCAACAAAAATTATACCGCGAAAAAAAACCGCGCGAAAATGCTGATTATTTTAGGCGACAACTGACGTTTGTGGCGCGTCCACGTAAATCAATAGCTGATCGATTACTAGCCAGAGTAGCCAGTCAGCGCGGCGAAGGTCGGGATTTAAGATAGATACCTTTTTTCACATTGATAAGCACGCGAGCAGTTGTTCAAATATATGCCATAGCAAGGAGCAGTTATAGTTACAAGTTTTTCTTTGAAAACGGGGTAAGGAAATCTAGGCGAGGCACTAAATAGTAAATCTTTTGTCAAACGGCTAGAATTGCAACGCAAGAATTCGCCAAACGATGCCTAATTATCTTACTGATAAGACTAATTAATTATTAAATAATGCGAATACGGAAACAGGAAAAAAAGGAAACGGAAATGATTGAACGGAACGGAATGACGGAACGACACGTGACGGAATGTCACGGAAATCTCTTTTTTGGGGTGGATGCTCCACTTTTGGTCCTACCTGATTAGTCCCGAAAAAGCTACCCAGCTTATTCGGGACTATTTGGGTCAAAGGTGCGAAAGAACTTCACGAACGCGACGGTACAGCTGCAGAAATTATACCAACAACAAGTTCGATCATTCATGGAGTAAGTACTGTTCACTTCTTTGGGATGGATTAACCATGTACCAGCTACCAGCGTTGGAAGCTATTGAGCGACGTGCCAACAGGCCCATTGACAACGACTCCCTTGTAAAACATCACGACTGTAATCCCCGTAAGGTTGGGCAGAGGTGTACTTAATAGTACACCCAGTTATGTTATGTTTAAGTCCCGTGTAATCAAATTCATGTTAAAAAAATCAATACCACTTTGCCCGGCTCGGAAATCGAACTCAGCAGTGGCGCATGCGACCACTAGACCAATGTTGCAGAAAGGCTAAAGCTATTCAAACTACATATTTTGGGCTGCGGGATGTTTTAGGAGATACCGCGGCCTTGACATCTAGGGCTAAAAAGGAACATGGGTGGTTTTTAGTCAGTAGAAGTCTGACACTCCCTTTCGCTCTGCCCAAGAGCGGGAATGGTTATTTGATGATTTCTCACCAACCTCACCCCAAAAAAAAAAGTACATATTTTCCATATCAATTGTGGTTGTTGTGCTATAAGAAATCATGATAATCATGTCATGACTTTTGACGTCAAACCGGGACATAAACGTGAGATGCGATAACTCATATACTTCAACCAACTTATCTGTGCAGGCGGGAAAGCACGTAACTAAAATAAATGTACCTAGTTTGACATATCGATGCAACATTTTCATGACAAGCAGCGCCTCCTTAAACTGCAAACTTAAAGTGGTCACACAATAACACGCTTGTCACGTATGAAATGACTTGACTTTGTCGGGATAGCGATCATCTGATACCATTATCATATATTAGTACTGATAATTTTATTTGAAAATCTTTGGTAAACTGGCAGAAGTGACGTAGAATGACTATAACAAGACTTCCTCATTTAAAAAAATTAACACACTACTGCAATATTTGCTGTAGAGTACCTATTTGCGAACATATCTTTGTCGGTGCGCATAGTGTATTTTGGAATGTGTGAAACAAATAATACATTTTTATACCCATAGACATTCATCATTATTATCACACTAGGTAGGTAGTTACCTACTGGTAAATTTGCAAATACTAAGTACTGGTACATAGAGTCCTACTTTACTTACTAAGAACGAAGGAGAAGGTTGACCAAGGCCGGAATAATTTTTGTTTTAGACAGATTTACTTGTTGATCTACTCCGTTTTCGATAGTTCCACTCCACTCAATTAGTGATGTGGTTAGGACGTATGCAGATTTTATCGATAAATAAAAAGTATTTTATTTTATCGGTTAACAAAATACACACTTACTGCCGCACTCAGAGAGCTTTAATGATTACTTAAACCGTCACTTAGTAAAGGTTTGACATACTTTTGTATGCCAAAACTGTCAAAACCTTTACTAAGTGATGGTCTAAGTAATCATTAAAGCTCTCTGAGTGCGGCAGATAAACACTTAATGTAATATTTATTCTTTATTTTACCATATTTCTTATAAGTTATTTCACTTATGAATTTATTCTAATATTAACTTAAATGTTTCACACCTGCCGGGCGTCCCATGACGGCCATTTTTAGGGTTCCGTAGTCAACATGGAACCCATAAAGTTTCGCCATGTCAATCTGTCTGTCTGTCTGTCCGTCCGTCCGTCCGCACTATATCTAAAAGACTCTTTGAACTAGAAAGCTTTAATTTGGCATGAATATACAAATGAGTTACGCCGACAAAGTGCTAAAATAAATTTATGTATTTTTTGTTTCTTATGGAAAGAAAACAAAACAAAAAGAATATGACATCTGCCAACCTCTCCTAGAGAGGAGACCTGAGTCCCTGCAGTGGGAACATTATAGGCTGACGATGATGATTGATTTTTTAGAGGATGTTTTTTTTTACTCCGAAGTCCATAGTGTGGGATGTCGTTAGATAGGTCTTTAAAAATATTGCGAGTTTGCTCAAACACTTTTTTCGATCAAGGGATTCGTTTGTGAAATATTAAGCTGTAATATGCAATGTTAGACTCAAGTCTGGCTACCTAAGCCACCTATAAGGGTTCTGTCAGGGCGTGTGAAAAAATCATGGTAGTAGCATATAATATAACGAAAATAAAAGGAAAACTATCACAGCAAGTAGGCTTTATAAGTTTACGAGTAATAGTCGACCAAGTTATAAAATGTACTTGTATAAAATATTTTTCAGTACATAATTTATGGAAGCGCAGACCATAAAACTGCAAACGTAAGTTTGTTTTATTTTACAATAAAAATCATCGTTCGGAGGCAGGTAGGCAGGGTGGTTAATCAGTTTAGTAAGTTCTCAAAATTGTAATAGGCAACTAAGGAACCCTACATTGTGCGTGGTCCGACATGCACTTGGTCGGTTTTTTATTTCTTATTAATCCTTATTGTAAATATATTTCTTATAACTGTGCAATAACTTGAATTTCAACATCTCAAATAAATCGATGGCGCTCCATGTAAAATACTATATAATCTATCTGTCCTCCACAATCCCTAACTGGGTATTATTATACCGTTTGGTATGACTGGAAGGACAAATCTTGATGCATAATATGTTTTATGTCATTTTCACGTATCGATAACTGGGACTTATGTGCACGTGGCTTCTTATTATCACTGACACCTGCGTAAAAGTGTTATGATATGGTTATCAATGTATTAGATCAGCAGGTTATCTAGATAATTATTTGATGGGTACCCGATAGTATTTGTTAGAGGTCATTAGGTAGGTAGCATAAAGGTCGAGATTTTGTATATTTTTTCGATTTCTGCATGGCATCAATAATAAATGGGGAATTATTAATCGCGCAAATAAAAATGTAATTAAAGAGTGAGCAAACTAAGACCCCGACATCTATTTTGTGTTATATTAAATTATGTTAAATCTTTCAGACATAACCATTAAGCTTTATTTACAATATAGCGCTTTTTAAATTTTTTTTCTGTGTCTTTGGTACAGACACCAGCACATCAAGCCACAAAAATCTGTCAAATGTCTTTAAACGACTTGCAACTTTATCGCTAAAGCAATAGGTTCCAGATTGGTTGGGAAAATTTGACAGTCGCGGGTAACTTGATGTGCTGACGTATATCGTCCAAAATGCATTTCGATTAGAATATATTACAGCACTCTTGAAATAAAATATAAGTTAGTCAATTGATAAATATAATATAAGCTGTAAAATTGACTCTAAAATAGAAAAAGATTGCTCATGACTTTTTTACTGATTGTATTAAACAACTAGTAAGTAACTCATATTCTCAAACTGCTCCGTTTAAACATTAGTATTCACTAAGTTAGTAACAGTAAAGCAATTTATCGGTATTTATGACACCTTTTATTTGAATTTATTTTTGATCGTTTAAATACTGGCCTTAACAACATAATTTCTTTTTACGGGTCGATAAATCTTTTTAGGTTTCCGTAGTCACATGGTAAAAACGGAATTTCATTTTTACCCGACTGAGCTAGAAGTAGTTTTATTGTTTTTTACGGAAGCTGTATGAAGCCGCTTATATCTCAGTGTCACGTGTGAAATCATATGTAACATTACGATCAACACGTAGTTCTGAGTTATCAATAAATCATTATTGCATGATATAGGTACAGCGGCCCGCGCGCGTAGCTCTCGCGAGATCCCTGACCTTTGTGGAAAGATACTACTACTTACTCACTATACATTGAAGCTACTCTTGTATGGGTAGGTAGGTACCCATTAATTATTTATGCCGCTTTTCATGTATCTATCTTATTTTAGAATCGATCAGTTTAGTTTATTTGTAAGTTTCGAGTTTAAAATTTCTACGCGATTTGTCTCTTTAATATTGTATGTCATGTCTGCTTCGCTTCTTAATGTTTTACGTTTACTTAGGTCTTTCTTTAAACTTTGACCACCCCATGCTGAGTGTTGATTTTAGTGAAGTAAAGATTCCCAAAAACCGGTCGCCTTTTTTTTCTTTTTGAAGGGTTCCCCCGAAAAGAAAGTTGGTCTCTTCGAAATTTCTCCACTTTTGGCGGTTTTGTGTCATGGCTATCCAGTATCTTCCGACTGTAATTTATAGTTAGAAGTTAAATTTGTTTTCCTCTTTCCTCGTCTTATTGTTGGTAAGTGACAACATCTTCATGCGGGGAAATACGTCGAATACCTACGTTCGCCTTTAAATAGTTTGTTTGTTAACTGCATCAATTTTAGTGCTAGCCTACTTGCGCAATGCACCTAAATTTTTATGATTATTTACTATCAGCAATGTTTTTTCCTTGTACCTACTTATTTGAGGTTATTTCACTCTTGAAACCAGGTCAATGATGTAAAATGTCATTGATTAGATTCATGGCAGAGCTTGATGATAAAACAACCTTTGTTGCTTTTATTGATTGCTGGATGGGAGTCTTAAATTTAAAAAAGCAAAGATAGGCGCGAAAAACATTACCCTTGCAGTTAAGTCAAAAAGATTAGCATAATTTGGCATTATTAGGAATTAAGTTTTTAACTGAATAAGAATCTAACTGCGGTAGGTACTCTACTTGCATATTAGATTTTTATTGCCATTCTTTAGTTTTATTCCACCTCACCTCATAGAATCCCATACAGTCCATTCCTTAAAGGAATGGACTGTATGGGATTCTATGAGGTGAGGTGAGAGATATTTAATTATTACTTAAGCCGTCACTTAGTGAAGATTTGACATACGTTTGTATGACAAAACTGTCAAAACCTTTACTAAGTGTTGGCTTAACTAATCATTAAAGCTCTCTGAGTGCGGCAGTAAGTCTAGTAGGTAGGCACAAATATTAAATTTTATGGTGTGATAAAACAAGGTCTTTACGATTTTAGCATTATATCAAACGCGCTTCATTTAAATTCACAAGTGTCTGAACTTTGATCATAAGTCATAACTCAATGATTTAAAAAACTCGAAAGCCATTCGTTACGCGAATAGATAACTACTTATGTAAATGTTTGCATATACATATATATAACAAATTTATATATCTACATAGGTACCTAGTCTCGCGGGCGGTCCGTTTAACTAACACTTCTTTGAATGTTGCTAAGTAGTGTTCTTAGCGCCTAGTTCTCATAAAATCGTATTCTAAGTACGTCATAATAATTGTATGTATTACTTCTAGATTCTGCCTGATCGCATGGATACGTTTTAAATATGTTTAGGTACAGTTTGGTATGTTGCTTACACACCCTACATACAAATTCAAAAACTTTACCTCTTACTTAATAGCCTCTCTTTTTAGGTTTTAAATCATAAGAAAACATCTACATTTCTTTAGTATAATTATCATAACGTAAGTTTAATATTCATGTAGGATACACAAAAAAAATCTACACGACGGCAAAAACAGCGTCTAACTCCGTTTCGTAGTTTGGTAGTACAAGTACAGTCATATTCGTGTCCGGCTGGGACACGAATAGAGTATTTATTTTATTTGTTTTTTAGTGTATTTTTAATAATTATGTAAGTAGTTAAAAATAGTAATGTTTTCCATAATCATAATTATAAGGAAAACTATATTGTTATGCTACTTTTTTACGCCCATCTAAAGAATACATACTCATCTTCGTAAAACATTGTTTTTTGCTCGGTTTTTGCATTACCTACTTGTTGACCTTGCTTAGCGACTGGGGTATCTACATATTGTATTATATTAATCTAGGTACCTCAAAGATTCATATACGTGTTCGTAGATAGGTAGGAACAGGAAGCTAACAGTCCTCTTATTATTTTTAGATACGGAACCAAAGAAACAATCGATGGACTGTGTGAAAGAAGATATTGTAAGAAAGGAGGTGACTGATGAGATGAGAGACGAGTACCTAGAAGCGAAGTCCCGTGCACGAAATGCTGAGCCAACATAAATACATTTTGATAGGGCCAGGACAATAAAGCTTACTGAATGCTTTTTTCACCACACTTATATTTTACATACAGGCCACCGTATAGTGGTAACATTTGGACCTTTTGCTGGGTTAATGTAGTATGACGTTTGATATTTTAAGATACTAGTGGACCTGTCCGACGTCGTCCTGCCCGGACAGCAGCGCCACCTACCGGGTCCAATTGTAAATCTAAACCATTCTCGAATCCACTTACCTTACCTTACCACGAAAATTTTCATCAAAGTCGGTCCAGCCGTTTAGGAGGAGTACAGTAGAATTAATACATAAAAGGTATCTAATAGGCACTTGGGCAGTTAACTGTGCAACTCTACTTTGCATTAGGAAGAAGTTAGAGGGAAAATGCAGCTTATAAAATCTAGTATAAAAAACGTGGAAATGCTTATTTATGAGTGTTACACGTATCTTACCCACCATAATTATGAGGAAAAGTAAACAACCTGTAGTAGCTAAATCTATAAACTGTATGGTTTTAACCTACTTACACAATATCACATTGTAAATATTGTCGCTATGACATTTATGAGCTATTTCATATGAGAAGAAGAATGGTTTCATCACCTATAGCAGTTTCCGGTTGTAATATGCAATTATAGTTTCCCGATTAATTATTGTACCTACCTGAGTACTATCGTATGTCATCACATCATCTAGTGATGTGCGGTGGTATGTCGATACAGTTTTTTTTTTTATAAAAGGCTTTCGATTACTTAAATGTTTTCCACATTCGAAGTTCGAAATTAGTTTTCTGTACTTTTCACTGCAGCTAATAAAAAGGTGGTAAAATAAACCTCTATTGGTTTTTCTGAACTTCGTAGCAGCTAGTTCTTTACGCCTAATTTAGTCGTTTGTCAGTTATTAACAAAAGCGGGCAAAAAAGATGTAATGTATTTTTGAGAGTGACCGTTTGAACCGTCTGTACTAAATTCCTCAAATAAAACCTAAAACCTAAAACCACGAAATTCAGTTAGCCTAACTAACCCATCGCGGATACACAAGCATAATGTTATGTTGCGTAAGGAGGATCAATTAGTCTAAAACTTAATTATTTTCCTAACGGTTTTTTGGCTTACAGTTAAACTGGATGCGGGTGAATACCAGTATTTAACATGGAGTGACTGCCTTTCTGATATCCACAACCCAGTACCTGGTTAATACGATAAGAATTACGATATGTAAGGCTGATTGTTACGAGGTTTTGACTACCCCTATCCCCTATGGTCTGTCAAAGATCTGTAAATGACATCTGGGATCAACATGGGTGAATTATGAGGTATTTCTCTCTTGCTCATCAAATAGTGTAAACTATCCAAATGATTAACAACTTAAAGTTCTTAATACTCTATTGAAACCGTGAATAATGCAACCCTGCAATTTTCATTGAACTTTCCATTCTCAGAACATGCATAGACTGGCTATTATAATTGTCTGCCCGTATGTGACGACAAAACAACATACAAATGGACACATGGCCGATCGACCAGATCCAGGAAATAACAAAAAAACTCGCGAGCAAAAGTATGGAATCACTTACTTGGACTTGATTCCGCGCGATCTTGAGTACTTAATAACAAGTTAAGAATAATCAAAATTATACCATTTTAAAGTTTTAACTGTTAACTTTAAATTAATACCAAATTCATCCACATCACGCCATTATTTAGAAGCTATCCCGGAATACGTGAAGAAGTGAGGAAAAAGATATGTTTCAATTGTTTGATACGCCGCGAGTTGCACCCTATTGACCCCCTATAAAAGCACGTGTTATCGGATTTTTTTTTATCAGTCGGCTTTCACACGTTGACCGGTACACATCTCCGCTACTTCTGACCCTTGAACTCGGAAGACAATGGATAATACACCTACAGAAGCAGCACAAATCGTCGTCCTATTGCAAGAAGGGCTCAGCCAGCGGGCTGTCGCACGTCAGCTCCACATAAGCCAGTCCTGTGTTTCGAAATTTTATAAACGCTTTCGGGAGACTGGTGGCTTTATCCCGAGACCAAGATCTGGACGGCGCCGGTGCACATCGGAGAGGGATGGCCGTTTTATCGTGTCAACCTCTCTCCGAAATCGACATATGGCTGGTGTCGACGTCCAACAGGAGCTCCGAAATGTTTGTGGGGTAGCTGCCAGCGAGTGGACAGTTCGTCGAAGACTTAAGCAAGCTAATTTGACTCCAAAAAGGCCTGCCACAGGCCCGAAACTGACGGCAGGTCACCGACAAGCACGCCTTCAATTTACTCGCTTCCATCTTGATTGGGAGGTTGAGCAATGGAGGCGAGTTCTGTTCTCCGACGAGTGCAGAATGTGTTTGCACGGCAGCGATCGAAGGGGTCGGGTCTACAGGCGGCCTGGGGAGCGATTTGCGCAGTGCTGTTTCGCTGAGACAGTGGCTTATGGGGGCGGTTCTTGTATGATGTGGGCCGGCATTTCCTTCGACGGTAAAACGGAGCTTGTTTTCGTGCCTGGCGGGGGACGAGGAGGCGGTCTAACTTCAGACCGCTACATTTCCGATATTCTGCTGGAACATGTCATTCCTTATGCGGGATATTTCGGTGATGACTTCCTCCTTTTGCACGATAACGCTCGTTGTCACACTTCCCGTGCCACAACTGAATACCTTGGAGAAGTCGGTATCGCCACATTGGACTGGCCAGCGCTCAGCCCGGACTTGAATCCCATTGAGCACGTGTGGGATGAACTGAAGAGGAGGGTTCGTTCCAGAAATCCTGCTCCTTCAAGTGTAAATGAGCTGAAATTGGCTTTTATAGAAGAGTGGGAAGGTATCCCGCAAGAATCGGTTCAGAAGCTGATTAGGTCAATGAAGAACCGTCTTCGAGCAGTAATTAGGGCGAGGGGAGGGAACACAAAATATAGAAAATTAATTTTAAGGCCAATTATATTTGTTATCACTTAATTTTTGTTGTTTTCTTCATTTATTATTTTTCCATTATCCTTATGTTTTCCTAACTTCTTCGCTCTAACCGGGATAGCTCTTTAAATCCTGGCGTGCTTTAAATGAATTTGGTATCAATTTAAAGTTAACAATTTAACCTTTAAAATGGTACCATTTTTGTTATTCTTAACTAGTTATTGAGTACTCAAGACCGCGCGGAATCGATTCCGAATAAGTGATTCCATACTTTTGCTCGCGAGTGTATATACACATTTAGTTATTCATAAAAGATATTATTTAGCACACTGCGCATGAATTACTTTCATTTAGTGTTGTTAATTTTTATTTACACAAACTATAACGTTTTTTTGCAATTTTACACGTTAGCTGATTAATACAGATTCTTGAACCATGAATAGGTGGTTAGAAGCAAAAGGAGGATTTAAAAGCAGGATATTAAGCGTTTGAAATATGATAATGGCTAAGGAGAATTGTCAATGAATATACAAGGTAAACACGGAGCGAGAAAAACGCCGTACATATCTACATCACGTAGTTAATATAGGTAATTAACTACTGATAAACAGAGGTATGACAGAGGTACTCGTATAAACAATAAAATAAACACCTATGATTTCATTGATGGATTAAGTATTAATGTGTTTATTTATTTAAATTGCTTGTTTATACCTACGGTAAATATTGGCAAAACATGTGCACATATTTTTAGACAAAATACTATCTGTACCAATCAATAATTTTTTTTTAAATTAAACAGTTGTGCTGTTTAATTTAAAAAAAAATTATTGATTGGTAACTACTTCGACAACTCGAAATAAAATTGGGATATCAGTAGAAAGATAATTTGAGTGATATTTTGAGACGAATGAGGAGTAAACGTTCTCGCCTTTAACTGCTAATTTTTGTCAACTCACATGGCAATTGGTAACAACGAACATCATACGTTTGTAAAAAACGGTGTGGTTCGGCCACACCGTTTTTTACAAACGTATGATAAATTCTACCTAGTTTTCGGCATAATTCAGCGAATATTGCGTTAATGCATTTGATTGTACGGTACAATTTAAACTCCTCGCCAGAGCCAGTGTTTCCAGAATTTTAGACAGCTGTACCTCGGGTGTTACTAATGGTGTATGGTTTTGATAGACTATTACTTGCTCGTTTGATAGTTTAGCCCAGCGAGAACCCAGAGTTATCGTCGATTTCATCAGACAAGATAGGTGACAATGCAATGATCATGAAATACGAGGATATGGGTGGTGGAAAAACATAGATAAACCCAAACAGTCGGATGGATTGTGTGAGGAATGTTATGAAAGAAAATGGAGTGTATGAAAGTGTGACGGTTGGCAGGGGAGTATGGAAAAAATAAAGTGTTGTACTGACCTCAAGCAACATGAAAGAAAGAAAGAAAATTTATTTAGAAAATTTAACATGAGATAAGGAGCTGCTGCTAGGTTACAATATTTTGATTTATGAGTGTCCAATTCCATGGAGTTTTATACCCAGTCTTCCCCATAGAAATTTACGGTTTGGAATGGGCAACTACAGTACTTTGACAAGTTATTATGCGCTGTGCTTTGAGATTCGACCGCCGCCGGTCGTAGATGTGCAAAAGCGAGATGGGTTGATGACATTGTTACCATTTCGTAAAATTAGCGTAACATTGGGCATGAACGAGTGCAGTACAAGCTCGTGGAAATGAGTAGACCAAGCAAAAACAGGCATAGATAATAGTCACTGGATGAATGACGACGAAGACAATGGTAATGAAAACAAATTCAACACCATCAACACACGTATATGTATATGTATTTATTTAAGTACTTGAACAAGTTTTTGAATACCTACTTAATGGTCTGTTGAGTTGAGCATTAGAACTCAAGAAACATGGGTAATTTTATACCTAAGAGAAGGCATTGTATATACGTACGCAATTTGTTGAATGGGCAGATAATTATCTACCGGCTTATTTAAATTGACTTCGCTGGCTGTGGTTTCGAGGACGCGGGTTTTTAAGGTAAGTTTGTACGAGTAAAATTACTATTGAATTTATCAATAAATCGTTTGCGTTACTTTTTTCAATGGTTAATTATTAAACAAAACACCGTAGACTTAGTTTACTTGTAACCTTGCTTTATTTTCAAGAGCGCGTACCGTACCTAAATAATTATCAGTAAATTGAACCTAAGTGAAAATAGAACGATATTAATTGTCTTAAGAATATAAGTAGGTACTTGATAAAAATAATGCGATATTGAATTTCTCGTCAACGTCACATCACTACTGCAGGTTAATTTCGTCAATTTTTTTTTGCATTTTTTATTTTCGGAGTCTAAACAGCAGAGTTATTTATTACCCACTCGTATCTTATTAGCAACAGCAAAAAACAGCACATGAAATAGGAAATATTTTGATTGTAATTACGTGAATACACAATAATAGGCACACGACACGGTTTTTGTCCTTGATCACTTTTAACTTTCTTGAATTAGATAACACTTCACCACAAAATAATGCGACTAACACAGAATTGTTTGTTGCTATTGAATTGTCAATAGCAACAAACAATGCTAAATAACTATAACCTAAATACACGTCCTACTTCACTCACTGTGAGTGAACAGCTGATTCTGAAGTATTTGAAGTAGGCAAGCGCCTCACGTCACTTCACGCTGTCTACATTTTTGCACGACTGTACTTTGCCATTACCTACTTTGCCAATAAATTATCGTGACATTGATAGTTTAATTAGTAAGTGCAATATAAAATTAGATAGAGTAGCATAGTAATGGAAAGAATTGTTAATAAGTAAACTAACAGTAACTGGTCTACCGAATGATCAACATTTCAGTTAAATTTGTTAAACCTGGAAGCGATACAATTATCACTTTTTGGCATTGCATCATTAATTCATTAGGTAGATAGGATTAAGAGTCCACGAGTCCCAGATTAATTAGGTTCTATATTTGTGGGGAAACAACGTAGGTACCTATCTAAATAGGTACCTACCTAGATTTTTAAATAAAAGAAAAACATTACGTAAGTAAGACAAAAGTTAGTTTCCTTTCATGTTTTAATTTGTGTTATGATTTTATCTTTATTGGGTTACTTATTTGATGTTGATCATACTTTCTTCATTCCAAAATTACGTTGCCTTGAAACTATATCTATGAAGTATTATTCCAAAGAAACAGTCCACTGAATAATCTTCTGTTTACTTCGAGTATTTTTTATCGAAACAGCTGATCAGCTGATGTGATTAAAGAAAGGTTTTGTTGACTGGCAACAAAATAAAATAAAATGTTTTTTTTTTATATCTGGCAACATTGTTCAAATTTGTGTTGCCAGATTAGTATTGTTTTTTTTTCCAGTTATTGGGGAGTTTTTAAATACAGACTATTTGTTCGAATATTGGAAATACCTGCTGTCGTTTTATGGAAAGTTCGAATTATGTTAATCATAATCTAAGCTAGGTTACCATTTAACCATACAACAATATATTTTATTAGTTTTAGGCCTCAATCTCAAAATTAATTTTAGCACTGACTACGTGTGACGACTGTCAAAGATGTACAAATCACAGCCGCCCCCGTTAACGGATATTAAAAGTGTTAGCTATTCTATGACTGTACATTTTATGGTAATTGTAGGTAAGGTGCGTATAATAAAGTAAATTTAAGACAAAAAAAAACTAATTAGTCCTTCAGATAGATTTCCAAAAAATATTGAACACACATTTTTTTTTTCACATAATCAAAAAATGTAGGCTAAACTCCTTATAAACGTCACACTCTTGATCTTTGAGGCGTTTTATCTCCGTAATTTATTATTAATTAAATAAAACAAAAACACGTATCCAATATTTTTCGATAATCTAACTGACGGACTAATTAGAATCATATTTTATTGACCCAGTCCGATCCCCTATTGGAATGGTATTTTTTTATGTTGTCTATGTTAAAGTAAGAATTTTGTCTTTTGCATTCCTCACCATAGAATTTAGTTTTGTTAAATATTCAATATGCAAAAATCATCAAGACGACTGACTGTTCAATGAAAATTCTGAGAACTTTATTGAGACCGGGGATTCTTGAGTCTAAATGCTGGCCACACTGTGCTGTCACACTGTCATCTGTGTCAAGTCAATGTCAAAATAATCAATAGCTGTTATTCGTTCGATCCAAGTGTTGTGAATTTAATTCAGTGTTTTGAGACAATTTAAACCTCAATTACACATTTATTGGTGTTTTAATGAGACGGACATACAGAATCAGTTAAATTTATCAGATGGTCACTTGCTTTCTATGAAACATTCCATTTAAGTTGCGTTAAATTTGCCATAACCTGAAATTGTTACCTAATAGATTTATTTATGGTATATTATTAATACTTCCGTATTTCCAATGTGTTACAAGGAGAACTAACGTATAAACAGAAGTAGTCCTATGTATTTTTTACAGATTTTTTTTACTGCTTTCTTTGTTTGACGTTTTGATTCCTTTTAACTGAGATGGAATAAATTGTTTTGTGTCATATGATTCGGTAAATAACATCGATTATGACTGGATCAGTAGAAAGGGATATCTGGAGGGACTCATGGCTGAGATACTTAGGTAAATATAATAATTATATTATGTTTTATTTGTATTGGATAACCAAAAACTATTTTTTACTTAATATATCAATTTTAACAAATTTATAAGTTATTAGAAGAAAAAGAAGAGTTATAATATGTGTTTAGAAATTAAAAGCTTTTAAACATTGTTTCAAGGACTTAGTCAGTTAACTAGCTGAGGTGATACAGGTCAATTGAAGCTCACTTAGAGATAATTAAGATAAAGATTCCACTACCTAAAATAAGTACTAGTTCTATTAGTATAGTTTTTGATTGATAATGTTTGAAGATCTAATTATTACTAATATGATTTGTGAAAACGTAGGTCCTTAATTTTTTTTCAAATGTCTTTTTTAATTTGTTGTGAGAAAGTACCAATTTTTTCAAATTATGCATTAAGATAGTATCGTAGTAATCGCATCACTACTATATTTTCAAAAACTGATTTTCGGAATCCAAATGCTTCTATAATATGAGAAACAGATTTAATACGACAGGAAAATCGATTATAGATATTGATTACAATCGATGATAGATTCCTACTTATGAAATTTCACTGTACCCACCATACCACAGTTAAACAGAGTGTAAACTCTTTCGGTGGTGCTTATGCTATCATTGTACAACATAGAAAAATCTACTGCTAATGCAGTGCGTCCTGCAACTTGTTAAGAATGCGCAGTGTTAAAACCAATAGAAAATGTGTCCCCCTAGCTCATGAGTTGGACTCTATAAGCTAGTTTTACTAAAATAATCACACTAATATTTTTAAAGGCGAAAGTTTGTGAGTATGTGAGTGTGTATGTTTGTTACTTCTTCACGCAAAAACTACTGCCCGGATTTGGAAGAAATTTGGTACACAGATAATTTATAACCTGGATTAACAAATAGGATAGTTTTTATCCCGATTTTATATTCCCATGGGTTGAAGCGGGTGACGCCGCTGGCAACAGCTAGAAATAAAATAAACCATGACATGTATTTTGACTCACCCTTCATCTCTTGTGATGTATCGGTCACTAAACAAGTTCATCTTTCAGGGTACGCCAACGAGGTGGGGGAGTCGATGCGCCCGATTGTTGCCAGGAAATATGTGAATGCCTCCTATGCAGTCGCTGTTGCTTATACCCTTGGTGATACTGTAGACAAAAGTTACAAATCATATAATGTACGTAAGAAAATACTTTTAAGTTATAATAACTGAACCATTTCATTCTTTTCTGCATTAATCCTGTATAAAACTAGCACTTATAATCAAAACCAACTCAAATGGGACTGAGCAAGACGTGTCTGCAGCATGCCAGATAAACTGTGGGTGAAAATAGCAGGAAAATGGTGCACTGAGCTGGGGTTGTGGCAGGCCCAGAAGGGGATAGTGTGAGGAACTGGACAGGTTCCGTCAGGACTGGAGGAAAGACATGTTGGAGTAAAAGAAATGGAAGCAGAGGAGGGAGGTGCCCAGGTGTGGGGCAGATGAGGCTAGCGAAAATAAAAACGACACTTAACGCCTTAATCCCATTTTTAGGGGTTGCCTCAACATGACTTTCACGCTTTCCTAATAGCTATCACCTTAGTAGCATCCTTTAACCTTCTCTATCCACATCATCTTTCACAACGGTCTATTTATGGATGGGATTTCCCTCAACAAAAATGTCAAACTACGAAATACGAATACTTCAAAATTTCATCTTCAGACATTAGAGGGACAAATTTGAAAAATCCGTGTGAAAGTGGTTTGAATTTTTCTTTCCTGGGCTTTACTTCTTTCGCCATCATATTTAATGACTAAATAAGCAGCAATCATAACTACCAGTAGTATAGTAGCAACAGTAGCCAGTAGTAGCACAGTGGCTGAGCAATTGGACTGCTGCGTTACGTGTCGCGAGTTCGATCACCGCACAGAACTAATATTTGTATGTTGTATGTTTAGTTTGTGTATATGAGTTTCAATGTTTGTAAACGCAGCCACCTTATGGGTAAAATTCCTAGAGTGGAGCAAAAAAAAAATATATAGAAGTAATATTTTTTAAAATAGTAATCATTTCACACGCACAGAGGTCTGGACTTCTAGAGCAACCAGCTAGTATGTTAAATGACGGAACTTTGGCAGGCCACACATTACCATAAAAGCATATTTCTAGACCCAGCAGTTTTAGTACCTATGTGATTTTTTTTTAAGAATATAAATAACTATGTAAAATATTGATATTAATACGTAAACGTGATGACTACAGAAAGATGGGTATACGAAAAAGATGCTGATTGAAGCTGGAGACGCGCTGCTTTGGCAGACATTGGCGTCTGTCATTATACCTGGATTTGCTATTAACAGGTAATATAACATAGCACTTTTTTTTCGCCGATGGGATTTCATCAAATGATCCCTCCCGCTCTGGGCGGAGCGGAACGGACTGTCAGACTTGTACTGAAACCCACCTATGTTCCTTCTTAGCCCTTTGTGTGCTGTACGGAGTTTCGATAGAATGCGAGGCCTAGCTTATATCGGTTTGGTTACTCCAGACGTGCGGCCTGCTGTTCTCTTATAAAAGTAAAGTGTAGGGTAGTAGTGCTGCCGGTATAGACGCTGGCTACTACGTTGAATACACCAGTTCTCGTTCGATCATCAAGTTAAGTAACATCGGTCGCGGTCAATACTGGGATGGGTAACATGGGAACACCGCGTGACGTTGGATTTTACAGTCGGGTGTGCGCGCGTATGTACTTTTATGCAGGCCGGCCGGCCAGCCTTTTTCAAGCCGCGGTATCTCTTTTGAACAACCCGCAGCCCCCGGCCAGCCAACCTCATTTGTTTACCGTGCGGACCAAGAGTGTCTGGCGCTGCAAGCAAAAACAGTCCTTACGCGTCAGAATCATTATTTGGTGATGGGACATGTGTTCTCGTCACTTTTAGGATAATATTCAGAAAAGTGGTTCAACCCATTTTCATCTATTTTCAGGTTATGCTACTTCACCTCGGAAGTTTTGAGGAGGTACACCAAGACACCTAGGGCGACTAGGAACTGGATAGCAGTGGGGGTGGGTTTGGTGTCCATCCCATTCATAGTCAAACCTATAGACAACACGTGCACGAAGATAATGGATGAAACATACCGAAAAGTTTTCAAGAATTGAACGGTTGAGTCTATTTTAGTCTTCTTTATTTTTTAATCCATTGACCGCCTCGGTCGGCTATATCCGACAAACGAAAGCCTACCCAACGCGCCACAGCGTCGTTAGAAGACGTTATTATAACCGCTGTTTCGATACGAAATAGTGTTGAATAAAATAAAGATTTAATAATTTTTAAATATGTGACGAATAGTAACGTATTACGTTTTCATTTGTCGGCTATACCCGACCGAGGCGTTCAAAAGGCATTACATAAACGCCCACCGCAAATAGTCACACTCGCGTTGCTCATCACAGGGCACGTGCGAGTGGTGGCTTCTAAAACCTGTAGCGACTTACCGAACTCCGACTTGCCCCACTGTTACATCAGAATTAAACATTACTGGCGAAACGTGGGTGGTACTGTTAGGTACACCTCTACCTAACCTATTACAGGCGTGATGTTAGCTTAATGTTATGTTATGTAAAACTTGGTACATTTAGTTTCGTTCTGTTTTCCCACTTGCGAGCGTGAGCATATGCAGTGGGCGTTAACTCTATGGTTTAATAAGATTTTGACATGCCACATAATGATATTTTGATACTTATGTACGAGTATGTGCTGTATAATATCTACACTTTCGAACAAAGTTCCGTATTGTATTCTAGATGCAAGAACTTGTATAGTGTCCTTTATCTATGAATAATCTTCCATAAATGCTAGTGATTAAATCATGTGTTCCACCGGAAAATATTTAGGTACAATGAATAGGTTTTGCTTCCCGATACGGCCCACATACGGCCAGATATAATAATAATGTAAGCTAACTTCTTTCTTTTCTTTTCTTTTTTAAAAAACGTTGCCCCACACTAGGAATTTCTCCTGTATCGTGGGTGCGTTCACAAACATTTAAACTCACATACACAAATACCCAGACCCGGAACAACTATCTGTAGGTCATACAAATATTATTTTGTTCCGTGCGGGAATCGAACCCGCGACACGCAGCTCAGCAGTCCATTGCTTGAACTCAGTTAGTAACGCCACAATACGTAGTAAATAATATCCTATGTTAATGTAATATAATGTGTATCTTAGAATATTATCATGGTACCCCAGCAAGCATAGCTGTAGCTAGATCTGAGGTTGATCTGTGGATGGGTGACAGTTAATTTTATACCACTAGTAATTCATTGGTCCCACTTGCCATATTTTGTAGATCTTTGAGTGTCTACGGGTTAAAGCAAGCGAATGTTTGGCAACCAGTTTTGCAAATAAAAAAGCCAATAACTGGGTTTATATGGAGAAGATCACCAGTTGCTCTTTGTAAAAAAAACATACCAATCCAATTGAGAACTTCCTCCTTTCTGGGAAGTCAGTTAAAAAAACGGGTATTTAGCTGCATCTGGTTACACGAGAAGCCGGCGAACAACATAGCCTAGCCCTTTCCCCACTATGTTGATGATAATTATGTTTAAAATGAGCTTGAAAGACGAACATAGTTGTCATGTGTTTGTAATCTAAATGTTGATAGCCTTACTGCTGAGAAAGAAATATGCGTTGCAAACTTACTATAATAATATGATTGGCCTGTTGGTCTAGTGGTTAGTGACCCTAACTGCTATGCCGGAGGTCGTGGGTTCGATTCCCACCCAGGACAAATGTTTGTGTGATGAGCACGATCCTTTGTTCTGTGTCTGGGTGTGTGTAATTTATCTATAATATGTATGTATTTAGAAATATATAAGTATGTTTATCAGTTGTCTAGTACCCATAACACAAGCTCTGCTTAGCTTGGGACTAGATGGCGTTATGTGATAGTTGTGGAATAATGATTATAGATGTGACGATTATGGCTGATCGCATATGGCTACAATATTTTGGGGAGTTAAAAACATAGCTAGCAAAATGTGGGTAAACAATATCTTCCTCTCTCTCTCTGGTCAGCCCCTCATGTTTGAGGATCGTGGTCAGTATGTAGGTTGCATCTGGAGGGATGATCTGCCTTCACCGGTTACTGTCCAGCGCGTTTCTCACAATCTCATTGAATTTGGATGACGTCATTTCTTTTATTTGGTCGATCCATCTACGTAGTCGGCGAACGACCGTGCGATCTTTTGTCTTCAGTGTTCCCAACCATAATCAATTGTTTCAAATAGTCTTCGCCCCTTCGCACTGTATGGCCGAAGTATGACAAAATGCGTTGCCTGCATATAGTGTACAAGCGAGTTTTGATATGGAGCTGGCTCAGGGCTCATTAGTGCGTTTCGTAGTCCAATTAATGCAATAAATTCGTAACCCTTCCGAAAATCACAGGCGTGATGTTTCGTTATACTGTTTTTACCTCGGAAGAGGTTGATGCCATATAAAACCTAAGTTAAGCCTAAGAATGTAATGCGGGGTGGAAGAGACACCGACTTGTAGCTGTTTTTTTTTTCTAATTACTGATGAAAAATTTTATGTGGGTGGATTTTGCACCGCTGTCCCTTCTACCCTGTCTAACGAACTGTAATTTATGAATCTGTTATTAAGATCTGGAATTTGAGATCTCTCTCACAATTGTTAAAAACTTCTTATTTTGGTTCCAGTCATGTACTGAGTGTATTCATTTGTTCAAAAATTGTCTGTTCATGGATATTTGTTAAATATTTTTATAGCACTTGTGGCTTATGTTTGGAATCACGGGTATAAAGCAAAAGGATTGTAGTGGGTTTCAATTAGATAAATGTTGATGCAAAGATGTAGGAGTTTAGAACATTTGTGACTAGATGTGTATGTGTTAGAAGTACAAAAAAGCACCAAAAAATAAAACACCAAGTATTAAATTGTTTATTTTGTCTGGGTGTACTATTAGGGCGCCTTTAAATTAGCCGCAAAAAGCTCCGCGGTTGGAGCGTGGCTGCAGCGCTGCCGTCGCGCTGCAACCGCTAGGTTCAAGCACCATAGTGTTTTATGTGTTGTGATGCGCGGCCGCAGCGCGGGTGTAGCGCTGCATTCGCGCGTTTTTTATTTATATGTTAATACAAAGCAGCGCGGCGGTAGCGCTTCAGCCGCGCTGCCACCGCACGACTCTTTGAGGAAAATTTGAAGGTGCCCTTAGGTACACCTCTGTATTACCCTTCGGGGAAAACAGGCGTGATGTTATGTATGTTTGTATATTAATTAATAAAAGGAAATAGATTTCATCATAGAGTATTTTTTTTAAATGGCATCACTGATGAAATCATGATCCTATTGTGTTAAAAAAGCGTACAATTATTGTATGAATTAATTCAAATTTCAAGGTCAATTTTATAGAGCTGTTTTAAAATTTATAATGTTATAACGTATAATAATGTTATTATAATTAAGGCAGTATTATTAGACTATACTGGAACGGCTATATAATAGTTACTAGCGAAGCTTTGCTATAATGTGTTGAGCGAGGATCTGTTAAGTGTCCTTAAAATAAGTGAAAATATTTTAGTTTTAAGTATATTTGGAGAGCATTTTAAAATTAATTGGATTTGTATTTTCTTCGATATGTCGAGTGTGAAAGTTTGAAACGTCGATGTTTGATTTATATTGGCATACTAGGCAGAAGAAGAAACTCGTGGCCTAATAATAACTGCCACTCGGGTCGATCTATAGGTTATGTCGCGCTTGCCTAGGTTATTCTGTGAATGGGTCACCACCCATTACATACCCAGTTTCCTCCGTGCCTCTGAAAGCACGTTAAGCTGTTGGTCCCGGCTGCAATATATAGATCTTTGGCAGTCGTTACAGACAGTCAGTGACCTAGTCTTACCAAAGGGTATTGTATTACCCTGTATTGACTGGGTTGTGGAGGCAGTCGCTCTATGTAAAATGCTGGTATTCAGCTGCATCCGGTTAGACTGGAAGCCGACCCCAACATAGTTGGGAAAAGGCTAGGCAGAAGAAGACTTGAGTTTAAGATTATATATGAACAGTAACTGCCGCACTCAGAGAGCTTTAACGATTACTTAGGCCATCACTAAGCAATGGTTTTGACAGTTTTGTCATACAAAAATATGTCAAACCTTTACTAAGTGACGGCTTAAGTAATCATTAAATATCTCTGAGTACGGCAGTAAGCCTTTTTTTGTTAAGGCTGGGAAATCATTAAATGACTCCTTCCGCTCTGGGTGAAGCATAAGAGAGTGTTAGGCCCGGTATCCACCAAAGCGGACACGAGCAGAGTGGAGAGGAGATTTGCGAAATTCGACCAATCAAAGGAAGGTCTAAAGACCACAGTCATGTAGAAGACAATGACCAAAACTCGTACCAAGAATTCTCATGTTTCAAGATCAAAATGTTATAGTTATTATTTTCATAATTTTTACGACATTAAGCGGCTGGGATTTGATTTTTGAATGGGTAATTTAATTTAAAGTATAAAAGTATGAATATTGTTTTACTCCCTATACATGGCGTTCACACAACCAGTTCAAAAGTCGTTCTGTTAGATCTGTCAGTTGATTTTGACTGTTCGGCTGGCCTGGTTTTGTGGTTATTTTGGTTTATATAAAATTACTCCGAAACTCGGATTTAGTTTACAAAAAGAACTTTTGTAAGAGTTAATATGATAAATGTAGACAATAAAAAGCAAAGTTTGATGATGATGCAGTTTGGTACGGGATTCCATATATGAACATGATCTTTTAACTAATGTGATTGGCTGGTTTTCGCACATCTCTCGACTCCGCTCCTCTCCGCTTTCGTGGAAACCGGCCTTAGACTTGTACTGACTAAAACCCATACTTATTTCTTTTAATGCCCCTTAAATTCCAGAGACGCGGAGACTTTTTCGAACAAATTCCGCAATTCTGGTTCAATAGTATGCCTATGTCCATTAGTGTATTCAAATTTCTATACTCGACAAAAATATATGCACTTTTTTATGTGAATAATATTTGCAGACTTGCTATGTCGGCTGTATCTTAATGTATAACAAATAATAATGTATAAATGTTTTAAAAGACGGCTAAATGAAAAAAAAACATTTTGTTTTTTTTAATTTTAGCTGCATGGATAATTTAGTTACATTTGTGTAGTCTGTGATATACAATTCCAAAGTATATTTATTTATTAGTGAATTTTCACAGTCATTCATTTTGACGAAACTAAGTAAAGTTTATTTTTTTTGTTGTTGTTAGTGATATGATTGCCTATGTTTTTGTTAATTTTAATAGTAAGTTAGTTAATGTTGTTATCTATTATTTATTGCTCCTGTTACCTGTTATATAAAATCTGAATGATGTCTATTTTGTTTTTTATTTTGTTGCAGGAAACCCTACGAAAATTGCTAATATAACTGCATCATGCAATATTTAAAAAAGTTAGTTTCCTTTTTTTATTTTAATGTTGACCCTAATAGTTTTACTACGAGGCATCGTAATACCCAGTAACTGGGTCGTAGAGGGCAGATCAGTCTCAGTCACTTAATGTAGCAAATGATGTTGATTCTTAAAACAAATATATTCACTAAAAAAATATTAGAAAGAATCAGATACTCTTGTGAGATTATAGGACCCATCCATGGGTTTGGTTGAATAGGAATATAACTGTTAATTTAATTTTCAAACTAGTTACTTATTAAATTAGGCTATGTTTTTAATTTATCACCGAACAGTGAGTCGTCCTTTCACTGCGTTCCAAGCAAACATTACGTCAAGCTACTTGTGTCTATGAGAATTATGTTAGGCGCTACGGGCGCTGCAGACGATTTTTTTTCGATATTTCGATTAACTAGTACGATTTAAGAGTTCCACGTTGATCTTGTGGTTGCAAGCGCGACTGTTGGGCATGAGGGCATGGGTTCAATTCCTGGGTTCCCGGGTAGGGAAAAATGTCATTGAGTTCTTCCATGAGGAATTTATCAGTAGCAGCCACGGTGTCTGGATTTATGCCCAGTTGATGGCAGACTCGCCCTCTATTACATGGAACTTAACCCTTAAATGCGCGATTTTATATTTCTTAGCGAATAGGTGGGAAAAATAATAAAATAAATCTAGATCGAATTTTACGATACATTTTATAAAAAAAACTGTTATTTATAAATTATATTGCGCATTCATTAGGATTTTCAAAGTATAGAGAAATAAAATGCGTAATTATTTTTAGAATGTCGTTTAGAAATTACATGACGCATTTCATAAATGAATCAAGTGCCCGACGAGATGTCTGTCCGAAAAACGACATTCCGATTTCCAGTATTCCGAATAAACTACCAATATTGTTTTGATTTATAATTATAGTCTAAGTAGGTAGTTAGTTTAGTCTAATATTAGTGAAAAACGAATCGCTGCAAAACCGACTCCACGTAGTCTTTGTCTGCCCTACCCCGAGAGTGTAATTTAATCCGTGTAGGTGCGAAGGGGCAAGGCGGACCGCGAGCTGAGGAGCAGGTGAAGCTGCGGTGGTGAGTGTTAAAACCATCTGCGACGATAAGCTCGCGTGGGACCGCCGGAGCCCCGTAGCGCCGGAGTCGTAGCATTTATGCCTGCTGCATGCTTGATGCATGTTGCATGCTTGCGGTAACCATACAATATTGACAATTTTGACGGCACGGTTGGCGCAGTGGCTCAAGCAATGGACTGCTGCGCTGCGTGTCGCGGGTTCGATTCCCGCACGGAACAAATATTTGTATGACCTACAGATAGTTGTTCCGGGTCTGGGTATTTGTGTATGTGAGTTTAAATGTTTGTGAACGCACCCACGATACAGGAGAAATTCCTAGTGTGGGAAAAGGTTTTTTAAAAAAAAAAAACAATTATGAGTAAGATAACGCCTCTGTCCTTACATTTTTTATTCTACCTCCTCATAATAAACATAATAATATTATATACACTTCTCCAATTGATTAGACAAGCCAATTGTGTATGTCTTACTATTCAGTATTACAAGGCGTTCCTATTAATTCAGAATTTTGATTAATCGATATTTTAATAATTGGAATTAGTACTTTTGATGTTTCGAATTATCGATAAATTGGATTTTTGTTATTCGATCAATTGAGGGATAGTTATTATATTTAGGTATATAATTACTATCCTTCGTTAGGAATATTGAATTTAGGAATATTGACGGAATCATAAAAATAGGATGAATGATAAATCGGAGTTGTTTTATGAAAATCGGTATTTTGAAATTCGTATTTGAGAATGTCGGAATAAATTTTTCGTATGATTGTAGTGTACGGTCCATGTCGAACCACTATAATATTCTGCGAAAATTGTTTCACCGATGCCTATACCGCGGACGTTATGTTATGGTCTACGCCTTTTTTACGTTACTTCGAGAATATTTAGTTAACACATTTGTCTTTTAAATAACGGTACCTACCTACTTCCAAGATGTAATTAAATATTCCTAACAGAAAATACTTTTTAATAAGAGTACCTGTGCTAAAGAAATGTCATGATGTCAATTTATAAAAGTTCTCAACAGAAAAAAAGGAAATACTATATTGTGTCCAAAAAAAAACTGCCCAAGTGCAAGTCGGACTTGCACATGAAGGGTTCCGTATCATTGTAGTAGATGTTGAGAGGTTTTCCATGTTATTTTAGCACCATAGCACCTGTAATTTAAATATAAGTCTTTTAGAAATTTTAGGCTCAATAGTTTCGGAGATAAGGTCGGGGAATGGTCGGACAGACAGACTATCTGTCGATAGACACATGAGTGATCAAAAAGGAGAAGGTTCTTTATTCGTGTGTATACAATGTATTTTTTTTTTGTTTTGTTACAAATTGACGAATTTAATAGTACATTGTTAGCCGAGGGGCGAAAGTTACTTATTTATCGAGACTGAGTTTAGTAGAAAAGTTCCAGGGCCTAATTATGTAATTTACCCGACGTAAACACTGTGCTGTTCATTACGAATACGAGGAAAATAAAAATAGGAAACATAAATGATTAGTTAAAGAAAAAAAATCTGTTGATCAGATTGTCGCTTTCCCGCGTATAAGTAATGTTTTTTTTAATGTCCTCTGGTCGTCCACCTATACAGCCAGTGGTTTTGTGGTTCATCATTAAAAAGAATGGCAAAGGTTTTGCTGAAATCTATGTTATTTTAGAGTACCTAATAATTAAAACTTAATTATATTAAAGTCATAATATAATTATATTCTTAAGTTACCATTATGTTATTTTAATTTTAAATCGCGCTGTAATTTAGTGGCTGTATAAAAAGTTGGAACATACAAATATACCTACTTTTTTTTAATGATTTGACAGCTGTCTGTTGAAAGTGATTTTCCCTAGGGCTGAAAAGTAATACTTTCAACCAGCTCCGCAGGCATGTTATTATATGTATACTTTCAGAGTACCTATGAGTAATGAAAAAATAATGAATACCCAGCCAATATTACAAAGTCATTGTTATGACGACAATATTAAATTATTCCTCGTTTTATAAGTGAGAGGAAGTGATATATTCGCCAAACAAAGATACACTAGTATTATGTACCAAGCTATTCATTAGTCTCTTTGTTTTTTAGGAAAAACAAAACATGTTTTGAATCACTTGGTGCTCACGACACATACTTAAACACCTGTTCAGTTGTGTAGCTACAATGTTTACGTGTTTATCGACATATTGCACACCATCTAGGTACAGATTTACCTGTAAAAAATAGTAAAGGTAATTATTTTGATTTCTTAGGAATGATATGAAGAGAAAGGAGTAAATGACCCCGTGACGTCTGACAGACAGTACAAATAAGAAGAATTAAACGTGTTGCGCCAACCTCAATTAAGATACCTAGGACAAGGATAGGAAGACGTTGATGAATAATATCATCATCATCATCATAAGTCTTATATTGTTCCCACTGCAGGGACTCAGACCTCTCTAGGAGAGGGATGGGCTATAATCCACCACGCGGGCCCAGTGCGGATTATACATATCACACATATCTTCGAATTTTTGGTTCTATGATATGCCGGTTTCCTCACGATGTTTTCCTTCACCGTTTTGAGAGCAATGAATAATATGTTTTGATTTAAAAAAGTTTCCATGGATGTTCTTGCCCATTCTTCTGCATAGAGCTTCAACACTTTGGAATGGGCAACTACAATACTTTCACAAGTTCTGATGCTTTATTACTGGGACTGTAGCTTTATCTTTTGGTTTTTTGACATTCAAAACTTAGCCCACTGTTGGGACACTGGTCATAATTATAACCCGCTCTCTGTTGGGATGCCAGCATCTTCCCCGCTGGCCCAGCGAATTTTTATGTGCCGATTTTCTTACGACTTCCCCGTTTTGAGCACAGCAGTGGTGTTGAAATAATAATTAATTAATCAAAGTCAAATTCCTGTCTGGGTGAGTTTTTTTGTTAACATTAATAATATTGTGGTCTAATAGGTAAAAATACACAAAATGACAGTTTATAGCGGGATACACCGAAATGGTGGACCGTGGATCTTTGTTGGAATAACGCCTGCCAAGGCTCACATAGAATGGTCCACTTATATATAACTGCCCCAGTCAGAGAGCTTTAATGATTACTTAGGCCCAGTGATCGATTAACCCCTAATCAAATTAAGCAATTGCTTAGGACATCAAGTCTGGGGGGGCATCAGAAGAAGCACAAAAAAACCGTCCTTAGGGCATCACGTCTCACCCTTTTTTTTTTTTTTGGTGGTTGTAAAATCATCGAATAACCCCTCCCGCTCTTGGGCAGAGCGAAAGGGAGTGTCAGACTTCTACTGACTAAAAACCACCCATGTTCCTTCTTCGCCCTCTATGTCGAGGCCGCGATAACCAGAGGACTACCCGCAGCCCCGACAGGCGTCGGCCCTTTCGGGCCCCTCCCATGTTGCTGACATCTCTTTGAGGCGCGCGTGGAACACGAACGCGCCGTCGACACGGCCTGTTTTCGTCGTGAGACGGACGGACGGCGAGTTAGCCCATCACTCACCGTCCACAGGCCCGCGTCTACGGTGGCCGGAGGTCATCGCGGGACCCCCGACGCCCGGAGCGCCTCCCGCGGCGGCTGGGACGAGAGGTTCTTTCCCTCTCGCGTTCCGCCACCTCCTTCGCCAGCATCACTGCTTCGCAGAAGGAGGCGACGGCGTCCCATTCCTCCTCGCCCCGGACCATGGCTTGCACCAGGGCCGGGCGCGAGAGGTCGCCGCCGCCGATCGCCGCTACGAGAACACGGCGGGGCTCCGCCCAAGCGGGGCACACCTCCACTGTGTGTTCCACCGTGTCCTCCGGCCGATCCTCACAATGGTGGCATCCGGGCGTTTCCTCCCGCCTGATTCGGTGCAGGTACCTCCCGAAACAACCGTGTCCGGTGAGGACCTGCGTCAGACGGAAGGTGAGGGCGCCGTGGCGCCTCTCAAGCCAGTCACGTCTCACCCTCACGTCAGCAAAAAGCACTATAGGACTAATTTAAACTTCGCGCGTTTTAAGTTGACTTAAGAGTAAGAGAATAAAGGTCTTAAGACCAATTCTAGTTTGACATACGGATAGGGGGGTCCACAGGCATGGATTGCTTAGAGCATCAAGTTGTCTTAATCCGTCACTGCTTAAGCCATCACTTCGTAATGGTTTTGACAGTTTTGTCATACTTAACTAATCATTAAATATCTCTGAGTGCGGCAGTAAGTGCGGAAAACATATCAAATAAAAATAATCCAATTAAATTCATATAGGGTAACCTTTTCGGTAACTGGTCCCTTATGATAGACGTATTGCGAGCGGTGTCATCGTCATTAACCAAGAACGGGTTCAAGCTCCGGCTGAGAATTTTTTTAATTGAAAATAATTGAAAGCTCATAAGTAGCTACTATTTCTAATTCGAATAATTATATAAAGGGTGTAAAAGTACCCTTAACGCAAACGAAGGACATTTGTTCCCCCACCACTGCGAATTTTTTTTTGTTCTAGTCCATACCTGGGAACCTCCTAGTTACGGACATATTGGAGGTCAAAGTTCCTAATTTTTCACAGCTGTTTTTGTAAATACTGGTTTTTCAGGTTATAACTTTACTTCAATTACCTCCATGACCCGTTTACTATTCAAAACATCCGTTAGCACAATGTTTTAAGAGTGCTACATTGAGTTTTACCGTAAAATGAGATTTTAGACCCCAAAATATGTCGTTTCCCAGCAAAAATTTTGCGTAGCAAAAAGTTGCCGTATGTGTGAAGGGTTAATTTACACCACCACCACCCCCCTTCCACCACCTGTATACAGAGAGACATACGTCTTCACCCCTGGGCGTTGCCAAAAACTCTTACCGACACAAACACACCACCGGCCTATCAAAATCCAAAATATCGCAGTTAAGACTTAAGAACCCAACAACAGCTGTAGGGCAGTAGTCCACAACCACCAGACATGACATCCATGTGGTCGGAGGATCCTCCGTTTTCTATAGAGGATAAAGAACATAACACCCTGTTCTTTATGCCGCCCAAATGCTCTTAAGACTATTAGACCAATGTAAGTAGCTGAAGATTATCTTGCTAAGTATTTCCGACATCCGATTTGTTAAGCATGCACTCATTAGCAATCTTACGATCAGTTCATCATCCATGAAACCTGGATGGACAACTCTATCTGTTATGGACATCTACCTAATCTGTGTAATAGTTTGGTAGGTAAAGGGTTATTATGTTAAATAGATACTCTGTTAATAGACTTAAGCAGTCTATTAACAGCCGCCAGAACATCAAGCTACACTACAATCTGTCAAATTTATTTAATATACTAGCGGACGTCACGCGGATCACCCGCGTAGTTCCTGTTACCGTGGGAATACAGGGATAAAAAGTAGTCTATGTCACCCGGGGATAGCTTCCCAACGGTGAAAGATTTTTTTAAATCGGTTCAGTAGTTTCGGAGCCTATTCGTTACAAACAAACAAACAAATCTTTCCTCTTTCTAATATTATTGTAGATTTTCAACTTTATCTCTAAAAAGCATTATTGAAGGTTGATTGGGAGAATTTGTCAGTTACGGGTAGCTTCATATGCTACCGTCTGTACATGCAACTATATAATATACTTACTATTCAGGTATTATTGCGTGCCTATGTCACAACTTGTATGTCGAGATTGAGGAAAGATACGAAAGTAGATACCCTACAAGTTTAGGTACACCTAGTTTCTGCAGATTAACACAAATTACGATGCCAAACTCCTGTTAGCCGCTGCGCACACCTAGCCAGTTATGTTACCGCAACTATCATTGTAGGAGCCCAGAGTCTTTAAAATTCGGGAGAGCGGTTGGTAGAGGACTAGAGGTAGTTAGGAGTCTTGTATTATTAAAATATCATTAAAAGGGTAGACAGGTTTGTCTGCACCTAACAACTTTACTATCGTCCGTCTTGCAACAACGTCGAAAGGGGAGGAGCAGGAGCTCATTATACATGACAATCATGGAAGATATCCCTTAAAGGTTCATTGTATGTCTATTTGCGATGTTATCGATAAGGTGGAGGTGCCCTTTGCTGTCGTCTCGATTGATAAAAATAAACATGGAGACCATGGAAATAAACATGGGTACTTTGGATATTTTTAGAACAAACTTCATTTTTCTGCTTTTGTCGTATTATATTTGGGGTCGGTGGAACACGCTTTCTTTTTCCATTCCACCCTGTTAGACATCACGGCATCATTTGCTCCTTTTTAGGGTTCCGTAGTCAATATGGAACCCTTATAGTTTCGCCATGTCTGTCTGTCTGTCCGTCCGTCCATCCGTCCGCACTATAATTATCTCAAAGACTCTAAGTACTAGGAAGCTGTAATTTTGTGTGAATATACAAATAAGCTACGCCGACAAAGTGCTAAAGTGAATTTTGTTTTTAGGGTATCTCCAGATCATCCCACTCTGTCATCTTTTAAAAATATTGTGAGTTTGCTCAAAAAGTTTTTCGATTAAGGGTTCCGTTTGTGAAATATTGAGCATTAAAGTGCAAATTTTTGTTGGACTTGTGTGTCAACCTAAACCACGGTTCACACGCCCAAACGGTTGTTTGGGCGTGTGATAATTTTTTATGGTTGTAGCATTTAAAACGAAAATAAAAGAAAAACTATCACAGTTAGGTAGGCTTTACAAGTTCACGATATATACTATGCTTATTTCCACAGTATTATGTCCTACGGCATTCTGCTGTGGGGATCGGCAGCGGACGTTGATTCAATTTTCATTTTACAGAAGAGGGCAGTCCGCGCGATCTATAAGATGGGCCCTCGCGAGTCTCTCAGAGAAAAATTTAAAGAGATTGATATCCTGACTCTGCCTTCACTTTATATCTTAGAGAGTATTTTGTATGTCCGCAAAAACCGAGGGCTTTTCAAAACTAGAAGCGATTTTCATAATTTAAATACTCGCAGTAAACACGAAATAGTAATACCCAAATTCAGATTAACGAAAACTAGCAAGTCTTTTCTTATAAACAGTATACGCTTTTATAACAAGTTGCCTAAGTCAGTTATAGAACTGACCGATGGAAAGTTTAAAAACTACATTAAACGTGTCCTTATTCAAAAAGCATATTATAAAATCAAGGACCACGTCGAAGATAAAAAAGTTTGGCTTTAGCTTCTGCGCATGCGGCTTCCCTGGTAACTCTTAGCCGGTACAAAGTTGTGGATGTCTCTAACTATTCTCAATTTTATTATTTATTTTTTCTCTTCCATTAAATTCTCTCTTTTACAGTGGTTTTTAATCATCCAGACGCCCTTTGGTACGAATAGTTACAGCACTGATATCAACATTTGTGCCTTACCTTCATTACAAAAATTTGTTAATTGATATGTTATGTACTTTTTTATTTTTACATTGTTTGTAATTATATAATTTTTTATTATTGATTTGTGTCTGTAGTAACTCTAAAATGAACGTACACCTTACTATTGTATCGAGTCTGGTTCTTCTAACCAACATAACAGACAGAATGTGTTGCTGGGGAGTTTGTTCCGTCACTTCTTCTTTCCAGCTAAACACTAGGAAGTGCCGAAGGGTGGGCGTTTTGGGGGACTGTCTCTTGTAAATAAGTAGAGTAAAGTAAATTTTGACGTTTGAAAAGTGCTGATTATCAGCCTAATTTGAATAAATGACTTTTGATTTTGATTTTGATTTTTTGACGAGAAATAGTCGACCAACTTATCAAATGTACTTGTATGAAATATTTTCCTATACAAAATGAGCGCAGGTCTCAAAATTGCAAATAAGTAATTTTGTTTTAGTTTTATAATAAAAATCATCGTTCGGAGGCAGGTAGGCTGAGTGGTTAATCAGTTTAGTAAATTCACATATTTTGATAGGTAACTACGGAACCCTACATTGTGCGTGGTCCGACATGCACTTGGTCGGTTGTCTTTCATGTCATTGATCATAACACAATCCGTCCATCTTTTCTTTGAGCTTCCTCTGTCTGTCCACCCATCAATATCCATCTATTTTAGTCATAGTCACACAGCCCAATCAATTAGGTTTTGAATCTGAATTCTAACTGCAGCAACTGTGAAGCACCGGAGTCTTAATTCCTTTCTGCAGCACGAGGTCTCTATAATGGGAGAGGTTTCGGACTAGGTTAAAGTTCTTTTCATTTTAGAACTTTCTTTACTTTTATTTCGTGTTTTTTTTAATGCTAATCTGCAACATGAAGGTACATTCGACACGAGAGAGTGACAATTATAAACCCAAGACATGTTTATTTCTAACGAACATTTACATGGGTTAGGTAATCAAGGGGCCTAGGTACATGCTTAGTCCCATTATTAAGGTACCTATGCTATTTATTTATATACATTTTGTTTTGAATAGTTTTTTTTGTTTTTTTTTAAATTAAAATATTTAATATAAATTAATTGTATTTAATAAGGGAATTTGAAAAGGATCAAATGGGATGATTCGAATTGGGATAAAAAGGATACTTAGATTGAAATTGATCAGCAATAGGTACTCTACTTACTTATTTCATAAGAAACTAATGCTTATTCATGTACTTATGGCGTCAATCTGCCAGTCTGCTTATAAATATTCACTTGAGCTAATTTTAATAATATTTTAGGTAAAACACACGCAACTTACAAGATTTTGTAGCAAAACAAGGTATTCTCTGGTGTTTTTTAATATGTTTCTATTAATTAATATTGTCATTAAAATTATAATCACTATAAAACTCTCTGCTCGGGATCAGATTACGAATCCGGTGTCATGTCATGTGATTTTTATTTTTAGTATTCAGTGTGGTCGAGGCTAAGGACAGAAGTTCATTTAGCTGAAGGCAGTTTTCGAATCAATATTAAAATTGTAATTATGACACTTTCATTTTATTTTTAATGGTTGTAAAAAAATACCGTAAATTGACTTTAAAGGCCTATAAAGTCTGCTAACATTATGATACCTAATCAATAATTAATAACCAAAATGGGGGTGGCCAATGTGGGTTTATGAATGGTGTACACTACACTTCTATTTAAACTTGTATATTGTATGTACAAATGGCCTAGGTAAGTACGTTTGTAGGTAAATCTAAGTAGTCTACTACTTTTAAATGACAGTGGCTATCATAAGTGTCCATCAATTTACTGTCAAATGGTTCCTTTTTTTTTAGGTTAGTTCCTGACGGAACAGGCTAAGGTCTGAGACCATGCTGCCTAGTTATCAGTGTCGAATGGTTCCATTTTGCACTAAACCATAACCAATTTGACAGTTAAACCATGGACAATATGATAGCCAGTGACATTTAAAAGATAGTATCAACAGATAAAATCAACGATTAATGAATCATGGAATGAATGAATTCTGTAATAGCTGTGTTACTAAAAGAGCCAAATTGGAGATTAAAAAAAAAAAAACATTGAGGTTTGATATTGTTTTCTGACCATCATCATTTTCATCATCATATCATCGTCATACCTGCTTAACCCAATGTAGAGAAAACTCTACATTGGGTTCGGCTTCCAGTACACCGCTTGTAGCTGAAAACTAGCATTTTTCATCTGACCCCCACAGCCCACTTAGAATTATTTGTTTACTATAGCTGTCACCAGCGGCTTCACCCGCCGCTACAACTCGAAAATTATCCCAAGGGGAAGATAAAATCCGGATAAAAACTATCCTATGTTAATCCAGGTTATAAACTATCTGTGTACCCAATTTTATCCAAATCCGTTCATTAGTTTTTACGGGAAGAAGTAGCAAACATACACACTCACACACTCACAAACTTTCGCCTTTATAATATTAGTGTGATTTGTTTATTTATTCAGTAACACATACATTTGTTTTCACGGGTAAGACCCAATCTAACAAAAATGGCAATTGGTTAATGATACCCCTTGGTAAGACTGGTTGACAGACTTTCGAGACTATCTGTGGACTATCTATGGTACGACTGACCAAATAAAGTAATGTGTTTTCCGATGCAAAGATGAAACTAGGTATGTAACTGGTTGTTAGGTATCCATCCACGGACCAACCGCGGGCAAGCCCGGCTTAACGTGAGGATCAACCTAGGGCACAGTTATTATTTAGCCACGAGCTTCTCTATCTTAGAGAATTCACAAAAAGCAATTACGAGATTTCTACTCCATCCAACACAACAATTTTGTCAATACCTAGATAGGATTTAATTATATTTTTCATTACTCATGCTCTGAAAGTAGGTCATAACATGCCTACGGAGCGGGTTGAAAGTACTAATTTTCAGCCCTAGGGAGAATCGCTTTCAACTGACAGCGGTCAAATTATAAAAAAAAATTATGTCAATTTTCATATTTTTATTGAACTATGTTCCAACTTTTATACAGCCACTCAATTACAGCGCGATTTAAAATTAAAATAACAAAGTTAACTTAAGGATAAAATTATATTATGACTTTAATATAGTTTAGTTTTAACTATTTCTCTAAAATTACATGTAAATCTTTGCCATTTTTTTAATGATGGACAAGAAAAATACTGGCTATATACCTGGACGACCGCAGGACAAAAAAAAGCGGGAAAGCAACACCGCGACAACATCCGATCAACACTCATTTTTTCTTTAGTTAATAATTTATATTCTTATTTTCCTCGTATTCGTAATGAAAAATGGTTAAATGAATTTTTGGTTGAAAAATGTTACTACACAATTAACGACTATCTAAATGAAACTTGCTAGACCTACTACATCCGATTTATTGTATTTATAAAATTAGTAAAAACTTGACATTGCATTGAATTCAATTAATGAAATAAAACTGTTTATAATTATTACCCCTATGTTTATGTGACAATTAATTTGTGTGTGTGCAAAATTATGTGACTGTAATAAATAATCTAAATATTAATTTCTAATTGTCTATTCTCACATTATGTATTTATTGTAACTTGAATTTTCATAGAAACTGATTGTAAACATCAATTTTATTTGTACGCTTAAACGCAAAACATAGACGGAACTTCTATATTACCACCACTTTAAAACCTATGTTTACAAATAAAGATTTCATTTTCATTTTCAAAAAAAGCACAGTGTTTACCTCGGGTAAATTACTTATTTAGTCCCTCGAATTATTGCCCTCACTACGTTACGGGCGCCAAACCCCGTCTCGGGACTAAATAAGTAATTTTCGCCCCTTGGATAACAATGTACTATTTCATTACTCATACTCTGAAAGTAGGTCATAACATGCCTGCGGAGCGGGTTGAATGTACTACTTTTCAGCCCTAGGGAGAATCGAATATAATTTAGTTTTAACTATTTCTCTAAAATAACATAGATTTCGGCAAAATCTTGGCCATTTCTTTTAATGATGAACATAAAAATACTGGCTGTATAGCTGGAAGACCAAGGAACAAAAAAATAAAATAAGCGGAACAGCGACAATCCGATCAACACTCATTTTTTCTTTAGCTAATAATTAATATCCTTATTTTTACTTTCCTCGTATTCGTAATGAAAAGCACAGTGTTTACCTCGGGTAAATTACTTATTTAGTCCCTCGAACTCGCCCTCCTGCCCTCACTACGTTACTGGCGGGCGCCAAACCCCGTCACGGGACTAAATAAGTAACTTTTGCCCCTTGGATAACAATGTACTACTAAAAGGTTTTGCCACTAAACTCACAACATTTTAGAATTCTCGCCCTCTTAGTTTTAACAAAAAAAGTACATATTAATGGCGGAAACCAATAAGTATTGCCATATTTGCCATGCAGTCCACCACCACATTGCTGTGGTTGAAAGTTTGACTTATGATTTCCCAATCTTACGTGTAAATGTAAACAATTGATAAAATTAGTATTGTTATGCCCCCAAAATTCATTATTTCACCATGTCTACATCTCCAAATTAAATTAGATATATATTTTTAAACTAACAAAAAATATGATCACTGGTCAGTTGACACTAGTCTGACCGATCGATTAAATTTAATTGAATGGATTAATGATAACATTCTTAATTTATTTGTTTAACCTGATGTATTAATGTGGACGAGGCAAAAGGAGTGTGATTTTGTAAGGCTCGTAGCAGGTGGCGTCCTGTGGTTTATGCCATGGGAAGAGAGCGTGAGCTAATTGAGATTATAAAGTAACGAAAGTATGTATTTTCGGGGTTTCTGTTGGAAAATCATCAAATAACCCCTCTCGTTGGACAAAGCGAAAGGGCGTGTCAGACTTCTACTGACAAAAAACCAACCATGTTCCTTCTTAGCCCTATACAACATGAAACATAATTAACGCACATCCTGAAAATATTTTGGACAGAATCGTTTACTGAATCAATTTCTAGTATAGGTAATTTTTTATCCCAAAAATAATTAAAACTACGGAATTTATTGTGATGTTAACCCTGTACAGTCAAAACAAATTAAAATCGCAGTTTTATTTGTGTTCAAACAAAAAAGAAAAGTAAACCCTCTGACCAAAAAGTTCTCTAAGAATTGGTAAAACTAATTTAGTAAATAACAATGCGTATACATGTTAAATTAAAAATTTAGTGTATGTATTATGACTATAACTTAATCTTCTAATGGGGTGTTTGAGGGTGTGCGTTAATTACGTTACATGATGTATATGTCGAGGCCGCGGTAACTTCAGGGGGCCAATTCTCGATTTTCGCCATTTATCTCGAGTTCGAGATCGTAAGTCTATCTCTATGTCTATTAAAAATATCTCTATCTCTACCAAAAAATGTCGAATTGAGCAGAATTCCGTATTCTCAGTCAAAATAGAAATAAATGTCACGAAAATGTCGAGTCGAGTGAAGATAATGTTACCATTATGAAGAATCGCACGTTCTGTTTTAGGTAGCTATGAGTTAATGAATGATTTTGTTTAAAAACGCTGACTAAACCCAATTATTTAAGTATAAAACGAAACGTTTAGTGTGTTTCAAGATTTTCGTATGCTCTTCGTGAAATAAAGAAAACAAATTGACAGTTGACTGTCTGTCAGTGTCAGAATTTGCGCCTTTTTGCTGTTCCTTCAAAACTTTTGTAATGTTTACATGTACTGTGTTTCCATCATTATTGGGTGCTGTTTTACATTTTAAAAGTTTTATTTTAACATGGAGGGGAAAAATCAAACAAGGCAAGGGCACAAATCAAAGAGTATAAATCAAATTTCCAGTAGGTCTGTATTAGATGCCAAGCCGTATTTTATTTAAAAATTAAAGAAAAGAAAACACAGTGTACAATCCAAAACTCAACGAATTCACTCAGAAATGACGTATCTCTACAATCGACATGACATCTCTACTGCTCAGAAGCACTCGACATGAACTCTAACGTTAGCTTTCGACAAATGTCGAATTCGACATCCCCAGAATAGCAACTTTTAAAATTTGTCGAAAAAATGACGTCATTAGAAATTTTTGTCGAGTTCGACACCATCTCTAAAATCGAGAATTGGCCCCCAGGTCGGGCTTCGCCGGCTTCGTCGGGGCTGCGGTTGAACAACCTGCAGCCCCGACGGGGTTTTTCATAAAACCTTAGTTAAGCTTCGTTGGCGCAAGTGCTACTGTTGATGAAGTTTTATATTTGATTTTCAGTTCGGCAGTGGTAGGTACCTATTGTGTTTTTCAAGAGGTTATAATATAAGTACCTAAGTAAGTTTTTCAAGAGGTTATATAAGTAAGTAAGTTTTTGGTTCTAGTTACAAAATTCTGAAATCTAATACAATAAATTAAAAAAATAACTCCGATACACAAACGGGCTGTTCTGATAATAGTATAATTATTATTTATTGGCTGGCCCTAATTAGCATTAAAACATAATTTACGTAATTAATTGGACAGTTATTAATTAATTAAAGCAATATTTGTATTTCTACTAATTTAGTGGAATTTAATCTTGTTCATCTCATGTTTATGTCGATGATGACGTTATTATTATAAATTCATATTTATGTACTAGTTGTGCCACGCGACCTTCGACCACGTGAAATTATTACAAAAAAAATAACTTCCTGTTCCTTGAATCCGATTTTGTTAACAATATCAAGGGTTTTATGCAAAGAACCCAAATTATTGTTCTGAAATAAAAGTAGCATAACTTAGATTTTATAACATCAGCTGTTCGGCTATTCCGTCAAAATCGATAAAATTGTTTCGGAGATTAGCCAGAATTAACAGACAGCCAAACACGAGACTGACAGCCGGTCAGTCTCGCATAGGCATTCAGTAAAAAGCTAGTATTTTGGTTTACAAAGAAGTAGGTACCTACGTCAATATTAATTATTTGTTTCGATCATCAGCCTGCCAGGCCTCACCACTCAAGCCTACTGCGGGTTGGTAGATGTCACATGTCTTCGAATTTTCGGTTATTGGCCGGCTTCCTCACGATGTTTTCCTTCACCGTTTTGAGAGCAGCAGTGATGAAATAAATTACACAAAGTAATGCGCCTGTCTGGGTTCGAACCCACGACTTACTGTTCGTAAGTCGGGGCCACCGCAATTAGGCCACCGCTGCGCAATTATCAAGGACCCCTTAATAAAAAAACATCACTAGGTATCCGCGACAGGTTGGAATGATTTAAATCGATATGGTACTTCTTTTCTAAGCTCACCTTCCCACCCTTTCTATTATTGCGAGGGCGCTTTTTAACCGACTTCCAAAATGGAGGTGGTTTTTTTCTCTATTCGTGTGTCAAATGTGTCTGAAGTGATAATTGTGATAATAATGTGTCTAATAGTTATTGAAGATACTATGTCGAGTTAAGGACATCGTCATTTCATCCGAAAGACATCCCCTGTTGGACATTAGGCCGTGCCTCTCGCATTTTGCGGATCCCCGTAACCTTCACCAGGTCAGCGGTCCACCTAGTGGGAGGCCTTTCATCGCAACGTCTTACGGTTCGCAAAGACGTTCGAAGTAGGAGAAAATCGAATTCGCGAACCGAACCACATTCAGCCATGAACATTACTATACATAGCTACCTACTTATATGTTTATCTGTGTAGGTACATTTAGGTGCAAAACATGTAAGTATATTTAATTAAAGTAATTAATTATGCACAGCAGCACAATGACACATAATAAGTATAATACCTACGATTTATGGCTATTTAATAATCATAAATACTCTGTTATGGAAAAAGTATCAAGTTCATCGACCTTGAGGTTATACCTAACTACAGATGTAATGGTGTATGCGTGATATTAATTGGTTTTCATTAGCAATTAATTTATTTGATTTAAGTTCTGTAGAGAGGACAATTTATGGTTTAGATTTGTGGGTGAGTTAATACAACTAATTATGTGAAAATCTATAAGACAGTTTGGTTGTCAAATCTGGTTTGGTTGTCAGATTTGGATGATTACTGCGCGGCACCTCATCGGTCTAGCGGGTGTAATGCGGCCGCCACACACTCGACGAGTGGCATGGGAAGTAGCGAGGAAAGTAGGCAGAGACATAGTGTGGCCACTTTACTCGTCATGCACGTCATGCTCTTCGTCCTGCCCATCGCTCCCTATGTTGTCGGTTTTTGTTTTTGTAGTAGCGTCGCGATTAATTGCGCGAGTAGAGCAGTGTGGGCAGAGCGGGCAACATCGCGCCAAATAGTGGCAGCGCGAGGAGCATAGCGATGAGCAGCGCGAGGAGCATAGTGTGGCGGCCGCATTAGGCTGCCAGCGCGACTGTTGAATGTGGGGTTTAAGGTTAGCATCCTAGTTCGGAGAACATTTTATATGTTTTCCTTTGTAAAAGAAAAAAGAAACAGAAAAAAATTCAAGCGGGCAGGCTGTTCATACTAACAAAATACAGGGTGTAAATTAACCCTTCACACATACGTCAACCAAGCAAGAAAATTTTTGCTTGGAAACGACTTTTTTTTTAGGGGTCAAAAATCACATTTTACGGTAAAACTCAATGTAGCACTCTTAAAACTTTGTGCTAGTGGATGCTTTGGATAGTAAAAGGGGCATGGAGGTAATTTAAGTAAAGTTATAACCTGAAAAACCGGCCAAGTGCGAGTCCTACTCGCACATGAAGGGTTCCGTACCATCGTAGTAGGGGAGTCGCTTTTTTTTTTTTTTTTTAAATTATTAAAAATATTTTTATTATATGATGTAACTAAAAATTTATGCTTTTCGCAATTTTTCCTTTATCTGTGTTATAAGACGTTGCTTCGTACCAAATTTCAAGATTCTGAGTTCACGGGAAGTACCCTGTAGGTTTTGATTCCCTTGCGAGTGTCGAAAATTTGCGGCATAAACGGGAGTATCTTTTGATCGCGTTGACTTAGAAGTTTGATTTTTTCACAGCTCCAAGAGACCATAGACTTGAGTATTTGATATGAATTTCAGCTTGATACCTCCACGCGTTCCTGAGAAAAAAGGTCTTGACAGACAGACAGACAGACAGACAGACAGACGGACAACAAAGTGATCCTATAAGGGTTCCGTTTTTACCTTTTGAGGTACGGAACCCTAAAAACTAGTATTTACAAAAACAGCTGTGCAAAATTTGGAACTTTGACCCCCAATATCACCGCAACTAGGGAGTTTCCAGGTATGGTCTAGAACAAAAAAATGATCGCAGTGGTGGGGAGAACTAGTGCCTTTCGTTTGCTTTAAGGGTACTTTTACACCCTTTATATGCTGTATCGGTAGCATCTATAATGAAATGGAAATATCGTTTCTTTCCTTAGAACAATTAACAAAAGTACAGTTTTGAACAATGAACGGCTACGCGCTAACTAACAAAAGGGTGGTAAGCGGTGGTCGTGCATCATGCAAACTTGCGTGATGTATTGGTTACAAAATCTTCTTCAGAATGAAGATGATGGTGGATTCAATAATTTCTTCAAATTTATATGCGACATCTGCCACCACGAAACTACGACACAAAAACCGCCTTCTAAAGTCGTTGGCAAAAAAAAACGAAATCAACAAACAAATGTCACTTCTTCTGAAGTTTATTTATCACTTTTATGTGTTTTTGAAGTCGATTTTTTTTGCAAAAATGATTTTTTTACTTTTCTATTTTTAGTTGTAATATCCTGTAGGTACAAATATTTACGATGCATTTAACATTCAATCTAGAAACCTAGTCCGCAACCTTAACGATTCCCTTATCATTGCTTTCAACTCCTAACCGTTAAGGAGTAGTACCTTCCATAATCAGTTCACCTAGATAACCTGAAAGAATACAACCATATATACGTCCCCATAATATTTTATTAAAGAACTATCTTCCAACTCTTAACCGTTGAGGAGTTATACCTCCCATCATCAGCTCATCATCATGAAGTGATGACTCCTAGATGCGATTTTTTGTAAACCTTTAGGAAAAGCACAAAACACGTTACGTGCCTATAAAAGTTTGAGGGTTAGAAGTTTGTTAATCCACCACATCCTGCCGCTCTCAGAGAGCTTTAATGATTACTTAGCCAATTAAGTATCATTAAATATTTCTGAGTGCGGCAGATAGTGTTAAATAGTCTTTGATCCACCATCATTCATCATCGTTCATTAGTCGGAAGATTGTTTAAGGAAATTTGCCTTTTTGTAAGGAAATTTAATATAATTGCATCGTACTGCAGTATAACCGCGACAGTGTCGAAATATCGGGAACCCAATGCAAATAATAACCATAGTAAATATCCCGTTTTTATTGAACAACATGGAAGATGTGTGTCATTGTTTTATACTACAACTTTTTGAGTCATCGATACCGGAATAAAGAAGTATTCTATTCCATTCATAATATCGAATTATGAAAAAGAAAGCCATTTCCATCGGTCCTGGTAGGTAAGTGTTAACTTGTGTGGACAATATATTTAGGTAAATATATTGTCCACACAAGTTAACACTTAATCATCACGATCGGTTAATTTGTATGATATATCTTGCTAGGTATGAGTACCTACTAGTGTGATGAATGTACAAAATGTCAAGGGGATCGCACATTCTCGCACCGTACCTAATTCCGATTAGCGAATGTCGAATTAACAGTTTGATTGCACAACAATTAAAACTTTAATGTTATTTTTAAGTTTACAGCACCCTTCTAAACATACTTTAGAAGCGTAGTTGTCAGTTGCGTGATGGGCCTTAGGGAGTTACCTACCCTCCCTTAGGGGGTTCCCTAAGGCCCATCACGCAACTGACAACTACGAGATGAATCATAATTTTGTTCAACATAAGAGAGAGAGAGAGAGACGCCGTCAAATTCCAAAAAAAAACATAATTTTGAATTATCTTTGCAAAGGAGGATGCACTAAGCTAGCCTACTAAAATAATTGTAAAAAAAACAAGTGACAATAGCTTTACGTGTTTCGTATTTCACTGCGATTTTCAATTGACATTCAACCTTGCGATAGCTTATGTCAATCCAACACATACCTAAGACTTTTTTGTATTTACATAAAAGTCTTCAAAAGTGTTGGATTGACAAAGTGACATTTAAAAACTGCAGGGCTATTGCGTATCTTTTAAATGACAGTGGCTATCATAATAATATAGTGTCCATAAATGAACTGTCAAATCTATTTTGTATTATACCTTAACCAATTTGACAGTTAATCCATGGACAATATGATAGCCACTGACATCTAAAAGATACGCAATAGCCCTGCTGTTATTGATAATGGCGGGAAGCCCATGTGACCCTGGGCTTCGTTTTCTTATCTCACCTGCCGTTATTAAAAGAACGACAACAACATGGACATAATGTTATTGTTGATGAAACACGATTCACGCTATTGACTAACTAACGCATAGAAAATAATTAAAAGAGATGTTGCTACAAAGACAACAGATCATATTTAAGCAATTCAAGACTGAACGTACTTAACAGTACAACCATAGTAAATGTTAAACTTGTAGCAGTAACAATTATCTAATAAGCTTTACTTGCTATTGATTGGTTAATAATTATTTTTAAAAACAATAAACTATCAGCTTCTTCATTACATGGGTAAACAGAAATTGACATATTATAGACCCTTGGGGAACGCCCTGGCGTTTTTTGCAAAGCTTTTGACTCTCTGTGTGTAGTATCCTCAGATTATCACAGTGATAGAAACATTAAGTCTTGGTTTAGTGCATGTGTAAAATGATATTTTTACACATGCGAAACCAATCCCATCATAGGGCTAACGACTCTTTTAAGGCTAAAATGTTGAATATTCTATTTGGACAAAATACATAGTAACGATCCAGTTTTAACGACCATTTCCAAATCAAGACTTCATTTTTAGGGTTTTTGTTATATTTATGCTTTCTATTTTGTTGTGATAATGTGAATTCTTACACTCATCTCACACACACCTTTCCAGGGTAGGTCAGGGCAGATAGGCCAGAATCGTCACTCAGTGGTGGTAGCCTGAAGATGGCCACCGCCACCGAGGCAAGCATGACGTCGCTGGAGTGACAATTTAGACTCGCTCCTGATTGATTGGCGAAGGCAAAACACCGGGAGAGTTAGAAACGAATGGGGAAGGCATTTGCTCAGCAAAGGCACAAACTAGACCAAAATATCCACTCTATGATCTAGATTCTACATTGTTAGAAGTTCTTCGAGATGCTAGACGGATAAGTTAGTACATGCAAATTGCAAGAAAAACTTAGTTTTCTCATTAATTGCAAGATCACCCTTGTAAAAACAAGGGGCTATTTCTCTTAGAACAATTAACAGTTTCTACCAGTAATATAGACTTCGATTAAAATTCTTGTTCCAATAGAGCTCCAATATCCATAAAATAATTGCATAAGTATTTAGTAGCAGGTAGGTATGCAAAGTTGGAGGTGTCCTGCATCTAGCCCATAAAAATGGAGTAAATAGATATGTATCTATATTTAAGTCGTCCTGAAAACTGGACTGAGAAAACCGACCGGTTTTCGCAATCTCTCAACGTAACACATAAAAATAATACCATAAAAGAAATACTTATAACAATTTTCAAGAAACACCTATTTTTTCGGTGATATTTTGGTAATATTGAAAACTGTAAGACGATACACGTAGGAAATAGACAGCGTTTGTAACGAAGTTACCTACGAAGTGGAAATTCATTAGTAATTAAAGTTAACAAACCTGTTTTAATTTATCTGAGTAACTCAATATCACTTCACTAGAACAAAACAATCATTTTAACAGAGAATACTTTACTTATTTACGTATTACGATTATGTAAGGTCGGTGCGTGCGTACACCCCTGTTGCGATTCATTACTGCGCGGGCGCCGATGTGTGGCGACCGGGTGCTGTGATAGGTGATAGCAATTGGCGTAAGGCATGAGCGGAGCGATTTCTAGTAAACATAACACGAGCTAAAGAATATCTATCATTCATCATCATCCATTCATTCGTTCGTTCATTTTGATTGCGAAGTTCATTTACGGTTGTTTACCTTGGGTAAGGTAGAATCCACAATTTACTCGTCAATATTTAGCTACGTATCAAGCCATTACCATTATTATCTTAACATTATTCTCTAACCGTTAAAAAAACTATCAATCGTCGGTGTACGTACGAAAATTACCTACACATATATTATGCTGAAATAAACATAAATTAATTTAACGGTCCTCGTTAATACTACGATAGTTGGAATGCATTAATTATTATCGCTACAGGATAACCGTTATTAACACAAGCAATAAGAAAGAAAATAAAGAAAAAATATTTGTCGCTGGGATATGACGTGCGCAATGAAACAATGAACATGCAACGCATAACACATATTTATTAATACAATAAGATAGAACAAACAAACAAATACAGCTTGCACGTCGTGACCGCGACAAGCAAGTAACTCAGCATGAGGCTGCCTGTCCATCGGTGCGGAATCAACTCCGCACCCGGGCCCCCCCGCTGACGCAGAGTCTCCGGCCTGAGCTCGTGGAGGACGTGGTGAGCGCTCTGTTCCCTTCGCGAGGGGAGCATCCTCCCCCGCCAATGGCTCCGCCATCCGCGATGCCGGAAGCGGACCGTTCAGGAACCGATGACGACATTCCGGAGGTGACTGGGGTAGACCTGAGAGCGGCGGTACGTAGGCTGAGTGCCAAAAATACCGCCCCGGGACCCGATGGCTTGCCTGGCAAAGCCTGGGTCCTGGCCTCAGAGGCTCTTGGGCCCCGACTAGAGGGGTTCTTAAGCGCATGCATGGAGAGAGGCCAGTTCCCGCTTCGTTGGAAGACGGGGAAGCTGGTCCTCATCCAGAAGCCGGGGCGCCCGGCGGACTCGCCGTCCGCATACCGGCCCATTGTGCTGCTCGACGAGGTGGGCAAGCTCTTTGAAAGAGTAATTGCAAACCGCCTCGCCGAGCACCTGAAGGGAATGGGTCCGGATCTTGCGGAACACCAGTTTGGTTTCCGCAAGAGGCGCTCGACGGTGGACGCCATCATGCGCGTGAGAGCCCTCACGACGGGGGCTGCGGTCTCTCGGGGCGGTGTGGTCTTGGCGGTGTCTCTCGACATCGCCAACGCCTTCAACACTTTGCCCTGGAGCTGCATTAGGGAGGCACTCCGGTATCACCGGGTGCCGACCTACCTTCGTCGTGTGGTCGGGGACTATTTGACCGACAGGGCTGTCATCTACCCTGGTCAGGACGGACAGTGGAACCGGCGAGAGATGTCGTGCGGTGTTCCACAGGGATCGGTTCTGGGGCCGCCCTTGTGGAACATCGGTTACGACTGGGTGCTGCGCGCCGACCTCCCTAGCGGCGTCAGCGTGGTCTGCTATGCGGACGATACGCTGGTGCTAGCTCAGGGTGGGTCGTACGAGGCGGCGGCCGACAGTTTGACACGCGGGGTTGCGATAGTCGTAGAGAGGATCCGGCAGCTGGGTCTCGAGGTGGCGCTTCACAAGTCGGAGGCCATGGGCTTCCATGGACGTGGGAATGCGCTGCCGTCGGGATCCCAGTTAATGGTGGGAGGGGTTCCCATCGGCGTCGAGTGTACTTTGAAGTACCTAGGACTCGTCCTCGACAGCCGGTGGAACTTCGTGGAGCACTTCCGACGTTTGGCTCCCAGACTGGAGCGGGCCGGGGCTGCCTTTAGGTGGCTCTTGCCCAATCTGGGGGGGCCAAACGCCTCCTGCCGGAGGCTCTACGCGGGGATCGTGCGGTCCATGGCCCTTTACGGGGCGCCGGTGTGGGCGCCTGCTTTGAGGAAGCGGGCCGCCCACTACCTGAACGTGCCCCAAAAGGTCATGGCCGTAAGGACGATACGGGGGTACCGCACGATCTCCCGCGAAGCGGCGAACCTCCTTGCCGGATTGCCGCCGTGGGATCTGGAGGCGATAGTCCTCGCGCGCCTGCATCAATGGCGCGCGGAGGCGCTGCGCCGGGGGGTCACTCCGCTGCCGCGGCAAATTGCTGCGCGGCGGACAGACCTCCGGTGCGATCTCATGGCGACATGGAGACAGCGACTGTCGCAACCCCGTGCAGGGCACGCCACGATAGTGGCGGTAAGTCCCCTCTTTGAGGAGTGGCTTGAGAGGCGCCACGGCGCCCTCACCTTCCGTCTGACGCAGGTCCTCACCGGACACGGTTGTTTCGGGAGGTACCTGCACCGAATCAGGCGGGAGGAAACGCCCGGATGCCACCATTGTGAGGATCGGCCGGAGGACACGGTGGAGCACACAGTGGAGGTGTGCCCCGCTTGGGCGGAGCCCCGCCGTGTTCTCGTAGCGGCGATCGGCGGCGGCGACCTCTCGCGCCCGGCCCTGGTGCAAGCCATGGTCCGGGGCGAGGAGGAATGGGACGCCGTCGCCTCCTTCTGCGAAGCAGTGATGCTAGCGAAGGAGGTGGCGGAACGCGAGAGGGAGAGAACCTCTCGTCCCTGCCGCCGCGGGAGGCGCTCTGGGCGTCGGGGGTCCCGCGATGACCTCCGGCCACCGTAGACGCGGGCCTGTGGACGGTGAGTGATGGGCTAACTCGCCGTCCGTCCGTCTCACGACGAAAACAGGCCGTGTCGACGGCGCGTTCGTGTTCCACGCGCGCCTCAAAGAGATGTCAGCAACATGGGAGGGGCCCGAAAGGGCCGACGCCTGTCGGGGCCGCGGGTAGTCCAACGGTTATCGCGGCCTCGACATAGAGGGCGAAGAAGGAACATGGGTGGTTTTTAGTCAGTAGAAGTCTGACACTCCCTTTTGCTCTGCCCAAGAGTGGGAGGGGTTATTCGATGATTTTACACCCACCAAAAAAAAAAAAAAAAAAAAAAAAGGCTGCCTGTCCATTGAAGCGGAGCGAGGCTGCGAAGCGGAGAAACGGAGAAATGTTAACCAAGATTGCACACTGGAATAGATTTTATGCAATCCTATTGGTCAATACTTCTACGTTTCTCCGCTTCGCAGCCTCACTCCGCTTCAGTGGACAGGCAGTCTGTTGCTGTGCTATGTGGCACCCACAGCATAGCGCTAGTTTGTACCCGTTGGACACCCGTGAAATAACGTACGGAAGCCGGTAAATATTTGATTACATGAATAGTAGTTGTAGGTTCATATAATATACGGTTTATTTAGAGTAAGGACAATAAGGCAATTACAAAACGATTCCACCCGTATGCGCGGTAGGGTAGTGCCTTGCCTTGTGTAAGTGTGTGTGTGTTTTTTTTTTTTCTGACCAATATTTACTTGTTAAATATTTTTTTTTTGTGTGTGTGTGTGTTTTTTTTTTGACATTTAATAATGTAAAATGATTATTTAATATGATAAATATTTTAAAAATTGATATTGTGAATTTGAGGACCATGTGGGTCTTTCTTAAATTTTAACGATTGTCTGGCAGTTTGAGTACTTTAAGTGACCCAAATGTCCTTTCTTTGGTATTGTTCGTCGTGACGTTGAGCTCCTTGAGTTATAAGTCGAGCTCCACGATAACTGACAAATGCTTGCACTGACTGGACGGGTCCACTCAAATCTGTGTGGTGCTTTCTTCAAAAGACCATTTCAGACATTAATCTGCATGGTCTTCATGTGTGTATTATACCTTATTGTTAACCCATTTTAAAAGATTAAAAGAGTAACATTTGGAGTTTCTTGCCGGTTCTTCTCCTTAGGAATCGACCAATGCACCGAACCGTGCCCCTTTTTACCGACGTTTTATAAGTGCCCATGTAGGCCTATGTAAAATAAAAATATATTGATTTTGATTTTTTGATTTTAAGGCATCAACGGATTTCAAACAAGGCAATGCGACGTGAGATTCGCTTCATTACCTGACTATGATTACGAATATGATTTAATCACACTTCACACTAATATTATATAGCTGAAAATTTGTGTGTAAGTGTGTATGTTCGAATGTTTGTTACTATTTCACGCAAAAAATACTGAGCGGATTTGGTACACGGATAGTTTATAAGGATTAACACATAGGATAGTTTTTATACCGATTTTATCTTCCCGTGGGATAATTTTCGAGTTTTAGCGGGCAAAGCCGCTGGCAACACCTAGTACATACACATACCAAAAAACCAGAGACAGAGTAAGAAATCTCCTTACCCTTAACCATCCTTACATCTGTTTCGTATAAAGCTAACGTTAATAATCTCCAGACATTTTAAATAATACACTCGACCATCCAACACTGGAGGTCAAAAGTCTACTTCTTTTGCCTGGTCCACGTTCATACATTCATCTGGCCATAAACGCATGCTGCTTCGAGTCATCATCAGCAGCCTATTAATGTTCCCACTGCTGGGACACAGGCCTCCTCTCTCTTTGAGAGGGAATGGGCTATAATCTACCACGCGGGCCCAGTGCGGGTTGGTAGATGTACATGTCTTCGAATGTTTTGGTTCTAAGCCATGCCGGTTTCCTCACGATGTTTTCCTTCACCGTTTTGAAAGCAGCGGTGATGAAATAAATTACACAAAGTAATGTGCCTGCCTGGGTTCGAACCCACGACCTACGTTCGTAAGTCGGGGCCGCCACCACTGGGCCACCGCTGCTGCGAGTACTACGCATTATTCTGAGGAACCTCACCAAAAAGATCAGTGTATGTCTTTCTGGAGCGGCCCTTTTCGGTGTTAAAAATGATAAATCGCTGTAATGGTTCTTTTGCACCCTACCCTAAGTTCCGTTACATAAAATGGCCTAGTGCAAGGGTTTAGCAAGTTCATTGCAACTACCTTCTCCGCGGTAGGTACATTTCTAATAACCTTGAATCGGTGAATTATCGAGTTTATTTTTATTTTTTTATTACAAAAATTGTAGGTTTTGAAGGCCATTTAATTACGGTTTGGCTCAAAGATAATATTGTTTTGTACATTACATTGCTCTTGTTCTCTGGTTGGGGTCCATGGGTTCTGTGTCCGTCTAAATCTTCCTGGAGGGCCTAAATTACAATCGAACAAAGTCAAGGAAGTGAATTCGTAAAAAGTGGATTAGATTATTATTAATCTGGTTCTACATACTTTTATGCAGATTCTTCGTTTAGGCTTTTAGATCTTTCTACCAGCACTAGTCCCATTTTTTATTAGGGTCGGCCTAAATGATTTCTTCTTTCTTCTTTTTTAGTAAGTTTGTTTTAATTTTTGCTGGGGCGTTTGTTCCGTCACTTCTTCTTTCCAGCTAAAACACTAGGAAGTGCCGAAGGGTGCAGGGCGTTTTGGGGGGCTGTCTCTTGTAAATAAGTAGAGTAAAGTAAATTTTGACGTTCGAAAAGTGCTGATTATCAGCCTAATTTGAATAAATGACTTTTGATTTTAATTAATATCATGCAATTATTCCGTCTTTTCTTTGGCCTCCCTTTTCCTTTCCATCCATCAACATTGTGTAGATTTTATCACAAGTAGGTACCTAGGTACTTACATAATTTTCAATCCTAATCTTTGGAATCCTAGTCCAAAATCAGAGTTCGCAATTCATTTATAAATAGTTGAAGTCAAGATAGCCTGTATCTTTCGCGCAACCCATATAATCTAATATTTTTAGATGGAGACAATCAGACGAACTATTATTATCGGCTTAAATCTTATCATCATGAAGTGTCGGGTTACTGAGAGTTTTGTCGCCTACTGTGTTTGATTTAATTTCAGATAAACGGACCTACTTTTATTATAAATGCACTGTACTTTGTTTAAGGCCGATTAATACAATTAACATATGTAGATCTTACCACTTGTAGTAATCATATTTGTGAAGATATTAATGTTAAATTATCCGCGTCCACTTGAGAATCTCCTCATTTTTTTTGGCTTTTAAAAAGCAGTCAGGCTAAAGAGAGAATCCTCTGGCCATAGTGTAGGACATGCCTACACTATGGCCGGCTATGATATAGCAAGAATAATAAACAAAGTTGTCTTTTGATATAGGTACGCCTGAGGGAAGACATAGTGGTGAATTGGCTGTCGAGGTGAAGATGCTGGTGAGAATCCTGGACAAAGGTAATAGGATTTTGTCGGAGAAAGGAGAGATTATTCCAAGCAGTGGGGTCATAACAAGCCTGGAGAAAATAATTATACACTTGTCAGGCGTCGTATGTGAGCTTCGAGGTTTTGTCTAAGATTATGTCTGGACCTTAAGAGGGACCTCGTTTGTTTCGGCTGTTTTTTCTCAGAGTAATCAGGTAAGAAACACGGGTCCTATCTAGTCTAAACAAAAATGCCACGTGAAACTATTGTAATAACCACAATAAACATGTATCATCAATTCCAGATTTTCACCTGAATACGAAATCGTGTAGTTTCTAACATCGCACATGGAGAAATTGTACGATAAGCATTGATTTAATCTAGCCTTCTGCCACTATTGTTGTTAAAACAGAAGGCCATGGAATTTATGTCTTATAAACTGATCTGTCACTTATATGACTGTGTCTACTGTATACATCTTCACGTCGTGTGTGAATTTTGATAAGATATGATGTGAATGTGATGCTTGTAAATCTGAGTGACGTGTTGGCAATGAATTATTATGAATTTCCTCAATGGAAGCTTTATGTAATTTTTGGTTGTTTTAATTTGTTTGTTGTTTGGTGGTGATGTTACCAAGATTTTGATTTAAAAGAGTGTTCTTGGAGTTCTTGCCCATTCTAATTTATAGAGTTCTACACTTTGAAATGGTCAACTACAGTACTTTTACAAGTTATTATGCTTTGTAACTGTAGCTTCGCTTTCTTTGTTTTCCTGGCATTTAAAAGTGCCTGGAATGCACTGATTGAAAAATACACTTTGAGTTTGCTTAATGATGCAATTCCTCTCGGAGATGGCTTGCCAGTTGATAGGCAAGTTATGTGAAGAAAGTAAGTTGAATTACGGTACGGTGTATCCTGGCCAAAAAAGGCAACTTGTCAAGTAGGTAACTTTTTAATTGTTTTGCTATAACCTACATAATTAAATGTCTCTAACGGAATCTGCTTGATGTTATCTCCTGACAATCCTCTCAGTCTAAGTCAATCAGTATAAATTCCATAAAATATTACTGTTTTCTTTAATTACTGCGTGGTACTTCATTGTTTTATTTTCACAAGAATAACCTGTCATTGCACACAAACTATCTATCTAATACATAAAATGCTTTGTCCTGAATGACTGACGGATCAACGCACAGCCTAAACCGCTGATCGTAGAGACTTGAAACTTGGAGGGTGTGTTCTCTGTACGACGTAAGCATCCGATAAGAAAGGATTTTCCGAAATTCTACCCCTAAGGGGTTAAATAGAGGGGCTAAGTTTGTATGGGACAACGTGATCTACTTAAAAATGCAAAAACTTTTTTTAACAGAAATGACGGAAGACGTGTTTCATATTTTATTGATTTTTATTGTAACGGGATTAAAAAGACGTAGAAAGTTATTTTGGGGGTGATTTGCTTCGAAGTTGATATCAATACTCCTTAGTTAATTTTGAAGTAAATGACATTTTATCTTGACAAATGTTTGAAAACTCAATCAACCTACGTCAAATGAAGTTGCTCTACTTATTGTTGGACAGAAATTTTCTAAGCTGGATACATGCTGGATATTATATTAAAATTGGTAACATATTGCATCGAATAAGTGAAATCCATCGCTCATACGAAGTATTACAGTGGGTACCCACTTTTTTTTTCCAGCGGCTAGGATGAATATCCCATATCCTATTCTATATCCCAGTGCGGCCAGAGCGATCTTAAAAAAAATGGTATCTGCTGCAAGTTTTTCTTCTTACCGTGTTTAAATGATTAGGAAAGGAGAAGACAGTAATCTGTGATATTATCGTTCCCTGTGTATGCAGTTTTTCAGGCGACATGTTTGCGAAAATCGAGACGGAAAGGTTGAGTTTAATTGGAAACAACTGGGGGGCCACGCTGTATGCATGAGGGGACACAAGACGACATGACGTATGTGCCACGGTCGTCCCGCTCTTTTTATAACATTTACTTGCAATCCTCGATGGCCGGGATGAAATCACGGAGAAGCTTTTGTCTGGGCAACAAAAAATATGGTAGACACGACATAATATCCAGGATTTTTCACCTCAAAGTTAAGAAAATAATGGCACTTCTAACCAAAGGTAAAAAGCCTTATGCACATGCACACATATTCTGGATGCATGGTTAACCGCATTTCGCTTGAAATGGTGTATGAACATAAATGAACTGAAATACCAAATCCAAATGAAGATCCTTATTCATTCGTCATTTAAAGTGCAACTTTTTTGTAAACTTTTTCTATAATGCTGGTAACTATTCTGTCAGATTAGTGACGCACTAATTCCTTCTGTAATATACAGGAACAGCCTATCAGAAGACTACAAGCGACAAGTGGAAAGGCTCTGGCATTATAGATGAACATCCAGCAGATGAAATCTACAGTAAATGTGTGGTCACAATAGGAGAACCTGCATTGGGAGGACAAAGCCTACAGCATTACGGGTTGCCTTAGCCGTAAAAGTCTGAAGACTTATACAATAACCGGCGAGACTACCCCAAAACAAGGCACGATGTCAATTCCTTAGTAGATTAAGTGGTGTCAAGTAGGAAAGGCTTGGGACCTTTAAGTTATTATAAAGATTGTTATATTTTTTAAGCATTTAAACAATTTACCAAATCATTTATATCGTTGAACAAAATAAATAAAGTAAAAAACCTATTAGAACCATTTTCGGCAAAAGCTAGTTTATCATATTGTTTGATGTCCTTAAGTGATTAGACTCAAAAGAGAATATATTTTTAGTTCTACATTGATTTGGAATAAAAAGAAGAGCTCGTAGCTGAGTGAGAACAGTCGCTCGGTTTGATCTTTAGGTTAAGCTGCGCTAGCCTAGGTTGGTCCTTGGATGGACGGCCATCTATTACAAACTAAGATTCCTCAGTGCCTTGGAAACCACGTGAACCCGTTGGTCGCGGCTGTCATGTAGGTCTTTGGCAGTCGTTGCAGTTAGCCAGTGCCTGGAAGTCTGACAACCAGTCTTACCAAGGCTTGTCGTATTACCCAGTCTAGCTGGGTTGTGGAGGTCATATAGTTAGTTGCTCCAAGTAAAATTCTGGTATTCAGACCGGAATCCGACCCCAAGATAGTTGAAAAATGGCTAGGCAGATGATGATTGATTTGAAATACAGGGTCGAGTAAATAATGGTATCTTACGATGTTGTATCACCATATTTTTGTAATCTCGGTAATTTATGTTTGTTGCACATATGTTTAGGGATTATGTTTAAATAAAAAGATTACTTCATCAACTGGTTTGACGTTCTCGTTTATCTAGGTGGCATCAGACACGTAAGACAATAGTTTTATCTTCAGTTTTTTAACAAATGTCAGAGTTTGACGTAAGTAAACTGTATACATGTACATTTTACATGCAAACGCCTGCCTTTAATAGATTTTCAACTATAGTGCTAAAGAATTAGGTTCGAGGTGAATTGGGAAAATTTGACAGTTTCGGGGAGAGACAAATTTCATATGCGTCCTCTCTGAACTGAAACTATCATGCATTCAGCACATGGTGCCGAGACATCCTTGTTGGTCTTAGGCTGCGGTTCCACTGAGGCGAAGCAAAGCAGAGCGGAGACGAGCTGTACCAATCACGCCAATCACATGGCTTGAAATCCACATCTGTCTGGGGAGAAGTGGATTTCAAGCCATGTGATTGGTGAATCGCGGCACAGTTCGTCTCCGCTCCGCCTCATTGCAACTATAGCCTAAAGGAAGCGCGACTGGTCCTGGTTTTGATTCCTGGGCCGGGTAAACTGTTGTTGGTATTGGTATTTCCAATTCAAAATTGATTTGTTCTGGTACTTTTGGATTACCAGTCCTTCCCTAGGTCTCCTCCAACGGTCAGTGGGTTAACGGATGTTATTTTTTTAATTAAATGGCCTATACTCTTGACCTCCCGAGGACAGATGAGAGGTCGACGAAGGAACGAGCCAACCCAAAACAAGTCTATTAACTCGCGACATATATAGATAGTTATAATATGGATACGGGGTCCGACCGCATTGTCCGATCAATCAGACTACGTGAACTTTTTTTTCCAGTTCTATTTTAGAAACTTGCCAGTCGAACTACTAAATCTTAGGACTGCGTGGTCCGACTTTGGAGTCAAACCACGCGGTCGAACCAGGTGAACGATTAACAGTTCACTTGGTCCGATTCATCGAAATATAAAGGAATCAGACGGCAGTAATTAGATTTTACATAATTATTCAGATTTGGTTATCTTATTAACAATATTCAATACCTCCTTCATGTTTCTGGCCTCCTGGTAGTTTGTGAGAGTTAGGTACAGTAGTAAATCAGGGTCTGTACCACTGAAATCTTTTTGTTCCGATAAATAAGTCTATGTAACAAAAAACTATCTAACGGAAACAAACCAAAAAAGTTCACGTAGTCCGATTGATCGAACTATCAGGATTCTCAAAAGCACGTGGTCCGATTAATTGAACCAACTGAAAAAAAAGTTCAGGTAGTCCGTCCGATTGATCGAAATATGCGGTCGGGCCACGTGTCCATAACCACGTATGAACTTGGAAACAGCGACGCAACAGTGCTTGGTTTGGACCACAGCCAGGTCTTGAAATTCATCACATTCATTTATCCTTTTTTTTGTGGATCCGGGCGTAGCGGAAGGGAGACTTCTACTGACTAAAACCCAATCATGTTTCTTCTTAGCCCTTTGTGATCCGTGGCCGAGGTATCTCTTTCGAACAGTTCCGTAGCCCCGGACATTCACTTAACCCTTTGTGTTGCACTGCCGCGGTATCTTTTTCGAACAGTTTCGTAGCCCCGGATATTCATTTCACCCATTGTGTTCCGTGGCCGCGGTATCTCTTTCTAACAGTTCCGCAGCCCCGGACATTCATTTGACCTTGATGGCCAATATTTATAAACAATTGGTACGAAGTCAACGTGAATGAATAACGAGTGAACAACGTGTGTATGTATTGAAGCATGCCTTATTAAAACAAGGAATTCCTGTTTAACTTGCAAAGAAAGTTGTTTCATATTTATCGGTATTTAACCGACTTCAAAAACAAGAGGACGTTCTCAATTTGTTTGTATTTAAAAATATGATGAACTGATTCCTTTGAGAATATATTTTCTGACCCATAGAAACTTCATCAAAATCGGTTATTTTGACATGATTGTCCTTAATGTTTTTTTTTTTTTTTTTTTTCCTTTCTTCTAGTTACAGTATAAAAAAAAACAAACTTGTTTATTTGCAAATTAAAAAAGTAACAACATAATAGTACAATTCGTAACCTAAAATCGTTCGTTCGTTCGTATTCGTATGAATGTGAGGGATAAAAATCATTCTTTATCTTGAACCTAACCAATTGGTGCATGACTATTTATCCCCGATAGCCATTTTTTTTTGGAGGTTGTTATTGTATTAGACTTCTACTGACTAAAAACTACCCATGTTCCTTCAGCTGTGATTGTTTTTTCGTTATATATGCGACTACCATGATTTTTTACACACGCCCAAACACAACCCGTAGTGGTTTAGGTTAGCACACTTAAGTCTAACAAAAAAAGGCACTTTAAAGCTTAATATATCACAAACGAATCCATTAATCGGAAAACTGTTTGAGCAAACTCGCAATGTTTTTTAAAGACCTATCCAACGACATCCCACATAATGGATTTTGCGAGAAAAAAATAATCATCCCCAATTTAATGTGTACCTACTGAAAAAATATATATTTTCAGAATTTTACTTTAGCACTTTGTCGGCATGACTCATTTATATACGAGTATTCATGCTAAATTACAGCTTTCTAGTACTAAGAGTCTTTGAGATAAAGTGCGGACGGACGGACGGACAGTGACAGTTAAACAGACAGATGGACGTGGCAAGGGTTCCATGTTGACTACGGAACCCTAAAAATCAACGAAAAGCCCAATGAGCATTTAAATGGACACGAGATATCGACTTAAAACTGGCTGTAATATATTATATTCCTACCTAGAGTACACACAAAAACATTTAAAAAAACCTTAGTAGCATTTTTCCTTAAAAAAAATAGTTCAATATACTGCATGTTCATTGTACTGCACATTGGGTTTATAGCTATAATATTGCGTTTAACTTGGGCCATACGAGGATTATATTATATATTTTTTAAATTCGTTGACAACTTTGATTTTATCACTGCTCCAAAAGGTAGACGATTTGAGTTTTTTTTGCACTGATTATAGCTTAATACCTCCACGTGTTCCTGAATCCTGATAAAAAAGAGTCTTGAGACAGACGGACAAGAAAGTGATCATATACACTTTGTTGTCATATAATCATCGTGTGGTAGTGGTTCCCGTTTTTGCCGAGTGAGGTAACAATAGTAACAAACCTTAAAAAAACAATAATTGATACTTGCCCTGGCATACTAGGCAGAGGAATTATCACAAAGGATATCAGTCTAACAAAGTATTTTATTTTCCTGGTCGAATATATCGGCAAAAAAACTGGTCAAGTGCGAGTCAGACACGTACATGAATGGTTCCGTAGTAGGGAAGCTCCGTAAACAGTCAATCGTAAAGCGGTTCACAGAATACATCTATCACCAGGTTTCAACTGTGTAGTCTTAATAGTTTCCGAATAAAGTGACTGTGGCATACGGACGGACAGACAGACGGACATGAATAATCAGACATGAATCTTTATGGGTTCCATTTTTTGCCATTCGGCTTCGGAACCCTAAAAAGATGATGCTGAATGATGCCAGGGGCACGATAGTGCGAGTTAATGTATCGTTTTGTAAGTTAATTAAAACAATAATAAAAACTTTGCATATATTCTGTCTTTTGTTTTAAATTGTACCTCTTTATGGAAGTTTGATGACTGGCTGCCAATAAAAATAAAAGTAGCTGACACAGTTCTATATATTTTGGTTACGGACTTTTTGCTACGCCTGGCAAATAAAAAAAATTAAGGCACTCCCTACAGCTCTCCTTACAGACAACCAGTTGCCTGCAATGTTATCTAACCTTCCCTGTAAAGTGAACTCCTATAGAGTATACCTTTTCATCGTCACCATCCACAGCCCCGCTTTCATTGTCAATCTCCACGTTCCTGCGCCAGCGTCATACTAGTTTTCCCCTCGTGCCATGGCACCTATGTCGTGTCGTGTGCAGCTCTCGCCGCTCGACGAGCCACATAAATAAACCTTTTAACACATAAATATGGCAAAAAATAAAGTCCCGAACATAATTTTTTTAAAATAAAAAACGTAATACGTGTCGGATGTTTTATTCTGTACTAAATTAATTGACTAAAATTCACTAACAAACGAAATGAAAAGTTTAACAGCACATAGGTACAGACTGACCGACATGGCAATGGCCTTCTTAAAATAATTATAAATATTTTTATTTTCGCATTAGCTGAAAAGATTTCCACTAGAGTCATTATCACACATATAATAAAAGATTATTTTCTTTGATTTTAGGTTTAACTACAACTTAAAATTACCTCCACATTTTAATTTACAAATTATTGTACGTAATACTAATGATAAGAATATAATTTGACAAATAAATAAAATTATTTTATTCTACACTTGATGATCACTCAGCCATTGTAAATAATTATTATTTAATAAATTAATAATCTTACACATTTACACGAAGCCAAAGCTAATTCACAATAGTTTTCAGCATTTATTTATTTTTGTTAAATTACTTATAATTACACTAGTAAAATTAGGTATTTAGGTTGTCGACTCTAGATCTTTTAATTCACTTTTTTATGAATTCACCTTTCTGATATTTACCATAGAGGTTCTAGCTGAATATTTTGAGGTCAGCTAAATGTCAATGTTTTAATTACCAGCGAGATTAGCAAATCTTTGAAATCTCAGGTTACATTGTCAATTTATATGCGAAAATAAAAATACCAATATATTTTTATGAACGATTTAACAATTAACATTGACAAGGTGTAATAACCAGCCATATAGATATTATGTAACTTTGAACGTATTGATGTCATAAATTTAATGTGTTGTGAGAGTATGCGCGTATGCGCATGGAAAGATTAGATTTCAAGGTTCTCTCTGAAGACAATTGATGCAAATCTACGAGATAGTAATACTGTCATGAAATTGTCGATCTAGGTAGCACGTCACTTTATATTTCTCTTATTTAAACCACGTGCGTTATTATGAATGATATTTGTCAGTTATACTCAGGCAATATATAGTCAGGCAATACTCCTTGTGCAGGATTGATTTGACCCAAGATTTGCAGTCAAATTAATGACCCTTGCATTATGTTAATTGTTAAATGTTAACATTAAACTTATGAATAAAGTAAGCGTAAACAATGTCTAACTCATCTTGGCTTCGAAAGCTAAAAGACACAACAAATTGTAGTCTTTTTACACTTTCTCTTAACATCAAATCTTTAACACATCTGTGGGGTTACCATGACGTCTTAGAGCAGAATTTAGTTAATAATATTCTAGTGTGAGAAAGCAACATAGCTATACTCCATCTCTTTTCCACACTGGAATAATATTAAAACACTCCTGCTTGAAGACGTTATGGTAGGCCACCTGATAGGTTTGTACCATTACTTTAAAAAAACTAAATGTTAAATGATATGAAATGCTTAAAGCCAGGAGGAAATGTCTTGATGACGCATACGAATACCATAGACAATATTGTTTATATGATCTTAATTAAAACTATCGTTATGTACTATACTAAATATAGGATAAGGTAAGCAACTTAATACTAGGTTTGATAAGTTATACGAAATGGACAGAAGTGTATAACTTGTCTGACATTGCAAAGTAATGCACATTTTTGTCGACGATTTACAAGTGCCCATGTAGGCCTATGTGAAATAAAAATATTTTGATTGAATTGAGACAGCCGAGAAACCATTTTGGAAGAAAATATTTGACTAAATTCCTGTAAATATTTAATAATTTCATACGTTTCCGTTTCAATAATAAGTTTAGTTATCTTACGCATATTTGTTTACCGTCACTATCAAAGTAACATAGGTATAACATGAACAAAATAATCCTGAACAATAAAAAAGCATGATATTTTGACTACTTTCTTCCTTAAGTAAACGAATGGACACTTGTTGCTTTTAAAGATTAAAATAGACTTGTTTTTAAATTCATTAACAAACACAGTTGAATGTTAACAGATAAACATAGTCACCATGATTAGAACAATATTAATTCCTCTGGCTTTATAAGCAAATAATACTTTGTCTATGATCATTAACGATATCACAAAGAGTTTTTTTAACAATCTCTCTCTAAGTGTCGTTTTATTGTCTGTGGAAATTTTATAGTAGAAACTCAATAAATAGTAGCTCACCTATTGAACAATATAAGCAGCTAAAATAAAAAAGATTTGATTTAAAAGTTGTAAAATTTGATTAAAAATAACTGATACAAAAGCGGTCTTAACCTAAGACTGATATTAAACCTAGTATGTATAACCTACCAACTGTAATATTAAACACATTCCTTGAGTAACGTTTGTACGAACATTTATAAGTCCATTCTTAATATTATAACAGAATATTAAAATAGCTATAAGTATTCGTTGGCTAGGAGATTGTTAAAGCTGGGCTTCGTAAATAATTTTGCAAAGGATTGCAGGAAACTGTGCGCGTTAGTATCGGTTAGATTGGGGGTGGTTAATTTAATTATACATGGTGTAAACGGACCCTTCACGAAACCGTCGAACAAGCATTTATGTAGGCCTACGCCAAAAAAAAAATGCTGGGAAACTACTTAATATGGTGTGGAATCCGGTTTTGCGGAATGACTTAAAGTAATGCACTCAAAACACTACGGGAGATGTTAAAGAACCCTGCACTTTGACTCTCAATATCTCCATTTCTATTAACGGATATATTGCTTTCTGGGTATTTTCCAGAACAAAAACAACGATCGCAATTACGGAGAGATCCATTGACTTTCGGCTTTGTGAAGAATCTTTTTACTCTCGTTAAAATTAATTGTGTTAAAAAAATAAGTTCCCAGCTACACTAGTCTCCCGCCAACGCTACAATTTTATTATCTTCCACCCGACACGGCGAATGTACTCGAAACTGATCATAATATACTTTATAGTCCGTATAACTTTAAGACTAGGTTCTTAGACAACTTGTCAACAATCGCAGTATAATATATTATACGTAGTTTCGACATTATGAAACGTAGCAACAAATATGAAATTGTAAAATTCTATAAATTAATCTAACATTATATGTTTACGTCATTCTGTATTTGGTTTTGTACTGTTAACTTTTCAAGTCACTACCCTGGCGATTATTAAGATCAATAAATAACATGGAAATGGCGATCGTCGCATTGTTTTGAGATTGCAAGTTGTCAGGGAAATGACCTACTTACATTGTCAGATCATAACAATTCTTACCTAAAGGTAATACAAAATGGCGGAATTTTTACAAGGTCACAAATTCACTCTACCTAGCTTTTCTACGATGTAGGCCCTACTTATAATAGAGTAGCTATTTTTACAAACAACTGACAGTGTTTAAAAGACAAACCTTTTTTTCTTTCCAAATACAAAATGAGGCACACAGTGTTGCCGACTAGAAAATTAATCACATAAGTTCTTTCTAAAACTAAAAATCACATATTTTGTTGTTATAATTATAACTTCCACATATGGTTTGACAGAAATGTGTTCTTAGGCACTGTTAGACCGTATGCAGTGAATGTTTTTATACTATTTATGGTCGTAAGCATTGTATTTGTTGGTTCAACTTAACAAATCGGTTGATATGAATATCATAACATAATCTGCTCAACTTAAACTCAAATACAATTCTCCGATTATGGGCATGATACAAATTATGATTTTCTCAACACACTTGCTCATAAAATGGCACCAATTTCACTGCAATTAGACACTTAGTGACACCTGTAATCAAACTGTGACTTTTCATTGCTATTATCCACAAGTCAGTTTAAAGGTTTTTTTTATTGGTCGAGTTGCTTTGTTCTTAAAAAAGGTTTGAATCAAAAAATATCGTGTTCAATAGTCCAAATAAATTTATGTACCTATTGCTTGCTCATTTCATGCAAATTCGTATTTAAATAGATAATTTAAATTTTTACGTTTTTAATAAATAAAACTTACACTCGATTATAACTTTTATTTCTTTGTAATAATAAATCAAACTTTGATGTCGCCATTTTGTACGTGGCTAAAACGCCATCCGCGAAAAGCAAAAAAAAAGAAACCTCAATCTTGTAGTCTATGACCGTTTGCGATTGTTAGATGTGCGCGCATAGGAAAACTGTGCTTTTTCCCGCCATTACGTAAAAATTTTCACAACTCGTTTTCAGTGTTGAAAATGGTTTTTCAGTATTATTTTATTCACAAGTGTGTTGAAAAACGTCGTATGATACACGTGTGTTTTGAAGGCTGAATTTTATACAAGCTCATTTTTAAATGACCCACAATATCCTACTGAGTCAAGCACGACCCATTATTTATTCATTTTCCAATGTTCGTTTAAATTTTTTTTTTCGCGGAAACATCGTTTCTTACGAATATGGTAAAAGAACATATTCAAGTATTTTTAATCAACCAACACAATGCTCACCGCACCGCATACCTAATACAATATAAAACTGGCTAATAAACGTATCAAATAATTATAAAACGTCACACAGTCAACATGGTCCTATGTCTACACACCTAGGTAATATTCTCTCATCGACCGGAAATATTACAAAGCTTGTAGCCAAGACGTTATTTGAAACTTTTGTTGTGGAACCTTGGTTGGTATAAGGGACAAACCGTTTCCTTTGTCCAAATATAAGAAAAACAAAATCTTTTTTTTTGGAAATTTATTTTGTCTACCTACTTAATAAAACTGCAGGGAGATACGAGACGTAGAGAGATAGAAGTAGGTACTACACAGAGTGGAAAGCATCAGGTGTTTTCTATAAAACTGCAATACCTACGATTATGGAACAACTGTTTAAAAAAAATACGAAGGTGGGCTGGGATGATGTGACTCAATACCTACGCTATCTACCTGATTTCCACCGGTAGATAGCAGTATCAAGTCCTACAGCCGTATCAATCACATTTAAACTGCGTCAAGAGATGTACGAGTAAGAGTTAACATTGCTATGTAATTCTGTTATAAATATGAGAAGTACCTACATTAAGTTATCTGGTAGTAACAAACAGTTCACAAAAGTTTCCTATAAGTCTTACGGCTATGAACAAAATTCAACAAAATTCATCATCACCATCAGCCCACTTCGTTCCCACTGTAGGGACTTAGGCCTCTTCTCTAGGCTATAGTCCACCAAGCGGGCCTAGTGCGGGTTGGTAGATGTCACATGTCTTCGAATTATTTGGTTCTAAGACATGCCCGGTTTCCTCACGATGTTTTCCTTCACCGTTTTAAGAGCAGCGGTGATTAAATAAATTACACAACGTAATACGCCTGCCTGGGTTCGAACCCACGACTTACTGTTCATAAGTCGAGGCCGCCACCACTGGGCCACCGCTGACCTCAACAAAATTAACTACACAATATTGTAATATCAGAAGCGATTCTTATTTTACATTTTCTTTTCACAAAAGCACAAAATACTTCACTGTTTTGACTTGGCTGTCCTTCACAACCAAATGCTTTAGCATTAATATTTTTCTAAGTTAAACTAGCTGCCATATTTAGGAGAATCTTATAACATTATCAGTATTATAACAGTCAACAAGTCAAAAATATATCTTTGATATACTTAGCTTAATAAGTTGATGAACTAAACTAGCTAGGGGAATGAGATTTATATTTAAACGCAGTGACATGTGACATTTTTCCTTGTCAAAGATTTTTAACAGCAAATCGCCAAACATCAAGCAAAGTCCAACGTTGACAATTTTTTTCAAACTCTTTTTTTTACTTTCCATTACTTCCCAAGTGTAGCGAAGACAAAACAGTGACGTAATACTTACAATACTAGTAACGGTTTAATGTTCTTGGTCTGATGCATCGACGTTCTCAGTTTGTGCGAATTTCAAGAACACTTGCTCCAAGGTCGTTTGACTGAAGCTGTACTCTACTATGTTTAGTTTTTCTTTCGCTGTAAATAAAATAATAAATCATTACATAAACTTGTATGGTAAATTGGTAATGTTATCCAGTATCCATGTAACTGTCCAGTAAAACTTTTCTCCAAAAAATATAGTCGAGCCCATTACATAAACCAACCGTCCCCACTCTATAAAAAAAATATGTTGGTCACTAATGAACAGACTTGTCTATGAAGATTTTTAGCACCTTCCTTTTTACCCGACAACGACGAAGCTAAAAAGAAGGGTAATGATTTTGGCAGTCTATGTATGTATGTTTCATACCTGTAAGACTAGCTAGAGCTTATTTTTTTCTGGAACTTACCATGTGATTACAGGATAAGCAACAATCTCTTCTTTACTGAAAGAATGGAGGAAAACAATATTGGCGTCCAACACGGATCTAGAGATTGGCGCCCAACATAAGGCCACAAATTGACGCCCAGCATACGATCACAAAATGGCGCCCAACATGGGGCCATAAAAAATCTTCAGAAATTTATTTTATTCATGTAATTGTTTGAATAGATAATGGTCATTAAAATTGTGCACTATGATAATTGTAGATTGTTTTACCCACTCTAATTTTCTGCTCTTTATTATTAATCTAATCGCTTATTGCGGCTTTTGTATAATAATATACAATATGTTAGTTTAGACGAGGAACATATTCAAACCCGCAATAGTGCATGCTTACATGATACTAATAAAAATATGAACGAAAAAGAAAACACAAATGCATAAAAGACAGAACTATATCAACATTTTTGCTAAAGTCTTCTGACGTGTAGCTGGAGACGCCCTTATCACAGAACATCTGCGCGGAACAATTACTTTTTGGTTTAATTCATTTTCCCTTCATCCTTTAAAACTGGCGTTGGACCATGGAAAAAAAAAGTCTAATGGAGTGAGATTTAGAGAGCGTGCAAACTTTGGCATGGGTCCACCGCGACCTATCTACCTGTCACCCCAAATAATTACTTAGAAACTCACGTACCTACACGCAATGGTGATCGTGCGCGGGCGCTCCGTCATGCTGATAACACTCAGAAGTATATCGTCCAACATTTCATCCACCACACTATTTAAAATGTTTAGGCATGGCACCTCGCACACTACCATAAAATAACACGAAGTCACGAACCACATAACAATATTCTTTATTGGATGCTAAGACGTCAATTTTGGTTCAAGAACACTTTTACAGGGCGGACTTGTTGCGAAATAATGTTTATGTGATACGCGGAACTGCAATATTAAACATGCGGAAATAGCGGCGCACGCGCGTATACTGCGGTCAGCGTGGGGGTTGTGTCGGTGCATCGGGGACTACAGAAAGGAAAGGGGCGGAATTTTCTCACGAGTTTGCGTGTCGGCAGGATCTTCACGTTGTTTGCAACGTGATTACTTTAGGTTCTGTTTACATTGGATAATTCCATCACAAATTAAGGTTATTTTTTTACATATTTGGGATGAGAATCGAATACTGAATACACTCCTTCAATATGTCCCTCGACTAACCTAACACAGTGTATATGTATAACTAACTATTCTCATGGGGGTAGGCAGCAATCACAGAACACCACCTGCTACGATCCATACATACATACTCCTTTTACCTCGTACACATTCATACATCTGGTCGTACACGCACGCCGGTTACGAGTACTACGCAGTACGCACCTGTCCTTTCTGTAGAACGTCTCCAATAAGATCAGTGTATGTCTTTCTAGAGTGTACCTTGTTTAACTTATTTTTTAATTGGTGAATGGTGGCAAGGGGTCAGGACTCAAACTTACCGTCCTCAATCTGCTGGAAACACCTGGCAAGGCTGGACACAGCAGATTGTGGCACGGAGAACACGAGCCTCTCCGCAAAGCTCTCTTCTAGGACTGCCGCTGGGAATATCTGCCCGACTAGTGCTATCACCGCTTCGGAGTTCGCGCCACCTCCACCGGACTCCGTACTACGGAAAAAAGAGATTTGTCGGTTTTAGGCCCGAAAAAGGCTTTTAAGATATAATTATTTTTACGTAAAAACGCGATATATTGCACGTCGATGTCATGATCATTTCAGCCAAAAGACGTCCACTGCTGGACATAGGCCCCTCCCAGGTGTCACCACATTGACCGGTCCCGCGCGTTTCGCATCCAGCGGGTCCCCGTAACCTTCACCGCGGGTCCACCTAGTGGGAGGCCTTTCAACGCAAAGTCTTCCGGTTCGCGGTAGCCACTCCAGAACTTTTCGGCCCAATCGGCCATCCGTTCTGCTAGCAATGTGCCTTGCCCATTGTCACTTAAGTCTGATGATCGATCGTCGATATAGTTTTGAGTTATATTTACAAATACAATATAACTGTAGAGTTCATATCTTCCTGCTCTGGTCTCTTGACCCATGTTATTTGGGTTCGGCGCAACACGTGTTTTGTTGGTTTTTTAACTGTACAGTTATGAGAAATAAGAAAACTAAGGTGTTAAAGGGTATATTTACCGGTGATGCTGCAGTCTAGGTGGCGGTGGCGTACCAGCCACCAGCGGCGTGTGTATGCTGGCGTCCACCGCCTCCGCCTCCCCCTCCGCTTCCGCGCACACTGAACCCGCACCCGAACCACCTGCCAAAAGAACGCGACACGTGAACCATGGTAGTCATGGAACTAGGTCTACTGGCAAGTGAGCGTCTAGTGTTGGATTGAATTCTCAGTCATCAAAGCAATATTTATTCGTAAAACCACATTATGGAGTGCTGATAAGGTTATTTATTTATTTATTCGATCGCCGCTTGCGGTTTAGTAGAGGGTCTGATAGTTTTTTAAATTATTTATACAAGGTGTGAATACGAAATTTACGAAGTCGTCATCCAAGCATTTTGTACATAAAACTAAGGTAACTCGACGAAAAATAACATTGCTGGGAATCGACATGCTTGGACTTGCAGATATTGTGTAGAAAATGTTAACTTACCTTCATCTGCTTCGCCTAGGGACGGCGAGTTCTCATTCGATCTGAGTGGTGACGGTGACAGCGACTCTGACTCCATTGTCTGATTACGAAGACAAAAGGTTACTTTGGTTATAACCAAGTAGAAGTAGGTGTACCTACTGAGAAATATACACATGGAAATGCATATAATTGGCACTGACCAGCTTACATAGATAGGTTGATTTTGATAGGTTCAATTTATTTAACAGATTTTCAACTTTATGGCAAAATCATTAGGTTGAAGATAAAATGGCTCAATATAGATACAGACATCAAGTAACACTAAATTTTCCCAATCAACCATGAACCTAATACTTTAGCTACCTATATAGATGAAAATCTATAAAATATAACCGATTGTAGTAGCTATTGTAGCAGTATGACCTGACGTCTGTACATCATTTATCATTAGCCCAATCTGCTTCCAGTCTTCTTTAGAGGTTGGGAAATCATCAAATGACTCCTCCCGCTCTGAGCGGAGTGGTATGGAGTGTCAGACTAAAAACCAGCCATGTTCCTTCTTAGCCCTTTGTATCCGAGGCCACGGTATCTTATTCGAACAACCCGCAGCCCCGTAATATGGCCTGGTACAGTGTACAAGTTTTTAACGCCATTTACCTGCTTTTGATTACTTTGCCCAATCTTCATCTCCAACGTATATCCCGCCCCGTACAAATTCTTCAAGTGTTGTGTTGAGCCGATACATCTAAACAAAAAAACAATATTATAAGTTGCTTGGAATTGAATAGAGGTTTAATCCATCGTTAAGTGCTTCCGTGGTGGAATGGCTTAAGCGTTTGTCTTATGACCCGGTGGTCGTGGATTCGATTCCTAAGGGAAGTATACTTTGTAAAAGTTGTACCCAGTTTGGCTAGGACTTTGCAGGCTTGAATCATCTGATCGTCTGATAAAAAATGATTTCGTGCTTCGGAAGGCACGTACAAGCCGGTGGTCCCGGCAGCCAAATGGCGGACGTCAAACCATGTCAGAGGCCCTTGAGGCGGTTTAGAATCTCTGACACTATAAGTGTATTGTGTAGTGGTTAGACCTTACTGTCTCCATGATAAGAAGAAGAATCAATCGTTTGTTTTGTTTACCTCAGGCCACCTTTGACCATGATACCGACTCTGGAACATAAAGCATCAGCCTCTTCCATGGAATGTGTCGTTAGTATAGCACCTTTTTTGCCCTGTAACAAACAATAAATCACTTTAATTCTTTGAGCAAGCTTTTCAGCTGTTGACCATTGCTGTTAGAAAAGAAGTTGAAAGTGCTTATACGGAAAATTTATATAATAATACACAAAAAAAAAATACGGAATTGACATAAAAACATTGAAGTTTCATTTCAATAATAAGTTAACTAAGTAAAGTAGTAGTAGTTAAGTTAAGTTAGTTTTATTAAGTTTAGTTTTGACACATTTTTTTTTTGCATAATGATTATGGATGAAGACAAGCCTCACTGAATAATATGCCTAGGTCAACTGGGATTGCACAGGTCACACCTACGAAATGGAGATGGACCGGTATCGTCACATACTGAGTAAAAATATCAAATAAGCCTTACCTGGAAGCTAGCCAGGATGGTATCCCAAAGGAACCTCTTGCTCCTAGGGTCCATGCCGGTGGATGGTTCATCCAGCAGTACGACGCGTGGACTGCCCACCATGGCCAGCGCGAACGACAGCTTGCGTCGTGTACCTCCCGAGCACTCTTCCGCGTTCTTATTCGCGTGCTCCATTATTTGAAGACCGTTCAAGTACGCATCTACAATCCTGTGGGAAGATATTGATGGTTAGAACTGAACCAGGTTGAAAAGCTGGAAAAACGCAGTCATGTGCAAGTCGAAAATAAAACATAATATGGATCGATGATATAGATCACAGTGGTGACGTTAATAAAGGTGATCTCTTTGTTGCGGGATCCAAGACAGTTAGTTAAATCGTTTCTCTGGGACTTCGTCAAGCTTCATTGTCTCGGCGCTTTTCTTGTGGTCGCCTTTGTTGATTCTGGCTTTCAGGAGTTACAGTGGTTTGGGAATAGTGTGGCGGGATAGTCCCAAAAGAAATGTGATCTTCCTTAAGTGGCAGCAAACTAGCCGCCATTTAAGGAAGCGGAAAAATAGTCCTCCTGACAATTTTCCGGTGATCAATCTTAGCGGAGACAGCAAACTAGCCGCCATTTAAGGAAGCGGAAAAATAGTCCTCCTGACAATTTTCCGGTGATCAATCTTAGCGGAGATTAACCATCGGTGCAGGAGAAAGTATAGTGCACAAGTGTGTTCGTTTGCAGGCACAGTTATACTCTTTGTTGCTTTTCTCTCATAGTCCCACGGGACAGCAATTCAACAGGACCGGAGAGAGAACAGGCGCAGGACCAACGACTTAACGTGCTTTCCGAGGCACGGGTCCATCATACTGCCAACTTCCAAACCAACTGTGAAATTTGTAATAGAAACACCCAGTAGCACTTTTTGTCTGACCTGCAGGGCTATTGCGTATCTTTTAAATGACAGTGGCTATCATATAGTGTACATCAAATAATGTCAAATGGTTCCATTTTGTACTAAACCATAACCAATTTGACAGTTAATCCATTTAAAAGATACGCCCTGCTGGAATTAAGCCCACGACCCCACGCTAAGCAGTCGCGCTTGCGTGCATGAAAGCAATGGGACAGACTAGACAGACCAGTCGTCGATGTCTGTCATAGCGGTTAGGCGGCTTTGACGTGGCTCTTTTCTTGTACGAATGTGTCATTAGATAGATATATTTTCAGCTCAAACTCAATATATTATTGCCGAAAACGCCGCATACCTGATAGAACTATTCCACCTACCGAGGAGTGTCCGTCTTGCTGACGCCCCGGATGGCGGCATAACACTCGATGTGCTCGCGAATGGTGACGTTCTTCCAGAGCGCGTCGTGCTGTGGGCAGTAGCCCAGCATCATAAACGCGGATGTCTGCGAGTCGTCGATGTTCTGACTACCCAGCATCACCTGCAAGTTATGGTGTTGTTAACAAGTTGAGAATCAGAAAAATGTCTCGCATAAGTTAGTGGGGACCTGAGATTAAGTGCGGTGTTTATTTTCATTCTACATGGTACAATCAAGCTTGAACCAGATTAAAGTGACCAGACTTAAGACTTCTGCGTCAAGTCTAAAGCTTACCAGAGATATTCAGACTAATTATTTGCTGGCAGCTAGAAAACAAAGACCAAATGGTACATCCATTTGGGAATGGTGAAACAACTTGTTTTATCCATTCCCAAACGCACCCTCCGTTCACACACAGACCGACTCGGAGAGGAGGGCAAATTTTTAACACATTTAAAACAGAGTTTTGGTTAATTTTAATAAGCTTTATTTTTACATGTCACTTCTTTTATTATTAAAAATTCTTGAGAGCAAACCTAACACGCTTAGTGTGAAGTCGACCGACTGGCTCTGACGAGACGAAGTACCTACCCCTTATACATTAACTATAGCGCTCACTTCTGAAACATTCATCTATTTCGTTCACTCTTACATTCTCCCACATCATTCCACCGTTACCAGCCATCTCGTTTGAAAATGTCAAAATCACCAAAACTCACACTGCCATGCGTGGGTCTCGCCTCGGCCGTGATGATCTTCATGGTGGTAGTCTTCCCGGCCCCGTTGTGCCCGAGCAGGCCGAACACCTCCCCCCCTTCCACGGCCAGGCTGAGCCGCGCCAACCCCACGAACCGCGAGCGCACCCGGGATGCTGTCTCCTCTTGTTGTGACCAGCATGACCCACCACTGCCTGTGCCTCGCACTTTGTATTCTTTGCGTAAATTCTGGGAAAAAAGGTAGATTTTTTTTTAACTTCTCATATGGGTGCTTATTGCTTGTCCATGTTAGAGCAATGAAAACATGAAAAATGAGTAGTAGTCGGACAAAAGGAAGAAAAAAATTGTAAAAGAAACGAGTTTTTACTACTATAAATGTTTCTAAAGGGAAACCAGAAAAGGTAATATAAATAAATTACCTCCGTACTGCCATCACCCGATTATACTATTTAAAGCATTAGCACAATATTTTGAGTGTGCTACATTGAGTTTTACAGTAAAACAAGATTTTTACTTCCCAAAAAAAGACATTTCCCAGCAAACTAGTATAAGAAGGTAGGTACATAATACTTGGTTGACGACTTCGTGACAGGTCCGTTTACACTCAGTACAGAACTGAGGACGCATAATTATGTCGGCACTCGATCTCAAAACAAAATTCTGTACGAAGGACCAATCAAACTATACATATCAAGTTTATGCGGATCTCTCACTGTACAGGAAACCTATACAATGCGAGGTCATGTTATACTGGATTTGTATGGATTGATGTTTCACCGTGTTTACTACATACATGTACGACTAAAGGCGGCGCGTTGTGCAACGGCTGCTGCAGGATGGTCTGCACGCGACGTCGCTCGCGCCGCACGTCTTGGTCTTCACACGCTTCGCCACCCACGTCCTGCTCCGCGTCTCCACTACTCTCTGAAGTACTTTTCTTGCGCTGGGGAGAAGGAAAATAATTATTTTGGGTTTATTTCACAAAATGTCTACACTGGGGTCACACATGCGTGTAGGTATCATAACTTTTGTTCGGAGGAACCAAAGACGACTAAAGTAAAGCAAATTTTTGAGGGTTGCAGACCATTTATGTTCCCAATGCTGGGACATAGCCTAATCTTTGTGCATCGACATTGAGCTATAATCCACCACGGTCCCATTGTGGGTTATTGGATCATTCTTGTCATGTAAAAATGTAAATTAATCTTAAATTAATATTTTATTCAATTCTGCCAACATAAAACAAATTTTCCCTTTTGTCAGATCAGATTCGCAAAGCTGATTTCCATCCATTAACCGACCTCACGACGTGTCACTCACCGGACATATCCGGCCACCCGACTTGACTCGATCAGCAGCCAATAACGCAGCCCCAGATACCGGCACGTGAAACAACATGGCAGCCACTAGCACCCAAACCTCCGCTGTGAAGTAACTGCTAAGCGGCGGTGTGGTACACAGGTCGCGGAGGTTGCAGGTTAGATACACCCTGAGGAAAAGACAAAACAGTTATGATAAATGCTCATCAAACTAAAACAACTGGATAGACATAACACAAAACCGTCAAAATGGAAAAAAGCAACCAACACTCAGCATTGGGTGGTCAAAAGTTCAAGAGGAAGAAGAAGAACATAGACAACCTAAAACGTTTCTGCGGGTTTCGGGTTGGTGGATGTAACACTCATAATGTTTTTCTAAGCATTAACGAAGACAGTTTTTTGTTTACTTGGGTTTGAGCCTACAACGAACATACAGCTCGTAAGTCGCCATCGTCACCGGGCCACCAGAACTCAACTAATCAACTGCTCACTAAATTTATAGAGTTCTTTGAAAAGCCTCATGAGCTGGTGTAGATGAATACAACTAGTTAATTACATACATACAAAAGACAGAGACATACCTATCAACGTAGTAAATAATCGCGTAAGGTATGTACATCACGTCCAGGAAGCTGAATGTCAGATGCAAGTAGAACGCGATGTCACTACCTGGAAATAAAAAGGTTTTACATAATTATGAACAAAATCCGCTTGAAATGGAAAGTAATGAGCCTGACACATGTCCCAACGTAGGGCTAAGGTTTTACAAGGTTCAACATGGTGAAGTATTAGGAGATTATTCTAGCCACTTATGACAACTTCATGACGAAAAGTATTTATGGGTGATCATCCAATGAAATCTACACTGATTTCCATATGTACTGACATCGTACATGCTGCCCGAAACTGACAAGTTTTCCCAATAAAACTTAAACGACAAAGTTGAAAATCTATTAAAGAAGACAGATTGTAGTAACCTGATGTGCTGGCTGTCTTAAAATTAATTTTATCTCTAAGATACAAACTTACCCCACTTGAAAGTATCCAAAACCGCTACTAAAATGAAGGGTATAACGCCAACCCACGTGGTGATGTTGGGCATGATGCTCTGCGCGGAATCCATCTTGTCGAACACGTAGGATAGGCACGTGTTGAACAAGATGGCGGACGGGCTGTAGAGCAGTAGGAGACCGGAGAGCATCGTGATTGCTGAGCCGTTGGTGAGGCTCGGGATGTCGTTGAGAATGACCTGCGAAACGTGGAATATTGTTTGAGAGTCATGAATGAGTCTGAAGACAGTGTAGTGGTTGATTAAATTTGGTTTTGCTCTTAGTCGTCATAGAGTTTTGCTTTGTTAGAGAAAGTGATGATGGGGCCTAAATGATGTGTCGCATGGCAGTATTTGCTAATAACAAAACCGACTTGACACTCATCTTGATATATTTCGAGATAAGTTGAGAGACGCTCCAGATCTATGTCTACATAAAATATATTTATTAGACAAGATCGCCTGGCTTCACCGAATCAAGGTGAATCGGCTATAGGCTCTGATAAACGGAAATATCTTGCAGTATCCAGTTTTAATTATTACCGGGTGTGTAAATTCAAAAATCATAATTAATGATGTTAAAAATTCAAACATGAGAATCTAAGAATGTTAAAAACTCACCAGGATGAGGACTCCAATGCTGGTAAGCACCATTATGAAGATCAGCACAGTGAAGTACGTCAGAAAGTACATACTCATCGACAGCCCGTTCACTCGCAATTGGTTCTTCGCTTTTATCTATAAGAATTGGTTGCCAAGAGTAACAAAAATAATTTGAAAGCTGTTAGATATCCATTACAAGTATCTGTTTAGGAGTGTTAAAATAGGCAATCCAATTTATTTTATTGGTAAGACTTTGTATGAAGTAATTACCTACTTACTTTATAAGAATATTTATTAGAGTTCCTAGAACCCAATTAGCGATACTTTTCAAATAGTTTCCAATTCTTATTTATTCAATTTTAGAGACCTCAGTGACACTTAGTCGTTTATTCTTTCTTATCTCACCTCTCTATCATACACGATATCCACAGCCAGGGTGACCGGCACCAGTGCGAAGATCATACCCATGAAGATGGCACAGACCACGTTGCCTAGGTTGAACTCTTCTTGTTGTTCCGTCTGCTGAAACGGGTGAGCTAACACCTCGATAGGCTTAAAGCTTTCTATCATACCCGATGCTGTCATTAGGACCCTGGAAGATGAAAGGGAAATAAGTCATACATTTTGAATTTGTAAGTAAATAGTTGCCAAGACAAATATTATTAGTCAAAAAAATTCTTATGGAAGAAAAGAATTCCATACTAATTGGGTGAAAACCATTTTACTTGAAAACGTTGCGTAGTTACGTTAAGATTCTGATAATGTAAACGTAAATGAGTTTCCAATTGATGAGGGAGAATTAATAATGTAGTTTAGTACTCCAACTTACCTATAAACACTATTATCCAACAAATTAACGATGATTGGCAAACTGTGCGTATAAGTACTATTGTAATAGGCCATGAACTTTCCATACGGTATCAAGCTTTCTTTGAGACTAAACGCTCCAAAATTTTCCATGTTTAGAAGACTGGAGAAGTTTCCATCGAAGTCTACAATAGGAAATGCTCCTAAAGACTCTAGAGAGTCTCTTAGGTCTGTTATTTCTTTCATATTGTCCTGTTCACTATAAACGGCAATTGGGGTCTTGTTAAAGTATGCATTGGGTTCCAGTTTGAGCGGCTGCATCCGAAAGAACACGATCTGTCGGGATTTCATATAGAGACCCAGGGCGCAGGATACTGAAAACAAACAGTAAATGGTTTGAACTGATTTTGTAGACTGCAAACTTAGGAGACCAGGTATGCAAACCTACATTTCGCAGGCAGTGATTATTTAGGGTACAGTAGAGAGTGCATGGTACTTACTGATAGGCATCAAGATCATGACCCACAGCTTGTAGGGGTCTCTGATCATGCGAACCATTCTGATGTAGACCAGTGCGCAGAAAGTTCTCCAACAAGACGGGTTGGTCTTCACTGTCTCTCCTAATGCATCTACAGATATTGGAACCTCTGGAGCAACCTGGAAGTAGAAGCTTGGTTTAAAGACCTTTTTAATAGGTAGACGGGAAATGAAATCTAAATCTATCTATAGTTAGTATTCAATAAAAATCGTGTCTATCACTGTGCAGTTAGTTCTTCTACACTAAAGAATGCATTTTGATTTTCTTTTCACCATGGGTATTCATGGGTTTCAGTATTGAAACTTTCCACCACTGAACCAGAGCTGGAGTGGGTAGTATGATGAATATAATACAGTGACCACTGGGTAAGAAATCTTTATACAATTAAGATGAAGATGAACAGGGCCGTAGAACTTGGCCTATAAAAAGATGAGGAGTGGGAACCCCAGATGCTGGTTCGAAGCGGCGCGTGCAAAGAGTACCTGAAAGGGCTTGGAGGTCTTTGCCCAGCACTGGGTCAGCAAAGGCTAAAGAGAAAAATAATAAATGTACTTACATAAAATAAATAATAAATAAATATATAGATATGTATAATAAAATAAGAATTTTGCGAAATGTGTTGCAGTTGCCTGAAAGGTCAAGCAAAATAAGAGCGCTTTATTTTTCAGTAGATAGTTTAATCATAAACATTACCTTAACATGTTCAACGCCGTGAGTGGTAGAATGCAGCGCGTGTGACGCTGGTGGCGTCGGTAGAGAAGTCGCCTTCTGACCATCTTTGTCATTGAGCTCCTAGAAAGACAACAGAACTTATAAGCAAAACATAACCCCTGAGTTGAAGGTGATGAAAGGTGGTTTAATTCAATCAAGAAGCGAATTTATTAGCAAGTTTCTAGCAAGACTTGGACATAAATGCAAACGCAGATGATGTAAATGATGACCACACCGAAGATCTAAGTCAACGTTTAACAGTCGCGCTTGTAACTTTTTAAACTTGAGGCTGCAAATGTGTTGCTGGGTCCCCGCAAGAGCCCACGCCTGCCGGGGCTGCGGGTTGTTCGAAAGAGATACTGCGGCCCCGGACACAAAGGGGTAAGAAGGAACATTCAACAAAAAAAAGTCTGCGAACTTATATCATTATTTATTATCCCTACCCATCCCCTCTTAACTTTGAATAAACAGCAAACCAACCTGGTAACTCAATGTCTTGCTCTGTAACGACAAACTCCTGGACAGTGCTCTTGCCCTCACCAGCTTCACAGAGGACACACCTTCAACGGCCTCTGTCTCTTCAGCGTTCTCTCCCTCTAAACTTAGGAAAACCTCTTCTAAGGTCGTCATTGATACACCGTAACTTGTGATACCTGGAGAAATCGAAAGGGAGTATGATCAAACGAGTTTGAGCCAATTTAGAGTTGTGTTGCAATAGTGTTTCTGAATCAGACGGAGGCTTCTCTTAAAAAATGCGTCACAAAACTCTGATTACTGTTTATCAGACACATGGCAACGTCTCAATGCAATGCAGTCCACCTTCGTTGTCAGTTAGTGGAAGACTTTATTATACTCATAAGACTATTACGACAGCAAAAAAAGTCGATCCACCTGGTGGTAAAAAGTCACCGGTCCAGTGCGCAACTGGATCAACGAAGAATGATAAACAGAGATTGCGGCAGGACGTAGATCAGTTCTTTGGTGTCACGACGCTCCATCTCTGGTTCTAAATCAAGTAGGTTACATACCCAGTCTATTAGTCTTCTCCTTGACCTCTTGCTCTATCGCGTTGAAGAGTGGTGGAAACAGGTGCACGGCGTAGTGGGGTAGGATGTAGGACAACTCTCTACCGTGACGACGTGCCTTCTCCGCGCGAGGTACGTGACCTCGTACCAAGCGTGTTATTTGGTGCTCCCGACATACTCCTGAGAAATTAAATTGAGATTCCTGGTTAGGAGGATTCCACGAAAGAGTAATTGAAAACCGTGGTAGCTGCACATATACGGAACCAAGCAGTGAACTTTGCCATCGAAATGGAGATGATTGGCATAAACAGACTTGTGCACGTCATGAGATTAAAACTGCTAATAGTCGTGGTGATACGACCGAATCCACAGTCAAGACCGGAACCGAAACATGTTAACCAGTTTGTGTCAGGTAATTCGCAGTCCATCCAAGTGGGTAATATTACAGCTGTGGTTAACTGTGCTGAATCATGTAAAATTGCTCACCGTCCAACACCAAAGTCAGATGATATCCAATTCCAAATTTGTTTTTCAAGAATAGTGATGTGCCAGCACAACGGACCTGTAAAACGTACCATGAAGAGTTAACGCATTTAAGCAATCTATAATATTTCTATTTCTCTGATTATGCTTCCACGTTTCTATGAAATGGAGGAAAAAGGTAAATTTTGCAAAGCGTTTTCCAGAGTGATGTGGTCAATGATCATATGACCACATAATTCTGGAAAACGCTGTGGAATATTATTTAAGGGTGTGGTATAACCCAGCAAAACCGATCCACTTGCTTAATTGGAGCAAAATCGATAGCGCGACACAATAATCATCTATCCCATAAGAAACTTCAATAAATACTCGACCCAAGTGTGTAGTTGATTATTTCTGTGCGATTATTGTTGACCTTTTGGATGGCCTGATTGACAGTTTGGCATCCTTCTTCAATTTTTTCTCTGTTTTCAGAACTTGGTAATAATACATTCTTACTTACTCTGCCTTTACTGATGACAGCTTTTCTATCTCCCAGTATGTCAGCCTCATCCATGAAGTGCGTGGTCAGTAGTAACACCTTCCCGTGTCGAGCTCGTTGTAAGATTCGCCATGTTTGTCTTCGGGACACTGGGTCCACTCCTGCTGTAGGCTCGTCCAGTATTATTATCTGTACGAAAAGAATATGTTCATCATAAGCGTTGAACTACACAGAGGATCACGTGAAATGATGTGTCGTTCGAATTTTCAGTTGTGGACAGCACGATATAGTGAAATGTCTATCTAAAATACTGTGAATTGAATACTTTTGATGCAATCCTGACCTTTAGTCTAAAATCGTCGTGGAAATTAGAAGTTTAAGAACGAAAGTCTCGAAAGATCGTCACAACTGCAGATCGTAAAAAATATATTTTCTGTTCAAGGCTTACCTTAGGGTCCCCAATAAAAGCGATAGCAATGCTAAGTTTCCTTTTCTGTCCGCCCGAAAGATGTTTGGCAAACACATTTGTTTGGTCCAGTAGACCGACATCAGACAGAGCTTTATGGATTTCTTCTGGTAATCTTTTCCGAGGAATACCCTGCAATGTAAACATATTGCACTAGTTTTCTCACAAGGAATAGTATTTTAATGGTCACAATTCGCCACTTATGTATATTTTAGGAAATTGGGTCCACAAAAGTTTTGAAAACGAAAACTTTGCCCAAGTTGCTAATCGAATCTCCAAATCCAAATGTTGTTTTTGCAAACACTAGACCAAATAACAGTCTCCTGAAAACGCACACAAATTAAGAAGAGACTAAATACAACCATTTGCCTTTAAAGTTACCTTATGAGACAGCTATATAAATTAAGGTGCCCCGATTAGAGAATCCCAACACAATTCAGTTAAAATATGTCTAAGTTACCTTAACAGCAGCGAAGAACTGCAGATGCTCTTTGACGGAGAGAAGGTCGAAGAGCACGTCTTGTTGAGGACACACGCCGATCATCTGGCGGATTTCGTGCATGTCGTTGGGATCCCTGTATTGTGAATAATAATAATAATATTTTTTTATTAAATCGTTGTTACAAATAAATCCTCTAACTTACCATTAATAATAAATGTAACAAGTATATTTCAACGTGGTTACAAAACAGAGGTCCCCAAACTAGGCTGTGCCTGTATCCTGTATAGATACTTACTGTCTAGGAACAAAACTGTGCGTGCGTGTGAGTGTGTGTGTATGTATGTGTGGGTGTGTGTATTTGTGTAAATATTTTTGGTGTAGTTAAGTTAACTTGAATATCTACTTTGTTTAAGATCACTTCAAAAATAATGAAGTCTACCAATACCTTAGTCTCTAAGGAGAGTGTTTTCCTCTAGCAATCGTGAAGAGGTCAACGGTGGAATCTATATTAATTCAAACAACCATTTGCTCAACGGACATATTTTAATCACAACCTATAAAACAAAACTTTCAAATCTGATGAAGGGTGTTGTGATATTTTATCAGCTGCTTTATTGTCTGACCAAACTACAAAACATGTTTTGACAAAGAAAATGTACTCACCTAACATCGAGTCCATAAACATAGGCAGTCCCATTAGTGGGAGCCGTCAGTCCAGTCAGAATGTTGAAGAGCGTGGACTTGCCAGCACCATTGTGGCCCAGTACAGCTGTAATCTGGCCTTCGTAGATGCTCAGGTCGATGTTGTCAATGGCCTTGATTTCAGGCTTGCGACAGTGCCGGAAGCTCTTCTGTAAGCCAACGATTCGAATGGCTTCTTTGTCTTGAAGCTCCCTGTAGGACAAGTTATGTTTTAGTCTTATTCTTTGTTGTGAGTCTAAAACACTTATTTTGTAAAGGCAAGGATTATTTGTGTTTCTTAATTTAATGATTTATGTGGTTTCATAATTTTATTGCAGATTTTTATTGATTACTTGTAATAAAGAATTTCTCTTATGATTTTTTCTGACGAATCGGTCTCCTGAGGCTGAACAGTATTAATGGTGTCGATTATTGATTCATCAGATTGCATCGATAAGACTAAAATTCACATCGCCAACAATTTACAGATTCTTGCAATAAGTAGGGGCTCAGTTAGAAATGGACTTTGTCAATCCATTTAAAATAGTACTATGTATAATATATATTCAATATGTCGCATACTTTTCTGGGTGATTCGACTGATAGTAAATTAATTGTATCTAATCATAGAAGGTGCGTTACGAGTCATTTAATGGCGCTTTGGCACTTAGCTGTAATGCTATGGACTATGGCGCTCCAACAATTTGGCAGAAAGCCCAATCAGCAGCATCTAACAGCTACGTACACCGTGCATTTGATTGTAAATACGACGACGATGTTTTTGTTTTGATTTAGACTCGTTTAGAGCATGCTTTGTCATGTCGTGGTCTTTCTTTCTTCATTGTGTGGTTAGCACCTATCCTGTCAGAGTATTATGCCGACCGTGGGCCTCTCTTTTAGAGGGGTAGCTTATGATGTTTTAGCCATTATCTAAGCATACATTCAGACTTTAGGCTGCTACTGAGATTCTTTTTGAAAGGCACTCTACATGGCAGAACCATGAATTTCATGCTAAGGGGGTTTTAATCTTATTACAGAGCGGGAAAGACATGAAACTATGCAGAGCGTCTAGCTCCGCCACCTCACTGTTTAAAACGTCTTGGTGGGGCACCACCAGGGCCAATATGACTGACTACTTTCGAGTGTCATGAAAGTGATAAAGGTACAGTCGGCACCACATCAAGCTACTATAATTTGTCACTTTAATTGATTTTCAACTTTTTCTCTGAAGAATTAGTTTCTTTGATAGGGCTGATAGTTTTGGGTAGCTTGACATGCAGGCGTCTGAATAATAATAGGTTTACATATTGTAAAAAAAATGAATTCCGGTTTCGTTAACATACCTGGGTACTGGTTCGATGTCCTTGTTATGAGCTGCTGCCTCGCCGTTGGAATGGAAATGAACTGCGGACACCCGGCCTCGTCTGCTGCCAATCCAGAATGATGGCATTAAGCAGAACCAGGGCTTCTGTTTGATTCCGTACTCGCCTATAAATATGTTGATTGAGGTGAGCATTTCATTCGACAAGATACAGGTGAATATCGTTGACAAGTAAATAAGGTAAGATTTTGAGCGGCAATAAAAATTTTGAAAGCATATATTTCAGGGTTCGAAGGGCTTTTGATTCTGTGATGATTCTTGTTAAATACGATATAAAATCAGCATACCAAAACGGGAGTACAGGCCAGAAGTCAGAACTCATCGCTAACGCAAACAAAAACTGATATGGCCATGCTTTATAAAATCTAGACCTAGTATAAACTTCTTCCTAACTCACTAGGTATGACAGCATCCAGCCAGTACGCGGCCAGTCCGTACAGCACTGTGTCGATGGCCATCATGATGAGGCTGCCTCCGAAGGGAACTCCTGGACCGCTCCACAGGTTATCCCATGTGACGCCGACGCCAGCCATGTCCAGGACTAAAGCCTATGGATAAGATGATGATGAGTAACATATTATGAAGAGTAGATACTAGATCGATACTTTCATTATTCGCAGAGAAATTTAGCAATCGCTGAAATAAGTACCTAATCTTTGGACTAGAACTCACCCACTGTTGGGTATAGACTTTCCCTTTTTTCCGGTTCTGTGCATACTTTATCCAGGTGTTTCCCGGGACTTTGCCTATATCATCAACCCATCGGACCATTTGTTTCCCACGACTCGGTCAAAGCCTTGCTCCAGCGGTCACCTCCGCTTCTAGGCAAATTTCCTGTCCCGGTCCACTCGAGGCCACCGCCCTATCCCCAACATCGTAAACATTCGTCCGACGCTTACTAACTTGCTTCATTTATTCCCTTAGTAGTTTATGCAGAACAGCCTTAGGAGCCCTTATTACACCTTGTCAAAAGCCTTGTTGAAAACCAAAATTATAGAAACTTACCTTATCCATAGCAAGTGCGTAACAACTGGAGCTGATGAGAGACACGAACCAGAAGGCGAGTGAGTCTGCGTTGGAGACGAACACTTGGATGAAGTACAGTCCACTCATCAGATTCACCGCGAAGCTGCCCAGGATACCGGCCGTCTGGTGGAGAAGAAATTTTTATAACAGAGTGCAGACACTGTTCCAAGATTTATGGAAGTTATATGTCATAATCATACCTTTTGAACTCAAAGTAACGTTTACTTTGAGTTCAAATAGGGCTATTTTCTTAGTCAAACCCTTGAATAATCATCGTAGTGGAGCGGTAGGTATTTTATTGTGTTTGAAATGACACTTTAATTAGTCTCCTGGTGACTTACCATGACGTCATAAAGCAGTACTGTTTTAATCTTATTACAGAGTGGAAAAGAGATGGAGCTAGGCACCATCTAGAGCTCCGTCTCGTTTCCACACTGTAGTGACATTTGAACAATACTGCTTTAAACGTCATGGCAATCTCCCCTGAATATTAAAGTTAACTTTACGACCCATACCGGTGTGTCTAATTTAGAAAGGAAACTTGGAATTAATAACTTTATGTGTTTCTTACCCTGGCTCTATCGAAGAACGGAGTCAGCATGAAGGCGAAGGTGATTATCGTGAATCCAAATAACAGCATCAGCAAGAATATTAAAATGTAAGATGAATGTTGAAACACCTGAAAATAATAAAAATATTAAATGATTACCTAATAAACACAAGAAAAATATAGTACCTATTCTTTAGCATTGGTTTGTTTTTTTTTTTTTGCAATGTAAAGCATGTACAATAAATTACTGCTATTTGCCGCCCGCCATTTGTTTTTTGTAACGATATTATTTTTTTACTGTATTTGTTTCTGGCCAGTAAATATTTTTTTTATTCCTTGGATATCAATACTCTTTCCTTGCAACCAAATAATTACTGAAGAGCAGGATGCAAAAACATGAATTTGTAATAAGATTTATATTTGATATTAACTAAATTATTACCTTCAGGGTAAAAAGTAGGACTGTGCTGACGATGGACAAAATTGTAACAAAGACTGCATAAATTAGGAACCAGGAACCCCTGAAAACAGAAATAAAAATAAACTAGGAAGTAGTGTGAGCAAATACAACAGTGACAGTAACTTTTAAAACATTGTAAGTCTCAAAAAAAGTATCTACTAACCAGTACACCGACTCCTTTAACCCCATAATCCTCATTCCCTCTCTGATCTTCTTCTCCTTCTCCCCCACGACGAACATGAGCAGGTAGGTGATGAACTGCGACAACGTCATCACCATATACATTGGCATGATCACCCGGAAGATCACCAGCCAATCACCTGTGTGCTGGCGCTTTGGGAACTGTCGGAGGTCTATTCGAGGGGGTGGGATTGCTGCGTCGGTGTCAAACTGTTGAGGAAGAATATGTATCAGTCATTTATTCGAATTAGGCGGATAATCAGCAGTTTTTGTTACGACTGCCTTGTTGGTTTCTAGGTCGCAAATTGCACTGAGTATGAGGCACATTTTGCCAGTTATGTATAAGCCCCCCATTGCCAACATACAGGCACAAATCCTGACTCCGTGGCTGCTAATGAAAAATTACTGATGGAATATTCCAATAAAAGCTTGCCTAACCCGTGAATCGAATTTAGGATACCAACCACCATACCTTAATAAATAACCTTACCTTAATCTTAATATAATCGATAAGAGTCTGCAAAGCCAGGAACCCTGAGTAATAATACTGCAGCACAGGACACGTGTCCTCTCCATGCATCTCTGACAGTGGGATGAGCTGCCCTCCTCTCGACCAGTCAGAGGACCAGTCTTTGGAGGCACTTCTCTCCCGGCATTTGGCTGGAGAGGTCGTGAGGGTTCGAGTGGACGGTGTGCCTATGTGCGATGGGTTCGTCCGGATGGTGTATCTGAGGACAAAATCATGTTGAATAGAAATCTTTTACTAGTTATGAAATGATAGTTCTTTTTTGTTATAGTTCCAAAATGTTAAGGATTATTTTTTTTGCATGGATTTTAATCATTTTTCTAAAACAAAAGTAGAAGGCCTAGTAGGAGATGGTGTGGAGATGGTACTCTTTCGCTTGCGATAAGTGGAAGGATGAGCGACGCACAAGATCAGGACATGTGGCGGAAGAAAGGGGAGGCCTCTATACCTAGCAGTGGGTGATTCCGGGCTGATGACGATGGTGATGATGAAGTGGAAGGAGAGAAAGGAGGAGTATTCTTTGTCTTAACCCAGGTCATGGTATTTCTGTCTTGCCAAGCATTAAATCCGTTCGACAAGATAAGATAAACCCGACAGACAGAATAATTTACGTAGATACTTATAATGTTAAGTAGATATATTATGGATTTCCTAGGGTATTTACTATTGCGTCTGCCGTATCGTTACGTCTGAACTTCTGAATCGTCAACAGCACCATTTGAATCATTAATAACAGACACCTTTCTTGGCATATGTAACATTGTCTATTCCAGCGCTAATGGGTTTCATGTTCAATCTTCCTACGCGGTTTACTTCCTAAAGTTATGTGAAGACACGCGCTATTTTTATAAGCTTTGTTTATTTAAAAAGAGCTTGTGTACGTATTTAAAATAATTTAAATTTTCTCCTATTTTAAATTTCTGTTTGTATGAAAAGTTTTACTATCGGCCTAATTTATTCGAAAATATTTTCTTCTGACTTTTTAGACCTATATATATTGCGTAGGTGTGTTAAGTTTCATTTAAAACGGTTCAGTCATTTCGAAAAAAAAGGATTAAAAAATTTGTATGAAATGCCGTAAGGCGTCCACGCTCTTCATTCTCCTGCCCTTATTCCAATCAATTTGTGGTTGGCGCAACATGTCTTCTTCTTCCATACTTTTCTATTTCTCGTCATGTCAGCAGTCACCTCCTTTCTAGCAATATCATCCTTGACACAGTCTATCCATCGTATCTTTGGTCTTTCTCTACTCTTATAGCCATCTACATTCATACTCAACATTTTCCTTATTTACATACACGTACACGCTCTTGCAACTGAATTTCAAGACAGCTATCTCCAACCGATTGAGCTGGAATTTTACAAACCCGTTTTGTTTTAATGAAAATGTATGGTTCAAAGATAGCGCACTAGTTATTTTTTATGCACCCCCATGATATTTGGTATCAATTACTGAGAAGAATACGTAAAGTCTTCAGAATTTTGACGAGTATGCAAAACTGCACCTTGGCAATTTTACTGCGTCGTATTCCCATGTAATTTTATGCGTAGTTGGGTAAATTGGCATCCGTTCTTTATTGTTGATCAAATGCTTATTGCGAATCTTTTATAAATTGAATGATTGTCAGTTGATTCGATGAATGGAGTAAAAATTTAGGGTAATGAGTTGGATTACTGTTGTCAGTGATAAGCGTTGTATGCAACGTTACAAAACTTGACAAACAAACTGCGGTACTCAGAGATATTTAATGCTTACTTAAGCCGTCACTTAGCAAAGATTTGACATACTTTTGTAAGACAAAACTTTCAAAACCTTTACTAAGTGATGGCCTAAGTAATCATTAAAGCTCTCTGAGTGCGGCAGTTAGTGTCAATTTTGAATCTAATCTAGGTTTTCTGTTATTCCCAGCGGGTCGATGACAATCTAGATTGTCTCTGCTCTAGCCTATATTCAAAATGTTCTGGTGGAATATATTTCTACTATAACGCAAGCGAAGCTGTGGACAAAGACAAGAACAGAATAAAGTTTTAACAAAACTGAAATGCACTTGCCCCTCATTGCGGTATAATATTTTTTTTAGACTTTAACTGGATTTGAAACCGTTACGAAGATATTGAAGGTCAAAGTTTCAACTTTGTCATGACTTTTTTATAGGTTTAAATTAAAAACCTCTAAAATAGTCACAAGTACCTTCTTTAAATACCTCCTTTACCCCCGTGCTATCAGCATAAATATAATGTTTTTGCACGTTACACTGAGTCCTACCGAAAGCCATGGCTTTTCACTCCGACAAAAAAGGCCCCAGCAAACATTTTTGCGTACAGATACTTAGTTTGACGTACAGAATGCTTGTTCGGCGGCTTTGTAAAGGGTCCGCCTACACCTTGCAGATGTATCCCTTAAAAAATATGTATTCGATCAATCGGCCGAATGTTTTTTATTATATTATAATAAAATCGATCAGTCGCTTTCTCGCCTGGCGGTGGGACTAGCACCTACAAATACTTCGACTGCTTAAAATTTCTCTTACCTAAGGGCTTCAGTATTGGATGTTGGATCAGTATGAAAGATGACAGCTATGGGGAAGTTCTTGGCGTCGTTGTGGTACGCGTCGTTTAGCTCCGAATTGTTGTTGTACTTTATCCAGCGAATTGGATGCTGGTGGGACTCTGCAAGCAACGAGTTTATCTCCTCCAGGAAACCCTGAAATGGAATTGAGAAGTAAAAATTTGCATCGTAGGCATTTTATGGTTGTATTTGCTAACACAAATTGTATTGTTTATCATATGTATTATTCTGTGCAATAGTAATAGTAATGTTACGAGCTGGGTATGGGATAAATAAAAGCACTACCAATTGAACACACGAAACAACTTTATTACTCGCAAAACACTTATAGACAATCGCAAAACACTACTGAACACTTTAGCGCACTTGAAATCTCTTCGAACCTTCCGTTGTCTCGCTTAAAAGTAGACTGACTCGCTGCGTGATCTCTCGGTCCTTTTAAACCCCAAACACACAATAGATATTCGAGAAAGTTCGCTATTATTCCATAAAGCATCCAGAAAAACATTAACAAAAAAATAAACTTAAAGATAAATTAACCAACAAAGAAGAAGTTACTTTACGCCGTAGGCATACGGTCGAAATTAAAATGCAAGTACCGCGACGACGGGCGGCGGACTAACTACCTACAGAATGGAATTAGGTACCTACTAGAATTCACGCGTACTTCTCAGTTATTAAGCGAGGTTTCTTGAAGATTCTAGATGCCCGGCGTAACAGTAAGTTCATCATCATCATCATAAGTCTATAATGTTTCCACTGCAGAGACTCAGGCCTCTCTAGGAGAGGGATGGGCTATAAACCAACACAAGTGCGGGTTGATATATGTCACATAATGTCTTCGAATTCTTTGGTTCTAAGACATGGTTGCCGGTTTTCTTTCATCGATTTGTGAGTAGTGGTGATGAAATAATTGCACAAAGCAATGCGCCTGCCTAGGTTTTAACCCACGACTTAATATTTGTAAGTCGGGGCCGCCACCACTGGGCCACTGCTGCCCCGCTGACAAAGTTGTTTGACAATAAACAAAGTTTAAGTAACGTTACAAAGTTTTAAACATTGTTTAACCAGTAGTAATTTGCATTTGGAAATCGGCCAAAATGGAACCGAAGCATAGACGATTACATCTACACTGATGAAATGCATGGCAATGTCTAGGCCAGGCTAAAAGGAATATTTTATGATATAGGTCTTCCTCTGCAGAAGTAAATACTTATACAAAAATTTTGATAAAATATTCCTCACCAAACATTTTAATCAAGACCATGATAAGTTCAACAACGAGATCAATCACCATCATGATCATCACAGCTCAAATTCACCCACTGATGGGTAAAGACCTCTCTTTTCTGTCTTAATTTCCACGTTCCTGTGCCAGCCTCTTCCAGATTTTTCCCTCAATGGCCTATGTCGTCTGCCCATCTCGCCACCAGACGAAACACATTTCTGTTCCCCGTTCACGAGATAAATACAGAATAAAACTTATAAACACGCTTAGAATCGATTCTCATACCATAGTCCCGTTGGCGTTTAGCCAGTCGGCGACAACGGCCACAGAATGGTTCTCCGGGAAGGCGTCGTGGTGTATCCTCAGGAGCCGGCCTGGTTTCCGCACCTCGGGGAAGTTGGGGTTCGGCACCAACATCTTCAGGAAGATCAGCACCCCCAGAGAGTACAGTGGGACCAGCACCTCCTAGGAATTTTGAAGATGTTGAAATTGTTAAAACCGATCTTGTTACTGGTATCGAAGGATATGTCTTAAGTTCCCTTCTTCTACGAGTATTGCAAGAAAACCCTTGGAATACTATGTATTTTGCCACTTTTTTTTAATGTAAAATGTCAAGTAAAATGTCCACTCGTACTGAAAAACAGTTTTCCTATTGATGTAGATGAAGTGAAAAAATGAAAGAACTTAAGATACATTATTAAAGTTATCAAATTCATATAAAAAGAAACCCATAGTTTTATTTTCAGATTCACTAACTTTTTATTCATTAACTAAAGTACTAACATAGGTTTTAGGAATATTGTTACTAACCCAATGGATCTTAGTTGTCTAAATAAATAAATGATTATTATTATTATTAATAACGCTTTCTACATATTAGATTTAAAGTATTGTGACTTCATTATCTGGTCTCGGCCTAATAGTTTTGCTACTGAAAAATAAACGGAGATGAAATATACTAATGAAAGTGTAAGTTATTTTAGCGGCAGAATTTTTTGAATTGCGGTTGCTAAAAAAATGCCACTTTATTTAATGTAAGATGGACAAGCATACATGTTAAAATGACTATTTTACTGAAAAAAAAATAGTATAATAAATAAATTGAATAAGTACTTAAATAGAATAAATTCAAAACATAAATGTACCCCACTAGTGCTACCTCTGTGGCTCTGGCAAATCTTTTTAAATCTTCAGAGGAAATAGGCTAATTTCGGAAGTTGGAACAGACGGATTTTTTTTGAGCTACAGTAACTAAAAGTTAAGTTCAAATACCGCTAGGTGTTTGAACTTAACTTTTAGTTATTTTCTTGGGTTTATAGTACTGCATTTTATCGACTTATGTGAGAAAAAATTAGATGCATATTCGTTATTATGTTGCTGTCGTCTTCCAGTCCAACCGGACTCTAATAATAGAGATCTTTACTGACTTCCGTGTAACGCGTCAAAGATTTGAGTAGGGGTTGGTGACGTCACTGACCGCTAAAAATGTATTGGCAATCTAAATGACGGGCTTATTAGTTTTTTTTTTGTTAACTACCCTATTAATATTCTGTCAAATATCTTAAATAGATTTTTAACTTTATAGAGAAACCACTAGGTTCAAGGTTGACAGGTTCGGGTAGCTTGATATGCTGTCGTCTGTACATAGAGCGAGTAGAAGGAATACCTATTTGACTTCTACAATTCAGTAATACGCACCATCCTTGATCGTATCAAGAATACCGTGTGCGTCCATACGCACACAGTATTCTTGATACTACTACTTGGTTGGCTATTACTTGGTTTCTCGATAACCTGGTTATTGCACAACCCATGTTGTGCAATAACCAGGTTATCGAGAAACCAAGTAATAAGTCCACTTACCGCAAGAGTCTTCCTGGTATCCCGTTTCTTGAGGAGGAGGTTCCTGACGACGGTGGCCCACAGCTGCGGCCAGAACTTAGCCGGGCGGCGGGTCCCCATCGCGCCGCGCAGCCTGCTACCTATAGCCACGCAGTCTTGATCGCTCACCTCCTTCTCTCCGCATTTCCTGAAGAAGAGAGAATCCGGTTAATTATTAATTAACACGGCACCACTCGTCAGCGCGGTCGAGCATGAGATCTCAGATCGCACATGCTAGTATGAAACAGGGATGTTTTGTAAATTATGAAATTTCGGATCTGGATACGGATATATAAATATTGTTACAACGGTTTTGGATACGAATACCGCTATGATTTTTTTTTGGATAAAGTGACAAGTGACGACTCGGCCGGAACATCACAGTTTTACCTACTCATTAAAACATTTATCCCTAAAACTAAAATCCAAAACCTCCAAAACCCCGCCAATTACTTGTAAAAATAATAATTTAGACTCCGCCTTTAACCAAAACATTTAAATCGGTTACTGATGCGGATATTTAATTATTTCGGATATCCGATAGTTTCGTTTACGGTTACAGAGCTCTCATCCCTGGACTATGACATACGTTAATGTCTAACAACACCGCTATATCGCACGGGCGAGTTGGATAGTGCAACGAGGGCCATTATCGACGCGTCGATATTACCATTAGGTACTACGAATTGTAAAATATATGATCAGAAGGTTGAGTGTCCAGATATAAAGAACAGGCTATAAAGTGGACGGCATAGTTAGCGCAGTGGCTGAGCTATGCGACTGAGCCTGCGCTGCGTGGGCTCGATCTACGCACGGAACAATTATTTGTATGGCCTGTAACATAATTGTTTCGGGTCGGGGTGTTTGGTTTGTGTATTGTATGTGGGTTTAAATGTTTGTAAGCGCACCCACGATACAGGAAAAAATTACAGTGTGTGGCAACGTTTAAAAAAAAGATCTTCATCTCTCATTGAAAATTTCCTATTGGAATTCCGACAAAACGTGTGTTGTGTCTGTTGGGCTACTGCCCAGTTGTTGCTGAGTTCTAACTTCACTGGCGCGATATAGGCCTTCTTTGTCATAGATGGCACTGTAGTACTCTTTTTGGAGTACAACACTATATGTCGCGGCTTGACCACTAAGGCTGTTTGCGAAGAGATAAGAAGTAAACGATTCAACGAAAGAAAACATTTGCGACTAGCGGTATTATATGTATAACAGTAAAGTATTGTCTAGGAAGTGTTGTGTAGCTAGCTATTTGAACAATGCTTGAACTGTGATTGTCTGTATTGTAGCAAACATAATCAAATTGACAAAAAGAACGCGAGCAACTGAAAATCTAATTTCTCTGAAAAAAGGTATCTGCGAGATAAATACATTCAACAACATTACTACAACCGTCAAACAGTATTCCGCAGACTCAACACGTAGCTGGTCGGTGGATCCTCTGGTTTCAATGCAGAATGAGGAAATTTACCCATGTCCTGCATGCGTATTTTTGCAAAATGTAGGATGAAAAAAACCTTAAGTAGGTTCCTGGTTGAGCGAAATAAAACTATAGCTGGCGCACGTTATCTTAATTGAAATCAGACTGTAATGCGCTACTGGCTGGCTTTATCACTCAGCCGGCAATAGCCGAATAATTAAAGGCAAATATTTGTTTAAGATGATAAACTACTGCCGCAGAACTGCTCAGTTTGTTGACTTGTTGAAATAACTACAATTATTAACATCTGATGTTACTAGACGTAATTAATTAGAGAATAAATAAAATCTAACCGAATTTTGAATAAAATAAAAAAAAACTTGATAAACGGACACTTGCTTTAATATATTTTTTTTTTCGTGTATAAAAATACATAGGTACACCAGGAATACACCAGGGGGTCTAAAATGGCCACTTTAGCAGATTATGATTTAGGTATGGTCTATTTTCCTAAATGTTCACAGACGCATTACTATTATGATAGATCTAACTTACGATTTTTAACGCAATTCATATTATGATCTGCTAAAGTGGCAATTTTAGACCCCCTGGTTGTATGAACGTGGACATAAGGTGTAGGTGGCAAAAGCAGTATGTAAGCATCGTAACAGGTCCGTGGCGACGTTTGTGTTCCACGTGCCACCAGGGTTTGTGCACGTGCCACGTGCCATCGGCGCTGCGGGTTGTTCGAAATAGATACCGCGGCCTCGACACAAAGGGCTAAAAAGGAACATGAGTGGTTTTTAGTCAGTGGAAATCAGACTCCCTTTCGCTCTGCCCAGAGCGGGAGAGGTTTTTTGATGATTTCCCACCCTTAAAAAAAATAGTCGACACCTACCGGGGCCACGGGTTGTTCGAAAGAGATACCGCGGCCCTGGACACGGTGGGCTAAGACTGAACATGGTTGGTTTTTAGTGAGTAGAAGTCTGACACTCCCTTCCACTCCGGCCAGAGGGAGGAGTTATTTGATGGTTTCTGTCTTACCCCAAGAGAAAGGTGTGAGTTAAGGTATGTATTTATGTTTTCATACAGGTAATTATCTATTTGCTTCTGATATATGAAAAGCTTGACAGACTGAACTCAACTGACTGTTCTTATTCATTTTATTATCTTTTTTACATGACATATATACAACCAATACCTCTTTCCCGAGGGGTCGGCAAGAGCAACAAAACGCCACCCGGCAGCGAACCTTACGACTCCGCGGCTGCTAATGATAAATTCCTGATGGAAAAACCCAATAACCCGAGTTTCCCGACCCGGAAATCAAACCTATGCTTGGTTTTAATATTATTCCGAGCATTATTCCTAATTAAAGTTTATGTTACGCAATACTACTAGGTACTAAAATCTATTTGTGTCTTTCAACCATTTCCATTTCTCAGAATGTAGGTACGAGTAAGCACGACAGTGACCAAAAGATTAAAGTCTATTTAACAATTAACCACCGCTGTCAGAATAAGATGGTCAGTGGAAGTACATAATGACCAAACACATGACAGAATTGGAGTAAAAACTACAAATAAATTGGCAACATTTTTAGAATGGTTTTGATGCCAGCTGTTTAAAAAAAAAACGCGACAAGTGATGTGTTGACCGTGTCGTCATTTACAAAACAGCTGTTCGTCTATTTCAAGACTCAGGCTAATGACACGTTTGCTGACGTAGACGGAGACATACGGACTGACTGTGAGTAAAGACTATTGGGATGTCGTTCTAACGAATGGAGAGAAATATGCGACTGTAAAATACAGGGTATCGATGGATCCTAAACGAAGCCGCTCTCCCTGTCCATGTCATTGCGATATTTTTTTAGTTCTTGACCGCACGGTCTGGGAAACCTCAGTTACGAAGATATTTGAGGTTAGAGTTCCAACTTTTTCCCAAGTATTTTTAATAATTACCTACTTGACACGTTTTCTACTTAATCAATGCATTAATTTAGCAAAATGTGTTGTGTATATGCGTTACACTAAGTTTTAACGTAATATTTCACCCCATAAGGCGTTGGGCCCGTGGCTGCTGGTTTTTGTTGTTCAAAAGAGATACCGCGGTCCAGACACAAAGGGCTAAGAAAGAAGATGGGTGGCAATGGGCGGTTTTTAGTCAGTAGAATTCTAACACTCCCTTCCGCTTCGCCCAGAGCGAGAGGAGTCATTTGATGATTTCACACCCTCCCAAAAATAAAAAAGGGTCTAGAATATTTTTATGGATTACACCTTGTAGGGTCATAATGTAGATTTAGTATATCATCTCCATTCTAATTCTTACTCTATGATCTAGCCTATTTTGGATTATAACATAATTGAGCAAAATAATATTTTAATTGCTAAATCTAAATAGTCGCAATACGCTAAAAACATACATGAAACCATTCAATAAAGTTTAGGTTTGTGTGAATTCGAGTGAAAAACTTTAAGGGAATAACACGAGCGAATAAAAAAAACTAAGCGACTGCTGATGAGATACTGTTGTAATAACTTGAGCGGTATGAATTTGAGTGAGCGAAAAAATAACTAAACTAACGACGAATATTGATAAATACTAAAATCCAGAACGAGCTTACAAAAAGTGACTTGTAATTAATCCATTTCAGATATTAAAATTACTAAGTGAGCGACTAGAAATACAGAAAGGGCAACTAACGTAGTTTTACATAACGATATTTACATAATTTCAATTCAAAATTCCTTGTGTTTTATTATCACTCACACAAACAGCCCGGTTAGGCAAGTGGGTGAACTGAGATCCGACACATACCCTGCGAACCCGCTACTAGGAAAACTTGGATGCAAGAGCGAGGGAAGCGAGCTCGGGACTTGGGGCACCCCGACTCGGACAAGTTAGGTTAGAAGGGGATCGGAGCGAAGTGAGCGAATAGACCCCGCCATCCCCTTCGTGGTTTTTTTTAAACCACCCAGAAATAGAAGCCCCGGGACGCGGGGCTCCGTCGACTGGGCCTAGTGAAGTTCAGTGGTTTTTCTATTCGAAACCTTCGAATGCCACTCAGTGTAAATAAATCATTTGTTAAATATTGAAAAAAAATGCAGGACGTACCGTTGACACTCAAACAAATATTACGTCGTTCTAATACAAAGCTTAGTTAAAAGCTACCTAGCTAGCTTTAGTTTAAAGCTACTCATTTTGTATTTTAAGTAACTAAAAATTTTGTTTGTTAGTTGCTGTTTTGTGGATTTCTCGTCGCTCGCAGTCAGTCGCTCACTTAGTAATTATACGACCCAAAATAATTATTTTTGTCACACAATACTTTAATTTACCACTCATATAAATACTACCCAAAACTTTACTGCAAACGACTTTGAAATTATGGACTCTTTTGCTATCCTAAGCTAGACCACCGTTTAACGCTTGCGTGTCGACGCATAAATGAACATTTTTCAATCTCTTTTCAGTGTTCATAACTTTTAACCTATAGCGCTGGAAAATAGAAAATACAGCTTATATTTTATACGTTATGGCTTAGGTTTCCCTTTCCCAGTACGAGGCTAAACGTAGAGCAGTTAAGTTAATTGTTTTATGGTGTTAATAATTCATTTTATAAGCCGTTATTTCGTACATAATTCAAGCTTACAAACGGGAATATTAGAAGGAATATTGTTTAATCCCTCGGCTTTCCCTACCCAGAATCCTTTGAGACTACAGAGCATTACTTACTTATAATTTTGTGTGGTGGTTTGAGGGCTGTGAATATTTTAAAACACACCCGAGATATTTTACCTGAGAAAAATCTTTTTCTTTTACCGCAATATTTTTTGCGTGAAGTTACTTAGTTCGATGTAGGTACGACGACCAATCAGGTATAAAAAATAAATAAAAAGTGAGCCATGTTCATTATCATCTTCCTGCACTTATACCAAGTTATTTGGGGTCGGCGCAACACGTTTTTTCTTCCATTCTGCCTTGTCAGTCGTCACGCTATCATTTATTGTTCTTATTTCTTTCATTTCATTCCTCACACAGTCCTTCCATCTTCTCTTTGGTCTTCCTCTTCCTCTCAATCCATCCACATTTATATTCATCACTATTTTAGTCACATGCAATAATAATTCATCCCTCCTCATCACAATACCCATACCACGACAGTCGATTCCATTTTATTAACTTTTCTGTAAGTAATTGGAGCAAGTTTTAAACGTCCTCTAATATACTCGTTCCTTACTGTATCACCTCAACATTCCAGTGAACCATGTTAACAGAATGCTTGGTTTACGGATTCGAGAAAGGTCCGATTACACCTTGTGTTAATGTTGACACTAACATCTTTTTACACAACGAAAGTCGGAAAAAACGAGATACAACCATATTCGATATGGTAATAAAAACAATTTGTTTATTTTTTCCTGTGTTCAAATTTCAACGGAAATGGCAGTCGATGGCAGGGTAGGGCCGCTAGCGAAACGGAGGGGTGTGCTTTGGCGCCCGGAAGTCGCTGCATATTGTATTGCAAGGGGTTCTTGTAGGGGCTGTTGCCATGCATTACCCCTGAGATATATTGATTAGTTAGTTTGTTCTAATTAGACATAAATTGGTGGCACACGTATTGGCGAGTAAATCATGAATCTGTTGGTATTACAAAACATCGCGCTTGTAATATCTGAAGGGTTAGGTTATAGTGCACCTGCATTTCGCCCGTTATGTTTAAGGGATTTGTGGTTGTATACATTATATGACCCTATTGCTACCAACCGAGCACAAAAGAACGGTGTCAGTATCCAATTCACTTTGATAACATCCAAAATTCACAACCAATCACTACAGACTTCAGCCTCGAATTCAAAAGCCCGATTCAATGCCAATGCCTAGGTAAAAGTAATTGGAATCAGCCCTAAGTGTCGACTGATAGGAACTGTTAAAAATTCAATACCCAAGGCGCGGTTCCGGCCAGCTTTTATTTTGTTCTCAGCCAAGCTATTATAAACTTTAATAGCAACGTTGAGCCTCTGTTTGAAGTAAGTGTAGACAGAAACAGTTGTTGGTTGCTATGACATTGTAAGGATGCTTTTTTTGTTATGATAGATAACACAGTAGGAGACCGTATAGAAGTTTCTCTTTTCTAAGGACTTTTCAGGGAGTGATGTTGATTTTTAAAGTTGCATAATAGCCTCTACATACATACATAAACTCACACCTTTCCTCCCATGGGGGTAGGCAGAAACCACAGAACGCCTGCTACAATCCTTACATACTTACTCCTTTTGCCTCATCCACATTCATACATCCGGTCATACACGCACGCCGTTTGGCGTGTTTACATAACCTTTGCAATAATACTAAGAAAATACTATTTCTGTTATCGACACAAAACTGAAAGTGGGTTTTCTTTTGTATCATACCGAAAAAATCTACGCCATGATTTGGGCTACAGTCTTTAGAGCATGCCATATTTAATCGTTATCTACCATGCCTCACCCAGAAATAGTAAAAGCTTATTTTCGTTCTAATTAACGACGATACAAATGAGTTTGACCGATATCCAGCGGAATCAAAGGCTCCCTCCGTTTTAGGGGGCTTACACGACGCACCCTGCTTGCCTTTCTTAATGGGAATTAAAATGACATGCCATGACCTGGTAAACCCCGGGTTCCTATGCCCATGTTTTAAGGCAGTATAAATCTATACAAAATATAATTGAAGTGTCTGTATGTAGGTAACAGCTTTTTACTAAATGCATTACAAAGTTTCTATATTCGGTAGGTACTTATAACTAAACAAAAAAATCACTTTTGAAGTTTTGTTTGTCAGTCTGTTAAAAAGCGTTTGAAGCAGAAGTTTCCATTACCTACGTCGTACGTTTTGTAACAAAGTACCGGGACTTTGGTCAGTGAATTGGGATTGACAGTACTGTAAGTCTAAATTGCTTACTAGTTGATTTTTATCGAAAAACCCTCACACCTCTACACTCATATCTATGTACTTATATAAGCGCTACACGAAATAACGTACGAATATAGAAACATCCCTTTAATTCGCCTTTATGGACTGAGCAATTACCTTTAATTTTACTTCTCTTCAAATTTTAATTAGATGCGTGGACAAACTAGGATCATTTATGGGAGATGAGCATTAGTGGTCAAGAGATGTGATAGTGAGTACTGAAAAGACGGCTTATCATAATGTAGATCAGATGCGGAAAAAAAAGATGGCCTGCTGTACCGACATCAAATTAAATAGGATAAGTGATGAATTTGTGGACAAGAGAAAGTATAGAGTACTAGCTTGCGTTCGCCCGCCTGGAGTTCGATAATAGTCCCACGGGATCATACTTACAACAGGGATAAGAAGTATTATATGTGTTAATCCAGGCTATAAACTATCTGTGTTCTAAATTTCCGTTCAGTAGTTTTTGCGTGAAAGAGTAACAAACATCCATCGATCCATCCATACAGCCTTACAAACTTTCGCATTTATAATATTAGTAGGAAGTTAGAGTAGAGATAGACCAAAATAACGATGAATGAACTGTGTGTTATTACACACAGTTATGGCAAGAAAAGCCAAGAAGGAGGAAAGAAAGAAAAAGTATTTATTGGTTTCACACAGGACAGAACAAATTGACAAAACAACAAAAAATAAAAAGCTTAAAACATAAGAGAAACACTTAAAATTAGTACTTAGTTTAAATTAAAATTAGTCCCCGTACGAAGCCAAAAGGCCACCATCTCAGCATCAAAAAGAAGATGACGATTTATATAACAAGACATGCTGCGACGACCCCAAATAAACTGGATGAAGATGATGATGAAGAAGCGATGGACGATGATGAAAGACGCAACAAAATACACATTTACGATGGAAGTTAAACTTAGCACAGAATGTGCACAAGGTGAAACTATAATTGCATCCTGAGTGCTGACGAGTGACGATGTCGGCGTAATGTAATGCGTAAAATGTGTAGTGGGTAGCTTTCCGGCAATGGCTCTTAGAAAATAATAGAGTGAACATTTCAGGTTATCAATTTAGTTCTGTGACGTTGCGTATTTCGAGCAATATCGACTTAAAAAACACAAATTGTGATGTTGTGCCGACAATAGTATAGTTAATTGGAAAGTAACATATTATTTTTGCCGTGATGTATTAATTTGGCAAGAAACCCTTCACTCTGTTAATGTATGTAGGAAATTAACTATACGTATATAGGACCGTACAAGACGAAGTCTAGACGTCTGCCAAATAGATACCGAAGTAAAAGGGTTTATTTTTCTTCACCAAGGAATGGCACGCAGACGCAGTATAGTAGATACCTTAACATTTCTGGTAATAGGGGATCGGACTGGGTCAAAAAAATATGATTCTAATTAGGTAGTCCATCAGTTAGATTATCGAAAAATATTGGATACGTGTTTTTTGTTTTATGTAATTAATAAAAATTGACGAAGATAAGACGCGTCAAAGATCATGAGGTTGTGACGTCATTTATAGTTAAAAATGTACTAACTTGTGACGTTTTCGAGGGGTTCACGAGTTTTCGAAGCACTGTTTCGTCTTCATTTTTTGTTTATGTGAAAAAAGAAAATATATGTGTCGAATATTTTTTGGAAATCATCTGACGGACTAATTATTTTTTTTTTGGACTGATAGGTGGGCTATTTACGAATTAGTTCTGTCATCTTGTAAAGGGAAATAAACAATAAGGTCGAAATCATAACCAGAAAAGTTTATAAGTACTTAGACGCCCGTCAAAGTTTTCAATATTTTATGATTTATTTTCCAATAATCATCATGTGAATTCAACGTCTAAACATCTTTTATTTCATAACCTACAAATCACAATACCACACACCCGATCCTTGTAATAAATACGTCATCACCGTGGATACCAGGGTTACCACCAACCCAACCCGGATTTGACCGGACATATTCCACTTTTGGGACCACTGTCCGGAATTAGTTCGATCTTGATAAAAAAAATCTCTAAAGGATTTTCTTTATATAATAACTAGGTGATGCCCGCAATTTCACCCGCATGGTTATCCGTCAAATTATATACTATAACCTTCTCCAGAACTACTCTATCCGTTGGTGAAAACAGCATGAAAATCGGTGCTGTGTTTTTGAGTTTATCGACAACAAACAAACGCAGCGGAGGAATTTGTTCTATAATATGTATCGATTTATTCAAAATGGTGATGCTCGAGTTTATGCAACACTTTCGAGGTAACAGTATTTTTATCATTAACTAGCCGAAGACACGCGGTTTCACCCGCGTAGTTCCCGTTCCCGTGGGAATACAGGGATAAAAAGTAGCCAATGTCAACCAGGGATAGTGTAGCTTTCCAACGGTGAAAGAATTTTTTAAATCAGTCCAGTAGTTTCGGAGCCTATTCGTTACAAACAAACAAACAAATCTTTTCTCTTTATAATATTAGTGTAGATAATACCCTCTCCCTGCGAAAACTCCTTTCTCAAAACACAGGAACCTGAATTTATTATCACTCTTAAATCTATCCTATTCCTATCTGGATCTCCTCCTATTTTACGATGTCCATCTTTGTTCATAATATCTACAGGTAGACGGAATCCACGGCGCGGGTACAAAGGTTACCGATCTAAGTCTGGAATATGTCTAGAACGGGCTTCCTCGGAAACTATGCCAGATTGCGCACCGTTTACCCGGAACGAACTAATAAAACGACCACTATAATTGTATAGGTACCTGCGCTAGACTCGAGCCAGACTGTGTTGTATGTGGCAAATCTAGATGTTTATTGTATGGAGAGACTATTTTATATAAAGGTTGTAAAAGTACCCTAAACGCAAACGAAGGGCACTTGTTCTTCACTGCGATCATTTTATGGGACTAGACCATACCTGGGAACCCTCTAGTTACGGAGATATTGGAGGTCAAAGTTCCGAATATTTCACAAATACTAGTTTTTAAGATTATTAATTTATTTGAATTACCTCCATGACCCATTTACTATTCAAAACATCCATCTGCATAATATTTTGAGTGTGTTACACTGAAGTTACATTGCCCGACGATTTTTCAGGCCAAAGAAAAAATCATTGCCCAGCAATATTTCGACATTGTATTACACTCACATGTTTTCCCAGAAGTTTTGGAAAAAAGTACAGGATGCCACCTACTACGATCTACGATCTTGGTTTATGTTTTATATGAATTTAATCGAATTCAGTAAAGAAAAAAGTTATTAGATTGATGTTGTGTTTGTAATGTGACTGCAATATTGTGTATAACGTGTTATTTCTATTAAGAGTATGTGATACTCGAAATAAATCATAATAATAATTATTATTTACAAACACCTGTTGTGTCGTCCAAGTTACGATAAATGCACTAATAAGCATAACGTTCGCCTTTCTAGTTCGTCACGTCCACAACGTTTGCCTTTCTAGTTCGTCACGGCCACAACATTCGCCTTTCTAGTTCGTCACGTCCATGTTTACAATCACATAAAACATGTAAATATAATTATTTTATTTGCTATAATAATACAAATAACTCAAACGCTATCGAAAAGTGAGCCCCTGCCTATTTTCATTTAAAACAAGTTCCTTCACATGGTGTGACATCAAACTGACATAACATAACATCACGCTTGTCATTCCCGAAGGGTTAGGCAGAGGTGTACCAAATAGTTCGCCCACATTTCGTTAGTTGTAATAGGGGGCGAGCCAATAGGGTAGTTAACAAAAAAATCTAATAAGTCCGTTAGATAGATTTCCAAAAAATATTGAACACGTTTTTTTTTATTTTTTCACGTAAACAAACAATGAAGACGATACGATCGTCTTCATTGTGACGTCATTTTCTAAGTCATTAGTATGACATTCTATACCGTTGAGTGACGTCAAAACCCCCCACTCAAATCTTTGACGCGTTTTATCTTCGTCAATTTTTATTGATTTGATAAAACAAAAAATACGTATCCAATATTTTTCGATAATCTAAAAGACGGACTAATTAAAATTATATTAGTCAGTAAACATCCCTATTGACATCAACTGCGCTGAGAATTTCCTGATGTATAAATCCAATAAAACTGTTCGACCCCGGAATCTAACCCATGGCCTTATGCTCAGCAGTCGCGGTTACGACCACTAGGCCAACGAGACAATTATTCACAAATACCCAGATAAAGAATTAGTTCGCACCTAATCAACACTGTCGAGAAATACAATCAAATTAAATTATCTGAAAAGACGTACTTAAAAAAAATGCGTTTAGTCAGCGTCACAGTTTATCATCAGTCCACTTGAAATCGATAAACATTGACCATTTTATATATATATTGACATCACAAGACCTTGAAAAACCACGTGTCACCCGAAATACCACAACACGATTAATTACGAAAGTGCTTAGGTAAGTAATTTTCTATTTTCAACCCTTTTCAAATTATGAGTAGTATGTTACCTACTGAGCAGTGGTGGCCCAGTGGTGGCGGCCTCGACTTACGAACTGTGAGTCGTGGGTTCGAATCCAGTCAGGCGCATTACTTTGTGTAATTTATTTCAACACCACTGCTCTCAAAACGGTGAAGGAAAACATTGTGAGGAAACCGGCATGTCTTAGAACTAAAAAATTCGAATACATGTGACATCTACCAATCCGCACTGGGCACGCGTTGTGGATTATAGCCCATCCTTTTCCTAGAGAGGAGGCCTGAGTCCCTGCAGTGGGAACATTATAGGCAGATGATGATGATGATGTAACTGTACAATACCAGCTAGGTCATTATCATAAAAATAAACTAATTTAAAAATCAAAATGCTTTTATTTAAATTAAAAGAAGAATTAAATTACGTGTCTCCATCAAATTGTATACAGAGGGACACGGGACTTTGTGTCCCTCTAACCGTCGAGGAGTTCTCGATTGTGAGAAGACGATAATGGCTGCAGTATTAAGTCATAAAAAATGTGTTGTCACCAGAATCAAAGATGTGCTCAAAATGTTATCTCAATCGGTTTAGGGGAACAGGTTTGAAATACAGTTGCAAGATTTGACCAAAACATGCTAACTAACTTAGCTTTTATCAACTAACTTATTAATAACAAGGTAAGTTAATTTAAAGCTTTTAATGTAGAATAACACCACGTCTTTATTATTCAAAGTATAAGCCAGAAATGTGTCTAATAGAACAACCACATTTTGTCATTGATGTTTAAGGTAAAAGAGGACGAGCCTCTAGTAGTGTCAAGCGCGACTTGTAGGCATGAGCACGAGGTTTTTTTTTTTGGGTGTCGGAAATCATTAAATAACCCCTCCCGCTCTTGCGCAGAGCAAAAGGGAGTGTCCGACTTCTACTGACTAAAAACCACCCATGTTCCTTCTTAGCCCTTTATGTCGAGGCCGCGGTATCTCGTACAACAACCCGTAGCCCCGACGGTACAACAACCCGTAGCCCCGACGGTACAACAACCCGTAGCCCCGACGGTAGAACAACCCGCAGCACCGAAGGGAGCACGAGGTCCTGGGTTCGATTTCCATTCAGGGGTAAGAAGAGGATTTTTCCATCAGGATTTTTTCAGTATAGTATCCGGTTGATGGCAATAAGCTCGCTCCTATTACATGGGCATTAAACATAACCGGAACATGGGTGTATACGTCTAATGGGTACATCTCTGCCTAACCCTTCGGGGATTGCAGGTGAGTTGTTAAAAACTATCATGCAGGTTATTTGTCTAAAAGCATTCGATTGTATTGATCACCTACACTACCCACCTAGCAAAGGTTTCATCGTATCGCATCGACCGGTGACCGGTGAAACCCCAATAAGTTGAGAGCACTTCGCAATTCAAGTCCAATACGGTTCTCCTTCACAAAAGGTTGGGGATACATCTATCTGGCTTTGGCAGGCTATGTACAAATATTAGTGTATACCTAGATGTCCTAGCACGTAGGTGGCTTTAAATAGACCATTAACGACAGGTAAATAATATACCACTAAAATCCAAACTTGTAAAAAAAACCCAAGCCGCGCAATAGGGACTGAATGTATTAACTGACTTGGTATTACATAGATCTCACTACTTTTCAGGCTTCTAGTTTTATCCACAACGAAGTTATAGGAGGTCGAAAATGGCCTGAACTGGTTCGAGAAAAGAATGGTACGGCCGTGCCGCTTTATTGCTCGACTTGGGTACATCCCTAACTTTTATTTTATCTTTTAAATGTATTTTTTCAAAATCTGTTTAACAACCAAATATAAAAAGTCTGCTAAACTGCAAAACAGTTGGTCGGCAGTTATTCTCGTTTCACAATAATATGATAATAACAAATTTCGATTTTAATAACAAAATAATTAATAATAAAAAACAAAAGTTACAAGTTATGGAAAATTGCTATGGACACAATGACAGGAGGTAGTGTTTTTAAGAACCTTTTTAAGTCGGTATTTACATTTGACATGCGATATGCGAATATAACTAATAATAATATTCTAATTTATGGTACACCAAAATTGAGATACAAGTTTTGTATTTGGGTGGGTGTAAGAGTAGAGAAAGGCCAAAGAAAAGATTGGATAGACTATGTAAAGGTTGGTATGGCACGAAACGAGGTGTCCGATGGTACAGTTTATGAAGACATGCTGCCCCGACCCCCAAATGAATTGGGATAAAGATTAGTGAATGCGATGACCAAGCTAAGCGTTATATGTAGATATATGTATTATATCCATGTTTTCAGTACTATGGGAATAATCCACTAATACCACCGAAAACTGCTAAAATGTCAAGTAGTAGGTGCTGGGTTTTTCCAACAGCTCTGGTGAGCGCTTTGTCGGTATATCGTTTTCAGTGACCACTTGACATTTATGGTGGGCAATAAAGATTACGCATTTTATCAATCAATCAATACTGCGGACACAGAAATGAGCTTCCTCTGCACCATCCTAATATACATACATACTTACGATAGAGTGTACAAATCAAATAAAATTGAAATCTACTTGCCCTAACAAACTGGTTAGCGTTGTTACGTGTGGAACGTTACAGACCTGCAGGGCTATTGGGCAAGTATCTTTTAAATGACAGTGGCTATCCTATAGTGCCTATCAATTACTGTCAAATGGTTCCATTTTGTACTAAACCATAACCAATTTGACAGTTAATTCATAGACAATATGAAAGCCACTGTCATTTAAAAGATACGCAATAGCTCTGCTGGTAACTATGCCAATTAGGTTTGGATAGTCACTTCTTCCTCATTTAGTGGGGTGGTCCTAGCTTGGTGTCCGATGTGACAGGTCAATATGCGTTTTGATGTAGCCCGTGGGCCTCTGACTTGAGATGCCGTCGTATCTCTCAGGCATACTGGTTGGATTTACTAGTTATAATTGGGTAGTGTCCTAACATAAAAAAAATATGATTCTGTTTGGTCTGTCAGTAAGATTATCGAAAAATATTGGATACGTTTTTTTTGTCAAATTAACAAAAAATTACGACAAACATGAACGCGTCAAACATGAGTGGGGCTTGTGACGTCCGTTCCGATATTTTTTTTCCAGAAATATGACATCACACGAGTTTTCAAAGCACTGTATCGGCATAAAGTTGAGCTGATTGAGTGGGAGGAGTCATTTGATGATTTCCCAACCTACAATAAAAAAGGCCTTTGATTTGACAGTCCGACGGTCACACTACTCAGATATCATTGCTGATCACTGAAACATAAGGTTTCACTGTTTTTCTACGATATTTAGTGCCTCTCAATATTTCTCAGTATACCATATCTACCCTATCTTTCAGATTAGCCCTGTCCGTGACCTGCTGATCAGTAATTTGGTATAAATGTCGTATGACGCAGCGCCGTATGGTTATATAGCATTTCTATGGTTCCATTAAGGCGCGCCCACTGCACCCTGCGGTCAAGGCTATCGAAACGCCATCAGCCATGCTTGGATCAGCCACATTTCAAATTGTAATTAGCTGTTATTACCTAATGCAGTTAACCTGTTTGTGGGAGATTGACCAAAGATTGCCACACAGGGAGCAGTGGAAATCTATGGAGGAGATCTTTGTCCAGTAGTGGGACAATGCAGACTAAATATTACCAGGACCTTAATTTCAACTGATGATTTATGTATTATATGAAAATCTCCTGAATTTTGACGAGGATGCAATACTGCACCATAAGCTTATCATGTCTTGGAAACATTAATATGATAGGCACAGGCGGTAGCACATCAAGTTACTACAATCTGTCAAACTCAAGAGATTTTCAACTTATCATTAAAGCATTAGGATCAAGGTTGATTGGAGAAATTTGATAGTTTCGGAAAGCTTTCATATTCAACTAACCACCTATTGTATTGAGACTCGGGTTTGCACGGAAGCAAATTAATAGCTAATATGACAACAGCCTGGCAGATTCTGACGAAGGTACACTGTACACAACAAAACAAAGTACAGAAGATATTCATGAACCTTTTTCAAGATATTAACTAAATGATGATCCAAGAAGTTCATACATTGGAAACAACTTAGTTTATTACCTTTAACTTATGCTTCAAACAAATTGGTAAAAAGGTATGAAAATGATATTAATTTTTTTTACAGAACATATGCTTTAAAAAAATTATGATAAAATATAAATACCACATCAACCATCGCGCGGTTAACTACGATATGGCAGAAACGGCTATTAGGTGACACAACAGTCTTAATCAGTACTTAACTAGGTTTGGTACAGTTAATTATAGCATAGGTACTAAACGTCCTACATTAAATATTCGTACCACAATCTAGAAAGTATTTCTTGAGAACCTCTAAGCAATTCTTCACATTTATTTGTTTTGCAGATTTCTAACAGTAACTGCCGCACTCAGAGAGTTTTAATGATTACCTACCTACTTAGGCCGTCACTTAGTAAAGATTTGACGTACTTTTGTATGACAAAACTGTCAAAACCTTTACTAAGTGATGGCTTAAGTAATGATTAAAGCTCTCTGAGTGCGGCAGTAAGTCATTCATAATTAATTTAATGCAACGCAAGCATGTTAAAATAATAGTTTCAAGTTAAAGTTTTTTTTAAGCAAATTAACCTACCTTTTAAAAGGTATCAGACAATAATTCATAAACCGTCTAGTTTAGTCCCATCGGCGTTGTGGGTGTATATTATGTGATAAATGAAAGCAATATATTAATACAATTAAGCTATCGATTTCAGCTTTAGCCATAACAGCGATCATTAACGTCGGTTGAGGGCTTTCAAACGCTAATGTAATTAGACGGAATATAACCAGGAGTTTATTATGAATGCAATGCAAAAGCTTAGTAACTAATTAAGCACTAGCGGACGTCACGCGGTTTCACCCGCGTAGTTACCGTGTACCGTACAGGGTTCATGTATGAAGCCTATAGACCTGTAAATGGTGATTTAATTTAGCTTCCCATCGGTGAAAGAATTTTTCAAATCGTTCCAGTAGACACACAAAAATACAAATCTTTCCTCTTTTTAATATTAGTTTAGATAGAACAGGTGGTTTCCCTGTTTGTGCATGACATTTCACAAATCAACCTAGGTGTAGGTGGTTGCCGTCTGCTTAACCGGGTATTCTGTGGGTGCCTTGAGTGTAGGGTCTCCAACCAGGGCATAAAAACTTTAAAAGAAAGTTTTTACATGCTAAGGGGTTACACTAACTAAGCAATACACCCCCCTTGTGGGGTACATGCCTCGTGTTAGGGCGTCGTTGAAGTAAGACAGCAATGGATGAATCTGTTCAAAATAGAATGGTTTAAAACGTTGTATTTTTATCTCTGCATATCAAGGTGAAGTTGGCAGGAAGAGTATGACTTCTACTAGCCAGCCAGCCAAGCTTGTGCCTACGACCAAAAATTTTAATTGTGCGTAAGTAACAATGAAATAATATGAATGATAAGTACTCGTATTTACCTATTATTTTCAGTTTTAAGAATAGTATAAGTGACCATGTCAGTTTAAAAACTTAATCACCCAGGTTTGTTTAATAACATCTCACAGATTTCCTAAATTAACCAATGAAACAATTTAAGTTATAAAAAGGTATCATAAGGTATTTCTGGACTTTAAATAAGGGCTAATATTAAGTAGCACAATTGCTATTTAATATTAATTTTATTTGAGACCTACCTTGGGCGCCAATAATGGTTTATTTACCAAATGAAAACTTACATTGTTCGCTAACTTCAACGTTTCTATGGCACTGTGTCTATGAAAATAAATGTTGATGTTAATCAAACAGTTTGTGAAGTAGGTATCATACTTACGTCATGAAACCTTACTGTAGGCAATTAGCAAAGTATTATCAATAACGTCAAACGTTACATAAAGTCAAATTTAAAAAAAAACCGAGTCTATTCAAAGCCAAAGAATCTGTAAAAGTTATATTTTAAATGAATTTTGAACAAAATCCTTCAGACCATTCCTCGTTGAGTCGTTTACAGGGATCAAATTAGTATGGTCTAGCCGGTTTATTTTTTCTACTTCTAAAATAACTAACACAGAATAACAGTCATAAAATAACATTAACAAACATTAACAACCCAGCTCTAACGAAAATACAACATGTTTTTATAAAAGTTGGTTTGCGCAGTTCAAAATGAAATGAAATTAAATGAAATGGTCTATTTAGACAAAGTTAATTTAGCTTTTGTGAAAATGGATAGTTTGAAAAAATAGATTTCAAAGGGCTCCTTTATGTGCCAATTTAATAACTTCACTCGCATTTTAGTATTCTGAATAAAAAATTAATGCTCTTTAACTTAGGCCACAAAATGCTCTATATTTTCTAAAATATGAAAAATAAATTGGTTTTTAGGTAGCTAGACTATTTTATTTATTGAGGTACTTACTTACCTACCATTAAAACGGAGTCTTGCAATTTATTTAACAATCTCTCTACGTCTACAAGGTCTAAAGCTCAGGTTAGCTGGTTATGAATTTAATTTTAACGATGTTTCTAGAACGTTCAACCTTCAAATTTCAAATCTGCCTCTTTTAACAAAACCCATTAATCTTTGTGCACATCCTATCCAGAACTTTCGTTATCGCATAAATTTCAAACTTTCAAAGTCTTCAAGCATTTTCAATACAATTATCGAATCAGCAAAATAATTGAGTGGGGACTGGTACTTCCTCATAGTTACGCGTGTGCAGTTCATCTCCAAAGAAGCCATTTAAATAGATTGAAAAATATATTAACCACGCGTCCCACTCTAGCAACGTCATGAATGCCGTCAATTAGCGTTAAGCTAACCGCTGACGTATGCAACGAGATTCGCCTACTGATATTATCAACCGCGTTGCGTAGGTCGCCAAAAGCACCGTACTTAGCATTGGGTAAATTAAAATGGATGAACGTCACAATAGGGTACCTGGAAGTGACAGGTCCATTTCTGGAAATAAGTTTCCCGCTTCAAATGTAATGGAATTACGTGGGGCCCAAATAAATGTCATTTTTTATTATCCTTTCTCATCCGATAGTACGGTCAGCAGCTGAAGTAGCTTAACATATCGGAATTTTAGTAATTTGATGTTGAGGACTCTAGTTATTATTTTTAATGTTTCAGAAGTTTATTCTTTAAAATATTTCTTCCTGTTCAAGAAATTGTTGGTAACGAGTAATATCTAATAAGTTTTTATTAAAAAACCTGCTTTACAAATTTGGGTAGTGTTAATCTACTTCTGATGCTGACCGTACCTAGTCAGTGACAGAATTCGGCAGATATGTTTTATTTTCAACTACCCGATTATACTGATTACTGCGTTTTTACATTGTCGTGTATTTGATTTATTCACTAAAACTACTGAAGATTAAGGCCGCGGGTATCCACTGGGTGTGTGAAATACAGGATCAGTTGACGTGGCAAAGTTTATGGGAGACGTTTGTATGTCACTAGACAGCTTTTAGCTGATATAATAATAGTGAATGATCGTAACTAAGCAGTTATACTAACACATAAGCACAGCTGCTTATGTGTTAGTATTCTAAACAATATATTATTATAATAACTGTTTTCGAGTACAGGAGATAAGAAAGATATAAACACAAACTGCAATTATCCTACAGCAAGACAACATTAAACATACACAAAACATTATTCTCTATTGAACATATTATCAGACCAATCCCAATGTCACCGTCGCATTGTGCTTCATCGTGCCACATTGCTTTTAAAACCACGACATCTTCCTCCAATGCCGCCCCAAGTTTATTAGCCCCTGATTGTCAAGATAATGTCAAGGCAGGTCTATAAAGACGGTGATCAGTTAAAACAAGCATGGCGTTCACTTGGGGTACAAAATCGATAGCCTGAAAGGTCGCTGTGAGTCAGTGTGAGTCGCACGTTATATTTTGGAGTCAGTGTCCATTGTGATTCAGTAAGTCAACTTCGGTGTAACTTTGTGGTCCTACTGGTGAAACATTCATATGAACCAGGTTTGTATTCTCTGTTTCTCTTTTCCTCCTGCTAGCGTGTCTATGATCTCTTAGTTGAATCATCAGAAAGAAATTCGTTATAAAATATTTAAACAATCTCTCCTAACTTTGTTAAGCACATATTCTTATTAGACTGGAATTTAAGTCAAAAGTTGTTTTACTTATGAAGTAAATTCCAGTATATTAGGAAATTCTAATTTGCGATAAGATATATTGATTGACCTTTAAAACCGTATTATCATCATGAACTATTTCTACGTACAACAATGAATGACAGTCATGTTCAATATTTCTATCCGATCGTTGCCAAGCCCTCCAAAAACTAGTCTTTATTTTTTTAAATACCAGCTAAATTTGCAATTTGCTTAGTATCGCGACTTCAAAGCTCGATAAGCTTATCACTTTCATCTATTTCAGAACCTAGTTCAGTGCCTCCATTGGAATTGTTTTTCGTTAAAATACCTAATTGTTAGGAATGAACGTATTTTATTTGAAATATGCATTATATGCTTAGTGATATACGAGCTAATGTTTTTAAGGGCTACAATATTTTTATTTAATTACTCGTACGCATAGCTCCGTACGTGACATTCTTTTGTGAATAACTTTTCATTAATGCTATTGACCTGCAATAACGTAAAATGTGTTTCTACAAATATGAAGAAACATTCTAAGATTACAACACATTATAAACATTTTTTTTTTTTATATTTTTTATTATATTACACCATGCAGCCAAAAATAAAGCGTACAATAAAAAAAGCATAGTTCTTACTCATGATTTACCCATTAAAAAATCTCTTTTTTCACTGTATGCCTTCCACTGTGAACCTGTTTATCATGCGCCGAGCGTTACAGCTGATAACAATAAATCCAGCCAAGCGTAGCCCGCTTTGTAGTCAAAACGTTATTCCACCCCACTGTATTATTGTTTTATACTGCCACCGATAATTGTAAAATGAGGGTAGCTACAAACTTTTTGACGCATATTTTGAAAGTATACAGCTTGGCTGCCATATTGCATTCTCGTCAAATTCGAGGAGGTAATTATACTAATAATTCTCGACCCGAATCAATAATAATAATGGGTAGGTATTTTACTCGCGACGGGCGGCAGCCCGTTTGATTCTTGCCATAGAACCATGCTTTCACACACAACAAACAAATAATTATCAGATAATTTCTATCTCCTCGCTTATACCACGGCGCGGGGTAAATTTTTAACGTGAAAAACAGGGTGGCCACCCTGTTTTTCACACACACACACACGAATTATTGACTAGGTACCGTAATTTTAATTGATTATTTATATTTGTGCCAAAAGAAAATCTCCTGAATTTTTACGAGAATACATAAAACTGCACTTTGTGTAAAATGATAGAAGTATTCCACCATGATCTGTTTACGATGTTAGTACTAAAATAATTATTAGTTAGTACATTATGCCAAATTGGCAAAATAATTCAAAAGACAACGTTATGAGTTCTTTTTGGGTGTGGTATTAGGCGGCAGTGTTAAAAATGAGTCATTTTGATTCAGTCGGATCGAAAACGTCACAGAAAGTGTACAGACGCTAGGACATCAAACTACTACAATCTGTCAAATGTATTAATATTCTGTTTTTCACCTTTATCGCTGAAGTATTAGGTTCAAGGTTCCTTGTAGCTGTTTAGACAGTAAAGATATTTTAATTCAAATAAATACAAGTTAACCCTATCGTAAGAATTGACTAAAAAAAGTGTGAATCGTTAAGAAACCAGTAATTTTCTATTATGCTAAGCCGCTTTGTAATAATAAATGCCAAGGTCCTCTTTTATATGAGCAAGTAGGACCCTCCCCTTCGAGAGGGGACATTTTCGAGGGACAATGGCTGCGCAGAATTTTGAAGGATACTTGATATTAAGCACAGATAGAGAGCAAAGTAGCTTGAACGGTGTTTGTTAAACTGGACTGGTTATTATTTAAGAAAAATAACGGGTTTTGTGGGAATTGTAAAGCGCTTAATAGGCTTTTGTGGTTCATAGTTGTTTATTGCAATTTGGCAAAAATAGTGCAAATAATGAAGGTGAAGTTAAGTTGTTTGTTTGACACAATGACTCACTAAGTAATGGATCTATTCTATTTATTATTCCCATTTATAAGCGAGCTGATTAAATGCTTAGTTTGCATTACAATGGACGGTTAATAAAGTGACATGACTCCCAAAGACTTGATATCTGCATTCCCACTATATGGGAAAATAATTCAAATGAAGATACGGAATCAGGATACGGGTTTGTTGAAAAAAAATATTGAATCACTTTAAAGCGTATTTTTCCGCTTAAAAATAATTATTACCTCAGTAAATCCCTAACAAACCATCAAACATAACTTAGCACTTTGTAATAACAAAACACCAAACTCGGTGGCTTACCTCTCAACCTCCTTCCAAGCCAAACTTTCCCAAAACATGCCAGTGTCATAATTACTAAACTAATTAACGAGAATGTTCGCGAAACTTACAAGTTAATTGACATTTAGATGAGTGACGTTACGTCTGAAGCCGTGAGTGAGGGTCGGAAAACACCGAAGTAGGGTAGTGGGTATTGAGTCGAATTTAGCCCGTTCGGTCCGGCTGTTAAGCGAAGTAATGATGGTCATAAAGATTGCGGGCTGTACCTACTGATTGCTGAATAATTTCAGCAATCTGGACATTTATCGGTAAAAAATCGATAATTACAATCGCATTGATTTTGCTGGAGAGTTATTCGGTTGATTTTTTTAACGATGAATAGGTTCTGTAATTATTGTTAAACACGATTACAATATCAGCCTTATAATTGAAGGCCAGCAAATATACCACTGCATGTGGTACGCTTAGTAACTATTACTGCACATGAAATTAAAATAAATCAAATTAGATAATTTCATTTTCATTACTCATACTCTAAAAGTATGTCATAACATGCCTGCAGAGCGGGTTGAAAGTACTTCTTTTCAGCCCTAGGGATAATCGCTTTGAACTGACAGCTGTCAAATTAAAAAAAAACTAGGTCTGTTTTCACAATTTTATTGAAACATGTTCCAACTTTTTCTACAGACACTAAATTACTGTGCGATTTAAAATTAAAATAACATAAAGTTAACTTAAGAATATAGTTATAATCTGACTTTAATATAATTTAATTTAAACTATTTCTCTAAAATAACATAGATTTCGGCAAAATCTTTGCCATGTTTTTTCATTGATGAACATGAAATAATAATACCGCATGTATAGCTGGACGACCAGAGGACAAAAAAAAAACAAAATGAGCGGGAAAGCAACAATCCGATCAACACCCATTTTTTCTTCAGCTAATAATTTATGTTCGTATTTTTACTTTTTTCGTATTCGATATTCGTAATAAAAAGCACAGTGTTTACCTCGGGTAAATAACTTATTTAGTCCCTCGAGCTATTCTGGCCAAACCTCGTCTCGGGACTAAATAAGTAACTTTCGCCCCTTGGATAACAATGTACTATTCCAACAAAAAGTAAATAAATTTAGTAATAACCCACTCTGGGCGCCATTTGCCTTTTTCGGCTCTCCAGTTGGTACAAACCAACTATCAGTTTATGATACACTTTATACCATTCAATTAGAAGCTTATTTTTTCCATTTTACCGACGAAACCGAAAACTAATAACACGCTGTTCCCTGTCGGGCGCCAAATTATATAACCAGGTCCCACGGTGGGCGCCAATAAGAAAATGCTTCCTTGTTCTCGGTTCTCCTATGAGTTACAACCGTGAATATCCTTGAAATCGTCATAAAAGGCTTTGTTCCGAGCGCTGAGCGTTCATAATTCATTTACAAGGCAAACTTTTCTTTTAAGCGCTCTCAGACATATTGGCGTCGAACGAAACTCGTGCATGAAGTATGTAGGTCCGTTTGCCTTGGCATGTGTCCCGATTCAGTAACCCAGTACAGTTTTTTTTTATTTCTATGTAAGGCGTGGATGAAATCTTTATACTAATATTTGTGTCAATGACGTTTATGAATTTATTTTCAATCCAATTGGACTAATTTTCAGTCTTGGATAATAAATTTGTGTTAATCGTGATTACTTCCGCAATTCGCTTCTACTAATTATTCAAAAGTGCCTGTAACTGGCCTACTTGAAATAAATATGTGCACAAGCACTGCAAATAAAAATATATAGTTTTGGTTCTTGATCATTCGAGCCGACATAAGTTAAGGATACAGAAGGACGTTAGAATTCAAAAACAATTGTACAGGGTTTATAGGAACATTCATCATTTAATATTCTTATTTACTCTATTACCCTAATAAAGTAAGCTATTTTAAACCAGCTTTTCCCCGATATCGTATTCAGTTATCCCACTTGTAATCATCAGACCTTGCTTCAACCTTTACGAAATACTTTCATCCTTGAGACGCGACATTAAAACAATGCTGGAAGTCATTATCCCAGCTTATTTTCATTTGTCGACTGCCACAAGCCACCCGTTAGTCACTCACGGTCAACTAGGAACCATTATAAATAGCTCCCTCCGAACTAAAATATACTGGTATTGTTACTGAAATAAACTTATTTATAAATATAGATTCTCGTATACCTAAACACGCTAAATACGAGTATGTTTATTTGCAGGAAAACCTGTTTTTTCCCTTATTTTACTTGTTATTCTTTCGCTCATTTTGGTAAAGTTAGTCGCAAATGGACTAAAAAATTAATTCCAAGACACGCACAATGGTCCACTTCAAGGACTAAGTGCAGAAACCTAAACCCCATAGAAGAACTTAATTCCAATATTTTTTTGTAATTTTAAGTATCTGTCATTCTTTTAACAATAGTATAAAATGGTAAGGTGAGAATTAATTGATAACAATCCTATTCCTGAACAATAATCAAAGTGAACGTTTTATCCATTGGTTGTAACAAACTGAAATAACATTGTATTAGATAATTGAGACGAATCTAACGACGTATATTTTATTCAAATCAAATTCATCCGTTTAGGAGCTATGAGGGAACAAAGAAACGGACATACTTATAATACATAAAACGCCAGACACATAACCCTCCTTTTGAAAAAAATATTGGATACGTACTTTTTGTTTCATAAAATCAATAAAAATTTACGAATATAAAACGCGTCAAAGAATTGAGTGGGGGTTGGTGACGTCACTGGCCGCTAAAAAATGTCATACTAATGTTTTAGAGTAGGTATGACACGAGTTTTCAAATCGTCTTCATTGTTTGTTTCGGTGAAAAAAGAAAAAATACGTGTCCAATATTTTTTGGTAATCTATATGACTAATCTAGGACTAATTTGATTTATTTTGTTAACTAGCCTATTATGGCGGCCGGGACCAACAGCTTACGAGCCAAACGAGCCCCAGTCACTATTATTATAAAGTCACGAGCTCCACTCGATCAACAATAACAACAAGAGATGTAAAATCTCATTTCACACGCGCGTATCTCTGCTATTAGTTACTACTCAATACGTATAGAATCTGCTCACGACCTACGTACGGTACCTAATCGTTATAATGAGCTGTTCTTAAGTGACAAGTCTTAAACAGACGCGAAATAATGAGCCTCTTATCCAATGCTTTTAGAACATCAACCATAATATTATCTAAAAGCATAGGCAGCAATAGAAACGATGTGGTATTTGATTTTATAACAAGCCATGTCGAAAGGTGGGTTTTTGGGGGACTGTCTCTTGTTGACATAAAAAAGTGCTGATTATCAGCCTAAGCCTACTTTGATTTTTATTGACTTTTCCATGGACCAGAATCAACCAACTTCCTGTACAAAACTTCTCAGCGGTTTCTCCAATACAATAAAAAGTTCGGACCTTTTTCAACCATTACAAAAAAAAAAATACAAAATACAAAAATATTTATTTCATCACATAACACTGTGTCATACATAAACTGAGGCAGCCCCAGTAAGTTACAATAGTACTTGTGTCGGGGCTGTCTCTCTTCCCTTAAGTGGTATCTTAAAATGATATAGCTAAAATGAAAAACTAAATATTTAAATAATATAAAATTAAAAATAGCAATCAATTAAGCAGCTGCAGTTGGGGGAGTTAGTGTTAGTAGCGTGTGCGAGTTTTTATGTGCATGTGCGTGTGTATATATGTGTAAGTGTGTGTGTGTGTGTGAGTGTGAATGTGTGTGTGTGTTAGCTTAGCCTAATTAGAATGTTTTCTGTTTCGTCGTATGTTAGAGATCTCAACCAATCACCTACTGTTTTTTTACAGTCGTATAACAGCAGAGGATATATTATGTCACACATAAGGTTCAGCTTATTGTATATGTAGGTGGATTGTGTGACATATTGGCGTCTGGCAAATGCTGATCGAACTCCTGGAGAGTGGGCTACAATATCTCTGCGCCTTCTGCTCTGAGTAGCTGGGATAAAGGGGAGACATTTATGCAGGGTTAAGTTTACATTAAGAATATAAAGTTTTCTTATTGAAAGCAAGTTGCTGACTCTATAAAGTTCTGTGGTAGGAAACCTAAATGGTTTAGAATACATCACCTTGATTAGTGATCGCTGAGCTCTTTCTAAATCAAGGAATTTCATTTTAGAAGCTCCACCCCATATTGGAATGCAGTAAATTATAATGGATTGCGCCAGAGCCACATAAATCCTGTTTATAAGTTGCGCGGACATGATATGGCGTAAGTTCTTAAATACCCAAATCAGCTTCCTGATTCTTTTCATGAGGATCTCAATATGGGGGTGCCATGATAGTCTTTGGTCAACAATTATACCCAGATATTTTATGGATCTGACCTGTTTTATATCCTGGCAGCCGCAGTTAAAGAGGTAATTATTTTGACAACAGTGAATGATAATGTCAAAGCCAGTTCCAGGCTGTGATCTTTGGCTTGGGGAAAAACAAATAAAACTAGTTTTATCGGCATTTAGGGTTAAGAGGTTTGCTCTTAGCCAGTCAGCTATTTGAATCAAGCCCTGTTCAGCGACGTTTTTCACATGTTTCCATGAACTCCCCGAAAAAACAATCGCAGTGTCGTCTGCGTATGAGAATATTTTCCCTCCATTGATCTGCATATTGCAAAGGCTGTTTATGTAAATTAAAAACATTGGCGGTCCCAAAACGCTCCCCTGTGGGACTCCGTAGTAGACGTACCCTTCGTCACTACACAAGCCACCTATTTTTATCATTTGCTGTCTACCTTTGAGATAGCTTTCGAACAAGGAGAGAGCCGTACCTCTTATACCTATGTTTTCTAACCTGCGGAGTAAGATCGGGACGGAAACGGTGTCGAACGCCTTTTTCAGATCTAAGAAAACTGTTAAACATTTTTGTCCTCTATCTACTCTATCCACAATTTCTGATTTCAGAGCCGAAATAGCATCTTGAGTTGAACGTCCTCGTCTAAACCCATATTGTGCGTCAGATAGAATATTGTATTTGTGTAAATAGCTTATTAGTCGTATATTAATTATTTTTTCTAAAATTTTTGATATCGCGGACAGAACAGATATGGGACGATAGTTGTTAACATCGTTTACGTCCCCACCCTGTAGTGTGTAAGAGTAATGTATGTGTGCACATCTATATACTAATATGAAGTATCAATACATATTATACCGATAGAACGTATTGTAAGCGCAGTAATATACGATACACCAATGAAGGCACTTGTTTCAATCATCTTCCCGAACCGACAACCTTACATGGCGACCCTGCCATCCGAGACGAGTGCCGAGTTCGGTCGTATAGTATGGTACAAGTGATATTCTTTTGAGTTTAAAAGTGGACTAATATTATATTGGTTAAAATGTGCCGGTCAAACATAGAAAAAGAAGACGTTATCATATCACAGAGTGCATCGGGTGGTTCAAATTCCGCTTCTATGCAGGAATACCATTTATCAAATATTAGTATCGTGATGTTCATCATATGCACCATATTAGGAATCGCTGGACTATACGCAGTATACAAGCTTTACCAAAAATGTCATTATTCCTGGATAAGGAATGAGGTTCTCGCACAAAACTTATTAGCACGATCGTTTCGACGACCACACACCGAGGCTCGTGTCTGTTACGAGTGCCGCCAGCAGCGCCAGGAGACTCGGCAGGAAGCAGGTACCAGAGGCCAGAAACCGCAGTAAGTGGTAAAAGGAAAGTACACAATAAGTGATAAGTGTAGTGCTTTGTGTTCGAACAACAAGTGAAATATTAAATGTTCCCGCAACGGCTATTGGACGAATTTATAGTTACTATATCCATTATAATTATATATATTTTTTAATATTATGTTCTGTCATGTCTAGAGTAAGTATTGCTAATGTGCATATTTCTTTTTATTGGTAATGGCAAATGACCTTGAATTGTTATATGACCAATTAAAAAATATAGAAAGTAATTTGAAAAAACTAAGTTATCCTAAAAGGACAGAAACGGTACTAAAACAAAAGGTACAAGAAGCATCATTGTTAAAACAACAATTTGATGAATGTCTACAAACAATATCTATAAAAATTGAACAGAAACAATTTAGTACAAAAGTTTTGCAGGAAATACAGTCATACTGTGATTTATTTGAAACGACTTTTAACCAAATAGCAAATTTCTGCTCCAAAACATATAGTTCTCAACCAAGTGCTGAGTGTACAGTCGAGGCTAGAACAGAAGTAGCCACTATGGAGGCTTTTAATTATAGGACTGCCGTGGCATTATTACCAGTTATGAATGGTGACGAAAATGTGACGAAAAGTTTAATAGATGCCATAGAGTTATATAGTTCTTCACTTAACGAAGAAAGCAACAAAATGCTAGTTAAATTTGTTTTAAAAACCAGATTAAACGAGAACGCTAAATTAAGATTGTCTGTCTCTTATGACAGCTGTGAGTCGCTTATTATTGAGATGCGTCAACACCTTCTTACAAAAAAGTCGAGTACAGCAATACACAAGGAGTTGACACAAATTAATCAAAACGGTTCTTCTATAGAAAAATATGGATCGAGGGTCGAACAGCTTTTTGTAGATCTGACGTTCGCGCAGGCAGGAGAGGATCAAACGGCATATAAAATATTACGCCCTCAAAATGAGAAAATAGCAATTAAATGTTTCATTGATGGCTTGCGAAACCGCGAAGTCCGCACTATTTTAGCAGCGCGCAATTATGATACTTTGAAAGATACTATAAGAGCAGCTAAGGATGAGGACTTGTCCTGCAGTCGGCAAACTTCTAACGCAGCTATGTATGTCGGGTACCAAAACCCATATCAAAATCGCGAATATAGTTACAATAACAATTGACGTCCTAATCGTTCGAACCCATCCCGCCCTCCCGTTCGTATATTCATACAAAGAGGAAATAGTAGGGGATTTTTTCAAAACTATAGGCCAAACCAGCAACAGTTCAGCAACAATCGTGGTCACATGCGTGATTCATATCGTGGTAGGCCTGGACGGATTTTTACACGCAGAGGTAATGTACATGTAATAGAAAATGGCATGAATAGCATCGATTTAAGTGACGGGAATCGAACTCCCCAACCTACAGATAGACGCATTTCTGAACCATTGCAGTTTTTTCGATAATCATTTTATATTTGCTTGCAACAACAACAGCTCGGTTGAATTCTTAGTACAAGGTTCCAAATATGGATTGCTTATAGATACCGGGGCATCACTATCAATATTGAAATATGAAACAGTTGGAATATTCCAGTACAAAAGGAATACATTTCCATAAATGGCATTGGTGGCAAAGTACTAACATCAGGTTATGTTTATGTTACACTAATCGCAAAAGGACAGGAATTTGTACACAAATTTTACATTATGCAGCACATACCAGGTTTACAACATGGTATAATCGGCAGAGATTTTATGAGCAAATATAAAGCTATTTTGAATTATGAAAATAATACGATAACATTACAGAAAAATGACAATAATTTAACTCTGCCCATGATTAATAGTACACCAAATAATACCAGTTTCTTAAAAATTCCACCGAGATGTGAGAAAATATATATGTTAGACAGTAGTTTTAACGAGGACTGCGTAATTTTACCGAAACAATTATGTGACGGTGTTTTTATAGCAGGAAGTATTTGTAAACCAAAAAACAAACAAATAAGTGTTCAAATATTAAATACTCGCGAAACGCAGATAGATATTAATTATTTCAGACCTGAAGTACATTTGTTATCGGATTATAACATTTGTAACTTTGGACGAGACAGTCAAATTGATGGAGAAAGAGTACGCACTATGTTTTCTCTTTTAAAATTAAATCATCTAAACAATGAAGAAAGGTCATCAATCGAAAATATATGCGCAAAATATTCGGATGTGTTTCATCTTCCAAATGATAACTTATCAACCACTAACCTTTACGAACAAGGTATACAGCTAAAACAAAACGCTGATCCAGTTTATATAGACAATACAGGTTACCCTTTTCACAACGTAAGGAAATTGAAACACAAGTTAAGAAAATGCTTTCTGAAAATATCATTGAGCCAGCAAAAAGTGAGTGGTCAAGCCCTATTCTGTTGGTACCTAAAAAGTCAGACGACACTACCAAAAAATGGAGGCTTGTTATAGATTTCCGTAAATTAAATACAAGAATCTTAGACGATAAATTTCCACTACCAAATATAACCGATATTCTAGATTCGCTATCCGGTTCAATGTATTTTTCACAATTAGATTTATCACAAGCATATTATCAAGCAAAACTAAAACCAGAAAGCAGAAAGTATACAGCATTCACTACGCCTTCAGGCCAATATCAAATGACACGGTTGCCCATGGGATTAAAAATTAGCCCAAGTGCATTCTCTCGTCTAATGACAATTGCCATGTCTGGACTTACTTATGACAAATTATTTGTCTATTTGGATAATTTAATTTGTTTTGGACGTAATTTGGAAATTCATAATAAAAATCTTACAGATATTTTAACTAGATTGCGTAAAGTTAACATGAAACTTAATCCAATGAAATGCGATTTCTTAAGAAAAGAAATGCAGCTATTAGGACATATTGTCTCATCAGAAGGAATCAAACCAGATTTAGAGAAAGTAAACATAGTAAAAAATTATCCGGTACCCAAAAACGCAGACGAAACAAAAAGATTCATAGCGTTTGTCAACTTTTACAGAAAATTTATACCAGATTTTGCCGCAATATCTTTACCGCTAAATAAACTGTGTCGAAAAAATGTTAACTTTGAATGGTCACATGAGTGTCAGAAATCCTTCGAATCCCTAAAAGAGTCATTGACATCTCCACCAGTATTACAATATCCCAACTTCGACGACAACAATACATTTGTTTTACAAACAGATGCGTCTGGGTACGCAATCGGATCCGTGCTATGCAATGGTGATAACAGACCAATTGCTTATGCAAGTCGAACTCTTAATAAAGCAGAAATAAGGTATCCCACGATAGAAAAAGAGTTACTCGCTATCGTATGGTCAGTAAAATACCATACCTTTACGGAAGAAAATTTGTAATCAAAACTGACCACAAACCATTAGTTTACTTATTCAATCAAACAAATCCATCTAGTCGTTTAACTAAATTCCGTTTAGTAATAGAGGAATATGATTACATAATAGAATATGTTCGAGGTACAGACAACGCAGCTGCAGACGCCTTGTCACGTATCCGAATAACTAGCGATGAATTGAAGGAAATTAATCAGCACGTAGTATCAGTATTAACCAGAGGACAGAAAAAACGTATGTGTGAACGAAGTATACAAGGTGGGAGTGACAACCCTGCGGTTGCCGAGCAAACTACAAACGACTGGTCTGATCACCCACGAGTTTTAGAGTTACTTGAAAAACCAAAGGATTGCACTGAGTTAAGGTTTGTCAATGAAAAGGAATGGAATAACCAATCAAATACATTACTTAATTATGACTCAACAAATTGCATATTAAGGGTAAACCCATCTTACCGATTACAATGCGCACGAGATGCCTTTGTACGGGAGTTGGCTAATTACTGCAACCAAATGAAACTTAATAATGTGTACATTGTACAAAGTAGTGAAAATATTGACCTAACAAGAGAGTTAGTTCAAAGTATAAATAAAACACCAAGTTGGTCCGGACCACATTTATATATTATAAAAGGTGTAAAAGTTATAAATGATAACGATACGAAACGTGTCATCTTAAATGACTACCACTTATTACCGAGTAGCGGCCACGCCGGTATACGACGAATGATAAATAATATAAAACGCCGTTACTCTTGGCCAAAATTAGAAAAAGACGTCACGGATTTTGTAAATCGCTGCGACAAATGCAAGCGACAGAAACATTTTAGGAACATAAAACAGCCAATGGTCCTGACTGATACAGGCCATTCGGCGTTCGATAGAGTATTTTTAGATTTAGTAGGGCCCTTAAGTAAGGATAGTGATAATTATATGTATGTACTCACACTCCAGTGTGATCTAAGTAAGTATGTAGAAGCTTATCCGCTTAGAAATAAGGATACAGTTTCAGTGGCGACGGCTTTCATTAATAATTTTGTATTGCGATATGGCATTCCCAGAAATATCATATCAGATCGCGGAACCGAGTTCGTTTCGAAAGTAATGAATGAAGTATGTAAAACATTAAAAATAAATCAACAAACATCTACTGCATATCATCATCAAACAATAGGAGGTTTAGAAAATACACATAAAAATTTAATATCATTCCTACGCATACAAACAGAGAACCAACCCCAAAATTGGAGTTTATGGTTACCATATTGGAGCTTCGCTTTTAACACAACTGTACATACAGAAACTAAATACACTCCATATGAACTTGTATTTGGAAAACGTTGCAATTTACCAAGTAATTTAACTTCAGATATTGAGCCGCTTTATAACCATTACGATTATCCACAACAACTCAGATATAGACTTCAAAAATCACAATATGACGCAAGACAAAATTTAGTTGTTAGTAAACAGGTCAGAAAAAGTAAATATGATTTGTATACCAACCCTGTTACATACAGTATCGGTGACATGATACTACTTAAGAATGAACAATCTGTAAACAAATTAGATCCATTATATATAGGACCATACCAAGTTATAGAAGATTGTAATCCTAATTTAAAGATAATGTATAAAGGTAAAGAAGTTAAAGTACACAAAAATAGAACCAGACCCTATATAAAATGACTTTATATAAGCAGTTCACGTGAATGTAACTAACATTAGGTAATACTATAGTTATAATAATGAATCTGTGTAACCCACTGTTATATCTTTATTTTTTTTTATATCACTTCAATAGCAACCTACTAAATATAAGTGTAAGCATTTAAGTAAGAATAATATAATAAGGTAGTGCTAATCATATTGTAATTGAAAAACAAAAATAAATGTAACCATTATTTTTATTTTATTTTGCCGGTGGGCGTGTAGTGTGTAAGAGTAATGTATGTGTGCACATCTATATACTAATATGAAGTATCAATACATATTATACCGATAGAACGTATTGTAAGCGCAGTAATATACGATACACCAATGAAGGCACTTGTTTCAATCATCTTCCCGAACCGACAACCTTACAACCCTTATGCACAGGAGTAACCACTGATCGCTTTAAGTCTTTCGGGAAAGTACCAGTTTTGAAACATAAGTTGGCTAGGTGGCTTATTAGTGGAACCACAAAATCCCTGGATCGTTTCAAATATTTAGTGGGAATACCGTCCCAACCTGGTGCACTCTCAGAATCAAGACTCATTAAAATACAGTCCACTTCTTGCGGGTCAGTCTCTAACAACACAAACGAGGAAGCCCTAGAATCACTGCAGCAGCTGGTCACAACTGGCAGGCCAGTTTGAGCAATGATGTTTTCTGCTAACGATTTGCCTATGGTGATAAAGAAAGAGTTGACTCTATTTAGTGAGTTTAAAGGGTGTGGGGTATTATTAAGGAGATGAGTGTTTGAGGTCTTGGGTGGTTTAAACTGCGTGATTTCATTTATTGTAGACCAAAGATGTCTCAGGTTTTTTGCCGAGTCTTCGATTTGTCTTTTATAATATTGTCTCTTTGTCTTTTTTACCATTTCAAGGAATTTATTTTAAAGAAACACACCTACCAATCAACCTGTATATAAAGATTGCTAGAATGTGACAGTGAATGAATTGAATCTGATTTGTGGTCGTGAAACTGAGAAGTTTTTCAGCAAACAAAGAGAAGCTAAAAATCTAATGTTGGGCGACGCATTAAAGATCCATGTTGCCAAATTGGCGCAAACTCAAAAAAACTCCCTCTTCCGTATAAACTCTTGAATTTAGAAATAGTTAACGCTAAAGATCGTAGCAGTCACACACATTCACACTTGGCTTAAGTGTAAAAAAGTCTAGACATGACTAGTCAACAACTCAGTGGCATTATATGTGAAATCCAGACCATAATATATCAGTCTTCAAATTGACATATTTTATGTGAGGGATTGTCACAACCTTTTGTTTTATTATCTTTCCTTTTACTACCATTCCTAGAAATAAATCCATAAGGGGAACTTGTATCTGTTTCTCGCAGACTATACTCCCAAACTCAGTGACGCTCGAAATCTGACGAGTTAACGCGTTACACAATACGTATGGATTTTTACGCAAAGATGACGTCGACATCGTCTGAGGCGTAACCGTCGTCTTCCTGGCAACCAGCCAACCTGACTGACACACTGGCTGAATTCGTCCGACAACAATATTTTATGGCTACTAGTAGATGTCACGAATAGAAGGTTAATCTTTGCGGGAAAATAATGTCCTTCGACTGCGTGTTCGAGGAATCAAGGTCTTTTTGTTGGTGTATTTTTTTCGGTCTGATGAGGAAGAAAATAAAGGTGCGCTACGTACATACATTTCTACATACAATACTTTAAGATATAGTATGTGTTAAAAAAGTAGGATATCGAAAAATATGTAGATATGTGAACCTTACTTTTCGATATATACTACTTTTTTGCTGATATAAATGCTCAGTAAATTTGGGGGACAAACTAGATTTTTAATTTACGCCAAAGTTCTGAGTTGCGGACTTCACCATAGTTTTTGACCTGAAGTAGATCATCTATAAAACCAAAAATTCACAAAGAGATAATTCCTCACACGAAGTGGTAACAGAATTTGTCGGTTTCAAAATGAATTTAAGTACCTACATGTAATTAAACGTGCAGACATATCATGACAAGTAGTTGTAGTTTGTATAGATAATCCTGTTGACAGCTACCGGCTTGTCGAACGCACGAGATGGCTTTCAACGCATCATTAGAAAGATTTCATGGGTGCTTTTGTTAAATGATAATGTCCCTAAGAATTTGTTCCACATTAGAAGTATAGAATATAACATGCATTTCATACATAATATAGGTACCTATGTTAAAGTCGCTTAAAGTAATGCTTTCTTAACAACAAACAAGATTAAAATATAATATCTCACTTCGAATATCGAAAATCGATCAATGGCTCTATTTATATTTTTATTATAAACGGAAATTTTTATTTTCGAATTTTGAATTAAAAACGTTGAAAGTTTGTAACGTACTTTATTTTTCTTCTAAGCAAGACTAATCTAACTTTGTAGCATAATATGACTATTAATATTTTTGAGAAAACTGCTAAAGAAAAGTTCCTCGATGCATTCACGAATTTATTTACATTCAAAGCACAAAAAAATATATCTTTTAGTTGACTCACATCCGCAACCAACATACTAACCAAATCACGACGTATTAATAAAAATGTCAATTTTTTCCGGAAACACAAAAGAGTTCCTAAAACATTGTCAACATTTTCCACTAAATAAAAACCATACAGGGGTTCTAATCACGTTTATTCCGAGTATTTCCGAGGAAAGCCGGCCATTAGGGGTGCGGTAAACCTTCATTATATGCATAGTAACTCTATTACCCCGCAAAAAAGTTTTAACTACGGCGAATTCGATCGAGGAAGAAGGCGAACGCCATAGAGGTTCCGCTTGTGAAGGTTGCATTAAATATTTGATTTTAATTGAATATTCTTACGTTAGCTGTTCGGTGCTGGCAGGTGAGTCGCGTCCATCGTCCCGTACGTCGGACACCCCATGAGCTCCACTCATGCAATAAACAATAACTCACAGTATACACAAAAGAATTCACTATTCACACCCGTAGACCGGACACTATAACATTTTATCCACGAACGATTGGTAGAAATAATAATTACGTGTGGTGACGTGAGAATGAGATTACCCGGTTGTTTTATGAGACGAGGCGCGCTTCCCGAGCGTTCGCCATGTTGATTTGGTAGGGCGATTCGCGCGCGCGCCAAATGCAATAATGTGTTGGCAGTATTGTACAGTTTCCACTTATTGTGGGTAACTTTTTTGACTTACTAAAATAAGTAATTGAAAATCAACGATATCTGACACAAGCATAAGCATAATCAGTCTATAATGTTCCCATTGCTTGGACACAGATCTCTTCGTGAGGGAATGGACTGTAATCCAGCACGCAGGCCTAGTGCGAGTTCGTAGATGTCACATAACTTCGAATTTTTGGTTTTAGAATACCAGTTTCCTCGCGATGTTTTCCTTTCCCATTTTAAGAGCAGCGGTGATGAAATTAATTCCACAAAGTACTTTGGTTCACGTTATAATGCACGAACATTTATCACAACGCTTGCTGACGGATTGGCAATTCCACTTTTATATCCATACTATTATATTTTTATAAATACGGTAGTAGCTGTTTGTCTGTTACTTTTTTATGGATAATTAATCGGATCGCTGCTGAGGAGATAAATTATATCCTGGGGAAGGATAAAAAAAAACTTTTTTAATTCTCACACTATACTTATACATACAAAATCTCCACGCGAACGCAGTCGCGAGCAGCTAGTTCATCATAAGTTCAGGTTTATGTACGATATTTTTTTCACTGATGTCTGTGGTGTCTGAGATAAACTTAGAAAGTACTTACACACACACATACTCGTTCATACAAATTCGTGTATTTTTTTTTTAAAGAAAACTTTGAAGTGAAGACACCCACGATACAGGAGAAATTCCTAGTGTGGGGCCACACTAGGAATTTCTCCTGTATCGTGGGTGTCTTCACAGACATTTAAATTCACATACACGAATACCCAGACCCGAAAAAACAGGTGCGGGGCAGTGGTCCAACTGCTCTGTACAACTAGTTGGACCATGGGTCTTTACTAGGGGCAGTTGTCCAACTTTAAAAATAGTTGGACAACAGCACCTTTTGAGAGTATTAAAAAAAACTACTAGAGCAAAACCGACTCAGTAGGTTAGGTTAGGTTAGAACTGTGACCAACTACGCGCGAGCCGAGCGAGCGGAGCGAGCGGTGCCGCGGCAGCGGCCGGCGAGCGCCACCTCGAAAGGCGATATTACTGTAGGTTATGCTTTAGATAAATTTCGTTGAATGTTGTAATACATTGTAAAAAAATAAAGTTTAAAAATTAGTCACCCGCCTTTAATTTTGCTATTTTACTGCAAAGAGGTTCAATATAACCGTAAACCAGTAGGTACCATACACACATAAAGATGCAGTTGAGGTTTTTAGAGTTGGCAAGTTATTTTTTAAATGAATTGAATCACGGAACTCTCAAAAGGTGCTGTTGTCCAACTATTTTTAAAGTTGGACAACTGCCCCTAGTAAAGACCCATGGTCCAACTAGTTGTACAGAGCAGTTGGACCACTGCCCCGCACTGGAAAAAACTATCTGTAGGCCACACAAATATTTGTTCCGTACGGGGATCGAACCTGCGACACATAGCGCAGCAGTCAACTGCTTCAGCCAATGCACCAACCGTGCTGTGAATTGAAACCATGACGCCGTCACATTGGTCGCGTGACATTGGTCGTCATGTGGTCGTGGATTAAAATCCACGACCACATGCTTGAGAGACGAGGCCATAACCTCTGAGCTATAACGACTTAAGCATTATTTAAACAAAATAAATATATAAAGCGCGTCGTGGGTAAACTCTATCTTCCCTTAGCAACACTATCACGCATGCGCGGTAGCCCGCCACTGCAATACGACGCTGTACCACCATGCGCCTATTTTTATTTCCTTGCGATTTGTCGCCACTACACGCTACCGGCGACTCACACCTGCGTTTGGCGAGTTTCCGACACAATAAAACTATGGAAAATTACATACCTAAATCACTTAACATTTACTATACCAACAGTTTACTACATCTTCAACAGTCTTTTACTTAGTTCGGTCTGTGAAAAGTCGGCTTTTGTATACGGATTTCGATTCATGGAACCCTTGTGTCACAATCGATTTCGACCGGCGGCGTCGGTAAATTATGAGGGGTAAGGTTAGAAGTTCACAGTGTGCCAGACACTATATCCGTCATGCTACACAACAAAGAGAGGTTTAACAATAAATTGTCTTTTGGTTGCTTTCAGTTCTATTAATAATATAATTTGTACCAGGTTACTTGAAGCGGACTTTACCAATAAACGAAACGCGATTGGAATATATAATCTAAACCACGTTCAAACGCTTGATGATGATTGATGGATCTTGACCGCTATCAGCCCCTCTAAAGCTGATTGTGTGTCGTCCTATTGGGGAAATCCGTAACAATTGCGATTTTTAGGCAAAATAATAAAGCTTAGCTTAGCAAGAACCTCTGTTTAGAAATATAGGTCACAGCAGTATCACAAAAAGCAGGGCGAGGGCAGCAAACTGTGGTGACCCCAACAGCTGTGATCTTTGATCTCCAGTTGCTTGTATTCAAAACTCATCGAATATGTATTTTGGTTGCTTTGTTTTTTAATAGCTTTGTGCTTATTGGCCTTGTTTTGTTCTGTCTTCTGCAGATATAATGAAGGGAGGAGGAGAAAATATGTTATTCCTACTCTTTCGCTATTAACTTCTGATTAATTTCGTTTCGGGATTCAAGATAGCTTTAATTCTTTTGGGACTTCGTCGAGCTTTCAGGAGTTGCAGTGGTTTGGGTATAGTGTGGTAAGCTTGTCCCAAGGGTCGCTCACTATTACAAAATACCTAAAGATTACTTGCGAAATGTGGATGTAGGTACTATTCTGGTACACCTCTGCCTAACCTTTCGGGGGTTACAGGGGTGATGTTAGGTTATGTAAAATAAAGTTGTTTCCAAGCAATAATTTTGGCATAATGTTAATTAGTTTAATGAAAAGAGAGCTTGGTTGAAAGCTTCGTGAAGGGTCCGTTTGCTCGCCGCGGGAGACGCTCCGGGCGTCGGGGGCCACGTGACGGCTTTCGGCCACCGTAGACGCGGGCCTATGGACGGTGAGTGATGGGCTAGCTCGCCGTCCGTCCGTCTTTTGACTATGACAGGCCGTGTCGACGGCGCGTACGTGTTCCACGCGCGCCTCAAAGAGATATCAGCAACATGGAAGGGGGGCCCCGCAAGGGTCGACGCCTGTCGGGGCTGCGGGATGTTGTAAGAGATACCGCGGCCTTGACATATAGGGCTAAGAAGGAACATGGGTGGTTTTTAGTCAGTAGAAAGAAGTCTGACACTCCCTTTCGCTCTGCCCAAGAGCGGGAGGGGTTATTTGATGATGTTCCGTTCCGTTTGCTTCTTGTATTGTTGATTTGTTTCCAGTAAGAATTGATTTTCGGACCTTATGCATTATTATGTAGCATTTGCTTAGTCTTACCATAAGATTAGTTAGAGGATCATATGACGAGCTTGAATTGTGCGATAATTTTGGATTCGCAAGGCAAAGTGATATAAAATTAAATTAAACAACAAAGTAATATCCAAATAGTGTTATTATGTATTCAATAAATAAAATGTTAGGTGTTCAACATAGCACCTACAGTTAAAATCCCAAAAGAAAACTATTGAACCTTGGAATTGATTAGACATCAGAATTAGTCTAAAGAATCAGAGGATGAGCTCGATGATGAACTTGATGATGAACTGGATTATGAACTAGAATCAGATGAGTCAGAGGAAGAGTTTGATTCGGACGATGAGCTAGATTCGGAAGACACGCTTGATTCATCAGATTCAGGAGTCACAATTTCTGGTGCTTCCGTGGTCACATTTACAGGAGCACTTGTGGTAGTGATATTGACAGGACGTTCGGTAGTAGTGATATTGACAGGGCTTTGGGTAGTAGTGATATTGACAGGACCTTCGGTAGTAGTGATATTGACAGGACCTTCGGTAGTAGTGATATTGACAGGACTTTGGGTAGTAGTGATATTGACAGGACTTTCGGTAGTAGTGACGTTGACGGGAGATTCGGTAGTCACGTTGGAATATACCCAGTCGAAATCAATGCCGGAGACCTCAGTGTACCAGTCGTGGTAGTAGCCGGCACGGATGAAACCTGGTAAGATACAATTAAGCATCATTAAGCTATGAGACTAACATAATAAAATGATTGAGGAGTTATTCAAGGAAAAAAACGCAGTATTTAAAATGTGTTCTGTATAAAAATTCAGTATGAACATTTACCAGCTCCAAACTACTCTACCTATAAAGCAATAGCGGCCGATAAACACGAAACTAAATTATTATAAGTCTTTATTTTTTAGAAGAAACGGCTTGAAAATGAAAAGTTATACATATAAAGGAAATCCCGAAACGATTTAAAATCAATTAAGAATTCAAAAGTTGCATGAAATTACTTAGGTACGTTAGAATAACCTTATATTTCGAATAAAATTCAGCAATTCTTTGCTTACCAGCTGGGAAGTCGGTATGGCATCCAGTGCTTGACACGAAGGAGGCTACTCCGACCTGACTGGTTTTACCATCGATGTCGATGACGGTCAGTGGACCACCGCTATCACCCTGTGAAACGAAATTGAGTTTAGATGTATTTCTTTTAACTGTATGTGTTTTTCTTCTCATGTTCTTCTCGAACCGATTACTCAATTTTTGTCCAACAGTGGAAAAAAATACACCTCAATGTACAATCGACGACTAATCGGTTTCTCCAAAATATATATATATTTCGCGAAATATCATCATTTTCTTCCCCAGATACAATTCTTTCAGGTCGATTTTATTTCTTCCGTTAATTACCATCGAGTAGCGTATAAAAACAAAGGGTTTGAAAAGGATATTACAAAAATATATATAACTAATAATACGAGTATGTTTAAATGAAATCTAGAGAGATAAATCGTATAAAAAAGTTAAATCATCTGCAAAGTATTTTACGTGACTAACTAAAAAGCTGGACATAAAAAAGTAGTTAAAAAACTAAAAACACCGGCTGAAAAAAAATTAAAAGCAAAAAACAAGCACAAAACTTGGCAGCAGGTTTCATCATTTGTATACATATAAAATGATGAAAATAGTATGGACCCCGCCTGCTTCCAAGTTTTGTGCTTGTTTTTTTTTCATACTTCTGTATAACTCGTCGTCTCATCGAACCCCTCGTTTCTTGTCATATCATCCTTTTCAAAGTCCATCCATCGTTTCTTTGGTCTTCCACTATTCTGATACCCGTCCACATTCGCCGTTCATACTCAGAACTACCTCACCACATTTTCCACATATTACGCTTATTACGATAACCACAGAATGTTTTTGGTCACGGGCGCCACTTTGAGACTTCCTCATGTAGTCATTTCTTATTTTATTTTTTTCGTATTTGTGTATGTGAGTTTAAATGTTTGTGAACGCACCCACGATACAGGAGAAATTCCTAGTGTGGGCAAACGTTTAAAAAAAATATCCCACACATCCCCCTTAGCATTCTCATCTTAGCCCCATGCAATTCCTTTCCTCCATCCCTTTTATGGCCCAACATTATGATCCAAACAAGACAGCAGGTCCAACCATTGCTTAAAGGAAATGTGGGTATCAGATTGTTCCCGTGACATGCCGCTATTTCATTCACCCTGGCGAAACTCTGGCAAATAACCTACCACAATTTCATTGATCGATACGAAGTTACGAACGTACCAATGCCAACATTGAAAGAGTCAAAGCTTAAGGGCAAGGTAGTTCTTCGTACCTGGCAGGTAGACTGGCTGGTGACGTTGTAACCTCTGGCGCAGATCGTTGAAGGCTGGACAATGGAGCTACCTCCGAAGGCCCACAAGCAATCCCAATTGCTGGTGACATTGAGATAGACCCAGTTCAGGTTCTCGGGAGAGGCTCCTGCATTCATGAAAGGTTTTAGTAAGTATAATGTCTATCTGTATATCTGTGTACCTTTTATGGGTGCACCCGATAAGTGGTAATAGACTGATTAATTGTGGTTCTGCTTTCAACGTGGAGTTTTCTAGAGTAAGCAAATCAACGGGCAACATTTCAATTAGTTATTGGAACGGAGTTCCTTATCGCACGTTTAATGAAAAAGGAACAATAAAAACCCTTTTCGATCACCTCGGATAAAAACTAAAACTTTTCAAAATCGAGTCTTTGATGCAAAAATGTTTGTACTTTTAACGTTTTATATCCTTTTTATTAATATAAAAAGGAACTCCGTAAGGCAATGAATAATAGGTACACCTCTCTTTTTGTTTTGGGTAATTTATATTATGTTTGGCGTTCTGTGGTGGCAGTCTACCCCCATGGGAGAAAGGTATGGCGTTTTGTATGTTTATAATTATGTATATGTATAATAACATAAGGAAGTAAATCTTTACCATTAGTCCATGTGCGTCCCCAGCCACTGGCGATGGACCGAACTCCGGCGTAGTTCTCGTCCCTCGCATGAGAGCGTTGAATCCTGATGGGCTGGATAGTGTCTGCAAAATAAACGGTAAGGTGTAACAATCATATAAAAGCAACATTAGCTTTGCTTAGGCACTTCCTGCATCGTAATAATAATATAATCCAAGCTTCAATTTTGTACAGACACAAGGAAGGCTGTGTCATTATAGGCGAATGCTCCGGTGAGACAGTCTATTGTCGAGAGAATTATAGTCACCAAAATAGTCGATACAAGATTTTTACTGACATAGTCCGAGAATAAGGAAAAGACATTGCGCGGAATCCGTTACTTACAGAAAGAAGTCGATGAGGCCGCGTGATATTCACCAGTAAACTTAACGTTTTTCATCATCAGCTTCCTGCCTTTGTCCTATTCTATTTCGGGTCAGAGCAACACATTTTCTTCTTCCATATTACCATGTCAGACGCCACTCTCTTTCATATCATTCCACACACAACGCATCCGTCTTGTCTTTGGCCTTCCACTCCCGCTACATCCTTCAACATTATTATCAATTTTTTTGTCACATTATATATTTTCGTCCCTCCAAATAGACGACTTCCTTTAAAATATCTTAATTTAACTTCATTTATCTTACTAAATGATTTTTACTATTAACATAAACTTACCACTGAACTCAAGATTCAAGCCAAACTCAATAAGACCGATATCATTGGGCTGCACGACCGAAGGCATGGCTTCGTTGTACAGAGGGTGGTTGTAGTACTTGGTGGTCTCGAAGATGGTCGACGGCTGGGTCAGGTTGACGGCGCCAGCGCGAATGACTAGGGTCACGCGACTACAAGGAAGAAGACATGTTTAGGAACCGAATTACAAGATAATAATACACCTAGATTTTGTAAGTATGTTTGTAGTCATGTTATCAGTAACATAGTGAGTATCCTATAGTTATTTCTGGTGTCCTGAAACAAACGCCTTTCGTCTAGCTCAGCCACAAGTCTCTCACAGTATAATTAAACGCATATATTATTATCGAAACCTAATTTGTATTATTACTACTTTTGTATTGTGGTGAGAAATAAATAATTATCTTGTCTTATCTTATTTCAGTTACACCTTGCAAAATTTTGGGCTATAGCCAAAATCAGAGGAATAATCGTTTGGAAATGGAACCAAGGACTCCAAATCAAAAAACCAATTCACTGCTTATGACCAATAAGCGTTGTTAGAGGTATACTGGTAAAGCCGGGAATACTTTGATCTTTTCATGTGAACCCCAAAATAGTCAGTCAAAGTATCTGCTCTGTCAATGTAGACCGCACGGAAGCCATACTCCCTGTAGAAGAAGAAGACTTACGTGGCAGTACAGTGAGCGGCAGTAAGACCCCATGCAGCGTGGATGATGGTAGCTCCACAGGAAGACACGCCTCCTGCAGGGCTAACCATACGGATGGACAGTTGGTGGGGTAACTGTCCTTCTCTTGCCTCCCATCCTGACACGATACGAGAGGCAGCACCTGTTGCAGAACAGACAAAAAGAAGATTTTGAAAAAGGTACCTAAAGATATTGTCACTTTTTTTTTTAAACTACTAAGACTAAGCTGATCCTAGACCTCTGATAACTGATGCAAGCGTCAGAAATGTTATCGTTTGTAATCTTTAAGCTAAGTTAGAAGAAAAAGATGTACCGCTATGTCTAGCGTAGAGATGTGTTACGTAGGTTTTGTCGGGACCTAAGTCGGAGTCAGAGATTAAAAAAAAAAGTAAATAAATATCTTTAATTTGTCGGAATTGGAACCATATGGAGTCAAATGAGAGACCTAACAAAATGAAATTGTAAAGTTATTAGGTATTCAGTAAGAATATTTGTTTTCAATTGAAAATAATAAACCATGTGACATGTGACATAGGCTTTGACCATAAAAATAACCATGTTGTCAATAAAAGTTAATAAATTAAATTAAATGAATTGATTCCAAAAGCAGAAAATTATATCTAATGAACTGAAGTTGTCATCGTCACATTTTGTTAACGCGTCATAGATAGCCGACCCTGGTGGACACGACAAATATGTATAAGCGGGCAATCGATTTTATTATTAGTCCAATCAAAATGAGCAAAAAAGGTGGTTTGTGTGTGTGAACATTTTTGTATTATTTTTTAAATATTTTTCAAAAACTCTTTATGGTCTTTTTAAATGTTTTTTATCAATGACCTTGATTAACATTTCCAGGACACACGGGACTTAAACCTTTCATTAGTTTTTGTGTTCTTTGCTTAATATAGAGCATGCAATACCTCCACCAATTTTCAACTCAACAAATTCCACATTATTTCAATTGTCTATTTTGACTGGATTAAGAGATGAATATTTTGTAAAATTGCATTCACTTTCCACCAGATGACTACAATTATTGGAATGTTACTGATAAATAAATAAAAGAGTAATCGACAACAGATAGTGCGTGGCGAGGAGGGTAAACCCCGCGATTCCACAAACAGGCATTGTTGTCACTGCCATCCACTATGCTTCGATCTCCGATTGAAACCTCCAATATAAATCGGAAAAAAAAAATATATATATAAATCGGAGTGGGAGTCGAAGCTCCGTAACATCCCTAATCTAGAGGAACAAAAGTTACTAGATAATGTATCCAAATAGCTTACACACATTAAATAGATACGACTAGTTAGCTCTATTTTTATGTAATAATTAATAAACTAAAATAATGAGTATATTTGTTTGATTATCTTACCTCTCGCTACTTCAGGGAAGGTTAGACTGGGATCAGCGAGAACCTGAAATGTACAATGTACATAAAACGTTGTGACATACTTGATTTTGTCGATGGCGATTAGAGTTGAATACTCTGTCCATACTATTTAGTACTATTGCAGAACCATTCCAGTTTAAAAAAAACTATGATTCAAAAATCGCCAAAATCTGCTACGAAGGACCGTAAAAATATTAACAAATCTATATTTACCGTAGTCCCAGCAACCACTAACAAAAATACTGCACCCCACATTGCCATGATGTTCACAGACTAACTAAAAAAATATTTCTGTTAGCTTATATCAATGCAGAACCGGGAATTAATTGATAAAATATTAAGATTAAATGATAACACAAGTCTAATCTGAATAATCCTACGCTTATTTTTGTTACTGATATTTTAAAGACTTACGCCGATTAAGATATATTTGCATGACTTGATTATTATTATGGAAAAGAAGTTAAAAGTAGAAGTATCGGAGAGATTGTAATACCTACTTAAGATGGAAATCGGCATTAGCCTAGACAGAACTCGAGTATAACGCATATATGCATTATTATGTAGCATTTCCTTAGTCTAACCATAAGAATAGTGCTAGGTATCGAATGACAAGTGAATCCTACGATAATTTGGATTCAGAAGGCATAGTCACTATCACTACATAGTATAAAACAAAAGTGGCTTTCTCTGTCCCTATATCCCTATGTATGCTTAAATCTTTAAAACTACGCAACGGATTTTGATACGTTTTTTTTTAATAGATAGAGTGATTGAAGAGGAAGGTTTATATGTATGATGCACCCGTGCGAAGCCGGGGCGGGTCGCTAGTAAGATATAAAATGTAATTAAAACAAAGTAACATACAAACAATATAAGTTTTTATTCAATTAATAAATTGTTAGGTATTCAACATAGTACCTACAGTTAAAATCTCAATAGAAAAATACTGATCCTTGGAATTGATTAGTCTGAAGAATCGGACGATGAACTTGAGGATGAGCTAGATGATGAACTAGATGATGAACTGGATGATGAGCTTGATGATGAACTGGATGATGAACTAGAATCAGATGAATCAGATGAAGAGCTTGATTCGGATGACGAGCTAGATTCGGAAGAGCTGGAATCAGATGACGCGCTTGATTCATCCGATTCAGGAGTCACAATTTCTGGTTCCTCCGTGGTCACATTTACAGGAGGACTTGTGGTAGTGATATTGACAGGACCTTCGGTAGTAGTGATATTGACAGGACCTTCGGTAGTAGTGATATTGACAGGACTTTGGGTAGTAGTGATATTGACAGGGCTTTCGGTAGTTGTGACGTTGACTGGAGATTCGGTAGTCACGTTGGAATACACCCAGTCGAAATCAATGCCGGAGACCTCAGTGTACCAGCCGTGGTAGTAGCCGGGACGGATGAAACCTGGTCATATAAAGTTAAGCATCAATATTTATGAGACTATCATATAATGATTGAGGAGTTAGTCAAGGAAAAAACGCAGTTCTTTTAAATATGTTCTGTAAAAATGTTCAGTGTGAACAACAACTAGCAGTAAACTTGCTGTACCAATAAACACTTCTAAAGAAGCAGAGGGACGATAAAGTTTAGACGATGCTAAAATCAAAACTTTATTAAAGCCCTGTAGAAGTCTTTGTTTTGTAGTAAAAAGAAACGGCTTAAAATTTAAAAGTTATATTAATACGAAAATCGGAGTACTGCTTTTAGAAGATTTCTATAGTTGTTTACGTACGTTAAAATAACCTCATATTTCTAATAAAAATAATTCTTATCTTACCAGCTGGGAAGTCGGTGTGGCATCCAGTGGCTGACACGAAGGAGGTTACTCCGACCTGAGTGATTTCACCATCGTCGTCGATGACGGTTAGAGGGCCACCGCTGTCACCCTGTGGAATGAAATCAGTTTAGTTTTATTTATTTTAACTCTATTTATTCTTCTTCTCATATTCGTCTCGCACCGAAGACTCAATTTTCATCCGACCAGTACGTAGCGGCTTGAACCATTCTGTCTTTTGCTCATTTTATCCTGAAGTGTGCCCCGTGCGCTGCCTACATCAGGTCATATCAATATCAACTGGGTTACTCAACTTACAACAATATTTTTTGAGGAAAATACACCAAATGAACATTACTAACTGATGTCTCAAAAACTGGCAAATAACACTGCACATTATGTGAACAACGAAAGAGTCAATTAGCTTATGAAAAGGGTAGTTTCTGCGTACCTGGCAGGTAGACTGACTGGTGACGTTGTAGCCACGGGCGCAGATAGTGGAGGGCTGGATGATGGAACTACCTCCGTAGGCGAGCAGGCATTCCAAGTTGCTGGTGCCGCTCAGGAAGACCCAGTTAAGGTTCTCGGGAGAGGCTCCTGCGTTCAGAAAAAGTTCATAGTAAATATTATGTCTATTTGTGTACCGTACGGTACACAATAAATGTTAAAATTCATGGCCATCCTTTTATTTCTGACACTATGTTATTTAGCAAAAAAATATCCTATAATAAAGCCTATCGATCGGTATGATAAAGCTACAGGATATTTTTTTTTCTCGTGTAGCGGGTTCGATTTCCGGTTTAACTATGTAATTATTTCATATTCTATGAATGCAGTAAATTGTATTTTTTTTTAATTAAAATAATGTCTTCTTTTAGTTTATTGCTCCATCTACAATATTCAAGGTACTTTCCCTTCATGTGACATAGCTTTCTGTATGTTTGTGAATATGTAATGTAAAGCTTAACCATTCGTCCAGGTGCGTCCCCAACCACTGGCGATCAATCGAACTCCACCGTAGTTCTCGTCCCTCGCTTCGGAGCGCTGAATCCTGATGGGCTGAATAGTATCTGTAAAATAAACGGTTAGGTTTTGTATCGACATACTAAAGAACGCTTTAAAGATTCCAGTCGCTTTTAATTGTTCACATTACATAAAGTACCTAATAAAGATTATTTTAGAGCGCGTCATAATCAGTAAGAGCCAAAACGATCGTCGCACAAACGGGTCAACCTCAAAATCTGTTTTTAAATTTTTCAAACCACACCTTCCGCTTTTATCCAAACTTTGCTTACTTGTTTGCTTTGCTTAAAGGCGCTTCCTGCATCCTCATGTAATGGAACAAATCCAAGATTCGACTTTGTAGAAAAACAAATAACTGTTAATTACAGACGAATGCTCGGGAGGTAAGGACATAGCCCGAAGACTACGCGAAATGTGACATATATTGTATTGCTTACAGAATGAAGTCAAAGAGGACAAAGTGGTCTGGAGTGACCATACCGCGTGATATCCATAAAAACTTGACTTATTTTTCATTATTCCCAGAGAGCTCACACAACCCATACATCTTTTCTTTGTCCTCTCCATTCTTCAAAATTATTATCCATCCCATTTTATCATCCCTCCTCATTACATTATGTCCATAGCAAGATAAAAGACTCCCTCTCACTCAATCTTAACTTGGCGTCTTTTATCTAACTAATTGATTATGGCAATGAACACAAACTTACTACTAAGCACAAGTTCCCTGCCGAACTCAATAAGACCGATGTCGTTGGGCTGCACGACCGACTGCAAGGCTTCATTGTACAGGGGGTGGTTGTAGTACTTGGTGGTCTCGAAGATGGCTGAGGGCCGGGTCAGGTTGACGGTTCCGGCGCGAATGACCAGGGTCACGCGACTGAAACGAAGTTGACATATTTAGCAACATTACAAGATAATAATACATCTAGTGTAGTGTATCTAGGGTGTATGTATTTAATAGATACAGCAACACCGTCTCACAGATACAAGTAGTCAGAGAGCTCACAACCATAACGAAGAGGACTTTAATGTACATTGACATGTTTAGTCCCCTAATTAGTCCCATATATGGTATATTCTGGTGACCTGAAATACAGGCCTTTCGCCTAGCTTAGGCAACAGTCTCTCACAGTAAAATAATAATTAAACGTTTATATTATTCTATAATACGCCATTAAAGCAGCTAAGGTCGAGATGCACAAAACTGAAATACTTTCCAAAGAAAAAAGAGACTTACGTTGCAGTACAGTGAGCGGCAGTAAGACCCCATGCAGGGTGTATGATGGTGCCTCCGCAGGAAGATACGCCTCCAGCAGGGTTAACCATACGAATGGACAGCTGGTGAGGTAACTGTCCCTCTCTTGCCTCCCATCCTGACACGATACGGGAGGCAGCACCTGTTGCAGAACAGTCAAAAAGAAGTCAGAAGATTTTGGAAAGGTAAACCTCTGAAAACTGATTCCTGCTTCAAAAATGCAATCGTTCCTAATCTTTAAGCTAAGTTGGAAGAAAAAGTCTCGAGTACGGATGTTATGTAGGTTTTGTCGGAACCTAAGTCGGAGTCGGAGTTTATAAAGTCTATTGTAAAAAAAACCTTTAATTTGTGTGTGAACCGTAATCAGAGTAAAAAAAAATGTGAGGTCTAACAAAATAAAAAAATAAGTTATTATTCAGTTAGAATATTTGTTTTCAAGTGAAAATAATGAATCTACATGACTTAGGCGTTGACCATAAAAATAACCATCATGTCAACAACAGTTAGCAAATTAAATTAAATCAATTGATTCCAAAAGCAGAAAATTATATTTATTGCACACATTGGATATTACCTGCGGTACTCAGAGATATTTAATGATTATTTAAGCCGTCACTTAGTAAAGGATTGACATACTTTTGTATGAAAAAACTGTCAAAGCCTTTATGAAGTGATGGCCTAAGTAATCACTAAAGCTCTCTGAGTGCTGCAGTTAGCTTTATTTTTAGATAGTAAATAATAAATTGAGATCTTACCTCTCGCTATTTCAGGGAATGTTAGACTGGGATCGGCGAGAACCTGTAATGTGCAATGTCAATTAAATGTCGGGACATACTTATTTTTTTCGGTAAATTGTGTGTACTTCAAAACTGGAAACGGACTTGCTTTCAGTATGATTTTTTCACTTTACATTTTAAGGGAATTCACCAAAATAAACAAAGAGAAAAGTCCTGTCTGACTAAATGACTCATTAAACGCCCCGCCAGCAGCTGAAATTTTTCACAGAGGTTCCCTTTATTATGACAAGCAATAAGCTAGGATTTTTCAAAATTGAACCCGGAATAATACTTTTTATTTGATGGCACGGTTGGCGCAGTGGCTCAAGCAATGGACTGCTCCGCTGCGTGTCGCGAGTTCGGTTCCCGCACGGAATAAATATTTGTATGACCTACAGATAGTTGAATCGGGTCTGGGTATTTGTGTATGTGAGTTTAAATGTTTGTGAACGCAGGCACGATACAGGAGAAATTCCTAGTGTGGGAGAAAGTTAAAAAAATAAATAAAAAAAAATAATAGGGGATGAAAATTTGTATTGAAAATCGTATTCTTTTTATATTTTCGATATCCACAGCTCTACATACGCAAACACGACAGGGTGCATTCAGTTCTATAGTATGAATCATATCGACCGGATTATTTTCGGTTCTTAATTATATTTTCAGTTACTATTTCAATGTAAAATTACATTCTCTGTAAACAGAACTCTGTCGGTCTGTGTCGGAAGACATGTAATAGGTCTATAACTTTTGGAGTTCCACAAATCCACAGTACTACCCGGTGTATGGAGCATGTTGATTATTCTAGTCGTCCAGCGAAGAACACGAGCAGCGACCCATGACTCTTAGGCTGGTGTAGGTCCGCCAAGCATGCGTGCGACCTTTGTATCCACTTAATCTAGGAGTTGTGCAGCTCGCCCTTCCCTGAAAATGTACAATTAGGCAACGGCCGGACTGCACGAGCTACATCTTGAGAACCGATTGTGATTGCTCCCATTCCTGGGCCTGCAGTCTCTACAAAGATAGCGATCGCTTTACGACAAAATTCGGTCGATAAGCTATAACGATGCGGATTTAAGTTGGTAGCTAATACCGGCGGGTCGCGTCCGGCTCACGTCCACCTTAAATCCGCATCGTTATAGCTTTGCGACCGAATTTTGTCGTAAAGCGATCGCTATCTTTGTACAGACTGCAGGCCCAGGTATCGGATCACAAGCTCGCTCAACCGATAGAAATGTCATGAACTGATAGAAACGTGTCAGACACACCATGGACCTGTCACTCCCATGATCTATAAACCTAACTTTCATCGCTTTGTAATGTGTGATTCTGACTGTATCATTCCATCCGCTGCTTATACCTACGATTATCGATTGCCCATGCAACTTCCTACTTCAGGAAGTCGATGCGCTTCGTGATACGGGACATTTAAGTCTGTAATCTCGACGACAGATGTACTGTAAATGACCACCTCACAAACTGCATCACTCGAGGGCACGAGTTGCCCTCGCAAGTGTCGCGCTTTGTGCACACCAATACAACAACCCCAAATATTTACATATAAATAGTATATCGTTAGAAAGGTATATTCCCATAGATCACGAATAGGTATGGCGCTTGTCCTGAATTGTTGTCCGATCGGAGTACCCCTACCCTGAATATTAATAAATTTGGTGATTATATCTCTAAGTATTTTTTTACATATTTTTCAAACGGCTGAATCGATTTTAATGATTTAGGTCTTAAATGAAAGATATAATCTCCCCAGTGTTACAAAAAGAAGAAAAAATTAAGAAAGTGACTGTGAGCTTTAATGATGTGTTAGGATTTACCGTAATTGTTAGGATTTATTTATTTTTGCTCGAAAATAAGTACTTACGTGGTTTTTATTTCTATTACTTTCTTTACACACGTACATATACATCACGCCTGTCTCTCAGAGGGGTAAGCAGAGACTTTGGATTATATTCCCAATTATCACTCCCATAGGTCAACGTAGGATCCAACACAACACCACATACAGACCACCTGCTCAACCCTTTCACCATCAATTCTACTTTTATTACATTTTAGTTAAAATAAATCAGCCCTTTCATTTTGGTACATTTTTATTTTACACTTAAATAACTAAACATCGTCAATAACTACATTGTTCAAAAAAGTTGCGGTTTCTGTGAAACCTTGATGTATAGCACAACATGAACAACAACAACAATACAGGGCACGCCACGATAGTGGTGATTAGTCCTCTTTTTGAGGAGTGGCATCACATTCGCCTTACGCATGTCCTTACCGGACAAGGTAAGGACATGCGTAAGGACAAGGTAAGTAAGGACATGCGTAAGGACAAGGTAAGGACATGCGTGTTGTTTCGGGAGGTACCTGCACCGAATCAGGCGAGAGGAAACACCCGGATGTTTTCACTGCGAGGATCGGCTATAGGACTTAGTGGAGCACACCGTAGAGGTCTGCCAGTCAGTAGAAGTCTGACACTCCCTACCGACCAGAGCGAGAGCAGTCATTTGATGATTTCCCACCATCCAAAAAAGGAAAAAGTACCATAAAATTAAAATAATATGCGCACAGGAGCCCACAGTGCGCCGACCCGACAAGCGTGTATACAATAATGTTGAATAATAACAACAACTCGGTACTAGTAACAACTTGCAAGCCTAAATCTATATGAATGCCTTTTTCCTAAATACTTAATTATACAAAATTCATATAAAAAAAACTAAAACTAAACTACTTACCTACCTATATAAATATTTTTACGCAGTTTAACTGATATGGAATAAGTTGACATATTCATTTCAGCTTAGTAATTACTTCACAATGCGTATTTTATTGATTTTTTGCGTACACTCCGAGATACAGAAATCACATATTTTATAAGCCGATATCTCGAATCGGACAACAAATCCAAATGTTACCCAATAATAACTTTTTTTCCTCTTGAAAAGACCTATCCATCGATGACAACGATTCAATCTATCCTACTTCCTACTAAAAACGAAAACGAAAATAAATAAATAAAATAAACAACGTAAAAAACGTAATCCTTATTTAAACGCGAAAGTTTGTATGTATGTATTTATGTATGAATGGATGTTTGTTACTCTTTCACGCAAAAACTACTGAACGGATTTGGATACAATTTGGTAAGTACACAATTAATAGTTTATAACCTGGATTAACAAATAGAATGAAATGAAATACGAAGTTTTTATCCCGATTGTATCTTCCCGTGGGATAATTTTCGATAATTTTCGAGAAGCCGCTGGTAACAGTTAGTATTTATACTATAAACACTTTTGCAAAAAAAACGGGACTTTAGATTTTTTTCTCTACTTTAATGAAAAAGAACAAGAAATAGGTTTTATTAATTTGACGATGTATTGGCATGTTATTTGAAGCATCCTGGCATGATTCTTTACGTTCCAAATTTAAAATTTGAAATTAATAAAATAAAAATTATGATTATTTTGGATTATTCTAAAATTGCTTTACTAATGGCGCGAATTGCTGAAACGATTTTTAACTGATTACGATATTTTAAAACTTTTTCGATATTTTCTGCAAATTAAACAATTTAATCTTTCTTTTTACATTAAATACCACTTTTTGAAATGAGTGATAAAGCGATTAGGGCCGGTAAAATTATAGCCCTACTTGAAGAAGGTTACGTGTCTCAGCGGCTAAATGCCTATAATAAGAGCCTTGAAGAAGTAAGAGGAGTAGAAGTTAGCTTGTGGACGGTCAGGAGGAGGCCCTGGCTGCCAATATCAGGAGTTACCGCCCAGCTCGGGGCCCTAAATTACTCCGTGAGCACCGTGTTGCTCGACTTCAGTTTGCTCGGAACTGTGCTTCATGGACTCTGGAGGACTGGAATAAAGTATTGTTTTCTGATGAAGCTAGATCTCTTTGTGTGGAGAGGACCGACGCCGGCGAGTGCTGCGAAGACCACGGGAACGCTATTCGGAAGCGTGTTTCGAAGAAATCACTCCTTATGGTGGAGGCTCCGTTATGTTTTGGGCAGCAATTAATTCGACGGAGCGTACGGAGTTAGTTTTCATATAAAATGGAACATTAAATGCACACCGGTACATAATGGAAGTCCTTATTCCATATGCACAACCCACGATGCACTTGGGGAAGATTCCATTTTTATGGACGACAATGCTCGCCCGCACCGTTCTGGCGACGTGGAAGCGTACATGCAAGAAGTTGGGATCCGTCGTTTAGATTGGCCAGCTCGAAATCCTGACCTCAATCCAATTGAGCATGTCTGGGATGTTCTAAAGAGACGGGTAAGATCAGTGCAACCTGCTCCTCAAAACATCAAGGAGCCAAAAAGAGTCATTGCAGAAGAGTGGGAACGTATTCCTCAAAACGTTATTAAAAACATCATGGAAAGCATGCCCAGAAGGCTTCAAGCTGTGATTTTGGCAAGAGGAGGTCACACTCGTTATTAGGTTTTTACATCAGTTTTAAAGAATCCATCGTTTTTTTTCTTTTAATTGCCCGAATTCTCTTCACGCGCATTAATTTACACGATTATAAGTATACAGACTACGTCATTGAAATAAATTTCATTTAATTAACTCAAATCGACCTTAGAACGTAAATTTCCTTAGGTGCCCGTTTTTTTTTGCAAAAGTGTGTAATTCTTGGTTTGAAACTGGTTCCAAACAAATATTTTATGGAATATTGATGGTGATTAGGGATTCAAGTGAGTCTCACAGTCACTAAATTAAATCTGGTTGGAAACTCTGTACACTATTGCAGTTTTTTTTTTAAAAAAAAACGTTGCCCCACACTATTTTATTCCTCGTGTATCGTGGGTGCGTTTAGAAACATTTAAACTCACATACACAAATATCTAGGACCCGGAACCACTATCTGTAGGCCATACAAATATTTGTTCCGTGCGGGGATCGAACCCGCGACACGCAGTGCAGCAGTCTTATCGCTCAACCACTGCGCCAACCGTGCCGTTAACCATTCCAGTTTAATAAATCCATACTGGACATTAGGTGATATCGCCAAAACATATTTAATAACCCGACCCAACAATGGACTCTAAAATTATAAAAAATATATATATAAGTATTTACCGTAGTCCCAGCAACAGCCAACAAAAATACTGCACCCCACATAGCTATATTGTTCACATACTAAATATAAAATAATTTCTGTTAGCTTATATTAATTCAGAACCGGAATTTAATTGATAAAAATATTACGATTAAATGATAACGCACTAAGTCTAATCTGAATAATCCTACGCCTGTTTTCGTTATTGATATTTTAAGGATTCATGCAGATTATGATATGTATTTGCATGAATTTATCATTATTATGGAAAAGAAGTTCGTAATAAAGGAGATCGTAATACTGCTTAGGACGGAAGTTAGTATTAGCCTAGTAGTCGGAACTCGTGCATAACGCCCGATTTCAAGTAAAAAATGATTTCTAGTCAGTCATAGTCTGTTGCTTTTAAACAGCTAAAATAAAAATGTACAAACTAATCAACTAGTTTTTTATTTATTATTAAATTAACCATCTTTATTAACATTAATGTTAGTTTGTCCTCTTCAGTGGATGAGGTTTTGTTGCTTTTACCGTTTTTGTTTATTCTGAAGATTTGGATGCTTCAATAGATTCAGAGGGCAATTCGGAGTACCTAAGCCTCAGTGGTAATGCCATCATCGGTAACGCTGGTTTGAGTGGTGAAATGTCCAGTGGTACTGTATCCTTCAGTGGTACTGTATCCTTCAGTGGTACTGTATCCTTCAGTGGTACTGTATCCCTCAGTGGTCCTAATTTCTTCAGTGGTACTGTATCCTTCAGTGGTCCTAATGTCTTCAGTAGTACTGTATTCTTCAGTGGTCCTAATTTCTTCAGTGGTCGTTTCAGGTACATATTCCCAATCGAAATTGACGCCGGTCACCTGAGTAAACCACTCATGGTAGTGGCCAGGACGAATGAATCCTGAAATTAAATAAAAAGTTGTTAACGTTGGTGCTAATTGTAATATTATATTGTTGTTGAAATTACATATTATGCTTTAATCCTATGGACAACTTATTGTAAATTAATTAAAAAATATTAATTATTAGATACAAGCGCCTGTGATGTGTTGTATTGTTTCAGGCTTGCTGTGGCATTTTCTGCATAGATCATTTCTTATTGTACTATCTTTAATTATATATTTTCTATATTTTTTGTGTTAATGACTTGGTCTTGGATGGCCAACATAAACCCTTCTGTTTCCGGAAATAGCCCACTTAACTAAAACCATTTGTTCGAAGCTTCTTTATCTATATATGTTTGGTGTAGGTCGTTGGGATGTCTTCCATGCAATTCTTTCTGCCTCCACTTTCTATGTAGCTCTTCTAAATGTCTCGCTTTATCTATTGTCTCAATATTACAATTATCGCTAAGATTTAGAGGTGTGTATTGTTTGTCTATTTCTGTAACTGCTTTGTGTAACTGACTACTGTTTTTCTTCCGCATGAAAAATTGCTTTAGGTTTATTACTTGTCTTTTATGAAGATGTGATATTTCGATTAAGCCTCTGCCTCCTTCTTTTCTAGACATTATGACTCTCTCTATTGCGGATTTGGGATGGTGATATCTATGTAGCGTCAGGGTGGTTCTTGTTTTGACTTCAAGGGCATGTAGTTCGGTGTTAGACCATTTTATTACACCAAAGGAATAAGTGAGTATGGGTACTGCGTAAGTATTTATGGATTTAAATAAGTGTTTACTAGACAGATGCATTTTGCATAACGAATGTATTCTATTAGTGTATTCTTTTTTTAGTTTGTCTTTAATAGTCCTATGTTCTAACAGTCGCGCTTGGTTATATCCTAAATATTTATATAGTTCTTCGTCTTTCATCGCTTCTATTACTTGTTCGGTGTTTGTTAAGTAGTTTTCATCTTTGATCTTACCTTTCACTATATTTAATTTTCGGCATTTATCTAGTCCAAAATCCATTCTTACGTCTTTCGAAAATGTCGTTGTTATGTTTAATAAACCGTGTAAATCTGTATTTTTATTGGCATATAGTTTTAAGTGAAGAGAGCAGTGGTGGCCCAGTGGTTGCGGCCCCGACTTACGAACAGTTGGTCGTGGGTTCGAACCCGGGCAGGCGCATTACTTTGTGTAATTTATTTCATCACCACTGCTCTCAAAACGGTGAAGGAAAACATCGTGAGGAAATCGGCATATCTTAGAATCAAAAATTCGAAGATATGTGACATCTACCAACCCGCACTGGGCCCGCGTGGTGGATTATAGCCCATCCCTCTCCTAGAGAGGAGGCCTGAGTCCCTGCAGTGGGAACAATATAGGCTGATGATGATAGTTTTAAGTCATCCATATAAAGTAAATGTGTAATTTGGTGCAATGCTGACCTTCCGATCTTTATGTCAAAACCTAACGTAGACTCAATGAATGCTCGGGAGAGTGGATTCAGGGCTAGACAAAACCAAAGAGGGCTTAATGAGTCCCCTTGAAAAATACCTTTTTTAATAGCTATTTCTTCTATCTGTAGAAGAAATAGCTATTAAAAAAGGTATGTTTGCTGTTTTTGTTTGTAATTTAAGTGTAGTTCTCCAGAATTCCATAGTATTCTAAATTTATGATTAATGGGTTTATTTTATATATGTTTAATACTTCAATTAACCATGAATGGGGGACGCTGTCAATGCTTTTTTTATAATCTATATATGCTATGTATAAGTTTTTTCTAGCCCTCTGGGCGTATTTTAAAATAGTGGAATCGATAATTAATTGCTCTTTACATCCCATATGACCACGCCTACATCCTTTTTGCTCTTCGGCTAAGATATTGTATTGCTCAGTGTGTTTGATAATTTTGTTAGTGATACATGACGTGATGATTTTATATAAGGTTGGTAAGCAAGTTATTGGCCTATACTGTGACGGATGTGTGCTATTTGATTTAGGGATCATGTAAGTAATTCCTTTAGTTAAAAACTCTGGTATATTTTGGTCACCTTTTAAAATAGCATTGATTTGTTCTGCTAAAGTACTATGAAGAGAATAGAGCCGTTTAATCCAAAAATTATGAATACCATCTATTCCTGCTGCCTTCCAATTATGTGTTTTATTTATAATAGTGTTTATTTCAAGCGTATCTATATCTTCGAATGGCATTTCATTTATTATTTCAGACCTAGCTATTTCTTCTTGTATCCAGCCAGCTTCTTTGTTATGCTCAGTAGGGCTATTGCGTATCTTTTAAATGTCAGTGACTTTCATATTGTCCATGGAAAAACTATCAAATTGGTTATGGTTTAGTACAAAATGGAACCATTTGACAGTAATTGATAGGCACTATAGGTTAGCCACTGTCATTTATAAGATACGCAATAGCCCTACAGTACTATCTGACCAGATTCTTTGCCAGAATTCTTTTAAAGAGTCTTGAGTTGGAGGGTTGGTGATTGCACTATCGTTATTTAAGTTTCCTATAAAATTGTTTCTCGTTTGTTTTAAATAATCTATTATTGTCCTTCCTTTCTTTTGCTTTTTTGTACCTTTTTAGCCTATGGCTTTTTACTAAAAGTTTCTGTTTTAACGTTTATAAATGATCTTCAATTCTCTTATTAACATTATACGAACTGTGTTGTTTAGTATTTTTAATTATTTGCCTCACCTTATTTTCTAGTTTTCTTGATGTATTACCGTTTTTATATTGAGTAAGTCTATTTATATCTTTTCTTAGTTGTTCTATGTCTGTCTCTAATCTTTGTTTCCATGGTGGGTCGTTTTTTATTCTATTATCTCTGCTTGATCGGTCTATGTTTATTTTTAATTTGAAGTGAATTGCAACTGTAATAGCTATGGAGTATATTAGTGAATGTGTGTCAGTTAAGTGTCCTATTGATGATAATTTGGGAGGGATAATCTTTTGATTGAATATACTAATGATATCTGATAATAGACGAGATGGTCTAATTTTTGGTAATAATGGCCTACACGCAGGATCCATGCCGTTGTATTTTAATATATTTAATTCTAATTCGTTACTTAATGCGTCTACTAATGAAGGGTCAAACTCAATATTATTTTGTATTACTCTAGGATCATCTGCAGTAGGTTGAATGCTGTGTTGAATGTGCTGTGTGGGTACCATTATTTCTGTAGTAAAATTTTGAGTGCCTAAATTTGTGTCAAGTTCTTGCAAAGTATTTGTGTGATGTGTGAGATTCATACTTTCTTCTTCCTCCCTTTTAAGTTGTTCTGCTATTTCGTATTTAATTCTATTTAAAGTGTCGTCTGATAACAGTTTGTTTCTAATAATGACTCGTCGTTGGTTCGCTACTCTTTGTTCTGTTACATTCATGTCTGGGTACTGTATTTTAAATTTTTTGTGTAATTGTGTGCAGTACATTGTTCTATCCTCTTCAAGTTTGGTAATGTGATAGTAAGTGCGCATGATGAATATGTTTATATTTTCAGTCCATTTCATGCGCACTCTGGGTTTTCCCGCTTTAGTGGTCACAGGCTGAGTAGCTGACGCCGCCTGTGAAACATCCAAGTCGGGTGTAACTGCTCTACTGTCATTGTCAAGTCTATCTGACGGTTCGGCTGTAGTATTTTTATCGGGGAGAACCCGCCTGTTCCGTCCCCCACCGCCGATGGATCGTATGCTGAGACACCCAGCATCAGCCCCAGGTGTGCCCCGTCGATTACCCCCGGGAAGCGGTCCTATACGTACTTTCTTTGGCCTAGTCTCCATGTTGAATGGGTTTCCAGAGCCACGTTAGCCACGCCAGTAATTTTTCAATCGTGTGTCCGCCCCTCACGTGATTAGATGTTCAATCAGGACGTGTGGTTCTTTTAGTTATTATTATTATTATAATGAATACCTAAAAACACTCCTGGCATCAAATTTACAGACAAAAACTCCCTTCGTCTCCTTGGGTCTCCAATATTTGAAAATTCTTTTCCCGATTTTATCGAGGAATAATTCGAAATGTCAATGATGTTTCGGAAAGACTACCCCAAATGAATATGCATTTGGCCATCACTATAATTCGATACTGCTGTTTCGGACCTAAATTACTTAAATTACCTTATTGCCTTCGTGCTTCCCCTTTATGGAGGCACACTCACCTTTTGGACAGAATGGATCAAAATTTATCAGACATACGTTAACATAAATTTTAAATGTGCTATTGGATGACCGAGCTTGGGCACAAGCTACTCTACCCATACGCATGGGAGGACTCGGTGTCCGCAAAATTTCCAGTTTAATTTTACCGGCTTTCATATCCTCATTCAACGGCACTGAGAAGTTAATCAGGAATATCCTGCCTTCCACACTGATTAGTTTTGATGTGCCGTGCTTCTCTGAGGCTATCCAGGCTTGGAAACTCGCTTGCCCAAACACTGAAGCACCTGACCATCCATTTTCCCAGAGACGTTGGGATGAGCCGCTTTGCAGAGTAGTTCAGAACAATTTAGTGAACACATCTGCTACCACTGCTGAGCGTGCGCGCCTGCTGGCTGTGGGTGAATGGGAATCGGGTCTTTTGCTTCACACACTACCGTCGTCGAGCATAGGCACTTTGCTCGACGACACGACCTTCCGCCTCGCTACTTCTTTGCGCCTTGGTGTCGCCTGCTGTTCTCCTAATCGCTGTGAATTTGGTGAAGCTGTCAACAGCTTCGGTCACCATGGCCTGTCATGCAGCCGTAGTGCTGACCGTTTTGCACGGCACGCGAACTTGTCGCCGTCGGCGTGCCAGCTATTTTAGAACCCAATGGCTTGACACGTGACGATGGCAAAAGACGGACGGCATGTCTTTGTTTCCTTGGAAGATGGGTAGGCCTTTAGTGTGGGAAGCAACATGTGTCGATACTCTTGCGCCATCACATCTTCCAAGTTCATCGTGCTGCGCAGGTGGTACCGCTACGGCTGCAGAGAACCTCAAGCAGCGTAAATATAGTAACCTTTGTGGTAACTATATTTTCGAGCCGTTTGAGGTTGAAACTCTAGGGCCGTGAGGACCGAGTGCTCATATCATGTTTAAGGAAATTTCTAAACGCTTAGTTGACGCTTCTCGTGATCCAAGGGCTGGCTTTTATCTTGGCCAGAGGCTTGCCCGTAAATTTTATCCCCAAAAAAACAAGCTTACCAATAATATTTTTTGTGTAGAGTTACATGGTTTGTTGAGAAAAACGCTTGATTTACGGCTTCGTGAAGAGTCCGTTAAGGTTATAACCATAAATGACTGTTGCTGGGTAATTAAGGATTTTGCAAAATCATCCTATGTGATTTTTTTAACTCGTGGCAATCATTGCAATACTTACCGGAAGGAACGCCAGCGTGGCATCCTAAGCCAGACACGAAGGAGGTCACTCCAACTTGGGTGCGGCGCCCGTCAACGTCAATGGTGGACAAGGGACCGCCACTGTCACCCTGAAAAATGTGCATATTGTTGAAATTCTGGCTAAAACTCTTACTTCTTGTAACAAGATTAGATACGTTCAGCAACAGAAGTAGCTGAACATATCGGAATATTAATTATAATATGTACAGGATTCTAGCTATTATTTTAAATGTTTCAGAAGATTATTCTTTAAAATATTCCTAACATTTATTTTAATAACTAGGTAGTAACGAGTAATATCTAACAAGATTTTATTAAAAAACCTGCTTAGAAATATTGCTACTTCTGTTGCTGACTGTACCTAATATCGATAATGATGTCCACGGAATAGCCTACTCTTCAAGCAACCAACGCGACACAATATACAAAGTTCTAAAAATATGTTTTTGTAGAGTTTTTTGTTACCAAAACCTGGACACCTCAGGAAAATGATTTGCCTCTGAATGATTACAGTCCGTGGGAAATTGGAGTCTCGCAGAACATGAAGATTATTTTAACTAGATTTGAAACTTCAAATCAAATGTGTTCGTGTTCGTTCATTAAAATTCGTTTACTCTGGTCCTTCTCACCTGGCATGTGGATTGAGTAGGGCTGGTCCATCCTCTGGTGCAGATGGTGGAGTCAACGATGATGGAGCTGCCTCCGTAGGAAATCCGGCATTCTTCGTTGGAAACCAGCCTCAGGTATACCCAGTTAAGGTTTTCAGGTGACGTTCCTGGTAAATGAATGCAAGAATAGAACCAAGGTTACAAGTTTAACTTTATTGAAACAGAAGATTATGATTATTTCACTTTCTCTCATTCCTCAGACATTTTTCTCAGTTTAAACAGAGAGTCTACCTTGAGTCCAGGTGTTACCCCAGCCGCTGGCAATGGCTTGCACACCGGCGTAGTTCTCGTTCATGGCAGAGGAACGCTGGATCCTGATTGGCTGAATAAGATCTAGAAAAATAAAAAGGTATAAATTACGAAATACCTCTTTTTTACCTTGCGAGTTGCCGAAATCTTGGTCTATATCAGAGATTTGCACAAAAAAAAACAAAGTTGTTTAGTTTGACTACGATCTGGCAACACAAGATACAGTAATATTGGGATCCTTTGGAGCTCAAATGTCGTCGGCAGAGGACACTGTTAGAGAATCATTCCGAAATTGTTTTAAAGATTTGAGAAAGGAAAATCCTTTAACAGTCTTACCGCCAAAAGTGAGAGACCTGCCGAACTCTAGCAGACCGATGTCATGGGGCTGGACAATGCCAGGAATGGCCTCGTTGTAGAGGGGATGGTTGTAGTACTTGGTCGTCTCGAAGATCGCAGCTGGCTGTGTCTGGTTGGTGGCACCAGCGCGTATGACGATGGTTACACGGCTGTTGAGGGAAAAACGATTTTATGTGATGGATATTAATGTTGTTGGATCGAGAGGGAGAGGAAGGCCAAAGAAAAGCTGGGTGGATTGTATGAAGAATGAAATGGAAGAGAAAGGAGTTAATATCGCCATGACGACGGACAGCGGAGAATGGAAGTAAATAACGTGTTGCGCCGACCCCAAAATAGAATGGGATAAGGCAAGAAGATGATGATAATGCTAGTAGAAATAAGATTTGGCCTTTGTTGCACATAGGGACAGTTAAATACAAAAAAAAACTTTAGGAAGGTATATTTTTATAGTATTAAAGCTACACACATCAAAAGTGTCTAGGGATCAAGCATTTTTATGCGGATTTCTTGAGATTGAGATGTGGCTTTGTAATAAATTTATGATTTTATAAATTTATATGGATCCTTTTTGGTGCATTTCATAATTTGAATCAGGAACTGTGAATCAAATTCGAGTAAAAGATGAAAATCAGCTGTCAATATTTTCCCTATAAAAACATACAACGCATTAAAGACATTATTAGTGCTACTGTTTCCCTACTACTGATTAAAACCAACGTTATTATGGAGCGGCGACGTCATTTAAGCAGGGAAGAAATGCTCAGAGCCGTGGGAATGATAGAAGCTGGTTCCCGGCAACGTACTGTGGCTTTAGCTCTGAATACAAGTCAGAGTGTTATCAGTCGACTTTGGACACGTTAACGAAGCACTGGTACCGTGACTGAGCGCCATGGAGGACGGTATCGCTGCACCACACGGAGACAAGACCGATACATTCAAATCTTAACTCGAAGAGCTCCAACAATAACCGCCATGATGTTAGCCGTGAGGCTTCATCACTCTTCAGGGAACTTAATTAGCGACCAAACAGTCAGAAACCGCTTGCATGAAGTGAACCTTCATTCCCGAAGACCGCTACGGGTACCACCTATAGCAATGCACAATCGTAGGATTCGATATCAATGGGCTCTTGAACACAGAAATTGGGCAGACGAACAATGGCGTTTCGTGTGCTTTTCTGATGAGTCTCGTTTTGGTATGAGACCGGATACAAGACGTATACGACACTGGAGAACCCCTGGACGCCAACAGCGATTAAAATCCTGCCAGGAAGTCCATCCTTATAGTGGTGGAACCATCATGGTATGGGCGGGTATTTGGATCGGCGGAAGAACTGAGTTGATTTGGATCAGAGGCAACCTCAACGCTCAAATTTATGCTGAGACGATTGTATCAGACGTCATCGTTCCTCTACAAGTGCAAATCGGTCCCTTATTTCAGTTAATGCATGATAATGCATGACCGCACACCGCAAGAGTTGTAAGACAGACTCTCGCCGCAGCTAACATCAATGTCCTGCCCTGGCCTGCTCAGTCGCCAGACTTGAACCCGATTGAGCATGCATGGGATATGCTACAGAGAAGAGCTCTGCCGAATATGGAGGGTATCCAGTCGCAAGAAGACCTTTTTTTGTTGTTGCAACGAACATGGGCGGCCATTCCACAGCGTGATTTGGATGAACTCATTTTGAGTATGCCAAACCGATGTTCTTGTGTTGTTAGTGTTCGCGGTAGAAACACGGATTATTAATTGTTTAAGTTACCCAATAAAATTTTTAAAGAAAACTGTTATTTTAGTCTTTTTTTCGAACTTTAATGTTAGTGGTTCAAATGTCAAAAATCCCTTTATTAGGAAAATGGCAAATTTCTTTATTAATGCAAAGGTGACTTGGTTTATCGTTACTGTGACAAACGAAAACACTTTATTTGATGAATCCTTAAAGAAAATTTTAATTAATATCAATCAGGAGAAAAGTTATTGCAAAAATATATGTTGATCCCTAGACACTTTTGATGTGTGTATTTCGGGTGAATAAACATGATGCGACAATCAATCTTGTAACTCAAATGAGTCAAAAACGAGTAAATAAAAAAATACACAAGGATCGCAGACATAGGACTCCCTTTAGGTTTATCCCCGTCTGAGGGAGATAAGATATTGTACGTGTTTGTTATTTAGTGCCAAGCAAAACAACTTACGCAGCTGTACAATGGGCAGCAGTCAGACCCCACTCAGGGGTGAGAACGGAACCTCCGCAGCCGAAGACTGCTCCAGCGGGAGACACCATACGGAGACCGAGCTGATACGGGAACTGACCCACATTTGCTTCCCATCCTGACACGATACGGGATCCTGACGCTGTTGATAATTAAGATCGGGCTATAGTATGAGTTACAGAAATCATCATCTACCTAGCCTTTTCTTCATTTTACATGGAGCGACTGATTATCTGACCTCCAGTAATGGGTGGTCACCCATCCACAAACCAACCTAGGCAAGCACGGCTTAACCTAAAGATCGACCTGACTGGCAGTTATTAATTTACAGAAATATAGACTCGCAAAGTCTAACAGAGTCGTACAGTAGTGTGACAACTTCACTTCTTCAGTACAGTCTAACAGAAGCTTGTATCAATCGCACGGCTTGGCTTGATGCGCATCAGTTGATGATTGTCTTCGACATTTGGGTAGGCGAAGATCGTATTCGTAATCCAAATTAGGACTTGCTCATCATGATCCGTGCGAATCACTTGCGCATTTTTGGACACTGTTTTGGACCAATTCGGTGTAGGGGCGTATAATTATGCTACGCCCCGTTAACTGTGTTGCTGACGTTGCAACAAAAAAATAGGTATACTCATCGCGAGCGTTATTTTTACGAATTTTGTTCAGCACTTTCTTTACGAGGTAAACATTATTTCGAGGAACCATCTTTTAACGAACAATCGTTCGCGAGCACAGCTTTTTTAATTTGTTTTTACCCTGTTCACGTTTTGGTTTTCGCACAAAGCACTTAATTTACATCAGATTCCGAAAAATTTTGAAGGAAACATCACATCCATTACGTCTTTATGTTGGAAAAAATCGTTGTACAAAGAAATGTTGATTAAAACCTCGCTCAACGAATTTTCGCAAACAAATTACGTGAATACTTGCGGTGAGAAAATATCCTCCATTAGATTTTTTTTTCTTTTGTATTATGTAGTTTTGTTGACTTACCTCTTACATCTTCAGGGAAGATAAACCTGGGGTCGGCGATAGCCTGAAAAGATTAACAAACAGTTTTCAGTTTAGGATAAAATGTTTCCTTTTTAAATGTTAATTAAACCGAATGTACAATAGGACAAAGGCTACACTCATAAAAAATATCATGATAACTCAATCACAGAAAATTAAACGACAGTAGAATTGCATTATCAAGTAGATTATACTGTGCCACGAAAGATCTAATTGAGCCTCAGTCAGGCAAAATATTTATTTTACGTTAAAATTAAGGTAATTACCGTCCCAAAAATAGCCAGCAAAAATACAGCACCCCACATGTTTTTTCAGACACCAAACTAATTGTAAACGTCAAAATCTTCATCTTATATAAAATGTTTGCCCGATGTGATACGATAAATCAAATAATTAACTGATAATTTATTGTACAATCTGTTTACTTGATATAAATTCCGGTTTTACCTAATTTTGCGGTTTTACGTATTTTCGGTAAGGGCTCAGTCCAAAGTAATTGACAGCCAGTCGACATAATTATTCGCGCATGTTATCAATGTGTTTTTGGCTAAAGATATTAATTAATAGTCGTCCGAGACAATAGTAGCTATATTGCAAAATCTATCGATCAAATAAAAAAATTCAAACCGTGTTATTTTTTTTGTGAATAAGCTTTCATTTTCTTAATCTGATTGCAATGTACTAATGTGTAAATGTACGATATTTTTATATCGAAAATTATTTTAAATTTTCTCGGTTTTTGCTCTAAAAAAAAACAATGAAGCTGATTTTTTTTGTCAACAGTTTTATATTATTTTTCGATTTAATAAAAGCTTCAATTTAAACACATGTCAACTTACAAAAAAACCATAAAAGTTTACTGAAACTGACAATAAATTATTAGTAGGTTTACCAAAATACCCATAAAATGACATCCCAGTCTTTCTTAGAACCGATTTATATCAAACTAGTAGGCATTGTTTATTAGGATAAGGAGCATGTTAATCTAGCTTAGTTAATTACTACTCTCTATCTGATGATAAGATGATAAAATCTTCGAAAATGAATGATTGTAATGACGTCAGGTGGCCTTTCCTAGTGGTAATAATATTAAACTCCTGGAATTTAAGTTTTGTAGTAATCCCGTCGGGTCTGCGGGTTGTTGTAAGAGATACCGCGACCTCGACATAAAGGGCTAAGAAGGAACATGGGTGGTTTTTAGTCAGTAGAAGTCGGACACTCCCTTTCGCTCTGAGGAGCGGGAGAGGTTATTTGAAGATTTCGCAGCACCAAAAAAAAAGGGTTTAAGGTGTCATCGAACCATCATGACATCGGTATTACTAGGTCTATATTATTTTCTTTATTTAATTCGTTTCTACCGCTCCACTTTAGTTATATTCAAATAAAGGGTGTAAAAGCACCCATAAAGAAGCCGAAAGGCACTTGTTCTCCCCATCACTATGGTATTTTTTTTTGTTCTAGATCATACCTGGGACCCTATAGTTACAGAGATATTGGAGATCAAAGTTTTAAAATTTTTCTCAACTGTTTTTTGGAATACAATTTTTTTAGGTTATAACTTTACTTAAATTACCTCCATGACCCGTTTACTATTCAAAGCATCCACTAGCACAATGTTTTAAGAGTGCTTCATTGAGTTTTACCTAAAAAGGTGAGTTTCATTAGAAAAAAAAAATTTTGCTAAGGTATAATCTTGCTGTACACAATGCTCGGTTGATGGTTCCGTGGAGGGTTCGTTTACACCCTGTATGATACAGGACGTCGCTCGGGCAGTAGCCCACCAAGCACAACGACCCGACAGTCGGGTCGAAGGATCCTCCCTTTACATTGGAAGATGAAAAACTTCTTCATATACCCTTACAGATATTTAGTTTGTTTTACAAAGGGTTGTTGGCGGATTTCTTTTATTTAATAAAATTTTACATTGAAATAAACAACAAACTAGTGCGTTCCATCTCACTTTTGACATTGGCAGAATAGTCGACATCGGCTTCAATTGCCATTCAACAAAAATAGAATAGAAACAAACTAGTGAAAAAATACCGGCTAGTTTAGGTGGAATATGATCCAGAATTTAATAAGAAGCTGAACGTACTATGTGTTTACGAGAATCTGTCCCTTACATACTGTACAAGTCAGAATCATCAGGTTGACCGCAATTTATTGTTAGTTTAAAACCAAAATGGTTAAGATACTATTGTGTTGAATACTTCGACTACCTATCTATATCATCAGAGCTATCTTTTGATATATTGAAAGGATATCGTAATCCAGTTAATAAGAAGTGACGTGATTTTAAAGCAATTTAATTCGGATAAACATTAAAAATGAACAGTCAGCTGAACTCCTGTTGGAACTCCAATGGGAACTATTTATCTCATCTCTTGAAATGCATTTTTTCAGCTGTCCGTGTCAATTAAGGAACCGCTTTTTTTAGTGTGGGAAATCATCAGAAGACCTCTCCTGCGGAAGTGTCAGACATGTCCTGACTATTTTTAACTACACTATACTGCGAAAATTGTTTTACATTAAACTATGTATACACCGAAGCCTTCATACTGCGACGTTATGTTTGACGCCTTTTTTGTTCGATGTTTTTTTTACACCGAAAACCTTACATCGACTTTTGTTTCACCAACGTTTGTTTGTTCTATGTAACGTTACTTCAAAAATATTTAGCCAACACAATAATACAATACCTTCTTTTTGGCTTGGCTTTTTTTTGCAGCAAAAAAAATTGTTCTTTATATTATGACAGTCGGGCCTAACAGCTTAACGTGCTATCCGTGACATGGAGGAAACTCGGTAAGTAACGGGTGGTCACCCATCCACAGACCAACATAGGCAAGCGCGGCTTAACCCAAAGATCGACTCGAGTGGCAGTTATTATTACCAATGCTTCAGAAGTATTAAAACCATTGCTATCATTAGTTTAAATATTTCTGAACCAAGTTTATAGTGAACTAATTGTCATTGCCCTGGCTGGAGGTTTGAACTTCAAGGCATCCACAAAAAAGTCCATTATAGCAAAAGCCATCCTCTAGGATGAACTGTGAGATGCCATTTACAAAAAAAAAAAAAAAAAACTTTATGTCATTGACAAGTTCAAGTCGCGTGGTCGGCAACTTCACTATCGTTTTCATAGAGTTAGTTTAATTATTGTAACTCCTTAACTCTGGACTCGGACCCTGTTGTAGACAGGACAACAACACCATCTGCCTAGCCTTTTCCAATGTACGCTAAAGTTGGCTTCCAGTCTAACCGGATGCAGTTGAATACCAGTATTTTACATGGAGCAACTGCCAATCTGACCTCCACAGTCCACAGTCCAGTTAGTATTGGGTTATTACCCTTCGGTAAAACTGATTGTCAGACATTCAGGCCACTGACTACCGGTAACGATGGCCTCAGTTCTATATGGCAGCCGGGGCCAAAGGCTTAACGTACTTTCTGAGGCTTATAGGGAACTCGGCAATGACGTATTATATATAGACACGTATAACTACTTTTACGCGTAAAGAAAAGGAAAGAAAATATGACACCATACAGCGGGATGCCTGTAATGTTGATGCCTGTTTTTTTTATGTTTTGCGCTGGTTTACACATACGATTTAAATTAAGAACAAACGTAGCGTCGCGCGAGAGGTTGGTGCGTAACTGCGCGATGTGGCCAATTGGCTTCATTTCATGTTGTCATTTTTGAGGTCGGACAACGTATCTATAGTTTTAATTTATCATTGGAACTCGGTATTTATGAGTGGTACACGGATCAAACTAGCCTAGCACGACAGTTATTAATAAGCCACGAGCTCCTCATATTACTCCTGTCTTACAAATAGGGTATTTTACCAAAAAAATCGAATTAGTCCGTCAGTTACATTATCGAAAAATATTGGATACGTGTTTTTTGTTTTATCAAATTAATAAAAAATTACGAAAATAAAACGTGTCAAAGATCATGAGTGGGGGGCTTTTGACGTCACTTTGTGGTTAAAAAAGTATTAACCTTGTGACGTCACACGACTTGACACGACTTTTCGAAGCACTGTATCGTCTTCATCTTTTGTTTACGTGAAAAAAGAAATAACTCTCCTTTTGGGCTTCGCCGCAGTCGGGTAAAAATACGTGTCCGTCGTTTTGGAACTCTATCTGACGGACTCCTTAATTAGATTTTTTTGGTGTAATATCTTAAATACATGTACTGTACTCGGGCATTGTTTATTTGGATAAGCAGATTATGGGTTTAATTAGTGAGACATCCAAGTATTATCTATTCAATGATAAGGCGATAACACTACAAAAATAAAAAATATGACGTCAAACGGCCTTCTCTATATAAAAGTGATTTAATCCTGCAATGTAAACTTTAAAAGGGCCTCAGTAGTTAATCGTTTAGTCGTTACTTAAATGATTTGGTTGACTTCCAATTCGACGAACGTATGTACGGATGTTCCTACGGGAATGGCAGGGGATGTACCTATCACACAGTTTAGAATGAAATTTCTTAAGAAAGACTTACAATAACGTGTAGCTTTTTATTTTTTCACCAATCTTCTCAATCATTCGCAAAATCTTGCGTAGCGTTCAAGATTGTGACTACTACAGAACTTGTGTGTCGATAACATTATTTTAACAATGCAACAACTTTAGAATTTAGCGACGTGATACGACCCTTCTTTCTTTACGTTAATAACTGGCAGAAAATCCCTAATTAAGTACTTAGAGGTTTTTCAGCAAGCGTAATTACGGTTTTACCTTCCTTATGAATTTGGGCCAAGTCTCATTAAGCTGTACGATAAATGTATTAATTATCTACTAATCGGATAAGCCTTATTAAATTCTTCGCATAAAAAGCCCCCATTTGCTTTCACTTACCTACAATTTGCTACCGTCACGTCAGTCACGCAGTCTTTGACCCAAAAATATCGAATATTCGTTTCTGCCAAGCATTTTTTAATATAAGTTGGGGTCTGTTTCCAGTTCACTGGGCACAGCTGAACACCAATATTTTACATGGAGCGACTGACTATCATATCGTAATGTCACTGTTCAGGAGGAACTTGTGGCTAAATTATAATAGGTCAGGTCAGGGTCGACCGCTAAGCCGCGCTTGCTTGGCTGGTCCTTGAATGGGTGGCCAAACAACATGCCGAGTTTCAAATCGTGTCTCAAGCACGTAAAGCTAGACAGCTTAATCCTCTGGTCCCGGCTGTCAATCGCATTTTCTTTTTTGAAGTCGATAAATACTCAGTGGCCCGAAAGTCTGACAACCAGTCTTACCAAGGGGAATCGCATTACCCAGCACTAACTGCGTTATGTAGGTCAGATAAGCAAAATGTTCCATGTAAAATATTGGTATTCAACTGCATCTGGATATACTGGAATCCGAACTCTACAAAGTTGGAAAAGGCTAGGCAGATGATGACACTGATTAGACGAATGCCTAATAATAATGATTTGAACATCATAATGAAGTAAGTCGTTATTAAAACCTGGATCTGATCTGGAGCCGGCTAAATCAAATCAGATAATGGTTTTGTTTTTATGTAACACGTTACGTAAACACACGTATTTCGTAGATTACAAGGCATTAAAAGATACATTAATTTTGATAATAAAATGTCCCGATAAGAACAGGAATATAACTATAATTTTTAGGGTTCCGTGGGCGAATAACAAAAAATGGAACCCTTATAGATTCGTTATGTCTGTTAGTCTGTCTGTCCGTATAAAAAAAACATAAAACCTGGTATACGTGTGTCTTTAAAAATGGCATTGAAGTTCCTAAAGCAATTTTTTCTTAAACTCATCATCATCAGCCTATAATGTTCGCACTGCAAGGACTCAGGCCTCCTCTCTAGGAGAGTGATGGCTATAATCCAACACGCGGGCCCAGTTCAGGTTGGTAGATGTCAAAATATCTTCGAATATTTTGGTTCTGAGATATGCCGGTTTCCTCACGATGTTTTCCTTCACCGTCTTGAAAGCAGTGGTGACGAAATAAATTACACAAAGTAATGCGCACAACTTTTCGCCATTTATGTTTAAGTCCTATGTATCAAGGGGCTAGCCTATTGTCATCAACCGGGCACAAATTCAGACTGTGGCTTAAACTGAGACATTCCTGATGGATAAACCCAATAGCACATTATTCGACTATTCATTAAATATCTACAACTATTATTATACCTAATGCTTACTTCCAATAATGGTTTCAACTCGCAAAGTCCAACAGCTGAGTTCAATTACCGACCCTGACAAAGTGTTATCGGGTTATCCAGTACGAATTTCTTAATTAGTACATGTACCCCGGAGTCTAGATTTCTGCCCAGTTCATGGCAATCATCATCATCATCATTTCAGTCAAAAGACGTCCACTGCTCAGTGTGTCAGTGTCAGTATGTCCGTCCAGCAGTGGACGGTAACAGTTTCGGAGATATGACGTCTCCCTGTCTCACACCGCGCTGCAAAACGACAGGTTCCGAGGTCTGGTCCTGAAGTTGGACTGACACGGTGGCGTTTTTGTACAAACACTTCAACACTTCGATGTACCGGTAGTCGATTTGGCACCGTTGGAGAGACTGCAAGTCCCAAGTGCCCAAGTCTCCATTGAATCGAAAGCTTTCTCGTAGTCCACAAACGCTAAACAAAGAGGCAGGTTATACTCTTCGGTCTTCTGTATAACCTGCCACAGTGTATGTATGTGGTCTACGGTACTAAAGCCTTTTCGGAATCCGGCTTGTTCGGGAGGCTGAAAATCGTCAAACCTGCGTGCGAGACTATTCGTGATGACTCTTGAAAACAACTTGTAGACATGGCTTAGAAGTGAGATGGCCCTATAGTTCTTCAACCGGGCATTGTCACCCTTATTGAAGAAGAGCACCACCACACCCCTGCACCAAGCCTGTGGCGTTTTCCCCTCGAGTATGACGGCAATATCACGGCAATGCAACAAAAAATTCACAAAATAATTACGTTTATCAACAGGGCCTCTTTTTTTCAAGAGGTAAAAAATGTCCATCGCATATTGCACCATCCGGGAGACCCGCCGCCAGGCTTCAAACTCCTTTGGCGATGTCTGGGCTCATCTGAGACCGCGCCACTCACCACGCACCACGCACCACACATAAGATAATAAACAGGGACCCTCTGTCAATGTCATTAAAACGGCAGCGTAATCCGAAGACAGTAGGCTTTGTGAAGTGGCTCTTATAGGAATCCTGTCAAAAGGAAGGACCGGCACTTGTTTGAAGTTGTAGAGACAGATTTTCATCGGAAATCGCTTTTCAGTACGTAGCCACGACTATCAATCAAGTGATACCAAACCACTTTATGTGGATCTCTCATTGTACGGAAAATCAATTTAAAGCGAAACCACGTTATCATAGAACTAGCTAGAAATAGCTTGATGTTTTTTTTAATTTTTTTTATCCTTCATTAAAAAGAACCAGGTTCTTAATAATTAATTACAATCTAGCCTACAAGACTAATAAGCAATTTTAATCTAACTTAACTTTTTACGTGGTAATTATTTTAATACAGAATAGTGCTGATTGTACTATAAACAAGTCCGTTCCTCTTTCTTAGAGTCTAATATTATAATATAAACACTTTGTTCATGTGTTATATGAGTGTCATTGTCACTATTATTTCTACATTATTTACACTACACTAATTCAAAAGGTTTTGTTCGTTTTAGCCTTCGCACTATATTTGTCTGGTCTAGCAGCTGAATTGCCTCGATGTTCACATGTTGGTGGAGTCGGTGTACATGGGCCTCAGCAAATTTTTGGATTATTTTGGTGACGGGTTCCACTTTTAGGTCACGATGGAGGTCGTCATTTCTTATATAACAGGGCGCATTAACAATACTCCTGAGTACCTTATTCTGGAATGTTTGTATAATTTTGATGTTGGTCGGTTTAGTACAGCCCCACAGTTGAATGCCATATGTCCATATTGGCATAAGAATATGCTTATATAATAATATTTTATTATGTATCGATAGGCAGGAATTTTGACAATACATGTTTTTAAAACGCATGTCCAGTTCCTGTCTTTTCTTTTTAACGTGCGCTTTCTAGCACAATTTCGCATCAAGCGTTATGCCAAGATATTTGGCTGTATTTGCGTATGGCACTTGTTGGCCATTTATGAAAATTGGGTGGTAATCACAATTCCTGTTGGTAAAATCAATGTGAACTGACTTTGATTCATTCAATTTGATTTTCCATTTTTGTGCCCAGTCATGAACTTCATTTACAGCAATTTGTACCTTTCTGATTGCTTCCGGCACCGTTTTTTTAGATGTAGCACAAGCTTTTGATAAAGTTTGGCATAAGGGTTTGATATACAAGCTAAGACTAATGCTGCCCAATGATTTTGCCGATATCTTGCAATCATATTTTACAGATAGAATGTTTCGAGTAAGGCACGAGGGAGCCTTTTCTGAGTTAAAAAATATTAAAGCTGGCGTCCCTCAAGGAAGCGTACTAGGTCCAATCCTCTACCTATTGTACACGTATGATATACCAGAGCTGGAAAATAATACAATTGCAACCTTTACGGACGACACTGCCATTATGGCTACAGGGTCATGCCATGCGGAAGCTTGATGTGTTGCCGAGTATACGCTATGTCAATAGCAGACGGCAAATAAAATTAATATTTATCATTTACAACTCGAAAACTATCCCACATGAAGATACAATCGGGATAAAAACTATCCTATGTGTTAATCCAGGGTGTCAGCTAGTACCATACCAAATTTTATTAAAATCGCTCCAGCAGTTTAGACGTGAAGAAGTAACAAACATACACACTCACACACCCACAAACTTTCGCCTTTATAAAATTAGTGTGTTACATAACTAGCGGACGTCACACGGTTTCACCCGCGTGGTTCCCGTTCAGGGATAAAAAGTAGCCTATATGTTACTCAGGGTGATTGTAGCTTTAAATGGTGAACTAATTTTTGAAATCGGCGCAGTAGTTTTTGAGTTTATTCATTAATTCAAAATACAAATCTTTATAAAATTAGTGTAGATAAAAAAAATAGCTTTCTCGTTAATTGGCGAGACGAGGCGAGAAAAGTTTAAGGAACGGGGTTAGGCCAGGAGTGGAAAAGTTCAACCAAACTAAAAAAAATATCAAATGTTTTTTATTGACAATTTCACATAGCTAGTAATTCTTCAGCTAGTGGTAGTGATATCGGCACAGGTCCTGCCTCCATGTCGGTGTGGACATCAGCAGGCAGTGCCGAGCGCTGGTCGAAGTTGATGCCGGTCACCTGACGGATCCAGTCGTGGTAGTGGCCGGGCCGAGTGAAACCTGGAAGTGAACATAACATCACGCCTATATATGTAAGTCGGGATTTTCTATATAGGCTAATGTGGCGGATAGCTTTGATAGCGCGATGCAGAATTGCCAATGTTAGTTCGCATCTGTTGCGATAGATGGCGCTGTCGCCACAAGCCCTAGAGGGTAAGACAGAAGTGTACCTAATAGTCAAATCAAATCAAATCAAAATCATTTATTTCAAGTTGGCCAGTTGCAGGCTCTTTTGAATAGTCGAACCAATACTAAATTTTAATAAGCTAATAAACTAAGCTACAGTCCCACTCACAAGGCATAATAACTGTCAGTGTACTGTAGTTGCCGATTCCAAAGCGTTGGTCTCATGAGAAGAATGGCAAGAAACTTCATGGATACTCTTTTAAATCATAATATTGTTACAAAACTTCCACACACTAGTGCATCCACATTTCACCTTTTTTGTTTAAGTCCCATGTTATAGGGGGTGGACTAATTACCATCAACTGGGCAAAAACACAGACTCCATGGCTGCTACTAAGAAATTCGTAATGGAAAACCTAATAATGATTTGCCCCACCCGGGCATCGAACCGAGGACCTAATGCTCCGCAGTCGCAACCACTAGGAAGTCACATTTACACAACAGTCACTTTATTTAATGTTTTCTTGACCGTTTTCCAACTTGGTGGCTAATGTTAGCCAAGACTAGCCATCGACGTAGGAAAAATTATAAACCACAAGAGTGAGTGCAAAATATGCAGATACTGGTATACATACAGGTATGCTAGTTGTGACTAAAATTAAATTATGGTGGCGACACCGGTTCTCATAAAGATTTCTTCACTTAGCACTTCTACTGAATTTTCTGTTTCGTCACTCGGATTATACTCCATTTTTCACAGAAGATAAGAAGCTTTACACACTTCCCTTTCCTCTCAGTTCAGACTAACTCCGAAAAAATTGATTATTTAATGCCATGAGTTCTCTTGACCGACTTACCTCCAGGCATCCCAACGTGGCATCCAAAGCCAGAAGCAAATGAACCGATTCCTACTTGAGTCGCCACTCCATCAGCTTCAACTGCAGTCAGTGGCACACCGCTGTCACCCTGAAAACATAAATATGAGAAGTGGGTAAGTGACACCATAAATAAGACGTCCAAGAAAATGTGGGTCGTACGGCGGGGAGATGGGCAAACGAAATAGTTGCCGTCGGTGGTCATCCTGAACGAGGCTGGAATAAAACAATTAAGTGACACTGACTTTCTTAGAACGCTAGCACATACAAAAATACATCCTACCTACATTTAATAATGTGTACGGGATGAGAGTTTCAGAATACTTAGTACCTGTTTTTCTCAATAAACTTCCAAAGGACTAGCAAACGTTAAAACAAGTTCGAAAAGTAATAAATATAGATTTTAGTTTAAAAAAAACGCATTGTTTTTTTTTAACACAAAACTTCTACTAAAAAATATAAACAGGGTGTCCTAGAACTCAACGTCAAGCCGAAACGGGGTGACAGGATTGATCACAACCATCACGAGAAAAATCTGAAAAAAAATCTATCCCATGCAGTTTGAAAATTATAGGCATTTTAAGAAAAACCTAGAAATTTGATCAAACTGTACCATTTTTCGGTTATTGTGGTTATTCTTTTTTATTTTTGTTCATTTGAACTTTGGAAGCGTAATCCTAAATAACATTTCTAAAATCCCAATAAAAAATAATGACACAATTGCCTCAAGTTTCCGAGAATTGAGATTATTTGTTAAACTACGAATTTAAAATTTTGAAGATTCGTCGACTTTGACAGGCCCTCCTTTAAAAAAAATGTACTAAAGTGCCATGGCAAGTGGCATTAAAAGTTGGCGCATTTAATCAGAATTCTAAAATGGTACAATACTTGTTAGTTCCGTACAATAAAAATGAGTAAAAAAAATAAAACCTCAAGTAACCCGATTTTTGCTATCTCAGTTAAAATATTTTTGATTCGCACAAGCTCTAGGTAGGTTCTTAATTTTAAGGCAAAATGATGAGAGTGAGGGATAGTGGGTATGTTTGCCATGAGTGAGCGAGACAGATAGTGACGCCACTTTTACCAAAGTGAAAAAAAAGTTAGTAAAATTAGTAAAATAATGAAAAATCTTGATCTAGTTTGATTTAGGTTTGTTGGAATAAAAGTCAGATAGAGAAATAACATTTTTTATTACAATAAATGTTCAAATTGTTTACCATCAGCCTCAATACAAGCCCTACATCTTCTTAAAAAAGATCTTATTAGTCGGGCATATCTTCGAGAGTTAATCTCCTCAGCTGCTTGAGAAATGCGTTCACGCAGGTCGGCTACGTCCTCAATGGGCTTTGAGTAAACTTTATCTTTCAAAACTCCCCAATAGAAAAAATCCAGGGGATTTAAATCTGGTGAACGGGCGGGCCACGAGATAGTGCCTGAACGTCCAATCCACCTTCCCGGATATTCCTGGTCAAGGAAATCTTTTACTTGCACTGCGAAATGCGCTGGGCAGCCATCTTGTTGAAACATGTCAAAAAGAGAAGCCAAAGTTGTCAGTACTAAATCAACACAAGCGAAGACGAATGTGCGCCAGTAGACAAATGAGCGAAACGTACTAACTGGTTGGTGTCGGACTGGTAGCGTAGCCATTTGCTTGGTATGACATCTATCTGTTTCATTCGCACTCGTTTAAGCGACGCATCTCCGTCTCAATGCGTAGTGTCACTATCTGTCTCACTCACTCATGGCAAACATACCCACTATCCCTCTCTCTCATCATTTTGCCTTAAAATTAAGAACCTACCTAGAGCTTGTGCGAATCAAAAATATTTTAACTGAGATAGCAAAAATCGTGTTACTTGAGGTTTTAATTTTTTTACTCTTTTTTATTGTATGGAACTAACAAGTATTGTACCATTTTAGAATTCTGATTAAATGCGCCAACTTTTAATGCCACTTGCCAAGGCACTCTAGTAATTTTTTTATAAAGGAGGGCCTGTCAAAGTCGACGAATCTTCAAAATTTTAAATTCGTAGTTTAACAAATAGTCTCAATTCTCGGAAACTTAAGGCAATTGTGTCATTATTTTTATTGGGATTCTAGAAATGTTATTTAGGATTACGTTTCCAAAGTTCAAATGAACAAAAATAAAAAAGAATAACCACAATAACCGAAAAATGGTACAGTTTGATCAAAGGACAATGGGCAAAAATGTATGGAACGTGGTACCCGCTCCAATAGTCCTCATTAATATATCATTGAATAGACATTTTGATGCAGAAAAACGTCTACCATGGCGCCTGTCCCTATTCACGTTTGGAAAGCAGTAATCTCACTATCTATACTTATTATTATAAAGCTTTAATCTCAGGAACTGCTAGTCCGATTTAAAAAATTCTTTCAGTGTTAGATAGCCCATTTATTGAGGAAGGCTATAAGCTATATATCATCGCTACGCTACGACTAAAAGGAGCCGAGCAGCAGGGGTGAAACCACGGGGAACAGCTTGTGTTTTATAAATGATGAAGAATTTATTACAAACTACTTATATAAGTAAAATAAAGCTAGAATAACATGATATAACACATTTAGGATTCTATTATTAAAAGAAGTAAGAAAACAAGCATTCTTTAAATACAAAACATAGCAGCAAATCCCGTATGCCTCGCATAGCCTAAGTACCATACGATGGACACTATATGTGCACAAGTGCCGATCGTACGTCGCCCGGTTAAACATGTGCAATACTGTTGGACAATATTATTTGCACTGCTGATTAATATATAACAAAAATATGTTTTTACACGGACATGTCGCGACTGGATTCGTCCACGCAAAAGCCAGGCATCTTCGTGTATGCCATAGTCTGGCAGATCATCAAGTGCTCCCTCTCTGTACGTTTCAATTATATATAGACCATTTGATAAATGCTCGGCACAGTAAGATCTTGCCAGCTTGAGTTGGTATGTACCTAGCGCTAATAGAATTATATCCTCCTCCGTCATTGAAGGGAAGTTTTCAATCTGGCTCGCTTCCATCCTCTGAAAATCTACTCTTCTGTGGTTAAGCCGTTTTCTCTCTACATACATATGCAGAAGATTCGGGGTATCTATTTTCTGCCTTATTATATGGACGAATTCGTCTGCGTGTACGCTATCCACGATGGGTTGGTGGAAGTGATTCGTGATAGCTGCGGCAATCTTAAAATCAGTGAACATATTGGGCAGTGACTTATTAAAATATTTTTGCCGCAAGAGCTTAAAATCACGTTTAAACCGGCCATTTGCCACTTCCACAACCCACCGCGGGTAACAAGTCCAGTAGGAGCGCAGGGGTCAGTAGTTAATAAAACCGAGTTATGAAAGCACAAAAGAAACTCAAACAGCAGCTAAACGTCGTCACGAGCGCAAAACGAACGAGCGACTGACGCAGGACGCGAACACGTCTGGTGTCAGTCGATCCCCTCCTCTCCCTCCCCCGCTGCTCTTGCGCACACCCCGCGCTCAGGAGCAACGGGACTCGAGTTAAAATGAGGAGTGCATGGCAAAGTCTTACGTAAAAACGTTATTAATAGAAAACATGAACGGAAATGCCGAAAATATTACCTTGGTACTCATTTTCTTACATAAATAAGTGGTAACTAATATACTCGTATATGTATGTCTTCTTTCTAGGTTTGTCTTAAAATGCCCATAATTTTCAAACTGCATGGGATAGATTTTTTTTCAGATGTTTCTCGTGATGGTTATGATCAATCCTGTCACCCCGTTTCGGCTTTACGTTGAGTTCTGGGACACCCTGTATAATACTCTGGTACAAATAATAAAACTCAGAAGACAAAGTTTTCTTTTTTAAGGCCCAGACATAAATTTGATCAACTCACATGAGGACTTTGCAGATTAGTGTTAGAGATGGCATTCTAAAGAAATAACCACACAGATCGGTATACGGTTCCATACTATGAGTAATATTAGTATAGATTTTCACAAAGGATCCCCCTCTTCTGCCATTCTCCATCAACCTTACCGCGCATATAGACTGGCTGGTGACGTTGAAAGGTCCGGCGCAGATGGTGGTGGGTCTGACGAGGTAGTTGGAGTTGTGCATTAGCAGGCACACGAAGTTCGAGATCCCCGTCAAGTGTACCCAGTTCAGGATCACCGGGGTTGGACCTGGAAGGTTTAGAGGAAATCGTGATTATTCTAGGCATCCACTACTTCGATAACGAAACAAGTAGGCATCTTATCTTATTAATAGTAGTTGGTTGCAGCTTACAAATATTTCAATGGTGGAATTTGAAATGTCTTCAGGAACTTAACCCAGTAGTTAAGTCTATCTCAACTTTTGGTACTGAGCTGAACGTTGCAAATTCAACAGCGCGCTCATGTCAAATGTCCACGTTTCTACAATGAGGTTTAGTGATTGATTAAAATGTATAAAGATTTGGGCTCTCTATCCGAATTGAAGTAGGATAGTTAACCCATCCATCACCATTTTGATTTTAACTTGGTGTAAAAGTACTCTTAACGAATGCGAAAGGCACTTGTTCTCCACATCACTGCTATATTTGTTTTGTTCTAGACCATGCCTGGGAACCCAGTTACGAAGATATTGGGGGTCAAAGTTCCAAATTTTTCAGATGTGTCTTTTTAAATTATACTACTTTAGTTAAATTATCTTCATGGCCCGTTTACTATTCAAAGCCATTCATCCATTTGCACAATGTGTTAAGAGTTGCACAAGTGTCCTACATTGAGTTTTACCGTAAAATGGATCCTCAGACTTCTACTGACTAAAAACAACCCATGTTCCTTCTTAGCCCTTTGTGTCGAGACGCGGTATCTCTTTCGAACAACCCGTAGCCCCGAAGGGAAAGGCTCAAAACGCCTACCGTATTCATGGCCACAATGGGAAGTAAATAAAAAGACACTCAAACTTGACAGATGATTCCTTATGTAAAATCTCCATCCGGTCATTTATATCAATATAATATACACAAATTATACGAGTAACGGCCAAGACTAGAGAATGTTAGCCTAAAAGTAAATAGAAACCAAAACCTAATATCTATTCTGTGATTTCGGCGGTCTCTCCAGTCCTGTGCCCATAAATCTTGCCGGGACGCCCATACCGATCTGTTCCAATATCCGGTATCTCGGGTAGCTTGTCCAAGGGGATGGTGAAGTAAACCGAGACGTAACGCACCAGATAAACTCAGGATGGATGAAATGGTGACAGGTCACTTCTAGGGAACAACTTGTGACCCAAGGATGCCCCTCGAGTTAAAGGGTAAAATCTACAAGTCCTGTCGTACTGTATGGATCGGAATGCTGGGCTGTGAAGAAGATGAAAGAAAAAAGATTGCATGTAGCTGAGATAAGAATGTTGAGGTGAATGTGTGGTATGACAAGAATGGATAAGGTAAGGAACTAGTATATTAGAGGAAGTTTAAAACTTGTGCCAGTTACAGAAAAGTTGAAAAGGAATCGAATGCCGTGGTATGGACATGTTATGAGGAGGGACGAATCGCATGTGACTAAAAAGGTGATGGATATAAATGTTGATGGATGGAGAGGGAGAGAAAGGCCAAAGAAAAGTTGGATGGATTGTGTGAAGAATGATATGAAACAGAAAGCTGTGAATGTGAATACCACTGTGACGTCTAACAGGGAAGAATGGAAAAAGAAAACGTGTTGCACCGATCCCAAATATAATGGGATAAGGACAGGAAGATGCTGATGATGAAACTTTAACTGCCAATGTGTCTAGTGGGGGTGATTTCGGGCGAGTCGAGCTTGACTTGAGGTGAGTCAGCGACTAGTCAGAGTAAAGCGGTAACCACTTACAGTCAATTTCAAGGCAGGTCCAGGTTGTGCCCCAGCCGCTGGTGGTCATCAACACGCCGGAGTAGTCGCGGTCACGGTCGGCAGAGCTCTGGATCCGGATGGGTTGGATGTGGTCTGAAAATAATAATAATAATGTTTATTTACAATACAATTTTGTCTTACTCTAAGATTTTTAAATTTCATATATTTAAATTACAGAGAAAACAAAAGTTACTTTTTAGTGGGTGCCGCACTGCTCTCTTAGAGAGGTTACAAAGTAACCTGTGTTTAAGAGAAACAGTTGTGATTCCCGTCATAGATGGATGACGTATAACAGCAAGTGTATTTATGTAGGCATAAAGTAATCATTAAAACAGCGACAATATAGGTTCATAAACAACAAAAAAAAAACACATTTAGAATCTAAAACAACAAATTTAGAAAACACAAATTTGTAAGTAATTACTAATTAAGGACAATAAAAATAAAACAATGTTTATTATTTAAGTGTGGGGTGTATATTGTGAGTGTGGTGAGTGTTTCGTTAAATTAGTGTGGTGTGTGTGATGTATGTGTGTTTTAAAGTGATCACTTTTTCAGGAATTCTTCGGTTACGTCGTAGTTTTGGTTTAAAAGGAAGGTGCGAACTGTTTTTTCAATTAAAGTTAGTTAAGCCGTAGATGGGAATTTTTGCGTTAATTTTATTGTAGAGAGATGGGCCAAGATAGAGTGCAATTTTTTTTGTAAAAGCTGTGCGTGATGGTGGAACTGTGCAGATTAGGTCTTTGCGGCGTTTGGAGATTTTTTTGAATGGTGTTCGTCGGTGTTGCAGAAGGATTATATGTAAAATATATTGTTGTCTTACATTGAGTACGTTACAAGATTTGTATAGCTCGACAGTTGGGAAAAGTATCGGTCTGAACGTAGCAACTTTCAAAATAGCTCTGTGTGCGACCTCCAGAGGTTTAAGTATGGTCTTTGCAGCACCACCCCAGCAAGAGATACAGTAGGTTAAGATGGACTGACAAAGTGCAAAATAAACATTTCGAATGATGAACTGGTTGGCCACGTGGCGCAGGGTTTTGAAAATGTAAATTAATTTTCGCACGCGACCAGAGAGGGTGCTAAGATGATATTTGAAATTAAGGTTTTTGTCTAGAACTATACCAAGATATTTAACCTGTTCTACTGAGGTTAAGGTGGGACATTGACAATCACGTTGATTTTGTGTGGGACACGAATGGGCTTTTATAGAGATTGTGGTTTTAGGTTGGGAGATGTTAGTCATTGAAAAAGTGACGAAGTTGGTTTTTTTGGCATTAAGAGTAAGGGTATGAGAGGAAAGCCACCTCAAGGTGGAATTAAAGCCCTCCTGCGCAGTAATTTGGAGTTCCGGCCATGAATTGGCGGTGAAAGTGATGGCAGTATCGTCTGCAAAAGAAACTACAGCAGCATTTGGAATTGAAAGATTACAGAGGTCGTTGATAAACACAAGAAAAAGCGTTGGCCCCAGAATACTACCCTGGGGCACACCATAGTGAATGGGTAGTTCTTCACTCCTGTAGTTCCCAACAGTCACAAACTGCGAGCGATCAGTTAGATAACTCCTGAAGAGGTCAAGTGAGGACCCTATAACACCTAGACTTTCAAGCTTGAGTAAAAGAGTGGAGACGGGAACGGTGTCAAATGCTTTCGCGAGATCTAAAAATATAGTGAGGACCTTCTTGCTAGCATTTAAGTTCTTTACTGTATTGTCAATTAACCTATGGACTGCATCACAATTGGATTTGTTCCTGCGAAAGCCGAACTGCTGAGGTGATAACAGTTTGTAGTGTTCGAGGTACTCAACTAATCGCTTGTTTAAGAGGCGTTCAAGCACCTTAGACAGTGCACTAAGAACAGCTATTGGGCGGTAGCTGTTTGGTAGGGTTCCGTCACCACCCTTTTTTTTTTTTTTGTTTTGGTGGGTGTAAAATCATCGAATAACCCCTCCCGCTCTTGGGCAGAGCGGAAGGGAGTGTCAGACTTCTACTGACTAAAAACCACCCATGTTCCTTCTTCGCCCTCTATGTCGAGGCCGCGATAACCAGAGGACTACCCGTCACCACCCTTGAAGATAGGATGAATGATTGCTCTTTTAAAAGAAGATGGGAAGATAGCTGATTGAAAGCAAAGGTTGAAGATGTGGCATAATATAGGTGCAAGGGTCCGCGCGTACCTCCTCAGAAAGGTTTGGGATATGCCATCCCATCCAGTACAAGCATTAACCCTTAGCTGGTTAATGGTACTTACAACCTCGTCAGGATCCGTCTGTTCCAAAACGAACGATTTAACAACCCTTGTAGTTTTGTGGGGAGTTGAATGTATTTGGGTGGTCTCAATATTTTCTGCGAGGTTTTTTCCAACGTTCACGAAGAATTCATTTACAACATTGCAAGACTGCCTGGGCGAATTAGAATGGGTTAACAGTTAGTTAGAAGAGTTCCTATTTTTCTGTGAATTAGTGATGGTTTTTATGGAGTCCCATAGTTTTTTAGGGTTGTGTTGTGCCTTATTTAATTCTTCTGAATCAAATTTTCTTTTGATTTTTTTCAAAAGTTTTGTGCAAAAATTTCTGTATCGCTTATATGTGATAAGTAAGGTTTGATTGGCTGGTGACTGCCTAACTTTTTTGTGGAGAGAATCTCGGTTCCGGATAAAACGCAGCAAGCCTGGAGTTATCCACGGTTTCAATATCCTTTTACGTGCAGGAGCCCTGACAGATGTCGTGCATTCATCTATGGCATTTTTCATTATTTGCGTAAGTTTGTCTATAGCGTTGTCTGGGTCAGATATAAGAAAGAGGGAAGTAAAGTCCAGGTTTCTAATAACTTTATCAAGTGCATCATAGTCCACCTTAGATATCATTTTTATGGGGGTTGATTCAGATTTTTTATTTTGAGTGTTTACACACAAAAGGGAAGAACAGTGATCTGTTACCGCTGTCTCGTAGACTAAAGTAAGAATCTTACATGTGGATCGAACCATAATGTGGTCTAGGCAGTTTTTGCCTCTCGTCGGATGTGTATGAGCTTGTAGAAATCCGTGATACGCCAAAGTGTTGACATATTCGTGGGCTTGTGGATCTTGAGATTCGGGTTTGATATCCAAGTTTATGTCTCCAGTAATGATAACCGATTTATAAGAAGTGAGAGTTGCAATAAGATTATTAAGTGCAGTTAGGAACGAGCAGATGTTGTCGTTTGAAGGTGAGCGGTAAATACATAGTATAGCAACTTCCGAATACAACTTAACAAGTAGGCACGAGGCTGACCCAAGGAAATTGGGCTCTTCACAAGTGGTTATCATATCTGATTTAGCATAAACCACTACCCCGGCGTCGCTCTGATTAAGGTGTTTGGTTGTTTTGTATGTAACATAGTTATCCATAGTAGGAATGCAGTAGTTACTTGAACACTGTAGCCAGCATTCTGTTAGCACCAGAAGATTACACTCAATATTCATGCGGTGAATTAGGGTTTGAAGGTTTAAGTAATTGCAGTTAATGGACCGGATATTTTGTGTTAAAGTAGTGAGCCAGAAGCTTTCGTTCTCAACGTGTGATTTCGTTGCTTCGGGGGTACAAATGTGCGTTTCAGATACAGAGAAATGATCAAGATCAGACATTACATCATTTATCGAATTAGACATTTTTGTATGAAGTTAAGGGAAATACAGTGTCATAAATAGGACTATGAGTGCGAGGTAGTAAGAATTTATTTTTGTATTTTGAGTGTGTATGATGATTGGCCGATATAACAGCGTATATATGTAATTGCTTAATTGTGCGTGCGGTTTTTTGTGTAATGATTGGAGTTGAAATTCACAATAGATAGTAAAAAAGTAATTACTTGACTTAAAAATAAACGAAACATTAGCTGATAAAAAAGAAATGAAAATACCAATATTAAAAACAGTCATTGCGGCTTTTTAAGTCTTCAAAACATTTTTCAGATTTTATATAAATCTGTTTGTCACCCTCAAGCTTACGTAAATATATCTTGTTATTTTTACACCAGCAGAATTTGTAGTTGTTTTGACTAGAGAATTCTCTTGCAAGGAAGTACAGTTTTTTTACGGATGGAGACATGTATTCATTTACATATATGGGACGGTTTTCACATTTTAGACCAAGTTGTGTAGAGTTAAGTTTTTGTCCTTTCTCCCGATTATTGTTATAAGATCGTGCTAAGGAAGTGAGCTCCATTTTTATCGGAATTGTAGTAAATTCAGCAATTATTGGTCTTACTACACCCGGTTTACCAGGAAGCCTGTAAACATCTCTTATTCCATTTGGCTGTAAATCCATCTGCACTTTAGAGGCAATTTGCAGCACAATATTTGAAAGGGATTCGGTGGTTTCCTTTTCCTTGAGAGGTACGTTTCTTATCTCGATGCTTGCTGAACGGGAACTGAGTTCTATATCTTGCAATTTGGTTTCTAAGCTTTCAAATGCTTGTTTGTAGTGTGTTCGCTCTTTCTCTAGAGAATCAATACGTAGATGCACTTCCTCAAAAGTTTGGTTGAACCACTCAACAGCTTTCTCAATTTCCGAGTTAGATTTTTGTATTTGAAGCGATTGAGTTTTCAATACAGCAATTTCAGAAACTATTGTTTTCAAGGTGGAAGAATGTTCATTTAACACCGCCGCCTGCTCATTTTTCCATAAAAAAGCATTTCTTTTAGTTCCTCAATTCCAGTTGGTTTAATAAAGGCGTCGTCGCATCTTAAGCGTTTATTTGCTCTAGAGGTTGTGTTGACGCATTCTAGCTTCTCTCTAGCTAAGATGGACGCCACATCTGGTTCCGAGTGAGCCTCAGATATGCCTGCAGATTGTGTGGGCGACTGTTGAGGTTTTGGCATCTTGGTAATTGTCGGAAATTTAAATGTTCTCCCTGAATTGGGGTAATTTTTCTAGGCTGGCAACTTTGACCAATTCCAAATGTCAGATTAACTTAAAAGGCTCGGTATCAATGCAGGAAAAATCGAAGAGTGAAGTGAAGCACAACCAGCAACTATCCACAAAATGGGGGTATTAAATAATATTTTCCCAAAGTACTTACAAAAAATCACTATGAGTTTTTAGTGTTTTCTTCCACAAAACATTAATGATTATCGTCACAAACAATGTCACGTGTGCTTAGTAATGTAATTCGCACAATCAGTATCCGTTTAGTAGGAATAGACTTTGTTTACACTACTTTTCACATTTAAAAACACGGACACTATGAGGTCGGAGTTAACGATTTGACAGCGAAATTGGATCGTCGAAAATAAACGGTGAGTATGTATATAATCTATATTAATACCTATACCTACATACCTACCTGTATTTAGACTCCCTCATTTTTTTTTCTCATTTCATTTTCCCACTCTGGGCAACGCGTTAGGGAGTGTCTGACTTCTACGTACAAAAATCACCCATGTTCCTTCGTAGCCCTTTTTGTCGAGGCTGCGGCATCTCATTCGAACAACCCACAACCCCGACGGGAACAACTCACAACCCCGACGGGTACAACCCGTAGCTCCGAAGGGATCCGCAGTCCCGACGGGGAGAATGAGGTCCTGTATTCGATTCCTGGCTCGGGCAAAGTGTTATTGGGTGTTTCTATCAGGAATTTCTCAGTAGTAACCATGGAGTCTGGAATTGTGTCCGTTCATGGCAAGACTCGCCCCCTTTAAAATTAAATGTGAATGAAGTACAACCCTTTTTTTTGGGGTGGGAAATCATCAAATTACCCCTCCCGCTCTTGGGCAGAGCGAAAGGGAGTGCCAGACTTCTACTGACTAATAACCACCCTTGTTCCTTCTTAGCCCTATATGTCAGGCCCGCGTCTACGGTGGCCGGAAGCCATTACGTGGCCATGAAGAACACCCCTGCCTAGCCCTTCGGAGATTACAGGCGTGATGTTATGTGTGTTATCTGTACTAATATTAGAAAGAAGTAAAACATGTTTGGATGAATGGGGGGTAATCTTCGGAATTACTGATCGGTTTAGGAAAATTCTTTCACTCTATTCACACATTATTACACTTGAAATGTTTGAACGTTCCAATGTCAAAAACCTCAAAAATTCTCTTACTGTTAAAATTGAGATCCTGGCTGAACCTGAGCAGACTGATATCGTTAGGCTGCGTGATGGGCTGCATGGAGTCCTCGTATCCAGGAGGCCTGAAGGAGTCGCGGGCCTGCAAGATGACGCGAGGGGTGTTTCGGTTGACGCTGCCAGCGTGGATTACGATCTCGATACGTCTGCAAAAAAATTTTAAAGTTTTAAGAATCCAAAAATAAGCTATGTGTGGACAATAGAGGCCACTCCACTAGTAGTCCTGTAGACTGTGTGGGTATTTCTATTAAGTACTATTGTAGTACTTATAGGCCCGGTGTTTCGTACCAAACTACTCTGATAGGAAGCAGCCTAACAAACTCAAAGGTCACTCTCCCTTTGCAAGTCCAGTCATTGATGAAGACTATGCAAATTAGTGTAATTTTTTAAGGTTCCGTAGTTAACTAGGAACCCTTAGTTTCGCCATGTCCGTCTGTCTGTCCGTCCGTCCGCATTTCCGCACTATTACTCAACTGCCTCTAACTGCGGTACTCAGGGATTACTTAAGACGTTTGTATGACTAAACTGTCAAAACCTTTACTAAGTTAAGTGATTACTTAAGCCGTCCATTATAAAGATTTGACAGGCCCAATTCTCCAAAAGCCTAATTCTCATAATGGCTAATTCTCATCAATCAATATTTATTGAATTAGGCATTAAACCTTTGTGTTTATAACTAGCTGTACCTAGCATGCGTTGCAGTGCACTTTTTACTACGTAAGATAAGTTTTCTTAAATATTCTAATTTTTCGCGCAACTTTCTTGCTTTTTTATAAGAATCTCAACAAAAAAAAAAATTAACAAAATTGATGTAACCATTCACACGTGATGCCGTACCGTACTTAATGGGAAGCGACAAAGAGATGTCATCAATATGGAAGGGGCCTACAAGGGCCGAAGCCTGTCGGGCTGCGGGTTGTTCGAAACAGATACCGCGGCCTCGACACAAAGGGCTAAAAAGGAACATGGGTGGTTTTAGTCCATAGAAGTCTGACACTCTCTACCGCTCTGCCCAGAGTGGAGAGTCATTTGATGATTTTCCCACCCCCTATAAAAAAGGGGAAGTAACAGGGTGTGTGTGAGACAGCCCACAAAACTCAGTTATTTTTAATTAAGTTTTTAACGCCACAACAATAGGGGATCGGACTGAGTCAAAAAAATATGATTCTAATTAATCCGTCAGTTAAATTATCGAAAAATATTGGATACGTGTTTTTTGTTTTATCAAATTAATCAAAATTGACGAAGATAAGATGTGGTTGTGACGTCATTTGTAGGTAAAAATGTACTATCATATGACGTTTTCGAAGAGTTCACGAGTTTTCGAAGCACTGTATTGTCTTCATTTTTTGTTTATGTGAAAAAAGAAAAAATACGCATCCAATATTTTTTGGGAATCTATCTGACGGACTAATTAGTTTTTTTTTGTCCGATCCCCTATTTGCAGGTCAGTATATTAATATTGATGAATAAAAACGTAAGAATATTTAAATGTCGCGGCTTTCCTAGTTATCTAGTTGTAGTCGTTGTCCGATAAAAATCCGCACCTACTTGTATAGTGTTCATTTCCGTGCCATATATTACTCATTGCTTTATCAATGAAGAATGAATGTGGTTCTTACAAACATTCAACCGCTATTTAAAAAGAAGTCGAGTTATTATTGTATAGTGAACAAGTGCAATTAAAAATTAAATGTAAATGAAAGGTAAGTCAATATGACCACATATTGTACAACATAGAGAATTTTGGAAGGCGAAAGGGTAAACCTTCGGCCAGCAGTGCGACCCATGATAGAATAAGTAAAAACCGCACTTTCCGAAGGGTTAGGCAGAGGTTTAAATGTACGAGTAGCACCTGTCCGGGAGCCAATTGGCGTGGGTCAATTTGATGATTCGATAAAAAGAACCTGGCCAAGTGTAAGTCGGACTTGCAGATGAAGGGTTCCGCACCACTGTAGTAGATATTGAGAATGTTATTTTAGTACCATAGACTTCTTATAGGTTTTCCTGTAATCTATATTATAGATTCTATAAGTGCTGAACTAATTTCTGTATTTTTTTTAACTTTAGGCTCAGTAGTTTCGGAGATAAGGCCGGACAGACAGACAGACACGCGAGTGATCCCATAAGGTTCCGTTTTTCATTTTGAGGTACGGAACCCTAAAAACTGATTGAAAATTGATTTTAAAAATCATTAAATTAATTAAATTGAAGATATCGTAAGTAATCAAAATTTTATACGGCGACGACCAGGCGTCATATTGTGAAAAAGGAAAAGAATATTATCGACAAACTGTCGATACTATTGTCGATAAGGGGTATCAAAGATTAGGTTTTAGGTATCTATTACTTATCATTTTTTTTATTGGTGTCTGTAGTAAATCGTAATATTAACTTCAACTCATTATTGTATCGAGCCTGGTTCTTCTAACTTAGCAGACAGATGTGTTGCTGGGGAGTTTGTTTCGCCACTTCTTCAATACATTAAATTGAAATATACAAATTATCTACTTACTAGACGATTTTTCTTGTTTTCAACTTTTCAGACTGCGGTTTTATTAGTCTGTCATTTTATTTGTAGTCGGGTTGAAGCTTATTTAAAATAATAGTCGCGAAAATATTTTATCGTTGCCATGTTATTTTATCATTTGCAAACACTTAGTCACATTTTAAGATTAATAGTCGTCTCGAAAATAATAAGCCAAATATTATTATCTATTTCAGATTCGTAAAGATTTTGCAACATGCACATTCAAGATTGCAAGACCACATGGACGACATAACTAGTTCTTCAATTAAATTAACAGAAAGATGACATCTGCATGATTAATTAGAGTGGAAGTTGCTGTCAACAGCCTGAATGACTTCAGAAGTTCAGAAATCTGCAATAGCGTTAAAATTATTTTATAACGAGCATCAAATTTTCAATTCCGTCCTTGTAGAAAAACATAGGTAACATTGATAAAACTCCTCTCTATATGTTACAAAGAAGATCATGACTAGCAAAACATATAAAAAACGTCACGGAACAACAGGTATCCGAGGACAGCTGTACGAAACCAAACTCATTAGCTTGATACATTTTAGAGCTAAACATAACGCCAATATTAAAAGCTTTGCTTTAGCTACAAATGTGGATAATATCGGAATATTTGACGACATTTGTTTGAGATTTAAGGCAAAGACGTTTGATAAGCCAATCGCAGTGTTTGTACAAGCCAAGCACAGAGGAAACCATATACTAATAAAGAATGATTTGCACACATATTTCGACAGCTACTTGAAAATAAAGCAAGCATTCAATTCAGGTAATAAGGACTTGATTTTTAAAGGACAATATGATAAAGCAGAATGTTTCTTTGTGTTATTTACTACTGCAAGAGGAGACTATAAATATAAACCGTTTGAGAATAGTTGCGCCGGTATATTAGACGATATTTTATGCACAGCCCAATGCAGTCAACAAATGGTTGTCAAAAATAAAGACGTGGAGTGTCTGTATAACGATATTATGAAGGAACAAATGACTAAACTCGCTAAACCGATATCGAAGTTATTCTTTGACGAAATAACTGATCTTCAAACACTTATGAATGACGAGCTTGTGGCGAGCTATCATGCCATTTTGGGACAGAAGTTCTGCGATATTTCTGACATTCAACCTGAAGGGTATCGATTGGCACGCATTAGACAAGAGTTTTTTGATACTGACGATGAATACCTCAAATTATTTAAAAGTTCACTGTACAACGAAATTGTAGAAAAACGAAAGGTTGATGAGAGTGAAATAATAACACTAATAGCCATGCTTTTTGACAGACCATCTGATGTCACAATTCTAAGTAAACTTATCGGATGTGTTATAACATATAAAAATGGTAAGTTAGAGTTTGTCAATAATAATATGATAAATGATGACCTACAGCGCCGATTAAACACAGTGCATGTTCTGGATGGGATACAAGATAACGCAATAGAAATAGCTGGAAGAGAAATTATGTCTTCAAAACAAAACTTGTTTAAAGTTCCAGTTTCTTTTGGGAATAAAGATTTGATTATTACTAAAGATAGTAGACTAACATACTTAAAATCGAGAATCATCGAACTGATTGGTACAGCGAACCATAATAATATCATCACCTTAGATGAAAATGTTGACAAAGGACTTCTTAAGCTAAACGGGGGTTTAGCTGGTGCTGTTGGTAATCTTTTAGTTTTCGACGAAAACTCCAAAATGTTGATGTTCAATGACAGCATTGAAGAACTCGGCGAAAATGCTAAACGTCTGTTGACAAAATTAAAGCAAAATGAAAATTTACACTTACTAAAATATCGCCTAGATGTGAAAATTAAAACTTTTCCAAAACTAACATTTGAATGTGGTGATCATGACAAGAATATCGCCAAAGACTTCTTTAATAGACTGATATTTTACACAAGTCAAGCTGATGAAAATCGCACTGGAAAGATACTAAGAGAAGATATAGAAAAACACAAATCAAACCAAGTTAGCAAAAATAGTTTTCTATCACAATTGATATTTTTAAAATATCACGATGCCATACAAAACTGGTGGATGTCACCAACTTTAAGTGATTATCTTACTGAGAAAAGTGACATATTTGAAAACGCAATGAAAACTGTCGTAAGTGAGCCTCCAATGACAGTTATGAACAGAATGTATGATATAAAAACCAAGGAAGCTGATATCACATTTAATTATAAAGTAATGGATTCTTTAGAACTTAATGTTGAGCCAGGATACATCGTAATTACTGAAAGTATCGAACTGACGCTGTATAAACTGAAACAGTATTTGCAGAATAAAGAACATGACTTAATAGACTTAGAATACAGTTTGAAACTATTACCAAGCGAATATGAAGCATTACTCAACGAATTACAAAATACGAACAAGGACAAAATAATTATCATAATATTCGATATTATTCTCAATACTCAAAATGACTCGTATGATAAAATAGAGAAACTTGCAAATAAAATTAACAACGAACTTACTATTATAATTACAGGCACTAAGCTACTACAAATGGTTCAAGAAATATTCTCGAAACCATTGAATGTTGTAAATGACGACAAAACAAATCTAACAGATTTGAGTGACTACTCACAGTATTGTATCCTGCAAAAGAAAATAGAATTTCAAGGACAACAAATTAAATTATTAAAAATTATCGACGATATTTCTAAGCCATTTGTTCAAGGAGACGTGTTATGTAACATAATTCACAACGAAACCATCAATATAGGCAAAATTGCTCTGAGTTCAAGACACAGAACTGTACAAAGTATGTATATTGGCAGACGCGTCAGTCGCAATAAGAAACGAGATGTACCAATAATGCGGATACAGGCTGAAGACGACACTTTGATTCGTCTAAAACGTCTACAGTTTGAAACGTGTAATCGACGAAATGAAGAGAAAAAAACAGAGACATGCACTAATAAACCTTACGAACAGCAGCAGGAATCTATTCATATCGATACGCTTCACGACTTAGACGATGATGTTATCGTTTTGATGACGGAGTCTGGTGCAGGCAAATCAACCTTATTCGATCACTTAATTCTACAAACAAACAAAGTTGATCAAACAACGTGGATTGTGAGAACAAACTTATTGGACTATTCCAGACAATTTGACAGTTGGCAGAGAAATAAAACACATATTGATATTTTGGAATGTTTAAAATTCATGTATCTGGTGATATTTGGTGAATTTAAAGAAGTAACATTTGCACTGCAAGAGATCAATAATGAACTACATGCAGAATTTTGTACCGGTGATCAGTGGTCTATATTTGAATACAAAATATTCCTTCATTTTTTTAATAGAAAAAAAATGATTTTCTTATTCGATGGATTTGATGAAATCTGTCCGCATTATACGAATGAGGCGCTTGCATTAATAAGGACCCTGAAAAATTATCCTATTAAAAAAAATAAAATATGGATCACAAGTAGACCGCATACGAATATAAAAAAGATTTTAGAAGAAGAGTTCGAAGGATCGTATGACTTAGAAAACTTCTCTTGGGTTGAGCAGAATATGTTTTTATTTTTGTTTTGGATGACAAATGAGATTCTTCATGGTTTCCTTCTTAAAAACATATACGACTTTATCGATTTTATGTCAGAATGTCCCAAAGTTGATATGTTTTTTAAGAAAAACGAACCGTCAGAACTTAATGAGAAACCAATTATGTTGGTATACATTAACTTCATTTGTTATTTAAAAGTAGAACTTAAGTCTATAACTATTCCACCACGCTTAACGAAGGCTCTTAATACACTTTACGACAAATGCATTCCATTTTTAACATTTCAGAACGAATTTGTAACTAATCCTTTAAACCTCTACTTATTAGCTGAATATTTCCTACATGAAATAATGTACACAGGAATAGTACCAAATAAATGGCTTTTAGAGACCAATGACTTTATATTTTATAAATATTTCATAGATACTAAAATTAGAACAGTATTTCACCCAGCAAAATACAAATTGGACTTCTATTCTTTTGATGTATCCAGTGTGTATAAGCACATACGCCAGCGTTTAGATAAAAGGTACGACTTGTTAGGTGCTTACGCTGTGTTCAATGCATATAAAGATCAAATTTTCAGTAAGAAGGAGTTGAACCAGATCAATGAGGAGATTGAAATATTGAAGAACGGATCTGACAAGACTGGATTAATATGTAATATAGTAAACGATATCCCGATTTTTGCACACACAACGTTGGGCGATATATTTGCTGTAGAATATGTAAGTGCTGTAATCAAAAGAGAACACTCGTATAGTAGTAAAAATAAATCCACGTTTGGATTCAAACTAGTAAATGGAGAACCACGTCTTAAAATAATTTTAGAAAGCAAATTAAAGGAAGACACTGAGTTAAATGCTATTATAAACGAAAATAAAAAATACGTTGGGAAATTGTTAATAGAACAGTGCTCAATACAACCTATTCGATCATACAAATTTCTGGAGATTAGTTTCTCTTTGGGCATAACGTTTATTTTAATATACTTTTTTGGTTTTTTGGTCTTTTTTGGTTACGTTTTTGTTTTTACGTTGGCTGTTTTGGTTGCGCTTTTGTTCTTAATTTGGTTTTGTTCTTAATTTGGCTATTTCATAATTTTATTTACACAAACAGAGTTGATAACGAAATACTAATGTTTGGTAATCAATAAATGTTCTTTCTCATTATCCGACTTTTATTTTGACAATTTCACGAGCTGGGTATGGGGTAAATAAGACACTACCGATAAACAAAATAACTTTATTAAACACTAAACACAGATAAAACTCCATCACCATCCCATACTTAACTTCTCAAGTCTGAACGCGGGATCCGTTTCTACATTTTTTATTTTTGGATCCATGGAGACAACTCGCCGGGACTCGTGGTATATCAAATCGGATCCCGGAATCGGTGGAGACAATCCCCAATATATACCACTGATCGCGTTTTTTTTTTTTGTTTTTGTGAAACTCGCAGTTCATCCTAGAGATGATAGGTATAGCTACTGCTTAACCGGACTTTCCTGTGGATGCCTTGAAGTTAGGCCTCTAGCCAGGCCAAATAAAACTTACAAACTAAGCGGCTATACGATAAGGGCACCTCCGGGGTCCAAGCCTCGGCTTAGGGCGTCGCTGGGGGAGGACAGCAAAGGGACAGGCTTGATCTGAGTGGTATTATTATTTAGGGACTGGTTGTTCAACTCTGGCTCAGAATTGCGGGCTGGCTCGAGCGAGGGACGAGGAGGGCTTGATGAAGCGTTGTTTTACGACGGGCCTCGTCGGCGAGGTGGGAATGACGAAGACCCTCGCAGTGTCTGCACCGGTTTTTATACCGTCCACAGACACACAAAAAGTATTCACGATCGTTCTAGCAGCCGTGGTATTGTTCTTTAAGCAATCCCTTTATTTACAAAAAAATACAAATAAACTCAAATAAACTGCATTTTTAATAAAGATTTTTAATTTATAATTTCATTGTAATTTTTTTTGTTTTTTCGTAATCATTTCAGTAACTTAACACTTTTTCGTAACCATTGATGAATTCTCTTGTGAGAAGACGATCCTGGTTGCAAGATGAGTTTATGGTAAAAATCATCTTTATCTATCAAAATGGAACGCGTCTAAGTACAAAAATGTTCGTATCCGTGTTACTAACCTCTTTGAAGAGTTCCCTCGAGAGAAGAAGATCCTGGTTGCAGAATGAGTCTATGATAGAAATTATACCTATGTATCTATCCAAATTGATCGAGAATACGAAGTTTATGTGTCCATGCTAAACATTATAAATCTCACTTAAAAGTACAAATCTGCGTGGCACGAGTGTGAGTAACTTATTTCGGATGTACCGTGCGAGGGTTTCTGCTATATCCTGACACGACTTTTTATTAAGATTACTACTTTGTGTTTGGACTTCTTGGCCAATCCTCTTCCTCACAACTTTATTTCTGCTCTTTTTGTATCTGTAACTAGCTGTACCTAGCATACGTTGCAGTTCACTTTTTCCTGCCTACAAACCATCTATCTACATAGGTAGGAAAAAACATATCAACCATGTTGGTAAATATTCTAATTTTCCGCTCAACTTTCTTTTTAACCGACTTCCCAAAAAGGAGAAGGTTCTCAATTCGATGGTTTTTTTTTATGTATGTACACCAATTACGCTAAGATTTATGATCCGATTTACGTGATTATTTTTAGTTTGATGCGGAATAGTTGCCATTTGGTCCCATAAAAAATTTACTTAGTTTGGCCTAGTTCAAGGTACTTTTCATTTTATTTTATGAACATTTTTCGTGTATGTGTGATCGCGGATAACTTCGTCGTTCTTAAGCCAATTTTGATCTTTCTTTTTATCTTGTATAGAAGATATTCAAGGGTGGTGCCATGATATGAAAACCAGGAGCTGGTGATGGGATCCCAGAGAAATCGAAGGCATCTCTCAAACATAGGCACGTTTTACGTATCTCGTGCTTTTTCTGACGCTATTCAAGTATTCGTATCTAGCAGCCATCAATCATGAGCTGATGATGGAAGGACTACTCCTCAACGGTTAGGAGTTGAAAGCAATAATAATGGAATCTTGAAGGTTAAGGGTTAGGTTTCTTGGTTGAATGATATTACAACTAAAAATTAAAAAAAAAAGCCTTCTTGACAATATAATAACATTAGCAAGCACTACAAACAAATTATTAGCGAAAGCGTCAAACCTTTCCCAACGTGCTTTTGCCCGTTTCCTACTTAAAAATTTAAATCATAATGGCTCTACAAACGAATGTAATACTTACTGAGCAGTACACCTAGCGGAGGTTAGACCCCAGCTGCGGTGTATGATGGAACCCCCACAAGCTGTGACATCGCCGGTCCACCTCACCGTGCGCAACCACAGCATGTAAGGAAACTGGCCCTCTCGCGCCTCCCATCCTGACACTATGCGAGAGACTATTAACAAAAAAAGTTAGTTAATGAATCATGTCATCACCATCTGCATAAAACTTTTATTTAGGTATGTTAGATAGTCTAGCTAGATAGAACCTCCAAACTTTGTCATACATATCATACCTGCCTCATTTGGTTTGACACATGGACCTAGAAAAAAAGGTGCACCTTTTTTTCTAGGTCCATGGTTTGACAGTGAATAGTTTAAATGCATGTTTTCACTAACACTATAGACCTGGTAACACCTAAACTCGCCTAAATGTGTGCGTATATAAGATAGCTCATAAGGTGCACACACTTGGTCTTTGACTAACATCCAAAAGTCCCAACTCAAACGGCCAATGGAGCGCAGCATGAATAAGGATCACCATACTGTGCTCCAGAACTCAAATTATAATACTGACGTAGAGCCATTCCGTAAAAAATTGTACGTAAGAAAAAAGTGCTGTCACAACACAACATTTTACAAGCAGTTTACAAAACTCGACATTCGAATGCAGTTTTTTTTTATGCACAGCATAGCTTAATCTTTAAAAAGAATAAATTATGGAGTCGATTGATGTTAATTCCACTGATCTAAAATTAAAAAATATGTCACACCACTTATGGCTAACTTTAACTAACCGAAGTTCATGGTTCTTTAGACATACTTCAGCATTTTTTTGGATCTTTTATAGACAATTGTTTTGTTTTTAATAATACCGTTAATTTTGCTCATAAATCTTGTTGTATTACACTAAAATTTATGTAATTAAAATTAATCAAATTGGACCAATGTGGACATTTCACTTTAGTCACGGTACGGAAAAACTGTTTTATTTGCTTAGAATAGTAAAAAACTACCAAAATAAGTTATTTTATTATCATGGTAACATAATTGTAGTCGATCAGCCATTTATTTTTACCCGTCGTGCATTTGTGACGCAGTAATCGGTGACGAAACCCTTACTAACTTCACATAGGCAATTAAGAAGTCCACTATAGTCACAGCAATAATGCGATACCGACATATTTATAAAACATTATTTCATTTGCGAATTATACTTAATGTACCTATCTGGGTATGTCGTGAAGTAATGATTTCCTCTAAAAGAATAAAGAATATTGAGTGTTGTCGCCATTATTATCAGTAAGCGGAGTTCGTCACGTCTGTTTAGTGACGTGACATATTAGGGGAACAATATTTGTGACGAAATGGATGCATAAGGCTAAGTTTAGGTGGTGTATGTTTTACTGACAACAACTAAGATATATGGAGTTGTGTTTCTGTTAAATTATTCGTAATAGACGTTCTTTCGTTTCACTACCCTAATGAACGTTTACCTACTATCATTTTGATTGATTAGAGAGATTAGTTCAAATTAGCTGCATGTGAAAAAGAAGAAAAAAAGTATCATTTTTTTTTATTATTATCCTTGTTTCAAACACCGCCTAAGTTTCAATTTAGTCACGATGACATTTCATTTCCTATTTAGTCACTGTCACAATTTTTTATTCCATGATAGAGGCTGTAAAGTAGAATTTTATACTAGTAATGGTTAGTTTTGTAATTAAATATAATATAATGTGATACTCATTGTCATTTAAAATAGTTAGAATTCATTTTTTAGGTACTAAATTAACTACAAAGTTAAAAATATAAGTCGCACTGACCGAAAATGTGACGAAAATATTTTAATATGTGATTTAAAGCTAAAAATATAATATATGTCAAAGAGGGTAAACGAAATTGATTTTAAAAAGAGTATTAATTGTATTTCAACTAAACATTTTAAAGAATTTGTAAAAGATAATTCACATTGCTGAAATATATTACTTTAATGATCGTTACTAAATGGACAGTGCTTGTCATGAATCATGTTTGAAAATCAGTTTTTTTTAAACTGTACTGTAGTTACATACTATATATTTTTCTTAAACTTTGATAAATGCCGCATCGATTCATACAGACAGTCCAATTGGTCCCTTAAGCAACGGTAAAAATTTTAACGAAATGGCTCACCTAGTTCATAAAGCTGTCAAGCTAAAATAAGACTGGGCAAGCCATGTCTGCCGTACCTATATCACAAAAAAGGATCCCTGAGAACAGCTCGACGACGGCACAGAAGAACGCAGAGTAGATCGCGGGACGCCTTGGATGACTTTCTCGTTAAGTAACGAGAAGAAGCGCAACACCGGAGAAAAATTAAAGGAAGGGGGGGGGGGGAAGTCATTTCCCAGGAGTTGGAAAGATCAGGGAAACAAAAAACGTTTCGAAGTCATCTTCAAAAAAGTTGCGCATCACGTTTTCATTTGTTTTGCAAGACTTCAGAATGTGTGGCATATTTGAAAGGAGATTGTTCTAATTGGCCCCGTGCAACAAGATTATCGGTCTACCACGATGATTCAATATCTGTTTTAGTATATATACTAGTGACCCGTCCCGGCTTCGCAAGGGTGCAAAAAAGATACTAAAACCTTCCTCTTGAATCACTCTATCTATTAATAAAAACCGCATCAAAATAGCGTAGCGTAGTTTTAAAGATTTAAGCATACATAGGGATATAGGGACAGAAAAAGCGACTTTGTTTTATACTAGGTATGTACTGAAGTTACTATGCAAATACTTTTGTAACGATGACTAAAAAAAACTTGACAAAGTAAGAAAGCAACCTTTAGAATTAAAGTAGGTACCTATCTAGAATTAATAAAATATTAATAATAGTAGGTACCAAAGAAAAAATATTTGACTGCGAATATGATCTGCTGATATGACTGATAAAACCCTTGATTTCCTTCTGGGGTTTACACCCTATTAGAAACAGATGATGTCCACTTTCGAGGTAATTTCGCTCGGAACGCTTTTGAGTTGGACGTGCACATTCCAGTTATTAATATCCGTTGTTATGGTTGGTTCGACCTAAAAATCGAATCTTTTTTTTAAATATAATCTATTCTGCAGCTTATAGTCCGCTATAAAAATAAGATCTAAAGGGAGTTTCCTAATATGATCGACAATACAACACATAATTTTCTGATGATCTTGGGCCCAGGGCGCACGATGTGTGAGGGCAGAACCATGTCCTTTTTGGAAGAGGTACAGTATAAGTAAGGCTTTTGGTACAAGTATTTTATTCTTTGTGTATAGGAAGATATCAAAACCGTCATAGGTCACATTAAACGTAACGTACGGACGGAAAATGTGTGACGTGTTCTAAGGAGTAGAAGGGACAACGACGCATAATCAGTTGCTCAGTACATGATGCTAAACCCGTTTTTTAGTCTATTTCTTTTTACCTGACTGCGGTGAAGCCCAAACGGAGGGTTATGTGTTTATAAATAAAAACACCAACAAACATATCTGTCACTCAGAATAATGTTACATGCCAGCTTACCAAGCTACCACAATTGGCCAAACTTACTTATATTATCATCTATTTTTTATCTTTGAAACATTAGGTTCAGCATTGATGGGAAAAAATTTACAGTTTCGGATAGCTAGATAGGCTGCCAGCCCACGTCCGACTTTTTGTAGGACAGATAATCGGGCCGACATTTGTTTGTTATTTCTAACCAACTTTTTGTAGGACGCGTGCGTTAGCTATTGCTATCAGTGTGTTCTATTTTTCTCCTACAAAAAATCGTTCACCGATTATCGGACGTGGGCAGGCAGCCTTAACTGGCGTCTGTACTGGACAAGTGGTAACCGTTTGAGCGTAAATATTCCTTCCACTCTGTATGTGTATATACGTTACCATGATGTGTTACTTCAGATGCCTGTAGAACATCGGCAGATGCCTGAAATGCACAGATTTATTATGTTAGTAGAAAAAAATATTGTCAGCAAACCGAACATACAAAATAATGAGTAACTCCTACAATTAGTTTAAAGCGGAAGGCATCAAGGTAGCCCGCGGAATTCGTATTTTCTTACGTTTTTTGCAATTTCCCGGTCAGTGTCAAGTCGTAAGTGAAATAAAATGGGATTCGTGGCAGTAGCAAATGTTTATTTACTGAGTAATAATGATTAAAATCACCGACAACCGTCTCAAGTCTTATAGGTCTCTTGAGTAACTATTTGATGAAAATGGCATTCTTTTATTTAACAAATTACGACTGGACACCGACCGGTAAATTGCAAAAAACGTAAGAAAAATCGAATTTTGCGGGCTACCTTGTCGCATCAACCTTAAATTGCGTCCACTAAAAAATGCAAAACAAATGGTAAACAATGGAGTATCAGCGACCTCTACTTGCAGAAGTTGCACATTATTTGTGTCGCCATCGCCGTTTACTTGGCAAACTTGTTAATAATTATATTTTTAAAGTTTAATAATTACCGAAATTCCAGCGACAATTGCTAAAATCACGACCGCACCCCACATGACTTAATTGATATAATAACTAATCAATAATAATTAAGCGCTATTTTACGTGATAGCGTTGTTAATCATGGATCTTAGATATCAGCATGACAACTGATATGTTTTCCGCATGACTATCTGCGCGTTATACTTGATCTTAGTGTACCTGCCTAATCCATGAATTTTACCTACATGCTCATTGCTACGGAACATTTCAATAAAAACACAAGAAAATAAAAAGGCTTTTACGTTGTTACAAACTCTTTTAGCAGTTATTTTTTTAAACCAAATGGGGCTGGTCTATCTTACGTACCTGACTACTCTGAGAAAACACAGCCGAAACAAACTCAGATCATCATGTTCATTATCATCATCATTCTCCTGCCCCTAACCCATTTTTTTTTGGGGTCGGCGAAACATGTCTTCTTCCATACTTCCCTATTTCTCGTCATCTCAGCAGTCAACTCCTTTCTAGCCATATCATCCTTCACACAGTCCATCCATCCTTTCTTTGGTCTACAAAATTAAAAAAAATAAGACAAACTCAGATAATTGGGCTCGTTTACGGAGACGTATTCATTTAATGAGAGGCGGGTCCACCGTGTATCTAAGTTTCCGCATTGTAAAACATCACGCCTGTAATCCTCGGTTAAGTCCCATATTAGGGTATTTGATACTTGTTGCTAGTGGTGTGGCAGAACACTTAATAATATGTGATTGAGATGTATGTCTTGCCACAAAATGTTAGATGACCTGTGGTTAGGCCCAGTAACCCCTTTCATTTGCAATCTCATCCAACACTTAGGTTGGAGTCTGGGGCTTGTCTAATAAATTAGACCGTCAAAACCGATTTCATAGACAAACTAGATTCTGGTAAAGTTGCTTCTAAACGGGTAATATTTTATCTGTGATTTTATCTGCGATATGGCTATAATATTTACGGACATTAGTTATTTTTTGTGTGTAAAACTAATAAAGTAGAGAAATAATTGATTAAGGTGAACGCCTTAAGCTAGCCCGCGAAATACGAATTTAATTAAGTTTTTTTACAATTTATCGATCAGTGTCAGGTTGTATGTTAAATAAAATAAGATTTACGACCGTAACAAACCCCTGTTAAATGAATTGTGGATGAAGTACAACCCATTTTTTTGGGGGTGAGAAATCATTAAATAACCCCTCCCGCTCTTGGGTAGAGCAAAAGGGAGTGTCAGACTTCTACTGACTAAAAATCACCGATGTTCCTTCTTAGCCCTTTATGTCGAAGCTGCGGTATTTTTTGCGAACAACCCGCAGCCCTAACCTTTACAATGCCCCCAGTTCATACTACTTGATGATAAAGGCATTCAAGGAAGTTCATAAATCCTATTTTATTTAACTTACGACCTGACACTGTCCAACAAATTGCAAAGAACGTAAGAAAATTTGAATTTCGCGGGCTACCTTGTCGCATTCACCTAGACTTAGTTCCTTCTTACTTTGTTGTATTTTTTATTACAATACGGTTGGCGCAGTGGCTCAAACAGTTGACTGCTGCGCTACGTGCCGCGTGTTCGATCCCCGCACGGCACGGTACAAATTTTTTTTTTTTTTTTTACAACAACTACCTGTAGGCCATACAAATATTTGTTCCGTGCGCGAATCGAACCTGCGACACGCAGCGCAGCATTCCATTGCCTGAACCACTACGTGTCGTCAAATGTATGGCCTACATATAGTTGTTTCGGCTCTGGGTATTTGTGTATGTGAGTTTAAATGTTTGTAAACGCACCCATGTTACAGGAGTAATCCTAGAGCAAAATTAAAACAAAAAAAATACATTGCCCCATCCTTGGATTTTTGCGATGGAAGACATATATATCGACGCCCTCTGCCCAATCTAGAGGACATAGGACATTAAGTCAAGTGAGACATCCTTGGATTTATTTTCTTCTGTATCATGTGTACATAATTATTTAAACTCACATACCACACCAACAGCCAGATTTTTATCTTTGATTTTTTTTTTAAATAAAATGACCAGTTATAATAATGTTGACAGAAACATACCGTAGCAGCACTATTTTACTGTCATATTGACTTTGCTAATGTCAACAAAAGTCATTTCATTCATTTGATTTTTCTCTCATGTTTTCTGTTTGCAACGGTCGTGGCGCGCGTTTTTTCTCTTTCAATTCTTATTTCATACCAATTTAGCTGCGTAGACATTATAGTTTTGATACAAAAATGAGTGCGTGGCCTGAAGTTACGACTGCGAAGTCGGAAAATCGCCATGAAATCAAATTGGCGGGTGCGGAGATTTCGAAACGTATTTCGGAAAGTGGTTTAGACAAAGGTATATTTCAATTAACAAATATTAACCTTTTAAATATCAGTGACACATGTCTATCAGCTATTCCGGATGCTATAAGTCGCCTGGTGAATCTCCAATCCTTGCTGTTATTTGGGAACAAAATAACAGATTTCAATAAAAACATAACCTCTTTGAAAAAATTAAAAGTGCTTGATTTATCGAGAAACCAACTGAAAAGCATTCCGGAGAGTCTTAACGACATGAAAGAGTTGACTAGTATCAATTTAAGTTCAAATGAAATAGAAGAGATGCCGAAATTCACTGATTTTCCTAGTTTGCTTACTATTGATGTTTCAAATAACAAATTGGCGAGTTTCTTGGATCTGGAGAACGCTGTGCTGGCTCATTTGACTGATTTGAAGATGAAAGGGAATGCTATTGAGGTGTTGCCGAGCTACATTTACCGTAGCTTGCCTTCATTGAAGAACTTTGATATTGGAGACAACCAACTGAAGACAGTTCCTGGGGAAGTGGCCAACATGGCTAAGCTGAAAGGTAAGACTTATACCCGAACCTGTACCTACTTTGTACATACAATACTGGATTTTTGTTCCCTACTTGCTATTCATTCATTGTATTTATTAATATTATGAAATAATGTTGTAATATTGCATCACAGTTGACAAACCTTGGGATGAATAAGTTCATAGTGCACCACATTGTTTTAGAATCAACCAACAATTCCCTTTATTACAGAAATTAACCTCAAAGGTAACAAATTCACCGACAAGAGATTCATGAAACTTGTAGACCAGTGTCGCACCAAGCAGATATTGGACTACATCCGAGACCACTGTCCTAAAACAGACCAAGCTCAACCTGCAAGCAAGGGCAAAGGTAAAAAGGGCAAAAAGGAAGAACCTACGCCTGAGGACACAGAAAGTGATCTCTGCCATTCAATGAATATTTTACATGTAGAAGATGATACTCAACGGGTGAAGATTATTGAGTCCCAAGTGGCTGTGGTCCGTCCATACATCCTGTGTTGCATTGTGAATGACCTTTGCTTCAATGAGGCCACCTTTAAGAAGTTTATACAGCTTCAAACGAAACTTCACGACACAGTCTGTGATAAGAGGAATGTTGCTACAATTGCTACTCATGACTTGAATAAGATTGCACCAGGTAATTTCTTGACTAAGATTACAAGAAACAGTTTATCCACATTTTTGATGTGTTGTTTCAGTAGAATTTTTATACTTGTTATGATCTAAGATGACCAAGATTTTCTTTTCAACATTTCTTAACTTTGTGGCAGACCTCGTTGTAGATGGCGGGACAAACAGTACAAGGCTATTGACATTAGCTTTAGATTGAAACTGGTGTCTGACTCCTGGCCAGCAGTGCGCTGATCCAAGCTAACAGTATCAGTATTTACCTGACTGTGATGAAGCCCAAAAGGAGGGTTAGTTATTTGATAGCCAGCAACTCTAAATTCTCCAAATATTCGCAGGTGACCTAGTATACACAGCAAAGGCCCCAGCTGCCCTGAAACTGACCCCACTGTCAAGACTGCGGCCCTACTCCGGGGAGCAGTTGTTCCAACAGCTCACAGCTGAAGCTGAAGCTCTACGCAAGGAAAAGAAGAGGAATGTCTACTCTGGGATCCACAAGTATGTGAAAATTATATTACTTGTAAAAAATAATAAATGAGAAGTAAATTACTAATGTGATGACTGACGAGTTTTAACAAAGGATTTCTTTCTTATTTTCTTCACAATTACTTCATTTTTCTCACAAATTTGTGATTGCAGTTATTGTGGTTAATAAACATTATTATAATTACTTCTTTTTCCAGTAAACGGTAAACCAAAATTAATGCTGCAGTTCTGTAAACTGTTTTTTTTACAGATACTTGTACCTGCTAGAAGGCAAGCCCGTGTACCCGTGCCTGCAAGACGCTAGTGGAAAAGTTATCAGTTTCCCACCCATCACCAACTCCGAGGATACGAAGGTAATTTTTTTATAAGGAACTAGCCTTTTACCCACGGCTTAGCCTACATGGAGTGGATAAAAGTATCCTATGCCCTTACCCAAGTTAATAAAATGGTCTATCATCATCTGTCTAGCTTTTTCTCAACTATGTTGGGGTCGGCTTCCAGTCTTACCCGTACCTGCTAAAATCAGTCTTTTATGAACATTTGTTGAGACCTCCACAATCCAGTTACATGCTGAGTTAAATGCTTTCCCTTGGTAGGACTTGTTGAATAAATCACAAACATTGAAATGCAGCTACAACTTTAACATACTAAAACCTTCCTCTTGAATCTTTTTTTTTTTTTATCTATCTATTAAAAGACCGTATCAAAATCCGTGGCGTAGTTTTAAAGATTTAAGCATACATAGGGATATAGGGACAGGGAAAGCGACTTGGTTTTATACTATGTAGTGATAATACAGAAATCACAAGCAACACGTTATAGCTTCTATACCATGCTGGAACCCACCACGTTAATCCTCAAAGGGTTAGGCAGAGTGTACGTACCTATTAATACACCTACAATTCGTCAATTATGTTAAAGTCCCATGTAATAGGGGGCGAGCCTTATGCCATCAACTGAGCACAAGTCCAGACTCAGAGCAATTCCTGTAGGAAAAACACTACCCAACCCGAGAATGTGACCCAAGAACACATGCTCAGTCGCACATACCTATTTTACTAAATTTTAAAATGTTCTCAGATGTCTCAAGAAAGCAAGTCGATGTTGGTGGAGGTGACGTCACACACGTCGCTGGGCTCCTGCAAGACTGTCATGAACAAGCTGCTGCAGGAGTGTGTGCTTCTGGGCATAGGACCCCAGGAGCCTGACGCTGCTTACCACACACTTACTGTGCAGCAGGTAAGGGAATGGTGGCAAATATTAGCAATAGCTATGGTTTTACAATAGAATTGGTCAAATCTATTTGTTACTTAGGAGTTACCATTGACAATGGGCTTTCTTTTGGAGACCACATTGATAACGTCACTTTTATTTGTCTGTGGCAGCTTATGTTATTTCGAACATATTGGTAGATTTTGTAATAATTTGTTAACCCAAAAAGTTTTCCAAGCAAGCAACTTCGTAAACTGCCAAAATATAGTGCTTTTCGTTTACCTATGTGGTAAATTTCACCAAATTTTATACTCAAACGAAGATGATAACGTCAAAATTAAATACATCGCTTTTTTATCGCCTAGACCTTTAGCAACTTTACATTGCATACACTTTGGAACACACATTCAATAAAACTGTATGTATATACCTCGCTCATACCCTTGGTTTTAATAGCGATTCTATGTGAGATTTAGAAGAATTCATTGGTTCAGCCAAAAGAGACATTTTTACAAAATAATTAAATTTTTTAAATATTATTTATTTGTTGTGGTTTGTAAAATTGTAAAAAATACGGTAGAGTTGCCACAGTTGACGGTACTGATTGTCTTTATTTTATTTGTGGAAGAGAAATAAACAAACTATTATGATATTATTATTATTAAGTATATAATTATTAAGTCCGTCTGTTAGATAATCAAAAAAATATGGAATACGTGTTTTTTATTTTATCAAATTATTGAAAATTTACGAAAATAAAACGTGTCAAAGATCTTGTGATGTCACTTTCTGGGTAAAAAACGTACCAAACTGTGACGTCACACGACTTTTCAAAGCAATTGTCTTCATCTTTTGTTTACGTGAAAAAAGAATGTTTTCTTTATTTATTGGATATCTGTCTGACGGACTTATTATATTTTTTTGGTGAAATACCCTACTCAAGGAGGTTACTAAACTAATAATGCTCGACTCGAATCACACCAATATTATAAAGGCGAAAGTTTGTGAGTGTGTGTCTTTGTTACTCCTTATATATATATATATATATTTAATAACCTGGATTAACAAATAGGATAGTTTTTATCCCGATTATATCTTCCCGTGGGATAATTTCCCGAGTTGTAGCGGGTGAAGCCGCTGGCAACAGCTAGTCATTAATAAAATGAGTAGTTTTTTATTTTCTTCTCTGAACCGGTAGTCGGTTAGTGTGAACCACCATGTTGAAATACATCCTGTGATGCCGTCTGATTCTCACCCTATAACCGCGCTTTCACACACACAAACAGATCTCGACCATTTCTTATTGCGTAAACCACGGCGCGGGGGTTATTCTGAAATACTGTCAAATGTTTAATAATAATCTAAATAACAACGTGTATTAATTATAGACTAGGTAGCGTATTATAAATTGATAAATTTCCTGATAATCTCCTGATTGTACGCAGATGCAAAACTGCACCCTGTATACAGATCTGTCCTCCGCTTTATGCATCCGGTGATGTATCTACGTAACGGTCTGAAATGCTGATAATCTGTAAAAGTAACATTAGTAGTCTACTTTTGCTGCAGCCTAGGGATGTTACGGAGGTTGTTTTACCAGAATCGGAGTTTTTAAATTTGGTTGGTCGGAGTCGAAACCGGAATCGAAATCGGAGGCGGAGCCCGAGATGGTGGCTGAAGAGAGATGAGTTAAGAAGGGCGGGGTAAGTAAAATAAAATGAATGCATAAACCTGTTCGTACACGTTGACCGCGTCTGCCACACTTCGGCCTCCGATTAAAAGTGACTGAACCGGAGGTGTAATATCAATCGAAAGTTCCGAGTGATCGGAATCGGAGTCGAAGCTCCGTAACATCCCTACTGCAGACTGTAGTTACGATAGAACTGATGAAAACTAGATGTGCTACTTCTGCCTATCCTTCCTTAGAAAACGTAGTAGCTGCAGTAGTTTCCTCTACTCCTCTGATTTTCATTGTAACTTAGACAAATGACATGGTATTGACTTATGATATCTGATCTTTTTCAAGGTTACAGATAAGCTGAATTAAATCAATGCTTTCAGTAAAACGAGTGAATAGTAGTCAATAGTATCATAACATCACGTCAATGTTTCCTTAGTGGGTGGGCAGAGCTTATACTAATATCTGTGCCGGAATGGGACCCGAAACCGGAACGGGCATTTTAGAGACGGTCGGCCCTCCACTCTCAAGAGAAAGAAAAACTACTTAAACTAACTTAGAATCAACCGAAGAAAATATTCAGAATAGAATCTTAGGCTGAAATACTAGGCAGCGAATCTAAAAGAACCCAAGAGCGAGCGGGTTACTTGGTCGACAGACAAGGTCAAGATTGAAGAAGTAGTACCTAGTAGAACATTTTTTGATGCCGTGCCCTGTACAGGTTAGAATTTTTAAGACTTATTGGAGTAAGTAACTTCATAGGTCGAAACAATTGTAACCTGTTACTTGGTCGTCTTCTACAATGTAAAGTTCAAACAAATCGGTTGCAAGAGCTAGCGAAGCAAACTCGAAAATTTTTTAGCTAACTTTGATCAAAAGGTTCATATGTTTGCCTTGTTTACTAACGTTAAAATTACCTATTGAAACCTCGGGGCACGAGGCTCCTAATTAGTTCAGCCTCTGTCTAGCTCGATCATGCAAAACTGCAAAAGGAGTGACAATCCAGAGGCAAAAAAATGAGCCTTAGTGTTAAAAAAGTCTCGCAGGGTTCAAGGTACGAACTGGGCGCGTTGGTTCAAAGAAAATGTGTAAGTTTCTAACTGCAGTTAGAGTTATTAGCAAAAGAAAGTCGGCCGCCAATCAGCCACACCGGCCCATCGAGCATCCAGCCCATCGGGAATTCGCTCGAATTACGCTATGACCAGTCCGGGCCTGACTAATATAATTACAGTAAACCCCTGATTTCATCAGTTATGTAAGAGCTATTGCCATGAATTGACAACGAAACTAGATCGAAGGCTGCTAAACTGCTGGTTGATCGAAAGAGATACCGCGGCCTCGACACAAAAGGCTAAGAAGGAACATGGATGGTTTTAAGTCAGTATAGCTAAGTCTGACACTCCCTAACGCTCTGCCCAGAGCTGGGAGGATTCATTTGATGATTTCCCAAAAAAAAGGCTGCTAAGCTGAAAAATTAACCTGCCAAGTGCGAGTCGAACTCATGAACTAAGGGCTCCATATCACCAAACAATACAATATTAATAAAAAAAGTAATGCTCATTTATATGCCAATTTACTCTTACTACATACTATGATAAATTTATTTACCAGACGAGGCTAATAAGTCTTACACACTCACACGTTTTTTAACTCATTTTATTTTTGTCTATTTGCGATCAGTCGCCAGACCATAAGAAAGTTAGTTGCGAGATTGTATAGCTTTATGGTGGAGCAACCAGCGCTGCACCTCCCAATTAGAGTATGTGGTCTTTTTCAATCTTCTGGCCACAGATGACGTATTCACCAGCTCGGCTATGAGTGGGTTTGGATGATGATAATTATATGATGATGAGATGCTTGTCAATTTCCGATGCAACTGTTGTGATTTTGAGATGGTCGTGGACCTCATCATTTTTGGTAAACCAAGGAGCATTACTAATTGCATTTAGAGTGCTAATTTGCGTCCTCTGTAGGCAGAGAATGTTGCTTTTACTTGCAACTCCCCAGATCTGGATTCTAAATTTTTAACACAAATTAATCTTTTTTTTTCTCTCTAGGTGAAAGTGGTGGATCTCGAAGGAAACCTCAAGAACGTATACCCATCACGAACCGACTGCGTCTTCGAAGGTACGAACATCAAGGTCGTACGTAGCAACAAGAAGTAATATTAAAATGTTACTGATTCCATTGCCATTGCCGAGAAATCATTGAAGAAAGATGCGAAAGAATAGTTCCATTGACCTACAGTATGCGGCCTGTAATATGGCATGGCCACTTCGGGATTCAGAAGAAGTCCGGCTTTGTAGAGCGTTGTCTCTTTCTAAATCTCGATTTGTCATTATACCGCTCGCTTACTAGCCTTCACATGTGGGTGGCTTACTGTCGCTCGATGAATTTTTTGCTGTCAGTATTGAGTGCGTTATAAAAAAAATGCCTTAAAAATTGTGGAGGAAATCGTGTGTGGGAGCGTTTACTTGGCACCTCGCGTTTATGATGTTCTAATATTTTGTAAGATCTGTCAAGTAGTCTCAATGAACTTCAAAATAAGGATCTGTCCGAAAACGTATTTCCTATAGTATATCCAGTGTAATGAATAATATTTATAACAAATAAAAGCAATAAAAACAATGCCTTGTAATTAAATTGAAATATAAACTAAATATTATACCATTAATCGCTAATCGCACAAAAAAACTTATATAATGGATTTTAGGCCTTTTAAATGCCGATCAGATGATGGACAACGGAGTATTTCTGGTCTGGTGAGTCTATCCGGCGGAAAAATAATTCAACGTCTGTCCATTAGGCACTCACAATTGAATGTCCAAAACAATCATTATTACTTACTTAATTTTTTATTTGAATGGATGATTGAGTTTAATTACATTTTGATGTTTTTCTTTAGTTATTAATCAATTTTGTGTTTAAAATGAGTGAGTATTCGCGCAAATGCGTCGGTTTGTGTTAAAAAGTTCAAGTTTAATAAACTTTTTAATGCATCAACTCGGATGCAATGAAAGAGGTTATAATCAATTAACATGTTCCCCCCCCCATACTATTTCTCGAACTATAAATCAGCTACAGTAAACTTTAAGTTAAAAATTGTCTGTGATGAATCATGCTAGTAAAGTATTGATGTGACACATCAATACTGTACCGATTGTAACTTAAAAAGTAAGAGAAAGTCTTTGTTAAATGTTTTCTTTTGAATACTAAGTATTTTTGTAACCTTCGTTTTGTTTTATTTCGTCGTACCCATGTTCAACGTACCCTAAGATGATAAAATATGTAGGGACCTACAGACGCCAACACATCAAGATATTACATTCAGTTTTCTTAAACTTTATCGCTCAAGCAATAGGTTCCAAGTCGATTGGGAAAATATGCTGGCCTCTGTAGGTACCTACATCATATCTATACTAATATTATAAAGCTGAAGAGTTTGTTTGTTTCTTTGTTTGTTTGTTTGAACGCTAAGATCTCAGGATCTACTGGATGGAATTGAAAAATTCTTTTTGTGTTGGATAGTCCATTTATCGAGGAAGGCTTTAGGCTATATAACATCACGCTATGACCAAAAGGAGTGGAGCATAAATAAAAAATGTTGCATAAACGGGAAACGGAATTCCTTATTGCGAGCTTCCGTTGCGTGCGCTGCGAAAATGGTTTAAGTTATGCAGATATGATGTATCAAAGAAATGTTCCTCTTTAAAAGGTCTACAAAAAAGTCCGCGACAGCATATATCTATCTATTAAGATTAACTCACTGTAACCATTTTTTACCATTTAAATGTTAGGTTGAATAGAGTTATTTTTTGCGAAGCTTATTTAACCCATATGGTATTAATCTATATCTAAATAAATGTGTTTGTTAGAACGGAAATTTAATATAGAATATTTGGTTCTTTTACTCTATATAGTTTAAACAAATATCTTAGAAGATATTGCAATGTTAAAATGTTCGCGCGACAGAATATTTACGCGGTCCGCCGGCCCTCGCCAGCATTCGGGTAATTCAAATTCAAAATATTTACTGCACCATAATATTTACAAGGTGTTTATTGTTTTGTGAGCAGTGGTGGCGGCCCGACTTACGAACAGTTAGTCGTGGGTTCGAATCCAGGCAGGCGCATTACTTTGTGTAATTTATTTCATCACCACTACTCTCAAAACGGTGAAGAAAAACATCGTAAGGACTACGAAGAAATGTGACATCTACCAATCCGCACCTGGGCCCGCGTGGTGGATTATAGCCCATTCCACTCCTAGAGAGGAGGCCTGAGTCCCATGCAGTAGGAGCAATATAGGCTGATGATGATGATGATGATTGTAAATTTAACAGTAAGAGATAGGTAGGAACAAACAACATATATAGTAATTCTCACTTTAATCTGATCTAAGGTTCTATCTAATATTATAGAGAGGAAAGATTTGATTTTTAGTTTGTTACGATTTAACTCAAAAATTACCCTGACGACTTTTTAAAATTCTTTCAACATTAGAAAACTAATTGAAAAATTATTACTATGTTGGATAGTCGATCTATCGAGGAAGGTTGTAAGCTTTATATTATTGTGACGCAGATGAAGTTGCGTGGGTCAGCTAGTACAATATACGATGTAAAGCCGACCTCACCATAGTTGGGAAGATTCTTTGCAGATGATAACACGATACAAAGTCGTATTGTGGCACGTTGCAATGTCATGTCGTTAAATTCTACGACAAAAATCGTTGTAGTTAGTCGCAGAGTCATTGTCGATTACGGCTAAAAGTTGCCCTTTTTTTCTTGGTCTGAGCCATACACATAGGGCACACCAGCATTATGTAGCTTTGATGTTCTCATTCAGTCTAATATTGTCCGGCTTTTCCTTCAGACAGCAATAGGATACTCTATTGCTGTCTATCTTTGACGCATTTTATCTTCGTCAATTTGTATTAATTTGATAAAACAGAAAATACGTACCTATTATTATTATTTTTCGATAATCTAACAGACGGACTAATTAGAATCATTGTTTTTTAAGTCAGTAAACATCCCTATTATTAATAAGCCACGAGCTCCTCATACTACTCCTGTCTTAAAAATAGAGTATTTCACAAAAAAAAAACAAATTAGTCCGTCTGTTAAATTATCTAAAAATATTGTTTATGGTACGTATTTTTTATTTTACCAAATTAATAAAAAAATTACGAAAATAAAACGTTTCAAAGATCATGTCGGCTTTTGACGTCATTTTGAAGGTAAAAAAGTACTAACCTTGTGACGTCATACGACTTGACGCGACTTTTCGAAACACTGTATCGTCTTCATCTCTTGTGTAAGTAAAAAAATAAAAAATACGTGTCCATTAGTTTTTGAAAATCTATCAGACGGACTAACAAATTTTTTTTGGTGAAATACCTTATTATATCCTTATGGTGAAATAGTACCTAAGTACTAACTGGCTCCGATGTTATATTTCGCATTACAAGACAAAGCAGGCTGTAAAACAAAATAAATATCAGGACTACATTAAAATCAATGTGTGCCTAGAAAAATGTTCAGAAACGCAGGATATTTGGCACCTCTTACCCGGATATTATAATAAAAAAGAGTGCCAAATTCAATACATACTGGTTGCACCTTGAAGTAACGAATTAAAAGTTTAGTTTAGGTTGAAATGCTTAATGTTAAGAAATCTATGTACACTCAACTATACCATATTTACACAAAACTTTAAAACTAATCTATTATAATACTGTAAAATCAACCTACATTTAAATAAACCTTTAAAATTAAATTAAATTAATATAGTACGGAACCTACGAGACTATTAATCTGTAAAGGTCCTCGCATCTATGTGCCCGCGCATCTCCAAAACGATCATTTACCGAGCATTGCCGAGGACTCGCGATTCGGGTGAGTTCGGTACGGATGATGACGAGTCGTTTTGAGAGCACCACGGGTGACGGCTGTGTCCTTCGCTCCGAAATTATCTAAATAATTTCTATTTTATACTTCACGAAATCCCTCTAGGGATTTTTTGGTCTACCCATCAACCCTTCGCCACGTTGTGGTCCCAAGGACGCTTAGAGGAAGATCTCCTGCTGCAGGGTGACGCCTCCCTATTCTACGCTGAGCTTGACGACGGAATCAGAATCCTGGGACTGGACCCGTTGGTTGCGGTCAGCTGACAGAGGCCGGAAAACCATCTTCCTAGAAGTCGGTTCAGGCCAGTGTACCCTACCACCTTTAACCTGAGACGTGTGGCGGCCACGGAAGTTTAGGAGAGTAAATGACAAGTGAAACATACCTCGCTTCTTATTTCGAACCCCTACCTACCTACCTATCTGCTGACACCCTCCTAAAGGCAGTGTCATAATACCTACATACTGTTTGCTCCCAAAAATACTAAGATTTTTTTTTCTTAAACAATCGTAGCGTAGTTCACAGTACACATTTTTTTGTTCTTTTCGTTACTGACTGTTTAATGAAATTATTACAGTGTGGGTCGGTATAAATTACATTTTTTAGCAGATCCTCACGATTCTTGTGAATGGTCGCCTTTAGGTCCCAAATTAAAAGTAACAATCATTTATATTTCTGTAGCAACACTAAATTTAAGTGTCAATGTCAAATGTCCTTCATTTTCAAAACAAGTTGTAACAGGTGATGTTTTGTTTAACTTCCGTGTTTAAATGGTGTAAAAAAGATTTAAAATGCGGCGCAGCCTAGCGCCGAGCCAGGTTGGCTCAAGCGACAACGTCTTCAAAAGCCCACTGCTAGAATCCAAACGAAATAAACGGCGGGAATGTACCAAGATCCCATTGACTCAAAAATCAGCTTCTCAAGCATTAACTGCTTCCGAACACGAGAATTTAATCAAGTCGATACTGAACAAGCCTTTCAAGGTTCCCATACCAAACTATGTCTCCTCGTTTTGTGGTAAAAGCTTGGGTCTGAAGAGGACTCAGGTTAGGCGAGCATTACACGATCCAGATGAACCGAATGCGTTGGTATTGTACCGTCCGCCTTACATCCCTGAACATGAAAAGATGAAGATGAGTCCTAATGACATCAGAGTGGCTGTGGTTGTGGACCCAGTGCTCGGGAACATCTTAAGACCTCATCAGAGAGAAGGAGTCAAGTTTATGTACGACTGCGTCACAGGTAAACAGATAGAAAACGCCTTTGGCTGCATCATGGCCGACGAAATGGGTTTAGGTAAGACTTTACAGTGCATTACTCTGTTATGGACACTTTTGAGACAAGGGCCAGACTGTAAGCCCACAATCTGTAAGGCAATCATTGTTTGCCCAAGTAGTTTGGTCAAGAATTGGTACAATGAGATCCACAAGTGGTTAGGACAGAGGATCAATGCTCTGGCTATGGATGGAGGGTCTAAAGCTGACATAACACTGAAGCTACAGCAGTACATGAACACATTTACCACAACTCGAGTAGCCACCCCAGTACTAATTATCTCATATGAGACATTTCGAATTTACTCCAATATTCTACACTCTTCTGAAGTCGGATTAGTCCTATGTGATGAGGGACATAGATTGAAGAACTCCGAGAACCAAACATACCAAGCGTTAATGGGTTTGAAGGCTAAAAGAAGAATTTTAATATCAGGAACACCAATCCAAAATGATTTGACAGAATACTTTAGCTTAGTTCATTTTGTCAATGAAGGTATCCTAGGAACTGGTCATGAATTCAAGAAGAGATATGAAAATCCAATTTTAAGAGGCCAAGATGCTTTAGCTACTGCCTCTGAAAGAGAAAAGGCACAGGAATGTCTGTCAACTCTAACCTCCATTGTTAACAAATGTATGATCCGCAGAACAAGCAGTTTACTCACTAAATACCTGCCAGTTAAGTTTGAACAGGTCATATGTGTGAAGATGACTCCTCTTCAGACCCAGTTGTATAAGAACTTCATTAATTCCGACGCTATCCGCAACAAGTTCAGCGGAACTGGAGAAAAGAACACCCTCAGTGCTCTATCAAGCATCACTACTCTGAAGAAACTCTGTAACCATCCAGACTTAGTTTATGACAAGATTCTAGAAAGGTCTGAAGGTTTCGAAAAAGCCTTGAGCCTATTACCAAGCAATTATGACATAAAAGATGTGAAACCAGAATTGTCCGGAAAGCTTATGATTTTAGATTGCATTCTTGCTAATTTGAAGACCAATACCGATGACAAAATCGTACTGGTTTCGAATTATACACAAACCCTAGATTTATTTGAGAAATTATGTAGAAAGAGATCTTATTTATATGTGAGACTTGATGGGTCTATGACAATCAAGAAGAGGGCTAAAGTAGTTGAGAGTTTCAACAATAAAGAAAACAAAGAATGGATATTTATGCTGAGTTCCAAAGCTGGTGGTTGTGGTCTTAATCTTATTGGAGCAAACAGACTAATCATGTTTGACCCTGACTGGAACCCTGCCAATGATGACCAAGCCATGGCAAGAGTGTGGCGAGATGGACAGAAGAAACCTTGCTACATATACAGGCTCCTTGCAACAGGAACCATAGAGGAAAAGATATTCCAAAGACAAGCACACAAAAAGGCTCTGAGTGACACTGTTGTTGATCAAAATGAGGAATCTCTAAGACATTTCACATCTGATGACTTGAAAGATCTGTTTAGATTAGAAGAAAACACATTATCGGACACACATAGCAAGTTTAAATGCAAAAGATGTGTAAACAACATCCAAGTTACGATTCCACCAGAAAATTCGGACTGCACATCAGATTTGTCCAATTGGTACCACTGTGCAGACAAGAAAAGTTTAGCAGATTTAGTTCTGAAGCAATGCTGGGACTTGGCAAAGACTATTTCTTTTGTATTTCACCACAGATCTGCACAAGTCGAAGCCGAGAAGGCTACAGAAGCAGAAAAAGAGAACATTCCGGAACCAAAAAGAAGGAAGATAGAGATTGATGAAGATTACTCAGAACCTGATGATAGTGGTGATGAAGATTACAAGTAAATATTGAATGCTGGTCATTTATACCAGGGAGGAAATTATGTTGTTTATTGTAAATAAGTTTTTCTTTAAGTTTAAATGCCTACATTATGGAAAGAATATTTTATTGATTACAGTACTTTTTTGTATTTCGGTTTTTATATAAACTACCCTCCTGGATTTAGGCCATCTTTTCATCAACAGACACCTAGAAATAATCTGGTGTAATAGGGGATCGGACAAAACAAACAAATTAGTCCGTCAGATAGAATTCCAAAAAAATATTGAACACATATTTTTTCTTTTTTCACATAAACAAAAAATGAAGACGATCAGTGCCTCCAAAACTCATGTGACGTCACATGTTAGTACATTTTTAGGGTTCCGTAGACAAATGGCAAAAACGGAACCCTTATAGATTCGTCATGTCTGTCTGTCTGTCCATCCGTATGTCACAGCTACTTTATTCGGAAACTATTAAGACTACACAGTTGAAAATTGATACGTAAATGTATTCTGTGAACCGCTTTACGATTTTCATACAAAAATTAAAAGATTAAGGGGGGTCTCCCCATACATGTAACTGAAACTAAAAAAAACTTTTTTCATCAAACCTATAAGTGCTTAGACAAGTCTATAAAAATTACATTGAGGTTCCAGAAACAAATTTTTCTCAAAGTCAACCATTTCAAAGATATACACTTCCAAAATGGTAAAATGTGTGTCCTCTAACTTTAAAACTAAGAGAGTGAAAAATATATGCATGCGTAATTAGTTTTGTGTTATAGCACATTTGAAAAACCGCAAATATAACTTTGTCATTCATACAAACACTGAAAAAAAAAACTTATCACATAATATGTTTTCTGTTGGTGCTTTGACAAGAAATAATACAGATTAAAGGGGCGTCCCTACTACGATAGTGCGGAACTCTTCATGTGCAAGTCCGACTTGTACTTGGCCAGTTGTTTACCTACAAGTGACGTTTGAGTCCGTTCGATTCCCTATTGTACCTACTTTACTCTTTAGGGGTAAAATTAAAGTAAAAAATAACATAACAGCATATATTTTCGCAAATAAATTGGTACAAAAATAATAAGTTAGATACTAATAATAAAAACCATGATTCTTACACTCATAAAAAATAATATAACATCACACCTGTAATCCCCAAAGGGTTAGGCACCGCAGAGGTGTACCCAATAATACACCCAGTGGGTGGGTACCATAAAGTACCATCTTATTCTAATACCTTTTCAAGGTATTGCTTACATCACAAACCCTTTGCACGTCAATATTGACCATCAACAAAATTTTAAATTTTAACCTCTGCTCTGAAAAGTGGGCAGGCCACGTAGCACGGATGCGCCCGGAGAGATGGGCAAAGATCGTCACAAACTGGACGCCTGAGGAAGGACAGCGCCGATGAGGGCGACCGCGGCGAAGGTGACGTGACGATCAGGGGCTCTAAAATGGACACTTTAGCAGATCATAATATGAATTGGGTTAAATGAACGTTTCTTAATAGTGTCACAGGCAGTTAATATTATGAAACGTTCATTTTACGCTTTTTAACGCAATTCATAATAATTATGATCTGCTCAAGTGGCTATTTTTGTAATTTAGACCCCCTGATCATGTTTGCGGGGCTAACATGGCCAGAGATTGCACATGATATAAAGGTATGGAAGGAGAAAGGGGAGGCCTTTGCTCAGCAGTGGGACACAAAAAAAACCTCTGATCTGTGCTGCAATAGCTACACACTGAAGATGCATTTGGAGAGAAACATCCATTACAGAAATTCAATAGCTCTACAAAGTTTTGATACGATCAATTATTGCTTCTGATCAATCTATACCTAATTTACATAATATCATTTCATGAAACAGATATGTGCGTTAATAGAGTAGAAGAAAAAGATGCTGCGCCAACCCCAAATGAATTAGGATCAGGGCTGTCGATAACATGTACATGGTCAACAATTTAGCTGGAACAGCTCAGCTTTAGTCCATAGGACCAGCTAGGTGGTTGTGCTGAGTATCCTCGCTTGTCGGCTTCCTCGTTTACTTCATACGGATTTTTGAAGAGTTTCAGCAAAAATCGCACCTGAAACAAAACAAACATTCAAATTCAAATTTCTTATGAAATAAGCCCTGTTCTTTCTGTTCTGTGAAATAATCAGTAAGTCCTGTATTGTATTTTGTGTGTAGGGACATAAATTAGAGATCATTAACTAAAAAAACAAAATTTTTCATACTGTATACAAATTCGACCGACAGACTGACTTTATAATGCATATATGACCCCATTTTATGTGAATTTAGGAAAACAAAGTTATTGTTGAAAAACTGCCCCTCTAGAATAGTTTGAAACAATTTTTTGAACTTAAAGATATACCTTTTCAAAGTCATTGTTCTCAGCATCCTTGATAGCTTCCTCTAGGATCCAGTTTCTCGGCACATACACTGGATTCACTTTGAGCATTCGCTCGATTCGTTCTTCCTCAGACACTGTAATCATGGGAAAATAATCATTTTAAATTTCTAAGGATAAAACCTTATTCTCTCCTAGACAAGCAGCAAACTTTTAAAAGTGATCTTAAACACTGACGGGTACATTCAGCAATTCCTTATTTTAAATCATCCAGGAAAATTACCAATTTTTTATCGTTTTTTACTATTCTAATTCAATGTAAAATAACGTCTATACGCAGCACTCAATTTATGTAAATAATACGGCAAAAATAAACCAACAGTGAATTTTAAAATAACTAGTCTAACGAACGACGAAAACAGCTATTCACCCCATCTAACTTGCCGTTCGTTACGTTTTGCCAAGTTAACGATACATTGCGTATGAAGAAATGAAACAAATCAAGTTTATTGAACTCCCATAACGCTGCTAAAATAATTTCTTGTCCCGGTCAACTTAGTATGATAATTATAATGAATTCACCCCACCAGTCTGCGGAGTACAATTTTTTTTGCAGGGTGGAAATCATCAGTTGACTTGTCTCGCTCTGGGCAGAGTGGAAGGGAGTGTCAGACTTCTACTGACTAAAACTCACCCATGTTCTTAGCCCTTTGCGCCGAAGCCGCGGTATCTCTGTCGAACAACCGCAGCCCCTGAGGGCTGTCTTTTACACCCTGTTTGGCTATTAAAAGAGTTATAAAATGGGCTTACAATTTTCTTTGTCCAGTCTATCATTGTACGCTCGCACCCACTTCTGCCAATTCGGTGCTTCACCCAACTTACTGAGAGACCACTTCGTCTCTAGAACTGATTTATCTGTCAACGTTTTTGGTGCTACCTGAAAGAAAATGCAGATTTTAAAATAAAAATTATGTGGATGTGGATACATTTAACTCCATTCAATGACTATTTCATATGAAATTCTTTCAATTATAATGAGGTTTTTATTGATGATTTTAACTCTGTAAAGCGGTAAAGCCATAGCTGTTACAGTTGCGAATCGTATTTTAATCAACACACATCCCGGCTGACTTGTAAATTGCTAAATTACGTATTTAGCAATTTACAAGTCAGCCGGGATGTGTGAAATAAAAAGTAAACCGTGTCTATTGGCGGCACATCAAAATTTGAGAAAGTTCAGCTTTGTTGAGTTCGGTATTTTTCTCTCATACCTCTAAGATATCTTTTTTTTTTTTTTAAAAAAAACGTTGCCCCACACTAGGGATTTCTCCTGTATCGTGGGTGCGTTCACAAACATTTAAACTCACATACACAAATACCCAGACCCGGAACAACTATCTGTAGGCCATACAAATATTTGTTCCGTGCGGGGATCGAACCCGCAACACGCAGCGCAGCAGTCCATTGCCTGAGGCACTGCGCCAACCGTGTCGTCTGATCTCTCTTTGTACCTAGTCATATTAACGGATAACTAATGTGACCAATTACCTCAGCGAGTTGTCTGAAAGTAGCTGTAAAGTCCGCCATTTTCAACTGCATCATTTCCAGCAGATCTTCCACGAGTTTTTCGTCGCCGTCTTTAATTTCTTTGAGTCCAAGTTTCAGCAGATAAGTTTTCCTGAATTTAAAGGTAGTAAATAAAAAAGTAGTACTATGAAAAAACTTTTTAACAAAAACTAAAGCAGACTTCAACAAAAAATAAAACACAGAAAAGTGAATTTTTTTTAAAAATCGGCTTCTGAAGTCGGTGGCAAAAAAAACGGAAAGTTTATTTTTCACTTTTTTGTGTTTTATTTTTTGTTGAAGTCAGTTTTATTTTTTGTTAAAAAGTTTGATTTTTTAACTTTTTCGTGGTTCACATATCTCCCCTTCACAGAGCTTCACAGCGCACAGTGGGCCCATACCGAAAATTAGTGGACATGGACAACATAGTTCCAATATCGATGCGATTTTTTTTGCCATTTCAAATAAATTCAAAGTATATTATTTGTGTCATTAGGCTGATTGACATTCTCTTTATAAAATATATATAGTCGCATCATGGGTGGCCGAGATGCGAAGCATCGGGTCTTTTTTTGTGATCCGACATAGTTTTAGTTAGATGTGGGTACTCGAGGCGAAACAGAATTTAAAACAAATCACTATATTGAAATAGGCCATAATCGGTTTTACTTTTACAAGAAACAAACACGTGCGTTGGTACTACTGAGCGTCTGCCGAGACTGTCGGAGTTCAAGTGAGCGAACACTCCGTCCTTTCGCCAGTCCTCGCTGCATCCCCTCTACCGACGATGTGTCCAAGCGGTAGGGCGCGCTTGCGTTTCCGGTAAAGATTTATTTAGTTCCAAATTGAATTACTAGATGGCGCTGTCGGTTGCACCATGGCGCCATCAATCCACGACATATAGTTTTAGTTTTTTAACAAACGAGTCACCGGCAAATGCTTGTCTCTGATTGGCTGTGTTGTTTTTAGGGTTCCGTACCTCAAAAGGTAAAAACGGAACCCTTATAGGATCACTTTGTTGTCCGTCTGTCTGTCTGTCTGTCAAGACCTTTTTTCTCAGGAACGCGTGGAGGTATCAAGCTGAAATTCATATCAAATACTCAAGTCTATGGTCTCTTGGAGCTGTGAAAAAATCAAACTTCTAAGTCAACGCGACCGAATACCGAATTATAACCATCAAAATTACTAACTACTAAAGAACGACGACTAAATTACTAAAGAATGACTTTTACATGCAAAAATCAATCTTGACATGAAAATGAACTTGGAGGGTTGTATTGATAATTTTGATGGTTATAATTCGGTAACTTCATACGTCTTACAGTCGCAAATCAAATTTTCATAAACATACAACCAAGCACTGGCCTGCAAATTGCCAAAAACGTAAGAAAATTAGAATTTCGCGGGCCAGATGTGAGCTTCCACCTTAACTAGTGGACATAACAGTGAGTGAAAATTATTCAGCCAATCAGAGACTAGCATCTGTCGGTGACTCGTTTGTTATGCACTTAGCAGAGCGCATAACAAACGTGCAATGCTACCGATAACATGCAATAATAACTTTACCAGAATTAATAGTAATAAGTACCTATGCGGTATTTATTCAACAATAGATATCGTGCAGTTAAGAAAATAACACAGCCAATGAGAGACAAGCATTTGTCGGTGACTCGTTTGTTATGCGCTTAGCCGAGCGCTCAAACAAATGAGTCATCAATCACAACGCAGATCAGATGCAACCGATAACATAGCTATAATAACTTTTCTAACAGAATAATTAGTTATAGTACCTATGTGCTATTTAAAACTATACATATTTAATAAAGAGAAGGTCAATCAGCCTAATGACACAAAAAATATACTTTGAAATGGCAAAAAAATAATACAAAATATTTTTTTTTACCGAACCTCCGATTACTCGCGCTGATGGCCTGCGCTGGTTTTTTTTCGTGGATAGAGAATAGAGAAGTTGAATAGAGAATCACAAATATTTCGGGTGTGGCACACCCGAAATATTAGTACAATTAAAGAAAAAAAAAACGTGGTTCGCTCCATATAAAAAAAACTAATATTTTTTTTTCAAGACAAACTATCTTCATATGAAGAAATTTTATTAGAATAAAAGTTGTCAGGAATATTATAACACGTCATATAAAAAAAATCGCATCGATATTAGAACTTTTTGCCTATGTCCACTAATTTTCAGTAAGGGCCCACTGATGTTATGTTATGAACTGGTGTAAACAATCCCAGTCCATTTGCTATCATTTATTGCGGAGTTCCGTTTCCTATTTCCGAAGTTCTTCATCAGATCTTCACTAAATTTAAAATGGACCACTCCGAGAAAGTACTCTTCCCAAAACTACCCAATTCCTTTCAAGAGTACCTATTAAATAAGAGTTCTCTCTATTTCTCCAGGATCCCATCATCAGATCCTGACTCGATGATCATGGGACCACCTGGGAAATAGACCTTTTTAAACAAAATAAAAAAAGTCCAAATCGGTCCACAACATACATAAAAAAAAGATCCTACGAATTGATAACCTCCTTTTTTTGAAATCGGTTAAAAATAACAACAATTGTGTTTCTGTCACCTTAATAACGAAAATACATTTAAATAATTATACAAAACAAATCTTGACATCAGAAGCATAAGATCGGAAGTACTAATATGGAGAGTTTTGTACATCCGACCTTTTATGCTTCTGATTATTATGAGCCTAATGTGTCCCAGTGTAGGGCAAAAGCCTCTGTTTGGGCCCAATCTACACTCATCATCATTCTCCTGCCCTTATCCCAATTTATTTGGGGTCGGCGCAACATGTGTTTTTCTTCCATACTTCTCTATTTCTCGTCATGTCAGTAGTCACCTCCTTCCTAGCCATATCATCCTTCACACAGTCCATCTATCGTTCCCAATCGCCCAATCTACACTTATCTACACTAATATTATAAAGAGGAAAGATTTGTATTTTTGTGTATGTTTGTAATGAATAAACTCAAAAACCACAGCTCCGATTTCTAAAACTCTCTCACCATTGGAAAGCTACATTCACCCTGAGTAACGTAGGCTACTTTTTATCCCAGTATTCCCACGGGAACGGGAACTACGCGGGTGAAACCGCGTGACGTCCGCTAGTTCTTTTATAATGGCTAGCCCGTCACGTTCTGGCCCTAGCGCGACGCCTGGTTCTCTTGTTCGGAACCCAATCTGAAGCCACTTTGGCCCAACCTTGCTGCGACAGTTCCATTTTAATTTGGCGGCTGTGTTGGAAATGTCTGCGATTTGGGTTTTGATGTAAACAGAGGGTAGAATGGACTCTGGGGGAGAGGTTTATGTGAGGGATTTCATAACCGTGATTGCTAAGTTAGAGGTGTGTAGTAGTAGGTCGTCTTACAAAATGTTACCCTATTACAGATTGACATAAAGTTCATTTTACATAAGCTGATATAAAACTTACAATACTTTAGTTTTGACGTAGTTTTCGAGAGTAGCTTGGATGTCTTTGATCTCTTGCTTCTGCTGCTCTGACAAAATAGGCTCCAGGGCTTGCGCCAACTTGTCCAGGTTCCATAGAAGAATCTGAAAAATGAAATAATAAGCACATTTTTATCGTAAGCTAGGTAAGGTGGGCTGCGGGTTTTTGAAAGATACCGCAGCCACGACACAAAGGGCTAAGAAGGAACATGGGCGGATTTTAGTCAGTAGAAGTCTGACACTCCCTACCGCTATGCCCAGAGCGGGCAGTGACAATGACACCTTCATTTGATGATTTCTCTCCTTCCAAAAAAAAAAAAATGTAGGTAAGTGGTGGGTAGTTCCTGTGGGGTTCCGTTAGAGCAGGATTATTTTAATATTATTCCAGTGTTCTGGAACACAGGTCTCCTCTCTATGAGAGGGAATGGGCATGTCATCGCATGTCTACAAATTTTTGGTTCTACAACATGACGGTTTCCTCATGATGTTTTCCTTCACCGTTATGAGAGCAGTGGTGATAAAATAAATTCCACAAAATAATGCGCTGCCTGGTTTCGAACCCACAGCTTATTACTCGGAAGTCGGGGCCGCCACCACTGGGCCACCGCTGCTCTCTACACTATAAAAATAGGAATAAACTAATAAAGCTAGCTCATAGCTTATCTTTTTCAGACTCACCTCTGGTTGCCTGGCAAACGCGTACCGACCCAAATCATCGGAAGTATTGGGCACATAATGCTGGGAGTAATGGTCTATGAAACCGTACGGACCGTAGTCTATGGTCAGGCCTAAGAGGCTCACATTGTCTGTGTTTAGCACGCCGTGAGTGAAGCCAAGACCTTAGGAAAAAAGTATGGTTAACCTCGAGAGTAACACAACGCAAAAATTGAAAGAGTAGGGGTAGTACCCTTCACGAAGCCGTCAACCAAAGATTTTGTATATCAAACTGAGTGAGTCTACGCTAAAAATATTGCTAAGAAACTTTATTTTTTGGTGTGATTAGTTAGGTTTATTGGTAGGACTCAATGTAAGGCAATCAAAAAATTGCTCTGATGGAAACATTGAGTAGTGCAAGGGTCTTGTTAGTATTAAAAGTAAAGTTATAAAATTAAAAAATGATGCTTCCCAGTATCCAGCTTGACATAATGTTTTAAGTATCCATCAGCGGAGATAGTAACAGGGCTTGGGTTTTAACTAACCTTGCCAGGTCGCCACCATATCAAGATTCCTATGAGCCACTTCTGAATACCACTTCACATACTTGTCATCCCCAGATTTCTCGATCTCGGGGAAATGGTGCTGAAAAAATTAAAGAAAAGATAATTAAAAAAAAATTAAAACTTTTTATTTCAAAAACATTTCATTCATTTTGCTTAATTAAACACACATCGCTTAATCTTAATTCTGAAAGATTATGTGCGAGTGAGTTGTCTCGCTTGTTTACATTAAAATATAATCTATACTAATATTATAAAGCTAAAGAGTTTGTTTGTTTGTTTGAACGCTAAGATCTCAGGATCTACTGGTTGGAATTGGAAAACTATTTTTGTGTTGGATAGTCCATTTATCGAGAAAGGCTTTAGGCTATAAAACATCACGCTAGGACCAAAAGGAGCGGAGCATAAATGAAAAATGTTGCATAAACGGGAAACGATATTCCTTATTGAGAGCTTCCGTTGCGTGCGCTGCGAAAATGGTTCAAGTCATGCAAATATGATATATTAAAGAAATGTTTCTCTTTAAAAGTTCTACAAAAAAGTCCGCGACAGCATATATGTATCTATTAAGATTAACTCACTGTAACCATTTTTTACCATTGAAATGTTAGGTTCCATAGTTATTTTTTGCGAAGCTTATTTAACCTATATGGTATTAATCTATATCTAAATAAATGGGTTTGTTAGAACGGAAATTTATTATAGAATATTTGTGCTTCTTACTCTATATAGTTTAAACAAATATATTAGAAGATATCGCAATGTAAAAATGTCCGCGCGACAAAATAATTACGCGGTCCGCTGCGCCGGCCCTCGCGTCCCAAATACTTGGAAATTCTGGCCTACGTGAAATTCAAATTCAAAATATTTATTGCACCATAATATTTACAAGGTGTTATTGTATATTGTTTTGTGAGCTGTGGTGGCCCAGTGGCGGCCCGACTTACGAACAGTTGGTTGTGGGTTCGAACCCAGGCAGGCGCATTACTTTGTGTAATTTATTTCATCATGTGCCACTGCTCTTAAAACGGTGAAGGAAAACATCGTGAGGAAATATCTTAGAACCAAAAACTCGAAGATATGTGACATCTACTAATCCGCACTGGGCCCGCGTGGTGGATTATAGCCCATCCCTCTCCTAGAGAGGAGGCCTGAGTCCCTACAGTGGGACCAATATAAGGTATTACTTTAAGGTAATCTAAACTAATATTATAGAGAGGAAAGATTAGGTTTTTTGTTTGTTACGATTCAACTCAGAAATTACTCTGACGACTTTGAAAATTCTTTCCACATTAGAAAATTAATTGAAAAAATATTACTATGTTGGATAGTCGATCTATCAAGGAAGGTTGTAAGCTATGTATACTATTGTGACGCAGACGAAATTGCGTGGGTCAGCTAGTATTGTTATAAAATTCAAGATTACACATCATGATTTATTTATTTGTGAAAGATCTGAAGGAACGTTGTATTGATCCACTGCGAGGTCATATTTAATTATTCGTTTTAATTCAGATAACAATAATCAAAAATGAAATTTAACAATTGGAACTTATAAAAGTTATAAACTATGCTAATAGGTACAACATTCAATTACATTTAGACTGCCTCATTGATAAGTATAGTCGCAAGCGCTATTGCTGACCATTGACCGGGGTTCGATTTCTGGATTGGGCAGTTAGTAGGGCAGTTATTGGGAATTTCTCAGTAGCAGCCACGGACCCTGGATTTGTGCCCGGTGGCAATAGGTTCGTCCACTATTGCATGGGACTGACACATAAACTCAAACTCAAAGCATTTATTTCAATTAAGCCATTACAGGCACTTTTGAATGTCAGAAGAACAATTTATAAAATAAAACTACAAGTGCAATACGTCATTCCGAAAGCCACCACGCCGAACCACACGCCGCCGATACTGAGAGCACGAAGGCACGCAGCGACGCATACCGCAACAATGAATGCACGAGACTCCGAATCACGGAACAACGAATGCACGCCGCAACGCGCATAACTGGCGTAATGTGGGTGTAATATTAGGTACACCTCTCCCTAACCCTTCGAGGATTACAAGTGTGATATTATGTGATGTTGTTATATTAATTACATTTATTTCACTGTCCCAACCACAACATTTGAACATAATATAACGGTTATATTACGGATGTAGACTTTACCTTTATAATAAAATCAGCTAACAGCTTCAAAGTGTGAGGCTCCTTCCGCTTAACCAGTATCTCAAAGGATCCGATGCGGTACCACGCGTTGGCTAAACGCATCACTACGGCGGCACGTTCCTGTCTCGCTCGACCGCTGTAGGTCTTGTCTCGCCATACTTTGTGATCGTCACTCACTGGGAAAGAAAGAACAATATTGGAAAGTTAATAAGGTGATAGCGGTGCTAACGGCCCAGGGTCTGTAAGGTAGGGTCATTTAATTTATTTGTATAGATTCTATACAAATAAATGATATTAAATTATCTGTTTGTAATTACACAAAAACAGTTTTTTACTGAAGAATATACACTATTTTTCTTTTCCAGCTAATCTCCGAAACGCTGTATCAATTTTTCCGCGACCAACTTTACTGGTAGATAGCTGACGTCATAAAGAGTAACTGAACTAACACCGCCATCTCCACTCTGTATAATTATAAGTATACGGTAAGTGTAAAATACGCTCTCTATCGAGGTGTTAACACCCATTAGTATACCCGCCAAAAAAAAGCTAAAACCAAATACAATAGTAATCCACCTTACCCACCAAAGCTGCGGCCCTTGTAGTGGGCACCCCGAGGTAGTAGCAAGCCTCTGACGCGATCATCTCTCTGATTGAAGACCGCAGAACCGCGCGACCGTCCCCGAAGCGAGAGTATGGAGTCTCTCCCGAGCCTTTTAGCTGTGGCTGCCAGGACTCACCTTTGCTGTAGAAGAATCAATATCTATAGTCATTGATCCAAATTAGTCTGATATCAGTGCTTTGTGAATGTCAAATTTTACACGAAACAGTCCCCCAAAACGCCCACTTTTCAACACTCTCTAGTGATTGAGCAGGGAAGAAGTGGCGGAACAAACTCCCCAGCAACACATCTGTCTGTTAGGTTAGGAGAACGAGATGTGATTAAGATAATATTAGGTACGATTTACATAGATACCTACCTACACAGACAAATCAATAAAAAAATATATATACAGGATGGAATTTTGTAATGCCACCTGGAGGGAAAGTACTCTTAATACTGCAGATAGAAAATTTTACTCTTTAAAATTTTACTTACGTAAAGGAAACATTCCTTTATTTTTCACACATTCATTTAATTTATCATGTTTGTTAGAGAGATTTCATCCTTATAATTGACCCTAACGATTGATGCAATAAAAGTACAGGGTATAATTTTTTCAGATTTTAGCCGGTTCAATTCCCGGGTGTGGGAGAAGAGAATTTTTGAAAATCTTTGAATGCAGTTTGCTTTCTATTCAAAAATAAAGGAATGTTTCCTTTGAGTAAAATTTTCTATCTGCAGTATTAAGAGTAATTTCCCTCCAGGTGGCATTACAAAATTCCACCCTGTATATAACATCAGTGAATAAGTATAAAGATCCAATGCAAAGGGTATTAATCCCAAACACTAGCAGATACTAAATTGTTAAAATGTAAAGTGTATTTTAACACTAGCTTTATATTGGCTAAATTGAATTTTGTGTTTTCCACATTTAATTACATTTTCAAAATACCAGCCATACATAAAACCTGGTTACCTGTTCACATATTCCCCAAGGACATGAGCTCTTCCATCACCCAGTTGATCAGCCCATTGTCCAAATTGGTAACCACCATATCTGAAAGATAATTAATTTAAAGTATATTAGGTACACCTCAGCCTAACCCTTTGGGGATTATAGGCTTAATGTTATGTTATATAACAGAATTATAAGGAAAGTAAGTAAATTAACAGACTAAAGAATTTAAAACATTAAGATTACATTGGAGATTCAATTAACTTTTTTTTTTTTTTAATAAAAGGTTGCCCCACACTAGGAATGTCTCCTGTACCGTGGGTGCGTTCAGAAACATTTAAGCTCACATTCACAAATACCCAAACCCTAAACAACTATCTGTAGGCCATACAAATATTTGTTCTGTGCGGGGATCGAACCCGCGGCACTCAGCGCAGCAGTCCAATTGCTCAGCCACTGCACCAACCGTGCTGGCAATCCGTTTTAATTATAATATGCATTTGTTTCTTAGGATAGGTAATATTTAGGTATTTAGGGCTCCTGAAAGCATTCTTCTACAATTTTGTGTCATTCTTTTATAGAGGTTTGAGTATTTGATCCCTACATGAGCAGTTTTGTTTGTATTTAATAATTTCATATTTTGACGAATGACGGACCAAATGACTATAATTGTGGACAATGGAATCCACTAACATAATACAACAAAAAAATACCCTATGAAACAGAATGTTTTTGTTAGATTAAATAGGCTTGCTTTGACTGCAACTCACTTCAGCTTGGTGCCAAGAGATGACGTGACCTAAGCTGGAGCACACTAGCCTCGAGAAAACCGATGCACTCAATCATTTTCTTGGAAACTTCACTTGGGTATCTCATAAACTAAGTGGGCTTGAAAAAATAACCTGTGGTCCCCCCAAAAACGTCACTTCATCTTTCTTAAACAATATCTATTCCCATACCTGTGTGAAACAGTCAGGCCTCCTTCTGGCAGATAACCACCAGCAATAAAGTTTATGAATTCCTCAGTCTCAGCTACTGAAGGGTCCAAGTCCAGAATGTCTATGAGAGCATCGTTAGAGGCACATACCAGGTGAAGCTTTCCAGTTAGAGGCTCTGTTGGCACCTGAAAATGGGGACATATTATAGAAATGAATATCCATGAAGTTTTATGATTGTATTTCTCCATAGAGATCTACTTTTGGAAAAGGCGACTAGCTAAGACTTACAGGCTAACCAACAATCTTTGAATATTCACAAGCCTGTAAGTAGTTTGAATGAAATTTATGCTGAGACTGGGAATTAAACTCAGGGTGATATTAGAAATGAATGAGGGCTTAAAGGTTTTGTAACACAAATGTTTGTAATTATGGAGTTTATAATAAAGAATTAGCCACTCTTACCTTAGAAAACACAGCGTCCTTCACAGCCATCGGCATATTATACTCCGGATTCTCATCAATAGGTAGCGCGGCGTAGTTAGGAGTGTCCCTGAATTTCCACTCTTTAAAGTTAGTCACTGGTTTCATTTTTCCAACTAAACTAGGTTTCTGTTCGTTCATAAGAGCTGCTAGAACACAGAAAGTTCGCTTCATCGAGTAATTTCTTCAATTACCTTCACAATATCCTGTCTCGTATTATTAATTATGACGAAATTGTAATCATCTCGTCTGTATTATTTTGTAAACATGTCTTTTGCTTATGCTTAATATTTGGTGTAACTGTTAAGTAGCTTTATCCTTTATCCCATCAATAATAAAAGTTGATTTTCTCAATTTTGTTTGAGAATTATAAGATTTTTATCTGTCAATTTTTGCCACTTAGCATGACAACGACAACAGAACAGATGACATTGACATTTTGTGCGTACTGTTTACACGAATTATTTTTATATCCTTTTTTACTTTGGGTGATTCATCCTTCTTGTGTTGAGCCGTAACGTGAGATCCTATCTTTGTCAGAGATTCATTTGTAAAAAAAAAGATAATGGTAACAAATTTAGGTATTTACGCACACTTATCACCATCGAAGCGAAGCGAAGGAGTTGAAAGAATCGAATAAGTATAAAATATAAAATCCTATGAAATCTCGCACACATATCCGTGTAGAATCTGGCAAAAAGATATAAGGTACGTTTAAATCAGCTGGGTATATTCTTTCAGCGTGGACAAATTAGTGTGCGTTTAACGTAAGGTGATAGCACCAGCGTCGCCCGTGAATTTTAATTTCTCGTTAAAGTTTTTTGCAATTTTCAGGTCAGTGTAAGGTTCTATCATCATTCTCTTGGCCTTATCCCAATTTATTCCTTAGGCACCTCGCCCACGGCGCCCGAGCGTTGGCGACGCGACGCGATGTCGATGTAAACAAAAGCATTGCACAGTATAGTGACGGGTACGAAACTTGCGATGGCGGCAGCGGGGCGACGACGCATCGCGGGGTGATGAGGCAGCGAGCGATATCTCACACGGGCACGAAACAAACCGTAAAATAAAAGGCTGTCGTACCCGCGCAAGCGACAAAGCTCGCCGCCGGCGCCCGTGCGTCGCTCGATCGTCCCGCTCCGCCATCGCACGTCAGTCAGTAGTGATGCTGTGGGATGTTTGTGAATCAGCACAGCTTGTCTTCTTCCTCAATACATCTCTATTACTCGCCATCTCATGAGACACCACCTTTCTTGCCATATCATCCATCGTTTCTTTGGTCTTCTGCTACTATACCCATCACATTGATACTCAAAACTTTTCTCCACGTCACTCACTTTATCTACTTTATTTTTTATCTCACCACCTTTCACTGCAGAGGTACCTACCGAAGCAGCCATGCATGGTCTGACAGCACCCGTAGAATAATCCTAAAACTTATGATAAATAAATTGAGGATTCAAAGGAATGAACAAACAGTAAATATTTATTTAAGCGAAGATCATTTAACTGGAGCAGCTAATCTTATGAGCGTACGCCCATTGAGGTGGTTGTGCGGAAAAACCACGCTTTTCTGCCTCGGGCTGCACTTCAAATGGTTTCTTGAGCACCTCCAGAAGGAAACGTACCTAAAAAATTAACATAGTCAGATGATGTCGAATCATTAAACAAAGTCTCAATAAATATTACTCAAGATACGATTGTAGCACCGTATCCGGAAATCTGTATCTACAAACCTCAAGTGATGAACGGGACTAGAACAATGCAGTTCGGTGGGGAAGTGAGTCTAAATCCAGACAGCTGCTACTACAGGGACAGTTCTTGTGGAAAACTTCCAAAAACCAAGACCATATTGGCCTTCTTCTACTTGTTAATTCTACTACTCAAATGTTTTGGCTGTAAGTTTTCTTAAAATTAATAAAATAAATATAAATGAAATCCGTCAACCTTCTGATAGTCATCCTGCTCAGCATCCACAATGGCCTCATGCAGCAGCCAGTTCCTCGGCACGTAAACGGGGTTGGCGCTCATCATACGTCGGCGGCGCTCGTCCTCGAACAGGCCTGGAGAGTTCGGATCTACTGCGGCAACTCCACAGTCTCGACTATTCACGGGAAGAACACCTAGGGCAAAAGAGCTGGATGATGTCTAAACATGTAGTAACCGATTTACAAAGTACTACATGAGAATCTTTACGACACGGAATCCCAAATTATGTTGGTTCTCATCTTTAAATCTTTGAACCATCGTAACAAGTAGTCAGAAGACAGCAACCAGTCTTATCAATATCAAGGGGTATGGAGTATCGTATTACCCATCTAGTGATTGGATTGTGGAGGTTCGCTCATGAAATAGTCAGGGTTACTAAGTAAAAATTAAGCTATTGCGATTGCTCACCGGCTTCTTTGTCAAGTCTCTCACGGTACTGATCCAACCAGCAGCCCCAAGACGCGTGAGATGACAGACGCTTCAATGACCACTTCTCCTCAAGTTTGATCTTGCTTACCATCTCACAAGGTTCCAGCTATATTGTACAAATCAAGAATAAAAAAAACATTATTTTCTTTTAAGGGTTTCACTGTCTGACTACAGAGCCTGCGGAATATGTTCGACGAGGGAGCGGTATATCGCGGAAGAATAAAGAAAGAAAGAAAGAATAAAATTTATTTAGCCACAGTACATGAAACACGCACACTACAAATAAATTACACAATAAAAATAAGGTAGGCATACTTAACATGAAGCAAAGTGTGTGCCTCACGGCTGCGCTAAAAAGGTCCATTTCAGCGATAATGTCAGACTGGCTGGTGCAGTTTGACGCTGGTTTTCAAATGAACCTTTTCAGGGACTAATAAGCTTAGTCATTCACCCATTTGACCCATTAATAGGCGTTAGACGTCTCCCGCACCGTACAGCAACCTCCGGAACCACGGGACCATCTTATTAAACGGTAGGTCTAAAAAGTCAGTGCTTCCTTTTAATAGAACAATGACCACTTCACAAACCTCGCCAAGTTGTCTAAATGTAGCAGTGAAGTCGGCGCCTGTCTGTTGCATCATATCCAATAGCTTTTCTACCAGTTGCTCGTCACCCCAACGTTCTTCTTTCAGGCCTATCTTCATTTGGAATGTTTCCCTGTAGGGATTGACGGAAATCTATAGGTACTAATAATAATCCATATGTAAAAGGTAAAATTAGTTTGTAAGTAGAAGGTTATTTTCTGAAATTTCTGAACTACTGTTACTGAGCCGATTCTTATTTTTTATTCACTAACGGACGGGAAACTACGTTATTACCGAGGGTCATAGGCATGTATAACGTTCCCGTGGATTGATTTCCGTACATAACGGGAGCAAAGCCGCGAGCAAGGACTAGTTATATATCAAAACAACATTAATGAGAACGAAGAACAAACATACAAATTAAAAAAAAATACCAACAGTATCTTGTTCTTGCAATATGTGTCCAAGGTTTTCAATATGTGAGACATATGTACTTGCTGCGAGGAAGATAGAAGAGGCTTCAGAGCATTCGCAAGTTGTCCTATGTTCCATACCACTACCTATAATACCGAAATTTAAATAAAAATCTATTATGCTTGCTAGTAGGGTACATATTTATTCAACAAATAACTAAAGCATCTCACATCAGGCTGCTTGGCAAGTGCATATCTTCCCTCTCCATCTGAGCAATTGGAAACAAATCCACCATCATATGAGTCTACGAAGCCGAAAGGACCAAAGTCCACAGTCAAGCCAATGAGACTCATGTTGTCAGTGTTTAGGAGCCCGTGGGTGAAACCTAGACCTGTGTTAAAAATACTAGGTGTAAGTTTGAAAAGGCTAAGGCTGGCACAAGAGGGTGTAGCTAGGCAGATTATACAAAGAGAGGCCTATACAAAGCAGTGAGTGAAGTGGAACTGATGATGATAATGAAGTATGAAAAGTGTCCAAAAGTGAAGACTGATACGTTGATACGAGATGAAGCTTACCTTGCCACTTAGCAACGAGGTCCAATGTCTTATGAGCAATTTCCGAGAACATTCTAATGAAACGATTCTCATCAGTCAGCTGGATGTCAGGGAAATATTCCTAGAAGTAATAATAATCATAAAAGCTGTGGGTACACTGCAAAATAGTCGAGACTCCATGTAACACATCATCAGCCCATACCATTACGAATTTGATTCGACTTACAGAAACAGACAGAAGGCCTATGAGTCTTCATAGGCCTCCTGTCTGTGTCAGGGAGTGGGCAGTAAGCTATTACGCCTCGTGGGCCCAAAGTGGATAATATCACATGCAACAATTCGAAAACACCATCACTGCACGAGTGAGAATAGATAGATATATAGACTATACACTACTTGACGAACCTTAATGATAAAATCGGAGAGCTGTCTCAGAACAGCGATCTCTCCAGTCATAGACAGGATCTCTAAGGACCCGAAGCGAAACCAATTCGGAGCCAAGCGGAGTAGGACCGCTGCCCGCTCTCGACGAGGACGTCCGTTGTAGTATACATCCCTGACGATGGCTTCGTCACTCACTGTAATTGTATGAATGTAGGTATCTTAGGAAGGTTTTTTTTGTCGACAAAAATCGCCCAGTTCCTTGTGGTCATTAGGCATAAGTCATTATCTAGGTGTGAGGTTTACTATAATGATGGTTTTTTCGAAGCCCGTCCTTGCATATCCTGTACCAGATACATTATGTATGATAATGTTTTATGTTTTTTAAGTGCCTATTTAGGCCAAAATGAAGTTCAGAATACAACAACGTGTAAAAGAAAACAGAATACAAGCCTTACACCAAATATAGCATTTTGTGGGTAGGAAAGACGTTCAAGGTTAAACTTACCTACTAGTCCCACGGCCCTCGTAGTCGGTATGCCTAAAAAGTAACACCCTTCGCTTGCAATCATCTCTCTGATAGCAGAACGCAATACAGCGCGGCCGTCATGAACTCGTGCGTACGGTGTTTGTCCAGAACCCTTCAATTGTATCTGCCATCTTTCGCCACGCCTAAATAACCATTTCCAGACCTTTAGAACAGCTTGTAGCTAAGTAAAGCCTTTTTAAAACAACAAAGACCCAGGGATGACTACTTTCACAAATCGTCTTTTGCTCTTCAGGGCTGGTATGTATGTATTATGTAGGTAATTAATATAATATAAACGCAGCCTGAAGTACCTTACCTGTTAACGTATTCTCCAAGAATATGAGCCCTACCATCTCCAAGTTGTCCTACCCACAGTCCATACTGGTGTCCGCCGTATCTGGAATAACATTATTTTTAGTCTTTTTTTTTTAATTGCGTCGTTAATACACTTGTTCTTCTTTCTTTAACGTGTGGTTAGAGCCTAACCCGGTGTAGGAGGTTTTATGACACCCATAGGCCTCTGACTTGGCTTAATATGCCGTCGAGAAATACCTCTCAACTCTTGTTATATATTTACCTATGTGCAACAGGCAAAGCTCCGTAGGGCAGTTTCCGTCCTGCTATGAATTCCGCGAATTCCTCGCGGTTTGCCATGTCAGGGTCCATGTCCAAGATATTGATCAAGGCATCTTGTGAGGCGCAAACCAGTCGTATGTTCCGTTCCAGAGGCCGAGGAGTAACCTGGAAATCATAATTTGTTACCTATTGTTATTCATTATGAATTCTGAAAAGTTGATCTGACGTTCTAAAACAATATAGACGAAAAATCTCAATCTTAACAGATTTCTTATGCTATGCTAGCTTAGCGTTGCCACTGCTGATTGAATATTTACCTCGGAGAAAACAACGTTCTTTATGTTGGATCTAATTTGGTCATGATTTTCATCAATTGGCAACAAAATGTATTTTGGATATTGACTGAATCGCCACTCGGTCAAATTTCTCTTCAGTGGGGAACTTTCTCCCTCCATTTTCATATCGGACATATTACACTACTAATTGAGAAATAAAAAGAAATAATGAAACAATACATTACAAATCTGCAAATATTAAATTAACCCTTGGTAAGACTAGTTGTCAGGCTATCGGTCCAATGACTATCTCGAAAGACTGTCATAGCAGTTGACGGGTTAACCGGCATTTATTAGTCTATGGCATAGACACTGAAGGCACAAGAGTAGAAATATGGAACAGAGCTTTTAGGAACGATGCGACAAGGTAGCCCGCGAAATTTGAATTTTCTTACGTTTTTTGCAATTTGCCGGTCAGTGTCAAGTCGTATGTTAAATAAAATAGGATTCGCGACCGTAACAAATGTGACTTTACTGAGTAATAATGATTAAAATCACCAATATCCTTCGGCAACTAAAATCACATGGGAGTGCTTCAGATAACCCCTTTAACCCAAACAAACAAACAATTGAGAACCTCTTTATAGACATCAGTTAAAATCCTTCTTTATAGACGTCGGTTAAAATTACTTCATTCTGCTGAGGAAGCCGAGTTGACACAGCCGTATACCGCGCAATACGTTCGTGGCATTTTAATAAATATGGGGAGATATAAACTTATACGCGACCACTCGTTTCGGCGCGGCACGCACAACTGAGAGCACTGCGAAGTCAGCCTAGGCGCCCCGTAGATGCGCATGTTTGTGTGAGTGTGTCTGTGACAGCGTAAACTGGTTTTTTCCAGTCTCGCCGTGTACGTGACAAGCGGACGGTGGTCACGCACACATGCTCCGCGTTCTTGTAGTAGTGAAAGTTCTTGTAGGAGCTTTGACTCTGTTCCATATTTCTACTCTTGTGCTGAAGGGAACCATTCAAACGCAATTTTTTTTTCCCGCCCACCGGCTATCGCGCCGCGCGACTCCGCGCGATTGAATGGTACAACTATTTTTGTTTGAATAGTTCTGAAAAATCATGGCATGAATAGGGCGCTTTATAATGTTTCATGGATGGTATTCTCGTAACCAGACTGCAGTTTATTCTCAGTATAATTTACAATTTTTAAAAACCAAGTCTTGATTTTTGAAAATGTAGAAATAATGTAATAAAACACTGCGTTTCTTGGGCCTTTGTGGAGCATTCACTTCAATTGCTTAATTTCTCCCGAGGTTAACTCCGAAAGATGATCGGAAATAATGAGTTTTTCGAATACTTCGAATAAGTAGTAGTGGTCAAGGTCACGGCTAAGCTACTGATTTCAATAGGTACGATTTAATGAAATTTTACCAGCGAATGGCTAGTATGAGCATGATATGATCCAATTTTGTAGGTTTACTATGCTAACTCGCCCGGTGTGAAATTCGTTAGTTCGGCGACCGCAATTTCACTTTCGTGAGGCGCTTTCTCGTTTTGTCACTTTCGAAAAAATTCATTACTTGTGTGAATCAAACCCGTTTCTGTTTATAGTCAATTCCATCAAAGTGTTAAATATTTTCGTGAACCGTGCATGGTATTTGTTTCACGGTAAATGGATTTTTATCAAAAAATATGGTGTATACAGAGGGATATTTGAAGGAGAAGCTGACCAAGGATTTGGACGCCGTTCACGTCGTAAGTAATCTGTCAAAATTTTATCGAACAACCTGTGCCGCGTTGTAAACTTTTCATGTAATTTTTGAATGAAAATAAGTGTTCGTATCGAATTAATAACCTCCTAATTGGCCAAAATGACAAGGAGAGCTGACCCGGATAAATTTACTGTGACAAAACAGGCGTTACTTCCCGGCTTATTATTCTCATTGCTTGTGAGATGGTGCGTGGCTGCTTATCCGTATTCCGGATACAAAAAACCTCCGATGTACGGCGATTACGAAGCGCAAAGACATTGGCAAGAAATAACAGTGCACACGCCTAGTAATAAATGGTATCATAATACGACGCAAAATGATCTTCAGTATTGGGGTTTGGACTATCCACCGCTCACAGCATACCACAGTCTGCTTATGGGGTTGGTGGCGGACTGGCTTGAGCCGGAATCGGTGCGTCTGTTTGCCTCAAGAGGCTACGAAAGCGAGACCCATAAGGCCTTTATGAGGTGGACTGTTTTCCTTAGTGATATTTATTTGTACGTGACTGCAGTGCTGTGCATTTGTATTGATGCCGAAAGAGTGCTGGGGAAAGAACCCAAAGAACCAAAATGTGTTCTCAAAAGAACAGATATTTCAACTACTCTATTTTTATTATACCCTGGTATCATATTGATTGACTATGGTCACTTTCAATACAATTGTGTGTCCCTTGGGTTCTTTTTATGGGCTACTTTCTTTATAATAGCCATTAGGAATGATACTTTAGCTACAATCTTTTTTGTTTGTGCTTTAAATTATAAACAAATGGAACTGTATCATGCTTTGCCATTTTTCTTTTATTTGTTCAGGAAATGTTTCATAGGCATGCCACATGGGAGAGGCAAGCTGTCTCACTTTGTTCGCTGTTTCAACAAACTTGCGATTGCCGTTATTGCTTGCTTTGTTATTATTTGGTATCCATTCTTAAAAGGATGGGACAATGTATTCCAGGTTGTACATAGATTGTTTCCATTTAATAGAGGAATCTTTGAAGATAAGGTCTCAAATGTGTGGTGTATGATAAATGTTTTTATTAAACTCAAGACAATTTATAGTAACCAAGAAATGGCAAAAACATGTTTGTTGATCACAGCTATGGCTGGCGGGCCAGCTTGTGCAGATATTTTCTTCAGAACAAACATTAAAAAGTTTGTTCCATGCTTGATCAATGTGTCTCTGGCATTCTTCTTGTTCTCATTCCAAGTCCATGAGAAGAGTATTTTGTTAGCGGCTATACCTGTTGCCCTACATTTCCCTGAAGATCCTTTCATGTGTTTCTGGTTCTTGCTAGTATCCACATTTAGTATGCTTCCATTGTTACTAAAAGATGGTCTTCTTCTTCCATTTATTGCTACCACTCTGATCTATACATCATTCTACAGCATTTGCTTGAAGTTGTCTCTGCCAAATTCTGGTTATTTCTCCATTTTCAATGCTAACCGTGTGGCTAAGATTCTACAGCCTAATAAGAAGGATTCTTCTCCAGTTTTGACGTTTGTGAGTCTTGTTTTTGTGATATCTGTAGTTGGTATGGTCCTGTTGACTATTGGCACTGTGTTTGTGAAGCCACCTCCGCAGTGGCCTGATATCTTCCCACTACTGATAGCAGCATATTCTTGTGGGCATTTCCTCTTCTTTTTCTTCTATTTCTATTACACTCAGTTTTCTCTACCAGTGTGCTTGCCTTGTGTTGCCATTCCTAAACAAAAAAGAAAGTAGAAACTAAAATACATTGACTGTACTAAGTTGCCTTAGATATGGGGTTTTAAATCTTACCAGTTTTTAAACTTACTACAATTTAAGAATTTTTATTTTTATATTCTGTACTTTTCAAACACCTTTTAGAGTTCCACATTATGTCCCTTAATTAGTGCTTAAAATTGATATTGTGCTCTCTGTGTTCTTAAGTGACCAAAAATTTTTATGGTGACTGATACTGTAAGTAGTACCTACAATTATAAAAATTTCAAAATTGCATTCCAATAAAGATTTTAACAAATTAGTAGATTGCACAGAACTGATTTTGTTTTACCCTACCCTTATAAATAAACGTTATATTAAAGAGTGAACTTGTCAAACCATTTAACAAACAGATAAGGTCAGTACAAATTGTTTAAAGGGCCGTTAAATAACTTAAGTAGGTAGATACTAATTGAGACCATTGGCCAAGGTGTATGGCTTTCCAATCACTGCTGACCTACAAGATGCTATAACGTCATAGTACTACAGCAATATTAGATAATATTACTGTATGGATTGACTACAAAATAGAGAGATTCCAAACTGCGCTAGGAATCGTTCCGAAAAATCGCATCGTAGTGATATTTTTCGTAGCCCTTAGTTTAGAGTCATTAAACTATAACACCATACTGCTGGCGCAATCCTGATTTACCTAAAAATATTTGAATATTAAGCCACGGCGTAACTCCGCATGTATGGGATGAAACAAGGCACAGTTGAATCTAGACAAAACTATGAAAGGGATTAATACAAGAATTAATATGATATGGTACTCTAATGATTTTTTTTCATATACTTATTATGGGACCTTTTTAGCAACTTACCATTTAATTCAATGTTAAAATACCTTTCAATGCTTTGGGTTGATTCACTTCTGCATTTCTACTCTCCTCGTTTTATAGTACCTATAATTTAATAAACAATGGTTCAAGTTCCATTTACTAAAAGGCGATCCCAAGAAACAGCAGCCCACGTGCTCCTGCACTGTCCGGGGGTTGCCCCATACAGGGCCAAATACTTCGGTGACCCAGGTACCTCCGCGAGATTGCCAGTAACACCAAGGGGTTGCTGGCTTTTCTCGGGGAGCGTGTGCGTTTCGACCGCGCGACCACGACGTTTTTTTTTAAAAAAAACTGTACCAAGTTTATGTAAAAGTTTGTAAAAGTGGATTCCCAAAACCATAAATTTGTCAAAGTTATGGTTACAAAATTATAAGGGTTTGAACGTGGCCGCGCCATCGAAACGCGGAGAACCGCGCGGCCACGGAGATCTTTAAAACTAAGCGTTGCAGAGACCTGCAATTTAGGTAAATAACAGATTCAATATGTAAAAAAATTGTAAAAATAGGTATAGAAAAAAATCCTATGTTTATATTTTAGGAGCTGTAACACTAAAACCCCATGGCTGCGCCATTGAAACGGTGAAAAATACGTTATCGCCGATATCTCGCTGAAAAAGCGTCGGTAGAGGTCTGAAGTTTCTTGTAAAACATAGATTTGAATTTGTCAAATCATGTAAAAATACAAAAAAACCCTAGGTTTATATTTTAGGTGATATAAGACTAAAACGCCATAGCCGCGCCATTGAAACGGTGAAAAATACGTTATCGCCGATATCTCGCTGAAAAAGCATCGTAGAGGTCTGAAGTTTCTTGTAAAACCTAGATTTAAATATGTCAAAACTTTTGGAAATACCCAAAAAGGACCTAGGTTTATATTTTAGGAGCTGTAAGACTAAAACCCCATGGCCGCGCCATTGAAACGGTAAAAAACCACGTTATCGCCGATATCACGCTGAAAAAGCATCGCAGAGGGCTGAAGTTGTTTGTAAAACAATGATTTGAATTTGTCAAAAATTGGAAAAATACACAATAAAATTCTAGGTTTATATTTTAGGAGCAGTAAGGCTAAAACCCCATGGCGGAAACGGTGAAAATCACGTTATCGCCGATATCTCGCTGAAAAAGCATCGTAGAGGCCTGAAGTTTCTTGTAAAACCAAGATTTGAAATTATCAAAATTTTTAAAAATACACAAAATAATCCTAGTTTTATATGTATATCAGGAGCTGTAGTACGATATCGTTTAGAACCTTTGTTGTTTCGATAGGGTGACCATGACTTTGTTTACAGAAAACTTTCCACCTATTGCATTTCCCTAGAAATTATTTCTCAAGGATTCTAAATTAAAATAAAATGAAACGATAAGATACGAAAACATATATGTTTATTTCTTTAAAAAAAAATTAATTTATATAATTATTTTACATCTTATTCATCTATACCATATGTAAGATTATGTATTGTCATAGGTTGTTCAGAACTATCGTGTAATCCAGTTTTATTATCGTCATAACAGATCATTCTGGAATTACTTAAGTCTTTTTGTTTTATTAAGGTATGACAATACATAATCTTAAATATGGTCTAATAGATGATTAAGATGTTAAATAATTATAAAATTAAAAAAAAAAACTTAGTGTAAGTAAATAATCTGTGATTTTGTGAGAAATATATATCTTAGTGTAAGTAAACAATCTGTGATTTATGTGATTATTAAAGAAGTAAATATATATATTTTTGTATTTTATTGTTATATGGTCTAATAGATGATTAAGATGTTAAATAATTATATAATTGAAAAAATCTTAGTTTAAGTAAACAATCTGTGATTTATGTGATTTTTAAAGAAATAAACATACAATGTGGAGCAGGACGATTGACATTCCTCTAAACCACGTAAAGAAAGGCATGCTCTTGACCCGTATACAAAAAATCAATCAAATCCAATGACTACTTTAGCCACAGGAAATTATTTTTCATTTTCTTATTTTTCAACATGATGTAGATCGGAGTCCGTAATAATAGGTAAACATTGTAAGGTCAGGAACCTGTGCAAAAACCTACGATTCTATTCTCAACGTCTCAATACGCTTGAAAGACAGAGAAAGGTGTCATACGATCCCACTCTGACGCGCCCCGCACACTCCCACAAAATACTACAATTATAAAGAAAAAGTAATATTACTTACGCAAATAATGCATTAGTGGTGCATAGAAAATTGCGAGTGTGTGTGTGAGCGGAATTTTTTTCGGCAAAAAGTCCTTGACTCGGTAACTATGTCAGTCAGTGCATAGCGGCGCCCTTTGAGGAGAGCACACGCCTACTTTTTTTATCACAAGACGAGCCGCGCGCGCATTGTCGTGATTTTATGAAAAGTTTGTTGTTATTGTGATTAAAGACGATTTATGATATTTGGATTAGTGCATAGGTTACTGTGACTTATTGGTGTTAGTGTAATATTAGTTATTTAGGCATTTATTAGGTAGCTAGTTTTGTGATTTAGGTTAAGTTAGTAAGTTTTTTAGTTTAATTATGCCTCAAATAAGGTTTTAAGTGATTAATTATTCAATCAGTGATCTTTTATTAATTAACAACTCGCAACTTAGTGAGTTTATGCCGCTGATTTGTTGTTCTCCGATAAAAAGTACCTACGCCCAACATCGCCGCCGCTCGCTGCACCCCGCGCACTAGGTCAGTGACTTTTCGTAGTTAAAGCGTGTTTACTTTTTATGCAGTTGATTCTGCTATTTATTTTGTTTGAAAATTGCAATTTTTAAATTTTCCACTAACTACTAATCTTCGTGTTTTAAAATGTTTCGATGGACTAGTACAGTGCTAGTTTTAATTTAATGTCGTAGTTCCAGATCCACATTGTATATGTTTTTGTACCTTATCGTTTCATTTTATTTTAATTTAGAATCCTTGAGAAATAATTTCTAGGGAAATGCAATAGGTGGAAAGTTTTCTGTAAACACAAAGTCATGGTCACCCTATCGAAACAACAAAGGTTCTAAACGATATCGTACTACAGCTCCTGATATATAAAACTAGGATTATTTTGTGTATTTTTAAAATTTTTGATAAATTCAAATCTTGGTTTTACAAGAAACTTCTGACCTCTACGATGCTTTTTCAGCGAGATATCGGCGATAACGTCATTTTCACCGTTTCGGCCATGGGGTTTTAGTCTTACTGCTCCTAAAATATAAACCTAGAATTTTATTGTGTATTTTTCCAATTTTTGACAAATTCAAATCATTGTTTTACAAACAACTTCAGCCCTCTGCGATGCTTTTTCAGCGAGATATCGGCGATAACGTGGTTTTTTACCGTTTCAATTAATCAAAACACATTTATTTAAACTAGGCTGATAATCAGCACTTTTCGAACGTCAAAATTTACTTTACTTTACTTATTTACAAGAGACAGTCCCCCAAAACGCCCCCCCTTCGACACTTCCTAGTGTTTTTGCTGGAAAGAAGAAGTGGCGGAACAAACTCCCCAGCACACATCTGTCTGTTAGGTTGGTTAGAAGAACCAGACTCGATACAATAGTAAGGCAAGTATAAAAAAAGTATATATTAATAATAAACAAGTGCGAGTTGAACTCGCGTGAAGAGGGTTCCGTACGATGAATTTTTTTATCCCTTATCTTACCCCCCTAGGGATGGAATTTCCAAACAATCTTCCTTAGTGGGTATTTACACTATATAAGGTATATATGTGCAAAATTTCAAGTCTCTAGGTCCAGCGGTTAGGGCTGTGCGTTCAGTCATATCAGTCATTGAGTCAGTCAGGACTTTGAATTTTATATATATAAATTCACCATGTAATTTTTAGACCATGGACTTCTTATAGGTTTTCCTGTAATCTACAGGTATAGAACTATTTTCTGTATTTTTTTCAAAATTTTAGGCTCAGTAGTTTCGGAGATAAGGGGAGGGGGGGGAACGGTCAATTTTCGTCTATTTTCTTAAATAACTTTAAAACTATTTATTTTAAAATTATTAAAAAAATATATTTGAGACCCTCACAGTAAGCCCTTCATTTGATGTGTCACATGGTACAGTTTGCAAAACTTTTTTTTTAATTTTCTTATTTGCCCCGTAAAAGCGACCCCCATATTCAAAATTCATTTATTTACTTTAGCCGTACATGTTTGGGTCACAAAAATCCATAATATGTATACCAAATTCCAACTTAATCGGTCTATTAGATTCGGAGCAAATTGGCTGTGACAGACGGACAGACACACGAGTGATCCTATAAGGGTTCCGTTTTTTCCTTTTGAGGTACGGAACCCTAAATAAGACAACATATCAGTAAACTAATCTTGGAGAAAGAACATAAATAAATAACAAACATTGCCTTGTGTTCAACTCGGCGACCAACTGTTCTTATCATTTAAGTAGTCGGTAATGGAATAGTAAGCTTTTAAACAAAGATTTGATTTGCCTGCAATGGCGCGGCCATGGGGTTTTAGTGTTACAGCTCCTAAAATATAAACCTAGGATTTTTTTCTACATTTTTACAAATTTTTTACATGTTGAATCTGTTATTTACCTAAATTGCAGGTCTCTGCAACGCTTAGTTTTAAAGATCTCCGTGGCCGCGCGGTTCTCCGCGTTTCGATGGCGCGGCCACGTTCAAACCCTTATAACTTTGTAACCATAACTTTGACAAATTTATGGTTTTAGGAATCCACTTTTACAAACTTTTACATAAACTTGGTACAGTTTTTTTTTAAAAAAAAACGTCGTGGCCGCGCGGTCGAAACGCACACGAGCTGGGTTGGATCGAGTGATATTCCCACCCGCACGCAAAATACGCGCATCGGGCGTGGAGTTGCGGACACCAGCCCGTTATACTTATACTTATAAGGCGATCCCATTGTTATCATCTAGCAGGTCATATATTCAAACTCCAGCCTCCAGATCTACCGTGTCGTCAGGCAGTAGTTAGCCTTCTGAATGTGCTATTAATTTGGTGACTACATTGATAGCTATCAGCTACTGACGAAATGGAAGCCGGATCTTACAGATAGTCATGTTGACCGTACGTTCTCAGGAAACGCGTCAATACCTACTTCAATAGATTAAGTTATGTATATTATCTACGTTATATCTATTGGCGCCTTGATTACTATTACTATCCAAGTTTAGATAATATCCTACATTTTTTAAGTTACACTCTCGATACAAAATTCACACTTACATTTTACACTCTTTAGGTAGGTTCTTGTGGGTGAAACCTGCAATCTGATAATATTATTGTGAAATGTATGACGCTTGGTCTCTGTTGTATTTATCTGCGTATATTAAAAGGAAGGTAGTATAAAAAAAAAACCAAAGACATTACGATGGCTATTTACGCGAGGCAGCTTCACAGCTCTAACCAACCGTTGGTTGTAGACGTCAGATAGGCGGTTGCTCCAAGTAAAAGCAAAGGCATTCAGCTGCATCAGGTATTCGGGTTACTCTGGAAGCCGATAGATAACAACCTAGTCGGAAAAAAAAACTCGGCAGATGATGATCTATGTTTAGGGGAGGATAAGAAGCCCTTGTGTGGCTAGAGCATCCTTATCATAAGTCAGATGTGGACCACATTTACCTATGTAGATAAATAGCAATGGTTTAGTGTACTTGAGAGTCAATAGTAATAGGCTTAAAAAGTTTATATTGGCTTTACTTTGATAATGATGATTTACGATAAGTGGATTGACGTATAATTCGGAAAGCACGTTAAGCTGTTAGTCCATACATATATGTATAGATCTTAGGCAGTCGTTACAGGTAGTCAGTGATCTGAAAGTCTGACAACCAGTCTTACCAATGGGTATCTTATTACCTAGTTAGTATTAACTGGATTGTGGAGGTCAGATAGGCAGTTGCTCCATGTAAAAAACTGGTATTCAGCCGGTAAAACTGAAAGCCGACCCCAACGTAGTTGGGAAAAAGCCAGGCATATGATGGATTGCTGTATAATAGCCCGGGTACATTAAACATCATCGTGTATTCGTAATTGATAGTCAATATCACTAGTATCGAGAAATTACGCATACGAGTAACTTATCACTACAAAGGTTAAGGTCATCATTATCATAATAATAGTAAGAAAACTGCTCACTATAGGTATATCAGCCTCAACACTTAGTAAAGGTTTTAATGGCTGCAATTAAAGTTTTAATACTGCAGGGAATACCCCGACTTGCTTTTCTTCCGTCTGCGGAAAAGGTTGGTAAAAAAAATTAGTGCTCAAGAAATTGATTAATTGATAATGTTATTGACATTTAACCGGCGGCCTTTCCTTGTCTCGTCTGGTATTCTCGTAATTTGATAAAACCGTATACGGCGCGAATTAAAATGCCGTTCATCCAAGCAAAAAGTTTCTGATTTCAGAATCATTTCAGTTGGGTCATGTGTAATAGATAGACGCTGCTGTCTGTGACGCTATTAATAGCTAAACTCTATTAATAAATTTATTAATTGAATTTAGTTGTTGTAATCATTATATCCGTAATGTTACCTATCTGCTGAATTTAATTAGTAGGGTATTTCACAAAAAATATCTTTTTAGTCCGTCCGTTAGATTATCGAACAATATTGGGTACGTGTTTTTTAGGGTTCCGTAGCCAAATGGCAAAAAACGGAACCCTTATAGATTCGTCATGTCTGTCTGTCTGTGTCTGTCCGTCTGTCCGTCTGTCCGTCCGTATGTCACAGCCATTTTATTCCGAGACTAAAAGGATTACACAGTTGAAATTTGGCAGGTAAGTAGATGTATTCTGTAAACCGCTTTTTGATTTTTATATAAAAATAAAAAAAAATAAGATTAAGAGGGGGCTCTCCATACATGGAATTGAAATTAAAAAAACTTTTTTTCATCAAACCTACACATGAGGGGTATCTATGGATAGGTCTTCAAAAATGACATTGAGGTTCTTAAAATCATTTTACCTCAAAGTCAATCGTTTCAAAGATAGACACATCCAAAGTGGTAAAATGTTTGTCCCCCCCCCCTCTAACTTTTAAAGTAAGAGAGTGGCAATTCTAAAAAAAATATATAATGTAGATCAAAAATGAAATAATAAACACAAATAATAAATTGGCTTCTTGATTTGGATTATTCTGAGACGGAATTATTCTAGCTGTTTTAAGATAAATTAGATAGTAAATTTGTAGACAACTTTTCAAGACACATACCTACACTCACTCTTACAAATATACCTTCACACACACACACACAACACACACACGCACTACACACACACACACACACACACACACACAACATACACACACACAACACACACCATACACTCTCAGGTACACCATTCACTACAAACTCGCAGATTTTGCCTTGATGTGTTCAAATTAGTACCTACTTAACACTATTGCTTAAGAGGGTGAGAGCCTGGAGATCTGTCATACAGGTCCCGAACCCACTATAGACTCCAGCTCTCACAAAGGTTACAAATTTTATTTGATTTGATATAATACCAACCATTGTCTGTACCTTTTTGAGAGAAATAAATCATTATTATCTGTACCTTTTTGAGAGAAATAAATCATTATTATTATTATTATCTCAACAAAAACTACCAACCAAAATTGGTTTGAACGAGATCTAGTAAGTGTTTTTTTTTTAATACGTCATAAATCGTAAATCGCAATTTACCGTTCATTCAATCAACTCAATTATAAAAATAATTAAAAAACATTTAATTTCATAAACTTAAACCTTATGCATAAACCGTGAACCATTATTTTCTAATAATCTAATAATAAATCTGTAATAGGTGCCTGAGTAAATAATAATTATAATTCGCGCGGGGCGTGGCTTGATCGGTAGCGGATTACGGGGAGCGCGGGGGCAGGTTTCCGACTGCGCTAACCCGAACGGGCAGACACGTGAGTTGACGTGAGGGCAGGCGTCGTCGTTGACACTCGTGCGCGCGGAGCAAATTTTTCGATACATTTGCGAATGCTTAATATTGTACGTTTACGATTTGATACTGTTTTCGTTGGATAAAATTAATTTTAATTACTTACATCGAAATTATTCTTTTAAACTCATTCACTGCCTAGAAATAGGTAAACACTTACCACTTTTACTACACACTTTTTTGAAAATCTATCTGACGGACTAATTCGTTTTTTTTTTGGTGAATTACCTTATTGTACTAATTCTCAAACTACAATCAACCACCAGTTAGATTATAAAATTAAAAACGTCTGCACAACACTACAAAACACAATTTTGTTGGCAGATTCATCATGTTTTATCTAATTGCTGAAATGTACGATCAAATTACTAGTTATAATTAGCTTGGCGAGAAAGTTTGTTGAACTCATAATGATTATAATAAGAAGAGAAAAAATGTGATGGCCGAAAATGGGGCCAAGTTCACAATAGGTACACTCATTATGTAAAAAGAAAAGTGAGAACGAAAGTGTGGAATGTATGAGCAAATGAGAATATTAGGAGTACCAACGAGATACATATAATTATGTAGTAGACTAATTTATTGTTAAGCAAAGTCGCGCGACGGTTACTAAAGACTTCTATTTTGAGAGCAGTAATGTGATCTGAAAAGTGGAGCTAATGACCGACTTTTCATCGTAGACTATTGCCAATATATCGAGACAATCCTTTATTATTGAAATCACTGGTCACAACAGTTATGTAGTTCCCAAAAGGTTAGACAAAGGTGTTGTTAGAGCACCCCCAAATTTTTAAGTTCTACTCCGAGCTGAAACTGATAAATTCTTGAAGGAAAAACCCTTGTGACCTTTTGACCTTGTGGTTCGTATGGTTTGCACACAAAATTTAAAAAATATACACATAAATTGCAATAATGAAGTTGCAATACAGTTTAACTATTCCGCCAGTTATAACCAGATATAACACAGGCAGTGCTTTCAGGGTTCAATAGAATTAAACAGAAATAACTTATCGTGGTTTATATGAAAGTGAAGTAAAATAAAGGTCATCAGATTTTCCATTTCTGCACGTAAAAGAAAGTAAGACAATGTGACCCAGATTACAATAAACATCGTATTCGTAAGTATCAAAGATACTTCCTTCCTTTTGTACTGGTTTAACGGATTTTTGGCTGGTACTTAATTTTAATCCATAATTTTATGCTCGTTAAAGCTTACTTTTCAGAATCAAAGTCATTTATTTAAATTTGACTGTAAATGACCATCTTTGAACGGCTATTACACATTACAGTCCCCTAAAACGCCTCTCGCCATTTATTGGTGTTTTAGCTGGGAAGAAGAGCTGGCGGAACAAACTCTACGGTTTCGACGACTTTGGCCAGTATGCCACAGGGAATACTGTCACAAATCTAACCCACAAATGCTCGGTATGCGGTGTGCGTGCTGTTTTCACTGAGCGTTGCATAATTTGACGCATGATTTCACTGGGCATGCACGTGCGCGAACAGTGATGTGAATCGATTTACTTGCCCATTTGTCAATCGTTAGATAAGACAAAAAATTCTACGCGAGTAATGTGATGTTATCTGGGAGACAGCCTGCGTTTGGTTCAATGGCGCCATCGCATTCGCATTACATTACGTCTGAAATATTTAATTAAATGAGAAATGCTGTTGCACCAACCAGCCTGAAATCTCATTCAGAATGTCATGATTTCTGTCCTCTATTTATCATTTTGCTGTCAAGGGAAGGTTATGTCTTATGAGCATAATAATTCTCTAACAACTATCAAAACGATCAAACTAATATCTCCTTAGATTTGCCAAAATCAATCGCACAGCGCAAAGTAATTCTTGTAAACCTTGAGTTATTTATACAACAAGAAAAATACTTAAATCGCCGGAAATTGTTTAAAAATATCTCATAGCATAAAGCTAATTTCTTTTCAAGTGTTATAAATTAATATCATTTTAATCATATTCAAGGTACACCACTGAAGCAAATTCGCACCAGTATGTAGGCGTGCGTGTGAGACTAGCCACCATAACGGTGCGCTTGCGTCGCGGCGCGTTAGCTAGGCTAATGAGGGGCGGCCATGATGAGTAAATTGGAGATATTAGGACTGACGCTGTGGTTAGCTGTAGCCTTCGCGTCTTCATAATTAGGTAGAGAAATTAACTGACGGTCAGTGCTCCTACTTTTTGTTCATTGCCGTTAATTATATCCACGTTGTTAACAATCTAGTCTTTTATCCCTGTAGCCAATTTGCCTTTGACTTACTTAGTTGTAAAGTTATCAGATGATCGCTGTTGATGTACAGAGAAGGAAAGAAAACCAAAGAAGTTGGGTGCATTATGTGGCGCATGATACGAAAGAAAAAATTACTGACAGGGTTGAGAGAAACAAACATGTACCATCATACCCAAGTAACACGGGACAACAAAGATGTTGATGGTTCTATGTCTGTCTGGTTGGATACATGCATGTAATATTATCCGCATCATATGCAAAATCGCTGGCAACGATCTATCAGTGCAGTTTTGTCTCGAAAATCGTTGATTTTATTTCAATGGTCAGATAAGCCACGAACAGATAAGATACGAACGGCTACGGCTTTCAGAGGTCTAAAATTTGACTGTGATTGGCAGAGTGTAGAGCTTTTACATTGAGGCAGACTACTAGAAACTGACAAGAATAAGAACAACTAGGATTCTGGTCCAGTAGTCATACACTTAATTAAAATGTCGCTACAGTTATCTCGAATACTAATCTTGGTTACATTGAACAATTTCTGCATTATAAACAGATAAACAAACAGGGCTTGACTATTTGAAGCGGTGATCTAGGTCAATTGAAATGAGAATCGGACGTAAACGTCATAGTAGAAACATTTCTAGGCGCATAATCGGCATTTATGGCTAGGTTCAAATCAAGCGTGGAGGAAAACATAAAGGAAACATATATTTTATAGGTTATTTACGTACTTATAGCGTGTACACACCCTAAACTACCGGCAAAATGTAGATACATGGAGTGCCAGGCATTCAACAACACCGGAACGAAAATTAATAAGCAATACATACGATGGTAAAACAATACTTTTCGCACTTTTAAATTACTTTCTACCAAGAGTGCCAAGAGTGCTACGAGCAGCGGTGGCCCAGTGGTGGCGGCCCCGAGTTACGAACAGTAAGTCGTGGGTTCGAAACCTGGCCAGGCGCATTACTTTGTGTAATTTATTTTTATTTCACTGCTTTCAAAACGGTGAAGGAAAACATCGAGAGGAAACCGGCGGCATGTCTTGGCGGAACCAAAAACATGGAAGACATGTGACATCTACCAACCCGCACTGGGCCCGCGTGTTGGATTATAGGCCATCCCTCTACTAGAGAGGAGGTCTGAATCTCTGCAGTGGGAAAATTATAGGCTGATGATGAAGAGTGCCTGGTAGATGTAGCTAGTGGTTGCAAGCGCATTGAGCATGAAATACCGGGATCCATTTCTAGAACATCAGTGTTATTGAGTTTTTTCAACAAGGATTTCTCAGTAACGCAGCCAGTTTGAATTTTTGCCCGGTTAATGGCAGTAGACGTTTTAGGAACACCTCTGCGTAATCCTTCGGGGATTGCTTGTGTGATGTTATATTTCTGCCCACAAGCTTAAATATGATTAGCTATAAGTCGGAAATAAACGGGTTCATGAATTTGGAAATCCCAGCGGTTACCAAGAATGGGATGACTATTTTCAATTTTGCGCATATCCCACTAAAAGAACCACAGTACGTGATCAACATCTTAAATATCAGATGTGTCACTGCATATCTGTTTCAGTTACTGCTAATACTTACATCATAAGGAACACTTTGTCACTGCTGTCAAAATTTCCCAAAAATATTCATTGAAGCGTGCCATTCCGCCATAGTAGGATACTGCCAAACTTGCGTCACCGAGTCTTACTAAGAAACAATATCGTGTGACTATCAATGATACAATGGGAATGATTTCTGGGACTCCCAGGAATGTTTGACTCACGATAGACAAATCGGCAACCAGAACAATGGAACTAATTTGTGTGTACCTGAGTTGATTTAGAAATACCCTGCTCCTTCCTCCTTTTTCGTATGTCTTAAGAAAGAGATGACCGATGCCGATACATCAATCGAATCGATACAAGTGATCCATTTATGTTTGAAACGAAACGATTAAGTCTCGATACTTCAAATCTTTTGAAAGCTGTTTAATATTTTATTGTTGCCTGTTACTGGTTCCGTTTCGTTATTCTTATTGCTCTTTTACATCTCTATAAGTGGCCTCTGCGTCATTTAAATTGTTGTTTGTATCAGAGTTACAATTTGATTGAACCAATGGTCCTGTTTTTATCGTCGATATAGAAGAGTAATTGGCTTTCTTGGTAGTATCTGTGCCAGTATGTTAGCAGAAATTAATTTATTTGATAGGTCGTCAAATTTTGAGCGGCTCCGGTCACTGAAATGAGATTTCCAACTCGAAATGCAATGTGACGCGTAATGGCTGTACCTTCTGATTGTAATGGAATTTTATGATTATTCTCGTGGCCCGGCCAGGTTATAACACGTTCCACCAGTTTTGTTCCAGTGTATTTTTTACAGAACATTTAACCTTTTCAAACATGACATTCCCTTTCCCCCTAGACACCTTTTGTACTTATTTACTTGAACATCGGCCTTTTTAACCTTGAAGAAATAATATAATTTTGTTTCAATGGTCGTTCATGGTTTCTCGAAAGGCTATTCGACAATGACTGTGCATTAATGCTCCGAGTACGTACGTACCTACCTACCTACCTAATTCACCGATATTTCAATTAGATGAGTCATGAAAATTAGATTGATCAATATTGCAAAATTCAAGATAGTCATGCTCAATGTTGATACTCGCTTTGATGGTCTTGGAACTCTTCGAAAGGAAAATTAAGATCCATCCGTCAAATTCTTCAGTATGATGACCAAGCTTTATAACGGTCGCAATGAAATAGTAGATTGTTACACTAGGGTCGAAAGGAATTGATGTCTTTCACCCGTGTTAAGCACTCTACTTTTCATTTCAAATATAAGGAAAGTAAAAAATAGTAGTTTTTCTAAAAATTTTATTGAAAATAATAACATGGTACCTATTTAAAATTAATTGAGAAATTTGAACAATTTGTGAAATTTAAAGTTACATTTTCGTTTGGAATATTTACGCTGTTTGATATGTTATGTCTTTGGCTGTGCTGAATTTCTGTAAAAGTAGGAGACTCCATTATTTGATTAGACGGTGGAATCCATGGCGCAGACTCCCTTGAAGTAGTTGGTTGAGGCGAAGTGGGGCGTAAATTTATAGTCTCAGTTAATTTGTTTGAAATTTTAGTTTTATTTTGGACAGAATCCTCAATGTAGCCTTCCGCGACTGTGCTGGATTTCCATCCTCCATGTCTTTTTAACATTGTCAAGTTCGCCCCAGAATCGGCTAATAGTGTCGCTGACGTTCTTCTGTAGCAATGCCCGGTATACTGTTCACAGTTTGGCAAATTCAAATATGTTACTATTTGCTTCGGCATACCTGAGATTTTATTTTTACCGATCACTTTTTTATAGCATTTTCCCTTTTGGTAGTTGAGAAAAAAACGATCCGTTTTTATGTCATTAGGTCTGATTTTTTGATATTTCTTTACTATTTGTGTAAACTCTTCTCGTATGTACAACAAACGTACGCTCAATATTTGTTTTTGTTTTAGTTAATTTTACGAGTAATAACTGGCCGTGATTTTCAAAGTCGTTAATTGTTAAATTAGTGAGTTCACTGCTTCTGCAGGTGCCGCTTATACCAAGTATTAATACCACCTGTGAAAAATATAATTTCTTAATTAATACCAATTAATCTTTTAGGTATCTAACTATGTAATAAATAAAATAACAAGCAGAGATCTTTTACTCCAGAAATGTACGCCTATCTAACTCTTAATTTACCTACGCAATCTGGGTCAGTATGTTTGATTGATAATATGATTGCCTCTTTTTATGCAAACCTATCCTATTTATGTAGGTATCTTAACAGAGTCAAGTCGATGGGATCGACATTTGATTTTAGAGTAAAAGACCTCCAACCTAGATAAACGTTTATAACTTACCTTCACTGCCAAATATATCTCGTCAGGGGCTTCATTTAAAAATGTTTCCACTTCGTAAGAGGTGAAAACTTTAGATTTTTTGGTCTTGAACCCCTGAGACTGTCTTTTCAGAAACGATGTTAGATTAAGGAATCTTTTCAAATCGACATTGTGTTTTACTTTTAGTGTACTCTTGAGCATTGAATACCTGCTCCATAGCGTAGAAGGCTTTATTTTTCCAGACAGTCCATTGAAGTATGTAAGAAATACACTTTCGGAAAATGATTTTATTTTCTTATCTGCTCGCCACTTCATAAAGTCATTGTATGTATTTAAGTATCTTTCCTTTGAAATTTCTGGCAAAAGATTTTCGATAACTGTATTGGCTTCGCCTCTAACAGAATCTGGGGTCAACATTTCAGAATCACTTGAACTCATTTTTAATAAGCTATAACTACGTACTCTGTTCTATTACCGAGATTTCGATAACGCTTAAAGAGTTAGTATCCCGCCAAATTATATAGTCTATTTAAAATTTTAAATATGGAACACACCGCGTCCCTGCCGCGGGCGGACCCGCTTAGTTTATTTTTTTTTAATTCATACTCGCTGTTTAAACACTCACAACACCGCAGCATTTTTTTGCGGCCGACCGCTGCACCAAATTTAGTTCTATTTTTAAAATTGCTTCCCTCCCTAGGGAGGGAAGCAATTACTATGAGTCTTTCCCGCCCTAAGGTGGGAAGTAGCATTTGCCACCCGCTACTCGGATCAAACCAACACTACTTTCCGAGTATGAGAAATGAAAACAAATTATGTGATATCTTAAGATATTCGTACGATTAAACAGATTCGACGTTCACAGTATTTTCGTCCAATAACTCAGAAGTCTGAAACAGTGAAACCAGATGTTTTTGAGTAAATATCGAACAACACAAGGCATTAATAATAAACCGAGAAACAGATATTAATAAGGTTTTGAATGAATCATTCCTTTTATTACTCGTACCTAAACCGCTATTATTTAAGGCAGTCGCTTTAATTCGAACGAAACCCCATCTGTGCAACAGACTAGTCTATGTAAGTAAATCTTGAGACAATGACACCCATTATAATCAAATGAGAACTCAAAGCTGACATCACCAGCTGGTCTAAATTATTCACATCAGCGCCTTATGCATGAGGCGTATCGATGTACATGAGGAAAATCCTTACATAGTGTACTATAACAGATAGAGCTATAGGTTTATGTACCTAATGTGGTACCGAAAATTCAGTTTAGACTGACACTCTTCCATAAATTTTGAAGAAGTCAATTTATCACCTCACTAAATTAGCCCCGGTATCGCTGGATGCGAGACGCACAGGATCGGTCAATGTGGCGACACTTGGGGGAAGTCTAGCCCACCAGTGGACGTGGACGTCTTTTGCCTGATGATGTTGAAATTAGTTTGAACCTGTGCGAGACAACTTGGGGACGCGGCTCCGGACACTAGGCAATGATTACCATCTGTTATTATCGGTTTCAAAGCAATAGGTCTGAAACAGTTTGGCGTATCCTAAATTCACAATGTGTCATTCACTGGAAAAATTTGCATTTCACCACTCCGTTACTCACAATTCGCTAACTTCATAATCTAGTTCATATATGTATGTAGGTATATCCAGATGGGACAAAACCCATGAGTTCTGAATTTCTGATTACTAAGATGACATAAGATACTGAGTTTAATAGCTTCCAAGAAATCTCAGCTAATTTCATTGTTTTGATGACTACGCTCCTGAAAACTTAAACAGTGCTAATTATTCATTCTCATAATTATGAATATTGACTTTCCTTATTTGCTTACGCTCTGTTTAGAAAACAAAGGCGGTTTATCTGCCTTTGATGTTGTTTGATTGGAATTCTCGTGGTTCTTAAGGTATCAAAAAAAAAACTGACTTAAAAACTGGTGTTCGTAAAATTTTCGCCACTGTCGCCAGTAACATCGAAATTCGAGGAGTGAAAAGTAGGTCTCTGTTTGTGAAATGCCACTTAATCCCGCAGTATTGCCAATTAAAAAAAAAAATACCTGTTAAGGTTTTCTTTCGACACTATTCTCGAGTTGACTGACTAGGTGCGCGAAGGTTGCCGCCTTAAAAGGAACTGGTATTCTGCAAGGTGGTCAGGTCATCGGTCATTCCCTTCGTGACGAAAATGAAATAATTATAATAATTTCGAAATTCCTACGCATTAAGACGTCATAATCTTTTCAGTGTTTTTTTGCAGAACCTTGTGTTTGGCTTATTTACCTTGCAAAAATGTTTTTTCAGTATTTCGTAAATATGATTAATCGTTACAATTTGTCATGTAAATTGCTTCCATAGAATTTAATATTCCTGAATATTATATTCATTATTTATAATTATTTGTATTTTGCTTTAAGTAAGTAATTTAATTTATTTATGTTTTACCTCACATGTTTAGGTAAAATTAGAAAACGTGATTTAGACTGTAAATTGTTTTATACATAAGTCAATTTCTGGCTCTATCACAAAACATTCGATTTCAAAATAAACAGTAGACCGTCTGGATTTCCTTTGCTCTAAGTTCATTACAAATAAACAATGCATAGATTATTTCTTTTTAACTTTTTCTTTACAGTGCTAATAATTTTCCTTAGCTGATTATCTCATAAACCACTGTAGCGTAAGACGTAAGACTATAAACCGGGTTACGGTACAGTACAAGCTATCCATCACATTGTAGACTTGATTGCCTTACGCTCCATCAAGCCACACCAGTATATCTCGCCTAGATACTTCATAATAAAAAAAATAGTTTAAAAACTAAAACCCGACTACGAATAAAAACGCAGACTAATAAAACCGCGGTCTTAAAAGTATTAAACAAGAAAGTAAGTCGTCTAGTAAGTAGATAATTTGATAATATTGATACAAAAGTCTAAATCTAAATTGTGGCTTCGACGTAGTCGGGTAAAAATCTGCTGAATCCGCAAAGAAAATGCAGGCGCAATAATATGTTGCTCTACTTAGGCTAACCTTCAAGAGAATTGCATATGTAACCATGTGTGTAGTTGTGTGTGCGTGTGCTTGCTACGCTCACAGTTATCCTAATGTGCACACATCGACACATGTCCAGAAACAATGGTCGTCTTGCAACCAATTACGAAACAGTTTGCGGCTACCTGACGATTTAGATAGTTAGTTTAGTTTAGATATTAATATTTTTTCATAACTTCAAGCTAAATGTTCTAGTCGTTTTTTGTACCACGTTAATGCCGAATTTACTCAGGAGTTGCTGTTGCATCATCCATTAGACAGATATGTATTTATTGCAGTTAAAAAAACAACATGCAGTTGAAATACTGACTCGTTTATGATGAAACTTCACTTTTTGCAAACTACACAAAAAGTTATACCTTGTCAACATTGTTTTAGTTCATAAAAAGTGATTAACTAACGAAAGAGAGCGTCTCTGACATTGACCTCAAAATTACAATGTAGGTTTTCGCAACCGTGCAATTATATTAGATACTAAAGAAAGTTCAACCATACAATTTCTTCATAAAAAAAACCTGCAAATCATATGGTAATCAAAAATTTGGTCATGCAGGATCTTGTGATTTTTAAGATAAATGAAAATGGTGTTGAGTAAAGGCAATGAAAACGACGTACCGAGGTGAATATGTATAATTTTAAGATGACGTCAGTGCTATAAAGCCATTTATTTTAAATGCTCATTTATATTTGCAAAAAGATGTACCTAAATATTTATATTTCCAAAACAAGTTTTTTTTCTTAAAAATTGTATTTTTGATGAAATTAAAATAGAAAGAGGTAATCGATGAAACCGATTGCGCAAAACACGCATCTCCATATCGATGACTGTCAATGTTTATAACATGTAAGAAAGTAAAAACTTTCATTTTCAATATTCGCCAATTCTTTCCTTGAACTGTGCCAAAGTTATCTTCGAGTTCATTGGCTTTGATATCTCTCATTTTGCCAACCATTATCTAGGTCGTCAGCGATATCTACAAGGTCTAAGTAAGTTGCGTTGTTGTCTTCCGTACTAACTTTCTTCCAAGTTTTTGTCGAGTTTCCCGCGCCCATCCTGATTGGCTGATAGCTCCTAGGCCTTTCCCTTTCCGGTTCGTGAAACTCTTAGATAGACCTAGCGAAGCTAGATGTCGTGTTATTCAACATTGAATTCGCCATTTGCAGTCTATCAAATTAGAATTCATTCATAGTGCGCATATTAAGTGTCTAATTTAGCTAGATCAGTGTTGGCAGCCTTTGTAACTGCCTTGAATCGTAATTGGAAAATGTTGCGTTTCCTACGACGAAGCTTGGTTGAAATAGAACGTAGCTTTGTTATTTCAATGGTTTATATTGGTTCTTTTGTATTTTGCTGAAGCTCCATCAGAACTGATGGGACCTTTGTTTTCGTTTATTTAACTTGGCCATTGGCCTAACTTTCATTTTACAGTTCTCGTTGAGTTATTGCATTTGCAGCAACATAAACATTGGCTTAAGTACTAGTAAATATTACAGCGTTTAACATAGTATCATAACAAATCAAGTTTCCACATTCTTCCAAATCTGTCAAATGATTTAACTAACTTGATGTTATTGAACGGGAAACCCAAGGCGATGACCAGTCTGAATAGTTGACGTTGCATTGCTTGAGGAGAGAGTTAAATAAATTGAAACCTTATCATGACTTATCATTCCTACTTATAGTTTGGTTGGATCTGATGTAACAAAAGAAATAGATAGAAGTAGAAAGCAAGATGTTTTTGCCATCTCAGTTACTGCGCAACCTAGACAAAGTAACTACGCATTAAGAATTTGTCCCAAATCTCCTTTCACTGAGGGAAAAGGAGAGCGACATTCCTCCTCACTTTCACATGTTTTCATCTTTCTTTATACATTACAAAGTCCAGTCGTACAATCATAAATTAACTATAGATATTGTAAAACCGCAAGGTAACGTGTAATCATTTCGTCAAGGTCAAAGATTGCCAAATATTTGATAGAAACTTAGCCTTTACCGATTTTTTGTTGTTAATTAGTATCGCTTTCATAAATGAGAGTTCTGAAAGCACTAGATCGATGGACTTGGATCGATGAGGGAATTCTTTTATTGTGATCTAATCATTAGTCGCTGGTATACGATGTGGTAGCATATCTATCTAGTCATAATATTCAATACCTGTGTCGATATTATCATACTTTTCCTTAAGGAATTTCAGTCGCAGTCGATCCCTCCGATCCTAAAATCATGCCATGTTTTTTGTTCCTATCGTTTTAACGTGTAGTACCATAATGGCCATAATTTATTTTTAAATTTTATAAGGAACAATAGACAATGCAAATCCTACAACGGCATGCACTTCGTGCTCGAAGTTTCCAAGGTCTCTAAAGGTCTTATCAAAATTATTTGACGTATCATCCCAGCTGGATGTGAGAACGAAGGTTGAATCATCATTCGTGCCTGTTGTTTGTTACCTTTGTTCTGCATAATCTGTTCTTTGGGTATTTACATTTTATCATTATGCCTTGCCTTTATGGAAAACTTTTCCATTTAGATCAACTTTATTCTTCGTATTTCGCTAGTGAAGTGGGTCCAACTATGCTCCCTGGAGCAGCTCCAATACTTTGTATTTATTGCCAATAAACAAAAATAGAATAGAATAGAATAAAATACTTTGTACAATAATTTTTGACATTGTCTTGCATCAGCATGGCATCGAGAAAGTGCATAATCCATTAATGTATCTTATCAATTTGGCCGAATTCTTGACTGGATTTTGATATCGGTCATAAGAACTTGGCATAACATTACCTCACCTTATCGTTCGACGTCAGAAGACCTTGAATGGACGCAGTGCGGGGGCGAGTAAAAATTATTGGATTATGCAACACCTATATGAAAATGTCTTTTTACATTGTGCAACGGGCTTGCGAAGACATTTTTGGGTTTTCCGACAGTTGAATCCGTGTTGGGTCATGCAAGATGTAGAGGGAATAATAACTGCACCTACAGGTTTTTTTAATTTGGTAAACATTGGTCTCGTGATGAGAGTTTTTTTGGCTTAGAGCCAAACACGTGAGATTTTCTGTCTCCATAAGAACAGTAAGACCGACTAATATGAACCTAATTCAATTTTTCACAGTGATAAAAAAAAAAACAATGCACTTTCATATTGTCGTATTTAATGAAGTAAAATGCTTAATCCAGTTTTTTGGATATAAAGTACCTATTAAGTAATGTAATAAGTAGGTTTTATGCAATTGTTTGTCAAGTTATGTTAGTTAGTTATACTCGCTACAAAAACTGGAAATCGATCTATTTAATTAGCTAGTATCTAGGTCAAGACATTAGGAATTCCTATCATACGTTTAAGTGCCCTTGTAATTTCAGCTTTGCTTCGAATATGAGTTCGTAAGCTTATTTTAATCGGTAAAGCCGATACTGGTAGATACTTAAGTGCAACCGTATCTGCAGTTGTAAATGACTAATATGCTAATTAGGATAACTGAAAGTCACTATGAGACTGACTTGCTATGAGTCAGGACTGAGTAAATTGTTTATTATCAACCAACGAGTCTTTCTATGAAACATCATAGAAAATAAACATGTAAAAGAATGATGTATCGGCACAGATGCCAATGTCACGTTTATCTGGCGTTCTAAAGCAAACAAAAAAGCTGAGCAGTAAAGTCAACATCAAGTGTATGCTAAAATACGCGTCTTTGCGTTGCGCAATATCAACACCGGTATTGCCGCAAGGTCCCGGCAAATTATAACGTATTATGAAACCGCGCGACATCTTCCAAGTTAATGTGTTTGTTTTACAAATGAATTGGTTTTATGGTATGTGGTTTAACGACCATCAGGTAATAAGTTGCGAAATTCCGTGGTGCAAGAAATACTGAAACATAATTGCTTTTGTTAGCATCACCTACAATTTGGACTAGAACGGAAGGTCCCACAATTTGATATGCATCCGCTTCATCTAATTCATGCCCTTGTACATATGTATGTTCGTAGTTCCCGGCAATCCTGAAATAGCCTTGGTTCACCTGCGTGGTATCAAGTATATTGAAAGCTGATTTACGTCGATACCTTGCAATTTGTTTTGAGAGACGTCCGTCGTTCTGGAGAACGTAAGATTGATTCCTACAACAGCATCATCTAATAAATCGTAATTTAATGGAACTGTGAAATTTTCCAGTTGATGTTGAACTAAACATTTGGAAGAGATCAGACAGACTGATAGAGATAATATAATGATTATAATAAAAAAGAGCCATGATTTAACTGTTTAACCTTTTAACCTATTTAAGCCTGAAAACTCTCAAATATTATATCGTGTCTAAAATCGTCGGTAGTCAGCAATTTCGGGTTATTTACGTTACGTTACGTTGTACGTAAACAAATCAAAGTAATCTAATCGTTTTTCCTCCTGCCCACAAATGAGGATGTTTGATTATTTTCCGTGCGTGCGAGCACACTTTCCTGACAATGGTTTTGTGTTGCATGCGTGCTACTAATGTTGATTTTGGTTCTATCGCGGTAAGTTTAATGTACTCTTTACAGAATCCACACTGTTTGTAACAAGTTTTTTTGACGTAAAATATATTTTTTGAACAGTTTTGTACCTTAAGCGCCGAAACCAATAGATTGAGAATGGTACGTCCTTGTTTTCCTATTTTGCAGGCGGAAATGTCAAGGTGATGCAGAAGCTGAAGTAACGCACGTACACGTCTGAAGAATGAATCTGTTTGTAGGATTTTTGGGTTACCTAATCAATCATCATGCTCTTGAAATGACGTGTGATGTTCAAGTGCAAAACTATTGAGTAAAAAACATGACGAGATCGTAACATTTGGGGTCCAGTCATTCGGTGCCACGTAATAACCCAAGTCAGGCCTACTCGAAAACTAGACGGCTCGTCTTCGACGAAGCTGATGATTTACGAGCCAACAAGACGCCCACAATCACGTAGCCGGTCATTCAGCCGCATCCGCGAGTAGCGCGGGAAGTCAGTCGGTGAACGGGCCGCGGTCGGTGCACGCTACTGCACGTATCCGAACGCGTTCTAAAAAAAAATAACTCGTACTATAGACAAAGTGATCCGTGATTTATGAGTGAAGTTATTTTTTCAAAGTGTTAAGAATTAGGTACGTGCTTTTTAAGATTGTTTTACGTGTCGTTAGCCCCAGTGTAATCTATGCTTATTATTATTTTTTCTAATTTATCGCTTGTTGTATGTTCAAGGTTTATTATCAATAACATTAGTAAGGCTGTGTTCAATATTTAAATTATTGGTAATTTAAGTATGATTGACGGTATATTTAATCAACTATTGAGCAACAAAGTGTTATTTGATGACCTATGGCTGGAGTCCGGTAAATTCACATAACTTTAAAACAATCAATAACTCTGTTTTCATTATAGCTTTTATTTATTTATTCTTTTCTAAGCAGTTTAAACTGAGGGAGAGAAAGAGACAGCGGTAGTAAATTTTAATAGGATTTTATAGTTACGAACGCCAATTCTAAATCGGTAACCAATATTAATAAGTAAAAGTTCCTAACATAGCCTCTGACAGAGAAATTATAAATAAATACGTAATAGGTAATTATTCTAAAAACTGGTGTTTTGTGATTTCTAAAGTCCGGCTTTCACTACGTGCACACGATCGATGCCTGCCTTACAAACTGCTAATACTTTACATCTATGTTTACTTCGAAAGTTTATTTTCTAATGGGTAACATCCGTTTGAGTAGCTGTGACTTCATATTTAATTACTGAAAGTCTTCCAAGGAGTTTGAATGTTTCGTTTTTTTAAATCAGTAACAAGATCAAGTCATCCACTTAACATGGTACTATTACATTCCAGTACATATAGTTACTTGAAGTTTTAAAAATATGGATTGTCTTTGCACTAAATAAGCATTGAAGCGAGTATAAAACTCCAGTGTAAACATGACTATGAACTGTAAACATTTCTCTTTAACCTCACAATGCATTGTTGTAGCGGTTATTCAAAGAAAGCATACTATTACAGTCCTGTCATTGACCTTATTTATACCTTTATTTTCGTCGAACAGTGATCTTTATCCTCATAGATATAAGGTTTATGTCAAAGTTAAAATAACCGTGTAATGACTAGGTTAAACTTGGTCGAAGAGAAAGTAAATATAAAACAATATCCTCCATATGGTAAATGCAAATTAAATTGTTTCTTACGTGTATCATCACGTTTAGTCTGTTCGAAAGTTTAGTAGGTCGACATTCGTAGCCAGAGAACCATATAGGTTACATGTTAGTCATGTTCCTCTTCCGTAGTCGGTTGTTTCGTGACAGAATCGCTACTGCTAATGCACTCGATGGATCGTCTCAATCAATCTTTGTCAGCTTTCTGGAGCGCTGCGCACGATCACATTTCATGCTGTTGAGAAGTCTCGTATAGATAGACTCTGTATTGAATATTTAAGTCAGACAGACTACAATCATGTACCCCTAGGTTTAACCCGCTGTTTCTAACTTTTTTACTCGGCTCTTTTGAAATGAAATACTTATCGATATCGCAATACGTTTTCAAACAAATTTCCAGACCTTCTTTAACTCTAGTACTACGTTGACGAATTATCTGGTTTGATGAAAATCACAGTTTTCTCAATTTCAACAACTCTTAAACTAAGATAAACAGTCTGTACGTCTTCAAGCATCCCATATTTCTTGTTTTTCTTCGGCATCCTTTTATAATGCACGCCGTAATTGTCTGTAAAATGATTTACGTGAAATGTGAGTATAAAATAACGGCGTGAGCTTCACGTTTCGTCTGTACCGACTAATGGGCAAATTACACGGATTTTATTTCAACTGGGCCGCACGAATCCGGGACGAATTTGTACTTTAGATATTTCAATCTTAAAGAAAAGTAATTATGAATTCTTAAGTTACCGTTGAGTTCCCTTCCTCTTTTTCTCCAAAAACAACAATCCGTTTATTTTCAGGCAACAAAGACCCGCAGATAGGTACAGTATACCCCCCACTCCCTTTACCTTTGTAAAGGTTGGCTGGGGTCACTTATAGGAAGGTAATAATACCTGACCGACAATTCTTTATTCAGTTTAGAAGTTTATTTGAATTGATGATATTTTTGGAGTTTTTAACATTCCGACGAATAAGGGTAATTTAAAATAATATCCCCCAGAAAAAAGCCGTTAAAATAAAAATATGACTGAAATTCATGGAGACCAGTGCGTCCGCATTGCTAGCGTGAATGCGTGCATTGAAAAAGTCAACGGAGACGACAGGCCTCTATAACTAGCCCACTTGATACACAGTAAGAGGTCATATAATTTGAAGTTCTTTTCGTGACTTGAAATAGTAGCTAGCAAAGCATCGTAAGAAACAAATATAAGTTCAACAGTATATTAATTATCTCAGAAAAACATTGCATTAGTAAACACTTACAGCATTAGTATTTAATTTATGTCCAAGTATCACGATAAACTTAGGTCCGACCTTATCGTAACCTAAGGTTCTTAGTTTAACGGCCCACGTTTATTTTTAGGGTTCCGTACCGAAAAAGAAAAAACGGAATTCTTATAGGATCACTCATGTGTCTGTCTATCCGTCTGTCACAGCTATTTTGCTCCGAATGGAGCGATTAAGTTGAAAGGGGTTTGAACTTTTTTGTATGGAAACTGGCATATCGAACCAACGCAATTTTTTTTTTCGAAATTGCGGCCCACAAGGAAAGTGATATGCATGGATAGAGGACATATAGACGAACAATCATGTAACATGGTTCCCTAAAGTGTCACATTATCGAGATATTTGAAGGTAAAGCATATGAGTACAATGACCACATAAAAAAATACCTTTATCGTGTCTATAGGCGTTGATTATTATGATTACTGTTTATTGAAAGAGAGTAGGTACATTACATACTACAGGGAGCACGAGAAAACTATTATTTGACACAACACAGCGTCTCATTGCGATGCGCAGCAATTTTCTCGTGCGTATAATAATAACCAACTTGGGAACGATTATTTGGATCCAATTTAACGCCTATAAACGTATTAGGTCTATTTTTAATGATGGTCGTTGTACACATTTGTCGATCTTTCGAATTTCGAAAAAAAAACAAAATGGCGGGCAGGTTGATATGCCACATCGGCTCTATATCCTTTGGTATACAATATATGTATTTCTGTGACCCAAACACGGACGTATAACGTAAATATATTAATTTTGAATATATATTCACTTTTAAAATGCTTTTTGTGACGATTGCAAACATTTTTTTAATAATTTTTAAAGACTTATAAAGATATTGAAGAAAATAGATGGAAATTGATCCATGCTCTTTCCAAACCAAACCGAACAAAACAGACCAATGAATCCAACTTTGTAACTCTTCTTCTTCTTTCTTCTTTTCTTTTTTTTACTTCTTCTTTGTTTGTCCAACTTGTTTGTTTATTGTTTTACGCCAAAACTCTTGGGATATTTTGTAATCATAAACATCATTAAGTAAATCTTGTCAATTTGAAACGCCAAAATGCGTGATGCAGGGTGGTCGCGCTTAGAACTAAGCAATGATTGTGGAACCATGGCGACATCTTGAATTCTGTATCAAAAAGTTTTGGAGCTAAAAAGTCTTAACAAGCGTCACTAGATGGCAGGTATCCCTTAGTCTTTCGAAAAAACCGCTAATATATTCTAAAAATAAGAAGTTACTGTTCCAGTTTTACGATAAAATTATAAATGTACTATATTTATTTAAAGTTATAAATAATATTTTATTAAAATATTCATTAACATTTCAGCAGTTTGTGTGGTGTTGTGTATCAACTGAGTTTTGTCTGGTAAAGTGTTAAATGAAGGAATTAAAAAAAACAAGTGTATTGAATAAACATAACAAGACTTAAATACATGACAAATTTAAAATTGTTTTATTTTATTTAGTGGTCAAGTATCCGAGTCTCATCGTATAATCATATAACTACATTATAATACATTCTTAGCAAAACGTTGCGGCTAATAATATTAGATAACAAATACGAAGTATAGGGTTCCTAGTTGTACGTGTAGTGTAGGTAGTACAGAATGATAGATGTAGTTACTATACAATTTTCAATCAACCAAATTATTCTGCGAGTCGGCCTAAGTATTCTTCTCTTTAATTTATGGACCAACCGTACCGTGAGTGTCCACGTTTCAGCCCCGTATGTCATAACAGGCAGGACGCACTGGTTGAAGACTTTAAGTCTTTAGGCTCTGCGGAATGCGTGACGAGAAGACCCGACGAAGCTTCCCAAAAGCTGCCAAGCCTAGCTGGATTCTTCTATTAGCCTCTCCCTCCAAGTTGTTTTTACCAAACTGCAAAGTTTGTCCTAGGTAAATATATTCTCGAACATCCTCGAGAGGACCGTCATTGACAACAATAGGTCCTGGGGTGGGGGGTTCCGTGAACATAACCTTGGTTTTGTTCAAGTTCACCTGAGACCAATGCGCACTGAAGAATCCACTGGGCCATCCAGCATCTGTTGCAAGTCGTGCAACGATTCTGCCAATATGACGATGTCATCTGCGAATCTCAAATGCGATATTTACTCGCAGTTGATGTTAAAGCCCCGTCCTTCCCAGTTCAGCGTCTTGAAACACATCCTCTAGTGCGCTGGAGAACAATTTCGGGGAAATTACGTCCCCTTGCCTCACCCCCCTACGCAATGGGATTTGCTTTGTTTGCTGGTTCTGAGTTTGGACGGTCATTGTGTCGTCTTCGTATTGGCTCCTCAGCACGTATGTATCGCCAGTCTACTTGGTATCGCTGCAATGAAATGACAGTGGCTAACCTATAGTGCCTTTCAATTACTGTCAAATGGTTCCATTTTGTACTAAACCATAACCAATTTGACAGTTAATCTATAGACAATATGATAGCCACTGTCATTTAAAAGATACGCAATAGCCCTGCAGGTCTCGATAGAGTCGAAAGCCATCTCATAGTCCTCAAATGCAAGACACAGAGACCGATTATACTGATTAATCCTCCTAATCATACTAAAATGGGCAAGTTAGGTGAGTTGATTGTCTATATTAGTTGAATGAGGTTGAGCATGACCTACCTTAATGAGGTCATCATTATTATGTATGCATGTAATATGGTAATTGTTAATTGTTTTGGCATTATATAACATTCTTCTTGATTTGTTTGTGGTTACCTAATATCATTCATGCAGTTATTTTTAATGACTGAGAATTTTAAAGAACTTGTTTATAAATTGATAGGATAGACTTGTGATATCATATTTATCACTGTACAGGTTTTTAATGCAAGAATATTTAACGCAGTATTGTTATTTGCATTGCTGTGTGGGTTTGAAATGAAACTTCTTGTTTCTTTTTTTATTTACACATCGATTTGTTCCGTTCCATTTGATCCAAGCTCTGCAATATTTTCATCACGCACGCATATTTCCGTAGGGCTAGGCAAAGTACTTTTGTAGGTCGTGAAATGTGTTGTTTTTCCAAAAGTATTCAAATGTTACTATCCTTGTTTTTACCCGACTACGGCGAAGCCAAAAGAAAGGGTAATGATTTTGGCAGTCTATGTATGTATGTTCCATCATAGCGCCTAATCTACTAAACGGATTTTAATAAATGAGGCGTCAATAGATTCGTCAGAATAGCCCGGGTGACATAGGCTATATATACATTTTATAAAAAATATATAACGGAAATTAAATGTCAGATTCTAACATCGACAAAAATTCATCATCATCATCAACAGCCTATTAATGTTCCCACTGCTGGGACACAGGCCTCCTCTCTTTGAGAGGGAATGGGCTACAATCTACCACGCGGGCCCAGAAAAAAAAATTTGATAATCATAACATGATTAGTATCAAATGAAAGGTCTTGGCCGAGCACATTACAAATATGTATATCAATCAATGTATATAAAAATTAATGCCACTTTTCTTTGTAATTTTATAACTCAAGAACGGGCTCACCTATCAAAACCAAATGTTAGGCTTTGTTCGGACTATTTAGTAGATGGTTTATGTGAAGTTTGCACAAAATCGGTCGAGCGGTTCTTCATTTATCACATTTTTTGTAACAACTGAATTCAATAAATGGCGAATCAAACCGGTGTCCAGGACGACGTCTGCCAGGTCCTCTAGTTATACATATTATAGTTTAGTCAACATAATTATACGTTTAGAATGTGGTCAAACAGTTCTTGCGGTCTAGTCTGTGCTATTTACTCGTATTACGTAAATAACGAGCCAACATTGAGTAGAATTTTACATTATGAAAGTAATATAATTATTACGTATTTAATAAATAATATAAAACTAAAACTAAAAAAATATATTTTAAAAATACTAAAACCCGACTACGAAAAATATCGCGAACTAATAATACCGCGGTCTTAAAAGAAGAAAACAAGAAAATACACCTTAAATTAATTATTGGTGATGATGATGATGAATGATGACTTAATAATAAGTAAAATTATTATAAAGGACAGTCGTAGGCGCACGCCACCTTGTTAATGGCAACTAGCAGCTGACTTCTGTATCAACGAGAACGCCATGAAGGAGCATCAAGTATCAGTGGCATCATGGCATGCGACTTCGGCTGTCCTCTATATAAATTAATTTAAGCTGTATTTTCTTTTTTTCTTCTTTTAAGACCGCGGTTTTATTAGTCTAGTTTGCGTAGTCGGGTTTTAGTTTTTAAACTTTTATTTATACTACAAATAAGACTTATTCCTAATGTTATTGTGATTTTTCACCCGACAATGAATTAACGCTGCACATACTTGTACCTACATAGATTTGTTTATTTTTCTTGAATCGTTTCCCATGTTTTGGACAATCATTTTATCAAACAAGGTTTTAAATTATTTATCTTCAAAGACTTCAAAATGTAAACATTTAAACTAAGTCTTTGCTTGCATATAAAACTGCGTGATTATGTATGATCATTTCGGTCAAGAGCGTATCCGTTGAATTCAAATGCATCATAATGATATGCTACTGTAATCTTTGTTCACCTAAATATTGTTCAAGGTTAAGTCGAAAGAACGATTAACCTTACAGCTGTATGGTCAATATGAAATAACTTCGATCGGCGTTATGAGACCAATGTCGCAGAATGAAGGTTATATTTGATTTAATTTGAACATGTCAAACTAACGAAAAATGACACCTTGTTCATTATAAAAACGAGTTGAGAAATTATGAATGATGATGTTGGTATGATTTTGACTTTACAAATTCATACCATGTTTCTCAAAGAGAACGGTATGGACAGTATTATTTCAGCAGGAATAGATTAAGATGCGTAATGGCCAGTTTTTATGATAATGCTAAAAGCACAAACAATACTGGGCAGACTATTTAGATTGCTATCGAAACGCTGAGAAAAGTAATGGTGAAGGTCTGACTAATATTAAACCATAAATTAAATTGCAATTCGTTTCAATTCTCATAGATTCTATGTAGGTTCGTGGGTGGATGCAGTTCATAAAACAGTGATTCGTTTACTAGCCACTTTGCACTATATCTGTATCAGTGGATGGTTTTAGCGTGGGACGGCAGACACTGTCTGTTTTTCCTTAATTCGCACATGGGGATAGTAGCCGGAATTAGTATAAAACAAAACCATAAATAGATAATCGACAGGCGGGCTTGCCACGTGCTAATATCATGACCTGGCCAACTCTATCCTACTGATAAAATGTTTTGTGATGTTGCAGTAGCTGAGAATATCGTTTTCAAAAACTTGTATGATTTCTTTTTATTAAACTTAATTGCTTGAACTGTCAATGAGTAGGTATTCAAGTTATTGCCTACGAAAACAAGGTCAGTAAGGAACCTCTAGTCAGTAATGTTTCCTTAAGGAAACGAGGAGGTTATGATAAAGTTAGGGATGGCTTTAATGTATCTTGGGTATCAGAGTTTATTAATAAGAAAAAAATAATAAAAAAATTCTCGAATTTAAAAGAGATAATTAATTAATACAAACACAACTTCAGATCATCATAAAGTTACCTTGAAAATATCACAATAGGTCCCAACAGTGCAAGAAAGATAAAAAAAAACAATCAAGTTCTATCTCTTACTAATATCGGAGCTTGCTGGATTAATCCAGGAAATGATACTGGTAACCCTAATAAAACTTCAAGTCAGTCTGCACAGTATCCAGATTATCTGCCCGGAAAGCACGCGTCATTTCATATTTACACGAAAGTTTGTAACCCGCTGAAGACCAGATAAAGAAAGGCAGATGGTTAGAATATTTCCGGCCGTGCAATTACGTGTAAACAAGATGTACCGAAACCTGTCTGAGATGTTGGAAACGCTTTTGGATGATCATCAATCTACGTAATTGTAATTGTGAAATATTACAACAATTATAGGTTGTAAATTAGCCTTCACGTGTTAGATTTGGATGGGCAATGTATGTTGAATGGATTTGTTAGTTGATTTATGGGCTTTTAGAGTTGCATGTTGTGTTAAATTAATTCTTTTATTTATGGACGTATAGGTTTGATCTAAATTGGTGAAATCTGTCAATGTGATACAAAGCTACGATTTATCAGTTAATTAATCTTCCGATCTGAATTTTGTCTTTGTTTAAGTCACAAATATACTCTTTGACCATAATATATTTGGGCCTCCCAAAGTCATTTCAAGTGTCACGTTTTTTATTGGTTCAATCATTAGTTGCCAGTGTTGCTACCCAGTCGACAAGCACAACAAGATCGGCGTTATGCATCTCCATGCAGTCACGTTTTACAAATGATTTTAAATTAAAAGCTTTCAATGATCACAGACCTTTCATTTAGCTGATTGACACTAGGTCTAACTAACAGTAGTACTACTTGATGTTCGATCTACATTTGCTCCAATTACTAGTATATCCTTGAGGAAGTCACACTCTTCCAGGGCAATTGTGGCCAATTCGCATCAATTTCTCTTGTCTCCGGCGGGCGCCAATCAATGTCAGGGCCTCCGTAATGTATACTATGCTCTAGAAATATCTAACTGCTATAGTCTAGGCTGTGGCCGTTGAAATGTAACGCAAGTCAGCTGGTAAAACATAATCTTTGGATAATTTTGAGCATCCTCTACGGAGGGCGTCTTGTTGTTAAGAGGTGTTGTTGATGTAAAAAAATCTTTTGTTAAGTTACTATTGTGTATTGAAAACCTTATTAGTAACGATACTTATTATGTTCTTTTTTTTTTAAAGGTTCGATAACCCGAGCGAGATACATTTTCCGCCTAAATATATTACAATCACGGTTTTCTGGGTTTGTAAGACAAGCACCCCTCAAAATTATCATGCCAATCGCATGTTTGTTCCTATTCCATTAAGTTGGGCGTAATGGCATCCAAGATAACACAAGGAATCCACGTGTGGTTTATACCTGTCTACCCAGTCTACCGTTTCTGTTGAATAATTCTATAATTGACGTACCTATAGTAAGTAAGTATGGCGACGGGTCTAGCCCGTTTCCAACCAACCTACCTCGTTCCCCCCTTTACGAGTTGCGTAGGAAGTTACGCCAAACAAATAGCATGTAGGTGCGGTTTTATTTAGTATCCTCATAGAAATAATAGAAAACAGCTCAATTTACATGCTATGAATACGACAGCTTAACCGCTTCTCTTGGAAATTATTATGAAAGCAAGCTATTCATGCGAGATATTTGCCGTATCTTATAAACAAAGTTGGCGCCGCTCGTATTATCCAGCGTGTTCTAAAATGAGTCGCTATTGTCCGAGTGTGACCTAATTTTCCATTGATGACATTCTCTTGATTCCAGCGCTGACATAGTGAGATCCAACAGTAAGAGGTTGGCAATTTCTGGCGTGAAGCTCGGTTTCCATAATTTTTACTCGAACGTTCCAAAGCACATCACTGGCGGCACAAAAAAGCAGTTTGTACTCAATATTATAGAAGACCCCGGTCGTTTCACAAAACGGCGGTCAATACCTCGTACTAAATGGTACTACAAGATGTATGTCAACCAATTAACTAATAACCGTCTGATGAACAAATCGTGTAACGTCTAACGGCTCATGACGCAAGGTATTGTGTGTGACATAATGCTAACGTTCTGTCTCTTTGCCAACAGGAGGTGACGGATGATAGCGACGGTTGCGGGGCGAAGTTCTCTGTGCTCATCGTGTCTGATAAGTTCCAGGGGAAGCCGCTGTTGGCTAGGCATAGGTGAGTCCTGAATGTTTTTCCTATATTTTTTTAGAACATTTTGACGTTAACTATTTATGTTTTCAAGAGTTTTCACCCAAACATTGAGATCTGGCCCACAACTCTTTCAAGATCTTTGACTTTTTATCCAAATAATTATGGAATTATTTTGTGTGTGATAAATAAATAAAGCGTGTTAAATAAATAAGCAGTTTACTGGAGCACCATTTAAATAAAGCTTGGTGGGTTTGGGCAGATCCTTACTATTTCAGTCGTGAGTTTCAGTTGCAAATGTCTACTGTGCGGGGTTTCTGAGTATGACCCTGTCTAATTTATTGGATCTGTTGTTACGATACTTTTTGTAATTGCTAATGTGTATACCAATAAATACACATCTCATGCTAGACTACTCCAAGTTTACAGCGACAAATAAAACCGATAACAAACACAAGCGAAAGTCACGTGTGAACGATAATTGACCCTATAAAATGTCAGTAAAGCACTAATGAAACGATCTCTCTGAAGTGCAGAGACCATGAACGCAAATTAAAACTCAATGGCACTGCACTGATTGTAATATAAACACCGAGATGAAATCATTTAATAATTTGTTTGTTCCCTTTTGAACAAGGCTACAAGCAGTGACTACATCAGGGATTTTGATCTATGTACGCATCTAGCTCAAAATTAGCAAACAGTACGTAATTAAACTACGTTGGCAGGTTTGCCATACGTTGTCGAAGCCATAAAATGTTAATTTGGAAGTCCATTACCCCAAGTCGATTCATAAAAGCGTTACAATGGGTCTTTGGTAAATCAATTCGCACATGTGTTGTTTGGAAAGACCGGTCAATCAGTGTTTTGCTCCTGACAATGCGAGCAGCATCATCTGAATAAAATTCCTAATCACGTTTTCAACACAAGGGACTCCATGGGGTAGCTGAAAAACAAACCCATAAGCTCTACAAATAATTGCAGTTTTGCTAAATATATACTAGTACTAGCGGACCTGGTTGACGTCGTCGTGCCCGGACTGCAGCGCCACTTGTCTAATTGTGAATCTAAACCATTCTCGAATCCACTGGAACACACACAATAAATTTATCTAAATCGGTCCAGCTGTTTTGGAGGAGTTCAGTGACAAACACACGTACAGAAGAAATATTTAAGATATAGTGTATGTGTAGTACTTTGTACACAACATTTAGAACACGGATTTACATGTACCAATAATTTAGATTAGAAAAATGATTACATTGTTGATTTTTTTCTGTGTGTAATTTATTGAATCAATAAAACATTTATTATTATTATTATTGTAAAAGGAAAGATTACAGTTTGGTCATCGCCTATTAAAGATAACAATAATTGTGGGATGGCAAAGACACAAATCTTTAACGCATATTATCGTATCATTTTCCTGGAACTATAAATTCGATTATTACACTGGTATTCCCAAGAAGCACACTTACACCCCGGCTACGTGTCTCGAGTCATTTATAATCGAACAATATCGCATAATAGTGCCATTGTTACCGATATTGAGTCGTAATGAGACCATGAGAAGGTCATTGTGCATACTATGTGCGTGCAAAAATTGCAATAAAAACTATGGCCGAGTGCCAAGAGTTGACAAAACGGTGGCAATGTATGCATGTGTGATAGCAACTGTTTATAAACGCAATCGTAGTACGGCCTACGGGTTATTGGATCGGGGATTGTTGGAATAGTTATCACGAAAACTATAGCCCCTTACCGATTTTATGTTAAAAAGTCTGTCTGTCGAGTTGTAGCGGGCGAAACCGCTGCCAGCGGTTTCGCCCGCTACAACTCGAAAATTATCCCACGGGAAGATAAAATCGGGATAAAAACGTATCTTATGTGTTAATCAAGGTTATAAACTATCTGTGTACCAAATTTTATATATCCGTCCATTCATAGTTAATACTATTAGTAGGATGAACGTACAAATTTTCATAAAAGTTCACAACCTGACTAGCTCTGTTCTTAGTCTAAAAATAGGTAACAGTATTTTCAAATTATGCAACCTTTATTCATTTTAACCTTTCAAAATAATTAAACTAAACTTTTTCCTGTTGTATATCAATCAGCATCGATCTGTCTATAAACACTTCCTCTAAGCTAAACCGTTTGAGGAAAAACGAGCGCAAAAATGCAAAGGTAATCTTGCTAAAAATATATTCAAAAAGAATGCAAATAAAGCCCTATCATCATTACTGATCACACGTACAATTTTAGACAAAGAAATTGACATAAAAATACAGAGCACATCTTTTTAACATTTAAATGACTTAGAACTAACAATACGTAACCCTTGACTGATGACGTAGGATTGACGCTTGCAACTGAAACTGCACAAAAAAACAAAGGGTTGAAAAGTCAATGGATGCGCCAAAACCATTCATAAAAATCTAACACCCGAACGATAAGATGACAAAGACCGTTTTGTATTCACCAAGATTTGTATCTCCAAGTAACACGTTCAAACGTTGCCATTAGAATAACAATCGATCTATTATACTTATTAAAGTATAATAATTCGCTCCACAGATTGGTGAACGCAGTGCTTCAAGAGGAACTGAAGAGTATACACGCATTCACGCAAAAGACTCTAACGGTCGAACAGTGGAACGCGCAAAAGTCTTGAAATGTAATTTGGAAATAATAATGAAGTAGAACAAAATATATGTTGTTTTTATTGGTTCCTTGCTGTTAGAAAGAAGTTAAAAGACTGTTGTTAAAAATGTTGAACGGAATAGAGAATTTGTACACAGTAAGTGTGTCTGCTCCCGGTAAAGTGATCCTGCATGGGGAGCATTCTGTTGTGTATGGAAAGACTGCGGTGGCTGTCAGTCTTGGACTCAGGAGCTCGATTGTCATTAAGGTAACCATTTTTTTTATTTACTAGTTTAGTTTTCTTTATGTAAAAGTAAATTTAAATTTATAAATTACAGCAACGATTCAATTGTTGCTGTAATTTATTTATTTGTGTATTTTTCATGCGTTGTGTATAAGTTTTTCTTTTATTTAAAGTTTTGCTCATTTTAGTTATAGAGTTAGTTGTGTGTGAAGCATGTGTTGATTTTGGGCTTTGGTTTGTGTACATCCTGGGGAAAGGCATCTCCCATTCAACCCACTTCTCAGAATGTTATGCTTATTTTGATAATTTTAGTAAGCCAGTGTTTTAGAAAATTTCCGGAAGACATTTTTCAAAACATAGCTTTATATTTAGAAGATGTAGCCAGAGCCAATACAAGATAGTTACTTGTGATGATTTAAAGGAAGTTTCAGAGATTTCCCTAAACGAACGGTAAACTAACATCCGCTTATGTGTAGTAATAAGATAACTAGTCGTGTGTAAGGTGTCCATAAATGGCGTTTACATATTACCAATGTATTGGCTCATATATTAGGGGCATAGACTACATCGTTGCTTAGAAAGCTAACTTTGGCAATAGGTGAGTAACGGAGTAGGTACCTTACATAGGTGCTCCGTTACTGAAAGTTAAGGAAACTATACGGAAAGAAAGAATTTCAAAGAAAGAACATTTTGATTTTTATGAGATAAACAAAATAATTATTTCAGAAACAATAATTTCACCAAGGAATGTTGGGAATGAAATTAATAAAATACCAAAGTAGTAATTTCCTCATTTTAACATTAATTTATTCTTACCTCCTAATAGCTACATAAATGAACGGTTAATATTAATAGCTATGTAGGTAGTATATTTAATAACTTCAGAAGCTATTTATTTAACGTAAACAATTCATTTTGTTTAAATATAAGGCACTTAGTCAAATAAATTGACGGTCATTTTTACTAAATGTCCCTATTAATATTAAAATAATATGATGATGTACGTTAGCAAATAACTAGAAAAATTATGTGGTTTGAATATGTTAAATATTAGAGAAATAATTACCTATTATTACGTGAAATAATATAATGGCAGAGGTAGCTTTCTTCGAGGGTAAAAAAATATTATTGAAGTTCATTATTTTATGTTTTGTGTGAACAAACTCATAGTCACGGTGAGAAGCCATTGCCCAACAGTGGGATGGCACAGGCTGACAGTACCAGTAGTAGTTTCAGAAAAAATATTTATAGATAATACATAAAATTGAATTTCCTGTTTCATAAGATCATAAGTGAAAAAAAAGTCACAAAGCCCCCAACCGATATTTTAAAACCAATTTAATTTATCGAAAAGGCTTTGTAAAATTAAACCACAATTCTCATTTACAGGAAGTAAATTACCACGTGGAACCCACGATACGGATCCACCTACCATGTGTCGGACTAGAAGAAACCCTACCTTTGGAACCCACAGTCAAGAGCCTCTTTCATCCGAAGTTGGCTCCAGGCATTACAGGCAAATTCTCCTGGAGATTACCAGACAAACTAGACCATGACAATCACTTACGAAGAGTTGACGAGTTCCTGCACCTCATCAAGCCAAACTTCGACGCATTACAAAACAATCAGAAGAATTCCTTACGCAGCTTCCTATACGTTTATTCCGGAATATTCGGAAGCACCAATCTCCCCGTCAGATCCTTGGAGATCTCATTAGGTTCTGAGCTAACTATTGGAGCGGGAACTGGCAGTTCAGCGTCTTTTGCTGTGTGTTTAGCGGGTGCCCTTATCCAGCTCCTCAAACTGAAGAGTTCGACGTCATTTGACGCGTTCTACGATCAGACCAGTGAAGACTTTAGTATGACTGAGAGAGAGATCATATCGGAATGGGCGTATAACTGCGAAAGGATAATGCACGGGTCTCCATCTGGTGAGTTAAATTCACCTCATCTACTTTTTGCTATAATGTGTTTCAAAAATAAACCTTCCTCTTTGTAAAATTGGCTCAAGGAAAATCAACCTGGCTTTTGGTCTTACCGCAATGAACTTCGAGGTTCAATAAATAGCACAATTTTTTTATTACAAAATTCGCAAGCCCGCAAACTCTCTCATTTATAACATACAATTTATTTCTGTATTAACCTTTGTCGACCTCGATTATAAATCGAACCCTCATTATAAAATCTTCCATCTATTTGCATTTGCATAGTATTTCTGTAGTAAAACGTAAATTAAGCTGTCTAAATCGAAATATGTTGATCGTTTAGTCCATCTGGTAAATAAAACTTGGAAATCATTGGCAAATCTTTCATCTCCGGTGTTTTGGTTTCACTGTATGCGTCGACAATTAGTTTGTTCTACAGTTTAAACAAAGTTGTGTTTGACGTCAAAGGGGCCATCCGAAACCTCAATTACTTTGTAAGGGGATTGATTTCATTACTCGATTTCCTTTAGACATTAAAATGAAGAGATTTTAGATAGATGCGTCAAGTTCTGGGGCTGATTTTGTCCCGTTGATAAGGTTTTTCAAAGATGTCTGTCGAATTTTCCATAGACTTCTCATGTTTTTACCCAAATATTTGTGAGCTTTTTAATCTGTATCCTATTGCTGAAACGAGCATAAGCATTGCATTTCACAAATGTTTAGCTCGTGCTTATTTTTTAATTTCGTTTGAATGCCACAGACCATTTTTTGTCTCGGAATAAGCCATTAATGTTTCTCAATAAAAAATTATCTTCACATCTAAAATTTCGCAATAGACCACTTTGCACTTTGGTCTTTGGACCAACTTTGGTCTTTTGAGAAAATACATACAATTTTTATTTATTTTTTACGTATAAAGAAACAAGACCATTTTCTTTTTGCTGGTTTTTTAGTCCCAGATCTTTTGCTACTCTAAAATGACCAATGACCTTGACTTTGTCAAAAATTAGACGAACAAGGTCTTAGCTATCCCAAAGAATCAACTCCAAAGTCCAAAGAAGAATTAATATGCTCTGATGGAGTTGTCGAAACATTATATAAGAGCAAATTCCCAGTAATTGTATTGTTTGATGTTAGAACACCTTGACCGCTCGAGATGCGCCTTGGCCACATATCTGCTAGATTAGGGGCCATACACTTCGTCTGCAATGACCTCAAAAAAGATGTAAAGTTATTTGAGCTCCTTGACTTTATAAATGCCAAGTGCGGCAAATTTCGATCGATTTATTTCTACCTACAAATTTTAAAGTTTAATCAATTCCTTTTGCCTTATGTACGTTCATACATAAATTCACGCCTTTTTCTCATTCCTCATAAACCACAAAATACCCCCTGGTACTCCTTTTGTCTCGTCCATGTTCATACATCTATTTTCTTTAAATTTTTGTTATGTTTGGCTTTAATTCAAATGTCGCGTATATTTGAATGGGGTGTTGATTCCATTTCCATGTCATTGTAGGAGGTCAATGTAACAAACTTTTTTTTCCGATCCATTTAGTTTACATTACATTACATTTATTTTAATGTTCATTTCCACTGATTATGTATAAACAACCAATAGTATCAGACACTTATCTCTCACACACACACACACACACACACACACAGTCAAAACTTTTGTCTACAAATATTCCAAGTCCCAACTCCCAATTGGAGGTCTCGAATTCACAACTTACGAATCAAGTGGATATAATTATTAAGTGAAGTAGAGCAAGTTCGCGGCTTGGGCAGCATCGTATCCCTCTATACGGTAGCGATAGAAAGCGACTCAGACCTTGGCATAGTTAAGGACCACTGACCAATATGTGTTCGTCGCATTAGCACGCACAAGTGGCAGACTAGACAGTTGAATCCAAAATGAAGATATTTTAGAAAACTTGTTTTGTTTTAGATAGCTCAGACGTTGCTTGTTTCTATGATTAGGCTAAAACAAAAACAACTCGTCTTCCGATTCTTTTGCAAACGGCATCAAAAATCAAAATGCCAAAAACGTCTACAATTATTTACGCTAGATGGCAGGTCTTCAGAAATGAGAATTAATAAATGAAGCATTAATGTCAAACATCATGTCTTATGTCATTATGTATGATGTGATGTGATATCCGACTTCCGAAAGTTTTTTGGACATTTTTAGTGTCGTCTTTAAGTTTGTTTAAAAATGCAGAAGCCATTCAATCATGATTTGAAAGACACGTGTTAGAACTTAAACGATGAAAGTGGTCCTTTTATCTAAAGCGACAAAATCGTAAAGTCTTATCTTTGTACAATAGTACAATATTATTATCTATTTTCCAATCCGTTCATTGCTCTCACTCCTAACAAAGGTCTCTGGGCCTTCAACAAATATTGATCTACTCTTGCGTGTTCCGTTCGCGTTCCCTACATTGTTTAATGAAGCAAGATAAACATTGCTAAGTGGTCCATCCTCGAGGCAGCCCTTGACTTGTTATCTCTATTATTAGCTAATGTTTGTTGCGTGTTTTTATCTTTAACGGGGGCTTAAATAGATTAAAAAACAGGATTTCCCCAAACACATTTCCGGCAAGCATAACTTTTGGGCTGTTCCTTTGGTGTAGTGGTCGCAAAAATACTGCGTTCGATTCCCGGGTCAAGCAAAGTGTTGTTAGGGATTTCTGTCAGGAATTTGTCAGTAGCAGCTACGGCGTCTGGATTTGTGCCCGATTGATGGCAATAGGCTCGCCCCCTATTACCTTCAAACATAACTGGCGAAATGTACGTGATGTTATGTTTCATTGTTTGGATTCAGATTTTCCGCATAGTTAAACGTTTACACTTGTAAACCGCACATGAATTAATTATAAAGTGTGAAAATAATTTACGTCTCTCGTAAATTATTCATATATATTGATATGTCATGTATAGCACGGCATGGCAACCTTCTAAAATTGAAATTACACATTTCAAATATTGACTACTGAACTCCAAACACGTTAAATAATTATAATTAAAACAAAACCAATAACATTATGACACCCGATCCCTTTTAATTATGATTTTAGTTTGTGTAATTTCCACATTTTATTTATTATACAAATATATCGTGGATTTATGACGTACGTCACTACATGTATAAATATTTGCTAAAATAAAATATTGTAAAATCCTCTAGCTATCATAATGATGCATCTCTTTAACATTATTATGCTAATAAGTTTGTTTCAATATTGCTTGACAAATGACTTAAGTGGGTGGGCGTGTAAAACCGTCATACGTAATTAAATACAATGACTTGATGAGAAGAAATAAGTTTATACCTAAGTAGGTACCTATCCTTATCTAATATATTTTTCTCTTGAACATCCGCTCAGTTTTCCCAAGAAATCATTAATATAAGTGATCACTTCAGTCATTCATTAACAAGTTTTCCGTTTCTATGTTTACCTAAGAATCCCCTTCAGACAAATATTTCAACACGATCAAACCAAAATGACGTAGCCATCTTCAGATTTGTTTATCCACAACGCTACCATATGTACTAACTGCTAATTCATCGAGTACACAAAAAAACCAGATGTTTCGTGAATTTCCCACTCTTTCGCACTTGGTTTGTTGTTGATTTTTTTTTTTCGTGATATCTGAAGTGGAACTCGAGTCTACTCTTGAGGTTCGGGAATTCAGTGGGTAATTCCCATGACAGTAAATAGCAAGATTCTGTGTTTAAAAATATCTTCATGACCATGAATCTTTTTGTTAATGGCTATTTTCTTACCATTTCCTAGAGCAGTTTTAGTTTCCAGCAATCCAAATGATTACAATTTCATTCATAAGTACAGTGTATTCTTTAAAAGTAAACAAAAAAAGTAAACTCTTGTTTAAAAGAGAATATTTTTTAGCCATTGAATATTACATCATAGACTCATTCAACCTTTTTTTTATCTTCACAGGCATAGACAACGCCACCTGTACCTTCGGCTCTCTAGTTTCATTCAAGAAAGGCAGCAAGCCTCGTCACCTAGACATAAAGATGGACCTACGAGTCCTCCTGGTGGACTCTCGGGTCTCCAGGGAGACCAAGGCCTTGGTGGTGAAAGTCGCAGCCTTGAGGCAGAGGAACACAGCGGCAGTGGACCATATATTCGACGCTTGTGATCATATTGCTCATACAGCCACCCAGGTTTGTTTCGATTTTGTTTCGTTTTTTAAGTAAGAGCCAATCTAAAGACAACAAGCAAATGTTACTAACGTATCATAACAACCATAGTTAATCAATAAAAAGGCCGAGAATCCCAATTTTGGTCTCCATTCAAGTAGATTTTTGGCAACATTGGTTTGCGGGCAAGGCCACATTGCTCGCAAATTCGACCACTGCTTCTAAAGTTTCACAATTCTTCGGACGTTTTAATGGTTCTGATTCGATACCATAGTAGTCAGAACCATCCTTCACTTATTCGGCTGCGAAGAATTGGCAATCCATCTTTCAACACATGTGTTGAGTTTAATTATCTTGTCATTACCCCGGGTCTAAAATGGCTACTTTAGCAGATCATAATTGGACCCTGTTAAGCAGAAAAGATCCAACCAACACTTTTTCTAAAATCGAGTTATCTACATATCCATAAAGTACTCATCAAGTTTCATATATGCACAAAAGATCCAGGCATTTTGACCACATTAACCTAACAAAAGTTATACTGTGTCAAAGATACCATCTCCTAATCACCAATTTTGAAAAATGTAGAAAAGTATCACGGTGCGTGGACACAGAGATTAATAAGATTTATAGTTTACAAAAGATTCATGTTGCATGGATCTTTTTAAAACTTTTAAAAGTCTCAATAATTGTTGTATAATTTTCATACCATGCGGTTTGGATCTTTTTGCATAAAAGATACCTCACTTTATTTCAAAAACTTAAGAAGCCAAGTGCTTTGGATCTATTTTGCTTTGGATCTATGCATATCAAATGTAACCTTTGCCTTTGTTTCACACATTCATGATGTTTGGATGTATTCTGCTTAAAATATTTTTTTTTGTTATTTAAAATAATAGATTCAAAGTGAACTTTGAGGATACTTAAATATTTATTTTGAATCTCAATATGATATTGTTTTTTGTTCAGTATAAAACGGGTATTACCAAAATATAACTTTATTTTGGTAATATCCGTTTATTTGATTATGATATTTTTTTTTACTTAGTAAATGTAGGGAAATGTTTGTAAAAACCATTCACACAACTCCAAACAGGATTGATACAGCACTTAAAAAGATGAGATCGGATTCTATTTTAGATAAACGTGGAATAAATGGAGGTCGCAATAAAATTAGCGAGGAAAGCGAACAATTTTTCATAAGTATTGTTAAAAAGCTCCATGTACATTTCGCATTACTGTCGTGAGAAAGTAGGAACTGCAAAATTCTTAAGATAAGATATGACATTTTTGAAAATTTACCAGATCTACACTGAAGATGCACATTCAGCAGGCATTAATGTCTTGTCATATCCAAAAGCAAAACATATTTTCGTAACCAAATTTAATCTTCGCACCAAACCCCTAAATAAAGATACTTGTAACAAATGTGACTTTTACAAAATTAAAAAGAATTTGATAACGGATGAAGATGCAAAGAAAAAGATTATAGAGGAACATAATGCCCATCTTAAAACTACAGAAGATTTTTAAAAAACGACTAAAAAATTACATGGCTCTCGATAAAACTGATCCTTACACAAAAACAATTACATACGATTTAGAAAAAACGTTGCCTCTTCCACGCATTCCTACAAATATTGTATTTTATAAGAGGCAGTTATGGATGTACAATATGGGCATACATACGGGATCAGATGACCAAGGGCACTAACATTTGGGTAGAAGGTGAAACTGGGAGAGGCTCCCAAGAAGTAGGTTCTTGTCTGATTAAGCACCTGTCGGAAAGATTGAATGAAGGGGTGACTAATCTTATTTTGTGGAGCGATTCCTGCGGCGGCCAAAATAGGAATATTAAGCTCACCCTTATGCTAAAAGGCTTTTTTAAACGATCACCCGACATTACAACAAAGATATATTAGATTTCTGGACACAGTTTCTTGCCTAATGACACAGATTTCGGGAAAATAGAATGTGCTCTGAAATACCAACAAAGAGTTTACCTACCTACCTGAAGATTATATGAACACAATGAGAACCTGCAAAAAAAATAAACCTCTTTTAGTGCACAGAATGGAATTCAAAGATTTTCTTGGATCAGCTAATCTTGAAAAAGCAATCACCAATAGAAAAACATCTATTACTGATAAAAAAGTTTCCTGGCTTAAAACCAAAGAAATTTTATTAAAAAAAGAAACAATGTTTTCCTTGTTTATGCGAAAAAGTTTAGAGGATGATTATGAAGAGGTGGATCTGAAAAAACGTCAACGTGGAAGACAACTCTTCATTTCCAGAGATATGATGAATATGCTTTGGCCAAATGGTAAACCTATAGCAGCTGCGAAATTGAGCGATATCAAAAGCCTTATGTATTTGATTCCACGTGATGCTCACACATTGTACAAAAATCTGATAGGTGACAATAATGTAGAAGACGATATAGATGGATTTGGTGCTGACCCGATTTTGAGATAGAGTATGAAGCTGAGGAAAGCGATACTACTTAAATAAATTGGAAAACCAACCAGTGATTGCCGATTCATTGTTTTATTAAATTTTTTAACCTCAAAGGTCAATTTGTATTATTTTTTGTCATTAAACTGTTTTTATATTAGTACATATAATAATTTCCTTCTCCTTCTAAAATGAACCACACGTTAAACCGATACTTATATTGTAATATTGTATTTTGCATAAAAGATCCACGCATAGTTTTTCAGGAATAATAAATACTCTTCATATAAAAATACACTATATATTACTTTCAAAATAATATATATGTTATGGCCTATTACACTACTAAATTTCAAATAGGTACTGTATCATACGATTTGTTTATTATCTGCATAACTTTAAAGTGCATTTACTCAAAAGTAATAAAATGTGGGTTGTTTCTTTTCTGCTTAACAGGGTCCAATTATTAATAGGGTCATAATATTAATTGCGTTAAAATTCTTAAAATGGGCTATTCATAATAAATAGTAACTGCGTCTGCGACCATTGTACTTACAATGAAATAAAAGTATTAAAGTCTATAATAAAAATAACACATGTAAAAGATTTAAAAAGATAGTAGGTATAACTCGAATATAAATCAGATATTTTATACCAGCCTCGTGTCCAAAAGTCTATATCTATTAGTCAAAATGACGGCTAGTAATTCTCTGATAAATTAATACCTAACTATTATTGCATTGCACGGTTGCTTACCTCGTGGACAACTTGTGCCATTCGGTCGGATACAACTTGCGTAGTATAACGAACATTGACACACTCTTGAGCTATTTTAATCCTAGGACCAGGTTGTTAGGTTCTATAGTTTACTATGCGTAGTACGTAGGACCTTATTTGTATTGGTCTACTACTGGAACAATTTGGGTTTGAAAGATTGTCCATGGAGTTCCTTGCCGACTCTTCTCCATAGAGATCTTCGCTTTGGAATGGACATTTACGGTACTTTCACAAGTTTCACTATAATACCTTGCGACTGAGACCATAGCTTTGCTGTTTTTTTTTTTTTTTGGCATTCAGAAATGCCTGTGGTCTACTTGTTACTTAAAAAAAAGGATTAGGATACCCTGCAATAATATGAATACACTCTAATAGGGAAGTAATATTTTTATAATAATTTGACTTAGTTCGCAGGAAACTGCTAGTAGATAATATAAACTGAATTTTGTAAGGTATTATTAGGTAAATAGATTTATAAGTAGGAGCCCTGTTAATAAACGTATTTACCTCCATGCATCCTCCATGCATAATCGATCGATTGATCGGAAATTATGAACGAAAGGTCCTCTATAAAGGAACAGTCTCTAATTGCAGAATTTAATTGCTTGAATCAAGCATGTAAATTACAATTTTGTTCTTCTTTATTTCTAGGTTTTGGAAAAACTCTCCAGTGGCAAGTGTGAAATTGATTCTGAGGCAGAATATCAGCATTTAGCAGTAAGTACCTTTGATATCTATCTTTACCGTTAAATAATATTTCATTTTTAAAACACATTTAACTGGACAAATCGAAAAGTAATTATTTATTTATTTAAACTTCGTGTATGTATAACTCGCATTGCACTTCTCGCCATCAAACGTTAAAGTTTGGCGAGTTTAAATGTCAGTAACACCTCTACTAATTTATTAAAATAAATAAAAAAAAACAGTGGTACAGTCTGTACCCAGCATTACCTGAACTATTATCATAACTTTTATTTTATGTTGCCATAAAATAAAACTTATGATAATAGTGCATAAAAGTTATGACTAATCATAACGTTGACATAAGCAGCATTTGTCCCGCAACATTCGTGCCCGATGAGATGTCTGTCCGAAAAATTACATTCCGATTTCCAGTATACCGAATAAACTGCTAATTAGAATCCTAGATATAGGATAGATATAGAATATTAGTGATAAAAACGAATCCACGTAGTCTTGTCTGCCCTATCCCGAGAGTATATTAAATTCCGCGTAGGCGTGGAGCTAGAGATAACCTCGCTTGGTACCGCCGGAGCCCCGCAGGGACGGAGCCCTGACAGAAACCATGCTTGCTGCATGCTTACGTCATGCTCGCGGCATGCTTGCGGTATGCTTGCGGCATGCTTGCGTCCCTTAACGCCAGATCCAACCTATTATTGGTTAATCGTTTGGGTTCGATGTTTGGTTAGGGTAGGTTAGATCAGTACCTAATGCTATAGTGAATAAATGTTATGTAAAACGATATAATTGAAAATATAGCAAATAAATTTATCGATTAAAATTATTATGACTCTTGATCGATTACGACCAACGAAATTAGTGAAAATGATTTTATGTAAAATATGAACATTATGGCAACTGAAGCGTTATTTCTATTGAAATTATGGCAAATTCAAGTATGGTATAGGTATAGAGAAGGGTCAGGTAATGCTGAGCAGGTGCAGACTGTACATAGACCTAATGCCACAAGGCATTCTCTACCTACCTAATGTTTTAGCGATAACGTTGAGAATCTACTAAAGAAATTTGACAGATTGTAGTAGCTTGATATGACTGACTTGACCGTACCTCTTCTTACGTATAGTATCATCATCCGCCTAAAATTATCCCACTGCAGGGACTCAGGCCTCCTCTCTAGGAGAGGGATGGGCTATAATTCACTACGCGGGCCCAGTGCTGGTTGGTAGATGTCACATGTCTTCGAATATTTTGGTTCTAAGACATGCCGGTTTCCTCACGATGTTTTCGTTCGCCGCGCGCCGTTTTGAGAGCTTAGTATGAATCTATGAATCATAGCAATTTCTGACAGAAACGTGCTTTAAAGTACTATAAGAATTTTCCATTACACTTAAATGCGTCGATAGCAGGATGACGAAATGTGCTGTTATAGGTAGCTATTTTTACAACTTGAAGTAAATATGTTGTAGGTATGTGACGTCCGCCGTACTAACAAAATGTTAGTTGTGAAATACAGTGTATTATATAAAGTGTTTGGTCGACGCATCAAAATAAACGTAAACAAACAAACATGTACCTACGTCATATTTTATTATAACATAATTATTCTGTTTCGTAGCCTTTTTTGGGTGGGAAATCATCAAATAACCCCTCCCGCTCTGGGCAGAGCGGTAGGGAGTGTCAGACTTCTACTGACTAAAAACCACCCATGTTCTTTCTTAGCCCTATATGTCAAGGCCGCGGTATCTCTTACAACATCCCGCAGCCCTGACGGGCGTCGGCCCTTGCGGGTCCCTTCCATGTTGCTGACGTATCTTTGAGGCGCGCGTGGAACACAAACGCGCCGCGACATGGCCTTTCAAAGGCAAAGGCCGAGAAGCTAGCCTATCACTCACCGTCCACAGGCCCGCGTCTACGGTGGCCGGAAGCTGTCACGTGGCCCCCGACGCCCGGAGCGTCTCCCGCAGCGGCCTGTTTCGTAGCCTTGTGTACCTCGTTAGTCAAGTTTCCTAGGATCGATTCCCGGGTCAAGCAAAGTGCTATTGAATTTTTGCCTGAAAACCATCAGTAATTTATCAGTAGCAGCCACGGAGTTTGGTTTTGTGTCCCGTTGTTGGCAATAGGCTCGCCCTCTGTGACTTTGGACTTGATGATGTATCATAAACGTATTTCGAACATGCACGTCATATTATATGACATGATTTTTCTATTACGAAGTAATTTTTGATGCCTATAGTTTGTGGGTGCGTAAGCACTTTGTATAGGCTCAACTAAAAATAACTGATGTTGTTTTAGAATTATGACAAATTCCGTTGCTATGTTTCGCGAAGGATTCTTGTTAGTTCCTATGCCTGCTCTGAGTTTAAAAAAAAATATGAGAGTCATCATCACTTGTCATATTTATTGACGGAAAAGCAAGCAATTCGAGCAATTCTTCACAATTATAACATTCTAGATTTCTACCGGTAAATCTTTCATGATAGATGAAGTATCATGCCTCCTACGTCCTTGGTATATAGACATTCTGAGATTGTATATTTATGTTAAAGGTAACGACTTTCTTAACTTTCTTTAAGTTACCCTCCCATTGCTTTTTTAAGCATGTTTCTTACACCTTGGAGTGTAAATGAGGTGCTGCTCCACAAACAATGGGGCACTTAATATCACGTCCTGCGTGTCCTGTCGCTTGTTCATTACAGGAAATGATGGACAATACCCAAAGCGCCTAACTAGTAGCCCAATCCTGGGCTGACACAGTTTAGATTGCCATCAACATGCTAAGAAGAAGACTCCTTCTTTAATTTCGAGAGTTGAAAATTGAGCAATGCTATTTTTTTACGCGCTAGGATACGGAGTTAGACTTTTAATGCTCGGCTCATTACCCAGACTTCTAATAGGTACTATAGTATGTTATGTACTTTTTTTATTTTTACATTGTTTACTTACTTTACTACTTACTTACTTTACTTTACTTTTGATTATTATATATAATTTATTTTTATTTTTTATTATTAATTTGTGTCTGTAGTAAATCCTAATTTAACTTACGCCTTACTATTGTATCGAGTCGGTTCTTCTAACCAACCTAACAGACAGATTTGCTGGGGAATTTGTTCCGTCACTTCTTCTTTCCAGCTAAAACACTAGGAAGTGCCGCGGGTGGGCGTTTTGGGGAACTGTCTCTTGTAAATTAGTAAAGTAAAGTATATTTTGACGTTCGAAAAGTGCTGATTATCAGCCTAATTTGAATAAATGACTTTTGATTGATTTATACTAGTGCATTAAAAATAGCGTAATAATTCCGAAATTCACCCGACTTACAGTTTCGTTTTACACCAACCTCTCAGATTTAAAAACTTTACCCTATATAACTGTTGATTCTTTGTTTCAGGAACTATGGGAAATGAACCACTGCCTACTGGCAGCACTAGGGGTGTCTCACCCCGCACTCGAGGTCATACGGGCTGCCGCACGCGCTAAGGGACTCGCCTGCAAGCTCACTGGTGCCGGCGGGGGCGGGTAAGATTTACAACTTTATTATTATAAACAAGATAATTTTTTCATTGACCAACACCATTTTTGAAAAAAAAATGTAGGTACGTATAATGTGTGTATTAAATCATTTTCTCGAAAGAATTATCCGCTCTCCGTGAAACGTTAAAACTTTGTGATGTGATATTATCTCAATATTTTTGTATTGAGTGATACTAAAAGAAAAAAACGTATACAATGATTTTGGCCAAAGATTATTGTATCAGAATTTGGACGGTGACTAAAAAATCATCTTGTGTAACATAACATCACGCCTGTAACCCCCAAAGGCAGAGGTGTACCTAATAAATAGTACATTCACTTTTCGCCAGCTACGTTTAACTCTCATGTGTAAGGAGCGATCCTATTGCTATCAACCGGGCACAAATGCAGGCTCCGTGGCTGCTACGTAGAAATTTCTGATGAAAAAAAATTGCCCGACCCTTGAATCTAGGAATCTAGGACCTCACAGCAGTCAAAGTCGCACATGCGACCACTAGATAAACGAGGCAGTATAACATAATGTACAACATCTATAAAGGGTGTAAAAGTACCCTTAACGCAAACGAAGGGCACTTGTACTCCACTGCGATAATTTTTTTGTTTAAGACCATACCTGGGAACCCCCTAGTTACGGATATATTGGGGGTCAAAGTTCCAAATTTTGCACAGCTGTTTTTGTAAATACTAGTTTTTCAGGTTGTAACTTTACTTAAATTACCTCCATGACCCTTTTACTATTCAAAGCATCCACTAGCACAATGTTTTAAGAGTGCTCCATTGAGTTTTATCGTAAAATGAAATTTTTGACCAAAAAAAAAGTGTTTTTAGGGGTCAAAAATCACAATTTACGGAAAACCTCAATGTAGCAATATTAAGACATTGTGCTAGTGCCCTTCGTTTGCGTTAAGGTTACTTTTACCCCCTTTATATAAAAGAAAGTCGTGTGTACCAAGAAATAATTCTACGTGCCCCCCCCCCCTATTCCCCCCTATTCGTCCCCCCCCCCCCTTATTTCATGGTTATGAAATAAGGGGGCTTATGGCTGTATTAGGAGGTTACTCTTTCTAAACATGACCGGTGTTTAGATATCTAGAAATCCTTTATAATATGCGGAAAAAGTTGAATGAACTCGCGAAAGTTACTCAACCAGTTTCAAACAAAACTTGATTTTTTTTTACGAATATTAACTACTTAGTCAAGCAAGAATATAAAACTCCTTGGTTGATTTAAAAGTATTATGATATTTATGACTTTCTCAGGCTTTTCTATACTTCTATACCTTTTTCTATATTATAAGAAAATCAAAGTTTGTATGTAGAACCCCTACATGTAAACTTTTAACTAAATCCATTTCACTTAAATGTTTGAAAATAATATGATCCAATTATTTGCCGAAGTATCACAACGTTTTCAGGCGAAATGCAAGTATGTTTCAATCTTCGATCTCTACTTTCGAATTATTTTATAAAAACCGGCCAAGTGCGAGTCCTACTCGCACATGAAGGGTTCCGTACCATCGTAGTAGGGGAGTCGCTTTTTTTTTTTTTTTTTTAAATTATTAAAAATATTTTTATTATATGATGTAACTAAAAATTTATGCTTTTCGCAATTTTTCCTTTATCTGTGTTATAAGACGTTGCTTCGTACCAAATTTCAAGATTCTGAGTTCACGGGAAGTACCCTGTAGGTTTTGATTCCCTTGCGAGTGTCGAAAATTTGCGGCATAAACGGGAGTATCTTTTGATCGCGTTGACTTAGAAGTTTGATTTTTTCACAGCTCCAAGAGACCATAGACTTGAGTATTTGATATGAATTTCAGCTTGATACCTCCACGCGTTCCTGAGAAAAAAGGTCTTGACAGACAGACAGACAGACAGACGGACAACAAAGTGATCCTATAAGGGTTCCGTTTTTACCTTTTGAGGTACGGAACCCTAAAAACCATAAATAATTTCGAAAGTGTTTTATTGTTTCATTCCATACAAATTTAAAAGAATAATGGCACGTATTTGTTTTAAAAGGTGTACGATCTCATTATTATGTAACCTGGTTGTAAAGCCACCAGTTTGTAAATCTATTTATTTGGAAATCTATAGATAGCGAGGCAATGTTATACTGTAAATTATAGCGTAATGTGCCGTGTAAACTTGTATTTTAAACTATTCTTCCTTTTGTTACAGATACGCCATGGTATTAATCCCGCCGACGACACCTCGCTCCATAGTCGATTCGCTCTGCGGCCAACTCCTGGAAAACGGCTTCCGAGTGAAGGAGACACGCCTGGGAGGCTCTGGCGTCTCCATAGAGATGTGACACCGCGCGCCAGGCAAGCGCCCGCGCCTCGCATAGCCACGGTCATACCCCTTATGCTATATTATTTAAACAACAAGTGTTGCACGACAGTTGCGCAACAGTCGCGCGACCTTCTCAACGATTCTCGTGCGACACTTGCTTTGATTATGGCAGCGATAGTTTTAGTATTTAGTAAGACAGTTGCATAAACCAAGCTATTGCTTGTTATGACAACTGATGGACTGTCCGGGAAGGGAAACGGTTTGCGTCAAAACATGTACCTGGGTACGTTTAGAATGTTTGTTTGTAGTCATACAACTACAGTATTATCGGCAGGAGTTCGGGAAGAGGGTTATAGTGTTCCAATGTGTAATGATTGACTGTTGTATTCCTCACGAAATAATCTCTTTTGTAGATTCAAGGGAAAGAAAAACTCTTGAATCAATGAAATCGGCTATTGTGTTATAGCCTTTAAAGAATTAATATTTAATTCAACACTGCGAGTTTACAAACTCAAATGAGCGTGATTTGTATAAACTGGATGAGTGTACGATTGTGTATTTCCAGTTTATCATGGAAAGTACATAATGCGACAAATATTGTCATTTAAAGGTCTGTGTAAGTAAATTATCATGCAAGATATTTTCTACCTCTTAAACCTCGTTTAGGGTGTGTGTAACTTATTTTTTGTGGCGCCACAGTTGCTCAACTCTCTATGAAAACGTCTCTATGTATGTCTCTGTCCTTTTGCGTGAAAATGTGTCTTGATTAAATAAATGGAGTAACGACGAATATTTTTGCACGTCTAGGCAACTCTAGCACAACTGATTGGCCATGAAAAATATGTACACAAGCCCCCACCAACATCTTGCATTTGAACTTAACACAAGTTTCAAGAGCATTAACATGTCTTATTGACTCTAAAATATTGTTATGTTATATCTATCGACAGGTTGTATTTATGTAATATTTTAGGTACACAGTACAATAAAATTTTATTAAAATATACGTCAAAATTGTCACTACCAAGACTTGATCTAAATATTTTACCGTGTTCTCATTTTTTTTGTGTCTAATTTTATACTGAGAATAAAAAAGATGGGTTAAGGGCAGGAGAATGATACTGAGAATTACAAACTGAAAACTCCCGTTGTATGCATTATAATAAATCATAAATAAAGGATAATCAATTATTTATTTATTATAATAACAAAAAGGTAAACTGAGAGAAAAGTAAATTTGATATGTGAATTCGAAATGTGGTTTGATTCACACAAGTTACTTAAATAATAAAATTGTGTATCCATCGCATTTTTAATTCGTAACAATTTTGACTTTACTTCGAAACACTTCGGTTCCAATTATTATTAATTATGATTATTAATGATATTATTATATTTATTATAGAATAATTATTATTATGTAATTACTTATTAGTTTAATTCTCTATGGTACCCACCTTTTTTCTTCGCATAATTTATTATTACGGGTGTTTAATGTAAAATGTTTGTGGGCTCAAACTGCTATTTTTATTATTATTTCACGTGTTAGTTTAAAAATTTATACAAGAACTACGACATGTTTTCTTTTCAAAAAATCTTTTTTATATAATATATTATATTATAGCTAAAAATATTTTCGTTGAATTATTTTAAAGAATACAAATGGCTTTCTGAGCCCACACATTAAATCGTTTTACATGAGTGATCATTTCTGAATATTTGGTTATAAATGGTGTCCTTTTAATTTTGCTACATTAAAATTAACTGACGACAGAATACGTGTAAATAAAAATCGAATAATAATTTAATATCATGTCTGTCGTTATTCATAAGTGAATGTAGGAGAAAATCAAATGTGTCGCATGTATTTGAATCCCAGTATTGCGTGAAAAAAATATTCTGTTTTAATTATTTATTTAATTTTTATTTTTATTATCTTTTTTTTGGCAATGTCTGAAATTATTCTATTCACTGCAAGGTCTGCAAGTGCGAACGCGACAAAAGAGAATTGCGAAAAACAGTCTGATCTACTAATAGATGCACACATTGCAATATATAAAATATTTAAGTTATATAATATAGCTTCTATGTAATGTTAATATAAAAATATCTCAGTGTAAACATGTGTGTAAATCGGAAATTACTTAAAACTTGTATCAAACGCCTGTCTTCCATGAGACTGCTTGTTCGTTATAATTCCAGTGTAATTGTGATAAATCTTATATAACTGATCATTTGCCTCCTCTGAAGCTTATGTAATCAAACCTTTTTGGTGTTGCCATCTTTCAAGTCTCATTCCCACGTTTTAATTTGTTGTTCGTATTTTTTTGTAATTATTTTCTTAACAAAATTATTTGGCAACACTCGAGATAAGTCTTTGTCTCATAATAGGACATTCCTAAAATATCTAAAGATTTCAATCTTGGATATTAGCGTTTCATAATAGTTTTTATTTATTACATTAAGTAGGTATGTGTTTATATTGTTGCGCTCAATAATTTAGTGTTAATTGGTGCTGAATAAAATAATGAAAATGTATTTTAAAAAAGTTGAGTAAATAAAAAGTTTAGTAATTTTGGAAACATAATAAAAATGTTTGAATATTATACAATGTTTTATTTTTAACATGACGTGTCTACTACATATCAGATCATACTAGTCCTTCGGCCACACCGAAAATCAATCTTATAATAATATGCATAAAAATCCATTTTTTTATTTTTTCCAATATACTATTCTGTACCACTGCTGTGCAAAGGCCTCTCTAATTAGGTACTTTCAACTCTCCGAGAATTCTGCTGTCTCTGGCCAATCAGTTAGAAACAAGTTCAAATCATCACACCAGTGTTTATTCGGCTTGCCTCGGTGACGACGACCGTCTTCAGGTGACGATTCTGGCCCGTTAAGTGAAGAATGTGACCCGCCCAGTCACATTTTACCCTCTCGGTCGGTGACATTGGTGTTACAAATGCTACGCTCGCTATAGTCCATAGATTAGGATAGACAAAAAACACCTTGATGAGCTTACGCTTAAGAGAGATAGGAAGGTTGCCCTTCATAGACCAGTAGCTTCCAGGCATATTCGACGCGACTAAGTTTTTCCTTCAGACCAAGAAAAAATAATAGACGGCGGCGAACACCAACAGTGAAGCCACAAAAACCACGCTACTACAAGTAAACATACACACTTTTACTTGCAGTAGCGTGGTTTTTGGGCTTCACTTTTGGTGTTCGCGGCGCGCCGTCTATCTTTTTCTCTTGGTCTGAAGTTTTTCCTTATTCAGGGTAAAAACGAACGGAATTCATACACATCTTGAGTATGATTAAAATAAAAAAGCAAGGTATGTACTTAAAAGTGCATTTATTCATAATAAATTAACACATCTTTACAACTACAGTTGCATGTCAACAAAGTGAGTTGTAAAACGTTACTATAAAGCCAGTGTTGCCAACTCATCGATAATACTGCTAGACGAAATTTAACCTTTTCGTCATATAAATAGGAGCCTGAATTCAAAATGAAATTGTATAAGTACAGTTAGATCACAGTTTTAATCTCAAAAGATTTTGCAAACAAATTATGAGATGGAAGACAAAAGATAATTTTCACATCATCTGCTCATAAATGTCAAATTATATGGCATCGTCTGGACGCTCGTTCCATTAAGGTGAAACCTTCAGGGTAGCCCGCGAAATTAGATTTATAATAAAATAGGATTCGCGACCGTAACAAATGTGACTTGACTGAGTAATAAATTATTAAAATCACCTCTCGGTTCATATTACTTCCTTGATTGCCTTTTTAATCAAATAGTCACACTATGGAAATAAATCAACTCAAGAGAATTGTATATTCATGATTTTAAGCATTATATTATCTCTATGAATACATACGCATTACGCGCGCGAATCATATTTTAATCAACATAAAACCTGACACTGACCGGAAAATTACAAAAAAAAACTACAGAAGGTTTCACCTTAAAGACCTTATCCATCGCATTCCATCAGGCTTGATCAAGGTCAAGAGCAGGGCCATTATGCAATAAAAAAAAGTAAAGCAAGCCATTATTGCGCTAGGCTCTATATAATAACCCTCCTTTTGGGCTTCGCCGCAGTCGGGTAAAAATATAAGAACACTTATTTTGCGGAATAGAGTGGAATGAATTGTCAAAAAAATATGTTGAAATGGTACTTACAGAAATAATATTCGAACAAAAAGCAACAAAAAAATCATTTGACTTATACACCCTGCATTTCCTAAATTCTAATAGCGTTTACCTATAAATGTACCTATGATATACAATCGACTGGCCATCTAAACGTGTTACTAGACAAGAAACTTAACACTGCAACTTCTTCTACGTACAATTCTATTTCATTTGGACTTGGACTATCAATGAGCATCATGAAAATCATCAGATCACGGTTTTTTTTTAAAGAACATGCGATAGTAGCTCCCTCTGTACTCTATGTAGAACAGTAAATATGCAGAAAATACAAAATTAGACCAGTTTTTGCTGAAACAATTACAAATTAGTGGATTTTTAAGGCTTTGGCGAATATTATTGCGATAATTTTGAACAGACGCCAAAATACCAATCTACTACAATCTGGCAAATGTATTTAATAGATTTTAAACTTTAAAAAATTGAGTGCTTTGGGTAGCTTGATATGCTGTCGTCTCCTCCCTGAATATTCACCAAAGCTTCAAAAGTGATATAGAAAGCGAAGTAACAGAGTTTTATCGCTTAATCTAACATTAAACTACCAATTGTCTAGCTAACTCTGAAATTGAACATACTCGTACAAGCGAAAGCACCATTTAATATCATATCTCCTTCGCGTCCCATCTAACGTCTAATGTGAAACAATTTATGAGCTATCACACTAAGGGCTTGTTTTATCGCCTCTAGATAGATAGATAGAAAACATCACGCCTGTAATCCCTGAAAAGTAAGGCAGAGCTGTGCGTATAGTACAGTCTGTGCCCAGCAATACCTGACCCCTCCTCTCACACCACTTCTTCATTGTACAAGGTGACATGTAATGCTGGACACAATCGGTATGCTCATATTTCGCGAGTAATATTCAAGTCTCATGTACAAGAGGGCGAGCCTCTTACCATAAAGCGGCAACAGTCCAGTATCTGTCTGATGTGTTAGTAAATATTTAACCAGAAGGAATGAAACAAGCCTTTTAACAGTATTATCTTCGAACGCTCTAGTTTTGGATGAGGGGGTGAACAGGACTTTAATATTGTACCTACTAAACTTATGTAACATTTTATTCAATATTTACAGAGATTTCTTATCATGCGGGAGACTGTGTTTCCACAAGAGATGCGTGAGCATGCGTAGCGGGGGATAAGTGAAAGTAACCAATGGTGTCGCTTCTTTTACACAGCTTAAGCTAGCAATGTTATTGGTTAGTTTTACGCATATTTTTTGCCGCACAGCCTCGTGTCAGCCTCTAGTAGAAACACGCCTTAGGGTGGAGTCACATGTGAGTGAAACATATTGGCTACGTAGTAGATAGTAGGTACCAACTTAAAGGAACAAGAGGTTAACTTATACTGTAAAAGGTAAATCATGTACCTCAACTGCCTCAACACACGTGTCTTCACCCTGTTACGAGTTTATATAATTTTCGTATTCATAATTATTTTAGAATCAAAGTATATGTTCATATTAGTAGACATTTATAATTCATATTATTAATCTGAAATTCGGTTTATCTATTGTTTACAGATTTTTTTATATATTTATTTGCGCAATTTATTAAATTAACAATCAACCGTGTTACAAAATACGTACAGGATTAATACTTAAAATTAATATTTCGATTTCATAATTTTCGCTTTATTTCATTTGAGAAAATAAAAACAATTATTATACTTACTCCAAAACTAAAAATATTATAAATTCTCAAACAGTTAATACTGAGTTGCCAAAGTCAAGCAAAATAATGTCTGGTTAAAATGTAAATAAAAAAATTTGGTAAAGTGTATAAATAATTCGATTTATGGTCCATATTTTTAGTTATCGAGGAGCTCGTGGCTTTATAAGAACTGCCACTCGGGTCGATCTTTAGGTTAAGCTGCGCTTGCCTAGGTCGATCTGTGGATGGGTGACCGCCCATTACATATCGAGTTTCCTCCGTGCCTCGGAAAGCACGTTAAGCTGTTGGTCCCGGGTGCCATATATAGATCTTTGGCAGTCGTTACAGGTAGTCAGTGACCTGAAAGTCTGACATCCAGTCTTACCAAAGGGTATCGTATTACCTAGTATTAACTGGGTTGTGGAGGTCAGATAGGCAGTCGCTCTATGTAAAATACTGGTATTCAGCTGCATCCGGTTACACTGGAAGCCGACCCCAATATAGTTGGGAAAAGGCTAGGCAGATGATGATTTTTAGTTATCGCACTAAATGACTATTCCTCTACGTTATGTACCTACACATTTTAAGAAATGGGGCCCAAGGCGCAAGCGGCACTACTTTTACGCCCTTTTCCACACAGAATTTTCAACTTTCAGCGCCTAGCCGAGTGTTGAAATTATAAATTATGAATCCCAAAAAGATATTTTAATTTTTAAAAAGATGGAGTTTATAAAAAAAATGTAGGGCCGCCATTGCTACCTTTAGAAAAAAAAAAAATGGCTTCAAACCTCTTTGGCAAAACCTACTCATCTCTACACATCTCACATCATAAACTACCTCTAGAGGTACTTAATATAATACTGTACCTAACCAGCCTAGGTATAAATAAATTGATCTTATTATTTTTACTTACTATCCTGCAAATCGCGATAATGATTAAAAATAAATTATTAAATAAACCATAATCACATTTCATAATTGGTAGACTTCTCATAATTATATTGCCTGAACGATTTTAGCTAACGATTTTAATACATAATTACCTACCTAACCTACGAAGGCGATTCATTCATAATATCATTAAATGTGTCGAATCCACAATTTATTTTAATACAGCCATCATAACATGACGATTATTGATTAAGTTAATTAAAAACATGGGTAGACATCAGCTAACAAATTTTAATAATTGTGGGGATTCTACAACTTAAATTACTTAGTGTACTTTTAGCAAAATTATTTTTTTTTACTTACGGTACAACCGAAAAATAACACAACCAAAAATATCTTAAAAAATCTTCTAGAAATAAACTTGATGTTCATCATTAGTCAAATCCTAACTATACTCATTATTCGTTAAAGTATGTGCTGTATTGCTCTTCCCCTCACACATTCTTTCTGCCTCTCGCTCACACACATTATCTGAGAGGGAAAGGCGAATAGTAAAGCTGCCATTTTACTATAAATCAAAAGTTTTGTAATTTAATAGAAATAATAAAGCTGTCATTTTTTTTATAGCAATTACCAGAAGTTATATCTACACTAAATGAAAAAGTCTATTCGTACATATTAAATAGTGTCTTTACAGTCGAATCACACCCTCATAATTAATTTCATAAAATTCTATCACAGATGTTAAACTAACTCTCCGAATATATTAATTATTAATTTAGTTTACATACTACTCGGTAATAATGTCCTAACTGGCAGAGTATTATTTGTAGCTGGCAGGTAGGGGTTGAATCTAAATATAAAGAAACTAATCGCATCAATTACATAGAATTCCTACGAGAAAATTCTTACACAACAATTTAGAGTACACTTATATATAAATCATCACTTATTCTTGATTAATTAACATTAAAAATGGAATTTGTTTGGTATTCCATTCACTTTGTTCAGCTATACAAAATACCTTTGTTTGATAGATTATAATTAAAACTATGGAATAGTTCGTTCCGATTCCGATACATTCACAAACAAATCACTGCTTTTAAACGTCAAATCCCATCTGTCAATTCCATAAACAAAAGTATTGTTTTTCTGTGCCCCGACAGTTATGTTTATTCAGCGTCCTGTACCTTTGGTCAAGCATGTAGCCAGCTTAAGGCCCATCCTCAGAAGGCCCATCATAAGCTCTTGAGTGCATCCCAGATGAACATTATCCTATGGTACAGCGCCAATTGTATTATGTTCTACAATTGGTAGCCGGTTCTCAATTGGTGGTTGTTCTCGCTGTCAGGCTGGTGGATGAGGGGCGGGGCGAGAGGGTCTTCACTTGAGGTAATTGTCGTTGAGGGTGGGACACCTGGAAAACGGAATTTGTTAAAAAATACGACCGGAGCACTTCCATCTGAACTGAACTGAACAGTAAAGTTCGTGGGCAACTCAGTTTGCTTGGTGTCAGCATTTGATATACTAACCTTCATTTTCATCTTCCTCTGCGAGCCACTTCTGTATGTCAGTCTGGTACATTCTTCTCTGTAGAACCTCCTTCGTACGCGGACGAGATCCGATGAATGTTACCTCCACCTGCAAAGATTGTCCGTGATAGTTTTATATTTCGAATTAAGAATTATTTGATGAAAATGGGCCATTTGCACCCTACTTAGGTCTTTCACCCCAGTTAAAGTTCAAAATATCGAGAGTCACTTTAACTATGTAAATGTCAATTGAAACAGAATTTCGCTAAATTAAAAAAAGTTTAAGTGGTTTTAAAGCCAAGGTTGAAGAAAATAACTGAGATAAGTTTTATGTTTGTTGGTAGTGAGGACGTTTCCATCCTGTAGAAATGTTTCCAATAACTCCATGTCGAATGGTCTATAACTACCATTCGGAGTCATGCATACTTGCATCTTTTAACATCAAACATGGGCAGCTCGTTGCCAAACAGCGGCGGGTCAGTCCACGCTGTCAACCAGCTGATCGTGCACCCGCAATATGTTCATTCGGGCATGTTTGATGTTAAAATTTTACAGTAATTAAATACTTATTCCTCATCAGTATCAATATATCTGTCTTACCCCAGGTGGCAGATTTGGCCTCAGCTCATCAGCCAGGTCTCCATTGGCACCCAACCGTTGTGCCTCTTCCCAACTTGTGTGGACTTCTTCGTGAAGGAGTTTCTCCTCTGAGGATTTAAATACAAAAGTATTATTTTTAGTGACAGATGGGTCGAATTCTGCCAGGCATTTATTGAATACGAGAGCATGATCTACTCCACATCTCCACATCATCATAATCCTGCTCTCGTCCTTACTTATTTGAGGCCGGCGCAATGCTTTCTCTCTATCACTTCCCCATGTCAGCTGTCTTGCTATCATTCATTCAGTTTCTTTCATATAATTCCTCACATAATACTAAGCCACTCAAGGTCTACATAATGTTCGGAACTTCGCATAGCCTTTAAGGGAGGTCTTAGCCACGTACATAAAAATAAGAGAAAGACCGGGTATCCTCCAAAGCTGCTCGTATAGTACAACTCACCATCTCTCTTGGTGGTGCTGCGTTTGTACTGTATCCTGAACCTGAAGGCCTCCAGCACACTCGCCACCACGATCGTCAGTACCACCATTGTGAATAGATAGAAGACCTGGAAAATAAACCAGTTAAATTACGTCTTCACAGAGTCGTTTTGACAATACATGCAGTTGGAGCATCGATTTATTACAGGAATGCTATTCATTTGACGATCTATTGAAAGATTTTTTAGCTTGATGCTACAAAGGCTATGAGTTTTGCTATTGCACCAGAATGCCTGCGTGTCATTGATCCTGAGTCGCCTTTTTTGTCGATCAAGCGTTAGTTTCAGGGCCAACATAATAGTTACTAACAACTGGATTTCACTTCCCTTCCTCCAAATTCATAACGTCTTACCATAAAATAAATCCTGCTGAACTGGCCCGCGACGGTGGCATACGCGTTCATGAGTATGAACCAGTTGTTAACGACGGTCAGCTCGAAGAGAGTCACGCCACTGGTGACGATATTCTCGAAGTTATTCAGGTAGTAGTAACCAAGGGCCGTCGAGCTGTTCAGGGAGTATTTGTAAAAGTCTTCTACGGTTGTGTTCCTGGAATGTAGCAAAAAATATGTATAATAAAATATGTATAATAAAATATGCATAATTAGATAGTCCTAAATGTAAATGTTATTCCTAAATTTACATGAACCTAATAAGTATCACAGATCAAAATATGATATACTAGCTGTTGCCAGCGGCTTCACCCGCTACAACTCGAAAATTATCCCACGGATCATAAAATTGGGATAAAAACTATCCTATATGTTAATCCAGGGTATAACCTATCTACATACCAAATTTCAACCAAATGGGTCCAGCCGTTTATGCGTGAAAGAGTAACAAACATCCACACATCCATTCTCACAAACTTTCACATTTATAATATTAGTAGGATTTATTTTTTAACTTGTCCTCGGCCACGGACTGTATGATCCTGATGCTAACAGGAACCCTGAAAAAGCTCACGATTCACTTAGCCTGATGTGCAATTAAAACGCACATAAGCTCGAAATTATCTCAATCTCATTTCACACCTGGGCGTGGTTAAAATCTTAAAAACTTACTGCGTCTTTAAATATTTCCTTTTTCAGGCCGTATGTTAATATTTCATACCGACAGTTTCTAAACCTTTCAAGTGTCTGTTCAAAATGTATACTCACACACAGCAGTTCTTCAGATCATAGCCAGCGAACAGCTCCATGCCGACGATGGCAAAGAAGTAGTACATAACCAGCATCACGCAACCGGCTGAAGACATGAGGGGCGACAGCAGGACCAGAGTACCGAATACGTCGCGGTAACGCTTTTTCAACTTGTAGAGACGCATCAATCTGGAAGATAAAATGGTTGAGGTTTGGAGAGAAATATGGAGTAAGATCTTTTTTTTAAGTACACAAGAAGTTTTGAATCTGCTGAATTACTTGGTCCTTATAATCAGAAATTCCGCTCAGAATGGACTCCCAAAGTATGTTTTGATAGAAGATTGAGGATACTGCAGAAGGAAGACCGCATGGCTTAGAAGCATCGTATATGGCCACGATCCTCAGCATTGAGGGAACGACGATAGGGACAGAATGGAGACCTCAATGTGCCTCAATGTACCGGTATTGGGCTCGTATTCATCTACTATCATTTTTAGTAACATCATATTGAAAACTTGTGCAGTAACAAGTATTATATCTTCATTTCAGCTGAAATTCACGATTGAAATGAGCGCTGATTCAAAACAGCAACAACATGACTATTTGACATAAACCACTTACTTAGCTAGGAACAAATCACAAATGATGAAGCCGGCACATACCTCAGTGGTCTAAATATAACAACGATGAAGAGTTTGGGCGCGATGCTGAGCAGCACAGCCCCCATAAGAGCCAGCAGCGTCACGCTCAGGTCGAACACATTCCAGCCGCTTTCCAGGTACACTTGCAGACCTGATGCCATCATGCGGAGAGCTGCTTCTAGTAGGAACACTGAGGAAAGACATTGTTTCAAGGCTTTTTGTAAACGTGGAAGAAATTGATCAATGGTGCAGTCGTATGACAAATGTAGAAAAAATGCTCTTAAATATTATCATTACCACCAGCCTGTGTTGGTGCTGCAGGGCAAAGGCTTCGCTTTCCTTTTTCTACATATTTCGATCTTATAACTTGAGCCAATATGGACCAATATCAATTGTATGGGTAAATTTTGCACTTGGGTCTTGAGCGTCTAGCAACATCGATTTAAAAGTCTCCTTACTTTTTTTTTTATTTGAAATGGGTAAGCCCATTTTCATGATCTCAATCTTGCTCTAAGGGCAGAGATGAGCGCCTGCATCAATGGCGCGCGGAGGCGCTGCGCCGGGGGGTCACACCGCTGCCGCGGCAAATTGCTGCGCGGCGGACAGACCTCCGGTGCGATCTCATGGCGGCATGGAGACAGCGACTGTCGCAACCCCGTGCAGGGCACGCCACGATAGTGGCGGTAAGTCCCCTCTTTGAGGAGTGGCTTGAGAGGCGCCACGGCGCCCTCACCTTCCGTCTGACGCAGGTCCTCACCGGACACGGTTGTTTCGGGAGGTACCTGCACCGAATCAGGCGGGAGGAAACGCCCGGATGCCACCATTGTGAGGATCGGCCGGAGGACACGCTGGAGCACACAGTGGAGGTGTGCCCCGCTTGGGCGGAGCCCCGCCGTGTTCTCGTAGCGGCGTACGGCGGCGGCGACCTCTCGCGCCCGGCCCTGGTGCAAGCCATGGTCCGGGGCGAGGAGGAATGGGACGCCGTCGCCTCCTTCTGCGAAGCAGTGATGCTGGCGAAGGAGGTGGCGGAACGCGAGAGGGAGAGAACCTCTCGTCCCAGCCGCCGCGGGAGGCGCTCCGGGCGTCGGGGGTCCCGCGATGACCTCCGGCCACCGTAGACGCGGGCCTGTGGACGGTGAGTGATGGGCTAACTCGCCGTCCGTCCGTCTCACGACGAAAACAGGCCGTGTCGACGGCGCGTTCGTGTTCCACGCGCGCCTCAAAGAGATGTCAGCAACATGGGAGGGGCCCGAAAGGGCCGACGCCTGTCGGGGCCGCGGGTAGTCCAACGGTTATCGCAGCCTCGACATAGAGGGCGAAGAAGGAACATGGGTGGTTTTTAGTCAGTAGAAGTCTGACACTCCCTTTCGCTCTGCCCAAGAGCGGGAGGGGTTATTCGATGATTTTACACCCACCAAAAAAAAAAAAAAAGGGCAGAGATGAGTCGACAATTGAACGAGCTAACCCAGAAGAAGCCTATTTACTCGCGACTTAAATAAATAAGTTTAGGGTTATATGAACTTGGGAAAACCGACGCAGGCAGGGAGTTCCACTCCTTGGTTGAAAGGAGAAAGGAGATGGTGGAATCTGCCTGTGGAGCTCCTGCGGACATTCTCCGAAGTACAGTCTGTAGAAGACCAACAGATTTGAACCTTGCGGCGGTGGGCCAGGCAATGTAGCTTGGCAACCAGCTTATCGTCACCAATTAGCCTCCTGGCTACCTACGCTCTACAGAGTCAAGCGTGGCAATTTGGTATTTGGTTGAGCTTATGGGCTGAGCCATCCCAAAGGTGACAGCAATACTCCATGCCAGACCGAACTTGAGCCTTATATAATATTGAAAGATGTCCAGGTTTGAACTTATCGTCACAGCGACTGGTAATTGCTAGCAAATAGACTTCCACGACCTTTATTAAGTCATGGATCCACCTATACCACTTACATGTAAGGAACAGCCAAGTATCCCAAGATGCGCAGAGAAGTCGGGCACTGTCCTGCAGGTCGCCGGCCGCTTCACACACGCGGAGTACCATCGCGACTCCATTACCAATTATAAGAGCATCTGAAATATGAAAAGTGCTTGGTAAGTGTTTGGTTTCTTCAATCTGCTTCTCTTCAACGGTCAACGTAACGGCTCAGATTGCCACTTTTGCTCTAATTATTGATTGCCTTATTCTCGACACAGTTTTACCCGCCGAATACCATTGTAGAGGGTTCTATAACTTACAGATAAGATATTCGAAATAAGGCCACCGCACAGCCGCTGCAGCAGCCCGGCCAATTGGCTCCAGAGGTGACTGCGAGTACCACGGAGCCCTGGACTGTTGGCCAGCCCACCGTAACGCAAACACTTCGTACAAGTTCGCGAACTCGCTTCGGGTCAGTCCGCCGGATGATGACTGGTTTAGCTGCTTGAACATCAGGTATACATCAAGGCCACCTGTGGAAGAAGAAGACATATTTCATCAATTAAACGCGTGTGACTAAAAGAGTGATGAATATTGACGGATGGCGAGTTGGCGAGGTAGAGGCAGGCTAAAAAAAGAATGATTTGGGTTAGGAATGATATGGGCCATGGACAGGACGTTGGACCATCCGCATAATAGTTACAGTGGTAAAAATTATTCAAAACTCACTATAATGTGGTGCGTAATGTCTCATGAGACCAGCAAAGTGCCTCAGTCTGACAGCATGTGGAGCTCGCCTTGACACTAGCAGACGGAAGGCGTGCCGGGCAGCGCGACGTCTGTGCAGCAGGAGCGCGCGACATTTCTCTCGCTCGATGCGAGTAAACGTCTCATATACAACGGCTAACATCTGGAACAGGTGATTTTTGTTATATTATTAATATTATTATTATTATTTTTTTTTTTATTCTTCTTCCCAACTAAAACACTAGGAAGTGCCGAAGCGTGGGCGTTTTGGGGGTCTGTCTCTTGCAGAATTTACGTTCGAAAAGTACTGATTATCAGCCTTATTTGAATAAATGAATTTTGATTTTGTGTCATCCATCATACTGCTTGAAATTCTTATCTTGATTTAATATTCATATTTTTTTTTCAAGTTATCAACTAATAAATGGGTAACTAAAAAAAATATGTTGGTCCATCGAGCCGGATGAATAAGAAGTTGCGAAGTTAGACTTACCAAATTCATAAGCACGTAGAGTACTGTAATGATGTACAGTATGAAGAACACAGCATACCATTTAGACTTGGCGTAAGAAGGCATCATCACATCGGGGAAACTGAAAGCGAACATTTGAAACGTTTAGAGTTTGTAGATTTATTTTTACATGTGAACTCTGTTTTAAACGTTATAAAAATCTTCTCTCCTCTCCGAGCCGGTCGTTGTGAACGTTCCCCTAGTAGGTAGTCGTAGTTTAAACAAGCTAGGTAAGTACCGTTTATAGATCTTGGCATTAGTGTCCAAATATTTAGGCTGATAAGTTTCCTGCCGAGGCTGCGAAACTGTTCGAAAGAAATACAGCACTTTTGGAATACAAAAGGCTGACAAGGAACATAGGTGGGTTTTAGTCAGTAGAAATCTGACACTCACTTCTGCTCTGCCCGAATGGGTCATTTGATAATTTCCCAACCACTAAACAAAACAAGAGGTATACTTATCATTATCGTGATCTCAAGTTCTAGTCCGCAGCTATCCTCATTCCATTAAGGAGGTACTTAAAAGCATAGGACTTACTTTGCGGTAGTTAGCAAGACGAACATGCTGACGAAGGAGTCGCTAATGGTCTGGAAGTGTCCGTTGTCAACATGCTCTGAAAACAGGTAATATCCCAGCAGCGAGTATGTGGCCACGAAGAACATCAGTAATCCTGGAATATGAAAGAACCATTTTAGACTAGAATCATTTTTTATCTATATTTTCACATGTGGTTAGGAGGAGCTAAGGATACAGAGATTGCCTCGTTAGTCTAGTGGGAGTAACTGCTGAGCATGAGGTCCCGGCTTCGATTCTCAGATCGGGTATTGTAGTAAAGTGTTATTGCGTTTTCCCATCAGAAATTTCTCAGCAGTAGCTTCAGAGCCTTGATTTGTGTTTGGTTGATGTCAATAGGCTTGGTCCCCTTTTTTTTGGGGGAGGGTGAAAAATCAGCAAATGACTCCTTCTGCTCAGGGAGTGTCACACTTTTACTGACTAAAAACCACGCATGTTCCTTCTTAACCTTTTGTGTCGAGGCCGGTCCCTTACATGGAAATTCAAAACATAACTGGCGAAATGGGGATGTACTTTAGGTACACCTCTTCATAAGTCTTTGGAGATTACAGACGAGATGTTATGTTTAACAAATTATTGATAAAAAATACCTCCCTACCTAACATATCAATTATAGGTGGCAGCGACTGCAGGATCTGTCTGATAAACCTTCTGACGCCTCCACAATGCCTGGTGTCCACTAAGAATATGGGTCGCAGTGCCCTGGTGACGCGGAAGTGAGACGACTGCCGGCACAGCACTACCACTGCTTCCAACACCATTATCAGCAATGTTATACCCTGGAGTTAATTGGAACACGAATAATGTGACATAAGCCGATAAAAATTGAAAAGAGGTTTTGAAGAAATGTTAACAGATTACCATTTGATTACCGGTTTTATTAGACCGTTTACTATTTCGGATGTAACCGATTTTTTAGTTTTAAAATTTAGGGTAAAGTCAAACTGTTTACTTACATCAATTAGCTTTATTTGCTTTTAAAGTAAAAAAAAAGAAACTAGACTTAATTTTAGATGGTATTTGGTTACAGAGCGCCCAGACTGTAAATATTAGCTAGGCCCTTCGAAAGTAACTTTCCATTTCACAATTTTATCGAAAGCTCAATAACTTAATAAGTGTAGTAGTAATACTGAATTAGCTTAACATGGCGGTAAATAGTATTTGCACCGACAGCTCAATTAATTAAACAAGATAGAGGTGAAAACGAAACATCTGTTCCAATAAACTGTCAGCAAAGGTACCTTTATCATCGTCCTCTTGTGTTTGAGTATGGTGCCCCATCCGATCCACTTGAGCTTCAAGTGCAGTTCCACGCCAATTATTGTCAGTGCCAGCAACTCTATCGTGCCGTGAGCCCAAACTGGTAACTGGAATGAGGACATTAGGTAGGTAATAGGAGGGTATTAGGATTTCAACAAGAATTGCTTGCATTGTAATGTCCAATGTATGCTGAGCGATGCTTTATGCAGCATTTGCGTGGCTGTGACACAGTTAAATTATTTCCTCTTATTAATATTTTTTATTTATGTTAGTTCTATGTTAGTCGAGCTTACAAAAAGGGTTAGCTTTGTAGAGCGTCGTCTCCATCACTCATACTTGTGTCATAGTCCAATGTCATATTAATGTAATGTCATATTGTCGCTATGGGCTGTATCTTACGATAGGAATAGATCCTGGAAATCCACCCAAATGTGATAGTTGTTGGCAGCTGATTATATTGGTTGAGATTTTTTTAAGCTTAGTGGTCTGTGCCACTACCTTAAATATGACCAAATAGATGTGTTACTCTCTACATAGAAGAATCAATAATATGTTTACCTCAAACGTAGGCACAGCGGGGTCTTCAGTAAAAGCTAAAAGAATGAGCACTAGGGAAGCCAGCAGGTCCAGTCCATGGTACCAGGGATTGTGGACTCTCAGGTAAGCTGGCAACTTTTCGGGACTCGACGGGTGCGAGTCGAACTTCTCATTGTTTAAACCTTCCTAGAAAGAGAAGAACATGGTGTAACTATCTTGCATATCGCGCTGCATATGGTGGGTGGCTTACAGTTACGACGTTATACATTGGATGAAATAGGAAAATCGAAAAATGTTTGTGATGTTTAAATCAGAAACAACATTGAACTGCAAATACTGCTTATGATTGTTTTGTTTTATTGTTGTAAGATTTCTCTGAAGGCCTTAACATAATAATAGGGGCGCTATCGCAATTTGCCGCAGAAAATTCTAAACATAGTTAAATCAAGGTAGCTACATAATACTACGTATTGTTCTCACACTACCACCACCACATGACCACACCCATAATATACCTACCTGTAGGTTTGTAAGAGTAAAGTCATGTAAGAATGATATGAAGCACCAATTTTACTCAGGCTCAGCTGTTCGAACCTCGGTCAGCAACCTTGTTTTGCAAAACGAGTTTCGCACAAAAATACATCTTAGAAAGTAGGTTATTACCATTTCAAACAATAGTGGGAAATAAGACCATTATTTGCTTGTCCTTATATCAGTACGCAGTTGGTACAAACTGGCTGCCACAAACTGCGTGGCTGAAGGTACTTCGTCTACTTCCAAATTAATGACTCTTCATTAGCTTGTCAATTTGTCTGCCGCGTCGGTTGTATTTATGAGTTTCGAGTGTTTTGCCCCGAAATCGTTTAGAATGTCTAAACTCTAAACTGATATGTTCAACTTTCGAAACCTTATAAGGAAGGACTTGTCTGTACCTTCAGCTTAAACTATGTAAAAGTACTTAGGCTATTGTTAACTGAAGTTATTCGAGAAATCTTTTCAAAATAAAATTACTGTGTTATACAATAAAAGTTTTTGATTTCTCAAAAAATCTGGCATTACAATTACCTACATCATTACTATAGCACACTGTATTCCGGCAAACTACGAAATATTACAAGGCTTAATTAGGTACAACATTCACTGAAAACAACGGATCGTAAAGTATTTACTATTTCAGGTTTCTGTTATAATTAATAAATACCTGTAATAATAAATTATTATTAACGGTTAGTTTAAATGAGGCCACATTTTAACTAACCGCTCGTAATGAATCCAAACAGTATTACAGCATGAATTGACTCGACCCAAATGTGCAGGAAATCTGTCTTAAGATCTAAAGAGGAAATTGGTTCAGTTTGATGGCCACATCCTGAAATATTAGAAAAGTAGATATTTACCTCTAAATATATAGCAGCCTCGTGGTAATTCATCTCCCAATGCTCATCTTCTGACATGTTGAGGCCGGTGTGCAGTGAGGACCGGCTACCCATGTCCAGGGTGCCGGAGTCACCAGCGCCATCTGTCCCCGTCCGGGTATCTGCACGACACATTATAAGATGCCGTTAGAAAATTTGGTCCTTCGAGCCGGATAGCCGGATTTGGCCACACGGACAAAAAAGAATTCAGTCTTTATCTAAAAAGGTTTTATGCTATGTCACAACACAACCAAGGTCGGTGACCGCTGAGTCACACACTTTGGACATAAATGGTTAGAACTAAAGAATATTCCGATTTTCTGAGAAATGTTTACGCAGAAACACGGTCCGTAGCTTACTACAACATGAAATAATACAGTGCAAACTTGAAGCTGACTTCACTGGTGGTTACATGAAACTCCGTGTGAACGGAAGAGGTGGGAGGAGAACTGGTTTCGATCGGATTAAAAATTCAGACGTTCAGACTCGGCTCAACAGCTTAGAGGGAACTTTCGAAAATATGTGATTAAACTTTGTTCGTTGCACTAAGGTATTCATAAGTTGATGGATGACCCACTTAGGTAGATCTTTTAGAAATTCAAGCTACGTAATAATTTACGAACACAATGGTAAAGTTTTATTTATTTTTGTATCCTATCACAATGTTGTCTATTTTAGTTAGTTTATCCAATGAAAAGGTTAAACCGACCAAAGGTTAAACCCAAAATGTAATCCAAAGTTCGAGAAACCTTTTGGCATAATGTCCACCCACCACATTGTTGTAATCACGTTTAAGTATAATTTCGTTATGTTTAAAATCAATATTATTCGCCCTGTCCAACTGGAATCCGCTTAAGGAGAGGTTTAATTTCAAAGTGACAGAAACAATAAAAAACTATCTGTCGTGCACTGCTCTACACTCTACGTCTATTTTTACTCAAAAACTGCAAAACTAGAAATAAGCTAGATTTTAGCAGCCATTTCATGAATCGTACCTTTCTCGATTAGTTCATTCATGAGTTATCTCGTAAGACAGATTGCTATAAGTAAAAGAGTAATTCACTAAGCAAAAACAAAAGAAATTTCTTTCACGCACTGCGATGTCTTTCTAATTAATAAAATCATATCTTTCTCAATTTGTATTAGCCATAAGTACTGTCTCGTAAGACAAGGACATAATAATATAAGAAAAGGATTTAACTTCATAAAACCGTAAAAACCAAACAACTTTATTCCACGCACTATAATGTCTTTTAAACGAATAAAATCGTACCTTTCTCGTGTTGTTTATCCATGTGTGAGGACACGCGGCAGTCAGCTGGTATGGAAACGGAATGCATCGCTCTACTGAACCTACTAACCGACTTACGGCTGCCAGTCAGGGCTGTCGCGAAGCTACAGTTGCAGCGGTACGGCTACGTTTGTCACGGCGACACATAAACCTAAACTTTTCCAGTTTAACTTGGTTCCGGTTTGCATAGATTTCGCGTACAATGACAGATCCCCATAAACTAGTTTTGTACAGCATGATTGGACGTTGCTAGTGTGGTTAAACTGAATACCGAAAAGCGAATCTTTACTGGTGTGATGGGTATTGATCCATTTAATAACTTGTATTTAATAAAGTACGCTAGGGTCATTCATATTATAAAAAAAAATTGTGTCGAGTTTTTTTTACCAGTAGAGTTTTTCTGAAGGGTTTTTTACACACTCATATTACCTATTATGATACCCATTAGCAAAGTTCACCTACCTACATAATACGGGATATTCAAACGTCATGTTTAGTACAAAACGGACAAGTGGTGCTATTCAAGTTATTATGTCTGTAAGTACATATTTTCCTTTTATAATCTATACTAATATTATCTATACTAATATTATAAAGCTGAAGAGTTTGTTTGTTTGAACGCTAAGATCTCAGGATCTACTGGGTGGAATTAAAAAAATATTTTTGTGTTGGATAGTCCATTTATCGAGGAAGGCTTTAGGCTATATAACATCACGCTAGAACCAATAGGAGTGGAGCATAAATGAAAAATGTTGCACAAACGGGAAACGATATTCCTTATAGAGAGCTTCCGTTGCGTTCGCTGTGAAAATGGTTTAAGTTATGCAAATATGATGTATAAAAGAAATGTTTCTCTTCAAAAGTTCTACAAAAAAGTTCGCGACAGCATATATCTATCTATTAAGATTAACTCACTGTAACCATTTTTTACCATTGAAATGTTAGGTTCAATAGAGTTATTTTTTGCGAAGCTTATTTAACCCATAAGGTATTAATCTATATCTAAATAAATGGGTTTGTTAGAACGGAAATTTAATATAAAAGTGCTTTTGTACTCTATATAGTTTAAACAAATATCTTAGAAGATATCGCAATGTTAAAATGTCCGCTCGACAAAATAATTACGGTCCGCTGCGCCGGCCCTTGCGTCCCAATGTAGATACGTGGAGATTCTGGCCTCCGGGAAATTCGAATTCAAAATATTTATTGCACCATAATATAACGGTGATATTGTATATTGTTTTGTGAGCAGTGGTGGCCCAGTGGTGGCGGCCCCGACTTACGAAGAGTTGGTTGTGGATTCGAACCCAGGCAGGCGCATTACTTTGTGTAATTTATTTCATCACGTGCCACTGCTCTTAAAACGGTGAAGGAAAACATCGTGAGGAAACCGGCATATCTTAGAAACAAAAATTCGAAGATTTGTGATATCTACCAATCCGCACTGGGCCCGCGTGGTGGATAATAGCCCATCTCTCTCCTAGAGAGGAAGCCTGAGTCCCTACAGTGGGGCCAATTTAAGGCTGATGATGATGATGATGATGATGATGATATGTACCTATAGTAATTCTCACTTTAATAATATATTCTAAGGTAATCTAAACTAATATTATAGAGAGGAAAGATTAGATTTTTTGTTTGTTACGATTCAACTCAAAAATTACTTATTACTTAACTACTAACTAATGACGTTTTAAAAAGAAACAAACTAACTAAACAATAAAAGAAAAAAACTTGTAATGCAGTATTGTTTGTTGTAAATTTAATATAATACTAACATTAGGCTTAGTTATTTTTATTATCACTAACCAAATATGGATTTAATTCTGAAATAAATTATTTGGATTTGAGGTTAGTGTCCGTTACCCTCAGACCAAGAAAAAAAGATAGACGGCGCGACGCGAACACCAAAAGTGAAGCCACAAAAACCACGCTACTACAAGTAAAAATGTGTATGTCGCGCCGTCTATCTTTTTTTCTTGGTCTGAGCCGTTACCTGATTAATAAACATGCTTAATAAATTGGCCAGTTTATGTTCCCTATAAAAGGGAACATAAACTGGCCAATATATGTTCCCTATTATATCCGTAACTTTCAGCTAATTCACGCTTTATCTAGTTACTTATAAAAATATTCTTCTTCTTACCGTGTCGATGGCAGTCTAAATTGCTTCGGCCCAGAATTGAACTCCTAGTTTGGTGCTTCCGGTAGCGTCCATAAAACTTGTAGTAATATTTCTTTAGTTTTCATGACAACCCTTAAAATGTTGGTCCTTCGAGCATGATATCAAAATTTAAAACCAAGCCACACAATAAGGCTACGCTAAATAATTTAGGTAGTCAATGCTCAAAATGCGCGCGTAAAAGCAATATTAACACACGGTCAACATGCGGTCGTAACTCTGGTGTCTGGTTTTATGGTCGGTAAGAATATAAACAAACTAACATTGTACTTGGGTTAGTACTTTTTTTAATTAAATGTCTTTTTGTGTCCAGTCACGCGATTGTGGCGCGAAAAATAAAAAATATGTGGTCTAAGGGAAATGATCACTAAGTGACTCTAAGTCTGTGGTATATGGTAGACGAAATCTAAGTATACTGTAAATTGCGCACACTATTGGCGGGTCTATCGGCTTAATGTGCTTTCTGCCACAGAGGAATCTCGGTAGGTAGGTACCTATGTAATGGGTGGTCACTAATCCACGGACCAACCTAGGCGCGGCTTAACATGAATATAGACTGGAGCGGCTTTTTTGTATTTATAGCGGTTGCGGAGGTTTTTCAGTCAGCAAAATATATAAGAAAACTGAGTATGTAAAAGATTCCAGTCGAGAAAATACCAACTTAAAAACCGGCGAAACGATAATTGTCGAGGGTTTAACGCGGTTTTAAGAGCGTGCTTTGACCTTACCTTTTGTCAAGTCAAAAACCCTTGTACTTACTTGACCTTTACGGCACCCAGGCAGACAAGAGGAGGTCAGGAAGGTCCAGACCCAAACCGAGAGAAATACACAGAAAATATTAGGATTCTCTTAGTGCTCGTTTTTACTATCAGTAGATTTTGTTGTAAGCTGATCCCACTGAGGGCGGCGGGGACCCGCGGGTCCATTTGACTCATACCTAGTAAAATCAAGTAAATGTCAACATGTGCTTAAGACTTTTGAATTTTTTGGAAATGGCAACCCTATCCAAGTTTAACACAAGTTACGTTGGCCTTATGTCAGTGAAATATGATATTAAAACAGGAAACCGCAATGAATGAGTTTAATTCGTTATTAGGTAATACTGAGAATCAAGGTTCTCGCAATTAAATGTAAATAATTATCTTAGAACATGCAGTTCTTAGCTTCCTTGAACGATATTGAAGGAATCGTTATTCATGCATGCGCATTGTCTTTTACAATGGGTACGGTCACCCATGTAAAATACTGGTATCCAGCTGCATCCGGTTAGACTAGAATTTGATCCCAACATAATTGGGAACTTAAGAAAGGGATATGATGATGGTCACGTCGCGTATGGACACCACAGACAAATTGCATTTAGACGATCACCGCCCACCTGTTAAGGAAATATTTACCTGTAGGTAGTGGTTTAACCATTAGTATATGTATTTAAACAGCCATTCTGATGTTGTTAATGCCAAAGTATCTCTGCGTTGCGTATTTGTTTGTAATGTTTCCTGGGTAAAATTGCTGAATCAAATCATGTGATTGTACTTAGAGTTAAATTCTGCCAAAGAAAGAACATCTGCATATTTAAAAAAAAACTGGCCAAGTGCAAGTCGAACTTGCACATGAAGAGTTTCGTTCCATTGTAGTACATATTGAGAGATTTTCCATGTTATTTTAGCACCATATACTTCTTAAAGGTCTTCCTATAATCTGTAAATGTCGAACTAATTTCTACACCTATTTTTTTTTCGAAATTTTAGGCTCAGTAGTTTCGGAAATTAGTTCGGACAGACAGAAACACGAGTGATTCCGTTTTTTCCTTTTGATGTACGGAACCCTAAAAAGAAGCCTTTTAGAGGTGTATTATGTAATGGTTTTAAGGAAATTAATTCGCTTTGGTCGATTTTCAACTCTTGGCGAAAAGCAATAAGTTGAATATCCAGGACGTGATAAAAATAACAACGCCTATAAAATCACCCATATGCTTGTTGAGGGCTAATTCGCCTATAGGTACAATGGAACTGGTATGAAAAAAACTTTTTAAAAACAGAAATAACATTACACACTATGAGTATGACTTGTAATGTTATTTCTGTAATTTTTTCTAATACTCGCAACCAGCGTGCGTGTACGGCCAAGGTATGAACGATGTAAGGATAGTAAGAGTATTGGGTGGCGTTCTGTGCTTTCTGCCTACCCTCATGGGAAATAACCCCCCTTTTGGGCTTCGCCGCAGTCGGGTAAAAAGGAGTTAGTTTGTGTTTGTATGTATGTATAGATACATACACAGACACATGGTGTGTTCATTCATTAAACAGTCGAATAAACAAGACAACGCTAAACGTGCACTTCTTTCATACAAACAGTCCCCAGCGACTTACCATAAATGTCACGCTTGGCCGCTTGACAGATCGATTAAATCGACCATGTCCAATCGGTTATAAATATGATAGGGTTACCTAGGACTTCATCCTCACAATTATCAGTCACTTATTGTTAGCGTAATGGGAGTGGGACACTGAAAGCACTACATGCACTATTTCTACCAACCCACACTGGGCACGCATGGTGGGGCCCAATATGTTTCTCCTAGAGAGGAGGCCTGAATCCCTGAGTGCTGTGCGATCATTATATGCTGATGATGAATGCAATTTAGGAAAGTAAACCCTGTACGGTTGGTTATCAGGCGTGCGTGGTTTTAACTGTCAATTATAACTAAGTTAAAAAATCAATAATAATTACAGATATTCATAAAATTTGATAAAACTTTGCCAGTAATAAGTTCTGAGCTCTTGTGCCATCCCGACCTGACATACTGCAAGTGGGCCCTCCAGGTGGGTCACTGGCACTACGTTTGGGAAACTGGAGCCCTTATCTAGCATTTTTTCTATTTTATTCGCTGCAAAAAAATGTCCATACACATAAGTAAGCCCCTATTAATTTGATATTTATGGTGAGATACGGTGTTCCTACCCATAGTAAACTAAATGAAGCATAACTTTTTGTTTATTTAAGTACGTTTTGTTGTTTTTTATTTTTGCAACAATAGTGTAATTGACAAAAAAATAATAATTAGTCCGTCAGATAGATTTCCAAAAAAATATTGGACACGTATTTTTTCTTTTTTCCCGTAAACAAACAACGAAGACGATACAGTGCTTTGAAAACTCGTGTGACGTCATTTCTGAGGCATTAGTATGACATTCTTCAGCGGTCAGTGACGTCACAACCTCCCACTCAAATCTTTGACGCGAAAATACGTATCCAATATTTTTCGATGATCTTACAGACGGACTAATTAGAATCATTTTTTTTAAGTCAGTAAACATCCCTATTACAACAAATCAAGACCTTTCTTTTGATGCATCATTCGCCTATCTGCATCAATAAGTTTCTGTGTTATACTTATCACAGGCCATGACTACGATAAGTGGCGGTTCTAGCGGCCAAATATTTTTGTTCATAGTAAGTATTTTTGTTTTTTGCAATAAATTCAGGAAAAGTGGTGTCTAATGTAACAAATTGCAACGTTCTAATTACTAGCAAAGTTCCATCAAATTTTATGCATTGGCCGCGCAGTTGAAATGTACATAGATAATCACTTTGGCCACCCGGTGGCGCTATATTATGTAGAACTTCTGTTATGAGTACGTACGTAAACAATTGCGTACGTACTCGTAACAGAAGCACACAGAAGATCAGTACAATAACCATTTCCAGTCCATCTTTCTTAATTATAACACTTTTGTGCAACCGTACAAAGCTGAACAAAGCAATGAAGATATTTTAACTACCAGTACCAGTCGAACTAATAATTATTATGTATCCGACAATTATGAATCCGCTTCTGTTGCGCAATGGTATTAGTGGCCCAATAAAATTCTCAAACGCAACTTTTAGAACATTGTTTTTGTTTGTTATACTCCTAGTATTCTTCCTATGATATTTTGTCTTTACTTGACACAGAATTGACAATGGAATTTAATCCTTGTAAAAGTAAGGTCAATTATTTAAAATAAATAGCTCAAGTCGCCTCAACGTCTGTATTTTATTTACGCTACTTATAGACTTGTTTGTGGGTTTTAGAAGTAAGGGGCTTTAGTTTTCCAAGCCAAACAGAAGAATTATTAATTAGTTAGGTAAACTAAAGTAGTTAAAAAACCCGACCGAAAAAACTGAAAAGCAAAAAAACAAGCACATTTTAAACTAAATAAAACTTGGAAGCAGGCGGGATCCATTCTATTTTCATTTCATAATTTCATATTCAAATGAACCCTACCCGCTTCCAAGTGTTGTTTTTGAACATTTTTTTTTAGAATTGTATTTGATTTGACTATTCAAAAGTGCCTGTAACTAGCCTAGTAAAAATAAATGATGGAACAAAATTCTATTCAATGCAATTCCTGAACGAAGTTAGTGAATTGACCAAAGTCACAAATATTCTAAAGACAAGAATGAGATACTTATTGATAAAAAATTACAACATAGTTGTAAAGTTTCAAGACAAAAAAAAGTTAGGGTTGCCAAAATACTCGTCGAGTAAAGCCCGCTATTTGATATATAGGAAGAAGTTTTATAAGTAGTTGAAAATATTCTCCATGCCTCGCTATAACATTCTCCCTAGTTTCACGATAATAATATAAGGAATTCTTTCTAGTACTGGAATCTTGGCAGATCGTCGCGGGTTTTACTTTATTTTTCCTTAATTTTTTATAAACCTGATATATGGTATGTATGGTATGCGCGGCAAAGGAACTACCTAGGATTACTTTTCTTTTATTGTAGGCACGAGTTTCCAGATAGATATAATAATGGTGTTATTTATGTTTAATGGGATAAATCTATAAAAGGGTAGGTTTATGCCTTGACAGAAAAAGGAAAGTAAGTATAAAATTATTGAAGAGATATGCCAAAAATCTTCCTTAAGAATTCTGTACAATATCGGTATGATGGTGAAGATCGCATAAAAATGTCTGGACTCATTAAAAAAAAGAACAACGCAGTCAGGTGCAAGAAAAATACTTCGATATAAATTATTAGTATTTTTAATTTTGATTTTATAATTTTGATTTTATTTTAAAATTCATGTTAATTTTTGTTTTGATTACTTATAATAAAAAAAATTGATTGTAATTTTGTCATTGATTGATTTTAATTCTGAGTATAATTTTGATTTTAAATTTATTTGGGTGGAGTGAATTAATTAAACATGGATTTTGACTTAAATGATTTATAAATAAATTCTTCTAAATATTCTAAATTCTCACACAGACACAAAACACGCAATCACACACATCCACACATACGCACGCACAGACACACTATCACACACACACACAAACTACGAGGGCGGGTCAATAAGTCCGTGACTTTTTGAATTTCTGACCTCTTTACTGAAACAGCAACACTGCTCCTGTCAACAGGCATCTGTCAGTTGACTCCTGTCAAAATTTAAACTTGCTGCGTCAGTTAGTTTGTGTTTGATAGTGGCGGTAAGTCCCCTCTTTGAGGAGTGGCTTGAGAGGCGCCACGGCGCCCTCACCTTCCGTCTGACGCAGGTCCTCACCGGACACGGTTGTTTCGGGAGGTACCTGCACCGAATCAGGCGGGAGGAAACGCCCGGATGCCACCATTGTGAGGATCGGCCGGAGGACACGGTGGAGCACACAGTGGAGGTGTGCCCCGCTTGGGCGGAGCCCCGCCGTGTTCTCGTAGCGGCGATCGGCGGCGGCCACCTCTCGCGCCCGGCCCTGGTGCAAGCCATGGTCCGGGGCGAGGAGGAATGGGACGCCGTCGCCTCCTTCTGCGAAGCAGTGATGCTGGCGAAGGAGGTGGCGGAACGCGAGAAGGAGAGAACCTCTCGACCCAGCCGCCGTGGGAGGCGCTCCGGGCGTCGGGGGCCACGTGTTGGCTTCCGGCCACCGTAGACGCGGGCCTGTGGACGGTGAGTGATGAGCTAGCTCGCCGTCCGTCCGTCTTATGACGACGACAGCCCGTGTCGACGGCGCGTTCGTGTTCCACGCGCGTCTTAAAGAGATGTCAGCAATATGGAAGGGGCCCGCAAGGGCCGACGCCCGTGGGGTCTGCGGGATGTTGTAAGAGATACCACGGTCTTGACATATAGGGCTAAGAAGGAACATGGGTGGTTTTTAGTTAGTAGAAGTCTGACACTCCCTTTCGCTCTGCCCAAGAGCGGGAGGGGTTATTCGATGATTTTACACCCACCAAAAAAAAAAAAAAAAATGGTGCACACAATGTGCAGTTGCCATGGCAAAAATCCATGAATTGGGCTATGAATTGCTCCCTCATCCGCCCTATTCTCCAGATTTGGCTCCGAGCGACTACTTCTTGTTCCCAAACCTGAAGAAATGGCTTGGTGGAAAAAGATTTGACTCCAATGATGAAGTCATCTCGCAAACAAAGGCCTATTTTGAGGACCTCGACAAATCATTTTTTTTTGGAAGGGATAAAAAAATTGGAGAAGCGTTGGACAAAGTGTATAGAGCTCAAGGGAGACTACGTTGAAAAATAAAATTATTTTTTTATCAAAAAATCTGTGTTTTATTCCAAAAGTCACGGACTTATTGACCCGCCCTCGTATCTTATGCCAATTTTATCTACTCACCTGGATGTTAAATTTATTTTTAAATTTTTCACTGTATTTTGTTATGGAAGAGCGGATTTAGCGTCTTCTAATACAGGCATTGTTTGCTTAGAAGAAAGCTCCAATCACAAACAAATTTTTGTAATCTTGTTGAAGAAATAAACAATTTTTAAATGTTTAATTAAATTTTGTATAAAGTTATTAATTAAAAAGTTAAGCTCGATTATATATTGGGCGCTGAAAATACACTAATCTATGAAAAGCCCTAGCACTAAAGCTTCCATTAGGTTCCTACCTACATATAACCTAACGCTCCGCATTTTAGGGCAACAATTTGCTTGACCGAAGGTGTGAAAGGGTCTTTGCTATGACTAAATTCAGCGACAAAAAGAACAAAAACAGTTGTACCCAAGGCCTTATGAACTTTGGGACTACGACCACAATTATGTTTTACTTGGATCTTACTCGGTTTATGAAATGGAGCTGAGGGGAGGCACAATTAATTGCAGCCCCAAAGGAAATGTGAACAAAAAAACTTTGATGTAAGCGGCTCTTGTGCAATAAGGATAGAAGATAAAACTTCTGTTAGGAATCAATAAAGACATTTATCAATTTTCCCAAGAGATTGATTCGTGTTTAATTAAAACATGAATAGTCTTACTTTCAACTTAAATCGCCAAAATTTTTGTGGTTTGTTTTATTTAGGATTTTAGGCACTCATTCATGGTTGACCGCAATTTCAAAAATCTGCAGAATTTGTTTTACACACAAGCATCGAAATAGTCTGTCTACCTACTGTTGTATCTTAGGAATAGGTTTTTTCTACAAAAATCGAATACATATAATTAAGGTAATTAAGGTTTACTATGTTCTCTTAATTAAAGTAAAATTAATTATCTGTTTTTAATTAAAATGTTAATCAAGGCAAAACAAGGATGATATGCCTGCAGCTACAAACGGACTTACCTATACCTTCAAAGCTAATTAATGTTTTTAAAACCTGTCCAAAAACAGCAGTGGTCCTCGGGCTCGAGGGTATTCAAAACCGAGGTTCTCACAAAATAAAACATTATTTTTGCCTTAGTCCTCCTGAACTTTGACGATAATCAGAGCAAATTTAACAGCGCAGTTTGTTTCGAAGACTGTATCTCTATTTATCTAAGTATATATTTCTCTAATTAGTTTTCGTTCCACTTATAGTATTCCCGTTCGTCACCACCGACGTCATCCCCCCTGGCGACGAACTTGAATCAAAAGCATTTTTGCCACCGTTATATAGTTACATCAGCCATGAAAGGACTTCTTCCAAGCAATTCTAGACTTTGGTGCTTAAAGCTAATTGAAATTCATTGGCAAAAGCTCAGTAAGAACTAAGCTAACATTACTGAATAAGCGAGATCTCTCATTCTCAATATAAACACTTTTTCACCAAGACCTAAATCCAGTACATTAAGGACACCTTTACAGCTTTATACCTAATTTTTTAGAGTATCAGACATAAATTCAATCTTGCCAAAGGCATGACAGTTTCACTACCTGCCTTTAACTCGTTAATTTCCAATTAGGTTTCTGCCAAAGACAATAAAATATTTACGAGGTATGACGGACGACGTAAATCGACTATCCAATACTTGTTACCTACTTCTTAGCAAATCGGTCTGTCTAGTCATCCAGTGTCATACGTCTGCACGTCTGCTTGTCGGCTTGTTATGGGAGGATTCGTGTGTCAAAATCATCGATCTAGCTTCTTTTTTGGAGAGTGGGATATCATCAAATGACTCCTCCCGCTCTGGGCAGAGCGGTAGGGAGTGTCAAACTTCTACTGACTAAAAACCACCCATGTTCCTTCTTAGCCCTTTATGCCGAGGCCGCGGTTTCTCTCTCAAACAACCCGAAACCCCAACGGGATCCGGCTAGACTATTATTGATTGACGGTCAAAATATAAAATGGTTAGGATCAAAATTGCTTTATGAAAATACTAGCTGTTGGCAGCGGACGGGAAGTTAAAATCGGGATGGAAACTATCCTATGTGTTAATCCAGGTTATAAACTATCTGTGTACCAAATTTTATCTAAATCCGTTCAGTCGTTTTTGCGTGAAGAAGAAACAAACATACACACTCACACACTCACAAACTTTCGCCTTTATAGATTTAGCTGTGATGTTAGTGTGATTCCCAATGTCCTGTCCATACAAGATGTTACAAACTGCAGATTCTGTACATCAAACTAAGTAACTCTACGCCAAAAAAAATATGCTGGGAAATAACTTTATTTTCTGGGTGAATAAAAGGTTTAAGGCAGGACTCAATGTCATTTGTAAATCTTTGGCACATCTGAGTCTAACAAAAATTTGCACTATTTCACAAACGAATCCCTTAATCGAAAACAGACATTCGGACATTTTTCATACCCTAAAAAAAAAACAATACTTTACTTTAGCACTTTCTCGGCGTAACCTATTTGTATATTCAAGCCAAATTACAGCTTTCTAGTACTAAGCGTCTTTAAGATATAGTGCGGATGGACAGACTGACAGACATACCGACGGACATGGCGAAACTATAAGGGTTCCATATTGACTACCGAACCCTAAAAACTTGTTAAAATAAAAATGTTGGAATTTTGACCTCCAATATCTCTGTAACTAGAAGATATGGGTACAGTTCACGAAAAAAATGTTCGCATTGACGGGAAGGACATGTGCCTCTTCGCCTTCGTTGACGGTGTATTTACGCCCTTTAGGTATGCCTTTGGTATCTGGTATGCAGAACTGTTTAAAGTAACTTACCTATAAAATCATTAACAGACAAATAAACACTCCGAGAAACACTTCTGACACTATTCACAATACTATCGATCTTCATAATTACATTTAATTTGAAATAAAACCTTTAAACGTCTGATATTCACTGAACGCAAATCACACTAGATGTGAACTTAATCCTAATGGGCACATTGGAAGCAGTAGTGTTTGCGTTAAAGTTGACAAGATAGTAGTGAAATGTAGGTGCTGTTGTACGGATAGCAAAACAACTTAGCCTGATTAAAATTATTATAATTACTCAAGTATAATTGAAAGGAGTAATGACAATGTCGATTGAGAGAGATTGAAATGGTTTAATCGAACATAATTTAATACTAGCTGTGCCCCGTGACATTCGTCTGCGATTAATTTTTAACAATGCACCGAGTCAAGCATTGGACATCTAACATATGTCACCAAGTTAAGTGTTAGTAACACGCGCATATAGAACAGCTTGGTAAATGTCTGTCCCATAGAAGATTCTATCTTACGTTTTCTCTCAAAAGTCAAACAAAAAAGGGAATGATCTGCTGATTACTTCTCTTCAACTTGCGAACATTTAGGTAATCAGCTGAACCTTATCTCGGAGACGATTCACGTTACAAGTTAGTTCTAAGTTAAATATCACTTAGAGATGGGTCAACTAGTTTACTTATACTTTATAAAGATTTGATGGATGAACTGTGTGAAGTTTGAATAGTTAGAAATGAGGTGACCGCTAAGATCACGAATAATAGAGAAGTACGGAAGAAGAAACGAGGACATCCGCATCAGAACCAAGGTTACTGACATAGCCCGAAGAATTGCCAAACTTAAGTGGCAGTGGGCAGGGCACATTGCTCGCAGAACGAATGGCCGATGGGGACGGAAAAATTTAGTGTGGGTAAGTGTGGCGACCGCGACCCGGAAGAGGTGCGCTGGTTGCGGGGATCCGCTGGATGCGAGACGCACAGGACCGGTCAATGTGGCGACACTTAGGGTAGGCCTATGTCCAGCAGTGGACGTCTTTCGGCTGAAATGATGATGATGATGATGAAAGAAGACAATATACTGCGCGAGGGAGTCTGGATGTAAGGTTGTTTGTTTGTTACTCTTCTAGCTAGTCTATACTGAATGTTATAAAGAGGTAAAGTTTGTGACTTTGTGAAGTTGTAGCGGGAAATATCTGGATCTACTAATCCCGATTTTGAAAATTATTTTACCAATAGAAAGCCATATTATTTATGAGTGTCATAGGCTATATTTTGAAAATACATGGCCGGATGAAGTCGCTGGCGAAATGCTTGTAATTTATATATAAATGCAAAATCTGAAGAGCGGATGTGTGTGACACCAGTAGAGTATTCGTGAAAAGGTGACGCTATCGATCCAAGCTGATGTCATTAGCCGGCGGGGAGCCGTAACAGGCTTCGCACTGATTCAGACAGGAAAGTGTTCCTATAGCTTGTTTACGTTACGTCGTCGCCGTCTACTTTTCAACCCTCTGTTTTGCAGATAAAAGATAAAAAAGGTTTTAGTAGTATTTTCTACCTATGTAACTAGAGAATGTTTTTGACCTGACTTCTTACCTTAACTATCTTTTTATTGGTTATCTTATAAATACAGACTCCGTCGCGTAGCTTCTACTGAGAAACTCACGATGGAAAAACACAATGAAACTTTGCCTGACCCGGGAATCGAACCCAGGGCCTCATGCTCAGCAAAAAATAACAGAGGAACACATAGCCTGCAATTTGTAAAGACATTGTGTAAAAAAAACATTCGCTGTGAAGGCGCGGGCGGTAATTTTTATTGAAATAACAGATAACAGGGAACTACTATCTACGGTCACATTGAACTAATGGATAACAGAAAAGAAGATAATAAGAAAACAAAAGAAAGGATTGTGATCTATGTGACAGACAATGTGGCTTCAAACTCAAAGCATTTATTTCAATTTAACCATTACTCGCACTTTTGAATGTCTTATGAACAATTCACAAAACAAAACTACGAGTGAAATACGTCATTCCGAAAGCCACCACGCCGTACCACACGCCGCTGAATGCCCGCAACGACGAACACTGCGAGCACGAAAGCACGCAGCGACGCACACCGCAACATTGAATGCACGAGACTTCGAATCACGGAACAACGAATGCACGCTGCAACGCGCAACCCGGCCCGTGACCCGAAGCCCCGCGCGATAAGTTAAGATTAGTGAAAGAGCATCAGGGGAATTAGTGAAAGAGCATCAGGGGAATTGGCGAAAGAAATCGTTCTCATGTATAAATCTCAACATGAACAATTTTGTAACAATATTTTGATTTTGTATGTGTCCATGGAGTTTCTTGCCCATGATCTTCTCCATAAAGAACTCGCTTTTAAATGGGCAACTACAGTACTTTTACTAAGTATAATATACTTTGTGAGTGTGACTGTAGCATCGTTTTCTTTGATTTTCTGACATTCAAAAGTGCCTGTAATGGTCTAATTGAAATAGATGCTTTGAGTTGGAGAACGACAGATAAGTCACTAGGACCTGTAATGGTCTAATTGAAATAAATGCTTTGAGTTTGAGAACGACAGATAAGTCACTAGGAACTGTAATGGTCTAATAAATTGTTGTGTAATTTGAATTGTAATTTTAAACATATTATATTGAACTGTTTTCTTTTTATTAATCAATTTTATATTATATGGATTTTATTTCATGTTAATGTCTTCTGCCTGTAGGGGGGAGTCCCTGGTGTCCTAAAATACAAGCCACGGCTTAGTTTAGGCACCAGTCTCCCACAAATACTCATTGTAACTTTTATTATTCTATTACTAAATTCTTAGTTTTAAGTTGTGTTTGTGGAAGAAAATAAACATTTTTATTATTATTATTATTTATAAATAAATGCTTTGCGTTTGAGAACGACAGATAAGTCACTAGGAAGTTTATCTAAACACTGGCAATACTATCTGCATCGATCTATCTTCGGGAATAACGACAGGACATACCTCAGACTTTTGTCTGACTTTAAGCCGACCGTCTTTAATATCTAATCAAGCACCTGAACGTAAGAAGAAGACTGGGCAATCGGATGGCACAGTAGAAAATTGCGTGGTAAGTGAAATATTATTCCATTTAGCATGTAATCGACAAGTCATTAAAACCGGAACTCGTGTTTCCATTTTCAGAAATACAAAACAAAATCGGCGACACGTCATGAAGTTCCGCATTACTTGTAGCATAATTATATGTTTTTTTATTATTATTATTTTATTTTTTTGAGGTGCTAGGAAATCATCAAATGACTTCTCCCGCTCAGACTTCTACTGATTAAAAACCACCCATGTTCCTTCTTAGCCCTTTGTTTTCGAGGCCGCGATATTATATATCTTTCGAACAACCCCCAGCCCCGACAGGCGTCGGCCCTTGCGGGCCTGTGCAATATTGCTGACAGTCATCTCTTTAAGGCGCGGGTGGAAAACGAACGTACCGTGGTACGGCCTGTCATCGTCATAGAACAGATGAGCTAGAGCATAACATGGCCTCACTTTGCATCGATTTCACATTTATTTAGAGTTTCGTTTACACTGGTTTTGTAGAGCTTGATTGTACCAGGCATTATTGATTTGGTAAAAGCTCACCTTAAACGCTTAAGGTCTTTTCTTACGTTTTTGGCAATTTGCAGGCCAGTGCTTGGTTGTATGTTTATGAAAATTTGATTTGCGACTGTAAGACGTATGAAGTTACCGAATTATAACCATCAAAATTACTAACTACTAAAGAACGACGACTAAATTACTAAAGAATGACTTTTACATGCAAAAATCAATCTTGACATGAAAATGAACTTGGAGGGTTGTATTGATAATTTTGATGGTTATAATTCGGTAACTTCATACGTCTTACAGTCGCAAATCAAATTTTCATAAACATACAACCAAGCACTGGCCTGCAAATTGCCAAAAACGTAAGAAAATTAGAATTTCGCGGGCCAGATGTGAGCTTCCACCTTAAACCTTTTAACGGCCGTAGTCCGTTTACGTACGTAGCTTAGGTGACGATAACAAATAAAGACATTATGTTATAGAATTGGTTGGGCCTTTTGCCAATTCTTCGGCTTTAATTTATTTATGACGTACCTAATTTGGCGTCATCGTTACATGATGATTAGGAATTAGGGGATCGGACTGAGTCAAAAAAATATGATTCTAATTAGTCCGCCAGTTAGATTATCGAAAAATATTGGATACGTGTTTTATGTTTTATCAAATTTATAAAAAATGACGAAGATAAGACGCGCCAAAGATCATGAGTGGGGGGTTGTGACGTCATTTGTTGGTATTTTTTTTTTGGGGTTAAATAATCACATTAATTTATGGTAAAACGTTACTCAATGTAACACTCTTAAAACATTGTGCTAGTGGATGCTTTGAATAGTAAACGGGTCATGGAGGTAGGTAATTTAAGTAAAGTTATAATCTGAAATACTAGTAGGTATTTTTTACAAAAACAGCTGTGAAAAATTTGGAAAGTTGACCCCCAATATCTCCGCAACTAGTGGGTTCCCACCCAGGCATATCTGGGAACCCTTCAGACCATAGTCTAGAACAAAATATGATCGCAGTGGTGGGGAGAACAAATGCCCTTCGTTTGCCTTAAGGGTACTTTTACACCCTTTATAGCTGGAGAAAGGCAGGTAGGTGATGATTATGATAGGGACAAAAATATAGATAAGTATTTTAAAAGTATGTCTTATCTTAGATTTAGCTAGTGTCATACCTGTGTAAAGTTATTTTTTAATAATTTTGTTATAATTCTCCCAATCAACTTCTCTTTTTCTACTATCCGTACATCCAAAATGGCGGCAATAATTCAGAGGTGCAGTTTACATAATAAAGCCTACTTTGTAGTGTTATCTTATAACTGCGAGATAATTATATTTATTATGACAATAACAACGAGATGAAACTACTTGTACCTAGTCTATGACTAATGACTACGTGCAACACGATTTAATAGGTTAATAAAAGCAGATTGTCTACATGCCTTGTTGCAGGGGGATTTCCGTGAAAATTCAAAAGAAGCGACATTTCTTGACACGTTCTGTTTCCAATGGAAAAGGACCACGGATCATTAGCATGTTTTCCTCTTCCATACTCTCTGTAACTTGTCATCTCAGCAGTCACCTCCTTTCTAGCCATATCCTCACTCACACAGTCCATCCATCCATCTTTGGTCTTCTTCTACTCTTATAGCCATCCTATATTCATTCGCAACATTTTCCTCACTAGGTACAATTTCCTAAAGGACCACGGAAACCGAATATGAATCGGTTCGTATTTGGCAGAATTACAAATTAAATTACACTTTTATTATTGTGACAAGTTTGAGACTTAGCTAGTAGGTAGTCTATTAGAATGTGCAAATTACAAAACAACACAAGTACCTACACAACAGGCGATCTCTCTGAACCTAACTCAGCGGTGTCCGGACCGGATGCTCTCTTTCAGGTTTAATTTGTTAGTGTTGGGATTAAGTTGTTCAGGATAGCCTTATTTTAGACTTGAAATAGCGTTCCCTACATTGAATTTAAAAACATTTCGCGGACTTGTTTGTGGAGCTGTGTCACAAATTTTGCTCCACCTTCTCTTCTGCCCTCTTAGCCCAAAACACACAGCCGAAGTCACCTTTGCGTCACACGCGGTGGAAGTGGCGAAGTTCTGGCCTACCACAATTTATTTGTCGTGCCGGCGACGCGATAAAGAAGTAGAACTAAAACATTTCGGTGTTTGTAGCTACATAACTAACCTACTATCAATGCACAAAGTACACTGAAGCCTTTCACGGTGGTTACGTGGATAACTGAAGGAATTAGGTTAGCGCTTTAGTGTCGCCACGCGCGGTGGATATGGCGGGTAGGTAGGTCTATAGTCTACTTAGTCCGTGACAGTCAGGACAGGCGGAAGGAGATTAAGATGGCGACGGACTGCATGCTAGGACTAAAGGAGACAGTTAAGTAGTAGGACTGGTAGATAATGAAGGAAGGGTGATATAAAACTGATTGGAATTATTGCAACATTGCGAGAAGCGTTTCTTCGATTCCAGGGAAAGGGCAGTTTGTGATTAAAAAGGTACAAGCTTAATTATCTGTATACCTACTGAGCGGTCTTCGTCATCATTATCATCTGCTTAGCGTTAACCAACTATGTGGTTGACTTGTACTTTAACTAGATGCAGCTTAATGACAATTAGATACTTAAAGATCGGATTTACATACGACTTAATTGTGTCAACAATGATATGATGCTCTCGCTAGCATAGTATTGATAAGATATGCTGTACTACAACCTTTTGGACTTTACTAATGCTTCTACTGGACTACTCAATTGCGTTTTTTGTGGATAGGAAATCATCGAATGATTGACATGCATTGGGCGGAGCGGAGGGGAGTGTCAGACTTCTACTGACTAACATTCACACATGTTTCTTCTTAGCTCTTTGAGTTCCGGTGCCGCTAGGTTTCTTTCGAACAGTCCCCCACACACTACTAAATTGCCCTAACTTGCAAATCCTTACAGAGCACCATACATACACCCTTAATTACAGGAAGCATCCATAGTGCATATGGTACCTATGTCCTACTAAAGACCTAGATTATACATGTAGGCAGGTATGCAAATAAATGCGTTAAGTAGGTACCTACCTATACATTCTTATGCACATACATTCAGATTACCTACACATACCTATATTATACTGCATGTAGTATACCTGGTACTACGCAGCTTCACATAACCAATAAATGGTGGTGACCGCCATGACTATCTCCGTCGCGCCTACCACAAAGCAGGGAGTGTGACAAGACGAAAGCCATTGTGAGGTGCAAATACTTGGGCCGCGGGTAGTCCACCGGTTATCGCGGCCTCGACACAGAGGGCGAAGAAGGAACATGGGTGGTTTATAGTCAGTAGAAGTCTGACACTCCCTTTCGCTCTGCCCAAGAGCGGGAGGGGTTATTCGATGATTTTACACCCACCAAAAAAAAAAAAAAAGGTGCAAATACATACTTGATTAGGCGAGCACCGCCGGCGCGACTGAATGTCCTATAAACAGGAAATTGCTGCTCGGATGATTGTGACCTGGTCAAGGAGGTGTGGGTCAAGGTTTTATGATGCAGTGAAATGTGCAATAGATTTTACGGTAGGTACAGGTTTTTTTTGTACCTACCTATTATACAAAAGAAAAATAAAGACCAGAAAGAAACTATGTTTAATTTGTGTTAATTTCTACTTTAATTTGATTTGTAATTTTGCTTCCTTTATTTTCGTAAAACAATTAGGGTTCCAAGAGTTTGCAAAAGCCTCTACTTAAGTCCAAAGTAGATAATAAACATTTCAGCCATAAAAAAAACATAGGTAGAGCATCAGTCTTCCGCTAACACCTCAGAAACTCCCAGGCGCGTCTGTAACTGTCACAATCTACTAAGTGCGTTCTTGCGGACCCGTGGGAGGCGCGATGGGTTGGTTTACTTGTACCAGACACCATACAACGGTGCAACTACTAAGTACTCGATGAAGGTATTTTATGTAAAGCAAGAAATCGTAGTACAGAGACCAGCACTTCAAGGTAGGTACCTACTACAATCTGTATTAGCCTATTAGGTTCAAAGTTGATTGGGAAAATTTGTCAGTTTCAGGTAGGTATCTTGATGTTCTTGCACTGTACATTCCAACGTTGGAAAATCGCCTTTATCGATTAGGTAAATGCATTTGTATCACCGGGATCTTATTAGTATGAAAATAACCTGTGCCTATCTAAATTACAGGTGGGGACCCCAACGTTGAAAATGGAACATGGTGTGGCACAAGTCACAACCACACCATGTTCGATTTCCAACGTTGGGGTCGGTGCAGAGAATCGAAGTTCGTAGTTCCAATAAAAAGTAGAAAAACATAGAACTTACTTATTTTACTAGATGATCCAGTAAATAAAATACAAGGTTTTTCTATGTACTACCGAGTTCACTGAGACGGTCTGCCACTTCCCATTTCCCACCCTTATGTCCTAAGTTATAAGGTTGAAAAATGGTCGACCCGTCGACCGTTAGTGAACTCGATAGCATCACAAGCAAATCATTTCTAACAAAACGGTTTACTTTCGGACGAAACCTTACACAAAGCGAGTTCATGTTACAAGGTCATGGACGTGATATTTGGCGAGCAATACTTTTACTTTAGCGCTCTTTTCAATGGGTAGACATAATGATTATTTATTAGCCGATATTATAGGCTATAGCAATAAGTTATAGGTCGGCACAATACCGGAGGGGTTCTTCTGCTTCGAAATTAAAAGGCATAAACAACATGCTTTAAACTCTAACGGTATTTGGAAAAAATCTGTCAAAAAACTGAATATTCGCAAAAATAGGGTCGTTGCGCCGGTTTCGCGACCACCTTCAGTAGGCGACCATTTGACGTACTAAGATTCTTTAAATCAAGATAATAGTATTTGTAGAGGTAACATAAATGAAAAATAAATCTAACGTGCTTTAGAAATAATTAGGAAATAAGAATTTACACAGTTTGAAACAAATGGGTTAACCCAGAGCCGAAAAAATATTGCTCAATGCGCGTCTTGATTCAGTGGTGAGTATATAGTACCGCAAGTTGGAAAAAAAATAGCACGGCGCGCGGCGCTCAAAGGTAAGTTTAATGACTTATTTCATGTTTTACACAAAAGTTAGATGTTAAATTGTACAACCGTTAAGTTTTGGTCATTATTTAGTTGTACTTTGCTATTTTTAAACTTATTATTAAGATAAAATCAAGTGGTCGGTAACCGAAATGCATATTTATCAAAAACATTAGATAGCGACCACAATGGTCGCAAACCGACGAGAATCGCATTATTTTGTTTTGATTAATATGATCCTAATGCTTCAAACAAGACTGTTACAATTTTGAATGTAGCATTGTAAAAGCTTCTCTTTGTTGTTCTTTGGTTTACGACCACCACTTACTTTGAAAAAACTTTGCTTAATTTACGCACAAAGTTGGATGCTAAACTGCTAACAGGTGGTCGTAAACCAAAATAATCGAAATAAAGACATTGGTTTGCGGCCACCATCATTTGGTATGAGAAAAAAACAAACAACATTATCATATCAAACAAAATTAGTGATAAAAACAACAATAAAATATTTTATATTATTTTTATTTTAGATGGAGCTCCCAAATAATTCAGATCAACAAAAAAAAATAGGAAAAGATAGCCCTCAGTACACTGAAAAAGTCCTAAAGCTCTCGATGATAACCGACAAGAAGACACTAAAATAATATTAAACCAGATGACTAGAAAATATTGATTTTGATTATTTTTAAATGTTATTATTAATTATTAAGGATATTGTTTGACTAATGATTGTTAATTATATACAACTATGACTAAGTTCCTACGATATTCATGATTGTTATTTTTTTTTATTATAAGAAGACATTACACCAACTGATTACCATATTTGTTTTTACTAAGAGGCAAAAATTAAAATATTTTTAAAATGATTATAATTGTTTTAATGGCATATTTTTCATATTAAAATAGCGGTCGCAAACCGGCTCACTGGTGGTCACAAACTGATAAAAGTGGTCGTAAACCGACGTTTTCGCTATTTTTCTCTTTTTCACCATTGAATTTTTTTTTTCTATTAATGTATTTTATTTTATGTTTTGTATCCAAACTAGATTATATTTGGGACACATTCACATTAACATGTTCTATTTTGCGTGTGGATAACATTTTTTTTTTCATATCTAATGTGGGCAACCCAGCTAACTGGTCGCTAACCGGCGCAATGACCCTACTTCCCAGTTCACTTTTTAATCTTCACAAACATTTTTATTTGCTAAAACCCCGACACAGGCCGGACGCCGAAGGGCCGAAAGCCGGAAATGCCCGAATAAATCTGGACAGCTGCTGGTACCAAACAATATATGTAAACTGGAATAATTATCTGGCGTAATGTAAGTGTGGGTAGGATTGGGTAGGTACCTACTTCGGAAAATGCCACTTGATAAATCTATCATAGCTGCTCAGACCAAATAAAAAGTAAAGACGGAACTCTGCGAACAGCAAAGTGAGGCCGGTCAAACTACGCCTCGCCGTGTACCTACATCACAATACACGCACACACGTACAACATAAACTACGCCTTATTTGGTCTGAGACGTGTGTGCGTTTATGCGAGGCGTAATTTCACCGGCCTCACTTTGCTGTTCGCAGAGTTCCGTCTTTACTTTTTATTTGGTCTAAGTATAGCTGCTCCAAACTTTACGAATATTCACCGATCTGATACATCTGCCATACAACTTTGACAGGTTATTGCAACAATGCTTGTAAATCCCGACAGTTTCCGATAGTTTCCAGTGAGTCTTTGGTCTAACTTTCACCAGTGTAGCTACTCTAGTACTCTACTGTATCTAGGCTACTTTTGTTTGGTCCTTAGGGAAATAAAGTGAATAGAAAGTTTGATCGAGCTACTGACTTATGATGAGTTATGACGTAAATCCTAGGGTGGATAAAAATAGGCTACCGCTAATTTAATGAGATGCTGGTTTAGCCCGCCACTCTATTCTCAAACCACTGTAACTCCTGAAAGCCAGAAACAAAAGTGGCGACCACAAGAAAAGCGCCGAGACAATGAAGCTCGACGAAGTCCCAGAGAAACGATTTAACTGTCTTCCATCCCGCGACGAAATTAATCAGAAAAGAATAGCGGAGGAATACGAAAAAACATAACAACAGAGATGCTGGTCATTTTACTTAAAATGGGACAAACCCGCCTCACTGTTCCCAAATCACTGTAACTTCTGTAAGCCAGAATCAACAGTGGCGACCACAAGAAAAGCGTCGAGACAATGAAGCTCGACGAAGTCCCAGAGAAATGATTTGACTGTCTTGGATCCCGCAACGAAATTAATCAGAAAAGAATAGCGGAGTAGTAGGAAAAACATAAATTTCCACTTCCCTCCAGCAGGAGGCAGAAAAGAACAAGGCCAATAGGCACACAGGGACGTATTATACAACTGGGATAAGCCCAGTTGCCTAGCACCACGGATATTGTTGTCATTAATATAACTGGGTCCTAAGTTGTGAGCTGTTATATTTGATTCCAATAATAGGTATGACAAAAATGCTTGAACGCACGGAAATTTGTTCTAGTTTCTACAAGGTCCGTATAGTAAATAACTCCGGATGTAACCTGTACACTATCCAACATAATATTACGTTCATTCTGCCAAAGACTACACTCCCATAAAATGTGATGTGCAGATTGTTGATATTCGCAGTCAGATGTAGAACATTGACAAAAAGGCGACGCAACAAGCTTGAAGGAAAATAATTTACTCTTAAAGTTACCATGACCAGTAAGAAATTGGGTAACACAGTGATCCACCTCCAGCCATGTCCTGGCCAGCCGCTCACGAACGGATGGAAAGAACTGGTGAAGGTGTCGGCCTTTGATGGAATTATCCCACTTACATTGCCATTCTGACAAAAGATCCTCCCAGACGTCAGTCTGTGGTTTAGGTAATCTAGCTATTTTAGTACGGTCACGTTGTGTTAAAAAGTCTGCGCCCGCGATCTCTCGTGCGCAGTAGTACATTGAAGCACGGCGCTGCACTTCAAGATCAACTGGAAGTACCCCTGCCAGTACCGGTAAGGCTTCAGTACTAACCGTCCTATACGCTTTACACAAGAAAATCAAAGCAAACCGCTGGCTTTGAAGTAATTTACGTCGTGCCGCTCCTATGGTGGCCCTATCGGCCCAAACTGGTGCCCCGTAGCACATACACCCCAAGTAAGTAGCCCCATAGATCGTCTTCAGAGTTACAAAATGATAAACCCCACGTAGATTTAGATATTCTCGTTAGGGCATAAAAGTTCTTTTTAGCTTTTTTGTATTTTGTGGGTATTTTACTTTGGAGTTTACGGTAGTGCTACTTGTCAAGAAAAAAAAATGCATCAATATAATTATCAAACTTGGCACATTTATTTTAGTTGCTTCCCGCCTACATAGATAAATTGATTATTGTTGCTAGGCTTAGGTGTCACTTTTCAAACGTTCGAGGAATGAGATAAGTAAATTTTCTTTTACTGCAACCAAGCATTTTAATGTGGGTGCTGACTGAGCTGCAATGGAACCTTGTATCAAACGCGTATGCACGGTTTATAACCATAGTGTTATGCACATCAAGAACAGGAAAAGTGTAAACAAAAAAAAAGTCGGTATGTAAACAAGTTAAGGAAATGGAAATCAATACAATACAGTATGTACAGTAGATATGACTAATCCGAGATCGTATAATAAATATAAATGAGGATCAATTAGCATCCAGTCTATTCTGGGTGAAGGTCAATGTCAAGTTGACGTTTACGAGTATGACGGACTATTACAGAACTTATTTTTATTCTACAGAATCCATGCACTGCGGTTAATTATATTAGGCAGTTGGTTTTGGGTCGCGTTTTCAATATTCTGATAACGTTTGGGTATTTGATGAATTAATAATGGGCTCCGCTGTCTATTCGTCTATGATGGTGTATCTTTATATTTATAATTCTTCTGTACGTGTATCAACACATGTCACTGAACTTCTCCTAAACGGCTGTACCGATTTTGATGAAAATTTTTGTGTGTTCAAGTGGATTCGAGAATGGTTTTGATTAACAATTGGACCCTAGTAGGTGGCGCTGCTGTCTGGGTAGGACGACGTCTGCCAGGTCCGTTTGTATATGTATGTATCTTTTGAATTTTAATAGGCAGACAATACAAATTTTCACAGTGTGTCAAACAAAACTCCAGACTCACACTTGAACGGTTTGCTTTCACTATCATTAAACGCTTGAATAGAGTAAATTACACCTCATCCTCAATTGATAACACGAGTGTATGGGTGATGCAGCAAAGACATGGCTTATTTAAAAAGAAGCATCTTTAGGAAAACATATTAGTCTGTTAATGCAACTAATATTATAAAAGTAGGTATCCTGGTGTTCTAAGAATCACTTTTTATTTTGCGAATTGTAATGTTATTCATATACTTTTTATACCGGTCCTAGAACCTACTACGTTCCCGAGGGATAAAGCAAATTGCATAAAGGAGAATTAAGACAATCAATTAAATTCATCACTTTTAAAAAGGATTGCAGTATAAATCAACCAGCTATTAGTATTTAGCTAGTTCTGTCTAAGCGGGGCTTAACATAGGAAATTAGGAACTATTAATTCCATTGTTTGACATGAGGCAACTCCGAGGTCAGAGCTATAAAGCCTCGAGCGGATTATATTGCGAACTTGCTTCGGAGCAATGCCGACTAATTCTTTCACTGTCTAATTAAGTGCGTTGGCTATACTATAATACTCGAACGTCAATTGATTTTAATTAAGTAGGTAGGTAAGTACTGTGTTGTAAGAAACTCCTCGAATTAATTTGATTCATGAAGACATTTCCTTTCCGTACCTACTTTTAATTGGGCTGCGTTTAACGAAAAGGATTCAGAAAACATCAAGCCCGGTAATTTACATCTATGGTCACGTTTTAATGCAATAGTAATTTCACGTTTCGCAGAACATAAGGATAGGATTTATCCACAGAGAACTCCGTATCGATCCTTTCGTCAAATGTTTTGAGCTCTGTTTTAGTGATTTCATCATTCGTTTCAGATCGGCGGCGCAGCATGGTTACTTTTCCATACTTCCATAAAACTCGTCATCTCAGAAGTCACCTCCTTTCTAGTCATATCATCCATCCTTCACACAGTCCGTTCACCGTATCTTCTACTCTTATAGCCATCTACACTACACAGTTTCTTCATTCCTCCGCATCACATGTCCATACCAAGATAACCAATTACCCCACATCTTTTCAGTCACAGGCACCACTTTCAGACTTATAGAATGGCCTAACTACATAATACATTACTAAAATTCAAATGAGCTTGTTCATGTGTGCTTGATTCCGTCCACAAGCGTTTCCATAAGTTTGTGTTCCGGTGGATGCTGTGATGTGACTGGGCACGAAGGTCAGGGATAATCAGATGCAGTAACATCCGTCTGAGCGAGAGCACGTTGATGACATCATGCATCGGTCATCGAACGGAGGCGGTGATTTCGTCATCGTCATTCACACACTTTCCAAAATCTGCCTTTGTTTTAGTGAATCGTAGAGCAGGATATTAACTGTCGTTATCCCGTTCCTTGGTGGATGGCTTTCATCAAATACTTAAAAAATAGAGAGAGGAGTCCTGGTTCCAAACTGGGGTAGGTGCCCCCCCTACCCCAGTGTGGACCTGGGGTTTATTGGTTGATTATGTTTATCATATATAAATACGAAACATAATAATTATGTGTAACCAACACCTCCTTTTAGAGGCTTCAGGTGGGAAGGCATTTGTTTATTAGATAGACATGGGATAGGAAAGCTCATAAAAACATACTGCAAAAATACTCGGGGTTATGAAATTCTGTGCGCCATAAAATGGTGCTGAATATTTTATGTTTGCAGACAGTGAATGGTTTTGTAAGGGACATAGAAATGTAACATTATTAAAATATGGAAAATATGAGTCATTATAACATCAGTGATTATAGTGTTTCTACAGATAAGGTAGGACAATCTTATTTCTGAGTGCAGTGACTGAGCTTCTGATTACGTATCTGGTAAGTCTGCAAGGCATCCATTTTGTGTTGAACCAAAAAAATTGTTAGAACTCCCTCCTTCCTCGTCTCACTCCGGAGAATTTCAGTTGTTAAATAACAATTTATTACCCCTCGGAGAACGTCGCAGTCGCAACAAATTGATTGTGTCTCTTTGCCATTAGTCAACGCTTAAGGTGAAAGCGAAGTTCATATAATTCGAGGAACGAGAAAAAGTCGTTCCTCGAATTATATGAACTTGGAGGGTTGTATTGATGATTTTGATGATTATAATTCTGTAACTACATACGTCTTACACTCGCGTCCAACATTTCAATCAACATACAACCTAGCACTGGCCTGCAAATTGCAAAAAACGTAAGAAAATTTGAATTTCGCGGCTATCCTGACGCTTTCACCTTAAGCTATGAAAATTAGAATGGAAATCTTTGCAAGTAGATATTATTTGGCCGAAAGTAAACTTGGAAGCTTGCTGGGAGAATTAGTACATTACTGCCGCGGTCTATAATGACTACTTTGCTGGTCGCGCTGATGATGGCCGACAGCGCAGCGTAGCGCAGCTCCAGGCCGACACAGCGCGGTCAGCGTGCAGCACTTGATGGACGAGCTGAGATAAAGGCCGAGACCGTAGGCCGAGGCCTTTACAGCGAGGACAGCAAGGGCTGCAATGATGGCCAAGCTGTAAGGCCTAGAGCGTAGCTAGGCTAGCTCGAGGCAATCATAGCGTGACCAGCGAAGCAGTCATTGTGGGCCAAGGTTTGTATAGTGCTTTACTCAAAAATGCAAGTACCTAATCTAAATAAAACCAGCAAGTAATTTAAATAAAAAATATATTAATTAACTAGACTTTTAATTAAAATGACAATTATGAAAAGTACAGTTACTAAAATTCAACACCGACTTTCCCGGTTTGATATTACTGATAGTTTGCGATAATTCTAATGCGGTGTTTGACTGCTGGATTATTTCTTCATTTATTACTTCATTTAAATCTTTTTTTTTTTACCTTTAGACGTACAAACAGCTGTGTTTTAAATAAAATCTTTTTGGAATTGATTTTTTAAAACGTTGAAACGTCAAAATAGCGGCCGGCAAAACATTGCCGGCCTGTTAGAGCGGCCAGCAAAACTTTGCCGGCTGCTCCTTGAAACAGACCGGCAAGGTCGACTTTGCTCAAACAAGTTTGTCAAAATAATGACAACATTACATGCATTTTTGAGTAATAGTACATTACTGCCGCGGTCTATAATGACTACTTTACTGGTCGCGCTGATGATGGCCGACAGCGCAGCGTAGCGCAGCTCCAGGCCGACACAGCGCGGTCAGCGTGCAGCACTTGATGGACGAGCTGAGATAAAGGCCGAGACCGTAGGCCGAGGCCTTTACAGCGAGGACAGCAAGGGCTGCAATGATGGCCAAGCTGAAAGGCCTAGAGCGTAGCTAGGCTAGCTCGAGGCAATCATAGCGTGACCAGCGAAGCAGTCATTGTGGGCCAAGGTTTGTATAGTGCTTTACTCAAAAATGCAAGTACCTAATCTAAATAAAACCAGCAAGTAATTTAAATAAAAAATATATTAATTAACTAGACTTTTAATTAAAATGACAATTATGAAAAGTACAGTTACTAAAATTCAACACCGACTTTCCCGGTTTGATATTACTGATAGTTTGCGATAATTCTAATGCGGTGTTTGACTGCTGGATTATTTCTTCATTTATTACTTCATTTAAATCTTTTTTTTTTTTACCTTTAGACGTACAAACAGCTGTGTTTTAAATAAAATCTTTTTGGAATTGATTTTTTAAAACGTTGAAACGTCAAAATAGCGGCCGGCAAAACATTGCCGGCCTGTTAGAGCGGCCAGCAAAACTTTGCCGGCCGCTCCTTGAAACAGACCGGCAAGGTCGACTTTGCTCAAACAAGTTTGTCAAAATAATGACAACATTACATGCATTTTTGAGTAAAGATTATTACGTCTTGAATGGAACAGGAAACCTTCGTTTATTATTGTTCTAATATGAACCTAGACGGTAATCAAGGCAGATGGAAACCTATCAATGTGCCAATCATGGTCCATCTTGTAGAAGCCACAAATCAGTTGTATCTATGCACAATCGCTTACACAGACTGTCCGCGCGACCTTGCCGTCGCATTTCTTGTTCAATGCTCGTTTCACTACAAACAATGGATTTCGAAATACAACGCCACACGTATATCGATCTGTAGATACTTAATATAGTTACACACTATATTTAGATTCTCAGAGATAAAGGAAAATCACGCCTTTAGGTATGTATTTTTTTTAAATTTTGGACAAGCCCGCCACACTATTCCCAAACCACTGTAGAGATGTAATATATAATATTACATCCTACAAGAAAAGCGCTGAGACAATGAAGCTCGAAAAAGTCCCAGAAAAACGATATAGCTGTCTTGCATCCCGCAAAGAAATGAATCAGAAAAGAATAGCGGAGGAGTCGGAAAAACATAATTTCCACTTCTCTCCATATCAGCAGGAGACAGAACAGAACCACAATATAAATATGGACAGTACGGAAACTGCCTACAAACGCTCGAAACCGCACACTCACACAAACATGCGCATTTACAGGGCGCCCAAGCTGACTTCGCAGTGCTCTCAGTTGTGCGTGCCGCGCCGAAACGGGTGATCAGTTGGTCACGTTTAAGTTTATATCTCCCCATATTTTTCAAAAGTCACGAACGTATTGCGCGGTATACGGCTGTGTCAACTCGTCTTCATCAGCAGAAGGAAGTATTTTTAACCGACGACGTCTAAAAAGAATGACGTTATCAATTGTTTGTTTGTTTAGGTTTTATTTGTCTAATTGTTTCCGCTTATCTCCCTCATTTATGAACCGATTGGAAAACTTTTTTAATCGAATGAATATACTTCCGAGATAGTGCCACTGTTACCATGTCAGGATAGTGATGGTGGAATCTTAGCGAAATCGAGGGCAACTATCAAATTTTATAAGCATGTATTACATGTTTCGTATTTTTTCTAAAGCTATTTAAATATTCACATCTGACAGTCATCACCTCATGTTGATGACCTGATGATGGAAGGTATAACTCCTTAAGGATTAGGAATTGGAGGATAATTCTTTAATAAAATATTATGGGGACGTATAAATGGCTGTATTCTTTCAGGATATCTAAGTGAGCTAGCTATGGAAAGTACTAGGTACTCCTCAACGGTTAGGAGTTAAAAGCAATAATAAAGGAATCTTGAAGTTTAAGGGTTAGGTTTCTTGGTTGAATGTTAAATGCATCGTAATATTAGTACCTATATTATGATATTACAACCAAAATGGAAAACTAAAATTTCTTAAAAAAAAGCAGCTTCTGAAGTCGGTGGCTTTTGTTTAATTTCCTTTTTTTTGCCACCGACTTCAGAAGCTGGTTAATCTTCTAAAGTAATTTTTTACTTTTTGTGTTTTTGAAGTCGGTTTTATTTCTTGCATAATAGTTTTTTCTGTAAATCAATTGTAAAAACGGAGATATTTTTTTTAATTAATAAAGAGTTTTTTTATGTAATGGCTTTCCTAGGTAGGTATCATACACATATTCGGGTTGAAACGCGGTACGGATCGCGGCCGCTCATGGGCCCTGGGCCCCGAGTCTGCTATTCAATAGTGTCAGAATGATCTATCACTGATCTCATAATTGTTGATTTTGAATAAGTATATCATCAATAAATAAATGATCAATGATAGACCATTCTGACACTATTGAATAGCAGACTCAGGGGCCTGCCCGCGCGCCAATTACGCTGCGGCCACGGATAGCGCGCGCCCACTCCAACGAGCGCAGGAAATGTTATCGACTATCATAATCGCCCAACCGCGGCTCGCTCCCGCCAAAACTTGTGAAAGGTTACGCCGTGCGCGACGCAATGACAAAGTTAAAGATCTAGTTCTACAAGTTAACTTTATTGAAGCAAACGGGCATTCAATTCAAGGGACAACCCTGTCTTCAATGGAGCGTAGGTACTTATCGCATCAACTGGGCTTAGTTTCGGTACTGTCCATATTTATACTGTGACAGAACAAGGCCAATAGGCACACAGGGACGGATACAACTGGGATAGGCCCAGTTGCCTAGCACCACGGATATTTTTGTCAATAAGTTACTGGGTCCTAAGTTGTGAGCTGTTATATTTGATTCCAATAATAGTGTTACGCCGGGCATCTAGAATCTTCAAGAAACCTCGCTTAATAACTGAGAAGTACGCGTGAATTCTAGTAGGTACCTAATTCCATTCTGTAGGTAGTTAGTCCGCCGCCCGTCGTCGCGGTACTTGCATTTTAATTTCGACCGTATGCCTACGGCGTAAAGTAACTTCTTCTTTGTTGGATAATTTATCTTTAAGTTTATTTTTTTGTTAATGTTTTTTTCTGGATGCTTTATGGAATAGTAGCGAATTTTCTCGAATATCTTTTGTGTGTTTGGGGTATAAAAGGACCGGGAGAGGACGAAGCGAGTCAGTCTACTTTTAAGCGAGACAACGGAAGGTTCGAAGAGATTTCAAGTGCGACAAAGTGTTCAATAGTGTTTTGCGATTCTGTATTAGTGTTTTGCGAGTAATAAAGCTATTTCGTGTGTTCAATTGGTAGTGCTTTTATTTATCCCATACCCAGCTCGTAACAATTTGGTGTCAGAAGTGAGGGATAAATAATGCCGATTCTACCCAAGGACGACACGGATAGTATCCGTACTAGGAGTCAGCGACAACAAGGCATGGACCAAAGGCGATTTGGAGACTCCCCGACACAGACACCGGGCGGTGTCCAGGCTACGTCAGAGCCAGTCGCTGGCCCATCCGGAGCTACCCAGGCATTAGCGGCGCCTGACTTGTCTGCCTTAATGGGTCTGCTGCAAGACCAGGCTCGTCGTCAAGAGGAGCAGTCTCGTCGTCAAGAGGAGCAGGCTCGTCAGTTGCAGGAACAGATGCAACGGGACAAGGAGGAACAGGCTCGTCGTCAAGAGGAGCAGGCTCGTCGTCAAGAGGAGCAGGCTCGCCAGTTACAGGAACAGCTGCAACGTGATAAGGACGAGCAGGCTCGCCGTCAAGAAGAACAGATGCTCCTGATAAAGGATCTTCACGCATCAGTGGGCAAAGAGCTGAGCGTGATGAAGGAGCAGGTACAGCAGCACGACAACCGTATCGCAAAGGCCGAAATTCAGATCGCCGATGTGAAGAAGGCCTTGAGTGAAATTAAGGTTGGAGACGGGACTGTGGCTTCAGTGATTGCTGCACCTTCGGTGCGCGGGTTTAAAGTGCCGCCATTTGACGGAACATCTTCGTGGTCGGCCTATAAAATCCAATTTGAGGCCGTTATGAAGGCGAATGGGTGGACCAAAGCGCAAGCCATGACAGCGCTCACCTTGGGTCTCCGAGACCAGGCCCTTACCATTCTTGAGGCACTTGGCAAGGATGTGACCTACGAACAGCTGCTGGAGGCGTTAGAGTCTAGATACGGCGACGCGCACCTGGAGCACGTCTTTCGTGCCAAATTAAAGGATCGTGTTCAACGTAGTGCCGAGAACCTACAGCAGTGGGCACTGGAAGTGGAAAAGCTGGTTCGCAAAGCATACCAGTCCGCCCCTGCACTTATTGATGGAAATCTGGTTCAGGCGTTTGTAGATGGAATACGCGACTTGGAAGTTAGAGTTGCTGTGAGACTTGGTCACCACGAGACGCTGAAAGACGCCTTGGCCCATGCTTTAGAAGTGGAGGCAGTGAGGCAGGACCACCGTACGCACCGCGTCAGGGAGGTTGTCGCGTCAACTGTACGCGACCGCCCGCAAGGATACAGCCCTAGGTGCTTCACTTGTGGAGAAAAGGGTCATCTTCGGTCAAGCTGCCCTAAGCGCAGCTCAGCAAGAGAGGATCAGCCCCAACAAGGAAGGGTGGCTGAAGTGACTACCCAGCCACAGCAGGGAAACGAGTAAATGCCAGGACTGGGGGGCGGGTGCTGGCTGGTTTTGAAAGAGCCCCGAGGATCTCGATCTCACAAGCACATGACGGGAACAGCTTGACCATCAACGGCGAAGTCAACGGAACTCCATGCAAACTGACGTTGGATACTGGAGCTTCTCACACGGTCGTCAATTCTCACCTGGCAAATCGGTTTCTTGGGGACGACTTCAATAACCACGACCGTATACAATTGCTAACAGCTACCGGTCAGCACATAACCGTCCGAGGCAAGAAGGAGGTGGAGTTAAAATTGGGTGATAGAATTTACCGGCACAATGTCATCGTGGCCGACATAATGGACGATTGCATCTTAGGCTTGGACTTCATGCGGAAATATCGTTGTGAGATCGACATTGACCAAGGAGTGTTGAAATGTGGTTCCGAGGAAGTCTTCATGGAAGGTGCACCATCAGGGAATGTGTACTGCTTGAAGGAAATTGTTCTTCCTCGCAGATCAGAAACGATCGTGCCAGTCAAGTTACCACCGAATTCTAGACACAAAGATCGGAGTGTTCTGATAGAAAGGGTGAACAATGACTTTCCATGGAAGATGGCACGAACTCTGGTAAAGGCCAACAACATCTCAGCTGTACGCATCCTGAATCCAAGTGATAAGGAGCAAGTGATTAAGAAGGGCACCTTGATCGGGACTTGCGAGGAAGTAGCTTGGATGCGTCAATTGCAAGATCTACCTACCGGAAATCAAAATCGTAGTGGAAAATTTGACGTGTCAACGCTTTTAGAAAACTGTCATTTGACTAAAGGAGAAATGGACAAGGCTAAGAAGATGTTACTTCAGTACGCCGGTATTTTCTCAACGAGTGATGCTGACATAGGAAGAACTGGACTGGTTCAGCACAGGATTAATACAGGCAACGAGTTACCTATCCGTCAGCGACCAAGGAGACTGCCAGTTGCACGGGAAAAAGAAGTGGAAACCATGATTGAGGGTATGGTGAAGGATGGTGTTATAGAGCCTTCATCCAGTCCATGGTGTTCTCCTGTGGTCCTGGTAAAGAAAAAGGACGGCAGTATGCGCTTCTGTGTGGACTATCGACGACTGAACAACGTCACGAAAAAGGACAGCTATCCACTGCCTAGGATCGATGACACACTGGATACGCTGACGGGAATGAAGTGGTTTACTACACTAGACCTGAAAAGTGGTTACTGGCAGGTAGAAATAGACCCAAAGGACAAGGAGAAGACTGCATTCTCAACAGGAAAAGGGTTGTGGCAGTTTAAAGTTATGCCTTTTGGATTGTGTAACGCTCCTGCAACGTTTGAAAGGCTGATGGAACAAGTACTTGCCGGATTGATTGGCGACGCTTGTCTTGTCTATCTAGACGACATAATCATTGTGGGCCGTACGTTTGAAGATCACCTTAGAAACCTCAACCGAGTGCTGTCAAAGATCCAAACAGCAAACCTGAAGTTGAGTCCGAAAAAGTGCTCATTTTTCAGAAAACAAGTGAACTTTTTAGGACACATAGTTTCGGGGGAAGGTGTTCAAACAGACCCAGAGAAAGTAGTCGCCGTCAAGGATTGGCCAGTTCCGAAAGACAAGACACAGGTCAGAGCATTTTTGGGTTTGTGCTCCTACTATCGCCGGTTTGTGAAGAATTTTGCTGACATTGCGAAACCTCTACACAAACTTACCGAGGAAAAGCAACAGTTTCGTTGGGACGAGAACTGCGACACCGCATTCCAAGAATTAAAGAGACGTCTGTGCAATACTCCTATTTTGGGATATCCTGACACTGAAAATGACTTTACAGTCGACACAGACGCAAGTAATACTGGAATTGGGGGCGTGTTATCTCAACGGAAAGGAGATCAGGAGGTTGTTATAGCTTACTTCAGCAAGTCTTTGTCTAAACCGGAAAGAAATTACTGCGTAACAAGACGGGAGCTGCTCGCCGTAGTGAAGACATTGCAGCACTTCAGTAAATATTTGTTGGGACGGAAATTCCAGTTACGAACCGACCATGCTGCTTTGAAGTGGTTATTACAATTTAAGAATCCAGAGGGGCAAGTGGCGAGATGGATTGAACTACTGCAAGAGTTTGACTTCATAACCGAACATCGTAGTGGGAGAACTCACGGTAACGCAGACGCCTTGTCGAGAAGACCTTGTCCTGAAGACTGCAAGCATTGTGCCAGGCAAGAGACTAAGGAAGTAGTACCCGTGAGGATGCTTAGAATGGATCTCAGCGATGAATGGAAGGAGACCCTACAGAAGGCTCAGCAAAATGACTCTGATATCAAACCGATCTTCCAGTGGATCAAAGCTGGTGCTCCGAAGCCCAAGTGGAGTGATGTGGCTGCGATGAGTTCTATCACTAAGAGTTATTGGGCACAATGGAACAGCTTGGTGATCCAGGATGGAGTGTTGTGCCGTAAATGGGAAAACGCTCGAGGGGACAGCTGTCATCTACAAATGGTTGTTCCTAAAGCTAAGGTACCGGATGTTTTACGGCTGTACCATGATGGATGCTCAGGAGGCCATATGGGGGTAAAAAGAACTCTCCTGAAGATCAGAGAGCGCTTTTACTGGATCCACTGTCGAGATGATGTGGAGGACTGGTGTCGCAAATGTACCAGCTGTGCGGCTGTGAAGGGACCCCACACACGAAGCAGAGGTGCATTAAAAGTGTACAACGTTGGAGCCCCCTGGGAGCGGGTAGCACTGGACGTAGCAGGACCATTTCCAGAAAGTGATAGCGGAAACAAGTACTTCATGGTTGTCATGGACTACTTCACCAAGTGGCCAGAAGTCTTCGCCATTCCTAACCAAGAAGCCACAACAGTCGCAGATAAATTGGTTCAGGAAGTCTTCTGTCGTTTTGGAGTACCCTTAGAAATTCACAGCGATCAAGGGAGGAATTTTGAATCGCAAGTTTTTCAGGAGACTTGTCGATTGATGGGTACACACAAAACTAGAACCACCTCTTACCACCCACAATCTGATGGAATGGTGGAAAGATTCAACCAGACGTTGGAGAGATATCTGGCAAAAGTTGTGGAAAGCAGGCAAAAAGATTGGGACAAGCACATACAGCCGTTTCTTCTGTCCTATCGGAGTGCAGTTCACGAAAGTACGACTGTAACTCCAGCCTTCGCGAACTTTGGAAGGGAACTACGGTTGCCTGCAGATTTAATAACTGGAACTCCCCCTGATGTCCCACGCAGTGTAACGGATTACGCAAATGACCTGCGTAATAAGTTAAATGATGTGTATGAGCATATCAGACAATCCGCACAACAGATGTCTGAGAAGATGAAGACCCGTTATGATCGGAAGGCAAACAGTATGGGTTTTGATGAAAGTTCTCTGGTGTGGTTGCATAACCCAGTGCGGAGCAAGGGAAAGTCCCCGAAATTGCAAGCAAAATGGGATGGACCATACCGAGTTGTGACCAGGATCAACGATGTCACCTACCGAATACAGAAGGGTCCGCGAGGTGCGCCTAAGGTTGTGCATGTAGACCGATTAGCGCGATATCACGGGACTAATGATGCTCGGGACGAGCATGTCTAAGGAGGGGGCAGTGTTACGCCGGGCATCTAGAATCTTCAAGAAACCTCGCTTAATAACTGAGAAGTACGCGTGAATTCTAGTAGGTACCTAATTCCATTCTGTAGGTAGTTAGTCCGCCGCCCGTCGTCGCGGTACTTGCATTTTAATTTCGACCGTATGCCTACGGCGTAAAGTAACTTCTTCTTTGTTGGATAATTTATCTTTAAGTTTATTTTTTTGTTAATGTTTTTTCTGGATGCTTTATGGAATAGTAGCGAATTTTCTCGAATATCTTTTGTGTGTTTGGGGTATAAAAGGACCGGGAGAGGACGAAGCGAGTCAGTCTACTTTTAAGCGAGACAACGGAAGGTTCGAAGAGATTTCAAGTGCGACAAAGTGTTCAATAGTGTTTTGCGATTCTGTATTAGTGTTTTGCGAGTAATAAAGCTATTTCGTGTGTTCAATTGGTAGTGCTTTTATTTATCCCATACCCAGCTCGTAACAATAGGTATGACAAAGATGCCTGAACGCACGGAAACATTTACATTACGTGAATTCTGCCAAAGACTACACTCCCATAAAATGTGATGCCTGTATGTATAGAAGAGTTAGTGAAATTTTTGGTCAGGTCGTGTCTATATCGTGGACGTTTATACGTATGTAAAAGAGGACAAGCCATTTCTAGTGCCGATATTGTTTGGCACAAATCCAAAGTCCAGGCTGGTACTGAAATTCCGGATTGTTAGACCCGATAATCCTATTATTGCTACTGTTCAATTCAATTCAATTTTTATTCAGGTAACAATTTACATTGTGTTTGAAATCATACATATAAGCATCAATAAATAAAAACATAAAAAACATGCACATTAAAAATATTACAATTAATTAATTATGGACAATGTTAGGAGTACAATGGTGGTCTTATTACAGAGGGCTTCAACTGCCATACGTCCAAAGGATAGATAAGGAAACCAAAAGTCTGACTATAAAAGCTCGGTTTATCACGAAAATCACTACGCGTCAATTTAATGAAGACAAAACTAACTGGACTGAAACCGTGTTAAATTTTATGGATTACGATGTTTTCGCCTTTGAAATGAATTGGCGTATTTATACGAGGTGGGTCAATGGACCGGCTATTGAAGTTACCGAAAAACGAATTTAGCGTAGATAATTGATCCGGAACTCCGGAAGGGCGATGGGTCAATAAACAGAGACTGGACTCATTATATATGCAAAGCTGATGTGTGGTTTGGACAAGGGATGTGGAAAAAAAATGCTTGACGTTGAATTTTTGAGCTTAAATGCTCCATTGAAAGAGTTTAGCTAACACCTTTGTAATTCAAATGAACTACAAATTTGTCTGTTACTAGACTTAACTAAGCAGATAACTATTGTTAGTCTTACTATTTCCTGAAGCATTGATTCTTCGAGGTTGTTGTTGCTATTGCTACGCATTTATAATATATTGCAGTCAGTCTGATGTCCTTATTCGACTTGTATCCGACCCCTCGCTGGGAAGACGCCAAGATATTGTGTCTACTGTCTATCCCTTATCATTGTTAGTTTAATGTTAATACTACTTATGTTATGGCTAGAAAAGGGCGTGTACATACTGAGATTACGACTAATAGAGAACTACAGTCCTTACCTGTGGAAGAGTAAGGGTGAGGCCAAACGAGCGTAATTTTGTGAGTCAGAGTCGCAGAATTTCCGTCGCAGAAATTCTGCCGCAGTAGGTTTCAAACAAAAGTCCTCATTGATTCTCACTGCGACGCAAAATTTGTTGCCTGAACACACACAATTTCTGCGACTCACGTCTCGCAAAATTACGGTCGCTTGGCCTCACCCTAAAGGACATGCTGCGCTGTACTCGAATAAAGTAGGTTAAAGTAAAGGTAAGATAATGAAAAATAAGTAAGTAAGTACCTACCCTGTTTAGATTTACATATTACTTTTCTATAAAACTCAAAATACTACTAAGTATACTCTGCAATACATTTCTAGCTTTGATCGGGTAGGTACCTACTTGGGTAAATCAAAAGCGCGACCAGGGGACTAAAATGGCCACTTTACCAGATCTGCAAAAGTGGTCATGCATGGAAGACCAGTTACGAAAAATCGAAGCGGACTGATTTTTGGAACACAAAAATAATGATGATATTTTTTTTTCTTCATAATAATGTTACCTAGTCAGGTGGATAGAATTCGATATTTTAGACCTTGGCCTAAAAATAGATCGAGTATATTCAAGCCTAGCTTAAAGCGCTCGAGAATAATTTCGAATAAAGAAACTCACATGACTTCAGTCTGTACCACTGGTATCTTAAGCTATAATACACTGAATCAAACACATTTGTCACTGCTTTCGACATTTTTGATCACACTTCACTCACTGCTATTGTATTACAAAAATATAATTATTAGTTGACTTAATGACACTATAATGACTATTCGACATCGATATCGATATTAAGTCGACAAGTCATTTTTCTTCCGCGACTTCTCACTGAATCGTCATGGGAATGAAATACAGACTCAGATAATATAGGCAGAGGTTAGAAACTTTGATTGCATTTACTAGCAAGAACATTTTCATTTAAAAAATATAGGTATCATAGAAATATTCTGATTAATTAAATGTCTGTTATAAACCAAGACAGTCCTCACTCCTAATTTAGAATAGATAGGCAGATATTACACAGGCTACGTTTTTTAACATTATTTTGTAAGTAAGCTCACAATACTCAACAACCAAGTGTTGGACACCACTGACTGATAAAAGCTGTCAATAAAGATATCAGTGATAAATAACTATTGTGTGTAACACCTCATGTATTTGATAGTGTTGATTAGGTGTTCTCAAAGTTAAAGGATTTGTTTACAGTGCAGGAGTTTTTATTGCAAGTTTTTCTCAAATAACTCGCAGAAAAATAATCTGAAGTTACCCTATAAAGTGCCAATCCAAGGCTGAGCTACTTTTTAGTGAATATTCGTGGGTACTCAAGAAACATTATTTCATGTGTAAACATAACATTTGTATCTGCAAATTAGAGCTAAACACAAATCTAAATAATTCTTGTTGGCTTAACAAATTCTTGCAATATTAGAGATATTTTGTATCAGCTTGTTATCACAGAAGCAAATGTTTATTGTATTGATAGTGGTGTAAATGAGATCTTTCCAGTTGGCCAATCAGCAACATAGCTACTGGATGAAACTGGATAGATGATCCAGATCTGGATGGATGATGAGCCATGAGCTGGCTAACCCGATTTGCTAATAGGATTTTTCATTTTTAGTTTAATATGCGCGGTCTCGTTTTTAGTCAAATAAATACCTATGTAAAAAGCAGGTACAGAACAGATCAAAATAAAATAATTCAGATTTTAAATAATAAAGATTAATGTGAGTACAACACAGAAAAAATAGTGCCATGCAAAACAAGCCACTACTACTTACTTACTAGGTGCAAATGTGTTTAGAATAGAAACAGAAGACAAAAGCTTTAAAATTACGTATTTGGGGCAAGCTTAGAGCATTTTACTGTTTATTTTATGCATAGGTTAGTGTTTTGGTAGCTTGAGTCATTCTAATGCGTCATCTATCAGATTTAGCATCAGTATATCAGTTAATCGATCTCGCTGGACCGCATATATGGATAGATCTATAACAGTTAATGCTCAAAACAAGGTGAAATAAATTAAAACAAAATGTTAAATGAATCGCAAAATGTATTGTTATTAAAACAAAAGCGTACACATAATCTTGCGGCTACTGTGCATATAAAAATCTTAGCTTCATGTTTACTTGAGACGTTCGAGCCGTAATTGTTGATGCTGGTATTTGCGAAATCATCACTGAACCTTTTATAACCGTCGGACGGCGAAGACGGGCTCCTCAAAGAAGCCATTTTTTCACACTGATTTTTTTGACGTTTTCCCAATTTGACATTACGTTCTCTAAGATCGCATTCTTTTCATTATTTTTAAACCGTAGACATATTTTCATTTCACTGATTCGAGGATTTTGATTAAATTAATAATAAATATATGCTATACATGTTTAACAAACCTTAATCAAATCAATCATTGCTGTATAATTTCAAACAATAGGGTAGTCAACTAAAAAAAATTTTTAGTCCGTCTGCTAGATTTCGTATTATTTCTTTTTTCAAGTAAGCACACAATGAAAACGGTATAGTGCTTTGAAAACTCGAGTGACGTCATAATCTAAGACATGAGTATGACATTTTTTGCGGTTATTGACGGCAAAACCCCCACTCAAATCTTTGATGCGTTTTATCTTCGTCATTTTTATTGATTTGATATAACAAAAAACAATTGTCCAATATTTTTCGATAATCTAGCAGAAGAATCATATTTTTTTAAGTCAGTTAACATCCCTATTACCAGTAAAAAAAAAGTGGAGCTAGCTACATTACAATTTTGTCGAGTTGCATAACTGTTACTGCTTCGATGAAGGGTTTATCGGTTATAATGCTTTTTGAAATCGTAATTATGATAGAAACATAAATTTTTGCAAAACCTTAACCTTTGTCTGACAAATATTGCAATCGTGTAAACTACCCTTAACTAGCCAAAAGACTGATAGTCAATCTGAATATTATATACTCTGCAAACGCCATAGACAAATTCTGCTATGACAATTTCTTTTTTCTTGATCCCGGTTGGAATGTGAGTTGATGTTGGTTTCGATGAAAATAAATCCAAAGGAATAGATATAATTTTGACAAATTTTCTCAATTCCATGTAAGATTTAAGAAATGTATCCTGCAAACAAGTGGTTGTGCGTTATATTTTGATTTTAGCCAAACTCAATATCTTCAAAATTCACGTCGAAAGTTTTGACGTTCCCTCAGTGATTGTGATTTATCAGTGAACGAATAGATACTCGTGTATAATTGTTACAGTTCCGCAGTGTGAATGCTAAGGAATCGTGTCTAAATCACTTGTTTGTACGGAGAAGTGCTCTAACTCATATAACCTCAAAGTTGAAGTCAGGTGGTAAGTTTGTTGTCTAAGTTGTGTTTCTGTTTGTGCAGATTCTAAATGGCTCCACCACAGCCCAAGGCGGCGGCTAAGCCCGCCGCAGCGCCCGCTGGCGGCGTCACCAAGGCCAAAGTTGGCAAACCAAGGAATTACGACCTGGGAAATGGAGTAGTTCGCTTCTCCAAGTCAAAGATGTTCCACAAGAAGGTGAGCTGGTTTTCTTAACACATAATTCATGTTTCCAACTGGTTTATGGCTAATTGGGGGGGAATTTACGAGAGGGTAAATATCATGCAGTGACAACAACTGCCCATGTGTAAAATTGTATTTCATCCTGATACTGGTGCACCTACTACCTGTCTTTAACACAGAGTCGTCATAATATTACCTTCAAGTATTTGTTTGCTAAGATTAACCTAGGACATGACAGTTGTAAAATGTTATTTCTTTGTGGTTAGAATGTATTGAAGGTGTGGTAAACTGCACTGCCTAAAATAAGAAGTATTTCTTAATCTGAGAAATCATTAGAATATGAAAGCTTACTTACAATAGGAGTTCATCTTTGTTTACCAAGTTTATGTACATTGTAAACCCAACAAATGTTAACACCGGTATTGTAATCATAATTTGCTTTTGTAAACTAACTCAAATCCGTTTTCTATTTTCCAGGCTAAGTACAGGTTTGTGGGCAAAAAGAACCCCAAGCCAGAAAAGGCCAAGAAGCCCTCCGTGGCTGTCAAGCAGATTGGTGGTGAGAAGAATGGAGGAACCCGTACTGTGCTGCTGCGCCGCAGAAAGTCCTTCTACCCTACTCAGGACAAGTAAGTATAATATATTTGAAGATTAAAGCTTAATAATACTGGAATTCATAAAAGGTCCTCAACAAGAAATTGTCTACCAACCTGTAAGGCTCAAAGAATGCCATTTTATGAAATCTGTTGTTTTGCTTTGATTGCTTGTTATTTGTAGACGACTCATTCCACCAGAAAATGTGTAAGGAAAGATTATTTTGATGGATAAAAGAGTATAGGAAGGCCGAAGAAACGATGGAAGGACTGTGAGCATGATTTTGCAAGAAAGGAGGTGTCTAATAAGATGATGAGCAATAGATAAGTATGGAAAAAGAAGACAGGCTGTACCAACCTGAAATAAGTTTGGGACAAGGGCAGGAAAATGGTGAAATGATAGTTTGCTACTGCTGTCTCTTGCCACTCTTACTGTTTATTGCCACCGAGGTGTATATTTATTTTATACTAGCTGATGCCAGCGGCTTCACCCGCTGCAAGTCGAAAATTATCCCACGGGGAGTTAAAATCGGGATAAAAAGTAGCCTATGTGTTAATCCAGGTTATAAACTATCTGTGTACCAAATTTTATTTAAATCCGTTCAGTAGTTTTTGCGTGACGAAGTAACAAACATACACACTCACAAACTTTCGCCTTTATAATGTGCCTTTGTAGTGTGATTGTAAGCTGAAGAAACCATGAAGCCTGTAATTTTAGCATTTAGTGGATTCACTAAAAGTGATAATTTATCAAGTTGTGTAGCAGTAAAGGTTTACAAACTACTATTCATTATATTTTTTTTAATATGAGATTCTCATACTTACGGTATTCTACTTAACTATCCTTAATTTACGTTTATCCCCGCAATCCCCAGGATCACCACTCGTCCCCACCACAAGACATTCAGCAAGCACATCCGCCGGACAAGGCCGACTCTTACCCCCGGTACAGTGTGCATCCTGCTGGCTGGTCGCCACTCCGGCAAGCGTGTCGTGCTTGTTGGTGTACTTCCCAGCGGATTGCTGCTTGTCACTGGACCCTTCGCGGTGAGTAAAACTTCTTGGTAACTCGGGAGATGATTACTAAACACAATGGCAGGTTGATAGAGGAGATAAAACGTGAGAAGCCATGCAACTTTTTCTACAAATCTTCTGGAAAATTACTTTCACGTATCTGCTCTCGACACCACATGTCCTGCTAACAATTGTTGGGGGCGTTTAACTAACACAGTTAATGTAAAGGGTGGTTGATACTGAGGCTTACTTTTGTTGCTTTATGTATGAAACAACCTCCTAGAGTTTTTTTTTTTTTTTTTGGACATTTCACACAACGCCATCTAGTCCCAAGCTAAGCAACCTAATGCTTGTGTTATGGTAACGAGATGGCTGATAAACTACTTATATACATTTTTTTTTTGTAAATACATACATATTATAGATAGAAAAACACCCAGACTCGGAACAAATACTTGTAGGTCGTACAAATATTTGTTCCGTGCGGGAATCGAACCCGCGACATGCTGCGCAGCAGTCAATCGCTTAACCACTGCGCCAACCGTGTCGTCTCACGTCAGTTAACCTAAATGAGAATGATACACATTGCAAACCAAAACGACATAACTTTTGGTTTAATTGTAAAGTACACAATTTCTACAAACAATCTATACAATTCTTTTACTTAGATCCCTATCAGAAATATTCACCAACCTAACATCACCTCAGCATAGTTAACAGCTTAACAATAACTCTGCTCGTTCCAGTTCAACTCGTGCCCATTGAGGCGCATTCCCCAGCGCTACGTCATCGGCACGTCCACCAAGCTGGACCTCGGCGACTTCAAACTGCCCGAAAACTTGAACGACGAGTACTTCAAGAAGAACAAGAAGAGCGCCAAGCGCAGCGTAAAGCGCAAGCAGGGAGAGGACATCTTTGCCTCCAAGAAAGAGGTTTGTTATCTTTATGATTCACTAGCTGATACCCCTGGCTTCACCCGCTTGGATGTGGGTTAGATTATATACTGAAACCTATCTCGAGAACCACTTTATCCATTGGGGAAATCAGCATGAAAATCGGTGCAGTAGTTTTATCGCACAGAAAGACGCGGCGGGAGTCTTTGTTTTATAATTGTGTAGTGATAGCAACTTGATTTCCTCTTCTGCTCATCTCTGGCTAGGGCAGATGCGGGGTTTGTTACTGACTAAAACCACAATGTGTAAATTATTTTCTTACTTTGCATGGGTTCAATCTACAGAGGTTACATTAGAGAGAGAGCGAGAGATTTATGTTCTTTATATTTTTGTTAAATTCTCTTAAACATAAAAATACATTTTTGAATGATTGTAAAAACTCATAAAAATGAGTTGGTAAGAAGAACCAAATTGACAATCAAACATGAAAGCAACTTATTTTAGATTCATGTTCAGAATTGTGAAGAAAACCATCTAATTGGCCTTTTTGAAATTCATTGGGAAAGATGAATGATCTTCCCCTATTTGTGCTTAGCAAGTGAAAATCATGTAATCCAATATAATAATATTGTAACCAAAATGCAATGAATATCACCAGATTTTAGCTACAGAAAACCTTATCTATGGTTCAGCCAGGTAAACATTTTACAAAATGGGCAGATGAAATTGTTACCATTGTGGGAAACATCCTGAATGAGGCTGGCACAAGCAAAGAAGTCTGTTCCTAGCACTGGGTGATTTCGGGCTGTAGATGATGATACATTTAACTGTCACATTCTCATGCCCTTACCCCAATTCATTTGGGGTCGGCTTCCATACTTGTCCATAACTCGTCATCTCATTAGTCGCCTCCTTTGATAAGTGTTATCATTCTAATGTAAACATTATATCATTGTCTATTCTCTATTTTCAGAAATACGTTCCATCTGAAGAGCGCAAGAAGGACCAAAAGTTAGTCGACGAAGCTGTGGTCAAGGCGATAGGCAAGCGCGCCGACAAGAAGGTGCTGCGGGGCTACCTCAAGTCGTCGTTCGGTCTCCGCTCCAGCCAGTACCCCCACAGGATGCGATTCTAGTTTATAAGACAATAAACATCTGTGACTAATGCTTGGCTTTTATTTATTTGGCTTGTTTTCTTCAAACACTGATATCGTAACAAGGTGACAATACATAATATGGTGCATACTCCATTCCCTGCATTCCCGTTGTATCCTACTTGACACACAACACTATGGAATATACCCTTGTCATGGGGGAGGGATATTTTACTATGTACAATAATATTAATTAATTTTCCAGACAATCTTACTGAATACATGGAACCGCTCGAGCAGTTGCGACTGGTTCGGGCAGTGAGCAGCACGGTAAATTGTACATTTCGTAAATTGTGAAAACAGTAAAAGCAGTTATTCTGCCCACTTCCATCCGTGCGCTCATCCCTGCTTTTTTTGTTAGTTGTTCGAAATGGACATCGATGAACACTCTATTTTGACGCCATGGTCGTATTCGCCTGAGTTAAAGTAGTAGTATCTTCCCTCAAAATCCACGTTGCGACCGACTGAATTGTGACTGATCTGGCAGTTGAAGCCAACTGCTGCGGTCCTTGTAACGAAGTGCGTGTAAGGGGGGAGGGGGGGCTTACTTCATTCGTGAATAAAAGTTGTGCAGTCATATTTTACTTACCATGAAGTGAAGATAATAAACGCAACCTTCTCCCTGTCCCTCCGCAGAAGCAGAAGTAGAAATAATAAATAAACGCTTGTGTGGTGCAATGTTTATTTAGCTTTTCACTTGTACTTGTTCGCAGGCTGGTGCGACCGCGGGCGCGCCGACACGGCGGTGCGCTGTCGTTGCCCGTGACGCTCGCGCCATTCCGACTCCAGGCGGGCATAGACACCTCCTAGAAGAGAAACCAGGCACTTGAGACGCATAAGAATCAATAGTATGGACATATAAACAACGGACAACCGAAGAATCGGATCCGGTATCAACAGTTTCCCTTTCATAAGCTAGATGAAAGCCCATGAGCTGAAAGCTGAATATGACATTATCATTATTATTCAGCTCAAAGACGTCTACTGCTGCACATGCTTCTACCGAGTATCGCCGAAAAGACTGACTCTGCTTTACGCAGTGGTACTTTCAAGTGGATTCCGTTGACCCATAATGTCCCACCACGTGCCCCCATGCCTACGTAGTACTATTATGTATTCTGTGCCCATGCGCTATGTGCGATATATTATCTACCCGTGATACTAATATAGTTTAAGAATATGAATGTTATGTTATAATAAAGGTAAAAAAATCCATCAAGTACCAGGTGGCAGCTTAGACTTATTTTGATGATGTAGGGCTGCGGTTTTGGCGAGGGCGGTTCGCATCTGTCGGGCGGCGCGCTCTTCGAACCGCCGCTGTCCATCCTGGTTACTGCGTGCTGACAAGCAGGAGACCCACTGACGACCAACCACGCGTGTTCGTCTGGGGAGTACATATTAGAATCTCACAAGACATCGTAATTGTACCCAGTATGGTATAAAAGTGCTCAGTAACATGTTTTACCGTGGAATGAAGTACAACGTACAATAAAAAGTATAATACGGCTGGAAGAGATCTATCAGCCATATTTTAGGACAGGATTTTAGGGGAAAACCTGTTTGTAAATCACGGAGGAATCAGCCAAAATTTTGTAGAATAAAATAAATCATTCAAATAACCCTTCTCATGGGCTTCACTGCAGTCGGGTAAAAAGCATCTCAAGGGGCTCGAAGGAGGATGTGTCTCGCCCGGCCCTGGTGCAAGCCATGGTCCGGGGCGAGGAGGAATGGGACGCCGTCGCCTCCTTCTGCGAAGCAGTGATGCTAGCGAAGGAGGTGGCGGAACGCGAGAGGGAGAGAACCTCTCGTCCCAGCCGCCGCGGGAGGCGCTCCGGGCGTCGGGGGTCCCGCGATGACCTCCGGCCACCGTAGACGCGGGCCTGTGGACAGTGAGTGATGGGCTAACTCGCCGTCCGTCCGTCTCACGACGAAAACAGGCTGTGTCGACTGCGCGTTCGTGTTCCACGCGCGCCTCAAAGAGATGTCAGCAACATGGGAGGGGCCCGAAAGGGCCGACGCCTGTCGTTGCTGCGGGTAGTCCTCTGGTTATCGCGGCCTCGACATAGAGGGCGAAGAAGGAACATGGGTGGTTTTTAGTCAGTAGAAGTCTGACACTCCCTTTCGCTCTGCCCAAGAGCGGGAGGGGTTATTCGATGATTTTACACCCACCAAAAAAAAAAAAAAAGGAGGTTGTGTCTGTAGACTGATTGTCGAGCGAGAGCATGAATTAATACTGGTATGGTGCGCCCATTCTTTGGCTGCACTGCTGCAAGTCTTGTCACTACTCACTTGGTGGCAGGATTAGTGTGTGCATGCGTGTGTTTCCGGGCAGTTCGGTGGGGGGTGCACTCCTCGTCACTGGCCGCGCTTGCCGAGCTCTGTTCGCTGTCGTCCGACGAGCTCGACTGCTCGCCGCCAGACTCGCCCGCAGAATCACCGCCTCCCGGGGTGCCTTTCTTTGTATACCAGCAGTATTTGTGATTTACGTTTTGTTGGGGCCGTAAGCAGTGTGAGTTTAGGCGCTGCCGCGCTGTAGTAGGCACCATTTCTTTTTTTTTTTTCGGAAATTAGTATGCCTGATTTCACTCACAGATTATAATACTAAGTAGATACACCTAAAAAAAACTCATTAGATTTTCAACGCTTGAGTCCGCGCCAAGAGTTGAAAATCCATCTGCTTTCACAGCACAAAATGGTTGCCGTTTCAATTTACATTTTGAAGTAAATATTTAAGATGCCTACTATAGCACTCCATCAACACCGGACGGGTCGGGGTCGTACGATCGCACTGCTTACGGCCACAGCGCCTGTTTGACCACTTGCTGCAATATTACTATTAGAACTGTACACAAGCACTTTCGTAATTATAAAGCAAGTTAAAAAAAAACTACCTAGTGAAGTTATCCAGAATATTAGAGCAAATAGCAGAACTCGAAAAAATATTTTTATCTGATAGAATAATCAGGTGTTTCTTTTTTGGGTATCTAGTACGGTAGGTAATTCAAAAAAATCATGCCAATGAAGTAGAAAATTTGAGTGGGTAGTAAAATCTAATTACTGGAGTAGTAAGTAGGTAACAGCAATTAACAGCTTCCTTCTACAGAATAATATTCAGAGGAATTCTTGAAGCAATCATATTTTAGAGAAATAAAACAATAAAATATTAAAGTTTAAATTAGTTAGCTGAATAGACAAAGAAAACTAGAGAAATAACCATTAACAAAAGGTCATTTAAAGAAGAAATATGCATAGCTTACCTACTACCTACCTAATAATAAAAATAAAATGTTAGATAAATGGTTTTTTATTAAATATCCAACAGTCTAGGTATCTTGCATGCAAAATATCCAACTAAACATTACATCTACATAATCGAACTAAACTACGACTACGCACTACATGACATATTACAATGCACTAACTAGGCATACCTAATTACCACCAAAAACAGTAGGTAGCAGACCCTTCAGTATCAGAAGGTCTCGTGGCTGCCCGGTCGTAATGGCTTTGGTCCTTTGGCTTACCTTGCTCTTAAGGGTCTCTTCCTTGGAATCTTTCACGGAGGCGGGTTTCGGGGGCTTGACGTCTTTCTCCGGGGAGACCACGGTGCCAGTCGAGCAGTTCGCGTTGGAAGACTGCGCGGACACATGGGTTGTACCCAATGCGGGCGAACCAGGTCTCACGTTGGCTGTGTATGCGTCGTTTTGATATGTATTTCTGATACTATTTGCCCCCTCTCGTACATTCCCCACAAGTGTGTCAATTAATGTAGGCTTTACAAAGTTTTCTGTGTAACATCGGTAAATGAGGCAAAAATGTTTGGGTTAATATTGTGCTGAGGTAAATAAAGTATTGTGTTTTACTTATTTATGATATAAAATTACCGATGTAATAAACGATGTCTAATCGCTGACCACATCGTTGCAGACCTTCAAACAAAAATGACAAAAACCAAAATGTCGATGCTACCAAACAGATAGGTATATATAATATATTATTCTTTGGCTCTCCACGATAAAATATTTTTGTGTTTCTAAAATCAAAGTTGGCGGGCGTTCTTTACGCGCAACAGCTTTAGATATTGGTATTTTGAGCCAAAGAACGGATGACTGAATTTGTGTATTTACAATAGTTACTGTTCAGACAGAACTATTATTTGTTGCCAATTGCAAGGGCCCTATAATTTTGCAAGCGTGTCCCCATGGCCGCTACATGTATTGCCAATTGTTTTAGCGTATTTACAGCGTTTTTTTCCAATTCGTTCTTGTGGTGCGGTTACGTGCAGTTATCGTGGAAAATTGAACAAAATAAAACCCCCAGACACTGAATAAAAAGGAAACATTGAAAAGATTAAATGCAAACTAGTAATTTTGGTGGGATTTTTTGGATGGTTCAAACATTTTAGTCCTGTTGACTATTCCGATGAAAATTATCATGGAATCTAAAAAACCAAGATCTCAGGCAAAACCCCTCACGAAATTATCTCTCACATCACCGCACCACCTTCTACTCATCAACAAAGTGCGAGTCTCACGATTGAACTTGTTGTTGCTGGTGTACAACTTGCCGAGCAGCCCCAGGGTTGGGCGTGGCGGGACCAGCTGGATACCGTCCCACCAGAACACCTCCTTGCACTGCAGCCGCCCGTTGCTATCCTCACCTGGTTCTAGGGCGAAACTTAGAAGCTGGCCTTATGTACAATTCCGAAGAAATTAGTCATTTTGATGAAAAAAAGAGACTTGTCGAAAGACCAGATCTACTATGGTAAACCAACGTGTTGATATAGAAGTTGCAACTCTGGTTATTTTTTAACAAATACTACGTATGTGGTGCTATTTAAAATCTAAGAATGATTTTGGTGCTATTTACAAACTTTGATGATACAATTTTGATTTGATTTTGAATTTAATATACTTATACCTAGTCGTTTTAGGTGTATTTACAACTCTATAACAATTTGTGTGCTGTTTACAATCAGAATAATTATGTATGTACAGATAAGGTCCACAAGAAAAACATTTATACATAAAACACGGGTATTACCATAGTAGTCATCATTCACTTTATAGATCATGAGGGTTTCTGGTTTATTAAGGATCTCACTCAAACTAGATTATGAAGTTTGCCGGTTAACTCCGGAAACAAACTGGCTTTAACGACACAACTGAAGGCTTAAATAAAGGGTCTCAGATCAACAACAAAACAAGAAGGCCCATTAACCCAAGGAGGTCAAAACACTAATAAGGTGCGTACCTCTGCTCACAAGTCTGGTGAGTCTCTCCGGGAACATGAGCTGCGGCGGCCTCATGGATATGATGTCCCGGAACTGGTTGTACAGCTCCATGACTGCCGAGTCCATCGCCCGCCGCTCGTCTGGGACGTGCTCACGGAACTGGCAACCCTGATAACCATAGAGAAGTAGAAATAGTTCCGACATTTAGCCGAAAGACGGAAAGATGTCTATATACTAGTACAAAGACCTCCTTCAAGGTTTTCATTCAAACCAGAACGGACAGATTGTGGACTTGCAAGATATTTCATTACAATCCCCTTTCCTCGTCTGGGGAAAGTCCGGTTGCAGTAGGAACGTTATATGCTGCGTTTATACGCTGAGCGGGCGCTGAGGCGCAGAACTAGGAGACGGGTTTTGTTTCAGTGGTCAATTCTGCCTGGCGAACAAAAGCCCACTGTCTGCTCAGGCTCTTACGCTGTGCTACTTCAGGCAGTTTTCAATTTTCACCAACCTGTTGATCCAGAACAGAGTTAGATAGTACCAGTCACTCACAGTATTCCTGGTGATTGTCTCGAAGCGATAGGCCCTCTCTCCGCAGCAGGGGTACCTGCCGGCCGGGAGTGAAGGCCGTCCCTCTAGCGAGAACATGTGCGCTGGCTGCTCGTGGTGGGAACACCATTCCATCTGGAGAGCAGTTTTTATTAACATACAAATACAAATATACAAATATTTATTGGAACATATAAAACGTTATAACAATTTTTGTGTACGTTAATACTGCGTTACTTAAGTAACTGTGTCGCAGTTATTAGCGCCCACCCCTGGATCGAAAGGCAACAGAAGTTCCAAAACAATAATTTTGGTGCTTAAAAGTAGGCAGAAACTAGTTACAACAAATTAATAATAATAAAACTAAAACTAAACATCTATTAACAATACTGGTAGCAATTTAAGGGGGTGTGTGAGTGAATGTGTGCGCGTGTGTGTGTGTGTGTGTGTGTGTTACAGAAGAGTGAAAGTGCGTGCGTCAGTGTTTGTGTGTGTGTGGGAAGGGTACGTGTATGTGTATGCGGAGGAAGTGAACGAATATGATTTAAATTTTTACGAGGCTCTCTGTTTCCTCATAAGTCATATTTTGGAGCCATTTTTCAATTTTCAGTTTACACTCTCATGACGAGAGCGGATATATTTGTAATTTTTCATTAATTTTGTTATAAATAACAGGACTTAAAAAATTATAATGTCTTCTTACAATTGTGAGATTAACACTCTCTGTCGGGCATACTCTTTTGACGCGTCGTTTTTGAGTATTGAGATTAGGGTCATATTTTACATCAGTATGCTTCCGTAATAAAGTGGAAACCAGAAATGCTTTCCTTACAGTAAGCACATTCCAGAGAGCATATAAATCGTGCGTGGGAAAGCGAATAGGTTTGTGTGCCATAACTTTTAGAACAGCTCTTTGTGCTCTTTCCAGACGAAGTAGGAGGCATTTACCAGAGCTTCCCCACGCGGTAATGCAGTAGGTTATTATGGAATGTGCCAGTGCAAAGTAAACGGTTTTTAATGTTTCAACATCTGCCGAGGTTCTGAGGTTCTTAAACACAATATTAACTTTCTGACACGTGAAACCAAAGACCCAATCTGCCCATTCCAGGTCATGGTGCTATCTATAAGAGCATATTTTTCTTTTTGTGTCAAGTCCGTTTTTTGCTTGTCCCTAGGGTTTGACTTAATTTTATTTTTAAACCCATAAACTATTCGAGCCTTTAAAGATACTGGATCAAACAAAATACATTTATTTTTAATTTAATTATATCAGTTTCTGTATAATTATAAATCATTTTGTTTAACCAGCATTTAAATAAAGAGGACTTGGCTACTTTTACCTGTCCCCATCTGAATTTGTATGATTGGATCACGAATATTTAGAGATTTTTCTAAGGACGACGTACTTTTTTCATCGGATTTAGTTACTAAATATCATCATTAAATAATATTTATCAATTAATTTGTAATGATCTGGCTTATTTACATAAAAAACCAAATAAAATTACGATGTTGAAATTTTGATCCACCCGGAACATTCAGTATTGTGACCGCATTTTATAGTACTTTTAGCCACTTTTTTTGGGTAATAATACTTTAAAACAGGCAATACCTTAACATATTCCTGCTCAGGAAGCCATTTTTTACTTAGTGTCACAACGACTGAGGAACGTAGACGTGTTGTTGCTGGCTCGGTACAAGAACGGAATTTATGTTCCAGGTATGTGTTTGAATTTTACTACAGCGTAACCAAATATAGGATTGCTGTTAATTCTAGAAACTGCCATTTCTTTTAAGTTACTGTTTAAAATGACATCAAATGGAAAAGAACCACGAATAATAATTTATTTAATTTTTAAAATCGGCAAGTAAGAAAATGTGACTTCCGTTTTGTGACCATATCTATGGTCACATACGGGCTGAGCTAAAAGTCACAACATGACTGAACCTATAAAGTTAAGTTCACATGGATACAATGATGTTGTTTCAGAAATAATAGTTTTCTGCGGGAATCGGTTTGCAAGAAATATAATATTGTGAGCATCAGTACAGGTAAGGCCTAATAATTTTTGTTATTGTAAAAGGCTTCGTAATTTATTAATTGTTTATTATTGTTAAATACTTCATACAAAAACTCACAGGTGTGTGTGTTTTTTTTTCTAGATATTTTGTAAGGATATTGTTTTTGTCGAATATACGGGGTGTAACAGAATAAAGGCAATACTTTAGACACCCCAATTAGTTTATTAAATAATGGGTAAAAATTTAAAAATCTATAAAAAAAAAAAATATAATAATAATAGAAAATAGTAATAAAAAAATAATAATAGAAAAATCTATAATTCTGGCCAGGAATCGAACCCGCTGAGTTTGGAAAAAAAAAATCACATCCTGTATTATTACACCATTCGATAGTGTTGCTTGTATTACATTAATAGTACAGTAATGATATACGGCAAATTTAAGAAAATAGCAGATTTTTATGAAATTGCTATTTTTCTGTGATACACAGAAAAATAGCAATGGTGTTTTTCTCAGCCATAATCTATTCGAAATTTATAAAATTTCATTGTTTTCAATGTTTCACTGGATTTGAAGTCTCAACAAACGCACTGTATTCAGCAATACGAAATTATTGAGTTGAACAAAAAATAGCATTATTTCAAAGAAGAAACGGTTAACTTAAGTTTCGAATACAGTCATTGCCTTGTGTTTATTTTTAATTAGACGTTTTCCTTAAGTTTGTCGTATATGATTACTTCCCAGAATTTGATCCTTATTAGCAACACTATAGAATGGTGGTGATTTTTTTTTCAAAATCAGCTGGTAAGATTCGTGGCCAGGATTATTGATTTTTCTAAAATCCAATGATGCAGTTTTAGTTTTCGTCAAAATCGGCCTTTTTTTTTTTTTTTTGGTGGGTGTAAAATCATCGAATAACCCCTCCCGCTGTTGGGCAGAGCGAAAGAAAACCGTTGGACTACCCGCGGCCCCGACAGGCGTCGGCCCTTTCGGGCCCCTCCCATGTTGCTGATGTCAAAATCGGCCACGAGACTCCTTTTGACAATGTTTTTCGATATCCCTCATAGTTTCGGATATAGCCACCCACGCTCAGTTGAAAAAATCACCCTGTATAATAATATAGATAATTAGCCGCCTTTCAACTATTGATAAATGTAAGAGATTTTTCTGCAAGACTGATTCGTTGTCTAAAATGTATGTATGTTAAAAACAAAGCTTAGATAGGTATATTCGAGTTTCGAAAATTTGAACTGTTTAGTATTACGATTACTATTTTAGATATTTATTAGTTATGTTATAAGTTTCAAAGACGCTTGTTAGTAACTTAATTCTGATTTTAATATAAATGTTATTTTATTCATGAAAACAATAGTATGTAAACGAGGTACAATATTTTTTGTTATTATTAGTTCCACTGTTGAAAAGATACGAGTATAGTATTTTTTAATTATTATTAAATGTTCATCTGGAATATTAATATGAATAGTCTAATAATAGCGTCCATGTAGACGAATCTTTACCCTATTAAGACGTTCAGTTGTGTGACTGTCCCTTTTTTCTATTTTAACCAAAAAAATATTTAATATTCTTTATAACACACTGAATTGTTCTGTTTTCGCTCGGTGGACAGGAATTGAATTTTGATTCATAATTAGGGATCCCTGTGGAAATATATTTTTATTACAACCAAAATATATTTAAAATTCAAATCCGATGTGCATCAAAGTCACATAACTGAAATTGAAGCGTGATTTTTGTTATAGAATGTTCAAAGAATTGTCGTGTTTTGTGTTTTTTTCTTTTGACAAGGTTGTTTTTTTTTAATTAGTAATAAAAATATTAATAATATTTGTGTAGTTTTTTGTTAATATCATACTTAATATAGTCACATTCTGGAAGTGGTCACACAGTTTCTTCCACTATGTATTGGGATATGTTTTATTCTAGCTATAATATTGGCGTTCTTAATTGATTTTCGTTAATTTCAATCTATACACTACTTAAAAATAAACCATAGTTGCCATAAATTTACATTCTTTTTAAAAACGAAGTTACACACAGGTTGACACAAATAGAAAAATATGCTCATAATCACCCCTAAATATTTAATTTCATTTGTACGCGTTATTGTTGTACAGTTGCAAGTTGCACTTGAATTCGAATGGCATTTGTGAGCAGTTAGTGTGAGGGAGGAATCTGGTTGTGATATAAACCGAAGTGCAAACGTTATGAATTTCGTTTTTTCTAAGTTCAGGGTCAGCAAGTTATTATTTAACCAATTCATAACATCTCGTAGGGCTGATTCCGCATAAAATTGCACGTCCGCCCGATCACTACCATAAACTAACAACACTGTGTCGTTAAAATAACATAGCTTAGTTGAATGTTCAAAGTACTTATGAAAAGATCGCTTTTTGCGATAAGATCACGATATAAGATTTGAGCCAGCCTCAGCATCCAGGATATTCCCGCTACGGCAACAATGTTCTCTGCCCCTCTCGCAGCTGAATTACCAACACTTCTCTTTTATGTCTTGCGAAGGAATGGGTTATCCGATTACTTCATCGTACCTGATAGGCCGGGAAATAGCTGTCGCAGAGCTGACAGCGCAAGAAGTGGCAGTCTGCCCACAGGCGCCAGTACACGCGGCGCCAAGACCGCAGCTCTCCGTACAACCAGGTGATGTACTCGTTCAAACTCCACGAATGGTCTCTGGGTATAGCGCAACACATTTGCGAAAACATTATGGAAAAAATTCAGCATCGAAGGTTCCATACATAAAAACCGATTTGTTAGTCTCGCGCTCGCAAACGTGACTTTAAGACAGTTTGTTACTGGGTTCACAAATCAAGTCGGACAAAATGTTATTTGGTTTTCAGGTCTTCTATTGATATTTCTCAGTAGCAGTTTGGAATTTAGAAGTTGCAGGGCGATTGGCGGGGTCGTCAGGCAAACAGTTATTGAGGTTTTTTTTTATCAGAAATTTCTCATTTCTCACTAGCAGCCACGGAGTCTAGATATGTCGAGCCCGATGGTTGATGGCAATAGGCACGCCCCCTATAACATGAGACTGTATATTATGGGTGTACTATTAAATACAATCTTCGTTCGAGAATTAAGTACAGGCGTGATGTTATGTAAACTCTGCTGGGTAGTAATGTGCTCACTTGGTATGGGAAGAGATCACGTTGCCTCGTCGATCTATCCGCATGCTAGCGGGCTGGCATGGCACCTGCTCAGCGATGTGACGTCCTAGTAGCTTGTTGCATCTAATCAAAGAAAATTAGAAAGTAAAGTGATATGTAGGCGGAGAAATAAATGTAGTCATGCCTTATGAGGCTTAGACAGCTTATATTGCAGTACTACCTACGTACATTACAGCTTTATATTAGAGTCTTGGAGCTAAGCTGCGGACAGAAGGACAGACAGATAGACAGTTGTGGCGAAGCTATAAGGGTTTCTTGTTGAATACGGCACCCTAAAAAGACTTAAATAAAAAACCATTTTACGAAACAAAACTAGAAAATAATTATTTGTGATCCACATAAAGCAAAAAGCCAACGTCACGCGGTGTTCCCAGGCGGTCACCCATCCAAGTACTGACCGCGCCCGATGTTGCTTAACTTCGGTGATCGGACGAGAACCGGTGTATTCAACGTAGTATGGACGTTGGCGAACGCTGTGTTGAATTTTGCGTTTGAGATCGTAAAAATGTATGACGTCATTTCATTCAACACGGTGTGATATGAATAAGAAATTCGTTGCTAGGAAAGACTTGCAACGAATTTGATGGTTCGTAGTTTCATACATGACTGAAAGGCAATAAAAGACGTCGCTTGACATTATTGTATACCTTACAAGGCAGCACATATTTATACTATAACTATTTTTTTGATAACACCGTGTACCTATGTGTCACAATTAAAGATTTTTGAATTTGAAAAATGTTGATAAAAGTACAGACGCCTGCATTTATAATTAAAGTAACACAACACCAAGTCGTGTAATTTCACAAGAGCGTCAGGAGCACTCTCTTATATTTAGAACTGTCATCTATCGTGCTGACATTATCCGTATGTCTGTTACTCTTCTAAATGAAATTTCTCTACAGTTAATTGCCCTTGTTATTATTTCATCAAGTGTTGTGCAAAACCTACTTGTTACACTTAAAAAGCGTGGCGAGAGTGGAGTAGTGTCCCCGCAGGGTCTCGGGCACCGGCTCCGCAAGAGACAAGATCATCTTGCAGTACAGGCGCGACTGGATCTTGTCCTTGCGGTCACGGACGGCTTCCAGTTCCGCGTTCGTGTACATGGCCGCCAGTCTGGGTAGGATAATTTATGAATCTTTCGTTACTTAGCGAGAATGCTTGATGACAAATGTTATGAAATAAATAAACTGTATACAGGGTGGAATTTTGTAATGCCACCTGGAGGGAAAGTACTCTTAATACTGCAGATAGAAAATTTTACTCAAAGGAAACATTCCTTTATTTTTGAATAGAAAGCAAACTGCATTCAAAGATTTTCGAAAATTCTCTTCTCCCACACCCGGGAATTAAACCGGCTAAAATCTGACAAAATTGTACCCTGTACTTTTATTGCATCGATCGTTAGGGTCAATTATAAGGATGAAATCACTCTAACAAACACGATAAATTAAATGAAAGGAAAACCAGGAAATCTTAAATTAATTTAATTATTTACAAAAAATGGTAAACTAACTAATTAGTTGCTCGAAATGGGCTCCATTCTCTTGGATACACAAATTTATTCTTTTAACGAATTCATTTCTAGTAACCTTTAATAAAGTGTTGTGGTGAATATTATAAATCGTATTCTGAACCTCAACTCTCTGGAGTCTGCATTACAAAAGATGGATGTTAGTTAAAGAGCTTTACCTTGACTCATTGAATTTGTAACTTTAGAGATTTCCTGGTTTTCCTTTCGACACAAACCTCTTTTGCTTCCATTTTTCTTTGTTAACCTATCATTTTCTACTGTTGCTTTCATATAATCCATCAATCTTTTCTTTGCCCACCACTCATAGGCAGTCTGATAGCTACCAAATTACCAATGACTGATGTATTATATACCTGGTGAGTAAAGCGTCGCTGATACACGCCAAGTTGGTAGAGGTCTTCACGATGTCATTAATGTGGGCATGGCAGTACATCAGGCAGTCATGCAGCAGTGGCTCCATCTGTATAAAATCAGACTATAATGTTGCTAGTGCTCGACCCGAACCCGAGGAGGGTTTATGAGGGATCGGGCTGGATTTCACCACGCGGTCAAAGTCACCACACCACAACCACTTATTTCAATTAGGCCTTAGAAGATACTTTTGAACGTCAATCTTTAAAACACAGGAAATAGAATTGAGTCTACACCCGTTCATATCGTATGGAAAAGAAAGGCCAAGGAAGAAGTCTCTTCTTTAATTAAACAATATTGCGGGGCTAAGTGCGAGTTGGTAGACAATAGGGGATCGGACTGGGTCAAAAAAATATGATTCTAATTAGTCCGTCAGTAAGATTATCAAAAACTATTGGATACGTGTTTTTTGTTTTATCAAATTAATAAAAATTTACGAAGATAAGACGCGTCAAAGATCATGAGTGGGGGTTGTGACGTCATTTGTTGGTGAAAAATGTACTACCATGTGACGTTTTCGAGGAATTCACGAGTTTTCGAAGCATTGTATCGTCTTCATTTTTTGTTTACGTGTAAAAAGAAAAAATACGTGTCCAATATTTTTTGAAAATCTATCTGACGGACTAATTATTTTTTTTTTGTCCGATCCCCTATTTTAGTCATCTTATACCTTCGAATTGGGAAGTAACAGTTTTCTTTGTGAGAACTGTAGTGATGAATAAAATTACTCATAGTAAAGCGCCTGCTTGCGTTCGAACAGCACGACCCAGAACTATAACTCTTGTCGGGGCCACCAATGCTCTCTGTAAACTGGCACTTGGGTAGTTCGGATTGGGTCAGAGAGTTTAGCTGATGAATGATGATGGACGGCTTTACCTGTAGAAATGATGCAGACACCAGAATGGGTACCACATTGTGAGGGTCGAGCAATGGCCAGTCGGCAACCAAAATAGTATCCCGTTTGACCCAGCGCATTAACCAGTCAAAAATCTACAAAACAAGAGATTATTAGGTTAATGATTTGATCTTCGAAGTAGGTAAGTGTACATTGAAAAAAAATTGTTAATTAAAACCCTTTCTGCAAATGTCACTAGCTCAATTTGAACTTAATCTTGGTGCATAAAATAAACCTGTCTTTTTATGAAGTGAAGGACCAATTACATGTGTTTTTATAACTAATTTAAGTCATGGGGCTTAGGTGAATAGATACCGTAACATTGGGTCCTAAGTTGTGAGCTGTTATATTGGAATCAAATATAACAGCTCACAACATAGGACCCAGTAATATTAATGACAATAACATCCGTGGTGCTAGGCAACTGGGCTTATCCCAGTTGTATACGTCCCTGTGTGAGGCTGTGTGCCTATTGGCCTTGTTCTGTTCTGTCTCCTGCTGATATCTAGGGAAGTGGAAATTTCGGTTTTTTTCTACTCCTCCGCTATTCTTTTCTGATTAATTTCGTTGCGGGATCCAAGACAGTTAAATCGTTTCTCTGGGACTTCGTTGAGCTTCCTTGTCTCGGCGCTTTTAATTCTGGCTTTCAGAAGTTACAGTGGATGGGAATAGTATGGCGGGCTGATCCCATTAAATAAGCATTGATAACTTTTTATCCGTGAACATAGTGCTTGTAACAGCGCCGAAATATCGGGAGGTCGAAACAAAACGTAAACATCGTAAATATTCTGTTATCAGTGTTATCAGTGCTAATGACCGTCAGTTTAAAAACAAAATAATAAGTTACCTGTATATCACAATGTACAGATATATCCATATCCTCAAGTCTCTGGCCAGCTGTGACATCAGCAAAATATCCCATCTTGGATACTAACAACTTCTGCGGGCACCTAAAGTCTTTCTTTAGACCTTTCACTTCATCACAAACATGAATTTCTACGTCACCCCTGAAAGGAAAACGTATTGTAAAAAAATTCAAAAAGATATTCCGATACCGGGAATCGAACCCGAGCCTCCTGGGTGAGAGCCAGGTATCCTAGCCACTAGACCATATCGGATGATATTCACCTATTCGAAATTGTTGTACACAATGTATCTAATAGTATTTAAATGACAATAAAATTATTTTTCAATCTAGTAACTGAAAAGAAAAATCAGTAAGAAGACAGATACTTTACTTACTCTTGTTTAGTATTATTGCGGTCTTGTTGAGCTACGGTTACTGAAGATTTGCGCCTTCCCAGGCGATCCCTAGATTCTTTTTCATCCACAAACCCTAAAATTGAAACAGTGAAAATAGTTGAATTAATTAACAATGGTTGAAACATTGAGTTTTAAAGTAAATTATTTATCATTGTTTTAAGTCATTTCTATGTTGTTACCTCCAAAACTAGCAGGTTTCTTTATATCAACAGTTCCTGATGAAACTTTTTTGATTATAGGAGTATAAAGACTTGTAGTTTTTGTTGTTTTTTTATATCCTGCCAGATATGGTAGAATTGAATCCAATATCCCTTCGTTTAATACCTGAAATGAAATTTTGTTACAGCGCCATCTATTGGAACAGTTGTCAAACGTCTGAAATGAATTACAACTACAATTTTATTATTACTTCTCCTAAGTTACTTTGCAAACTTACATCATTAAGTTTACAATTCAGGTTGGCTTCAGTCCAAATACCTAGCATTTCCACTCTAGCTTCAGGAGGCAATGCACGTCGTCGTTCGAATTTTCCTGGAAACAACCATAACTTTTCACTTGTTGTTCAGACCCCAGAACCAGATGGCACTAGTAGTACTACACGATGGGGTGCCGACGGGGTTTTTTTTTAAACGTTGCCCCTCACTAGGAATTTAGACTGTATCGTTGGTGCGTTCACGAACATTTAAACTCACATGTACAAATACCCAGACCTGAAACAACTATCTGTAGGCCATACAAATATTTGTTCCGTGCGGGGATCGAACCCGCGCCACGCAGCGCAGCAGTCCAACCACTCACCCACTGCACCAACCGTGAACAGTGCCATAAATTTTTACGATTTTACGAATCTTATAAAAATGTGTCAGTTGTGTCAGTTTTGTTTTGTTTGTTACGAGCTGATTCACCTTCCGTCTAATATTATCATATCAGATAAGCACATAAGGCACTTAAAATAAAGGTGCCAGTCAACACTCCATCAGGTCCTAGTAGTGAATTGAGAGCCACGCCTTGCGCGACCTAGCGCAGGGCACGTCAGTATTGCGACGGTATAAGACCAGTGGTGAAGGAGTGCCTCGGAGACGGTATGGCGCTCGCTTTCAGGCTGACACATAAGTTCTTCTCTTCGGGCGTGGCGGTAGGCTAGGCGTGTGGTAGGTACCTGTGCCGTCTAGGTCGGGGACCTACGGTCGGTTGTCACCACTGCGGAGACTGCCCCCGCAGTGACATGACTTTGTCGCGGCGTTCGGTCCGGTCAAAGGCCAAAAGGCGTAGGCCATCCGTGAGGACGTTTACGGGCCATAAAAAAATGTGTGCAAGTCAACAGAACATTACCTTCGATTTCAGTGCAACTAAATCTCTTTTCAAGTTGATCTTCGCCGTTCTTTAGTTGCAAGGTACACTGGCTCTTGCTAACCGGCGTCTTGGCGTCAGCGAAAACGGTCTGATGCAGAAGATCTCGTTCTTGCTGCTCGATAACATGGTTGATAACAGTTAATTTTGTCAACTCTTCCCAATCTATCTTCGATGCTTCGTCTTCACTGCTCTCCAAGTGCTCGTAAACTTGATACGCAGTTTTCATAAAATCAAAAAAGTCTTTGACGGTAATCGTTTCAGAGGTATCGAATTTTCTGGGTGACGAATTACTCCGTGTTATCGCTACAGATGTTGAGGGGCTCCTGCTTCTCGGTCCATCACCATTATTCATAAACATTGAATCTGATTCTGAGCGCTGATTAGACATTTTGAATCACGGCTAATTCACGTATTACATTTGACTGATAATTTCATGTGTTTATCGATCTAATAAGCCTCCTGGAAACAGCAGTTGATGTTAAATCAAATTATTGATTGGTAACCCGAGGTTAAATGTTGGTAACTTGTTAGCAACGGGTATAGACCTATAAAAAAAATCCATTGCAAAATTAAATACCTAAATAAAATTAATTTATATTTTTTAGCAATTAAAAAAAAACTGATGTAGCACGAACGTAAAATACCAGAATACTTGCATTTACAAAAATCAAATAACCTATTAATGTTTGCTGATGATGCCAAACTGCCAAGATGGTGCTGCTGTATTACCTAATGTTTTTGGCTCAAATTATTTGACATACTTTATTTTTTGGAGATTAATTTATTGTCTTTGGCCCCGAGTTGGTCAAATCTACTACTACCTAGACCTCTATTTTGTTTGAAATATCCAGATTATACAGTAAACGACGAAGGTAACTCTCGCAGTTTTGTCATATAAAAGCATGTGAAATCTTTAATAAGTGACTGCTTAGGTAATCATTAAATATCTCTGAGTAGGTACCTCAGTATATAAAACTTCAGTATTCTAAAGCTTCGCTGCCAACAAATCCTTTCCCAAGTCTTTTACCGCACTTTGCTCTTGAAAATTAAACTAGAATAGAATAGGGTTTCGATTTCTTCAAGCAGGCGGGTAGATACGGTATGACGCATACGATTGCAAGCAATATCAAGAGATTTGTAGAAATCATGGTTTTTTAATCATTGAAGTAAATAGCCTAGAAGATACCATACATTTCTTTGATGTGATGATTTCGTTAAGTTCACTGACCTAGTTGACCTCTAACCTCTGAAGAATGACCTCGATAATATTGATCACTAGCAACATTGGTTTGTCACACACATTGTATAGTATACAAATCATCCGGGATGACTAAACGGAGACTCTTATTTTTAATATTTATCTGGTCTGGTGCAATGATTATTTAACACCATTTAAAACACCAATTTAGATCACAAAAATTAATAAACATCTTGTCTTGATTCATAGTGTTACAAACTGACACGTTTTACTCACATTTTTGGCATACGTAAATGGAATGTTTTGCAGTTTGTCTCTTTCTAATTCAAGTGTTAAGAAAAGGAGAGATGCATCGGGCGATCGGGCACGTCACAAGCAAAACGAGAATAATTAGGTGGATGTAGGTTGGAATGCAAATTGTCTTTGGTCAGTTTAGTGATATGTCATATCAACAACATTTTCACTGTAATATTTTGTTGTCCAACAAAGTTATTTAGAATGTTCACGGCTGTACTTTATTATGGAAAGCCACCAACCCGAATATGACAAGAACGGATTATTGTCTGACACATTCTGGAAGACACCACAGCGTGCGATCCCGGGCAGACCTTTTCAGACGGTCAAACGGACCGAGGTTATGTCTGGGTCATCGTATCAACAGTTCCAGGCGTCCGTAAACGACGCCTGGGACCTGGGCGACGACGACATCATATCTGGAATCGCCGAAACTAAAATATCGAAGGCCATATCGCAAACTGCTGCTTTGAACGTGATAAATTCGCATAGGAATAGTAGTAGGAACGTAAACAAGAATGACGTAAAGGTTGAGAGTGAGATTGTGAAGCCAAAGGCTGAGGCGGTGGAGGTGAAGAAGAATGAGGTCCGTAGGGTGGGTGCAGGGAGTTCGGGGCCGATGCGGCACTACCCTGGCCGGCCGCGGCCCGTGCGTCTGTCGGCACTGACCTCTCGCGAAGAGAGCAGCGAGTCCAAGCTCGAGAGGTTCCAACAAATGCATGATAGCACTGTCATAGACCTAGATGACCTCAAGCAGATCAGTTGGTCTGGCATCCCAGTCAAAGTAAGTCATAATGGTGTCTGTTTCAGATGAGTCACTCTTTGTAATTATGATTGGTTAAGCTTGTTGATTTTGTCACAATTGTTGCAAGTGTGGCATTGACAGGTACTTATTGTAATTGTAACTTTAAGGAGCCTGATGATTTACTTTAGTATGTGATGATATTCATAAAAATCAGTAATCAAAATGTAACAAAAAACTCATAATTCGAGTATTACTTTGGCCAAAATAATGGGCTCTCCTCTTTGTGTCGTTTAACTTTTAGTTGACTGAGTATATTCTCCTTGTTAGCTGACAGAGATTCAGATATAATCAACTTGGCACAGTTATAGTAGTTTATAGAAATTACATGCATTACACAGATCGGGATCACATCATCATTCATCATTATTGTCCATTACTTCAAATTTGTTTTGCATGAATGCCAGTTGCTTATTAATTACGATATTACATGTTGTACACTGTACAATTATTGAACAGACATCATCATAGCAGTTGTATAGTGTCACATGGAATGTTACAAGAGCACCGATTTATTACATAAAATTCTCTAATATCCTCTGGGTGAGGGCAATGGCTCATGTAAACCAGGTTTCACACCTAACACAGGAGTCAGGGACAAAATAAAGATTATAATTATTGATTGGCATAGCTGTTCTGAATTGGAATAATATGGAAATTATGTTTTGTCATACAAGAAGGCTGTTTATTTATAGCCTTTTCCAGATAAGTATGTTTTTTATAGGTTTGTTTTCTATACTGAGTGCCCTTTGGCAAAGGCCTCCAACACTTTCCAATCTTCTCTCTCCCGCACCAGTTTATGTCAGGTTTTTTCAGCTGTTTTAACCACTTCATTTTCCCATATTCTGAATGGTTTCTCCTTGTTCCTCTTGAATTCTCAATGCCGAGTATCTAATAAGAAGGCTGTATTCTGTTCTTATTTATTTCATTGAGGGATGTAAGACAGTTGAATCAGTCCACCGTGACTCATCAAGCCAGCGTATTACTTGTGGTTATCCCTGTGATTCTGGCGTTTATGAGTTGCAGTGATTGGGCATAGAGTGACGTACCCAAAACAAGGTTGCCACAAACACTGCTAAGAAGAAAAACAAAAACAACATTTATATTCAAATTAATTTATTTCCTCATCACAAATATAATTTACTAGCTGTTGCCAGCAGCTTCGCCAGCTACAACTTTAGAACCCACGGTAAGATAAAATCGGGATAAAAACTATCCTATGTGTTAATCCAGGTTCTAATCTATCTGTGTACCAAACATTTATCCCAATACATTCAGTAGTTTCTGCGTGAAGAAGTAACAAACATACACACTCACAAACTTTCGCCTTTATAATATTAGTGTGAAATGTGATTATGTATTATAAATAAAGCTTAAAATTTAATTACACAGATAAGTTTGTGAAAGACGTGTCTGCACTAGGGAATCTGTGTAGCAGATCACCAGGACTATATGACTTGGTCTTGTTGTTGCAAGCATGACTGCTGGTAATAAGGTCCTGGGTGCTATTCCCAGGTTGGCAGCATTAGTTGGTCTTTTCTTCACGAATGTCTCAAATAATTATGCTCTGTTCGGTATAGCATTGAATTTTAGGGAGTATTTTTTTTGTGTATTGCTTTTCGTAGTTAATCCTAGAGAGGATGGCTACTGCTTAACCATTACTTAAAAAGTTAAGGCTTCCAGCCACGGCAAATAAACTTAAAAACTAAGTGAGTACACGCTGAGGGCAGCCCCTGTTGTGTGTCTCTGGGAGAGGACAGCATGGGGACAGGATGGATTGGAGTGGTGTGTTTTTATGAAAGAAAAGTTTCAGCTTTTAAGCAATACTATGACTTAACATAAAATTAAGTTTTACCACTTCCATAACCACTCACACCATAAGCTACTTGAGAAAGGGATGGTTGGTTAAATTTTACTTACTAATATTTTAAATGCGAAAGTAACTCTGTCTGTCTGTCGAACTTTCACGCCAAAACTACAAAACCGATTTAAATGAAATTTGTTACACTACACAGATAGTCTAGAGCCTTAGAAAAGCTATAAGCTACTTTTTAATGCGAATTTAAAATTTGAATAAAAAAAAAAGGATTTGTTACGGGTCGCGATAACCGATATCCACACGGACCAAGCCAGGGGCACCAGCTAGTATGTGATATAAGATCATCTATCAATGACAACATCAGTTGGCTTTCTATGCCTTTTGTATTTGCACCGCACAGACGATTATAACCATTATTGTATTTACATTATAATGGTATTTGACATTGCACTTAACCTTGTAACGCAACCTTGTGCATAATATTTCTGTCACTCCCATGCTAACTCCAATAATCAACACATTTTTCTTATTCAAGGTTCAGTGATTGGAGGTAGTTTCGAGAGGTTTCTTAGGCGTTTGCCTTGTGAACCAGTGGTCGTGGGTTCGATTCCCACGGGAAGCATACTTTGTAAAAGTTGCTTCCAGTTTGGCTAGGACATTGCAGGCTTGAATCATCTGATTGTCTTTTAAAAAGAAAGGCACGTATAAGCCGATGGTCCCAGCCGCTAAATGGCGGACGTCAAACCATGTCAGAAATCATAACATAACGCCCCCGCTCTTGGGCTGAGCGAAAGGGAGTGTCAGATTTCTACTGCAGCTACCCATGTTCCTTCTTAGCCCTTGTGCCGAGGCCGTGGTTTGCTCTTTCGAACAACCCGGGGTCGGCCCACGGCGCGCGTGGAACACGAACGCGCCGTCGACACGGCCTGTCGTCGTCATAAGACACCTCTGCCTAACTGTTCAGGAATTACAAGCGTGATGTTATGTTATGATGATGTTATGTTATGTCCAATCTACCAGAAAAATGTAATAATTCAATATCATTTGAAAGACCCATAATAATAAAGAAGTACCTAAACATCTCTGAGCCAATTAATGCATTATTCATTTGACAAGATAGTAATATTCTAATAAGCTTCATAAATTGTATGCCAAAATTTTATCAAAGCTTATTTGCATAATATTCAGGGTACAAGCTGATTTGCCTTGCTAATGTGGGTTTAATGTAATATTATCTGTACTAAGAATAAGACTTTTTGATAAGAAGTTCAAACAAAATAACTAAAATACAGGTTTATTTTAGTACAGAAATTGTTTACCAATATAACATTGCATGACTAAATTTTTTGTTTGTTTTTTGCCAGCCTTTAAAGTGTCCCACTGTTGGGCAAAGACCTCCATTTTCTCCTCCCACACCTCTATATCTGTGTTAGATTAAGAAAATGCAACCACGGAGTCCGGATCTGTGCCCCGGATCCGGATGTGTGTCTGTGTTGATGGCAATAGGGTCGCTGCCTTTTACATGAGACTTAAACATAATTGGCGAAACTTGGGTGTACACCTCTGCCTAATACCTCGCGGATTACCGGCGTGATGTTATGTATCATGTTAATAAGAAAATGTTTGTAACAATGGCATAATAAATATATTCTTATCTTGTGCAATCTCTGATCATTTCATCAAATTCGTTTTACTATTTTCGTTTTATAGTAATTTCTGATTGCTATGTGAAATTTATTCATGACAAGAATTAGTGTGCTAAACAACTTAAAAAGGTAAAATAAAAACCACAGATTCGAGAAGAAGTCGGTTGTTGTTTTGTAAAAAGTTTTTACATAGCAACATCACACCTGTATAAATATATGTTCTACCCGTCCTCAAATATAGGTCTGCAACCATTTTTCACCCATTTTTGCAACCATATAGGTCATCATACTGTTTTCCTTAGGGCCGTCTGTAAGCAGTGGCCTTTTTTCCCTTCTGTGGAAAATCCTCATGGATTTTCTCTACTTTGGGGCGAGCAGAGGTCATTCAGACTCCAGACTCAAAACCACTCCGGTGTTCCCTTCCCAAATTTGTACCGGGTATCATGGGAACTAGTGCGCCTTCCACGATCCCGACTAGATGCAATAGAAGCCTAGGTTAGCCTTTCGCTTTAGAAAAAACTCCCTATATAACACTGCCCAACCGTAAAAACTTTTTTTTTTTGGAACCATTGTTATTAATAATATTTCACAACTATCACACAACGCCATCTAGTCCCAAGCTAAGCAGAGCTTGTGTTATGGGTACTAGACAACTGATAAACATACTTATATATTTCTAAATACATACATATTATAGATAAATTACACCCAGACACAGAACAAATGATCGTGCTCATCACACAAACATTTGTCCTGGGTGGGAATCGAACCCACGACCTCCGGCATAGCAGTTAGGGTCACTAACCACTAGACCAACAGGCCAGTCAAAGTAGTCAGTAGTGGCCAGTAAAGTCAGTCAGTATTGCTAGCTAGCTAACCCAAATTGTCCCACTGCTGTGCAAAGGCCTCCCTCCATTACTTCTAACGGTCACGATTCTGTGCAACTTCTTTCCAATTCTCAAGAAAGACATCCAGCAGTTCGTCGAAGTATACTTAAACAAAAATCTAACCATACTGTTCCTTCTTTCCCCAGGCCAGGGCTATAACATGGCGTCTCCTGGCCGGCTACCTGCCTCCCAACGCGGAGCGACGGGTAGAGACCCTGGAGCGAAAGAGAGCGGACTACAAGCATCTAGTGCGACAATACTACGATGCAGAGAGAGACGACGATACTTACCGACAGATCCATATAGATATTCCGCGAATGAGCCCGCTTGTGGCGTTGTTTCAGCAGATTACTGTGCAGGTGGGAGTGCTTTTCCAAGTCAATTTAATATTTTTAAAACCACTGGGTATACCCATTGACTGCAGACAGTGGTTTTCATCTTACGGGATAAAGATATTTTTCTTATAGCATGTTATATCACAGGGAAAGAAAATAACATGACTGTGTTTTTATTGATTTAAGCTAGAGAGACTGTTCCGTCGGACTGATCCCATACTTTTGAAATGCGTACTTTACTCAACACTTTATGGGATGGGACAAACAAAGTGGCCAATATTATAGGCTTTTATTCGTAACTTGAACCCTAGAAAACATTTAGGATGAGTGCTCGAGGAACAGATCTTACGGTACAGCTACCTTTGGCAGCAAACGTCGAAAATAGGACATATATCATCATCATATTTAACATGTTAATCTTGAATCCTAATTCCAGGTGATGTTCGAACGAATCCTGTACATCTGGGCGATCAGACACCCGGCTTCAGGCTACGTGCAAGGCATCAACGACCTGGTGACCCCTTTCTTCATGGTCTTCCTTCAGGAAGCTGCTCCCGGCCAGGAGTTGGACAACTTCCCGCTGGACAAACTGTCGGAGGAACAGAGGGACATCATCGAGGCTGACTCCTTCTGGTGCCTCTCCAAGTTCCTGGATAGCATTCAGGATAATTATATATTTGCTCAACTTGGTATTCAGTATAAGGTAAGAGGAACATGTTCTTTTTTTGCTTTAGAATTTTGGACTGTTTTGTTGCTCTAGTGGTCGCGCGGCTGTTGAGCAAGAGGTCCTGGGTTGGATTCCCGGGTCAGCCAAAGTGTTATTCAGTCTGGATTTGTGCCCGGTTGATGGTAATAGGCTCGCCCCCTATTACATGGGACTTAAACATAACTGGCGAAATGTGGGTGTGCTATTAGTTACACCTCTGCCTAACACTTCGGGGATTACATGTGTAATGTTATGTTACTTGGCTGACAATTGGTGTTTTTTGAATACGGTTGCATGGAAAATGGAGACACTATTGATAGCTAGTCATACCTACCTAGACTGATCTCTTCCAACACTCACTGCCGCACTCAGAGAGCTTTAATGATTACTTAGATCATCACTAAGTAAAGGTTTTGACAGCTTTGTCATACAAAAGTATGTCAAAGCTTTACTAAGTGACGGCTTAAGTAATCACAAAATACATCTGAGTACCATGTCAGCCATAAAAATATATGGGAATCGAACCTGCGAACTGTAAGTTGGTAGAAGATGTGTCTACTTAGTAAATACAAACATAATCAATTACGCACACAATAAAAATAAAAGGAGAGGCCCATTTTTTGTTAAGAATGCTTGTTTTTGACGTAAGAAAGAAAGAAAATTGTGTTTACTTGGCATTATTAAGGCAAAACACCTTCAAAATTAAACTAAGCCGAGTGCAGTAGTAGCCTTCAAAATATTTTTCCATCAAATAAATAAATAATTAGATAGACTGCATATAAAATATTAATAGAATAAGTAGTATAGGGATATAGATTATTAAGATATACAAGTCAGATATCGAAATAATATCAACTTAATAAAAGGAATGGAAAACCTATAAGAAGTCTATGGTGCTAAAATAACATGGAAAATCTCTCAATATCTACTACAATGGTTACGGAACCCTTCATGTGCAAGTCTGACTTGCACTTGGCTATTTTTTTTTATTTGTAAACGCACCCATGTAGCCGTAGAAATTGTAAGTGGTTCAGAAACAAAAATAGTATTGTTATTTGCAGTAACCACTTGAATTGATGATAAAAATGCGGGTATCTGTGTCAGCGGCAGCTAATCATATGACTGATAAGCATTGATTATAACTACGATAGTCGTTACTATGATAACAAAGTGATATTTTGTAAGCTATTAGTTCTTTGACTTAAACAAGGGATTAGTTAATTGCCTTTGATTTAGGAATGCTTATTTTCTTTTAAAAACCCATATTGTCATAAATTAGGTCATATCTCAAAGAAGCGATCATAATTTTACGAGAAAATCGCGGTTGAACTTTACTAAGTGTGTAATCATCAGCCTATAATGTTCCCACTGCGACTCAGGCCTCATCTCTATGAGAAGGGTGGGCTATAATCCACCACGCGGGTCCAGTGCGGGTTGGTAGATGACACATGTATTCGATTTTTTTGAGATGTCACATTAGTTCTAAAATATTTTGCTCTCATCTCAATCAGTTTGCTCACCATGTTTTCCTTCACCGTTTTAAGAGCAGTAGAATGGTGATGAAATAAATAACACTAAGTAATGCGCCTGCCTGTGTTCGAACCGCCATCACTGGGCCACTGCTAAGTGTATATTGACTTGTTATTGCTGGTGACTCACTCGTGGGGAGAGCCAACTATCCTGCTATATTTGTAATACACATAACATCACGCCTGTATCCCCGAAGGGTTAGTCAGAGGTGTACGTAATACTACACCCACATTTCGCTAGTTATGTTTAAGTCCCATGTAATAAGGGGCGTGCCTATTGCCATTAACCGGGCACAAATCCAGACTCCGTGGCTGTTACTGATAAGTTCCTGATGGAAAAAACACTTTGTCCTGCCCGAATCGAACCCAGGACCTCATTTCCGGGCACGGTAGACGCGGGCCTGTGGACGGTGAGTGATGGGCTAGCTCGCCGTCCGTGCGTCTTATGACGTCGACAGGCAGTGTCGACGGAGCGTTCGTGTTCCACGCGCGCCTCAAAGAGATGTCAGCAACATGGGAGGGGCCCGCAAGGGCCCACACCCGTCTGGGCTACGGGTTGTTCACAAGATATCGCGGCCTCGACATAACGGGGCTAAGAAGGAACATGGGTGGTTTTTAGTCAGTAGAAGTCTGACATGATGATGATGATGATGAAATAGGCTTGACTGATTGCAATGAAATTATTACCTTTTGTTAATCTTTACCATCACGTGCCTAGCCTTTCCCCAACTATGTTGGGGTCGTCTTCTAATCTAATGTCATGTCTAATACCAGTATTTTACATGGAGCGATTGCCTATCTGACTTCCACAACTAAGTTAATACTGGGTAATAGGTTACCCCTTGGTAAGACTAGTTGTCAGGCTTTCGGGCCACTGACTAATCGTACATGAAAAAAAAAATTCAATTCAATTCATTTATTGCATCAAATATAGTAGGTACATGAAGTTCTTATTACATAAAATATTTGGTAGCACACATTTGGCCAATATGTAGCATGCAATAGTATACAGTTTTAACATTCTTGATACAGTAAAATATGTCTATGCTTTAGATTTAGAGTATAAAATTTACAGTGACTCTTTTGAAAAAAACTCATCTACCGAGCAAAAACACTCTTGTAACAACCACTTCCGCAACGCAACACAAAACTTATTAAAGGGTAGTTGAGTAATTGACCTCTTTAAAGCATTGTAGATCAGGGGAGCCATATAAATGCAGCTCCACCGAAAATGTTTTAATTTTGGAACGGGCATTTCGAAATCTAAATGTCTAGGTTTGCTTTTATTTGTGTTATCTTTCCGTTCAAATAGTTCAAGATTTAACCTCACAAACCTTGCAACTTCGTAAAACTAACTAACGTTACTTCGTCAAAAAAACAAGCATCGTGAGTCAAACAATATTCTTAAAAATTTAAAATAAATTAAATTGGTAAATAATAACATTGAACAATAACTTTTAATTAAAATTCAACACGAATAAAATAAATTGTTATGTTATAACAAATTAATATAGAAAGTAGAGTTGATTGGTTAGTTTAAATAAGTTGAAATCTAGTGCTTTGATTGGGCTGTTGGTCGACCAATCACTATGATTTGAGTTTTGTGTAAATATAACACAGAGGAATAGGTTAGTATGGCACACACTGCGTTCCTGATGGATGGAAATACCCTTCTGCATATTATTATCACATAAGTATTTACTGTTTATGGTATAAACAAAGAAAATATACAATAGACCTCCAAAATCACAAACAAAGTGGAAAGTAACAAAATGTAATGACTGCAACTAAGTGACTTTTGGATTTTTGAAAAACTTCTTTGCCATGGACTGCAAGCTTTTTAATGTGTTAACAGACCTTTCACGTAGCTATCAACCAAGCATTCAGTCATCATCATCATCATCATCATCATTTCAGCCAAAAGATGTCCACTGCTGGACAAAGGCCTCCCCAAGTGTCGCCACATTGCAGAAAGCATTCTGTGCATCAAACTAAGCAACCCTGCGCAAAAATAATCGATATAAAAGAATTTTTTTTGGAGAACAAATGCCTTTCGGCTTTGTTAAGAGTATTTTAGAACCTTGATGTAACTACGAGTAGAAACCTATTCCTCTGACGCTACATGCAGCTGCAACCTAGATGATTATTATAAAACCATTAAAATCGACCCAATTTTTTCCCTAAAGGAAAACCATGCTGTAATTCCATAAAAAGATTATGTTTCGTCGGAGTCTGCCAATAAAACATGTCCGCACAACTGTTGAAACTCTAGCAAAGTAAATTAATTTCAACATTACAGATGTACAATCCATTGTAACTGTTCATAACTGTAAATCACGTCACTTAATTCTTGGATACTAAAAGAAACTTTTCAAAAAATGGTTGGAAATTAAATAACAGCCATAATAGTAGGAGAGCTACTGAACCCTCCGAATAACGGCATGCCTGTAGGGCTAGAAATTCTTATAGTGATGAGTCATAGCATGCTATGTAAAGTAACCATCGCCTGGCGTGCATCAGCCCTGCACGTGATCAATTCCTATACCCTTGAAAGTGTAAATAAAAAAAATTGTTGCTACAGCAACAAGTTTTTTTTAGATAATAAACAGTCGGACTAATTAGATTTTTTTGTTGAAATACCCTATTCGCACCATCGTGCATCGGTAGTGGACAATGAGATTAAATTATATAAAACATGAGTATTGCCCATCAATGATTATCCAAAAAATTTGGTTCATTAATAGTGGTCAGTGATGTTACTTATTGATATTATTTATTCAAAAATCATGTACAAAAGTGGTACATTAGCTAACTATGATAACTGATAGCTCATTCACTGATACTGAAAAGTTAGATTTATTTATAAACGTTGAATTGTAAATGTAAATGTTGAATTGTATGTAAACACAATAGTTAAACTAATAATAAAATATATTCAGACACAATACTATAATGTATGAATTCATATTTGTGAGAAACAGCTCGAATAATGCGCTGGCTTATCGCTAAAAGCAATCTCTACTAGACGACCTATAAAAACACTTATTTTTAAATAATAGTACGAACAATATAATATTTCTAACAATAGTTATAATTACGTCACAATACGGTCTCACGCCAAGATAATTAAAACAAAGAAGAAACTAATTTGAATATGTGCGTCTAGACGTGACTTATCATTCGGTGGCTATTGTGACCGATAAGTTACTAGTACATACCAACCACTCACGCAAATTATCGACTAAACATTACAGAAACTCACGCCCTTTTCCCATAGTAGAAACCATCTGCTACGATCGTTACAGACTCCTTTTGCTTCGTCTATATTCATAGTGCAGAGTGCAGGATCAATATCGTAAGCCACCTCAGATTTGCTGACGATATCATCCTCTTCGCGGAATCAGCAACTGAGCTAGAACAAATGATGCAAAAACAGGACACAAAAAGTAAAAAAGTGGGGTTACACATGAACGCAAGCAAAACAAAGATCATGACGAACCATACAGAAGAAGAAATACACGTGTCGGGAAACAAGATTGAATACGTAAAGGAATACATCTACCTTGGAAAACAAATATCATTTGATACAAGAAATAACGAAACTGAAGTGGATAGAAGGATCAACTGCACTTGGAGAAAATTTTGGTCACTAAAGGAAGTCCTAAAAGGAGACTATCACATGAAGTTCAAGAAAATAATAATGGACACCTGTATTCTGCCAAGTATGACATATGGAAGCCAAACATGGACATATACTAGCAAAATAAAAAATAAAATCTTATCATGCCAACATTCCATGGAAAGGAGCATATTAAAACTCAGGAGAATACAGAAAACCCGAAACGAAGAGATAAGAAAAAGAACAAAAATAACAGATGCCCTCCAGCACGCTTTACGACTGAAATGGAAATGGGCAGGTCATATTTCGAGATATAGAGATCAGAGGTGGACATTAAAAACAACGAAGTGGTCTGGACCGAGAGGCAAGAGGAACAGGGGCAGACCACGCAAGAGATGGGCAGACGACATCATTGAAGTAGCTGGTCCGAGCTGGATGGAGTCGGCCCAAAACAGGGAAAATTGGCACGGGATGGAGGAGGCTTTTACCCAAAAGGGATCCATATCCAAATAAAATAGAAAACTATTAATTTGTAAAAAACATTTTGTAAAGAAAATATGGAATAAATGAGCTTTATTATTATTATTATTATATTCATACATTTGCTTCGTCTATATTCAAACGCCCTGATTGCTCAGGAACCGGATCTAGATCTGTTTATGATAAGTAATAAAGCTATGCTTAATTATTGCATACGATTTTTAAGTTAGTGAGTGTGATGTTGACTTGCTGCACGCGTTGGTGCAAACTGTAAGTGTAGCAAGTACCTGTTTAAATAAATAAATAAAATAAATCTGGTGATACACGCACGCTGGTTACGAGTACTACGCACCTGAATTACTGACGTTGCTCAAAAAAGCCACTAAACTGAAGTGGGATTGGGTTTGTCATGTCTGCCAAATAACCACGTCGTGGAGCCCTGAAATAGCCAGAAGCCGAGGTCTTTACCCAGCAGAGGGATGACGCAGACTGGCAGGCTAACAGTAACATACCAACCATGATACGCCATGCGTTTGTCATAGTATAGATGAGGTTAGGACCAAGGCATTGTTAAAACATGAACCAAAACTGGTGATCGCTAGCCCGAATGGTCAGCATAAGGCCTTGGGTTTTTCCTTAAGGAATTACTCAGAAGCAGCCACAAAGTCTGGATCTGCGCCCGGTTCATGGCAATATAGGCTCGCCTTACATGGGTATACAAGGTGTAAATTAACCCTTACACAAACGTAAACCAAGCATTCTGTACGTCTAACTAAGTACCCCTACGCAAAAAAAATTGCTGGGAAACGACTTTTTTTTGGGGTCAAAAATCACATTTTACGGTAAAACTTAATGTAGCACTCTTAAAACATTGTGCTAATATATTCTTTGAATAGCAACGGGTCATGAAGGTAATTTAAGTAAAGTTACAACCTGAAAAACTAGTATTTACAAAAACACCTGGGAAAAAATTGGAACTTTGACCCCCAATATCTCCGTAACTATCCCCATAGTTACGGAGATATTGGGGGTCAAAGTTCCAATTTTTTTTTTCCAGGTATGGTCTAGAACAAAAAAATGTTCGCAGTGGTGGGGAGAACAAGTGCCCTTCGTTTGCGTTAAGGGTACTTTTACACCCTTTATATGTGTGGGTGTACTATAATATTAGGCACACCTATACCTGGATTACAGGTGTGACGTTATGTTATGTTGGGTACTTAGTTTGATGTACAGAATACGCCCCCAAGCGTGATATTACGACGATATCAAGTACACGTGTACCGAATATAGCGCAACCTCCTCTGTCCTTGTTTACTGCCCCTACAAGGAAACAGACACATTAATAATAATCTTTTCCCTACCACATACCGCTTAATTGGACACTATCACCAACCGCAAACCGGGTTTGTGGTTCTCCTGGAATATTATGCGCCATTTGTAACGATAAAAACAATTAACACGAGTGAACCCAGGAAAATGATAGCACCTAAAATAGACATACCAAACAGGTAAATGTAGCCTGTAATAGGTAGGTACGGGGGATATACTTCAACCATTGTGGTTTTTAAATAGGTTATGTTATTGTTATATGGCTGCTGGTTTCATCATTCCAAGCTAAGGGGAATTGATTTATCCTGTCGGGGCTGCGGGTTATTCGAATGAGATACCGCGGCCTCGATAAAAAGGGCTAAGAAGGAACATGGGTGGTTTTTAGTCAGAAGAAGTCTGTCACTCCCTAGCAGAGCGGGAGGAGTCATTTCATGACCCCCCTCCCTCAAAGGGGAAATTGATTATCGTGGCTGGATTATGAAGGTTAGATCCACTTCTTCTTGTCGTATAGATTTTACTTCCATATTATAGGGTTTGGACCCAGTAGGTGGCCACGTTTACTCCAGCGGCAGACACGCTATTCAGGTTCTCAAGGGTGCAGATAAAGGGACACCTGGGACACTCCAGCATGTAGGGCATTGTTTGCTCCGGAGCGCCGTATTCACACTTGGTGTTGGCGGAACCAATAATACCCACATTGCCCGATTATGTTTGCAGCGGCCCGCTTGGGTGCGCAATCGATTCTGGGCTTTCCAAAGAAGCCATTTTAATTCACTGCCGGGCACCAGGTGTTTTGGGGCTTGATCAGATAGGCAGTCTATCTGATTTGACTAGAAATTGACCACAAAATCGTCAAGAAAACTGCCATTGTTACCCTTTTTCTATGACAAAGAAACCAATTTCTTATTACAAATATTTGCTTACAGGTGAACCAACTGAAGGAGCTCATACGACGCATAGACTTACCTCTCCACGAGCACCTACAAACACATGGCGTGGACTACCTGCAATTCTCATTCAGGTGGATGAACAACCTCCTCACTAGGGAAATACCTCTTCCTTGCACCATACGTCTATGGGACACGTACCTCGCTGAATCAGACGGATTCGCGACCTTCCAACTATACGTCTGCGCGGCTTTCTTACTCCATTGGCGGGAGAGACTCATGCTAGAAAGAGATTTCCAAGGACTCATGATACTCCTACAAAACGTTCCCACTCAGAATTGGACCGATTCGAATATTAGTGTGCTGGTAGCTGAAGCTTATAGGCTAAAATTCGCATTTGCGGACGCCCCTAATCATTTACACAACGCCGGGAAGTCGGACAGATGACCTGGGTAGTCTGTTTGTTTCGCCACAGGTTCGCAACGACGTCTTTAAGAGATATAGTATCACAAGAAACTACGCAGGGTTTTAAAAAGCTAGGTGTGGTGTCCCGCCCATTTTGAGAACAAGCTTAGCTACGGGAATGCTGCATATTTATCAATCACGTGGCCTGCTATTCACTAATATGAAATATCAAAATGACGTTCGTATCGCCACGCTGTGATGTAGAAAAAGGGTGATAAAATAACAAAAAAAAGACGTGTTTACTACATATTATGCAAACTGGAGCTACGACCATTTTAGGCTAGGATTATATGAGAATTTTTGAGAGAAAATATCTCTTGTAGTATAGACTTCCTTCAGTGAAGATGTGATCGGCCATGTTGACGTTATCAGTAGCTTATATACAATTTTGGCTCTTTAGTCGTTGGTACAGAAGTGAGAATGTCAAGCCAACTGTGTGTAATCAGGGTAAACGGTTCGCATTGCTTTTCGTGTCTAACGCCTAAGTATGAAACACGAGGGATTTAAAATAACTTTGATACTAATTGCTAATATATAATAGGTAATGTGTGTCTATAAGAAAATATGGTTATACATATCTCGTGTTTTAGCCAGAGTCTGATGTGCTCGCTTGATGGCAATAGGCTCGCCCCCTAGCTATAACTTGGGACCTAAATATAACTGGCGAAATATAGAGCTCTAGACTGTTATTTCAGACCGTGGATACAATAACACTATAAAGTGCTAAAATAATATAGAAAAAATAAGCTCTTATAAAACAAAGCTTTGTTTTTACGTTTCATATTTTCTAATATGTTTATGCCATTATAATTATGGCGAAAATATGTAAGATCATAACTCTAATATACAGGGTTATTTGTAAAACACCGTTAACCTCTCAGGACTAAGTTGCTATCATCATAATCAACAACTTTTGTTCTATGACTTTTAAAAATTAATCATATTTTAGTTCATCAGATTTACTTACAAAAATAAAAATATTTAAATTGTATGCTCTAAATGTTACCGAGTCTGCGAAGCAAAACGATAGTACAATAGCGGGGGGAGCGGGGTAATCGTAGCGTAGCGAGTTACGACTGTGGGCGTCAGGCGTAGGTAGGTACAGCAAAATACAGAGTGAAATGTGTTAGATAGGACAACGAAATCTTGAACTTTTGTTTTTGGTAAATGTATTATGTTTTGTAAAAAGTCATAGAACAAAAGTTGTATGATGATAGTAATACAGTCTTGCAAGGTTAACGGTGTTTTACAAATAACACTGTATATAAAACGTTAATATACAGACAGCACATCAAGCGACAAAACTGTAAAATTTTCCCAGTCAACTTTGAAATCTATTGCTTTAGCGATAAAGTTTAGAATATATTAAAGAAATTTAACAGATTTTAGCCCAGGGGTCTAAAATGACCACTTCAGCAGATCATAATATGAATTGCGTTAAAAAGCATAAAATCGCCCTTTCATACTAGTTAGTGCGTCTGTGACCATTTAGGAAGAATTTATAAAACGAAATAAATTAAAATTTGCGTTAAAATTCGTAAAATGATCCCTAATTTTATACAAAAATAAAACCATTATTTACTTCTAGAGTACTCAAAAGTGTTAATATACCATATGCATCAAGAGATATCCCAAAAATCAAATAGCTTCAATCTTTTATTCTGTTCAAAACCTCGTGTTTCATAGCTTAGCATAAGATTTCGTATACCTGCTCCCTAGACTCAATAGTTGGCTACCAACACGCCATATTACTTGATTTGCGATATAAACGGCCTAAAGGATATAGTTTATAAGTTGGTTTTGCGAGCCGATAAATAACATTTGGTCTTTCGCACATAACACTATATTATCTGACAGTCTGTCACAGTTTGATACTTTCCTGAACTTTCAGAGGTTTTATTTCTATTTGGTGAATTCATTTGTCTATAAAACCATTACTCTGGGGTTTATAAATAACAACATCGCAGAACCTAACAGATTCACACCAGTAAAAAAATGGCTTTACCGAGTTATAACCAGATAAATCATCAATATAACGCTCTTGAGTTCATTCTTTCCATAACATTTAATAAACTTTTACATCAAATAAATTAATTCCTATTTTGTGCCTGTTCGGTCTATATAGTGTTGTGTACGAACGATCTTTTTGTTATTTTAAATAATACAATGTTAAACAACATCGCACACCATTACTTTTTGTTAAAAGGCAGCTGATCGCCGGTATAGGCGGATTGCACCATGCGAGTTAACTGGTTCACAACAAGAATGTTTATTTATTTAAGTTAGTAGATGTTGCAGGCATCTGGATAGATGCGAATTTGTTAGATAAGTACTCGTTAATAAACCTATGCTTTGTAAATATTAATGTCCATGTAATATGTTGAGCTGTAAAACCAATTGTAAAGAAAGATGTATTAAATAGCGAATAAATCTGATGTCTGCGACGTAGGCCAAGGCACTGCAACTTACTACTGTTAAGATTGATTTAAGTTCACAAGCAGTTGTTTTTATTTTATTTACCTATTGTCTTGGGGTTTAAAAATGATATGTAATGAATATTGCTGCTATGTGGATATAGGAAGTGGAAACTTAGCCACCGACTTAAACTAAGGTTAAGCGATCGTTCAGTGTGGTGTAATCTGCCCTGTGTAAAATATTTTATTTGATTTATTTTTGTTTTTGTGACCTCCATTTATGTACTATTTGATTTTATTACTACGTTATTTTACTTAGATTATTATAGCATTATACATTATATATTTACGAAGTGTGTTTCATTTGTATAATAAAAAACCTAGGTAATATTCCGGTATGGCATTCAGGCATGATAAACGTCTATATATTATATATAAATTAAAATGGAATGATGACTACCTTCTTTCCTTGTTATTGTCGTGGGCAAAGGCACGCCTTTTGAGCGTGACCATTTCAATCACAAGTAGAGCAGTACTCGATGGTAATTGAGTTGCCCCCCCCCTCCCCTGCTGCCCCCTATTTTTTAATAAATTAACGGGCAGACTGTGGTTGTGGCAAGGCTTTGACCGTGTGGTGGGCAAGGTTAATCTAAAGAAACAGGACCATCCTATAGCTCGTTTGTTTGACGATATCGTTAAAATCGTGGGAAACACTTCGATTATGGACGTACAGAAAAAAGGGGAGGCCTATACCCTAAGGGGTAATTTTGGGCTGAAAGCACCAAGAACTCAAGTTGCTTGGAAGAAGTCGTTTTATGACACTATAGCGGTGGCAGCAAATGGGAAATTACTTTCCTATTCGTCGTCAGTGGCTACAATCTGGATTTTCTTTCCAGTTTGTCGCCAGTGGTGACGACGCCTGGTGCTGACTGGGAATAGACATTAGACAAAGGTTAACACATCTAAGGGAAAAAAAGCCTTACTAGGTACTTTTTTGTATACAGGATTGTAGGAAGGAGTTGTGTAAGTAGTTGATTGAATTATCGTATGGTTTTTCACTGACGAATCTTACAAAATAGTATAATATTATAAGGAAGCTACAGAAAGCTTCAGTAGTATTTGGATCGTAGCTTGTAAATGATGTGAAAAATCCCTAGATGAAGTTATGTCGTACAAATAATTAAAAAAGTATTAGTCATGACCCTTTTTCAGGCCCGGCTTTGGGTTTATTACTGATAGAGTAAACGTTCATTTTAATAGAACCCCGTATAATCATGTAAATGTAAACGAGGAACTTATCTCAAGCAATCTTCCAAAAAAAATTGCTAAATATTCTTCGCTAAAAATAAATAGGCAATAAAAACACGAACACCGATTAAATTAAAGCCTTAAATCCTTTAAACTCCCACGTAGCAATAAAAAAGCTCAATACCTCAACAGATTGCTATACAGAAAACAGTAGGCGCTTTCCGCAAAAAAATGGCAACATCCCCTGCATCAATCTGCGCAGGTCCTGAATTGGCCTTCACCTAGAACTTGACATCCACCCACTGACCGTCGTCCCAACATCCTTCGTTTTATAAACAAAAACCTATATCATAACAAAAGAGTGTCGCAACTTGAGAGTGAGTAACAGTGACCCGGGTTTTTATTTGATAAAAATTGTGTGTTACTTTCTGTATTTTGGGCCGTCAAATCGATATTTTCTAGAGTAAAAGAAATCTACTACGTTCCAGATGAAAACTGACCTTGACCGAGATTTTGAGAGAGGTAAGTACGAATTGCGTTGCAGTTTGCCATTAGGATGGGTTTGGGTTCCTAGTTAGATTGTGCAACGATCTTAGTTATTTTTTGGATGATTTGTTCTAGAAATATTTCTTTTTTAATAAAAGTGGTTTTTAGAGGTATTTGAGGATTTTTTTAAATACCTCCAATTCCTCTAAAACCTCTTTTATTAAGTAAAAAATATTTCAAGAGCAAATCGGTTGATAGCAATAGGCTAGACCCGTCTTTATTACGTGGGACTTAGTATCTGGCGAAATGTGGGTAGTACCTATACCTACTATTAGGTACACCTCTGCCTAACTTTTGGGGGATTATAGGCGTGATGTCATGTTAATTGTGTATAAATAGGTAAAATTTACCGGGCTCCGGGATTTCGCGGGCTCCCGGGCGTTTCACCCTACAAGTTCACACATAATGTTGATCACATGGTGGGAATCATGCAGCTTGTGTAAAAAGAATTCTTCAAATTTGAGTAGACTTGTCCAGTATAGGTAGTTTCAGCATACTACAAAATATGTAGTATGGTCTTACACACTTGAGAATCTGGGTCTTCTAACCTAACAGACAGATGTGTTGACGGAGAGTTTGTTCCGCAACTTCTTCTTTCCAGCTGAAACACTAGGAAGTGTCGGAGGGTGCCCGTTTTGGGGGACCGTTCATGAATTGCTGATTATTATCAGAAAATTTGAATAAATGACTTTCGGTTTTGAAACATGCGAATTTTTGGATGAATCGCATGTGACAAAAAAAGTGATGAATATAAATGTGGATGGAGAGGGAGATCTCGAGGAAGACCAATGAAGAGATGGATGGAGTGTGTGAGGAGTGATATGACAGGGCCGATTAATTTTTCTTTTATTTTTTTTTACGTTTCCCCACAATAGGAATCTCTCCTGTATCGTGGGTGTGTTTACTTAAACATTTAAACTCGCATTACAAATCCAAACACCGAGACCCGAAGCATCTATCTGTAGGCCATACATATATTTGTTCCGTGCGGGAATCGAACCCACGACAAGCAGACAGCAGTTTAATCGCTCAGCTCGCTCAGCTACTGCAACCGTGCCGTCTAAGAATGGAAGAAAAATCGTGTTCCGCCGACCCCAAGTGACATGAGACAAAGGCTGGTAGACGATGATGATAATATAATTTTGAAATTCTTCTTTTACTTACAAAGTAGTATTAAATGGTATTATTAAAGCTAAAATATATTATAACGGGTACTTATTAGGTAAAATAATGTTTTCCCTCTGATGGGATTTTCCGACACTGTTACATGGTTTCAAATTGTGGTTTTCCTTGCGATGATAAATTAAATTATGGCCTTCGAATTCATTATTTGTTATTGTAGAGCACACAATTATTAATAATAATATGATAGTTATGTAAATATATTTAATTAACTGGTATTTATAGGGAATTATGTCATTGTTTATGTAGGTAATTGGTATCTACTTAACATTAGGTGAACTGGCTCCAATTATTATGTACAGGCACCAGAACATCAAACTACTACAACAATTATGTAAAACTTTAATTTAATAGATTTTCAACTTTATCGCTGAAATATTAGGTTCAAAGGGGATTGCGTAAAGACAGTTTCGGGTAGCTGCTGTGCACGTACAGTTTGTGTTATCTTTCATAGATTACACAACTTTTTTCTTTTGTTGAAGTTGATGGCAAAAAAGTTACTAAAACAAAAAAATGTCACCAACTGCCGCCGCGCCGATAGTAAAGTTATTGTAGTTTTTTTTTAATTTAAAACCATTTTTTTTAATTTGTCATGAATCTATACGCGGGAGCGTGGCAAGCCAAGTTTTTATTTTTCATTGTATTTGTAACTACAAGTTTTATAGGACCATCATGTGAACCTAGGGCAAAATAAAATAAAACCAAACTACTGAACCGACATTGATGTAATTTCTAGGAGACTTATCGAAAAGTAAGTACCTATGTCCTTTCACATAAAAAATATTTTTTCAAATCGGCTCTGAAGTGGCGGAGTTAATGAGGTAAAATATAAAAGTACGACAGAATTGAGAACCTCTTCCTTTTTTAGGGTTCCGTACCTCAAAAGGTAAAAACGGAACCCTTATAGGATCACTTTGTTGTCCGTCTGTCTGTCTGTCTGTCTGTCTGTCTGTCTGTCAAGACCTTTTTTCTCAGGAACGCGTGGAGGTATCAAGCTGAAATTCATATCAAATACTCAAGTCTATGGTCTCTTGGAGCTGTGAAAAAATCAAACTTCTAAGTCAACGCGATCAAAAGATACTCCCGTTTATGCCGCAAATTTTCGACACTCGCAAGGGAATCAAAACCTACAGGGTACTTCCCGTGAACTCAGAATCTTGAAATTTGGTACGAAGCAACGTCTTATAACACAGATAAAGGAATTTTTTTTTAAGTCGGTTCATTAATTCATCATCATCATCATCATCAGCCTATATTGTGCCCACTGCAGGAACTCAGGCCTCCTCTCTAGAAGAGTGATAGGTATCACAAATCTTCGAATTATTGGTTCTAAAATATGCCGGTTTCCTTACGTTGTTTTCCTTCACCGTTTTGAGAGCAGTGGTGATGAAATAAATTACACAAAGTAATGCGCCTGCCTGGGTTCGAACCATTGAGGTAGAAAAACTGTTCGGACCCACGACCAACTGTTCGTAAGTCGGGGCCGCAACCACTGGGCCACCACTCCACTGCTCATCATTTCATTAATTACCTAAGAATATAACCCAATTAGGTATTACATTGTTTAATGGAATGGGTATAGGTAAAATTACCCTTATCGAAGCCGAAAGATATACAGGATGTAAATTAACCCTTCACACATACGTCAACCAAGCATCTGTACATCAAACTAAGTACCCCTACGCAAAAATGTTAGCTGCGAAACGACTTTTTTTTTGGGTCAATAATCACATTTTACGGTAAAACTCATTGTAGCACTCTTAAAACATTGTGCTAGTGGATGCTTTGAATAGTAAACGTGTCATGGAGGTAATTTAAGTAAAGTAATAACCTGAAAAAATAGTATTTACAAAAACAGCTGTGCAAAGTTTGGAACTTTGGCCATATCTCCGTAACTAGGGAGTTCCTAGGTATGGTCTAATACAAAAAAATGATCGCAATGGTGGGGAGAACAAGTGCCCTTCGTTTGCGTTAAGTGTACTTTTACACCCTTTAGTATAGGCGATATTGTTGTTCTGTTACGAAGATCATCATCATCATCATACAAAGATCAGGGGTAAAAAGATGGAACTTTGAAGTTCCAACTTTTTCACATGTTTATTTTTAGATACAATATTAACAACCCTATACCATTCAATTTAATGCATCCATCAGCACAGTGTCAAACGTGATTGATTACTCACCCCAAGAAAAAGTCGTCGTCGAGCAATGTTTTTTTGCGTAGAGTTACAGAATGCTTGGTTGACATCTTCGCGTTTACACCTCGAGAATTCTTGGTATGATGTCGCATCTTGTGTTGTTGCATCGCATTAATCTGCATAGTCTTCATGTGTGTATTATACCAAGATTATGTCTGGAACTTATTGATTTTAAAAGATTAAAAGAGTAACCTTTGGAGTTTCTTGTCGGTTCTTCTCCTTAGGAATCGACCAATGCACCGAACCGTGCAACTTTTTGTCGACGTTTTATAAGTGCCCAGGTAGGCCTATATGACATAAAAATATTTTGATTTTGATTTTGCATTTTCAGGACCTACCTCCATTTGTTTTAGAAAGTTCAAATACTTATGTTAGGTCTAAAATTCAGCAACGCAAACTCTGGTCACATACGTGGTCATAAGAACATCAAGTATCAATCATAATATGAAATTCAATACATTTATTAAAATTTTCACTATTTATACAATTATTCGACTACCTCGTTGGGTTAGTGGACGTAAGCGCGTCTGCTAAAGTCCTGAGTTCGATTCTCGGGTAGAGCAAAGTGTTTTTGGGTATTTCCATCAGGAGTTTCTCAGTAGCAGTCACGGAGTCTGAATTAGTTGCCCGATTGATGGCAATAGGCTCGCCCCCCATTAAACATAACAAGAGAAATGTGGGTTTACTATTAGGTAAGTACACCTCTGACTAACCCTTCGGTGTGAGCGTGTGTGTGTGGAAGTGGAAATTATGATTTTCCTACTCCTATTCTTTTCTTATTAATTTCGTTGCGGGATCCAAGACAGTTAAATCGTTTCTCTGGGACTTCGTCGAGCTTCATCTCGGCGCCACTGTTGATTCTCTTGTGGTCGCCACTGTTGATTCTGGTTTTCAGGAGTTTATAACCCTTCGGGGATTAAAAGGCGTGATGTTATATTATGTTTTCCAATTAAAGGCGCTTTTGAATAACAACGAGTAAAGTATGTATCTAAAAGAGAGTGTAGTTACTACACAGGGTTTAATCATTTGAAAACAGAATGTAATTATCAGGAAAAACTATGAATTCGGATTTTGGAATAGCCCAAATATTCAGCGTTCGTTTGTTGCTATGTCAAAGTTTATTACAGTTAGATTAGGGTAAAGTGCGATTACTTTTTTGTAATGTGTTAGGGAACTATTCTGTATCGGCCAGACCCCGGTCTTCCTGCCACATTTCCTGTGCATTCGATAACGAATTGTGTTCGTTGCTGTACTAGTGAGGGGAAAAAACGGGATTTCTTTTTTGTTTATTGTGTTTTGTAAGTTGTTTTGTGAGTGATAGACTTTCTATCTATCTATAAATATAAAAGCAAAAGTGATTGACTGATGTATCAAAGCACAGGGCAAGGCTAAGGCTAGAAAATTGTAATTTCGCTCATGTATTCCTCATGACGAAGGCATCCACTAAGGAAGGATTTTTCATAATTCAACCCTCAAGGGGTTGCAATGTGGGATGAAAATTTATACGCAAAATCGTCATTTTTGTAACCGACATCCACGCGGGCAAAGCCGCGGGCAAAGCTAGTCGTTCAAGGAACCACTAGGTAAATGTTTTTTTTTTGTGAATGGCTTCCCGCAGTTCAACCTATGAGGTTGTCGCCTGCTTAACTGGACTATTCGGTGGGTGCCTGGGGTTTTTTGCCCTGCCTTCAGCCAGGGCAAAGAACTTACGAACTAACGCGCACTACACGCTAAAGCACCTGTGGAGTACTAGCTTTGGCTTAGGGCGTCTCTGGAGGAGGATATCAAAGCGACAAACTGGATCTGAGCGGTGTTTATAATGATGTCCGTTCTTAACTATTTCAGACTGACTTGAACTTGCTAAATTGCTTATTGAGTACCTAGATTGACTGCTTCTGACTAACACTTTGAACAAGTATTAGCGATATTGTATTGTTAATTGTTTCAAAATGTTGGCTGTTTTAACAAAGAATAGATTTATAGGTGCAAAACTTTGTGAAAATGTATGTTGTTTGTTGCTCCTAAACGCTAAAACGGTTGCGTGAAATTAACCTGAATAATACTAATAATACTTTGATCTACTTTTTATCCCGGTAGTGCGATCCCGTGGGATAGTTACCAATTAAAAACAGGAATTTAATATTTAAAATATATAATATGTCGATAGGTGAAGGTGTGATAGGGGCTTTTTCAATATTAAAATCTAAGTTGGTACCTTCCTTCAAATTTCAAGCACGTATCCCATCATTCTATATCCACATCCCAATTACGGCATTATTCTAAGACATATACCAACTAAGCAAGTCATGGGTATTAGAAAAATCACGGACTTTTTTTCGTGATTGTTCGTAGTACATCACTATGGCCACCATTTTTGTACAATATTAGTCATTTGTCCGTCCAACAGTAGTGGTCATGAAATACGTTAATTGGCTCGCTATAATAAACACGCGGCTTTCCTTGTAGATAAAATGTAGTTTATTAACAACGGTCCCCAGGAAAATAAGTTAATAGTGAAACATAGTTTTAACCGGCAGTGTCGTCTGAAAGCTACATGTAACGGGTAAGCTAAATTGACTGTTTAGGTAATTCCTGTTTTAGTTTAAATTGTCCGGTGTGTAATAGTTTAAATTGAGAAGCTCGTGGTTAAATGATATCAGCCGCTCGGGTCAATCTTTAGGTAATGCCGCGCTTGTCTTGGTTGGTACATGGATAGGTGATCATGATCACCCATTACAATACATCCTACATGTCTCGGAAAGTCCCGGCTAGCCTTTGTAGACAGTCGACGATCGGAGACTTTGGCAGTCGTACAGGTAGCAGCCGGCCGGGCAAAGGCCCGAAAGTCTGACAACCAGTCTTACAAAACGCTATCGAAATACCCAGTACGAACTGGGTTGTGGAGGTCAGATAGGAAGTCGCTTTATATAAAATACTGGTATTTAACTGCATTCGGTTAGACTAGACGCGGACCTTATATATTTGTGAAAAGGCTAGGCAGACCTATTTCATAGATAGTTTAAACCGTCTATGAAATAGGTGAGAAAATTCTGTGTATTCTACTTTATTTCTAAAATATGAGTTTAAGTCTGTTTTAAAATTAACTAACTAACACTAATTGATTATGTTAATTATAAGTATTTTAAATCATCGACACATTTATTTCGTTATCGTGTTTGCTCGGTCATAAATATCGGTTCAAACCAAATGTATATGCTTTTACATTTATTTAAATAACGATTTTGAGTTCTTCATTGTATTGGATTACCTACCTGGAATATTAACCTTAGGTACCTACTTAATGTGTTTCAATTTACTCGTAAATATGTTTTTAGAACTCTACTGTGTTTTGCGAGTTGCGAGTGAGTAAATCGCCGCGATTTTATCATGGTGCCATCATATTTCTTTACAGTCTATCTCGCTCCTGGAGACTGGCCCTAAAAGAGTGTATACTAAAATGTGGCACGCAAGACGATAATATCGCCGCGATTCACTTGCTCGAGTAACCGCCCCCAAAGTAAAGTCATTAGCACCAATTTGTATACAGTTAGCAACGTTAAGAAGCACTTTTCACCTACTGTTTTGATTTCATTTTCATGTTTACGTAACGAAACTAATTTCTGGAATTCATATCTCACCAAGAGTAACAAACATCCTCACAAAATTTCGCATTTATAATATTACTTAGTAGGATTTATGAAACAGCAGTAAAATGATCACATCGTCATGAATGAAGAAAAAAGAAGCTTTAACTCTTCAGAACTCTTGTCGGTTGCGGCTCATCGTATGGCAGTTTGCTGTGTATTATTGCCAGCTGCCTAGCGAAGGGCAACAAATGACTGAGTTGTTCTACGGTTTACCGGAAGCAGAGAAGAAGAAGAAGAATCAAGAAAGAAGAAGAAACCAGAATGTACGCGAGGAATTCTTTAGTTAGAGGTGAAGCTAATAAAAGCTGAACTAATAACACTAATTTATTTTATGTTATTTATTTTACCTGTGAGTTGTAAAAATCTTAGATGTTTGATCCACTTCCCGGTTTTAGATTGAACTGTAACTTTGGGTACTTACCTACAATGTTAACTTTGGATGATAATCATGGTTAGCTAACTGCGGTACTCAGAGATATTTAATGCTTACTTAAGCCGTCACTTAGTAAAGATTTGACATACTTTTGTATGACAAAACTGTCAAAACCTTTACGAAATGATGGCCTAAGTAATCATTAAAGCTCTCTGAGTACGGCAGTAAGTGACATTAATCCAAATCGAATATGACGGACTGCCAAACATGGCGGACTAGTTATTAATTTATGTATTCTCATGTTATGAGTGTCAAATTAATGAAAGAAAGTTGTTGAGAAAAATACCAGAAATATGTGACGTTACTCATATGCGTGTTTGTTTTTAGTTTTTTTTTTTAAACTGTAATATTTATAAGAAATTAAACTTTAAGAATGTGTGCGTAGCGTCTCTACGTTTAGCTCAGTATTTTACACAAAGATGACTACCTATCTGACCTCACTCAACTCGAACTAACTCGAACTCACTCAATTCTAACTCAGTTAGAATGGGTAATACCACGGTAATACGATACCCCTTGGTAAGACTGACTGTCAGGCTTTCGGGGAGCTGTTACGACTGTCAAAGATTTACAAATGACAGCCGGTACCAACGGCATAACGTGCTTCCAGAGGCACGGAGCTGCGGAGGAAACTCGGTATGTAATGGGAGACTAATTCATAACAGTATTTAACATTTATAAATTAACTAGTGACCCGCCCCGGCTTCGCACGGGTGCAAAAAATATACTACTAATGATACATAGGGATATGTCACTATGTATCGTCCCTATCTATCTCTATCAGCGGGAAGCGATTTTGTTTTATACAATGTACTGATAGCGATGAAGTAACCTAAAGTCAGTTAACAAATTGCGTCTGCAAGGTAGTCCTTGTCAAAGGCATTGTCACGCTGAATGGGATGGTTTTCACAGCGTGCAAAAGTGGAATGAACGGCTGTGTATGAATTGCAAAGTCCGTGGCTGCTAAAGAGGAATTCCTGTTGGAAATACTCAATAACACTGACCGATACATAAACACGATATATTTTGTCTACCATCGACTAATGAGACAAAATTAATTGTCTATTGTTAGTGGTTCTCCTGGGAGTCGGTGATCTTAATTATATGCTGTTTTGCTTAGTGAATAATTATAAGTATTATGTTCAAAATAATTATCAAGGTTTAAAAGACTACTGATATTTGTTACTGCTTTGGAATGAGCCACGAAGTCACTATTTAGTTATTTAATTCAGAACACGAACAGTAGTATGCTTTCAAAGAGCTCGTGAATGTTCTCAATATAGGGACTCAGGCCTCCTCTCTAGGAGAGGGATTGGCTATCCACCACGCGGGCCCAGCGCGGGTTGGTAGAGGTCACATAATGTCTTCGAATTATTTGGTTCCAAGATATTTAAAGTTTCCTCACGATGTTTTCCTTCACCGTTTTGAGATGAAAAAAATTATACAAAGTTATGCGCCTCCCGGGTTCAAACTCACGACTTACTGTTCGTAAGTCGGGGCCGCCACCACTGGGCCACCACTACTCCTCATTATTTCGGCATCATTTCAACCGAACGTCGTCCTCCACTGAACACTGGACAGAAGCCTTCCCTAACCGTTGTTACATCAACCGATCCTATAAATAATTATATTATGCTCCACGTCGCACGACATCAACATTTTTTGTCATTAATTTTTAAGTCAACAGTCATCATTTTGTACGAGTCGGAAGATTTTCTTTTCAAAATGGAACTGTTAATAGTACTAATGGCAAGTTAAACCTTTTGACCCAAACCTGCGCATAATTATTTATGTCGCAAACCACAAGGAGATCTGCAAGGAAGGCCGCTATGTGGAAATTAATATTTAGAATAAATATTACGTTAATAACTTATTAGTAACTTTTCCCAGAAATTAATATTTCAAAGTTAATATAATGTTTCATTCAAACGACTACGTAGATATGAAATGACGTAAGCAGTAACTACGATAACAGAACGACTTTTGCAATAAGCTACCGACAAATTAAATAGTTCTTTGTTTTTTTCAATTAAAATAACTAGGTGTTGCCAGCGGCTTCGCCCGCTACAAGTCGATGATTATCTCACGGGAAGATAAAATCCGGATAAAACTATCCTATGTGTTAATCCAGGGTTTAAACTACTTGTGCTTCAAATTTTATCCAAATCCGTTTAGTAGTTTTTGCGTAAAAGAGTAACAAACATCCATCCATCCAACATACATACTTACAAACTTTCACGTACATAATATTAGTAGGATACGCTTTAACTTAAAAGTTTAATTTGATATTAAAATACAAGTTAGTAATTGCAGCTGCAAGCAGATCGGTTGCCTATATTAACAATTCATTCATCTAAAATCTGACCCCAGCTTTCGATTATGTTTCACATGCTATCTTAGGATTTTTGCCAAAACAGCAGCTAAAATAGAAAATAGCATGACCCTGACATTGATGTTTCGATGATAGGTAACATTTTTGACATTAGTTAAACCAGGTAACCTATAAGCAGCCGAGTTTATCACAAGGGTCGATTTTAGGACCACCCCCAGTATTTTACGTTCGACTACGTAAGTTAGTAATTGCAGCTGCAAGCAGATCGGTTGCCTATATTAACAATTCATTCATCTAAAATCTGACCCCAGCTTTCGATTATGTTTCACATGCTATCTTGGGATTTTTGCCAAAACAGCAGCTAAAATAGAAAATAGCATGACCCTGACATTGATGTTTCGATGATAGGTAAAATTTTTGACATTAGTTAAACTGGTAACCTATAAGCAGCCGAGTTTATCACGGGAACTATATTTTCTATCACCAAAATTTATATTTGTCATCAAGTTGTATCACCTAATAAATAGATCTATCGCCACGAAATATTTTCGTTCTCAGATAAACAAAAATTGTTCCCAGGTATGAATTATCAAATTAAATAAGAGATCGATAACCAATAAAATTATATTGCATTACTTACATGAATATAAACTTCGTTCTTATAATAACAGTTTTGTTACTTAAATAATAGCTCTGTGCTCAGAATGGTAGATCTGTCACCAAATAATGCTGACAGAAACCCTAACCCTAGAGGGTCGACGTCAAAGTCACCCCGAGGTTCGGTTAGTTAGGTTCCTTTAATCCCTGCAGACAGAAATAGGAGCCCCGTGCAGCGGGGCTCCTTCGACCTGCTGACGGAAAGTTAAGTTTTTTTGAAACTTAATGAAAATTTCTGGTGACATAATATATTATTATGATACCTTTAAATTAGTTTGCTTATATACTTATTAGGACAAAACTATTATAATACATACAAAAACATTTATTTGCTACTAGAGCCTATATCTCCATGATTTTAGGTGATTTATTGTGGAACTGATTTTGCATTGTTTGGTGACTACATTTTGGTGACAGATCTACTATTTTGAGGACAAACCCTATTATTTAAGAAACACAAAACTAATTAAATTGGTGATAGCTTAAATGATACCCAAAGAAGGGTCGATTTTAGGACCACCACCAGTATTTTACGTTCGACTACGTAAGTTTGTCGGACAAAGATCCTAAAATGAGGAAACTACACTCGCCAGCAAAAGTATGGAATCACTTGGACTTGATTCCGCGCGATCTTGAGTACTTAATAAAACTAGTTAAGAATAATAAAAATTATACAATTTTAAAGGTTTATCTGTTAACTTTAAATTAATACCAAATTCATCCACATCACGCCATTATTTAAGAATCTATCCCGGAATACGTGAAGAAGTAAGGAAAAATTTATGTTTCAATTGTTTGATACGCCGCGACTTGCACCCTATTGACCCCCTATAAAAGCACGTGTTATCGGATTTTTTTTTATCACATCGCTAGGACGCTCCAACGCTCTGCCAACGCACTAGGCGATTGGTTCAGAAAATGGAGAATCGAAGTCAACCCCGACAAGAGCCAGGCGGTGCTTTTCACCAGACCGCACAGCCGCTTTCTCCCTAACCCCAGACCTATCACCATGTTTGGGAAGACCATCTCTTGGGAGAAAAAAGCAAAATAACTGGGAGTGATCTTAGATCAGCGGTTAACCTTCGCAGAGCATATAAAGACGGTGCGCTCGCGCGCCGCTTTCGCTCGGGGAAGATTACACTCCCTGCTGAACTCACGCAGCAAATTGTCACGTAGGTGCAAATTGCGCATTTACACAGCGTGTATCCGGCCGATCATGACTTACGCATGCCCAGTGTTTGCACACACTAAACCTAGATTTATCCACAGGATGCAGACATTACAAAACCGCTTCCTCCGGAAAATCACGGGAGCCCCGTGGTTCGTTAGGAATGAACGACTCCATGTCGACCTTAGGATGCCTACCATCCAGCAGTTCATGAAACGCCTTACAAAGCGTTTCTTTGACTTATCTGCCAAGCATCCTAACCCCCTCGTGGTCTCGGCCGCCCGATACACCCCCACGGGAAGATCCGTCGCCCTAGGCACACCTTAACAGATCCCGATGATCCAATTACCATATTACAAGAGAGTCGTAGGAAAACCAGTACCGTTCGCAAACACATAAACAGACCGCGAAATTCGTTCCGGCCCCGCCTTCGAGGCCCTTCGCGACGCCCCCGTAACTTACCCTCCCAACCTTTGATCGACGAGCCGGCCCCGGTGGCCGGACCAGTAGTAATGATTAATAATTCCCCAAATAATCAGACCCAGCCAATTTGCTGCCCTCCCCCAAATGACTCACTAAGTCGAGGTCCGAGCCCCACAGGGGGTGCCCTTAGTGATCAGTCATTTTAAATGTAAATTTTTTGCATGCCCTGGCTGGGGGCTTTAATTTTTGAGGTCACCACAGGATTGTCCGGTTAAGCAGTAAACCATCCTCCGGTACACATCTCCGCTACTTCTGACCCTTGAACTTGGAAGACAATGGATACTACACCTACAGAAGCAGCACAAATCATCGCCCTATTGCAAGAAGGGCTCAGCCAGCGGGCTGTCGCACGTCAGCTCCACATAAGCCAGTCCTGTGTTTCGTAAGTTTATAAACGCTTTCGGGAGACTGGTGGCTTTATCCCGAGACCAAGATCTAGACGGCGCCGGTGCACATCGGAGAGGGATGACCGTTTTATCGTGTCAACCTCTCTCCTAAATCGACATATGACTGGTGTCGACGTCCAACAGGAGCTCCGAAATGTTCATGGGGTAGGTAGCTGCCGGCTGCCCTGCTGGCTGCTGGGGACAGTTCGTCGAAGACTTAAGCAAGCTAATTTGACTCCAAAAACGCCTGCCACAGGCCCGAAACTGACGGCAGGACACCGACAAGCACGCCTTCAATTTGCTCGCTTCCATCTTGATTGGGAGGTTGAGCAATGGAGGCGAGTTCTGTTCTCCGACGAGTGCAGAATGTGTTTGCACAGCAGCGATCGAAGGTGTCGGGTCTACAGGCGGCCTGGGGAGTGATTTGCGCAGTGCTGTTTCGCTGAGACAGTGGCTTATGGGGGCGGTTCTTGTATGATGTGGGCCGGCATTTCCTTCGAAGGTAAAACGGAGCTTGTTTTCGTGCCTGGTGGGGGACGAGGAGGCGGTCTAACTTCAGACCGCTACATTTCCGATATTCTGCTGGAACATGTCGTTCCTTATGCGGGATATATCGGTGATGACTTCTTCCTTATGCACGATAACGCTCGTTGTCACACTTCCCGTGCCACAACTGAATACCTCGGAGAAGTCGGTATCGCCACATTGGACTGGCCAGCGCTCAGCCCGGACTTGAATCCCATTGAGCACGTGTGGGATGAACTGAAGAGGAGGGTTCGTTCCAGAAATCCTGCTCCTTCAAGTGTAAATGAGCTGAAATTGGCTTTGATAGGAGAGTGGGAAGGTATCCCGCAAGAATCGGTTCAGAAGCTGATTAGGTCAATGAAGAACCGTCTTCGAGCAGTAATTAGGGCGAGGGGAGGGAACACAAAATATTGAAAATTAATTTTAAGGCCAATTAAATTTTTTATCACTTAATTTTTGGTTGTTTTCTTCATTTATTATTTTTCCATTATCCTTATGTTTTCCTAACTTCTTCGCTCTAACCGGGATAGCTCTTTAAATCCTGGCGTGCTTTAAATGAATTTGGTATCAATTTAAAGTTAACAATTTAACCTTTAAAATGGTACCATTTTTGTTATTCTTGACTAGTTATTAAGTACTCAAGACCGCGCGGAATCAATTCCGAATAAGTGATTCCATACTTTTGCTCGCGAGTGTAGTTAGTTTATTTTTCTCTAGTTACAATAAATTTCACCAAGATAGTATCAGTTTATAGCTAAATGAGTGAAAAACTATTTGTATTAAAACGTAGGTGTCACACAATAGAGTATAACTGATACCTATAAAAGTTGTGTTGTCAATAGTTCATTCACATCTAGAATTTTACCGTTATTATTAAAAGTATCTATGTAGATTAATAGCCAACGATTAATAGCCTCAAAACAGAGAAATCCAGACTTTAGAACAAGTGATTGACCTCTAAATATGCGATACAGTTAAATATGACATCATAAATTATTGATCCTAAAATTCTGGTATTACATAAACAAAAATGTGTTTTAAGTATAAACCCGGTTAAATTGTATAATTTTACCAATGCGTTCGTTCTAATCACAGATTAAGTAGAGATGCTACGCATGTCTCTCTGTCTGTGGAGTCGACTTTTAAGTCCGCTAAAAAAAACCCTTGTCTGTGGCTGGACTTGAAGTCGTATAACTTTTAATATACTTAATACTATAACTTTTAAGTCCGCATCTAATATAATACTATAACTTATAAGTCGCTCAAACTTGCAGACTCTAAAAGAACGTACAAGAACGCATTTTTAACCTTCAAGGCCAAATATTTCAAACAAATGAACAACGCGTCAAACCGTCAAACCACGCGGCTGCCCTTAGGGCGAAAAAAAAAAAAAAAAAAACAAACCACGCGGCAGGGTTGCCAAACGTACGAGGTTCCTCGTACAAATACGAGATTTGTGGTCTTCCGTACGAGTTACGAGGACACTATCAACCTCGTACAATTATGTACGAGATTTTGATAATATAGAACTTCCATGAATATTTCGCATCACTACATTTATGTAAAAACTAGTGCCATCCATCAGAACTTGTAGGAAATTCTTACACCAAAATTTCATTGCCACATTTACGCGATGATTGTCTATTCGTTGTACTTTTTTTAATAAATATTTTTTGTTTCATTTCAACACAAAGTGATGTTTGTTTTTGTAAGAAACTTGCAATACTTTATTTCATTGCGTAAAAAGTTCTAAATTTAGTAGTGAATTATGCATTAATTTTGGTTTTAGGACGTTTTCGATGCATTATAAATGTGTACGAGGTTTGAAAGTCAAAATACGAGGTTTTTAGCTGCCTAAGTACGAGGATTTTTTTTGTACAGTTGGCAACCCTGCCACGCGGCTCGCCAGTTGACCAGTTGAGATTGAGATCATGTTGAGATTTCGCACGCGCGGCGGACTAGTCGGCGTAGTCGGCGTCACCGCCCAATTTTTTTAAAATTTATCTGGTGATTGTGTCTAGGAATTAGTGATGGGTTACTCATCATTTATATATGAGGTTGAGGGAGCACCTCATTTTGCCTCGTGAGGTCCTCACGAGGTACCCCTCAAAGTACGAGAGTCATGGAGGTACCTATTATAGATCCCCAATTCCAATCCAATGCCTTTCGGTATTTTTACACCAAGTATAACATTAATCGATTAATAAATAATGTTTAATATTCAGAACTCCTGCCTTTATTTCGTATTTATCCTGTTGACACGCTATCTCAATTTGCCTGCCTACACATTGTAATAGCATTAAATTTAGAGTAGGTAGCTACCGATTCAAATGAGTTCATACATAATTATCAACATTTAATTACCTTCCTTAATTGTGACATACCAAGTCAACATATAGGACACCACCTAGGTAGGTAAATAAAACTACGTCTATATTTTTCCGGACAAGTCCAGCTGTAACTGGAATGCGGGGTAAATGCTTAGACGTTCGGGATTTCCAAAAATGAGAAAACACTTTAAATAAAAAAAAAAGGTAATTTTAAAGAAAAGAAAAAAGTCCGAACTATTCTTACGTCCGAAATTTTCTTCGGAAAAATATCATACATCTTTTTTTTTTGAGGGGTAGGATATCTTCAAATAACCCCCCCCGCTCTGGGCAGAGCGAAAGGGAGTAACAGACTTCTACTGATTAAAAACTACCCATGTTCCTTCTTAGCCCTTGTGCCTTGGCCGCGGTATCCCTTTCGAGCAGCCCCGACGGGCTTCGGCCCTTGCTGAAAGGAAAAAGGTCACCAGATGTATGATAATGTCAACAACCTGGTAATGTCCCCATGTTGTTGACAATATCATACATCTGGGGACCTTTTTCTACTGGTCTGACATCATCAAATTGAAGGACTTGTGAAGTAACAAGTGTCACATTTATACTGACTAAAACCCACTCATGTTCCTTCGTAGCCCTTTGTGTTCCAGGGCCGCGGTATCTCTTTTCAACAGTCCCGCAACCACGGATATCTTGGGACCCTCTGCACCCTGGGTACAATATCGATGGTCTGAACTAAACCTACGAACGTGATCAAATATTTTCTTGAAACTTCAGCGTTTGTAACTTTGTAATAATTCTTAGCTAAATCTTGTCTGCATTAGATAAAATATTTTATTCTTGGCTTATTAATTTAATGTCTGCAAAAGCCAATTTATAAAATGAGTCATTTATCAAATGGCTATATTTCCGTTGTGAATATTGTGATTTGACAGTTTTTTTTGTAGGGAATTGCATGTCACAGTTCAACCTAGGTGGTTGTCGACTGCTTAACTGGAATTCCTGTGGGTACCTTGAGTGTATAAGACCTCCATCCAGGGCAAACAAACTGACTAACTTAGCAACAACACGCTTTCATTACAAAAAGTACAACATACTAATATTATTTTGTGTCTACAAACTAACCTAGGCGCAATGTGCCCTGAGAGACTTCAGTGTGTAATGGGCTACGGGCTACTTATGTAACCTTGGTTCTCATGCGGATGTCTTTATTTCTGATGCCATCTCGCAAGGAAAGTCCGAGCAAGCTCCTGCTTGCCCTTTCGGTAATTTTAAGCCTTCTGATGAAGCCCATTTTGAGCGACCACGTTTCGGTCCCCAACGTAATCACTGGCAACACACACTGCGGTCTCGTAGCTTAGGCATTCAACATGACCTTGGTTTTGTCCATGTTAATTTTAAGATCCACTCTTTCGGAAGCTCTACTGAAATCATCAAGTATTGTACTGAGGTCGTCCATGGTCTCAGCCATGACCACTATATCGTCGGCAACCCGGTCCAGAACTTTGAAGACATCTTCCAGTACAGCGGTGAACAGCTTCGGAGATACGACGTCTCCCTGTCCCACACCTCGTTGCAGAACGATGTTCCGAGGTCTAAAAACTCCGATCGAAATCATTCCAAGGTAATAATTAAAAAAAAAATAAAGTATCATGATCGGTAACATAATTACTATTGTGACAGATTCAGGTTTCTTCATGTCGATATAACTTTTTTCGAATGCACATTTCAGTTCCACTGTCATACAATCAAAAATAAGATTAGTATGTCCCTTCGATTGAAAGTGCTACAAGAGTGGGGACGTTTCGAACATTGTTCTTTATTTCTGACTAGCCTATGTCACCCGGGGATAGTGTAGCTTCCAAATGGTGAAATAATTTTTCAAATCGGTCCAGTAGTTTCGGAGCCTATTCGTTACAAACAAACAAACAAATCTTTTCTCTTTATAATATTAGTGTAGATAAGTTAGTTTGTTAGTAATACATATTTATACGTCAAATTATAAGTGATCAGTGTAATAACTTTATTTTATTATTTTGCTCTAACTCTCAAGTACCCAACCCATCGGGTTTAACATGTCATATTTTTTAATTTTTATATCGGCCAGCACTCTGCCGGTAGGTAAGTAATAAATTCGGAAATTGGCGAGCAAGTTCACGGCAAGGCGTCTTGTCATACCTGGTCTGTACGTTGTGTATGAGACCCGACTCAATGCCAGCCAAGTTCAACTGCAAGGACAGCAAGAACGTTAATACACGACGATGCGCTTCTCCACAACGCTTTGGAAAAATATTCTTAGTTGTTTTCGAGAGAACATAATATTCATACCTTTACAGCGTGTAAATTATTTTAATTTTAATTAATCCCGCGAAGTGGTTTAGCGAATTCATAAGAAAATTATCGGTTATCGGGCGGGGGTTATTTAGTCCAGTTAGTTTTTATGGTCCGCCTCTACTACTAAAGGTAGCCCGAGTATTGATATAGGGGAAAACAAACCGGTTCCTATTACGTAGACTTCTGCGAATGTTTATTTTAAATATACCTTATTCTCATCAACCATTTCGATAACACATTAGGTAATCAAACTTATAAATCTCCGTTAGAATTCTTGTTTTCCAAGGAAACCCGTTTATATTTTGATAGAGCCACAATAAATTACACTATAATAAACCCATCGCTCGGAATCTGTACGAATTTACAAAACCAGTATCAACCGATCTCTTAATGTATGGGAAATCTATACACAAGAGAAAGAAAAACTACTTACACAAATTTAGAATCAAGAAAACATTCAGAATAGAATGTTAGGCTAAAATGCTAGGCCGCCGACTCTAAAAGAAATAGGACTCCAAGAGCGAGCGAAGTGAGCTCGAAAATCTCAACCCTTATACGAGGGTTACTTGCTCGACAAACAAAGCCATGATTCAAGAGCTAGAACCAAAAATATTTTTTGACACGTTAGAATTGTTTCGGATTTGTTTTGGAGCTACTTGCTCGACTTCGACAGTGTAAAACTTCAAGAGAAAGTAGGCTGCAAGAGCGAGCGAAGTGAGCTCGAAAATGTTTAGCTAGCCTTGAATAAATTCAGACAATATTGATATGTAATTTGAGATCAAAATGTTCATAGGTTCTATTTTTAGCAACCTTGTCTTTGCATGTTAAAATTACTTAGTAAGACCTCGGGGGATGGGGCTCCTAATTAGTTCAGCCTCTGTCTATACCAGTCGATTATGCGAAACTGCAATAGGAGTGACAATCCACAGGCAGAAAAAATCAGCCTAAGTGTTAAAAAAAAACTCGCAGGGTGTAAGATATAAACCGGACGCGTTGGTTTAAAGAAAATGTGTAAGTTTCTAGCGGCAGTTCATATTTTAGTTTATTACTAACTTATTTCAATCGATGAATTGTTTTTTTTTATTAGCAAAATAAAGTCGGCCGCCAATCAGCCACACGAGCCCATCGAGCATCCGGCCCATCGGGCATTTGACCGAATTGCCCTACGGCCAGTCCGGGTCCGGGCCTGCTCTTATTGCATTTGCAATGCGTTCAAGCTGTTCAAGTATTTGTGTCTGATAATCATAATCTCATGTGGCTGCGCTGATGATGGAAAGTACAACTCCTCAACAGTTTGGAGTTGAAACAAAATTCCTTCAAAATTGTACGTACTTATGGATCGATAGTTATGGTCTTTCAGGTTATTAGATTGACCTGATGATGAAGGTAAATCTCATGAACAAACCTTAAAAAAAAGAGGTTCTCAATTCGTGGCAATCTTTATTATGTATAATCACGTATATATGGTTGTATTCTTTCAGGTTATCTAAGAGAGCTGATTTTGGAAGGTACTAGGTTCTCCATAACGGTTAGAGGAGTTGAAAGCAATAATAAGGGAATCTTGAAGGTTAATGGTTAGGTTTCTTGGTTGAATATTAAATACTTAAAAAATAATTATTTGGTAAGTATGTGATATTACAACTAAAAATGGAAAAATAAAAAACACAAAGACAGTTTTTTTTACTTTTTATGATATTGTTTTTTTTTTTCATTTTTTGTGTTTTTGAAGTCGGTTTTTTTTTTTAAGAAAGTTGTCGGCAAAGAGTTATGCGCCTTCACGGGGACATCTTATTTTTTTTTTGCCACTCATATTACCACCAGAAACGGGGGTTTATGGGTTCAGGTTCCTGGGGAACATGTACTTGCAACGAATGCTGCTAGAAAATTATGTACTTTAGTCTGTTAAATATAACACACTCCATTATATGATTCCTACTTAAAAAGTCTAGTAATAGCAGAAGCGATATCTCGAAAATGGTGTTTAGTAGGAAAAAGATACTTTAAGTAATTTTTGTAGACCTAAAATTTTGATCTGAGGTATTTTTACGTTAATACTCACCGCTAACGAGAAAAATCCAAAAAACTTTTTTATTTTAGCTTTTGTTTTTAAATAACTATTAAGCACACACGGGATTGGTGGAGACTATCTACAACGGTGGCGGTGTATTCAAAACCCCCACCAATTTTCAGCTCGCATCGAATTATTGTTATTCAACACGTATATGAAGATTCCCAATCGATAAAGCGACCCAGTGTCGACTCAAATGGAAAACTCCAATAAGTAATTACTAGAGTGCAAGGCGAGCGCATCTCGGTAACGAATAAAAATGAACAAAACAAATTTATTTCCTACCGTTTACAAGATAAAACTTGGTGGATTGGATTTCGTCGCCGGAAGATAAATGAAGGGTTTTCTTTCTTTATAATGTCATTCTATTGTACGTATAGGGTCCGTTTCTTCAATAAGAAGCTTTCTGTAGAAGCACAGGTGAACTCTCTGTTCCTTTGCTCTCATTTAAAAGTCCGGTGATACGGCAATCGGATACGACAAGTCCGGTGAGACGGCAATCCGATACGACCGGAGAAAGATCTGCATAGCTATTTACAAACAATCGAATCGAAGTCGAATCGATCGTGACACTTTTTCCAATACCTATGAGATTCGAACGATTGTCAAATACTATTCACAGATTCGATCCACATGGTAGTACACAAACACACGTGGTGAAAAATTATATGTAGCCAATAAATTATCTTTAATTCATATAAGTTTTACTGTAGATTGTACTGAATATCCGTCGAGAAAAACGGTGAAGGAAAACATCGTGAGGATGTCTACCAAACCACACTGGGCACGCGTGGTGGATTATAGCCCATCCCTCTCCTAGAGAGGAGGCCTGAGTCCCTGCAGTGGGAACATTATAGGCTGATGATGATCCGTCGGGTAACAAAAAATATAACTTATACAATTTAGAAATTATATTTATTTTAAATGGATACGCAGCTACTCTAGCTTATGTATGGTATAGTACAAAATGGCGTCGTAATTCCGATTGAATTGTGCTTCCGAGAGCAAATACAAATAGCTGTTGGCAGGATTGATAATATCTTTATCTCGAATCACAATAAATTGAAGCTTCGGCTTTGTGAATAGCGTTTTTCGATAGTACGATTGATCGAATGGACACGACGAACAATCGAGTGTTTGTGAATAGCTACGGCGGCGCGGCAACTTCCAAACTAGGCATCAACAGGGAGATTTATGGAAAAGTCCAATAGCACTTTTTGCCCGACCCGGAAATCGAACCTAACCTAAAAAGCTGTCCCACTTATGGTGAATGCGACAAGGTAGCCTGCGAAATTCGTTTATTTTACGTTTTTTACAATTCACCGATCAGTGTCTGCAGTTGTATGTTAATTTATAAAATAGGATTCGCGATCTTAACAAATGTGACTTTAACGAGTAAAACTTAATGATTAAAATCATCAATGCAACCCTTAGTTCATATGGGCCCTTTTCATCAAACAGTCACTCAAGAGACCTATATGAACTTAGACGAAATATCACCTTAATTCAAGTTGAACCGAATGACAACCGATACAAATTGAACAAAAATACAAAAACGTTGTCTATAGTTTATTGTGATATTTTGGTTTAGTAAGGGCACGAAAATATTTCCTTTATTTTCGGACTGTTAAAAGTTCTTGTCTGATCCATGATTACTGTTTTCTTTTCTCGCATCTTGTTTTCTGCAAAGAACATAATTATGTGTGTAAAAGTAGGTAAAGTTTAAAATTTAGTAAAGTGCTGCACGCGTAGGGGGTTGGGGGGGGAGGGGGGAGGGGGCGGATCCCCCCTTCCCCCTGGTACCACTCCCATTACAAGGTAATGCACCATTCCTGAGAAAAACCGATTAATGTAACCTAACCTCAAAACACTTAATAGTCGCTTAAAAGGCGTAGTAGGGATAAAATATATGGTATACCACTCACCGAGGCGCGGTTGAGGGTGGGACGGTCGACGGAGCCCCGCTTCGCGGGGCTCCTACTTCTGAATGGTTTAAAAAAAAATAACCACGAAGGGTATGGCGGGGTCTATTCGCTCGCTTCGCTCGCTCATTTGACCCCGCCATACCCTTCTAACCTAACTTATCCGTGTCGGGGTGCCCCAAGTCCCGAGCTCGCTTCGCTCGCTCTTGTATTCTATGTGGCGTAGTGCTTTTAGTGGTAGGAGAAAATGAGACAAGTAAGACTTAGTTATACATTTACTTTTGCACTACACTTACAAAATAGGTTCTAGGGTCTAAGGTCACGCACTGTCACTGAAGGTAGGAAAACGGTACTGCCCTGAGCAACCAGAAGACGTCGATCGCCACGCACGGTAGGTAGGCCGGGTCAGGCGGCCTCACGCGTCGGTAGAGACGCGCGGCAGGGCGGTCGACCAGGTGGGCAGCGGGCTCAGGGCAACTAGCCCTAGGCAGCGTTGGTGGTAGGCAGGTAGCGGCAGCGCAGACGGCCAGTAGGTAGCGGCGGTAGGCCGCTGTCTACACGGCCACGCCGTCGTCTTGTGCCGGACGCGTAGGCGTCAGTTTAGAGGCGGCACGCGATAGGGCGGCCGTGCAGGTGCGTGCTTCTCACCGCGTTGGTAGATGCGCGGGAGCACAGCAGAGCAGCAGAACAGTGCAGCGTGAGCGAAGCAGCCCTAGTTGGTTAGCCAGCGCTAGGAACCCTGAAACAGCGCCAAGGGGACGCTTGAGCTCCAAGATGGTTCCTGTAAGCCCCTACGATGTGCGTGTCCCAGCCATGCGTTAGATGCGGCAAGCTCAAGGCAGTGAAGAAGATGGAAGATGGGTACTCACACATCGCAGTGGTTTACAGTGATTAGTTGATAGGTGAATAGTTGATAGACTAAAGGCAAGGCGTGGCGTCACATCGCCACGTGGTTCTCATTGACCGTTGACTCGCGTCGCCGGTTTATGATACAGCATGGATGAGCATGATTTAGTTTATAGAGAATAGAATAGGACGCATGCCATGCGGAGAACCATATAACTAATTAGAGCACATGTGCATAGTGAATAGCTAGGTGCTAATTAATATTAAATACAGAATACATTGCCGGCAGCCATGTTAAATCGACACAAAGATTACAAATAGATATGGCTTGCCGGGACACAAATTTAGCAGCAAAAGAACACAATGGCGGAGTTCACTTACCCAATAACTGGGGACTTATCTAGTAGGCTGCTCGCTTGATGTAAAAGGACAGAACCTAGCGTGCAGCCGTTTTTAAAGGAGGTCCTGAGCGACGTTCTCCCTCCATTGTGACATTACAGAACATTTAGGGTTGTACCTATAATTTAGTGAGGTGACAACTTTTTAGAATTAGTCGGTTTTTAGTGAATCGACTAATTTATGCTACAGTACCCCGCCTGCAAAGAAAGGATTTTCCCTAGGGGAAATCCGCTAGAAGGCCTAAACCACTTAGACTGACTACCTGTACGTACATACATCTCATTCGTGTGCTTCCATCCCATCTATCAAATATTCATCGTCAAACATCCATCAATCAAAGTCCGTCACTGACTTGAATGTAGTCCTAAGTCAGTGACTTACTAAACACACAAGAGGTAAACTAATTTAGAGTAGCTTAACTCAAGACAGTCAGTCGGAAAAACACAAGATAGGGCAAGTGTCTCTCCTTGGGGGTCAGGTCACTGAGGTGTTAAATTGCAGGGTAATGTGTATAGTGTAGGTTCTGTTATATTTAGAAACAAAATTAAAGATCACCATTGATTGCTGAATACTAGTGTTGAAGTTAGAGTACTACACTGTCAAGTGAGTGATGTACCTTGTATAAGTGTGTAATCCGAACATGAAGATGTAAAGTCTTCATATTCATGAGTTAATATCAAGAAAAAGAAAACATGCAATTTAAATAGTAATAGTTTATATTAAAAAACATGCATTTAAAAAGAATTGTTAAAGTTTAAAAATCTTTAATTGATTTATGTTTTGTCAATGTTCTATGTCTATGACACATTTTATTGTTGTATAATTTTTAGTCAGAGTCCATAGTGAAGAATTTATAATTTCTGAACGATAAAATATTGACAAGCAAAAAGGCTAATATCCAAGGTAAGTGTCAAACGTCAAAGTTGAATAAAATTTTATAAGTCGATGACACTTGTTAAGTTAGGTTAGATATGACATTTATCAGCATTATAGGTTAAATTCATGCTTGGTTAAGAATTAAGCGTTAAGTTAAGTTGTAGAAGTCGTTAACGTTATGGTCTAAAGTTTAGTTATCAATTGTGTGTAAGGATTACGTTACATTTAAGAGGTTTACAGAATGTGTTTATCAACAATCAAATGGCATTTATTTACTGAAGTTAGTTTGTATACAAGACTGTGTGTATGTAGTTGTAACTAGTGTTTAGATTACAGCGAGTATTAGATTTTAGATAGATTAGATATGTATTTAGGTAGCTGTTAGGGCTTGTTTATTGAGTTGCAATCCGCTCATAGTTAGAAAACACCTGGTTTAGAGCCAGAAGTGCTAGTCTTGCTACCGTGTAGGCGGTAGAAGATCCAACTGACTAACAGTTGTAGTTTATCAATGGTTAGCCATGATAAAGTTAGGTACTAAGGCGTCGGCCATTAGCACAATTAATAGTCCTCTATCAACGGGGTAGGCCGAGATGAGGTCCAACTGTGGCTTAGGCCCACAGTTGTTAGAATATCCATGAACTAGGTCATGAATGTTTTAGACACTGGTTTAGAGCCTAGTGTTTGAATGCTATAGTAAAAGTTTTGCTATATTAAGTTTTAAATTCTAGTTATACCTAATTAAGTTTTAAATTATCCTATTCTAGGGTAGGACAATGCCTGCAATTTCAACTTTGCAGTTACTTTTCATGAAAGTGCAGACTTGTTAGTGTTTATAGTAACACAAACAACACAATTGTTTTTTAGTAGTTAACAAATGACCTACTCTGCTATCTAAGAAAATAAATACACTCCATAATGACCACAGCATGCACTATGGCAGTGAGTGTTTTAAGCGACAGAAGGTGCTTACATGTGTAATATGCACATAGAATGTACGGTATGATTGCAGTCACCTATGTGTAGGTACTGTCTTTAAGATGTTCTTGTTGGAACATGATAATTACAACATAAAAACTAAGGGTAGTGTACCATAGGGCATATTCTGCTACAAAATAATTACTCATCCCTTGGGATCCTCAATACACTCTATGGCAACGCCGTTTTAACAGAAAGGTGAAGGTGCTTACACGTTTAATAAGCACAATAAGAGTGTGACAGCAGTATGTAAGTGAGTGTGTGTGTGTAGCTAGTTAGGTACAGAATTTAAGGTATGTAGCTTACAACCATGCAGCCCAGAAGCAATTAGATAAACCTCTGTGGACGTGTTGTATGCCACAATAATAGCAATAACTATGTTATAGTTAGTGTAGGTAGTTGGCGGATGCAGATTTTCCTGCACGCCATAGACTAGTTTAGGACTAATCTAAGGTACGAGTTGACCTTCTACGACTAGTTGTTGATAGATGTCGTAGTATTTTACCCTTGGCATCGTTTGACCCTGTATGGATCAAACACTAGCTAGCTAGGCCTACGGGTCACCTCATACTCCAACTCAGCCTTTCTTAGATGGATGAAGTTAATCTTATGAGAAGACATTGTGCTCTTTTGTTGACAATAAGTTTAATTTAAACTATGTAGTACCAGGATATCTGTGCCGTAGGTCCTAAGGGCAACAGACGGATAGTGGGTAGGATCTCACTGCCGACCTGCAGACTCACAGGATCGATCAACTGATGGCTAAAGGTGTCTTGGCCACAGTGAGGTGGTATAACAAAGGATAGGGTTTTCTCACTGCCGGTCAAACAGACTCATAAGACCGATCTACTGATGGCTAAAGGTGTCTTGGCCACAGTGAGAGGATGACAACACAATACACAACACACACCAATTAATTTAGCAGGTACATTCAGCAACGCGATGGATTATTGTTAGTTTAGAATTGTAATTTACAATTTAATAATAGTTTAAGGTAGAAGATTAACAAATTTAAGTATTAGATTTTCCAATTTAGTAAAAGTTGAAGGTAGAAGATTAACATTTTTGAATATTTTTCACAACAAAATTATTTAAAAATACCACAACGATGCTGAGCGTAGGAGAAAGAGACCAGTGCGAGAACCTTAGAGACTACCGAGTGGGCGCCACTGTGGCGTAGTGCTTTTAGTGGTAGGAGAAAATGAGACAAGTAAGACTTAGTTATACATTTACTTTTGCACTACACTTACAAAATAGGTTCTAGGGTCTAAGGTCACGCACTGTCACTGAAGGTAGGAAAACGGTACTGCCCTGAGCAACCAGAAGACGTCGATCGCCACGCACGGTAGGTAGGCCGGGTCAGGCGGCCTCACGCGTCGGTAGAGACGCGCGGCAGGGCGGTCGACCAGGTGGGCAGCGGGCTCAGGGCAACTAGCCCTAGGCAGCGTTGGTGGTAGGCAGGTAGCGGCAGCGCAGACGGCCAGTAGGTAGCGGCGGTAGGCCGCTGTCTACACGGCCACGCCGTCGTCTTGTGCCGGACGCGTAGGCGTCAGTTTAGAGGCGGCACGCGATAGGGCGGCCGTGCAGGTGCGTGCTTCTCACCGCGTTGGTAGATGCGCGGGAGCACAGCAGAGCAGCAGAACAGTGCAGCGTGAGCGAAGCAGCCCTAGTTGGTTAGCCAGCGCTAGGAACCCTGAAACAGCGCCAAGGGGACGCTTGAGCTCCAAGATGGTTCCTGTAAGCCCCTACGATGTGCGTGTCCCAGCCATGCGTTAGATGCGGCAAGCTCAAGGCAGTGAAGAAGATGGAAGATGGGTACTCACACATCGCAGTGGTTTACAGTGATTAGTTGATAGGTGAATAGTTGATAGACTAAAGGCAAGGCGTGGCGTCACATCGCCACGTGGTTCTCATTGACCGTTGACTCGCGTCGCCGGTTTATGATACAGCATGGATGAGCATGATTTAGTTTATAGAGAATAGAATAGGACGCATGCCATGCGGAGAACCATATAACTAATTAGAGCACATGTGCATAGTGAATAGCTAGGTGCTAATTAATATTAAATACAGAATACATTGCCGGCAGCCATGTTAAATCGACACAAAGATTACAAATAGATATGGCTTGCCGGGACACAAATTTAGCAGCAAAAGAACACAATGGCGGAGTTCACTTACCCAATAACTGGGGACTTATCTAGTAGGCTGCTCGCTTGATGTAAAAGGACAGAACCTAGCGTGCAGCCGTTTTTAAAGGAGGTCCTGAGCGACGTTCTCCCTCCATTGTGACATTACAGAACATTTAGGGTTGTACCTATAATTTAGTGAGGTGACAACTTTTTAGAATTAGTCGGTTTTTAGTGAATCGACTAATTTATGCTACATCTATACCACTCACCGTGGCGCAGCTGAGGGAGAGCTGGTCGACGGAGCCCCGCTTCGCGGGGCTCCTACTTCTGATTGGTTAAAAAAAAAAATAGTATAGTAGGCAGAAAATCGGTGTCCGGTGTACAAAAGCGTAGGTTATTCGTGAGGGCAAACAATTCGAGTCCAGAGGGAAAGCCAAAGTCGTCGAATATAGCCACAAGAAAAACACAACGAAACAGGGAACACATTCACGCAACTCGAGGAGAAACGGAATTAACACACGAATGACAGTATTGACAGTGTCACTTAACAAACATTTTTTTTTTTTTTTTACGTTCCGTTTTGCACATTTTTCACGTAATTTTGCACCATAGACAATTCGTGGAACAGATTTGGTTGTCAATCGTCCATTTTAACGTTCCGTTTTCCTTAAAAAACTGATTTGAGGTTAGAAACAGTTTTCATTAATTTCTCGAAAAAAAAGGCATTACCTTGTATGAAGAGTGGTCTAGTAATAACCGGGGACCCATTCCCTACCGGCTTTAACCACTTTTTCCTCCCTCCGCGGGCAGCACGTCTCTAAAGCCAACCCAACTAATTAGTCCGTCAGTTAGATTATCGAAAAATATTGGAAACGTGTTTTTTGTTTAATGAAATTAATAAAAATTGACGAAAATAAAACATGTGAAAGATGAGTGAGGGTTTTTGACGTCCCTTTGTGGGTAAAAACGTAATAACCTTGTGACGTCACACTGCTTGATACCTACGACTTTTCGAAGCACAGTATGGTACGTCTTCATCATTTGTTTACGTGAAAAAAAGTCCATTATTATTTTTTAATCTATCTGACGGACTTATTAGATTTTTTTTGGTGAAATACCCTATTTTTGCAATATCATCCTTTACACAGTTCATCCATCGTTGCTCGAGTCTTTTTTTTTTGGCGGGTGTAAAATCATCAAATATCCCGCACCTTGGGCAGAGCGAAAGGGAGTGACAGACTTCTACTTACTAAAAACCACCCATGTTCCTTCTTAGCCCTTTATGTCGAGGCCGCGGTATCACTTGCGAGCAACCAGCCCTTGCCCCTTCCATGTTGCTGACATATCTTTAAGGCGCGCGTGGAACACGAACGCGCCGTCGACACGGCCTGTCGCGAGCTAGCCTATCACTCACCGTCCTTTACACTTACTTTTTTTTTTTTTGGGGGGTGGGAAATCATCAAGTAACCCCTCCCGCTCTTGGGCAGAGCGAAAGGGAGTGTCAGACTTCTACTGACTAAAAACCACCCATGTTCCTTCTTAGCCCTCTATATGTCGAGACCGCGATAGCTAGTGTACAACCCCCGGGCTACTCTTATACCCTTATGTTCACATTCATACTCTAAACTTTCCTCACGACATGTTAGTCATTCCTCTGCATCACATGTCCATACCACGACAACCGATTACCACACAATTCAATCACCGGCACCACTGTCGGGCTTCATCTTCTCTCGCGTAATGGGCCTACCACACGCTCAAGCTTCACCACACTTTTGCCTGCGCGATTACTCGGTGCACACAGTACATCGCGGGTGTGGTTGGTAATAAAAATAAAATAAATAAAATAAAAATAAATTTAATTCAGGCAAAAACCCATAATTGATACATAATAAAATAAAATTTCACAATACTGCCCCATAATACATCGGAAAAATAAATGGACGAATACAAATTGAAAAGGGTCATAGAATAAAATAAAATAAAATGTCAATGAAATTCAAATAAACAAAGATATCAACAAAACAATAATACAAAATTACAAAATTGTCAGTGTCACAGAATTAAAAAATTAAATTTCACATTAAAACAATACAGCACAAAACACGTATATATGGTTGTATTCTTTCAGGTTATCTAAGAGAGCTGATTTTGGAAGGTACTAGGTTCTCCATAACGGTTAGAGGAGTTGAAAGCAATAATAAGGGAATCTTGAAGGTTAATGGTTAGGTTTCTTGGTTGAATATTAAATACTTAAAAAATAATTATTTGGTAAGTATGTGATATTACAACTAAAAATGGAAAAATAAAAAACACAAAGACAGTTTTTTTTACTTTTTATGATATTGTTTTTTTTTTTCATTTTTTGTGTTTTTGAAGTCGGTTTTTTTTTTTAAGAAAGTTGTCGGCAAAGAGTTATGCGCCTTCACGGGGACATCTTATTTTTTTTTTGCCACTCATATTACCACCAGAAACGGGGGTTTATGGGTTCAGGTTCCTGGGGAACATGTACTTGCAACGAATGCTGCTAGAAAATTATGTACTTTAGTCTGTTAAATATAACACACTCCATTATATGATTCCTACTTAAAAAGTCTAGTAATAGCAGAAGCGATATCTCGAAAATGGTGTTTAGTAGGAAAAAGATACTTTAAGTAATTTTTGTAGACCTAAAATTTTGATCTGAGGTATTTTTACGTTAATACTCACCGCTAACGAGAAAAATCCAAAAAACTTTTTTATTTTAGCTTTTGTTTTTAAATAACTATTAAGCACACACGGGATTGGTGGAGACTATCTACAACGGTGGCGGTGTATTCAAAACCCCCACCAATTTTCAGCTCGCATCGAATTATTGTTATTCAACACGTATATGAAGATTCCCAATCGATAAAGCGACCCAGTGTCGACTCAAATGGAAAACTCCAATAAGTAATTACTAGAGTGCAAGGCGAGCGCATCTCGGTAACGAATAAAAATGAACAAAACAAATTTATTTCCTACCGTTTACAAGATAAAACTTGGTGGATTGGATTTCGTCGCCGGAAGATAAATGAAGGGTTTTCTTTCTTTATAATGTCATTCTATTGTACGTATAGGGTCCGTTTCTTCAATAAGAAGCTTTCTGTAGAAGCACAGGTGAACTCTCTGTTCCTTTGCTCTCATTTAAAAGTCCGGTGATACGGCAATCGGATACGACAAGTCCGGTGAGACGGCAATCCGATACGACCGGAGAAAGATCTGCATAGCTATTTACAAACAATCGAATCGAAGTCGAATCGATCGTGACACTTTTTCCAATACCTATGAGATTCGAACGATTGTCAAATACTATTCACAGATTCGATCCACATGGTAGTACACAAACACACGTGGTGAAAAATTATATGTAGCCAATAAATTATCTTTAATTCATATAAGTTTTACTGTAGATTGTACTGAATATCCGTCGAGAAAAACGGTGAAGGAAAACATCGTGAGGATGTCTACCAAACCACACTGGGCACGCGTGGTGGATTATAGCCCATCCCTCTCCTAGAGAGGAGGCCTGAGTCCCTGCAGTGGGAACATTATAGGCTGATGATGATCCGTCGGGTAACAAAAAATATAACTTATACAATTTAGAAATTATATTTATTTTAAATGGATACGCAGCTACTCTAGCTTATGTATGGTATAGTACAAAATGGCGTCGTAATTCCGATTGAATTGTGCTTCCGAGAGCAAATACAAATAGCTGTTGGCAGGATTGATAATATCTTTATCTCGAATCACAATAAATTGAAGCTTCGGCTTTGTGAATAGCGTTTTTCGATAGTACGATTGATCGAATGGACACGACGAACAATCGAGTGTTTGTGAATAGCTACGGCGGCGCGGCAACTTCCAAACTAGGCATCAACAGGGAGATTTATGGAAAAGTCCAATAGCACTTTTTGCCCGACCCGGAAATCGAACCTAACCTAAAAAGCTGTCCCACTTATGGTGAATGCGACAAGGTAGCCTGCGAAATTCGTTTATTTTACGTTTTTTACAATTCACCGATCAGTGTCTGCAGTTGTATGTTAATTTATAAAATAGGATTCGCGATCTTAACAAATGTGACTTTAACGAGTAAAACTTAATGATTAAAATCATCAATGCAACCCTTAGTTCATATGGGCCCTTTTCATCAAACAGTCACTCAAGAGACCTATATGAACTTAGACGAAATATCACCTTAATTCAAGTTGAACCGAATGACAACCGATACAAATTGAACAAAAATACAAAAACGTTGTCTATAGTTTATTGTGATATTTTGGTTTAGTAAGGGCACGAAAATATTTCCTTTATTTTCGGACTGTTAAAAGTTCTTGTCTGATCCATGATTACTGTTTTCTTTTCTCGCATCTTGTTTTCTGCAAAGAACATAATTATGTGTGTAAAAGTAGGTAAAGTTTAAAATTTAGTAAAGTGCTGCACGCGTAGGGGGTTGGGGGGGGGAGGGGGGAGGGGGCGGATCCCCCCTTCCCCCTGGTACCACTCCCATTACAAGGTAATGCACCATTCCTGAGAAAAACCGATTAATGTAACCTAACCTCAAAACACTTAATAGTCGCTTAAAAGGCGTAGTAGGGATAAAATATATGGTATACCACTCACCGAGGCGCGGTTGAGGGTGGGACGGTCGACGGAGCCCCGCTTCGCGGGGCTCCTACTTCTGAATGGTTTAAAAAAAAATAACCACGAAGGGTATGGCGGGGTCTATTCGCTCGCTTCGCTCGCTCATTTGACCCCGCCATACCCTTCTAACCTAACTTATCCGTGTCGGGGTGCCCCAAGTCCCGAGCTCGCTTCGCTCGCTCTTGTATTCTATACCACTCACCGTGGCGCAGCTGAGGGAGAGCTGGTCGACGGAGCCCCGCTTCGCGGGGCTCCTACTTCTGATTGGTTAAAAAAAAAAATAGTATAGTAGGCAGAAAATCGGTGTCCGGTGTACAAAAGCGTAGGTTATTCGTGAGGGCAAACAATTCGAGTCCAGAGGGAAAGCCAAAGTCGTCGAATATAGCCACAAGAAAAACACAACGAAACAGGGAACACATTCACGCAACTCGAGGAGAAACGGAATTAACACACGAATGACAGTATTGACAGTGTCACTTAACAAACATTTTTTTTTTTTTTTTACGTTCCGTTTTGCACATTTTTCACGTAATTTTGCACCATAGACAATTCGTGGAACAGATTTGGTTGTCAATCGTCCATTTTAACGTTCCGTTTTCCTTAAAAAACTGATTTGAGGTTAGAAACAGTTTTCATTAATTTCTCGAAAAAAAAGGCATTACCTTGTATGAAGAGTGGTCTAGTAATAACCGGGGACCCATTCCCTACCGGCTTTAACCACTTTTTCCTCCCTCCGCGGGCAGCACGTCTCTAAAGCCAACCCAACTAATTAGTCCGTCAGTTAGATTATCGAAAAATATTGGAAACGTGTTTTTTGTTTAATGAAATTAATAAAAATTGACGAAAATAAAACATGTGAAAGATGAGTGAGGGTTTTTGACGTCCCTTTGTGGGTAAAAACGTAATAACCTTGTGACGTCACACTGCTTGATACCTACGACTTTTCGAAGCACAGTATGGTACGTCTTCATCATTTGTTTACGTGAAAAAAAGTCCATTATTATTTTTTAATCTATCTGACGGACTTATTAGATTTTTTTTGGTGAAATACCCTATTTTTGCAATATCATCCTTTACACAGTTCATCCATCGTTGCTCGAGTCTTTTTTTTTTGGCGGGTGTAAAATCATCAAATATCCCGCACCTTGGGCAGAGCGAAAGGGAGTGACAGACTTCTACTTACTAAAAACCACCCATGTTCCTTCTTAGCCCTTTATGTCGAGGCCGCGGTATCACTTGCGAGCAACCAGCCCTTGCCCCTTCCATGTTGCTGACATATCTTTAAGGCGCGCGTGGAACACGAACGCGCCGTCGACACGGCCTGTCGCGAGCTAGCCTATCACTCACCGTCCTTTACACTTACTTTTTTTTTTTTGGGGGGTGGGAAATCATCAAGTAACCCCTCCCGCTCTTGGGCAGAGCGAAAGGGAGTGTCAGACTTCTACTGACTAAAAACCACCCATGTTCCTTCTTAGCCCTCTATATGTCGAGACCGCGATAGCTAGTGTACAACCCCCGGGCTACTCTTATACCCTTATGTTCACATTCATACTCTAAACTTTCCTCACGACATGTTAGTCATTCCTCTGCATCACATGTCCATACCACGACAACCGATTACCACACAATTCAATCACCGGCACCACTGTCGGGCTTCATCTTCTCTCGCGTAATGGGCCTACCACACGCTCAAGCTTCACCACACTTTTGCCTGCGCGATTACTCGGTGCACACAGTACATCGCGGGTGTGGTTGGTAATAAAAATAAAATAAATAAAATAAAATTAATTTAATTCAGGCAAAAACCCATAATTGATACATAATAAAATAAAATTTCACAATACTGCCCCATAATACATCGGAAAAATAAATGGACGAATACAAATTGAAAAGGGTCATAGAATAAAATAAAATAAAATGTCAATGAAATTCAAATAAACAAAGATATCAACAAAACAATAATACAAAATTACAAAATTGTCAGTGTCACAGAATTAAAAAATTAAATTTCACATTAAAACAATACAGCACAAAACACGTCATTATAAAAATATTTGCCAAGGTCAATAAAATGTAGGCGCCCCCTGGCTACAGATGTCTGTTACAGCATTGTCTAATATAGGGGCAGTCATATCGCTCCGCTATCATCACCAGGACAGTATTGGAGCTGGCCCGCACCCTGCGCACTAAGGACGCGCACCGCTTGCGCATGGTGGCGTGAAAACAGTCGGTGCGCGCTTCCGCAAACATGCCCGAGGCGCTGCAGAAGCGGGGCAGCCCCAACACCGCCCTGAATGCGTTGTTATACTGGACGCGGAGGGCGTTATAGCTCGCTTGTGTGTAGCGAGCCCACAGGCTGCACGTGTATAGCGAGGTGCAATATGCCTTAAAAAGGGTGATCTTAACGTGGTTGGAACAACGTGCAAACCTGCGGGCCAGCATATTCGCTCTTTTAGACAAAGCCCTCCGTAATGGTAAAACAGTTTTACCAACCATACGCGCGATGTACCGTGTGCATCGTGTAATCGCGCAGGCAAGGCTGTGGCATCTGTGCGTGTGGTAGGCTCATAATTCCGCACAATATGCACCGACTACTGTTATTATATGACTTACTTTTGTGCTTTTGCTAGTAGAGTCCTTGTTAAGTATACTCTTTCGGCGGCGTCTACTGGAGGACTTACATCGTCTTTTGTTATTTTTTCGGCGCGGGGAAGGAGAAGAGCTGGGGGTCTGTTTAGCTGATCCAGGTACACTGTGCCAAGGACGGGACCGGTCTCCCTTAGTAAGCAATCTTCTTCCCAAAACCAAAAGCAGCAGCACAAATAAAATCGACAGGCCTATTAGTTCTGGGCATCCACTCCGCAGTAGCTGTAAGGTATCGTGGCTGGACCAGCCTCTGACCTCAATAGATCGGAATTCCTTTCTTAAACCAACATGTTTTTCAAACCGCATCGTTTACGCCTAACCCATTGCGCGCATTGGCGAAGACTCACTTTACGTTTTACTCCATTTGCAAGAAAAGTGAGATTTTAATGTTTTGGATGGTAATACTTTATTCACGTTTGGACATTTTGTGATTGTTATAGTTTGCTTGTTTTGACGTTATTGGCAGATTTTGACAGATTTTTAATCATAGTGCAGCATAAAAGGTTTGGCACGTAGCCACCAACGGCAACGCTGCAATTTTTTATTAGACAATTTCCACAGACAACTACATATCATATCATCACGCCAGCTATCCCTGAAGGGTTAGGCAGAGATGCTCCTAATAGTATATCCGCAATTCCAGTTTTCTTACGGTGCTCTCTCTCAGGGACTATAATGTAACTCTTCAAGAATAATATTATGTAATTGTATGATCTAAGTTCCGATTGTGTAGGTGTTTGTTAGTATTTTTGCAGTAATTTTGGTTGTGGACAGATTATTTTAGATATTAATTTTATTATGTAAATGGAAAAGTGAACGTACATACGTTAATATTGAGAGTATCGTGGGAGCTACGTCTGCCAACAAACTGCTCTGTAGTTTGGCAGAAGTAAATTGTAATGAATTTGACTCTTTCATTTTTTTTTTTTTTACAGCATTTCGGTGAGCAGTCGCCCATTTTATTCATGCTTACTTTTGAGCGAGTACATTGAAACATTTGTGCGGCACACCGAAAGAATCGCTCTATAACATTACAGGCGAATGCTCTCGGTTCGGTAGCGGGATTAGAGACTTGTAGAATTAGCAGAAGACAATGTAAAAGTTCGAAAACGTCTCACTTTCACACCGTATCCAAAAACGACTATTAAAATTAGCTTTGTGCTCAATACACACCCGTATTGGTACGAAAAGAAAAGAAAAATATTGTAGTCACCGGGTTTTATTGAGTCACAAGAATTACAGGGATTTATTATCAGGTTTAAATGAGAAGCATTTGGAACTAATCTAGTTCCGACGACTTGATACTACGTCCACACTGTTCACATCGATCGCGATTCCAGTGTAACCGGTCAAAATATTTAAGTACGAACCAACTGAACAATGACAATATGAGAAGTACTAATGCATACACAGTTGCCCAACCAACACTCGCCCCCGCACCCGCTTCAGCCCCCGATTTTAGCCCTCCTGCGCCGGTGAGCCATTTCCATGATGAGGTTGAGGTTATGGCGTCATGAGAGGCGCCTTTATTGTAGGTAGCACTTATAGCGCAGCGGTTAGGACTACCAGCACCGGGTGAGGCTAGCACAGCGTTGTGAGGACCACCCAAGGCAATCTGGAGAGCGTAGATCAAACTATTTTTCCCTCTGTTCGGAGATTGTAGCAGAGCATTCTTGGTTTTAACCGAGATTTTCGCAGCGGCTTTAGACCCGGTTTGAAACCAAGATTTAAGCTTCGGTTTAGGACATTTGAGAGGCATTTTTCTAATTTTCTACCGCCATACCCATGAAGACTCTATATTATAGCACCAATTTCATGAGCACTGGTTTGGTTTATATTTTCCGTTGTTTACAAGGGTTGGCTTTGCTTTTAACGGTATTTTTTAATTAAAATTGAAACATCGCTATAATACCATTATTAATTAGATAGACGGAAACTGCTCACTTTGCTTTAAAACATCTTTCGAGATTTGTTTTGACATTTCTGCTTCTGACAAATCGTTAGCTAGTAATTATTAATTATCTATCTACAGAAACTCTCTAGAGGTCTCTATCTTATTTATTTAATCTATGATTAATTATTCCATCATCACTCGCACTGGAGCCGAGGGATCCGTTTCACTACCTCCCCTGTGCCAGCAGTGGGAAAGATTCAAGCCCGCACAATATCTCTATTTATTGAGATTTTCCCATGTAGTTCCCACGTAAAAAATCACTCTACATACAAGTATTTTCTTTATTTTCTCCTATAATTAGCATTATAATAAAAGGTTTCTTATTTTATTCCAGTGTAAAAAAGGGATCTAAGGGATCTAGGGCGCTAAGCACCCCGTATAGCTTTGTCGCTTTCAAACACTGGAATATGATAAAAACAATCCTGATAAGAGACGTCTTGGTAACCCCAAAGGTCCCATTACACAAAGAGACCATCTCAGACATTAATCTGCATGGTCTTCATGTGTGTATTAAACCTTATTGTTAACCCAAACGATTTTAAAAGATTAAAAGAGTAACCTTTGGAGTTTCTTGCCGGTTCTTCTCCTTAGGAATCGACCAATGCACCGAACCGTGCCCCTTTTTACCGACGTTTTATAAGTGCCCATGTAGGCCTATGTGAAATAAAAAATATTTTGATTTTGATTTTTGATTTTGATAAATAGAAATCATTCAGACCACCAAAATAAGAATAACGGTAAAAATTAGATAAGAAAAACGCATTAGAATCTTACAAGAAATAAATCTGCCAATGAAAATAGGCAAAAAATGGTTTTACACAACGATGTGGGTAACATTTTTTTCTTGGATATCTTTGTTTATTTACAAGTTACTGAACACTGTGTTAAAAGTTAATCTATTTTAATGGGTCTTATATTATTCCCTATTCTATGTAGGTACCAAGTCATATTTTCAAGGTCTGGCTCGCTCATACCATCTTCCAAGGTTCCAAAAAGAAGTTTCATCCCACCCTGATTATATTGTATCCACGAATAACAGGTACCCGTAGGCAATTTACGATGGCCATTGTCCATACAAAATGTCCCTCCCTGGCCTTGCATTGAGCCCATAATAAATTATTTCATGAGCTGCGTATGGTAAACCTAGCAAGCAATTTATTTTTGATGAAAATATTAACTGGTTTCGAAGAATTGATTTCTGTTTTTTCTTTGTTTTGATGTGTTAGTGACAGTTACCTGGTGAAGGTTGCGGGGATACGTTGGATGCGAGACCAACGGGACCGGTTAATGTGGCGACACTCGGGGGAGGCATATGTCCAGCAGTGGACGTCTTTCGGCTGAATGATGATAATGATGATACCTAGTTACTGTTGTGGGACATTGGGAAGAGCATTCTGATTGGCTTTTAAAAAATACTAGAATGCTGTGCTTTGGACTCGCGCATTAGAGTTTTCGTTTGCACTGATCCTTCGGGGAATATAGGTCAGGAGTGCCTAAACGGACCCTTGACGAAACCGTCATTTATGCGTAAGGGAAATCAAACTGCCTGTTGGGGCTGCGGGTTGTTCGAAAGAGATACCGCGGCCTAAGCACAAGGGCTAAGAAGAAACATGGGTGGTTTTTAGTCAGTAGAAGTCTGACACACCCTTTCGCTCTGCCCAAGAGCGGGAGGGGTTATTTGATGATTTCCCACGCCTCCCAAAAAAAGGGAAATCAAATTAAGTAACCCTACCACAAATATTATAATTATGGGAAACGCCTTTTTAAAAAAAATACATGTTTACGATATTTAACGCACCGTAACACACTCAAGAAATTGTACTGGTGGATTCTTTGAACAGTAAACGGGTCTTGGAGGTTTTTTAAGTAAATAAAACCTTAGAAATAAGTATTTAAACAAATCTGTGATTTCTTTGATCTCCAATATTTCGGTAACTAGAACGTTCCCATAATTTTTCAAGAAATAATCAAGAAAATTATCACAATTACGGGGACGTCTTTGAGATATTTTTATTGTTTTGGAATGGTCCAAAACAATAAAAATATCGCAAAAACGTCCCCGTAATTGTGATAATTTTCTTGACTAATTCGGCTTTGTTTTATGCGTGATCAATAAATATTAAACCCGTCTTAATTCCGTCCGGAAATTCCCCAACTGATTGCTACACCAATGTATTCAGGTCCACGCCTAGAGCAGCCTAGTTACATCGTGGATCCATCAATCCTAGGCCCCGTTACACTCGGGTGCCAAATCTCCACTATGCTTGCAGTTCCGTTCAACTGGAACGAGTCCAAGTGGTCCACTGTAATGTAACTGTTCTATCTGTACTAATATTATAATTATCCGTGGTGCTAGGCAACTGGGCTTTTTTCAGTTTTATACGTCCCTATGTGCCTATTGGCCTTGTTCTATTCTGTCTCCTGTTGATATGGAGGGAAGTGGAAATTATGTTTTTCCTACTCCTCTTGCGGGATCCAAGAGGTGAACTTAATGCCGTAGGCATCTTTAGTTAGGGTTCTGTAGCCGAATGGCAAAAAATAGTACCTACCTTTAACCTACCAGTCAACCAGCAGTAATGCAGAGGCAAACAGTAGTTTTACACTTTCATCTGGCGCCATCATAATCTCTGTATATCGTAGGTATAGGTAACAGAATCTTAATAGCTGCCAGATTCCAGACATTTTTTATCTAGAGGCATGTATAATTGCGTAAGATCCATAATTAACCGACAATGATTACCCTCTCTAATTATGCCTTGCAATATTTAAAAAACACATATTACAAATAATTCATGATCAGTCTGTAAGGAAAAAAATATAGACAATAATGCAAAGTGTATGATGAAAATGTCTGAGATAAAAGAGTCCTTCTCCGGGATATAATCTATATCCTTGCAAAACATTTCGATACGATCAGCCATTTAGTCCTGAAAAGATTGCTAACAATCATACATAGTTACTTTCGCATTCATAATGATAAAGTATGAATACTGTTCTAAGTGCTGTCAAGAACAAACGAAGACTTTTTTTAAGGCTGACTATTTGTAATTATTTCCGACCACTGCAGATTCTGCAACTACAATCTCCTCCTTGAATAACTTAGAATGCCGCGACTGCAACTAGTCGCATCTGAATGAAGAACTAGGCTAGTTTCTTTAATTCAGCACATAATGTTCCAGGCTTCCTATCTGCGGAAATGAGGCCTATAAATAGCGTGTTGGTGAAACATGTCTCATGTCTTGGAATTTTTGGTTCTAGTGCATGTTGATTTCTTCACGACTTTTTCCTTACACATTCTGAGAGCAGTGTGTACAGTAAACACTGCGTTTACTATTTATGTCTGTCCACTGCTGGACATATACCTCTTCAATCGCACGCTACTTAATTCGATGCTCGGCAACTCTTATCCCGCGAAGATCGTCGCTCCACCGATCCTAATTGCGTTCCACTTTATGCTTACCGATTCGCAGTCTCCACTCAAGAACACGTATACGATAACGGTCATCGGTTCTATGGTAAATAATTATAGCTTTAATATTGCACTAGGATTCGCATTTTCGGGATCAGGTTTTGGACTTTCGAAAGAATCTCCGACTTTGAAACACATTATAATGCTGCGTATTTGAAAGTTGGATGCCTCGAAATGCTATTATAACAGCGATATAATAAGTACGGTCAAAGCATGTACCTAATTAATAATACCCATGGTGTGCATTACACCAAAACATTCCAAATGATGGGAAATTACTTCTTCAAGTTCAAGCAATTATTGTAATAGGTAAATAAATAAAATACAATGACAATCCCATGAACTTGGATTCCGCAAGACTTGTTTTATTTAGCTGTTGATTCGGGTCTGTAGTTACAAAATTGTGGAATTGAAGAGCAGTGGTCGGTGACCTAGTGGTTCCCCTTTTTTATTTTTTTCCGCGGTGGAAAATCCTTATGGATGTCCTCCGCCTTGGGGCGACTTTAGACTCGTACTGACTAACAAACAACCATCCCGTTTCACCATTTGGATTTTTCATCCTTTTTTTTATCATCGAATAACCCCTCCCGCTTTTGGTTACAGCGAAAGGGAGTGTCAGACTTTTACTGACTAAAAACCACCCATGTTCCTTCTTAGCCCTTTATGTCAAGGCCGCGGTATCTCTTACAACATCCCGTAGCCCCGACGGGCATCGGCCCTTGGCCCCTTCTTGGCACCGTCGACACGGCCGGTCGTCGTCATAAGACGGACGGACGGCGAGCTAGCCCATTACTCACCGTCTACAGGCCCGCGTCTACGGTGGCCGGAAGCCGTCACGTGGTCCCGATGCCCGGAGCGTATCCCGCGGCTGCTGGGACGTGAGGATCTCTCCCTCTCACGTTCCGCCAGTCGTTTCCATCCCTCACTTGCACATGGGGACGTACGCTTTCCACGCCTTCCCGCCTCTGCGGGCTTCCTCAATCCCAGTGCCCCCCCCTGAACTAAGTGTCGTGGGTCGTTTGACATACTTCGTTTACCTTTCGAGATACAAATGACTCGTTTAGGGTACAAATAGTAGGTAATTATGTAGCACAAACATTTTGATGTAATACATTTTAAACTGGGGACTTGATCCCGTCATCTTGATGCTCACCGTTTGTAACTCGGGCAGGTACCACTTTAATACAGTGTTACACACACATTCATATTTTACCTTTCCCATAAAATATTTTAAAATTAGATATCAAAAAAATTTTTTTTTTGCCTATTTTGAGAAAAATATCACATGGGATAATTCTATGGGCAGGAAAATGTGAACGTTATTAAAAAGTTTAAAATACACGATTCTGTTGAATATTTGTGTGAAATGTCCAAGGATATTTATTTATATTTATTTATTTATTTATTTATTTATTTATTGACCCATAAATAATTATAATGAAAAGCACAGTTTTATCTTCCAATTTATTTTATTTCCTGTTGGAAAAACCGAGTGGGTGATAAGTTCCAAAAAATGTACCATTTTAGGAAATAGTACATTTTGAGGCAACTTTGTTACTGCATTCGAGGCGGAATTCACTACCGAGCCGCAGCAGGCGAGATTGTCATGGAGCCAAGAACTACAATAACAAATGCCCTCGCGTAGTTTACTACATGTTAATTTAACATTTGTTATTTATTACACTTTCTAAAAAAAAAGCGAAAAATAGTGTTTTAATTAATTAGAAAACTATGATTTAATTAGCCCACGGACCCCCCACGATACAGGAGAAATTCCTATTATGCGTTTTAAAATAAAAGCGAAGCCAAAATATTTGAAGGCATTACTGATATGTACCGAATTGCAGTGGGCCTGTGTGATGAATAAAGGCGATCGAGGTCCTCTCACATAGAGGATGCCCGTGCCCTTCAGGACACACTGCTACCTTACAGGCTGACTGTAAGGAAAAGATAGATTGGGATGAATTTATCTGATATCAACTAATTGTTACAGGAAAGAATATTTTTTTTGTTTGCTTGCTACGATGTTACTAAAAAAAAATATTTTTTTATTTTTCCACAGCTTCATCTTTAACAAAAAGTACCTAACAACACACTTATTATAAAGGCGAAAGTTTGTGAGTGTGTATGCTTGTTACTTCTCCACGCAAAAACTACTGAACGGGTTGGGATAAAATTTGGTACACAGATCGTTTAGAACCTGGAAAAACACATAGGATAGTTTTTATCCCGATTTTATATCTTTCCGTGGGATAATTTTCGAGTTGTAGCGGGCGAAGCCGCTGGCAACAGCTAGTTGTACAATAAATTTACAAAAAAAAACAACATAACTAAACTACTAACGTGATGTTAAGTAAATGTCGTTAACAAAGTTGTTAATTATTTAATGAATATAATCACCGGGATACAGTATTTACTGGTAACAAAAAGCTACCCTATTCCTTGGAAAATTCCCCCAGAACATCTCAACTAAATCCTCTTTGCTTTCTGCTACCTAAAATAAAATCATTATCTGACATCTGCTTAGCCTCTTTCCGCAATAAGTCAGGGTCAGTTATCAGTCTATCCAGATGCAGTTGCACTTAACATCTAGTTCTAGACTGACTCGTAGCTCAGTTAATACTGGGTTTCACGATACCCCTTCCCTTGGTAAGACTGATTGTCAGACTATTGTGATTCCAATCTACCTACTACTAACATGAAATAAATTAAAGAAAAAGGTAACGTAAGAAAAAGTAACTCATAGGTTTCCAACGTTACTTCGAAACACTATTCTGCGAAAATTGTTTCACCGAAAACTATACCGAAGCCTTCATACTGCGACGTTATGTTTGGTTAACGCCTTCTTTGTTCGATCTTTCTTTACACAAAAAACCTTACTTCGACTTTTGAAAAAAAAAACCTCCAAGCCAAAAAGAAGGCATTATTTTGTGTTGGCTATATATTTTCGAAGTAACGTGACATAGAAGAAACAAACGTTGGTGAAACGATACAGGCGAAATTCCTAGTATGGGACAAAGTTTTTTTTTTTTTTAAAGTCGAAGTAAGGTTTTCGGTATAAAAGAAACATCGAGCAAAAAAGGTGTAGACCAAACATAACGTCGCAGGCTTCGGTGAATAGTTTTCGGTGAAACAATTTTCGCATAATAGTGTTTCGAAGTAACGAAGGGAACCCGTAACTGATGGAGGGACGGTTGACAGAAGAGAACAGAAGAAAAAAAAATGTGTTGTGTCTACCCCAAGTGACATAGGACAAGGGCAGTATTATGAGGATACTACTAATATTTAACGAGTGTCCAAAATGAATATTCGTAAGGCCTTATTTGTTTGCACTATTTACACAAATAATTACCTTCTAGTACTGTTTGCACGAAATCACAATTCAAAGTCATGTATGTTAGCAGTAAGATGTTACTTTACATAAGTAGTCCATAATACATGCAGTTTGAATCTAATAAATAAACCAAAATGAAAAACAGAAACACTAGAGGACCTGGTGTTTTGCCTTGCTTAAGTGCGTAATTATTTATTTATAAAGTAACTTACTTAAAAAAATATATAACATTAACATCCTTATCTTTTTAACCAAACAAAAAAGTTTAGACTTAATGTACAATTTTGGCGGATTGTATCTTCCTGAAAGGGAGGGGTGTATTCATGCCTGCTATTATTGATATTTCCGATTATTCGTAACAGGTACTTTAGGTGGCTATCTCTAACATATATTATTAGACTAAATATGTAATTACGTTTTGATTCGCTTGTTTTGAAACGCAAATCGGATGGGGGCATATTACTTTCAGCCGAGAACTCTGAAGTAGGTACGCATCAACTTATCATTGATAGATAATAATATAAATTGTCCTCCCACGCCCTACCATTTTTCTTCTGAGACTGTACGGACGGCTGCCTTCAGTCGTTTACCGTTTGGCGCGAAAAAAACATATACGCACTCCGTGGTCCGCATCTCCGCACATTGGGTGTTTTACAGTGTCGTTTTGTATAAATAGGTTGTTTATAAGGTGTGTGTCGCATCTCCTGACGTTGTATACCGTGAATCGCTCGAGAGAATCGTTGTTGTCCGAACTCAGAAACTATCATGTACCGGTTAGTGCACATTTTTATTTAATTTTTATGTTCTAAGTGATTCTTCAATTTTAAAGGCTGTTTGGTGATTGATCGGCGTCATTTTTTTTTAAATTTTTTGAAAACAGAGTGCATGATGTGAGTGTGAGTGTTTTGTTTTTGTGTATGGGTGGAGTCAAAATGTTATATTCTGTCATTCGTTCCGTTTCTTGTGTGTTTACTTCGATTAGGAGTCATCAAAAATGTATGAATCATCACGCCTGTAATCCCCGAGTGGTAAGGCAGATTTGTAAGAAACAGTTCACCCACATTACCCCAATTATAACTTATAAGTTAAGGTCCCATGTGGACTTAGTAAAACAGTAAACCCATGATGATACCCCAACCAGTTTTGAGTTAAATAAATAAGAATATATAGCTTATTTATGTAGTTATACAATTTTATGAATTATAATGAACACTGATTATCATAAGTAATTGCGTCGATATAATAAATGTTTACTTTTCATAAAAGGTGTTCTTTATCTAAACTATTATTATTATTAAAAAGTAACAAACAAACAAAAAGTCAATTCTTTGTTTGTTTGTTACGATTTAACTCTATCTTTACGGCTTTACCAAGTATTTAGGCTATGTTACATAATTTAAATATTTTTTTTATTTTTTATTATTAGCGTTCGGCTATTCAATTCCAATCCTGGATATTGCACTTACCTTTATATTTGATCTCGTTTTCATGATTGAAGTTCTCATAAACGGTTCGGGGTATTGATACCTTTGCCTTGCCTATTACTAATAAACGGGCAAAAATCTAGACTTCGTGGCGGAGAATTTCCTGATGGAAAAACTTAATATCAATTTACCCGACCGAATTGAACCCAGGGTGTCTAAAATGGCCGCTTTAGCAGAATCGTAATATTAATCATGTTAAAAATTTAAAATTCTTAAAATGGACTTTATAGTTAAAGACATAAAGTCCATTTTAAGAATTTGAAATTTTTAACGTGATTCATACTAAGGTCTTGCGTGGATTCTGACAAAGCGGCCATTTTAGACCCGCAGGTGCTCATGCTCAGTGGTCGCGCTTATGACCATTAGACTAACGAGGCAGTTACATTTTTTCTTGTACCTATTTAAAAAATACTACACCCCAGGAAGTACCAGTAAGACCATTGTCAATTTATATCCGACTTATATTATATACCGCCATATACACCGCATTGCGGTCATTCATTGTCAATTAGCGAACAAAGTACACTCGTCGAAACAGGTTAGTATGTAGGTAGGAAAACAGTGAACCTCTTGGGATACGATATTCGTTCTCTTGCCCTTATTTCAATTTCTGTCGGGTCGGCACAGAAACTCTTCTTCTATATTATATTGCTCTATTACTCCTCATCTCATCACTCACCTCCTTCTAGTCAAATTACAACAATCATCGCCCGCGTGCCAAACCAAGCGTGCCATCTCGAGGTATCCTTAAAAACAAACACCTATCTGCTATCCACACCCTTTTAATTTCACCAGAAATCTGTGACCGAACATCTTGATCTTCGCTAAAGTATGCTCACAAAAAGTAACCCTACCTTTTTTGGTGGGTGTAAAATCATCGAATAACCCCTCCCGCTCTTGGGCAGAGCGAAAAGGAGTGTCAGACTTGTACTGACTAAAAACCACCCATGTTCCTTCTTCGCCCTCTATGTCGAGGCCGCGATAACCGGTGGACTACCCGCGGCCCCGACAGGCGTCGGCCCTTTCGGGCCCCTCCCATGTTGCTGACATCTCTTTGAGGCGCGCGTGGAACACGAATGCGCCGTCGTCGTCGACACGGCCTGTTATCGTCGTGAGACGGACGGACGGCGAGTTAGCCCATCACTCACCGTCCACAGGCCCGCGTCTACGGTGGCCGGAGGTCATCGCGGGAACGTAACCCTACCTTGGCGTTGCACAGTCTGGTAAAACCTTGAGATTCAGTGCTAGATTGAAAAGGTATTTGTTTCGTTAAAAAATAAAGGAGATGTTTCAAAATGTATGGAGCCCCGGCCAGGTCTATGTACGGCATACTAAAAATGGGGAAACACAATTGAAAACAGTTTTCAATCATCCAAATACTTTAAATTGGCTTTGTTTTGTAGTAAAGCACAAAAATGTACACTTGAAATTGCAACTCAATAAAAACCCGCCATGGCGGTAAACTGTCATTTTGATTGCATGTTGACGTTTGACATGTCAATTTCTGTCATATTCAAGGAACTTCTATACTAACTGCAATGTTGACGTGCAACTCAAAAGCGTACCGAGAGAGATTATCTTGCAAGTGGATGTCATGTCTTTCTGATAGGATGTTCAATATTTTGCAGTTATACAGGGTGTTTGGAAGGGAGCTGTACATACGCCTAGGGTAGAAACTAGGGATAGTCTGCTACCTACCCCCGCCCATTATATTGACCTTGGCCTCAAGGTTTTTTTTTAATTTAAAATTATTTCTTTACCTTACTACGGTACTTCAGGCCCCATAACTTTTCTTCTCCACAATTTTCTGGTGTAAAATAATTTTTTGCAGGACCCTAAGACTCTAACGATTAAAACAAGACCATTAGCCGACCGGTCCCATGGATAGATTTTGAGCTACAGGTAGTTTTAGTCAAAAAGTCAAATAAAAAATAATAATAAATTAAAAAAAAACCTTGAGGCCAAGGTCAATATAATGGGCGGGGGTAGGTAGCAGACTATCCCTAGTTTCTACCCTAGGCGTATGTACAGCTCCCTTCCAAACACCCTGTATTTTGAACAGTTATTATTTTGTTTTAAATACAACTTCCTAGCACCCACCCTACCAGCGCGCTTTGCATTGGTAGGAGTTTGGTAAATGTTTCAAATATAAATACAAAAATATTGGTTATGACTTTATGAGTTGTACGTGCTCATTCCAGTTAAATGAGTTCCTTGATGATGGTGTACTGTTATTTTTTTCGAAAGTTGATAAAAATAATTGATAAATGTGAAATTACTATATTACAAGAAAAATATGCACTTATGCAATTTATCTGTATTTTTCCCGATTTTCGAGATACTGTACCTACTACTGGGCCCGTTTTGAATAGACAAAAAAAAGTAGTAAAAATTGTTTTTCGTTAGAGATCTAATGAGTATTTTAACTCTTTTAATAAAAAATCTGATAATGAAAAATGTGTACAGTCACAAGCATTAACATACACTTTTGTGTAAGTGATTTTCTCCTATATTTTATGTACCTACTTAGTTAGGAACATACTTTTCTGGTAACTCTGTCTGTCTGTAGCGTTGAATTTAAATGAAGTTTGTAAGGAGTTGAAAGAAATAGATTACTTTTGGTCGCGATAACATAAAAAATCCTGACCAGCTGATAACTTATCAATTTCGCTGCCAGTACATTCGTAACTACAATTAAAAACACGCATTCACAGCTTAGGAGCGATAAAACGCAACATGATTGTATTAGTAAAAAACTATTCATTGTTATTCACACAATACAAGGGGAATGGCATTATGCGGCAATTAAAAACAGACAGAATGATTAAGTTTCTGATTTTTAGATACTATTTCATGGCTGACGCGGCACTGGGTGGCAGAAACAGGTTTATTTTGGTCCTAATTAACAGGAAATTGCATTTTCGTTGTAATTAGGAGTCAAAAACGCACTAAAAACGTCTAAAATAACTTAACTTTCGGAAGTCGGTGACAAAAAAGAGAATGAAACAAAAAGTCTCCACCAGTTTTTTTTTAATCTTTTGTTCCTCACAAATTCTTGTCATAAATCAATTTTACACGTGTAGTGTAGATACAAATTATTAGGGACCATCTGCATGAACGCATGAACCAAACTACAGAACTGATTTTGATGATATTTCTATGAGAATACTACAATGTAGGTTTAGGCACGGGCAGTTAATGAAACACTACGCTTTACAGGTGAATTTATCTGATTGTATGCGTATGCTGTTTAGTAGTAGTGGTAGTCAGTCAGTGGCCAGAAAATCTAAAGGGTAAGGGTAAGTATCATAATTATTATTCAATAATAATTGGATTTTGGAGTTCAGCTAGGCAGTCACATACCTATGTGACTGCCTACTGGTATACAGCTGCATCCGCGCATCAGTCGACTGTACCTGAAGAGGTTATATTAATAAATTGTTTATCTCAAGAGCGCTGCGTCCGCGTCGCCTTAGTAAAACTGACTAAATTAAACTAGGCCTTGTATAGATATACAAGGCCTAGTTTAATTTGCTATATTATATATATAAATAAAAAGAGAAGTCCTGACTGACTGACTCATAAACCCTCAGGCCAAACCTTTGGACAACTATTATATGTTGTGCTTTGGACCTAGAAAACTGAAACTTTGCACAGAGGTTCTCTTTATAATGTAGACAAGGAATAAGGAAGGATTTTTCGAAATTCAACCCCTAAGGGAGTTAAATAGGAGATGAAATTTTGTATGAAAAATCTCATTCCTTCAGTTAATATATTTGAAAAACTTGGCACCAATAAATTATAAAGTTTGTCACTTTTATTTTTCCTAAACTATCCCCTAAGGGGCGGTGTCAAAGTTTGCATGGAAGAATTTTAACGCGCGGAAACTCAGTATTTACCTACCTATGATTGGGAAAAAAAATAATTGTCATTATGACATGGTAGGATTTTATCGCGGGGCTTGACCTCTTCCTTCTGTTACTTTACTCTCTGTTGCTTCCTCTATGTTACTTTACTCTTTGGGCTTGACTAACTCGAAAATTGGTGTACGTATGAGTCAAGTTATGGAAGCATCAAAAATGATTTTTCATTACTCATTCTCTGAAAGTAGGTCATGACATGCCTGCGTAGCGGGTTGAAAGTACTACTTTTCAGCCCTAGGGACTCACTTTCAACTGACAGCTGTCAAATTATTTAAAAAAAACTTGGTCTAATATCACATTTTTATTGAACCATGTTCCAACTTTTTATACAGCCATTTAATTACAGCGCGATTTAAAATTAAAATAACATAAAGTTAACTTTAGAATATAATTGAATTAAGTATGACTTTAATCTCTTTTAGTTTTAAATTTCTCTAAAATAACATAGATTTCGACAAAATTGCCATTATTTAATGATGAACATGAAAATACTGGCTGTATAGCTGGACGACCGGAGGACAAAAAAAAAGCGAGAAAGTGACAACATTTGATCAGAACAATTTTTTTCTTTAGGTAATAATTATGTTCTTATTTTCCTCGTATTCGTAATGAAAAGCACAGTGTTTACCTCGGGTAAATTACTTATTTAGTCCCTCGAACTATTAACGCCCTCACTACGTTACGAGCGCCAAACCCTGTCTCGGGACTAAATAAGTAACTTCCAACCCTTGGGTAACAATGTACTATTTAACACCCCTGTGGGGCTGAAAACAGGCAATACAGTTTACAGGAGGGGGGGGGGGTGTGTACGGGGATTATTTATGTAACTATTTTTTTCTAATTCTCACAGGATAGAGAATAAAGAGGATTTTCTCATTGTTTACCTACATTAACAAATGGGGTACTTTTAATCTCGGTAGTACGTTCCCGTGTCATATTTTCCAATATCCACGCGGGCAAAGCCGCGGGCAAAAGCTCTAATAATGTATTTTAGTACCTACTTGTTTAGTAATTCATGAATTTTGTCGGATATTTTGTGGAACTCGTGTTTGGATAAATCTGTTTTGATCATGTCTCGGCGGTTCGCGGCACATTGTGTGAACAATACAAGGTTAAATTACATAAAAAAATCTAATCACTAAGCACATAACAATCACTACATATTATAAAACAAAGTCCTCCGCCGCGTCTGTCCGTCTGTCTGTTCGCGATAAACTCATAAACTACTGCTCCTATTTTCATGCTGTTTTCAATAATGGATAGAGTAGTTCTCGAGGAAGGTTTTAGCTTATAATTTGTCAAGTTTACCGACATCCTTACGGGTGATGCCGCGGGCATTTACTATAGGTTTGAGAAGAATACCTAGCTGATGTAGGAGGCAACGTATACATATAACACAACAACAACAACAACAACGTACATACGGAGGTAAAACTTTATTCGAAGATCCGTCGTTCGCGGCCAAATATTTTAGGATTGATTTGGTAGGTGCATGATCTCTCCCTGAACTATTGTCATGATAACGACATTCGACCCAAGTTCAAAATGGACATGAGTCTGCACTATTCGTTTCGGGGATTAGGCGAAACAAACAGACGGACAGACAATTTTTTTTAATGTGGTTTTGGTTATAGGATTCATATATAATATATGCATTCACTAAAAAGTTGTTATTTTGATATTACAAACAGACGTTTCAATTTTAAATTATTATAAAACAAATATTCATCGAAAAGTTATTTAAGTAATTTTTGTTCCAAAAAAAATAAGTAGCCTAAGTTAAACCGACAGACAGGTGGACAAAAATAGAATATATTTTCATATGTATTCAGTAAAAAGCACTTCAGTTAAATTTTTTGTATGAATGGTGAAAAAGTACGAACGAAGCCTTAATAAGGTCGTCATGGTCACTGCGATATTCTTTTTGTTCTAGTCTAGATCATACCTGGGAACGTTAGTTACGGAGATATTGGGGGTCAAAGTTCCAAACTTTTCACAGCTGTTGTTTTAAATACCAGTTTATCAGGTTAAATCTTTACTTAAATTGCTTCCTTGACCCGTTTACTATTCAAACCTGCATCCACTAGCACATTGTTTTAAAACTACTGCATTGAGTTAGACTTTTCACCCCAAAAAAAAGTCGTTCCTCAATTATTTTTGCGTGGGGGTACTTAGTTTGATGTACATAATGCTTGGTTTTTGTATTCACTGTTCCAAAATTCATGGTCCTAGGATAGATCATAAGGATTAAAATAAAATGAAAACACATTTAGATATATTTTATTAGTGCCTCGATGGGCTATTTAAGTAATGATTGAGCATGTCACCAATAGTACTCGATCGACCAGCCATAGACGATAGGCCAAGACCTGTAAAGAAAGAGTCTGATATAACGACATTTTCTTATGGAGGTTAAAGACCACGCACATGACACCATCACCATCATAGTGGCAACTAACGTGCCCGCAAGTTTTATATCAGCGGGCTAGGCTGCAAGTGAAAATCTTTGTCAGGATGCAAGAGTGTAGCACGTGCCAATTGTACCTTAGGATAAATTGCTCATAAAGTCGCAATACAAATATAATTGTATGCATGGGTGCCGGCAGGATTTTTCTAAGGAGGTGCCCTCAGTTAAATAAAAAACAGCTCGAATTTTTTAGGCGACATTGTAGGTACCTACTCATCATTAGAAAAACTTTTACTATGGCATGACTCCTCTGCCGCTCTGGGCGGAGCGGAAGGGATGTCAGACTTCTACCGATTAAAAACCACCCGTGGGGTGTGGGAAATCTTCAAATAACCCCACCCGCTCTTGGGCAGAGCGAAAGGGAGCGTCAGACTGACTAATAACCGCCCATGTTCCTTTTTAGCCCTTGTGCCGAGGCCGCGGTATCTCTTGCGAACAACCCGCAGCTCCGACGGGTCCGATTTGCGGCCCGTGTTTGAGGTTTGCAAGCGACACGAGCGAGAGGCGCCTAGATATTCACCGGTGCTTAGGTTTCCTGACAGGCGTAGTGACCACCGTATCAAAGTTGACCTCCCTCACAGTCTTCTTCTTCTTCTTTTTCTGCCTCTTCAGGATCTTGCTCATAATCCTATCGTATTTCATTGCTTCTCTTGCCATTTTTACATCCGGGTCGTCATCTAAACATAGTGAGTAACATAACATTACATGTCGCTTTAATTATAAAGCGAGGGGATTACCCCGAAGGGGTGTCATAGGGGCAAGGCTATTGCCATCAAACGGGCACAAATCTAGACTCCGAGGCTGTTACTGAGAGATTATTATTTTTATTATATTATTATTATTATCCTTACATACTCCTTTTACTTCGTCCATATTCATACATCTGATCATACGCGCCCGCCGCCGGTTGCGAGTAGGGACTACGCACCTGTCCTTTCTGAAGAACATCACCAACAGTGGGTAGTAATCATGTAGTAACATAATATTTATCTTATTTACTATAAATATTATGTTACGTGGATGTTATAAATTATAAACTTACCATAATTTCTCCTATTGTATGGTGATTGGACCTAGAACCCTACCTATCTTCGTAGACCCGGAGATCAGACAAGGGAAATAGACAAAAAATACTCATTTACTACACTTTAACCGCTGGCTATGGGCTATTGAAATTTAAACCCACCATACAAAGATTGACATTCATAGTAGATTGATGTAGGTACAAAGTTACAAACCATGGGGACAGGTAGACTACGTACCTATAGACCCTGCAGTCAGCATCAGAAAAAGATTACCACTACTCAAAGTACTAGAAGGCTGTAATTTGACAGGGATATACAAATGAGTTACGCCAACAAAGTGGTAAAATAAGATTTGTTTTTTTTTTATGGTATTTCTAGTACACATTAAAGAAGGGATGATGTTTTTTCTCTCGCGAAGTCTATTGTGTAGGATGTTATTGAATAGGTAGTCTTATAAAAATATTGCGACTTTGCAAGCACTTTTTCTGTAAAATATAAAAAAATAACGAAAATAAAAGGAAAAATATCACATCTCTAAATAAAAAAGCTTCACAAGTTTTGAGTAACAGTCGACCAGCTTATAAAATGTACTGTTGTATAAAACATTTTCCTCAACATAATGTATGGAAGCGCAGGTCTTAAAACTGCAACTGTAACTTCGCTTTGTTTTTACAATAAAAACTATCGTTCGGAGGCTGGTAGGCAGAGTGAGTTGACATATTGTGATGGCCAACTACGGAACCCTACATTGTGCGTGGTCTGACATGGACTTGGCCGGTTTTTAATTAAACTTGTTGAATCATATTACTGATTACAAACAAGTTGTTGAAGAGTTAGGAATATTTTTAAGAATAATCTTCCGAAACTTTAAAAATAATAACCGAGGTCAAAATAAAAAAAGAATATTTTAATTTCTATTGTGTGGTTTATAATTTTGTGATTGTTGTTAGCTATTATTTGAATTTATTGTATGTTGTTAAATTTTGTATCTGTGGGCTGACTTTTCTGTTTTGTAACTCTTTGATTTATGGATTGTTTTATCCAAAATAAACTTTTTTTATTATTTAAATTAACACCCGTCTGCAGGGCTATTGCGTATCTTTTAAATGACAGTGGCTATCAAATTGTCTATGGATTAACTGTCAAATTGGTTATGGTTTAGTACAAAATGGAACCATTTGACAGTAATTGTTAGGCACTATAGGTTAGCCACTGTCATTTAAAAGATACGCAATAGCCCTACTGCAGGGCTATTGAGTATCTTTTTAATGACAGTGGCTATCATATTGTCTATGGATTAACTGTCAAATTGGTTATGGTTTAGTACAAAATGGAACCATTTGACAGTAATTGATAGGCACTATAGGTTAGCCACTGTCATTTAAAAGATACGCAATAGCCCTGCTGGTCAGAGGATCCTCCCATTTCTATGCGGAATGATGAACTTTACACACCGTTCTTAAAGAAATATTGCTGGGAAATGACTTCTTTTTTTGGGGTGAAAAATCACACGAAATGTGAAGCCACTGTGATACTGACCGTACCGCATTGTGACCTTTTATGTACAAAGATTTTTTTAAGTAATCCGCATTCAACTCTTAAATTAAATGATTTTTAGATCCACTAATGGCAAATTCCTGTTGAAAACCCAATAACACTTTACCACCCGACCTGCGAATCGAACGCCGTGCTCAGTAGTTAAGCTTGCGACAACAGTCCCACGAGCAGTCCGTGCAAAGAAACGACCCATACAAGCTATTTCTTCCAAACTTTCATCCCCTATTCGTTTGCTTAGGAATTTAGAAAAATCATGTAATCTCGTAGCCGTTGCCTTCATAATAGAGCATCAGTAATGAAATATTAGACCCTGATCTGCCCGGCGATTTAAGCTGTGCGTTGGTACAGTCGAACAAGCTAGTAAGTATAAAGCCAGCTAACTTGCACTTACATTTTAATGCGGCCGCCACCATCGCCACACACTCGACGAGAGGCATGGGTAGTAGCGAGGAAAGGAGACAGGGACATAGTGTGGCCACTTTACTCGTCGTGCCGCACGTCATGCTCCTCGTCCTGTCCATCGCTCCCTATGTTGTTGGTTTTTGTTTTTGTAGGAGCGTCGCCATTAATTGCGCGAGTAGAGCAGTGTGGGCAGAGCGGGCAACATCGCGGCAAATAGCGGCAGCGCGAGAAGCCTATTATAGTCACAGATTAGTGTATAGTGTGGCGGCCGCATTTAGAGAATGATGCCAAACGATAGGTACGCGTTTGACATCAATACGAAACGCTATATAAAACAAAATTGCAATCAATATTTTCAGTGCACTGGAATTATTAAAAAATCTGGCTGTATACTTAGGCAGCTCAATAGATCTCGTAATTATATATTACGTAAATATAAAATTATTAATGAATCACTTACTGGTCTTTTCCATTAATAGGTGATGGTAATCTGAGAAGCCTGACCACGGGGCAGGAATATAAACATATTTATCTTCTATCTCAGTAAGCATATTACACAAATGCGATATGACGGTTCCCATTTCCAATACATTTGTGTACATATACAGCATGTAGTTAGGTGACATATGCTGTTTAGTTATTCTTGAGAAATAATAGTCTACTGCCATGTTATATAATTCTAACATTCTTTGATATTTTGATATTATTTCGCTTACTAAATATCCGACTTCAAACTCTATATTATTTTCATACAGGGATCGCCTTTCGTAATATCTTTTGAAATCTTGACGTCTGTAAATTAGGGCATATTAATTGGACCCCGTCCTGCAGGTAGCTGTTGCGCAAGATATCATAGTTTTTAAACGGTTAGGGGAAGGCAGCTCCAAGCGGTTATTCGTTTATTAGTTTTATTATGGTGCTAATTAAACCGGCTTCTTTTTAAATAGCATTATTCGCCCCTAAAAATCTACAATGCCTTCAAAATTACTAAGCCAGCCACAATTAACTAAATGTTACTATCTTGACCACTAGTTGTCTTCTATGTGAGCCACTATAAATATAACTCAGCATGTTGGTTATTTTTTAGTATCTAAAGAACAATGGTAAAAGACGTCCCCAACCTTGAACAACTCTTTCTTTTATACGATGTAAAACTACTCATAACGCAAACGAAAGGCATTTGTTCTCCCCATCACTGCGACAATTTTTTGGTTCTAGACCATATCTGGGAACCCCCTAGTTACGGAGATATTGCGGGTCAAAGTTCCAAATTTTGCACAGCTGTTTTTGTAAGTAGGTACTAGTTTTTCAGGTTATAACTTTACTTAAATTACCTCCATCTGCCGTACTCAGAGATATTTAATGATTAGGTACTTAAGCCATCACTTAATAAAGGTTTGACATATTTTTGTATGACAAAACTGTCAAAACCATTGCTAAGTGATGGCCTAAGTAATCATTAAAGCTCTCTGAGTGCGGCAGCATGACACTTTTACTTTTCAAAGCATCCACTAGCACAACGTATGCGGTTACTTGTCCTTTGTACCCATTCATTTTTGACCGTGTGCTTGCTAGGGTTATATTTGCACACGGGCGCTACATGGGCTAGAGACGCCTCTAAAGTCATGATTGTGTTCCGTATTAGAATTTATTATTGTTGTTGTATTTTGTAGTAATCAATATTGCTTTCTACACTTCTGGACTGAACTTGTTTTTTTTTTCTTTTTACCCGACTGCAAGGAAAGGGTAATGTTTTTTTAGTTATTTATTTATTCGTTATTTTTTACGCATTCAGGTTTTTTATGTTTTTATTTCTTTATTCGTTATAATATGTTTGTCCACGTATATTTCATCAAAACAGTCAAGTTCCTGTTGAACACTGGTGGACAAGCCCGGGGGTAGGCACCGAAAGTAGTCGTGAAAAATGGAATCTAACTTAACAGTTAAAAACTATTTTGGTTTAAGGTGGAAGCTAACATCTGGCCCGCGAAATTCTAATTTTCTTACGTTTTTGGCAATTTGCAGGCCAGTGCTTGGTTGTATGTTTATGAAAATTTGATTTGCGACTGTAAGACGTATGAAGTTACCGAATTATAACCATCAAAATTATCAATACAACCCTCCAAGTTCATTTTCATGTCAAGATGGATTTTTGCATGTAAAAGTCATTCTTTAGTAATTTAGTCGTCGTTCTTTAGTAGTTAGTAATTTTGATGGTTATAATTCGGTAACTTCATACGTCTTACAGTCGCAAATCAAATTTTCATAAACATACAACCAAGCACTGGCCTGCAAATTGCCAAAAACGTAAGAAAATTAGAATTTCGCGGGCCAGATGTGAGCTTCCACCTTAAACACGCGAACTTTCACCAAATTAAATTAATATCGTCATCAACCATCAGCGTCAGCGACCCCGGAAACCACGAAAATGTAAATGTGAAAAAGTCACACACACTTCAATTTTGTTTGTATGCATAGATAATAAAAAGATAGTACCTATAATAGTAGTGGTAATAGAAAACGTAACAATAAAACAGATTTTACCTACTGGGTAAAAAAGTACAGCGGAATCAGCACTAATCCTCTCGATATAAATGCGAGTTTCACAAGCAAATGTCTGATTTTCAAGTCAGAAAAATAACATAGGATTTTCAACTGGGGATGTAACTAGGTACACCTGCAGGTTCGCAAAGGGCATGAAAAGAAGAAGAAGAACACGGATAGGTTTTAGTCAGTAAGAGTCTGACACTCCCTTCTGCTCCGCCCAGAGTGGGAGAAGTCATTTGATAATTAACCATCCTTAATAAATTATAGACTCACGCGCTGATGTATGTCGTTGCAATACAGTAGCACATCCTTACATTCATTTGAACGGAACCTGAAGGCGCGTAGCCTTCTATGTTTTCCATCAATTCCGCCATGGCTCTAAAGAATCTAGACCAAAACCCCTCATCCGGGTCGTCTGGTACAGTTGGCACTGGAACAATTTAAAGCAGGATAACGTGTAAAAATTAAAAAAATAAAAGCCATGAAAACTAGTCGTTGCAATCACCTAGGGGCCTATCTCTTTTTTTTTAACGGAAGATATTCTAAAGATCGTTGCGTGGATAGTGACGCGGGTTCAAAAACGCTTTGTTTGTGGCGGTTGATATTTGAATCACTGTATTTATCACAATGCACTTTGTTTTTATTGTTTCTGTTTTTAACACACTTGTTTTGATGTTATGTATGTTTTAATGATTTGTTTAGTTTTAGCGGAGCGTTTGTTTTTTACGTGAAGCTAGATGATGATGGTCAGTCAGCACAGCACTGTTGCTTACTGCTTAGTTTATTTTTGATTACTGTCCATTTAATGACCAGTACCTAAGTATGTAAGTACCTACATAAATAAGTACCAATACCAGCTTATTTTTCCTTTGACAACTGTCAACCCAGTAGTTAGGTTCTTCTGCTATCACACGCTAACACCGATTCTTCGACAACTGTCAATTGAATGACCACTAAGAATGTTCTACTGCATTTATTGAATCGATCGTTAGTGGGGACATAGAAGAAGTTATCTGGGGACTTGAGAAACAGCATTAGCTAATTTTGTTGAACGAGTTGCCAATCGATAATTATGGTCCGGGTGACATGAGCTACAGTTTTTGGTTCATGAATAGGACAGTTAAAAAAACTGTTTAGTTCCATGTTCCAATTTACTAAGATTGTTTTTGCAATCTTTTTTTGCCGATTGTTTTGTTTTCGCAATAGCTGACATCAATTTTAATTAACAGTGAGGTCTGTCGTCCACAACGTCTCTGATTAGAAACTAGAAATTGTATTGTTGTCAAAGCAAACGAGGTGGAACTATTAAATTCTAACTTACTTGCGGTGGTGCCACCACCGACTTCTTCTTGTTCGATGTATTCTGGTTCTTCTTTCTGATCTCCGTTGTCGGTGTCGTTATATTTTGGATCATCACTGACACCACGATCACCTGGTCCACCTTCACCATCACCTGATCCGTGACCTCCAGGATCACGTTGATTATGTCGTGTATTGTGGTCGTCCAGTTCTCGGATTTTGTCGTTGTGGTCGTTAAGTTTTCGGTGGTTGTCGTAGTGGTCATTAAGCAAGATCGGCTGAGAGTTGGCGGCCCACGATTTCTTTTCGTATCCAATACGTCGTAAGTTTCTACCATTAACCATTTTTTGTATAAGCTCATCTAAACTTCGTCTAGCATTTTGCACTTTAAAATTATTTTGAATTCTTCTGTCAATTGGAATTCTTCTGTCATTTTGCAACGATCTGTCAATGGGAACTCTTCTGTCATTTTGCAATGATCTGTCAATAGGGATTCTTCTGTAATTTTGCAACGATCTGTCAATGGGAAATCTTCTGTCCTTTTGCAACGATATGTCAATGGGAACTGTTCTGTAATTTTGCAACGATCTGTCAATGGGAATTCTTCTGTCATTTTGCAACGATCTGTCAATGGGAAATCTTCTATCATTATTCAATGTTCTCTTATCAGGAATGCCTTTATTAATTGGCAATGTTCTATCAATGGGAAATCTTCTATCATTCTCATTACCCGGTTTCCATTTGGCATTTTTTGCGTAACTGAATTCTATACTCAATATAAATGTAACTGTAACAATGAATTAGACCACTTCAATTATTTTTTTATAATAATTAACATGTAATACATTCAAAAAACCCAGAGCGAGTCGAACTCGCACGGAGTCGCTCGAAGGGTTCTGTGCTTCTGTGCCATGGGCCGCGGGTTGTCCACAGGTTATCGCGGCCTCGACATAGAGGGCGAAGAAGGAACATGGGTGGTTTTAGTCAGTAGAAGTCTGACACTCCCTTTCGCTCTGCCCAAGAGCGGAAGGGGTTATTCGATGATTTTACACCCGCCAAAAAAAAAGGGTTTCTGTGCCATCGTAGTAGGGAAGCCCTATTTTTCAGAGGCGCTTATTTACAATAAGAATATTTTGAACATTTTAATTTTAGTTTTAGCATCATTTACATCTAAAGTAATTAAAAAAATAGGTATTAAGGCTTTCGAGGAATGAGGTGGTTAGAGACACTTACCAACCGCCGCGACTTTTGTTACTCGTACAAAGAACTTTAGAAAAAAAGCAGCTTCTGAACTCGGTGGCAAAAAAAAACGAATTCAAACAAACAAATGTCACCAACTTCAGAAGCAGATTTTTATTTTAGTGTTTTTGAAGTTGGTTTTTGATTTGCAAATAAAGTTTTTTTTTAGTTTTTGTATTTTTAGTTGTACTAATCCTATTCAAATATTTACTATTCATTGAACATTTAACCAAGACACCTAACCCTTTTAAACTTTTTTTTTTTTTTGGCGGGTGGAAAATCATCGAATAACCCGTCGCCACGACCCCCCATCGAGAAAACGTCATAAGGGCCTATAAAATTTGTAGGTTGCTCTCGATTTCCTTGGTGACAATGACTCACTTCGGGAGTAATAATTAACCCTATTAACAACACAGTGCCTTCCTATGTTGATGAAGCTCTAATTTTATAAACATGATGTAGCTATGTTGATGCCGTTATATTATTTACATAGCGGGTACCTACCTAAAGGTAGGTACTTTACTTGCCTACACTTACGTGGATTGTTATTTACTTACGCAATAATAAAGCTGGTATATATTTATTTTTCTTCTGGTGCCACGTCATCTTTAAAACTTGTAACCCATGTACCTAATGTTCCACAAAGTAAAAATTTATTGCATACGATATAAAACCGATTTACAATTACCCACTGATTTAATTAAGATAATGAACTACCTAAGTTATTGCAATCGGCTGTTACTTACCTAATTCTTTTGAAACGAAATAGATTTGTCGATGACATTTGACCATGCTGTTGTTTCTGACAAGCTCCTGGATGGAGGCTACACATCCAACCTGCCGCTTTGCTTGCTTTAGCTCCATCCAGCAGTTTGGAGCAAGTCGGAGATAATTTTGCCAAATGAATAAGAAGAAGCGAAAAGGAGTTTGTATAATTTTGTATGAACCAGTCATGATCTGCGTAGATCCGCCGAAGACTGACTAAGTTAGGGACATATGGTACACAACCAAAATCTATGATGCTAAATTATGATCACACGCAAAGATTTATAAACTTTCTGGAGTACAAAAGCGATTGTTTTGTGAAATAACGAATGCAACTTTGAAACATGTCTTATTTTACATAACTTTACCAAGTTTCGTCATCTTACGTTACAGTTAAATCTAATCAATACAGTAGGCGGAAATTGATTCTAAACGTCGCTAAGTTTATAGGTACATTGATGCTGCTAACTGTACTTACCTATATCCGAAACGAGACAACATATAACATTATAATATAATAAGTAATCTAATATTCTGTTTCTCTTTTCCAGGACACTGCTCCCGTTGCTACTGTGCGCGTGCGCAACATTGGCAGCGCCTCAGGTGAACAGCAACATCACATATGTCAAGCAACTCAAGCCAGTACAGAGAGAATCTAGAACAGAACAGGTCCCTCTGACCATACCAGGAAACGACGACGGAGAACCCATTGAAAACACAAACAAGAACGAACAAAGTGCGCGCACAAATAACAGCCAGCCTACCTACAACTATTCCGACAGAATATATTCTATAAAGACCAAGCCTAAAATTAACACTAGCACAGAAAAAAACATTTCAAAAGAACAAAAAGTTAAACCAACAAACATTTTAAAAGAACAACAAGTTGAACCAACAAACATTTCAAAAGAGCAACAAGTTGAACCAACAAACATTTCACAAGTTGAACCAACTGACGACGTGATTCTCCCCGAAATTAAGAGTTCAGAAATTTTTCCCGCTGAAAGCATACTAAATGATAGAATCGTAACTATTGATAACTCAGGACTTAATTCTGAAGCTGACTCCACGCAGAGCGACGAGTTTGTGACAGCAAAATATGAAGAGGAGACGACAGCGACGACCGTCACTGATGGTGATGAGGAAACTACGAAAGCGCCGACTCCGAGGCAATTCCCGAAACAAAGTTACTTCGGAAAGTCAACCATCGGATCATTTTCGCAAAATCTAATCACACATCCTGAAAAGAGGAGATTCCGATCTCGCTGTCGATGCGAAAAGATATGGAACTGTGCAAAACTACAAATAAGTGTACCAAGATGTCCAGAGGAGCAATTTATGTGTTGTTCATAGATATTGCAACAATTAGGTACCCCATTACTTTGGGACTGATTGAGTGATAAACCCACCGAACTGTTAAGCAATATTTGCTTATTAGATAATAGGGTTCGCCTGTTAAACCAAGTCAAAACATCACGTGCATAAATCAGAATGTGTATTTTTTTCTAAAAAACGAAAAAATAAAGAGTTTTGCAGGCTAACCTGGAGCCTTCACCTTAACGAGATTTTAGTGGTCATTGGCAGCCTATTAATTTTCCCACAGCTGGGACACAGGCCTCCTCTCTTTGAGAGAAAATGGTAGAGGTCAATTCTTAGAATTTTTGGTTCTAGGACATCAAGGACTGCCGGTTTCCTCACGATGTGGTGATGAAATAAATTTACACAAAGTAACGCGGCTGCCTGGGTTCGAGCCCACGACTTACCGTTCGTAAGTCGAAACTGCCACCACTGGGCACTATGCTTGTATAAATGTGGAAACTTGCAAATAGTAAGTACATCATGTACAAGTGTATTACCTATGTGCACATATAGGTACTCACTACTTAACATGTTATTAGTGTTTAAGCTTTCCTTTAAATACAATAAACTAATAAAATTTTGCGACTTATTTAATTTTTTATACATTATGTTTATGTAACATAAACTCACGCCATAGTTTTATACATTCAGGGCGGAAGGAGCATAGACGGGTTACCGTGAATTCAGCTTGTGTTATGGTCTAAGACTGAAAAAGACCATCATCATATTATGCTTTAAGACGTCATGGTAACCCCACTGAATTTAGGATAACCGTCAAAAACATCGCCTCTCAAAAACTCTTTTTACTTAATTTTACCGAGTAGATATATTGTACGTTTGTATTCAACGAAACGCTAAAAACAAAACTTACGTCATTGAATTATGGATAAGTGGTGTGAACTACCAATAATTTTTCTTTGACTCTAAGACTGGTATTCTTAGTTGTAGACCGAACTTAAGTCGGACTTCACGTTCATTCCCATTAGTTCGATTCATTAGTTCGATCGTCGAACTAGTGAGAATTTTTTTTCTCATCTGTTCGTAGTCGAACTAGTGAGAACTTTTTTTCTCATTTGTTCGACCGTCGAATTAATTAGATTTAAAAATAGTTCTACTACATTTAAATGTTTTACTAATTTCGTAATAAAATAAAAAACGCTTGGTTCGTTAAAAAATATATATTCGTGTACTTATATTTGTACATCTATAGCATATCTTTGATCAAATAAATAGTTGAAAAACTTATACATTATAAGCTGGCTTCCTAACAAGTAAATAATAGTAATAGTAAATAAACAATACATACAGATTACACACCCCGTCAGAAGGAGTATGGTTATAGTTTTTATTTAAAAAAAAAAAAAATGATAAAATCATGGTAGGTAATCATATAATATTCAATATATATCTTTGATGGATTACATGTATTCGTAGTTCTTTTTGTCTCTGCTTATTGAGATAAGTAAGACAGACAAAATTATATTTGATCATGTATATTTCACCAAAGATGTACAAGTATTTTTCTATACGACACTAACAACAATTTTGTCATGTCCCATTTGATTTTTGATTATTTATTATACATATAAACTAATTTTTGTTCTTTCTGGTTAGTTTAACCAGAAAGATAAGCAAGACAGAAAAATATTAGATTACGTTTAATATTTCATTATTACATTATTTTTTGATAGGTGAGGAAGCCAGCTTATAATTTATAAGTTTTTCAACTGTTTATTTGATCAAAGATATGCTATAGATGTACAAATATATGTACACGAATATATATTTTTTAACGAACCAAGCGTTTTTTATTTTATTACGAAATTAGTAAAACATTTAAATGTACCTAGTAGAACTATTTTTAAATCTAATTAATTCGACGGTCGAACAAATGAGAAAAAAAGTTCTCACTAGTTCGACGGACGAACAGATGATAAAAAAAAATCTCACTAGTTCGACGATCGAACTAATGAATCGAACTAATGGGAATGAACGGGACTTCACATGCATGACTACATTCCACCATTAAACATATTGACAGCTAGTTTGTTTACAAATAGACATAAATGCCCCCTTTTCAATATAGAATGACATTATAGACATCGTCAAAATTGATTCTTTAGAATTCATTAAGCAGAATGCAACTGTTGGTTTGACAAGGATGGCTGGTGTAGGAGGCAACGTACATAAACGGAGGATGTACCTTATACGAAGATCCCGCCAACTGTGGCCAAGAAATTCTAGAATCGCTTTGTTGGGCGATGTTCCCCTGTCGTCATGACAACGCAAGTCGACCCAAGTTCAAAAAACCGGCCAAGTGCAAGTCGGACTTGCACATGAAGGTCGCCGTACCATCGTAGTAGATATTGAGAGATTTTCCATGTTATTTTAGCACCATAGACTTCTTATAGGTTTTTCTGTAATCGATAAGTGCTGAACTAAGTTCTGTATTTTATTCAAAATGTTAGGCTCAGTAGTTTCGGAGATAAGGGGGAGGGGGAATGGTTGGACAGACAGACAGACACACGAGTGATCACACATTGCACATCAGTTTTTTCCTTTTGAGGTACGGAACCCTAGAATATAAGTAGGGGTTAAAAATGTCGTTGGAGTATTCGTGCGAGTTTGTGCCTAAGATAATAAATAAACAACCAGAATTTACACAGTTTAATTCGTCATATTATATATAATTACGAGTTTAACACAAATATACAAAGTTACTTATACAGTCATTGTTCTAGAAGAATATAAACATCCACTATTAACTAAACATGCTTACAAGTTATTAATTTGTTATACTCCGTTCATTTTAAGACGACAAAACTTTAAAAGAAACGAATATAATATACTCAGGGTTCAATAAAATTATTTAAAAAAACGTCTAAAGTAATTATAACTTAAGCATAGCTGTCATCATAAAATTAACAGAGTTAAATATCTTAACGCTACATGATATTTGCATTAAAATTATTTTTATACACACTGAAATTTTAATTTGGTAAACAAGTATTTTATGGACGTCGCATACGGAATTAGCCAAAAATAGGTTCACAGGATTCAAGGGACACCTAATAACCTATTATTATGTGTGACGTACATCAAGATTGCACATCTTGGAGTAGCTTCTGTGTATCGGTTATAGTTTAATGTTTGTTAGCAGTTTTCATATACTGTTAGTGGTTCACGCCTTGGCTGAATTCGGCACACGTACAGATTACCTAAGGGCGTAGCAACACTGGCAGGAGATTCGATAGCTGCCTAGAGAACTTTCATTTCTTACCGGGCATTTCAACGGGGCCTAAAAGTTCTGGAATGGCGAACTGGAAGTCCTTGCGTTGCAATTCCTCTCATTATGCCCTCTCACCGATGACCTGGTGAAGATCGGCGGATCCTCGCAAGGGATCCACCGGGTGGCGACACTTCGGGGAGGCCTATGTCCACCAGTGTACGACTCGGCTGAAATGGTGATGATAATGATGAAGAACCGACGCGTTAGTGCCTGGTAGCGTACTCATAATAATTTCTAACATTTGTTTTGTCGAAGTTGAAAGGCGTGACCACGTATTATATGTTGTGTGGTCACGTATATTGACTTTATTACAATCCAGCCCCGGTATGCACAAACGCTTCCATTCAATTTTGATTCCATAAGTCGTACTCGTATGTCTATCTTTTAAGGAAAGTGAGCGAGATAGAGGTAAGACTTTCAGTTGGTCTCCCACAGCGACTCGACTCACGGTCAAGCATTAAATGTGAGCCTGATTAGAAATTTTATAAATTCATTCCCTGCCAGTGCCACTTCAACTTTTTATATATGGCTATGAATAAATGACATATTATACGTTCGGTATGCTTCCTTTTAGGCTAACACATATTAGAATACAATAATACCTATTTAATACATTTTTTTTCTTGGTATTTTATATTTTTAACATCGATATATCTATTAACTTTGAGAATGAAAACATTTGTTTACTTCGTATGACAGTAAAGTTACTTTAGTAAACCAAATTTCAGAGCTTATAAACAGTAAAAAAACGGTAAAATTAAATGTATGAGATTCAAACGTAACAAAAATAAAATAGTTACAACTCTTTCTTTTACATACGACGAGTATTACATAAATTTTCGAAAATATTTTTAAATGCTTGAACGTTTATAAAAAGTTACTAAATCTTAGATGTAATGTATACGTTCAGACAATAAATGTGACATGTATATAAGGTATTTACAAAGAGGTGCTACTGCAACAGTTGTATTACAAACAATTTTAAGTTTAGTCATCTTTAAAACTAGTTTAACACAAATCTACCAAATGCTTCCAGATTGTCCCAAAATGAAAAGGTTACTGTATTGTTCGCACGGTGTAAGTGTGGGTCAAAACAACTCGAAGTGGGCAAAACCAATGACCAATTCTACATCATTCTTTATCTATGGTTGGTATCTAACTTCGGGTAATGCTTAAATGCTAGTTTCATCATGATGTTCTCTTCTTAATAGCCAGTGATAGTAATAACTATACAATAGGGATTTGTCCTGAGTAAAAAAAATATGATTCCGTTTAGTCCGTTAGTAAGATTAACGAAAATTATGAATTTAAGTTTTTGTTTTATCAAATGAATAAAAATTGACGAAGATACGCTTCAAAGATCATGAGTGGGTGCTTTTGACTTCACTACGTGTTAATAAATATAGTGCGATGTAACGTCACACAAGTTTTTGAAGCACCGTATCGTCTTCATTTTTGGTTTACGTGCAAAAAGATACATTATGCGTCCATTATATTTTAGAAATCTATCTGACGGACAATTTTTTTATTTTTGTGAACTACCCTATTATACACAGTTGACCCGGAATATGGTGGCAGTCCGACGTGCCTGCCACTGCAGACACAGCCCTAGATCGAAAGAATTGGAAGTAATGGGGAGAGGCCTTTGCCCAGGAGTGCGATGACATAACAGTAGCTTTTCAGAGGGCTAGAAGGCAAAATACGGACACTATATGACTCAAGAAAACATCAATTAAACTGGTCTAGGACAAAAACAAAAAGGGACACTGACAACCAACAGTAACCTGTTACCATGCATCATGTACAATACCTCTTTAGTTGCTGCCAGTTATGATGTTATTGCCCTTTCCGTAATATCTCTTGGTACGAACCAAAAAAATTTTAATCATGTATTGTTTTTCATTAGTAAAAATGTTGAAGATCAAGATAGATGACGATTCAAGACGTGAACAGTCTTATTTTTGGATTACAAAGTTAAGAACTTTAATAAATGTAGGAAGGTCAATGACCGCTATTGACATCTGGCAGCAACTATAGATCTAGACATGATCTAGACTTATATATGACAAGAATACATGATATTTTGCACATGCGCAATAAAACATCCACCTAACTTCTCGTAGCTGCTGCGCGTGTCAAGTTCCATAAGTCATTTTTTTTTCATAAGATTTTAGGAAACAACAAAAAAAAGTGTTATTAAATAAACAAATAGAAACACTGGAAAATTATTATGCATACGGAATTGATTCAACTTGTTTGTAGTTCGAATATAACAAAAAGTATTTTATCAACACATCGAGAATGAAACGGAGATAATGTTTAGTAGACTGTTAAAAATATGAGAAAATGCACTTATGGAATTTAGCAGGCGCAGCGCCCTCATTACACTTACATCAAACTGAACAATCGATTTAGTCTCGGGCAAAATTCACAAGCCCAACTTTGAAATAGGTAATTATCAAACTAATTTAAAAATAACACGTAAGTAACAAAGTTCGTTTGTGCATGTTTTTTTTTTCACAATAGCTCTTAGGATAACGATTTTTATTAAGCTATGCAAATATGCAAAGTAGAAACTATGAATTTTGCCCTTTATTATTTTTATATTTATTTCACAACAAACATTTTGCAAACTTTCCAGCTCAACGTAATAAAGAGTCGATTTTCATATAAATTACAGTTTTAAAAGCAATGATAGACCTAGAGTTGAGCTTTGCTTTATTGTCAAACCTAAAATACTACCAACTCAAGCAAAATCATGTAACTTGGGTGTCTTTACTAAAAAATAACGCGATCACATCAAAAGCTGCCTCAATATTCAAATGATGAATATCACAGCAGAATTTTGGCACAAATTTTTAGCACTTTATTCAGGTTGCCGCTCCACAACCGCCCACAGCTAAGCTCACGTGTGTCAATTGGTAAGACTGGCTTTCACTTTCTGACCACTAACTACTTGTTACGACTATCAAAGATCCATAAATGTTAGCCGGGACCAACGGCGTAACGTGCTATCTGAGGCACAAAAGATACTGGCTATGTAAAGGGGTGGTCACCCATTCACAGACTAACCTAGAAGAGCGCGGTTTAACCTGAAGCTCTTCTAAACCAAGAATAGGGTAGTTAACTAAGAAAATCTAATTACCCCATCAGATAGATATCCAAAAAATATTGGACACATATTTTTTCTTTTTCACGAAAGCAAACAATTAAGACGATACAGTGCTTTGAAAAAGCGCATGACGTCATATTCTAAGACATTTTTTAGCGGTTAGTGAGTTCACAAACCCCCACTCAAATCTTTGACGCGTTTTATCTTAGTCAATTTTTATTGATTGATAAAACAAAAATACGTATACAATATTTTTCGATAATCTAACAGACGGACTAATTAGAATCATATTTTTTTAAGTCAGTGAACATTCATATTGAACAAACTATTCGTATGGTTTCAGTTCGGACGACGCGTCTCGACACCGCACCAGACTAAATGCGAAAAATGCAGCGAAATTTGATCGGCTCAAGTAGATTGCACGTCAATTGGTCATACCTTTTTTATTTTCATCTTACTTAGCTGAAAGTGCTTTTTAAATACATTTTTTTAAATGCGTAGGATATTAACATATCAGCTAACAGCTACTGAAATGCGAGAAGCTGCCAAGACAACTTATACCAAGCAGTATTGTAGAAAGAGATGGAGCTAGACGACCTGTATAGCCGTCTCTTGCACACACTGAAGTGAGCGGTGGTGGTAAGGGCTATGTTCCTGTGCTATGTATTATCCTTATAGGGTTGACATTATAAACTAAGTTGTTGGCATTAAGCTCGTAAATTCTACAGAAAAAAACTAAGACATCTTTCAGATTTCGTTTTTCCCTCAACAATGTTATATTCAGCGTAGAATTAGAAAACCTTTTATAACCACCGGGGTCGTATACCTAGCCATTCTTAAGAGCATTTTAATAAGTCACTTCCGTCAAGTCTATCTTTTCACTTTTTCATTCTTTCTTATTCTTCTTATCTATAGGACGTCCATTTTTTTGTTTCTTTCCTAACTACCTCGATTCCTTTGAAAGAAATTAAGAGATCAAATCTTTTTTTGTCTTTATACAGCAAAAGTCAGTATTCAAAATGGAATCATACGTTACGCAGATACCGATGCTTTGCGATAGACTCGCGAAATGGGATGCAATAGGTATTCGTTTCGAATTAAAAATAGGGGAACGTTTAAACAAGAAAAAAAAGAACTAAAAAGTACTCTAAGGAAATAATGAAATGTACAAGTATTACATTCTAAAATAAAAAAAAAACTAACAGACTTTTCTCTGTATAAAGACAAAATAATTTGTTTAAACTTTGGCTGCCAACAAAAAAAAAATATCAGTAGTGCAACTCAAAGTAGACCTTAGAAAATAGGACATAGCGAGACAATTTAATAAAATTGTCGTAAGAATGAACGTAATGAGTATAGCTTATTTATAAAATGGTAAATACTACAGGAAGACTATTTCAGTCGGGGTACAGTAGATTGGCCTCCCTGCCGCAACGCTCCTGGAAAAGATACAGACACATCATCATCAGACATGTGTGAGATACAGTATAAAGATAACAAACAAGGTTTTGTTCGCGTTATGTCATAATACCGTCTTGATCACTTATTTAATAGGTTGGGGAAAAAGTTTCTTCGCATTTTTTAATAAAATTCAATTTTTTTTTAATATAGATTATTTACATTTAACTAAAGTATGTAGGTACCATTTTGTTCGATTACTTTTTGCCATCTTGTAGGTAGGGACATGATCCCATTGCTATAGAAATTTTGGGACTTCTGATCAAAATACCGCGATTTTGTGGTTTTGGCTCATGATGTTAACCTAACACTGCCTAAAGAATTCTGAAGAGACCGAAACAGGTGGAAATCTGAAGATGCAAGGTCAGGACTATACGGCGCATGCTTTAACACCTCCCAGCCAAACTCTCTTAATTTTTGCTGAGTGGCTAAAGATGTGTGAGGTCTAGCGTTATCATGATGAAAAACCACACCACTTCTGTTCATTAATTCCGGCCGCTTTCTCTCAACTTCTTGCTTTAATCTCATCAGTTGTTCGCAGTAGAGTTCAGAATCGATGGTCCTGCCTGGAGCCTGCCTTTTTTTAAAAAATGGCATCCATTTTATCCGTAATAGGGCGACCAGAGCGACGTGCATCTTTGACATCAAAATTTCCGGATTGAAAACGCTTATACCAAATTTGTGCTACCCTCACAGACACTGCACTAGGTCCATAAACATCGCAAAATTTTTCGCGGCTTGCGTTGCATTTTTACCTTTTTTGTAGAAAATTTTAAAATGTATTGATTTTCTTCATTAGATTCACTCACCTTGACGGTACGAAAAACAAATGAAAATCACACATTTTCCTAATTTGAATTTGAAATTATGTTCTGTAAAATTTAAACTTTCAATGATACCAGAACCAGCCAGATACAAATAGTATAGCCAAAGAGATTTTATTACAAGTTCATATATACTATAATGCGAAAACATTTTTTCCCCAACCTAATATTATGTATACAGAAGTATAATCCCCGCCACTAGGAAATGTTGTGGTACTGGAACGCGTCTGACTTATGGAACGTTCCAGTACCACAAGATACGTTTTTTTTTTAGAATGGGCCACTCCCAGATCAACTCGATAACATTGGCTTATTATTACTGAACCAGACAATCCTGCTGTGGTGACCTCAAACGAATTTAAGGCCCCCAGCTAGGGTTTACAAAATATTTGCACAATACATGAACGATCCCTAAGGGCACCCCCTATGAGGTTCAAACTTCGACTTAGTGTAACATTGCGGGGGCAGCAAGGGACAGGCCGGGTCGAATTATTATTAAGGGAATTTAACATCGGACCAGCCGTACCACAAAACAATAAACGACAGCGATTTTTTTCGATATTGGTGAACTGTTGATGGGTGTGTACCTGATGCTCGCTGATGAGGTACAGCGGCAGCGACTGCGCGCAGAACTCGCAGGGTATGACGGGGTCGCGCTCCAGCGGGGAGCGCGCCGGCAGTGCCGCGGCACCCACGGGCGACGCACTGCGCGGCCGCAGCTGCGCCAGGTCGGGCCGGCAGCCCGTCTGCGGACACATACCAATACAGATGCTACCTGTTCCTTGTGTGTCGGTGAAGGGTGGCAAGCACTAGGGTAGCATTTTATTCTTAATATTACAAACCGAACAGTTGCCACTAAAGAGTATCAGTATTTCGGTACTATATTTCAAAAGAACTACTGCAACTGAAAAGTTGCACTAGTTCGGTTCCACCGGACTAACAGCCGAACTACTGCCACTAGACCTTATTATGAATACAAATTGTAACATTACCTGATGCTGTACTAGATCGTGTGCCAGTATGAGCGAGTTGCAGAACTCGCAGGGAAGTCGCACGTCCTCATTAACAGGCGAAGCAGGAGCATCACGTTCATTTCTAAAATACATATTAATAACATACATAAAATCATGCCCATAATCCCCATAGCGCTACGTTTAAGTCGCGTGTATTGTTATCGACCGGGCAAGAAGTGGCGGAACAAACTCCCCAGGAGTTTGTTCCGCCACTTCTTCTTTCCAGCTAAAACACTAGGAAGTGTCGAAGGATGGGCGTTTTGGGCAACTGTCTCTTGTAAATAAGTAAAGTAAAGTAAATTTTGACGTTCGAAAAGTGCGGATTATCAGCCTAGTTTGAATAAATGATTTTGCACAAATCCAGGCTTCGCGACTCTTCTTCCTGCCCTATTTCTTTTTTTTTTTGCGGGTTGAAAATTATCAAAATAACCCCTCCCACTCTTGGGCAGACCGAAAGGGAGTGTCAGACTTCTACTGACTAAAAACCACCCGTGTTCCTTCTTAGCCCTATATATCGAGGCCGCGGTAACTTGTGAACAACCCGCAGCCCCGACGAGTTCTTCTTGCCCTTATACCATGTTATTTGGGGTCGGCGCAACACGTTTTTTTTTCAATTCTGCCCTGTCAGTCGTTAAGCTATAATTTATTACTTTTCCTTTATATCATGACTCACACACTCCTTCCATCGTTTCTTTGGTCTCCCTCACCACCCATGTACATTTATACAGGGTATTAGGTTAAACGAGGGTCGACGAGGGACATATTGAAGGAATATTCAGTATTCGATTCTCGTCACAAATATGTAAAAAACTATAACCTTAATTTGTGACATAATTGTTCCATGGCCCCCGCACGCTCTCCAGATTTCACTTTATTAGACGTCTCTGTTTAGTCATTGTCCTACGCAGGTTTCAAAATATGAAGGGAAAATGGATTATACCAAAAAGTCATTGGTCCGCACACATCTAGTCATTGATCTGAGAAAAAATGTTCTCAGTAGATCCACTTATTTTGATGATGGATCTATTGAGAAAACAAATTCCCAGTAGATCCATCATCGATCTGACCAATAGATCAACTGAGAATGATCCTGTGTTTATCACAGAAAATGTGTGCGGATCAATGACTTTGAACAATGCCATGGAACAATTATGTCACAAATTAAGATGATTCAGATCCATGATGGATCTACCATCATGGATCTAATGAGATTGATCCTAAACGCAAGGGTGGTGAGACTTTTCCGAAATGATTTTGGTATGGTTTGTCTGTTATTTATCAGTGTTTTTTTTCATATTCTTGTTAGTATCATGTAAGCATGCCCTATTGCGGGTTTCAATATGTCCCTCGTTTTATCTAACATACTGTATTCATCACTCTTTTAGTCACATGCGATTCATCCTTCCTCATCAACCCTACCACGGCAGTCGACTGCTATTCCTGAAAACTCCAATCACACTTTGCCTAACCTAGGAATGGAACTCAGGACCTCATTTTCTGCAGTCGAGCGTTTAACCAGTAACTAGAGCATATTGGCATCGACCGGGCACAAATACAGACTCCGTGAGTGCTACTCACAAATTCCAAGCATATTTAGTATTTTTATAAATACACACTTACACATTGTTATTATTATTGTTGTTGTTGTTGTTGTTTTCTTTGGCGCTGTTGATCGGGTTGGCGTGGTATGGTGCAGTCACCTACAAAAGTAAATTTTAAGAATATTAAATTACTTTAAGAAAATATATAAACGTTTAACACCCATTTTGAGGAAATAACTCTTGAACTCAATCTTGTCCTGAAAACCGATTTGAAAAAAAAAAAAACATATAAAAGGAAATGCTCTGAATGGCCCCATAGAAATTTCATGACGAAAAGACAGTGTCGAGTGCAACTAAAACGGATATTAAAGGAAAGATTTGCAAAAAAAAAAAAAACCTACTTCCAAAAACACACTAAAAAAGATAACTTTACTTTCGGAAGTCGGTGGCAAAAACTCAATACAACAAAGAAAGTCACCGAAATCCGAACTTTTTACTGTCGTTTGGAAGTCGGTTCTTTTTTTTTGAATAAGTTTTATTCAATAATCATTGCACAAACAACACTTTTGAAAACAAAAACTGCTGACTACTCCAAGCTCACCTCATTCAATCCCCTCCGCAAATTCGTCAACGAAGACTTGATCTCATTGAACCGATCTCCACTCTTCCTCCTCACTTCACCCTCTACGCTGTTCCGCTGCTGCTCATCTTTCCTCAACTGCATTTCACTGAACCTCTCCATGAACTCCTCAGGAGTCATCGGCTTCAGGTTTTTGAACTGCTGCCGTCGCTTCTCAGGGTCTTCATTCACCGCAGACCCTAAGACATGACCAGGTTGGACCTGGTCCTCAGGGCTCATATACAAGCGACTTTCCAGACGAGGCTGGTTGACAACGAGGGAGTCAGGGTTTTGAAGAGCGTCCAATTTACGCAATTTCTCGATCTTCGCTGCTGGGGTCAAAACTGGTGGTAGGCCTGGAATGGACATGATGAAATCGTATTGAGTCTTTGGTTCAACTTAGCAATGGAATAAAATCTTGTATAAATACAAGCACATTTTTCTTAGAGTACATAATATTGTGTACTTCAAAAATTAAGAGAGGACCATCAGCCAACAGTATAACTCCTATACTTCATAAAAATATTTTTGTTTGCGTTGACACATTTTGGTAGTGGTCTTCAAAAAAAACCAGTCCCAGTATTAAGCCTTGAAGAACACCTATCGGAATTGGTATCCTGCAAGATAGATAGATAGTGAACTTAGAATTAGAATAGAATACTAGTTGATAGCGAAATATTCTTAACAACCATGGCTCGTGCTTAGCCAAATGATACAGGGCGTAACAGTACCCTGAATGAAACCGGAAGGTACATATAATAATATGTTCTCTCTGTCATTGTAATATTATTTTACCCGACTACGGCGAAGCCAAAAGGAAGAGTAATGATTTTGGCAGTCTATGTATGTATGTATGTTTGTATGATCCACCGTAGCGCCTAGACTGCTGAAGGTATTTTAATAAATGAGGTGACAATAGATTCGTAAGAATAGCGCGGGTGACATAGGCTATATAAATGTTAACAATTATTTTTGTGACGGAATTTAAATGTCAAATTCTAAGCTCAAAAATTGAGATAATCATAACGTGTTTGGTATCAAGGTCTTGGCGAGTACATCACAAATATGTATTATATTATAGTTCAAGTCAACATTATACGTTTAGATTGCGGTCAAACAGTTCTCGCGGTCTAGTCTGTGTTATTTACTCGAATTATGTAAATAACAAACCAACACTAAGTAGAATATTACATTATGAAAGTTACATATTATTACGTATTTATTGAATAACACACCAAAATAAAATTCAAATAAAAAATTAAGTTTAAAAACTAAAACCCGACTACGAATAAAAACGCAGACTAATAAAACCGCGGTCTTAAAAGTCCGCCATGAAGGCGCATCAGGTATCAGTGGCATGCGACTACGGCTGTCCTCTATAATTTATCAAATTATCTACTTACTAGACGATTAATCTTGTTTAATACTTTTAAAACTGCGGTTTTATTAGTATGCGTTTTTATTCGTAGTCGGGTTTTAGTTTTTAAACTTAATTTTTTATTTGTTTATACCGTTCCTGAGAACCTTCTAGTTATATCCATCTGCACAATGTTTTGAGTGCGTTACATTGAGTCGTACCGTAAAACGTGATTTTTCACCAAAAATGGTCGTTCCCCAGCAATAATTTTTGCCTCGAGTTTGTTGAATGTAGAGAATGCATGATTGATTTGTTATGCGTTTACTGTCTATCTTTTGTATGCACGTCATGTATCTGCGACAAATAAATCTCGTGATCAGACGCATTAAGTCGGATGCACATAACTTTCTGTATTTATAATCCTTCCTAATGTCGAGAAATATTTTTTTCTTTATTTGTTCGCGACTCACCCACAGACAAGTTATATGCGTTCTGCTCCTGTCTCAGGCGCTCCTCTCGTTGCTGGCGTTGCATCGCGCTGTAGTACGGCATGTCGCGCACCGGGGACGCCGGCGGTGGGGAGCGGCTCGGCGGCTTCGGAGCCGGACGCTTCTTCACAGCACCACGAGACATGCTCCTGAAAACCAAGGTTATCTTAAAGGTGAAAAAGGAAAGTACAGTTTTCTACGTATTAGAGGGTATTTAACCATTGAGTCCCGTTCGGTATATAGAATAACACTTTTTGGAGGTGGGTAATCATCAAATAACCCGCTCTGGGCAGAGCGGAAGGGAGTGCTAGACTTCTACTGACTAAAATCCACCCATGTTCCTTCTTAGCCCTTTGTGTCGAGACCGCGGTATCTCTTTCTAACAACCCGCAGCCCCGGCGGGCGGCCGATAAATAATTACCCTTGAACGACATTATTGTCTACAAAAAGCATGGTTTAACGGTAATAAGAAAAAAATATGGATGGTATTTAAAAGTACTTCAATTTATTCCCATTTCATTTACCTAATTTTGCCTGTGTTCCACCAAATATACTGAATGTGCACCAAAATATGTTCATTAAAATATGATATTAACGAGCATCTATTTAACAACTGTTGCAAATTTGTAAAAATAGTAATACACCTAATTTTAAAAACAAGCATTTTTTTTTTTTAGTTTTACTAACCTAACCTAACCTAAACCTAACCTTACCTAACCTAACCTAATTTTGTGTAACATTCAGGAATATTTGGTGCACGATCAGTATTTTTCGGGGAAGAATAAAATAGTTATTGTTACAATAGAATATTTGCAGCGCACTATAATAAAAAAGTGTTATATCTTGGTGTTAATTTGGAATTTGTTTGATGTAACATATTTTGTTGGCCGATAGTAAAACAATTAAACGGGTTTAAGATCAATATTTTAGAAATGCATACATAGATGTACCTTTAGATTTTTGGTGAACACAAAAATATTATCCAAAAAATATTAGCCGATATCATTATTTACAGACAGCACGTTTCACGCCTCTTTGCTCCAGTGGTCGCAAGACTGACTACTGAGTATGAGCTACTGTTTTCGATTCCCGGTCACGAAAAGTGTTATTGGAATTTTTCACCAGGATTTTCTTAGTAGTAGCCAGGGAATCTGGATTTGTGCTCGGTTGATGGCAATAGGGTCGCCCCCTATTACATGGGACTTAAACATAACTGGCTAAATGTGGGTGTACTAATGGTTACATCTCTGCCTAACCCTTCGGGGATTACAGGCGTGATGTAAAAAGGTCCAGTTAGTAACAAAATACTTACAAATCCTTATCCACTTTGTTAGTAGTCTCCACGTTGGTGTTTATCTGCGGTTGGTCATTGGTCCTCTTCTTCGAGCCGTTGGCCTGGGCTGCCCTCCAATCAGGTGTTGGTCCGTCGCCAGAGAGCGATGAAGATGACGAGCTTGAACTTCCACCGCTGAAGTAGCTTTGAAAAAGAGTAAATATGAAAAGATAGATATTATAGAGAAGGAAATATGAGTTTTTAAGTTGGAAGTAACATTAAGTTAGTGTAAGAAGAAGAAGTTGGCGGTACGATTTTTTTCGTTTTTTTTTTGGGGTCGGAAATCATAAAATACCCCCCACCCCCCTTCCGCTCTTTGGCAGAGCGAAATGGAGTGTCAGACTTCTACTGACTAAAAACCACCCATGGTCCTTCTTAGCCCTATTAAGTCGAGGTCGCATTATCTCTTGCGAACAACCCGCTGCCCCGACGAGATGGCGACACGCCTTGGATGACTTTCTGGTTAATTGGCATTTGGAGACGCAACACCGAGAAGAGGCAAAGTTCAGGCAACCAAAAGCAAAACATTTTGTTTTTAAAGCCTCGAAATAGTATTACATTCAAAAGGTTACAAAAAAGGGTAAAATTACCGACTTCCGAAAGTAAAATCATTTTAGACTTTTTTTTTAGATTATTCCGTTATGTTTTTTTCAAATAATTATGACCAATTAATTATGTAGTTTATTTGTAATCAAATGTCGAAGTACTATATAATGTACTATATTACATGCAAATAAGGGTTATATTCTATTTAAATGTAACAAGTTACCTTGAAGTCTGAGAAGCTGCAGTCCTAGCCGCATCAGGCCTCGACAAGTTGCTATTCTTCAAGACAGGTCTAGTATTTACATTAGATGTGGAAGGTACTGAGACACCATTGTTGATATTGGTCGAGGTCATTGCTCGAGAAAACCCATTGGCTGAAGTGGTTGGTCGCGAGAAACCGTTGTTGCTAGTGGAGGCCATGTTGGTATTCCCGACGATATGATTGGTGTTCGTCATCTTGCTGACTAGCGGCTTCGCTAGACTCTTTGGAATCTCTTTCTTTGGGGCAGGAGCGGGATCTGAAACGATTTATGCTAATATTAGCGATGTATGTATAGGGAAGGAGGTGGACCGATGACCTGGTGCAGGGACTTGCTGGATGCGAGATGCACGGAACCAATCAATGTGGCGACACTTGGGGGAGGCCTATGTCCAGCAGTTCACGTCTTTCGGCTGAAATGATGATGAATGATGGTGATGATGTGCGGAGAATGACTTGCACTCATGTTCGAAGTCGTAGAATTTTAAGAACAGGCAAGAATATCCTTTGAAAAAGGGCAACCGGATACTGACACTATCGGCTTAATAACTTTTCCAAGGTTCAAGGTGGTTTGGATATCTGAGGGATTCTGCTGATACCGGACTTCGACAGATTCTTCAGTACATTTTCTTTCGAAATCCGGAGATCAGGACATAACGCGATGACAGCGGCTTTTTTTTTTCAATAGGCTTGCTCTTGACCTCGATAACGCCTGATGTAAAGCGATGGATCAGATTTATGATGAAACGAGCGCGCCCAGAAGATGCCTGTTCACTCTTGCTTTGAAGGCAGATAAATAAACATTAGGGAATTGAGAAATCCTCAAATGTCTCCACTTTATGCCGAGTAGAAGGGAGTGTCAGACTCTTACTGGATAAAACCCATCCATTTTCCTTCGCGTTCCAGAGCCGCGGTAACTGTTTCGCACAAATCCGCAACCCCGGCAGGCACTGGCCCTAGTGGTCCCCGACTACTTTGCTGAAAATTCTTTGAACAAAGCCCACCGTCGACCCGGGCCCGGTTCTGATCGGACGGCGAGTCACCCGTCGCTCGCCGTCCGCAGGCCCTCGCTTACGCTTGCATGCTTACCGTCGTCCAATCGAATGAATCCATGGTTGGAGTCCACGTGCAACTGGCGATACTTGATCATGACCCACTCGCGGCACTCGGGGCACTGCTCCGTGCGCACTCCGCAGTAATTCTCGTGAGCAGGCAGGTCTCGGCGCGGCAGTTCTAGATCGCAGAACCTTTAGAACAAGTGAGAAAATGAAAAAAACAAAATTAAAAGTAGGTACATAACATGTTGGTCCTTGACTTAGTAATACTAGGGATAAGGAACAAAAAAGAAACTGATGGCCTTCGCCACTTTCTGATAAGGTGTTCAAATTAACTTGTCTAGCGATTAATTTTATACAAATTCTGTTCCTCTATTTATTGGTAAATAGTGCTTATCCGACCATCTTGTGTAAGTAATCTTGTACATATCTACGAGTATTTAAGTCACTAGTTAATAGGCTTCATTTTTTTAGCTCGATCCATCATCGACCTCATCTGTGGTCCTCAGGACAAGGTTGAGGTCAGGACCCGACCCATTTCATATAAAAAGAACATATTTTGAAGGTAGCATTAACTTTATAAGAATAATGGAAGAAACACGATTTATAACATTATTAAGATGAGAAGATATTTTCACATACCTACATACAGAAACTCACGCATTTTCAACAATAAGGGTAGGCAGAAACCATTGAGAAACTACCTGCTTACGATCGATTCTTACATGGTCATTTTGCCTCGTCCACGTTCATACATCTGCTTATAGCGAGTAAACATTCTGACGAATCTCATCAATAATTTGAGTGTTTGTGTGATTAAAGTGAGTTTAAAAAAAAAATATAATCATAGGGACAGAATTCCGAACATCAGCTCCGATAAAAAGAATACAATTATGTAACAGTACAGTAATACAAGAATGTATTCAATCTTGATAGCGAAACAGCACAACTGCATTGTAGCATTACAAATTATAGTTTTTAAATAGCTACATTCATGGCCCAACAAAACTGCTACAGTTGCTCTATAAAAAATACTTTGTTCATTAAATTTAATGTAGATTCGGGACCGTGGAAAAAAAAACATCTTGATCATTGTTAGAAGAAAACATGTTATGCTGGGCCGGCCCCAAATAATGGGATAAGGGCAGGAGAATGAGCCTGTCGGGGCTGCGGGTTGTTCGAAAGAGATACCGCGGCCTCGGACACAAAGGGCTAAGAAGGAACATGAGTGGTTTTTAGCCAGTAGAAGTCTGCCACTCCCTACCGAAGTCGGCCCAGAAAGCGGGAGGACTCATTTGATTTGATGATTTCCCATCCAACAAAAAAGAAAGGGTAGAAGGGGTTTATAAATTATAATCCACCACGCGGGCCCAGTGCGGGTTGGTAGATGAATAATGACCTATTGTAAATTGACGATACCTGCATGACTTGATGGTGTGTGCGCAGGAGTCCCGGATGTGATCCTCCAAGTCGGTACCGCACACACTCTCGCCGCATTTCTTACATGGTTCTGAAGACAAACAAAAATACAATGAAAGTTTATCCTCAGCGCGTACTTTATTATTTTAGCAACCCGACTACGGCGAAGCCAAAAGGAAGAGTAATGATTTCTTACTTTAGTGATCGATGGAATAATGGTAACATTCCTTGGAGGAGCCTCTTGGTTAAGAACGAACAGCCCTACGGGACAATCTTCAAGGTAAGCTAGCCAAGGTCGGTCTGTGGATCATGACCATTCATTTAATTTAGAGGTTCCCCCGTTGTTTCCGGCTGTCATAATGTAGACCTCTGACAGTCGTTAGAAGTTGCAGAGGTGGCCGAAACTGTGGCAACCAGTACTACCAATAACCAAGGTTTAAATACGATATGCACACAATTTGGTTGTGGAGGTCAGATATGCAGTCGCTACATGTAATATACTGGTTTGTAGATGCATCCCGTTACTCTGGAAGCCGACCCGAACATAGTTGGGAAAATGCGAGACAGAAGATGAGTGAAATGCCCTATATATTAGCATAATTTTATTTTATTTTTTATTATTTTGACCATTTTGACATTTTCTGATTTATATTTTTAGTGTTTGTAATTTAAAGACATTCTTATTTTATTTTATTTTATTTGACATGCCACTATAACTGTATACCAATTATTTGCATGCCCATGTGACTGTAAAATATGGAGATCTTTATTATAAAACGAACATCTATGTACCATTACCCATGTTTGCAAAGCAATAAATGATTTGATTTGATTTTTGATTTTTGAAATGCCCTAGTCATATAAATAAAAAAAAATGTAACTGCGTCGTTGAAATAATGGTCACCGGATACACCACTATTACTTACCTATTTAAGGCGGGTCCTGTCGGAGCGCTTTTTTAAATTCCAGAATCCATTGAACCAGACTTGCAAGAGAAATATCAAACTAGCTTATTCCTAGATTAAAAACCGGATAAATCTTTTGTTTTAGCTGCCCCAAATAGCCGCATAGTGTTGCCAAAGAAGAGATGGATGCATGTGCGTACTCAGCGTACTGTAGATAATTATGAAGGCATTTAATCATCTGTTTTGATTACTATCGCTTATTTTGATGAGACGCCGACGCATAGTTGTGCCTTTGTGTCAGAAATCACGACGCTTCAGCTCATCGGTATCATCAGTTCGGCAGTATAATAATCTCTATTACTAGAAAAATGGGTACCGTAAATCTCTTTAAATGTATCGTCCTATGTTTGGTGTATCGTAATGTGCACTAACTCGCCAGGGCTCAGCATAAGCATAAGCATAATCAGCATATAATGTTCCCACTGCCGCGGACCCAGGCCTCCTCTCGAGGATATGAGAAAATGGGCCATGATTCGATGAGGGTAAAGAACCCGTATTTCCTTGTTACGTTACTTAAGAGCTAGTTTGTCGACGGGTACACAAGCAGCGCGTAAAATTGGCGGATATAATCATCGGTGACACATGACGAAGCATCACGCGTCTCTATGCGAATGCAACCGTGATACTACGCCGACTGCCAACACTAGCGTAACTGCGTCTTAATACGTAGATTTGGATGCCATTGACTTGCAATTTCTAAAGTCCCCGATTTACCAAAGCGGCAGTTTTGAGAATCCTTTGTGCTCAATAATTACAGTAGCAGAGCGATCTGAGAGAAAATTCAAGAGGATCGAGAAACAGGTCTTAGAACATGCAGTAATTATCCAGGTTGCCTATCACTCAACTGACATAACAATATTATAGTCATTCAGGAAGACCAATATGTCGTCATGCCACAATGGAAATCTGCCTAATGGAATCTGCCGGATGTAACTAGTGGTACAGGTCGACGTAACAACGCTTGGGAGAAGCCTATGTCCAGCTATGCATATCTAGCGGCCGATATAATCATGATGATGTAATCAGGCGTTATCACTTTTTTTTTAATTGGAACAAGCCCGCCACACTATTCCCAAACAACTACTGGGTGTAATTTATCTATAATATGTATGTATTTAGAAATATATAAGTATGTTTATCAGTTGTCTAGTACCCATAACACAAGCTCTGCTTAGCTTGGGACTAGATGGCGTTGTGTGATAGTTGTGGAATATTATTATTATTATTATTTTTGGTAAACATGTTCTGTTTCTTAGCTCATTGGCTAGTTTAAGCTACATTAACGGGCGCATGCCAAATCAATGTAGCGTGTGTGTGTGTGATGAAGAATTCATGTTGTGAGAAGTATTGTCCTCAATCTGCATGAACTTTCTCACTATTCTGCAGGTGTTCAAAATTGCGGCTTTTTGAAGTGATATATAAATTGAGTCTTTCAGGTCTATTAGTTTGAGGCTATGGTGGAGATGATTAGGTATAACACCCGTAGTGGAGACAACAATAGGGACAACATATACTTTTTCCTGGCTCCAAATTCTGGTCACTTCTTCTTTCAGGTCAGCATATTTACTGATTTTTTCCCCTATTGTTTTTTGTAGATTGTGTGTATTAGGGACTGCAATATCGATGAGGTATGTTACTTTATTTGCTTTATCTTGAAGGATGATATCTGGTCTGTTGTAGTGAGTCGTTCTGTCTGATAGTATGCCACGGTCGTAAAAGAGTTTGTGCGTTGTATTTTCTAAGAATCTTACTGGTACATATTTATAATATGGAGTGTTAGTATCTTGTATGAGCTTATGTTTGATTGCTAGGTTTTGATGTATGATATTTGCTACCTGATTGTGCCTGTGAGTATAATCTGTTTGTGTGAGTGTTGTGCATGCCCCTGTTATGTGTTGTATGGTCTCTGGTTGACTGTGGCATTTGCGGCATTTATCGTTCGTTATTGTGGGGTCTTTGATAATGAATTTCCTATAGTTTTTAGTATTTATGATCTGATCCTGTATTGCGATAATAAACCCCTCAGTTTCCGGAAATAGGCTACCAATTTGAAGCCATTTATTGGATGCTTTCGTATCTACGTGAGGTTGTTCTAGATCATGGGGGTGGCGACCATGTAGAACTTTCTTTTTCCAGTCTTCTAACTTTTGCCTCTGTGGGTCTTCGTTGTTGGTGTAATGTATGTCTGTCTGTTCGTGTAGGTTAAGTGGGGTGTAATTGAGATCATTCATTACTGTTGCCTTATGGATGCTACTTGTGTGTGATTTAGAGTGAAAGAATGTTCTTAGTCTCTTGATTTGTTTCTGCCATAGGTGTTGGATATCAATTAGGCCTCTCCCTCCGTTTTGTCGTTTAATAGTCAGTCTTTCTACTGCAGATTTTGGGTGTAGGTTGTTATGTTTAGTAAGAGTAGTGCGTGTTGTTCTTTCTATTTGTTGTATGTCAGTTTTTGTCCACTTGATCACCCCAAACGAGTATGTTAGAATTGGGATTGCGTAGGTGTTTAATGCTTTTATTAAGTGTTTGCCAGATAGTTGACATTTACATACTGCAATCACTCTTCTCTTGAATTCTGTGTTTAATGTGTCTTTGATTGCTGTGTGATCTATTCCTTTGAGTTGCTTGTACCCTAAGTATTTATATAAGTCTGTTGGTTCCAAAGCTGTGATGATTTCTGTATTATTGATAGGATAGTCACCCGGTTTAATTTTGCCTCTTACAATATGAACTGTTTTACATTTATCTAATCCAAATTCCATGTTTATGTCTTTACTAAATTTTGTAGTGGTATCGATTAATTTTTGCATCTCTTTTTCAGACTTCGCATATAATTTTATGTCGTCCATATAAATAAGGTGTGATATAACGGTTACTTCTGAGGCGTGCTTAAAGGAATATCCCGCTTGGCAGCGCCGCAGTAGGTGTGATAGAGGGTTTAAAGCGAGACAAAACCATAATGGACTCAGAGAATCTCCTTGATAAATACCCTTCTTAATAGGTATTTGCCGAGTTGTGATAGCTGTGTTTTGGTAATTTAACTGGAGTGTAGTTTTCCAGTGAGACATAACATTTCGTAAGAAGTTAATAATATCTGGGCTTATTTTATAAACCTGTAATATTTGAATCAGCCATGAGTGTGGAATACTATCGAATGCTTTTTTATAATCTATGTATGTGCAATGTAGGTTTCTATTTTTTGTGGCGGCGTGTTTGTGTATTATTGAATCTATTACTAGTTGTTCTTTACATCCCATATGTCCCCGCCTGCACCCTTTCTGTTCTTCTGCTATTATGTTATGATGTTCTATATGTTTATTTATTTTGGAAGTAATTGCTGATGTTAAAATCTTGTATATTGTGGGTAGGCATGTAATCGGTCTATATTGGGAAGGTTGTGGTGAGTATTGGGTTTTTGGGAGCATGTAAGTTATTCCGGTGGCAATAAATTCCGGAATGTGTTGTTGTCCTAAAATGATTTCTGTAAAATTTTTTGCTAAAATTTTGTGAAGTGATTCTAATTTTTTATACCAATAATTATGTATTTTATCTATTCCAGGGGATTTCCAATTGTGTAGTCGCATTGTCACACTAGTAATGTCAGATTCAGATAACTCTATGAATTCCATTTCTTCAAGTGAACTCCATTTAGTTTCTTCTTCTTGAATCCATTCAGATGTTTCCCTATGATGTACTTGTTCTTCCCATATGCCCGCCCAAAAAGTTTCTAATTGTTCCTTTGTTGGTAGTTGTATGTTGTTTTCTGTTGTCACTGTGTCAGTGTCTGTTTGTGGTTGCTGTAATTTTCTGTAAAAGTTCTTTTCGTTGGTAGCGAACAAAGCGTTGTTACTTTTACGTTCTTGTGCTTTCTTATATCTTCTCAATCTGTGGACTTTTACGGCTAATTTCTGTTTCACTGTATCTAAAAATTCTTCTGGGGTGCTATTAAGGGGTTCGTGTCTAGTATGAACAGCCATATTTTTGAAAATTATTTCTACTCTTTTGACTACTTTGTTTGATCTATTGTTGTTTATACAGGGTGTTTGGAAGGGAGCTGTACATACGCCTAGGGTAGAAACTAGGGATAGTCTGCTACCTACCCCCGCCCATTATATTGACCTTGGCCTCAAGGTTTTTTTTTAATTTATTATTATTTTTTATTTGACTTTTTGACTAAAACTACCTGTAGCTCAAAATCTATCCATGGGACCGGTCGGCTAATGGTCTTGTTTTAATCGTTAGAGTCTTAGGGTCCTGCAAAAAATTATTTTACACCAGAAAATTGTGGAGAAGAAAAGTTATGGGGCCTGAAGTACCGTAGTAAGGTAAAGAAATAATTTTAAATTAAAAAAAAACCTTGAGGCCAAGGTCAATATAATGGGCGGGGGTAGGTAGCAGACTATCCCTAGTTTCTACCCTAGGCGTATGTACAGCTCCCTTCCAAACACCCTGTATATTGAGTTAATCTACCGCAGTCTGCTCTAAGCTTTTCTATATCTTTTTCAAGTCTCTGCTGCCATGCTGGTTTGTTAGCATTTGGCTGTCTTGCATTGCCTCTAGGTTCTGTTATTTTAAAATTGAGTTCTTCGGAAATAACGAATGCTGTGCAGTATATCAGAGTATGGACGTCTATGAGTTTAGTTTCTTCGCTAATGTACTGAGTGAGGATATTTTGATTAAATAAATGAATGAGCTGAGCAAGTTTTGGTGTGTACCTAAGTTTGGGAAGTTTTGGTCGTGATGCGGGGTCCATCCCAGAATATTGAGTGAGAGCTGTTTTTAACTTATCGTTTAATGCTTGGATACGTGTATTTGTGGGCGAGGTTTGATCTGTGTTTTCAAGGACCTCAATGTCATTTTCTAGCATTATGGTTACATTCTCGGTTTGTGTGGATGTATGCGTAATTTGTGAATATGCATATGACTGATAGTATGATTGAGATTGTGTGTATGGTTCTGATTGAGCGTAAGATTGTGGTTGTTCTTGTTGAGTGTCCTCGCTTGTGTTTTGAGTTGCTGCGATAGTGTTAGTGGCTTCATCATTTACTGATTCTAGGTGTAACTGTGTGCGTACTTCTACTCTTAACCTATCTATTTCTTCAAGTGTCAAAAGTTTATTCCTAACGATAGTTCTCCTTTGATCCGAGATCCTTTGTTCAGAAACGGTAATCTCTGGATATCGGCATGTAAAAAGTTCATGCAGTTGTTTTCTGTATGTGGTCATATCTGTCTCTAATTTAGTGATGTGTAGGTAAGTTCGCATGATAAATGTGTTTACTTCTTTGCTCCATTTCATGCGAACTCTTGCTTTTCCAGCCTTGGTGGACGCGGGTAAAAAGGTAGATACCCCCCGCGCAGCATTCAAGGTCGGAGTGGGTGAAACTGTATCTAAGCTAATAATGGGGGGTGATGAAATTGTAGGTGACGATGGTAGGGATGGTGATGATCGCCTAGAAGGTGTGTATGAAACTGTGCTTGGACTGTACGTATTATTATATTATTATTATAACTGTAACTCCTGCATTTTCACTTTAGTAAGACGATAAGGAGGACAGCAAAAGCAATAAGTACTAGACTCCAGCCTTTTTGAAGAAAACGAAATCATGAAACCACTTCTCCCGTTCTGTGCGGAGCAGAAGGAAGTGTCAGACTCTTAATGTCTAAAACCCATCCGTGTCCCCGTCCGTGTCTGTGTATCCGTGCATTCCCTTTGCGTGCCGCGGGACGCAGTGACTCTTTCGAACAAATTCCGCAACTAACTAGATTCTGTCAAGTGTCGTAGTCACACGTAGTACACTATGTAGTCCAGTAACAAGGGTGTCGACAGGACTTCTATATGTATAGTTTGTACCAATACGGGAGAGGTAGTCCTTCATGCAATAAGTTACTGATGATGAGTACTTACGCAGTTTGTGTAGCTTCTCGTGGTGTTCCTTGAGGTCAGCGTACAGCACCGCCTCCTTGCAGACGGGACAAACGCGGATATTGCGCGCGCAGTGCACGCTGTGGATCGTGAAGTTCACCTCCGGGATCTCACGTTTGCTACGGAACAAAACAAAGTTTGATCAGCCTGCCATGTTTTGCACTGCTGGGATTGGGACGCAGGCCTGCTCTGTGGAGTGGATCGTAATCTATAACGCAAATCCAGTGCTGGTTGATAGATGTAAAACGTCTTCGAAGTTTTTGTTTCTATGACTGGTTTCTTCACGAGGTTCTCCACTGTTTTTGCATTTTGGAGTTTTTGGACTGCAAGAGCATAATTATGATGCAAAATTCGATTAGACCCTTAGACCTACGGGTTAACATGCCTAGGTTGGCCCGTGGATGGGTATGGACGGGCCAACCTAGGCAAGCGCGGCTCAATCTGAACGACATGGTCAATCTGACACGTTCCTAGTGTTATTGGGTGACAATTAAGCAGGAGCCCGACCCCGATGCCTATGTCATAGATTCAAAATAACCAATAATTCTGCCCCACTTTTAAATTTTTTTGAAACAGTACCAGTTCCATAATAAACTTACGAGTCGTGTCACAAACTGCACGATTCTACGTTGAGAAACTCTCTAACAGAAAATCAATATCCATGACCTCCACGGGACTCCTGTGACGGAAATTAGGCTAGATACAAAAATAAAACATATTGCACTTCCGATAAGGTCGAATGTCAGGCGTAATATGTAATTTTTAGGTCAGTCGTACAGGGCAGCATCGGATGCAAATAGATTACCTATCGATAGGGAAATTAGAGCTCTGCCACTGAGAGCGTTGACCTTATTTCTTTTGTTTAAAAAACTAGGAATTTCTGCTGTATCGTGGGTGCGTTTACAAATATTTAAACTCAGATTCACAATCCAAACAACCAGACCCGAAACAACTATCTTTAGGCCATACACATATTTGTTGCGTACGGGGATCGCACTCAAGGCACGCAGCACAGCTGTCATATACGCTCAGCCATTGCGCCAACCCTGTCGTAAACCGTCGTCGTGCCGTGATCGTACCGGTGACGTTTGCTAACATACCAACAAAGGTACACGAACTGATGTACCTTTGCTAATGGATATTCAAATGGGTTTTTTATTATATGAAGATAAAAAACCGCCAGAAGTGAAGAGATTTGGACGATACGTACTCGTACCTTCACTCAGTACCTACTCGAGTGGCCAAAAGTTGAAGAAAAGAGAGAGAGAGAGGAGAACATGACCACTTCATACCTCTTTGACAGGTAAGAAGATAAATATGTAGATGTGTTATGAAGACTCAATAAAACTATGTAGTAAGGCATTTTTATTAAGGAATCTTGGCTTTACGAAACACTTTTACACGTCACATCAGGTTAATGTGTTATTTCTAGATAGGACCTGTGTTCGTACCTGACTACTCTAAAAAGAAAGAGCCGAAACAAACTCAGATGGCACAGCCTGTTATCTGTTAAAGTCCAGAAGCACCACACAGATTTGAGTGGACCTGTTCAGTCAGTTCATTTTATTTGATCCTTGATCTCAATGTACCTTTAAATCAGAGCTAAGTGGCCGATCATTTGGGAATGATTCAATAGTCATCACTACTTTATAAATTACTAGCGGTTTCACCCGCGTAGTTCCCGTTCCCGTGGGAATACAGGGATAAAATGCCTAAGCCACCCGGGGACAGTGTAGCTTCCTAAGCCTAGGCCTAGAGTTCATCATGCCTTAGGATGAAGCCACAGGGCAAGGAGCTACTCCTGGTGAGCGTTGCGTTAGTGATAAATTCATGCAATACGACCATCTTCACCATTGTCTTGCCCTATCCGATTTCATTTAGAATCGACGCGGCAAGTCTCATGTTCGTCTAGACGTATAAAACTTCTCAATGACGAGTCATCTCATCAGACACCATGCAGTACGACCAATGCAATGTCATTAAATAAAACTATAAGTTGGTTTGCTAGCAGCTATGTAGGTGATGCGCATGATAAGCGGTGTTGGCTTCGACCCGACGATCTACGACTTAACCGAGATGCGGAAGTACTGACACAAACCAAAGCAAATTCGGACGTCCTTTTTTTTTTAGATGTTGGGAAATCATCAAATGACTCCTCCCGCTTAGATATCTGTATCTCTTTCGAACAACCTACAGCCCCGACACAGGGACTTTTGGTGTCCTCACTTGTTGATTGTTTATAATTCATCTTATGTGAATTTTTAGTGGTATTTATGTTACCCACTGGTGTAGGTCTCATGAGAACCCATAATACAATTTCGGCGGGGAATCAAACGGAATTTCGTTCGGAAATTGGTGTAAGCGTAAATTACTTTACTGCCGCACTCAGAGAGCTTTAATGATTATTTAGGCCATCACTTAGCAATGGTTTTGACAGTTTTGTCATACAAACATAATTATGTCAAACCTTTACTAAGTAACGGCTTAAGTAATCATTCAATATCTCTGAGTACGGCAGTAGTCTTGGTGTGTTAATGGCAGAAGTGAAGGATGAGAACCGGCAAACGTAACGCAGGGTGACTGGGAGGTCAAGGAAGGCCCTCATATTATGTTAATTAAGTATGTAAACATTAAACACGCACATACGGAATTTATATTTAAACGACTGACTTTTTGACCTACACTGCATAATAAAGCTCGTACCCGGGTAATACGATACCCCTTGGTAAGACTGTTTGTCAGACTTTCTGGCAACTGACTACATCAGAAGGAATAATCGTTTATTCGTTGTTGAGAAGGAAAGGTATCAATCGCATCTTCCAAACTTCCGTCTTAGGCGCTTGGTTCCGGAAGTGGAGGATTTACCGGAATTTTAAAGCTGAACACTAAGTGAATTTTACAGTTATAGTTGCCTAATTTTTTTTCATACCTAATACGGGAAGAGGCTTGAGAAATGGTGTCATGGAAATGGGTTGAAGTGAATTATGGATAAAGTATGATTAGGCTCGCGTCGTCGCGAGATTGGAGTTAAGTGTTAAGCCCGTCACAGACGTAGCTATAATATATATTTCTATGACGTCAACAAAATATGTCGACAAAATACATCTCGGTATTTAATATATATTATGGTATATTAATGTATATTTTGAGGATGTTCCATTTATTCACCGAACGAATCGAACGTCTACTGAACTAATGCTTTTGGCTTATCCGTATCGCGTTTTATTAACCGACTTTCCAAAAGGAGGAGGTTTTCAATTTGATCGGTTTTTTTTTATGTATGAATATCGATTACGCTGTGTTTATGTTCCGATTTACGTGATTCTGTTTTATTTTGATGCGGAATGGTTGCCATTTGGTCCCATATCAATTTAAGATACTTTGGCCGAGTACTTTTCGTAATTTTTTTTTGTGAACATTTTTTTAAATTTTAAATATACATTTTTCGCTTATGTGTGTTCGCAAATAACTTTTTCGTTTATGAACCAATTTTCATGATTCTTCTCTCTTTTATTGGAAACGAGATGTACCAAGGGGTACCATGATATGGAAACCAGGTGATGGAACCTGGTGATGGGATATCAGAGAAATCGTAGGCAACCCTTTTGTTGGCGGGTGGAAAATCATCAAATAACGCCTCCCGCTCTTGGGCAGAGCGAAAGGGAATATCAGACTTCTACTAACTAAAAACCACCCATGTTCCTTCATAGCCCTATATGTCGAGGCCGCGGTAACTAGTGTACAACCCACAGCCCCGACGGGCGTTGGCCCTTGCGGGCCCCTCCCATGTTGCTGACATCTTTTTGAGGCGCGCGTGGAACACGATCGCGCCGTCGACACGGCCTGTCGTCGTCGTAAAACGGACGGACGGCGAGCTAGCCCATCAGTCACCGTCCACAGGCCCGCGTCTACGGTGGCCGGAAGCCATCACGTGGCCCCCGACGCCCGGAGCGCCTCCCGCGGCGGCTGGGACGAGAGGTTCTCTCCCTCTCGCGTTCCGCCACCTCCTTCGCTAGCATCACTGCTTCGCAGAAGGAGGCGACGGCGTCCCATTCCTCCTCGCCCCGGACCATGGCTTACACCAGGACCGGGCGTGAGAGGTCGCCGCCGCCGATCGCCGCTACGAGAACACGGCGGGGCTCCGCCTAAACGGGGCACACCTCCACCGTGTGCTCTACCGTGTCCCCCGGGCGATCCTCGCAATGGTGGCATCCGGGCGTTTCCTCCCGCCTGATTCGGTGCAGGTACCTTCCATAACAACCGTGTCCGGTGAGGACTTGCGTCAGACGAAAGGTGAGGGCACCGTGGTGCCTCTCCAGCCACTCCTCAAAGAGGGGTCTTACCGCCACTATCGTGGCGTGCCCTGCACGGGGTTGCGACAGTCGCTGTCTCCATGTCGCCAGCTGTCTCCATGTCGCCAATCGAAGGCAATCTTTTTTTAATTTATTAAGATCGATAAATGCAGATCTTGAAACCTTCTAAAATTTTTGCAAATTAATTCGATGGAAAATCATGACACAAATTTAACTCGCTACGAGTTCTCTTTTGTGTTAATATGCGAATCACCCAGATGGTTCTATTTTTCGTTCCTGAAAGGCAACATGCAGTTCAAATTCAGCATCGGAATCATCATCTGAGGAACTTTCAATTAGATCTAAATATAGTGCTGTTGTTAAATTCATTTAGATACCTAGTTTGATTCTAATGTTATTTCAACATTTGAACATCCTGTACTGAAAATTAGGTTTAAAACCGTGCGCATGCAAGGACGACCGCAGACCGAGTGAGAGCAAAATATATTATTGTGGTATAGCTCCCGTGTGTGATAGCATGCTATACTTTAATATATATCTCGATATATTAATATACGAGTACGTTTGTGACGGGCTTAAATGTATAAGCCTGTCACCCGTGTGCGTGTCCAACAGTCAAAAGTAATTTTATAAATCTATCTAAGATTATCTTTATCAATCATCAACCAATATATAAAAATCAATGCCATTTTTCGTTGTTATTTTATAACTCAAGAACCGCGGGCTTACCTATCCAAATCAAATGTTTAGGCTTTGTTCGGACTAATTAGTAGATAGATTGTTTATGTGAAGTTTGCACAAAATCGGTCGAGCGGTTCTTCATTAGTCATTACTCACATTTTTTGCAACAAATTAATTCAATAAATGGCGGATTATTTTGTTAATGGGGCTGTCTCGGATGGTTTAAAAACACAATTGGACCCGGTAGGTGGCACTTCTACACCCTAATTTGTCCGCCCCCTATATTTTAATCACTAGCTAGCACTAGCACTAGCTTTTGTTTGCCAATATCTAGCTAATCTAGCTAATAGTGAATTCACACAGATAGATATTTTTTTAGATTTATGCATGATTCACACTTGAGGGCAAACTTAAAGTCCCCGTCGGGGCTGCGGGTTGTTCGAAAGAGATACCGCGGCCTCGACACAAAGGGCTTAGAAAGACATGGAAGGTTTTTAGTCAGAAGAAGTCTGACACTCTCTTACACTCCGCCCTTTTTTTGCCCCCTGCCTCGGAAACGTAACTGATTTTCTTTTTACCATTCATAAAACTGTATTGGACAACGAAGAAAACTCGGCGGCAAGAGCGAGCTAGAAAATTTTAGCATACCAGATAGGTTTTTTTTAATGTGAATATCAAGCGGTAGGCGGCATATTAGAAGGATATAGTCCTTGTTTACTTGAGTTTTGGGGTAGCCAAAGCCATACAGCAGACTGGAATATACGTAAAGCTAGGAAAATAAGCCTCTGCTTGGTTGTCCTTATTTTTACCTAGTAGGTACTCCATGATGATAATTGTAATTATCTGATTTGCCGCCATAACCTGCTGCCTGGTTTTATTACGTTAATTTTGAATTGAGATTGTTAAGAAAATATAAAAAAGGTGAGTAAGTGAAATGAATGGCGCCAAAACCAAAAAAAAATGCAATCGGCGGCCAGGGCGGCGTAGCCGCCCCTGGCTTACTGGCGATGGATGGCCCTACGGTAAATACGACCCTGATCGTAACAGCATTAAAATCAAAATAATTGAAAGTGTTCAAGTGGATCATGTTAACTTGTTCTTTTTCTAAGTAGGTATACAATATTGTTTTTACGAGTAGCTA